>CM019067.1:118824025-123986525 GCA_009667805.1 Leptobrachium leishanense | reverse complement strand
ATATCACATCTGAAACAATGAATGCTCAAACACAATCGTTTAAATTAATTAAAGTTTAAAAAATAAATCCCACAAGATTCAATTTAAAGACAGGCTACCCATCAGCACAGGCTGTTTATTCACTTAAACTAACAACTCAAGATTTAGAGCGGGCCAACTAGCAGAATAAATTAAGCCAGGGCCATTTATTTACACAAACTTATATTGCTTGGAGTCTACAGAATAAAAGATATCCTGTATGCCACTCGGTCACAGCACGCAGAAAATACACAGTTGGATACATAGGACAAAAGTTGCACAGATCACCATGGGGAGGCCGCTTATTCTCCAAGCTTATAGGCAGGCTATGCGGCTTCCAGCTCAGCAGTACAAAATCCCAATACAATAAGAATTAAATAAAATGTATAGAAATATGAGAAGTAGAGTAACAGCTGAGTACAGTTACAGTGCAGTTATTGGGACCGGGATACTTGTCTAATTCTGCTAAATAAATATCATGTCTCCATTGCTAATCAGAGTCAAAAGGGTTTTCAGTATTTCAGTATTGGAAGCAAGTAATAGTCACTATTTCTAGTGAATAAACCAAACTAGTTTGCTGAAAGAAGAATGAAGAACAACTGGTGGGTAAAGTGAACAGGACAGGATGGTCACTCCAGCCATGTCCCAACTGTACTACGCCAATGTTGTATACTGGTGCAGATCAAACTGGTTTATTTCACAGGTCCCAGGACATACTTGAAATGAGAGAAATCTCAATGTAGCTTTCCTGGTAAAATACTTTATAATAAATAATATAGGTAATCCCTGTGAGACATGACCTGCAACCGAAAGATTATTAAACAATAGTAATAGTTAAAGGGTCACTCCACAACCTCTGCAGAATTCTGCCCATAAAGCCTTATATGAACAGACTTGTCCCCATCTCAAATTTTTTTGAAATTGTTGGGTTTTCACGACACAGCCACGCAGCTAATGTTTAGAGAAAACGTATTGTCCCCAGTTATTTATTCTGAGCTCCGTATGATACTTGCGAGTATTGCGGTCACTGTTTAGTAAAGTCTATCTTTCCTATTTGTCACAATCGAGTCCAGTTTGGTAAACACACTTCTTGTGTGACCACGCTACACCAAGTTCCGTATAGCAAGAGAACGCAAATCTGGTTTGCCTTACTGGCCTGCGTGTGCACTGCCTAACCCTCAAAATCAAATTGTTCCGATGCTTTTTGATACAGGATGCCTTTTCTGTGCACCAGTAGTGATTGACCTCCAAACGCAAGGACTGGAAAGTCTGAAATAAAAATGTAACCCTCCCAGTGCCACTGCTTGTGACAATGAATTACAGAAAGACACGAAAACCTTTTCTGACTGCATCTGTAATGCATTAATCCATATGTATGCTTCTCAGATTCAGCGAGGCATTTCTTTTTTTTAGGATTTGATAGATGATCTAACATGACCTGAAAACACCTAAACGAGTAACCTTGACATAATTTGTGATGCCAGAAGGATACGTTACACAGCTTGAATCGTGGTCTGGTAATGTCCATATTTCCACCATTAGAAAACCCATGGTGATAGCTGATTAATTTGGTCTGGGCACACTCGCTCTTTTTGGTGCACATCATCGGAACGTACTCACAGTTCTTTGATACCAATCTTGTGAATTGCAATGACTGATAGAGCAATATTAAAGGAGGTATGGAGAGCAGTGGATAACAGACACGGTATTTCTCCTTGCCTCGTGTGTTCTAGAAGTGTTTACTTGTGTTTGTCAAGCTGTCAGTATTTTTGCCATCACAAACAATACTGTGTTCTAACTTCAAATCCGAGGTCCCGTTTTAGTTTTCATTTTATTTTTTTGATGATAGTCAAGCTGACACCTTTTTTTGGTCCATCAAGCTCAGCGGTACAATTACATGAATTTGCTTTTAATAAATTACCATTTTTGCATATATCAGTCAAAGCACTAACACTAAATAGTAGCTAAGTAAATGCATTATTAATTTAATTGCCACAACCTATTTAGCCAGCTTCTATCATAATTTGCTAGAACGTGCAACCTATCAGGGAACAGAATGAAGTCTAAAGCGCGCGCAGTAAACAGATTACATTGTCCTAGAGAAATTAAAATGTAGCAAGCTTTGCACTACTGTAGCCAGGGCATTAATGTTTTAAACAGGTAGAAAGAAGTAACTCAATTTGCTAGGAAACAAAGGTTCGGATTGCAGAGGACATTTCTTCCTTTCTACAGTCAAACAAATCAAGGCAAAAAAAAAAAAAAAAAGAGACTCAGTTTCCTCTATTTTAGACTACACACCCTGAAACTAAAGACACTGCTGGAAAGAGACTGGGGAAATTTAACTGCAGTTTGGGGTCACCTAGTGACTGGTGGTGACCAAGTAAATTGACACCATCAACAAACAAAGAATGCTTAAATACTCAAGTATCAACAGGACCTCAGTAAAACACATGGAGGAGAGTTAGAATGCATTTAACGCGCAATTAATGCACAAATGCAAGAATATCTTCTACGTTGACTATAGAGTAAGACCTTCATAAACAGGTTACTTTGACATGG
This sequence comes from Leptobrachium leishanense, assembly GCA_009667805.1. Taxonomy (NCBI): domain Eukaryota; kingdom Metazoa; phylum Chordata; class Amphibia; order Anura; family Megophryidae; genus Leptobrachium; species Leptobrachium leishanense. The sequence continues at coordinate 123,983,948 of CM019067.1, read as the reverse complement.
TGGCAGACCTAGCATGGTGTGACCAAATGCTTGTGTTTTAGGCCGGAGTCAGATGAGCACGCTATGTGCGCCCATACTGACATGCCTCCTGGCGTCCGTCGCAGTGTTGGGATGCTTCGACGGGGCCAGCCACACGCTGTAGCGCATGCACAAATTACTTGCAGCGTATGTTCTGAAAGCCTCCCCGTCGAAGCACTACGACGCGCGTTCGACGGGGCTGCAAAGCTCAGCGAGGTGGCCAGACGGGTGTGAGAGTGGAAGGAACGTCCACGCTCACGGACGTTCCTTCCACTCTGCAAAACGCTCCATCTGACCCCAGCCTTATGCTATATTTTAGATTTCAAACTGTTGTGGATCTCTTCTCTAGCCCCCATTGTTTTAGTCAAGCAAGGAGAGATCGAGTTTGCGAACTACAGTGAATCAGCCTACATAGGGAAGTTCCACCGGTGTGGAAACATATGTAGAAAATAGAAATGTATGTATGTAACTTAAAGTAAACCGGTCATTGAAATTCTTACTTTCTGTTTTGTTATGTCTCATTACGTGATGGATTTCACGCGGATCATAACTATCAATGGATTATCGCATTCCTCGATGGGCTATAGCTCACCGATACTTACCTGGTTTTAGTGCCACCAGGAATATATTCCTGTTTCGTGGTTATTGTGTATTTCAGTGCAATTGTCCCTGTGCTGTGACAACGGCAGTCAAATGCCATCTTCTTGAAGGATGACCCTTCCGCTCACAGCTGTCCCTCACTGCATTGGTTAGCCATAGGAAGTGAGTGACATTTTTTTTATAGTAACTCATATATATATATATATACACACACACACACACACACACATATATACACATATACATACAGTATATATATGAAGGGAAAAATGCTAAATAAAATAAATTATTTCTTTGTAATACCCTAGTGAAGAAGCCCAGCATATTTTGCGTATGATAGGTTCACTATAAGTTAATCGAAAAACAATGTACCAGTGATAATCATAAAATGTGCATAAAAAATATACAAGAAAGGAACATAAGAAACACCCATCGCTTACCACCTTTAATGTGTTACCCGTACCAGTAAAGGAAATGAGGTGAATGACAAAAAATAAAACCAAAAAGGTGCAGTGCACCCAGGGCCCTATTTTATGGTGCACGCTAACAGGAGACTGTAGGCAGGAACATTTGTGCTTGCAGATTTTCCCTTACAGTCTCCATGTTAATGGCTTATTCCAGGGAAGGTGTTATCTCAGCACCTTCGCCCTGAAACGCAGCGCTAACATCCCTGATGCACACAGTAGAGGTTCCGTGCCACCACGAGCATCAGCTCCTGGAGTCCATAGAACTCCATGGAGGCTTGTGCTTCCAGGGCTGCAAGCTCTCGCAATGCCACGGAATGATCCCAGAGGGAGACTGGGAACTTAAACCTAGCACTAACGATTACATAACGAGACGCAACAGTTGCACAGACTATGGAATAGAGCAGTGGTTCCCAACCGCGGTCCTCAAGTACCCCTAACAGGCCAGCTTTTAAGGATCACTTTGGGGAAATGCAGACTGAATCCTGCAATCACTGAGCAGCAAATCATATCACCTGTGCTGTGCTTCAGATATCTGGCAAACCTGACCTGTTAGGGGTAACTGAGGATTGTGGTTGGGAACCCCTGGAATAGAGCCCTCAGTGTGTAGTACAATATAAAAGGAATGAGCCAACAGCATGGACAAAGTCAGATTATCCCTTTTTTACAGAACTACACACAAGGTACGCTATGCCTTAGGTTTTTACTTTTTGAGTTTCATTAGAAGTATAGGTAACCCCAGAGAAAATGTATTTTCTATGTAAGTGTGGGGCAAATTTTAGCCATCACCAGTCTACAACATGCCCTCATCAACACATCTCCATATGACATATACATTAAAACTGATGATGGAAAGAACATAATAATATTTCCCTCTTTTTTTAATAATTACAATTCTATGTAGTCTGGCTATCAGCCTTTATTATGAAAATTGCTCTTAAAACCTTATACAGTATGCATAATAAAATAAATCCCATCAGCATGTGTTAGGTAATCCATCATCAAATATTTACACTATCACAGACAATGATATACAGCACCAAAAGGGAAATAATATGTTATCAGCATCCAGAACAAATCTTGTTTAATTAGTGTGTTTTATATGTTATGCCTTCAAAATTAACATTATGAAGAAATGTCTGCAGCGCAGCAGACAGGCCTCATTTTGACAGGTCCCTCTGGAATTTAGTTAACAAATATGAGTGCCTCGTATCTGGAGCAGTGATAGATAACCTCTCACACTCCATTGGATGTGGCCTACATTCCTCATGATGATCATTGGATGAGCATCATGAGGGATGTAGTCTGGTAGAGCAAAAGGGCTGAAGGTGGATCATAATTTATCTAGAGGGAAATTAGAGCAGGGGTTACTGAAATCCCTGTTGATCTTACTGTATGTGCAGTATTGTGTCAGCAAACTACACTAGCTACACTATGGCTACATTAGCAGAATGTGAACAGCAAAATCTCCACACATTTCTCAGATTCTCTTAAAGACAAACAATCGTTTTGATCACACTTTGAATGGAACAGATCAGAGGATTCCCATCGGATTCGTCTTTATCAAAACTCAGTGACCACAACAACTCATGGTTTAGTAAAAAGCTCACCCATAATCTTAATTGGTTTCATTCAATGACACCAACACAATTACATATTGAATGGATCAGTAAAGTCCAGAAAAGTGGCATTAAGAAAACTTGTATCCGTGTCCCCAATTCCCATAAAGATTGCAAGCTCCCTTGGGAACTGGGTCCTAGAATATTACTGTGTCATCTTTGTCGAGTCATGCGCGGTTCAAACTTATTACGTGCTCAACTAAGCCCCTCCAGGTGTTTTGGAACTACATTTTCCAGCAGGCACGGTCTAACTAATGAGTGGCTGAATATCATGGGAGATGTAGCTCCAAAACACCTGGACGGCCCATCATCAGTGGCCAAGAAGATAGACTTTGTTAATGTTCAACAGGTAAGCCAGACTAAACTCTGCAATATGCCTGGCTGAGTACTGAAACGCAAAGTATTATATATTATTTATTGAAAACATTTGTAACATGAAACGTATTTGAAAGCAAAATAGAGACTTCAAAATACCAATCAACAGCATAACTTTCCCTTACCTTTCCCTTGGTGTCCCAATGCCATGTTTCGCAAGCAAGTGTGTGTTTAGGTGTTTCTTCATAACGAAAGCCACCCTAGAAAACCGAAAAGAAAATCATAGGTCACTTGAAATGTATAGAAAATGTAATAAATCTTTGCCTCTGATGGCGTCTACCACTCTCCGTCAAACAATGCAAACAAATATGGGCTCCATCATGCAGATAACAGTTGTTGCGTTGTCCTTAATGACACAAGACTTGAGCTCATTTTAGATCAACCTGCCATGAACAGGTTAATGCGGTTTTTATTGGGATGATCTTCATTCATTTATTATATATGCATTACTTAAACACATAAATGTGGGTCTGTTTAGTGAAATGTACTGTATATTCCTACACAACTACGTATAAACGCACCAATAAACCATTAGATATAAACTGATTACGTTATCAAGGACTTCAATTCGATCACCAGGATGTCCAAAGGGCATGGTCACTTGTTCTGAGTGTAGATAGGTCTTTTGGCTGTACCTTCCTATTTTTAAAGCGCTGCAGAATATATTGTTACTATATAAATACTTTCAGAATATGTATGCCCCTATACAGACATAATGCTGGTGTACCATAGGGGATTTATGGCTGTATTATCATCATATAGGCTTAGAAATGCATGATTCTCTTTCTTTATAAAATATAGCTCTTCTTATTATTGTCATCATTTATATAGCGCCAACAGTTTCCACAGCGCTTTACAATAACCAAAGGGAATGAGATACAGATAAACGGACATAGGATGGAAACACTAGGTGTAGAGGGCCCTGCTCATAGGAGCTTACAGTCTAGAGGGATTGGGGTTGAGGAAGACCAGGGGAGTTTTACTGAACAGCAGGATCATTAGTGCCAGTGGTTCAGGAATGGTGGGGTCATGGAAGCAGCTTTAATCATGTATGAGTAGGTGAGCGGGGGGGGAGGGGGGGAGTTGCATTAGTGATGTGGTACATTTATCTGAAGAGATGGGTTTTGAGGGATTTCTTGAAGGCCTGAAGATCAGGGGAGAGTTTGATAGGGCGAGGCAAGTCATTCCACAGAACCGGAGCTGCCCTTGAGAAGTCTTGGAGGCGAGAGTTGGCCGTGCAGGTGTAGACAGATGACCGGAAGAAAGCCTTGTAGAGAAAACGATCTCTAAATCGGGGGGATTATCCACTCAACGGTGAACCATGGCAAACCAACAGCCAACTCGAAAAGTGAAGAGTTTGAAAACGAATAAATCTCAAAAAGAGCTTGTTTTGTGTATTGGGTTATGTTCTACAAGATTTTATATTTTCTTGCAGACACACAACATCCACGTACAAGCAACACAAAAGTTACTGTTTGGGGCAGTGAAGACTAACCATAAAACTCCCAGATATTTATTTATTTATAAAGGATTTTACCAGGAAGGATACACTGAGATTTCTCTTGTTTTCAAATATGTTTTGGAACTTCATGCCCCGTGATGCTTATCCAACCTTAAGGCTAAGACTGGGGTCAGACTAGCACATTTTTAACGTGTGTTTAGGCACACTTAATCACGGCCGCACTAGCAGCAAATGACGGGCAATGACAGACAATATACGAAGTACGGCCGCACGAAAGTCCGGCCGCGCAATGCAAGTGGAGAATGAACGCATTTTTTTGAGAACTCAGAACCGCTAGTACTGACGTACAGAGTGCGCTGCGGCGGCATAGCGGCGTGTGTGCGTGATTAGGAGATGTCAGACGCTCCTAATGTCCAGCCTACATGACGTCCATACGCAAAAAGTGTTTTATTGACGATCCGTAAAAAAAAAAAAATCACACACGAAAATGCGCGTCGTCTGACCATTTTCGCGCATTCTGTGAAAAAATACGTATATGCGTTCGGACGCCCTTTTTTTGGCGGTCGCTGCGAATAATGCGTTCGTTTGACCCTAGCCTAAATGAGCACCATGGGACTGGCAGTTCTGAAACATCCATGCTGCCAGGGTTTGCCTTGATCTTGGGGGGGGGGGGGTTATCGGAGACGCAAGGCAATGGCTTGGGGTGGGGTACAATAATAAAATACTGTGACTGTGTAAATCGGGCAGTGCAAGGCAATGTAATTCATTGTCAATTTGCAAGTTATGGTTTGGATTTTCCACACAAGAAGCTTCATTAAGTTACATGAGAGATGATGGTTCAACAATTTAGATATTTAGCATATTAAAAATAAATAAATAATAACACCAAACCCTCAAATGGCTCACTCGATAAGTAAATATGTTTCTGTTAGAAGTTCTAGTGTGAAAGGACTTGCAAACATTTTTGTTAATTATGTATTACAGCTGTCCTTCATAAACGTAATTACTAATTGCTGAAAGGCAATGGGATGCCATTTGCATATGTACACGAAAAGCATGAAATATGCAAAAATATGATTTTAATTAGCATGCGGTGATATGAAGGGATACAAATCAAACTGGCACGTTAGGAGATTTTTTACATTAAACACAGAATTCATCTGGATGTGTCCCCCTGTAATGGACGTGTCGGCATATTTAATACTCGAAAGCATTAGAGCCTTTTCCTCCCGGTATTAACAATTTTTTTTTCTTGACAAGGAGTCATTTTCTTGTAGAAAACTTGAATAAAAATAATGACTGTGGATATGTTGTTATGTCTTGTAACACACAGCTAAGCTTTGTCAGTTCCCACCTACAGAGTTGCAGCTAGATTGCAGTCAGGGTTAGGGCTAGGATTAGGGTTAGGTTTAGGGGGTTAGGGTTTGGGCTAGGTTTAGGGGGTTAGGGAGTAGGGTTAGTGTTAGCCGCTGGGATTTTGGATGTCTGAAAGTTGTCTGTGTAGGGAAGTTGGCCGTCAGGGAGTTGTTTGTGTAAGGAAGTTGGCCGTCGGGATTTTTGCATTAGGGAACCTGGTTATAGGGATTTCAACCCAAACCCGGATCAGCGATGTGCAGTGCCAGATTCTATACGTAAGTTTTATCCTCACTCGCCATTGACCATCTAGGCATTTCCCCAATCACCTTATCAAAACCACAAAATGGAATCAACAGTGGTCGGGGTTAGTCACAATATGGACCGAATGTGTGTATTACTCGTGAAATTGTTAAAAGTGCATGGATACATACACCTTCAAGTGAAATTATACACGCAATTAAAAATTGGAACCATCAACAAAGTTGACAAATTGGATACAAAAAAAAAAAAAAGAGAAAAACATACATACACTAACAGGGTTATTCAGAGAGCGTGAAAAGCTGGAGAATGACTGGAGAATGACTGGAGAATGAAAAATTCTAGGTCGAAATAGCCGATTTGGAAAGTGAGATGAAAGGGAAAATTTTTCTGGTTTGGCTATTTTGACCTAGAATTTTTCATTCTCCAGTCATTCTCCTGCTTTTCACCGCTCTCTGAATAACCCTGATAGTGTAATATGTACAGTTAAGATACACATTATATAATCAATATCGCATTCAATATCGCATTCCCACGGGAAATCTACTCACCCTGACCACTTTAGAGTTTTAAAGTGGTCAGGAAGTGAGGAGTGCCCTCCTTCTCACCCGATCTGGGGGAAACGCTGTTTGAAATGGAGGAGTTAACTTTTCTGCACCCCAGCCAGCGTCGCTAGTATCTGGCTGAGAGTTTTAAATTTCCCCTGGCTGCCAGTCACCAAATTGGTCACTAGGGATGTCAGCATGCAGAGAGTGTGCTGATGTCACCCTCTTGGAGACCGCCCACTGTAGTGAGCACTTTCAGAGAGACAGCTCTGATCCATCATTCTGCGCAGGTGCTATCGAACTTGTGTATGTAAAGTTCCCAAGTTTCATTGCGTTGCGTAATTTACGGGCCCTACTCAAGTCATACGCAAGTTGCATAGGAAAACAAATTGCACAGAAAAGGTTCAGAGACTTCTGGGATCGAGAGCCCCAGAGCCAAAGAGGAGGAACTGCATGTGGTGAGGGACAAAAGATGAGTAAATTCATCCAAAAAACAGAAAAAAAAACATATGAATGTAATATAATTGGGAAGAGGCTGTCAGCAGCCGCTGACCAATTATTTGAGGAAAAAAGTGATTCTCTAAAATCTCACAGCTCATATTTTACCTATTGAGTGAAATTCCAAAAATCTGCTAATATTTCCTTTTTTTGTTTCCAAGTTGCCTGACACGATACATTTTTACACACACATTTATATACAAAGGGCTATATGTACACACTTTTATATTGATATGTAATATGATTCGACTTTTTAAATTTTTTTTTTTTTTTTAATATACAGCACTTGATTTAATATACAGATCAGTATGGAGTATAATTCTCAAAGCCTGGAGGCCTTTACTTTACATTTTATGACTGCCAAGAGTATACTTATTCCCCGCTATTGTAAATGCTTCTATGGGTGATCAATTAAACATTTGTCTTTATGATTCAAGCATTTTCCTGTTCTAATTGAGTGCCCGCAATAACTATTAACCAGTTCTTTCGTGTCTGGACTGTCTGGCCATGAAAAATCTACATACTTATATATGTACGTGTTCTTTATGGACGCATACGAGTCAATGTGTTTTCATTGGGCGGGCAGATTTACATTCGGTGTGATGCCAGCTCAAGGCTCTGTAGATGCAGCAAAGCATTAGGAGAAGCCTTTTATTAGTTATGGATCTCCAAGGGGAGAATGATCTGCTTGTAATACCTGCCCTACGGTCAATCTGTCTCATGTATTTCCTCCTCAAGCTGTATGCAATGCAATCCTCCATGGTTCTGTTTAAAGAGTCCACAGGAGGTTTTTGGAATTGATTCTGCAAGGCGTATATACACATATTTATCCCCTACATTGCCCATGTCCTGCAATCACACAAACCCATTTTTTCCAGTATGGAATTCTTCTCTTATTTTTTTATTCTTGGTTTCTGTCATTAAATTACATTTTCTTATACTTTGCTGGAGATCTCACAAGCACCAGGAGGAGAAAAGTAATTTCACATAACAAACATTTCATGAAACATACAAGACAAGGCAGAAACATTAAAAATTGCTGATGTTACAGAAAGTGGGCTTCAGCCCATTCCTTTCAGGCACTCTCCTGGCTCTGCCGGGGGGCGCCTGAAACTGATGTCATCGCACCCTGACGCAATAACGTCAGTGAGCTGGGAGACCCTTAAAAGCGGCGTCTGACTTTGGGGAAATCAGACCACCACTCTGGACAGAGAGGCGAGTATGGAATGCTAGGCCCAGTTTTACCAATGACGTGAGGCAGGGATGTCCTCCGCATATAAGCTGTCGCTCGTGAGGACATCCCCACACGTTGTCCGCAGGGAAGGGGTTAAAAATTGGGAATCAATAAATTTGTCTAAAAAAAAAAAAAAAGAACAAATATTTTATTTTTTTTTACTTTTTTTATATAGAACTAATTTTTGCGAAAAATGAAAATAAACGGTGTAATAAAAAAATTAAAACCAATATTTTATTTATTTTTTACATTAAATCATATGTGATTTGCCTGTTTAAACCTGTCGAGCTGAATGACCAAAAATTAGGACATTTCCCTGAAACGTCATTATAGTTCGATGTTCTGTGAATAGATTAACCATTACTTCTCTATGGAACAATTTCACTGTGGTGATCTGCACTGTATTTCGTTATCAATTCGCCAGTATTTGGCGAATTGACAGCTTAGTTAATAGACAAAATGCCACAAAATTGCAATTTGGTGACATGTTTGGTACTTTCTGAATAACCCCTAGAATTGTATCTCTTGAAGGAATGGGTACAGGGTTGTAGATGGAGATTCTTTGATCTCCTGGGGGTCCTGATTACAGCGACACTATAGGGGTTATTCGCTAAGCACCGAGCTTGCCACCGAATTGCACAGCCGTCAATTCACCAAAAACAGACGAATTGATGGCGAAATACAGTACAGTTCGCCATTCTTCAGTGGCAGTGAAATAGTCCCAAAGAAAAGTAATGGTTAATCTATTCAGAGAACGACAAACTGCACCAAAGTGTCAGTGAAATGCCCTGATATATATTCTTTTCATTTTCAGCAAAAAGCCTTTTTATTTCTTTATTTTTTTAGAACACCTTTTTGTATTTTTTGATAATTTTTGTTTGCCATTTAAAAATAAATAAATAAAATTCCGTAACAGACCTTTTTATTATTTTTTTTAAATGACCTTTTTTATTGGTTTATACACCTATTAGGAGAATAAGAGCATTTCCTTTTTTTTTTTTGCAGTTCGGTGGATTTCGTCGATGCCACTTCGGCGGTCTTTGGTGCTCTTCAGTGACGATCTACAACTAGTTTGTGGGGCTTCGGTGACTATCTTTGCCGCCCTAGGGTGAACAGTGAATTCATCGTAGTTTCAGCAAAATGGAATCGCTGAAGTGTGAAGTGCTTAACTGAAAAACCCCTTATTTGTCTGGTTTGATCACCATGCCAAGCCTGTCAAGTAAATTTCTTTTTAAAACTGATAAAATATTAAAGGAATTCAAATGAATACTCACAGAATATTTTTCCTTTATTCTTTAACTCCGTTAAACATGAGCACATATAAAGGGCCATTACCACCAAAAAATGAAATGTCCTTATGGGGTTTATATTATGTTGCCGATAACTTACAAGTACTTTGTTTTTCTCTTGTAGGTTTAGTTAAGAAAATATTTTACTTTATATGTGTCACTGGGTGCATCTGTTGTGTGATCTCTTGTCTGGTAAATCCCCCCCATATCTTTACTACACTTGCTCTTCACTCTGGCCATAGAATGGAGTATATGGGTCGATCACGGTCTCAAATCTCAGGGTATTGTGTGGGATGCATTCAAAGGATATTACCATGCGGTAGACGAGAAGTATTTTAACCCCTTTGTGACTGGAGTGTTTTACAATTGTCTGTCTAAAAGTGCACACTGCTGTTTTTACATTTCTGCGCTGTTTGTGTTTAGCTGAAATTTTCCTCTTTCTCATTTACTGCACCCACACATATTATATACGTTTTTTCTCGACATTAAGGCTGGGGTCAGACGAACGCAGTGCGAACACGCGTGCAGCCGCACTTTATCACGGCCGTAGTAGCAGCAAATGACGGCCAATGACGGGCAATATACGAAGTACGGCCGCACAAAAGTCTGGCCGCGCAACGCAAGCGGCAAACGCATTTTTTCGAGAACGTGAAACCGCTAGTACTGACGTACAGAGTGCGCTGCATCCGCTAGCGGCGTGTGTGTGTGATTAGGAGACGTCAGACGCTGCTATTGTCCGGCCTACATAACGTCCAGACGCAAAAAGTGTTTTATTTATGATTCGTACAAAATCACGGACGAAAATGCGCATCGTATGACCGCTATCGCATATTCCATGAAAAAATACGTCCATTCGTTCGAACGCACTTTTTCACGGACGACTTGAAAAATGCATTCGCCTGACCCTAGCCTAAATGGATTTTTCTAAAGATACCACTATTTTCACCAGATCGTATAATTTACTGTAAAGAAATATATGAAATAGGATGAAAAAAAGGGTGAGAGAAAAAAAAGCATTTTTTCGCACTTTGACCCCCAAAATCTTTTGCGTATCGAAAACCGCAAAAAAAAACTCCCAGCTAAATGGTTTCTAAGGCTAGGGACAGAGGAGCGCATTTTCTGCGGCCACCGTCAAAATGTACGTCGATGCGTGCGCACGCATTTTTTCACGGAATACGCTTAAGTGGTCAGACGATGCGCAATTCTGGACGTATTTCATGACGATGGGGTGAAAAGAAGTCTAGGGAAATCCGGCTGTTTGAACGTTATGTTGGCCGCACACTAGCAGCGTCTGACATCTCCTAATCACGCACACACGCTGCTATGCGGCCGCAGCGCACTCTGTACGTCAGTACCAGCGGTTTAACGTTCTCGAAAAAATGCGTTCATTTTCCACTTGCGTTGCGCGGCCGGACTTTTGTGCGACCGTACTTCGTATATTGGCTGTCATTGCCCGTCATCTGCTGCTAGTGCGGCCGTGATTATGTGCGCCAGAACGCGCGTTCGCACTGCCTCAGTCTGACCCTAGCCTAAATTTTGTCCTGAGTTTAGAAACACACAACGTTTACATGTTTTTGCAACTTATATGACAATAAGTGCAATAAGCACTTTGCTATCTCCAAAGATTTTTTCCAAAATACATTTGGGATTAGGGAACCCACTTCACCGGGTATACCAGCAGTGATTGCTCCCGGTGAGCGATTCTGAAGGGGCCCGGCAGCTGAAATCCTTACTGCAGGATGCCTCCATGCAGAGTTAGACTGGGCTGCAAAGCACGATCCTCCTTAGGAAGATCGAGCCTTGCAGCGCTGACCGCACTAATTGCACTCAGCAAGGTGGCCACACGGGCGTCAGAGTGGAAGCAACGTCCACTCTCAAAAACGCTTGTCTGACCCCAGTCGTAAGCCACAGACGTAAAGAAAAAACATTGGTACCACTTTTTTAAGACCGAGTACCGATACTTTTTAAAAGTACTCACCGATACCGAGTACCGATACTTTTCTTTAATGTCATGTGACGCTTTCCAATAAGAACAGACCATATAAAAATGCCCCCAGCTCACATGTATATCCCCCCCGATATATATATATTTATACTGCCCCAGCTCACACATGGATATGCCCCAGCTCACACATGGATATGCCCCAGCTCACACATGGATATGTCCCAGCTCACACATGGATATGCCCCAGCTCACACATGGATATGCCCCAGCTCACACATGGATATGCCCCAGCTCACACATGGATATGCCCCATCTCACACATGGATACTGCCCCAGCTCACACATGGATTTGCCCCAGCTCACACATGGATTTGCCCCAGCTCACACATGGATATGCCCCAGCTCACACATGGATTTGCCCCAGCTCACACATGGATATGCCCCAGCTCACACATGGATATGCCCCAGCTCACACATGGATATGCCCCAGCTCACTCATGGATTTGCCCCAGCTCACACATGGATATGCCCCAGCTCACTCATTGATTTGCCCCAGCTCACACATGGATATGCCCCAGCTCACTCATGGATTTGCCCCCAGCTCACTCATGGATTTGCCCCCAGCTCACTCATGGATTTGCCCCCAGCTCACACATGGATTTGCCCCCAGTTCACACATGGGTATTGCCCCAGCTCACACATGGGTATGCCCCAGCTCACACATGGATTTGCCCCAGCTCACACATGGATATGCCCCAGCTCACACATGGATATGCCCCAGCTCACACATGGATATGCCCCAGCTCACTCATGGATTTGCCCCAGCTCACACATGGATATGCCCCAGCTCACTCATTGATTTGCCCCAGCTCACACATGGATATGCCCCAGCTCACTCATGGATTTGCCCCCAGCTCACTCATGGATTTGCCCCCAGCTCACTCATGGATTTGCCCCCAGCTCACACATGGATTTGCCCCCAGTTCACACATGGGTATTGCCCCAGCTCACACATGGGTATTGCCCCAGCTCACACATGGGTATTGCCCCAGCTCACACATGGGTATTGCCCCAGCTCACACATGGGTATGCCCCCCAGCTCATGGATCCCCCCCCCCCGCGACGATACTTACCTTCCAGAGCGACGCCGGGAATGTCTCCGCGCGTGCGCTCGTGGAAGGACCCCAGCCGCGACCATGTGGGACCATGTGGTCGCGGCTGGGGTCCTTCCAACGAGCGCGGGCGGAAACTTTCCCGGCGTCACCCAGGAAGGTAAGTATCATCGCGGAGAGCAGCTGCAGGGCCTGTCTGAATGCTCTATCAGCATTCGGACAGGCCCTGCAGCTGCTCACTGTGTTTATACTTACCTTCCTGAGTGACGCCGGGAAAGTTTCCGCGCGCGCTCTCGTTGGAAGGACCCCAGCCGCGATCACATGGTCCCACGTGGTCGCGGCTGGGGTCCTTCCAACGAGCGCACGCGCGGAGACATTCCCGGCGGCGCCCAGGAAGGTAAGTATCGCAGAGAGCTCTAGGGGCGGCTGTCCGAATGCCGATAGAGTATTCGGACAGCCGCCGCAGCCCCTTGGATGCCGGCTCATGGCTTCCGGTATCGGGAAAAATATCGGGGGGTACTGCACAAGTACCAAGTACTCCTGCAGTACCCAGTATCGGCCCCGATACCGATACTAGTATCGGTATCGGTGCAACCCTAGTTCAAAGGACCCCCAATGTCCTCACAGCGGTGCGGCGGCTTGTGTATTAGATAAACCAATGTGTAATAAAGCATTATGCGATCACCTCTACATTTGGTCCCGGCGTGGGAAATGAAAAGGTGAGTTAGTGTAGCAGCATTGTTTGCTTTATAAGTAAAAGCACATAATGCCACCGCATTAGAATTGACTTTTCCAATGACACCTCACTTTATCTTGTGCGGTGTAAAAATCACAGACGCGTGGTTCCAAAGAACCCCTGGTCCTCCTCGTTGCAATGTGCTGCTTTAGGTTTTCGGTGAAACAATGTTTAATAATGCATTGTGCCATCACCGCCACAGTTTCCAGCATCATGGGAAATGAGAATGTGAGTTAGTGCTGCATCATTATAATTAATAATTATAGAGATTCATTATAATAGGAAAAAAATATATATTTTAAAACATAACCTGGTCATGCTTTGGAAAATGATCCTTTATAGTTATAGTTCAGGGGATAGAGAGGTCCAAACAACCCCTGTATCTCCCCCAAAGGGAATTCCCTGCCCAGGCTGAGAAGTCCCTTTCTGACGTCATCACGCCCATGCGTGATATCGACAGCGGGCAGGGGATGTCCCACGGCATGCTCCAACTTTCTGGAAGTCAGACCACAATGGGGATTCCCCCTAGACCGGTGGAGATCTCCCTCAAAGCTGCGGGTAAGCAGTGACGTTTGGGGGACGTTGACTGCCAAATGTTGAGGTGAAACACTAGTTAGACTTTAACTCATGCTGGCTGCTAGAGCTCTGTTGGCCTATTCAGGTGTCCCAGTAAAGGCCAATTCCCCCATTCCAGTGGAACTCTGATATTTAGATGGATCCTTTTCTGATTGATGTACACTTAAAATCCCACAATCACTTGACCCACAAATGTTCCACACAACCATGGGGTAGTCTTTTGAGTAATGTTTTAGAGGAGAATTATATTTACCAAGACCAGTAGATACTGATTTATGTAAGGCTGGTGATCTCTGTAATGGCCCCTGTATGCTAGCGAGATGTCAAAACAACCTATACAGATTAAGAAGGGTTCCCTTATTATTCGTTGGTGAGCACTGAGCAGGGTATAATCCTAGATTAGAGGGTGGAGCAGCATTTTCTCCTAATATCCTCTTTTTTTAAAGTCCAACATACTTGCAAACGAGAGAAATCTCAAAGTATCCTTCCTGGTAAAATCCTTTATAAATAAATAAATAAATAATATAATCAGATTGCACAATAGGAGTGCCTTGGGCAGCTCCAAGCCTAAATAAGCAGCGGGCGTTTCGCATCTATACACCTGACAACACCTTGTGGTATACTAATGTTTTCTGGTAGGCCTGTTGGGTGGTTGTAAGGCTTTATGTATTAATAACTGGAATTAGTAACTATGTGAATATACCTGTCCTATGAGATGGTTAAGAGATATCACTCAACATTTGAGGACATAAGACAAAGCCAGGTACACTGGCTTAGAACATATTTAAATGCTGTTAAAGGCTCAGGTACTCAAGGATAAATATTGCACCTCGTCTGCTTTATATTAAAACAGCAAAAAAAACTAATGGGTTATACAGACCTGCACACTTTTGCATATCTGATATCAGTTGGAGGGGATGCCTGGCTGACTGGCAGGGCAGGGCGTGGCTCTGATGCAGTTTGCATCACAAACGTCCACATCCCCCGATGGAGGGCTGCCTGGCTGAGTAGCCAGTCAGGGATACCCACACGAGAGCTGCATTAGCGCTTGTGTATTTGCTTACAAAGCCCTGATTATAACAACTTCAGCACCCTGAGTGCATTAACCGCACGCTTTTGGTGCATTTTCCCTTAGTCCCCCAGGTGGCAGCCAAGGTTTGTCAGGAGAACTGGTCAGCTATGTGAAAACCACGTGTCATACGCTTCAATCATGTGAATGATGAGGACTGATTATAATGAACAAAAAAAGATTGCAAGCCCTAAGGCTCAGACATGTAAAAATCACACAGGGCCAAAAATCATCCATGAAGTGGATAGGCTCAGTATGCAGACACGCACTGTCATTGAATAAAGACCTCAGATTCCTTAACTTTGAAATGAGGAATTGAATTCCAAAAACAGACGATCTAAAAAGTGATGGTGTGATTTCCTTTTTTGCCTAAATACTGTATATATTTCCTGATATGTGAATTAACCGATCACTCCATAAAACGTGATCACATTTGATCAATAAAACAAGCTACTGAAAATTTGCAGAAATATAAAAAAATCACGTGTGTTCGAAAAGTAAAAGAAAAAAAAAAAGAATATATAATATCCTGTGTTGTTTAGGTCTGTGCTTTACTATAATGTATTATTATGTTCCACTAAAAGGTATGTAATGTGTGGCACATAGAGAAAAAGGAACACATTGCATTTGGTGGGAGTCTATTTTGATTTGTGTTTAATAGAAGAAAAAGAAAAAAACACAAAAGAGATTAACCATCCCATCGCTGCGTGCTATACGATCCGTTTTATTCCACAAGATATGGAAGAGTTAAGGAAATAACATACATTTATACGCTACAAATGTAGAGATATTGGCAGTATATTTCAGCTGGGGTGTGACATAGTTCAGGCTTTTTTCCTCCCTTTCCTTCATTTTTGTAATAAGATTGCATAGCTCTTTATACCCAAGGCTCTAATTTTCTCATGGCGACTGTGTAATATTTTGCAATGTAAAATTGACTGAGATGGAAGCTATTTTGCATGGTACAGTGGCCATGGCTAACAAATGAGAGTTCTGTGGGCTGAGTGTTAGTCCCCTGCCTCATCTGCCACCCCTAATGACAGCAGCCACCTGCTGTTTTATTGTCACAGCTGGAGTCAGTTCACACTCCTTGGTGCCGAGTTCTGCCCACAAGCGCCAAGCTCTCTCCTCGCCTCATTACTTTGATGAACTTTTTATGGTCAGCACCCATGAAGACCTCATCTAGGACTACAGAGCCCAGACTGGCTGCAGGGAGTGCTTCTAGCACGCATGAGGCGATGAGGAACAGTGAGACTGAATCTGCAGAGCACTGACACTTACTGCAAGAGTCACTCCGGCGTATACTGTCGGCACGCAGCACCAACAGGTACAAAACCAAGGGGGGAAAAAATAAGGCAAATTAGACACGTCTTCCTTTTTGTTGTAATAAGAAATAATGGCAAGAAATTTACATGTACTTAAGTGTACACATCTCCTTATAATTACTATTCCCTATTCTCTAAATGAGGCTTAAAGTGGCAGTCTTACAGACGTTACTTAGAGAAGGCAAGATAGCAAAAAAGGCCTCTGGTGTTACCAACCAATTTTAATATTCCATGTAGTGTAGAAGTGTATCTCTGAGCTCCATTCAACAAATCTTGATTTGCTGTCAGCAGCAATTGTCATCTCAGCTAATCATGTTGGCTGATTGAGGAGTATATGCCAAGTTTTCCTTAGTAAAATTTAATAACAGCAAGAAAAGTTGCAGTGGACAACGTTGAACAACGGAACCACCATTATTCTTCCGTAAAATGAGTAATTATGACTGTTCTCCATCCAGCATTTTTCAAACGTTGTTTGCACACTGGAAAAACTACTTCAATGATTTTAAATGCCCATCTCCATTGAACGTCAATGACTAAGGTGGACAGAATGGCGAAGAGTATGAAGTTCCCCAAATGGAGAACCAACCATAGGTTTACTGGACTTGACCCACTATAGTTCCCTCGAGATAGAGTTAAAACCAATAATCTTACAATGAAAGAGTAACACCTTTTGACTAGCACAGTTTGCACTTTAACGGTTTGTCTCATAGGTGTATGCATGGTTGTGCCTAGAGTCGCAAGACACACAATAAGGCCGGTGTCAGACAATCACACTAGGTGCGCCCGTAGTGACATGCCTAGTGGTGTCCGTCGTAGCATTGTGACAGGGCCGGTCACACGCTGTAGCGCGCAAGCTACAAGCGTCTGTGCAAAGCCTTCCCGTCAAAACGCTAGGCGCATGTTGATGGGGCTGTGAAGTGCGATCCTCCATAGGAGGAGTGAGCCTTGCAGTGCTGAGCGCACTAACTGCACTCAGCGAGGTGGCCAGACGGGCGTCGAGTGGAAGGAAATCTCACGGACGTTCCATCCGCTCTCCAACGACGCTCGTCTGATCACGGCCTATAGCCCGAGATAAACTGAGCGTGTAGCGACGCAGCGCCTATAGGCATTGTAATTTAAAATAAACCCTTTTTTTTCTATGAGATGTGCTTTGCTTCACTTAAGAACTTCACAAAATTTTCTCTAGTTTGATCTGCAAAGTAGTGGATCCCTGTCCAGTGTGGACAGAAGCAAATATAATCCAGTGTAGACTGGCTGAGAGGAGTGAAGTCAAACCTGCAAAAGCTTTGCTTCACTTTGCTTTGCTACGCTTGCAGTGTATCTCAGGGTTAAAGAATATGTTTGCCCGGCCTGTTCCGTTTTATAGGACCCTACTCACATTCCTATGAGGTTCAAGACAATTGAAAAAAAAAAAAAAAAGAAGCACTAAACAAAACGATTTATTTCTATAAACACATGGGGCTACATTACATTCCTCGTGCTAAAACAGGAACACTAGGGCGAAAAAACTGTGCCCGCAGTTTTGTCCCTAGTGCCCCCCTTTTAGCTTGGAATTCCAATGCAGGCGCCTAAAAAGCTGCATGCATTCTTACCGGTCGCTAAGCCCTGGGATGTGCGCAGCAGCGCTAAGCACCGCCGCAAGCATTCACTCGATGGAGTCCATAGGACTCCATTGAAGCAGACTGCGGCGGTCACATGACCTGCCGGATCTCGCCTTGCAGGTCGGCGTAGTGATCCGAAGGAGACTGGGGGACTTTCTCCCTGCTCCTGCCGGTCGGAGCCGCGGTCCGTGGGATAGGAGGTAATTATCTGCATTTTTCTGGGGAGTTTCAAGCTGGTGCTAATGGATTCTGCAGCAGCGGAATCCGCTAGCAAAAAGTACAGCCAGAACTTGGTGCTAACTGCAGCTGGACGTTAATCAGCGTTAGGACTTTGTAGTCCTATCGCTGATTAACAGTTTGCGCTCCCCATTTTAAGTATAGGGAGCGCAAAGTACAGTAACTTCGCGCTGAAAAGCGCAAGGTACCAAACGGTAACGGGTTTCTTAACCAGTTAGCGTTTGGATTGTAATATACGGTGACTACAAGGGCTAATGTTAAACGCTAACTCAGGTGATCGCTAACGTTAGCACCAACTATGTAATGCATCCCCTGATTATTCTGAAGCCAAAATCTTACAATTGTAGATCCTTCCAGTTTGTAATTAATAAAGTTCTTTAATGGCATATAGTAAAGCCCTTAGTTTAAATATAAATCCAGAAGTGAAGTATTTGGTTAGGTTTCCCATATTTAGATTGATCATTCACATGCCTTTGTTCCGAGCAATGACTCAAGGCTTGCATTCCCCATCTTTCCTTGACCAGGTAGATGTTTGGACTACCAGGGAGAAGGTAGGCTGCATAGGCCCTCCAGCTGTGATTAATCTGGGGCATAGAGTGGTCTTAAGGTGGCCCTGAACCAAGCAGAGCCAAGGAGCTTGAAAAGTACAGTGGTATCTATTGTGGTGAGAAGCTGGAAATTTCTCCAACTACATTGCTACATTGTGCCACACAGATTCCACAGCTGGAGGATGCAGGAATTGCATCCAATAGGAGCATATGTACAAGGTAATATTACATCTCGACTTCGAACGTCCAAAGGTCCTGTTCAAATAATTAAGCATTATGGATGCACTCTCTCTAGTATCAAGAAATCCATAAGGAATAAAGAGGTATTTCCAGAAAAAGAACTAAAGGGTGATAACTAAGGCTAGGGTCAGACTAACGCATTTTTCACGTTGTCCGTGAAAATGTGCGTTCGAAGAATGGACGTATTTTTTCACGGAATACGCAATAGCGGTCATACTATGCGCAGTTTCATCCGTGATTTTGTACGGATCATCAATAAAACACTTTGTGCATCTGGACGTTATGTTGGCCGGACATTAGCAGCGTCTGACATCTCCAATTCACGCACACACACCGCTAGCGGACGCAGCGCACTCTGTACGTCAGTACTAGCGGTTTCACGTTCTCGAAAAAATGCGTTCATTTTCCACTTGCGTTGCGCAGCCGGACTTTTGTGCGACCGTACTTCGTATATTGGCCGTCATTGCCCGGCATCTGCTGCTAGCACGGCCGTGATTAAGTGCGCCAGAACGCGCGTTCGCACTGCCTCAGTCTGACCCTAGCCTAAATGTCAACGTCTGCCAATGTTTTTCCCTTGAATGGCCCCTGCCTGCTCTCTGGCCCCCGATCCAACAAGCAAGCCCCCACAATATATGTTTGTGAAAAGCAGACAGAAGGGATAAAGAGCTCGGTTACAGGCTCCAAATGAATAAATACAAGCTTGTCAACTGACACAAGCACTTAACATGCTAAATTGCCTCTTCATTGCAACTGTGTAAGCGACATGAAAATGCTACAATAAAGAGAGATCTATCAATTTTTACAATCAACGTATTTATTGGAGTTATTCATAAAAACAGTTTGTGGTCGTATTAACAACTAATCAAATCAGGGCAACATCAATAAAGCTACTCTGGCTGGTTGTAAGCAAGATCCCTACAGAGAGAAAGTGCTACAATATTTAAAAAAGTGGAACCCCTACATACCAAGAATAAGAGGCCATCACATTAGATTTACTTAAGTTCTGCTTACTTGGTTGTTAAGCTATGTAAGAAATACATGGGTCATTAGCTTCATGAGTCCTCTAAAAACCAATAACCAACTGCTTTACATACGCAGATAGGCACAGCAAATGACTACAACAATTATCAGATTTAGTATTCAGCCCATGACTAGTCACACAACATCCACACGCAATGGAAAATGTTGATTAGCTGCAAGACAAGGGACAAAAACCATACCAAGCATATCAATGAAACTGAACCAACAACTAGGGAAAAATGTTCCATAATGAGGGAATATAGAAAAGGTCAAAATCCTTTGTTAATCATGTACTTTCAATTATTATAAAGTACAAAATGTAATTGATTAGCAGAAGGAAAAGCACAACCTTCAAACTAGAGAAAATA
The DNA here is from genome assembly GCA_009667805.1 of Leptobrachium leishanense. NCBI lineage: Eukaryota > Metazoa > Chordata > Amphibia > Anura > Megophryidae > Leptobrachium > Leptobrachium leishanense. The sequence continues at coordinate 123,963,453 of CM019067.1, read as the reverse complement.
TGAGGATTTGGTTACACTATCCAGTCATGTTGTGTTAAGCTCACAATTACAACAGAGTACTCCAAAATTTTAAGAGATATACGCCATTACAAGCAAGGGCAATCAGCATTAGTGTCACTTACTTGCTTTATGGGTAAAATTGACTCTCTATGGTGGCTTCAGACTGGCCATTTGTCAAATCACAAATGCCAGATGAGGTCGCAATGACCATAGGATCAAAAGATCTCCCAAGCTGACCCCCATAGGACCAGTAGCATGGCTCATTGGGCCAGAGCCTCCTTTCAACTATGATTTGGCACAGTTTAAAAGGAGGCTTTGGAATATTAGACCACATTATTGGTTTTGTAGAGGCCAGCTTGGAAAATCTTTTGATCTCATCGTGGCCTTTCTGGGCATTTGCATGGTTTGCCAAATGCCCAATCTGGTCAACTATAGAGAGGGGAGTTCCTTTCACCTGTGAAGTAAGGAAGTGACACAGAAATATTTATCATCAATCAATATCCTACAATTGGTCTCACCAAATCCTTGTCTTGACTCCCACCGTGACCTTCACTTGTCGTGTCGTGTCTGTCCTGCTACCCACCTGTGTCTTCGTTGTGTTCCTGGTCTGTCGTTTGGATATCCCTGTGCCTCCTCCGTTATAACTGGATTTACCCTGTACCGAATCTTTGCCTTCGACTAACGACACCGATCTTTGCCAGCCACCTGCCACAACCATTTGCCTTAAATTACTGACCACGTTATTTGCCAGCTCCTTCCTGAGACCCTTACTCCCAAGCTACTCTGCCCCTCTGTCTTGGCTTTGTTCAGCCCTTCTTGTGTCCTGTATAAGTCTCCTTTAGAGCTTGTTTCTCCCTGTGTCTTTTGTTTCACAGGTTGTTGTTTATTGCCATTTAACTCCATAGCCCACTATCCTTAGTTTTCCTATTTGTTCCAGTTGTCAGTCGCTTTCCTGTCTCATCCGTGTGTCTAGCCTCCCCTTTTGTCTCTATCCAGTGCTCCAGTGCACCCTCTGTCCAGCTCCATTCTTGTCTTGCTCATTGTCTCTTCTCTTGTACCTCTGCCTAGTCCTTTTCATGTCCTGCCCAGCAACCTCCTTTTATTTCAGATCTGTGTTCTATATTGATTTTGCCCTTGTATTTCCCAATAAACTTTGTTTTTTGTGCCCTGGAACCTGTCTGGCCTCCACCTGTGTTGCCGCATATTGGTCTCACACCTGCTAAACACACACAACGCATGACAGTTGATCTCTACAGTCCAAAAGAATCACCGCTAAAACCCTGAAAATGAAACTAGCCTGGTGTAGCTCAAACAAACGCAAATAAGGCAGAGAAAAAAATCCATTATGCCTTAAACACATTTGGAAACGCACAAAGTATTCCAAAGTCTTGAAAAACATGCAAACACACCAAAAAACTTGCACATCAAAATTCTGAGCCTCGATTGCCTGAGTAATAGATGTGCCCAATGAAAAAATTCATTTAATTAAATTTTGGATCAATTTGGTCCTTTTTCAATTTGTTTTGGTGCGCACGTTATGTTAGCGTGATTCATATTTTGTATTGATTCGTTAGTTCAGACGAATCGTAATTTGTACTTTCGGCTCAATTTGTATTTCATTTTTATTAGTTATTTCAGAATGTGAAATGGATGAATTCTTTAGATTAGGGTGAAAAAAAAAAGTCACCTAATCCCCTTGACTTTGGTGCTGAAACTTATTCAGCACCATGGAAAGCAGCTCTGCAGAGCTGCTATCCATGGGGCTGAAACCTATTCAGTCTGTCCTTGCGGTCCATGGTAATGAATAGGTTTCAGCACCAAGAATAGCAGCTCCGTGGGGCTCTGGAGACCCACAAGGCTGCTGTCCTTGGTACTGAATAGGTTTCCGCACCATGGATAACAGCTCCGCGGGACTCCGCTGAATAGGTTTCAGCACCAAGAATAGCTGCCGTCCATGGTATTGAATAGGTTTCAGCACCAAGAATAGCAGCTCTGCAGGGTTCCGGGAGCCTCGAGGGGCTGTCCATGGTGCTAAATAGGTTTCATCACCATAGACTGAAGAAAAAAAACGCTACGTTCGGAAAAGAAAAAAAGCGTAGTTTAAAAAAAAATAATTGAAAATCCAAAAATGTCAAATTTTTTTCTGAAAAATGCCTATAAAATAAAGAGACCTTTTGCTGCAAATGAAAAGAATAAACAGTTGAATAAATAGTTAATAAAAATGAGGAATATTTTTTACGTGGAAACCTAGCCTGTTTAAAGCTGTCCAATGAACCACCGAAAATCAGGGCATTTCACTGACATTTCGGTGCTGTTAACCATTCTCTGAATAGATTAACCATTACTTGTCTATGGGGAATTTCACTGCCGCTGAATTGCACCATGGTGCTGTCCATGGCCTGTGGTGCTGAATACAACAGATTATGCACCACCACAGCCAGCAGACAGGGACACGGTGCCAAGTCTAAGTGAAACGGTATAACAAATTAATCCTTAAAAAGAACAATTCATTTTATACCGTTTTGTTCTGAAATTATTCGTTTTCGTTCTGGATGGAACCAATTCGTATTTTGGAAGCACTTATGAAATACAAAAATCGGTAAATTTTGTCCAAATTTTGATTCGGTACGAAACGCATATTTCTACTTATTAACATTCTGTAAGAACCGAGAAATGCCCATGGAACTCCTATATTCTGTCCATTGACGGATTAAGGACTACAACGATCTCATATCCTCAGCCTAGGACGAGATGTGCAAAGCAAGAAACATATGTGAGCGATACCGTTGAACGCATCCTGGATATGCTATACAAACCACAAATGTCACTCTTCCAACATGCAAGTCACCAAATGCAACAAACCACATGTCTGCAAGAAAGTACAATTTAACATAAAGGTTACCTAGGTAATAATGTTTCTCAGCTGTGAACTTTCGTGCAAATAAATAGGCTATTCACTAAGAGCCATGATTGCTGGTATTGCAGTGCCAAGAAAACTCTGGCACTTCTCAAAATTGTAATCAAACCAGCAAAAGGAGAAAAGTCAATGCATTTTATTAGTGTCAAAGGAGTTGGAAAAGACAGTTCACCAAGCACGCCAACCTTGAGTGGTCTACTTCCTTCCCGATTTTAATACACTAGAACACTATAAAGCTTCTCCTTTTGCTGTTTGGATTATAGTTTTAAGAATAGTCAAATTCAAAAGATATAGTTGTAGACTGCAGAGCGGAGTAAACTAAAACAGGACAATCCTTTTAGTGGAATTTTGCAGTGCCTGTCAAATACATACAGATACTAAAAAAAAAAAATCACATATAAAGTGTCCAGATCTCAATATCTACTAGTAGTTTACTCCTCTCCAGTCTATGTCAGTATATTTTGAATACGAACATTACAGCTGGAGTCCTAGACTTAAAGGGTTAGGCTAAGGTCAGACGAAAGCAGTTTAAACGTGCGTTTAACCGCACTAAATCACGGCCGTGCTAGCAGCAAATGACGTCCAATGCCGGGTAACATATGAAGAACGGCCGCACAAAAGTGCGGCCGCGCAACGCAAGTGGCAAACGAACGCATTTTTTCGAGAACGTCAAACTGCTAGTACTGACGTACAGAGTGCGCTGCGTCCGCTAGCGGCGTGTGTGCGTGATTAGGAGACGTCAGACGCTGCACACCTCCGGCCAACATAATGTCCAGACGCAAAAAGGGTTTTATTGATGATCCGTACAAAATCACAGACGAAAATGCGCATCGTATGACCGCTATCGCGTACTCCGTGAAAAAATACGTCCATTAGTTCGAACGCACTTTTTCACGGACAACGTGAAAAATGCGTTAGTCTGACCCTAGCCTTATTCAGTGAAATTTTGGCGCTTTGTCTTTCGGTGCACTTCGGTGATTCCAGTTCACCTACCCGGCGGTGAATTCAGTATTAAGGAGAAGTGCAAGGAGCGTGGAGCCGCCAAAGACGGCACCAATCAGACTGCCGATCGCCCACCGAAGAGCACTGAACTGACTGCCAAACATCGAAGAGCACTTAACTGATTGCCAAACAAACACCGAAGAGCACTGAACTGTGAACTGCCGAAGAACGCTGAACTGACTGCGAAACGCCGAAGAGCGCTGAACTGACTGTGAAACGCCGAAGAGTGCTGAACTGACTGCCACACGGCGACGAGCGCTGAACTGACTGCCAAACGCCGAAACGCGCTGAACTGACTGCCAAATGCCGCCGAACTTCAGGGAAATAAAAACGGAGCTCTGCTATACTTTAAAGGGCATTTCTGATAATAAAAGATGCTATAAAAAAATTATAAAAAGGTCGGTTACAGAATAAAAAATAAATGACACTATAAAAATGGGAATCAAAAATTTTGCCTAAAAAAAAATAAAAAAAAAAATACATAAGAAGACTTTTTGCTGAAACTGAAATTCACTGGTCGGTGCAATTAGGTGAAAAGTTCTGTGCTCTTTGAATACACCACCAGATCGATTATTTAGATTTCTAGACATTATCGCGATATGTCGCGAATATGAAAAACGCACAGAAAATCACGTGATTTTCAAATCGCACAGTGTTAACGGGCCTAAGGCTCCATTCACACTGTGTGATTTATCGCGCGGATTTAAGCCGCGCTATGTAGCATCTCCAATGGAGCTGTTCACATCTTGCCGCGAGATGCCGCATGTCGCGGTAGCATGTCGCATGTACATGACCCTTTTCATGTGATTTGCGATTTTCATTGGTGGTTTTTTGCAAAATCGCGTTGTCGCGATTTTCAAATCGCACAGTGTGAACGGGGCCTAAAGGTCCATCAGGGGAGACATGGGATTTAAGCACAGGATGTTATTCTGATACAGATTTTCAGATTGAGAGCTACACGTGCCAATTAATCATCTCAAAATGTATCAAAAGGGAAAAGTAAGCTTTAAATTGTTATGTGATGCAATCCTGAAATGGGTACTGTAAAGAAAGAATGAGAAAACCCAAAACAAAAACTCAATCCCCGAATAAAAAAAACAGTACAGTAAATTAACCTCTATTGTGAAATATCGTTTCAGCAGATTTAAATTTTTTTTTTTAAAGAAAGGAGATTTCCTTTTCCCTGGTATACTCATAAATCTGAAGTTTAATAAAGTATCAGTGATATGAAATGGTCACGATAAATATCTCCTCTAGGTATAAAGGCTGACATGATGCATTAGCCAAGTACAGTTGAACACATAATGTCTGTAATATTTAACAAGCATTGCAGATTCTCAAGTGTTAAAAGAAAATCTCCTTTCTTCCACGCAACATTTGATGCTTGATTACTGGAGTGAAACCAGAGGTTTTATCTGAACATTAAAGTAATCTCTTGGTGTCAACAGAAATTCACATTTGCCCTTATTTACATACATCGTTAAGAGTAATAAATATGCTATTAATAACATTTTCATTAACATTCAGATATCATCAAATAACATTTTGATTCTCATATGCCTAGAGGCTACAGGATAAAATAAAATATATAGATATATAAAAGAAGAATATATATTTGACAGTCACTGCTTTGCAAGCCAGCTGATCAAGCTTGACAAATTTATGCAATGTTACCCATCATTAAACATGAGTCAGTTTCATTAAAAAAAAAATCAAAGTAAAAAATTATGTGATACAAGCTTTTTGGGGGTACAGCCATAATAATTCCTCTTCAACGACATTTTGCTTCCTCCCAGCTAAACCAGCCTTCTCCTGCGGGTTGATACAGTTTCTCAAATTCCACTTTGAAGCTGTCAGAAAATGGCAGGAATCAAAATATTGATACTTAAAGTTGAAATGAGAAGACAGCTTGAAGTAGCTTTCAGCTATTGCTTTGGAGGAACATAAATTAAGAAACTCCGTAGAACTGATTCAAAGACTTGGAAAACTGTATATCGCTCATTACCCTTGGCAGGCAGAGAAGATGTCTTTTTTTTAATAAAATTACTCCATTTCTACATTTTGTTCCACCGCCTGCTAACCCTACTCTGGTAAAGCTATGGACTAGATTACATACCGAACGTTAAGTGTAGTGTTCGGATATGTACATGTTATTACTAGAATAAGTGACTTTAACGCATGCCCCTCACATGACCTTACTGACGCTAAACCCAGTAAAATCTGTTAGCGCAATCACCGATGCGCTACCTTGTGCAAGCTTACTGTACTTTGCACACCCTTTACATTACAATCGGTAATTAGCGTTCGGATAAGATATTACAAAATCCTAGCTCTAATTACTGCACTGATGGGTTAAACTATTTTTTACCGTCACCCAGAAGTTGGTGGTAAATGATACGGCTTTTACAGAATAGTTCCCCGCCTCCCTCCGCGATCTCGTGAGAGCGGGATTGCGCAGGGCTTGCGGCCGGGCAGTGCAACCCTCCATGGAGTCCTATGTACTCCAAGAGGTGATACTCATGGCAGTGCGGAACCACGAGTATCACCAAGGGTAGCGCCTCGTTTCAGGGCAAGATGCTGAAGTAGCGCCTGCCCCGGAATCTCACAATGGGAAAGCTACTGTGAGGACTACCCACCTGTCGTGCCGCCACGCGGACCCAAGATGGCCGCCGGCGAGCTTCCAAACGGCGCCCAGGCTCCTTCCCCAGCCACATCCTGGAACGAAAGTGATCCACGCATGCGCCATACGTCTGACGTCATCCCGCCCACCAATCAGCTAGAACCTGAGATCCCTCTATAAGAAGCCAGCTGATTGGTGAGTTCATTGCTAGTTCGTCTAGTCTCTCATGTGTTACAGCGTGTCTGACCTACTGAAGCCTGCTTTACTTTGCCGTGTACCGAACCTTGCTTATGTTTAACGATTCTGCTGACTGCCTTTATCCTACGACCTTCTGCCTGAATTACCGTTTATGCTGCCTGAATTAACCCTTTTTGACCCCGGCTACCATTATCGACCTTGCTGCTTGCTTATATCCTGAAACCGGCTCTGGACATCACTACGAACTTGATTCTACCTATCACCCATGCACTATTGTGGATAAGGTTGTATATTTATACCTAACCCTCCGCATAGTAGATGAGCCGAGTTGGTATACCTTGCACATTGGTTCCCATCGCCGCCTAATCCTGACAGCTACTGGGAAACTTGCAGACACGAGCATTGTAATTGCCACTATTTGTTTTGGTTATTAGAAAGGTGGAATTGGTCAATTAAACAAATGATAATATTGGTTAATATGCACAGTACCTATTGAGAATATGATGGGACACAATAATGTAAAGCATGAATGATTGAATACCCTTACTCAAATGCGTACTTGCTTCTTGATGAACATTTCACAAAGGGCCAAAATGTTAGCATGTGGAAATGACCTCCACAAACACAATAAATTTGACTACTGGATATTGTATATTTACTAGAGGATTAACATACAAAGGTCAGTCCCATTTTAAAGATCATATCACCCACTGGATGACACTCAAACATTTGTGAAGGAGAGGACGAAAGGTGTGAATAAAAGCAGCCACGTGACTTGAAGTTGAGACAGTGGGTCTCCTCTCCATCCCGATGTCCTGCAATCAGAATATAGCTCTCTAGGCACCATTTATTTTTGACTTTGCATATTCCATGTTTTAAATGGTCATGGATGACTGAGTGTTTCATCTCCTTCTCCCTCTGGCAGGTGTCCTAGAATATTTGTGCCTGGACAACTGATCAGCCTTCCAAGATTTAGGTCACAAATGTAGAGCTCAGTATATTTCCGACCGACCAATGCACTTGATATCCACTGGATTGTCTGGAACGCAAACATACAATAAGTAATGGCAGATGCCAGATTCGGATCCAGCAACAAGGGAACCAAATTAAAGTGTAAGTAAATGACACTTTATGGTTAAATTGGAGGGTGTAGGACAGTGTTTCACAAACCTGTCCTCGGGACCCTCAACCTGGCCAGATTTTGCAGATCACCTTGGGGAAATGCAGACTGGATCCTGCAATCACTGAGCAGCAAATCATATCACCTGTGCTGTGCTTCAGATATCTTGCAAACCTGGCATGCTAGCAGGTCCGGAGGTCAGGTTGGGAAAACACTAGTGTAGGGGGAGGGTAGGGATACATATTAACCTGCTTTCCCTACCCCCCACCACTTCTCTACTCTACATTGTCCATTGAAGTGAAAAGTGCTTCAGTAAGAATGATTAACAAACACGATACAGATGATGAATGGCGGATATCCTTGGTCCTGAGTATGTCCAACTCTGTCTGGGGAGAAACAACACTTAGAACTCTGGATTTTTTTAAACTTCAGGCAAAATATAGATAGCGATTGAATTCTGCTGCCCCCCCCCCCAAAACAAAACTATCATGGAATGCACCTAAAGTATCCATGACCTCAGAATCAGCCTATCTTGCATATTGATATAGTATCCGCGGGGATATGCAAGGCTGCTGCTAAGATACAACCACCACTTAAAGGCCAATCCCACCTAGAATTTTTTTATATATAATAAATTTGTCTGGAGATACAAGGCAGTAACATAATGGTTTGCCAATAGAATGCACCAATAAACCTTAGATCAGACCATTGAATATATTAACGGTGGGCAACAATCTTAATATTACTATAAAAGAATATCTGTTATTTGAATAACCCTTAAAAATTATTTAAACAGAAGTGTACTATTCTGAATATAAAACCAATGTTTGCTATGTACCATATCAATCAGTTCTGTCAATAATCATGTATTACAGCCTCTGATGGTTAATTGCTTAAGCAAATGTTCAATCCTTTATTACAGTGTTATTCTAGTACATACAAAGCGATATTATTTTTAACAGTCTATAACCGTGCAGGGCAGATCTAGTCCTGATTCATACATTTTGATCTCCATTGTCAGTGTAGGCATTTTATTTTCTATGCATTAGAATGCACTCAAAAAAGTAACAATATAAAAAGTAAAAACCTCAGGCATTACAACCAGACACTCTGAAACGTAGGAACTGGAACAACTCCGTGATAACATCAGATTTAAATGTCAGTAATTATGCTCTACTCACACATAAGTAATACAAAGCAGGGTAACCAGTCTATACTCCATGCTTGTCATTTGGCAACAATTTGAAACACATAAAACTATTAGCTGTGTACTACACTATGTGATGATACTTCTTTTTGAGGGGGTAAAAGGCATTATCCTTACTGGAGCAAGCTGCTGAGTGTGCCTAAAATAACCCACATGTGAATACGGAGGAGCCAAGGATTGCTCTGTAAAGTGTGAGTTTGCGATTTGAAGATATACCACAAGTAGTGTTTAAGAAACACAAGCTATACTATTGCATGTATTTTCTCTGTTTTGAAAGTTCATACGATGCCGAAGAGTGATACATTTTGTGAGATTGAAGGGTTAAATCATATACATTAGATAGTAATATTATTCCTTCTAAAAGACACGAGGGACTGTTTTTGACTTTGTCCACCACAGGTGCGCTTAACTGATGTTTGTAGTATACTCCACGCGTAAATACCACATTTTAAAAAACTTGCCAAATATCACCCAATATGCAGTTCTGGTGCATCAAGACATGGACTACGCAAGACCTCTGAATGCGTTCTGTGGTATCTTGCACCATAACACTAGAAGCAGAACCTTTATGGCCCTGCAAGTTGTGAGGTGGGGCCTGCATGGATCAGATTTGTTGTACCAACAAATCCCGCAGGTGCTCAATCTGCTTGAGATCTGTTGAATTAGGAGGTCAAGAAAACACCATGAAATCTTTGTCATGTTCCTCAAACCATTCCTGAACAATTTGTGCAGTTTGGCAAGATGCATTATCCTGCTGAAAGAGGACACCGTCATCAGGGAACACCATTGCCATGAAGGGGTGTATGTGGTCTAGGTAGGAGTTCTCTGGTAAGTGTGTTCTGTGCGTTCAAGGACGGCAATTAGTTTTTCAGCAATCTGAGCTACATTAACCTCTGTATGATGGGATCAAAATGGGCTAGCCTTCCCTCCCCACATGCATCAGTGAGCCCCGGGCAAGAACCCTGATGAAATTGTAAAAGTTGTGCTTCCTTATACCACTTTGGTAGGTACTAACCACTGCATACTGGGAACATCCCACAGGATTTGCAGTTTTCGAAATACTCTGACCCAGCCATCTAGAAAGCACTATTTGGCCCTTGCCAAAAACAGATATTTTTTGTTTGTCCATTTTTTTTGCTTTCAACAAATGAAATTCAAGAACGGACTGTTCACATGTTGACCAATATATCCCACCTTGACAGGTGACATTATAAAGTTGCTCACTTTGCCTGTCTGTCTTAATGTTGTGGCTGAGCGTTGTAATTTGTCACACCTTTAGGGGTGCTTATTTTCCAAAATTGCTTTATACAATGATTTGGCAGAAAAACGTGTTCTTATCATCACTGCCCTGATCAGTAGTTGCAGTTGACCTGGACCTGAGCCGCGAATACAATGGCTAGGACTGAACAGGCCACAAAGGGATATTGGACAATGTCAATTTGTATTGTCTCTTAGCACCTCAATGTTACCACCAGGGTTGGAATTGTGCCCTAGGTGTATGAACCTTTAGACCAGGGGTCTCAAAGTACTGGCTTGTAGGATATTGAAATGATTTGCAGGTCCCCAAACTGGTTAAATGCATTTCGTGGCAGACTGATCATTGGGCACTCTAAAGTGGACTGCTGCCATCGGTCACACACAGCCAACATACAAATCAAGTTACAGGTCACATTACCACACACTGCCAACATACATATCACATCTCACACAGCAGACACAACATAAAGACAAGGTTTCAAAAATGGAACCTTTTCATAGAAAATGATAGTAAGAAGGTGGTCACGCTCAGAGCGTTCTTGAAGGGCTCGGCGCAATAGGAGGAACTTCTGAAGTGTAATAAATGCATGACTTTGTTTAATGCTGCATTTCTGAGGTGAACCTCTTACTTCCAGTGGTCCCAGAATCAGAATAAAAAGGTGGAGACCACTGAATCTAGGCTAGCTGGGCAGTATTCCTGAACCATATGAGAGCCACCTGAATGGCAGACCCTCCGTCCATGCAGAAGTGAATTTGTTGTTTTAAGTGACATTGTACAAGTGATTTTTTTCCCTTGCCCAACCAATCCATAGGAAATTATATTTTTTTTTTGCACACAACTACAGCAATTTTCATAATCCTCTCCCTAAGCTTGGTCAAATTTCCATTCTATTGAACCAAGCAAGAGATATGCACCAGCAATGCTCATTATTATCCGACCACAATAGATAAATCAACTATGCATTCAGAACGGCCAAATAAATAAATTGCAGGCATGTGCACTGGCAGCAATGGTATTTTAAAAAGCTTGTGCAAGCTTCTTGTGGACGATCATTAGAAGACTCTCAGCTTTTAACTAAAGCTTCGGAAAAATTAAGAAACCTTTTCATAGTTGCATATCTTTAGGAGAAGCGATTGCTGGAGCACATAACATTCATTACTAATTAGGTGATTCTGCCCTCCTCAAGAGTGGTCGCAAGAACCAGACATTGCACATGTTATAATGAGGGCTTGCTAAAAAAATAAAAAAACAATTTTATTATTAACTATGATCTCACTGGGGATTAGGTTAATGCAGTATTTCTTTTCTTCCAGGCGGTTGGCAAAATGTACACTATATGTCTTTTTTTAATCATATGAGATCAAAGATGCAAAACGGGGGGGGGGGGGGGGAAACAGCAAAAAAATAAATTACGTTACATCTATTCATAACTAATGTCTATTTAGGTTTTTCCCAGCATTAAGTTGGTTATTTCCGAGACTGCTAGTATAGATAGGAGAAAAAAAAATATATCAAAAGCAAAACCTTTAATGAAAGGCCAAGAAAACAAATGTTACATCTCTAACGTGTGATCATTGTTGGTCAGACATACTCAACAGCTGCAGAAAACTTTAGAACAAAAATAAAATAAGTATAATTGCAGAAGCGTAAAATAAACCTCTGATTCAGCCAAAAATATGCTATTTATGTGGTTTTTTTGTAGCACCTATGACTGTTTCACAAGAACATGCAGTTTATGAATGTAGACAAGGGGACATACAATGGCATGCAATGCCCGTATTTGAGGTCTATATTACGATTGCTCAATAAAGAAAGATTCAGGCTCTACAGGAGACTAGCTGCCTGACTGCACAATATGAAATACAAAGTTTGGTAGAAGAGGACCAATTGTCTGTGGCCGATTTATGCCAGGTTCCTTATGCCAGATGTTAAGATGTATTAACCCAATGGTACACCATTACGTTTCCAGCTAATAATGCCATACTTTAAACACTTAGGTAACAATGTTAAAAAAATAGATCCAAACTGGGTCGCCAACTTGGTCTTTGGTATGGTTGATGAATAGGGTAGTGGGTGGGCTGTGGACAGGGTTCTGGGCAACTTGTGGGTAGGGTAATGGGTGAACTAGGGTCAAGACAAAATCCTTCGGTTTTCTTCCTCACCAACCTATGTAGCAAAAGAGCAAGAATGGACAAGCAATAGAGACCCTTCAAAATTAATAGCCGTACTATTGTCCGCGGGATGTTTTTTGTCGGTTTTGCCCAAGGAGAGTATGAGGCCGCAGGTCAAAAGACGCTTTTCTTTTTCAGAATGAAAACACTCCCAAGCACAAAGAGAAGTCTATACTGCTATTATTTCTAAAGATTGTTGTGAAAGAAACCTCATAACCCCATCTAACACATCAGTTTGTAATGCTCTGTGAGCCAGAACAAAAATCATGTGGCATCACTACCCGGTCTCACAAGAAAAGTAAAAAAAGAGCACAAAATGGTTTCTTATGTGCCACTAAAGAGACATATACAGTATATAGAAAAAAATCTGGTGGGACGGGCACTCGTTGCCGAAATGTGGTGAGCATATTCCTCGCTGAAATAAAGCAGAAATGCCCCAGTGCAGTCTCCCAAAAAAAAAAAAAAAAATGGGTGGCGGGAGTAGGGTTGTCAGATCGGCCATGTTTTCCTAGACACAGAACATATAATTTATTCATGTCGATATATAGTGCAGAAAAAAAGCAAACTGTGCAGTATGTATAATTCATATGCTGCTGGTAAGAAATCATAAAGGAATCCCAGGCGACCTGCCTGGATTTTATTCCTGCAGCATATGAATTATATATATTGCAGGGCAGCACTTTTTCCTATGCTCATCTCTGCATGAACTAGTAGTATGTGTCCAGGAAAACATGGTCGATCTGGCAACCCTAGGCGTGAGGCACTCGAGGTCTTCATAAAATCCAATGTTTATTTAAGACATTAAAATACCAACTTTACGGCCCCTAGAGGCCTTTATCTAGGAGCCTAAATGTCAGTATTTTAATGTCTTAAATAAAAATTAGATTTTATTAAGACCTCGAGTGCCTCCCGCCACCCATTCTCAAATATATACACAATCTATCAAAAAAAATCGCTAGCACTCCGGGTGTCAGGTCCACTGGCCCGCCGGCGTCACATTCGGCCGCCTCCCCACTTACCCAGCGTTCCAGCGGCTGCTGCGGCAGGACAGCCGACTCAACAGTGCCATGAGGATGGGACAGGGCGGCTCACTCCCTTGGCGTGGTCGGGTTCCCCGGAGAGGGGTGCGGCTGCCGGCCGGCGGTCTCCATCAGAGCTCTAGGACTTGTGCAGGCCTCTGGCAAGGGACGCGCACGGCTCTGGTCTCCACCAATATGGCGGCCGCGTCGCGCTCTGATGATGTCACATGCCTGCTATTGGATCAGATGAAGTCCATTGGATATAAAAGAGCAGATGGGCCCATTCTCAAATCGCTCCAGTATTGAAGCAGTTCCCCTGGTTTCTTGCTAATGAATGATTGAAGCTGTTGGTTCCATGTATGCAGTTTGCGTTCTGCTACTACTTGCCTTCCAGTGGTGTCCCCTGAGCTCTTTCCCTCTCCTACCAGCATCGAGTGGGGAAAACCCTGACACCGGGGTGTCCAAAAAGTATTAATCGTTTATTGATATATATATATATAAAAAAAAATCAACGTTTCGGTTCCAGTTTGGAAACTTCTTCAAGACAAGAAAATATTATGTATTATATGTTCTTGTCCTGAAGAAGGTCCTGGAACCGAAATGTTGATTTTTTTATACATGGATCAATAAACGATTAATACTTTTTGGAAACCTTGGAGTGCTGGCGATATTTTGATAGATTGCATACGACTGAGGCCACCGCTGTTAACCAGGTACGTGGAACTACTGGTAAACCGTAAGTGCAAACCACAACAAAATCAGTGTAATTCAACTTTACAAAAGAAACTATGTGGGTTATTCAGTAAGCGCCGGTATATCTGCAACAAACTACAGCGTTTCAAAAAAAGGAAATTCATTGATGAAGCTTTTGCTATAGTTGGAATTTTTTTTATTTTTGAAGCGCCAAAGTTTGCAAGGTTGAAACTTTAACAAACACCGGCACTTACAGAATAACCTAATAGAAATATTAACCCAATATTATCCAAAACCGCATTACATCCCAGCAATCAAAATAAAATGCTTTAAAATGAGGACACAATTGCTATTACATGACTAATATGCAAGAGTACGTCCTGTATATCATCATGCCTTTATCAACAAAATTATATTCAGATAATCAAGGGTAACATGAGCAAAGAGGTACAAACCTAATTACGCTATTTAAGCCTGGGTGATGATCTGTATTGTATGGGAGGGCAGCTGCATAGGTTGAATATTTTGCAGAAGTCCCCCCCTCCAAGAAAAATCTCCATTACCAATAAATAGGACAATAAAATAAAAAAACAAATGCCGGACGCCAGATCTCCAGGAGAAGGCAGATTTTTCTTAACATTAAAAAAAAAAAAAGCATGTAAATTAAGGTGACTGAAACATGCTTTCAGCGAGCGGAATAATATGGTAGCTATTTATCACCTCGAGTCATAAAACACTAGGTCCTGTCCTTAGCATATTCTAATGAAACCTATCATGCAAATGAGAGCGACCTTTTCTGTGCATTCTGCAAGTTCACATTTATGAGAGGAGTATATATAGTTTGCCAATACAAACTAGCCAAAGACTGCGTAATTACTATAATCAATTAGTAGTTAGTGTCGCTCTGCTCATTTGCAGCTAATGTCATTTTTGAGAAAGCCACCTTTGACAAGATCATCGTTTTAGTAGATGTTTGGTAATAAGACACTGGAGAAAAAAATATAAGGTAAACCAAAATTTCTTCTGTGGATGAGCAGGCCTATAGGGTCATGTAAAATACAAACAAAAATAATATTAAATATACAAACACACAAACGTGTACACATAGACTATTATATATATATATATATATATACACACATAATGTATCCTTCCTGGTAAAATACTAATATATATATATATATATATATATATATACTGTATATACATACACACACAAAGTATATACACAGAAAAATAATAGAAATTTAATATGCAAGTTTAAAAAAGTTGCATATCCTTTAAATGTTCTTGACCTTTTTTCCCCATGGCGAAAGCATTAATATTTAAATATTTAAATTAAGAACGCACTCCCATAAGGCAGTTCAGGGGGACTTTGTGGTGCTCAGGCATTCTTCTCATCGCCTGAGTAAACAGGCCATACCCTCTGCTCGCCAGCAGTCTATTTTGTAGACAGTTATGGATAGGAAGCATTACTGGAGCTGGTAATTAAAGTAAAAACTAATACTGTCTCTGAGATGGGGAATTTTGCACAGAAAGATCATTTATCACAGTGTACAGTTTCTACTATAGAAATGAATTATCTCCTTAGTTAGCGACGATCCATTCCTTGCTGCTACATACGCTAAACCGCAATCAAGACCAAGTGATAAAGTCTTTCCTATTTGTTCCCAAAGCAGAGGGGGGGGGTATCGGTTTGCAAAATGATTTTATATCATAAACTAGGACCAGGACTTTAACCCTTCACTGCGGAGCCATTTCACCCCTGTGCTGAGCTCATTTTTGACCTTTTTGAGCTCATGTTTAAAAGTGTTTTGAAGTCATATTTTATTGTAGGACCCAGACAAATTATATATCCTTATTTTCAGCACTTGGCAGATTCAAAATATATCAATATTATATGTATACGTCATGTCCCGTCAGAGTGCTATAACAAAAAATTAAAAAAATATGTAAATTTCCATTCGTATTTCAATCATTTACAGCTTCTAAAATATTTTTTCCCAGATTTTATGATCCAAACCTTTTGTAGTCATTATATTCTATGGGGCACTCGTTAAAAAAAATAAAATAAATAAATAGAAATGGGAACCTGTTACTGCATTTTTCTGAGAAAATATGCAATTTTAACTAAAACTGGGAAAAAATATTTTTTCTCCTTGTATTATGGCGCATTGTGTTTTATGAATAATATAACGCTGTATAAAACACTGGACTTGCTCACGGCATGGGGAAATAAGGTGAGTAACAGCAGTGGTACTGCTCATTTTTTATGTGACAAAACAAAAATGCCATTGCTTTGGAACAAAAATAAATAAAAATTATTTTATGTATGTTTGTTTTTTAAATTATATTTTACATGGTCATGTTTGGTATCATTAGAAAGTCTAGACTCTGACCTGACCAATGACTCCTAATATGACTGTGGGTTGTAAAGAAAGGAAATACAAGGGTCCAGAGGACCCCAACTCTCCTCGCAGCGGTGAAGCGGCTTGTGTTTTAGATGAACCAATGTGTAATAACTCTTTGCGCCATCACCTCTACATTTGGTCCCAGGGTGGGAAATGAGAAGGTGAGTTAGTGCAGCGGCATTGTTATCTTTATAAAAAGCACATAATCTGGCTGGGGTCACACCAGCGCACTTTTAACGTGCGTTCTGGCGCACATAATTACAGCCGCACTAGCAGCAGATGACGGGCAATGACGGCCAATATACGATGAACGGCCGCACAAAAGTCCGGCCGTGCAACGCAAGTGGAATTTGAACGCATTTTTCTGAGAACGCTGAACCGCTAGTACTGACGTACTGAGTGCGCAGCTGCGGCATAGCAGCGTGTGTGCGTGATTAGGAGATGTCAGACGCTGCTAATGTCCGGCCTACACAACGTCCAGACGTAAAAAGGGTTTATTGACGATCCGTAGAAAATCACGCCTGAAAATGCGCGTCGTCTGACCGTTTTTGCGCATTCCGTGAAAAAATACGTCAATGCGTTCGGACGCACTTTTTCACGTTAGCGGGGAAAAATGCTTTCGTCTGACCCTAGCCTTAGAAGAAAAAAAGTGAATTTTGCATTTAATATTTTTTATTTTTTTTATTTTTATTTTTATTTTTACACATTACATGGTCATATTTGTTATCGTTGTAAAAATCAAACTTTGTCCTTTTCAATGAATCCTCATCACTTTGTGCAGCGTAAAAATCAGAGACACAGGGTTCCAAAGGACCCCCTGTGCCCCTCGCTGCAGTGTGCCGGTTTAGGTTTTTGATGTAACAATGCGTAATAAATCATTATGCTACCACCTCCACACTTGCTGGCATCGTAGGAAATTAGGTGAGTTAGTGCAGCATCATAGCTCACTTTATAATTGAAAAATTAACAATAGTCTAGCATTAAAAAAAAAAAAGAATGTTTTATTTTTGCACAAAACCTGATCATGTATCATTGGAAGGTAACCAAAAGTCTGCACAAAATT
This sequence comes from Leptobrachium leishanense, assembly GCA_009667805.1. Lineage (NCBI taxonomy): Eukaryota > Metazoa > Chordata > Amphibia > Anura > Megophryidae > Leptobrachium > Leptobrachium leishanense. The sequence continues at coordinate 123,945,774 of CM019067.1, read as the reverse complement.
CAGCATGCATTTTTTGTCAGTTAATTTTAATGATTTGTTTTATTATGACCGAGACCAGGAACATCCAAAATATCAAATAAGGAACTAAAAGAGAATCCTTTTATCCAATGTTAGGGAGGGCACACCGGGCACAACCCTGTGAACAACTATGCAAGTCTTATTTTATTTAGAAAAATAAAAATAAAATAAACACTAGAATGAGCCTTTAACCAGTAATTTAAGTGAACATTTTTGGGGACCACTTAAAAAGATACTACAATAACAATGATGACTATGCCAGATCCAGGACAAATGCAGTAGTTACATTTGAAACGGATAGAGTCCATACACGTGTAACAGATGTAAATATGTGTGTGTGTCTTTAAGAGCACAAGGTTTATGTATTCCCCTAATATCCTTCATTTTAGATAAACTTATGTTTTATTATAATGGTCTTTCCCAAAGGAATCTTTTGGGATGTTTTTGTAGTAACTTTGAGCAGTCTTTTAGGAGGTGATTTAACATGCAAATGAGGTATGACTTCATCCCCTGTCAGCTCTGGCTTCTGAACACGAGGAGGAAGGAAGTATGCATGTGCACAGCTCTCAGATTCTCACTCTCTGGAGCTCTAAACCCATCTAAAAGTTCTCCAAAACTGTTTTATGTTTAGTTTTAACTTTAAAGGTGTAGTTTGTCATATGGGTTTCCGCTAGGAGAAACATGTAATCATAATGTATGGGCAGTTTGCATAGTTATACAGAGTAGAAGACAGCTCTTTTGTAGAACACAGGGCTTTGAGTGAAAAATATCAGGAAGGAAAGTGATAACCCTGTGTTAATTTTATGCTTGGTCTGTGCAGGTGGATGTTACAGAGGATATTTTCATGCCGTGTTGTATATATGTTTTTACTCAGGTATGATTTGTTTTATTCCCATTTTTATGTTTTATTTGTATTTCCCTGTTGAATTTATGTACTTTTTGTATATATGTATATTTATTGTAATGTAATTATAAAATCCAGCTTCTTCGCAGAACACGAAGAGGTTCTGTAAAGGAAGGAGGTGGATGTTACAAAGGATATTTTCATGCCGTGTTGTATTTATAAATGTTTTTACTCAGATCCTCCAGATTAAAACTGCATGTTTGCAGTGATCTAGTTGCCGGTCTCATCCTTGATGCACAACAACATACAGTTGTGTTCAAAATTATTCAACCCCCCACTGAAATTGAGTGTTTTGGCAAGTTTGACATGGATTTTGATCATTCAGTCATCTTGCTTACAATTAAATCAAAGAGGCACGTGTAGGTCAGACAAATATAACATAACATTTATAATGCAATAACCACAAATGTCTTTTCTGTGCTCACATCATTATCAGTTTTATTCAACCCCCAAGTGACACTCAATCTTAGTACTTAGTACAACATCCTTTTACAGTTATAACAGCTTTTAAACGTGAAGAATAGCTTGACACAAGTGTCTTGCAGCGATCTACGGGTTTCTTCGCCCATTCGTCATGGGCAAAAGCCTCCAGTTCAGTCACATTCTTAGGCTTGCGCACTGCAACTGCTTTCTTTAAGTCCCACCAGAGGCTCTCAATCGGATTTAAGTCAGGTGACTGCGATGGCCACTCCAAAATGTTCCAGCCTTTAATCTGCAACCATGCTCTAGTGGACTTGGAGGTATGCTTGGGATCATTGTCCTGTTGAAAGGTCCAACGTCTCCCAAGCCTCAGGTTTGTGACGGACTGCATCACATTGTCATCCAATATCTCCTGGTACTGAAGAGAATTCATGGTACCTTGCACACGCTGAAGCTTCCCTGTACCTGCAGAAGCAAAACAGCCCCAAAGCATGATTGACCCCCCGCCATGCTTCACAGTAGGCAAGGTGTTCTTTTCTTCATAGGCCTTGTTCTTCCTCCTCCTCCAAACATAGCGTTGATCCATGGGCCCAAACCGTTCTAATTTTGTTTCATCAGTCCACAGAACACTATCCCAAAACTTCTGTGGTTTGTCCACATGACTTTTGGCATACTGCAGTCGACTCTTCTTATTCTTTGGAGACAGCAAGGGGGTGCGCCTGGGAGTTCTGGCATGGAGGCCTTCATTACGCTGTGTGCGCCGTATTGTCTGAGCTGAAACTTCAGTACCCACATCTAACAAATCTTTTCTCAGTTCCTCAGCAGTCACACGGGGACTTTTCTCCACTCTACGCTTCAGGTAGCGCACAGCAGTCGAAGTCAGCATCTTCTTTCTGCCACGACCAGGTAGCATTTCAACAGTGCCCTTTGCCTTGAATTTGCGAATGATGCTTCCTATGGTCTCTCTTGGTATGTTTAACATCTTTGCAATCTTCTTATAGCCATTGCCCTTCCTGTGAAGAGTAATCCCCTCTTCTCTTGTCTTCCTGGACCATTCTCTTGACTTCACCATGTTTGTAACCACACCAGTAAATGTCTAGAAGGAGCTGAGTATCACAGTCATTTTAAAGCTGCCTAATTGGTGCTTATTATGCTTTATTGCTGCTCCGTGACATCCACAGGTGTTTTCAATACCTGATTGAAAACACTTGAATGAACCTCTGTTCTTCAGAGTGGTGGTCTTTAAGGGGTTGAATAATTGTGTCAATGAAGAATTCACAAAAGAAACATTTACTACTGTATTACAAAACCAATTGATGTCATTTTAGTTGCATATGGTTCTTTAAAAAGTCCTTATAGGATTTCATTCTGAATACAATTACAAATGTACACTAAATTCCCTAAAACCCTTTACAGCATTGGGGGTTGAATAATTTTGAACACAACTGTACAACGCAGAGTCCATTACGAACGGGCAGCGAGGGTGTAGGCTGGTTACACATGCATGGCAACAGCTTCCATTGACAATAGTATAACTTCAAATATCATCCATAAAGTACCACATTATAAACTCATGAAAGCATAGAAATCAAGAACAGTGCTAAAGGGCTCCAGGGGCTGACATTTTGATGGACCTAAGCCAGTGGCGGAAGTACCAGGGTCGCAGCGGTCGCACTTGCGACCGGGCCCTGGCATTCCGCCACTGGAGGGGGGCCCCACGCCGCCACCAGATTCCGGCAATCAGCGCTGGAATCTGGGAGCAGTGCCGCCGGCCGTTCCTATCCCTACGAGCGCCCGCTGGCTTGCAGCTTGGCCGCTCGCGTGGGATGGGAACCACCTGACCAGCGCACGAGACCTTCTTCCGAGAACTCAGCTGCGCTGGTCAGGTGGTTCCCGGCGAGCGGCCAAGCTGCATGCTGCCAGCGGCTGCTCGCCTCTAGGGAGAAGACCAGCGTAGCAGCAGAGGGGAGAGCTGGGGGCAATATATACCCATGTGAGCTGGGGGCAATATATACCCATGTGAGCTGGGGGCAATATATACCCATGTGAGCTGGGGGCAATACTATCTTTTTTTTATATTGCAGGGATATTGCATAGATTTTTTTTGGGGGAAAGGGGGGCCCCTTCATGGATTCTTGCACCGGGGCCCTCAGGTTTCTAGTTACGCCACTGACCTAAGCCCCTTCCTTCCTTTGCCAAATCGCCCACACTTTATTGAATTTAATCCTATTTCTTTCCAAGGTGGAGTTACTTGGTACCAAAAAAGACAATTAGATTATCACTGCAGCCTCAACAGCATTTCTCTGATATTACACGACTATGTATATGAACATTATATATATATTTTAGGGATGCACCGATACCGATACTAGTATCGGTATCAGGGCCGATATTGCCGTTTGAACGAGTACTTGTTACTCGTGCAAACGGCCCGATACATCCCACCGATACCGGAAGCCGGTGCTGGGCCGGCTTGCCGGTATCCGCGGGGCTGGGGAAGCTGGCCGCGTGCATGAAAAGCATGCGGCCAGCGTTCCCCTCCGGTGCGCCGCGATACTCACCCATCCTGAAGGTCCGGTCACTGGGCAGTGATGCGTTCCCGCGGCCACTGGGCGCTCCTGTGACGCTGCCTCTCGGCTGGAGGCAGCGTCACAGATGGGCCCGGCGGCCACGTGATCGCATCACTGCCCAGCGACCGGACCTTCAGGATGGGTGAGTATGGCGGGGCGCCGGAGGGGAATGCTGGCCGCGTGCTTTACATGCACACGGCCAGCTTCCCCAGCGTTCGAGCTGGGAGCAAATCCATGAGACCTGGGGGCAAATCCATGAGACCTGGGGGCAAATCCATGAGAGCTGGGGCAAATCCATGAGACCTGGGGCAAATCCATGAGACCTGGGGGTAAATCCATGAGACCTGGGGCACATATCCATCAGAGCTGGGGCATATCCATCAGAGCTGGGGCATATCCATCAGAGCGGGGGCAAATCCATCAGAGCTGGGGGCAAATCCATCAGAGCTGGGGGCAAATCCATCAGAGCTGGGGCAAATCCATCAGAGCTGGGGGCAAATCCATCAGAGCTGGGGGCAAATCCATGAGTGCTGGGGGCAAATCCAGACTGGGGGCAAATCCATGAGAGCTGGGGCAAATCCATGAGACCTGGGGCAAATCCATGAGACCTGGGGGCAAATCCATGAGACCTGGGGGCAAATCCATGAGACCTGGGGGCAAATCCATGAGACCTGGGGCAAATCCATGAGACCTGGGGGCAAATCCATGTGAGCTGGGGCAAATCTCATAAATTTTTATATGAGGTCTGTTCCTATTGGAAAGCGTCACATGACATTAAATAAAAGTATCGGTACTCTGTATCGGTGAGTACTTTTAAAAAGTATCGGTACTCGTACTCGGTCTTAAAAAAGTGGTATCGATGCATCCCTAATATATATACACACACATGTAGGTTTTTATTCTTAATATCGAGACTCTACATACATTGTGTATGATTCACCTATATTTAACTGAACTGAGGCCTATATAGTTTTCAGGGGGCATAAAAATACATGAAAGCAAAATTAGAAAAAAAAATACAAAGTTTTCGCTCTTTTTAAGAAACCTCCGTTACCATGGTAATGCTTGTGTGGGAGATGGGATAAAAAAAGAGCAATCAAGTAGCAATAAGTAGAGTGACACTGAAGATTTATTGGTTTACTTCCGTTTATTGCTGAAACCAGTCACCTCACACAGTGTCAAACACGTACAGGTTGTCGATACTGACACATAGGCAAAACAGCAGGACGATAGCTCTTTCGTTCTTGTCGGGCTATGCTCTGATCCATCTGTGACAGTTACTGAGAGGAGACAACATACATACAGAAGAAGGAAAAAAAAAAATAGAATGAGTAAACGAGGAGAACATGAAGAGTCGGCGCATTCAAAACGCCTGGGGCCTCTCACAGATAACTGAAAAGAAACACTGGACAAAGCCTTACGGAGACGTTGCCCGACTCACATGAAAAAAGGCTAACATGAAATGCTTCAGAAGAGAGAAGACTAACTGATCAACACAGCACTGATTCAGGATGATGCCTTCATGATAAGCATTCGCGACAACTTGTGACCAAAGTGCCGTTACAACACTAATTGTCCATGAAAGCTGACCTGCAGCAAACCAGCAGAGTTCAGTTTCTATAGGCCTGGCTCAAGAGTACAAATCTGATTACACATGACACAAGACATCCACGCGTCAAAAATCTCTGAGAATGTCTGACATGACTTTGCACATGGGGGAAGAAAATAGAACCCTTCACGGATGTCTCTTTTTTATTTTTTCGGTTTCGGTCATAGATGTTTGACACAAAATGTCTGTAAAAAGAAAATAAATACACTGATGTAGCCATTTTAGGTCTTATTGAAGACATTTTAAAAGAAAGATTTCAACCACTTATTATCGTGGGTGCCAACATGGCAGTATTATTCCGTTAGCAATGTAACCTAGGTGCGACAGCCGTTTAACCAAGGTCAGGTTAGAGTCGTATACAAGTAAGAAAATGCAACATTTTGGCTTGCCCGTATAATATTTCTCAGTATTGCAGTTCTCCATCAGGGCTAGGATTATAAAGTGGATCTCGTAGCAAACAGGAAGTGATGTATTCTTAATGGACGTTGTGCTCCAAATGGAGCTGGCTTTGATACTGGCAGAACCGTACGTCACCCTACTGTAAAAAAATGCCCAAGCTCATAAAGAATTGTTGTAGTTTAGTGAATAAATTACATAAATTCATACTTAAAATAAAAATAGCTTTGTTAAATTATGTTCTTGTGAAAAGAGTGCAACAGTAACTAGAGAAGACTATGAAAAGGGCAGCTTTTAGACTTCTCTTGGTGACTTGGTCAGTCGAAATGTAACAAATCATTATTACTCTGGACCCTGTTCTTTTTGGATCAGTGTTCTCTGAGAGAGTGCTCACTTCTTCACACTACTGCTAGCTCAGTACTGGTAGTGGTTTACTGGTCCTTTTTCTCAGCCTATTTCGAATACAACCAGGATGGTGAGCATTGCCATTATTAGCATCATCATTCATATACAGCGCCAACAGTGTAAAGGGGCCTGCTCAAATGAGCTTACAGGGTCTAGAGGAGTCAGGCCGGAAGAGAACAAAAGGAGCTGCTGTCTTAGGAGTTGTCAGGATCACTAGTACTAGCCACTATGTCAGAAATGGCAACATGCATGGATGGTAGTAAAGCAAGCTACGAAACCTAGAAGAAATGCGGAATGGTAGGTGTGGAATCCATGGAGTGTCACCATGAAACAAGTGCAAGATAGGACATCATTTTCTATGGTGTAAGATAACAGTAAGGCATCATAAAAGGTCAAGTAGCCACCTTTGTATCTATGCCATTTGAACGTGCCATGATATATTAATAATTTGGTGTTACTTGACACAGCTGTGTGTTTTTTTATCCCATAAAACCGTGCTCTTATTCACCATCATTGTGCAATTAGCTATTGCCATATAGATTTCACAAGATTTGTTGCAGTGACGTGCGGTGAGTTCAGTGGCTGGTGAGGCACTGGCTAGTATCAGAGCCAGATATACATAGGGTTACGCAGTCGCAATTTACGCATTTGATTATCGTTATATAGGAGAATAGAGTTTCACTATTTATAAAGTAAAGTTCACATTTTTTTTTACAGCTTCTAAGAGCATGCACTTACAATACTGACCAATAGAGGGTTCTATTACACACATGCTGATTGCTGAGCTCTGCCTGCCCCCCCCCACGACTGATGAGGACAGTCACATGACTGTCCTGCGTCAATCAATCCATGGGGAGCTCTTGAGACCAATGGAGCTTTCCCATTGGCTCAAGCTTTCAATTGCTCCCAGTGCCTCTGGAGGCACTGAAAAGCGTAGAACCAGGAAGTCAGCTTGAGCTACGCAATTAGTGTAACATACAGCTGCGCAAATTGCGTAAACTAGGCTGGCTCAGTGCTGCTGTCTGTGTAGTGAATCACACACACACACACACACACAGCAGCCGGCAAACTGAAAGTGCAGGGGGAAAAAAGCGGAGGACAGAGAAGCAGCGAGGGAGCGTGGAGAGGGGAGTATGAGAACTTTTTTCAATAAATAACATTTTATTTGCAGTTTAAATATACACATCACACATGTCATTACAGCACAATGACCACATTAATTTACTGGAATGGCAGGGGAGGCTCTGCCTCCCCTGCCACCCCTGACTGCACGTCCCTGATTTGTTGTGACTTGTTTAGCAATGATTGTATATTAACCCCCCCCCTTTCTGCATATTACAAGTTCTAGAAAAACAATAAAAGTTCTCGTTAAAAATAAACAAAGGTCAAGTTATCACTCAACTTGAAATGGCGAATTGGCTGTTATTTGTCTCCAAGTGGACGTACAATAATTAGCAGGCTGTTCGCAAACACCAACGTCCACCTTGGAATAGAAAGCTTCGAGATTATGCCACAAACGAGTATTCTATCCACCTGGAATAAATATCCATTTTGGAACTATGCACTTTTCCAAGTGTTCTTATTAGAAATAACATCTTCGGTGTTTCTTCCTCCCATTACATGGACAGACAACGATTATGAGGAAGAGACTGGTTGGATCTCCTAGACTCCGGTTCAATTCTCTTTGAAGTCAATCCCAATGGTGTAGCTCCTATTGAAATAAGAGGATAGCTGTGCCAAGGGAGGCATTATCAGGGCCTCTATCATTTCTTTTAACCTACAAGTGTGTTTCCTCAAGTGGGGAAAGGGAGAATGTAAATTACAATCCTCTCCAGTGATAAAAATTCAATTAACTCTTAGTCGGGGTATTTGGGGACATGTTCAAATACTTTTTGTTGGTTTAACATAAACTTTAACCTAGACCTATCAGTAAGTTAGCATTTGTCACAACTTTATAAGAACAGTTCCCCATTTCTATTTTTAATGAAACAGACAAAAATAAAAAGTGATATACAACTTTTCTTTTCCAGATGTAAGTTATCTCTAGCACACTGTCCGTTGTTTAAAATTAATTAGAATGAAACAAACTTGTAAATGCGGCACTGTGACAAACTAGCTCAGTGCGAATCGTACACGGCTCCAACACTTACTGTCAATGAGATCTGAAAAGGTTTCAAGCAGAAACAACCGTAGAGTAAGGGGTAGACGGAGAAAAAAACCCACGAGAAATACCTTCATTGAACTTAATTATTTTAGATTTGTTACAATTTAAATTGGTGCCTGCTCGGGAAGAATTTGAGCTTGGGCTGAAATTTTAGGCACATAGCGGGATTTAAAACCTGAACATTTTAGTTAATATCTATATTTATTTGTTTGTAAAGTATTTTACCAGGAGGATACTTTGAACTGAGACCTGTCCTCAACATAGGACTGATTTATCAATCAGGTTTGTACCTCCAGTTTGTTCAATGGATCAACGTTCACATAGAACGGTATCTTGGGGGACAGTTCTCTAAATTTAAAAACACTTTACAAAATCACGTTAACAAAATTACAATAACTGGTTGATTAAGAAGTTAAATAGTGATGCGCAGTGTGGAATCTTGCTGGAATCCCGAAATTAAAAAAGTAGGATATATTAAATCATTATTATACCGACAGAGTCCACCAACAAGTGGAGTTTAACAGTTATGAACCAGCTCCTTACCCGGTACTAGGAGTGAAATCGAGATAAGTCTTTAACGCTAGAAAAGAGTGAAATAATTTGTATAGAATTCCACGTTATTCACAAAGAAGACAATACAATGCTGAAATAGCATTTACTATCTGCTGAACACTGACGAACCCAGAGCTGGATTAGTGCTTTTTGTTTTTAACATCTGGTGGACATCATTAAAGAATTCATGACCCTAAATATTCTCAGCATCTCTTCAAACAACAGAAATAGCAGAGGGGGGACTCTGCGTGTGTCCCACCATATAAAGTGCAAAAATAAGGCTAGGGACAGATGAGCGCATTTTCTGCAGCCACCGTCAAAATGTACGTCGATGCGTGCGCACGCATTTTTTCACGGAATACGCTTAAGTGGTCAGACGATGCGCAATTCTGGACGTATTTCATGACGATGGGGTGAAAAGAAGTCTAGGGAAATCCGGCTGTTTGAACGTTATGTTGGCCGCACACTAGCAGCGTCTGACATCTCCTAATCACGCACACACGCTGCTATGCGGCCGCAGCGCACTCTGTACGTCAGTAGCAGCGGTTTCACGTTCTGATAAAAATGCGTTCATTTGCTGGTTGCGTGGTGTCGGCGCACTTTCGTACGCACGTACTGCGTATATTGGCCGTCATTGGCCGTTATGTGCTGCTACTGCCGCCGTGATTTAGTGCGCCTGCACGCGCGTTCCGACTGCCCCACTCTGACCCTAGCCTAAATTGAAAGGCTGCAGCATCGAACCAACCAGAACCCTGGATCCTCAGATGCAGGACAACGAAGCAAGGACCACTGACGGATAGCAGAGGCAGTACCATGTTGCAAAACAGGTGTACCTACATTTATTTACCATATGAGCATTGATACAGAGGTTTCAAGTGTAAACCCTTGTACTGCCCACGTACACTACAGTGACTTGTGTTATATATGTGTATGAAGACCCAAATGTCCTCCCTCTACCACACAGTCCTGGGTATTTGGGAAGGTGTTGGCACCATCTTGGTATACTATGTGCACGACATCGGAGGAACTATGCCAGGTATACCAAGTTGGCTCCAACTCCTCCCCAGACAACTAGAGCGGTGATGTAGTGGTAGGAAGGTACTTGGATCTTTATATACATTTCTATTGAAGAATTCGCCTTTGTCAAAGCTTGGCAAACGATGACTCTTCAACAGAAATGTTGCTGCAATCTTGCTATACTCGCATAAATAGTAAAGGCCGAATATCTTGTGTTAAAATGGAGCGCAATGTTAGGAATAGTGTTAACCCTAAACCTAAAGAAAGCAAATAGTAACCTAACCCTAATTTCTAAGTATAGCCCTAGTTTCTAATTCTAGTTAAGGAAACTACCGCTCTATTTTGGCCTGAAGCAACCAAAATTCTGGGCTTCAAATTATGGCTGTGGTTCTTTTTCAAGACATGACCTTTTGTACCACTTCATCATTTTATACAATACAAATGGACATTGCCTTTGCACTGGAACAAAAACATAAAAAGGGAGGGTTGTTTTTTTTTACATTTTCATGGTCACGTTTGGAATCATTAGAAAGGTCAGACTCTGATCTGTCCAATGACACCTAACATGAAAACATGAGGTGTAAATAATGGAGATACAGTGGTCCAAGGGACCCCTCTCCTTGCAGGGGAGCTTTTGTTTTAGATGAGTAAATGTGTAATAAAGTGCATCATCACCTCCACATTTGATCCCGGCATGGGAAATGAGAATGTGAGTTAGTGCAGTGGCATTGTTTGCTTTGTATGTAAAATCATATAATGCCATTGCCTTAAAACAAAAAAATGTGCATGCATTTTTTTTATATTTACAAAGTACATGGTCATGTTTGCAATTATTGGAAAGGCTAGACTCAGACGTTTGCAATGACACCTCACATGACCTTGGGCAGTGTAAAAATTAGAGATGCAGGGCTCCAAAGTCCCCTCGTCTCCCCTCACTGCAGTGTCTCAGTTTAGGTTGTCAATGAAACAATGCATTGTGCCATCACCTCCACAGTTGCTGGTGCTGTGGGAAATGAGAAGGTAAGTTATTGCAGCATCACTGTTGTCTTTCTAACTGTAAAGTGAACAATAGAAGAAGAAAAAATATTTACATTTTCTTTGTTATTTTATTTTTACATAAACGTTGTCATACTCTGGCCTTTCCACATGTCTACTTTGCCTAAATTTAAATCTGGCCCTGCTCATAAGCGTTTTTCCATTGAAAACGGGCTTAGAACTGAAACGTGTGCATTGATGCCCATATGGTAAATAAATGTAGGTGACTTCAGTGCACCGGTTTTGCAACATAGCACTGTCTCGGCTATATGTTTTTGGTCACCATCTCTTCAGGGAGAATCATAACATCTGGAGAGTGAGAATTTCTTGAACCACATGTGAAAACCCTATATATTTTCGATTCCTCTGTAAGTAACCTAGATATAAGTAAATTGCAAAATCTATTTCGGTCTTAACAGGAGGGTTAACATGAGCAAAATGTGAGAGAGAGCTCTCCACATTAACACCATACAGTGCCTCTACTTAGTTAATCTCTTCCACTTAGCCAATGACCTTTTTTTATTAAAGGCCACATATGAGTTATAAGGTCCACCACAAATTACCAGAGACTGGCTTTTTCCTAGGAAAAATGTAAAATCCATCAGGCAATCTGGTGGAAAACATCTGGCACATACATTAGACCGTTAGGAGAAAACATTAAAATTTAGAAAAAAAGTAGCCATTTTTGATAATTGTTCTGAACATTTAAAAACCTATGCTTTTTAAATTCATATTCAATAAATTCATCAAAGCTCCACAGAGAGAGAGAGGAATATACTGTGAGAACCAGCCAACCTCAGCAGCCACAAATAGTATCCATTTTCCCCTCAAACACTCGTTTTGAGGGACCACCAAGGTTGTGACGAGCTTTCCCGGCTGAAGTAATGGAGGCAATGGTTTCCGTAACATTCTGATAAATGTAATTAGAGTTGACTATATTCTTGCTACTCAGGCATCCTGACTTCACGTTTATTGTGGTGGAGAAATAAAAATGAGGGATTTATAATGTGTGATAATGCAGATAGAGCCCGGGATGTAGCTCATACAGAAAGACGAGGAAAGCTAGCACACCTGCTCTGTCAGGAAGGTTTAGGACTGTGTCCAAAAGGCCAGTTGGAACATACAAAGTATTGAGCAAATGTCTTCCTCAACAGCCATGTAATGCTGGCCAACAGGAACGAAACAAAGTTATATTTTGGGTGACTATATCTGACACAAGTTATGGGGGGTATAAAAATATACTGTAAGAAAGGGTTATTATGGCTGTAGTGAATTATGGTGTTCTGTTAAGTGTGTTTTCTATTAAATTACCACATTAAAACTCCAACGTTTACAAACAGAAAAAAGGAAACAAAGTTTTGAAAGATTGTACTTTTCACAGTTCTTAAAAGAAATAAACCACTGCAGGAAAGACTCCCAAACTTGGAGGAAGGCAATCAGGATTAGTATTGCATTATTGAGTACAGTGGTTTCAAAACTTACTTTAACCTCCCTGGCATTACGATTCTGACATATTTTGAATGTCAGAATCGTTACAATTTATTTGGCCCCCTGGCGGTATTAATGTGGCTCGGGGTTTATTTCATTGCTGAAAGCAGTAACCCCGAGCCACACTCGGGGCTGGATACATACCTGTCCCTGTGCTCCCTCGCTGTCATCTCCGGACAATCGCGACGTCCTACTTCCTGGTTCCCTTCTCGCGAGAAGAGAACCAGGAAGCCGGGTGCCACGATCGCTGGATGAGAATGCGATCATGGAGGTCAGCGAGGGAGCGCAGGTACAGGTATGTATGCATCCCGAGTGTGGCTCGGAGTTACCGCTTTCGGCAATTAAAGTTAACCCTGAGCCACACTCGGGAAAACCGCCAGGGAGGTTAATTTTACTAGGTAGTTAACATTAATAAGCATTTCTCGATCAGGAGTGCACAGACCTGTACATTCGCAGAAGGTAAATATATCAGGTTGAGTGACAATTTTCTGGGTGGCCTGAATCGGAGGGGAGGATTAAGTATATGGGTCTTATGGGTTTAAATTGACCCCTTCGTGGTAACAATGGCTATAGCTAATTGGCAATAAATAACGCACATGAGTTTACAAGATGGGGCTCTGCAGACAAGACTGAGAGGCTCCTGATTGGCCTAGCAATTTCCTCGTCAAGAGACAACCCTATAGTGCTACTATAAAGGCTGGAGGTGCTTAAAAGGCTTTAAATTTTGTTTTACAATTATTGATTTTAAATGCTATTTTTATATAAAATAATACCATATAAAATATATAACTTATGTGACTGCATAATATACTGCAACAACAAGAAAAAAATTTGCATGCTCAACTCCCATCACGAGAAGCTACACAACACCAGCAGCCAGCCCTGGAACTTGTTCATAATTTGCAGACCTAATGGCGAGTGGTTAGACAATTTACACTTATTTGGATCACAATAAAATTGCCTTCTCAGCAGAAAAATATCCATGAAATAATGTATTATTACTTCCAGTTGAATGCCAGAATTGAAAAACTTGACATCAGTTGAGGCATGTTCTTTTTTTTTTTTCTTATTAAATCAAATCAGACATACAAAAAGTCACATCCGTTCTCTGAGACCAACATCTTAGTTTAAATATTAATATTTATTCTATGTAAACAAAGCACAAATGGCCCCTGAGAGACATATTAAGGCTTCGCAAACCTTTACAACTTCTCTTTTTATTGCCTTTTGAAGAAATTGTTCACTTAAAGTCTATCCTTCACAATACATCTATAGGCCACAAACGTCATGTCCGATAGGTTTTAAAATCCCTAAGGTCATTGAACACAAGCCGAGAGAATAAAAATGGGTAGTAATTTATGGGATATAAAGAAAATATCACTCTGCATATGTGACGTATGGATAAAAATGGCCTGTGTGAGCATTATTTCATACCTTTTAATGATCTGGTTATAAAAACGTTGTTTAAGAAGAATAAGGACTGCTGATAAGGGATATTACGTGCTGTCAATGTTTGAAATGTATATCATAGTGACACAAGAAAATAATATGTTACTTGTGACAGGAAACAGAATGAAACCTTCCCATTAGACCCCAGGAGAGGTGAAGGAACAAAGACAGCAAGTTCAGGTTAATGGCCGACCAGCTGTTTTCAATAGAATGCAATAAATAAGAGCATCCCAATATCTACAGCTTGAAATACAAAATGCGTTTTGAATAAAAATGTGACAGAAATTTGCAGAAGGGGGATCCATTTGTCATATCCCAGCTTACATAACGGATGGCATTTCAGACATTCTCTTATTGATTTGTAAGGTGATGCTATCTTTCCTTTGTACGACGTTCAGACTATTGGAGCCATTAGGAAGAGACAGTGCCACAATCATTAAAAATAATTACACGAGTTGCTTCCTAAAACTAAAAATGTCAACAATGTTATGGGGAATATGACTAGCTGGTGAGTGGGGAGGAGATAGGAAAAATATATATATCAGTTTCAAATTGAAGAGTATGTATCATGAGTATCGTGTTGAGAAATGTATAGACATTACCGGCCTGTCGTTCATTGCAGACATTCAGGCACTTGGGCGAGGCCTGGTATCAGTGACAAGGACATCCAAAATAAGAGGTCATACTGAACAGGTCTGTTTATCTTGTGAATATCACAAAGTGTGGGTGCAATTACAACATTCGATAATGGTCTAACCAAATAGGTTTTGAAAATGAAATGTGTACACAAACACATACTTTTCCAAATGTTTATATCAAGTGTGAGAACGGCAAACCAGAATGGAGTGTCTGACTGGTGACACTGGAGGTTTCAGTAATGATCTATAGCTTAAATGTTAAATACATTAAGGGCGACTAATGACTATCAAGGAGAAATATTTTTTAAAATGTAGGCATTTTATTACATAGGCCTACAGGAGTGAATGTTGTGAGAACACGGATTTAACTATTCTTGGAATAAATACATGACTAGAGTGGCCAAAGGGTTAATGCTCACAGCGCCACGGCTGTAACTTTAATAACAGGGCACATATATACGGGTTGCCACCTTTCCTCCAAGTCAAACCTGAACACTCTAGCACTGCATAGCAAAATATTTTTGCTGTTCACACACACGTACCTTTCCCTTTCACATCCCATTTCAGTCCCTTTTATCCCAAACAATAAATCTGCCTCGTTCACCCCAAATCTGCTCCTTTCATGCACAGATAAGCCCCTTTCACCCCAAACGCCCTCACACTGAACACACAGGCGAGAAAGGGAAGACTGGGAGAGAAAGGAGGGATTGAGGTAGAGAAAGTGAGAGTGGGGGAGAGACAGGGAGTGAGGTAGAGAAGCGGAGGAGTGAGGCAGAGGGGGAGAGAAAGGGGACAGTGAGGTAAAGAAAGGGAGCATGTGGAGAGAAAGGAAGGGAGGTAGAAAAAGGGGACAATGAGGCAGAGGAGGAGAGAAAGGGGAAGTGAGGTAGAAAATGGGGTAGAGTGTCATTGGGGAAAAAGAGGGAGGGGGAGAGTGAGGAAGAAAATGAAAAGGGGAGAGCGAATAAGGGGGAGAGAAAGAAAGGGGAGAGGTAGAGAAAGGAGAGTAGGGGAGAGAACGAGGGAGAGTAGAGGGAGTGATTGAGAAAGGTGAGAGTAGGGGGGAGAAGGGGGAGTGTGAGGAAGAGAAAGGAAAGTGGGGTAGAGAAAGGGGGAGTATTGGAGAGAAAGGGGAGATTGAGGGGAAAGTGAGGGAAAAGCGGGAAGTGAAGGAGAGGGAAAGGCGAGTGAGGGAAAGTGGAAGTGAAGAGATAAAGGAGAGTGAGGGAAAGTGGAAGTGAAGAGAGAAAGGAGAGTGAGGGAAAGTGGAAATGAAGAGGGAAAGTGGAAGTGAAGAGAGAAAGGAGAGAGGGAAAGTGGAAGTGAAGAGAGAAAGGAGAGTGAGGGAAAGTGGAAGTGAAGAGAGAAAGGAGAGTGAGGGAAAGGGGAGAGAGTGAGGGGAATGAAAGGGGGAAAGGGGAAGAGAGGAGAAGGAGTGGGGGGAGACTACGAGGAAGGGGAGTAGGGGGGCAAAAAGAGAGTGGGAAGGGAAAGAGGGGGTGGGGAAGGAGAAGAGAGGGGGTGGGGAAGAGAGGTGAAAGGGGGTAGAGAGGGGGCAAGGAGAAGAAAGAGGGAACAGAGAAGAGGGAACAGAGAAGAGGGAAAGTGGAATGGAGGGGTAAGAGAATTGACTGGGAGAAGAGAGGAGGGGAAAATGTAAGCGTGAGAGAGAATGAAAGAGAAATAATGCTCAATAGAATAGAATGAGAGAAGTATGACAAGGAATTCTGTCTGTTTATCTGGCTACCAGGACCTGCTGCTGCAGGGCCGGAGGAAGTGGGGCCAGCACATAGGAGACAAATAGGTGCCCAGCCTGGTGAAAGGAAAGCAGGGGGAGCCAGCGCACATCTCCTAAATGGACTCCGAAGCCAGGCTGTGCAATGCTAGGTGTCTGGCACCCTCTGTGCCTAGCTCTCTAAAAGTAAATGGAACACTGTGATGGGGTGTATATACGGTTCCCTGAGGAAACGGTTAACTTGGCAGGGTTGATCAGCCCAGCAACACAAACGAGGGCTTGATGTTGTGATTGCTGGGGCTTTAAAAAGGGACACTCCTATACAGGCACAGGAGGTTCATTTCAGTGGCGGAACTAGAAACCTGATGGCCCCGGTGTTAGAATCCACGGGGCCCCCCTCCCCCCCAAAAAAATTCTATATTTTTACTTTTTTTTTCATGCAAAATAAAAAAAGATAGCTGACATGGTTATATATTGCCCCCAGCTCACATGGGTATATATGGCCCCCAGGTCTCATGGGTATATATGGCCCCCAGGTCTCATGGGTATATATGGCCCCCAGGTCTCATGGGTATATATGGCCCCCAGGTCTCATGGGTATATATGGCTCCCAGCTCTCATGGGTATGTATGGCCCCCAGGTCTCATGGGTATGTATGGCCCCCAGGTCTCATGGGTATATATATGGCCCCCAGCTCTCATGGATATATATATGGCCCCCAGGTCTCATGGGTATATATATATAGCCCCCAGGTCTCATGGGTGTATATATATATGGCCCCCAGCTCTCATGGATATATATATATGGCCCCCAGGTCTCATGGGTATATATATATATGGCCCCCAGGTCTCATGGGTATATATATATATATATATATACACAGTTGTGTTCAAAATTATTCAACCCCCACTGAAATTGAGTGTTTTGGCCAGTTTGACACAGATTTTGATCATTCAGTCAACTTGCTTAGAATTAAATCAAAGAGGCACGTGTAGGTCAGACAAATATAACATAACATTTATAATGAAATAACCACAAATGTCTTTTCTGTGCTCACATCATTATCAGTTTTATTCAACCCCCAAGTGACATTCAATCTTAGTACTTAGTACAACATCCTTTTAAAGTTATAACAGCTTTTAAACGTGAAGCATAGCTTGACACAAGTGTCTTGCAGCGATCTACGGGTATCTTCGCCCATTCGTCATGGGCAAAAGCCTCCAGTTCAGTCACATTCTTAGGCTTGCGCACTGCAACTGCTTTCTTTAAGTCCCACCAGAGGTTCTCAATCGGATTTAAGTCAGGTGACTGCGATGGCCACTCCAAAATGTTCCAGCCTTTAATCTGCAACCATGCTCTAGTGGACTTGGAGGTATGCTTGGGATCATTGTCCTGTTGAAAGGTCCAATGTCTCCCAAGCCTCAGGTTTGTGACGGACTGCATCACATTGTCATCCAATATCTCCTGGTACTGAAGAGAATTCATGGTACCTTGCACACGCTGAAGCTTCCCTGTACCTGCAGAAGCAAAACAGCCCCAAAGCATGATTGACCCCCCCGCCATGCTTCGCAGTAGGCAAGGTGTTCTTTTCTTCATAGGCCTTGTTCTTCCTCCTCCAAACATAGCGTTGATACATGGGCCCAAACAGTTCTAATTTTGTTTCATCAGTCCACAGAACACTATCCCAAAACTTCTGTGGTTTGTCCACATGACTTTTGGCATACTGCAGTCGACTCTTATTCTTTGGAGACAGCAAGGGGGTGCGCCTGGGAGTTCTGGCATGGAGGCCTTCATTACGCAGTGTGCGCCGTATTGTCTGAGCTGAAACTTCAGTACCCACATCTGACAAATCTTTTCTCAGTTCCTCAGCAGTCACACAGGGACTTTTCTCCACTCCACGCTTCAGGTAGCGCACAGCAGTCGAAGTCAGCATCTTCTTTCTGCCACGACCAGGTAGCGTTTCAACAGTGCCCTTTCCCTTGAATTTGCGAATGATGCTTCCTATGGTCTCTCTTGGTATGTTTAACATCTTTGCAATCTTCTTATAGCCATTGCCCTTCCTGTGAAGAGTAATCACCTCTTCTCTTGTCTCCCTGGACCATTCTCTTGACTTCACCATGTTTGTAACCACACCAGTAAATGTCTAGAAGGAGCTGAGTATCACAGTCATTTTAAAGCTGCCTAATTGGTGCTTATTATGCTTTATTGCTGCTCCGTGACATCCACAGGTGTTTTCAATACCTGATTGAAAACACTTGAATGAACCTCTGTTCTTCAGAGTGGTGGTCTTTAAGGGGTTGAATAATTGTGTCAATGAAGAATTCACAAAAGAAACATTTACTACTGTATTACAAAACCAATTGATGTCATTTTAGTTGCATATGGTTCTTTAAAAAGTCCTTGTAGGATTTCATTCTGAATACAATTACAAATGTACACTAAATTCCCTAAAACCCTTTACAGCATTGGGGGTTGAAGAATTTTGAACACAACTATATATATATATATATTATATATGGCTCCCAGGTCTCATGGGTATATATATATGGCCCCCAGGTCTCATGGGTATATATATGGTCCCAGGTCTCACCTCTGCTGGCCCCAGGGCAGGCTCCGCCTGCATTGTTCTTCTCCTTGGCGAGCGGCCGGTGGAAGCATGCATCTTGGCCGCTCGCCGGAAACCACCTGACCAGCGCAGAGGTCTCACGAGAGGATCTCATGCGCCGGTCAGGTGGTTCCCATCCCACGTGAGCGGCCAAGCTGCATGTCAGTGGCCACTCGCAGGGAGAGGGACGGCCATTGCGCGGCTCCTAGATTCCGGCGCGGATTGCCGGAATCTAGCGGCGGCGCTGGGCCCCCCCTCCAGTGGCGGAATGCCAGGGCCCGGTCACAACTGCGACCGCTGCGACCCTGGTACTTCCGCCACTGGTTCATTTTGGTGGATCCCCCTCAGACAGACACAGCTTCAAAGGACTGTGATTTGAGGATACAATCATTTGTTATGGTTATGTGGATTGCTGGATAGCAAAGAAAGTTTTTTTGTTGGTTTATTTGTTTTGAACTAAGCAGCTGTGCCTGTAACCACCTATGCTGTATGGAATAAAAGACTGCTTGAGAAACACTTACCCTGCTGTTCACCTGACAAGGTCCACTCTGTTACAAACAATGATTAGCTCGACGCCTCAAGCTCGCTGCCTTGGTGTTACTTTCGATTCCGACCCAACGTTTTCTCCCCACATCCAGACAAATACCAAATCCTATCAAAACTATCAACTCAAAAACATTGACCTCATACTCCCCTTTCTGATGCAAGATACCACAAGGCGCTGGTTAATGTGGTTATTATATCACGGCTTGATTACTGTAACTCACTACTTATTGGCCATCCAACAAGCAATCTGTAATGACTGCAGGTGCTAGGCTTATTTTTCCCACCCAACGCTTCTCGCCCCCCCCCCTCTGACAGTCCCATTGACTTTCTGTACATTTCAGGATACAGTTTAAAATACTGACTCTCATGTTCAAATCACTCAATAACTCAACCCCTCCCTACATGTCTTTGTTACTCCGCAAGCAAGTTCCTTCTAGACAACTCTGGTCAACGGTCGACCTACACCGGTCCTCTTTATACACACGCACTGCCAGCTCTCGTCTCCAAGTCTTCTGAAGTGCAGCTCCAAACCTGTGGAGTGGTTTACCTTACTAACTCTCTGCTTAATCTTCAACCTTCAAGATTAGGTCTTCAGATTTAGTGCTCCTAATTACTGATGCAACCAATGCCTCTCTTCACCTACCCGCAAATCATGATTGAGTTACCCCACCATTCCTGAAGCACTAACGATCCTAACAACCAATAAAACTCCTCTGGTCTTCCTCCACCCCAATCCCTCTAGATTGTAATCTTCTATGAGCAGGGCCCTCTAAACCTCTGGTCTCCATCATATGTTTGTTTTTGTCTTGTTCCATTTGGTTATTGTAAAGGGTTACCGAAACTGTTGGCGCTATATAAATGATGATAATAAATATTAATACTAGGTGACGGAATTATACATGCCCCATTATTTATGTTACAGCAATCACACTGCGAGTGCTCGCACGCAAATGTTACATGACATTTAACCCCTTAAGGACGCAGGGGTGGCGCCCTTAAGGTGTTTAAATTTGCCGGCAAGGCTTACAGGTACGCCTCGCCGACAGGTGCCATCGCGCAGCACTAATTTCGGGCCCTCCCCGCAGCCGGCGTGCAGTGCGCGTCATTGGCTGCAGGGGACGGCTTGATTTCAGGCCGTCCCTGTGCAGCCAATGACGCGCACCGCGAGTCAGCGCGCGCAGGCTGCGGGGAGGGGCCGAGGCGGCCCCATTGAAGACAGCGGGGCATACCTGCACGCCCCGCGTCTTCGAAGCCCGCCTGCCGCCAGGACGTCATGGAACGTCCTGCGGCGTTAAAGGGTTTATTCATTAATAAGGATGCAAACAAATACCAATACCTGGCTCCATGCTGGAAGGTCATACAATCGACTCCGTGTATATGTAGATGCCCCATCAATAAAGCATGCGCTGTCCCAGCTCATTGTAAGGTGCAGGCATCTCTAAGGGCATGGGGGAGTTTATGGGTGTAAGCGTTTGGTTCTCTTGTGAAGGAGGAACAGAAGAAACAGATTATCCAGGCACACCATTCAAGGTTCAATGCTTTAGTGGAGAATATCAAACACAAACGTGTCAGCTGTAATCCAGCCTTTGTCAAGGCCAGGCCTTGAAAAAGATGGGTTACAGTCAAAATGTTGCTGTTTGAGATGCTTCATTAACCCCTTAATGCCGGGCAGGTTGTGCCCTGTGGGAGGGTGTTAATGCTGGCTGGTCGTACTGCTACGTCCTGCTTTCTGCCTGCTGCGGCACACCCCCTCCTCCGATCTGCCTACACAGCTGAAGCGCTGTGCGCGTCTTTGGCTGCAGGGGGACAGTCTGAGTTCCCATCCATCGTGGGGATGGCAGAAAACGTCCCACAGCATAGAAGGGTTAAAAAAAGGAGAGACGATCGAGTCAGCGCTTCCTTCGGCCAGTGTCTTCTTTCTTTCTGCATGTATCTTTAAAATAAACAAACAAATGCTACAATAGCGTAGTAATCTTGGACACAATAAAAAATGTGTGATAACAGAAGAAAGTTTGCACTCACATTTTCAAGTGTCTCAATCAGACACAGATCCAGGCAGCCGGCAGCATTAAGTAGGAAAGACGGATTTCCACGAAGTTTGCAGCCTTATCCCTCCAGTAAATGCTTGTTCCCGGCCTCAGGTTTAGGATTAGGATTAGGCTTTCTTTCACTGTGAACCCTGCACAAAAGACTGCAGGTGGGTTTGGATATACCACCTTTCGAAAGAGACAGCAGCTGATTCGACCCACTGATTTTATTATCCATATATACAAGTTTTTTTCCTTTTTTTATTGCTGTAAAATTGCGATTTTGGAATCTCCTCTAGGTGTCGCCATTGATACAGGATTCTTTCTTTGTTATAGAAGGGTTAAAGCCTTGACCCTTAAATGTGCCTGAATCCACCCAGTCTTCTGCAGCTCTGCGTTTTGGGGTTGGCCCCCATGTTGCTAAAGCTGCACCCGACTGAGTGGTTCATAGACTGCGTGGTGGTTTGTCAGCTTGGGACTGTGTGCAGAGTCTCATTTATTACTCGTCTGAAAGAGGGTTACAAGTGAGGCTGGCTGGCAGGGAAAACACAAAATACGAGAACCAAGCAGTCAGTAACAATGGATACGACATGGCAATGGCAGGTATTCAAACTAGAGCAAAGATTCTACTCACCAGGGACATTTTTTCCAGACACGGGAATAGGGCCCTCTTTTCCTCCTGTTCTGGTTTGTCAAATGTTGTTCAATGTATTGTAACCCTGTCTATATTGTGCCCATTGTACAGTGCTGCGGAATATGCTGGCGCTTTATAAATAAAGAATAATAATAACCTGACACTAGGTTTGCTGACCCTGTTTTGAGAATTGGTTACGTTTGTCATTTCCTTGGATTGTGGACGAAGAGCTCGCAAACAAGATTTATAGTTAAAGGGAACTCCATACGTATTTATAAATGAAAATTATGATGGTCTATTAAAGTCCTGTGAGTGGGGGGGCGTGGTCTGACGCCGAGCAGGGAAGACGTGCCTCGAGGTAGCTCCTGCAAAAAGCTGCTAATTTATGATTTTACCCGCACAATCTTCACCGCAGACGACCTCATTTACACCCACTGTGCCCTCCTGGATCACGGAGGTCCTACAGCGAGTCCCCTCAGCCCCCAGCGGCACTCATATTCCTGCCGGACACCCGCGGGCCTACAGCACGAGGGAAGCCTGGGCCGCGATTAGAGCGCTGCCGCGCGGGCACTCACTTCCGGGGAAGTGGCTACCGGCCTCTTCGGATTGGGAAGCGAAGCGCTCACCACCATCAGCAGCCCGGAGTGAGTTGAACGAAGGTTACCCACCTGCGCCACAAAGCAATCTCCCTTCACAGACCGGGACATCTATTTGACGGCACCACGCATGGCGACCTAAGGTAGCCTCCCGCCAAGAGAGCACGCCGAGAGAGCACTTGATCACCCCTTCCCCCCCTTCCTTTTTTTTTCTCTCGCTTCTCGCTATCCACCGGGAGCCTACGGGGGAAGCGAGTGGAGGCCTCAAATCACAACAATAAGGCCCACGAGAATAGAATTCACTCGTCCCCAGACGCCCTGATCGGGAGGGAACGGACACCGGCCTGCCCACCTTCCCACCTTGTGTCCTGGAGTTATATCTCCTCGTGACTCTGCTGTCTGCCACCTAATATTAGGAATTTTTAAGGGTGACCCACTGCGGCCTACCTGCCCCCCTTTCTCAGAAAGGGAAAAATAATCATAATTTTTTGATCCACCTGTATATAATTTTTTCGGTGGGCCTCGAGGGGTCCACTACACCTACATTTTGTACCTCATAATTTTTCTGGTGGGCCTCAAGGGGTCCACTACACCTACATTTTGTTCCTCATAATTTTTCCGGTGGGCCTCGAAGGGTCCACTACGCCTACATTTTGTACCTCATAATTTTTCTGGTGGGCCTCAAGGGGTCCACTACACCTACATTTTGTTCCTCATAATTTTTCCGGTGGGCCTCGAAGGGTCCACTACGCCTACATTTTGTAACTCATAATTTTTCTGGTGGGCCTCAAGGGGTCCACTACACCTATATTTTTGTATTTAATTTTTCTGGGAGAATCTTTGCTGACTGACATGGCTACCTAGAGATTCCCGCTTGCCTCCAATTTCTCTCCAGCACAGAGCGCTTGAAGAGTGGCCATGGGCCGCGGAAAGAAGAACTCCCAAGCACCGGAGACTCCCGGGCCCAGCGGGGACCCCTTCCTCTCCTGGCATCCGGCAGTTTTTCGCCCCGTCGACGGGACAGCCAGAGGCCCTGTCCTCTCCCAACATGGCACCGGACTCCCCATGTGGCTCCGCGTCGCCCCTAAATCCCGCGGCCGACGCATGGGATGCACCTACGGACGTCCTCCAACTTTTACGCTCAATCCCGACGAGGGCGGATCTGACGGTGGCGACCACCGCCCTCCGTCAATCACTAGCAGCGGATATTCAGATGCTGCTCGATGACATAGGGGGCCTCCAGGGCCGCTTGGATCGGGTGGAGACTGGACAGAGGGACCAAGCCACGTTTAACACGGAGATCTCAACGCGTGTGGATGCACAGCATCACTTACTGATCACACTGACACGCCACGTGGAAGATCTTGAAAACCGCGGACGCAGACAAAACATCAGAATTAGGGGCCTCCCGGAAGGAGAAACGTCGCCCGCGGAGCTGGGTAGGATCCGGCTACGTCTCTTTAACTCCATTTTGGGCCGCGACCACACCTCACATATTGATATTGAACGCTGCCACAGAGCATTACGTCCAAAAGGGCCAGCGGATGCCCCGCCGAGGGATATCATTTGCTTTTTCCTTCGCTTTGGCATTAAGGAAGAGATTATGTGCCGAGAACGCGAACGACAGCACATCAAATTTGAGGGGGCTACTATTGCCTTGTTCCACGATGTCTCACCTATCACACTGCACACCCGTAAAGCCTTACGGCCACTCACGATGACACTGCAAAAGGAAAATATACAATACCGCTGGCTACACCCCTTTGGGATTCAGGTACGCACCCCACAAGGCCCGGTCACGGCCCGAAACGAATCCGAGCTGGAGGGCTTTTTGCAGGCCTTGCATCTTCCACCCACCACTTTGACATCGTGGCCGGATCCAACGGCTGCCTATGCGCCCGACCCTCTTCCACAACGCAACCCTAGACCGGGAAGACCGCGAAGGGCTTCGTTCCGATCGCCAAACTTTACTCCCTCCAGCTCTCTAGATGGCTGACTTCAGAAACCACGGGCGTCTCACCCTAGAGCCGCTCTTTCTCTCTCTTTTGTCCACCGCACATGGAGGTAGCGGGAACTTTGACTTGGCACTCCCTTTTGTCTCCTAGCTCTAAAGTTAGTGAGACGCTCATTCCACGTACCCCACCGAGCTGCAACCCACCCCGGTGTTGGTGGTACGTGTGGTCTCTCCCGACACCTCGTTAGGTGCCACGGGTTTGTATACCACACAAGTTGCATCAGCTCTTTTGACTTTTTTCTGATTGTTCTACGTATTATTGTTGCTTTTGGTTTTACCGGTTGGTATACTTTCTTACGCATTCATAGTTAACTTTAACTTTAACTGATGGCGTTCACCCCAGACACCCTTAAGGTGCTGACTTTAAATGCAGGTGGCTTGAATATACCCACGAAACGACATATAGCCCTCCGGGAATTTTTTAAATTACGTGTCTCAGTGGCCTTGATACAGGAGACGCATTTTGCATCGGACAAGGCACCGAGCTTTCGTAATCAACACTTCCCCACAGGCTATTTCGGGAATTGTAAAGAAGGCAAAGTCCGTGGTACCGCCATCCTGTTTTCCAGACATGTCCCCTTTACGCTCCTGGAAGCCAAATATGACGAAAGAGGTAGATATACCCTGGTTAAAGGTACAATAGGCACTCAGACATATACCTTCGCGTCGGTCTACTTACCAAACAAGGGTCAACATCATGCACTTCGGGACATACTCTGAATAGTCATGTCATTTAAAGAGGGGATACTCCTAGTGGGAGGCGACCTTAACCTGGCACTTGACCCCCGAGTAGATACCTCCCGCGGCACATCCAGTGTGGCACCCTCCGTACACCGACAGGCTCGACTTCACCTACACGACAACAGACTGATTGACTGCTGGAGGGCCTTGCACCCAACAGTTAAGGACTACACGTACTACAGCAACATACACGACAGATATTCCCGAATCGACTATCTATTCCTGCCATCCAACTTTGCGCACCTCATGCAGTCGATCACCATAGGGGCCACGGCCTGGACGGACCACTGCCCGGTCCTCATGACCTTAGCAACCTCACTTTACCGCCCCAAATCTGCGCATTGGCGATTAAATGAAACACTCCTGAACAACCCTGACATACTAGAGGGACTACGCGACACGCTCCGACATTACTTCATAGAGAACACCACCCCTGACTCCTCGCCTCCGATAGTCTGGGAAGCACATAAGTCGGTTGCAAGGGGTTACCTGACCTCACAAGGCGCGCGCCTTAAGAGGGAACGGACCCAACGCGAAACTGACCTAAACACCCTCATCCGTGACCTTGAATTGTCGCACAAGTCTACACTCTCTGATCAGACTTACGCGGAACTCACGAAACACAAGGCAGAACTACATTCCCTACTTAATATCAGTGCCTTAAGCACCATGAAACGCACCAAACAACTTTTCTATGACCAAGGGAACAAATGCGGCAGGCTCCTGGCCCATGCCCTGTGCAAACGCAATCGTGCCATGTACATCCCTAAGCTGCGCACACCAACAAATGCGGTACTTACACACCCGCGGGACCTGATGGACCTTCTACTCACCCACTTCACAGACGCATACAATATTCCCGCCCCACCTGCCCCTCAGATACAACCCGCTATTGACACTTATTTACGGACCCACCTTGACAAATCCCTCCCCCTTGAGACTAGAAGACTGCTGGAACAGCCGATTATGGAAACAGAGCTATCTGATGCCATTAAACAGACCCCGGCGGGAAAGGCTCCCGGACCTGACGGATTACCCCTCCTGTATTATAAAACTCTTCGGGAAATACTTGACCCACAATGGCTTGGGACCTTTAATTCCCTATCGGACGGGGACCCTCTGACCGCCCAAACCCTGATGGCAACAGTAACCCTTATCCCTAAACCGGGAAAGGACACGGAGCTCTGTGGCAACTATAGGCCCATATCCCTGCTAAACCAAGATGTGAAATTATTTGCTAAAATACTTGCTACTCGCCTCAACCCGTACATTCCGCAGCTTATCCACAATGATCAATCAGGCTTTATCCCGGGGAGGGAGGGCAGGGCAAATACTGTGCGGGCAGTTGACCTGATTCACTTAGCGTCTAAGACTAAAAATGAACCCATGCTGCTCTTATCCACTGACGCGGAGAAGGCCTTTGATCGCGTTAGTTGGCGCTTTCTCTTCAGCACACTAGGCCACATAGGTCTAGGCCGTAACATGTTGGCGTGGATAGGGGCATTGTACACTAACCCCTCTGCCAGACTTAATGTGAACGGGGCCCTCTCACCCCCCTTCCGCATCAACAACGGCACGAGACAACGCTGCCCCCTTTCCCCACTACTGTTTGCCCTCACCCTTGAGCCCTTCCTGCAGGCGATTCGCTCGCACCCACAACTGCACGGAATGGCGGCGGCGGGAGTGGAACACCGTGTGGCAGCATACGCCGACGACATGTTGTTCTTCGTCCGTAAACCGGCTGAGTCACTGCAGCACTTAACTAAACTTTTCCAGGATTATGGCTCCATTAGCAACCTCCGTATTAATATGGAAAAATCGGAAATCCTACCCATATATGTCCCTGATGACCAACAGGTAACCCTTAAGCGCTTGTTCCCTTTCAGATGGTGCACCACTGGCCTTAAATACCTGGGGATCACCCTCACAGCGGCCTGTAAGGACTTATACAATGCAAACTATAAACCTTTGCTGGCCGCCCTATTGGTAGATTTGCAAAACTGGTCCTACCCACATATTTCATGGTTCGGCCGTGTCAATGTAGTTAAGATGAACATCTTGCCCCGAGTCCTTTATCTCTTTCAGACACTTCCTATCTTCTTGCCGACCGCCTTCTCTGCGCAGCTCCGCACAATGATCTCCACTTATGTATGGAATTTTAAGAAACCGTGCATCAGCTTGACCTTGCTGATGGCACCTAAACAGCTAGGGGGGTTGCACTCCCGCACTTCCGGCACTACTATGTGGCCTCACATTTACAACGCATAGTGAAATGGTCCACCAGCTCGCTAACTAGGGCCTGGGTCACAATAGAACAGGAAGCGGCGCGGTGTCCCCTGCCCTGCCTCCCCTGGTTGCCAATATCCACACAAAAGACCATGGTAGAACCACATCCCCTAATACACGCCACCCTGAAAGCCTGGCGCTCCTTGCAGCGTGCTGCCGGCATTGCTCCCTTTCCTTCACCTCTCCTGCCCCTACAGTGGTTGCCGGCTTTCTCAAGGTCCCTATCCCCAACGACCACGGACGGCCAACCTACCCCTCCACGACCTAGCCACTTCCTGAACGAGTCGGGCCCACTCCCTTATGACCAATTGCCCATAAAGAATGCGGACTCTTTCCTAACACGGTTCCATCACCACCGACTCATTCAGTCGTTGCGATCCATTGCCCCACTTCCAGAATACAACAGACCGTTAACACAATATGAGAAGCTGATAGAAAGGGGCAGATACCCATCACACTGCCTCTCTTTAATGTATGATATGCTCCAGGCCACATCCTCTCAGAACAGTCCCGCCCATGCTAGCTGGGAACGTGAATTAAATTTTGCTTTTGAAGACCATCAATGGCGCGCCATTTGCCAACTAGCACACTCCAGTTCCACAGTAGTGAGGGTTCAGGAAGCCAACTATAAAGTGGTCATGCGGTGGCACAAGACACCCCAAGTTCTGGGCCATTACACTGATAGGGAAGCCAGCAAATGCTGGAGATGTGACATACCTGATGCATCAACACTCCATATATGGTGGGACTGCCCGGCTCTTTCTGAGTTTTGGCGCTCCCTCCATAACTGTCTCTGCGACGTCACGGACCCACCGCCCCCATTTACCCCAGAATACTGCCTACTTAACCACAGTGAGGCCCCACCCGAGGTATTTCGGAAATCAATCACCATCAGACTTTTACACGCCGCGCGCCTGGTTATACCTATGTTCTGGCGTAAACCCACTGCACCACCCCTCACTGTATGGCTACACGAAGTGGAGAGTATTCGATCGGTGGAGGAAAGGGTCGCCCTGTCCCTAGGTAGGGCCCCTGAGCATTATCGCTCCTGGTACTACTGGTTGCACACATGCCTACCCCGTATAGGAGGGACCACCGCCCAACCCTGTTAGGTCTCCTTCACATGGGAAGTACTCTTCGTATGGTCCCCTTCCCCCGTCGGGACTCCGTACAGTTCATGCCACCCATACACGGACGCTTGCCTGCCACTCACACCCCGGGTACTGTATTGTATTGTATATACTGCAATAGTCGTATTCTATGCTATGTTTTATGCCTTCTCTATTGATATATTATGTTCTGAGGATATTGCTTCTGTATAACTTTTTCAATTTCTCAATAAAGCACAATATGTAAAAAAAAAAAAAAAAGTCCTGTGAGTGAGAATACCTGAAAACAAGCCCACTAAGTGCTTGCAAAAGGGAAAAAGTAAACAAATAACATGATCCAATAAATACTTTATATATTACAGAAAACTGCAAATTATGGGGGGGGGGGGGTGATCACAAATGTTTCAGGATGGGTCACAGGCGTAGTACTGCCTTGAAGTTAAAGTGTTATTTTCCTGTTGTGTTATTGCGTTTGTGTTATTTTTTCCCGTCGATTGTTATTTTGATTTTTTTTTGCTCATAGTAAATCTTTATTTATATCATGTTTTCTTTTTTTTCTGTTGGGAAACCAAACAAACGTGATGAATTACAGTGTCTGACCTTTGGGCCTGCTCAATAATTGCACCATGTGCTCCTACTGAGCTCCCATCTGATGAGTCTCATCCTAAAAGGAATGAATTTGCTGAGAATGGATTACATACCGTTCTAAACATAAAGACCTGGTGTGGGGGAGTTAGAAGTCTCCAGGATGATGAGCAGGTCATGGCATTTTTTATGTTAGGGTTTGATCACTTTTCTTACAGTTGGAAAAGGCCAAACCTTCAAAAGGAATGCTGAAGGACGGACGAGGAGGATATCATAATGAAAATTAAAGTTATTATTTGGAGAATGATTTCACTTGGATACTTGGCTGCTGTTAGCAACTGTAAATTGGTGTCTAAGACACACAGGGCTCTATTACACTCTTCGCGTTAAAACGCGGGCGCAAAGGAGGAAAAACTGCACCCGCAATTTTCCCCCTTGCACCCAAGTTTTAACGCTGGATTACAATGCAGGCGCAAAAAATGCTGCCTGCATGGTTTCCGAACGTAAAATTCCAGGATGCTCGCAGCAGCCCCGAGCATCCACTCGCTGGAGTCCATAGGACTCTATTGAGTTTCCCCTTGCCGGTCACGTGACCAGCCGGATCTCGCCTAGCGAGATCCGGCTGGTCGGCGTAGTGATATGCAGGGAGAGACTGGGGGGACTTTTTCCCCCAGTCTTTCCCTGCTCCTGCCGGGCAGAGGAGGCGGTCCTCGCCACAGGACAGGAGGTGAGTATAGGATTTGTTTTTTATTTTTTAAGCCTGGTGTTAACAGATTCCGCTTCTGCAGAACCCATTAACACCAAGTCCTGGCTCTGTTTAACTTTTTGCTGACCAGAGCCAGGCGTTAATCAGCGCTGGGACTTTGTAATCCAGCGCTGATTAACACTTTCCACTCCCCATGGTAAGCATAGGGAGCACAAAGTACAGTAACCTCGCGCAGAGGAGCGCAAGGTACCAAACGCAAAAGGGGTTATTAACCCGTTTGGATTGTAATATGCGGTAAATACGGTGGCAAACGTTAATGCTTACGCATGTGAGCGTTAACGTTTGCGTTAAGAGTGTAATAGGGCCCACAATGTTTACTATAGGATTATTTGGCATTGCTGGACTCCAAACCATGAGTGAAAAAGGGTGACGTCTGCAATCATAGTACATAGGGAATGCCGGAAAATGTCAATATTGCAGCATTGACAAACACCTGCATTTAACCAACCTGCAATCCAAAGAGTTACAGGAGACTGAAAAGCGTCTCCTGCTGCAGTTTGGTTTTTAGTTTTGTGAAATTCTAACATTTGATGGCCCTGCAATACCAGAAATTTACACAGAGATTTACAAAATCTTCGCTTTGTGAATAACCCCTCCCCCACCCGACTGTATTATTCAGGCAAAGAAAATATAGATTTGCCATGAGAAAAGCATATTTTTTTAAAATATTACATCTCTTTAAATAGTTTATGTGATTATATGAATATGTACATTATTTGTGAGTATCAAAGACTTTCTTGTGATCACACAGGCATTTTACAAGTTACTGGTATGGTCACGTTTCTCTTGACCAACAACAAAAATACGCAAAATGTATTTTTGTACGGATAGTGTGAACCCAGCACACAGACAAAACCCAGTTAAGCAATGAAGCCCCTAATATATCAGGCTGGCCCTTAGAATGGCCAGTACTATTCTGAATAAAGAATATAATTACTGACAATACATAAAACGATTGAAACCACGGGGATAAAAGAAAGATTGCAGTACAATTACAAAGCCAGAGGTCGGTACACAGAATCAGTATAACAAATAACCATACAGGAAGTATAGAGCAAAATCCAGATACTAAAGCAAAGGTCAGAACACAGAATCAGTATAATCTAAGCAGGGACACAAGCAGAACCCAGAACCAAGAAAACCAAGCCAGGTGTCAAAACCAAAGGATCACAGGTGTCAAAACCAAAGGATCACAAAATATACACATTCGCGATGAGGGGTATACTGAAAACCACGACGGGGCTCAGAGCTCTGTCAGTTACTGCTATTTATAGACCTCTTAGCTCAGGGGCAGATCAGCCAAAGGATATGTATCCAGAACTGTCTGCACCCTCTGTGCCCAGGAGGCCTAACTGCGGCACAAGCAGGTCCAGCACCACCGCCAGGCATGACAATTTTATAATGAACTGTAGATATCTTGCTGTTGAATTATCACTATTCATGGGATCTTTTAGGGAAAACGTTAGACATGAGAGCATGAGGGATAGTAAGGTAAGATTTTCTTCATATTCTGTACCCTTCGACTGTCAATGTCCACAGATGTCCATTTTCTACCCAAATTCCACTCATTGGGACTACATTTGATCCAATGCACTATATGACTTTATGAAGAGAAGAAGAAGTTTTAATAGGCAGAATGTCATAATACAATCGTTTAGTCATTGATTGTACACCCGAAAGAACAGTCTACAGGAGAGTCAGAATGTGTTTAACCTCCCTGGCGGTCTAATTTTTTTAAAAGTTGGTGTCTAAAAGCGTCTCAATTTTTTTTTAAAGGAAACGTGTTTTTGTACATACTGTAGTTAGCCTGTAATAATTAGGAATCACGCACTGAAATCCGTGCAAGCAAGAGTCCTTACTGGTAAAATCCTTTATAAATAAATAAAATAAATAGTAAATACACCGAGTCCGATAAAGTTTGAAACACGTCATAATTTATTATCCCAAAAATAATTATCCAAAATAATGCAAATAAATGATATTCAATAAAATAAATAAAAACACACTGAATTCTGTCTGAAAACAAGGGTGAGACTATATATGGTCTGTTTCTTATCCTGTAGTGCCACCAAGCGGCCGTTCATAAACATTGCACATTGGAATACAGTGTATTATAAAAAAATTAAAGTTTGCTGCATGGTCCCGCCTCCTGCATCGTGTAACTCGCAGGGAGCGTTACCAGGAAGCAACTCACCAGGATCACACTGCGGGGGACAGCCAGGGAGCGCAGGAGGAGGTGAGTATGCATCCAGCCCGAGTGTGGCTCGGGGTTACCGTTCGCGGTAGTGAAATTTAACCCTGAGTCACACTCGGGAATACCACTAGGGAGGTTAATTTCACAAGTCTACATTGTTACAAAATATATGAAACCTCTATGAATGTGGACAGTCATTATGTTCTTTGGATAATAAATAACTTTAATGACCCAAGAGCTGAAAGCTTAGAAACTAGAGGAGAGGGAGACATGAAAATAAAGATTATTGAAAAGGTTACCGATACTTTAAATGTTTTGAAACAGTCCATGTCTTCATGAGGAGTATAAAAGTGGTGGGGTATACCAAGAATCAGGACGATGTGAGTTTGGTTGAATGGAAGTCCAGACACTTTTATAGAGATACGATTTTCCAAAGTATTAAGAATACACTGTGACCAGCTCTATAAATGTTTTATGTACTTGTTTAAAAAACATTTTAAAACTAAAACCTTTAAATTTAAGCATTTCCCCTTTTATTGCTATTGCGTTTTGCTTTGAAGTCATTCTCTATTATTACATCAGATTATGATTTTATACAATTAAGGCTTATACATTTAACAACCATTAGAGGTGAATTTAGCACATCTGACAATTTGCAGATGAGCTCATAAATATGGATATCTTTGTATGTAGATCAGCCAATTTCAAGAAGACGCTATTCTTACTTTGATAAGAATGTAAATATTTAAATTGAAGTCTATTTGTAAACCCAAACAAGAATCTTGGGCATTGTAAATGTGGGTTAAAGGGAAATGTTATGTAATTTAAACATTCCTTTTTCATGCAATAAGCAAATCCCTGATCAAAAGGTGAAGATATTACACATTGTAAAATACCACTGTCCATGGCCAACACCAAGTTGCTCTGTGCTGCTTAACAAAAGGTGACCATGGTTCACCATTGGCCCTACGTGGAGACTTCCTCTCATCGGTAGTCAGTGACAAAGTTAAAATGAGTGGGAAAAAATGTATGCATTTTGCCTCTCTCGCTCTAACCTCTCAATGCTGGTCAGCACTATGGTCTACTCTGGTCTTTATTCCAAAAGTAGCAGCTTATTGGAGTGGAGGCAAGAAATTTCATACTATTACTATACTATTATTAAAATATTTATATGTGTTTATCACTATGGACAGAATTATCAAATTCTGCAAAGTTGTATGAACAAGACAGATGCCCTTTTAAACCTAAAGACATATCGTCTCACTCCATAATCCCCCATGGTTCATTTCCTGCTCCATCTTCCTACAGAGCCCACATGCGCCCCAATACTTCATACAGTCTACTCACTCTCACCTAGCGTGTCACCCCTCTCCTCTTAGATTGTAAACTCTCGAGCAGGATCCTCGCTCTCCAACGGTTCTGTGTGTAATGTGTATGCATATTTGTTATTCTGTCTCTCCCACTGTACAGCGCTACAGAACTTGTTGGCGCTTTAAAAATGCATGTAACTGTATAGCTGGTGGATAATGCTCTTTAACATAGGTCTGAAATAAAACTGCCAGACTGATTCCTAATTATTTCTCAATACCATTCCTACTTACAATATAATACAACTATTATATGTCTCGTTTTGTGTTTTTAATAGGGGTTGACAATGTATAGCTCCTGCTCTGCTGTGTTTTTAATTTCCATTTATGATAATTAACTGTATAAGCAAAACTGTAAAAACACTAAAATCTGTTTTGCACATAAGCACTTAAACCCAACTTACGAAGTGTATAAACTGACTCAAATATATATATATATATATATATATACATATACATATACACGCACACACACACATTTATTTATTTTTATAAAACTTCACACTTGCACAGACTGAGAAGCTGAAGGGATGCCTAAATCCAAGGACCTAGATAAATAAGACCTGACGTGGCTCGAGTAACCAAAAGCAGTATCCTATCTATTTAATACTGTTATATCACTGACATTTAAAAAATAAAAAGTTGGCCCAAGAAAGAAAAAAGGATGATCGAAAAAGAAAAGTCTTCTGAAAATGACATAAAGTGTCCTAAGGGACAAGGAAATTTAAATCCAGTTAAGGAAAGCCCGAATAGCAGTGACAATGTGATGCTGAGAGTTAAACTTCCTATTCTGAAAATAAAAATGCACTGCATTAACCACTTGTAAAGCTCCCCCGGTAAAGCAATGTTTGGGTGACTTACATATACAGCATTTGGCTAGAACTGAATTGGCCTTGACATGTGTGGCAAGTATAAACCTGTAAGAGGAAAATAATGAAATAAAAGCAAGTCTTGCTATCAGAAAATAATGGCAACATTAGCTTAAAGCACATCTAAAATAATACAGTTTTTTTTTATTAGTGCTGTCCAACTCTGGGCCCCTCAGATGTTGATGCCTTCAATTCCCAGAATTCCCTCAATGCAACAGAAATTCAGGGAATCGTGGGAGTTGTAATTCAGAACAATCTGGGGAGGGGGACGAGTTTGACGGCCCCGATTTAAATTCTGTAAAAAAAAATATTGCATAGAACATTGTTATTCTGAGCTACCCGTATACATGTATAACTGCATTTATGTATTTTTATTTGAATTCATGCCCATAAATATTAATATATATGCAGGTAATCGTATGCTCTGCCCACTATTAACAGGGGATAGCGCTGTTGACCTATTAGCAGTCACTTGACTCAGAATCCGGAACGTAACCAGGAACAATGAATTTGAAAGAACAGCACCTTTACAACTGAAACAGGGGTCAAGAATACATAAATTAATTTGAACAGATGAATTTAGTTCCAGCCTTCAATTGCATTGTGCTCTAAGAGTTTGATTTATATAGATATATCCCCCCCCCCCATTTTAATCTCACTGCTTGTATTATAAGGTTACACTCAGGACATGAGAACAATTTTAGGGGATTGTAATCTGGTAGGAGGGAAACAGATTCTACTCCATACATGACCTTAACTATGTATTTCAAAGTAAGGTCATTTTTCAGGAAGGGAAAACACAAAGCTTATCACCGGTATTGCCAGGGGCGTTATATCGCAGGATTTTAGCATAATAGCAAATTTTACGGACACTATAAAAGGTACAGGTTGAACATTTTTGAGTTCCTACATATATGGGGAGCTTTCCATTATGCATCGACAACTGTAACATGTCTGTAATAGCCGGTTTTTACTTGTCAGTGTCAGATTGGTTAATTAAATAAGGAAATGCCGACTGATCTTCATTCCCACGCGAGACCACCTGAGCCGACACTGACATGTACAACTCTACACTAAATGAATGGCCCTCATTGTGACAGTGTTTCCTTCACCAATAAGGTCTGGATTCTCCCTTCAAACCAATGAAAGGAACCCTTGATCTCCTCTACCAGACTTAACAGTCATTTGGCTTCGAACTGGTCACCTAGCATCAGTCATCCTTACATTTAGAGTAATGTAAAGAGAGGAGTTTTCATTTTTCAGACCTATTGATGATGGTCATTAAAGGGATACTCCATTGAAAATACAGTTCCCTTTTTTTGCCCTTAAATAATTGGGCAGATGCTGCTGACAGCTTCTGCCTATTTTTTGTTAATTCAGGTGATTTTACTTACTTTTGTTCCTTGCAGCAATCTGCTCCTTCTATTCAGATCGGGGATTCCCGAACTCAGAAGTCTCTGAAGCTTTTCCATGCAATTTATGCTCCTGGCAACTTGCGTAACGTAGGAAACTCAAATTGCGCACTGCAACGAGACTTGAGCACTTTATGTATGAGAGTTTCGTAGCAATTGCGCAGAAAGATGGATCGGAGTTGCACATGCATGAGCAGATCCGATCCATTAGCTGCCATTCTGAGACTCACTTTTGTGGGCAGTCTCAGAGGGTGACGTCAGCATGTGCCCTGCGTGCTGATTTCACTAGTGAAAGGCAGCTGGGAAATTCAAAATCCCTAGCTGCTGATGACGCTGGGTGGGGTGTAAGAAACGCCTCCATTTCACCCAGTGTTTACGCTCAACCAGGGAAGGAGCGAGGACGGGGGGAAAGGGGCCAATCCTCATATCCTGTCCACTTTAAAACAACAAAGTGGTCAAGATGAGTAGAGAGTCCCTTTAAACCTCCCTGGCGGTCCGATTCTGACATTTTATATGTCAAAATCGGTACATTTATTCAGCCCCCTGGTGGTATTTCCGAGTGTGGCTCGGGATTAAATTTCAATGCTGAAAACGGTAACCCCGAGCCACACTCTGGCTGGATACATACCTGTGCCTGCGCTCCCTCGCTGTCCCCTGCAGTCACCTCCGTGCGATTGCGGCGTCCCACTTCCCTTCTCGTGAGAAGGGAATCAGGAAGCATGACGCCACGATCGGACGGAGGTGACTGCGGGAGGACAGTGAGGAAACGCAGGGACAGGTATGTATCAGCCCGAGTGTGGCTCGGGGTTACCGTTTTCAGCACTGAAATTGAACCCCGAGCCACACTCGGGAACAGCACCAAGGCACGGTTTCCCTAACCTGTCCTCAGGACCCGCTGACACGCTAGGTTTGCCAGATATCTGAAGCACAGAGCAGGTGATATGATTTGCTGCTCAGTGATTGCAGGATTCAGTCTGCATTTCCCCAAGGTGATCTTTAAAATCTGGCCTGTTAGAGGGTCCTGAGGACAGGTTTGGGAAACATTGCTTTAAAGGCAAGAGCAGAAAGGGGGGGGGTCTGGTGAGAGCAGAGGAACCTGGGCTTCATCCAAAAGGATAAAAGAAAAATGAAATACTTCAGTGGTTCCGCATTGGCATATGGTTCGGTAAACCAATGAGTAATTTTATAACAAAATTAAGCAAAAATATGAGAGAAATTCTTGTTTATACATTTGTATAAGATGTCATGTCAATACTTTCAGCTTCCAAAAAAGCCGATGTAAGAATACTTCCCCTTTGATACCGATGGGCTTTGGACCATACCGTCCACCGGTGACAAATGGGGTTAAAATGCTGCTAAAGGATAATAGCCATATTTCAAATGAAAAATATTACCGCAGACGTTGAGGCATGCAAAGAGCAAATAAGCAGAGAACAAAATGACAGTTATCCGCTAAATTCATAAATGTGTCTTTTGTAGAACTCTAATGATCATATTTTATACTGTCACTTTCCATTTAATTGCTCACTCTGGTGCATTTCTTCACAGAAGCCATCAGTACCCCACAGAGCCAGATGCTGAATCTCAAAAAATAAAAAGAAAATAGTGTGACCATAGACTTTTAGTAATGTTACAGTACTGAGCCTAGGTGTGTGACAAGTTAATTTTTACAATTACTCTTTTTCTAAGGAATAACTGAAACGGCAGGTCATCGCTGCTCCATATCATTAAAATGCTAGGAAATAATATATATCATGGAATATGTAAAATTACCTCATTTCAAACCGTGACAAAAAGAACACCGCACATGTCAAGGTGACTGAATAAAGACCTACATCAGCTCAAAATAACTTAAAAAATTCAATAGAAAGGGCGGTGGCACTTGGAGAATCTAAAGAATAATCTTGAGTTAATGATTTAACACATTAAGAATTCATACGATAATTTCGTTTTCAGACCTGGGTTTTTGTGGTGGGAAAAAAATTCCAAATGTTTTGTGCTTGCTCGGATTATCTGTTAAATATATTAGGGAATTTTACGGATTAGGATTATCTTGCTGGAATGTTAAATATGATGTTTACAGATACATGGATTTTTTTCCTCATGTAGGACACACTCATGGCTTCCATGTTTATTCCAATATGAATGCAAAGACTAAATACTTGGTATTCACAAGTGTAGATTTTAGAACCATACAGCACTTAGAGCAAAAGAGAATTCAATTAATGATCTGAAAACTTATTAAAAGGACATTGTGAAGAACCAAATACATTGAAATTATAGTCTGTATTGACCAAACATGTCCTGGTGTCCTACCCAGCCTTTCCATAGGCAGCACAACTCTTCCAAGAGGGTTGTGAGTGGACGTTTTAAGCGGTTATACTAGTATTATTATTCTTTATTTATAAAGCGCCAGCATATTCCGCAGCGCTGTACAATAAGCACAGTATAGACAGGGTTACAATACATTGAACAACATTTGACAAACAGTACAAGAGGGGATGAGGGCCCTATTCCCGTAGGAACTCACAATCTAGGAGGGTTGGGGTTGGAAACAGAAGGAGAGGACTGTAAGGTGAGAGTGATTGATGGTTGCGTCAGTGAGTTGGGTGGTAGGCTTCCCTAAATAGGAGCGTTTTAAGGGAGCGTTTGAAGGAAGAGAAGTTAGGGGAAAGTCTGACAGTACGAGGGAGAGCGTTCCAGTGAGTGGGGGCTGCGCATGAGAAATCCTGCAGTCTATCATGGGAAGAGGTGATGCGGGGAGAAGCTAGGCGCAGGTCACTGTTTGACCTTAGGGAGCGGGCTGGGGTGTATTTGGTGATTAGTGAGGACAGGTAGTGGGGCGCTGAGTTAGTGAGGGTTTTGTAGGTAAGGATAAGGATTTTGAACTTAATTCTGCAGTGGATGGGGAGCCAGTGAAGGGACTCGCA
This sequence comes from Leptobrachium leishanense, assembly GCA_009667805.1. Classification (NCBI taxonomy): domain Eukaryota; kingdom Metazoa; phylum Chordata; class Amphibia; order Anura; family Megophryidae; genus Leptobrachium; species Leptobrachium leishanense. The sequence goes on along the minus strand of CM019067.1, from coordinate 123,906,693 downwards.
GAGGGGAGCGGCAGGTGAGGTGAGTTAGCCTGGCGGAGGCGTTCAGGATGGATTGTAGGGTGGAGAGGCGGGACAGAGGGAATAGTATATGTGTTGATAAAACAGACATAAGATTATTTGTATGTGTTCTATAGACATGTGTCCATTGGAAGCCTTCCTAGCCCTTTATGAAGTAATAAGCAGTATTTTTAATATCTATCTTTTTTCTGCACATTTTCACTGCTGTTTTGTCTCCACATGCATAGCACTTTCAATTAAGCACTGTCTGCACTTTGGAATTCCAAACAAGTGCTCTGTCAGTGATCAGAGAGCTTACAATCTCAACATCACAAGGGGGTATGCGAGAAAAGGGAGCAGGAGAAGTGTGAAGTATATTGTCAGAGAGAGAATCACATACACTATAGGCTGTGAATGAGTTTATAAGACAGGTATAAAAGAACTAAAAACACCTGAAGACGTTGAGCATAAATGTAATGCAGGGACAGGGTGGGGAATCAGAATGAAGAGTGAATGGATGTGGGGAGATCATAGATTGCATTCAGGGTGATAGGGGTTTCAGTCAGAATGACGAGTAGATGGATGTGGAAAAAACAGAGTTAGAGATGCCTCAAAGTAGGTGGCAGTGCCTTAACAATTTGTATCATAACAGTGACTGGGCTCTCTCCAATCCTTGTCAAAATGAATGCTAACCTTCTCTCCTTACATACAACACCATGACAATGGTTTAAGCGGAGTGAAGTTTTACAGCCCTTATGAGGAATATAGGACCTGACAAATGAAATTGGGACTGAGGATGGTGTCATATCAATGTGCATGCACACCTGGGCAACACAGCTTGAGTGTTGGCATTAAACCCCCCAATTTGAACTATTTAAATTGACACTCTACTCATTCTGACCTCCGTTTTAATGTTGCCAGGATGTGTTAACTCTACCCTCTTCTCCCCGTCCTGCTGCCTCAATCTGGATCTATTGCTTGGTGAAATGTTACTTGTAACTGGAGGAGTTTCCTCTCCCCACCTAGTGTCACCAGTAACCAGGATTTTGAATTTCCTGGCTGGCATTTACCAGATCGGTCATTAGTGGCGTCAGCACTCACAGAGCTTGCCGAGGTCACCCTGAGACTACACACAGTAAGGAGTGGTCTCAGATAGCAAATGGATTGGATCACCACGTGTGCGCAGCTTCGATCCATCATTCTGCACAGGCACTACAGAACTTGTGTATGTAAAGTGTGCAAGTCCCTTAGCAATGAGCAATTTGTGGTTCTTATGCCACGAAAGAAGTGTTGTAGCGCATACTGCACAAAAAAAGCTTCAGGGACTTCCAGGTTCAGGAGTCCCTTAGCCAAAGAAGAGCTGCTGCATGCAGCGTGCGACAAAAGGTGACTAAAATCACCCAAACAGAAAAAAAAATTAAAAATGGTCAGCTACTACCCTGTTATTTAAGAGCAAAAAAAGGAACTGTATTTTCAATAGAGTATACCTTTAAGCAACAAGTGTGCCATTGAACAGGAGTGGTCATTGTGCCCCCCCCCCCACAGACCTCTTGAAAACCATGTGACAGTCTAGGGCTGCCGGATGATCGATGGGCCGGAGGTAAACTACGTGTCGCACGGCCAGACCGTGTAACTTGGCAGGTATGCAGTATATATACACATACAGAATATAGCACAAGAGGGCTAGTTTCATAATGCAAGTCTGATGCGAACAAAGATTATCATCAGAAGCAACAAAGACTGCTATAATGCTATATGTCGATACGATGTACTGAGAATGGTAACACTGGCAAATAACAGAATGGCTTGCACAGGTTGTCTTGGGAGAGACATATGTAATCGTCAGGAAAAATATTTTAAACTGTACATTTTACACAATTTATATATTACGCACACATACACGTATTTATGTAACATCCGGCCAACCAAGTGCTTTGTAGCTGACCAAGTCCCTTTAAATATAATTGAAAATAAAAGAAGAGAAATATCCTATTATACCTATGCAAGTTGACAATTCTGAACAATTTCATTTGTAAAACTGATGGACAATTTGTGTTTGGAAAGCCACTGGCCAAAAGTCATAAAATGTAATTTTAAGCATTAAGTTCCAGTTCAAGAGAGCTAAATGGCTTTAGAAAATTGCCTCTTTATATTATGTTAATGCAATTTATGCAAATAGAAATGGAACACAGTATTTATAAGTTGAACTTCAAAGTAATAAGAAGAACTTCAAATATATCTATCTTTTTTATTGGGGGAGGATTCTTTATCTCAGGCCTTTACACTATACAACACCATCAACAATTTTAGGATACCTTCCGATCACCTGTAGTGCTTGGATACATAAATAATTATTGCATCCTACAAAACGCTATTATTATTATTTTATATATATATAATAATAATAATAATATCAGTGTATTGTAGGATGTAATGTTTTTTAAAGTGGTCTTTATGTGCTGTCAATCCAAGTAGCATTTCATCCTGCCATACTCTGCTTACTTACATATATAATATATATAATCACCTATATACTGACGATAGAGTTTTAAAAAAAATCTGCATTGCAGTTTACACTTATTTATTCAAAACTAGTATACATGATCAAAATCATCTCAATATGTGTATGTATTGCTTTTTTTGGAGTAGCAATCAGTAATCCTCCAAGGGGCTATTAATTCGAAGTCTTCTTCTCGCCTAATCATTTTCCTCCTAATATGCAATTCAACAGCACAAAAAAGCAGGTCTGCAATATTATCCCTTAAGAGGCTCTGTAATAAAGATGCTGGGGTCCAGCGATGGCACTCCGACGACGGACTTGTAGTACAAAAGGGACAGAAAAGGCATGTTGATAGAGATGTAAGGCAAGGTTATCACAGCAAACAATTCTATCTTCCATTCTGCTGTACATAATTAAAGCAGAGATCTTCCCCAATCTTTGGCGGTATTATCCATGCGGAAGCTGTACAGCAAAGATAATTAACTTAACCTTATCACTTTACGGTAGCAGACCATTCAAGTGAGGCGCAAAATGAGAGAGGAGAACTAATATCTGCAAAGCTAATAGCCGGTGAAGAGATTGAATAATGCTGTCTGTAAACGGACAGCCTCCTCTTCTAGCCTAGATCTGTCCGATTAATCCTTCAATCCATGGGGTCGGCAGCAGCATGACTATTTAATCAAAGCGTATTAATGCACTATCGACATCATGAACACAGGAGCGGGTTTTATAGGCTGCAGACGATCACAAGTATCACACCCTGGATTTTTTCTCAATTTGAGAGAGCCTGGAGCAGGTTAAATTAAGGTATGGTTAGTGTTCGTAAAATGTAGAGCTATTGCTAGTGTTAGGCGTAAGCGTTTTGGATGCCCTTAAGGCTAGGGTCAGACGAGCGCGTTTTCTACGGACTTTGCGCCCGTGCAGTACGGACGCACTTTTTGACCGAAGACGCAGTAGTGGCCACACAGTCCGTTTTTGTGACTGACGTTATTTTTGACAGATGTAGGAGGGAAAATAAATTAAAATGAAAAAACATTTTGTCCGTCAAAAATGCAATCCATCTGACCACGTTCCATCACTCACACACAAAGCTATGCGGACGATGCAGACGTGGCGCACTCCACACGTCCGTCCTAGCGGTTCGACGTTCTTGCTAACCTGCGTCCGTTGGCCGCGTCCGTAGTGTGTCCGCACTTCCGTGCGGACGTACTTCATGTGTGGGCCTTCATTGGTCAGGATTATCTGCTATCACTGACGTACTAAAGTGCGGCTACACGGACGTTAACACTGCGTTCGTCTGACCCCAGCCTAATCCGATTAACCTCTTCACACCCAAAATAGAGCTAACTATTTTATATTGTAATTCATTGGAAAGCAGTTATTAACATATCAAAAGCCCATTTTCAAACCTTTTTAAAGCAAGATTAGTGTGCACCCTATGGAAAAAGGAAATCATTTGTTCTAGGGCTCTCCAAGCACCCTGGAGGCATATGAAACAAGTTGTAAACAGCAGCCCCAAACCTCACTATAACAGAAAGCTCAAATATGTTGATACTGTGTCAGAACAGACATGGAGAGGACAGAATTCAGAGAGCTCTGCGGTCACACACTGCTGTACAGGGATAAGATTCAGGGGGTTGTAATCACTAAAAATCCCTGTACTGTACAGATATAGATTTATTCTATTGGTATTTTTTTTGGAAGCTGCATTTCAAATAAGGCCATTATGATCACTACAAATCCCCATTAGCAGGATATGTGAACATTTTTATTTTTTATCGTTATCACAGTTATTGTATGCAACACAAAGGCCATTTCTGCCTTTATGCTGATAATCCAGACCCCATTTGAAAGTGTGCGAGATAAGGGATGCCATCTAGAGATTAGAATCTTTCATTTCAACAATATTTCTGTAAAGTATAAGAGTACATGAAAAATTATAAAAGAACAATTTTTTTTTTATCTCGGTACAAACATTTTTGAGCACATTCTCTATTTTACCCTAGAATTGTTACCTTTGCAAAACAGATTTCAAATAAATGTTAGGATACACTTTTTCAACAAATATAGCTTGGTAGTGAAGGGGTTAAGAATTAATTACATGGGAAATTACTGTATTCAAAAGTAAATTATTGTGCTAATTTTATGTGTAATCTCTTAAATATAAATAATTGTAAAAATACATACAGTCCGGTCATACAAAAAAGATCAATTGTGCACATCCTAAAAAAAAAATAAGTTACTATAGCAATACCACCCATCGATATATTTTTATTATATATCATACAAAATACAGAGGTCTCAACCCCACTGGGTTGCTGGGGAAGCGCCAGAAACTGACGTCATCACGCCTGTCGCTCCTGGGAGGGGATATAAAAGCAGGGTTTGACATATAGCAGGGAATCCAAATAACTTTCCCACATATAGTCTTCAAGGGGTTAATCTTCAGTGTTTCAGCAGTTTCCCTGTAAAATCTTATGAACATGAGGCAGCAGGTCTTTGCGATTTTAGACCATATTGTGTGAATCGTGATCAGTTCACCGGTGAATGAATAAGCCCTGACTAGAATGTCAATTTTAAATGCATTAAAACAATGCATGCAATGAACGAGTTACTTTACTTTTGTACAAGTTCACGGACACATAATTTGTAATTCCAATTATCTGATTAGCAAGTGTTTAATTCACCCTCATCATGAAAGTAGTTGAAGAAACAGTAGCTGTTAGAGCAAAGTGTCCACCCTCTGTGGTGATGGACAAGGCCTTGTTGTGAAGATTTACTTTACATGAGACCTGTTCAGTTCCTCAGCAGTTGCTGAATTGCTACATTGCAGCGGTTCAGTGAATGATTTAGCTGTGAATATTGAAGCAAAAGGGCAGAGGATTGCTTAATGAATGGTGCCGTTTCTGCAATATCCACTGTTGTCCGTTTTATTACCACTTTAGTGTTAATGTTTACCATGTTCCAATAAATATTTGGTGTTTTGGTCCACCAAAACGTCAAACTGAACATTTCCTTATTGGATTATTTGCTCCGTGGAGGTGGCCATCTTTCCAACGTCAAACTCGGCTACTCTGCAACACCTCTCTACTTAGCTGCAAGTGCTAAATTACCAGTGCTGAGCGCTGAACTGCAGCACCGCGTTCAGTGGCCAAGTTGCTAATTTAGCACTTGCAGTGGCTGAGGAACTGAACGCACCTAGGGTATCAGAAAAATTATGTATTTTTTTTTTTTGTTCGGTCCAAAAGCTCCATTTATCGTAATGGTCCTGCAATCATATTTGTGACTTGTGTGAAAGAAAAGAACAAATTGGTATTTCATTGCCAGTGTAGTACATTTTTATTTATTTTTTTGGAGATCTTTGACTTTTGCCAAGTCAGACACTAAATCATAAGGGACAATTATCAGCAAATTCTCTCCGACAGGCCCCAAGCCTGCTGAGGTAATGTAGCTGACAAAGTTTGATGCACCATGCCCGTGCACATTATGTTCACGTAGTGTGTACATCTGGGCACCCTTTATGGCGATGCACAAAACAGCCAATCATTTATTCCACTCTAATTAGCACACATGTAAATCCTCACCAATCAAGCCACACTGCCTGTTACTGTTATGGCAGCCATATCGCGAGCTGGCAGGACAAGTGAGGCAAGTGGAAAAGGCAAATATTGGGTTTGATGTGAACCTGCCATCACACCGCGGCAGGTCCCCTTTAGCCCTGACTGTGACCAGCTCTCCCTTTCAACTCCCATCAGTGATCTGCAGGAGAAAAAGGTCATAACGGCAGATCACGCGTTGGCCAGGACGCTTTTTGATTCTTCACCAGGTTTGGATGTGCACCTGAAGCGACATCCTCCTGTAATAGCTTACAGCATGCTGGCTCTCGCACGAGGGGAAAAAATATAAAATAAAATACGTCAGGCACTGCTCCCAAACACAGCGCGGAGAGCATGTTAAGTTAAGGAAGCGCTGTCTACCTACATTTAGAAAAACAGTGTTATTTCTGGCAAATTCTTTGCCACATGTCAGCATCTTTCCCCTTTCTAAATAAAGACATTTGTCTCGGTGTTCACCAACTCTCAGGAAAATAACCTGAAAACGAAGGCAAGATGCAAACTTCTATCACAACTAGACAGGCCAAGAGGAAGATATAAGGCTTTAGATAAATTTAAAAAACAAATCAGTACCAGCGAATCAAAAGGTAAATGACATTTAATAAAAAAACGGTCACCATAAAGACACTGGACTTACAATTAAAAGAAAGGTAGGAAAATAGATTTAAATAATTTTATTGAAAAAGAAATATAGTATAGGTCTCAATTTCGAGCATAGCCAGTAACAGGGAACTGCAAATGCCAGAGCGAACTGCTAAGTATTAATGACTCCCTACTTCCACCTCGATTATGTGACAGCCAATATAGGAGAAGCATTGGCCACCAACAGATACCAGCAAGGATTCCTCGCGCCGCTGCTAGTGCTGTCCTGGAGGCTGTAGGACCCATCCGTTACCATTTGTGTGATCTTGCTGGAATGCACAGGATCGAGGGAAGGACAATGGGAACAATTTTCCATATCCTTTTCCTTTCAGAAACAGGAGTCAGAAGATAACACCATCCTCTTCATCAATAGAGCAGAGGTAAGTCTTGAATTTTTCCTTTTCTTTCATATTTGTGTTTAATGATACAGGTTGAGTACACTTTATCCAGAATTTTAAAATCCGAAAGTCTCCGCAAACTGGAATTTTCAGAGCCTTACAGATTTTAGTAATTCTGGATTAGAGGCACTCCAGACTGGTGCTGCTGCTGCACTGCAGCAGACCGCGGCACACGCTAGGAGCAATTGGGTAGCCGCAACATGTGACATGCCACCTGGAGTCTCACGGTCTCTGTGCATAATGCATTAGAGAAACCCTGCACAGGGCTACCAGCGTGTATATGCTGGTGGCTGCAGCAGGAAGGGGATTGCCGCTTTCCTTCCATAATCCTCCTCTTCTCATACACATAAAATGCACAGTAATCTGCAGTGTGTATGAGTGCATCACTGAGCTCCACAAAAATAAAACTTGCAGCATTGTGTAGTGTGTATGAGTATTACAGGACCACCACAATAAAGGTTACTGTGCAGTCCACAGGTGATCTTGGGGATTAGTGGGCAGCTCACAGGAGATCCTGGGTCACTGTGGGTGGGTATGACAGCCAACAGAAACTCTCGGGGCAAGGTTTGTGTAGGGGCATCCTAATGTCAACTTGGGGCTCATGGGAAGGGGGACAAGCCTCCAGATGATTTTGAACTTCAAGGGGTGAAGGGGCAGACCACAGATAATTGTGCACCTCAGGCACAAAATTATCTGTATGCCTCTTACCACGAGTGCGTGTAGAGAGGGCACCCCACAGATAATGCTGGGCTTCAGTGGGTGTAGAGCAGCCCACTGTTAATTCTGAGGGGGACCCAAATATTTCTGGGGGCCTTAGTGGGTTGGGGCAGTAGCCCCACATGTGATTTTGAAACTCAGTGAAGAAGCTCCCAACAGTCAGAGCCAACACTTTGGGATGCTATCAAGACATACTAAGGCAGGAGACATGGTCACTCTGTCCATCATGGTAACAGATACAACAAGGGTGGTGATTGGGTGGGAGGTGGAGCTATGATGCATTCCCCTCCCACTGCTCACTGATTACACTGCCCCTTCAGAGACTGGGCCAAACACTTCAGTAGGGAGGGGGCGCTGCTGGGAGCCGAGGAGGAGCATTAGGCTCGGAGGCTGCGAGCAGATGCACGGCTTTGGCCAGTAAGTGTTTCTAAATGTTGTAACGTAGCACCAGCATATGGGAGTGCTCTTATGACACCCTAGCGCTAACTGCACCCTAGGCAAATGTTAAGTGTGCCTAATGTGTGCACCGGCCTGTGTATATGATAGGAAGATGGCAATGTAAGACGTGTTATTCCTTACATGGAGCAAAAGCAACTATGCAGCCTCTTGTTCCTAGACTTATCTCTGACTCATTTCTGGATTATTCTACGTAAATTTACTTAGAAATATGGTGCAATATTGACAATTAGAGTATGGGCTATAATTACAGGGTAAGTGGAATTCTGAAATCTGGAAGATTCCGAATTCTGGAATTTTCAAAGCCAACCAAATTTAAGACTTCCCTCCCTATTGCTCCAGATGGGTCCTGCTGCTCGCTGACGCACCTCCAATGCTGCAGCATGACACAGGATACATTGGGAGACTGTGGGCAGAGGCATCCTGGCTCTGTGCAGCATGTCACTCTAAAATGACTGCTCATCATCTTCCAGCAAATACACACGCAGGCGACGCAGCAGGAAGTGGATCAGGGCTCTGTTACCGCTGTTCCTTTCCCGTCCGTCACTGGGGTCCTGAGCCTTCCAGATAAGGCACTTGAACGCTATGTGCCTTTCATTTACTTTCAGAGACCACCTGAAGACTCTGCAGTGATCACATAGAATCCCAGGTAGTCACCATAGCAATGAATGTCGATCACACTAGAAAAGAGTCCGATCTCAATATTGTGCTAGGGATGCGAGGGGGGGCCCTAAAAAGTCAATAAGTCACAACCATTTATAAAAAATGAAATAAACGCATATTGTTTAATGTAGTTTCTAAATATTTCATAACAAATGAAGTTCTTTCAATCCACCCTAGCGTGTCCGTTAAATCTATAATTGGAGAGTAACCAGAAAGCTGCAATTGAGCGCAGCGAGAGGCCCGGTTCACTTCTGTCACACGGTCAGGCACATACATTACAGTCCCCTTTGTTCTAAAAATAAAATGAAAATTGTAGGTCATGGCCATTATCCTTAAAATGAACTCAAGAATTCCAGATCTTTGAAAATTCTGCAGTTAAGGTATCTCATAGTTGCTTCGCTGGTATTAATTACATGTAGTTTCATATGCAAATACATCGGATAAAAAGGGGAAAAAAAGCCTCCATCACCCAGACCAAAAAAAAAAAAAAAAAAGCTGCTGCATACTTCCACTGAAATTATATAATTGATAACTTTATTGCCCTCTACAGAATGAAAATATACTTTGTGATCGCACAAGAGAACTTGTTATGCCTTGGTATGTGAGGTTTTCATAGACTGATCATTGGTGGACAAAAGCTACTAAAAATTTAATTGCACAACTGTATAACATCACACTTTGCAAAATAGTTTTCAGAGAGACGCTCCTGGAGGTTGTATTTTTTAATGCTTTAGAAAGATATTAGAATATGCCAAGTATACTAATAAAATGTAATAACACAAACGAAGAATACGTTAGCGGATTTTATTGATTATGCAGACATATAAACGCTGCTAAATGATAAAATTCTACAATAAGTGACCAGAGACTGATGTGTACAGCAGTACAATACTGTGAAATAAGAGCTTGCGGCAGTTCGAGTTGGACGTACATCCATTTTGCGCAACTTTTCATCACAATAAAGCCATAGAACTTTCTTTTGGCACCACAGTGGAATTATATAACTCCTCATCGTATCCTACTCCTGCTCCTGCTCCGAATTTTTAAGTTTCATTGTGATTTGCGAATTTAGATTACATTATAACCAAAGCTGCGGTCTGTTCTACGCTGCAGCTCCAACTGCTAGTCTCCAAACCTGCCTACAATTCAACCTAAATCTCCACAATTCACCCTCACTTTGACACAAGAGCGGGTTCCCCCACAATACCCTGCACCTGTTCAGCCTTTTCACTTTTTAAAGAACATTATTAAAAATATGCCCCCTCCCTTTTAATTGGGCAGATGCTTCGGTGTAAATACTCAAATTTACTTGCTCAGGGCTGGGCAGCTCCACCTCCTCAGGTTAGGGCTTCTGAAATGCAGAAGTCCCTGGAGCTTAATACAGTGAGGGGGAAAATAATTGAATCCCCTGCTGACTTTGTATGTTTGTCTATTGACAAAGAAACGATCAGTCTATAATTTTAATGGTAGGTTTAGTGAGAAAGACAGAACAAAAAAAATCCAGAAAAACGCATTTCAAAAAAGTTATAAATTGATTTGCATTTTAACGAGTGATATAAGTATATGATCTCCTATCAGCAATATTTCAGGCTCCCAGGTGTCCTTTGTACAGGTAGAGAGAGGAGATTAGGAGCAATCTCTTAAAGGGAGTGCTCCTAATCTCATTTTGTTACCTATATAAAAAAAGACACCTGTCCACAGAAGCAAGCAATGAGATTCCATACTCTCCGCCATGGTCAAGACCAAAGAGCTGTCCAAGGATGTCAGGGACAACATTGTAGACCTAATCAAGGCTGGAATGGGCTACAAGACGTTTGCCAAGCAGCTTGGTGAGAAGGTGACAAGAGTTGGTGCGATTATTCGCAAATGGAAGAAACACAAAATAACGGTCAATCTCTCTCGGTCTTGGGATCCATGCAAGAGCTCACCTTGTGGTGTGTCAATGATCATGAAAACGGTGAGGAATCAGCCCAGAACTACATGAGAGGATTGTGTCAATGATCAAGGCAGCCTGAACCAGTCACCAAGAAAACAATTGGTAACACACAACACCATGAAGGACTGAAATCCTGCAGCACCCGCAAGGTTCCCCTGCTCAAGAAACCACATGTATAGGCCCGTCTGAAGTTTGCCAACGAACATCTGAATGAGTCAGTGGAGAACAGGTTGAAAGTGGTGTGTTCAGATGAGACCAAAACCGAGCTCTTTGGCATCAATGTATCTCGCCGTGTTTTGAGGAGGAATGCCTATGACCCCAAGAACACCATCCCCAACGTCAAACATGGAGGTGGAAACATTATGCTTTGGGGTGGTTTTGCTGCTAAGGGGACAGGACAACTTCACATCAAAGGGACGATGGTCAGGGCCATGTAATGTTAAATCTTGGGTGAGAACCTCCTTCCCTCAACCAGGGCATGGAAAATGGGTCGCGGAGGGGCCTAGCCAGTCTTCAGACTTTAATCCCATAGAAAATCGGTGTAGGGAGCTGAAGGTTTGAGATGCCAAACGTAAACCTCGAAACCTTAATGACTTGGAGAGGATTTGCAAAGAGGGGTGGGACTAAATCCCTGAGATATGTGCAAACCTGGTGGCCAACTACAAGAAACTTCTGACCTCTTTGAATGCCAACAAGGGTGTTGCCACCAAGTACTAAGTCATGTTTTGTGAAGGAGTCAAATACTTTTTTCACTCATTAAAATAAAAATCAATGTACGACTTTTTTGAAATGTGGTTTTCTGGATTTTTTGTTGTAGTTATTCTCAGTTAAAAGAATAGACTGATCATTTCTTTGTCAGTGGTCATACAAACAAAATCAGCAGTGGATCAAATATTTTTTTCCCTCACTGTACTTACACAAGTCACATATATCCCAGTACTTGCAGGCTCTTTTACACAAGTTATGCTGCACCTGCGTGTTATGTTTATGATTGTGTCAATTAGGGAAACGCTGATACTATTTGTACAAGTAATTGTGGGTATATGTATTTGAGGTCTGCGTCATGTATACATGTAAGAGGTCTGTGTGGGGTCTACATGTGTCTGAGGTCTGATGTCAGTGGGTAAACATGTATCTGAGTGGCCTTTTGGTTACAATTAGGCTAGGGTCAGACGAGCGCAGTGCGAACGCGCGTGCAGGCGCACTTAATCACGGCCGCACTAGCAGCAAGTGCCAGGCAATGACGGCCAATATACGAAGTACGGTCGCACAAAAGTCCGGCTGCGCAACGCAAGTGGAAACAAACGCATTTTGTCGAGAACGTAAAACCTCTAGTACGGTTGTACAGAGTGCGCTGCGTCCGCTAGCGGCGTGTGTGCGTGAATTGGAGACGTCAGACACTGCTAATGTCCGGCCAACATAACGTCCAGATGCACAAAGTGTTTTATTGATGATCCGTACAAAATCACGGATGCAAATGCGCATCGTATGACCGCTATCGCGTACTCCGTGAAAAAATGCGTCCATTCGTTCGAACGCACTTTTTCACAGACAACGCGAAAATGCGTTCGTCTGACCCTAGCCTTATAGAGCGGCCTTTTGGTTACAATTGTTAGGTACTCACTCTGTAAAGAGGTGCCATGAAGTGGCGAGTGAGCGTACGTTGCAATGGCCATTGAAACAAACAAAAACCTCAGTTTTGTTGTACATGGAACACATAGAAACGAGCGCATATGACACCTTTTTTCCTTGTTATGTTTTATACATTAACTGGGCTGTTACTCCTGGCAATTGCTGCCGCTCCGGTGAGTATGGGCGCGACGCCATTTTTTCTGTATTTATGTATATCATGCTTGTAACACCAGTCCGTCGTTCTGCAGCTGTTCCTCTTTCCATGTTTTTGTTTTTAATCCCAAATGGGAAGTGTTTGGTGCGTGTATAAATAAAACCCACCATCTCTGCCTCTCCTTGGCTGAAAAGCAGCAGGAGGGGCTTGGAGCTGCTCAGTAGAGCGGCCTTTTGGTTACAATTGTTAGGTACTCACTCTGTAAAGAGGTGCCGTGAAGTGGCGAGTGAGCTTACGTTGCAATGGCCATTGAAACAAACAAAAACCTCAGTTTTGTTGTACATGGAACACATAGAAACGAGCGCAGATGACACCTTTTTTCCTTGTTATGTTTTATACATTAACTGGGCTGTTACTCCTGGCAATTGCTGCCGCTCCGGTGAGTATGGGCGCGACGCCATTTTTTCTGTATTTATGTATATCATGCTTGTAACACCAGTCCGTCGTTCTGCAGCTGTTCCTCTTTCCATGTTTTTGTTTTTAATCCCAAATGGGAAGTGTTTGGTGCGTGTATAAATAAAACCCACCATCTCTGCCTCTCCTTGGCTGAAAAGCAGCAGGAGGGGCTTGGAGCTGCTCAGTAGAGCGGCCTTTTGGTTACAATTGTTAGGTACTCACTCTGTAAAGAGGTGCCGTGAAGTGGCGAGTGAGCTTACGTTGCAATGGCCATTGAAACAAACAAAAACCTCAGTTTTGTTGTACATGGAACACATAGAAACGAGCGCAGATGACACCTTTTTTCCTTGTTATGTTTTATACATTAACTGGGCTGTTACTCCTGGCAATTGCTGCCGCTCCGGTGAGTATGGGCGCGACGCCATTTTTTCTGTATTTATGTATATCATGCTTGTAACACCAGTCCGTCGTTCTGCAGCTGTTCCTCTTTCCATGTTTTTGTTTTTAATCCCAAATGGGAAGTGTTTGGTGCGTGTATAAATAAAACCCACCATCTCTGCCTCTCCTTGCTGAAAAGCAGCAGGAGGGGCTTGGACCTGCTCAGTAGAGCGGCCTTTTGGTTACAATTGTTAGGTACTCACTCTGTAAAGAGGTGCCGTGAAGTGGCGAGTGAGCTTACGTTGCAATGGCCATTGAAACAAACAAAAACCTCAGTTTTGTTGTACATGGAACACATAGAAACGAGCGCAGATGACACCTTTTTTCCTTGTTATGTTTTATACATTAACTGGGCTGTTACTCCTGGCAGTTGCTGCCGCTCCGGTGAGTATGGGCGCGACGCCATTTTTTCTGTATTTATGTATCTGATGTCTGGTGTGTGCAGTGGGTAAATTGGGGTGTCTGGCCATACATTTCAATATTAGCATAAATTGGACAGGCTTTCAGCACAATCCTAAATTATTGGAAAACAGTCACATGACTTTAAATAAAAGTACCGGTACACGGCATCATTGAGTACCTGAAAAAAAGTATCGGTGCATTACTAGTTTCCATGATTGTTTATTTTTCTATGTAAAATAATTAGTTGTAAATATATAATGAACATTATGAAACGCTGTATCGGTCCTTTACAAAAAACTGCATATAATATGCGGGGTACACAAAATCAGAAAATCACTGGTGAACATGTATAGAGCAAAAATGGCAAACCGGTACTGGTGCTTATTGCACAGCAAGGTATAAAAAGGGTTGGCCCGTAAGGGTTTAATAGAAAAGAAAAAACACTTCCAGGCGCACCTTACTAAAATTTCCACTTTTTTAAAAACCAAAAATGGCCAATGTGCAAACATCTAAAGAATTAATATTTAAACAAAACAGTGGTTATATTATGATAAATGTGTATAACTTAAGGAATACTTCTAGTTCAGTGGTGTTTCTTTTCTTCCCCTCTCTCAGCATGGGGTCCTGGGATGTAGCTGTTCGGTATCCCAAGAAAAAAGGAGGGGGAGGGTATTTCTCCACTTGATGTACAAAAAGGCAGCAGAGTGGCAGATAATTCAATTGAAATGCATTTATTAATCAATAAAAAGGTAGACCTTCAACTATAAAATCAATTGTTAAAGTACTAATTAAGTAGGATCAACAAAAACGCGCTTTCACCAATAGGCTTCATCAGTTGTTATCCTTTCTGAATGATTAGTCTGTACAAGAAGTGCAAAAAGTCCTGTAAGGGTTTAAGGCAAATAGTCCATATGCAATTTATGGACTGCACCCAAGCATGAACCTAGAATGGAAATCTTTGAGAATCCATGCGTGGTTTTAATTCGTCATAAAATAATATTTCCGTTGAGTTGCTCTAAGCCATGAGACCTCTGTAACATCCTTCACCCAATCTGTACTCTGACACCAATGTATGGTGCATTAATTTGGGGATAGTTTATTATTCCCTTTAGTTGAGCATTTTGAAATCAAAATCGAACCAGAAAGTTTAATGATTTTGGGAGAAATCTTGAAGATTCTGAAGACATCTGCTGGACACCCACTGTTCAGTAGCATCAGGTTCCTCCACTCAATAACCGCCCATGTTAAAGTATGGTTATTACAGGAATTGAATGTACAATAAAATAATGAGCAGAATCAAAACCTCTATATTAGGTTTAAAATAACAAAAACAAACAGTAATTTATTAATCATGGCTCAATTATAACATTTTCCTCAGGTATCAAAGAGTCATACCTGTCAGATATAAATACAACATTCAATTCCATGTGAACAGCAAATGATTTCCTACTCTACAAAGTCCCTGATCTGGAATGATCTTAAACCTTTGGAGAAAAAAAAATCCCCAATTTTGCAAGATCTGAAGCCCAATTACAAGTAATTACAGCTTTTCATTTTGAACATGATGAAATAATTTGATTCTTCTTTTTTTTTTTTCTTCCTAGAGGTCTGGTTTAGCTCAAAATAGACTGGTGCTTCTGCACGGAGTTAGTATACAAAGACAATAAAGATCAATCACAAAAAGAAAAGCAAAACTACAGGCTGGCCATAAATCATAAAAAGGTATTCAGAGCCCAAATAGCTGGTGCGCTCTACGCGCGTCATTCATTTTATCATCCGTGAGTGAGAAATAATAAACATGGCCATGACAGCTGGGGCTTTTAAATAAAAACACGGAGATTTTTGAAGAAAATCAAGAACATAATTACGGGTTCGGGATGGGCCTCCGAGTAATCTAGGTTGACAAAAGGAAGAAACCAAACAATATCAAATCTCAGAAAGTCTCGCTATACTGGCAGGCGTTGTGGCTGATTCTCTCATAGGAAGAAAAAAAGCCGCAGATGCCGGAGTAAGGTTGGAGCCCATTTGGGAGAGATCAGATTTGAGATGGCTGACAGATTTTGAAATACCACAAAGCAGCTGCTTGGCATGCTTTCTGCTTCTGGATTCAACTGCCACCATGCTCAGCCAGAATGAGTGCGACCCATAACTGCCATCCATCCCAGATTTAGCAAGGCAGTCTCTACACTGGGCTTCGGTCACGCCTTGTCTTTCTTCTAGACAATACACCAGAGAAATGCAGCCTGCAGACCAGAAAAGTGGACTCCCACAATGCAATAGGTACAGAAGTCATTCTCATTCCTGCAAGACAACATAACAACACCATCAAGTCCACATGAGACTACCATCTCATTCTGCTGCTTTGTGCTACAATGTAACTACATGACCCACCATTGTGACATGTTAAAAGAGCTAAACTGACCATCGCTGGAATCTAGACGCACCCTTCACCTTTCCAACCTGGTGTTTAAGAGCTTTTCTGGGAAGCTACCACCCTACCTGAATAGGCTGCTTCCCCTATCAGTTCCCTCATCCTAAAACCTCCGATCCAGGACCTGCACCTTACTTGCAGTGCCACAATACAAAAAGAAAGTGTCTCAATCTTCATTTTCCTACAGAGCACCGCAAATATAGAATAACCTCCCAGACGCCATCAAATCTTCCCCAGTCTAAAGTTAGAGTCAAGAGTTCCCTATTAACATACCTCAATACAGAATGTACCTGTAAACATGTAACATAGTGACTATATACAGAATGCACCTGTAAACATGTAACAGAGAATATATTTCCTACATATTTATTTTCTGTTAATATGTATATTTGTGTTTTGTTTTTAATATCTTGCATTTATTACTTAATATTTTTTTTTGAGAAAGGATTTTACCAGGAAGGATACATTGAGATTTCTCTAGTTTTCAAGTATGTCCTGGGTGGTGAGTATGTACCGTTAGGTGTCTTGCCCAAGGACACTTACTGGAGAGGTGCTCGTCGGGATCAAACCCATGTCTCCACAGGCTCTCTCCACACAGAGCAGTGATGTTAGTCTACTCCACCCAGCCGGTTTCTGTAACGACTGTAAAATTTCAATGTTCTTGAACCCAGGACATACTTGAAAACGAGAGAAATCTCAATGTGTCCTTCCTGGTAAAATACGTGGCAAATAAATAAATCTCCACCAGACCCATTCCGTCCTGCAAAGGTTAGCCACGTATCCTACCTAAATAGGAGCCCGATTGGTCTGTTCTTTACTTATGGATGCAATGCAAACACAAATTCTAACAATGGAACAGGATGATGCAATTTAAAAGTGCACGGCTTTCGATTGCAAACTCCTTATGGAGCAGGACCCTCTCTACCTCATGTCTAGCTCCACAGAGGTCTTCTCCTGTACCGCACTGCAGAATAAGATGGCACAATATAAATAAGCAAATAATAATTAGGGGCGTATTCAAAGGAAGCTACAAATTTTAGGCCAGACATAGGTGCATTTGACAGCTTTTCCCCCCCATGGTTTACAGACTTTGCTATATCGGCCTAAAATTAGCATTTTCCTTAATTCTCATCTAGTTCCCCACTTTGCGAAATATTCCCCAAGCATTATATAAAATAGGTTTATCTGTTAAATTGTACAAATAGATGACAGAAATTATATAAATGTATATTAATATACAAGAATAAATTATTACTACAATTAAAACCTATTCTATTCGGACGATTTAGTGGCGATTGGTAATTATTGTAGGTCCTCACACTAGCGTCACTGCTCCACTTGCCATTCCAAGTAGTCTGGTACCTTGCGGTACCGATCGGCTTTTTCACAATATCGTTTGTTTGTGTATCCTATACTTTGTTCAGGCCACGCAAAAGGTGCACTAGCGCTCGTATAACTGTAACGTTGGGAGCTTCCAGCCCTACCTGTGTGCTTGAGGGCAGCATGTCTGATGCTGCTCGCTGACCAATGCCCGGTTTAAATGGAGACAGGCAGGGAGGTGGTTGCATGAGGCGCGGCTTGAGTGGGGGGCGTGGCCTGGTGAAGGTCTTTAAAAACCCTCAGTGTATTCTCAGCAGTTGCCAGATCGTGGTTATCCATACCTGAGCTCCTTGTACCTGACTGCTATATTGAATTAACCCGTTATTGACCTCTGCTTGTTTCTGACTATTCTGCCTTCTGTTGCCCTAGACCATTTTCTTGTACTACGCCACTGCTCTGATATCGACCCGGCTATTCCATTTGACCATTCTGAACTCTGTATTCCTGATTCTGGCTCGGCTGACTACTCCCTGTGTTGTTAACCCTTTCTGTCTAGCTAGTTTACCTGGCCAATTCTAAGGACCAGACAGAGATCTTTCACGGCTACTCTGTTGGTAGCTTCTGGGCTCTGTGGAGTGTGGGGTGTTAAGTACTGCGTGGTGGGATCTGGGAACCGTGACAATAACTAGCTATTCCTTATCGCTTGCCATTCGCGCTGTGAGCGCAAGAAATGTGCCGCAATTGCACTACCATAAACCTCATGTAAAGTGATTTCATTAGAGCAAGATCAGTTTACATCCAGATTTAAGAAAAACCCGCATCTATAATCACCTACAAGGCTCCCTCGAATTCCGTGTGCTGATAAGCCATCTTTCTATGACGTAACCAGAAGATAGAAGTAAAATAGTCCCTGTGTATCCTTCAGCCGCAACTTGTGCGATATGAGATCTCATTTACAAAATGTGTCGAGCTCCCATGGTTACACTCATTGGAATCCTATGGACTCCAAAGTGTATACAGCAAGTGGCGACTATCATCACTTGGCATAAAATGCCTTGCTGTCCTATATGAACGCCAACAGTAACCAACTCACACTAGCGGGGTCCCGGGAGTGGTAATTCATGGAGCCAGCGTACACAGATTACCACTTCTAAAGGTATAGGGTACTAGGAGTATAAAATATGTATTTTCCTTTTTTTTATCCTGGTCTAGTTTGATAGTAATATTCCCTAATCACACCTTAAAACGCAGGCTGGAAGTGTGGCTATGTACAAGCTGATAAATTAAATGCAACGTTATTGACCCTTTGGAGAGCCCGAATCAATGAATATTTCTGGTTCCAACACCATTTAAAGCTGTTCTTTATTCACTGTCAAAGTATTTCTCGATAAAATTACCCCTGTTGATGCATCCTCCTCTAGTTACTGTCTGGCTGGCTGGGTGTTTGAAAACCGTTAAAATGTTGTCGGATTATGTTCACGTTACAATTTTTTTTCCTGTGGAATCCTGCATGTTCATCTAATATTAGACAAGTTTCTCCTCCCATTAAGAAGCTAATGATATAGTATATGCGCTCTGAAGACATCGGAGTTTGGATATGTGGGCATGCTGTCACAGCTGTCTAATAATTACAGAATACATTTTTTTTTAGCTTTAAAATTAAAATACAAAACTCACCCATCTTGTTATTAATGATCTTTGGTTTAATCAAAACTAAATATTCATAAAGAGAGAATGGAATTTAAAAAAAACAATCATTAAAAGTCCACGTCAAAGTCCTGAGGTAAGCATCTTTTTAGCACAATAAAACACATTATTATCATAAGATCACCCGAGATGTATAAACTCCTTTAACATTGCCTATCAGGTATGGATGCCTTTACTATCACTACTCCGTACCTTTCTTCCTCTTATCCCCAATTATTTATTCTTCAGTGTATACATTTTATTTGGTCTTCTTTTCCCATTCTGTTATTTTATTGTTGTAACTTTATACATATTTTTAAACTGTAGGGAAATAAATAGGATTAATTTTAGGAAAGCATTTTTCGATAAAACTTCAGCATAGAACAGGAAATGGCAAAGTTCTCTCTGCCTCTCCAGAAAAACCATGGGTTCCTGACAATGTTTTTTTGAAAAATCACTTGGTAATGAATGGGTTGATGCTGAAGCTTGTAACCTGTAGGTGCATCATGGGTCATGTAGCCCCAGGCAGTGACTTGGCACCGGAGAGGTTTTGGAACTACACGATGCGTAGACAGACTTAAGGCAGTTCGCCATAGGAGACGTAGTTCAGAAAGATCTGGAGTGCCAAAGTTTGCCATCACCGTCCTAGGGTATCCGAGGTATCAAGGTGAGCCATCACTATCCCAGGGCATCCGAAGCATCAAGGTGAGCCATCACGGTCCTAGGGCATCCGAGGTGTCAAGGTGAACCATCACTGTCCTAGGGAATCCGAGGTATCAAGGTGAACCATCACTGTCCTAGGGCATCCGAAGTATCAAGGTGAGCCATCACTGTCCTAGGGCATCCGAGGTATCAAGGTGAGCCTTCACTGTCCTAGGGCATCCAAGGTATCAAGGTGAGCCATCACTGTCCTAGGGCATCCGAAGTATCAAGGTGAGCCATCACTGTCCTAGGGCATCCGAGGTATCAAGGTGAGCCATCACTGTCCTAGGGCATCCGAGGTATCAAGGTGAGCCATCACTGTCCTAGGGCATCCGAGGTATCAAGGTGAGCCATTCCTGTACTTCACTTTCACGGAAGTTACCAGACATACTATAACTTGGCAGTATTTTGCCTTCTTTGCACACCATAGGTCAGTATGGGAACTGGCATAAATGATCCTGCACATGCTCGGAGTTGGGAAAGGCACAAATTACAATGAAATTACTTACCAATAAGGGCAATAAGGCAGACCGAAAGCCTGGGAGCTCTATAAAGTCAGCTCTACATCAAGAACCATTATAACACTGTGCTGGTAGAATACAAACATGCCATGGATGGAATGTGGCACAATTGAGGGGGCTCATATACCGCTCTATGAACCATGCAGGTTCCTGCTACAGAGGAACATTCACACACTCAGCTGGAATGAAACTGGGATTATCTTTTTTTTTTTTTTTTAAATTTACCCAGATCAGAAGTGCAGCAATTATTTACCCAGCAATTAAATCAATTTAAGCCCTTAAACATTTGAAGCTCAGCGAGGTTCAGCGTGTTTGTATAAATGATGTACCAATATTTTACCATCATTTAGGAAGGCTTGCCTCGACCACAAATCTAATATTTGTATTACATTTCCTTACACTACATGCTCGAGGTACGTTGCCAAGTGTAATTTCCAAGCCCTCTATTGGCACGTAATAAGTCATGCTAAATCTGTTTGCAATTTGCAGCGCAGTGCTAAAGGGGGTCTGTTTACTAATTATTTTACTGTGCAAAATGTGTCTGTGATCCAACTTCATCATATGGCAATGAAGGCAGCATCATTGTTCGCATCACACACTTTCATAGGACCAGAATATAGATAATATAAACAAACACTATATATAATAATCAGTCCTGCTCTGACCTACCTCTACTCTCATCACACTGAGAGGCGTTGGATTGGTTGGATACTCAGGAGTCTAGCCTCTCCCGGTCATGTGACAGCCGCAGCTTCAGAGAAAGCTACAGCTTGCCAGAACCGTAAACTGAGTCAGGGGATCCTGGCACTGGATTAAAAGGCACTATAGTCACAGTAGGGATAAAATGGGAGGGGGATGGGCCCGAAGGGGTTAATGCTTAACCCCTTCATTTCCTCCCTCTCATTTTAACCTAGGAAATACATTTAATGATAATGAAAACTACAACCTTCAACCAAACACTCATCTGCTATACATTCATTAACCCCTTAGCACCACAGGGGGCATCCTACAGCATCCTGGTAGCAGGTAGGCTTAAACACGACATAGAAAGTTGCGGGGCTTGCTGTGCCGCCCTGCAGCATTTAAGCTTACCTACTGCCAGGATGGGAATGCGTCATTAAGGGGTTAGGGAGATTTGGTTTTCCCCTCCAATATCATAAGCGACATTTAATGAACCTGGGACATAGAATCGATGTTGCCTTATTTGAGACACTGTAGGGGTATGAACCACGCAACCTTAAGCAGCCTCAATGATTTTGCAGGAGATACAGCCCCTCCCACAGGGATACTTATCAAATTTAAAGCAATGTGACTACAGTTAACACACTGTTTTTATGGCAAGACTTCCCTGGCGTCTCAAAAATCCAAACAAGAGAAAATGATCGCTGGACAGGACCGCAATACTGGGAATGCCCTGCTGAACTCGTGACAGTATGGATGTCTACATATATTTGCAATGTATTTTTTCCATATGGAAGGTTTATTATTTTTTAATTTTAATTATTTTTTGACAGCAAAAAAGGTTCTTCGGTTACCTAAAATAAAATGAGCAACAAATGACACTTCATTACACATTCTACAGCAGTCATTTTAGGACCTACATGGGTGAAGCTTAGGAAGAAGTGAATGGCAGAAGACTTTGAAGAAAAATGATGCAAATAAATGGAACGGAAATTCAATATTTAAATGGCTAAGGAGTCATGTTGCGTCAGTTATGTCACACTTATAAACCATAACCTTAACAGCTTTGCAAAACTACCCATATTCATGTCTTAGACTCTGAGCGGTTATCCCTCTTGGCAAATGAAGGATCATAAGAGCTGTAGTTCTATGTCGACTCAGGTCCTGCCTTTTGGCCATCCCTAACCTAGGTGCTGGTCTTCACCTGCAGCATGCATTACACATGGCCAGCATCAGCAAGAAGGAAAGAAACCCTACCTACTGGATCCAGAAGGATCCAAAATACCTCAGATTACAGAACCATACTTAACACCGAGACTTCATTAATTTTGTGAATAGAATTATAGATCTGTATAAAATGAACACAAATAAGCTTAATCCTGAGAGAAAGTGTATTGTGCTTCTGCTTATGTAATAATAAACAGCAGGTTTTCAGAAGCCGTGGAGAACACATGGGGTGAAGGGAGGTTAAACCGGGTAGCCAGTCAGGATCCAACCAGTCAATAACTACTTTATTTGTATATTGATTTAATGTTATTTAACTGTAGCTTATGTTTAGAAATGGACAAAACAATTTGATATGAAAAATTAAAAAGCCCATCAACATATGCATTTTCTCTTACATATTATAGATACATTTATAACTTAGACTTCATGTTCATCTATATAATTGTGTTTTACAGAGAATTTTGATGAATCTACATAAAAAAGTAAGAAAGAGAAGGGAAAAAAAACAAGTTTTGAGAAGCCAGTGATATCACTAAAGGGTTTATTCATTTGTCTGCCCTTTCAGAGATAAAAGTATCAGATGGAGAGGAGTTTGAGATGCGTATCCATCTCTCGTTACAGGGATCAGACCGGGCTCACAATCACACATGGCACAACCTTAGATGCGGGTTCTCAGAAACACAGCTCCAATTCATCTGGCAGTTTGATGCCGCGTGCTTGCACATGACAACACATCGATTTTACTTCTACTTCCACGTCGACGTCTGTGTAAAGAAATCCATTAGGTAGGCAGTTCTCATCTCTATTGACTGACAGAGTGACAATTGAATACTTTTCACCTTCTTAACTGACTGACAGGTAGACACTTAAACAAGCCTTCACTGCGCTATAATAGGCTGAAACACTTTCAATTACCTGAATCAAACAAATCTATGATCCCACCAGTTGAATACCGTTTCAGCTTGCCGTGATGCTCGGTGAGGATTACATTACTTTTAGGTAGAAGAAAAAAGAAAAATACAAAAAAAAGAAAAATAAAGCATCTGCCTGCAAGAATAAACAATAAGTGGGGAAAAATGCACATTGAAATAAAATGCTTCGGATAGCGAAAGGATCATACATTTGGCAGCAATCCCACAAGACACAACAGGCCCTATTCAAAGGTTGCCGTTAACTTAACCAGAGCTGTTGTAAATTTAATGATGAGATTTTATGGACGTATATATATCAAAAATTAGGTCTTGACATTCTATACTTATTACATCTAGGAGCCAGTAACTCTAGACGACACAGATTTTTAGGAACAAGATAAAGTAGAGAGATTTGGAATAGTGGAGTTCTTCAGAAAACCATTTTTCTGGTAAATATGCTACGAGAGAAAAGGTTGACTATTATTATCATCATCATCATTTACAGTATATAGCTCCAGCAGTTTCTGTGGGGGTTTCAAATAAGTATTGGGGAATCAAAATAAGAAAATTACAAACTTAACTTGAAACTGCGCCACGGACATTCCTTATCAGTAAAATCTAAACAACTGAAGAGAAAAAACCAAACGAACAATTCAAAAGAAAAAAAAAAATGTATGCTTCATGCAAATGCTATGGTGGTTCCTGCCTACCTGCAAACAGGTGTAGTGAATAAGAGAAAAAAATTGTCTTTTTTTTTTAGACAATCCCTGGCCTGGGGGAACAGCCCCCAAGAGAACGTCAGAGACAGAAATGGGGATACAGGACCCTGAGGTACACGAAATAAGCACCTTAGGAACTTCTAACAGGATTATTAATTTAACAGATTTTCACTTAACCAACAGACATCTATCACTATTGACAAAGGGACTTTCCTTTGTTCCAAACACGAGGTTTGAAAGATTTACGTGGGTAAAAGATTTAAATACGTTTCGCTAGGAAATTCTCATTACACCACTTTTTACAGAAAAGGAATGCACAACAAGCAAAACAATTGGGATTAGAAGTGGATGATTTACCGCATGTTCAAACACTAATAAACCTATTAGAAGATCAAGAATATGATCCCATCTTAGAAGGAGCAAGGAATTTCAAAAGAAGTCTAATTTCACTCCCCATCTGCCCGATTGTTCCAATATCAATTTATTTGTAAAATTAGTCACTAAAGAAATTATGTTAATTCAACAAGAGACACCAACAGGTGACATTAATTTGTCGAAGATGGAGAAAAACGCTCTGAGTGAACTAAAACAGAAAGGTAAATTAATAAAACCATCAGACAAAGGGGGCAACATAGTCCTATAGCATTGAGAATCTGTGAAAATGTGCATAGAACATATGTTGGACACAGAAGGCCTTTCGGATACAGATCCGACCAAATTTTCTACAAACAGTTAAAAGAAATCCATGAACAAGGTGTACAAGCTTCTTTAATTTTGAAGAAAAAAAAAAATATGGGACCATCTGTTACCTCCCAACCCGACTATTCGTACATTCTATGGTTTACCTAAAGTACATAAGAATATAAACAATCCTCCTGGTCGCCCTATAGTGTCAGGAAATAATTAGTGAAACGTTGGATTATTTAATTCATCCGATTGTGAAACAGTTCCTTCATTTGTTCAAGACTATCCATTCCTACGGAAACCCTCTTTGCGAGTCTTGATGTAGTGGCACTTTATAACAACATACCACACCAAGTAGGACTGCGGGCGACGAGATACTTCTTAGAGAAATTTTATTCGCATGAACAAACAGAATTTCTGATCAACCTACTATAATATATACTAACACACAACTATTACATCTTTGGCGGCAAATATTAATTGCTGATAAGGGGGACAACTATGGGGACGTGCTGTGCCCCGAGCTATGCTAATCTGTACCTAGTGCGGTGGGAAGAACAAATGGTATTCACTCCAAACTTGTTACGATATACTCAAAATGTCATCAAATGGCTCCGATATATTGATAATGTGCTTCTATTATGAGGGAGGCACACAGGATAAATTAGAGGAATGGGTTGAGATACAAACCAATTAAGTTTGTGTTTAGTAACTAACCAAAGTGTTTGACTCAAACTGCCTGTAATTTCTGGATTTGGGAGATACAAAAAACTGAACAGAACTTGATACAAACTATGTTATTCCACAAAAAACTGCCACTAAGGATTTGTTAGAGTTGAATAGTCATCACCCAACTCAATTGAAACTAGGAATACCTTATGGACAATATCTACGAGCAGGAAGAAACTGCAGTCGACTGGATGATCTCACAAGAAAGGCCTTCAAATAAGGCTAGGGTCAGACGAACGCATTTTCACGTTGTCTGTGAAAAAGTACGTTCGAACGAATGGAGGCATTTTTTCACGGAGTACGCGAGAGCGGTCATACGATGCGCATTTTTCGTCCGTGATTTTGTACGGATCATCAATAAAACACTTTGTGCATCTGAACGTTATGTTGGCCGGACATTAGCAGCGTCTGACATCTCCTAATCATGCACACACGCCTCTAGCGGACGCAGCACACTCTGTACGTCAGTACTAGCAGTTTAACGTTCTCGAAAAAATGCGTTCATTTTCCACTTGCGTTGCGCGGCCGGACTTTCGTGCGACCGTACTTCGTATATTGGCCGTCATTGCCCGTCATCTGCTGCTAGTGCGGCTGTAATTATGTGCGCCTGCACGCGCGTTCGCACTGCCTCAGTCTGACCCCAGCCTTAAAGACGACGTTTCGTGCCAAGGGATATCCGAATAAATGCCTGAAAATGGCTTATTGGAGAGCTCTCCAAGCGGATCGCTCCGAGCTACTTATCTCTAAGAAGAGAGAGTCAAATTCTAAAAGAAGTGAGGTTTAGCGTCACCTACGATAGGAGCTGGCAAAGGATTTTGAACATCTGTAGGAGATACTGGCTTATACTACGCTCCGAATCAAGCCTGGCTCAAGTCCTGCCAGAGCATCATTCACGGCAAGGCGGGCTAAGAATTTGAAAGATCTTCTTCTACAGTCACCTGCCTCCAAAAAGTAAATCTACACAATGGTTAAACCCACCCATGGACAGCTACAAAGGTACCCATTGCAAAGCATGCCTCTTCATCTGTAACAGCAAAAAATTCATTAGCCCCTCCATGAAAAGAGAATACACAATGAGGGGTTTTGTCAACTGTAGTACCACCAGAGTTGTATACTTAATGCCATGTGTTTGTGGCAAACAGATTGTAGGTAAGACCTATCAACAATTTCGCAGACGAATTCTGCAACATGTAAACAGTGTAGGAAATGGCCAGGATAAAACCTATAGCACGACATGTATGTATACACCATAGTGCCCTTTACAACCACAATTGTGCAGATACAGTAAATCAGTTTATATTCGAATTTATGTCCTCATGCATAAAACACTAAGGCCCCTATTACATTCTTCGCGCAGTGCGTTTTGCATGCGCAAATGCGCATTTGCACGAGGGGCAAAACCCTTTGCGCTGAACGTCGTATTACAACGTTCGCACAAACGATGCATGTTATCGTTTAACGCGGATGGATCTGCGCAAGCGTAATGAACTGTGCGCGTCCTATACTTTAACATTGTGAGCGCAAATGCGTTTGTGTGCCGATACGCGGATGTTATTTCAATCAATGCGCATTTTTTTACGAACGACGTTTGCGCGCATAATTTTAATGTCTTTGAAAAGCTGGTGGTAACTGCAAATCGGAACGATCTGGCCGAAACGAAGAACACCGGCACGAAAAAAAAAAATAGAGCACAGTATAGTTACACATTCTACACATAACCAAACAAAAAAATTGTGAATTCGTGCATATTTTTTTTTTTTATTGCTGCAGCATATATACTCAGATTTACTTTGACAGGCGCAAAAACTTAAGTGAGTCAATTAAGGTAAATTGATGTCAATTAAGGTGCTTAATTCTGATTGCGCACTGATTTACGTGCGCAACGTTACTGCACGCGTATTACACTTCATTTTGTGCATCGTTTTTACAAACGTTATTTTCTGACGGATGAGAAAATGCGTTCGGATCGGTATACCCCGTTAAATTTTGTGCGATAACGCATTTTGCCGTGCGCAAACAAAGCTGCGCGAGCGCAATCGCGTGAAGATTGTAATAGGGCCCTAAATATGCGGTAGTAAGGAGCAACCATAAAGGAAAATAATTTTCGCAGTGTCACCGATGATCAGCTTTGCACAACTGTCCACAGAGGAGTCATAGGCACCAACAGTGATATGCTAGTTCCCCCTAAGATTATTGTTACTATGTATTTAACTCATGGATGGGTCACAAAGATGTAGTAATGCCATAATTAGTACCCATCCTAAGCAACCCGCAGGGTAGAACAGTGTCCACACATAATCTGAGATGAGAAACGGCTAAAGACGGTCACGTGTTGCATAGTGATGAGCAATGATGGCAAAGATCATGTCGGCCATCTTTGAAATTAATTGGTTAGAAGTACACTATGTGACTCTGTGCCGGGGTTAATAGGCAGGCGAATATTGAGAGCATGATGTATAGATTGAGCCCATGTATTCATCGAACTGGAGGGGCTGACAGTTACCACTCAAGTTGGTGATTAGAGGCCAACAACATATGTAAAGACTAAGGGCACTATTACATTCTATACGCAAACGTTAACGCTCACCTGCGTGAGCATTAACGTTTGCCACGGTATTTACCGCATATTGCAATCCAAACGCAAATGGGTTAAAAAAACCATTTGCGTTTGGTACCTTGCGCTGCGCGAGGTTACTGTACTTTGTGCTCCCTATGTTTAACATGGGGAGCGCAAAGTGCTAATCAGCGCTGGTATTACAATGTCCCAGCGCTGATTAACGCCTGGCTCTGGTCAGCGCAAAGTCAACCAGAGTCAGGACTTGGTGTTAACAGATTCCGCTTCTGCAGAATCCGTTAACACCAGCTTTAAAAATAAAAAAACAGACTCAGATACTCACCCTCTGTCCCGCGGTGAGGACCGCAGCTCCGATCGCCTCCTCCGGCCGGCGGGAGCAGGAAAAGACTGGGGAAAAAAGTCCCCCCAGTCTCTCCCTGCGTATCAATACGCCGAATGGCTGGAACTCGCGATGCGCGATCCGACTGGTCACATGACCGTCATGGAGGAACTCAATGGAGTCCTATGGACTTCAGTGAGTGGATGCTCGCGGCTGCACTCAGCGCTGCCGTGAGCATCCCTGAGTTTTACGTTCCATAACAATGCAGGCAGCATTTTTTGTGCCTGCATTGTAAACCAGCGTTAAAACGCGGGTGCAAGGGGGAAAACTGCGTTCGCAATTTTTTTCTCCCTTGTGCCCGCGTTTTAACGCAAAGAGCGTAATTGTGCCCTAAGTTCTCCGATTATCCGTTCTCGCAAGAGCGCCAGTTGCTTACACGGCTCCATGGTAACCACGATTAGTATTCACTGCTCGCAGATGAGACACTGAGCTGGGATTGGATGTAAAGTACACGTGACTCCTATGGTTGCTCTGATTAGATCAAACTGCCTCAAGTACTGACCATATATAGAGCAAGTGTGAGATGAATTCATTAGCATTACTGATGAGCCAGAGGGGCTAAAACGCACGTCGGGTGCAGGGCAAATGGCACAGAATATGCGCTCTTGATATTTGAACTAGGATGCTGAATATTGACAACTAAATTGATTGGAGGCTGTAACGATACTTGTCTCATATGGAGCAGATCTAATGATATTTGGCTCAGAGAGCAAACGTGATGAAAGATCTCCTAGTTGCAGTGGTGCGTTTGATTTGAAAGATTGAATTATTGAATAGAAATCCATACTGAAGTTGTTGTAGGAAAGAAAACTTTTCTAATTCTGAGGAGATTTTTGTTACCTTTGAATAATGCTGGTACTGAAAGGTACTAGAGAAAGGAAAAACTTGTGAAGGCAAAAGCTGGCTTGCAGACTATTGATAGACCCAATTGATATGTTGTGATAAAGGACCAGGTTTCCAGTGAGACCCCAAAAATTTGGTGGTACAATAAAGCAGGAAAGACTGGTATCACTACTCTATTTAGCACGAGATTGATGTGGGGAATGTAACTAAGCACAGGTCTATTTCTCGAATCTCCATTAGATGGCAATATACACATCATAACTGCAACAACCATAAGGGCTTCTGCAACAGTAGGGTTTAAATGTTTCCAGATAAGAGTCAACCAACAGTGTGTCAGATGCCAAGACA
Organism: Leptobrachium leishanense; assembly: GCA_009667805.1. NCBI lineage: Eukaryota > Metazoa > Chordata > Amphibia > Anura > Megophryidae > Leptobrachium > Leptobrachium leishanense. The sequence goes on along the minus strand of CM019067.1, from coordinate 123,876,932 downwards.
TCACTAAAGGATACATTCTCAACTATCAAGATTGCAATACATAGGGCGCATATCTCAATATATCTGGTTAAGTCACTGCTTATGGCTGGCAAGCCTATAGCCCTTTATATAGGGATACCTATATACCTTTATATAAGGATACCTATATACCTTTATATAGGGATACCTATATACCTTTATATAGGGATACCTATATACCTTTATATAGGGATACCTATATACCTTTATATAGGGATACCGGGGGCTCGCCTGAGCCTGGAGGCCGAATGAGCAGCCTGCGACAGCCGGAGGACTGTCACCACTGGAGCTCAGGGCCGAAGTAGGTGAGTATGTTGCCTACACACTCACCTACATCGGTCCCGAGTCCTCCACCGGTGGTGGTCCTCCTGCATCCAGTGTCCTCGCTCTCCGCTGGCGGCTGTGACTGTGACCACTTAAGGTACATTGACTGGTCGCAGTGCCTACACAGTCCCATAAGTCGCTGACTGATGACAGAGTCATACGCAGGGAGATAATACATACTCAAAAAATACACGACACATAACTGTGGAATAATATATATATTTATTATATATACAGGCCACAGCTAAAAACTCCACACAATATACCCACCACCATGACATAAAGATTCCCATAACAAACTAATACAATAACCCAGTGCTGAAAGAGGACTCCACACAATCACCACACCTCCAAACCAACCAACCACAAAAACCTCCCAACCATCTGACCAAAATTAGCCTAAATAAAAGGAACCCCTACCCAGCGCTGCCTACAAGCCCCCGCCGTGACAAAAGGAGCCCAACAAAACTAATACTCTAACTAAAAACCAACCCAACCCGTAACTAAATAAAAACAGGGTGGGGATTTTTCCAGCTCTACCTCAGGAGAAAAAGGCGCGCAGAGCCTCCCCACACGCGCCTTAAGTACCCTCCTGGTAACTCCTCCCACACCTCTCCCACTCAAACCTCCACACGCACTGTAACAGTTCTAGTAAAATCCTCTCTGCGTCCTGGCATCAGAGGCAACTTAAGGGCCCTACGCCTTAGGTGCTTCAGGCCTTCATTAGTTAGGGTTGCACAGTGGCAACCAAAGCCATCAAACCTACCAGCATACCCATGGTGATGTACCTGTTCTAGCTCCAGTCATGACTTGCATCACAGGGTTGCTCAAGGTACTAATGTGACATAAATCCAGCTTCCACTGTCACTGGTACAGTTAGTCTTTTCATATATATATTCAGGAACTGTATGTGAAGAACTCCTGCACACGCCAAGACAAATGGCTGCATTAAATTCCAATGCTTCACACAGACACTCTGCCTGGAATTACTGGACAGTGTAATACGTAACTATTGGTTTTCATGGCATTGACAAGAAGCCTTGCCATCTTATCCACAGGATTATATGTCCAGCTCAGATACACATATTAGAACCTTAAAAAGGGAATTACCAGTAATAATGGCAACAAAATATAAATAAATTCTATATACAATCACACAGATATATAAGCTACCCATACATTGTTCAGGTTGGGAGAGATCGTAAAATAGGTTTCATCTAAAAACACTTATGATTCAAAGAGGCCAAAGTGGCATCAATGGCTAACGAGTCTGCCATCAACGGAGCAAATATTTGGATGACATGGCTGGTTATGCATATATTAGGACATAATCCACTGGCAGGTACTAAAATGTCAAAATAACCAAAATCCATCAAACCTATAACTGGCAAAGCTTCAGCCTATACAGTGTGATCACCTCCCGGGTGGACGTGATACATCGGCGTTTATGAATCAGGCAAACGGATGACTTTGGTTCTGAAAAATTTCCCGTGAGTGTAGAAATAAAATCAGGGCACAGTGAGCATACCCAAAATTCAGATATAGTGCAGAACGTCGTTTTCTTCTGTGAGGTTGGGTGTAAGCACCTTAATAAATACCGTGAGGTAATGCATGATTATTACCACTTGTCTTGGTATCGTAATCAAGCGGTAAGTGTGACACCCCTCAATGGTAATGTACCTTCGTATCACATTGTGTGTGCATAGGATATACAAATCTACAATAAAGCTATAAATAACCAGCTGTACTCCTTTTTCACAAATTTTGAAGAAATCACCAGGCCTGGAATCCTGGTCTAGGATATGTTATACAAAAAACAGAAAAGGCATATGTGTTCAGCCTTATAACTCACCGCAGCCAGAGTTAAGGGACACCCAATTCCCTCAAACAACATAAAACAATACACAACGGCGAGAAAAGTGTGAATGTAAATAATGCAATACCACAGAGAAACCTGGATACAGTCAGGTATGCCCCTCCTTTAGCAGCTATACTTGTCCATTCCGTCCATCTAAAAATCAAAGCAGGACATAGGAGTATAGTACAGAATACTGATAAAAAGCCAAAAGCAAATTCCTAAGACAAAAAGCACATAAATGTGCATAAAAGCATTTGCCACAGTGGCGCAGACCTCCCAATCACCATATTCCAGTACAGGTCCACCAGATGAAAAATCAGCCAGATTCAGGTAATACCGGGTAGGTGTCATTGCTCACTGCCTCACCGCTCACTGCGTTTCGTAGGTATTTCCCACTACCTCAGGAGCATAAGTTCTAATGAAAACCAAAATCTTTTAAATAGAGTACCAGCTTTCATTTTAATTAACCCCATAGTGACATGTTCAGGCCTTTCCAATGATACCAAACATGACCCGCGAGCTGCCACGGATCAAGAGATACAGGAGTCCAAAGGACCCCCCCTAGCTTCACTTGGCAGCTAGGGGGTTAACTGGCCAACTGATGTCATCGTACAAATTTCAACAACGTGAGTGGATGGGGGGTGACCCCAGAGGCTTGGCTGACATCCAAGAAGTGATCCGGAGCTGAATTGTGATCTGGAAACTAAGGGGTTAAAGTAAGGGCTCTGCCCTCTCTAGCGGTGCCTCCCTTTTTATTTTTTTAAGTGCCGCAGATCGGGAGGGAGAGTGGTCCAAAGGACCTGCCCTCCCCTTTCAGGTTCTTCCCTGCAGGGGCAGAGGGGCTCCTGAAAAGGACGTCACTGCGATGGCTGGGGCCCTAAAAACCATTGGGCCGGCTTCAAGGAAGCTAGACCAGCATGGGATCCTGGCCAGAGAGGTGAGTATAGGGGGGGGGGGGTTGAAGGACCATGATGTACATAATACATCCTTAGACCTTAAGGTGTATTTTCCCCAGGACGTACTATGTATGTTAGTTTATGGGGTTTACAAACACAAAATCGCTGTAATCAATTAAACTTTTTAAAAGTTGTGAGGCGGTGAGCAATTTTGGCTTCTATCAATATTTTATTCTGTATTAAAATTCCTATACTGTACTCCTCTATGTCCCCTTTTGATGTTTAGATGGACGGAATGGACAAGTATACCAGCTAAAAGGGCATACCTGACTGTATCCAGGTGTCCCCGTGGTATTACATGTTTTTACATTCACACTTTTTTGTGCCATTGTCGTTTTATATGTATAGGTTATACATACCGACAGACACAGGCAAGATACAAAAAGAAATTGATGATAATATTGAATATATTGTTGCTTCGCACTATACAGGCTGCATTCCTAGATGTATTATACGGAGGTATAGCTACATATTCCCCAGTGGCCGTTATGATTTGCAGAATATATAATTCAAGTCTAAATGTATCAACTAGTCCCCCCCTGATATCAATATGTGCAGCGGAAGGGACTTCGGCTTGATCGAGCTGAAATATCAAAATGAACATGCTTATGATTTAAACATATACAGTGCATAACAGGCAAACAAGTAGAATGAGGGTGCGCTGTAATGTACTGTAATTGCCTTGACAGAAATAAAAGGAAAAGTCAGAGTCCATCATGAACTGCTTTGTAAAAAACACACAGAAAGCAAGAGAGTGTCTCTGCAATTGAACAGTCGCATCAAAAATGGTCAAAGCTTTTTAAAAGGACGTAATTTTACAACGGGAGAAAACGCGGCTTGAAAATAAGCCTCATTCTATATATTGTTCCGGTGAAGCCTAGCTCCTGCGCACGGTTATGTCAGAAGAGTTTACAATGCATGCAGTCTCCTCTTCACAGCCCCCCCTCTTCTCACAGTATATACGAGTAGGGATCGGGGCGCGAGCCAATAGAATGTCATTTATTTAATTAAAATGTACCTATATATATATATTTTTTATTTACTATATATTTTTTCTCCTTTTCACCCAAACTGCAGGTAAGGTCTCTTACACAGATTCGATATTTAAAAACAGAAAAAGTCAACTTATTTTAAAGAAGGTTAAAAAATATATTGAAGCCAAATTTTGTCATGAAAGTAAATCTCTGGCAGCGTTAGCAGACTTAATGGAAAAACATGACAATGCAATTCCAATGATTTGAGCAGAGTTTGAACCGCGCTCAGGGACGGTGTCTGCAATTCAACGCAATTCTCTCCTAGCACTAATGGGACTTATAATTTTGGAAGAGGGTTTTCTGCCTGTAATTGCGAGCATGGTAATGAGCGATCTCTGCGCGTAGAATTTCTCACCAGAGTAACACTTTGCGGGGAATCGGGTTTCCTGGCTTGACGCCCCTTCGCTGGTCAATAACGCAGAGGCGCCAATACAGCATTTCCATCCAGCCCAAAGTAAAATGACACTGTGTAAAAAGAGCTTGTTCGACCACACGATACAACAAATTGATTTTCTGGGAAGCAATACAGCCTGTATTTAACCTAACAGTCTAACCCTGTTGTACTACACAAAAAGGATCATGCATATTGATTTCTTTATTACAATTCCTCGTGCGATCAGTGAATGTTCGGAAAGGAAAAAAAAAAACAACCACACAACTCCTGGAGCAAGGGAATTTAAATTTTTCATTCAAGCTTGTGCTCCTGAATGCTTACGTTATTTTGCGAAAAAGAGCCGCTAGGATTAGGAGGGCTGATGTGTTAAGTATATTCCTCCATTCAACTTTTTTTTTTCCCACTGTTTGCTATTTTTATTTATTTTTAAATACCAGGGGGTTTACTTATAATAACAGCATTTAGTTTAACACAATCGCGTTTATTTTCAGTGTTTCTTTATTTAATTGTAGCTTTTGGGACAGAACAATGCATTCATTTCCTTAACTAGAATATCTATCGAAAAGAAACATGTGAATTCTTAATATAGATCATAAAGTTACAATCCAGTCAAAAGGTCTATTTGACAAAACATACATTCAGGTTTTTGTTTATGATATATATATATATATATCCCAAACAACCGGGTACAGCACTCACCAAGACCTTAAAGAACTTGCCTTGTGTAAAACAATCCGGTAATATATATATATATATATATATAATATATATATATATATATAGATTCACAATGCAGGATGCACTCCAGGACTCATGAAAAAATAAAAAGTCTTTATTAAAGCATTTACATGTTAATCTGATGTTTCGGCTCCATCTGAGCCTTGATCACATATATATATATATATATATATATATATATATAATATACGAAACAGCAAAAGGTTGCACTCAACCTCAAAACTAAGCGGGTGCATCGAAGACCTAAAATACAAAACACCAAGAAAGAGCACTCCATATTATTGACCACCTTCTTCCATCATTTTCTGTGAAAAAAAAATCAGTTTTAAAAAAATGTTCAAAAAAACCTGACAGGTAAAATGATGGGGATTCAGTTCACAAAGTTATGATCATAATTTGCTTAAGCCTGTCACAGTCTCCAATGTATCCCATCTTTCTTGGTGTTTTGTGTAATATATATATATATATATATATACACACACACACACACCTTTACTACAAAATATACATATATATGTAGTGCAATAAGGGTATATCAGTGTGTGTAGTAAACCAAGTCTAAATATTAATGTACAGTATGTTATAAAAAAGTAAGACATTAAACATAAATATGAATGTATTTATGCATTTGTGGACACATACAGTACATTCTTATTACAAAATATATATTAGATTGGATAAGAAATATATATATATTTCTTTCAATGAGATTGTATATGTGTGTATAGTCAGTACAGTTACAAGTATTTATAAAGCACCAATAAATTCCTTGGCGCTGTGCAATGGGAGAGACAGAATAACAAATAAACATACACGTTACACACATGGAACAGAAGGAGGGAGGACCCTGCTCAAGAGCTTACAATCTAAGAGCTATATATTAGTATCTAGTAATAAAAGGGCATTAAATGTGCCCGATAATAGTTATTATTATTGTTATCATTTATATAGCACCAACAGTTTCCATAGCGCTTTACAATAACCAACGGGAACGAGATCCAGAGAAGTGGACATAGGAAGGAAACAAGAGGTGTAGGATTGTGTTATGCTAATGTCATATCGACACAATGCAGAAAGCACTTTAGAGTTACCAAACCCGTCAAGACTTTAGTTTTTTTCTTAAATTCTATGAATTTCCCATTTTAGGCCTTTTAAAAAAACTATATATATAAAAAAATATATAAAAAAAAGACACACACCTTGCATATGTCTGGCTGATTAAGGCATGGGGAAGCTGTACATGAAATGCTGGGAATTTATTATTTTGTAAGAAAAAGCTCTAAAATTAGACATTCAAACACAGAACACACATATATGGTTTTATGTGTGTTTGAATGGGTCTGGCAAGCCCACAGCGTTCTCCACGTCGTGTTCGTATAATGACGCTGGCGTAACATGGTCACAATCTATCCACGCAGAAACTGTTCTATAGGAATAATGGGAAATGAATTTTATATCTCTGGCTTTTTTTTTTTTAACACAATTAAACTTTGGAGAGACGTTTAATGTGAAGTTTCTGCAATCGATGCGAGCGATTAAAGGATTGCAAAAAGCAAAACTGCTCGGCGAAGCGTAATTACTATAAGGTCACTAGATATTATTTGGAGTCACTTTGGTTTATCGTATTACGACATGACAGGACGAGAGGCAAAAATAAAAAAGAAAAAGGAAAAATTATAAATTCCTTCCCCTACAACCTCCCTTTTTTTCCTCCTGATTTAGATGGATGAAGAATAATTAACTCTTAATTATTCCGATGACTTCAAGGCAACTTAAGGATTTGGTAAGGAATGTAGTCGTTTTCAACGTGAAAAGCAGTCGACTATCATTTATCAAACTGAGCGACTTGACCAAAGATGAATAAAAGAAACAGGAGGGGAGGGGGATAAAAATCTCTGTTTACCCAAAGCCCTGACTGTTACCTTAGAGGTTGTTAAGCAATAACATTGCCTTTAAATTCTGCCATATGCAAATGATCAGCCGCAATTTGCATTTTAAAGTATTTAACTCTACATATTTATTAGATTTTGAGGCCACGCTGATCATTGATTTATGTGCTTCTGGCAATCATATTTCCATATTTGTATGATTTTGATGACAGTAATAATTCAAATATGCAGAAACTTGTTCTTTGAACAATATCTTTAATTACGTCCTCAAAGCATTATTGTTTTGCCTCTTGCTCGGGCAGAGAAAATAAAAAGACGGAAGGAGAGGATTGAACGGAGAAATGGCACCGGGGTTCAAAAAGTGCAGCTCAACATTTGTCCTATATTGTGAGGAAAATGAAATAAAAAAATATATACCCCCTCCCACAAGCAGATTGACTTTCCATGCAGTGATCCCAGGCCCCCTAAACACATTGCCGAGCCAGGCAACCCCATGCGTGGATCCCTTATTAATTCTGACACACTTTCACGACAAATTCAATCACGCCTCAGAAGGCTCCTGCTCAAAATGCAAAACCTGCCCCATTTACTTTGCCGCTAACTCGGAAACTTTTTCTGCCACGCGTTTTTATTGGAGTTGGCACAAATAACGTATACCGCTATGAAAACCTTCAAGAGCAGTAAGCGTTAAAAAGGAACAGCAAAAAGAGAGCATTTCTTTTGTGTATGAATATTTCTTCCAGAGACGCGCCAATGAAAATAAGCGTATGGGATTTGAGTGTCACAACCGCTTCCTGACATCAAAGTGTTGCAGTGAGATGTGTATGTGTGCGAATGAAAAAATAATACATTGACATATGGATGGATACATAGACAATATGCTACAAATGCAATTATTTACAAAGCGCCAACATGTTCTGCAGTGCAGTACATGGGTAGGACAAAGTAAACATGAGAGTAACACATTTGACACATGTAGGACGATAGGGAGAGAGGACCCTGCTCCAGTGAGCTTCCAATCTACAAACATTAAGTCGTCCAGGACTATATACATGTAATATAAATCGACGTGTGTGTGTATGCACATATCACTATGTAACATTGTTTCTATACAGATTTTAACCTCCCTGGCGGTGTTCCCGAGTGTGTATCGGGGTTAAATTTCACTGCTGAGAGCGGTAACCACGAGACACACTCGGGCTGTATACATTACCTCTCGTGCGCTCCCTCGATGATCTCTGCAGTCTCTTCCGGCGATCGCAGCGTTTTACTTCCTGGATTCCTTCGCACGAGGTGGAAACCAGGAAGTAATGAGGTCGCGGTCGCCGGAGGAGGCAGCTGGGGACTTTGAGTGAGCGCAGGGAGAGGTAATGTATCCAGTGGCATCCCAAGTGTTGCTCGGGGTTACCGCTTCCAACATAGGAATTTAACCCCAAGCCACACTCGGGATGCCGCTAGGGGAGGGGAAAAAAAAATACTGACCACTTTCAGACAGGGAATTTCATAATAAATAGACCACCAGGGAGGTTAAGAGTAGGTATTTTCATACAATGTAATAGAAACCCAAAACATTTAAACAAATGGTTAATAAAATGAAAAGATGATAAACACAAAAAGCATAACGCAGCTGAAAATGTACACCATCAGCCAATCCACAGCAAGTGTTATATGCACAAAAAACACTACGCCCATGTACCAACAAGGTGCATTATTTTAAACGTTTTCCGCCTGGCAATTAGTGCCAGGGTCTTCATGCCGACATGGCGTCATAGCAAACCCTGCGGATCTCCGGCCCCTCCTGATGCCTGCCTGCCTGCTCAGTGATGCGCGGATCATTGGCTGCAGGGGTACAACCTTAGTTCAGCTGTCTCGCGGTCGCCAATGAAGCACGCCACGCACTGGCCTGGGGTGTGCGACGAGAGGCTGGTCATAGACACCAGCAGGGCGTGCCATGCAGTCCCGCAGCATTCAGTCCCACCCACCGCAGGAGTGGCATAGCACGCCCTGCGGCGTGAAAGGGTTAAGTCCAGCCAAGCGGCAACAGGATGGCAGCGAGAACTGCAAGATTTAAATAAATTGCACGATTTGCTCAGTTGCCAATAAAAAGGTTTCCCTGTATCACTTAACGTGCTGAAAACAGGCAAACACAGAAAGAAATGGACAAACTCACACCAACAATTATTTGTATAGCGCCAACGTATTCCACAGCGCTGTGCAATGGGGGAGACCGGAGAAACATCAACAATTAAGTTTGACACACTGACAACGATGGGATAAAAAGGACTCTGTTCAAGTGAGTTTACAATCCAAGAAGCAAACCTAATATAGAGATACTGTAGAGAACAGATAGAGCGAGGCAGAGACAGACACGAATGAATCAATTGTGAAGTGTAAGCTTCAGCCGAGGAGCAGAAACAAGAATTTCAGAATCTAAGTGATAGAAATTACAATTTGCATCCTTTGTTTTGAGCGCGGCACACTATACTTCTCACGTTCTTCACATTTTTGTGCAGGTCTCCATACAAAAAGAAACACAAATATACTTTGTACACAGGTGAACTGATCGATGCGGATGTCAGACACAGACTTTGACTCTTCATCCACATACAATGTCCATTATTGATACTTAATGACCACTGAAGTGATTGCTGGGTAAATGAGCGCTATCAATTGCAAACACAGACATTACCCGTTTAATTGAATATACTCCCTGGTGTTTTATGTTTGAGCTCCTGAACTAAATGTAATAATGCACATTTAACTCTGTGTGAGCTTTCTTACACCGGATCCTGCAATTTGTATATTTGTAGAATACAAATACACAATTTAGAGCCAGAAAAAGGTTAAATATATATATATATTTATGTATTCTTTTGTTGTATACTCGGATTTATTATTATTATTTTCCATTCATAAAGTAATTTTACCAGGAAGGATACATTGAGATTTCTCTCATTTTCAAGTATGTCCTGGGTTTGAAATGAAGAAAAGCCATACAAACATTAGAACAGAAAAAACACACACATATACAACATGAATATAGGTATAGAAATGTTATGATATCAACCTATGTGAATGATTAATGGTACATATACACCATGTCTGGTTGCATATACCCACACATTTTGGTTTGTGTACATATATGTGCACACATATGTAAAATTGCATATATCCCTATGTGGAGAGGTACACACACACACATTGTTTTTGTGGATTTGGATATCCTCCCAGAATATACTAGAACAATTGGGGGTCCCATTTCCAGCGGTTTTCAATGTCGTGGCAATAGAAAGTCCATGGAGTGGTGCTGTATGATTGTATCACCAACGCATAAAATAAAAGCAGAGGTAATTTTGGGGGAAATCTGTGCTCTCTAGAATAAATAAAAATAAATTTAAACACATCCATTCAGGAGCTACTACGTAAACAGCTGCAATTATAAAGGAAAATAGTGAAATACTCATCGGCAATTAACCAGGATAAAAAGAAATAAAACATGCTTGCTGGGCGCTCGTGCCATTGTCCATAGAGTAGAGGGTGTGATTGTGCTAATTTCCTGCTCCCGTTCTCTGCTCATTAGGCTCTTAGGAGAACAGAAGTCTTATGCCATACCTTGTCCTAAATTGCCCCCAAGGCACCACTTTCATCAGAGCTGAAGTGCCTTTAAGAGTGTCCCACAGGTGACTCCTTCATGAACCCTTTCATTGCCACAGACTCTCTTAATTAGACCTTGAAACCCACAGGTAAAATTTAGGAGGAGTCATTAGGATTTCTAATTTATGACCTGGGAAAAAGATCTGCATTATTTTGATCCATTAAACACAAGAAACAGGATTTTTGGGAGTCCCATGCAACGCCTTTTATTTTGGAATGTGTTCTCTTCGCTCCTCTGGCAATGGAGGGGTTAAAAGGAACCACGTGCTGCATACTTGGACTGAAAGGGATGAGGGTCAATCAGCGCAACTTTCAGTATCAATACTGGATATTAGCTTCAGGAAACTGGATGCATAGCACTAAAGTTTATTCTGAAAATACTAGAACTCCATAATTAATTAATTTAGTGTTTGTAAAGATGATACTTCATATGAAAATCATCCAATCACGCAATGACAGCTGAGCAAAGTGGTGCTGCTATCGCTATACAGACAGGAGCAGGGGTGGGAAAATAGGATTGGGCCATAAACGGTTAATAGGTCAGAAATTGGAATGTCCAAAGACACACTGAACAAAACCAATCTATGTAACAGCTCACACACAACAAGGTCCCCAAATACAGCTTCAAAGTTATAAAACCTATTATACGGTCAGGGTTATTCAAAGAGATTCGAAAAGTCACCGCACGTTCGGTGACTTTTCGTTCTCTTCAATTCGGTTCCTTTTGCCGATCCCATTTCGGTGACCCTGCGGTGTATTCAGCAAACACCACAGGGTCCCCGAATTGCAGGGAAAAGCTACCGCAAACCCGACGAAAACGAACCGCAAAACCTGGCGAATGCACGCCGAAAACCCTCAAAAACATCTGGATTAACCTGCCGAAACAACGGAAAAACCCGAGTAGGAGCCAATCACACGCAGCGAAGCCGCCAGAAAAAGCCGAGAAAGCCGACACCGCAGACAGAGTGAAGTGAATAAATTAGGAAAACAGTTTGTATGAATGTTTGAAAGTGAAACGCTGTTTGCAAATAAACTACTAAGCGAAAATGTCTGAAATTTACATATGAGGTCCAGGGAATGATAATAAAGAGGGCTGTTACAGAAAAAAAAAAGTAAACTTTAAAAAAAAAAAATAGCAGAAAAATGCATAAAATATCCTAAAAAAATCTATAAATAAAAGAGACTGTTTACTGCAGAATTTTATAATGAACGGTTTATTAGATATTGAATTAAAACGGGATTATTTTTAACATTGAAGTCTATGGGATTCTCCTGAATAAACCTGCCGAATTAAACCTCCGAATGGCAGGGCATTTCGGGAACCTTTCACTGCTGGTTTGTGTTCTCTGAATAGCCGAAGCAGTGATTTTTCATGGGGATTTCACTGCCCTCGAACAGGCACCGAACAGGCACCGTATGTTCAGGCAATTCGCCAGGATTTGGCGAATTTCCTGCTCTCTGGATAGCCGAATGGCCAAGAAAGGTAACCGAACGCTGATTTTCAGCGTTCGGTTACCTTTCTCAAGCAATTCAGAGATCTTCTAATAACCCTGTGTAAGCTCTTATGAGCAGGGCCCTCCACACCTCTTGTTTCCATCATATGTCAGTTTATCTCGTTAACTTTGGTTATTGTAAAGCGCTGCAGAATCTATTGGCGCTATATAAATGATGACAATAATAATACTAGCGATTACGTATAATACTTCTATATTAATTTATTAAAAAATTCTATGTTCTTCTAAGCAGAGTATTTTACAAATATATATTATTTTGAGTGTGCAAAAAAATAAATAAAATCACACTACTTATAATTTATGAATTTACCTTAATTAAAACTATTTTTGAAATGAAAGAAATTTTGTCAATTAACAAAAATGTATATATAAATATTTAGTGTTTTCCTTTGGTAAAATAATGAAGTGCTTGGATACCTGTGTTCGTTGTCTTAGGTGGAAAAAAAAAAAGGAAAGAAAAAAAGAAAAGAAAAAGCGGTTTAAAAGGAGAGGATAATGCTTAGACACGAAGATGGCGCGTTTAGCATTCGTAAAGGAACCTTATCTGCCTATGTTGAAAAGGATAAAAGGTAGAAATTGGTTGGAGACACAGAGGGCATAAGGTGCCAAAGTATCCCTAAATTACTGACAAGAGGAGCAGGTAAGCTTCAAAAACCAGACCAGCAGATAAAGAGTGCCAGGATGCCACACTAGAACAATGTGAAAAAGTTTGACAATATTTTAAAAAACAGACAAAAATTACAAACACTACAGTGCTACGGAACCTGTTGGTGCTTTATAAATGCTTGTAACTGTAACTGCTACAAAAATAAAATGCAAAAATTGAGAAATCATGCAGGAAATTCTAACCTTTTTTAACGGATGCCACCTGGATTAGCTAAAATAATGTTACTTTGTCACACAGCTCGAATATGGAATCCACCTTATGCAGGAGAGATCGTTTTAATTCTTAGAATCAAATTGCCCAGACCACAAAAAGATGCTGTGCATAAAGAAAAGTGTGAAAGGTATGTTCTTCTCTCCTTAGTGTCACTTTTAAGAACAAGTATTGAATCTGTAACGTCCAGCAATAAACACCTACCTCAATAAATCTTGATTTTAGAGGATAATATTATGGAAAATTATTTAGAATAAATCGGATGACATGGAAACAGTGATGCGCCCCTTCAGGGATTTACCTGGGCACCTCGCAAGAAATACCGGGGTTAGAGGGAGTTTAATCGGCAGGAGATCTACTTTATATATTCTATGCAAGGAAGATTAATAAGTTTAATAATTCATTAAACATTTGAAAAAAAATGAGGTTAGGTAAATCTCTTCCTGATAAAATGTTTTAAGTGTTTTATTAATAAAGAAAAAAAGTTACAAGTCAACCTGGTACTCACATCAAGATGTGTGTATATTTATGACTAACCCTAAAAAGGTTTCAGTTTTTAAAAAACAAGCTCTAAAAAGGAAAAAAAAAATGTATAGGTCAATTCATTCACACTAATACACAAACTTCATGTGCTGATTTACTTAGCGGGGAAAAAAAAGAAAAAATTATGTTATGAATGCGGTGGTAAACTATCGCCATCTCCTGGACAATAAGATTATCACAGGAGCCAGTCTAGAAAAGAAAAAGCTACAGTATTTAATAATTTGAAAAGAGAGTGTGTGTGTGTGTGTGTGTGTGTGTGTGTGTGTGTGTGTGTGTGTGTGTGTGTGTTAGATAAACTATATTTTCAAAATATATTCAAAGCATTCTGAAATACACTTTTGTGTTTGGAACCTGTCCTGTGCTATAACCGGCAACATTAAAAAGTCACAATCCGTGAGAATAGCACTGCGGGGTGGAGAATACTTGAATAATTGAAATGTGGTAAATTTAAGACTGTATTTTCAAGTTCTCTAAAAGGGGAGCACTGTGTAATGAGTTGGTGATTGTAAAACGATGAATTAAAGCAAAGCTCATGCTTTGCTTCTCAAATTCTCATTATATTTCACCGGTGTCCCAATGAAACGAGACACCTGAGAATATTGAGCTCTGTGTGCCTGACAACATGATATTAAATATTTGCTTTATTTCAGAAATTAATTTGGCCACATAGAATTTACAGTGCAAAGCTATCCAGCCTCCGTGAAAATACTGGCGATCTTGTGCTGCTTCACCGTACCTCTAGATGGAGGGTTGCCACTGTACAGCGGACAACAGTAAGTAGAAAACACAAGGAACATGAAAAGGTAAACACGTGGTCTTCAAAGACATATAATGCATGCTTAAATACAGGAAACAAAGCTTGAATGCAAAATATATATATCAAGAGGGGGTAGCTCAAAACGATGAGGAAGAAAAATGCTAATTTTTTGCTTTGCAGGTTCTATCCTCAACATGACCAAACCTGACCAGCACCTTTCTAAGGTTTAGAAGATCACCACCAAAAAACTGGGTAGTAACTGCATCAAATTATTTTTGGATATATATTAGTCTGAAGGCATCTACCCTCTGAAATTTCTTTTCAGTGCTGTATTTGTTGCCACCTTCATCATTATGTTGGAGAAAGTCGTGGAAATGAAGATGGTAAATTTAACAAACTTTTTTCTAATTACTGACAAAACGGTAACGATGCTCTTTGGAACAGCACCTAAACTACATAAATTGTAAAATCCCCATCTATGTGTTGGGACAAAAATCAAATGACATGCTGACCACAGTCACTTCTCTCAAATATCTAGGTATGTGGTTTGACCCAAACCTATCCTTTGGCCCCCACGTCGAAAAACAAGCTTCAAAACTTTACCCCAAACTAGGTGAATCCTGCCTGAGAACCGCGGTAAGAAAGCAGATTGTACAACAAATGCTTATGCTGGCTATTGAATACAGAGATGTAGTGTATGCAGCGGGCCCGCAAACACACCTTCAGAAACTTACATTGTGTAACTCATTCTGCCGCTTTGTGTTACAATGTAACTACATGCCCCGCCATTGTGACATGTTAAAAGAACTAAACTGGCCGTCGCTGGAATCTAGACGCACCCTTCACCTTTCCAACCTGGTGTTTAAGAGCTTTTCTGGAAAGCTACCACCCTACCTGAATAGACTGCTTCCCCCCGCAGTTTCCTCATCCTAGAACCTCTGATCCAGGACCAGCACCGTACTTGCAATACCACAATACAAAAAGAAAGTGTCTCGATCCCCAGACGCCATCAAATCTTCCCCAGTCTAAAATCACTTAAGAGATCCCTATTAACATACCTCAATACAGAATGCCCCTGTAAACATGTAACACAGTGAATATATTTATTTTCTGTTAATCTGTATATTTGTGCTGTTTTTTTTTAATATTTTGCATTTTTTACTTTGTATTTCTGTACCTAATGTAAAAATTCAGTGTTCTTGAATCTAGGACATACTTGAAAACAAGAGAAATCTCAATATAAATTATTTTACCAAGGATACAAATTTATTTATTTATAAAGGATTTTACCAGGAAGGATACATTGAGATTTCTCTCGTTTTCAAGTATGTCCTGGGTTCAAGAACATTGAAGTGTTACAGTTACAGAAATACAAAGTAATACAATGCAAGATATTAAAAAAAACAGCACAAATATACAGATTAACAGAAAATAAATATGTAGGAAATATAGTCACTATATAAATAAATAACTGGAGAATGCAAGTCTTAAAGAAATTTGTAATAAAGGATGAGGGGCTCGTAAAAATCTCTGTGAAATGCTAATATTTAGGGATGCACCGAAATTTCAGCCACCGAAAATTATCGGCCGAAAATTGTGTTTTCCGTTTCTGCCGAAATGGAAATTCAGTCGAAAAAAAACGCCGAAGATTTCCATTTAAAAGTTGGGTCTGGAGGCCCGGTCGAGCTGGGGGTTCGCCTGAGCCTGGAGAACGGCCGAGCAGCCTGCGACAGCCGGAGGACGGTCACCGCTGGAGCTCAGGGCCGAAGTAGGAGGATGTAGGGGAGTATGTAAGGTGCAACCAATCATCCATGAGAACCTGGGCCTGGAGGGCCAGCCGAGCAAGCTGCTCGGGCGGCCTCCTGGCTCAGGCGAGCCCCTGGCCTCCAGGCCCAGGTTCTCAGGTCTGATTTTCGGCCGAATCGATCCCGAATTTTCGGTTTCGGTCGGAAATTTTCATTTCGGTGCATCCCTACTAATATTTGTTCACGTACCTCTAGTATATGCCTACAAACTCATAAAAACAAATACACATTAAAAGTATTTTTTCATTGGTTCATTTTAATTGACAATACTCACAAAAAATTCTGGCACTTGCGCCACATCACAATAATAAGCGCGTACAGTCCACATGTCAGGTTGTAAGATATGACAACCATGTCCAACATAAAGCAAAGGAACACCAGCAGAACTTCGGATCTGACGGATTTAATCCATTAAGGATTATGGGATCTAAATCCTGTGGGTGCATTCTTTGTTTGTTGTGTATTACATGGTGGCTGTACCAAAAGTAATGTAAAAGAGGGTATAACTTATTTTATTACTTGATGTAGATCATTCAAACTGCACAGGTTTCTGGAGTAACTCTTCCTCTATACAGTAGTTTCAGTACTGTTCTTAATAATAGCATGTCGCTTCTCCTTGGAAACTATTCTATCAGTTCTTGATAGTTCTTGAGTTCTTGATAAAGGATTGGTGCAGGCTGTACGACATCCACAGAAGGCTACAGAATGCGTAAAGAGATGACACCATGGACAAGGGCAATGTGCACAGGAGGATGAAGAGGTTTACAGCAGGGGAAACAAGCGTTGAAGACAAACCACGGAGTGGGAGCCAGTCAACTGCAACCACAGACACGAAAAGTGAGCGAATGGACGAGCTGATTTGCACATACAGATGTCTCACAAACTATGAGCTTGTAATGGAGACTATATGGAGTAGTACTTTTCAACAGCGGGAGAGTTACCCCAACAACATGTGCAATTTAAATGATCTACATCAGTTAATAAAAAAAGGTTAAGCCCACTTTTGCATTATTTGTTACAGCCCTCATATACAATACAATGAACCAAGGAGGCACCTGCTAGACTTTCACATGATTTACTTTACACTAAGAGACAGAAAGACAGAGAGATACCCGCATGCACAGAAACAACAGGAAAAACACCAACATACAGTAACAAAGACCTTGAAAGAGACCCAAGGACAATGTCAGAGACACAGACGCAATGTAAAAGATACTGCTAGTGATGCTGAAAGAGACAAAAGACAGAAAGTGGCAAACACACCGACAGAGAGAGAGTGTGTGTGTGTGTGTGTGTGTGTGTCTCCTGTCCAGACTTCATTTCATATTTAAACAAACCTATACAGTCCCACACAGGTTGGCAATAACAATTTAAATACACTGAGATATGAACCAAGAGATACAAAGACATTGAAAAGTCATAGAAATAAAAATTATAGACACGGACATAGACAACGACAGTGACAAGCACAGAGACTAAGGCACACTCTGACAAAGATACAAATACTGAGTGACACACAGAAACATTAGCAAAGACACAAACGCGCATGTGGGCGCACACACACACACACACGCAGACACACAATAACATCCTACACATACACCCTGATACCACTCAGACAACCCTATATGTAGAGCTTAAATTGTTAAATCTCTTGGATGGTGGAAGAACTCCATGTGCAGCTCTCTGGGGCCACTGCAGTCATTTTTATTAAAGGCAAGTGAACACAGCTTCATGTGGTGGACAGCTTCAACAGCACAGAATGCTAGTGATGTCCTGATTGCAATTTTCGGGATGCAATCTGGGTTATGCGGTAACTGGAATCGACCGATACAGAGTCTCGATCCGATACCGCAGGACCAGTGGCCTAAAGGCAGCTCCTTTCCTGAAAGGTAATCCAGGGCATCAGTATTAACTCATGGCATCTTCCTTGCCTGCTCCTGGGTCAAGAAGCAGGAAAGGAGTAAATACAGAGGTACCCATACTCCAGTTGGGAGACTCCATGAATTGCGATCAGGTAGGGAAGACCTTATGGGTAACTGCAGAAGTTGCTAAACACTAGCTGAGCGTCTTTGTGCTTAGTTTACACCGGAGTTGGATTGGCTTAATAGAGCTGATCCCCAATAAATGTCGAGATCAGGTCCTGGTCGGATCAGGATATCCGTACTGCTGCTCACTCTGTAACCGGAAGACTTGGGGACCTGTTCCCATGTCTTTCACTATTTGCATGAACAGTGCCCTTGTCAGTCTCCTTTAAAATGTACAAACCCTCCAGTTCACTTGACATGTGTGCATGTCTGGGTGTGAATATGCAGAACCGGTGGGAAAATGGGGCTGGTTGCAGTGCACCTCCTTCACCTGCCAAGAGCCGGCCCTGGGTACAAAATGTAGCCAAACACCTTATGAAGGATGTGCTCAGAGTCGTCTAAAAACGTTAATATTTAAATAATAAATGCAAGTGATCAAAGTTTCATCTGACGCTCTATTCATAAATATTTAACAAAACCCAGAGTGTGTCCTTCATGCCAGTTATATTTTACATAAACTCTGTACACCACACTCAAACACAAGCCTACATATACACAGATATTACCCCTCTATATAACAAGCTCAGTATATAAAATGACAAATAGAATCTCACTTTCAAAAGATTATTTCTTTCTATTTTTGCTCCAAAAGCAAGAGGGGAACATTCTGAATGAATGGGCTTTAAGCACAAGACGCACGTACCTTACACCGTGCTTCAACGCACAACGGCACTCACATGGTTAACGCCTGCACACAATATTTCGATGGAGTGGCATTTCCACCAGATCTTATAGGGCTGTATAGCCATGTATTGGAATTGAACAGGTCTTTTATGAAAAATCTGTGTTGGCAATGACAATTGCTTTTTCAAAGCAGTTCCCACAGGTGTCTTTCCTTTGCTGCCAGTGACACAGGAATCAAACAACAGAAGAACAACTATGTGCTATAAAAGGGAAAAAAAGCAAATAACTTTCCTTAACACGTTTGTTGTACTACTCCAACACAGGTCACTTGGTGAGAAAAATTGACTGGTAACGCAAGACACAAGGGGCACTATCCCCTAGTGAACGCCAACGCTAGCGTTTGGATATGTAAGCGTTATCGCCAGGATAAGTGTGTTTAACGCATGCCCGCCATATTACCTTTCATCCTGATGCTAAACCTGTAAGAAATCACTTAGCGTATCGGTAGTTGCACTAGCTTACTGTACTTTGCACATCCTCTACTTCACATGGGGAGCGCAATCTTTAATTACCGTTACGATAAGGTATTACAAAGTCCTAGCGTTAATTACCACAGGGACAAGCAATGTAAACTATTAGGGAGTCCAAAAAGCTGACGCTAAATGATTCTGCATTTGCAAAGTTATTTAACACACCCTACCCCCAAAAAAATCTGATACTCCCCTCTCATCCCGCGGCGAGAACAGTGACCTGATCTGCCGCTTCTTGTCACCGGGAGCAGAGTGAGACTAGGATCAAATCGTTCCCCGTCTCAAAAAGCGGCACTGCGCAATCTTGCAAGAGCGCGTAGGGCTCGCAGCCTGGAAGCGCAACCCTCCATGGGTTCCTATGGACTCCAGGAGGTGATACAGGCTACGAAGAGTATCACTAAAGTCAGCACTGCGTTCCAGAGCATGGTGCCAAAACAGTGCCTGCCCTGGAATATCACACTAAAATGGGGACGTTACAAGCAAACCTACCAAGATATGATAAAAAAGGAGAGGTAAACAAAGCTCATCATATACACCATTGGTGCATTGTTACTTTATTTTTTATATATTTATTCTGTATACCCTTCCACAGACCATTGCCAATACCCCCTCTCATGTTTCAGAGTTACAATAGTCGTGTCCACAATATAATGCAAACATAAAATGGATTGTATAGTAGCAATAGCCCACCTATGGTTTCCAGCCTACATAAAATGGTTTATCATGTGTAGTTCAATTATATGTACCTTTGGGAAGCACTGTAACAGGACTTAGGCCCTGTTCACACCTGTGCGCTGTAAAACACCTAACCATGGAAATCCCATGATTTCCTATGGGGCCCGTTCACATCTGGGCGTTTTACAGTGCGCAGGAACGCGCTGTAAAACATCCTACGCCCAAAGAAGTACAGGAGCTTCTTTGGGGCGTATTGCAGCGCATTCGCAGCCATAGACTGCAGCGTGAACGCGCTGCAATGCGCGTTCACGTGTTTTTTTACGTCTGCGCGATACGTGCGTCAAAAAATGTGCATATTACGCACATATGAAAGACGCTTATGTGTCAACCCAGCCTTACTGTATGAAGGCATTTATAGTTGCAATAATAGGTCTAAAAGGCCATAATTCACTACTATTGGGTGTAAGCCTTTAAACAACACATTAATGCATTCCCACATTTCTTCTGCATCCAGGTGGTCATGCTACAAAGATATATATGCTCTGACAACTGATCATTATGTACCCCTATCGGTCCAGAGCTCGAAATTTCTACTCGCGCTTCTGTGTCTAGCAAGTGGAAATTGAGCCCATCCAGTTCAGAACAGGTCTGCAGGTCCATGGAACGCACTGCAGCCACACAAAGCACTGCTCTTTTGGCAAAGCTAAAATGTGCCAGCTCTGCAGTCCATATTGGTTTTGGCTCTACTTTATGGGAGAAGGCAAGGTTAAGGGGTGGGAAACTTTGTAGCATGCAACCTTTAACCCCGACTACTCTAGTAGGGCCCAAAATTTTAACCCATTTGGGTTTATTAATTTGCAAGGATTTTTTTCTCTATAAAATGTAGATTAAGTTGGAATGTTGTCCTTTTATCGATTTTTAGTAAAATTGTAATTCATCTTTTAAGCTTTGTTTTGCCATTTAATTTTTTTATATTTAGTCAGCAAACATTTTTTAGTACAACTTAAAAAAATATATATATTACTAGCAGGAAAATAAAATATTTTGAACAGACAAGAACACAAAGAAGTTGAGTTTGCTTTATATTCAATTTGCTCCTGGAATAAGATATACTTTGATAGAACAAAGAATCTCACAAATGTGAACAGAAAGCCCCGTAAAGTGAATGACTTATGACAAAATATACTAAAGCCTTCGCATCTCTGATCATTTCACATAGCTTCAAGTATTAAAGCAACATGCTGCATAGTCATTGTTCACTTTTTTATTTATTTCAAATTACTATCACTGCTTTTTTTTTCCTGTAAAAAGACATTTTCTCGGCTATCTGGTTGTAGAATCAATAAATGATTTGACAGGTCATCCAGTATGCCGTGCTCCATGTGAAAGAACTCCCCCTTACTTGTTAAGACTCTGTGTTAAAAGATATGCTTGAAATATATGTCTGTAGAACAAACCTTCTTGAATTTGAAACTGATGATCATTGCTCAAACATTTTGGCCAAAAAGAGATAGCTTCCTACTGGCAGGAATAGTATTTTAACCTGTCTTGATTATCTAAAGCAAAAATTGGATATGTCTGTTGCTTTTAATGCATTTTTGTTACCATACCAGAGAATTATAACAACTGGAATTGTCTTTCTGCAATCTGGATTTTATTTTATATACTTTTATTTCAGTGGCAGAAATATACACAGGTGACACCACAATTACTAATAGAGGGCTATATGAAATGTATGTGCTCATATTGTTTCTTCTGTTCCGTGCTTATCAAATATATTCGCGCATTTAAAAAGGCGCTGTAGGGGTAAAAGGAGGGTTATTTGAAGGGGGTTAACCTTAGAATGCCCATTCAGATTTCCCAGCGTTGGGAAATATAAAATGTTACAATCTAAGATGGCAAAATTAAATTGTTACGTCCTAACTGTAGCTTGTTTAGGTGAAAATAATTCTGATCTGCTGGAAATGTTTGAGCAATGCATACAAAATGAAACTTTGGGGCGCTGTGAACCTCTATTATCCCCGTGGTCAACAAACAAGAGAAGGTAATACCATATTGTATGTGAATTCATTTGTAATTTTTTATTTTTTTTGAGAAAGGATTTTACCAGGAAGGATACATTGAGATTTCTCTGGTTTAAGTATGTCCTGGGTTGCGAGTATGTACCGTTAGGTGTCTTGCCCAATGACACTTACTGGAGAGGTGCTCTTGCCGGGATTTGAACCTATATCTCCACGGTTTCCACAGTCACAGAGCAATGGATTTTACCTCTACACAACCCAGCCGGAACCGTAATTGTTCTGCTCTGTCTGCTAAAGGGTAACTGAATATAATTTACCATAACTCCAAATCTAATGAACCATGGTTGAATATTATCTTTAATGAGAGATGTTTATAAAGTGGATACTTTAATACATACAACGGTGTACTTTGGTTGACTCTAAGGTCTAGTTAAATGGGGTGATAAAGTTTACAGTCAGGTCCAGAAAAATTGGGACATCAACACAATTCTAACATCTTTGGCTCTATACACCACAACAATGGAGTTGGAATGAAACAGACACAATGTGCTTTAACTGCAGACTGTCAGCTTTAATTTGAGGGTATGTACATGCAACTCAGGTGAACTGTGTAGGACTTACAGCAGTTTGCAGATGTGCCTCCCAATTGTTAAGGGACCAAAGGTAATGGGACAATTGGCTTCTCAGCTGTTCCATGGCCAGGTGTGTGATATTCCCTCATTACCCCAATTACAATGTGCAGATAAAAGGCCCAGAGTTCATTTCAAGTGTGCCATTTGCATTTGGAATCTGTTGCTGTTAACTCTCAAGATGAGATCCAAAGAGCTGTCACTATCAGTGAAGCAAGCCATCATTAGGCTGAAGAAACAAAACAAACCCATCAGAGAGATAGCAAGAACATTAGGCGTGGCCAAAACAACTGTTTGGAACATTCTCAAAAAGAAGGAACGCACCGGTGAGCTCAGCAACACCAAAAGACCCGGGAGACCACGGAAAACAACTGTGGTGGATGACCGAAGAATTCTTTCCCTGGTGAAGAAAACACCCTTCACAACAGCTGGCCAGATCAAGAACACTCTCTAGGAGGTAGGTGTATGTGTGTCAAAGTCAACAATCAAGAGAAGACTTCACCAGAGTGAATACAGAGGGTTCCCCACAATATGTAAACCATTGGTGAGCCTCAAAAACAGGAAGGCCAGATTAGAGTTTGCCAAACAACACCTAACAAAGCCTTCACAGTTCTGGAACAAAATCCTATGGACAGATGAGACCAAGTTCAACTTGTACCAGAGTGATGGGAAGAGAAGAGTATGGAGAAGGAAAGGAACTGCTCATGATCCGAAGCATACCACCTCATCAGTGAAGCATGGTGGTGGTAGTGTCACGGCGTGGGCATGTATGGCTGCCAATGGAACTGGTTCTCTTGTATTTATTGATGATGTGACTGCTGACAAAAGCAGCAGGATGAATTCTGAAGTGTTTAGGGCAATATTATCTGCTCACATTCAGCCAAATGTTGCAGAACTCATTGGACGGCGCTTCACAGTGCAGATGGACAATGACCCAAAGCATACTGCAAAAGCAACCAAAGAGTTTTTGATGGGACAGAAGTGGAATGTTATGCAATGGCCAAGTCAATCACCTGACCTGAATCCCATTGAGCATGCATTTCACTTGCTGAAGACAAAACTGAAGGGAAAATGCCCCAAGAACAAGCAGGAACGGAAGACAGTTGCAGTAGAGGCCTGGCAGAGCATCACCAGGGATGAAACCCAGCGTCTGGTGATGTCTATGCGTTCCAGACTTCAGGCTGTGATTGACTGCAAAGGATTTGCAACCAAGTATTAAGAAGGGAAAGTTTGATTTATGATTATTATTCTGTCCCATTACCTTTGGTTCCTTAACAAGTGGGAGGCACATCTGCAAACTGCTGTAAGTCCTACACCGTTCACCTGAGTTGGTTGTACATACCCTCAAATTAAAGCTGACAGTCTGCAGTTTAAGCTAGGGTCAGACGAACACATTTTTCGCGTTGTCCGTGAAAAAGTGCGTTCGAACGAATGGACGTATTTTTTCACGGAATACGTGATAGCGGTCATACAATGCGCATTTTCGTCCGTGATTTTGTACGGATCGTCAATAAAACACTTTTTGCGTCTGGACGTTATGTAGGCCGGACATTAGCAGCGTCTGACGTCTCCTAATCACGCACACACGCCGCTAGCGGACGCAGCACACGCTGTACGTCAGTACTAGTGGTTTCACGTTCTCGAAAAAATGCGTTTGTTTGCCGCTTGCGTTGCCCGGCCGAACGTTCGTGCAGCCATACTTTGTATATTGCCCGTCAGTGGATGTCATTTGCTGCTACTACGGCCGTGATAAAGTGCGGCTGCACGCACGTTCGCACTGCGTTCGTCAGATCCCAGCCTAAAGCACATTGTGTTTGTTTCATTTCAACTCCATTGTGTCGATGTCCCAATATTTCTGGACCTGACTGTATATTCCCTAAGGAGCTACTTATAATGTTGGGGCTGTTTTTCAGTGTATCTATTCCTAATAGATTTATTCACCATCAAATATCTAATGCACCAATGATCTGCCGTCCAGTAATATTCCCCTTGTCTTCCTCAACACCAATCCCTCTAGACTGTAAGCTCCTATGAGCTGGGCCCTCTATACCTAGTGTTTCCATCATATGTCCCTTTTTTCTATATCTTGTTCCCTTTGGTTAATTGTAAAGAGCTGCGGAAACTGTTGGCGCTGTATAAATTATGCAAATAATAATAATGCCAATGCCACTTCAAAGCATCAAACTAGTCCCCATCATTAATAGAAAAGGCACCTAATATTTGTATAACTAGTGTAGTTTGGGTCTATAATGAACACCTCTGCTAGACTTATCGACCTCACATACAGTATGCCTAGCACTCCACCCACCTGTTACGTTTTACACAGGTTCCCCATTTCATTTAGCATTCCATTAATAATCCTAATTCTTGCATACAAAGCAGGTCATAACTGTACCCCTACCCACATAGTCTCGCTTTTTAGCAGAACTGTTCATTTTCCTCTAATAACCTGAGAATATCAGCCATAGAAGACTCTCTTTTGACAGATTCAACTCGCACATTCCTCCATTATTTTAATAAGTCATTAAAGACACAGGATTGTCAGCTCACTCCGTATTTTCTTCCCATGTCACGATCACAGAAAAACTTCCCAAACAACGCAAAGCATCCCATAATTTCTAACATTCAAAGCTTCCAATTCACCATGTGAATAACCTCTTTGTATAGACTAAGTTCACTGTAGTTGCAACACCCAGGATTTTACTTTTTTAACAATGGTGTTTAGTGAATTATCTCTGTAAGGTGGTACAGGGGAATGGTAGGTGCTGTTCCTGCACATAATGGTATACAATGAAACCATTGTTATTCTTACGTGGCTATTCTCAATGTACTGATGTGATGATTGCAACAATTAGGGTTGCACCAATACCATTTTTTTTTTTTTAAGACTGAGTACGAGTACTGATACTTTTTTCCCCCTTGTACTCATCGATACAGAGTACCAATACTTTAATGTCATGTGACTGCTTTCCAATAAAGAATTTAGGATTTTGCTGAAAGCCTGTCCAGTTTATATTGAAGTGTATGACGTCAGACACATGTAGACCCCAAATACCTGTATACCCCACACAGACCCCAGATACACATAAACCCACACCAGACCTCAGATACAGGTATACCAGCACCAGACCTCAGATGCATATATACTCACAGACACCAGACCCAATTCACATACACCCTCAGACTCATGTGTGCATACACACACACAAACACACACTTCAGATATAGACACTGGGGCTGCTGGCAGAAAGCTCCAACAGCAAAACAATGGTGTAACGGTGGTGAAATGTAAGCTAAAATGCTATGACACAAACTATAGTGAAAACCCCATTGAAACCTACACGGAGAACTACACTAGACATCGTTGGCAGAGACGATGATGGGAGGAAACGTAAAAAAGTACTGTTAACTACTGGGTCAGTTCCCTAAACAGAGAATTCACCGTAGTTTGACCACACTTGTTCCACTGCAGTTTGCCATCGTTTAACAAGAATGGTAGTTAATAAACAACCTCTTAGTCATTTTCACCCCAACACTCATCCTCATTGTAAGCTTGTTAAGGCAGAATCCTCTGTTTCTCATTTCGGAGTTTCAAACCTGAGGATAGATTCTAAGTGAGGCAACATAACCACATCTTCGTTAAACCTGTCAAGACCTTAGTCTTTATTGGGTTTGTTCAATGTGCTAGAGCAGTGTTTCTCAACTCCTGTCCTCAGGACCCACTAACAGGCCAGGTTTGCAAGATATGTGAAGCACAGCACAGGTGATATAAGTTGCTGCTCAGTGATTGCAGCATTCAGTCTGCATTTCCCCAAGGTGATCCTTAAAATCTGGCCTGTAAGGCCAGGGTCAGACGAGCACGTTTGCTACGGACTGTGCGCCCGTGCAGTAAGGACGCACTTTTTGATGGAAGACGCAGTAGTGGCCACACAGCCTGTTTTTGTGACGGATGTAGGAGGAAAAATAAATTAAAATGAAAAAACATTTTGTCCGCCAAAAATGTTGGACGTATAAATGCAGTCCGTCTGACCACGTTCCATCACTCACACACAAAGCTATGCGGATGCTGCAGACGTGGCGCAATCCGCACGTCCGTCCTAGCGGTTCGACGTTCTTGCTAACCTGCGTCCGTTTGCCACATCCGTAGTCCGTCCGCACTTCCGTGCAGACGTACTTCGTGTGTGGGCCTTCATTGGTCATGATTATCTGCTACCACGGACGTACTAAAGTGCGGCTACACTGACGTTAACACTGCGTTCGTCTGACCCCAGTCTTAGGAGGGTCCTGAGGACCGAAGTTGAGAAACACTATGCTAGAGCATTCTTTAAGGTTACCCCTCAGAATACAGGCTTTAGTTTGCCATTATTTATGTTTGTTTTGTTCTATGCACTGCAATGCGGTGCACAATCGGCAACTTTAATTGCTTTATTGTTATAATTTTATGGGTATAATCTAGCAATATTACAAGGTAGCATTCAGCCCTATGTGGTTTGCAAGACAGGGGTAAGGTAATCAAAGAGGTAAAGATGTGAGGGGGGCTTTTGGATACACAAATGTAAGATATTGCAGATCTAATTTCAAGAAAACTAGTCAGAATACACGATTTGATTGAAAGTGACAAAAATATAAGACTCAGACAAACACTACTGTACTTAAAGCAGAGTTAGAGCTATGATTAGATACAATTTTGAAGATAGATTCCATTTAAGCTCATAGTTGTGTACCAACATATAGCACATTCATCTTCACATGGGCAAAGAAAGCAGTGTAATGTTTATTAAAAATGATCTATAATCTTATTTGCATTGTAGTGCAATATGGCTGCACATAATCATGCATCATTTCTGAAAATCTGTCAGATGGGTTTGCTCAACAAGATAAAATGGAATCAAGCACTATATAAAAATGCATTAAATATATTCCCAAGGAATAATATGATGTGGAGGACTTTTTTTTATTCTTGGGAAATGTGAATTAACGGTAATGACAAGGCATGGTTTTTACTTGTTATACACTTGACAAACAATATTATGTAGTCAGCTACTTGGTAGATGTCACCGATATGAAGTCTGACCCATTTGGTGCATGAAAAATTTTGCCAGTAATTCCAAATAAACCAGCCATTTTTTGGAGGTTGAGAGAGTCTCCCCCCCCCATCCCCTTGTGGAAATGGGGTCTACAGGGCATTGTGCACTTGCTCTCCTGGTTTCTTTGAAGGTGGTGTGTTATTCCCATCTCGTATTTGGCCATTTACTACAATAACAGCCTTTACACCTTTGCGGTCACGTGATGTGCTTAATGAGTCAAGATCAAGACTATGTAGGCTGTGGCTACATAGGACAACTGGAGGGTTGGGTGATTCCCACCACACTTTAGGAGAACCGAAAAGAGGAAAAAAGAAAATGGTCCTTACTATCGTGTCTATCTGCAAAATGAAGCTTATCAACAAAAACAAACAGAAGGCTGTCAAGCAACTGCTGACTGACAGTCGTCAAGAAAAGACATATGCTACGGAGAGCTGTCACAAAGGTCAAGGAGGGAAGAGGAGTGGTGGTGGTGGTGGGGGGCAGTCTCTTGCCACTAGTTAAGCATAAGGGGTCCTGATGGCTAGAGTGTCCATTTAAACCAGGTAAAGTAAATAATAATCGTGATCTAGCTTAGCTTCCTCCATTCATCATTGGGGAGTGTATGGGGTTGAGTATTTGACTTTAAGAAGCTCAAATGTTCGTAGAACTGAAATGATCTCATGTACAATCTTGGCCTAGACATCTATTGACCAATGCTTCACACATTAATACTGCAGAAGCTGGGCGCAGTCATTAGAATTGCATTTTTGGACAAAGGTTGACACTGCACCAATTCATCATAACTCAAAGCTACAGCATATAGTGCACTCGAGTTCACTTCTGTAGCAGTCCAGATATATCCATATAAATGTCCTCCTTTAGTATTTTTCATTTAATATCATCATTATATCAGAACTGCCAACTTTGCATCATGACCATGCCTCCCGATCTCATATGCCAATTTGCGTCACTGAAAACATCCATGTCCCCAAAAGGGCATGTCCTTCTGGGGTGCATGGATGACAGCCTGCCTGGGCAGTCAGTCAGTCATGTCTGCTCCTAGACAAGTGCAGAATTAGTGCTCATGTATTTATTTATTTTTTTGAGAAAGGATTTTACCAGGAAGGATACATTGAGATTGCTCTCGTTTTCAAGTATGTTCTGGGAGGTGAGTATGTACCGTTAGGCTAATGTCAGACGAACACAGTCTGAGCGCCCTATGCATGCGTGCATAATGGACAGACGTACTGACGGAAGATACTATAGACACCACACAGTCCGTTTTTCTTGAAGGACATAGGAAAAAAAAAGGGAATTATGGGAAAATATGAAAAATGATAAACATTTAAAAAGGATATGAAAAGCCATTTTGTGCGTCAAGGTGCTGGGCGTCGCAAATGCGCTGCGTCTGACATCTCATCACTCACACAGAACGCTACGCGAACGTGGCGCACTCTGCGTGTCTGTCTAGCAGTTCTACGTTCTTGCCTAACTTGCATCCGTTTGCCACGTGCGTTGTGCGTGCACAGTTCGGTGCGCACGTACTTCGTGTGTAAGTCTATTGCTCATGATTCTATGCTACGACGGACGTTAAACTGTGCGGCAACACAGACTTGATCACTGCGTTCGTCTGACGCCGGCCTTACTGGAGAGGTGCTCTTGCCGAGATCAAACCTGTGTCTCCAGTCTCTCTCCACGGGTATAGAGCAGTGATGTTACTAGGGCTGAAACAACTAATCGATTAATCGACACCTAAATCGATGATTAAATTAGTTATCAACTATTTCCATTATCGATTAATCGGTGTCGATTAATCGTCCTGTGTACAACACACACTGTTTAGAGTCAGACTGAGTTGAACGTAAATAACCTCAGCTTCGGAGCTGATTGGAGAAGACGCGCCGCTGCTTTACTAGGTAGGATTTAGTTCCAGGGTTATGTCAGACACAACCAGTTTGTTTTTATTCCATTTACAACAGTAGCAGAACTAGAACACAAACAATAGGATACTGCCACTGGGTGAAGGAGCTGTATGCCTGTGTTTTGTCCTTACTTGGAGCTGGAGTCCTGCGCCACCACCCCAACCTCCCTGCCACACCCTCTTTGGTTGGGAACTGCCATTCCCTCCCTTTGGTCTGGTCCCCTTCCCCAAACTCACTCCCACACTCAGATCCGGTCTTTTGCCCATACCCACTCCCTCTCACACTCAGGTCAAGTCACTTGAGCAAAGCCCCTCCCTTCCACCTCCAGTTCCTCCTCCTTCTCCCACTCCGTTTGTTCCCGAAATTATTTAAAAGGGACACTCTACGCACCCTGACCACTTTAGCTTATTAATCCCGATTTCATGCTGACATCATCATCTCTATCCAAGTGCTCGTAGCTGCGTTCATTTGAGAAAGCATGCAGCATCAACCCATCCCTCTGACCGAGCACTCGCATACCTTGTGTGAAAAGTACACAAGATAAGCAAATTGCATATGTGCATACATAAGTTACGTACACTACGCAAATTGCTTATGAAAAAAGGGGGAGGGTTTGTTGTTTATTTTTTTACATAAAATTCCTCAAGTAAACAATTTTTTCTATTTATTTTATCCGATGAATCGATTAAATCAAAATAATAAATCGGCCAACTAATCGATGAGAATAATCGTTAGTTGCAGCGCTAGATGTTACCTCTACTCCACCCAGCCGGCAAAGTTCAGATTCTAATTCCGTCATCTTTTTTCCTTACTCGAAGGAAAACCACGTGTCACACAAGGAAAGTCTGTGACTTGGTGAGTCTTTTTATTATTATTTATTAAGCACCAACACATTCCACAGCACGATACAAAGGGTAAAGACAAGACAATTCTACAATACACCAAAAAAGGCAAGTCAATATTTCACCAACAGATACAGGAGGAATTGATGGCCCTATTTCCATGGGAATTTACAATCTAGATCTGAGATTTTATATATATTGTATTGCTTACTTTTAAATTACCATGTATATGGAGTGGGGGAACCCAGAACCAAAAATAAATAAATAAGATGATGGGAGCAGTCCAATCTCTTGGTTTCATTAGCTTAATTTATAATTTTCTTCTGGAGGGGATAGAGGGACAAGAAACCAAATAAATTGCTCATCGCCATAAATTAACTTAATTTTTGCTTAGCAATTCATTCTTTCACAATGCATAAAAAGTGTTACTGGCAAGTGGTACCCAGCAGATGCAAAGAAGACAAATCCCCGTGTATTGAAAATGTTGTCTGTATTGACTGTAGTTATTTATCTAGCATTTAACTTTACATTATATATGAAAAATAGATTGTACATAGAGCATAAATTATAGGGCCGCCTCAAGACTTTTGACAACTGACATCAATGTGGTAGGATTTAATTGCCATAATAATTATATATAATGGAAGGTTTTGTCTCTTTCAAACCAATGCAATTGAAACAATTAAAACAAAAAGCAGGGCACATCGGCTTGAATTGATTTCTTATTTCGTGGCTTAGAGGTTTGATATTGAACAACCCACCCCAGCATTGAAAGTGTTAAGGATGTTAAATAAAGGAACAATTTCTTAAATTAAAAAAGACAACAGCATGTTAACACCAAGGGATGCATGAGAACACCCAGGGTTTTCAGATTTTCCTAGTAAATAATATTTCTTGTTTAATTTATATTGCATACCAGAGGAAACCACATGCAAACAAATGTCCAAAATCTGCATTGCCATGGGTTGTTTAAGCACATTTTAGTTTAAATTTGCTGCTCTTATGATCCCATAAATGTTTAATTAGAACTTCTTTGGCGTCAGAAATTAGGAAATGTATTAGAGAAAGGATAGCTCACCTGCAAGATACACTATTACATGACGAACGGTGGCTTGTACATATTAGCCCCCTCTCTTTAGAGGGGATTGCACACTATAAATAAGATACTTTATTACAATAATTATTTTTTGCATAATTAAGAAAAAGTGGTAAAAATGCAGCAATTACCATAGAAACTAGCGGCCTGCTGACAGCTTCCTGTTCAGAACTTTGTCGTGACATACAAGATCCTGACACAAACCGCCACAAGAGGAAAATTGACATACCGAGTCTTAGTTACTTAAAGGGACAGTCTAGGCCAGGAATGTCCAAACTCCAACCCCCAGATGTTCATGAACTACAACTCCCATGCTTCTCCATCCATCTATTGCAGTCAGAGATTTCCGGGAGTTGTAGTTCAGGAATATCTGGGTAGCCGGAGCTTGGACATCCCTGGTCTAGGCCAAAAAATGTAGACCAGTTTTAATAGAGATGAGGATAAGAAAAAGGTTACATTTTGCTTTTAAAGGTATATTCTAGGTTAAAAATGCTGTACGGAGCTGCCAAAGTAACCTGCCAAGGTTGAATGCATCTCCAGCCAATCCGATGGATAGAATCCAGAAGTTGAGAAGAGTCTTGTTTCCTTCCCGATATCTAGGAAGTAGAGTTCAGCACTAGATGTGTGGACGGAGCTAATCCTCAACACTCAGAGGGCTGAAACAACCTTCTGTAACCTAACCCACCTTCCCCAGAGGGAGGGGATGGGTGAAGACACTCCGATCACAGTGAACACTCAATCGACATTGATGGGCCAGAGTGGCAAGAGTGTCCCTTTAAACAAATGTTCAAAAATAATATAAAACTTACATTTATTCAGTGCAAACCCACCAGTTTGATCTACCCATGACACCTACCAGTATTCCCGATCATATCAAAGGTTTCTCGTAGAGGGTAAGGAGAGGGCATGGTGTACATATATGCTGTAGGCCTGGAGTTGTGGTAGATGTTTGTTTTCTATTCCAATGAGGCGATTGTTTTGAATAATGGGAGATCTGACTCTTTGTACATCATGCAAATTATTTATATTTTAACTTATCCTGTCAAATCTTCACTTAGCAGGTATATAAAAGGTGGAGCAAGCAAGACTAACAAAATGCCTTCCAGTAGATGGTATTACATTCCATAAACTCTGATTTACTATACACCCATCCTTTTGAATTTTCTAACCAGTGACCTAACCTTACTAGCCGCGGTCTATCTGGTCTTTTTTGGGTTTATCTGTCCTAGTGAATTCACCTTCAAACATTACACAGAAAACAGTGGACAACCATAGACTCTACAATAGAAAAGGGCTTAACCCGATCACCTCCTCTGGCCATTCCTCCTGAATTTGTGAAGCTTCTGCTGCTCTAAAACATGCAAACCCTGCCCAAGTAATTAAAAAAACTTGGGGCCCTATTCCAAGGTTGGTGTAAAGTTAACAAGAGCTGTTGTAAACTTAACAACTCCATAGACAATAATGGCTCTGGTAAGTTTACAATAGATCTGGTTAAAATTAAAACAACCTTGGAATAGAGTCATTGGAACTCTGGGGTTTAGTAAAAATATGTTTCATCCCCTAACACGGAGTTCGGAAACTCTTAAATATCTAGCTTTCTAACATACAGTCTGTGTCTTCAATTACCAAATTTGAATAGATCTTTCCTTTTGCTCTTTTTACAGGCAAATGGTAAGTGGCAGTTCCTGGCACTTGTTCAAACTGACTTTCCTACCATATTTCCATGACCTCAAGTGTTAAAGAGACGCTACCACTAACATAAGCTGTAACTAGATTACTTGCATTACAAAAAAAGCCTAATTTTAAAACACATTCTACTTTTTTCTGTTATGAATAATTGCATTTAAAAATGAAAAATAAAGTTAGGTGTTTATCTCCCGTTTCCATTTTTGTGGATTTTTCCCCATGATGAAACATTTACCAAGGACTAGGCACAGGCTTTTCTATACAGCGGTGGTACATGATAAAACAGTAGTGAAAAGGCAATGGGGTAGAGGAGGGAATGTGTAGACAAAGCTGCAGGGGATCTATTGCGATTTCTAAGCTACCCGAGATAAGAGACGGCAGGTAAATGAGATCTGATAGGACTAACTACACTTTAATTTATGCCTGGCGGTGTCATTTGTATACATCCCACACAATGCAATTCTTAGATGTCGGTTTTCTGGACTTCTGACCTAGAGACCCCATTATATGCCCAATGTCACACAATGAGGAACAGGTGCTGTAAAGATACTATGGGGAAGGATGGGGGGCATTTGCAACACAAAATAGTGCACCCAGTGACACAAATAAAGTAAACTAGTTTCTTAACTAAATATACAAGAGAAAAAATAATGTATGTGTAAGATATCAGCAACATAAACAAAACAAGAGCATTTCATTTTTTGGTGGTATTGTCCCTTTAAGTCTATATGCCTGGAGTTGTGGGAGGGGGGTTGTTGCCTACGTAAATACTCATCTGGATTCCTATCAGTCTCCGTCTTTGGCAGATAAGAACATCCCCTCCCCCTTCCTCTTTCTAGCCTATTTTCAATCAGGTATGCCCTCTTTTTCCAGGCAAACCCTGCGCAACAGTACTTGGCACTTGATGAAACAGACTTTCCAACAATATTTCCCTGACCGCAATATACAGTCAGGTCCATAAATTTTGGGACATCGACACAATTCTAACATCTTTGACTCTATACACCACCACAATGGAGTTGGAATGAAACAAACACAATGTGCTTTAACTGCAGATTGTCAGCTTTAATTTGGGGGTATGTACATCCAACTCAGGTGAATGGTGTAGGACTTACAGCAGTTTGCAGATGTGCCTCCCAATTGTTAAGGGACCAAAAGTAATGGGACAATTGGCGTCTCAGCTGTTCCATGGCCAGGTGTGTGATATTCCCTCATTACCCCAAATACAATGTGCAGATAAAAGGCCCAGAGTTCATTTCAAGTGTGCTATTTGCATTTGGAATCTGTTGCTGTCAACTCTCAAGATGAGATCCAAAGAGCCTTCACTATCAGTGAAGCAAGCCATCATTAGGCTGAAGAAACAAAACAAACCCAGAGAGATAGCAAGAACATTAGGCGTGGCCAAAACAACTGTTTGGAACATTCTCAAAAAGAAGGAACGCACCGGTGAGCTCAGCAACACCAAAAGACCCGGGAGACCACGGAAAACAACTGTGGTGGATGAATGAAGAATTCTTTCCCTGGTGAAGAAAACACCCTTCACAACAGTTGGCCAGATCAAGAACACTCTCCAGGAGGTAGGTGTATGTGTGTAAAAAGTCAACAATCAAGAGAAGACTTCACCGGAGTGAATACAGAGGGTTCACCACAATATGTAAACCATTGGTGAGCCTCAAAACCAGGAAGGCCAGATTAGAGTTTGCCAAACAACACCTAACAAAGCCTTTACAGTTCTGGAACAAGATCCTATGGACAGATGAGACCAAGATCAACTTGTACCAGAGTGATGGGAAGAGAAGAGTATGGAGAAGGAAAGGAACTGCTCATGATCCGAAGCATACCACCTCATCAGTGAAGCAAGGTGGTGGTAGTGTCATGGCGTGGGCATGTATGGCTGCCAATGGAACTGGTTCTCTTGTATTTATTGATGATGTGACTGCTGACAAAAGCAGCAGGATGAATTCTGAAGTGTTTAGGGCAATATTATCTGCTCACATTCAGCCAAATGTTGCAGAACTCATTGGACGGCGCTTCACAGTGCAGATGGACAATGACCCAAAGCATACTGCAAAAGCAACCAAAGAGTTTTTGAAGGGACAGAAGTGGAATGTTCTGCAATGGCCAAGTCAATCACCTGACCTGAATCCCATTGAGCATGCATTTCACTTGAAGACAAAACTGAAGGGAAAATGCCCCAAGAACAAGCAGGAACTGAAGACAGTTGCAGTAGAGGCCTGGCACAGCATCACCAGGGATGAAACCCAGCGTCTGGTGATGTCTATGCGTTCCAGACTTCAGGCTGTGATTGACTGCAAAGAATTTGCAACCAAGTATTAAGAAGGGAAAGTTTGATTTATGATTATTATTCTGTCCCATTACCTTTGGTCCCTTAACAAGTGGGAGGCACATCTGCAAACTGCTGTAAGTCCTACACCGTTCACCTGAGTTGGATGTACATACCTTCAAATTAAAGCTGACAGTCTGCAGTTAAAGCACATTGTGTTTGTTTCATTCCAACTCCATTGTGGTGGTGTATAGAGCCAAAAATGTTAGAATTGTGTCGATGTCCCAATATTTATGGACCTGACTGTATATTGTATATTGAAACACAGACGCATATTGAAACATTTCACACAAGCAACCATCCAGCCAAAGTAATGGCTCACAATGGGAGTGCATTGAGAGCCACTGTCTATAGGGAGGGAATGAAAATTTGTTCTTTCTTGGAAGCCATATCAAAGCTTGCTGATCTCATCTTTGTGGGCAAAGCAAATCCCTTTAACTTCAGAGGGTTGGTTCGGTCCATAAAAATAAAAACCCTTCTAGGAGGGGAGAAAGAGGGATGACACTCAGGTCACTGTGACCTTCCAATTTGCATTGACTGATCTCAGAGCCTGGAGTGTCCCTATAAGTATGACCTGTAAGGAGGAGTGAACCGTCCAATCTGAAGGATCAACTATGATTCACGGTGGTCACCCAGGCTGGGGTCAGATGAGCGTCATTGGAGAGCGGAAGGAACGTCCGGGAGAGTGGACGTTCCTTCCACTCGACGCCTGTCTGGCCACCTCGCTGAGAACAGTTAGTGCACTCAGTGCTGCAAGGCTCAATCCTCCTATGGAGGATCGCGCTTTGCACCTCTGTCAATGTGCGCCTGGCGCTTTAACGGAGAGTTTTTCTAGACATCCGCAGCACGGCCGCTGTTGCACGCACAATTCGTGCGCACAGAACAGCGTGTGGCTGGCCCCGTCGCTGCGTTACAACGCTGTGACAGACGCTATGTCAGTATGGGCGCACCTAGTGCGTTCGTCTGACGCCAGCCTAAATGTACCATGAAACACTGGCGAGGTAAAAACAAAGGGCAGTTACATACTGCCCACTAAAACAGGGACACTAAGGAGGAAAACCTGTGCCTGCAGGTTTCTCCCTAGAGCCCACGTTTTCGCTCCATATTACAGGGCAGGCACCGATTCAGCAACCTGCCCCATAATGCAGCTCTAAACCACTGGATACTCGAGGCAGCGCTAAGCGCCGCCACGAGCATCCCCTCCATGGAGTCCATAGGACTGCACTGAGGCTTTGACTGCCGGTCACATGACCTACAGGACCTCGCCTCGCGGGATGAGAGGTATGTGATTTTGGGGGTTTTTATGCTGGGGACAAGGGATTCTGCAGAAGTTGGCACCATCTCCTAGCTGTGGGTAACTTTTGTAAACCGCAGCAGGGCGTAACTAGCATTAGGACTTTGTAATCCTAACGCTAATTAACCTCTTTGTGCTCCCATATGATAAACGTAAGGAGCACAAAGTTCAGTAAACTTGGGCAATCTCCAATTCGGAATGTAATATGGTCGGCCCATGCTAGGGCCACTTAACCCAATGTTAACGCTCACACAGCTGAGCGCCAACATTAGCGTTAAGTATGTAATATGGCCCAAAATTGGGTATCCAGGAAAAAAGCCTCTGTTTTAATAAGGAGGAAGATAGTCAGATTATTTAGTCTGAAATTAAGTATAATTTGGCATCCTGCTGCAGTAATAAACTCTTCTGACGAAAAACCCGACGGTTTTAGGTTGAAGCCAGCGATACACTACCATCAATGCTACCATAAATATTTAACCATCTGGTTACTAACCGCTCCACAAGAGTTTTCAAAATAACATGATGCCCCAATTTGTTCACTCAGGCATCAATTAAATCGCAGACTTGTCGTCTTGATTGCTCTTCCTTGAGGGACAGCAAATTTCCTTCGGAGGATCAACGCTTTTCCGTCCCGGTAAGACAATTCATAATTCTAAGCAGCAGAATGAATGCACAAATTACATTCTTCAACCTTTTACTCCCACTAAATCTTTCCTTTTTTCCACTTTGCTGAGCCTGAATATTTTATTCCTCCATCAAATATGCATCCCATTAATTAAGTTAAATTACTTCTGACTGCCAAATATTCTCTGTCGATGACTGTCAACAGAAAATACATGGCTGTGAACTTCTAATGACACAGTCTCGCTTAAACATGAGTTACAACCTTCACGCAAGCATCTACAGGCAAATTATCAGCCTCTTCTTCAAAACGGGGCTGAAATTAAATGCTGGTTTCTTTTTCTTCAGCTTTTAACAAGTACACAATAGATGACACACGTTCTTGACAAAGCAAGTACTGCAATTTTAATTATATACCTTTTCCTCATCTTTTAATTGCTGCTGTTAATCAGTCATTAACTTCTTCCCAAAGTGCAAGATTCTTAAGTCTCCTTCAAAACATTTCGGCTCAATAAATTCCATCGCTCTTCATAACTAACATGTAATTTTGTCTATTTTTAAAACTGTCATTTTACAAGACTTTTTCCCCCCTTTCTTTTTTAATGGGAGCGTTAAGGATGACAGTAACAAGGATTTAATCAGATCTTGCATAAAATTAGCACTTTCCTACACGTCGGAGCTAAAACAATTCAGAAAGACATAAATGGTTTGTTTAAGTTGAATTCTGTAACAACAAGCTCTTTTGTGGCGCACGCACGACGCAGGTTTGTGGCTCTTTAATGTTCTGGCCGCGTGCTAATCTGAAAGCGGTTGTGCACAAGCGTGTGCCAGAGGATGCCGTGTGTGTAGATATTAGAAAAAACCCCGCTGTATTTGGTAATGCAGGGGAGCATGACATCTTTACGTTCCCACAAATGTATTTAATTGCACGGGGAAAAAAAACTGTTATGACAAAACTCCGAGAGGCAGCCGGTTATTTTGAGAACTTTACAATGACATGCTCTCTGGGACAAGAAAACAAAATTATTATGTTTGGCCACTCATAGAAGTGGGAAAAACAGCTGTTTTTGGAAATGTCAAGCACCTGAGAAGTACGTCACTTGGGTATTAAAAAACACAACTAAATTTGACGTACTGGTAAAGAAACCACATTTATTGTCTTTACTGAAATACAATAGCATAATTAGCTTCTGTTAGCTTTTGGCGAATAGATCTAGGTCAGACGCTAATGGGCACCTACTGTTGTGTAAACTGGCTTAGACTGTTAGGTGAAAATCAGAAGAATGACTGGAGAAGTGAAAATTCTATCAGGGTTATTCAAATCAATCGAAAAGTCACCGCACGTTCGGTGACTTTTCGTTCTCTTTAATTCGGCGATCCCATTTTGGCGACCCTGCGGTGTATTCAGCAAGCACCACAGCGCCGTCGTGTAGGGAACAGCCGCCGAAAACCTGCCCAACACTCAACGCAAAACCCAGGCGAATGCACACCGAAACCCGCAAAAACATCTGGATTAACCCGCCAAACATGCCAAAGAAACCCGAGCAGGAGCCCGACACCGCAGACGAATGGAGTGAGAGGGGGAAAAAAAAACGTACGTTTGAAAAGTGAAACGCTGTTTGCAAAGAAACTACTGAGCGAAAATGTCTGACATTTACAAGTGAGGTGCAATAAATGATAATAAAAAACGCTGTTACAGAAAAAACGTTTAAAAAAATAATAAATCGGAAAAAAGTTTTTGCAAAAAAATCCCGAAAAATGCTTAACAGATCCTAAAAAATAAATCTATAAATAAAGAGACTTTTTACTGCAGAATATTATAATAAACGGTTTATTAGATCTTGAATTCAAATGGGAATATATTTAACATTGAAGCCTATGGGATTCTCCTGAATAAACCTGTCGAATGAAGAAACAGAATGGCAGGGCATTTCGCCAACTTTTCACTGCTGGTTTTTGTTCTCTGAATAGACGAAGCTATGGGGATTTCACTGCCCTCGAACAGGCACCGTATGTGCAGGCAATTCTCTAACATGTGGCGAACTACCTGCTCTCTGGATAGCCGAATGGCCAGGAAAGGTAACGAAACGCTGAATTTTAGCGCTCAGTTACCTTTCGCCAGCAATTCGGATCTCCTTGAATAACCCTGTAGGTCAAAAGAGCCAAACCAGAAAAATTCTCCCATTAAGGCCGGGTGCGCGCTAGGTGTTTTCTTGTGCGCACTAACGCGCGTTAAAACGCACTTACCGGCGTGCAGCCTATAATTACGCAGATAGAGAAGAACACACGCATAATGCACGCTACGCATAACGTGCGCTGACGACGTCCGTCATGGAAAGACCAAGGTTTGTGCGCTAGGATTGACGCAACGTTGGCCGCGTGCTGAACGTCAAATGCCCAGCTTTTTGTTTCATTCAACTCAAATTCAGTTTTTACAACGCGCGTCAAAATTAACGTTTCGTCTGGCGTCTTCCAACTCTTCTGTAATTTTCATTGCACAAAAAAAAAACGCCTAGTGTGCCCCCGGCCTTATCTCACTTTCCAAATCGGCTATTTGGTCTAGATTGTTCTTTTCGCCTGCCAATTATCCTGGTTTTCATCTTTCTCTGAATAACCCCCTATGTCTTCCATGAAGCTTGGTTAAAAAATGTCAGTGCCATAGAAGAGTAGTTCACAACAAATTCAACAGTCCGCTTTCCTTCTGTTCCTGCTTTTGGTACAAGGGAGAAAATCCTGAACAAGACTGAGCTTATGGTTAGTTAGAATCTATACCAAAGCTTGACAAATTAAAATCCAATTTAGGAGCCAGGAAGAATACATATGGCTAGAATAACCCAGGGATATCGGATCTAGAGCTAAAATTGTAGGAGCCATTGGCTGCTGCATTTTAGTGTTAAATCAAGCTCAGATTATACTAGAACTATAAAATACACGTGAACAGTCCGCAAGACATCATGATACAATGGCACACTATCGTCTGTCCTGGTTCATAGCATATGAAAGCCCCTATTCCAGCCAAGAGAGAAATACAGAACCATTAAAAGCAAAAAGATGGATGGAGATGTTGTGAATTATCTGCCTCTCTGGCTTGCTTGTAATCTTAGATAGCCGCAAAATGATACCGGCACTTGCGACAATGCTGGTGTCAACTCCTGGAGGCCAGAAGAGTCCATGGAGAGCCAAGCGCTGCCCTGTTGGGCTGGCAGAAGGTCCCAGGAGAACTGATTGTTCTCCAAGTCCTTCTGTCTACAGAAAGAGTATACAACAGGACAATAAGGTTTGAGGTTTTTCTTCCCGCATTTGGTGGAAAATGTACTGTTACTGGTTTTGTTCTTGACCACAATCTCTATCTAGAAATTGCATATAAATAGCTGAGAATATTCTGCATTGATTAAGAGACATATTGTATACAGTTAGCAGATTGAATCGCAATCGGTCGTAATATGAATATTGTATTTTTCTTTGAATTGCGAGACGTGTATACACAGATTTATTGTAGTTTTAAATTGAATAAATGTTAAGTTTTATTTGTGTGTTTTCCATGCTAAGCCTTTTTGTGAGGCTCTTTTATTTGTGTTTAGTAGAATTATCCCGTGTTTCCAGTTTAAGGAACCACTAACGATCATCACTGGCGTGCCGATTACTGTGGATTGCTCATTTTGTACTTGGATCCCATTTCGTTTGGGATTCTATATTGTATTTTGGTTTTGTTCTTGAGTTAGATCCTTTGGAGCTCTATTTTATAGTCATTACGACATCCATCTTCTGTCCGACTTCGGTTAGAATAGTGTCCAAAGTCAACCACAAGGTAGAGGTTCTAATGTCCATCATATAGAGCTCTAAGAATCTAAATATATTAGCATAACTAAGGAGGGAAAAGACAGCAACCAACACCTCATTTTCCATCAGGGGGAAAATTTGTGGTAGACACACACACACACACAAAGACCTGAAGTCTGGAAGCAAAGTGGGGCGTTTGACCAATCCATAACAATAGGTCTGAGTGCATACTGCAGTGCTTGTGGTGTGGGACTTTGTCTATTACAAAAGTATCACTAGAATTTAAAAACATATTACTGATAATTTGACTCTGCATTATATTGAGCATTCAGCCCTTTCTGCAAACACTGTCGACTTCTGTAAGATCATTCCATCAATGACTTCCTAACTCTTACAAGCCTTTAGTTATTATATTTAAT
This sequence comes from Leptobrachium leishanense, assembly GCA_009667805.1. NCBI lineage: Eukaryota > Metazoa > Chordata > Amphibia > Anura > Megophryidae > Leptobrachium > Leptobrachium leishanense. The sequence continues at coordinate 123,834,935 of CM019067.1, read as the reverse complement.
AAGATGAATATTCACCTGCAACTAGCAGAGAAACAAGGGCATGTTATTAATCCTTTCTGGCATATAAAAGGGTTAAAATCAATGGGGGGGAACTACATAAGCACAACAGTTAATCAGCTGCATCATGCCTCTAAATCATATAGCCCATTAGATTCTAGCTGAAAAGGAACGATAAGGGATGGGTCGTAGGGGAGGAATACAATTATACAGCAAACTGGCATTAGGCAAACAGGATACCAGATGACAGAGCAACATATTTTTTGGAAGATTGCTTGTCCTTACTACAAGACAAATTAGAAGCGGTTGTTGACAAGCCGGCTTAGTTTATATGTACTTCACGCTGCCTGCAACAGAACATTTTTCAATGGGTAAAGTATGAGTAAACGGCTTGGATCAAATAAGATGACAGAATATTTTGTGGTGTGATTTGAAATGTGTGAACATTTCATGAATACAAAAGTAACAGCCGCCTAATTATTCTCAAGGACACCGACAGTCATTCCATGAAGGTCAAAGCTGGATAAATAATAAACTAAAATGATGCACAAAATCAAGATAACCAAACCACATTTATTAAAACACCAATATTCACCATGAACATTTAATTTACATGGTCATGGCAAGCTGAGTGCCATCCCCCTTCTCCCTTACAGGTGTCCTGGAAGGCTAATTCAGCCAACTGGAGGATTCTTCTGTCCAAAAAGCTGATAGTTTTTTTGCTCACCAGCTTTCCAAGCCACAGGTAAGTAGAGTGCCACTGTAATTTATATACACTCTTGACTAGCCAATGGCTCTGAATATGCTCATAGAAAGTATTATTGGATTGGCTGGACTCTCGATTGAATATTTAGCCTCCTGCCTGAGTACACTGCTGTTATAACAATGGCTTCCAGATCAGAGTAGCACCAAGAGAGTCACAGAGCTGAAATGAAGGGTAAAGACAATAAAGGCTTAAAAAGGGAGAAGGGGTAAAACATAACCCCTGTAGTTTTCTTCCCCCATCTCCACATTTTAACTCCAGAATTCCCCTTAATGGCAAGTGATTGGAATGTGCCCAGTTGAACAGATTCAATAAAGAAATAAAGCCAAAGAAGAGGAAGCTAAGTGTAACGAGGGACAAAAAGGGGAGGAAGCTCACCAAAAATAAATTTAAAAAAAAAATTGGGCTGAGGCTGACAGCAACATCTGCCTAGTCATTTAAAGGGCAAATACAAGCGAACTCTATTTTTAATAGAGTACCCCTTTAAGCCACTCTTAAGTCTACACAGATTTGCCGGAAATATACAGTGGTACCTCGGTTCAAGAAATTAATTGGTTCCACGACTCTGGTCGCGAACCGAATCACATTTTCCCATAGGGTTCAATGTAAATCAGGTTAATCCGTTCTGACCCCTACAAACATGGTCGCGAACCGATTTTTGGTTGTGAACCGAATCACATTTTCTCAAAAGGTTCAACGTAAATCAGGTTAATCTGTTCTGAACCATATGGGGGAAAAAATGTAACCACAAAAATATGAAACAAAGTACAGTATGAAGAGAGTGAACACTAACCTTTCTTGAGGCGACTTCTGACATGGAGGACGGAAAGGTGGGAGGGGAGGAGGTTATTGGTTGGAGGGAAGAGTCCCTCTCCATAATGGCATTGGGGAGATCTCCTTCAGGGGTTTCATCGCTTCTTTGTCGCTTAGCTGCAGGGTCAATTTTGGTGAAAAATCTGTCTAATCTGTCACTTGTTTTTTCCTATGCTGCAAAACCCTCCAAAAATGAGAGACCACGTTGTCGTTCATCATATTCAAGACGCTGTTCATCACAGTTATGTTGGGGTGGGGCTTCTCAAAGAAATACTGGCACTCGTTCCATTTCTCCATTATGGATGTCATCACATCACTGCTACCCTCCTTTTCTTGCTCTTCCCTCGGTGGAATGCTCCATGAGCCATGCTGGATTTAATACAGTAATACTGAACAGTACTGTGCTACAAAATCACACAAAAAAAAGCTTCACAGTAGCCCTGTCTGCGACCGCGATCTCGAGTTCAGGAAGTACAGGAAGCCACGACCATGTGTCAGAGTGGGGAAGATGGCCGTGGTTGTGTTCGTAACCCGAGGCGGAGTTCGTGAACGGAGGTAAAATGTTGATGAACTTCCTGGTCGCAAACTGAATTGTTCGTGAACCGGGGCGTTCGTGAACAGAGGTACCACTGAAACAGCCCCAGAACAACAGGATGTAGCTCTTCGAACGCCGATCTTTGACCAGAGTTCTGGTCACTATGTCCCAATTAGCTTAATTGTTATTAGTGTGCCAACTGCAGGAGGCTGGTTCATAGACAAAAGAGGATAGGACAGCACCCTTGGCATGGTCAAATTTAAAACCAAAACCAAAGATAAGCCTAGATATTTAAATAATTATGGTTATTAGTAAATGTGGTATCGGTTTAATAATTAAAGCCCTGGCAATTCTCCCTTTCCAACTGAAGAATAGGACTGAGAGTCAAGATCTTAGGACTTTTATGAAAACTGCCCTGTCTGAGGTCACTTTAGGCATGCTCAGTTTGCTCCAAGAAACCTTTTGTAATGTTACCCATTTTCTTTGTATTGGGTTATGTGAGGACTGCTGTTTCAACAGAAGAAAAAAAGAAAAGCGGCAGGTACATTGCCTTTTCTAGTAAGGCTGCAACTGGATAAAAGGGGAAATTTACAAACATCAAGCCAAAGATGCCAAAATTAGAATTAAGAAATTAGGCCGGCGTCAGACGAACGCAGTGATCATGTCCATGTTGCCGCACAGTTTAACGTCCATCGTAGCATAGAATCAGGAGCAATAGACCCACACACGAAGTACGTGCGCACCGAACTGTGCACGCACAACGCACGTGGCAAACAGACACAAGTTAGGCAACAACGTAAAACCGTTAGACGGACGCGCAGAGTGCGCCACGTCCGAGTAGCGTTCTGTGTGAGTGATGAGATGTCAGACGCACCGCATTTGCGACGTCCAGCACCTGGACGCACAAAATGGCTTTTCATATCCTTTTCAAATTTTTATCATTTTTCATATTAATTTTGTTTCCCATAATTCTTTTTTTTCTACGTCCATCAACAAAAACGGACCGTGCGGTGTCTACAGTATCTTCCGTCAATATGTCTGTCCGTTGTGCACGTACGCTATGACTGCATTCATCTGACAGCCTAATTCACGGAGCTGCTGGCAGGTAAGAGGTTGTCCATTCCCACGCTCTTGAACGACCATGCAGGTTGCAAACGTCATCCAAAGTGGAGCACTCAGTACTGCAATATGATCTACTGCAGGAAGCAACAAATATGGAAAAACAGAAGAACAGCAATGCTGGCAATAAGGGAGTTTTATACCCACTCCAAGCTAAAAGAAAAATGAAGTGAGGACTAGCGCGAGGGTCAGAAGGAGTTAATATGTATATACGCAAACATAAATAATATATGTTCCATGCTATAGATATTTAGCAAGTAAATCTACAGCAAAATTAAAACATAATTAAAAATAATGAAACCTACACAACAAAAACACTAGGATATAAAATATGAGACCTGTATTCTCTTATCTGTAGGGTACTGATCATGTAATAATAGGACAGGATCAACATATTCCCTTTATTCTTTGCAGAGCACTAACTCCTAAGCAGGCTTACATAGTGCTGGGTTAGAATGGTGTTTTTAGAGCACAGAATAATTCTGCTAGTCTCCAGCAGCTGATCCGAATGCTCTATTCTCTCTGGTACCATTACTGCATATGAGGATTTTACTTGAATGTATCTGGCAAGCTCTAGATGAAAAATTGTCATAATTAGATCATGTCATATGGGATGTGCCAAAAATGGCAACTGCATGTGTATGATCTATGGAAAGAATCAGAAAAAAGATAGAAATAATCAAGCAACATCATTATCTGTAGGTAAGAAAGCAAACCAAGCAAGGAAGAAAAAAATTTTAGAAAAAAATACGACATTTAATGAACAGAAATTAGTTGAAACTTAAAAGCATGAACAAATTAAAACAGTAACTGTAGAATGGAGAATTAAATACGTATAATAAGTAAGTGGTGCTTAAATAGATAAGCTGAGAATTGTAAGTGCCATCTGATCGGGTAAAGTACGATATAATGAGCCGTTCTGAACTCCAAATTTCACCAGTGGGAGCTGGTTCATTTCAAATTTCTGGGAGGTGAGTTGCACTTTAAAGTTTACTGATGCAAAAAGGGCAACGGGAGCAAGACAGAAAGTCGTACAAATCAGTCGTCTGGATTCTTACCATGGCATGTTGAAATCTGAACTACTGTCTGCCAATTTAAATCAGCCATGAGGGTCTCTCACAGGTGCCCTGACCTGGTACAGACAGGGTTCTTTTTGTTGAGGAGAACTCTTTCAATTACTAACTTTGATTATTTCACACATCAAAGAATAACTGAGGATCAGACGTTTAGAAAATATAACTCCGCACAGGGTAAAATCAATACGCAATGGTACAGGTGCCACAAAACAAGTGTCCAGTCTACTGATCGGATGACACCTTGGGAGATGGAATCCATAGCAAAAAAATGAAAAATCCCAGTCTAGGGGGTGAATATGGTCCTGCCGTTATTCCACAGATATAATAAATATGCTGAGAGACATAGGCAGGAGGAGGGAGAGGCTGGGGAGTACAGAGATTGAGTGCCGATAGGATGACAGAAATAGACATCTAGAGAATCTGGTGGACAGAGTGAAATGGATGGCGAGAGATGTTTTGGCAAAGGCAGAGACAGAAATTTAGAAACATATAGAAGGGTATGTGTGTTTTTAAATGCTGCACTGGACAGGGTTCTGATGGTGCATGGTCACCAGTCTTGATGTGGACAACAGAGGGAGAAGAAAGATTAGTCACAAGACACAGGGACAGTAATGCTTCAGGTCCTGCACTCAGGACCTTTCTCAAGCCACCTTCGCAAGAAATGTTGCTGTACCTACAACAGACTTTTAGAAAAGCAGAAACTTATAAACAGGTAGGTGGACAAAAAGAGACTGATACACAAAGGGAGTGTGACCGAGAGGTCAGTGTAGAGAGATGGAGGGCGAGAGAAAAAGATGGAGGGCGAGAGAAAAAGATGGTGGACGAGAGAGAGCGAGATGGAGGGCGAGAGGGAGAGATGGAGTGCGAGAGGGAGAGAGATGGAGAGAGATGGTGGGCGAGAGGGAGAGAGATGGGAGGGCGAGAGAAAAAGATGGTGGGCGAGAGAAAGAGATGGAGGGCGAGAGAAAGAGATGGAGGGCGAGAGAAAGAGATGGAGGGCGAGAGAAGGAGTTGGAGTGAGACAGATCAACACAGAGGCAGAGAGACATGAGTTGGGAGTCAAATGGAGTGAGGTGGACAAAGAAAGAGGCAGACTGATACAATCCATGGCGCAGACCTTTGCCTGTGGAAACCAGTTATTAGAAAGGACTAGCTGTTGGGTTAGGTGGAAAGATGTGCTTTTTACATACATTGTATATACAAATATGTAGTAAAATATGCAATTTTTACCACAAAGTACACTTTTTTTTGCTACCAAGTCTCATACTTGCATAACGGGATGAAAGCTTGGACTTCCGTAGAATTTGTAAAATGGGGTCACTTAATTGTGTTACCTCCCCGGCCATGTGTTGCCAGCCTTCCCCTGGCAGCAGCCCTCCGACTCCGGGCTTGCAAGGCTTTGCAGGCGTCGAGAGGCATACTATGTCTGGGCCCGAGGCACTTTGCTTTAGATACAGAAGAGAATGAAGGTTTATATGTTTTTCACAATATCCAGCTGAACACCATCAAACAAGCCGTCGTTCCCATCTAGACCAATTTGTAGCCGGGCTGGGTGTTATGAATTGTTAAACATTCACTACAGAGCCTTTGATGATTTAAGCACACAACAGCTTGAGTCCGTCGAGCTAGCTGAAAATTTTCATTTATTCCCGCTGTCTACAATTACCCGTAACTATGTATTTTTAAATATTTCCAGCCTATAAAAATTACTAATTTTTGCCACTTGTGTTTATCTGCGTTTTCGACTTTGATTTGGATAAATTAAGCTCTCAAGTGTTTCTTTGCTTTATGAAACTCTGCGTGTTGCACACTTCAGCGCAAATAAATGACTTCTACCATTAGAGGTTTAAATAATGTAATGTATTTCATTGCTCAGCCCCAAGCTGGATTCCAATGAAGTTGCTAATGCACGTAATGATTAAGTGTAACTCAAATACTAACTGTGTTGTTGAAAACATGACAGGCAATAATTTGGTCTATTATATTCTGCCATTTAATTGCCTGGTACAGACATTCTCTGACACGTTATGAAGCGATGATTTACAATTATTCAAGCTGCAAAGGTCAGAAAGTGACATTATAATCATCCACACAAAGATCTCTTCTAATGCACACACAAAAAAAAAAAAATACAAAAAAAAATAGATGGTGCCACACAAAATAAAAATTGTTTTGTCGGATATATTAAGTTTTTATTTAGTGCTCCTTCAGATGTAAAGTTAATGTGAGCCCGAGCGCAGCATGCAGAAAGGAGAAAAAACGCAGACCGCATTAGCAAATGGATGAGGGGAATCGGAAAACATTCTGCGTACAGCCGTTTAATCAAATGTACATTTCAGCAAGATGATTCACAAGCAAATGTCATGCAAAACTAGAGACATACTTGAGTTGTGGGCGATTTTGTTAAATGCTTCACAAGCAAATAATACTATAAAATAATAACAAAAGGGATCTATTCCAGGTAATGACCACAGTGCCTTATCGCTGGACTCCAGAAAGGACAATGCGTGTGGTATAACGGTTTGGCATTAAAACACCAGCTATAAATGTTGTACCGCTAGCCCTAGACGTGCTCAGCCCGTATTGTAGGGTGGGCTCACATGTTACATTTATTAATTACAGAATGAAATGATCCCAAACGGTTATTGGTTCATCATAATTAACAAGAAAATCAAGAACAATTCTAAAAGTGGAGATGGAAAACTAAGAGGAGGAAAGCAGGTAGAAAAAAACCCACAGCTGGCACGCCCTTCCGTGCACGTCTATGCCACTAGCTACAGCTCAATTTGGAATAGTGCCCAACACCTTTCGAAATACCTTCCTATGGATCTCCTGAAGACAAATTTCACATCTTGGAGACACTCGCCTCAACCACAAATGGGTTCACAGGGGACTTTATCCTCAGCCTCTACTTACATCAAGGGTGGGGAACCTTTTTTCTGCCAAGGACCATTTGGAAATTAATATCGTTTAAGTGCCATACAAAATGAACAACTTAAAATTTAGCCAGCTATATTTAGGAAGACATTTTTATAATTTATTTGTATTTTTTCCCCCCTAATCTTTACTTTAGGTTCGATCAGAAAGATAAATCATTTTTCTTATTTTGCGCTCTAAAAATTGAAACATTTAAAAAAGAAATATAGGGGGGGTGGAATGAAATGAATGGGGAGGGTGTGTGTGAAATTAATTCATTTCACCCCCCCATTCCATTTAATTAATTTCACCCCCCATTCCATTTAAATCATTTCGCCCCCCCCATTCCATTTAATTCTTTTCACCCCCCCCATTCCATTTAATTCATTTCACGCCCCCATTCCATTTAATTCATTTCACCCCCCATTCCATTTAATTCATTTCACCCCCCATTCCATTTAATTCATTTCACCCCCCATTCCATTTAATTCATTTCACCCCCCATTCCATTTAATTCATTTCACCCCCCATTCCATTTAATTCATTTCACCCCCCATTCCATTTAATTCATTTCACCCCCCATTCCATTTAATTCATTCCCCCCCCATTCCATTTAGTTCATTTCACCACCCCCCCACGGCACTTTCACCTGACCTTGGCGCGTGGCGAGTAGTAGAATGAGGGGCGGGGATTATCCCGGCTTCCCTCACAAACTGTGGCGTGCAGGGTCCTCCTTCACGCTGTGGCCGGAACATGAGGGGTGCAGGGTGTAGGAGGATCCAGTGCGCAGCTAATCCCTACCCCCTCATTCTACTGCTCACCGCACACCAAGGTCCAGTGAAAGTGCCACGGAAGAGGGAATTTAAACACCCTCCTGCTGTGGGGCATTAAGGGTTGAACCAAGTGATTCCGCGGGCCGGACGTTCTCCACCCCTGACTTACATGCTCCATCACCTAAAAGAAATCATGAAGTCTCAGGGAGGGCGAGGCCTTTTAGCTCCTGGATTTTTTAATTCAACGAGATCCAGGTCCATTCTGATCCATTATTTCCGGCTAATACACCCTGGAGCAACCATTTGTCTTGCGTATTGTTGGGCCCAATAAGTACTTCAATAAAAGGTAAAAAATAATTACGTATACACAAGTTACTATAACACTTATACTTATTAACCCTTTATATACGACTGCAATTGTATCATAAAAAAAGGTAACAAATAGCTTCATGACAAAATCAGCTAATCTCTAGGACCTCTAGGAAACTGTTACATTTATAACATACAATGATATATTAGCTACAAATCACACAAAAAAAAACAACAACAGTATATGGTGTTCTGTTTTTGACGGAATTAGAGAGTTAATGTTCCTGAAAGGATGCCTCACCTTATAAAGGAGGATCTTTTTAAAAAAACAAAAATTTGTCGCAATTAAAACTAATGAAGAAATGCAGCATGACCTGATAATCCTCAGGAACTAGTAAATCCATTGAGCCTTCTAAGATTATTTAGCCATCAATGATAATGAATTGACATTGTCAGCACTGTTAATGTACCGACACAATGGTGTGTCTAACATGAGAATCATCCCCACAGACTGTTACGATACCAATCCATCCGCTTGATTCAGTTTTTTTACCCATCAACTGTTATCACGATGTCTGAGTGTATGTTATTTTTATTTTTTTATTCTGAAATTCATAAAAATTTTATGACAAAAGAAATTCAACAATACAAAACAAAAGACAACTATCCAAAGAAAAAAATTAATTATACACCATCAGTGACATGCCCATGGAGAAGAGGTCTCCCCTGCCTTCAGACTGAATAAATCATTACGTAAGTGGACTGACAGATCCATGGTTCCGGGAAGGCTGGCCAACACATAGGGCATCTGAGAAGATCAGAAGATCTCCCTCACTAGAATAACAAACAATTTCTGACTTCTCCAGCCATTCCAAACCATTGTTTTGTTTTTAAGAGCTTGTGGCGTGTCCATGTTACGGACCATACAGAGTCTAGAAAAGCTGATCTTCACACAGGTTTCCTAGCAGAATGTCTGTAGGAACATGGTGTGAGGGGCACCAGGGGCAGAAATAAGGATCAGCCTGGAACATGCAGAAGGAAGGCTTGTGTGAGGAACGTTTTAAGGCCCTATAACAACAAATTCCAACTGTACCTCTGTACCCCCTGGTTAATTTAACATATAGTAAAATGGAAGAGACTCGAAGAAGCATGCAATAAACACATTTACCCCGAGCCATTTCACGCCTCTGTGCTCAGCTAATTTTTACCGCTTTTGCTCATCGTGTTTAAACGCGATTTGAAGTCACAGTTTATTATATGACCCAGACAGATTATTATATATCACTGTTTCTGGCAGATTCATAATATGTCATTATTATATGTATACGTCATGTCCTGCCTGTATATTATAACAAAAAAATGCAATAAAAATTAGAATTTTTAAATCATCTACAGCCTGCAAAGTGTTTTTTTTTTCTTTCACATTCTATCATCCAAGTTTTGCATTTATATTTATTATGGGGTGCGCTTGTTAAAAAAATTTGAAATGGGGACTCATTACTTTTTTTGGGGGGGGGGATTACGTGATTTTTAGCAAACGCCCCCATAGAAAAAAATCATTCCTGCAGCATCATTGTTCACATTATAATTGAAATGGGTACAATATTGCTGCATTAATAAAAACAACACAAAAATAAAAAAATAAAAATTTAAAAATTATTTATTTTTATTAATTTTCTGTTACTTTTAACATGGTCATGTTTGGTATGCTCTGGCCTTTCAAATGACATCAGACATGACCCTCTATCTGCCATCGTTCTGGAGATATGGTGTTTCCTTGGGAAAACCCTGGGCAGCTAGGGGTTTCCCAGCTAACTGACGTCATCACACCATGCAGAATGACGTCAGGTGGCGAGGGGGGACCCGGAGGTGGAGCCACCATCCAAGATGGCAGACCCCGCCAGAGCTAGGCCGCGATCCGGTGCCGAATGACGCCGGATTGCAGTCCGGCATGTCAGGGGTTAAAGACCGGCATCGCTTGAAAGGGCAGACACTGCCCTTCAAAGCACTGGTGTATTTTGGCCTAGGCCGACTAGGCCCAGGCCTAGGGCAGCACTTTCCAGGGGGCGGCGGCCCGCACTGGGTGGCCCCACCCCTAAAAAAAGAAAAAATATATTATTTTTTTTACACTTTTGCAAAGTATTTTACCAGGAAGGATACATTGAGATTTCACTAATTTACACTTTCAATTTCACTTTCCAGGGGGCAGCAAACAACCTCACCACTAAATGGGTTATTCACGGAGCACCGAAATGACGCCAACTTTTTGGTGTTCTGTAGTTCCCTGCACTTCGGGGAATAAAATTTCCCCACCCTGCAGTGAATTCACCATTCACCGCAGGGTCCCCAAAGTGCATGGAGTCGGCCGCTGAATGCTGCCACCGCAAACCCGTGGCCTGCTGTTTTCAAAAGAACTACTGAACGAAAATATCTGGAATTTACATATAAGATCCTATGATTGATAATAAAAAGTTCTGTTACAGAAAAAGGAAAAACTGCTATTAAAAAAAGGGGGGGGGGAATTTTGCCCAAAAAAATCTGAAAAATGACTACAAGGTACTAAAAAAAAAATCACTAAGTAAAGACTTTTTACTGCAGATTAAAATAATAAATGATTTATTAGATATTGCATAAAAACGGGAATATTTTTAACATTGAAACCTATAGGGTTCGCCTGAATGAAACCACCGAACATCAGGGCATTTCACTGCCATTTCTCTGAGTCTCAGTACCACATGACTGGCTGAACCACGTGAAACGCACGCGCGCAGCTGCCCGCCCTTTCGTTAACACAGACTCTATTCTGGACTGAACACCCACCGGGAAGGGAATCAAAGCTACAGTGCACACTCTGACAGTGGCACCCCACTGCTGACAAGATGGCTCCACAGCATAATTGCTGTGTGCTCATATACACTCGGTTTGCTGGGAGTTTTACTGCAGTGGATTCTGATGCACTCATACACACCGCACATTGCATTGCTGGGAGTTTTATTGCTGTGGATTCTGTGATACACACTGCATATTACTGTGAGTTGTATTGCTCTGGAGCTCTGGGATACGCTCATACACACTGCACATTACTGTGAGTTTTATTGCTGTGCAGTTCTGTGATATGCTCATACACACTGCACATTTCTGTGGGTTTTATTGCTGTGCAGCTCTGATATGCTCATACACAGTGCCCATTTCTGTGGGTTTTATTGCTGTGCAGCTCTGTGATACGCTCATATGCAGTGCACGTTTCTGTGTATTTTATTGTTCAACCAATTAGAGCGGCTGTGATCCCGTTTACTTGACATGCGTGGCTGTTCTTTGTAAAAATGCTTGAATTTAAACATTTCATAATTTTCTTTAGCTCAATAGATACATTTGAAATGGTATACAAAATATACAAGTAGGCACTTGGTATCCACTTTTAATATAAAGAGATGAAAAGGCGGAGCTCTAAGAGGAAAAGGTGGAGCTTAAAGAGGAAGGGTGGGGATTAACCAGGAAGAGGTGTGTCCTTGACAGGAAGGGGTGCATCAAATTTAAATTAGGGGGTGCACGAGTTTAGTCAGGCCTAGGGCAGCACAAAACCTAAGTACACCACTGCTTCAAAGCGATGCCCGCCTTTATCTTGTAGACCTTCCTGATCAGGAGGGAGTGGGATCCGAAGGGATCCCTCCGCCATTCAGGCGATCTCCCGGCTTTGCCGGGGGGGGGGGGGGAGGTTTGCCTGAAAATGACATCACGTCCGACGTGATGACGTCCTTACGGCGAGGGGGGGGGTCTGTAAAAGCAGTGTCTGACTTCTAGGAAGTCAGAATCCTGTGGGACCCTGGACCAGAGAGGTGAGTATCTGTCTGACCCCCCGCCGAGTGGAAGACGTGTGGGGAACGTCCTCTGCATACAGCGGGAGTCAATGAGGACTTTCCCCACAAGTCTTCCGCAGGGAAAGGGTTAAATTAATGTACTTTTATATTTCATCTAGTATTTAAAAAAACGGAGTAAAATCTTTATATCAAGCACCCATTAAATTATTTTGTAAATCTGAGATGTGGTTGTCACAGATATCTTTAATTCCCAATAGGGAATTAGTAGTTCTAACATCACACAGACCTACAAGATAAAGTTCTTTTCGGGAATGCACCTATCAGTTGAGCAGAAAAACGAATCCTAAAATAAAAAATAAATAAAAAGCACACTATTTTTTGTGACTAGAAACCTAAAGTCATGACTATCAGCCGGGATCTGAAACCCAATCAAATTCACATCCTGACCTAATGATGGTTTCTAAACCTGAATAAAGTGCAGAAATTTTTTGTTATTTCAAGGCAAGCTGTAAAAGACAATATTCAAGAGATTTATATCTGCTCGACAAGAAGTCCCTTTTCTGAGTGATATATGAATAACACATTGATGAATGACATGTATGGAAATATCACATTGCGACTGCACATCAAAGCCATTGCAATATCTCTGCTGCAGACACGGTTATCATTTTACTTAGGGAGAGCAGCTTCTGTTTCATGAAAATTCTTCTACAGTTCTAATAAAATAACAGAATATCATTTTGCGATTCAGCTTTTGCACATTCATATACAGGATAATACATTGCCTTTGACTGGCTGCGTGAAGTTACTTTCCAAAACATCTTTAAAAAAAATCAAAAAAAAAAAATCAGCCAATCCTCTCAATTGCCAGAAGCATCTCTGGTTAATTTGTAGGACTTGCAATTTACCTAAAATTTTGTAGACCATGGTCCTAAATCTCCAGATAGAAATGATCTCTGGCAGCACTTGTGCTTTGACAAAGTCCAAACGAAGGTCAAGGGGCTGGAGGTGACAAGTCGCTTCCAAAACCTCACTTGACATGTGGTAGAGTTACGAGTTATGAGGAGTCAGTGTGGGTCTTTTTGGATGCTACCCTCCTCATGAACGAACTACAATACTCTGCCCATTAGGGAATGCCCTAATAGAACAAAAGAGCTAGGACCCGATTCCAAACAAGACGTTAAAGAGGAGACACAATTATAAAACTTTTGCGTTAGCCTTTTTTCTATTTGTGGCTCACCTTTAACATCTGTATTCCAACCAAGCAACTTTATAGGCAGCTAGAGCTGCAATACTTTCAAGCCGCAGGATGATAAAAGCTCAGTGCATGGCACCACTGCCGTTATCAGCTCCAGGAGTCCATACGACTCCTAGAGCAGCCAGGCAGGAGCTAGCCCAAGTGAAACGATTTGTTCCCAGTGTTCAAGCGGTCCATGGAGAGAGGAAGCGGTGGATCGTGCAGCTCTCTTCACTGAGGGATCCGCGGTAAGTATTGGATTTTTTTGGGGTGGGCTTAGATTCATGTGTTAAAGGAACACCATTACCAAAATATGAAATGTCCTCATTTTGTTTATTTTATGTTGCCGTTATCTTACACGTACTTTGTTTTTCTCTTGTATGTTTAGTTAAGAAAATATTTTACTCTATATGCGTCACTGGGTGCATCCATTGTGTGTTCACACCGCACACACCCCCCCCACCCGTATATTTACAGCACTTGTTCCTCACTGTGTGGCATTGAACATAATATGGAGTGAATGAGTCTGTAGTCATGGAAACTGACTCACAGCATTGTATTATGTGGGATGTATTCAAAGGACATCACAAGGGGAATCGATTAGAAGTCTTTTAAGCTCCCTGCCTTATCTGATTCAGCAGCCAGCTCTTATCTCAGACTGGAGAGCAATAGCCTCCTGCCATTTTAGCGAAACTGTCACGGTCCACCCCATGTACCTGTCTTGCACACCTGGATCTTAGAACTTTGCCATGTATCCTCCTTTTCTTGGATTCCGTTCCAGGTTTTACCCAGGCTCTGCACCTGGACCAGGCTCCTGGAGATCCAGTCTGGGTCTTTCTTTTCTGGCCCTGGACTTCCAGCTGTGGCCTGTGTTTAAGCCTCCTTAAAAGGTAGAGAGACCCAGCCAGCAGTGGGTCTGCATGGTTCTCCCTGGCTGAGGTCACTTGGTTGTGTGCAAACCTGCTCTTCCTGTACCAGCTTATACTACGTATCCAGTACCCATCTGTCTACCTGTGGATTACAGTTGTTCTCACCGTCTGACCTTTTGATCAAGGTACCGCTGTCTAGACTTATCCTTGGTGGGCCCTGTCTGCAGTCTAGGACTGCATTACCCACAATCCACTGACTCTCCAAGAACTCTCCCTGGACTTTATTGCTATTCCCTTTGTTCTTTTGCCTGCAGTTAAGGACCATTTATGTTTTATTAAAGAATCTGCTTTGCGTGATTCCTGTCTGGCCTCCCCTCTGTCGCAGCCTGCTGGGCTCATACCAGAACCGCACACGCCTCGTGACAGAATGCAGACCCCATCTTATTACGAGTCTGCGGTGATACAGGCGACGGTGGCATCCATGAAAATGGCTGTGGAGAACTTCCTGCAGCAACTGGACTCTATGTTGCTTAAAGTGCTGCAAGGATTATGGGGCACATCACCTAAGGTGCGCTCTTCCACTTCTATGTCTGGCTGCAGGAGACCCTTGTCTGAGGAGGAACGCTCCAGGAGGAGGTCTTTGGGACTGTGCTTCTATTGTAGTGTGGGCTCACATTTCATAGCTTCGTGCCCTGTGCGCCCACCCAAGCCATCCCCGTCACAGACCAGAGTCAACCCTGTTCCTCCTGCTTCTCAACTGGTTGCTCCTCCTGTGTCTGTGCATGCTAACAGCAAAAAGACATTACCTGCTGAGTCCTTGCCATCAATGTCCAAGAGAACTCCAATTGCCAAAGCTCGACAGCACCCTGTCTCTGCCAGCCCTCGCCAAGCTACTATCAAGCCTCGCCAGGTCACAGCCAAGTCATGCCCAGTCTCAAATTCTGCCAAGTCTCGCCAAGCTGCTGTCAAGCTTCGCCAGCCCACAGCCAAACCTCGCCCAGTCTCTGTTCCTGCTAGGCCTCGCCAGGCTACCACAGTTGGCAAGTCTCGCCACACTCCGGTACCCAGATCTAAGAGGCCTGAATGTAGGGAAAACTTCTCTGTTGTGGAGAGTACAGAGGATGACTCCCTCTCTGATTACTTGGAGACCCCGCCATCTGAGCCTGCTGACGTTGAACCCATGGACATGGAACCTACCTTGCCCACAGATTCGGAGCCTTATATGCCCATGGAGGTTGCTTTGACATAGACTACGGAGGTCGCTGCCCTGCAACCCGCAGGATCTGCCCTGCAACCCGCAGGATCTCAAGAGGTCGCTGCCCTGCAACCCGCAGGATCTCAAGAGGTCGCTGCCCTGCAACCCGCAGGATCTCCAGTTGTCGCTGCCCTGCAACCCGCAGGATCTCCAGTTGTCGCTGCCCTGCAACCCGCAGGTTCTCCAGTTGTCGCTGCCCTGCATCCCGCAGGTTCTCCAGTTGTCGCTGCCCTGCATCCCGCAGGTTCTCCAGTTGTCGCTGCCCTGCATCCCGCAGGTTCTCCAGTTGTCGCTGCCCTGCATCCCGCAGGTTCTCCAGAACTCGCAGCCCTGCATCCCGCAGGGTCCCCGGAGGTCGCTGCCCTGCATCCCGCAGGTTATCCTGAGCTATCACCGCCACGGGGTCGTCGACACCGCCGTAAGGCCAAGCCGCTCACTGCCCAGCAAGAGCCGTGCTGTACCCAGGTCGCCGCAGAGCCGTGCTGTACCCAGGTCGCCGCAGAGCCGTGCTGTACCCAGGTCGCCGCAGAGCCGTGCTGTACCCAGGTCGCTCAAGTGCCGTGCTGTACCAAGGGCCTCGCCAAGGGCGCTGCCCCTCTGTGCCTCGCCAAGGGCGCTGCCCCTCCGTGCCTCGCCAAGCGCGCTGCCCCTCCCGAGGGTTGCGTCTGGGCATCCAATGGCACGTTGGTCCGAAAAGAAAACCTGCCACATTTTGAGAGGGCCCTGCGTGCTTATGGTGACGTTTATGGCAATCCAGACTCTGAGTACATTGGAGGGTGGTGATTTATGCTCCATCCCCTGTTCCAGCATCGGTGCCCGGTGGGCACCCGTCAGGGGGGGTACTGTCACGGTCCACCCCATGTACCTGTCTTGCACACCTGGATCTTAGAACTTTGCCATGTATCCTCCTTTTCTTGGATTCCGTTCCAGGTTTTACCCAGGCTCTGCACCTGGACCAGGCTCCTGGAGATCCAGCCTGGGTCTTTCTTTTCTAGCCCTGGACTTCCAGCTGAGGCCTATCTGTGTTTAAGCCTCCTTAAAAGGCAGAGAGACCCAGCCAGCAGTGGGTCTGCATTGTTCTCCCTGACTGAGGTCACTTGGTTGTGTGCAAACCTGCTCTTCCTGTACCAGCTTATCCTACGTATCCAGTACCCATCTGTCTACCTGTGGATTACAGTTGTTCTCATCGTCTGACCTTTTGATCAAGGTACCGCTGTCTAGACTTATCCTTGGTGGGCCCTGTCTGCAGTCTAGGACTGCATTACCCACAATCCACTGACTCTCCAAGAACTCTCCCTGGACTTTATTGCTATTCCCTTTGTTCTTTTGCCTGCAGTTAAGGACCATTTATGTTTAATTAAAGAATCTGCTTTGCGTGATTCCTGTCTGGTCTCCCCTCTGTGTCGCCGCCTGCTGGGCTCATACCAGAACCGCACACGCCTCGTGACAGAAACATTCCCTCCTCCACCTCATTACCTTTGAAATACTTTAGATTAAATATGTGCTTTGAGTACAGGTTGTGATCTGGCTCCAGATATTTTGAAACTACATTTCCCATAATGTTCGGGCACACGTTGAGCTACCAAGGCATCATGGGTTGTATGTAGTTCAAAAAGATCTGGGGGCCCCAAGGCTGCTGAACACTGGTCTACAGGCACATTCTTCACTTGTTTTGGAGAGAACATGGCATCCAGCAGCTGTCATCGAATGTTGTAGTTCACCGGTTTCATCCTCGTCAGATGTGACACACTATACGGTAATCATTAACTCTTCAGTTATCTCCAGAGGTATCCACAAGCATTGCTTATGTTCTATGGCCTAATAGTTTAAAGAAGTGTATGTCATGTCCCCTTTACCAAGGCATGGCTTTCGACCTTTCATGCCTTCTCTGAAAAATCAGTCAAACCTGCTGCAGACAGTGGAATATATCCTCAATTTCACAAGTGAAAGGTCTTCATATGAGGAAGGTAGATTTCTCTCAAAACGAGTAATGCCTATTGAGTTGTGATGAGGGGACATGCTGCAGGTCCACATAAAGCGGACGTAAACGAATATTACTTGTGTTGTTAAGTGGGGTTCAAGGCATACCTTCACCTCAAAACAACTATGAACCTAGCATGTGTATCATTAAGCCATTTGCAGTTTATGTAACTTTTAAATAATGATACTGCTACAACATTCTAAAAGAAAATATACCGACACAGTAGGATAAGAATTTTTCATGATAAAAGCATTAGCTGAATGTCCAGTAATCCTTCATATTTTATAGGTAACAAAAGAAAGAAATGCTCACAATTTGCAGATTAATTGGTCTACTCGAGATAATGAAAGCACCACTTTGATTTAAATATAATTTATCAAAACCTTATGTAACAGATCTCGTGAGTAAAACTGTCTGATGAACAGAATACAGCAGAGTTAACCAAAGGCAGAGCCTATAATATACGTTTTCAAACTTCGCCAAGTTGAGTTCTATTTCTTGCTTTTCTTAGAGCAAGTAAAAAGCTGTTCATATCGAAAAGTGTCCTAGCATTAAGTAGCTCAACCCCATTCATTCATCCACATACGGTGCTAACTATAATTGAACTTGCTACTTTTTGCATTAGCGGAGACCTCTCCAGCAGGTTACACAGGTTGGAATAAAAAAGTGTTTTTATACGATGCATAGATCAGATAATTTCCTGGCATAATAACATTAAATATATTTTTTAATCAGGACGAGGATATTAAAATCCAACTATGAATGCTCTGTGATGCGGCGTGCACGCCATTTCTAAAACCTCCAAGACATTTCCCTCAAATTAATTAGTTTTACATTAAGAAGTTTCAAAGCCTTCTTAAAAACGCAGCATATTTGAAGGACAATTAAACAGTGAATATGAACATTCAGAGATAATACAGTAGCAGGCACTGACATACAATATGTGCCATTTTTATATATATTTTTTGGAATGAACAAATGTGGAATAGAAGTTGCAAATAAAAACTGCGTGTATTGTTTCTGTTCGAGCACAAGATTTATTTTACACTCTATAAAGTTATATATATTTATTCACAGGGAAACCTTGCAATGATCAGAATTGGGTAATGGTATTCAGAATAGCAGGACAGAATCTAGTTTCACTGTGCAAGCTATATATTTTTTATGTCTTTAAATTGGATTTATGGTTCTCTCTGGCAGTATGTATGAACATCCTATAATTTAGGCAATTTACAGATTACAGGTTCAAATTGACCTTGCAGCCCCATACAATTGCTCGTGAATGGCGCTGAATTCCGAGTGGGAGAGAAATGTCATAACTGTGTTTAAGAAATTTACCATAACAATGAAAATCCGGGTACGCATGCATAATTTTTAGCCATCCCTGAGTGTCTGTGTGAAATCTGAAAGAATGTACATCTTCTAGTCTTTTATTCCAAGAGTGATGGGAGCAGCAAGAGGAAGGTACTCACCCACATACGTGACACTTGTACTCGCGCATCCCCAGGTGCCGCTTGACATGGTACCTGGCGTCTCCGAGCTGAGCGGCAGCAAAGTGGCATATTTTGCACTTGAATGGTTTCGAACCTACAGAACATCAAACAGGTGTTTGTTAAAATGTCTCGATATAAACATCCATAGTTACTTAACGGACATACTATGAATACATTCTAGTTTAAAGCCCTTCAAGTACTTGTAGTAGTCATCAAAAATAAGAGCAAAGGAGTAGGGTAACATGAACAAGCGGACTAGTAATAAGAGAAGAAAAAAAAAAGTAGCTATGGATGTTGATAAAATAATTAAATGAATTATCAAAAATAGTAAAATATTATTAAACTTTCAGGTTATCTTCTACCAACCATATTTCTTTCCCAAAGCATTTTTTTAAAACTAAAAACAGACTATTTTTCTACTAAAATTGTAATTATTTGCAACGGTCTGTGAGTGCCAGGTCGAGTAGCTCTTATAATATGAAACTGAGATTTAAAAATGCTCTAAAATCTGGACGTCCACACCTAACCTCATGTACCAGGGGTTACATTATTAAAAAATTACCTTCACGCTCTGTGTACATGAAACATAAACGAAGCTCATGTTTAGACTTGTGTCCCATCCCAAATATATCTCATAATTATATAGAAATACTCCAAAAACAGAAAAAGAAATAATAATATGAAATAGACTTCATGCCAAACATTTCAGACAAGGAATATACGGCCTGTAATATTATATATAATAGACCTTTTTAATGTGTGCCCGTACGGACGTGCCTTCAGGAGTCTATCGCAGCATTGAGACGCTGCGACGGGGCCAGCCACATGCTGTTGCGCGCACACGAATTGCGTGCGCAACAGCAGCCGTGCTGCATCTGTGCAGCAGCCTTCTCCGTCAAAACGCTAGGACGCGCATTGACGGAGCTGCAAAGCACGATCCTCTATAGGAGGATCGAGTCTTGCAGCACAGAGCTTACTAAGTGCGCTCAGCGAGGTGGCCAGACGGGTGTCGAGTAGAAGGAAGGAACTCTCACGGACGTTCCTTCCGCTCTCCAATGCCGCTTGTCTGACCCCAGCCTTAAATATAACGTTAGTCCAATAAAGGTATTACTACGTACTGCTATACTCAAGAATATATATATATATTTATTTATTTATTACACACACATTATTCAATAGGTTACTACAGGGCTCAAAATTTCAAGTCCCAAGCTAATAGCCAGACCTTAAAAGTTACTCGCCACCAGTTGCCCCACCTACCCTGCTCTGAACTCCGCCCCTAAACACACACTCTTAAATTATCTTATGAAATTACACTGTTAAAGGTTTTATTCAGAATAAAGTTACAAAAATAAATAACTTTAACCAGACCGACACTCCAAATACATGTATATCCAGACATCAGACGCCAGATACATATATACCCAGACATCAGACGCCAGATACATGTATATCCAGACATCAGATCCAAGTAATATCTTCCATTTAAGTACAGACTCCTCTCCAACAGTTTTTAGGACCAAATTAATTTGGGGTTTATGCATCCGATACATCAAGTGGAACCGAATACTCTCTTTTAATTGTTCGTATGCCAGATTATCATACGAAGTTAGAAGACCCCAGAGTCAGTTTTCCCCCATGGATGCTAATACAGATGAATCCATTAAAATTCATGTGCAATACTTCCATCCCCATTTTTTCTTTTTTTTGCCCCTTCCGTATCACTCATCTTTCTTTATAGATATATTTAATTTTGCTGAACCTCAAACGTCTACGCCACCATTTCACCAATTATGACCCCTCACGGGAGATGTTAGTTCTGCCAAGGGCCCCCTTTAATTCATTTCTCTCTCCCCTGCAATTCATTTCTCCCCTCCCCTGCAATTCATTTCTCCCTCTCCCCTGCAATTCATTTCTCCCCTCCCCTGCAATTCTTTCTCCCCCTCCCCTGCAATTCTTTCTCCCCCTCCCCTACAATTCATTTCTCCCCCTCCCCTGCAATTCATTTCTCCCCCTCCCCTGCAATTCATTTCTCCCCCTCCCCTGCAATTCATTTCTCCCCCTCCCCTGCAATTCATTTCTCCCCCTCCCCTGCAATTCATTTCTCCCCTCCCCTGCAATTCATTCCTCCTGCAATTCACTTCCCCTGCAATTCATTCTCCCCCTCCCCTGCAATTTTCATCCCCCACACTCCCCTGCAATTTTCATCCCCCTCCCACTCCCCTGCAATTCATCTCCCCACTCCCCTGCAATTTTCATCCCACTCCCCTGCAATTCTCCCCCCACTCCCCTGCAATTTTCATCCCACTCCCCTGCAATTTTCATCCCACTCCCCTGCAATTTTCATCCCCCTCCCACTCCCCTGCAATTTTCACCCCCTCCCTTTACCTGACATCGTGAGTAGTAGAGTGAGGGGGCGGGGATAATCCCCGCTTCCCTCACTCGCTGAGGCACGCTGAGTCCTCCTTCACGCTGTGCCCGGAAGAGGAGGAGCGCAGCGTGACGGGACATCCAGCATGTAACACCGGTAAAAGGGGGGTGGGAGAGGGAATTTGCACCCCCCTGTTGTGACACTTTGAGGACCAATTGATTCCTCACGCCGGATGTTTCCCATCTCTGGTCATGCTGTACCCGGCGTGCCCTCTGTCTCTCCATGCTACACTCTCACTGATGCTGCTTTGGGGAGACGGGATGAACCTCTTACTGATTCAAGATGTTTGCTCGGCGCAATTTCCCGTGATCCGTTCACATGGTACAGCAAACGGGCGAGTGCGCCGAGCAAATCTCTGAGATCAGTAAGAGCTTCAACCGGTCTCCCCGAAGCAGCGTCAGTGAGAGTGTAGCATGGAGAGACAGAGGGCACGCCGGGTACAGCATGAAAACCAGAGATGGGAAACATCCGGCGCGAGGAATCAATTGGTCCTCAGAGTGCCACAACAGGGAGGTGCAAATTCCCTCTCCCGTCCCCCTTTTACCGGACCTGCCTGCTACACGCTGGATGATGTCCCTTCACGCCGGCTGAAAAGTAACGGACAGTAAACGCGCCGGAAGTGGCTTCTGCCGGCCGATAAAAAAAAAAAAAAACGGCTGCCATTGGAATACGCATCGCAGGCAGAACGATATACTTTATCGTGCTGCCTGCGTGTGCATCTCCACTCGCCCACCCTTAATTTCCACTCGCCAAATGCGAGCAGGCGAGTGGAAATTTTGACCCCTGGGTTACAAGAATGATTGCTAACAGTACATATTATGATTTGGATCTATTGATTAGACTTATTGTACTGTTAAAGAGGACTTCTTTAAAATTGGGGTGCCCACTTTATTGCATAACATTATTTACAAATATATGTGGTACAGATCTAGAAAACAGGTATACACATATATTCTTATTGACTCCCATGTTTGATGTACGGTTGTCAATCGGATACAGTAACGGGAGAAGGTAAGCGACACCCTCTCAGTAAAATAATGCTTCCTGATGTTACTTTTAAACCTTTGCCCCTCTAATCTAAGACTATGTCCTCTTGTTTTGCTATTTTGTTTCCTTTTAAATATACTCCCTTCCTCTACCTTGTGGATTCCCTTTACGTATTTAAATGTTTCTATCATATCTCCTCTGTCTCGTCTTTTTTCCAAGCTGTACATGTAAGATCATTAAAGGGACACTCTACTCAAAAAATCACCCCCCGTTTTTTTATCCTAACCTATCCCTATTCCCTTAATAAATCTTTCGTTTTTTATTTTTTTGTAACTGTAGTACTTACCCTAAAATCCTCTTCTTTCCAGCAGCGTCTTTTTTTTTTTATACTCACCTCCCTCCTCTTCCGCTCCCGTCCTTCTTCATGCTTCTTGGCTTCTGGTTTACGTGAGAAGCGCGCATGCGCGCCTCTCACATAAGCCAGCCAATCGGCAGGCTTCCTCCCGGCTCCCTCTGAGGATTAGTGTTGCGCGCAAGAGGATGTGCGCAACACTAACCCTCAGAGGGAGCCGCCAGCTTCTGCAGTGAGTTGGAGACGTCATCGCGCTGAAAACGCGATGACGTCTCCTACTCGGCAAAAGTCGGCAGAAGCGGGAAATATGATTCCCGCTCTGCTGAATGACAGCTGGGAGGGCGGAGTAAAGTCCTCCGCCTCTCTCAGCTGTTTTCAGCCTTTCCTAACGATCGGCTGAGCGGAGGCAGGAGGGACAGGCAAGGGAATACTCCGGGCATCATGACCACCTAAAATAGCTTAGGTGGTCATGTTGCCTAGAGTGTCCCTTTAAGCCTTTCCTGGTAACTTTTCTCCTTCAAGCCGTACACCATTTTAGTAGCCCTTCTCTGAACTCTCTCTAAGATGTCTATATCCTTCTGGAGATACGGTCTCCAGTACTGCACACAGTACTCCAAGTGAGGTCTCACCAGTGCTCTGTACAGTGGCATGAGCACTTCCCTTTTCCTACTGCTAATACCTCTCCCTACACAACCAAGCATTCTGCTAGCATTTCCTGCTGCTCTATTACATTGACTACTTACCCTTAGATCCTCTGAAATAATGACCCCTAAATCCCTTTCCTCAGATGTTGAGGTTAGGACTGTATCAAATATTCTATATTCAGCCCTTGGGTTTTTACGTCCCAGGTGCATTATCTTGCACTTATCCACATTAAAACTCAATTGCCACAGCTCCGACCATTTTTTTAGTTTACCTAAATCATTTGTCATTTGGCTGATCCCTCCAGGAATGCCATCTCCTCAGATTTAGAGACGACTAACAACTGCCTGAAAATGCAGGTATGTATAGACCTTGAAGGCTATCAAGAAGATTTAGGAGTCAAGAAAATCAGGGGAAAAAAAAGATTTTACATACAGAAGAGTAACACTTTGCCGTAGTTTGCATAATTTTAATAGGCTTAGGGCACTAAAGAGTAGCAGTAGGATTCCCTGACAAATGCATAGAAAACACATTCAAATAAGTCTCTGGATAGGTTTGCATTCTGCCAGCGTTTTTCTACCTTTCCTGCGTTTTACATGGGCAGAGTTATTTCAGATTTTTCCTGTCACCCAGCAGTCATGATTCATCACTTAGCTATTGTAATGACATGCAATGTGTGAATATACTGTGGGTAAAATATTATGCTTTTACGACTGTTTTATAGCAGAGAATTTATGATTATTCTGGAAACTAGAAGTATTGACATTTTGGCTATTTATTTTCCAAGGCACAAACTTTATTATCAGAGTCCTGGCTGAAGTCAGATCTGTGAAATGTGTTTTTGCGGGCAGCGTGATTAACCTGTTCTTTAGCATGAAAGAGCAAACACCAGCGGAGGGGAGGAATAAAGGTTTAGATGGTAACATCAGTTGTGAGGGTCCCATTGTTTCGGCAACATGGTTACATTCATAGGCACTTAGGGCCTGATTGCATTATAAAACCATAAAAAAGCCCAAATAAAGAGACGTCTTTGTATTTGCTAGTGTCCTTCCCGAAATAAATCAAATTTAAGTTCAATATGGTTACAGATTGTATTAGGTTTAGAATATGTTTAGTGAAGTGCGTCTTCCACAATGAAACGCGTATGAAATATAGAAGCTTTAATAAGTGTATGTAAAGGCCTTTGATAGAATTTACTGTACATAATACATGATCAATAGAGCTTTGTGCCGTGTCCTTGAAACAAGAAATACTTTTGTTAAAATGGAAGATCTACGTAAAAAGAAGAAAAAAAAAGAAAAATATGAGAGTCTTAAATTTCAATGTAATTCCCAAAAGCTGATGAAAAAAAATGAAGCATTTAATTTTAATCTTCTAAAGAAATAAAAAAGTCAACAGTACTAAGCGTAGGCAGACAAGGTTGAATATTTCACAGTTCAATGACAATGAAGCCGGATCTCTTAATACCTCCATTTCTTGGAGAAGTAGTAGATGTAAAATATATTTAGCACCTGAATGGTTATATCTAGTCAGGTTTATACGTTTAAATGTCAAAAGCAGGTTGAGACTGCAGCGCACGGCAATCACATCTCATCAATCACCTAGAGAAACTCCAGTTTATTTAAATGATGCAGATAAAACTAAATTTATCATTAATTTGGTGACATTCTAGATTGTCATTGCACTCCATAAAAGGACTAATGCAAATAATGTAAAGGGAAAAAAAAAGAAAAAGAAAGAAAAAAAGGGATAGTCTTTCCAGACACAAGAAAACGGGCAAATGAGCCATGTGACGACAAAACTACAGGATACAACAGTGAATGCATTCGTTACAGGGTGGTGAAGGCCAGGCTACACTCTGGAGATGCTGACAAACATTTTCCATGTCTAGCTTTTAGATATGAAAGTCACCAGGTGGTCCAAACTCAGCCATCATCTTTAAAAAGACAAAGACAATCAAATTCCAGGTAAGGGAATTTCAACTGGTTCAAAATATTTGTATTTTTTGTACATATCTCCATCACATACTTCCTCATTAAGTAGATAACCAAGTAAAAATGGTGAGGGTACAAACCCAAAAGGTGCTTGAGCTACAGCAATCCTGCACTGAACTGCCAACTTGAAGGCTGACAAGCCTGGCCATTGGCCAGAATTTATAGCCAATGTTCTGCTACATTCTTCTCTAGTAGGGTTCCTGACAAGAGAGCACACCTTGATGGTAGGACAGTGGTCTCAACTTAATTTTCACTGGTGAATCAAAGACTTCAGTTTTTCATAAGAACTATTCTCAGATTCATCTGGGTGAAAATCAAAACTAATTTTCTCAGGAATCCAAATTTCTTGATCCTGTGACCATTGTGAGGTCTATATTAACTATAAAGCGACTGGATGCTGCATCTTTTGTATTGCTTCGACTTTTGTACTAGTGTCCTAGTTTGAGTAAGCAGATGGACGCTTCATTCAAAGTGTGGCTACTGCTAAATAATGGATAGAAACACTTACAATCTAAATTAAGTTCATCAACTTTGGTTTTTCGTTGAATTAAGCTTTTGGGCTTAAAAAGGGCTATAGAGGCATACAAAACTACTGGTGTTCATGAGGTAGACAAGTACTGAGATCAGAGGACACCAATTTCTAGCAAACCAAGGTTAGAAGAGGAGATATACGTAATGGAGGTCTGGGCAGGGGTCAGGTTGGGGTCAGGTTGGTGGCATTCACAGATCAACAGTAATTGGAGGAAGAACTTTGCATAGGTAAAATTAGGAAAGAGCTGAAGATGAAAAAGTCAGCAAAAACACACTAGACAACAGTAAAAGAAACTGGATACACGGCATCACTGCAAGCGCGGTTAGCTTCTGGCAGTAGCTAAATGGGCATGTGAAAAAAAAAACAGTGAACATATATATGTAAACTAAATAAAATAGTTAGAGTACTGCACTTTCAACCAGAAGTTATAACTACATTATTATTATTTTTTAAATTAAGTACAAAAATAAGAATCAAAAAGTAAAAAAAACAAATCACTTGACATGCAAAACTCTTTTTAAAAACTATATACCCCCAAAATTCAGTTACAATGAAAATTATGAAAAAGGGGGGTTAATTTTCTCACTGCCCTCCATCCATGAAATGAGGGGGAGAAGAAGCCTTTGTTTTCCCTGGTTGTTTAGAAGGTCTAATATAAAGGCTTTTATGTCATACATTACAGTTGTTTAACCCTTTCGCTGCAGAGCCATTTCACACCTGTGTGCTGAGCTCATTTTTACTGGTTTCCCTCATCAGGTTTAAACGCGTTTTGAAGCCTTATTTTATTATATGACCCAGACATATTATATATTGTTCTTTCCGGCAGACTCGGCAGAGTCATAATATATCATTATTATATATATACACGTCATGTCCTGTCTGTATATTATAACAAAAAATGCAATAAAATTTTCAATAATTTACAACGTGTAAAGTGTTTTTTTTTTCCCACATTTTAACATTCGAGCATTTGCGGTTATATTTTCTATGAGTTGCGCTTGTTTAAAAAAAATGATAAATGGCGGGCTTGTTACATTTTTTGGGGGAAAAATTACACAATTTTTAACAAACGCACCCCATACAAAAATAGTTAGTGCAGCATCATTGTTCACTTTATAATTGAAATGGGAACAATATTGCTGCATTAATAAAACAAACAAAAAAAAATTTTTTTTATTAATTTTCTAATTTTTTTTTATTTTCATTTTTTTTCTTAACTTGGAAAGGCCATGCTCTGACTGATCCAACGATACCAAATATTAACCCCTAGCTGCCACGGATCGGGAGATAGGGGGGTTTATTGGAACCCCCTATCTTCACCATTGGTAGCAGTTAGGGGTTAACTCCAGAACTGACGTCATCGTGCTATGCACGATGACGTCAGTTGTCAGGGGGAGATCCCAGAAGCTTGGCCGACATCCATGATTTTGGCCAGCTCCGGGAGAGGATCGTGATCTGGCGCCGAATCACTATCCAGCCCCCAAGGGGTTAAAGTCAGCCACTGTTGTGCCCTTCCAAACGGTGCCTGCCTTTGACCGCTGCCCTCAGCTGATCGGGAGGGAGAGAGGTCCAAAGGACCCCCCCTCCCTTTCAGGCACCTTCCAGTTAATTTTTGAGGCTGGTGTTAACGGATTCCGCTAGCGCAATGACATCTGTTGTCTATGCCAGGGTCCCGGGCTGACATCCAAGATGTCAGCCCGCACCGGGGGGGGGGGGGGTGCAGCAATCGGCCAGAATCCCGGCTGATTGCTGCCTCCTGTGCTGAGCACGTCCTTAGCAGCCAAGTGGTTAAATGAGGAAATATGAAAATTAAGTGACAGAATTAGACTGAATAAGGGCATTCAGGGACATTTATGATGTGGATAACGTGCAAAAAAACAATAATTAAAAATCCTACATTTCTTAGAAGAGTTTTGCCAATCTCTACTTAGCCGGGATCTAATAGGAGTATGCAAAATCATGCAGTGGTGATGAGAACTTTTGTACGAATGACAATCAGTGAAAAAGTAATATGATCCTTCAAGCGTGATCGAGGATGTAGGGAAAATATAAAATGAAAAACTTAACCAAGCAGCACAGGAAACAACTGCTTAAACCTCCAAACAACAACACAAAATGGAAATTTAGGAAAATTGACAGACGCATAGAATGCGGTTACTTTCCCAATTATTGCTCTGCTAGCAAGCCTTCCTTCAACAGCCTGAACGTTTAGGGACTCGTATGACACGCAGGGCCACCTCAATGGGAGTTTGTAAGTCGATTGCCGTGTGACTGTCTGCTTGGTGACGTCCTGAATGAGTCCCTAAGAGAAAGAAGTTTCGATAAACTCTGATGATTTAGGTCACTCTTAGTTCCGATCGTCACGATCATAAATAGTTCACTGTAGGGAAGTGGTGAGCGGCCTCCAGAATGGGAAAGTTTCAGTCTATTAGCACAGCGTGCAGAAATCTCTGAATAGAAGTGCTTTAGTAAACTAGCCTGCTGAGTTCACTGTATTTATTTGTATGAGTTCATTTGAATGTAAATGGAAAACACTAATGCAGATGTTTATATTCAGAAAAGTACATGGCGGTCATTTACCAATCGACGTTAATTCAAAATGATCATCTGCTTGAAACGGCAACAGATCAGCCATTAACTAGTCTCGCTTCACGCCAAGAGATTGGTTTTGGAAAAAACACTAAAACGGTATTGGACTATGTACACAGTCACTGCTAGGTCGCAATAGGTAATTTAGGTGTATTGTAGTGTCTAATAAAAGTACTCAACCCGGAGAATCTTGTTGAGATTTTCCCCTATTTATTTTTTACACAATATATCTCCCTCCTTCCTGGCTCTGCATCCCCAGATCCCATATAGATTGTGTGCTCCTCTGGGAACAGGGTTCTCCAAGCCTACTGTATCATCTATGAAGTAGACTTGTGCACTGCGGTTTTTTCGTTTCAGAATTTTTATTTTTTATTTTTATTTTTTTTGGTAATTTCGGGCCATTTTAAACAGTTTTTTTTTTTCCATTTCAGGTCGTTCTTTATTTTATTGCGATTCGTAATTTCGGACTGATCTGAAATATCGGATCGTCCGATATCATTTTCGGGTCCAATAATTTCCACAGGTCAGACGTATTAGCGAATCGGATCCGATCCGATAATACACCAAGAAATGCTGAAAGTATCGGATATGCTAATTTAAGCGCTTTTGCGGCTCTTTTTATTTTAAAGCAACACTCAGAGAATATCAGATCTGATTCATTGTCGGATGAGATCCATTATCAGATAGGATCCAATTCATAATTGGATCGGATCCAATGATCCGCTGAACCCGAAATGAAAAAAGCCGACAAGCCGCCGGATGGGTAAAAAAACACGATTGAAAGTGTCAAAATTAAAACGCTGTTTGCAAAAAAAAAAAACTACTAAACAAAAACTTTTTTTAAAAAAAGGGTTAGGAAACCTAAAATTTCAGCAAAAAAATGCCAAATCCTTAAAAATAAATAAACAAAATGGCTTTTTGCTGCAAGTGAAAAAAATATACGGTTTATGAAATATTTAATAAAAACTGGGATTTAGCCAGAATCAGTGGAGCGCCACACCAGAATATTCCCTTAACCCCTTGCGATATCAGTCGCCACGTACCCCAATGGTGGTTTCCCCAAAAAACCGAAATTGCCAAAGTCAAAAAAAATCGCAGTATAAGGAAAGGGTACAGCGCACTCAATATTTAGGGTAAATACCACATACACTTTAAAGTTCTTGTTATTGTGGTTTTTTCATCTCCAGTTCTCCACACACCATACATGGAAATAACCAAGCCCAATTCTGTGGGCTTTATCCAGGCTTATGTATATTGGATTTTGTCGGTATTTCTTCTAATATTCACAGAAACCCGATGAAATTTCTCTTCTCCCAATCTCTTACATAAGTAGGTGAGAGAAGAAAAACAAAGACCCAAATCGAGCCTAGTGTGATACTGTAAAACTGACCTTTATATACAGAAATTCGCCGATTTTGAACTCACTCTAGGCGGAGCCTCCAGGCTCTTGGAGTATTCACCTATGAGTTATTTAGGGGAAAACTTTTTTTGAGTTTGAGGGTTTTTGAGTTTTCCCTAAAGAACTCATCGGTGAATACTCCAAGAGCCTGGAGGCTCCGCCAAGAGGGAGTACAAAATTGGCGAATTTCTGTATATAAAGGCCAGTTTTACAGTATCACACTAGGCTCGATTTGGGTCTTTGTTTTTCTTCGCTCACCTACCTATGTAAGAGATTGGGAGAAGAGAAATTTCATCAGGTTCCTGTGAATATTGGAAGAAATACCGACAAAATCCAATATACATAAGCCTGGATAAAGCCCACAGAATTGGGCTTGGTTATTTCCATGTATGGTGTGTGGAGATGAAGAAACCACAATAACAAGAACTTTAAAGTGTATGTGGTATTTACCCAAAATCTTGAGTGCGCTGTACCCTTTCCTTATACTAAAAACTGGGATTGTTTTAACATTAAGACCTATAGGCGAATCCTAGAAGTTGCATTGTTAAAAAATCCCTGTTTTTATTACTTTGAAATAATTTTGTTCAATTTTATTTATTTTTTGCTTTATTCATTTTCATTCTGTTTTTTTTTGTTTTGGAACATTTTGTTCCGTTGTGGGTCATTTTTGTTACATTTTTCTCGTTTCGGATCATTCTCGTTCCATTTGATATCGTTTTGGATCATTTTCGGTCCGTATGATACAGTGTCAGATCCTTTTTGAATCGTAATTTCGTCCGATTCGTAATATTGGACGGCCGATATTCGTTTTTTCGTTTTCGAAAAATGTAGCGAACATACAAATCTAGGACAAAAACGAAATGTTGATGATACGAAATGCACAGGTCTAATGTGAAGTACAACTGAAAGATACAGAACGTATGCAGCACTTTACCATTCCCCATGTCCTTTTTCCTTGTATAGCGCTATTGAATCTTTGGGATACATAGAAAGTATAATAATTAGAATATCTAAACACAAGACTTTGAGAAAGGTAGCATTTTCTGCTGAAACGTTGAAATATTGTTGGTATGCAGCCGATCATGTAGTTATATACTGCTTTTTGATTACTACACTTGAGCTTTCACCTACTTGTATTCATTGTATTGTCAGTTACTGTGATGCTCAGTGTATTTAATGCTTACTGCAAGACTTTAATATTATGTAAAAAAAATAGATTTTTAAAGTGTACTGTTTAACTTTGGTGTGTGTTTATTTACGCAACATTTCTAACATTCTAAAAAGGTGTAAAATAAGACAAAAAAAACCCCAATATATTAGGTATGTAGGAAAGTAAGTAGGAAACAGGGAAAAAAAGTAGCTGTAATAAGTTGCCACTGCAGGCAGGTTTGCTTTCTAAAAAATAAAAAATAATAAAATAATAAAAAATAAAAATAAAAAAAAAATCACCAAATAGTTATATTATTAAATAAGGAAGTTTTAGAGGTAAGAGCAAAAATCATGATTTTGGGGAACCAGGAGAGGCATAATGATGTTACAAGAAGATTTTAACGTATCTTTTGTATTCAGTAAGAGTTAGAATATAAAAATGTAATTTGAGTTTCCACTTCTATTTCCTGTTTGTCTTCTGATGTCACTGTTGGTTTTGGTCCCTCATTATGCTAAGCCCCCATAATGGATGTCTTCTAATCTGCCATGAAGTAAGAGGCAGGGGTGACGGTATGGTGGAGAAGCGCAAATGGGCGCCTGAGAAAGTCTTGCCACCTGAAGGTTACTTAGGAGTGACATCATAATGCTGAGGTATTTTTGAATGAATACACAGTTTGCTTTACACCAATGGGGCAACAATGCATAAAAAGTATATGTTGAAGATTTGTCAATCAAATACATTGAGAAAAAAAAAGCACTCTCCGCTAAGGATGAAGCTCGTCATGCTGGGTATTCACTGTGCTAGTAAATTTAAAAAAAATATAAAAGATTGACAAAGGTTTAAGAGAGTATGGATCTCATCCTCTTAAACTACAATAGGGATCCATGTTTTATTATACAGTCTTTTTATTTCTGAAAACAGATCAGTGCAACAGTATAAGAAATTGGTGGGATTGGAGACGAAGAGGGGAGTACTAGGTATTTAAATAAAATGTATTAAAAAAAATTCCATATATAATATACAATACAAAACATGTGGTACTATACGCATAGTATAGAGGTAGAATTAGAAGAAAAGGAGTAAAAAACACAAGCAATATGGCCAAAATTCAGGCATGTTTATGACAATTTTATATATATATTATTTTTTTTTTAAAAAGCAAGGGGGGTGTGTTTTAAAAAATATATTAAAAAAAGAGGGAGGCAGACTAGCCATAGTATAGAAAAACTTAGCTTTATTTTTTTTTAAATATACGAATATTCTTGTTCACGAGAAAAAAATATAATAAGAAGTACTCCAATAGAAATCAAGAGGAAAACAAAAGAGAATGTTTTCCCCTCCATTCACTTGCAGAAATCTTACCAGCTGTACGTCAATGCATTTCACAATGCAATTTAAACAATAGTGAAGCTACAAACAATGTTAGAAAGTGTGCAAACTTTTACTAAATGTTCCAATCAATGATGTAAGTTATAAAAGTAGGGTGGCTCTGTCGTATATTGATAGTTACCTCACTTTCACATCCGCATTAACTTGATTTTAAATGCAATTAATACATATAGTCAAGGAAGAATAATGGACTACATTCTGCACTTAACCTGGTGGACATTTTCAAATGGCACAAGTGACCAGTGCAAACCTATTTTGCATTGTAAACGACTAAATAAATCTTAATGGATTAAGAATGATCAGCTATCAACACACAAGGGAAATTAAGTGCTGAAATGCCTACATTGATTATTTTAAATTATTAGCCTTACTCTGTTCTTGAATTTGTATGCTTTTAGTGAGCTTTAACACATTTACAAGACTTATTGACTATAATTACAAGAGAATTCAAGTAATGGACACATCAATTATAAGCAACATGTCTTGACCAGACAGTGGCATAAAGAATTCTAAAGAGAACTCCATTAGCATCTTCCCTTTTTATTTTATTCACTTTTTATCTGCTTTATGAGGGCATATTAAGGGATTATACACAGTCTCTAACCGGATACAGATTCGGTCATGAGATTTTACCAAGAAAAGTTTACAATCCCCCTTCCAAGACTGCTACTTCTAAATTAATATTTTATTTTTACAGAATGTCGCAAGAGCAATATAAATAAAATTAAATATAATAACAGTACTGATGGAAAAAGAATTCCATCTCCGCTTGTGATTGGTCGTTTAATGGTGACACCATCCTGCCAAGTAGACACAGTTAGGTATGGGCAGGGATGTGTCCATGAATGAACTAGATGGGTCGGTTTATCTGGACATACTACGATGCAAGTCGTTACCTACACCTTTTGAAACTTAGGGCTTGACAGCTAGAAAATGGAGTAGCAAACATTTTTTAGGAGCCAGCCAGGCAAAGCTTGGTATGTATCTTTAGCTTTACAAGGTTACATTCTAGGAGCCAGTGGCTACCTGGCTCTTGTATTTGACAAACCCTGTATAAGGCGTTTGATGCCTTTATATTAATAAACAAATACATAACCGTACATGACCTTATTTCAAATGAATCATTACGATTATCAAGTGAACTTTGTTTGAAGTAATTGCATGTAAAAAGGACAAAAAAAATTAGTATTTTGCCTCCCTACCATTTTGTTGATTTTTTCCCATTAAGTAACATTCACCAAATGTTTTTCTTTACTTCTGTGGCTAATCTAATCTGCAGTATTTAACAGTTAATGAGGTGGAGTGAATGTTTCTGTAAGGCATGGGGGGGTTACGGTTTTCCAAGCTACCTGAGATATGTGATGGCACTTGAATGAGAAAAGACAGGGAGCTTAAAAGACTTCTACTCTACCCCCGGTGATGTCCTTTGAATACATCCCACACAATACAATGAGATTTGAGACCGTGATCTACCCATAGAAAGAAAGTGTAGTAGAGATACTGTGGGGGTCAGTTTACAACACAAAGTTCACACAATGGATGCACACAGTGGCACATATAAGTGTAAAGTATTTTCTTTACTAAACACACAAGAGATAA
This sequence comes from Leptobrachium leishanense, assembly GCA_009667805.1. NCBI lineage: Eukaryota > Metazoa > Chordata > Amphibia > Anura > Megophryidae > Leptobrachium > Leptobrachium leishanense. The sequence goes on along the minus strand of CM019067.1, from coordinate 123,800,917 downwards.
ACAAAGCACATGTAAGATATCAGCCACATAAAATATACACAATAAAGACATTTCATTTTTTGGTGGTTGTGGCCCATTAATAATATATTTTATAGAAGAAGAACTAATGTGCTGGAAGACAAAGCGTCATCCATGAAAAAGTGCGTTCGAACGAATGGACGTATTTTTTCACGGAATACGCGATAGCGGTCATACGATGCGCATTTTCGTCCGTGATTTTGTACGGATCATCAATAAAACCCCTTTTTGCGTCTAGACTTTGTTGGCTGGACATTAGCAGCGTCTGATGTCTCCTAATCACGCACACATGCCGCTAGCGGACGCAGCGCACTCTGTATGTCCGTACTAGCGGTTTGACGTTCTCAAAAAAAATGTGTTTGTTTGCCGCTTGCGTTGCGCGGCCGGACTTTCGTGTGGCCGTACTTCGTATATTGCCTGTCATTGGCCGTCATTTGCTGCTACTACGGCCGTGATAAAATGCGGCTGCACGTGCATTCGCACTGCTTTCGTTTGACCCTAGCCTTAGAAGAAGAATACAAAAATCATTTAAATAAAACTTATAAAACAAGGCTTGCTGTCACTCAGGTAATGTTGGATGCCGAAACAGCAGATGGATATGATCCCAGTCAGCCAGTATCGACACAAAGATATGGAGATGCAAGTTTTCACTAGAACTACAAAAGGAATTATGGTATATAACAAGGAGGAACAAACATGAATCAAACTAGGGTTGCACCGATACTGGTATCGGTGCCGATACCGGGTTCCCGCAGGAGTACTTGGTACTCGTGCAGTACCCCCGATATTTCCCCCGATACCGGAAGCCGGCATTGAGCCGGCATCCGAGGGGCTGGGGCGGCTGTCCGAATGCTCTATCGGCATTCGCACAGGCCCTGCAGCTGCTCACCGTGTTCATACTTACCTTACTGAGTGACGCCGGGAAAGTCTTCGCGCATGCGCTTGTTGGAAGGCCCCCAGCCGCGATCACGTGGGACCATGTGATCGCGGCTGGGGGCCTTCCAACAAGCGCACGCGCAGAAACTTTCCCAGCGTCGCTCAGGAAGGTAAGTATAAACGCGGTGAGCAGCTGCAGGGCCTGTCCGAATGCCGATGGTGCCCGTCCGAATGCTCTATCGGCATTCAGACCGGCCCTGCAGCTGCTCACCGCGTTCATACTTACCTTCCTGAGCGACACCGGGAAAGTTTCTGCGCGTGCGCTCGTTGGAAGACCCCCAGCCATGATCACGTGGTCCCATGTGATCACGGCAGGGGGCCTTCCAACGAGCGCACACGCGAAGACTTTCCCAGCGTCGCTCAGGAAGGTAAGTATGATCGCGGAGAGTGCCAGGTGACCTGGGGCAGTATCCACGAGCTGGGGGGCAAATACACGAGCTGGGGCAGTATCCATGTGCTGGGGCAGTATCCATGTGCTGGGGCAGTATCCATGAGCTGGGGTGCATAATCCATGAGCTAGGGGGCATAATCCATGAGCTAGGGGGCATAATCCATGAGCTGGGGGGCATAATCCATGAGAGCTGGGGGGCATATCCATGAGAGCTGGGGGGGCATATCCATGAGAGCTGGGGGGGCACATCCATGAGAGCTGGGGGGGCATATCCATGAGCTGGGGGGCATATCCATGAGTGCTGGGGGCCATATCCATGAGAGCTGGGGGCATTTTTATATGAGGTCTGTTCTTATTGGAAAGCGGTCACATGACATAAAAAAGTATCAGTACTTGGTATCGGTGAGTACTTGAAAAAGTATCGGTACTCGTACTCTGTCTTAAAAAAGTGGCATCGGTGCATCCCTAAATCAAACCATTGACTCCCATTTCTAATCCAGCCCCAAACCTGCATATAAAAATTACCACCACACTGATCACTTCGGACTTTTGTTATTCCCGACACCAAAATTATCTAAGTCTATGAAAAAGGTAAACTAACACCAACAAACTAACCACTGTTGGTAACACTGACAATTTATTTGTGCCGTTTGCTAAAAAAAAAAACCTGGGACAAACAGACACACTTCATACCTACTTTGCAATTTATAAACATATTCTGAAGTGTCAGTTTAATGCAACACAGTAGTAATAGCCGCTGTACACTAATTTTGTGTATGTAGGTATTGCTGTATCTGTCCAATATCCTGTAGTAAAAAAACAACTCCAGAACACTGATTTATAAGACCAAATGGACTATTCACGGTTGGCAAGAAATATGCACGGTAATCAAGTTATTCCAGGTCTGGCAACATTGACTAATCAAGCTTTGAAACGGACATAATGTAACATGAAAAAGGGAAACTATACGAATACGCTGAGCTCCAAGTGAATACATACACCACAGGCCTCAAAAAGGTATCCTCAGAAGCCACGAATGGGCCAGAAAATGTTAATACTCCACTTAGAACAAAATTACATAAACCCTAAATACTTTGTAGTAACGGACCCAGAAATATATTTCAAAAGGGGATAGCCCTATTGAGGAGCACCTGTCACAACCAAACAAACAAACACTGGGCTCATATGACCGCTAATCACTCATAAGCATTAGGGTTTTTTGCCAACGCAATCATTGAAAAATTTTAGTTATTCCCTAAAGTTAATTGTTCTTCACTTCCGGTGGCTGGCACTGGCGTGAGAGCTGTGAGGGCAAGCCGTCCTACAGGACAGCCCTTTGCTCACTCCAGACAGATAATTGACTGGCGACGTGCTCATTATGGAGTCAGTGCATTGATGTCATCACTGAGGGCCATCACTAAAGACGTCTGGAGAAACAGAAGAGAGATTTATGGCTCGATTCTAGAGCCAACGTACAGGTTTAGTGCATTTCAGTGTGCACACAAATAACGGACTCCTTAACAGTATGAGTGTTTCTAATACTATGCGCATTTGTACATTTCCAAGTGACTTAATGTGACACTACACAGAAACCAAGCTTCAAACCCGGACTATTCCACATATTTCGACAAGATACCAATCCTGGAATTCATCTGTTTCAAATCAATTAGGGTATCCAGCTGAAGGACGATGACAGTGGGCGGTATTGTTGAATTTATCCCCCCTAACAGTATGTCAAAATGTAACAAATTCCACAAGAAACTTTATTAAAATTATAAAAATTTAACCCTGCAATCGTCCAGGACACACTACTGACACAAAACAAAAATGGAGTGACAAAAAAAAGACTTATATGGAAATGGCAACACTTGGGATCTCAATGGTCTATGTACGGGTTGATTCATATAGACCCGAACCAAATTTTTTTTTCTAGATAGATCGTAAAACAAATGATAGGAAATTAACGAGCGTTTTCAGTAAACGTACCTCCTCCTAAATTGAGCACAACCCGTCACAGCAGGTACTGGAAGTGGCCGCCAATTTACTGCTAGGCACATTAGATACTTGTTATGGATCTCATTCGTAATGTTATCCGCTAAGGAGTCAATCATGCGGGACTTGTTACTGTACACTACTTCCTTTAGTTGGCACCAGAAAAAGAAACCCAGGCTGCTGAAATCGAGAAACCAGAGTGGCTACAGATTCAAGGAAATGACAGTCCTCTAAAAATCTCTGGATGGTCTTCAATAACTCATGTGATGTGTGGCATGTCACACCATCTTGCTTGAAGTAACCCTATGCTCTTCCAAACAGGAAGCTGTTTTGGCTTGTGGGAGCGCTATTCCCATGGCTAGGCTTTTGTGTCCATGCTACCACCTAGCGATGTTTACAGCACTTGCTGTGAGGGGGATGTGCTCAACATAATAGGAGGTAGGTTTCCTCTAGCTCTTCTAAAGCGTAATCTAATTATTAAATTAATAACAAAAACATCCGGTATTAGTCGATATGAATCACCCTGTACAAGAATAATGGGGTCAGCATTATCTGTAAAGGAAAGAATGAGCATTATAAAGAGTAGAGAAGCAAAAGTGTATAAAAACATAGATAAGGAGCTAAAAGAAAGACTATGGCCAGGATGCACATAATTTAGTAGAGCAAAGTATGCAATCCATATTTATGCCAATTCATAGTTAAAAATGTCTGCCAACGGAACAATTTTTAATTATGTAGCAGTTTCATATATTCTATGCATTTATGTTTAGGACATATTTTTTCTGTTGCAGGAGGCGTATAAATACACTAAGCATATTTCGAAGACTGTTAAGACTTCCTGTAGCGATAGAAAACTGAAAATTGGCCTAAATTTCTACAAACTGAAGTTAAAATTTTAGATAAAAAAATCTGCAAATTCCTGTGCTAGAAAAAGTTTAACCCCTTAAGGACCAAGGGTTTTTAAAGTCAATGCATTTATGACATAAACGTTACATCATTGGTCTTTAAGGGGTTAATGCAACACCAGGTCAGAATGTTGAGAGTTAGTTACAGGTACTGTATGTTTACCAAAGTTTGATTAAGTTATTATAATTGAATACTAAGTAACAAAATTTTCAAAACTGATGTACGTAAATTAATACAATATGCTAACTCTTCAGCAGTGAATTGGCAGGGAAAGACATGGGAAGTGTATATTTTAGACCAACCGTCACGCTAAAGGAATACCAGAGGTGAGGGAGATCAAATTCACCTATTTTGGCATAAATTTGGCACTTCCCCTGCAGTTCTTTACCAATATATTTCTTATTGGATAAACTTGTCTGACAAACTATCTTAAATAAGAGGGATTGTTTTTCCTTTACGCACCTGTATGGGTTCGAATATGAGCCAAGAAAGCCATAGAATTGCTGCTTTTACATATCTTGCCGCAGTACTTGCAGACATTGCCCTGATTTTCTTCTCTTTCCCGGTTAATTTGCTCTGTATCCTCCTCAATGTACTTGTTGACCTCTCTCAACAATTCTTCATGCTCTTCTTTAATGTGGAGAAACAAGGACTGCTCTGAATCAAAATGCTCAGTACATTTCACACATTTGAAAGCTGTTCCTCCCTCAGGCAACTCTTCAAAACTGGCTTGCTCGTTCTTTAAGTGGCCAACGCTAGACAAGTGTTGGTGAAGGTTACTCTCCGTATAAAATGATTTCCCACAAAGCAAGCAATGGAAGTGCTTCTCTTTTGTTGGATGTTTCATGGCTATGTGTACGTTCAGCCCACTAAGTCCATCTGCCAAGAACCCACAGTCGTCGCACCTTATGCGAGTGGACTCTCCTTGAGAGTTCAAGTTACCTTTCTTACGTTTTCCAGGTTTGGTTTCTGTATCTGTGCGTTTGGCGGTACCAGTAACCTGACCAACAGTTGTAGAGGTCATATGGACAACATCACAATATTTCAGTTTTACAATCGACGAATCTAATTGGCATCCATTCTCTCCTGCTCCATGCTTGTCAACAGCAACTCCTTCCTCCAAAGCAATGCTGCTTTGGGCATCACTTGTGCCCCAGGTATTATCAGTTGCGTAAATCCCATCTGTCTCCACGTTAGTAACTTCACATGCCGAATCTTTTTCAATTCCATTGTTATTTTTCACACAAATTGTTGAATTATTGCCATCGTTGATAAAACCTTCATGAGATTTTACAATGGCTGAACTCTCTGCCTGTTCATTTATATCTGAAGTATTTGTAGGTGCAGGCTCTATCACTGTATCCTTACAGTTTAGGTCTTTATATTGTATATTTCTTTCTATCGGAGGGAGCAATGCCTGGTCAACTACAGGTGTATCATTACAAACTGCAGAGTCACAATTAATTTCACCTTTATCGATTAAGCCAGTTGTGTTTGGCTCAACTGTAAGATTATCATTAGCAATTACGTCTTTGCAAACAGACAATGTGATCTCATCACCAACTAAATTAAGATTGTTGGATGCATTGGAAGCACTTTGTTCAGTGTCCCCAGTTTCTTTATCCATCTGATTACCACTGATGCTGTTTATATCAGTTACTAAGCAGTCTGTTACTTTTGCTAAACATTCCTGAAGTGGTTCTTTAGGATCAACTTCTGAAATGGTTTGCACCTTAATAGCATCAGACACAGAAGAACTGGACTGATAATTATGATGTTTGATCTTGTGCTTTTCGGTGGATGCGTGCTTTGCCATCTCATGTAAAGTGACAGCATAGTATTCACATGCAATACAGTAGTAAACAAGCTCTTTAGAATGTTTATTTTTTAAATGTACCTCCAGAGAAGACCCAGAGTTTGCTATGAAATCACAGTGAGCACATTTATTACTTCCTTTTTCAAAGCCATATAGAGTAGTTTCACCATTAATATTTGCGTCCACAACTTTGTTTTGGGTTTCATGTTCTGCCTGAATAATCCGGTTACTCTCAAGAGTTGTACATTGTTCTTGCAACGTGTTCGTGCCACCAAGAGGATTTCTAGCTGAACTGCCTTCCGCAGGAGCAATGCACCCCTTTTTCTTGCTCACCGCTTCAAAATTCGTTCCATCAGATATAACAATTATGGAGGTCTGTTGATCATTCTTTTCTTCTGCTATGCGACTCTCGTGTTTCTTTGTTGTACAATGACGTTCCATGTCTCCCTTGGTTACAGTGTAATAATTACATACTTTGCACAAATAGTTGTACTGATGACTATGTTTCCGTCTGATATGAACAGCTAGGTTAGTAACACTAGATGCCAAAAGACCACAGTGAGGACACATCCGAGAGACATTTCCTTTTGGTCGACCTCGTCTTGGTGCATTAGGAAGACTTGAATCTAGGTCACTAGATGTTGGACCACTACAGAAAGATTCCTCTGATGGTATCGTTTCAGTCAATGGAATGGATTCACTTTCAGGTACAGCTTCATGGGAATCTGCTGGATCAGAAATGCCTGAAAACCAAACTTTCTCAATACACTCTTCAAAAAGTAGACCAATGTTGTTTTTCTTGGCATTTTGGATATGCTTGCTCCTTTTTATGTGCTTTTCCATGCCCTCTTTGCACATGGAGTAAATGTTACAGGCTTTGCACAAAAAATGGTAGTCGCGAGCATGGCGTAGTTTGATATGTCTTGTAAGAACAGTTGAGGATCGGGTCTTGTAAAAACACTTTTTACATTGAAATTGAGACCTTCTTACGTCACAGTGGCGTTCTTCTGAAATTCTACATTCTTTAATGGGGACTACATTTTCCTGAACTTCTTGAATAGTTGTATCAATTACTATAGGACCAAGAACTTCTTGAGAAGAAATTTCTAAAACATCTGTCTGTAAACCCAATGTGGGTAAGCTTGAATTGTTCTCTTGATTTTCTCCACAGATAGGGTGTTCTGGTGTTTTATGGTGAAGAAGATCTTCCTGTTCAGTAAAGAAGGTCTTGCATGAAGGGCAATGAAAAAAAAGGTAGTGGTGGGCTTTCATATGAGTCTCAAAAATAGTCTCATCCAGTGCTATCAAATTACAGATGTAGCATATTAAGCCACTGTCGGCTTTTGCATGTCTTTCACTTTGGTAATGCTTTCCAAAGTCTTCTTTTATCATGCAGTAGTATCCACATGGTTGGCAATAAAAGCTTAGTTCCCCTATGCTCTGTCTCTTAAAATGCTTTTCCATGACGGTTTTGTCCTTTGAAACATGTTTGCAGTAATGGCAACTGGCTTCTGCGTCTGACTTATCTTGGTTATAATCTTTAACGAATGGTTTTGATGCACTGTTTGTTTCCTCAGTCATATTTGGACAACAAGCACGATCATATGGCAACGGATGTGTTGTTACAGGTCTATTGGGTTTTTGACTCGATTTCATACTAGCAGTGCAATCTCCACGATGGTCTTTTCTATTTAGGCTAGTCAATCTCATGCGAGTCTTAACTTGTCCCAGAGCACTCTTTTGCCTAAAATAATTGGCTTTTTCCAATTCCTTTTTATGTCTTGTTCTTCTAGCTATCAAATTGAGAATAACTTTTGAAACATTTTTTAATGATACCTTGGTGGCTAGCTTAGCGTTGGAGGACTTGAACTCTTTAACAGGTTTAACTTTTGGAAGCCGTTCCCCTGGATTTCTTTTGGATTTTTTGGATGCTGAAGGCAATAGATTGCCATCTTCAGAAGATTCGTTTCCCACATTCTGAGAGAGCTCCGTTATATTTACCACATCATTATTATCGTTCTTGACTATTTCTTTATTATCCATACTTTGAACACTGCTCGATAAACCACCTGAATGGAGAGTTGGCCGTTTATATTTTCTTAACACAGCTTTGCCTTTCTTAGACCTTTTATTTACATTTGACGCCTGTTTCTTAGCATCCTTTCTAATCATTAAATTTTCAGAGAGTCCTGCATGTGTTAGAGGACTCAGGGAATGAAACGGTGAGCTTTCTGTACAATGCTTTTTGAAGAGATTTGCATCAATAGTTTGAAAGCTGCATTGATCACAGGAAAATGTTTCATTCTGTGTGCACACTATGTTTGTTTGGGCTTGTGAAATATTTTCAACCATGACACCAAGACAATTTTCTTCAACCGGTTTATTTGAGTCATATTTTGTAGGGGTAGGTTCTAGTACAGCGTGACAGTCCATGTCACTTTGCTTTGTAAGATCTGCCCCATCAGATTGGGTTTCTATAGAATTCCCATGGCTTGCTGCCACTCTGACAAGTTCAGATAGTTTATCACGTGAACAGATTTCATCGCAAGAACCACCATCTTCATTTGCCTGACCAGCCACTGCAGTATCTAATTTAATTCTTTTAGCCAGGCACATCCTAGCAATACTTTCTTCATCTTCCAGTTTACTTGGAGGGTCAGATTCTGAATATGGCCTTTTCATTGATAAGCTATCAGTGCACCGCTCACTTTCAGATGACACATCTTTAACATTATCGGCTTCCACATCTTTAACATTATCGGCTTCCACATCTTTAACATTATCGGCTTCCACATCTTTAACGGATTCTTCCTTGGTGTAGGTTGGATTATCTGGGCAATGCTCTTCTTCCATAATATTAGTTAGAATTCCACCATATAAGACCAGAGCAAACTGAAAAAGACAAAAGACAAAATTTAAAATTACTAATTAAAAAAAAACCACACAAAATACGTGCATGTGATTTGTAAGAAAACCTATTCTGAGAAATTGCTTAAAATAATGAAAAGAAAAAAGGCACTTCCTCAGCTCCTGCTTGCATAATCTTTTAAGGGTCACTCTAAAACAATAAAGAGGTCCGGATGAGTAAAGAATTTTTTTTTGTTTTTAGAGGAGTTTCCTCCACCCCCCCCCCCCCCCCAGCATCAGCAGCAACTAGGATTTTTGAATTTCCAGGCTGCCGGTCACCACTCGTGACGTCCCCCTTTCTGAGGCCTCCTGTAGCGTGCGGTCTCAGAAAGGCAAGGGTTGATCAGAGCTGAGCTTGCATGCGCAGCTCCAATCCATCGTTTTGCACAGGTGCTACGGAACTTGCATACTTAAAATGCACACGTTCCATAGCTGTGTGCAATTTGCAGGTTCCTACTCTATGCAAATAGCACAAAAATGCTTCAGGGACATCCGGGTTCTGGAGTCCCTGAGCCAAAGAGGAGGAGTAACGTGCAGCGAAGGACCAAAAGGTTAAATCACTCAAGAATAAAAAAATAAATGAAATAATTGGGCAGAGCCTATCAGCAGCATCTGCCTAATTATTTAGGGGCAAAAAAAAAGAACACAATTTTTCAATAGAATATCCCTTTAAGTCTGAGACACACCACACATGACTGCTTGAGGTGCAGAGAATGTGAAGCAGCCCAGAGAGGAGAAGCAGTAGACGTTCTCAAACAAAGTTGAGCGGGGAAAGGTGAAAGTAATTGAATTCCCACCAATCAGCTCACTCACATGATTAACATATCGTTCACTCCGAGAAGAAAATATTGAACTTAGAGTCTTCGGCAACACTTCCAAAAACTAAGTGGCACGCAGCAGCTAATAGTGCAAGACCTATTGGCCGGGCTAGGGATGCACCGATACCATTTTTTTAAGACTAAGTATCGATACCTTTTTCAAGTACTCACCGATACCGAGTACCGATAGTTTTATTTAATGTCATGTGACGCTCTCAATAAATAATTTAGGATGTTGCTGAAAGCCTGTCCTGTTTAATGTTAGTATTGAAAAGTATGGCCAGACACCCCATTTACCCACTGCACACACACCATATATACATACACACACTCTATGGTCTGTTGGGTATACATGTATCTGATGCCTGTGGTATATATTATTTATATAGAATATACCCCACAGGCATCAGATATGTGTATACCCAACAGACACCAGACCACATTGTGGAGATATATATATATACACAGTGCTTTTTTTCTGGAAAAATAGGTGGGGGTACTCTCACGCCAGGGGAAAAACTGCTTATTATGACTATTTTCATGTCCTCATAAACAATAGTTGTAGTTCACTTAAAGAAAGACACTATAAAAGGGAACCATATATTTTAATACTGTGTTCCTTTAAATGAACTACAACTATTGTTGTAACCCTATGGGGGTTATCCACCAAGTGCCTCTGTTGTAAGAAAAATATGTATTGCAGGGCTGTTAGCGTTTTTTTTGGGTTTTTGTTGCAACGATGGCACTGAGTGGATAATCCCCTAGCATTTGTGAGCACCACAGCAATGAAACTCACAGTTTTGCCGAGTATGTATGAACTCCTCAGCAATAAAACTCACAGTAATGCGCAGTGTGTATGAGCTCCACAGCAATGACACTCACAGTAATGCGCAATGTGTATGAGCTCCACAGCAATAAAACTCACTACCACCTTACAGTGGTGTATTTTGGCCTAGGCCAACAAGGCCTAGGGCAGCGGGCCGCACTGGTGACCCCACCCCTAAAAAAATTTTTTATCTTTTTTTTACTTTTGCAAAGTAATTTGCCAGGAAGGATACATTGAGATTACACTGATTTTCAAGTATGTCCTGGGTAGGCAAGGCCTAGGCTTTCACTTTCCAGGGGGCAGCAAAAAACCTCACCACTAAGTGGGTTACTCACAGAGCACCGAAATAACGCCAACATTTTGGTGTTCTGTAGTTCCCTGCACTTCGGGGAATAAAATATCCCCACCCTGAAGTGAATTCACCATTCACCGCAGGGTCCCCAAAGTGTATGGAGTCAGCCGCTGAATGCTGCCACGGCAAACCTGTGGCCTGCTGTTTTCAAAAGAATTACTGAACGAAAATGTCTGGAATTTACATACAAGATCATATGATTGATAATAAAAAGTTCTGTTACAGAAAAAAGAAAAACCGCTATCAAAAAAAAGGGGTGGGGAAATTTTGCTGAACAATTACTAAAAAGGTACTAAAAAAAATAATGAAGACTTTTTACTGCAGATTAAAATAATAAATGGTTTATTAGATATTGCATAAAAACGGGAATATTTTTAACATTGAAACCTATGGGGTTCGCCTGAATAAACCTGCTGATTGGAACCACCAAACATCAGGGCATTTCACTGCCATTTGTCTGCTGTTTGGTGTTCTCTGAATAGATTAACCATTACTTCTCTATGGGATTTGCAATGCCTTCAAACAGCACCGTACTTGCTGGCAGTTCGCCAAACTTGTGTGTGAGCATATCACAGAGCAGTGGTGTACTTAGGGGAGTGGCGGAGGGCGGGCCGCCCCAGGTACCAGTGATTATTTGGGTGTCATTAGGAGGTGCCACTGTCACTGTGTGTCAGCTTTGAGCTGTGTTCTCAAACAACGAGCAGCGGAGCAGGGCGTTTGCATACGGAATAAAATCGAATAGAATAAAAATCTCCCTCTCCTCCCTCCATAACTCCTCCCCTGCCCCGCAGTAGCTCTAGGAGAGGGAAGAGGGATGTGATTTGTGTGCAGAGAGAGAAGATGACAGTAAATGGCAGGTAAAGGGGGGGGTATCAGCAGAATATGAAGCCCTGTCTGCTTACTGCTGTTTAAAGTGGACCTTTCCTTAACCAGCACTGCAGTGATAGAAATTTGTCATTGAGCTGCCTGGCTCCTGGTGAGGCTGCGTGCATGCAGGTCACGAGGTCCGGCCAGTCAGGTGGTACTGAGTCTCAGTACCACCTGACTGTCTGAACCACGTGACACGCACGCAGCTGCCCGCCCTTTCGTTAATACGGACTCTCACTCTATTCTGGACTGAACACCCACCGGGAAGGTTATCAAAGCCACGGTGCACCCTCTGGCAGTGGCACCCCACTGCTGACAAGATGGCTCCACGCACGGGCACAGCCGCGATCCTAACGTGGCCTGGAGGGACCTCCTGCTGAGTCTGCACACAGCCCTACCGTGGACGGAGGCCGGTAAATATAGAATAAATAATTGCTGGGTGCTCATATTCACTCGGTTTGCTGGGAGTCTTATTGAAGTGGATTCTGATGCACTCCTACACACCGCACATTGCATTGCTGGGAGTTTTATTGCTGTGGATTCTGATACACACTGCATATTAATTTGAGTTTTATTGCCCTGGAGCTCTGGGATACGCTCATACACACTGCACATTACTAGGAGTTTTATTGCTGTGCAGTTCTGATATGCTCATACACAGTGCCCATTTCTGTGGGTTTTATTGCTGTGCAGCTCTGTGTTACACTCCCATGCAGTGCACGATTCTGTGGATTTTATTGTTCAACCAATTAGAGCAGCTGTGATCCAGTATACTTGACATGCGTGGCTGTTCTTTGTAAAAATGCTATTTTAAACATTTCATAATTTTATTTATCTCAATAGATACATTTGAAATGGTATACAAAATATACAAGTAGGCACTTGGTGTCCACTTTTAATATAAAGAGAGGAAGAGGCGGAGCTCTAAGAGGAAAAGGTGGAGCTTAAAGAGGAAGGATGGGGATTAACCAGGAAGAGGTGTGCCCTTGACAGGAAGGGGTGCCTCAAATTTAAATTAGGGGTGCACGAGTTTAGTCAGGCCTAGGGCAGCACAAAATCTAAATACACCACTGCACTTGCCTGACAATCCGCCGCTCTGGCAGATGTGTGTAAACATGCTGCACCCCCCTCCCCATGCTGTTCAAAGTTTCAGCGGCTGCAGAGAGAGGGGGAGCAGCCCTCCCTTGTCACTTACTAGGGGAGGGGGGTTATCAATCTCTACATACACTCCTGACAATCGTTAGTGTTCAGGAGCAACACGAGCTGCCGAGCGCTTCCGATTCTCTGCCTGCCACTGCAGGAGGAGGGAGGAGCATCATGCTTTCTCCTGTTAGTTCTGGCTGGTGGTGAGGTGCCGGTACTGAGTACCCCCTGAAAAAAAGATATATATAGATATATATATATATATATAATTACACACACACACACACACACACACACACACACACAGCGGTAGGAATTTCACTGTCTTTACAGGGGTCAGCAACCCTTGCCCTCCAGATGTTTTGTAACTACATCTACCAATCATCCTGTCACCCATCCTGATGACTGGCTGTGCACCAAGGGAGATGTAGTTCCAAAACTTCTGAGGGCCAAAGTTGCTGACCCCTGCCTTACACCAACAAGTTCCTTTGTCTGAACGGAAAGAACGTCTCCGGCAGATAGAAAAGAGGGACAATATGGAAAGGCATGAGCAGCTAATGAACTGAGGTTTGGAAGAAATCCACAGCAACGGTTGAGTGTCTCGAAGTCCATCTAGCTCTTCCCTGTCTTTTCAGCTGCTATAGAACACAACCTCTACACTCACTTTTCATATTGTGGATCTAGGTACTATTAGGGAATATCTGTAGAATAAATAAAATGGAATAAAAGAAGCATATAGTGGTTAAATGTGTTCAAAAATAAAAATAAAAAAATAAAAATAGCGCGAATTCAGATTGTCAAGCTGTCTTCTACATGATTGAACTTTGCTCTTCTTAAATTATACATAGATAAGCCCTCAAAGACCGCAAGCTATCCTTGCTACGTGCCAGATGTTTGTAGTAAACTACTTGAGTTTCTAGCTCCCCATGTAAAAATTAGATTTCATATATCTGTCCAGCAAGAGTCAGAGTTATAAAGCTTGACATGCAAACACTGAGGTGAGACATACTTATGTAGAGTCTATCAAGAACCACACTGTCCAGGTAGCTCAGCAGCCGGCAGCGCCTTCCACACTGCTTGCTGGCCGGCATGTTAAGTATTGGACTGACGTGGCACCCACCGGTGTTTAAAACCAGATACCTGAGAAACCCTCATTGCCCTGATGTGATTTTCACTACACTCAGTGCGCATTGCGAATCTGTTATCATTTCTTCTGTGTATCAATTTTGGCTTGTATGACTCTCCTCTCCCTGCTCTTAACCCCTGGCATTCCTTTTTGACTACCCGATTTGGCAATATGACCTCTGGCACTTGGCTGACACTCTACTCTGGCAATACAACCCCGGGCATTCCTGATAACCCGCTCTGGTAAATTAACCTTGCCATTCCTCTGGAGGTTCCGAACGGTGTTATCCCTTGGTCTGCTGTTCTGATTATGTACTCCTCCGATTCTGATTACAGGTAGAAGTAACGAATATTCTAAGGATCGGATGTGTAAAATAGTTGTATTGCGTACAGGTATCAGACGTACATACAAACATATAAAAGGAATGTGACATTGTCCTTCAGGTTGGACAAATGATACAGGCAGCAACAAAACTCCTGGATTAAACACCGTTGCTTTATAAAAGATTACCACACAAAGGGGACTATTCACAAAGCAACAAAATTTATTTCAATTTTGGTGCTTTTCTTCATGGCACATTTCGGCTCACTTCTGCAACTCCATTTCTTGGAAAACTTGGTGAATTCACCCTTTATCAAATAGTGACTGTAGCAGTTATCAGACGTCCATTATGCGAAGGTTAGTGGTATTAACCACTTCGCTGCGGAGGACGCACTCAGCAGGAAGCGTTGGCTGCAGAAAACGCGCTGAGCGCGTCCTCCCTTCGCAGCCAGCGATCAGCCGGATTCCGGCCGATCGCTGTGCCCCCCGGTGCGGGCTGACATCTTGGATGTCAGCCCAGCACTCCGGGACCGCCGCGGGCACAATAGATGTCATCGCGGCGGCGCGATGACATCTATTTCAGGCGCCCACCCGCGTGTGTGGAGGAGGCGCCTGAAAAGGGAGGGGGGGGCCTGAGATTAATGTCAGGCACCGTTTGGAAGGGCACAGCCTGCCCTTCCAAACGGTACCTGGCATTAACCCCTGGGGAGCCGGATCACGATTTGGCGCCGATTCGTGATCCTTTCCCGGAGCTGGCCGACATCTTGGATGTCGGCCAAGCCTCCGGGAACTCCCCCCTGAGGACTGGCGTCATCGTGCATAGCACGATGACGCCAGTCCTGGAGTTAACCCCTAACTGCCACCAATGGTGGAGATAGGGGGTTCATTGGAACCCCCTATCTCCCGATCTGTGGCAGCTAGGGGTTAATGTTTGGTACTGTTGGATTGGTCAGAGTATGGCCTTTCCAACAATACCAAACATGACCATGTAAAAAGTTTTGTAAAATAAATAATAAAAAAATAAACAAGTTTTTTTATTTTTTATTTGTTTTGTTAATGCACCGATATTGTTCCCATTTAATTTATAATGTGAACAATGATGCTGCACTAACGATTTTTGTATGGGGTGCGTTTGTTAAAAATAGCGAAATTTTCACCCAAAAAAATGTAACGAGACACCATTTCTAATTTTTTTAACAAGCGCACCCCATACAAAATATAACCGCAACTGATCGCATGTTAAAATGTGAAAAAAAAAAACACTTTACACGTTGTAAATTATTAAAAATTCGAATTTTATTGCATTTTTGTTATATACAGACAGGACATGATGTATACATATAAGAATGATATATTATGAATCTGCCGAGTCTGCCGGAAAGAACGATATAGAATATGTCTGGGTCATATAATAAAATAAGGCTTCAAAACGCGGTTAAACATGATGAGCAAAACCGGTAAAAATGACCTCAGCACAGAGGCGGAAATGCCTCAGCAGCGAAAGGGTTAAATATCAACTAGTATTTTTATACTTTATAGAATTTACACTTGTAAGGCTAGGGTCAGACGAACGCAGTGCGAACGCGCGTGCGGCCGCACTTTATCACGGCCATAGTAGCAGCAAATGACGGGCAACATACGAAGTACGGCTGCACGAAAGTGCGGCTGCGCAACGCAAGCAGCAAACAAACCCATTTTTTCAAGTACGTGATACCGCTAGTACTGACGTACAGAGTGTGCTACGTCTGCTAGCGGCGTGTGTGCGTGATTAGGAGACGTCAGACGTTGCTAATGTCCGGCCTACATAACGTCCAGACGCAAAAAGTGTTTTACTGATGATCCGTACAAAATCACGGACAAAAATGCGCATCGTATGACCGCTATCGCGTATTCCGTGAAAAACTACGTCCATTCGTTCAACGCACTTTTTCACGGACGACGCGAAAAATGCGTTCGTCTGACCCTAGCCTAAGTAGCTTTAGTCCAGTCATACCTGTTTCTGGATTATTTATTTAAAGTAAACTACCAAGAATCATTACAGATGTCCGCTAACTCAACGCATGATTTGTGCTTCATCCCTTTCATTTAAATTTAGTTTTTGCTGGCATCAGTCTTTTAATCAGATATATTGGCTTAATTAATACTTTTAAATTTCAGTTTTATGGACACATAGATTAACATTGATGCCGTACAGTCACATGACTCATTTAGCAGAATATAGTTTTGATCCATAAAAAGAAATATATTAACAAAAATGCAACAACATATTTAACCCATAGAATACATACTGTGAAGCTTTCATGTGATGTAGACATGCAAACGTTCAAAATAGCTTCATAGTGTGCCCTAATTTGCATATTTAGTGTTGTTATAGAAAGCAGCATCACATAGAATAGCATTTTAATAATATACACCATGAGAATCTTTTCAAATAAGATGGTAAACACTGGATCTAGACAATAGGGCTGAAACAACGAAATCGATAATGAGAATAACTGTCAACTATTCTCATTATAGATTAACCTCCCTGGCGGTCCGATTTTGACATATTTTATATATGTCAAAATCGGTGCATTTATTCAGCCCCCTGGCAGTAATCCCGAGTTTGTCTCTGTGTTACATTTCAATACTGAAAGCGGTAACCCCGAGCCACACTCGGGCTGGATACATACCTGTCCGTGTGCTCCCTCGCTGTCCTACAGCCGTCACCTCTGGCCGATCACGGCGTCCTTGCAAGCTACTTCCGGGTTCCCTTCTCACGATGGGAAAATGGATGCAGGACGCAGCGATCAGCCGGAGGTGATCGTGGGTGGTCAGCGAGGGAGCGCACGGACAGGTATGTATCCAGCCTGAGTGTGGCTCGGGGTTACCGCTTTCAGCATTGAAATTTAACGCCGAGCCTCACTCTGGAAAACCACCAGGGAGGTTAATCGATATGTATACAGCACACTTTGTTTAGAGTCAGATTGAGTTAAACGTTAATAGCTTCAATGCCCAAAGGAGAAAAAATGCCGGCTACTTCATGCTGTAGGATTTAGTTCTAGGGTTATGCCAGACATAACCACTTTGTATTTATTTAGTTTACAAAAGTTGCAGAACTACAAAACAGACTCTGGCCTGCTACTGCCACTGGATGGACGAGCTTTACTACCAGTATTTTCTCCTTACTTGTAGCTGGAGTCCTCGGCCACCTCGGCCTCCATCTCTCTGTTCCGTAGATGCATTTCCTGCCTTTGGTCTGGCCCTGTCTCCCAACCTCGGTCCAGTCATTTGCCCGAGCTAACCCTATCCCCCCTCTGGTCCCTCCCCTCACTTGGACAAAGTGGTCAGGCTTCATAGAGTGGCCCTCCCTACTCATCCTGCTTATGCAAATATTTATATGCCCTTTGAGTGCATTTTACCAATATAGTTTTTATCCAATGAATGAAAACAATAAATAAATAAAAATTCAGCCAACTAATCGATTAGGGCTGCAACTAATAGTTATTTTCATAGACAAAATCAGGTTGGCGCTGTTGTGCGGTCCTTAAATTTTTTTTCCCCCTATGAGAACTCAAGTCGCTAAATAAGCGCTTCGAGTATCGGAAGAGAGGCCGGCCTTGGGTAGCCATTACTAATTTTTTAGACATTCTTCCCATACACAGATATTGGAACAGTGTGATTGGGAAACAAATGTATAAATATAGTGTGTCACACTAGGAGACAACCACAAAAATTAACAAAGGGCCAATCACACCAGGCAGGTAAGCAGAAGAAACAGCTTTAAATTGGAAAGTGAAAGAACATTTCAGTCCTCTTTGCATCATTTTCCAATTAAAGTCATAAAAATTCTGTAT
Source organism: Leptobrachium leishanense (assembly GCA_009667805.1). Lineage (NCBI taxonomy): Eukaryota > Metazoa > Chordata > Amphibia > Anura > Megophryidae > Leptobrachium > Leptobrachium leishanense. Next base: position 123,782,662 of record CM019067.1, on the reverse strand, counting down.
TCTCACAGTTTCTATCTCAAGCTTGAGAAAGAACCTGAGAGAGGATTGAAACTTTTGCATTGTTTTGCAATAAAATGTGCTTAATTTGCATACCTGGCCTGGTGGGACTGGTCATATGTACATTTTGTGGATGCTACTGGTAAGCTGCTATGAACCATGGTGCACTTAGATTTGAAACTAGACCAAATAGGCGATTTGGAAAGTGAGATAAATGGGAGAATTTTTCTGGTTTAGCTAATTTGACCTAGAATTTTCACTTCTTCGGAGTTTCACCTTTAGTGAATAGACCTGCATGAGATGTGACGTGTCACCGAATAAAAGACTAATCTATAGAATGGTCAAACTACAAGCCAAGATCAGAAGAATAGATTTAATGCTACAGGATTGTGTATTTTAAAGTAGGGGTGGCCCACCCACGGCACGCGTGCCACAAGTGGCACACAGTCTCTTCAAGTGGCACGGGCCACTTTTTGTAATTTTAATAAAGTTCATTAAACTGGCCAAGTAGTATAGCTTCTTGGCACAGGCATCTAATCAGACTATTTATGTGAGCAAGGATTTTACCAGGAAGGATACATTGAAATTTCTCTCGTGGTCAAGTATGTCCTGGGTGGCGAGTATGTACCGTTAGGTGTCTTACCCACGGACACTTACTGGAGAGGTGCTCTTGCTGGGAACGAACCCATGTCTCCACAGGCTCTCTCCACGCAGAGCAGTGATGTTACCTCAACTCCACCCAGCCGGTGGGATATGTGGGATATGCTGGCGCTTTATAAATAAAGAATAATAATATGCTGGAATATGTTTCTTTCTTTGCAAGTAATTTGTATCTTTAATACGCTAGTTCTTGAATGATTATTATGTCAGGGTGGCATCCGGCGAGAGCCAAGTTGGGACCCATAAAGCAGGCAGAGAGCCCTATAGGCAGGGGTGCAAACAAACGAAGAGTAAATGAAATAAACACACTGATGGGCAGGACTCAATACAAATGAATAGAAGGGAAGGGCTTAAGGGAGGTCCAAAACAAATACACACAGCAGTGAATCAAAAAGGGGAACCAAAAGTAGTACAGCGGTCCTTTAGGTGGTCGTGTTAATATACAAAAGGGGAAACAATGAATTCAGCTAGGGATGCACCGATACCACTTTTTTAAGACCGAGTACGAGTACCGATACTTTTTAAAAGTACTCACCGATACCGAGTACCGATACTTTTATTTAATGTCATGTGACGCTTTCCAATAAGAACAGACCTCATATAAAAATTTATATGAGATTTGCCCCCAGCTCTCATGGATTTGCCCCCAGCTCTCATGGATATACCCCCCAGCTCTCGTGGATATACCCCCAGCACTCGTGGATATGCCCCCAGCACTCGTGGATATGTCCCCCAGGTCTCATGGATTTGCCACCAGGTCTCATGGATTTGCCACCAGGTCTCATGGATTTGCCACCAGGTCTCATGGATTTGCCACCAGGTCTCATGGATTTACCCCCAGGTCTCATGGATTTACCCCCAGGTCTCATGGATTTACCCCCAGGTCTCATGGATTTACCCCCAGGTCTCATGGATTTACCCCCAGGTCTCATGGATTTACCCCCAGGTCTCATGGATTTGCCCCCAGCTCGAACGCTGGGGAAGCTGGCCGCGTGCATGAAAAGCACACGGCCAGCGTTCCCCCTCCGGCGCGCTGCATACTCACACATCCTGAAGGCCCAGTCGCTGGGCAGTGATGCGATCACGTGGCCGCCGGGCGCATCTGTGACGCTGCCTCCAGCCGAGAGGCAGCGTCACAGGTGCGCCCAGTGGCCACGGGATCCCATCACTGCCCAGCGACCGCACCTTCAGGATGGGTGAGTATGCGGCGCGCCGGAGGGGAACGCTGGCCGCGTGCTTTTCATGCACGCGGCCAGCTTCCCCAGCCCCGCGGATACCGGCAAGGCTGGAGGCAGTGTCACAGAGGCCCCCGGCGGCCGCGTGAACGCATCACAGCTGTGCGACCGGACCTTCGGATTGGGTGAGTATCATGGCCCGCCAGAGGGGAACGCTGGCCGCGTGCTTTTCATGCACGCGGCCAGCTTCCCCAGCCCCGCGGATACCGGCAAGCCGGCCCAGCACCGGCTTCCGGTATCGGCGGGATGTATCGGGCCGTTTGCACGAGTAACAAGTACTCGTGCAAACGGCAATATCGGCCCTGATACTAGTATCGGTGCATCCCTAAATTCAGCCCACTGCTGGGAAGCACTAGACAAGAGAATCAGAAAGGAAGGGGTTATGGGTGCATACCAGAATATATAGACAGCAGAAAACCAGAAAAGGGGAAGCAAATGAACTCGGCACACTGCTGGGTAGTACTAGACAAAAATACAATGCTAATCAGGAAGGAAGGGGTTAAAAGGTGGAAACCAAAATACACACAGCAGGGAAGCAGAAAGAAATACTAAACTGTAGGGTCCTTATGCTGACCGCTATAATACGAACTGAACAGAATAAGGAAATACAGGTTACAAGAAAAGTAAAAAATACAAAACAGAGCACAGTACCGAAATGGAGAACACAGAATGCTCAAAACGGATAGTGAAATCCGGTACACAGGATGTCAATCAGGTAAAATAAAATAAGGAGACAGGAGAAATAAACCGAAAATATATCAGAGGCAATAATATAAGCAAAAGGGAAGGCGAAACAAACCGAGGGAATAATATGAACCAAAGGGAACAAGGAACAAATGAGCAAAAGCTGAAAAGCAAAAAAGGGGGAATTGTAACAGAGACTAGAATATATAACATAGGAGAATATATAATGACAAACTATCAGGAGTCAGGAAGACATGTTTATGCAAGATCATAGCATAAGTGGAGTGAAGGTCTTATATAGGGCGTTGCTAGGTCAGGTGATCAGACTGGTCAGGCTGCAGAGAATCCTGGAGTGGAACGAACCAGTAGGATAGAGTGGACACACCGTAAGACCCTGGCCTGGACTCTGAATAAGGACATAACCATGGGTCACCAGGCTGGGAGTCTGACATATTATTAGTGGTCTGTTACAACAGTATTGGTTTAACAATATTTTTCTCTTTCGCACTGTTTTATTTGATGTATACAGTGATGCATAATTTTAAGCTTTTTGGCAACCGTGGAGGGGGGGTTAGGTTAGGTGCAATAGGACGCTCAAGATTATCTACATCAAAAGTGGCACTACGTGTCTTGGCCACCCCCTGCTTTAAAGTATAGAATGGTCGAGAGTGGATATTTCTGAAATGAGGATTTTCTGCTTTCTGGGAAATTGCCATGAAGATTAATAATAACTCATGAGAATATAAAAAAATTCTAAAACAGGTTTCAAAACATGACAAAACTAAATCTTGCCCTTGCACTCGGATGGGCAATATAACGTACAGCACTGAGCGCATATAACAACCATGCTTCTTCAGTATTGCAACCATTGGGCCTGAAAAATCAAAGATAAGCTGGTGTGCTAGTGACCTCTAGTGGCCACAGCAGATAATAACTGCTTCTGCAAAGAATGACATGTTTACTGTGTGATACCTCACCCTCTTATAGTAGGTGCAGGTATTGGCATTTTGTAACGTATTTTGTATGCTACAATCACTAAACCATGAACATGCTAGTGATTGAGAAACCAAAAGGGTGCCATTTTCAGGCAAAAAAAAAAAAAAATAGATAAAATGCAATTACACAAAGAAATCCAAGTAATTTAATTATTAAAGGTTCTCGTGGAACATAAGGTATAGATAAGAATCACGGTTGAACTTAAACTCTTGATTCACAAATGCACAATATGTGATGGCTTATTGACGTCCTGAGACTCATCGCACGGCAGAGATTTTATTAATTTCCCACATTTTTCTAGAGGAGCCAATAAGCCGTCAGAGGTTAGTTGTCTTTGTCCCTGCTGTGTGTCTGAACTTATGACCTCAGTGCTGGAGCTTTAGAAATTATTGCAATTGTATATATTAAAAGGAAAAATGCACTATTACTAAGGTTACCGACTTAATAGCTTGAATGTGAGATTGAGAGGACACTTTACAGGACGACCAGTCGCCGATGCTGCACAGACCAACAGGGTTATTCAGAGAGCGTGAAAAGCAGGAGAATGACTGGAGAATGAAAAATTCTAGGTCAAAATAGCCAAACCAGAAAAATTCTCCTTTTCATCTCACTTTCCAAATCGGCTATTTTGACCTAGAACTTTTCATTCTCCAGTCATTCTCCTCCTTTTCACGCTCTCTGAATAACCCTGCAAGTCTCAGATTCTCCACAGACATGCTCTGTGGCTTGTTCAGCTGGGATGGTAACACTGAGCGATGCCACCACCCACTACTTCTGCCCTACGCTTGGCTACCCGTACCCACAGCACCATATAACTTGCCACTGGACAAAAACAGAAGGTAGCGGGGCACTCAGATGACTTATGAAAAATATCACCGCTTAGGTGCGGGCAACAGACACGGTCTCAAGGAAGGCCAACACCGTAAGCCTGTAATTAGTATATATGTAGGAAACTGGCGCATGTTAAAGACTTCAGGGGTTATTCGTAGAGTGCCGAATTTGCCACCGAATGGTGAATTTCACTGTAAGGTGCAATTTCGGGGCAATTCGGCTATTCAGAAAGCTGGAAATGAGAATTGCCTGGGAAATACGGTGCAGTTCGGTGGCAGTAAAATTCTCCAAAGAGAAGTAAATTAGGGATGCACCGAAATGAAAATTTGGGACCGAAACCGATACCGAAAATGCACAATGAGCTTGGCCGGAAATCGAAAAGAACTTTCTATACATGACTATACATACACATAGGGCAGTATTACGAAGCTGGTGCTAACTTAACCAGAGCTGGTGTAAACTGAAAACCTCCATAGGCTATAATGGCTCTGGTAAGTTTACAACAGCTCTGGTTAAATTGGCACCAACACTGTAATCTGGCCCATACTGTGTATACATGTGTCTGGTGTGTGTGTAATTATATCTACACGATGTTGCTCCGAAATGAAAATTTTGGAATGAAACCGGAAATTAGTTTTTTTTTTATAAATGTATTAATACTAGACTTTATTAAATTAATATCATGAATTTAAATTAATCCACATTAAAATGTTAAAGATATTTTTGTCCTATTTTGGTGGAGTTATTTTTAGGGATGCACCGATACCACTTTTTTAAGACCGAGTACGAGTACAGATACTTTTTTTCAAGTACTCACCGATACAGAGTACCGATACTTTTATTTTATGTCATGTGAACGCTTTTCAATAAGAACAGACCTCATATAAAAATGCCCCCAGCTCACATGTATATACCCCCCGATAGATATACCCTCACATGGAGATTGCCCCCAGCTCACATGGATATGTAGCTTGCCCCCAACATCACAGATATTGCCCCCAGCTCTCACGGACCGAACGCTGGGGAAGCTGGCCCTGTGCATGAAAAGCACTCGGCCAGCGTTCCCCTCTGGCGGGCCATGATACTCACCCAATCCGAAAGGTCCAGTCGCACAGCTGTGATGCGTTCACGTGGCCGCCGGGGGCCTCTGTGACACTGCCTCCAGCCGAGAGGCAGCGTCACAGAGGCGCCCGGCGGCCGCGTGAACGCATCACAGCCGTGCGACCGGGCCTTCCGAAGGGTGAGTATCGCGGCCCGCCAGAGGGGAACGCTGGCCGAGCACTTTTCATGCACGCTGCCAGCTTCCCCAGCCCCGCGGATACCGGCAAGCCGGCCCGGCGCTGGCTTCTGGCATCGGGGGGGGTGGGGTGGTGTATCGGGCCATTTGCATGAGTACCAAGTACTCGTACAAATGGCAGTATCAGCACCGATACTAGTATCGGTATCAGTGCATCCCTAGTTATTTTGCATCTAGTGCATACATGCGTGTGTAAAATTTTTGGACACACACACATTTTATAGTTGCAGAAGACATTTACATATCCCAGCAATTCAGAGAACTCTGCAACTATAAAGTTTATTATTTGTTGTGTGGAGGCTTTTAATATATTTTTTTGCCCTCCATCACAACTTAGATTAATGTTTAGGCTACTATCTACTATTATTCTTTTAAAGTGCCGAAAAACAAAGCATTATAAAAGGGACCTTTAAGATGCAAGCTAAAAGACAAACCATTGCAAAATTAAGGTGTATAGGTTCCATTAACTTTTTGGAGGCATGGATGTAAGCTCCCACATTAACCTCCCTCTTGTCCTCGGAGCAGACACCTCTGGCAGGAGGTCAGTGATAAATCACTGGTTCCTTGTCACTGAGAGGCCAGAGGTTACTGCTTGCTCTGATAGTGGCAGCAGCTCCACGTAGGCAGTTAACCCTTTGTGTGCAGAAATAAGTGTAGCAGCTCCTGCCTCTTTCCAATTACAATTATCTCCAGCTAAGCAGCATTGAAAGAGTGCTCGCTCAGTGTCAGCAATTTTTGGCTAACTTTTTCGGCTGGTGTTTTGCTTTCGGGCCGAAACCTATAACCCCATTATCGGCAGAATCTATATCGGTGGCCGAAATTTCAGTGCATCCCTGGAAGTAATGGTTAATCGATTCAGAGAATGCCGCATGGAAACGAAAAGTTGGTGAAATGACCAGATTTTTGGTGCTTTTGTTTCACAGGTTTAAACAGGCGAGTCCCATAGGTTTCAAAGTAAAAAGATTCCCCTTTTTATAATTTTTTTTTATTCACCCGTTTTTTCTTTTGCAGAAAAAAGTCTTAACCTTTTCCTTGTGTGAGACGTGTGGGGGATGTCCTACGCTGTGCACGTTGCGTACGAAGGGCGTCCCCCACAGCTCACCGGTTCCTGTAAGGGAGACCCTGTCCAGTCGGTACCAATACCAGACTCCTGTTTTTTCACTGGCGGTTCTGTGCTTGTATGCACCGGTCATTATTAGATTTATTCTGATGACCAGAGAAAATTATCAGGTTTGGTCCACTAATAGTAATTTAAAAATCTTTTTTGCTATTTTTAACCACAGTGAAATGGTTTTTAAGTCACTTGTGTTTGCTTGTTTTCAATTTTATTTAGTTACATTACAAGTTATGTTTTACTATTACTACGTCCAGGTAGAATTAGTGGTTCACTGGGTTTCCTAGTGAACTTGGTCAGTTACTGTATTTTTCTGGGGGAAAAAATACACGCTTTTAGCTAAAACTCAAAACACTAAATTTTCCATTGTGGGAATTGAAAAGGTGAGTTAGTGCAGCATCACAGGGGTGTAGAAACTTAGAAAAAAAACTACTTGTCCGGCGAACTGAAGTGATATCGGATCTACTTGTCCTGATGATGGGGGGGGGGGGGAGAATCTCTTTACCGTATTACTGTTTCTGCGTTAATGGGCACTGCTTGCATTTTTATTGTACTGCGCTGCAAAATATGTTGTCACTTTATAAAAGGTCATTTTATTAGGGTTACAGCTTCTGCTTGTATTTTCATTGTACTGCTCTGCAGAATAAATATGGAGTGCTCTTCTTCTGGATCATTGTATTTCTTGTTTTGAGAAGCACCTGCCCGTCATGCTCAGCAAAGGTTGAGTGCTACCCTCCTGGTGTAGCCTTTATTTACAGTCATAATAACCCACAAACAATTTTCTTTTTATTCAAGAACAAGCCATGCTGCAGTGATACAGATCGTAGTTAAGCAAAAAGGCATGTACAGTGCGATTCTGCTGAGTCCTTGCGTAGCATTGAGGCAATAACAGTTAATAACGTCACTTAGTTAACGTAATACAGAAAGCGTAGCAATACGGTATAATCTGAAAATTAGGTTCATCAGGAGGAAATGGTGTACAGAGAATAGGGGGGAAGGGGGGGTGAGGTCCGCTTTGTGAGGTGTCACTCGTGTCTCCGTGTCCCCAACCCAGCCCTGGTTCGTGCGTATCCTCCCACGCCTCCTCTTACTGGGGATGAGGGTAGAGCCTCCTCTTGCGTCTACGGTGCTGATGTGGGGAGGAGCGGGTGGGTAGCCAGCCGCGTGAAAGCAGTTCTGGAGACCTATGTAGGTAAGGGGTGAGAGGCGAGAGTCACGTATTACTAGTAGGGGAAGAGGAGTGTACCCCCGGCCAAGCAGGGAGTATGGGGTTTTTCCCACGTCTGGGGGCCAATAGTGGGTGCGGGTATTGAGGGGACTAGGGATAGTATGTATAATCAAGCTCTGAGATTTTACGGGGTCCAGTGAGTTTAGAGGTGGGGCTGTGAGTCGGCTTTAGGTATGAGGGGGGACAGGAGGAGGGTAGGAGTGGGAGGAAGGGGAGAGAAGGAGAGGAAAAGTGAGGAGGGAGAGGGGAAAAAAATAAAAAAAATTAAGAGGGGGGGGAGGTCGGGTCAAAAGGATAGGTGCTGGATGGTCGGGACCGGGCACTTCGCCGCGCCCGCGCCACGGCCATGGTCTAATTTTAGTAGTGGTAATCGAGGGTGTCTACGAGGTCCCCTATACAGAGAGCCACACCGGGGCAGGTCTGCCCCATGTGGGGGTTACAGTGAGCAGGCGATCAGGAGGGGTCTTCAGACAACGTTCCCTAAACGGGTGCGGCATGTCGCCGATATCACGTACAGGTTCCAGTGGTACCATTTGTGTAGATGGGTCTCTAGGTCATCATCCATCCTGGCTTTTAGGTCTTCCATGTTCACGACCTCTCCCATCCGGGTGAGCCAGTCGCGGTAAGTTGGGAGAGTCGAGGATCCCCACGTCCGAGCCACCAGCAGTCTCGCAGTCATGATCATGGGGAGTGCCACTGATTTTTTGAGAGTCCTCACTGAGCAAGGGACATGTGTGAATAGGAACGTACCCGCCGTAAGCAGTAAGGACAGGTCGGTCACCTCCGCCACCGTATCCCTCATCTGATTCCAGAACGGGGCAATGAGCGCGCACTCCCACCAGACGTGTAGGTAGGTTCCAGTCGCTGAGTCACATCTCCAGCAATTCGGTGTGAGACTGAGGCCTATCCGGAAAAGCAGGGCAGGGGTGCAGTACCACATCGATAGGACCTTATAAGAGTTAGTTTGTAGTCTAGTCTGCTGGCTGCCGTGGTGGGTCAATTCGTATGTGTCCTGCCATTTCTCATCCGGTATGGAGGTGCCCAGTATCTGTTCCCAGGAGCCCTCGAAGTTAGGTGGGGATTGATGTTGTGCAGATTGAAGTAGGCCATATAGAACCGAGATCCCATGTTGGAGAGGGCGCTTAGCTATGCAGAGGGATTCAAAGGATGTGAGTGGGCGGATCAGTCTGTGGCGGTGCTGGTAGCGAAAGTAGGTAGTGGGAGATCTGTCTGAAATTAAAGCGTTCCAATGCGGAAGGGGGGGGGGTTCCGGTGTCCTCTCATCCCACGGCGGGCGTAAGGTCGATCCGACCGTAAATTGGAGTGCTCTTGGGTAGATGGTCGCCCCTATCCTCCGCTCCAGGCCGGGGTGGACGCCGGCTGTGAAGGCCGGGTTGGCCGTGAGGGGCAGTAGAGGTGATGGGTACGACAAGAACGAGCACCGTCGGATAACGGAGCGCCATACGTGCAGCGTGGCTCCCACAAACGGGTGTTGGAGGGAGAGTGGGGACCTCCGGTCCGCTGCGATCCAGGGGAGCTCGGACGTGGGGTGTGGAGTAGCGTCTCTTTCCAGGTCTTGCCACAGGGCGCTTCTGCCGCCCGTGGTCCATGCCGCTATTCTTTGAAGGTGAGAGGCTTCATAGTAGAGTCGGAAGTTGGGGAAGGCCAATCCCCCTGTCGATTTAGGACGAGTAAGGACGTGCAAGCTGATTCGCGGTTTAGCCTTACACCAGACGAAGCGTGAGCACTCAGAGCGAATCCTCTGAAAACGCCTGGGGTATGTGTATCGGTAGTGTCTGAAATAAGTAGAGCAACCTTGGGAGCACGTTCATCTTCAATACCCCTAATCTACCGAGCCAGGAGATCCTCAAATGGGACCATTCCGTGAGGTTGCGGCTTAGTTCTGACCAAAGTGGTAGAAAATTCTCGTGATAGAGGTCTTGAGGTGACTTAGTTAGCCAAATGCCCAGGTACCGCATCTTGGTGGGGCACCATATAAATGGGTGCATCCGGCGGAGGGCCCATTCTGCCACGCCCGGGACATTAAGATTCAGTACCTCGGATTTAGCCACATTAAGTTTCATGTTAGACAACGTGCCATAGATCCTGAACTCCTCCACTATTTCCGGCAAAGTAGCCAAGGGGTTAGTCACGTAAAAGAGTAGGTCGTCGGCATACGCCGAGACCTTGTGCGTCCCTGAGTTACCCGTCAGGCCGGTGATAGCCTCATTACGTCGAAACGACTCCAGGAAGGGTTCTAGTGTGAGGGCGAAAAGAAGTGGGGACATCCCTGACTGGTGCCGTTCTTTATTTGAAAAGTGTCCGAGAGGATCCCGTTGACCCTCACACTGTCATTTGGGGAACTATAGAGTGCGGCCACCCAAGAGATAAATTCCGTTGGTAAATGCATGGCTCGTAGAGTGGCGAACAGAAAATGCCACGATACCCTGTCAAATGCCTTTTCGGCATCGGTTGACAGGAGTGGCATCGGTATCTCCCCCTGACGCGATCTATGTATGGCATTCAGGGTACGGGTAGTGCCATCCCTGGCTTCTCGCGCCGGGATTAATCCCACCTGGTCTTTCTGTACCAGGAACGGTAAGACCGTGCTTAGCCGTCGTGCCAAGATCATGGCAAAGATTTTAAGATCGGAATTCAGCAAAGAGATCAGCCTGTAGCTGGAGCACAACTTAGGGTCTTTGCCATCTTTAGGAAGTACTATGATCGTGGCGGCCTGAGTACGAGGGTGAAGGGTGTGGTCCTCTAACAGTGAGTTGAGTGTGGCTGCGAATGAGGGGGCCAGGATGGCGCCGAAGCGTTTGTAGTACAGAGAGGGGAGGCCATCTGGGCCCGGTGCTTTGCCATTTTTCTGTGTTTTGACGGCGGCTGAGATGATCTCCTGGGTAATGGGTTCTCGAAGCAGAGCGCACTGCGCCTCTGTAAGGTGGGACGGTAACCGCGTCCTAAGGTATTGGTCCAGGTGAGAGGTCGGCATTTGATCGGGTCCCTCCGCCGAGTGGTACAATGCCGAGTAGTATTCCCGGAATGATTGAGCTATACGGGCTAGGTGTGGCGTATCTGAGCCATCCTTCGTGCGAATCGTTTGAACGTATGTCCGTGCGCGTTGTTTCTTTAGGAGTCTCGCAAGGAGGCGTCCCGGCTTGTCCTCGTGTAAGGCAAAGAAGCACTTTGTGTGCTGGCCTGCAGGAGACGCACATAGGTGTCCGCGTCGCGCGAGGTGTGATGTTCTAGTTCTAGTTCTATTTTCCGAATCTCGGATAAGAGTTCTTCCGTTTTAGCTTGGAGCGCCTTCTTCTTGCGTGATGCCCATGAGATCAGTTTTCCGCGGATAACCGCCTTGTGTGCCTCCCAGATGGTCGGTTGCGGTACGTCCGATGTCTGATGATCAGCAAAAAATGTTTGGATAGTGTCGGTCACGTCGGCCCTCAGCAGTGGGTCCGCTAATAGTGAGGTGGTAAGCTGCCACGTCCCTTCCCTAGGGCGGAGGAGGGGCAAAGACATGGTCATCACCACTGGAGCGTGGTCCGACCACGTAGTGGCTTGTATCTCCGAGGATCTCACAAGAGGGAGGTCATATTGGGGCACAAAGAAGTAATCTAGCCTAGTGTAGGTGTTATGGTCAGCGGAGTAATATGTGTAGTCTCTGGCGGATGGGTTCAACGTCCTCCAAGTGTCTACAAGTCTGAGAGCCGTTAAGGAGCGTTGTATGCGTCTCAGTTGTCTGGAGGGAGTCCGGTGGTTGGTGGAAGAGGAGTCCTCTACCGGGTTAAGGGGGATGTTAAAATCTCCACCCAAGACGAGTGTGCCTGCCGTAAAGTCTTCTAGTGTCCTTAAGGCTGTAGCTAAGCGTATGTGCTGATTTGTGTTGGGAAGGTAGAGGTTGGCGAACGTGTAGGTGGAGCCTGCGATCCTGCCCTTGACGTAAAGGCATCTCCCGTCTCACGCTCGGTATATGTCTGTCATCTCGAAAGGGATAGTGGAAGCAAACAAGATAGCCGTTCCTTTAGATTTTGAGTCCGGTTGTGGTCAAAGTAACCCGTCGGTCTCGTAGGGTGGCGGGGGGGGGGGGGCTGTGGAGCTAAAATGAGTTTCCTGTATAAAGGCCACTGAGGTGCGCATAGTCGCCAGGTCTCTGAGGAGCCTGCGTCTTTTTTCGGGTTTGTTGAGGCCTCTCACATTATAGCTCACTATCCTGAGATCTCTCAGAATGAGGGCCGTGTCGCGGTCCCCGAGTCCCGGTCCCGCCATCCGAGGTGGATAGTTACGGGGCGTGAGAGGTAGGGGGGAGGCTGTGGTGCTGTTATGAAAAGAGAAAGCGAGTATAAAAGAATGAATGAGGAGAGATTGAGGAAAGTAAAAGCAAAAACAAAACAAAACAAAAAAAAAAAAAAAGGGGGAGAGGTGGTGTTTAGTGAAGATAAATTAAGAGAAGGAATATGAAGTACCCGGGCAAACCAGGAGGGGGGGGGGATTATGGCGGGTGGTAAAGTGGGCAGATCAAGGGGGGGGGAGGTAGACTCTCGGGTTTGTAGGAGGAGTGGTGTTATATCCACGCCGGTGGGAGGGATAAAAAGTGGGGGCACTGGTGCCAGTCAAGAGAGGGTTGAGTCCCACCACCTCTGTGTAAGGGGGGGGGGGGACACTGTAGGGCTCTCTCGACTGTTCAATGACACTCACCCCGAGGAGGCGTGTGGGGTACCGCCCGAACTATGCGTTAAGACTTATATGTAAAATACGTAAGCATCAAACAATTTTAAAATAAAGAAAACACTATGTATCTATGTATCACAACACAAAACTGAAACTTCAATCCTCTCCGACTGAAGATGTGGATATCATATACAATGATAAGCGAAGTTTCGATATCGTAACGTAACCCAGTAGTATATTTAAACCCGAACAGCATGTCAGCCTTATGCAGGCGCCATTCCGTTCTACTCTGTAGTGCAACGATGAGTGAAGTAGGGACAAGTGTGTAAATGCAAGTAGAGGTTAGTCTACACTCGGGTTCCGCCGTCCGACCTCCCGCCGCCCGCCCCGACCAAGACCAGGCGCACGCTCAAGCCCACCCACAGTCTGGCTCATTGAGCGCCCCAAGACGTTGCCATCCCAGTCGTCCGGTCTTCCCTGCCCCCCCCATAGTAAACTGAGGCATAAGTTCAACTCGGGTTGTGTGATAAGCGCGTAGTAGTGGAATTAGGGTAGAGGTGAAGGGGGGGGGGGGGAAAGAGATAAAGAAGGGGGGAGGGGGTGGCGGGCGTGGCCAGGGCTTAAGTCCCATTGCTTATTATGGGTGATCTAAACGCTTGGGGTGGGTGGTGACGTCTGACCCTCGGTGTCCGCAGAAGGGGCAATCGCCCCGGGGGTGCATGTGTCCACGTGATCGTCTGCAGTGTACCCTTCCCAAAAGTGTCTTGTCCCAAAAGTTGTTCAGTGGGGTGCTGTATAGCGTCCTTCCCCCACTTACCGATGAAGGTCAATAGACGAGGCACGTGAGGGCCATAGTCACCCATGGCGTCCATGAGTCCCGCCCGCCTGTTGCAGAGCAAGGCCATCGGCGGCTGCGAGCGCATGTCACTGTGTGGCCCCCCGTACAAAGATAATAAGTCTGTGCCCATTCTGCAGGTCCTTCGGGACTTTACAGGGTGCGCCAACAGGCAGCCGCCATGTCGCGGGTGCGTTCACAGGGGGGCACTTCCAAGTGTCCTGCCCCAGTGTGCCAGAGCGGGAATGCGGTGGCAAAGCACAGCCACAGCGGGACCCCCGTCGGCCGGGGCGTCCTCGGAGCCTCTCCCGCGGGCAACTCTGTGGACTGGAATGCTCCGCTCCCAGTCCCAGCTTCACTCCGCTCCCAGTCTAGCACCTCCATCGGCGGCAGTTGGAGTGCGGCCACGAATTCCGGGACATCTCGGGGCAGTGTATGGAGTGCGTTGCGCCGTCAACTCGAACAGTGAGGGCCAGTGGAAAACCCCAGCGGTATGGTATGTGTCGCTGGGCGAGCGACCTGGGTGACTGGCCGGAGGTGGCGGCGAGCTGCTAGCGTGAAGGGCGTGAGGTCATGGTATATTTCTAGTGACTGACCTTCAAAGTCCCACGTTCTGGCGTTGCGTGTGTGCTTCATAAGTTGTTCCTTGAGTCGTAGGAGGCGAAGTTGCAGACGACATCTCGTGGTGGTTCTCCATCTTGTGGTCTGGGTCGTAGCGCTCGGTGCGCTCGATGCAGCTCAATGGGGGAGGCGGAGGTGCGTCCTAGGACCATGTTAAAAAAGCGGCTGAGCTTCTCCAGCTGCTCGGGTGGATCCTGCTCCTTGAGGCCGCGGATGCGCAGGTTGTTCCGGCGGCCCCAGTTGTCCACCAGCCGGCGGAGGTCGGAGTAGGCCATCGGGTGCACCGGGGTCGTCAAGGGTTGTTCAGCCACCGCCTGTTCCAGGCGAGTCACGCGGCCACCGAGGTCAGAGACCTCTCCACGTCGCGGCGCACTGAGGCATGAAGGTCCGTGAGCATGTCGGCGAGGTCCGTCTTCGTCGGCATCCCTGCCAAGATTGACTCCAGCCGGAGCTCGAGCCTGGCTATGGCCGCTGTGGGGTCAGGCCCGGTGGACAGAGGTGCCGCGTCCATTTTAGGCGCCGGGGAGCACAAGGCCGGCTGGGTCGAGGGAAGCAGATATTCGTCCAGTGGACGTGCAGTGGCTCTGGGCGGTCTCGCTGGGGTCCTGGGGGGTCCTGGGGGGTCACTTGAGAACTTCTGGCCGCGTACCATGCTATGTCTGGTGCAGAGTTAAAGGCGTATAGTCGGAGAGGAGGACGGAGGAGAGTTAGTGTTAGTCCGGACACGCCCCCCCAAACAATTTCTAATAGTTTGCAGCACCCCAGCCACCAAGAGATTACAGTCAAATGTGGCCTGTGGCATCCATACCCCAGGAGCTTACACTCCAAAACACAGCCTGCCACTATTGCATTGAGAGCCTTTGAACAAATGTGAATAGGCCGAAGCAGATGCCTGCCACAGCACCTGGCAGTGTGGTGTACTAGTACGTCCCACCGGAGGGGGGGGGGGAACACTGGCCTGTCCTTAAGGGGTTAAGAACAGTTACAAGTTTTTATAAAGCGCCAACACGTTCCGTAGCGCTGTACAATGGGAGGCAGAACAACAAACATGCATACAGGTTCAACACACAGTAAAGTAGGCGAGAGGACCCAAGAGCTTACAATCTAGTATGATCATGTGTAAAATGCTGTATGGGGGGGGTGTCCGACTGAGCAAGGGAGCAGACGTGTTTTGCAGGAACTCCGTGTGCGACTGCTGTCGGGAAGGGGGATTTTATTTATCAAGATTCCTCCTTTTATTGTACCCCTTTTGGGAGTCCCTGCTCGGCTGGACATCAGAAGGTGAGCTCTGGAGCCTGTTTCGGTCCCCCCTCCAGAGTAACAAAGTATTTCAATATTAGGGGCCAATTTTGTGGTAGCTAGTCGGAGGCTTTTTTTCATGTGAGACTCGGTAAACGTGTAATTCACTAACCTCTGCATGGACCATAAAATTGCACCAAATGGTGAATTTAATAATTTGTGCAATTCGTCTACTCACAAAGCTGTCAAGTCGCCAAATACTGGCGAACTGACAGCAAAATACGGTGTACTTCAGCAGCACTGAAATTGTCCCATACGTGGTGTCTTCTATTCACAGAACGACGAACTGCAGCGAAATGCCCTGATTTACGGTGTTTCAATTTGACAGGTTTAAACAGGTTCAATTTAATGAATGGAAGATTTTTAAAAAAAAAATTAAACTTTTTAAAATTAAATTGTTTTAAATACAGTTTTTTTTTAAATTTTTGCAAAACCCCTTTTTACTTTTTAAAAATCTTATGGTATATATATTTTTAGACTACACTTTTTATTTGGTCACATTTTTAATAATTTTTTGACTTAAACTCCTATTAGGAGAATAGGTCATATTGAGAAAAAAAAATTCAGTTCAGTAGAATTGGCCGATGCCAATTCTGCGTTTATCGGTGCAGATTTCACTGATGTCCAATAACTGCTTTGGCGACTTCAAATTTGGCAAAATGCAGTGACCATTCACTCTGCACTCCCTCTCTCACCTTCCATCGGCACCTCGTCTAGTTCCATGCCTTTGGCTGCAGCTACCTTCCTCAACAGGTCTTCTGCCCTGCCATTGGCTGGAGATCCTTTACTCACCTTGGACTATACCAGAATACATTCACTCGCGATGGAAAGCAATATCCCTGATCTATAATATGTTGACACAGGCTGCATTCACGTATCACCTCTTGCAGTTGCAGCATGCTTGAATATATTAAGGGCAGGTTTATCTCTTGGTATTGTGGATGAATGTCCTCCAGCAGGGTACAAGACAGGATGGGGAAGCTTACTGCAGCCAATGGCCAGGCACAAGGTAGGTGGAGTGGCCAAGAGGAGTGAGGGGAGATGAGGTAGGGTGGGGCAAGCCACTTCACAGCTTTTCAGGTATTTCTACTGAGCTCCAGGGCATCAGTGTACCTACACTTCACCCACTGCAAGGTGACCTCCAGAGAGGTGACACACATATTGCAGGCCATACTAAATGGTCCAGAGGGCAGCAAGTTAAGCACCCATGCATTACATGGGTGGACAGACCCTGACCTGTCCAATGACACCAAACTGGACCTCGAGGGGTATACAGAGTGGAGATACAGGGGGCCAAAATACCCCTGCCTCTCCTCCCAGTATGACAGCTTATGATGATGCAGTGCATAATCACGTGCCAAGTCATTTCCTCTGCTCTTGCTTCCGGCATGGGATATCAAAGAGTTAAAGCAATCAATGGGCTACAATGAGAAAAATAAAGAACAAAGTTGCTGCTTTAGGGATGTTTTTATTTTATTTAGGGATGCACCGATACCACTTTAAGACCGAGTACGAGTACAGATACTTTTGTTCAAGTACTCACCGATACTTTTATTTTATGTCATGTGACGCTTTCCAATAAGAACAGACCTCCTATAAAGCCCCCAGGTCTCATGGATATTGCCCCAGCTCATGGATAATTGCCCCCCCCAGCTCATGGATAATTGCCCCCCTGCTCATGGATATGCCCCCCTTGCTCATGGATATGCCCCCCTTGCTCATGGATATGCCCCCCCCTGCTCATGGATATGCCCCCCCCTGCTCATGGATATGCCCCCCCTGCTCATGGATATGCCCCCCCTGCTCATGGATATGCCCCCCCGCTCATGGATATGCCCCCCCGCTCATGGATATGCCCCCCACTCTCCGCTCATACTTACCTTCCTTCAGCGCCGCCGGGAAAGTCTTCGCGCGCGCGCGCTCCTTGGAAGGACCCCAGCCGCGACCACGTGGGACCATGTGATCGCGGCTGGGGTCCTTCCAACGAACGCGCGCGCTGAAACTTTCCCGGCGTCGCTGAAGGAAGGTAAGTATGAGCGGAGAGCAGCTGCAGGGCCTGTCCGAATGCTCTATCGGCATTCGGACAGGCCCTGCAGCTGCTCACTTTGTTTAATACTTACCACCTTCCTTCAGCGACGCCGGGAAAGTTTCCGCGCGCGCGCGCTCGTTGGAAGGACCCCAGCCGCGATCACATGGTCCCACGTGGTCGCGGCTGGGGTCCTTCCAAGGAGCGCGCGCGCGAAGACTTTCCCGGCGGCGCTGAAGGAAGGTAAGTATTAAACAAAGTTAGGTGAGCAGCTGCAGGGCCTGTCCGAATGCCGATAGAGCATTCGGACAGCCGCCCCAGCCCCTAGGATACCGGCAAGCCGGCTCAATGCCGGCTTCCGGTATCGGAAAAAAATATCGGGGGTACTGCACGAGTACCAAGTACTCCTGCAGTACCCGGTATCGGCACCGATATCGATACTAGTATCGGTATCGGTGCAACCATAATTTTATTTCTTAGTTATACATTTTGCATAGAAGGGATGCACCGATACCGGCATTTGCACGAGTACTTGGTACTCATGCAATTGTCACCATACCATCCACGATACCCGGAAGCCAGCGCTGGACAGCTTGCTGGTATCTGAGAGGCTGGGGCTGCTAGCGGAATGCATTCGGAGCATTCCGCTAGCATTCCTCTCCGGCTGTCCACTGGGTCCAAGCAGTCGCTGGGCTGACATAGAGATAGATATATATAGATATGTGTCTGTGTGTGTGGCCAGGGTGGGTGCAGTGGGGAAATGGGGTGTCTGGCCATACATTTCAATATTAACATAAACTGGACAGGCTTTCAGCAAAAACTCTAAATTATTTATTGGAAAGCGGTCACAGGACACTAAATTAACGTAATGGTACTGGTGTGGACCTGAAAAAAGTATTGGTACTCGGTTTTAAATTTGTGTCAGTGCATCCCTAGTTAGCACTAATAGCTCAAGCAACAAACCGTTCCAAAATGAAACGATTTAAGTGTACATATTGTTACAGTTACAAGCTTTTATAAAGCGCTAACAAGTTCCATAGTGCTGTACAGTGGGAGGCCGAACAACAAATAAACATGCAGGTTAAAAGGCACAGTACAGTAGGTGAGAGGACCCTGCTCAAGAGCTTACAATCTAAGAGGATAGGGGTGACACTATGTGAGGGTTAATAGAGAATGTGAAAGTAGTGGAGTGCATGTGGGCTGTGTAGGAAGATGTAGCAGAAAATAAACATAGGCTTCTCCAAAGTAATGCATTTTTAGAGACTTCTTGAAGGAATGGAGAGACAGGGAGAGTCTGATGTTGCGGGGGAGGGAGTTCCATAGAAAGGGGGCAGCTCAGGAGAAGTCCTGAAGGTGGGAGTTCGGGAAGCTGATAGCATCAGATGATTGGCAGAGCATAGTGGTCAGGATCAGTGGCGCCGCTATGGGGGTGCGGCCCGCACCAGGTGACACCACCCCCTAGGGTGACACCTTTTTTTAACACAAAAATATTTTACCAGGAAGGATACATTGAGAATTCTCTCATTTTCAAAAATGTCCTGGGTAGGCAAGGCCTAGGCTGGCACTTTCCAGGGGGTGGAAAAAAAAACACCACAAAAAAGGGATATTCTGTTGTTCCCCGCACTTTGGGGAATCAAATTTCCCCAGTGAATTCACCACAGGGTCCCTGAAGTGTAGGGAATCAGATACCGAATGCTGCCGCAAACCTGTCGCCTGCTGTTTTAAAAAGAACTACTGAATGAAAATATCTGGAATTAACAGGTGAAACTCGAAAAATTTGAATATCGTGCAAAAGTTAATTTATTTCAATAATGCAACTTAAAGGGTGAAACGAATACAGTTGTGTTCAAAATTATTCAACCCCCAATGCTGTAAAGGGTTTTAGGGAATTTAGTGTACATTTGTAATTGTATTCAGAATGAAATCCTACAAGGACTTTTTAAAGAACCATATGCAACTAAAATGACATCAATTGGTTTTGTAATACAGTAGTAAATGTTTCTTTTGTGAATTCTACATTGACACAATTATTCAACCCCTTAAAAGACTACCACTCTGAAGAACAGAGGTTCATTCAAGTGTTTTCAATCAGGTATTGAAAACACCTGTGGATGTCACGGAGCAGCAATAAAGCATAATAAGCACCAATTAGGCAGCTTTAAAAGGACTGTGATACTCAGCTCCTTCTAGACATTTACTGGTGTGGTTACAAACATGGTGAAGTCAAGAGAATGGTCCAGGAAGACAAGAGAAGAGGTGATTACTCTTCACAGGAAGGGCAATGGCTATAAGAAGATTGCAAAGATGTTAAACATACCAAGAGAGACCATAGGAAGCATCATTCGCAAATTCAAGGCAAAGGGCACTGTTGAAACGCTACCTGGTCGTGGCAGAAAGAAGATGCTGACTTCGACTGCTGTGCGCTACCTGAAGCGTAGAGTGGAGAAAAGTCCCCGTGTGACTGCTGAGGAACTGAGAAAAGATTTGTCAGATGTGGGTACTGAAGTTTCAGCTCAGACAATACGGGGCACACTGCGTAATGAAGGCCTCCATGCCAGAACTCCCAGGCGCACCCCCTTGCTGTCTCCAAAGAATAAGAAGAGTCGACTGCAGTATGCCAAAAGTCATGTGGACAAACCACAGACGTTTTGGGATAGTGTTCTGTGGACTGATGAAACAAAATTAGAACTGTTTGGGCCCATGCATCAACGCTATGTTTGGAGGAGGAAGAACAAGGCCTATGAAGAAAAGAACACCTTGCCTACTGTGAAGCATGGCGGGGGGGGGGTCAATCATGCTTTGGGGCGGTTTTGCTTCTGCAGGTACAGGGAAGCTTCAGCGTGTGCAAGGTACCATGAATTCTCTTCAGTACCAGGAGATATTGGATGACAATGTGATGCAGTCCGTCACAAACCTGAGGCTTGGGAGATGTTGGACCTTTCAACGGGACAATGATCCCAAGCATACCTCCAAGTCCACTAGAGCATGGTTGCAGATTAAAGGCTGGAACATTTTGGAGTGGCCATCGCAGTCACCTGACTTAAATCCCATTGAGAACCTCTGGTGGGACTTAAAGCAGTTGCAGTGCGCAAGCCTAAGAATGTGACTGAACTGGAGGCTTTTGCCCATGGACGAATGGGCGAAGATACCCGTAGATCGCTGCAAGACACTTGTGTCAAGCTATGCTTCACGTTTAAAAGCTGTTATAACTGTAAAAGGATGTTGTACTAAGTACTAAGATTGAATGTCACTTGGGGGTTGAATAAAACTGATAATGATGTGAACACAGAAAAGACATTTGTGGTTATTTCATTATAAATGTTATGTTATATTTGTCTGACCTACACGTGCCTCTTTGATTTAATTGTAAGCAAGATGACTGAATGATCAAAATCAATGTCAAACTGGCCAAAAACACTCAATTTCAGTGGGGGTTGAATAATTTTGAACACAACTGTATATGTGGTAGTTCAAGCCGTGATTTGTCATAATTATGAGGATTATGGTTTACAGCTCATGAAAACCCCAAATCCACAATCTTAGAAAATTAGAATATTGCGAAAAGGTGCAATATTCTAGGCTCAAAGTGTCCCACTCTAATCAGCTAATTCAGCCATAACACCTGCAAAGGGTTCCTGAGCCTTTAAATGGTCTCTCAGTCTGGTTCAGTAGGAATCACAATCATGGGAAAGACTTCTGACCTGAGAGTTGTGCAGAAAACCATCATTGACCCCCTCCATAAGGAGGGAAAGCCTCAAAAGGTAATTGCAAAAGAAGTTGGATGTTCCCAAAGTGCTGTATCAAAGCACATTAATAGAAAGTTATGTGGAAGGGAAAAGTGTGGAAGAAAAAGGGTGCACAAGCAGCAGGGATGACTGCAGCCTGGAGAGGATTGTCAGGAAAAAGCCATTCAAAAGTGTTGGGGACTTTCACAAGGAGTGGACTGAGGCTGGAGTCAGTGCATCAAGAGCCACCACACACAGACGGATCCAAGACATGGGCTTCAAATGTCGTATTCCTCTTGTCAAGCCGCTCCTGAACAACAAACAACATCAGAAGCGTCTTACCTAGGCTAAAGAAAAACAGACCTGGTCTGTTGCCCAGTGGCTCCAAAGTCCTCTTTTCTGATGAGAGCAACTTTTGCATCTCATTTGGAAACCAAGAACCCAGAGTATGGAGGAAGAATGGAGAGGCACACACTGCAAGATGCTTGCAGTCCAGTGTGAAGTTTCCACAGTCTGTGTTGATTTGGGGAGCCATGTCATCTGTTGGTGTTGGTCCACTGTGCTTAAGTCCAGGGTCAACGCAGCCATCTACCAGGAGATTTTGGAGCACTTCATGCTTCCTTTCACAGACCAGCTTTAATGGGGATGCTGACTTCATTTTCCAGCAGGAGTTGGCACCTGCCCACACTGCCAAAAGCACCAAAACCTGGTAGAATGACCGTGGGATTACTGTGCTTGATTGGCCAGCAAACTCACCTGACCTGAACCCCCTTGGAGAATCTATGGGGCATTGCCAAGAGAACGATGAGAGACAGGAGACCGAACAATGCAGAAGAGCTGAAGGCCGCTATTGAAGCATCCTGGTCTTCCATAACACCTCAGCAGTGTCACAGGCTGATCGCTTCCATGCCACATCGCCGCATTGAGGCAGCAATTGCTGCAAATGGGGCCCAAACCAAGTACTGAGTACATATGCATGCTTACACTTTTCAGAGGTCCGATATTGTTCTATGTACAATCCTTGTTTTATTGATTGCATGGAATATTCCAATATTCAGAGATTGTGGATTTGGGGTTTTCATGAGCTGTAAGCCATAATCATCACAATTATGACAAATCACAGCTTGAACTATCTTGCTTTGCATGTAATGAGTCTCATATTAGTTTCACCTTTTAAGTTGCATTACTGAAATAAATCAACTTTTGCATCATATTCTAATTTTTGCGAGTCTCACCTGTAAGTTCTGATGAATGATAATAAAAATGTCTGTTACAGAAAAAAAAGAAAAATTGCTATTAGAAAAAAAAATGTTTTGTTTTTTTTGAAAAATGCCTACAAAAAGATACAAAAAAAAATTAAAATCAATAAAGAGATTTTTTACTATGGATTAAAAGGAATAAACGGTTTATTAGATATTGGATAAAAACAGGAATATTTTTTTTTTACCAATAAAGATTTTATTGAAAACAGGCAATATAATGCAAACAGTGTGAAACAACCTTTACAGTTTACAATTAGGGCTTGTATAGTAGCCAGTGAGTAACGTTTTGAACAAACAATGCCAACATTCGTGTGACCTAAAACAGGTCTCGTTGTTCTATGAATTATACACTCGTGTTACTTGTCTATTTGTGATTACAACTCTTAAAATAAAATAAAAAGAAAGCGTCTAGTAAAACTTCCCTCATCCCACGAGGCATGGCGAAATCGATTTAAGTTTTCGTTAGTTGGTACGGGGTGAGAGAGGTACGTAATTATCGAAAAAATGTCTCAGTAGCCTATTGGCTGAGTAAGGTTTCGCTTGAAAGATAGTATAAAAGTTATTAAAGTGGAAGAAGAAAATAGGAGGTAGGTATAGTATACAGATCCAGATTAGGACAAAGGTCAGTAAACCCGGTAAAAGGAGTACTGGGAGGAGAGATGGTGTAAAAAAAAAAAAAAAAAAAAAAGGGGGAGGGAAAAAGGAAGGGGGGTGGGGTTGTGTCTGAGGTTGAGCACAGACATGCACAGGAGATGGTGTCATAGTGGTTATTACGGGGAGCCCCCGGCGCAGTCCGGCGCCATGTGTTGAAGTTCGTCAGGTTGATCCTCTGGTAGTGAGTCCCTCCAAAGAGTGAGATCTCTGGACGAGACAAAGCTGTCCCAGTAAAACCATGTTTTACTATGTGCTTCTGTGAAGTTTTCAGGAGATAGATGTGAGGTCTCTGTGGTGCGGGTTTGTCCTATTTTAGTCACTAGCTCTGTCGTGGAAGGTAACGTGGTCGATTTCCAGTGCAGTGGGATCAGGGTCCGAGCTGCGAGCAGTATGCGTAAAATAATGGATTTCTTTAATTCAGCAATGGAATATGTTAAGTGGCTAAGTAGAAATATCTCTGGGAGCAAATCTAGGTTTAGGTCTGTGATGTGGCGGATTAAGTCTCGCACCGCTCTCCAGAATGGTGCTATACGGGAGCACTGCCACCATATATGGAGGTATGAGCCTGTCTCCAAGGCACAACGCCAGCAAAGGGGTGACACTGATGGGAGAAATTTGGACAGCCTCAGTGGTGTGGTGTACCACATTGCCGTCAGTTTAAAGGATGTCTCCTTCAGTTTAGTGATTGGGGTGCTATGATGTATGAGTGCAAATGTCTTCCGCCACTGAGACTCGGTAGTTACCGTTCCAAGGCAGGTATCCCAGTTCTGCACGTAGTCTGGGAGCGTGTCATCTATTGCTTGCAAAAGTTGGTATAGTGTGGAGAGGCTGCGATGTAATGTTACTGCCATCTGGCAGAATGTTTCAAAAGGTCGAAGTGGTCTGGACATCTGGGTACCATTGGGTAGTGAAAGCAGGAAATGTTTGATTTGGGCATAGTTAAATCGTTCTAGGAACGACGGTTCCGGTTGGCCTTCTATGGTTGGAATATGTTTAAATTGTTCATCCGAGAGTACATGTAAGGCCATCAGCCTATTGTGTGGTGTGAAGCGCTCTCGCAGGGAAGGCAAGACCCTTCCTGGGAACGCTGGGTTGTGCGTGATGGAGCAAAGGTGCGGGGAATGAAGATAGTGAATGAGAGGTTCGGAGTAGGTGCCAGATTCGCAGCGTACATCCTATCGTGGGTATAGTGCGACAGTGAGCTGGCAGTTGGCCTGGTAGAAGCCACGGGAGAACCCATGTGGGCCTACCTGCAAGAGCGCTTTCCAGGTCTATCCATCGTTTTTCTACTGGGGAAGTCATCCAATCCAGTATACGTGTTAAGTGGGACGCATGGTAGTAGAGACGAACATCTGGTAAGGCCAAGCCTCCCTGCGAGGTTGGCCTACACATTACTGAGTATTTCAGTCGGGGTCTTTGGTTGGCCCAAATGAAGGTCAAAAAGGCCTTGCGAAGCTGGAGCAAGAATCCCCGTGGTATCTTAAGAGGTAGGGTCTGGAGCAAATATAGGACACGTGGTAATACGTTCATTTTTAAGACTCCGATCCTACCAAACCAGGAGAGGTATTTAGAGGTCCATGATGCCAGATCTCCTTGTAGAGTTTGAAGCAGCGCGTCATAATTTAGGGTAGTGAGACGGGCGAGATCTGCGCAGATCCACACCCCAAGGTATTTAATCTTGTTTGCACACCACCTAAATTGAAATTGATGGCGTAGAGGCCTAGCCCTCCCTTCCGGTAGTGAGATGTTCAAAATTTCGGATTTTTCAATATTAATTGCCAACCCTGCCAAGGCACCGTATTGGTTTAGTTCATTGACCACCGCGGGAAGTGACTGCTCCGGTTGTGATAGGAAAAACATCAAGTCATCAGCATAAGCTGAGACTTTATGTTGATGCGATTCTCCGGGTAAACCCGGAATGTCAGCATTGCCTCGAATGGATGTCAGAAGAGGTTCCAGCGCTAGGGCAAAAAGAAGGGGTGATAGGGGGCACCCCTGTCGTGTTCCGTTTTGTATCGCAAATGATGGAGTTAGGGCACCATTAACTCGAACTCTAGCTGTTGGGTTTGAGTAGAGCGCCGAGATCCATTTAAGGAAGCCGTCACCAAGGCCAAAGCCTTTAAGTGCTTGATTAAGATATGGCCATAAGACTCTGTCGAATGCTTTTTCGGCATCTGTTGACAGCAGTAAAAGTGGTATGCGTTCTTTCTGTGCTAGGGCTATTGCGTTAATAACTCTAGAAGTGGCGTCTCGGGCCTCTCTCCCTGGGATGAAACCCACCTGGTCCGGTTCCACTAAGCGTGGTAGGAAGTGTTGTAGGCGAGTGGCTAAGACCCTAGCTAGCAGTTTCACATCCGAGTTAAGGAGCGAGATTGGTCTGTAACTTGAGCTAAAAAGCAGGTCTTTGCCAGGTTTGGGTATAAGGGTGATAGTAGCCGCCAATGTTGATTGATGGAATGTCTCCTCCTCCAGTAAGGAGTTAAAGGTGGACAGCATGTGCGGGATAAGTTCAATTTTGAGTAACTTGTAGTATTCGGCGGGGAGGCCGTCAGGTCCAGGGCATTTATATGCTTTACTTTGTTTAAGAGCTAAGGCGAGTTCCTCTTCTAAGATTGGGGATCCTAATTTCGTCGCCTCCTCACCTGACAGAGTGTGGTGAATGTGGCGTTTCAGATATGTGGAGATGTCTTTAGTATCTATTTGTGGGTACTGAGTGGATTGAATCGAGTATAGTGACGCGAAATAGGCGCGAAGGTCTTCCGCGATCAGGTCTGGTTTGATAGTAATATGACCCGTTGGTAGTTGCAGGCGTGGTATATAAGCCTTAGTACGTCTCGATTGAAGAAGCTGTGCCAGCAATTTTCCTGGTTTGTTTTCATTCAGGGCATAAAAGGCGTTAGTTTTAATAGCCTTAAACTTCAAGTCAGACGACAGGTGAGTGGTAAGAGTCGAGCGAGTCTTCAATAGGGATTGATATAGAAGGGGGTCTCCTGTTGCAGCATGTTGAATTTCTAAAGCTCTAATTTCAGTAAGTAGATCGGTAATCTGGGCCTGCCGTATTTTCTTAGCTGCTGTGCCTTTGCTAATTAAGAAGCCTCTGATTACCGCCTTATGGGCTTCCCATACCGTGGGGAAAGAGGTTTCAGGTTGTACGTTCTCTCGGAAGTAGTTGGAGAGAATGAGTTTAGTCTCCTCCAAGAGTCCGGGGTCTGTCAGTAAGGACAAGTTGAGTCGCCAAGTCCGTTCGCGCGGTGTGTAGAGGGGGGAGTCCAACTGGACCGAAAGGGGAGAGTGATCTGACCATGTGCCCACGTGAATATCTGCTGATTTGGCGAGTTGGAAGTGATATTGGGGTATGAAGATGTAGTCGATTCTGGAGTATATTTTGTGTACTGGAGAGTAGAAGGAGTAACCCCTCTCTCCCCCATGAAAAGCCCGCCAGACGTCCACCAATTGGTGGGAGTCTAGTGTGCGCCTTATTTGTGCCAGGATATTATGTGGGAGGGATGTGGAGCCCAGAGACGTGTCCATTTTAGGGTTAAGTGCTACGTTAAAATCTCCTGCTAAGATGAGAACCCCCTCCTGGAATGCGGATAGTGCTTTTAATATATTCGCGAGGCATTTGTGTTGGGCTTTGTTTGGAAGGTAGATGGATGCGAAAGTGTACATGGCTTCTGCAATTTGACCTTTAAGAAACAGGAATCGTCCCTCTGGGTCTGAGGCTATATCTTTTTCAATAAAGGGTATGTCACGAGAAAAAACAATCGCAGTACCTCGGGATTTGCCACCTGTATAATTACTGAAGTATCCTGTTGGGAAGTTGCTGTCCTTAAAAGACGGCTGTTTGTCTTGTTTAAAGTGGGTTTCTTGGAGGAATGCCACTGACGCCTTGTGCGCCCGGAGCTCCCGCAACACCTGTTTGCGTTTCTCTGGGGTGTTCAGGCCCCTGACATTGTAAGTGACCAACTTTAGCGAACCCTGTGCATACATCTGTGCTCAAGCGATGGGAAGGGGTAGAGAGGGAGGGAAGGGGTAGGAAAGTACAGAGGGGGGGTCTGAGGATCTGAATGTTGTAGAGAATGAAAGGGGAGAAAGCACGCCAACGGACAGGAATTGGCGCGGGTAATGAAGTAAATGGTGTACCAGGGAACCAGAATCAGGAAAGACCGAAGTCTCGTCTGATTATCCCCTGGGAAGGTTACACCGAGCCTCGTGGGGTCAGGTGGGTAGACAGCAGTGCAAGGCAATAATACAGTAATATCAAAAACAGAATTATCAAAAATAGGTTCCAACGGACCAGGAACATAACCCGAATAAACGTGAGTGTCACCATATTGGGTCAAGGGTAGGGAGAAGGAGGTTGTGTGGATATCTTATTAGCTAATACCAGAGACAGATCCCGAAATCTCAACTTGTGGGCGAAAGAGAGAGAAGAAAGAAAAAAAAAAAAAAAAAAAAAAAAATGACATTTTCTGCTTAGTTGCGGTATGGAGGCATGGAGCATAGTGTTCCCACCTTGGGCCATGTCTTTCCCAAAACATTACCCAAATGTTGCAGTACAAAGCTAGCCGGTCTGTTGCGGTATGGAAGCGAGAGACAATGTTATGGGCCACCTCTTTCATAGTACAGTGTGGGAACACAATAAATGCGGAATCATCCGCCCAACCGTGATATGAAATTGGAAAACCTAGCGGAATAACCGAATAATTTGTGGTCAGGGTAGTGGGAATTGTGGAGCAGAGCAGAGAGGAGGTAAAGGGAGGGAAAAATAAGGGAAAAGGGTTCGGATACTGCTTAATGTGAATAATCGGGACGTATAAATTGGGCTCAGGTATATATTTTGCATGGGGTTGCGGGGTAATAGATCGCCTTTGACCCTGAGGGTCTTTTAACGTGAAATGGGTGACTACCCTTGAGACCACCGCCCCACACCCCACTCCCATTTATCTTTCATATCTTGGTCCGACATAGGTAAAGAGTTCTCAGTCCTAGATCGTCCCACGTCCATAGTATATTATAGCATATAATTTAAGGGACAAAAAGAGAGGAGGAGATAAGGAAAAAAAAAAAAAAAAAAGGAGAAAAAGGGGGGGCATCTTGTCCAGGCGTTATCCATGGGGGTCCACGTTAGGGGTAGGTGAAGGGTAGGTGATGTCGGAGCCCCGACATCAACCTGTATTGCCGGAAGGGGGTGCTAGTTTCCTAGTACCATTGTTGGGAACTTAAGGCGTATGGCGTGGTAGGCATAAGTGTCACATAGGATGACTGGAGCAGGACACAAGTGAGATCGTGAGAGGAAGCTGGCCTCTTATGGTCCGGGATTCTCCAGGGTTCTTTGGGGTCTCTGCCGCGGTCGATGTCGTTGCGGGCTACTCCCACTTTGCGGGGGAGCTTCAGGACCAGGTTGCGGCCTAAAATCAAAAGTCTCCCATGCTTGTACCTGCAAATCTGGAAGGTTCAGGGATTGCATAAAGTGGGGTACATCTTCTGGAGTGCGGATGGATAATGTCAGGTTGTTATGCCTCACTGAGAGCGAGAGTGGGTACCCCCATCTGTATGGAATCTTTTCCCGTTGCAACATCTGCGTGACTGGTCGTAAGAATCTCCTGGCCTGAAGGGTTGTTGGGGAGAGGTCGTTAAAGATACCGATCCTCGTACCTCTAAATTCCCAAGTGCGTTGGGTGCGTGCCGAGAAATAAATACGCTCTTTTAGCGTGAATGAGGTGAGGCAGCAAATGATGTCCCTCGGTGGTTCGTCTGGTGAAGTTGGCGGTGGGCGAAGTGCTCGATGCGCGCGGGCCAGATCTTCTGGGTGTACCTCTCGTGCGCCCAAGAGAAAGTTAAAAAGACCTACAAGGTACCTTCTTATGGCAGTCTCCGTTTCCGGTACGCCTCGGATCCGTAGATTTTGCCTCCTCGAGCGATTGTCTAGGTCGTCCAATTTCCTCCAGACCCCTGACAGGATTTGTGAGGGGACAGTTGGATCTTTGTCTTTTTCTGCAGCACATGTTGCCTCGTGTTCTAGGCCAGCCACCCTTGTCCCCAGCGTTTCTACCTCCGTCCTCAGGTTAGAGATGTCCTGTTGCAAGGAGTCACGTACCTCTGCAATCATCTCCCTAATGTCAGCCCGCGTTGGCATTTCAGCCAGGGAGCGTTCTATTCGTTGGGAGGCCGCCCCAAGGTCCGGCAGAGAGAATTCCGGCCTCGATGGCGAGGACGCCATTTTGGGTGACTGTGAGCGGGCCGAAGACTCGACTTGTGGCGCGAAAAAAGTCTCCAAACGGGCCGTTCTGGGGTGTGTAAGGGATCTGGGGGTGTTAGTGGTCGAGTTCTTCCCTTTCCCTCGTCCCATAGCCGGCGGCTGCTGCATATAGTGCGGGGTTTTCTCCTGGTCCGAGCGGAGCTCTTCTAGCAAGCGGCCATCATGCTCGGCTGTCAGGCCACGCCCCCAAAACAGGAATATTTTTAACATTGAAACCTATGGTGTTCGTTCGCCCTGAATAAACCTGCCAAATGAAAACACCGGACATCAGGACATTTCTTTGCTGTTCAGTGTCTCTGAACAGATTAACCATTACTTCTCTATGGGGACTTTCACTGCTGCCGAACAGGCACCGTGCTTGCTGTCAGTTTGCCAAAATTTGTGTATGAGCATTTGAGAGAGCTCCACAGCAATAAACCTCACAGTAATGTGCACCGTCTATTATGAGCATTCAGTGTAATATGGGAGTACTAATTTATGAGTAAGAGTAGTTAAAAAAAAATCCCCTAAAACTCGGGGGGGGGGGGTGACACCGTAAGTTACCGCACCGGGTGACACCAACCCTAGTGACGCCACTGGTCAGGATGGGATGTACCTGTTAATAAGAGATGTAGACATGGGCGCGGACAGATGTAGTCAGGGGTTGTGGAGAGCTTTGTATGTGAGCACAAATGTTTTGAATTTGATTCTATAGGAGACAGGAAGCCAGGAGAGATTGACAAAGGGGGGAGGTGAGAGGTGCGTGAGGTGCAGTGGATGAGCCTGGCTGTCATGCCCCGAAGCGGGATCTCGGCGACCCCGGGACCCACCTGGTGCCGCCGCGCGGCCTGGACCCTCACCTGCGGTGGTCGCAGTGGCGCTGCCCCGATCACGGGGGTTGCCTCCTCCGGCGTTGGGCGGACCACGCCTGATCCGAGCGGCCGGTGGGGCCTGTCATGGCGCCGATTTGGAGCCCCAGAACACCACGGTGCCTGACTCCTCACCGCGCGGTTTGAGGGGGCGTGGCCCAAACCAGCGTCTGGATCTGGAGGCTCCCTTTTACAGGTTGGGGGGCGTGGCTGAGCCCTTGATGGACAGGGATTGGGCTCGCTCCCAGGGTGAGCCTACCTCCCAGATGGGACCCAATAGGGAGACGAATCATCACCGCTCAGAGGGGCGTGACCACCCCAACTGCCTATATATACCCAGTCCTTGCACACTATCATTGCCACAGCGTCGCTTCTCTTAGGAGTTGTATACCTGCTAAACGAATGCTAATATATCCTTGTTGTGTACCAAACCTGGAAAGTCTCGACTCTTCTTCTGGATATTCCCTACTCTGTACTGCGTTATAGCTTCTACACCTGGTTCCTGCTTCCCGCTCCCCCGACCCTGACACTGGCACAGGCATTCATAACAGACTGCAGAGAGAGAATCTGGGATCTCTTACACCCAGAGAAAAGGAGGTTACAGTAGTCGAGGCGGGAGATAATAAGTGCTTGGATGAGCATTTTAGTGGAGTCCTGTTTAAGACCGGGTCGGATGCGTGCAATGTTTTTTATGTGGAAGTAACAGGATTTGGTTAGTGAATGAATGTGATGAGTAAAGGAGAGATCAGAGTCAAGGAGTACACCGAGGCATCGGGCCTGAGAGGTAGAAGTAATAGTGGCACCATTCACCTGAAGGGAAATGGGTGCAGGAATGTTAGTTTTAGAGGGAGTGAAGACGAGAAGTTCAGTTTTAGAGCAGTAAAGCTTTAGGAAACGGGAAAATCGAGTCAGAGACAGCTGACAGGCAGGCAGTAACACGGTCCAGCACATGAGGCGAGATATTGGGAGCAGAAAAGTAGAGTTGGGTGTCGTTGGCATAGAGAGGATAGTGAAGTCCATAGGAAGAAATAAGGTTGCCAAGAGAGGCAGTATAGATCGAGAAGAGTAGGGGACCCAGAACAGAGCCTTGAGGTACTCCAACTGAGAGAAAAGTTGGGAGGTGGGAGAAAAAAGAGGCGCCAGCGAAGAGAGAGGTAGGATAGAACCAGGAGAGAGGAGTCACTGAGGCCAAGTTGACGCAACATGAGGAGCTGGAGAGGGTGGTCAACAGTGTAAAAAGCAGCAGAAAGCGCAAGAAGAATAAGCAGGGAGAAGTGACCTTTGGTTTTGGCAGCAAGTAGATCATTGGTCACCTTGGTCAGAGCAGTTTCAGTGGAGCGCTTAGAGCGAAAACCGGAGTGGTGCGGATCAAGTAGAGTTAGCAGGGAGATAACCGGTGATCTGATTAGGCGTTCTAGGATTTTGGAGGCAAAGGGGAGCAGAGAGATGGGACGAATGAAATGTTGAAAATGTGAGTCAAAGCGTGGACAACAACTGGCAAGGCGGATCGGGTAAGGTACGAGGGGATAGGGGATTGTAGGTCAAACGTCACATCAGGTGATCATGAAAATAAATATTCTAACAAAGCCATTTTTAAATCATAACAATGTGCAGGCAGAAGCCAATTTATGACTTATTTCTTGAGCTCATGAGAATAAAAAATTCTGAGATCGAATCTTTTTATTAATAAAGTCAATAACTTTATTGCAACTTGTGAAGTGCTCAGATATACAGGATTACCAAACATTACCCTCTAGCTGCCACCAATCGGGAGATACAGGGATCCAAAAGACCCCCTTATCTGCACCATAGTGATTCACAATATCAGACTGTCCCCAAATCTGGCTTCATTGAAATGCTCCCTTCTGTTTAGGGAAGCCTACCACCCGACTCCGTAACAAGACATACGACCAACCCAAAAACAGTCCTCACCTCTCCCTGCATTAACTCATCACTGCAGTCGTCCCCCCCCCCCCTCACCCATCTAGATTGTAAATTCCCACGGGACTAGGATCCTCCTGTATCTGCTGGCAGGAATACTGACCTATCTCCTGTATGGATTGTAGAATTGTCCTGTCTTTACCCATTGCACCTTGTACAGCGCTGCGGAATGTGTTGGCGCTTAATAAATAATAATCCCTGGGCAGCTAGGGGTTAATCCCCCAATGGATGTCATCACACAGAGGAGGCCCGGAGTCTTTGCTGACAAAGATGTCAGCCACCTCCAACAGAAGTCAGCAATCCAGTGTTCTGAAAAGGAGGCAATACCTAAAAGCAGGCAATATGCGCCATGTCCAGGAAAACGTGCGCCCTGCCGAAGGCTCAGAACAAGCCAGAAATGTCACTCACTGTACAGTGCGCATACCTCCGATCCGTCGGAAACGCGTGCGCCATGCACAGCCGCATACCCCATCAACAGACAATAGCCGAAATGCGCATACACAACCCCCCCCCCACCGATTCCATGAAACACGCAACAGGCAGAACTGCCCACGCGTGTCCCCATACAGGCGTACACTCATGGTGGTGTGCACAGTTCAGCCTATTGCCTGATTTGGATGAGCGGGGGAGGCGCATGTTGGCCTATTGTCTGTGTTGATGGAGCATACGTGTCAACGACGGATCGAAGGTGTGCACACACCCATGCGCACTGTACATGGAGAGACATTACTGGCCTATTCAGAGCCTTCGGCAGGGCGCGCGTTTTGCCGGACCTGATGCATATTGCCTGCTTTTAGGTATTGCCTCTTTTTTCAGAACACCGGTGTCAGATCGTGGACAGACATCTAAGGGGTTAAAGAGACAAATCGCTGGAAAGGGCAGACAGTGACCTTTCCAGACATGCCTCTCTATTTTCTGTATGTCCTCCAAATCAGGAGGGCAAGGGGTCCAAAAGAACCACCCTCTCCCTTTCAGGGACTGTTCGGGTTGAGGGGGATGCGTACCTGAAACTGACTTAATCACACATGGCGCAATGACGTCAGTGTGCCCGGAGGGGGGGGGGGGGTTTATAAAAGCAGGATCTGACATCGAGGCATTCAGACCACCTCAGGACCATGGACAAAGGGGTAAATAGGGGGGAGAAAAACCCAGCTGACCAGAAGGTGTCCTCTGCGTACAGTGGGAGCACTCCATGACATCTCCCACTCCATGAAACGGTTAATGGTCAAAATGAGCTCAATGCAGTGAAATTGCTCAAGGTTGAAATATGCAGTCCTCAGGTTTTTACGATTTTCTTATTTACTTTGTCATTAATAAATTGTTAACTCCACAAGAAAAATCTTGATTTCTTGCCATTCTGTTCACCGGATTCAAACATAAATAAAAAACAAAAGATGTGCATTCACAGCCACATTTTAATCCTACACGAGCCCTTTATCAGCCTGGGTAAATATACAGATAATGTGTGTGTACTTTAGGGTTAACAGATCGGCCGTGTTTTCCTGGTGACAGTTTCCACACAACGGACAGTGTGTGGAAATAAATCCCTGTAGTATGTATAAACCATACACTGCAGGTAAGAAGAATCCTAGGTGACCTGCTTTGACTAGTAAACTGCTTGCCCTCCTGACGGCTATGGATTATAGATGTTACAGTGCTGCGGCATAACACCATCCCTGTGCTCTGCCGCTGCATCATACAATAACGTGTTCAGGAAAACATGGCCGATCTGGCAACACCAGTGTAGCTACATACAGCTGTGGGTTTGCGTCTAAACAAGCACTAACTGCATATACTGATAATAAACCCAGCAACGAGACGCCTTTGACTACAATCCCCATGGTGCGGCCTCCGGTGACGCACTAGCCAGTAACGGTCCCTCAGGTGTGGTATGAAGTGCGGGTGCAGTAAGCAGACAGTCGCTCCCTATAATGGGTAGTCGCAGGTCAACAACACAAGACGGCTCCCGGCAAGGAACAAACCGGACACGTGACGCCACAGCCTGACCTGCTGCACTCCTCAGCCAATCAGAGACCGCCGCTCCCCCTCCTCTTTCTACTATTCATCCGTACAGGGACAAAACGACGGCAAGGCGGAGGCCCAAAAAGCCACAGCCAGGCAGCAGGGCTCGTCGAGGCGGGGAATGAGGCAGAGGGCTCGCCCAGCCCGCTTTAAAGTCCTCGGAAGATTTCCGCAGACTGTCGGACGCTCATCGGTCCAGCGTTACTGGCGATACCGCCACGTTTAGCTCACCTTCTCCGTGCAAAGACTCCGCTTTCGCGTGCGATGATCTTAGTCACCAGCGGCCTGCCGTAGAAACGGAACGCGCCTGCGTCACAGCCACAGTGAAGCACGCAGAGGGCTGGCAGGAAGCGAGTCACGTGATGCGCACACTAGGGTGGGACTCGCTTTTGGCGCGTTTTATGATACTTATGGTGTGTTTAGAGAACTCTGACCCGCAGCCTGTGGAAAGGTCAAGACTTGGCAGATTCAATATATAGGATTAGGGTTGCACCGATACCGATACTAGTATCGGTATCGGGCCGATACTGGGTACTGCAGGAGTACTTGGTACTCGTGTAGTACCCCCCGATATTTTTCCCGATACCGGAAGCCGGCATTGAGCCGGCGTCCGAGGTGCTGCAGCGGCTGTCCGAATGCTCTATCGGCATTCGGACAGCCGCCCCTGGAGCTCTCTGCGATACTTACCTTCCTGGGCGCCGCCGGGAATGTCTCTGCGCGTGCGCTCGTTGGAAGGACCCCAGCCGCGACCACGTGGGACCATGTGATCGCGGCTGGGGCCCTTCCAACGAGCGTGCGCGGAAACTTTCCCGGCGTCGCTCAGGAAGGTAAGTATAAACACAGTGAGCAGCTGCAGGGCCTGTCCGAATGCCGATAGAGCATTCGGACAGGCCCTGCAGCTGCTCTCCGCGATGATACCTTCCTGGGCGACGCCGGGAAAGTTTCCGCGCGAGCTCGTTGGAAGGACCCCAGCCGCGATCACATGGTCCCACGAGGTCGCGGCTGGGGTCCTTCCAACGAGTGCGCGCGTGGAGACATTCCTGGCGGCGCCCAGGAAGGTAAGTATTGTCGCGGGGGGGGTCCATGAGCTGGGGGGCATACCCATGTGTGAGCTGTGGGGGCATATCCATGAGCTGGGGCAATACCCATGTGTGAGCTGGGGGGGCATACCCATGTGTGACACAGAATAGACAAGTATCTGGCGCCCCCTAATGGATATAGTTAAACAATGCTGTTAGTACACAAACTATTCTTAAGTCCAAAGGACATAGAGCATTAAATTGCAGTTTAAAAAGTCAGCAGCAGATGGTTCACACACTGATAGTTCACCTCCAACCACCAGAAAGAGTCAATAATGGAAAAATGTGGTGACAGTCCGCGCTTCCCTCTTTTTTTCCTTTCCTTTTCTCCCCCTAAAATCTTGGTCGAGGATCTTTCTATACCCCTATACTGAGTGCTAATGTGTAAACCAAAATAAAGTGCTTGTGCCTACCTAACAGTATGCCTATAGGGTGATGGTTAATTGATACATTAGTGTCAAACACATTATAACCTCCATATTCAATACATGTTTGGTTACAGTGTATCCTAGTTCATACAAACATCTTCAGTACACCCTTCTAAATGGATATTTTATGCATACACAATACAAATCTCATTTTGTAAAACCTTTATGCAATGATTTGTGTACTTCCTAATATGTAGTTTTGACCTATTCTAAAAAGTGGCAGACCTCAAAATCCTGATTCAAACCCCTAGGTGCTAGTGTTTTTAAATTATATATCCATCTCATCTCTGTCCTATTAATTTTATTGATGATGTTGGGGACTTGGATGTGTTTTTATGGATCACACTATGTTTCTCATTTCTATCCCCATATATCTTGAGAATTGAGGACTGCATAAAAGAAAGCAATTAACTGCTTAAAGAAGATCCTCGACCAAGATTTTAGGGGGAGAAAAGGAAAGGAAAAAAAGAGGGAAGCGCGGACTGTCACCACATTTTTCCATTATATACCCATGTGTGAGCTGGGGGGGCATACCCATGTGTGAGCTGGGGGGCATATCCATGAGCTGGGGCATGGGGCAATACCCGTGTGAGAGCTGGGGGGCATACCCATGTGTGAGCTGGGGAGGCATACCCATGTGTGAGCTGGGGGGCATATCTGTGAGCTGGGGCAAATCCATGTGTGAGCTGGGGCAAATCCATGTGTGAGCCGGGGCATACCCATGTGTGAGCTGGGGCAAATCCATGTGTGAGCTGGGGCAAATCCATGTGTGAGCTGGGGCATTATCCATGTGTGAGCCGGGGCATTATCCATGTGTGAGCTGGGGCAAATCCATGTGTGAGCTGGGGCAAATCCATGTGTGAGCTGGGGCAAATCCATGAGCTGGGGCAGTATGAATATATATATATATATCTTGGGGGGGGGATATATACATGTGAGCTGGGGGCATGTGAGCAGGGAGTCGCCTGGAAATGACATCATGGCGCGATGACGTCAGGAGGGGCTTAACTTCAGCATCTGAGGACGCTGAAGTCAGACTGCCGCGGGACCCCGGACAGAGAGGTGAGTATCTCCGCTGGGGCTCCCGCAAGCGGATGACGTGTGGGGCACGTCCTCCGCATATAGCGGGAGTCAATGAGGACGTGCCCCACACGTCATCCGCAGCGAAGGATCCCCTGATCTGACTGAAAAGCTGGGTGAAGTGTAGGAGTCTCCTCCACCCCACCCAGCGTCATGAGCAGCTAGGATTTTTTAATTTCCCGGTCACCATTGGCGTCATCACACAGAGAGCATGTCAACGTCACTCTGTCAGGAATGTATACCAGATAGGATGGATCTCAGTATGTAGTAAGCAGAAGACATAATGAAGTACACAAAGATGCAGCAGTCAAAGGGTCAGAGGATGGCAGCAGACAGACGTAGTCAGGTAGGCAAAGAAATGGTCAATATACCAGGGAACAGACAGGAGCATACATATATACACCAAAGCAACGCTACACTAGAGCGTCTAAGCCAGGGGTCATCAAACTTGACCCTCCAGATGTTTTGGAAGTACATATCTCATGGGGCTCAGCTAACCTTATAAGTGTTTGACCATCGTGGGAGATGTAGTTCCAAAACATCTGGAGGGCTAAGTTTGATGAACCCCTGGTCAAAGCAGTGTGTGGCCTGGGTTTAATTAGTGCAGGTATGGAGGCCCGGCCTCCGCATGGTGACCGGACTGCTGATGTGCCCATTATGTGGAGACCCTAAAGACATGTAAGGTCCCGCACACCTGCGGGAAGCAGGATGGCAGCCAAGGAGATGCTGTAGGCACAGGGGACTGCAACTCGTGGGGGGTCTGACAGTGGCGGCGTCGTAAGATGTTGGAAGCATGAGTCCTGGGACCTGACACTCTCTTTGAGACCAATTGCTGTAGCAATCAGTCTCAGAGAGCCAGCAGATGGATCGGATGTGCGCATGCGTGCAGCTCCGATCCATCGTTCTACACAGGTGCTACAAATTCTGTGTATGTATAGTACGCAAGTCCCATTGCACTGTACAATTTGCAGCTCCTACGCTTCGCAAGTTGCACAAAAAAATTCTGTAAATTCAGGGATTTCTCAGTGTGGGAGAAATTCTTCGCAATGAAGAAAAGGTATGTAAATTAACCCCAAAATTGAAAAAAATATTTGGGTATACACATCTATGCGAAATTGGCTATAAATTAAATATTAATATTTTATCATAGAATTATTTTTAATTTATTTTAATAAACACCTAGAAGAAGAGCACGTGATGGTTTGTAGCTGCAATTTTACAAAAGATCAACTTTTTAGTCTTTCACCAAATTTTTTAAAGAGTTATTTTAATATTTATTTCCATATATAAATTTCATTATTTTCTTTATTTCATTAATATATATTATTTGAGTTTTATTGCTTTTCTAAGCTTAGAATTCTCTTTCAAGACATTCTCTTACACAAAGAAAGGCCGTGCTTCACTACAATTTCCCTACTTACATCTTTACCTATCCTGTGCTAACAAAATACTGGTTGCAGGTGACTGTTTATTCTTTTCGGTGATAGAATAATTGTGCTATCAACACCATCTAAGGTGACCTTTCAACTTCCTCATCGGGGCACACAGCTATGGATCATATGAAACAGAGCACAGAGCCATGTCTGGTTGTCTTTCTTAGATGGTGACATTGAACAGTATGTTGCAAGGTGTGTGTAATGTATCCAACCATCCGAATGTATCCTATAGTATCTGAAGAACCATGGCGTTGGCCATCGAAACCAAGGGAATTGGTACAAAATGACATACCTCTTTCCCCTCCCATGCAATCCTCACACCCATTGGCATTGAAGAGCAGGGAACAGTTCATGGAGGTGGACATACATAGTGGTGGGATGAGGCAAGGGGGCAAATTAAATTCTTGGGAGACGGACATTTCAGTGTCAAACCTGACGCTCATTATAGTGAACTTGTTGTGCTCAGAGTTATTTGCAAATTGCGTAATCAATTTGTGGTTTGTCTTAAATCGACTTTTAATTGGATTAGGATTGCCAGAATTCCATGCTGTCAGGGACACTTGCAATCTACTCGCTAATGGGTGGCACATGAAAGAGGTTTAGACACCTGTGCCTTATCCCTATCACCACCACATACATACAAAACTATACATACACACGCAATGGGAAAGATGTTTAGGCTGCTTAGTCAGGCCTTATAAAGTAATTGGCAGGCAGATGACTCCCTCGGCCAGCCAAAATCTGGCATTGCTGCATGTGTCTGTGAAACACTGTAGACACATTTATCATCCTCTCTAGACCGAGCGCACTTGTAGGAGTTCCCTTTTTTGTAGTTTGAGTTAACTCAATCACAGTAGTGAAGGGGTTAAAATCTATGGAATTGCTAAGTTAACTGGTTAGGTTTACACCAGTCTTGGAATCCAACACAAACATTTTGCTATGTATTTTGTGCCAGAGTTACATAATTTCACCCATGTCCACTGAGCAGTGCTCTGACGCCTAGATTCACATAGGTCCAATATCTGTTTAAGAGGGGTTAGTAACAGATGATAGTCAGCCATTGGTATTGCCCTAATAAAGTACATCTTTGAAGCCGTTTTCCTTCATC
Source organism: Leptobrachium leishanense (assembly GCA_009667805.1). Classification (NCBI taxonomy): domain Eukaryota; kingdom Metazoa; phylum Chordata; class Amphibia; order Anura; family Megophryidae; genus Leptobrachium; species Leptobrachium leishanense. Next base: position 123,743,323 of record CM019067.1, on the reverse strand, counting down.
CCCCACATCCAGTCTCTTTCCTCCTCCTGCCGCTAGCAACTACGTAATATCTCCAGAATTCGGCCATTTCTTACCACTGACACCACAAAGCAACTCATCCACGCCCTTCTAATCTCCTGACTTGACTACTGTAATAATCTTCTAGCTGGTCTCACTCTCTCCCCCCTACAATCCATTCTAAATGCCTCTGCCAGGCTCATCCACCTCACCCGCTGCTCTGTCCCTGCTGCTCCTTTCTGCAAATCCCTTCACTGGCTCCCCTTCCACTGCAGAATTAAATTTAAAATCCTTACCCTGACCTACAAAGCTCACTAAGGCTAGGGTCAGACGAACGCATTTTTCACGTGCGTTTAGCCGCACGAAATTACGGCCGTGCTAGCAGCAAATGACTTCCAATGCCGGGGAACATACGACGAACGGCCGCACGAAAGTTCGTCCGTGCAACGCAAGTGGCCAACGAACGCATTTTTTCGAGAACGTCAAACCGCTACTACTGACGTACAGAGTGCGCTGCGGCCGCATAGCGGCGTGTTTGTGTGATTGGGAGACGTCAGACGCTGCTAATGTCCGGCTAACATAACGTCCAGACACAAATAGGGTTTTATTGATGATCCATACAAAATCACGGACGAAAATGCGCATCGTATGACCGCTATAGCGTATTCCGTGAAAAAATACGTCCATTCGTTCGAACGCACTTTTTCACGGACAACGCGAAAAATGCGTTCGTCTGACCCTAGCCTAACTCAGCTCCCCACTACCTGTTCTCATTAATTACTAAATACACCCCAGCCCGCTCCCTAAGATCAAACAGTGACCTACGCCCAGGGCCGGCCCAACAATGGAGCAGTGTGGAGCAATTGCTCCAAGCGGGAATTTTGGGGCGGCATATTTTTGACGCCGCCGCTGCACTATTTTTTCTATCAGCATCGCGCCGGCATCTCTGGGAGGCTGGCTCGTGCTGTGATTGCTGACCGCGCACACTCATATGTGACCAGGAAGGGGGGAGAGCGGCGTGTGGGCGGGCCAGATCTCTGCAGTTGAGCACGAGGAGGCACACAGCTGGACCCTGTCAAGGCAGGGGAATCCACCCCGGAAGCACCAAGAAGCTGAATCGGAGGGAGGCTGTGCTTCCCAGCAGCAGATCCAGGATTACCCCACATGCAGGCTCACTGAGGCAGAGCAGCACCTTCCCGGTGGTGAGTTAATGCATCTGCTGTGCTCTGGGGTTGTAAGAAATCTCTCTCTCATCCTGAATATAACAAGATGTGGCCAGGGTGAGGGGAGAGAGCCAGGACCCCTACAACACGGGAAACTCCCCCCCCCCCAGTGAAAAGTGTGCCGTGCAGCACAAGCTGCTCAGTGGGGGAGAGGGAGGGGGATCTGAAGCTGGGTGTTAACTCTTCAGTGTCCCTTTGCTGGTCTGTATGAGATGGCCCTGTGTGAATCCGGAGCTGCCTCATACAGAAACTGACAGGTTTTACACTTAGCTAATTCCTAGAGAGAAAGCTGCCCTATATACTGAAATACAAAGGACATATCTGTATATACTGTAAGGCTGCTCTCATTCTCTGTAAGTTATACACCAAATAAAATGCATATAGTTGTATTTAAGGTTGCTCTTGCTCTCTGTATAAGGCACAGGCTTTGTATTTATTTATGTGTCCTATACAGAGAGCAATTGCTGCCTTATATAAAGCTATTTGCATTGTATTTTGGGGTATATCTTACAGAGAGTGTGAGCAGCCTTATATACAGAAATGTTATTTGTATTTAATTATATATGCCTTACACATTGAGAGAGAGCTGCCTTAAATCAGCATATATCTGTATATAAGCTCTTAGAAACATAGAAAAATGTCGGCAGATAAGAACCTTTCGGCCCATCTAGTCTGCCCAATTACATGGATACTTTACCTGGATTTATCTTTTGTTTAGGATAGCCTTATGCCTATCCCATGCCTGCTTAAATTCAATTACTGTTTTGGCTTCTACCACTTCTACTGGAAGGCTGTTCCATGTATCCACCACCCTCTCAGTAAAATAATGCTTTCTGATGTTACTTTTAAACCTTTGCCCCTCTAATCTAAGACTATGTCCTCTTGTTTTGCTACTTTGTTTCCTTTTAAATATACTCCCTTCCTCTACCTTGTGGATTCCCTTTACGTATTTAAATGTTTCTATCATATCTCCTCTGTCTCGTCTTTTTTCCAAGCTGTACATATTAAGATCATTAAGCCTTTCCTGGTAACTTTTCTCCTTCAAGCCGTACACCATTTTAGTAGCCCTTCTCTGAACTCTCTCTAAGATGTCTATATCCTTCTGGAGATACGGTCTCCAGTACTGCACACAGTACTCCAAGTGAGGTCTCACCAGTGCTCTGTACAGTGGCATGAGCACTTCCCTTTTCCTACTGCTTGTTCTGTGTAAGGCATATGCCTAAATACAAAGCTTATATTTGTATATAAAACTGGACTCAGACACTGTAATATAAATAAATACAAAGCGTATGCTGTATAAAGAGTGAGAACTGCCTTTATATACCAATATATGCTTTGTATTTAGATGGATGGGTGTGTATTGGTTTGTGTATAATTAAGCACAATCTCTGTATAACACATTTTCTTGTATATATAGCAGTGGCAACATTCTATGTCTAAGGTAGATCCTTGTCTACATAGACATATATATATACACACAGAAACGGTGTTTATAAGTGTATTACAAAGCTCAACATAATGTATGCTCTGTATGAGCATATCACAATAAAACTCACGACTCACAGTAATGTGCAGTGTGTACGAGTCGTGAGTTTTATTGTGATATGCTCATATACAGCACACAATATGTTGAGCTTTGTAATACACTTCTACACACACACACACACACCGCACGTTACTGTATCACAGATCTCCACAGCATTGAAACTCACAGTAATGTGCTGTGTGTATGAACGTCTCTCCCTTTAACTTTCTCCACACATTTAATGATCTGAGCTGGGCCTGCAGCAGATAGTTTTCAGGAAATGTATTTCAGAAATGGGCTTAAAACGCTACTTTGAGTGTGGCCAGAAAAAGGGTTGTGATCAGGCGCCCCCCCCCCCCCAGGTTCAGACGTCACCAGCCGCCACTGATTCTGTGATATGCTCATACATACGCTCATACACACTGCACATTACTGTGAGTTTTATTGCTGTGGAGCTCTGTGATACATTCATACACACTGCACATTACTGTGAGTTTTATTGCTGTGGAGCTCTGTGATACACTCATACACACTGCACATTACTGTGAGTTTTATTGCTGTGGAGCCAGTGGCGTAGCGTGGGTTGTCAGCACCCGGGGCCAGCCAAGAATTGTGCGCCCCCCCCAACCTGTGGACACGTTATCGATATTGCCCCAGCTCTCACATGGATTTGCCCCAGCTCATGGATTTGCCCCCAGCTCATGGATTTGCCCCCAGCTCACTCATGGATTTGCCCCCAGCTCATGGATTTGCCCCAGCTCATGGATTTGCCCCCAGCTCATGGATACTGCCCCCAGCTCACTCATGGATTTGCCCCAGCTCATGGATTTGCCCCAGCTCACTCATGGATTTGCCCCAGCTCATGGATTTGACCCCAGCTCATGGATTTGCCCCAGCTCACTCATGGATTTGCCCCCAGCTCATGGATTTGCCCCAGCTCATGGATTTGCCCCCAGCTCATGGATACTGCCCCCAGCTCACTCATGGATTTGCCCCAGCTCACTCATGGATTTGCCCCCAGCTCACTCATGGATTTGCCCCCAGCTCATGGATTTGCCCCCAGCTCATGGATTTGCCCCCAGCTCACTCATGGATTTGCCCCCCAGCTCATGGATTTGCCCCAGCTCATGGATTTGCCCCAACTCATGGATTTGCCCCAGCTCATGGATTTGCCCCCAGGTCACACATGGATTTGCCCCCAGGTCATGGATTTGCCCCCAGCTCTCACCTGGATTGTTGCCCCAGCTCCGGCAGGGGGTTGAGGGACCCAGATGCCGGGCAGCGCGGGAGCGCCTGCCCGGTCTTGAACAGTCCGTCCTGTGAAGTGGATGCGGCTGTGTGCGTGCGCAGCCGGTCACGCGGTCCGGCCAGTCAGGTGGTACAGAGACTCAGTACCACCTGATTAGCCGGACCACGTGACCGGCTGCGCACGCACACAGCCGCATCCACTTCACAGGACGGACTGTTCAAGACCGGGCAGGCGCTCTCGCGCTGCCGGCATCTGGGTCCCTCAACCCCCGGGCCAGTTTTAGGTGCGCGAATGCTCCCCTAACAAAACTGCGCCCGGGGCCACGGCCCCCCCAGCCCCCCCCCACGCTACGCCACTGTGTGGAGCTCTGTGATACGCTCATACACACTGCACATTACTGTGAGTTTTATTGCTGTGGAGCTCTGTGATACACTTATACACACTGCACATTATTGTGAGTTTCATTGCTGTGGAGCTCTGTGATACATTCATACACACTGCAAATTACTGTGAGTTTTATTGCTGTGGAGCTCTGTGATACGCTCACGCATGTCTCTTTTTTTTGGGAGGGGGCAGCATTTCATCCATCGCTCCAGGCAGCACAATGGCTTGGGCCGGCCCTACCTACGCCTAGCTTCTCCCCGCATCACCTCTTCCCATGATAGACTGCAGGATTTCTCACACACCCCCCATCCTCTGGAACACTCTCCCTCGTACTGTCAGACTCTCTCCTAGTTTCCCTTCCTTCAAACACTCCCTTAAGACATCCCTATCCAGGCAAACCTACCACCTGATGCAACCAGTCCATCACTCTCACCTTGCAGTCCTCTCCTCCTGTTTCCAACCCTTCTAGATTGAGGTTCCCACGATAATAGGGTCCTTGTTTTCTCCTGTACTGGTTTGTCAAAATGTTGTTCAATGTATTGTAACCCTGTCTATGTTGCGTCCATTGTACTGCGCTGCAGAATATGCTGGCGCTTTATAAATAAAGCATAATAATAATGGGAACCTTTCATGAATAGCTTAAAATAAATGCTTTTTATATGATTTAAATTGAAATGCTAAGGCAAAAAATGCAAAACCAAATGCTGTCTTCACACATTTAATAAATGGTTTATTTAGATTTTGATGTTGAAGAAACCTATGCAAAGCTCCCTATTACATTACAGGTTGATGTCCATGTGAAACAAATTAATTATGGAGAAGTAAGTGCTCAATAACTAACACGGCACTTATTAGTAAAGGTTTCATATTGAGAGGACTATGATGGTCTGTCTTGCTGCTTTGCCAGTTCTTGAAAAAAGGCTGCATACAGTTTTGTTCCTTCAATGTAGTTGTACCTAAAAACAAATGGATGGAACAGAAACAGGTATGAGGAGACATGGTAACTTGCGCAAAGTGCATAGCTTTATATTAATTTACATTAATAAACAAGATTTTTTTTTGAATTACAGTTTTTAACCCCTTCACTGCTTTGTGCTGAGCTAGTTTTTATCGCTTTTGTTCATCATGTTTAAACACGATTTGAAGCCACATTTTATTATATGACCCAGACATATTATATATCGTTCTTTCCGGCAGACTCGGCATATTCATAATATATCATTATTATATGTATACGTCAAGCCCTGCCTGTATATTATAACAAAAAATGCAATATAATTAGAATTTTTAATCATTCAGGGATTCTCAACTCCAGTCCTCAGGACCCCCAACCAGGCCAGATTTTGCAGATCACCTTGGGGAAATGCAGACTGAATACTGCAATCACTGAGCAGCTAATTAGATCACCTGTGCTGTGCTTCAGATATCCCACAAACCAGGCCTGTTAGTGGGTCCTGAGGATACGAGTAGATTCTACACCTACAGCATGTAAAGTGGTTTTTTACATTTTATCACGTGAGTGTTTGCGGTTATATTTTCTATGGGGTGCGCTTGTAGAAAAATTAGAAATGGGGACTTGTTACATTTTTTGGGGGAAATTACGTGATTTTTAGCAAACGCACCCCATAGAAAAAAATCATTAGTGCAGCATCATTGTTCACATTATAATTGAAATGTGAACAACATTGCTGCATTAATAAAAACAACACACAAAAAAATACATGATTTTTTATTTTTTTATTATTTTTTTATTTATTTTATTTTTTTAACATTTTTGTTTACTTTGAACATTGTCATATTTGGTATCATTCGAAAAGGCCATGCTCAGGCTTTTCGAATGACATCATGCATGACCCCCTAGCTGCCATGGTTCTGGAGATATCCGGGTTCAAAGGAACCCCATATCTCCACCAGGGGATTTCCTTGGGAAATCCCCGGGAGCTAGGGGTTCCCCAGCTATCTGACATCATCATGCTATGCGCGATGACGTCAGTAGGCGAGGGGGAACCCGGAGGTGGAGCCGGCATCCAAGATGGCGGCCCCCACCGGAGCTAAATCGCGATGTGGCGCCGAACGGCGCTGCATCGTGATCTGGCATTCAAGGGGTAAAAAAAGGCACTACTTTAAAGGGCAGACACTGCCCTTCAAAGCGGTGCCTTTTTTGTTTTTTGTAAACCCTCCCGATCGGGAGAGAGAGGGATCCATAAAGATCAACCCCCCCCCTTTCAGGCGATCTCCCAGCACTGCCGGGGGGGGGGGGTCGTCTGGAAATGACATCATCGTGCATGGTGAAGGGGTTAGGGTGTTTTGGATATATGTCTATTATACAGTAATAAAGGGTAGAATTTGCAGTAAAAAAAACATTATGCAGCAAGAGCAATGCATGAATTAAGTAAAAAATTAACAAAAATACTAAGCAAATAGTTACTTACATTTTCACATTAATGTTTTAAATCTAACTTTATTATTAAATCTAAATATGCCATGCATGAAAATTATGCTTTTGACATTTGGGGTGAACCTTTTTACCCTCGTCAATTTTCCAGATATAACTTCATTTGCAGTGGGGACCAAAAACATGCCCCGAACGTTTTATCACCGTGGATATCATGCCTATGTGATAAGACTTTTTTTAACCAACTGTGAATGTGTCTGAAGGACATCTGTCCAGCAGATCCTGCATGGATACCAGCACTGCAGTAACTCCTTTTGGTCAGCAGATGGCCTGCCAAATTGGGAATATTTCCAAATATATCTTACTATATAATTCATTAGAAAATATTTTCCAAAAACCCACTGGTTCCTCACAGTAGTTTTCTCAGAAATCCCACGGCAGTGGAGGGGCTAAAGACAGTTAGAATAAAGCCCTGGATTATTACTAATAAAACAGTGGAATGAATGCAATATAATGTGTTATATTATAATGTATTTTTCTTGACTGGTGGCTTGATTTTTTCGGGGGATAGAATTATTTCACAGATTGATGACATACTTGCTTATCTTTTCATTCTGTCCATGGGGGGCATCATCATGCCCTCCAATCCCGAGTAACATGACACTCTTTTCTAACACCTCCTCAAAGGTTTTTGCAATAGGAATTGTCCCACCAGCTCGGATCATGTCTGCATCTGTGTTGAACACTAGAGGGCAGGGGAAGATCATAGAATACATATGTTTTTTTTTTGGCAATAATTTCACCTGTTTCAGGTCACCATAACATTTTTAAATTACATATACTGTGTGTATATATATATATATATATATATATATATATATATATATATATAGTGAGATCCTATATGTGTAAAACCTTATATTTCATTTACTTCATGTTACAGTTTAAGGCCACTAAGATTGGACATACAGGTTTGGACATAATGGGACACTGGTAGACAAGAAGACATGTCAAAGCCAGTGGCGTCACAAGGGGGGGCGGCCCGCACCGGGTGACACAACCCCCTAGGGTGACACCCTAAAAAAAAAGGATTATTTTATTTATTTTTTTTACACAAGAATATTTTGCCAGGAAGGATACAATGAGATTTCTCTCATTTTCAAGTATGTCCTCAGTAGGCAAGGCCTAGGCTGGCACTTTCCAGGGGGCGGCAAAAAAACACCACTAAAGGGGATATTCACAAAGCAACGAAATGAGGCAGACATTTCAGTGTGCTGTTGTTCCGCACACTTTGGGGAATCAAATTTTACCGCAGGGTCCCTGAAGTGCAGGGAATCAGCCACCGAATGCTGCCGCAAACCCGTCGCCTGCTGTTTTCAAGAAAACTACTGAACTAAAACGTCTGGAATTTACATACTGATAAGTTACTATGATTGATAATAAAAAGGTCTGTTACAGAAAAAAGAAAAAACGCTATTTGAAAAGAAAAAAAAAAATGGATTTTTTTTTGAAAATGCTTAAAAGATACTAATAAAAGAAAAATCAATAAAAAAAGAGACTTTTTACTACAGATTAAAGGAATAACGGTATATTAGATATTCGATCAACGCGGGAATATTTTTAACATGGAAACATGTCGAATGAAACCACCGGACATTGGGACATTTCTCTGCTGTTCGGCGTTCTCTGAACAGATTAACCATTACTTCTCTATGGGGACTTTCACTGCTGCCGAACAGGCACCGTACTTTGATTTTATTTATTTATTTATAAAGGATTTTACTAGGAAAGATACATTGAGCTTTCTCTCGTTTTCAAGTATGTCCTTGGTTCAAGAACATGGTTACAGAAATACAAAGTAGTAAAATACAAAACATTAACACAAAACAAATATACAGATTAACAGAAAATAAATATGTAGGAAATATAGTCACTATGTTGCATGTTTACAGGTGCATTCCTTTTTGAGGTATGTTAATATGGAGCTCTTAAGGGACTTTAGACTGGGGGAAGATTTGATGGCGTCTGGGAGGTTATTCCATAATTGTAGTGCTCTTTAGGAAAATGAGGATCGAGCCACTTGCTTTTTGTATTGTGGTATTGCAAGTAAGGTGCTGGTCCTGGATCGGAGGTTATCGGATGAGGGAACTGCTGAGCTGGTAGTTCGCCAAAATTTGTGTGTGAGCATATCACAGAGCTCCACAGCAATAAACCTCACCGTAATGTGCGCCGTGTATGAGTGTATCACAGAGCTCCACAGCAATAAAACTCACAGTATCGTGCGGTGTGTATGAGCATTCAGTGTTATATGGCAGTACTGAGTTATGAGTAAGAGTAGTTAAAAAAAGAAACCGTAAAACGCGGGGGGTTGTGACACCATGAGTTACCTCACCGGGTGACGCCAACCCTAGTAACTCCACTGGTCAAATCCACAAAGTAACACTCCTTGGAGGTCAAAACCATGAACTGGCAATGGTAGAAATTAGTTTTGGTCTTTTAAAGATCACAAGTAATTGGCAACAGTGTCAAATATCTTTATATTGATATCAGAAAGTGCTGGACTGATGAGGGGATTACGTTAAAAGATGCAGCAGGCATCAGCAGCATCTGGTGTAAAACAGGTTATGGGCAAAGATCGGAGCAAAGACGATTCAGCACACGGGAAGCGTTAGACAGGCTATATGATTTTGCAGCTCCTAACATACATTGAAGTAATTTAACAAGACTGTTATATCAATATCCTAAAAGTCTGTAAAATGATGGTCTCTCTTTTCAACATTGAATTGGAATATAAATGGCCTTGTATCCAGTGTTCGATCCAACTTTTGGAGATTATTTAATTGTTTTTTTCTCATTTGATGTTAAAGAGCCAATACCACCAAAAAATGAAATGTCCTTGTTTTGTTTATTTTATGTTGCTAATATCTTACATGTGCTTTGTTTTTCTCTTTTATGTTTAGCTAAGAAAACATTTTACTCTATATGTGTCACTTGGTTCATCTATTGTGTGATCTTTTGTGTTGTAAACTGCCCCCCCTCCCCCAATATCTTTACATCACTTGCTCTTCACTGTGTGGCTAAATCCAAAGAATGGATTAAATAGGTCAATTACCAACTCAAATAATTGTATTGTGTGGGGTGTATTCAAAGGACACCACCTGGGGCAGATTAGAAGTCTTTCAAGCTCCCTGTTTTATCTCATACAAAAAATGTCAGGTACTCACCGATAACGATTAGCGATACTTTTATTTAATGTCATGTGACAGCTTTCCAATAAATAGTTTAGGATTTTGTTGAAAGTCTGTCAAATTTATGTTAATATTGATATGTATGGCCAGACACCCCATTTACCCACTGCACAGGCCTGTCATCCTGACCGTACAAACAGACACCAGACCTCAGATACATATACACGCAAAACAGACCTCAGATACATGTGTACCCACTCCAGACCTCAGAGAAATACATACTCACACCAGACCTCAGATACATGTATGTATACATATTTATATATATCCCAGATCCATTTTTTCCATATAATAACAGAGGTTAGCGAATAACACCTAATTTGTTGATACAATATGTCATTGCTTTGGCCACTCATTTAAATGGTTCTGTTTAAAGATGGAAATGTTCCATGTCAATGCATTTTCATTATTGAATGTATTCTTGTGTTAAAGCCAAACATTGTCCTTTTAAAAGAACTCTTACCTCTTTTTACTGCTCTCCTGGCTGCCAAATACTGAGGTCCATTCATATCAGCTAGCCATGGTTTCGCTCCTATTATCATTGATACATTCATTACATTAGGACTTTTCCTTTCTGCAAATTTAATTTCCAGGTAACTCTTCACCTACAAAATTGGAGAATGGTCCCAACAAACAATGTATTGTTTTATGAATATTTATTTATCAAGCAGCTCAGTGTTGGCATTTTGATCACTAATGTCAGAATCTAATGTATTGTTTCCCAAATCTGTCCTAGGGGACCAATAACAGGCAAGGTTCAAAAGATACATATCTTGAAAAAAGCCCTAGTGACGGCTGAAATGTCAACTTACTGTGATTAAATAAAGGACAAAATCATCTGACTTCACTAGACCATGTATGCGCCTCCTCTGATCTCTGATTACAGTATGTGTGTATATATATATATATATGATTTTCACTATACATTCTCTTTCATCACACCTTCTATAGTGTAAGTGTATCAGTAACATACCTGTTTTTCCACAACTGATGGATTCATGTTAGGAACCTGACGAATTGAGAACTTTCCAATAACGCTGGCAGGAATTACAGTTTTCGATCCTGGTCCAGAAAAAGCTCCCTCGATCCCATGAATTGACAACGAAGGATAGCGCCACCTGTACAAGAGTAATTCTTCCTGAAAAGAAAAAAAACTTTAAGTATATTAATGGTCATAAACGTTTGCAGTGGGTGTGCCATGGGTGCACACCCTAAGACTGCACTTGCCATTGTTAATGGATATGTTGTATATTTTAACATTTTTTATTTTTATTGAATAGTATTTATTTAAGAATTAAACTAGATGTCTATTTCCACAGTAACCACACACAATTTGATAAGTAATAATTATTGATAAGGTAATAGGCATCCTAAGAGCCTAGGTTAATTTGTTTTTGCCAAAAAAGTTAGGTCCACATATGAGCTTTTTCGGTATTCCTTTTCTGATTTAGAATAATGAAAAGCGATTGTGATTATATACAGTTTGTGATTAGTAAATGTGCTGTGTGTGCACACCTTAATGATATGCACTGTGCATTTATACGTTAGGCAAGCATATAGTGTGTATCTGGTATGCAGAGAGACTTGCTCCACCATATCAATACCAATGTGTACTTCTTGTAAGTTCCTTATCTGATTCATAATCAAGAGAATGAAAATATACTTTATCTCTGTGTATATTTGGTTATTGGTAAGGAAAAATTTATATTTTGCATTATGCATAATTTTGTAATTAATATGTGTTCCATAAGCTCACTCTATAATAAAAAGGGCTACTCACAGCAGTGGCTTAGGTATGTGTTTGGTAGTGCTGTTATATGTTCTTTTTTTTTCTATTGTCTGTAACCTCCTTGGCTTTCCTAGCTTGAAAGGTGACATTTTCTGGTAAATTCAGTTCAATAGTGTCAAAAAATGAACATCGTTAATTATTTGTAATTATTTACTAAAGGCAGAATTGGGGACAATTAGCATTGACAGTCTTTTGACAGCGATGACTTTCCTTTTATCCAGAGAACAACATAGACTAACTATAGTCCCTTGGAAATAATCTTACTTTGGTGTTGTGGAGAAATTGCTTGATGCCTGTATCAGCTTCTAGATCATCTAAATCAAATTCAAGTCCTTTGTACAGATTAATTTCCTTTTCACTTAGCGGTGCCACATCGTTATAAATCCCAGGAATATTAATGTGACCCTTGACGTCTGCAAGGGTGTCTACAGTTGGAAAAGAATTAAAAACAGAAGAACAATTGATTGTGTTGTCTGGAAACCCTTTAAATGTAGTGATGGTTAATGTTTCTAATGAGACTTTTAAATTAAAACTGACAAAACAAATGTATTTGCAGTGAAGTGACTCTATAAACACTGCATCAACTTGTGCTCATGCTTATGAGTTCACCACTTTTAAAAGTGCCACTACCACCAAAAAATGAAATGTTCTTATTGTGATTATTTATGTTGCTAATATCTTACATATACTTTTTTTTCTCTTGTATGTTCAGCTAACCTCTTAGTGACCGGGCGGTTTTACACAAATCCGTCCTTTAGTGACCGCTGCTGTTTTTACATTTCTGCGCTGTTCGTGTTTAGGTCAAAGTTTCCTCTTACTCGTTTATGCAACCCACACATATTATACACCGTTTTTCCCGCCATTAAATGGACTTTCTAAAAATTCCATTATTTCCATCATATCGAATAATTTACTATAAAAAAAATGAAATATGATGAAAAAAATGGTAAAAACACACTTTTTCGTACTTTAATCCCCAAAATCTACAACCACCAAAAAAGACCCTGGCTAAATAGTTTCAGAATTTTGTCCCGAGAATAGCCAATACCCAATACCCAATTTTTACATGTTTTTGCTTTTTGACCCCTTCAAGGCTGAGCCAGTTCACCTATGTGCGCTGAGCTCATTCTGACTGTTTTATGCTCATTATTTTTAGATGACAGCCTAGGTCCTATTTAACTAAACCCCCCCAGATGAAAAATTTTTAACCCCCCCCCCATTTTTTTATTTTTAGCTTTTTTTTTTACAACGAACCTAGTCATGTTTGGTATCATTGGAAAAGCCATGATCAGGCATGACCCTCTAGCTGCCACGGATCGGGAGATAACGGGATCCAAATGATCCCCCTATCTCCCCTTGACAGCTAGGGGGTTAACTGGCCCACTGACATCCCCACACATATGGTGGGGATGTCAGTGGGTGGGGGGTGACCTGGAGGCTTAGCTGACATCCACGATGTCAGCCCCCTCCAGGTTTGAATCACGATTTGGCTCAAATGTTAATGTTAAAGTGAAATTGTTAATGACTCTCCCCGTTCCAGCGGTGCAACTTGCAGCGCTCTAGCGTCAATGGTTGGGGAGATAGAGGGCTCCGAAGAAGCCCCCCTCCCCTCCATTGATTTCAATGGGGGCGCCTGCTGATGACGTTACCACACAGCGTGGTGACGTCATCAAGGTCGCCGGCCCCTGTAAATCACGGGGGCAGGCTTCCTCCCTGCCAGATCTGCGAGGGATCCAGCGAGGGAGGTAAGTATCGGGCAGGGAGGGAGGTTAGGAGCTGCTGACGTACTATGTACGTCTGTGGGTCTAAAGGAGACCCGTGGGCAGAACGTACATAGTACGTAGGCGGTCATTAAGGGGTTAAGAAAATATTTTATTCTATGTGTGTCACTGGGTGCATCCATCGTGTGATCTTTTGCGTTGTAAACTGCCCCCCCCCACAGTATCTTTACATCACTAGCTCCTCACTGTGTGTTAGTAAATAGGTCGATCACCAACGCAAATCATTGTATTGTGTGGAATGATTTCAAAAGACATCACCAGGGGATAAAACAGAAGTCTTTTAAGCTTGACATTTGTCTATTTTGTCCAAAATATAGTTCAGAGTTGTTTTTTTAAAGTGATTGAGTATAATGGATCCTGTTAGTGATGTGCATGGCTGTAAAATTAGTTTAGTTTAGTTTAGTGTCGTTACGTTTTAAATCATTTTGTTTTTGGAATTTCGTAACTAATTTCATTTCGTATTTCGTTTCGTTTTGGATCGATTTGAAATTTCGAATTTCATATATCAATTCGATAGTTGATATCAATTCGAATTTTGGATCACTAAATAAAACCCCAATTAATCAAATTTTGCTGCTAAAAGAAAAGCTAAGGTTAAATATTAAGCTGTGTCACAGATTTAGTATTTGAGTCAAATTAAACAATGAAACAAAATTAATTTGTTTCATAAAGTCCTTTGCTGACTATTACTTGTATTGCAAGTTAAAATCAATTCAACAGTTGACATCAATTTGATAGTTCATTTCAAATTTAATAGTTGATATCAGTTATTCAAATTTTTCTTTTATGATGATGACAGTGTAAAACGAAATAAATTTTTTATATATACTGTTTCGTTTCAAATTTGTATCGTATCGATTCGTTATTTGGAAGTACTTCCGAAATACGAATTATCAAATTTCGTTCCAAATTCCGAATTTTTCCGAAACGAATGCACATCTCTAGATCCTGTGCTTTTATGTCCCCTTTCCACACTATTCAGTATGGGCAGTGTAGGTGTAGATGAGAGCACCTCGGCTATAATGTGAGTTGAACAGCCCTGTTCAGCGTTAACTCTTTATTATCAAGTACTGCTTTCTGTTCTGGCCCCTTGTCATCAATAAATGTTAGTTAGGACAGAGGCAACTCTCACTGATCAATGAAAATTTATTGATACAGTAAGTTTGACTAAATCATTTGAATGATATAAACATTAATTACCTAGCAAATATATTAAGTCGTTCATTGCTTCATAAACTGTCCCTCCAAAGCCACCAGAGTGAAGATCTCTACGTGCTCCTTTCACCTGTATAAGTAAAACATTACAAACTTGACGTCAGCCTTATGATGGCTGATACGGTATACTTTGTATAAGCCACTTGAGACAAAAAGAAAGAATCATGGTGGGTAAGTGCTAGCGTTCAAAAATCATGGTGTTTTCTTTTTGCCAATTTATAGTCCAATTTATAGGCCTTTATAGCAGTTTCTTACCATTTTTCCAAATCAATGAACATCATGCTCAATGGATTGACCTTAGACATTTCTGGCATACTTTTTGACAGAAGTCCTTAGTACATCATGGACATCCCGCCCTTCCCTATCTCCATTTCCTAAACAAATGCTACATCACAACTTTATTAAGGGAAAATCTCATTTTTCTTTGTTTCAGAGCTTTTTCAGCACATAATTTTACCTCTAATAAAAAGTAACAATTTCCTCTTGCTCCATAAGTGATGCCAGGTCTCTTACTAAGCCAAGGGGTATCTGTGACTACAATGTAGTCCACGTTGGCAAAAAATGTGTCCTTTTTCTCCTCAACGAGAGTGTCCAATCCATTGGATCCCACCTCTTCCATACCTTCAATGAGGAACTTCACATTTACTGGAAGGCCCTGTCCAGATAAACACAATACAATATTACAAATTAATTTTAGAGGAAAATTAATGCAAGACAATCTGTCAGATCACCTTCAGAATGTGGGGGTTGGGAGGAGTAAATAATAAAATGAAATAATAAAAAAATTCATATACTTTATAATAGATACAAGAAACTAAAGCAGGACTTGACATATTGCATACAGAGTGGTGGTGATACTGGGCACCAAGCAACATTTGACTTTAACCCTGCGCAGCTGCAGATTTGAACATTTGTGGTCATTCACAGCACACTTAGCACATAGTCGCACACACACACCATACATCTAGATGCACATTCAGACAAAGCATCCATTTATATGCATACAACATACCGTTGCACACACAGCATACAAGTGCAAACAGACACCAGATTATGATGCTGACCACTGATAATTAAGTGGGAGGTTAAACCAAGAGATGCCAAATTACAACTGCAGAGCTTCTTGTCCCGCAGGAGGGTGGGTAGCGTTGGATCTCTTTGGCTGAGTGTCTGTCAGGATTCAGTATGTGGGGTTGCAGGTTCGAGCCCAATTTGTATTAACAGAGTGAAGTGAGGCAAATAAATAGGGGCATAATGAATAAAGGTTTATTACACGAGGAACAATGGGAGTAAACCCAAATAGGAACACTGAATAATACGTAAGTATAGGGGGTGGCTGGGAGTGAGACAGGACAGGAAAGGGGCTGATGAACAGATTGGTGGACAGGACAGGGACTGGACAGAAGATACACAGAATACTGAAATAAAGATGCAGGACAGGATGAGGGCTGATATCTATAATTATAGATACAGAGGGGACTCAGAGTGACAAGACAGGAAGGAGGTTAACTAAAGAACACACAGACACAACAGACAGGAAAAGGGATGAACAACAGACAGGTGGAAGGTACAGGAACAGGGCCTATAAACAAATTGCAGGACAGAAAGCAGGAGAACTGGTATGCAGGGGAACAGAAGGTGGGAGTCATGGGGTGCATAGGATAGGAATCCAGAAAATAGGCAGGTAAAACGGCAACAGTAGAGGGTCCCGGACACAGATGTGGGTCTAAGGCAACAGATGAGGGTCTCGGCAAGAGATGACGGTCTAATTCAATATGGAACAAGATGAGAGTCTCGAGGCGAGGTATCCAAAACAGGATATTCTAATAACAAAGTCCAAATAACAAGGCAAAGGGTCGGTACACAAGCAGAGAGATCAGGCTTCTAGACAAGTATACTGGAAACTGAGCAACAATGCAGAAGCACTCTGATGAGGGTGGAATACACCTATAAAGGAAGTCCTGGCCCAGCCCCCACCTGAGATGGGAGAGGACAAAGAAAACCTGGTGTGAATAGGAACCCGTATAATATGACAGTGGTAAAATCCGGTCTGGAACCATAAATGGAGAACATTACATGAAGGGGGTTGCCTGAATCTTATTGTGGAGCAGCACCAGATTTGACCTTTTTATGCCACCAACGGCAAGGGCTGTGACAGTGTCAGTATATTATGATACCAGGGCAGAAGGCCTAGCTCTGTAGCACTCGTGTAAATAAACAAGCTCATTAGTGATTGTGTTGGCTACGGTGTTGGTAGTTATGGCAGTGTTTCACAGATGATCTAGTAGTATGTCTGAGGATTTGTGGGACTGGTAAGTGGTAAGTCCTTGATGTTGCATGTCCACATCAGTTTGAATAATAAAAGAACATCTGCTTTGTGGTTTGCATTACTGTGCTCATTTTGTTGCCTTAACTGATTTATTATCATGCATGATAATAAATAGATGCCTAGATTGGCAAAATGTACCAAATGGTGAACGTAGGCCAGAATAACTATGTCGAAAAAATCTCCAGCTTGTCTATGCTGATCAAAATGTTGGGATTCACCACAATTCATCCCTCATTACACCTCAACATGCCAGTTGTACTTACAATTGTATTGCCAGCTTCTACTGCATGCAACAAGGCTAGAATTTGCCCTTTGTCATCAGAGGTACCTCTGCCATACAGATTACCTTCATAAAGGGAAAAAAAAGTTAAACAATAAATGTTTAATTTTCTTGTGTTAGTGGTGTTGTTGAACTTGGTCGGTTGAATAAGTAAATGAAAAGTTAATTTAAAACAGATTCTAACTTTAAGAACAAATATGATTCAGCACTGAAGATGTGTTGCTTTACAATCTACAATCATTTTACAGTAACTATTTAAAAGTAACGTAAAAGGATTTTTCATTTATTTCAGAGGAAAGTCATCTACGTATACAATTTTATATATATCTTGTTTTTTTTTTACAATTTCAGTTCCATTCAAATGGTTTCACGAGTTGCACAGGGACGTGCAGTCAGGGATGGCAGGTGAGGCATGGCCATTCCAGTAAAAATAAAATTTTATATTGAAAAAGTTCTCATACTCATCTGCTCCACGCTCCCTCGCCGTCCTTCTCTGTCCTCTGCTTTTTTTTTTCAGTTTGCCGGCTGCTGTGTGTGTGATTCATCACACAGACAGCAGTGGCAGCACTGAGCCAGGCTAGGCTACACAATTTGCATAGCTGAACGCTACGCTAATTGCATAGCTCAAGCTGGCCAAATGATTCGGACTTCCTGAATAAATGCTCTTCATTGCCTCGGTCATCGAGTCCATGCGTGATGAGTTAAGTAGGCGGAAATCCCAGAGGCTTGGCCAACATCCAAGATGTCCGCCACCTCCGGTAAAGGACTGCGATCCGGCACTCTGGTATTATGGCACACTGGAATGTATATGGCACACTGCTGGTATTCTGGTATTATGGCAGAAGCCAGTTCCTGGGGAACACTGAACCTGAACCTACGTACCCAGTGTACAGTATATCTGGCTCTGATACTAGCCAGTGCCTCACCAGCCACTGACCTCACCGCACATCACTGGAGTAGCAATATTTTATGGTTGTTATTATTATACTTATTATTATACTTTATTTATATAGTGCCGGCATATTCTGCAGTGCTGAATAATGGAACAGTGGTTTTATAGAAGAAGTGAATAAGATTGGGTATTATAATGGTATCATGAGCTATGGAAAATTTGTCCACACAATACATGTTAATGACTCTGGTATGCGTAGCGGAGCTCTGGTTATGTTCACAACTAGCTTGGAATCTAACCCTCTGTTATCGAGGTAGGACCCAGCAAGACAAAAGGATACAACACTTACCGTCTTTATCTACCACAGTGTACGGCTCTGTTAGCCACCCATCTTCTTTCTTTGCAGACTGAACATCTACATGTCCATAAAAACAGACAGTAGGCTTGTTTGGGTCATTCCCAATTTCTGCAAGAATAACTGGAGGCAAAGGGATTTTCATCCCAGAAGGATGCTAGAAGAAACATATTGTAAGGTTAAAACAGAATAGTCCAATATTTCCCCTTCAATTTAGGTCCAATTTAGGTATGCAATAATTAAAAGGTCTTTTTAGTGAATAAATTATATTTTAAAGGCAGATGAACTTGCAATTGGATTAGCATAACCAATACGTGCAGGAGTCTTCTGTATCCCGCTGTGGGTATCAACCAGCTTATTCCATGTGCAATTAGCACATGAGTTTAGGTTTGCTTTTTAAGTTCACTAGGGGTGATAAATCACACTCTTCCTTGGGTCAATTCAGTCAAAATAACATTCCACAATGAAGCAGAGAATGGCAGATTTTCACTAGAATAACCCATTAACTATAAATATGAGAACACCTTTATCCAGCATGACATTTTTGTCTATTTTACTAAAACCTACATTTTTAAAGTTAGTAAAATGTATCCCGTATCTTGTAAAACAAACCAGTGACTGCTCCTTAAAATTGCCATTACTAAAAAATGAGATCTTTCCATACACCTATTTTTCCAGTATTTTCTTATTATACAATACAACATCAGATCGTTGTGATATGGTTGAATCTCCAATACCTTGATGCATGCCTTACCACTTGCTCTCCAAGTTCAGCCATCTCAACCTTTCCTCCGAGCTTGATGATAAAGTCTTTAGTAATCTCCATCATGTTATTAACCTGGTCTCTCTTTGTTGGATCACTGGAGTCACTTTCTATGGCCACCCAGTCCGTCAACCGCTACAAAAAAAGTCCAACAAGTACATAATTAGCCGACAGCTCTTGTATCATTATGTTAGTTACAGTTACAAGTATTTATAAAGCTCCAACAAATTCCTTAGCGCTGTTCAATGGGAGAAACAGAATAACAAATATACCTACACATTACCCACATGGAACAGAAGGAGGGAGGTCCCTGCTAGAGAGCTCACAATCTAAGATTAATTAAGTGTTTTACCTGATTGAAGCACGACTCTACCTTTAATTTTCTGCTACGTCTTGCTACAGCCATGGCCAAGGCCACACACCTGAATATATATAATGTGCTATTATAATGTGTTTATGGTTAGCTGCATTTAGGGGATAGACTTTGTCTCAGATCTCTCATCCCTCTAAGGCTAGGGTCAAACAAACGCATTATTCGCAGCGACCGTCAAAAAGTGCGTCCGAACGCATTGACGTATTTTTTCACGGAATGCGCGAAAATGGTCAGGCGACGCGCATTTTTGTGCGTGATTTTTTTACGGATCATCAATAAAACACTTTTTGCGTCTGGACGTTATGTAGGCTTGACATTAGCAGCGTCTGACATCTCCTAATCACGCACACACGCCGCTATGCCGCCGCAGTGCACTCTGTACGTCAGTACTAGCGGTTCTGCGTTCTCGAAAAAATGTGCTAATTTTCCACTTGCGTTGCGCGGCCGGACTTTCGTGCGGCCGTACTTCGTATATTAGCCGTCATTGCGCATCATTTGAAGCTACGTCGGCCGTGATTAAGTGCGCCTAAACGCACATTAAAAATGCATTAGTCTGACCCCAGCCTTAACCTCCTGCAGCAGTCTACTGCAGATTATGCCCTCTATGATGTATAGGTATCAGTGGGTGTCTGAACCTATGTTGTGTGTTATTGCTGGTGGTACTCGCTTGTCAGTGACAGGCTGGCTCGGACTGGGACACAAAAAATAAGCCCGGGCACTTTTTTTTTCTACACAGTGCACATTACTGTGAGTTTTATTGCTGTAGAGCTCTGTGTTACGCTCATAAACAGCACACATTACTGTGGAGCTTTGTGATATGCTCATACACAGCACACATACTGTGGAGCTCTGTGATATGCTCATACACAGCACACATTACTGTGGAGCTCTGATACCCACATACACACTGCACAATACTGTGGAGCTATGTGACACCCAAATGCACACTGCACATTACTGTGGAGCTCTGTGATACCTTCATTCTCACCGCACATTACTGTGGAGCTGAGGCCCTACGGACTTCAAGATGTCGCCCCCTCTGTATAGGTCACAGGGCATGCGGCATGACGTCTGCTGCCATCATGCGGCACGCCCTGTGACCTAATGAAAGGGAGCCGGCGGCCCCCTCTGATTAGGTCACAGGATACACTGAATGGCTGGCCGTCATCTTCAGTCAGCCTAGGCTGCCCCGCTGGTTATGTCGACCGGCTTGGGAAGCTAGTGGCCTACCGGGAAATTGCCCGGCATGCCCGATGGCCTGTCCAGGCCTGGTGACAGGCAGAGCATGTTGTGCAGGGTCTGTCAGGCGTGACCTGAGCAGCATAAGAACAAGCACTGTGTGCAATGTTCTGGGGAGAGTGAATGTTATAACCAGAGCCTGCAATCTGGCGCTTACTCTGCCTGTTCCTGTGAACTGTACACCAGCTTCGAACTGAATCCCAGCCAAAATTGGTAGAGTGCCCCTCCCGAAACTTATGTCTGGATCCACCTCTGATGCCAGTGCTACACTTTATTGGACAGGAAAATGTACTACTTGAAGAATTGTTCCAGCTTTGATTTGTACATTTACACTTCTACTGATCTAATGGATTGTAATAACAGTTCAAGAACAGCTTAAGAACAGAGACCTATGATCTAGGGGTAAATGTCATCTTGAATAGCCAACAGCTATAGCTAAGCAATGTAATAGTAAAATGGGATACTGTATATCCAGAGCTTGCAAGATGATGCTGTAAAAAGGAACACGTTAAGCTGCAGTATAAAGCATACATTCTGGACTATTATGTCATAAACATAATCGACCCTGCGATTTTGCTATATAGTGCATTGAGGCAGGATAAAAGTGCATTATTCTTCCTACCTGAACAAATTCATCCTTGTGATCATCAATATACTTAAATATGTCATCAGGTGGCACTGGAGATAGCACAGCTTGACAGGTTAGCCATGACAGGATGGATAACTGGAGGAGCTGAAAAACAAATGACAACAATGTAACTGATAATTCGGTTATTACTATTAGAGATTCAATCTAATCAGTCAAGGTTACTGATCTTTCTTGCTGATCTATTTTGGCAGTAGATAAATCATTTTAAAATTGGAAAATCATGAAAGAAGTAAGATGTAGTTAGTTATATCCTAGAATGTACAACAGAAAAGGTAGTGACAATGTGTTAAACCAGAGAACTTAGAAACTGCAGTTCATAGTAGACATGTGCATTCATTTTAGTACTAAAACGATTTAGTCCGAATTTTGGAATAACTTAGTTTTAGTATGACTCAAGAGAAACGAAACTACTCAGTACAAAAAATGAAAGAAACTAAAATAAAATGCATTACATTTTAGTTTCAGTCCTTTTTGTGATATTACATTTGATGAGTGAAGGAGACCAGCAATGAAGAGCGCAACATCGCAAAGCTACAGAAAAGGTTTGTATGCGTAATCCTTCCTGACCCCTACCCGAAAATCTGACAGTGATAGAGCTCCAGAATACTCACTCACAGCACAGCCAGCCAGCACAGGAGAGGAAACCTTTACTTAAGATGATAAAAGCAGTTGGAGAAGGAAAACATTCAAATAAATCACACTGGAAGCTAATGACAGAGGAGGGCTGGATAGTAAAAAAACCCTCTATTACAAGCAGCGATGGGAGAAGCGAGGGACTTTATAAAAACGTGTGTTATCTCCCCTCCCGCTCTGCATAATAGGGGCTTAGGTCTGATACATTTTATATTATCCAGGAGCACTATCCCCTTTCCTCATCTATAATACATGTTTTATATAAAGTCCCTCTCCTCTCCCAGTGCTGCTTGTTATAAATGTTTTTTTATGTCTGATACATTTAGTATCCAGCTCTCACAGTTACTCTGTCATTACGAGCCTTCAGTGTGATTTATTTGAATGTTTTCCTTAGATTTAAAGTGCTTTATTTTATTATAAAAATCTATTTGCACCAGTCATCTCTTCTCTGAGCTTTCAGACCGATTTACGTTAATATTTTCCCTCTCCCCTGCTTTTATAATCCTGTCTGTCTCCCACACAGAGATACAAAGTTTAAGTAAAAGTTCCCTCTCCTGTGCTGGATAAGCATCGCATTCCGACGTTCTGCACCCTCCACATGCCAATGCAGTAGGATGTTCTATATAGAGAGGGGCATTAATTAATGCAGGTGTATGTTGTATACATTATACAGAGAGGAGTATTAATTAATGCAAGAGGATGTTCTATACATTATACAGAGAGGAGCCTTTTCTTTTTTTTTTAGCCCTTTAAATCCAGTGGCTGTGAGCGCTGAGATCGGCTGCTTGTTATATTATCTCTCAGTGCAATGTTTCAGGCTCAGCTGTTACAGTAACTGACTGTAACAGCGCTCAGAGTTTCAGTAAAACAAGGAAATAATATTGTTCTAATCTCTTATATATAAAAATATTATTTACTAGTTTTACTGAAACTCTGAGCACTGTGATAAGCAGCAGTCAGTTACTGTAACAGCTTTGCCTGGCACATTCGTTTTCATACCAAAGAACTGAAAACGAATTTCTTTAGCAACTAAATACATTGCATTTTCGGACTAATCCATTCGTTGAAAACGAAATTTTGTGCTGTGCACATGTCTAGTTCATAGCACTCTCCACCACAACGTGCTACTATAACAGATAATAAAAACAAAATGGAACATGCAGTAACATACAACATTTATAAGGTCAATACTCCTGGATAAGGAACCAGGGCTTCATGGAAGTGAGCTCATGAGTAAGTCGGAAGACGAAACGCGTCGAACTGACTTGCCAGTTGCTGTTCATTCCATGCGCCCGCCTGGTCGCCTATTGTCCACTCTGGATGTGCCGAATTAAGGTTGTTTACTTGCTGATTCGTGAGGCTTTGTTGCTGCCCGATAGCTGGACCTTCCGAAACTGGGTTTATCCTGGCCAGGTTTCTCCATTGAGACCACATCCTTGGACAACGCCTTCCGGTGATGCGGTGACTATCTGGACGTTGTGATTTAATATGCTGTTTGCACACTTTTAATTCATTGTGTGTCACTTCCTTTGTGAGTGGTTCCTTTGATGTTTTTTTAAAAATTGTATTAGAAACATAGAAAAATGACGGCAGATAAGAATCTTTCGGCCCATCTAGTCTGCCCAATTACATGGATACTTAACCTGGATTTATCTTTTGTTTAGGATAGCCTTATGCCTATCCCATGCCTGCTTAAATTCAATTACTGTTTTGGCCTCTACCACTTCAACTGGAAGGCTGTTCCATGTATTCACCAACCTCTCAGTAAAATAATGCTTCCTGATGTTACTTTTAAACCTTTGCCCCTCTAATCTAAGACTATGTCCTCTTGTTTTGCTACTTTGTTTTCTTTTAAATATACTCCCTTCCTCTACCTTGTGGATTCCCTTTACATATTTAAATGTTTCTATCATATCTCCTCTGTCTCGTCTTTTTTCCAAGCTGTACATGTTAAGATCATTAAGCCTTTCCTGGTAACTTTTCTCCTTCAAGTCGTACACCATTTTAGTAGCCCTTCTCTGAACATTCTCTAAGATGTCTATATCCTTCTGGAGATACGGTCTCCAGTACTGCACACAGTACTCCAAGTGAGGTCTCACCAGTGCTCTTTACAGTGGCATGAGCACTTCCCTTTTCCTACTGCTAATACCTCTCCCTACACAATCAAGCATTCTGCCAGCATTTCCTGCTGCTCAATTTACTACTTACCCTTAGATCCTCTGAAATAATAACCCCTAAATCCCTTTCCTCAGATGTTGAGGTTAGGATTGTATCAAATATTCTATATTCAGCCCTTGGGTTTTTACGTCCCAGGTGCATTATCTTGCACTTATCCACATTAAAACTCAATTGCCACAGCTCCGACCATTTTTTTAGTTTACCTAAATCATTTGTCATTTGGCCGATCCCTCCAGGAACGTCAACCCTGTTGCAAATCTTTGTGTCATCAGCAAAAAGACATACTTTTCCATTAATACCTTCTGCAATATCACTAATAAAAATATTAAAGAGAATGGGTCCAAGTACTGACCCCTGAGGTACCCCACTGGTAACAAGACCTTGCGCCGAATAAACTCCATTTACCACAACCCTCTGTTGCCTGTCACTCAGCCACTGCCTAATCCATTCAACAATATTGGAATCCAAGCTCAAAGATTGCAATTTATTGATAAGCCTTCTATGCGGAACAGTATCAAAAGCCTTACTGAAATCTAAATAAGCAATGTCTACTGCACCACCTATGTCTATTATTTTTGTTACCCAATCAAAAAAATCAATAAGATTAGTTTGGCATGATCTCCCTGAGGTAAATCCATGTTGTTTCTGATCCTGTAATCTATGTGTTTTTAGATGTTCAACAATCCTTTCCTTTAACATGGTTTCCATTAATTTCCCCACTACTGACGTTAGACAACTGGCCTATAGTTCCCCGATTCCTCCCTACTACCCTACTTGTAAATGGGCACAACATTTGCTAATTTCCAGTCTTCTGGGACGACTCCCGTTAGCAAGGATTGGTTAAATAAATCTGTTAAGGGTTTTGCTATTACACCACTGAGCTCTTTTAATAATTTAGGGTGGATCCCATCAGGCCCCATTGACTTATTTGTCTTTACTTTAGATAGCTGCTGTAGAACCTCCTCCTCTGTAAACTCATATGTAAATGTCTCGTTAGTGTTTCCTCCTAACTGAGGTCCCTTTCCTTCTTTTTCTTCTGCAAAGACTGAACAAAAATATTCATTGAGGTAGTCAGCGAGACTCTTATCCTCTTCTACATACCTTCCTTCCTATGTTTTTAAACTAACTAATCCTTGTTTTACTTTTCTTTTCTCGTTTATGTATCTAAAAAATGTTTTGTCCCCCTTTTTTACTGACTGAGCTATTTTCTCTTCTGCGTGTGCTTTGGAAGCTCTTATAAATTGCTTTGCCTCTTTCTGCCTAATTTTATAGGTTTGCCTATCTTCTTCACTCTGAGTTTTTTTATAATTATTGAATGCTATCTTTTTGTTCTTCACTATTTTGGCCACTTCTGCAGAGTACCACAGTGGTTTCTCCTCTTTTTTGTTTTTGCTAACAAGCCGAATGCAATTGCCTGTGGCCTTCAATAATGCTTCCTTTAAATAATCCCATTTCTCCTGGGCTCCCTTTAAACTCCTCCAGTCTGATAATGACTCATTCACACAAAATCTCATTTTAGAAAAATCTGTTTTTTTAAAGTCTAAAACTTTTGTTTTTGTGTGGTGCGGCTCCATCACTGTTCTTATATTAAACCACACTGACTGGTGATCACTAGATCCCAAATTTTTACCTACAGCAACGTCTGATACCAAACCTCCATTTGTGAGTATTAAATCCAATATGGCCTCTTTACGGGTCGGCTCCTCAACTACTTGTGTTAGAGATAATCCCAGTAGGGAGTTTAGAATATTTGTACTCCTGGTGCACCCAGCTATTATTAAACTTAAACAGTGTTACGCTATGATATGCTTGTATGTTTTGCTATTTTTAGCCACTGTACTTCCATGAAGCCCTGGTTCCTTATCCAGGAGCATTGACGTTATAAAGGTTGTATGTTACTGCATGTTCCATTTTGTTTTTAATATCCTAGAATGTATGCAAGTAAAAATCAAAACAATATCATTTGTTTGCTATAATAATTCATTGCACTGTCATATATTTTCACATGTGTACAATTAAAGGGTATACGATTGTGGAGTTTTTGCATATAACTTTTGAGAACATGTTGTGTCAGTCTATTATAACTACATTTTCATTGAGCTCGTGTCACTTTCCTCTTCTCCTTTACTGATCAGAGCGGACCACGATTCGTAGCATTTGCAGAAAAAACTGAGATTCGCTGAAAGGCGAATTCACTTAAAATGCACCTTTAGTCACCAGGTATATTTTGCCTGTGATATCCCATCAGAAGATGGTTATTACATTGATCGTAAAGATTAGTGCGATATTTTATCCCTTTATGAGATATCACAGTTTGCCCTCACCCCGATCCACAGTGGAGTGGCGCCATGTTTTTCACCTATGTGGGAGGAGCTAGGTGTTTGCCTTCATGCACAAGTCAGTGTGCTGACAGTTGATGGACTGAGCAGTCCAATGTCCTGTAGGATGGCTTCCTGCTCAGAGCTGTCACTCCCCTTGTGGCATGATGTATGTTTAACTGAAAAAGCAGAACAGAGTTGTTTGCAAATGGATGGACTGGACTCTGTGCCCCATATAAGACAATGTAAACCCCACTGATAAAAGTTTAGTGTTTATGAACATGCACCTTTACTATACAGGCTACTGTTTTGTTCATAGTCCAGATTACTTGTGTGCTGCATTTTCTATATGACAAGGCCCCTCTAGTCCTTATAGAAACCATTACATTAACATCATTGTCTTACTCTTTTCTCTATTAACTATAGGGATTATTCAGAGAGCACCAAAATGTCACTGACATGTCGGTGCTCTTTCGTTCCCCGCACTTCGGGAATCAAATTTCCCGACCCTGCGGTGAATTCAGCATTCACCGCAGGGTCCCCAAAGTGCACGGAAAAGCCACCGCAAAACCGCCGAAATTATTGGATCTGATCATTTCGATGAGTTGCGCCTGTTACTTTTTAAAAAAAAAAAAAAAAAGGAACAGACAATATCGGATCGGATTTGATCCTATAAACCGACGCAAACACGCCGCCCATCGCTGCCAACCCGCCAAACGCAGCCAATGAGCCACTGGACACAGCGTCGACCAGCCGCCGGACGGGTAAAAAAAAAACCAAAACAATATGATTGAAAGTGTCAATATTGAAATGCTGTTTGCAAAAAACTATTGAATGAAAATGTCTGGAATTAACATATAAGGTCCTATGAATAATAGTAAAAAGTTCTGTTACAGAAAAAAAGCAACGCTATTTAAAAAAAATGAAAAAAAGATTTTGTCGAAAAAAAATCCCGAAAAATGCTTAAAAGAATTTAAAAAATAAATAAAGAGACTTTTTGCTGCAGATTAAAAGAATAAACAGTTTATTAGATATTGAATAAAAACGGGAATATTTTTAACATTGAAACCCCCGCGCCTGATTAAACCTGCCAAATGAAACCACTGAACATTTTACTGACATTTCACTGCTGTTCGGTGTCTCATAATAGGTTAACCTTTGCTTCTCAATGGGGTTTTCACTGCTGTCGAACAAGCAACGTATTTGCAGGCAATTTGCCAGTATTTAGCAAATGGCCACGGAATTGCACCGTACGGGGAAATTCACGTTTCACTGCCATTTCGGGGCCAGATCGGCTCTCTCTGAATAACCCTGTATGTGTCTTAATCTGTGGTTCTGGATACTGATCAGTGAATTGGAATTTGAATTCAAATGCTTAAAGATTCTGGGAAATATTGCAAGTTAAAAGGATACTGTAGTGTTAAAATAGGAGTGAGTAATGGAGGGGTTAAAGATTACCCATTCTGACCCTCTCTCTCCACTCCCCCCCCCTCCCATTTTATCCATTCAGTTTCAGTATAAACTCACATTCTTTCCAGTATCAGGCTCCTTCGGTGCTGGTCATGACGTGACATTCTGCCAGCTTCTTATAAGCCACACTGGGCTGGTCATGACGTGACATTCTGCCAGCTTCCTATAAGCCACACTGGTCATGTGACTGCGGGGAGGCTAGATGCTCGAGCGAGCATCCACCAAATCTAATGGCTGTCAATAGAAATAAAAGTGTCCTGCCTCTTGTAGCTCATCATGAAACTGAGATCCCTTATCTGAGCTTCTGGGTAGAGCTAAAGTCCTGCAACTCCAAGGAAGGCACTGAGACCCAAATTATATTGGGGTCACAGTGCCTAGAGTATACATCTATGTCAAGTAGAGTCGAGAGAGATGTGCGTGTAGGAATGGCTATATAAAAATAAAATATATAGGATGGATTGATGGATAGATAATATCAGTAAATTATTCACACATATTACAGTTGCAAGTATTTATTGGCGCTTTATAAATACTTGTAACTGTGTAACTATATATTACAAGTGAGTCAAAAGCTTGTGTTATGAATTTTGGGTTTCATCTGTCAGGTAGAGCCGCCTTTCTACAGGCCTTTATCCTTGGATCATTTGTATGGAAAGATTCATAATTGTGAACAGTACAGCCTTTCATCATCAGTACTACCATTATAGTATCACTTACAAAAGGGCTTGTCACAGGAGGTCTGGTACTGTAGCTGTCCCACACAAAGTCACAGGTAACTTAATGCCTTGGTTAATGGTCTTTTAAGTGACATTCAGAAAATCAAAGTGGAATCAGGCAAATTCCTGTTTGTACTAGCATTCTGGCAGACTTGGCAGGTAGCTCATAAGCACAATATATAATTAAAAAATAATCATGTGTAGTACAGGTTGCTGTTTGAGAATATGTAAATATTGTGCAGTATGCAGTCTATTAGCCACAATTGCTTTGGACCAAAAAGCCTTTCCCTTGCATGCATCAAATCCTTCTGCAGAGTTGCAAATCCTTCTAGAAATTGTGAGGAGGTTTGTCCAGGGCTGGACTGGGACCAATAATCAGCCTTCAATCAGACCGGCCCACTTTAATTATGCAAACACTATATATTCATTACCCCCCCCCCCACCCCCTGGGCAGGCCCATATATTTTACACCCCCGGGCAGGCCCATATAATTAATTACACCCCCAGGCAGGCCCATTTAATTATTTACCTCCCCACAGGCCCATATAAATAATCCCCCCCAGCAGGCCCATGTAATTAATTATCCCTTACATGCAAGAAACAGGGACCGACCGAAGTGTTGTCCCCGTTCGGCGCCTATATGGGCCCTCAATTTGTGGCAGTAAAGCAGAGCGTTTGGCCGGTATGATGATATTAAAGGGAAGCGGATATTGCATCCTGTTTATTTTCAGTGTTAATATATTTTATGTGACATTATCAGTGGACGGGGCTTAAGTTTTAGGTTTGTTACAACCGAGACCCCTAGACAAAGCCCCCCCCCCATCACCCCATGAAAGCTTATTATTACCCTGCTCTGTAATACACACCCGAATAATACATTGCACAGTCTAAAAAAACACACCATCCTGTGCAGAGGGCCTTCACGTCCTCCCAAGTCACCCTGAGGTCGCTGTATTTAATCATTGTTAGTTTTTCCTCCAGGAATGACAGTATCAGATTTTTTCAGGAGGCGTTGTGTGACTCAGTCGCAGCTGTTCTCTGTTTGTAAGACGGTGATGATGAAAGAGGAATAATGAACCCGGGAATCAAGGTAGGGAACGGCAGAATTTATTTACTAAACCCAGCTTTGTGGGAGCGTGAGCTGGAAACGCTCAGCCCACACATGGTGGACATGCAGTTGCTGTCCTCGCTGATCCCGCTGTGGGCAGAGTGCAGCACTCTGCAGAGTTATCACTCACTGGATTCTGAATTTGCATTTCCTCGCGGTCGATGTAGGAGCATCTCAGTCTGTCAGGCAGGCGGAGAGAAGAAGAGTGGCGCCGGCGCGCTGAGTCGGTCGCTCCTTTCCCTGCAGACCAAGTCACACTGTGGCCCGCCACAAAACATCTAGTCATGGCGGACATTGCAAAGGCCGCTCGCGTACACCAGTGTTCGTGTGCGGACACCATGCTGATCATTCCTGCTGACAGGCTCAGGCCACCGCCTGTCCCAGGAGAGCCACAGGTGGATGCCTGGCTTAGGCGAGCCCGAGGCTCAGGCGGCTGCCAGGCTCAAGCGGCCGGTCGCACCAGCCCACTGAGCCATCAGCCCACCGGGACTCTCCCGGTAGTCCCAATGGTCAGTATATGCCTGAGTTTGTCTAAAGCAGTGTTTCCCAAACCTGGATTTTCCCCATGATGCAACATTTACCAAAATCTGTGCAAAAGTTTTAGTTTGTAGCTGTGCTTTATCTTATACAGTGGTTTAATGGTTTATGAGGTGGAGGAGTGAATGTTCTTCAGGCTAACCGAGATTAGAGCTGGCAGCTGGATGACATACGACAGGGAGCTTTAAAGACTTCTAATCTACCCCCTGGTGATGTCCTTTGAATACATCCCACACAATACAATGATGTGAGTCAGTGACCGACCCATAGACTCCATTCTATTCTCAATGTCACACACTGGGGGGCAAGTGATGTAAAGATATTATGGGGGGAGCAGCTAACAACACAAAAGATCACTAAATGGATACACCCAGTGATACATACAGAGTAAAATGTTTCCTTAACTAAACATACAATAGAAAAACAAAGTACAAAGTACATGTAAGATACTGTATCAGCAACAGAAAATAACCAAAATAAGAACATTTCCTTTTTTTGGTGGTAGTGTCCCTTTAAAATCTTTTCCACCTATTACGAGAGCCTCCTGTAAAAAGTGAGGAATTCCTTAATCAATAATTTCTTTTCAGTTTAGTAGTTTATTTTTGGATCAAAAGGTTTTCTTTAAGAGCTACTTTTTTTAAAGTGCTTTACAGATGAAGTGACAAATAATGAACATCTCATACAATATAATAACATGCATGCCACTATATTCCCTTAGAAATGGAAAGAAGGCCTGCTCTAGTGAGGTTACAATCTAGCACAGTGTTACCCCAAACCTGTTCTCTTGTACTCCTATAAGGTTAGATTTTAAGTATTACCATGGGAAAATGCAAACGGAGTACCCCAATCACTGAGCAGCAAATCATATCAAATGTGCTGTGCTTCAGATATCCGGCAAACCTGACCTGTTAATGTTACCTGAGGACAGGGTTGGGAAACACTGATCTAGCAGACAGCATGTGTTAAGTTGGAGTATATTACTGATTAACTGTTCAGATTCCATGGACAGGTATCTCATGTCACTACAGCTGCTTAAACTATGAATCCCAACACACTATGGATGATGATTGCAATATATATATATATATATATATATATATATATTACTTTTCCTGGGCACAAAAGAGGTTATTCAAAGAGCACCAAAATTCCAGTGCTCTTTCATTCGGGGCACTTCGATGAGCTGAATTTGCTGACTCTACGGTGAATTCAGCATTTACGGCAGGGTCCCCAAATTGGTCTGTTGAACACCGCCAATAAACCCGCCAAATGCAGCTGCAAACACTGAAAAAAATCACTGAACGCACCCAATAAATTGCCTAATGCAGTCGCAAAACACCAACGATCCACTGAACAGACCACCCAACATTGCCAAAAAAAGCTGACAGGCTGCCGAACAGGGGTAAAAAAACATATATAGGAATTTTTAAAAAGGTGGTTTAAACAAAGGTATTGCAAGGAAATAATATATAAGGTCCTATGAATAACATTAAAAAGGTCTGTCACAGAATAAAAAAAAATTTCATTTAACCCTTTCGCTGCTGAGGCATTTCACGCCTCTGTACTGAGCTAATTTTTACCTGTTTTGTTCATCTTGTTTAAACGTGTTTTGAAGGCTTATTTTAGTATATGGCCCAGACATATTATATATCGTTCTTTCCGGCAGACTCGGCAGATTAATAATATGTCATTATTATATGTATACGTCATGTCCTGTCTGTATATTATAACAAAAAATGCAATAAAATTAGAATTTTCAATAATTTACAATGTGTAAAGTGTTTTTTCCCCACATTTTAACATGAAAGCAATTGCGGTTATATTTTGTATGGGTGCACTTGTTAAAAAAATTAGAAATGGGGTCTCGTTACATTTTTTTGGGGGGAAAATTACACGATTTT
Source organism: Leptobrachium leishanense (assembly GCA_009667805.1). NCBI lineage: Eukaryota > Metazoa > Chordata > Amphibia > Anura > Megophryidae > Leptobrachium > Leptobrachium leishanense. The sequence goes on along the minus strand of CM019067.1, from coordinate 123,710,776 downwards.
TAACAAACGCACCTCAAACAAAAATCGTTAGTGCAGCATCATTGTCCACATTATAATTGAAATGGGAACAATATTGCTGCCTTAACAAAAAAAAAACTTGTTTATTTTTTTTATAATTTTTTTAAAATATTTTTTTATTTTTATTTATTTATTTTTTTAAAACTTTTTACATGGTCATGTTTGATCTCGTTGGAAAGGCCATGCTTTGGCCGATCCAACGATATCAAACATTAACCCCTAGCTCGGGAGATAGGGGGTTCATTGGAACCCCCTATCTCCACCATTGCTGGCAGCTAGGGGTTAACTCCATGACTGGCGTCATCATGCTATGCACGATGACACCAGTCCTCAGGGGGAGTTCCCGGAGGCTTGGCCGACATCCAAGATGTCGGCCAGCTCCGGGAGAGGATCACGATCCGGCACTTTTCGGCACCGAATCGTGACCCGGTTCCCCAGGGGTTAATGTCAGCCACCGTTTGGAAGGGCAGGCTGTGCCCTTCCAAACGGTGCCTGCCTTAACCCTGTGGCCCCCGGTGATCGGAAGGGAGGTCTGAAGGACCTCCCCCCTCCCTTTCAGGTGCCTCCTCCGCACACGCGGGGGGGCCTAAATTAGATGTCATTGCGCCACCGCAATGCTCAGCGCGTCCGTAGCACAGGAGAACCACTTGGCTGAGCGCGTCCATAGCAGCCAAGGGGTTAAAAATAAAAAAAATCGGAATCAAAAATTTCACCAAAAAAATCCAGAAAAACATAAAAAAAATTAATTAATAAAGTGACTTTTTACTGCAAATGAAAAGAAGAACTGGTTGAATAAAAATGTTATAAACCAGGGAATTTTTTACATAGAAACTTATGGGATTCACCTGTTTGAACATATTGAATGAAACCATCGAAAATCAGGGCATTTCACAGACATTTCGGTGTTCTCTGAATAGATTAACCATTGCTTCTCTATGGGGGGATTTCACTGCGACTGAACCGTACCATATTTCACTGGCAGTTAACCAATATTTGTCAAATTGCCAGCCTTTTGCATAGACGAATTGCTATGAAATTCACCGATCAGTGAAATTCAGTGGCCAAATCTGCTCTCTTTGAATAACCCCTTTATTATCCTCCGTATGGGCAGTTTACACAGTTAACTCTATACATTTGTCCCACTATATAAATTAATGTACCGAGCCACCAATACGAAGATGTTTTGTTTTTTTTTTTTAGTTTATTATACACACCTCAAATTTTGAATAAATGCTAGGGCAGGACAAATGAAACAATGCAATAATAAATCATACTGAACACTGTTATAGTTTCCCTCATTACCTTAACTTTAACCATTAACAAACTTTTGGAAAAACAAAACACAACAGAATGAAAGTAACACAGAAAAAAATATTAAAAATAATAATATAGCATCCTTTAGAATTTCTGTTAATTTTTACTTTATTATGGTAAAAAAAAAAAATAATAATACACCCAGGAATGTTTTAGGATTGGTGCTGCCCCGGGCACATTGAATTCTGCTGGCCTACCCTCCCAACCCCCAAAAAGCAAATAGATAGGAACATGATATCAGACAAATATTCACAACCTGTCTGGGACATTTATGTAAGTGTCATTTAGAATAAAAGTAAATCATCTTAATCAAGTGATTTCTAACATTTTTATTATGGTTTAGAGACTCGCTGCTGGGAGTTTTATCGATACGCAGCTCTGTTATACACCCACGCACCCCAAATATATTGGACATGGAGAAAAAAATGCTGCCCCCTCCAAACTGCTGTCCTAGGCCCAAGCCTACTTGCTCTACGCACCCGATTACATCACTTCATTGTCCTAACACTGTCTTTGACAGAGAATCCAAGAACAATGCAATCTCGAAATGATTTCAGTGATGAAATCCTACCTTTAACTGTACATCAGTAATAGAAGAGCATTGCAGCACACAATACATTGTAGAAACAATAATGCAACATTTTGTCTCGCTGTATCCAATCTGGGAAAAAGAACTTCCAAAAAATGTAACTCTTTCTGGAGTAGAATTCTGAAAATCCCTGGTTTTGTGACTTTGAGCAATCAAAACTCAAGCTGAAAATGAAGACAAGCAACAACGATAAATAGCTCTTACCATTTTGCCAGAAAGATGCATTCTCTTAGAGGTCTGACTGATCACTGGATTTAAGCCCTGACTTTGTTATATTTATAGGGGATTTGCATGGGTCAGTCTTTTTTTCTTTCAGCCAGTCCACTCCCATTGTAACATGTTTTGCATTTTCATCGCGATTTAGTGAGCCTCAGTGCTCTGCAAAGTAAACAAGCTAAGTTTAATAAACAAAGTTATTTCTTATCTCTGCAAAATAAATAAGAGTCTCTGCTTTAACAATTTGAAAGCAAAGTATATTGTTTAAGCCTAAAGTCACGGTTTGTGTACATAGCTTAGTCTGCATGAGATGGTGTGGCAAGAGGTTTAATGTCAAAAAATCAGGACTTCTATCTTAACTACATTTAAAAAGGCATTATTATTTAATGTTAAATAAATAAATATGGTGTCTGTATCATTTAGTATCAAATATATCTGCCAGGTGTCTGTATATGGAAATGTTTATGTTGTGGATTCTCTTATTCTGTCTTTATCCATAGCATTTTAGACATCTTCTCCATTGTTATTATTATTATTATCCTTTATTTATATAGCGCCACATATTCCGTAGCGCTTTACAAGATCGGTGTACAAGGGGTTGATACATTAGAATACCACACATGAATGATATGGCCTGATTCAGGGGGACCCTGTTCCAGAGGGAACTTACAATCTATGAGATGTACAAGTATTGTGTAAGGTAGGCGCATCCATAATGTTAGGTGTCTTCCCAAGGACACTCACTGGTGGCGTCTTCTGAATGGGATCGAATCAGCTTTTCATGATTTTAGATCAGCTGGTTAGGTTGAACCTGCTATTCATAAATGCAAGACTTGCTTCTCCACAGTTGTATTGGAGAGATGTGCTGAATGAGCTTTTGACTTGCTTTTTTTTTTTTTTTGTGAAAGGATTTTACCAGGAAGGATACATTGAGATTTCTCTCGTTTTCAAGTATGTCCTGGGTGGCGAGTATGTACCGTTAGGTGTCTTGCCCAAGGACACTTACTGGAGAGGTTGCTCGCTGGGATCGAACCCATGTCTCCACAGGCTCTCTCCATGCAGAGCGGTGACATTACCTCTACTCCACCCAGCCGGTTACACGGTCAAAGAGCAGAGATGTTATCACTGGATTCCACAGTTGATATGGTGCGGTAGGCAAATATGTACTGTTATGTGTTTTGCCCAAGGACACTTATTGAAGAGATGTTTTGTCCGAGATTCAAACTTGGGTCTCCACAGTTATTGACCAGTGATTTTACCTCTACTCCATGTTGTATTAACACGCATTGCAAGCCGTGGTGGATCAACGATAATACGTTATCATTGTTTTTAAAAAGGGAATTGCATAGTCCATTGGTTTTACTGGATATGTAGTTCAGCGTTTTGCATCTGTTTCATCAACCCCTTCACTGCTTAGTTATTTTACAGAATACCCCAGTCACAACCAGTTTTGGGGGAAAAAAATCACTTTTCATTAATTAAAGGAAGACATTATTGTAGTAGCCCTATGTGACAGGCAAATGTCTACATTCGCTGGCCAGAAAGAGCAACTTTAGCTGGTGCTCCATGTTTTAGAGCCAGAGTCCTAGCTGTTAAAAATGTTTTAGTACCCCGGCTGTCAAGCCTGACATGCTAAAATGTATGGAGCAAATTTTGGAGCTAATTTGCAAATAGATTGCATTTGCAATAAAGGAGATTCTTTGTGTTGCCCCAGAAGTAAACCAAATCAAGCATACTCAATATTGGGAACTGGCAGGTGATGTTTGCGTATACTCAGTGATGGTAGTGAAGGGGTTGATCAGAAAAAAAATAGATGAAATTGAATCTTATACTGGTGCCTGATGCATTACGACTAATATCGCATTGCCTCTATTCAACATGAAGAAGCAGGAAAGCCTCGGCTTGAAAGAGAAATGAGTATAAATGTTCTCCCTTTGAGTCTGCCAGGGAGGGTGTGTTTATAGCTCTAGTGCTTAATGCCATTTTCTGTAATACTAAAAAGTTTTACAAAGAAGAAACAGACAGATCAAGCTGCCTTATAACCCGTACAACGAGCATATGGAGACTTGATAATTATTTTACTGTAATAGAAGTTTTTACTACATAATCTGGTACATCAAAAGACATAAGTAACCAAGGCAAGGTAAGAGTAAAAAAATCTGGACAATATTAAATGAGTTTAACTCTAGTTAACTGATATCCTGATATTGCTTAAGATCTGTTTGTCAGTGGCTTTAGAAAACAATGGATAAATAATTTATCCCTAAAAGTTGTCAAAGTTATTTGTCCACACACATGGAAGAGTAACAAGCCAACAAAAAACATTGTATTTCAAGGAGATGCTAATTGAAGCTGCAAACAGAATATGATGATTACGTTCCAGTTACGGTTATGGTTAAGAGAGTTTTTCCACCCAGAAAAAACATATACTTTATGTTGAACAACCAGAAGCATACATAAATCTATTCTGTGAACAAAGTGAATAATTGAAAAGTGAACAATAGTGCTGCATTTGGGGGAAAAAAAGGTGAAAAGGGAAAAAAAAAATTAATTTATTTTCAGTTTGCATATAAAACTGGAAAGGTCATGCTCTGGCCTTTCCAATGATACCTCAATTGAGGGGAGACATTGTACCAGAGGTTGCAGTGACAAACTGTTACCACTATCACATGACTCAAATCGCCATCCTTGGCGCAGGGGGACTGCCTGAGTTGCCAGGTAGAACCCCAACTGACAATTGGACCATTGGGAAGGGAGACGGACTGGAGGTGGACCAAAAAAAACACTTGCCGCCAGCCGGCATAGTACGCCCGGCACCCACAGAGGATTTAAAAAGGGGCACAAGAGTTAAAGAAGTTGTATGCTTTGTGGATAAATTCCATCTTCTAATCACTGTACCTGCTGTGTGTGCATTGATTTGCCCAGCCTTGAGCTTTGATAGCTAGGTATAAAAGCTTTAAATAGCAAATAGAAACTAAAATGGTGCAACCCATTGGAGTCCAAGAAGATCAGGGCAGAGTTTCATCCAATCAGTGCTTGCTCCCATGTACAGTCAGGTCCAGAAATATTGGGACATCGACACAATTCTAACATCTTTGGCTCTATACACCACCACAATGGAGTTGGAATGAAACAAACACAATGTGCTTTAACTGCAGACTGTCAGCTTTAATTTGAGGGTATGTACATCCAACTCAGGTGAACGGTGTAGGACTTACAGCAGTTTGCAGATGTGCCTCCCACTTGTTAAGGGACCAAAGGTAATGGGACAGAATAATAATCATAAATCAAACTTTCCCTTCTTAATACTTGGTTGAAATCCTTTGCAGTCAATCACAGCCTGAAGTCTGGAACGCATAGACATCACCAGACGCTGGGTTTCATCCCTGGTGATGCTCTGCCAGGCCTCTACTGCAACTGTCTTCAGTTCCTGCTTGTTCTTAGAAACATAGAAACATAGAAAAATGTCGGCAGATAAGAACCTTTCGGCCTATCTAGTCTGCCCAATTACATGGATACTTTTCCTGGATTTATCTTTTGTTTAGGATAGCCTTATGCCTATCCCATGCTTGCTTAAATTCAATTACTGTTTTGGCCTCTACCACTTCAACTGGAAGGCTGTTCCATGTATCCACCACCCTCTCAGTAAAATAATGCTTCCTGATGTTACTTTTAAACCTTTGCCCCTCTAATCTAAGACTATGTCCTCTTGTTTTGCCACTTTGTTTCCGTTTAAATATACTCCCTTCCTCTACCTTATGGATTCCCTTTACGTATTTAAATGTTTCTATCATATCTCCTCTGTCTCGTCTTTTTTCCAAGCTGTACATGTTAAGATCATTAAGCCTTTCCTGGTAAAGGCTTCTTGGGGCATTTTCCCTTCAGTTTTGTCTTCAGCAAGTGAAATGCATGCTCAATGGGATTCAGGTCAGGTGATTGACTTGGCCATTGCATAACATTCCACTTCTGTCCCTTCAAAAACTCTTTGGTTGCTTTTGCAGTATGCTTTGGGTCATTGTCCATCTGCACTGTGAAGCACCGTCCAATGAGTTCTGCAGCATTTGGCTGAATATGAGCAGATAATATTGCCCGAAATACTTCAGAATTCATCCTGCTGCTTTTGTCAGCAGTCACATCATCAATAAATACAAGAGAACCAGTTCTATTGGCAGCCATACATGCCCACGTCATGACACTACCACCACCATGCTTCACTGATGAGGTGGTATGCTTAGGATCATGAGCAGTTCCTTTCCTTCTCCATACTCTTCTTTTCCCATCACTCTGGTACAAGTTGATCTTGGTCTCATCTGTCCATAGGATCTTGTTCCAGAACTGTGAATGCTTTGTTAGGTGTTGTTTGGCAAACTCTAATCTGGCCTTCCTGTTTTTGAGGCTCATTAATGGTTTACATCTTGTGGTGAACCCTCTGTATTCACTCTGGTGAAGTCTTCTCTTGATTGTTGACTTTGACACACATACACCTACCTCCTGGAGAGTGTTCTTGATCTGGCCAACTGTTGTGAAGGGTGTTTTCTTCACCAGGGAAAGAATTCTTCGGTCATCCACTACAGTTGTTTTCCGTGGTCTCCCGGGTCTTTTGGTGTTGCTGAGCTCACCGGTGCGTTCCTTCTTTTTGAGAATGTTCTAAACAGTTGTTTTGGCCACGCCTAATGTTCTTGCTATCTCTCTGATGGGTTTGTTTTGTTTCTTTAGCTTAATGATGGCTTGCTTCACTGATAGTGACAGCTCTTTGGATCTCATCTTGAGAGTTGACAGCAACAGATTCCAAATGCAAATAGCACACTTGAAATGAACTCTGGGCCTTTTATCTGCACATTGTAATTGGGGTAATGGGGGAATATCACACACCTGGCCATGGAACAGCTGAGAAGCCAATTGTCCCATTACTTTTGGTCCCTTAAAAAGTGGGAGGCACATCTGCAAACTGCTGTAAGTCCTACACCGTTCACCTGAGTTGGATGTACATACCCTCAAATTAAAGCTGTCAGTCTGCAGTTAAAGCACATTGTGTTTGTTTCATTCCAACTCCATTGTGGTGGTGTATAGAGTCAAAGATGTTAGAATTGTGTCGATGTCCCAATATTTCTGGACCTGACTGTATATAGGGTGAAGTGAAAATATATACAGAAAAAGCAGTGTCACGTCCATGCCCACCAGGGCGGCTGCAACAACCAGGAGTAACAACCCAGTTCATGTATAAAACATAACAAGAAATAAGTGTCATCTGCGCTCATTTCTATACAGCTCCATGTGAAACAAAACACAATCAGAAGAAGTATTTGTTGCGTATATAAATAAAACCCACCGTTTTGCCTCTTGGCTGAGAAGCAGCAAGAGAGTATGCAAATGCTCAGAGGAGCAGCTTCTGCTTTCATTAGGTAGGACTCACCTTACTAGAGGTTCCTCGACGAGGCAGGTGAGCTTACACTTCAATGGCCATTCAAGTAAACCAAAACCTCTGTGTTTTGTTTCACATGGAGTTGTATAGAAATGAGCGCAGATGACATCTTTTTCTTGATTGAACATATCCCAGCCTCCTCATTTGAAGACGCAATAAAATAACAAGGGAAACCCCAAAATGAAACATCAAAGAATAATAAGGACCATGCATTCAGACTTCCAGTGAATGGTAAAATTGTCAGACATACAGTAAATGAAAGAGTAATACAATTTTTAATTTCCATTATAAATTAGAGTACAGTTACAAGTATTAATAAGGCACTAACAAGTGCCATAGCGCTGTACAAAGGGTGCAACCCAAGAGAGGAGAGAGGACCCTGCTCAAGAGCTTACAATCTAAGAGAAGAGGGGTGACACTAGGTGAGGGTAATCTCTGAATTTAGGGCTCAGTTTAATTCCAGTGTGAGCTAGTTTTGACAGCCAGCCCCCCAAATATCAGGCGATCCAGCCACAGCTGCAAATAATCTTGTTTGGAAAATTTGCAGGCCAGTAAAAAGTCTGGTCCCCCATATTCAGTCTCTTTCCTCCTCCTGCCGTTACCAACTACGTAATATTTCCAGAATTCGGCCATTTCTTACCGCTGACCCCACAAACCAACTCATCCACGCCCTTGAAATCTCCCAACTTGAATATTGTAATCTTCTAGCTAGCCAGGCTCATCCACCTCACCTGCCGCTGTCTCTGCCACTCATCTCTGCGAGTCCCTCCTTCACTGACTCCCCATTCACTGCAGAATTAAATTCAAAATCCTTATCCTTACCTACAAAACCCTCACTAACTCAGCTTCCCACTACCTGTCCTCACTAATCACCAAATACATCCCAGTCCGCTCCATAAGGTCAAACATTGACATCCGCCTAGCTTCTCCCCGCATCACCTCTTCCCATGATAGACTGCAGGATTTCTCACACGCAGCCCCCATCCTCTGGAACGCTTTCCCTCATACTGTCAGACTTTCCCTAGTTTCCCTTCCTTCAAACACTCCCTTAAGACATTCCTATTCAGGGAAGCCTACCACCCGACTCACTGACGCAACCAATGACCCTTACCTTGCAGTCCTCTCCTCCTGTTTCCACCCGCAACCTTTCTAGATTGTAAGTTCCCACGGGAATAGGACCTAAGTTTCCTTCTTTACTGGTTTGTCAAAATGTTGTTCAATGTATTGTAACCCTGCCTATATTGTGCCCATTGTAAAGCGCTGCGGAATATGCTGGCACTATAAAGAATAATAATTAATAATCAATTAAGTCACCAAATGGAAATGCAGGTGTTAAAAAAGACACCAAATTGTTGATCCTTGCAAGTTGTTTAATGTAGGATGTAAATAGTAGTCTGGGTTTACCAGTTTCTCTCTTCAAAGCATGAAGATGCCTGTAAACGTCCAGGGTAGGCTTCAACATGTCTCACCCCCCCCCCAAGTACCATCTCCGGTCTCTATTGTCTTTAACTCTTAGACACCAGGGTCTTTTAAATCAGATATATGCATAATATTAGAAGCTGTGAATTTCCAGAACATTGTCTGATTTCTGATCCCTTTGCCTGGATTTCAGTTTTACCTGGGCCCCCTGGATTTGATCCTGACCACTTTGGCTAGATTTGACTTACATTTATAAACATGTGCGGCATGGACCTCACCCTGCCTCTTGGAATTTCCCTTTTGTTCCTAATACAACTGGTGCCTGAACACTTCCCTGGCTTTATGTAATCTTCTTACTAGTAGTATGCTGTGTCTTTCAACTGGCCTCTGCAGGTGCACTTCAGATTATCAAATGTGACAGTACCTTTAATCAACTAATTTTGGAATTGTAGCTAACAAGAAGAAAGAATATCATTAAGTACAAATAAAATAGGGCTGGTACTGATTAAAATTTTCCTGTTCGATTAATCAATTTGTTTTAATCGATTAATCGATTAATTATAACGCACATACAGATCCAACTACTTTTAGCTGATCTGCTTGGGTCTTGGGCCCTGGGTCCTGGGTCTTGGGTCTGGGCCCTGGGTCCCGGGTCTTGGGTCTGGGCCCTGGGTCTTGGGTCTGGGTCTGGGCCCGGGGTCTTGGGCCTGGGCCCTGCATGTGAACATTGGGACCCGGTCCGGAAGCACAAACTTTCATGGATTCCTTTGGACCTCCAGGAGCTGATACTCGAGGATGCGCTACTGTGGGTATCAGGGATGTTAGCGCTGCATTCCAGGGTGAGGTGCTGAGATAGCTCCTTCCCCGGAATAGGACGTTAACATGGAGTTGGTAAAGGAAAATCTGCAGGCGCACATTATCCTGCTTACCACCTCCATGTTAGCGTCTAGAATTGAATAGGGCCCATAATGGGTAAGTGAGCCTCATGGAAGATGTAGTTTCAAAACATCTGAAGGCCCAAGGTTGCTGACCCCTGCTCTAAGATAAAAATGGCAATTGGGTAACTGAGGTCAGCAATAGGAAAGGTTGATTATTAACTGCTCTTGCCCAATCTCCCATTTGTGGCTTAGTGTGTTCGTTTAAGGCTCACTTTTAAAACCAGTAGAATGACCTTTATGCTACAGTGCAATAAGGAAGAATATTTTGGGCAATATTAGAAAGTTGGTGCTAACTCTCCAGATGTTTTGGAGTTACATTTCCCATGCAGCCATGCCAGTCTATTCAGTGGCAAAAAACAAAGTGTGACAACCCTCCACAGGTCCAATAGACCATTAAATATACGTATCTTATTGCTCAAAGAACGTCTCCTCCTCTTGGCGTTCGAAATAGACAGAAAATATGAAACAACTCGAGCAAATGTAGACACAAAAAATATTGACAAACATAGCGTGATACTGCATACAATGCAATAATCTATTAAGGCCCCCCCGAGCGAATAGCACTCACAGGATATTTATACTAATAGGCACATCAAATATCTGTAGTTACCCCACTCTGACCATTCATGGAAAACTCTGGATACGCCGGGTAATTGATCGTGGATCTCGTTTGAATGCGTCGAATCATTGATTATCTTTTGTATTCATTTTTTTTTGCCAATAAATTTTCGGAAAAAACAGTCAGTGTTTGAATCCTTCCACTGACCTAGTACCGAGTGGCTGTAACGGTGATTGCACCTTCTGTCGGTTCAAAGCTGTACCCTCTAATGCATCAGGAAAGCTGCTCTGGAGATCCACGTTCAATTACCCGGCGTATCTAGAGTTTTCCATGAATGGTCAGAGTGGGGTAACTACAGATATTTGATGTGCCTAATATTATAAATATCCTGTGAGTGCTATTCGCTCGGGGGGGCCTTAATAGATTATAGCATTGTATGCAGTATCACGCTATGTTTGTCAATATTTTTTGTGTCTAGATTTGCTAGTTGTTTCATATTATCAGTCTATTCAGTACCTGAGCACCATGAGAGATGTAGGTCCAAAAAATCACGAGGACCAAGATTGCTGACCCCCCTTGTCTAGGTGCTTCTTCAGGCATGGCATGAAAAGTGCTGCCCTGCAGCATGCAGAATTTGTGTGCTGCCCAGAATCTTCGTTTTTCCTGTCATAGGGATGGGTGCGCTCTTCCCCGGGCTGTCTGTGAATGCTACACGGTGAGGGGGAAGCAATTTCATGCACAACCCTTCCTCCGGTGTGTGTCAGGTCAGGGAGAATGTCAGGGCCGCAGGCCCGTCGGCGCCTGGCGTGGCCGCCTCCCCGGGTTCCTGGTGTTTTCGCCCGGGTCTCGGCGAGGCGGCTTGTGCGGGCGTCCGGCAGTGCCGTGCGGACCAGGGTCAGGGCCTTACCTCCATTTAGCGTCCCAGGGTCTCAGGAGGCTCGGGTGCCGGCTCCCTCGCGGGCGGCATCACCGGCCGCCGGGCAGCGGCCTCTGCCGCAGTGCTAGGCTCCGGGCCTTGCCTAGGCCTCTGGTCGGGTGCGCACGCGTGGCTGGGCTCCAACAAGATGGCGCCTGGGGCGTGGCACGCACTGATGACATCATGAGCCTCTGATTGGTCCAGAGGGAGGTACAGGGTTTAAAAGGCCAGAATGCCATTTCATCCTCGCTCCAGTATTGAAGCAGTACTCCTTTCTCCTAGCTGTGATACTTCCTGCAGATTGACCTGTGTATGACCCAGTTTGTGACCACGAACACCGATTCCTGCTTAATCTTTTCTCGCTCCTTGTTCCATAACAATGTCCCTTGAGTTGTTCACCATCACATGAGGGGTAACCTGACAGAGAATCTGCCAGCTCCAGCAGGGCCCTGTTTAAAGTAATGGAGAGGAGGTTGGGCTCAGAGCGAGGAGTTAAAAGGAAATAAAAGCTAACCTAAGTGTTAATAGGACGGATAAGCCTTCAGACGCAGTGACAGAGTAGGGAAGGGCCCGCAGGAGGAGTTTCTCACCCCGAAGCCGCCATCCTCCCTGCCGCCGCTCAGTGTAGTTACCTGCATCCCTCGGACAAGTAGACTCGGGTCAGTCAGGAAGAGCTGCGAGCCGCCTCCTTCTCATTGTAGCCTCCAACTGACTGCCAGGATATCCCGACGTGCACTGCGGATGAGAAGGCGGAGCCAAGAAACAGCGGACGGGGCAAGTATGTCTATAAGCACTCGAGCAGGCTGCATGAACAGCTGCCGCCCGTGCAGCCTGCTCGAGTGTCTGTATACACACAGCACAGCTCGCCTCGTTCTGCTGCTAAAGCTAAAGCCGGCGAGCACGAAGCAGGGGCATGTGCTCTGTCGTCTGCATGGAAACACTGTTGACTGGTTGAGTCTCCTCGAGTGTTTGCAGCCTGCTCGAGTGTTTGTACACACACTGCAGGCTGCGGGAGATATTCTGATTGGCTTCAGCCTGCCCTCCACGCTCCACCAATCAACATGCCCCCGCTTGACGCATAGTGGCGGCTATTTTTTTCCGCCCCCCCAGAAAGTGCCCCCCTAGGCCTAGGCCTTGTCGACCTAGCCCAGGATACAGCACTGATTCAGAGAACACTGAACAGCAGAGAAATGTCAGTGAAATGCCCTGATTTTCGATGGTTTCATTCGGCAGGTTTAGGCCAGTGTCAAACGAGCGCACTACGTGTGCCTGCACTGGGGTGCCTTCTGACGCCCTTCGCAGCATTGTGACATTTCGACAGAGCCAACCACACACTGTAGTGTGTGTACAAATTGCTCGCGCTACAGCGGATGTGCTGAAAGCCTCCCTGTCGAAATGCTATGACGCACGTTCCACGTGACTGCAAAACACAATCCTCCATAGGAGGATCGAGCCTTGCTGCGCTGAGTGCACTAACTGCGCTGAGTGAGGTGGCCACACGGGCATCAGAGTGGAAGGAGTATGCACTATCATGGACGTTCCTTCCGGACTGAAAAATGCTCGTCTGACACTGTCCTTAAACAGGCAAATCCCATAGGTTTCAATGTAAAAAATATTCCCATTTTTATTCAATATCTATTAAACCGTTTATTCTTTTAATCTGCAGCAAAAAGTCTATTTATTTATTTATTTATTAGGCATTTTTGGAGATTTGTTTCGGTGAAATAGTTTTTCCAGGTTTTTTTAAAAAAATAGCGTTTTTTTGTTTCTTTTTTCTGTAACAGACCTTTTTATTATTATTCATAGGACCTTATATGTCATTTTCAGGCATTTTTGTCCAGTAGTTTTTTTGCAAAAAGCTTTTAAAAGTTGCAGTGGTTTTTTTTTTTCACCCTGTTCATCGGCTTATCGGCTTTTTCCGGCAGCTGGTCGGCGCTCTGTTCGGCGGATAATCAGGTTTTTTCGGATGCGTTCGGAAATTTTGCGGCGGTTCATCGGGTACGTTTGGCTTTTTCTCAGTGGTTTTGCGACTGTTTTTCCGTTTGATGCAGTGGTTTTTCGTATGCGTTCGGCGGCCGATTCCCTGTACTTTGGGGACCCTGCGGTGAATGCTAAATTTACCCCAGGGTTGGGGAATTTGATTCCCCGAAGTGCAGGGAATGAAAGAGCATTGAAATTCTGGTGTAATTTCGGGTGCTCTTTGAATAACCGTTTATGAGGGTTTTGGAAGGTAAACACTTATCCTGGCTGACTTTGCAGTCGTGCCAAATCATGCATTCTTTACAGGATTTTAGCAGGCAGGTCGGCCGGCCAAGAATTCTGATGTGATCTCTTAATCAGATTATCAATAAATATATAGGTATTATTAAGGAATTAAGAGGCCTAACCAATTTACATAGCTAAATATTGTTTTTCACAAGGCTACTTAACACTGTTTATTGCATCTTGTTCATGTCTTGTTTACTGCATATTTGATGCATGGTTTCAAATACAGATAAATGTTCAAAAGCATTAGGTTGCAAGTGGGATACCGGTTAGCAATGTAAAGTATAACATTATATTGATTTTAATCCTAGCGTACACGTTATACAGATCAATATGCTACATTGGGCGCAATTTTTTCCTAACCAGAAGATGTTTAACATTTCTTAAATGTAGGGTTATCAGTAATTAAAAGCTTTGAATATCATATCATCATCATTTGTTTTTGTTTTGTTGTATTTCTTTAGTTGTGGCACATCAGTTATTAGGGCTCTTTGTGTTCCAACTCAATGCCATTCTCTTCTAGAGCTTTATGGGTCTTGGTGGTTCTCTTCAGCTGTGACCTTCATTTTTCAAACTTCTGTTCTTTTATGGTAAGAATCCAAACCTTTTCCATAGTGGTCATACTAACTGGATTCATCCTATAGAAGCATTGTCTACACCAGGCCTCAGCAAACATGGCCCTCCAGATGTTTTGGAACTACATTTGCATGAGGTGCAGCCAATCTAATGCGTACCAGAGCATCATGGGAGATGCAGTTTAAAAACATCTGGGTGCCAATGCTACTGCCCCTTGGCCTGTGCTATATTCAGTCAGGGAGAGCAGGGAAGTATTTATATTGCCATTGTTTGCATGCAGGGCCACCTTTCAGAGGATTACCCTTGATTTGTTAAAAGCCACGATGACTCCAGATCACGTTTCCACCTTCCAGCCAGGCCCCTGGTGGTGAGAGAGATCCAGGTCAGCTCTTCCCTATCTGGGCTCAGCCATTCCACCCTGTGCTGTTCCTGGATTCCCCTGTAACTGTTCTGGCATAGGATCACATGTCCTGTTTGCTCAGTCCTGTGTCCTATAAATATTCAAGAAGCTCCTTGTTTTTGATTAGGTGTGAGTTTCCTGAGGACTCCTTTGTCATTGCTTCCTGTACTCGTGTCTTGGATATCCTGTGTATGACTACCCGCTCTGTGTATTAGGGCTGTGCAATTAATTGCAATCGCAATCGAATCGCGATTTCTGACCCTGCAATTTCTAAATCGCATAAGGCTGCAATTTTCGACTCCCTGTTAACTTCCATCGGCATGGTGCTTTGGGCGCTCGCAGGGGGAACCACGTGACGAGCCGCGTTCTCGCGGCTCGTCACATGGTTCCCCCAGGCGAGCGCTCAAGCTCCCTGCCGCCGGAAGTTAACAGGGAGCCGAACACGTGGCGCACAGAGGTGAGCTGGGGCAGTATCCATGTGCTAGGGCAGTAATTCCATGTGCTGGGGCAGTATTTCCATGTGCTGGGGCAGTATTTCCATGTGCTGGGGCAGTATTTCCATGTGCTGGGGGGCAGTATATCTATGTGCTGGGGGGAAGTATATCTATGTGCTGGGGCAGTATCCATGTGCTGGGGCAGTATCCATGTGCTGAATACTGAATACATTTAGAATGTATGTAGCATGTTTGAAAAAGCAAAAACAATTGGCTAAATCGCAAATAAAATCGCAATCACAATATTCATTCAAGAAATCGCAATATGATTATTTTGTCAATATTGCACAGCCCTACTGTGTATGATCTTGGCCTGGTATTGACATTTCTTCTTGTATTCGCCCTGTGTTCTGTATAGTGATATTCTGGTTCCTGAGTCCTGGCTATTCTGACTTCCCTTTATGGTGTCTGTCCTTGGCTTGTCTGATATACCCTTTTGGCTCCTGATCCTTTGGCTCTGGTTTTGACATTTCTATTATATCTTCCTTGTTTCCTGTTCTGTGTATTACCCAGCAGCATTATATATCCATAGCATAGAGGCCATTGCACGGACCTCATCCCAGTTCAGGGTTCACTGTGTTGCTGCTGGGTGTGAGCATATTGTCTTGTTGTATCCTGTTTAAACCTCTCCTTTCCTGTTCTCCTGTCTGTGTATTTCTTGTGAGGTTACCTTCCCTAGCAAAGAGGCCATTGTAAGGACCTTTATTCCCAGAGTTAGGGTTCCATTTCCTGTTCCAAGTTCTGTCATTTCTCTTGTCTTGTATGTCTGTGCTGTAGTCTGTGTCTATGCAGCCAGCAGCCAACCTGACTCAAGGGCTATACATCTAGTATAAAGGGCCCATCTTGTCACAATGGGTACCCCTGTGACACTCTAGGGGCCTAAGACCCCCCCGCAAGCTGCCATCAAGTGCCCAGGACCCCTGGAGTCACAGGGCCCACAAAAGGCTTCCTGGTGGTCCAGTGGGAGAGCAGTGGACTCTGTATCCCCATCGAGTGCGTGTAGTATAACTCCTGGAGCTGGCCCTTAGTGCGACTTACTCAGACAAGTCATCCTTGTGCACCTGCACCACAAGGGAGACCATGCGCGATGATGTCAGTGGGCACGGGAAGTCCCAGAGGCAAGACTGGCATTAAAGATGTCATCCCTCACTGAGGTCAGCGCGGGGCTGCTGCGACAACACGCTGAGCGTGTCCTCTGCAGCCAAACCGGAAAGGGGAGGATGCCCTGAGCGCATTGTCCACAGCCAAGTATAGAAGACGCAAATTACAGTAAGCTAGTGCAAGCTGTGAAGCGCTGAATTCATCTCAGTTAATGCCGGGTGCACACGGGACATTTTCTTTAACGCACAGTATGTGCCTGCCTGCTCCCCCCCAGCGCTGAAAAGCGTGATCGCGCAGCCCCGTCGACGTGCATCCTAGCGTATCATCACCATCAATGTGCTAGGATGCGCGTCGACGGGGCTGTGCGATTCTTCTGCGCTCAACAAGTGCGCATGCGCAATGCATTTGCCGCCGGACGTTGCGTCAATCCTAGCGCTACAGCCTTTGTGTTTTGAAGACGGACGTCTTCAGCGCGCATTACACATAGCGCACGTTATGCGTGTGCGGATCCCGCCTAATGATACGCAGCGACACGCGTTAGTAACGCGCGTCAGTGCCCACAAAAAAAGTCCCGTGTGCACCCGGCCTTAGTGTCATGATTGCAATATTGATGCCAGACATTAAACTTTCTTATGCTAGAGCTTTCATGTCAAGAGGCAATTGTGGAATAGTGCCCTACATTTTTATTGGTTTAAACACCTATTGGGAGAATGGGAGTGTTGTTTTTTATTTGTTGTTTTACAGTTTGCTGGTATACACCGGTTATCGGCACAATTCGGTGGTTTTCGCTTATGTCCGATACCGGCTTCGTGACCATTTGCCATTTAGTGAGTTCACCGTATTTTCGGTGAAATGGAATAACTGATATTGTGTGCAATTTCATTGCTTTGTGAATAGACCCTATAGTAAGGATATATTTTGACTGTATACGCGAGTGTGTCTATGCGTGTGTTTGTGTAGATATGCATAAGAGTGTATATAGAAACACACACACGTTTGAGCTTTTGAGTGCACACACGATTGCAACAGGCTGAGCACTCCTATGGTTATTGCCATCTGTCCCAGCTCACACCAGCATAGGCCCCAACCTGTGCTGCTTCGCCCTGAACACCTTGGCATCACCTTTCCTGCTAGGTCCTGTTCACATCTGGGTTCTACTGCAAATAGCCACAGGTGTTCCCTCAGGGTTTCCCTACATGAGGGTGACACTCCCATAATGCAGTGCGTCCGCATTGCCAAGCATTGGTGCAAGCTGAAGCCTGCTGGCCGGTCTACCCTGTTTTCCCCAAGCCTCCACCGGTGTCCTCTGCTTTCGATATTCCAGTCTGCGTTGGCCAGCCCCTTTACTGTCCTGGCTGTCTGCTGTTTTGTGCCTTCTGTAAATCTCCTGGTGTGTTGCCCTTTGTGTCTCCTCACCCTATCTAGTCCAGCCCTTTTCCTGCCTTGCTCTTCTGCCCAACTCAGGATTACCACCTACAGCCATACCATTTCGTTGCCATACCATAGGGGTTATTTGCAAAAGGTGCGATTCCATTTCGCCGACCTGTCGGTGAATTCATTATTCACTCCAGGGTCTTTGTAGTGCCCTGAAGTTGGAGTCATTGAACTGCAGAAAGAAAACAAAACGGAACTCTCCTATTCACCTAGTAGAAAAGGTCCTTAAAAAATAATGTCTGTTACAGAATTTAAGAAAACTCTGTAAAAAAATTGGCAAGCAAACATTTCATCTAAATACAATACAAAGAGATGTTCTAAAAAAAATTCAAGATGTTTTGCTGAAAAAAAGTTTTAATATATGTTTTTTTTTACATTAAACATGGCGAACTGAATCACCGAAAATCAGGGCATTTCACTGAGACTTCGACTTTCTCTAAATAGATTAACCATTACTTCACTATGGGACAATTTCAGTACCGGCTAATTCGCCGTCAATTGGCCAGAAATGTGGATTTTGAGAAAGTATTTTACCAGGAAGGATACATTGAGATTTCTCTCGTTTTCAAGTATGTCCTGGGTGGCGAGTATGTACCGTTAGGCTGGGTTCACACCTCAGAGTTTTATAGCGCGTTCCTGCGCGCTGTAAAAGGCAGAGAAACGGAAATCCCATGATTTCCTATGGGAACCGTTCACACCTGGGCGTTTTACATTGCGCAGGAACGCGCTGTAAAACGTCCTACGCCCAAAGAAGTACAGGAGCTTCTTTGCTGCGTATTTGCAGCGCGTTCACTCGGTTGTCTATGGCCGTGAACGCGCTGCAATGCGCGTTCACGTGATACGCGCGTTAAAAAATGCACGTATTGCGTGCGTAAAAACACACGCAGGGGTGAACCCAGCCTTACTGGAGAGGTTGCTCTGGCCGGGATTCGAACCTGTGTCTCCACGGTTAGAGCAGTGATGTTATCTCTACTCCATCTAGCCGGTAATTGGCAAATTGACAGTTTGTCTATTCACTAAACTGCACTGTACAATGAAATTAGGTGGCAAGGTCGTCACTTTGTGAATAACCCCCTTATATTAATAAACTCCTGTTTGAACCTCACTCAATCGTCTGCCTGTGTATCACTGTATCCTGGGCTCATACCCTCGCTCCCCGGTACACCAGCATCTGACACCATCTCATGTTGGACATTCACAATCCCCAAATCATAAGGTCAGCTTTTACTGTAGGAGTGGCTCTCCGGCAACACAATGGTTTTCCATTTGAGTTTATTTTTCAAATTTCATAACAAGCAGTGTTTTTGTACATTATTCTTCCTTTAGATTTACATGTCTTATCTGTCTATTTTTCGCTAAACGTATTGCATGTTGCCATTAATAATAAAAGTTTTGGAAAGCATATTAGATGCATCTTTGTAACAAACACCGGCAGATTAACCCTTACAGGGGTTTTAAACACAAACCATTGTTTCACTGACGTTCACTGTTGAAAAAGTGGTAATCACCATTGTTGCAACTATGACTGGCTATGGTTATCAACAGAAGCAGAATTAGAAACATAGAAACATAGAAAAATGTCGGCAGATAAGAACCTTTCAGCCCATCTAGTCTGCCCAATTACATGGATACTTTACCTGGATTTATCTTTTATTTAGGATAGCCTTATGCCTATCCCATGCAGCAGGGGCAAGCGAATTCAGCAGGGGCAAGCGAAGAATGAAGAATGATGTTACCACTATTTGTTTTCTGTTAAGTGAGTAAAGTATGGTTATTCTACATGTAGCTTGTAGTGAAACGCAATTATTTTGAAATGATGATCTCCACTGAACATTGATAGAAGCAATGGTAAAAACGCCAGACAACTTCGACTGAAACTAGTCGGTGCATCGTCCGGTGCAATTCGGAGGTTAGTCAATAACCACTTAAATCTAGCGATCTTTCAGTGAAATAATAGTGGTTAGAGAGTAACCCCTTGTATTCTATCCAACCTGACTGCTATAGTAAGAATGTCCATTATTTCATGGGTATAGCTGTAGTAGCAGGATGCTAGCTATGCAATGTAGTTCTGGATTTGCGTAAAGAACAAGAAATTCCATTATTATGTTATGGATTCTGCTAACTTAAGAACTCAATGCCAAATATCGAGATTTAATCTAGCACTGGAAAAAAAAAAAAGGAAAGGAGATGGGTTTTCAAATTCTTTCAGATTTAGCTTCCAATGAGTTGCTAGTTCTTCAAGGGCATGCCGTTTATTGGATCACCGTGCAGCTTTGATAACTCCTGGAAGAAGCATGCAAAAACTTTAGTCCCTTCGATATAATTAAACCTGCAGAAACAAAGAAGAGAAAGTCAAATATATTTACCACTTCAAAGTGGGCATCACCAGTTCATCAAGCTTAACACTGAAGAGAGGGGAAACAAGGACCTAATGTTACCATGTTATTCAATTTGTAGCCATGAGTAAAGTGATAGTAAGGAATATCTCCCAGGTTATAGGGGTAAAAGTGGAATGTGCACCTGATTAAGACACACTAACAGGGTTATTCAAAGAGGTCCAGATTGTGGCCAAAAGGTAACCGAACAGTGAAATTCAGCGTACGGTTACCTTTCCTGGCCATTCGGCTATTCAGAGAGGAGACAGTTCGCCAAATCTTGGCGAATTGCCTGCACATACGGTGCCTGTTCGAGGGCAGTGAAATCCCCATAGAGAAGCAATGCTTTGTCTATTCAGAGAACAAAAACCAGCAGTAAAAAGTTGCCAAATTTCCCTGCTGTTCGGCGGTTTCATGC
This sequence comes from Leptobrachium leishanense, assembly GCA_009667805.1. Lineage (NCBI taxonomy): Eukaryota > Metazoa > Chordata > Amphibia > Anura > Megophryidae > Leptobrachium > Leptobrachium leishanense. The sequence goes on along the minus strand of CM019067.1, from coordinate 123,690,322 downwards.
GACAGGTTTATTCAGGCGAATCCCATAGGCTTCAATGTTATAAATATTCCCATTTTAATCCAATATCTAATAAACCGTTGATTAGAATATTCTGCAGTGAAAAGTCTCTTTAGGCATTTTTCGTGAAATCTTTTTTTTTCTTTAACAGCCCTTTTTATTACATTTTGGTTCTGTATTTTCTTTGCAAACAGCATTTCACTTTTCAAACATTCAAGCGTACTGTTTTTTCTTTCACTCCATTCATCTGCGGTGTCGGGTTTTTCCGGCGGCTGTTCTGCGCTGTGATCATGCGGTGACTTTTCGATTCTCTTTGAATACCCCTGTAACTCTCCACTAGGGTCACACTAATTGTCATGCCCTGGCCCACACCGCCATGCTGGGAGAGGTCCCCTACTCACCCGAGATCCCTCGTGGCGCGTCGCTCCAAGTTCTGCGCCCGCAGGACGGAGAGGAAGAGCCAGGAGACGCCCCACGCCGCCGGCTGAATCCGAACTCTGAAAAGGAAAGTGCGCACGCGCGAGAACAAACCCTCCTATGTAGTGTAAAACCAGGTACTCTGGCGCCCTTGGCTGGCCGATTAAGGGTACTGCGTGACACCTGTTCTGGAGTTCCTCGAATGCCTCCCATTGACCTACCAAAAATCCAGGTACCTCAACTCCACCCACAATATCCAGGTGAGAGGTATTTTCATGATTCCATGAACCCTATTTAAAACCGCCTTCCTTCCCAGCACATTATCCAGGTTCTACTGTGCCTTCCGCCTCAGTTTTCCTAGTGCTCCTCGTATTCCTTGATCACGTATCTTCTGACCCTTCGACCCGGATTGTGCCACCGACTACGCCACCTTCTTCAACCCTTCGACCCGGATTGTGCTACCAACTACGCTGCCCTCTTCAACCTTCGACCCGGATTGTGCTACCGACTAGACATGTGCATTCGTTTTAGTACTAAAACGATTTAGTCCGAATTTTGGGATAATTTAGTTTTCGTATGACTCAAGAGAAACGAAACTGCTCAGTACAAAAAACGAAAGAAACTAAAATAAAATGCACTACATTTTAGTTTCAGTCCTTTTTGTGATATTACATTGAGTGAAGGAGACCAGCAATGAAGAGCGCAACATCCGAAGTTCTGCACTGTCCACATGCCAATGCAGTAGGATGTTCTATACAGATAGGGGCATTAAATAATGCAGGAGGATGTTCTATACATTATACAGGAGGATGTTATATACATTCTACATTATAAAGAGAAAGGTATAAATTGAGGAGGATGTTCTATACAGAGAGGGACATTAATTAATTCAGGAGGATGTTCTATATATTATACAGAGAGGGGTATTAATTAATGCAGGAGGATGTTCTAAACATTATACAGAGAGGAGCCTTTATTTTTTTAGCCCTTTAAATCCAGTGGCTGTGAACGCTGAGATCGGCTGCTTGTTACGTTATCTCTCAGTACAATGTATCAGGCTCAGTTGTTACAGTAACTGACTGTAACAGCACTCAGAGTTTCAGTAAAACAAGGAAATAATATTGTTCTAACCTCTTATATATAAAAATATTATTTACTAGTTTTACTGAAACTCTGAGCGCTGTGATGAGCAGCAGTCAGTTACTGTAACAGCTTTGCCTGACACGGGGCAATATTACAACGTTGGTGCTAACTTCACCAGAGCTGTTGTAAACTGAAAACCTCCATAGGCTATAATGGCTCTGGGAAGTTTTACAAGAGCTCTGGTTAAGTTCGCACCAACTATGTAACATTGTGCTGAGAGTGAGAGATACTGTAACAAGCAGCGATCTCAGCCCTCTCAGGAGCCACTACAATAGTAATTGTATCCACTGGTTTTCGGATGAATGAAATAAATTAGTTTTCATACTAAAGAACTGAAAACGAATTTCTTTAGCAACTAAATAAAATGCATTTTAGGACTAATCCATTAGTTCAAAACGAAATTTTGTGCTGTGCACATGTCTACTACCGACTACGCCACCTTCTTCAACCCTTCGACCCGGATTGTGCCACCGACTACGCTGCCCTCTTCAACCCTTCGACCCGGATTGTACCACCGACTACGCTGCCTTCTTCAACCTTCGACCCGGATTGTGCCACCGACTACGCCGCCTTCTTCAAACCCTTCGACCCGGATTTTGCCACCGAGTACTTCGCCTTCTCCAACCCTTTCGACCCGGACTGTGCCAACGATTACGCCGCCTTCTACACCCTTCGACCCGGATTGTACCATTGACCACGCCATCATCCTCGTTATTATCCGTTGTTCTTTCTGGGACTTTGTTTACGAATACCACTCCAACCTTTTGACTGTATTATTTTCTGGACTTCAGCTACTCTTCATGGTTCACTAAAAGATTACTTAACTCTCCATCGTCTCCTGATTTCCTTATCTATAGCTTGCCATTGGGTTCCATACACACACTTCACAGGGGATCCAAACCCTGCATTACACTAATGGAGCACTGATGTCCATTGGTTTTTCTTTTTGTTCTGTAGAGCTTTTCACGCATACCTGCTTATCTTTTCATTCTGTGAATGTTCCCCATCATCAGCTCCACCAATAGGAAGCATCAAAACACTCTTCTTTGTTAGATCCTGGAATGTTTTTGCAAGTGGAATAGTTGAACCATCTCGGATCATGTCTGGGGTGATGTCAAATACTGGAACAAATTGCAGAAAGGATCAGATGTTAAACATGATTGAAGAAGTGTTAAAAGTTTCAGATTGTTTCTATCTGAATATTGTTTTCTTACGTTCTACCAGTCATAGGTGGGACTCTAAACCACACGCATTTCACCATCTACAATCCTTTAAAATTCCTGTGAATTTCTTAAAGCCATCATTCTTTTTAGGAGTAGATATAGATTATATATAAAATCTATACACACAAACACACACACTGTATCTCCATCATTAGATGGGCTTTGTTATGGCAGTAATGAAGTGGTAGGGGGTGTCTTACTGAACCTGTGTTGATGTACATCAGCATAAACCTTACCACTAGGAAATCATACTGGTGGCAGGGAAAATGGAAAGTTTGTTGTTGGTTTCTCAAGCATTGTGATTGAAAATGAGCAAAGAAAAATAAAATGTCTGATAGAAAGGGATAGTGACGGGGGCGTGGCCGGCTACAGAGGGGAGTGGACGTGTTCCAGTGGAGCTCCACATGTCTGCCGCTTTTGGGGACTCTTTCCAGACTTCCAAACGGTGCAATCTTTACTCTGAGGACCTGACTAGCTGGCCACCAGAACAGAGAGGCCACTTAGTCCCTCCCTTCGGACCAGAGATGCCTTAACGGACGCTGGCATGTTGGTGGAGCAGGGTGCCCGCGGCCATCTTGTGGCCTATACCTCGGCCTCTATCGGCTCCCTGCCCAGCTCTCCTGCCACATCAACATGGCTGGAGCCTTTTCTGGGAGCAGGGGAGACGGAGGGCCCACGTCTCCTGACTGCCCTGGATGGATGTTTGGAAAGGAGAAAGCTCTGTATTCTGGCGTCACCTAGTGGTTCCTTGGTTAAGACTTTGGTTTAGTAACTATAGTAAGTTATCTGCAGATACTTGAAACTGGTGTGCAGATAGGTGCAGAGTTGTGCAGAACTAACAAGGCTGACAGAGCAAAATAGACAATACACCATACATAAATGTGCAAATACGCAAAAGAAACAGTTCAGAAGGGATGCTTCCTGAACAATTTGTGGACATCTATTTTTGCACAATCTGCATAGATATAAGGATATGTAGATACACAGGATGTGCAGAATAATGTTGTTAAAGGGCATGAGACCCCAACAGAATGCAAGTTGCACGCTTGCGCCTGTGGTAAACTCTGTCGCTCAATAAGGTGCAGAGGTCAGGAGGACACTCAGTTCAATAAAAGCAGCAAATACACAAAAGAATAGCAGTAAAACTTGAATAAATGTACAAAGTCCATAGTCCTAAAAAGGGGAACTACAGTTTTCAATCAAAACATATATACAGTGTGTGCAGAATGCAGCAGCTAATCTATGCCCGGGTAGAGTGCTATATCCCAATCCACTCAAAATAAACAGGATAAAAGGTAGGTTGAGCAGAGTTCAGTGTTTCTTTTTGTTAGTTCCTTTATGGAGGATAATGGCCTAGGTCTTCACCAGTAGGCAAATGATGAAATGCTCTTCAATGCCTCAGAGGCATTGAGGCATTGAAGAGCATTTCATCATTTGCCTACTGGTGAAGACCTAGGCAATTATCCTCCATAAAGGAACTGACAGAAAGAAGCGCTGAACTCTGCTCAACCTACCTTTATCCTGGATGGATGCACCCCCCTACACACGGATGATACTGATGTCTTTCTTGCAGGCCTGGAGGACTGTTTGCGGCTGTTGGAAGGGGAGGATATGGACAGCCCACTCACCAAGGGGCTTCTGGCGCCGGGCGAAGCTCGCACTGCGGGGCTGCCGAGAGGAAGATGACACGGGAGCTGAGGAGGTCGAGGCCATATCGGTCGGGAACCACAAGGAGGCCTGTTTCGCGGCTATTGTTGGGGGGATGTGATGAGGTTGACGTCTTGGCTGAGATACCGACGCCGGACTTTGGGACCCCGTGGCCGCTTTTGACGGTGCTGGTCAGGACTGACGGCTGCTGTGCTGAGGGGAGACAGTGCTGGCCCGGGCAGCGGACATGGAGACTGGCGAACCGACAGGCGCCATGCGACACCAGAGGGCTTGAGGTGGCCCCCAGCTCCACGTTTATAATAGCCACACTTGGCCTATTTGGTTTCGCTCTGCCTGCTGTGGGTCTGCTGCCATTCAGAGACACTGGCCGAGGGCAACCATTTCTCTTTTTTCTGTGACACCCCGCCTTTTTGATGACCCCCTTATCTCTCCCTTCCCCTTATTTTTTCTTCCCTTTATTTTTTGCGAGACACCTCTTCTTTCTGATAACAACCCCCCTTATGTCTTTTTCTGAGGACTCTTTGCCTTTCTTGGCGGATACAGTTGACTTTTTGATATCTCCAGGTGGTTTTTTTGCTTTTTATCTTGTGTTGACTGAGTGTTAGCTGACTTTTATTTTTAATGAAATATGTTTGATGTCATAGGAAGTCCCTGCGAGGCCTTCACCTCGTGTGATTTCTATGTGTTTGTGCAAAATCCATAAATAAAGATTTTTTTTATAAAAAGGAAAGGGATAGTTCCAGCTATCAGAGTTATTCCGAGAGCGTGAAAAGCAGGAGAATGACTGGAGAATGAAAAATTCTAGGTCAAAATAGCCAAACCAGAAAAATTCTCCCTTTCATCTCACTTTCCAAATCGGCTATTTTGACCTAGAATTTTTCATTCTCCAGTCATTCTCCTGCTTTTCACGCTCTCTGAATAACTCTGTATGTATTTAAAGGGGAATTCTGGTATGTTTTAAAGTAAGCCCACAGACCTTTTGAAAGTCACACTTTAATTCTGTCAATGCCAAAAGGTTCCACATTCTCAAGAGCATGAATTCAATCATTGAGAACAAGACGGTTGTGCAGGAATGTGTGTAAGTGGGATGTTTAAGTTGGGTCTAGAAGGTGAGGAAGTGTGTGTCAGTGAAGAAACAACACTGTAGGGGTTATTCATAGAGAGCCGATCTGGCCCCAAAATGTCACTGTACAGGGAATTTCCCCATACAGTGCCATTTCAGGGACACTCGGCTATTCTCAAAGTCAGGCAGTTCGCCAAATTTTGGCGAACTGCCAGCAAGTACAGTGCCTTTTCGAAGGCAGTGAAATCCCCATAGAGAAGCAATGGTTAATCTATTCAGAGAACACCGAACAGCAGTGAAAAGTTGCCGAAGTGCTCTGCTGTTCGGAGGTTTCATTCGGGTGAACCCCATAGGCTTCAATGTTAAAATTATTCCCTTTTTTATTTAATATCTAATAAACAGTTAGATTTTTTTAGGCTCTTTTAGGCATTTTGCGGCAAAATGTTTTTACCGTTTTTTTATTTAAACGCAGTTTCTCTTTTTTCTGTAACAGACGTTTTATTATCATTCATAGGACTTTATATGTTAACCCTTTCGCTGCTGAGGCTTTTCCCACCTCTGTGCTGAGGTCATTTTTACCGGTTTTGCTCATCATGTTTAAACGTGTTTTGAAGGCTTATTTTAGTATATGACCCAGACATATTATATATCGTTCTTTCCGTCAGACTCGGCAGATTCATAATATGTCATTATTATATGTATACGTCATGACCTGTCTGTATATTATAACAAAAAATGCAATAAAATATGAATTCAATAATTTACAACGTGTAAAGTGTTTTTTTTCACATTTTAACATGCGAGCAATTGCGGTTATATTTTGTATGGGGTGCGCTTGTTAAAAAAATTAGAGATGGGGTCTCGTTACATTTTTTTTTGGGGAAAATTACACGATTTTTAACAAACGCACCGCATACAAAAATCATTAGTGCATCATTGTTCACATTATAATTGAAATGGGAACAATATTGCTGCATTAACAAACCAAAAAAAAGACAAAAAAAAATTGTTTACTTTTTTTTTAATAATTTTTATTTTAAATTTTAAATTTTTTATTTTTTTTTACAAACTTTTTTTATACTCATGTTTGGTATCGTTGGAACGGCCATGCTCTGGCCGATCCAACAATACCAAACATTAACCCCTAACTGCCACGGATCGGGAGATAGAGGGTTCATTGGAACCCCCTATCTCCACCATTGGTGGCAGTTAGGGGTTAACTCCAGGACTGGCGTCATCGTGCTATGCACGATGACGCCAGTCCTCAGGGGGCATTCCCGGAAGCTTGGCCGACATCTAAGATGTCGGCCAGCTCCGGGAAAGGATCACGAACCGGCGCTTTTCAGCGTCGATTCGTGATCCGGCCCCCATGGGGTTAATGCCAGGTACCATTTGGAAGGGCAGGCTGTGCCCTTCCAAACGGTGCCTGGGTTAACCCCCGCAACGCCACCAATCGGGAGGGAGAGAGGTCCGAAGGACCTCCCTTTCAGGCGCCTCCTCCGCACATGCGGGGGGGGTGCCTGAATTAGGGGTCATCGCGCCCCCGCGATGACACCTAATTACTCCGGCGGCGGTTCCGGATGCTGGGCTGACATCGAGGATGTCAGCCCGCACCGGGGGGGCCAGCGATCGGCCGGAACCCGGCCGAACGCTGACCCCAAAGAGGACGCACTCAGCGCGTCCACCGCATGGAACGTGACATAGTTAATATAGTTTTTTTTTTTTTTTTTCAAACAGCGTTTCAATTTTGACACTTTCAATTGCATTGTTTTTTTACCGGTCCGGTGGCTTTCTCCTGCGGCTGGTCGGCGCTGTGCTCGTCTGCTGCGTTTGCGGCTGATGTTCGGCAGGTTGGCTACAGCAGGTTTGTGGCGGCATATCCCCTGCAATTCGGGGACCCTGCGGTGAAGTGCAGGGAACGAGAGCGCACCGAAATGTCGGCAACATTTCGGTGCTCTCTGAATAATCCTGTGTTTCTCCAAAAACGCACACTAGTGATACCTGTGTTTAATGCATAGGATGAGCATCAAATTCAAACGTGTCGGGTATGGAACCCTTCACTAATGAGGGGTGGGGTTACATTGGGCATTGTGGGATTGACACTTGTATATATTTTATGCTCATTCTATGCATTAAAACACAGGTGATACTAGTGCACCTTTTTGGAGAAACACAGTGCTGTCTCTACTCTGGTTTTTGCATGTTTCCTGCACCTAAGGACCCAAGGTAGTGGTGAGACGTTGCAGGAGGTTTGGGAATATCATTATGCTGCAGTAGGAATTTAGTTAATCCCCCACCACAACTATTCTGAATGTAATAAAAACATGTATTAAAAAGGTTAAGATTGGATTTAAATAATAAAGTATATCCTTAAATTGAAGAAGATTTACGGTGAAGCCTCTCATGCAGATCTTTGGATTCTGTTGTGAAATGCTGGTGTTTTTTGGTGCTGCAACACTGTCTTACCCTAGTACTTTGTGAATAACCTCTTTAGTGAGCATTCTCAGGGTTAAGAGATGCATAAGATACCCTTCCTTCTAAGTTGACTAGAAAATTCCTCAACTAGCATGTTCAGCGCGAGAATACTATGTACCAGACCATTTCCAAAGCTGGAATTTTGATTGCAAAAAAATAAAATATTAACATACCTTTTGTAATTGCATTTTTAGCAGCTGTATACTGAGGGTCATCAATATTAGCCAACCAGGGCACTGCACCGATCTTTAATGACACCGTTACTTTGTTTGGACTGTGCAGTCTTGCAAACACATCTTCAATGTATTTTTCTACCTAGGAGCAGTTATGACAGAGTGCAATTAATAAACATTGTATTCAAGAATAAGCATACAAAAATAAATATTTTTTTGTAGATTTCACATTGTTCTTTATAATTATTGCGAATAAAATAGGATTCAGAGCTCATGGGGCCCCCATTTTGGTCTGGCTGGCGTTAGGAAGCTGCAAAGATATACAGGGTTATTCGGAGAGAGACGATCTGCCCCGAAATGTAACCGGACACTATGGGCAATATTACAATGTTGGTGCAAACTTAACCAGAGCTGTTGTAAACTGAAAACCTCCATAGGCTATAATGGCTCTGGGAAGTTTACAACAGCTCTGGTTAAGTTAGCACCAACTATGTAATATGGCCCTATATTTCAGCGAAAGGGGACATTCGGCTATCCAGAGAGCAGGCAATTCACCTGCACGTACGGTGCCTGTTCGGTGCCTGTTCGAGGGCAGGGAAATCCCCCATATATTCAGAGAACACCGAACAGCTGAGGAATGTCAGTGAAGTGCCCTGCCGTTCGGAGGTTTCATTCGTCAGGTTTATTCAGGCGAATCCCATAGGCTTTAACCCTTTCGCTGCTGAGGCTTTTCCCGCCTCTGTGCTGAGGTCATTTTTACCGGTTTTGCTCATCATGTTTAAACGTGTTTTGAAGGCTTATTTTATTATATGACCCAGACATATTATATATCGTTCTTTCCGGCAGACTCGGCAGATTAATAATATGTCATTATTATATGTATACGTCATGTCCTGTCTGTATATTATAACAAAAAATGCAATAAAATATGAATTTTCAATAATTTACAACGTGTAAAGTGTTTTTTTTCCACATTTTAACATGCGAGCAATTGCGGTTATATTTTGTATGGGGTGCGCTTGTTAAAAAAATTACAGATGGGGTCTCGTTACATTTTTTTTGGGGGAAAAGTACATGATTTTTAACAAACGCACCGCATACAAAAATGGTTAGTGCAGCATCATTGTTCACATTATAATTGAAATGGGAACAATATTGCTGCATTAACAAACCAAAAAAAAGAAAAAAAACTTATTTTTTTTTTATAATTTTTTTAAATATTTTTTTATTTTTAATTTTTTTTTACAAACTTTTTTTATACTCCTGTTTGGTATCGTTGGAACGGCCATGCTCTGGCCGATCCAACAATACTAAACATTAACCCCTAACTGCCACGGATCGGGAGATGGAGGGTTCATTGGAACCCCCTTTCTCCACCATTGGTGGCAGTTAGGGGTGAACTCCAAGACTGGCGTCATCGTGCTATGCACGATGACGCCAGTCCTCAGGGGGCATTCCCGGAAGCTTGGCCGACATCCAAGATGTCGGCCAGCTCCGGGAAAGGATCACGAACCGGCGCTTTTCAGCGCCGATTCGTGATCCGGCCCCCATGGGGTTAATGCCAGGTACCATTTGGAAGGGCAGGCTGTGCCCTTCCAAACGGTGCCTGGGTTAACCCCCGCAACACCGCCGATCGGGAGGGAGAGAGGTCCGAAGGACCTCCCCCCCCCCTTTTCAGGCGCCTCCTCCGCACATGCGGGGGGGCGCCTGAATTAGGTGTCATCGCGCCCCTGCGATGACACCTAATTACTCCGGCGGCGGTTCCGGGTGCTGGGCTGACATCGAGGATATCAGCCCGCACCGGGGGGGGGCCAGCGCTCGGCCGGAACCCGGCTGAACGCTGACCCCAAAAAGAGAGGACGCGCTCAGCGCGTCCACCGCATGGAACGTGACATGCGGTTGGACGCGCTGAGTGCGTCCTTAGCAGCGAAGGGGTTAATGTTAAAATTATTCCCATTTTAACTCAATATTTAATAAAACCGTTTATTATTTTAGGCTGGGGTCAGACGAGCGTAGTGTTCACATCCGTGATTGCGCCTAAAAGTACGTCCGTGATAGCATGACAGCCCATTGGAGCCGGTTACACGAAGTACGTCCGCACTGAACTGCGGACGCACAACGGCCGCGGCCCACGGACGCAAGGCAGGCAAGAACGTACAACTCCTAGAACGGCCGCACAAAGTGCGCTGCGTCCGCAACGTCCGCATATCTTTCTGTGTGAGTGATGGAACGTGGTCATACGGACTGCATTTATACGTCCAGCATTTTTCACTCACAAAATGGTTTTGCTTTTTATTTTATTTTCTCTCCTACATCCGTCAAAATATACGTCAGTGATAAACGGACTGTGTGGCCACTACTGCGTCTTCCGTACTGACGTACGTCCGTGTGCATGGACGTACAGTCCGTAGAAATCACGCTCGTCTGACCCTAGCCTTATTCTGCAGTAAAAAGTCTCTTTATAGATTTTCTAGGATCTTAGGCATTTTTTGGGATTTGTGTCAAAACAAATTCCCATTTTATTTTTAAAGTCATTTCTTTTTTCTGTAACAGCCCTTTTGTAATCATTCATTGTATTTTATATGTAAATTCCAGACATTTTTGTTCAGTAGTTTTTTTGCAAACAGGTGTTTCAAATTTCAAACTTTCAAGCGAACGGTTTGTTTTTTTTCACCCCGTTCGTCTGCTATTTGGCTTTTTCCGTTGGCTGCTCTGTGTTGCTGGCTGCTCGGATTTTTACAGCGTGTTCGGCTTGGTTTTTGATGGGTTCCAGTGAGTGTTCGGCGGGTTTGCGGGGAGTATTCCCTGCTTTCTGAATACACCGCAGGGTCGGCGAACTAGGAATCGCCGAATCCCCCGAATTGCGGGGAATGAAAAGTCACCGAACGACTTTGAATAACCCCTGATAATTTCACTACAAACCATTATTTTTTTGTGGCTGCCAAACTCTGATTCAGTTACGCGTGATCCACTATAGCAACAAAAAGAAAAACATTTCAAAAACTAAAACAATCAGTACATTATAAACAAACACAACCACTTTCACGAACAATGGATTATGCTTAGACACACCCTTTTTTTTTTTTTTACCTTCATACATCCCGTGATGTCTCTGTCTCAGTTTGGAAAATGACCAACGCAAAAGCTACAAACTTTAAATTTAGTGCTTAGGCCAGTAGGCCTGGATTTATGGCAGCAGAATGGGTTAGGGGGTGCTGTATTATTCCCATTGTCCTGCCTTTCAAATGGTAAAGGGCCACATTACGATCCTAGCGTTAAAACACGGGCGCAAGGGAGGAAAAACTGCGCCTGCAGTTTTCCCCTTGCGCACGCGTTTTAACGCTAGATTACAATGCAGGTGCAAAAAAATGCTGCCTTCGTTGTTACCACGTGGTAACCTCCGGAATGCTGGTGGCAGTATTAAGCTCAGCCGCGCGCATCCTCTCAATGGAGTCCATTGAAGCAGACGCCGCTGGTCACATGACCAGCCGGATCTCACCTTGCGAGATCTGGCCAGTCAGCGTAGTGATACGCAGGGAGAGACTGGGGAGACTTTTTCCCCACAGTCTTTCCCTGCTCCCGCCGGACAGAGGAGGCGGGCAGAGCCGTGGGACAGGAGGTGAGTATAGGATTCTGTTTTTTTATTGTTAGACTGGTGTTAACGGATTCTGCAGAAGAATCCGTTAACACCAAGTCCTGGCTCTGGTTAACTTTCCGCTAACCAGAGCTGGACGTTAATCAGTGTTAGGACTTTGCGCTCCCTATACTTAACATGGGGAGAGCAAAGTACAGTAACCTCACGCAGGTTCACACGCGCTAGACGATTGCGCGCGGTTGTTGCACCTAGTATGTGATACGGAATTCGGCGCAAATGATTTTGCCCCATGTGTTAATGATTACTTCTGCCGGTGCGTCAGGATCGTAATGTGGCCCAAACATTTTTCGTTTATTATTTTTATATTCCCCCTTCACACACCTGCTTTTCCACCACAGGGATTTTCATGTTGGGTACTTGGCGTATTGAGAATTTTCCTGTAACCTTTGATGGTATAACTGTTTTGGATCCTGTATCCGAGAAAGCTCCTTCAATTCCATGGATGCTAAGGCTGGGGTAACGCCACAAGTGTTTAAGTACTTCATCCTGCAAATAAGCACAGTCATCACATACTGATTTATTTTTTATGTATGTGGAATTCTGACGTTGTGAAGGTTGTGGAGTAAAACAAGGAGACTTTGAAAAAGGTATATACATATATAATAAATACTTTATTGACTATTAGGTGAAACTCTGGAGAACTTTTGGAGAAGTTAAAAATTAGGTCAAAATAGCCGATTTGGAAAGTGAGAGAAATGGGAGAATTTTTCAGGTTTGGCTATTTTGACCTAGAATTTTCACTTTTCCAAAAGTTCTCCAGAGTTTCACCTTTCTCTGAATAACCCTGTTGGACTTTTGGGGCGCTTGGAGACACATTCTATTCTCTCTGCCTGCACGTTGTTTCTATGAGGTTAAGGCTAATGTCAGATGAAAGCAGTCAGAGCGCACTCTGCGTGCATGCACAACGGACGGACGTACTGACGGAAGATACTGTAGACACCACACGGTCCGTTTTTTCTGACGGACGTAGAAAAAACAAGGGAATTAAGGGAAACAAAATTAAAATGAAAAATGATAAATTTGAAAAGGATATGAAAAGCCATTGTGTGCGTCAAGGTGCTGGACGTCGCAAATGCACTGCGTCTGACATCTCACTCACACAGAGTGCTACGCGAACGTGGCGCACTCTACACGTCCGTCTAGTGGTTTTACGTTCTTGCCTAACTTGCGTCCGTTTGCCACATGCGTTGTGCGTGCACAGTTTGGTACGCATGTACTTCGTGCGTGGGTCTCTATTGCTTATGATTCTATGCTACGACGGACATTAAACTGTGTGGCAACACGGACGTGATCACTGCGTTCGTCTGACGCCGGCCTAAGTAGATGTTAAAAAGGATAAAGTTAAATGTCAAGATTTATAGGGTAGGAATAGTTTTGATCTGAGGGAACTCTGGTCCCCCTAATCTGTAAAAGCTTCTTACACTAGTGTTGTAGAGATACGTGTCCACACAACTGCTGTTCTTATGTTCCTCCAAGTCAAATTCTATGTCGTCATACAATTTTTGCTCTTCCTTCGTTAAGGGTGCTACATCATCATACATGCCAGGGATTAATATCTGTCCAGAGGAATCCACAAGGTTTGCTGGAAAATGAGAATTTACAAGAATGACTTCCTTTATTTACATCTTTATTACAAAGATCAGTGCTATAACATTTGAAGACATTTTATGTGCATAGCATCTTAAATATAGCCGATTACAATTTGAATTCTTTGGTAACTTAGAATAATGTTTATAGCTTTACCCAGGATATATACAAGGTCCCTCATTGGTTCATGAAGGATGCCTCCAAAGGTTCCAGAATGCAAATCCTTTTTACCACCTTCTACCTAAAAACATGAAAGAATGGTGTGTCACAGATTTGGGATTAAAATACATATTGTGGAATGTATACGGTTTCATAATTGGTATAGGCAAATCAATATTACCACACACCTGCCAACAGCTGTTCCCAGTACAGGGCTAGATTACAAGCCTGGCATAAACAAAATTCGTTAAAGTCGGGAGCTGCTACATTTACCAGAAATCTGATTCGTATATGATTACACCAAGCTTGGAAACTAGACCATCGTAAGAAGATAAAAATAAAGTTACAGTTACAAGCATTTATAAAACGCCAACAAGTTCCGTAACGCTGTACAAAGGGGGAGACAGAAGAACAAATATACATACACATTGCACACACAAAACAGTAGGAAAGAGGACCCTGCTCGAGAGCTCACAGTCTGAAGCCTGAGACACAGTGAGCGCGAAGCGCCGCGCGGTGCCTGTAGGCGGCACCGCGAGGGGAGACTAGCTCAGTGTGGATAGGTTTTTCCCCCTCCCCTTGCGTCACGATGTGGCACTGAGCGAAGGGAGTTGGAAAAAATCCAACTTCCCCTCAGCGGAGCGATGCGCTGAGGGGAGGGGCAGGACCTGCAGCACACGGCGCTTGCACCGTGTGCTGTAGATCCCTCCCACCTATCATCGCGTCACCCTGCCGGGGGCGGAGCTGAGAGTCGGCTGAGCTGCCGACTCTGGCTCAGCCAAAGCCAGTCAGTCTGCCTAGCGATTAGAGGGTCCGGTCTGAGGTCTACATTATGTGGGCATTATCTGGTCTGAGGTCTATGTGGGCATTATCTGGTCTGAGGTCTATGTGGACATTATCTGGTCTGAGGTCTATGTGGACATTATCTGGTCTGTGGGCATTATCTGGTCTGAGGTTTCTATGAGGGCATTATCTGGTCTGAGGTCTACATACGTGATACTATTCGGATTAAATTGGCAGTAATTTATTTGTATTTTATTAATGGACGTAATGTGCCAGCGTGGTTGGGTGGCTGATATAAGTGGTGTTTAGATCTTGCCTGTATGACATGCGCTTTGTAAATAAAGTTTTGGCATGTTGTATATAGTAATTTAAAAGTTGTTTTAATATAAAAACTTGTTTTTTTTCTATGCTTTGCTTCATTTGACAAGAAACAATTTCTCTAGTTTGATCTGCAGAGTATTGGATTCCTGTCCAGTGTGGAGAGAAGCAAACGTGATGCAGTGTAGCCTGGCTGCGAGGCGGAGCGGAGTGAAGTCAAGCCTGCAAAATGTTTGCTTCACTTTGCTTCGCTACGCTGTGCATCGCTACATGCTCAGTGGGTCTCAGGCTTAAGAGGAGAGGAGTGACACGCTAGGTTAGGTTGAATAGAGTATGTGAAGTAACAGGATGCATGTGGGCAGAATGAAGAAGAAATGAACAATGGGGGGGGGACTAAGGCTAATGTCAGACGAACGCATTCTGAGCGCACTCTGCGTGCATGCATAGTGGACAAACGTACTGACGGAAGATACTGTAGACACCACACGGTCCGTTATTTTGGACGGATGTAGAAAAAAAAAAGGGAAATATGGGAAACAAAATTTGTTAGTCCACAACAGGAAGACAGGTACAGTCAGCCAGACCAAAAAAAAACTTCTGAGGGTCAACGTGATGGACGTCACAAATGCGCTGCGTCTGACGTCACGTCATCACGCACACAGAATGCTACGCAGACGCGGTGCACTCTGGGCGTCCATCGTAGCGCTTTTACGGCAAGACCTATATAGTGTCCGTTGCCAGCTGCGTGCGCACTTCGGTGCACACATACTTCGTGTGTTGGTCTCTATTGATCACAAATCAATGCTACGACGGACGATAAACTGTGGCGACATGGACGTGATGACTGCGTTCGTCTGACGCTAGCCTAAGGAGTGAGCCGATGGGTTTTCAGAGACGTCTTGAAGGACTGGAGGGACGGGGAGAGTCTGATGTTGCAGGGGAGGGAGTTCCATAGAAAGGGGCAGCTCGGGTGAAGTCTTGAAGGCAGAAGTGGGTACGAGGAGCTGATAGCATTAGATCATTGGCAGAGCAAAATGGTCGGGATGGGATGTACCTGCTAATAAGGGAGGAAGTGTAGGCAGGGGCGCAGTTATTTAGAGCTTTGTAAGGGAGGATAAGCACTTTGAATTGGATTCTAAAGGAAACAGGGAGCCAGTGTAGAGATTGACAAAGGGGTGAGGTGTGAGAGGTGCGGGATGTGAGGTGTATGAGACGGGCACAGGCATTTATAACAGACTGCAGAGAGATAATCTGGGATCTTTTAAGGCCAGAGAGAAGGAGGTTACAGTAGTCAAGACGGGAGATAAGAGCTTGGATGAGCATGCATGATATGCAGAGTATGGATATTAGTAGAGGTAATTGTCAATTTTCTGCAGCCCTATTGTTCTAAATCTGTATGATCATCATTTTAAAATCACGTCATTCCCATACTATACAGAACCAGGAAGCATTGTTTATTTTATTTATTTATAAAGGATTTTACCAGTTTGGACGAATGCCTGATTGATCTGGGGTTAAATAGTTCTGATACTGATAATAACCATTAAAAACCATGCAGCATTTGAAACTAGTTGACTATATGGATGGTGTTATTTTGTTAGATTATGTGAATATAGATTTGAAATGGATTTCAATAAAAAAAATTGCATTGCTCCAGAAAAAGACCAGATCGAGTATACTCAACATTGGATCCTACGGAAGCTTTTGCACGTCGTGTATACTTAATGGAAGTGAAGATGTAGAAACACCGCTCCCTATGACCCCCAAAAAAGTGATAGTCAAGTTCTTTACATTTCATGTTTGTCTTTCCTGCGGTGGATGAAAACAGTGCACAAGAAGGGTGTCTCTAAAAATGAAGGTACACAAGTTACCTCAACAAAAAAGTAGGCATTTCCTCTTGTTCCATAAGTTAAAGCTGGTTTCTTGCTAAGCCTCACATTATCAGAAATCACAATATAGTCAACATCAGAGAAAAAGTGGATGTGTTTTTCAATGAGATCTTCTAGGCCTGGAGAACCAGTCTCCTCAACTCCTTCAATGATGAATTTAAGATTTACTGGAATATCCTGGTTAAAAAAGGAAACATTGAAAATACATGATAACTAGCTCATCAAATCAATAAATGTGTTACTGCGGAATTGTTTAAACATGAAATTTACACATATTAATTAAGGACTATTGGTGCTATGGTACAACGAATATGCATCAGGGATTTCAGTCTTGTAAACAAGCATGGTTATTAAATATTTTATTAATCTCATTTATTCACAAGTACTTCTAAATGTACCGCATAACAAATGTCCTCATTTGCATAAATTGACAGTATGCATTACTATTAGTGTTTTATTTCAGAGAATTGACTTTGTGGTATTTTTTTTTCACAATAGGAGTTGTCCAATGATTTTGGTTCTATGTAGTCTGTGACCCCTGTCACTATCGGTGTGCATATTTTGTTGCTGCGTTAAAAGACACTCTAGCCACTGAGTGGTCATAGTGACCTGAGTGTCTTTATTCCTCTAAGAGGGGGGAAAGGGGGTCTTTGATACAACTGTCAAAGTACAGATTATTTGTCCATTCGAGAAACTGAGGTTAGGGAGTGCATCTTGGCACCCTGAGATTTGTGACTCTAGGGAATTAGCATAGAGAGCCATTGGATTGGCTGGACGCTTACTAAAGCATCCAGCCTCCCATTATTCATTTGATAGTTGTGTCTCACAGTAAGCCAGAAACATATCACATCCAGAGGAGCACCGAGGTAGCCCAGTCCTGGATTAAGGCAAATTGTAGGAAAGACTACAAAAAAGCAGAAGGGATAAAATGGGAGGTGGAGTATTTAACTCCTCCCCCTTTCATTTTAATGCCAGAGTATCCAATTAAGTTAAATCTAGCTACATTTCAAGTACTGCCATCATCTATAGAGGCAAGAAATTAATATTCATTGCCAAGTGTCTTTCCATAATAAATAAATCACTAAGGAACACACTGCCTGGCCACTTTATTAGGTACACCGTAGCTGTACGCATAAATGATTTATTTCACTCAGTTGCACGTCACATGGCCAGTTTTGGCATCAATACAGAACAACCTTCCTGTTATCAGTTAGACTACAAACAGTGATAATGGGAAAGGGGAAGATCCAACAGACTTTGAACGAGGCATGATTTAAGGTGGAAAACGTGCTGGACAAAGTCTCAAAGATGGCAGTTCTCCTGAACAATTCTCAATGGTGTAGCCAGAATGGTGCAAGTAACACAAAACATTGAGTCGGCAGCACCCGTGTGGTAGGGACGGGAGTCGCTCGTTGAGAGGTCAGAGGAGGATGGCTAGACCAACATGCAGGCCACTGTTGCCTGAGGGATGTCAGAATTCAACCTTGGTGCTCAGAAAACCAGCTCACAATCCACCCTCTTGTGAATGGGGTACAATAGCCGACAGCCATATCAGGTACTATTATCAGAGAAGAACAAGACAGCGCACCTTCTGCAAGCACAGCATCACCAGCACTGGACCACCAAAGACTGGAAAAAGGTTGTTTGCTCTGATGAGTCAAGTTCCTGATGCATCATGTTGATGGCAGACTCAGAATTTGGCACAAACATCAATTCATGGAGCCGCCTTGTCTGATGACAACTGTGCAAGTCAGTGGGGGCAGTGTCACGGTGTGGGGAATGTTTTCCTGGCACACCTTGGGTATGTTGATACTCCTGGGTTCTATTTTTCTTGTGGACTTTCTGAAAGACTACACAATTACCTACCTTTTTCAGAGCTTTGTATGTCTCTACTGCATGGATCCAGGCCAGTACTGGGCCTTTGTTATCTGTAGCACCTCTTCCATATAGATTACCTATCAAAAAGGAAGGGACATTCAATAATAAATCACATTTACTATTTATGTGCACTATGATTTGGAATCATAAAAAAAAAACAAAAAAAACACATTACACAAAATGCAATAGGTGGTTCAAGCAGATCTTTAATGACAATTTTACAGACTTTGTTAAACTACTCCATTTATGCACTTATGCATTGGACTTCTACACCTCATCCATATGCAGCAGGCGCAGGCCATTTCATTAGGCTAGAGTCAGATGAACGCAGTCTGAGCGCACTCTGCGTGCGTGCATAACGGACAGACGTACTGATGGAAGATGCTGTAGACACCACACAATCCGTTTTTGTTAGAAAAAAAGGGAACTATGGGAAATAAAAATTTGAAAAGGATATGAAAAGCCATTTTGTGCGTCAAGGTACTGGACGTTGCAAATGCACTGCATCTGACATCTCACTCACACACAACGCTACACGGACGTGACGCACTCTGCGCGTCCGTCTTAGTGGTTTTACGTTCTTGCCTAACTTGCGTCCGTTTGCCACGTGCATTGTGCGTGCACAGTTCGGTGCGCACGTACTTAGTGTGTGGGTCTCTATTGCTCATGATTCTATGCTGCAAGGGACGATAAACTGTGCAGCGACACAGACATGATCACTGCGTTTGTCTGACACAGGCCTTAGTCTGTACAGCCATGGGAGTTTTATTAATTGCAAGCCTATAATATGAAAATCAGCACATTTCTGCTTTGTAATTCATACCGTTTATGGTTTAAGAAATATGGGAATTACAAAAGCAACCTAAATGGCGAACAAGTAGTAATATATTATGGTATGCCAAGGCACACCCATATGGTAGTTCGTAATTTATCTCATTTGGAGCAGGTGGCTACATCAGCTTGACCTGTTATATGCAGTAGAGAGGGCAAGTTGTGATTTGGTAAAGCAAGCCAAACCAAACACTTACCGAATGGGTCAGTTAGAAGTATCTATCAACAGTGCCTAGACAATGACTGGCTGAGCCAGTCAATCACAAGTGCACTCATTTAAGCCTGAAAAGATTAGTCCACAGACACAATGGCTGCCTACACACTCTAGTTGTGATAAGCACCCCTGCCAACACCATTTGGTAGGGAATGGATTCTTTCTGTAAGGGTGGGCTATAGCACTCACCTCAAAAAGCGTATTAGGATCCTTTAGGACAGATTTCTAAAAACCAAAAGACTAAGAACGGCTGTAATCTGATCTCCCAAGCCAGGGAGTAACTGGAGAGACCTGAAAGGGCAACTAAGCTCAATTGGTTTCAAGGCCAAAAGACCGCTTAGTGCAAAACAAATACTCAAAAGAGACCAGATACAGAGACGTGATACTGAAACAAAAACATAAACGTGATACATAAACAGAATAGGTAAGATAGTCGAGGACAGACCTAACAAAGCAACTAAGCTCAATTGGTTTCTGGACCAAAATACTGCTTAGTGCAACACACTACTAGATAGAACATACAGTGTAGGAATCAGTGTATAACAGCCTGCAGGGGAGGCCTTCAGTGACTGGACTCTGTATAATGCAGTCACAGAGAGTGGGAACATAATTCAATAGCCTGCAAGACAGGCCGACAAGCAGAGCTTGGATACTGTATCTCCAAAGATTGCACAGATACAGACAGACAACATATATTATACAAGAAGCAGGACAGGACTTCAACTGGACTCCAGAAGCATGCAGAACTGGATGCCTTGCGATTAGGACTCCCAACAAGTTAAACGAACATCAGACATGAATCATAAGGCTGAACATAAACATGAACAAGACAAACATGAACCAAAAAGGAAAAACATACACAAAACCGAGAAGTACTAGGCAAAAGTACACCAGGGACAATCAAGAGAGTGGTCAGTAGGGATAGCCGGGTCAAAACGTGATCAGGGTCCTCGAACAGAAACAGGTCAGCAACAGATCAAATCAGGAACAAGACTAGACACCACAACAGTCCCAGGAGCACCTTCTCTCAGCCTCTTTTAAAGGCTGATGGCTCCTTGGACTTATGCTTGGCTCCGCCCCCTCAGATGCCGTTTTGCCAGCCCTTACTACTGGCAACAGGCTAGCCAGCGATGCCACCTGGTGCCCTGACCCCCCAGGGAGTGCTGGGGGGGCCATGGATGTAACACTTTCAGCCTTTCCACATTTTGACAGCGGAAATCAACCTCAATCTTAAAGTTTACAGTTCTCTACCCACTCTAAACTTCTTATTTCTCAAATGCCTTGCACGGATTAAGCCCATCGTGACCAATCTAGGGTATAAGGGCAGACAATGGACATATGCACGGCTGAAAAATACAGTTGTGTGCCGGTCAACAAATTCTGAAATACAAAGATTCCTAATTTGGAAACATTTTGCAAATTGCTGATTCAGATTGATCCAAACAATCTGAAAATTTTGGAGGTGCAAATACCGGTACCATACCTTTTCTCTGTAAAAAAAATAAAAATTAACACACACAAACACACGCTACCTCCATTACTTTCATGTAATGCATTGTTTACAATATATAAAGTATACTGAAGTGAATCACTTCTGTGCCATTTCTGCTTGTTTTAGGGTTAGGGATACTATTTGTTTTGTGACTAAGGATTTTGCATCACGTAGTAAGTGCAATTTTTTTTTAAGATATCCAAATGAAAACCAATTATCAATTGTTAATCATATTGCTGATGTGGCTGAGCAGTGGAGTCTTGTCTGATATTCCTGTCTGGATTAGAAATTTTCTGTGTAATGGCACCGAAATATTCTTAAAGGGACATGCATGCTTTGCTAGAGTGCTTTTAAAAACATGCTGTGCCTTTTGAATGAGTCAGTAGTGCCATTCAGCAGACATAAAAGCAAGTAAATATGATATTTTTTTCATATTTACCTGCTTTTCTTTCTTGGCGTTTTCCACACCCACCTCAGGAGGCACTTTGAGCTAACCAATCAGTGTGTATACCTAGGTATAGATAAAAAAAAACACACAGAGCATGTGCTTCTGAGTTGCTACTCCTCCCTCCTGCATTGTGAGCTGAACTTTCACCCCCAGCTACTGCAGAGACAGGGAAGGAAAGAAATCCATACACACAGGGAGAAAAAAAGAGACAGCATAGAGAGGAACAACAAAGAAAAGCCCAGAGACACAGCAAGAAACGGTAAAGAGAAAAAGACAGCTAGATAAAGCAGAGATAGCACAAGAAAAGGTGCAGTGAGAGAGAGCGTACAAGAGACAGGCAGCACAAGAAAGAGTGAATGAGTGATTGTGTGAGGCAGTGAGTACATAAACCATGAAAGAGCTCAAGTGAGCGCGTCAGTGGGTGAGTGAGTGAGTAAGCGGGTGTGTGAGCGAGTCAGCGGGTGAGTGAGTCAGCAGGTGAGCGAGTGAGTCAGCAGGTGAGCGAGTGAGTCAGCGGGTGAGCGTCTGCACGAGTCAGTGGGTGAGCGAGTCAGCAGGTGAGTGTGTGAGTGAGTGAGCCAGCGGGTGAGTGTGTGTGAGCGAGTCAGTGGGTGAGCGAGTTTTGCTCACAGTTGCAGAGATGCTATTATTCAGTTCCCCAGTCAGAGGTCCTGAGCTGTACAGCTTGTGCTAGTTCATACAGTCACAGCTATTTGTTAAGCGCTAGCAGGTTCCATAGTGCTGTACAATGGGAGAGGCAGAATAACAAATGTCCATACAAGTTAAACACACAGAACAGTAGGAGAGCTTACAATCTAAGAGGAGAGGGGTGACACTAGGTGAGGGTAATAGCTGAGTATGTGAAGTAGTGGTGTAACCGGAATCTGCTAGGTTCACTCGGGACGAGGCCGGACCGGACATGAGCAAGGATTGTCTGAACACGAGTCTCTTCAGGAAAGGCAAACTTTATTGTGATATCACAACAGATGCTCAAACAGGATTCAATCGCAAAGAATGAGCCCCGAGTCCCTCGTGACATCCAATCTTATACCCCAAATACATAATTAGGTACATCCCAATTAGCCCACCTCCCGATGACACTCTCCTACCCCACGTGGGTTAATACCTCCCTTAACCTAATACAAAGACATTCCATTAATTGGCCGTAAATTGGCAAACTTTATGTTAGTTTCAGTAAATCATGATTAGTCGCTTCTCCTATTCCGGGCTGCACCCTCCTCCCTTGCGCCTACAATCACTTGTTGCAGCTAACACCTGGTCTGATCTCTATACTCCTTTGTCTCTCAGTGGGCCTCAGCGACCTTGGTGTATCTACTCCTCATTCTGCCTCTCCGTGCCAGGAACAGCAAAGATCTTTCTCAGGGCTTTAATTGCTTTTTCTGCTAATCTAACACATTCCTAAATTTCTACGTATGCCTTATTCTAGTTTCAACTAAAACTTGCCTAGGTATTTTCAAGTGAACCAATATTCTGAACAAGATGGCCGCCTGGCTTATAGTGGCGGCCATCTTCCAGCCTATTTCCACTTCATTCCCCCCTTGGCTCAAGCCTCAGGTTCTTCTCCTGAAACTTGTAGCCATTACACCTCACTATTTTTATTCTCGAGTTCCTCATACTTTGGGGGACCTATTTTCGTCGGGAACATACCTTGTGGGATGATCAGTGGTATCTTTTGTGTCTGTGTGGGTGTCGGTGCGCTCTTGCATAATAGCAACATTCATAATACATCGTCATCTCACACAATCCATTCAGGGCCGCACTGATCTGTTCCAGTGCCATATCATGTATCATTTGTACCTTTCGTATCTCCCGTACTTCCAGATTCAGTAACTGAATATCCATACTAGTCTTATTCAAAATCTCGTCCATCACACTGGCATAACTGTTCATTCTTGCCATCAACTCTCTTCCCCATCCAGTCCATACCGGCAGCCATGCCCATATTCGATCCGCTTTCTTGAATAGCTCTCTCTTCTGTCTTTCAAACACCAGTGGGTACCTAGGGTGAAGTGTTATGTCTGAATTAATGTCTTCTCCCCTCACCCTCTGGATTGGGATAAATTTAGCCAAATAACATTCCCGTTACTGTAGGTGGTACCCATGTGTAACACACCCTTTCACAGCACACCTGGTACCTTCCTTTCACTATAAATGGTGACAAATGTAGTGTTCCCTTTGATATTTCTATCATCAGTTGTCTCAGTCGTTTCATCATATCCAGTGCACTCTGCCTCCCATTCGTCACATTCGCAATCACCTCCTCTTGCTCTCTAGTGAATTGCCTACATCGTATGTATATAAAATTTGACTGCTCCTTTGTGTTAAATGTGTAAATGTATAATGTCCAGTTGAACTTACTTGAATAACATAACCCACCCTCGTTACTTGTTTCTTTATCTGTTCCTAATTGAAAACACCATTCTGGTGGGTACACTGGTCCTGTTATGGGGTACCCGGGACTGAATACTTCTGTTTTTTCTCGTGGTGCATCGAAAGCATATATTGTGACATTTCCTGATGCAAACATACTCAAATTCATTGGGACAGAGGCAAATGGTATGTGAATTGTCTCTGGGTGCAGTCTACTACACACCCAGCATACAGTTTGCCCAGACTTTTTAGCATAGTCATATTTAAATTGCACAAATAAATATCCTCTTGGCATAATCTCGGATATCGCCTCTCGCTTTTGTCTCCACATGGTACGGTTCTCCATCACCGGGTGCGTACCATTCCAGATGTGGGAGATATCCACTTTCCCGGTGGTGCTCGGGCACCTGGGGCATACTCCACGTGAGAGTCCATAAATTAAATTCGCAAAATATAAAATCAGTACCACAAATGCCCCAAATATCAAAATCCCTTGGGCAATTCTTTTCACAGTCACATAAACCCAATCCCTCCCCACCGGAATTTCAAAAACAAAAAAAAATATTTCCAGCAATTTCTGCATTGATTTACCTAACAGTACAACCTGATCATTTAGTTTAGTTTTCCCCAATGCCCGAAGGTCCCCCCTTAGTCCATTAATCAAAGGGGTAGGCCGTCCAAACATGAGTTCGTACGGACTTAGCTTCAATTGGGGGGTTGGCCTGCACCTAATGTGCAATAGGACTATTGGCAGCACATCCAACCAGCCTAGTAACATCTCTTGGCACAGTTTGGGCATCAAAGTCTTTAGGGTACGGTTCATTCTCTCGACTTTTCCAGAGCTTTGGGACCTGTAAACAGTATATAACTTCCAGGTGATACCCAACAGACGGGCAAACTGTTGTAGACAGTTCTGTATAAATGCGGGGCCATTGTCTGACCCTATTTCGAGAGGAAGTCCATAACATGGTATTATTTCTTTCATTAGACTCCTCACCACTTCTGCTGTCTACTCTCCCAAACTTAGCAGTATTCGTGTGATCCTCAGATTATTATAAAAGTTGGCTGTGAGGCTGTCAAAACGTGAGGCGAAATTTTCTGCTCGTTTAACTTCGGTTTCTTTTGTATCTTCTCCACACTCCCCCATTAATTTTACAGTAAAGAATTTCAGCATCATTTCGTATACTCTGCGGAGTCTTTGCTGAACTTCTGAGGTGTGAACCATAAAACGTGTCTCTGAAGGGTTCAGAGGAGCGGAGTAAAAATTTCGGCCTTGGGACCGGGTTGGGAAAAGCCATTGGATATAATCATGATTGAGTTCTAATAGTTCATAGTCATTGTGCCATTTGTGCAAAATAATTTCAATAAATTCGCCTCCAGATTCAAATTTTCTCCAATTCATGTAGAATTCGTAATTTGGCATTGCAGGTTGGTCTTCTTGCTTGCAGAGCAGGACTTTGGCTTGATCAGTTGTTAGCAATGGTGTTGCGGCCGCTTTTGCGGCCTGGTCAGTGCGCCTGTTGCCTTTCGGGATTTCATCATGACCTTTCTGGTGGCCATGACAGTGCATAATACTGACAGCACTTGGTTTCCATACAGCATCCAGGAAAGCAATTATTTCAGCTGCATATTTGATTTGCTGTCCTGAGGAAGTTAGTAGGCCTCTTTCTTTGTAGAGTGCCCCATGTGCATGGACAGTCATGAAGGCATACTTGGAGTCTGTGTAGATATTCACTCTTTTGTCTTCCGAGAGTTGTAGGGCCCTGGTTAGGGCCATTATTTCAGCCAGTTGTGCAGATGTATGGCCTGGTAGAGGATTTGCTTCAATAATTTCCTCCGCTGAGACAACCGCATAGCCGGAGACTTTCTTCCCATCATTCATGTAGCTGCTACCATTAGTGAACAACTGTAGATCGTATTTGTCTAGGGGTATTCGATATACTGTTTCTTTTTTTCTGTCCCCAGTGCACGCTTGGTACCTGTTAATTGAAAACCTAAATATTTCACAGTCTGTTTACATATTTGTGCTTTCTTCTTGGATACTCTGTAACCTGCATGGCACAGCAGATGTAGCAGGGTTTTTGTGGCAGAGAGACAGTATTCTTCTGTGGGAGAAGCCAGTAATAAATCATCTACATATTGTAGTAAAATAATTTTGTCTTTAAATCTCTGCAAATGTGTCTGTATATCTTGTTTGGCTTTCTGTGGAATGTGATATTGGCTTAAAGCCACAGGCGTTGCACTAGGTTTCAGATTACAAGAAGTAATGGAATTACAAGAAGTAAGGAATTTCAAGAAGTAGTGTGTACAGGTCTGGGTCGGCTGGCGGGGTTGGTGCCGAGTGCCATTCTTCTTCTCTTGGCATAATTACTGTAATTTTTACAGGTTGGGTGTGCTGGCTGGCTGTACTGTACTGCCGTGGAAAACTGCCACTCTCAGGCAGATCCAATCGAGCATATCCCCCGGGGAAAAATATAATTTGGGCTTGCAATTTGCAAAGGATATCTCGCCCCAGGAGCTGGATAAAACATTCGGGCATATACATATACATATTGTATAAACAATATTCACAGAGGTCTTTCTCTCGTAGCCAAAACAGACTCTTAATATCTTATCAGAAATCAAATTGAAATATATTTTTAATTGAATAATTAATCATAATTTTGCTATATTTTAACTATATAAAACATGAAACAGTATAACATTATTTATTTTAATTATTTCTCGAATTACTCTTTTAATATTATCTTCTAACCGATTTATATATTTCTATTTAATTTGTTAATAAATTTTATTATATTTTGGTAAACAATATTGTATATTATTATATACTTTAAATTTACTTTATAAAATACATATTGTATTATAAATACTTATTATTGTTACACTCTGTAACAATATAAAAACCAGGACTCCCTTTTTTTTTATTTAATTCTAGCTCTGTGAACAAAACCTAGAATTTTTGGAATAATATCAACACATTATACAATATTGCTTGAAACAAACGGACAACAATACTAGACAATATAAAACTTTCTCACATATAGCCTAGATTATACAAATATATCAACACAAAATATAAACATATATCTTGCACTTGACAGACTTCATACATTCTATTGCAGCACACATTAAAAACCAGCTAAACATAGTAATTTTTCTTCTTTATTTTTTTTTTTAGTTAATTTAAATTCGCTGCACAGACACACAAAGGGTTACTTTCTTTGTCCATCAGAGAGCAAAAAGCCGACTCCCCCCTCTCCCCCGTGCAAACAGTGTGTGCCAGAAAGAAGAAGGGGGGAGACGAGTCCGGAGAATCTCACTACCTCTCAGCCATTACACACTCTAAATTAATTACTTATCACACTTTACTCTTAATTGAACAGTTTGATAGATCAATTATAAACACAATCAGACAAAAACATTCTACCATTTATCATTCGATCATACAGCACACATTAAAAATTAATAACATTCTCTGACTTCATACTCACGCAGAACAGTACAGATATCACATCTTTGAACAACTGGGGAAATGGAGTACAGTGGAGGCGCTAATGTTGGTGGATATGTTTATGTTGTGCAGCCTACTGGGATTAAAACACAAAACCTCGACAGAAATGTGCGAATGTACAGTAGGAAAAAGAGAGAGGGTCCTAGTGGCGCAGTCTCTTTTGAGAGTGGTCTATATAAATTCTGGTACAAATAATAAATTGGAACAGTGGGAATACTATACCCAACAGTGCACGGTCGAAAAGACCACTAAAGTGCTGCTATGAATAGAGCTAAGTGCAATAGTTTTACTGTGCAAAAAAAGGTGACAGTTGATGTCCTAATATATTCAAATCACATATAAAGTGCAAAGTGACAATTGATGTCCTGATATATTCAAAAAATCGCATATATTCAAAAAAATTGCATATAAAGTGCAAATGCAAGTAGAAAGTACATATATAAGTGCATAATAGTGCAATAGAAGGGTCTTTCAAAAAGTTATCCTTATAGAGTCTCGTTTTTCCAAATCACTTGTGAAGGCAAAAAAGCAGTCCAACCGACCATATATTCTGTATTGAAGACAAAGGTAGTCTGGTTGAGTCTCCACAGGGGCAGTCCAGAGGTTTACGTGAGGTCCTGGTGCACTGTCTTCACCTAAGTCCTATATAGACTCCCAAATCCCAAAAACTGGGAGGAAAAGAGGAGAGGGGTAGAAGGGAAACAGAAAAAGAAAAAATAGTGCAATATTGACTGATACAGAGTTAAGTGCCCATAGACAAGGGAACACTTACACTTTATAGAGCCTCATGTACCGGCTCTGGTGTGGAACGCCTTGGGCCTAATTGAGGGTAGCCTCTGCCCTTCTTTAGATTTTTCTTAGGCAGAGGCCACCCTTGCACTTTATATGTGATTTGAATATATTAGGACATCAACTGTCACCTTTTTTTGCACAGTAAAACTATTGCACTTAGCTCTATTCATAGCAGCACTTTAGTGGTCTTTTCGACCGTGCACTGTTTGGAACAGTGGGAATACTATACCCATTTATTATTTGTACCAGAATTTATATAGATCACTCTCAAAAGAGACTGCGCCACTAGGACCCTCTCTC
This sequence comes from Leptobrachium leishanense, assembly GCA_009667805.1. NCBI lineage: Eukaryota > Metazoa > Chordata > Amphibia > Anura > Megophryidae > Leptobrachium > Leptobrachium leishanense. The sequence continues at coordinate 123,661,912 of CM019067.1, read as the reverse complement.
TTTTTCCAGATATCACATCCGTATGATCAGTCCGAATTACATACAAATTATACAGCACTGTAATTATTATTATTTTTTTTTAAAACCTTCTAGATTACCATCCGATCTATTGATCATCTTATTTTCTTCTGGCCCAGGGGGAAATGGGGGCTCAGAGACCCCTGCAGATCATTACATAATCCACACACAGAACTTGTAAATTATTTTTATTTATTTTACTGGTATATTAAAACACTAAATATATATATATATATATATATATATATATATATATATATATATATATATATATATATATATATACTTATTTTTCATATCTATATTTATATTTATTTGAGGGCATACTTTTTCCTTTGTTCTATTTAATATAACAAAATAACTTTTATTTCTCGCACAGTACCTCCATATATCTATATACAGATATTGTTCAGGATAACTATATCTCCCGGTTACCTGGGAATACACTCTCTGTATTAGCTCCGGGTCCATTGACCCCTGCTCTGGCCAGTCTGGAACTAGCAATGGCCATACAAATATACACATTCCTGTTAATTTCCCTTTAGTTAACTCTACACTATAATCATATGTTGTATATAGTGCTTCAAAATTTCCGCACCATATATTTTAAGGGTGTTTCACCCTTCTTCATCTTCTTCACCTTGTTGGGCTTGGATGACCCGTTATCCATTGTTACTCTTAAAAGCAGTAACCTTTTTATGATACAGATATTACTTGTTAGCAAAAACACTTGAAATTTACTGTCTGGTACTTCAGCCAACAGTTCATATATCGGATTCGCTTCCTCCGTCAGTAGCCGGACTGCAGTCGCCTGAGCCGGAAACGAACCTTGGGAGTGCACTTTCAAGTTTGCTTTCTCGCTAGACGAGTAGGCGCTCGATCACTCACAGCACTCTCAGCAACCATTCACAACCCATACTGTACCAGATACTTTCAGCACAAAACAATACATAAACAATTCAACTCTTTCTACTAGCCGAGGGCACACCGTCCCTCCTTTTGGCTCCTTATACCCCGTTAATTTGAACTCTAACTCTTGACTGCTTGTGACTATGTCACCCCGTTCTATAACTACACTCCCGTCTGCAATTCCAATTTGCCTATGAGTAATTCTACCCACCCGGCACCACTATCTCTGCAGCTACAGCTGGCCCCAATGAGCCCTCTTCACTACACGACGTACACACTAGCACTGACTCAGGGCTCTAAGCCCGGTCACAGAAATCTCTCCGTCTTTCCTTTGTCCACGTGGTGAAGCTCTATTTACAAACAGACTACGACTACGCAACTCCACACGGCTCCCCTCTCCCTCAAATTCAGAACCCAAACAATCAATCAAAACAATCTAAGTTAGCATCCGATCCCCCGGGTCCAGACATGCGCTAGCCACTCTGGCCCCGTGCTTTCGGCGGCGGGTTCGGTATGCCAACGAAACCGTGGCCGCGGGTTTCCTTATCCAACTACGGTTGGACGTTTCCCTTTATACCGGTATTTCCATTAGACATACAAACATAGAAGACACTTTACCTATCGCCGCGCTGCTCGCTGTTTCCTCGGACTCAGGGGTGTCCCAGTGTTCCCGGGCTGGGGGTCCGTTTGAGACGAGATGAGGTCCACTGAACAGGAAATCCTGCTTGGCGCCTGCAGATGTCAGCTCACCTTCAACGGACGCCCAACCAGCAGGATCACTCGCACCTGCAGTCAACCGCTACAGTGTCCAGCAGTCGTTGCCGTGCCGGCAAAGGGCCTCGTATCCCGGCTATCGAGCCCCCAAGAAATATAACCAGAATCTGCTAGGTTCACTCGGGACGAGGCCAGACCGGACACGAGCAAGGATTGTCTGAACATGAGTCTCTTCAGGAAAGGCAAACTTTATTGTGATATCACAACAGATGCTCAAACAGGATTCAATCGCAAAGAATGAGCCCCGAGTCCCTCGTGACATCCAATCTTATACCCCAAATACATAATTAGGTACATCCCAATTAGCCCACCTCCCGATGACACTCTCCCACCCCACGTGGGTTAATATCTCCCTTAACCTAATACAAAGACATTCCATTAACCCCTTAGTGACCGGGCGGTTTTACACAAATCCATCTTTTAGTGACCGCTGCTGTTTTTACGTTTCTGCGCTGTTAGTGTTTAGGTCAAATTTTCCTCTTACTCGTTTATTCGACCCACACATATTATACACCCTTTTTCCCGCCATTAAATGGACTTTCTAGAAATACCATTATTTCCATCATATCGAATAATTTACTATAAAAAAAAATATGAAATATGAGGAAAAAAATGGTAAAAACACACTTTTTCGTAATTTAATCCCCAAAATCTATAACCACCCAAAAAGACCCCGGCTAAATAGGTTCAAAATTTTGTCCCGAGACTAGAAATACCCAATTGTTACATGCGTTTGCTTTTTAACCCCTTCACTGCTGAGACAGTTCACCTATGTGCGCTGCGCTCATTCTGACCATTTTGTGCTAATTATTTTTAGATGACAGCCTAGGTCCTATTTAATTAAACTCCCCCCAGACAAAAAAAAACTTTAAAAAAAAAAAACATTTTTTTATTTTATTTAATTTTTTTTTTTTTTTTTTTTAAAACCAAACCTGGTCATGTTTGGTATCATTTGAAAGGCCATAATCAGGCCTTTCAAATGATGGCAAATATGACCATCCAGCTGCCATGGATCGGGAGATAAAGGGATCCTTAGGATCCCCTTATCTCTACATGGCAGCTAGAGGGTTAACTGGCCCACTGACATCCTCACACATATGGTGAGGTTGTCAGTGGGTGGGGGGGGACCTGGAGGCTTGGCTGACATCCAAGATGTCAGCCCCCCTCCAGGTTTGAATCGCGTTTTGGCGCCAATTGGCGCCGCAACGTGATCCGGCGGCGAAACTGTTAATGCCATACACCGCTGGAAAGGGGAGGCTCTCCCCTCTCCAGCGGTGCAAACGGCATCTCCCTAGCTTCAATGGTTGGGGAGATAGAGGGCTCCAAAGGAGCCCCCCCCCTCCATTGAAACACCTGGGGGCACCTTCTGATGACGTCACCACGCAGCGTGGCCACGTCATCAGCCTCGCCTGCCCATGTAAATCACATGGGCAGGCTTCCTCCCTGCCAGATCGCCGTGGGATCCGACGAGGGAGGTGAGTATCGGGCAGGAGGGGGATTTGGCGCCGCTGACGTACCCTGTACGTCCGCGGGTCTAAGGGAGACCCGAGGACAGGACGTACAGGGTACGTCAGCAGGGCCGGTGCAAGCATTTTTGTCTAGTCAGGCGAAGGTGCGTTTTGGTGCCCCCCCATCCGTGTCATGTCAAGCCAATCAGGATAGAGGTGCCATAATAATCTCTATATATGCACACATACATATATACACACTCTAGTGTCGCACCGATACCACTTTAAGACCGAGTACAAGTACCAATACTTTTTTTCAGGTATTCACCAATATCATGCCCACTCAGATACATATATACAGACCAGAACATGTCCAGATAAATATATATATACACACAGAGACCACAGACCAGAACATGTCCATATATATATATATATTGACCCCAGCTCACATGGATATATTTGCCCCAGCTCACAAGGGTATATATATTGCCCCCAGCTCACATGGATATATATATATAGCCCCAGCTCACAAGGGTATATTTGCCCCCATCTCACATATGGGTATATTTACCACAGCTCACACATGGGTATATTTGTCCCCAGAGCTCACACATGGGTATATTTGCCCCAGCTCACATATGGATATATTTTCCCCAACTCACATATGGGTATATTTGCCCCAACTCACATATTGGTATATTTGCCCCAACTCACATATGGGTATATTTGTCCCAGCTCACACATGGGTATATTTGCCCCCTGCTCACATATGGGTATATTTGCCCCCAGCTCACACATGGGTATATTTGCCCCCAGAGCTCACACATGGATATATTTGCCCCCAGAGCTCACACATGGATATATTTGCCCCCAGAGCTCACACATGGGTAAATTTGCCCCCAGCTCACATCATTCTTCCCCTCAATTCATTCTCCCCCTCAATTCCTCCACCCCTTCAATTCATTCTCCCTTCAATTCAATCTCCCCTTTAATTCATTTCATACCCCTGCTCACACGCGCACATCACCCCTGCACACACACACACACACCACACACACACACACACATCACCCCTGCTCACACGCGCACATCACCCCTGCTCACACACATCACCCCTGCTCACACACACATCACCCCGCTCACACACACATCACCCCGCTCACACACACATCACCCCTGCTCACACACATCACCCCTGCTCACACATATCACCCCTGCTCACACATATCACCCCTGCTCACACACACACACATCACCCCTGCTCACACACACACATCACCCCTGCTCACACACACACATCACCCCTGCTCACACATCACCCCTGCTCACACATCACCCCTGCTCACACATCACCCCTGCTCACACGCACACACATCACCCCTGCTCACACACGCACATCACCCCTGCTCAGACATCACCCCTGCTCACACACACATCACCCCTGCTCACACACACATCACCCCTGCTCACACACACACACAATCACCCCTGCTCACACATCACCCCTGCTCACACACATCACCCCTGCTCACACACATCACCCCTGCTCACACACACATCACCCCTGCTCACACATCACCCCTGCTCACACACACACATCACCCCTGCTCACACATCACCCCTGCTCACACATCACCCCTGCTCACACATCACCCCTGCTCACACGCACATATCACCCCTGCTCACACACACACATCACCCCTGCTCACACACACACATCACCCCTGCTCACACACACACATCACCCCTGCTCACACACAAACATCACCCCTGCTCACACATCACCCCTGCTCACACACACACATCACCCCTGCTCACACATCACCCCTGCTCACACACACATCACCCCTGCTCACACAAACAAACATAACATCACCCCTGCTCACACATCACCCCTGCTCACACACACACACATCACCCCTGCTCACACACACATACATCACCCCTGCTCACACACACATACATCACCCCTGCACACACACACATACATCACCCCACACACACACCCACCCCCCATACTCACACCCACCCCCCATACTCACACCCACCTCCCCATGCTCACACCCACCCAATGCTCTCATTCACCCATGCTCACACACACAGACACACACTCCATGCTTACACACCCACCTCCCCATGCTCACCCCCATACTCACACCCCCTGCTTGCTACTTACCCTAGGATTCAAATCCCTGGCTGCCTCCATGGTTACAGCTCAGCTGGTCTCTCTCCACTCCCCCCACCCTGCACGTGCTGGACACTTCCCGCACAGGAGCAGGGGAGGGAGGCTCTGCTAGCTGCTGTGAGGAGGAAGGGGGTGGATGGGCGGGGCCAGCATCTTCCCATGTGAGCTGTGGTCTGGCAGCCTCGTCTTCCTCCTCCTCTGCACCCCCCCCACAGGGCCTTTACTTCCGGTGCAGCGTGTGGGAGTGGGATCCCACACGCTGCCGAGTAAATGGGAAACCTTGTGCCCGATCCTTGCAAGGCCTCCGCTCGCTGGGTGGTCCAGATTTTTCCGCCCCTCAACTGGCAGAAAGCCAGAATAGTAAGGCAGCCGCCTGTGCTGCCTTACACTAGCGCCGGCCCTGTACGTCAGGGGTCATTAAGGGGTTAATTGGCCATAAATTGGCAAACTTTGTTAGTTTCAGTAAATCATGATTAGTCGCTTCTCCTATTCCGGGCTGCGCCCTCCTCCCTTGCGCCTACAATCACTTGTTGCAGCTAACACCTGGTCTGATATCTATACTCCTTTGTCTCTCAGCGGACCTCAGCGACCTTGGTGTATCTACTCCTCATTCTGCCTCTCCGTGCCAGGAACAGCAAAGATCTTTCTCAGGGCTTTAATTGCTTTTTATGCTAATCTAACACATTCCTAAGTTTCTACGTATGCCTTATTCTAGTTTCAACTAAAACTTGCCTAGTTCTTTTCAAGTGAACCAATATTCTGAACAAGATGGCCGCCTGGCTTATAGTGGCGGCCATCTTCCAGCCTATTTCCACTTCAGTGGGGTGCATGGGGCTGTGGGCAAGAATGTAGTTCATGTGAAGCTTTGATGGGTGAAATAGTGGGCGGGGAATATTCAGGACGTAGGCGCTGAAGAAACACCCCTAGCTGAGGGGCGTCACCGCAGAAGATGAAATGACAGAGTTTAAAGCAAGACAATGTATATTTGTTTAAACACATTTTTAAAACTTTTACTGATTTATTCTAGTTTGTCTATAGGTATAAAAGTGTTTAAACGTCAATTTTAAAAAAATATTTCTAGACATGCATATTGCTTTAAGTCCTGAGTGGGGACTCACAAAAGGACATGCTATGGGAGTTCCTCAGTGCCATTTGTCCTCAGTGTTCTTATGAATTCTGTTTTGGCTTATTCGTGGATATGTACGGTACCAATATGGCTTCCATTCTAGTTTGCCTCCCCATGAAAAAAATTAATAATTGTTACTTCTTAGAAGTCTCTATTTAAAAATATGATTTCAATGTATGTTATTTATTCAAAATCTTATATTTAATTTTAGAATGAATCTAAAATGGAATTGCACTTTTATTGATTTGGTTTCTCTCTACACACTAGTCCATAACCCATCTTTTGTATTCCCTAAAAATTAGAGAGTTTGGCACAGTATTTATTCATTTCCTTAGCATAATTATTTTCTGTTGTAAATTTTATCAGCATTGCACGTCTGTCCAGAAAACCCATACCATTTATTTCGGTCAACGTGTATGGATCCGTGCTCCAGCCATCTTCTTTTTTAGCTGGTTGAACATCAACGTGTCCATAAAAACAAACTGTGCCCTTTGTGGGGTCCTTTCCAAGTTCAGCTAATATTGCTGGAGGGAAGGGGATGATCTGTCCATTATGGAGCTGCAAGGGGAATGAGAAACCTTGATAAGCTTGAAGATAAAATTTAAGTATATAAATTGTGATACAAACATCACGTTTTAAGGTACGCTTACCCAGGACACCACCACTAAAGCTTTAACAATATCATCCATTTAAGCAGATCGCATATTTTACATATTGACGAAAACCAACACTGCCAACATTTTTTTTTTTACATAATGGTCTGTGTTTGTGACGACCTCTCTATCCCAGGAACTAAGCAATAGTAGAGCAGGATAGCCCGTCTACGGATCATTATGCTTGCCACAGAGCCAATGCATAAATACCAACATGAGGGTAATAGAGCTTATGGGAATTTGAAGAACAACAAAATTAAAAGGTCTCCTAGCAGAAACGTCTGTACAGGACGAAAAGGTAGAAAACAAACATGAAATAAAGAGCTTAAAACAAATCTGTCCAGTGCACACATTCATCAGCATAACACAATTATTGTAATCATTGAGATTACGGTGCATCCTGACCTAGACTGGCCATTGGGCACAACGGGTAAATGTCATGCAATAGCTATGGGCTCTCTATAAAACCTCAGACTTTTTGTATGGAGAATATAAAAGCTTTGTTAAGAGTACACATGAAAACATACCTTTTCAGAACCCATATCTATGACCTCCACTCTGGCCCCTAGAGATTTAATTCTATCAGCTGCTATATTTATCATCCGGGTCAATTCTTCACGCAGCTCTGGGTCACTTGAATCACTTGGAACAGCCAACCAATCTTTAAGGTTCTAAATGAAATTCAAAATATTTTTAAAAAAATTTAATAGTTTCTTTTAAATTGTATTCAGTAGTAATCATGGGTAATTACTGTATATTATTACATGTAGAAAAATATTGTGCTGAATTTTCAATAAGTATAGACACTCGGAATCACCAATTACCGTCCAGTGAAAATCACCATTGTTTCAACTACGGTGTACGGAGTCGAAAAAGAAAAAAAGGGAAAATGAAATAATAGCAGGTGAAGCTTTGTCGATGAAACCTCGCCTGCTGTATGAATTTCCCTCTCTGGATCAAAGTTTTTGGTTGCAGTGATAGCGATAATGACGATAGTGAGTGTGATTCACTTAACTTCTTTATAAATTAATAGATGTTTTTACGAATACCATTTCTCCTGAATAAGTCAATTGCTGATGAAACGCGTTGAGCTAGGACTGCAACCACCATTGGGAATTGTGCCAAGACGGGCTGGTCAGCAGGTTTTAATTATATGCACACTTTTATTATATCTTTGAGTGCAATAAATATATTTATTTATATCCATATTCTGTTGGTTTGCACTATTGGTTTTGCTCTTCCCTTTTTTTCATGTGTATTCCACTGAGGGTCGCTCCTATACATCAGTGTGGATCATTTCTACCACTGCGAGGTTTACACGACGGAGAGCGGATCCCAATTGGGATGATGGGCGTTCTAATCTATTGGAATATGTGAGTGGCCACTTGAATACACCTTTTATACATATTGGGGCAATATTACCCTATGCTTTCCATTTTTTGTCTTTCGGATTGTATGCTTTCTTTGTTTAGGCTAATGTCAGATGAACGCATTCTGAGCGCACGGTTCGTCCGTGCACAACAGACGTATGTACTGACGGAAGATACGGTGGACACCGTACGGTCCGTTTTTTTTGTCAAATGTAGAACAAAAAGGGAAATATGGGAATCAAAATGAATTAAAATTAAATGACAGGTACAGTCAGCCAGACCAAAAACAACTTCTGAGCGTGAACGTGATGGACGCCGCAAATGTGTTGCATCTGACGTTGTGTTATCACGCACACAAGACTCATGTCCGTCATAGCGGTTTTAAGTTCTTGCCTAACTTGCGTCCGTTTTCCACGTGCGTTGTGCGTGCACAGTTCGGTGCTCACGTACTTCGGGTGTGGGTCTCTATTGATCATGATTCTATGCTACGACGGACGTTAAACTGTGCGGCGACACGGACGTGATCACTGCGTTCGTCTGACACGGGCCTTAGACTTTAAAACCTTACCTGAACAAACTCATCCTGGTGAGTATTAATGTAAGAAAAAAGGTCCTTCACCTGCTTCTCCTCAGCTTCAGCACCCAGGGGAATCATGATTAATTGTGTACATATGATCTAAAAAAGATGTACATAGATATAAAATAAGGTTTTCAAGCATTTAGCATGAATACATCTTATGGCCTCTGGATTTTCACCTCGTGCGTGTAATATCTGTGTGAATGGTCAAGTTCCTTGACACTGAATATTTACTAAACCGGAGTCAGGAGCTGGCCACAGAACATCAATTTTTAGATTGAATTGCAAAAATCTCCATCCACTCAGTGTTTTCAGCTCTGCTTTGGTGCTTAATTGCAGTTCTGAAGGAATGTGACTTAGTGGTTAACCCTGCCAATTACAATTTTTTTTTATTGTAATAAGGTTTTATTGAAAAAATTTTCAGTTGAACAGACGATATGTACTGTGCAACATTATGTCCAGATCTACAACATTCAGTATCAGTATCAAACATGTGGTATAACAAAAAGAAGAAGAGCGAGGATCGTCATGCCAAATGGTGGTGTAGGGAGGTGTGGGGTAAAAGCACTTTCAACAGGATAACGGGGGGACTACGTGGGTGGGGTAGGGGCGGGTAGGTGGGAGCCAGTAGCGGTACAGGGGGTGCCCCAGGGAGTTGGCTGGAAGAGGACCAGTCAAACCAGTGGCGGAGGTGTTGCAGAGTTGTGCCGGCAGCGCTATGAATGAGGTCTTCGATGTGTCTGATATCATGTACCTCCTGAAGCCATTCGCGAATAGTGGGCACGGTGGGGGATTTCCAGTGTCGCGGCAATACGGCTTTAGCTGCATTCAGGAGCCGTATTTCAATTGTGCGCTTGTATGCTGTCGGTTCTGCGGGGGTATGGTGTAAGAGCATGGCGGCCAGGGTGAAATCAGGGGGCAGGGCCGATACCTTACTGATCGCGTCATGCACCGACCACCAATATGGCTGTATCAGGGGGCAGAACCACCACATGTGCAACAGGTTGGCATGGGGTGCCTGGTATTTCCAACATGAACCATCAACGGTGGGCTCAAAGGTGGCGAGAGTTGTGGGGGGTGGTACCAGCATGAGAGAAGTTTATATGCTGTTTCCTGCGATTTAGTGGCCGTCGAGTAGGATGTAGTTAGGATGGTTATTTGGTCCCATTCTTCGTCTGAAGGAAAGTTGCAGGTCACTTTCCCATTTAGCCTGATAGGACGGGGTGGGGTGGGTAATAGATTGTAACATGCCATACAGCACAGAGATGCTGCAGCTCGGAGGGTGGGGTCTTTGTGCTAGTGTCTCGAACTGAGTCAGGGGGTGTGTGAAGTGGGGTAGAGGAGCTAGGGAGCATAAATAGGTCGTCAGGCGGTGTAAATTCTGTGTGGTTAGGAAAGAGTATGGGAGGGTCAGTGGAATATCAGTTGGGGACTTGAAGGCAGTACCATCAATAAAGGAGGCGGCGAGCGTGAGTTGTGGTGTGTCCTGGAGGGATGTCCGATGGAGCCTCTGAGAGAATGCCGGCAGATGGCAGAGCGGCATGAGCGGCGACGGCCAAGGGGCAATTGAGGTGCACCGTTGGAGCAGAGGCGGACTGACAACTAATGGGGTCCCCTTGTACTGCACCCACAGGAGGCCACACCCATAAAAAACCCACCCCCTACAACGCAACACCCACATGTACATTATTGTGCTAAAGAATTCATTTCTGAACTCCTAAAAATAACCTTTTTGAAAATCCACTTGGACCCAGCAGCGAATTGTGCCCCCTCCATACTTACAGATGGCCACCGCACTGCTGCAGCAGCCATCACCCACTCATTGCAGCTAAGGCTACACCCCAGCACAGAAAGACCCTGTGGAAAATGTGGGAAACTGACGATCACTTTAATAGATACTGTAGAATCCTGACACACTGCACATTACAGAGCTCCACAGCAATAAAACTCCCAGTAATGTGCAGAGTGCATGAGCGTATTACAGAGCTGCACAGCAAAAAACCTCACAGTAATGTGCAGTGTGTATGAGCGTATCACAGAGCTCCACAGCAATAAAACCCACAGTAATGTGCAGCATACACATGGATATACATTGCTCCCAGCAGCTCACACATGAATATATATTGCCCCCAGCAGCTCAAACATGGATACATATTGCCCCAGCAGCTCAAAAATGAATATATATTGCCCCCAGTAGCTCACACATTGATATATATTGCCCCAGCTCACACATGGATGTATATTGCCCCTGCTCACACATGGATGTATAGTGCCCAGCTCACACATGGATGTATAGTGCCCAGCTCACACATGGATGTATATTGCCCAGCTCACACATGGATGTATATTGCCCAGCTCACACATGGATGTATAGTGCCCAGCTCACACATGGATGTATAGTGCCCAGCTCACAAATGGATGTATAAAGCCCAGCTCACACATGGATGTATAGTGTCCAGCTCACACATGGATGTATACTGCCCAGCTTACACATGGATGTATAGTGCCCAGCTCACACATGGATGTATAGTGCCCAGCTCACACATGGATATATACTGACCCCAGCAGCGGTTTTGTAAGGGACCACAGCGGCGGCGTTCCAACGTGCCTTCCTGGGCCCCACGTGCACCCTGCATTGATGCCGCCCCCCCACGTGATGCGCGCGCTTCATGTGAGGGGGCGGCATCAATGCAGGGTGCACGTGGGGCCCAGGAAGGCATGCTGGAACGCCGCCGCTATGGTCCCATACAAAACTGGGCCCCCACTGACCCGCGGGCCCTCGGGCAGCACCTGATGGGTCAGTCCACCCCTGCATTGGAGTGTCCTCCAAACTCTGAGTGTGGCAGAGATGGCACGGTGGCTAGGTGTGTGGAAGGGTGCGATAGTGCCAGTCAGCCAGGGGAGGGAGGTGAGGGGTTTGCCTCAGTCAAAAACACAAGGTGCGAGTGGCAGATAATGGTGAGAGGAGGTGGTAGATCATGACCATGGCACCAGAGGTAAAGATATTTTTTTAATTAAATTCTCATTTAGGTTCTGAGAGCCGGTACTTTTTATATTTAAGATTTTCGAACACTAGCTTGAGATGAGAATATTAAGAGATATTGAATCGCTCGATATTCTCCAGCATCTCAAATTAATGTGATCTGTACAAAGTAAAGGAAGTGTTAATTTTACAGTAACCTGCCATAACAGGCAAGAAGTTTGAAGCTCAGCTGAAGAAGTGGTGGAGCCATCATCATTAACTAGTGCTGCTGGTGTACTTAATGGCTCACTCGTTAACCATAATGACTCTTGGAATAGGGCCCTAAGTCTGAAGTCTTTTTTGGATACAATTTGACCTACCACATACCATTACTTTATTATTTTAACTCTGTTAATTAGTACCGGTGTCTAACAAAAGCAGATCTCTGGGTAAAAGAGCTGCACCCTTGGGTTTTCAGGTACCAAACACTACAGCTTTATTATTTTACTCCAATCTATGATAGCTGTGCTGTAATAAAAGCAGATATCGGGGTAAAGGCCTTTAATTGCAGCAGAAATCAGCAATTTCTAATGGTTTTATAAACAAGAATGCTTTTTCATTATCAGCCAAGAACATGATTGTCAGCATTACCATGATCTCTGCCTGATTTGTTGCTTGTTTTGCATTATTTAACCCCTTCGCTGTTGGGCCATTTAACCTCTGTGTGCTCATTCTGACCATTTCTTTCTCATCATGTTTAAATGCTATTTGAAGCAATGTTTTCGTGACGTGGGCACCGCAAGAGCCGAGGTGGGGCCCATATTCAGGTTTAAAAGCCCAAAAAGGCAGGAGTCACCACTGACCAAATACAGACAACCAGTATACAGGCAGAGAAGAGGTGAGGACACGATAAGGCTGGGCAGAGACTCCTGCACAGCAGAACCAAATAAAAGAAGTCCCCAACTCTGACTTGCGTTCCGGCTGCAAAGCAGGCCATAGAAGTCCATGGGGCGTAATAGTACGTCCCGTGACTTCTAAGCCCCCTGCCGCAGGGACGGATTGTACGCCCCGCAGGGGAAAATGGTTAAAGTAGCTGGCTCTAACCTAGGAGATGTCATGTGGCAGTGCAGGGTCTCAGGGAAAAAGCAAAACAAGCCAGGAACTGTACAGGAAGAAATCAGTACAGCAAAGGTTAAAGCACAAGTTTAGTCTATAAGGATAGCCAAGGTCAGAACACAGAGTATCCAGCACAGCAAGGGTCATAGCACAGAACAGGGGTGTACTTAGGGGGGGCGGTCCTCCCCAGGTACCAGGCAGAGATGCTGATAGGGGGGGGTGCCACGGGTGGTGCAGCCCAAGGCCGCATTCCGGAATTGGCGGTGCAGAGCAGCCGCTGGCTGGCCTTCCACACACACTGAGGCCAAGGAAGCTGCCGGATGCGGCCCGCCCGGCCATCGAGTGTGTGGCAGACTGGCGGCATGCGGCAGCTGCAGCCATTTATCGAGTGCTGCCAAAAGCTAAGCCCAGCAGACGTGCGCAGAGCAGAGGATTTCAACACGTGACGTGTTACGTCACCTGCACCGCCTGCACATGCTGGGCAAGCTGATTTAAATAAAATGGCGCTGCGGGGGGGGGGCAGACAGTACACAGGCTTGCAGATGTATCTGCTCAGCCTGCACTGTCTGTCATGCCCCGCTCAGTCGCCCGACGTAAGGGAAGCAGGCTGCAGGGCCTGCCAGCTGGTACTTGAGGGTCCACCGTCCTGAGGTCTCACACTGACTGCCCAGGCCAAAACCCTCACAGACAGGATGGTAAATATATTAAAAAAAATAATAAAATTTTTTGTGTGCGCTCCATACTCACTGCCTTTACTATGAGTGTTTTATTGCTGTTGATCCTGTGTGTGCTCCATACTCACATATGCTCATACACAACACAATGCACATTACTTTGAGTTTTATTGCTTTGGTGCTCTGTGATACGCTCATACACACCGCACATTACTGTGAATTTTATTGCTGTGGAGCTCTGTGATATGCTCTTATACAACTTGTGCAATAAATATTTAAGAAAACAAAAAAAGTGTGGGTGTTTTTCTTTACATTTTAAAGTTATGGGGGGGGGCAAATATAGGATCCGTCCATGGTGGCAAATGTTCTAGGTACGCCCCTGGCACAGATTAGTCTACATGGATAGCCAAGGTCAGCACACAGGGTATTCACACAGGAGCAGGAAGGGTTAGAACAAGATACAGAAATAAACAAAAGTTCAAAGGCAAGGAAAACATAACCAAATAAAATAAAAACAGGGCAAGACAAATAAAAGAAAATATATAGGGTAATATCCCACAAACTGGGTGTATGCAGAATACACTTGGCAACTCACAAAGGTAGATGTAAATCAGCCCATCATCCTCCAAGGATTGCCATGCAGTAGATGCCCAAACGAAGTTGAATTGGTATCACATCCATCCGATGGTACACAATCTCGGAATAAAGAATAAACAAGGATGGCACCAAGCATCAAATTGTATATAATAAAAATGTATTTGACTTACTCTTCAGAGTAGTTAAAACAGCATAGCAGTTCTGGAGGCAACAGGATAAAAACAAGCAGCTCAACGCGTTTCTACCACACAAGGTCTTCCTCAGGAGCAGATGAATGTTATGCATAACATTCATCTTCTCCTGAGGAAGACCTTGTGTGGTAGAAACGCGTTGAGCTGCTTGTTTTTACATTCATCTGCTCCTGAGGAAGACCTTGTGTGGTAGAAACGCGTTGAGCTGCTTGTTTTTACATTCATCTGCTCCTGAGGAAGACCTTGTGTGGTAGAAACGCGTTGAGCTGCTTGTTTTTATCCTGTTGCCTCCAGTACTGCTATGCTGTTTTAACTACGCTGAAGAGTAAGTCAAATAATTTTTTATTATATACAATTTGATGCTTGTGCCATCCTTGTTTATTATTTATTCCGAGATTGTGTACCATCGGATGGATGTGATACCAATTCAACTTCGTTTGGGCATCTACTGCATGGCAATCCTTGGAGGATGATGGGCTGATTTACATCTACCTTTGTGAGTTGCCAAGTGTATTCTGCATACACCCAGTTTGTGGGATATTACCCTATATATTTTTTCTTTTATTTTTAGATTTATATCCCTTTTTTTGAAGCCTAGGGCAAGACAAATGCAAAATAAATCAAAAACAAAGCAAGGTAAACCAAAATTGAAGAACAAAATATACAAACAAATCAGCAGCAGGATCACCGGTCACTGGGAATGACTCAAATTAAAGAGCGTAGCACCATGCGAGAAACACCAATATTTAGGGAGCTGGTTAAGTGGTAGCACAGACAGGTGATCCTGAGGAGAGCTGATAGCAAAGAAACTCCTGAACTGGAATGCAGGAATGGCAGGGCAAGAACCAAGATCCGGTCTGGATCCGCTCACATACAGGGGTAAGGGCTGGAATCGTGACTGTTTAATTGTAGAACCCAGACAAATTATATACTGGGCGGGGGGGGGGGTTCAACATATTCAGCAGATTGAAAATATATCAGTACTATCAGAGCTATTCAGAGAGGTGAAAACCAAGAGAATGACTGTAGAAGTGAAGATTCTAGGTCAAAATAGCCAAACCAGAAAAATTCTCCCATTTATCTCACTTTCCAAATAGTCTATTTTGACCTAGAATTTTCACTTCTCCAGTCATTCTCCTGGTTTTCACCTCTCTCTGAATAACCCTGTCAGGGTTATTTAAAGAGCGGTGAAAAGCAGGAGAATGACTGGAGAATGGAAAATTCTAGGCAAAAATTTGCCGCTCCCCCAAATCTGCCACCTGGAGTCTGTTTTTTTTTTTTGAAGGACTTAGAAAAAAAGGGAATTATGGGAAACAAAATTAATATGAAAAATTATAAAAATCGGAAAATGATATGAAAAGCCATTTTGTGTGTCAAGGTGTTGGACGTCACAAATGCGCTCCGTCTCACTTCGTGTCACTCACACAGAATGCTATGCGGACGTGGCGCACTCTGCACGTCCGTCTAGCGGTTTTACGTTCTTGCCTAACTTGCGCCTGTTTGCCACGTGCGTTGTGCGTGTACAGTTTGGTGAGCACGTACTTCGTGTGTGTGTCTCTATCATGATAATATGCTACGACGGACGTTAAACTGTGCGATGACATGGACGTGATCACTGCGTTTGACTGACGCCAGCCTTAGGGTTAGGGATTTTGAGTGCTATTATTTATCCAGTCATCCAAATCGATCCAATTTTATTCAGAGTGTATACAAAGTTTTGGGAAAATTTATTTGGATTGATTCGGTTCAGTAGCTCTGATTTAAATGCTTCCAAATCGCCGATATTGGTGATATTTGGACGAACCTTCTATTGGTAATTTTTTAAGCCGCTTTGCTAATGATCTCATTGTGATCACTACAAAGCCTATAAGTAGGATATCATACAATTTTCATCTTTGATCTACATCCTGCATACTGTATTAAGCAAAAACACCATTTCTGCCTGCATGCTAATAATACAGCCCCATTTGAAGTTGTGTAAGATAAGGGACACTATGCAGATTTTTACAGTATTTTATTCTTTTTATTTTTCTCAGAATATTGATTTTTTTTTTTGCAAAATTACTATTTTCCCTATACAATTAAATGTTATCTACACATTCCATGTTTCAAATAAATGTTGTAACAGTATTTTTTTTCCAACAAAAAGCACTTTGTAGAAATATACGTATCTGGTGGCGTGATAACAATCGCTTCTTGGTGTTCAGGTGGTTCTCATGGTATACATCATTAACGTCCAATATGGATTATATAAAAAGAAGCACATGTCTTCTGTTTTTTATGTCTTCTTCAATACCCGATGAGTGAAAGAAAATACTAATTTTGAAGGGAGTGGGTCTCCTCCAAAATTATATAAGAAGGCAAAGGACCCGGATGCTTGCAATCACTCAGAGCCAGTGACAGGGCTCTTTGCTTGTGAGTGGAACAGTTCATTGTCATCTATTCCATCGTTATTTGTACACCCTGCACTATTATATGTATTTTGTGCTTCTTTTTATATAATCCATATTGGACGTTAATGATGTATACCATGAGAACCACCTGAACACCAAGAAGCGATTGTTATCGCGCCACCAGATACGTATATTTCTACTTGTTGTTACATTGGTTTGGGGGAAACCTCTATAGATCTGGTTTGGTATTGGGATACTGGTGGTGGCACATTTTGGGCGCTGACTATCTTTTTTGTGTGTTTGAAAAAGCACTTTGTAATGAAAGGGTCAAAGAAGACCATGAGGGTTGTCTCTGTAGATAGGGTGTCCTTTTCCTTACCCCTTTTCTAGATATGTTCCTGAGTATCCTGCATTCATGGACAGCCCCAAACACATGGATTGGATTATGGAACACGCACTCAGCAGTCTTATTTCTTCAAACAAGAAGAGAGCTGGGTGAGAACTGAAATGCTGTTGACAAATAAATATTTGAAGAAACACCTTTGAGTGCCTGTCCATACATGCATATATTTCATAAATATTTAAAATTTAGTGTTAACGAAAGAATGATCCTATAGGTAACGTGGCATTTTCACCACTGTATGTTCTGAGGCTGCTTAGCGAAATTCTCTTTAGATTAAGGTACCCTGGAGGCAAATATTACACATGGTGTAAAGGGACTGTTGCTATGTAACATCTCTGCATTAAGAATACATGCTTCAGTTAAGAACAGATGTGAACTCATGAAGAAAACGCACACAACATCTGAGGTATTCATAAACAGAAGCGTCCCCTTGTCAAATTAATTTAAGTGGAGACTAGTACCGTCATAGAAACCTAGAAGCAATGAATACAGAAAAAAAGGAAATAAAGTGTATATCTTACCATACAAAACACACAGGAACCTCTGAAACTTGTGAATGATCACAGGACATCGGTTATTCCACTGACTGAGCATTTAGGGGGCAGGTACAATAACCTACTTCCCTGCGACCGGTTATTCTTGTTTTTTTTTTTTTTGAATTGACAGCGTCACAAGGGATATATTTTAGTTCAGCATTTCAAATCTCAAAGAAGCTGTTACTATATTAACTATATTATCACTGCCTTTGATCTTTAAAGATTTTTTCTTCTTCTATAAGCACTTAATATCCAATATCCACCTCCCACTAGGCTTGTGCACCGATTTTTTTTTCGGTTCGATTCGGTTCGATTTTTCGGATGTTTAAACTTTTCGATTCGGCTCGTTTCGACCGATTTCTGTTTCGATTCGGTTCGGCTCGACTCGTTTTTCGTGTACATTTTTTTTCGGAATATCGACCATTTTTCGTATTTTCGTGTCACTCAGCTCGTTTTTTGTATCGACTTTTCGTAATTTCGGAAATTTTCGTTTTTTCGGAACGTCTGTTCTCCTCGTTTCAAAGCAATAAATTTCGATTTGACACATTTCAAGTCCATTCGAAAATTCCGAAAATATTTCGTTTCGGCTCGGAAAACTTTTCGGATCTGCCATTTTCGGATCTAAAAATTTTCGGAAAAATCGTCCGCATCCGAAAACACGAATCGGGAAATTTCGTGAAAATTCCGAAATTCCGAAACCCGAAACGCACATCCCTACCTCCCTCCATATTATTTCTTTTTAATTTTTTTGCAATGTTGTTGTGAATGGCACCAAGCTTACCCCTAGACTACCAAGTGATTTTCCAAAAAAAACAATGTCAGAAACCAGTGTTTTTGTGTAAAATCATTTTCAATGAATTGTAAAGTAAGAAATATTTGAGCTTATACCATTGTATTTCTTACTGTAAATAATGTATTTTGGCCAGTAGATGGCAGCATCTAATGCCAAGCTGAGTTACAACCGTTTGAGCTGCTAGTCTATTTTTTTCTATTTTTCCCTGCTTCGCCTGCTGAATGCACAATGTCAGGGCATCAGCCGATTTTACACAGTTTTATTTCTTCGGGGATTATGCCCACAGGGCTAAAATTTTGGGGCACCTTCTGTAGCCCAAAAGCAAATGAAATTTGTTTGCTGCAGATGAATTTAATTTGCTTTTAGGCTGCAGAGCAGCAGATCTCGAGATCGGGGCACCGGATGGTGCCTTTGAATCCCAAGATATCTCAATCTCGGCAGTGAAGGGGTTAAATGGGAACTTGTTGGTGCTTTATAAATACTTGTAACTACCAACAAGTTCCGTAGTGCTGTACAATGGGTGACAGAACAACACATAATGCATACAAGTTCCACAAACAGAACAGTAAGAAAGAGGACTCTGCTCAAGAGCTTGCAATCTAAGAGGAGAGGGGTGAATCCTCCTGTAAAGGATTTTACAAGATATCCAAAACATAAATATTGGAAAATGCAATTAAGCCATCTGTCCCAACCCCCCCTGCCTGTTAAATCCTGGTCTGCTGTATGTGAGACCCCACCCGACAGTTCGGTTATACCCCTGAGGCAAATTCCTTAAAACCTGCTCCCAATGACATATTGTTGTCACCTTATATGGAAGAAGTCCTACAATTACTTTGGTTATGACATGAGCTCCTCCATTCTGTATGTAGGTTATATATACTCCTGACTGTTGCTGAATACAATTTGAATTTGAAGGACATAGCAGGTTGTCTGTGTCTCATTTTGCACAAGCGTGCGCTCATCGATGCCTGGGTACAGCAAATCCTGGCCTGTAATGGAGATGGGGGCGGGACACGCAGAGACCGGAGATGGGAAAGGAGAGCCATTCAGACCTAACACCTCCTTAGGAGAGGGTAGATAGCTGGGTATGGGAAGTAGCAGGTGCATAGGGACTGTGCGGGAAGATAGAGCAACAAATGCACAGTGGGGGATCATGGAGTGAGCCTATAGGCTTCTCTACAGTAATGTGTGTTCAGAGACTTCTTGAAGGACTGGATAGACGGGGAGAGTCTAATGTTACGGGGAGGGAGTTCCATATAAAGGGGGCAGCTTGGTAGAAGTCCTAATGGCGAGAGTTGAGGGTGCGGGAATGAGCAGATGATACTTGAGATCATTAGCAGAGTGAAGTAGCCGGGATGGGATAAACCTGCTAATAAGGGAGATGTAGGCAGGAGCACGGTCTAAACTGAAAATGAAGGGGAAGGAGAACCAGAAAGGTTAAACCTTACGCTTGTTCTTGTTTTATTTCAATATGTTTTTTATTTGGAAGATATGTCAGTACTATAACAAGAAGTGATAAACAATGGCTGCATAGGGCCGGCAGGAACCAATCAACGGTGTACACAGCAAAAAATAAACAAAAACAATTCAAAAGAAGGTGGGCGGGAGACAAAAACAAAACCTAACAGAAAAACAAAAGAGAGGAAGAGCCGCGAGGCCGCAAGCTTCAAATCACCCCAATCGGCACCAGGGTGGCAGCGAAAAGGCTCCAGCTCAGGACAGTGGGTTGTCTGGAGCTCCCCAGGCCAAGGAAGAGCACGACAGCCAACGGTGGGTTGCGTTAAACTGTAGGAAAAAAGGTAACAGCTGGAGAGCACTGCAGAATGCAACTTCACCCATCGACGGTCAGCTCCACCTCCCTTGCTCTTGTTTTTAGCTTAAAGAGTCCATAAAAACTCGCTTTTATTCCAGCACCGGATCTTTCTCAACATCTTCTGGTTTGACAGGACTGCTTCTTCTTGAAGTATACTCTGTCAATGGGCTGAATGCTCACGCGGCCAATTCCAGGACACAGGAGGTAGGAACACTCAACTCACCATGACTGTTTGAATGAAATAAAGTGGTCTCTATAATGGCCCTTAAATGATGTTGTGCTCCTAATTGTTGAGAATTTAGTGATGCGGCAATACCACAGAGAAAGTGTAGACCAGTAATGTTGAAACTTGGCAACCCAGATATTGTGGAACTCCATGACCCATGATGCCTAGTCACACTTAAGGCTGGATTAGTATCACTGGGTCATGTAGCTCTGAAACCAGGGCCGGTGCAAGCTTTTTTGCCTAGTCAGGCGAAGGTCTGTTTTGGTGCCCCCCCCCCGTCATGTCAAGCCAATCAGGATAGAGACGCATAATAATCTCTATCGTGAGTGTTCGGTGTCGTCACGCAGAGATTAAAGGATGCTTAAAGTTGGTCTTGCAAGGACAACCTTTAGCAGTGTTGTGAGTCACTGATTGGGGGGACAGCCACCAGTGCTGTCTTTATGGACTTATATAAACACTGTCTTTCTTCTGGAAAGGCAGTAGTTACATTTGTCAGACTCTAGGAACAACATATTTGGGTATATATTTGCGGCCCCCAGCTCATGTATGGGTATATATTTGCGGCCCCCAGCTGCTCATATGGGTATATTTGCGGCCCCCTGCTCATGTATGGGTATATATTTGCGGCCCCCAGCTCATGTATGGGTATATTTGCGGCCCCCAGCTGCTCATATGGGTATATTTGCGGCCCCCTGCTCATGTATGGGTATATATTTGCGGCCCCCAGCTCATGTATGGGTATATTTGCGGCCCCCAGCTGCTCATATGGGTATTATTTATGGTATAAATTTTCCCCCAGCGAGTCTCTTACCTCTCTGCTCAGCTGACTGTGTCTGATTGACTGTGACAGTGTGCACAGCACTGCTCACTGCTGCCTGCTGACTTCTGCTGCCTCACCTTGGCACTGCAGGCCCCCCCGTCGCCCGCTGGCGTTCTAGTTCTACTCAGTCCACACTCTCAGGCAGTCAGGGAGGGAGTGAGACGAGAGACCAGACCACCAGGGACAATCAGGGACCAGACCAGGTAGTAGGTTTTTTAGTAGCAACAATTTTTTAGGCTTAGCTTAAGCTAGGCACCGCCACCGTCGCTCTCTGCGTCCCCCTCGTGTGACACGTGACGTCACGTCTCGAGGCGACTGGTGCGAGCAGCCGCTGGCGCTGGCCAGGCATGTGATGCACACGTGCACACGCACCTTTCCCGCTCGCCTGTGATTGGATTCGGGAAGCAAGGCCAGGCAGGGAACCACGTGGTGCTTGTTGTCCCCTCCCTCTCATTGCCCCCTTCCAATCCCAGGCAGGGGCGGATCCAGAGACTAGTCTCGGGAGGGGCACTTACAGAAAATAAGGTGTTTTAGCAGAGAGCCCGACTCACGAGAATTTACAGAGGGCCCGGCTCACAGGAGCTTACAATCTAGAGGAGCAGAGGGCCCGGCTCACAGGAGCTTACAATCTAGAGGAGCAGAGGGCACCCAGGAGCTTACAATCTAGAGGAGCAGAGAGCCCCCAGCTCACACATGAATTTGCCCCCAGCTCAAGGATTTGCCCAGCTCATGGATTTGCCCCCAGGTCATGGATTTGCCCAGCTCATGGATTTGCCCCCAGGTCATGGATTTGCCCAGCACATGGATTTGCCCCCAGGTCATGGATTTGCCCAGCTCATGGATTTGCCCCCAGGTCATGGATTTGCCCCCAGGTCATGGATTTGCCCAGCACATGGATTTGCCCAGCTCATGGATTTGCCCCCAGGTCATGGATTTGCCCAGCTCATGGATTTGCCCAGCTCATGGATTTGCCCCAGGTCATGGATTTGCCCAGCTCATGGATTTGCCCCCAGGTCATGGATTTGCCCCCAGGTCATGGATTTGCCCCCAGGTCATGGATTTGCCCAGCACATGGATTTGCCCAGCTCATGGATTTGCCCCCAGGTCATGGATTTGCCCAGCTCATGGATTTGCCCAGCTCATGGATTTGCCCCCAGGTCATGGATTTGCCCCCAGGTCATGGATTTGCCCAGCTCATGGATTTGCCCCCAGGTCATGGATTTGCCCAGCTCATGGATTTGCTCAGCTCATGGATTTGCCCCCAGGTCATGGATTTGCCCAGCACATGGATTTGCCCCCAGCTCATGGATTTGCCCCTAGGTCATGGATTTGCCCAGCTCATGGATTTGCGCCCAGGTCATGGATTTGCCCCAGGTCATGGATTTGCCCAGCTCATGGATTTGCGCCCAGGTCATGGATTTGCCCAGCTCATGTATTTGCCCAGCTCATGTATTTGCCCCCAGGTCATGGATTTGCCCAGCACATGGATTTGCCCCAGCTCATGGATTTGCCCCCAGGTCATGGATTTGCCCCCAGGTCATGGATTTGCCCCCAGCTCTCACCTGGATTGTTGCCCCAGCTCCGGCAGGGGGTTGAGGGACCCAGATGCCGGGCAGCGCGGGAGCGCCTGCCCGATCTTGAACAGTCCGTCCTGTGAAGTGGATGCGGCTGTGTGCGTGCGCAGCCGGTCACGCGGTCCGGCCAGTCAGGTGGTACTGAGACTCAGTACCACCTGATTAGCCGGACCACGTGACCGGCTGCGCACGCACACAGCCGCATCCACTTCACAGGACGGACTGTTCAAGACCGGGCAGGCGCTCTCGCGCTGCCCGGCATCTGGGTCCCTCAACCCCCGGGCCAAATCTCGGGGGTCGGTCATCCGAATCGGATGACCGATTACACCCCGGGCCGGCGCCCCTCACACTGGCAGGACGCCAGACAGTAAGGCGGCCGCCTGTGCCGCCTTACGTTAGCGCCGGCCCTGCCCCCAGGTCATGGATTTGCCCCCAGGTCATGGATTTGCCCAGCTCATGGATTTGCCCCCAGGTCATGGATTTGCCCCCAGGTCATGGATTTGCCCAGCACATGGATTTGCCCAGCTCATGGATTTGCCCCCAGGTCATGGATTTGCCCAGCTCATGGATTTGCCCAGCTCATGGATTTGCCCCCAGGTCATGGATTTGCCCAGCTCATGGATTTGCCCAGCTCATGGATTTGCCCCCAGGTCGTGGATTTGCCCAGCTCATGGATTTGCGCCCAGGTCATGGATTTGCCCCCAGGTCATGGATTTGCCCAGCGCATGGATTTGCGCCCAGGTCATGGATTTCCCCCAGGTCATGGATTTGCCCCCAGGTCATGGATTTGCCCAGCTCATGTATTTGCCCCCAGGTCATGGATTTGCCCAGCACATGGATTTGCCCCAGCTCATGGATTTGCCCCCAGGTCATGGATTTGCCCCCAGGTCATGGATTTGCCCCCAGGTCATGGATTTGCCCCCAGCTCTCACCTGGATTGTTGCCCCAGCTCCGGCAGGGGGTTGAGGGACCCAGATGCCGGGCAGCGCGGGAGCGCCTGCCCGCTCTTGAACAGTCCGTCCTGTGAAGTGGATGCGGCTGTGTGCGTGCGCAGCCGTCACGCGGTCCGGCCAGTCAGGTGGTACTGAGACTCAGTACCACCTGATTAGCCGGACCACGTGACCGGCTGCGCACGCACACAGCCGCATCCACTTCACAGGACGGACTGTTCAAGACCGGGCAGGCGCTCTCGCGCTGCCCGGCATCTGGGTCCCTCAACCCCCGGGCCAAATCTCGGGGGTCGGTCATCCGAATCGGATGACCGATTACACCCCGGGCCGGCGCCCCTCACACTGGCAGGACGCCAGACAGTAAGGCGGCCGCCTGTGCCGCCTTACGTTAGCGCCGGCCCTGTCTGAAACATCTGGGGTGCCAAGATTCACCATCACTGAGCTACACCAAACATCAAGTCCACCTTAAACCCAATACACAACAATACCCAATTCAAAGTCCTTCTATCCTTAGTCCAACTTATAACTCATGCACGGTAAATAGAACAGGGGCCTTCTGTATGACTACAGATTGACTGTCCATGACCGTCTGGCTAATTTATTTTGTGTTTTATTTTATCTTTAATCATCGTTACTGATGTATGGTGACACTCTATTGAATTTTAATAAATGAATTTTTTAAGTCATTCGACTTAATTATTCTTTCCCCTACATACGGTGGATTCTGGAGGAGACAGATGAAAGGAGCGCAATTTGGGAGTCCTGTGTAATTTTTGAGAGGTGTTTCCCGGTTTAAGACCACTCTGGAGCGGCCACACTTTAGGGTGATTGCGGGAATCCTTAAAGTGGATAAGGCGTCATTGGAGAAAAGCCCTGATGACCCTATGACACCCTGAGGGACGGAGCTGCCGAGAGGATGGAGGTCCGGCTGGAAATATTGCTGAACCTGTCAACATTGTCCCAGTATAATGGGACCCTGTGATGGGGTGTATATAAGGTTCCCTGAGGAAAGGGTTAATTTGGCAGGGTTGATCAGCCCAGCAACACACACAATGGCTTGATGTTGTGATTACTGGGGCTTTAAAAGAGACACGCCTATACAGGCACAGGAGGTTCATTTTTGGTGGATCTCCCCTCAGACAGTCAGGTTTAATACCTTGAAGGTACTTGCCTTTCAGGTGATGAGGCCGTTATGCAGGTCTCGGGGATGCACACACCTTGTGGGAGAGGAGAACAACACAGGAGGGCTGTGGGACAGGGTACACTGGAAACTCACAGGTTGGCTGAGGGTAATGAGGATCGCAATCCTTGAGTCCAGATACGAGGGTAGTTGCTCCTGGGAGAGCACATTGGGAAGGGTCGTTGCTCCTGGGAGAGCACAGTCAGTATTGGGGGGTCTTGGAGCAGGGGAGACACGATTAGTAGATAGGGAAAGCAGGTTTCTGGAGCTTGGTATTTGCAGGTCTTGTTCATAGGAACAGCAGACAACAATGAAGCACTGTGGGAAGGTAGGAGGGAACTTTTATTGGTTAGCCACAGGGGTGTATCACGTGACTTGAGGTGTGTGTGTTAGGTGCATTAACTGTTTATTAGCTGGTTCACAGCAAAAGGGCAGCACCTTTCATGGAGCTGCCACTTTCATGGAATGACACAGGAACGGGCAGGTATGGTCCTGACACAGACACAGCTCCTAAAGGCCTGTGATTTGAGGACACAATCTTTTGTTATTGTTACATTGATTGCTGGATAGAAGAGAAAGGTTTTCTTCTTTTGTTTATTTGGTTGAACCAAGCAGCTGTGCCTGTATACACCTATGCTACAAGGAATAAAGACTGCTTGATGAAACCCTTACCCTGCTGTGGTGTTCATGTGACAAGGTCCACTCCATTACATTATGGTGGCAGCGGTGGGATCGTTATAATCCTGGAGTGTGGAGTAGGCTTGTGCACCGATTTTTTTTTCGGTTCGATTCGGTTCGATTTTTCGGATTTTTAAACTTTTCGATTTGGCTCGTTTCGACCGATTTCTGTTTCGATTCGGTTCGGCTCGATTCGTTTTTCGTGTACTCTTTTTTTTCGGAATTTCGACCATTTTTCGTATTTTCGTGTCACTTAGCTCGTTTTTTGTAGCAACTTTTCGTAAGTTCGGAAATTTTCGTTTTTTCGGAAAGTCTGTTCTCCTCGTTTCAAAGCAATAAATTTCGATTTGACACATTTCAAGTCCATTCGAAAATTCCGAAAATATTTCGTTTTGGCTCGGAAAACTTTTCGGATCTGCCATTTTCGGATCTAAAAATTTTCGGAAATTCGGCCGCATCCGAAAACACGAATCGGGAAATTTCGTGAAAATTCCGAAATTCCGAAACCCGAAACGCACATCCCTAGTGTGGAGTGGAGATGTGCCTGATTCACATTGGCAGTTGGTAAGAGTACCTCAATTGTGACATTACCTGGGTGTGCGCAAAGTACAGGCAGTCTGCACTAGGATTGTGTTTCTGTTTCTTAGGAAAATGGATTCTGACAAGCTGTTAAAGTGGATGATGGAACAGCAACAGCAGAGGCAGAAACAGGAGTTCCAGCTTCAGCTACTGCAGCAGATGCAATCCATTCAAAAACAGCAACATGCCCAGCAGCAACAACTACAGACTGAGACGCAGCAGCAACAGCAGGAGTTCCAAGTGGCACTTATACAGCAGCTTCTGGAGTATACAAGGGAACAAGGTGCAACAGACGGTTCTTCTAAAGGAGTCCTTCTCCCATGCCCTGACCAAGAGGGGATCAGAGGATGATCCTGAAGCCTACCTGACTGCATTTGAGAAACTTGCAACCCTTGCCCAAGTGGAAGGAAGGTACCTGGGTTATAAGACTGGCTCCCTTTTTAACCGGTGAAGCGCAGGCTGCTCAGTGTTTGGGAGAAGCAGAAGCAGGGGACTATGATGTACTGAAATCTGCTATCCTGAATCGTCTTGGTCTTTCTGATGAATGTTATAGAAATAAGTTCAGGAATAAGACATTTGTTTTTGGAACTCCCCCTAGGGCTTTTGCTCAGCAGCTCAAAGATTTGGCATATAAGTGGTTAAAGCCGGCTACTCGCCCAGTCTCTGAAATTATGGATTTGCTACTCCTGGAACAATACTTCAAACAGCTCCCAAAGGGTCTGTCCCAATGGGTTTCACGACACAAACGCAGTTCCTTGGATTATGCTGTCCAAATTTCAGAAGAGTTTCCGCAGGCAGAGGTTACCCATGGGTATCAGGTTGCTCAAAAGCAGAGTAAGAGAAAAGTGGGAAACATTAGGGAAGCAACCTTCGGTTTTAAATGCCCCTCTATCAGGGAGAGAGAAAGTCTCTAAGGAGAACTCAACTCTAGCAGGTCCCTGGTCTAAGGCCAGTACAGAAAGGCCTTCTGGCAATAAAGTGAGGGCTTTAAGCAATGATCAGTTACAAGAAAGGCAGCTGGTATGCGTTAGGTGTGGAGAAATGGGCATATTGCTAAATATTGTTCCTCTGTGGACTCTATGGAGTGTGACTATGTTGGCCAGTGTTATGCAGTTAACTCTGAAGTAAATTACCTGGAAGCTTTTGTAGTCCCAGCATGGGTGAATGGCATAGAAGTCAGGGCCCTTGTTGATTCAGGTTGCAGGAGAACTCTGGTACAACAGGATCTTGTTAACTTCAGCTTCTTGGACTCCCAAGAACCTGTGCTCATAATGTGCATACATGGCGACGTAAAATCCTACCCCTCAACGAAAATTAACCTTAAGATAGATGGATATGCATCCCAGGTTGTTGCCATATCCAGTGGTGGTTGGCAAGGATTGGGAACACTTTGGCAGAGTCCTCAAAGTTCAGGTCAAAGATGGGGAACTAAGAAAGGAAGAGGAATGCAGTGCAGATATAGGAAAACTCTTCCCTTTTAAGGACCCAGACTTGTTTTCTACAAGAGCTAGGGTTCATAAATCAAAAACACAAAGGAAACTGGAGAAAAGAGAATGGGCAGACATACAGGATGTGGAACATAAATGCCATGTTCAGCAGGTGCTAGCTGGGGAAGACATGGGACAGCAAGCAGGGAATGCCAAACCTGATGATGCATTAGGGGACCCTGGGGACCCTATACCTGAGTTGGGGACAAGTCCCAGGGATGTGCGAAGGGCACAGAAAAATGACCCCACACTGAGGGGACCATACGACAGTCTGGTCGTTGCAAACGGACATGTTTTGGATGCACTCAAGCATAGTCAGTTCCCCCATTTTATGCTAAGGGATGAATTGCTATACAGAGTTTGCAAACACCCTAATACAGGAGACCTATGTGAGCAGATATTGGTACCAAAAGGCTATAGGAGACAACGGTTACAGCTGTCTCATTCTATTCCCCTTGCAGGGCATTTGTGGAGAGAGAAGACTCTTTCCCGTTTATTGTACAGGTTTTACTGGCCTGGTGTATATAAGGTGGTAGAAAATTTTTGTAAGTCCTGCCCAGAATGTCAACTAGTGGCTCCAAAGGGACAAGTCAAAGCACCACTTATACCGATACCATTAGTGGAACTGCCATTTGAAAGGATTGGGGTTGATCTAGTTGGTCCTCTAGAGAAAACTGCAGCAGGTAACCATCATATCCTGGTAATAGATGATTATGCAACCAGGTACCCAGAGGCGATTCCTCTCCAGAATACCTCAGCCTTGACAATAGCCAATGAATTGATAAAGTTGTTCTCTAGAGTGGGTTTTCCTAAAGAGATACTGATAGACTAGGGCACAAACTTCACATCAAAGCTTATGAAGGAGGTTTGTGCTCTCTTAAACATACAGTCCCTTAAAACGTCAGTCTACCACCCTCAAACGGATGGGTTGGTAGAGAGATTTAATGGCACGCTCAAAAAAATGTTGCGGAAATTTGTGGATGGGGAGAACAGAGACTGGGACAAATCTATTATTTGCTATCCGTGAGGTTCCGCAGTCTTCAACTGGGTTTTCACCCTTTGAGTTGCTTTATGGGAGGAGACCTAGAGGCATACTTGACATAGTGAAGGAAGAGTGGGAGGCGCAGTCTAATTCAGACCAGAATATCCTACAGTACACTATGCAGTTGAGAGAGAGACTTAAAAGGGTCGGGCAATTTGCTGATTTTAACTTAGAAAATGCCCAACAGGCGCAAGCTCTCAGCTATAACAGAAATGCAAAAGCTTGGGAGTTTAAGCCCAGAGATAGAGTGTTGTTGCTTCCTAGTTCAGAAAGTAAGCTGTTGGCGAAATGGCAAGGACCTTATAAGGTAATAAGAAGAACAGGGGAGGTTGACTACGAAATCTTCCGCCCTGGACAGAAGAACGAAAAACAAATATATACCATATTAATCTGTTAAAACTCTGGAGAGCTGATGAAAACTTGTTTATTGCTCCCAGAGCGGATAAGCTAGACGTGGGGCCAGATGTACGTGAAATTCAGGAGAAACCGATGGGCGTGACTTTGGGAAAACAATTAAGTCCAGCCCAGCAAAAGGGAGCACAGCGGCTACTGGAGGCCTTTACCGATGTGTTTTCTACACATCCAGGAAATACACACTTAATTACACATCACATAAAGACGAAAAGTGATTAAGTTGTTAAGTTGTTATACTTGATACCAGAGAAATTGCGGAAGGTAGTACAAAAAGAAATAGAGAGCATGCTGAAGCTGGGGGTTATACAGCCTTCAAACAGTGAGTGGTGCAGCCCAATAGTTCTTGTACCAAAACCCGATGGCTCGGTCAGGTTTTGCATTGATTTTAGGAAGGTAAATGCAATATCCAATTTTGATGCCTATGCTATGCCACGAGTTGACGAAATGTTAAACAGACTGGGTAAAGCCAAATATATTAGCACACTGGATTTAACCAAAGGCTATTGGCAAATCCCTTTGACAGAAGCGCCAAAAGAGAAAACAGCCTTTGCTACACCTGTAGGCCTGTTCCAATTCCGTGTGCTGCCGTTTGGACTCCATGGGGCCCCTGCGACGTTCCAGAGGCTCATGGATCATATTCTTACCCCTCACGAATAGTGTGCCTCTGCCTATCTAGACGATGTTGTCATTTATAGCACTGATTGGAATGACCACCTTGACAAAGTGGCTGCGGTTTTGAGGTCATTGAGGTCAGCAGGTCTCACAGCAAACCCAACAAAGTGTATATTAGGGAAAACAGAAACCAGATACTTGGGCTATGTTTTGGGCAATGGCCTTATTAAGCCTTTGCAAGACAAGGTTGCAGCACTGGCTAAAATGCCTGTTCCTACCAATGAGAAGCAGGTCAGGGCATTTCTTGGCTTGGCTGGGTACTACAGAAAATTTGTGCCACATTTTTCTACCCTTTAACGCACTTGACCAAAAACTCTGCTCCAAACAAAGTGATTTCAAATGTACCAAAGCATTTACCGAATTAAAACATAAGCTGTGTGATCAGCCGGTGCTGCGCAGTCCTGATTTTGACAAAGAGTTTGTACTATATACATTGTTTAGGAGGGATAGGAAACATAAGAAAGGGGGTGTAGTATGTTTATATGTAAATCAGGATTTAAAGCCTAATATTACACAACTGGAAAGCGATGAGGGAAATGTGGAATCCTTATGAGTAAATATTTTGTTGGGGAATACACAGGGAAGTCAACTATTGGTTGGCATATGCTATAAACCACCTAATATAGATAATGATGAGGAAGAACAACTGTTAGAGCAAATTAGGAAGGCTGCAGATCATGGTAGCACTTTAATTATTGGACATTTTAATTACCCGGACATTAATTGGGATAGTGGGACTAGTAATTCAGCAAAGGGAATCCGGTTTCTGAACATTTTAAATGACACCTTCATGTCACAACTGGTAGAAACAACAACTAGAGAGGATAACTGTCTGGACCTGGTTATAACAAATAATGTGGATCTTTTCTCAAATATTAATGTAAAGGAACAGTTGGGAAATAGTGACCATAATATGGTGACTTTTGAAATAAACTAAAAAAAAACACATTCATAAAGGGGCATGCTAAAACATATAATTTTAAAAAGGCCAACTTTATTAAAATAAAAGAAGCTCTCAATGTCATTGACTGGCAGAAACTCTTTCACGGGAAAAACACTGAGGATAAGTGGAATATCTTTATACTAACACTAGAAAAGTACACGTCACAATATATTCCACTGGTTAATAAATATAAAAGAAACAGACTGAAACCAATGTGGCTTAGTAGGAAGGTAACTAAGGAAATGAAAAATAAAAAGAAGGCATTTAAAGCTTTTAAATTTGATAAATCTGAGGCATCCTATAAAGCATATAGGGCAGCCGATAAAGCATCTAAAAATGCGATTAGATGGGCTAAACTAGTTAATGAAAAAGAAATAGCCAAAGAGAGCAAGATCAACCCTAAAAGATTCTTTTTTTTTTTTTTTTTTTTTGTATTCAAAATTTTTATTTTGAAAAGGGCATCAATAAGAAGACATACAATGGAAAGGGATGGCCGCGCAGGGCCAAAAAATAACTCAGCAGTAAAGGAACACATAAGGAGTCAGCAGAAAAAACATCAATGTATATCACAAGTATATCCAGCGGGGAGGGGGGGGGACAAACAGACAATCCAGATGGTCAAAGTAGGGGAATCGGCCGAGTCAGCAGAAAAAAACAGCATTAGGGGCCCAGGTATATGTGCAGACGAAAAACAAAATAGAAAAAATAGATAAACAAACACACAAAAATAATAGGAATAGGAAGGGGAAAGGGGTTGGAGAACTGCCAAAAAATTGCGGCATTCCCGGCACACTCTGGAGACTAACAAGAAGCCAGAGGCCGTGGAAGAGGCCACGTGGCCGGAAGACCTAGGGCCAAAAGAGACGAACAGAGCCATGGTACTCGTTCTAGCGGCTCGCCTAGGTCATCCCAGTGTCCTGCCGCCCCCCCCCCAAAAAAAAAAAAAAAAAAAAAAAAAAAGGACCTGGAACCCTGTAAACATTAAAGGGGCCAACCTCCGCAAACTGGTAGTAAAGTCTAAAAATAGGGTGTGTCCACAAAAAGAACTTCTGGAGGGTCCAAAGGGATGGGGGATGATAAAACAGGGGTGGGGGTGTCCGCAGGGAGTGTCAACGGGGGTAAACGCGTTTCTCTTGAGGGGAATGAAAAATGGCCTCGCGAGGAAGGTGTCATCAGCCTGGGATCCGACCGTAGGGTCATCTAGTTCAGCCAGTGTCCAGGGACACCATATGACACACGGCCCCTCCATTCCCAGCAACTAGAGGCAGGATCATAGGGAGCTGGGGCAATAAATCACACCGAAGAGCATGACTCTTATCCTCATCAAGGGTATCCGGTGGGATAAATACTCGCCATCTGTATAGCCTCCGGGGAGCCCCAGCCACGCCAGAACCAGGACCACAGGAGAGCTTCAGGCCCCTCCGCCTCCCAGTTAGAAGCCGGGCCGCCGCCGGTATCAGGCAGAGTGAGTCATCCAACGTTTGATCTCGGCGGCATCCGAGAGAGACCCGCGTTCCACTCGGTTGCCTCCAGGTGGGGGTCGGCAGACAGGGGGTAGGACACAGGTTTCCCGCAAGGGTAAAGAGGTCGCCCCGAGCACCTCCACCAGGTCACCATGTCCGGTCCTCTGCAGCGCAGCCCCAGAGATGTCACCGTCCAGTTTCCGCACTCGTTCCTCCTGTTCGGCCAAACATGCGGGCGGATCACGCTCCTGCTGGAGGTCCGTATTCACAGGCCCCGCCGGAGCAGCTGCTTCTCGGCAGAGTCTAATCTCGGCTATAAGGCGATGGATATCCGCACTCGTGAGTGGTCGCTCTCCTTCCTCCATCAGCCAAGCTAGACCGTTGACCAGGCGTTCCATCGCTGCCCTACCGCAGCAAGAAAAAGGGAGGGATGTAAATCTCACGAGCACTTCAGAGAGGCTTTCAACACAGTTCCACACAAAAGGTTACTATTTAAATTAAGAAAAATTGGTCTAGATGAAAATACTTGTTCTTGGATAGAAAACTGGATAAAAGATAGGGTACAGAGAGTGGTCATAAATGGTACATTTTCAAGATGGACACCAGTGGTAAGCGGTGTCCCTCAGGGGTCTGTTATAGGACCAATACTATTCAATTTACCGCAGCAAGCAATCTACCGCAGCAAGAAAAAGGGAGGATGTAAATCTCACGAGCACTTCAGAGAGGCTGCAGTAATGGCCGCCCAGAGTAGGCCGCAAAAATAGGCCGGGAACAATAAAGTTCCCGAAACTGCTCCGAGAGGACACAAAAAGGACCCGGCACAAGCCAGCAGGTCTCCCAGCACCTTCTTCTCCCCACCGAGAAAAAATTTTGTGCCTGGGAATTATAGACCTGTGAGCTTAACATCTGTGGCTGGGAAAGTATTTGAGGGGTTACTAAGGAATAATATTCAGGAATTTATTGGGAGGTATAAAGTAATTGGCAAAAATCAGCATGGTTTCATGAAACACAGATCATGTCAGACTAACCTAATTACGTTCTATGAGGAAGTAAGTAGAAGTATAGATCAGGGGGTCGCAGTGGATGTGATTTACTTAGATTTTTCCAAAGCTTTCAACACAGTTCCACACAAAAGGTTACTATTTAAATTAAGAAAAATTGGTCTAGATGAAAATACTTGTTCTTGGATAGAAAACTGGATAAAAGATAGGGTACAGAGAGTGGTCATAAATGGTACATTTTCAAGATGGACACCAGTGGTAAGCGGTGTCCCTCAGGGGTCTGTTATAGGACCAATACTATTCAATTTACCGCAGCAAGCAATCTACCGCAGCAAGAAAAAGGGAGGGATGTAAATCTCACGAGCACTTCAGAGAGGCTGCAGTAATGGCCGCCCAGAGTAGGCCGCAAAAATAGGCCGGGAACAATAAAGTTCCCGAAACTGCTCCGAGAGGACACAAAAAGGACCCGGCACAAGCCAGCAGGTCTCCCAGCACCTTCTTCTCCCCACCGAGAAAAAATTTTGTGCCTGGGAATTATAGACCTGTGAGCTTAACATCTGTGGCTGGGAAAGTATTTGAGGGGTACTAAGGAATAATATTCAGGAATTTATTGGGAGGTATAAAGTAATTGGCAAAAATCAGCATGGTTTCATGAAACACAGATCATGTCAGACTAACCTAATTACGTTCTATGAGGAAGTAAGTAGAAGTATAGATCAGGGGGTCGCAGTGGATGTGATTTACTTAGATTTTTCCAAAGCTTTCAACACAGTTCCACACAAAAGGTTACTATTTAAATTAAGAAAAATTGGTCTAGATGAAAATACTTGTTCTTGGATAGAAAACTGGATAAAAGATAGGGTACAGAGAGTGGTCATAAATGGTACATTTTCAAGATGGACACCAGTGGTAAGCGGTGTCCCTCAGGGGTCTGTTATAGGACCAATACTATTCAATTTACCGCAGCAAGCAATCTACCGCAGCAAGAAAAAGGGAGGGATGTAAATCTCACGAGCACTTCAGAGAGGCTGCAGTAATGGCCGCCCAGAGTAGGCCGCAAAAATAGGCCGGGAACAATAAAGTTCCCGAAACTGCTCCGAGAGGACACAAAAAGGACCCGGCACAAGCCAGCAGGTCTCCCAGCACCTTCTTCTCCCCACCGAGAAAAAATTTTGTGCCTGGGAATTATAGACCTGTGAGCTTAACATCTGTGGCTGGGAAAGTATTTGAGGGGTTACTAAGGAATAATATTCAGGAATTTATTGGGAGGTATAAAGTAATTGGCAAAAATCAGCATGGTTTCATGAAACACAGATCATGTCAGACTAACCTAATTACGTTCTATGAGGAAGTAAGTAGAAGTATAGATCAGGGGGTCGCAGTGGATGTGATTTACTTAGATTTTTCCAAAGCTTTCAACACAGTTCCACACAAAAGGTTACTATTTAAATAAGAAAAATTGGTCTAGATGAAAATACTTGTTCTTGGATAGAAAACTGGATAAAAGATAGGGTACAGAGAGTGGTCATAAATGGTACATTTTCAAGATGGACACCAGTGGTAAGCGGTGTCCCTCAGGGGTCTGTTATAGGACCAATACTATTCAATTTACCGCAGCAAGCAATCTACCGCAGCAAGAAAAAGGGAGGGATGTAAATCTCACGAGCACTTCAGAGAGGCTGCAGTAATGGCCGCCCAGAGTAGGCCGCAAAAATAGGCCGGGAACAATAAAGTTCCCGAAACTGCTCCGAGAGGACACAAAAAGGACCCGGCACAAGCCAGCAGGTCTCCCAGCACCTTCTTCTCCCCACCGAGCACAGCAGCCAAGGGTAGGTCGCAAGAGTCAGCGAAAAATAAGGTAAAACCTGGAGGAGCTCAGCAAGATGCGACCTTCCCTGTTGGCAGTCAGCTCCGCCCCTAAAAGATTCTTTAGGTACATAAATTCTAAAAAACCCAAGAGTGAAAATGTAGGTTCACTAAAATCTGAGTCAGGGTTATTGTTATCTGAAGATCAGGATAAGGCAGAAATTTTAAATGATTATTTTTCTTCAGTATTTATCAAAGAGAAACCTATAACAGGAGACATGAAATTCATTAATAAAAACTTACTAATACAAAGTGACTGGTTGACTCAGGACAAGGTTTTGCAGAAATTAAACAATGTGAATAAAGCCCCAGGGCCAGATGGAATTCACCCGCGAGTACTGAGAGAGCTATGTGTTGAAATATGTAAACCTCTGTTCTTAATCTTTCAAGACTCTTTTCTTTCAGGAATAGTACCAGAGGATTGGAGAAAAGCTGACGTGGTCCCTATATTTAAGAAAGGTTTAAAATTTGTGCCTGGGAATTATAGACCTGTGAGCTTAACATCTGTGGCTGGGAAAGTATTTGAGGGGTTACTAAGGAATAATATTCAGGAATTTATTGGGAGGTATAAAGTAATTGGCAAAAATCAGCATGGTTTCATGAAACACAGATCATGTCAGACTAACCTAATTACGTTCTATGAGGAAGTAAGTAGAAGTATAGATCAGGGGGTCGCAGTGGATGTGATTTACTTAGATTTTTCCAAAGCTTTCAACACAGTTCCACACAAAAGGTTACTATTTAAATTAAGAAAAATTGGTCTAGATGAAAATACTTGTTCTTGGATAGAAAACTGGATAAAAGATAGGGTACAGAGAGTGGTCATAAATGGTACATTTTCAAGATGGACACCAGTGGTAAGCGGTGTCCCTCAGGGGTCTGTTATAGGACCAATACTATTCAATTTATTTATAAATGACCTTGAGATAGGCATTGAAAGCCATGTATCAGTGTTTGCAGATGACACAAAACTAGGAAAAGTAATACAATGTGAGCAGTAAGTTACTGCTTAGATAGATTGGGGGACTTTGCACTTAAATGGCAGATGAAATTGAATCTAGATAAATGCAAAGTTATGCACTTTGGAGTGAAGAACACACAAGTAATTTATACCCTAAATGGTACGGAGTTAGGGAAATCCAAGCAGGAGAAGGATTTGGGAATAATCATAGACTTCAAACTAAGTAACAATATGCAATGTCAAACAGCAGCCGCCAAGGCCAGCAAAGTATTGGCATGCATTAAAAGGGGAGTTCACTCTCGGGATGAAAACATAATTTTGCCTCTGTATAAATCAATGGTCAGGCCGCACCTTGAATATGCCGTGCAATTTTGGGCACCTGTCTTAAAAAAAGATATTATAGCGCTAGAAAAAGTGCAGAGACGGGCAACTAAATTAATAAGGGGAATGGAAGGGTTAAGTTATGAGGCAAGACTAACAAGCTTAAACCTGTTTAGTTTAGAGAAACGGCGCCTTAGAGGGGATCTGATAACCTTATATAAATAGATACGGGGCCATTATCAACCATTGTCTGATAACCCATTCATTAACAGGACTATACACAGGACACGGGGTCATCCATTTAGACTGGAAGAAAGAAAATTTAGCTTAAAACATAGCAAGGGTTATTTTACGGTGAGAACAATAAAGCTGTGGAATTCTCTGCCTGTTGAGGTGGTTGGGTCAGAGTCTGTACAGACTTTTAAAAAACGACTGGATGACTTCCTGCAGACACAGAATATTAAGGGTTATAATATTTAATATGTGGGTAAAAGCTTCTTGATCTAAGGAGAAATCTGACTGCCATTCTGGGGTCCAAGAAGGAATTTTTTCCCAGTATGTTGCATATTGGCAAGCATTTCAGACTGGGTTTTTTGCCTTCTTTTGGATCAACAGCAGTAGGTTATGTGGGAGAGGCTGAACCCGATGGACGCATGTCTTTTTACAGCCTATATAACTATGTAACTATATACGGATGTCTCAGGAGGTGGGCTTAAGGGCTGTATTGTCCCAAGAATTTGATGGAAAGGAACACCCCATCCTCTATTTAAGCAGGAAACTACTTCCCAGAGAGAGGAATTTTGCCATAATAGAGAAGGAATTTTTAGCAGTGAAATGGGCTATTGACTCTCTGCGCTACTATCTGTTAGGCAGGCACTTTCTCCTTGTGACAGACCATTCTCCTATACATTGGCTTCACACCATGAAATCCAAGAATGCACGTCTCACTAGGTGGTATTTGGAATTACAAACCTACTCCTTCAGTGTCTGGCATCGTCCTGGGAAGGAGCACCTGAATGTGGATTTCCTATCTAGGGATGTGATTGGTGTGGGAGAGTGTGCCTGGGGGTCCACTCTAAGGGGGGAGGTATGTGATGGGGTGTATATAAGGTTCCCTGAGGAAAGGGTTAATTTGGCAGGGTTGATCAGCCCAGCAACACACACAATGACTTGATGTTGTGATTGCTGGGGCTTTAAAAGAGACACGCCTATACAGGCTCAGGAGGTTCATTTTTGGTGGATCTCCCCTCAGACACAGCTCCAAAAGGCCTGTGATTTGAGGACACAATCTTTTGTTATTGTTACATTGATTGCTGGATAGAAGAGAAAGGTTTTCTTCTTTTGTTTATTTGGTTGAAACAAGCAGCTGTGCCTGTATACACCTATGCTACAAGGAATAAAGACTGCTTGATGAAACCCTTACCCTGCTGTGGTGTTCATGTCACAAGGTCCACTCCATTACAGACCTCCGTGGAGACATCAGCACATACTATCTCTGTTTTGTTTTTTTCCCGGAGTCTGCAGATATCTGCTCAGGTAAACCGCAGGGCCCCTGCGAGTAATATACAGACTTTACTCCTACTGCAGGTACAATAATAAGGTCTAATATTTTATGTGTGAATTAACCACAGTTGGCAAGTCTGATTATCCGTGATATATAACGGACTATTGGAATAGACTGCTACTAAACATCTGATATTTGGACTACCCACGTATGCTTGGACAGATTACAGCGGTCTGATAGAGACTATCTAACGATCAGTTATACAGACGGACGGTCCTGTAATTTACCACTTCAATTGAAGTTTGGGAGCACCCTCCTCCAACTCCATCTGTATTTCTATATCTGTTTTTGTTGGGTAGTTGGACAGACTACCTGGAGGAGTAGATTGGCAGCACCCCACTACAATAACCTTCTTTTCCATCAGCGCCAACCATCACACATATTAAATTGGTTATTACCTCCTTTTATAAACCTAAACTCCTCTGTAGCTCAGAGAGACCGTGACAGCGAGAGCTTGAAAATTCTTTAGTCACTAACTTCTCAACCGCGCTTGCATGTTTTGGTACAGGCTATAGTTATATGTGATTTCTCTGCCACACAATTATGTTAATAAACGGATGTGTCAGACCATCAGGGTTATTCAGAGAAATGTGAAAACCATGAGAACTGACAGGAGAAGAGAACAATCTAAAGCAAATAGTCAATTTGGAAAGTGAGATAAATGGGAGCATTTTTCTGGTTTGGCTATTTAGACCTAGAATTTTCACTTCTCCTGCCAATTCTCCTGATTTTCACCTTTCTCTGAATAACCCTGCAAGTAATTCCTGGAGAAATACAGTAAATCACCACTGTGAACCTACCTATCAGTGATTTTCAACTTTTTTCATCTTGTGTTAGCGTGACAACAATATCAAGGCAAATCATCAGTTTTATAAGGATATGTTTTATCATTAAAAAAAAAATTGTATTAAGATTGTGATTAAAGTTCTATTCATTAATATTGCTCCCCATTCTGAGACCTAATATCTGGAACAAAAGACACAGGGCAGTATTCCAAAGTTGGTGCTAACTTAACCAGAGCTGTTGTAAATTTATCCAGAGCCATTATAGTCTATGGAGTTAAGTTACAACAGCTCTGGTTAAGTTAGCACCAACTTTGGAATACTGCCCATAATAGAATTAATCCTATGGCAAGCCATTAAATGGTTATAGAGAATCAATTCTTCTAAGATTGAATTCAGTTAAGACTTTTCAGAACAGAGATAGAAAAGGAAACCTCTCTCTACTTGCCAGTCGCAGAAAATCTTATGGGTTTGGAAATCTTGTTATACAAATTAAAGACCCTGATGTAATCCTAAACTTTAATGGCAAAACATTAACGCCTCTTGCTGGGTGCAAAGCTCGCTAGAATTTGAAGGCATTATTCACTCAATCCAGCAGGGAATCCCTAAGGAATGTAAAACAGATGTGTGTAATGTAACTTGTGTGAAAGGAAACTGTTATTTGCTGAAAGAATGGCCCTTTACAATGTCATCTCTTCAGTAGCTATGGCCATGATCTTTATATATATGCCTTATGGCCGACACATTCAGAAAAACAGCTGCTTAGTCTCCCCTCCCCATTGATCTACTAGTTCTTATGCAAGGCTTCTACTAGAAATCTTGGAGTACCTTACTGAACCACTGCTTGAATGCTCCCCATCCCCCCTCAGAATATTCCCGAAAATGCCTAAACACACATGGATACACACAGACCTGCTCCCCTGGCTGCAAAACAGGGGTCCTCATATTAGCATGCCCTAGGGAAAAGAATCCCCAATCCGCTCTACCACCAAAGTGAGTAACACCATTCCCACCTATCCACGTGATCAGCACCAATCACCCCTTCCTAACAAATTAACTTGTGGAAAACAACATTGAGACAATGAAATTGAAAGTCACCATCTTCCATAGAAGGAGAAGCCACTGCACAAATGGAATCCCTTTAGAAACACAGACACCAGCACCAGATCGCGGCCATGATCACCAGGAGCCGTCATCCACGTGGACACAACATCACGTCACACGTCCACGACGTGATTACATCACAGTGCGCCAGGAAGGACCCGTTGCAAACACAAGCTTTCAGTTTCGAACTGATTAGAGACAGTATTTTTGCCACGGAAGAAGCTCCTGGACAGCGCGAAACGCGTTTGGCCCATATATTTTAATATCCTATTGCTATTAACCCTTTTTCCTTTGTTTTATATAATAAAACCGTCTTTGCTGCCCTTTTATATTTTGAATTCTTTTTATTCAAAGAGGGAACAGCAAGCTCTCCTTTTCAAAGAATCCGGAATTACCATCTACAACCGGCTATGTTCACCCTCATGCAAGAACCATACGGTGAGCAGTTACTTATACCTTTCATGTAGATTTACTATGTATGACATATTCGCACTCCTTCTCTCTTTCCATTGAAACCAAATTCAGACCCGAAAGGATGATAGCCGACAGGTTGGCCCAGTAACCACCTGTAATGCGCTCAAGTGAGGGCTTGAAGCTCTCCCAAAGTGTGAGTGGATAAGATTTGTTTAGCACTATTTGCACACATTGTTTTTCAATTTGTTCCCTCTGAGGTTTATATGAAGTCTAGGACCTAACACAAAGAATTCCAAAAGGAAATTTCCAGTCTCTGTGAGTTTCACGCTTCACTCTCCACCACCATTGTCCCATAACTCAAAGAGGAGAGCGCTGTCCTGCATGTTTCCTACTGTCCAAGTGCTCCACCCCAGGGACCCTAACCATACCAGTTATGTATTTCTTTCTGTGCATTAATACAAACCATTCTACCTGGGGCAATCAGTCCAAAGCCCATACTGCAGCACTGTTAGGGGAATATATACATCCCCCAGGACCATTCCCTGTCACAGTATGTACACTTCAAGAGAAGAGGCAAATATCTCAAGTCCCTTTTTTTAAAGGGCCACTACCATGAAATGTCTTTATTGTGTCTATTTTATGTTGCTGTTATGGACTTTGTTTTTCTCTTTTCTTTAGTTAAGAAAATATTTGAATCTATATGGGTCACATGGTGCCTCTATTTTGTGATCTTTTGTGTTGTAAACTGTCCCCTCCTCCAATATACCGTGTTTTCCCCGAAAAGAAGACATTGTCTTATATTTTTTTTGGCCCCCATAAAAAACTCACTAGGTCTTATTTTCGGGGTAGGTCTTATTTATTTTTTATGTTGGTGTGTTTCTTTTTTTTGGGCGGTGTAAGCCTGGTATCACTCTGCCTGTGAGAGGAGCTGGCGCTAGAGGAAGAATCAGCTAAAGCTGCGGTTACACGAGCGTTCTTTGAGCAGAAGGAATGCCCGGAGTGCTTCCGTGTGACCGCAATTCCCTGCGTCTGTCGCAGCTTTGTGATGGCTGGACGGGGAGGGCCACATGGTGTAGCGTGCCCACGAATTGTGTGCACTACAACCAGACGTGATTTCAGCCCTTCCCGTCAAAAAGCTACGATGCAGACAACACTACAAAGCGCGATCCTCCATAGGGCGGGCCGTTCTAAAAGGATGCACGCGGCCGCCGGCAATGTGCGGCGGCGGCGTTCGGGCTCGGGCCACAGCGGGAACGCTGCGTTCCCACAGCGCTCCCGCTGTGGGAGAAGTGCGGGCACGCCGTTCCTGCTCGACTCGAGCCCTGCGTTAGTCAGTTTGTCGACTTTTTCCGGCGGCAGGTCTGCGCTGCGATTAGTGGCTCGTTGGCTTTTTCTTACGTGTTCAGGGTGTTTTTTCCGGCGGTTCTGGGGGGGGGGTCGGTGGGTTTTCAGTCGGTGACATTTCGGTGCTCTCTGAATAACCCCCTAAAATTTTTAATTTTTCTTTTTTTAATATTTTATATGGTCATGTTTGGTAACATTGGAAAGGTCAGACTCTGTCCTGTCTGACACTTGACTTGACAAGCGGGGTGTAAAGAATGGTGATCCGGAGGTCCAAATGACAACTTCCTCTCCTTGCAGCAGTTCAACGGATTGTGTTTTAGATATAGTAATGCATTATGCCATCACCTCCAAATTCACTCACAGTGTGGGAAATGAGGTGAATTAGTGCACAACATAGTTTGCGTTATAAGTCAATAATGCCACTGCCTTAGAACAAATAAAATACGTTTTTGCGATTTTTTTTTTTATTTTTACATCTTATATGGTCATGTTTGGTATCATTGAAAAGGCCAGACTCTAACCTTTTCAATGACGCCTCAATAGACCTTGTGGGGAGTACAGAATGGCGATGCAGAGGTCCACAGTACCCCAGCACTCTTCGCAGTGGATTAACGTTTTCGATGAAACAATGTGTAGTAACGCATTGCCCCATCACCTCCACACTTGCTGCTGCTATTGGAAATGAGAAGGTGAGGTAGTGTAGCAATATTATTCACTTTATGAATAATCGCGTGTCAGCTGTGTTGGTGGGCCACATCAGAGGCCCGAAGCAGCACCTGGCGGGCACCACCAAGTTAATGAATACAAGGCATGATGTGTGTACAGGATATGTTTCATCTTTATTTTTCATGTGATAACCCATGCACAGTGTATTCTAGCATGCTCTGAGCCTGTGTGTCGATCATATATTTCTCCAGTTCATGTAGCTGTGTTTGCTGTGAAGCGGATAAATGAGGTGGACTAAAACCATAACTTTTGGGTGGTTTGGCAGCATTCTGTACAAGGTGTGTAAGTTAATGTAAGGGACACTACAAATCCATACACCAGATGTGGCAAACGGAATCCATCTGTACAAATATGCGAAGACAGATCAAAACCCAGTCCCCTAGCTTACATGACACAAACACACAATTAAATAATGAACGTATTAAAATAAGCTCATACTAATGTTAGTTCCATACATGTCTCCATTTAGACTAGGTCTTTCACCAAACCCCAGAGACGCCCTAACAAGGAGAAATGCAATGACAGCTGCACAGTGAAGTACGGGAGATGCCATCTGCTTGCCTTCATATTGTATGATGAATGAGCTAATGTGTATGAGCCTAGGAAGGGCCTTAAGAGGGTTGGTAAGGAGTCCATGTTATCACAACACTTGTCCATTAGATATTCCAGACATTTATATGCACACCATCATATTTTCTTTAAATTGTGTTTGGTCAAGGGACACTGGTTTGTTGTTCCCGATTTGTATAAACCTTTAGCACAATACCCACATCAGAATATTATGAATGAGGCCTGTATGATATCTAATATTTTAAGTGTTTTTTTTACTTAGCACTCCAGTATGAGGTCTTAATTCTGCACTCCTAGATCTTATTTTGTCACGATTCCCCCTAGGGTCAATGGCGTTGGTCCCTATACACTGTATTCTATCTACCCTTCCGATCCTTAGATGGTAGGCAAAGCAATCTATAGTCGGGGGAACAGAATGACACGTACCCAGTAAGGTTAACAGATACCAAAATATAACAAGATACTAAGTCAGGATAGCAGAGGTCTTAGTACCAGGAGAGGCAGTCAGCCGTT
The DNA here is from genome assembly GCA_009667805.1 of Leptobrachium leishanense. Taxonomy (NCBI): domain Eukaryota; kingdom Metazoa; phylum Chordata; class Amphibia; order Anura; family Megophryidae; genus Leptobrachium; species Leptobrachium leishanense. The sequence continues at coordinate 123,618,177 of CM019067.1, read as the reverse complement.
TGCCAATATCTGTACACAGAGAGGGTTCGTCAGGAATAGCCAAGTCAGTACACAGAGCAATTAGCAATAACAACAGAAAGCACTGAGGGATGTGAAAACCACGTCAGGGCACTGGAGGGAGTGAGTGAGGTGACAGAAACCCCCTCTACGGGCACTGGGTTTTAAACCCGACGGGCTGAGTCTGCATCATCAGGCCACACTGTGCCCTGCCCCCTGGCATCTCACGTGACTGCCTCGGTCCTGCTCTTCACTTGGCAGTTGGCCACCGAGCAGCGATGAAGGCGCTACCGGGCTCCGCCGGCGTGGGACGTGATAAAATTCACATCTATGGAAATTAAACTACAATACATGTATATAAACATATAACGTTCGCTGCAGAGGACGTTATACAGACATTGTCTATATTCCCTCGCTATGTGTGAATGACGTCTGTATATTATTGCTACTTGTCCGCATCATCAAGCACCAGGATTGGCTAGATTGCCAGTATTCCACAGTTGGCTGACTTTCTGGAAGTCAGCCATCAATGTGGGACTTGCCTCGGCCACTGATGTTATCACCATGGGCATAGGCTTTCCCTCCTGGTTGGATAAATCCTATTGTAAGAGATACAGGTTTTTTTTGGACACATACACTGATCAGCCAAAACTTTTAAACCTCCTGCCTAATATCATGTAGCTACCCCTTCATGCTGCCAAAGCAGTTCTGGTGTGTTGAGGCATGGACTCCACAAAACTTCTGATCAGGTCCTGTGGTATCCAGCACCAAGACATTAGCAGCAGAACCTTTAAGTCCTGCAAGGTGTAAGGTGGAACCTCATTTGTTGTTCCAGCACATCCCACAGATGCTCAAATCGGATTGAGATTAGGGATGTGCGTTTCGGGTTTCGGAATTTTCACGAAATTTCCCGATTCGTGTTTTCAGATGCGGCCGATTTTCTGAAAATTTTTAGATCCGAAAATGGCAGATCCGAAAAGTTTTCCGAGCCGAAACGAAATATTTTCGGAATTTTCGAATGTACTTGAAATGTGTGAAATCGAAATTTATTGCTTTGAAACGAGGAGAACAGACATTCCGAAAAAATGAAAATTTTCGAAAAGTCGATACAAAAAACGAGCTAAGTGACACGAAAATACGAAAAATGGTCGATATTCCGAAACTATTTACAATTCCGAAAAACGAAAATTTCCGAAAAGTCGACACAAAAAACGAGCTAAGTGACACGAAAAATGGTCGAAATTCCGAAAAAAATGTACACGAAAAACGAGTCGAGCCGAACCGAATCTAAACAGAAATCGGTCTAAATGAGCCAAATCGAAAAGTTTAAAAATCCGAAAAATCGAATCGAACCGAAAAAAAAATCAGTGCACAAGCCTAATTGAGATCTAAAGGAATTTGACCAAGGCATCATTTAGAAATCTTTGTTATGTTTCTTAAACCATTTCTGAATGCTGTTTGCAGTATGGCAGGGTGCATTATCTTGCTGAAAGAGGCCACTGCCATCACAGACTACCAATGCCATGAAGGGGTGTACATGGTCTGTGACAATCTCAAGGTAGGTGGTACATGTCAAGTGTGTTCTGAAACCTTTCTATCATTACCAGCATTAGGTTTTTCATCAGAGGTACTGTAGCTCTTCAGTTTGATGGGACCAGATGGGCTAGCCTTCATTCCCATGTGCATCAATGAGCCTTGGGAGGAAATGACCCTGACACAGATTCACGGACAGGGGTGGACTGACCTCTTGGGCCCCGACTGAGGGCCTAGATGGAAGGGGTGCCCGGATTGGCCTTGCTTGCCCCTGCAGTTCAGGACGTGCGTGGAATGTCATGGGGATTTCCTCCCCAGCGCTCAGGATGCTCCACGCGCATCCTGTTGGGCCCCTGCTCAGAGCCGATTTGGCACCGAGCAGAAGCTTCAGCCACAGCGTGCTAACATCAGCCCTTGCCACGGGACAACCTCCATGGGCCGCAGGAGTCATCGCGCGTGCATGCGATGACGTCACCCTCTGGCGTTCCCCCTGCCCAGTATTACAGGGGTCCCAACATCATTATGTAATGTGTAAAAACATATTGCCCAATGTTCAGCGCTGCGGAATATGCTGGTGCTATATAAATGAAGAATTATTATTTTGAAAGTTGTGTGAATAAATTAAATTCTTTAACACAACAATGTAAATGTCGGTTATGTGTGTTTTTTTACCTTCTGGAGGCATGGCGCAAGGGGCCCCACGATCTCCTATTGCCCAGGGGCCCCATTAGTTGTCAATCCCCCTCTGTTCATGGGTTGTTGCACCACTTTTGGTAGGTACTAACCACTGCATACCAGGAACACTCCCAAAAGACATCCCGTTTTTGAGATGCTTTAACCCTATAGTCGCTAGTTTGGCCCTTGACAAAGACACTCAGATCTTAATGCTTGCCTGCTTCCAACACATGAAATTCAAGAACTGACTGTTCACTTGCTCCTAATACATCCCACCCCTTGACAGGTGCCATTGTAACAATATAAATCAATGTTATTCACTTCACCTGTCAGTGTTGCTTCCAGTAGTGTACTTATTGTTCAAGCTCTAGATGTCCATCTATCAATTTATGCCTACCTGCCTCTTTCTCTGAAAACCTACAATATCTCACAGAAGTGAGTACATCCCTCACATTTTTGTAAATATTTTATTATATATTTTCATGTGACAACACTGAAGAAATGCCACTTTGCTGCAATGCGAAGTAGTGAGTTTACAGCTTGTATAACAGTGTAAATTTGCTGTCCCTTCAAAATGACTAAACACACAGCCAATAATGTCTAAATCTCTGGCAACAAAAGTGAGTACACCCCTAAGTGAAAATGTCCAAATTGGGACCAATTAGCCATTTTCCCTCCCTGGTATCATGTGACTTTTAGTGTTACAAGGTCTCAGGTGTGAATTGGGAGCAGGTGTGTTAAATTTGGTGTTCACTCTCATTCTGGTCACTGGAAGTTCAACATGGCACCTCATGGCAAAAAACTGAGGATCTGAAAAAAAAGAATTGTTGCTCTACATAAAGATGGCCTCCCTAGGCTATAAGATGATTGAAAAGACCATGAAACTGAGCTGCAACATGGTGTCCAATGGTCTGGTGTGTTATGGTCTGAGGCTGCATGAGTGCTGCCGGCACTGGGGAGCTACAGTTCATTGAGGGAACCATGAATGCCATCATGAACTGTGACATACTGAAGCAGAGCATGATCCCTCCCTTTGGAGACTGGGCCACAGGGCTGTATTACAACATAATAACCCCAAACACACCTCCAAGACAACCACTGCCTTGCTAAAGAAGCTGAGGGTAAAAGGGGAGAGACTGGCCAAGCATGTCTCCAGACCTAAACCCTATTGAGCATCTGTGGGGCATCCTCAAACGGAAGGTGGAGGAGCACAAGGTCGCTAACATCCACCAGCTCCGTGATGTCGTCATGGAGGAGTGGAAGAGGACTCCAGTGGCAACCTGTGAAGCTCTGGTGAACTCAATGCCCAAGAGGGTTAAGGCAGTGCTGGAAAATAATGGTGGCCACACAAAATATTGACACTTTGGGCCAAATTTGGACATTTTCACTTAGGGGTGTACTCCCTTTTGTTGCCAGCGGTTTAGACATTAATGGCTGTGTGTTGAGTTATTTTGAGGGGACGGCAAATTTACACTGTTATACAAGCTGTACACTCACTACTTTACATTGTAGCAAAGTGTCATTTCTTCAGTGTTGTCACATGAAAAGATATAATAAAATATTTACACAAATGTGAGGGCTGTACTCAGGCCTGTGAGATACTGTATATGTACTGTGCAAACCCAGAATGGCTGCATTTTATGAGGCTGCTTATGAGAGGTAAATGAGCATTACTGAAAAAAAAATACAAAATTCAGAGCACTCCATTATAATAGTCTTAAAGATTTCAAAAACACCTGGGTTATTAATAAATGGAGATTTGGTTACAAGATATGCAAATAATTTCTATGTGTGCCATTTACACTGCAGTGTCAGACATACAAGGATCCTGCTGCAGCAAACAGAAGAAAGGGAGATTATTAACTTCTCTCGGTTTAGTTTTTACTCAATCAGCAAAAATCTCTTTCCACATGTCAGGATTATGTAAGAAGGGGAAAGATCAAGCATTATATAGTTCTCATGTTGGTGCATTTTTTAAATGATTTTTGTTAAAGGATTACACAATTTCTTCACATGGCCTACATGCTCTTAAAGCTATACGAGACGATGCAATCAACACAAATGGAACATATCATGCATCCCTATAGACTCTAATGGCGGAATTGAAGTTTAGAGGAATTAGATGATTTCTTACCATGGAGAGCAAGCGATGTTGGAGAGTGAGTGGACACATTTTCTTGTCCTTTGTGTAAAATTGTAGAGTGGCAGACAGTGTCACATTACTCTGGATTCAGTCGCCTTCTGTGTGTATCTGAGGCAAGTACCCTTGCTCGTATAATGAACTGCTCAGTCCAACAGATGTGAGTGTTTGGGACAAATGGCGTCAACTCCGACAAACATTTCCAAAACCAAATGGCAAGGACTTCAAATAGAGAAATGCAGTCAAAGAAAGAACAGCGCTTCCCAAAAGAACCAACAAAAACTACTCCAAGTGATCACACAAAGGGCGTAAAACAGGTGGTTTCTTCGAACGTCCCTAGATCTTAGGGACGATACCACGGATATACTTCTTTCATCAAGGTATACGCTCCTAATAAGGCCCAGCTTAAATTTATATCTAAAATGCTACAAACTCTACAGAATGATTTCAGAAGGGATAGTGATATTCAGTGGTGATTTTAACATACCGCTGGAGCATGGCTAGGACACCTCCACTGGTCGTTCCTCTATACCAGTGTTTCCCAAACCTGGTCCTCAGGTCCCTCCACCTCGCCAGGTGATATGATTTGCTGCTCAGTGATTGCAGGATTCAGTCAGCATTTCCCCAAGATGATCTGCAAAATCTAGCCTGGTTGAGGGTCCCAAGGACAGGTTTGGGAAACACTGCTCTATACGCTCTCCCATATTACGCTCCTGTCACGGCTCTCTGCAAGCTTTGCAACTGGTTGATATTTGGTGCATGTTACACCCAGCTGATAAGGACTTTACATTTTATGCCCATCCCTCGCAGTCCTACTCCAGGCTAGACTATTTGTTTCTTCCACACTACTACTTACACATTCAATGTAATGCTTCCATAGGTACCGCTACGTGGTCTGATAACATTCCCATTTCAATCACTATAAGCTCCATGTACCGGCTGATGTTGCCAAACTGGCATCTTAACGACTCCCTTTTGTCTGACCTGCTACCATCGTCAGAATGTCATCAAGTCTTAACTGACTGTTTGGCAGACAATGCCTCTTCTGAGGTTGTGGTGCCAACTGTGTGGGAGGCAAACAAATGTGTCATTAAGTGTTTATAATTCTATGCAAGGGGCAGAACAGGCTAAACAGGGGTCAACACGTATGCAGGAGCTACTACAGCAAATAGCTTTGCATGACTATTACAGATTTGCCATCTTCGAAAATGTTTTCAGTGTGCACTAATTTGGAGAATGATGCCACTGTAAGTGGTCACACAAAGTACCATAACCTGACAGTACCCAGTTTGCCATCAGTTATAGCCTATTAGGACATTGATGTAGGTTTGCTCTCGAAGGCATATTGTATCTATGCGGTTTATATAGCTCTTGCACAGCACCTGAAGGACTTCCCAACACAAAGTCTGGTATGGCAAGAAATACAATCTAATGCCCAGGGATGCATGTGGGCTTGCCGTAGCAACTCCAATTCCTTCTGCTACCCCCACCTACCCATAATCAAATAAATAAGAACATAAGCTTGAAGCAAAGGCAAATATGCACAACATATGTCCAACAAAACTAGAGATTTAGAACATTTCTTATAGTTTTTGGACTCTTTGCTGGGAGTTTTCTTGTTTGCTCCGCTGTTATACACCCGCACACAAACCAGACTTCTAAAAGAAAAGGAAACAATGCTGCCCCCTCAAATCTGCTGCCCAATTCCTAGGCTAGGGTCAAACGAAAGCATTTTTACACGCAAACGTAAAAAAGTGCGTCCGAACGCATTGACGTATTTTTTCACGGAATACGCGAAAACGGTCATACGATGCGCATTTTTGTGCGTGATTTTTTACGGATCCAAACCAGGAAACTTTGGGTGTCTGGACGTTATGTTGGCCGGACACGAGCAGGGTCTGACGTCTCCAAATCACACACACACGCCGCTAGCGGACGCAGCGCACTCTGTACGTCAGTACTAGCGGTTCTGCGTTCTCGAAAAAATGAGCTAATTTTCCACTTGCGTTGCGCAGCCGGACTTTCGTGCGACCGTACTTCGTATATTGGCCGTCATTGCACATCATTTGCTGCTAGTGCGGCCGTGATTAAGTGCGCCAGAACGCACATTAAAAGTGCGCTGGTCTGACCCCAGTCTAAGCCTGTGCAAGAACACAGCCTTGCATATGCTAACCTATTCATCTCTGCTTCCTCTTTTTGTCTGGCATCTCACTTTTAGGCTAGAGTCAGACGAACGCAGTCTGAGCGCACTCTGCGTACGTGCACAACAGACGGACGTTCTGACAGAAGATACTGTAGACACCACACAGTCTGTTTTTTATGACGGACGTAGAAAAGGGGAAATATGGGAAACAATATGAAAAATGATATGAAAAGGCATTTTGTGTGTCAAGGTGCTGGTGCGTCTGTTTGCCACGTGTGTGAAAGATATTCCTGTCTCTGGATTTCTTCCAAAGATATTTGATATTGCCTTTCACCCAGGATACAGAAGAATACAGACGAAATGCTTTTGTAGAAAGCCGTATATATTTATTTATACGATAGACACTTCGATTCTTAACAGTCTGTATGTAGAATAAGATAAAATTACAGGATCAATTCAGAGCAGCTATGTCTTGTGGCAAGATATAAAGTTCTTAGATGATGATGCTGCACAGCTCCTTCTTCAGAGGTAATGCGTTAGGTGTTGCTGGAGCTTTCCAAGATGGTTCTTAATGAATGGATTGAATGAATTGATAGCTAAAAAAACGTTACGCTTTCTTTTAGATATGCTACACACCTTCTTCCTGTTATCATAAAGTTTAAACTACTGGTAGTGTGGACCACATGTGGAATAAGAAATATGGTGCTTTAAGAATGAACAGGAAACTCTTTGTCTCACTCATGAAAAGACTGTAAATTAACATATCCTTGTGACATCCTTTAGACTGATGCCATCTGTGTTCAGGAGTGGTGAGAAGCTCTAAATTACCTGCCCCCCTACTAAACAAAAGGATTTGACACTTTCAAATTGGCCCTTTTGTCTTGTATTCTAGAGATGTCTATTGGAATGTGAGTTTCCAAATGTCCATTGTACAAATGTAACATCTGTAATATTCAGTATTAATTAAGATATATCTACACATATATATATAACAAATTGAATGAATATCATATTTTTCATGCCCTCGTCTTGATACTAATTTTTCATAAGTATCATAAATTTTCTTGATAGTATTTCAATTTGGTTGTCAGGTATTTACATTTGTATTCCATATCAATCATTTGAGACTGTATACGTGTCACTCTAGTATACACAAAGCATATGAGGAACATTAGGATAAAGATCACAAGTGACAAGACTATCAAAGGATGAGTTAAGAAATGTATTATTCCTCCAATTATTCCTTCATTTTGTCCCCCAAACCATCTGTAATACCATGTTTTTGCTTCTTCGATATATTCATGTTTTATGTCGCTTATCATACCTTCCACTAAGTGTATTTGGACTAAAGTATTGTGTAATCCCGTTGCTGATCTGTCTATTACTTGCTTCAAGTCGTCATTATTTTCTAATTGTTTATAGAAATCAGCTCCATAACCTATTTTTATGTTATACAATGTACGTTGATCATAGGTCATGACAGAATCAATTTTCTTTAGCACTATATGATAAATTTTACCTTTCATATCTTTGGTTGATACTGAAAGTACAGGCCTTTTGGTACAATAGCTACCAGGTGTTAAACTCACTGTTTCTGAACAATTATTTTCATGTAATTCTACATTTCCATCTATTTGATGCCAACATATGATTCCTTTATCATATGTCCATGCAGGTTGTATTGGTATATTATTGATCTTCATCTGACAAGTGCTATTATTTTCCCAGCACCATGATACCTCTTCTAAAACATTAATTCCATATGGACAAACGTAATCACCATCTTTCAGTAGACAATTCTCTACATCAAGCATATATTTAATATCTCTTATACCTATAAAAATTTTATCATTTTGCTTGTCCATTGTCATCCATTTGGAATTAATTATTCTCCCTAGATCAATATACTTAAATCTGTTGTAATTAACTCCTTGAGTAGGCAAGAAAATAGCAAAGGAACATTTTTCAAACGTATGCTCCAGACATCCAAGCCATCGTGTTTGCCAAAATGCTGTATAATGGTAACTTAATCTAGGTATTTTAAGTGGAACCTCATAAGGCCAATTATGATTAAAGAGTGCTTGTAAAAATATTTTTGCGTTCGTATTTATCTCCATCTGTAATCCTATACATCCCAAGGCTAATGATGTATCTTTTGCAATCCTTTCCATTCCTACACTAATATTGAACTTATTTTTGATAAGGTTGTTTACGATCGACATGTCAGTTTTATAATTGTTGATAACTGTCTGCATCTGTATCTTAGATAACAACAATGTAGTGTCCTGAGCCTTACTACCTGTAGCTGCGAGTGTACCCATTCTGGCTGCTAGTGTTTCAATATTTATTCCATTTAATACACTTGCTCCGACACCTAGTCCTCCCAATACTGTATTAAACCAATTCCCGTTTTCTTCGTGCATTTACTGGCCTTGAAAATGTAGTGTCTTGTTTAACAATAATAGAAATCTTGTTGTATACCTAATGTGTATTCACGACACTGTGGAAATGCAAGTGAAATATCCCATTCTGACATGTTCAGTGTATACGTATATATACTAAATGAAGCCCCAAACAAAACTTTGTGATCATCATCCTTGTATATTCTTATCGGATCTTTGCCTTCCTGTTCCACTACCTTGCAATCATCGGTTATTTTTCTTTCTGGTGCCCAATTATTACGGTATGTAGTGATTATGACAGCATAACTATTAGACACATATTCCCCAGTATATCTATCCACACTCCACATCACAATGGTGGGTGTCCATAACCATGATGGGTTTCTAGCTTTCGGATGCCAAGGCCAAATAGTCAACCGGCCTCTACATCTGGCTTGATCTTGATACTTATATGTACTATCTTCAGTATGTTCTATTACCTTTACACGTGTATTAGTATAAGGATTTACATGTGTGGGATGTAGATAAAGATGACACCATATTTTCTCTTCGATAACCTTCCTCTTATTAAACATGGCAATAGTAAGAGTGTTATCGATGCCTGTGGATACTACACATCTATTATCAGTGTTATTTTGGTAAACATATGTTTGAGTCTGGGTTATATTAATAACCAAATCAATTCTTCCATCTGATGTGTTAAAATGCTTACATTCCTCTTGATTACCATTAAATTTGATTGATCCAAATATCGTATCATTGGAAGAATCAAAATTAGTACAGCCTCAATACGCATCTCTAGAATAAGATGGTATACAGTTTATCCATCTACAATCAAATGGGAAGGCTGTGCATTCAACAAAAGTATTTATACTTCTACAGTTAGGTGTCTCTGTTCCCTGCACACCTAATGTACCTGAGATAATCTGTTACAACCCTATACAATTGCATCCATTTAACAAATACCATAAAACCTGACACGATTTGCTTTAGTAAATGGGATAAGATCGACCTCAAGCTTATCCTTGGAATCCACAAAGTTCTTGACAGTTTTTTTGTCCATAGTGTCCTTTGAAAGTTCAAAAATGTTGTCCTTTTTAAATCCAAACAGTCTTTGTCCATGAAAAGACATTATAGAATCTGAAATAAAGAACAGACAGCAGTTTACTGTTCTTACGCATAACTAAGTTTGCATTGATCAATATGTACAAGAATAGGTTGGCCTTTTCTACCAATTTTTACTATTTAAATTTGTAACAGTTTGTCCCAATTTCTTTAGAATAACATAGATAAATTATGCAAAGTAGTTTATCTTGAAGCTTCAATATCCAATGAGCTACTCTTTGAGTATGAACCCCTAAATCTGAGCAATTTTGCAGCAATTTTAAAGGTTTGTGTGTGTGTGTGGTTTGCAAAATTATTTGCCCAAACCCTACAATGTGCTGGATTGCATCCAGGGCCCATGAGACAGTATTCTCAGTGAGTCCTGCTGCCTCTGCAGCAAAACTGCTATCAATGAAGAAACACCTGCATGACATTGAATAATAAATGGTATTGATTCAATGGGAGCAGCAATGACCGGTGCTTCCGTGAGCGCATGCTTTAACAGGTTCCAGTGCTTTTCTGCGATCTCTGTCCATAGGAGCTTGTCTGAATTTGCACTATCTTTTAGCATGTTATACAGTGGTTTTGCAATCCCTGCCATATCATAAATAAATTCTCGGCTAAAGTTCACCAATCCCAAAAATCTCCGGTCAGATACAGTTTCAGGCCTAGGAGATTGTTGCAAAGCTTTAACTCTGGCAGTGCGGGGTGTCTTTCCCTGTGGATCTATATCAACCCCTAGAAAAGCTACTTTGTCTTTTAGAATTTGTACTTTAGCGGTGTTTAATTTCAGTCCATTATCTGCCAGTGCTTGACAAATGTCACACAGTATCTGCTCATGCTCTTCCCTTGTTTCTGTTTGGATTAATAAATCATCAACATACTGCAAAATCTTGCTTCCATACCCCAGAGGATCTAACACCTGAGCCAATGCTTTATGAAAGTAAGCAGGCGAGGAGTGAAAACCCTGTGGTAACACCTGAAATAGGTATTGACGATTTTTAAAGGTAAAAGCAAAGCGATACTGACTGTCTGGATGTAATGGAACTGAAAAGAAACCATTTGCAATATCTAGGACTGAGAAATACTTAGCAGTACCATTTACCTGAGCCATAATGTCTGGTGAAGAGGCAACTAAGTGAGCTGCAGGTGGAGTATATTTATTTACAACTCTCATATCCACCACTAACCTGTAAGAGCCATCGGGCTTGATTACGGGCCAAATAGGGGAATTACATTTGGAATTACCCTCTCTTAGTACCCCTTGCGATACCAATGCTTCAATCACGTGACCCACAGGTTCCTCTGCCTCCTTTGGGATTTTATATTGCTTAATGGCAGGAGGACCTGGACTTTCTATGATAACCTGTAAATTCATCCTTCCACAATCCTGTTTAGATTTAGACCAGACTGTGGGATACCTTTCTTTTAGATATTTTACAAAATTATTATCTGGATATACAGAAAGTGACACCTCACTCTGTTTCACAGCCATGATATGACTATACCATCCTAAAGCGTTAGGTTCAACTTTTCCACCTGTTTTGCCTTCACCTTGAGCTTGCCATAAAACCTGATTAAATAAATCCACATACAACTTCTCTCCATTAATAATATCCATTCCCAGTGTGTTACATTGTGAAGATGGATTGATCCAAAAATCACATATGAGGTTTCCTCCTTTGAAATGAATGTTATTGTCAATGGAAAGAGTGGCAGAGGCGTGTGCACCATTAAAACTGAGAAGGGATATTGTGGGTGCATCATATTTTACTGGCAAATTATGGTTAGTAATGGACACAGCAGCTCCAGTGTCCAAAAGAAACTCTGCTATACCCCCCTCTAGTGTTCCATGATTGTAAGGACGCCCATCTTCACCCAGAGTTATGTCAGCAAGATGAACGAGAGAACAGCTAGGGGTTACACATCCCTATTCATTATTTGTAACAGCTTCAACTTTCCTTTCAATTTCTCTCAACATCTGTATACATTCTCCATATGGACCAGGTGCAGTAGCAGGAGCGGCCGTCTCCACAACAGCTACACTCTGTCCATTCCTCTGAGCTGGCAAAATGCCATTTTCTTTCCCTTTTATTAGGTTACATTTCTCCTCATATTTAGCACAATATTTTTTAATGTGCCCTGGCAGATTACAAAAGTAGCATCTTATAGGATTATTTTGATTAGTCCCATTATATCTACCTTGGGGAGGGGACGAATAATTCTTATTACTTTGAGCTCTGTTATGTACATTTTGTGGTCTATTTAGAGACCTCCCCCGACCATTAACATTTCTGTTATCCCCACGAAATTCTTCCCTGTTCCTTTCATCAGAAACATAACTAATAGGGGCCAGTCCAGTTGGAGCATCCCTAGAAAATAAGGTTTCTGTGAAAGCAAAAATTTTTGCTGTATCAGTACTTTTTCGTTGTAATAATTGTAGCGATCGCATAATTTCTGTAGCCGCCAAATCTACTGTAGATGCATCAAAAGCTCTTAATTTTATTTCACTAGGCAGACCAGTAATTCTAGATACAAATTCAGTCACACTTTGTCTATGCTGGTCTTTAGACATAGAATTATCTGCTGTGTCAGTAAACAAACTCCATGCCTTATTCCACAAATTAGCACACACACGTCTGGCATCATTTTTCTCCATTTTAAACGAATCTAAAGTGGAAAATTGAAATTTTTCCACACCTGTGGCACTCTGAACCACCATAATTAACCTTTGTGTGTTATTTGGGAATAATTCCTCCACATTAACCCTTGGGTTATCACGTGTCTTTTCCTCCAGCACAATGAATTTAATTTTAGCCCATTCACTTAATGAAGTTGGTAACCAGAGCAAAAGTCCTCTGGTAGCCACCACATCATCAAATTGCTTTTTATTCATTTCACCTTCAAAAACACTCATATTATAGAAAGCTCCCCTCTTCTCATCATACTTAGGCAAATTCTTAATCAATTTGGCTAATTTCAGAGTATCAATCTGACCTCCTCCTTGTACACTTCCCAATATTTTCTCTATCACATCCTCGTTTGCCCATTTTCACTACTTAACATCTGTGCCATCTCATTATCAGTTTCTGTTTTCAAAGTAAAATCCATCTTTCTGATTTGAAGCTTTCCACAATATATCAGTAGCAGCCCCCAAATTAGTAATCTGTGTCTGCAACTGATCAAAATTGGCAACATTTATATCTAACTCCTTTCCACAATTGCAACATTGTTTTGTGGGACCGAGTTAACAAATCTCTCTGTTGTTTCAACATTTCTTTTAAAACTTTACGATCTGAAAATTCCTGCTCATCAAAATCTAATTTACTTAACAATTGACGTGAATCATCTAGTTGAGGTTTTGTTTCTGCCAGCGCAGTATCAAATGCATCATCAAAAGTTACCCTTGGTTTTAATTGTCCAGCAGGCAATAATTGTTTTGGCGATTTAACGCTACTGGAATCTTCCTTATTCCTCGTAATAACACAAACAACTTTCAATTGTGTTAAAAACATATCTCTTTTCTCCTTCGATTTTGTACAAACATAACAATTATTTGTCCTTTTCAATTGACTCCCATCATTCAATAAATTGTTAGTTTCTAGCAAACCTTTTGCTAATAATGCCACTTTTTTACTCTCTTTTTTAAACGCATTACTTTTTTCAATCTCTTTTACACCATCTAGTATTGTAAGGAAGCAATTCTCCCAAATAATTTCAAGATTAGCCCCTTTTAAAGACAGATCTTTGTTACACCTGGCAGCAGTCTTTTGCAACCACTCCATGTTTAAACACAAGTAAAACAATTTTACTTAAACTAAACAATATAAAAGAGAAATTACTGTAATTTTTTCCCTAGTCAAACATAAGACACATACCCTTCAGAAATCTGTTGGTTCTGACAGATAGCGCAAAATCTGTCAGACAGTTCTCCGAGTTGTATGTTGCATGCGAAGGCAGCCCTCAGACTTTTAAATCTTCTTGCTTTCTTGAATTATAACCCGAATTCTGCAAGGACAAAAAGGACCTCGAAACCTTCAATTTCTTTGTCTTCCACCTCTTCCTCTGGTACCAGGAACAATAAATCCACATCACGACGAATTTTTCCTCCTTTCTACTTCACAAACGCTTGCAGTCCATGTATTCTGTAGTGCAAAGTCTTTGGAATGGATTCCAGATGCTTTGTCTCAACATACATACAGCGACAGGACTCTTCTTTTTTCTTCTTTGTTGACACGCAGAATCTTTCCAACTTTTTATTCTTCAGTTGCCCATTGCATTCTCCACCATTATGAAAGATATTCCTGTCTCTGGATTTCTTCCAAAGATATTTGATATTGCCTTTCACCCAGGATACAGAAGAATACAGACGAAATGCTTTTGTAGAAAGCCGTATATATTTATTTATACGATAGACACTTCGATTCTTAACAGTCTGTATGTAGAATAAGATAAAATTACAGGATCAATTCAGAGCAGCTATGTCTTGTGGCAAGATATAAAGTTCTTAGATGATGATGCTGCACAGCTCCTTCTTCAGAGGTAATGCGTTAGGTGTTGCTGGAGCTTTCCAAGATGGTTCTTAATGAATGGATTGAATGAATTGATAGCTAAAAAAACGTTACGCTTTCTTTTTATATGCTACACACCTTCTTCCTGTTATCATAAAGTTTAAATTACTGGTAGTGTGGACCACATGTGGAATAAGAAATATGGTGCTTTAAGAATGAACAGGAAACTCTTTGTCTCACTCATGAAAAGACTGTAAATTAACATATCCTTGTGACATCCTTTAGACTGATGCCATCTGTGTTCAGGAGTTTTGAGAAGCTCTAAATTACCTGCCCCCCTACTAAACAAAAGGATTTGACACTTTCAAATTGGCCCTTTTGTCTTGTATTCTAGAGATGTCTATTGGAATGTGAGTTTCCAAATGTCCATTGTACAAATGTAACATCTGTAATATTCAGTATTAATTAAGATATATCTACACATATATATATAACAAATTGAATGAATATCATATTTTTCAGTGTGTTGCGCATGCGCAGTTCGGTGTGGGTTTCTATTGCTCATGATTCTATGCTACGACAGACGTTAAACTGTGCGGCAACACGGACGTGATCACTGCGTTCGTCTGACACGGGCCTTAAAGCCACCAGAAAAAATCCCTCCCCATAGTGTGATTGTAATTTGATCAGGAGCAATTTGTAAAGTGACACTTGAGAGGTCTGATATCATACTGCATCTCCACTTTTGTGTCCTCCTCCACTTTTCATGTGCCCTAGTCATTCAAAGAGTATTTCAGAGAACATATACTCTGCAAGGATTGAGGTGATTTTTCCTGCCAGCGTGTTTACCTTCTCCATGGACAGTCCACGAGCCTGGTCTTCCATGTTCAACTTATAATTTGCTTTATGAACATTTGTTTTAATCAGTTGTGGTTTATAGGATTAGTTATGGAACAAATTCTAGTTTTGCACACTATGATAGCACCTCCCCAAACTACTTCAAAAGCTTCCACTTTTTTTGTCTCTATTCTTTCAACAGCGTATAGAGTATTTAAATGTTCATGATGCTTTGATTCTATAGGAGGCCCTGGAGCCGAGTTTGAGATAACAATGGTCTATTCACCAAAGGGTGAAGTTAGGAGAACAGGCTGGAGAAGTGAAAATTCCAGGTCAAAATGGCTAAAACTAGAAAAATTCTCCAATTTATCTTACTTTCCAAATCAGCTATTTGGACTAAATTGTTCTCTTCTCCTGCCAATTCTCCAGGCTTCACCCTTTAGTGAATAGACCCTATAGTGTGGAAGAGCCAAATCAGACCTAAGCAGGGTAATTCAAAGAGATCCGAATGGCTGGAGAAAGGTAACCGAACAGTGAAAATCAGCGTTCGGTTACCTTTCTTGGCCATTCGGCTGTCCAGAGAGCAGGCAATTCGTCAAATCTCTGACATAGCTCAAATCCTTAATAACCTACTTGCACAAAACCAAAAAAGTGAACTGCTGATCCTCGGCGATTTTAATACAGATTGGCTAAATCCTAAAAACAATAAACACTGCTCACTGTTTAATTGAGTTAGCTGCAAAGTTTTAATCTCCTCCCCTGCTCGCATTAATATGAAAAGCCCTAACCATACCTTGCTGGACTGGATTCTCTCATCTCCTGAATACAGGAGGCAGGCGTTCTCGCTAATAGCTTTAGTGACCACTGTCGTGTACTGCGTGCGTAAAATAAAGGCCACAAAATCTCCCCCTAAAGGTAAATTTATTCTTGAATCCTTCCTAAGTGATCTCAAACAGCTCCCATGGTACAGACTAAACCTAATCCCAGACCTAGACTGTGCATTTGCATACTTTCAGTCCGAGCTCCTGCAAGTCTGGAATTCCCATGCCCCGCTATGTAAAGTGCGAGTAAGAGGGACCCATCTCCCCTGGGTTACAGCTGATCTTACACTAATGTACCAGCTTAGAGATTCACTGTGGTCAAATTTCATGACTACTGGTTCCATGAACAATCACTATGAATACCGAAAATGCCGGAATGCATGCCAAAGCCTTTGACACAGTAGACCATGGCATCTTGTTAAAAAAACTTAAAGACTCTGGTATTGGTGATCGCACGCTAACCTGGTTTCAATCATATCTATCTGATCGGTCGCAATGTGTGTCCATTTCTGGCAGCTCCTCTCTCCCCCTGTCAGTCACTTGCGGTGTACCCCAAGGCTCGATACTCGGCCCCCTGCTATTTACAATATTCATAAATGATCTGCCTAACATTTACAAAGCCTCAACTGTGCACATGTACGCAGATGACACTAATCTATACCAGCAAACCAACTCTCCCACAACTGGAGGCCGTGCTGCAAGAACAATTCAGGAGGTAGAAAAGTGGATCAAACACAACAAATTTTAAATACTGATAAAACGGTAACGATGCTCTTTGGAACAGCACCTAAACTACATAAATTGCAAAATCCCCATCTATGTGTTGGGACAAAATCAAATGGCACACTGACCAGTCATTTATCTAGGTATGTGGTTAGACCCAAATCTATCCTTTGGCCCCACATCGAAAAACTCATCTAAAATTTACCCCAAACTAGGTGCCCTGTACAGAAACAAATCCTGCCTGAACCCCACGGTAAGAAATCAGATTGTGCAACAAATGCTTATGCCAGCTATTGATTACAGAGATGTAGTGTATGCAGCCGCCCCGCAAAACACACCTTCAGAAACTTACCACATTGTATAACTCATGCTGCCGCTTTGCACTACAATGTAACTACATGAACCACCATTGGGACATGTTAAAAGAGCTAAACTGGCCGTCGCTGGAGTCTAAACGTACCCTTCACCTTTCCAACCTGGTGTTTAAGAGCTTTTCTGGGAAGCTGCCACCCTACCTGAATAGACTGCTTCCTCCAGCAGTTCCCTCAACCTATAACCTCCGATCCCGGACCAGCACCTTACTTGCAATACCACAATACAAAAAGACAGCGGCTCGGTCCTTATTTTCCTACAGAGCACCGCAGTTATGGAATAACCTCCCAGACGCCATCAAATCTTCCCCCAGTCTAAAGTCACTCAAGAGATCTCTATTAACATATCTCAATACAGAATGCACCTGTAAACATGTAACATAATGACTATTTCCTACATATGTATGTTTTTTTTTAATATCTTGCATTTTATTACTTTGTATTTCTGTAACTAACATTTTAATGTTCTTGAACCCAGGACGTACTTGAAAACGAGAGAAAGCTCAATGTATCCTTCCTGGTAAAATCCTTTATAAAATAAATAAATCCTGGTGCATTGCCTGAACATACGGTGCCTGTTCGAGGGCAGTGAAATCCCCATAAAAAAGCAATGCGTCGGCTATTCAGAGAGCAAAAACCAGCAGTGAAAGGCTCCCCCCTAATGCCCTGCCATTCGGTGGTTTAATTCGGCAGGTTTATTCAGGAGAATCCCATAGGCTTCAATGTTAAAAATATTCCCGTTTTAATTAAATATCTAATAAACCATTATAAAATTCTACAGTAAAAATTCTATTTTATAGATTCTGTTAAGGATATTTTAAGCATTTTTCGGGATTTTGTTTTACAGAAGTCAGATTCTTTTTTCTTTTAAGTTTACTTATTTTTTTCTGTAAGCCCTTTTTATTATCATTCCCTGGACCTCATATGTAAATTTCAGAGATTTTCGTTCAGTAGTTTCTTTGCAAACAGCGTTTCACTTTTCAAACATTCAAGCGAACGGTTTTCCTAATTTATTCACGTCACTCTTCTGCGGAGTCGGCTTTTTCCGGCGGTTTCACTGCGTGTGATCGGCTCCTGCTCAGGGTTTTTCTGGCGTCTTCGATGGGTTAATCCAGATGTTTTTGTGGGTTTTCGGCATGCATTCGCTGGGTTTTTGCGGTGACTTTGTCGAGTTTGCGGCAGCTTTTCCCTGCGGTGCTTGCTGAATACACCACAGGGTTGCCGAAATGGGATTGCCGAATGGCACCAAATTGAAGAGAACGAAAAGTCTCCGAACGTGCGGTGACTTTTTGATTCTCTTTGAATAACTCTGAAGGTAAGCTTGCCACACAAAAAAAAAAAACAACCTATTGGTAAAGAAGGTGATGGTGAACAGAGATGAGAGGAACCAGATTGTGCTAAAAAGCACTACATGTGGATAATATTTTAATAAAACATTAAGGTGTGTACATGTCTAGAGTTGAGGCTAGGGACAGATGAGCGCATTTTCTGCAGCCACCGTCAAAATGTACGTCGATGCGTGCGCACGCATTTTTTCACGGAATACGCTTAAGTGGTCAGACGATGCGCAATTCTGGACGTATTTCATGACGGTGGGGTAAAAAGAAGTCTAGGGAAATCCGGCTGTTTGAACGTTATGTTGGCCGCACACTAGCAGCGTCTGACGTCTCCTAATCACGCACACACGCTGCTATGCGGCCGCAGCGCACTTTGTACGTCAGTAGCAGCGGTTTCAGGTTCTGATAAAAATGCGTTCATTTGCTGGTTGCGTGGTGTCGGCGCACTTTCGTACGCACGTACTGCGTATATTGGCCGTCATTGGCCGTTATGTGCTGCTACTGCCGCCGTGATTTAGTGCGTCTGCACGCGCGTTCCGACTGCCCCACTCTGACCCTAGCCTAAATGTACAGAAAAATCATAATACAAACAAGGTACTGGATTTGTAACCGATTGACAGTTGCTCTAAAATTAAGTGTATATTTAAAAGCCATACACTGATCAACCACAAGATCGAAACTACTGACAGGGGAAGTGAATAATATTGATTATATTGTTACAAATGGCACCCGTCAAGGGGAGTGATACATTAGGCAGTAAGTGAATGGTTAGTTCTTGTATTTCATGTGTTGGAAGCAGGAAAAAAAATAGTCAAGTAAAAAGATCTGAGTGACTATGACAAGTGTCAAACAGTGATGGCTAAAAGACTGGGTCAGAGCATCTCCAAATCGAGAAGTCTTGTGGGCTGTTCATGGTATGCACTGGTTAGGATCTACCATAAGTGGTAAAAGGAGGGATAAACTGCATCAGGCTTTGGGGCTGTACAAGACTTACTGATGCATGTGAGGAGCAACTGCTAGCTCGTCTGCCCAATGACAGGAAAGATAATGCAGCTCAAATTGCTGAACAACCTAATGCTGGCCATGATGGTAGGTGGTACGCGTCAAGTGCGTTCTGACACCTTAGAGATTGTTGCAGACCACATGCATCCCTTCTTAGCAGTGGTGTTCCCCGATGACAATGGCCTCTTTTAGCAAGATAATGCCCCCTGCCACACTGCAAACATTGTTCAGGAATGGTTTGAGGAACATGACAAAGATTTCAAAATGTTGCCATGGCCTCCACATTCGCCAGATCTCAATCATATTGAGCATGTGTGGGATGTGCTGAAACAACAAATCCAATCCATGGAGGCCTCACCTTGCAAGGCTTAAAGTATCTGCTGCAAGTGGCTTGGTGACAGACTCGAGGTCTTGGAGTCCATGCCATGACGCATTAGAGCTGTTTTGGCAGCAGAAAAGGGACCTTCAGGATTAGGCCGGTAGTTTGAATATTGTGGCTGATCAGTGTAAATAATCTCAAACTGAAAATAGGAAAACAAAATGAC
This sequence comes from Leptobrachium leishanense, assembly GCA_009667805.1. Classification (NCBI taxonomy): domain Eukaryota; kingdom Metazoa; phylum Chordata; class Amphibia; order Anura; family Megophryidae; genus Leptobrachium; species Leptobrachium leishanense. The sequence goes on along the minus strand of CM019067.1, from coordinate 123,598,036 downwards.
AAACCAAAATGTTAATGGGTTTTAAAGTTTATTGTAGCAGATTTCATGAAGCGTATAAAAGAGATGTGGGCGTTTTCTTCTTCAGGTGGCACAGCCAGGATAACTTGTAGAACGAATGAAGGATTTATTCAAGTTGAGAAACTTCATGAAGGTATGCACCCAGAAGCTTCACTCCCTGGATATAATTATATCTGGAAATAAAGCAAACATGTTAAAACAATTCAGATAGTGGTACCTTACACTTCAATATCTATGCTGGCACGGTAATCTGCTCTTAAGGGCTCCAAGAGCACGTCCAAATGCTGGGTGTCCAACTATTCGTAAATAGAAACAGGTTCAGTTAAAGCTGTGATATGCCTTTGCTTTATTGCAACGTACAAATATACTTCAATATGTAAACTAGAACTACTAATGGAGAGAGAGAGATATAGAGATATAGAGATATAGAGATATGGCAGGACTTACCTGTTCAGTTTTTCATTTTGAGAGTGTGCCCCATCATCAGCAGAGCCTACAGGCAGCAGCATTACGTTCTTGCCGGTCGCCTCTTGGAAAGTGAGTGTTACAGGGATGCTTCCACCTTCTCTGGTTAAATCAGGCTCTACATTAAACACTATTTGAGACAAGAGCATAGATGGTAAATTCTTGGCAAACATTCCGACAAACACAATGACTTTTAACATCAAAGTTATAGGTGGTGTCAAATAGCAACGCTACAAGCAGATCCGGTTTAGAAGGTGGTGACAATTTTGACAGACGAGTGGAGTGAAAAATGTTTTAGATTTAAAATGTCCTCGTTTTTATTTCAAGAAAGTCCGCACCTTCCATAAGCGATAGAGCTGGCCAGGACAATATACTGCCATGGACCAGTGTCAAAAAACGCCAATTATGGCCATCCATGCAGGATGCAAAAACCACACAAGTAATTATAGAAATCTAGATATTAAAGAGGTTGTGGAGATTCTGCCCATACTGGATTCAATTAATGATAATTTCTTTATAATTAGAGAACGTAGAAGTCACAGCATTGTTAAAAGAACCTGTGTGAAGACATAGGTGTCCATTTAAGTCCAAGTTGCAGCACAATTTGTGTATATTGGCAATTATAGCAGACTTGCACTTGCTCACTGACTGTTCATTCGGCCAATTCCTGCAGAAATCAACAACTCAGCTGAAAGTCATTTGGTCACAGAATTGTAAGGGCAGACTGAAAAGACAGATAAACCAAAAATGGGAACAGCCAAGAGTAGGTTGGGCAAAAACAGCAGAATGCTTGGCAATTGCCAATGGACGTTTAATGCTTGGTGTGCAAATCCTATTGTGTGTTAGAAGGCAACAAGGAGAAAGGTATTCTCACAATACTCGATTGTAACAAAATCCAGGAGAAAAGCCACCAACCACACATGAGTTACAGCTTTTTATTTTTCATCACTGGTTTTGTCCACTGAATTGATAACAAGTTTTTACACTAAATATTTGTCTATGTAGTCAGGCATAACAAAGAATGTGCCCACTCCCAGTGTTTAAGGATTAATCACTTGGCGCTCTGTAGAAAATGCAGGACATGGAGATCTGACCTGAAATCCCCAGGAGAAATAAAAGTGACAACAGATCTACTGTTTAAATGAAGGTTATCCAAACAGGCATTTCAGAAAAGCAGTGATGTTTATCAAACATGAGCGTAACAGTACACCGTTCATCTGCGGATTAAACCATTTCACAATATTATGGCCAGGATTCTTCAATAAACAAAATGTAATCCACTCAGGCTAGGGTCAGACTAATGCATTTTTCGCGTTGTCCGTGAAAAAGTGCGTTCGAACGAATGGACGCATTTTTTCACGGAATACGCGATAGTGGTCATACGATGCGCATTTTCGTCCGTGATTTTGTACGGATCATCAATAAAACACTTTTTGTGTCTGGACGTTATGTTGGCCGGACATTAGCAGCATCTGACGTCTCCTAATCATGCACACATGCCGCTAGCGGACGCAGCGCACTCTGTACGTCCGTACTAGCGGTTCTACGTTCTTGCAAAAATGCGTTCGTTTGCCACTTGCGTTGCGCAGCCACACTTTTGTGCGGCCGTTCTTCGTATGCTGCCCGGCATTGGACGTCATTTGTTGCTAGCACGGCCGTGATTTAGTGCTGCTAAACGCACGTTAATACTGCGTTCGTCTGACCCTAGCCTAAAATCACACACCAAGTCTAAACAGCATCAGCAGTGTGTGTGAATCCCAACCACATCCCGGGTGGCAGTTTTTTTCCCATTCTTTAGACCTTTATTCCCTGACCCCTATTATATCCAACAGAACCAACTCCCAGAGTTCTTTTAGAGGTGATCCGTTTATGACCCATCTCTAGAGATGGGCGGTGGATAAATGGTGCTGACCCCAATACAAAATATGGAACCTCTGGTTTTCTCCTTTTACCTGAACTTTAGCCTTATATTAATTATTACTCATGGCGTCATAAGGGAAAATCTCAGGCTCCAAATATATCCCAGGTGTACCCAGTCTCTCCATTCCTGGTTTATATTTGTTCCATAGTCTTAATCAGAAGGCAATGAGTGCAAACTTACTGACCCAGTCTTATCGCTTTACATTTTATGGGAGATTAGCAGGAATGGACAGAATATGATGGAGTCGCTATGATGGCAAATGATCTAATTTAAGGATGCCCTATGGCAGTCCTCAACAATGGCCTTCCAGATATTTTTAAACTACATTTCCCTAATGCTCTGGCTAATAAGTGGCTGTGTATCATGGGAGATGTAGTTCCAAAACATCTGGAGGGCCATGATTGAGTACCTATGCCCAATGGTTTGTAAGGGATCTCTTGAACAGGCCACCACGTGCAAGCTGATCCGCAGAATTCGGAGGCTATTCCATCTTAGGCTGGGGTCAGACGAGCGTAGTGTTCACGTCCGTGATTGCACCTAAAGGTACGTCCGTGATAGCATGACAGAAAGCCCATTGGAGCCTGACACATGAAGTACGTCCGCACTGAACTGCGGACGCACAACGGCCGCGGCCCACGGACACAAGGCAGGCAAGAACGTACAACTCCTAGAACGGCCGCACAAAGTGCGCTGCGTCCGCAAAGCTTTGTGTGGGAGTGATGGAACGTGGTCAGACGGACTGCATTTATACGTCCAGCATTTTTCACGGACAAAATGGTTTTGCTTTTTAATTTATTTTCCCTCCTACATCCGTCAAAATATACGTCAGTGAATAAACGGACTGTGTGGCCACTACTGTGTCTTCCGTACTGACGTTATAAATTTTAGGTATGTCGGAGATCTTTTTTTTTTTTTTTTTTACCATTCTAGGTATAATAGATGAAACTACCATCATTTGAATTTCCCTTTCTTTATCACTAGCGGTTATTGTGGTTGCAACAAAAACGATGTCAACTAATTGGTAACCCCCACAAAATGTGTAATAGAGCACCCATTGAATCTAGGGTCAGAAGAGGACAGACATTTTCATAACCATCATCACCCTCTGCCTTCATCCATATTTGATGTTCGGGGAATAAGCAAAAATCTAGGCTCAAAGTCAACCCCTGTGATTTTTTTTCTGCAACGCGTTCAGCTCAGATCTCGTCCTTCATTACAGGTTTCATGTCAGTTTTATATTTAGTGGCATTTCCCTTGGTAGGTCCACACCATAAATGCATTTCCGATAAATAGACCGACCAACATGCAGTTTCAAAAAATGTTCAAACTCTGACCAAGACATGACCATATAGACCACTTCTGCTCAGAGTCACGTTGAGATTTTTTTTGGCAGGCATTTTTGCAAACACATACCGGTTTTCATGGCTTTCCTCCCAGCAAGATAATGAGGATGATTAAAATCAGACACCCAAGGTTTCCCACCATGGCCCATAGTTACTTGGAACTTGTTAGGACTTTCCAACTCTTTGAACTTTTTAGTTAAATAGTCTTCAACCTTTAAAGAAAAGAAAAAAAAGATTTTAAAAATGCACTGTGTCCTGTATTGTGTGCAAAAAACACCCAAAATGCTAATACTATTAGAATAGGCACAAAAAAAAAAAGAGGCAAAAACAGAACGGTAAATAGCTAGTCTTACACGCTCAACTGATAAGACTGCAAGATCTATGAATGGGTCAGCATTCATGGTCAACTGCAACAGCAAATCTTTCCCAAATGGCAAGGCATGTTTGTTCTCCTTTCAATAGGAAGGAACCTGGCACTCTAGAATGGTGGAAGGACCACTTTTATTTGGCAATCAGCAGCACTGTTTCGGCTGCATGACCCGCCTTTCTCAAGCTGGTCACACAGCCGTAACGTTGCTGGCGATTGTCAAAGAGGTTCTTCCACCATTCTAGAGTGCCAGGTTCCTTAGTTTTTCCAAGTATTCGTGGGTTTGGGATTCCCCCGGTTCCCTGAACATCGCTGATCATCTGAAACAGGATATAAGAGTCAGCATTCCTCGTTCTTCTCATGGCTTTGTGGGAATGAAGTCAAATATGCTAATGGACCTTTGGTCCATCTTCTCCTTTTCATTATGCTACATCAGTGAACCTAAAACCTAGTTCACAACGCAAAGCTACCAAACCCATGTTATCCAGGATTATGAGGCTCTTGGTGGTGAAATAAATAATGTTTCTTGGGGCTATGTTGGAGCATGGACCTGGAATGCAGCTCCCTAGGTTAGTCCTGTCATGTCATGTCTCTGCCTGCACTAATCTTGACTGGTTACACGATTAAATGTTTCAATGGTTCAAATGTTCTCTTTAAACCTTCAGCAAAGATGATCACAGATGCACATTTGAAACTAAACACAGTATACACCATTAACAACACCGTTAATGTCAATGATGATGTTCTGGATGTGAAGGCTCATCATGAAGACTTTGCACATATGGTTTATGAGCCTATGTAAACTATAGATTATTCCACTGACTTTTAAATTGTAGACTGAAATTTTTGGAATCAACCCACCATCAAATTCGTATGCACAATTTTGCAACAAAATACAAATTAAAAAAACAAATTAACAAACGCAATTTGCATATTTTAATGCAAGACTACGGTTGTCCCTGGGATAGACATTCTCTGTGACAATTCACTCTTATTATCCTGTATATCTCCCAAGAAGCTACAAGGAGCAGTCCACATCCTCACTAACAATAATTTAGCCAGCTTTGCTGCTGCATTACAGCAACCAGTGAGCCGGCAGAATATAGGGTGAGCTCTGGGGTCACTCACTGCTGTACAGGGATAAAATTCAGAGGTTATCATTCTTCCCCACCCACCGTTTATTTATGTTATCCCTATTTAGTCCCACCTTGTCATTCCTTTGCCTTGACGACTTAATTTATATTTTAGATATATGTATACCGAACATAGTGTATTTTGTTTGAAGCCACATTTTTCTGCATTAGAATATATTTTGCTACGGTTATTAATCTACTTTTATGCACAAGTACTGACACTGTATATTTTGTACTAGAATTAGCTACTGTACTATCTCTGTTCTGTAAACACTATAAAACAATAAAATTTTGTTACAATAAAAAAAATTAAAAAAAATTCAGGGGTTATAATAACAACTGCTTAAAATCCGCATACAGCACAGATACAAGGTTTTACTGTAATTTCCCTATACAGGCACATTTCTTATTTTCTGGAAGCTGCATTGCTAATAATCTCATCACTACAAATCCCCATAAGCCTGACCCCTTTATTATTAACCGTTATCACATTGACTGTATTTCACCGAAAGGCAATTTCTATAAATGCAAAAAATTTAAAAAAGCACAGGGGTTTCTTTTAACCCATTTCAAAATAACAGTTTTAATGCAAGATTACCATTTTACACAACATTTACGTGTCAAGAATGCATCCCATTTTTCAATAATACAAATGAAAACCTAGGTAGTGAAAAGGAATAAAGAACCGAGTCTTTGATTTGTCGGAGATACAATAGAACAGAGCTGAATGATTTTTGCAGCACATTCCTAACAGAACATCTAGGACTTCGAATCCAATCACATCACCTGAATTAACAAGCAGGTCAAATAGCTCCGCATCCTACCTGGTTCTTCACGTCTTCTGGATTCATATCAGGCACTAATCGTATGGAGAACTTTCCGATGACTTTACGTGGGATGACCGTTTTAGCTCCTCCGGCTGAGAAAGCCCCCTCAATGCCGTGGAGAGACAGGCATGGATATCTCCACCTGTGCATCAGTATGTGGTGCTGCAGAAAGGCATAGGAATAAGCATCGGTATTACAAGACACATCAATCAATATATAGGATCTGAACAGCAAGCATGGGCTAAACAAGGACATCGGCTAAACAAGGACATCGGCTAAACAAGGACATCGGCTAAACAAGGACATCGCAAAACCGCAAATTCCAAAAGCGTTATGACGCAGGGGGCTTATTGGGCTGGAAACTAAGAAGAAAACCGAACATGTGAAACAAAGACCTAAGCAATGAAACAAACACTTTAATATTTAAAGTACAGTGTAAAAAAATGGGAATCAAATTCTGTGAAATTGCCCTTAGTGAGGAGATGGCACAAAAATACCCTTTTCCCCATACATTTACTTCCCCTTATACCACTTGGAGCTCTATACCTTTGAGTCATGCAGGAGCTTGACAGCACCAATGTCATTTGCAAAGTCTTCAAGGTCAAAGTCTATAGCGTCATAAATTTTCTTTTCATCCTCTGAAAGAGGAGCCACTGCTTCATTTATCCCAGGAATCAGAATTTTTCCCTTTTTGTCAATTAAGCTGGCTTCAACCAGAAAATAGAAAAAAAAAAAAAAAAAAAAAAAAAAAAAATCACAATTAGCTGGAAACTTTCCACATGGCACAACACTTTATAACTGTAGCATCATCCACAAGCCCCATTAGATAACGCAGTTGGTGTTGTGCACCAAGTCCAATTAACCTGTTCACTACCAATCGATTTTACATAAAACTGGCCCAGTGGTTTTATGACGGATTACTTTCCATTAGTCAAACAGTAAATACACAGAGGCACCCCTCTGTATATATATGTTTACTGTAGGTAGGCCCTTTATGACAGAGGGCTCCCTCTGCTGGCCAAAAAGTGCTACTAAATTTACATTATAGCTTAAGCTTCCCGTTTCTGTGAAGGATAAACGGTTTTCAAAGCTTTTCAAATCATTTAACACATTAGAGGTCATGTTCGAGGTTTTGAATTTTTAGGGGCATGTTCGGGAGCTCACTTGCAACAAAATTCAAGATTTAGCCCACACTAAGTAAACTCTATATATCGAAACACCAGAAGGTGCTTATGACCAATGAGTATACTCAATCTTGATAGTGAAGGGGTTGGGCCCAGGAAGAGTATGTTACAGGTACTGCAAGTAATTCCAGGTGTGTACTCCATCTCGTAATGGTGACAGTTTCAGTTACCATCTCTGTTCAGCCAAGTCCCAACAAAAAAGGACTCCCGACTTCTTTGTTGTTTATGATCGCTAGGAATCTTAGAAAACAGGCATGTCTTGCAAATCTTAATGGAAATTGCGGTAGGCCAGGGCTGGGGAACCTTTTTTCTGCCAAGGGCCATTTGGAGATTTATAACATCATTCAGCGCTGCGGACTATGCTGGCGCTTTATAAATAAAGAATAATAATAAAAATGATGATTTGTGGGCCATACAAAATTAACAACTTAAAGTTTAGCCAGTCATATTTACACACACCTCCTCCCTATTTAATTCATTTCATTCGGCACGTGGAGAGTAGCAGAATGAGGGGGCAGGGATTATCCCAACTTCCCCCACTCGCTGAAGCATGCAAAATCCTCCTTCACGCTGCACCTGGAAGATGAGGGGGCGTAGCATGAAGGAAGATCCGGCGCGCAGCAGTGAGGGAAGGATAATCCCCGCCCCCTCGTTCGGCTACTCGCCTCGCGGTCAGGTAAAAGGGCCACGGAAGAGGGAAATTAAACACTCCCCTGCTGTGACACCCTAAGGGCCGGACCAAGTGATTCTGTGGGCCAGAAGCTCCCCACCCCTACAGTAAGCCTTTAACTACAGATCCTCTGGCCTGTAGTGGGTCCCGAGGACTGGAGAAACCCTGCTCTTAATAACTATTCCTATAATAATAATCCAAAACCTGGAAAAAGAGGAAACTTGGGTAAAAACTGCATAAATCGTTTTCTTTGTTTGAAGAGCAAATAAAATGTTTTATGCTTATGGAAGAGCATGCAGTCTTACCCATTAGTGCAATGAGATCTGTCATGGCTTCATGGACAGAGCCTCCATATACTCCAGAATGGAGATCTTTGCTGCTACATTCAACCTATAAAAAAAAAAAAAAAGGAGGGAAAAGCTGTGGTGTTCATATAAAAATTAAATCGAGGAAAAAAAAAAAACTGAAGAGAAAAAATGAATGAAACAAGAAAATAAATTACATTAAAGTACGCTAAAGTAAGTTTTTTTTTTTTTTAAACGGTACAATAGTACAGTGAGTTTATAGATTCTCCAAACCATGTCAGTGCGAAAATACGGGGGGAAATATTAAAAAAATAAAACACTGCATACACCTTTGTTTATGGAAGGAAGAATAAAGGTTAGTAGACAAGATAATTTGTTTCCATATTCTGTACATGATCAAGTAAGTACAGCTTCTCTTCCCCATGTTGAAAAGTATATGGGGGTGAAAAGGTTGGGGGTTTACAAATGCTGATCTGTGAATAATAGTATGTTACATTAAAGGCTATGTGCAAAGAAACTATTGCACGGGGAAACCTCACAAGCATTGTACAGTGGAAATCTTCCCTTGACAGGTCAAAACAAGTAGCACGGGGAAACCTCACAAGCATTGTACAGTAGAGATCTTCCCTTGACAGGTCAAAACAAGTAGCACGGGGAAACCTCACAAGCAAGTACAGTAGAGATCTTCCCTTGACAGGTCAAAACAAGTAGCACGGGGAAACCTCACAAGCAAGGTACAGTAGAGATCTTCCCTTGACAGGTCAAAACAAGTAGCACGGGGAAACCTCACAAGCAAGGTACAGTAGAGATCTTCCCTTGACAGGTCAAAACAAGTAGCACGGGGAAACCTCACAAGCATTGTACAGTAGAGATCTTCCTTGACAGGTCAAAACAAGTAGCAGCATTTTAGAATACTGGCAGTGCTTCCCAACCCCGGTCCTCAAGTACCCTTAACAGGCCAGGTTTGCCAGATTTCTGAAGCACAGGTGATATAATTAGGTTTTAATTTGCCATAATAAACCGGTTTTATTTGAAGCCTACCTTTGGTTCTCACGCATGTCCTTACTTCTTGGTAATGCCTTCAATGCTAGATATACTGGTCCAGAAAAGCAGAGATTCTGCACACCTTACAGGGTGGGACAAGCTTATTTATCCGTGAGCCTCATTTATGGTGCATACTGGTACATTATAGATTATTGTACTGCCCTACTGGTTTAATGGATTTGTATTTTTGCAGTGTCCTAAATTTATATTTTACATTGTGTGTGTAATTTTTTTTAACTCTTACACAGTCCAGTTTGTATTTACCATTCTATGGTACACAAAGAAATAGATTATTTTGCTTCTAGTCGGATGCTGTACAAACATTTAGATCAGTTTTCTTAAACTCCGGCTCCCCGGATGTTTCTGAACTACAACTTCCATGATTCTCTGGCATCCATAGCATTCAAAGAATTCTGGGAATTGTAGGCAATTAACATCTGGAGGCCCAGAGTTTGACGTCCCCAGTTTAGATATTCTTCCTTATACACGGACACACTATTGTGAGCCGAGGGAGAGTGTCATTCATGTTTATACTCTGCAGGTCATTCGTTTGAATGAGATTACATCAAAAGGAAGTGATTTTTGTAATATTTTGATTAAAAAAAGCACTCAAAAGGAATTTAGAAGTTGGTGTATTATATCAAATTAATAGTTATACAGCTTGAAGTATTTCCTTTGGTACCAGAACAATGTTCAATATTGGGACATGGTTTGAGCAGTAGAATTACTTTGCCTAGTTTAACCAGCATTGGCACCATCTCTCAACATGTAATGTGCTGGCTGGAGCGCTGCAAGTATTCCCATTCTAATTTTGACATGCTTACTAATTTCGTACGGAAATCCTGAAAAGCCATGCATTCTCATTTTATTTTCCACTTAGGTTGCCATAAACTTGTTTTATGAAATAATTATATATATATTTATATTAATTTTTTTTTTTTTTTTTTTTTACACACACACACAAATTGTTACATCAGCCTGAGTAGATTGCAGTCAGGAAGTTTAACTGTGAGCATAGGCGTCTCTACAGGGAGGCAATTAAACCCCCCCCCCCCCCTCATAGCTATTCCTTGCCCACCCATGTGCCCCCCCCCCCACCACCAGAGGCCCGTTCAATACCTCAGCAGCTGCTGAATTGCTGCAGCGCAGCAATTCAGTTTGCTGCAGCAGTGTCATTGAACGCTTTGGATGCGAATTTTGAATCCAAAATGGCCGATTTCTTAATGAAAAATTCTGATTGTTTTTCGGATCACTCGGACAAAATCTGATAAAAGAAAAGCAGTCAGCACAATTCCGTTTTGTATGCACACACCACAAATGATAGTTTTTAATGAATAAACGTTATGTTTACTTCTGAAACAATATATAAATTGAGCTGTAATATATGTCTATGTGCAGGGGGAAATAAATATTTTGTGCTTTGGTGAACAAAAACCTCTAAATTAACATTGCTGTACGGAATTGTTACTTGCTTCATGGCGGCGGCCATCTTTAATACGTCACAGTCAGCTACTCGCAGCATCTCCACGGGTCGCTGCAAGTGCTAGGTTAGCACTGCTGAGCGGTTGAACGGCGTTCAATGGCAAGTTGCTAACTTAGCACTTGCAGCGGCTGAGGTATTGAACGCGGCTCAGGAATCAGCATCCACCCCCACTTCCTTCAGAACGCTGTATCTCTGTCCCTGAGCGTTGTACATGGTCAAACGAGGGGTCATTGGATAGGGCAGAGTCTGTATTACTTCATCCCTCACAGTGTACATTGTAGTTTTGTCCTGCCAGGTAGATCATGAGTAGGTCTCCTGCCTGGATTACTCTTAATCCTGTCATGTTGTCGTTTCTGAGATCAATGAACAGAACATAATCAAATACAGAGCACACCTTAACATAATATTGCAGTGCAGTGCTCGGAATTTGGTCGTTAGAGCGGATCATCCATTCAGTGCAGGCCTTGTTGCACACATACTGTATATATGTTTGACAACAAATATATGAGTCTGGCGCCGTCACGTACAATCTGTTTGACATATATAAAAAGTGTCAGTGTAAGAATGCATATATTGTGATTTCTTGATCAGGTGACATACCTCAATAAAAAAGTAGCAGATCCCCCGGAGCCCGTACGTAATACAGGGTTTGTTTTTGCCAAGCCAGTAGTTGTCAGAAATGCAGACATAGTCCACACCCTTGAAAAAGGTATCTTTTTTGGCAAAGATCAAGTCATCCAAGCCTTCAGATCCCGACTCCTCCATTCCTTCAAAACAGAATTTGAGATTGACAGGGATTTCCTGTGAAAGGAAGGTAAATTATGAAAATACATACAGAAACAAGTCAAAGTTCATTTAAAGGAGCACCCCGTCCAATAGATAGGAGTGTGGTAGCAATGGTACCCCACATCTGAGTGTTGCCTTTCCGAGCTCCGCACTCAGCTCAGACACTACGGGCACGATTTCATTCTTCGCGCAAATGTTAACGCATGAGCAAAAATGCGAGGGACAAAACACTTTGCGCAGAATTTCGTATTACAATGTCCGCGGAAAAAATGCACGTTAACGTCTAACGCGGGTGGACCTGCGCGAGGCCTTTGCGAGCATAATGTACTTTGCACGTCCTATACTTAACATGGTGAGCGCAAATGCATTTGTGCGCAAGGTATTACAATCTAAGCGCAAAATTTATCAGACAACGTTTGCGCGCATAATTTTAACGTCATTGAAAAGATGTTGGTAACTGAAAATCTGAACGTCCAGGCCGAAACCAAATACACCGGCCCAAGAAAATAAAAAAATACAGCAAAGTATAGTTACACATTCTACGCATACCCAAACAATAAAATTGATAAGTTGTGCGTGTTTTTATTATTGCTGCAGCATATATACTCTGATTTTGACAGGCGCAAAAAACGGAAAGGGAGACAATTGTGGTTCGTAATTCAGATTGGCTGAATCGCGTGAAAAAAACAGTCCACCCACCGATTTCTGCGCGCAGCGTTAATGCTTTTGCGTGTCTTTTTTACGCGCGGTATTTTTTTTGACGGATGGAAAAATGCGCTCGGATCGTAATACCAGCGTTAATTTACGCACGTTAACGTTTAATGCTGCGCGAGTGTTTTTCCGCAAAGAATGTAATAGAGCCCCACTTTTCCACATGAGAAGAAATAAAGTCCATCACAAGAAGCCTCTCTCCTAGCAGTACTGAAAGAGTTAATCACTGTTCTACACGGAGGACATTATTATTATTATTTTTTATCAGGACAAAGAACAAGCTCGGCTCAAGTCATTGAAAGGCTTAAAAGGATGGAGTTATATGGAAACCTCCTGTTGAGGTTGTCGGATAAAGCAAGAGCTGGAGGTTTTCTGGGACTATGAAATCAGCCCTGGGTCAATAGAAACTAATCGAACGCCAGACTCTGTAACTCAAAAGACACAGAAGAAATATAAATCTGCTAAAATAGGTGTTTAGAGGACGAGATGATGCTCGTTTTCTGGCAAAAAAATAAAAAATAAATAAAATACAGGTCATGGCTAGAGAGATCATTTCCTAAGGGTGTTATTCAAAAGGTGCCGTTATTTGAAGATTCTACAAACACTGGTGAAAACAGCCATTGTGTCACAGACACACAAAAAGCAAAATCTAAACAGTGGCAAAAGAAGCTTCACTGTGGAGAAGCTTCTCCTGCAGCTGTTTGCCTAGTTTTGTGAAATGTAGGAGTTACAATGCCAATTTTCACTAGTGTCTGCAACCTTGGCAAGCCATGGCTCTTGTTGAATAACACCCTAAGATATGGATCTCAAACTTTGCCCCCAAGTTTCCAAACTCCAACTCCAATGATTCTCAGGCAATATATTGCATTCAAAGAAATCTTGGGATTGTAAACCATCAACTGGGGGGCTGGAGGACTCTACCCTCAGCGGTAAATTTGTGAAGAATTGCAATTGCTAGGCAAGGTGGTGGAGATGAAGGACTAAGTATATTTTCTTCTCAGTCTTAGGGAGCTTAATCTTAGATTTTCAATCTTCTACATGCGAGGCACTCTTCATAGGAATATTCTGATGTGGTTAGCGGTTTCTCCCTCTGGTATGTTATAAAACCATTAACAGATAAATGTCAAGCAAGCAAAGCAAAAACAACTTCCGTCAAGTACTTTGCACTTCTCAGTGCGTTCTGAAGTTTGGCGTGCTCTGCGCTTTCACAACATCAAAAGAAGTCAAGTACTTAAAAATATAAAGCCCCCAAAATGCAATGTAAAAATGTAATTACAATATTTTATAGGGTTAATACAACATTCTCTGTGTGTTAGTTTTCATAAATTCTAAAACATACGCAATTATGTGTTCTTAAGTAGAACGTGATCTTCCTCACAAGTGAGAGTTTCTCACTTTTGACCACAGCATTGTGGTTTTAATTCCCATTTATTTTATTGTGAATTCTACTTTTGTCTCACAATTTCTACAATAAATTTTTTCCTATCTTTGGCGGATTAGATGTGCAAGCCACGCGGGTTATAAAATATGTGTATCATACCACTTAACACGCTACCAAGGTAAATTCATCCTACTATATCGCATGATTTCAAGGGGTGAAAAGGGTTACGGTACTTTATGGTTATAAAGAAAAGAAATAATTGGTCTATAGGATAACTTATGCTTGTGACATATGTGCAGGTTGGCAGCGAGTGAACGCATGTGGCTTCACTGCACATTTGCCACAACACCAACCTTGTAAAAGATATTCTGTGGCTAAAATAGCAAGCCCTATTTTGACAGACCATGTCATTTTGGCCTAAATGGGATGAGAAAGACTAAGACCAGGAAAGGGATTAAATGCAGCAAATCTTTCCCTTTAATGGACTGCGCGATTTTGAAATCATTGACGTGTCATTTTGGCATTAGGATTGTCCTCGAGTAGGGCTGAGGAAATGATGACCTAATACATTGGCTGGTAGAGATTTTGCCACCACGAGTTTGCAAGCTCATCAGAGTGGACTTCCTACTCCATAACTGCCTTTTGAACAGGTTTGTGAATCTTAGTGGTTTTAGTTCCCCATTCCATATCGCAATGTGTTGCAGAAATTTTACTAGCGTATACAAGATGACAATGACATTTAAGGCTTGCCCAAGGAGTTAAAAAGGGACACTCTGGGCCCTATTCCCATGTTCACGCTAAAACCTGCACTAGCAGGTTTCCCTGTAGCGTCCCCATTTTAGCGTGATATTCCAGGGCAAGTGTTACCTCTGTACCTTTCCCCAGAACCACGCGCTACCCTAGGTAGTACTTGCGGTAGCGTTTCCGCCCTGCCACGCATATCACCTCCTGGAGTTCTTAAGACTCCATGGAGGGTTGCACTGCCAGTGTAATGATCGCGGAGGAAGATTGGAGACTATTTGTCCCCAGTCCCACTCTGCTCCTGGCGGCCAGAAGTGGTGGATCGGGCCCCATTCTCGTCATGGGATGAGAGGGGAGTATCTGATGTATTGTTTGTTTTTTTGCTGGTTCTAACCGATTCTGCAAAAGTGGAATCAGCACCAGCTTCTAGAGGACTGTAAAATTTTCATTACAGCATTGGTGCGGTAATTAGCATTAGGATAAGTATTACAAAGTCCCAACACTAATTACTGTTTACGCTCCCTATGTCAAGCACAGGGTGCGCAAAGTACAGTAAGCTTGCGCAATCACAAATCCGACAACTGTTATTCGAGTGGTCCGAGAACAAACTGCGTTTGCCCCCCCGCATCCAGGGGTGGGGTTTCAAGAGCCGATTCAAGGTCTTAGTCCACCCTGGAACATAAAAGGCTGAATTCAGCTTTTTAGGAATCAGAGACCTAGCTAGCACCAACAGCGCTCCATGCACCGATAGCCGTTGGACTGGCTGCTCCCCTGTGGTCATGTGACATGCTACAGTTTACAGGAAGTGGCAGCATGTTAGCAGAGGGAGCCTGGTGCTGGATTCCAGGTTAGAAACAAGGAATCTAAAGTGTTAAAATGGAGTGCGTGGATGGGGGGTTAATGTTTAACCTCCCCCAGTTGCAACCCTACAACATCTCTTAAAACATTTCTTAATATTGTACCATAATCTCTGGTGGACCTTTGCCTTTGGCATAGCTACGGGCAGACACTCTGTTCCTGGGCTGAACAGGTTGCACTAATGGATACGCGAAATGTGTGAATGAGTGCGGCCTCTGACCGTTTAACAGCAATTAGCCTTACCTGTTTTGTTAGCTGATAAGCCTCTATGGAATTTAGCCAAGCAAGCACCGGACCTTTATCATCTGTGGATCCTCTCCCATATAACTTTCCTAGACAAATAAAAAGGCAAAAGTTTAGTCATCATACCACCCATACACTATATAAAAACACATGGCATGCAGGTTGGGGCGCGCCGGACGTGCCGCTGATCGCCTCTGAGAACGGAGGGGAGAAGATAGACAGTGGATAAAAAGAAGGTCACAAATTTAATATACTCCAGACATTCTTACAATAGTTCACAAACATTAAGGAAACTTAAGAATTATTGATCAAATCATTTTATGTACCAAGATATAGCTTAATCATACTGTAGTATAAAAGGCAAGAATTTGCAGAATTACACATTCATACATCACATTCCATACAGTATTAAACGGTATTTAACGCTACTGAATATGTAGTTCCCTTAAAAACAAGATCCTCCAATCCAACTCTATCATCTTTGGCAAGTTGTTATTCAAATGTATTTATAATGTAAATGTCCCTTGTCTTTTACAGCGTTGTGGAATCTGCTGGTGCTATGCAAGTACCATAACACTGGTATACTATACACTGTATACCTTGTGTAATTACAGATATATTAAAACATACTTGTTGTAGGGCACAGTATTGAAATCAGAGTTGATAGATGGGGAAAGCACACATACAAATTTAGGAATTCTAGCCTTATAGTGCTGAGGAAGATTTAAGAATCGGAAATTCATTCAAATTGATGTTCAGTTTCATAATTAAAAGGCTGTAAAATGACGTACGAGTCGAAGCAGCCATCCGGGCTAGTTCTAGTGCACTCTGAGAACTATTATTTGGCGATATTAAATCAGCCACATAATGAAATTTAACAATCATCAGCAACATTGTGCAACTTCTGCCTCAGAATGCGCACTTCAGCACAACAGAGCGACGTTCGACATAAAAGGACTCAATGTCTAATAAATGGTAAAAACATCAAGTCTGCATTTCTTTGCTTTAGATAGTAGCATAGAGTACACACCATGGACTGACCTCAGAAGAGTGGGAGACGTATTCAAATGTTATTTCGTTTACACTAGGGATAGACCGATCTCACCTTTTAGACATCGATACCGATTATCGGCAGCATTTCAGACCCATATCAGGCGCCGATATTCTACACATTTAAAATTTTTGCTAAAATAAATCAATCACAATTTCTACACAAATCTGGCATCAACTGAAAATGTTTAATAAAATTCTGAACATTACAAGGACTGAAAAAAATAAAGTGCTTGCAAAATAACTCAAATAGAACACAGAAAAAAATGGCAGTAACTATCACACGCTAAACATTACTAGACAGCTATACAATATTTTGGGTTAAGGAATCATCACGCTCAGTGTGACAGCTAAAATAATAAAACTCAGTAATGTGTATGAGCATATCACAGAGTTCCACAGCAGTAAATTAATCTGACAGATGCACATTACTGTGAGTTTTATTGCCGTGCAGCTCTGATACGCTCATACACACGGCACATTACTGTATCAGAGCTCCACAGTACAGCATCATTGGTCCTTTATTATTGTGAATAATAGTGTTGCGTTAAAACTGGTGTTGCTCCATCTCTTAGTCTCTAAAAACTTAAGTACAAGACACCTCTTTTACCACGGGACTTACACATTTTTTTTATTCTAGACTTATTTCACCAGTGTTTTTAATCTATCGTTACTTTATACGAGAATTTAAACTTCGGTGGCTTCTTCCTTTACCAGATATGTTTATGCATAAATGCACTGCGTCACTTTATTGGTATTTGCTGTGAAAAAAAATCAGCGGCTTATGCTTTTTTTTGGATACTTGTGTATTTGAGTTTGTTCACGAATACTGCCTTACCCTTGTCTACACCAAATGTGACACCTTCACACATTTGGCGGCATTTACGTTTTCTGTGAACGTTTTGGATACATTTCATAGAACTACTGACTAATAAAAACTAGACTAAAATGTTATGGAGGGCCTGTTTTGGAAGACTTAAATAGAACTAATCTCCAGTAAGAGAGAAATGATGAATTATATAGTTACAGATAAGATGTTACTCCACGAGCATATAATGTGTTTGGAAATTCTAGAGAAATTCTTCATGCAGAATACACTTTAAACACATAAGATTTTATTTACGAATTCTCCTCTATATTTAGTTGACTAAAACTATACTAAAAACAATTCAGATGACTAAAAGTAAAATCACATTTTAGTCACAAGACTATGACTAAAACTTTATAATGGTTCTCTGGCTCCTAGATTTGTCTGCTCTTGTATAAATCTATATAATAAAAAGAACTTTGCCTGGATATTAAAAATTGTGTAGTTGCCACCCTAGATTCTTCAAATTCAAAAAGGTTGATATTAAAAAAAATTAAAACATAAAAGCTGTCAAGTTCTGAGATATATGTAGTGATGCACCGAAATGAAAATGTCGTTCGATGCAAAACAAAAAAAATGTGGATGTAGGGGAGCATGTGAATGTAGGAAACGCGATCTCACCCCCCCAAAAATTATTTTAAAAAAAATCAGTCATCCGAACCTGGGCCTGGAAGCTCAGGCGAGCTCCATGCTCGGCCTACAGGCTCGGGTGAACCTCCAGCTCTGCCGGGCCTCAAGGCCCAGATTCGTACAACTGCTTTTTGGTAGATTTTTTCAGCCGTTTTTTCCTTTCGGCCGAAAGCACCATTTTCGGCCGATAATGTCGGTGGCTGAAATTTCAGTGCATCCTTAGATATGTGTATAAGCAATGCAGGCCTGCAGCACATTGTTGATTTCTCTACAATGGGAAGAACTCATGATATATGGAAGGCCACATTTGGCTTCAATGACCTGTCATGGCCCTTGCCGTCGGAGCCTTAAGAAGGCAAAATAAGCTGCCGTTCTCCTTTCATGTTATGATTCCAGACCAGATTTTACCCCTGCCTTGTCTGGTGTCCAAGAGTCCACACCAGGTTTCCCCTCTCCTCCCCATCCTCCGGTGTGGGCTTGGTCTGGACTTCGTTTTAAGGTACACTCCATCCCTAGGAGACTGCACGCAGGTCAGAATACAATGAAGGACTTTAATGCAGAAGCAGAGTACATCTACTCTGTCTGGATATTCCACCGTGACCCTCCATCCATGCTCCTGGACTCCCACTGTAACCCTCCAATGCTACTTTCCATTCCTGTTCCCATTGTGACCCTCCATTTGTGTTCCTGTACCATATGATCCTGCCGAACCTCAAGTGCCACTGATTACTTGGGTTTGACTTCTGCTAAGGACATTGACCATTCTTCTGCCAGCCGCCTGCCCTGACCTATGCTAAGGACATTAACCATTCTACTGGATTGCCTCTGAGACCCCACCTGGATACCCATACTGTGTCTGAACGTCTGACCTCTGTGTCTCCTGGTCCTTAGCCCCTTTCTGGTCCTGTCTACCCATTTTCAGTAAGACTCCTTGTGTTTAGTTTCCGGATTTCTGTTTATAGTTATAGTCAGCCCTCTTCCTGTCCTGCGTATCTTCTGTTCAGTCCAGTTCCTGTCCACCTGTTGTCAAACCCTTTCCTGTAATCGGCTTGTTGTGTGCGGTCCTGTGTATATCAAATCAGTCCTATTCCTGTCGTCTCGCCCTGTCACCGCCTATACTTCTATTTATTCAGCGTCCCAGTTTAGTTCTTGAACCCTGCATATCTGCACATTGAGTCGTGACATGACCATTACGATTTGGAGTCTGACAAGTGGAAACCCAGGTGAACTGCTGTATCAATCCAAAATAATTCCCCCCACTCTTAACCACATGACAGCTGACAAGTGGAAGATGTTCTTTGCATGTCAACCACAGACAGGGTCTGCTGCTCAACCACTTCCTCAAAATCACTGCATTGTAGAATGCTGAGGAAGAATTTACGCAGAAATCAATCTTTAATCGGAACAATAACCTATGACAGACTTAAAACCTATAAGACCCATCCATTTAATGTCCAGAAACCTGTTTAAACCACATCTTTTTATGTGGCTGCCCTACCAGTTATTTCATCCTACTTCGGTCATCATTTGACCTAGTCCAGAGGTGGGCAAACATTTTCTACGGAGGGCCACATTGAAAACTTTATCGGGGGCCGCATATAAACAATAAGCCCCACAATGAGAAAGAGTGTGCAGAGAATCAGTTGCTAGGGCTCAATTTTCAAGAGAAAACGCCTCACCAAACAATGCCATTTTATTTAATTCTTTGCTTAACATTGGTCAAAAGTTAGAATTTTTTCTATAGAATATTAATGACAATATAGCAAATTGTCCTGGTCCTTTTTGGACTTTACCCTGGTCCTTTATTATGGGTATATATTGCCCCCCCCAGCTCACATGGGTATGTATTACCCCCAGCTCTCACCGCCTCTGTGGCCCCAGGCTCTGCGTCCGCCGACGTTCTTCTACTCCTGAGGCGAGCGGCCGCTGACATGCAGTTTTGCCGCTCGCCGAGGATGGGAAGCACCTGACCAGCCGCATTCTCGCTGCTTGTCAGCAGCTGCCCGCCTCGGGAGTAGAAAAACGCCGCTGGTTGGTGGGCCGCATGTGGCCCACGGGCTGTAGTTTGCCCACCCCTGTCCTAGTCCATCAGCCATTATGCTACAACCTTATTATCTGCTTGTGTTTTAGTTTTACCTAATCTGTTGTTAGCGCCACCTTGTTGAGGTGTATCAATCTGCCTCCTATTGATTCCAGTTTTTGGCCTCTGTCCCCCTGTAGGTGCACAGCAGAGCTGGTGCATTATGACATGTTCCACAGAAGGGTTTTTACTAGTCGTCTTGCCTGTCTAGTCGTCTTAATAACTTGTGTTCATGAGGTGGCCTCTTTAACAGAAGGTCCTAGAGAACAAAATAATGTAGTGCACATGGATAACAGCAAAAACCAACATGGGTGCAAATTTTAATAAAAAGACATCAATGGAAAACGCATAGCAATATATGATATTTTAAAATAGTGAGGCATCCTTCTACATTTCATACCCAGAGGGGTAAAGTACTTTACAATAGATTTATCCGAATCACATGTATATCTTGACGTTCCGCAACACAGAGCCTGGTTAATAGAAAAGTTTTATTAAAGTCGACGTTTCAGTCCAAAAAGAGAGAAAGCGGACTTCTCAAACACAAAAGATATACACAGCATGATAAAGGCTCCTGAGGGGGCCAATACGTCAGAAGATGTCCACAGGAATGATTTTATAAATTTTTCAATAAAGCATTGTGTTTTACCTATAGCCAAAGACCCTGAGTGCGTCCATCCATATTTTGGGTTCCTATATCTTCACATGGACCTTGCACCTGGGCAATCTTTTTCTGCTATTGGCGCATGCAGGTTCACATTGGATTTGAACGAATGCATACAACGAGTACATTATGAAGAGTAGAAGGAGAATGGCCTTCTTTTCTAGTTTTAGCTTCTGTAGTAAAGTACATTTTTAAGCATATATTAACGTGCGTTTTACATAGTTTGATGCAACTTTTACAAGAAGGTCCTGCCTAGTTCGATTGCAGACCTACATGCAGGAATGCGGTGAAATAAAATGCGGATCTCTTGTATGCAACGAGGAGACTCCGTAAAAAAAAAAAAAAAAAGGACCAACTGCATTGTAGGTTTAATGTCTGAGAAACAGACGTTTGCTTCTGGACTTAGAACAGACAACCTGAATGGGAAGGGTTGCAACACTATGGCAAGGCGTAACTAGAACCTGGACAACAAATGGTAACATGCAAGAGGGTGCTGGGCAACCTCGCCCATTCATACGGCAACTGTAGTATATAAAGGCCTTACGGCAGAAAGAAAGTGATATGCATTGGAAAAAAAATGTATACGATATATAAAGCTGAAGACCGCTAAAGCAATATGCACATTATGTAACAGACCAACATCTACTTTAACCTTCAGATTTTTATCATACCAATAAAAATTACATTTTAACACTTACAATCTGGGCACCATGAACATTACACAACCAAACTTGTCGCAAGAAAACCAGGGACTTTCATAACCCTAATCCACTGATTACTTGTTTTCTGACTTAAGGATTGTGCAAAGATTGCTGCTGGCAACTGCTCTGATACGAGGCACTGTATATGTTGGCGTGGCCGTTCCACGTCACTGCAGCCATGTGTTCATCATCAGACATCAAATCATCCACATGACATCATGACATAGTGACGTGGAGGGTGTTAGCTTCCATCAGACACCTCTCATTACGAAGGGGTTAAACCACTGATCTGAAGGACACTGAACATTTTTTTTTTATAAAGGATTCTTGACAATTTCCATCATTGGAACCCCACAGTAACAGATGGACCTTGGGGAGAGCCTGGCTTGCAAAAGAGGACTCCACACATACACTGCTTTAATTCTCTGTAAAATGTGCACAGGGTATGTGGGGTGTTAAAGGGGCCGTCATGCCACCACTCAGAGCTTCTCCATTAAAAAGGAGGCCAATTGGCTGTGTGGACACTAGTCACACACTCTTGATCACCTTGGAGTGCATGTTAAAGCCTCTGCCGGCAGATAGACAGGGCCAGGTGCTGGAATTTAAAAAGAGAAGACTGTAGTTCAAGACAAATAGAAGTACACCTCCCCAGGCTTCAAATCCAAGTTGATCTCCTGCTAGTTTCACGCAGTCTGAGGGGCAATTTATTAATTTGAATAAAAAGCATTTGAAAAACCACCATCATGACTAGATCACAACTGATAGACAGGGCAATTGTTTTATTACATTTGAAGATGGTGCTGCCAGCTAAAAAGAGGAACATACATCCTGAAAATAAACATGTATATAGGGAAGTAAATAATCCTTTTTTGTATTAAAAAGGAGTCAGGTGTAAAAGGATTTAATAGAAGACAAAATCCTGTAAATGAAAAAAATTGGGGGTAACCCATACTTGAAGTTGTAAATTTAGAAAGTGGTTTACAGGATATAATGCAAAATGTTTTGATAAGAAAAAAAAAGAGTATTATTGCAGAAGAAGATTTTTTTTTTGCAACAATAAAGGAATTTTTATTGGGTCCTAATGAGGATGGTTAGAGACAAGGTCAATGCTCAAATTATGGCAATGTAGTCAAAAAAAGAGCCTAAACACACACACATATACATATACACACACATACAAAAAAAGGAGAAGCCCATAGAAACCTCTTTAGCCAGCAAAACACCAGGGACTGATGCAATAAAAAATTTATTATAACATAAAACAATATAAAATAAGATAAAATATCTGGCTCAGCCAGTGTACCCAGACGCGTTTCGCCACACCCTGTGGCTTCCTCAGTCACAGGAAGCCACAGGGTGTGGCGAAACGCGTCTGGGTACACTGGCTGAGCCAGATATTTTATCTTATTTTATATTGTTTTATGTTATAATAAATTTTTTATTGCATCAGTCCCTGGTGTTTTTTGCTGGCTAAAGAGGTTTCTATGGGCTTCTCCTTGAATAAGTCCACAAGCAGTTGATCCCAGAGCTTGGCTTTAAGCTCCAACCCACGTGAGTGCAACTCCTTTTATCAGTACCTCACCGTGTGTGCAACAGATCTACGCAAAGAGTTTTCTCTTTTCTTTCACATGTTTCCTCGCATACCATCATCAGAAGCGAACCATCACTACTGAAGGTGGCAGGTCACCTCCTTCTGAAGAAAGCTAATGACCACATGAGATGACCCGCTCAGAGCCAGTGTTGGGGCTCTTCTTTTTGTGAGTGGGAATAACTCATTATACGCAGTATTTGTTATTATATTTCGTCTGCACTATTGTATTTCCTTTGTTTTTTATAAACGCATGTGGACGAAATTACACAAGAGAACCACCATAAGATCCTACAGCGACATTCATCGCGCCGCCAGTTACGTATTTGTTGTTCATTGTTCACTGGTTTGGGGGAAACCACTGAGTGCTGGTTGGCTTTGGAGATTTGGTGGCGGTACAGGCGGGGGCGCCTACCACTTTGGTTGTAATCTCCACTCATTTCGAGCGCCAGTGACTTACCATCTCGCTCCTCCAACACGAAGGGTTCACTGTCCCACCCGTCCTCCAGAGCCGCAGGCTGGACGTCTAGATGGCCATAAACGCACACCGTTTTCTTACAGGGGTCTGTGCCCAGATAGCCCAAAATTATAGGAGGAAGTGGAATCTCTGAGCCATCTGGGAGCTAAAAAGAGAAGAGAAAAAAAAAAATTAGAATACTAAATATGGACAACCGGAGCAGAATACACTTTATAGGTCAGGAATTCTCAATATGGACATTTATGGAGCTCCAGGTGTCTTGCCTGTCAGAGTAATTGTTGCACATATACAAGAACGTCAGTCCAGCAAGAATGGAAATAAAGCATTTTGTTTTATGGTGCCCAGCCTGGCTGCCATAGATTTCTGATACTGCAGTAATTCTGCCATAATTAATACATTCCATACAATTATTAGCCTCCATGAAGAAACCTGGCCTGCTCCGGTCTTCCTCCCTGCCGTACGTAACGCGTGGATTGACTTAGAAGCAGACGTGCTTTCTGGAATCAAAATATCTAAATGAAGATGCCACAGGCATCTTCCCGTCACTAAATGTGTGCCTGGGGTCTTGTAACATGGATTTTTAGCATTTTATGGCCTATTAATATCCTCCATACTGTCACACCAGCTTTCTTACACCTGTTGAGACAGAAAAAAATTTAGATCCGATAACGCAAAATAAATTATGTCGTTAAATTTTTTTTAGATTTCTTTTTAAAAAGTCTACAAGATAAAAGCCGTATTAAGACATGGGGTAAGAATATCTTTACAGATCCAAGGCATTTATGCCTTACCAGAATCTAAAAGTTGTCGTCATTCATGACAATCCTGTCATACGGACTTTCTTACAGATCTGGCAAACCTTCTAGATCAGCAAGCTTGGCCCTTCAGTCGTTTTGGAACTACATTTCTCATGATGCTCAAACACTCATTCGGTGGGCTGAGCTACAATGGAGACAAGTTCCAAAACATCAGGAGCACCAAGGATGCTGGCGTCTGTAAGTAAGCCCTTCTACGGGTCTCTGGTCTTTAAGACTTTTTTTTTTTTGTATTTCATTCAAACAGGTGACACAAAAGCTCCATTGCGTAGCTTCTCATTACTAAATAATTGGGTTTTCCTTTTGTGAAGCTCCAGTGTCACAATTGCAACATCGACAAACACTGGCACTTTCTGAATAACTCACATAAAAGGGTGAAGAACTTGCCACCATATTGCACTGAAAGGCGAATTTCACCGTACGGTGCAATTTTGTGGCAGTTAGTGTATTCAGACTGCAATTCGCCAAATACTGCCATATTGACAGCGAAATACGTTGCAGTTCACCACAATTCGTCAGCAGCAAAAATTGGCCCATAGAGAATTAATGGTTTAATATCTATACAAAAAAAGCCGAAGTGTCAGTGAAACGGCCTGATTTTTGGTGATTCAGTTCGACAGGATTCAATGGGGGAAAAAAAATTATTATTTTGTGTACACACACACACACACACACACACACACACACACACACACTTTTCATTTAGCAGTCTTATTTTTTTGGAACATTTTGAGCTGTTTTTTTGGCAAAATTTTTGATTCCCAATCCTTTTATTAAAAAAACGTTTTTTTTATTCTGTGATTGTTCTATTATTTTTGTTGACATTTGTTATTTCCACGCATTTTCTAATTGGTTTAAAACACTTTTCAGAAGAATAGCGGAGTTCTGTTTTTATTCTTTCCTGCAGTTCGGTGACTCCACATTTGAGGCACTTCAGGGACCCTGCTGTGAATAGCAAATTCATCGCAGGATCAGCGAAATGGGGGGGGGGGGGGGGGGAGGGATTGCGGGAAAAGAAAAATTGCTGAAGTGCGCCGAAAGAGAAAGCACTGAAATTTCACCAACACCCATAGGGTCAAGACTTTATTCAATTGGAAACATTTTTATACAACTTCACACACGAATGTTACAATCCTTGATTGTTTATTACAGAACATGACAGACACGGGAAGCAGGTACCCGGCGGCTCCTAAATTTCTGGATTATTCAATGAAAATCTATATATAGACAAAACAGCCTGACGACTCTTAAAATCGCAGGATCGGCTCCCAAGATCAATATATATAGGTTTTCAAGCCATGCTTTAGTACGTGATCAGCCGGAGGCCATACTTGTGACTTACATTTTAGGAACCTCATGCATATGAATTTCTATACGGCTGGATGCACAGCTCTGGTATCGTTACCTTTTGCTTGCCGATGTCCACCAGGTCAGCAGAGCCACCAAGACGCTCAATCTCCTTGGCTGCCACCTCCATCATGGTCTTGATCTCGCCTCTCTTCTCCGGCCAGGCGGACACGCTCTGTATGGCCACCCAGTCTGCCAGTCTCTACAGGTCATGAGGAGATAAAGGGAGGACATGCTGGATTAGCACGCAGCACTATTTGTATTACATACTAAACATAATATTTTCTATTTATTGCTTGGGCTACATTGTACAACGATGTGGCTACACAATCGGCAGTCTCTTCTGTATGGCAACTAAGCCTTCTTGTCAATGCAGTAACATTTGCAAAAGGACCCGGGAGCCCAGCGCTAAACACCTCATTTCAGGTGAATGGTGCATGTCCTAGACACACCGGGGATTCTCCAAAGAGGAAAACACCACAGTAAGAGGTGACTTAATGGAGAAGGACAACTGCAAAGCCATAAAAGGCTCACAAGGAAATGGTTTTTGCCACTTAGTAATCCTTTAGTTTGACCATTGTGGTCTCAAAACGTGGAATTTGAGCAAACACAATGAAACCTAAAATGAGGGTTCGCCTCAAGATGGGTCAGCCAGGTCATATCTGGTTCTCCTCTCCATAAACCTTAATGGTCATGAAGGTGTGGTCCATATGCTTGTTGTACATTCAGGGATGCCAGCTTCGCCACCCTTTCATTGCCTAAAACAGATACAGGAATGCAGGTGGTCAGACAGTAAATAAGCAAGTCAAGGAGCAGTTTAATTGGTGCAGCATTTTAAATCCTACACAGGAGGCTCCTGTGCTTGAAAAAGGCTCCCTGAAGGAACCGAAACGTGGCAGCAGTTAAACAGCTCCTTTTCTTGCTTATTGATGGTCTGACCGGCTCCATTTCTGAAAACGTACCATGGGTCTGTAGCCCTGTGTTTGCTCGCAAATCGTTAAATCCTCTTGTTTTTCACAGCCTAAATAATCTGTGCTGTATCTCACGTGCAGCGCAAACCTCTTGACATTTTGGTTCAGGGTGGCTGTGTGGGATCAGGCCAATCTGAATCTGGTTTAAAGATTCTGCTCACAGTCTGGCTGAAACCTCTGAGACCTGAGCGGGGTTTGGACTCATACCAGTGTCCACTCACTACCTGCAGAGCGTCATCAGTTCACCACTTATGAGACCTCCTGGAGTCAGCGGACACACATGTATGTTACACTGAGACGTTTGCATAGAGTGCGTTACTAAATAACACATCCCTTAATATATGACTTAGCAATAGGCGCCTGAGGAGCAATATACACAACGCAGGTCTGGCCAACACCGGCTCAGAATTCTGTTTTTTTCTTTAAACCCTCTATCCAGAAATGAGATCTCACAGGAGCCAGGATGTGAATTCTGGGAAATCTGTTTGCACAGGCAGAGGTGATGCAACTAGCAGCACTCGGTGTTTCCAGGTCAGCGGTTCCTGATGTACTGGTTCCTATATGGTAAATAGCCAAAATGAAATACACCCTCTCTCTCTCTCTCCTCTGGGTTCACTTCAACAGAAAGAATTGGCCTCATGCAGATGGGAGATAGTTTTGCTGTGTGATACCCCCCCCCCCCTCCATTAGGTACAGGATGACATGGAGCTGCCCATCAGACAGACACACCCTGTATCAGTCACCCTGCACACTGTGGATCACATGGATTTATTACACATTAATACACATGCAATACAGCACGTGATCCCCCCCCCAAGTCATTCCTGCATGTCTGGCTTTTAGGGGGGGGGGGTCGCGTTTGTAGTGATCACTCTGAGTGTTGATTCTCACCTTGACATACAGGTCCTGGTTCTTGTCGATGTGCTCGAACAAAGTCTTGAGGTCAGCCATGGTGCTGGAGCCGGAGTGCAGTGCAGGGTGCCTGGACGAGCAGCAGCGAGTGACTGACCAGCGAAGAAACAGCTAGCAGCACTACTCCGCCTAAGGCACGCCCATTGGTCGCCTGGAGTCATGTGACTCCCCGGCATTTCTCAGCGGACACAGAGCAATCAAGTCGCTTCCAGATGCCACATTTGGCTTGGATCACGTGACGGTCACCACGCATCCCTGACTCCGAGGCAGGAGCTCCCATCACACACCGCGCGGGGCGGCTGGCTTCAGCTTCACCATAATCTTGTCATCTGTTTTGGCTGATTTCACATTCGAGAATCACTTCCTGTTTTACATTCCAAGGGCCCCCGGGACCACAACTCTCACCACTCATAGTCAGCCTTCACCCCACTGATACACAGTCTCTGCATGTAACTCTCATCACACATATCCAACCTTCACCCCGCACTGGTACACAGCCCCAGCATACAACTCCCTTCACTAGGGTTGCCAGATCGGCCATGTTTTCCTGGACGCATATAATTTATTCATACTGACGGGCAGTGTGTGAAAAAATGCCACCCCGCAGCATGTAGAATCTATACGCTGCAGGTAAGAGAAAGAAAATAGTAATCACAGGTGACCTGCCTTGATTTCCTTTCTGCAGCATGTGAATGATACATGTTGAAGGGCAGCACTTTTCCCTGTGCTCCCCTCTGCATGAAATAGTAACGTGTCCAGAAAAACATGGCAAACCTACGCTTCACACATATTCAGCGTGTACACAATACCTTATATGTTTTATGTGGCAGAACCTGTTTCACTTCCAAATATGCATATTAGTGCACATTAGGAAATCCGTTGTAAAGCTTCAGGGTTATTCAAAGAGAATCTAAAAGTCACCGCACGTTCGGTGACTTCGTTCTCTTCAATTCGGCTTGATTCAGCAATCCCATTTCGGCAACCCTGCGGTGTATTCAGCAAGCACTACAGGGCCGCCGTAGTGCAGGGAAAAACCACCGCAAACCCAGACGAAAACTCGCTGCAAAACCCAGGCGAATGCACACCGAAACCTGCATAAACATCTGGATTAACCCCGCTGAACACGCCAGAGAAACCTGAGCAGGAGCAGAGCAGCCGCCGGAAAAACCCGACATCGCAAACGAATGGAGTGAAAAAAACAGTACGCTTGAATGTTTGAAAAGTGAAACGCTTTTTGCAAACAAACTACTGAGCGAAAATGTCTGAAATTGACATATAAGATCCAATGAATGATAATAAAAAGGGCTGTTACAAAAAAAGAAAAAACGTTTAAACATAAATAAAAAAAAATCGGAATTTTTTTTACAAAAAAATCCTGAAAAATGCTTAAGGCTAGGCTCAGACGAACCCATTTTTCACGTTGTCCGTGAAAAAGTGCGTTCGAACGAATGGACGTATTTTTTCACGGAATACGCGATAGCGGTCATACGATGCGCATTTTCGTCCGTGATTTTGTACGGATCATCAATAAAACACTTTTTGCATCTGGACGTTATGTTGGCCGGACATTAGCAGCGTCTGACATCTCAAAATCACGCACACACGCCGCTATGCGGCCGCAGCGCACTCTGTACAACCGTACTAGCGGTTTGACGTTCTTGACAAAATGTGTTCGTTTGCCACTTGCGTTGCGCGGCCGGACTTTCGTGCGACCGTACTTCGTATATTGGCCGTCATTGCCCGTCATTTGCTGCTAGTGCGGCCGTAATTAAGTGCGCCAGAACGCACGTTTAAAGTGCGCTAGTCTGACCCTAGCCTAAACGCACGTTAAAACTGCGTTCGTCTGACCCTAGCCTTAAAGATCCTAAAAAATGTATAAATAAAGACACTTTTTACTGCAGAATATTATAATAAACTGTTTATTAGATACTAGGTGGAAAGCCTGCCCAGAGGGCAGTCTATTGTTGTTGTCGCCAGGTCAGAATTCAAGTCCACATAGTTTTTTTTCAATGTCCTATCCAAGAGTATCTATATAAATACGTTTGTAACGCGTCCATCGCCATCCCATCCGCAAAACAGGAGGGCCGACTGAGCAGCTGTGATGGGTGCGCGCACAGCTGACAGCGCATTACAAAGGAATTTATATATTAGAGTAGGTTCCTCTTCCCTCTTAGATTGTAAACTCACGGGAACCGGACCCTCAGATTGTAAACTCGTGGGACCCCTCAGATGGTAAACTTGTGGGACCCCTTAGATTGTAAGCTCATGGGGCCCCTTAGATTGTAAGCTCATGGGGCCCCTTAGATTGTGTTGGGCTTGGGCGGGCATTTTTTTGTAGCGTATACATTATGCGTTTATTTAATGGCACGTGGTATGCATGGCATGGCAGGCTGGTATTTAGGCACACTGGTATTATGAGACACTGGTATTATGAATGGCAGACTGGCATTATGGCTGGCAGACTGGCATTGTGCATGGCAGACTGGTAATATGGCTGGCAGACTGGTAATATGGCTGGTAACTGGTATTGTGCATGGCAGACTGGTAATATGGCTGGCGAACTTGTAATGTGGCTGGCAGACTGGTATTGTGCATGGCAGACTGGTATTGTGCGTGGCAGACTGGTAATATGTCTGGCAGACTGGTATTGTGCATGACAGACTGGTAATATGGCTGGCGAACTGGTATTGTGCATGGCAGACTGGTATTGTGCATGGCAGACTGGTAATATGGCTTCCGGACTGGTAATATGGCTGGCAGACTGGTTTTGTGCATGGCAGACTGGTAATATGGCTGGGAACTGGTATTGTGCATGGCAGACTGGTATTGTGCATGGCAGACTGGTAATATGTCTGGGAACTGGTATTGTGCATGGCAGACTGGTAATATGCATGGCAGACTGGTATTGTGCATGGCAGACTGGTAATATGGCTGGCAGACTGGTGTTGTGCATGGCAGACTGGCAATATGCATGGCAGACTGGTAATATGGCTGGGAACTGGTATTGTGCATGGCAGACTGGTAATATGACTGGCAGACTGGTATTGTGCATGGCAGACTGGCAATTTGCATGGCAGACTGGTAATATGGCTGGAACTGGTATTGTGCATGGCAGACTGGTAATATGCATGGCAGACTGGTATTGTGCATGGCAGACTGGTAATATGCATGGCAGACTGGTATTATGCATGGCAGACTGGTAATATGGCTGGGAACTGGTAATGTGCATGGCAGACTGGTATTGTGCATGGCAGACTGGTATTTTGCATGGCAGGCATGGCAGACTGGTAATATGGCAGGCCGGGCACGGAGGAGATGCAGGCCGGGCACGGAGGAGATGCAGAAAACAAATCCGATCCATTGGAGAGGCGCTGTGCTGTGCGCCTCTCCAATGGATTGGATTTGTTTTGTCCCTCTCGCACGCCGGCTGTGCGCGTGCCGTGGCCGTTGGATGCGCGCGCAGCCAACCGCCGCAGGTTGCGCGCGCATGCGCAGTAGGGTTTTGCCGACGGACACGCCAGCCCTTATTGTTTTAATATTGTTGGTAATATGGCTGGCAGACTGGTAATATGGCTGGGAACTGGTATTGTGCATGGCAGACTGGTAATATGCATGGCAGACTGGTATTGTGCATGGCAGACTGACAATATGCATGGCAGACTGGTAATATGCATGGCAGACTGGTATTGTGCATGGCAGACTGGTAATATGGCTGGCAGACTGGTATTGTGCATGGCAGACTGGTAATATGCATGACAGACTGGTAATATGGCTGGGAACTGGTATTGTGCATGGCAGACTGGTATTGTGCATGGCAGGCATGGCAGACTGGTATTGTGCATGGCAGACTGGTATTGTGCATGGCAGGCATGGCAGACTGGTATTGTGCATGGCAGACTGGTATTGTGCATGGCAGGCATGGCAGACTGGTATTGTGCATGGCAGACTGGTATTGTGCATGGCAGGCATGGCAGACTGGTAATATGGCAGGCCGGGCACGGAGGATATGGAGGCCGGGCACGGAGGAGATGGCAGGCCGGGCACGGAGGAGATGGCAGGCCGGGCACGGAGGAGATGGCAGGCCAGGCACGGAGGAGATGCAGGCCGGGCACGGAGGAGATGCAGAAAACAAATCCGATCCATTGGAGAGGCGCTGTGCTGTGCGCCTCTCCAATGGATCGGATTTGTTTTGTCCCTCTCGCACACCGGCTGTGCACGTGCCGTGGCCGTTGGATGCGCGCACAGCCAACCGCCGCAGGTTGCGCGCGCATGCGCAGTAGGGTTTTGGCGACGGACACGCCAGCCCTTATTGTTTTATAGTATAGATTGAATTAAAACGGGAATATTTTTAACATTGAAGCCTATGGGATTCTCCTGAATAAACCTGTCGAATGAAGCCACTGAATGGCAGGGCATTTCGGCAACTTTTCACTGCTGGTTTTTGTTCTCTGAATAGACGAAGCTATGGAGATTTCACTGCCCTCGAACAGGCGCCAAACAGGCACCGTATGTGCAGGCAATTTGCCAACATTTGGCGGACTGCCTGCTCTCTGGATAGTCGAATGGCCAAGAAAGGGAACCGAACGCTGATTTTCAGTGTACGGTTACCTTTCGGCAGCCATTCGGATCTCTTTGAATAACCCGGATTGTGTCTAAATTGTTTTAAAAACGCAATGTAATTTGGTTAGATTTACTTGCGGAGGAAATGGGTAGTTAGGAATTTCACTCGCACCACTAGAAATGGGTGAAATCGTAGCAGGAAGCCATACTTTAGACCTCCTAGACACATGGAAACGATCTCTAGATTGTAAACGCATCTGAACAAGGCCCTCTATACCTCTTGTTTCTGGTTCTGAGTTTTGTTTGTAATTCTGTCTCATTCCCCATTAGTTATTGTAAAGCGCTGCTGAAATTGCTGGAGCTATGCAAATGATGATAATAATAAATCATGGACAGCTAGAAGGTGAATTATACTATAGTGGAGGGCGATAAGACAAAATTGTACTCCACGCAGGTGGCTATTTCAGCTGCTGCAGACTTTCTCCTTCTCTCTGTGAGTCTCAGGCACCTAAGAAGAACTGGAGTCACAGAGAAGACTGTCACATCCCCCGCTCCTGGTACTCGGCAGCAGTGTCCTGCTGGTTGGCCGCCGAGTGAAATATCTGGCGTTCACAACGGGGGTCAGTGATGCAGGGACGCGGGGCCTGCTAGATTCAAAAGCCAGGTATTGGATTCAGCCCATTGCGCTGTTGTGGTTTAACCTCCTCAATGCGTTCCTTGCTAACTCTGCTCTATAGTTCTCCCGTGGGGCGTGGTGTAGACACCAGCCAAGATGGCCACGTAAGCCGAAAGCTCCCGCAACCTTGACCACCGTCCGCTTTTTAAATTGCACTCCTGGTCATGAGCAGAGGCAGAAAGCCTTCCTCTACCACTCAGTAGGTTTGCGGCGGATGTTCAGCGGGTTGGTGGCGGCGGGTCTGTGGCAGCCAATTCCCTGCACTTCGGGGACCCTGCTGTGAATGCTGAATTCACCACAGGGTGGGGAAATTTGATTCCCCGAAGTGCAGTGAACGAGAGCAGCGAAATGTCAGCAACATTCGCTGATCTCTGAATAACCCTCATGTGTTTTCATTCAGGAATGAATTGGTTTATTCCTATTTTTATGTTTTATTTGTATTTTTCTGTTATGTTTATGTATTTATTTTTTTCTATATGTATGTATATATACGGTGTGTGCATATCATGAGGAGCACGTGCAGGGGAAGGTGGAACATCACAGTGGATATACTCATTGCTGGTTTTTTTTGTGTTTTTAATTCAGCTGCACATTGATGCTGAACCACCAAAATAAATCCCCTGATAACAACGATCCAAGGTTCCGGTCTCATTCATACGAAACACAACGCAGAGTATTCTACAGAAGTAGCTGCATGAAGGGTTAGGCTGGTTACAAAAGTGTAGCGCTGTATTAGTTTTGACTCCATGTGCTGAACTGTTGCTACCACAAGAGGGAGACAGAGCCTTAAAGACGTTATGAGCTGGGCTGGACTAAAGGACTTCATCTCCCAGAACCCTTTGCGAAGAGGACAGGAAGTGGTCGTGCGCACCAGGAGTGACATCCGAAGCCTTGTGCAAGACGGGCAGTGCGAGAAGAGTGACGAAAGGAGTAGGACGCACGCAGGACACTGTCCGGGATCGCAACCAGGCCGGAGTGTGGACGCTGCCACATCCAGTGCTGGAGATCGGGGACGGAGATCGGGCTGTCATTTACTACCCTTTGCTGAACGATTGCAGGAGGCCAACCAAGTTCCAGCAGGACCCCGAGTGAGGAGGCCGCGAGGATCAATTGGGAGTGCAGGCAGCGGATCAATTTCGGTAGCAGAGAAAGGCGATCGGGAGAGCGGATTCGTTGGCACCGGATTCCAGTCGCGGAGAGAGATCCTTGGTCGAGTTATCGGTTCTGGACACTTTGTTTGTCGGATGGGTGAGAGGCCTCAAGGTCTACAGTTCCGAAACGAAAGTGTGCACTTGGTTGATTGCTTCCATTCACAGGGCCCCAACATTGACTAGTCGAAGATAAACATCATTCATTCACTGGCCAGTCGAATATAGTACCCGGGTACCCTAAGACACCACTTTTTGAGCTATTTTGAACGGGACTTAAAACTTGCGAATCGAGGTATTAACGGTTTCTTTTCCGCCGCGTGTTTTTCCCGCGTGACGCATCCTGTAAATTCCTTCAACGTACATATATGTTATATGACACTTTATTGCTTCAGTAAAGAACATAAATTAGAAAATCCACAACAGTGCTGGTGTATAGTAATTCCTAGTGCGGTGAGACTATCCTGAGGTTTATTCAGCGGCTCTTCCGGGGGTGAGCGCTACAGAAGCAAGAAAGCACAATCACCAAAAAGCAAAAAGTACCTCACCACCCGAAAAGCAAAAATTGTAGTTACGCTGCTTACGCAGGGCGGATCATAACTCCGAGAGTAATCTTGTGAGAAACAACTTTTTCTCACTATTTGCAAGGAATAACTTTTCTTACAAAATAGACACAGGACTAGTCAGTACTAGTATATCTAAATCTTCCAAATTAAAAAAAACTCTTATCGGGCATTTATAAATTTTGCGATGAAGAACTAGTTTCATCTTTAACTATGGGTAATTTGCCGAAAGGACAAGGGAATATAAATATATTTTACTTCTCCACTTTCTGGCACCAAACGGATAGACCAAATAGTTTTACACCTTGGTATCTATTTCAGCTGCTGCGGACTTTATTTTTCTTTCTGCGAACCTGATCACACTCTCAGGCACCAGAGAAGAACTGGAGTTACACAAAGGAAACAAACTCAACTCGTGAATAAGTCACAACTCTTCTAAGCAGCGTCTTTATTTCCGTATAATATGCGTGTAGCGCTCACTCCCGGAGGAGCCGCTGAAATTGAACCACGGGTCAGTCTCCCCGCACTAGGGAATAAATATACTCCAGCACCGTTGTGGATTTTATAATTTATATAGTTTACTAGCAATAAAAGCATATAATGGATAACACGGTGTTCGTGGATATATTTACAGTATTTCGTATTTCGGGAAACGCGCAGCGGAAAAAGAAATACGAGGCTTCGTATTTCGGGAAAATGCGCAGCGGAACAGAAAAATACAATGCTTCGTAATTCGAGGAAAACGCGTAGCGGAAAAGAAAATAAGATACGAATCTTTAACCCCTTTCTGGATATTAGGGAGTGAGTCCCGCACAGGTTAAGTCCCGGACTGTAAGTGTGTGTGTGTGTTTTATGGTACCCGGGTACTATTCAACTGGCCAGTGAATTACTTAAAGCGGTGTCTTCGACTAGTCAAGTTGGGGCCCTGTGGGTTTTTGGAACAAACAACAGCATGCTTTCTTGCTTTACAACCGGCCTTGGAGGCCTCTCACCCATCCGCTCGATAACCAAGGCTCCGCTGACCCAGGACGTCTCTCCGCTCGATGCTTCGCTGGGATACTGGCTACTGGATCCGTTGTCTGGCTCTCTCGGCTCCGGCCACGACTTGTCCGGCTTACCGCCTGCTCTCCCAATCCGATAGACCTGCGGTACTCCTAACTCGGGGGTCCTCCGGCTTCCTTGATAGCAGCTTGGGTAATATCTGTGGATCACTGGGTCTCCCTCTTCCGAGGCTGGATAACCCAATCTGGAATCCTAATAGGTCGCACCTGCGTTCTGGCCTAGTCACTGTTCCACTCTGCAGCACTGTGTCCTGTCTCTTTCACTCCCTGGCGTGCTCTGCCAGCTATCTCCACGAGGCTCAGGATGTAACTCGGCGTGTCCCACCCACTTCCTGTGTCTGTTCCCAGAGCATGCCGGGAAATGTAGTCCCAATGTTGAGTGTCTCTTATCGCGCTTGTCTCCCTCCAGTGGCCAAAAATGGGTACTGCCACAGTAAGGTTTTAAACACAGCGTTACACTCTCCCCCTCCTAGAACTCTTGGGTCTCTCCAAGGAGGTACAACAGTTGCATTACATTTCAACACAGTTTAAATAACATATACGGGTTCAGCAGCAAACATACAGTGGGTTAGATACACTTCTTCAAGTTGACTCATACTTTGGGCTACCTCAGCTAACATAGACACTTCGGGCAACCTTTGCACTGTGGTGACGGCCTCTTCAGTGCTATGTCCTGGTGAGTCGTAGGTGAGTCGCTGGGGCGGTCGAACAGAGCGTTTTGGTTCTGGATCAATCAGTTCCTCTTCAGGTGGAAGTACTATAGGTGCTGGCTCAGTCCTTCTTTCTGCCACTGGAGCAGACATCTCTTCGGAGTATGATCCCTCCAGTGAAGGCATAGAACTGTAGTCATAAGATTCGGCTTCAGGAGCTACAGGGATTTCAACAGTCTCAGGAACTTCTAGCTGAAATTCAAGAGTTTCAGGGATTTCTAACTGAAATTCAGGAGCTTCAGGCCTCAAATTACTTTCCCACCATTCAGGAACTGAGGCAACCTCTTCAGGCTCCGGTGAACGCATCCAGTCCAAACAAAAACTCTCTTCCTCACTGTCCCTTTCGCTCTCTTCGACAACCCGGGTCTGCTGAGAACGAGTAACAGGAGGCAGACGCGGAGCAGGCGGATTCGGCAGAGAAAGTTCGTCCCCAACTGGTATCCTCACAGCCTCTCTCAAAGGTAACAAATGATTTCGGTGCCAGTTCTTAAGAGGCCCAGCCTTCCCATCCGGCCAGATTTGATACACCTGCAGACCCGGCAGTTGCTTTCAGACAATGTATACTTGAGAACTCCATCTATCCACCAACTTTTGCCTCGCAGCAGCACCCAAGTTCTTCAACAAAACCCTATCACCGGGTTGCAGATCTTGTATCCGAACCTTTAAGTCATAGTTCCTTTTGTTCCTCTGCTCCCTGTTTCCTGAGGTCAAACGGGCCTGTTCAAACGCAGAGGCCAGGTTCTTTCGAAGTCGATCCACGTAATTTCTATGGGAAGCTACCGACGTCTGGTCTAGAGATAACCCAAACGCCAAATCAACCGGCAGTCGAGCCTCTCTTCCGAACATAAGACGGTACGGTGAGTATCCAGTGGCATCACTCTCCATACTGTTATATGCATGCACCAGAGTAGCTATGTGGCGACTCCAACTCTGCTTCTCTATGTTTGACAATGTCCCCAGCATATTTAGCAGCGTGCGATTAAACCTTTCAGGCTGAGCATCACCTTGAGGGTGATATGGTGTAGTTCGGGTCTTTTGGATTCCCAATAGTTCCAACAATTGCCCAACAAGTCGGCTTTCAAAGTCTCTACCCTGATCAGTGTGTATTCTCCTTGGTAGGCCGTAGTGAACAAAGAACTTCTCCATCAGAACCTTGGCCACTGTCGGAGCGCGTTGGTCTCTTGTGGAAAAAGCTTGGGCATAACATGTGAAGTGATCAGTCACTATTAGAATATTCCCTTGTCCACTAGCATCCGGCTCTAAGCACAGGAAGTCAATGCACACCAAATCCATGGGTCCCTGACTCTGCAGATGGCTCATTGGAGCGGTTCGGGTCGGTAGGGTCTTCCTCTGAATGCACCTCAGACATGAATGACAATAACTTTCCACTTCAGCTCTCATGCAAGGCCAATAGAACCTGTCTCGCACCTGCTTAAAAGTTCTTTCAGCACCCAAATGTCCATGCTCATCGTGTAGTGATCGCAGCACACTCTCTCTATGCTTAGTGGGAAGGAACAACTGTTGGGTCTCTTCAGCGTTAGTTGAGGGGCCCCTTCGGTAGACCACCCCATCCAACATCTTCAACCGTTCCCACTCTTTGTAGACCAATCTGGCTCCATCTGGGGAATTTGTCAGCAGAATTTCCCGCTGGTTCGCACTTAGGGCCTTTAGGGTCAATGCAATTAAAGGGTCTCTGGCCTGATCCGCTTTCAGGTCTTGTTTGGAAAAGGTAGGTAGACTTTCATCCCTCAATTGCGTAGGATTGCAGTAGAACTCAGGAACAGCCGCAGCCATGACTCCTATGGCCTCTGCTTCAATCCCTCCCTTGACCCGGCGCTCAGCTCCTTGACACAAAGCTTGCACCCCGTCTGGAGTCAACTGAGTCCATTCTGTAGTGTAGGGTCTTCTCGATAAATCATCAGCATCTCGATTATTCACCCCAGGGCGATACTTCAGGCTGAACGAAACCCTGACAGAGCGGCCAACCACCGGTGTCCCGTTGCGTCCAGTTTCGCAGTAGAAAGGATGTAGGTAAGAGGATTGTTATCCGTCTTTATCACAAACTCGGCTCCATACAGATAGTCCTTTAACTTGTCTACCACTGCCCACTTTAAGGCTAGGAACTCCAACTTGTGGGTAGGATAGTTCTTCTCTGAAGGCGTAAGGCTCCGGCTCACGTACGCTACAGGCCTCAGTAGTCCACCATACTCCTGATACAGGACTCCTCCTAAACCTTCTCTGCTGGCATCCACATGTAACTCATACGGCTTGTGAGGGTCCGTGTAGGCCAAGACAGGAGCCTGAGTTAGACTCTCTTTCAGCTTCAAGAAAGCACCTTCACATTGACTAGTCCATTCGCCCTGTATGGACTCTCGAGCTTTCCTTGGTCCTGGAGCGGACGGGTTTCGGTCAGAGGCCTTGCAGCCTTCTTCGGTACTTTCCTTCTGTAAGAGTTTGTTCAGTGGTTGAGCTATTTTCGCAAATCCTCCTACAAATCTTCGATAATATGAACAGAACCCCAAGAAAGATCTAAGTTCAGTGACGGTTCGAGGTCTAGGCCAGGAAGCTACGGCCTCCAACTTCCGAGGATCTGTCGAAACACCTTCTGCTGAGACCACATGTCCCAGATATGTAACGGACGGCAGACAGAATTGGCATTTCTCCAGAGACAGCTTCAATCCCTCTTCATGGAGCGTCTTCAAAACCTTCTCCAAACGTTGCTCGTGTTCTTCCAGAGTCTTCCCGAACACTATTATGTCATCCAGGTACACTAACACTTCGATCAGATTCATGTCCCCAACTGTCTTCTCCATTAACCGTTGGAACGTGGCTGGAGCCCCCGTAAGGCCTTGAGGCATTCGGTTGAATTCAAAGAACCCCAGTGGACAGATGAACGCAGTTTTCTCTTTGTCTTCGGGATGCATTGGTATCTGGTGATATCCACTTCGCAGGTCTAGCACACTAAACCATTTTGCTCCACACAAACACTGTAAGGCATCTTCTATCCGAGGAGTAGCGTATTGGTCTGGGATGGTTCTCCGATTCATCGTGCGATAGTCTATGCATAGGCGGACAGAACCATTCTTCTTCCGGACCATCACTATTGGAGATGCGTATGGGCTCCTGGACTCTTGAATCACCTTGGTTCTTTGCAATTCATTCAGCTGTTCTCGCAGATCATCCAAGTCTCCCAGCGGAACTCGCCTTGACCTTTCACGAAACGGCTTGTCTTCTTGTAATCGAATGCGGTGCTAAGTACTTTTAGCTAGGCCTACGTCGAACTCCTCTTTCGAGAACAATTCTCTCCACTTCAAAACTTGAGACTGAAGACGTTTCTTCCACTCGGATGAAATGGGAGCGTCCTTGGGGTAGAATCTTTCATCTGGAATCTCTTTGTCCACTCCCCCTCCAAAATCGGTAGGAGAGAGGGGCGTAGCGGACGCTACTTGCCCGATAGGCATTCGTGCTTTAAGGACCACTGGAGAATCAGACACATTGCACACGCTGACTGAGACTCTTCCTCGTGTTTTTTTCAGAGCTTTAGTGGAGATTATTTCAGGGATTACTTCGACTCCCGTTTCACTCCCATGATTAAAATCGGTTTCCAGCACCACATAGGGGCCTGGTTGCGACCCGTTCAACTTGACTGAAGCCCGGAAACTCGCCACTTCTCCAGCTTGCAGAACCTTCTCTGTTCCTTCTAATCTCCATAGGCGCCCCACTTCGGCAGGTGCCTTCTGTTCTTCGACCATCCTCTGATAGACTGGACGTAACATTGGGTGTACTCCTTGAGTAGAACCTTCTTCCAATACGATGGGTGTCAGGAGACGCCGCACCAAATCAGTATTCGTCCCCACTATCATGGAACTTCTGTTGGCACCTGAGGGTCGAGGACACACAATGGCCAATGCATCACAGCCTCGGGACTGTCCGATGACTTCGGATCCGATCTCCAACTTCACCTGTAGATACCCGTCATAAGGGAGTTTCTCAGTTCCGATACCCCAGATTTCCAGATCCTTCAATTTCTGTAGAGGAATGTGCTTCAAGTGTTTCTCATAGAAGTCTCGGTAGATCAATGTCACCTGAGCCCCTGAATCCAACAGGGCTTTAGTGTAGACTCCCTCCACTTGGATTGGCACAATAGGAGAAGGACCTATCAGTTGATCAGGAAACTTGGTGGCGGTATCCGGACACTTAGACCCAGTTTGCTGTACCCTGGCCTTTTTCTTGGCAAGTGTAGGCTTTGGGTGTGCATTGCTTCCCCATGACGTAGGTCCGGATGCTAAGGGAGTGACTCTTTCAGTCCTGGCAGGTTCAGCAGTTGGCCCGACTTTGGGCCCTCTCGCCCTCTTAGTCCTGGCTTGATTTTTGGAGCGGGTTTCAACCTTCAGGCACCTAGGTTGCTCCTTCACTTGTGCCCTCTGGCGTTTCCCGCCGGTGAGGTAGATAACAGTCCTTCTAAGGCTTTTAACAGCTCCTCAACTCTATTCCCTTCAGGCTTTCGGTCTTTGCATTGTGCGCGGAAGTGGTCCATTTCTCCACAACCGAAACATCTCTTCTTAGAAAGTGGAGACGCAGTCGCCTGCTGTGATTCGGTTAAAGGACCTTGGCTAGATGCCACAGCAACTCCGGTTGTCTGCATACCTGTTAGGAACTTCTGCATCTCTGCCTGCATCTCTGTCACCTTCATCAATACTCGGCAGAGTTCCGCGTGCGCCTGTTGCAATTCAGCTTGAGCTTCTTGTACTTTCTTAATAGTTTTGTGTAACTCACCACGTTCAGAGAGGTTTAATTCTTTGGCAGGTGCCTTCTCTGTGGATTTAAAAGTAATCAGATGCTCTTGCTCGTCCCCGTCGGATCCGTAAGTATCCAGCGAGTCGCTTTCAGGCTGCAAACCGTCGTTATGCCTCACAGGTTGTGCGTAAACTCTTTCCCCTCGCCTGAAGGATTTTTCTTCCAGCAAAGCCTCCTCCTCTCTGACAGCTCGGATCAGTTCTAGGTACTTCAGTTCTTGATTACCTGCTCTGCTTCTCAGCTGCAGCATCACTGGATCTAGAGGCTGAGAGCCCCTCAGGATCTGTTTTATTCGAATCTTATCCACTTCGGCCGGTTCGGCCCCTTTCTTGAGGAGTATCTGGTGCAGAATCTTATCTAGGCGCCTCATGTATTCGGTCATTCTCTCACCTCTTCTCTGGTAGGTGTGTTCATACTGATATACAAGCTCTGCAGCCTTCTCTGTTCACCCAAAAACTTCCTCCAGAACGTTTAAATAATCTAAAGCAGTACAGTCTTTCCTACTCAGTTTCAGGTTTCTCACCGCTTCTGACGCAGGTCCCTTTAAACTCTCGGTGATCCTTTGCTTTTTCTGGGCTTCAGGGACGTCCCACTCATCCAGAGCCTGCATCGCCTGTTCCACCCATTCTTCAAAGGTTTCTTCTCCCGCCGGAGTTGGTACGTTTCCTGTAAAATTCCTCAACCGTCGATAACCGAAATTAGTGGGCGGAGGGCTTGTTCTCTGACACTTAGCCAGCAAATCTCCAATAGCCACTATGAATTCAGGCCCGATCATGGCCAACGGACTGGGCGCAGGAACACTTGCGGATTCGCCACGTGGCACACTTGGCTGAATCAGTTGGACCTCCACCTCATCGGTCAGCTTCACGCTCGCGCCCTGAAAACACACTGGAACACCCTTTCTCCATTCAAAAAGAACATACGTGTGAGAGGTATCTGTGTTTTTTTTAATGTCCAGGATTAACCCCCGATGATCTGGTGTCAGCGCGGCCACGGCCTGGCGAATCTGATCTTCGGCCCAAGTGTCTGCGGGAATATCCATGACTATACAACATTCTAACTGACTACTGTGCTCCTCACACCATTCGGCAACAGTGTCTGGATCCATATTTAACCCTTTAGATGCGGTTTTTCCAGAGACTGGATCCCGGAAATGAGCCCCCACGTGTAGCGCTCACTCCCGGAGGAGCCGCTGAAATTGAACCACGGGTCAGTCTCCCCGCACTAGGGAATAAATATACTCCAGCACCATTGTGGATTTTACAATTTATATAGTTTACTAGCAATAAAAGCATATAATGGATAACACGGTGTTCGTGGATATATTTACAGTATTTCGTATTTCGGGAAACGCGCAGCGGAAAAAGAAATACGAGTCTTCGTATTTCGGGAAAATGCACAGCGGAACAGAAAAATACAATGCTTCGTAATTCGAGGAAAACACGTAGCGGAAAAGAAAATACAATGCTTCGTAATTCGAGGAAAACGCGTAGCGGAAAAGAAAATAAGATACGAATCTTTAACCCCTTTCTGGATATTAGGGAGTGAGTCCCGCACAGGTTAAGTCCCGGACTGTAAGTGTGTGTGTGTGTGTGTTTTATGGTACCCGGGTACTATTCAACTGGCCAGTGAATTACTTAAAGCGGTGTCTTCGACTAGTCAAGTTGGGGCCCTGTGTGTTTTTGGAACAAACAACAGCGTGCTTTCTTGCTTTACAACTGGCCTTGGAGGCCTCTCACCCATCCGCTCGATAACCAAGGCTCCGCTGACCCAGGACGTCTCTCCGCTCGATGCTTCGCTGGGATACTGGCTACTGGATCCGTTGTCTGGCTCTCTCGGCTCCGGCCACGACTTGTCCGGCTTACCGCCTGCTCTCCCAATCCGATAGACCTGCGGTACTCCTAACTCGGGGGTCCTCCGGCTTCCTTGATAGCAGCTTGGGTAATATCTGTGGATCACTGGGTCTCCCTCTTCCAAGGCTGGATAGCCCAATCTGGAATCCTAATAGGCCGCACCTGCGTTCTGGCCTAGTCACTGTTCCACTCTGCAGCACTGTGTCCTGACTCTTTCACTCCCTGGCGCGCTCTGCCAGCTATCTCCACGAGGCTCAGGATGTAACTCGGCGTGTCCCACCCACTTCCTGTGTCTGTTCCCAGAGCATGCTGGGAAATGTAGTCCCAATGTTGAGTGTCTCTTATCGAGCTTGTCTCCCTCCAGTGGCCAAAAATGGGTACTGCCACAGTAAGGTTTTAAACACAGCGCTACATGCGTTTCAGAGATTCAGAGGTAAAAACGGTGGATCAGGTGTGGACTGACCCATCGGGCACTTGGGCACTGTTTAAGGGCCCGGATGGGGGAGGGGCCCATATTGGGCCCCAAAGGTCTACCTTGCTGGCCCTGCAGTGCTAAACGTCCGTGGAGCGGACGTTTTGAATTTAAGCAAGCATGGGATAGGCATAAGGCTATCCTAAACAAAAGATAAATCCAGGTTAAGTATCCATGTAATTGGGCAGACTAGATGGGCCGAAAGGTTCTTATCTGCCGACATTTTTCTATGTCTCTATGTTGTGGGGATTACCTCCCCAGCTCGAAGGGCGCTGTCCCTGCAGTCCTGTGTCCCTGCAGTGCTCTGTGCTGATCTGGAACCGAACAGGGGCTGCAGCCACAGCGGGCTGACTTCTTGAATATCAGCCATGCTGTGGGACTGCCCCCTGGACAGTGGGAGTCATCGCGCATGCAGGATAACGTCACAAATGTGAATTTTCCCAGCTGGGCTGGGAAAATCCATTATGGGAGATGCAGGGGTCATTGAGACCCCTGTATCTCCGGGCCCGTGTGAAATTTGGACTGACTGGTTACAAGACATATACCTATTAGTGTGAATTTGAGAATTTTAAAAAATTCTTTTTTTTCCGAAAACTCAATCTATTTTATTTTAAATTTGTGAATTTTTGAAATTTTGCAATTGTGTCATGGTTTATATCAAATGAAAGCCCTATTCATAAGATAGATCTCTAGTAAATGGCACTTGAAGTTATGGTGGCTAGTAAATTTTGGCATTTTAGGCAATTTTGAACGTTCAATATCTCAAAACCAGGTGGACAAAAAAATTAGAAATTTTTTATTTTTAAGCATCTCATGGTAAGGTACAAATGTACCAAAATGAACCAAATCCATGACATCAAGTTCCAAAATGGATTTTTCATTGG
The DNA here is from genome assembly GCA_009667805.1 of Leptobrachium leishanense. NCBI lineage: Eukaryota > Metazoa > Chordata > Amphibia > Anura > Megophryidae > Leptobrachium > Leptobrachium leishanense. Next base: position 123,553,728 of record CM019067.1, on the reverse strand, counting down.
TTGATTTGACATGGAATGATTTGTGAGCAGTTTAGAAATGGCTTATAGTATGAGCTTTGGGTTATCACAAGACTTTTAACCCCTTAAGGGCGGGAGTAATTTTACAACTTCGGCGCTGTTTCGGAAGTAGAAGTTTGCTAAGCTCATTTTGACCGTTTTTAAGTCACGTATTATTATACCACCCAGACAAATTATATATCGTCCTTTCCGGCAGACTCAGCAGATTAATAATATATCATTATTATATGTATATGTCATGCCCTGCCAAAATGCTATAACAAAAAATGTAAAAAAAAGTAAATAAATGTGAATTTTCAATAAAATTTCAATCTTCCACAGTGTGTAAAGTGTTTTTTTTTTAAATTGTATTATTCTGCGGTCATATGTTGTGGGGTAGATTTGTTAAAAAAATTTGAACGGGGAACCCATTTTTTTATGGGGAGAAATTGTGTGATTTTAGCTAAACCCCCCCAAAAAAAAATCGTTAGTGAAGCATCATTGTTCACATTATAATTGAAATGTGAACAATAGTGCTGCATTAAAAAAAAAAAAAAAACACTTATTTATTTTTTTATTATTTAATTTATTATATTTTTATTTTTATTTTTACTTTTTTAAACTTTTATTTTACATATAAAATGGTCATGTTTGATATCATTGTAAAGGCCATGCTCTGGCCTTTCCAGAAATATCATACATCGCCCCCTAGCTACCACCAATCAGGAGATAGGGGGGCTCTTTGAACCCCTTTATCTCCTCTAAGGGATTTCCATAGGAAATCCCTTTGCAGCTAGGGGGTTCCCCGGTTAACTGACATCATCGCGCATGGCGCGATGAGTCAGTTGAGTGGGGGGGTGACCCAGAGGTGGGGGCTGCCATCCAAGATGGCGGCCCCCACCGGAAATAGGCCGCGATCGGGCACAAATTAGTGCCCGGTCGCGACCTGGCAACTAAGGGGTTAATCCCCCATACATCGCTGGAAAGGTCAGGCTGTGACCCTTCCAGCGATGCTGGCCACAGCCGCCTGGTCCCCGGCGATGGGGAGATAGAGGGATCCAAAGGATCCCCCCCTCCCCTTCAGGCGCTTCCCTTGCTCCGGCGGGGGGGGACGCCTAAAACTGACGTCATCGCACCCCCGGCGCGATGACGTCAGTGCACCGGAGGAGGAAACCCTGCCGATCTGACTCCGTGGGAGTCAGAGCAGCGAGGGAGCCGCCGGAGGAGGTGAGTATCTCCTGGGGGGGGGGGCTGAAAACGCCGAGGACGTACATTTACGTCCCTTGGCACCAAAGCCCACCTAATGCAGGGCGTAAATGTACGTCCTGCGGCGTTAAGGGGTTAAAGGTGTGTGTGATCAGAGTGAGCAGTTGTGACTTGGTTTGGCTCGTGCCCAGAATTTTTAGGAATAATCTTTGCTTATAGATTTTTCAGCATAAAATGTATTTGCTTGATTTGTCCAGGAATTTTAGGAATTTCTAGGTAGGTGAAGTAGATTCTAGCGTTAGAAAAATAAAAGGAACACTCCACTGAAAAGTAGAATGTCCCTGTTTTCCATTAGGCCCCATTCACACCTGGGCATTTTACAGCGCGTAGGACCGCGGTGTAAAACGTCCTATGCCCAAAGAAGTACAGGAGCTTCATTGGGGCGTATTGCAGCTCGTTCACGGCCATAGACTGCAGCGTGAATGCGCTGCAATGCGTGTTTGTGCGTTTGTGCGTTTTTTACGTTTGCGCGATACGCGCGTCAAAAAACGTGTGTATTACACGCGTCAAAAAAAACGCGCAGGTGTGAACCCAGCCTTAAGGAATTGGGCAAAGGCTGCTAATTTTTTTTAAAAATTGGGTGATTGTCCCTTACCACATGCAGTTCTTCCTCTTCGGCTCAGGGACTCCTGAACCCAGAGTCTTTTCTGCATAACTTGTGCTGCCTGCTCTACTTGCCTAGCGCAGGGAACACAAATTGCACACTGAAATGGGACTTGCAAACTTTACGTACCCAAGTCCCATAGTGCCTGTTGAGAACGATGTGCGCGTAGATCTGATCCATCGCGGGCTCTCTGAGACCAATTGCTAATGCGATTGGTCTCAGAGATGGTGACATCCGCACGCTCCCTGCCTGCCAAAGTCACTAGTATCCAAAAAGTAAATGGCAGCCTGGAAATTCAAATTTCCTGGCTACTGGTGACACTGGTTGGGGCGTAGGAAAAGATGCTCTCGCACTGCAGAGCGTGCCTGGAGGAGATCCCTCTCTGAAGCTGATTTCATTTATTTCAAGTTTATTCTGCGGTCATAAACCTCTGCCCTTCACTTGGCCAAACAAGCCTTTTTCTCATCTCTTATATCTACTCTGTCCTCCAACCCTAAAAGACTCTGGTCCACTTTCAACTCCCTCCCCTACCCACCCATACCTCCCCTCTCACCTATACCTCCCCTCTCACCTGCCGTTACGCTCGGGACCTGTCAGATTACTTCTTAAATAAAACTCTCACTATCAGAAGCAACATCCTGAAACAAACCAGTAATCCACCACCTCCACTCCCAGACACCCCCTCTGCTGCTTCCTCCCAGCCACTGAGGAAGTCAATTCCTTACTGTCCTTACTGATCTCACCCCATTCCCTCACATCTAGAAACTCCACTCTCCTCCATCACCAAAGGCTCTGTCCTAGGTCCTCAGCTCTTCTCTATCTACACCTCCTCCCTGGGCAAAATCATTAACAGCTTTGTCTTTAATTACCACCTCAATGCTAATGATATGATCTACCTCTCCACCCCTGATCTCTCTCCTCCTGTCCTTTCCAAGATCAGCGACTGTTTATGTGGCATTTCCTCCCGGATGGCCTCTCACCACCTAAAAATTAATATGTCGAAGACTGAGCTCCTACTAATTTTTCGCTATAATGTCTCCTCTCCTCCTGACTTCATCATGGTTGATGGTATCTCTCACAATCTCCCCTCCAAGCCAGGTTCACTGTCTCGGAGTTACACTTAACCCTGCTCTTTCATTCATCCCCCCCAATTCAGTCTCCTTCTCCTGCCACTACCAATTAATTACGTAATATTTTCAGAATTCGGCCATTTCTTACTGCTGACACCACAAAGCAACTCAACCATGCCCTTGTAATCTCCTGACTTGACTATTGTAATAATCTTCTTGCTGGTCTCCCTCTCTCCCGCCTCTCCACCCTACAATCTATTGTAAATGCCTCTGCCATGCTCATCCACCTCACCCGCCGCTCTGTCTCTGCCGCTCTTCTCTGCGAGTCCCTTCACTGACTCCCCATCCACTGCAAAATTAAATTCAAAATCCTTACCCTGACCTACAAAGCTCTCACTAACTCAGCTCCCCACTACCTGTCCTCACTAATCACCAAATACACCCCAGGCCTCTCCCTAAAATCAAACAGTGACCTGCGCCTAGCTTCTCCCCGCATCACCTCTTCCCATGATAGACTGCAGGATTTCTCACGCACAGCCCCCATCCTCTGGAACGCTTTTCCTCATACGGTCAGATTTTCTCCTAAAGACATTCCTATTTAGGGATGCCTACCACCCGACTCACTGACACACCCCACTGGCACAACCAGTTCATCACTCTCACCTTGCAGTCCTCTCCTGTTTCCACCCCAACCCTTCTAGATTGTAAATTCCTGCGGGAATAGGGTCCTCGATTCCTCCTGTACTGATTTGTCAAAATTGTTGTTTAGTCTCAATGTACTGTAACCCTGTCTATATTGTGCCGAATGTTCAACTCTGTGGAATATACTGGCACTATATAAATAAAGAATAATAATAATTTTAGCAAAAAGGTGGGGGGCACACCTCACATCCGGATCATTTTATAAAGTGGTCAAGATGTGTAGCTTGTTCCTTTTAAAGGCAAGTCCTACAGATTGCTCATTGTTAAAGCTATGTATTTTTAGACATTGTTCACCCTTTTTATCAAGCAAAAAATATATATGAAAACAGAGAGCAAGGTAGTAAAATGAAAACTAGTAAATAAATGGAACAATGAAAGTTATAATGCTTATAGAGCACAGGAGAGCAATCAGGATATACATGGCTGTGCTCAGGGTTGCCAGGAGACGGCATCTAGGCATTGCATAAATGGCACAGGCTGGCTGGAGATTAGTTGCATTGCAGGTTTTTATTTGGCAGGATAAATAGGTCACAGGAAAACAAGATATTCAAGTTATAGAAATGCCCTCAGGAATACTTGCAGGATGAGAGCAAAGGGATAAACAAGAAACACGAGGAAATCTGAAAAACAGGGTAGAGCTTGGCAAAACAGTAGTCCGCACAGGGACCTCAGGGTACAGCATAAACTGTTAGCAGAAGACCAGTTGCTTTAGGCCGGGGTCAGACGAGCGCACTATGTACACCCGTACTGACGTGCCTCCCGGCGTCTGTCGCAGCGTTGTGACGCTTTGACTGGGTCGGCCTAACGCTGTGTAGCGCTCACTCCCGGAGGAGCCGCTGAAAATGAACCACGGGTCAGTCTCCCCGCACTAGGGAATAAATATACTCCAACGCAGTTGTGAGTTTTTATCATTTAAATAGTTTACTAAAATATTTGAGCAGATGTCGAGACACGGTATTCACAAGTATTATTACAGTATTTTCGTATCACGGTAAAACGCGTAGCGGAAAAGAAACGAAATACGAGGCTTCGTATTTCGGAAAATAAAATATTCGCAACTGAACATAAAAGCAATGCAATTTCCCGATAGTTCATAAAAGGGGACACGTAGCAAAAACCCCAAACATACAATCCCTTCGTATTACGGTAAACGCGCAGCGGAAAAAGAGGAAAAATATATTCGGAACGTATCTTTATCTGTATCCCCTGTTCCGATTCGTAAAAGGAAATGAGTCCTGCACAAGTTAAGTCCCAGGATGTGAAAGGTGTATATGTGTGTGTGTGGTACCCGGGTACTGTTCAACTGGTCAGTGAGTTTATTAAAGGAAGGTCTTCGACTAGTCAGTTGGGGCCCTGTGGACTTTAAAGAGAAAACAGCAGCTTGACCTTTAATCACACACAGCCTTGGAGGCCTCTCACCCATCCGACGCAGGCTTTAGGCTCCGCTGACCCAGGACGTCTCTCCTCCGGATTTTGACTGGGGATACTAGCGGCCGGATCCGTTGTCTGACTTCATGCAGCTTGTCCAGCTCACCGCCTGCTCTCCGTTCGAGTCCGCCGGTCTGCAGCAATGTCTGGGCTCTGGCAAGTCTCCTTCTCCTCAGGTTGAGTGACCCAAACCGGAATAACAGGTCTCCCTCGGGCTTTGGCCTAGGTTCTCCCGCGATCTCCTCAATGCGTCTGCTTTCTCCTGTTCCCTGGCACGCTCTGGAACTTTCTCCACGAGGCAGAGGATGTAAGTGTCCAGTCCCCACCCACTTCCTGTCTTCTTGCAAAGCATGCCGGGCATTGTAGTCCCAATGTCCAGTATCTCTGATCGCTATAGTCTCCATCTTGTGGCCAAAAATAGGTACTGCCACAGCAAGATTTTTAACACAGCGCTACAGCTGTAACACGTGCTACAGCGGACATGCAGTGGCCGCGCTGAAAGCCTCATCGAAACGCTACGACGCGCGTTCAACGGGGCTGCAAAGCGCAAGCCTTGTAGCACTGAGCGCACTAACTGCACAGAGCGAGGTGGCCAGACGGGCGTCAGAGTGGAAGGAACGTCCACTCTCACGGACATTCCTTCTGCTCTTAAAAATGCTCGTCTGACCCCGGCTTTGAAAGGAATTTTGAAATATGGTAGCTAATTCACTGTATACATATTTCTATATTCTAGTAATATTTGATAGCTATATAAATATATAGGGCCTGATTGACTGCTCAGCAAATACATAATGTCTTCATGAGGTAATGCTGAGTCTGGTCTTTCTCTTGGCTTCCTGTTTTTTATTAAGGAGTGCAAATTTTCTATTCAACTCCACTTCCTCTTGAAACTAAAGAAGCTGGCTGGCAGAGAGGAAGGGACGGATACACATGGTTATTGTTCATATATCCTATGGAACATTCTTATTTCCAAGAACAGGATATAGCTGTGACGTCAATTTAGTCGTGCCTACTAGGCAAGGACAGGAAATGTTTGTGTAAGTCTAGGTACTGCCCAAAGTAGAAAAAACATGTTTTCTATATTACTGACGTATTGATTCTTTATTGGTTTGTAATCCATGAATTTGTGACACTCCTATTTTGACAAAACTGACTGAATGTATGAAATTTGCCAGAGTAATAAGAAACACCCAAGACAGATTTTGTGTCCTGGTCTATTATTCTCACTCGAGTTCTGTTTCCTGTATGGTCACTGGGTCTGGTGACAAAGCAGCTATCTCTATCATCACTGGACCGTGGCCATTCCTGTGATATTCTTGCAGAATACATATCAATTTGGTATCAGAAGTGCGGATTTGAACTAATCAACTTGCTGTGGTGAGTATAGGTTACATATTTATTTTATTAATATTTATTGAACCTAATATTCATCATAGGCAACTTGCTTGTTCAAATTGTCGAACTCGCATTATTTGATTTGATAGTGCAAGAGTTTCTTTTGAATGATTTGATTGTTTAAGTGATGGTGAATGAAAAATAGGATTTTTTACAATCGTCTGGGTAAAGAATAGTGATCCTTTCTCTTTGTTTCCTTGATCAATTGTTGGATGTCCCCGCTGTTAGTGACTCACATTTGAATTGTGTTGTAAAGAGTATTATATTTTAAAAGATTAATACCTTTAAGTTTCCCGCCCCGAGAATTGGGTCCCTATTTACCTGACTACTTGTTATTTTCTATTTGTGCGTGTTCTCCCTGATAGTGTAGTTAAAAAGATTTTAAATAGAATGGAGATTGCTGTTTTGTGATTTGGCTCAGTGAGAATAGAGGAAACTGCGCATTTTTGCGACCCTTTCCCTCTCACCCTTTTAATTGCGCTGGCCCTTCTCCTTCCCCTCTCCACCGCGCCTTTTTTTGCGATATGGGTGCCAAAAAATCCTCCCATATAGATCCAAAAACAACGGGCAAATTAGATAAGCACTTCAATAAGAAGTTAATGCCCCAAAATGGCCCTGCTGAAACGTCCGCCGATTATGTACAACGTGTTGCTGGTGAATATTTCACCACGCCCTTTATGGATTGTCTTGCTGGATGGACTATAGCCATGCATTCTTTTGATCCATTCCCAAATTCAGGAAGCTTCTCTTCCTATCATATGTCCATGATAAAAGGCTTATATTTCCAACCTGACTCAAATTGGGATCGAAAATATATGAAGGAATGTGGTAAAGTGTGGATTCACTTGTCCTCTTCATATAACCCCATTTCTAAAACTCCTAAAGATGTATCATGGTCCATAGATAATCCCCCACCTTACAATTCCTCTCCTCCTGCCCTTTCACAACCTACTCCCAAACCCTCTTCCCTTTATCCCAGCCTTGACCCTAAGACTTTGGCAGCTGTGATTACAACTATTGAAACCACTACTAATCCTCTGCCTTCCCCCGAAGCTCTAACACAAAATATAGGTGTTTTAGGTGCTATCGTAGGAATACCCCATGTTGAAACAGAATCTGACACAGAACAAGATGAAACTAGCACATATGATTGGGAAAATAAAACCCCTAAGTCTAAATTCAGTACATCTTCATTTGTATCCACTTCCAAACCCAACCATGTAGGATACTCTCCCCAAATGCAATCTTTTATTGACCAATTTGAACCCCAACTTCAGAACATAATAACTAGGACCCAATCTGACAAAACTATTAACCCCCCTGCTAGATATCAGATGCCCTATTTAATTGCAGGAAATAATGTCGTTATTATGCCCCCTGATATAGGAACCTTAAATTCTATAATTAAGGGTTCTCCTAGTCCCCGAATTTTCCAGACCGCGACAACATAATATCTTAAACGGGCGACACAAGGATTGCAATTAACTCAGGAAGATTACAAGTTGATCATTAACGGTGTCATGGGATATGCTGATGACACTGGTTTTGATTGGACTCGTGTTCTCTCACTTCAACCCCCCCATGCTCCTCTAATGGGTGCCCCTATTACACCCCAAAATTTGCCTTTACAAACATCGGTCCAGATTAATGATATGTGGACAGAAGTTTGTGATGAATGAACTCGTAATTATGGAGCTCGACGTTCTATGGTCGCAGCCATTGCATGCAAACAAAATGCCAAAGAATCTGTCACCGAATTCGTCCACCGGTTCCATAAGAACTGGAAGGAGGATGCCGGCATGACATTAGATGGAGATATGGGTCTCCTCTACACTCAAACTCTCATGGGTAATCTCAGAGATGATACCCAGAGAATTGCTAAACAGGTTATTGATAACTGGCCAACGGTGCTACCTATTGATCTTAATAATAGGCTCCTTGTTAAAGATTCTGCTGGTTGCTTTGACCTGCAGCATTCTAAATATATGTTAGCTGTTTTTAACAGTCCTTCAGGTCCCCCAGGTAATAATGGTCCTCGCCCTAAACGGACTTATTATCGTCCTCAACACCCCACACGTACCCCAGGTACTTGTTTAATTTGTGGTGATCCAAATCACTGGCGTAATGAATGCCCTCATAATCCCAGGAACATTGGCAATACTGCTATGAACCCCCAGCCACGATCTCCAACAAGCAATGCTGTTACCTCTCCTAACAATGCCTGTGATCCACCTTGTCATAAGATTGATTGGCAAAACCAATCAAATGCATGATGTGGCCCAGAGGCATGCTCCATCTCATGTGTTCAGGTTTCAGAAACAGTTGACCATTTTCCCCTAGTGATCCTTAATTTGGAGGATCATAAAACCCCATTCCTTGTGGATACGGGAGCTACAAATTCGACGCTTACAATAGAGTGGTGTTTGTGGTCAATTAAACCTGCTGAGACGCCATTTTTGGGGATTAATGGAGTCCTAACAGAAATGTTTGTCACCCCACCCATTGCTATTTCTTAAAATTCTTCTCCTGCCTCTGTGTTTCATTCTTTTCATGTTCTCCCTACCTGTCCTGTTAATTTGTTAGGCAGAGATTTGCTTTCTTTGCTTGCTGTGTCTATTATCTGCATGCCATCTGGATCTTTACATGTGGATTCTCCATTTTTTTCTATTGAAGCTGCTCCCAGCACATTTCATCCCCCAACAGCCCCCTCCTTGCTCTCCCCCTCACTCTTCCTCCCATTCCTTCTCTCCTCTTCACTGTGCTTTCCTTTCAGCACCTGATCTCGAATTGTGTGTACATCCAGATGTATGGGCAATTGATGAATATGATGTGGGTTCTATCTCATGCACCCCATATTCGGCAAAATTAAAAGAATCTGCAACTCCTGTCTATCACAAGCAATATAATCTGTCACCTGCTAAAGTTGAAGGAATACGGGAATTCATTCACCGCTTCCTTGCTACTGGCATTCTGCGTCCCATTGTAAGTTCGTACAACACTCCTGTAAATCCTGTGCCTAAAGGAGATGGATATCGCTTTACTCAGGATTTCAGATCTCAATGAAATCATAATTCCTATTTCTCCAATTGTACCTGACCTCCCAACCCTTCTCACCTCCACTGGGGCTACCGAACTATAAACTGCCTTTCCACCTCTACTGTAGGGAGGATGGGCGCACAATGGCGGCTGTTCTTGCACAGGTCCACGGGGGGGGGGGGGGGGGGCGCTGCGTCCAACTGCATTTTTGTCAAAAGTCATGCCACCTGTTGTTCAGGGAATGCCAAATTGTCTCCGCTCCTTGGCTGTCTGTGCCATGGCTGTGGAAACAGTTCAGTCCTTAACCCTAGGTACTGACACGATTCTCCATACACAACACAATGTCTTGCATGTACTTCGTAACCTTTCTACCCAGCACATTTCTTCCCAACGTTTGTCTGGTTATGAAACTGAACTAACTTCTACCTCTAATTTGTCTGTCAAATACTCTTCTGTCACTTCTGGTCCTTCTGTTGTTCTTAACGCTCTCCTGCGTCTACGCGAAGACCATGAGGAGCCTCGTGAATTACATAATTGTCTTCCGCTCATTCAACTAACGACCTCTCCTAGATCTGATCTTTCTGACACTCCTCTAGAAGGTCCTGATATTCGTCATATCTTTGTTGATGGCTCCTGTTCTCGTCCTTCTGATTCACAGTATCTGACTGGTTATGCTGTGGTTGAATTGCCTGACATTGTGCATGAATCTGCTTCCATTCCTTCAAATTCTTCACAAGCTGCGGAACTCTTTGCTTTAACAGCTGCATGTAAACTTTTTAAAGATCTCCCTGTCACCATTTATACTGACTCTCGTTATGCATTTGGTGTTGTGCATGATTTTGGTGCACTATGGCATCGCCGTGGTTTTACTACGGCTGGACGTCCTATTTCTCATTCTGATCTGATTTCTGATCTCCTGTCTGCTATTCTATTGCCTTCTCGTCTTGCTGTTGTCAAATGCAAAGGTCATGATCCTGTTGACTCTTTTGTTTCTCGTGGCAATCACTTTGCTGACGCTAAGTCTAAAGCTGCTGCTCTTTCATCTCCTACCATTTCTCTTGTTCCTCACCCTCCAATTGTCACCTGCTACCTTTCTCCTTTTCTGCTGCCCCAGAAATGGATGCTTAAAGAACTCCAGGCAGGTGCTACTGAAGCTGATGTTTATCATTGGGCCTCAGAAGGCCTTGTGAAGTCTCAAGAAATTCCGCCTGATGTTAGAATTTATGAGAAAGGAGGGAGAGTGGGCCTACCTGCTGCAGCAGCGCCAATCTTTATTTTTTCTTTTCACGGTCCTGGCCACAGATCTCCCAAACTCACATACAGCGAAATGGCTAAGCATTTTTCTGTTTGTAATCTTAAGGCTATGATTAATTCCCAAATTTCTCGTTGCCTTATATGTGCCAGAAATAATACACAGGGCCCAAAAATTAAAAGTCAACACTTACCGTCAGCTAATGGTCCATTCCAGGAACTCCAAATTGATTTTACACACATGCCCACTGCAAAAGGTAACCTGAAATACCTTCTGGTAATAGTTGACAAGTTTTCTAGATGTCCTGAAGCCTTCCCTACTGCAAGAGAAAATGCCAGAACTGTTGCCAAAATTCTTTGCAAAGAATTAATACCCAGATATGGATGCCCCATATCTATTGATTCAGATAATGGTCCTGCCTTTACCTCCAAGATCACACAGGAATTGGTAAAATTAATGGCCATTCAATGGAAGTTTCATTGCCCATACCATGCGAAAAGTTCCGGAATCGTGGAACGGCAAAATAGAAATATCAAAAATAAACTTAGAAAAGCTACTGAGGGTACCTTCAAGAACTGGCCGGATTACCTTCCAGCCATTCTTGCAGAAATAAGAATGACCACCCATTCTGTCACTGGCCTCTCCCCCTTTGAAGTTCTCATGGGAAGACCCTTTCCTACCCCATGGATTCCTAAGCAAGGTCCCCTGGTAATGTTACCAGGTGATCTGGATGAATTTAGAGAAGCATATGTTACTCAATTGCTTAAAACATTGCATGATTTCCATAGAACGGTCTCCTGCTCTTTTCCGCCTCTCTCCACAGATCCTACTCACCGTTTTGTTCCAGGAGATCGAGTGCTCGTGAAGGCCCTGCATCGTCACAAAACCATTGATCCACCATATGGAGAGCTGACTACCGTCCTTGCTGTGACCATAACTGCCGTGCTGACTGATGAATCACCTTCCTGGATCCATGCATCAAGGATAAAGAAAGCGCCATTCATCCCTGATCCACCTGTGACCTCAACCCCAGACGTGGAATCGCTGACCCCTGCTTCTAGATGACCTCCTCCTGTGACGTATCCCACTGATGAATCTGGAGTGTGGGCCACAGCAGTTGTAAGCCCCTGCTAACCTGTTGGCTGGTTTCCCAGCTGAAGAATCGGTTTCCCCCCCAATTTATTTTTTTTGCCTATTAACTGCCCTATTCAACCTGAAGAGTAGTACTTTTTTTCCTCATTTACACGAACTGTTTATTTTTTGATGAACTTTCCTTTTTCACAAAATAATACATATTGTATTAACTCTGATTTTACACTTGCAGTGTTTATTGCTAGAACTACTACCGAGATGTTTTGCTCTTTTTCCAAGAACTGTTTTATTTTTGTTGGTTCGCTTTTAATCATTATGATTTATTTCATCATACTTACTGGTAGTTAATGCTACTATCACAGATGTTTTTGGAAAGATATTGTAGGTCCCCACAATATCTCCTTTGCTCGTCCCCCAGTTCTTAATATGCATTTGAAAAGAGACTTGCATCGACCTAATAACTATGCATATGCTGCTCAGACTATATATGAACTTTCAGGTTTCAACAAGTCCTGCTGGATATGTATGGCCAAACCGACTAGTTCTAAATATGATATACTGTATGAAGGAGTTGCTTTGAATCTTAGTCTTTTTGATGATGATTTGTTTACACTGCCTACTTTCTCTAAAACTACTAACAATCCAGGTGCCTCTTTTATACGTGCTCCCCTCTTACAGGAACATTGTGGTACTGCAGTGATACAAATGAGATTTAACATTACTGGTAGAATGCCTTCACCAGAACCTAACAGAAAGGAACCTCCTTGCCAGGTTATAATGGATCATATGTATGTCCCTAATAATTCTGAGATGAATCTACAAGCCACTTTACGTGTTTCCTTTCTTTACGGTAATAGTTCTTCTTCCTGGTTCAGCACCCCTTGGCATTCTAAGTTAGTGTCCTCCCCCCTTTGTTCTAACCCAGGTATACCAGATAAATGTGTAAGTTTATGGCAATGGATGGATAAAACTTTCCCTGTAAGAGTTGGCAACGCCAACTCTGCTGATTTCATGTTTGGATGTATTAACGCATCCCAAATTAATGCTACCCATGTTTTGTTTAAAAATACTGTGTGGAATGTAGCATCTTTTGGGAGACTTAACTTACATGATTCCAACAGTCCAAAAGATTGGACCTTGCAAGTGGAAGATGGCACATACTCTAGTATGATAATGGTTGCAACATATTATATTGATGCTTATGCTACCTTGCCCCTTAACCCCCCTTTTTACTGGTTATGTGGTAAATGGGCATATTTGGTAATACCTAGAACTTATGTTGGTGAATGTGTGTTTTGGGTCTTATTGGTCCATCTCATACTATTCACCCTTATGTTCCGTCTGGTATGCGCATTGACCTACATAACACTGTACATCGCTCTCGTCGCTCCTCCATATCTGTCAAAACCTCTGAGGCAGAGCGATTTGGTGGAATCTTGCTACCCGCATATGGTGTTGCTTGTTTGTATTCTAAAATGAACCTTTTTGTAGACTTAGTTGATGACATGTTTAATCACACTACACATGCGCTAGCAGTTCTTTCTGCTGAGCAACATCAGATTAGAGATGCAGTAATTCAGAATCGTATGGCCCTTGATTATTTGTTAATGAAGGAGGGTGGTGTATGGGGTCTTCTTAATTTGACCCATTGTTGTTTTCACATTGATGACATTTCAGGTGAAGTTTCTCAAGATATACATGATATTGAGGAAATTCAAACCCTACTCAGGAAAGTATCAAGTCCCTTAGATGGATTTGATTGGACCTTTGGCTTTAGTTCTATTTTTGGTAGCCTAGGTTTAACTATTTTACATGGTTTAATGTATCTCGTTATGATTATTCTTGTTATTGCCATTTTTTACAAATTGTTGATACTGTGCCTTGAGAAATGTTGCATTTCTAACTCACCTATGATGCCAGCCTATCCTATACTTCCATCCCCACCTACTTTGATTCCTCTTCGACGTTCCACTCTTATGAGTAATTACTAACCTCTCTTTTTCTTTTTTTTATTTCTACGTATTGGAATGATTTATATGTATAATATGATGACAATGTAACCCCACTTGTAATAGGTTCACTAGTTTAGTTTAGTTTAGTTTTCTTTTTTAATTAATGATCACATGATTCGTGATCAAAAGACGGATTGAAAGGAATTTTGAAATATGGTAGCTAATTCACTGTATACATATTTCTATATTCTAGTAATATTTGATAGCTATATAAATATATAGGGCCTGACTGACTGCTCAGCAAATACATAATGTGTTCATGAGGTAATGCTGAGTCTGGTCTTTCTCTTGGCTTCCTGTTTTTCATTAAGGAGTGCAAATTTTCTATTCAACTCCACTTCCTCTTGAAACTAAAGAGGCTGGCTGGCCGAGAGGAAGGGAGGGATACACATGGTTATTGTTCATATATCCTATGGAACATTCTTATTTCCAAGAACAGGATATAGCTGTGACGTCAATTTAGTCGTGCCTACTAGGCAAGGACAGGAAATGTTTGTGTAAGTCTAGGTACTGCCCAAAGTAGAAAAAACATGTTTCCTATATTACTGACGTATTGATTCTTTATTGGTTTGTAATCTATGAATTTGTGACACTCCTATTTTAACAAAACTGACTGTATGAAATTTGCCAGAGTAATAAGAAACACCCAAGACAGATTTTGTGTCCTGGTCTATTATTCTCACTCGAGTTCTGTTTCCTGTATGGTCACTGGGTCTGGTGACAAAGCAGCTATCTCTATCATCACCGGACCGTGGCCATTCCTGTGATATTCTTGCAGAATACATATCAGGCCTTAGGGAAACACTTTTAAATTGAAGGCCTGCAATGGTGTGAGAGAGAAAGACATAATTAGTCAGCACATGTGGGCCTCATGCAGGTAGTTTAGGACAGTGTTTCTCAACCCTGTCTTCAGGAACCACCAACGGGCCAGGTTTGCCAGATATCTGCAGCGTGATTTGCTGCTCGGTGATTGCAGTATTCAGTCTGAATTTTCCAAAGGTGATCCTTAAAATCTGGTCTGTTAGTGCTCCCTGAGGACAGGCTTGGGAAACACTGGTTTAGGAGAACAAGCAGGTTTACTGGTTGTCAGGTCTGGAAAGTGGCTGACTTGAAACCACATAAAAGGACTCAGGATTGTTCAAAACTAGCACAAGCATTGGGCCTTTCTGTGTCCCTTCCCTGCCCTTGGGCACGGTACGTTACATAATATAAGAGTTTCATGAAAATTACATGTCAAGAAAGCACAGAGAAAGGATGTACAGGTGTTTCTGCATCTCTGCCGTGCCCATTGGTACTGTACATTATAATATACATTTGATAACCTCTCAAAGGATCAGAGTGAGCAGGTAAGGACAGAGAAAGGTTAGGACAAGATGGTAAGGGGAGAAAAAAAGGACGATGACAGGTAGTGCACAGTTTTATGATGAGACATGCCACATTCCCTGCACTGTGACTGATTGTTATGGGAGGCATGTTTGGTTTGAGAGCGGCCTGGTTGAATTCATATTGATTTCTCAGGTTTACTAATGATTCAACTAAATTAATACTTGCAGGCAAAATGATCTTTGCAGTGGTATCAAGAGGAGATCTTTAGGCATCATTAAGGGTCTAGGGCAGAGAAATAACGATGTTTAACCCTTTCACTCACAGAAGCAAGTTACGTGTCTGCCTGGAGTGGTTGCGTTCACGGCACTCTCCCTTTTTTTGTTTCACGTCCCACTCCCTTCACATGTACATTGTAAGTCAGTGGTCCCCAAACCTGTCCTCAGCACCTGCTGACAGGTCAGGTTTGCCAGATATGTGAAGCAGAGCACAGGTGATATGATTTGCTGCTCAGTGATTGCAGGATTTAGTCTGCATTTCCCCAAGGTGATCTGCAAAATCTGGCCTGGTTGAGAGTCCTGAGGACAGGTTTGGGAAGCACTGTTGTAAGCTCACAGGCAGTGGTGTATTTTGGCCTAGGCCAACAAGGCCTAGGCCTAGGGTGGCACTTTCCAGGGGGCGGCGGCCTGCACTGGTGGCCCCACCCCTAAAAAATTTTTTACTTTTGAAAAGTATTTTGCCAGGAAGGATACATTGAGATTTCACTAATTTTCAAGCATATCCTGGGTAGGCAAGGCCTAGGCTTTCACTTTCCAGGGGGCAGCAAAAAACCTCACCACTAAATGGGGGTTACTCACAGAGCACCGAAATGACGCCAACATTTTGGTGTTCTGTAGTTCCCTGCACTTCGGAGAATAAAATTTCCCCACCCTGCAGTGAATTCACCGCAGGGTCTCCAAAGTGCATGGAGTCGGCTGCTGAATGCTGCCACCGCAAACCCGTGGCCTGCTGTTTTCAAAAGAACTACTGAACGAAAATATCTGGAATTTACATATAAGATCCTATGATTGATAATAAAAAGTTCTGTTACAGAAAAAATAAAAACCACTATTAAAAAAAAGAGGGGGGAATTTTGCTGAAAAATTACTAAGGCTGGCGGCACACTAGCAAACATTTTGCGTCCGTCGTAGCTTTATAAAGGAGTCAATTAAACACACCACACAAAGCCCCTGCGCACTTGTTCACGGACGGGCAAAGCATAAAGCCACGGATGCAAAAATAACATCGACGTTAAAAAGCTAAACGGACGCAAAAACAACGCTGCCATGTATTTTCCTAGGGTGTGGAGACGTGAGACGTTACGGACGCACTTTATGCGGGGTTCACAATATCTTCCGTGAAAAAGTGCGTCCGTAATGGGCGCAGCACAGTATGCTCGTGTGCCGGCTGCCTAAAAGGTACTAAAAAAAAATCAATAAAGACTTTTTACTGCAGATTAAAATAATAAATGGTTTATTAGATATTGCATAAAAATGGGAATATTTTTAACATTGAAACCTATGGGATTCGCCTGAATAAACCTGCTGATTGAAACCACCGAACATCAGGGCATTTCACTGCCATTTCTCTGCTGTTTGGTGTTCTCTGAATAGATTAACCATTACTTCTCTATGGGGATTTGCACTGCCTTCAAACAGCACCATACTTGCTGGCAGGTCGCCAAACTTGTGTGTGAGCATATCACAGAGCAGTGGTGTACTTAGGGGAGTGGCGGAGGGCGGGCCGCCCCAGGTACCAGTGATTATTGGGGTGTCATTAGGGGGTACTAGGAGGTGTCACTGTCACTGTGTGTCAGCTTTGAGTTGTGTTCTCAAACAACGAGCAGCGGAGCAGGGCGTTTGCATACAGAATAAAATCGAATAGAATAAAAAACTGATGCACTCATACACACCGCACATTGCATTGCTGGGAGTTTTATTGCTGTGGATTCTGATACGCTGACACACACCACACATTGCATTGCTGTGAGTTTTATTGCTGTGATTTCTGATACGCTGACACACACACCGCACATTGCATTGCTGGGAGTTTTATTGCTGTGGATTCAGTGATACACACTGCATATTACTGTGAGTTTTATTGCCCTGGAGCTCTGGGATACGCTCATACACACTGCACATTACTGTGAGTTTTATTGCTGTGCAGTTCTGATATGCTCATACACAGTGCCCAATTCTGTGGGTTTTATTGCTGTGCAGCTCTGTGATACACTCATATGCAGTGCACGTTTCCGTGGATTTTATTGTTCAACCAATTAGAGCGGCTGTGATCCAGTGTACTTGACATGCGTGGCTGTTTGTAAAAATGCTTGAATTTAAACATTTCATAATTTTATTTATCTCAATAGATACATTTGAAATGGTATACAAAATATACAAGTAGACACTTGGTATCCACTTTTAATATAAAGTATAAAAAGGCGGAGCTCTAAGAGGAAAAGGTGGAGCTTAAAGATGAAGGGTGGGGATTAACCAGGAAGAGGTGTGCCCTTGACAGGAAGGGGTGCCTCAAATTTAAATTAGGGGGTGCACGAGTTTAGTCAGGCCTAGGGCAGCACAAAACCTAAATACACCACTGCTCACAGGAGGTCTGATAGAGCATACTATATAATAAAGTGTTGTAATTGGTTGTCTTATTGATTCTGAGTAGTAGTAATAATGAGTAAACCTAGTGTAACTAAGCTATTACAGCACAGTAGCTCTAGCTCAAACCATGACCAATAATGTGCAACTAGACCATATTAACCAAGTTGCACCTACGTGGCTATAGTTTGGTCTTTTGTAAGTAGACACTTCAATGCCATCATTCCACTAATTTTCCACTGACCTACTCTAGAACAATAGCAACAGTACAACTTTGGTGTAACTTTGCAGTAAAAAACATGTTTTTTTTCAGTTCATATTGTGTAACAACCACTAGGGGGCAACATACACAAGTTATTTACTGTTTAAGCCAAATAATTCATGGCTTGTATCACGAAGAATGTTCCTATGCATTGACATTATATTATATAAACACTGCATTAGCAAACATAGATGAATAGCTATTTTTACACATGGTTATATTACGTTTGTTCATTTTCTTAAGAAAGCATTATGATAATTAAAACCAATTTCTAAAGTTGATATTAAATTAAAGCTGCACAGTAGTTATTCGGTACCTAACAACAGATCATTTACTGGAGGAGGAGTATAAAAGTTCCTATTACATCAATATAAATACAGATAATTAGAGGAATCAAAAAAAAATGAATTACAAATTGTAATTAATAATTAAACATAGCATTGACGAGTTAACTCCTGGATATAAAAATAAAATGGTCATGTGAGAGGAATAGAAAAAACATTAGATAAAAGAAAAGGAAGGGACGTGAAACGGGAATTAAAGGGACATGAAACGGGAAAGGAAGGGACGTGAAACGAGAATTACACTCTATGTAAAGGGACACTCTATGCACCATTACCACTCTTGCTTATTACTAGGGGTTATTCAGAGGGCACCGAAATTTCAGCAACATTTCGGTGCGCTCTCCTTCGGTGCACTTTGGTTGCATGGACTTCCACATTTTGGAAAGCCATGAGTGAAGGTGAGGAGCAATGTGCACCATGGGAAAAGAGGTGAGTATTTTTACCTACAATAAATGGAACAGAAAAAACGTTAAGATAGCCAGGTTTATTGACTAAAAGGTGAAACTCAGGAGAATTGTCAGGAGAAGAGTTTAATCTAGACAAATAGCCGATTTGGAAAGTGAGATAAATGGGAGAATTTCTCTGGTTTGACTATTTTGACCTACAGGGTTATTCAGAGAGCGGTGAAAAGCAGGAGAATGACTGGCGAATGGAAAATTCTAGGTCAAAATAGCCAATTTGGAAAGTGAGATGAATGGGGGAATTTTTCTGGTTTCGCAGTTTTGACTTACAGGGTTATCCAAAGAGCTCCGAATTGCTTGAGAAAGGTAACCGAACGCTGAAAATCAGCGTTCGGTTACCTTTCCTGGCCATTCGGCTATCCAGAGAGCAGGCAATTCGCCAAATCCTGGCGAATTGCCTGCACATACGGTGCCTGTTCGGTTCCTGTTCGAGGGCAGTGAAATCCCCATAGAGAAGCACTGCTTCGGCTATTCAGAGAACAAAACCAGCAGTGAAAGGTTCCCCTAATGCCCTGCCATTCGGTGTTTAATTCGGCAAATTTATTCAGGAGAATCCCATAGGCTTCAATGTTAAAAATATTCCCGTTTAATTCAATATCTAATAAACCGTTCATTATAAATTCTGCAGCAAAAAGTCTCTTTATTCATTGATTTTTAGGATACTTTAAGCATTTTTCAGATTTTTTTTTTTTTTTTAAAAAGTCCGAATTTTTTTTTTTTTTTTTTTTCAGTTTGCTTATTTTTTTTGTAACAGCCCTCTTTATTATCATTCCCTGGACCTCCTGTGAAAATTTCAGACATTTTCGCTCAGTAGTTTCTTTGCAAACAGCGTTTCATTTTCCCAGATTCATACAAATGGTTTTTCTAATTTATTCACTGCCTCCTCTACGTCACAGCTGCTTCGGCTCTGTGTGATTCGGCTCCTTTTCGGCTCCTGTTCGGCTCCTGTTCGGCTTTTTCGAAGGTTAATCCAGATGTTTTTGCTTGTTTTCAGCGTGCATTCGGTTAGTTTTCGTCAGGTTTGCGGCAGCTTTTCCCTGCAATTCGGGGACCTTGTGGTGTTTGCTGAATACACCGCAGGGTCACCGAAATGCAATCGGCAAAAGGAACCGAATTGAAGAGAACGAAAAGTCACCGAACGTGCGGTGACTTTTCGAATCTCTTTGGATAACCCTGTTAGAATTTTCCATTCTCCTTTCATTCTCCTGCTTTTCACCACTCTCTGAATAACCCTGTTAGAATTTTCCATTCTCCTTTCATTCTCCTGCTTTTCACCGCTCTCTGAATAACCCTGCTAGAATTTTCACTTCCCCGGTCATTCTCCTGAGTTTCACCTTTAGTGAATAGACCTGAGCATCCTTCCAATCAGGCAAAAAAAAAAGGGGGAGAGGGTTAATTGTTCATTAAAGTTCCTCTTTAAGAGTGTAAAGATATGAAATTTATGGGTATAATGAAAAATCATGGGAAGGTATGGAAAACCCAATGTCATCATTTTAAACATGTATTGAATACGTGAATAAAACAGTTTGAATTGAACATGTATAAATAAATCATTTTAACATTTCCAACACAGACATTCACATATCAAATTAATGAAAGCTCACAAACATTATTTATTACAGCATGGAGACATTCCGTTATGTGGCAAGGAGACTTTACATTCAAACTGCAGCTTTGTGATGATATTTGTGCGCTATATGTGCCGTAGCTTAATGTGCACCTGACAGGTATTGTTTGAGCCAGCTCCTAAACTGCTCCTCTCACAGCACATTCCCCAGATAATCCCCATGCACTTACACTACACCCACCACACTCACCCATCCACTTCCACAACACCTTCCATACTCAGTGAGCCTCCATGAGCTCAACATCTACTTACCGTAGCCAGCCTCTATGCACTTAAACAACAAACACCACACTCAGCCAGCCACATGGACGTCCACATAATCACACTCATTCAGGCAGCCTATGGTGCAGTAAAATGGATATATGCCAGAAAAACTTTGTACCGGCTCAGAGTGTTACTATTGAAATTGTTGCTGCAATTAATAGAGATGCTTGAGCGGTTTCATTGGTTAAAAGAGGAAATAGAACTACCAAGGTTAACATGGCATTTTGATTGCAGAGAGTCAGTTAAGAGAAGGTTATCATTGTTATTTTGGTAACCGAGAAGGCAAAATTCACTAATCACGATATAAGGTTTATACCATTTAAAATATTACATAGTTATTATACATTTATTTGTATTGCACAGACATATCCTGCAGCGCGGTACAGAGGTTACAATAAGTTAGGGTAATACACAGTATTAATGAATGAGGTGGAGAGGTCCATGCTCCCAAAGGAGCTTACATTCTAGAGCAGTGTGTCCCAAACCTGACCCTCAACCAGGCCAGATTTTACAGAACACCTTGGGGAAATACAGACTGAATCCTGCAATCACTGAGCAGCTAATTAGATCACCTGTGCTGTGCTTCAGATATCTGGCAAACCTGGTGTGTCAGCGGGTCCTGAGGACAGGTTTGGGAAACACTGCTCTAGAGGGATTTGGGGACAGACAAAAGAAGGTATTTTTAACTGACGAGTGACGACACAGAGTTGGATTGGAGAGTTAATAGAGGATCATGAGGCTTATTGTGGTTATAGTTTCTGAAACCGTATTGAAAAGTTTATCATGTGCTGAATTGTATCAGAAGGGAATGCTAACAGTGACTTAAACAATTACTTTTATTTCACATACTGTAATGTCATAGGGTATATTATTGCATAGACCAACAAGACCTGGGTCCCGGGCAGCAGACTGGAAAGGGGTAGGGGTGGGGGCACTTGCTGTGTAAGAGGGCAATTCGTTAGAGGAGAAATCTAAAACCACTAATATATTTATAATGTAAATAAAGCAGGGGGCATAAACAAACCACCCAAACATCATCCTCACACTTTATTAATATGAAGCCTCCTAATGCATAATTCCCACTCATGCCATTGCACATGCAAATTGTCTGTAACTTTTATTACTCACAAAGAGGACTGCTATTGACTTTGGCCAAAAAGTATATACATTCATTTTTTTGCCACATATCCTTTCTCAGCTTCCTGGCTATATCTATCTAGCGCTGATTAAATTGGTTCGACTCACAATATCTATAGACCAGGCCTCAAAATTTCCACTCGCCTACTCGCCTTTGGCAAGTGGAAATTACATGAGGGCGAGTAGGAATGCAGAGGCAGGGCAGGATAAGGGGTTAGGTGGGGCAACTAGTGGCGAGTAACTCTTAAGGCCTGGCTAGTAGCTTGGGACATTAAATTTTGAGGCCTGCTATAGACTGAATATTGCCACTTGAATACCCATCTCTGGGATTTGCCTGAATCTTCAGACCTCTGTGTTGACCCGAGCTGCAGGGTGCTGTAGAAGATCAAGCATCCGGAAAATCCAGGAGCAGGGGTATAGTAAGAACGGAATTCAGTAAGACAATAAGTAAATAAAACAGCCCAACGCATTTTGCCCAGGTTTTGAGGGCTTCGTAACAAGAAATCCCTATCTCAAATTTCTGTCTGGTTGGCGGCTTTATCTTTCTTCTCCAGTGATTCCATAACGTTACCATTTTTCCAGGGATAAGTCAATAATGTCAGCATGTTCTAGCGATTCTGATGAAATTACAATTTAATCAGACTATTTTATTAGCACAAGAACCGTTAAAGAAAAGACACTTTCTTATTTTACATTCTGTAGATACGGAACAATTTCAGCTTCGCCACAGCTCATATACTTTAAATAGGACATTTGATTTTGTGTCATTTTATGGTTATTGTAATCAATCATTGATGTAGTTTTTCATTTAACACACATTCTCCAGCACTCAATAACCACATCTTTGCAGAGGATCATTACTTATATCATCATTTTGCAGATGGTTGTTGTTTATATCGTTATTCCTTGTAAAACTCTATGCAAGGAATGTTTAAATTTACATCCAGATTTAAATAATATTAGTTTTACAAAAGATTCACTTCAATGGAAAAAAGGTCAGTAAAGAAGAGAAAAATTCATTCTTGGCTTCACACAAATTCTCTTAAGGGGAGGGGAAATAACTTCATCCAAGCTACATTCTTCTTCCATTTCATAAGTCACTGGAACTGAAGCATCCTCTGAGTTTTGTTTGTATTTCTTCAGATTTTACCTATGAGCGTTAAATCCTAGAATAATTATACAAACAATTCTGAGATAAATAAAACAAGACGTAACCTTAGTCGCAACCATTTGTTGCAGTGCATTTTCCATCAATAACGATGCATATCTGATTGGCTCCGAATACAATTTTTGGACCCACTGTAAATATTTCTGGATGTATTCACAGTTCATGATAGCCATGAAATATGGCTATCATATTGTAGAATTACACTATATTGAGAATTCACAAGTTATACTTTTTTTAATCTATAGGGGTTATCTGCTTACTGCTGCTGTTTAGCATTATGGCAAACATGGTAAGATTTGGCGATCCAGATAGGGGAACTCAAAGAAGCAGGGGAATCTTCATTGATGAAACTTGGCCTTCTTTGATTTGTCCCTAGTTGGATCGTGATAGTTTACTTTGTTTGCAACAAAGCTACACAATGGCTGTTAGTTTTGTGGAAGCCCCAATACAAAACCGCTTTCAGCTACCACAATGCAAACATAATGATCCCAGGACATACTTGAAAACGAGCGAAATCTCAATGTATCCTTCCTGGTAAAATACTTACAGGGTTATTCAAAGAGATCCGAATTGCTGGCGAAAGGTAACCGAACGCTGAAATCCAGCGTACGGTTACCTTTCCTGGCCATTCGGCTATCCAGAGAGCAGGCAGTTCACCAAATGTTGGCGAATTGCCTGCACATATGGTGCCTGTTCGTTGCCTGTTCGAGGGCAGTGAAATCCCCATAGAGAAGCAATGCTTCGTCTATTCAGAGAACACAAAACAGCTGAGAAAGGTTGCCAAAATGTCCTGCCATTCGGTGGTTTCATTCGACAGATTTTTTCAGGCGAATCCCATAGGCTTCAATGTTAAAAATATTCCCGTTTTAATTCAATATCTAACAAACCGTCGATTTATAATATTTTGCAGTAAAAAGTTTATTTATTGTTGGATTTTTTTTAGGATCTTTTAGGTATTTTTCGGGATTTTTTAGTAACTTTTTTCCGTTTTGTTAATCTTGACATTTTCGTTTTTTAGTTTCTTTGCAAACAGCGTTTCACTTTTCAAACATTCAAGCGTACTGTTTGGTTTTTTTTTCACTCCATTCGTCTGCGGTGTCAGGTTTTTCCGGCGGCCGCTCTGCGCTGTGATCGGCTCCTGCTCAGGTTTCTCCGCGTGTTCGGCAGGGATTAATCCAGATGTTTTTGCGTGTTTCGGTCTGCGTTCACGGGTTTTGCGGTGAGTTTTCATTGGGTTTGCGGTGACTTTTCCCTGCACTACGACGGCCCTGTGGTGCTTACTGAATATACCGCAGGGTCGCCGAAATGGGATCGCCAAATCGCACCGAATTGAGGAGAACGAAAAGTCACCGAACGTGCGGTGACTTTTCGATTCTCTTTGAATAACCCTGTTTGGAAATAAATTAATAAATACTTTGGAATAGCACTGGAGGATATGGACTGTGCTACCCTCTACTGGATCTCCTAGGGTACTAATAATATAAGGAAATCTGACCAGATGGGGACGCCTGCAGGTTCAGTGGGAAGAAAAATCTGTAGAAGTAAGCCTACAACTCCACCCGTTTCAGGATCGCCAGTTGGACAAAAATGCACTCATCTGTCCTAAAAAATAATAGTGCTAGTGATCAGAGTATAATTTTGTAACTTTCCAGGAGTTGTTTATATGATTGTTACAGGAGGTTTTTGGAAACCTATTCGGCACATCTTCATAAACGTTCTCGGAGAGCTGAAAAACTGATCCTATTTTATTAGGATGAAATAAAAGTTATGTTTTATTGGAGACCCAGAGGTGTTTCCTTCCACAATGGATTTGTTTAGGAGGATGTATGTCTCTAAGAAGTGGAACATATATATTTTGATGTATGTTTGGGTGGAGTGCTCTGACTTTTTTGTGTTATCTGTTCAAGATGCACCGTTATTTATTGTGCAAGTTCAGGTTGAGTGCAGCCTTGGTGTGTGTGTAGCTAGAGCAGCACTGGACTGATAGTCAGGGTTATTCAGAGAATGGTGAAAACCAGGACAATGACTGGAGAAGTGAAAATTCTAGGTCAAAATAGCACAACCAGAAAAATTCGGCTATTTTGACACAGAATTTTCACTTCTCCAGCCACTCTCCTGGTTTTCACCACTCTCTGAATAACCCTGAGTGTCTATACACAGTAAAGTTTCCCTTGTGGCAAACTGTTCTTTTATAAAGTAATTATAAGTTCTCTATGCATATCAGTTACAAATATTGGCCCATATTCCAAAGTTGGTGTACTGCTAACTTAGGCTAGGGTCAGACTAGCGAATTTTTAACGTGCGTTTAGCCGCACAAAATCACGGCAGCAAATGACGTCCAATGCCGGGGAACATACGACGAACGGCCGCACGAAAGTTCGTCCGTGCAACGCAAGTGGCAAACGAACACATTTTTTTGAGAACGTCAAACCGCTACTACTGACGTACAGAGTGCGCTGCGGCCGCATAGTGGCATGTTTGCGTGATTGGGAGACGTCAGACGCTGCTAATGTCCGGCCAACATAACGTCCAGACACAAAAAGTGTTTTATTGATGATCCGTACAAAATCACGGATGAAAAGGCGCATCGTATGACCGCTATCGCGTATTCCGGGAAAAAATACGTACGTTCGTTCGAACGCACTTTTTCACGGGTAACGTGAAAACTGCGTTCGTCTGACCCTAGCCTTAACCAGAGCTGTTGTAAACTTACAGAGCCATTATAGTCTATGGAGTTGGTTACGTTTACAACAGCTCTGGTTAAGGCTAGGGTCAGACGAACGCATTTTTCGCCGCGAACGTGAAAAAGTGCGGTCGAACGAACTAACGTATTTTTTAACGGAATGCGCGAAAGCGGTCATACGATGCGCATTTTCGTACGTTTTGTTTCACGGAGCTGGAAGAAGAGAGATATGATCAACCAAATCAATTGCAGAATGAATCAAATAAAAGGGAAGGGGTATAAAAAGGCATTTTGGGAATGGTGGCATTTTCCAAGATGGATGCAGTCCAAGTGTTTCTTTTGCTGCACTGGGATACCTGTACCTGAAGAAGAAAAGACAACGGCGAACATGGGTCCATCCAATCAACACTGCCAGACACACGCATGGCCACTTTGTGACACTGTACAGGCCACTGCGAGAGAGGGACCCCGTGAAGTTCTTCAACTACCTGCGGATGTCCATCCACACCTTTGATGAACTGTTGATGAAGGTGCGTGAGCCGCTGACCAAGAGGGACACCAACATGAGGGCTGCCATACCACCGGAGGAGATGCTGGTCCTCACTTTGCGGTAAGTACTATCAAACACCTGCATTCATGACATCGCTGCCAGTCATCAGACATGTGCTCGGTGTGCAGAGGCTCTATTGTAGGTCAGTAGTTATATGCCCACACACACACGCATGCATCACCTTGCAGAACACGTAACGAAAGAGTAATGACACTGACAACGATGTGAAACAAATAAAATATTTAGTCCCGAAATAATATGACAGAAGATAACAATAACATATTAAACACATATATTATTGCATGTCCAATGAAGGTAATAAAATAAAAATAGTAGAACAACATGAATAAACTGTGACAAACATAAACGAACAGACGATACACCTCACATGGTATGATACCGAGGAGCATCTGGGGCATGAGGACCGTGCATATGGCTGCGGTGGTACTCTGGCTCCGGGGGTGGCCCAGCAACAGGGGACATGGGTGGGCGGGCAGGCAACGCCTGGCAGTGGTGGGAATAACCATGGGGTATTGTGGCACGACACCGTGATATACAGGTGCCTGTTGTGGATGGGACAGTATCTCATGTATCAGGTCCAGGCTTCGGCGGCGATAATCCAGCTTCTGCGCTGGGGTCATTATGTTGAGCAGGGAGAGACATGAATTGAAAAAGGACATGTCCTCGGAATCAGCGACCATGCAGCGTGGATGTGTATGGTGCGCGTCCATGAATGCGACCATGGCCTGCTCGACATCAGCTGATGGTGGCTTCTTCCTCCTGGGAGCCGTACTGGTGCTGTCTGTGGGTGCTGTACCCGGCACCTGTTGGACTCCACATCCTCCACCTGGGACTCCGCACCACCCTGCTCGACCTCCACCTGGCAGCTGCCAGATCCTGCGGGCTGCAGGTCTTGCCCTTGTGAGCTAGAGGTGGATGGCCGGTCAATACTGCTCACAGTCTTGCGCGGCTCCTGGCTCTTCCTCAGGAAGGACAGTTGGTCTGCATACAAATAGCTGCGCCTCTTCTTTGCACCAGCTCCAGAGCGAGCAGCTTCAGCCTCCTTTTTCAGGACCCGGGTATGATTGTCCCTCACCGTGCGCCATTTATTGATTGCTTCATGTGCTGCAAAACATGATGAGAGTGACATAAGGTTAGGTTTATATGATGTGATCATAACACAGCTTCTTTCATGTTCTAGGTATCTTGCTAGTGGATGCAGTTTGAAGGATCTGCATTACAACTTCCGCATTGGCAGATCGACAGCTGGTGAGATCGTCCGCAAGGTCTGCCAAACAATATGGGAAACCATGAAGGACCAATGTTTGCCAACACCCACAGGCGAGACATGGCTGGCAATTGCAGCAGGATTCTGGGAGAGAGCGAACTATCCCAACTGCCTGGGAGCGGTGGACGGCAAACATGTCCGCATTGTGAAGCCACTGCACAGTGGCTCACTGTATCAAAATTATAAACATTATTTTTCAATTGGCCTACTGGCGGTGGCAGATGCCAACTATAATTTTGTGTATGTGGATGTCGGATCATACGGCAAGGACTCGGACTCAACACTGTTTCGGAACTCAACACTGTGGAATGAGATTGAGGGTGGGAACCTGAACATCCACAGACCCGCACCTTTGCCTGGCAGCGACGTGTCAGTCCCCTATGCCTTTGTGGGTGATGAAGCATTCGGCTTATCCACACATCTCCTGCGGCCATACTCGGGGACACACCTGACTGTGAAGAAGCGGGTGTTTAATTACAGGCTGTCGCGGGCGAGACGGTATGTCGAGTGTAGCTTTGGCATATTGAGCAACAAGTGGAGGATTTTTCATCGGCCACTTGATGTAAATGTGGATTTCTGTGTGGATATAGTGAAATGCTGTTGCATCCTACATAACTATGTTCGTGCAAGGGATGGGGTTAATTTCGAGGATACCCTCACAGTAACGGGTCTGGATGAGTATGCTAACGATGACATAATACCTGTGAATAGACACACCAACAGGTTTCGCGATGCTCTGTCTAATTATTTCACTAGCAATGCAGGGCAGGTGCCATGGCAGATGGACATCATTTGACATGTGACACCTAGGCTTGTGCACCGATTATTTTTTCTGTTCGAATTTTCGGATGTTTAAAGTTTTCGATTCGGCTCGTTTCGAACGAACCCTGTTTTGATTCGATTCGGTTTGACTCGTTTTTCGGGGATATGTCATCGGAATATGGACCATTTTTCGTTTTTTGTGTCACTTTGCTCGTTTGTTGGATCTACTTTTCGTGATTTCGTACATTTCTCGTTTTTCGCAACGTCTGTTCTCGTTTCAAAGCAATAAATTTCGATTTGACACAATTCAAGTCCAATCGCATATTCGTACAATATTTTGTTTCGGCTCGGAAACATTTCGGATCTGACATTTTCGGATCGGAAAATTATCTGGGAATCGCCCGCATCAGAAAACACGAATCGTGAAAATGTCGTTTAAATTCCGAAATTCTGAAAGCCGAAAGGCACATCCTTAGTGACAACGATAATTCGTTATGCCATTTTGTTTGATATTACATTCAAGTTCAATGCAATTGAATTCTATGCAATAAAATGATCATTTACTCACTCTGAAGCTTCTGCTCTTTATCAGACCACGTCTCGTACTTTGGGTACACCACCCTGGACACTGTGACCCATGCACTGGCCTTCTTCTGCCGGTCTTTGTAGCTGTCGCAGGCCGTGTCCCACAGCTCGGGATGCTCTGCCACTGCATTGATCAGCCTCTCCACGTCGATGTCAGTCCCAGCCATTGTCCAACGCAACTTGCAGCTACCCCCAGACAAGACAGGAAGTGTTTGGTCTGTGCACGTTATGTTGGCCGGACGTGTGCAGCGTCTGACGTCTCCCAATCACGCAAACACGCCGCTATGCAGCCGCAGCGCACTCTGTACGTCAGTAGTAGCGGTTTGACGTTCTCGAAAAAATGTGTTCGTTTGCCACTTGCGTTGCGCGGACGAATTTTCGTGCGGCCGTACTTCGTATGTTCCCCGGCATTGGACGTCATTTGCTGCTAGTACGGCCGTGATTTTGTGCGGCTAAACGCACGTTAAAACTGCGCTAGTCTGACCCTAGCCTAAGTTAGCACCGACTTTGTATTGCCCTGTTTTCACAGCATTAACTTCAAATAGAGATGTGGAATGAAGTTTAATAGTTTGTCACAAAAGGAGGCTTGTTCATATTTGCTTCCCTGGTCATACAGGGCTATTCAGAGAAAGGTGAAAACCAGGAGAACTGTCAGAAGAGAACAATCTAGACCAAATAGCTGATTTGGAAAGAGAGATAAATGGCAGAATAATGATTGGTTTGGCTATTTATACCTAGAATTTTCACTTCTCCAGTCATTCTCCAGAGGTTCACCTTTCTTTGAATAGACCTGATAAAGTTGACAGCCCTCCCCTTGTTAGAATTAGCCAGGTTTTAGGGTTAAGTGGGATTTGGTACTAAAGTATCTGCCTCCCAGGTGTCAGTTAATTGGAATTCAGATCATATTCCATATTCGTTATTCAGCCTCGATTTAAGTGGATCGAATAATTTAAACATTTTGAGTAAAAAAGCTGTAAAATGTGCAAGCCAGACCTTCTGGGGCAAGCCAAGAAATTCCCTGGCCAATTACTGCTGTAGCAAGTGCTTTGAAATAGAACGGAGAGGGTTCTCTTCTATTTTTACAACTTTCTCTCTGGTAAAGCAACAAGGGATCACAAGGAAACCTGTTTGATGGAGATAAGAGAGTCTTCAAATTCTTCAATATCAAATTCTACTTTTAATCTTGTAAAAATCTACAGACCTAATTAACTTTCTTTAGTCCTAATCACTTCAAGAGAAATGTGTTTAATGTACAAAATTAGTTGATTTATATTTCTTTTATAGCCCTATTAAAATTCTTTAAAATAAATGAAAAGCAGAAAGAATAGGAAGAGCTTGAGTTTAGCAGCCAATGAGCTTCCTGCATGCAGCTTAGTTCTGAAAGTGTTTATAAATCAAGAGCTATTGATATTTTGTAACAGTACAATTAGAACAAGCACTTGTAATTGGATACATGAATGATATGCAACATGCTGGTCTCTGTCCATAGAGTCTGCAATGCCTTCCCCTTGCAGCATATCTTTTAGCAGCAGCAATCAAGGAGTTAAGTAGATATATTTACTATAGTCTCTATATCCCCCATCACTCCAAATTAATTTTCCAGGATATTTATTGGCACTGGCAGATCATCTGCATCACTTCTTAGTGCACAGATATATATGTAGGTGATTTAAGGATCTCACAAATATAGTTAATGCAC
Source organism: Leptobrachium leishanense (assembly GCA_009667805.1). Taxonomy (NCBI): domain Eukaryota; kingdom Metazoa; phylum Chordata; class Amphibia; order Anura; family Megophryidae; genus Leptobrachium; species Leptobrachium leishanense. The sequence continues at coordinate 123,523,079 of CM019067.1, read as the reverse complement.
ATGAGCACAGCCTTAATGTAAAAAAAGTCTGGCTTTTAGGACTAATTGCTGTCACATTACCAGTAATGGGATCAAATGCAAAATGCAGAGTAGACAACTAGCTATAGCAGAAACTCTGAGATAATATAAATATATATTGTGCATACAGTCACTCAATGGGTTAAAAATAAAAAAAATAATTATAAGGATGAAGTGGCTGTTTGTAATAATATTTGTAGAAATTAAGTAATGGCATATATTGAGATGGACCTGGTTTCTCCCTGTGTGGATCTTGGCTGAGGAGCAATGCACTGTCAGATTCATCAATATATCTGGCAGCCAGTCAGCCACCTCCACATCAGCCCAGCTCAGACTGGGAAACAAACAGCCTTATTCTCCTTGGACCTAGTAACAAGCTTGCCTGGTATAAGTGGGAATTGCTGGTTGACACAGGAGACAGCAACACAAAAGAAGGCGGAACTACGTGGCTTAAATTCAAAAGCAGATCTCAGTTTTCTTTCAAAAGCACCAGCACTTTCTCAGCAAGCAAAGAAAAAAATGAAAAGATGCTCTAAATGGGAAGCAGGACTCCCACCAGCAAGAGGATGCTCCATACAGTCTGATCCTGTGCTGCCCATACACACCTTAAACATTCATGCTGCTGCCTGGAGTCCACCATCCTCCTTTAGGTTCCTGAGAAGGCTCTTCATGGACAGCAGCTTGCAGCAATATCACACTGTCAAGACCATCAAGCACAGGAGTCTTGGATGTTTGATGCCTTAAAGCAGAAGATGTAATGCCAACTCCAAGCTTTCTTCTGTCCTACCATGAGAGTGTTCTCTTTCAAATGGCTGAGGTTAAAGCTTTTCTGGAGAAACACTATCTTTTTCCTTCTCTTCTGGGTCTCCTGTTGGATTTTCGTGAATACTTTTCTGTATGTTCACAGAAGCATGTTCTCAGATCACTGCACTGATGAGGAAAGTAAAGATATCCTTGCAGGGCTGGTAAGTGAAGCAATACAGTGAACATGTGAAACTTGCAAACAGATTTGTACTTGATCATATTTCCAGTAAACCTGCTGAATAGGCAGTTTACTCTCATATTTTATTTGTACCCTCAGGCTAGATTAACCTGGTGTGTCTTTGGCCAAGATATGTCCCTCAGGCTATAGAAGTCTGCTGGCTACTGTATCAATCTTGAAAATTCTTGGACACTCTGCTCCCCAGGCATACATTGCTGAAGCAGTACTGTATATGCCATAAATCAAGGTGATGTCATAAACAGCACAATATTCATATATAAAGAGCAGAGTCTGCGTGTGATATGTCTTAAATTTCTCAAATCTGTCAAGGATCTTCTGCACAAAACTAAGATATGTCAAGTGATTCGAAAGGATTCTATAGAGCAATAAGGGGTCGCATTTCTAAAAATGTGTGCAGTTTCCAAAAATGTTCCATCAGGTTGATTCACTTTTATAATTTTACACCAAAATTCCTTTCTTTTAACACAAAAACCCCATTCCACCACTGAGTCACTTTGTATGCATCTATTTGAAACCCTGATTCATAGCTAGAATATTTGTTTATAATAAAATTGACTTTTTGTGTCAAGATTAAAGTATAACAATAAATAATAGAAAAAATATACATTTGGGCAATTGTCATTTTTTTCTGTGATTTGTTAACCCTTATTTTAATATTGTGGGAGATAGCAGTGCATATTTTCTATTTTTATTTTAATATATTCACATACAAGGATAATAAAAAAAGTAGAATGTGTAACTAAAATAAAAATCACACTCTGCGTATGATTATGTACAAGGAATATGTGTACGATGGAATTGACCGAAATAAAAGTAGAATGTTAAATGGGAAAATCTTAGTAAAGGTTTGGATATTGCTATAAGCTGAAACGTGGCCATGTGTAATTATATTCTATTACTGGGTTTTCCCAGGAGTTTGGCTTTTGGCTTTCCTTGACACACACACCTTAACTTTTATTTCCTCACTTTAAGGCTAAGGTCAGACGAAAGCATTTTTAACGTGTGTTTAACCGCACGAAATCACGGCCGTGCTAGCAGCAAATGACGTCCAATGCCGGGGAACATACGAAGAACGGCCGCACGAAAGTTCGTCCGCGCAACGCAAGTGGCAAACGAACGCATTTTTTCTAGAACGTCAAACCGCTACTACTGACGTACAGAGTGCGCTGCGGCCGCATAGCGGCGTGTTTGCGTGATTGGGAGATGTCAGACGCTGCACACGTCCGGCCAACATAACGTCCAGACGCAAAAAGGGTTTTATTGATGATCCGTACAAAATCACGGACGAAAATGCGCATCGTATGACCGCTATCGCGTATTCCGTGAAAAAATACGTCCATTCGTTCGAACGCACTTTTTCACGGACAACGTGAAAAATGCGTTAGTCTGACCCTAGCCTAAATGCATAACACGAGGATGTCAACGTTTCAGTTCATCTTGGAAACTTTCCTCAGGACACAAGAGGAACTGAAACATTGACAGCCTCTTATTTTAGATTTTAAATGAAGAAATTTAAGTATTTAGACCCGGAGTGCTGATGGCATTTGGGGATATATACAGTATATATCTCCATGACCAAACGTTTTGAGAATGACACAAATTTTAATTTTCCCAGAGTTTGCTGCTTCAGTGTTTTTAGATCTTTTTGTCAGACATTACTATGGTGTACTGAAGTATAAATACAAGCATTTCATAAGCGACAAAGGCTTTTATTGACAATTACATTAAGTTTATGCAAAGAGGCAATATTTGCAATGTTGAGTCTTTCTTTTCGAGACCTCTGCAATTCGCCGTGGCATGCTGTCAATCAACTTCTGGGCCACATGCTGACTGAAGGCAGCCCGTTGTTGCATAATCAATGTTTGGAGTTTGTCAGAATTTGTGGGTTTTTGTTTGTCTACCCTCCTCTTGAGGATTGACCACAATTTCTCAATGGAACTAAGGTCTGGGGAGTTTCCTGGCCATGGACCCCCCAATTTTGATGTTTTGTTCCCTGAGCCTCTTAATTTTCACTTTTGCCTTATGACAAGGTGTTCCATTATGCTGGAAAAGGCATTGTCATCACCAAACTGTTCTAGGATGGTTGGGAGAAGTTGCTCTCGGAGGATGTTTTTGTACCATTCACTACTGTGTTCTGCAAAATTGACCACTCCCTTGGCTGGGAAGCAACCCTACACATGCATGGTCTCAGGATGCTTACTGTTGGCATGATATGGGACTGATGATAGCAATCACCTTTTCTTCTCCAAGCTTCTCCAAAAGCTACAAGCTTTTTTTTCAGATGCCGCAAACAATCGGAAAGGGGATTCATCAGAGAAAATGACTTTACCCCAGTTCCCAGCAGTCCAATCCCTGTACCTTTTGCAGAATATTAGTCTGTCCCTGATATTTTTCCTGGAGAGAATTGGCTTCTTTGCTGGCTTTCTTTACACTTGGCCATCCGCCAAAAGTCTTCGCCTCACTGTGCGATGCACTCACACCTGCCTACTGCCATTCCTGAGCAAGCTCTGCACTGGTGGTGCCCCGATCCCACATCTGAATCAGCTTTAGGAGATGGTCCTGGCACTTGCTAGACTTTCTTGGGTGCCCTGAAGCCTTCTTCACAACAACTGAACCACTCTCCTTGACGTTCTTGATGATCTGATAAATGGTTGCTTTAGGTGCATTCTTACCAGCAGCAATATCCTGGACTGCGAACCCCTTTTTGTGCAAAGCAATGATGACTTGCTTCCATTAGGGAGATCATCTGATCTCCTTGTTGGTTGTAGGTTACATTGGCCATGCACAGGCTGCCTGGAACCCTTGGTCTCCCAGCTGGCCCATGGGCATTTCCCAATTGTGTCTGATGCCCATTGTAGGCATGGTTGTGGTCCACAAACTCACAGTACATTCTTCTTTTCTGATTTAATGCCGAGTGAAGAGCAATGGGCTTTTTTTTTAGAAATATCACAAAGAGACGTCACCGGGATAATTTGCTGATTTATAGGCGAGTTATTAAGTTCTATATTTCTATCAAATATTTTTACTACGTGTGATGATTTAGTATATTGTGTCATGCATCTTTTCACCTCATTATTTTTTTTAAATACTTTCTATAAAATTATAAAATGTGCTACAAACGAGCCATTTGTCTCTACTTGAACCAGACCTTGACAGCCCTCCCCTGGCAGATTAATGGAACATGTCAAACAAGCTTAATTTCAAAAGTACATGTCTGATCATAATAACATATTCTAGAATTTTTTATAAACGTGGGAGGAAGAGGGTCGCACTGGGACATCTAATTAGCAGATTGTGCTCCAGGAGCCTCCTCCAGCTCTGTGCTCTATGCATAACATGCTTTTTGTGTTTGTTTTTGAAATTGACAGCCCTGACCTGGATAAGTACGATTCTTCTTGAGAGTGATTGAAATTCATTCACCAGTGACCGGTTCTTTTCAAGTTCCTCTGAAACATTTGGAGTTTACATGGCAGAGACCAGCTAGGTTCAGCCTAAAGTGCAGCCAGTATGCGGGCTGGAGTAGTTATGGTAAACCGAAAGTCCAGATGCTGAATGAAAAATGGAACTCAGGGCTGTCAAACTCCAGACCCCCCTCCAGGTGTTTCTGAATTACAACTCTGATAATTCCCTGGCCATCAATTACATTCAAAGAATTCTGGGAATTGTAGACATCAATCTGGGCTCTGAGTTTGACATCCCTAATATAAGTAATAATGTAGCTTGCAATGACACTTATTGTCATAGGCTAAGTGCTGCAACATCTTCCACTTCTAGAATGCTGCTTATTTGGGTAAAATACAGACATTCAGTGTATCTTTGACCTGTATACATTTGATTATTTCTAAGAAAAAGAATGTGGTATTTTGTGTCTTCGTTTTCATGGTTATTTTGCATTCTGAGTGTGTTATCCCCTCTTTGATGGCTGATGTTGCTGTCACAGGCTATTTAAATGACAGCTGACATGTCCTGTATGGTGGTTGCATCTAAATAACATGCACACTGTTGCAATTCGATAGAATGGGCTAATGCAGATTGCTTGACGTCTCATTGGGTTGGAAAAAGCACCATATCATTGTGGCGCATTTTGTCAATTTTCTGTCACATGCTGCTGTGTTTGCCTTGCCTACGGAAATTCTATTAAATGATCCCCACAGCTGTTTTGTCTCTGAGTGTGCCAATCACAGGGCCATGACATACAATGATTGTCAGAACACTGTGACTGGCTCTCACAGCAATCACTCAGATTTCAATTTAAAGGCTATTGTAAGGGGTAGTGTACATTAAGTGTTGGTGTTGCAGTGCAGAAAATGCAGCATTTCACAAAAGTAAAATCCAAAGAGCGATTCTTTGCAGAGCAGCTTCCCAATGCTCTTTGGATTTATGTGAAACGCTGGAGTTTGTCTGCGTTGCGAAACCAGCACTTTCTGAATAGCCACCAAAGTCATTTCTCATATCATGTATGTCTATTGACCTGTAGAGTACTCAGTCAGTAAGTCAAACCTGAATATTGTTCCACGAAAAAAAAAAATTCTAGGAACACTTTCTATGTTCTGGACCAGTGGTTCCCAACCCTGGTCCTCAAGTACCCCCAACAGGTCAGGTTCTCCAGATATCTGGAGCACAGCACAGGTGATAGGATTTGCTGCTTAGTGATTGCAGGAGTCAGTCTGCATTTCCCCAAGGTAATCCTTAAAATCTGGCCAGTTAGGGGTACTTGATGACCACGTTTGAGAACTACTGTTCTGGACTATTACAAACTGAACCTGTGAATCAAATATTTGTCATAAAGGAAAATAAAGTGTAATTACCAAACAAATTGCACACCAGGGAGAAAACAGGGCTATAAACTTGAAATAGAAGAACTCTCCATGGTGACCAAACAGCTCAGGTGCTCAGTATCCGTGGCGTTCCCATAGAAACCAGATGTTGCCTTGGTTTGCCATCAGCGAAAGTAAATAATTGCGTATGTATTTGTGTACCAATTTAGATAAAATGTTCAAAAAAAATTAATATAGCTGTATATTACATGCCTATAGGGATCAATAGCACATACCTTTATGCCTATAGGGTGTGCGATATTTTCTAATAAAATATTGTTCTTTCAGTCCGTTTTTTACTTTTGCTCAGCTTTATCTACTACCCTTTTCCAGGTCTCCTTTATGTTTTTCTCTGTGAACTCACATCCCTCCTCTTGTATCTTGGAGCCCCTGCAGCCCCTTCTCAAGATTAACCTGATACCCACCACACTCCATTGATAGTAGGCTACATTAGAGCACTCAGCGTCTGCAAATGCTTTTGGTCTTCTTAGGTCTTAGTAGACACAAAAATACAGTAGTTTATGTCTCTTATAGGGATGAGCTGGTCGGTTCGATCTGTTCGGAGTTCACATCGAACATCGGCCGTTCGACAGTTCGCAAACTTCGGACTTTTTGGGACGTTCGCCAAAAGTTCACAAAAAAAATTAATTTGAAAAAAGTATAAAAAATGCTTAAAAAATACTAAAAAATCTAGAAATAAAGAGACTCTTTACTGCAGAATATTATAAGCAACGGTTTATTAGATATTGAATTAAAACGGGAATATTTTTAACATTGAAGCCTATGGGATAAAACATTCTTGTTACTAAAACATCAGGCAGACACGGCCCTCTAATCAGGCACTGTAGAGGGCAGCCTGCCGGGGCCTCCCAAGGATCCCCTTGAGCATCCGGCCGCCGGATGACAGAGCTGCGACTGTGTGGGCTAGCCGCCCGGGCACATGTGGCAGAGACAGGCAGCGCAGGGAGGGAGCCACTGCACCTGTGGCCACGGCAGACCCCCCCACAACCAGGATCCAGGGAGCCCCCACTGACCACCAAGCTAAGGTAAGGCGACACATTTCTAAAAAATAAAATCCGAGGACATTTTTAAATGTCCCCGGGAACATAAAATAAACCTTTTTTTTCTTTCTCTACCTGGCTGAATGTATTTTATTATATATATTAGATACATTCAGCCAGGTAGAGGGGGTGGCATGTGGGCTGCGCGGGGTCTCAGGCAGTGGTTTGCTTTTTTTGTGTGTATATTCTTAGCAAATTTATAGGGGAAGATAAGGGCAGGTACGATATATATATATATATAAGATATATATCTGGATTCTTATAAATATATATATCCAGACTTGTATTACACACACATGTTGGCAACTAATCCCCCCCCCCCCCCCATTTGGCTGATCCCTCCAGAAGAAATGTTGAACCCGATAGAGCAGAGAATAATATATATATTCTCTGCTCTGTCGGGTTCAACATTTCTTCTGGAGGGTTCAGCCAAATGGGGGGAGGCGCATTTAGTTGAGATTGTCCACATGCCACCCCCCCATGTGCGTATGTGTATATATGGTCTGAGGTCTGTGAGTGGGTGTATATATATCTGCGTGTTGATATATATACGTATATATAGGTCTGCGTGTTGATATTTACGTATATGTCTGTGTGTGGTATCAATGCATCCCTACTCTATACACAGCGCTCCGTGTCCCTATAATATATGATCAGGGGTTACCTTTATTTTATATTTTTATACTATTCCTATTAAATTAACAGTAATTTTTGATGTATTTTATTCTGTAGAAACTTTTTTCGGCCTATATAACATGTGCTTTGTGAAAATAAAACGGTTTTGTGTGTACATTTTAATTTAGTTAGTGGATTCCTGTCAAGTGCGGTGAGAAGCAAACGTAATGCAGTCATGAACACACTGCGAGGCGGAGCGGAGTGAAGTCAAGCCTGCAAAATGTTTGCTTCTCTTTGCTTCGCTACGCTGTGCGTCGCTACACGCTCAGTGTGTCTCAGCCTTTATTCCCGCATCGCTAGCTTACCGAATCAGTTTGTATACTTGTTACTGACCCTGCTTGTTCTGAGGACCCGATCTGTTGCCGACTTTGCCTGCCATTTGACTATTCTCTCTGTGTATTCCCTGCCTTTTCTGTTTGCTTCCTGTTGCTACTGGTGTGCGCCGATTCTCACCATATACAGTAGCGCAGTACAGGTGCCTAAACATTGCTGACCCGGTTTTGTTATAGCTGCTGATGTAACTGAATAGATCGGGGATCTCTTCTGCATTACCAAAACCTCCACCACTGCACTCTTCCACAATACCTCAGAGATCTTACGGTGTGAAGGCACTTGCTGCCACCAAAGGCACAATATTTGGGTGTACTGCCACTGACGCCTATACCAGATTCGTATCATTTTAATATTGGACCGCAGGGTCCAACCCTGCACTCTTCCACAATACCACAGAGGGGTTACGGTGTGACTGCACTGTTGCCGACACTAAAGGCCCAATTTTATAGCACCTATTGTTACTTTCATCCAAAGCCTGCATAAGTTTCACCTTAATTTAGCCAAAAAAATCACTAAACTTATTCTGCGTGTCCTAAAATGTCTCCTCTTTTCATACAGGCTGCCGCCCCAAGCAGTTGTTTATGAATAGATTAAAGGAAAACCATTTACCGTCATTTGAAATGTCATTTTTTTGTTTTTAAATGTTTCTATACATCCTACAAATCCACCACTTCACGGACAGGTTATGGGGACCTCCTAGGCATGATATTTGAAGGAATTTTTCATTTTTATTCTTAACCTTTATTTCATGGAAAACTCACTGTTCCTTTAAAAACTTTTTTTTTTTACTTTTTGTCCTTGTTTCCTGTCCCCCAGGGCACTACCCCATACACCGTTAATAGGAAATATCTTGCATATATGTCCTCTTGGAGGGCACTCTAAAAATCAAACTTTCGAGTCCAATTGACTTGCATTGAGTTCGGTTCGACTTCGAACTCGAACTTTTGAAATTGTTCGAGTTCGAATGCGAACCGAACACGGGGGTGTTCGACTCATCCCTATTCTTACACTTGATGGCATATAGGTGTTTGATTCCTCTGTATTACATTTATAGTAAGGAAGGATTCGATCATAAATCCAGATTGCAATATCTCCTAGATTCTCTTTACTCTCTTAACACCAGAGTCGTTGAGCTGTTATTCATTTTTGAGTTCCTTCTCGAGACAAGAATAACGAGGTACCAGCCAGATAATACCTTGTTATTCTCCAGCTGGCCCACTATTAAACCCTTCTGTACAACGTATAGGAGCCATTCATTTTCAGCAAGGATCAGCAACCTTTGCCCTCCACATGTTTTGGGACTTCATCTCACTTTATTCTCAGCCACTCAGTAGGTCGGTGAAGACTTAAAGGAAACGCAGTTCAAAAACATATGGAGGGCCAAGACTGCTGACTCCTAACTTACAGTAAGAAGCTACTAAAGCTGGGCCACAAGCAAAACTTGCAGCGTATAGCGTATAGAGCCATACAGTTAATGACTGTGGCCAATATACTTAATAGCTTGGTTGAAATAGGGCCAAAATTTGAGTAGGGGCTCATATCTTTATCTTGATGTGTTTTTAAAAGAACATTTTACACATCCTGACTATTTAATATTTTTAAATTGGTCAGGATGTGTGGGGTGCCCCCCCTTCGCCCCCTTCCAGCCCCCCCAGTGTTTTTGCTAAAACGCTGGGTGAATTGGAGGAGTTTCCTCCACCCCACCCAGCTTCGCCAGCAGCCAGGAAATTTGAATTTCCCGACTGCTGGTTACTAGTGAGATCAATCGTGTTGGCATGCATGCATGCAGCTTCGATCCATCGTTCAGTGTAGGCCCACAGGACTTGTGTATGTAAAGTCCGTAGGTCCTGTTACACTGCAGGATTTACTTTCCCTAAGGCTACCGGCACACAAGAATTTGTAAAGAGAGGAAGGAACGTCCGTGAGAGTGGATGTTCTTTCCACTCTGTGCGCTCAGCGTACAAAACACGATCCTCCTACGGAGGATCATGCTTTGTTTCCCCGTCAGCATTCGTCTAGCTTTTTGATGGGGAGGGCTTTTTCACGTCCGGTGGTTGGCCCTCCCCATCAAAATGGCACAGACGCAGGAAAGTGTGGGCGCACGCAAGCACTCAGTGCGCACGTGTGTCGGTACCCTAAGCTGTGCAGGTAGTGCAGGAAGCGGATATTATGTAGAAAAGCCTCAGGGAGTCCTTGAGCCGAAGAGAAGGAGTGGCAAGGGACAAAAAGTTAAATCCTCAAAATTTATTTAAATAACCGGGCAGAGGTTGCCAGCAGCCTCTGCCCAGTTATTTAAGGGCAAAAACAGGGATACTCTACTTGTCAGTAGACTGTTCCTTTAATGCAGTTTCTTTTTAATTTTTCAAAATAGTGTTAGAATAATCTTTACACACCTACCTGCACCTTTTCTTTTATTAATCATTATATCCTAAATGTTGTTTGTACGTGTTGTACTAATATCTGTAACAGTTTTTTAATTGTAACTTTTGGAAGGGCTATAGCTAATGATGTGTTGCAACAGATGTTGTGTTCCCCACAACAAATAAGTTGAGGATGCCAGGATTTTTAAGCACCAGAAGACTATTCGATCGTGCTGGAACAAGAACTGCTTGAGAATAGTCGAAACACTGAGATTCAAAGAAAGGAAAATAATATTATTACACATGTCTTGGTTTGTCAGCCATCTTTATTTGGTTTATTTGCTTTTCTTTCTGGGGCTGAAGGCCCCTCATTGTAGCAGTCTAACAGTAGAAACCCAAGAGCATGAGGGTAGTATTACAAGCTGGTGCTAACCAGAGCTGTTGTAAACTTACCAGAGCCATTCTAGGGCTACATTACATAGTTGGTGCAAACTAGTGATGGGCCAAACATCCCCCTTGTTCGGTTCGCATTCGAACTCGAACATCCAAAAAAGTTTGACCGTGAACTCGAACACAACTCAAACACAATGCAAGTCAATGGGGCTCGAACGTTCGAAAATTAAGGTCCCCTCCAAGAGGGCATATATGCAAGATATTGGCCATAAAAGGTTTATGTGGGTCCGGGTACTGCCCTGGGGGACAGGAAACAGTAGGGGGGAAAAAAACCAAAATTTTTTAACCCTTTCACTGCTGAGTGCTGAGTCATTTCACCGCTGTGCATTGAGTTCATTTTTACCACTTTTGCTCATGTTTAAACGCTATTTGAAGCCATGGGAAATGTTTGAGCAACAATGAGTGGGAAATGTTTGAGCAACAAGGAGTGGGAAATGTTTGTCCAACAAGGAGTGGGAAATGTTTGACCAACGATGAGTGGGAAATGTTTGAGCAACAACGAGTGGGAAATGTTTGAGCAACAACGAGTGGGAAATGTTTATGAATCCCATAGGCTTCAATGTTAAAAATATTCCCGTTTTAATTCAATATCTAATAAACCGTTCATTATTATATTCTGCAGTAAAGAGACTCTTTATTTTTAGATTTTTTAGGATCTTTTATGCATTTTTTGAATTTTATGAATTTTTTTTCCTCGAACTTTCAGCGAACGTCCCGAACAGTTCAAAGTTCGCAAATTTTCAAACAGACGATGTTTGAATCAAACATCGAACCGATTCAAACCGGCAGCCCATCCCTAGTGCTAATGTTAGTGCTCACCTGCGAGGGTGTTAACATTAGCCCTGGTGGCCCATATTACAATCCAAAGGCTAACAGGTTGAAAAAGCCGTTACCGTTTGGAGTCTTGCATTTTTCAGCGCAAGGTTATTGTACTTTGCGCTCCCTATTCTTAACATCGCTTATACTGACTGAGGAAGCGATTAGATCGTGAAACGCATTTCAGTGATATTTTGTTCTGTATTTTATCTAAATAAATTGTTTTAAACCTTTACTTTATGGTCGTGGTGTTGTTTGACGCAAGGAAACCCTGCTGACATCTATTCAAAGGGGGATCCGGTACCCCTCCAACTTTACCGGCTGCAAATACATCTAATGTCCGAGGGGTGACACCTAGAAACGTGAGTGCACATTTTATATGAGATATGAATTTTGGCTGTTTTAACTGGCTGCACCACGTTTCCTTGTCCTCTGTTTTCTTTGGGACAAGAAGATTTAAAAAGAGCTAGAAAGAAAGAATTTCCTCCACTTGAAGGAAGCGCCATATCCACCGCAATTTCTTTCAAAACTGTTGTTCTGGTGGTTTGAGGTATACCACTGTGCGGAGGGATATGGCTGCTGATTCACATATAGGAACTGCATTGGACACCAAAAGTACTGTACTGTTTAAAGTATTGTACTGTTCACCTTTTCCACTGAGTGGCGCCAGGTACACACATATCAAAAAAACTTACTTATTTGTCCTTCATAGTGTGCACATTAAGGCTAGAGTCAGACGAACGCAGTCTGAGCGCACTCTGCGTGCGTGCATAACGGACAGACGTACTGATGGAAGATACTGTAGACACCACACGGGCCGTTTTTGTTGACGGACGTAGGGAAAAAAGGGAAATATGGGAAATAAAATTAATATGAAAAATTTGAAAAGGATAGGAAAAGCCATTTTGTGCATCAAGGTGCTGGACGTTGCAAATGCGCTGCGTCTGACATCACTTCATCACTCACACAGAACGCTACGTGGACGTGGCACACTCTGCACGTCCGTGGTAGCGGTTTTACGTTCTTGCCTAACTTGCATCCGTTTGCCACGTGCGTTGTGCGTGCGCAGTTCGGTGCACACGTACTTTGTGTGTGGGTCTCTATTGATCATGATTCTATGCTGCGACGGACGTTAAACTGTGCGACAACACAGACGTGATCACTGCGTTCGTCTGACACGGGCCTAAAATGAAATGATCAGGATTTTATTGAGGAATTGAAACATATTGCACAGTTTGCACTTGCATTATTTTGTGTTGATTTCTGTCTTTATGTCTATAGTTTCAAACGGTAGACCCACACAGATAATGCTGTGCTCAAACCCCCATAACCCTCTGTAGCCTTATCTAATGCCGTTATCAGTAATCATGTATGTAAGATCACCTTATTATAATTCATTTACACTGGAAAATATTTATTCCTAGCTTTATAATCTTCTTCAATGCTAATTAAATAGAATTGATAACTTAGAATTTGTAGTACACGTTAACCCCTTCACTACCAAGTGATTTTTCATAAAGCCACTAGCAGGACCCAGTGATTTTATGGAAAATGACTTTGTATTATCCACACAGTAATTATAATAAAGATGTGTCCCATTGTTCTTTGCAGGTAAGCTCTTTTTAACGGGTAGCGGGATCCACCTGCTAGCCAGAAATTGCTGCTACAGTTACATTGTAACTTGGGCTCCATATTTCCATGAACAGAATGGACCTGCAAGCTTTCTAATATAATTTCTACACCTCAACTGTCATGTACAATGTGTTAAAATATTAGGGGAGTGTTCTAGGCCCCAATTACAAATGTATTTATTTTGCAATAGACCAAATTCCTTTGCATTGCTCGAAAATAAAACTCAGACTATACTCTATCTCGGGGCACCTGCAGGTGGTTTTAAAGATTGCGTATACTCGATACCAGTAGTTAAGAGGATAATCGCTGTAGATAAAGAGCATTTACTATCTTGTTCTTAGATTTGTAAGCTCTCGAGCAGGGTCCTCCCTCCTACTGATCCGTGTGTGTAATGTGTATATATTTGTTATTGTCTCACCCATTGTACAGCGCTACGGAACTTGTTAGCGCTTTATAAATACTTGTAACTGTAACTGATGTATTATACTGTATCTGGGGGGGGAACCAGAAACGGGCCATCCTAAGCTTTCAGGCATTCATGTGAGCCCCCCATCATCTTTAGGGGGACACTGGGGGGAACTTGTATTTGCCAATGCACACACTTCAAGTAAGAAGTGTGTGGTCCTATGAGAATTCACTAATTCACCCGAGTCTCAATGGACCACAAGAAAAAAAAACAATGCAAGCTGTATGCATGTTTGAGGACTGTTTTCTCTAGTGGCCTTGCCAGAAACTATGATACCATGTTAATTCTGTTAACCCCATTCACTACCTTGGTATTTTCCAGAAAACCACTGTCAGGAATCCATGTTTTTTTGGAAAATCCTTTTAATTTAATTACACAGTAAGAATTAGTAGGGAATATTCTCCTTATATTCCTTACTCAAATAATCTGGACAGGCAGACGTCTCCACCTACTGGCCAAATGGGGTTAATGCAGTTTCGGAGTTCAGGCAGGATCAGCTGGGGAAACGTCCGTTAGAGAGAGATCCTGGACTTATAAATCCCCAACACTGACTCGCCCCTATCCCCCTTCACATTATCCCTTACCCCTGATAATGTCCATGGACTTGCCCATTCCCCCCCATATATATGTCCCACTACCCCCCCCCTCCTCCCCATATGCTTTGGCAATGCTAAAATGTATTTGGTCTTGCCAATAAAGCTTATTTTGATTTGATTTGACATTCTCTAGGTGGTTTTAAAAGGTGGTAGCACCTTGGGCATCATGTCCAAGGTGTTAAAACCTTAGGGACATGTTCGGGAGGCCACATACAAATGACATTTTTTGCTACAAACTAATTTTATTTGCAATGATACAGCCTAGCACGATCTCGGTAGTGAAGGGTTAATTTTGGCTTAGCTGATTGAAAGGAAGTGCTAATGCCAAAAAACAGCCCAAGCTATTATCAGATCCCTATTACCAGATCAATTATGAGCCAGCTGCTATAGTTGAGGGTTTGCTCATAATTGTAGGTATTTGCTAAAGAAAAGAATACCATGGTACCTCTCCTAGAATTCTCTTTTGACGTCTCATAGGAATCCATGGAGACTAGTGTGACTTTGACTGGCATTTAAATAAGTCTAAAAAAAATTGTGAACCATTGGTTAAATTAAAGGGTTATTCACTAAGCAGTGAATTGGTGGGACTAGTGATAATATTGCATTTTTAGAGCTAGATGGCAAGTTGCAGGATCACCAAATTTGAAACTTCAAGTGTATAGCACTAAAATGTATAAATCTGGACCCGCCCTTATCACAGTGAATAACGACTTTGTTAAATTTAATTGAAAAATGGCTATTAGTCCTTTAAATACTCTTAGCACAAATATGGTTCAAAGACATCATTAACAGAAGAGTAATTGCTTGCAGACCATATGCCAGCTTTCCTTAATGGCAGCTGCATTACATTTAATTTTAAGTGTGCTGAAGCCTCCCATTTAAGCTTATTCTCATCTGTACTTAAACTTTTCAGCATGCTGGAAAAATGCATTGCCTGTGCATATGAAAGTCATATAACTAATACTGACCAGTTTCTGAGGTCAAGGAGGTCAGCGATTTTTATTTTCCAGTTATGCTCTGCGCATATTTTCAACATTCACGTTAAATTACAGAAAATGAAACCAGGAATGGACATTTTGGCATGGTGGGAGGCTTACAAAGTGACTTCATAAGCACTACCTTTAAGGCTGGGGTCAGACCAGCGCACTTTTAACGTGCGTTCTGGCGCACTTAATCACGGCCGCACTAGCAGCAAATGACAGGCCTGACGGCCAATATACGAAGTACGGTCGCACGAAAGTCCGGCTGCGCAACACAAGTGGAAAATGAACGCATTTTTTCGAGAACGCAGAACCGCTAGTACTGACGTACAGAGTGCGCTGCGTCCGCTAGCGGTGTGTGTGTGTGATTTGGAGACGTCAGACCCTGCTCGTGTCCGGCCAACATAACGTCCAGACACCCAAAGTTTCCTGGTTTGGATCTGTAAAAAATCACGCACGAAAATGCGCATCGTATGACCGTTTTCACGTATTCCGTGAAAAAATACGTCAATGCGTTCGGACGCACTTTTTTACGTTCGCGTGTAAAAATGCTTTAGTTTGACACTAGCCTTATATAGATCTTCAATTTTAGCCACAGAGTTTTGATCCTAAAAATATTAAACCAAGCCTTTGTCACATAAAAATAATAGCAAAAATTGAAATTTTTATGAAGAATGTAATAGGTACAAAAACACAAAGTCCAAAAAATCCATTATCATTTTATATGAATGCCACCACAATGCAAAAAACAGGGTTATTCAGAGAAAGGTGGAACTCTGGAGAACTTTTGGAGAAGTGAAAATTCTAGGTCAAAATAGCCGAACCAGAAAAATTCTCCCATTTTTACCTTGAATTTTCACTTCTCCAAAAGTTCTCCAGAGTTTCACCTTTCTCTGAATAACCCTGAAAGAGAATTGTTCTTCAATGCTGCAAGATGATCCGATTGCTGAAAACTGTATTTAACTGATGTTCGTTACAGCAGCCATGACACTTGTGCAAAATGTTATCATGTACCTCATCATATGAATTGTGGTAACTGGACTCTGCAATGTCCTGCAATTTCCTGCCAAGCTGTTTGACATATTTTCCTATACCTGGTCTGTGTTCAATTCTCTTTTCTAATATTCTTAACATAAAGCAGGCTTTCTGTGGAAAATATGTAAAGATCAAATAAGGTCTAACTTTAAAGGATAGTGTTACACTATACATATGAGAAAAATTCAGAATGTCATCAACATTCATTTTTCAAATACCTTTACCTTGTAACATGCACTTTATTCTCTAAATGAATAAATCAGGACATATTACAATATTTCGCCTTCAGCATATCTATAAAAATAAATTTAAAGGGGTAAAATATGTTGTTAGTCACTGTATTACAGTGGAGTGCTCTGAATGTTGTATTGCTAGTCACTGTAGCACCCTTTATGTGATATTTTGAAGACCCACCTAATTAGGCTAATGTCAGATGGGGTGCCGGACATAATCACTACAACCAGGTTCCCTAATGCCAACATCCCGACGGCCAACTTCCAGACAGAACAAGTGGCAGACATCCCAACTTCCCTACACGGCCAACTTCCAGACATCCATAATCCCAGCGGCTAACCCTAAAACTAACACCCTAACCAAAAGGTTTAAGGGGGTTAGGGCTAGGTTTAGGGGGTTAGGGGTAGGGCTAGGTTTAGGGGGGTTAGGGCTAGGTTTAGGGGGTTAGGGGTAGGGCTAGGTTTAGGGGGTTAGGGCTAGGTTTAGGGGGTTAGGTCTAGATTTAGGGGGTTAGGGCTAGGTTTGGGGGGTTAGGGTTAGGGCTAGGTTTAGGGGGGTTAGCGCTAGGTTTAGGGTGGTTAGGGCTAGGTTTAGGGGGTTAGGGAGTAGGGTTAGTATTAGCCGCTGGGATTTTGGATGTCTGGAAGTTGCCCGTTAGGGAGTTGTTGGTGTAGGGAAGTTGGCCGTGTAGGGAAGTTGGCCGTCAGGGAGTTGTCTGTGTAGGGAAGTTGGCCGTCGGGATTTTGGCATTAGGGAACCTGGTTGTAGGGATTTCGACCCAAACCCGTCAGATGAACGCAGTCTGAGCGCACTCTGCGTGCGTGCATATCGGACAGATGTACAGATGGAAGATACTGTAGACACCACACGTTTTTTTTTTTTAACGGATGTAGAAAAAAAAAGGGAAATATGGGAATCAAAATTAATTAAAATTAAATGACAGGTGCAGTCAGCCAGACCAAAAAAACTTCTGAGCGTCAACGTGATGGACATTGCAAATGCGCTGCGTCTGACGTCGTCATCACTCCCACAGACCGCTATGCGGACTCGGCACACTCTGGGCGTCCGTCTTAGCGCTTTTACGTTGAGGCCTAAATGGCGTCCGTCGCCACCTGCGTGGTGCGTGCGCACTTCGGAGCGCACGTACTTCGTGTGTTGGTCTCTATTGGTCGAAGGACGTTAAACTGTGCGGCGACACGGATGTGATGACTGCTTTCGTCTGACGCTAGCCTTAAATGTGGCGTTAGACCCCTGTGAACAGTAGTCAAGATGAGTGAGAACTTTCACTATTTTTCCAGGAACTGAGCGGTGACACAATGAAGGTGTGTGTGAAGAATTGGGTAAAGACACAATGGAGATGAGTTGAATGGGTCAAAGGGGAGGTGTGGGTGGGAAAAGGGAACAAAGGAATGCGAAAGGAATGTGAAAATCCACAATGGGAGCGGAGACGAATGGGACAGAATACCACTGCTAGCGAGAAGAATGGGTCAGTAGAATAGAATGATCCTGCTTAGTGCTTACACCACATTCTTCAGCTCCAGCCTTCTTTCAGCACTGGCGAGACAGAGAGGGTCTTTTTTAGCTAAAGCTAGCTTAGCTAATAGTCATATTCCTTATATAATGTAATTTGTGTGACATGGTTTCTTATATTGATCATAAAGCCATCTACCATTTTTGTTTCTTTTAACCCTTTCGCTGCTGAGGCGTTTCACGCCTCTGTGCTGAGGTCATTTTTACCGGTTTTGCTCATCATGTTTAAACGTGTTTTGAAGGCTTATTTTAGTATATGACCCAGACATATTATATATCGTTCTTTCCGTCAGACTCGGCAGATTCATAATATGTCATTATTATATGTATACGTCATGACCTGTCTGTATATTATAACAAAAAATGCAATAAAATATGAATTTTCAATAATTTACAACATGTAAAGTGTATTTTTTTCACATTTTAACATGTGAGCAATTGCGGTTATATTTTGTATGGGGTGTGCTTGTTAAAAAAATTAGAAATGGGGTCTCGTTATATTTTTTTTTGGGGAAAATTACGCGATTTTTAACAAACGCACCGTATACAAAAATCATTAGTGCAGCATCATTGTTCACATTATAATTGAAATGGGAACAATATTGCTGCATTAACAAACCAAAAAAAAAAAAACTTGTTTATTTTTTTTTTTATAATTTTTTTTTAAAATATTTTTTATTATTTCTATTTTTAATTTAAATTTTTTTTAAAAAACTTTTTTCACAGTCGTGTTTGGTATCGTTGGAACGGCCATGCTCTGGCCGATCCAACCATACCAAACTTTAACCCCTAGCTGCCACGGATCGGGAGATAGGGGGTTCATTGGAACCCCCTATCTCCACTGTTGGTGGCAGCTAGGGGTTAACTCCAGGACTGGCGTCATCGTGACGACGGATCATATGCACGATGACGCCAGTCCTCAGGGGGAGTTCCCGGAGGCTTGGCCGACATCCTGTGCCCTTCCAAGCGGTGCCTGTATTAACCCCCTGCTCCCCGGCGATCGGTAGGTAGAGAGGTCCGAAGGACCTCCCCCCCCCTCCCTTTCAGGCGCCTCCTCCGCACATGCGGGGCGGGCGCCTGAATTAGATGTCATCGCGTCGCCGCGATGACATCTAATGTCCCCGCCGGGCTCCCGAGTGCTGGGCTGACATCCAAGATGTCAGCCCGCACCGGGGGGGCGCAGCAATCCGCCGGAATCCGGCGGATTGCTGCCTCCTGTGCTCGGACGCGCTGAGCGCGTCCATAGCACAGGAGAACCACTTGGCTGGACGCGCTGAGCGCGTCCATAGCAGCCAAGTGGTTAAGAACAAGCATCAGTGTATAACTGTGGTTCTCGCTCTGCTGATTGCCTGACTCTGCCCTCTGCTGGTTCTATTATCATCAAGCAATTCTGTATTGAAGATAATATGGAGGATTTAAAGTGACACTCGGGTGGACTGACAACTAATTGGGCCTCCGGACAATAAGAGATCATTGGGCCCCGTTGTTCCACCCCACAGAAGGCCACACCCATACAAACCCCACCCATACAACACAACACCCACATGTATATTGTTGTGTTAAAGAATTTATTTCTTCACACAATTTTCAAAATAATTATTTTAAAGAGTTAGGAAGATCCACCCACCAGCCCCCCAGACTTACAGATGGCCACCGCTCTGCTGCAGCAGCCATCTCTCACTCATTACAGCCAAGGCTGAAACATGGCACAGAAAATCCCTGTGGCATACTTTTGAAACTGACAATCACTTTTCAGGTTTATTTATTTATAAAGGATTTTACCAGGAAGGATACATTGAGATTTCTCTCGTTTTCAAGGATGTCCTGGGTTCAAGAACATTGAGTTGTTACAGAAATACAAAGTAGTAAAATGCAAGTTATTAACACAAAACAAATATACAGGTTTAAAAGATACTGTACATTACTGATACATACTTGTACACACTGCACATCACAGAGCTCCACAGCAATAAAACTCACAGTAATGTGCAGTGTGTATGAGCGTATCACAGAACTCCACAGAAATAAAACTCACAAGTAATGTGCGGTGTGTACGAGTGCATCACAGAGCTTTAATTTACTTAATTTAAAGAAATAATATATTTTTAAATGTATTTATTTAATATTATTAAAATAATTCATTATTAAAATATATATGAAAAATAAATGAGTGAGTGCAGTAGCATTATTACCTTTATAAGGGAAAATACAAGGCTGCTGCTTTTAGAGCCAAACTAGATTTTTTTATTTATTTAACAGCAGTATTTTTTTTATTTCTATATTTTATTTAGTCATGTTGGGTGTGATTTGGAAAGGCCAGATTCTGGCCTTTCCAGTAACATCTGAACTGTCCTTGTTCGATGGCCGGATCCAGAGATAAAGGATCCAAATACCCCTGCATATCCTGTAATGGGACTTCCCAGGCAAGGGGTATAGCAGTTTATGACCGCATCACGCGCATTGCGCAATGACGCCCGGGGGTGTAATATTTGCATATGTATTTACCAACCAATCATATGCCAGTGTTCAAATTATCTGGTGACCGTTGAACTGGTGGAGTCAGTTGGCAGTTGGCCTCTATGTGAGCAACGGTCATTCAACAGCTTGTTGTATTATTTTTTCCATATAAAAGTTTTTTATTGAGGTTCACATGTAAAGAACAAATGCCAGAAATAAAACACAAACATTGAGAGAGGAAAGGATCGCGCAGGATCCTACATCTAAACAAGTCTAGCAGCAACATAAAATTTGCTTGTAACAAATCGGTTGAACCAACATTTTCATTCTAAACTAAGTACATGAAAATCATAAGGCATAACAAAAAACACATAAAATTATAAAAATACTCAAATAGATTAAAAAAAGGAAAAAGGAAAAGAAAAAAGAAAGAAAGAAAAAATATGCTCAGTCATGTCCAACATCAGCAACACATATATCATCATCCCCATCAATTATATCAAGTCCCCAGAAGCTACAAAAAACTCCCAACCCTCCCATACCCCTTGAAACAAGACTAGAGAGTTAGCGGCCCTGTGGTACATTCCCTCATACTGATAAACATTCTCCAGTGATAACATGACTTCTCTCATAGAGGGACTGACTGTAGAGAGCCAGTGACGTGCTATAGTGGATTTAGCTACGCTAAGTATAATCGATATTATACCTATATGTCGTTGTTGTATAGTAATCGGAAGCATATGCAATAGGTATTGTTTGGGGCATAAAGGCAGAGACAGGCCGGTACAGTGAGATATCAATCTACAAATTTTTCCCCAGAAGGTAGCAAGGAGCGGACATTGCCAAAAGAAATGAAGAATAGATCCGACACTGGTACCACAGCGCCAACACATACCAGAGTGTCCGGGTATATGAGCCAAACGATTCGGGGTCAGATACCATCTATATAAAAGTTTAAGGTGTGATTCCCGTAAGTTAGTGCTCCTAGTGTATTTATATACAGTTTCAGTGGCATAGAACCAGTCCTCCCTAGAAGAGTCGATTGACAAATCTTTGTCCCACCTGGTCATATAAGGCAGTTTCTTATTAGAGTTCACATTTAACAAACTGTCATAACACAAAGACAAAGGTTTTTTCAGATCTTTTTTACCTAAGCACAGTCTATGAAAGGCCGTAATGTCCGTCGCTGCAAAGGAAGAGATACCTCGTTGAGTCAGGGCATGTTTTACTCTAAGGTACGTGAAACAGTCGCTAGCGGGAAGGGCAAACTCTCGTGTTCGGTCCGGAAAGGTTTTTATTGAGGAGGCTGTGAAGAGCTGATTAATGTGAGTAAGACCTAACTGGAACCATTGGTCAAGATTCAGGTCCTGGATAGTACGGCATAGGAAGCGCAGCGGGGCCAAGCTTAGCAACGGGAAGGGCCGTAAGAGTTGTCTACCCCATAAGCACCATGACATAAGGGAAAGAGAAGTGGACGGTAGAATACCTTCTAATGTACGATGTGGGAGCTTCGCAAACCACAGCAGGTCCTGAACACGAAAAGGGGCAGTATAAGCATTCTCCATCCGTAGCCATAAAGGAATTTCTCGCTGGGACATAGAGGACAGGAGCTGAGACAATAAAGCCGCCCTATAATACACTGTAATATTTATAAAGCCTAGGCCCCCCCTGCGCCTAGACGCGTTAAGTGTGGAAGCTGAAATGCGCGGAGGCTTCCCCTTCCATATGTGTGCTTGTAGCATTTTTTGCATGCGAAGCAACATATGAGCTGGGATAAAAACTGGAATATTCCTGAAAAAATAGAGAATCTGGGGTAGAATACACATTTTCAGAGCCGCCATGCGTCCCATCCAAGAGACCTCCAGGCCATGCCAGGAGGTCAATTGGGAGGAGATAGAGGTCATCAAGGGGTTATAATTGAGTTTAAGGATAGAACCCCTGGATTTGGTTAGAGAGTTACCTAAGTATTTTAAAGAGGCCGTTCTCCAGTCAAATGGGTACAAGGCACGTAAGGTGGAAAGCGAAAAATCATCAACATGTAGGGGGTAGTGCCTGCGTCTTGCTCACATTGTTTTTATAGTAGGAGACCAGGCCATAGGAGGTAAGCTGGCGCATTAGAGATGGCAGAGAGGTTTCAGGGGAGGTAAGAAAAATCTAAATATCATCAGCAAACATAGCTAATTTATGGACTCCATCTGGGGTAGAGATGCCAGAGATAGAAGGGTCTTGCCTAATCCGCAAAGCCAAAGGCTCCAGTGCCAACACAAAGATTAGTGGATAGAGGGGACATCCCTGTCTGGTACCGTTGGTAATGGAGAATGAGGAGGAAAGAAATCCAGATGCCAGGACTTTTGCTGCCGGGAAGGAATATAGACTCATGATACTATTAATAAATAGGGCAGGGAAGCCAAAGGATTCTAATGCCTTACGCATATAGCCCCAGTGCAGGCGGTCAAATGCCTTCTCGGCATCCAGTGCCAAGAGGAGCCCACACGTATTGGTTCTATAGGCAATGTCAATAATATTATAAAAGCGGCGGGTATTGTCACATGTTTGTCTACCGAGTATGAAACCAGTCTGTTCTGCTGAAATCAAAAGGGGAAGCAGAGGTGCTACTCTAGATGCCAACAACTTGGCGTACAGCTTAGCATCTACATTTAATAATGAGATAGGGCGGAAATTTGCACAACTTGTCAGGGGTTTGCCAGGTTTAGGTAGCATTATAATAGTAGCTTGAAGCATTTCTGGGGGTATTACACCTGTGGTTTTGATATGATTGAAAAATCTCGTAAGGGTCGCTATTAGAATATCAGCGAAAGTCTGATAATATAAATTAGAAAAACCATCTGGCCCAGGGGCTTTATTCTTTGGGAGAGCCTTAATGGCCTTCCGCACCTCCTCCTCTGTAAACGGAACCATTAAATCTGCCGCTTGTGAGCGGGATATTGAGGGGAGGTCTGCATCCTGGAGGAATCGAGTTATCTCATCTGGGTTTGGGTCGTGGGTCGTAGGATCCGACTTTAAGTTATATAAAGAGGCGTAGTAGTCAGCAAATTCCTCCGTGATTTTTAGCGGGTTGTAAATCCTGTCCCCCCCCTTTATCTAATAGGTAAGATATTTTAGTTTGAAGTCTTTTAGATTTTAGTTTAGATGCTAATAAGCGGCCAGCCTTATTGCCCTGAGTATAATGAGTGTAATTTAAGCGTCGTATGGCCCGTTCAGAGGACTGTAATGTCAAGTGAGTTAAATCCCGTCGGAGGGTCGTTAAGCGAGACAAGAGGTCAGGTGTAGGACTTGTTTTATGTTGGGACTCCAAGTCAGAGATTTGCTGCCGTATCGAGATCGTCTGGGCACCTAGTACCTTTTTCCGTTTAGCCCCTCTCTGAATCAAATGGCCCCTCACCACTGCTTTAACGCACCAACCAAGCTGACGAAATGGCCACCTCTCCTGTCTCATTTAGTGCAAAATATTCCTGTAATACCGCCGAAGTATCAGACATCAGTGCCACTTACAATAAGGGAGTCATTTAGTCGCCAAGTCCCCATTCCCCTAGCAGGGTAGTCAGCTTCAAAATCAATCGTAAGAGGGGCGTGGTCAGACCATGTTATAGAGCCGATACGGGTGGCTAGGAGGCGAGGGACGGTGGAGCCATGTATCAGACATAAGTCAATGCGACTGTAAGACAAGTGAACTGGAGAGAATGTGAAATCCCTGGTCGAGGGGTTGATAATTCTCCATGCATCATATAAGTCAGAGGAGTGTAAAAAATCATTTAGTTGGCGGCTAGAGGGGGGCTGTTTACGAGACTGTGTGCGGGTCTGGCCCGGTCGTGTATCCATAGCCGAGTCAGGCACACAGTTAAAATCTCCACACAATAAAAGGGAACCCTCTATCATATTCTTAATTTTACTATAAGCTTTTTTAAGAAAACATACCGGGTTAACATTAGGAAAATACAAATTAGCAACCGTTATTGGCAGTTCATTCATGGTGCCCACCAAAATCAAAAGGCGACCCATCGGATCTGCGTACTGGTTCGAGCATTTAAAGACCCAGTCTCTATGAAAAAGAATCGAGACGCTCTTGGACTTCGTCTGGGCAGTAGAATGGTAAGAAACAGGGTACATAGCAGATTTTAAGTGTGGGGTGCGCAGAGTACTAAAATGCATCTCCTGCACGCAGACTATCGCCGGCTTATTTTTATGTAAGTCACGAAACAGAGCATGTCGTTTAAACGGAACATTCAGCCCCCTGACATTCATTGAAAAAATTCGGAACTGAGGTTTACTCATGATTAAGTAACCACAACGATATAATATGCATGGTAGGATTAGAAATAACAGAGGGGAGGTGTGAGGAGTATGAAGGCCAGGACCATGAGAGCATATCAACAAACAAAATGAAAAGAAACTGATGTCTATGCGTTCCAGACTTCAGGCTGTGATTGACTGCAAAGGATTTGCAACCAAGTATTAAGAAGGGAAAGTTTGATTTATGATTATTATTCTGTCCCATTACCTTTGGTCCCTTAATAAGTGGGAGGCACATCTGCAAACTGCTGTAAGTCCTACACCGGTCACCTGAGTTGGTTGTACATACCCTCAAATTAAAGCTGACAGTCCGCAGTTAAAGCACATTGTGTTTGTTTCATTCCAACTCCATTGTTGTGGTGTATAGAGCCAAAGATGTCAGAATTGTGTTGATGTCCCAATATTTCAGGACCTGACTGTATATCGATTCGATAGCTGATATCAATTCGAATTTTGGATCACTAGATAAAACCCCAATTAATCAAATCTTGCTGTTAAAAGAAAAGCTAGGGTTAAATTTTAAGCTGTGTCACAGATTTAGTATTTGAGTCAAATTAAACAGTGAAACAAAATTAATTTATTTCATAAAGTCCTTTGCTGACTATTACTTGTAAATTAAGAACAATTCGATAGTTGATATCAATTTGATACTTCATTTCAAATTCAATAGTTTATCAGTTATTCAAATTTTGCTTTTATGATGATGACAGTGTAAAACTAAATAAATTCGCTATATACCGTTTTGTTTCGTTTCGAATTCATATCGTATTGATTCGTTATTCGTCAGTACTTCCGAATATGAATTATCAAATTTAGTTCCAAATTACGAATTTTTACGAAACAAATGCACATCTGTAGTTTAAACATGATGAGCGAAACCGGTAAAAATGAGCTCAGCACACAGGGGTGAAATGGCTCAGCAGTGAAAGGGTTAAGGACTATAAGATCTAATATGTGGGTTAGAGCTGTTTGATCCAAGGGAAAAGCTGACTGCCATTCTGGGGTCAAAAAGGATTTTTCTCGGTTTGTTGCACATTTGGAGAACTCTTCAAGCTGAGTTTTCTGCCTTGTTTTGGAGCAGCAGCACTAGCTGATGTGTGAAAGGCTGATCTTGATGGACACGTCTTTTTTTTTTCAGCCTATGTGAAATACCTAAATTAAAATGTTTTAATTTCATAACTGATATAGTGTTAAAACAAACTCTTTCAAAAAAGGTGCATTAGCAACATTTGACTTTTTCTGTTGTCTTTAAGCTTTGTGGTATGCCTACAGTACCATGAATTATCGAAAATAAATGCTCGGCTTTCTCCGATTTGTGAGGAGCAGCTCTCAAGTAGCCTGTTGGTGGTTTGCCTTTTTAATCATGTAAATGTGCCAAAGATATCGTCCAATGGGTATATTTTATTTTGTGTTTAAAGAGTATGTTGGATTATCTATTAACAGATCTGAACTGAGGCTGAAGTCATGGTTAGGTGCCGTGTCTAGCATAGGGCTCAAGGGTATAGTCCTCCTCCTTGACCCAGTTGCTCCTGCCTCAGTTGGGGTAGGTGGATGGAAAGATGTGGTAACGGTGTCTTTCCTACAGCAGGTGGTACTAGCTCATTTGTGGGGACCTTTTAATCTCCTCACTGGACTGCAAAGCCATAATTCTGACCTTTTCGATCCAGTGAGTGAGATCTAAAGATCTCCTTGGTTGATCCATGGCCTTTAAAGCTCACTAGACTGTTGCCTTATTTTTTGAACTAGAAATTGTAAATAAAATAGATTTTTAACAGATGTAATATCTGTACTCTTGTTCTTCTCTAGAGAACATTTCCCATTCCAGACAGTTTATTTTATTTTATGAAAACATTCCAATGCAGTTTAATACAGGAGTTACCGTAACATATCCCTTGTTTTTACCTTCTTGGGGAGCTTAGCCATGATTGTTTTCTTTCTGTGACGTGTATCTTTTGTAGAGGATACTCTTTAATAGAAGTAGTTGTACAAATTCTATTAGTTCTGGTACATTATTATTTGTTCATAAATATTGTGCATGTAAGATTATCATAACATATTCTATGCTTTTTCTACAGTGTTATGACTATATTGAGGGCGCCGTGGCAGGAGATCTATGTGAAGATTTGTGTGTCACCCACCAGCTGGTTTACAAGCACTGCCTGTACTACCACCCAGGAAAGAAAGTCATTGAAGCTGATTGGCATGGCAGTACCATAATACTAAAGTCAAAATCTGAAGCCTTCTCAAATTTTATGGCACCTTTTCTACTGGAAGAATCAGACAAGCAAACTGTTTCAGATTCAGAACTCCTGGTGATGGTGGCAGTAGAGATAAAAAACGTCCTGGGTTTGGATTTGCCCAATAACACCATAATGCCCATTATGGCAGAAAGGAAAAGGAGCCCCAACTGGAAAGTAGAGATGGCCAGTATGTGGTCTCTGTTTCAACAAGAAGAATATCTACTCTTCAATTTGTTACAAGACTTTAGCAGGCATGTCCTACATGTCATTGGTACGTGTGGCCATTTCTATGCTGTAGAGTTTCTTAGTGCTGGACACGCTTGGAGACAGAGCCTATTCAATTTAGAGGAAGTTGTGGGTCAATGCTCGAATGATCAGAAAAGAATGAAAGCCCTCATTGACATTGCTGTCAGTTTCTTAGACATGGTTCGTCAATTTGATAATGATTTTTCTCATCGGCTTCATCTCTGCGATGTCAAACCGGAGAACTTTGCAATTAGGAATGACCTCACTGTAAGTTTGTAAGTTGTCATAGTACCACAGTACAAAATAATACCCTGTATACATTCTGTAACTTATACTCTTGATAGTGATTTCTGTACAATGAGTTTTACAAAAAGAAAAAGAAAGAAAAAGACCAGCATTGATTTGGAAAGTCATAACTTTAACATATTGGATTTGCAACGCTGTTTATTGGTGGAACAGTCTTGTCATTAACATGGCATCTGACATTTCACCTGCAGCCTATGTATCTTGGTTTAATTGACTTACATGTAACAAAACTCCTTAAACAGCTCAGAAGTAGATCCAACAGTGATAAAATAGAACTTATCCAGCCAGAGCATATCCTTTCATTTCCAATATATGAGGGCTTTTCGATCTTACTTTATTATATAATGTATATAAATTAGATTTTAAAAAAATGTATTATAAACCTGCAAATCTACAATTCAAAAGGTAGACGTTGTCACTGTTTTGACTTAGTGATGACATTTTTGTCTTCCCATTATTATTCAGGCACTACAGCTCACAGAAGGTGTTAAAGCAGGTGTGGGCAACTACGGCCCTCCCAGATGTTTTGAAACTACATTTCCCATGATGCTCGGCTGCTCATTAGATTTGCAAAGCCGAGCATCATGGGATATGAAGTTTTAAAACATCTGGAGGGCTGTAGTTGCCCACAACTGTGTTAAAGGGACACTCTAGCCACCTTGATCAGTTTAAATTTTCCCCTCCACCTCTCCTCTGCCTCCCCTTGTAGTTTCTCTGCCATCTCTGACAGCATTCCAAAGGAGAAGGCTTACCTCCACCCAGAAGGCTGTCAACCAGTTTACACTATACAACCTTCTGGCGTTCTTGGCAGCAATGCACAGTTGCTTTAAAATGAAATCTGGGGTTCCTCATCCTAGTGTTCAATATAGAGTACCCCTTTGATACGGAGAATTCACATAATATACAACTTGACTAACCCATCTCCTTAGACTTAATGATAATCCTATTAAGTATCATGAATTCACTATATTTGTTAATTAGTACTAATAATGGTTTTGGTTTCGATTTTCTCTACGTATTAGTTTTGCAATAGCAGCCAAACATGTACACTATCGTAGAATTATGTAAAGCTATTCTAATTTCAGGCAAATAATAATATCTGCAGCTTATTATTATGTTAACTATAGTAATAATGTAATTTGGTGAACAAAATAGCAACACACTTGTGAAGCTTATGAAAATAAACAAACAACATGACCATACATACTAACATGTTTTTTCCCACCAGATTGCAAGGATCCTACTTTAGAAAAAAATATATATATTCAGGCAAATGATGGTGTGCTGTTTGAAATGACTGTACCTAGGTTTCTGCACTGATCACTCATACTGCTGTTAGAGTGCCTGGATTCCCTTTGTTTTGATTATAATTGTGACTTAGGCAAAGAACAGACAATATTTTATAAGTGCAGCTTTTATTGGATGAACATTGGTGGCAGTGGTAATTTTCAGCCAATAATGGCATTTGTCAAGCCCTTTGTGCAACAATTATAGACAAACTGGGTTATTCACAGAGCTCCGAAGTTGCCCCAAAAATGCACCGAACATGGAATTTCCCCGTACGGTGCATTTTCAGGGCCATTCGGCTATTCACAAAGCAGGCAGGTCGTCAAATTTTGGACAAATTGCCAGCAAAATACAGTGTCTGTTTGAAGGCAGTGAAAACCCCCATAGAGAAGCAATGCTTAACCTAGTCACAGAACACCGAACCGCAGTGAAAAGTTGTCGAAATGCCCTGCTGTTCGGGGGTTTCATTCGGCATGTTTATCCAGGCGAATCCCCTAGGTAATGTTAAAACTTTTCCCATTTTCATTCAATATCTAATAAACCATTTACTATTTTAATCTTCGGTTAAAAAATCTCTTTATTTACTTAGGTTTTTTATAAGGCATTTTTCAGATTTTTTTCGGCAAAAACATTTTTTTTTTTAATGTAACAGCCTTTTTATTATTATTCATAGGGCCTTTATATGTTAATTACAGACATTTTCATCGAGTATGTTTTTTTCGCAAGCAGTGTTTCAAATTTGGCACTTTCAATTGTTTTCCTTTTTTTTTCTTTCTTTACCCATCCAGCGGCTTGTCTGTTTTTTTTTCCTGTGGCTGGTCGGCACTGTGCTCGGCGGCTCATCAGCTGCATTTGGCGGCGGCGGGTTGGCAGCGGCGTTCGATTCGCTGCAATTCAGGGATCCTGCGGGGAATGCTGAATTCACTGCAGGGTCAGTGAATTGGACTCGCTGAAGTGCGGCGAATCAGAGAGCACCGAAATGTTGGTGACATTTCGGTGCTCTCTGAATAACCCTGAAAGGCATTCTTATGTAACTGATACATAGAATTTGAGAGGTATTACTGTTTGTGTATCTGTTATGTATGTACTGTATGTATTTTTCAGTAGAATTCAAAGAAAGATGAAAAATTGAAGACGCTCAGTTCAATACTGGTTATAATAAAGGACCATCGCAATTAATCTGTCCATCATTTCCACTTACATAATTTTGGTAATCAACCTTGAGGAAGGGAAGGACCTTGTTTTGTAACCATTATCAGGTCTATTCATTAAAGGGTGAAGTGAGGAGTATTGGTAAAAGTGAAAATTCTAGGTCAAAATGGTCAAACCAGAAATATCTCCCATTTATCTCACTTTCCAAATCGTCTATTTTGGTCTAGATTAATCACTTCTCCTGCCAATTCTCCTGACTTCACCGTTTAGTGAATTGACCTGTATGTCTATAGTTCTAGTCAGCTACAAGCTAGAGAAATTTTGGTGAAATTTTGACAGACCAATGGATCAAGTTGTACTCCTCTGCTGTAATGGCGGTTTTAGATCTTTTGAGGCAAGAATCATCTAAACCCAAAACCTGCTTTACGTAACTTCTTTTTTTTTGTGCCACCCTCCCATACAGGCCCATTTGATGCAGAGCTCTAGAAACAGAAACTGGTGATCATTTACTCCAGTCTTATCCATTGACATCTATAAATGTCTTGACTTCTATCACAAGTCTAATCAGCTGCTGAGGTTCTGAGAACAACCTTTTCTAAGGTCAATCACTATAGCGAACACATGAGCACTTTCTGGACTTATTTTCTGGATTCTTTGGTTTCTAGGAATACTCATATTCATCTGAGTCTTTTATAATATATCATGTTACATTGAAGCTGAATGTGTCTATTCAATATATTCTGTATTATGAAAGCAATTTTTCCCTACAGCTGTTTAAAAGCATAAAATCCTCTTTTGTTGGAGGCAAAATCAACTCACAGGGCTATGTTTTTCTGATATTCTGCTAGTCCTCAGTTTAATCATAAACACAATCTATCTACAACAAATTAAGTTATGTAGATATTTTAAATTTAAGCAGACTTTTACATATTTAGATAAAGTTATTAATTTTTTTTTGTTATTTGGCTCAATTTTTGATCAGTCATCTTGGCAGATACAAGAGATCCAGCTTTCCTGACACTCGTTTGCAGCTGTGGCGTGGTTAATTTATCTACTGGTAGCCAAGGTTAACCAAGGGTGTTCAAGCATGATGTACACCAGATGAACAACAACCAACATGTAAACGAACATATTGCTAGTTTGTTTTTTTATATCCTTTTTTTTTTCATGCTTTTTGTCTAGTTCAAAACCGGCAGATGGTTTTGATGAACTTACAATCACTCAATTCCCATTTTTCTTTTCATTCTATCTTTTGTGACTAGCCAAAATTCCAAGTACTTTTATTGGAATTGGCTAAACAGCCCTGTTGTATAACGCAAACCATAACACTGTAAGAGTAATAATGGCCCTGGCTGCACTTGCTCAGTAGCAGGTGGGAGGCCAGTGAATCTAACCCATAGAGTTATAGTCAATAGCTGATGCAGTGGCGTAGCATGGGTTGTCAGCACCCGGGGCCAGCCAAGAATTGTGCGCCCCCCCCCAACCTGTGGACACGTTAGCATGCCCTGATTCCCTTCCACCATTAGGGCATTGAACCCCTTAACTGTGATACAGCAACCACTCTGGATACTTGGTTCCATGCCCACAGGAGGCCACACCCATACAAAACCCCACCCATACAACACACAATTTACATGCACATTGTTGTGTTAAAGAATTTATTTCTTCACACAATTTTCAAACGAATAATTTTAACGAGTTAATAAAATCCACTCAGGCCCCCAGCGAATTGGGGAATCTATTGTGCCCCCTCCAGACTTACAAACTGCCACTGCTCTGCTGCTGTAGCCATCATACACTCATGGCAGCTACGGCCGCAGCACAGTAGGTCCCTGTGGCACACGTGGGAAACTGCCGAACACCTTTCAGGTTTAAAAGATACTGTACATCACTGACACACCTGTACACACTGCACATTACAGAGCTCCACAGCAATAAAACTCACAGTAATGTGCAGTGTGTATGAGCATATCACAGAGCTCCACAGCAATGTAACTCGCAGGACACTCTGGGGTGTTTGAGCAGACACATAATCCACAGCAATGAAACCCGCAGGACATGCTGGGGTGTTTGAGCAGACACATAATCCACAGCAATGAAACTCGCAGGACACGCTGGGGTGTAAGAGCAGGCACATAATCCATAGCAATGTAACCCGCAAGAAACGCTGGGGTGTAAGAGCAGGCACATAATCCACACCAATGAAACTCGCAGGACACACTGGGGTGTAAGAGCAGACACATAATCCACAGCAATGAAACTCACAGGAAGCAATTTTGTTATATATTTACCATGAAGTAGAAGTTTGGGGCCCGACCTGGCTATCCTAGGTGTCCTCCTCCTGTCTCCCACTGTAGAGAAGACGCAGGCTGGGGCTGGGCTGCATTGTTGAACAATTCATGTGCTTGCCCTCCTCTTCTGCTGCTGTGTGCAGAGCACTACACGAAGCACGTGAGGAAAGGGGGCGGAGTCACATCAGGGTGCCGGGATTTTTGAATGTTGGAGGCAGGCAGTGTGTGAGTGAGTGACTGCGGATGCGCTCCGCAGCCGCTCTGCCTCACTGAGGGACAGGCACAGTTCAGTGCTGCTGCTCTGGGTAGACAGCTCCGGATTCAGACTCCGAGAGTCTGAATCCGGAGCTGCGAGATTGTGAAACTGGCGGCAGGGCACACCGGAGGGCTCACTGAGCCAGCCAAAACCGGGGCCCTTGGGCAGTGCCCGATGGGTCAGTCCGCTTTAGTCCCTGTCGATCTGCGCGTGCGCAGCACGCAGCTATGCACGGCACTGGTCCCTCCGGCTGCCATATGCCTCCTGCTCTCTCCCGGCACTCCCGCCCAAAGCGTGGCGCCAGAGCGCTGCTTCACCGGTGTCACATGACACTCAGCAGTGCACGCCTTTCCAGATTCCGGTGTGGCTGATCGGCTGGCAGGGAAATATTAGGGGTGCAAATTTCAAATTTGCGCCCCTAAAAACAATCACACTCGGGGCCACGCCCCGTTGGCCCCCCCCCCCACGCTACGCCACTGAGCTGATGGTTTGGAGGTCCTGGTAAATTGTGCCAGTGAGAACATGCTGAGTAGCGCCAGCATATCTCTAGCTAGCGCAGCACAGCGTGTCCCTCACTGGCGCTGAGGAATTCAGTGGTGCGATAGCAGGAACAGAGGAATGGAGGAGGACACATCATAAGTGTCAGAAAAGTGAGTTAGGACCACGAACAAAAGGCTCCCGAAAACTTGCTTTTCTTACAGGGTTATTCAGAGCACCAAAATTCCACTGGAACTTCGGTGCTCTTTTGTTCCCCTCACTTCGGGCAATCAAATTCTCGATTCTTCAAAGTGCAGGTAACAAATCCGAAAATCTGCTTAAAATCCACTGAAAAATCCCCGAAAACCCCTGCCGATACGATCTGAAATGTAACAGAAACCTCTCCGAACATGTCTGAGAAAAAACAACGGTCCGCCGAACACCGCACCGACCAGCCGCTGGAGAAAGCCAACAAGCTGATAAACGGGGTAAAAACCAAAACAAAACAAAAAAACTATTGAAAGTTTCAAATTTAAAACGCTGTTTGCAAAAAAACTACTGAACGAAAATGTCTGGAATTAACATATAAGGTCCAATGAATGATAATAAAAAGGTATGTTACAGAAAAAAGAGATACTGCTATTAAAAAAATAAATAGAGACTTTTTGCTGCAGAGTAAAAGAATAAATGGTTTATTAGATATTTCATAATAAAACGGGATTATTATTAACATTGAAACCTATGGGATTCGCCTGAATAAACCTGATGAATGAAACCACCGAACAGCAGGGCATTTTGACATCTTGTTGAGGGGTGCTCAACCCTTACTTGTTGCTGTATTATTTTAGTATGATGGTGCTTGCAAGCATGTACCGTATTTTACAATAATTTCTGCATAACAGTAGTCAAGGCCTTTTTATAAATTTATTGCAGTTGGTAAATGTTATTCGTTATTCTTCAGATGCTCAGCCAATATTAGAGCCTTGTTTGGCTCAAGTAGCCATGACTACAAAGGCTTTTTTCCCTAACGCTGCACAAATTCCAAATCTATCACTTCATATATTTATGTTTCTAATATTGGACTTTTCTGGTGCTTCCTTGTGTGATTGATCATGCTTACCAGTTACCGAAAGAAAGTATATTTATTCATTTAATTTTCCGCTGTCCAGAGGAGCCAGGGATGAGATTTGTCTGACTTTCCATTTGTGGCATAATTTCGACATTTTGTTTAATAGGTATTGGCTGACTTGTGCTGTTTAGGAGCTTAGTGTCTTCATTTAAGATGTTAGCTCCGGTTACATGTCTTTTTTTTTCTCTACTCATTCCATTACTTAGTTAATGAGTAATCGTTTGGCAGATCCTTTCTCCACTGCGTCTTCCATTAGTTTTAAGAAAATAATATATTAAAGTTCTAATTTGCCAGGGCTACATTATTCCATTACTTATGTGCGCCATTGGATTACTGTTAATCTAAAGACAAAAGTGGAAAATTCCTGTTTGAGACAATAAGCCAACATATTAATAATATTTTCTAGTATCGAACGCCAGTAAAGGATGAAATTACCTCACGAAAAGCTGACTATTACTGTGTACAGAGTAACAGAGGTGGTAGCTGGTCGAACAGTGGGTTGTCATTTGGCTAGAGGTGGGAGTTGTGTTTAATTGGGAATGCCAACCAACCAGGCCACCGAGGGGGGGTCTCAATGCAACATGCGTACTCGTACAGGAATGGATTTTCCTCCATTGTGGAGCTCCTAAGGGCACTGGGCCAAGGTCTCCCTATGGGTGTGTCTGACCTGTGCTAGATAATGAAACGAAGGCTGCAATATGAATAAGTAGAGCAAGTAAAGTGACATTTTAGTAATTTTAAAAGAAAGCCTGAATAAATCCATTCTGGCAAAATAAGCCTTATAGCAATTCAGACTATTTACTTATTTTTTTTCCACACAAGGAGTTAAAGGAACACTCTACTCAAAAATCACCCCCCCCCCGTTTTTTTATCCTAACCTATCCCTATTCCCTTAATGAATCTTTATTTTTTATTTTTTTTCTTGTAACTGTAACACTTACCCTAAAATCCACTTGTTTCCAGCGGCGTCATTTTTTTTTTTTATACTCCCCTCCCTCCTCTTCCGCTCCCGTCCTTCTTGATTCTTCTTGCCTTCTGGTTTACGTGAGAAGCGCGCATGCGCGCCTCTCACATAAGCCAGCCAATCGGCAGGCTCCCTCTGAGGATTAGTGTTGCGCGCAAGAGGATGCGCGCAACACTAACCCTCAGCCGCTGCCGCCAGCTACTGCGGCGAGCTGGAGACGTCATCGCGCTGAAAGCGCGATGACGTCTCCTACTCGGCAAAAGTCGGCAGAAGCGGGAAATATGATTCCCGCTCTGCTGACTGACAGCTGGGAGGGCGGAGTAAACTCCTCCGCCTCTCTCAGCTGTTTTCAGCATTTTCTGCTGATCGGCTGAGCGGAGGGAGGGGAGACAGAGGGCGGCATACTCCGGGCATCATGACCACCTAAAATAGCTTAGGTGGTCATGTTGCCTAGAGCAGGGGTCAGCAACCTTGGCTCGCTGATGTTTTGGGAACTACATTTCCCATGTGGCTCAGTCAGCCTAATGGGTGACAGGGCATCGTGGGAGATGTAGTTCCCAAAACATCAGGGAGCCAAGGTTGCTGACCCCTGGCCTAGAGTATCCCTTTAAGATAATTATTTTCAGATAACACCCCTATGCTAGTGTACTCCAATGTCATCTGAATGAATCAGAGGGTGCCAGGGAGGGTGTGATACCCTTAGGACCTGCACCTGCCCTACCCATATCCTGTCCACAGCTTACTTATAGGCATACCCCTTGCCCATGTAAATTGCAAAACTTTCATTCTCTTAGAAATTTTCTCAGTGATAATTACACTGTTTATTGGGTAATGTAAGTGAACGTTGAGATTACTGATTCGAAGATATTTAGACTTGATAATGGCTTGTGTAAACCTGTAAAATCTGCGGGATACACCCAAGCTTAATTTTATGCGATGAGACCTACACAAGGCTAAACAACTCCAGCTGGGGTTCACATGTTTTACTTGGGCTCAATCCAACTATAAACTTGTTTTCATAACCAGCTGTAAAAATCTTTATATAAGCAATGGTTCTTCTGTAAACTCAATTATGTATTCCAAAAAAAGATAAAAACCCTCTACAGATCATTTATTGTGTTAGCGAAGCAGTTAATGGCATTTTATGTATCCTTATAAATAAGGGAGTGATAAAACAAACAAAAATAATATACCAAGGGAAATATGTGCCTTCTCAATAATTCTAATATGTGCAGTCTCCAAAGTATTTTGAGAGCTATGTAACTCCTCTTTACTGTTCTCCTGAGATCTTTTGCAGCTTACACCATGTACGCATTAGCGCAGTAACATCAGATAATAATAATAATAATAATAATAATAATAATATTATTATTATTATTAGTTTTATATAACACTGTTTCCTGACCCAGCGCTGCATCATTTTTGGTAGAAATGACAATTTCGATTTTTTTTTTTATTTTTTCTTCCATATTATATTTTTTGGGATTTTAAAGACTATCAGGGTTATTCAGAGAGCGGTGAAAAGCAGGAGAATGACTGGAGAAGTGAAAATTCTAGGTTAAAATAGCCAAACCAGAAATATTCTCCCATTTATCTCGCTTTCCAAATCGGCTATTTTGACCTAGAATTTTCACTTCTCCAGCCATTCTCCTGCTTTTCACCGCTCTATGAATAACCCTGTGAATATTTGTGTTAGCTGCAGCCTATGCTGGTAGAGGTGTGCTCCGCCATAGGCAGGTGTAACCATGGTTTCGGAATTCTGTGGATTCCCATACGCGTTTTAACATGTGACTTCACCCTTAATAAATTAGGGTTCGTTCTAGTAATAATAATATTACTTAATAATATTTTACCTATACCGTAGCTAACGTTGCCCAAGACCCTATCAGGGTTATTCAAAGAGAATCGAAAAGTCACCACACGTTCGGTGACTTTTCGTTCTCTTCAATTCGGTGCAAATCGCTTTTCCCATTTCAGCCACCCTGCGGTGTATTCAGCAAGCACCACAGGGCCATCGAAGTGCAGGGAAAAGCTGACAAAAAGCTGCCGAAAACCCACCGAAAACCTGGCGAAAACCCGGCGAATGCACGTCGAAAACCCGTAAAAACATCTGGATTAACCCGTCGAAGACGCCGGAAAAATCCGAGCAGGAGCCGATCACACGCAGCGAAGCCTCCAGAAAAAGCCAACACCGCAGACGAATGCAGTGAATAAATTAGCAAAACAGTTTGCATGAATGATTGAAAAGTGAAACGCTGTTTGCAAAGAAACTACTGAGCGAAAATGTCTGAAATTTACATATGAGGTCCAGGGAATGATAATAAAAAGGGCTGTTACAGAAAAAATAAGTAAAGTTAAAAACAATCTGACATTTTTTTAAAAAAAAATCCAGAAAAATGCTTAAAGTATCCTAAAAAATCTATAAATAAAGAGACTCTTTACTACAGAATTTTATAATGAACAGTTTATTATATATTGAATTAAAACGGGAATATTTTTAACATTGAAGCCTATAGGATTCTCCTGAATAAACTTGCCGAATTAAACCACCGAATGGCAAGGCATTTTGGGAACCTTTCACTGCTGGTTTTTGTTCTCTGTATAGCCGAAGCAGTGCTTTTTTTATGGGGATTTCACTGCCCTCGAACAGGTACCGAACAGGCACCGTATGTGCAGGCAATTCGCCAGGATTTGGCGAATTGCCTGCTCTCTGAATAGCCGAATAGCCAAGAAAGGTAATCAGCATTCGGTTACCTTTCTCCAGCCATTCGGATCTCTTGCCTTTTTTTTTTTCCACCAAGGCAAGAGTTGCCAATGACCTGGCACTAGAGCCCATGAGGTTCCCAGGGCAAAGTGGGGCTGTGGAACCCCATTCTACCATATCTCCGCAGGTTTTACGAGATAGAGAATACATTTTCCGGTCAAACACCTCTCCCACTGGGGAAACCAAAAAGTAAATCTCCATTACAATACACTCGTGTTAATTTTCTCCACCTCCCCTGCTTGGCACACAGAAACAACTGGTTTCAATGTCTTCACCCCTTTCTTTTCTACATCCTTCTACACTCTCCATTCTCCTCAATATTTTATTGCATCAAACACAATAGGCCTTATTTCGCTCGATCTGGTTATATTCTGGAGCGACGCAAAGGAATTTTGTTTTCAAATTAGCTCCAGAATGTGCCCCCAAATATTAACCCCGTCTACATGTCAACCAAGGTGCTGAAGCTGTTTGAGAGCTTCAGCTGTATTATTATACATTAAAATAACTGATATGTGTAACTGTATGGTATTGAATGAGATAAGAGCTGCTCAGATAACTTCCAGGAGTTGGTTCAAACACTCCTATAATAAACCTATCTATGCCACATCCAAATGGGGCTCTTCTACCATCATCGCTGATGGACCTACAGCAAGTCCCTTCAGCGGCTACCGTATAGACCAGTGTTTCCCAAACCCGTCCTCGGGACCCTCAACCAGGCCAGATTTTGCAGATCACCTCAGGGAAATGCAGACTGAATTCTGCAATCACTGAGCAGCAAATCATATCACCTGTGCTGTGCTTCACATATGTGGAAAACCTGGCGAGGAGGAGGGTCCTGAGGACAGGTTTGGGAAACACTGGTATAGAAGCTACATTTGGTAAATATAAGACCCATTTATACGGGCAAGCTACTTTTTTATACTTCCTTGTTTTTACATGGTATTATTATACATGTTATATTACTATATGGCCTAGAAAATAAGCTTACTGTCTCTAAAATGTATTGTACATTAATATAATGCTGTATAAGGATACATTATAATTTACACTGTTTGCAATGGAATGTTTCCCTAAATCCAGTGGGTCCTGGCGACAGTTTTATGGGAAACTACTTGGTATTGAAGGGTTAAGCACTAAAGTATAGGGATGTGCGTTCCGGGTTTCGGAATTTCGGAATTTTCACGAAATTTCCCGATTCGCGCATTCGGATTCGACCGATTTTCCGAAAATTTTCAGATCCGAAAACGGCAGATCCGAACTAATTTTTGTGCCGAAACTAAAACTTTTTGGTATTTTTGAATGGACTAGAAATGTGTAAAGTCAACATTTATTTTCGTTCCATTCGTGATTTCGGTTCCATTTCAGTAATTTCGGACATCGTATTTATATCGCTGATTCTGTAATTAAATTTTGTATCAATCCCATCTCAATGTATCCTTCCTGGAAAACCAGAGAAATCTCAATGTATCCTTCTTGTAAAACCTGAGAAATCTCAATGTATCCTTCCTGGAAATCCAGAGAAATCTCAATGTATCC
Organism: Leptobrachium leishanense; assembly: GCA_009667805.1. Classification (NCBI taxonomy): domain Eukaryota; kingdom Metazoa; phylum Chordata; class Amphibia; order Anura; family Megophryidae; genus Leptobrachium; species Leptobrachium leishanense. The sequence continues at coordinate 123,483,654 of CM019067.1, read as the reverse complement.
TTTTTGCAAAAAATGAGAAATCTCAATGTATCCTTCTTGTAAAACATGAGCAATCTCAATGTACCCTTCCTGGAAATCCAGAGAAATCTCAATGTATCCTTCTTGTAAAACATGAGAAATCTCAGTGTATACTTTTTGTAGAAAATGAGAAATCTCAATGTATCCTTCTTGTAAAACATGAGAAATCTCAATGTATCCTTCCTGGAAATCCAGAGAAATCTCAATGTATCCTTCTTGTAAAACATGAGAAATCTCAATGTATCCTTCCCGGGAAACCAGAGGAATCTCAATGTATCCTTCTTGTAAAACATGAGAAATCTCAATGTATCCTTCTTGTCAAACATGAGAAATCTCAATGGCAGAATTATCGTATCGGCAGAATTATCGTATCGTATAATTATCGTATCTGAAAAACCATTAGTTTATGTCAAAACGAATAGACACTTTGAAACGAGGAGAACAGACGTTCCCGAAAAACACGAAAATTTTCGAAATCACGAAAAAAAAGTCAATACGAGAAACGAAACGAAACGAACCTAAACAAAAATCGTCCGAAACGAGTCGAAACGAAAATTTACAAAATCCGAACAAACCGAATCGAACCGAAAAAGAAATCGGTGCACAAGCCTACTAAAGTACACCGCTACACTTTTGGACAGTACTATATGCATAATATCATATAAATCTTTAATTTTTAAGTCTTGAGCATTGGTTTAAACATTTTATCGAGTTTTCTGTATTTCATTGTTAAGCAGAGATACCTTCCCAGATACAGAATGCAAAGTATCTGGACAATCAGGATTGGGTGATATTATTGTTTGCATTGTACCATTTCTTATGTTATCTTTTTGCTTCCAGGTGGTGGCCATTGACATGGATATGGCATTTTTTGAACCTAAAATGCAGAACATACTGGAACAAAAATGTACCTCTGATAAAGACTGTAATTTTTTTGACTGTTTTTCAACATGCGATTTAAACACATACATGTGCGGAGCACAAAGGGAAAACAACAATCTACAAGTAAGTGACTCCTTTTTTCCACTGATCATTATTCTAAGCGTTGAACATGTTATAGATAATATCTCCTCTTCACCACTCAGGAACAATTTGTGAAAATCATGCCGTGTCGTGTGTTGTCCAAATGTGTCTTCTCCATTGTCACACGAGGTTAACTCAGGAACGCAATATGTAGTATATGGAGTAGTAACAATTATCACAGCAACAAAATCAAACTGAAATCCAAAGGCAAGGTCAGTATGTAATCCACTGGTCAAGACAGGATGCAATGCTTCAAAACCTGGGAAACATGGAAGAGGGTCCATGGATGAGTACCAGAACAATAAACATTCGGAAGAGCTGGTTCAGAGGTACAGGGAACAACAGTGCACTGTCTGTTTAAATAGACCTTGATGCTCAGGCCAAGACCCCTCAGCCAGATGTCAAGGCTCCTTAACCCCTTCACTACCAAGTGATTTTCCAAAAAACATTGTCAGAAACCAGTGGTTTTTTGAAACATTACTGTGTCAGAGAGCGCTGGCGATGATGACCTGTCTGCTGACCGCCGGCGCTCACTGACAATCAGCAAGCAGCAGCACTAAACCTCATTGTAACAAAAAGTTCAAAAGCTTTGCTGCAGCATTACAACAGCCAGGATAGGGCATCATACAAGGATAGCTCTGAAGTCACCCATTACTGTACACGAATAATATTCAGGGGCTTATAATCGTTGAAAATCCCTGTACAGTACAGATACAAGATGTTACTTAAATTTCCATTTAGGTATTATGCCACATAGAGATATTTTTATATTCTAATGGTATTTTGTGGAAGCCGCATTGCTAATAATCTCATTATGATCACTACAAATTACCGTAAGCAGGAGATCTGACTATTTTATTATCCATCTCTATCATATTAAGTCTAGTCCCAAAATAATAAGTACAGGACAGGGACAGATTGACAACTAATAGGAGATAAATGGGGCCCTCTTGTGACACACCCTCAGAAGGCCACACCCATACAAAACCCCACATGTACATCGTTGTGTGAAAGAATTTATTTCTTCAGTTTTCAAAAAAATTATTTTAATGAGGTAAAAAAATCCATTCGGGCCCACCAGCTAATTGGGGAATCCATTGTGCCTCCTCCAGACTTACAGATGGCCATTGTTCTGCTGCGGGAGTCATCACCCACTCATTGCACCTAAGGGGGCGCCGTGGCACAGAAGGTCCTTGTGGCACACGTGGGAAGCTGCCGATCACTTTTCAGGTGTATAAGATGCTGTACATTACTGATACATTTGTACACGCTGCACATTACAGAGCTCAACAGCAATAAAACTCCCAGTAATGCGCAGCATGTATGAGCATATCGCAGAACTCCACAGCAATAAAGCTCCCAGTAATGTGCGCTGTGTATAAACGTATCACTGAGCTCCACAGCAATAAAATTCACAGTAATGTGTGGTGTATTTGAACATATCACAGAGCTCCACCGCTATAAAACTCACAGTAATGTGTGGTGTTTCTCAGCGTATCACAGAGCTCCAAAGAAATTTATTAAATTAATTTATATATATTAAAATATAAATACATGAAAAAATAAATGCGCTAGTGTAGCGACATTGTTAACTTTTTAGGGGGAAAAAAACAATGCCGCAACGTGAGAAAAAAAGGATTCTTTTTTATTTAACTGTATTTTTTATACATAATATAGTCATGTTGCTTATCATTGAACCGGACTCTGTGGAACACGCAGTTCCGGAGATACCTGGGTCAAAACCCCCTGCATCTCCTGTAATGGATTTTCCTGCCAGGCAGGGGGTAATCCCAGTTTGTGATGTCATCATGCACCCAGGTCGGCACTAAGCAGAGACAGAACAGGATGTGCGTGGAGCTGAGGAGCAGGGGTCAAGTCGAGGGGGAACACATGGGGACTGTTTTTGCAGGGGGAGCTGATTTCCCATTGGTCCCATACACTATAAAGCTTGTATTCAGGGTTATTTTAATCATATCTTTCCCTGTTAAGTCATATATTTATTGTCATTTATATTTTTGCTAAAATGCACTAATATATATATATATATGTGTGTGTGTATATTTATGCTTTGTATGAGATAATCATTGCTAATTGGGGAACCAAATTCTTGGAGTTCTCACACAATTATTTTTAGAACTGCTGGGAAGGGAATCGCATGACACTACGCTTGTCTCTGCACTGTAGGGGCAGCAAGGCAGAATAAGGGGGCACCAATCCGGGCAGTGCCCAAGTGCCAGATGGGACAGCCCACCCCTGGTGCAGGAACACTCTAAGAATCCTGCCTCTCAGTTAACCTTTGGCATGTTGCACTCCACATGCGTCACTCATGATAATTTTAATGCATATCTCAGGTTTCTGCGGAATTAACGAAAATCAAATGGAAAATTAAAGATGAGAAAATTTACATTATTTTAAATTTTTTAACTGTCTCAGAACAATTTTTGTGCAAAATTTCTATTTTACCCTATATATGGTTGTTAAATTAACATCCCCTGTTGCAAATATGATAATCTGTTTTCAACACAAAGCACTAGGTAGTGAAGGGGTTAATGGTTCACTTGCTAGCCATAAAAACTCATTTGGAATGAGACTTAAGATATGTAAGTTGGGCAGTCTTAAAACTGTATCCGTAGTTTTGAAAACAAGATAACCTTATAATTAAGCGCATTGATTATGAATTCTCCAGTGGAATTTGCAGTCTAATAAAATCCACACTATATTAGATTGTCAAACTCATTAATAGTAAATATTTGTGCTAATCAGAGTTCTGCATATTACAGCACATTTCCTGCAATAATGGTTGCTTTGTGCTTGACCTCCATATTCCTTCTTTTTAAACTAATCACAGCCATTCAGTTAAACTAGTTATGGATTTATTAAAGATTTTTTTCCGCACAGGAGTTGCTGCTCTCTGACCCTCTAGGCTATGTTCAATTTCATATTAAAATCATTTTCTTCCCTGTAAAACAGTGTCATTTTCTGGAAATCTGCCCAAGTTATATGGAAATGGCTTAGTTATTAGCTACCATTAGCTCCCAGTGGTAATATTTCATTCTGTACGCTTTTTTTATATAAAGCTAGAAATAATTTATTTCATACACTGCTGCAATGCAGTCAATAATAAAAAAAAGTATAAAATATAATAAACCAGAAGGAGCACATAATTATTGTCTAGTGTTGTAGCAAACATGAAGGACGGAATGTCAGCATGTATCCATCTGAACACAATGTCCAAGAGTTCATCCAGTTTATGGCACTTAGGATCTGAGCTCTGAGACATCCCCTAAAATACCTCTTCACCCCAATACATCATAACCATTGGGGATGGAGCTTTGTGCAAGTGCTAACTATTGTTGTTTGAAGCTCTGCGTATCTTCCTTAATTACCAATTGTCCTGTCCCCACTCCACGTACCCCCGGGGTCTATGTGCAGCTTAACAGGCAGGTAAACCTCTCCTACGAGTCAATGAACGGGACCGGTTTGCAGTCTGAAGGTTTTATTAACCCGTTGTAGGAATGTGGTAAAACTATAGGAAAACAGAAATATACGATATAAAGATACAGAATATATACGTGTTTTACATAGATAATAATACAAAACAGGATGTGTCCATATAAAACGTGGGGGTTTTATAACTAGGCCGGACTAAAACTACATGAAAAGCAGCTGGCTGCAATGTAAGGGTTTACAAATTTACAGCACATAAGGTGCTTCTAAAGCTGAGGGAAACTGTAAGGTGACTGGGAGGAATTTAGACCATAACCTTACCGACGATGCTTTCAATAGGGGGAGAGATTGTAATGAGGTGTTCCTTCCAGCTCCTGTGCTGAAGGAAATGGTGGCCTCTCTCCCACAATCCCCTGTAATAGTGAGGGAAGCACATGACTTAGCCTATAGGAATTCTGGGAAGGCTGAATACCAGGATGCTGTAAAAATAAACGGCCACTAGATGGCGTCTCTAAACACATTACATTTCTGCTCTGAAGGCAGCACACTCCCCGCTTGGTGTCGGTAGACACCACCATCGGAGTCTTCTGAAGAAAACAATAAAATGAGTTCAGTTACTGGTCTGAGAAATAACTTGGTCTCATTCTGCTTGTATATCTTGACTTCGACTTTACGGACTTTACCATCATCACTCGGGAGTGTTTTCATAATCAGACCTAAAGGCCACTCGTTTCTGCGCGACTGGTGATCTTTCATAAGCACAATGTCGCCAGGTTTAAGATTAGGTTTGGTGGTTTGCCATTTTCTTCTTGGTTGTAAGGTTGAGATGTACTGTTTCCTCCACCTGTCCCAAAAGGTATCGGCAAGGCTTTGTACTTGTCTCCATTGACGTTTATAGAGGTCTTTAGTACTGAAGTCACCAGTTGGAGCAGCAGTGGTGCTAGTCTTCTGAGTAAGCAGCATAGTTGGGGTGAGGATTGCTGGATCTTCAGAATCGGTGGAGATCGGAGTCAGAGGTCTAGCGTTTATAATAGCGGAGACTTCTGCCATGAAAGTAACTAGGCACTCGTGAGTAAGTCTTCCAGTACTTACTTGTAAAAGAATGGAATCTAGGATCCTTCGTGCTATGCCAATCATCCTCTCCCATGTGAGAAGAATGCGGTGGGTTAAAGGTCCAAATGCAGCCTTGTTCGCTCAAATATCTCTCTACGTGGCTGGCATCCACATTTGAAGAAATCTGTAGTTCTTTAGCTGCTCCTACAAAGTTTGTACCTCTGTCAGAGCGAATGTGTTTAACAGGGCCTCTTATAGCGATGAAACGCCTGAGAGCGTTTATGAAACTAGAGGTGTCCATTGATTCGATCACCTCTATGTGGACAGCTCGGATGGTCATACAGGTGAATATTACTGCCCAGCGTTTACTGCTGGCGCAACCTCCTCTTGTGTGTCGGGCGGAAACGGACCATGGACCAAATACATCAAGGCCGATGTTGGTGAAAGGAGGAGCTGTGCTAAGCCTGTCGGATGGAAGATTGGCCATCTTTTGTGTTTGAAAAATACCACGTAGTTTGCGACAAGTAACACATTTAAAAATAAATCTGCTCACACATCTTTTTGCTCCAACTATCCACAGTCCTGCAGCTCGTAAAGCCCCTTCTGTAAAAAGTCGTCCCTGATGTTTTACCTGATTGTGATAGTGTTGTACGAGCAAAGAAGAGATGTGATGACAACCAGGAATCAATACAGGATGCTTCTCTGAAAAGTCTATGCTAGCTTCCTTAAGACGACCTCCTACTCTTAGCAAGCCGTCTTCATCGATGAATGGATCGAGTTTCTTGAAACCACTGTCTTTAGGAAGAGATCTCTGATTAGTGATACAGTCAATTTCAGTAGTGTAGATTTCTTGTTGTACTGTACGGATAATTATATTTCTTGCCTGTTCCAATTCAGTTGCTTTGTAGGCACTGTTACGGCGGTGCCAACCTTTACAGTCCTTTAATTCTGCGGGCGTAGTATTTCTGGAAGAACGAACTACATGAATTAAGCAAGCGATGCCCCTAACAAGTGACCTCCAGGTAGAGAACTTGTTGAATCTGAAAGATCCGAGCTGGTTGCTTGACGTCACTGTGTGTAGTGTAGACACCTTAGGGCGGACTTCTTCATCCGTATCTATATCTACCAGTTGAAATGTGTGACAGTCAGAAGTGATATTCTGAGAATTATGTAAGAATGCAGGACCTGTAAGCCATGTTGAGTCTTTTAGATTGTTAGCGGCAACAGATCTGGTTGCATGGTCTGCAGGGTTGTGGTCGGTAGGTACGAAATGCCATTGTTTTGGGTGAGTGGATCTTCTGATTCTATGTACCCTGTTGCTGACGTAAACATAGAAACGTCTGGATTCGTTGCTGATGTAACCCAAGACTACTTTGCTGTCTGTGTAGAACTCAGCGTCTTTAATCTCTATGTTCAATTCTGTGGTGATCAGTTCAGCTAGTTCCACTGCCAGTACGGCAGCGCAGAATTCCAAGCTAGGTATTGTATGTTTTTCTTGGAGTGGTGCAAGTTTCGCTTTTCCCATGATGAATCCTATATGACATTGCTCTTCGATGTCTACAGTCTTTAGATAAGCTACTGCAGCAATTGCTTTGACAGATGGGTCTGAGAAAACACAGAGGTTTTGTGTTCGAACTTCTGAAGAGGGCACGGGGGCATATGGACGTGCAATGTGAACTCTGGCCAAAGCTGTTAGAGAGTTTTTCCACTCCATCCACAAACCCTTTTTCTCAGTGGGGAGCGGGTCATCCCAGTCTTTTGTCTCCCAGGTAAGATCTCTGAGTATTGCTTTACCTTGAATGGTGACGGGAGCTGCAAATCCTAGGGGATCGTAAAGGCTGTTTATAACGGACAGGGTACCCCTGCGGGTGTATGGTTTTTCTTCTGGACTGACTTGAAAGGTAAAGGTGTCACTATTTAAGTCCCAAAGCAGACCAAGGCTCCGTTGAGTAGGGAGGACGTCAGTACCTAGGTCTAAATCTTTCAGATCATTAGAATGGTCTTGGGAAGGGAAGGCTTTAATTACCCCTTTGCTGTTAGAAGCAATTTTGTGAAGTCTCAAGCTTGAGTGGGAGAGCATACTTTGAGTTCTTTTTAGGAGACTGATAGCAGCCTCATCTGTGGGCAGTGATTTTAAACAGTCGTCTACATAGAAGTCCTTATCTACAAAGTATCTAACGTCTGCCCCATATTTCGCTTCTCCTTCCTTAGCGGACTGTCTGACTCCATAAATAGCAACTGCAGGAGAGGGGCTGTTACCAAAGATGTGTACCCGCATACGGTACTCTATGATATCTTTGGAGGGTTCGTTATCTTTAAACCAAAAGAATCTCAGGAAATTTCTGTGGTCTTCTTTAACAAAGAAGCAGTGAAACATCTGTTGAATGTCGGCCATAAATGCAACTGAATCTTTACGAAAACGGAGGAGTACTCCTATGAGTCTGTTATTAAGGTCGGGGCCTGACAGTAAGACATTGTTTAAGGAGACACCCTCATGTTTGGCACTAGAGTCGAACACTGCTCTAATCTGGCCTGGTTTCTTTGGATGGTATACTCCAAATATGGGTAGGTACCAGCACTCTTCACCGTCAGTTAAGGTAGGTGCTACTTCTGCGTGACCGTTCTCAAGTATTTTCTCCATGAAGCTGAAAAAGTTGTTTTTCATTTCTGGCTTTCTTTGAAAACTGCGCCTAAGAGACACAAAGCGTTTATAGACTTGTTCTCTGTTGTTAGGCAAACGTTGTCTTTGGGGTTTAAAGGGTAGAGGTGCGACCCAACTGTTAGAGTCATCCTTAACTATTCCCTGTTCCATGATCTCTAAGAACAACCTATCTTCAAAGAACGTAGCTACCTGGTAATCTGTTTTAGTGCTGAGAAATACTGAGGACCCTAGGTGACCTTGGTCACTGTCACAGTAAGGTTCTACGGAAGGTTTGGGCAGATAGGTGTTATGTGGTAGCTCTTTTACAAGGAATCGATTTTGGCATGGTTGAAAAAGGGAGGGGCGCCCGTTCTCTAGAGTCTTGGTTAACATGTTGCTGACTGAGGTGGGTTTGTGTACGCTTCCCAAACAAACATCTCCTATAATAACCCATCCTAAATCAAGTCTTTGGGCGTAGGGAGCATTGTGAGGGCCATTAATCTGATCTCTAACTTTGTGAACTCGTAAGATATCTCTCCCAAGGAGTAGGACTATCTGAGCTTGGGGGTCTAGTACTGATATAAGGTGAGCTATGCGTTTTAGATGAGAGTGGTGTACTGCAGCATCAGGGGTGGGAATCTCAGCTCTATTATCTGGAATCTGGTTACATTCGATTACAGTAGGTAGCAGAAGGCGTGTCTGGCCATCTATAGACTCAACTTGGAAACCTGTAGCTCTTCTCCCCGCCGTCTCGACTGTACCTGCACAGGTCTTTAAGGAGTAAGGAGAGATAGGGCCTTCAATGTTGAAGATGTCAAAGAAGGTGGATCTCGCTAGAGATTTGTTACTTTGGTCATCTAGGATTGCGTAGGCACATACAGCTTTATCCTTGCAACCTGTTGGGTACACTTTGACTAGACAGATTTTTGAACAAGACCTACCGCCTATGATTCCTTTGCAGACTTCAGTACATTGTGCGGTACCTGCTGGTGTACCTATTTCGGTGTTTATTCCTTCTTCACTATGATCTTGGGTATTGTCGGCTTGAGTTAAAGTACGTGGAGGTGGCCCAGGGTGTAGGGCTGCGTTATGACTTGTACTGTCACATTCTGTGCATTTTACACTGACCTTACAGTCTCTAACAAAGTGAGACGTTGAGGAGCAACACTTGTAGCAGATATTGTTCTCCCTGAGGAAAGTCTTGCGGTCCTCTATGGGTTTCTCTCTGAAGCTTCTGCATTTCAGAAGAGGATGTGGCTTCCTGTGTAGGGGACACTGCCGGCTAGGGTCTTTATCTTCCAAGTAGGGAGAGGTTGATGGCCTGTGGAAGGAATCTGTAGAGGAAACATTAGTTTTATGGACTATCACTGGCGCTTTATGGTATCTTAGACCGGAAGGAGCAGCATGAAACAGTATAAAATCAAAGCTGGGATCATTCCTAACAAAGTCCACAAACACATCAAAGGGAGGAAATGATACCTTGTGCATTTGTTTGTAATTGGAACCATATGCGACCCACCGCTCCTGGAGGTTGTAGGGGAAAATTTGGACTATAGGATTGACACCTCTTGCTGTGTCAAGGAAGGTAAGTCCAGGCAAATCTCCTTCTGCTTTGGCTACCTGCAGTTCAATGAGCAGGTCACTTAGTTCTCTAAGTTTCTGATAACCTTTACCAGATATTCTAGGGAAGTCATCAATTCTTTTAAACAGGGCATTTTCTATTGCCTCTATTGAGCCATAGCACTCTTCAAGTCTTTCCCAGATCCTTCTAAGGCCTCTCTCTGGGTAGTTTATATTTATTGCTCTTATACGTTTAGCATGTTCTGCGGACTCATTTCCGAGCCAATTAACTAGGAGATCTAACTCTTCTCTGTATGACAGGTCTAAGTCTCTGATTACGTTCTGAAAGGTAGACTGCCAGGCTCTGTAGCTTTCTGGGTGATCATTGAACTTTACAAGTCCTTTGGTGATTAGCTCACGCCATGAGAGGAACTTTGCAAAGTCCATAGTGGCTTGGCTATTACTAGATTAGGGCTGCAGTGCATTGTTAGGAGGGTGGGGTGTGTAGCAATACCTTTGAGGAGTCTCTGATTTAGGCCGGTTAACATCATACCGTTTCGGTGTGAAAGACGTCTCTGTGCGCTGGAATGGATGCTGATTTCCTCGTTGCGTAAAGAAGTCGCCACGGGCAGTGTCGCTCTGCTCTGCGTTCTCCTGTCTGAAGCGCTGAACTTCAGGGTCGGCTGTTTGTTGCTTTATTTGCTGCGTTTGGTTTGTCGCTCTGACATCTATTGATTCTTGTGCAGGCTGAAGATTGCTGCTTGATTGGGAGTATTGATAGACGTACTCCGCTGTACGTTGTAGCGTGTCCTGGTGATTCTCTCCTGGACCGAGCACGCTATGCTTGCTGGTGGGGTGCGTAGCTGCTTCTAGAGCCTCTGCTTCGGCTATGGCTGCTGCCACTTCCTTCTCTACTGCCAGCTTCTCTAGGTTGATTTCCAAAAGGGCTCTCTCTTTGTTGAAGGCAGCTTCCGAAAGAGCTCTCTCTTTGTTGAAAGCGGCTTCTGAAAGAGCTGTCTCTTTTTTTAGCTGCATCTCCTGCTCTGCAAAGGCGGCACGTGCTTTTGCGGCTTCGGCCTTAGCGCGAGCAATGGCGGCTGCTTCGCTAACAGACGATTTGATAGAGTAGCCCGATCGGGACCTTGTCTTGTATGAAGATGCCTGACTTTGTGACATGGTTTGACTGTTTAAAGGTTGGAGGTTGTCGTATGCCGGTAACCGCGTTGACAGTAGTTGGCCTCTGTACAGTCCGATCTCTCATCCGCTTCCTATCTGTGCGTTGTTTCACTTTTCGCGCATCTTCTCTGCGTCTTCATACTTTTCGCGCGTCTTGTATGCTCGTCGTTTTACTGTCCTGTCCCCACTCCACGTACCCCCGGGGTCTATGTGCAGCTTAACAGGCAGGTAAACCTCTCCTACGAGTCAATGAACGGGACCGGTTTGCAGTCTGAAGGTTTTATTAACCCGTTGTAGGAATGTGGTAAAACTATAGGAAAACAGAAATATACGATATAAAGATACAGAATATATACGTGTTTTACATAGATAATAATACAAAACAGGATGTGTCCATATAAAACGTGGGGGTTTTATAACTAGGCCGGACTAAAACTACATGAAAAGCAGCTGACTGCAATGTAAGGGTTTACAAATTTACAGCACATAAGGTGCTTCTAAAGCTGAGGGAAACTGTAAGGTGACTGGGAGGAATTTAGACCATAACCTTACCGACGATGCTTTCAATAGGGGGAGAGATTGTAATGAGGTGTTCCTTCCAGCTCCTGTGCTGAAGGAAATGGTGGCCTCTCTCTCCCACAATCCCCTGTAATAGTGAGGGAAGCACATGACTTAGCCTATAGGAATTCTGGGAAGGCTGAGTGCCAGGGTGCTGTAAAAATAAACGGCCACTAGATGGCGTCTCTAAACACATTACATTTCTGCTCTGAAGGCAGCACACCAATGGTTCGGCATTTTGACTTCTATTTGTGACTTACTTATAAGAACCTTTGTGTCGTACTGATTGTGTAGTCTGCATGACCTCATTTTTTTTCAGTTTTGTTTTCAACATTGACCTTGAATCAGTTCAAATGATCTAAAATGTCTTTGCAGAGAGGAAAGAAGAGATACCTAATAAAATGTTCTGTATATGTGTTAAGTGGTACTTCAGATTGGACATTGACCAAATGCAAGAACTTGGCATGCAAAAGCTAAAGTTACTTCTGGAAAGAGTACTGGATGTTTTTCATATACAAAGACAAACATCATGGCATTAAAATAAAATTAAGAACTAATGGGTAGGGATGTGCGTTTCGGGTTTCGGAATTTTGGAATTTTCACGAAATTTTCCGATTCGTGCATTCGGATTCGGCCGATTTTCCGAAAATTTTCAGATCCGAACAAATTTTCGTGCCGAAACAAAAACTTTTCGGAATTTTTGAATGGACTAGAAATGTGTAAAGTCGAAATTCATTTTCGTTCCATTCGTGATTTCGGCTCCATTTCTGATTTTGGTTCCATTTCAGTAATTTCGGACATCGTATTTTTCGGTTATATCGCTGATTCTGTAATTTTGTATCATTCCCATCTCAATGTATCCTTCCTGGAAAACCAGAGAAATCTCAATGTATCCTTCTTGTAAAACATGGGAAATGTCAATGTATCCTTCCCGGGAAACCAGAGAAATCTCAATGTATCCTTCTTGTAAAACATGAGAAATCTCAATGTATCCTTGTAAAACATGAGAAATCTCAATGGCAGAATTATCGTATCAGCAGAATTATCGTATCGTATCCGAAAAACCATTAGTTTACGTCAAAACGAATAGACACTTTGAAACGCGGAGAACAGACGTTCCGAAAAACACGAAAATTTCCGAAGTCACGAAAAAAAAGTCGATACGAAAAACGAACCGAAACGAACCGAAACGAAAATCGGCCGAAACGAGTCGAAACGAAAATTTACAAAATCCGAACGAACCGAACCGAATCGAAAAAAAAATCGGTGCACAAGGGCTAGATTATATAGTTTTTGATAAAATAGGGATGCTAATGGGAAAACCTGTGCCTGCAGGTTTCCCCGTAGCGTCCCCATTTTTGCGTGAGATTCTGGGGCATGCGCCAATTCAGCAGCCTGCCTTGGAACCAAGTGCTCCCCACAATGATGTTCGCTGTAGCACTGCCGCAAGTATCACTTCCTGGAGTCCATAGAACTCTATGGAGGGTTCTGCTTCCAGGCCGCAAGCCCTGCGCGATGTCGCTCTTCCGAGATTGTGCACGGCCGCGGAGTGATTGTAGAGGGAGACTGGAGACTTTTTGTCGCCTGTCTCACTCTGCTCCCGGCAGACAGAAGCAGCAGATCAGGAGCCTTTCTCGCTGCAAGATGAGAGGTGATTACCTGATTTATTGAGAGCGGGTTAAGGTGGTGCTGACTGATTCTGCAAAACGCGGAATCAGTTAGCAATAGTTTTTAGGTCACAGAAAAAATCTTTTACCGCATCAGTGCGGTAATTAGCTTTAGGATAAGTAAGGTATTACTTTATTACAAAGTCCTAAAGTTAATAACTGATTGCTCTCCCTATGTTAAGTATAGGGTGCGCAAAGTACAGTAAGCTCACGCAATCACCGATGCACAAACTGAATTTTCGTTCCCGTCAAGAAGATAATCAGAAGGGCATGCCTTACAGTCACTTATCCTGACGTTAACGCTTACATATTCAAACTTTAACCTTAGCGTTCGGTATGTATTCTAGCCCAGTATGTTTAGAATGAATTTAATGTGGAGTCTCGGAAACATGTTTGGGATTCCTATTTGGTGGATTTACCATGAAACTGAATAAAATGCCACAGTGCTTGTGAAGTGTCACTCTTTGTGAAAGAACTTTGCCAGGTTTTGGCAAAACTATGGTGTTTCTATAAATTTTTATGGGATTTTCTTTACATCTTGTTCATGTGCATCTAGTTTTAAATATTTTCTAATTAGTATATTTTTCTTTCTGTGGGAAACGGTCTTGCATTTTGGGAGTAAAATGCTGCACTCTATCCAACGGAGTTGTTATATGGCCCCACTAGTTAATGATAACAGCTCCTGTTCAGTACCAAGCTGAACCACCATCTTTTTTGTGGCTCAGCTGTTGCGGCAGGCTACTTTGAGTTCATCAGGGCTAGAACTACCAGGGTTGCAGTGAGTGCCACTACACCCACGCCCTTGTGTCCAGGGGGGCCCGCGATCAGCTGCTAGGGCCTCGCCTGGCCCGCACGACTAGGCCGCTTTGGCCATTGGACGACCATTGAGCCGGGTGGTGCAGCCACTTCTGGCGGCCCTTTGTCAGGGGTGGCATTTTGCATCCCTGTCAAAGGCCACAGCATGGAGCACCTGGCCCAGACCTCGATGACAAGGCACTGCCCTCCAGCAGGCTGTGCCCGTCCGTCGCCCGGCCAGGCCCGGAGCCGGCATCTATGAATCGGTAGGCCAGCGCCCGCCCATCCAGCAGGCCCACGACCGGCCCTCCAGTGTCCTCCGAGTGCGGGCCATGCAGTGGCCCCGAGGCAGGCCTGGAACCGGGCTGTGTGGGTAAGTTTATGTGTCAGTCTGTGTGTGACTTATGTGTGTGTATCTGACTGTATGTGGATGTGTGTGTGACTGTATGTGGATGTGTTTGTGTATATGTGTGTGCATGGATGTGCGACAGTGGGCCAGGATATGTGGCACCCTGTGATACGCTCATACACAGTGCACATTACTGTGAGCTTTATTGCTGCGGAGTCCTGTGATACTCATACACACTGCACGTTACTGTGACCTTTATTGCTGTGGCGCTGTGTGATATGCTCCTACACACCGCACCTTACTGTGAGCTTTATTGCTGTGGCTGGGGGGGGCAGTAATTCATCCTTGGCTCCAGGCAGCACAGTGGCTTGGACTGGCCCTATAACAAGTGATAGCAAGGTTGTTCGTTATTCTCCTCTCAAGACAGTATATAAAAAAAGAAAAAAAATACCTCTCCGGATATTCACAGAACCTGGTGGTGATTGTCATTTGCATAATCACTTAAAACCAAATAAAAAGTATAGAAAAAGAACAAGTACTTAACCTATGGTGCAGAGGATTGTGCAATCTGCCGCCTGCAAAAAGCAACCTGGAACAAATAGTTCCCAGTGTCCTTCCATCAACCCTGCAGTATTGCATAGATGTGGTTTTATGGAGAGCTCTCTTTGGTCTCCACGAGTCTTGTGGACCTCAAGAGATGCTTCCAGTGGTGATGAACTGTGCTGCGGCCAGTGACTGATAGAGGCTCATATATATTATGAGTCAGGCTGTTGCTTGAGCAGCTCATTTACAATAAACGATCATAAGGAGACACTACGGGTTAACGGCTTGCACCAGATTTTACCATCAGTGCCTCCCTGTTATCAGCTCAGCTGGAAAGGGTTCCATTATTTTTCTTTTATTGTTTTACTGTTGCTAGCGATTCAAGGGTGCAACCAAGACTTCATGTTTGGATACAGCACCTACCACCTAAACCTTTAATAGTGAGATCCTCTCATGCTTCAGTCATTGATGGGTTCTGTAGTATTTCTTATGGAATCACATTTATTGAATTTATGGCCTATAAATTAACATTATTTGTTGTCAACAGATGTCTATATCAATATTACATTACTTTAGATTGTAAACTCATGTGAGCAGAGCCCTCTACACCAATTGTCTCTGGTATCTAAGTTTGTTAATTACTTGTTAGTTTAATTCTCCATTCTTTACAGTAAAGTGCTGCATAATATGTTGCCATTACATAAATGATAATAACAATTACTGTGAGTTTTTATACTTAGCTCCTGGAGACGGACTATAATAACTATTTTCCCAATCACTCCAGCACTGAATTTCTACACTGTTTAATAAAGCCGTTTCTTTTCCTTTTTCTCTCCAGGTGATCTGTGATAAGATATTTCGGCGCTGGTTCACGCTGAGCATTATGAAGTCCGGCAATTCATTTCCACTTCAAGAAAAGCTCCATAAGGCTGTGCAGCAGTGCGCTCAGTCTACAAACAAAGATACGCCTTACATCGAACTGTACAAATTACTTAGGGCTAGTCAGAAACAGCTACAGAAAAGAAATGAAGAGCATCCTTAATTAACCACACAGCGGAATGAATACTAATTGACTACCCAAACTTAGCAGAAGATCACAAGAAGTATTTTCCTTAATTAACAATTGTTAGGACGCGTCATGGCAGACTTTCTTCTCCACAATTCAGAATAATGAGTTTACAGTCTCAGATTATATATACACACATTTATCTCACCTTGATACTGTTTTTCTGGTGGTTCAAATAGTACTTAGGAATCATATTAAAGGGACATTTCAGGCTGGATTTGAATTCCCTTTTACTATGATTTATATATAAAATAAAAAGGTAGTGATTGAAGAAAAAGTACTTTTCTCCGTTTGTAATTTAAAAAAAATATTTTTTTCATTAAACTGGGCAATGCTTTAGTCAATACTAGAGCATCAGTAGCTTTCTCTAGGACTGTCAAACATCACATATAGCCTGTCCCCTGCAGTGGTTCATGATAGTTGCATCTCAGCTGTTACGTTGTATTGAAAGTTGTGCAGTCTCAACGAATTTGTCACGAATACAAATTAACTTATGGGGGTTATTCAAAGAGTGCCTGCGATCGAAAAAGATGGCTGTCAGCACGTCAATAGACCCTACAGGCAACAAACACAACAAATTTGAGGTCTTGAAGAGGGAATGCCATTTTTAACCCCTTAAGGACCAATGATGAAACTGGTCTGTCATAAATGCATTGACTTTAAAGACCCTTGGTCCTTAAGGGGTTAAACACGCTTTATTAATGGAGAGAGAAAGTGTAGTTAACCACCTAGAAGAAGCATACAGTGTTTTGTGCAGCTAACGCTTTTGTTTTATTTTGTGTTTATAAATCCTGACTGCTTTGCCAAACAAATGGGACATAATAGAAATTTTGTAGAGAAATAAAAAAATCTTCACGCAGACGCCATCCCAAATAAAATCTATAAATTTGAATGACTATTTCCCTGGCTTCAACTACAGATGTGAATAGGATTTAACCCCTTTTCTATCATATATGAGTATGCCCAATGTTCAAAAACTCCTCCAGGAGTCCAACATCGAGTAAACTTGATCTGGTCATATTCTGGAGCAAAACAAAGGAATTTTGTTAAATGGAAACAAAATGTGTTTGAAAACGAGATCCAGATAATGCCCCCAAATTTTAGTACCTTATATACGTCATCCAAAATGCTGAAGCTGTTTGAACAGCTCAAGGTTCACTATTTCCTTCAAAGAAACACTGATTCCCAGCTGTATTCTTACGTAGTCGTGCTTTTTGGCCAGCAGCGAGAGCCTTCTTCCTGTCAAATAAGCGTGTCTCTAAAATGTTTCTTAAGTCCGATTTATGAAGTGTACATTCATTTTTACACTGTCCGCGATGGAAAATAGTTTTCCATAAATCCATTGGGTCCTGGCAGTGGTTTTATGGGAAATGTCTTGGAACTGAAGGGGTTAAGAAAAGATAGTTAAAATTTTCTCCCTGAACTTACAGAAAATATCAATCAATTAAACGTCATTCTTTCAACTCATCGGTCATGGTAACTTTATTGAAGAGATCTCCCTTGTGCTGTAATTAAAAGTGCCTTAGGATGAATCCGGCTATAATTTAGCGTTGGAAGATTCTTCATAGAATTATTTTAACCGTTCGGAAAACACCATTAATTTAACAAGCATTCATGTAGATTTCTGATTTGAGTTCTCTGTTGTGTTTTATTTTCTGACTCCAGGAACGCAGCACTTGCAATATACAAGTTTTGTTTTTTCAAAAATTGAATAAAAGACTGTATAACAATACTTTGTATCTATCTTATCTTTACTTTTTTACAAATTATGTCATTTTGAAGATGCTTTTCCTAGGATTTGATTAATACCAGTTCATCCATCTTCCTTCCCCTCTGGCCGTTTGACACGTGGTAAGTAACTGGAGAGGGATTACAGTGGCTCACTTTACATTTAAGTCACACTAACAGGAAGGCATGGAAAGAGAACAAGTTTTGTAACCAGAGCAACTCTGAAGGTGAAGTAAACTTTTATTCTTTTCACGACGCAAGAAATAAATAGACTTTTCATGTATATTTTTCCTTGACATGCTTCAGCACTTACGTAATGGTTCCATGGATGCCCTCAAACAACAATCTATTGTGAGATTCAATATCTCCTGCTTTTCTGTATAAAGAATTGTTAAGGTCTATTTGAAATAAACAGATACTTATATACAGGAGCAGCTAAATCAGGAGCACTTGAGACATTTTTCAAATTGCATAACATACAAAGTAATAAATGGAACACCAGGTAATTGTTTGTGTGGATAAACAGGAATTTTAATGAGAAGTCTTGAGCGGCAATGTTTCGGTTGAAGAATCAGCCTTTATCAAGCCGTCATAATGAACATAGAGTAATGAAACTTATAACCTGGAAAATCACATTTCATTCAAAGAATTTAAAAATTAACTTTGCAGAATGAGAAAGCATAGGTGTACAAAGAAAAATAAGTAGAAAAAAAATAACATAAATCTCTCATTTCTTCTCTAGGAAAAAAACTGTACCACAAAATGAACATATTCTTTGATACTAATTAGGCAACCTTTATCCTTGGGGAAAAAATGGAGAAATCATTACCTAATTGAAATCAATAATGAATATTTTCATTGAGGCATAGCTATTTTATTATTAGCAGAAGAAAAAAATAGATATGTGGAAAACGAAAAATTTGTTTTGCTCAGATTGAGCCATTATATTTTTTAGTTTGTTTCGGTGCGTTCGTTATGTTACCTTGATTCGTATTTTGGGAGATCGGTAATTCGTATTTTGGTTTGATTCATTATTTCATTATTAGTAATTTGTATTTTGGATTGATTCGTATTTAGTTTTTATTTGTTATTTTGTTTTTATTAAGTATTTTGGAATATGTAACGTATGAATTAATTACTTAGATTTGGTAAAAAAAAGAAAAGATACAAAATCCACCTGTCCTTGGTGCTGAAATCTATTCAGGGTCCGGAGTCCGGAGCCCCACAGTGCTGCTGTCCTTGGTGCTGAATAGGTTTCAGCACCAAGGATGGCAGCTCCGCAGGGCTACAGAGCAAAAGATCCCCCTGTCCTTAGTACTGAAACCTATTCAGCACCAAGGAAAGCAGCTCCGGGCCCCCGTGGTGCTGCTGTCCTTGGTGTTGAATAGGTTTTAGCACCAGGGACAGAACCCGCCGAACACAGCCAGACTGAAGAAAAGAAAAGAAAATACATACTGCTTTCGGCTCATGAAAAAAGCCTTGTTTTAAAAAGACTTTTTGCTGCAAATGAAAAGAATAAACGGTTGAAAAAATATTTAATAAGAACAGGGAATTTTTTTTTACATTGAAACCTATGGGATTTGCTTGTTTAAACCTGTCAAACGAAAAACTGAAGATCAGGGCATTTCACTGACATTTCGATGCTGTTCGGCGGTCTCTGAATAGATTAACCATTACTTGTCTATGGGGAATCTCACAACCACAGAACTGCACATATTTCTTTCACATATGCATCCTCATTGTGAAAAGTAAATTTTTCCTTTTTTTTAATGAAATTTGATTTCTTTTTTTATTACATCGTGTTCAATCTAATGTTTCTATGTACGGCTTGATAAAGACCGGCTCTTCAGTGAAAACATTCCCGTTCAAGACATCAACTACCTAATCTTAACAGATTCAGTCATAGAACATTTTGATGATGACTGTAACACAAACTAGAGAATGCTACAGACTGACTTTAGAACTTTTGTCTTTGCTATAGTTGTTTACACTCAAAGGCTATTTGACTTGTATCCTATGGAAACGACCCTATCTGCTGGTCGCTTTCAAAAAGGATGCAATAAAATTGAAGCTGAATAAAAAAAATGCATCAATCAGCATGGTTCTGAATTTGACGCATTACGACGATTTTGGAAGCATTTTCTTGGTTAGGGTTAACATTATGGCTAGTTATTGGTTAAGGGTTATATGGGGCTTGGGTTTGTAATTAGGGTTTGGTTACTATTTCTTCTTGTTTTATGGTTAGGGTTACATTTAAAGTTAACCCTAAGCCTAAAACTGATCTTATCGTGTCCTCATTAGAAGTGACCAGAAAGTGGCGTCATTATCACAGTAAACCTCCTAGACTTTAATAAAAAGATAACTTATATACACAGTACTTAATATTCAAGAGTTGATTAAATAAAATATTTCTGAATAATACATTTTGAATTAGATTTTTTTTTTCTAATTGCAAACGAGCCAATAACGCAATATATGGAACGAATAAGTAAACGCACATGAGGATGGAAAACGTACTGATACTTCTACCAGAGGTGCTTGCATTGCTAAGATATCCCTAGGCAAACATTAGCATCTCACAGAAAATTAATGTTCCAAGAAGGAATGCTGCCCTTGAGATTCTAATGCGTGGTGTTTATACACAGAACTATGTGGATACAATGGGAGTGAAAGATGGTTTACAATAACTGAAACAATATCCAAGTGTTGGAACCTCTGTAAACACCAACAATTATGTATGTTGCTCTCCCTCATTTTTTAATTCTATTTTTTATGTTACACCTTCTGTGTTCAGCCAAGCCGCATAAGCTGCTTATCCTAATTCTTTACAAATCTCCTGCTATCTGTTGGCAATACCTGATTTTCTGAATACTTCCATGCATATAATTACTGATTTAAGAACTAAAAGGGACACACTACACATCCTGACTACTTTAGCTTGATACAGTAGTCCTGATGTGTCCTGATGTGTGAATTGCTTCCTCTTTCTCCAGAAATTCTTATGTGAAGCAGAGGAGTTTCCTCCTTCCACACAAACATCATCATGAATCTGGGATTTTGAATTTCCTAGTTCCCGGTCCAATGAGGTCAGAATTTTCACAGCAGCAAGCGTTCTTGGAGACATGAGCCAACGGATTTGTTCTGCTCATGCACCTGCAGCACTAATCCCCCATTCTGTAATTCATGTTATGTTGCTTGAGTACACAAAATAAGTAAATTCCAGGAGATGCGCAATTTGGGCAGCATATAAAACACAAGCTGCGTACGTATGAAAATTGCGTTAGAAAGCTAAACACTTTGGAAGTCTTGAGCTGAAGGGGAGAAGCAGTGTGCATCAATGGAGAAGAGATGAGTATTTACACCTATACCAAGCAGCCTAGAAAATGAATTGGACAATCTGCCCAATGATATTATAGGATAAAGATTTTCAGTAGAGTGCCCCTTTAACAATAATTCAGGGGTAAATCTCTGGTTGTAAGCATGTGTGAACCTGGCTGGATTTACAACTCTGGAGCCTATAGGCACAGGAAGCTGCGCCCCCTCCCTAAAAAAAAGTGTAAAAACTACTTTTTTAATTTTTGTTTTGGAGGAAACTAAAGAAAAAGAGTTTCTCTCTGCGTTTATTTCAACAGAAGGGACAAAATCTATGCAGACAACAATATGCAGCAGGGATAAAATGACAACAATATGCTGGGGAGAGGGTGAATAAAATAATTTATATGCTGGGGTGAAAAAGAATTTATATGCTGGGGAGGGGGTGAATAAAATAAATTATATGCTGGGGAGGGGGTGAATACAATAAATTATATGCTGGGGAGGGGTGAATAAAATAGATTATATGCTGGGAAGGGGTGAATAAAATAAATTCTTTGCTGCGGAGGGGGTGAATACAATAAATTATATGCTGGGGAGGGGTGAATAAAATAGATTACATGCTGGGAAGGGGGTGAATAAGATAAATATATGCTGGGAAGGGGTGAATACAATAAATGATATGCTGGGGAGGGGTAAATAAAATAAATTATATGCTGGGGAGGGGTTGAATAAGATAAATATATGCTGGGAAGGGGTGAATAAAATAAATTATATGCTGGGGAGGGGATGAATAAGAATTTATATGTTGGGGAGGGGGTGAATAATATAAATTATATGCTGGGGAGGGGGTGAATAAGATAAATTATATGATGGGGAGGGGGTTAATAAGATAAATTATATGCTGGCGAGGGGGTGAATAAGATAATTTATATGCTGGGGAGGGGGTGAATAAGATAAATTATATGCTGGGGAGGGGGTGAATAAGATAATTTATATGCTGGGGTGAATAAGATAATGTATATGCTGTGTGGGGTTGAATAAATTTGGTACATTACTGTAAGTTTTATTGCTGTGGGTTCTGTGATTCGCTCATACACACTGCACATTACAGGGAGTTTTATTGCTGTGGAGCTCTGTGATAAGCTCATACACACTGCACATTACTGTGAGTTTTATTGCTGTGGATTCTGTGATATACTCATACACACTGCACATTACTGTGAGTTTTATTGCTGTGGATTTTGTGATGCGCTCATGCACACTGCACATTACTGTGAGGTTTATGGCTGTGGAGCTCTGTGATTCGCTCATACACACCGCACATTACAGTGAGTTTTATTGCTGTGGAGCGCTGTGATTCGCTCATACACACCGCATATTACAGTGAGTTTTATTGCTGTGGAGCTCTGTGATTTGCTCATACACACCACACATTACAGTGAGTTTTATTGCTGTGGATTCTGTGATACGCTCATATATACCGCACATTGCTGTGAATCTCTGTGATATGCTCATACACACTGCACATTACCGTGAGTTTTATTGCTGTGGAGCTCTGTGATACGCTCATACACACTGCACATTACTGTGAGTTTTATTGCTGTGGTGTAGAGAAATAAAATACATAACACAAATATGTGGGCGGAGCTTAATTTGGGTGTGGTTTGTGGGTGGGTGTAGCACAAGGGGCCCCATGATTTCCTATTGCCCGGGGGCCCATTGAGTTGTCAGTCCGCCCCTGACCCCAATTGAGCCAGCTCTTTGTATAAGCTGCCACCATACCAAATCTCAACACAACCATTCCGCTGTCTGTGCTGTAGAGCCTTCTAAATCTATAAAGCGTTATCAACATTATCTTGGTTGATTTATTTGAAATTTGGCGGTTGTTTTTGCCAAAAACAATTAAACTTTATTTTAAAGTTATGTAGTTTGGAAAATCACATTAATAAAATACACAGAAACTGTTTTCCAACTTAAAGTATGCCGGCCCATTATTGTCCTGTTTTACTATAAAGAGAGACCAGAGCATACAATGGGTAGGACAAAACAAACCAAATTAACAAACATGCTAAACACACAGAGAATTAAAAGAGGACCCAAGAGCTTACAATATATATGATGCACAAAAATTTGGTTAAATTGTAGAGAAGTAAAGGGGGGAATTGTGGGAGATAGACTCGAAAAGGTGCAATGGGGATTATTGAGGGAACAGATATTGTATATTGTTATGGTGTATATGTGACTGTGTGTTTAGCTTATGTGTGCATTCTCAATACATATAGCCACTACCAGTCTTTATAGAGAAACAGATTTTGTGATGTTTTTACATTTTATTTTTGAGTCTTAACCACAGGTGAAAAAAAATGCCAAAATGTTTACTGTCGATCGGCATCTTGATGTGTGGTCTAAGGCAGGAGTCCGGAGAACGAATACTCAACTCCGAGCTTACAAACATTTTTATATGGCTTGAGGTGGACAGACAGTTATCTGTTTATAGTGATGTAAATATATTATATTAGTAATGAATATAATAAATTAACTTACATCTTGGTAAAGGCAGCTTTGACACACATTCATATTTTTGACTCAAGCCCATTTAGTTAAATGACTGTAACGCTAAACAGATGTTAATGTTTTCTCAACCTTTTTTCAGAAACACATTTACATTCAAGTTCGTGTTTAAAGTGAAAAATGAAACAGATATGCATTGACATCATGTTCATAAAACATCACCAGTTCTAGATCATGTTCTAGATCACATACACAATATACATAGAATGCAAATTCTTTGAAGTCATGTAAATGAAGTTTCTTTAAGATCTCACACGCTAGCTGTGTTTCTCATGTTTGAAGTATAATATATTGTCAGAAGGTTAGGACTTATGACATACTCCTGGTGCTGACAGTTCTGTTTGCTTTGTTTTATTATAGCCTGTTTTTATTTTAAAGCATACCAGCCGATTTTCACACATCTTAAAGGGATTTGCATGTCTAGAATTTTTTTAAAAAATTTACTTTTAAACACTTTTATATCTATAGACAAACTAGAATAAATCAATAAAAGTTTTAAAAATGTGTAAAAAAAAGAAAAGGTTTATTTTCTTGCTTTTAACTCAGTCATTTAATATACTCAAGCCATGCCCCTAAGCTAGGGGTGTTTCTTCAGCTCACACTTCCTGTATATTCCCCACCTCCTTCCCGCCCACTACTCCACCCATCAAAGCTTCACATGAACTAGCACAAGCTGTGCACATGAAACCCTGTGCACGCGCAGGACCTCAGACTGAGGAAGTGAATTTTAGCATCTCTGCAACTGTGAGAGCAAGACACATTCACGCTCTCACACACTGTCAGGACCCCTGGCTGGAGCCCCCCGTAAAGCCCGCGGCAGCCGTGGTAAGAAAGGCAAACCTGGTGCTGCGTTAACCTGACTGCAGGGCAGCACTTCCACAAACTGCTTTCCCAATGTCCAGCCTTATTATATCCAGAGACTATCCTGTGATTACCCTCTACATCCAGTATCCTGTGTCCTCCAGAAACTTCTTCCAAGACTTCTGCATCCTGTTTCCCGTTGTTCATCTGCCTCCTGAATTACCTGCAATCAAGATACCATTCAGCCCTTTTCCTGTCCTGTCACATATCCCCAGTAAGTCTCCGTGTGTCTGCTCTCTGTGTCTCCTTGCATCGTGTTTCCTGCATCCCTTTGTGTCCCCAGCCTGGCATATCACTCTCATTTAAGTTCTGCCCTTCACGTTGCATAACCTGGATTTATTTTACCTGTATCTGGCAATAAATCCCTGGTTTCCCACACCTTGCTTCTGTTTGCATCACTGCATCTTGGGTTTGTAACCTTGCCTGCCACGTTGGTACCTAACACACACTCACGTGCGCTTTTTCATGGTTTACATTACTCGCTGTCTCACTCAAACTGAAGACACTTCCTCTCACACTCTTTCTTGTGCTGTCTGTCTCTTGTGCGCGCTCTCTCTCAATGCACCTTTTCTTGCGCTCTCGCTTTTTCTTGCTGGCCCTCCGCTTTATCTTACTGTTTTTCTCTCTTTACCTTTTCTTGCTGTGTCTCTGTGCTTATTTTTCTGTTCCTCTCTCTACTGTCTCTTTTTCTCCCTGTGTGTGTGTGTATTGATTTCTTTTCTTCTGTCTCTGCAGTAGCTGGGGGTGAAAGAGTTACAGATTGGAATGGCACTCAGCCCCGCCCTCCCCGCAGCTCACAGTGCAAGAGGGTGGAGCAATTCAGTCGCACATGCTCAGTGCATTTTTTCATCTATACCTAGGTATAGGCACTGATTGGTTAGCTCAAAGTGCCTCCTGAGGTGTGCTTGGAAAACGTCAAGAAAGAAAAGCAGGTAAATATGAAAAATATTGTAGCGTTGTGTTTAAACTCTTACTGTGGCAGTACCTATTTTTGGCCACCGGAGGGAGACCAGCGCGATAAGAGACACTGAACATTGGGACTACGTTTCCCGGCATGCTTTGCGAACAGACACAGGAAGTGGGTGGGACACAGACGCTGGACATCCTGAGCCTCGTGGAGATAGCTGGCAGAGCGCGCCAGGGAGTGCATGAGAGAGGACACAGTATTGCAGAGCGGAGCAGAGACTAGGCCGGAGCGCAGGTGGGGCCTACCGGGATTCCAGATTGGGTTATCCAGCCTCTCAAGAAGGAGACCCAGTGATCCACGGACATTACCCAAACGAGCTGTCAAGGAAGCGGAGGACCCCCGAGTGAGGAGTACCGCAGGTCCATTGGATGGGATTGCAGGCGGTAGCTGGACCAGCCACTGTCGGAGCAAAGAGAGCCAGACAACGGATCCAGTAGCCAGTATCCCAGCAAGGCACCGAGCGGAGGGACGTCCTGGGTCAGAGGAACCTTGGTGATCGAGCGGATGGGTGAGAGGCCTCCAAGGCCGGTTTATAAAGTCAAGAAAGCACGCTGCTGTTTATTTCTAAAACCCACAGGGCCCCAACTTGACTAGTCGAAGACATCGTTTAAGAGATTCACTGGCCAGTTGAATTGTACCTGGGTACCATAACACACACATACACTTACAGTTCGGGACTTAACCTGTGCGGGACTCACTCCCTGATATCCCAAAAAAGGGGTAAAGATTTGCATATTATTTTGTTTTCCGCTGCGCGTTTCTCGAATTACGAAATATTGTATTCTTCTTCCGCTATGCGTTTCTCGAAATTACGAAGCATTGTATTCTTCTGTTCGGTCGCGCATTTTTCCGAAATACGAAGCCTCGTATTTCTTTTTCCGCTGCGCGTTTACCGCGATACGAAATACTGTAAATATATCTACGAACACCGTGTCTCAATATATGCCTTTTACTTTAGTAAACTATATAATTTATAAAATCCACAACGGTGCTGGAGTATATTTATTCCCTAGTGCGGGGAGACTGACCCGTGGCTCATTTTCAGCGGCTCCTCCGGGAGTGAGCGCTACAATATCATATTTGCTTTTTATACCTGCCAAATGCTACTACTGGCTCATTCAAAAGGCACTGCACACTTTTAAAAGCAAACTAGCAAAGCACACATGTCCTTTTAAGTCACTTGTTAATTAAAAATAATTTGGCATGGAGAGTTTTTTCTAAAAACTACAAATAAAAGAGAACCAGACGGGAGAAAAAGAGAACAGGGAACATACATAAGACTCTGAGGGTTATTCAGAGAGCACTGAAATGTTGCTGACATTTCTGTACTCTCTCGTTCCCTGCACTTTGGGGAATCAAATTTCCCGAACCTACGGTGAATTCACCATTCACTGCAGGGTCCCCAGAGTGCAGGGAATGGACCAGAAAATCTGCCGCAGAACCGCCGAACGCCCACCGAAAATCCGCCGAAAAAAGGCATCCGAAACAATCCGAATTATCGGATCACTCGAACTGCGGCAAAAAAAAACACGCCGAACACATCTGGAAAAAGCAGACGAGCAGCGGAACACAGCGCCGATAAGTCTCCAGAAAAAGTCGACAAGCCGACGAACAGGGTAAAAAGAAAAAAAAAGTTTCTTTTTGCTTTATACTGAAGCAATGCAAAGGAATTTTGTTTTGCCGCTACAAATTGGCTTCAGCATGTGCCATAAAATGTAAGTTTATTGTGCATGACAGCTGAGCTGCTGAAATAGTTTGAAAAGCCCTGAATTCCATTTCTTCGTCAAGAAAACAGAGCCCAAGCTATAATATACATGTAGTAAAGGTTTGTGGCTAGCAAAAGGAACCCTTTGCTAGTCAAATAGGGCGACACCTCTGAGTATATTTTCTGTATGGTATGGGAATGATTTTCCATAAAATCACTGGTCCGGCAAGTGATTTTATGGAAAATCACTTGGTAGTAAAGGGGTTAACTAGATGTGTTATGTAACAGTGACTGCAGCCTTAAAAGGGTTAAATGTGCCAAGATCAAAATGCGAACGCAGAAGGTGGAATGGAATACCTCAACATTTTAGATTTCAAATCAGCATGTTATTTCTGCTCTGGCTCTGAGCCATCATTACACGTTTCCTCCTAACACTGGATTTAAATGAATGAACTGCTGTATTTTCTTTTTTAAAACATAAACATTGAAATCATTTTTAATTTTAACAACTTTATTTTTTTTAATTTACACATAATATACAAAAACATGCGCAGTACACTACCAAATCAGCTAGACTGAAATATTTATTGCTGCGTGTTAGATAAAAGGACATTGAGCATATAGATTCAACGTAAAAACCCAAAGTAGTCTTTTCAAACTGAAGGATTCAAGTTACTCTGATCTTCTAAAACAAGTAAGAGTGAGATAAGATGTGTGACACTGAACATTGCTTGAATGGCATGTTTACTTTACACTATAGACCAGACATCTCAAACTCTGGCCCCCCAGAAAAACTACAGTCCTCATGAATGATGCTCTGGTCATCTGTTGCATTGAAAGAATTCTGTGAATTGTAGGCAATCAACATCTGAGAGGCCAGAGTTTGAGATCTCTGCTGTAGACATATATTAAATACATGTTAACTCCTTACCAGCGGGTGGGTTGTGCCTGGCGGGTGGGTGTTAATGCCGGCAGGGAGTAGTACGCTCCGATGTGCAGCTGCTGCAGAGGGTCCCTCCTCGGACCCGCTTACGCTGCTGACGCGCCGTACCGTGCGTCATTGGCTGCAGGGTCACTCCTTGAGTTCAAGCAGTCCCACGACAGCAAATGACACGCATCACGCGCCAGCTGGTGTGCCGACCGGATGCAGCCCATAGACGCCAACAGGGTGTGCTATGCCATCCAGCAGCGTTCAGGCCCACCCGCCGCAGGGGTGGCCTAGTTCGCCAAGCAGCATTAAAGAGTTATCCACAAAGTAGAAGATAAATAATGTCATGTGCAGCATCTCACAATTCCTATAGTATGGCCATACACTTTGCAATGTAGAGCAGCATGCCCAGCATAGAGGGAGTTAACTGTTTATGTGTTACTTTATCATGCAACTGAAACATGAAATAGATTTAAAGGAACGCTATCACCAAAAAGTGAAATGTCCTTATTTTGTTTATCTTATGTTGCTGATATCTTACTTGTGCTTTGTTATTCTCTTTTATGTTAAGAAAATATTTTACTGTATATGTGTCACTAGGTGCATCCATTCTTTGTTCTTTTTGTGTTATAAACTGCCTCCCCCCACAGTATCTTTACCTCACTTTGTCCTCATTGGGTGGAACAGGCCACAGAATGGAGTCTATTGGTCAATCACTGACTCAAGTCACTGCATTATGTGGGACGTATTCAAAGGACATCACCGGGAGGGTGTAGATTAGAAGTCTTTTACGCTCCCTTTCTTATCTCATTCAGCTGCCAGCTCTTATCTTGAGTAGCCAGAATCACAATAGATCCCCTGCTGCCTTATCTAAACAGTCTCTCCTCCACCTCTTTAACTGTTTAATATTATATAGGATAAAGCACAGCCACAAACCACAATGTAAAACTTTTTCAAAGATTTTGATAAACGTTGCATGATGGGAAAAATCCACAAAATGGAAACTAAGATAAAAATACCTAAATGTATTTTTCCTTTTTCACACAGTAGCATGTGTTTTATAAGGTGGTTTTATTTGTAATGCACAAAGTAATCTAGTTACAGCTTATGTAAGTGGTAACGTCCCTTTAAAGAAGTATATATTGTATTTGTGCAGTATTAGATATAATGCATGCTTCTTCATAGAAATGGAGACAGTAGGTGGCATAATTATGTTTTTTGCTGAAGAATAAAAATGTTATTTTAATAATAGACCCTACCCTGATTGCACAGCTTTCAGATAAAGAATTTGAGTATAAGAGGAAGTAGTATTTGTCTAGGAATAATAGGAGATATGGTCCTTGTCATTCGGAATGTGAGCGAAGGAAAACCTAACTTGTACACTGTAATCATGGCAGCCACGCCAGCCCTCTTACTTTCTACACAAAAGAAATATATTTATCATAAATCATTATTAACCTTTTTAAAAAAATATATATATTTATTAATATTCTTAGATATTGCTCTTAAGGAAACAAAGGTTCGCAAGAAAATGTTGTGTTTCGGTGTCTTGGCAGCGTGATTTTCATGCAAAACATTGAGCAAGACCAAGCTCCGTGTTCTGTTCGCAATGGGGAAGAACATGACTGACTTCCAAAAAACTGTATTATTCATGCTTGGCTAGCACAAGCTCTCAGGCCGGAGAGGTGTGGATGGAAGTGAATCTGTTATCTAAGCCTTCCATGTCGGCTAGAAAAATATTTTCAAGCCAAAAAATTATTCTCCTCCATGAGAAACAGCAAAAGATTAATAAATGTGATTCTTCTGGCATGTGTTTTGATGGATTAATATATTCTCCCAGGATTTCTCGCGGATTATGCAAAGTACTTCTTCTTATATACACCCAGCTTAAAAGTATCCTTAAAATATTTTGATCAGGGGCCAAAAGCTTATTTAATTTCAAGATAAACTTAAAATAATTCAATGGACGCTCTAAGCTAAAAATATTTATCCTTGCAATTAATTTTACACAATGAGTGTAACTGATAAAATGTATCTTAACCCCTTATCGTGTATACACGATCAGCGGTAGCAGACACAGTAGCCCAAAGTCGTGGTAACACGATCTGGGGCTATGATGGATGATTGCAAATGAAATTTGTTACTGGCAAATAAATGTTGTTTACTTTTGGGCTGCAGAAGATGCCCTCAAGGTTTTAGCCCTGTTGGC
This sequence comes from Leptobrachium leishanense, assembly GCA_009667805.1. Taxonomy (NCBI): domain Eukaryota; kingdom Metazoa; phylum Chordata; class Amphibia; order Anura; family Megophryidae; genus Leptobrachium; species Leptobrachium leishanense. The sequence goes on along the minus strand of CM019067.1, from coordinate 123,453,474 downwards.
ATAATGCCCAAGATGCTAAAATTTTTGAAAATCAGCTATGGAATGTCCTTAGCGGGCTTTCACCAGCCAATGCATGGAGTCTTGAACTGCAGTTCTAACAGTAGAATCTCCATTTGGCCAGTAGATGGTGACATCTGCCTGCCAAATTAGATATTACAGCAAGGAATACACTAGGAACGGTTCCAAATATTTCTTGCTGTATAAATAATGAAATTTAGTTTTCCATAACGAAAAAAAAACACAGGTTCCTGACAGTGGTTTTCTGGAAAATCCTTTGGTAGTGAAGGGTTAAAATTGCTAAATAAACTTGTCCTGTGTGTAGGACCACTCCATGAGTCCTAGAAATTTATAATTAATATATGCCAAGTACTACAAGCAAGAAAATTAGCTTAAGGTTAAAATTTGTGCAATTTGCTAGGATCTGAATTTAATAGAATCCACTGTAGCTATTGCTGGAATGGAGAGGTACCTTGCGATAGTCCTGTCTTGTTGATCTCTTCCAGACCTGCATTGCAGAATCTTTAAATGCAGCTGGCATACAGGGCACTGTCACAAAGGTCTTTAAGGTAGTGGCATTTATGCTTTACCTCAGTTAAATTAATTTAATCAATTTGGTGCAAATAAAATTTTTCTTAATTTACATGAATTATTAATTTCCTATATTTATTTATTCTCCTGTTAAAGACATGTCCACAGACTTCCCCTCCCGACTTAAGTGCATGGACTTTACTTACCAGTCCCTACTCTGATTCTTGGTTCAGATGTGCTCTGCTATTTGAGGTGAATTATTCTGGGTTTTTTCAGGATTGATATTTGTTACCAGAGATACAGGGGGTTATTCAGGTACCACCGGTATTTGTCGAAGTTGCAGACACTGGTGAAGATTGCCAGTGTTGCAACACCAAAAAATTCTAACATTTCACAAACGTTACATCTAAAGAACAGCAGAAGAAGCTGCACTGTGAAGCTGTTCCTGTCACTCTTTGGATTTAACTTTTGTGGAATTCTGTGGCTAGATCACAACTAGGACACTAAGCACAGCAATCGAGTCATACAGCATAACGTCTCACACACTGTGCTCAATTTGACCTCATCCTATTCCATCCGATAGTGGCTGCTTACTGCACCTTAAAGTTTCCTCTACTTTGTATGAAAGACATTAATGTGCACCTAGGAGATGGAGAGTGAGCTACTCCAACCAGCATGGTCTCCATCTGTGCCTGGCATTATTCTGAAACAAATAACATCTTTCACAAGCTAATGTTAAGTGATTGCAATACAACACAATCACTTAACACATAACTCTAACCCCACCAAAAAATCCCATACATCTCTTGGATCCCTCGGTGCAGAGAGCATCCTGATCTGCTACTTCTTCGCTCCATGGGCAGAGGAACACAAATAGTTCCTAGTGTTGCTCCGCGTATCTATCCACCTCCTCGACCAGATCTCACTCGCACAAGATTGCATCCATCTCCATGGAGTCCTATGGACTCCTGGAGCTCATAACAGTGGTGGCACGCAGCGCTGCAGCTGTTATTGTAAGGTATGTCAAAATCAGGTACCCCATTAAAATAAACCAAGTACCCCATTAAAATGTTACATTATAAAGTAAACTAATGGCATTTCTATTAAACCACCAGTAGATGGCAGCAGAGTGAAAAGCCTGAATGATGGGCATATGTTCATGCAAGATGTTTCCCTTAGCAGGGAGGAACCAAAAGAGCAGAGTTTCCGTTTCCGGTAGGAACCAAATATCAAGTGCAAATCCTACCAGAACTGAAGTCATGCTTTATGTGTTGCAGGTAAGAGGGAGCATATCCAGGGTTATAAACAGAGCAAAAGTGATTCAATTCACATCCCTGTAGTTAGTAAAGGCTGTTGCCACTGTTGAGTAATTAGATAAGACAGTATACAGATGTCACTGTGTTGTGCTGATGTGTCATAGCTAACCAGCATACAAGGAATGTGATGACTATAGGATCTCATGTTATATTGTATTAATTATATTGCACCATTAGCCTACTATAATATAGATTGAGTAATCATATATCTGTACATGTTTAATTGTTTATTATTTTCTATAAGGACATTATTCCTGCATAGGTGAATGTTACTGTTATATATCTAAATGTGTATTGTATAAGGAACAAATATCAAGTGCAAATCCTACCAGAACTGAAGTCATGCTTTATGTGTTGCAGAAAATGGTTTAATAAAAACACTTCTGGTTTCACCCAGCCCTCTCCCTTCGCACATTGGAATTATTGACCATACTTTCAGCATATGTGCAACATTTTCACAATGTGCGTCGCAAGCATTACAACTGAAGCTGCTGAGAAAGTGTTTTTTTCATAATACTAATGTTACAGGTGAGTTGCAAATGGAAAATGGCTGGGGAAATCGTTTTCAATTTGCATCTTGCCTCTAACACCTAGGTTGTGATGTAACCTTTATCTTTTTGGAGTTGCAACACTAGCGATTTTTGACCATGTTTGCCTCACTGGCAAACAACGGTGGTACCTGAAAAATTCCCAGAGGGACCTAACTGGCAAGTAAGTGCCTGCGTTTAAGTTGAGAAAGACTCTAGTTCCTTTAATCTACTTATGACCAGAGTAGGAAAAGGAATGCAAGACTTTCCTTGTTTCAAAATCTGTCTTCCATAACAAGTTACAGTATATGCAGTAATATGAGATGATTTCTCATGTGAATCAAAGTGAAAAGAAAAAAGAACATTAACCTTTAGCACTCTTAGAATGGATTTAACATTCCTAATTAAAAACATAATAATGTCACTTACTCCTCTTTTTAGTAAGACTGCAGCAATGCTATATTTTGTACCAGACTCAAAGTTAAAAGGATCATTATAAAACACCATTAACAATTTATTATAATTTCCCTTTTGCTTCAGGCTCTCAGAAAGACTGTCTGAAAACACAAAAACACAATCCAGACATTAATGTAATTATATTGTTTTGCTAATCCAGTCTTCCTCATAATAGATTACTTTTTAGAGTACAAAAGGAATACAACTAGAGGAAACTAAAACCGTGAATCCCCTAGACACAATCTGAATCTTTTTTCCACAGTTATCATGATATGGATGTAATATTTATTGTAAGAATCATAAATCTTTGTTCACTCTTCTTGACCTTTATCTCCTGCGTTAATTGCCTATGGGCTATTATTTTTTTCGAAAAGGTAAATATCTAAGTTATTGATTTGGTTTGCCGCCACCCACTCTTCCAATGACCTCAGACGATTATTATGATCATTTATAAAAGACTTGCTTGCAAAGTAATTCAACCCTAAACATCATTATGCAATGACAAGAGTCTCATCTTAAAACTCAAATAGTGGCAGCAGACATGTTTTCTTGAAGTTCCGTTGTTTCAACTTTCATCTACAGCAGTGTTTGTAAACCCTGGTCTTCAGTTACCCCTAACAGGCCAGTTTTACCAGATATTTGAACACAGCACAGGTGATATGATTTGTTGCTCAGTGATTGCAGGATTCATTTTGCATTTCCCTAAAGGAATCCTTAAAAACTGGCCTGTTAAAGGTACTTGAGGACCAGGGTTGGGAACCACTGCTACAGATGAAAGTTGAAACAACAGAACTTGCGTTTTATTACACTGCTACTTAGTACACTAATTTACATACATGGCACTATGATATACATCTCCTTTGTATAAAATTTACTTGTATTGTGCATACCTCCAGAAGGAGCACACCAAACATTTCATCAACACTGGCAAAGAAGCTTTATGATGGCTTCTTGTGTCTGAATATACAGCGTGTCCATAAAGTCTCTTTACAATTTCAAAAATGTATTACAAAGGCAAATGAAAAGACAGATAAGCAAAAATTATTACAAAATGGGACGTATATATTTAAGTTTTTTTTGTCTCATTTAATACACCTCTATATGGGCACCATTAGTTGCACGAAGCACATCAAGATGGTACTTGATTTCTTGCCATGTTCACTGTAGCATACCCTCATCAATGGTACCAAATGTTTCATTTAGGAACCCACAAACATGCAGTCCCCAATGTATTGATGCACCATCTTGCTGGAAAATGATGGTTGGTTGAAGGTCATGTAGTTGTGGTACCACGTATTCAGTCAAAAGGTCAAGGTAAACATTTGCAGTAATTGATTTCTCGCAGACGAAAAACTACTTCTTTCTATGGGGTTATGTTAACGATATTGTGTATCCTAAATGAAACATTTCCAGACCGGTGAATTGGAAGTGGGGCCCAATTCCCTGGCCACCTCGTTCACCTGATATCACTCCCCTCGACTTCTTTCTATGGGGTTATGTTAAAGAACATATTATATATATGAACAAAGGTACGGGACATCACTAATCTAAAGCAGAGGATCACTGATGCCACCATTGCTGAGGGTATGCTACAGCGAACATGGCAAGAAATCGAATACCGTCTTGATGTGCTTCGTGCAACTAATGGTGCCCATATAGAGGTGTATTAAATGAGACAAAAAAACTTAAATATATACGATTCATTTTGTAATAATTTTTCACTTATCTGTCTTTTCATTTGCCTTTGTAATAAATTTTTGAAATTGTAAAGAGACTTTATGGACACCCTTTATAATAAATGTTTTCACTTTAATGAAGTTAGAAGTCTTTGAGTGTCCTACATTCTGGATACTATACCAACAAGTAGCACCAGAGCTGGCTGATGTTTACAGTACTAGTGTGTAAGACTTTCTGTTCCTATACATATCTATTTATTAGTGATTTTGAACAGCTCTTTGGAACTGTTATTTTTTATTCCCTTGCACAGCTGAATAATTGGTGACAGGGAATTGCTCATCACCTCGATCAATATTTGCGCTTCCTATACAAAGTATAGGAAGTTTAAATGTAATGTTAGCTGATATCTATGTTGGATTGCATTTGGGGCTGCAGTTCAACATGAAATAACAACTGAGCTGCTAAAATTTACTACAGGAGTTGTTTGAGTTAATGATAATGACTTATAAAAGGCTCTACTTGAATCTTGCGCTGAGTTTGTGAAAAGGTTTAGAAAAAAGACCACATGGTAATGCAATGCGAAAGATGGAAAATTTAGGTAAAAAGCAGGTAAACGATAATCATACACATTTTTTTTTAAAATATCAAATCTGTTTTAAGAATAGATTTTTAGATATATTGGGGGACTGGGCACTCCAATGGCAGGTGAACGTTAATGACTACAAATGCAAGGTTATGCACTTTGGAATGAAGAACACTCAAGCAGCTTATACCCTAAATGGTACTGAGTTAGGGAAATTGAGGAAGGAAAAGGATTTGGGAATAATCATAGACGTCAAACTAAGTAACAATGCCCAATATCAAACAGCAGTCACCAAGACCAGCAAGGTATTGGCATGCATTGAAAAGGAAGTTCACTCTTGGGATGAAATCATAATTTTGCCTCTTTATAAATCAATGGTAAGACCGCACCTTGAATAATCTGTGCAATTTTGGGCACCTGTTTTAAAAAAAGCTATTATGGCACTAGAAAAAGCGCAGAGGTGGGCAACCATCTGGGGTCAAGAATTTTCTCTCAGTTTGTTGCATTTTGGCAACTGCATCAGATTGTGTTTTTTGCCTTCTTTTGGATCAAAAGCAGTAGGTGATGTGTGAAAGGCTGAACCCGATGGACGCACATCTTTTGTTTTGCCTATCTAACTATAGGGGTTAGTCAAAGAGCACTGAAATTTTGGTGCTCTTTCATTCAGCGCATTTCGGCACACTCAAGTGCGCCAAATCGATCTGTGAAAAACTGCCGATAAACCCACTGAACACATGCGCTTAGCAGCTGAACTCTGCCGAAAAATCACTGAACCGATCCGATAAACAGCCGAATGCAGGTGTAAACCCACCAAACGAGGCTGACGATCAGACCGCCGAATGACACCGACCAGCTGCTGAACAGACCACCGAACGCCGCTGGAAACAGCCGACCAGCTGCCGAACAGGGGTAAGTAAAAACCCTAACTTTTAAAAGATGTATTAAACAAAATAATGCATGGAAATGCCACCAACCTTGCAATTTTTCATTCATTGTCTGTTTATGTGTATTATTAAAATTAACCTACTCCTGGTACTCTAGTTGCACTTTGTGCAAATTGATTCGTATGACAATAATGTATAAGTTTCCATGAATAACAATACAAAGGTCTGTTACAGAATTTAAAGTAAACGGAATAAAAAATGTCGCTGAAAAAATCCCCAAAAAGGCCTATTGCTGCAATTCAAAAGAATCAACGTTAACAAAAAACAGGGAATTTATTTACACTGCAACCTATGGGATTCGCCATATTCGCAATATTTGGCGAATTGCCAGGTTTTGAATAGCTGAATGGCCTCGAAATTGCACCGTACGAGGTAATTCAATGTTCGGTGCAATTTTGGTGGCCAATTTGGCTCTCTTTGAATAACCCCTTATATAACTATGCAAGAATAAATTGTTTATTACTGAACAGATTGCAAAAAGTGAGACACTTAGTTTTTAAAACACTACGGTCTATATTACAATCTATATTTATATTACAAACGTTTGCTCGTGAAAATCACCGCTGGAATTACAATCCTCGGGTATTTTTTCTTCTGCCGATCAATTGCTTGCGCAAACATGACGAGCCCAAATGCTCGCGCAGTACCGTCTCGCGCAAAAAACAGTGTGCGAACAGTTTTTTTTCTCGCGATTCAGCCAATCAGAATTAAGAACCACAATTATCTCATGTTAAGAAATTGCGCCTGCCAAAGTCAATCTGAGCATATATGCTGCAGCAATAATAAATACACACACAACTTCTCCATTTTATTGGTTTGGAATGAGTAGAACGTGTAACTATACTTTGCTGCATTTTTTTTTTGGGCTGGTGTATTTGGGTTCAGCCAGGTTGATAGAATTTGCCATTAACACCAGCTTTTAGGAGTTGCTAAAATTATGCGCGCAAAGGCTATGCGTTAATTCCTGCGCATAGATTGTAATACCATCCTCATACCAGCAGGGCAGACATCAGAAATGATGGGGCCCCTTACTAAACCTCACGATGGGCCCCCCCCGGCACTCCCTCAACCTCTAACAGCTTTTCTCCCCCTTCAAAAAAAAAAAAAAAGGACATAACATAGCACCACAGCAATAAAACTCCCAGTAATGTGCAGTGTGTATTAGCGTATCACAGTATCCACAGCAATAAAACTCACAGTAATGAGCGGTGTGTATGAATGTATCACAGAATCCACAGCAATAAATCTCCCAGAAACGGGCTGTGTATGATGGCCTTTGGGTCTGGGCCTGGTCCCTGGGCCTTGTGGTCTGGTCTGGGCCCTGAGTCTGGTCCCTGGGACTGGGCCTTGGGGTCTGGTCCCTGAGGTCTGGGCCCTGAGGTCTGGGCCCTGGGTGTAGGCTGAGCCTGGGCCCTGAGTCTGGCCTGTGGTCTGGTCCCTGGGTCTGGGCTCTGGTCCCTGGGCCTTGGCCCTTGGGGTCTGGGCCCTGGGGTCTGGGCCTTGGTCTCTGGGCCCTGGGGTTTGGGCCTTGGGGTCTGGGCCCTGGGGTTTGGGCCTTGGGTCTGGGCCTTGGGGTCTGTGCCCTGGGTCTGGGCCTTGGGGTTTGGGCCTTGGGGTCTGGGCCCTGGGTTTGGGCCTTGGGGTCTGTGCCCTGGGGTCTGGGCCTTGGGGTTTGGGCCTTGGGGTCTGGGCCCTGGGTTTGGGCCTTGGGGTCTGGGCCCTGGGGTCTGTGCCCTGGGTCTGGACCTTGGGGTCTGGGCCTTGGGGTCTTGGCCCAGGGGTCTGGGCCTTGGGCCCTGGGTCTGGGCCTTAGGGTCTGGGTCCTGGGCCTTGGGCCTAGGGGTCTGGGCCTTAGGGTCTGGGCCTTAGGGTCTGGGCCTTGGTCTGGGCCCTGGGGTCTGGGTCTTGGGGTCTGGGCCCTGGGTTTGGGCCTAGGGGTCTGGGTCCAGGGTCTGGGCCTTGGGGTCTGGGCCCTGGGTCTGGGCTCTGGGTCTGGGCCCTGGGGTCTGGGTCCAGGCCCTGGGTCTGGGCTCTGGGTTTGGGCCTAGGGGTCTGGGCTGGGCCCTGGTCTGGGCCTTAGGGTCTGGGGTCTGGACCTTGGAATCTGGGGTCTGGGCCCTGGGATTGGGCCTAGGAGTCTGGGCCCTGGGTTTGGGCTTTGGGGTCTGGGCCTTGGGGTCTGGGCCTTGGGTCTTGGCCCTGGGCTCTGGGTTTGGGCCTAGGGGTCTGGGCCCTGGATCTGGGCCCTGGGTCTGGGCCTAGGGGTCTGGGCCCTGTGTCTGGGCCTAGGGGTCTGGGCCCTGGGTCTGGGCCTTAGGGTCTGGGCCCTGTGGTCTGGGCCTTGGTCTGGGCCCTGGGTTTGGGCCTAGGGGTCTGGGCCCTGGGTTCGGGGTCTGGGCCTTGGTCTGGGTCCTGGGTCTGGGCCTTAGGGTCTGGAGTTTGGGCCTTGGGGTCTGGGCCTTGGGGTCTGGCCCCTGGCTCACCACTCTGCTGTCTTCTTTTCTTCTATCTTCTGTCTTCTGCTCTTCAGCTCTTCTTTTCTTCACCTTTTCTTTAATCTTCTTCTCTTCTTCTCTTCATTTCTTCTGATCTTCCTCCCGGCCCCTCCAGCTCTGGCGCGCAGCTTCACTGAGTGGAGGGGCGGAGCCAAAGCAACGTGCTTGGGAGGCCCCCACACGCTGGTTGGCCCCGCCCAGCCAACCAGTGAAGCTGCCAGGAGCCGGAGGAGACACAGTGTCTCCTTCGGCTCCTGCAGCAGCAGCAGCAGCAGGGACACAGCTCCGGATTCGGACTCATCGAGTCTGATACCGGAGCTGTTAAAGGGCGACGCCGCTGCCGACGGGGGCCCGGGACTTACGGCAGCATGGGGCGTAATGCCCTGATGGCGGCCCTGCATACCAGCGCACATTCGCGTTTGTGCTCACAGTGTTAAGTATAGGACTCGCGCAGTACAGTAAGCTCGCGCAGCGTTCGCGCAGGTTCACCCGCGGTAGACGATTGTGCGCAGTTGTTGTGCTCACTATGTAATATGGGATTAGGAGCAAATGGGTTTACCCCTCGCGTTAATGTTTTTTGCGCCGGCGCAAACATTTTCGCGAAGATTGTAATTTAGCCCTACCTCTTTCTGAAGCAGAATCTTCCACAAGTGTCTCTGATATCATTTATATTTTAGTACACTCAGAATATTAGTTATTTTATATTTAAAGAAAAAATATCTTTATTTACATTACAATTAATCCTGGATATTCCAGACATAACATGTCAAGGTACATTTATACCACATTGTCAAGAAAATGTAATATCAGCAACTGAGTAAATTAAAATAAAGATTTTCTGTCCAAAGGTAAGGATTGAGAAGAAAAGATAAAATACAGAAATGCCTATACAGATAGTAAAAATGTCTGTCCAAGACATAATTGTTCCTGATGTTAATGGTATTATGTTTCCTCATATTGTGGTTTCCGACGTTAAGGATGTCTTGCTGACAGAGCAAGCTGGGTTTTCTGTTTTTCCTTTTTAGCATTTACAGGAATAATACTTGCTTCTGAATGTATTTATTTCTTTTCTACAGTTTTTTGTACTCTTTACCAGTCTTGGCACAATCTGTTCTCCTGGCAACATCTAACAGACCCAACAAACTGGCACTTTCCTTCAAATAACACCAGCTCCATTGTGTTACTACAAAATGGTCATTGTGAGTCCAGCAAAATGAGTCCTCTTGGGAGCTTAATTACATCATCTCGCATTTTTTCCATTTTTTCTGTTACATTGTTCATTATACCGCAAGTGAAGTGACTTGTTTATTCAGTTTACAAGACATCTGTGCTACTGAGTAATCAGATTTTTTGAATGTGCAGAGTTTCTTACATAACGGCAAAGATTTTATTTCGTGCAGTTCTAGAAAATATTCTTAAAAAATTGAATTTGAAGAAAGTCCAAGTTGGTTTGGTTAAGAAGGGGTTATTCAGAGAGCACCGAAATGTTGAGAACATTTCGGTGTTCTCTCGTTCCCTGCACTTCGGGGAATCAAAGTTCTCCACCCTGCGGTGAATTCAGCATTCAATGCAGGGTCCCCGAAGTGCAGGGAATCATCCGCCAAATGCTGCCACAAACCCGCCAGCCGCCGCCGCCACAAACACAACACAGACCCGCCGCAAACCCGTTGCCATCTGCCACAAACCCGCTGAACATCTGCCGCAAACCTGCCGGAGGGATGCCAAACGTAGCCAACAAGCCGCCAGATAGGTAGATAAAAAGCAAAACCAATACGATTGAAAATGTCAAGATTGAAATGTTGTTTGCAAAAAAACTACGGAACGAAAATCCTGGAATTTACATATAAGATCCTATGAATGATAATAAAAAGGTCTGTTATATAAAAAAGAAAAATTGTGTGATTATATAAAAAAATAAGGAATTTTGCCAAAAGTTAGTGAAAAATGCCTAAAAGATCCTAAAAAAAAATCAATAAATAAAGACTTTTTACTGCAGATTAAAATAATAAACGGTTTAACCCTTTCGCTGCTGAGGCTTTTCACACCCCTGTGCTGAGGTCATTTTTACCGGTTTTGCTCATCATGTTTAAACGTGTTTTGAAGGCTTATTTTAGAATATGACCCAGACATATTATATATCGTTCTTTCCGTCAGACTCGGTAGATTCATAATATGTCATTATTATATGTATACGTCATGACCTGTCTGTATATTATAACAAAAAATGCAATAAAATATGTATTTTCAATTTACAATGTGTAAAGTGTTTTTTTTAACATGCGAGCAATTGCGGTTATATTTTGTATGGGGTGCGCTTGTTAAAAAAATTAGAGATGGGGTCTCGTTACATTTTTTTTTTGGGGAAAATTACACGATTTTTAACAAACACACCGCATACAAAAATCGTTAGTGCAGCATCATTGTTCACATTATAATTGAAATGGGAACAATATTGCTACACTAACCAACCAAAAAAAAGAAAAATTTTTTTTTTTTAATTATTTTTATTTTTAAATTTTTTTTTTTACAAAAACTTTCACAGTCATGTTTGGTATCGTTGGAACGGCCATGCTCTGGCTGATCCAACAGTACCAAACTTTAACCCCTAGCTGCCACGGATCGGGAGATAGGGGGTTCATTGGAACCCCCTATCTCCCCCGTTGGTGGCAGCTAGGGGTTAACTCCAGGACTGGCGTCATCGTGCTATGCACGATGACGCCAGTCCTCAGGGGGAGTTCCCGGAGGCTTGGCCGACATCCAAGATGTCGGCCAGCTCCGGGAAAGGATCACAAACCGGCGCTTTTCAGCGCCGATTCGTGATCCGGCACCCCAGGGGTTAATGCCAGGTACCATTTGGAAGGGCAGGCTGTGCCCTTCCAAATGGTGCCTGGGTTAACCCCCGCAACGCCGCCGATCGGGAGGGAGAGAGGTCCGAAGGACCTCCCCCCCTCCCTTTCAGGCGCCTCCTCCGCACATGCGGGGGGGGCGCCTGAATTAGGTGTCGCCGCGATGACACCTAATGTCCCCGCCGGGCTCCCGAGTGCTGTGCTGACATCCAAGATGTCAGCCCGCATCGGGGGGGCGCAGCAATCTGCCGGAATCCGGCGGATTGCTGCCTCCTGTGCTCGGACGCGCTGAGCGCGTCCGTAGCACAGGAGAACCACTTGGCTGGACGCGCTGAGCGCGTCCATAGCAGCCAAATGGTTAATAGATATTCAATAGAAACAGGAATATTTTTAACATTGAAGCCTATGGGATTCGCTTGAATAAACCTGCCGAATGAAACCACCGAACAGCAGTGCACTTCGGCAACGTTTCTCTGCTGTTGTGTGTTCTCTGAATAGATTAACCATTGCTTCTCTATGAGGAATTTCACTGCCTTCGAACAGGCACCGTACTTGCTGGCGGTTTGCCAAAATTTGGCAAACTGCCTGCTCTCTGAATAGCCGAATGGGGACATTCCCTGTTCGGTGCCATTTCGGGGCCGGATCGTCTCTCTCTGAATAGCCCCTTAACTCATCTCAAACATCTTCCTGTGTTGAAATGTTACATTTCATGTTACAAGTATGTTATAACCAGCAGCAGTCTATTTAAGCAACAATAGAATACTACAAATTATGTGTGGATCTTATGACATCACAATATACGTCACTGACAAACCCTATCGAAAGCAAGCCATATTCCATCAATTTAATACTCTGCAATCGTATCCCCCTGTATCGGGGATGAGCATTTGGGGTGCATAGAAACACAGGTCTCATGGAATCAATGCTATTATATGCTATTTGGGTACAACTGAATATTCACTTATAAGCTTTGCCAAGTCAGGGGCGGATCCAGACACAGGTTTTGGGGGGGGCATTCCACCAGTTTTGGCTAAGAGCTGGTGTTGGGTTTGCAGTGACGGCGGAGATGTTCTTAATCGCAAGCTGTGCTCGTTACACTCACTCTCCCCAGAACATTGCAAAGGGTCTGTCCTCATGTGGCTCGTGTCATGAGCCCTGCAAACCCTTTCCATGTAAGGGGCCCAGGGTACCCCCCCTCCCAGCACATACCCCTTGCAGCTATGCAGTGTAGGGTTACCCAGGTGAGGGCTGTCCAGTGCACCCTTTCCATGCTGCCATAACACACGTGGCACCCCATTTCCGCAGTCCTGTGAACCCTTTCTATACCATGGGCCCAGGGTACCCCCCCTCCAAGCTCACATGGATATATTGCCCCAGCTCACACATGGATATATTGCCCCCAGCTCACATTGATATATTGCCCCAGCTCATAGGGACATATTTGCCCCCAGCTCATAGGAAAATATTTGCCCCAGCTCACGTGGATATATTGCCCCAAGCCAACTCATATGGATATATTTGTCCCCAGCTCACATGGATATATTTGCCCCCAGCTCACATGGATATATTTGCCCCCAGCTGACACGGATATATTTGCCCCCAGCTCACATGGATATATTGCCCCAGGCCAGCTCACACGGATATATTTGCCCCCAGCTCACATGGATATATTGCCCCAGGCCAGCTCACATGGATATATTGCCCCAGCTCACCTCTCTGCCAGGCCCCTCCGAGTCATTCCTCCTACGAGCGGACGCCAGCATAAAGCTCTGCCGCTCGCCTGGGATCTATCCACCAGTCAGCCGCGATCTTGCGAGATTGCAGAGTTCACGTGAACACTGCAATCTCGCGAGAGCGCGGCTGGCTGTTGGATCCCAGGCGAGTGGCCGAGCTTCATGCCAGCGGCCGCTCGTAGGAGGATAGTCCCTCCTGTTTCTAATCCCCTCACCATCTAGGTTGAATGTTCCCACGGGAATAGGGTCCTCATATCCTCATGTATCTGCTGGCAGGAATACTGACCTGTCTCCTGTATGTATTGTAGAATTGTCCTGTCTTTACCCATTACACCTTGTACAGCGCTGCGGAATGTGTTGGCGCTTGATAAATAATAATAATAATAGTAACGCAGCGGCCGACAATATTTTCTCGGGGGGGGAATTGCCTCGTTGCCCTCCCTGGATCCGCCCCTGTGCCAAGTAGAAAAAATGATGTCTCCATGCTCTACTAGTTTTCGAAGACACATAAATAGAAAATGTAATGTATGGCTCAGAAACATTAGTGCATTCATACAGAAAAAATCAGACATCCCTGAAGTAAAAATATATGTTATTTTGAGTGCTATATTTTTAGAAGAGCCATCCCTAGGTGTCCCATTCCATACTGCTCCTGTAGCATGGTGGAAGTGGCAAAGTGGGATGGCTTTATTTATATATATATATTAGTTTCTACAAGGGTTGTGGTGAAGGACTAAAAGTGAGATAAAAAGCCTCCACACTATAATAAGTGTGTTTAATATTGCAGAAGTCACCTGCACATCACAGCAATTCGATGAATTGCATCCCAGAGCTCTTGTGCCACATTCCCCATATGCAGCAAGGAACTCTGGGTAGGATATGCAAATGACCTCTGTCTCACTTTTATGCATCCTGGATCTATTACACAGAACCCTAAAATCAATGCTATGCCACACTGTGGCTTTGTAGCAGAGATAAGATTTATGCAACTGGTCAAAAGCACTCCTAGGACAGCGCCGTTTCGGGTTTGTTGAACCCTCATCAGCTAGGAGGTAGGCATGACCTTACGCTCCAAGCATCCACTGCAACTAGTCATGCCTACCTCCTAGCTGATGAGGGTTCAACAAACCCGAAACAGCGCTGTCCTAGAAGTGGTTTTGACCAGTTGCATAAACCTTATCTCTGCTACAAAGCCACAGTGTGGCATAGCATTGATTTTAGGGTTCTGTGTAATAACAGATCCAGGATGCATAAAAGTGAGACGGAGGTCATTTGCATATCCTACCCAGAATTCCTTGCTGCATATGGGGAATGTGGCACAAGAGCTCTGGGATGCAATTCATCAAATTGCTGTGATGTGCAGGTGGCTTCTGCAATATTAAACACACTATATACAGTTGTGTTCAAAATTATTCAACCCCCACTGAAATTGAGTGTTTTGGCCACTTTGACATTGATTTTGATCATTCAGTCATCTTGCTTACAATTAAATCAAAGAGGCACGTGTAGGTCAGACAAATATAACATAACATTTATAATGAGATAACCACAAATGTCTTTTCTGTGCTCACATCATTATCAGTTTTATTCAACCCCCAAGTGACATTCAATCTTAGTACTTAGTACAACATCCTTTTACAGTTATAACAGCTTTTAAACGTGAAGCATAGCTTGACACAAGTGTCTTGCATCGATCTACGGGTATCTTCGCCCATTCGTCATGGGCAAAAGCCTCCAGTTCAGTCACATTCTTAGGCTTGCGCACTGCAGCTTCTTTCTTTAAGTCCCACCAGAGGTTCTCAAATCGGATTTAAGTCAGGTGACTGCGATGGCCACTCCAAAATGTTCCAGCCTTTAATCTGCAACCATGCTCTAGTGGACTTGGAGGTATGCTTGGGATCATTGTCCTGTTGAAAGGTCCAACGTCTCCCAAGCCTCAGGTTTGTGACGGACTGCATCACATTGTCATCCAATATCTCCTGGTACTGAAGAGAATTCATGGTACCTTGCACACGCTGAAGCTTCCCTGTACCTGCAGAAGCAAAACAGCCCCAAAGCATGATTGACCCCCCCGCCATGCTTCACAGTAGGCAAGGTGTTCTTTTCTTCATAGGCCTTGTTCTTCCTCCTCCAAACATAGCGTTGATCCATGGGCCCAAACAGTTCTAATTTTGTTTCAGTCCACAGAACACTGTCCCAAAACTTCTGTGGTTTGTCCACATGACTTTTGGCATACTGCAGTCGACTCTTCTTCTTCTTTGGAGACAGCAAGGGGGTGCGCCTGGGAGTTCTGGCATGGAGGCCTTCATTATGCAGTGTGCGCCATATTGTCTGAGCTGAAACTTCAGTACCCACATCTGACAAATCTTTTCTCAGTTCCTCAGCAGTCACACGGGGACTTTTCTCCACTCTACGCTTCAGGTAGCGCACAGCAGTCGAAGTCAGCATCTTCTTTCTGCCACGACCAGGTAGCGTTTCAACAGTGCCCTTTGCCTTGAATTTGCGAATGATGCTTCCTATGGTCTCTCTTGGTATGTTTAACATCTTTGCAATCTTCTTATAGCCATTGCCCTTCCTGTGAAGAGTAATCACCTCTTCTCTTGTCTTCCTGGACCATTCTCTTGACTTCACCATGTTTGTAACCACACCAGTAAATGTCTAGAAGGAGCTGAGTATCACAGTCATTTTAAAGCTGCCTAATTGGTGCTTATTATGCTTTATTGCTGCTCCGTGACATCCACAGGTGTTTTCAATACCTGATTGAAAACACTTGAATGAACCTCTGTTCTTCAGAGTGGTAGTCTTTAACCCCTTAAGGGCCACTGACATACTGTACGTCTTGTCCTCGGGTCTCCCTTAGACCCGCGGACGTACAGGGTACGTCAGCGGCGCCTAATCCCCCTCCCGCCCGATACTCACCTCCCTCGCCGGATCCCACGGCGATTTGGCAGGGAGGAAGCCTGCCCATGTGATTTACATGGGCAGGCGAGGCTGATGATGTCGCCACGCTGCGTGGTGATGTCATCAGCAGGCGTCCCCATACATTTCAATGGAGGGGAGGTGGGGCTCCTTCGGAGCCCTCTATCTCCCCAACCATTGAAGTCTCCTTCGAGACACACTGCATCCGCCTGTTCTCTCCTCTGGCCCTCAGGGTGGCAGTCATCTACCGCCCACCGGGACCAACCTCCCAGTTCTTTGACCACTTTGCTACCTGGCTCTCTCACTTTCTGTCTTCTAATCTTCCATGCCTAGTTCTCGGGGACTTCAACATTCCCATTGACGATCCTTCCGCCGCTGCTGCCTCCAAACTTCTTTCACTCACGTCCTCCCTTGGACTCACACAATCCTCCCTCCTCCCTACCCACCGCGATGGTCACGCTATTGACCTTGTCTTTTCCAACCTCTGCTCCATTTTTGAGTTCAACTGTCGCCCTTTCCCCATCTCTGACCACCACCTTCTCTCTTTCAACCTATCTGGACTTACTAAACACCCTGCTCCCCCACCCCGCACACACACTCGCAGGAATCTACAGGCTGTGGACCCCCATCAATTCTCCAACCTACTTCACCACCTCCCTAATACCTCATCCTTCACCTGCCCTGATGCTGCCACTAATCACTACAACACTACGCTTATCTCTGCTCTAGACACTCTTGCTCCTCTTCGACTCTGTTAAGGCCCACGCCGCCAGCTTCAGCCCTGGCACACCCTCCAGACTCGCTACCTGCAAAGATGCTCCCGCACCGCAGAGCGTGCCTGGAGGAAATCCCGCTCTGAAGCTGATTTTGTTCACTTCAAGTTTATTCTCCGGTCATACACCTCTGCCCTCCACTTGGCCAAACAATCCTTCTTCTCATCTCTTATATCTACGCTGTCCTCCAACCCTAAACGGCTCTGGTCCACCTTCAACACCCTCCTCTACCCACCTGCACCTCCCCCCTCAGCTGCCTTCAGCGCTCAAGAGCTGGCAGACTACTTCCTCAGTAAAACTTTAACTATCAGAAGCAACATCCCAACAAGATAGTTATCTGCCACTTCCACTCCCACAGGTCCCATCTGCCACCCTCTGCCGCTTCCTCCCAACCACTGAGGAGGAAGTCAATTCCTTATTGTCCTCCTCACATCTCACCACGTGCCCGCTCGACCCCATTCCCTCACATCTAATTCCTCCCCTCTCCTCCTCCCTCACCCCTGCTCTCACACACATCTTCAACCTATCTCTCTCCACTGGCTCCTTTCCATCCGCCTTCAAACACGCGCTAGTTACCCCTTTACTAAAGAAACCATCCCTAGATCCCAACTCTCCATCCAACTACTGTCCTGTATCCCTGCTTCCCTTTACCTCTAAGCTCTTAGAAAAACTAGTCTTCAACCGCCTCTCCATCTTCCTGTCCTCCAATTCCCTACTTGACCCCCTGCAATCTGGCTTCCGTCCCCTACACTCAACTGAAACTGCCCTCACCAAAGTCACCAACGACCTCCTAACTGCTAAAAAACACGGCCACTATTCTATTCTCATCCTGCTTGACCTCTCGGCTGCTTTTGACACTGTTGACCACCCCCTCCTTCTACAGACCCTCAACTCTCTGGGTCTCGGTGACACTGCACTTGCTTGGATTGACTCCTATTTATCCAACAGGTCCTTCTGTGTGTCCTTTGCTGGTAACTCCTCCTCCTCATTGCCTCTATCTGTTGGTGTACCTCAAGGCTCTGTCCTTGGTCCTCTGCTCTTTTCCATCTACACCTCCTCCCTGGGCAAAATCATCAACAGCTTTGGCTTAATTACCACCTCTACGCTGATGACACTCAGATCTACCTCTCTACCCCTGATCTCTCTCCCCCTGTCCTTTCCAAAGTCAGTGACTGTTTATCTGGCATCTCCTCCTGGATGGCCTCCCACCACCTAAAGATCAACATGTCAAAGACTGAGCTCCTACTTATTCCTCCCTCTAATGCCGCCCCACCTCCTGACTTCTCGATCACGGTGAAGGGTATCACCATCTCCCCATCAAACCAAGTTCGCTGTCTTGGAGTTACACTTGACTCTGCTCTTTCCTTCATCCCCCACATCAAGTCTCTTTCCTCCTCCTGCCGATACCAACTACGTAATATTTACAGAATTCGGGCCATTCTTACCGCTGTCGCCACAAAACAACTCATACACGCCCTGGTAATCTCCCGACTCGACTATTGCAATAATCTCTTATCTGGCCTCCCTCTGTCCCACCTCTCCCCCCTACAATCCATCCTGAACGCCTCGCCAGGCTAATTCACCTCACCCGCCGCTCTGTCTCTGCCGCTCCCCTCTGCGAGTCCCTTCACTGGCTCCCCATCCACTGCAGAATTAAGTTCAAAATCCTTATCCTTACCTACAAAAGCCTCACTAACTCAGCTCCCCACTACCTGTCCTCACTAATCACCAAATACACCCCAGCCCGCTCCCTAAGGTCAAACAGTGACCTGCGCCTAGCTTCTCCCCGCATCACCTCTTCCCATGATAGACTGCAGGATTTCTCACGCGCAGCCCCCACTCTCTGGAACGCTCTCCCTCGTACTGTCAGACTTTCCCCTAACTTCTCTTCCTTCAAACGCTCCCTGAAAACATTCCTATTTAGGGAAGCCTACCACCCAACTCACTGACGCAACCATCAATCCCTCTCACCTTACAGTCCTCTCCTCCTGTTTCCAACCCCAACCCTCCCAGATTGTGAGTTCCTACGGGAATAGGGCCCTCATCTCCTCCTGTACTGTTTGTCAAATGTTGTTCAATGTATTGTAACCCTGTCTATACTTGCTTATTGTACAGCGCTGCGGAATATGCTGGGCTTTTAAATAAAGAATAATAATAATAATAATAATGCCGTTTGCATCCTAAGGATCCCTTTATCTCCCGATCCATGGCAGCTAGATGGTCATATTTGCCATCATTTGAAAGGCCTGATTATGGCCTTTCAAATGATACCAAACATGACCAGGTTTGGTTTTAAATTTTTTTTTTTTAAAAATTAAATAAAAAAAAAATAATAAAAAAATTAAATAAAATAAAAAAATGTTTTTTTTAAAAAAAATTTTGTCTGGGGGGGTTTAATTAAATAGGACCTAGGCTGTCATCTAAAAATAATTAGCACAAAATGGTCAGAATGAGCGCAGCGCACATAGGTGAACTGTCTCAGCAGTGAAGGGGTTAAAAAGCAAACGCATGTAAAAATTGGGTATTTCTAGTCTCGGGACAAAATTTTGAACCTATTTAGCCGGGGTCGTTTTGGGTGGTTGTAGATTTTGGGGATTAAATTACAAAAAAGTGTGTTTTTACCATTTTTTTCCTCATATTTCATATTTTTTTATAGTAAATTATTGGATATGATGTAAATAATGGTATTTCTAGAAAGTCCATTTAATGGCGGGAAAAAGGGTGCATAATATGTGTGAGTTGAATAAACGAGTAAGAGGAAAATTTGACCTAAACACTAACAGCGCAGAAACGTAAAAACAGCAGCGGTCACTAAAAGACGGATTTGTGTAAAACCGCCCGGTCACTAAGGGGTTGAATAATTGTGTCAATGAAGAATTCACAAAAGAAACATTTACTACTGTATTACAAAACCAATTGATGTCATTTTAGTTGCATATGGTTCTTTAAAAAGTCCTTGTAGGATTTCATTCTGAATACAATTGCAAATGTATACTAAATTCCCTAAAACCCTTTACAGCAATGGGGGTTGAATAATTTTGAACACAACTGTATATATATATACATATATATATACTGTATACATATACACACATTGGCTCCATTCCGCCATAGATTGCTGCACGCAGATTAAGGGTTTTTTACAATCAACTATTAGTCAGTGCTAGCGGATGGACCGCTCATACAAACCACACATTACTGTATCAGTGCTCCACAGCAATAAAACTCACAGTAATGTGCGGTGTGTATGAGAGTAAGTAATATTGCTGTGGAGCTCTGTGATACCCTCATACACAAGGGCCTGAGTTGCTGCAATATGGGCCTCTGGGTCATACTTGCCCCCTGGGGCAAAAGTTGCCAGTCAGCCCCTGCCGCAGGTAATATTTGGAGGGCTGGGATTGGCTGATACCTGCATCTCATCATGGCCTCTTCAACTCTGGGAGCGGCACTGGCCCACTGGAGACATGACTTGCTCTCCTGCACCCTCCAAGAGCCAGCTTTGAGAGCCAAGATTTTCCTCACTAGATCTGTAGAGAAGCCCATAATAAGACAACAGTTGTAACATGTACAGATATCAGCCCCCACTGTGCCACAAATGAAAGCAGGCAGTGTACATGTCATAAGTGTGTGAGGCGACAATGACTGGGGAGATATATCTCAGAGAGGTCTGCAAATTTCTGCTCCTATCCAAGTACTGAGCGTGCCCAATAGACTCAAAAAGATTTTCTAAGGCCAACAGCCAAGATCATGAACTCACCCCAAGAAAAATTTTCCTGGCACCATTGACCAAATCAGCTTCCCTACAAAGAAACATGCAGCTAATCCCATCATTTAATGATGTGAATCTTCAGAGTAATCCAGCTATGATTCTCTCCAGCTGTTGTATTGTTAGATCACGAGACTCTTTCCTTCTGTGTTGTCGGCTGTTGCCAAAATCTGTTTGTATTTTAAAACTGAATTCAAGGACATCTACACACTATTTTGTTTAATCGTTGGGTTTTATTTGTCTAGAGATTATAATTTTGTTTGTTTAAAGTTTTCAATTTTGTTTTAAGCTTTTCTTACTCAATTTTCCCCCAAGAGTTATTCTCTTAAGTAGGAGTTTTCATCAGCATCCATTCAGAGCAATCTGAGGCAGATGAATCACAAGCTTTACCCTTTGAAGTGGAGAAATCCCTGGTTTTGACTGCTTCAAGGGACATGCATGTCTAGAATTTAAACATTTAAACCGATAGACAAACTAAAATAAATCAATAACACTTCAAAGAATATGTAAAAATGTTTATTTTCTTGCTTTAAACTCTGCCATCTTCTCTGGCGACGCCCCTCAGCTAGGGGTGTTTCTTCAGCTCCCTCTTCCTATATACTGTATTCCTCTTCCCCGCCCACTGTTCCACCCATCAAGGTTTCACATGAACTAGCACAAGCTGTGGACGGGAAACCCTGTGCACGCTCAGGACCTCAGATTGGGGAAACTGAGGAACTGAAAATCGGCTATCTCTGCAACTGTGTAGGCAAGGCACACATACCCACTAACTCACTCACCCGCTGGCTTGCTTGCTCACTCAACTACTTAATCACACACTCACAGTCACTCATGCCCTTTCATGGTTTACGCACTCACTGTCTCACTCAAACTCCCTCACACGGTCTCTCACTCTCTTTCTTGTGCTGTCTGTATCTTGTGCACGCACTCTCTTGCTGTTTCTCTTGCGTGCTGTCTCGCTTGTGTGCTGTCTCGCTTTGCTTTTTCTTATGCTCTTGTTGCTTTTTCTTGCTGTCTGTGGTTTGTTTGCTTTTGCTATACCTCTCTCTGCTGTCCCTTTTTCTCCCTCTTGTAATATTTGCATATGTATATACTAACCAATCATATGCTAGTGTTCAAATTATCTGCAGCTTGCTGTATTATAACAAAACCAGCAGCACGCTTATCCTTAATTCTGCAAATGAGA
This sequence comes from Leptobrachium leishanense, assembly GCA_009667805.1. Classification (NCBI taxonomy): domain Eukaryota; kingdom Metazoa; phylum Chordata; class Amphibia; order Anura; family Megophryidae; genus Leptobrachium; species Leptobrachium leishanense. The sequence continues at coordinate 123,431,725 of CM019067.1, read as the reverse complement.
GTCATTTGCACAAACGCCTCAGCAGCACAAAAAAAAAAACATTACACCTGTGTGTATTGATTTCTTTCCTTCCCTGTCTCTGCAGTAGCTGGGAGTGAAAGAGTTACTGATTGGAGTGGCACTCAGCCCCACCCTCTCCTCAGCTCACAGTGCAGGAGGTGGAGCAACTCAGTTCTATATTCCACAGAATACGCACTGATTGGTTAGCTCAAAGTGCCTCCTGAGGTGGGAGTGGAAAACGTCAAGAATGAAAAGCAGGAGAATATAAAAAAAATATAATGATGAAAATCCACTATAGAAATAGTGGTAACGTCACACCTTTGATATACAAGATGGAATGGCGTGATTAAATCACAAAATGCAGAAGGTATTGAAACCCAGGATATGGAGAAAAAGCAGATCCACTGAACTTGTCAGTAGGGATGAGCTGTTCGGTTCGATCAGTTCGGAGTTCGAACCGAACTTTGGTTGTTCGAAAGTTCGCGAACTTAGAACTTTTTGGGTGTGTTCGGTTCGAGTTCGCAAAAAAATAAATTTTGAAAAAAGTATAGAAAATGCTTAAAAAACCCCCCTAAAAAATCTAGAAATAAAGAGACTCTTTACTGCAGAATATTATAAGCAACGGTTTATTAGATATTGAATTAAAAACTAATGCGTACGTGCAAAGATTCTCAACTCTAAATGACCTGTGTTTTTTCAAACGGCATAACAGGTGTTTTTAGTCTGGTCTAATCAATTTGATACATTGTAGACTATACTGAGGGGGTGGGGTGGTGCCTGCTTCTGATTGAGATTTGAGAAGTGTTAATTTTCCTCCTAAAACTTCTAATATGCTGTATTTCACCGCTGTGTGCTCAGCTCATTTTTACCGCTTTCGCTCATCATGTTTAAACGCGATTTTGAAGCCACATTTTGTTAACCCCTTAAGGACCTCTGACGTACCCTGTACGTCCTGTACTCGGGTCTCCCTTAGACCCGCGGACGTACAGGGTACGTCAGCGGTGCCAAATCCCCCTCCCGCCCGATACTCACCTCCCTCGTCGGATCCCACGGCGATCTGGCAGGGAGGAAGCCTGCCCATGTGATTTACATGGGCAGGCGAGGCTGATGACGTCACCACGCTGCGTGGTGACGTCATCAGAAGGTGCCCCATGTGTTTCAATGGAGGGGAGGGGGGGCTCCTTCGGAGCCCTCTATCTCCCCAACCATTGAAGCTAGGGAGATGCCGTTTGCACCGCTGGAGAGGGGAGAGCCTCCCCTTTCCAGCGGTGTATGGCATTAACAGTTTTGCCGCCGGATCGCTTTTCGGCGCCAATTGGCGCCAAAACGCGATTCAAACCTGGAGGGGGCTGACATCTTGGATGTCAGCCAAGCCTCCAGGTCCCCCCCCACCCACTGACAACCTCACCATATGTGTGAGGATGTCAGTGGGCCAGTTAACCCTCTAGCTGCCATGTAGAGATAAGGGGATCCTAAGGATCTCTTTATCTCCCGATCCATGGCAGCTGGATGGTCATATTTGCCATCATTTAAAAGGCCTGATTATGGCCTTTCAAATGATACCAAACATGACCAGGTTTGGTTTTTTTTAAAAAAAAATATATAATAATAATAAAATAATAAAAAAATTAAATAAAATAAAAAATGTTTTTTTTTTTAAAAGTTTTTTTTGTCTGGGGGGAGTTTAATTAAATAGGACCTAGGCTGTCATCTAAAAATAATTAGCACAAAATGGTCAGAATGAGCGCAGCGCACATAGGTGAACTGTCTCAGCAGTGAAGGGGTTAAAAAGCAAACGCATGTTAAAATTGGGTATTTCTAGTCTCGGGACAAAATTTTTTTTTTTTATATTTCAAATTTTTATTTTACGATAAACATAGGGTCACAGACCGACCAGCCAAACGGCCTCACAGGGCCTAAGAAGATACTCTCAAAGAAAGCACAGAAAACATAAGGGGAGATCTCAGAGGAAACTACAGAAGAACAAAAATTGGGGTAAGGGGGATACAAAAACAGGGTAGGGTGCAGAAACTCGTCAAAAGGGTCGATCCAGCAAAAACAAGAGAGAGCAATGGAGTTCGCTGAGGGGGCACCAGGAAAAAAAAAAAAAGGGAAAAGGGTAATGAGGGACTGCCAAACATATTGTGGCATTCCTGGCTCGCCTCGGCAACCTAAAGGGGAACCGAGGGCCATGGAAGGGGCCACGTGGCCGGGAGACCTGGGACCAAAAGGGTGGACAGAGCCTAGGTAGCCACCCTAGCGGCTCGCCCAGGCTACTTCCCAATGTCCACAAAAAAAAAAAAAAAAGGGGAAGGGGGATAAAAAGTCCCAGTGCTCCAACAGATGAACAACACTAAGCCCACAGAATCATCAAGCAGGACCATAAAATCGTTCAGGAGTACATAAAAAGGAGGGGAAACAAAAAATGAAAAGGGTGGGAACACAGATCAGAACACATAGTACGTCTCAGCAGGGGGAGGGGATAAGGGAAAAATAAAATTTGGGGAAGGGGATCACAAAAGTCTGCAAATATAGTCCAGCAAAAATAAAAATTCAGCTGTGTATGTCTCAGCGAGGGGGGGGGAATGGGGGGACAGCAAAAGTCTGTGGATACCGTGCAGTAAAAAGAAGAATCTGCTTTTATTCAGCAAAAATAAGGGTAAACAGAAAAATAAACAAAAGTCATCGGTAAATAAGCGAAGGGGGAGAAAATCACAGCAGGCCATGCAGGGGTGCCAAGGTCGTAAACCATTATTCAACAGCGGATCGGTAGGAAGTTCCCTTCATCCTGTGTCCAGTAGGAACGTGGGGTATAAAGCATCTCCATGCCTTCCTCCATCGCCTGCAGCGCCCGAAACATCCAGCGACCAGGTCCCCCCGTCTGCCGCACCGGGAACGGCCCAGGGCCAAGGTAAGCACCGGCCCTCAACAGCACCCAAACTCAGGGCCCCGAGCAGCACCCCCAGCACAGGCCTCACAGAGGGAGCCGCAGCCTCCGGTAGCATAATCACCATCTCAGCTAGGTCCCGACACGCAGGCATCTCAGCGACCTCATGCTCCTCCAGTGTCTTCACTGGGAACGGGGGTCTGCGCAACAGATCGGGCACCCTCTCGATCTCACCGGCATTAACCTCTGCAGGGACCTCCACGCGGATCTCCAGCAAGCCCTCCATCGCCTCTCCTCCAGCAAAGGCCTCCGGCCTCCGATCACCCCACAGCACGTCCATCATTTGCCGCCACGCACCACGCGTGAGCGGAGTCTCATCGTCCCCAGGCATCAGCTCCACAAGCTCCTCGAGGCGCTCCAACATGGCTCCCAGGGTTCTGACGGGGGGTGGGAGCCCCAGCTGCCCCCGGAACTCCCCCTCTCCCTCCTCTGCTATGGGGACCTCCGCAGCAGTCAGTAGGCGAGGGTCCTCCATCCTCTCCAACCACCGCAGTTGTACACCCGGGTAAGGGGACCACTCCTGGAGCAGGCCGACAAAATGCTGGGGTACAGGCCTCAAGATGGCCGACTGCAGGGCTTACTCAGAGGCCTTAAACTCATCCAAGCTCCTCCAGACTCCGGAGAGGGGGCCAAAACGAGCTCCGAAGTCTGCCACTCGATGGCCAGCTCAGCAGGGGTGTTATCCTCAAATAATTCACGGGAAATCCGGGTAGAAACCCCCGATATCAGTGGGTTTCAGCGGAGCTCCTAGAAAGCACGTCTGATTTCCCCATGCGGCCGGCCACGCCCCCGGGACAAAATTTTGAACCTATTTAGCCGGGGTCTTTTTGGGTGGTTGTAGATTTTGGGGATTAAATTACGAAAAAGTGTGTTTTTACCATTTTTTTCCTCATATTTCATATTTTTTTTATAGTAAATTATTCGATATGATGGAAATAATGGTATTTCTAGAAAGTCCATTTAATGGCGGGAAAAAGGGTGTATAATATGTGTGGGTCGAATAAACGAGTAAGAGGAAAAATTGTCCTAAACACTAACAGCGCAGAAACGTAAAAACAGCAGCGGTCACTAAAAGACGGATTTGCGTAAAACCGCCCGGTCACTATGGGGTTAAATGAGCGACATGTTAGATATCGTTCTTTCCGGCAGACTCCGCAGATTCATAATATATCATTTTTATATGTATACGTCCTGTCCTGGCTGTATATTATGAAAAGAATGCAATAAAAATTGAATTTTTAATCATCTGCAGTGTGTAAAGTGTTGTTTTTTTTTCACATTTTAGCACATGAGCGTTAGCGGTTATGTTTTCTATGGGGTGCGCTTGTACAAAAATTAGAAATGGGGACTTGTTACATTTTGTGGGGGGAATTACGTGATTTATAGTAAACCCACCCCATAGAAAAAAATCATTAGCGCATCATCGTTCACATTATAATTGCAATGTGAATAATATTGCTGCATTAATAAAAATAACACACAAAAAAATACATGTTTTTATTTTATTTTTTATTTTTTTTACTTTATACCTGGTCATGTTGGGTATCATTCGAAAAGCCATGCTCAGGCCTTTTTTTTTCGTTAAATTATATTTGTTCAATACAGTTAATTTTAATTAGTTTAATAGAGTTAATTTACAATGGTTTAATACAGTTTATTTATATTTATTTTACCTTTACTATTGGTGCTTTTCAAACTTTATTCTTAAGTAAAAAGAAATTTAGCAGTTTCATGTTGGGTCGTTTTTTTTTGGGGGGGGGGTGCAAGTAGCTGGTCTTGCCTAGGGCGCAAAATAGTCTAGCACCGGCCCTGACCGCATGGTCCACCCCTGCACTCTTCCACAATACCACTGTATGATGGCACTTGCTGGCCTGGCACCAAAGGCACAATATTTGGCTGCACTGCCACTGACGCCTGTATCAGATTCATATCCTCAGAGGGGTGAGACTGTGTGACGGCACTGTTGCCGACGCTAAAGGCCCAATTTTAGGCTAGGGTCAAACTAACACATTTTTCGCAGCGAACGTCAAAAAGTGCGTCCGAACGCATTGAGGTGTTTTTTCACGGAAAGCGGTTAAATGGTCATACGATGCGCATTTTTGTGCGTGATTTTTTTTACGGATCCAAACCAGGAAACTTTGGGTGTCTGGACGTTATGTTGGCCGGACATGAGCAGCGTCTGACGTCTCCTAATTACGCACACACGCCGCTATGCGGACGCAGCACACTCTGTATGTCAGTACTAGACATGTGCACAGCACAGAATTTCGTTTTGAACTAATGGATTAGTCCTAAAATGCAATTTATTTAGTTGCTAAAGAAATTCGTTTTCAGTTCTTTAGTATGAAAACTAATTTCATTCATCCGAAAACCAGTGGATACAATTACTATTGTAGTGGCTCCTCAGAGGGCTGAGATCGCTGCTTGTTACAGTATCTCTCTCTCAGCACAATGTGGGCCATATTACATAGTTGGTGCTAACTTAACCAGAGCTGTTGTAAACTTCCCAGAGCCATTATAGTCTATGGAGGTTTTCAGTTTACAACAGCTCTGGTTAAGTTAGCACCAACATTGTAATATTGCCCCGTGTCAGGCAAAGCTGTTACAGTAACTGACTACTGCTCATCACAGTGCTCAGAGTTTCAGTAAAACTAGTAAATAATATTTTTATATATAAGAGGTTATAACAATATTATTTCCTTGTTTTACTGAAACTCTTGAGCGCTGTTACAGTCAGTTACTGTAACAGCTGAGCCTGATACATTGTACTGAGAGATAATGTAACAAGCAGCCAATCTCAGCGCTCACAGCCACTGGATTTAAAGGGCTAAAAAAAAGGCTCCTCTCTGTATAATGTTTAGAGCATCCTCCTGCATTAATTAATACCCCTCTCTGTATAATGTATACAACATCCTCCTGCATTAATTAATACCCCTCTCTTTATAATATATAGAACATCCTCCTGAATTAATTAATGTCCCTCTCTGTATAGAACATCCTCCTCAATTTATACCTTTCTCTGTATAATGTATATAACATCCTCCTGCATTAATTAATGCCCCTCTCTGTATAGAACATCCTACTGTATTGGCATGTGGAGAGTGCAGAACTTCGGATGTTGCGATGTTGCACTCTTCATTGCTGGTCTCCTTCACTCTTCAATGTAATATCACAAAAAGGACTGAAACTAAAATGTAGTGCATTTTATTTTAGTTTCTTTCATTTTTTTGTACTGAGCAGTTTCGTTTCTCTTGAGTCATACGAAAACTAAATTATCCCAAAATTCGGACTAAATCGTTTTAGTACTAAAACGAATGCACATGTCTAGTCAGTACTAGCGGTTCAGCGTTCTCGAAAAAATGCGTTCATTTTCCACTTGCATTGCGAGGCCAGACTTTCGTGCGGCCGTACTTAGTATATTGGCCGTCATTGCGTGTCATTTGCTGCTAGTGTGGCCAAGATTAAGTGCGCCTAAACGCACGTTAAAATTGCGCTAGTTTGACCCCATCCTTAAAGCACCTATTGTTACTTTCATCCAAAGCCTGCATAAGTTTCACAATAATTTAGCCAAAAAAATCACTAAACTTTTTCTGCGTGTCCGAAAATGTCTCCTCTTTTCATACAGACTGCCACCCCAAGCAGTTGTTTATGGATAGATTAAAGGAAAAGCATTTACCGTCATTTGAAATGTAATTTTTTTGTTTTTAAGTGTTTCTATACATCCTAGAAATCCGCCACTTCACGGGAAAGTTATGGGGACCTCCTAGGCACGATATTTGAAGGAATTTTTCGTTTTTATTTTTAACCCTTATTTCATGGAAAACTCACTGTCCGTTTAAAAAAAAAAATTTTAAAACTTTTTGTCCTTGTTTCCTGTCCCCCAGGGCACTACCCGGACCCCCATACACCTTTTATGGCAAATATATAGCATATATGCCCTCTTGGAGGGCACTCTAAAAACCGAATTTTCAGCCCCATTGACTTGTATTGAGTTCGGGTTCGGATTCGAACATTTGGAAAGTTCGGGTTCGAATACGAACCGAACTCGGGCGTGTTTGGCTCATCCCTACTTGTCAGTAGGAACACGGTGCATCAGTGAAAGAGAGTAAAAACAAACTTTTATTGAGGCCCAATGCCAAATCTAAAACCAACATCAAATAGTGATCACTTTGTACATACACAAGATAAAAGTTATAAAAACAAAAGTATTCCTTTGATAAATAAACACCGTGTGTATTAAGTATTTATGAGCTTAATTGGATATTTTCATTCAGATTGACCAATATTGGTACATACACTATATTGCCAAAAGTATTCGCTCACCTGCCTTGACTCACATATGAATTTAAGTGACATCCCATTCCTAATCCATAGGATTCAATATGACGTCGGTCCACCCTTTGCAGCTATAACAGCTTCAACTCTTCTGGGAAGGCTGTCCACAAGGTTTAGGAGTGTTTATGGGAATTTTTGACCATTCTTCCAGAAGCACATTTGTGAAGTCACACACCGATGTTGATGAGAAGGCCTGGCTCTTAGTCTCCTCTCTTTTTTTTTTTGAGAAAGGATTTTACCAGGAAGGATACATTAAGATTTCTCTTGTTTTCAAGTATGTCCTGGGTGGTGAGTATGTACTGTTAGGTGTCTTGCCATTGCCAAGGACACTTACTGGAGAGGTTGCTCGCTGGGATCGAACCCATGACTCCACAGGCTCTCTCCATGCAGAGCAGTGACATTACCTCTACTCCACCCAGCCGGTAATTCATCCCAAAGGTGTGCTATCGGGTTGAGGTCAGGACTCTGTGCAGGCCAGTCAAGTTTATCCACACCAGACTCTGTCATCCATGTCTTTATGGACCTTGCTTTGTGCACTGGTGCACAGTCATGTTGGAAGAGGAAGGGGCCAGATCCAAACTGTTCCCACAAAATTGGGAGCAGGGAATTGTCCAAAATGTCTTTGTATGCTGAAGCATTTAGAGTTACTTTCACTGGAACTAAGGGGCCATGCCCAGCTCCTGAAAAACAACCCCACACCATAATCCCCCCTCCACCAAACTTTACACTTGGCACAATGCAGTCAGACAAGTACCGTTCTCCTGCAACCGCCAAACCCAGACTCGCCCATCAGATTGCCAGATGGAGAAGCGCGATTCGTCACTCCAGAGAACGTGTCTTCACTGCTCTAGAGTCCAGTGGCGGCATGGTTTACACCACTGCATCCGACGCTTTGCACTGCACTTGGTGATGTATGGCTTGGAGGCAGCTGCTCGGCCATGGAAACCCATTCCATGAAGCTCTCTGTGCACTGTTCTTGAGCTAATCTGAAGGCCACATGAAGTTTGGATGTCTGTAGCGATTGACTCTGCAGAAAGTTGGTGACCTCTTCGCACTATGCGCCTCAGCATCCGCTGACCTCATTCTGTCAGTTTACGTGGCCTACCACTTCATGGCTGAGTTGCTGTCGTTCCCAAACACTTCCATGTTCTTATAATACAGCTGACAGTTGACTGTGGAATATTTAGGAGTGAGGAAATTTCACGACTGGATTTGTTGCACAGGTGGCATCCTATCACAGTTCCAAGCTGGAATTCAATGAGCTCCTGAGAGACCCATTCTTTCACAAATGTTTGTAAAAACAGTCTGCATGCCTAGGTGCTTGATTTTATATACCTGTGGCCATGGAAGTGATTGGAACACCTGATTCTGATTATTTGGATGGGTGAGCGAATACTTTTGGCAATATAGTGTATATTGGAAAAGAGCTCAATCACACATGGAGAGAATTGAATACTTATATATAAATGAAACGTGAGCTTAGCCAAAAACTATATATATATGTGACCCTCAATTTGTATGCAATATCAGAGGGCACATAATAACCCATCAAAATCTCAATTGTGCAGCATCACAGTTACTGGTAAGAACACGGCTATATGTAGATGTCCCCAGGTATAACATCAAAAATTGTTGAAAGCAACCAAATTTGCTACAGCCGAAAAAACTATGTAAAAGTCACATCAAAATAGGGAGATTTGATTAAGAGTTAAATACTCACCTTTGGTTGCACAGTGCAGAGATGAGCAGGACCCACCTCCTCTTGCAACATGCAAAAGAATATTTAAAACAAATAGTTTCCAGTTTCCTTCCCCTATCCCTATGCAACCATGTACAGGGGATTTCGTGGACGGCTCTTTCTCTCTGTTCTCTGTGGCGTGCTGACTGCCAATGGGGGGAGTTGGGTGTTTCTTTTGGTGGTTGGCTTTTGACAGTTGGTCATCCTTTTTTTGTCTTCCAGTTGAGGGCTGTTAACAGATGCAGCCAGTTGCAGCTATAGAGAACCCGTATGCTTAGATGTTAATAAATCTATTAACTATTATTAGCAGCTCATGTATAGTACAAGTCGTGCCTCTACTATATTGACTTACACATATTAGAGTCAGTAATAGGGAGTCAGTAACGAACAACAGCAGTCTGAATTTGCTCATTAGCAGCTCACGTACTCTTGCAGCTGAAGAAATGTAACCGGAATCCACTTGGTTCACTCGAGACGAGGCCGGGCCAAGACGAGCAAGGATTGTCTAAATACGAGTCTCTTCAGGAAAGGCAAACTTTATTGTGATATCACAGATGCTCAGACAGGGTTGAATCGCTAAGACTGAGCCCCGAACCCCCAGTGACATGAGGTTTTATACCCCAAATACATAATTAGGTACATCCCAATTAGCCCACCTCCCGGTGACACTATCCCACCCCACGTGGGTTAGTACCGCCCTTGGTTAATTACAAAGACATTCCATACATTGGTCATAAATTGGCAAGCTTCATGTTAGTTTGACAGAACATGATTTGCTACTTCTCTGGATCCTGGCTGTGCCCATCTCCCTTTGGCTTGTTTAATGTTTGCTGGAGATAAGGTCTGGTCTGCTTTTCACGCTCTTCTTTGTCTCAGCTACAGGCCTATGTGACCTTGGTGTATCCATCCCTCATCCTGTCCCTCCGTGCCAAGAGCGGCCCGGATCTTCCTTAATTTTAATTGCTTCTCTGCTAATCTAACACATTCCTAAAACTCTATGTAAGCTTCATTCTAATTCCAACTAAAATCTACCTAGTTATATTCAAGTGAACCAATATTCTGAACAAGATGGCCACCTGGCTCATAATGGCGACCATCTCCTGGCCTCAATCTCCTTCAATAAGGCTCCTTGACTGTTTTCTTAAAGCCAGAGGCAGGTATTGGCTTCTTTCCTCCAATACTCTTTCTAAATATGCAATACAGAAGGGGGACTATATCTTTACCAGGAAGAATACATTGAGATTTCTCTCATTTTCAAGTATGTCCTGGGTGGAGAGTATGTACCATTAGGTGTCTTGCCCAAGGACACTTACCGGAGAGGCACTCTTGCCGGGATCGAACCTGCCAGACAGGGATTGCTGTTGCAGGATTCACCTGCTTTTGATATGGGCCAGTTGAGTGAGGGGGCACTATTGTAAATAGGTAAGTATAGGGATAATCCTAAACAGCAGCAATGAGCCTGAAGAGTGCTCCACTGTACCTCTACATTTTAACCTCCCTGACAGTTATCCCGAGTGTGTTTCGGGGGTTAAATTTCACCACTGAGAACGGTAGCCCCGAGACACACTCGGGCTGGATACATCACCTCTCCCTGCGGTCCCTTGATGATCTCTGCAGTCTCCTCCGGTGATCGCAGCGTTTTACTTCCTGGATTCCTTCTCACGAGGAAGGAACCAGGAAGTATAAGGTCGCGGTCGCCAGAGGAGGCAGCTGGGGACATCAAGGGAGCGCAGGGAGAGGTGATGCATCCAGCGGCATCCCGAGTGTTGCTCGAGGATACAGCTTCCAACATAGGAATTTAACCCCGAGCCACACTCGGGAATACTGCTAGGGGGGATTAGACCGCTTTTAGATGCGGTTTTTCACAAAAATTAGACCGCCAGGGAGGTTAACTTGTGTTTATATGTTGATTACTGTGAAATGTTGACTAAGGGACTTCTGAATACTTTCCTGTTCACTTGATATGTGATAATGTAAAACCCCTTTATTCATCATGAGCAATCAGGCTAATTAATTCCGTCATTCAAAAAAGAGACAAGAAATGGAGCCATGGCTTCATCCTATATTTACCTAGCATGTTTAGGAAGATATGCTCCAGTATAGAGGGGTACCCTGCCTATGTTCTCTAGTCATTCCCTATAAAAATATGTTCCAATGCTTTTTGGTAAAGAAGAGTGCCAAGGAAGTTACCATGACACAAGAATTCTATATTGCCAACCTTCTGACATACCCATCTTCCTAGCATTCATTCTGCCAACCTCCAGAGGAATAGTGTCAGAGGGCACCTACCACTACCATGAAATTATTAAGTAAAATATAAACAAGGTCCCTACCTCTCCACATATCCCTTTTTAAATGTGAATAATGAGAGTTTTGCACTTAAATATTGTATCAAGTTCATTGCAGTCAGTTGACACTTCCATATATTAACGTCTGTCCAGAGAAATTAATTAAGATGACTTTCTACATTATTTCTATAATATCTGTTGTCAGAGGCCCAACATGTTTACCTTTGGAATAAATTTTTACTTTAATTCTATGGTAACAGTAGTATAAATTTGGAAATGGTGCAAACCGATTTGTCTTGGTAATCAGCAGATTTGTTCTCAGCACTGGAAGGGTCAAAGCAAGCTGTAAAATTTGTAAAAACAATATGGATCTTCGTTCCAAATTCCGAATTTTTCCAAAATCAATGCACATCTCTATATACAAATACATTTATTATTTGCACAATAACTGTCAGGATGGAGCCATGTCTGCACTCACAAGGGATAATTAAACTGACATATTGTAGAGAATAGTGCCCTGATAAATGGAGCTGTTGTACAAGGGGTTTGAGAATGTAACTCTTGAATGAACCCTTGTTTGATATACTAACTGATGGAGGAAATGATTCATTGTCAGAAATAAAAACATCAAACTTGAGAAAGGATGTTCACACGTCCATCATCCAAGCAATACAAGATGTTTTGTCAGACTTCGTAACAGTGCAGTCAGACATGGCTGGGATACTTTATAAATGAGTTGTCTTTGGCTGAAGGATTTGAAGTTTTTTTTTTTTGCCAGGCTGCAAGATATACTCCTTTATAGTGTGCGCATAATAATGAGTTGGACTGTGTCTTTTCTCATTATCAATCGGGAACATTCATTAAGCATTCTGCATGGAGAGTTTTGTTAAACTTTTACAGCCATTTCACAGCTCGTCTGCTTTTTTTTAAACACAGTTTTTTTCTTTTAAATTCTATTTTCACGTGTTTCTTTTTACCATTTTTTTCCATCTACATTTCAATCTGAAGTGCATGTTAATCTCTGCCAGATATGGTTCTTTAATTATGAAATAATACATTACTTGAAATACTTTCATAATTACATTCACTGCAGTTTAGGCATAGAGATTAATTTCAGCTTATTTAATCACTAAAGTATGAATCATTTTACAAAGGTCAAATAAAATTAATGACAGAATTTAAAAAATATATATATTTACTTTAATATAGTCAGGTGGCAACGATTGCTTGAATGTATTTCCTTTTCATCATGGAAATCTAGCCCAGAGAAGTTATTAAAATGGGTACATTAATTAGATGACTTGTGCTGTAACTGTATAGTTTATTTTTGTGATTTTACTCCAAAAATAATATTTTCTTTTGTTAAACAGCAAATGGTGCACAGAGTATCGTTTCACCCATAAGAAGGTTAGTATAACAGTTGTGTAACATGCCTGCCCAAACGAACATACATTATGGGGGTTATTCAGAGAGCACTGAAATGTCGCTGACATTTCGGTGCTCTCTCATTTCCCGCACTTCCCCACACTTCAGGGAATCAAATTTCCCCATCCTGCAGTGAATTCAGCATTCACTGTAGGGTCCCCAAAGTGCAGGGAATTGGCCACAGACTGCCAACGCAAACCTGCCGGCCGCCGCTGCAGTCCTGCCACAAACCCGTCGCCTGCAGGCGCTAACCCGCTGAACAGCTGCCGCAAACCCGCTGAATATCTGCCGTAAACCCGCTGGAGGGCTGCCAAACACAGCCGACAAGCTGTCGGATGGGTAAAAAAAAAAAACAAGAGAACCCAATACGATTGAAAGTGTCAAAATTTAAACGCTGTTTGCGAAAAACTACTTAACGAAAATGCCTGGAATTTACATATAAGGTCCAATGAATGATAATGAAAAGGGATGTTACAGAAAAAAACCCACAGAATTTGTTTTGCTGAAAAAATCCCGAAAAATGCCTAAAAGTACTGTCAGTTAGGCTGTTGCTTGGTATCTGTGTGTTTGGGTCTCATTCTCCACCTTCCATGACACACTCCTTCTGAGAGCTTTTCAATAGGCAAAACAATCCCAACCCCTCAATCTACTGTACCTCCAGAGGAACAAAAAAAATCAATTTCCATGAGACGGGGTCCAGGCTCTGGCCTCTCACTAATGGGAAGCATTTTCAATTGTCAAACTCTTTTAATATTTTTGACATGGAGGAAGAGAACCTATAGGTGTTATGCTCCATACCATCACACACACACCACACATTGTTGTGAGCTTCTTTACTTTGGAGCTCTGATATGCTCATAGACACCACACATTACTGTATCAGAACTCCACAGCAATAAAACTCACAGTAATGTGCGGTGTGTATAAGCGTATCACAGAGCTCCACAGCAAAACCATGGGCACATTGGGCAGTAATTGTGATGTATCGCGTAATCGAATCGTTGACAGGATAATCGTAATCAAATCAAATGAGATCAGTAAAGATGCGCAGCCCTAATAGGCACACATGTCACATAATCAAATGGCTTAAGTTATCTCCATTGAACCATCAAACTCACCTCGATCTACCAACAACATCACCAATCTGATGTAATGAAAGCTAGGCTCTAAAAGGGTGAAGGAAAATTAGGAAGAAATGTTCTGTAAGATATAGTGTATTTCCCAGGGGCTCTCACTTCTTGGCAGTCAATAACTCTTCATTAAGTAGCCATCAGTAAGTGAAGCGATAAATAAATAACTGCAATTAAATGCTGGTGCAGTCACTGCCAAGAACCATGTGTTCTTGGAGTAAGTATGAAATCAGCAGTTGCATTAATTGTGTTATTGGCATATACATGCAGCCACGTTAAAACCCTTAGGGACACCGAAAGAGCAAGAGGTACAGTTTTTCCTGCATCATAAGGTGTTTCACACTAAATACTTTGCTTCAGCTACGTGAAGATTTTGGGTCATCTTTATGGTACCATTCTCCACTACCACTTTGGTTCTGACACAGCTGCCAATGTATCAGTCAATATCCACAGTTCATACATTATTCAAAGTATTGAAAATGAATCTATAAAATATATGCAATGACTCAGAAAGTTACTAATATCCTGCAGTTAACTGTTGAAATAATAGTCACTTTAAATTAATGAAGGTTATGAGGTTATTAAAAAGGGATGCGCAGTCATTACCATCTGTAATTATTTTGCCTAGTCCCTCCATAATTCTTTTCCAGTTACTGGATTCGGGTGATTGTTTTGTGACACTTTCTTGGATTTTTAAAGGTGCATTCTAGCTAATATGACCCTTTAATTGAATTGTTCATTAAGTGAACCATGTCAGTCTCTATATGTCTCGTCACAGCCTTCTAAAGAAAGGCTTTTGCTTCATGTGGAAGGATGTCAATTAGCTTACAGCTTTCCATGGTTTAGGGCCGCAAAGTTACAGTTACAAGCATTTTATAAAGTGCCAACAGGTTCCATAGCGCTGTACAATGGGAGAGACAGAATAACAAATATACGTACACATTAAACACCCCAAACAGTAGAAGACCCTGCTCGAGAGCTCACAATCTAAGAGGAGAGGGGTGACACGCTAGGTGAGGGAAAATAGAGTATAAGAAGTAATGGGGGATCAGGGAGTGAGCCGATGGGCTTTCAGCGATGTCTTGCAGGACTGGAGAGATGGGGAGAGTCTGATGTTATGGGGGAGGGAATTCCATAGAAAGAGGGCAGCTTGGGAGAAGTCCTGAAGGTGGGAGTTAGGGGTTCGGGTACGAGCAGCAGATAACATCAGGTCATTGTCAGAGCGAAGTGGTCGGGACGGGATGTACCTGTTAATAAGGGAGGAGATGTAGGCAGAGGCGCCGTTATGGAGAGCTTTATATGTGAGCACCAGTATTTTGAATTGGATTCTATAGGAGACAGGGAGCTAGTGTAGAGATTGACAAAGGGGGAGGAGTGAGAGGTGCGGGAGGTGAGTTGTATGAGTCAGGCACAGGCATTCATAGCAGACTGCAAAGGGAGAATCTGGGATCTTTTAAGGCCAGAGAGGAGGTTACAGTAGTCCAGATGGGAGATAATAAGAGCTTGGATAAGCAGTTTAGCAGAGTCATGATTAAGAAAGAGACGGATGTGTGCAATGTTTTTTAGGTGGAAGTAGCAGGCCTTGGTCATTGCTGTATGACCAATGTCTCTCAATGCCAGTTAGTTTTACGTCAGTAGTGGGGAAATTAATGGAAACCATGTTAAAGGAAAGG
Source organism: Leptobrachium leishanense (assembly GCA_009667805.1). Classification (NCBI taxonomy): domain Eukaryota; kingdom Metazoa; phylum Chordata; class Amphibia; order Anura; family Megophryidae; genus Leptobrachium; species Leptobrachium leishanense. Next base: position 123,416,189 of record CM019067.1, on the reverse strand, counting down.
ATTGTTGCACATCTAAAAACACATAGATTACAGGATCAGAAACAACATGGGTTTACCTCAGGAAGATCATGTCAAACTAATCTTATTGATTTTTTTGATTGGGTAACAAAAATAATAGACAAAGGTGGTGCAGTAGACATTGCTTATTTAGATTTCAGTAATGCTTTTGATACTCCGCATAGAAGGCTTATCAATAAATTGCAATCTTTGAGCTTGGATTCCAATATTGTTGAATGGATTAGGCAGTGGCTGAGTGACAGGCAACAGAGGGTTGTGGTAAATGGAGTTTATTCAGCGCAAGGTCTTGTTACCAGTGGGGTACCTCAGGGCTCAGTACTTGGACCCATTCTCTTTAATATTTTTATTAGTGATATTGCAGAACGTATTCCCAAGCTTCCCAAGCTCATTGTGTCATTCTCTGAAGTTTTGCCTGTGCATAACATTCAAGATAGGCAGATGCGCAATAGGGAATTCAATTTGTGGCTTCGGGAATGGTGTCGGGAGCAAGGATTTGGCTTTGTGTCCCATGATAGCTCTAATTGGAGCAGAAAGGAACTGTATAAAAAAGATGGTTTGCATCTTACTCATAGGGGAACATATGTTCTCAGTGAGAAGTTCAAAGGTTTCGCAAAGAAATATTTAAACTAGGAGGGGGGGACAAAACGGTAAAAAACAATCTGCCCGATTGTCCCCCAAAACTAAATCGGAGGGTGCAAGCAACATGTGAGGTAAAAAATGACAAGCTCAGAGTCGTGTCTACAAATGCTCGCAGTTTAGTCAATAAAATCAATGAACTAGAGGCAATGATGGCAGCTGAAAAAGTAGATTTAGTGGCGGTTACTGAGACATGGTTCAGTGAGAAAAATAACTGGGACATAACAATACCGGGGTACTCTTTATATAGAAAAGACAGAGAAGGTAGGAAAGGAGGAGGAGTGGCCCTGTATGTGAAAAACAACATAAAAACGAACCAAATAAAAGTGAGCGAGGTGAACATAGAGTCAGTTTGGGTTACGCTAACATTTGGCAATCATACAGTAGCTCGTGTAGGTGTGATCTATAGACCCCCTGGACAAGCAGAAGAACTAGATAATCTGCTGGTTGAGGAAATAGCCAAAATGGCAATGAAGGGGGAGGTTATTATCATGGGGGACTTTAATCTTCCTGATGTGAACTGGAAAACCAAAACAGCTAGGTGCACCAGGAGTACAAATATTCTAAACTCCCTACTGGGATTATCTCTAACACAAGTAGTTGAGGAGCCGACCCGTAAAGAGGCCATATTGGATTTAATACTCACAAATGGAGGTTTGGTATCGGACGTTGATGTAGGTGAAAATTTGGGATCTAGTGATCACCAGTCAGTATGGTTTAATATAACAACAGGGATGGAGCCGCACCACACAAGAATGAAAGTTTTAGACTTTAAAAAAACAGATTTTTCTAAAATGAGATTTTGTGTGAAGGAGTCATTATCAGACTGGAGGAGTTTAAAGGGAGTCCAGGAGAAATGGGATTATTTAAAGGAAGCATTATTGAAGGCCACAGGAAATTTCATTCAGCTTGTTAGCAAAAACAAAAAAGGGAAGAAACCACTGTGGTACTCTGCAGAAGTGGCCAAAATAGTGAAGAACAAAAAGACAGCATTCAATAATTATAAAACAACTCTGAGTGAAGAAGATAGGCAAACCTATAAAATTAGTCAGAAAGAGGCAAAGCAATTTATAAGAGCTTCCAAAGCACACGCAGAAGAGAAAATAGCTCAGTCAGTAAAAAAGGGGGACAAAACATTTTTTAGATACATAAACGAGAAAAGAAAAGTAAAACAAGGATTAGTTAGATTAAAAACAAAGGAAGGAAGGTATGTAGAAGAGGATAAAAGTCTCGCTGACTGCCTCAATGAATATTTTTGTTCAGTCTTTGCAGAAGAAACGGAAGGAAAGGGACCTCAGTTAGGAGAGAACACTAAAGAGACATTCACATATCAGTTTACAGAGGAGGAGGTTCTACAGCAGCTGTCTAAAGTAAAGACAAATAAGTCAATGGGGCCTGATGGGATCCACCCTAAATTATTAAAAGAGCTCAGTGATGTAATAGCAAAACCGTTAACAGATTTATTTAACCAATCCTTGATAACGGGAGTCGTCGCAGAAGACTGGAAATTAGCAAATGTTGTGCCCATTTACAAGAAGGGTAGTAGGGAGGAATCGGGGAACTATAGGCCAGTTAGTCTTACGTCAGTAGTGGGGAAATTAATGGAAACCATGTTAAAGGAAAGGATTGTTGAACATCTAAAAACACATAGATTACAGGATCAGAAACAACATGGGTTTACCTCAGGGAGATCATGCCAAACTAATCTTATTGATTTTTTTGATTGGGTAACAAAAATAATAGACACAGGTGGTGCAGTAGACATTGCTTATTTAGATTTCAGTAAGGCTTTTGATACTGTTCCGCATAGAAGGCTTATCAATAAATTGCAATCTTTGATCTTGGATTCCAATATTGTTGACTGGATTAGGCAGTGGCTGAGTGACAGACAACAGAGGGTTGTGGTAAATGGAGTTTATTCGGCGCAAGGTCTTGTTACCAGTGGGGTACCTCAGGGGTCAGTACTTGGACCCATTCTCTTTAATATTTTTATTAGTGATATTGCAGAAGGTATTAATGGAAAAGTATGTCTTTTTGCTGATGACACAAAGATTTGCAACAGGGTTGACGTTCCTGGAGGGATCAGCCAAATGACAAATGATTTAGGTAAACTAAAAAAATGGTCGGAGTTGTGGCAATTGAATTTTAATGTGCCTGAATTAGGTGTCATCGCGCTGCCGCGATGACACCTAATTTCATCGGCGGCGGTTCCGGATGCTGGGCTGACATCGAGGATGTCAGCCCGCACCGGGGGGGCCAGCGATCGGCCGGAACCCGGCCGAACGCTGACCCCAAAGGGAGGACGCACTCAGCGCGTCCTCCGCACAGCAGGAGCCATGCGGAGGACGCGCTGAGCGCGTCCTCCGCATGGAAGTGGTTAAATAGGTAAAGGGAATCCACAAGGTAGAGGAAGGGAGTATATTTAAAAGGAAACAAAGTAGCAAAACAAGAGGACATAGCCTTAGATTAGAGGGGCAAAGGTTTAAAAGTAACATCAGGAATAATTATTTTACTGAGAGGGTGGTGGATACATGGAACAGCCTTCCAGTAGAAGTGGTAGAGGCCACAACAGTGATTGAATTTAAGCAGGCATGGGATAGGCATAAGGCTATCCTAAACAAAAGATAAATCCAGGTAAAGTATCCATGTAATTGGGCAGACTAGATGGGCCGAAAGATTCTCATCTGCCGACATTTTCTATGTTTCTATGTTTAATGCAGAAACATCAAGAGGCAATGGGTTAGTGAAACCTAAGCAAATGTATTGCCCACTAACAGTGCTGCTTCAAGGAAGAAGTTGATCTGTAATAGCAGAAGAGAGCTGAGGGAAACCCAAGCACTGCATGAAAGGTCAACTTTAAAGGATATTCTAAGGTACAAATGGAGTAGTAGAACCAAAATAGGCATACGTAGGGGGTTACTATTTTATCCCTTTAAGGTGAGACATTCCTATTTCCTATATAAGATAGTAACTGTTCTGTGGTATGATGCTTTTGATGTTGTTATGTGTAATTCTGTTTCAGGATTACATTCATGGATTCCAGATATTGTGGTATAAAGCCTTCAAACAAGAAGAGGTAAATTATATTGTGTAATCAAGCTGTCGTTCTTATGCCCTCACTATACATAAAGGAGAAAAACATAATGCTATTGTGTAGGGAATGCTTCATAGCCACATCTGTCATTCATCTGTGACCTGATCTATTAAGTACTATGTCACTTTGCACTGGTTGCAAGTGTTGCATCATTGTATTTTGTAGCTACACAGGTTTCCATTCTATACACATCTACAGTCTTTCGCGCCTGCAAATAATACCCATCCATGCTGGATGTCTTTCCAGACATGCTCATGTAATATTAAAAAGCAGTAATGCAATAATCACAGAAGAATGAACAAGGTCCTGTTTTGACCTATTGAAAATCAAGCCAGGATTGGAAAATTACGACAAGATGTGTGCTTTTTTTCCATTCTTTTTTTACCCACAGCAACTGTAACAAATCTCTCTTTTGTGTGTGCTACAGTACAGGGATGGAAAATCATATAAGTATGATATGGAAAATAAAATCAATTCAGGCTCTGTTACCCGAATTATCCACGTACATGTAATATTTTAAAACTACTTACATTTTTTTAAAAAAAGATCATTAACCCCTTAGTGACCGGGCGGTTTTACACAAATCCGTCTTTTAGTGACCACTGCTGTTTTTACGTTTCTGCGCTGTTAGTGTTTAGGTCAAATTTTCCTCTTACTCATTTATTCAACTCACACATATTATACACCCTTTTTCCCGCCATTAAATGGACTTTCTAGAAATACCATTATTTCCATCATATCGAATAATTTACTATAAAAAAATATGAAATATGAGGAAAAAATGGTAAAAACACACTTTTTCGTAATTTAATCCCCAAAATCTACAACCACCCAAAAAGACCCTGGCTAAATAGGTTCAAAATTTTGTCCCGAGACTAGAAATACCCAATTTTTAAATGCGTTTGCTATTTAACCCCTTCACTGCTGAGACAGTTCACCTATGTGCGCTGCGCTCATTCTGACCATTTTGTGCTAATTATTTTTAGATGACAGCCTAGGTCCTATTTAATTAAACCCCCCCAGACAAAAAAAACTTTAAAAAAACAAAATTTTTTTATTTTATTTAATTTTTTTATTATTTTTTTTTAAATTGTTTTTTTTTTTTTTTAAACCAAACCCGGTCATATTTGGTATCATTTGAAAGGCCATAATCAGGGCTTTCAAATTATGTCAAATATGACCATCTAGCTGCCATGGATCGGGAGATAAAGGGATCCTTAGGATCCCCTTATCTCTACATGGCAGCTAGATGGTTAACTGGCCCACTGACATCTTCACACATATGGTGAGGTTGTCAGCGGGTGGGGGGGGACCTGGAGGCTTGGCTGACATCCAAGATGTCAGCCCCCCTCCAGGTTCGAATCCCGTTTTGGCGCCAATTGGCGCCGAAACGTGATCCGGCGGCGAAACGGTTAATGCTATACACCGCTGAAAAGGGGAGACTCTCCCCTTTCCAACAGTGTAAAACGAATCTCCCTAGCTGCAATGGTTGGGGAGATAGAGGGCTCCCCCTCCCCTCCATTGCTTTGCATGGGGACGCCTGCTGATGACGTCACTACGCAGCATGGCGACGTCATCAGCCTCGCCTGCCCATGTAAATCACATGGGCAGGCTTCCTCCCTGCCAGATCGCCGTGGGATCCAGCGAGGGAGGTGAGTATCGGGTGGGAGGGGGATTAGGCGCCGCTGACGTACCCTGTACGTCCGCGGGTCTAAGGGAGACCTGTGGACAGGACGTACAGGGTACATCAGCGGCCCTTAAGGGGTTAAAGCAGTTTTTGTTTTATGTATCATGAGATATTCCAAAAGCTTTTTGGGCATACACAATCATCAATTAGTAAAAGCAATCAGTTGAAGGGACATTCTAGGTGTTTCTTTTTAATGTTGCTAAAATCAGTTTAGTATGTTAAAAATGCATTTAATAAAGAATATCTGTTGTTCATGGAGATTCTTTCCTACAATTAGCGGGTTATTCCCATTTAACCCTTGCTCTTACCAACCTTGGGCCTTATTCCAAAGTTGGTGCTAACTTAACCAGAGCGTTTTGTAAATTTACCAGAGCCATTATACACTGGTGGCCAAAATTGTGGATACACCTTACATTTTTACAAACTTTTGAAGGTTAAAGTACTTTTTATATAAAAATCTCTAAAAATGTCACAGCACGAGTAAAATTTAATATACAGGGTTATTCAAAGAGCTCCGAATTGCTGGAGAAAGGTAACCGAACGCTGAAATTCAGCGTTCGGTTACCTTTCCTGGCCATTCGGCTATCCAGAGAGCAGGCAATTCGCCAATTCCTGACGAATTGCCTGCACATACGGTGCCCGTTCGGTGCCTGTTCGGTGCCTGTTCAAGGGTAGTGAAATCCCCATAGAGAAGCAATGCTTCGTCTATTCAGAGAGCACAAACCAGCAGTGAAAGGTTCCCGAAATGCCCTGCCATTAGGTGGTTTAATTCGGCAGATTTATTCAGGCGAATCCCATAGGCTTCAATTTTGAAAAATATTCCCGTTTTAATTCAATATCTAATAAACCGTTCATTATAATATTCTACAGTAAAAAGTCCCTTTATTCATAGATTTTTTGAGATATTTTAAGTATTTTTCGGGATTTTTTTGCCAAAAGATTTTTGCTGATTTATTTTAAATGTTTGCTCTTTTTTCTGTAAAAGCCCTTTTTATTATCATTCATTGGATCTTCTATGTAAATTTCAGACATTTTCACTCAGTAATTTGTTTGCAAACCGCGTTTCACTTTTCAAACATTCAAGCGGACGTTTTTACGGTTAATCCAGATGTTTTTGCTGGTTTCGGTGTGCGTTCGCCCTCGTTTTGCGGTGAGTTTTCGGCGGGTTTGCGGTGACTTTTCCCTGCATTTCTGCAGCCCTGTGGTGCTTGCTGAATACACCGCAGGGTCGGCGAAATGGGATTGCCAAATAGCACCGAATTGAAGAGAAAGAAAAGTCACCAAACGTGCGGTGGCTTTTCGATTCTCTTTGAATAACCCGGATAGTAAATGAATGCCTTAACAACAAAAAATCTTTAAGTTGAATTTTAGCTGGAAATGTACCATAATGCATCTTGGCTATTATATAGCATAAAAATGATCATTTCAAGTTTGTCACAATGTGTTTTTTAAAGAACGTGTTGGATAGACTTTGGCCTTAACTACTGCCTGACACCTTCGAGGCATTGACTCTACAAGTCTTTTGACATCCTCTTCTGTGATCAAATGATGCCAGGAATTGATTGTAGCCTCAGGGAGTCCTCGCTTGTTGCTTGGATTCTTGCTCGAGACCATGCGTTTCAATCTTGACCACAGATTTTCGATGGGATTCAAGTTAGGGCTATTTCCAGACCAGGGAAGCAGAGGAATTTTCTTGTCAACCAAAACTGACAAAATCAGAAGCTGTATCCACAATTTTAGCCACTATTGAAGGGCCATATTACCTTCTTAATGCTAGCATGTATGTGAGCGGTAACGCTAGGTTAAATGAGTCTAAAGCATGCCCCCAATATTACATCCCGAATGCTAACGGGTTAAAAAACCCGTTAGCACATCTGTTGTACTTTGCTCTCCCTACACTTAGAAACATAGAAAATGTCGGCAGATAAGAACCTTTTGGCCCATCTTGTCTGCCCAATTACATGGATACTTTACCTGGATTTATCTTTTGTTTAGGATAGCCTTATGCCTATCCCATGTCTTCTTAAATTCAATTAGTGTTTTGGCCTCTCCCACTTCAACTGGAAGACTGTTCCATGTATCCACCACCCTCTCAGTAAAATAATGCTTCCTGATGTTACTTTTAAACCTTTGCCCCTCTAATCTAAGACTATGTCCTCTTGTTTTACTACTTTGTTTCCTTTTAAATATACTTCCTTCCTCTACTTTGTTGATTCCCTTTACGTATTTAAATGTTTCTATCATATCTCCTCTGTCTCGTCTTTTTTCCAAGCTATACATGTTAAGATCATGAAGCCTTTCCTGGTAACTTTTCTCCTTCAAGCCATACACCAATTTTAGTAGCCCTTCTCTGAACTCTCTCTAAGATGTCTATATCCTTCTGGAGATATGGTCTCCAGTACTGCACACAGTACTCCAAGTGAGGTCTCACCAATGCTCTGTACAGTGGCATGAGCACTTCCCTTTTCCTACTGCTAATACCTCTCCCTACACAACCAAGCATTCTGCTAGCATTTCCTGCTGCTCTATTACATTGACTACTTAACCCCTAAATATCTTTCCTCAGATGTTGAGGTTAGGACTGTATCAAATATTCTATATTCAGCCCTTGGGATTTTACGCCCCAGGTGCATTATCTTGCACTTATCCACATTAAAACTCAATTGCCACAGCTCCGACCATTTTTTTAGTTTACCTAAATCATTTGTCATTTGGCTGATCCCTCCAGGAACGTCAACCCTGTTGCAAATCTTTGTGTCTTCAGCGAAAAGACATACTTAACCATTAATACCTTCTGCAATATCACTAATAAAAATATTAAAGAGAATGGATCCAAATACTGACCCCTGAGGTACCCCACTGGTATCAGTGAGGTACCCCACTTGCGCCAAATAAACTCCATTTACCACAACCCTCTGTTGCCTGTCACTCAGCCACTGATCCATTCAACAATATTGGAATCCAAGCTCAAAGATTGCATTTTATTGATAAGCCTTCTATGCGGAACAGTATCAAAAGCCTTACTGAAATCTAAATAAGCAATGTCTACTGCACCACCTTTGTCTATTATTTTTGTTACCCAATCAAAAAAATCAATAAGATTAGTTTGGCATGATCTCCCTGAGGTAAACCCATGTTGTTTCTGATCCTGTAATCTATGTGTTTTTAGATGTTCAACAATCCTTTCCTTTAACATGGTTTCCATTAATTTCCCCACTACTGACATAAGACTAACTGGCCTATAGTTCCCCGATTCCTCCCTACTATCCTTCTTGTAAATGGGCACAACATTTGCTAATTTCCAGTCTTCTGGGATGACTCCCGTTAAGAAGGATTGGTTAAATAAATCTGTTAACGGTTTTGCTATTACACCACTGAGCTCTTTTAATAACTTAGGGTGTATCCCATCAGGCCCCATTGACTTATTTGTCTTTACTTTAGACAGCTGCTGTAGAACCTCCTCCTCTGTAAACTCATATGTAAATGTCTCTTTAGTGTTTCCTCCTAACTGAGGTCCCTTTCCTTCCTTTTCTTCTGCAAAGACTGAACAAAAATATTCATTGAGGCAGTCAGCGAGACTTTTATCATCTTCTACATACCTTCCTTCCTTTGTTTTTAATCTAACTAATCCTTGTTTTACTTTTCTTTTCTCGTTTATGTATCTAAAAAATGTTTTGTCCCCCTTTTTTACTGGCTGAGCTATTTTCTCTTCTGCGTGTGCTTTGGAAGCTCTTATAAATTGCTTTGCCTCTTTCTGCCCAAACTTATAGGTTTGCCTATCTTCTGAGTTTTTTTATAATTATTGAATGCTATCTTTTTGTTCTTCACTATTTTGGCCACTTCTGTAGAGTACCACAGTGGTTTCTTCCCTTTTTTGTTTTTGCTAACAAGCCAAATGCAATTGCCTGCGGCCTTCAATAATGCCTCCTTTAAATAATCCCATTTCTCCTGGACTCCCTTTAACCACTTGGCTGCTATGGACGCGCTCAGCGCGTCCAGCCAAGTGGTTCTCCTGTGCTACGGACGCGCTCAGCGCGTCCGAGCACAGGAGGCAGCAATCCGCCGGATTCCGGCGGATTGCTGCGCCCCCCCGGTGCGGGCTGACATCTTGGATGTCAGCCCAGCACTCGGGAGCCCGGCGGGGACATTAGATGTCATCGCGGCTACGCGATGACATCTAATTCAGGCGCCCCCCCGCATGTGCGGAGGAGGCGCCTGAAAGGGAGGGGGGAGGTCCTTCGGACCTCTCTCCCTCCCGATCGCCGGGGAGCAGGGGGTTAAGACAGACACCGCTTGGAAGGGCACAGCCTGCCCTTCCAAACGGTGGCTCTCATTAACCCCTGGGGAGCCGGATGACGAATCGGCGCTGAAAAGCGCCGGTTCGTGATCCTTTCCCAGACATCTTGGATGTCGGCCAAGCCTCCGGGAACTCCCCCTGAGGACTAGCGTCATCGTGCATAGCACGATGACGCCAGTCCTGGAGTTAACCCCTAGCTGCCACCAACGGTGGAGATAGGGGAATCATTGGAATCCCCTATCTCCCGATCCGTGGCAGCTAGGGGTTAATGTTTGGTACTGTTGGATCGGCCAGAGCATGGCCGTTCCAACGATACCAAACACCACTGTGAAATATTTTTTTTTTTTTAAAAAAAATTAAAAATAAAAATGAAAAAGTATTTAAAAAAAATAATAAAAAAAAAATAAACAAGTTTTTTTTTTTTTTTTGTTTGTTAATGCAGCAATATTGTTCCCATTTCAATCATAATGTGAACAATGATGCTGAACTAACGATTTTTGTATGCGGTGCGTTTGTTAAAAATCGCGTAATTTTCCCCAAAAAAAATGTAACGAGACCCCATCTCTAATTTTTTTAACAAGCGCACCCCATACAAAATATAACCGCAATTGCTCGCATGTTAAAATGTGAAAAAAAACCACTTTACACGTTGTAAATTATTGAAAATTCATATTTTATTGCATTTTTTGTTATAATATACAGACAGGTCATGACGTATACATATAATAATGACATATTATGAATCTGCCGAGTCTGACGGAAAGAACGATATATAATATGTCTTGGGTCATATACTAAAATAAGCCTTCAAAACACTTTAAACATGATGAGCAAAACCGGTAAAAATGACCTCAGCACAGAGGCGTGAAACGCCTCAGCAGCGAAAGGGTTAAACTCCTCCAGTCTGATAATGACTCATTCACGCAAAATCTCATTTTAGAAAAATCAGTTTTTTAAAGTCTAAAACTTTTGTTTTTGTGTGGTGCAGCTCCATCCCTGTTCTTATATTAAACCACACTGACTAGTGATCACTAGATCCCAAATTTTCACCTACAACAACGTCTGATACCAAACCTCCATTTGTGAGTATTAAATCCAATATGGCCTCTTTACGGGTCGGCTCCTCAACTACTTGTGTTAGAGATAATCCCAGTAGGGAGTTTAGACTATTTTTGTACTCCTGGTGCACACAGCTATTTTGGTTTTCCAGTTCACATCAGGAAGAGTAAAGTCCCCCATGATAATAACTTCCCCCTTCATTGTCATTTTGGCTATTTCCTCAAACAGCAGATTATCTAGCTCTTCTACTTGTCCAGGGGGTCTATAGATCACACCTACACGAGCTACTGTATGATTGCCAAATGTTAGCGTAAACCAAACTGATTCTATGTTCACCTCGCTCACTTTTATTTGGTTTGTTTTTATGTTGTTTTTCACATACACACTTTCACATACATGATGCTTAACATGGGGAGCGCAAAGAGTAATTAACGTTAGGATTAACGCACTGCTGCGGTATCTAAAATGTTAGCTGCAGCTCTATGCTGGTGCTAACTGATTGCGCTTCTGCAGAATCAGTTATCCTCAGCTGAACCCCCCCCCAAAAAAAAATAATCAGATACTCACCTCTCATCTCTTGGACGTGAGTGGTGGCCTGATCTGCCACTTCTGGCCACTGGGAGCAGAGTGAGACTTGGGACAATTAGTCCCCAGTGACCCTCCGTGAATCACGCAGGCCACGTGTCCCAGCAGTACAACCCTCCATGGAGTCCTATGGGTAGCCCTGCGTTCCGGGGCAGGCTGCTGAATCAACGTCTGCCCCAGAATATATTGTTAAAGCAGGGACACTAAGGGGAACCTGCAGGCGCATAGAACGTTGTGGAGGAATAAGGTGGAGTGGAGCATGTAACTACTGTGTGGTGTGGACATAGCAAAAGAGTGTGATTAATGGGAAAGAGATTAGTTAAAATTATAAGAAGTGTATTAAATCCAACCTTTGGATCATCCTGGACATTTACATTTCAACCGACCTAATTAAACAATTTGTCTAAATGTGTATGGAAAAATAGCTTATACATCATTAATCCTTTCAATCCTTTGCTATATATTATAGGGCAACCCGCTGTTCAGCGAATGATCTAATTATTTGTGATCAAAGGATAGGGTCATTCCCATACCTGTGGTCCTCTACTATATCCCACTGACGTGGAGCAAACCACCAGTATATTTAGTACCAATGTTTAATTGTTTGTCTATGTTTTTAGAATTATTTAATAAAATTATACCTATGTTTATAATTTTGAAACCAGCACAAGTGGTGTTAGCCAGCTATTATAGCTGTGATTTATTTAGCCACTATCTATTTTCCTTTTTTGTAACTATACTATAGGTTTAATCCTACAATGTGCTGGATCTGACTCCATTGTTCTTCTCTTTTTTGTTAATCATTAATCCTTTGTTGTCACATATGAGTGGACAGGCTTATAGCTTGATGAGCATTTTTAACAAGTTTCTGCATTTACTGTATGTGCACCTTGAAACACAATGATAGAAACCCGTCTGCACCATAAGTATGATCATAAGATGCATGTCCTAATGTCGCTTTTAAAAGGGAATACGTTTTGCTTGAGAAGACATTCTTACATAGTTACTGAAGAATAGACTTAATTTAAGGTAATAAATCTGCCTATCTATCACTTCACATGGCTTGTAAAGGCAGAAAATCAAGGATCTCCGACAAAATTGGACTAAGATATAGCAATATGGGAACAACTTCAAAGAACAGGACATGGATTTAATCAGTTCAGCAGTGGTATGGTGATTTAATAAAGTCTACAATATTGAGAAATGTACATGTCAAATGGCAACTATTGAGAATATATATATATATATATATATATATCAAAACAATATCGGATGCACTCAGTGTTTTTAACGCCATAGTGACCAGGCAGTTTAACCATTGTCTGTCCAAAAGTACCCGCTGCTGGGCCCCAATACATTCTTCGCACGCAATTTTGCGCATGTGCAAAAACGCATTAACGCGAGGGGAAAAACCCTTTGCACTGAACGTCGTATTATGACGTTCGCACACAAAATGCGCGTTAACGTCTAACGCGAGTGACCCTGCGCGAACCCTGCACGAGCGCAAAAAATGCGCTCGGATTATAATACCAGCGTTAATTTACGCGCGTTAACGTTTAACGCTGCGCGCAAAAAAAATTGCGCTGCGTGAACGTTTTTGCGCAAGGAATGTAATAGAGCCCGCTGTTTTTACGTTTCTGGGCTGTTTGTGTTTAGGTCTAAGTTTCCTCTTACTCATTTATGGAACCCACACATTACATATCTTTTTCTCGCCATTAAATGGACTCTCTAAAGATACCATTATTTTCATCATATCGTATAATTTACTATAAAAAAATAATGAAATATAATGAAAAAAAACACATTTTTTTGAACTTTGACCCCCAAAATCTAAGTAGTTTCAAAATTTTGTCTTGAGTTTAGAAATACCCAATATTTACATGTTTTGCTTTTTAGCCCATTTCACTGCTGAGCCATTAAGGCTAGGGTCAGACTAACGCATTTTTCACGTTGTCCGTGAAAATGTGCGTTCGAAGAATGGACGTATTTTTTCACGGAATACGCAATAGCGGTCATACTATGCGCAGTTTCATCCGTGATTTTGTATGGATCATCAATAAAACACTTCTTGCATCTGGACGTTATGTTGGCCGGACATTAGCAGCGTCTGATGTCTCCAATTCACGCACACACGCCGCTAGCGGACGCAGCGCACTCTGTACGTCAGTACTAGTGGTTTAACGTTCTCGAAAAAATGCGTTCATTTTCCACTTGCGTTGCGCAGCCGGACTTTTGTGCGACCGTACTTCGTATATTGGCCGTCATTGCCCGGCATCTGCTGCTAGCACGGCCGTGATTAAGTGCGCCAGAACGCGCGTTCGCACTGCCTCAGTCTGACCCTAGCCTAAACCCCTGTGTGCTGAGCTGTTTTTGACCTTTTTATGCTCATGGTTAAACGTGAAGTCCTCTCGTATTACATGACCCAGACAAATTATTATTTTTAAAAAAATATATATATATTTTTTAATTATTTTGTTTTACACCAAACATGGTCTGACCATTCTAATGATACCAAACCAAAGGACTTCGCCCTATCTCCACTTGGCAGCTATGGGGTTAACTGCCCAACTGACGTCATCGCGCATAAGGAGACGACGTCAGTGGGTGGGTGAGGCTCTGGAGGCATGACTGACATCCAAGATGTCAGCCACCTCCAGGAGAGGACTGCGATTCGATGCCGATTGGCACAATATCGCAATTTGGCACCTAAGGGGTTACATAGAGACACCACTGGAAAGGGCAGACCTATTCATGGTACGCCCTTGGTCTAATGGGACGTTTCATGTACGTCAGTAGTCCTTATGGGGTTTCGAAACAATGTTTAATCAAAGCTGCATTAAAAAATGAACTGATGTTTCAGCCCAATAAAGGCCCGGTGTTGAGCCAAGACTTCGGTTTGTTTTTAATGCATCTTTGATTAAACATTGTTTCTTAAAGACCCTGAGTGCATTCTATATTGTTTTGCTATATCTGCTGTCTGGATTTAAGCCCCGGGCAATTTATCATTATAAATTTTTGGAGCTATTTGGATGGATTTCTGGCTTTTGGTAAATATATATATATTTTTTAATTATTTTGTTTTACACCAAACATGGTCTGACCATTCTAATGATACCAAACCAAAGGACTTCGCCCTATCTCCACTTGGCAGCTATGGGGTTAACTGCCCAACTGACGTCATCGCGCATAAGGAGACGACGTCAGTGGGTGGGTGAGGCTCTGGAGGCATGACTGACATCCAAGATGTCAGCCACCTCCAGGAGAGGACTGCGATTCGATGCCGATTGGCACAATATCGCAATTTGGCACCTAAGGGGTTACATAGAGACACCACTGGAAAGGGCAGACCTATTCATGGTACGCCCTTGGTCTAATGGGACGTTTCATGTACGTCAGTAGTCCTTATGGGGTTTCGAAACAATGTTTAATCAAAGCTGCATTAAAAAATGAACTGATGTTTCAGCCCAATAAAGGCCCGGTGTTGAGCCAAGACTTCGGTTTGTTTTTAATGCATCTTTGATTAAACATTGTTTCTTAAAGACCCTGAGTGCATTCTATATTGTTTTGCTATATCTGCTGTCTGGATTTAAGCCCCGGGCAATTTATCATTATAAATTTTTGGAGCTATTTGGATGGATTTCTGGCTTTTGGTAAATATATATATATATATATTATATTAGAATAATAGAGCACAAATTAAGGACATGTCTAACAATATTGCATAACTCTAACTTGTTTGAGACACGTGTTCAGATTTTAATTGAATAAAAATGTTCAATTTGGGAATAAAAAACATGGGGCTTTAGTTCATAGTTGGTGCTAATGTACCATTTCAATATCTAAGCGTTAGCACTAGGAGAAGTAAGGCTAATGCCTGGCATCGATATTCTGAGCTTGACGCTACAATCGTGTGACAAAGTTTTGCTCCTCGCAGCTTGCGCGAGCTTAATGTACTTTGCATCTCCTATGCTTATCATGGGGAGCAAAATCTATTTTTAGCATCTTGACAAGTTAGGTATCACAAAGTGCTGGCACAATTTGCCATTAGGACGTGCAAACAAAAACTTTAACACCTCCTAACAGTCGGTGCTAAATCATTCTACAAATGCAAAATCGTTTAACATGCTCTAAACACCCCTAAAAATCCCATAGTCACCTCTCATCCCGTGATGAAAAAGCTGGCCCGATATGCAGCTTCTTCTCCCCTGGAGAAAAACGAGACTGGGAACAATTAGTTCCTAGTCTCCCTCTGGAGGTTAGCTATCCATTCCGGGGAAAAGTGCTGAGATAGCACCTTCTCCCAGAACACGACGATAACATGGATTTTACTGCAAACCGTCTCTATGTTAACGTCAAGCATGGAATAGGGCCCATGGAGTTTTAATTTAAATGAATCTTCATAGAGCAGACCTGTATTTGATTATAGTTAAAGAATTGATTATCCAGTTAGTCAAAATAGCACTTAACATTCTTTCCACAAAAAACATCCGGAAAGGAGGGAACAGTGTTTTATGTTACATTTCTTAAAGTGATTGAAGAGCATATGAATTACTTTGTGTTACTTGCCTGAAGGGGTAATGAATACTGACATTAGCATTTGACCCTTGGTCACCTTAATTCAAAACATACAAGTATGAACCATAGAGTCGATTAGAAAGCTCTTGTCAAAACTCAGAGATTTATAGAATAAGCTCAGTCTATAAAGTTCTTACCAGTTTTTCAGGAGCCACATTGGCTTTTTCCTTTTTTTTAGCAAAAGCTCTAGTTACAGCACAGCTGCAAAAAATAAATGTGTGACTCACAAGAAAAAAAACACTATTTCCATATAAATTATGGCCAGCCCAGTATAATTAGATTGCATTCAGAAATTATTCAGATCCCTTAGTCGTTTTTCCTTTTTTACATTGCAGCCTCATGCTAAAATTGTTTAAACTCATATTTTTCCACATCAATCTACACTTCGTACCCTATAACAGAAATGCAAAAAAAATTATGAAAATATTGCAAATTTATTAAAAAGAAAAAACTGAAATAGAACAGCGTCATAAGTATTCAGACTCTTTACTATGACACTTAAAATTTAGCCTAGCTGTACTGTTTCTCTGAACCATCTTTCAGATGGTTCTACATTTTGACTGGAATCCACCAGTAGCACATTCAATTGATTGGACAGGAGATTTTAACTCATGTTGACCATTTTTGCTCACGTTTAATTGCTATTTTTTTTTTAAATTCTTTATTTATAAAGAGTTTAACAGATCACAAATAGAACATCCATATGAATATGTGTGAAGCGACCCCGTGACTACCCTGAAAAGCATGGGACAACAAGCCCTTGAAAAAATCGAAGCATCAAAAATCAAGGTTAAAACTCAGGGGACAGTTCGCTGCCAGGGTCATCTCAGTTAAGGAAAGTGCAAAAGAGGGGGAGGGGTGGGTGGGCACGGGAAAACAGTTCAAAAAAGGATCAAAAACACAAATAACCTCATAATCCCTCTGCATCCCCATGGACCTGAGATCCAACGTGGAACCCATCCAACCTCAAGTCCCAAAAACTAGGGGCTGAACAGCAGACCAAAAACTAGGTATGTCTCCAGCAGGAGGAGGCGAGGAAGGACGTGCGGACAAATACAATGTTCAACCTGGGCAGTCCTCCGACGCTTTCCGTGAGAGGCCCGCTCCGGATAGGACAGACCACGCTTCAGCGGGGTCCGCTATAGTATAGGACAAATTTCTGTGGTTCACCTCCATGGATCCTGCCAGACCCCAGCGGTACCGTACTCCCTTTGCTCGAAGAAACATTGCCACCTCCCGAAATCTCTGTCTCGCCACGAGGGTCACAAAAGGTAAGTCGCGGTACAACTGTAGGGTCGAATTCTCGAAGGTCACATCCGACCGGGCTCCCGGGGATGACATAAGCTGCACTTGCGTAGACACATCGACTGTCGTGGCGATGACATCTCGTGGGGCTGCCGAAGGTGCCGTTGCTGCCTTCCGTACTCTAAATACCGAGGCGAACAGGCCAGGAGCTTCGAGGAGAGATCCATAACTTGGCGACCTAAACAGTCCACGTATCGTAAAAGGTCAGCCGCAGGAACCGTCTCAGGAATCCCCCGGATGCGTACATTACATCGGCGATGTCTCGTCTCCAAGGTTTCTACGGAGCGAGACAGAAGGGCGACTTGTGAACAGAGCTCCACCACCTGGGCAGAGAGAAGAGTCTGTGCATAGGTCATTTCAGCGGACTGAGTCCGCACTGCTGTCACTTCTTTTCTCATCACTGCAATCTCAGTCCGCAGGCCAGAAAATTCAGCACGCCACGACCTCATCTCCGCCATAAAAAAACGGAGGTCACCTTTCGTGGAAGGAAGCGAATCATCGCCGTCGATATCACGGATGTTGGTGGGAGAGATCTGTAGGAAACGCGGACCAGGTAGCGATGCAGGTGGAAGTCCATCACACCGTGGCGGTACCGAAGCACCGCGGGCCCCCGCAGAGCCTGCACCACTAGAGGCCGACAGTAAGGAGTCTGAGTCCGAGGGCGGCCGATCCTCCACTGAGCTCCCCTGCAGCGCAGCGCAGGGCTCCACCGGACCCACACAGTCCCCCTGCAAGGTCCTGGCCAGCGAGCGGCGCTTCGCCTGCACCCGTTTTTTAGCCGCCGTGCCGGCCGCCTCCAGCTCCTTCCCCAAGGTCAATAAGTAGCCGTAAGTAGCTGCTGGTCTCCCATAGCGTCTCGATGGCCAGTAACATTCCCCATCATCCGATGAACCATACTCCATTGCAAGGGTGGGGGGGAGGTACCGAAACCCGGGATTTACCTCCACCGATCAAAGACACCCGAATATCCCGCTGGCGGGGTTCCTCCGTCCCAGCCCGGCGCGTCGCTGTCTTTTTCCCCATCTTCAGCCTGGGCGAGCGGCTCCGCAGCAGGCAGCCAGAGTACGTGGATCCAAGATGGCCGACGCCACTAGGCCTCACTCCCGATCACCAGGCAATCTGCCCCAGGTACGCGCCGCCCGGATCCAAATGACCTCACAAAGCTAGTCCACCCGGTCAGATGTCCACTCGGGACCGCTTAGAACTTAAATGCCGGGCAAAAGAAAGCACTAAAAATCTCCTCAATCTTTGTTGCAGCAGTGGAGCCCGGCAAGATGCGTCCTCTCTCCTCAGCAGTTAGCTCCGCCCCCCGTTTAATTGCTATTTGAAGTCATGTTTTCTTATAGGACCCAGACAAATTATATATCACTTTTTTTCAGTGGACTCCGTAGATTCAAAATATATCATTACATTGTGTATATATGATGTTTTTCTAATGTTTGAGGATTTTTTTTGTTATGGTAAGCTAGACCTTAACCATGAGCCCTATTCCAAGGTTGTCGTTAAGTTGTGGGTCTTGAATGCCAAGCTTAATGGCGGACGTTATCAGCTACATTTTTTAATGTCCTATTACAACCTTGTCGTTAAAGGAGATATTAACATCTTAGCGTCTCGCGGCTTCTGATTGCTTACTGTACTTCGCGTCTCCTATACTTAACACGGGATGTACAGGCAGGGCAGCCATCAGAAATCTCGGGGCCCCCTTACTGAATCCTTACTGAAAAAAATAAAATAGAAAATATTTTCTTACATTGAGTCCTATGGGCTGTCAAACTGAATCACTTCTCTGTGGGGCAATTTCCCTGCCGCGGCACAATGGTTTAACTATACAATTCATCTTTTTTTCATTTATAAATTCTTTATTTATAGATATCTAAAACATTACACAGAATAATAAAAGAAAAGATAAATAGTCACACAGGACCAGTACGGAAAAAGTAACATTGAAACGGGAGAACCTGAGGACTAGTTGCTAGCGGAGAGTAAGTTGAAAAAATAAAAAAGGAATGGGGTAGAATGGGGAGGATATTGGAACACCCCACCATACGAAAGTGGCACTCACGGGCACACCCCAAACCTCCTCAGGGGTTCAGGGGGCCAGAGAAGAGACCACAGGATAAGGGCGGCCCCAGGGCCAGAAGGGCAGCTAGAGCCTAGGTGGCAGCCCAATGGCACACCTGAGGCAGAACTCATGTTCTAGAGAGGGGGGATCTCCATATTCACAAATATGTCTGGTAGCCCAGCCGAGATAAAAAAAAAAGGAAAAACAAAAAACTGCAATCAGGGCAATAAGAGTGAAAACATCCCAACGATGACCAAGCCTCTCAATCCGGGTCCTGCAGAGGCAATGGGGAAACAACCAAAGACCCCCCTTCATCACATCCCGGCGAAGCTCCTATTAGATGCAGGGTCTGGAGATGCACAACAGCCTCCTCCACCATGGCAGCCACAGCAAAGTGACCATCACCATGGGGTATCAGTAACGAACCAAGTGCCCCTCATCTGTAACGAATGCCCTGGGCATGGAGAGTCTCGGTGGCAGGCTTAAAAAGTCACTGTGCAGACAGGAGAAGGAAGGGGAGATCCCTGTAAATCGCCATGGATGCACCGTCAAAACCAACTAAAGGAACATTCTTCACCACTCCCAGGAGTGCAGGGATTCATCCCGGAGCACCACAATGACATCCCGAGAAGCTCCCACGGGAGCTGTGGCAGCCTTCCAGACACAAACAGTGGACAGCACCGAATCCTGAAGGTCATCCCGGGTGAAAAAGATGTATGTCACAAAGCATGTAGCATAGGCGAGTAGATCAGAATCTCGAACAGTCTCTGGAACACCTCAGAGCTTAACATTCTTGCGCCGGTGTTGTGCTTCCAGGGTTATCACAACCAATTGCAAGCCGCTGATCTGCTTCTCAAGTGTCAGCAGTTGAGAAGAGGTCGTGGCCTGCACCCATTCAATCTCCCGCATATGCGTTTGAACTTTGTCCATCTGGGGCCGGGTGCATTGAGATCCATGCCGAGGAACTGAAGCACCAATAGCCAAGCAATCCTGGCATTCCATTCGGAAGCATCAGGAACTTCTGGGTTCAGGAGTCCTGGAGCCAAAGAGAAGGAGCAGAGCGTGGCGAGGTGAGAAAGAGGTGAGTGTAAATATTAATAAATAAATGGAGAAAATTGATAATAATTAGGCAGAGGCTGTCAGCAGCCCCTGCCAAATTATTTACGGGCAAGAAAGGGAATTCTATTTTTCAATAGAATATCCCTTTCAAAAACCACAAATATAGAAAAATAAATTATTATTAAAAAAATATATGTAGCCCCCTCACCTGCTTACCTTTTTGCGCTGTGGGGGGATTCTTTGGCCCAGTGGGAGATGTCCCTGGTGTGATGGATCTCCTTCACTTGCTTTTTTTTCCCCTGGGTTCTCACAAGTATCGGACCTGCAGGGGTGATACACCCTCTGGTCCAGACATCTGCTGATATTTCCAGTACATAACAAACAGCATTCCCTGTGAATCCTCCAAAACGACTGTCAAAATATTGTGTTAAAAAAAATTCCCAGGGATTGCCGCCTGTTAACTGGAAAATAGCGTGACCGGAAATGTAGCGCCCTTCCAGGACCTTACTCAGTTTCGAGACAGACCAGTGAAGTGGAGATATAGCTAGGGGGAAAAGCTATGCGGATCTGTTCTCAGGGAAAGCACAGGTTACATAACACTTCCAGGGCCACCGGACTACCAGGGTTGGAGCAGGAAGGGAGGACACCAGAATGGCTGCATGGCCTGGCAGCTGTCCTGACAGGATGTGGCTAGCCATGCCCTGATTGCGCCGTGATCAGGGAAGGACCCCCCCTGCCAGTGGGCCCCTGAACACATCATGGGCTGTAATGCCCTGATGGTGGTCCTGCGAACAGGTGTAGTAAGAGTGTCGTAT
This sequence comes from Leptobrachium leishanense, assembly GCA_009667805.1. NCBI lineage: Eukaryota > Metazoa > Chordata > Amphibia > Anura > Megophryidae > Leptobrachium > Leptobrachium leishanense. Next base: position 123,394,997 of record CM019067.1, on the reverse strand, counting down.
TTATAAACCTCATGCGATAGAGATCATCCGGGGACACGATCATGTTGCCACAGAGATCATCTCTTCCACCGGAGCCTTGGAGGAATTCCTGCATTAGCTTCAAGCGCATACATTTTGAGCTGCGCCAGCCGTTAGTTCGATCACACAGATCAATTTTAAATTCTCACTTAAAACACTTAGCGACTCGTTAAAATTTTAACGTCTAGATGTGCGCTTCTTAGGTTGGAATACCGATGTTAATGGTCAGACAATAATCGTTAACGGCTGGCGCATGATTTTTCCTTGGACTAGGGCCCCTCTTGTTTCCAGAGCAAAATAACTTTTGACAAAATAACGTACAGTAAAAACCTAAAACTACTTCTTTCATCCTATGGCAGAGAGGACGGGGCAATCCACAGTCTCCTCTCTCCAGAATTTGAATGGCACAGATAACGAATACTCACATGCTCATCTCCATGGAGTCCAACAGACTCCAGGAAAGGATGCCAGAGGTGTCACCCTTATGCTTAATGTCTGTATTTGGTGTTTGCGGCTCCCTATTACCAATTTGGTTGGAACAGAGGTTAAAGCGTCTGAACTCAGTAATGAGAATAAATTTTAAGGTTATGACATACAATGTTGGAATTTAAATCATGCACATTTTGAGAGAAAAAAAGTGTTCAAATCTATTTAAACCACCGGTTTACCTCTGGCTGTTTGCAAGTTCTAAGGCTTCCGGTGCTGTATGGTTTTAGATTTTATTGTATAACTAGTTGGAAAGCCTGCCCAGAGGGCAGTCTATTATTAATACTGCCCCAGCACGTGGATATACTGCCCCAGCTCGTGGATATTGCCACAGCTCGTGGATATATTGCCCCAGCTCGTGGATATATTGCCCCAGCTCGTGGATATTGCCCCAGCTCGTGGATATTGCCCCAGCTCATGGATATATTGCCCCAGCTCGTGGATATTGCCCCAGCTCGTGGATATTGCCCCAGCTCATGGATATATTGCCCCAGCTCGTGGATATATTGCCCCAGCTCGTGGATATTGCCCCAGCTCGTGGATATTGCCCCAGCTCGTGGATATTGCCTCAGCACATGGATATATTGCCCCAGCTCGTGGCTACTGCCCCAGCTCGTGGATATTGCCCCAGCTCGTGGATATATTGCCCCAGCTCGTGGATATATTGCCCCAGCTCGTGGATATTGCCCCAGCTCGTGGATATTGCCCCAGCTCGTGGATATATTGCCCCAGCTCGTGGATATATTGCCCCAGCTCGTGGATATATTGCCCCAGCTCGTGGATATTGCCCCAGCTCATGGATATTGCCCCAGCTCGTGGATATTGCCTCAGCACATGGATATATTGCCCCAGCACATGGATATACTGCCCCAGCTCGTGGATATACTGCCCCAGCTCATGGATATTGCCCCAGCTCGTGGCTACTGCCCCAGCTCGTGGATATACTGCCCCAGCACATGGATATTTGCCCCCACGCTCTCATGGATATTTGCCCCCAAGCTCAGACCCCAGACCAGACATGGGGCAGCTGTTCGAATGCTCTATTGGCATTCGGACAGCCGCCCCTGGAGCTCTCAGCCGCATACTTACCTTCCCGAGCGGCGAAGGGAAAGTTTCCCCGCTTCCGCTCGTTGAAGGACGCAAGCCACGGTCACGTGGGACTCCCACGTGACCGCGGCTTGGGTCCTTCAAAGAGCGGAAGCGAGGGAACTTTTCCTTCGCCGCTCAGGGGTTGGATGCGCGCGGCAGCCGGGTAGAGGCTGCGAGCGCATCCTCTACCCGGCTGCTGTGTGCATCTTGTAACCACTGCGGCGAGCGCACAGCCGGCTCGTGCCGCGGCGGTTGCATGCGCGCGCAGCCAACCGCCGCTGGTTGCGCGCGCATGCGCAGAGTAGGCTTGGCGACGGACACGCCAAGCCTTACTCTTTTATAGTATAGAATTTTTTTAAACCTGTTTAATAATACGAAAGGCTACAGCCAGGTCTAAACTTAACCTTCCTTTTGTGGGACATCTCTTGCCACCGCTTTGATTTTTCCTTCCTTGAAACGCTGGTGTCTGTGCCGTTACAACAATGGCAATTTTTACTAGTCTTTTCAACTTTGACAAACACCAATGCTCTTTAAATAACCCCCACAGAACCCCTAAGAACCTTGGTTAGGTTTCTGGTCTGTAGTCATCATCAAATGTGTATATATAGGACATGTTGCATGCAAAATAAATTTATAATCTTGGTAACGCTAAGAATTTTCAGTGTGTATTATTGGCATTTGTGTGTTAAATCAAGAAAGCACAGATGAAGATAAATTGGGTTTACAAAAAAAAATAATCAATTGAATGAATCAAGCCAACAAGAATTCCCGATGACTGCAATAACACAGCCAATTCCCCTGTGGTGTGTTCTTGCACTCTGCAACAAAACATTGCAAGGTAAGACGTAGCTGGCCAGAAAACAAACAAAATAAATCGTCTAGCTTTTCTAATTATGTATGCCAAGTAGCAACATAGTTCTAATACAGGACTCCTGGTTTATCACCAACAAGCCTTCTCATGTATTCACATTTTGTGACAAAGGATTCCTATAGAACTACTTATTTTATGAATATTTTTAATATTACAATAAATATCTAATAGAAGCTAGGAGTTTTCTTTATTTTGCATTTACCAAAAGTGGTGCAGTACTTGTCACGTACGCGCGCCGCGGCAAAGGAAACGCAAGCTTAAGCAAATCACTATAGATCTACACTAGACCCAAAATAATGACTACGCGGCCCACAATCCTCCGCGCTCGCTTGCCTGTCACGGCACCGCCTTCGCTCCAGAAGGGCACGCGAACGTGATAAAGTGGCCACAGGGTTGTAACGCAGTATCCGTCTACGCTCGACCCGGAGTACTGACTACGTTGCCCACAATTCCTGTACACACTTTCCTTGTACTATTCGTCACACTGCCATCACAAACCGACTTTTTACCCAAGATGTTTACTGTCTGAACCAGAGCCGGTTTAAGACTCTGGTCAAACACCCCAAAATAGAAAACAGTCCAGCGACTGCACCTAGGGTTCCCACCTGTCAGGTTTTGACCCGGACTGTCTGGGTTTGGAGTCATGTGTCCGGGTTTGACATTCTCTGCCACCCGGACACGTGACTCCAAGGTTATACTTACATTTCCTGCATTCCCACGGCGCCACGGTCTTTTCCTCCATCTATTTTTTTTTCAGTTTGAAGAGGGGTTGGGTGGTCCGCGTCATGTGTCGTCCTCTCTGCCTCCTCTGAGCCGCTGTTAAAGTCGTGCAGATGCAACGGGCTCACGCTCATGTGGTTAACTCGTGCAGCTCCCTAGTCCTCCCGGCCGGGCCGAGCAAGCAGCCAAAAGAGAGTAGACGTGCTGAGGCGGCTGACTTGGGTTCCCAGTCTGAGTGACGGTGCTGCAGCTGCGTACGTGGTCTCGCTCTTCCTGGATCGTCGATCTCTTCAGGCCAGGCCGGCAGCTCTCCATCCCCTCTCTGACGCTGCCGGCCAACTCAAGGCTCGCAGATCAGCAGTCAGTGTGCCCACTGGTGCCAGGCCAGCCCAGCTGCGACTCCGAGACAGTGAGACGCCGACAGGACAGTGAGTCTAAGCCCATACCAGTCTGCCAGTGCCATACCATTGTGCCATAAGCCCATACCAGTCTGTCAGTGCCATACCATTGTGCCATAAGCACATACCAGTCTGCCAGTGCCATACCATTGTGCCATAAGCCACTACCAGAGTGCCAGCCATACCAGTCTGCCATGCATAATACCAGTGTGCTATATCAGTGTGCCAGCCATACCAGTCTGCCATGCATAATACCAGTGTGCCATAACAGAGTGCCAGCCATACCAGTCTGCCATACCAGTGTGCCAGCCATACCAGTCTGCCATGCATAATACCAGTGTGCCAGCCATATCAGTGTGCTATGCATAATACCAGTGTTCCAGCCATAATACCAGTGTTCCAGCCATAATACCAGTGTGCCAGCCATACCAGTGTGCCATGCATAATACCAGTGTGCCAGCCATACCACATGCCATAATATATATGCTACAAAAAAAATGTCCACCCAAACCCAACACTGGAGTGTTCGGGTTTGGCTTGAAGGAAAGGTGGCAACCCTAACTGCACCCCACCACAACTCGCTGTTTAGAAGTTAGACTCGAGCTTAAACAAAGGTAAATCTCTATGATAATCCAGTCCTTCAGTTAGCGTGGATCGAATATCAAGCAGAAGCAGATCTTAATAAGTTTTATATTTATTATGATAAACCAAAAAAAGATATATCACAGTGCATATGGTTACAGAAAAAACAGATATGATAATTAACAATCTACACACACACACAGAAATTAAAGAGAGATAACAACAGTTCCTAGTTACTTACAATATACGCTTGACGATCAGTCGCTAAAGAGGTTCTAGTAGGAGATGGCAATATTTCTTCAATTTTTCGATTGACCTCAAAGAAATAGCAAAGGAGCCCACGCTTGACTCAAAATATATATAGGTCATCCCTGTTCCTCTAAAGGTACAGCCCCTAGCGGGTACAGCCTGCCTACTACATTTCTCAGAATCCCCCCTCCTGTTATTTCATGGGCATGCTCAGTTCACTTCTTATTTAGTTTAATTCCCAGATATAATATCAATCATCCCAAGATCTTCTCTAGCGATCAAAGGACATATTTGTTTCTTTGAAATGCCCTTTTGGTCACAATGGTGCCGCTGGGTCTGGGATGTGCTCTTGGAGGTGCTTTTCCATTTGCCCAAGGTGTGAAATGCTTGTGGACTCATGCAGGGACGGGACAAGGGACATTCCGTTAGAGCAAATGGGTAATTTCCGCCCTTATCATGCAGATCAAAGAAAACCTATTCTGCAAAAGCCTGTGATATCCCTTCAAGGAGGGGAAAGAGACAAACATTTTAATTACTTTCTGGAACACACTAGGAACTGAAGCTTTAAGGCTAGGGTCAGACTGAGGCAGTGCGAACGCGCGTTCTGGCGCACATAATCACGGCCGCACTAGCAGCAGATGCCGGGCAATGACAGCCAATATACGACGTACGGTCGCACAAAAGTCCGGCCGCGCAACGCAAGTGGAAAATGAACGCATTTTTTCGAGAACGTTAAACCGCTGGTACTGACGTACAGAGTGCGCTGCGGCCGCATAGCAGCGTGTGTGCGTGATTAGGAGATGTCAGACGCTGCTAGTGTGCGGCCAACATAACGTTCAAACAGCCGGATTTCCCTAGACTTCTTTTCACCCCATCGTCATGAAATACGTCCAGAATTGCGCATCGTCTGACCACTTAAGCGTATTCCGTGAAAAAATGCGTGCGCACGCATCGACGTACATTTTGACGGTGGCCGCAGAAAATGCGCTCATCTGTCCCTAGCCTTACTGGTCAGCTGTGCAGCATTGGCCACTTGTATATCTATATATCTATCTAATCGCGACAGTATAGATTAACATACATCTTGAGTAAAGTACTTTACCCCTTAGTGACCGGGCAGTTTTACGAAAATTCTTCCTGTAGTTCCCGCTGTTTTTACATTTCTGCGTTGTTAGTGTTTAGGTCAAATTTTCCTCTTAGTGCACCCATGCGCACGCACTTACCAGCACCCACCGCAGCCATGTGATGCTGCGACGGGGCCGGTCACATGCTTGTGCACGCGTACGAAGTGCGCGCGTAGCATGCATCCGGCTGGAGATCCTCCCCGTCGATGCATTAGGAAGCGCGTCAAAAGGGCTGCAAAGCACGATCCTCCATAGGAGGATTGCGCTTTGCAGCGCTGAGGGGGGGCAGGCGGGCGATGAGTAGAAGGAACGTCCACTCTCACTGACGTTCCTTCCACTCTGAGTGCGCTAGTGTGCACCCGGCCTTACTCGTTTATGCAACCCACACATATTATATACCGTTTTCCTCGCCATTAAATGGATTTTCTAGAAATACCATCATTTCCATCATATCCTAAAATTTACTATAAAAAAAATCTGAAATATGATGAAAAAAAATGGTAAAAACACACTTTTTCGTAATTTAAACCCCAAAATCTAAAACCGCCAAAAAAGACCCTGACTAAATAGTTTAAAAATGTTGTCCCGAGAATAGAAATACCCAATTTTTATGTTGACCTTTTGACTTTATACGTGGCACCACAACTACATGACCTTCAACCAACTATCATTTTCCAGCAAGATGGTGCACCACCACATTGGGGATTGCATGTTTGTGAGTTCCTAAACATTTCCAGACCGGTGGATTGGAAGGGGTGGCCCAATTCCCTGGCCATCTCGTTCATCAGATATCGCTCCCCTCGACTTCTTTCTCTTGGGTTATGTTAAAGATACACAGGGTTATTCAAAGAGATTCGAAAAGTCACCGCACGTTCGTTGACTTTTCGTTCTCTTCAATTCGGTTCCTTTTGCCGATCCCATTTCGGTGACCCTGCGGTGTATTCAGCAAACACCACAGGGTCCCCGAATTGCAGGGAAAAGGTGCCGCAAACCCAACGAAAACGAACCGCAAAACCCAGCGAATGCGCGCCGAAAAGCCACAAAAACATCTGGATTAACCTGCCGAAAACCACGGAAAAAGCCCGAGTAGGAGCCGATCACACACAGCCGAAGCAGCGGACACCGCAGATGAGACAGTGAATAAATTAGCAAAATAGTTTGTGTGAATGTGTGAAAATGAAACGCTGTTTGGAAAGAAACTAATGAGCGAAAATGTCTGAAATTTACACAGGAGGTCCAGGGAATGATAATAAAAAGGGCTGTAACAGAAAAAATAAGTAAACTTAAAAAAAAATCAAAAACAAAATCGGACTTTTAAAAAATAATTCAGAAAAATGCTTAAAATATCCTAAAAAAATCTATAAATAAAGAGACTCTTTACTGCAGAATTATATAATGAACGGTTTATTAGATATTGAATTAAAACCGGAATATTTTTAACATTGAAGTCTATGGGATTCTCCTGAATAAACTTGCCGAATTAAACCGCCGAATGGCAGGGCATTAGGGGAACCTTTCACTGCCGGTTTGTGTTCTCTGAATGGCCGAAGCAGTGCTTTTTTTATGGGGATTTCACTGCCCTCGAACAGGCACCGTATGTTCAGGCAATTCGCCAGGATTTGGCAAATTGCCTGCTCTCTGGATAGCCGAGTGGCCAGGAAAGGTAACCGAACTCTGATTTTCAGCGTTCGGTTACCTTTCTCCAGCAATTCGGAGCTCTTTGAATAACCCTGTATGTGTATCGAACAAAGGTACGGGACATTACTAATCTAAAGCAGAGGCTCACTGATGCCATTGCCACCATTGATGATGGTATGCTACAGCAAACATGGCAAGAAATTGAGTACCGTCTTGATGTGCTTCGTGCAACTAATGGTGCCCATATAGAGGTGTAATAAGAGGCAAAAAAATTAAATATATACGCCTCATTTTGTAATAATTCTCACTTGTCTTTTCATTTGCCTATGTAATAAATTTATGAAATTGTAAAGAGACTTTATGACACCCTGTATATATTTATTTAGTACAAAAAATCCATGTGCTCTGCTCCAGACAGTCTTTAATTCAATGTTTTTATCGTTCTTGTCTAATGTGTCAATAAATTGTTGGAGTAACTCCTCTACTTAGGCAAGAACAATAGAAACATCGAATTAAAGACTGTCTGGGCCAGAACACAAGTGGGTTTCTTGGACCTAACATTATTGTTCATAGTGTTGGTTTATTATGCTTTCGGTACACAACTCAACATGTATTTCACTTTGTACTGTCAGTCAATGCAATGTGAAAGAAAGATTAAAATTTGCAACACATGCTAGAACTAGACACTCTCGTCTTCTTTTCTGACGCAGCTTTAGTATGAAAGCAAGTGATGCCTTTTCAGAGTGAATACTTTAATTGAAATGAAGGAAAGGTGATAATTATTCATTAATGGTAGTAGGAGCTGATTTGGGATAAAGTAGGGGTAACATGGGAATAAAAATAATACTTTTGCAATGGAAAAAGAAATGGATTAGGATTATAGTAAAAGAAGTGTTGTATAAAATATTATTGAACTCTAAAAACAAATAAGAAAAAAGAAACCAGACACACTAACAATCGTAAAACCAAACCGGAAATAACCAAATGCTGATTGAAACTTGTGTAGCGCTCACTCCCGGAGGAGCCGCTGAAAATGAACCATGGGTCAGTCTCCCCGCACTAGGGAATAAATATACTAGAGAGAAAACAGCAGCGTGTTCCTTATTTACAAACGGCCTTGGAGGCCTCTCACCCATCCACCGATTGCTTTAGGCTCCGCTGACCCAGGACGTCTCTCCGCTCGATATTGACTGGGGATACTTGCGGCCGGATCCGTTGTCTGACTTTCCGTAGCTTGTCCACGACTTGTCCAGCTCACCGCCTGCTCTCCGTATCCGATCAACTCGCGGCAACTCCTCACTCAAGGTCTTTGGTTCCTTAATCTGCAGCAACTCTCGGGAACTTGGAGGTCTCCTTCTCCTAAGGCTGGATGACCCGATGTAAGGAACTGACAGGTCTCACTCGCGCTCTGGCCTAGGCCCTCTAGCGATATCTTGCACTGCGTCTGCTCTCCCTCGTTCCCTGGCGCGCTCTGGCGCGTTCCCCACGAGGCTCAGGATGTCAAGCGTCTGTGTCCCACCCACTTCCTGTCTGTTTGCAAAGCACGCCGGGAAATGTAGTCCCAATGTCCAGTGTCTCTGATCGCGATTGTCTCCATCTTGTGGCCAAAAATAGGTACTGCCACAGCAAGGTTTTAACACAGCGCTACACTTGTAATTAATTTATTATTGTAATGTATATGATAACTGAAGAACATGAATGAAGGTGACTTGACCATTTAGTAACCTCATTTTTATCAGGAATGACTGTTCTGTTTATTATATTTATGTTTTCTTTCAAAACACATAATATTTTACAAATGCCCAAGAGTACATTATCAAATAATTTTAATGACTCAGAAAACCTACTAGCATTTTACAAAACATGAAGAAAAAAAAACCTTGAGATGGAGGTTAAAGCCACGTTGAAGTAACAGCTATAGTGTTATTTTATTTTATAAAACACTTATCTACTGTAAAATATGTTCTACTTACTGCTGTTAAGTTAACCGCCTGTCATCACAAAAAAGTAACCATTAAATGCACAATAAATCCATTTTAAATTAATGTATATGAAATTCAGTTTTTATGTAATGGTCTTCTTATAATATAGTCATCCTTAAACAATCCCAGATAATGGAACTATTATTTTACATGTATTATTGGACACCAAGCTTTGCTGGGTTAGCAATCGACTTGAAAATTACATATATATGTATATCGGGGTTATTCAGAGAAAGGTGCAACTCTGGAGAACTTTTGGAGAAGTGAAACTTCTAGGTCAAAATAGCCAAACTGGAAAAATTCTCCCATTCATCTTACTTTCCAAATCAGGTATTTTGACCTAGAATTTTCACTTCTCCAAACGTTCTCCAGAGTTTTACCTTTCTCTGAATAACCCTGTATATTTTTTTAATTAATTAGGAAATATCTGCTATAATTATTTCCAATAAACAGCCAATGCACTACAACTCTAATAATTTTGGGAAAGTGATCCTTAGCTAAACAGAAATACAACAGGCTGTTTATGTTATATCTCACTTATGAACTGCATGATCTTGGTTATGAGCTCTTCTTTCTTCGCCCTAGCTTTAGTAGGGATCCCACGTTGTATCAGCCAGTTTTCAAGGGTAGCATTTTTTAGTTTAAATAACTGGAAGAAAACCAAAATGGAATATTTGTTTTATGATATATGTATTGTAAACAAACACTATCGCTTTAGTGACATATATATATGTCAACATTTTCCAGTTTTTCGTTCTTATGTTGTAATTTGTTAAATAGGCCACCATGTACTCACAGAAAGACTTAAGACAGACATAAACATCATGTTGTGATATGAGTCATGACTGGTTCTCAGGCAAATCACAAATGATTTCAACCCAGGTGTTGAAGAATTTTACGATTCAGGTAACACTAAAACAATGAGTGCATTATAGTTTTCACACTTCAGTGTTTTCTGACATACTTTTATTATTATTATTAGCAAGACACGGCTTAAACATCTTGTAATATGAATGATAGATTGCAGTTCAGTACTTAGGACAACAGTAATTTAAGACTTTTTGGCTTGTTAAGCCAGGTGAGAATGTTGAAGGAATGAGTCATTCCAAAATGCAGCAACATAGCACTTTGGCACATGGTATATTGTCTCAAATGGATTGATAACAAATCTGTAGCGTCTTCTGATTTTACAGTATATTTTAGCACAAGAGAAGGGTTTGTCTGATAAAGTGTCAGTAATCTTTAAAGGCTTTATATGAAATAGTAATAAACAGCATGGAATAATGCTTTAAAAACTAGGAGATTTGAATCTCTTCATTTTGGGATGCTGAAGTTGAGAACAAAGGTGTAATTCAGTAGCACTTTTTAAGTTGATGCTGTGCTCTGATTTAAGAACTCATAGTTTGTATTTATATTGTTGTGCAGGATTAGAAAATGTATTAATGAAGAACAGCTATTGGCAGCACCCAGAATGCAGGTAAAAATTAAAAACTACTGATCCACTCTATGTATTCCCAGTATAAGCTGTACATACTTTTGAATATATCTAAATTATATAAAGAAAATATACATAAAACATTTAATAACCACCTGTTGAAAATGACTCATTAAATGTATTTACTAATATAATCCGATACACATCAATAATGTCTTATTATCTATCCATGGCAAGCATGAACATTTTCCTTCCACAGCCCATTCACAATATTTTTTATCATATTGTTAGTATCTACATCAGATACCACCAATGGACATATATCCTAACAATTTTCCTACCATTTAACCCTTTGAATGCCATCCATGTATCTTTTACAGCAAGGAGTTTCATTATTAGGTTAAGAGCAAAACCAGAGCTCTTAAAAGATATGGGGACACATTACAATATTGGTGCTAACGTTAATGCTCACCTGCGTGAGCATTAACGTTAGCCACGGTGGCTACCGCATATTACAATACAAACGCTAACGGGTTAAGTAACCCATTTGCGTTTGGTACCTTGTGCTTTTTAGTGCGAGGTTACTGTACTTTGTGCTCCCTATACTTAACTAGGGATGAGCGGTTCCGGTTCGGACGGTCCGGGGTTCGACCCGAACTTGGCCTGTTCAATGAGATCGCGAACACCGAACATTTCCGGGTGTTCGCCGCATGTTCGACCACAATGCATTTTCCCACTGGCCTGAAGCTCGTAATTGGCTACAGCCTTGCACCTGACCACAGGTCTGGTGCAAGACTGGTTCAACACTATGCCAATCACCGCTCAATCATGGGCTCACAGAGCCAAGTCCCGCAGCAATGCGCCGATTCTGCACGCATTTCAGAGGAGATTTCAAAGGAGATAGTTGTGTCTTGTTACTGCCGGTCTGCCACGCTACTGGGGGGGGTCTGGGGGTCCCATTTCTACCAAATATCAGGGAATTTAGGTGATGTGTGTCTTGTCACTGTGCCAGCAAGTCTTTTTGGGTCTCATTTCTACCAAATATCAGGGAATTTAGGTGATGTGTGCCTTGTCACTGTGCCAGCAAGTTTTTTTGGGGTTAACAACTTTCTTTAAAACATTTGTGAATTGAGGTGATCTTATGGGTCTTGTCACTGTGCCAGCAAATCTTTTTGGGGCTCACTAATTTCTTTAAAACATTTGTGAATTGAGGTGATCTGTGTCTTGTCACACAGCCAGTACCACGCAGTATTTTGGGGGTCACAAATTTCTACAAAACATTTGAGAATTGAGGTGATCTGTGTCTTGTCACTGCCAGCAAGTATTTTGGGGGTCACAAATTTCTAAAAAACATTTGTGAATTGAGGTGATCTGTGTCTCGTCACACATCCAGTACCACGCAGTATTTTGGGGCTCACTAATTTCTACAAAACATTTGTGAATTGAGGTGATCTGTCTCTTGTCACACAACCAGTACCACGCATTATTTTGGGGCTCACTAATTTCTACAAAACATTTGTGAATTGAGGTGATCTGTGTCTCGTCACACATCCAGTACCACGCTGTATTTCAGGGCTCACTAATTTCTACAATTCATTTGTGAATTGAGGTGATCTGTCTCTCGTCACACAACCAGTACCACGCATTATTTTGGGGCTCACTAATTTCTACAAAACATTTGGGAATTGAGGTGATCTGTGTCTCGTCACACATCCAGTACCACGCTGTATTTCGGGGCTCACTAATTTCTACAAAACATTTGTGAATTGAGGTGATCTGTCTCTTGTCACTGGCTGCCAGCTATCAGTGTGTCTCACTGAGTTATACCAGAGTTCTTTAAATCTTTATACCAGAGTTGAATCAGAGTTCTGTATATATTAATCTATATATCACTCACCATGTCTGAAAGAACAAAAAGGATAGGCAGACGCTCCCAGACACAGATAAGAGGGCAAGCAGCCCCTGTGTCGGGAGGCTGTGCCTCTGGTTGTGGTGGACGTGGTGCATCCTCTGCAGGGGCACGCTTGTCTTTTCTAACTGGTGCTGGCCATCTTAAGCAGCAGCAACATACAGAGGACTTGGTGGATTGGCTAACCAGGCCATCCTCATCCTCTGAGTCCTCTGCCAGCCAGGCTTCTAGTGCTTTACAGTCCACCTCAGCTGCCAAAGCATCTAATGCAGCCTCCATGTCCACAGCTACTCCTGCCATAGCCTCGCTATCACACACGGAGTCAGCTGAATTGTTTGACTACAATGAGAGTGACATGCTGCTTGAGGATGCGCAGCAAGTACAGTGCTCTGATTCAATCTCTGAGGTTGAGCAAGGGAGTATAATCAACCTAGAGGAAGGGGGTGCCAGTGATGACACACAAATAACTGGCACTCATGTTGCCCCAGCAGCTGCAGCATACTTCCAAGTTGGCTCCAGTGACGAGGAGATAGCGGGTGATGATGATGACAATGATGATGAGGTCACTGACACCACCTGGGTGCCAGATCGAACAGAGGAATTAAGTGAGGAAGAGGGGGAGGAGGAGGCACAGCAAACACGAGGCACAACATCCTCTGTGACCAACCGTAGCACTAGCCAGTCCAAGGCATCACATGTCAGAGCTGCTCCGGTGCAGAGTGCTGTTGTCTCAAAGAACACATGCAGGAACTCTGTTGTCTGGGAGTTCTTTAAGAAATGTGCAGTAGAGCGCAGCGTTGCTATTTGTAATCTATGTCAGATGAGGCTTAAGCGTGGGAAAGATACCGGACACTTGGGTACCACGTGCTTGAGGCGACATATGAATAAGTGCCACACATCCCGTTGGTGCAAAACTTTGCTTAGGACCTCCTCCTCCTCATCTGTCTCTACCCCCACTGAAATTTTGGGTTTTATTTTTAACCCTTATTTCATGGAAAACTCACTGTCCCTTTAAAAACATTGACTTGCATTGGGTTCGAGTTCGGGTTCGGACCCGAACAAATGGGAAGTTCGGGTTCGGGCTCGAACCGAACTCGGGGAGTGTTCGGCTCATCCCTATACTTAACATGGGAAGCGCAAAGTGTTAATGAGCGTTAGTATTACAATCTACTAGCGCTGATTAACGTCCGGCTGTGGTTAGCAAAAAGTTAACCACAGCCAGGACTTGTTGCTAACGGATTCCGCTTCTGCAGAATCTATTAACACCAGCCAAAAAAAATTAAAAAGGATCGTATACTCACCTCCTGTCCCGCGGCTCCGTCCGCCTCCTCCGTCCAGCGGGACCAGAGAGAGACTGGGGGAAAACGTTCCTCAGTCTCCCCCTGTGTATCACTACACAGACCAGATCTCGCGAGGCAAGATCCGGCAGGTCATGTGACCGCCGGCGTCTGGCTCAATGGAGTCCTATGGACTCCATCGAGTGGATGCTCGCGGCGGCACTGAGCGCCGCCGCGAGCATCCCGGGGCATAGAGCCCGCAAACAATGCAGGCAGCTTTTTAAGCCCCTGCATTGTAATCCCACGTTAAAATGGGGGCAGTAGGGAGAAAACTGCGGGCGCAGTTTTTCTCCCTAGTGCTCCCCGTTTTAACGTGATGAATGTAATGTGGCCCATGGTTGGTAGAGAAAGCTTCAATATTAACCATCTGACCTAATGATGTGGTAGACTCCTGCTGGACACATGCGGTCTCCTGACACCTTGCTCCCACCTTCCTTTTCAAGGCTTGTTTTCGTAAACTCCCATTGTTCAATGTGTAGAGGTTTCAACATCCCGTCAACAGGGAATACAGATTTTATTCTGATTGCCCTGACATATTCTTCTGAACAGACCTCTTCCTCCTCTCTGATAGGCAAATGCCAGGTGAGGTTTTGCAGAGCAACAAACTATTTCATGGTGTACCTTCAATCTGACCCTTCAAGTGTCAATCCCCTTTTCCCTAAATTGGGGATTCCCCATATATCTCTCCTGCTCTGGTGAAGTTAGAGAACGTCTATGTAATGGAACATTGATTTAGGTTATAATCTAGTTCAACATCTAGCGTATTTGGGAGACCTCAAAATTAAATTCTCTTCAATGCTTGCTCTGGGGCAGTTATGGAGAACATTTACAATGCCCTACTGAAATGACTCTGAAAAGATATAACGAAGAAAAAAAAGGTCCTCTATGACCACTTGATTAGTGAAAGAGTATAAGTGTGCTCGAGAGCGCTAACGAGAGCTTTAGTAGAGTCTTGGAATAGTTTCCACGATCACATCAGTGATCCATGAGACCCCCCCCCCACTGTGTGCAGATACCAAAATTATCTCTCCAGGAGGGAGAACATCTCGGTCCCCCTTTAACAGAGGATGAGGTCCATAAGCAAATCACAGCATTAAAGAATTGGAAGTGACCAGGTGCTCAATGAATCAGTGCAGAATACTACAAAATAACTCTATTATCTTTTAATACAGGATCTGTATTAATGACAACCCTGGTACTACACGGTCTATTATATTATTCAGCTACCCATATTATGGAAGGTGTACAAAGGAGGTGTACCACATGAGACACTCTGACAACCTGGTTCATGCCACTAATGCAGCCATGGATGCCATGGCATCTTATCATGAAATGCTGCTATGCCTCCTATGCAGAGACTGCATGTCTCTTTTTTTTTTTTTTGTATTCAAAATTTTTATTTTGAAAGAAAGTCAGCGGTACAATCAGACAGTTAAAATAAATGAATGAAAGCGATAACGCAAGATAAACATACAATTAGTCAGCGCAAATAATAAAACAAAAATCAAATAACAAAGAGGTGGGGACATACCAAAAAGTGCTCCAGAGAGGGGGGGGAAAAAAAAAAAAAAGGGTGGCAAGGCCAAATGTGACTGTCCTGGCTCACTCCCAAAGTAGGAGGCCATGGAGACATGCAGGTCACAAGGCCGGGGTACTCGGGGGCCAGGTATGGTGGGTAGAGCCATGGTGGCCACCATAATGGCACACCCCGAGTTGGCCCCAAACGCCAAAAGAAAAAGTAATAAAAATAAAATTAAAAAAAAAAAAAAAGGAAAGGGGGGGGAAGGGAATCTGCAGCACGAGGTGGTGTGCAAAAACAAGGGGAAAGAGTAAAAATGAGGGGGGGGTAAGAGTTAAAGTAACCTGCGCAGCTAGGGGACAAATCAAAAATGCCGTGCAAAGTGACATAAACCAATCTGCATAAAAATGTGGCTGGTATACAAATAAGCGGCCCCAGCCGGGGAATGTCATCAGGTCGCATAGGGAAAACAAAGACATAATGTCCTCTTATCGCTTAAGCACAGCAAAGAAAAATAGGTGTCCACAGAAAATCCACAACAGGAGGGAGAGGGGTCTCCATATAATAAAGTCTCAATACTGAAATGGGGGGGGGGTAAGCAAAATCACATAGAAGGCACAGCAAAAACAAAGAACTCAACGCATTCTGACTAGGATCATATAGAGGGGGAAAATAACAGAGCAGAAAAACGTAAGGGGGGAAGCACATCAAAAGGATCTCTCGGGGTGGGGGAGAGTTGACCATAGCCAAAACCGATGAGATTCCTGCTTGTAAGTGTGGAGTCAGTTGCTTCAGCCCGTATCCAGTAGTAGGATTGGGACCACCGCAGGCATCTCCACGGAAGGCGATCCATAACTCTCGGTCACCGCAGGCATGGAAACGTGATCTAACGGTGGGCTCTTTCGCGTAGTTTTAACAACTGGCTGTAGGGGGCCATCTGTCTCAAATCTGCCTGGCCCGCAGTCAGCCTGCTCTGGTATCGCCACCTCCGCAGACACAAGGGGACACTCTGCATGCCACGTGGAAACCGATGTAACGGCTCCAATCACCTCCGGCACCTCCGCTGTCGCTCCCGCAGGGACTGCAACCTCCAGGGAAGCACAAATCTCCATCCCGCTTCCTCTGCACAGGATCAGGGCCTCCTCCGAGGGCCCAGACACCTGTGTCAGAGCCCCAGGTAGATCGCCACTCCCGGCGCAGCTCCCCAAGGACGCCCCGAGCGAGCAGGCCGCAGGACCACTCAATCCCTTGACGGCATCCGGCTCTTCGGAACTCGGGGTTTTCGCTCCACTGCAGCCCCTCAGAGCAGCCAGCATCTGGCGCCAGACACTCCTGGTGACCGGACCATCGTCGTCCTCCCCCGCCAGCAATCTCAAGCAGGCGTCCAGGCCTGTGACCAGGGCTCCCTCACCTCCAGGGGTGGGGGAGGATCCGTCCATCCATCCCCCCGCAGGTCCGACCTCCACTCCCACGATATCATCATCTAGGTCGAAAGGGAGAAGTGGGCCCACCATCTCCGTCCTCCGCAGCAGGGACTCAATCTGGGGCAGGGCGTCCCGACCAGCGTCGCCGCTAGACAGCTGGAACCCGGTTGCAGGCCGCAAAATGGCCGCCGGCACTGCTCTGTAGCCACAAGGCAGCAGCTGCCAGCGGTGTCTCTAGTCCGGAGGGGGTGCCAAACGGACTCCGGACGGCACAGTACCGAGGACCAGCCGCTCAGGGACCTTTTAAGAAGGAAAAGTTGCAGAAAAAGTCATCGAGTGGTCCCTGTAAGGAGAAGACGCACGGAGCTCCAGTGAGATACGTCTGCTCCCTTCAGCAGCCGGCCACGCCCCCCTCGAGACTGCATGTCTCTTATCCAATTAAACATGGTTGGTTTACACCCCATGTATAAATGACCCAAATTTCACTCACCTAAAGAAATGCTGCTACATTGTTTATGGGCATATCCCAGGATCACCCCTTCTGGAATAGCGGACAGGTATTTCACAGCCATCCTCTTGGGAGACAAAAGGCATGCCAACCTGTCTATCTTATGGCTGCAACAGCTGAGAAAGACAGTTTAGGTTTTGGATAACCTAACAGCACCTTCCTTCTCCATGGTTTATGCCAGAATATTACTAGCAATTTTGTATTTTGATTACAGTTGTGTTCAAAATTATTCAACCCCCAATGCTGTAAAGGGTTTTAGGGAATTTAGTGTACATTTGTAATTGTATTCAGAATGAAATCCTAGAAGGACTTTTTAAAGAACCATATGCAACTAAAATGACATCAATTGGTTTTGTAATACAGTAGTAAATGTTTCTTTTGTGAATTCTACATTGACACAATTATTCAACCCCTTAAAGACTACCACTCTGAAGAACAGAGGTTCATTCAAGTGTTTTCAATCAGGTATTGAAAACACCTGTGGATGTCACGGAGCAGCAATAAAGCATAATAAGCACCAATTAGGCAGCTTTAAAATGACTGTGATACTCAGCTCCTTCTAGACATTTACTGGTGTGGTTACAAACATGGTGAAGTCAAGAGAATGGTCCAGGAAGACAAGAGAAGAGGTGATTACTCTTCACAGGAAGGGCAATGGCTATAAGAAGATTGCAAAGATGTTAAACATACCAAGAGAGACCATAGGAAGCATCGTTCGCAAATTCAAGGCAAAGGGCACTGTTGAAACGCTACCTGGTCGTGGCAGAAAGAAGATGCTGACTTCGACTGCTGTGCGCTACCTGAAGCGTAGAGTGGAGAAAAGTCCCTGTGTGACTGCTGAGGAACTGAGAAAAGATTTGTCAGATGTGGGTACTGAAGTTTCAGACAATACGGCGCACACTGCGTAATGAAGGCCTCCATGCCAGAACTCCCGGGCGCACCCCCTTGCTGTCTCCAAAGAATAAGAAGAGTCGACCTCAGTATGCCAAAAGTCATGTGGACAAACCACAGAAGTTTTGGTATAGTGTTCTGTGGACTGAGGAAACAAAATTAGAACTGTTTGGGCCCATGGATCAACGCTATGTTTGGAGGAGGAAGAACAAGGCCTATGAAGAAAAGAACACCTTGCCTACTGTGAAGCATGGCGGGGGGTTAATCATGCTTTGGGGCTGTTTTGCTTCTGCAGGTACAGGGAAGCTTCAGCGTGTGCAAGGTACCATGAATTCTCTTCAGTACCAGGAGATATTGGATGACAATGTGATGCAGTCCGTCACAAACCTGAGACTTGGGAGATGTTGGACCTTTCAACAGGACAATGATCCCAAGCATACCTCCAAGTCCACTAGAGCATGGTTGCAGATTAAAGGCTGGAACATTTTGGAGTGGCCATCGCAGTCACCTGACTTAAATCCGATTGAGAACCTCTGGTTCATGGGACTTAAAGAAAGCAGTTGCAGTGCGCAAGCCTAAGAATGTGACTGAACTGGAGGCTTTTGCCCATGACGAATGGGCGAAGATACCCGTAGATCGCTGCAAGACACTTGTGTCAAGCTATGCTTCACGTTTAAAAGCTGTTATAACTGTAAAAGGATGTTGTACTAAGTACTAAGATTGAATGTCACTTGGGGGTTGAATAAAACTGATAATGATGTGAGCACAGAAAAGACATTTGTGGTTATTTCATTATAAATGTTATGTTATATTTTTCTGACCTACACGTGCCACTTTGATTTAATTGTAAGCAAGGTGACTGAATGATCAAAATCAATGTCAAACTGGCCAAAACACTCAATTTCAGTGGGGGTTGAATAATTTTGAACACAACTGTAGTTTAGGGATTAATTTATTTATTTATAGTGTTTTACCAGGAAGGATACATTGAGATGTCTCTCGTTTTCAAGTATGTCCTGGGTTCAAGAACATTGAAATGTTAGTCGTTACAGAAATACAAAGCTAATAACATGCAAGATATTTAAAAAAACCCACGAATTTACAGATTTACACAGAAAATAAATAAGTAGGAAATAGTCATTATGTTACATGTTTACAGGTGCATTCCGTATTGAGCTATGTTAATAGGGAGCTCGAGTGACCTAAGACTGGGTGAAGATTTGATGATGTCTGGGAGGTTATTCCATAACTGCGGCGCTCTGTAGGAAAATGAGGATCGAGCCACTTTCTTTTTGTATTGTGGTATTGTAAGTAAGGTGCTGGTGACATATATGGGGAGATTGCAATTTATGTAGTTTAGGTGCTGTTCCAAAGATCATGGTGACAGTTTTGTCAGTATTTAAAAAAGGATTGTTGTGTTTGATCCACTTTTCTACCTCTGTGAATTGTTCTTGCAGCACAGCCTCCAGCTGCGGGAGAGTTGGTTTGCTGGTATAGATTATGGTGTCATCTGCATACATGTGTACAGTTGAGGCTTTGCAGATGTTGGGCAGATCATTTATGAATATCGTGAATAGCATTGGCCAAGTATCGAGCCTTGGGGTACACCGCATGTGACTGGGAGGGGGAGGGAGGAGCTGCTAGAAATGGACACATATTTTGATCGGTCGGATACATACGATTGAAACCAGGTTAGCGTGCGATCACCAATACCAGAGTTTTTGTAACAAGATGCCATGGTCTACTGTGTCTAAGGCCTTGGCAAAATCAAGGAAGATGGCTCCAGTTAGGTTTCCTTGTTCCATGCCAGCTTGGATATCATTGCAGACTTTTAAAAGGGCGGTTGTAGTTGAGTGATTCGGACGAAAGCCAGATTGATCTGGGGTTAAATAGTTCTAATATTGATACTAATCACGTAATTGCATGTACACACATTTTTCCAACTTTTTTGACATTACAGGGAGCAATGATATCAGACGGCAGTTGAATACCAAAGTATTGTCACCACTTTTATGGATAGGTACTACTCTCGCAGTCTTTCAGAGTTTGGGTATATATCCAGTCGCCAGTGATTCATTGATTAGGGTTGCGACAGGATTTGCAATTGCCGGCGCACTGATTTTCAGCAGCATTAGAGCTCAAATAATTCTGCATTTTATGTATTGTGCCTGACCTGATAAAAATATACAAGACACAAAGATATCTTATGATTAAAAAAGCTTCTTCTTTGACAGCAGCTCATCTTTTAAGGTATGAAAAGTGTCAGTGTGAATGAGCAATACAATTCACATCAAAATGACCCCCCCTCCTCAGAAGGACTTTTGCATGTTGGTCTTTACAGGTTACTCATACCAGCAAAGAAATTCCATACCTGCACTTATCAAGAGTGAAAAATCTATAGGCAGCTTTAAATGAAGCTCATTTTACTAACACAAATGTTAAAATCAGGTATGTGGATTTCTCATATTCACTCAGCCATAACAAATACCATTCAAATACAGGATCAAAACAAGTCTCGGTTATGCTAATTGCTGCAAACAATTTCAGCAAAGACAAATCAAAATCACAGATGCTGAGGCCCAATGTATAAAACATGTCCTGGCACAGACGTGCATTTAATATTTCTTTGTATCATGTGGTATAATATTTGCAATGTTTGGAAGGTAACTAGATATTCAACGTAAAGACATTTGCAAAATGCACTCAGTCCATTCCCTTAAGACTTTTCTGTACCGTGTTAGCCAAATTGATAGGAAATACAAAATGTTTTTAACCCC
This sequence comes from Leptobrachium leishanense, assembly GCA_009667805.1. Lineage (NCBI taxonomy): Eukaryota > Metazoa > Chordata > Amphibia > Anura > Megophryidae > Leptobrachium > Leptobrachium leishanense. Next base: position 123,374,040 of record CM019067.1, on the reverse strand, counting down.
TAAGGAACCATAATAGGAGATCAACTTAACAACAAATTCAACTTAAAATGTCTACATTAAATGAAACCTCTCTTATTTGGTGAAAGTAGGGATGTGTAGAGCTGTGAATGCTAACACCAAATAACCAACAATATTGTTGATCCTGAAGAGGTTAAAATTGATTTTCTCTAGGCAGTAGCTAACATTGATATGTATCGATTCAGCAATGCTGCCCAGGAACATCAAGGTCTACTAAGTAATAGACTTTGCTCACTGTAGTAAATGTGCCAAGGAAAACATCAATCAGTCTATAGCTTAAAAGACGGTCTTGATTTGCTTCTAGGTTTGTTGGTTGTCCAGCTACCTATTCCCATCCAGTAATGTAAATGCCTCCCATGGATGAAGATGATGATAGTCACATACAAGGACCTCTGAAAGGTAGGCACCACCTAAAGTTCAGTCTCCCCTAGCTGTTTTATATTAAATTTCCGGCCCTTATACCCTCCTGCCTACAGTGCTGTAGTTGCACCTTTCTCCTAACCTCCAAATCTCTTTGACTCTTGTAACTTTACCTGGCTAAATCTAACCTCTACCACTATTCCCCCACCAAATGAAAACCCACAGGAAATAATAAATTCATTAATAAGAATTATTTTCATTTTATAGGGGTTATTCAGAGAGCATTTTGGAACTCTCTCGGTCCCCGCACTTCAGGAATCAAATTCCCCGACCCTGCTGTGAATTCAGCATTCACCGCAGGGTCCTCGAAGTGCAGGGAAAAGGTCGCTGAACGGATCTGGAAAAAAAATAAAATAAAAATAATCGCTGAAAATATTGGATCACTTTGAACCGCTGCAGAAAACCCGCCGAACGTACTCGATGATTCGCCGCAAACCCACCGAACCCGACCAAAAAAAGTAGACGATCCGCCGAGCACAGCGCTGACCAGCCTCTGGAAAAGGCGACAAGCCGACGAACGGGGTAAAAAAACAAAACGATTGAAATTCAAAAACATTTCAAACGCTGTTTGCAAAACAACTGCTGGACGAAAATGTCTGGAATTAACATAGAAGGTCATATGAATAATAATAAAAAGGTCTATTACAGAAAAAAATGCTTTTAAAAAAAATCTGAAGGAAATTTTTTTCCGGAAGAATGCCTAAAAAAATAAAATAATTTTTGCTGCAAATTAAAAGAATAAATGGTTTAATAAAAACTGGAATATTTTTAACATTGAAACCTATGAGATTCGCCTGATTAAACCTGCCGAATGAAACCACTGAACATCAGGGCATTTCACTGACATTTCTCTGCTGTTTGGTGTTCTCTGAATAGGTTAACCATTGCTTCTCTATGGGGATTTCACTGCTGCCGAAGATCACCATATTTCGCTGGCAATTCACCAATATTTGGTGAATTGCCAGGTTTTGAATAGCCGAATGGCCAATTTCGGGGGCCAGTTTGTCTCTCTCTGAATAACCCTGTTTAGTTATATAGATTTGACATACAGTAAACAACCATTGTTGCAGCAAGAATGTGGTCATTCAAGACCATTAGGGGTTAAACAAGTGATGAAAGGTACAAAAAAATACACTTCCATGGGAGTTAGTATGAAAAACATAAAACATTTCCATTGATTCTTTAAGAATGAGACAAGCTATTCCATTTCACTGAAGCGGAAGATGAAATAAAGGGTTTAAAACGAGTGGGGTAAGCAACAAAATAATTTAGGTGTGATGCGCCCGGCTCGCCTCCACATCCTGCAGGAGGTCGGAGGGTCATGGTGTCGATCACATGGCCAGGGCTGCTGTGGGGAAAGTCATATAACAAGAGCCTAGGTAGCTGTCCAAATGGATCCCCCACATCATGCCTGTGCTCCTGCAGCCTAAACAAAAAACAAAGAGAGGGGGCCATCCGTCTCCTTAGAGGTCATCCACTGGAGACTTTCCAACTGTGAACAATCAACAAACATATGGGAAGAGAAGAGGGAGGAAAAATAAATGTTTGACAGAGCGGCAAGCTGCAATGAGAAATTGTTTCTCAATGCAGAGGTGACTCAACATGGGAAGAGAAAATCAGTCCAATATAATAAGAAAATCAGCATGTATAACTTTGCACATTACATCATAAGCATACAAAGTAACAAAAACAGAACAATCTATCAGGAGGGCAGTAATCCTCAAGATAAGTTTGTCCTCCATGCAGAGGTGGCCATATGTAGGTAGAGGGGAGAAAGAAAAAAAGTGAGGGGTTAAAGTTGAACATCGCAAATTAGCTCAGCACGGATCGTGAGCCTCAACATCCTAAGACATCAGTCCTTTCAATATCCTTAGGTATGATCCCCCATTCAGACAGGAGTGTCCAGGTCTACTCCACGCTGAAGACCAAGTGTGCGCCTTCTCCCTTAGTAACCATCTAGGAGCTGATCTCTCCCCAGTGATATTTAAGGTTAGGGTCAGACGAGCGTGATTTCTACGGACTGTACGTCCGTGCACACGGACGTACGTCAGTACGGAAGACGCAGTCGTGGCCAGACCAGTGGCGACTCTAGGAACAATATTTAGGGGGGGCACAGAAGATACCGCAGTCAAAACTGGGGGGGCACTAATAATTTTCACCACTAAATCATACCACTGAATAAAACTAAGGGCCCTATCACCTGGTGTGAGCTAAAACACTATCGCTAAAGGAAAAAGTTAGTGCGAGTCGCTAAAACTTACAGGGTTATTCAGAGAGCGTGAAAAGCAGGAGAATGACTGGAGAATGACTGGAGAATGAAAAATTCTAGGTCAAAATTCTCCCTTTCATCTCACTTTCCAAATCGGCTATTTTGACCTAGAATTTTCCATTCTCCAGTCATTCTCCTGCTTTTCACCGCTTTCTGAATAACCCTGTTAGTGCCTGACGACCTACTAACAGATCACCTTGTCTGCGGTAGTCAATGAACAAGGTCGTTTGGCGCACGCTAGGGAAACTCTAAGAGGTTGAGACCCAGCGCTAATGCGGTTGTGTACAGGATAGAAGGTTTTTTCTTTTCCATACCTATCCCCTGCCCTCACAAGCTTGAATATGAACACATCCAGTGAATAACCTCACACCCCTGCATTATTAAAATCCTCCACGGTGGCCGCATCATCCATGTTTATATGCACACATATATTAAGGCTGATGGGCATTGCATGATAAATGCCACCCAACAGCATGTAGAATCATTACAATGCATTTAACCACTTCGCTGCGGTGGACGCACAGGTAGCGTTCCATGCTCGATGTCAGCCCAGCACCCGGAACCGCCGCCGGAGTAATTAGGTGTCATCGCGGGGGTGCGATGACACCTAATTCAGGCGCCCCCAGCCGCATGTGCGGAGGAGGGGCCTGAAAGGGAGGGGGGGAGGTCCTTCGGACCTCTCTCCCTCCCGATCGGCGGCGTGCAGGGGGTTAACCCAGGCACCGTTTGGAAGGGCACAGCCTGCCCTTCCAAATGGTACCTGGCATTAACCCCATGGGGGCCGGATCACGAATCGGCGCCGAAAAGCGCCGGTTCGTGATCCTTTCCCGGAGCTGGCCGACATCTTGGATGTCGGCCAAGCTTCCGGGAATGCCCCCTGAGGCCTGGTGTCATCGTGCATAGCACGATGACGCCAGTCCTGGAGTTAACCCCTAACTGCCACCAATGGTGGAGATAGGGGGTTCCAATGAACCCCCTATCTCCCGATCCGTGGCAGTTAGGGGTTAATGTTTGGTATTGTTGGATCGGCCAGAGCATGGCCGTTCCAATAATACCAAACATGAGTATAAAAAAAGTTAAAAAAAATAAATAAATAAATAAAAATAAAAAAATATTTACAAAAAAAAAATTATAAAAAAATAATAAACAAGTTTTTTTTTTCTTTTTTTTGGTTTGTTAATGCAGCAATATTGTTCCCATTTCAATTATAATGTGAACAATGATTTTTGTATGCGGTGCGTTTGTTAAAAATCGCGTAATTTTCCCCAAACAAAAATGTAATGAGACCCCATCTCTAATTTTTTGAACAAGCGCACCCCATACAAAATATAACCGCAATTGCTCGCATGTTAAAATGTGAAAAAAAAACACTTTACACGTTGTAAATTACTGAACATTCATATTTTATTGCATTTTTTGTTATAATATACAGACAGGTCATGACGTATACATATAATAATGACATATTATGAATCTGCCGAGTCTGCCGGAAAGAACGATATATATTATGTCTGGGTCATATACTAAAATAAGCCTTCAAAATGCATTTAAACATGATGACCAAAATCGGTAAAAATGAGCTCAGCACAGAGGCGGGAAAAGCCTCAGCAGCGAAAGGGTTAAGAGATCCAAAAGGAAGGCCAGGTGAGCGACAATAATTTCCCTGCTACAGCATATAAATAATACATGTTTCAAGGCAAGACTTATCCATGTGTTCCTTTAAACATGGTCCACACAGTCACCCTAATAATCAACCGCTTACATACTATGAATAACCCCCAGCATAAAATGTTTAAAATTAGGCAATATATTAGAATTAGGATATATGTGCATAAAGGATACATTTATAATAGAGCTTACTGCAACAGCAGCAACATTGCTGACCAGATCCATTACCATGGTGTATGGGGCCATGAGAACACCTGTGCTGCATTCCTTTCAATTGCCTATTAATTTTGGACGAGGACCTGGTTTTTCTGTTTTTTTGGAGTTAGCACCAGGGTTGAGCAGTAGGTAAAATGTTGCAATTAGTGTACCTCAAAATTTTTGCGCTGGCACCAAGTGATCTGTTAGCTGCAAAAGCGCTAGAGGATAGAGATCTCTAGCGTTCCCTGTGTTAAGTATAGGACGCGGAAAGTACAGTAAGCTCGCAGTACAAATCGCTAATAGCGACGCGCTAAGTGATTTTTCCCGTTTGTAGCGGGAGGCAAACGATCTGTTGGTCAGGTGCTAGACTCAATTAACCTGGCGCTAACACAAAATCACGCCGACGCAAGGGTTAACTCACACCAGGTAATAGTGCCCTAAATAAGTATATATAAATAAGATTCCAAAACCCCAGAGTAAATGATGCAATGATGCCTTTTTGTTGTACTAACCTGATACTTAAATTCAATATTTTTTTGCTGCAATTCGGCAGTTTTCGCTGAATGTCTGATTGCTGCTTCAGCGACTCCACTTTTAGCAAATTACAGTGACCATTCGCTAAATAGGGAATTCACCTTATTTTCGGAAAAATAAATTCCCCGAAATGTGACGGAAAGCAGAGGATCTAAAGAGGATTAGATTCTAACTTCCATAATAACCCCTAAAATGCCATAAACCCAGAGAAATACAATAAAAATAATAAACAATGTGGCATTTAGCTACCCCTTAACCCCTAAAATGCCATAAACCCAGAGAAATACAATAAAAATAATAAACAATGTGGCATTTAGCTACCCCATCAACCCGTAAAATGCCATTAATCAAGGAAAAAACAAATGTATACTGTAAGGGATGAAGCCTGCCCATTAACCCTTAACACACAACTAAAACCAAGGCAAAAACTAACGTAATACACAATGTAGTGTATAGTCTGAACATTAACCATTTCACTGCTGAGCCATTTCAACCCTGTGAAAATGTTTAAGTTTAAGTACACGTTTTTATTTAATCTTTTATGACTTTTAATTCACACTGAATATGGTCATGTTGGGTATCAGTGGAAAGGCCAGAATCTGCCCTTTCAAATGACACCTAGATTCTCCATATACGATGCATAGCGACGGAGATAAGTTGGTCCGAAGAAGTGTGGGAAGCTGGATGCTGATTTTTGGTGGGGGGGCACATGGGGGGGCAAGGAATAACCTAGGGGGGCAATTGCCCCCTTGCCCCCCTGTAGAGTCGCCTATGGGCCAGACAGTCCGTTTTTTTCACTGACGTATATATTTTGACGGATGTAGGAGGGAAAATAAATTAAAAAGCAAAACCATTTTGTCCGTGAAAAATGCTGGACGTATAAATGCAGTCCGTCTGACCACGTTCCATCACTCACACACAAAGCTATGCGGACGTTGCAGATGCAGTGCACTTTGTGCGGCCGTTCTAGCGGTTGTACGTTCTTGCCTGCCTTGCGTCCGTGGGCCGCGGCCGTTGTGCGTCCGCAGTTCAGTGCGGACGTACTTCGTGTGTCGGGCACCGATGGGCTTCCTGTCATGCTATCACGGACGTACTTTTAGGCGCAATCACGGACGTGAACACTACGCTCGTCTGACAGCAGCCTAAGTCCTTGAGCCTGCAAAATCTGTCACACCTTCCGAAACCTACAGCGAGCTGACTACGTGAGAAATGAGACATCATGGAAGAGTAGGTTGTAAGCAACTTCAATGTAGTGTTGAGAGGAACAGAGGTTATTAACTGCATCTTCGTGAGGACATCTTGCATTGCAATAAACACATCTCGGGAGGCAGCTGCATGCGCAGACGTTGGTTTGCGTAGACACAAAGCCGAAAGAATAGAGTCTGAAGCCCTGGACTAATAACTGCCAAGTTGCCTCGGACCTTTATCTTTTGTTTCCACATTTATGGAAGCAATATTTTTAGGAATCGGAATGTTCCGTTGGACTGTCAGTTTACTAACAGTATCAATGCAATCCGTCCATGTTTTGATGAAAACCTACAAAGATGGCGGCCGGAACAGAAAAAAGAAGCTAGTGCATCGGCTGCAATGTCTAGTATGCTGCACATTTGGAACATTGTTTGAAGGCCATATGCAAATATATGTTGCAGCAATAAACAAAATTAGCTTGCTTTACTGAAAAAAAAAAAAAAAGACCAGATCAAGCTTATTTAATATTAGGCTCCTGCTGGAGCTTTTGAAGCTTGAGCATACTCAATTATGGTAGGCAAGGCATTAAAAAATAATCAATTTGAACTGTGTTGACAGTGAAGTGAGAGTATCTGCAAATCAGTAGCTGTCTCCGAAAGGTTTCCTCCGTGTTGGCTATTACAGTCGATTTTCGAGATATATATATATATATATTATTGTGGAAGTTTTCACAATTCACACATTGTAGGCATACCTGGTTATTTCTAGCGTGGCTTTCGATATTAACCTCTTCAATGCTGTGGTTTGCCTTACATTTCTTAGGCTTTACTTCTATAAAGTCGTCCTGTTTATAAATAATATATATTACTTTTCAATTTTCTTATACGAGACAGAAGGACAGAACACATTTATGACAACATTAAATATTACACCAATGTGAAAATAAATACACATCTGTAAGGAGACAAAGGATTGTATTCGTTAAGAAGTGAGGTACATTAAAATATAATAAGCTTGTTATTACAAAATACAGATGAAAGTATTAAGTACAAAAAGTAATCATCTGAAATACTAAAGACTTTTTATGCATTATGAGTACGTAACAGAAAAAGACTAATGTGAAAACCCTTTTGTTTTCTGTACTTTTGAGCAGGGGATTTGTTCATCTTTTATTTCTCATAAGTAAGCGATGGATTCAAATCTCAAAGCCAATCAGAAGTCACTGATTTAAATGGCTAAAATACAGAATACTTTATACCTGTTTTTTTCTCCCCAAAAATGCCTGAAGAATAAATGCTTAAATTCTATATGCATGAGCTACATTCAATTCTATAGTAGTTTTATAGATTGAGCAATACCTATATCCAGTGCTTTTTTCTAGGAAAAAAGGTGGAGGTACTCACCATAAAGCGTCAGGCAACGCGCAGCCAATGAAAAGATGGCGTATGCTCGCATTAAGCTAATAAATAGAGGGCGCCCGCCAGTGTGCAGCCAATGAATAGAGTCAGGGCCAGGCCTTGACATTGTGTTGCCTGCGTCCAAAGATGAAATGCTGCTGCCGCCCTTAAACTATTCCCACCAAAACAAACCCATGCTTTTCACAGAGCTCCACAGCAAAAAAACCTCACAGAAATGTGTGGTGTGTATGAGTGTATCACAGAGCTGCACAGCAATAAAAATCACAGCAATGTGTAGTATGTATGAGCTTATCACAGAGCTTCTCAGTAATAAAACTCACTATAATGTGCAGTGTATATGAGCGTATCACAGAGCTCAACAACAATAAAACTCACGGTAATGTGCAGTGTGTATGAGCTTATCACAGAGCTCAACAATAAAACTCACCGTAATGTGCAGAGTGTATGAGCGTATCACAGAGCTGCACAGCAATAAAACTCACTGTAATGTGTGGTGTGTAAGCGGATCACAAAGCTCCACGGCAATTAAACTCACAATAATGTGTTGTGTGTATGAGCATATCACAGAACTCCACAGTGCATTGTTCACTTTATAATTTGAAAAGTGAAAAATAGTGCTGCATTAGAAAGAAAAAAAAAAAAGGATTTTATGTATTTGTACATTAAAACTGGTCACTTTTGGTATCATTAGAAAGGTCATGCTCTAGTCTTTGCAATGATACTTAACGTGACCCTCTAGCGTCTATGACTACAGAGATACAGGGGTCTCCTCCATAAGGAATTCCCTACCCGGCAGGGGGGGGGGGTTGATCAGCGGAACTTCTACCATGGGCTGCATACGTTATCCACATCCTGGCGGAGGAGAGGCTGCCCTGCCAGTAGGTGGTGTATACTGGTAGAAAAAAAGCCCTGCATATAATCACTTTCAATCAATAAATCTGCAAATAATACTAAGGGCTACATTGCATTGTTGGTGCTAACGTTAGCGCTCACCTGAGTGAGCGTTAACGTTAGCCCTGGCAGCCACTGCATATTACAATCTAAATGCTAACGGGTTAAGAAACCCATTAGCGTTTGGAATCTTGTGCATTTCAGCGCGAGGTTACTTTACTTTTGCGCTCCCTATGCTTAACATGGGGAGCGCAAAGTGTTAATTAGCGTTAGGATTACAAAGTCCTAACGCAGATTAACGTCTGGCTGCGGTTAGCAAAAGGTTAACCACAGCCTGGACTTGGTGCTAACGGATTCTGCTGGTGCAGAATCCATTAGCACAAGCAGAAACCCCTCCCCCCCAAAAAAAATCCAGATACTCACCTACTATCCTGCGGCGATGACCACGGCTCTGTCCCCCTGCGGATCACTACGCTGACCTGCCGGATCTCGCAAAGGAGAAACTCAATGGACTCCATCGAGTGGATGCTCCTAAGGTCTCCATTGAGTGGATGCTCACGGCGGCAGTTAGTGCTGCTGCGCTAATCCCGGGGTTTAGCGCCTGGTAACAATGCAGGCAGCTTTTTAAGCGCATGCATTGTAATATCGCGGTAAAACGGGGGTGCAAAGGAGAAACCTGCAGTCTCAGGTTTTTCTCCTTTGTGTCCCCATTTTACCGCAATGACTGTAATGTAGCCCTAAATGTCTTAAATGTTAAAATCAAACTTTTACTAACAACTCTAGTATGCTACACAAAATAAAAAAAATCTGCAGGTGTGCAAGGTTTTAATTGAATGATCTTCTTTCTTAAGACCATATTTATGCATACACACTGATATAACCAAAGATTAGGCTCTCTCCACTGAAGCCTCTGACAACTGTACGAAGTATCCATAACGACTAATGAATGTTTAAATGGCCTTACCTGTGTACTGTCACATGCATGGGCCATGAAAGTTTCACTATTGCAGACTGGTCTACAAACATTCTGTAAAGGAGCTTTGTAGTCTTTTTTCGTTTTCCTTTTATATTTGGCACACACATTTTCCCCTGAGAGATATGCCTGCTCATCTGGGACTGAACTATTATTTCTGTACTTCTGAAACTTAGTTACAAAGACAGGCGTTAAAGCAAGAGAAGGTGAGCATGTTAAATGGCTTAGCATAGTATGCATATTTGAGTTCATCTCTCCTTCTTGATTTTGAAGACATGCTGGGCTGTTAACAGAAATACTTGCCTTTTCTTTAGATGGAAGCTTACGGTCAAACAAAAGTATGAAAGGTTTGGAATTGGTCATACTGGGTACATCTTCCTTGAGTTTTTCAGTTATGTCTACAATGCTTATCTTATTTTCTTTAGGAAGTTGAAGTGTACAAGGAGTTAATGCGTTTTGACTGTGCTGTTCATTGTCTGCTGGATTATTATGTTCTAAAGCGTCTCTTTTCTGAGGGTTTGCAATTTTCTTGTTCCTTCGGTTCACTTGGTTAACATCTCTTTTAAAAGCAGGTCCAACTCTTTTAACATTCAGAGTGTGGGTCAGTGATAAATGCGGAGATCTGAGCTGGAATGGGGTTGATGTTGCTTGCTTTATAAATGCTTCTGCTGGAGGGGATTGCTGTGTAGCATGCAGCTTTCCCAACCCATTAGCTTTTGAATGTTGTGTCATTGACTCCATCATCTGGTCTGTGTCTGTATTGCAAGCAGCAGGGCTAGTGAAGATGTTTGTGTATGTCTGGGCTCTGGAAATCAGTTGTGTTGTCAAATTCACTCGGTATGTCCCATTGTCCTAACATGAAAAATATGGATATTTATAACATTATTATTCAAAATTATAGAGTACAAATGTACATTACATTGCAACAGACTACTGTATATTCAGTGTGTGAAAACAATGATTCCTTAGAAACAATTTCAAAATGTCCCATTGAGTTAAGGGGATTAATTGCCCCTTTTTGTTATTTCAATAATGTCCAATATAAGACGGCGATGGATCAGAGTCACAAACTGTTATTGCCATTTTGTTGAAGCCTAGAATAAGGAAAGCTTTCTACCTGATACCACAAAGGTTTATTGTCCGCATTATATCAACAGGACATACCCATTTTGAACCATCACAAGTAATACATATACACTATAGGGGTTATTCACTTTGAGCATTCATTGAAATAACATTGGATTTAGTCTGTTGATATTCAGGACGTTACGGTGGATCAAGTCAGTGAAAGTACAGTGAATACACCATTTAGGGAATTTGCAATGTAGTTCTCATTCTTCTTTCCACTATAGTTTCAACGAAGTTGTTGAGCATAGATTTCACCATAATGTCAGTCAACGATGTCTAGCGTTGATTATATACCACAGAGTTTATCAGAGTTCAATGAAGGTCGACGCTTTACAAAAATCACCGAAATAAGTTCAACAAGCTGAACAACTCTAAAATGGACAATAGCTGTATTTTACTAATTTTATGGGAAAATATCAGGGATTCTGTTGCGCACAGCAGCTGCACCTGCCGTTGTTGAATTTTGCTTCACTGGATAGCCAACGTTCACAGTACCTGCAACAAAGTTGATTTTTACCATTGTTTGCATCAATGGGGAAATTCAGGGAGACAATGGTGGTTAGTGAATAATGAGCAAAACCACGGTCCTTGGAACAAGCAGCACTAGTGACCTGCCTTTCACTGGATCCCCGATCAGCTCTCACGTTTTCGATGGTGCAATTACAGAGAAGGCTATTCTATATGCAAATCAGACTGTTGGGAGCAAAAACAAGGTTTGTCATTATTTTGCATTGATGGGTGCCAGCTGTAAACTGCTGACAAGGCCTAGCAATTCTGTCCTCATGCCCCACCCACTCAAGCATTGCTCGGGGGTACAATTCATGGGGAGGTGGGATGTTTTGCACCCACCCCTGCTACCACCAACACATCATGGGTGGGAGGTATATTAACAAAGGGGAAGGGGGACATGTCACGGTCTTCCTTTGCACCCCCCCCTGCATTGGTTGATAGACTTGTCCACCCCCAGCACCCATCTTATTACCTAGTAAAAATATTAATACATTGGAGGTTGGAACATGACATTGTCTTCCCTCCCACCACCTCTGCCCATGGGCAGCAGTTGGGGGCCTATTCAAATAATTGTTTGGAAACCAACCATTCAAAGGGATCTATGATAGATGTGGGAAGGCCTTAAAAAGGAATTCCCCTTCCTGAAAAGCCGTTCTGTGCAGGGCCCTCTATGGATGAAGATGGATTTGTTCTGCTTTCTGGGTCAATTGTATGAATTTTGTATTTTTTGGTCTTATGGGTCTGAAACAAGAAGATGTTAGGTGATAGCAAGATTTACTGCCTCCCCCAATAATTATTTCTATGCAAAATATCCCTTGAGGAAAATTGCATTTTTCCCCACTAGTCAATAAATCTATCTTTACAAGATACTAAGGGCACTATCAGAGGCCTACAGCTAAAACGGGGACAATAAGGGGAAAAATTAGCGTTCGCTATTCTCCCCTTAGTGTCAGTTTTACCTGTAGATTACGGGGCAGGCGCTGAGTCCAGCAGGCTACCCCATAGCAACTGTTAGCATTCTGGAGCCTCAGGGCAGCGCTATAGCGCCATTGTGAGCATCCCCTCCATGGAGTCCACAGGACTCCATGGAGACTTCTGCTACCGGGTCACATGACCGGCAGGATCTCGCCTCTCATAAGGTCCTGCAGCTCCGCAGAGTGATCGCGGAGGGAGACTGGGGACTCTTTCCCCCAGTCTCACTCTGTTCCCGGCAGCCAGAAGCAGTGGATTGGGTCGCCATTCTCGCCGCGGGAAGAGAGGATAGTATTTGATTATTTTTTTTGGGGGGGGGGGTTTACAGCTGCAGCTGGTTCTGCAGAAGCAGAATTAATTGGCTACAGGATCTAAGCTTTGTGATCCTAACGATGATTACTCTCTGCTTACTCTTTGCGTTCCCCATGCTAAGCATAGGAAGCACAAATTACAGTAAGCTGGTGCTAAAAAGCACTAATACGGATTCGCTGATGGATTTTTTTAACCCGTTAGATCCCCTCCCAAATCGCTATCACCTCAACCTAGCACTAACGCTCATTTATGTGAGCGCTAGCGTTAAGGAGGTGATAGAGTCCTAAGACTGGTAAAATAAATTCCATTTGTCCATTTTAACAACTGTTACCAAAGGAGCAGTAACGCCTGCATATTTTCTTTTGCATTGTGTGTGTTCTAATCACCAGGAGCCCTCTTGTGGCTTAGAAAAGATTGTCGTGAAGAATTCTCAATATAGAAAGCCTGGGTTTGTAGGTATTCTATTTTATACTATCAGGTTTATAAATATGTAAAAATGTAGCACGTACCTGTGATGATGGCCTTGTTAGTACTGGAGTTGGATAGAATGGTTTGTTACTTAACAAAATGGGAAAGCCGCAGATGTGAGAAGCCCTCTTTTTCAAATCAGAAATGAATGCATTCTGAACTCCTGATAAGTTAACGTGGGGGAAATACTGGATAGGCTGACTTCTGAGGCAAATAAAGGGATATCTGTATCATACAATTAAGTTTAAATACGGAAGAAAAAAAAAAGTAGTTTTTATTTTAGAAAATGAAAGTTATTTAAAAATGGGAATGCAATGGATACTGCTTGTGGTATTTCCATAACATATATAACAATATTGGGTTACCACTTGACTTGAAATAAGGAAACAAAATTTCACAAATCTTTTAAAGGATACGTAAACAGCTTCTCTCCAATTAATTTGAAATAAACACTGCAGTAAATCATATCTTCGTCAGCTATATCAGGAAGCTTATAACCATACTAAAAAAGAAACATTGAATATTGCACCAGAACATACACTAAAACAAATTTATAATTCATTTAAGCACTAAAGGGGTTATTCACTAACCTCCGAACTTGCCACCGAACTGTGAATTTCACTGTATCTGCAATGTTGGGCAATTTGTCTATTCACTAAACTATCAATTTGCCAAATACGCAAATTGACAGCAAACTACGGTGCATTTCGCTGCAGTTCTTTGGCACCGAAATTGCACATAAAAGACTAGCACTATATTAGACTTCTATTTACAGAACACAGAACTGCACCGAAATTCTGGCGAAATGACCTGATTTTTGGCGTTTCAGTTTTAAACAGGCGAATCCCTCTGAATTCAATTTAAAAAACGGAATATCTTTTTAAACATTTTTTTAGAAGGCTATTTATTTTTTTTCATTTTCAGCAAAAACCCTTTTTATTTTTTAGAAGATCTTGTTGTATTTTTAGATGAAATTTTTGTTTCCAAATTTTTTTTAAGAACACTTTTTTTATTCTGTAACAGACCTTTTTATTATTTTTTTAAAGCAACTCTTATTAGTTAGACACATTTTAATACATGTTTATTGGTTTAAACACCTGTTAGGAGAATAGGAGAGTTCAGTTCTCTTTTTGTTTTTGTAGTTCGGTGGAATTCGCCGATGCCAATTCGGTGTAGTTTGGCGGTTTTTGCAGACATCCGATAACTGCTTTGGCGACTCCAATTTCAGCATAATATGGTGACATTCACTAAATAGTAAATTCACAGTATCTTTGGCGATTTTTTTAGGAAACGTGAAAAGAATTTCGACGTTACATCAGTTTTTGTTTAAATAAATTTGAACTTTAACCCCTTCACTACCATGATCAAATTAACGTGATCATCAAAAGCACAAGTAGGTGCCCAAGATTGGCAGTAAAATTTTGTATTTCAAGATGCTGGACTTTACCAAAGATGAAGTCCACTATTCAACAGGAATTGCATGGCGATGCCTGCCACTTGCTTCATGAACTTAGGGCCTTGTGTGTAAAAAGAAGGGTGTTTGTGGGCTGTCATGCAGACCTACCATTTTTATTGTAAGCAGTTTAGCTTCTTTCTTCATGTGTTGATAAAAAAAACACGTCATAGTATAACACTTTTATTATTTTTTTTCTTGAGTTTACCGATTGGCTGATGTTCTCCTGCAGTGCAGAACTGAGACGGTAGTGGAGAGATTGGGTCCTTATACGTTAGGTCCGAATAGTGTGAATGCTATTTATTTTGGTACAAACAAATAGGTGCATTTATATCTTTGCCCTTTTTCTCTGTTACATGTACACACCTACTGCTTTAAATATATAAGTATATTTTATAATCTTTTACACTGCGTGTAATAAGAGTGCATTCACATCCTTTATGTTGTACACCACCACCTTATTTTATCTGTTGCTGTTGAAGTGATAGGTGTGGGAGTGGTGCATCTGGGGGTGTCCGTATTGCACACGTTCAATTACACTAAACAAAGTAAGAAAAGTGAAAGCAACTTAAAGTGAGAGCTTTAAAATTAGGACAAGGACTAGGTGGGAAGGATGTTGGTGCAGGCAAAGGATAGATGGTGAGTTACTCAATAGTGAGCTTGCAGGTTGCAAAATAAGAGACAGTATACAGTGGCAAGAAAAAGTATGCAAACCCTTTGGGATTATGTGGAGTTTTGCATGAATTGGTCATAAAATGTGCTCTGATCTTCATCTAAGGCACAACAATTTGAAAAACACAGTCTGCTTAAAATAATACAACACAAACATTATATGTTTTCATGTTTTTATTGAACAGAACATGTAAACATTCACAGTGCAGGGTGGAAAAAGTATGTGAACCTTTGGACTTAATAACTGGTTGACCCTCCTTTGGCAGCAATAACCTCAACCAAACGTTTCCTGTAGTTGCAGATCAGACCTGCACAACGATCTGGAGTAATTTTGGACCACTCCTCTTCACAAAACTGTTTCAGTGTAGCAATATTCTTGGGATGTCTGGTGTGAATCGCTCTCTTAAGGTCATGCCACAGCATTTCAATCGGCTTGAGGTCAGGACTCTGGCTGGGCCACTCCAGAAGGCGTATTTTGTTTTGTTGAAGCCATTCTTTTGTTGAATTACTTGTATGCTTTGGGTCATTGCCCTGGTGCATCACCCATCCTCTGCGGAACTTCAGTTAGAGGACAGATGGTCTGGGGTGTGTGTTTAAAGGGCAGGACAGCTTTCAGCAACACATCCAATAATATCACACTGATTGGACTCAAGGTTGGCTCACTCATGGCTCCAATTAGCTCTTGGAGAAGTCATTAGGGTAGGGGTTCACATACTTTTTCCACCCTGCAGTGTGAATGTTTCAGCTAAAGACGTACAGAAATCTCTGGCACATGCTAACATTTTTGTTGACACATCTACACTAAGGAAAACATTAAACAAGAATGGAGTACATGGGAGGACACCACGGAGGAAGCCATTGCTGTCCAAAAAGAATATTGCAGCACGTTTGAAGTTTGCAAAAGAGCACCTGGATGTTCCACAGCACTACTGGCAAAATATTCTGTGGACAGATGTAACCAAAATTGAGTTGTTTGGAAAAAACACACAACGCTATGTGTGGAGAAAAAAAGGCACAGCACAACAACATCAAAACCTCATCCCCACTGTAAAACATGGCGGAGGGAGCATCATGGTTTGGGGCTGCTTTGCTGCCTCAGGGCCTGGACGGATTGTTGTCATTGATGGAAAAATTTATTCCAGATTTTATCAAGACATTTTGCAGGAAAACGTAAGACCATCTGTCCGCCAACTGAAGCTCCGCAGGGGATGGGTGATGCAACAGGACAATGACCCAAAGCATACAAGTAATTCAACAAAAGAATGGCTTCAACAAAACAAAATACGCCTTCTGGAGTGGCCCAGTCAGAGTCCTGACCTCAACCCAATTGAAATGCTGTGGCATGACCTTAAGAGAGCGATTCACACCAGACATCCCGAGAATATTGCTACACTGAAACAGTTTTGTGAAAAGGAGTGGTCCAAAATTACTCCAGATCGTTGTGCAGGTCTGATCTGCAACTACAGGAAACGTTTGTTTGAGGTTATTGCTGCCAAAGGAGGGTCAACCAGTTATTAAGTCCAAAGGTTCACATACTTTTTCCACCCTGCACTGTGAATGTTTACATGTTCTGTTCAATAAAAACATGAAAACATATAATGTTTGTGTTGTATTATTTTAAGCAGACTGTGTTTTTCAAATTGTTGTGACTTGGATGAAGATCAGAGCACATTTTATGACCAATTCATGCAAAACTCCACGTAATCCCAAAGGGTTCACATACTTTTTCTTGCAACTGTATGTATTTGACTCTGCGTGTAAAATAAGCTTACCAACTACAAAAATGTGTCATATGGAGTTGAACGCTGCAATACTTTTTTACAGTATGGGTAACAGAACATGGTCCGGCCAGTGGTTTTATAGAAAACTACTTGTGAGTAAAGTGGTTAAATCAAACCTATCGTGGTTTAGAGTACTTGTGTACTTGAGATAGTAATTTATATTACATCTACACATTGTGCTTGCAAAGTGATAGATTTTGAATAAATCCCTATTACGTGAATGTCCCGCCCACATCAGTCAATCAAATTGTTGAAACAGTGGCCATAGCTTGTGATGTGCTAGAGAGCAGTGACATGACAGCAGGGAACCTTGCTTATGGGCGATTCTCCTGCTCTCTGCAGCCAGTCAGTAGACAAGATCCACTAAACTTCTTCAAAAAGGAGGGGTCTTTCCGAGAGTATACTTTGTTTGACCTTTCATCTCTATTAGGAGAAGCACTCCAGGGTCTATTCTTGCATAGCTCAACTATGCCATAGCCTAGGGAGGCAGATTGGAGGCAGGACAGCATTTTTTTAACTTGATGAGCAGAGGTCAAGTCCTTAAAAAAATAAGTGTGGGAACTCACCAACATTTCTGTCCATTCCGGTCTTAAAGATTACTGGGAGCCGTAGCAGCTGCAGCGCTTCTTTATGCATGAGAATGCCATTCCTCTGGCAAACACTGAGAAATTGTCATTCCCATGCCTTTCCAATGTACTTAAATCCAGGAAAACTCATATACAGACAGTTTATAAAATTGTGTACGGCAGTTGCAATAGAAAGGTATTGCAGCTTCCCAGTATATCAGCCAAAAAGGAACGAAGTTCCTCCTGCTAAAATAGTGAGGTAACTGCATTCCCAAGATTTCCTGCAGGACTTGACCACTGTTGATGAGTGAAAGGAAGTGCAGTTAGATAGGAGAAACCTAAAAAAAATCTCATGCAATCATTTTTTTCCTAGAAGCTCAGTATATTTGAGGTGTGCGGGTGTATAACAGAGCTGCAAAGCACTCTACCTGCAATAAATCTCTGAACTACAATAAGTGTGGTTAGAAAGATCTTTTTGCTGAGAATCACTTAATACCATCATAGGTAATGTTATATACACCTCATTACTTTTAAATAATGAGTGGTAAATGTTTCACTGTAAGAACGGTGTTAAAATCAAAAGAAAAGATCAAAACAGTGCTTCAGTTCAGGCATTTTATTTAAAAATTGCATTTTTTTTTTTTTTTACCACCATCCTGATGATATACTGTCCACATGTTTCACACGTAAAATGCCTATTGTTTCTTTTAATATCTGACGTATTACCGTTCTGTATTGTTTTATTTTTAGTTTCTTTTTCTTTTGGATAATTTCATGGATGACCTTTTCTGGCCCTGCGAGGCCACTTACTGATGTCTGACCTTTTGGTGTGTCTCTGCTGACTTCGAAATAAAAATATTTAAAATAATAAAAATTGCATTTTGATTATTCAGACTGAGTTGCGGAGCTTTGGAACTCAATGGAATAATGGTAGTCACAATATTAGCGATCTATATAAAGTCCATCAACATGCTTACCAACATATTCCAATGATTCTTTAAATCTTTGTAAGATGTAAATGGACTATCCGAGGGAATGTTGTGGCTGATACTTACAATCTGTCCCATCTTCATACTGCAAAAACACATACAGGGTTATTCAGAGAGAGGTGAAAACCAGGAGAATGACTAGAGAAGTGAAAATTCTAGGTCAAAATAGCCGATTTGGAAAGAGAGATAAATGGGAGAATTTTTCTGGTTTGCTTATTTTTTTTTTTTGTAAACATAATTTTATTGAACGAGAGGACAAGAAGAATAAAATGAATGCATACGTGGCGTCGCAGCGCCAAAAAGATGACATCAACAAACTTATGCCTCCAAGTAAACCATAGTCCCGTCCACATTATAAGATAAAGGTAGGGTGGGGTGAGGAAGAAAGAAAAAGGGAAAAAGAAAAAAGGGGGGGGAATAAGGGGAAGGAGTGGCCCGGCCCAGGCCAGAATCCTAAGACACAAATACCCGTTCAACCTGACGAGTGCTATAGAGGTATATGTAGAGAGGTGGAGGGGGGAGGGGGGGCAGGAGAGAGAGTGCCAGAGAAGGGGAAAAAAAAGCAGGCAAAAGGGAGGTCATGCAGCCCTATATATGCAACAATAGCCCACACTCCCGTCACAGATCATAACCCCGCATCCAGCCAGGGCCCCAAGTTTTATATTATGATGGCATCGTAAAACGGACTATAGCAGTCAGTTCGTCCATAACCTGGGTGTCCCTGATCTTGCCATATACTTTAGCCATACAGGGCGGGAGGGGTTGTCTCCAGACTTCCGCTATGGCCCGTCTTGTAGCCAATGTAATCTTTGCTAATAATTTATTTTCATGGAAAGTTAGTTCAGGGAGCGGTCTGGAGAGTAAAAATGCCCAAGGATCCAACGAGATTGGTTTAGATAGGACTAAAATCAGTAGGTCTTGGACTTCCTTCCATAAGGGTACAATTCGTGGACATGTCCACCACATGTGGAAAAATGAGCCCTTAAAAGTGCATGATCTCCAGCAAACATCCGGTAGATTCCTATTCATGTGCGCCAGTTGGGATGGTGTAATATACCACCGCATAATCATTTTAATGGACTGTTCCTGCAATGATGCGCACACCGACACGGAGCGAGACATCTCCCATATGTCCAGCCAGTCCTCTGAGTCCAGGGTTTCCCCAATATCTCTTTCCCAAGCATGGATATAGGACAGTTCTTTCCAGTCCAACAGTGAGGTAAGGTCCCGGTATAACGAAGATATAAGGCCTCTCGGGTATGTGCCAGCCAGGCATAAACGCTCGAAGCGAGTCGGCGGCGCCAGTGCAGCTTGCTTGATGTGAGCCTGTGTGGCGTACGATGTCAATTGAAAAATGTGAAGAAAAGATAGTCCCGAAACATCTTGAAGAGGAATCAAAGTTCCGTTGTGGTATAGATTAAGTATTCTGCACACACTACCCAAGTCAATAGGTCACGCCAAGGTCTCACGTGTAGACCGGGGCGGAAGTCTCTGTTCCCAAAGATCGGGGTCATAGGCGAAGGTGTAGACGTCAACTCGCACTTCACTGCTAATCTATGCCAAAGGCGTAGAGAGTTTAATATGGCAGGGCATGTGGTGGTAATTAAAGGACGATGTTCCCGAGCCAGCCATATCCAGTGATGTATCTTATTCGGTCGCATAAGGGACGCTTCCAGATCAACCCACCTGCGAGACCCCGCTGGAGCATGCCAGGCTACCACCTGCGCCAATTGAGTTGCATAATAATAGGTAAAGAGAGATGGAAGGCCCAGGCCGCCCAGGGACCGTGGGCGATAGAGAGTGTGTCTAGCTACGCGGCGTCGTTTCCCTGCCCATATAAAATGATCAATGGAGCGCTGCAAAGCGATAACCTCCGAAGCAACGAGGGGAACCGGTAATGCCTGAAACATATACAACAGTCTGGGTAATACATTCATTTTAATGCAATTAAGCCTACCGAGCCATGATATCGCATATTTGTTCCAACATTCTAACTCCGCTTTGAGGGTCGCAAAAAGGCGGGGGTAATTAGCCGAATAAAGATCCGCAGAGCATGATGTTAAGCGGACCCCCAGGTAGACCAGCTCAGATTGAGTGAACCTTATAGGGCAGGAAGAGGAGAGATTTGCAATCGCCTCCGCCGTCAGCGCCACCGGGAGAGCCTCTGATTTAGTAATATTAATTTTGTATCCTGAGAGAGCAGAAAAGGCACCGAGCAGATCCATAACCCGGGGTAAGGAGGTGGGGGGGTCTGTCAGGGAGAGAAGGACATCATCGGCATAAGCCGATAATTTAAATTCTAAGTCACCCACCGTAAGACCCGAGATACCCGCATCTGATTTAATAGCAAGCAATAAAGGTTCCAAAAAAAGGGCAAACAAAGCCGGAGACAGTGGGCAGCCCTGCCTGGTACCATTCCGAATCTCAAAGGGGATCCTATCGGCGCCCGGTATCAAAATCTGCGCTCCCGGAGAAGCATACAAAGCTGAGAGCATGCGGAGAAAAGTGGGGGGAACCCAAGATGTTTAAGTAACGTAAATAAAAACGGCCACTCCGCCCTATCAAAGGCCTTCTCAGCGTCTAAAGACAAAAATAAAGAAGGCCTCTGATAGGTCTCTGCGAACCAAACAAGGTCCGCCGCGCGTCTCGTATTATCATACGCTTGCCGGCCTGGGATGAACCCCACCTGGTCCGGGGATACCAAAACAGGGAGGAGAGGATCTAGGCGCAATGCCAAAATTTTTGCTAGGAGTTTAATGTCCGTATTTAAAAGGGATATGGGCCTATAGCTATCAATATTCTCAGGGTCTTTCCAGGTTTGGGGAGGAGAACTATGGTCGCTAACAATGACTCCGCGGGAAATGGGGCACCCTCCCGTGCGGCATTAAATAGTCGGCAAAGAATGGGCTTCAATTTAGGATAGAACGCTTTATAATACCGGTAAGTGAAACCGTCCGGCCCAGGAGCCTTTAATGGCTTCATCAAGCCCAGTGCCCTCCCTATCTCCTCTTCCGTTATAGGGGAGCCCACCAATATGGACTGAACTTTATCAAGAGTAGGGAGGCTCTGATGCTTCAAGTACATTTCAATACTATCAATCAGGTCTCTGTTTCCTATTTCGTGGGTGGGGGAATGATTGTATATATTCGTGAAATACTCTGTGAAGGCATCCCGATAGCCTCAGGAGATTTATGAACCTGCCCTTTTTTATCTCGGATCAACGGGAACAGGACAGTGCGGTGTCTAGGACGCAGCATCCTGGCCAGAGGTGTATCTGCTTTATTCGCTCGTTCATAATAGCGCCTTTTGGACCATAGCAACGATCTCCCCACATCATCTAAAAATAAACCGTTAAGGTCTGCTCGAACTCTGTTAAGCTGTGCAAGGGTGTCGTCAGTCGGGACACGTTTATGCCGGAGTTCCAGTCTCCGCAGGTCGGTCTGTAACGTGACTATGGCCTGCAGTTTCACGCGTTTGTGGTAGGCAGCCTGACTAATTAGCACCCCCCTAATCACTGCTTTATGAGCATTCCATAAAGTATGTATGGACACGTCAGGGGTGTCATTTAACAGAAGGTATGAGTCCAAGGCGGAGCCAACCGCTTTCCTAACCCCCTTTTTCAAAAGAAGCAAGGGGTCCAGCTTCCATTGGCCACTGCTGCCAGACGCCAATGGGCGGACATGCAGAAACACATCCGCATGATCGGACCAAGTTATGGAGCCAATGCCTGATGTCGTAATCAAGGGAATACTGTCCGGGGAGATCAGGAAATAATCTAACCTGGAGTATGAGGAATGGACCGGGGAGTAAAAAGTAAAATCTTTAGTTGTGGGATGCTGTACTCTCCAAATATCAACCAAATCATGGTTACGCACAAACGCATGAAACTGCCTGTCCTGGGATGGGGATGAAGTCAGGCCGGCGTGAGGGGGATGGCCGGATCGGTCCAATGGAGAGCAGAGGGTGGCGTTAAAATCCCCTCCCAATATAATTTTACCCTTAGCATGTAACCTGAGAAAGGAGGAGAGGTCCGCCCAAAATCCCGCGTCAGGCCCATTTGGTGCATAGACCGACATCAGGGTATACCATTTAGACGAACAAGTACCCCTCGCCAAGACATACCTCCCAGCGGAGTCAGAATATACATCTACAATCTGCAGCGGGCAGGAATTATGTAACAAAATAGCGGCTCCATTCCGTTTAGGGATGGCACATGAGGTGAAGACACGGGAGTAGGATGGGTCCGCTAGGCGAAAGGCCGCAGTGGTAGAGATCCTAGTCTCTTGGAGAAATGCGATGTTCGCAGATTTCCGCTTAAGGTCCCGGAAAAGGAGACGACGCTTGCGCGGGGAATTTAAGCCCTTGACATTCAAGGAGAGGAATTTAAGATCCGAAATCATTATGGGACTAGGAAGGGGAACGCATGGCCATCATCCCCCCACGTCTCCACCTCCGTCCCGCCGCCGCCAGCCCCCAGCCTCCTACCGAGGGGGGAGGCGACGGGTCGGGAGCCATCCACAGAGGGATCAAAAGCACAATATACATCTTCATAATCATATAGCCGAAAGGTCAGAAACGAGAAAGTGGGGCCGGGCCGGGCCAGGGGACAGGGTAGGGAGGGGGAACAAGGAGAAAGAGGAGAGAAAAGAAACAAAAAACGTCCCGAACGGATGGGTAAACCAAAGGAACGGAACCTCGGAGGAGGAGGTAGTCTCGGGGAACCAGCAAGCCATGGGGAAAAAACCCTCGGCCACTGGCCCCCCGAGCAACCGCCACATTAACCGTCATGCTAAAACTACAACCACCTAAACAGATAAATCGGAGGTACAGAGAAAAAACAGAAAATAATCTTAAACAAATATCAGAGAACCATCTAAGGGCCTAAGCCCCTCAAAACCTGGACTGAAGGATAAACATGCCCTCACTTAGGGCACCCACGGCTGTCCATATTCAGTCTCCAGCCGGAGACCAGTCTCTGGAGAGTCGCGGCAGGGAACTCGGAGGGGTGAGCTGAGCAATTGCGTCTGGGACCTCCAACCCCAACTGGTGCAGGAAGTCCTGAGCCCTATACAGGTGTGTGCATGAATACGTGCGACCATCTTTGTGGACCAAAATACGAAATGGGAACCCCCATGAGTAGCGCACATTGTGAGAGCGCAGCAATTCCGTGACTACCCGCCATTCCCTGCGTTTAGCCAGCGTCGACGGAGCAAGGTCCTGATAAAAAAGGAGCTGGCCATCCTCGTACTCCACCTGTTGGTCACGAGCTGTGCGTAATAAAGCTTCCCTCGTCGAGTAATAATGCAATCTGGCGACTACGTCGCGTGGTGGTGCGTTCTGGCCTTTCCGCGCTCCCAAGGTACGGTGTATCCGGTCGATCAAATATCTAGCCGGTGGCAGTGCGGGTAACAACTTTTTCATAATGCCCGTAAGTGTAGCGTCCAGTGCATCCGGTGTCACCGATTCAGGCAACCCTCGGAGTCTGATGTTATTGCGTCTGGACCTGTTTGATAGATCTTCCAAAGCCTCTTCTAGTGTCTCCACCCGTGTTGCCAGTGTCTCAGCGTGATGAGCAAGTGTATTGCACGTGTCTGCGAATGCCTCTGCCCGTTCCTCGAGGCGCGCTGTGCGTGTCCCAATTACCTGGACCTCCGCCGTTAGCGCCCTCGTGTTGCGTGCTAGCTCCTCAGCTATGAAATCCTGTAGGCGACGGATATCTTGGCGAGTCGCCGGGCCCAAGTCCTGCTCCATCTCAGAGGTGTCTGAGCCTGGGGATGGGCTTCTCCCTCCATCTCTGGAGGAAGCGCCGCCATCTTGGGGCCTAGCCACTGTGCGGGTCCGAGGTGTAAATATCGGCGCTACCAGCGAGCTATCAGTCTTTTTTGTTTTTTTGGAGGACTTCATGGCTCCTGCTACCGTTCCCTGTACCTCCAGAGCGAAATATAAAGAGTAAGAGAGGTGGTTGTCTCAAATCAATCAGCGGCTACTCGGGAGCTCCAGCAGCACACGTCCTCTCACATCGCCGGCTCGGCTCCGCCCCCCCTGGTTTGCTTATTTTGACCTAGAATTTTCACTTCTCTAGTCATTCTCCTGCTTTTCACCTCTCTCTGAATAACCCTGATAGACTTTCAAAGGGCCAGTACAAATAAGTGCCATATTATATTGTTATCTGCTTGTGTGTTTGAGTAGAAATACAGTGAGAACACTTTCCATGCAAGATGAAAATTTAATGTAATGTCACTACTGAACTCCATAAAACTGGTCAGGATGAATAGAGGTCCCATTCCATCGGAGCTACTAGGCCATTGATGGCAAACCTCATAACCCCAGATGTTTCTAAACTTCCCATGTCCCATGATGTTCTGCCAGCCTGAAGTTTGTCTAAGCATCATGGGACATGTAGTTCCAAAACATCAAGGATGCCAAGGTTCAATATCAAGCGCGAGGCTAATGGCTGGAGCCATTTTTACACAATGGCTCCAGCTGTTAGCTTAATCGCTTGAGCTGTGATGGTTGTAGCACAGGTATTGTAACTCTTTACTGTAAATTAATGAGCCCTATACGTCATATAGGAACTATTGATTTGCGACTGGCTGATGAAGAACAAGCTATTCCAAACTCTTTTGTTCTTCATTGTCTTGAGCATTAGGCTCATACACTCTGGTGTAAAGTGAATTTGCTTCTCTGTAATGGCACCATCGAGCTAAAACATCCTGTGAGACACTAGTGGAAACACACTATAGGGCAGGCCACTAATGCTTTTGCCCATCCTCTGTGCGCTCATAGACCAGTTTTTGTTCACCACTAATAATCCTACTGCCACTGGTCACATAGCAATTTCTGCCACCAATCCCATTGTTATTTTCTCTGGTTGAGCTACTATTTCCTGAATTGCCCATCTAAACTGCAGCTCTATGCCACAACACACCTTTGGTCATCAGAGTTTCATGTTAGATTCACGAAGGACAAAATATCATTACTTATTAAACAAAAAATACAAGTTTCCTTTTCCTGTATCTTCTACACTCTTTACTCCCTCCACTGGATTTTATATTATTAAAAAACAAAACACAGCTTCTTTCCGATTCAAATCTGTGCAAAAATACCTGCGTGAACCATTAATCATACTTTACTTCTAATAGCTAACACAGAATTATTTGTTTACTTATTCATAAAGAATCTATAGAATATGAATCTTACCTTGGCAAGATGTAACACCAGTTATTTGAAATGAAATTCTTTGCAATAACTAAATTTTTGTTATTTTTAAAGTCTTGTAATATGCCCGTGGCAATATTAAAGTCTGACAGCTGAAAAAGAAGAGAATTAAAGAGAAAAAAAATCCTAGCTTGTATATAACATGTTTGCTTTCATCATAATGCTTGTAAATGGTAAATGAATTGAAGAAAGAGCAAACACCATTGGTTTAGGGGTCTAGAACACAAACCGTCAGTAATAGTGAGCCAAAAAAGAGAAAAGGCTGCTTTGGCTATTTGCAGCTCACCATTAATGGCTCTATTCCAGCCGAGCTGATAGATCAGCAGCTCAAGCTGGAATATTTCCAGCGGCTGGTGGATACCTGCAGCGGAGATGTAGTTATTGGCTCCTGGCGTCCACACTACCCCATGGAGCCCAATGCAACCCTGCTGCAAGCTCTACGAGAGCTCACATAAGCTTTACCATGCAGGAGTCATAGAAGAACACCGGGAACAATTTGCTACCAGTCTTCAACTGCTTGTGGCCAGAGGATGAGACGAATAGCACCTCCCTCTGTACTGTGTGATCTCAGGAAAGTAAGGGATCTTTAACTTCCTTTATATTGACATCTTAAGTGTTTTTCCAAAAGTAAAATCACTTATCACCAGCGTTTGAAAGACAGTCAGGGTTATCCAAAGAGATCCGAATTGCTTGAGAAAGGTAACCGAACGCTGAAAATCAGCGTTCGGTTACCTTTCCTGGCCATTCGGCTATCCAGAGAATGCCTGCACAAACGGTGCCTGTTCGAGGGCAGTGAAATCACCATGAAAATGCACTGCTTCGGCTATTCAGAGAAAACCAGCAGTGAAAGGTTCCCGAAATGCCCTGCCATTCGGTGGTTTAATTCGGCAAGTTAATTCAGGAGAATCCCATAGGCTTCAATGTTAAAAATATTACCGTTTTAATTCAATATCTAATAAACCGTTCATTATAAAATTTTGCAGTAAAGAGTCTCTTTATTTATAGATTTTTTAGGATACTTTAAGCATTTTTCAGAATTTTTTTTTAACTTAAATTTTCCTGTAACAGCCCTCTTTATTATCATTCCCTGGACCTCATATGCAAATTTCAGACATTTTCGCTCGGTAGTTTCTTTGCAAACAGCTTTTTACTTTCACATTCACACAAACGGTTTTGCTAATTTATTCACCTCCCTCTGTCTGTGGTCTCGGCTTTTTCCGGCGGCTGCGCTGCGTGTGATCTGCTCCTGCTCGGGTTTTTCCGGCGTCATCGACGGGTTAATCCAGATGTTTTTGAGGGTTTTCAGCGTGCATTCGTCAGGTTTTGCGGTTAGTTTTCGTCAGGTTTGCGGCAGCTTTTCCCTGCAATTCGGGGACCCTGTGGTGTTTTCTGAATACACTGCAGGGTCACCGAAATGGGATCGGCAAAAGGAACCGAATTGAAGAGAACGAAAAGTCACCGAACGTGCAGTGACTTTTCGAATCTCTTTGGATAACCCTGAGTATTTTATTTTTGCATGCCGGATGCGGAGAAGAACGAGATACGACAGAATAGCTTGTTCGTCTAGGTGCAAATTAGTGGCTCCAATACAAAGTATATGAGCAGTTAATTTACAGACATTGTGGCTCGGCTGTAATATTGTCTCTATCAGCTTAACAGCTTAGTTGTGATCTAGAGCCAGGTTTAGTATAGTAAGGGAAAAAGGACAACCATGGTAATGTAGAGACCTAACTCAAAGCTCAGTCATTTCCCTGTAGCTGCTAGTGCTAAGAAAGCTCAGGCGGTTGGAGCACAATACAGGATGTTGTACTATAAAAAAGAAAAAAAAGGAAAAGTTTGACATTTAACAACATCCCTGCTACAATCTATTCTTTACCTCACAGGGTGGGAGTCTCACTGTGTATGCTTGTATACTGACACAAAGTTGGGAGTCTGATACGGTGATCTGCATTCCTTAAAAATAATAACACAACAGGAGGTTTGCATTGGCAGATATTTAAATAGTACAACAGCCAGGAAGTGACATATTTTACAGTATTATACTTAAGATGCTTTAAAATGTGTCATTTATGACGTAATAGGCAAGGAAACTCAACATAAAAAAATACAAAGATTTGTTCAGGAAGGGGTCTCTCAACAAGAGTCTCTCTTAAAGGGACACTACCAGTAACATAAGCTGGAACTAAATTACGTCTGCATTACAAACAAAACCACCTATTATAAAAAATATGCTGTTTTGTTTTCGCTCTTTGAATTAATTGCATGTAAAAAGGAAAACGATATGTGGAGGAAGCCTCCGCCACCTTTTCAATGACTTGGATTTCAAGTGTTTGAGACCGGCTGGCGCGGGCACTCATAGCATTGCCCACACTACATATAGACAGATTCGTGCCCACAGACTACGGGTGATTAAGGCTGAGACTGTTCATAGAAACATAGAAAAATGTCGGCAGATAAGAACCTTTCGGCCCATCTTCATAGGGCATTTCCATCCTGTATGTGATGTGTTTTAAAAGCATGTTTCTGTTTAGCAGTTCTTAGAGTTGTTCGTTTATCCTGCACCCTGGGATTCATTGTGCTGGACAGGCAGTCTCATCACTGAGGAAGGGGTTGCTCAGACAGCAGGGTGGTATGGTTCTAGACCCAGATAACAAACATACACTGTGCAAACTGTATTAACAAACGGTCTTTCTGAAAAATAAAGTCATTCATTCCTGCTTTTACAAAGGACCAAGTCTCTCTGGTCCTGAGTGGGGAATCTTGGCTTCCCTAGGGAATCTCTCTGAAACGTCAGGGCTACAAGTTGGGTAGTCCAGAAGGAGACTATGGGTCTCCTGGCCTAGTTCTGGGGCAGCGAAAGGACGGACGAGTAATGGGCTGGTTCTGGAATTTTGGACAGAACCCTGTGTTTCCGTTACACTATATTTAGGTTTTTATCTACCGTTTCCATTTTATGGATTTTCCCATGATGTAACATTTACCAAAATCTCAAGGAGAGTTTTACTTTAGATCTGTAGTATAACTTTTTCCGTATTTAAAAATCAAGGGGTGGAGGAGGGGATGTTTAAATAAGGCTGCAGGGGGTCTATTGTATTGCCGAGATAACAGGTGGCAGCTGAATGGGATATGACAGGGATCTTAAAGGCTTCTAATCTACCCTTTGGTGATGTCCTTTGCATACATCCAACTTCAATCCTGTGAGCGGTTTGTGTGATTACAGACCCATTCATTCAATTCGAAACAGTGAGGAGCAAGTCCTGTACTGCTGTAAAGATACGGCTGGGCGATTCAGGACACAAAATATCTCAAAATGGATGCACAGTGACACATATACAGGTCTATTCACTAAAGGTAAAACTCATGAGAATTGGTGGGAGAAGTAAAAATTCTAGGTCAAAATAGCCAAACCAGAAAAATTCTCCCGTTTTTCTCACTTTCCAAATCGGCTATTTAGTGTAGATTGTTCTCTTCTCCTGGCAGTTCTCCTTTTCACCTTTAGTGAATAGACTTGATGGAGTGCAATATTTTCTTAACTAAACATACATGAGAAAAACTAAGCACATGTAAGCTATGAACGGCATAAAATAAATAATTTCATTTTTTGGTGGTAGTGTTCCTTTAATATTCAGCAGTGATTGAGCATTTCTCTTTACATCCTTGTAGTGCAGTTTTAGAATATAGTTATATACACAGAACCCAATTGCAGCGCTTTCAGGAGATAGAATGAAGTTGCTTTAAAATAAATTACGAAACCTTAAAATTAACCCGAAAATGCCTAAAGCATCCTAACTAATTAAATAGACTATTTACTGCAAGTGAAAAAATAAACGGTTGAATAAATATTTAACCCCTTAACCCCTTCACTGCTGAGGCATTTCACCGCTGTGTGCTGAGCTCATTTTTACCGCTTTCGCTCATCATGTTTAAACGCGATTTGAAGCCATATTTTAATAAATGACCCAGACATATTATATATCGTTCTTTCCGGCAGACTCCGCAGATTCATAATATATCATTATTATATGTATACGTCATGTCCTGTCTGTATATTGTAACAAAAAATACAATAAAAAATTAGTTTTTAATCATCTGCAGTGTGTAAAGTGTTTTTTTTCACATTTTATTACATGAGCATTTGCGGTTATGTTTTCTATGGGGTGCGCTTGTACAAAAATTTGAAATGGGGACTTGTTACATTTTGTGGGGGATTTACGTGATTTTTAGCAAACGCACCCCATAGAAAAAAATCATTAGTGCAGCATCATTGTTCACATTATAATTGAAATGTGAACAATATTGCTGCATTAATAAAAACAACACACAAAAAAAACATGTTTTTTTTTTTGTTTTTTTAATTTATTTATTTTTATTATAATTTTTTTTATTATTTTATTTTACTTTGTACCTAGTCATGTTGGGTATCATTCGAAAGGCCATGCTCAGGCCTTTCAAATGACACCCTCCATGACCCCCTAGCTGCCACGGTTCTGGAGATATCGGGGTTCACAAGAACCCCATATCTCCACCAGGGGATTTCCTTGGCAGCTAGGGGTTCCCCGGCTATCTGACGTCATCACGCTATGCATGATGACATCAGGCAGAGAGGGGAGACCCGGAGCTAGGCTGCACTTCAGCGCCGCAAGGCGCTGAAGTGCAACCCGGCGCTTGAGGGGTTAAAGCCAGGCACCGCTTAAAAGGGGAGACTCTCCCCTTTTAAGCGGTGCCTGGCTTTTGGCGCTGCTCCTTTCCGATCGGGAGGGAGAGGGATCCGAACGGATCCCCCCCCCTCCCTTCCAGGCTATCTCCCGGCATTGCCGGGGGGTCGCCTGGAAATGACGTCATCGCGCCAAGCGCGATGACGTCATTTACGCCGGGAGGAGCTTGACTTCAGCGTCTGAGGACGCTGAAGTCAGAACACCGCGGGACCCCGGACAGAGAGTGAGTATCTCCGCCGGGGGTCCCGCACAGCTGATGACGTGTGGGGCACGTCCTCAGCATGTAACCTGCATCAATGAGGACGTGTCCCACACGTCTTCAGCAGTGAAAGGGTTAAGGACCGCTGACGTACTATGTACGTCCTGCCCACGGGTCTCCCTTAGACCCACGGACGTACAAAGTACGTCAGCGGCGCCTAACCCCCCCTCCCGCCCGATACTTACCTCCCTCGCTGATCTGGCAGGGAGGAAGCCTGCCAAAGGGATTTACATGGGCCGGCGAGCTTGATGATGTCACCACGCTGCGTGGTGACGTCATCAGCAGGCGCCCCCATTGAAATCAATGGAGGGGGAGCTCCTTCGGAGCCCTCTATCTGCCAAACCATTGAAGCTCGAGAGATGCAAGTTGCACCACTGGAAAGGGGAGAGTCTCCCCTTTTCAGCGGTGTACTGCATTAACGGTTTCGCTGCCGGATCGCGATTCGGCACTAATCGGCGCCAAAACGCGATTCGAACCTGGAGGGGGGGCTGACATCTTGGATGTCAGCCAAGCCTCCAGGTCCCCCCCACCCACTGATATCCTCACACATATGGTGAGGTTGCCAGTGGGCCAGTTAACCCTCTAGCTGCCATGTAGAGATAGGGGGATCCAAAGGATCCCCCTATCTCCCGATCCGTGGCAGCTAGATAGTCATATTTGACATCACTGGAAAGGACTGATCATGGCCTCTCCAATGATATCAAAAATGACCAAGTTTGGTTTAAAAATAACATTTTAAAAAGTAATTTTTTTTTTTTTTTAAAGTTTTTTTGTCTGGGGGGGGTGGTTTAGTTAAATAGGACCTAGGCTGTCATCGAAAAATAATTAGCACAAAATGGTCAGAATGAGCGCAGCGCACATAGGTGAACTGGCTCAGCAGTGAAGGGGTTAAACAGGAAAAAACATGTAAAAATTGGGTATTTCTAGTCTCGGGACAAAATTTTGAAACTATTTAGCCGGGATCTTTATTGGTGGTTGTAGATTTTGGAGATTAAATTGCGAAAAAGTGTGTTTTTACCATTTTTTCATATTTAATTTTTTTTTTCCTGTCGTAAATTAGTTGATTTAATGGCGGGAAAAACGCATAATATATGTGGGTTGAATAAACGAGTAAGAGCAAAATTTGACCTAAACATGAACAGCGCAGAAACGTAAAAACAGCAGTGGTCACTAAAGGACGGATTTGTGTAAAACCGCCCGGCCACTAAGGGGTTAATAAAAAAAAAATGGAATTTTTTTTACATTGAAACCTACGGGGAAAAAAAGCATTGTTGCGGTTTTTTTGGGTCATATTTCGTTTTGTTGTTTTCGTCATGCTACCGTGATTTGTGTTTGCCGACCAGGGCCGGTGCAAGTATTTTTGTTTACTCAGGCGAAGTTGCGTTTTGGTGCCCCCCTCCACCCAATCCATGCCATGCCAATCGGGAGTGTTTGGTGTCCTCACGCATTGCCAATCTATGCTGTGCCTGGTGCCCCTCCTGTGCGACAGGGCCAATCTACAGAGTGTGTGGTCCCCTCCTTTGGCAATTTGGCATAGGAGGGGCACCAGGCACTGCACAAATTTGCAATGTGGCCTGGTGGTGCCCCCTGGTCTTGCTGTGTCAATATACCCACATATTTCAAACTGCCTGCCACTCCCAGTGTTTCCCTGTGATCCTGCTACCTACCACTCTCACTCTGTTGTTGTGGTCCATTGTCTGACTCCAGGTCTCCAGAAGCAGACTGGCAGCGGGGTCCTCGTCCTCTAATTCAATTCACTCCCCCTTAATTCATTTTTCCCCTTTAATTACTTTCACCCCCTCCCCCCTTAAATTCATTTCATATAGCGTATGACAGAGCTCCACAGCAATAAACCTCACAGTAATGTGCGGGGTGTATGAGCATATGACAGAGCTCCACAGCAATAAAACTCACAGTAATTTGTGCTGTGTATGAAAGTATCACAGAGCTCCACAGCAATAAAACTCATACACACTGCCCATTACTGTATCACAGAGCTCCACAGCAATAAAACTCATACACACTGCCCATTACTGTATCACAGAGCTCCACAGCAATAAAACTCACAGCAATGTGCGGTGTGTATGAGCGTATCACAGAGCTCCACAACAATAAAACTCACAGTAATGTGCAGTGTGTATGAGCGTATCACAGAGCTCCACAGCAATAAACCTCACAGTAATGTACCTGTGGTGAGAGCGGAGTCACATGACAGGAAGGGTGGGGGCGGTACCAGGCAGTGTCTGCTGGGGATGCCATGCTAGCGGGACGTACTGTATGTGTCTCCTCTATCCGATGTTATGCTGAATAAATCAACAACTATAAACCAACCCACGGAGTCTACTCTTTTGATGACATGGTGTCAGAAGGGTTTCCCTGCGTATCCATTTTGATCTGTGAAGATGTCGAAGTTCTCTCCTCCGGAACCCTTCGATTTCTCTCAGCCTGCTGCATGGCCTGCTTGGCGCCAAAGGTTTGCACGCTTCAGGATCGCTTCGAAGCTGGATAAGGAGCCTGGTGAGGTGCAGGTTAATTCCCTTTTATACGCTATGGGGAGAGACGTGGAGCCGATTTACGGTACTTTTCAGTTCAGCGCTGGGGAAGAGATGGACTTTGATAAAGTCGTGGATAAGCTCAGCGCCCATTTTGTGCCCAGAAGAAATGTGATTCACGAGAGAGCCTGCTTTCACAAGCGCACCCAGTGTGAGGGAGAATCTGTGGAATCATTTGTGCGCAGCCTTTATCAGTTGGCAGAGTTCTGTGAGTTCGGCGCTGCTAAGGAGGAGCAGATCAGAGACAGACTGGTTATCGGAATTGCAGACTCGGAAGTTTCACTTAAGTAGCAGCTGGAGTCTAAGCTGACACTGGATGAGGCGATACGGATTGCACGTCAGAGTGAATTGGTGAAGAAACAAAGTGCAGACTTAAGGTCAGAAAACAGGGTGGAAGAAATACACCAGTCACAAAGGGTTAAAAGCGGCAGACAGCAGGCAGCGGACAGACCCAGGAGCGGTTGGACACCGTGTTCCCGTTGCACACGCTGTAACCGCCCTCACGAGATGAAGACGCGGTGCCCTGCTATAGACAAGAGGTGCAGGAAGTGTAACCGCGCCGGCCATTTTGAGGTGGTTTGTAAATCAGAGTCTGTGAGAGAGAGGTGTCTGGACAGTGATCAGGAGACGCCAGAACTGTCCTTTATAGGATCGGTGACTGAACAGTCCGGCTCTGTCGAGGATTGGCGTGTTACACTCACGATGTTGGGTGAAAGAGTTGCCTTTAAGATTGATACCGGAGCAGACATTACAGTTATTTCCTTTGTGACATTCTCAAAGCTACCTCGACGTCCGGAGCTGAAAAACGTTACGATTCAAGTTCATAGTCCGGGAGGTCGCATTGATTGCATCGGCAGGTTCCTTGCTGACTGTGAGTACCGGGAGCGGAAAATATCGATGTGGGTGTACGTGATCAGAGGATCGTGTGTGAATAACCTTCTGAGTCGGAAAGCAGCCTGCAGTCTGGGCCTTGTTGCTAGAGTGTACGAAGTCACTGAGGACGTGTTTGGAGACCTGGGGTTGCTGAACTGTGAGCCGGTCCGTATAAAGCTCAAACCTGAGGCTGTCCCTTATAGCCTTACTACGCCTTGTAGGATTCCATTTCCGCTTTTGCCGAAGGTGGAGTGCGAGCTTCTGCGGATGGAAAAGATGGGGGTTATCGAGGCGGTCACAGAAGCTACTGACTGGTGTGCGCCCATTGTACCGGTCGCTAAAAAGAATGGGAAAGTTCGTATTTGTGTGGATTTGAAACGTCTGAACGAAGCCGGTAGGAGGGAGAGATATGTCATGCCGACATTGGAAGATATTGCTCCTCGGTTGTCGGGGGCTAACTTCTTTTCCACGCTCGACGCTTCCAGTGGGTTCTGGCAGATACCCCTTGACCCAGAGAGCCAGAAACTGACGACCTTCATTACTCCAGTAGGTCGGTTTTGCTTCCGCAGACTCCCCTTCGGGATATCTTCGGCCCCGGAGATCTTCCAGAGAGAGAGGAGTTCCCTGTTGAGAGACCATGAGGGTACTGTGGTAGTTATGGACGATATCCTTGTGTATGGGTCCACTAAGGAGGAGCACGACCGGCGACTGCTTTGTGTGCTGCAAACCGTCAAGGAATCTGGCCTGAGGCTAAATAAGGAGAAGTGCCACTTTGGGAAACCAGAACTGTGTTATTTTGGCCATATTATTAGTGGGGAGGGGGTTAAGCCAGACGCCAGCAAGGTTCTCGCTATTGAGAAAATGAAAAGCCCTTCCGATGTGAATGAACTGATACAAGTACTGGGCCTTGTGAATTATGTGGGGAAGTTTCTACCGGAGTTGTCCTCGGTGTTACATCCTGTCACAGAATTGTTAAAGAAAGATGTCGCCTGGATATGGGGACCTCCACAGGAGGAGGCCTTAGCACGAGTCAAGTCCATGCTGGGATCCGCTCCGGTGTTGGGGTACTATGACCCCTGCAAGAAGACTGTGGTTAGCGCAGATGCTAGTAGCTACGGGTTGGGAGCGGCCCTTCTGCAGCTGAATGAGGGTAAACTACAGCCTATTGCCTATTGTTCTCGCACCTTAACAGCAGCAGAGAGACGTTATGCACAAATTGAAAAAAAGTGTTTGGCCGGAGTCTGGGCCTGCGAACGCTTCCACCGTTATCTGGTGGGTTTGGAGGAGTTCAGTCTGGAGACTGACCACAAGCCACTAGTTCCTCTTATTAATTCTTATGATATCGACAAGGCGCCTCTGAGATGCCAGAGACTCTTAATGAGACTGCTTAGGTTTAATGTTAGAGCTGTGCATGTCCCGGGAAAACAGCTGGTGGTGGCAGATACCCTCTCCAGACTCCCGCTGGCTGCTGAGGGCGATTCGTCGACAGAGTCGGACATGAAGGTGTATGTGGATTCGATCTTAGCCTCCAAGTCCATCTCTTCGGGGAGATTGGAACAGATTAAGAGAGAGACGCACCTGGATGTTGTCCTTCAAGAAGTTATCAGCTATGTAAGAGACGGCTGGCCGGAGAGTCGTGCTGCGTGGTGGTCTCTGAGTGCGTTCCAGTCCGAGAAAGCGTACCTTACTGAAATGGACGGCTTAGTGTTTTTCAAGACCGCATTGTTATTCTGAAAAGTCTGCGTCAAGACATGCTACGGCGGATTCATGAAGGTCATTTGGGGGTTTCCAAGTGTAGGGAGAGGGCGTCGTCTGCTGTGTGGTGGCCTGGGATTAGCGCTGACATTGCTGATTTCATCTCGAGATGTGCCTTCTGCAGAGAACGTCGACCTACACAGAGACGTGAGCCTTTACTTTCCACCCCCCTACCTGCGGGTCCATGGCAGAAGATAGCTGCGGATGTGTGCGAACTAAAAGGGAGGAAATACTTAGTTGTTGTGGACTACTACTCCAGATACCTTGAGCTCGCGCCACTGGGTGAGGCGACCAGTGCTACTGTGATCGTCCGTCTGAAAAGCATGTTTGCCAGGTGGGGTACCCCGTCGGAGTTGGTGAGTGACAATGGTATGCAGTTCGCCTCTAAAGAGTTCGCTTCTTTTGGGAAGGATTACGATTTCCGTCACACGACTTCCAGTCCGCATTACCCGCAGGCTAATGGGATGGCGGAGCGAGCGGTTCAGACCGCTAAGTTTATTTTGGGGCAGGCGGAGCCTTATTTGGCCCTGATGGCGTACAGAGCGGCTCCTGTTCAGGCTACAGGGTGTAGCCCTGCTCAGCTGATGTTGGGACGGCAGATTCGTACTACTTTGCCTTCTGTGGATGCTTCCCTGCCGGCTTCCCCGGTCCTTCCGGAGGATATTCGGAGCAGGGACGAGGTGGCTAAGCGGAACTACAGGTTCTTTTACGATAGACGACACTCTACTCGCCCACTATCGGTGCTATACCTGGGGCAGAGTGTCCGGGTTAAGCTAGATGATGAGACGAGGTGGAGAACCCCGGCTACAGTTGTGGAGCGTTCTCCGGAGCCCAGGTCCTATGTGATCCGCATGGAAGGAGGAACTGTCGCTCGCCGCAACAGAAGGCATCTTCAGCCGGTACCCGAGGAGTTGAGTGCGGAGACCTCAACACCGCAACAGCCAGACTCTCCGGTTTTACGGAATGGGTCTACCCTGCAGGTGGTTTCTGGGCATGATGTACCGCTGCTTCCAGCGGAGCCACAGCCACCCGCTCAAGGACTTGGTGATGGTTCTTGCAAGATGACTTCGAGTGGTAGAGTTGTGAGGCCTCCGGAACGTTACCGGGATTAATGTTTAGCTAGAGCAGCGACTTGAAGAATGGGCAGAATAATCCCAAAGTCACTGCGGACTAGGGTAGTCTACCCCGATGTCCAAGTTAGCATTGTTTATCTACTTGTATCTTTACATTGTTTATTTTGTATGTTTTACCGTTAAAAGGGGGAGATGTGGTGAGAGCGGAGTCACATGACAGGAAGGGTGGGGGCGGTACCAGGCAGTGTCTGCTGGGGATGCCATGCTAGCGGGACGTACTGTATGTGTCTCCTCTATCCGATGTTATGCTGAATAAATCAACAACTATAAACCAACCCACGGAGTCTACTCTTTTCATGACAGTACCGATATCAGTTTACTCAAACCCCCCAGCAGAACATTACACACACACACACACCCCCAGCAGCACATTACACACACCCCAGCAGCACATTACACACACACCCCAGCAGAACATTACATCCCCCAGCAGAACATTACACACACACACCCCCAGCAGAACAGTAAACCCACCAGCAAAACATTACACCCCCCCAGCAGATCACACACACACCCTCCCAGCAAAACATTACCCCCCCGCAAAACATTGTACCCCCCCAGCAAAACATTACACCCCCCAGCAGAACATTACACCACCCCCCTAGCAGAACATCACACACACACACACATCCACCCTCCCTCATTTTATTCAAATCTTCTCTCGGCCTCTCTGCCCAGTCCTCCTTCACACTACAGTGGAAGTACACAGGCTGACTCTGCTGCAGGGACGCACCCTAAGCTTTGGGGTTTGTCCTCCAGGCTTTTCTGCTGCTGCATGCCCTGGCTATGCATGTCACGTGAGGGGGAGGTGCCGAATTATGCAGTGTGCCTGCTCATGTTTAGAATGTGGGACTGAGGCAGGCACACTGCATCGGTTTGAGAGTGCGCGGCTGGGCCCCTGGTTGATGTCTGAAGATCATTCATAGCTCCGCTTCCTATTTTAAAAACAGAATTTTTCCGCCCCTCACACGGACAGCAAGCCAGGACAGTAAGGCGGCCTACTGTGCCAGCCCAGTTGCCAACTGACCCAAACTTTCGGATGGCAGATTTTCAGAATTCGGAAATGAGAAAAATAACGAAAAGTGATTTTCGTCCCAATTTTTATTCGGAACAAAACAAAATGCACATGTCTATTAGTTACTATGCATTTGCACAGCTATGTATTGCATATAAAGAAATACAAATAAATTCCAAAACCCACGTATTAAATGAAAAAAGTGGCTTTATTCCAGCACCAACAAGGGCGACGTTTCGACCAAAACTGGTCTTTGTCAAGTCTAAGGCCCCCGGCACACGAGCGCATTTGGTGCTTGTGTGCGGCCGTACTTCCCTGCGTCCGTGCCGTTTTGACAGGGAGGGCCAACCACCGGACGTGAAAAAGCCCTCCCCGTCAAAAAGCTAAACAGACGCTGACAGGGAAACAAAGCGCAATCCTCCATAGAAGGATCGCACTTTGTACGCTGAGTGCACAAAGTGGGAGGAACGCCCACTCTCACGGATGTTCCTTCCTCTTTCTATTAACGCTCGTGTGCCGCCAGCCTAAATAACAAATGTACAAAACTTCATTTAAATCGTGTTACAAATTGTCAATCACAGTCAATTGGCAATCAATGAAAATTACATATGTTAAACACCGTGGTATAGCCGGCTTTAGAGCTTTATATACTCCTACCCTATAGGCTTTTTAGTACTGTCTGATTACCTGGAACTTGTTTAATATGTAATATGTTAATAAAAATGATGATGAATTAATAGTCAAAAGGCATGAGAATGTTGTTGAACCAGGATGGTAATTAGACATAATTGTTTTTATACCACGGTGTTTAACATATGTAATTTTCATTGATTGCCAATTGACTGTGATTGACAATTTGTAACACTATTTAAATGAGGTTTTGTACATTTGTTATTTAGACTTGACAAAGACCAGTTTTGGTCGAAACGTCGCCCTTGTTGGTGCTGGAAAAAATCCACTTTTTTCATTTAATACGTGGGTTTTGGAATTTATTTGTATTGCTTTGAATCTGGAGTCGCTGAACAAGGATTCCTATTCCTTTGCCCACTTTCGTGAGTAATACCTGGGTTTCACTGTGTGCAATGTATTGTATATGCTGGCTATGTGTTACAAAGATAATCTAACTTTGACGCTGTGTATAATCAAGTTATTTCTACTGACATTTAAATGAAATAAGACACTAAAATCCAGATCTTGGAGTAAAAGGTATAATATAATCATACGCGTGCACAAGCGGTGTGCCTGGTGACCTCAGGCACACCCTAATGTTGGGTGAAGAGGTCATCTTTCTCTTCCTTCATAGACATTTTAAATGTCCCGTATCTGGCTCCTGATGAATAGCATAAAAAACTGACAATATCTTGGATTACAGGCTTGTTATTTCTGATGAAAAATGTTGTGCAAAATCTTCTAAACATAAG
Source organism: Leptobrachium leishanense (assembly GCA_009667805.1). Classification (NCBI taxonomy): domain Eukaryota; kingdom Metazoa; phylum Chordata; class Amphibia; order Anura; family Megophryidae; genus Leptobrachium; species Leptobrachium leishanense. Next base: position 123,334,671 of record CM019067.1, on the reverse strand, counting down.
TTTTCATTTAATAAATGTTCCATGGGTGCACACCCTAATGCAACAGGCCCTGTGCCAGTGAATATGTGTAAAACTACAAAGTGCAAATTTTGGAAAGGGCACATTGTATAAGAAAACTGCTTTTGCAGGTATAGGTTGTGTTATAGCCACTGGACACAGGGATAAGTGCCTCTACTTTTATTGTTTAGCCATGACATTTGCAGAGTACATTATGAGCAGAAAAGAAATTATAAAACAAACACCTACTCTATGTGGAGACTAAATAAACATTCAGAGTTACTGTCTGAAGCATTGGGCGGCTAAACGGTTTACCAATCACTGAAAACAAAATCAAATATACTTCTCCCCCCTGTGGCCAGGATTGTGCTTCCTTCCCTGCTGCACCCAGGACTAAAGCCTGAGACACACTGAGCGTGTAGCGACGCACAGCGAAGCAAACATTTTGCAGGCTTGACTTCACTCCGCTCTGCCTCGCAGACAGACTACACTGCATTACGTTTGTTTCTCTCTGCACGGGACAGGAATCCAATACTCTGCAGATCAAACTAGAGAAATGTTTCTCATCAAATGAAGCAAAGCATAGAAAAAAAATAAATAATCAAGTTTATTGTAAAACAACTTTTAAATTACAATGTAGAACATGCCAAAACTTTACTTTCACAAAGCGCATGTCATATAGGCAAAAACGTATTTTTGTAATCTCATCTCTTTGATAATTTTATTTAAATGTTTGCAAAATGCTGTGAAGTCAAACAGGGCACAGTAATGACATAATATAAGGTGTACAGTATAGTGCAGGGTGTATGGTCAGTCCACAGGAGCTCTCACTTTATTTAATTAATAAAAGCATTGTGTGAAACTGTGACTAATATTTCATGTATGCTAGAGTGCAAGGTGCAAATGCCCTCCTTGCCAGCCCTCACTTGATTGCATAGACCTCCTGAAGTAACATTACTCTATTCATGTTTATCTCTCTGCCCATTGACAGGACTGTGTTCCGTTATTTAGCTCTCTGTAGCTCTCCATAGGCACTGGGCACACATTCCAAGCTTCGTGCTCCTATCCCATTCCCCCCCCAGACACCGTTGGTGACAGTTGCGTTTTTTGCAATGGCATTTTGCTGGTTGCCAGGGGCACCGGCTGTCACACTGTGCAGCCACTCCTGACAGCCTGAGTGAGTGCGGAGCAGGAGCAGCAGGCCCGTCTTTAATATTGATTGGACCCTGGGCAAACATTTTCTTGGCCCCCCCACCCAAAAGCCCTGCCCACCGCATAACTACCCAACACTTTCAAGAGCTCCACAGCAATAAAACTCACAGTACTGTGCAATGTGTGTGTATGTGTATGTGTGTGTATCACAGAGCTCTGCTGCAATAGAACTCACAGCAATGTTCACTGTATGAGCGTATCACAGCTCCAAAGCGATAAAACTCACAGCAATGTGTGGTGTATGAACGTATCAGAGCTGCACAGCAATAAAACTAACAGCATATATGAACGTATCTCAGAGCTCCACAGAAATAACTCACTGTAATGTGTAGCGTGTATTCAACCCCCCCCAGCCCCAGTATATCAATTTATTAAAACCCCCCAAGCCCCAGTATATCAATTTATTCACCCCCAAGCCCCAGTATATCAATTTATCCCCCCCCAAGCCCCAGTATATCAATTTATCCCCCCTCCAAGCCCCAGTATATCAATTATTCACCCCCAGCCCCAGTATATCAATTTATCCCCCCTCCAAGCCCCAGTATATCTATTTATCCCCCTCCAAGCCCCAGTATATCAATTTATCCACCCCTCCAAGCCCCAGTATATCAATTTATCCCCCTCCAAGCCCCAGTATATCAATTTATCCCCCTCCAAGCCCCAGTATATCAATTTATCCCCCTCCAAGCCCCAGTATATCAATTTATCCCCCCTCCAAGCCCCAGTATATCAATTTATTCACCCCCAAGCCCCAGTATATCAATTTATTCCCCTCCAAGCCCCAGTATATCAATTTATCCCCCTCCAAGCCTCAGTATATCAATTTATCCACCCCTCCAAGCCCCAGTATATCACATTTATTCACCCAAAGCCCCAGTATATCAATTTATCCCCCCTCCAAGCCCCAGTAATCAATTTATCCCCCCTCCAAGCCTCAGTAATATCAATTTATCCCCCTCCAAGCCCCAGTATATCACTTTATCCACCCCTCCAAGCCCCAGTATATCAATTTATCCCCCCTCCAAGCCCCAGTATATCAATTTATCCCCCTCCAAGCCTCAGTATATCAATTTATCCACCCCTCCAAGCCCCAGTATATCAATTTATTCACCCCCAAGCCCCAGTATATCAATTTATCCCCCTCCAAGCCCCAGTATATCAATTTATCCCCCCCAAGCCTCAGTATATCAATTTATCCCCCTCCAAGCCCCAGTATATCACTTTATCCACCCCTCCAAGCCCCAGTATATCAATTTATCCCCCTCCAAGCCCCAGTATATCAATTTATCCCCCTCCAAGCCCCAGTATATCAATTTATCCACCCCTCCACCCCAGTATATCAATTTATCCCCCTCCAAGCCCCAGTATATCAATTTATCCACCCCTCCAAGCCCCAGTATATCAATTTATCCCCCTCCAAGCCCCAGTATATCAATTTATCCCCCTCCAAGCCCCAGTATATCACTTTATCCCCCTCCAAGCCCCAGTATATCAATTTATCCGCCCCTCCAAGCCCCAGTATATCACTTTATCCCCCTCCAAGCCTCAGTATATCAATTTATCCGCCCCTCCAAGCCTCAGTATATCACTTTATTCACCCCCAGGCCCCAATATATCAATTTATTCAACCCCCCTCCCCAAGGGCCTACATTGTGTCTCCTCATCTGCCGGCCCTCATCCATTACAGTCCTCCTTCCTCTTAATTAACTTTAAAACAAAAAACATATACAAACATATATATTGGATATATAATTTCCGATATCCAATTACAAAGATTTTAATCAAATGCTGGCCCTCTAGCACCAGTATATACAATCTGGTCAAGCGATTAGAAGCATTAAAATTATTGAAGACTGACATACATAATAATAAAATCGCTGCCTGTTAACAACTGACCGAGAAATAGTGTGCTGGCCTGCCTTTGCAGGGAATCCTTCTAGACCCGGCGGCACTATGGTCTTCAGAGTCTGACTCCTGCGAGTAATGTGCTGGCTGAGCGGCTGCTGGCCTCCTCCGTTGTGCTGTGCAGCCACCAGTGAGACGTGCGGGGATGTGCTGCACCTGCGCAACGCCTCGCGTCACGTGGTAGGTACCGAGGGCGGCGCCAATACAGCGTGAGTGTTCACTGGGAGGCACGCACGCTGCAGCAGCTAGCAGCACGGCCCCTCACTCAGTCAGTCAGATGGTGACGACAGGCAGGGGGCCCGCAGCGCAGTGTGACAGTCGGACTTCGTGTAAAATCAGCACCGGATTCATACCGGAGTTGAAAATTAACAAGTCGGATTCGGTGATAGGCATTTATGCGGGCCCAAGGGGCAGCTGCTTTGGGCCCCTCAGCAATGACTGGGCCCGGGGCAGCTGCCCCTTTTGCCCCGCGTTAAAGACGGCCCTGAGGAGCAGGGCTGGTGGGAGGGATCTAGAGGAGGACTGGCGCTGGTGGGAGGGATCTACAGCACACAGCGCAGGCGCCGTGTGCTGCAGGTCCTGCCCCTCCCCTCAACGCGCCGCTCCGCTGAGGGGAAAGTTGGATTTTTCCAACTCCCGTCGCTCAGCGCCGCATCGTGACGCGGCCTGAGAGTGGGAAGTGGAAAAATCTGTACTCACTGAGCGCGTCTCGCCGCGTGGCGCAGCCTACAGGCGCTGCAGCGAGCTCAGTGTGTCTCAGGCTTTAGACTGACCTCTCAGAGGGAACCACATCTCCTATAAGGGCAGGGCAGTCACTAATCAGGAATCAGCTGTGCGTTAAACCTATGAGAAATTGAGTTCTTAATTCGTCTGCTGATAAACCTGTGGTCTACCACCCTGCCCCTAATCGCACTGTCACAAGGTATACGTCCAAAATATTGATTTTATGATCACTCATGAAGGCTCCAGCACAGATTATATTTCTTGTTGTGATTGCAATGCAAGATAGTTCTCTTGAGCGATTACTAAATATTATTAACCTCTATCAGTTTCATGTATTTTTTATGTGAAACAGAAATATGACAATTATGAAAGACATTTAAGCGAATATACATGTATATGTTATGACTATATGAAAACATAATTGGAAATCATATATTTTTTTCTTATTATTAACTTTCAGCATACTCACCAACAGCACTATGTCTTATTGAACTTGCTAGGAAATGTTCTCCTGTTAAGTCACAAGAATGAAAGCCCTAACAGTTAAATTGTAATCAGTCGCGTTTTAAAACATAACTATGTACCTAATTCATAATAAGAACAAGCATGATTTTCTGCAAATAAACTATTCAGTTGTGTGGGAGTCATCAAGCTGTCCACTGCTAGTCACTGATTATTTCCATTCCTTGTTAACTTAGTAAGCGGTGTAACACATTAAGATGACAAAGTCGGAGAGCTGCCTAGTCACCTAGAAAGCGATGTAAAATAATAACTTTGCCGGAAGACAGTTACGCTTATAAGAAAATCACAAGGATAGTTGGAGGAAATCTAATCACAAGAGGTATTTTGAAACTGTACAAAATGTTTTGGCAGACTATGCCAATTCAAATTTGAAATGGTAAGTGTGGGAAAATTTCCACAACAGCCTGTAATTAAATATGAATTTTAATGCACTACCCAGAGGCTCCTATTTGCATTTCATCTTTTATTGGTCCAACAACAGCAAAGGGAATAATAGAAAATATTAGAAAAAAAAAAGACTTCAGGGGTTATTCAGAGAGCACCGACACGTCATGACATTTTAATGCTTTCTTGTTCCCTGCACTTCAGAAAAATCAGAGTTCCCCACCCTGTGGTGTATTCAGCATTCAGGGTCGCCGGAGTGCAGGGAAAACCCGCCGCAAACCCGCCGAACACTCACCAAAAACCTGCAGAAACTGCCGCAAAAACCATGCTGAATACGCCAGAAAAAGCAGACCATCACAGAGCAGATCAGCTGCTGGAAAAAGCCGACAAGCAGGCGAATGGGGTATAAAAAAAAACAAAAAAACAATACGCTGCAAAGTGTGAAAATAGAAATGCTCTTTGCAAAAAAACTACTGAACGAAAATGCCTGGAATTTACATACAAGATCCCATGAATGACAATAAAAAAATCTGTTACAGAATTATTTTTTATTTTTTTTAAAAAACAAAACTAAACAAACCCCCAAAAAAATATTTTGACAAAAAATGCCTAAAAGATCCTAAAAAAATCTATAAACAAAGAGACTTTTTACTGCAGATTAAAAGAACAAACGGTTTATAACATATTGCATTAAAACAGGAATATTTTTAACATTGAAGCCTATGGGGTTCGCCTGAATAAACCTGCCGAAGGGAAACACCGAACAGCAGGGCACTTCGGCAACTTTTCCCTGTTGTTCGGTGTTCTCTGAATAGATTAACCATTGCTTCTCTAGGGGGGGATTTCATTCCCTCAAACAGGTACCGTACTTGCAGGCAGTTCACTAAAATTTGGCGAACTGCCTGCTCTCTGAATAGCCGAACGGCCCCAAAATGGCACCGTATGCTGAATTTCAGCATCCGGTTACATTTCGGACCTCTCTGAATAACCCCTTTAGAAACCCATCCCTAACATGGAGAAGGCTCTCCCAGTGTCCAGGTCCCACCCCAACAAATGTCCATTCCCGGGAGCAGCACGTCCTCTTTGCTGCTCCCCGCAGTGGCAACGTTTGTCAGATAAGTGCGCCGTGCTCACACTGCATCTTCGGTATACATATCCTTCTATTGTGTATTTTGTTCCTTCTGAAATCGGTGTCCCTTCTTTAGTCCCAAGAGGTCATTACTTATTTGGACGACATCCTCCTGATGCCTCCCACCTGCCAGTCCCTGCTCGTTCACCTCTCCTGGATGGTAAATTTACTGCAGGATCTGGAGTTGCTCATAAATGAGGAGAAATCTTTTATGCCACCCTCCAGATGCCGCTCCACCCGCCAGACTCAAAGATCATGTCCATCAAGAAGTAGATCAGGTCCCTCCTGCGGATTGGTCATTGCCCCCTCCACTCTTTGGCGGGACTCCTGGAGGAGGTGAGGCAAGCAATACCCCTAGGCCCTTTGCATGCCAGAGCCCTCCAACTATTGAAGACCCATTCTCTCTGGTCAGACCTGGACTACCTGGATCAGATTATGCTGACGACGGAGACTGTGGCGGACCTACAATGGTGACTCCACAATCTGGATCATTGGAATGGGAAACAGAACTGCATTCCGCCACCTACTAGGGTCATAGAATGCGATGCCAGGAAGGAGGGCTGCGGAGCCCGCTTTGGGTCCGAGGAAATGGGGGGTCATTGGTCAGTCGAGGTGGCTGCTTTGCACATCAACGACCTGGAAATCTTTCACAAACGTGAGGTGCCCATGAAGTGTCCTGCTGAGAATGGACAATGTCTTAGCAGTGTGATATGTCACCAGATTGGGAGGTCCATGTTCCCCAAAGTTGACGTTTCTGGCCACAAGATTTAGGAACTTCTGCTTCCGTCAGGACATGACAGTTTAGGCTCAGTTCATACCGGGTCTGGTGAACCAAGAGGCAGACTGGAACTCCAGACATCTCTCGGACTCCAGGGATTGGCAGTTGCAGCCTTCAATTTTTTCTGTACTTCAGCCTTTAGTTTGTAGACTGTTACAGGGCATGAGGCTCTCTAGACCCCCTTTGCCTAGGTACTCATCTACATGGGATGTCAACCTGGTTCTGTCATTGCCGAAAACCTGGCAAGATAATGACGCGTTATCCCTGCAGGCTCTTTACGCAAAACTGTTAATGTTATTCTGTTTGTTTGCCTGCAAGCGCGTCAGTGATGTTCAGACCCTAGATTTTGGTGCTCGATCCTTTGTGCCTAATGGCACGCGTTTCGATATCTCGCAACGCACTAAGACATCAATTTGTCAGTTTTGTTCCCTGCTTTTCCACTGAATCCTCAGCTATGTCCAGTTCAGACGGACAGATTCGGACGTACAACTCACGTATTGTTGCTTTTCGCTCCCTGCCTGTTTCTCCGTTATTTCTTTCGTCTGCCCCATAAGCCAGTGGTGTCTACTACCCTTGCTAGATGGCTGCATTGGCTTATGGGTTTGGCAGGCGTGGATACAGTTTGTTTTGGGGCTCAATCGGTACGTAGTGCCGTGGCTTCCAAGATGGCGACTGTGGGCTGTCGTCTTGAGGACATTATGAGCGCTGCTAATTGGTCTAGAGAGTCCATGTTTTGTAGGTTTTACTTTAACTCTATTTCTGCAATGTCAGATGCTGTCTTGGGACGGCGTTGAACTTGCAAATAAGAGACTCCTAATAATGCATTAAAATTCATAGGGCCATATTACATAGTTGGTGCTAACTTAACCAGAGCTGTTGTAAACGTAAAACCTCCATAGGCTATAATGGCTCTGGGAAGTTTACAACAGCTCTGGTTAAGTTAGCACCAAGTATGTAATATGGCCCTTAAAGTTTCCGATTTCATGACGAAAGCTTAAATTTTAATAATTTCCCTCTCTGGTTTTCCGTCACGGTCGGTCACATGTACATGTAATAAAGAGATTACTTAATTTTCCTCTGTTTGATTTTGTGTCTTCTCCACCCCTGCGCAGCTGTCGGTGTGGATGTGTTTATGTGTTGCTGCTTGCGGTGTGTTGACATTGCACCCAGTTCTGGTTCCACGAATAATCCCCATTTTCATGTTTTGTTTTCTTTTTCAGTACCCTGAATGGTTCAGCATTTCCAAGACATTCCTGTTTGTTGAGTTTCTCGTTTGATTTGGTCCCTTGTTCTATATCTTCTGGTTTGGACAGTTCATCGCATCATCGATGCATCGCAGCATCGAAAGAGGAAGTGCTGCGCCCAGAATGGACATTTGTTGGATGGGATTGGGAGGCAACCGGGACACTGGGAGGGCCTTCCCCCACGTTGGGGATGGGTTTCTGAGTCTTGTTTTTTTTTCAAATTTTCTAATCTTCCCATTGCTGCTGTTGGAGCAATGATGGAATATGTATAAATACTCGCCTTCAAGTCATTATTAAAATTTAAACTTTAAGTCATGAAATAGGAAAATTTAAGAATAGTATCAATGTGGTTTGATGAGGAGTTCTAGGACTGTTAGACGCAGACTAATCTGGTTGAAATTCTACAATTCCATGGAAAACAGCCATTTCTATCTATGGCACAAAGAAGGAATGATTAGAATGGGCAAACAATTATATTATTTGGTCTGAAGAACGAGACAGAGTCATCTGAAGTGATAAGACCAGAATATCTATATATTGATAGTGTTGGAAATAAGTATGTAAAAGAAGATATGGAACAGATTTGCTGCCTGACTGCATTACTTCAGCTATCATGAAGCATCCCAGTTACTTTTATGATCTTGGGTTGTACAACAGCAAAAGGGTGAGGGCAGGTTGTGTGTAGTTGATTGTACTGCAAATGGGTCAAAAATACATCAAGAATATACATGAGGGGGGGCGTGTCCGGACCGCTGAGCAAGATGGACGCATGCTGAGAGCTCTCCGAGTCCCCCTCCGTCATTCCGCCCTGTAATTCAGAGACCACCCTACTATGGTCCGCACTAAAAGATCCACAGGCACCCCGAAGACCCCTGCAACACCTACCCGCAATTCCACGCGCTCCCTGGACGCCTATCTGCTGCCGGCGCCACAACCCGCGGCGGCTACATTAACTTCTAAGATGGCGGGCGCGGCGGCTCAAATTCCCGCTCAGGACCCGACGGCGGCTATAACGCGCCTGGAATTGAGATTGGAGTCCCTCCTGGCAGGTATGCCCACCAAATCGGACTTAGCCGAGATGCTGACCGACCTACGCAGCACCTTCCGCCGGGATGTGGAAGTGGTGAGGGAGGAGGTATCGACCCTGACGGCCAGAGTGACCACCCTTGAACAGGCAGCACCAACTCCTGCACACGCGGCGGAACCATCGACGCGTGACTTCTTTGGACTCAGGCGCCTGGTTGATGACCTCGACAACCGAGGTAGGCGCTGCAACGTACGGATCCGCGGGCTGTGGGAACCAGACCAGCCCGAGCGCCTCGACGAAGTACTTGGCCGGCTTTTCACCGCGATTACTGGACACGAGGTACGTCCGCCCCGCGACTTGGCGCGAGCACACAGGGCTCTACGGCCAAAACCTCCACAGGGAGAGCCCCCACGAGACGTTGTGTGCTGTTTTTCAAACTACAGGCTGAAGGAATCCATTATGCACCGAATACGCAACTCGAGGACCTGGGAATTTGAAGGCCAGACACTCGAGGTGTTCCATGACCTGACGCCGTTTACCCTCGCTGCACGGCGCCACCTCCGCCCTATCACTCAGGTGCTGCGCCAAAGAAATATCCCATACAGATGGGGCTTCCCGTTTGCCCTTACAGTGCGCCTTGACGGCACCCACTACTCAATTTGCTGCCCTGGGGACGTGCAGCCCTTTCTGGAAGCACTCCGACTCCCACCGCTAGAGGTACAAGACTGGGAGCGAGATGAACCTGGCGGGGGAGCTGCGAGGCCCAGACACCGAAGGCCATCGCAGCGCCGCCGCCTGGAGGCGGACCCGGGGGCGGCGGCACCTGACCGCCAGTGACCTGCGGATCGTCTCCACGGAAACGACACGACCCATGTCCCCGTGCTACGCCCTTTCAGAAGACTGTAGCGGTGGAGTCCCCTTCAGTCTCTCATTGACCTCATCTCTGCCCTGAAACCTGCTTGAAGCCACTGCCCACCGTCGCCAAAGATGCCTGCTGGATACACCCCCGTGCCAGGTGGGATTCGTTATGCACACACGGGCGTGCAGGCCCCCCCCCGCCTGGATACACCCGACATGCACCAACGACCTTCCATACTTGACAGCAGAACCCGGTGCATGCACCTCGGACCCAAAATGGTGTTCCCTCCCCACCCCCCTCTTTTTATTTTTTTTTTTTTTTTTTTTTTCTTTTCTTTTTCTCTTTCTCTTCTCCCTTTCCTTCTCCTCTTCCCCTCTCCTTCCCCCTACCTCTCTTTCTTTTTGTCCCGCTCTCCCCCACCCTCTCTTGCACTCACCACATTTCCTCCTACTTCACCCTCTTCCCCCCGCCCCCGCTCAAATTGACACGAACTACGTTCTTACCCCCCCCCAGCGCTGCGCACCATTCCATTAGACATGCCGGGGCTGGGCGCGGGCTGCCGGGCGGCGGCGCTGCTGCCCGTTGACATCCGGATGGTGAGCTACAACGTCCGTGGCCTCAACAAACCCGAGAAACGGAGACGACTTCTCCGAGACTTGGCCGCCCTCCGTGCCTCGGTCGCCTTCCTTCAGGAGACCCATTTCTGCTCCTCGGCCCCACCATCTCTACGGGACCGACGATTCCCTATGGGATTTTTTGACCATAACCCGGACTCCAGATCCAGGGGAGCAGCGATCTTGTTCGCCAGCACTGTCCCTTTCGAGCACAAGGACACCTTCACGGCAGGAGACGGTAGATGCCTGTTTGTCAAAGGCACAATAGCGGGAGCAACGTATACCTTCGCGAATTTATACCTCCCCAACACCAAACAACACTTATATCTATCGAAAATGTTACAGACCCTAGAACATTTTATGGAAGGGACATTGATACTTGGAGGCGACTTCAATATTCCTATGGTACCTGCCGAAGACTCCTCTAGTGCGACACACCGGACGCCCAAGAGGATACTACGCCGTATTCACTGTTCGCTACAAGCTCTGCGCCTGGTGGATGTCTGGAGAGCACAACATCCATCGGACAGGGATTATACCTACTTTTCGTCGGTACATGGCACATACACCAGACTGGACTACCTTTTTGTCCCCCAATATGATCTCCCCATGGTCCGGTCATCAGACATATTAGCCACGACGTGGTCAGACCACGCCCCGGTAATGCTTACTATGACATCCCCGCTGAGAAGGCCGAGGGTTAGCAACTGGAGGCTGAATACATCACTTGTGTCGGATGTGATGATCAGGGCTGAAGTCGAGGGCACTATTCGGTCTTTTTTCAGCGATAATTGCGGCTCTGAAGTGCCACTGCCCACGGTGTGGGAGTCGCACAAGGCTGTGGTCCGAGGCAGGTTGATTTCACTTGCCTCGGGGAGGAAGAAGGCTGCCGGGGAGGAAATAGCCAAGTTGCATGCCGCCATACGGACCCTTGAGCTCGAACACCAGGGTTCGGGAGACGCGGACACATATGCCCGCCTATTACACCAACGCACCCAATTGGCGAATGCACTCAATCCCAGAATCCAGCGTGCAATGCTTCAGACGCGATGCTTCTTTGCGCTTCACGAGGACAAGCCGGGTCGCCTCTTGGCGCGCCTCCTGAGGCAGAGGAGGAGACGGGCATACGTTCCGTCGATCCGCTCGCCCGCGGGCACACTGGTACGAGATCCTATGCATATCGCACAAGCGTTTCGGGAATACTACTCGACTCTGTACCACTCTGTCGAGGAGGCAGGACCACCACCTGGACATCTCATAGACGACTATCTAGCGACAAGAATACCTTACCGCCTCACAGATGCCCAACGCACCACGCTTGGAAATCCCATTTCCTCCGAAGAGGCCCAGCAGGCCACAAAGAAGCAGAAGAATGGAAAAGCCCCAGGCCCGGATGGCTTTCCGGCCCTTTACTACAAACAATTTGGGAAACTACTAATACCCCACATGGTAAAGACCTTCAACACGCTACTATCAGGGGACACCTTCCATCCGCACTCCCTTTCTGCCACGGTAGTGGTACTACCTAAGGAGGGGAAAGACCCCCAGCAATGTTCCAGCTACAGACCCATCTCGCTCCTCAACGGCGATCTTAAAATATTTGCTACGATCCTCGCGAGCCGCCTGGGTGCTGTGCTTCCTGCCCTGGTGAGGGGGGACCAGGTGGGTTTCGTCCCGGCCAGAGAGGCAAGGGACGGCACGATCCGGACGCTGAACATGATCCACGCAGCGAGGAGTTCGGGGACCCCAATGCTCCTACTGTCAACGGATGCCGAAAAGGCATTTGACAGGGTCTCTTGGCCTTTCATGTTCTCCACTCTGCGAGCCATGAACCTACCGGCTCCATACCTGCTCTGGGTAGCTGCACTATACCACGTGCCCAATGCCAGGGTCGGAGTGAATGGAGTCTTCTCTGAAACATTTCAGATTAGAAACGGGACCAGGCAAGGATGCCCGCTGTCCCCTCTCCTATTTGCCCTGACGCTGGAGCCCCTTTTGGAGTCAGTCCGGCATAATGCCAAGATACCGGGCCTGAGAGGTCGACGTTATGACCACAAGGTGTCGGCTTACGCCGATGACCTTCTCTTCTACGTGACTGACCCTATTACAGCAATACCGGAAATTATCCATGAGTTTGGGGTATACGGCCAATTGGCTAACCTTAAACTTAATATGGAAAAATCAGAAATACTAAACGTGACGGTCACAGAGGCGGTGGAACGCGTGCTCCGCCGCACACACCCATTTGTCTGGTGCGCTAAACGCATGAAGTACCTCGGGATATGGCTTACGAAACACCCGCAAGATCTATTCAAGGAGAATTACCCACCACTATGGGCGGCGGTTAGCCGGGACTTAGTGAGTTGGCGGCCGATGAGGGTGTCATGGCTTGGGAAAATCAGCATACTCAAAATGAACATTTTACCACGGCTATTGTACCTCTTCCAGGCCTTGCCCATCCAGGTACCGGCCGCATTCCTAGACCGGGCCCGGTCCTTCTGTTCTCGCTTCATATGGGGCGCATCGCGAGCGCGGCTTAGTGGTCGCTTGTTATCCCGCCCAAAATCGGCTGGCGGTCTGGCACTCCCTGATCTGGATGGCTACTACAGGGCCGCACATCTGGTCCGAGTGGTTGAGTGGACGACAGGGGTAGAGGGGCGTTGTGGCAGGACCTGGAGTGGGAGACGGCCACGGGTGTCACCGCGGCCCTGCCTTGGCTGGCGCAGAATAGGCGATCCCCTGCAGCGTGCCGCCACCCTGTCGTGGGTGCAACTTTACGGGTCTGGAACTCTGTACTACGCCGCTGCTCCTTCTCTACCTACCCCTCGCCAATGCTCCCTCTGACGAACAACCCGGACTTTGAAGCTGGGGTGCACCCCGGCCTACGGAGAAGACTAGACCTAGTAGAAACGCCCAGGGCCACACACTTTCTCTCGGGACAGGACATGATGCCCCCGTGGGAGCGACCAGCGCAGACCACGGCCCCGACACCTCTGGAACGGTTCAACTTTAGTCAGATCTCACATTACCTGCTCTCCCTCCCCGCACGCCACCGATTACTTCGGCCGCTAACAGCCTTTGAAACACTATGCCTGGCGCGGCGCCCACTGGCCCACGGCATCTCGGTACTGTATCGGCTCCTGCAAACACGCCCGAGCCCCGACCCTCCGAAGTTCGAACACACATGGGAGCAAATGCTTGCCGTCACCATCTCTGAGGAACAATGGGGTAACACGTACGAACTTACGCACCGCGGCTCCCCTCAGGCGCGGCTGCAATCCACCTCATATAAGCTCCTCTCGCTCTGGTATTGCACTCCCTCGCTCCTGTTCCGGGTTGGGCTGCGCCTCACCCCGACATGCTGGCGATGCGACGACTCATCGGGCTCCTACCTCCATGTGTGGTGGGACTGCACGGTTATAACCCCTTTCTGGCGCATGATACGAGACACCATCAAAGAGGTCACTGACCTTGACCTTCCGCTCACACCGGCGGTATTCCTCCTCACGATTACGCAATGTTCTATGAGAACCCTCAAGAAGTCGGTGGCAATGCCGATGCTGATGACGGCGCGCCTCCTGGTGGCCCGCGTCTGGAGGACAGCACATCCCCCGGCATACCGTGATTGGCTGACACGGATGGAGGAGGTGCGAAATCAGGAGAACCTGTCGGCTGGGACAGGGGAACCCCTGGAAAAGCACCTACACAAGTGGTACCACTGGTGCACATACTTGACCACGCCCGCCTGCCGCGGACGCATTGAACCCTGAGACGGCCACTGTCTGCGCCATACAATGACGTAACACGTCCACTGACCCCCCCCGGGGCCACTGGGTGGTGGGGTCGCTGGTGCTGCGCCCGCGCTCATCCCCGGCTGTAAAGTCCCGGACCCTGTGACCGACCTGTATCTACCACCCCCTCCCCCCCCCCCTTTTTTTTTTTTTTTTTTTTTTTCTCTGTTCTCTTTTTTGTTGTCTCCCCTCCCCATCTCTCCCTCTCTTCCTCCCTTTACTTTCTTTCTTTCACTTTTTGCAACTCCCCTCCCTTTTTTGCCACTGCACCTCTCCTACCATACCCTCCCTCCGCCCCATTCAAACTCCCCCCTTTACCCTCTGTTCCTCCCACTCCTCCCACATAAGCACGTCCCCTCTTGCCTCCCTCACAAGTCACCCTTGCCAATACTGCACGGGACCGCAAATGACTCACCAAGGTACTGGGAGAGCTGAGATAACGTTTAATGTATCTTCTTGACTTACTGATGCTGACGCACTGCTCCACACCCATATATGATCCTTCTGTTATACTGCTTATATTGCCTATTCAACTTCATCAATGTACAACCGACTAAATCCATGTATGCTTACCCGGATCTGAGTTTTGTATTGCACAACTGTACTTATCTGTATGCCATTTGGTTATGAATAAAAAAAAAAAAAAAGAATATACATGAGGGAAAACTGAAGTCTTTGGCATGTGATCTTATCCAGGATATACTATAAAGAGGTGCAGCTCCTTGCCGTGTTGCTGCTATGTGCAAACCATGTGGTCAGGAAAAATAAATCATATTTCACTGCTAGAATGGCTAGATAATAGCTCTGACCTGAATTCAAACGTGGACAAGCATAACCAATATTACCAGCAACCTTCCTCTGCATGCACCTATGCTTGAAAATATGTTGTTTGGATCCAAATATAAATCCTTAATGAACCCCATGCTATATATTGATTAATCTATAGGTATTGGCATGAAATGGATTAACAAAGTAACAGCAGGTATCCAGGAGCTTGAGACACTGGGTTTTTTAATGGTTTCAATGGTAGTGGTCCAATTGACTATTTTACCTTGGATGAGGAGATGACCAGCCTTATTCCAGCATGGAGAAAGTCGTGCCGCAAGTGTATATGACAAACAAGCCTCGAATTTCACTGGAGTTACTCTTTCAGGAGCATCTATCTGAATGCAAAAAACATAAAAGATCAATACAGAGTCATATTTTAGAGAACTATTACGCAATCATGTTATCTTAGTTTCCTTACTCCCTCCCTTGATTCTACAATTCCGAATTCTAAATTACCTCTCTGTTCCTTCCTCAACTGATCACATCGCATGGACTATCTCTTCACTGGCTCTACGCTATTTCTTTTAGAATCCAGTTAAAAAGTCATCAATCTCACATACAAAACACCCCACAACATGGCCTTGCCTACATACCCTCCTTTTTGCAGCTGTGTTCCATCCCAGTCAGTTTGCTTTATCAAAGATCTCCTATTATCATCTCCTCATACCCACACTCTCGCCTTCAGGACTCTTCCTGAGCTGCTCTCTATCTATGGAACTCTCTCACGTGCAACATTTCACCCGGTGCCGCAAAAAGGCAATATAGGCGCCATTCCGCTCTCCAGGAAGTTTCCAGACCGGGTTTTCCCCCGTTCCATATCTAGGTGCCCAGGAATCCACGCTAAGTTTCACCTATGATTCTCAACCTCAGGTGTAGGCAGGGCCTGTGTCTCCTTTATAATGGCACTCCACCCGACATGGAGTGCTTCTGCATTCTCACTGAAGAACGCAGTTTCCCCCGAACCAGCGTGCTTTGCACATCTCTAAAACAGACCTGTCACAAAGATCCTGTTGAACCTACCCTCATCCTACTATTGGATTCCACTTGTGTATGACCTCTTGCTTTGGACTCTGATATTCTCTTGCTTGCTGCCTGCCTCGACCCATGCCTGGACTTTGACCATGCTATTGGATTACTCCTTTTTGACACTTTGCAGAATTCCCTATATTGCTTGAACTTTGCATACAGTGTTTCCTGATCCTTAACCCCATCCCTTTGTTCTGCCTGATTCCCAGTAAGTGTCCTTGTGTTTCTCAAGTTGCTCTGTGTTTCTTTTTGATGCAGTCAGCCCTCTTCATGTGCTGCCCCTCTGTATCTTGTCCGCCTGGTATATCCTGTTCTCTTTCTTGTGTTTAGTAACTCCGTCCCATTCCTGTCTTGCCCAGCTACTTGTTATTAGTTATACATTATTCAGTGTTCCCCTTTGGTTACTCCTGCTGTGATTTCCCTCATGTAATAAACCTTTTACTTGTTCTACCCCGCAAATCTACCTCGCTCCACATTTGTCACCGCACCTGGGCTCGACCCGCTCGTGACACTGACTGACTGGCTTAACACCCAGCTCAAACTGTTTAACCAAGGAATGTGACATGTTTTTATGACGTAGGCACCCTCTAAAGAAGGATTTTTGGAAATTTGGAAAAAAGTGGGTTGAATATTTAAAACAGGATACATATAGCTCAAAAACCGAAGATGTTACAGGTGTGAAAATTGTTATTTACAATCTTCTTGAAAAAAATAAAAACCACGTGTTTTACCATTTTTCCAAAAATCCAAGTGGTAACCATAGCACCATGGTAACCATGGCAACCATGGTAACATGGCAACAGAGGTAACCATGGCAACCGCAGTAACCATAGCAACCCACAATACTGCACGCTCTCTGTATTCTGCCTCTCCCGGGCTGGTTTAATGCAGCAGCTAAGTTTGTTGACTGTTGGCAACCGTGGTAACCATGGCAACCACTGTAACATGGCAACCATGGCAATGTGGTAACCATGGCAACCTCGGTAACACGCAGCACTGAGCGCTTTCTGTATTCTGCCCTCTCCCTGGCTGCTTTAATGCAGCAGCTAGGTTTGTTGACTGTTGGCAACCACGATAACCATGGCAACCGCGGTAACCATAGCAACATGGTATCCATGGTATCCATTGTAACCATGGCAATAACCACTGCAACACAGTAACTATGGCAACACGGTATCCATGCTAACCACGGCGACACGGTAACCATGACGACTCG
This sequence comes from Leptobrachium leishanense, assembly GCA_009667805.1. Lineage (NCBI taxonomy): Eukaryota > Metazoa > Chordata > Amphibia > Anura > Megophryidae > Leptobrachium > Leptobrachium leishanense. The sequence continues at coordinate 123,317,416 of CM019067.1, read as the reverse complement.
CAATACTGAGCGCTCTCTATATTCTGTCTTCTCCCTGGCTGTTTTAATGCAGCAGCTAAGTTTGTTGACTGTTTGTTACAGTAAGGGTGGAGGCTGATCTTACAGTGTAGCTTCTTTACAGAACTACAGATTGGCTTTCAAAGTCTTTAATTTCTTCCCAGGGATAACAATTTTGCATTACAATATATGCAAATGGGGTATTATAAGCAAAATTAAATAACTGAAAGGTTAAAGCTTTTTATTATTATTATTATTCTTTATTTATAAAGCGCCAGCATATTCCGCAGCGCTGTACAATAAGCACAGTATAGACAGGGTTACAATACATTGAACAACATTTGACAAACATTACAGGAGGAGATGAGGGCCCTATTCCCGTAGGAACTCACAATCTAGGAGGGTTGGGGTTGGAAACAGAAGGAGAGGACTGTAAGGTGAGAGTGATTGATGGTTGTGTCAGTGAGTTGGGTGGTAGGCTTCCCTAAATAGGAATGTTTTAAGGGAGCGTTTGAAGGAAGAGAAGTTAGGGGAAAGTCTGACAGTACGAGGGAGAGCGTTCCAGAGAGTGGGGGCTGCGCGTGAGAAATCCTGCAGTCTATCATGGGAAGAGGTGATGCAGGGAGAAGCTAGGCGCAGGTCACTGTTTGACCTTAGGGAGCGGGCTGGGGTGTATCTGGTGATTAGTGAGGACAGGTAGTGGGGCGCTGAGTTAGTGAGGGTTTTGTAGGTAAGGATAAGGATTTTAAACTTAATTCTGCAGTGGATGGGGAGCCAGTGAAGGGATTCGCAGAGGGGAGCGGCAGAGACAGAGCGGCGGGTGAGGTGAATTAGCCTGGCGGAGGCGTTCAGGATGGATTGTAGGGGGGAGAGGCGGGACAGAGGGAGGCCAGATAAGAGATTATTGCAATAGTCGAGTCGGGAGATTACCAGGGCGTGTAGGAGTTGTTTTGTGGTGACAGCGGTAAGAAATGGCCGAATTCTGGAAATATTACGCAGTTGGTATCGGCAGGAGGAGGAAAGAGACTGGATGTGGGGGATGAAGGAAGAGCAGAGTCAAGTGTAACTCCAAGACAGCGAACTTGGTTTGATGGGGAGATGGTGATACCCTCCACCGTGATAGAGAAGTCAGGAGGTGGGGAGGCATTGGAGGGAGGAATAAGTAGGAGCTCAGTCTTTGACATGTTGATCTTTAGGTGGTGGGAGGCCATCCAGGAGGAGATGCCAGATAAACAGTCACTGACTTTTGAAAGGACAGGGGGAGAGAGATCAGGGGTAGAGAGGTAGATCTGAGTGTCATCAGCATAGAGGTGGTAATTAAAGCCAAAGCTGTTGATGATTTTGCCCAGGGAGGAGGTGTAGATGGAAAAGAGCAGAGGACCAAGGACAGAGCCTTGAGGTACACAACAGATAGAGGCAATGAAGAGGAGGAGTTACCAGCAAAGGACACACAGAAGGACCTGTTGGATAAATAGGAGTCAACCCAAGCAAGTGCAGTGTCACCGAGACCCAGAGAGTTGAGGGTCTGTAGAAGGAGGGGGTGGTCAACAGTGTCAAAAGCAGCCGAGAGGTCAAGCAGGATGAGAATAGAATAGTGGCCGTGTTTTTTAGCAGTTAGGAGGTCGTTGGTGACTTTGGTGAGGGCAGTTTCAGTTGAGTGTAGGGGACGGAAGCCAGATTGCAGGGGGTCAAGTAGGGAATTGGAGGACAGGAAGAGGGAGAGGCGGTTGAAGACTAGTTTTTCTAAGAGCTTTGATGTGAAGGGAAGCAGGGATACAGGGCGGTAGTTGGATGGAGAGTTGGGGTCTAGGGATGGTTTCTTTAGTAAAGGGGTAACTAGCGCGTGTTTGAAGGCGGATGGAAAGGAGCCAGCGGAGAGAGATAGGTTGAAGATGTGTGTGAGAGCAGGGGTGAGGGAGGAGGAGAGGGGAGGAATTAGATGTGAGGGAATGGGGTCGAGCGGGCACGTGGTGAGATGTGAGGAGGACAATAAGGAATTGACTTCCTCCTCAGTGGCTGGGAGGAAGCGGCAGAGGGTGGCAGAGGGGACCTGTGGGAGTGGAGGTGGCAGATAACTATCTTGTGTTGGGATGTTGCTTCTGATAGTTAGAGTTTTACTGAGGAAGTAGTCTGCCAGGTCTTGAGCGCTGAAGGCAGCTGAGGGGGGAGGTGCAGGTGGGTAGAGGAGGGTGTTGAAGGTGGACCAGAGCCGTTTAGGGTTGGAGGACAGCGTAGATATAAGAGATGAGAAGAAGGATTGTTTGGCCAAGTGGAGGGCAGAGGTGTATGACCGGAGAATAAACTTGAAGTGAACAAAATCAGCTTCAGAGCGGGATTTCCTCCAGGCACGCTCTGCGGTGCGGGAGCATCTTTGCAGGTAGCGAGTCTGGAGGGTGTGCCAGGGCTGAAGCTGGCGGCGTGGGGCCTTACAGAGTCGAAGAGGAGCAAGAGTGTCTAGAGCAGAGATAAGCGTAGTGTTGTAGTGATTAGTGGCAGCATCAGGGCAGGTGAAGGATGAGGTATGAGGGAGGTGGTGAAGTAGGTTGGAGAATTGATGGGGGTCCACAGCATGTAGATTTCTGCGAGTGTGTGTGCGGGGTGGGGGAGCAGGGTGTTTAGGAAGTCCAGATAGGTTGAAAGAGAGAAGGTGGTGGTCAGAGATGGGGAAAGGGTGACATTTGAACTCAGAAATGGAGCAGAGGTTGGAAAAGACCAGGTCAATAACGTGACCATCGCGGTGGGTAGGGAGGAGGGAGGATTGTGTGAGTCCAAGGGAGGACGTGAGTGAAAGAAGTTTGAAGGCAGCAGGAGCGGAAGGATCGTCAATGGGAATGTTGAAGTCCCCGAGAATTAGGCATGGAAGATTAGAAGACAGGAAGTGAGAAAGCCAGGTAGCAAAGTGGTCAAAGAACTGGGAGGTTGGTCCCGGTGGGCGGTAGATGTCTGCCACCCTGAGAGCCAGAGGAGAGAACAGGCGGATGCAGTGTGTCTCGAAGGAGGAGAAGGAGAGGGATGGGGGTGGAGGGAGATGCTGGTAGGTGCAGGTGGGAGAGAGCAGGAGTCCGACCCCACCACCATTTCTCTCATCCGGTCTGGGGGTATGGCTCAAGTGTAGACCGCCATGTGAGAGAGCAGCAACGGAGGCCGTGTCAGAGGGAGTTAGCCAGGTTTCAGTTAAAGCTAGGAGGTTGAAGGAGTTTGAAAGGAAGAGGTCATGGACGGCTGTGAGTTTGTTGCACACAGAGCGAGCGTTCCAGAGGGCGCAGGAGAAAGAGGACAGGCGCTGAGGGATTATGGGAATGAGGTTGCTGGGCTTGCAGGGAGGTGATTTATGTGCGATGGAGATAGGATGAGAGGGAAGTATTGGATGTGTTGTGGGGCCAGGGTTAGGGGATATGTCACCTGAATAGAGTAACAGCAGGAGGGTGAGAAAGAGAAGGTGGGAATGGGATTTGTGGGAGTGGGAGTGATTGGCAGCACGAGAGTTAGAGGGAGACCATGTTCTGAGGAAACAAAGGAGCTCATGCGAGGCCATCATGTGGGACGAGAGGAGGGAGGGAGAGATGCAGATTGTGTAGGGGTCAGTGGTAGAGGGGCAGGAGTTCAATTTAAGGAGAAAGGTAGAAGTAAAGAGCAGAAGCGTGAGAGAAAGCATGATATAGACGTGAGTTTACCAGAGTAAAAAGTGGGTCTTGCAGTTTTGCAGTTCCTTCCTCCAGTCCCGCAACTCCAGGAATCAACTCTGAACGCCCACTTAAGAATGCCACTTGGAAATGACACTGGAGCTTTCTCATTTTACCTTGTACACATACTTACATTTGCTTCATGCTTTTCTGCAATTGCTTGAACTTTACCGGTTTTGTAAAATGAGATCTAAGAGTACAATTAGTAAATGGCATCAGCACATATGCATAAACTCCTAACTGTAATGGCAGACCTAAAGTGAAAGCATCAAATTGTGTTGAGTCAGCAACCTCCCTCCACCCCCATATATTTTGAAACTTAATTTCCCATAATGCTGAAACACTCTTCGAGCATACTAGACATCATGGGATATGTAGTTCCAAAACATCTGGGGGGGGGGGCAAAAGATTGCCGTCCCTGCTTTAAATGGATTATAGCAAACTCAAAGTACCCGAGGGCCACTAGACAATATTTCATATCCCATGGGGGCCGCATGCAAAATTTAAAAAGTTTTTTCATTTTATTAAACCGTTTATTCTTTTCATTTAACCTCCCTGGCGGTATTCCCGAGTGCGACTCGGGGTTAAATTTCGCTACCGCGAACGGTAACCCCGAGCCACACTCGGGCTGTATATTCAGCGCATCCTTCGCTCCCTCGTCGTCTCCGCAGTGTGATCGCGGCAGCCGGCGACTTTGCTTCCTGGTTCCGCTCCCTGCGAGTCACACGACGCAGGGGGGCAGGACCAGGGGCCAAATTCAAACTGGAAAAAAAAAAAAAGGATTACAGGGAAAAAAAAAAAATTACAATAAACTTTGTGCAGTGGGTGCTGGGATTCCTGTCCAGATGTGGACTGCCAGTGAAATACAGGACACAGGGGGTACCAAAATAATTAGAGTATTTATTCAAAGCCGCTTTACAGAAATAAAAGGCAAGTAAAAATCATTTCTATAATGTAATAAGGCTTTGCAATACAAGTTTTGCTGGTGCTTGCCCAGATCCAACAGTTGGATCTGGGCAAGCACCACGAAACTTGTATTGCAAAGCCTTAGTACATTATAGAAATGATTTTTATTTGCCTTTTATTTCTGTAAAGCTGCTTTGAGAATAAATACTCTTTTTTTGGTACCCCATTGTCCTGTATATTTCATTGACAAAGGAGTGTACATCTGGACAGGAATCCCAGCACCCAGAGGAAAGAGGCATGTTTTTGGTTTGATAATATTATTGAATATAATTTATTTCCATTATTTTGGATAATTATTTTTGGGATAATAAATTATTATTTCGTGTTTCAAACCTTCTCTGACTCCGTGTGTTTACTAGACGCTTGCTTGCACGGATTTCAGTGAGTTATTCCAACAGAATACAGGCTTACTATATAAAAAAAACCACATTTCCTTTCCAAAAAAATTTAAACGTTTTTAGACCCAAAATTTTGAAAAAATTAGACTGCCAGGGAGGTTAAAGCAAAAATTATTTTTATTAATTTTTTGTTCCTAAGCAACAGCATTGTCCATTTGTCATGTATAAAATGAAGAATACCACTGCCGTTACTCACCTTTTCATGTCCCACGCTGCGAGCAAGGTCAGTGGTGTTTTATACCTCGTATTATTCATCATAAAACACAATGTGGCAAAATACTCATTGCATCTAAGGCTGCATCGCAGCACAGAAGGCCCCTGTGGCACACATGGGAAGCTGCCGCTCTCTTTTCAGGTTTACAAGATAGAGTGGAGTGGTAAATTTGGGTGTCCTCTGCGTATAGGGGATATTTGAATCCATAGCTGGTGATGAGTTTGCCCAGAATAGAGGGAAAAGAGCAGAGGACCTAGGACTGAGCCTTTACGGTGCAATTTTGGGCCAGTTTGTCATTTCACTAAACTGTCAATTAGCCAAATATAGGTGAATTGACAGTGAACTCGAAATACAGAGCATTTTGCTGGCGAAATGCCCTGATATTCGGTGTTTCAGTTCGCCAGGTTTAAACAGGGGAATCCCATTGGTTTCAATGTAAAAATGTAACATCTTTTTAATTTATTTTTAAAGACCATTTATGCTTTTCAATTTCAGCAAAAAGCTTTTTTATTTTTCAGACCAAATTTTTGAGTCCCAATTTTTTTTTTTTTAAAAAAGCCAATTTCTTCTGTATCAGACCATTTTTTTAAACCTTTTCACAACCAAAATCGAGTTCTCAATCTTGCTTTCTAAATGCAACAAAAAGCACTTATTAGCATATCAAATGACCATTTTCACACCTTTTTAACCCCTTAGGGACAGTCTGGTTTTGCAATTGTCAGTCCGAAAGTACCCAATGCTGTTTTTACATTTCTGCGTTGTTTGTGTTTAGGTCTAATTTTCCTCTTACTCGTTTATGGAACCCACACATATAATATACAGTTTTTCTCGCTATTAAATAGACTTCCTAAAGATACCATTATTTTCATATTGTATAATCTACTATAAAAAAAAATATGAAATATGAAAGATTTAAAAACACACTTTTTCGAACTTTGACCCCCAAAATCTACAACCGCCAAAAAAGACCCCGGAAAATAGTTTTTTGCCCTGAGATTAGAAATACCCAATTTTTACATGTTTTTGCCTTTTAACCCCCTGAGCTATTTCACCGGTTTGCTGAGCTCATTTTGACCGTTTTATGCTCATCATGTGTAAACGTGATTTGAAGTCCTATTTTATTATACACCCAGATAATTATTTTTTTAAAAACCCACCTTTTTTTTTTTTTTTTTACACCAAACATGGTCATGTTTGGTATTATAGGAAAGGCCATGATCAGACCTTTCCAATGATACCAATGATGACCGCGATCAGGCACCTAATGTTAAAGATGGGCACCACTGGAAAGGACAGGCTGTGTCCCTTCCAGCAGTGCCTCTCTCTTCTTTTTTTTAACTGTTTGCCATTCGGGAGGGAGAGGGGTCCAAAGGAAAACCCCCTTTCAGGGTCTCCCCTGGTAGTGCCGGGGGCGCCTGAAACTGACGTAATTGCACTCGGCAATGACGTCAGTGCAATGGCCAGGGCCCATAAATCCGGCGTGCCAGCTTCAAGGAAGCCAGACCAACGTGGTACCCCGGCCAGAGAGGGGAGTATCAGTAGAGAGGGGGCAAAGGACCAATGACATACATGGCCCTTCTTACATTGGAAAGGCCATGATCATAAAGGTGGAGGGCGTTTTGTTATAAGCTGTGGCCACACAAGTCACATTAGGTTAAATATAAAATAGCTTAGTTTAAAATCAGCATTAAAATAAACTCTAGGGAGGAATAAAGCGAGAACAAAATCCTCTACGATGCAATTTGCTTACATGAATATAGTTAAATGTAAAAGACATAAACATCTGTGACTTTTGCTGATGTGTAGCAGCCTTGACATTCACAATGAACCATATTCCTTCAGCAAAAAGCTTAGCATAGTAAAGTTTAGCCTATAAATCTGTCAGGATTCAAGGACGACCTTGAATGAATGTGAAGCACTGTTTGAAAAACGCTGCCTTTTAAAGCTAGGGTCATCAATTGGTCTATCCCAATCCCACTGAGAAAACAGAACATGAATGAGAGGGAAAAAAAACCACACGTAAATTGCTAACGCAATAATATAAATCATACACAGTTAAAATATTACTACTTAGCAAAATAAAACATTGTGCAAGTATTCATGGAAACAAATTACTCACTGCCATAATTACAAATATCTGATCTAGCTGCTCAGGTTCCGGCATTGCTAGAATATCCTCGTACAGAAATAACAAATGCCTAGAAAGAATAAAATTTCATTAAGCCAAAACACAAATACATTCCCTTCCCTGAATTCTGATTGTTCTTTGTATCTCACCTGTCCTAGGCCTTGACTCATTACTGAACACTAATCTAGCACACCCATCTCAGGTCTGGTTTCTCCAAGCTTTACCAGTGCCCAGATTTCATAAGGGGGGATGGGACATTTTAACCCTAGGATATCTTTAATACTCGCCTTCTCTACATAGAAACATAGAAAAATGTCGGCAGATAAGAACCTTTCGGCCCATCTAGTCTGCCCAATTACATGGATACTTTACCTGGATTTATCTTTTCTTTAGGATAGCCTTATGCCTATCCCATGCTTGCTTAAATTCAATTACTGTTTTGGCCTCTACCACTTCTACTGGAAGACTGTTCCATGTATCCACCACCCGCTCAGTAAAATAATGCTTCCTGATGTTACTTTTAAACCTTTGCCCCTCTAATCTAAGACTATGTCCTCTTGTTTTGCTATTTTGTTTCCTTTTAAATATACTCCCTTCCTCTACCTTGTGGATTCCCTTTACGTATTTAAATGTTTCTATCATATCTCCTCTGTCTCGTCTTTTTTCCAAGCTGTACATGTTAAGATCATTAAGCCTTTCCTGGTAACTTTTCTCCTTCAAGCCGTACACCATTTTAGTAGCCCTTCTCTGAACTCTCTCCAAGATGTCTATATCCTTCTGGAGATACGGTCTCCAGTACTGCACACAGTACTCCAAGTGAGGTCTCACCAGTGCTCTGTACAGTGGCATGAGCACTTCCCTTTTCCTACTGCTAATACCTCTCCCTACACAACCAAGCATTCTGCCAGCATTTCCTGCTGCTCTATTACATTGACTACTTACCCTTAGATCCTCTGAAATAATAACCCCTAAATCCCTTTCCTCAGATGTTGAGGTTAGGACTGTATCAAATATTCTATATTCAGCCCTTAGGTTTTTACATCCCAGGTGCATTATCTTGCACTTATCCACATTAAAACTCAATTGCCACAACTCCGACCATTTTTTTAGCTTACCTAAATCATTTGTCATTTGGCTGATCCCTCCAGGAACGTCAACCCTGTTGCAAATCTTTGTGTCATCAGCAAAAAGACAGTGTGAGGCACCACCTCTCTACCTCCTCACCTACAGCCACAACTGTAGTTGAAGCTGTAGCTGTGACATTGAGATTGGTAAATGCTAAGAGCCACTGACTGCTCATGCATATACAACCTGATCTACATCCCGAAATGCTACAAAGAGTATGCTGATTGACAGCTTTCTGTGTAGGGGAATAAACCTTCTGGGACATCTGCGTGGCAGGAATAAAGGTCACCATGATCTTTCAAATGACATCGAAAGGTCATAGTGCGAAGTGCATCCCTTTAAGTATTTAATAAAAATATGTTCCCTGAGATATGGGATGGATTATATAAAAATAAAGTGAAGGATACGCCAAATGATTTCACTATGACCTCTTTCAGATGTGATACGCTATATATCTTAAATGTGCTATTTGATTACCTGCAGAGCTTAATCTGAACGTCTCTTATTCCAGTATTCACAATTTCAGGATTCAATGTGATTTTGACAGTGCAAAGCTTTAGAATATCTGGCAAATTGGCAAAAAACAGTGATTCTGGAAATGGTGCATTCATCTTTATTTAAGACTAAATTCCAGATAAACCTGTGGAGAGATAAAGTGTGACACACAGAGACAGAAAACCTGAGGAATCACCGCGAAGCAGTTCTTAATTAGACACAGGTTTTACTAAATAACACACAAAGGGCAATACTTCAAAGTTGGTGCCAACTTAATCAGAGCTGTTGTAAACTTAACAGCTCCATAGACTATAAGGCCAGCGTCAGACGAGCGCACTATGTGCGCCTGTACTGACGTGCTTACCGGCGTCCGGCGCAGCGTTTTGACGCTGCAACGGGGCCGGTCACACATTTGTGCATGCTTGTGCGCGCAACAAGCGTCCGTTATCCAAGCCTCTCTGGCAAAGCGCTAGGACGGACGTTGATGGAGCTGCAAAGCGAGATTCTCCATAGGAGGATCGAGACTTGCAGCGATGAGCGCGCACTCAGCGAGGTGGTCAGACGGGCGGCGAGTGGAAGGAACGTCCACTCTCACGGACGTTCCTTCCGCTCTCCAAAGACACCCGTCTGACACTAGCGTCAAGGCTCTGGTAAGTTTACAACAGCTCTGGTTTAGTTAGCACCAACTTTGAAATACGGCCAAGGAGCCATCAAAGAAATATATTCCTTAAATTATTCATAAAAATATGAAAATATGACAGTTTTCATTAAAACAAATATCTTGTTACAAAATCCATCCCTGGGTAAGGTGTGTACAAACGAAGAAGCTCCTCACTCAGCATCTATTGAACTGAAATGACAACAACTGAAATGACACTACTGAACAATGTGCAAGTTAGGCATCTGTTATCCAGAAATCCAAAATCCAGAATGCTCTGAAAACCAGGGGCCACATTACAATCTTGGTGCTAACGTTAACGCTCACCTGCGTGAGCATTAACGTTAGCCACGGTGGCTACCGCATATTACAATCCAAACGATAACGGGTTAAGTAACCCGTTTGCGTTTGGTACGTTGCGCTTTTCAGCACGAGGTTACTGTACTTTGCGCTTCCTATACTTAACATGGGGAGCGCATAGTGTTAATCAATCAGCACTGATTAACGTTCGGCCGCAGTTAACAGGAAGTTAACCACAGCCAGGACTTGGGGTTAACGGATTCCGCTTCTGCAGAATCTGTTAACACCATCCAAATTTTTTTTTTTAAAAAATCGTATTCCTCAGTCTCCCCCTGCGTATCACTACGCCAACCAGGGAGGCGAGATCCGGCAGGTCATGTGACCGCCGGCATCTGGCTCAATGGAGTCTTATGGACTCCATCGAGTGGATGCTCGCGGCAGAGCTCTAGCCGAGCGTAGCGCCCGCTAACAATGCTGCTTTTTAAGCACCTGCATTGTAATTCCACGTTAAAACGGGGACGGTAGGGAGAAAATTGGGGCGCAGTTTTATCTCCCTAGCGCCCCTTTTTAGCGTGAAGAATGTAATGTGGCCCCAGGTTTTTCAAACGGAATTTTTACTTACAGCAGTCCGACGCTCCTCCGGGGTCTGCAGCACTGTAAGGAACACAATGGGAGACTGATGCTCCAGTGTGTCATGCTACCCGAGAGTCAGCGAAAAACATACTGGTTCTCCACAGCGTATCCCCCTCAAAGCGCTGCAGCTCCCCTTCCTCTCCGAAATACATAAAAATCTGCAGTCTGTAAAGTTCAGGGTCTCGATCATACTGGACAAGGGGTGCTCAACCTGTATTATGCTATGTCTGTTTTTTTGTACTTATTTCAGATGTGTCTGTACGCCTATATATTTTTTCACCCATGAGTGTCGACGAATACAGAAGTCATATAATTGTCTATATATTGATGTGGGTGAGCTGTGCATACATTTTCTCATACTGATAGTAGATAATGACCACAGCCAATGTTCTTGAACCCAGGACATACTTTAAAACGAGAGAAATCTCAATGTATCCTTCCTGGTAAAATACTTTGCAAATAAATAAATAGGTGGCTTTGTACTGGTTTATCACAGAAGACAAAAAGCCTAAATTAGGGATATCTGAATAGCAACTGACAAAATAAGAGACAACACACATTCAGGATGATATACTTTAACATTATTTTTAGAAAATTTTCACAACTAAATAAGCAGCCACCCAGCTACAAGTAAAGATTGTATTGACACGAGTGAATCGTGTCCAAAGGACAAACTTGAAAACAAGAGAAATCTAAATTTATCCTTCCTGGTAAAATACTTTCAAAAAAATATACATAGCTACATGGCTGATCTGCACAATGTGTATTTAAATTTTAAATGATTGTTTAGAGAACTTATGCAAGTAAATTTGGTAGAATTGGAATAAATTATATATAAATGTAAATATTTCAGTAACTGCAGCTTAAGCAACTTAATGCATAATTAAAGGGAAATCTTACTGGCAAAAGTGAACCGGTCTTGAGTTAATTATTACCAAATACTGTCCTGTAAGCATGAGAACTGAAAACTATCCATTCTATTCCACCATAGTGAATCACAAGTGCCACCTAGCAAAGAGACACTCTACAAATCTTGGCCACTTTAGCTTATTAAAGTGATCAGACTGCATGGAGTGCCCCCCCCTCCTATTTGGCCAACATCGCTGTGTGAAGTGGAAGAGTTTCCTTCGCCCACGCAGCACTCACTCAGCAGATAGAATCAGTGGCGTCGTAACGTGGGGGCGGTGGGTGCGGCCCGCACCAGGTGACACCCGCCTTTAGGGTGACACCGTCACCCTAAGGGCGGGTGTCTCACCCACCGCCCGCCACCGCCGCGTATTCGCTCCGTGCGAGCGTCCGAAGCATGCTGCTTCGGCGCTCGCCTGGAGGAAATACGTCACCAGCCAATCGCGGCTGGTCACGTGGCTCCCCCAGACGAGCGCCCAAGCTGCGCGCCGCCGGACGCTCAGAAGGAGCGAAAAACGCGGCGGAGAGGTGCTGCCTGGGCCGCTATCCATGTGCTGGGACCAGGACCAGGAGGTGAGCTGGGGCAAATCCATGAGCTGCTGGGGCAAATCCATGGGGGCCTGGGGCAAATCCATAACCTGCTGGGGCATATCCATGGGGGCCTGGGGCAAATCCATAACCTGCTGGGGCATATCCATGAGCTGCTGGGGCATATCCATAACCTGCTGGGGCATATCCATGAGCTGCTGGGGCATATCCATGAGGAGCTGGGGCATATCCATAAGCTGCTGGGGCAAATCCATGAGCTGCTGGGGCAAATCCATAAACTGCTGGGGCAAATCCATGAGCTGCTGGGGCAAATCCATGAGCTGCTGGGGCAAATCCATGAGCTGCTGGGGCAAATCCATAACCTGCTGGGGCATATCCATGAGGAGCTGGGGCAAATCCATGAGCTGCTGGGGCATATCCATGAGGAGCTGGGGCAAATCCATAACCTGCTGGGGCAAATCCATGAGCTGCTGGGGCATATCCATGAGGAGCTGGGGCATATCCATAAGCTGCTGGGGCAAATCCATGAGTTGCTGGGGCAAATCCATAAGCTGCTGGGGCAAATCCATGAGCTGCTGGGGCAAATCCATGAGGAGCTGGGGCATATCCATAAGCTGCTGGGGCAAATCCATGAGCTGCTGGGGCAAATCCATAAGCTGCTGGGGCAAATCCATGAGCTGCTGGGGCATATCCATGAGGAGCTGGGGCAAATCCATAAGCTGCTGGGGCAAATCCATGAGCTGCTGGGGCAAATCCATAAGCTGCTGGGGCAAATCCATGAGGAGCTGGGGCAAATCCATGAGGAGCTGGGGCAAATCCATAAACTGCTGGGGCAAATCCATAAGCTGCTGGGGCAAATCCATGGGGGCCTGGGGCAAATCCATAACCTGCTGGGGCATATCCATGAGGAGCTGGGGCAAATCCATAACCTGCTGGGGCATATCCATGAGGAGCTGGGGCAAATCCATAACCTGCTGGGGCAAATCCATGAGCTGCTGGGGCATATCCATGAGGAGCTGGGGCAAATCCATAAGCTGCTGGGGCAAATCCATGAGCTGCTGGGGCAAATCCATAAGCTGCTGGGGCAAATCCATGAGGAGCTGGGGCAAATCCATGAGGAGCTGGGGCAAATCCATAAGCTGCTGGGGCAAATCCATGAGGTGCTGGGGCATATCCATGAGGAGCTGGGGCAAATCCATGAGGAGCTGGGGCAAATCCATGAGCTGCTGGGGCAAATCCATGAGGAGCTGGGGCAAATCCATGAGGTGCTGGGGCAAATCCATGAGGTGCTGGGGCATATCCATGAGGTGCTGGGGCATATCCATGAGGAGCTGGGGGCATATCCATGAGGAGCTGGGGGCTTATCAATGAGCTGGGGCATATCCATGAGCTGCTGGGGCAGTATATCCATGAGCTGCTGGGGCAGTATATCCATGAGCTGCTGGGGCAGTATATCCATGAGCTGCTGGGGCAGTATATCCATGAGCTGGGGCAAATCCATGAGAGCAGCTGGAGCATTATCAATGAGAGCAGCTGGGGCAGTATATACATGAGAGGAGCTGGGGCAGTATATACATGAGAGGAGCTGGGGCAATATCCATGAGAGGAGCTGGGGCATATCCATGTGTGCTGGGGGCAATATCCATGAGAGCTGGGGCAATATCCATGTGTGAGCTGGTCTGGGGCAATATATCCATGTGTGAGCTGGTCTGGGGCAATATATCCATGTGTGAGCTGGTCTGGGGCAATATATCCATGTGTGAGCTGGTCTGGGGCAATATATCCATGTGTGAGCTGGTCTGGGGCAATATATCCATGTGTGAGCTGGTCTGGGGCAATATATCCATGTGTGAGCTGAGGCGCAATATATCCATATGTGAGCTGAGGCGCAATATATCCATATGTGAGCTGGGGCAATATATATCCATGGGTGAGCTGCTGGGGCAATATATATCCATGTGTGCTTTCACTGCCTTCGAACAGGCAACGTACTTGCTGGCAGTTGGCAAAAAGTTGTGTGAGCTTATGAGAGAGCTCCACAGCAATAAACCTCACAGTAATGTGCGCTGTGTGTATGAGCATTCAGTGTTATATGGGAGTACTGATTTAGGAGTAAGAGTAGTTAAAAAAAAATCTGAAAAACTCGGGGGGGGGGTGACACCATAAATTACCGCACCGGGTGACACCGACCCTAGTGACGCCACTGGATAGAATTTTGAATTTCCCCCCCTGCCAGGGACCAATGTGCCAACATCATCTGGTCTCTAAACACTTTTATCTAGCTCTAAAGATCAATGTAACATCCACCTCCTGATGGGATTTCACAGCCAAAGTTAACTTAATCAGAAAATTAATGTTTTGTGGGCTCTCCTGGTTCCCAACACTGAACACCACCATCATGCTGGCTTCTGAGAGTTGACCTTTGAGACCTTCAATGGTCAGTGCCTCGGCAGTCAGTCCTCAGGAAGGTGTGGGAGAACATCTGCAAAGCTCTCTACTCCTCTGTGTTTGCTGCTGTATTACTATCCACCAACGGAAGTGAGTGATCGCTATCATTTCATAAGGAACAGCAAAACATTTTCCTGTACATTGTTCTGGCCAATTTCTTACCTCATGTACAGAATTGAATTCCCTACCGAATGAACCCAAATTGGTATGAGAATAATAAAACAAATATCTGGTCCCTCCATAACATTTTCATCTAGTTTTTATCAGTGGATTAAAATGTCTAACGCTGAAACAACTAAATCGCTTGACAACTAATCAATAATTTTATTTATTTATTTATAAAGGATTTTTACCAGGTGGATACATTTCTCTCGTTTTCAAGTATGTCCTGGGTTTAAGAACATTGTATTTCTGTAAACAATTCAAAGTAATAAAATGCAAGCTATTAAAAAAAAAAAAACAGCATAAATTTACAGACTAACAGAAAATATAGTCACTATGTTACATGTTTACAGGAGCATTCTGTACTGAGGTATGTTAATAGGGAGCGCGAGTGACTTAAGACTGGGGGAAGATTTGATGGCGTCTGGGAGGTTATTCCATAATTGCGGTGCTCTGTAGGAAAATGAGGATCGAGACACTTTCTTTTTGTATAGTGGTACTGCAAGTAAGGTGCAGGTCCTGGATCGGAGGTTATAGGATGAGGGAACTGCTAGGGGAAGCAGTATATTCAGGTAGGGTGGTAGCTTGCCAGAAAAGCTCTTAACCACCAGGTTGGAAAGGTGAAGGGTGCGTCTAGATTCCAGCGACGGCCAGTTTAGTTTTTTTAATATGTCACAATGGTAATGAAAAGAGTTGTCAACTATACTCATTATCAACTGGTTGATTAATCAAACGGTGAAGGCACACACTGTTTTGAGCCAGACTGAGTTGAACGTTAATAACCTAAGATGCGGGGGGCGGAGTCGGCCGGCCATGAGAGCAGTCGCATAGTGCCTGAGCTCCAGTGAATCCCGCTACCGCACCCGAGTGTAACCACTTCCAACCAGCTCAACAAGCACCATTAAGCACCCTGTGGACTCAGGGAATACCATGAAGTCCTCAAAGAAAAAACCCCGCGAGGAATCGCAAGTTGCGCCAATTTTCGTGACCAGACACAAGGCCGCAGGAGACATCCAAGATGGCGGCGGCCGCACCACGTCTCCCTCTCCTTCATTCGAGGGCACTCCGGAGGCGGCTGACCCAGCTACCAGGCAAGATATACAGCATTTAAAAGATTTTATTGCACTTGAACTGGGGAAAACAACGAAAGCCCTCACAGCTGAGGTGCATGCAATAGGCTCGCGTACAGCGCATTTGGAGGAGAAAGCAGATCATATGGCGGCTTGTTATAACATGGCGGCACAGAGAATGGACGACATGTCTGATCGGGTAGCGCGCATGGAAACTGCTATGGAAGACCTTTCAAACCGCTCCCGCAGGAATAATGTACGGCTAAGAGGCCTGTCAGAGGATATCGCTCCTGAGCACCTTGATGCCACACTGCGCGGGATAACACAGCAGTTGTTGCCTCATCTATCAGCCTCAAGATTAATGCTGGACAGAGTTCACAGAGCGCTGGGCCCAAAACGTGCTAATAATGCAGCGCCACGTGATGTGGTGGCGTGATTCCACTATTTTGCCACGAAAGACGCCCTCATGGCAGCAGTGCGGGAACAAAACGTGGAATATGAGGGTAATTCTATAACCTTTTATCAGGATTTGGATCCAACAACCCTGGCCAAGCGCAGGGAGTGGAGAGCCGTAACGGACCTCCTACGCCAGCATCAGATTAAATATTCATGGGGCTTCCCGTTTCGCATTGTGGTACATAGGGAAGGTACCTCCCACATCTGCTCACATCTTTACAAGGCATCTGACTTCCTGATCAAACTGGGAATCCCGGCCCCGGAGGCCTTATTGGCGCTTGCGCCAGGGCTCGAGTCGAGCGGGAACGCGCGGGAACGGCGTTCCCGCACTTCTCCCACAGCGGGAACGCTGCGGGAATGCAGCGTTCCCGCTGTGGCCCGAGCGCTTAGCAGGCGGCCGCCGCACATTGCCGGCGGCCGCGTGCTTCCTATTAGAGCGGCCGGTGACCGGAAGTGGAGCCGCTCGCCTGGCTGTTTCATAGATCCCAGGCGAGCGGCTGCACTTCCTGTCAGCGGCCGCTGAAGCAGGAAACACGTGGCCGCCGGCAATGTGCGGCAGCAGCAGCAGAGGTGAGTAGGGCTGGGGGCAGTATCCATGAGACCAGGGGCAGTATCCATGAGACCGGGGGCACTATCCATGAGACCAGGGGCAGTATCCATTTGACCAGGGGCAGTATCCATGAGACCAGGGGCACTATCCATGAGACCAGGGGCACTATCCATGAGACCAGGGGCAGTATCCATGAGACCAGGGGCACTATCCATGAGAGCAGGGGCAGTATCCATGTGACAAGGGGCACTATCCATGAGACCAGGGGCACTATCCATGAGACCAGGGACAGTATCCATGAGACCAGGGGCAGTATCCATGTGACCAGGGGCAGTATCCATGAGACCAGGGGCAGTATCCATGAGACCAGGGGCATATCCATGAGACCAGGGGCATATCCATGAGACCAGGGGCAGTATCCATGAGACCAGGGGCAGTATCCATGAGACCAGGGGCATATCCATGAGACCAGGGGCATATCCATGAGACCAGGGGGCAGTATCCATGAGAGTTGGGGCATTATCCATGAGAGTTGGGGCATTATCCATGAGAGCTGGGGGCATTATCCATGAGAGCTGGGGGCATTATCCATGAGACCTGGGGGCATTATCCATGAGACCTGGGGGCATATCCATGAGACCTGGGGGCATTATCCATGAGAGCTGGGGGCAATTATATCCATGAGAGCTGGGGGCAATATATACCCATATGAGCTGGGGCAATTATATCCATGTGAACTGGGGAAAATATATCCATATAACCAGTGCTGTGCATATTATTCTTGGGGTTCAGTGCTGTGTATATTATTATGGGGGCTCTGTGCTGTGCATGTTATTATGTTATTGTTGGGGCTCAGTGCTGTGTATATTATACTGGATGCTCAGTGCTGTGTATATTATCCTGGAGGCTCAGTGCTGTGTATATTATTCTGGGGGCTCAGTGCTGTGTATGTTATTCTGGGGGCTCAGTGTTGTGTATATTATTCTGGAGGCTCAGTGCTGTGTATATTATTCTGGGGGCTCAGTGCTGTGTATATTCTTGGGGCGCAGTGCTGTGTATATTATTCTGGGGGCTCAGTGCTGTGTATATTATTCTTGGGGCTCAGTGCTGTGTATATTATTCTGGGGGCTCAGTGCTGGGTATATTATTCTGGGGGCTCAGTGCTGTGTATGTTATTCTGGGGGCTCAGTGCTGTGTATATTATTCTGGGGGCTCAGCGTTGTGTATATTATTCTGGGGGCTCAGCGCTGTGTATATTATTCTGGGGGCTCAGTGCTGTGTATATTCTGGGGGCTCAGTGCTGTGTATATTATTCTGGGGGCTCAGTGCTGTGTATATTATTCTGGAGGCTCAGTGCTGTGTATATTATTCTGGAGGCTCAGTGCTGTGTATATTATTCTGGGGGCTCAGCGCTGTGTATGTTATTCTGGGGGCTCAGCACTGTGTATGTTATTCTGGGGGCTCAGCGCTGTGTATATTATTCTGGGGGCTAAGCGCTGTGTATATTATTCTGGGGGCTCAGCGCTGTGTATGTTATTCTGGGGGCTCAGCGCTGTGTATGTTATTCTGGGGGCTCAGCGCTGTGTATATTATTCTGGGGGCTCTGCGCTGTGTATATTATTCTGGGGGCTCAGCGCTGTGTATGTTATTCTGGGGGCTCAGTGCTGGGTATATTATTCTGGGGGCTCAGTACTGTGTATGTTATTCTGGGGGCTCAGTGCTGTGTATATTATTCTGGGGGCTCAGCGTTGTGTATATTATTCTGGGGGCTCAGCGCTGTGTATATTATTCTGGGGGCTCAGTGCTGTGTATATTCTGGGGGCTCAGTGCTGTGTATATTATTCTGGGGGTCTGTGCCTGGATATATATATATATATATATATATATATATATAATATATATATATATAAAAAATGCGTTAGTCCAGTTGCCAAAATCACGAGTATACCTGTACGTAGTGATACCTTTCACTGATCAGTATAGTTTCCAGTTTACACTCTTGAAAGTTTGTCTTTTAAATGTAAAGTTAACCCAATAAAAATGGTATCACCGGCTCGTCCGGCTATACTCGTGATATATATATATATATATATATATTTTCTTAAGGTAATGGGGGTTGTGGAATTCGTGGGTGAGTTCCCTCACTTTTTTTCCCAGGACTTGACCCCTGGCTTGCGCCACCGGTACCCCTTTCTCAAATCCGACAGGAGTGGTCTCAACCTGCCGACTGAATAATGGTGCACAGCCCTGAGGGGCCTGCTTTAACCTCATCTCTCTTGAAGGGAGATGGGCTCCCGACTGCTTGGGAGTACCTCCCACGGTATGCGGGAGCAAAACACGAAAAAGCACTTTGTTGAGCTGAGTTGTTAATAAAATACATAAAGAAATAAAACTTATAAAGTGTGTGGTTACATATGTTACATTATGTTATATTAAATTTCGGTGGCGGGTGCCACGGTGGGCGCCTGTTGTACTGTCCTCGGATCTGGCTTCCCCCGAATACTCTCCCCCTAGGTTCCGATCTCTTGGTTTCCCCATTCGTTCGGAGTTCCCGTTTTCCCCCTCTTTTCTTTCCCTCTCTCTTTACTCCACTATACCTTTCTCTCTCCCCGTCTTCTCTTTTCCTCCATCGCCTCTGGACTGGGGGCCTCTTCCATGTTCTTTCTTAGATACAAAATTCCTGATATGTAATGGTTCCTGAGATATTAGTACTGTCAATGAATGTGAAGGACCTCAACTCGCCCCGTAAGCGCCGGTTGCTCTTTAGAGATCTGAAGCGGAGGTCTGCTGGTGTAGCCTTTTTGCAGGAGACGCGGATGCCTCAAACTGCGGCTTATCGTTTGGGCGCCCGTCCATACGGTAGAGTATATACATCCTGTGCTTTACCGAAACGAAACGGTGTTGCCATAGCCTTACATGACTCTTGTCCACTGATGGTGGAGGAGATTCACACGGATGCGGCGGGTAGATATCTCCTGGTGAAGGGGAAGGTTGCCACACGTTGGTACTCTCTTTTGTCGGTATATGCGCCTAATGGCTCAGACGCAACATTTTGGAAGGAATTGTCCTCCTTTGTGGCGAGTCATGCGAGGGGCACGCTGATTGTCGGAGATTTTAATGCCACTCTCTGTCCACCGTTGGACAGATCTACCTCACCTCGGCTGGCCTCAACGCATGCCTTGTCGTCTCAGGATCGTCAATTTTATGGATTTGTTACTGACAGTTGTGTGATGTGTGGCGTCTGCATCATCCGTCGGTTAAAGATTATACCTTCTATTCTGCGCCGCACTCCTCGTATTCGCGAATTGATTATATGCTGGTGTCGTCTGATTGCATGCCACAGATAATTACCTCTCGAATTGGTTCCATTACGTGGTCAGACCACGCAGACGTGTCCATTACATTACAACCTTTACATAAGGGCGGGGAGGGCAGACGATGGAGACTCGACCCAATTCTGTTACAACAACCTGAAGTCCGAACGATAGTTAAAGATTCTCTGACGGATTATTTCGCTCTGAATGAAACCCCGGATGTCTCTACCGCGGTTTTGTGGGAGGCACACAAAGCGGTTACGAGAGGAGTACTTATTAGTCAGGCCGCCTACCGTAAAAAGGAAAAACTAAAAGACATCCTCACCCTCCAAGCTAAATTAAGAGAGCAAGAATTGACACATAAAGCGGCACCAGAGGAAGCCACTTATCTCCTTTTGTCGCAAACGAGGACGGATCTTAATAGACTTTTCATAGAGGATGCGGGGTGAGCGCTCCTGTGGTCCAAACAGAGGTACTTTGAACGCTCCAATAAAATAAATACCCCCTTGCTCGCAAAGTTAAACCAAAATACAAATCAAACCAGATTGCTAAAATAGTTGATAAACAGGGATTGTCACACGACACACCCAGGGAAATTCGGGACGCTTTCACGGCATATTTCGCTAATTTATATCATCACACCCCTTCCCACAATGACAGCAATCAGGCACTCTTGAAGGATATTGCGGGATATCTAACGAAAAGCACTATGCCCCATCTCACCGAGCAACAGATAACGGCCCTAGACTCCCCCTTTACAGAGGAGGAAATAAGCGAGGTGGTGAAGGAATTAAAACCGAACAAAGCCCCTGGTCCTGATGGCCTCACGGGCCAATACTATAAATGCTTCGCCGGCTCTTTAGTCCCCAGACTATGCTCTCTCTTTAACTCACTTGGAGGTGGAGGCGGGCTTTTACC
The DNA here is from genome assembly GCA_009667805.1 of Leptobrachium leishanense. Classification (NCBI taxonomy): domain Eukaryota; kingdom Metazoa; phylum Chordata; class Amphibia; order Anura; family Megophryidae; genus Leptobrachium; species Leptobrachium leishanense. The sequence goes on along the minus strand of CM019067.1, from coordinate 123,296,446 downwards.
GGAGGCCCTTCTGGCCTCAGTGGTACTCATACCCAAACCTGGCAAAGATGCGCAAGGCATAGATAACTATAGACCAATTTCACTCAACACGGATATTAAAATACTTGCCAAGTTGATGGCGCTCAGACTGGGACCCATGCTCTCAACCCTGATTCACCCGGATCAGGTGGGATTCATGCCTGGGAGGAAAGCATTCGAAAACACGCGGAGAGCCGCAGACCTGTTATGGTGGGCGCACTCGCGAAAGGTGCCTTCCTTATTTCTCTCACTAGATGCGGAAAAAGCATTTGATAGAGCTGAATGGCCCTTCCTTTTCCATTTGTTGGCGAGGGCAGGCCTCCCGGAACGTTTCTTAGCCCTTACCAGAGCCTTATATGAGAACCCTATGGCACAGATCTTGATATATGTATGTATGTATATGGAGTATGTATTTTTTTTTTTGTTGTTGTTTTTTCCTTGTGTTGTTTTTTTTTTCCTCTTAACACTGAAAACACTCAAAAAATTCAAACAAATTGAAAAAAATAGAGAAATCAGAATACTTATATTAGTAATGATGGTATCTTTATCTTCCTCCATAACGGTACAAGACAGGGCTGCCCACTTTCACCGTCCTTGTTTGCCATCTTTCTAGAACCTTTAATGAGAATGATCCGAGCTGATGGAGACATCCGGGGTTTCCAGGTGGGAGGACAGCAGTTTAAAGTTTCGGCATATGCAGATGATGTGTTACTTTCGTTGACTGACCCCGAGACCTCACTTCCGGCCCTTATGAGCCAACTAAAGGAATATTCACAGATCTCTGGTTACAAAATTAATGTCACTAAATCTATGATTCTCCCGATTTTAGTGCCTGCTAGGATGCTGCGGACTCTGACGTCAGAGGTGCCTTTGCAGATTTCCGCTTCAGAGCTCCCTTATCTGGGGATTAAATTGACTGGTTTCCCTGAAAGCTTGTACGATGTAAACTATGCCACGATGTATGCCATGCTCAAACAAGATCTTGAATGTTGGGACAAATATGCTATTTCATGGGTGGGAAGAATGAATTGCATTAAGATGAATGTAATACACGTCTTTTGTACTATTTTCAAACGATACTGGTGGCACTTGACCCCTCGGATGTCCGCTCGATGCAAGGAGCAATTGATAATTTCGTGTGGGCGGGAAAGAGGCACAGGGTGGCTAGGGCCACCCTTTATCGGCCTAAACAGCTGGGCGGTCTTGGTCTCCCGAGCCTCTTTTCGTACTATTATGCTGCTCAGCTCACCCAGCTGGTGGCATGGCATGGGGGGGGGGGTCAATGCTGGACGGTGGGTTGAGTTGGAAAGAGCGCTTATGGCCCCTAATCTGCCGCACCACTGGATCTGGCTAGCACAGGAACATAGACCACTCCTATCCACGAACTGTCCAGCTATTATGAATACCATACGCATCTGGGACAAACTCGCTGCGAAATGTGAACTTGCCACCTTGCCTTCACCGCTGACACCAATATTTCGCAACCGGGAATTCCCTGCGGGTCTAATACCTTTACCCTTTCAGCAGTTGTGGGACGCTGGCCTCCTCCGTTTATGCCACCTTTATCAAAAAGATCATTTTGTTCCCTCCGTAATATTTGACCAACAGGTGCCCGGGACTGGGGGCCTGTTTCTACCGGAGCGGCAACTACGGGCCTTTGCCTCTCGACGACATATTAAAGCTGCCTCTCAGACACCTCTCTCATTTTTTGAATCCATCTGCTTAAGAGGTACTCACCCTAAAGGTCTGATCTCTACTCTATATTATAAGTCAATCATGCTTTGGGGCTGTTTTGCTTCTGCAGGTACAGGGGAGCTTCAGCGTGTGCAAGGTACCATGAATTCTCTTCAGTACCAGGAGATATTGGATGACAATGTGATGCAGTCCGTCACAAATCTGAGGCTTGGGAGACGTTGGACCTTTCAACAGGACAATGATCCCAAGCATACCTCCAAGTCCACTAGAGCATGGTTGCAGATTAAAGGCTGGAACATTTTGGAGTGGCCATCGCAGTCACCTGACTTAAATCCGATTGAGAACCTCTGGTGGGACTTAAAGAAAGCAGTTGCAGTGCGCAAGCCTAAGAATGTGACTGAACTGGAGGCTTTTGCCCATGACGAATGGGCGAAGATACCCGTAGATCGCTGCAAGACACTTGTGACAAGCTACGCTTCACGTTTAAAAGCTGTTATAACTGTAAAAGGATGTTGTACTGTAGTGGAAATGGACTGGAAGATGGCTGCTATTAGAAGCCAGGCGACCATCTTGTTCAGAATACTGGTTCATTTAAAAAGAACTAGGCAGGTTTTTAGCTGAAACTATAATGAGGCACATGTAGAAATTTAGGAATGTGCTGAGATTAGTAGAAAAACAATTAAAGCGCTGAGAGAGAGATCTCTGCTGTTCCAGGCACAGAGAAAGATATGTCAAGGTCGTTGGGGCCCGCAGAAATACAAAGGAGTATAGAGATCAGACCAGGTGGCATTTGTAACAAATGATTGAAGACGCTAGGGAACCGGGCGCAGCCCGGAACAGTAAAAGCAACTAATTATGATTTATTGAAACTAATACAACGTTTGCCAATTTACAGCCAAAGTAATGGAATGTCTTTGTATTAGGTTAAGGGAGGTATTAACCCACGTGGGGTGGGAGAGTGTCATCGGGAGGTGGGCTAATTGGGATGTACCTAATTGTGTATTTGGGGTATAAGATTGGATGTCACGAGGGACTCGGGGCTCATTCTTTGCGATTGAATCCTGTTTGAGCATCTGTTGTGATATCACAATAAAGTTTGCCTTTCCTGAAGAGACTCGTGTTCAGACAATCCTTGCTCGTGTCCGGTCCGGCCTCGTCCCGAGTGAACCCGTCTGATTCCGGTTACATTTCTAAGTACTAAGATTGAATGTCACTTGGGGGTTGAATAAAACTGATAATGATGTGAGCACAGAAAAGACATTTGTGGTTATTTCATTATAAATGTTATGTTATATTTGTCTGACCTACACGTGCCTCTTTGATTTAATTGTAAGCAAGATGACTGAATGATCAAAATCAATGTCAAACTGGCCAAAACACTCAATTTCAGTGGGGGTTGAATAATTTTGAACACAACTGTATATGGTTGCAGAATAGCACTTCTGTGTTTGCATAAACCCCAGACACGTGTACAACATGGCCTATGCTATGTCATATTCCTACAATTTAAGAGTTAAAAATGAAAATAAAGCAATATAAAGAAAACACAACCCAGGGCCCATGACTCAATTATTGATCCCCTCAGTTTATAGGATCACGTGACCCGCACACAGCTCCACCTGATAGTTGGCCGTGTGTGCCACTCCCTTGGCACGAGCTCTCCCCACCTGGCTTGGCGCTTTTTCGGGTCTCCACACAGCGCCGCGTGCACGGCACGGAGCTGCCGCCAGAGGGCGCTTTGCTCGCGGAGTGATCGTGTGCTGCTCTGTGCCAGGCCCCTCGCTGAACCTTAGCCCAGACCTCTGTACACAGTAACCTCTCGCTCCAGACCCACTAGTACAGGAGGCGGAGGGGGGTTGGCGATAGGCCAAGTGATTCACGTGACTCTGGTCGACGCTCCGTCTCTCACGCACTCACATCCAGCTGCGAAAACGACTTTCGCGCTGCACGGCCCGGCCAATCACCAGTCGCACGAGCGCTCGGCCTATCGCGATGCGCGCCGCCCCGCCCACCCGATTGGGCCGCCTGGCAGGAGTTCGGGGCCAATGGCAGATGCCGTCGTGCATTGATCGACGTGAGCTGTTTGGCCGCTGTCAGGAAGTGGCTGTCTGGTTGGTGAGCGAGCTGCGAGTCCACACTGTGCGCTGCGAGGAGACAGAGAACTGCCTGCACCATGGCCGCCGAGGACAAGCAGCCCACCTACTACACCCTGGACGAGATCCAGAAGCACAACAACAGCAAGAGCACCTGGATCATCATCCACAACAAGGTGTATGATGTCAGCAAGTTCCTGGAGGAGGTACGTGTGAGCCTCTTTGGGGGCATCTATGCCATGGCGGGGGGCATCTATGCCATGGCGGGGGGCATCTATGCCATGGCGGGGGGGGGCATCTATGCCATGGCGGGGGCTTTACCTGAAGGGGCGCATACACAGGGATCCCGACTGTCATTGCTCATAATGCTCAGCCAGGCAGCTTCTAATTGGATCCCCATACAGTGTGTGTATTGGTGGTGCAGAGCTCAGTGCTGTGGGGGGATCTGTGACGTCACGTTGCTTGATTAGGAGAGGCTTGCCATGAGGGAATGCACTAATGTACAGTAAGTCCATCACTTACATCCTCCCTGTCCTGCTGCCCAACACCTGTCCGGCTCATCCCATTAGATATTGCACAATGTTTGTATTTTTCTCTCTCCAATGCACTATATATGGCTCTGTTAAGGAGTCGGTATGGCCTGTTTTGGTGCAGAGATCAGACGGGTCGTCCTGCAGGTCAGGCTTCCTCTCCCTCCTGGCAGGCAGGTATCTGCTGACACCATGGGGTGCTAGATCCACAGGTCTGTTGGGAGACCGTCCCCGTGATGTGCCCATCAAGGATGAACATGGTGGCAACGGGTGCTGGAACTGATCAAGAAATAACCTGTCGCATTGATCTTAATCAACTTTTAATGAGACATCGTTCAGTTTATACGAAGGGTCCGTACACTTCTCCCTCCATTCCTGAATGAACACTGAGCCGCCGTACCATCTACATCACTGCGTGGATACCATTTGTTTGCACGTGGTATTTCTTTGCGTTCGAATGACCAGCGATTCCAAGTCACTCATTATGTTTGGTGCTAGTGCAAATAATCGCTCCCCGTGAATCTGGTGTAAAGCGATTTTACATGAAGACACTTCAGAAAAAGCATCTGACACGCTCATTGTTCACAGCTAATGTAGCGACTCCACTGCCTTTCTTGTGTTTGTCTTGTTTTGATATTGTATCCTTCACAGATCGATACGTTTCATCACATGCGCGCTAGTTTATTCTTTATTCTCGTCATTACATTGTGCTTATTCCTGTTTGGTAACTATAGCGTCTGAATGTTGGTGACTTTTTCTCTTTTCTCCCTATAAATTGTTGTGCGTTTTTATGTTGTGTTCGTTTCAATGGAAAGATCGGTTTTGTAATCCGCACCTGGTTTTTATTTTTGCTGTGATAATTGTTTTACTCATTTTTACTTTGTCTCTTAAACAAAACAGCATTGCTTTTAGAAGATTTTTTTCTTTTTTCCAAGAGATCATTGTGGATATCCACCATATTCGGATGACGTGTCAGGAAGCACACAGAGGTCATACGGCGCCCGGTATCCTACCACTGGAACTTAGTATCTCAGGGCTTACGAGATCTCTCTCTACATCCACGGCACCGCTCTATGGAGTGTAGGCCTACAGTGCGATTGTTATTTATTTTTGAGAGGATTTTCCCAGGAAGGATACATTGAGATTTCTCTCGTTTTCAAGTATGTCCTGGGGTTATTGTTCGTAGTAGTGCTTGCCATAAAATACCCTGTACCTCCAAAATAGGATGGGCGGATCTCATTGGCTCCTTAACCAAGGGTCTTTAAACTCAATGCTTTTATGATGTAACAGTTACATCATTGGTCTTTTAAGGGGTTAACATGGCTACTAAATTTGTCATCATTTGGGAATCATGGCAGTGATTTCTTGTACTTCCAGCTTTCAATATCCAATTAAACTCGTGACGTGCGCAGCATTGCACTGCAGGATGTGCCGGTTTACACAACTCTAATTACTGTTGCTCTGAGCTAATTATTTTGCTCCAGCCACAGTGTTTTTTTTTGTTTTTGGGAGGGGGGGGGGGTAAATGCTACCCTTGTCTTTCATATTCTTTTATGGGTATTGTTTTTTTTCCCTGCCCGGTGTTCTCACCATTTCAGTAAAACAGAGTAGTGTCTAATCTGTCAGTACTTGTCGGATCGCCCGCTCGTTGCCTAATCCGCTGCCATTGGAAATAAAGTGTTATCAGGGCTTCATGTTCTATTTGAGATATATAAACAGTGTTCTGCTGTTACATTCTTTGCAAATACCAAAATTTCCAGTTTAGAACCCTGGGTAAACTATTGTATAAGTATGGGTGAAGCTACGGATCATGACATGTGAATAATAAAAGTGAGATTAACCCCTTAAGGACCAATGACGTAACTGCTACGACATAAATGCATTGACTTTAAAGACCCTGTGTCCTTAAGGGACACAATACACAAATTGTATGAAATCTAAAACATTGCAACAAAAATAAAGGGAGAAATTGTGGGCTTCATTTGCATGTCCTACCCAGAATTCACTGCTGCATACATGAGGTGTAACGAAAGAGCTCTGTGGGTAAAGCAAGTCTCTGATTTGCATAGATTGTACACTTTTTTTTTGGTTTTTAATGACTTAATATCTCCATGCTTGGAAACCTTTTCGAGAGCCTGATCTGCGCTCACCCTAGAAGATGCTTGTTAAAGTACTAATTTCTGAAGCTTCACATAAAAAGCTCTAGTGGCGTCCTGTTTCCTGTATAGTCTCCTAGAACTAATGGGATTTGTTTTTATAAACAAAAACTGCCCCTCTCCCTGGAGCAAAGAGACTGCGATGTTAGGCCCCGTTCACACTGTGCGATTTTTATATTCGCAACGTCGCGGTTTTCCACGATTTTGCAAAGCACCACCAATGGAAAATGCAAATTGTAAAAAAAGCGTCATGTACCAGCGACATGCGACGTCGCGTGGCAAGATGTGAACAGCTCCATTGACATGCATTGGAGAGGCTACATAGCGCGACATCTCCTGGATTTTGTCACAATTTCGCGGCAAAATACACATTAAATCGCACAGTGTGAACGGAGATCTTTGACACCTAGCGAGCAGGTGAAGCGCATGACATTGCTGCGGAAATGAAATGCTCATTCCGGAGTAATAACTCCTAGCCAAAGAAAGTGTTAAACCGAAGCGGATATGGCACATGAGGCTGATGTAGGATTCAGACCTTGTGTCGGCGCAGGAAAGATACTGGAGGCAGAAGTTGGGACCTACTCATTATCCCTGAAATTTTATTTATGCATGGAACAAATTTTGTGATAAAGAAGCTTGATTGTGCAACAAATGCTAATGCCAGTAAATGGCAGTAATTACATATTATGTGTGCCTGTGGCAGAAATGTACTTTTTTTTTTTTTTTTCGTGATAAGGTTGCTGCTTTATCCCATAATTACAAGCCCCATAACTTTGATTTATAATATATAAAAATATATATTTTTTTTAATACTTTAATCCAAATTTGTATTTTGGCTTGCCATGGCTTTCAAAACCCCCTGAGCTACTTTAAAAGAACAGTACCACTAACACAAGCTGTAACTAGATTTACTTGTGGATTACAAACAAAACCACCATATAAAATACATTCTGCTGGCTTTTTTCTTTTGAAGTGATTGCATGTCCAAAATAAAATTTAGGCTTTTATTTCCTGTTTCCATTGTCTGGATTTTTCCTGTGATCCGTGTAAAAGTTTTTGTTTTAACAGTTAATGAGGTGGAGGAATGAATGTTCTGATAAAGCTGCAAGGGGCTATTGTGAGATAGAAGAAGTCTTTTAAGTTCTCTCTTATCAAAGGTGATGTCCTTTGCACACTTCTCACATAATACAATGATGTGAGTCAGTGACTGACCCATCGACTCCATTCTATGGCCAAAGCCACGCATTGAGGAGCAAGTGCTGTAAAGATACTGTGGGGGAGGGGCATTTTACAACACAGAGTAACATATTTTCTTAACTACAGCACATGTTAGATTAAAAAAAAATCTTCTTGTCTGAAGGATTAAGTTGGTACCAAATCTACGTGTCCCAATGCACAAGATGCTGCTGCCAAAGTAGCATTTAAATCATGCCCCCCCCCTATATACTGCCAGACATCCTACAAAACACACACTGCCATAGACACACGTTGTGACGCTGCAACGGGGCCAGACGCACGCCGTAGCGTGCGCACGAAATGCAAACGCTTCAAGCGTCTGTGCACAAAGCCTCCCCGTCGAAACGCTAGACGCGCATTGATGGGGCTGCAAAGTGCAATCCTCCATAGGAGGATCGAGCTTTGCAGCACAGAGTGCGCGCAGTGAGGTGGCCAGATGGGCATCGAGTGGATGGAACGTTCACTCTTACGGACGTTCCTTCCGCTCTCCAATGATGCTCATCTGACCACCGTGTTCACATTCACTCCTTGCAACCTGATCACCCCTAGTCCCCATATCACATTCGTGTTTTGCTTATAATAAAGGCAGCTATTTGGCCGGATTATGGGATAAAGTACTCTGCCCTTTTATTCTTTGACTTGAAAATAGCTGGCTGTGACTGATTTACTGATTTGTGTTCACGATTTCATCTGAACTTCCTGGATTAGTGAATACATCTAACCTGCAACAATCTGAACCCAGGACATACTTGAAAACGAGAGAAATCTCAATGTATCCTTCCTGGTAAAATCCTTTTATAAATAAATCTGAAATCTCTTAATGTCTATACCAGACTTCTCAAACTTTGGTCTCCCAGTTGTTCCTGAACTAAAACTCCCATGATTCTCTTGCTTTCAAAGAATTCTGGGAATTCTAGGACATCGACATTGATTTTCCCGATCTGTACCTCTCTGTATATCATGGAACATATCTCCCCCTCCTACCTCTTCATTAGCTGGATATGGTGGGAAAGGATACACATTCAATAAATGCGTGTAATCAGGGAGAAACCGCACACAATTAACCATACTCGCAAACACGTAAATAACCACACCACAAATCCAAAATCTTATCCATGATTGTTTTCTGTCTGACTTTGGCATGTGTTTATAACAAACATCAAGGCACTGAGAAAATGTAGCAGCCAGCTACACGTTTCTAGGAATTGCAAAATGTTTTGCCTAAAGGTTTGCATAAAATAATCTATACATCATTCTAGAAGCCTATGGACACCCGACTGCTGGATTTTGCAAAAGCCTCATGTTTCTGTAAAATCCAAGCATGCGCTAGTATTTTGTCTCAAACTGACATGACCCATTCATCACTACGTGAGTGCTTTGTGTAGCAGATCTAATCTGATGGTAACTTGCATAAATAGCTCTCTAAACATTACACAGGGTACAGAGGTGAGTGTCACAAGTGTAGTCATAGGTGAAGTGAGTTCTTTGTGTTTTGTCTTTGGCATTCTGTTTGTAGTCGTGTGTTTCTACTGCTTCGTTCGCACTCCTTCTGTTTTAGTCATGGCGCTTCTATGGAGTTTCCATTGGAGAACGTGAATACAAAAAATGTTTTAGTTTTAAAAACACTTCTTGATGGAATACAAACTTTTGCATGTTGTGCTGAAACACTTCTTTGACAAGTCACTTTGAACTTGGGATTCATGGACCTAGAGGTGCAGGCCTGATGTTCTATATTGTTTCCCTGCCCTCACCTATGTTGAGTCACCCTTTACCTACAGTTATAGGTGCAGGGAGTTTGTGTCATCTGTGCTACTTATGAGTATTGTTATCGCTATTGTCGATCCAGATTATGTTTACATCTGTTTTAAAGGTTGGAGTGATCTTCGTTTGTTTGTCAAACACTGTCCCATTATCAGATCCTGTATAATCTGAATCTCCTGCTTCTCTTTATAATCTACTATTGCTCTGCTTTGTTGGAATGTTGTGCGATGCATTTTGGTGACCAGAGTTAATCCCATTATTTTTCCCTGGTCTAATTTTGTCACAGACAGTAAAATGCCAGGCAGTAATCTCTGAGCAGTTTCAGCAGTAGGTCAGAGGAGGGATTCCTGACGAGGAGCAGTAAGATGCCAGGGTGTCATTTTTCCATTGGCCTTCAGGCTCCGCCTGGTACAGTATATATTATTCATGAAAGGCTTACTTCCAGTCTGACTGTTCTAACCTCAAGATCTGCATAGTACCTCATTTCTGTGTAATGCCATCACCGCGCTTTCAGTGTGCCTGTCGTTAAGCTTCGGTTAAGGGCTGGTGAAAGGCACAAGAGACTGCTAGCGGGAGAACGGGAGTCCAGCAAGGGAGCTGCATTAACAGATGTGACCCAGTCGGGGTACAGAGATCTTAGTATCATTTTCCTATTTAAGTGGCCTTATTCTAACCAAGCCGTTAATGCCAATTGAAAAATGGAATAGTCCTGTGCGAGCCATGAACGGCTCTATTCCAACCAAACTACTGATTTAGCGTCTTGAGTAAGAATATTAGTCATTGGTTGATAACCGCAGTGTTGCTGTGTGCCACAGTGGTCATGGACTCCTAGAGTTCATAGGACGCAATAGAGTCAAGTGCAACTTTGCATGAGCTCACATTTGTGAGTTTGCACATTAGAACACTGGGGACTAAATAGTCCCCAGTGTTCTAATGTGCAAACTCACAATTGTTCTTTGTCTCTGCCTGTGGACAGAGGAGCATGGCAGATCATGCCACCCTCTGCATTGTGGGGTAAGTTTAAGTGCTGTGACTTTTGCAAAATCAAATGTTGAAGATCCATTATGCGTTCCGGAATAACAGCTTGAGTTGTAAAGATCGAGAAAGGTTGTAATGGCTTATACATTCATTCATTCATTCATGGTAAGCGGCTGCAGTGGCTTGAGCTGTTAATATAATCGTGGAAGCAGCTGGGCTCTGTTGGTTTGGGGCCCAAGGCCTTTAAACGGGTATTCAAAGAAATAAATGATTTGTACACCTCTTAACGTCCCCAAATGACTGTGTTCAATCCAAATATTACATCAGGGATCTCAAACACCGGCCCCACAGATGGCCTTGGCACAGGGTGACTTGAACATAGAGGGTTGGGGAATAAAATCTGTCAGACCCGCACCAAAAAAAAAAAAAAAAAAAAAAAGGAATCTCAGGCCAGATTCCCCCCCCCCCCCTATTTCAAAGTGATCACGTCACGGCCTGCAGTTCCTGGAATTCTTTGAATGCTGTAGATGGCTAGAGGATCCTGGGAGTTGTTGTCCCAAAGCATGTGAACTAGCTTGAGTTTGAGATCCTTGCTTTAGCTATTTCGTCTAAATCTTCTTAATGAGGGAATACTAAAGCTGTGTCTGAGTTTATTGGAGTGCCCTAAACATTTAATCGTGAACAGACACAAGATCAGTAAAATAATTACAATGTTTATAGTAAATTTAGCAAAGCCATTAGGGCTGCAACTATTTGCATAATCTAGTTTGCTGATCTTTTTTTTTAGATTAATTGATGGGATAAAAAAAATATATATTTTTTTCTTTAACTTAAAAGGCATGTTATGTAATCAATAAATCAACCCCTGTCCCCTTCCTTTTTTCGTAACCATTCGCGTTGTGTATATTACTTTCGTATGAACAGAAGCACATTGCATATTTTTTTCATACACCAGGTACACGAGCGCCTGGTGAAAGTGAATTTATGCTCTATACACAGCTTAATCCCATGTCTGGTTTATTCCCAAACGAACGCTGCTACAAGCACTCAGATGGTGAGGGGGCACTCCATGCAGTTCAGGCCATCCCGTGGCAGCCAATGACACGCACCAGCTGGTGGGTGTGCCTGTCGTGGCCCATAGCTGCCAGCGGGGTGTGCTATGCTGCCCTGTAGCGTTCAGACCCACCGGCTGCTAGGACGGCATAGTTCACCCCCTGGCCGGAAAGGGATAAAGTGCACCAAACAACTTGAGCTCATTTGGTTCATGCGCTTGTCATTTCACGGCTTGATTACTATAACTCCCCCTTTGCAGTGTGTAATGAATGCAGATGCCAGGCTTATTTTTCCTCACCAGACGCACCTCACGTTCTTCCCACCTCTGCCAGTCCCTCCATTAGCTTCCTGTATGTTTCAGGATACAGTTTAAAATACTGATGCTCAATAACTAGACCCCCTCCTTGCATGTTCTGTCTAGACAACTGGTTGCCGTGCGACCTCCACCCGCCCTCTACACCCATGCTGCTAACTCTTGCCTCCAAGAATTTGCAAGGACAGCACCGGACCTGTGGAATGACGTGCCTCGCCCCATCAAACTCTCCCCTAATCTTCAGACCTTCAAGAAAGCCTTCAAAACCCATCTCTTCAGTTTAGCGTACCACATCACTGATGCAACTCATTCCTCTGCTCACCTACTCGCATGTCATGATTGAAGCCCCTGCCATAGCCACACCATTCCTGAACTGCTGCCTCTAACGAGCCTGATGTCCAGCAAAACTCCCCTTGTCTTTCTCAATCCCTCTAGAATGTAAACTCCTATGAGCAGGGCCCTCTACACCTCTTGTGTTCATCCTAGGTCTATCTGTATCTCGTTGCCTTTTGGTTATTGTAAAGCACTGCGGAAACTGTTGGCGCCCGTTAGATGATGACAATAATTTGAAAGTGCTCCCAAATCTGCCTATACATTGTGTTGACCAAACTGCTTAGAGGTGGATAGATTCTTTTTCCTTTTTTCAATCTTGTAATTCGAGCTTCCTGTTTTGCTCTCGGTGCTGTGGCATGCCGTATGTCCTGTCACAGAAGGAGACACTCACCCAGAGCTGCAGACTGAACTAAACATCCTTACAGACTTGTTCATTTGCAAATGACTCACAGATCTTATGAACAGATAGGGATGCTGGATGCTTGGTAAGTTCAAATGTTAACCCTTCACTACAATACTGTTAGTCCCTCCTGCAAGAGTCAGCTAAAGACATTTTTTTTTTGGAAGGGGGGGGGTATATAAATATACATGTGCATGTGTTTGCACAGCAGCTAAGCAATTGGGATGGGGAGAAAAAGCCTTTTCAAAGATATTCAAAGCCTCCTTACTATCTGAACACTCCCCTCCACTGAGCCATACTGGACAGAGCTGTCAATCACAGTTTAGATGGTTAATCCCTCCAATGAAAGTGAGGAAACAAAAACACAATTTCCTCCGTGAGAAGAGCAGATTAGGAGCTACAAAACTCCATTGGATGTTGTAAAATCTAAGGCCGGCTGCACACTAGACGTTTTTTGTAACGCACTAACGCGCGTTAAAAAAAAAAATCATCGTACTCGACACTCGTCTACCCCCCCCCCCTTGCGTTCTCTTCCATAGGAGGATAGCGGAGCACCCGTCGACGCGAATCCTAGCGCATCGCCATTCTAGAACGCTAGGATTCACGTCGACGGGTGCTCCGCTATCCTCCTATGGAAGATAACGCAAGGGGGCGTGGACGAGCGTCGGGTACGATGTTTTTTTTTTTTTTTTTAACGCGCGTTAGTGCGTTAAAAAAAACGTCTACTCTAGTCTAGTGTGCACCCGGCCTAAAGGTTACTGGTTTAATTAAGCTACAACAAAATCTCAAAAATCTCTAACAGATGGTGGGTGCACTTTAAATTATACTTAATGAATTTTAAATATTCTTAAAAATCCTTTTAGGGGCTTTCTCAACCTACACCATCTCCCAAATGATGGCGTTTATTCAATAACCTGCGAGTTCGGCTGTCGTGGCGGAGGTGAACCTGCTCCGCGTCTGTTCGCTAGATACTGAACTATATTTACCACTAGTTTTATTCTCTTTATTGAAAGTCAGAGAAATCTGCAAATTACTAATTACACCTGAAATTGGATATTGATTTTGTGAATTACCACCTCCCTATGATTTGCTTTCATGGTAAAAAATGCAGTGCATTCATAAAGTATTCAGGCTGGTGTGTGTGTGTGTGTGCGCCATTTAATAAAGCCGATCTCCCATTCCCCAATGGATTGGGTCCAATACTGGAGATCTCTCCACCCTTCACCGTGCTCCTGACATTGAATTTTTTAGCACATTTAAAGAACAAGATGTTCATTATGCTGTGCTTTGTGCAAAGGAACATCTGTGCATGCAGGATATTGATGTTGGAGGGTATGGTCGGTGAGGGTCACTGGAGTTTGTCCTTGTTGATATGAAGCCACGCAATTTATTCCAGGTTTAAAGCAAGATGCTGAAATCAAAGTAATAATCTAGAAAAGGATGGACAACCCATCCGATAGGAAGTGATTCTATTTCTAACATAGGAACTAAAGGAAACTCCCCTTTTTTTGTATGATTTGTCTCTGGTTCAGGTAGCGTGTAAAGAATTTTTCAATGTATGAGCTGTAATCCTGCGTGGCATTAATAGGATTCCATACAGTGATACATGTATGGAATTAGAACCTTTTTAGCAGATGACAACTTGGTCTATTCACCCCTTGACTACCATGGTTGAGTATACTCTATTTTTAAAACTTCCTGCAACAGCCCAACTTCAAGTAAATTCTTTCTGCTCATGTTTTTGAGCAAGACAAAGGAAGGTCATATGCAAAAGGGGCTCCCGAATATTTCAGCACCTTGCACATGCCTTCCGAGGTGCTGAAGCTTTTTGAATGTCTTGGAGATCTGCTTATTCATATTTGTTCTGCAGCCTCCAGCGTACTGCAGATGTGGCTTCCTGCTCCTTATTGTCCATGTTCGCAATAGGGGGTGAGTTGCTGATTATCTGTGCAGGAAAGGGACGCAATGACGGCTCAGCTGTAAAACACACATGGTTCATCTACTCTCTTTTTCAGCTAAAAAGTAAAAAATGTAAATTGTCAAACCTTTTTTAGATTTAAATACTATCGTGATGAAGTTGGTAGTAAACTGAATATAAACAACAGCGCTGCGGAATATGCTGGGGCTTTATAAATACATAATAATAATATAATAATAATAAACAATGTAGAAGGGTGAAGCGCCCATCAGAAATAGTTGTATAGACCGCTCGCTGAAATGTTGTATATGGAGGCCGCGGGCGGCTGCTTCCTAGGCCTCACACAGCCAGTATATATAAGGTGACAGCGGGGATAAGACACAGAACACCAGCTGAGGAAGCCATTCCGGCAAAATGCGTCTTGGTAGCGATGCTTTGTTATATTGATGTCAATAAATGTTTTTAAAATCCAGATGTATTCCTGTCCAAGAAGGTTTTTGTGAATTTCCTTACAAATTCCCTCTGCGCATTTGATGGAGCCAATTGGGGTTCAGGGAGATGTGAGTTTTGATTTGGCTTGTCATTATATCCCCTATTGTTTGGTCGCAATATTACACTAGAGCAGTGTTTCCCAAACCTGTCCTCAGGACCCTCCCCCTCGCCAGGTTTGCCAGATATCTGAAGCACAGCACCGGTGATATGATTTGCTGCTCAGTAATTGCAGTTTTCAGTCTGCATTCCCCCAAGGTGATCTGCAAAATCTGGCCTGGTTGAGGGTCCCGAGGGCAGGTTCGAGAAACACTGCACTACAGGTATCCCTGGTATAAGTCTATCTTTACTACAGGGGAACCTGATTGAAGTTCATAGGATCCATTAAGGGGTTAATGGGCACCCGAAGAAACGAATAAAAGGCCCATAGAGAGATCCACCCGAGAGCCAGGTGTGGGCTCTTAAAAATGTGAGTTGGATACATTCTTATGACTACAACTTTACCTTGAATACTGCGCAATCCTGGTTTATTTTTCTTGCAGTATTGCTGAATAGACATCATCCAAAGGGAGCGAGTTTTTGAAAAAAGAACAACATTTATGGACATGCAGTATGTATAAATTCTGCGAACCAGTGAGCTGATGCCCACTGGCGCTGCATTGTTTTCTTTGTATAGTAGATAGAATGTTTATGGTACAATTGCCCACTTCTTGAATATCCCTTTTTGAGGTCGTTAACTCTAAGGCCGGGTGCATCGTCACTGTCGATGCGCTAGGATTCACATAGACGGGGCTCCACTATCCTCCTATGGAAGATCGCGTGAGGGTCGGTCGAGTGCGACGCTAGTTTTCTTTAACGCACGTAATGTGCGTTAAAGAAAACGTCCCGTGTGCACCCGGCCTAAGATACAGCGGATGAGTTACTCCAGTTAAGGCTGGCAGCACACGAGCGGATTTTTTTGTCTGTGCGTGCAATTTGCCGTCCGTCGTACCTTTTTTTTTAATGGAGTCAACGAAGAACACCACACGATGCACCTGCGCACTTGTTCACACCCGGCATTCGCGTATTGCTATGGACGTGAAATGCGAGGTGTCCCGCAGGAACTACGTGCTGATTCTTGTGGGTGTAAATATTTACGAGCGCAAGTGCGAAGGCCGACATGGTGAAGCATCTGCCGATGGCATTACTGAACACACTATCTCTCGTCAAAATGTGCGTCTGTGGAGGGCGCACTTTCACACAGTACACAACTACACACCTCTCCTGTCAAAAAAATGCGTCCAGTAACGGACTCACTGAACGCTCGTGTGCCGCAAGCCTTAGGCTGGTTTCAGATGAGTGCACCGCACTAGGTGCGCCCCTACTGACGTGCCTCCTGGCGTCCATCGCAGCGTTGTGACGCACGACAGTGGCCGTGCAGCAAGCCTCCCTGTCTCAGTGAGGTGGCCAGACGGTGTCAGTGGAAGGAACGTCCACTCTCCGACGTTCCTTCCACTCTTAGAAACGCTCGTCTGACACCAGCCTACATCCACATAAATGGACATCTACTGCTATTGACTTCTTACAGACCTGCTAAGCGTAACATCTTTCTGAAAGCTATTGCAGCTTAATTTTGTGTTTTTTAATGTTCTCAATTCAAACTCTTTCCCCAGTTTTAAAGGAAAATTACAGGGTTATTCAAAGAGAATCGAAAATTCAGCGCACGTTCGGTGACTTTTCGTTCTCTTTAATTCGGTGCGATTTGGCGATCCCATTTCAGCGACCCTGCGGTGTATTCAGCAAATACCACAGGGCCGTCATAATGCAGGGAAAAGTCGCCGCAAACCCGACAAACACAACCCTGTGAACGCACACTGAAACCCACAAAAACATCCCTGCTGGAGAAACCCGAGCAGCCGCCGGGAAAAAGCCGACACCGCAGACGAATGGAGTGAACAAAAAAAACGGTATGCTTGAATGTTTGAAAAGTGAAACGCTGTTTGCAAAGAAACAACAGAACGAAAATGTCTGGAATTTACATATAAGATCCAATGATTGATAATAAAAAGGGCTGTTACAGAAAAGAGAAGATTCATAATATATCATTTTTATATATTCGTCATGTCCTGCCTCTATTATAACAAAAAATGCAATGAAATTAGAATTTTTAATCATCTGCAGCGTGTAAAGTGTTTTTGTTTTTTTTTCACATTTTATCACATGAGCGTTTGAGATTATATTTTCTATGGGGTGCACTTGTACAAAAATTAGAAATGGGGACTTGTTATTTATTTTTATTTTTTTTAGGGGAAATTACGTGATTTTTAGCAAACACACCCCATAGAAAAAAATCACTAGTGCAGCATCATTGTTCACATTATAATTGAAATGGGAACAATATTGCTGCATTAATAAAAACAACACACAAAAAAAACCTTTATTTTTATGTTACCCAACATGACCATGTACAAAGTATCATTCGAAAGGCAATGCTCAGGCCTTTCGAATGACACCCTCCATGACTCCCTAGCTGCCACGGTTCTGGAGATAGGAGGTTCCTTTGAACCCCAATATCTCCACCAGGGGATTTCCTTGGGAAATCCCCTGGCAGCTAGGGGTTCCCCGGCTATCTGACATCAGGCTATGCGTCGGGCAGCGAGGGGGGGACCCGGGGGTGGAGCCGCCTTCCAAGATGGCGGCCCCCACCGGAGCTAGGCCGCACTTCGGCGCAGAAGTGTGACCTGGTGCTTGATGGGTTAAAGCCAGGCACCGCTTTAAAGGGGAGACACCTTTTAAGCGGTGCCTGGCTTTTGGTGCTGTGCCTTCCCGATCGGGAGGGAGAGGGATCCGAACGGATTTCCCGCCCCCCCTCCCTTCCAGGCTATCTCCCGGCATTGCCGGGGGGTCACCTGGAAATGATGTCATGGCGCGATGACGTCGGGAGGGCTTAACTTCAACATCTGAGGACGTTGAAGTCAGACTGCCACGGGACCCCGGACAGAGAGGTGAGTATCTCCGTCGGGGGTCGCGCAAACCTGACGTGTGGGGCACATCCTCAGCATGTAACGTGCGTCAATGAGGACGTGTCCCACACGTCCTCAGCAGTGAAGGGGTTCAAAAAAAGATTAAAAATTTTCGGGAAAAAAATGCCTAAAAAATCTATAAATAGACTTTTTACTGTAGCATATTCTAATCAACGGTTTATTAGATATTGCATTAAAACGGGAATATTTTTAACATTTGAAACCTATGGGATTCTCCTGAATAAACCTGTTGAATGAAACCACCGAACAGCAGGGCAATTCGGCAACTTTTCACTGCTGGTTTTTGTTCTCTGAATAGACAAAGCATTGCTTCTCTGTGGGGATTTCACTGCCCTCGAACAGGCACCGTATGCGCAGGCAATTCGCCAACATTTGGCGAACTGCCTGCTCTCTGGATAGCCGAATGGCCAGGAAAAAGGCGCACACTGAATTTCACTGTTCGGTTACCTCTCGACAGCAATTCGGATCTCTTTAAATAACCCTGTTAGTGTTTTTGTTATTTTATGGTGGATAGTAGTGGTACAGGAAAGAAAACTTGAGTTTTTGGCGTTTTTTGGGGGTCTTGTACCAATGCTTTTCAAATACATATCAAATTCCTTGTAGCATTTAGGCCGGGTGCACACTAGGCGTTTTCTTCTGCGCACTAGCGTGCGTTTAAAAAGGATGCACTTTATGACAGAGATTGGTAGACGCCAGACGATGCGTTAATTTTGACGCACGTCGTTAAAACTGAATTTGAGTTGAATGGGGGAAAAAAAAAAGCTGGGCTTTTCACATTTGATGTTCAGCACGCGGCCAATGTCGCGTCAATCTTGGCGCACAAGCCTTGGTGTTTCCATGACAGACGTCTTCAGCGTGTGTTATGGGTGTATTGTTCCCTATCCGCGTAAATTATACGCTATAACGCACGTCAAATAGTGTCATAACGTGCACTAGTGTGCAGATAAAACGCCTAGTGTGCGCCCGGCCTTAGTGTTTGCTCTAGATTATGTTGCCCATAGATAGATCTATCTACAAGGGTTGTAGTGGAGGGATAAAAGGCCTCTACACTAGGGATGCACCGATACCGATACTAGTATCGGTATCGGGGCCGATATTGCCGTTTGCACGAGTACTTGTTACTCGTGCAAATGGCCCGATACATCCCGCCGATACCGGAAGCCGGCGCTGGGCCGGCTTGCCGGTATCCGCGGGGCTGGGGAAGCTGGCCGCGTGCATGAAAAGCACGCGCCCAGCGTTCCCCTCCGGCGCGCCAAATACTCACCCTTCCTGAAGTTCCGGTCGCTGGGCAGTGATGCGTTCCCGCGGCCACTGGGCGCTCCTGTGACGCTGCCTCTCGGCTGGAGGCAGCGTCACAGATGCGCCCGGCGGCCACGCGACCGCATCACTGCCCAGAGATCGAACTTCAGGAAGGGTGAGTATTTGGCGCGCCGGAGGGGAACGCTGGCCGCGTGCTTTACATGTACACGGCCAGCTTCCCCAGCGTTCGAGCTGGGGGTAAATCCATGAGAGCTGCGGGCCAATCCATGAGACCTGGGGGCCAATCCATGAGACCTGGGGGCCAATCCATGAGACCTGGGGGCCAATCCATGAGACCTGGGGGCCAATCCATGAGACCTGGGGGCCAATCCATGAGACCTGGGGGCCAAACCCATGAGACCTGGGGGCAAATCCATGTGAGCTGCGGTCAATCTCATATAAATTTTTATGAGGTCTGTTCTAGGACCCTGCGAATCATAAATTTTCGCTCGAATCGAATCACGAATCGAATCGGCTGTAATGGTTCGAACTCGAATCGAATATCGAATCGAATACTTGGATACTGCCCCCCAGCTCATGGATTTGCCCCCAACATGGATTTGCCCTCAGCTCGCTCATGGATTTGCCCTCAGCTCGCTCATGGATATGCCCCCCAGCTCATGGATACTGCCCCCCAGCTCATGGACACTGTCCCCCAGCTCATGGATTTGCCCCCAACATGGATTTGCCCTCAGCTCGCTCATGGATTTGCCCTCAGCTCGCTCATGGATATGCCCCCCAGCTCATGGATACTGCCCCCCAGCTCATGGATACTGCCCCCCAGCTCATGGATACTGCCCCCCAGCTCATGGATACTGTCCCCCAGCTCATGGATACTGTCCCCCAGCTCATGGATACTGTCCCCCAGCTCATGGATACTGTCCCCCAGCTCATGGATACTGTCCCCCAGCTCATGGATACTGTCCCCCAGCTCATGGATACTGCCCCCCAGCTCATGGATACTGTCCCCCAGCTCATGGACACTGTCCCCCAGCTCATGGACACTGTCCCCCAGCTCATGGACACTGTCCCCCAGCTCATGGACACTGTCCCCCAGCTCATGGACACTGTCCCCCAGCTCATGGACACTGTCCCCCAGCTCATGGATTTGCCCACAACATGGATTTGCCCACAACATGGATTTGCCCCCAACATGGATTTGCCCTCAGCTCGCTCATGGATTTGCCCTCAGCTCGCTCATGGATTTGCCCTCAGCTCGCTCATGGATTTGCCCTCAGCTCGCTCATGGATTTGCCCTCAGCTCGCTCATGGATTTGCCCTCAGCTCGCTCATGGATTTGCCCTCAGCTCGCTCATGGATTTGCCCTCAGCTCGCTCATGGATTTGCCCTCAGCTCGCTCATGGATTTGCCCTCAGCTCGCTAATGGATTTGCCCTCAGCTCGCTCATGGATTTGCCCTCAGCTCACCTGTCGCCGCCGCGTTAGGCTCCCTCTGAGCGTGCGTCCGGCGGCAGGAAGCTTGGGCACTCGCCTGGGGGAGCCACGTGACCGCGATCTCGCGAGATCGCGGTCACGTGGCTCCCCCAGGCGAGTGCCCAAGCTTCCTGCCGCCGGACGCACGCTCAGAGGGAGCCTAACCCGGCGGTGACAGGTGAGCTGGATGGGATCTTCCAAATTCGAAATTTTTTCGAATCGAGCTGCTAGTTCGAATTCGAATCGAATTTCGAAGCTTCGCAGGTCCCTAGTCTGTTCCTATTGGAAAGCGTCACATGACATTAAATAAAAGTATCGGTACTCGGTATCGGTGAGTACTTTTAAAAAGTATCGGTACTCGGTCTTAAAGTGGTATCGGTGCATCCCTACTCTACACTATAATTGTTTATGATTGCAGAAGCCACCTGCACATCACAGCAATTCGATGCATTGCATCCCAGAGCTCCTGTGCCACATTACCCATATGTCATTTGCATATCTTACCCAGAATTCCTTGCCGCATATAGGGAATGTGGCACAGGAGCTCTGGGATGCAATTCATCGAATTGCTGTGATGTGCAGGTCGGCTTCTGCAATAATAAACACGATAGATATATCATTATATATGTGATCTTTTTCTCATCTGTATTTGTAATTTTCCAAACGTTTTTTTTTTTTTTACATTTATCTATTTCTCATAGGTCCCCTGAATTAAATGTTGGCCCTTGCGATTATCAAAACGCTCAGTTTTTTTTTTTTTTTTTACTTCACTTCTTACACAATAGACACGCTCCACATGGCCAAATATTTTCTTTCATACTCATTGTTGGCAGGAGAATAAAGACGACCACAGTATATGCAAACATGGGTGGTACGAAGTGTGGCAGGTGTCACTGAAATGTCATGTGGCATCAGTTAGTCTTGCTTCACAATCTGCAAACGTTACTGGTAACTGCTGTTTGTGGCTGCTACAGCCTGCGTCATGCCATCTGTAAAATCCATAGGTGGTCCAATGGTATTCCGGCTTCCTACTAGATGTCTACTTCCAATGAAGGAGATTTCTCACATTAATCCCATAACTACAAGGTTGTTTTCCATAAACCCAGTGCCAGGAACCAGTGATTTATGGAAAACAAATTTGCTTAACGCATACATTAAAACTATGCTTGACAATATCAAATGTACCCAAAATTTGTCACGTTTCCCATCTGTTTAATCTCTTCTAACCCCTTTGGGTATCATGTCGCAGGTGCCCCAGGTTTGCAGGTAAAGGGAGGACACAGTCGGCACACAATACCCATTTGAAACCACTTACGTTGTCAAGGTGGCAAGGATTGTCAATTAAAAAAAAAAATGCATGATACTACTAGCACCAGAAAACACAACAAACCTGAATTAACATAGGACAAAGTTCCACTAATCCTCTGAAATGGAATTTGACCCAACTATATTTAAGTAATCTACAAAAGGCTGAAGAGAAAATAAAAAATAAAAAAAATTGATTTATATATGAGAAAACCAATGGCAACCTGCACAAAACCACAATGAACCGTGAGTGCCCGGGTGCAAAGTCCACAAACCCATGCAAAAATCATCAGAAAGGGACGCCCTCTAGGGCTTAGATCAAGATAAAAAGTGATGCTTTATTATATTACCATTTAAAAGTGCCCAATAGCACTGACCGACGTTTTGGCCCTCTATGGGGCCTTTATCAAGGCATAGAGGGCCGAAACGTCGGTCAGTGATATTGGGCACTTTTAAATGGTAATATAATAAAGCATCACTTTTTATCTTGATCTAAGCCCTAGAGGGCGTCCCTTTCTGATTATTTTTGCATGGGTTTGTGAACTTTGCACCCGGGCACTCACGGTTCATTGTGGTTTTGTGCAGGTTGCCATTGGTTTTCTCGTATATCAATTTTTTTAATTTTTTTATTCAGCCTTTTGTAGATTACTTAAATATAGTTGGGTCAAATTCCATTTCAGAGGATTAGTGGAACTTTGTCCTATGTTAATTCTTCTGTGCGGGTCCCCCCCCCCCTCTTACCAGTTCTTTTCATTGGTTGCTCCTATGCTACCGTACTATTATTTCTGAGGTTTTTCTTGGATAAGATTTTTGTTTGTGTTGTCACCATTGAGCTTCATAAAGAAGCAATGCTTATGAAAGCCATAACTTAACCCCTTCACTACAAAAAGTGTATACTGTATTTTGCTTGTAAATAAAAAGATATAAAAACCCTTTTGCATACTTTTTTATTTTTTTTTAATGCCGCTTTGATGTGGTCCTTAGAATGATTGCAATAACAGATCATTTTAACTTTCCTGCATTAATGTAAAGAAGCTACACAGAACATCTCCTATCCTCACTGTAACCAAAAGTTTCAACGTTACTGCTGCATTACAGCAGCCATGGAGAGGGCAGAATACAGGGATATGGGTTAAGTTATGCCAAAAATTCCTGTATAGTTCGATAGGTGTTACTGCAACTTTCATATGCAGGCATTATGCTACATAAGTGTTTTTTTGTTTCTGATGTTTTTGGAAGCTGCATTAATGATCTCATTATGTTCACTATAAATCCCCATTAGCAGGAGATCTGAACATTTTTATTATCCATCTTTATCATATTTACCCCGTTTTGACCCAAATACCATTTCTGCCTGTATGCTGATATTATAGATCCACTATCTAGAAATTAGAACCTTCTAATTGCTGCAATATTTCTGTAAAGAATCAACTTGAACAAACTTTCATTCAATTTTTATTTAAGTTTTCATGTACATTAACTCTGCAATACAATCTTTATGCAAAATTGCAATTTTACGTTTTTTGTGTTTTTTTTCTACAAATCCCATGTTTCAAATAGTATGACAATGTTTACAACAAAAAAGTTCATGGTAGTAAAAGTAGTTAAAGGGACACTCAAGTCATCATGACTGTTCAAATTCCATTGCATGGACATGGTGCCAAGAGTGTCATCTGCCCCATCGCTGATTCAGCTGTTTTGGCACAGAAAACTGTCACTCAAGTTAGTTGCACGTGAGCGTCCAGGCTCTGTTACAGGAAGTAACAGCGGCTGCTAGCTCGGAGTAGTGCTTGGGGACCCCCTGGTGCTGGAATGAGGAGAACTGTGACTAGAGTGTCTTTCTCTCCCTCTACCCCCCCCCCCTAGACCTGCTTCAGGATAGCAAGCACTTCTTTGGGAAGAAAAGTTTAAAGGACAAATACTAGTTCTTTCCCACCTCTAGCCAGTGGCTCTCAATGTGCAGGTCACAATCTGGGTTGGCCCCAAGGGAGTTCAGGCCTTAATTCAAAGTTAAAGATGTTCTATTCACTAAAGGGTTAAGTCGGCATAGGGATTTGAGGATGGTCAAGAGGGGTTAATTAACTCATCCATTCCCACCCATACTTTTTAACCCAAGAGTATTCATTTAAGACTTAAGTTTAAGCTTTAATGTATTTGGCCTCTGCGGTACATTTTATGGGGTTTAACTTTTTTTTTTCTTCTCTTTTATGTAGACCTTTGTTCTGTGTATTTTGAGCAGTGTGTTTTTATCTGCAGAGTTCAAGGATAAAGTACACTGTGCTGCTGGGTGATCCTTTTCTCTGGCTGTTTAATCTTCTTCTATATATGCTGAGTCATGCATCATTTGCACTACTGGTTTCATAAAGTTGGATGTTTGGGCGTCTTTTTTTTTTTTTCTTGCTCCTAAATTCCAATTAGCTTCTCTTGCCGCTATTCAAATTTATCATTTTGGGTGCTTTTTTGCAGGAGTTTGCGGCTGTGGCACACAAATATATGATGGTGTATTCACGCAGCACCGACATTACACGCAATTTGTGTTTCGCTGCATTTCGGCGATTTACATTTCGCCAAAAATACAGTGAATTCACTAGTGAATGGTCACCGTATTTTGCCAAAAACTGAGTCGCCAATAAATCATTAAGATGTCCAAATAATAAAGGTCTGTTACAAAATCAATAATTTTTACATACATGCATACATATATTCAGAGAGAGGTGTAAAAGCGGGAGAATGACGAGCATGGAAAATTCTAGGTCAAAATAGCCAAACAAGAAACATTTTCCCATTTATCTCACTTTCAGAATCGGCTATTTTGACCTAGAATTTTCCTTTCTCCAGTCATTGTCCTGCTTTTCACCTCTCTGAATAACCTTGATAGTGTTCTAAAAAAAGAAAGGGTTTTTGCAAAAAAATTAAAAGAATAAACTCTTTTTTTTAAATTACTTTTTTTACATTGAAAGCTATGGGATTCGTCTGCTGAAACACTGAAAATCAGGGCATTTTGATGCAGTGTTCTGTGAATTGAAGACACAATAGTCTTCTATAGGGCCTTTTTGATGCCGGCGAATTGCACCGTATTTTGCTATCGATTCACCAGTGTTTGGCGAATTGGCCTGAAATGGCACCATGTGGCGCAATTTAAGAGGTTGGTGAATAACCTCTTTAGTGTTAATGAAACTACCATTTCCCATTTATTTATGCATGTACTATGCTCATTCTGAATTTAAAGCTTATTTTTGTATTCGACAAAGTGAATTGCTCTCATGAATAAACTTAGTGCAGGTTACAGGTTTGCTGATGTATTTTATTACTGAATTACTTGTTATAAATATCATTTTTTTTTTTTGGTCTCGTGGATTCAGAACAATTATTCCACGTTACGAATTACACATGTATTACTGAAAAACATTGCCGTAGTTATTAAATTATCACCTGTACATCATTGTCCAGTTTTGTGCGTTCAGCGTTACTTGGCACGCTGGTAATCGTCAGAAACTGTAAAGTGTCAACAGGTGTTGGGTCATACTACTTTGTATTTTGTTTTACGAATTTTATGACAAATGTAAGAACAAATGTCAGAATAAAGTAGTTTATTGCATAGAATATCAGATTAAAGGTTTTCTGCAGGATAGCTTGGTTACCCAGATGTTTATGGATGGTGTTCTCTTACAATAGTAAGAGTACTTTAGTATTTGGGGTGCTCTGGGGCTAGAATGAGGTTGGGGAGTAGTACGAACTTAGGACATAAAAAGGAAAGTTGGTGACCATTAGATGCTGTTTCATTCATTTGGTCATGTTACCTCATGTTCAGTTGGTGGTTGGTTGTTCAGTTTGTTCAGTTTGTGGTGGTTGGTCAGTTGGTGGTTGGTTGGTTGGTCAGTTGGTGGTTGGTCAGTTGGTGGGTCAGTTTGTGGTGGTTGGTGGGTCAGTTTGTTCAGTTGGTGGTTAGTCAGATGCCCTTTTAAGGCCTGTCGGGTCATGGTCTACTAGAGCAGCTACTGAAATATCGGTCCCGTATGGCTATCATCGTCAACTAGAAAGAAGGCCGTGCACAAGTAAAGTGTAAGCTGCAGCTAGATATTAGTGACCCGGGACCTGAGTTGTCAATTACAAGCTGAATCTGATGTTAGACTTTACCATTTAGGCTAGGGACAGATGAGCGCATTTTCTGCGGCCACCGTCAAAATGTACGTCGATGCGTGCGCACGCATTTTTTCACGGAATACGCTTAAGTGGTCAGACGATGCGCAATTCTGGACGTATTTCATGACGATGGGGTGAAAAGAAGTCTAGGGAAATCCGGCTGTTTGAACGTTATGTTGGCCGCACACTAGCAGCGTCTGACATCTCCTAATCACGCACACACGCTGCTATGCGGCCGCAGCGCACTCTGTACGTCAGTACCAGCGGTTTAACGTTCTCGAAAAAATGCGTTCATTTTCCACTTGCGTTGCGCGGCCGGACTTTTGTGCGACCGTACTTCGTATATTGGCTGTCATTGCCCGGCATCTGCTGCTAGTGCGGCCGTGATTATGTGCGCCAGAACGCGCGTCGCACTGCCTCAGTCTGACCCTAGCCTTAAGGCCGGGTGCACACTAGCACGTGTTATGACGCTCTTTATGACGTGCGTTGTAGCATATAATTGCGAGGATAGGGAAGATCCCGCGCATAACGCGTGCTGAAGACGTCCATCGTGGAAACACCAAGGCTTTTGCGCTAGGATTGACGTGACGTTGGTCGCGTGCTGAACGTCAATTGTCAAAAGCCCAGCTTTTTTTTTTTTCATTCAACTCCAGTTCAGTTTTTACGACGTGTGTCAAAATTAACGCATCGTCTGGCATCTACCAATCTCTTCCATCATAAAGTGCGTCCTTTTTAATGCACGCTAGTGTGCAGAAGAAAACGCCTAGTGTGCACCCGGCCTAAGTGTTAGGATTAGTGGGATTTTACTTTCAACATCGACCGTGGATCTAATTCAAAACCTAACCCTTAACAGTCCAAACTGGTGACATCCCTGTTAGTACATTCACTTGACTCTATATTGTTTTTTTTACTTGTATTTTTTTTAGGGATAGACTGACGGTAGAAAATATTCAGCAACTTATTAACGGTATCAGCCTCTTTAGTTGCTGAATTGGACAATTTGGCTCACTACAGCTCAATCCGGCACTGATTTGCGGCTTCTACCACATCAGGCTGACAATCTGGACGTTTCTTTCTGTAGGACTTCCTGCATTAGCACTCTCTCTACATGAGATGTAGGAGTCTATTGGTCTCCTGTACTTCTGGTACCTATATCCTAAAGCAGGGGTCAACAACATTGGCCCTCCATAGGTTTTGGGACTACACGAGGCTCAAAGAACCGATCATGGAAGATATGGTTTAAAAAATAAAAAAAAACTGTTTGGAGGGCCAAGGTTGCTGATCACTCACCGGGTCATGTGAGGTGTCATTGCAAAGGCTAAAGTCTAGTCATAGCCATATTGTTTGTGTAAAAAAAAAACCATTCGCTGCTGAGCTCATTTTGACAGTTTCGTGCTCATGTTTAAATGTTTTGTAGTCCTGTGTTTTTTTTTTTTTTTTTTTAAAAATTCTTTTATTTAGAGAATTATAAAACAAGTCTCATGAAATCAAACAAGGTAGAAACATAGAAAAATGTCGGCAGATAAGAACCTTTCGGCCCATCTAGTCTGCCCAATTACATGGATACTTTACCTGGATTTATCTTTTGTTTAGGATAGCCTTATGCCTATCCCATGCCTGCTTAAATTCAATTACTGTTTTAGCCTCTACCACTTCAACTGGAAGACTGTTCCATGTATCCACCACCCTCTCAGTAAAATAATGCTTTCTGATGTTACTTTTAAACCTTTGCCCCTCTAATCTAAGACTATGTCCTCTTGTTTTGCTACTTTGTTTCCTTTTAAATATACTCCCTCTACCTTGTGGATTCCCTTTACGTATTTAAATGTTTCTATCATATCTCCTCTGTCTTGTCTTTTTTCCAAGCTATACATGTTAAGATCATTAAGCCTTTCCTGGTAACTTTTTTCTCCTTCAAGCCGTACACCATTTTAGTAGCCCTTCTCTGAACTCTCTCTAAGATGTCTATATCCTTCTGGAGATACGGTCTCCAGTACTGCACACAGTACTCCAAGTGAGGTCTCACCAGTGCTCTGTACAGTGACCTGAGCACTTCCTTTTTCCTACTGCTAATACCTCTCCCTACACAACCGAGCATTCTGCTAGCATTTCCTGCTGCTCTATTACATTGACTACTTACCTTTTAGATCCTCTGAAATAATACCCCCTAAATCCCTTTCCTCAGATGTTGAGGTTAGGACTGTATCAAATATTCTATATTCAGCCCTTGGGTTTTTACGTCCCAGGTGCATTATCTTGCACTTATCCACGTTAAAACTCAATTGCCACAGCTCCGACCATTTTTTTAGTTTACCTAAATCATTTGTCATTTGGCTGATCCCTCCAGGAACGTCAACCATGTTGCAAATCTTTGTCATCAGCAAAAAGACATACTTTTCCATTAATACCTTCTGCAATATCACTAATAAAAATATTAAATAGAATGGGTCCAAGTACTGACCCCTGAGGTACCCCACTGGTAACAAGACCTTGCGCCTAATAAACTCCATTTACCACAACCCTCTGTTGCCTGTCACTCAGCCACTGCCTAATCCATTCAACAATATTGGAATCCAAGCTCAAAGATTGCAATTTATTGATAAGCCTTCTATGCGGAACAGTATCAAAAGCCTTACTGAAATCTAAATAAGCAATGTCTACTGCACCACCTGTGTCTATTATTTTTGTTACCCAATCAAAAAAAATCAATAAGATTAGTTTGGCATGATCTCCCTGAGGTAAACCCATGTTGTTTCTGATCCTGTAATCCATGTGTTTTTAGATGTTCAACAATCCTTTCCTTTAACATGGTTTCCATTAATTTCCCCACTACTGACGTAAGACTAACTGGCCTATAGTTCCCCGATTCCTCCCTACTACCCTTCTTGTGAATGTGCACAACATTTGCTAATTTCCAGTCTTCTGGGACGACTCCCGTTAACGGTTTTGCTATTACATCACTGAGCTCTTTTAATAATTTAGGGTGGATCCCATCAGGCCCCATTGACTTATTTCTCTTTACTTTAGACAGCTGCTGTAGAACCTCCTCCTCTGTAAACTGATATGTAATTGTCTCGTTAGTGTTTCCTCCTAACTGAGGGCCCTTTCCTTCCGTTTCTTCTGCAAAGACTGAACAAAAATATTCATTGAGGCAGTCAGCGAGACTTTTATCCTCTTCTACATACCTTCCTTCCTTTGTTTTTAATCTAACTAATCCTTGTTTTACTTTTCTTTTCTCGTTTATGTATCTAAAAAATGTTTTGTCCCCCTTTTTTACTGACTGAGCTATTTTCTCTTCTGCGTGTGCTTTGGAAGCTCTTATAAATTGCTTTGCCTCTTTCTGCCCAAACTTATAGGTTTGCCTATCTTCTGAGTTTTTTTATAATTATTGAATGCTATCTTTTTGTTCTTCACTATTTTGGCCACTTCTGTAGAGTACCACATTGGTTTCTAACCTTTTTTGTTTTTGCTAGCAAGTCGAATGCAATTGCCTGTGGCCTTCAATAATGCTTCCTTTAAATAATCCCATTTCTCCTGGACTCCCTTTAAACTCCTCCAGTCTGATAATGACTCATTCACACAAAATCCCATTTTAGAAATTTTTTTTTTTTTTTTTTAAAGTCTAAGGCTAGGGTCAGACGAACGCAGCTTTAACGTGCGTTTAGCCGCACAAAATCACGGCCGTGCTAGCAGCAAATGACGTCCAATGCCGGGGAACACACGAAGTACGGCCGCACGAAAGTTCGTCCGCGCAACGCAAGTGGCAAACGAACGCATTTTTTCGAGAACGTCAAACCGCTACTACTGACGTACAGAGTGCGCTGCGGCCGCATAGCGGCGTGTGTGTGTGATTGGGAGACATCAGACGCTGCTAATGTCCGGCCAACATAACGTCCAGACACAAAAAGTGTTTTATTGATGATCCGTACAAAATCACGGACGAAAAGGCGCATCGTATGACCGCTACCGCGTATTCCGTGAAAAAATATGTCCGTTCGTTCGACCGCACTTTTCCACGGTCGACGCGAAAAATGCGTTCGTCTGACCCTAGCCTAAAACTTTTGTGTGGTGCAGCTCCATCCCTGTTCTTATATTAAACCATACTGACTGGTGATCACTAGATCCCAAATTTTCACCTACAACAAAGTCCGATACCAAACCTCTATTTGTGAGTATTAAATCCAATATGGCCTCTTTACGGGTCGGCTCCTCAACTACTTGTGTTAGAGATAATCCCAGTAGGGAGTTTAGAATATTTGTACTCCTGGTGCACCCAGCTGTTTTGGTTTTCCAGTTCACATCAGGAAGATTAAAGTCCCCCATGATAATAACTTCCCCCTTCATTGCCATTTTGGCTATTTCCTCAAGCAGCAGATTATCTAGCTCTTCTACTTGTCCAGGGGGTCTATAGATCACACCTACACGAGCTACTGTATGATTGCCAAATGTTAGCGTAACCCAAACTGACTCTATGTTCACCTCGCTCACTTTTATTTGGTTCGTTTTTATGTTGTTTTTCACATACAGGGCCACTCCTCCTCCTTTCCTACCTTCTCTGTCTTTTCTATATAAAGAGTACCCCGATATTGTTATTTCCCAGTTATTTTTCTCACTGAACCATGTCTCAGTAACTGCCACTAAATCTACTTTTTCAGCTGCCATCATTGCCTCCAGTTAATTGATTTTATTGACTAAACTGCGAGCATTTATATAGACACGACTCTGAGCTTGTCATTTTTTTCCCCGCATGTTGCTTGCACCCTCCGATTTAGTTTTGGGGGACAATCAGGCAGATTGTTTTTTTACCCTTTTGTCCCCCCCTCCTAGTTTAAATATTTCTTTGCGAAATCTTTGAACTTCTCACTGAGAACATATGTTCCCCTATGAGTAAGATGCAAACCATCTTTTTTATGCAGTTCCTTTCTGCTCCAATTAGAGCTATCATGGGACACAAAGCCAAATCCTTGCTCCCGACACCATTCCCGAAGCCACAAATTAAATTCCCTATTGCGCATCTGCCTATCCTGAATGTTATGCACAGGCAAAACTTCAGAGAATGACACAGTGGACGCAATCTGCTGTATTTCACCTCCAAGAACACAATCTTCCTTAATCTCAGAAACCTCATTGCTAGCCAAGTCATTTGTCCCTAGATGGACTAGAACATCCACTTCCCCTTGCTGCTTTGCTTGTTTGACTATATTGAGAATACGTCTGTCTCTACGAGCAGTAGCCCCAGGAAGACATCTCACCAAACACTACTCTCCAGCTCAACACCTCTTATGATAGAATCACCCAACAATTGCCTTCTATCATGTCCCACCTTTTCCTTATTGTTCTTGGTTGCAGTCCTGCATACTTTAGGCATAGGGGATGGTGGTTCCTCAACTATGGTGTCTGAGCCTACTTCCGTCTCACCCCTACACTCTGAAAGTGCCTCAAAAGAATTAAGAAGAGCCACAGACTGTGGGACATGCCTTCTATCCACAACTCTAAATCTACCAGATCCTACAGTAGTCCATCTGCCACTCCTAGGAGGCCTCTGTGGCAGTGGCTTTGGAACAGTCATAGCCATAGCCTGAGTTTGTGTAACAGATAATTTACAAATCTCAGACTTCAAACAGGCAATTCCCTGCTGCAATAAAGAGAGCTGCCTACATATCAGGCACACTCCAAACCTCCAAAAATTGGATCTAAAAACAAATGCATGACAGCTCTTACACTGGACCAAGCCTGCCATTATAAAAGAATGGATTTAAACCAACAAATCTTACCTTTTTGTAGGTTTTCTACCTCCTGTCTAACCTCAGACTTCCTCCAGAGGATCTCCAGAAGATCTCTAAGTGCTCACTTAGAAGGCTTCCCAAGCTCCATTAGACCAAGCTAATATTCCACAAGCTTTATATAGTCACCTAAGAACACCTCCCCCAGCAAGGCGTGGACAAGTTTAACCACTTTAGCAAATAGCACGCAATTGATTCCAATTGTATGCTAATCAGTAAGAGGAATGCGTCACCAGCCTAACCTAATTTACACACCAGACCTAACTTAAAACCTTAAGATGAATAGAAAAGATCTGTTTGAAACAAAAATCAAAATCACTCACCAGAAGATCTCTAAGTGCTCACTTTGAAGACTTCACTTAGAAGGCTTCCCAAGCTCAATTAGGTACGACCACACAGGGCCAGCAAAAGTATATCAAAGAAAGTAACCTTACAGTATGTAATAATATGCATAGAAAATAAGGGAATGGCGTAGGTAAGGTCATATTCAAGTAGCAAAAAGTCCTCCGGCGAGAAAAAAATGGAAGGGGGGGGGGGTTAAGAAGCTACATAGGCGATTACTCATTCCTAAGAAAACAGTCTGCGAAACTAAACAGGGTGGGGGGGGACTAGAAAATAGGGAAGTGGTCCAGGCAACAGGAAAAAGCAGTAGACCGGGGGATCCCTGCTATATAAAAAGAAAAAGTGGCGACCCAGGTCTGTCTGGAGTCAGAGGGTAAAAAGGCAACAAGAATGTCTCAACCCGGCTGAATCTCCAGTGCGTCCGGTGAGATGCCCGTAACTGCTAAGTCGGTCCAAGCCGTATCAGGGTTGGTGACCGTGTATGGGACGTTAGCATGAGTCACTACCAAGGAGCCAGCCAGGCCCCACCGGTATCGAATCCCCTGACGACGTAGAGCGGACGTCACCTCTCGAAATCGGCGATGTGCCAACAGAGTCATAAACGGGAGATCATGATATAGGGCCAGCATGACTCCCTCAAACTGCACAGGGTCCCGGGCAGACATAAGCGTGACTTTCGAGGCCACATAGCGAAAGACCACCACGACGTCCCTCGGCTTCCCTTTGGGGGCCGTAGCTGCCTTCCGGACACGAAATGCTGCTCCAACTAGGTCCGTTGTATCAGAAGGTAGACCTGAGACCTGAATTGCGAGCCGGCTCACGTACGGCAACAGATCTTCCGTGGAGACCGAGTCCGGAATACCTCTGACTCGTATATTACGATGACGTGACTCCAACGATTCCACTGAACCTGTGAGCGAAGACTGTCCACCTGGCCAGATAAGCTTGTCTGCTCCAGTGCGACCTCCTCCATCCGTATGTGCGTCGCTGTCACCTGAGTCCGGATCACCTCTACTTCAGCTCGAACAGCCGCCACCTCTGGTCTCCACATTTCTAATTTCAGCCATGATCTTGCGAAGGTCCCCTTTCGTGGAAGGGAGATCATCATCCTCCACAATATTCAGGGGAATAGCGGAACCGTCGAGTGCCCCCGCCAAGGCTCCCTGCTCCTGGGGGTCCCGAGAGGAGCCATCACAGTCTGAGACCATGCAACCAGTAGCTGAGTGCTGCAGTACATCCAGCAAGTCCCCCTGTGGTAAAGTATGTGCGGCCGCCAGGGATGCCGCCATCTCAGCCCTCTGCTTCTTTTGTGCCCGCTTCTTGGCTGCTGTGGACACAGGTTGTGATCCCAGCGGCTGAGACGATGGGGTGAGCCAGGACACCGCAGCCCCTGCATCCTGAAGCCAGTAAGCTTTCTCTTCGTCGGAGGTTTCATATCCAAAGGGGAGGGGGCAGACTCTCTGAGGAGCTGATCCATGCCTCATGGATTCCCTTATGTCCCGCTGTCGGGAGCCACTCTTCGAGGAAGCGCCAGGGGGTTGTTTCTTGCCCATACAGGCGATCAAATCCGACGTGGCACTGTAAAACTCCAGAGGCTTCTGAGAAACGCAGAGGAGGTAGGCCCGAGATAGAGTCTCAAACTTCCCGGGAGCCGAGATCCACCGCCGGGCACACCAGGCAGCACCAATTACGTCCCCCTGAGCTTAATAGTCAGTCCAGGGAGTTTAAAAAGCAGGTTTGTGAGAAGACGAGCAGTATAAAAGCAACAAAAGTCAGAAAGCTAGCGGGAGCTCCACAAAACGTGACCGCTCGCTTCCACAGCTAGCTCCGCCCCCCTGTAGTCCTGTTTTACTATAAGACCTAGACAAAATATTAGTGATGCACGGAAACGAAAATTTCCGTCCGAAACCGAAATTTCGGGATCGGTTCGGCTGAAAATCAGACATGAGAACCTGGGCCTGGAGGCCAGGAGCTCGTCTGAGCCTGGAGGCTGGCCGAGCAGCCTGCGACAGCCGGAGGACGGTCACCGCTGGAGCACAGGGCTGAAGTAGGAGGATGCATGTGAGTATGCAGTTGCCTACACCTAGTCCCCTATATCGGCCCGAGCTCCTCCAGCGGTGGCAGTCCTCCTGCACCCAGTGCCCTCCGGTGTGGCGGAGGAGGAGCCGCCACATGGAGTAGGTACCGGCAGGGAAGGTGAGGAGGGGCTGAGCATCTTATCTCCGCGCCATGTGTGTCACGGCGAAGCAGGCAGCACATGGAGCCGGACTGGCAGGTACACACCATGCCCTGCCCTGACAATTCCCCCCCCCCCCAGGGACACGTACGGTCCACAGGGTGGTCAGTTACTCTGTGCAACGCAGGAACAGTTATATAAACACCAGAGTTATATCATGCAGCCCGGGGAGCTCAGCGGTTAGTGCTGCAACTGCAGTACCCAGCGTGTCACATGTCAGTACGGGGCATTTTGTGTGCTCTGTAATGGTGCAGAGCGCCGTGCTGCCCCTGCAGCTCTCGCCCGGAGTGCGGGCTCTTGTGTTTGGGACACTGCATGGACTCAGCATCTCCCCCCCCCCCCCCGGCACGTGGCGGCCCTGCTCAGCCCCCTGGCATATCGGCTGGTGTTCAGGGTGCTTGCCGCTGCGAGTCATGGGGGGGGGGGGAGGTAATCCACACGTGGTACTTGCCAGTGCCTGACTTCTCACTGGGGGAAGGGGGCCTTCACACCGGCAACTGAGCTTGGACTTCGCAGGGGGTCCCGGGAGGGGCGGGCTCGCATCGGCAAATGCTTGGAAATCCATGTGTTCTTGGGGGTTCCTCCAGTGGAATACCACGAGTGTCTGCCTCCTGATGTGTCCCTGTATTTATGTGTGTGGCTCTCTGGCACTGGTTAGTGACAGGCAAGTGTCAATACGAGTCCCTGATGGGCGACCAATATTCTTCCTTTTGGCCCCACGTCCTCGGTCTCTCTGGTAAAGCGTCTTCCAGCTCTGACAAAGATACAGCCAGTCTCTGCACCCGTCACTCTGCTCCTGTCACTGGGCAAACTCTGTTCCTGTGAAAACTGTTAGGCAGCTCGGCTGGCCTCCATGCTCAGACGAGCCCCCGGCTCAATATTTTTTTTATTTTATTTTTTTTACTGAAAATTTTTGACCGTTTTTTTTTTTTCGGCCGAATTTCCCATTTTTAACTGTTTTTGAGGTTGTAAACACACATGTTCTGGCCTGCAGCACCTGCC
This sequence comes from Leptobrachium leishanense, assembly GCA_009667805.1. NCBI lineage: Eukaryota > Metazoa > Chordata > Amphibia > Anura > Megophryidae > Leptobrachium > Leptobrachium leishanense. Next base: position 123,260,907 of record CM019067.1, on the reverse strand, counting down.
TATATTGAGCACGTCCTCCCCACATTTCACATATTAAGACGTGCGCCACACTATTGCCTTTTTTTTGTTTTATTAAGTAAATGAAATGGGCACTGTGCAATGTTTACAATCTTATTAAACACATTCAGTTAATTGCACAATGTCAGGTTTGTGTTTATTCACATTAAATTTACAGTATATTGGTATCGGCTATCGGCCAGAAAAGCTGCTGATAATCTGTATCGACTCTGAAAAAATATCAGCCTATCCCTAGTATTTTGTGCAAAGCCAAATAATAAGTACTTTATGTCAGTGTCACCAAATATACTTAGTTCTTTCCATTTCCTTTTTAACCTTTATTTAATGTTCAACAAAGCTGGGGAAGTGGCATGTGGGGGAGAAGGGTCTGATTTAAACGATATAATTTATTTTTTGCTCCCTTTATTATTGTACAAATTTAATACCGTGAGATTTGTGACTTTTTTGTTTTCCGTGTATTCGTTTGACCACATTGTAAATATGAGACTCGCATATATGAGAGGGGAAATTAAAAGTTTTGTGTTCTTTTTCTTAAGCATCCTGGAGGTGAAGAAGTGCTCCGGGAACAAGCTGGAGGAGACGCAACGGAGACCTTTGAAGACATTGGCCACTCAACGGATGCCCGAAATATGTCAAAAGATTTCATTATAGGAGAACTTCATCCGGTAAGTGTTTCTTAAACATAGAAATAGGTTTTTATCTGCCAACATATTCTTTCAGCCCACCTAGTCTGCCCAATTATATGGATACTTTCCCTGGATGTATCTTTTTATTTAGGCTAACCTTATGCCTATCCCAAGTCTGCTTAACCCTTTCACTGCTGAGGACGTGTGGGGAACGTCCTCATTGACTCCTAAGGAAAGCTAGGGGGTTTCTTTGAACCACAATATCTCCCTACTGTTGGCAGGGTCATGTTTGGTATCATTAGAACGGCCAGAGCATGGCCTTTCCAATGATACCAAACATGACCATGTTTAAATTAAAGAAAAAATAATAATGAAGTGTTTTTTTTTTTTTTTTTTTTTTAAGACGTGAAATGGCTCAGCAGTGAAGGGGTTAAATACAAATTAAATCACAAATATAGATTCACTATGCAATAGTTTTCTATGGGCACATACTAGTTTGCCGTAAATATGTTGTCTTTTAGCCCTTCTTTCCAAAAGAACTGGTAAATATTGCCAGTATGCCCTCATCCACACACACTCCTCTTATTCAGTGCCAGTAAAATGAAAAGGCCATTGACAAAAAACCTCAACCTGGAATAAATGGTGGATAACTAGAGCTTGCCCCTTTTTCAAATCTAGCATTGGAGTGTATTTCTTTAGCATGTTGGGTGGTGGGGGAGGGAGCCAACAATTTCCTCATCCCTTTTTTTTTTCTGGGCTAAAATGGACGTGGTAGTGTGTTCTCACGAAGTAAATGTCCCCTCCAGTTTTCACCTTGCCAATCTCAGCTGTTGGCTTAAAGCAGGAGTGGCTAACCCACAGCATTCGTGGCACATGGAGGCTTTCCACATGGCACACGCCACTTTTTGTAATTTTAATAAAGTTCATTAAACCGGCTAAGGCCAAGTAGTATAGCTTCTCGGCACAGGTATCTAATCAGACAATGTTGGAATATGTTTCTTTCTTTGCGTAATTTATATCTTTTAATACACTAGTTGTTGAATGATTATTAGTGATCTGTTACAGTATTGGTTTAACAACATTTTTCTCTCCAGTAACGTTTTATCTGAAGTATACAGAGATACATAACTTTTTAAGGTGAAGTGGCATGCTCAAAATTATCTAAATCAAAAGTGGCATGTGGCGTTACGTGGGTTGGCCACCCCTGGCTTAAATGTACACCTTTAAATGGTAGGGATGTAGAGAATTGGGTCACCATGCCCCTTCAAATGGTCATGGTGCCTAGAGTGTCTCTTTTTACGACCATCCAATCTTCCCCAAGACTCTGTGTGGGTGTTTTGGGTTTATCTTTATCCAGAAACTGGTGTGGAAATCTTGAATACACCTGCCTGTTTTAACAATTAATCTGAGCTTTGTGGCAAACATAACACCTGTATGTGGGTTTTGATTGCTAACCTTGGCTTCCCAGATGGTTTTCAGACCCACATGTTCATGGTGGTCATTAGTCATCATTCCGGTTTAGCATCATTGAGAAATGTATATTTTTAAGACCTTTGGGTTGCCGCTACATGTGTAGTTTATAATGGCTTTGATCTTCTTTGGTGTGCATTTTAAAAGTGAATGCCACGCGTTGTTATTTTTTAACTGTTCTTTAATTCCTTATATTTTTTTCTCTTCAGGATGACCGATCAAAAATCCAGAAACCAGCAGTAAGTTTATAATCCCAGATTTGTGTGAGGGTTGTCTTAAACGTATTGTCTGTTTTAATGTACATGACATGATGTTTTTTTACATCCTTCTGTATACTTTTAAATGAGGTGTATTGTTAAGTTAGTGTTAGCACACGGATAAGAGGATGCTTTTAAATGGCTACGGCAAGTGTTGTATAATCCATGACATATCCACGATGTAAACCCAGCAGCCTAGGCTGTATTCCAACCTTGGTGTAAACTAACCGGAGATATTGTAAATTTAGCAACTCCATAGACTGTAATGGATCTGGGAAGTTTACACCAGGTTTGGGATAGGGCCCTGTGTGTACTAGAAGAGTGGCCAAGTGAAATTTAAACCACCCTGCTTTTATGTGGTGCAGGGAGATATTTTCTGACCATTTTATAGAACTTCTTTTAACATTGAGAATTTTTTCTTTGTCCGAATAATCTTGGTTTTCTGTAATTTTAAATGGATGGCCTTCAAAAAGAATTTCCCCAGGCAGACGCGGCCTTCAAACATTTTAGCAGATTGTTTGATTGTCGAAGACTGACTATTAAAAAAAAAAAAAAACGATTTTAAGCTTCACTTACCATACAGTACCATTAAAACCGTTTTGATGAGCAAAGTGTCAAAATATTTCTTGTATAGGAGTCGTCCCACCTTAACGTGCTAAATATAGGGTTGCACCGATACCGATACTAGTATCGCTATCGGTGCCGATACCGGGTACTGCAGGAGTACTTGGTACTCGTGCAGTACCCCCGATATATTTTTTTCCGATACCGGAAGCCGGCATTGAGCCGGCATCCGAGGGGCTGGGGCAGCTGTCCGAATGCTCTATCGGCATTCGGCCAGGCCCTGCAGCTGCTCTCCGTGTTCTTTCATACTTACCTTCCTGGGCGCCGCCGGGAAAGTCTTTGCGCGCGCGCTCCTTGGAAGGTCCCCAGCCGCGACCACGTGGGACCATGTGATCGCGGCTGGGGTCCTTCCAACGTGCGCACGCGCGGGAACTTTCCCGGCGTCGCTAAGGAAGGTAAGTATAAACAAAGTGGGGAGAGCAGCTGCAGGGCCTGTCCGAATGCCGATAGGCCCTGCAGCTGCTCTCCGCTCATACTTACCTTCCTGAGCGACGCCGGGAAAGTTTCCGCGCGTGCGCTCGTTGGAAGGACCCCAGCCGCGATCACATGGTCCCACGTGGTCGCGGCTGGGGACCTTCCAAGGAGCGCGCGCGCAAAGACTTTCCCGGCGTCGCTAAAGGAAGGTAAGTATGAGCGGAGGGAGGGGGGCGGGGGGGAAATCCATGTGCTTGGGGGCATAATCCACGAGCTGGGGGCATTATCCACGCTGGGACCATATCCACGAGCTGGGGGCATTATCCATGCTGGGACCATATCCATGAGCTGGGGGGCAGTATCCATGAGCTGGGGGCAGTATCCATGAGCTGGGGGCAGTATCCATGAGCTGGGGGGCAGTATCCATGAGCTGGGGGGGGGCATATCTATGAGACCTGGGGGCTTTATATGAGGTCTGTTCTTATTGGAAAGCATCACGTGACATAAAAGTATCGGTGAGTACTTGAACAAAAGTATCGGTACTCATACTCGGTCTTAAAAACGTGGTATCGGTGCATCCCTAGCTAAATATGCTGATTTGAATTTAAAGGGTCTGGGGCCGGATCACAACCTGATTGTCTAAGGCAAGTTGCAAATGGATAATGTTTGCTTCTGCTGTTTTTTTCATTTGCGTCTCGCCTTTTGACGTCCTAATTACAACAGTTGTTTTGCCAGCAGATCGCGTCGTATTACATCCAAGCCGCAACAAGATGACACCAGCAGTGCTAAGCACGCCGCTCTCTGCATTAAGGCTGGGTTCACACCTACGCTTTTTTTGACGTGCGTAGCGTGTTCACGCTGCAGTCTATGGCTATGAACGTGCTGCAATATGCAGCAAAGAAGCTCCTGTACTTCTTTGGGCGTAGGATGTTTTACAGCGTGTTCCTACGCGCTGTAAAACGCCCAGGTGTGAACGGGCCCCATAGGAAATCATGGGATTTCCATGTTTAGGCATTTTACAGCGCACAGGAATGCGCTGTAAAACGCCCAGGTGTGAATGGGGCCTAAGGGATGTGAGGGGAGAATGACACTTCTAGGTGGGTTGAGGTTTGTGTATTATGTGATTGTGCTGAAGCTGGTCGAGCAGGTTGGAATATTTCATTCTCAATCTGCTTGGAGCACCTTAACATTTCCCATACAAAGTATAGGAGACGTTAATGTAAAGTAACCTTGTGTAAAAATCCGAGACACAAGCTCAGGTTGCGTTTCAGAAGTAATGGTCTGGTTTCGAAATAAGTACAGCAACCTTGGCCTCCAGATATTTTGAAACTACATCTCCTACAATGCTGAACCACTCATTAGGGCGGCAGAGACTTCTGGGAAATATAATTCCAAAACCTCTGTTAGCCCTTGGTTGCTGATCTATTAAATTAAGGCCTAACAGAGGCTTATTTTTGATCCTGACAGGGGGTGTACTCATAGGCTGGCAAATTGGTGGTCTGTAGGCAGGTTCTAGAGAAAGAATGCAAGGTCATATCATGAACAGAGTTCAGGGGGGCTGGAGGGTTTGGGGATAACCGGCTGTCGCTGCTTGACTCTGATTCTTTGTTTCTATACATGAGAGGCCTCTGCCATACCTCTAGCTACCGTCGGCAGAACTGCAACTTAAAAATCACTATGTACATATGGCTTTTTACTCACACAATCCTTTTTAACTATCATTGTTTTTCAGGATACATTTATAACCACTACAGATTCTGATTCCAGGTATGTGTAAAGACTTTATTTTGTGTGCTTTACGTGGTAGTGTTTTTTAATACTCCTTTACAATGCACCAGCAGAACGATACATTCGATAATGATCTATAAAACATCCCATGAATTCAGTGTCTTTGCTTTTTGTTCAACCGCTCCCCTGTGGTGTGGCAACTTAAACACTAGGGCAAGAACAGTGTCCCTGCATGGCTGGTCTGTAAAGCAGATGGCAGCTGGTAGTCACCAGCCTGCTTCAGGGCCCGGTGACTTTGGTTTCAGGGGGTGGGTAATGTTTAAGGGGATGAGGGTAGTTGGGGCACTGACAGTTCCATTTAAGTGGCAAGGACAGACTTTGGAGCAGGGATCTCAAACTCTGCACCCCCTCCCCAGATGGTGGTGGCCTACAACTTCCCAGATTAGTTTGAATGTGATGGATAACCATGGATCGTAGGAGTTGTAGTTAAGCACCTGTGGCGGGCAGAGTTTGCGATCCCTTGACTGAGGAATACAGAGATGTTCTACAGGGAGCAAGGATTGTTGTTTTGGGTTGTTTTCTTTTTTCATTTTTATGGAGTGATAGTAATGGGGTGAGCGATTGGTCCATGGCTACCCCCCCCCCCCCCCCACCACCAGTGTATGTGCGCTTACCAGTGGTGGCAAATAACCTTTAGACAAGAACATTGTTTTGAGTATTGTGACTAGTGTGTAAACATTCCTGACACTATTGTATCCATTTTATTCTAGTTGGTGGAGCAACTGGATTATTCCTGGAATATCCGCTGTGATTGTTGCCTTGATGTATCGCTTCTATATGGCAGAGGAATAAGAGCAGGCTAAGGGAGCAATGGAAGAAACCATAATCTCTCTGGACCAGAAGGAATGATCATCATTTTTACGATGGCGAAATTTAATTATTTAATGCAAGAGCAAATGTGATGTCGTGCCACAGAACTATTTTTTTTTTTTTTCCTGAAATTTATGTTCATTCCCTCCAGCCCATTTTTGACCTTACTCTGTAGTCCTATTGTCCTATTATCAAAAAACTAATTTTTATTTTTTGTTCTTCCTCTCCATTCCTTTGCTGTGTCCTATTGCACAGTAAATGTATTGAGTGGAAATGTTTGCTTTCTTTTAAGTTTTGTAAAGGACATGCTTTACTTGCAGAATAATTCAATACTACTGGCCTTCGAATGTAAGCCGGTGGGCATGTAGCCCATCCACAAACATCTCGTGTTGAAAAGAAAAACACCATAACCTCAAATAAAAGTCCTAGAGATGGTACGCAAACCCTGCAAAACCATCGGATGACAACCTAGTGACATATCTTGCCTTTTGGGGGCGGGGCCAATGTAGCTGTCATCTAATCGCGCATTGATACTTTTTGTATTACAATTCACATAGAATGATAAGTGTTGCACTGTGACATAAAATTAATCTCTTCTGTAGATTAGGTAACCTTTTTTTATTTTGTATTTTCTGTATACCAGTATAACTATTGCATTTTAATTGTTGGTAATGTACATACTGTGTATACTCGGATCTATTAAAGGGACAGTGCATGTAACGACAGCATTTATTTTTTTGCACGTGTTTTTTTTTTTACACTACTTGTACTGCTTATTTTTCCAGTGTAATCGCCTTTCCTTAATATAAACGCTCAAACACTAAAGGAAAGCAATTGTTCTTGTGGCTGTCGTTAAACCTAAAGCGCCATGAATAATGAAACAAGATGGTTTGCTGTGTAATACGACCATTGTACTTGTATTCCGTCCTCATTAATAAACTTCCTGACCTCATTGAATCTTGTACCAAAAAATAAATCTATTTAGCCTTAAATGTGGTCGCAGATTGTACGTGAAGAACCGATGATTTGTCAGTAATTTTATGATCTTGGGACTTAAAAAGTAGTTTGCTGTGTCTGCGTGCTGCAGAAATTTTTTTTTTTTTCTTGTAATCCAATATTTAGGTTTTAGCTCACACACTTGATTTTTTTTTTTTTTATTAACAAGAAGAAACATTATCCAGCATGCCTTGCCAACAATTTGATATTGGTCTAAAATAAATAAGAGAAACCAGTTTTATATGGGTGCAGTTTGTGTCATCTGTCATGTGTTGTTTGTTTTGTTTTTTTTCATTTTGTGTTCTAGAAAACCTTTTAGAACGTTTTGTTTTTAAATTGTATCTTTTCAAAGTTCTTTTACGCTAAGAGGGGAGTGGAAGTGTCAACCTTTTTATTCTGGCTTCACAGCATCTTTGGTTTAATGAAACCTTATAGGCCTCAATTTTATTCCTTTGGGGATATTTTCTAGATAAATTTATTGATTGTTTCAGTAATAGTGTAATCATATGAAAATGCTTATAGAGAGACTGCAATTCTGTAGATAAATCGTTTTTGCTGTTTTTTTTTTTTTCTATTTATGATCATTTGAAAAAGGCTTATCCAAAGGAACTTAAGCGAGGCTGTAGCAGTTTCTGAGAATGAGACTAGTAAAGCCACATTTCTGTGGAAGCAATAGCTGTACAACTACCTAATCAAACATTCTAGGGTCTATTCACAAAGCACTGACATTGCGTGCAATTTCGGCGCTTTGCATTTCAATTCCCTTTCGCCGATAATACAGTGAATTCACTAGCGGATAGTCACCATATTTTGCCGAAAATCGAGTCGCCGAAGCAGTAATTGGACATCGGCCAAAAACACCGAAGTGGTCAGATAACTACCAAATTGTGCAGCATCGGTGAATTCCACCGAACTGAAAAAAACAGAAGTCTGCTATACTCCTAATAGAGGTTTAAACCAATGAATATATATATATATATATATATTTCATTTTATTTTTTTTTATTTTTCTGAGAAAGGATTTTTCAGGAAGGATACATTGAGATTTCTCTCGTTTTCAAGTATGTCCTGGGTGGCGAGTATGTACCGTTAGGTGTCTTGCCAAGGACACTTACTGGAGAGGTTGCTTGCTGGGATCAAACACACAGACTCTCTCCATGCAGAGCAGTGATGTTACCTCTACTCCACCCAGCCGGTACTATATTAAAATGTGTCTAAATAATAAAGTCCTTCAAAAAAATAGATAATAAAAAGGTTTGTTACAGAATAAAGAAAAGCTGCTTAAAAAAAAATTAAGTTTGGTCTAAAAATAAGAAATAACATTTTTTGAAAATGAAAACTAAGGCTAGAGTCAGACGAAAGCAGTTTTAACGTGCGTTTAGACGCACGAAATCACGGCCGTGCTAGCAGCAAATGACGGGCAATGACTGCCAATATACGAAGTACGGTCGCACGAAAGTCCGCCGCGCAACGCAAGTGGCAAACGAACGCATTTTGTCGAACGTCAAACCGCTAGTACGGTCGTACAGAGTGCGCTGCGTCCGCTAGCGGCGTGTGTGCGTGATTTTGAGATGTCAGGCACTGCTAATGTCCGGCCAACATAACGTCCAGATGCAAAAAGTGTTTTATTGATGATCCGTACAAAATCACGAACGCAAATGCGCATCGTATGATCGCTATCGCGTACTCCGTGAAAAAATGCGTCCATTCGTTCGAACGCACTTTTTCACAGACAACGCGAAAATGCGTTCGTCTGACCCTAGCCTAAGTTACATTTTTCCATTGAATCTTACAGGATTTGCCTGTTTAAACCTGACAAACTAAAACACTCAAATCAGGGAATTTTATTGCAATTTCAGCGCAGTTTGGTGTTCTGTTACAGGAAACCACGATAATCTTCTATGGGGCAATTTTGGTGCTGGCTAATTGCACTGTATTTTGCTGTCAATTGGCTAGTATGTGGCTAATTGACAGCTTGGTGAATAGATTAAGTGACCCTAAATTGCACCAACCGGTGCAATTTAAGCCAATTTGGAGGTTAGTGAATAACCTCTTATGTCATGCAAGGTGACGCAAAGTTTAATGCGGCTTGTGTAGAGATAGACTGTTGAACGAAGTATTGTTTAGATTTTTGTTTACAATTGATTATAAAGCACCAAAATATTTTGCAGCGCTGTGCAATGAGTAGGACAAAACACAAAATAGGTTGGACACCCACAGAATGATGGGAAACAAACTCTGCTCATGTGAGCTCACAATGTAAAAGGAGTGGGATTACACAGACCTGAGCATCACCTTTTCCAAGTTTGCTGCTAATGGGCCTCATGGTCATCTAGAATGTCGAGTCTTTAATCCGATAGGTTAAAGTCTTTTGACGAAGTGAAATCGAGCCCGTTTCACTAACAAAGCCAAAGAATACCTAGAACAGGATGTACAAAAAAGCCCTGGCATGAGAATAGGAAGCAAACCAAAGGGATTGCTCTTCAAACTTGTTTAATGTCCATAAAAATACAATTTTAATTGCAATGACCCCCCCCCAATCAATTTCTATTCTAACACTGGTGAAGAGGATATTGCGGCTACCAGTCCTATGATTTGTTGTGTGTGTAAAGTGGTAAAACTGAAGGTGATGGTTTACAAAGTTCCTGTAGATAATGTGTTAGTCTGACTTAAGCTGCTACATATCTAAAATCTTACCTGGGAATGGGCAGATAATGCCAGAGCTGTCACAATCAAAATTATACTCAGCTAAATGAAGTAACAGCAACCCTCTCATAGCCCCAATGTTTAGTCCTGGTGATATGATTAACTCCTTCACTACAAAGTGATTTTCTAGACCTCAGCTGTCAGGGTCCAGTGTATTTCTGGAAAATAATTTTAGTACTTCTAAAGTGGTAATGGTCCAAATTATATAATTAACCCCTTAGTGCCCAGGCAGTTATACACAAATCCGTCCTTTAGTGACCACTGCTGTTTTTACGTTTCTGCGCTGTTCGTGTTTAGGTCAAATTTTCCTCTTACTCGTTTATGCAACCAACACATATGTTTTTCCTGCCTTTTAAATGGACTTTCTAAAAATACTATTTATTTCCATCATATCCTATAATTTACTATAAAAAAATATGAAATATGATGAAAAAATGGTAAAAACACACTTTTTCGTAATTTTAATCCCCAAAAAAGACCCCGGCTAAACGGTTTCAAAATTTTGTCCTGAGAATAGAAATACCCAATTTTTACATGTTTTTGCTTTTTAACCCCTTCACTGCTGACAGTTCACCTATGTGCGCTGAGCTCATTCTGACCATTTTATGCTCATGTCTTTTAGATGACAGCCTAGGTCCTATTTAACTAACCCCCCCCCCTGACAAAAAATTTAAAGAAATATATATATATATATATATATATATATATATATTAAAAAAAAAAAATTAAACATTTTATATTTTTAACCAAACATAGTCATGTTTGGTATCATTGGAAAGGCCATGATCAGGCCTTTCCAAAGATGTCCAACATGACCCTCTAGCTGCGGATCAGGGGAGATGTGGGGATCATTTGGATCCCCACATCTCCCCTTGGCAGCTAGGAGGTTAACTGGCCCACTGATATCCCACCATATGTGTGAGGGTGGCGGGTGACCAGGGGGCCTGGCTGACATGATGTCAGCCACCTTCATGTTTAAATCGCTACTCTGCTGATTTGCGCCGAGTCGCGATTCGGCAACAAAACTGTTAACTTTGTACACCGCTGAAAAGGGGAGACTCTTCCCCATTCCAGCGGTGCAAAAAGTAAGTTTCTAGCTGCCAGGGTTGGAGAGAGAGAGGGCTACAAAATAGCCCCCCCCCATAACTTCCTAGTTTTCAATGCGGGGGGGGCTTGCCAATGACGTCATCGTGCTCGCCGGTCCCTGTAAAGCAGAAGGGCAGGCTTCCTCCCTGCCAGAACACCGTTGGAGCCCAGTGAGGAAGGTATCGGGCGGGAGGGAGGTTAGGAGCCGCTGAAGTACTATGTACGTCTGCAGGTCTAAGGAAGACCCGTGGGCAAGGACGTACATGCTACGTCAGCGGTCATTAAGGGGTTAATGCATGATTTATTGTACTAGTCCTTTTTGGCAGGCAGACATCGCCATCTACTGGACAAAAGGAGCTATTGCTCTGCTGCAGCAACTAAATATCAATGTAACATGGATATTCACTTGTAAAAACTGTTGTAGCGCCTCAGATGTTATGCCCAGGGTGTTAAAGCTTAGGGGGACCTTCTGGTGTCTGATTGCAAAAGAAATCCTATTCAGAGAGTACTGACATTTTGGCACACTTTGAGTTCTATTTGCCGATCTTGCGGTGAATTCAGCAATCAGCCGCTGAAAAAAGCCAAATAAGCTGCCGAAGTAGTGGAGAAAAATAAAAAAATTTAAATGGCGTTTAAAACACAGTGCATGGAAATAATAGATGAGGTCCCATGAATAATGATAAAAAGGTCTTTTGCAGAATAAAAGCAAAATGCCATTTAAATAAAGTGAATCAAAAATTACAAGTGAAAATCCAGAAAAATGCCTAAATAAAATACTTTATGAGAATTTTCTCTGCCGCCGAATTGCAACATATTTCGCTGTCAATTCACAAATATTTAGCGAATTGCCAGCTTTCTGAACAGCTGAATTGCCACGAAGTTGCACCGGGCGGTGAAATTTACCATTAGGTGCAATTCGGTGGCAAATTTGGCTCTTTTGAATAACCCCGATGAGTGAAAATTTAGCAGTTGCTTAGTAAGTTACTAGAATGCCTTACGTGTTATTGCCCGTATGAAAAAGACAACTTCTTAACGTTCATATCATTCAACCGACCAACTTAGGGTTTGATTCCAACCCTGGTGTGAACGGAACCAGAGCTGATGTAAACTTACCAGAGCCATTATATAGAGTTGTTAATTTAACCGGTGCTGTTGTAAACGTAACACCAACCTTGGAATAGGGTCCAAAGTGTAACAACAACTTTGGTTAAGTTTACACCAAGGTTGGAACAGGGCTCCTTGCGTCCAAAGGCCTTGGTCGTTTTTTTGCTCCAGTGTGCAGCAAGATGAAAGCATTGATAATCACTGTACTAACAGTTCTTTAAGGATATGTTATAATTTAAAATACAGGCATTATGAGATTGTGTTTCTACTTCTGTTCAAAAATGCATGTCTTCTTTGCACCACTTCTCTCTTACGCCCATATTGTGCCACTGTCCTGTTACGCATGCAATTCCTTCTTCTGCTACACTGCAAATTCCTGCGGCACACCTGCTGAACGTCATTGCAGTGGCACATCGGAGTAACAGTCAGGGTTATTCAGAGAGCGGTGACATGTAGGAGAATTGCTGGATAATGGAAAATTCTAGGTCAAAATAGCTGATTTGGAAAGTGGGATAAATGGGAGAATTTTTCTGGTTTGGATATTTTGACCTAGAATTTTCCATTCTCCAGCTTTTCACCTCTCTTAATAACCCTGACCGTGTCCCAAACCTGTCCTCTGGACTCTCAACCAGGCCAGATTTTGCAGAACACCTTGGGGAAAAGCAGACTGAATAACTGGTGGAAGGAACAGCTAACTCATACTTTTAACAAGAAAAGGTTTCATTCTATGTAAGACAAACATGTGACTGTATGCATACCTAAAGGTTTAGGTAATTTGGTACTTTTTGCTCATTTTTGTTTGCAATCAACTATTCCCCATCTGTTTAACTGCATTTTTATAAAGCGACTCAATAGTGCCACCTCCTGGTGCAATTTCATACACTTCAGCCAAGTATCATAAAATCTGATTAAGTTTAGGTCATAGTACAGCACATTTGTTTAAGTGTCAGGGAATTTTGTGCACACTGGAGGCTTGGGCAATTTTGAGTTTTCTTTTGCTAATAATCATAACACAAATAATTCAACTATAAAGTAGTATTCATTTGGCCTGATTTTGCGAATACCTCCTGTTCATGCGATCAATTGTATTTCCCCAGTTTCCCAGCATTTTTCATAAACACGCAGGGCTGGATTAGGAATAAAAAGCTGCCCTGAGAAAAAAAAAAAATTAGACCAGCCCTATATAATAAATGGACGTTTTGGCTTTGCGTTACAGTTACAAGTTTTTATAAAGCACTAACAAGTTCTGTAGTGCTGTACAATGAGAGAGGCAGGATAACAAATATACATACGAGTTAGAGTGGGTGCACACTAGCGTTTTCTTCTGCGCACTAGCGTGTGTTATGACGTTCTTTATAGCGTATAATTACGCGGATAGAGAAGAACACACGTAATACGCGCATAACGCGCACTGAAGACGTCCGTCATGGAAACACCAAGGCTGTTGCGTTAGGATTGACGCGACGTTGGCCGCGTGCTGAACGTCAAATGTCAAAAGCCCAGCTTTTCCTTTTTTTCCCCATTTAACTCAAATTCAGTTTTTAGGATGTGCGTCAAAATTAACGCATCGTCCGGCGTCTACCAATCTCTCCCGTCATAAAGTGCGTCCTTTTTAACGCACGCTAGTGCACAGAAGAAAACGCATAGTGTGCACCCAGCCTTAAACACTCAGAACAGTAGGAGAGAGGACCCTCTAGAGTTTATAATCTAAGGGGAGAGGGCTGACACACTAGGTGAAGGGAAGTAGAGAACATGAAGTTGCGGGGTGCCTGTGTGCTGGGTGGAAAGGTTACATAAGAAATGTACAGTGGGGGAATCATGGAGTGAGCTGATAGTCTTCTCTGAAGTAATGTTTTCAGAGATGTACAGAAATATATAACATCAGTTTGTTCAGTGTTAATGTAAAGAGCACTCCCTTATCGTGTGGTCCACTGCTCCCGACAACGACGAGTTATTGTGTAATCGTCTTTCCTATGGTGACAAATAAGCTGCTCAGGCTTGGGAATATGAATTTGGAACTGTGCTAAAAACACATCAGGCCCCATTTACATGTATACCCTGACACAGGCCCCAGATACATGTATACCCTGACACATCAGGCCCCAGATACATGGTATACCCAGACACATCAGGCCCCAGATACTTGTATACCCAGAAACAGGCACCAGATACATGAATATCCAGACACAGGACCCACACTACATGAATACCCAGCCAGACCTCAATAGCAGAGCAGCAACGGAAGTGGTTGGTGGAGGCTACAGGGTGCAGCCTCGACTCCATGTGTGATCTGCCAGGAGTCAGGACAGGGCATGGGCTGCAGACGTCCGGCGCGCCCTGTCTGACATCAGAGGGGGCTGGGCCTAGGTAGGTCGCAGTGCTTCCTCAAAGTCCCGCGGCCTACAAAAAACTCTGAGAAACCACTGTAAAACAGCCCCAGCGGGCCAAAAATGAAGCTGCCTTCCAGGATTCCTCCCGGTATAACGGTAGGCCAGTTCGACCCTGCATACATGTAGCATTGTATATAAGGATCTTCTGTCACTGCAGGAAAATTCACAAATGTATGTTCATCAGCAGCCCTCCAGTATATGAATGCCACAGAAGCAGGGGTGGCTGATAATATATTCCATGTGTTTTTCTACATACACAGTTATGTACAGGCATGTTAACATATTCAAACGTTGTCTTTTCCAATCAGAATAAAAATAATTGGAAAATCCGATTAGGGCAAATTTATAGTCATGATTTAATTGAAGATTGGGATTTACTATGGTAGTGGTAAATAAAATCTAGGATGTTAGGGGCTAAGCTAAAGAGAAATGAATGTTGAGATGGTTGACCCGTTCAGTACCAAGATTGAGTATACTCTATCATCAGAAGCATTTGCTGGTGCCCTGATATCAAATATACTCGATGTTGTCCGATTCTGGAGCATCGCAAAGGAATTTTGCTTATTGGAAACTCTAGAAATTTACTTTCTAGATTTCGTGGCTTTTTCCTGTAGGAGTACTTATCTTGAAGGTTGTATAATGTAGTGTTTCTCAACTCCGATCCTCAAGTACCCCTATCAGGGCAGGTTTGCCAGATATCTGCAGCACAGGTGATTTGATTTTCTGCTCAGTGATTGCAGTATTCAGTCTGCAATTCCCCAAGGTAATCCTTAAAATCTGGTCTGTTAGGGGTACTTGAAGACCGGAGTTGAGAAACACTGGTGTAATGGTCCAACTCAATCTCAGAAATACAGGATTGAAAAAAAATGTGGCAATCAGCAGAACAGTTAGAAGTCTGGCTGTTATTATTGTGGCCAGCACCAGCCCATTCATGGGGCCATGGCTCCAGACGACACTTTGCCAGGGGTACAAAGTCAAAACTTCTATCTTTCAGTAAAACGGTACACTACTGAGCATCTGTTTCTTTTCTGCAAAATTTGCCTCCCTCCACAAGACAATGCATACAAGCCTTCTTTCAAGATATTAAAAGGACTCTCTAGACACTCCAGGCCAGATAACCATAAGAGCAATTTGAGCAGACACTCCAGGCCCATGCCTCATAATAGGCTCAGACAAAGGATAACTATGTCTGCATTGATGGGCATGTGGACCCCTGTATCTCTGGACCCATAGCAGCTACTGGTCATGTGAGGTATCATTGAAATAGCCAGAGCATGACCAGGTTTTGTGTAAAAATAAATTAAAAGGCTTGTTTTTTCTTTTCTAACACAGCACTTCATTGTTCACTTTTCAATTCACTTTTCAACCTTACAGGGGCTTGAGGTGGTCTACTTGTAAGTGGGCTATTTTCAAGTGGAGTTAAAAAACAGGAATTCTACCTGTACTGGTCTGGTTTGTATCTTTAGAGGGAGAGAAACCTCTGGTTTATTTGTCAATTGAATTTCTCTTTTTGGTTTTTTTTTCTGCTGTTTTTTTTTTTTTTTTTTTTTTTTTTTTCTTTCTGTTGTGCTTTTTGGTTGTTTTTTTTCCCTGGGTGGCTGGTGACTTGTTAATTGGGGGCGTGTAGCCTGTCAGGTGATTTCACTTGTATGGCTACATAATCTCAGGGCAACTCACTGAGCTTGCTTACAGGGGCTTGAGGTGGTCTACTTGTAAGTGGGCTATTTTCAAGTGGAGTTAAAAACAGGAGTTTAAATAACAGGTATCAATTGTTGTTTATATATTTGTTATCTTGTTTTGGGTATGAGTGTTAGCAAGCTTGAAGGTTTGACCCAGTGCACATCCTGCTGCATGTATGCATGTCTGGAGGAATCCTTCCAGGGTCCATATCTCTGTAGCAAGTGTGAACGTGTAGCTCTTCTGGAAGCTCGTATTGGAGATCTGGAAGGGCACATCGTAACGCTGAGGCAGATTGACAATCTTGAAAGGAGCCTGCTTCTCACGGAGCAAAGTATAGTTGAGGAATCTAGGCAGGGGTCAAGTCGAGGGGGAACGCGTGGGAACGGAGTTCCTGCACTAATTTTGCAGAGGGAACGGAGTTCCCTTTGGTCCCATACTCTATAAAGCTTGTAGTTAGGTGTTCAATCATATATTTCTCTAAGTCACAATAAATATAGGATTTATGATATATTTTTGCTATATTCCACATATTTATTTATTTGCAAAGTATTTTACCAGGAAGGATACATTGAGATTTCTCTAGTATTCAAGTATGTCCTAGGTTTAAGAAATTGAATTGTTACAGTAGGTACAGAAATACAAGTAACAAACGGTTAGGCAGGCATATTATGGATATATACACACACAGGCAGGTACAATAGGTACAAAAATACAAAGTAATAAAATGCAAGATATTAAAAAAATAGAAATATACAGGTTAAGACAGAAAATAAATATGTAGGAAATAGTCATTATGTTACATGTTTACAGGTGCATTCTGTATTGAGGTATGTTAATAGAGATCTCGAGTGACTTTAGACTGGGGGAAGATTTGATGGCGTCTGGGAGGTTATTCCATAATTGCGGTGCTCTGTAGGAAAATGAGGATCGAGACACTTTCTTTTTGTATTGTGGTATTGCAAGTAAGGTGCAGGTCCTGGATCGGAGGTTATAGGATGAGGGAACTGCTGGGGGAAGCAGTTTATTCAGGTAGGGTGGCAGCTTCCCATAAAACCTCTTAAACACCAGGTTGGAAAGGTGAAGGGTGCATCTGTATTAAAGCGATGGCCAGTTTAGTTCTTTTAACATGTCACAATGGTGGGTCATGTAGTTACATTGTAGCACAAAGTGGCAGAATGAGTTATACAATGTAGTAAGTTTCTGGAGGTGTGTTTGTGGGGCAGCTGCATACACTACATCTCCGTATTCAATAGCCAGCATAAGCATTTGTTGTACAGTCTGCTTTCTTATTGACATATATGTAATATACACTGCTATATTTATGTATATGAGTGTGTTTGTGTTACGTGCGAGGTGATAATTGCTTATTGTTAGACAGAAATCCTGGCGAGTTCCCACACTTCTTTTTTTAGGACTTGATCCCTGAATCTAGGGATGTGGGAGGAGTGGAGTTAACCGGGGAACAGGTTGGTAGCTGGGTGTCAGTGACACGTGGTAGCAGGGGGGGAGGGAAGAGGAAAAGGTTGGCTAGTCCTGATCTTGCGCACACCAACAGATTTGCCCCCTTGAGCGAAGATGTTGGGTGCAGCAGCTCAGGTGTAGCAGTACTGGAGGCTGCTCCCTCTAACAGCCGGGGGATCAGCCCACCAAGTAAGGGAGGGATAAAGAGGGCAAGTAAGCCTAGACAGGTTGTGGTGGTAGGGGACTCTATTATTAAGAGAGTAGACAGGGTAATCTGTCGCGCTGATCGCCTTAACCGGACAGTTTGCTGTCTGCCGGGTGCCCGTGTTAGGCATGTGGTTGACAGAGTTGATAGATTATTGGGAGGGGCTGGAGATGACCCAGCTGTCATGGTCCATATTGGTACCAATGACAAAGTAAGCGGAAGATGGAAGGACCTGAAGAATGATTTCAGGGAATTAGGAAGTAAACTGAAGAAGAGGTCCTCCAAGGTAGTATTTTCTGAGATCCTACCTGTGCCACGTGCTACAGTGGAAAGGCAGCGGGAGATTAGGGAGGTCAATGCGTGGCTTAAAGCTTGGTGCAGGAAGGAGGGCTTTGGGTTTTTAGAGCACTGGGCTCATTTTGCACTGGGGTACAATCTGTATAGTTGTGATAGATTGCACCTGAATGGAAGAGGGTCTGCTGTGCTAGGGGAGAGGATGGTTAAAAAGGTTGGAGGAGACTTTAAACTAGTGGAAGGGGGGAGGGATACAGTATCTTACAAAATGGAGACAGAACAGATAGCAGAAGGGTTTCAGTTCAGACTAAGGGGGGTGGAGCCGGGGGGATGGGTAATGTAAGAACAGTGGAGGCATGTAATGTAAAGTCGCATTCAGCATGTGTGGGTAGAGACAACATTAAATGTATGCTTGCTAATGCAAGGAGCCTCAATAACAAGATGGGGGAACTAGAGGTAATAGCATACACTAAGCAATACGACATTATAGGAATAACAGAAACATGGTGGGACGAAACGCATGACTGGGCTGTAAACTTAAACGGTTATACATTGTTTAGAAAGGATAGGAAACATAAGAAAGGGGGTGGAGTGTGTTTATATGTAAATCAGGATTTAAAGCCTAATATTACACAACTGGAAAGTGATGAGGGAAATGTGGAATCCTTATGGGTAAATATTTCGTTGGGGAATAAACAGGGAAGTCAATTATTGGTTGGCATATGTTATAAACCACCTAATATAGATAATGATGAGGAAGAACAACTGTTAGAGCAAATTAGGAAGGCTGCACATCATGGCAGCACTTTAATTATTGGAGATTTTAATTACCCAGACATTAATTGGGATAGTGGGACTAGTAATTCAGCAAAGGGAATCCGGTTCCTGAACATTTTAAATGATACCTTCATGTCACAACTGGTAGAAACACCAACTAGAGAGGATAACTGTCTGGACCTGGTTATAACAAATAATGTGGATCTTTTCTCAAATATTAATGTAAAAGAACAGTTGGGAAATAGCGACCATAACATGGTGACTTTTGAAATAAACTCAAAAAAACACATTCATAAAGGGCATGCTAAAATATATAATTTTAAAAAGGCCAACTTTATTAAAATAAAGGAAGCTCTCAATGTCAGTGACTGGCAGAAACTCTTTCATGGGAAAAACACTGAGGATAAGTGGAATATCTTTAAACTAACACTAGAAAAGTACACGTCACAATATATTCCACTGGTTAATAAATATAAAAGAAACAGACTGAAACCAATGTGGCTTAGTAGGAAGGTAACTAAGGAAATGAAAAATAAAAAGAAGGCATTTAAAGCTTTTAAATTTGATAAATCTGAGGCATCCTATAAAGCATATAGGGCAGCCAATAAAGCATGTAAAAATGCGATTAGATGGGCTAAACTAGAAAATGAAAAAGAAATAGCCAAAGAGAGCAAGACCAACCCTAAAAGATTCTTTAGGTACATAAATTCTAAAAAACCCAAGAGTGAAAATGTAGGTTCACTAAAATCTGAGTCAGGGTTATTGTTAACTGAAGATCAGGATAAGGCAGAAATTTTAAATGATTATTTTTCTTCAGTATTTATCAAAGAGAAACCTATAACAGGAGACATGAAATTCATTAATAAAAACTTACTAATACAAAGTGACTGGTTGACTCAGGACAAGGTTTTACACAAATTAAACAATGTGAATGTTAATAAAGCCCCAGGGCCAGATGGAATTCACCCGCGAGTACTAAGAGAGCTATGTGTTGAAATATGTAAACCTCTGTTCTTAATCTTTCAAGATTCTTTTCTTTCAGGAATAGTACCAGAGGATTGGAGAAAAGCTGACGTGATCCCTATATTTAAGAAAGGTTTAAAATTTGTGCCTGGGATTATAGACCTGTGAGCTTAACATCTGTGGCTGGGAAAGTATTTGAGGGGTTACTAAGGGATAATATTCAGGAATTTATTGGGAGGTATAATGTAATTGGCAAAAATCAGCATGGTTTCATGAAACACAGATCATGTCAGACTAACCTAATTACGTTCTATGAGGAAGTAAGTAGAAGTATAGATCAGGGGGTCGCAGTGGATGTGATTTACTTAGATTTTGCCAAAGCTTTCGACACAGTTCCACACAAAAGGTTACTACTTAAATTAAGAAAAAATGGTCTAGATGAAAATACTTGTTCTTGATAGAAAACTGGCTAAAAGATGGGTACAGAGAGTGGTCATAAATGGTACATTTTCAAGATGGACACCAGTGGTAAGTGGTGTCCCTCAGGGGTCTGTTATAGGACCAATACTATTCATTTATTTATAAATGACCTTGAGATAGGCATTGAAAGCCATGTATCAGTGTTTGCAGATGACACAAAACTTGAAAAGTAATACAATGTGAGCAGGATGTTACTGCTTAGATAGATTGGGGGACTTTGCACTTAAATGGCAGATGAATTGAATCTAGATAAATGCAAAGTTATGCACTTTGGAGTGAAGAAACACAAGTAATTTATACCCTAAATGGTACGGAGTTAGGGAAATCCAAGCAGGAGAAGGATTTGGGAATAATCATAGACTTCAAACTAAGTAACAATGTGCAATGTCAAGCAGCAGCCACCAGGCCAGCAAAGTATTGGCATGCATTAAAAGGGAGTTTCACTCTCGGGATGAAAACATAAATTTTGCCTCTGTATAAATCAATGGTCAGGCCGCACCTTGAATATGCCGTGCAATTTTGGGCACCTGTCTTAAAAAAAGATATTATATCGTTAGAAAAAGTGCAGAGACGGGCAACTAAATTAATAAGGGGGATGGAAGGGTTAAGTTATGAGGAAAGACTAACAAGCTTAAACCTGTTTAGTTTAGAGAAAAGCGCGCCTTAGAGGGGATCTGATAACCTTATATAATATATATATACGGGGCATTATCAACCATTGGACCCTCTTATTAACAGGAACTATACAGGACTATGGAGACAGGGGTCATCCATTTAGACTGGAAGAAAGAAAATTTAGCTTAAAGCATAGGAAGGGTTATTTTACGGTGAGAACAATCAAGCTGTGGAATTCTCTGCCTGTTGAGGTGGTTGGGTCAGAGTCTGTACAGACTTTTAAAAACGACTGGATGACTTCCTGCAGACACAGAATATTAAGGGTTATAATATTTAATATGTGGGTAAAAGCTTCTTGATCCAAGGAGAAATCTGACTGCCATTCTGGGGTCAAGAAGGAATTTTTTCCCAGTATGTTGCATATTTGGCAAGCATTCAGACTGGGTTTTTTGCCTTCTTTTGGATCAACAGCAGTAGGTTATGTGGGAGAGGCTGAACCCGATGGACGCATGTCTTTTTTCAGCCTATATAACTATGTAACTATGTAACTATGTAATTATAAAGTGAACAATGATGCTGCAATAACTCACCATCTCATTTCTCTTGTTGCCAACAAATGTGTTAACCTCTACATACAGTGCTGTGACCCCACTGTGAGAGCCAGCTAAATAAATGTATAAACGTAGTTTATGTATGTGTGTTTGCACTGCAGCTAAGTAATAGAATAGGGAAGGAAAAAAAAACCAACCAAAACCTGATGTTGAGAGAGTTAATATTACATTCATCCACCTGAACACCTCCTTCTCTGAGTGCACACAAATGAGCTGTCAATCACACAGCTTCAGAAAAAGTTGTCTCCCACAAGCAGATAAAGATGGCTGTTTCCAAGAAATGACGAGGCAGGTTAAGAAATAAAAAAAAACTCTGTTGAAGGTTGTACAATAAAAATATTTACTGGTTTAATGAAGTTGTAAAAACACATATCAAAATCTCTGCAAGTCATTTCAGTCCACTACAGGTTGCAGAACACTCAAGATTTGGCAATAACAGGTAAGGTTTTCTGTTTCAGAATGTGAAATTAATAAATATCTTTTGAATACGTCATCCTTTTTTCTCACCACATCTTCCTCGATGTCAAACCATGTTTAAGATTTCAGAGTAACCTCTGCCTTTATTCAAGCTGCCTGGTCACAGTTAACATTTGATTTTTTTTTTTCCTATTTAGGCTGGCGGCACACGAGCATACTGTACTGTGTCCGTTACGGACGCACTTTTTGATGGGAGATAGTATGTACTGCGTAAAGTATGTCTGATGTCTCCACGCCCTAGAAAAATACATGGTGGCGTTGTTTCTGCATCCGTTTAGCTTTTTCACGTCAATGTTATTTTTGCGTCCGTTGCTATATGCGTTGCCTGTCCGTGAACAAGTGCGCAGGTGCTTCTTGTGGTGTATTTAATTTACTCCTTTATAAAGCTACGACAGACGGCAAACAGTGCGGTTAGTCAAACGCAAAATGTTTGCTTGTGTGCTTCCAGCCTAAAATTCTGATAGCATTTCCCAGCATAGTTTTATTTTAAATTCGAGTTTGCAAACACAGATCTCTAGTGTCAAACATTGTTTTTTTAATAATTATTAATTTTAATTTAATATGCAATAAATAAATGGGTGTTGTGAGGGTGCGACCAATGGATAATGTACCGGTCTTTTGACATGAACCTATTAATAATATGTGCATCACACACAGAGAACCAGTTAATACATTTAGGTAACCCTGAGGTTTGACACAGGTTTCCGATTATGCACTAAGTAATACTGAAACTAATAGGTTTATCTGTGGAAGTGGATTCCAACCCTGATCATCAAGTGCCCCTAACAGGCCAAGTTTGCCAAATATCCAAAGCACAGCACAGGTGAAGTGATTGCAGTATCCAGTCTGCATTTCCCCAAGGCAACCTTTAAAATATGTCCTGTTAGTGCACTCGTCTGACCCTGACCTATGTGCGCCCGTACTGACGTGCCTCTCGGTGTCCAATGCCTCGTTGTGACGCTTCGACGGGGCCGGCCACACGCTGTAGCATGCGTACAAACTGCGCGCGCTGCAGCGGGTGTGTTGCGGACATTCTGAAAGGCTCTCCGTCTAAGCGCTACAACGCGCTTTCGACAGGGCTGCAAAGCGCGATCCCCTTAGTAGGATAGAGCCTTGCAGCACTGAGCGCACTAACTGCACTCAGCGAGGTGGCCAGACGGGCGTCAGAGTGGAAGGAAGTCCATTCTCACGGACGTTCCTTCCACTCTGCAAAACATTCGTCTGACCCCAGCCTTAGAGTCCTGAGGACAGGTTTGGAACCGCTGATCAGTAGTATCCTTTTCTCCCTAATCGTTCATAATCTTGCTTAAGTAATACTTTATTCTGTATTTTACAATTCATCTACAAAAATTATAAAATAAATTAAGCGCCCCTCCAATTTTCAGGCATTTTCATGTTTTGCATAATCAAATAATCTAATATTCATTTATGGTAAATCTCCATTATATAATTACAATGGTTACAGTGTTTTTATTGAAAATAAAAATTAACAAAAATTCCTTCATTTGCAGAAGAGATAATAACAAAAAGGCGCATCACTCAGCACGCAGTGGACTTCACTTTAGAGGGAGAGAGCAGTCTGAGTGAGCATGTGGCTGGATGAAGTGCTTCAATTTGCAGTACATCATAACAAAAAAAAAATACTTCAAAAATGATATCATCAGGATTCAATGATTTCTAGTGGAATGGGGTTGGTGTGACCGTTGGTTTGTAGAGATTGTATGTCTGAAATCTTCATGTCTTCTTTTTTCCTTTCAATGTCCCTGTCCGCCGCCGCGAGTAAGTTCTTTAGTTTACCACAGGTGAACAGCAGTATGAATTTCAGGAAGCAGGCGACACAGCCCACAGAAATAGTGACAACTGCAACGAATACAAAGAGAAAGCCCCACAGGTAAATGCGTGAACATAGGTAAAATTGGTTTACTGTATATATTATGCATTTCATATGCTTATTACTTAAAACTTTTCACATCAGGCAGGTGGTGCTTGACGAGAGGGCTTTAACGCGTACTAGTACATCCCGCCAGCCGGCTGCTGCGCAGAGCCCTCATTCGGCCCACCCATACAGCGGACGCACGTCATTGGCTGCTGGGGGAAGGCCTGAACCAGTGGGTGGGCCAAAATAGGCCCATTGAAGTCAACAGGGCATACTAGTACACTCCATGGCTTCAAGGCCCACCCGCCGTATAGAGGGCATAGTACGGCCTGCAGCGGGAAAGGGTTAAAAGATGTTTCATATTATTACTTGAAGTTTACCTGGCACCAGTGGAGGGTTGGTATATTATGGTCTGTGTGGCAAATATAAATAAATAGTTCTTCATGGCCACACCAAACTATTAACCATCATCCTACATATATATATATTTTATATTTAAATATTAACCCCTTCACTATCGAGATCAAGATAACTCGGGTTTTCAAAGGTACCATCAGGTGCCCAATTTCGAGTTATCTCAGTCTGCAGCTCTAAAGGAGAAAAGCAAATGACATTCTTTTGCTGCAAACATATTCCGTTTGCTTGTGGACTGCAGAATGTGCCCCCAAGGTTTTAGTGAGGGAAAGGGGGGTTTGTGAGGGTCCTAGTGGCCTGCTCTACGGTGGGGGCCCGCTCAGGTCTCTGAATGCTCCATATGCAAATCAGTCTGCTCTCACCCAGAAAAGGTAGCTAGTAGTGATTGCCAAGGACGTCATCCCTGCACGAAAGATGCAGCAACCCCTGATGATCGTTAAAATTGTCTAAAAATCAGTTACTTGAATGTCCTTATCAGACTTTCAGCAGCCGATGCAGGGAACTATGAGCTGCAGCTTTAACTGCTGTAACTCCGTTTGGCAACATCTGCCTGCCAAATAGGTTATTACAGTAAGGAATACACTGGGAATATTCGCAAATATTTCTTACTGTATAATTAATTAAAAATGATGTTTCAAAAAAAATCACACTGGGTCCTGAAAATGTTTTTTTTGGAAAATCACTTTGTAGTGAAGTGGTTAAATATTTAAATGTAAAACTCTGGATACAAACAGGACACAACAGAATTGGACAGAGACGAGCCAGGGTTCCCCAGCCTAACTCCATGCTGCAATGTCCGCCCATGTCCCTCTTGATTCAACACCTCCTAGACCAGGGGTTAGCAACCTTGGCTCCCTGATGTTTTGTGGACTACATTTCCCATGTGGCTCAGTCAGCCTAATGGGTGAGTGAGCCACATGGGAAATGTAGTTCCCAAAACATCAGGGAGCCAAGGTTGCTGACCCCTGCCCTAGACTCTTACCTTTTTTGCCCCTCCTCCCCATGTGCTCCTCCCCTTCTAAATTTATGGCGGTATAAGAGAACTATGATTTTTATTTAAACATTTTTTTAATTTTCAGGACTAATGAGCACAATGACAATCTTAAAAATTATTGTATACAAAGTTAAGAAAACAGAATAAAAACAATACAACACCTTTCATAAAACAGAACAAACAGTAAAGAATTAATGGAAGTCATATACACAGGGCGTGACAAAGGGGATTAAATGCCATGTGCGAGTCTTAATAATGGTAAAAAAACCACAAAGAGAGAAAGTCCAAAGATACAAGCTCAGAGAGACTTACACAAAGAGACACTGACTGGCAAAGACTTCACTGGATAAAAGAGTTTGTGTTTGTGTTTTCTTTAAGAATCTTGTTAAAGTATTTCTGAATATCTTTCTATATGTTTGGTATTGTTATGCTACGTCTTGCAATGGCATCTTGCAATGATTTCTGGTGGTTACACAGAAAAGGAAACCAAGAAACTCAATCCATTTGACACCCTCTTCATTGGTTTTGTAAGTCACACAGTGTAATTCCTGTCATTCAACCACATTTAGGCTAATGAAGGCCTGGAACAACTCAGGTGGAGGGCCCTTAAATTGCTCCTGATGCCAGGATGCAAGGAGGATTTCCAGCTAGGGAAGCAGTTTGAGCGGGAAGATGATGGCGGGGTTATAGGAGCAGTTAAAGGGCGCACACGAAGTGGCTCTGCGCACCTTTTTCCTGAGGTAACCGGGAAAGCAGGATCCCACCCTCCCTCCCTTTAGATGGGATTATGTTGGGGTTGTGTTTTCGGATAATTGGGTTTTTTATTTTCCCCTTTTGTCACAACGGGGGTTGGTAGGCAGTGCTGAGGTAGGGTTTCTTGGTATAAGGTGGAATTTGCGGATTAGAAGCATGGAAGATGGGAACGGAGTTAAGTTGGTTTTTGGTTAGGAGAGGTATGGTTGAAGTCTGGAGTACCCTTTCAGCACTGTCTGTTATTTTACTGTTTATATGTTAAATATATGTTAATTTTATATATGATTTTATATTTGGTGGGGTTGTAGCTGTGGCCGATAATAAAAGATATATCATTCCACAGTACAAAGTAGTCCGAGTTATTATTGTGCCAAGTCTTTATTTATCTCTTTGCGGAAGACCGGTCATCAGTGGGCGACTTATGTCAGACGAACGCAGTCTGAGCGCGTGCACAACGGACGGACGTACTGACGGAAGATACTGTAGACACCACATGGTCCGTTTTTTTTTGACAGGCGTAGAATTATGGGAAACAAAATTAATATGAAAAATGATAAGAATATGAAAAGCCATTTTGTGCGTCAAGTGCTGGACATCACAAATGCGCTGCGGCTGACATCTCATCACTCACACAGAATGCTTCGCAGACGTGGCGCACTCTGTGTGTCCGTCTAGTGGTTTTACATTCTTGCCTAACTTGCGTCCGTTTGCCACGTGCATTGTGCGTGCGCAGTTCGGTGCGCACGTACTTCATGTGTGGGTTTCTATTGATCATGATTCTATGCTACGATGGACATTAAGGCCCGTGTCAGACGAACGCAGTGTTCACTTCCGTGTTGCCGCACAGTTTAACATCCTTCGTAGCATAGAATCATGAGCAATAGAGACCCACACACGAAGTACGTCCGCACCGAACTGCACACGCACAACGCACGTGGCAAATGGATGCAAGTTAGGCAAGAACGTAAAACCACTCGAACGGACGCATAGAGTGCGCCACGTCTACGTAGTGTAGCGTTGTGTGTGTGTGTGATGGAACGAAGTCAGACGGACCGCCTTTGCGACGTCCAGCACCTTGACGCACACAATGGCTTTTCATATCATGGATAAATTTTTATCATTTTTCATATTAATTTTGTTTCTCATAGTTTCCTTTTGTTTTCTACGTCCATCAAAAAAAAAGAACTGTGTGGTGTCTACAGTATCTTCCGTCAGTATGTCTGTCCGTTGTGCACGGATGCACAGTGCGCTCAGAATGCTCTCGTCTGACTTTAGCCTTAGTGATCGCAGACATACTGTGTACGTCACGGGCAAAAGTCTCCTTTAGACTCGCTGACGTACATAGCATGTCAGGGTCTCCTAACCTCCCTCCTGATAATCACCTCCCTCGCTGGGCTCTGATGGCGGACTGGCAGGCTGAAAGCCCACCGGCGCCTGCAGTAAAAAATTAAGAAGGGTAGGGCAGCTCCTTTGGAGCCCTCTATCTCCCCAACCGTTAAAGATACATTAAAACAAATGGTACCGCTGGGAAAGGGGAGAGTCTCCCCTTTTCAAAAGTTGGTTGCATTAACCCTTTTGTTGCCCGATCGCGGTTCGGCGCCAATCACAATTCTAACCCGGAAGTGGCTGACATCTTGGATTTCAACCATGCCTCCGGGTTACCCCCCACCCACTGACATCCTCACCATATGTGGGAGGATGTCAGTGGGCCAGTTAACCTCCTAGCTGCCAAGTGAAGATAGGGGGGATCCTTTGAATCCCAGTATCTCCCAATCCGTGACAGCTATTTTATATCATTGGGGATGCCTGATCATGGCCTTTCCATTGATACCAAACATGACCAGGTTTGTTCTAAAAAAATAATTGTTTTTTTAAAAAGAAAATTTGTCTGGGGGTGCTTAATAAAATAGGACTTAAACTGGCATCTAAAAGTGTTGAGCATAAAACAGTCAAAATTAGCTCAGCGCACAGAGGTGAAATGGCTCCTCAGCAGTGAAGAGGTTATTTCTAATCTCAGGACAAAATTTCAAAACTATTTATCTGGGGTCTTTTTTTGGCGGTTGTAGATTTTGTGGATTAAATTTTGAAAAAGTTACTTTTTTCCATTTGTTCATCATTTTTCATATTTTTTTATAGGATATGATGGAATTAATGGTGTCTTTACAAAGTCCATTTATTGGTGGGAAAAACGGTATATAATATGTGTTAATATGCATTAACGAGTAAGTGGAAAATTTGACCTAAACACAAACAGCGCAGAAACATAAAAACAGCAGCGGGCACTTTCAGACGGACTTTTGTAAAACTGCCCGGTCACTAAGGGGTTAAACTTAAGGAAGCATAGTTAGTGTGCAGTAGTCACAACAGAAAACTGACACGCGTATGGTGCTAGGTTGCATTGAAAAGTGTGTTCTTTCCTGCCTTAAAACATACTTTTTTTTCAACATGTCAAAATTCACATTACTTTTTAAATTCACGGTCGTCATTTTTGACATGACATAGCTATCAGCGGACCCAAGGTGGCGACTTTTCTATAGGATACATAACCAAGCACACCTTTCACATGTAATATCTACATGTGTAGGAGCCTTTGTAAGCTCTTCTTCCATTCTGACCACAAATTAATATTGACAATAGCCCCTATTCAGAGTGAGCCAGTATTGTGTAGCCTCAAAGGCATGAATACAGACTTGTATTTGTGTTGGGCTGTATACAAATACTAGCAATGATGCCACATGCTGACGCTAGTATTAACTACACTGGAATTAGACCATATATAAATATGCACATTCAAAGTATACCCACATAATATTGTATAGTCGCCCTTTCCTATATGCATGGACCCCACAAACATGCCCCACATTTTTCCCAGAAGAGAAAAGAAATCCTTTCCTAATCAAGCAGGACCAGATATTACTAGTCCAGGAGTCAAGGGATGAGTTTAACAGCATTCAACTCATAATATAACACTCTATTCCTCACATCATTTTACAGACCTTACCCACCGTTTACAATATCATTTACGGTCATGGAAGAGTTGGGATCATTTCCAAAATACACTCCAACGGAAGCAAAAATTGCCACAGGGTATATTGTAACAGTGTATCGTACATATTTTTCAAAGATGAATGTTTCCAACAAGATCCTGAAATAAAAACAGCAAAAATAAAAAGTCATGTTAACTCTTGTTCATTTATTTGATAAACTACTGAAAATACTTGAGGTATAATCTATTCCGTTAAATCCGAAGATTGGCTATGACCAGGCCTTTGCTTATAAAAAAACAATACAACAAGGAAGAAGTGCAATGTATTTGCAAGTGTTCCTTCTAATAATTTATCCTAACAGCAACACTTTTATTAACCCCTACCAGCAAACACAATATGGCCTGACTACCCTTGCAAATCCCTTTTATCCAAACCAATATTACCACCTTCGTTATCCTATTCTGGTACACTTAGTACAAGTCTCATTTCTTAGGCTGCAATATGAATTATTATTTGCCACTGTTTCATTTATTGATTCCCCTCCCTGTCAGTTTTACCCTTATCAGTATTAGATCCCACAAGGGGGTTACCTGGGCTTGGTGTCTCACTGGGAATGGGTTGGAGGGGGGCAGGCTGAGGTGACAGGTCCAGCTCTGTACACTCTCTGTGCTGCTCCCCCTCCCCATCTCTCCTGCCAGCACTTGCTTTGCTTTGAAGAGTGATAGCTCTGCTATCTCTAAGCAGCTGCTTCTCACCCTGAGCTGGAATTCTGGGCTAAGTTCCATTATTTATATATATCAAAAAATATGCATACAGTATGAAAGGAATATTATACCCTCTAAAAGCACAATAAAAAGCTAACAATTCTATGAAGCACATTCCAAAGTTCCATACACTAACCATAAAAAGACAATGACATCTCAGCGGGGGTGGGGGGAGGGGGGAGTAAAAAACTACAAGAATTTCTCTAGTGGTATACTGTACTGTTTTAAGTTTTAAACACAAATTTGTGGTTTTATTTCAAAAGAAAAAATGTATGTGGAGTGATACATTCTCAAGAGCACAGTTTCCCCATTTTCATAGCGCAGACCAAGAAAGTTATAAAAAAAATACAAAATACCATGGCTGCCAAGCTCCCGATGGACTGCAAGTTCAGGTCCAGAACACCACTGCTTGCAGGACACTGGGGATCTCCATGGCAACACCTCCTTCAGTTGCACCATGTTCCTTCCTGCTTGTTCTGGCACATCATTCATTCAGAAAGGGAGAGCTCTGAATGATCAGCTGAGCAGCCTAACACAGGTCTGAGCTGCAAGACAAGTAACCAGCACACACTACACCCCAGCGTACTGGCCACTGTATGCTTGTCTCAGGGTCCATCTCATGCATCTGCTGCTCGCTTTCAGTCTGCATGCTCAGGAGCAGACTATGGACAGCCAGTAAAGAAGCCAAACACTTGGCAGCCGCACATGATGATGTAGTGAGGACACATGGGGGAGCAAAAGCAGGATGTGAGTTCTCACAGAACCTACAAACTCAGCTGTGTGAGACATCAGATTCCCTGACAATATACTTTATGGACTGTTTATCTTATTATGCTCTGCCAGTCTGATGGCTGAGCATAGTGTGAATTCCAGTCATTTCAACATTAACACAAGATTCCGTAACAGTAACATTTACCACTCATCAGCTCACTGCTATCTTCTCACAGTCCTCCATGTAGACTGCTGCTTTGTGGGGGGTCCCTTACGCCTCTTCCTGCTTCCTCAGTGCAATTCCACCCTCTGGTTGGCCATGAGCCAATAATAGCATTATTCATAATGAGTGAAGGCTTTTCTGAGGTGACCTTATGCAAACGCAATAGCTGGGAGATTAACCCTCAGTTAGAGAAGGATAGAGCATGAGTGTAAGGATAAATGACAAAATTATCGATATGGGTAAGCTCAGCGGCTACTGTGCTGCTGCCAGCAGTCGGGGATTGGAAAAAAGCTTAGTAGGGTTTTTTTTAAAAACAGATGCTCCCCCCAGAGAAAAAAAAACTACCCTTCAAATTAAATACAAATTTTTATTTTTTAATTAATTTTTTCACTCCAAAAACTGAACCATTGGAGGAGCCTCCACTGCTATACACCAGTGCTGAATTAGCACTTGTGTTTGGGCATACAAAGCTCTGATTATATCTCTTTAAGTGCCATCAAGCAGGAGACAGTGATGCATTTTTCACTCAGTCCTTGGAAAAAATAGATGACAATGCAGGGCTGTGAGGAATCAGGGGGAAAAGTGTGATTTGGCATGTCTGCTTCCTTGTGTCTCCAGTAAAATTGGGGTTGAAGTCAAATCTGTGGTTCAGGGCCAGATAGGTGCTATTGGAGCTCCAGTTCCAGACCCATTCACTCAAAACAGACCCAGAGAAAAGTTAAAAGGAGACTGTAGGCTCTTAATTTTGACCTAGAATTTTCACTTTTCCAGTCATTCTCCTGGTTTTCACCTCTCTCTGAATAACCCTGATAATATATACATATAATTATATTTATGACATTGGAGACAATTGGAAAAATAGAAAACACAAGGGTGAAGCGCCCACCAGAAACGAGTGCCTAGGCCACCCGCTGAATGCTGTGTATGGAGGTTCCTCTAAATACCTGGAATACAATAGAATACAATATAGACAGCACAGCGCTCATAGACCTTAGTCCATAGAGAAGTGAAATAGGCACTCTATACGTCCACGGGTACAATATTCTTCATTTTCTTTATGATATACACGATGGAACAAGTACTGTGAAAGAAGGAGAAGATACCGGGATTGCGCAGTATGTCTGGTCTGTTTCAAGTGGAAATTACTGAATATCAATCTCTCCTTTATGTTTAAACTCACATTTGAAGGAGCCCACAACCGGCTCTAGGGAAAACAACGTGTAGGGACTTCACTTGTTCAGGTGCCCACATACCCTTTAGCCAGTTCCTCCGATTCCGATAAAACATTACATAGGTTAGTCAACCTGAGGTTTTATCATTAGTACTCAGAATAATATAGAGGAATCACAGTTCGATTTTTTAATTAATTACCAATAACATTTATTTGCACCTTGCACTTTATGCTTAATGTCATCTACTAAGGGAGAATTTTGTATTTACATCCACTGAGAATACCCATATTATACATTAAGGGACGTATATACGCAATATGATGTAATAAAACCACTATTGTTTAGCCATAATTCGTAATCCCTTAATATTGGTTACAATAATTGGTACAAATTTAAACACAGAGTAGCACTTCATTTGATATTATTGTAATATGCACTAAATATATAACGGTAACTAATGAAATTTTGTATCTATATAGTAAAGTAGCACTTTAAACAGGTCACAATTGCACCATAGATAGTTCAAATGTCAATTATTTCTAAATCCATTAATTTATTTATTTATTTGTAAAGGATTTTAGCAGGAAGGATACATTGAGATTTCTCTCGTTTTCAAGTATGTCCTGGGTTCAAGAACATGGTTACAGAAATACAAAGTAGTAAAATGCGCGAAATTAACACAAAACAAATATACAGATTAACAGAAAATAAATATGTAGGAAATAGTCACTATGTTACATGTTTACAGGTGCATTCCTTATTGAGGTATGTTAATATGGAGCTCTTAGGCTGGGGTCAGACCAGCGCACTTTTAACGTGCGTTCTGGCGCACTTAATCACGACCGCAGTAGCAGCAAATGACGGGCAATGAAGGCCAATATACAAAGTACGGCCGCACGAAAGTCCGGCCGTGTAACGCAAGTGGAATTTGAACGCATTTTTTCGAGAACGCAGAACCGCTAGTACTAACGTACAGAGTGCGCTGCGGCGGCATAGCGGCGTGTATGCGTGATTAGGAGATGTCAGACGCTGCTAATGTCCAGCCTACATAACGTCCAGACACAAAAAAGTGTTTTTTTGGCAATCCGTAAAAAATCACGCACGAAAATGCGCGTCGTCTGACCGTTTTTGCGCATTCCGTGAAAAAAATACGTCAATGCGTTCGGATGCACTTTTTGACGTTCGCGGGGAAAAATGCTTTCGTTTGACCCTAGCCTTAGGGACTTTAGACTGGGGGAATATTTGATGGTGTCTGGGAGGTTATTCCATAATTGTGGTGCTCTGTAGGAAAATGAGGACCGAGCCACTTTCTTTTTGTATTGTGGTATTGTAAGTAAGGTGCAGGTCCTGGATCGGAGGTTATAGGATGAGGGAACTGCTGAGGGAAGCAGCCTATTCAGGTAGGGTGGTAGCTTCCCAGAAAAGCTCTTAAACACCAGGTTGGAAAGGTGAAGGGTGCGTCTAGATTCCAGCAACGGCCAGCTTAGTTCTTTTAACATGTCACAATGGTGGGTCATGTAGTTACATTGTAGCACATAGCGACAGAATGAGTTATACAATGTAGTAAGTTTCTGAAGGTGTGTTTGCGGGGCAGCTGCATACACTACATCTCCGTATTCAATAGCTGGCATAAGCATTTGTTGTACAATTTTCTTTCTTACCACGGGGCTCAGGCAGGATTTGTTTCTGTACAGGGCACCTAGTTTGTGGTAAATTTTAGATGAAAGTTTTTTGATGTGGGGGCCAAAGGATAGATTTGGGTCTAACCACATACCTAGATAGTTGAGAGAAGTGACTGTGGTCAGCGTGCCATTTGATTTTGTCCTGACACATAGATG
This sequence comes from Leptobrachium leishanense, assembly GCA_009667805.1. Lineage (NCBI taxonomy): Eukaryota > Metazoa > Chordata > Amphibia > Anura > Megophryidae > Leptobrachium > Leptobrachium leishanense. The sequence goes on along the minus strand of CM019067.1, from coordinate 123,227,323 downwards.
GGGTGTTTGCAATTTGTGTCGTTTAGGTGCTGTTCCAAAGAGCATTGTAACAGTTTTGTCAGCATTTAGAAAAAGTTTGTTATCAATTGATATCATCACTATTTGAAGGAGTATAGTAATAATATGTAATATAGTATATAAAAGATAAAAATAATATATGGATTAGCACGATAATACTCGTGCACGATAATGTATGTAATGGTCAATAAACACAAAGTAAACATAGAAACATAGAAAAATGTCGGCAGATAAGAACCTTTCGGCCCATCTAGTCTGCCCAATTACATGGATACTTTACCTGGATTTATCTTTTGTTTAGGATAGCCTTATGCCTATCCCATGCTTGCTTAAATTCAATTACTGTTTTGGCCTCTACCACTTCAACTGGTAGCCATATATTTAGCATTTTTAAGGAATAATATTATTTTAGTACAGTAAGGGATTTTTTAAAATATTTTTAATATTTATATATATATCGGGAACGTTAAAGTTTGTTATTCAGCGATATGGATTGCTGATGTTATAAATTAATACTCCGATATATTATTAAATGACCAAGTTATCAGTTTATTTGATACACTAAATATATTTATGGTTAAGAAACGTTGTAATAATACACTCTGCACATTTAAGGAGTAATAAATTATTTATTTTATTAAAAATAACATGGCGGCACTTTAGTGGTCATGTATATCAGGACCACTGAGGGTTAACTGTCCACCGATATTCAATGTGGACGTTACACAAATTGATGAACACCTATGGTACGTATTATTAGTGTTAATACTGCATATAACTCAACTGTAATAGACTCTTTCTATAGAGTGTAGGGTGTTTTTATATTAATATTGAACAAGATCCACAAATAAAATAATATATGAGATGGAGTTGCTGAAAGAGTTAATGGGAGGATACTATTGGGTTTACCATCTAGAGAAGGGAGAGACCCTTACACAACTTTGCATTGTAATGTGGTATATACATATGTAATTGAAAATGACATTGCCCGTAAAAAAAATTAAAATAAATAAATAAAAACAAAAAGGTCTTTTAAAGACAACATGCGGCTATAGCTTTAAGACCACGATGAGTAATGAGACGGCGCCGCTAGTCCGTGTATATGTTTAGCGCTCCAAGGTGGAACGCATGAATGTAGGAGTGTATATCGTAATGTATGATGTGACTATGGAGTTCCGCGTTCCACAGTGCATGCGCAAAATGGCGGGCGCGAAATCCACACACTTGGGGCAGTATTACATAGTTGGTGCTAACTTAACCAGAGCTGTTGTAAACTTCCCAGAGCCATTATAGCCTATGGAGGTTTTAAGTTTACAACAGCTCTGGTTAAGTTAGCACCAACATTGTAATATGGCCCTTGATGTTAATTATGTTGTTAGAACTGTTTAATTGCATAATAACTGTTTTAAATCATTGTATAAAAGGCAGCAGCATGAAAAGGGATGTAATCTCCAGCGGAGGAAGCCACCTTGGCGAAACGCGTCCTAGTAGATATACATTAATATTTTGAACAATAAATGATTTTAACTTAAAAATCCTTTTGCTGTTCTGCCTTTTGATCCTGAGAAAAGAAGGTTTGGGGAGCTCCTTTACAACTCCATGTGCAAATTGTGACAGAGCCAATAGAGGCTCAAGGCTCTGTGAGTTGAAAATTGGCTCCTTTATAATTAATGTCAAGTTATCTGTGATTTATTGCACCAGGTGGTATATCTTTTCTGGTTTCTGTTGATTTCTACTGCAGCAATACTTCAGTGGAATCGGAGGAACTGGCTAAGGGGTATGTGGGCACCTGAACAAGTGAAGTCCCTACACATTGTTTTCCCTAGAGCCGGTTGTGGGCTCCTTCAAATGTGAGTTTAAACATAAAGGAGAGATTGATATTCAGTAATTTCCACTTGAAACAGATATACTGCGCAATCCCGGTCTCTTCTCCTTCTTCCACAGTACTTGTTCCATCGTGTATATCATAAAGAAAATGAAGAATATTGTCCCCGTGGACGTATAGAGTGCCTATTTTGCTTCTCTATGACATAGACTAAGGTCTATGAGCGCTGTGCTGTCTATATTGTATTCTATTGGAGACAATTAACTTATATTTAAATGGTACCGGCTGGGTGGAGTAGAGGTAACCTCACTGCTCTGTAACTGGGGAGACATAGGTTCGATCCAAGCAAGAGCACTTCTCCAGTAAGGGTCCTTGGGCAAGACACCTGACGGTACATACTCACCACCCAGGACATACTTGAAAACGAGAGAAATCTCAATGTATCCTTCCTGGTAAAATCCTATCTTTAAAATAAATAACTGTTGTTTTGTGCTATATATTGATATGGCATTGTGGGTATTGTTATAGAGCATAATTAAAGCCCAACGGGCTAAAAGATCACTTTTTATTTTGTTTTGCCTATAATAAAGTACCTCTTTTAGCAATATCTGGAAGTTGCTACTTGTTATTTGTGTATAATAAATGGTTAGTGAAGTTAAAACTGGGCAAGTCCAACCCAGCTACAATAGCTGAAATGCATAAAAAAATATTCAAGGGGGCCCTCACTATGGTTCAAATACAAATGCATTTTTTTTATTGAGAAAGGATTTTACCAGGATGGATACATTGAGATTTCTCTTGTTTTCGAGTATGTCCTGGGTGGCGAGTATGTACCGTTAGGGGTTTTGCCCAAGGACACTTACTGGAGAGGTGCATTGCAGGGCTCTGATTTTTATTTCATATTCTTACAATGATTTGTTTTTTGTTCTGTTGTGTAACACAAAGGTTGTCAGTGTTGACTTGTGATAGGAAGCAGAGATAACAGTGTTTTATTGACAGACTTAATATACTACTTGTTGGCACTTCAATAAATAACAGTTCAAATATTGTGGAAAATTCGTTCTGGCATATGACCACCAGAGGGCAATATAATGTTTCTTATTTATTTAGTTATTCACTTGTTTATCTGTTTACACTCTCAAAAAATGGCAGAAGCTTACACTGCACTTATCTGGCATTTTTAAACATGCTTCCAAATAATCATTAAAGGAATAGTTATATAATAATATATTTATATTATATATATTTAAAAATAATAATATATATATATATATTTTATTTAAATTCCTTTTTATCTTGTTTCTGTTTATTTTTTTTGTTTGATTTTCGATTAATTTTTGCCCTGAGGCACAAGAGCAATAGCCAATTGCTTGGGCTCAAAGATATCTGCAGGTTTTTCATTTATTGGCGGGCACTGGTATTGGCTTATTTTACTAATCTTGTCATTGCATTGTATAATATATTATATATATATACATATATATATTAGAATAACATATGTGAACATTTGCAATGTGGTCACTGCAAGCAGATCATCTTTGCCACTTTTGTTGCCAGTTTCCTAGTTGGGCTAATTTTAAATGGTTGTCATGTTGGCATTGGCAAGGAATCCTGGCACAGTTTAAACAACAACAATTAAGCTGATAATTAAACAGTATTAACATCTGTTGTGCCAAGGACATTAAATTAAGTGCTTCAACCTGCTCCATATCACACTCTGGGGACGGTGCATAATATCAACACAAGGAAAACCAGAACAGTCAACCTGTCCAACAATATTGCATTCCCAGCGTTATTCCTCAGGTACTGTGTAGAATTTAGCAGGACTTAAAGGGACAGCCTATTAAAAAGAATGTGTCCTTTAAATAATTGGGCAGATGCTGCTGACAGCTTCTGCCCAATAATTTGTTTAAACAATGTTTTATTTTAGTAGTAAATACTCACCTTTTCTCACGCTGCGCTGGGCCGCTCGTACTCTTTAGCGCAGGGCTTCTGAAATGCAGCAGTCCCTGGAGCTTCTTAGTGTACGTAACGTTCATACATACAATATGCAAATTGCATATTGCACAGTATGCAAGTTTCGCAGTGCTTGCACAAAATTATGGATGGTGTTGCATGTGCCTATGCAGCACCGGTTCTTGGCTGATTTCTCCTACAAGCATTCAGAGACAGGAAGGATGGTGTCAGCACATACAACATATTCAAGTTGGTCCGTGACAGGCGGGATTTTCAAAATCCCATTCTCTGAGAGTATGCAACGTTATCTGCAACGGAAAGTCCTTAGCTTCACACAGTGATATCTTCAAAATGGGACTGGAGGAGGGAGACACTCCACTCGGCCTGACCACCTTAATTAGCTAAAGTGGTCAGCGTGTGTAGAGTGTCCCTTTGATATAAAGGAAACACACTTTATCTTATATATGAATAAATATATGAAACATTTTGATTGATATATATAAAAATCACAAGTATAGCAGTCTATAGTGATACCTTTTTTATTGGACTAACGTTACATTTAAAATACAAGCTTTCGAGAGTGATGCTCTCTTCGTCAGGTCTGGAAGTTTACTGATCAGAATCATAGAATTAAACATTGGGACATTAATCGGGCACACGGTTGGGGGTATTAGATGTTGTGAATCGCCAAATGGTCAGAGTGGGGGGGGGACAGCAAAAAAAAAACATTTAGGTGTCTCAGGCACATAAGACAATGGTGATAAAATCATGACTACTTCAAAGGAAAAGTGAAAGGACAAAATAAAAAAAAGGAGAAAGAAAACTGAGCCCCAACCAGAATTATGAATATTATGTGACGTTATTATAATGGGATAAAAAACCCGAATCTACATTAAGTCCTTGTTTTATACTGTTGAAATGTGTGTGTGCCCGATTAATGTCCCAAAGTTTAATTCTATGATTCTGATCAGTAAGCTTCCAGACCTGATGAAGAGAGGATCACTCTCCTAAGCTTGTATTTTAAATGTAACGTTAGTCCAATAAAAAAGGTATCACTACAGACTGCCATACTCATGATTTTGGCATCTGGACTAACACGTCCTACCTAATCTACATTGATAAATACAGTCAGGTCCAGAAATATTGGGACATTGACACAATTCTAACATCTTTGGCTCTATACACCACCACAATGAAGTTGGAATGAAACAAACAAAATGTGCTTTAACTGCAGACGGTCAGCTTTAATTTGAGGGTATGTACATCCAACTCAGGTGAACTGTGTAGGACTTACAAAGTTCAGTTCAGGCTGCTGCCACCCACCTTTGAGCTGCCACTGGAAAGTCCTCACTCCAAGGACGTAGCACAATATCAAGAAAAATACTCCAGTATATAGCAGGAAATTTTTTGGTGTAGGACTTACAGCAGTTTGCAGATGTGCCTCCCACTTGTTAAGGGACCAAAAGTAATGGGACAATTGGCTTCTCAGCTGTTCCATGGCCAGGTGTGTGATATTCCCTCATTACCCCAAATACAATGTGCAGATAAAAGGCCCAGAGTTAATTTCAAGTGTGCTATTTGCATTTGGAATCTGTTGCTGTCAACTCTCAAGATGAGATCCAAAGAGCTGTCACTATCAGTGAAGCAAGCCATCATTAGGCTGAAGAAACAAAACAAATCCATCAGAGAGATAGCAAAAACATTAGGCGTGGCCAAAACAACTGTTTGGAACATTCTCAAAAAGAAGGAATGCACCAGTGAGCTCAGCAACACCAAAAGACCCGGGAGACCACGGAAAACAACTATGGTGGATGACCAAAGAATTCTTTCCCTGGTGAAGAAAACACCCTTCACAACAGTTGCCCAGATCAAGAACACTCTCCAGGAGGTAGGTGTATGTGTGTCAAAGTCAACAATCAAGAGAAGACTTCACCAGAGTGAATACAGAGGGTTCACCACAAGATGTAAACCATTGGTGAGCCACAAAAACAGGAAGGCCAGATTAGAGTTTGCCAAACAACACCTAACAAAGCCTTCACAGTTCTGGAACAAGATCCTATGGACAGATAAGACCAAGATCAACTTGTACCAGAATGATGGGAAGAGAAGAGTAAGGAGAAGGAAAGGAACTGCTCATGATCCTAAGCATACCACCTCATCAGTGAAGCGTGGTGGTGGTAGTGTCATGGCGTGGGCATGTATGGCTGCCAATGGAACTGGTTCTCTTGTATTTATTGATGATGTGACTGCTGACAAAAGCAGCAGGATGAATTCTGAAGTGTTTCGGGCAATATTATCTGCTCACATTCAGCCAAATGCTGCAGAACTCATTGGACGGCCCTTCACAGTGCAGTTGGACAATGACCCAAAGCATACTGCAAAAGCAACCAAAGAGTTTTTGAATGGACAGAAGTGGAATGTTATGCAATGGCCAAGTCAATCACCTGACCTGAATCCCATTGAGCATGCATTTCACTTGCTGAAGACAAAACTGAAGGGAAAATGCCCCAAGAACAAGCAGGAACTGAAGACAGTTGTAGTAGAGGCCTGGCACAGCATCACCAGGGATGAAACCCAGCGTCTGGTGATGTCTATGCGTTCCAGACTTCAGGTTGTGATTGACTGCAAAGGATTTGTAACCAAGTATTAAGAAGGGAAAGTTTGATTTATGATTATTATTCTGTCCCATTACTTTTGGTCCCTTAATAAGTGGGAGGCACATCTGCAAACTGCTGTAAGTCCTACACCGTTCACCTGAGTTGGATGTACATACCCTCAAATTAAAGCTGACAGTCTGCAGTTAAAGCACATTGTGTTTGTTTCATTCCAACTCCATTGTGGTGGTGTATAGAACCAAAGATGTTAGAATTTTGTCAATGTCCCAATATTTCTGGACCTGACTGTATATATACACATTTATATTTTAAATTATTGATTTATCATGTGAGATTTTCATTTCATTGCAAACCTTTAATACAAATTCCTAATAGGAATACCTACATAATATTATGCAGGGCTTTTTTTTCTTTCTGTGCGCACCAGTACTCGGTACCGGTACCTATCGGAAGGACTGACACTCCTCTGCTAGCATACGGAGAACGTCTCCAGCTCCTCATTTAAGTTCCGCGGCCCGGCTTCGATCTAACACCGATTGCTGACTTCTTCCACAGGGGGCTGTCATCTTGGATGTCAGCCCTTCCTGCAGGATTTCCCCCTGCCCACAGACTTCATTGCGCATGGGTGTAATAACATCGGAAACTGGACCACCCCAGCCCCCCCCAGGCAGGCAGGGAATTCTCTTTGGAGGAGGTACAGCGGTATAAAACAACCCCTGTACTCTGAAACCATAGTAGCTAGAGGGTCAGGTTAGGTATCTCTGGGAAGGCCAGAGCATGGTCTTTCAAGTGATACCAAACGTGACCAAGTTTTATGTATGTATATATAAATAAATAAATAAAAAATTCTTTTTTTTCTTTTCTAAAGCAGCACTACTGTTCACTTTTCAATTATAAAGTAATCAATGATGCTGCACTGTGGAGCTCTGTGATACGATCATGCACACTGCACATACTGTGAGGTTTACTGCTGGGTAGTTCTGTGATACGCTCCTACACACCGCATATTGGTGTGAGTTTTATTGCTGTGGAGCTCTGTGATACACTCATGCACATTGCACATTACTGTGAGTTTTATTGCCGTGGACACGCTCATACACACCACATATTAATGTGTTATTGCTGTGGAGCTCTGTGATAAGTGTGGGTGTGTTTTGGTGGGCATAGTTTGAGAAGGGTGGCAGCATTTCATCCTTGGACCCAGGCAATACAATGTTGTGGCCGGCCCTGGCTCGATTCATTATTAGCTGCACGCTGGCATACACCATCTTTTCATTGGCTGAATGCTGCCTGGTGCTTTATGACGCTTCATGGTGAGTACCCCCACCTTTTATACCTAGATGTAAGCACTGACATTATGTATTAAAGGTATACTCTGTTCCCTTTCTTTTGCCCTCAAATAATTGTGCAGATGCTGCTCACAGCTTCTACACAATTATTTTTTTTATTATTTTTTCATTTTAGGTGATTTTCTTCACCTTTTAGCCCTCGCCATGCACTGGCCCTCCTCTTCAGCTCAGGGACTTTCCTTTCCTCTATATTTGGACAAGAGAGGGGGGGGCACACCACACATCCTGACCACTTTAAAAAGATAAAGCGGTCAGGATGAGTAGAGTGTTCCTTTAAACCCCTTTTTTTTTTTTTACTTTCTAAGCTCCTGATGAAGTTAAGGATGATGTCTTTTTTGATGAAGTTTTTTTTTATCACCGATATGCTTCAAGCGCACGTATGTATTTCTACCTGGTGTTTTTATATTTTATTCTAATAAAAAATATATATCTTTTGCAATATATATATATATATATAATATATATATATATATATTATATATATATTGTATATTATGTTTATTAAGTTAATTTTCCCATATAGTTTTAGTTCACCAGACTTACCAGAACACTAGAGCGAAGAATACAAGGCAAAGCACCATATTGCTGGCATCCGGGTCAGGTACTTTAAAATGATATTTTAATACTATGCCAAAATTGATGACTGTGGCGATAGACGTCCATGTAGCATACATTGCTAATCCATTATGAACCTGACCCAAAAAGAAACAATAGCACTTTAGATTCTTTTACAGAAATGTTATGTTACATTGTGTTAGTGCAAGGGTGCCCAACCCATGGCCACTCATGCCCTACTGAACCTTACAATGTGAACTATGAACTCAAATACACAGTCACTAACCAAAATATCAAATTTGGGCCTGTATTTATGGAGTGGAGTGATGGAAGCATAACAGGAAAAAAAATAAAAAAAGGATGTCATCTGCCCCCGTTTCTATACAATTCCATGTGCAACAAAACACAATTAGAGGTTTTCGTTTGCTCGAATGGTCATTGATGCGTAAGCTCACTTGCCCCATCAAGGCACCTCTTTGTAGAGTGAGTAGCTATCCAATGTAACCAAAAGCCGCTCCACCGAGCAGCTCCATCTTTTTTTCCTGTTATGTTTTATACATTAACTGGGCTGTTACTCCTGGTTGTTGCAGCAGCTGTGGTGAGTACAGGCTCAACGCCATTTTTTCTGTAGGAGTGATGGAAACGTTTGAGCTCAGGAAAGTCTGATGTAAGGTGGAGCATGACAAAACACTGTTGGCAAGGAGGATAATTGCAAGGAGTGGTGAAGTTTCAAGAAGCTATAAATGGAGGTAAGCGTCTGGTCTGAGGTCTAAACCTCTGGTATGGAATCTGTGTGAAATTGTAACATAAATTTCAGCAAGGGCAAAGGAAAAGGGGGCTTAGAATGAAATGGGGGCATAAAATGAAATGAGGGCACAATGAAAGCATATACTTTAAGAGCCATGTATTGTGTGGCCCATGATGAGTACCAAAATTTGCAAAGTGGCCCTCTAATTTGAAAAGGTTGAGCACCCCTGTCTTAGTAAAATATTATACTTGTAGCCTCTACTAAAAGAATTTTGTGGTCCATGTGATAGTAACTAAGCAAGAGCTGGTGATTTGCTTTATTTAATAAGTGTCCCATAATTCTTTATAACCTTCAATGCCAAGTGTTTTTTTCTTGAGATAAAATATTATAATAACATAGTATTTGTCTGAAACATTGGATGTTTCAGATAGAAAAAGAAATAATTAAAATTTGTGCATTTTTATCGTTTTACTTTTTATGAGAATTTTATTGTACTAATGGGAGGAAATCAATCCTGCATTAAAAAGTTGGGTAAGTGTCGTTTCAGAGCTTAAGCTTGTTTGGGTTTTTTAAATGTTTTTAAATGCAAAAGGAGTATTCAAGACTGTGATTTAAAAAGGGGTTAAAAATCATTTTGTGGGACCATCTCTACTAGCGACAGCACTAACCTAATTACAACAGTTTTGTCTGATTTTGATACCAAACAAATAACATCTAATTCTAAGTAAAAAAGTATAACATATCACAAGCTGTTCATACTCACCAGAATCCGTGTGCACCATAAGTCAACACGATTTTCTGACAGTAAATCCCTATACTTGTAGCTTCTACTGTATGAAATCTGAAGCATCATAAAGCACGTGATTGGAATGAAGACTAAGAAAACGTTGGAGTAAATCATATATCTACAAAAGAAACAAGATATCGAAATTCTTTTTTTGCCATCTTTGACTTAATAAAATGATAGATCTCGCAGTCCTGTGACACGAGAATATACTTTAATGTCCTTTATTACCATCTCACTATTCATGGTCATTTACAGGATGATGGAGCCCACAAAGCCGCAAAACCACTAGTATATATTCCCATTATGTTACCAAGAAGAATATGCTGGATACAAATTAGAGGTGTGCATGGCTGGAAAATTTGTTTTGTTTCATTGCAAAATTATTTAGTTTTCATTATTTTGTTTCATAATTTTGTTTCATTTCGTAATTTCGTTTAATTTCGTTTCGTTTGGTATATCGGATCACTAAAAACCCCATTGTAAGTTAAGATCGATTCGATAGTTGATATCGATTTGAATTTTGGATCACTAAATTAAACCCCAATGAATCAAATCCTGCAGTTAAAAGGCAAGCTAGGGTAAAATATTGAGCTGTCTATTGGCCTGTGGTGCTGACAACAGATTCGGCACCACAGGCCAATTTACAGGGACAGGGTGCTTTGTGAAACAACCAAACGAATCTGATTCGTTTCATAATGTCATTTGCTTTAGTACTTGTATGTATTGTAATATGGGATTGATTCCATAGTTGATAAAGACTCAAATTAAGGATCACTAACTAAAACCCCAATAAATCAGATTCTGCTCAGGAATGATTTAATCAATGGTTCTCTTGTGAAACAGTATAACAAATCAATTTTGTTATATACCAGTTCATTTCAATTCAGATGAAATCAATTCGTTATTTCGGAAGTACTTCTTCAATTTTCAAATGAATTGCATTTCGTTACGAAACGAATGCACACTTCTAATACAAATGTGATCTTTTGATTTTACCTTAATATCTTCCCTCAAGTATATGTTTGGCCAATCAATAACCCTTCCATAACTGGTGGACCCAAATTTTACATTTCAATTTAATTTTCTGTGTGTAATAATCAAATATTGTGCTTTCTTAAGAAAATCTTCTATAGGAAAGCAAAGTTGAACATATTTTATACGTTTTGCATTATCCTTTTAGATTGGCAGGTTCGTGGTGTTTTTTTTACTGAAAAACTTACTCGGTGTCCCACATGAAGAGCCACCCGATGTTGGTGATATTGTTCAATATCCACAAAGCAAAAAATTCAGGCGGATATATTCTTGGTTTAATGTATCCAAACTTCTCGTTATTTCTATGAAGTCAAAACAAAAATATATGAAGAAATGCTGTTTTGCATGTGGGAAAACTGAGCGATGAAACACTGGCAGTAGCAACTGCCCAGAATTGCAGACCCCTCTTAAAGGGGCCCTAGGCAGCCACCTAGCTCACTTACCAAGCATGCTGGCGCTGGCGCCACAACCTTTCAGCCACGTTCTTTTGCTGATTAATGCGGTGGGAGCGACACTGGGTTATAGGTGCCAGACAAAATCCCTACAACCAGGTTCCCTAATGCCAACATTCCAACAGCCAACTTCCAACTTCCAGACAGAACAAGTGCCGGACATACCAAGTTCCGTACACAGCCAACTTCCAGACATCCAAAATCCCAGCGTCTAACCCTAATACTAACAACCTAACCCTTAGGGAGTTAGGCTTAGGGGTTATGGCTAGGTTTAGGGGGTTAGGGCTAGGTTTAAGGGGGTTAGGGTTAGGGCTGGGTTTAGGGGGCTAGGGTTAAGGCTAGGTTTAGGGGGTTAGTGTTAGTGCTAGGTTTAGGGGGTTAGGGTTAGTCGCTGGGATTTTGGATGTCTGGAAGTTGGCCGTCAGTGAATTGTCTGTGTAGGGAACTTGGTATGTCCAGCACTTGTTCTGTCTGGAAATTGGCCGTCGGGATTTTGGCATTAGGGAACCTGGTTGTAGGGATTTCGACCCAAAACCCTGGGGTATGTATGCTCCGTGCACTGCAGAAAAGAAGCTTAAGAGGTGTTCATTTGCTTTTCTGTCAGTATTATATTCATTTCAAATCAGTACCATCTAACTATTCTTAGAATGATTTATAGTACTATTATCACTTAATCATTTCTACAGCATTACTTTTAAATATGTCATATAAAATTAGGGGTGGAATAAAGTTTAATGGATTGGCTTAGTCACAAAAGGGCTATAGTACCTGCCAGCCCGACAATGAGCATCAATTTTTATGCATATTACAGTGCCCTACAATAAGCAAACAACCTCCACAAATACATTGGCTATAAAGGTGAGCGCCTTATAGCTTTATTTTATGCAGTTGAAGCATTTGTTATACACTGTATCTTGAAAAAATGGATTAAATTACAATCTGTTTCAGCCTCTCTCACTCTGCACCCGATGACCATCACTTGCGATAGTGAGAGGATAATGTTTTCAGACTGAATTGTTCTGCTCGGGTCTCGCAGCAGTTCATATTGTATAAATTGCACGCTTGAACTCTGTACCGTTTATTTTATTCTATTTTTTACAAGACAAATTTACTGTACTCTACTTCTTGCATTGAGTTTAGCCTAGCAGCACTTTTAGCATTGACATGTTACATATATATGATTTAATACAGCTATCAGGTTCTGCTATATGGGACTTTTTCGCAGCAGAAAGTAAATGCAATAGTACATCAGGGCTACATAAAGCACAATATCAAAGCCATTTGACGCTCCATTGCACTAAGAAAAGAAAAGTTAAAAAAATAAATATATCAAAGCAAAAGATACCCATCGTTTTTGATATCAGGCATTTTAAACCGTGGTCGTTTTCACTATCAAAATATTTTGTTTCTTGGTGTTAAAATGTATATATAAAATACAGTTTTGTAATGCCATTACAAGTCAATCAATACCATCTGTTATGGCTCGTCTTGTCCAGTGGCAAATTTGATTGTACTCAATCACAAATCGCTGCTCAGACTGGAATAAGGCTCTGAGTTGGTAAGTAGAACAAATAATTCATTTTAAAATAAGGAAGTTAGGGAAATTTTGCTGATAATTGTGTGAGTTAGTGGGTGAATGGGGCACCAGATTATAAAGTATGTTCATGTAAGAGATCGTGGTCAGAAAGGGTGTTATAAATCAAAGGGATGTAGGTCATAATAAATGAAGCAAACACGTCTTATGGTGCATTCTTTTTTGTTTTATTTAAAAAAAATACCAAAAATATGTATATTTACATATATAGAAGAGGCAGCACTCTAGGGTCTACAGTTCGGTATTGCATATAAACATTTATTCAGTACATACTCGCCACCCAGGACATACTGGAAAACGAGAGAAATCTCAATGTATCCTTCCTGGGAAAATCCTTTCTCAAAAAAAAAAGACATAAGCGTTTTAGTTTCTGCGATTACCAGACTGAAACGTTGATGAAGATTATATGCAGTACTGGACCGCCGACCTTGGAGTGACCGTGATGCCTTCTATGTTTTCTATCAATAGCCGAGAGCTGCACTGGAAGTTAACTGCAAGATTCGTAGAAGGATAATTAGCTCGCTGCCAGTGAAGTGTAGGGTGTTTAAGCCTAACACCAATACACAGATACTGTGAAGCTGGGACATAAGGGGTCCGATTCCAAAGCTGGCGCTAAAAGGGAGACAGTAAGTGAAAAACCTGCGGCAGCAGATTTTACTTACTTTGTACCTTTTAACGTACCTATTGTGAGGTAGACTTTATTAGCAATTAGTCCCGGAAGGAAGTGCAGCGCAAAGTAATACTTTGGATACTACATGGAGCCCATTATGTCCCGGCCACGTGCTCTGTGCGAGCTCACACCTGTGAGATCGCATAGGAGCTTTGACTGAATCACGGATAGAGACTGGGAACTATTTGTTCCCAGTCTCACTCTGCTCCCAGTGAAAGGACGTGACGGAATGCACAACCTACTCCAAAGAGAGGTAAGTATAAGATTTTTTTTAATGTACTTTGTACAGTGTGTAAAGTGATTTTGCAAAAGCAATAGTATTTCTTGGGACCCCTAGTATTCCGGATTTTGGATTGTTCCGGATTCCAGAATCCTGAGAGGAAGGAGATTGCGGCAGGAGAGTCGCGATCCCCTTCCTGCTGCATCCATCAGTGGGTGCACAAACTGGGAGTGCTATGCAGGGTTTCTGTGCAGTATGTTACATGTTGGGGCTGCTCAGAGGCTCCCAGAGTGGAGCGTTCGAGAGCTATGTTCCGAGAAGTAGGATACGTCCAAAGACCCTCTACTCCAGAATAATTAAAATCTCAGTTTTCAGAGGTGTCAGGGTTCTAGAATTAGGGATTAGGAGTGCCTAAACTGTAGTGAGAATATATTGAGTGTATAAATGAACACTATAAGAACATGCCTTTAATGGCCCTTCTTGCCCTTTATAAAGCATTTTGTACTAAAACAGATTATGCTTCCCACTGTTTATTTAAAATGAGGAGAAAGGCAGTGAACATATTTCATTTTTTGATATATCTCTTTACATCACATTGTTATGTATGAATGTTATGTAACATTGGTTACTACATGTAGATAGACAGAATTTTACCTTCTGAAGATTGTAGAGAAACTATACACAATCCAAAGTCCATTCCAAATATAAATCACGGACCAAATAGAAAATGTCCAGCCCGCAGGAGTTACGTCTAGTGAGTACTTATTGGAAATATTACTGGCAGTCGTTTGGAATAATCCTAGTATGAAGACAGAATTAGACATATTTTTACTTTCTTGTTCCTGTTTACTACAAAGTTAAATGAAAGACGGATAATTACAATATTCTTAAGCTTTGCAAATAATTGATGGAACAGTTTCAGCTTTTCCTCATTGAAGAATAATATTGTAAATCATTGAGAAGAAAAGAGCTAAATTTAGGTCGCGATAGACAGCGCTGGATTAATTGAAATTTCCCCAGATGCTATTTCAGAAATTCTGTTGCACATTCTCCACAGTTCCCAGTTTAGTGATTAACTCTTTAACCCCTAGAGTGCTGAGCTCATTTTGACTGTTTTTGCTCATCATGTTTAAACGCGATTTGAATTCATGTTTTATTGAACGACCCAGACATGTTATATATCCTTTTTTTACAACAGATTCAGCAAATTCATAATATATCATTATTCTATGTATATGTCATATACAATTTCAATCATCTACAGCCTGTGAAGTATTTTTTTCACATTTTATCATCCGATCCGTTACGGTTATATATTCTATGGGGGGGGAATGCTTGTTAACAAATATAGAAATGGGAGCCCGTTATTGTATTTTCCTGAGAAAATATGCAATTTTGGCAAAAAAAAAGATGACGTCAGTTTGCCAGGAGGGGTATGAATACACACAAGTAATCTAGTTACAGCTTATGTAAATGCTAGTGTCCATTTAACCCTTTGCAGTCCACTAAACTTTCACTACATGCGCCAGCAGATCTTATTTAATTTTCAAAAAAGCCCCACACTTTTAAGTTTTTAAGTTTTAAGTACAATAGTGATGCATTAATTAATTTAAAAAGTAGAAAAATAATACATATTTGTTTTTAATTTTTATTTATTTATTATCTTATTTATTTTCGTGGGATCCCGAAGAGAGAGGTGAGTTAGGTGGGGCGGCCGATCCGGTCATGTTGGAATATATCTGCAACTGGCAAAAGGTTGTGTTGAATATATATTCTGACATAGGACCGGAAAGGGTTAACCAAGTATAACCATCAATGCTGCCAAGCAGTCTATTTGCCAAACAGGAAGTTGTGGGGAGTAGAGATCTAAACAATAACAAACATAAAAGAACTAACTTTGGCAAAAACAGACAAAATTTGAAACTTCTCTATTTCTGCTGGTATTTTTCTATAGTTACAATATCATTTCAGCCAGTAGAGAGTTAGTTATATTATTCACTATTTTCATCTTAGAGATTAAATTTGACTGTTATGACCTACAATTTTTTTAACATAAATTTTGACACCGCGTCTTGTTTCTTGGAAAAGAAGAAATGGGAATTCTCGTTTAAATTTTGTTTAACAATTCTCCAGAATATTAAGCTACCGGATTCTGTTTGCTTATACGCTATACACTCGTTATTTTTTTTTCACTTCCTGTTTTTATGTCAAACGATTGCCTTATTCGATCTGACCCACAGCAGTTCCTGAGATGCACTAATGAATAAATTCTATACAGTAATACATTAACAGACACAACATTTTGTCTCTAGTGCACATTATTGCAGTGGTTGACTATCAAAGAAGTAATGAAAACTACTTACCGTCTTGTGCTATAGCGGAAAAGACATTGAATATAATAGTGCAGATGTACGACACCAACGAGAGGATAATAAGACCAGCAAGAAGCATGTTGTAGGGCGACATTGTCAGGCTACAACGTATGGAGCTGCAGCCAGCCTGAAAAAAAGAACAGTTTTGTAAAAGTCGAGGATCACTGGTCGAGTGGGAAATGCTGAAGCCGAGACAGAGAGAGGCCTTTAAATATAGGAGTTTACAAGTGTCAGATCCACACACGGGTTTTATCTTCTAGACTTTGTCCTTAACTAATGAGTCTTATGAAACTACTATAATGGATGCAAATAGCTTCATTTTACTGCAGGCAATAAGCCACACTTGTGTAACAGTAAAAAAAAGTGATCCAATTTATAACAAATTTTAATTTAATGTATATTTTAGGTAAATAATACCTATATATATATGTATATATGAAATTATATATATTTATATATATGAAATAAAACATTATACATAATGTGTGTGCATAATAAAAATGTTTTGCATATTTATGCAAAATGCGTTTCTTGCTATTTGGGTGTTTTTTTCCCATTACATCCTTTGAATGCGGATATATTGCCACTCTCTTTAAAGTTATTTCAGTCATCGAAATTACACACTGCCTGGCCAAAAAATAAAGCCAGACCCTCTAATAGTTTGTTGCACTACTATTTTGCTTTGATTTCAACAAGCATACGTCGTTGTGATGTTTCGATTAGCTCATGCAACATCTCAATATTTATTGCTGTTCAGAGTTGCATTAATTACAATGATCTGCAGTTTCTCAACCTTTTTCTGTTGTCTTCAAATGAATAGGTGTATCTGAATAAATTTTTTTTTGCGCAGATTCCGAAAATGACCTTTAAAATTCCGTATCACGTCAGGTTTTTTCACAAATGATGGATATGTGAAAATTTTAACGTTATTTTTTAATGACATTGCTATATGGCAAAGTTTGTAACGGGTAAAAATGTTCTCTGGAGGGGCGGAATGATTGTTTAAGGAATAGATAAACATAAATACATATTCAAAAGCAAACATACCTAACATTCGCTACTGGGCTCCCCTTCAAACTTTCTCTTTTTGGATTGTCTTCGGTGTGCGTCCGTACAGTCTCTGTTCAACATCCAACAATAGTCGACCATCATTTGTACAGTCCACTTTCCTTGGTATCTCTTTTCCATCACTTTAATATCCTGATGGAAGCGCTCGCCATGTTCTTCCGAAAAATCACCAAAATTGTTAGGAAAGTAATTTAGATGAGCAAGAAGAAAGTGAACTTTGATGCTCATGTTGCAACCAAGCAGTTCATAGGATTCCAGCATATCCTCGACTAAAGTGGTGTAATTTGAAGCCTTGGTGTTCCCCAAAAAGTTGTGTACCACATTCTGAATGCAGTCCATGCTCGCAATTCGCACTCACTCATGGTTTCCTCGAATATGTTGTCTGCCATTAATTTTCGTATTTGAGGGCCTATGAAAATGCCTGCTTTAATTTTTTCAGACGTGATTGATGGAAACTTACCACCAAGATACTGAAAGCATTTACTGTCCCTGCTTAAAGCTGTCACAAATTGCTTCATTAAGCCAAGTTTGATGTGTAAAGGTAGCAACAGTATTTGAGGGATCAACCAGTTGAAGTGAAACAATGTTTTTTTCGCCAGGTATGAATGTACTTCTGACTGGCCACTGCTGCCGAACCCAATGTTCCGTCCTTGCTCTCATTCACACAATGCTCCCATTCACACAAAAAGCAAGGAAATTTGGTGTAGCCTGCTTGTTGGCCGAGCATTATTCCAATCACCTTGAAATCCCCGCACAAAGACCATTCATGAAACTTTTTTTTAAATTTTCACATTTCCGTCATTTGTGAAAAAACTTGACGTGATACGGAATTTTGAAGGTCATTTTCGGAATCTGCGCAAAAAATCCATTTTGATACACCTATTCATTTCAAAACAACAAAACCTTGCATATTGGTGTTATCGTAGCATCTTCTCCAGCACGTTATCCCAACGAGTCTCAATGGGTTAAGGACTGTGTGGTGGACAATCCATTTGCGAAAATGATGTCTCATGTTTCCTGAACCGCTCCTGCACTGTTTGAACTAATGATTCCTTGCATTGTCATCTTGGAATATGCCCGTGCCGTCCAAGAAGATAAAAAATCCATTGGTGGAAAAACCTGCTCATTCAGTATAGTCATGGAGTCACATGACCTCTTTTAAGCTGAAACACATATATCACTGCAGTAATTATCCAACGGAAGGCTCGCGCCTATTTTCAGTTAATTAAATCCAGGTATGACTTTTTTTGGTCAGGCAGTGTATTTTCATATTATTGTTGTTCCAGTGACAAGTGCTGGAATAGGAGTACGGTAGTTGTAACACAAGGCACATGTCTCTAGGCAGTTTTCTAACATGCTGTACATTAGAGTGATTGCGGAAACAACTCATTCATCAATAAATATTAAATTGTTCAGACACTTCATAGGTATATTTCACTGCATAATGTGATATTTCTCTACACTTACCTCATTAGGGTTTTCCTCATATTTTGAAATACTTTCTAGTAGGCTATCCTGTCTAGCTATTGTAATTAATATTATACTATTATATAGCACCAGCAGATTCTGAAGTGCTGTACAAGACAAGTGGAGAGAAAGTAATACATACATACATAATTTAACAAAAACAATCTGTTTGGTTTCTTCTAGTTACTTCAATACACTCTTATGTATCTCGCATATCACTAACTCTATCCATCAATGCCCTTTTGCTACATCTTTAACACCAATTTGATATGTAGGGATTAAGGCTGGTGTCAGACAAGTGCATTTTGTACGGACTGTGCGTCCGTGCTGTACGGACGCACTTTCTGATGGAAGACACAGTGGTGGCCACACAGTCCGTTTTTTTAACTGACGTTATTTTTGAAGGATGTAGAAGGGAAAATAAATTAAATATGAAAACCATTTTGTCCGCAAAAAATGCTGGACGCATAAATGCAGTCCGTCTGACTACGTTACATCACTCACACACAAAGCTATGCGGACGTTGCGGACGCAGCGCACTCTGTGTGCCCGTTCTAGCAGATTTACGCTCTTGCCTAACCTGCATCCGTTTGCCGCGTCCATTATGCGTCCGCAGTTTGGTGCAGACGTACTTTGTGTTTGGGGCTCTATTGGTCATAATTATATGCTATAACGGACATACCTATGTGCGGCAACACTGACGTGATCAGTGCGCTCGTCTGACACGAGCCTTAAAGGTTACTAACATTGTTTGTGAATAGGACAAATGGGACATTATTCCAACTGTTGCATTGGTCAGTTGGACACAGGGCCGGCCCGTCCATGGAGCGGGGTGGAGCAGCCGCTCCAGGCAGCACTTTGTAAGGGGCAGCAGGACAGTGTTCCATTGAAAACCAAGCCGCGCTTGCCCCTCCGGCACGTGACTGCCCCTTTCAGCGGGCCGGCAACCACCCCTTTCAGCAGGCATGGAGGCCATCAGCTTAAGTTTTACCAGCGATGAAGCCTGGCTGTGGTATCTCCTGCAGCTCAGTGCGCCTGTGAGATGGAACGAGGTGATTAGAGCCTGTCATGTGATATGCACGGCAGGGCTCGAAGTGAATCCCGGGGAACCATGAGGCTGCTGAGGAGGTAGGCCTGGCTTGATTTCATACAGGAGACTCTGTGCCCCCCCGTGTGTGTTATGGAGGTTCCCCTCCCACCCTTCCCTCCTCACAGGGACATGTTGCTGCCCCCATAATGCACTGCCAGCTCCTCTGTCCTGGTTGAGGGAAGGCCTGGACAGACACCCTATCCTAGAGTCCTGAGGGAGCTGCTGATTGAGGGCTGCATGGGGCCCAGATTGAAGACAATATGCAGCACCCTTACAGCCCGCACAGCATGATGGGAGCTGTAGTTAGTTGTTAATAGCTGGGGGGATCTGCTTTCACTGACCTGGCGAGGCCTGGGTGACTTTGCTAAAATAAATAAATAAATCACATTTTTACCTTTCTAAAATGGGGGGGGGGGGTTAGTATGGAGCTGCCAGGGTTTGATGGGGGAATTACAGAAATGACTGGGATGTTGCATGTTTTAATGCCGCTTTATGGCTTTTACCCCCCCACCCCCCAGTATTCCCTGAATTATTAAATCATGGTGAAAAAAATAGCATTTTCCTAATTTCTTTCATACCTTCAGTGAGGCGCTTCCTATTTAAAGGATCACCCTGTGAAATATAATCAACAGTAATTCTGTGCCCTCCGGAGTCATTAATCCTCTGCGTCTCCCCATTACCGGCTGTGTTATGTGTGTGTGACTGCACGTGTGTGACTGTGGAAGTGTGTGTGTGTGTATATGTGGAAGTGTGTGTGTCTGTATGTGGATGTGTGTGTGTGACGGTATTTGGATGTGCGGGACAGTGGGCCGTGATATGTGGCGCTCTGTGATATGCTCATACACACCATGTTTTTTTGGGGGTGGGGGCAGCAATTCATCCTTTGCTCCAGGCAGCACAGTGGCTTGGGCCGGTCCTGGTTGGACATTTACTGAGTGTAATTGTGCCATGGTGCATCATCTGCAATATACAAGTTAATGGTTGCAGCCAGGATTCTCACCGGTCAGTCAAAATGGATCCATTCCCAAATCCTCTGTATAGCAAAATTAATATACTGACTCTTCCATGTTAAATTCAATGAAATGGGTTTATTTCCACACATTTAAATAAAATTAACCCATTTCATAGAATTTAATATGGAAGAATCAGTATTTTCATCTGCAATATAGACACCATGGACCCTGTTCTGACCAAACCAATAATATGTTGCAAGCTGTTAAGTCTTAGCGGTTCTCTATCACTGTCGCAATTACGAGCAGTGGTGACTCTAGGAACAATCTATAAAGGGGGCACATAAGATACCATAGTCAAAACTGGGGGAGTCAATAATAATTTTCGCCAATAAATCATACCACTGAAAAAAACAAAATAAGTATATATAAATAAGATTTCTAAATCCCAGAGTAATGTGATGCCATGATACCTTTTTGTTGTAATAACCTGATACATAAATTCAATATGTCATGTGCTGCAATTCAGCGTTTTTTGTCGACATCCAATAACTGCTTCAGCGACTCCAATTTTCGCGAACTACGGTGACCATTCACTAAATAGAGAATTCACCATATTTTCGGCTAAATTGTTTCCCCAAAATGTGAAAAAAGCAAAGGATTTAAGGATGGATTGACCCTTTCGATTCTAACTTCCATAATAACCCCTAAAATGCCATTAAAGCAGGGAAATAAGATAAAATAATAAATAGTGTGGCCTGTAGCCTACCCATTAACCCCTAAAATGCAAATAATCAATGGAAAACATGAATACACTTTGAAGCATGTAGCCTACCCTTTAACCCCTAAAATGCCATTAATCAAGGGAAAGCATTAAATGAATAGACTGTGAGTGTCAGGTTCCTGTACAGTGCCTTGGCAGCCCCCTTCAAGTATTGTGCATATGATCTGTGTGTGCACTTGAGGGCAGCTTCATTCCTATGCTGCTCATTACAAGCGCTGAGATCCAGCACATATTCATTCAAAACACACACACACCATAGATCACATGACTTACCTGAATGAAGGGCCATGCCCCCTCTCTTCTATGCTCCAGCATTGCCAAACCACTTCCAGTGAGAGAGAACCTATGCTTTGGCTCTTCTGCCTTATTCTGAACCCCAAACCTTGCGGTTATTACCAGCTTTTCCTGTGTCTTCATACCCTCCAGTATCAAGTGTGTCCAAGATCCCATTGTCTTGTTTTGTTTCCTGCTTCCCTATTGTTAAGCCCTATACGTGTCCTGTTCCTGACCTCCAAACCAATTGTTCTGCTGCTTCCTGCAGCAACTCACTGCTCACCGCACACCCCTGTACTGGTGCATCACTGCATCCCGGGCTCAGTATCCTGCCAACTCGGTACCATCCTGGTGCAATACCTGACAGTGAGGCATGTAGCCTACCCATTAACCCCTAAATGCCATTAAGGGAAAACCTGAAATGAATACACTGTGGGGCATACAGCCTATCCATTAACAGCTAAAATGCAATTAATAAAGGGAAAAATAAATTGTATACTGTGAGGGCTGAAACCTGCTCATTAACCCTTAATATACAACTAAACCAAGGCAAAGACAAAAGTAAATACACAATGTAATATATAGTCTAACCGTTAACCCTGTCACCGCTGAGCCATTTCCACCCTGTGAAAAAAAATTGTTACGTTTATATTTTTTTTTTGTGATTTTGTCTTTACACTGAATATGGTCATGTTGGCCAGAGTGTGCCCTTTCCAAAGCACCTAGAATGATCACGTCCGATGCACGGGGCCAGAGATACAGCAGTCCGAAAATGTGGGGGAAGCTGGATGCTGATCCCTGGTGGGGGGGCTAGGAATAACCCAGGGGGGTAATTGATTGCCCCCCAGCCCCTCCCTAGAGATAGCAAAAAGACACAGAAGAACTATTTGTTTTCATAACCTTGAGATTGTGGTGGGAAGAGGCAGTGGATTGCACCCTCTGCAGAGTTTTTTTCAACTTTATTTTCGCCAAAGCCTTTTTTCAATGCCAGCGCAGACGAGAATAATGAACACTCTCGGAACCGCTTACTATTCTTCTGCTGCCTGAACCCTTGCACTTCCTATACAAAGTATAGGAAATAAGCAAGAGAAAATTATTTCTGCATACTATACCAAAAATAGAGGTAGGCAGAGGGTATGACCCAGGCAACACAGATAGCGGTCTGTATGTAACTCATGCATTCATATTGCGAATCTCCTAGGGAATTTCCATTGAAGGAGATCGGTTTTTGGTACAGAATTATCTCCTATTCATTATTACTATGGATACAAATTAGGTTCGGGTCACTAAGCAGGCTTGGGACTACATGGGAGTATACATGGTTCTGTGTATGCATTATACGTGAATGATAATGATCATTCTGGGGTTATTCCCAGGATATATTATACAACATCGGTATCCAGTGCTATATTTTTTCCATACATCACTTATTGATTTTTTAAACACCTCACTGTCTTATTGATTGTATGTAAGTGAATCTATTATTTTGTGAGTTACTGGAAACTGCTTATTTTAATATAGGAATAATAAAGATGTTAGGCAATCTCTACTTTTTTAATATTGAACACTTGTGAGAGGTGTTCTCTGCTTTTTATTTTTTGTTTTGAGATTACTCAACCACAAACCGAAGACGTTCATGTTTGTTACACTTGGATTAACTGATACCTGAGTGATAGCGAAGAATATTTGTTTTGTTTGGAAGTAAACAAAAAAAATAGAACTAATGGGATGTGAATAGTTTCCTAGGTTAACCACTCAAATTAGAGTATTTCTTAACTTGTTTACTACTGTGATCGTGTCTAAATGATCAGCAGCAGTAGCAGACACTTCAGCCCTAGGTCATGTTAACATGATCTGGAGCTACACTGTATCATTTGCAATGAAATTAGTTTGTTGCAAACCAATTTTGGTTGCATTCAGGCTCCAGAAAGTGCCCCCAATGTTTTATCGCTGTGGGCATGATGCCCAAGGAGCTAAGACTTTTTAAAACCAGCTGGATCTGGGTAATGCCTCTAATGGAAGTTTCCCCAGCTGATCATGCACAGAGATGAGAACTGTAGTAACTCCATTTAGCCTGCAGATGGTGAGTAACATCTAGCTGTCATATATGTTATTACAGTAAGAAATACATTGGAAATATTTCTTACTGTACAAGTAACTAAAAATGATTTTCCAAAAGCCACTGGTTCCTGAAAGTAGTGTCACTTGGTAGTGAAGGGGCTAAAGTATAAGAAGTGCAAATGTACAGTAGGCCAGTAGGCAGGTGTAGAAGGAAATGTGGGGAAAACCAAAGATTCTGAACACAGAGCCAGAACAATTGCAGTCACTCTAAAAAGGATGAGGATTCAGACAACAGACCTTTATCAACAACTGTCTGTGGAAAATCTTCCAAATCCACTAGCCAAATATCATCAGCAACAATGACATATGGCAGTAGACGTCCCATCTCCCTGCAATGAAGAAGTCTTGAAAACGTGCTGGGGCTGGATAGGTAATAGCCTACACAAATCCACAACAGACAACACCAGGCAATCCCTAACAGAGATTGTCGGAGAGTGCTGGCTCACAGCATGTATCCCTGGTGGTGTAGGAGAGGTAGTTAAGTGGTATGACCGAGGCAACACCAATGGCCATCTGGGGTAGTAGGCATAAGTGAGTTAATACTGTTTATGATAAAAAAATACCAATGAAAATAAGAAATTATATCAATTGTAATAAATTATATTATTTATAAAATATGTTGAAAACTCACGATTCTCTAGAAATGTTGCAAATAGTTTACCTTATAACAAAATTAATTAATTCAGAACAAAACACATGTTCTTCTCAATGCTTTTAATTTTAACCATCATCATCTCCCCAGTAAGGATGCACTTTTCTTCTTCGTGACATCCTGTAAGTCTTCAGTTCCAAATTGCATTCCATTTAAATACATATATCTAAATCTACGGTTCTGTGGTTGAAAGCTGCAACAAAGACTAAGCAAGCAAGAAAAATGCGCCTCCGGAAAATGATTGCAATGGTTGATAATCATTGATTTGTTCCTAGGGTGTATATTGCTGGGTATATTTTTTTTTTTAAAATAAGTGTCTGTTAGAGCTGAAAATGAATATCTCTATGGCCATGAGCAATTTAATCAACAAGGGGAATAATCTCATTGATACTTAAGGGTCAAGATAAACTTACCGGAGGCGGTAATAGATTTCAATCCAACATAGTGACGTATTAATATAGGACTTTGTTTCCGTGGGAACACAAAATTAGCCCGGTCACATTTAAGACAATTCGAAACAATCAGGCTGCCTTTGGTGAATTTACTTCAAAAGAGAAAATTTCTTGTGCATTTATAACTGATTATAGATATAGAGAGATTGATTTTTCACCTTTATTTTCCTAAACATGATTTTTTTTTTCTGCTATAAAACTGCTATACAGGTTTGATTTTATGGTTGAATAGTACTTTTTTTATTTGAAATTATATATATTTTTTCATTTTTGTTTGTGGGGTTTTTAATTTTTTATTTAAAAAAAACTGGCATTATGTACAATAAAGTATGGTCAGTATTAGCAAATATGGCACATAATGGTGCAATAGAATATTACTTTTTTATGCCAAAAAAAGCGACCCTCATTTTTATAAAACGTTACTTAACTTTTAGTTATATATGTCCAAATTCCAGGTGACACAGGTTACAAAACAGTAAACGTCAGATTCTTACATAAGGTTACAAGCTACTTGTGTAAGAAGAAGTTATAGCTTGTATAATGCATCAAAGCTTGTGTAAGTCAATGTGAATGCTTGTGTAATATAACAACGTGGCTGTTAATTATTAAATACAAGGAATACAAGGAAAAAAGCACTGATGGCAGAAAGAAAATATTGGAAATAATGGTCTACAAATCACATTACATAACAGGCTGTAATAACCTGTTAACATTCAGGAGGGCAATGACATATGGAATTATGAATACTTAATTTAAAAAAACGACTATTTCACAATCAGTAGATTAACGCAAATAAAGCACAACGTGTGATGATATTTCTGATGACAATTGATATGTATTAGTCAGTGTACCTCAAGGATCTGTCCTAGATCCTCTGCTCTTTTCCATCCATACCTCTACACTGGACACAAGTATCACCAGCTACGGCTTAAAATATCACCTATATGAATATGACACCGAAATCTACTCATCCTCTCCCAATCTCTCTCCATATGTTCTCTCTAAGATCAGTGACTGTCTGTCTGAAATCTCTTCTTGGATGGCCTCTCACCACCTGAAGATCAACAGGTCTTAAACTGAGCTCCTTCAAATTCCCCCCTCTAGCTCTACTCCAATTTCTTTTGCGGAACTGTTGACGGAGCATCATTGTTCACATTATAATTGAAATGGGAACAATATTGCTGCATTAACAAACCAAAAAAATTGTTTATTTTTTTTTTATAATTTTTTTTAAAATATTTTTTTATTTGTATTTTTAATTTTTATTTTTAAAAAAAAACTTTTTTCACAGGTCTGTTTGGTATCATTGGAACGGCCATGCTCTGGCCGATCCAACAGTACCAAACTTTAACCCCTAGCTGCCACGGATCGGGAGATAGGGGGTTCATTGGAACCCCCTATCTTCACCGTTGGTGGCAGCTAGGGGTTAACTCCAGGACTGGCGTCATCGTGCTATGCACGATGACGCCAGTCCTCAGGGGGAGTTCCCGGAGGCTTGGCCGACATCCAAGATGTTGGCCAGCTCCGGGAAAGGATCACAAACCGGCGCTTTTCAGCGCCGATTCGTGATCCGGCTCCCCAGGGGTTAATGACAGCCACCGTTTGGAAGGGCAGGCTGTGTCCTTCCAAGCGGTGCCTGTATTAACCCCCTGCTCCCCGGCGATCGGGAGGGAGAGAGGTCCGAAGGACCTCCCCCCCTCCCTTTCAGGCGCCTCCTACGCACATGCGGGGGGGCGCCTGAATTAGATGTCATCGCGTCGCCGCGATGACATCTAATGTCCCCGCCAGGCTCCCGAGTGCTGGGCTGACATCCAAGATGTCAGCCCGCACAGGGGGGCGCAGCAATCCGCCGGAATCTGGCGGATTGCTGCCTCCTGTGCTCGGACGCGCTGAGCGCGTCTGTAGCACAGGAGAACCACTTGGCTGGACGCGCTGAGCGCGTCCATAGCAGCCAAGTGGTTAAAGGTGTATACGAACAGTAGGTGTTATTTTTGTGGACTTAAATAAATGATAACGTTAATAAATCATATAAGGCTAGGGTCAGACTAACGCATTTTTTGCTTTGTCTGTGAAAAAGTGCGTTCGAACGAATGGATGTATTTTTTCACGGAATACGCGATAGCAGTCATACGATGCGCATTTTCGTCCGTGATTTTGTACGGATCATCAATAAAACCCTCTTTTTGTCTTGACGTTATGTTGGCCGGACATTAGCAGCGTCTGACGTCAACTAATCATGCACACACGCCGCTAGCAGACACAGCGCACTCTGTACGTCAGTACTAGCGGTTCTACGTTCTCGAAAAATGCATTTGTTTGCCACTTGCGTTGCGCTGCCGCACTTTTGTGCGGCCGTTCTTCGTATGCTGCCCAGCATTGGACGTCATTTGCTGCTAGCACGGCCGTGATTTAGTGCTGCTAAACGCACGTTAATACTGCGTTAGTCTGACCCTAGCCTAAAATGTTTAGATTGGTTGATATATGATAAACTAGCCCAATAATCAAAAATATTATTGACAAAAATACTGCCTCTCTAATAAGACTTATATTTGTATGGTGAGACCATAAGCTACTAATGTGGTCTAATAACTGGTTGTGATTGGTGGTTGGTTTAACCACTAGTGGTGTAAAAAAAAGGAAAATACTATATATATATAGTGACTTACACCAAACAGACAATGCTCTAGATAACTGATATAAAAGTTACCTAAATAAGATTATCTACTTATCCACATGTTCACTATGATTATATTCTTAAAGTATGCTAATGCCTTATAAGGCCACACATAAATGTAATATGCAGTGAAACAACTTAAGACATAATACACATTGCGACTCTCTTAGAGGAAGGAAGACTCAACATCAAGAATCGTACATCAACAGGGAGACGTATGACGTATCCGCTATCTTATCCATAAATGATGGCGCACAGCCTCACAATAATAATACATTAGTAGTAGTATGGATAGGTAGTCGATGCGTTAGTATATATTAACCCAATGATAAAAATATGAAAATATAAATTGCTTGATCAGATCATAGCAGCCGTGTGGCGAAAATGAACCCAAGTAAATATGAAAATGGCGGCCAGTTCACCACAGCACGGCAATGGCATATATTGGTTATTAAATAGTGTCAATGAGAAACCAATTGTGTTGCACTATAAGTACATGTTAGTATTTATTTGGATACGATATATTGTTGCTAGAGAGAGGTAGTTCTTAGAGCCCTAATCGTGCCGATAGTATACAGTAGCTACTAGTATCCAAATCCTTTGCAATAAGTAAGTTTCTAAAGTGGTATGTTAATAACTAGACATGTGCACAGCACAAAATTTCGTTTTGAACTAATGGATTAGTCCTAAAATGCAATTTATTTAGTTGCTAAAGAAATTCGTTTTCAGTTCTTTAGAATGAAAACTAATTTCATTCATCCGAAAACCAGTGGATACAATTACTATTGTAGTGGCCCCTCATAGGGCTGAGATCGCTGCTTGTTACAGTATCTCTCACTCTCAGCACAATGTGGGCCATATTACATAGTTGGTGCTAACTTAACCAGAGCTGTTGTAAACTTCCCAGAGCCATTATAGCCTATGGAGGTTTTCAGTTTACAACAGCTCTGGTTAAGTTAGCACCAACATTGTAATACTGCCCCGTGTCAGGCAAAGCTGTTACAGTAACTGACTGCTGCTCCTCACAGCGCTCAGAGTTTCAGTAAAACTAGTAAATAATATTTTTATATATAAGAGGTTAGAACAATATTATTTCCTTGTTTTACTGAAACTCTGAGAGCTGTTACAGTCAGTTACTGTAACAGCTGAGCCTGATACATTGTACTGAGAGATAATGTAACAAGCAGCCGATCTCAGCGCTCACAGCCACTGGATTTAAAGGGTAAAAAAAAAAAGGCTCCTCTGTATAATGTTTAGAACATCCTCCTACATTAATTAATACTCCTCTCTGTATAATATATAGAACATCCTCCTGAATTAATTAATGTCCCTCTCTGTATAGAACATCCTCCTCAATTTATACCTTTCTCTGTACAATGTATATAACATCCTCCTGCATTAATACCCCTCTCTGTATAGTGTATAGAACATCTTCCTGCATTAATTAATGCCCCTCTCTGTATAGAACATCCTACTGCATTAGCATGTGGAGGGTGCAGAACTTCGGATGTTGCGCTCTTCATTGCTGGTCTCCTTCACTCATCAATGTAATATCACAAAAAGAATTGAAACTGAAATGTAGTGCATTTTATTTTAGTTTCTTTCGTTTTTTGTACTGAGCAGTTTCGTTTCTCTTGAGTCATACGAAAACTAAATTATCCCAAAATTCGGACTAAATCGTTTTAGTACTAAAACGAATGCACATGTCTATTAATAACCAAATTAAATAAATCAATCAGATCACTACAAGAAATATCTCTTATATTGCTATGGATATTCACAGCAACGCATTAAAATGAAGATTTGCGTTGCGATAGTGAAAAGGAGGATGGGTTGATAAAAACATACAATATCTAACAATTCCACAACAGTATATACATGGACGTATTGACATAAATTCTTAAATAATTGGATAATACTCTGGGAAATCAAAAGGAGGGAGTTAACCTGATTAGATAGCATTAGCCTTATATCCACAAACCAAATACATTGTTGACAGACAAGGAAATTGCTGCTATGCAAGAATTGATAATCGTGTCCATTGTTTGTCAATAGCTAAATATATACAGTGAGACTTAAATCTCGATTTAATGGAGAAAAATAATAGGAGTCTCAACGAATGTGTATAATGTTTGCAGACCAATATTGTTTTTAGACAAAAGAAAACATAAGTAGTTAAACCATAATAACTGTGGTAAATGTAGCCAAAAGTATCCAAATTAACTACCAATTTAATCAGTATTAACACCACACTAATTTGTTGTAGAGAACTTATATTAAATACTAAACAATTTTAAGTTTGGACAACCATACTTGTAGATGAAACATATTTTGGAGAAATGACCATATATACAAATACACATTAGTGCTTATTGGAGCATGGTCTTATAGGATTGATATATAAAGCCACACTGCAGGTGGAATATTTGTTAGTTAACCTAGCTAGAATATCCCTATTGGTGAACTTCTGGCGTACCTCCAATTTAACCTGAAAGTAATCCACATTGGGGAGCAGAAGGGAGGACAGTCAAATAATCACCAGTGATAGGCTAAACGGAAAGAAGAGGGGTCAATGACCACCAGTCCACAAAAATAATTCTTGAAGCAATTTAGAGAAAGTGAATAGCAGTTAAAAAAGGGTTAACACCCATCAACATTGTACTGCGCTCAACGCACGTTTCGCCACCCACATCATGTGGCTTCGTCAGGAGCGTGAAGTTGTCCCTTCCATCGATCTAAATATATACAGAATGTAAATCCTCCAAGGTAGAGCCAGTTTAGCGTAAATTGACTCGTTCCAGGTGTACCTATCTACAATTGATTTAACAGGCACGTACTGGCATGCGTATCACATGTCTCCCTTCCATCCAATCATTGAAAACAAATGCATCCCATAGATACCTCGTGTAGTACATATACCGGGCTGTTAGTTTTCAAATAGCCTTCTGACAAAAAATATTTCAAAAAACAGGATCAGCAGAAGGCTAGCAATTTTTTTTTTTGTGAAAGGATTTTGCCAGGAAGGATACATTGAGATTTCTCTCGTTTTCAAGTATGTCCTGTTAATACAGCCGTTGAATATAAAACGAATCCTGTCTATTTCTGATCTCAAAAAGCTTTGCATTTATTCGCAACGTAATATATTCAACGGCTGTATTAATTGTTAGCCTTCTGCTGATCCTATTTTTTTAAATATTTTTTGTCAGAAGGCTATTTGAAATCTAACAGCCCGGTATATGTACTACACGATTTATCTATGGGATGCATTTATTTTCAATGATTGGATGGAAGGGAGACATGTGATTACTCTGCCTAGCAACAGTTGAGGAGACAAAGACACTGCTTAAAAAGGACATAAAACGTTTTATCAATCAGGCACATGTTAAATGACACAAAAAAACAACAGAAATAAAATTATATAGCTTAATTTAAAAAAAAATTATTGAAAAAAAAAATAGTAGAGTGCTGCTCCGTCTGACCCTTTGGACGAGCCACCATTGGTTAAAGCATAGTAGAATGTAATATATTATATAAACAAGTATGCATTTAAAGGCACAAAAACAGCAGCCAAACACACTATCAGGGTTATTCAAAGAGATTCAAAAAGTCACCGCACGTTCGGTGACTTTTCGTTCTCTTCAATTCGGTTCCTTTTGCTGATCCCATTTAGGTGACCCTGCGGTGTATTCAGAAAACACCACAGGATCCCCGAATTGCAGGGAAAAGCTGCCGCAAACCTGACGAAAACTAACCGCAAAACTCACCGAATGCACGCAGAAAACAAGCAAAAACATCTGGATTAACCTTCGAAAAACACGAGCAGGAGCCGATCACAAGCAGCGAAGCAGCCGAACAGGAGCCGAATCACACAGAGCCGAAGCAGCTGAGACGCAGATGAAGCAGTGAATAAATTAGCAAAACCGTTTGTATGAACCTCTGAAAATGAAACTGCTGTTTGCAAAGAAACTACTGAGCGAAAATGTCTGAAATTTACATATGAGGTCCAGGGAATGATAATAAAGAGGGCTGTTACAGAAAAAAGAAGTAAACTTAAAAAAAAAAAAAAATCGGACTTTTAAAAAAAACAATTTAAGAAAAATGCTTCAAGTATCCGAAAAAATCTATAAAGAGACTTTTTGCTGCAGAATTTTATAATGAATGGTTTATTAGATATTGAATTAAAACGGGAATATTTTTAACATTGAAGTCTATGGGATTCTCCTGAATAAATTTGCCGAATTAAACCACCGAATGGCAGGGCATTAGGGGAACCTTTCACTGCTGGTTTGTGTTCTCTGAATGGCCGAAGCAGTGCTTTTTTATGGGGATTTCACTGCCCTCGAACAGGCACCGAACAGGCACCGTATGTGCAGGCAATTCGCCAGGATTTGGCGAATTGCCTGCTCTCTGGATAGCCGAATGGCCAGGAAAGGCAACCGAACACTGATTTTCAGCGTTCGGTTACCTTTCTCAAGCAATTCGGATCTCTTTGGATAACCCTGAATGAGATGGAAGGAATCAGAAGTCTTAAGTTTAAGTGCGAGACTGCATATTATGTATTTATTAACTTATCTCATTACTGTGCCTTATGAATTTAACAAGTGGCAACCCCCGAAAAAATGATTTTAAATAGCAGTCTATTATTAAAATGTGTCTTTCTTGGAACATTAGGTAAGGAAGGTTACTAGCGCTCATATCCAAAGTTAAAAATAGCTGTAATAATGTTCGGATTAAAGCAATGACCTTTTTGTCTATCAATCCCTTATTACTGTGCATCTGAAAAGCATTTTATATTTTATAATGTGAAATAGTCAGTTAATTTTTCATTGGAGTCAGACAGAGCAGTCCAGGATGCTGTACACATTTTATGATCACTTATATTTTTTTCTGACTTTTTTATAAACTACTACAAGAAAATAGTTTTTGCTGCATGCAAAGATTTTATTGAGGTTTTTAGGTGTTCTGAGAGTCAATGTAAAAGTTCTTATTCATTGTCAGAAGAAAACTGGCATATCTGGGACGAACTGATTGCCCCCTATTTATCAACAGGAACGGTTCTGATGATTTTTAGTACACCTAGAATACTTACTGCCATAAACATTGAGAAACTACTTAATACTAGGTTGCTCCAGTTTCACCTTCTGATAGAGTCTGTGAACAATTCATCTTTTATTATTTTAGTATGAAAAAAATTATGCATAAAAATGGAAAAAAACCCCACTTTTGCGAACTTTGACCCCAAAATCTACAACTGCCAAAAAAGACCCCGGCTAAATGGTTTTGAAATTTTGTCTTGAGTTTAGAAATACCCAATTATTACATGTTTTTGCATTTTAACCCATTCACTGCTGAGCCATTTCACCTCTGTGTGCTGAGCTCATTTTGACTGTTTTATGCTCATCATGTTTAAACGTGATTTGAAGTCCTATTTTATTATACAAACCAGAATGAATTAGAAAAACAACTTTTTTTTTTTACATCAAACATGGTCATGTTTAGTGTCATTGGAAAGGCTATGCTCTAGCCCAACATGATCCCAAAACATGACCCTCTAGCTGCCACCGATAGGGAGATACGTGGGTTCAAAGGATCCCCTCCTTTTCCACTTGGCAGCTAGGGGGCTAACTGCCAACTGACATTGTGCATATGGCAACAATGTCAGTTAGCGGGGGGAGGCCCCGGAGGGGCTTGGCTGACATCCAAGATGTCAGCCATCTCCGGGAGAGGACCACAATCCGGTGCCGATTGGCTCCTGAATCATGATCCTGCACCTAAGGGGTTAAAGAGAGGCATCGCTGGAAAGGGCAGACTGTGCCCTTTCCAGTGGTGCCTCTCATTTTTTTCTAGCTTCAGCCGTTCTGGAAGGAGAAGGGTCGGTCCAAAGGGTATCGCTGAAACATTAAATGGTTGTTCTGTCACACAGCAACCCAACACAAAAAGCAACAATTATAAAATTGTAGGATACCCGATTAAACAGGACTTCTGCAGTGTCTAGGATGTGTATGTAACACCTTTCTTGATTTCCCTCAAATATAAAAAAGTGAAAACATCATAGTGCAACCAATAAAATGTAATACGTAAAATGGAGGTAGTTTTAAGGTCCCACTCACATACTTGAGAGCCTACCAGTCTGTGGAAAATTCGCCTGTGAGCTTTTCTTGCTCACAGGGCCCAGGTGAAATGGTGAAAGCAAATAGGCACATCTCACATTTCCAGATTATCTCAATAACTAAAGACACAAAGGTAATGAATGTACTTTCTGCTATAATACATCCAATTTATGAGTCATTTCAACATGTGTGGAGTCCATGGATTGAATACAGATTTATTCCTGATTGCAGGAATTTAGGGTGGAGAGAGAGAGAAATTTTGTGCGGGTTTGTGTATGTTCTTCAGTTTATGTCTCTGATGCTGGGCATTGGATTGTATTTGAATCCCTGGTACAATTATGTTTTACTGTATATACTGTGAAAAAATGTGTGACCTGTGAAAAAATATAGTTAAAAAAAGAAAAAAAATGCCATAAATAGTCACGTAGCACAGTGCAGTGCTGTCACTGAGTTAATTCTGTGGGAGACCAATAAATATGAGCTATCACATCTCACAGGATGACACTGAGCGCTTGTAAGGTCTACAACCTTCCAATAAGGAGGAATGAATTCACATCACAATATATTACCAGAGGTCATTTAGACTGCCATTTTCTAGAATTAATTCCCCTGAACATAATCAATGGCGTCAAACTTCAATGGCTGTACTGATCAATAACCTTATAATCAATTGATTAATCAATTAAGGTAACTAGAAAAATCTGTCTACTGAAGCAATATCTCATTTCAAAGGATGAGGGAAGCTGCCCAGAGAAATTAGTGTTAAAGTAATTTAAGGTCTCTCCTCTCTGGTCATAGATTCTCACCTTTTTTAGCATTATCTCTTTAGAACCCACATGCGGGTTGGAGGTCCGTGGGGATGGATGGTACTGGCCTCTCTACTCAATATTAAAGAGTTATAGGAGCTACTTATTTTTAACACCATGTGCTGTTGTAGTGGATTTAGTAGTCTAGGTATGTGGACAACCTCCATGTTCACCTAGGGCATTGCTGTTCATAAGTATTTCTGATTATCGGTGCCAAATAATATAAATTAAATACAGGCTGAAAAACTTTACTTTAAGAACAAAACTGAACTAGACGATAAAGTACATTTTACATTGGAAAGGGGGCGCAAGCTGCTGTGATCATCATTCTACTATGATAGGAACAGGCTTGCCTGGTTTTCCTGTTGACTGATGATGCTGTTGCACTTAGTTATAGAGTGAAGGATTGCCTCAACAAGATAGCCTTCTTTTCTCCAAGTAAATGCTTTGGGCGCTATTCCTTTTAGCAGTGTCACTATCTTGGTGTAGGAAGTGAGGGGATGAGCCTGATATGCAGATGATACTCGAGCGGAGCCACGTAAATAAGATACAATGGTTTTTTGAAGTGTAGCGCTCACCCCCGGAGGAGCCGCTGAAATTGAACCTCGGGTCAGTCTCCCCGCACTAGGGAATAAATATACTCCAGCACCGTTGTGGATTTTATAAATTATATAGTTTACTAGAATAAATGGCATATAATGAATAACACGGTGTTCGTATATATATTTACAGTACTTCGTAATGCGGGAAACGCGCAGCGGAAAAGAAATACGATGCTTCGTAATTCGAGAAACGCGCAGCGGAAAAGAAATACGATGCTTCGTAAATCGAGAAACGCGCAGCGGAAAAGAAAAGAAGAAAATCTTTAACCCCCTGTCTTGAGGTTGGGGAGTGAGTCCCACACAGGTTATGTCCCAGAATGTACGTGTGTGTGTGTGTTATGGTACCCGGGTACAATATTCAACTGGCCAGTGAATTGCTTATGAGGTATCTTCGACTAGTCAAGTTGGGGCCCTGTGGGTTTTGGAAACAAACAGCAGCGTGCTTTCTTTATTCACAAATGGCCCGGAAGGCCTCTCACCCATCCGTCAGATACTCAGTGCTCCGCTCGACCCAGGACGTCTCTCCGCTCGATCTTGGTTGGGATTCTCTGGACTACCGGATCCGCTGTCTTGCCTTTCTGTAGCTGCTGCAAGATGTCCAGCTCACCGCCTGCTCTCCCTGTCCAATAGATCTGCGGTGCTCCTAACTCGGGGTCCTCTCGCTCACTTGGTATCAGCGTGGGTATTCCTGTGAATCACTGGGTCTTCCTCTAGTAAGGCTGAATAACCCAGTCTTTAGCTCTGTCAGGCCCCAGCTGCGCTCCGGCCTAGTCACTGTCTCGCACTGCGTCTTGCTTCTGTCACTCCCTGGCGCGCTCTGCCAGCTCTCTCCACGAGGCTCAGGATGTAAATCTCTGTGTCCCACCCACTTCCTGTGTCTGCCCCAAAGCATGCCGGGAAATGTAGTCCCAATGTTTTCTGTGTTTGTCCAGCATAATCTTAGCATGGTCTCTGTCTCCCTCTGGTGGCCATTGCAAGTAGAAGCAGCAGAACAGTCTTTTTAAACACAGCGCTACAGAAGCATACGAGTGAACAGCAATATGGATGAAGAGATGACTGAAGGGGTTTTGTAGCAAGGGAGGAACAATACACAGGGAGACACTGAGGGCAACACAGCAGGAGACTTCCGAGAGACACGAGACAAGAAGAGGGCTGATGGGAGACTTGAGTAGCAGGGCACTGGAGACTGGGAACCAGGAACAGCGGTAGGTTGAAAGTGAAGTCAAATATCCAGGCAAAGGGTTGGGGCAGGTGGCTGGCAGGAAACGTAGTCAAAGTCCAAGCAAAGGTCGTTACACAGGGGAAATCGAATAGAAAGGAAGGAGGGGAGCACAGGTAAGGAGCAGGCTTCAGGAGAATGTTCACCAAGTATGGCTGTCAGGATCCTTGGCTGTAGCCATCCTGAAACCCCCCCTGGTGGTTCACTTCCATCCTGTTCCTGCCCTGCAGCCAGCAATCAGCATCCAGCAGTGTAAGAGTTAAACACCAAACACACGTGACTCACGAAATAAAGGGCTTTGCCCCGCACTCACACATTGCTGGTTCATTATGGCTCATGCTCACCAAGAGTGAACACCCTTGCTATTGTTGCCATCTGCTACCTGATCCTGATCCCCCATTTCTGGTTCCTGCAAATTACAACCATCATCCTCTACAATCAACCTGGTTAGTCTTTATTTCCATTCACCCGCCACCATCCATATCCTCTGTTTATCAGTGCAGACCACTGCATCCTGGGCTCATACCCCTGCCATCCTGGTGCCACCCAGGTACCATCCCCACGTTCCTGACAGAATGAACCAGCCCAATACAAATGAGCCCGCAGTGCTGCACTTTATGGTGGAGTTACTGAAGACGACCTTCCAGGAACTATTTAAAAACCTGGCTGATTCCCTGGTGCAATTGCTGCAGAATATTCTGGGCACCTCAACTAAGGTGTGCGCTCCTCCAAACAAACGCCATGATCCCCTGTCTCCTGAAGAGCGTGTCAGGAGACAAAATAGCAATTTGTGCCTGTACTGCGGGGCAGGATCACACTGGATATCAGATTGCCCAGAAAACCCCCCCAGATCTGCGGTTGTCAAACCAGCACCGGTTTCTAAACCTGCTGCCAATCCCAAAGACGCTCCAGTGCTTAGAACTCTGAAGCAAACCCAGGCTTCCAGGCCTGCTTCTAGGCCTAAACCTGCTTCAAAGAGACCTGCTTAAGCCGGTACCCCTACCCAAACCGGCCCCCCAGGAGATCTCTAGAACCCAAACCTGCATCCCGAACAACTCATGTACCTACACCTGTCCCCAGACGAACTGTACCCGCTGTATCCAGGCATGTGACGTCTCTGGAGGTCAGTTCAGAAGAGGAGTATGAGAACCCTGTAATGCCTATGGAGACTGATTACACTGTGCCCATAGAACCTGTCCTTCCCATGGATCTGGAGACCACCGTACCTGTGGAGACAGATCTACCAACCCCTATGGAGATCATGTCCATGCCAGTTTCTACTGTGACACAGATCCCTTTCAAACAGGTAATGAAGGCCAGGCTGAAGAAAGCCCAGAAGATTAAGAGCTCCCTTATGGCGATCACAACTCCCATCACTCCCAGCCAGCACAATCTGCCGCTGTCTTCCTGTGTTTCTTCCCTGTCTGAATATAACCCAGAGGACATCGCTGTCTCTAAGGAGAGCCCACCGAGACAGACAGCCCGACGCTCAAAGGGACCCCCAGGTCAACACCAGGGGTCTGACACCCCTATAAAGGCGTGGCGAGGCTTCTCTTCTTCATCCAACGATGGATCTGTATCAGAAAGGGATTGTGGCTGGGAAGAGCAAGAAGAAGAGGACAAGGCATTAAGTCCTGGCTGTGCGACTATCCTTCCCTTAGTGATGGATCAGGTTTAGAAGGGGAACCGGGAGAAATGTGGGCACCAGGTTCGAAGGTGACTCTGCCTCCTACTTGTCTCCTTCTGTCGCCAAGGCCAGACGCTCCAAGGACACTCCTGTTCATCAAGACCCCTTACCCAAGGATACATGTCCCTATACGGTACAGGGATGTTTTGCGCTACCTACCTTGGTACCACCTGGATACATGGGCACCCTCATTCCTGATGCATCAGTTGACCCATCACCGGAGGACCGAGTCACTGCTTCTAACGGGACTGTGGTTCGTCACAAAGATCTCGACATCTTCGAAAAGGGGTTACACCGGCGTAAGGAGATTGAAGGGGGAACGCCATCTGGGTACACTGGTATTCTCATTCCTGTCATGTCTGCTGACCACAAGAAGACCAAGGCACGGCGGCGTCAGAGGAAGGCACGTGCCCAACCCTGTACCACCACTCCTGACCACCGTTCTGCCCTCCAGTGGTGTGACGAGTACTGGTCCCAGCACCCACCAGAGTGACCCGTGCCTGGTCATGGGCAGTCCTGCTGCCATCCTTGGTCACTCGGAGCGTGACCTGAAGGGGGAGGTACTGTCAGGATCCCTGGCTGTAGCCATCCTGAAACCCCCCTGGTGGTTCACTTCCATCCTGTTCCTGCCCTGCAGCCAGCATCCAGCAATGTAAGAGTTAAACACCAAACACACGTGACTCACGAAATAAAGGGCTTTGCCCCACACTCACACATTGCTGGTTCATTACGGCTCATGCTCACCAAGAGTGAACATCCTTGCTATTGTTGCCATCTGGTACCTGATCCTGATTCCCCATTTCTGGTTCCTGCAAATTACAACCATCATCCCCATCATCCGCTACAATCAACCTGGTTAGTCTTTATTTCCATTCACCCGCCACCATCCATATCCTCTGTTTATCAGTGCAGACCACTGCATCCTGGGCTCATACCCCTGCCATCCAGGTGCCACCCAGGTACCATCCCCACGTTCCTGACAATGGCAAATGCAAAAGCACTGCACTATGGGTACTCCACCCTTATAAAGGGGAACACAGTGTTAGTTAGTGGAATCATCTGAATCTTAGCAGAGAGCCAGAGCAGACCTGATAACAAGGCATTGCAGGAAGGGTACTGCCAAGGATCAACATGGAGCAGCACTGGTTGTGGCCTTCCTGTGGTGGTGTGATTCATGACAAGGAGCAGTAATCTGCAGGTGCAAACTCAATGAATTTCCACTCCCTGTAACCTGCTTATGAGAACAAGTCACTATGTAATTTATATCCCAGTAGGTGCACAAAACATTTTCTTACACGTGCTACTACAACAAGTGGTGGCAGTCAACATAGTAGCATATATTTTTGAGTCTAAAGGAATCCAGTGAGTGTAACTCTGGGAGTGCAAGTTCTATTGGAATGACACCGAGGAACTTTCACCCTCTATCGCCCACTGATTATATCATGAGAAGATGACGTTTGGCTGCAAGGATTTTGGAGGTGCCTGGCAGGTGAGTTTAGAGGCTGGTAATGTGTTTCCAACTGGTTAGAAGATGATTTTACTCTTGCAAAACCACTTTATACCAGATTTATGGAGTTCCAATTGTGGCATCAATGATGAGTGATATGAAAATACTCATTATACGAACACTAGTGCACGTTTGCAGGTCCCGTTCAAAGTATGGGATGTGCAAACATTCATCAACATGGAATAGGTGTGAAAAATCACTAAATTAATGCGGAACCAGGTGCCTGTTTTTTTCACATTAGTACATATACATATGGTTACACGAAATAGCTAGGTTCCCATCTGAGGAAATCCGACATATGTGTTCCATAAACTCGTTTATATTTGTTGAACCTGCACGTCTTTTACATACACGCTCTTTCATACTGGCAGATCCTGCGTGTTCCTATGACCCCCTTTATATGTGGACTTGCAGGTCCACACTTTGTTTTGCGTTCCTTACTTTAAAAACTCAATAAAAATATATTTACAAAAAAAAGCCAAGCTGTAATGCAGGGTTCTGCTCAACTTGGAATATCAAGCAGTGTGGTAATGTTTCTGAGAGGACATTCAGTAATTACCGAGCCTCACGCGATCATTACCACTCCTAGTGGAATAGGGCCCTTAGGATTTGATTCCAATGAAGTCTCTAATGTTTGTGAGTGAGCTGTTGACTATAATGACTCCATTCATAAATATTAACAGCTGGATTCCAAGTCGAGTTGCATCCTTTTTGTGGCGTGATTTGTATGGTAGGTTATTGTGCATTTACCTCCTGTGGTTTGTTTAGGAAGTACAAATGTAGTAGGAGAAGGAGAATAACCAGCCAAGCCCAGTTGCCACTAACATGAGTAATGATCAAGAACAAAAAAATAAATAAACGTTTTCAATTGTAAAATCACCATAAAACATTTTTCTTTAAAACAAATTCCAAAAAAATTGCTTTAGTTTCTTGGAGAAGACGAAAGGGAACAAATTATATAGGTCACCTGCAAAATCACTTTACACTGTAGAAAGAGATCCCAAAAATAAAAAATTAAAACCTACCACAAGCAGGTGAGGAGGATGTGATCTTCTGCCATCTTTTAATTGTAAATTGAAGGACACCGATCAAAACATATTTTTTTTTATTTTGAGAAAGGATTTTACCAGGAAGGATACATTGAGTTTTCTCTCGTTTTCAAGTATGTCCTGGGTGGCGAGTATGTACCGTTAGGTGTCTTGCCCATGGACACTTACTGGAGAGGTGCTCGTCGGGATCAAACCCTTCAGGTGTTGAAAGCCAGAAAAATGGGAGAGTGAAAAGATTTGGGTGACTTTCACAAGGGTCAAACAGTGGTGGCTAGATGACTAGATGAGTCAGAGCATCTCCAAAACGACAAGTCTTCTGGGGTGTTCCCAGTATGCAGTGGTTAGTACCTAACAAAATCCGGTGCAAGGTAGGACAACCAGTGAACCAGCGTCAGAGCCATGGGAACCCAAGGGTCATTGATGCATGTGGGGAGTGAAGGCTAGCATCTGCTCTAATCACACAGAAGAGCTGATGTAGCTAATACGTCTTAAAACCCTAATGCTGGTCATGATAGAAAGGCATAAAGAACACACTTGACACATATTATCTACCTAGAGATTGTTGCAGATCATGTACTCCCCTTCAAGGCAATAGTGTTCCTGATGGAGATGGCCTCTTTCAGCAAGATAATGCACCCTGGCAGAACTGCAAACAGTGTTCAGGAATGGTTTGAGGGACAAACATTTGAAGGTGTTGCCTTGGCCTCCAAATTCCTCACATCTCAATGTGATTAAGACTTTGTGGGATGTGCCAGATCAACAAATCCTATCCATGGAGGCCCCACTTCACAATTTGCAGGAATTAAGGGATCTGTTGCTAATGTCACTGTGCCAGATACAAAAGAATGCATTCAAAGGTCGTGGAGTCCATGCCACAACATATCACAGCTTTTTTGGCAGCATGTAGGAGACCTGAACAATATTAGACATGTAGTTTAAATGTTGTGGCTGATCAGTGGACATATTATTTATTAACCCCCCTGATGGTTATCCCGAGTGTGTCTCGGGGTTCAATTTCACCGCTGAGAGCGGTAACCCCTATACACACTCGGGCTGTATACATCACCTCTCCCTGCGCTCCCTCGTTGATCACCGCAGTCTCCTCCGGCGATCACAGCGTTTTACGTTCTGGATTCCTTCTCACGAGGAGGGAACCAGGAAGTATGAGGTCGTGGTCGCCGGAGGAGGCTGCGGGGACGTCGAGGGAGCGCAGGGAGAAGTGATGTATCCAGCGGCTTCCCGAGTGTTGCTCGGGGTTACCGCTTCCAACATAGGAATTTAACCCCAAGACACTCTTGGGATACTGCTAGGGGGGGCTAAAAAAATAGACCGCTTTTAGACGTGGTTTTTAAAAAGAATTAGACCGCCAGGGAGGTTAATAGTGATGGCTTGCCCCAAAAGCCATTGCCTCATATA
Organism: Leptobrachium leishanense; assembly: GCA_009667805.1. Classification (NCBI taxonomy): domain Eukaryota; kingdom Metazoa; phylum Chordata; class Amphibia; order Anura; family Megophryidae; genus Leptobrachium; species Leptobrachium leishanense. The sequence continues at coordinate 123,185,203 of CM019067.1, read as the reverse complement.
TCCCAGTTAGTTGCCCTTTTGTTTGTATTCCAGCCCTCAGCCCACCCCAGTTCCAACCACTTACAGCCTCAGTTGAGCTGGGGGAGTGGACATTGTTTTCAAGTAACTCACAGCTGGTACTGGGGGATCTGGATCTCCCCTACTGCAAACAGACAGGTACCAAAACAAAAGGCAGAATGCCAGCACAAAATAAAATGCATGACATCCGGCTAGCTGGGTGGGTAGGTGAAACAATGGTTAAAAATCAAGATGGTCCTACTTAAAGGGACACTACTGCAAAAAAAAAATGAAATGGTTTATTTTAGGTTGCTGATATCAAACATGGACTTTCTCCTGTATGTTTAATTAAGAAAAGGTTTTATTCTATGTGTCACTGGTGCATTTATTTTATGGTGTAAACTGCCCAGTATCTTTACCTCACTTGCTCCTCACTATGTGGCTTTGACCATAGAATAGGCTTATGGATCAGGCAGCTAACACAACACACATTGTATTGTGTGGGATGTATTCAAAGGACATCAATGGGGGGGTAGATTACGCTCCTTTTATGCTCCTTATTTTATCTCATCTCTTTCAGATGCCATCTCTTATCTCAAGTAGCATGGAGAACACATTAGCCCCTGCAGCCGTAATTAAACATTCACTCATCCACTGAATTTTCTGTTAAATACTGTAGAAGCTAAACCACAGCAATAAAGTCAAACTTTTGCACCGATTTTGGTAAAGGTTGCATCATGGGAAAAATCCAAAAAATGGAGACATCAGATAAAAACCTAAATAAATTTTTCCTTTTTACATGCAATTATTTCAGGCAAAATAGAAAACCCAGCAGCATGTGTTTTATTAAGTGGTTTTGTTTGTAATTATTATCATCATAATCATTTATAAACAGTTTCTGCAGCAGTTTACAATAACCAAAGGGAATGAGATACAGATAAACTAACATTGGAAGGAAACACTAGGTGTAGAGGGTCCTGCTCATAGGAGTTTACAGACTAGAGGGATTGGGGTTGAGGAAGACAAGGGGAGTTTTATTAGACAACAGGATCATTAGTGCCAGTGGTTTGGAAATGGTGGGGCCAGAGAAGTTGCTTCAATCATGTGTGAGCAGGTGAGCAGAAGGTTGAGTTGCATCAGTGATGTGGTACGCTAATCTGAAGAGATGGGTTTGAGGAATTTCTGAAGGATTGAAGATTAGGGAAGAGTTTGATAAGGCGAGGTAAATCATTCCAAAGGACAAGAGCTGCCCTTGAGAAGTCTTGGAGGCGAGAGTTGGCAGTGCAGGTGTAGACAGAGGACAGACAGAGATCGTTTGCCAACCGGAGTTGTCTAGATGGGACGTGCTTGTGGAGTAACGAAGACATGTAAGGAGGGGGTCAAGTTATTGAGCGTTTTGAATGTGAGCATCAGTATTTTAAACTGTATCCTGAAACGTACAGGAAGCCAATGGGGGGACTGGCCGAGGGGGGAAGTACTCGAGGTGCGTCTGGTGAGAAAAATAAGCTTAGCACATGCATTCATTACAGATTGCAAAGGGGCAAAAAAGGCATTGGGGAGGCCGATAAGGAGCGATTTGCAATAATCAAGTTGTGAAATGACAAGCGCATGAACTAGCAAGTTCGCGGTATCTTGTGTCAGAAAGGGAAGTATGCAGGCAATGTTCTTGAATTTCAGTTTTAGCAAGATTAAGTTTAAGGAAACAGAAAGAAATCCAATTCGAGACAGCTGAGAGACAGTCAGTGACACGATACAGGAATGCAGGAGAGAGATCAGGGAGGAGAAGTATATTTGAGTGTCATCAGCGTATAGGTGGTACTTGAATACAAAGCAATTGATCAGTTTGCCTAGAGAGGCTGTGTAGATTGAAAAAAGAAAAGGGCCCAGTACTGAACCTTGGGGCACCCCAACAAAGACAGGCTGCCGGGAGGAGGTACTTCCAGAAAATGAGACACTAAACGATCGTTGGGACAGGTAGGAAGCGAACCATAAAAGAACAGTACCTTGAAGGCCTAGATCACTAAGCGTTTGAAGGAGGAGCGAGTGGTCAATGGCATCAAAGGTGGCAGAGAGGTCAAGAAGAAACAGCAGAGAGTAGCACACATTTGATTTAGCAGTTGCAAGGTCATTGGTCAATTTCGCAAGAGCTGTTACTGTCGATTAAGTGAAAGTCAGATTGCAGAGGGTCAAGGAGAGAGTGGTTGTTGAGGTAGTCAATCAGATGGGAGGCAAATGTGATCAGGGACACCGGTCAGTAGTTGGAGGGAGCCGTAGGATCCAGAGATGGCTTCTTTAGGATAGGGACTATTGTGGCATGTTTGAGAGGGGCAGGAAAAGCCCCAGAGGTTAAGGACAGATTAAAAGTATGGGTCAAGGATGGTACAAGAGAAATGGAAAGTGTTTTGGTGAGATGTGAGGGACCGGGGTCAAGGGGGCAGGTAGTGGGATGAGAGGATCGTAATAATTTAAAGACCTCTTGTTCAGTCGCAGAAGGGAATGAGTTAAATGTGTGAAGATAGACATGGTAAATATCTTCCTGCATGGGTGAATGCGGCATTGATGAGATTTCGATTCTAATCTGTAATACTCAAGTAATCCAATTACAGTTTATGTTATTGGTAGCGTCCCTTTAAAGCCAAGACATTTGGGAGGTATGTGACTAGCACATATACTGGTAAGAAACATTTTGCTTCTTACCTGATATGTAATCTTTTTATTTACCTTTCTATTGTTTATTTTGCTGTGTTCATTAATTGTTAATATAAACTGAGTTAAAACTAAGAGCTCTCTCAAATTTAAGCTGTAAAAATAACAGTCTTAAACTGTGAATAAAAAGCAATGTTGTCATCATAAAACAGTAGTATAGTGTTTTATAAAATATAAGCAAACTGTAGATTTATTGTGTTTCAAAAACACCCAAAGCAGTGATTATACAAGTTTCTGTTTGTCACGGTTACTTTAGCTGTCCCTTAAGGTTTTCACAGAAATTGTTTACATTTTTAATGCTTGAAATGGCTTGTCTCTATCAATGAACAACTACAGTTACAGTTACAGGCATTTATACAAGAACTAAAAGCCATATATATGTACAGTATATATATATATATACTTAATTTTTTGCAAAATACAGATAAGCTTGACGTGTCAAAAGAAATAAAAGTCCATCCGTGCACATTTGAACTGTTTGCGTAAAATAATCTCTGCCTGGGCTATATGCAATGATACTGATTAATAGAATTACATAAATCATAATAACCAGTTAACAGGGAGCATCCTCTGGGTAGAGGTTCTTATGCAAACAGATTTACAACCATGTATTATTTTATGCATTATAAATTTAAAAAGACATTTTTATTTATTTAAATATTAACCCTTTCGCTGCTGAGCCATTTCACCCCTGTGTGCTGAGCTAATTTTTACCGCTTTCGCTCATCATGTTTAAACGTGATTTAAAGTCACATTTTTTTATACAACCCAGACAGATTATATATAGTTCTTTCCAGCAGACTCTGCAGATTCATAATATATCATTATTATATGTATACCTCATGTCCTGCCTGAATATTATAACAAAAAAATGCAATAAAATTAGAATTTTCAATCATCTACAGTGTGTAAAGTGGTTTTTTCACATTTTATCATGCGAGCCTTTGCGGTTATATTTTCTATGGGGTGCGCTTGCTAAAAAAATTGGAAATGGGGACTCGTTACATTTTTTTGGGGGGGAAATTATGTGATTTTTTTTTAGTAAACGCCCCCTTAGAAAAAATTGTTAGTGCAGCATCATTGTTCACATTATAATTGAAATGGGAACAATATTGCTGCATTAATAAAACAAAAAACCCCAAAAAGTTTTTTTTTATATTTCATTTTTTTATTTTATTTTTTTACAGTTTACATGGTGTCAGGAATGGCACCGGGGTGGCACCGCAGGTTCAGGGAGTCTAAGCCCAGGATGCAGGGATGTTCTGAAGGTACCTTGGTTAGGCTGATGTTATGTGATCCGAGGCGTGGTACAATGGGGGTTATCCAGGAGAATTGTCAGCAGGCGATCCTAGGTCGAGGGACTGGTACAGCGGGATAGTCGTTGAAGCAAGCAGGGGTCTGATACACGGTAAGTCTTTAGCAATAGCTCAGATATGTTTGCAGGATAGACTTGCAATGCGAAGCCATGGTAGAAAGGTAGGAGTGTCTCTTTATTTGCAAGCAGGAGGGTGTGGTGTGTGTGGTGCTTGTGCTTTTACTGTTTAACCCCTCTCCTTGCTGGATTGGAACGGGGGCAGCACTTTACATGTGCTGCCTGAGCAAGGAATGTGATCCTGGGGTGGTCAGCGATGGGGATCCTGACACATGGTCATGTTTGGTATCATTGGAAAGGCCAATTAACCCCTAGCTGCCACAGATCGGGAGATAGGGGGTTCATTGGAACCCCCTATCTCCACCATAGGTGACAGCTAGGGGTTAACTCCAGAACTGATGTCATCACGAGATGCGCGATGATGCCAGTCATCAAGGGAGATCCCAGAAGCTTGGCCAACATCCAAGATGTCGGCCAGCTCCGGGGAGGGGACCGCGATCCAGCCCCCGAGGGGTTAAAGGCAGCCACCGCTTGGAAGGGCAGGCTGTGTCCTTCAAAGCGGGGCCTGCCTTTTTCCTGTGCCCCATACGGATGGGGAGGGAGAGAGGTCCAAAGGACCCCACTCCTCTTCAGGCACCTTCTCCGCACTGGTGGGGGTGCCTGGAATAGACGTCATCGCACCTGGCGCGATGACGCTATTCATGCCCGCCAGGGTCCCGGATGCTGGGCTAACATCCACAATGTCAGCCCACACTGGGGGGCTGCAGCGATTGGTCGAAATACCGGCCAATCGCTGCCTCCTGTGCTTGGACGCGCAAAGCACCTGAAACTGACATCATCACGCACCGGCACAATGACAGTCCGCCGGGGTGGGTCATATGGGACTTCAAGGAAGTCAGATCGCCCCAGGAGTCGGTCCCGAGCGCATGGGGTCTCCCCTTTTGCTGCAGAGACCCAATGAAGTGTGAGGGATGTCCTCTGCATGCAACGTGCGATCCCGAGGGTGGTCCCCACATGCAGAATTGGTTAAATAGGCGAATCCTTCAATGTAAAAAATGTTATATCTTTAATTTTTGTTAAAGACCGTTTATGTATTTTATAAGTCCTTTTCGTATTTTTTAGATGACATTTTTGTTTTTTTATGGTTTCAAAGAATTTTTTATTTATAAACCTTTTTATTATTTTTAAAGGAGTTTATTATTTGGACACATTTTTACCACATTTTTAATCTATTAAGAGGAGACTTCCTTTCTTTTCCATTCAGTGGAATTCGCTGATGCTAATATGGCGCAATTCAGTGGTCTTTAACGACATCTGATAACTACTTAGACGACCCCAATTTTTGGCAAAATACTTTGACCATTCACTGAATAGTGAATTCACCGTATTGCCATTCTTAGGGCTCTGTTCCAATTTGGTTGGTAATAGAGAGCTGCAAAGACTAAAGGGCTTATTCCCTAACCACTCTTCTGTCATTTAAAGAATATTGAAGTATAATGATATATGGTGAATTTACCATGTAGGTGTCATGATTCAGGCTGAGCTCTGCAGACAGCCAGACAAGGACACCCTTTCAGGAATTGAACCCTGGTCTCCAGCATTGCAACCATCTTCTCTACCTAGTCAGACAGGGGAGCTTTAAATGTGTCTGCGTATCTGTTAGGCCCTGGCTGTTCCATGGACTCTGCTGATATGTTGGTCCTGGGCTCTCACCTGCGGTGTGTGGACTAATCATCACATCCACCTGCTGTCACTTCCCTGCCTATATATATCCAGTCTCCTCCAGACCTGGTCTGGTCTGCCACCAAGGGCCTAAGTAAACGGCTCATGAGGGAGTAACTATAGAGGCCACTGCAAGCTAACAGTGCAAGATGCAGACGAGAGTAAAAGATGGTGCTACCTGGCCTACGTGATCCCCAAATGCAAGTGAGAGACAGCTCTGACAGGTAAAAACAGTTTAAAATATAATAACAAAGAAATAATTAGGAAAATTAAAAAGGCCAAATACATGAAAATGGATATGTAAACAGGCCCAGACGGCTCACTGGTAAACTATAAAAAATGCTTGGTGGGCCGCAATGGCCATGGGCTAAGGACCAAAGGATCTCCACAAATTTGCCACAAAAAGCAATTATTATAGTAGTTCCAACTAAGTTCCATTCACATTAATACTCCACCATGGACCAGAGACACCCAACTGCTTTTGGACAGTTTGTCTTGTCCTTGAGGTCTGGCCTGGATATAGTGCTAAAAACAAGCAAAATCGTGAGGTCACACTTAGGGTTTAAAACTGGCTTAATTTATGAAGTGAGTGGCTCCCCCATCGCCTCTTCCTAATGGCGCTGCAGTACAGATATATAAAAGAAATTTGGGGAGTAAGCTCTAAAAAGACCACAAAGACATATCATGGTGCAGGATGATAAGACTCTAATGATATTCAAAGCCCCATAGGATTGCACTCACAAGATAAAAATATAGAATGGGCACATAATCAACCAACTGCTACAATCTTACCGCTTGCTGGATTCACTCGCTTGGACTAGGTACCCCATTGTCACAATAAAAAATAACAGGCCAGGCAGTTCCAATCGTTTGCAAATTTTAATGGCAAAAAAGGCAGTGGACACAATCTCCAACGCGTTTCGTCTATACATAAAATAGTCTTCATCAGGGAGGAAATAATAATGGACTGTCCTTAACATTCCCTTCAAATAGTGTGTAGAATATCTCTGGAGCTCCGCGGTCACTTCTGGTGCTGTCCAATCCGCTTGTATATATATCCGGAATCCGATCTTCTCTTTCCGGAAGCGACGTATCAGGCCATCGGCACTTCTTCACTGACATGCACAAGAATGGAAGTATCTGGCGATCCTCCAGTCGGCGGCTCTTGCACATACTCCTGGGAAATGTAGTCCATCTATACGAGCATAAATTAACCCCTTTCGTATGTATTCCGGGAGTATTGGGCTGTCCCAGGTCTGCAATATACTCCCGGTAGGGGTAAAAACCAAACAATCGATCATATTAAACATGTTCTTAAAAATACATAAAATCATATAAACACATGAAAACTGTGTAAAGCTAATGACACACAAAATTAACCGACAGAAAAGTGAAAAACCTGGATAGAGGGCTGCCATATGAATTTGCCATGGATAAATAGGTTCATGTTATAGTGGCCATCAGAAAATATATGGGAATAATACCCAGATCACCAACTCCCCCCCCGGGATTTTAAGTTTGTGCATTGAACCAGCAGAACACAAAACCACCTTCTGAATCCATGATGAAGCCTAAATATCCTTCTATTAAAGGACTAAAAAATGTCATTTCTTATATTACTACACCATTGCAGCTAAACCAAGTCTGTCAAAATGTGTTTCTGAACTAAAACTCCCACGATTCCTTGGCTATCTATTGTGTTCAAAGAATTCTCAGAATCTTATGCCATCAACATCTGCGGGGCCAGATTTTGACGGCCCTGAGATAATCAGACTTGATACAAACTTACATGATGTACACACCCTTAGCAGTACATGTTTTAACAGAGATAAAAGAAAACTGTTATTAAACATATTTAAACTTTGTAAAGAAAATTATAAGACATCAAGTCTTTCTATTCCATTATAATTTCACCTTTTAAATATATCTTCTCATTGCCATGTTGTGAAGAAAACTATCAGGGTTATTCAAAGAGAATCGAAAAGCCACCACACGTTCGGTGACTTTTCGTTCTCTTCAATTCGGTGTGATTTGGCGATCCCATTTCGATGACCCTGTGGTGTATTCAGCAAGCACCACAGGGCCGTCGTGGTGCATGGAAAAGCCGCCGAAAACCTGCCAAACACTCACCGCGAAACCCGGTGAACGCACACCGAAACCCGCAAAAACATCTGGATTAACCCCGCTGAACACGCCGGAGAAACCCGAGCAGGAGCCGATCTCAGCCGTCGGAAAAACCCGACACCGCAGACGAATGGAGTGAAAAAAAAAACAGGTCGCTTGAATGTTTGAAAAGTGAAACGTTGTTTGCAAAGAAACCACTGAGCGAAAATGTCTGAAATTTACATATAAAATCCAATGACTGATAATAAAAAGGGCTGTTACAGTAAAAAGAAAAAACGTTTAAAAATAAATCGGCAAAAAATCATTGCCAAAAAAATCCCAAAAAATGCTTAAAAGATCCTAAAAAAATCTAACGATAAAGAATCTTTTTACTGCAGAATATTATAATAAACGGTTATTAGATATTGGATTAAAACGGGAATATTTTTAACATTGAAAACTATGGGATTCGCCTGAATAAATCTGCCGCATGAAGCAACCGAATGAAAGGGCAATTCGACAACTTTTCACTGCTGGTTTTTGTTCTCTGAATAGATGAAGCTATAGGGATTTCACTGCCCTCGAAGGCACCGAACAGCCACCGTATGTGCAGGCAATTCGCCAGGATTTGGCGAATTGCCTGCTGTCTGGATAGCCGAATGGCCAGGAAGGGTAACCGAACACTGATTTTCAGCGTTCGGTTACATTTCGCCAGCAATTCGGAGCTCTTCGAATAACCCCGTATGTTCCTGTCCTGTGCAAAATATAGCAAACATACTGGGCTCTATTACACTGATTGCGCAAAAATGTGCGCGTGCACAAAAATGTATTAACGCAAGGGGAAAAACCCTTTGCGCTGAATGTCGTATTACGACGTTCGCGCATACGATGTGCGTTAACGTCTAACGCGAGTGACCCTGCGTAAACCCTGTGCGAGCGCAAGTTCGGGCGCACATCCCATACTTATCATTGTGAGCGCAAATGCGTTTGTGCGCTGGTGCGTGGAAGGTATTACAATCGATGCGCAAATTTGAACGGACAACATTTGCGCGCATAATTTTAACGTCTTTGAAAAGCTGATGGTAACTGTAAATCTGAATGTTCTGGCCGAAACCAAATACACCAGCCCGAAAAAAAAATACAGCACAGTATAGTTACACATTCTACACATACCCAAACAATAAAATTGAGAGGTTGTGGGTGTTTTTATTATTGCTGCAGCATATATACTCAGATTGATTTTGGCAGGTACAAAAACTGACCGTGAGACAATTGTGGTTCTTAATTCAGATTGGCTGAATCGCGTGAAAAAACAGTCTGCCCACCAATTTCTGCACGCAATGTTAATGCACACGCGTTTTTGCGCGTCTTTTTTACGCGCGTTATTTTTTGACGGATGATAAAATGCGCTCGGATCGTAATACCAACGTTAATTTACGCGCGTTAACGTTCAACACTGCGCGCAAAAAAATTGTGCTGCGCGGAGAATGTAATAGAGCCCTCTGCATATAACGAGGCAATTAAATAGATAATGTTGTTTTTAATTATTACAATTCTATAGGTAACACATTTCCAACAGACTTTTTTCTAAACCATCCATTTTCAAATCAGATGTTTGCGCAGACAAAAAGGTGTAAAGTAAAAAAAGAAATAAAAGAGTAAAATAAATCATTTGGCTGTAGCACTTTGTGAGGAATATAAACAAACACTTTCCGTTAGGTGATGAAACCAGAGTATTTTTATAGGTTGTTTTCCAGAAAGATGGAATAATAAGACACATGATTTATTAGCCCAGGTGTCGGTATTTTCACCAGTTAGATTACTTTTTGAATCTATCCATGTGTTAAATTGAAGGAAAGCAAATACACTTCAGAGCTTTTTACTTACCATGTAGCGGTACAAAGAAAAGAAAGCCTGCCCGGAGGAAATACACACACACATTAGAAGAAGGCAGGTACTATAAAGCTTCAAAGATGGGAAGTAAAAATTCTTAAACAGTGATGTGTGTTATAATGTACATTTGTATACAAATAAGAAGTATCCAAACAAAAATAAAAGCGGAAAGATGTGAAATAATAATAATAAAAATAATAATTATATTAAATAATAGAATCCGAAGCAGAAATGAACATTCTGGCAATATGCAAGTTAAAAGGTGTGCCCTCTACTGGAAGGCAATATATCTGTTCAATTCCAGGCCAGGTAATAAGGAACTGGGCTCAAGTGATCCTTCCTTTTGCAGGATGGCCCATGTCTTAGGTAAAGCTATTGCAAATTTCAAATCATGATTTTTTGCTGCTTTCTCTGGTTTACTGCAGTTCTCTGCCTGGACATCGAATCAAACGAACTTGGATTGGTAGTGTATAAATGCAAAGTATACTAGATAGTCAGTGGTGTAAATATACACTGCCTGGCCTCAAGTCACTGTGCAAGCTTGTATTGATCTGGGGTTGCTTCAGTTTGGTTAGATCTAGGTTAAGCAACGATATGTGTCCAATAAATGATGTCCGCCTACTGCCTGAATAAAATGAATGAGCAAGTCTCTCCATCAAGGGAGTTTTCCATCCTGGATGTCACTAGCATATTCGAAGATGACAATGCCAGGATTAATCGGGCACAAATTGTGCAAGAGTGGTTCAGGAAATATTAGACATTATTTTCACACATGGATTCGTCACCACAAAGTTCAGACCTTAACCCGTTGAGAATCTTTGGGATGTGCTGGAGAAGACTTTATGCAATGGTTTGACTCTCCCGTCATCAACACAAGATCTTGGCAACAAATTAATGCAACTCTGGATGGAAATAATTGCTGTGACATTACATAAGCTTATCGAAACAATGCCACAGCATATGTGTGCTATAATCAAAGTAAAGGGTGGTCCAATGAATATTAAGAGTGTGTGACTTATTTTGTGTATGTGTGTAATTGTATCTCATTAAACATATATTTGCTATTCAAAAGTTAATATGTGTAATATAATATCTATAGCAATAACAATCTATCCAGATATTCAAATATATAAATCAAAATCAAATCAGTGATATCTTTATAGATTGCACCCCTGCTGCCTGGTGATGATGGGCATGGGCAGCTCACGCAGTCATTCCAGCTGGTGTGCCAATGTGCACCCTAATGCTGGGCAAAGTGGACTCGCTTGTCCCCCATTCAGGTCAATACATACACCTTTTAGAGGTTTCTTAACCAGATTTAGACAAAAATTTTGAAAGTGGGCCACATCTTTTTCAGTATTCTTGATTATTGTTTAGCAAATATTTGTGTTTTATTTTCTGCTGAATTCTCTAATAGAAAGTTTGACACTGGTACATGTTTGACGTATACATACCTTAGTGGAATGATCTGTGCATGCCAGTGGTACTCTCTAGTGTATATTAATATTTTAGCATTTAGCCAAGACATGTTTCAAAACATCACTCACCTTCTTGGAATTTATTTGTAAATAAGGTGTTTTTTTTTTAACATTTACATTTTTTCTGATTTTCATTTGATCTATTATTTTTCCACAACCCTCTAGAATAACCAGCATACCGAATAACAGCCAGATAACTCATTGAGGATGGTAGGGTACGGATTGATTTATTTTACAGTGTCTCAATGTTGTCTGAAAATTGAAAATGCATTTTTATGTTATCATTCCCCCAGGCCTTACAATTTTATACATCCATAAAGAAAGGGTTATTATAACACAACCAATAGGAAGAATCCTTTTTGATTCTATGCATTGAAGGAGCGAATATAATTCATATTACTTTAATACATGGTTGTGGAGGGTTTGGATTTTCCATATAATTCTACCACTACTTTTGCCATAGTTTAGAAAAAATGTGATTACATACAGTATATTATGTTAAATGGTTTCAATTTGCTTTCTTTGACTAGATTGCAGATAGTTCACCAAGTATTGTCCTTTATACACTGTTCGGCCACTTTATTAGGTACATCCTAGTTTTGCGCACATATGGTTTGTTCCACTCCGTTGAAGGTCACGTGGCCAGTTTTGGGTATAAATACAGCAAAGCAATGTCCCTAAATATCAGTTTAGTCTGTAAACCACAGCGATAATGGGAAAGGGCAGAGATCTAGCATGGCATAATCGTAGGTGCTGGCTGAAGCATCTCCAAGATGGCAGCTCTTCTGAACGTTTCTTGTACAACAATCTCAATGGAGTATCCATGATGGTCCAAGGAAATAAAAAGGCGAGTGAGTGGCCCTTGGTGGTCAGAAGACCATCTTACAAAGCAACATTCGATGCACCCTGTAGCAGATGGGGTACAACAACTGACAACCACTTCATGTATCAATGTTATCAGAGAAGAACAGGAGAGCACACCTTCTATGGGCAAAAGCAACAGCAGCACTGGACCATCGAAGACTGGAAAAGGGTTGTTTGGTCTGAGTCGAAGTTCCTGGTGCACCATGTTGATAGTAGACTAAGGATTTGACACAAACAACATGAATCAATGGACACGTTGTGTCTGACGACAACTCTGCAAGACTGTGGGGATATTGTAATGATGTGGGGAATATTTCCCTGACACACGTTGGGCGATATTCCTGGATTCACACATGGATGCCACAGTGTACGTAAATCTCATTGCTGACCAAATGCATCCATTCTTGTAGACAGTTAATCCTCTGGCAGATGGTTACTTCAAGTAGGATAATGTGCCTGTGCACGAAGCCTGCATCACTATGGGATGGTTCCAGGAACATGACAATGACTTTTCATTGCTGCAGTGGCCCACCCAGTCCCTGGATCTCAAGCTAAATGAACATTTTTGGATGAGCTCGAAAGGAATCTTCACTCCACGCCTACACCACTGTCAAATGTTCAGGACCTACCTGACACGCTCATGTCTCCATGGTACACAATACCTCAACAACTCTTTCAGCACCTTGTTGAATGTATACTTTGATGTATTCAGACTGTTTTGAAGGTTAAAGGAGACTCTAAACGCTACTAGGTGGATGTACCTAACAAAGTGGCCGGACTGTATATGTAAGCGCTATGATGTATTTTGAGCTTTCTTGACTCAAGGTAACAGTTTATTGAGATGGCTGGGAATACTAGGAAATCTTTTCATGGACAAGTCTTTTTTGAGCTTGTTTTTTCTTATAGAAACATAGAAACATAGAAAAATGTCGGCAGATAAGAACCTTTCGGCCCATCTAGTCTGCCCAATTACATGGATACTTTACTTGGAATTATCTTTTGTTTTAACTGAAACAAATCGTCATAGGCTGAATTGTAAAAAATAATCTCCAACCATATCCTCAGCAGGTACTTTGCAGACAATTAGTTCACTGCTGTATCTACCAAACCTAGGATCATCCATCACCCCACCAAGGTGAGCTCAATATCACTTTAACTCATACATTTCGTATGGTTGATCATATTGATTCGTACAATTGTCTTGGAAAGTAATTTCACGAGGATCCAGGTGAACAATTCTGGTGCTACATAGCTTCCAGATGCAGTATATACCTTGTGAACAATTACTGAGTTACATTATTTCTGGATGAGCTGGCATGATGGATCCCTAGTAATGAGTCTAAAAGGAGTCACGGTTAGACTCATTATGAGTTTCAACACTAAGTGGTCCACATAGCAAGTTTTGTTTGGCATACCATTCAGTTCTAAGATGTTTTCTCACCTACACATTTGCAGGTTATAATGTAATGTGCGATCTGTTTACTGCTTGGAAAGTCACTGATATATTTTGATCCATCTGTTCTCTTGTCAGTGTTAGCCAATAGAGATTCCCAACAGAAGCTTATTTCTATCCATCTTTCTAGCAATTGATATTGTAGAAATAGCAGAATAATATGCATTGTAGATGCTATATATTTAAAAATAATATATAGCTGGCTGGGTGGAGTAGAGGTAACATCACTGCTCTATAACCGTGGAGACTGTGGAGACACAGGTTCGATCCCGGCAAGAGCACCTCTCCAGTAAGTGTCCTTGGGCAAGACACCTAACGGTACATATTCGCCACCCAGGACATGCTTGAAAACGAGAGAAATCTCAATGTATGGGTAAATGGGTAAAATACTTTCCCAAAAAAATAAAAATATACATATATATATGTGGATAGATATATACTGTATGTACTATTATTGAGAAACAGTACAAAAAAATAAGAATCTAATTATTCATTACACAAATTATTATTTCACTTTCCTCTTCCTTGATCTCAAAGGTTATTATTTACTCCTTAAGGCTGGTGTCAGTCGAGCATTTTTAAGAGCGGAAGGAACGTCCATGAGAGTGGACATTCCTTCCACTCTGACACCTGTCTGGCCACCTTGCTGAGCACAGTTAATGCGCTCAGCGCTGTTAGACTCGATCCTCCTATGGAGGATCGCACTTTCCAGCCCCGAAAGTGCATAATTGTGCTTCATTGGGGAGGCTTGCAGCACGGCTGCTGTCGCGCACACAATTCGTGCGCATGCAACAGAGTGTGGCCGGCCCCATCGCAGCATCACAACACTGCGACGGATGCTGGGAGGCACATCAGTACAGGCGCACATAGCGCGCTCGTCTGACCCCAGCCTAAACCAGAATCACTCTGCAACAATCACAAGCCTATCTCTGGCTGATAATTGCTAATAAGCCAGTACTAGCTGTTTCAGAGCGGTTTTGTATTGTTGCATTCTCAAATCTATGCTTGAAACCATCTATTGAGGTATTGCACTGGCATGTGAGCTGTCTGCCCTACAGAAGACTTTTGATGCAAAAAAGTAAGATTCTGACCTACCCAGAATTTATGACTTTGCATAACCTACCCAGAATTCCCTGCTACTTTTGAGGAAGCACCGAAAATTAGCTCTGGGGGAAAATCAAGTCTGATTTGCTCAGATTTATAAACGTTGTTTTGGAATGGCTTATATTCTTATTTTGAATTATTATCCTATTTTTTTCTTATTTCAGAACAGAAACAAACTCATTTCAGATTGAGAAAAATTCTTTTTGTTATGTTAAGAGCAGGTAAAGTTGAAGGATGTTTACTTCCTTTTTTAATGTCTGACGCTCTAGTGGGTATTATAAAAATAAATAATATTGATAATAAAACCAGCTGTAAAATCATCCAACGCAACATTAATATCCTAACATGCGTAAACATTAAAAACCTTAAAATACAAATGTGATGGCTGCTTCCTCAAACGAAAAAAAAAATCTAACAAACAAATAAAATGCCTACAAGCACAATTACACGCACAATAAAATGACTTGGTTCAGATAGTAAGATCAGGCACTGCACTGCACCAATTTTACTTTTCGAATTCTGGAATCGGCCAAGATTAACCGTCCCTCTGCTTCTTGAAGCTCATGAATATTTAAAGGATTTCTTTTATTTTACTAGCTTTTTCTTAAAATGCTTTTTTTTATGGGTCACTAAAAAGGAGTGAACGTTTCAAAACAAGTAACAAAGCCACATGATTGATACACTGCTGTTATAGGGTAGAATGATTAGGGGGAGAAATGAAGGAGATTGAGAATGTCTCCAGAGGTCTCGTTCTTTACGACGATGATGGCAGATCTGGTTGTGTTATCAATTACCTCGAGAACTGCCACTAACAGCACTGGGAATTAGAAAGAGGAAAGCTATTTTCTCATATGGAATGCATTCATTGACTTGCCTGGAGATTAACTGAGTTATCCCATGTGAGATGACTACTCTCGGAATGATGAGATGCAAAGCTTCTGCCTCTTTTTACATGTTTAATAAAATACACTGTTAGCAATCTGCCTTCAAGGACTAATGGAACGGGCAGATTGGGTGGAAACATAATAAGTCTCTGATAACTAGTTTTATTCTGATAGAGACGAGTTTCTGTCTGAGATCTGGTCATAAAGCCTGCCGCGAACCATGCGAACCATACTCATGGGGTGCACATATCTCATACTACATAAAGTAATACGACAGAAGGCGTAGTGCGCAAAACAGATTTGCACAGTCTAATGCACTTGATAGTTTAAAGACAGATACAGTTCAGGTACAAATTGCCAAAACATACAGAGTTATTCAAAGAGAATCGAAAAGTCACCGCACGTTCGGTGACTTTTCGTTCTCTTCCATTCGGTTCGATTTGGCTATCCCATTTCGGCGACCCTGCGGTGTATTCAGCAAGCACCACAGGGCCGTCGTAGCGCAGGGAAAACCCGCCGCAAACCCGCAAAAACTCACTGCAAAACGAGGGCGAACGCACACCGAAACCCGCAAAAACATCTGGATTAACCCGGCCGAAAATGCCGTAAAAACCCGAGCAGGAGCCGATCACACGCAGCGCAGCCGCCGGAAAAAGCCGACACCGCGGACGAATGCAGCGAATAAATTAGAAAAACAGTTTGCTTGAATGTTTGAAAAGTGAAACGCTGTTTGCAAAGAAACTTCCGAGTGAAAATGCCTGAAATTGACATATGAGGTCCAAGGAATGATAATGAAAAGGGCTGTTACAGAAAAAATAAGTAAACTTACAAAAATAAAATAAAAAAAATCCCGAAAAAGTCTTAAAATATCCTAAAAAAAATCTATAAATGAAGAGACTTTTTACTGCAGAATATTATAATCAACGGTTTATTAGATATTGAATTAAAACGGGAATATTTTTAACATTGAAGTCTATGGGATTCGCCTGAATAAACCTGACGGTTTAAACCACCGAATGGCAGGGCAATTTCGGCAACTTTTCACTGCTGGGTTTTGCTCTCTGAATAGACAAATCATTGCTTCTCTATGGGGATTCACTGCCCTCGAACAGGCAACAAACAGGCACCGTATGTGCAGGCAATTCGCCAGGATTTGGTGAATTGCCTGCTCTCTAAATAGCCGAATGGCCAAGAAAGGTAAACAAACGCTAATTTTCAGCGTTCGGTTCCCTTTCGGCAGCCATTCTGATCTCTTTGAATAACCCTAAGTACTGCATATTATAGTAAAGGTGCAGACACTCAACAACAACATATATAATTTTTTTCTTATTTACTGTTGATTGGCGGCATTTGTAAGAAAACACATTCCTGCCTTTGAGTGAACAAAAGCGAAACTCTGTGAATTATCCATGTAAAGTTGTGGAAATGTGAATGAATAATTTAACGGACTTTGAACCCAGTATATATTAAATAAATTGGGGTATCCTTTGAGTACACACATAAACAAAGGAAGTACAGGGATGAACTTCTATCAAATTATTCAATAGAAACTAAAAAGAAAAAAAAAACAAAAGTGAAAATAACCGTTTCGCTAGCAGGCCCTCAACATGGACAGTCAATGTAAACCTGTGTGGTTTGAAGACCCAGCAGATCCAAAGTCCACCACTCTGTGCGTCAGTACTAGCGGTTCCACGTTCTCGAAAAAATTTGTTCGTTTGCCGATTGCGTTGCGCAGCCGAACTTTCGTGTGGCCGTACTTTGTATATTGGACATCATTTCCTGCTACTACGGCCATAATAAAATGCGGCTCAACGCACGTTCGCACTGCATTCGTCTGACCCCAGCCTAAAACTTCAATCTACATTTTAGAGCAACAAATTTATTGTTGTAGCTTCAAGACTTGTTGAAAATACAGCATGTATATGAATGATTACAGCTCTTACTTGCCCTTTGCCCCTCTATTATGTAAACCTCCTTCGTTATAGACTCATTGTTCTTGATAGAACTCAGGATTATGTAAGATTCAAAATAGAATATCATTTTCTAATTTGTGTGTTATGTCCTCAATGTGTCTGAAGCTAAGAAGATTCATTTCCTTTTCTTTATGTACCTTCGGGTCAATGTACAAAGGTTTATCAATTCTGTGCTTTTCAGATTCATGATGATATTTTCCTTGCAAATGTTAAGCCTGTGGCAGGAGGAAATATATAAACATCTTATTTGGAGCCGTGGTAGAGGAGATGTGAAATCATATTATTTAGATGCAAATAAAAAGCTCATTTATGTCATATTCTAATAACATTTTCCAATGGTTTTCTCGAAGAGGTAATCTGTCATGCCCATACCTCGATTCACATACAGTTACTTACAGTTCCATATTAGCAAAGAGACATTTTTTATGTATTCTAAGGTACCTGATACAATTTTTTAAGGCATGTTAAGTCAGCTGATATAGGACAAATGATATATGGATTTATTGTTGGGGTCTCTTACAAGGCACATGTCTGATTGAATTAAATAATCTTTGCTCATTTAGAGTTTGGGGATTTGCAGATAACTAAAACTATATATATGTTGCATTAAACAGTAAATCAAAACACATTGCCATTTTACACTTATTAGACGTCAAAGGTTGTTGATTCTTCAAGTATCATAACTCTTTATGTGCAAACTGACTGCCAAGTTCTAAACCAAGGTTATAGAAAGCCAGAGTTATTATGCATAATAATGCGGTTAAAGTGCAGAGGCCCCGAGACTCTGAACATGCACCCGAGATTCTGAACATGCACCCCGAGACTCTGAACATGCACCCCGAGACTCTGAACATGCACCCTGAGACTCTGAACATGCACCCCGAGACTCTGAACATGCACCCCGAGACTCTGAACATGCACCCGAGCCTCTGAACATACACCCGAGACTCTGAAAATGCACCCCGAGACTCTGAACATACACCCTGAGACTCTGAACATGCACCCCGAGACTCTGAACATACACCCCGAGACTCTGAACATGCACCCGAGACTCTGAACATGCACCCCGAGACTCTGAACATGCACCCCGAGACTCTGAACATGCACCCCGAGACTCTGAACATGCACCCCGAGACTCTGAACATGCACCCGAGCCTCTGAACATACACCCGAGACTCTGAACATACACCCGAGACTCTGAACATGCACCCTGAGACTCTGAACATGCACCCTGAGACTCTGAACATTCACACAGAGATCCTGGGTGAATGTTCAGAGTCTCACAGGTCTATTCACTAAAGGTGAAACTCAGAAGAATTGTGAGGAGAAGAGAACAATCTAGACCAAATAGCCGATTCGGGGCTCTATCACCTCCTTCAAGCTAATGCCAGCACTCACGTTAGCGCTAGCTTAAATGAGGTGAGAGCGAATATGAGGTGAACTGTGCGGTTCGCTAACAGGTTAAAAAACCCGTTAGCGAATCGGTATTGGCGGTTTATACCGCGAGCTGACTGTACTTTGCATTGCCCATATTAAGTATAGGGAGCGCAAAGTGCAAGCACAGAGGACCTAGTGATCCTAACGCTAGTTACTAAGAGCTGGCGTTAACGGAAAAGCTAACACCGGCTCTGAGCTGCTGCTGGCGGATTCCGCTGCTGCAGGGCAGGCTGTTTATAAAACTGGTGTTTCATTTAATCCTATAGTGTGGCAGTTTTATGAACTTAAATAGAAATAAATAATAAATACAAACCTCAATGATTAAGAAGAGCACGCAGTTGCACCAGCTTGTATCTGTTATATGTATACCATTAGAATGTTCTGTTTTGTAACTGAATTCTGATTAGCTACAGGGTGGGGTAGCTTGACATCGCCATACCATCAAAGAGGTTTCATTAAAAGATTGTGATATTAATGAGGACATCTTAATGCAATACCACATTATCTATGACATTTACTATCATAATATGTCTGCAATGATTGCTAATGTACTCATTTTGGTGATGCAGAGATGACAGGCTTTAATTTATGGAGCATTTAAAATAACACTATTTTTAACACGCTGATTGTCCTTTGAATTAAAGGGTCAGTTAAACCTGAAGATAAACGACTTATATGTAAATCAGCACACTCAGACAAGTTCAAATATCTATGGCATGTTAAATTTATGTGATATACCAATTAGATATATATTTAATTACTACAGGAAGACCTATATTCTGGGACTGCAAATATCAAGAGGAAAAGAAAGAAAGAAAAAAAAACCTAATTTTTGTAATCAAGTTAGAACACAAATCTAAATGATCAATTATTAGATTAATATAGAACCAAATCAAAATGATCATGGTTTGATCTTTTTCTTTAACGGCTTAATCTTAATGTGAGCTGAAATGCCAACATAATTCTAGAGTAAAAACGTCAGACATAAGACAGCAACTTCTTTGACTGTCATTTGGTAGAGCCCCTCAAAACCCATCTATATAACTGGACATAAATTCTAAAAATGAAATCATGATAATTTGTAAAGTTGTAAAATATAATATTATACATTATAATAATATAAATAATTATCATGTTACCTGCAGTTGACAATGAAATGCCATTTTTTTTAAATTATAATTTTTAACCAAACAATAGCCACCGTGAAGACAGTGGATTACAGAGCGTAAGAAAATAAAAAGGGAAATCTACTAAACTCTAGACATGTGCATTCGTTTTAGTACTAAAACGATTTAGTCCGAATTTTGGGATAATTTAGTTTTAGTATGACTCAAGAGATACGAAACTGCTCAGTACAAAAAACAAAAGAAACTAAAATAAAATGCACTACATTTGAGTTTCAGTCCTTTTTGTGATATTACATTGATGAGTGAAGGAGACCAGCAATGAAGCGCAACATCGCAAAGATACAGAAAAGGTTTGTATGCGTAATCCTTCCCGACCCCTACCCGAAAATCTGACAGAGATAGAACTCCAGAATACTCACTCGCAGCACAGACAGCCAGCACAGGAGAGGAAACCTTTACTTAACCCTTGCATGTCTATGAGACAGACAAGATGATAAAAGCAGCTGGAGAAGGAAAACATTCAAATAAATCACACTAAAAGCTAATGACAGAGGAGGGATTGAAAGTAAAAACCCCTCTATTACAAGCAGCGCTGGGAGAAGAGAGGGACTTTATAAAACGTGTGTTCTCTCCCCTCCTGCTCTGCATAATAGGGCCTTAGGTCTGATACATTTTATATTATCCAGGAGCACTATCCCCCTTTCCTCATCTATAATACACGTTTTATATAAAGTCCCTCTCCTCTCCCAGTGCTGCTTGTTATAAAGTTTTTTTTTACGTCTGATACATTTATTATCCAGCTCTCACAGTTACTCTGTCATGAGCCTTCAGTGTGATTTATTTGAATGTTTTCCCTAGGTTTAAAGTGCTTTATTTTATTATAAAAATCTATTTGCACCAGTCATTTCTTCTCTGAGCTTTCAGACCGATTTACGTTAATATTTTCCCTCTCCCCTACTTTTATATACCTGTGTCTCCCCCACAGAGATACAAAGTTTAAGTAAAGGTTCCCTCTCCTGTGCTGGATAAGCATTGCACTCCGAAGTTCTGCACCCTCCACATGCCAATGCAGTAGGATGTTCTATACAGAGAGGGGCATTAATTAATGCAGGTGGATGTTGTATACATTATACAGAGAGGGGTATTAATTAATGCAGGAGGATGTTATCTACATTATACAGAGAGGGGTATTAATTAATGCAGGAGGATGTTCTATACATTATACAGAGAGGAGCCTTTTTTTTAGCCCTTTAAATCCAGTGGCTGTGAGCGCTGAGATCGGCTGCTTGTTATATTATCTCTCAGTACAATGTATCAGGCTCAGCTGTTACAGTAACTGACTGTAACAGCGCTCAGAGTTTCAGTAAAACAAGGAAATAATATTGTTCTAACCTCTTATATATAAAAATATTATTTACTAGTTTTACTGAAACTGAGCGCTGTGATGAGCAGCAGTTAGTTACTATAACAGCTTTGCCTGGCACATTGTGCTGAGAGTGAGAGATACTGTAACAAGCAGCGATCTCAGCCCTCTGAGGAGCCACTACAATAGTAATTGTATCCACTGGTTTTCGGATGAATGAAATTAGTTTTCATACTAAAGAACTGAAAACAAATTTCTTTAGCAACTAAATAAATTGCATTTTAGGACTAATCCATTAGTTCAAAACTAAATTTTGTGCTGTGCACATGTCTACTAAACTCTCCACGGAGAGCCCAAACAATGTATAATATAATGTTTAAGTAAATATATAAACATGTGTATTTTTAATAGGAATAAGTATGTATATTAGACATCTACAGTATCTCACAGAAGTGAGTACATCCCTCACATTTTTGTAAATATTTTATTATATCTTTTCATGTGACAACACTGAAGAAATGACACTTTGCTACAATGTAAAGTAGTGAGTTTACAGCTTGTATAACAGTGTAAATTTGGTGTCCCCTCAAAATAACTCAACACACAGCCATAAATGTCTGCAAAAGTAAGTACACCCCTAATTGAAAATGTTCAAATTGGGCCCAATTGGCCATTTTCCCTCCCCGGTGTCATGTGACTCGTTAGTGTTACAAGGTCTCAGGTGTGAATGGGGAGAAGGTGTGTTAAATTCGGTGTTATCACTCTCAGTCTCTCGTACTGGTCACTGGAAGTTCAACATGGCATCTCATGGCAAAGAACTCTCTGAGGATCTGAAAAAAGAATTGTTGGTCTACATAAAGATGGCCTAGGCTATAAGAAACTGAGCTGCAGCACGGTGGCCAAGACCATACAGTGGTGTAACAGAACAGGTTCCACTCAGAACAGGCCTCGCCATGGTCGACCAAAGAAGTTGACTGCACATGCTCAACGTCATATCCAGAGGTTGTCTTTGGGAAATATGACTTATGAGTGCTGCCAGCATTGCTGCAGAGGTTGAAGTGGTGGGGGGTCAGCTTGTCAGTGCTCAGGTCATACGCCGCACACTGCATCAAATTGGTCTGCATGGCTGTCGTCCCAGAAGGAAGCCTCTTCTAAAGATGATGCACAAGAAAGCCCAGAAGGATATAGACATCTTAGAGAGAGTTCAGAGAAGGGCTACTAAAATGGTGTACGGCTTGAAGGAGAAAAGTTACCAGGAAAGGCTTAATGATCTTAACATGTACAGCTTGGAAAAAAGACGAGACAGAGGAGATATGATAGAAACAATTTAAATACGTAAAGGGAATCCACAAGGTAGAGGAAGGGAGTATATTTAAAAGGAAACAAAGTAGCAAAACAAGAGGACATAGTCTTAGATTAGAGGGGCAAAGGTTTAAAAGTAACATCAGGAAGCATTATTTTACTGAGAGGGTGGTGGATACATGGAACAGCCTTCCAGTAGAAGTGGTAGAGGCCAAAACAGTAATTGAATTTAAGCAGGCATGGGATAGGCATAAGGCTATCCTAAACAAAAGATAAATCCAGGTAAAGTATCCATGTAATTGGGCAGACTAGATGGGCCGAAAGGTTCTTATCTGCCGACATTTTTCTATGTTTCTATGTTTCTAAGCAGACTAAGGACATGGATTACTGGAACCATGTCCTGTGGGCTGATGAGACCAAGATGAATTTATTTGGTTCAGACGGTGTCAAACGTGTGTGGCGGCAACCAGGTGAGGAGTACAAAGACAAGCGTGTCTTGCCTACAGTCAAGCATGGTGGTGGGAGTGTCATGGTCTGGGGCTGCATGAGTGCTGCCGGCACTGAGGAGCTATAGTTCATTGAGGGAACCATGAATACCAACATGTACTGTGACATACTGAAGCAGAGCATGATCCCTCCTTATTATTATTATTATTAATAATTAAGCGCCAACACATTCCGCAGCGCTGTACAAGGTGTAATGGGTAAAGACAGGACAATTCTACAATACATACAGGAGCCAGTCAGTATTCCTGCCAGCAGATACATGAGGATATGAGGACCCTATTCCCATGGGAATTTACAATCTAGATGGTGAGGGCACTAGAAACAGGAGGGGGGACTCCTCCTTTTGGAGACTGGGCCGCAGGGCAGTATTTCAACATGGCAACGACCCCAAACCAGGGGCGGACTGACCACTGGGTCCATTCGGACACCGCCCAAGGGCCCGTGCATGGGCAGGGGGCCTGGAGCCTCCTGCCACTATACATGCAGCGATATCCAGGGCTCATACAGTGGTGAGGTAGTGAGGAGGATTGGAGGCCTAGCAGCTGCAAGCCCAGCGGCTTTGTTTAGTAAAACTGAGCCACAGGAGCTTGCATGTGACTGAGCTGGCACGCTGCAGTGTGAGTGTACTGCTCTACAGGAGGCTGCCCCCAAATGTCGCTCGGTGTGACCAGCTGACTCTGAAGAGAGCGGAACACATGATCTTGCGTGCACCATGAAGGCGGAGAGGGAGATCCAGCTGAGCTGACTGCTGGAGGACTCGGGACCTGAAGCCAACCTACAATCACAAACAGCCCCTGAGCCCTGCTACTGGACACAAGCCTGCCAGACATCCACTCGCCAGAGTAAGCTCAGCACAAGGGGCGAGGCTTTAAAGTGTGTTTGTGGTAGAGGGCAGGGAGAGACAAGATAATTGTTAGTGCATGATCAGTGTGGATGGTCATTGTGTATATGTGAGTGTGGGGGATCATTGTGTGTGTGAGGGGGTCATTGTCTACATGTGAGTGTGGGGATCATTATCTATATGTGAGTGTGGGGGAACAGGTGTGTGTGTGTGTGTGTGTGTGAGCGGGTCATTGTCTGTGTGTGTGTGTCATTATCTACCTCTGAGTGTAGATCATTGGAGTCATTGTCTACATGTGTGTGAGTGGTGGGGTCATTGTGTGTGTGTAGATCATAATTACCAGAGAGAATATAGCAGACACTGCATAATGATAGACCAAGACCTTGGGAATGATAAGGTTAAACTGAGTGAAAATTGAAGCAGCTGGAAAAGGAGCTTATATAAATAGGATAGGGCCTGGGGGGGTGGTTGGAATGGGAGGGCAGGCGGGACAGCTGAGATGAGGGTGAATGGGCTTGTGGGTAAGAAAATACAGAGAAGGCCATTGCATGAAGGAATTTACGACGGGGAGGAGCAGAACAGACTGAGGGGAAAAAACACAGAATTAAAATAAGAAAAATGGAGGGAAAGGATAAAATATTATTGGAGCAATAACAATGTGGCAGAAATTGCTTGATTGATGAATACCTTGCTTGTTACAGAAGGGAAGATTGGGGTGGTTTCTGGCTTTGCTGGTTGCTTTCAGAGATGAGGCTGGAGATTTTCAGTTTTGAATGGTTCTGAATCGTTTGATAGTCGGTCCCAACAAAATAGCGTAGTATAATACAATATGCATGTTATAAATATATTCCTATTAATACAGTGTACTACATTAATATACTATGAAACGATAGGAGCTGCACACGTGTGAACTGGTTAAAAATAAAAAATCTTTATTTAAGGCATCTTAAAATCAGACCGACGTTTCGGTTCTCTCTGGAACCATCTTCAGGGTAACTGGCTAAGGGTGTAGACTGTCTTTTTATCCACTTCAATAGCCAACCCTTCCAAGTGCACGCCCCAATTACTGTGTTACAGCAGGTGAAAGCAATGGAGCATGTAGCTATCTCGGTTAGACTTAGCCTCTGGGCTAAGTCCCAAGACAGTTCAGTCGGTAAGTTGCCATAGCAACCTAAAAACAATGAGAATTTTGAATGGAGGATTCATTGTACTCATAGCACCAAAGTTCCGATGGACGCTCATCTAACTCTTTTATTTAACGTTCAGAAAGGAAACATGAAAATGAGATGTATTCATTTAGTCCTTTTGGAGACACTGTATCCAGTGTTCGTATCCAGTATGTCTCACGTTGCAGGAGTATTCGAGATCGATCACCACCACGCGGCAGCGGGGGGACATGGTCTATGCCCACAAACCTTAGTGAAGGCAGGCGATGTTTCATCAATAAAAAATGTTTTGCAACAGGCTTATCGGAGGTACCATCTCGAAATGCTACGTTGATAGAAGATCGATGGCCGCGTATGCGGTCTCGAAGCGTCAAATCCGTCTTCCCCACATACGCCAGGCCGCAGGGGCACGTGATTAAGTACACGACAAACTCCGTTTGACAGGTAATGCGATGTTTAATGTGGAAAGTTTGTCGCGTATGTGGGTGCGAAAAAGTAGGAGATGGAGTCATGTGGTTGCATGTTACACAGCTGGTGCAACGATAGCAGCCTTTTCTTAATTCTTGGGTACGTTGTTGATATGCTCCTATAGGGTCTGTGTGTACAAGCCAATCCTTTAAGTTCCTTCCCCTTGAGAAACTAATTAACGGTGGTACAGTGAAGACTTTAGGTAGCTTTTTATCATGTGTAAAGTTTTTCCAATGCCTTTTAATGCGTTTAGATAATGCAGCACTATGTATATTATATTTCATTGGCAGAACAATCCGGGACTCCACTGGCTTCTTTGTTATATTTTTGTTGTTAAATCGATCATTCGCTTTCTGCAACGCATTATCTAAACATTCCGAGGTATAACCTCTCTCTAAGAAGCGCCGATACATTTCCTTCACTTGTTGATCCCGACGTGCTTCTTCACTATTGTAGCGGAGGACACGGAGAAATTGCGAAATTGGAAGAGAATTGATAAGCTGTGTGGGGTGATGACTGTCCGCTCTTAAAGTAGAATTTCTGTCAGTTTCTTTTTTAAAGAGAGTGTAACCCACTTTGTCGCCCGTGCGAAATAATAAAACATCCAAGAATGGAATTTCAGCTCGGCTGTGGGCAGCTGTCAGTTTAATTGGCGTGTCTAATGCATTGATTTTGTCCACCATGGACAAGAATTCTACTTCATCTCCCTGCCAGATAACCAGGATGTCATCGACAAATCTGTTGTAAAATAAAATCCGATCCGAATACTCTTGTAGGAGAAATTTACGCTCAAAACAATGCATGTAGAAATTAGCGTATGTTGGCGCCATCGGTGCTCCCATCGCCATTCCAGCAACATGGAAATAAAAAGATTTTTCAAACCGAAAATAATTCTTATGTAGTGTAATTTCCAATAATTCAATTAGAAATTCAATGGGAGGGCCTGCGTAATACGCTGAATCTATTAATACCTGTTTGAATGCTTGAATTCCCTCATCATGCGGGATCGCTGTATAAAGATTCTTGACATCCATCGTGGCTAACAGACACGGCGTAGAGGGTAAGATAAGGTTATGGATCTGGTTAATCAATTGCATGGTGTCTTTGAGACAGGTGTTCAGGTGTTTCATGGTGTTTTTTGAGACAAAATCAATAAACTTTCCCAAAGGCTCCAAAATTCCACCTCTCGCTGAAACTATCGGCCTTCCTGGCGGATTTTGACTATTTTTATGGATCTTTGGAATAGTGTAAAGTATGGGTACTTTTGGGTGTTTCACAATCAGGTATGCCGCAATCGTCTCAGTGATATAGCCGGCCTGTACACCTCTGGTGACAATGTTGTTTACTTTCTGCATTAATTCCTTGGTGGGATCGTACGTGAGTTTGCGGTAGACAGACGGGTCTGAGAGTTGAATTAAGACCTCATTACGATAATCCACGTAATTCATTATCACGATCCCTCCTCCCTTGTCTGCCTGTCGAATAATTATGCTTGTGTCATTAGATAACTCTTTCAGGCTCGTAAACTCCTCTTTCGAAAAGTTTGTTGGATGGCGTATTTTAGACTTCAATACGTTCTTAGATTCTTCCAACACAGTTTGAGAGTACGAATTAATAAAAGCATTATTCGTTTTGAAATCTTGTGTGTTTTTGAGTTTCAAGGAAGGTATAAATACTGAAGGCGTATCAGTGAAACGTTCCTGAATGGCAAGTTTACGCTGCCATTTGAAGTTTTGTAACTCTAATTCAAAGGGTGTGGCCTTGGAGGTTGGAACAAAAGATAGCCCTTTATTAAGAACTTGAAGGTGTAATGAGGTCAGATGTTTGTGAGATAAATTAAATACCGGTACTATCTCCTGTATAATGGAGGTCTTCCCCGGGCTGCTTTTCTTCCTGTTGCCCCTTCGGGTACGTCTGTTCTTATATTTTCTTTGTAGTTCACAAATCCCCGCGTCTGCACTCGTGGTGGTAAAACGGGCTGAGTGTCGGGGGTCAGGTGTTCGCCTAAAAAAGATTGAGGACCAGGGTGGATCTGTGGGGGTGCCACTTGTTCAGTATCAGAGGCCGAATCACCTGATGTATAATCTATAGTTGAATAGATGGGTCTATTAATCCGCTGTCTAGGTTTAGAAAATTGTGGTCTAGGTCGATCAATACTTAACCACCTATAAACTCTGTGTGTAATATAGTCATGGTTTACTTTTTCTAATTTCTCTTTTTTGAAACGAATAAGATCTGTTTTGTACTTCTCCAGTTCTCCTTGGAGTTTTAACAATTCACCCGCAAAATTCGCGCTGTCCATGACTTTTGAGTGTTCAATCTCATATTTAGCTATTTGTTGTTTGGTGGTATGGAGGTCTTTACCCACCTCTTCGATAGTAATCACCATCCAGTCCAATGAGCACTTATTGGCGATAGCCACCCATTTTTTACAGTACTCTGGATTGTTTCTCCCAATGGTGGGTGAGTTAGAAATCCTGAACCCCCTTGGGATGCGTTTGTTACGAAAATAATCTGACAAGAACACTCCATGCAAATTAAGATCAACTTCCCTCCGTTTCAATTTAAGCAAATCAAAGTATAAGTCCTTACTTGATGGATGAAAGTCCAGTAGTTCCGGGGTGAGCGGCCATAGGGCTTGTTGTGCTTGTTCTTCAGATATCTGCAAAGTTTCTGCATAAGTTTGATAAGCTCCTGCTTTCTGCAGGAAATCCTCCATTGGGACGAGGTCGGTACAAGGAAACGGTTGTGTAGATTTAATATGATATCTTCTTCTTAGAAAATCCGTTGAGGGGTGCTAGGGTCTTGGATGTCTCCAACATATAGATAGTTCTCTTAGGACTAGGATGTTATAAATATATTCCTATTAATACAGTGTACTACATTAATATACTATATATATATATATATCACACATAATAAAGGGCTAATTACTTTATGATTATTTTTTAGCTTAATAGAACAGGATAGATTGAATGATCAAGGTTGTACATTTAAAAAGGTAAAGGCAATATAGGATAAATCTTAGCATTAGAGAAAACAACACGACAATACAAACTCAGAAAAAAATTACTAAATTTTAAATGTTCAACCTAGTTATCACTGTTAGCATCATGTAGCTGCAGTAAAAGTACCTGAGTTTCCAATTTCAATTAAAATATACAGCCAAAGTGTTTGAATTTGAATCCATGCCATCTTGTCTATAATAACTAAAGTGCAGTAGAGCTTTAACATTTTATTTTTATTCCTTTTATACTGCGATAGGGAACACATTCTCATTGCAATCAATCTTGGTAATCAAAAGACTTGTATTTGTTAATCAAAAAGCTTGCATAGAGAGAGCGCTAATTGCTGTGGGGTTTGTATGTATATTTTGCAGTTTTGAAAATGCTCCAAAATATTAAATATGCAAAAAGGATGAATCTCTAAATTCATTAAAATGCATTTTTTTCATCACCGTCTTCACATTTCTTTAACCTTGTATCAATGTTCAACTGCAATGCAAAAATCGAGCAAACTTACAGAATGAATTACTTGCTGAAGACATAAAAAGTTCTGGCGGCTAATCTATTACATTAACTTTTCTACAAAATAAAGCTATTTGAATATGTGTAGGTACATTAATTCAGACTAAATTTAAATGTAAGACATATATAAAACCAAAAACATAATCCACCATATATATACACTACCTGATCCCCCCCCCAGACATCAATCTCACCTTTTATTAGATAAAGACATGAAGTGGCACAGTTATACCCAAAACACGCTGGGCTCATTTGACAGGGAATCACTCCTTTATATGTGGTACCATGATTTTCAGGGCACATAGAATTGCAATAAGGGAATTTTTCCCTGTTAAAGTGTAGCTGCCACTCATGTCGCAGCAGCATGCTGCAGGGGGAAGGGACATCTTTGAGGGCAGAGTCATCCTACAGGGCAGCCCTCCCGTCAGTCTGCCTGCCTGCTTGTCTGTTGGCTCCACGACTGAGTGCCATTTGCGTATCGCTGGGTGACGGCCCCAGTTAACCTTGCCGACGGAGGCTGAAACATGGAAGTGCCTGTCACTGGATTGTGGTGAGTACAAACTGCAATATTTCATCAACAGACGAGATATCGGGCTGATTTTTAAGACCGATATGATATACATCCTCTAATGGAATATCACATTAAAAGTGAATCTGTACACTACAGGTGCACTTCAATATGTAGCCATAGTGGAGGAGCTTCATATCACCATTCCCTCTACTCTTGGTGTAACCCCTTCACTGCTGAGCCATTTCACCCCTGTGTGCTGAGCTCATTTTGACCGTTTTTGCTCATCATGTTTAAAAGTGATTTGAAGTCATGTTTTATTACAGGACCCAAACATATTATATATCCTTATTTTCAGCAGACCCCCCCATATTCTAAAGAAATACACTCCAATACTCAATTTCAGAAGGGGCAAGCTCTAGTTATACACCTGTATAAAACACTGACCTTGCTCCCGGCGTGGGAAATGAGAAGGTGAGTAAAGGCAGTAGTATTTCTCGTTTTATACGTGAAATATAGACAATGCTATTGCTTTGGAAGAAATAAATAAATAAACTATTTTGTTAGTGGAGGTTTTTGTTTGTTCACATACAGGGTTATTCAGAGAGCGTGAAAAGCAGGAGAATGACTGGAGAATGAAAAATTCTAGGTCAAAATAGCCGATTTGGAAAGTGAGATGAAAGGGAGAATTTTTCTGGTTTGGCTATTTTGACCTAGAATTTTTCATTGTCCAGTCATTCTCCTGCTTTTCACGCTCTCTGAATAACCCTGTAAGTCATGTAACAGTAGAAAAGAACAGACTCTGACTCGTCCAATGACATCTATCGTGACTTTGGAGAGTGTAGAGAATGAAAATACAGTGGTTTAAAGAACCTGCACTCTCCTCGCAATGGAGGATTGAATTTTCTATTCAATGAACCAATGCGTGAATGCTTGCTCCATCATCTCTACATTTGGTGCCAGTATAGGAAATGAGAAGGTAAGTTACAAATCAAACAATGCTACTGCACTAAGTAAAAACACATACAGGGTTATTCAGAGAAAGGTGAAAACCAGGCGAACTGGCAGGAGAAGAGAACAATCTAGATCAAATAGCTGATTTGGAAAGTGAGATAAATGGGAGAATTTTTCTGGTTTTGCTGTTTTGACCTAGAATTTTCACTTCTCCTGATGTTCACCTTTCTCTGAATTACCCCCACAATGTTGCTGCCATAGAAATGCAAAAAGAAAAAAAAAATTTTGCATTGGTTTTATTTTTGAGCATTACGTGGTCATATTCAGTATCGTTGGACAGTCCAGACTCTGACCTTTCCGACGAGACGTCATTTGACCCTGTGTAGCATAAAAATCAGAGACGCAGGATTCCAAAGAACCCTTGGCACTCCTCACTCCTCGCAGTAGTGCGGCAGTTAGGTTTTCAATGTCACAATGCGTAATAATGCTTTGTGCCATTGCCTCCACACTTGGGAAATCATGAGAAATGAGAAGATGAATTAGTGCAGCATCATTGTTCACTTTATATTTGAAAAATGAACACTAGTGCTGCATTATAAAATATATATATATATTTTTTTATATTTACAAATAACCTGGTCATGTTTGATATCTTTGGAAAGGCCATGCTCTGATCCATCGGCTGCATCTCTAAGACCATTTGCTAATTTTTACCATATTGTTCTTTCCCAAGTAGCATTAGTGCTTATACTTTACGAATCTTGCACTTTATATAAAGGTCTATAAGGACTTGAAGGTTTGGATGATAAAATGCTAAATTAATACATTTCAATTACATTTAACATCTGGGTAGAGAAGCTACGCAATACGTAACAGTGCCAAGGGCAATTACAGTACATAAAACAATAATATAACGTATGTTTTCTATTTCTTTCTGTATTAATTCTGATTCTTTTCGCTGTGACCTTTCAAAGCGGTATTGGAATATACATGAGTACATTGAAAGCTGCTAGGCCAGTTTATGATAAAAATAAAGAAAAGACATCACGCTGACTATTTGTTTCCCAGCTAATGTTATCACAACAGGGGCAATGCTTTAACAAACTTCATTTGCATAACAGAGACCAAAGAGCAGCCACATTTGTCGGTGTTATTATAAATTATACAGTATAAATATCATTATAATTCTTTTCTTCAAAATGTGATAGCATGTTATTTCCATATTAGTGTCTTTTACACAGGATGCAGGGGTCCAAGAGCAGATGGAACACATTATTGACCCTTTTAACATCATTTGCCTTAATAAGAAAAGGTGCATTAACAGTAACATAGCAATGTAAAGCATGTTTTCTTTAAACAACTGACATGTTCGGCAGTATGCAGCTCTACTGTAACATTTAAGTCTACATAGTGCAACATAAAAAGTGGCCTATTGTAAATATTATTTTTCACAGTTTATTGACGAGCGTTTTAAAAAATTAAAAGAGACACCATGTGCATCTTGACCATTTTAGCCCATTAAAGTGATCAAGTTGAGAATGATGTGCACCCCCTCCCTCCAATATTTCTGTGTGAAGTGGAGGCATGTTCACCTACCAGGGACCAATGATGTCAGCACGGTGTTACGGATCCCCCCTGATAACCAGATTTTGTTCCTTGTACACAGAACCTTATCTACTGCTCCGATCCTTGAATGGTCGGTAATTCTAGCTACCTTCAGGGACTCAAATCTTTTGGATACAGCAAGGGTTAACAGGCCACACAATCGAAATGCAAAGGAGGCCCAAACCTTATAGCTCTTAATATCACGAAAGAGGGTAACCCTTATACCAAGGACCGTGGTTCTCATACAAAGCAGGGTCAGTATATGGAGCGTGGTTCTCAGATAAGCCGGATCAGTATACGAAACGTGGTTCTCAGATAAAGCTGGATCAGTATATGGAACGTGGTTCTCAGACAAATCAGGGTCAGTATATGGAGCGTGGTTCTCAGATAAAGCTGGATCAGTATATGGAACGTGGTTCTCAGACAAATCAGGGTCAGTATATGGAGCGTGGTTCTCAGATAAGCCGGATCAGTATATGGAACGTGGTTCTCAGACAAATCAGGGTCAGTATATGGAGCGTGGTTCTCAGACAAATCAGGGTCAGTATATGGAACGTGGTTCTCAGATAAGTCGGATCAGTATATGGAACGTGGTTCTCAGATAAGTCGGATCAGTATATGGAACGTGGTTCTCAGACAAATCAGGGTCAGTATATGGAGCGTGGTTCCCAGATAAGTCGGATCAGTATATGGAACGTGGTTCTCAGACAAATCAGGGTCAGTATATGGAGCGTGGTTCTCAGACAAATCAGGGTCAGTATATGGAGCGTGGTTCTCAGACAAAGCAGGGTCAGTATATGGAGCATGGTTCTCAGAAAATCAGGGTCAGTATATGGAACGTGGTTCTCAGACAAATCAGGGTCAGTATATGGAGCGTGGTTCTTAGACAAATCAGGGTCAGTATATGGAGCGTGGTTCTCAGACAAATCAGGGTCAGTATATGGAGCGTGGTTCTTAGACAAATCAGGGTCAGTATATGGAGCGTGGTTCTCAGACAAATCAGGGTCAGTATATGGAGCGTGGTTCTCAGACAAATCAGGGTCAGTATATGGAGCGTGGTTCTCAGACAAATCAGGGTCAGTATATGGAGCGTGGTTCTCAGACAAATCAGGGTCAGTAATAGCCATCAATAATACAGTAAAGAGCTGGGGAAGTAACTCTACGTCAGGGCGACGAGTGAGTGTGGCATACTGGCTTTTAAACCTGGCGGCTCTGTGTAATCATGCTGCGCCCTGCCTCCTGGCTAGTCACGTGATCGCTCTGGGCCGGCATATCACTCGACACCCGGCCAGCGAGCAGTGAGGACGGTGCTGCCAGGTGCTGTGCAGCACCAGGGGCATCGGACGTGACACACGGTCTGTGTGCTAACATCGTTCTCTCTCTGAACTCTCGCAGCTGCGAGCAGTCAGGGAAACGGCAGCTGAAGATTTGTGGTGTGCATATGCGCGCAGAACCCATCAACCTGTTCTATAAAAGCTTCACATAATTTAGGATTTTTTTATTTTGGCGTAGTTTCTTTATCCACAATAACACCTATTTTCTAGAATTCATGACCTACAGTTCGAAATGGGTATTGTTGGTACGCATGTACATTTGTATTAAATTGAAAAAGATAGTGGATATAGCCAAAGAATAAAATAAAACTTAGCTTTTAATCAGAAATGCAGTAAAAGAATGCTTTCAAAGCTGTATTGCGATAGGCAGACAGACACAGTCGCAGTGCTTAGGACAAACATAACGTATACAGTTGCAAGAAAAAGTAAGTGAACCCTTTGGGATTACGTGGAGTTTTGCATGAATTGGTCATAAAATGTGCTCTGATCTTCATCTAAGTCACAACAATTTGAAAAACACAGTCTGCTTAAAATAATACAACACAAACATTATATGTTTTCATGTTTTTATTGAACAGAACATGTAAACATTCACAGTGCAGGGTGGAAAATGTATGTGAAATTTATTTATTTATAAAGGATTTTACCAGGAAGGATACATTGAGATTTCTCTCGTTTTCAAGTATGTCCTGGGTTCAAGAACATTGAAGTGTTACAGTTACAGAAATACAAAGTAATACAATGCAAGATATTAAAAAAACAACACAAATATACAGATTAACAGAAAATAAATATGTAGGAAATAGTCATTATGTTACATGTTTACAGGTGCATTCTGTATTGAGGTATGTTAGTAAGGAGCTCTTGAGTGACATAAGACTGGAAGATTTGATGGTGTCTGGGAGGTTATTCCATAATTGTGGTGCTCTGTAGGAAAATGAGGATCGAGCCACTGTCTTTTTGTATTGTGGTATTGCAAGTAAGGTGCTGGTCCTGGATCGGAGGTTATAGGATGAGGGAGCTGCTGGGGGAAGCAGTCTATTGAGATAGGGTGGCAGCTTCCCAGAAAAGCTCTTAAACACCAGGCTGGAAAGGTGAAGGGTGCGTCTAGATTCCAGCGATGGCCAGTTTAGCTCTTTTAACATGTCACAATGGTGGGTCATGTAGTTACATTGTAATGCAAAGCGGCAGAATGAGTTATACAATGTAGTAAGTTTCTGAAGATGTGTTTGCGGGGCGGCTGCATACACTACATCTCCGTAATCAATAGCCGGCATAAGCATTTGTTGTACAATCTGCTTTCTTACCGCAGGGCTTAGGCAAGATTTGTTTCTGTACAGGGCACCTAGTTTGGGGTAAAGTTTAGATGAGAGTTTTTCGATGTGGGGGCCAAAGGATAGATTAGGGTCCAACCACATACCTAGATATTTGAGAGAAGTGACTGTGGTCAGCGTGCCATTTGATTTTGTCCCAACACATAGATGGGGATTTTGCAATTTGTGTAGTTTAGGTTTTGTTCCAAAGAGCATCGTTACAGTTTTGTCATTATTTAAAAAAAGTTTGTTGTGTTTGATCCACTTTTCTACCTCTGTGAATTGTTCTTGCAGCACGGCTTCCAGCTGCCGGAGATTTGGTTTGCTGGTATAGATTACGGTGTCGGCTGCATACATATGTACAGTTGAGGCTTTACAGACGTTGGGCAGATCATTTATGAATATTGTGAATAGCAGGGGCCGAGTATTGAGCCTTGGGGTACACCGCAAGTGACAGGGAGGGGGAGGGAGGAGCTGCCAGAAATTGACACATATTGTGATCGGTCAGATACATAGGATTGAAACCAGGTTAACGTGCGATCACCATTGCCAGAGTTTTTAAGTTTTTCTAACAAGATGCCATGGTCTACTGTGTCAAAGGCCTTGGCAAAATCAAGGAAGATGGCTCCAGTTAAGTTTCCTTGTTCCATCCCAGCTTGGATATCATTGCAGACTTTTAAAAGGGCGGTTGTAGTTGAGTGATTTGGACGAACGCCGGATTGATCTGGGGTTAAGTAGTTCCAATATTGATAATAATCACGTAATTGTGTGTAGACGCATTTTTCCAAAATTTTTGACATTACAGGGAGCAACGATATCGGACGGTAGTTGGATACCAAAGTACTGTCACCACTTTTATGGATAGGTACCACTCTTGCAGTCTTCCAGAGTCAGACAGGCACTGGTCTAAAACTGAATTCCTGTCTGATACAGGGACTTTGCACAGTTGGAGGGGCCTGACCTGCATGAGGCCTTTCTGATTGCATGTCATTTCCTAGCTTGGCAATCAAAGTGGTGGCACATCCAACAAAATAATCATTAAAGGCATTTGCTACATCTAGGGGGTGTTGCAGGGTTTGGTTGTTTACTTTGACAGCAGCCAGCTGGGAGTGGACTGGGGGTGCTTGTATGTCACTTATGGTTCTCCAAAAGTTTCTAGGGTTTGATATGTTATTGTTTAGATTTTCATTGAAGTAATGGGCTTTAACCATTTTTGTTTGTTTTGTGCATTCATTCCGGCATTTTCGGTATTCACAGTGATCGTTCATGGAACCAGTACTCTTGAAATTTGACCACAGTGAATCTCTAAGACGGTACATTAGTGTAAGATCAGCTGTAACCCAGGGGAGATGGGTCCCTTTTACTCGCACTTTACGCAGCGGGGCATGTGAATTCCAGACTTGCAGGAGCTCAGACTGAAAGTATTCAATTGCACAGTCTAGGTCTGGGATTAGGTTTAGTTTGTACCAGGGGAGCTGTTTGAGATCACTTAGGAAGGATTCAAGAATAAATTTCTTGAAAGACCTGGTGGTTATTACCTTTGGGGGAGATTTCATGGCCTTTATTTTGCACACGCAGTACACTAGACAATGGTCACTAAAGCTATTAGCGAGAACACCTGCCTCCTGTAAAGGAGGTTGACCCTCCTTTGGCAGCAATAACCTCAACCAAACGTGTCCTGTAGTTGCAGATCAGACCTGCACAACGATCTGGAGTAATTTTGGACCACTCCTCTTTACAAAACTGTTTCAGTGTAGCAATATTCTTGGGATGTCTGGTGTGAATCGATCTCTTAAGGTCATGCCACAGCATTTCAATCGGGTTGAGGTCAGGACTCTGACTGGGCCACTCCAGAAGGCGTATTTTGTTTTGTTGAAGCCATTCTTTTGTTGAATTACTTGTATGCTTTGCGTCATTGTCCTGTTGCATCACCCATCCTCTGCGGAGTTTCAGTTGGCGGAATGATGGTCTTACGTTTTCCTGCAAAATGTCTTGATAAACTCTGGAATTCATTTTTCCATCAATGACAACAATCCGTCCAGGCCCTGAGGCAGCAAAGCAGCCCCAAACCATGATGCTCCCTCTGCCATATTTTACAGTGGGGATGAGGTTTTGATGTTGGTGTGCTGTGCCTTTTTTTCTCCACACATAGTGTTGTGTGTTTTTTCCAAACGACTCAATTTTGGTTTCATCTGTCCACAGAATATTTTGCCAGTAGTGCTGTGGAACATCCAGGTGCTCTTTTGCAAACTTCAAACGTGCTGCAATATTCTTTTTGGACAGCAATGGCTTCCTCCGTGGTGTCCTCCCATGTACTCCATTCTTGTTTAATGTTTTCCTTATTGTAGATGTGTCAACAAAAATGTTAGCATGTACCAGAGATTTCTGTAAGTCTTTAACTGACACTCTAGGATTCTTCTTTACCTCATTAAGCATTCTGCACTGTGCTCTTGCAGTCATCTTTACAGGACAACCACGACTAGGAAGAGTAGCAACAGTGCTGAACTTTCTCCTTTTGTAGACAGTCTGTTTTACCGTGGATACATGAACATCAAGGCTTTTGGAGATACTTTTGTAACCCTTTCCAGCATCATGCAAGTCAACAATTCTTGATCGTAGGTCTTTTGAGAGCTCTTTTCAGCGCGGCATGGTTCACATCAGGCGGTGCTTCTTGAAACCAGTAAACCCAAAATTGGTGTGTGTTTTTAAAGGGCAGGACAGCTTTCAGCAACACATCCAACAATATCACACTGATTGGACTCAAGGTTGGCTCACTCCTGGCTCCAATTAGCTCTTGGAGAAGTCATTAGGCTAGGGGTTCACATACTTTATCCACCCTGCACTGTGAATGTTTACATGTTCTGTTCAATAAACACATGAAAACATATAATGTTTGTGTTGTATTATTTTAAGCAGACTGTGTTTTTCAAATTGTTCTGACTTAGATGAAGATCAGAGCACATTTTATGACCAATTCATGCAAAACTCCACGTAATCCCAAAGGGTTCACATACTTTTTCTTGCAACTGTACATGTCTCAGCGGAGGCATTATGCTCTCACCTCCGCTGAGACATGTATACGTTATGTTTGTCCTAGGTAAGCACTGTGACTGTGTCTGTCTGCTATGGAGTAGAGGTAACATGACTGCTCTGCGTGGAGAGAGCCTATGGAGACATGGGTTCGATCCCCAGGACCACCTCTCCAGTAAGTGTCCTTGGGCAAGACACCTGACGGTACATACTTGCCACCCAGGACATACTTGAAAACAAGAAAATCTTAATGTATCCTTCCTGGTAAAAATCCTTTCTCAAAAAAAAATATTTTCCGATTAAAAGCTAAGCTTTATTTTATTCTTTGGCTATCTCCACTAGCTTTTTGAATTATTAAATTGGGGTTACCCCCCCCCCCCATCACCAACAGTGGCAAGAGCCTTTTTTCGATGTTCAATAAATTGCTTCCCACTATTATCTCGGTACACCCTGCGAGTGTTTTTGTACATTTGTATTAAAACTGGAACAAAAAATTTGCAAAGGTTGCTTACAATCGTGGCATTCTTTCTGAAAAATGAGATAACCCTAAATCAGGGCAGCTTGTGGCAGAGCACCTGCACAACTGTCAGGCTTGTGTCACAAGGGAATGCCTAGTTTGATTAATGGGAGCCCCAGCCCTGAATACTATATACTGCAGGGCAGTGGTGTATTTAGGTTTTGTGTTGCCCGAGGCCTGACTAAACTTGTGCACCCCCTTTCTCTCCAGCACTGATTGTATACTCAGCTTCCTCCACGATGACTGGGTCTGCTGGAACCGATCCTGATGGGGGATGGGAACCACAAGACTGCCGTGGATAGACAGAATAGATTGTAAACTTGGGATAGTAAAATCACCATCAATTTAATCAGTATGAATTAAAACCATATATGGACATGTAAATCCGACATGTTTCGTCGCACAGCGGCGACTTTCTCAAGGATACTATCCTTTCAAAATATATACATTCTGTGTAAATATATATATATATACACACCCCTTAGAACAGTTAATTGAAGACTGGTGCTTAGGGTTGTCACCTTTTCCTCAAGCCAAACCCAAACACTCTAGAGCTAGGCTTGGGCAGCATATTTTTTTTGTAGCGTATCCATTACGCCATTATGCGTAAATATTATGGCACGTGGTATGCATTGCATGGCAGACTGCTATGATGGCACACTCGTATGCATGGCAGACAGGTATTATGGCACACTGGTATGTATGTCAGACTGATATGCACACTGGTATAATGACACACTGGCTGGCTGGTATGTATGGCAGACTGGTATTAGGGCACACTGGCTGGTATGCATGGCAGACTGGTATTACGGTGCACTGGCTGGTATGTATGGCAGACTAGTATTATGGCACACTGGGTGGTATGTATGGCAGACTGGTATTAGGGCACACTGCCTGGTATGCATGGCACACTGGCATGTATGGCAGACTGGTATATATGGCACACTGGGTGGTATGTATAGCAGACTAGTATTAAGAGAGGTGGGAGGGATTTACTTATCAAGATCAGATTAATTTGTTGTCACCATGATTCTTGGACCCAGATCCCTGAATGATTGCAGCAGGCACAGCTCAGAGCAGCTCGTCTTGGGAGTCCTGCTGCCTTTCTCAACTTGGTCACGTGTGCCTGATCAGGAGCAAGTGGCTGATGGGAGGAGGAGGACCTGGCAGAGTGGGGAAGAAGAGATGTCACCGCACAACCCCCACATGTCAGTGACTGGTGGTGTGGAGCGTCTCTCAATTGCACGCAGCCTGCCCTGCGTATGAGTGAAGATTCGAGGCACAGACAGCACAAACGGTCTGCTCTCCTCTGCAGCTGCCCCTGTAATTGCCGATCGGCAAAGGTGCAGCATGCTTAAGAGAGATGTGGGTCCTCTACCGGTGCTTCATTTTTCCCTGCCACCACCAACTTGGAACGCCCCTCCGAGTGCCGCATTTCCAGTTCCACGTTACTAGACGGCCGATCCTTGCTCCGGTCACTTCCGGTGGCCATCTTTGTAGTTCAAATAAAGTTTTTTTTTTTTATAATTTTTTGCAATCATAACGTCCATTTCCCATGTTATACAGTCTTCATGCAAGCCCAAGGCTTTTTTTTGCTGCCCCCCCTAGAAAGTGCCGCCCAAGGCCTAGGCCTTGTCGGCCTAGGCCAAGATACTGCACTGCTGCAGGGGAGCCCTGTCACGTGCCACCCATTAACATGTAGGAGTTATAAGGCTGATCTGGCTACCCTAGAGCTAAAACACACTAAACATAGTATCACCTGGTGGGTTTCCAAAAGTAACATTGTGCATATCAGGAATTTATAAAAACATTTTTTTACATTGAGCACATGCCATGGGATTTTTTTACACATTGTGAAAAGACGTGTTTACACTATTTTATTAATAATGTAATGCCTTAAGCATTACTAAGTGACGTTTATCTAATCTGCACATTTACAGCCATTAAATTATATATCAAATCTAAGTCTGCAGTTCATAGCAGACAGCTGGCAATCAAATTCTACCACTGAAAAATAAAAAAAAATAAGCAGTGAATTGAAATACAGATTTGACGTCAATGCATCGACTCGACTTTTTCCTTTTCTTTATCTCTTGATCCACTTTACATAACAGTACAAAGTATAACCTGCCCTTTACCATGTATGTGTAATATGCATACTAAAATGTGAGCACATTACTGTTTATTTATATTTTTATATTCCCAAGCTTTTACAATAATGTTTGCCTACAGCTAGATAAATATATATAATTTTTTACCATCTTCTTCTTACACTTTGGCATTTATTTTCAGAGTATCTGGGTACCCAGCATAATTCGTAGACCCTTCCTAATTATTCATGAGGAAGCATGAAATCACACATTGCATGTAACATATTCACAAAATAAACAGCTTTGATTACACAGGCGAAAACCATTCCACTAATTGTGTAACCTTTCCAACAATCCGTTTGCAGCTGAACTCGTTTTGCCATGCAGTAGAAAAGGAATTTAATATTTATGCAACTCAGATTATTCAGATTTTCTTGCTAAATCTGATTTAAATTCTACATGCCTTTTCTTGACTTGAATCAATTTGATAGATTGCATACATACATTTGACAAGTGTCTAGTTTGCGACTTTCGAGTCCACGTAGGTGCAAAGTAGGACCTGGATTCCACTAGGAGATGGGAAAAAGATGTCGCAGGAAGTTAAAAGCCTTTAATACATGTTATTATCTGGAATTATTATTATTCTTTATATAGTGCCAACATATTCCTCAGCGCTGAACAAATGGTACAATATGAATAGTATTACAATACATTGAGACCGAAAAACATTTGACAAACCAACATAGACAAAAATGAGGGCTTTATTCCCTTGGGAACTTACAATCTAGAGGGGGAGGAGGGGAGAAACAGGAGAGGACTGCGCTGAGAGTAATGGACTGGTTGGGGCAGTGAAAGGTATTAGCGAGTCAGGTGGTTGGCTTCCTTGGAAATGTTACGTAATTTGTTGCGGCATAAGAAGAAAGACTGTATGTGTGGGATGAAGGACACAGCTGAGTCAAGAGTAACTTCAAGACAAAGAACTTGACTTGATGGGCAGATAGTGATGCCATTGACTGTGATAGAAAAGTCTGAAAGTGGAGAGACATTAGAGGGAGGAATTAGTAGGAGCTCAGTCTTGGACATGTTAATCTTTAGGTGGTGAGAGGCCACCCAGGAGGAAATACCAAATAAACCCTTGCTGACTTTGGAAAGGACAGGAGGAGAGAGATCAGGGGTAGAAAGGTAGATGTGAGTATCAACGGCATATCGGTGGTAATTAAAGCCAAAGCTGTTAATGATTTTGCCCAGGGAGGAGGTGTAGATGGGGAAAGGCAAAAGACCCAAAACAGAAGAGGAGATGTCAGCAAATGTCACAGAGAAGGACCTGTTGGAGATAGGAGTCGATCCAAGAGAGTGCAGTGTCACTGAAACCAAGAGAGCTGAAAGTCTCTAGAAGGAGGGAGTGGTTGACAGTGTCGAAAGTAGCGGAGAGGTCAAGCAAGATGAGAATAGAATAGTGGTTTCTAGTGGTTAAGAGGCCTTTGGTGACGGCAGTTTCCGTTGAGTGTAGGGGTCGAAAGCATGATTGAAAGGGGTCAAGTAGAGAATTGGAGGACAGGAAGAGGGAGATGCTTACTCGCATCAAAATGTAAAAGATCCGATGTGCAGGACAAATAGACTTGCTATGACAGCTATGCTTGCTTGCTATGACAATCTTCCATTGAACACGAAATAGATATATAATATTTTAATATGTTTAGTATATTTAATATGTTTATTAGTACGTTTTGGGGAAATTGAGCAAAAGGAGATAACGCTTGTGAAATAAGTTTCAGTAGTAGTTAGTAGTACCTATTATTGCAACTTTTATCTACAGACTTGGGTGCAAACAGATCCCTTCAGTACTGAGTTATACTGTATAATCTATCTATACAAAAACAATCCCAACCACGAAACAGACGAAAAGGAAATACCAAAGATAAATAATCAGCCAAACTAAATCCTAGAGAACCTGCTGAAACCCCTACAACTATACACATAACAAGCCTCCAAGAGGCGGTCGCAGAGAGACCTCTTATAAAAACACAATCTTTATTAGAACATAAGTACACATGAAAGCAAAAAAATACACATAAATGCCGGCATAAAATCAAGGCAAGCAGCAAAAATCTGCACTCAAAAACCGCCTGTCTTGATTTTATGCAGTCATTTATGTGTTTTTTTTGCTTTCATGTGTACTTATAAAAACTCAATCCTTATTAGAACATAAGAGGTCTCTCTGTGACAGCCTCTTTGAGGCTTGTTATGTATATATTCTATCTACATCTATATATAGAGATACAGATAGCAAACAAGAAAAAAAAAGGATAACAAAATTGTTAGAAAAGGCAAAGGCTTATTATCTTCTTCACTACCAAAAATGAGTTCTCAGTTTTGCATTCTAACATATGGAAAAGCAATAATTAGCACATAAAACTCCTTTTTGCATAGCTCTTTAATGCATGATTCGTGTACCCTCTGAAGAAACAAAATGCTCAGTGGAATCGCTCTCCTTTCTCCCTGTAAAGGAGCTACAAAGAACAGCCCCCATGCTCATTGCAATAAAAGCTTTCTGCTTCATTACAACATCCTGGGAGTGTTCAGAATACAGAATCACTCCAGAACTAAGGAGATTTTCAGAGACTTATTCAAGCACGCAGTACATCTATTCTGAAGCAATGGGCAGCTATAAGCTACAGAGCCCCACCGGTGTCATGTTTTTTTTTTTTTTTAAAAGGTGCACACGTTGTGCTGGGTCGCGGGCATGACCAAGCAAAGCAAGGCTACGAGATAACCCTTAGCATACACAAAAGATGGCTCTTCCATGCGCATGCTGAGACTCCCCTCAGAGTCCTCCTAGCTAGGGGCTGGTGTCTCAGCCTCCCACCCCGTAGCCCTCCTTTGCTGCCCGGATTTTGTAACGGAACACAGGGAGCCCTGCCCCATATCAGCTGCTAAGCTCTTCCCTGCCCCGGCCTTCCCATCTTTTAGTAATCAAAAGAGCAGTAGGGAAGAGAGCATTGGGCCATGGCTCAGTATGTTAGGGCACCTGCTTGGTAAACCAGATTTCCTGAGTTCAATTCTTAGTAGCCCTGTCTTTCTGGTGTTTTTTTTCACACATCTACCTGTGTTTATTTTTTTACATCAAAACAAACACAATAATAATAATATTATAAAAATTATAATCCATGTTATTGTGTTTGTTTTGGGATGTAAAAATAAAGACAGGTAGATTTGTGAAAAAAAAAAGGAAACAAACTCAGGCAGTGAAGGAGAATCAGGCTGGAGGATGGTTGTTACTATGAGCCAGGCAGCCATCTTGTTCAGAATATTGGTTCACTTGTATATAACTAGACAGGTTTGTAGCTGAAACTAGAATGAGGTATACGTAGAAATTTAGGAATGCGTTTAGATTAGCAGAAAAGCATTAAAGCCTTATGAAAGATCTTTGCTGTTTCTGGCACGGAGAAGTAGATATTCCAAGGTCGTTGGGGCCCGCGGAAAGACGAAGGAGTATAGAAGACCGGGCCCCAGGCCATCTGAATAAATATAGCCGATAGGGAGGGAGGCACTGCCCGGAGAAAGACAGCACAAACAAATCACAGACTGTCAAACTAACGAGAAGTGTATCAATTTATAGTTATATGTGGAATGTTCTTTGTGTTCGAATTAATGATGGGAGGTATTAACCCACGTGGGGTGGAATAGAGTGTCATAAGAGGTGGGCTAATGGGGATGTACCTAATTATGTATTTGGGGCATAAAACCTCATGTCTCTGTGTAATCGGGGCTCACTCTAAGCGATTCAATCCTGTGTGAGCACTTGTGTGACGACACAATAAACTCTTGCCTTTCCTGAAGAGACTCGTGTTTGGACAATCCTTGCTTGTGTCTGGTCCGGCGCCGTTCTGAAAGTGAACCTGTTTTTGCCCTCCTACATTTCTGGGGGCTCATCCGGGATAACGGGCCTTTTTCCAAGACACAGGCAACGGCTGCTGAACACAGTGCGGCGCTTGACTGCAGCAGTGCCAGAATCCCGATGGTTGGGCGTCCGTTGAAGGTGAGCTGACATCTGCAGGCGCCAAGCAGGATTTCCTGTACAGTGGACCTCATCTCGTCCCAAACGGACCCCCCGACCCGGGAAGCTGGGACAGACACCCGAGTCCGAGGAAACAGCGAGCAGCGCCGGC
The DNA here is from genome assembly GCA_009667805.1 of Leptobrachium leishanense. Taxonomy (NCBI): domain Eukaryota; kingdom Metazoa; phylum Chordata; class Amphibia; order Anura; family Megophryidae; genus Leptobrachium; species Leptobrachium leishanense. Next base: position 123,140,396 of record CM019067.1, on the reverse strand, counting down.
GATAGGTAACGTGTCTTCTATGTTTTGTATGTCTAAAGGAAATACCGCTATCTAAGGGAAACGTCCGACTGAGATAGACGGATAAGAGGATGCGATGGCCACCATCCTATTGGCATATCTAGCCCGCCGCTGATAGCGCTGACATTGAAGGAGCCAGAGTGGCTAGCGGGTGTCTGGATTCGGGGGAATTGAATGCCAATCAAAGGGTAGTTCTGTAAGAGAGGGAGAAGGTAGCTACGTGGAGTTGCATGAGTCATTTAGTCAGTGTTTGTAAATAGAGCTTCGCCACGTGGGTAAAAGGGAAAGGAAGGGGATTTTCTGTGACTGGGCTGAGAGCCTGAGTCAGTGCCTAGTGTGTACGCCGTGTAGTGAGAAGGGCTCATAGTGGAGCCAGCGGTAGCTGCAGAGATAGTGGTGCTGAGTGGGTAGATTATCCATAAGGCAGATTGGAATTGCAGATGGAAGTATAGACAAGGAACGGGGTGCACATAGCCACACGCAGTCAAGAGTTAGAGTTCAAATTACGAGGTATAAGGAGCCACAGAAGTAGTACCCTTGGCTAGTAGAAAGAGTAGAAGTGCCTATGTTCTGTTATGTGATAAAAGCATCTGATACGGTATGTGTTTTGAATGAATTGACTCGAGTGCTGTGAGTGAACGTGCGCCTACTCGCTCCGCGAGGAAGCAAATACGAGATTTGACCCCGGACGTACGTTTCCGGCTCAGGCGACTGCAGACGGCTACTGAAGGGGGAAGCGCCTGTAGATACGAAGGAATTGTTGACTGAAGTATCAGACTGTAGATTTTAACTGTTGTTGAAATAATATATCTGTATTGCAAAGAGTACTGTTTTCAAGAGTAATAATGGGTAACGGGTCATCTAAGCCCAAGAAGGTGAAGGAGGGTGAGACGCCCCTAAGAATATATAGGCGGAATTTTGAAGCATTATATAAAACGCATGATTATGGTGTAGAATTGACAAAAGAGAAATTAAATGTAATATGTACAGTTGTGTGGCCGTTATTAGTCCCAGGATGGCCAGAGCAGGGGTCAATGGACCCGGAGTTAGTACAGAAGGTACATTCCCAAGTTACAGAGCAGTATGGACATCCTGAACAATACCCATATATAGATGTATGGAGATATTGTATTAAAAATAAGAGTCATTTTATAATGATAGCGGGGAGAAATAAGAAGCAGGACCCCCAAAATAATAGAGAGAGAGAGAGGTGTTGGTAGAACAACCGGAAGAGAGTGACGGTCTGCCCCCGTCCTATCCATTATGTTATGGGGCAGCTAGGGAAGCTCTGAATGCCGCGATTGCACGGGCGGAGAGGGGGGAGCAGGCAGCGGCTGGGTCTCGGTCAGCTCCCTCTGCTCCGTCCCGTGCGGCTGCGGAGGAAGGGCAGGGCGCAGCGGGTGGAGGGGACATAAAAGCTCCACCAGAGAAGATTAAGATGCCCGATGGGAGCGTATATAAATTAGTGCCCCACGGGAATGGTGATGATAAAGAGGAAGATGAGAACCAAGAACCACACTAGCACACGCGCAGCAAATAGTATACATAAACCCCGGGATCCGTACCAACACAATCCCTACAAGAATGCTATGCAGTTGCCTTTGCGGGAGGTGCCAGGCCCCCCCTTGGCGGATGGGAATCCAGGGCCAATGCAATAACACATATGTCCCGTTCACGACAACGGATCTTTTTAATTGGAAAACACACACACCACTGTATTCCACAAATCCCGCAGCAGTGGCCAGTATGATAGAGTCAGTTACGCTCACACATAACCCCACATGGGCAGATTGTCAGCAATTAATGTTGACAATGTTCACCACAGAGGAAAGAGCCCGAATAAATAGTAGCGCGCGAAAGATTTTACTCGCCCAAGCTGTAGCAGATGCTAAGCCTCATCCAGAAGCATGGGCAGAGGAGCATTACCCCAAAACGGATCCTAAATGGCCGTACAATACAGTTGAAGGAGTTGCCATCTGCAGACATACAGAACAGCAGTAATAATGGGTGTTAAAGCGGGAGGGAAGAAGCCCACAAATATGGGAAAAATAGCAGATGTGGTGCAAGAGGTTAAGGAATCCCCAAGTGCGTTTTTAGAAAGATTGCTGGATGCGTACAGGATGTATAGTCCTATTGATCCTGAAACAACGGAGAATCAGAGGTTAATTAACTCTTCGTTTGTAGGTCAGTCACAGAGGGATATACGGAACAAAATACAGAGAATAGATGGGTTTTTGGGGAAAGGTATTAGCGAGTTAGTTGAGATCGCTAATAAGGTGTATCATAACCGGAATCTAGAGGAGATAAAGAAACAAAAGGGACACACCGGGGTGGTTGGATACATGGGGAATGGCGGAGGACGAGGTGGCCCAGACAGAGGGAGGGCAAAGGGTAGGGGGGCTAGAGGAAGAGGAAGGGGAGCCCCTAGGGAACCCCTAGGACCCAATCAGTGCGCGTGGTGCCGGGGTGAAGGTCACTGAAAAAACGACTGTTCTGCATTTTTGGCTAAATTTGGGAGACAGGGTGAAGTTGGGGGGACGGGAGGTCAAGCCCCTAATGGCCAGGTAACAGGCGGAAGGTATAAAAGAAATGAAAAGAATGGATTGGGGTTTGTGGGACTGGCGGGGACGTCATTTGAAGGGCAGGATGTATATTGACGGGGACCTGGGCCCATCCCGCTCGGTAGCCACGAGCCCACGGTCACGATGAGAGTAGGAAATAAAGATAAAATTTTTATAGTAAATACAGGTGCCGAATATTCTATTGTAACAAAGTAAATTGCACCTCCAATGGAAAATGAAATTAATATTATGAGAGCATATATAAATTAATTAATATTTTACGGAGTGAAATAGTTGCAGTGCTGTATAGTTTGTGTGTGTGGTTCAGACTGATTTTGTCCGATTGTGTTTTTAATTGATTATTAAACTGTTCAATTAAAAGTTGAGATTGAGCGTCGTCCCTGGTGTATAGGCCCCCTCCTTTTCTGACAGACTGTTTGCAAGAGAGAGGGGGAGAAGGAGGGAGCAGTTTGTTTTTCTTTGCTCTCTGATAGCTGGAAAGAATAACTCTTTGTGTATCTGTGCAGCGTACTATGCTTAGCTAATTTTAGTATGTGTTACAATAGAATATTTGTCTGAAGTCTGTTAAATGCAAGATATATATTTATATTTTGTGTTGATATTATTCCGAAAGTTTAAGTTTTGTTCAGAGCTAGAATTAAATAGAAAAGAAAAGAAAAAGGAGTCCTGGTTTTTTATATTATTGTATATAAATAATAATAAATATGTAATAGTATACAATATTGTCTACCAAAATATAAAATTTATTAACAAATTAAATTGAAATATATGAAACGGTTAGAAAATTAATTCGAGAAATAATTAAAGTAATTTTTCTTTACTGTTTTTACAAGGTATGTTTTTGTTTGATTTTTGATGGAATGGTTATTTTATTGTTATAAGATGTTTGGAGTGGTCTTATGACAATGGAATGATTTATTGTTTTTTTTCGATGTGGTATTAAGAGTCTGTTTTGGGCTACGGGAAAATATCTCTGAGAATATTATTTACACAATGTGTATATGTATATGCCCGAATGTCCCATCCAGCTCCTGGGGCGGGATATTTTTTGCAAATTGCAAGCCCAAATTATGTTCTTTCCCGGGGGTCACGCTCAATTAGACCTGCCGGAGGATAGCAGCTTTGCTCGGTAGCATAATCCAGCCAGCCCGCACAACCCCCAATCTGTAAAAAAAAAAAAAAAAAAAAAAAAAAAATCGCAGTAGTTATGCCGAGGGAAGAAGAATGGCGCACGGCATCTACTCTGCCTGCTGTCCCCGCACGCACTACTCCTTGGAATTTCTGAGGTGGGGGCGGAGGACAACCCGCCCAGATTAGTTGAATTAAAGCCCGGCGCAACACCGGTGGCTCTAAAACAATATTATATCCCACAGAAAGCCAAGCAGGTTACAGAGTGTCTAAAAAGAAAGCACAAATATGTAAACAGAGTGTAAAATATCTGGGATTCCAGTTAACAGGTACCAAACGTGCACTAGGGGCAGAAAGGAAAGAAGCAGTGTGCCGCATACCCCAACCAAAGACCAGGAGACAAGTCCGTGAGTTCCTGGGAGCTGCAGGCTTCTGCCGCCTGTGGATCCCCAACTTCGCAGATATTGCCAAGCCGCTTCATCAAGCAACCAAGGGGGGAGAATTAGACCCCTTTCATTGGGAAGAAGAGCAAACCGCAGCGTTTCTGAAATTAAAGATTCTGCTAATGGAAGCTTCTGCACTGGGCCTGCCAGATCATAGTAAGCCTTTCCAGCTGTTCGTACATGAATATAATCAAACAGCAACAGGAGTATCGGTCCAGACCTTTGGCTCATGGCTGAGGCCTGTGGCCTATCTCTCCAAGCAACTCGACCCTGTGGCCTGCGGCCTACCCCCATGCCTGAAAGCAGTGGCTGCCACCGCAATGCTGATAGCAGAAGCAGACAAACTGACCCTTGGACAAGTTTTTTATGTCAAGGTGCCCCACGCTGTCAAGGCTCTGCTGGATGTGAAGGAAGGTTACTGGTTCAGTAGCAGGCCGGATTTGAAAGATGTACCCCTAGACAAATACGATCTACAGCTATTCACTGATGGTAGCAGCTATATGGATGATGGGAAGGAAGTCTCCGGCTATGCAGTAGTCTCAACAGAAGAAGTCATCGAAGCAAAGCCACTGCCAGGCCATACATCTGCACAATTGGCCGAAATAACAGCTTTGACCAGAGCCCTTGAAATCTCTGAAGGCAAAAGAGTAAATATCTACACAGATTCCAAATACGCCTTCATGACAGTCCATGCACATGGTGCACTCTACAAAGAGAGAGGCCTACTTACGTCTTCAGGACAACAAATAAAATATGCAGCTGAAATCGCGGCCCTCCTGGAAGCAGTATGGAAACCAAGTGCTGTCAGCATCATGCACTGCCGTGGCAACCAAAAAGGCCATGATAAAATTCCAAAAGATAACAGACGCGCGCACCAGGCCGCAAAAGCAGCTGCTAAACCGCCACCGCCAACAGAAGATCAAGCTAAAGTACTGATCTGCAAGCAAGAACCTCAACCTTCTATGCCAAATTACGAGTTCTATATGAATTTGAAAAAGTTTGAACCCCACGGCGAGTTTATTGAAATAATACTGCACAAGTGGCAAGATGACTATGAACTGATAGAACTCAACCATGATTATATCCAATGGTTTTTCCCAACTCGAACACAAGGCCGAAATTTCTACTCTACTCCCCTAAATCCGCAAGAGACACGCCTAATGGTTAACACCTCAGAAGTTCAGCAAAGACTGCGCAGAGCTTGCAAGATGATGCTGAAATTCTTCGGCGTGAAAATAGTGGGGGAGGAGGAAGACAAAGAAGAGGAGGAAGACAAAGAAATAACTGAAGTTGAACGAGCAGAAAATTTCGCGTCACGTTTTGAAAATTTGACAATCAATTCTCACAATAATCTACGAATCACACGAATACTGCACAGTCTGGGAGAATTGGGAGCAGAAGAATATCAAGTCCCACTGGTGAGGTTCTTCCTTAAGGAGATCCTTATCAAGAACAGACTGCCAAGAATGAAGAGAAGTGCAATGAACTTTTTTATACCAGCAGTAAGAGATTCACAAGATAGACAAGATTTGTTATTTTGAGAACAGGCCTATCGGGCTATCCCCAATGGTATTATTACAAATAGACTTTACAGTGCTGCCACCCTGCAAAGGATACAATTATTTACTAGTGATGGTGTGCACTTTGACAGGATGGGTGGAAGCCTTCCCAACAAGAACTGAAAAGACTACAGAAGTGGTAAAGAGCCTGATGAAAGAAATAATACCACGTTATGGGTTTCCACTCGAAAAAGGGTCAGACAATGGCCCCGTATTTATCCAGAACTGTTTACAACAACTTGCCCGGCTACTGGGCATCACCTGGAAGCTATAGACCGCCTACAGGCCCCAAAGTTCGGGAAAAGTTGAAAGAATGAACTGTACCCTAAAGACTTTGATGTCCAAACTGTGCCAAGAGATGTCACTAAGCTGGTTGGACTTGCTGCCGATAGTCCTTTTGCACATTAGGTGCAGACCAACCCCCCAATTGAAGCTAAGTCCGTACGAACTTATGTTTGGACGGCCAACCCCTCTGATTAATGGACTAAGGGGGACCTTCGGGCATTGGGAGAAATTAAACTAAATGAACAAGTAGTAATGCTGGGTAAAACAATGCAGAAAATAAATATTTGGGTGGGGGATAATATACACGTATTCTCTGTATTTTCACTGTATAAGTATTGTCCGGGTGACTCAGTATGGGTAAAAGAGTGGAAAAATGATCCACTAGGTCCAAAATGGAAAGGTTTTTATTTTGTCCTGTTATCAACCCCTATAGCAGTAAAGGTTGCCGAGGTGGTCCCGTGGATATATCACTCCAGGGTAAAAGCAGCCGCAGCCAGTCCTGAACCAACATGAAGGTCGTTACCAACGAGACCAACCCACTGAGGCTGAAGCTGACAAAGACCACAGCCATGAGTATCTAAATGATTCTAACCCAGATAATACAGAGGATCAACAAGTGGGTGTTTTGATGGGCACAGGTCCTGACCATCCGCCAACGGGGGATACCCACAGGGTGCTTTTTAGGGGCCCGGCCCCCACCCTTGATCATCCAGAAATGTTCTTTACTTTTGAAATTCCGGTGGGGAGGGATTGGGTTTATGTGACTGTGAAAAGAATTGCCCAAGGAATTCTGACATTCGGGGCATTTGGGGTGCTGATTTTATATTTTGCTAATTTGGTTTATGGACTCTCGCGTGGAGCATGCTCTAATTGTACGGGCAATGTGGGGAAAGTGGATATTTCCCATATCTGGAATGGTACGCACCCGGTGATGGAGAACCGTACCATGTGGAGAAAAAACGAGAGGCGCTATCTGGAACCAAACTCAAGAGACATTTACTTGTGCAATTCTAAAAAGTCTGGGCAAACCGTATGCTGGGTGTGTAGTAGACTGCACCCAGAGACAATTCATATACCATTTGCCTCTGTTCCAATGAATTTGAGTATGTTTGTATCAGGGAATGTCACAATATATGCTGTCGATGCACCAAGGGAAAAGACAGAATTATTCAGTCCCGAGTACCCCATAATAGGACCAGTGTATCCACCAGAATGGTGTTTTCAACTAGGACCAGATAAAGAAACAAATAACGAGGGTGGGTTATGTAACTCAAGTCAGTTCAACTGGATATTATACATTTACATATTCAAAACAGGACAAAAGACGAATTATTTATACATACGATGCAGGCAACTCACTAGAGACCAAGAGGCGGTGATTGGGAATGTGACCAATGGAAGGCCGGATGCAGTGGATATGATGAGACAGCTGAGACACTTTGCGATAGAGATATCAAAGGGAACACTACATTCATTGCCATTTATAGTGAAAGGAGGATACCAGGTGTGCTGTGAAAGGGTGTGTTACACATAGGTACCACCAACAATAACGGGAATGTGTTATTTGGCTAAGCTGGTCCCAATCCAGAGACTAAGGGGAGAAGACAGAAACACAGACACAGAACTACACCCTAGGTACCCACTGGTGTTCGAAAGACCGAAGAGAGAATTGTTTGCGAAGATGGATCGAATATGGACATGGTTGCCAGCATGGACTGGATGGGGGGAGAGATGATGAGGAGATTGAATAGCTATGTCAATCTGATGGATGAGATTCTGAATAGAACCAGTATGGATATCCAGCTGCTGAATCTGGAAATGCGTGAGTTACGAAAGGTGCAAATGATATATGAAATGGCGCTTGAGCAGATCAGTGCGGCCTTGAATGGATTGTGTGAAATGACAATGCACTATGAATGTTGCACTTTCATCAGAAACACTACACACGAAGTCCCAGACTATTACCAGGTAATTCAAGATCACCAAGAGAAGGTAGCACAGTTGCAGGGCACAGCCAGAAGGATTGCTGCCGAAGGCTGGAATCCGCTCCGTGGGTTTGGAGCAATGGGAGAATGGTTTGGTTCTATCTTACGATTTATCTCAAGGATTGGATCCATGATACTCATGATAGTGGTGATCTTGATCATAGGGATACTGATATACCGCATAGGGCTATGTATATGGCCACTGTGCAAGACAGCACTGATATCTACACAAACACAGAAGATACCACTGATAATTCCACAGGGTATGTTCCCAGTGAAAGAAACCCCCCCTTTTCAAGGAGTTTCAGAATAGTGGAGTGTAATGGCTACAAGTGCCAGGAAAAGATCCTGACACTTGAGCCAAGGGGGGAATGAAGGAGAATCAGGCTGGAGGATGGTTGTTACTATGAGCCAGGCAGCCATCTTGTTCAGAATATTGGTTCACTTGTATATAACTAGACAGGTTTGTAGCTGAAACTAGAATGAGGTATACGTAGAAATTTAGGAATGCGTTTAGATTAGCAGAAAAGCAATTAAAGCCTTATGAAAGATCTTTGCTGTTTCTGGCACGGAGAAGTAGATATTCCAAGGTCGTTGGGGCCGCGGAAAGACGAAGGAGTATAGAAGACCGGGCCCCAGGCCATCTGAATAAATATAGCCGATAGGGAGGGAGGCACTGCCCGGAGAAAGACAGCACAAACAAATCACAGACTGTCAAACTAACGAGAAGTGTATCAATTTATAGTTATATGTGGAATGTTCTTTGTGTTCGAATTAATGATGGGAGGTATTAACCCACGTGGGGTGGAATAGAGTGTCATAAGGAGGTGGGCTAATGGGGATGTACCTAATTATGTATTTGGGGCATAAAACCTCATGTCTCTGTGTAATCGGGGCTCACTCTAAGCGATTCAATCCTGTGTGAGCACTTGTGTGACGACACAATAAACTCTTGCCTTTCCTGAAGAGACTCGTGTTTGGACAATCCTTGCTTGTGTCTGGTCCGGCGCCGTTCTGAAAGTGAACCTGTTTTTGCCCTCCTACAGCAGTGCTACTAAGAATTGAAATCAGGACCTCTGGTTTACCAGGCAGGTGCCCTAACACGCTGAGCCATGGCCCAACTGTCATATCCCACGCTAGCGGTACCCGGCCCCCTGCAACATCTTGCCTGCTGCTCGCTGGCCAGCCCCCAAGTGAAGAGCAGGACTGCGGCGGTTACATGAGATGCCAGGGGGCGGGGCACGGCCTGATGACACGGTGCCCGCTAGATTTAAAACCCAGCATCTCATTCACTCCAGTGCCCTGACGTGGTTTCACATCCCTCAGTGCTTTCTCGTATTCTGACTATTCTGTGTATCAATCTGGCTATTCCGGACGAACCCACTCTGTGTACCAACTTGGCTATTCCTGGTAAACACGCTCTGTGTAAAAACCTGGCTATTCCTGGTAAACCCACTCTGTGTACCAACTCGGCTATTCCTGGTTAACCCAGTCTGTGTACTTGATATTGGTATAAGGCTGACTACCTTTCCTGGTACTAAGACCCTGCTATCCTAAGTATCTCATTGTGTTTTGGTATCTGTTAACCCTTACTGGGTGTCATTCTGTTCCCTGAATATAGGTTGCTTTGCCAACCAGCTAAGGATTGAAAGGGTAGATAGAATACAGCGTATAGGGACCAACACCATAGACCCAAGGGGGAATTGTGACACCAACGCTGTATCCCCCCAGCTGTTTTGATTATTACAGGATGTGAAGAGAGGAGCTTAGCAGCAGATACGGGACAGGGCTTCCTGTGTAATAAAGAAGGAAATAGTGTGTTATTAACTTTTTATATGACAGCGTTAGATTTTTGGTGTGTTTTTCAGATGCTTGGATAATGTTGTGGACTATAACTGTGTTTTTAAAGTTTAAAAGACGTACCGTGATTATTTCCCATTCCAAAATGCCGCTTATAGGACATATTGGGGATTTGACGACTCAGAGCCGTCAAGGATTTATTTATAAAGTATTTTACCAGGAAGGATACATTGAGATTTCTCTCATTTCAAGTATGTCCTGGGTTCAAGAACATTGAATTGTTACAGCGAGACCACGTAGAACAAAACCACGTGGAGGAGATGCCGGCACAACTCCTTGAGGATGGCACAATTAGTGGCACTCGAACTCTGGGCATATTAGACAGCACGCTATGGCACTTTATTAATGCACCTTGATGAAGACTGACGTCGAAACGCGTTGTGCAAATTTTATGTTATATTAATAAATTTGGGCAAACGGTGGCCCCTATTGTCTGTATCCTGAGTGGAATGGGTTTATCCATACGCAGTTTGCTCTGGAGACAACAAACTCTGTGGCCACCTGTGTACCCTAGGAAATATTGTGGAAGAGCGACAAACCTGGAGGTGGTGAGGATACAAGACTATTCAATCACACATGCAATATAAGTCCAGAGCCAACTATTTAGGCTAGGGTCAGGCGAACCCATTTTTCGCGTCGTCCGTGAAAAAGTGCGTTCGAAGGAATGGACGTATTTTTTCACGGAATACGCACTAGCGGTCATACGATCCGCATTTTCATCTGTGATTTTGGACAGATCATCAATAAAACACTTTTTGCGTCTGGACGTTATGTAGGCCGGACATTAGCAGCGTCTGACGTCTCTGAATCATGCACACACGCCGCTATGCCGCCGCAGCGCACTCTGTACATCAGTACTAGCGGTTTCACGTTCTCAAAAATATGCGTTCGTTTGCCGCTTGCGTTGCGCGGCCGAACTTTCGTGCGGCCGTACTTCGTATATTGCCCGTCATTGGCCGTCATTTGCTGCTACTACAGCCGTGATTAAGTGCGGCTGCACGCACGTTTGCACTGCGTTCGTCTGACCCCAGCCTTAATGGCTCAGAAATTAGTGAGTTTCCTAACGCAATAGATATATAATAGTGGATGTTTAGGTTTTTGGCATATTGCGCAATGTATGTCCCTTTACTGTTTCCACTCTAGGAATCACGAGGAGTAGAAAAACTACTTGTGGACTCTCCCACCGTATGCGCGAGGACTATGTTGCTGTATTTTTATGAATTCATGGTATATATACTGTAGTGAGTGATATATACATGTCCTTGCAGCTTTCTATATAATCTTTTAGAGCCTGTAGCACCATTTTTCTTTTGATATTTGATCTTCACTCTTTTTACATTGAACCCCCTGGACTTGATATTATTATTTTTTATTTTTTTATTGTTTTATCTGCTTTTGTTGTGAACTATTCACCACTATATATCATTGCATGCGTCACTTTATATAAGATTTTACTTACACTACTTTCGCGTCCACTATCTTTCCAGTTGTGGCACATTTATGTTTTTAATGTTATTATTTAATTCAGCGATTATTTTTGCACCGCTTGGATACTTTATATAGAATTGATGTACATATCTCCTTTGCTATTGTCTGTGTAAATGCATGTCACATCCCTGCTTCTCAGATATGCCATGCGTTCATGGACACATACAGGGTTATTCAAAGAGAATCGAAAAGTCACCGCACGTTCGGTGACTTTTCATTCTCTTCAATTCGGTGCGCTTTGGTGATCCCATTTCGGCGACCCTGCGGTGTATTCAGCAAGCACCACAGTGCCGCGAAGTGCAGGGAAAAGCCACCGCAAACCTGCCGAACACTCACCGCAAAACCCAGGCGAATGCACACCGAAACCGGCAAAAACATCTGGATTAACCCTGCGAACACGCCGGAGAAACCCGAACAGGAGCTGATCAGAGCGCAGAGCAGCCGCCGGAAAAACCTGACACTGCAGGCGAAAGGAGTGAAAAAAAAAACAGTACGCTTGAATGTTTGAAAATTTAAACGCTGTTTGCAAAGAAACTGAGCGAAAATGTCTGAAATTTACATATGAGGTCCAATGAATGATAATAAAAAGGTCTGTTAGAGAAAAGAGAAAAAACGTTTAAAAAAAATGTAAACAAAAAAAATCAGATTTTTTTGCTAAATAATCCCAAAAAATCCTTAAAAGATCCTAAAAAATATACAAACAAAGAGACTTTTTACTGCAGAATATTATAATCAACGGTTTATTTGATATTTAATTAAAACGGGAATATTTTTAACATTGAAGCCTATGGGATTCACCTGAATCAATCTGCTGCATGAAGCTACCGAATGACAGGGCATTTCGGCAACCTTTCACTGCTGGTTTTTGTTCTCGGAATAGACGAAGAAGCTATGGGGATATCACTGCCCTCGAACAGACACCGAACAGGCACCGTATGTGCAGGCAATTCGCTAACATTTGGCGAATTGCCTGCTCTCTGAATAGCCGAATGGCCAAGAAAGATAACCGAATGCTGATTTTCAGCGTTCGGTTACCTTTCGGCAGCCATTCGGATCTCTTTGAATAACCCTGATAGTTACAGTTACAAGCATTTTCATTTTTTTCCCCCTTTTTTCTCTTTTTAAACCCCCCCCCCCCACACACACACACCGCAACCATCCGACAAAGACAACAAAACAAAACATGTGTTTAAACATCATAATCTGACCACAAAGCCCACAATTTATCATAGGCAGCCATTGCATAATTGACTTTACCAGTAAGAGCATCCATAAGTTTAGCATCCCTAATTTTTTGCATGACTCTGCCAATAACTGGAGGATACATACAACACCATTTCTCAGCAACTGCTCTATGGGCAGCTGACAGACGCCTAGTCAGCAATCTATTATGCTCCTGAGACATTCCCTCAATAGATTTAGACAATAAAAAACAACTCTGGAGTAAGGGGGATCTGATATTGGAGGACTTCCGAGAAAAGGGTCTAAGTTTGACTCCAGAACCGAGCAATAACTGTAAAGGTCCATCACATGTGGAAGTAGGTGCCCTTTTCCCCACACAAACGCCAGCATGTACAGTATCTGACGCTGTAACCCCCATTTTTCTCAATTGGACTGGATTACAAACATTTAGGCTAGGGTCAGACGAGCGCGTTTTCTACGGACTGTGCGTCCATGCACAACAGACGTACTTTCTGACTGACGACAAGGCAGTGGCCACAAAGTCCGTTTTTGTGACTGAAGTTATTTTTGACGGATGTAGAAGGGAAAATAAATTAAAATGAAAAAACATTTTGTCCGTCAAAAATGCTGGACGTATAAATGCAGTCCGTCTGACCACGTTCCACCACTCACACTCAAAGCTATGCGGACGTTGCCGACGTGATGCACTCTGCACGTCCGTTCTAGCGGTTCGACGTTCTTGCTAACTTGCGTCTGTTTGCCGCGTCCATAGTGCGTCCGCACTTCCGTGCAGACGTACTTCGTGTGTGGGCCTTCATTGGTCATGATTATCTGCTACCACGGACGTACTAACACTGTGTTTGTCTAACCCCAGCCTTATAAAGCACCAACAAGTTCCGTAGCACTGTACAACGGGACAGATTAACAAATATGCATACACATTACATACAGAACAGTAGGAGAGAGGACCCTGCTCGAGAGTTTACAATCTAAGAGGAGAGGGGTGACACGCTAGGTGACATATCAGTCATTCTGAAGGGCACTGCGTATAAAATGCCACCCTGCATCATGTACAATAAGCTGCAGGAAAGTAATCACATACCCTCTTGATTCCCTACCTTCTGCACATGGATTAGACATGGTGCAGGGCAGCACTTTAACAGTTGCTACACCCTGCGTGAAATGAGGATATGTGTCCAGGACATGGCCCATCAACCACAATTAACTACATAGAGAAATGTACCTTGGCACAACAGGAAAAAGATCAGAGTGAGAAAACTACGTTCATGCAGCACATGGAAGCAGCCTTCATGAAGGATGACTGCACAGCAAACGTCACAACAAAATTGCATTCTGATTTTAAATTTTTTTTGCTTGAAAAGTGCCCCATAGAGGCGGAGCCGAGCCGGCGATGTGAGAGGACGTGTGCTGCTGGAGCTCCCGAGTAGCCGCTGATTGATCTGAGACAACCACCTCTCTCACTCTTTATATTTCGCTCTGGAGGTACAGGGAACGGTAGCAGGAGCCATGAAGTCCTCCAAAAAAACAAAAAAAGACTGATAGCTCGCTGGTAGCGCCGATATTTACACCTCGGACCCGCACAGTGGCTAGGCCCCAAGATGGCGGCGCTTCCTCCAGAGATGGAGGGAGAAGCCCATCCCCAGGCTCAGACACCTCTGAGATGGAGCAGGACTTGGGCCCGGCGACTCGCCAAGATATCCGTCGCCTACAGGATTTCATAGCTGAGGAGCTAGCACGCAACACGAGGGCGCTAACGGCGGAGGTCCAGGTAATTGGACACGCACAGCGCGCCTCGAGGAACGGGCAGAGGCATTCGCAGACACGTGCAATACACTTGCTCATCACACTGAGACACTGGCAACACGGGTGGAGACACTAGAAGAGGCTTTGGAAGATCTATCAAACAGGTCCAGACGCAATAACATCAGACTCCGAGGGTTGCCTGAATCGGTGACACCGGATGCACTGGACGCTACACTTACGGGCATTATGAAAAAGTTGTTACCCGCACTGCCACCGGCTAGATATTTGATCGACCGGATACACCGTACCTTGGAGCGCGGAAAGGCCAGAACGCACCACCACGCGACGTAGTCGCCAGATTGCATTATTACTCGACGAGGGAAGCTTTATTACGCACAGCTCGTGACCAACAGGTGGAGTACGAGGATGGCCAGCTCCTTTTTTATCAGGACCTTGCTCCGTCGACGCTGGCTAAACGCAGGGAATGGCGGGTAGTCACGGAATTGCTGCGCTCTCACAATGTGCGCTACTCATGGGGGTTCCCATTTCGTATTTTGGTCCACAAAGATGGTCGCACGTATTCATGCACACACCTGTATAGGGCTCAGGACTTCCTGCACCAGTTGGGGTTGGAGGTCCCAGACGCAATTGCTCAGCTCACCCCTCCGAGTTCCCTGCCGCGACTCTCCAGAGACTGGTCTCCGGCTGGAGACTGAATATGGACAGCCGTGGGTGCCCTAAGTGAGGGCATGTTTATCCTTCAGTCCAGGTTTTGAGGGGCTTAGGCCCTTAGATGGTTCTCTGATATTTGTTTAAGATTATTTTCTGTTTTTTCTCTGTACCTCCGATTTATCTGTTTAGGTGGTTGTAGTTTTAGCATGACGGTTAATGTGGCGGTTGCTCGGGGGCCAGTGGCCGAGGGTTTTTCCCCATGGCTTGCTGGTTTCCCCGAGACTACCTCCTCCTCCGAGGTTCCGTTCCTTTGGTTTACCCATCCGTTCGGACGTTTTTTGTTTCTTTTCTCTCCTTTCTCCTTGTTCCCCCTTCCTACCCTGTCCCCGGCCCGGCCCGGCCCCACTTTCTCGTTTCTGACCTTTCGGCTATATGATTATGAAGATGTATATTGTGCTTTTGATCCCTCTGTGGATGGCTCCCGACCCGTCGCTCCCCCCTCGGTAGGAGGCTGGGGCTGGCGGAGCGGGACGGAGGTGGAGACGTGGGGAGGATGATGGCCATGCGTTCCCCTTCCTAGTCCCATAATGATTTCGGATCTTAAATTCCTCTCCTTGAATGTCAAGGGCTTAAATTCCCCGCGCAAGCGTCGTCTCCTTTTCCGGGACCTTAAGCGGAAATCTGCGAACATCGCATTTCTCCAAGAGACTAGGATCTCTACCACTGCGGCCTTTCGCCTAGCGGACCCATCCTACTCCCGTGTCTTCACCTCATGTGCCATCCCTAAACGGAATGGAGCCGCTATTTTGTTACATAATTCCTGCCCGCTGCAGATTGTAGATGTATATTCTGACTCCGCTGGGAGGTATGTCTTGGCGAGGGGTACTTGTTCGTCTAAATGGTATACCCTGATGTCGGTCTATGCACCAAATGGGCCTGACGGCGGGATTTTGGGCGGACCTCTCCTCCTTTCTCAGGTTACATGCTAAGGGTAAAATTATATTGGGAGGGGACTTTAACGCCACCCTCTGCTCTCCATTGGACCGATCCGGCCATCCCCCTCACGCCGGCCTGACTTCATCCCCATCCCAGGACAAGCAGTTTCATGCGTTTGTGCGTAACCATGATTTGGTTGATATTTGGAGAGTACAGCATCCCACAACTAAAGATTTTACTTTTTACTCCCCGGTCCATTCCTCATACTCCAGGTTAGATTATTTCCTGATCTCCCCGGACAGTATTCCCTTGATTACGACATCAGGCATTGGCTCCATAACTTGGTCCGATCATGCGGATGTGTTTCTGCATGTCCGCCCATTGGCGTCTGGCAGCAGTGGCCAATGGAAGCTGGACCCCTTGCTTCTTTTGAAAAAGGGGTTAGGAAAGCGGTTGGCTCCGCCTTGGACTCATACCTTCTGTTAAATGACACCCCTGACGTGTCCATACATACTTTATGGAATGCTCATAAAGCAGTGATTAGGGGGGGCTAATTAGTCAGGCTGCCTACCACAAACGCGTGAAACTGCAGGCCATAGTCACGTTACAGACCGACCTGCGGAGACTGGAACTCCGGCATAAACGTGTCCCGACTGACGACACCCTTGCACAGCTTAACAGAGTTCGAGCAGACCTTAACGGTTTATTTTTAGATGATGTGGGGAGATCGTTGCTATGGTCAAAAGGCGCTATTATGAACGAGCGAATAAAGCAGATACACCTCTGGCCAGGATGCTGCGTCCTAGACACCGCACTGTCCTGTTCCCGTTGATCCGAGATAAAAAAGGGCAGGTTCATAAATCTCCTGAGGCTATCCGGGATGCCTTCACAGAGTATTTCACGAATATATACAATCATTCCCCCACCCACGAAATAGGAAACAGAGACCTGATTGATAGTATTGAAATGTACTTGAAGCATCAGAGCCTCCCTACTCTTGATAAAGTTCAGTCCATATTGGTGGGCTCCCCTATAACGGAAGAGGAGATAGGGAGGGCACTGGGCTTGATGAAGCCATTAAAGGCTCCTGGGCCGGACGGTTTCACTTACCGGTATTATAAAGCGTTCTATCCTAAATTGAAGCCCATTCTTTGCCGACTATTTAATGCCGCACGGGAGGGTGCCCCATTTCCCGCGGAGTCATTGTTAGCGACCATAGTTCTCCCCCAAACCTGGGAAAGACCCTGAGAATATTGATAGCTATAGGCCCATATCCCTTTTAAATACGGACATTAAACTCCTAGCAAAAATTTTGGCATTGCGCCTAGATCCTCTCCTCCCTGTTTTGGTATCCCCGGACCAGGTGGGGTTCATCCCAGGCCGGCAAGCGTATGATAATACGAGACGCGCGGCGGACCTTGTTTGGTTCGCAGAGACCTATCAGAGGCCTTCTTTATTTTTGTCTTTAGACGCTGAGAAGGCCTTTGATAGGGCGGAGTGGCCGTTTTTATTTACGTTACTTAAACATCTTGGGTTCCCCCCCACTTTTCTCCGCATGCTCTCAGCTTTGTATGCTTCTCCGGGAGCGCAGATTTTGATACCGGGCGCCGATAGGATCCCCTTTGAGATTCGGAATGGTACCAGGCAGGGCTGCCCACTGTCTCCGGCTTTGTTTGCCCTTTTTTTGGAACCTTTATTGCTTGCTATTAAATCAGATGCGGGTATCTCGGGTCTTACGGTGGGTGACTTAGAATTTAAATTATCGGCTTATGCCGATGATGTCCTTCTCTCCCTGACAGACCCCCCCACCTCCTTACCCCGGGTTATGGATCTGCTCGGTGCCTTTTCTGCTCTCTCAGGATACAAAATTAATATTACTAAATCAGAGGCTCTCCCGGTGGCGCTGACGGCGGAGGCGATTGCAAATCTCCTCTTCCTGCCCTATAAGGTTCACTCAATCTGAGCTGGTCTACCTGGGGGTCCGCTTAACATCATGCTCTGCGGATCTTTATTCGGCTAATTACCCCCGCCTTTTTGCGACCCTCAAAGCGGAGTTAGAATGTTGGAACAAATATGCGATATCATGGCTCGGTAGGCTTAATTGCATTAAAATGAATGTATTACCCAGACTGTTGTATATGTTTCAGGCATTACCGGTTCCCCTCGTTGCTTCGGAGGTTATCGCTTTGCAGCGCTCCATTGATCATTTTATATGGGCAGGGAAACGACGCCGCGTAGCTAGACACACTCTCTATCGCCCACGGTCCCTGGGCGGCCTGGGCCTTCCATCTCTCTTTACCTATTATTATGCAACTCAATTGGCGCAGGTGGTAGCCTGGCATGCTCCAGCGGGGTCTCGCAGGTGGGTTGATCTGGAAGCGTCCCTTATGCGGCCGAATAAGATACATCACTGGATATGGCTGGCTCGGGAACATCGTCCTTTAATTACCACCACATGCCCTGCCATATTAAACTCTCTACGCCTTTGGCATAGATTAGCAGTGAAGTGCGAGTTGACGTCTACACCTTCGCCTATGACCCCGATCTTTGGGAACAGAGACTTCCGCCCCGGTCTACACGTGAGACCTTGGCGTGACCTATTGGACTCAGGTGTGTGCAGAATACTTAATCTATACCACAACGGAACTTTGATTCCTCTTCAAGATGTTTCGGGACTATCTTTTCTTCACATTTTTCAATTGACATCGTACGCCACACAGGCTCACATCAAGCAAGCTGCACTGGCGCCGCCGACTCGCTTCGAGCGTTTATGCCTGGCTGGCACATACCCGAGAGGCCTCATATCTTCGTTATACCGGGACCTTACCTCACTGTTGGACTGGAAAGAACTGTCCTATATCCATGCTTGGGAAAGAGATATTGGGGAAACCCTGGACTCAGAGGACTGGCTGGACATATGGGAGATGTCTCGCTCCGTGTCGGTGTGCGCCTCATTGCAGGAACAGTCCATTAAAATGATTATGCGGTGGTATATTACACCATCTCAACTGGCGCACATGAATAGGAATCTACCGGATGTTTGCTGGAGATCATGCACTTTTAAGGGCTCCTTTTTCCACATGTGGTGGACATGTCCACGAATTGTACCCTTATGGAAGGAAGTCCAAGACCTACTGATTTTAGTCCTATCTAAACCATCTCGTTGGATCCTTGGGCATTTTTACTCTCCAGACCGCTCCCTGAACTAACTTTCCATGAAAATAAATTATTAGCAAAGATTACATTGGCTACAAGACGGGCCATAGCGGAAGTCTGGAGACAACCCCTCCCGCCCTGTATGGCTAAAGTATATGGCAAGATCAGGGACACCCAGGTTATGGACGAACTGACTGCTATAGTCCGTTTTACGATGCCATCATATAATAAAACTTGGGGGCCCTGGCTGGATGCGGGGTTATGATCTGTGACGGGAGTGTGGGCTATTGTTGCATATATAGGGCTGCATGACCTCCCTTTTGCCTGCTTTTTTTTCCCCTTCTCTGGCACTCTCTCCCCTGCCCCCCCTCCCCCCCTCCACCTCTCTACATATACCTCTATAGCACTCGTCAGGTTGAACGGGTATTTGTGTCTTAGGATTCTGGCCTGGGCCGGGCCACTCCTTCCCCTTATTCCCCCCCCTTTTTTCTTTTTCCCTTTTTCTTTCTTCCTCACCCCACCCTACCTTTATCTTATAATGTGGACGGGACTATGGTTTACTTGGAGGCATAAGTTTATTGATGTCATCTTTTTGGCGCTGCGACGCCACGTATGCATTCATTTTATTCTTCTTGTCCTCTCGTTCAATAAAATTATGTTTACAAAAAAAAAAAGAAAAGTGCCCCATACACAGGGTTGCCACATCAGCCATGTTTTCCAGTACACATATTACTATTACATACACAGCAGAGCACAGAGAAAAGTGCTACTCTGTAACTTGTGTAATTCATATGCTTCACGAAGGAAATCAAGGCAGGTCACATGGGATTCCTTTTTTAATTTCATACATGCAGTGTATGGATTATACATACTGCAGGGTGGCATTTTTCATGCACTGCCCAACAGCATAAATAAATTGTGTGTCCTGGAAACCATGGCCATTCTGGAAACCCTACCCATACATAGCATCACCATCAAGATGCAAATGCACATATTGATGGCCTGTGTCTGTAAGCGGTTTCACTATCCCCAGCTGAGTGATTTATATGTATGACATAGATACAATAAAGCATTCAACATATGTTCCATATAAATGCCATTAGACATCATCAGGCTAATCAATGTTGAGGCAAGTGCAAGGGATCATTTAGCCATGCATGCATAAATTTGGCCATTATTGCATAGATAAAAAGCAGCTCTCTATTGTGATTAATTGGTATGTGTGGTCATGGATGTGTTACTAATGTGTATTTAACCCTCTAGATCCTGAAGGACAATGACCTGCTGGGACACTCCCTTGAGATACATCTCCCCACTACCATGAGTACACCAGTGCATTATTCAAAATATGAAATGCTACCCAAATCTTGACCATTACGAAGTCTGGCCCTGTCAAACTTTACCTATGATGTTACATCTCACTTATTGCACTTTTATTTTGCAGACGGGACACACAATATGATTGATTCCTCACTTCAAGGACTATTGAAACAATTTTACATTACCTTTTACACGTTACGGTACATGTGAAAAATAATATGTAAAATATTTCCTTTGAGGAAAATAAATTAGTTGCATACAACAAACACCTGTCATTTACGGAATACAGTGATACTTAATCATATGCATTTCCATGAGTTTGGAGACGTGATATGTGCGTATTAGGATCTATTGAGTGGGAATGATAGACCTCCCATGCTGGGGATGATATGCTTCTTAGTTCTAGCAAAACAATCGGCATACGGTTATGTGTGTGTCAAGCTAGAATCCACAGGGATAGATAATGCTGCTACCATAGGAAAGTATTAGATGTCATAATAATGGATAACCCCACATTTCAATTGTTGTTTAATATATGCCAGACATATATTAGGAGATACACATGCACTATACGTGTATGTGTCAAGGTCCTCGCTGCCGGCGAAAGAAAGACTGATCAGGAGTTGCACCACCTTGATCACCCCAGACAGCACCTTTCATGCCCTGTCTTGCTATACTTTACCTTTAAACACTCTGGCAGGTGCAATCAATTAGGCCCTGCATGCACTATTTTGCAGAGGCGGGTGTTGGACAAAATCCCTACAACTAGGTTCGCTAATGCCAACATCCCTAAGGCCAACTTCCAGACAGAACAAGTGCCGGACATACCAAGTTCCCTACACGGCCAACTTCCAGACATCCAAAATCCCAACAGCTAACCCTAATACTAACACCCTAACCCTTAGGGAGTTAGGCTTAGGGGCTATGGTTAGGGCAGTTAGGGTTAGGTGGGTTAGGGCTAGGTTTAGGGCGGTTAGGTTTAGGGGGTATGGGCTAGATTTAGGGGTGTTAGGGAGTAGGGTTAGACACTCGGAATTTTGGATGTCTGGAAGTTGGCCGTCAGGGAGTTGTCTGTGTAGGGAACTTGGTATGTCCGGTCTATAAATTGGCCGTCGGGTTTTTGGCATTAGGGAATCTGGTTGTAGGGATTTCGACCCAAACCCAGCAGAGGCACGCCTGTCCCAGGAGGCTTCTGCATTTTAAAAAGCTAGATAGAAGGGAATGTATATACAGTATATATATATATATATATATACACACACACACAATTTAGTGTAGGCGCCTGGTATTTACGAGGAAATAAGATGAAAGTGCTAATAAATAGTCTGACGCTGCCTAGAACATGGTTAAAGAGCACATATAAAACAACCAAAATATGTGTCACAAACGAATGGAACAACAGAAATAGAAAAACCATATGGCGCGTCAAATAAATAGTTGGCGCATAATAAACATACAGATACTTGTATCTCTATTTATACCAATAATAAAGTGCAATAGTGCTCTCTACCATTCATCGGTGCAAAGATAAAATAAAGATAAAAGCATAAGTGTATTGTGCAAAAAGAAAAAAGTCCAATGTATAAAAAGTTCTAATAAAGTGCTCCAAATGTATAATGGTCCAATACTTAAGAAATACGGTCAGTCTTCCTTAGTGCGCTGCTGGTGGATCTGTCATGGCACTGGTATTCCTCAAAGGGCAAGCGGAAAAAACACAGAAAAATATATAATAGTGCAGATTGTCGTGACAAGATGATCCGAAAAGATAAAAGTGTATAGACCACTCACATTTATGAGAGCCTACAAAGGTCCCGGCTCTACGAATAAATGCCCCATGCCAAATATAGATTGGCGCCTCCCTTCTTTTGTTCGTAGGTATCACTGTATAGATCAAAAAGAACCAGAAGACAGTGCTCCCATATCAGAATACTGTATAAATTAAAAATACTATTGTATGTAAAGAAATACACTCACCAATTCATGAGCCTTTGTTATATTAGGCTCAATTGATTTCGCATTAGGCCTCATTAAGGTGGAAGCCCAAAACCTCTTTGCCCCAATGCTTTGTGATCCATAGAGGAAATAAAATAGATAGGAGGTGGCCGATAAAGTGTTAAAACAGAATTTATTAAAATAATAAACAGTAAAAAATGGACATGCGGTCTACAGAGACGCGTTTCGGCCTGTTCTGGCCTTCCGCAGTCGGTATTCAAGTCCAATAGTGTCCTTAGGAAAATAAAATTATTTTGCACAGTTGCCTCATTCAGTTTGACTTCCAGACAGTCTAGAAGCTCTACTGCTGAGCCTGATCTTTGTGTACCGGACACCTGGCTTTTCTCCTGGACTCTGAATCTGGATCATCTTTTATAGTAGTGCCTCAAGACCCCCTGCTTTTGTTGTCCCTGCCCTCAAGAAACTGCTCAAGACCCCTGCTTCTGTTTGCAAGACTCCCCATCTGCAATCTCCCTGGTACAAGATCCACACTGTCATATACGTTTATTGCACCAATAACTTACCTACAGAGACATCAGCACCATCATCCCTTTTTCTGCCTCGTCTTATTGTTTATTTGAATAAATTCCCATCTGATTTCACCTTGAGTGTCTCCAAGTGTATCACTGCATCCTGGGCTCGCAACCTCACCCCCATGGCAACACACGTGACAGTATGTTGCCTGGGTATTGTCATAAATAGGACATATTGTACATTTTGAGTATGATGTGGCATACAGCAGTATTTCAAGGGTAAGAATACTTTCAAATTGTCTCATTGGTTTCGCAACATGTAGTACAGATGTGTGACAGAATTATCTGCAACCACGAATAGGGACACAGTTGTACAAAGAAAAAAAAAAAAGTGAAAGCTAAACCTAACAAAGACGATCCCGAAAAATTTGGCGCAAGTAGGAAAAAAAAATGCAACATATGTACTCACAGTCACATTAAATAGACCATAAGGAACCTGAAATAAACCTGTATGGAAATCCAAACCAGTAACAACCATATAAACCTTTAAAATAAATAAAACTACTTGCTACTCTGCCTTCCGGATCTGAGATGGGTACGCCCTCTGGAGGAGGTGGCAGAGGCAACAGAGTAGTCTGTTGGGGCAGAGGCACTGTGCTGGACAGAGGCAGTTGAAGGCTGTCATGTCTCACCTTGGCTGCCCAACTGAGGTGTCATGGCGGCCACTGATGTCTCCCACAGCTGGGGATGCCGGCATTGGGGATACCCTTGCCGCAGGTGTCCTTTCAGTCTGTTGCTCGGGGCACTCTGTCTCTACCACCCTCCAGTCGACCATCCGGGTGGGTCTGCATCGATTAATGGGCGGATCAGTTGGGGGGGGGGGGGGGGGGGAAGAGCAGGAGGCGGGCCCCTCCCAAAGAAGGAGCTGGGCTTGTTAACCACACCACATTTAAACCCAAATTCCCAAGGAGCAGGTGCCCAATTGTTAGCTCTTCCTAATAACTAGCCTGTTCCCTATATTGCCACTATTTTTGACCTTGGATTCCAAATCTCTTGATTACAAACAAACTCTGCCAGCCCCGACCTTTTCCCTACGTCTGCTCCATTTTTGTACTGTGCATTGGCCATACAAATCACCTGGATACCGAACCTTTGCCTGGAACCCACCATACCTTTCTGCCTCACCCGTCTGTACAGAAATCCAACGAAGTTGTTACGCCTGCATACTGGGCTCCACCATATGAAACATGAGAGGGGCAACAACGTTGGTGGTCGTGTGTAATGCGTAACATTATCACGGTCGAGGAATTGCACACGCAGATGGTATTTATTGGCAAGGAACAGGTGTGGCAATCCATTTACACTGGGGGGAAACTTCCAGATTCTGCCTGAGCAACCTTGTTAGCGCAAGGCTGCATTAAGTGTTGCAATCGGGTGCCTAATATTAGCGCATCGCAAGGATGCGCTAACCGATGGTGGGCCCAAACCTGTGCAAGCTTTGTAATCCGCTGAGTAGTTGGCAGGCGCTGACATTTACCACCTCGTGCTACGTTTTTGCATTTGTGCTCACGGTTTAGCGTTGACTATGTAATCTAGCCCATAATTTCTGATTATTATTTTTTTTCCCCCATTTTCAGCAATTTGTATATTTTTTTAAAATTCTGTAACAGACCTTTTTATTACTTAGACTCATTTTAATATATTTTTATTGGTTTAAACACCTAGAATAGGAGACTTCCATTTAGTATTCGCCAAGGCCACTTCGGCGACGTTCTCCAACTTTTTCGTGGGGCTTCTGCGACCCAATCTTCGGTGCACTAAGGTGACAATTCAGCAAATAGTGAACTCACCAAAATGGAATTGCCAAGATTTCGGTGCCTAGTGAATAGACCCATTAATATGTTCATTGTTTGGAAAAAACAGGGGTGTAATGGTTTTGCTCAGAACTTTATGGTTTTACCATTTTTCATATACAAAAATGGTATGTTATTTCTGCACACATACCTTTTATTAATTTAGATTCACGGAATTTACCAAAAAATAACCAATGTCTATTTCTTGCTGAATAACCTTTGGAATAGAATGAATCTTATATTTTTCCTCCAAAAATCATTAAACAAGAAAAAAAAAAAAATCATTTTTATTCACCCTGGTTTCACTTCATTGTAAGTGAACATCCAGAACGGCTGAGAAGACGCACAACCGTACAAATAAAGTATAGTAAACTATATACTGGTCTACCTAAAGAAGGCATTAAAACAGAAGGAGCAGGCAATGTTAAGCTTGCGTGGAGTGTACCTTAACCATCAATCTCAACATATATAGATTTCAATGTATCATGAATTTGTGGAACCATTTGCTGAAAAGTAGTCGTTTATTAGGGCAGCATAATCCCTCCCCCAATATTTGTACAAGGATTCCAGCAACTCCTTATTCTTTCATAACAGCAATGGTATAAAAGTGGCAATCATCGCAAATGGTTCCAAGATGCTCCAGACTTTGTTTCATTCCTATAAAGTTCACAGTCTGTTGTCTTCTATGATAATTGTTCTTCTAGGGTAAGTATCGATTTCAACAAAGATATACTGAACGTCATATTTCCCGTGTTCCGGATTCTGCAGAAGAAAAAAACCCAAATCAAATACAAAGCAAATTTTGCACTGAAAATTCTATGTGGGGTGTAAACCACATACTTCCTTGACTTCGACATGAACTACTCCTTCCTTTCTTGGTTCTGAGCCTTGGATGTAGAACTTTAACCGCATACACTTTACTCCATCTTTTACATATTCTATGTGACTAAAAATAAAAAAAATTGGAACAATTACAATAAGAACATACATACACTGAATACAAACTTGGATTTAGTCCGTCTGATTATGCAGGTAACTTACATTCTAGGCTGTTTGGACTATCCTTTTGTGAAAGGTCAGCATTTATTGCCATTATTTGCAACTTTGGCAAACACTGACTTTGCATAACGCCCTGTATTTAGAAATACTTCCAGATGACACAACTTAATTCCAATGTAACTTTATAGGAAAGACTTTCTAAAAACTTAGAAACCCTTATCAAAGGCTAAACCATTTTCAGATTCCGGTAGAACTCTGTATGCAGCAACCAATAAACTTTTCTATGGTATTCCAAAAGGTGGGTTATCAGACAAGCAAAACAGGCCAGAATAACATAGCCAACCCAACATGGCTTCCTCCTGTGGTTAGATCCAAAGTTCTGTTTGCCTTTTACAACTTGCTAGATAAAGTTACCTGCAAATTCACTCTTCTGGCAATATAGTCAGGTCCAGAAATATTGGGACAGCGACACTATTCTAACATCTTTGGCTCTATACACCACCACAATGGAGTTGGAATGAAACAAACACAATGTGCTTTAACTGCAGACTGTCAGCTTTAATTTGAGGGTATGTCAACTCAGGTGAACGGTGTAGGACTTACAGCAGTTTGCAGATGTGCCTCCCACTTGTTAAGGGACCAAAGGTAATAGGACAATTGGCTTCTCAGCTGTTCCATGGCCAGGTGTGTGATATTCCCACATTACCCCAATTACAATGTGCAGATAAAAGGCCCAGAGTTCATTTCAAGTGTGCTATTTGCATTTGGAATCTGTTGCTGTCAACTCTCAAGATGAGATCCAAAGAGCTGTCACTATCAGTGAAGCAAGCCATCATTAGGCTGAAGAAACAAAACAAGCCCATCAGAGAGATTGCAAGAAAATTAGGCGTGGCCAAAACAACTGTTTGGAACATTGTCAAAAAGAAGGAACGCACCGGTGAGCTCAGCAACACCAAAAGACCAGGGAGACCACGGAAAACAACTGTGGTGCATGACCGAAGAATTCTTTCCCTGGTGAAGAAAACACCCTTCACAACAGTTGGCCAGATCAAGAACACTCTCCAGGAGGTAGGTGTATGTGTGTCAAAGTCAACAATCAAGAGAAGACTTCACCAGAGTGAATACAGAGGGTTCACCACAAGATGTAAACCATTGGTGAGCCTCAAAAACAGGAAGGCCAAATTAGAGTTTGCCAAACAACATCTATCAAAGCCTTCACAGTTCTGGAACAAGATCCGATGTACAGATGAGACCAAGATCAACGTGTACCAGAGTGATGGGAAGGGAAGAGTATGGAAAAGTAAAGGAACTGCTCATGATCCCAAGCATACCACCTCATCAGTGAAGCATGGTGGTGGTAGTGTCATGGCGTGGGCATGTATGGCTGCCAATGGAACTGGTTCTCTTGTATTTATTGATGAGGTGACTGCTGACAAAAGCAGCAGGATGAATTCTGAAGTGTTTTGGGCAATATTATCTGCTCACATTCAGCCAAATGCTGAACTCATTGGACGGCGCTTCACAGTGCAGATGGTCAATGACTCAAAGCATACTGCAAAAGCAACCAAAGAGTTTTTGAATCCCATTGAGCATGCATTTCACCTGAAGACAAAACTGAAGGGAAAATGCCCCAAGAACAAGCAGGAACTGAAGACAGTTGCAGTAGAGGCCTGGCAGAGCATCACCAGGGATGAAACCCAGCATCTGGTGATGTCTATGCGTTCCAGACTTCAGGCTGTGATTGACTGCAAAGGATTTGCAACCAAGTATTAAGAGGGGAAAGTTTGATTTAGGATTATTATTCTGTCCCATTACCTTTGGTCCCTTAACAAGTGGGAGGCACATCTGCAAACTGCTGTAAGTCCTACACCGTTCACCTGAGTTGGATGTACATACCTTCAAATTAAAGCTGACAGTCTGCAGTTAAAGCACATTGTGTTTGTTTCATTCCAACTCCATTGTGGTGGTGTATAGAGCCAAAGATGTTAGAATTGTGTCGATGTCCCAACTGTACATCCTACTCCCAAGAGCTCCATTCTGGAATTAGCCAAAGCATGGGAGATTTATGTGTATTTTAAACTTTTGTCAGTCACCCTATTGTTAGTCACATGGAAGACTTGGGCTTTGAACATTAACCTCCTTGGCGGTTTATTTATTTATAATTTTCTTGTCCCACAGCCCTCAATTTTTTTTTATTTTGCCCCCCCCCCAGCGGCATCCCGAGTGTAGCTCGGGTTAAATTCCTATGTAAATGTAGGGTTAAATTTCTATGCTGGAAGCGGTAACCCCGAGCAACACTCGGGATGCATCACCTCTCCCTGCGCTCCCTCAATGTCCCCAGCCGTCTCCTCTGGCGACTGCGACCTCATACTTCCTGGTTCCCTCCTCGTGAGAAGGAATCCAGGAAGTAAAACGCTGTGATCTCTGGAGGAGTATGCAGAGATCAGTGAGGGAGCACAGAGACAGGTGATGTATACAGCCCGTGTGTGTCTCGTGGTTACCGCTTTCAGCAGTGAAATTTAACCCGAGACACACTCTGGATAACCGTCATGGGGGGTTAACGCTCATCACAACCACCTCTAAAAACACAATACTCCTCACTCACAGCCCCCACACACTCACCTAGGCCACCTGACATACAGTCCTCACATACCCACACAAAGTATGAATCTAAATATACACGCTTTGAACATATATTGAAGTCTACGGAACTTGTTGGCACTGTATAAACACTCGTAAGTGTAAGTGAAAGTTGCTACATTACAGAGATTCCAGGCACAAAAAAAATGTAGTTGATTTTAAGGTTTAATGCATGCCATCTGTAATCCATCTTTGATTCGCTCATGCCAACCAAGCAAGACTGGCGTCCACACTTTGGTTAGTGATGTGACCTAATTTTTTTGTACTGGGGACCATTTTCAAAACCGTTCAGCATAACATTTCTTTAATGTTATTATGTGGCTGTTGAACGTTCAAGCAATACGTCACGGGCCAGGTTAACTCAAATTAGAGATTTTTATTGTGCTCTCCATACATCGTACCAGCAAACAAATTTGCATTCCCTAGAAGGAAATTGGAAATATTGCCGCCTGGCTGTCAATTTCCAGCAAGCCAAAAGCAGATCCTCTATATTCAGGATGGAGCAGAACACGCATGAAAGATTTGCCTGCCCCAAACCTAGCTAACCAGAGCTTTCTGTTGAACTTGCAATGAAGCCATCACAAAGCACTACATCATTAACATAGTCGCCCCTTGTAAACAAAACAGGTACTTAATTTTAGTGGAGTGCTTTCCTGTAGAATAGCTCTTCTGCTCACAGTTGTCTCTAACGCTGCTGGCATGCTACCGCAAAAGATGACAAGACTTTAATAGGGAATTGCTCCTCTTTATGTACTTTGACTATTTCCCATTAAATTAGTGTGAAGTTTCAAACAAATACAGTATCAACTACTATTTAACCCTTGCCTGTCGTGAAGTGTACTATGCCGTCCCCACGGTGGGTGAGTCTAAACCCTGCTGGCTCCCTATATATCGGACCACGCACGGCACTGAGTGCTTCATTGGCTGCCGCTGGACTGCCTGAAATCAGGCGATACCTTGGCAGCCAGTGACTCGCTGGGAAGGAAAGTGGGCCGTGGGACAGCCTCAGAGCCTGCAAAGCATCTTATGCCGCCCCAAGGCTTTGAGGACTGTCACGTGAAGCGGAGTTAGCATGCATGTTTTAGTTCAATGACCTTTAGAAAAAACAAACTTAACCTCATTGAACTGAATATAATATTTCCTGCACTTATTTTTGTATGTATAAGGTTAAATGTACTAATGACTACTTTTCATTGAAGCAATTTCTAAACATTATAAATAGTAACAGGACAATTAAACAATTACCTAACATGATGTCTTCTTCCCCGTCGGGTGGTCTCACCATATCCTTTAATAGGTTCCCCAAACACTCCAATAACCTACATAAAGCATAAAAAGGTGAAAAGAAAAAAAAAAAAAAAAGTACAAGCGTTCTTGAGCAACTCCTCGGTCTGAAAACAAAGAAAGTATCATAGACTTTGAAAGAAAGAAAAAAAAATGTGGTGGCAGGAGATGGTAAGAAATGCAAGAAAAGTGTGCCGCTGCAAAACAATACGAAACTTAAGCTGTAACTAGATTACTTGTGCGTTACAAACAAAACCACATGCACTTTTCTTTTTCTTTTAAGTAATTGCATATAAAAAGGAAAAATAAAAATTTAGATTTTGTATTTCCCGTTTCCATTTTCTGGATGCAACATTTACCAAAATCCATGAAAAAGTTTTTCTTTACTACTCTTGTTTATTTAAGCTACAATATTTAACAGTTAATGAGGTTAAAGAGGGAATGTTTAGATAAGGCAGCAGGAGGCTATTGTTCAAGGCTAACTAAGAGATGGTAGCTAAAACAGGGGAGCTTAAAAAAAGATGTCAAACATACCCCCTGGTGAGACCCTTTGAATACACACACTAGTCAGTGAGCCACCCATAGACTCCATTCTATGGCCAAAGCCACACAGTGAGGAGTAGGTGATGTAAAGATACTGAGGAGGGCAGTTTACAACACAAAAGATCATACAATGGATGCATCCAGTACACAGTAAAATATTTTCTTAACTAAACAAAAGAAAAACTGAGCACATTTAAAGAGATCAGCAACAAAACAAAATAAGAACATTTCATTTTGTGGTGGTAGTGGCCCTTTAAAAAAAAAAAAAAAAAAATCTATTTGCATAATTAATCTATGCGTAATGATAATACAAAAATAAAAAAGAAATACAAAGGCCAATGGGTTTAATAAAAACATTAAATATTACCTCAGGATGAGATCTACACTTTTCCAACGCATCTCCATAGATCTTACTGGGACTCGAAGAAGAAAAAAGTTCTTGAAACACAACATAGAACAATCCTCCTAAAGGAAAAAGGAAAAAAAAAACACATGTTAAAAGTGTGTTCAAGTGCTTGGTTGAGCTCCTCTAGGTTTCAAGTCTTGTTTTTCTAATTTGAGTTTTAATGGGCTTGCTAGAACAGAAAATCATTCCAAACACAGCAAAGAGTTACATTTAGGAATCTTTAAGGTTGTCTTGGACCAGAATTTCAGGATAAATAGATCGATATATCAAAAAAAAAAAAAAAAAAAAAAAAATTGACCTCTAAAAATTAGAAATGTCAAAAATAGCCAGCATATACTGTACATTGCTTTAATGGGTGCAAATCAATAGGGTCTCCTGTCAAGGACTAGCATAAACACACGAACCAGTTACATTAGTGGCTTTAGTTAAATTTAAGGTGTAATCTAGGAGTTTGCTGGACTTTTGTATTGGATTTTTAATTTCTTTAAAAGATGCTCAGCAGCATGTGAGCACTCAATGTTATCGGAGTGATCACACTGCTCCGACCTCCCTCTGAGGAGGGCTGGGAGAGCCGATTTAGTCATCCATGTGCAGAGAGGGCTTCTGCTCAGAACCTTAGCTCTCAGGAGGCACGTTCAGTAGCTCAGCCGCTGCAAGTGCCAGGTTAGCAACTTGCAACTGAACGCCGTTCTGCAGCTTACAACTGCTAATTTAGCACTTGCAGAGACCCGAGGAGATGCGAGTAGCTGAGTGTGACGTATTAGGCTAGGGTCAGACTGAGGCAGTGCGAACGCGCGTTCTGGCGCACTTAATTACGGCCGCACTAGCAGCAGATGCCGGGCAATGACGGCCAATATACGAAGTACGGTCGCACAAAAGTCCAGCTGCGCAACGCAAGTGGAAAATGAACGCATTTTTTCGAGAACGTTAAACCACTAGTACTGACGTACAGAGTGTGCTGCGTCCGCTAGCGGCGTGTGTGTGATTAGGAGACGTCAGACGCTGCTAATGTCCGGCCAACATAACGTCCAGACACAAAAAGGGTTTTATTGATGATCCGTACAAAATCACGGATGAAACTGCGCATAGTATGACCGCTATTGCGTATTCCGTGAAAAAATACGTCCATTCTTCGAACGCACATTTTCACGGACAACGTGAAAAATGCGTTAGTCTGACCCTAGCCTTAAAGATGGCCGCCGCCATGAAGCAAGTAACAATTCAGTACGGCAATGCTAATTTTGAGGTTTTTGTTCACCAAAGCACAAAATATTTATTATTTACCCCTGCACATAGACATATATTGCAGTTCAATTATATTTTGTTTCAGAAGTAAACATAACGTTTATTCAATAAAAACTATCATTTGTGGTGTGTGCATACAAAACGGAATTGTGCTGACTGCTTTTCTTTATCATATACAGTTGTGTTCAAAATTATTCAACCCCCAATGCTGTAAAGGGTTTTAGGGAATTTAGTGTACATTTGTAATTGTATTCAGAATGAAATCCTACAAGGACTTTTTAAAGAACCATATGCAACTAAAATGACATCAATTGGTTTTGTAATACAGTAGTAAATGTTTCTTTTGTGATTTCTTCATTGACACAATTATTCAACCCTTTAAAGACCACCACTCTGAAGAACAGAGGTTCATTCAAGTGTTTTCAATCAGGTATTGAAAACACCTGTGGATGTCGCGGAGCAGCAATAAAGCATAATAAGCACCAATTAGGCAGCTTTAAAATGACTGTGATACTCAGCTCCTTCTAGACATTTACTGGTGTGGTTACAAACATGGTGAAGTCAAGAGAATGGTCCAGGAAGACAAGAGAAGAGGTGATTACTCTTCACAGGAAGGGCAATGGCTATAAGAAGATTGCAAAGATGTTAAACATACCAAGAGAGACCATAGGAAGCATCATTCGCAAATTCAAGGCAAAGGGCACTGTTGAAACGCTACCTGGTCGTGGCAGAAAGAAGATGCTGACTTCCACTGCTGTGCGCTGCCTGAAGCGTAGAGTGGAGAAAAGTCCCCGTGTGACTGCTGAGGAACTGAGAAAAGATTTGTCAGATGTGGGTACTGAAGTTTCAGCTCAGACTATACGGCGCACACTGCGTACTGAAGGCCTCCATGCCAGAACTTCCAGGCGCACCCCCTTGCTGTCTCCAAAGAATAAGAAGAGTCGACTGCAGTATGCCAAAAGTCATGTGGACAAACCACAGAAGTTTTGGGATAGTGTTCTGTGGACTGATGAAACTAAATTAGAACAGTTTGGGCCCATGGATCAACGCTATGTTTGGAGGAGGAAGAACAAGGCCTATGAAGAAAAGAACACCTTGCCTACTGTGAAGCATGGCGGGGGGTCAATCATGCTTTGGGGCTGTTTTGCTTCTGCAGGTACAGGGAAGCTTCAGCGTGTGCAAGGTACCATGAATTCTCTTCAGTACCAGGAGATATTGGATGACAATGTGATGCAGTCCGTCACAAACCTGAGGCTTGGGAGACGTTGGACCTTTCAACAGGACAATGATCCCAAGCATACCTCCAAGTCCACTAGAGCATGGTTGCAGATTAAAGGCTGGAACATTTGAGTGGCCATCGCAGTCACCTGACTTAAATCCGATTGAGAACCTCTGGTGGGACTTAGAGAAAGCAGTTGCAGTGCGCAAGCCTAAGAATGTGACTGAACTGGAGGCTTTTGCCCATGACGAATGGGCGAAGATACCCGTAGATCGCTGCAAGACACTTGTGTCAAGCTATGCTTCACGTTTAAAAGCTGTTATAACTGTAAAAGGATGTTGTACTAAGTACTAAGATTGAATGTCACTTGGGGGTTGAATAAAACTGATAATGATGTGAGCACAGAAAAGACATTTGTGGTTATTTCATTATAAATGTTATGTTATGTTATATTTGTCTGACCTACACGTGCCTCTTTGATCAAAATCAATGTCAAACTGGCCAAAACACTCAATTTCAGTGGGGGTTGAATAATTTTGAACACAACTGTATACCTCAACTGTAGTCCGAGTCATACGAAAGTGTGAACGAAAAACAATCGGAATCTTTCATTAAGAAATCGGCCATATTGCTTCGAAATTCGCATCCAAAGCGTTCAGTGACACTGCTGCAGCACACTGAATTGCTGCGCTGCAGCAATTCAGCAGCTGCTGAGGAACTGAACGGGGCTCTGGCCTTTGGGAACTAGCCTTATCCAATGGTATCCACTGGATTGGTTGGGGCACCCAGCCCTCATGCAGTCACATGGACATGCTGAGCAGGAAGCATGTCACATCCTGAGAGCTCAGAGGGAGACCAGCCATGAGCCCTGTTCAGTTCCTCAGCAGCTGCTGAATTGCTGCAGCGCAGCAATTCAGTTTGCTGCAGCAGTGTCACTGAACGCTTTGGATGCGAATTTCGAAGCAAAATGGCCGACGATTTCTTAATGAAAGATTCCGATTGACTCGGACAACAGTTGAGGTATATATGATAAAGAAAAGCAGTCCGCACAATTCCGTTTTGTATGCACACACCACAAATGTGCTGGGGTAAATAATAAATATTTTGTGCTTTGATGAACAAAAACCTCAAAATTAGCATTGCCGTACTGAATTGTTACTTGCTTCATGGCGGCGGCCATCTTTAATACGTCACACTCAGCTACTCGCAGCATCTCTCCGGGTCGCTGTAAGTGCTAAGTTAGCAGCGCTGAGCGGCAGAACGGCATTCAGTGGCAAGTTCCTAACTTAGCACTTGCAGCGGCTGAGCAACTGAACGTGCCTCTGGATTCAGAAGAGTTTTTAAAGGAAACTGAAGGACTAAAAACACGAGAGGGGGGTATTGGGAGGGGTTAAAGTTTAAGCCCTTAATTTTCAGCCCTCGAGTATCCCTTTAAAAGGCAGTGTTTCCCAAACCTGTCCTCAGGATCCTCCATCTAATAGACCAGATTTTAAGGATCACCTTGTGGAAATGCAGACTGAATATTGCAATTACTGACCAGCAAATTATATCACCAGTGCTGTGCTTCAGACATCTGGCGAACCTGGCCTGCAAGTGGGTCCTGAGGACAGGTTTGGGAAACACTGGTTTACGGGATGGCAGGGAATAAGTACAGGAAAAGCGTGTATATGTGAAGGCAGCGCTTCCGTGCAAAATAAATAGATATTAACCCTTTCGCTGCTGAGGCTTTTCCCGCCCCTGTGCTGAGGTCATTTTTTACCTGTTTTGCGCATCATGTTTAAACGTGTTTTGAAGGCTTATTTTAGTATATGACATCGACATATTATATATCGTTCTTTCCGTCAGACTCGGTAGATTCATAATATGTCATTATTATATGTATACGTTATGTCATGTTTGTATATTATAACAAAAAATGCAATAAAATATGTATTTTCAATAATTTACAGCGTGTAAAGTGTTTTTTTCCACATTTTAACATGCGAGCAATTGCGGTTATATTTTGTATGGGGTGCGCTTGTTAAAAAAATTAGAGATGGGGTCTCGTTACATTTTTTTTTGGGGAAAATGACACCATTTTTAACAAACGCACCGCATACAAAAATCGTTAATGCAGCATCATTGTTCACATTATAATTGAAATGGGAACAATATTGCTGCATTAACAAAACAAAAAAAAAAAAAAGTGTTTATTTTTTTTTTATTATTTTTTTTTTTTAATTTTTTTTATTTTTATTTTTCTTTTTTTTTTTTTTTTTACAATTTTTTTTACTTCATGTTTGGTATCGTTGGAACGGCCATGCTCTGGCCGATCCAACGATATCAAAATTTAACCCCTAACTGCCACGGATCGGGAGATAGGGAGTTCATTGGAACTCCCTATCTCCACACTTCGTGGCAGTTAGGGGTTAATGCTAGGACTGGCGTCATCGTGCTGCGCACGATGACGCCAGTCCTCTGGGGAGTTCCCGGAAGCTTGGCCGACATCCAAGATGTCGGCCAGCTCCCGGAAGGATCGCAAATCGGCGCTTTTCAGCGCCGATTTGCGATCCAGCTCCCCAGGGGTTAATGCCAGGCATCATTTGGAAGGGCAGGCTGTGCCCTTCCAAATGATGCCTGGGTTAAGCCCCTGTGAGCCGCCGATCGGGAGGAGAGAGGTCCGAAGGACCTCCCCCCCCTCCCTTTCAGGCGCCTCCTCCGCACATGCGGGGGGGGCGCCTGAATTATGTGTCATCGCGGGGGCGCGATGACACATAATAATGGCGGCCACTGCTCCGGATGCCGGGCTGACATCCAGGATGTCAGCCGCACCGGAGGGGCCAGCGATCGGCCGGAACCCGGCCGAACGCTGACCCCAATGCGAGGACGCGCTCAGCGCGTCCTCCGCATACCAGGGGGAATGCTGAGGACGCGCTGAGCGCGTCCTTAGCATTCAAGTGGTTAATTAGGGTAGGTGCTGCCGTAGTGGAATGTGCAGTGTCCACACACCAAGGACACAAATAATATAAAAGGAACAAAACGTAAATTCCTGGCGCACCTTGTATATTAGAACATTGTTTTAGAATACTATATGTATGATACAATTGTAAGTGAACAGTGGGTAAAAAATATTGAGTATGTATTTTATTTTTTTTGTTGTTTTTTCCTTGTGTTTTTTTTTTTTCCTCTTAACACTGAAAACACTCAAAAAATTCAAACAAATTAAAAAAAAATAGAGAAATCAGAATACTTATATTAGTAATGATGGTATCTTTATCTTCCTCCTTGGCAAATCCTCTGGAGTTAGCTTTTTTTCCCCCCAATGGTGACTCGTTTATTCATTAGCTCATTCGATGGTATATGGAGGTGCTATATACATTTCAGGGAGGGGAGGGAGCAAACCTTATATAGACAGGTGCTAAAGTAATAAATATGCAGCAGGACGATATGCTACTATATTCAAAAAAATTTATCTAAAATTCAATAAAAATAGACCATATGGTATGCATAATTAAAAAAGTTATTTAAAAAAGTAATCGTAAAAGGGGATCACTTAGGCTAGGGTCAAACGAAAGCATTTTTACACGCGAACGTAAAGAAGTGCGTCCGAACGCATTGACGTATTTTTTCATGGAATACGCGAAAACGGTCATACGATGCGCATTTTTGTGCGTGATTTTTTACAGATCCAAACCAGGAAACTAGGGATGCACCGATACCACTTTTTTAAGACCGAGTACGAGTACCGATACTTTTTAAAAGTACTCACCGATACCGAGTACCGATACTTTTATTTAATGTCATGTGACGCTTTCCAATAAGAACAGACCTCATAAAAATTTATATGAGATTGACCGCAGCTCACATGGATTTGCCCCAGCTCACATGGGTTTGGCCCCAGCTCACATGGGTTTGGCCCCAGCTCACATGGGTTTGCCCCCAGGTCACATGGATTTGCCCCCAGGTCACATGGATTTGCCCCCAGGTCACATGGATTTACCCCCAGGTCTCATGGATTTACCCCCAGGTCTCATGGATTGGCCCTCAGGTCTCATGGATTGGCCCCCAGCTCTCATGGATTTGCCCCCAGCTCTCATGGATTTGCCCCCAGGTCTCATGGATTTGCCCCCAGGTCTCATGGATTTGCCCCCAGGTCTCATGGATTTGCCCCCAGGTCTCATGGATTGGCTCAGGTCTCATGGATTGGCCCCCAGGTCTCATGGATTGGCCCCCAGGTCTCATGGATTGGCCCCAGGTCTCATGGATTTGCCCCAGTTCATGGATTTGCCCCCAGCTTCTCATGGATTTGCCCCCAGCTCTCATGGATTTGCCCCCAGGTCTCATGGATTTGCCCCCAGGTCTCATGGATTTGCCCCCAGGTCTCATGGATTTGCCCCCAGGTCTCATGGATTGGCCCTCAGGTCTCATGGATTGGCCCCCAGGTCTCATGGATTGGCCCCCAGGTCTCATGGATTGGCCCCCAGGTCTCATGGATTTGCCCCCAGGTCTCATGGATTTGCCCCCAGCTCTCATGGATTTGCCCCCAGCTCTCATGGATTTGCCCCCAGGTCTCATGGATTTACCCCCAGGTCTCATGGATTTGCCCCCAGGTCTCATGGATTTGCCCCCAGGTCTCATGGATTGGCCCCCAGCTCTCATGGATTTACCCCCAGCTCTCATGGATTTGCCCCCAGGTCTCATGGATTTACCCCCAGCTCTCATGGATTTGCCCCCAGGTCTCATGGATTTGCCCCCAGGTCTCATGGATTTACCCCCAGGTCTCATGGATTTGCCCCCAGGTCTCATGGATTTGCCCCGCAGCTCTCATGGATTTGCCCCGCAGCTCTCATGGATTTACCCCCAGGTCTCATGGATTTGCCCCGCAGCTCTCATGGATTTGCCCCCAGGTCTCATGGATTTGCCCGCAGCTCTCAAGGATTTGCCCCGCAGCTCTCAAGGATTTGCCCCGCAGCTCTCAAGGATTTGCCCCGCAGCTCTCAAGGATTTGCCCGCAGCTCTCATGGATTGGCCCCCGCTCGAACGCTGGGGAAGCTGGCCGTGTGCATGTAAAGCACGCGGCCAGCGTTCCCCTTCGGCGCGCCAAATACTCACCTTTCCTGAAGTTCCGGTCTCTGGGCAGTGATGCGGTCACGTGGCCGCCGGGCGCATCTGTGACGCTGCCTCCAGCCGAGAGGCCGCGTCACAGGAGCGCCCGGCGGCCACGTGACCGCATCACTGCCCAGAGACCGAACTTCAGGAAAGGTGAGTATTTGGCGCGCCGAAGGGGAACGCTGGCCGCGTGCTTTTCATGCACGCGGCCAGCTTCCCCAGCCCCGCGGATACCGGCAAGCCGGCCCAGCGCCGGCTTCCGGTATCGGCGGGATGTATCGGGCCGTTTGCACGAGTAACAAGTACTCGTGCAAACGGCAATATCGGGCCCGATACCGATACTAGTATCGGTATCGGTGCATCCCTACAGGAAACTTTGGGTGTCTGGACGTTATGTTGGCCGGACACGAGCAGGGTCTGACGTCTCCAAATCACACACACACACAGCTATGCCGCTGCAGCGCACTCTGTACGTCCGTACTAGCGGTTCTGCGTTCTCGAAAAAATGCGTTCATTTGCCGGACTTTCGTGCGACCGTACTTCGTATATTGGCTGTCATTGCCCGTCATTTGCTGCTAGTGCGGCCGTGATTATGTGCGCCAGAACGCACGTTAAAAGTGCGCTGGTCTGACCCCAGCCTTAAAACACGTTTTCGCCTACCGGCTTCCTCAGTAAGTGTCCTCAGATAGTCTCTGGTGAAAAATATCAGCGACTATCTGAGGACACTTACTGAGGAAGACGGTAGGCGAAAACGCGTTTTAAGTGATCCCTTTTACGATTACTTTTTAAATAACTTTTTTAATTATGCATACCATATGGTCTATTTTTATATGAATTTATA
The DNA here is from genome assembly GCA_009667805.1 of Leptobrachium leishanense. Classification (NCBI taxonomy): domain Eukaryota; kingdom Metazoa; phylum Chordata; class Amphibia; order Anura; family Megophryidae; genus Leptobrachium; species Leptobrachium leishanense. The sequence goes on along the minus strand of CM019067.1, from coordinate 123,101,435 downwards.
GGAATGAATTTTTGAATATACTAGCATATCGTCCTGCTGCATATTTATTACTTTAGCACCTGTCTATATAAGGTTTGCTCCCTCCCCTCCCTGAAATTTATATAGCACCTCCATATACCATCGAATGAGCTAATGAATAAACGAGTCACCATTGGGGGAAAAAAAGCTAACTCCAGAGGATTTGCCAAGGAGGAAAGGAGGAAGATAAAGATACCATCATTACTAATATAAGTATTCTGATTTCTCTATTTTTTTTAATTTGTTTGAATTTGAGTGTTTTCAGTGTTAAGAGGAAAAAAAACCCAAAAAAAAAATAATACATACTCAATATTTTTTACCCACTGTTCACTTACAATTGTATCATACATATTGTATTCTAAAACAATGTTCTAATATACATGGTGCGCCAGGAATTTACATTTTGTTCCTTTTAGGGAATAAGTACACACAGTGTTACCTGTAACTCCAATCCCAATGAGTACCACAATGAAATAGGTGAAGTCTCTGCCAGCTTCTTTTACTAGAAGGAAAAAAAAAGAAAAAAAAGAAGACGTGTACCCAAGTCATCAGAACTAGATAGGACAAAACATTACTATTCAGATTGTCAAGCACTCCGAGGAAGAACATGCACATGTACCAGTAACAGTGAATTTATTAAAAGGCACATACAGGCCACAGCCAGTTAATGTACAATTTTATCTAAAGCCTTTCTTCATGACGCTGGATTGGTTCTACAGTACGTTAGAAATCTTTTTCCAATTACATCTTGTCAAATAATTAAAAAAGTATATAATCTTTTCTATTAGGAGTATAAAAAAAAAAAAAAATGTAATTTTTTGTTGTTACGTACAAAGTCAAATAAAAATTGTTCCGTTATTTGAATTTCATCTCTTTTGTCCATTATTAATTGGCAATATCACTTCATGACATCGGACGTCTGATCTTGCATCTTGTAGAACAACTTACACAACATATGTAACACTGGAACCAGCTCGCACTTTGGCTTGATAGACACTGGTCGTTGTGTATGGCAATTTGTGACTGTTGGAGTCTTGGCTACTTGTGAATGTCAATCAAATTAGCAAAAAGGGCTTAAGATGTTATCAAAGCTTTGCTTTACATCTGCAAGTTATAGGACCGCTTGACATTGATGGGAATACCACTGATCTGTTGGCAGCTCACCTTTCCCTTACTAGAAAATATATATATATATATATATATATATATATATATATATGCACCGATACCACTTTTTTAAGACGAGTACCGATACTTTTTAAAAGTACTCACCGATACCGAGTACCGATACTTTTATTTAATGTCATGTGACGCTTTCCAATAGGAACAGACCTCATAAAAATTTATATGAGATTGACCCCAGCTCTCATGGGTTTGCCCCCAGCTCTCATGGGTTGGCCCCCAGCTCTCATGGGTTGGCCCCCAGCTCTCATGGGTTGGCCCCCAGCTCTCATGGGTTGGCCCCCAGCTCTCATGGGTTGGCCCCCAGGTCTCATGGGTTGGCCCCCAGGTCTCATGGGTTGGCCCCCAGGTCTCATGGGTTGGCCCCCAGGTCTCATGGGTTGGCCCCCAGGTCTCATGGGTTGGCCCCCAGGTCTCATGGATTGGCCCCCAGCTCGAACGCTGGGGAAGCTGGCCGTGTGCATGTAAAGCAAGCGGCCAGCGTTCCCCTCCGGCGCGCCAAATACTCACCCTTCCTGAAGTTCCGGTCTCTGGGCAGTGATGCGGTCACGTGGCCGCCGGCACATCTGTGACGCTGCCTCCAGCCGAGAGGCAGCGGGAACGCATCACTGCCCAGCGACCGGACCTTCAGGAAGGGTGAGTATTTGGCGCGCCGGAGGGGAACGCTGGCCGCGTGCTTTTCATGCACACGGCCAGCTTCCCCAGCCCCGCGGATACCGGCAAGCCGGCCCAGCGCCGGCTTCCGGTATCGGGCCGTTTGCACGAGTAACAAGTACTCGTGCAAACGGCAATATCAGCCCCGATACCAATACTAGTATCGGTATATATATATTATATATATTTATTTATTTATTATTGCAGAAGCCACCTGCACATCATAGCAATTCAAAGAATTGCATCCCAGAGCTCTTGTGCCACATTCCCCATATGCAGCAAGGAATTCTGGGTAGGATATGCAAATGACCTCTGTCTCACTTTTATGCATCCTGGATCTGTTATTACACAGAACCCTAAAATCAATGCTATGCCAAACCATGGCTTTGTAGCAAAGATAAGGTTATGCAACTGGTCAAAGCCACTCCCAGGACAGCGCTGTTTCAGGTTTGTTGAACCCTCATCAGCTAGGAGCCATACACACACACACACACACACACACACATATACATGCAAAGGATATCTCCTCAATTCAAGGTTAGGTTTTATATGTACTTAGTGGTCAATAAACTGGCATGGTCTAAACCAGGGGTCAGCAACCTTTGCTCTCTGATGTTTTGGGAACTACATCTCCCATGATGCTCAGTCAGCCTAATAGCTGACTGAGCATCATGGGAGATGTAGTTCCCAAAACATCAGGGAGCCAAGGTTGCTGACCCCTGGTCTAAACTATACATATACGAGAAGCAGACCAAAAACTACCACTCCAGCAAACAAAATAACCCCACAACTCCAATTGTGCATCAAAAGCAGGGGTTAGCAACCTTGGCCTTCAAGATTCTTTGAGAGATGCAGTCATCTCCCACAATGTTTAGCCACTCGTTAGCTTGGTTGAACCTCACGGGAAATGTAGTTCCAAAACATCTTGGAGGACCAGGTTTGTTGCCCCATGATCTAAAGCAGTGGTTCTCAACCTGTGGATCCTCAGGACCCACAATTGTCCTTGGTCATTAAGTCGCGACCAAAAAATAATTGAATTTCTGAAACATTATAATTTATTCCACAAAACAACGTGTGCAACATTCTACAATGTATGCACTTTTTAAACAATTTTGTAAACAAACAGGGATTCTTTCCAAATCGGATAGTGCAGTAATCACAGCACTAGTGAAAATGAAAGTGTTTGCTGTAAAATAAACTAATTGAAACATGAAATTAATTAGAACTTATGGGAAAACTGTGGATGCTTCTTGCTCTTAATAAGTGCCTCAAAGTCTGAGGTGATGGTAGACAAAGCTACTCTAATTGAAAGCACTACTGAAAGAATAAATATTATAAAAAAAATTAAACTCACCTGCTCCACCCTCCCCCAACATCTGTCTCTGCGCACATTATTTTTTCGAAACAGCCTGCCCTCCCTAAGCCTACACAATTTGTGCAGCTGAACGCTACGCTAATCGCATAAGCTAAAGCAGGCCAAGAGATTGAGGTCTGCAGCGTTCTTGGTGCTGCCTACTTCCTGAACCTATGCTCTTCAGTGCCTCAGAGAGGGACTGATGAGGAATGGAATAGCTTGGACCAATAGGAAAGCACCATTGGTCCAAGCCATTTCACAAAATTGCATGAATTGATTGACGCAGGACAGTCATGTGACCGTCCTCGTCTCGCACAGTCAGTGGGTGCAAGGCTGTGCTCGGGGTGTGCCTGTTCACTGTGTCGGCACCTCCTCCCTGCAGGTGGAGGGGGCAGTGTGCGGTGTCTGGAGTGGACCAGCCAGCTCCTGGGGAGCCCTGAGAGCAGCCAGATCCTGGGGAGCCCTGAGAGCAGCCAGATCCTGGGGAGCCCTGAGAGCAGCCAGATCCTGGGGAGCCCTGAGAGCAGCCAGATCCTGGGGAGCCCTGAGAACAGCCAGATCCTGGGGAGCCCTGAGAACAGCCAGATCCTGGGAAGCACTGAACCTATGTAACCTGTGTGATACTAGCCAGTGCCTCACCAGCCACTGACCTCACTGCACATCCCTGGTAAGCAGGGAGGCCGGGATCAGGAAGCCGTGTGTGATTCTGCTGAGAATTCTCAGTGCAAATTCTAGTTTTCTGCAGGGATTAGCACATCAGGAGGAAGGCAGGAAAGGAAGAGGAGTGAGAGATTTATAGAGTAAAAAGGGAGAGACTAAAAGGGAAGACATGGATACAAGCACATATGGAAAAATACACAGAAGGACACAGATAGAACAGATATTCAGAAAGAAGGATGCATAAATAGGTAAAAGGTCAGATTAACAAAATGACAGAGAAAAGCACAATCAAATATACATAGGGAGCCCCCCCCCATACCCAACATCCTTTTGCTTCACTGAGATGTGCACAGTGGCTCCTGGTGTTGGCAGCCAGTAGTAGAATGCTCTGGACACATGTCCGTCTCTGTTGGGAGTACAGAGCTGCTGCCAGTCACTGAGTCCCACCCCACACCTTGCCATTACAGAGTATCTTGCCTGATGCAGGTAAACTGCATCAGCGGGTCCCAGGCATTAGAGAGGCCTGGGGCACTTTCCTGCGACCCAGTCCACCCCTCGTCGCGACCCACCACTTGAGAAACACTGATCTAAAGAGTAGAAATCATGACATCCTGTAGTATGGAGGAATATCAATTTGAGATTACTGTAATTGCTTCCGAAGTCAAAAAAATACTCAAGTCTTGGGAAACAGACTGTAAAGTGATTTTCAATATGAAAAGGACACACTGCAGAAAAACATTTTTCTTTAGTATTTGTATGGGTAGACAGAAACACAAACCAGCGAGCTCATAAGCATGTGTAAAATTATCCCCAAAGAATTAGAAAGTGCATCGTCTCTCCCGCACCCAGCCTTGTGTGTAATTGATATATGAAGAGCTCAATGAGTTCTGCTAAATTAACCTTCTGCAAAATGCTGCCAGGAAGCTATTGGGGATCAATTTGATTTTATGCATTTGAATGAGGCCTAGCTGGGATTGACGTTTCACATAATCAATGTGTAATCAAAGATGAACCGAGCCCAAGGACAACTGAAAATTGTATCAGTCTCCCATTGTACGTGTCCAGTGAACTCGTCCCTTGTTTTGAGAAACAAAACTTGCCCTGTAATGAATGCCTGTGCCAGGTTCATCCACCTCACCTGCCGCACCTCACACCTTGTCAACATTTACTCTGGCTCCGTTTCCTTTAGAATCCAATTCAAAATACTGGTGCTCACGTACAAAGCTCTCCATAACCGCACTCCTGCCTACATCTCCTCACTTATTAGCAGGTACTTCCCATCCCGTCCAAAAACTGACTGACAATGATCTGATGCTATCAGTTCCTCGTACCCGCAGCCCCAAATCCAACCTTCATGACTTCTCCTGAGCTGCAACTTTTCTATGGAACTGCCTCCCCCAGAACATCAGACTCTCCCCGTCTATCCAGTCCTTCAAGAAGTCTCTGAAAACACATTACTTTAGAGAAGCTTATCGGCTTGCTCCATCTTCCCACACTGTACATTTCTTGCTCCATCTTTTCACACAGGCCCCATGCACCCCCGCTACTTCACATACTCTGCTATCATCATCTAGTGTGTCAGCCCTCTCCTCTTAGATTGTAAAGCTCTCAAGCAGGGTCCTCATACTGTGTGTTTAACTCATATGTCATTTATTGTAACTGTCCCCAAGGAGGAGCTTCCAAGGGGGATTTATCCATCAAATATTCTGCGGGCAATGGTGAGCTTCAGCACAACTGGCAGTTTCTTGGGTTTTGTACGTTTGAAAGCCTTAGACTACGGGGAGGGCAGTTTCTACCTGGCACTGTGAATTTACAAACTTGTGCTGCCTCTGGTCCCGTCAGATAACTGGTTGGATACGGTCGGATCTTTTACGAATCTTACTACCTGGCGGGTTTCTGGCTTTGAGTCTTCAAGTCCATGGACATTATCAGGGGTAAGGGGATAATGTGAAGGGGATTTATAAGTCCAGGATCTCTCATGTTCCTCTCAGTCTGTGACATATTGGGCAGATATTTTCTCTGCTGGCTCCTCTTCTCCCAGTATGATGTGGAGTTTCCTCGTCTCTTCTATAGAGGTGAAGTCCGGGATGAGAGCGGAGAGTCTCTGGAAGTGAGTGTCCCTCAGTGCTGAGTACTTGGAGCACTGTAGGTGTAATGCCCCGAGACGCCAGCACCGCAGGAAACCTAGGAGGCAAGCCAGTTCCCTGTGGTGAGACTGGTAATCCTTCTAAACCAGGCTGATCCAGCACCAGGTGCTGGCTAATGCATCCTTATTCCCCCTCTACAAAAAGGAACCACTCCCAAGGCACAATACTTCTGCATTATCTTGGTGCACACCAAGCTGACAGGGAGCTGCCTCCTGTTACTCCATCCATCCATCCATCTCCTTACTATTTGTTTCCACCAGCATTCCCTTTCTCTGTGCCTGTGGTCTACAGGACTCCCAGAACTTGCCTGCCCTGCACCTCGCAGACTCTCCAAGCGTCGCTGCCCTGCACGTCGCAGACTCTCCAAGCGTCGCCACTGCCTGGTATTCCACAGAATCCGCTGCCTGGTATTCCACAGAAAGCCTCAGAACCTGCCTCCCGTAGAATCCACTGCCCAGTATCCTGCCTCCATATATTTCTCCCTTGTTATAGTTTAGTTTAGTATAGTCTAGTTTAGTATTGTCCTATCTTGCCTTCAGTTAAAGTTTATTAACTGTGATCCCTTCTATATTCATCTGTTGCCCTTTATGTTCCATGATTTCCTAATAAACCCTCTTTTCATTTATACGTCTACGTTTCTCAGCAAGCATCATTGCACACAGGGCTCAATTCTACCTCCCTGGAACCAGCTCCTTACAGTAGGAGGAAGTGGACCTCATCTTCCAGGGCCCCCTGGTCACAACGCTGGCACAGTCTATTCTCCCTGGGCTTGTAGGTCTGTCTATGCCACCCTGATTCGATTTCCAGGCTGTGGGCGCTTAGTCTGTACTGGCTCAGGATCTGTCTGTCCTTGGGGTCTTGTAGTACCTCCAGGTATGGGGCCAGTTTGTATTCCCTCTGTAAGGATTGGTAGATGGGGAGTTTCTGAGAGTTTGCTATATCATGTCTCCATTCTCTGATCTAGTTTTCCCTGGAATAGTTAATTAGGGCCTTAATTTGATATTGCCAGGTTGCATTCATGGGGGCTTTGGATGATCAGGTTGGATATGAGTGGTTGCAGCCCACATGGTTTGGGGTGGTCCTTGTTGGCCAGTAGGACTTTATGGTGGTATGAGTTGAGGCTGCTGATGTTTAGGTGGTCCCAGTATGATAGCACCCTCTTCTGTACTGCAAGCAGTAAGGGGAGTCTGCCCAGCCCGGCCCTGCAAGCAATGTCAGAGGTGCTCCGAGGGACTTGGAATATTTCTGTTAGGCCGGTGTCCCATTTGGGTTGGTCAGGGTAGGTGATGGGGTCCCATAAAGGAGGATTGGAGTGATGACGCTATCAAAGATTTTAAGCCAGACTCTTACAGGCGGTTTTAGTTTGTAGAGTTTTCTCCTAATGGCATAGAAGGTTCTACACGCCTTGTCTCTTAGGGCCTCTATTGCTGGTTTGAAACTTCCCGATCGGTTTGTTTCTAGACCGAGGTATGTGTAGCTGTTGGCTTCATCAAGAGTGCAGTCATTGTGAAAGAGGAACTCTTGGTTTTTGCGTTCTTTCTTTGGAAAACCATGACCTTTGTTTTCTTTTGGTTGGTGGGTAGTGCCCAGTCACTCATCAAGTTCATAGAGAGTCATCTGGAAATGTAATTCCAAAGCATCTGGAGGGCCAAGGTTGCTGACCCTGTCCTAGATGAACAAACCTGTGTTAAACCCTAGGATGATCGGTGTGCGAGCCGCAGGCTCCCCAGTTGTCTTTGCCTTCTTTAAGCTCTGCACTCACAAATAATGGTCTTTGAGCAGGGCACCCTGCAGTTTGGAGCTCATTCTGGCTCCATAAGTATCACAGAGTTGCACAGCAATAAAACTCACAGTATTGTGTGGTGTGTATGAGCGTGGGTTTATTGCTGTGCAGCACTGATACAGTAATGTGCGGTGTGTATGAGCGTATCAGAACTGCACAGCACTGATATACAATGCATATTAATGTGTGTATGAGTGTTTATCACAGGAGCAGCATCAAAGAGTGAACAATAATGCTGTATTAGAGAAAAGAAAATAAAGAAAAAAAAAAAATTGAAAAAAGTTATTTTCTTTTGAAACAAACACTGATCATGCTTGGTATCATTGGAAAAAACATGTTCTGGCATTTCCAATGATACCTAATATGACCCTCTATCGACTACAGTTTCGGAGATACGGGTGTTCAAATAACCCTTGGATCTCCTCCATAGAGAATTTCAAGAAGGGGGCTTTTCTGATGTCACCATGCCCATGCGCGATGACGACATCAGTGAGTGGGGATTGGTGCCGCAGGCACCGGAACGGGTGCCGAGCCACAGAACTTCACAGGTGGGGCTGCATATGTCCTCTGCAACATTGGAACGTCTGCCCTGCTAGCACATGCCGGTACTGGCAGAAAATAAAGCCCCGTTATCGGTATATCGGCAATGTAGCATGCAGATACAGATATCGGCCGGGATTATTATTATTATTATTCTTTATTTATAAAGCGCCAGCATATTCCGCAGCGCTGTACAATAAGCACAGTATAGACAGGGTTACAATACATTGAACAACATTTGACAAACAGTACAGGAGGAGATGAGGGCCCTATTCCCGTAGGAACTCACAATCTGGGAGGGTTGGGGTTGGAAACAGGAGAGGACTGTAAAGTGAGAGTGATTGATGGTTGCGTCAGTGAGTTGGGTGGTAGGCTTCCCTAAATAGGAATGTTTTCAGGGAGCGTTTGAAGGAAGAGAAGTTAGGGGAAAGTCTGACAGTACGAGGGAGAGCATTCCAAGAGTGGGGGCTGCGCGTGAGAAATCCTGCAGTCTATCATGGGAAGAGGTGATGCGGGGAGAAGCTAGGCGCAGGTCACTGTTTGACCTTAGGGAGCGGGCTGGGGTGTATTTGGGGATTAGTGAGGACAGGTAGTGGGGAGCTGAGTTAGTGAGGGTTTTGTAGGTAAGGATAAGGATTTTGAACTTAATTCTGCAGTGGATGGGGAGCCAGTGAAGGGACTCGCAGAGGGGAGCGGCAGAGACAGAGCGGCGGGTGAGGTGAATTAGCCTGGCGGAGGCGTTCAGGATGGATTGTAGGGGGGAGAGGCGGGACAGAGGGAGGCCAGATAAGAGATTATTGCAATAGTCGAGTCGGGAGATTACCAGGGTGTGTGAGTTGTTTTGTGGTGACAGCGGTAAGAAATGGACGAATTCTGGAAATATTACGCAGTTGGTATTGGCAGGAGGAGGAAAGTCTTTGACATGTTGATCTTTAGGTGGTGGGAGGCCATCCAGGAGGAGATGCCAGATAAACAGTCACTGACTTTTGAAAGGACAGGGGGAGAGAGATCAGGGGTAGAGAGGTAGATCTGAGTGTCATCAGCGTAGAGGTGGTAATTAAAGCCAAAGCTGTTGATGATTTTGCCCAGGGAGGAGGTGTAGATGGAAAAGAGCAGAGGACCAAGGACAGAGCCTTGAGGTACACCAACAGATAGAGGCAATGAAGAGGAGGAGTTACCAGCAAAGGACACACAGAAGGACCTGTTGGATAAATAGTCAACCCAAGCAAGTGCAGTGTCACCGAGACCCAGAGAGTTGAGGGTCTGTAGAAGGAGGGGGTGGTCAACAGTGTCAAAAGCAGCCGAGAGGTCAAGCAGGATGAGAATAGAATAGTGGCCGTGTTTTTTAGCAGTTCGGTCGTTGGTGACTGAGGGCGGTTTCAGTTGAGTGTAGGGGACGGAAGCCAGATTGCAGGGGGTCAAGTAGGGAATTGGAGGACAGGAAGAGGGAGAGGCGGTTGAAGACTAGTTTTTCTAAGAGCTTTGATGTGAAGGGAAGCAGGGATACAGGGCGGTAATTGGATGGAGAGTTGGGATCTAGGGATGGTTTCTTTAGTAAAGGGGTAACTAGCGCGTGTTTGAAGGCGGATGGAAAGGAGCCAGTGGAGAGAGATAGGTTGAAGATGTGTGTGAGAGCAGGGGTGAGGGAGGAGGAGAGGGGAGGAATTAGATGTGAGGGAATGGGGTCGAGCGGGCACGTGGTGAGATGTGAGGAGGACAATAAGGAATTGACTTCCTCCTCAGTGGCTGGGAGGAAGCGGCAGAGGAGACCTGTGGGAGTGGAGGTGGCAGATAACTATCTTGTGTTGGGATGTTACTTCTGATAGTTAGAGTTTTACTGAGGAAGTAGTCTGCCAGGTCTTGAGCGCTGAAGGGGGAGGTGCAGGTGGGTAGAGGAGGGTGTTGAAGGTGGACCAGAGCCGTTTAGGGTTGGAGGACAGCATAGATATAAGAGATGAGAAGAAGGATTGTTTGGCCAAGTGGAGGGCAGAGGTGTATGACCGGAGAATAAACTTGAAGTGAACAAAATCAGCTTCAGAGCGGGATTTCCTCCAGGCACGCTCTGCGGTGCGGGAGCATCTTTGCAGGTAGCGAGTCTGGAGGGTGTGCCAGGCTGAAGCTGGCGGCGTGGGGCCTTGCAGAGTCGAAGAGGAGCAAGAGTGTCTAGAGCAGAGATAAGCGTAGTGTTGTAGTGATTAGTGGCAGCATCAGGGCAGGTGAAGGATGAGGTATGAGGGAGGTGGTGAAGTAGGTTGGAAAATTGATGGGGGTCCACAGCATGTAGATTTCTGCGAGTGTGTGTGCGGGGTGGGGGAGCAGGGTGTTTAGGAAGTCCAGATAGGTTGAAAGAGAGAAGGTGGTGGTCAGAGATGGGGAAAGGGCAACAGTTGAACTCAGAAATGGAGCAGAGGTTGGAAAAGACAAGGTCAATAGCGTGACCATCGCGATGGGTAGGGAGGAGGGAGGATTGTGTGAGTCCAAGGGAGGACGTGAGTGAAAGAAGTTTGGAGGCAGCAGGGGCTGAAGGATCGTCAATGGGAATGTTGAAGTCCCCGAGAATTAAGCATAGAAGATTAGAAGACAGGAAGTGAGAAAGCCAGGTAGCAAAGTGGTCAAAGAACTGGGAGGTTGGTCCTGGTGGGCGGTAGATGACTGCCACCCTGAGAGCCAGAGGAGAGAACAGGCGGATGCAGTGTGTCTCGAAGGAGGAGAAAGGATGAGGGGTGGAGGGAGATGCTGGTAGGTACAGGTGGAGAGAGCAGGAGTCCGACCCCGCCACCATTTCTCTCACCCGGTCTGGGGGTATGGCTCAAGTGTAGACCGCCATGTGAGAGAGCAGCAACGAAGGCCGTGTCAGAGGGAGTTAGCCAGGTTTCAGTTAAAGCTAGGAGGTTGAAGGAGTTTGAAAGGAAGAGGTCATTGATTGCTGTGAGTTTGTTGCACACAGAGCGAGCGTTCCAGAGAGCGCAGGAGAAAGAGGACAGGCGCTGAGGGATTATGGGAATGAGGTTGCTGGGCTTGCAGGGAGGTGATTTATGTGCGATGGAGATAGGATGAGAGGGAAGTATTGGATGTGTTGTGGGGCCAGGGTTAGCGGTAGTACCGATAATCGCTTGACCCCCAATTTTTATATCTCGTCGTGTCACAACACAAAGAGCAAGACAGCCAGAGGCAACAAATCAGGCCATTACAAGTGTAAGAATTCCCAGAATAGCCATCACAGAGTGACATATCATGGATCCATTGCTGGGCACTGCATTCTGGCATGTAAGCACATGCACATCCCACTTCATGAATGTGGCGGCTCACCTGCTCTCAATGTACATTGGCACAGCAGTCAGCTGTAAACTCAATGCCAATGGTTACAATGACTAGTGTGCCATTGCTGCAGCACAAGAAACTGCCATCAAATTGGAGTGTGGGTTTAACAGGCAGGAAACATACTGGCTGTGGAATAATACAGGGGCGCAGACTGATGCTGGCAGCGTTGTTCCGTTTTACACCCTTCACAGTGAGCGGAAGCAGCAGGTCGCGCTGCCCTCTGCAGAGCGGGATCAGAGGCAAGAGATCTTTTTGGCCGCTGTTTAATGCAGAGCATCCCACTCTACGTAAATTCAAAGTTGAAATCTGTGGACCAACGGCATTTAACCCTTTGAAAACATCACTTATTCAAAATGAGAAATGTGGCAGTTGGTGCTGGTTTTATGTCAAACTGACAGTTGGGGGAGGCTAAAGGAAACTACTTTATATAGAGGGCATCCCAATCTATGAAAAGCCACGATGAAATCAGCGCCCAACTGCATTTAACCCTTTGAAAAAACATTTATATGAAATATTGAACTAAGAAACCACCTGTGACAGACCACGCTGTCACTGTGTGACTTGGAGGGGGCTCTGCGCTGGCCTCCTGCCCAGAGACAATGGCCCGTGAAAGAGACTATTGGGGGAACTGGTGGACCTTTTAAATATATTTGGTTTTCATTGTTTTTTGCCAGTTAACTAAATATTTCTGATGTCTGTGTGTTATTCCCTTGTGTATTTATTGTATAGTCTCGTGTATTTTCGTACATTCCCTCAAATATCTAACCTTTTCTCTGTATATTACCTGCTTTCTCTATTGTGTAAGTTCTCTCAGTAAGAAATTCCTTTTGTTTACCCTGCTTTCTCCTTCCCCCATTCTCCATTGTTTGAAGATCCTGTGTAGTTATCTGCTTGATTGTATGTAAATGAGGTTGATGGTTGAGTGTATCTCTGTGCTGTGTAATAAACAGCTCTATTCTGACCAAGCTTGAAGTCACGACTCGTGATTTAGGGTAGCAGGAATCTTCTGCCCGCTGTGCCAAGGAAAGGCTCCAGGTCTACAGCTTTGGCTTATTTCTGGGGGTGCTAGCCAGGCTCTCTACATGCACCGGGCCTTAAACTGCGGCTAAGGTACTAGAGAAAGGTGTGAGAGTCACGAGGAGAAACTGGGTGTACAGCGAGGAAGCAGCATTTGGCAGATGTGACCCTGTCCAGGCACAGAGATCTGTTACAGTTGTGGCAGTGCGTGGGTTGCTTCCTACGGTCTAAGGACATCCAAACTATCAACGGGATTCGATATCCAGACGGTGCAGCAGAAGCGGAAGATGGCAGCTGTCACAGGAGCAGCATACTGGGAGAGGTTGCGAGAGGTACAAGCAAACCATTGTGGACCTGTAACAGAGGAGACTTGGCTGAAATGGGCTGATACAGCACATTGGCAACTCTGGCATAAGGCGCTGGACAAAGAGCAGCACTGCCAGAACAAGATCCTCCCCTCATCCCAAGAAAGGTACCTGAAGAGGATAAAATTGCGTGAGGCGTTGGTGGATAAGCAACGCCACAAGAATTGGCTGACTGATCTGGCTTGTCTGGTCTATGAAGAGACACGGCTGGAGGAGAGCTATGAAGCCCTTCGATGGTATGTAGTCCAGATGGGAACTGAGAGCATGGACAATAACAGCCCGACAGAAGGCTTTGGCTACGGAGGCCCGGGACTGTTATTGAGAGAATGATCAGAGATAGAGATTTCAGAGATGACACGGAGTAGAGATGGGAAGCGATCGCAGAGTACAGAGAAAACCTGCTAAACCTCTCTGACGTGTGGTGGATACAGGACGACTTGGGAGTCATTAGCCAGCAAGGAGTGGAAGCTGGAGAAATCATACAAGCGACTGCTAGACCTTGGTCAGCAGGTAAGACAGGCTCACCATGAGAAGCTCTGCACAGAGAAGCAGACAGAGGAGCTGCCAATAGTGCAGAATGCCTCCTCTCTTTGGGCAGCAGAGGATTTTTGCCCTACAACAACGGTGGATGGGACTGCGGTGTCCACCGATGTGACCCAGAGGGACATTTGTGCACTGTGGAGGGAGGAATGCCGTGCAACAGTGGGTGAGACTAAAGACCCCACTAGCAGTTTACTGGGATGCGTTGCAAATGGGCCCCAGTGTGCTCCCAGCCAAGGAGAGCTGGGGAATCTTGAAGGCCTTGATGTGTCTGGGCCAGCTATAGACTCTAGAGTTGTCGAGGAGATTGGAATATTTCCCACTGCATTGTCAGGATGTGAGACAGTTGCCCCAGATCCCCAAGTTATGATGTCACCAGAGCCTGTGAGTGGGGAGGACAGCTTGCTGGAGTTGGTGATTCACGAGGGTAAAACAGTTCCCCCAGGTGAAGTGCTGGCGTCAGAGCCTGGTACAGCCGGCCCCTGCCCTCGTTTAGATGGCCTGGATCTCTGGGAAGAAAACAGACCCACACCGCCAGCATTGCTCTACACAGCCCCAGGTGAGGAGCCAACAATGGAGTCGAGTGCCAGTGTTCTCTGGAATCAACCACAGAGGGATAATTACAATACAGCTGTAGAGGGGGCTGTGGTTTCATTTTGTGTGCCCCCTGAATACTGGGCAGCCGGCTCAGATCCCCAACCCTTTTCTTCAGAGACCTCTAGCAGCTGATCGCAATACCCGGAGATGTGGCAGCTGGCATTTCTCCCGAGTGGCAGGCACAATCTAAGGGAGCTGCTGGGGATGGCTCGGTGAGTAACTCTCTAGTATATGTGTTTGGCCCTGGCACTGGAGAGATGTCCCCAAACAGTGCTTCAGGAATGTTGACTCCTGTGTGGTCCCTGAGGGAATATGGGGAGGGGTGAATGCATCTGTGGTTGTGGACTGGACCGCATGGTCAATGAAAAGAAACAAACTTTTTGGGACTTGGGTTCAGACCAAAATACTCACAGATCCGTTTGGGATCTGGTGCCTGGTTAGTCTCCTGCAAATGAGGGAGATATGTGACAGACCACGCTGTCACTGTGCGATTTGGAGGGGGCTGGGCGCTGGCCTCCTGCTCAGAGACTATGGCCCGTGAAAGAGACTATTGGGGGAACTGGTGGACCTTTTAAATATATTTGGTTTTCATTGTTTTATATATCTGCCAGTTAACTAAATATTTCTGATGTCTGTGTGTTATTCCCTTGTGTATTTATTGTATAGTCTCGTGTATTTTGCGTACATTCCCTCAAATATCTAACCTTTTCTCTGTATAGTGTGATCTCTGTATATTACCTGCTTTCTCTATTGTGTAAGTTCTCTCTGTAAGAAATTCCTTTTGTTTACCCTTTCTTTCTCCTTCCCCCATTCTCCATTGTTTGAAGGTCCTGGGTAGTTATCTGACATGTGCAGTTATCTGCTTGATTGTATGTAAATGAGGTTGATGGTTGAGTGTATCTCTGTGTTGTGTAATAAACAGTTCTATTCTGACCAAGCTTGAAGTCACGACTCGTGATTTGGGGTAGCAGGAATCTTCTGCCCGCTGTGCCAAGGAAAGGCTCCAGGTCTACAGCTTTGGCTTATTTCTGGGGGTGCTAGCCAGGCTAAAGTACTAGAGAAAGGTGTGTGAGTCATGAGGAGAAACTGGGTGTTCGGCGAGGAAGCAGCATTTGGCAGATGTGACCCTGTCCGGGCACAGAGATCTGTTACACCACCTCCCACAAATATAACCGCAAGGGCTCGTTTTAATTCTGTCGGCTGATTCATCTTATTTTTGGCCAACGTCATACAGATGAGCAATTAAACATGACTATTAGAAATATGAGTTTTTAAAAAAAGATTTCAGCCTTATTCCATTGCTTTGTAAATACAGTTTTGCCCCACTTCGCAGAAAAACCTTTAAAAAAAAAAAAACAAAAAAAAAAAACAAAACGATAACTTTTAGCGCTCTAAATTTTTATGGAAATCTGCATTCTGATTAATCAATATAGCCGATGATTCCATTGAAAAGTATATTGAGGGGAGCAGATATTCAATCCAAATATTTATAGGGAATCTTAAATGCCGGTACACAAACATTTCAAATCTCCCAAACCGAAAAATCCCTAAAAAGCAGCTGAAAAAAGGTCCCAATTTCAGCCACGGGGTCCAATTAAATCGAGTCCTAAATTCGGCGTCGTAACTTTATGTAAAAGTCCATTAGGGTACGTAATATCCACCTGTGAAAATGATTAATATATTGAAAAAAACATGTTAATACAGTATGTGTCACTCTGAAATAAATGGCATTGTGTGGGCATGTTACCGGATTAAAAGGGGCTGTGATGGGTACCTTTCTGGGTAGCAGTTTGAGGCGCTGCCCCGTCCCTCCTGGTTTGCACAGACAACGGTTTGCTGGGTTCCTTTGGCACTCTCACCTGCTGCCAGCGCTGGCTGGTGCAGAGGGTCTGTTTTGTGGTCACTTGTACACAGCCTTTTGGTATGGCAGGGGGCAGCTTGTGTGAGGGGCCCAGACATGCCAGGCTGCCTAGTGCAACCTTGTGAATAGGCAGACCCAGGCATGGCACATGGGAGCTTAGGAGCCTATGCCTGCTGCACACCGCAGCTCTCCACAGACACTGGTAAAACATGGCGTGGACCTGTCACCTGCCAGCTCTGCCTCCTGGGAGCATGGAGTCCGAGCTGAACACTGGCAGCCCTCCTGTAAAGGACACAGCCGAACTGAGCATGCAAGGTCCTCACTTCCCATGCACACATAGGAGGCCCTCACTTGGTCCCTTGACCCCACCACTCCCCCTGCCGCTGTAAACAGGCCCGGACCAATCAGCTACCCGCCGCTGGTACTGCATCTCGGGATTTGTAGTCCACAGCCGCTTTCTCCGTTCACGCTCTCCAACCGTCGAACTACAACTACCTTCAAGCAGTGCTGCTGCAGCCCAGCAATTGGCCGCGACTACTCCGCTCCAGGGTGACAGCTAGGTAGCGCTTGTGAAAGGGTGAATGGTTGGGGGGAAGCCTGACCGTTATGTACCGTACACTAGCGGGCACACTGTGACTGCAGCGGGGAGTCAGCCTCATAGTCCAAAGGGATTAAACCATCACCCGCTGTGTGTTCAGTTTCTGCAGGGAGGGAAGAGGTGCAGGGGATTAACCCTCTGATCGCCTGACTGGGCGCTCACTCTCGGCACCCACATGCTTATTGCACCGTGCGGCCGGTATGACGCGCTCTCAGGCACATGGAGGCTCAGGAAGACGAAGAAAAATAAACTTTTTTTTCCCTCGAATAACGTGGCGAAAAAAAACCCCTGTCTGCTGGGTCAGGTGCAGCCCGCGTCGCGTGACACTATCGGCATGATTGCCATGGGTTACCGCGCTCTCAGGTGTAAACAGTAAGGGGGCGGGGTCTTATCGTGCCGCGGCCGCCTGCGGTTCCCCTGCTATGGCAGCAGCGTGTCCCTCCGCGCGAGCATCTTAATACAGCCGGGGACTGGCTGCAGGTAACGAGCGCGCGGCTCCCTGCTGACTGACCTCTCCGTCACTCCCACGGCAGCTTCGGGTCCCTCCCTTTAACCTGGCAGTGTCTCCCTCCACCCGGGTGATGTCATAATGTAAATTAATCCCCCATCAGCATAGCTGGACAGAGTTTAAAAGTGGGTGGAGGGGTCCCAAAACCCTCATAACTTCACCTCAGTGTATCCCCGAGCCAGAGAGTCAACATAAAAGGGGCCTGTAAGCACCTCTTACATATCATTTATATGTACTTATGTTTAGTAGGGTTGCACCGACACTAGTATCGGGGCCGATACTGGGTACTGCAGGAGTACTTGGTACTCGTGCAATACCCCCGATATTTTTTCCAATACGGAAGCCGGCATTGAGCCGGCTTGCCGGCATCCGAGGGGCTGCGGCGGCTGTCCGAATGCTCTATCGGCATTCGGACAGCCGCCCCTGGAGCTGCTCACCGCAATACTTACCTTCCTGGGCGCCGCCGGGAATGTCTCCGCGCGTGCGCTCGTTGGAAGGACCCCAGCTGCGAACACGTGGGACCATGTGATCGCGGCTGGGGTCCTTCCAACGAGCGCACGCGGGGAAACTTTCCCGGCGTCGCTCAGGAAGGTAAGTATCGCGGAGAGCAGCTGCAGGGCCTGTCCGAATGCTCTATCGACATTCAGACCGGCCCTGCAGCTGCTCACTGTGTTCATACTTACCTTCCTGGGCGACGCCGGGAAAGTTTCTGCGCGCGCGCGCTCGTTGGAAGGACCCCAGCCGTGATCACATGGTCCCACGTGGTCGCGGCTGGGGTCCTTCCAACGAGCGCACACGCGGAGACATTCCCGGCGGCGCCCACGAAGGTAAGTATTGCGGTGAGCAGCTCCAGGGGTGGCTGTCCGAATGCCGATAGAGCATTCGGACAGCCGCCACAGCCCCTCGGATGCCGGCAAGCCGGCTCAATGCCGGCTTCCGGTATTGGAAAAAATATCGGGGGTATTGCACGAGTACCAAGTACTCCTGCAGTACCCAGTATCGGCCCCGATACCGATACTAGTATCGGTATCGGTGCAACCCTACGTATGTTATTCATTTTGTGATACAGTATTGGCTCCTATTTAAAATCCATCACTGGGAGGACTGGAGGCAGTATGGGCTGAGCTGAACACAAACACACACACAACCCCACCCCCCCCCCCCCCTTGTCATGTACAATGTCCATCTGGAAGAGAATTTGTGCGGATACCTTGTTGTCTTTCAGGTCTATTCAAAGAAAGGTAAAACTCAGGAGAATGACTGGAGAAGAGAAAATTCTAGGTCAAATTAGCCAAACCAGAAAAATTCTCCCATTTATCTCACTTTCCGAATCAGCTATTTGGTCTAGATTGTTCTCTTCTGCCAATTCTCCTGGTTTTCACCTTTCTCTGCATAACCCTGTATATATTTTATATCTGCGTGGGTTTATAATGGAAGCTGACACTCATGTTATTAAGATCACAGTAAAGGTTTTCATCTGGGTTCCCTGAGCAAAAGAAAACCATATGTGGATATTTTAGAACCAAAAAAACTGGACCAAGATTTTTACATTTTTATTAATCGAAATGGACACACTGCCCTATTACAGGTTCTACTACTACTCTTTTATCTATTAAGTTACTTTTATAAGTGGATGACAAGTAGAGATAACTGCAAATGTGAACAACATAAACTATATGTAAGCTACAGAGGATCGTATTACACAATATGTGGATAAAGGAGACGAAGAAAAAAAAATAATCGCAAGCAGATGTATTGTTTTATTATTGTCGTCCTTTATTATTATTATCTCTTTACAACAACCAAAGGGAAAGCGATATGGATAAACGGACATAGGATGGAAACACTAGGGGCCAAATTACAATCTTCACGCAAACTTGGGGTAAAACCCTTTGCGCCGAATGCCGTATTACAATGTCAGCACAATATCCCAGGACATACATGAAAACGAGAGAAATCTCAATGTATCCTTCCTGGTAAAATCCTTTATAAATAAATAAACGTGCGTAATCGTCTACCGCGGGTAAACCTGTGCGAACCCTGCGTGAGCGTACTGTACTGCGTGCGTCCTATACTTAACATTGTGAGCGCAAACGCGTATGTGCGCTGGTACGCGGATGGTATTACAATCTATGCGCAGGATTTTTTTTTTTTATGTAATTTCTGTTTATTCAACCAAAGGAAACAACATGCATGTTTACATAATGCATGTAAAAACAAGAATATTGGCAGTGAAACAGAGGCATAGAAACAGATTGAGACCATTACTCAGGTCTTAAAGTCGCGGAGTCCACTTAGGTCTTAAAGTCGCGGAGTCCCTATGCGCAGGATTTAACGCATAGCCTTTGCTCGCATAATTTTAGCAACTCCTAAAAGCTGGTGTTAAGGGCAAAAATGAACAACCTGGCCGAACCCAAATACACCAGCCCAAAACAAAATAATCTGCAAAGTATAGTTACACATTCTACACATACCAAACCAATAAAATGGAGAAGTTGTGTGTGCATTTATTATTGCTGCAGCATATATGCTCAGATTGACTTTGGCAGGCGCAAAAACTTAACATGAGATAATTGTGGTCCTTAATTCTGATTGGCTGAATCGCGAGAAAAAAACAGTGCGCGCAACGGTACTGCGCGAGCATTTGTGCGCGTCTGGTTTACGCACATATTGCTCGACGGATGAAAAAATGCGAGAGGATTGTAATTCCAGCGGTGACTTGCGCGCGCAAAAGTTTTAACGCTTGGCGCAAAAATTCACGTGTTGCGCATGCGTTTTTGCATGAAGAATTTAATATGGCCCTAGGTGTAGATGACCTTCTCATAGGACCTTACGTTCTAGAGGGATTGGGGTTGAGGAATACAAGGGGAATTTTACTGGACGGCAGGATCATTGAGGCCATAGAAGCAGTTTCAATCCTTTGTGAGCAGGGGGGTGAGTTGCATCAGCGATGTGGTATGCTAATCTGAAGAGATGGGTTTTGAGGGATTTCTTGAAGGCCCGAAGATCAGGAGAGAGTTTGATAGGGCGCGCCAAGTCATTCCACAGGACCGGAGCTGCCCTTGAGAGGTTTTGGAGGTGAGAAAAGGCCGTGTGTGTGTAGACAGATGACGGTGGAGATCGCCCACTGACCGGAGTTGTCTAGATGGGTCGTGTTTGCGTAGTAACAAAGACATGTAGGGAGGGGTTGAGTTATTGAGCGATTTGAACGTTAGCGTCAGTATTTTAAACTGTATCCTGAAACGTACAGGAAGCCAATGGAGGGACTGGCAGAGGAGGGAGGTATGCGAGGTGCATCTGGTGAGAAAGATAAGCCTGGCCCCAGCGTTCATTACAGATTGCAAATGGGGCAATACGGAAGTTGGGGCGGCCAATAAGGAGTGAGTTGCAGTAATCAAGTCGCAAAATGATGAGAGCATGAACCAGCACCTTCACAGTATCTTGTCAGGGACGAACGCGGGCGATGTTCTTGAGTTGATAGTAACAGGATTTGGTCACTGGACGTGGGGAGAAAACGTTCGGTCAGAATTGAGGTGAAACCAAGGCAGCGAGCTTGAGGCGTCGGGCTAATGACTGTTCCATTTACTCGTAGAGAGATAGGTGGCATTGGGTTTTTCTTGGAGGGAGGAACAACGAGAATTTCAGTTTTGGCAAGATTGAGTTTAAGGAAGCGAGAAGACATCCAATGAGAGATAGGCAGTGACTTGATCCAGGAGAGCCGGAGAGAGATCAGGGGAGGAGAGTTATATTTGAGTGTCATCAGCGTATAGGTGGTACTGGAATCCAAAGGAGCCGATCAGTTTGCCTAGAAAGTCTGTGTAGATTGAAAGAAGAGGGTCCAGTACTGAAACTTGGGACACCCTAACAGAGACAGGCTGCCTGGAGGAGGTACTTCCAGAAAATGAGACCCTAAGGCCCCGTTCCCTCTCAGCGATTTTGCAGAGATATTGCTCCTATTTCCACTCGATTATCGCTCTATGTAGCTTCACCAAGGTATTTCAATGGAGCTGTTCACATCTCACAACTCAATGTCGCTTGTAACTCGTCGCTGTAGCTCGACGCTGGTACATGACCCTTTTTTTCCAGCGATTCGCTGCGACGTGCATTGAGAGACATACAGTGGTGTCGCTCAATATCGCTCAATGTTGCGCATATGAAAATCGCTCGATTTTCATGTCGCTCAGCGTGAACGCAGCCTAAACGATCGTTGGAACAGGTAGGAAGCGAACCATGAAAGAACAGTACCTTGAAGGTCTGTATCAGTAAGGTTTGAAGGAGGAGCGAGTGGACAACTGTATCAAAGAGGTCAAGAAGGATCTGCAGAGAGTAGCACCCATTAGATTTAGCAGTTGAAAGGTCATTGGTCAGTTTCACGAGCCGTTTCTGTCGCGTGCAGTGAGCGAAAGGCAGATTGCAGAGGGTCAAGGAGAGAGAGTGTTGAGGTAGTCAGACGGGCATACACAAGCTTTTCAAGGAGTTCAGAGGCAAAAGGAAGCAGGGACATGGGGGCGGTAGTTGGAGGGAGCAGTTGGATCCAGAGACGGCTTTTTTAGGATCAGGGACTACCATGGCATGTTTGAGGGGAGCAGGAAAGACCCCAGAGGTTAAGGACAGAACATCTACAGAACAGCGCCAGACTCTGCAGCAGCGCTCGGCGAACTGCCTGCTCTCTGAATAGCCGATTGGCCAGGAAAGGTAACCGTACGCTGAATTTCACAGTTCGGTTACCTTTCGGCCACAATTCGGATCTCTTTGACTAACCCTATATGTAATTTTTTCCAACAACGTTTCTTCATCTCATTTCTCTGAGTCACGTTTTGGTAATTCTTGTAATATTTCACCAGCAAAAAGATTTTGGAATTCCAGATGATGATAAGCATTATTTTTAGCCGTAAAGTATTTTTTAGTCAATATATGTACATTGTGTAGAAATAAATTGGTGTTCAGGAGCCGAACCCTTGATTTCTCGGAGCAAAGCCTGTACGTCACTTCAGCTCTACCAGCCCTCAGAATATGTTTGCACTCAGTAAATGCCCTATAATAATTATTATAGTCCATGAAGGAGATCTGTGGTGCCTACAGGAAGAGGCCGCAACAGTGAAGTATTAAGGGATGACTTCTACATATTTCGTTGACATTCATCGTTCCCCCTCATAAGGCATTATGTTCATCCCTCATTGCTATGTGTCTGGTATTACTGGACTCCTATGCACATTCAAATAATCACTCTTTCTGTGCTCACCAGACATGCATATATTTTTTTCATATTTAAATTTTGTAATAAACATCACATTATTTGATGATTCAAACGCTTAAAGGAATACTCTAGTCATCCTAAACACTTTACACTTTTAAATTGGTCAGGATGTGTAGAGTCTCCCCCTCCCCCGCCCATCAGCACCCCCGATCTGGAGAAAACACTGTAAAGTGGAGAATGCTTTTGACTTTCTCGGCTGCCATTCACCGTATCGATCACTAGTGACGTCAGCATGCAGATAGCGTGCCGACGTCACCTTCTCTGAGACCAATCGTAGCAGCGATCAGTCTCAGAGAGGCAGCCGGTGGATCGGGTGTGAGCAGCTCCGATTAATCATTCTGCGCAGGCGCCATGGAACTCGTATTTGTGGAGTGCGCAAGTCTCACATCACTGTGCAATTTTCTGTTCCTTCGCTATGCAATTAGAGTAGGAGCGCAAGTCACGCAGAAAAGGTTCAGGAATCCCTGAGCCGAAGAGCAGGAACTGCACGCGGCGTGGGGCAAATAGTGAGTAAAAAAAAAAATCCCCAAGGGGGGGGGGGGAAATAATTGGGCAGAGACAGATAGCAGCTTCTGTCCAATGATGTAATGGCAAGAATAGGAACTCTACATGCAATAAAGTAAGTAAATGTAATTTTTTTACATATCCAATGACGTGGTATTATTTTTTGCCCTTCTTGAATACAAATGTTTTTCAATGTGTTTTTTAGGAAAATCTTGTAGAGACTATTTGAATCTTCAAGATATGGCGACAGGACGCGGCCTGATAGTCAGGCAGCACATTGTGCAACAACGCAGACCGATACCTGGCCCTACACATGAAATGGAATTTCCTTCTGTTTCTCCCAAGGTCTTTTCACAGACATCGCAACAACCCAAGCCCCTATTAAAGAAGTAAGTTGCAACCCAATGTGAGAACTTGTGCTTTTATTTATTTTTAACTTGTGATATACAGAACTGTTTTTCATAGCGCTTGCACTGGCTATTGGAGTTCATGGTGATAGGACTACTGGTGACTTCAATGGGACAGCAAAGTGAAATGCATAACCACGACTTAAATGATCAAATATTATACTAAAGCAACAATTTTTATATAAAATGATTTGCATTGTGTACAGTTATTGATTGTTTTGAACACGGCCCAGAAAAGTACATAGAGTAGTTTGTAGAGGATATGAGGTGGGTGTGGTCACACACCCCATTTAACGTGTTGGATGGAGAAGACCCTTTAAGCATCTTGATTTTGTGTTGAAGATCAATGGGATAGACCAGTGGTTCCCAACTGCGGTCCTCAAGTATCCCTAACAGGCCAGATTTTAAGAATTGGAGTGGAGAAATACAGACTGAATCCTGCAATCACTGAGCAGCAAATCATATCACCTGTGCTGTGCTTCAGATATCTGGAAAACCTGACCTGTTGGGGGTACTTGAGGACCGCGGTTGGGAACCACTGGGATAGACTATTAGCTGCAGGAGGTGTTGCATTTATAATCCGGTGCCTCCAGATTGATGGGGGACCTCCTTGCCTGTTAACAGGATAGTATCCTAAGATTTTTCTAATTTCAAATAGGTACAAAGAAGGGATGCGGGAAAAGGTGCTCATCCCTTTTCACTGGGCTGATCAAGGCTGTGATTGGGGTTAATTCTGTTGAAATTACAGTATTGTATATTTTTGCCTTGACTGTTACTTTTCATACATTAACACTGTATGCTTGCCTTCATTGCCACATCCTTGTACTGATATCTGCCTTAAGAAAAAATCTCAATTTATTTTCCTTGATTGAATTCTGCAGATTGGGTCGGAATTCTTTTAAAGGGCTGCTATCACCTAACAATGAAATGTCCTCATTTTGTTTACTTTTTATTGCTGATATCCTCCATGTATTTTGTCACTGGGTGCATCCATTTTGTGATTTATTTATTTATTGTGTTGAAAGCCCCCCCCCCCCACAATATCTTTCCATAAATTGTTCCTCACTCTGTGGCAATGGTCATAGAATGGAGTCTATGGGTCAATCAACTCTATCAGGGTTATTCAAAAAACTCAGAATTGCTGGAGAAAGGTAACTGAACGCTGAAATTCAGCGTACAGTTACCTTTCCTGGCCATTCGGCTATCCAGAGAGCAGGCTATTCGCTAAATCCTAGCGAATTGCCTGCATATACGGTGCCTGTTCAAGGGCAGTGAATCCCCATAGAGAAGCAATGCTTCGGCTATTCAGAGAGCAAAACCCAGCAGTGAAAAGTTGCCAAATTGCCCTGCCATTCGGTGGTTTCATTCGACAGGTTTATTCAGGCGAATCCCATAGGCTTCAATGTTAAAAATATTCCCGTTTTAATTCAATATTTAATAAACCGTTCATTATATTCTGCAGTAAAAAGTCTCTTTATATTTAGATTTTTTTAGGACCTTTTAGGCATTTTTTTGGAATTTTTTGCAAACATTTTTTTTTCCGTTTTTTTTTATTTTTATTTTTTAAATCATTTTTTCTTTTTTCTGTAACCGCCCTTTTTATTATCATTCATTGGACCTTATGTGTAGATTTCAAACATTTTCGCTCAGTAGTTTCTTTGCAAAGAGCGTTTCACTTTTCAAACATTCAAGCGTACTGTTTTTTTTTCTTCACCTCCTTCGTCTGCGGTGTCTGGTTTTTCTGGCGGCTGCTCTGCGCTGTGATCGATGGCTGCTCGGGTTTCTCCGGCGGGTTAATCCAGATGTTTTTGCGGGTTTCGGTGTGCGGTCACCCTCGTTTTGCTGTGAGTTTTCAGCGGGTTTGTGGCGACATTTCCCTGCATTACTGTGGCCCTGTGATGCTTGCTGAATACACCGCAGGGTCGCCGAAAGGGGATCGCCAAATCGCACCGAATTGAAGAGAACGAAAAGTCACCGAACGTGCGGTGGCTTTTCGATTCTCTTTAAATAACCCTGTATGATAAGTACAGCCTTGTTTACTGTTGATTTTGCTTTCTGACTAAACCAATTTTCAGTTTTGTTAGAAATTATTTTAAATATAGCTTCAATTGAGCACAGGCTCTGGAAATCCATGAGAGAACTTGTTATCACAGGTGGGTGACCGCAACACAGACTTTCAGAAAGCTCGGAGTGATCATGTAGTATAGCTGAATCCTAACCGTTGAGGAAGACTAAAAGCTAGAAGACGGCCTGCAAAGATTAGGTCCCCTATTCCAGTCGAGTCGATTAAAAGGGAGCTGCAAATGCCGAGTGATGACGACACCTGCATTAGTGACTTCCTAAAAATGGTTCTATTGTGAGCGAGCCAGTATAGTGGGGACTCTGCAAGAAAGCCACTACTGGATACTGGCAGCACTGCGTGCTGCTGGAAATCTCTCTGGAGTCCATAAGATTCCATGGAGACATACATGTGATCGTGCACGGTCGTCAGAGATACAGGTCAAGCACCCCTAATCCGGAATTCTAAAATCTAGAAGACTCCTGAAAACAAGAATTTGCAGAGCTTTTCCAGATTTTAGTAATTCCGGATTACGGACTCGCAGGGCAGGTCCTGCTGTTCGGCGGGCGGCTCCTGAACGTTGCAGTAAAGCGCGACACATGCTGGGTGCCACTGGTCATGCTGGGAGCCACATTCTACCTGGATCCATGCGGACTCCAGGTTGCAGGTCCACTGAGAAAGGTTGCAAAGGGCACCCTTTGTGTGTACACACTGGTGCAGCAGCAGAAAGGCATAGGGGTCTCCCGCCATGATCTCCTTCCTCTCAGACATCAGCTATTCTCCAATTCTGAAATCTGGAAGAATCCAGAGTGCTCAACCTGTATTTGCTCTCAGTGTCCTTCAATTTTCATGAAAGGGAGGTGCAGGATTTCACTGTCCTGTCTACTAGGGACTAGAGGTATGTATTAAATGTTTTTGAGGGGGCCCCCCATTGTTAACTGATTTTGCTGATTATAAAATCACTTGATAACCGGTGCTTTTTTGCAGCCAGTAATTTATTTTCATTGTTATGTTTTAGGGAAGTTTGTCTAATATGTACATTATTCAAATAATTTTATCCCGTACATGCTACCAAGAATTTATTCTACTTACATGTCTCTTACAAAAATGGGCCCAATTATAAGGAACAAATCAAGATATGTACTGTAATTTCAAAAGACAAAACATCCTTTTAGTTTGGTTTAAATTAGTTTAATTCACATAACAAACAGCTATTGTATCAATCTAGTAACCTTTTGTCCTCAAAACTTCAATTCATTTAATTGTTCACATAAGTGGTCTGCGTTGATGATTGCTCCAGGGTTTAGTGTGCATGTGCCAAATGTCACTATCCAATTTCAGTAATGGTTCTCATTTGTTTTACTGGTCAATAGGGCAGTACTGTGTCTTTCTCTTCTTTTTTTTACCCTCACACCTTCCCAAAACCCCTACCCAATTAAAATAATTTCATAAACTTAAAATTGCTTTTATATTTTACTAGCTGGATACCTGTGCTTCGCGACGAAACGTCAGGCTGTGCACGAGATATTAGGTTCAGAATCAGTTGGCTTAGTGGTGGTTGGTGATTGAAACTGTCACGGATTCCCCACGGATATATATATATAGAATGATCCCACAAACCAGAAAAAGAGCACACCAAACAACATGTTCAAACAGTACAGAAGAAACCACAGCAGCAGCTAGATTCATTTAAACAGGAGATTTTACCAGGTTTAACCGTTTAAATGCCTACAAACAATTCTTATCCCCTTCAAAAGCACTATAGTTCTTAACCCTTTAATGTTGAGCCCTGTTGAAAAATGGTGGAAGTTTAGTTTGCAATGGATGGCCATGGATTGCGTAAGCCTGCTAACAGCGACAATGTATTCCACCCTTGTGTATTTTATAGAATGATCCCTGTACGCAGGGTTGCCCTAATATTACGATCCTTATACAGGTCGGTAAATAGAGACTTAATAAGAAAAAAGACAGAGACAAGAACAAAATATATATACATATATTTTTTGCAACCAGATGCCAGATATCTGTATCAATAATATTGCAGAACCAGAGCTCAAATCACTAGAGTAGTTGATTGCCAAAGCCAGAGATCAAAACACAAGAGTGGTCGATTGCCAAAGCCAGGGGTCATACATAAATCAAATCAATACAATAAGAAACACTTGGAAGCACTGTGGGAGTGTGAGAACACGACAGCGCACTGGTCTGGGCAAAGTGAAGGTCTTATATACCGGATCGCGTGCTTTCCTAATGTGCCCCGGCCATCACGTGATCGGCGCATTTTATCCAGCGTTCGGCAAGCGAGCAGCGTGGAGGAGGCCGCTGGGCGCCGAGAGGTATGTGACAGAAACACCTAAGGAAGGATGATAATAATAATAAAAACCAATAAAATAGATGGGTTTAAGCCCTTTAATCCCACCAGCAACCCTGGGTTTTTGTCTATGTAGCCGGGCTAATAACTTGCATAGCATAGACTTTCAATTTATCCCTCAGATGAATTGCTCAGGACCTTCCTGTAAACAACATTCCTGGTATTACTCTCTGGCTGGAGGATGACCAGGCTGTCAGGTGAACTGACTCTGGAGCACGCCACATACAACCAGGTCTGGACTGGGACAAAAAAAATCAGCCCTGGACTTCATCCAGACTGGCCCACTTTAATTATATAAACACGCACAAAAATAGTATATAAACCAATTGGATCGCTCAACCAATCACTCTACCGATACCAGAGTTGCTAGAGAGCGATTAGGTAAAGAAACACCGTGGCATTGAGGTTGAGTGCGCACCATGTCTTAAAGTGAGGTGGATGTGCAGCGGATCTCACCGGCACAGTGGCCCCAATATGATACTGTGGCAGACTGTTCTGTTTTACAGATGGTGAGGTAGTTCTCAACTCACCTATTAAGGGCAGTGCAAGTCGTGCAGTGAATCAGCATGCACACCGGCCCACTGAGCCATCGGCCCACCGGGAATCTCCCTGTAGTCCCTATGGCCAGTACATGCCTGCATACAACTGGCCATGGGAGAAATAGTCACTCGTCAGATGCACACCAGCCACTTTCATAGTCTGTCCCTGTGCCTTATTGATGGTTATGGCGTAGCACACCTTAACTGGAAATTGTAGATGTTTGAACTCAAAGTGGTAGTCTGATGGGCTCAGAGGAATTCTGGGTATGAAAACAGTTTCTCCCTGATTTACGCCTGTGAAAATCGTGGCTTCGATTTACGTGTTTGTACAGAGTCTTCACCTGAAGTCTGGTGCCATTGAACAGTTTCGGAGGGGCTAGATTGCGTAACAGCATGGTTGGAGCGCCAACCTTGAGGTAGAGGACATGAGGTGGTAATCCTGGTCGCTTGAGAGGTTCAAGAACTCCACAGGGTAATGTACAGCATCCTCAATCAACATTACCGAGTCCACAGATTCCTACTTCATGTGCTCAGTGGACATCTTCTCCAACAGAAAGTCGTTGATGCTATTGGCTGAGTCATTTGTTGGAGTGAGACTAG
Organism: Leptobrachium leishanense; assembly: GCA_009667805.1. Lineage (NCBI taxonomy): Eukaryota > Metazoa > Chordata > Amphibia > Anura > Megophryidae > Leptobrachium > Leptobrachium leishanense. Next base: position 123,072,553 of record CM019067.1, on the reverse strand, counting down.
CGCTTTCCCTCAGCCATGTACTGCAATCCACTCCAGCCTGATTAATGTCTAGCTATATTCTGTCAGTCAAGCTGATCAGATCTGACACAACCTCGCAAAGGTTACTTGGAATAGTTATTCTTCCCTCCTCTTCCAAAAGCTTGCCCTCACCAAAATCAAGTAATAATTTAGAAAACTCTTCCGCCCTCAAATCACGTTGAAGGTGGACATGCTTGTTAACTGTCAAGGTCAGGACTTTGACGTTAGATGGATGACTTGAGACAGGCCTTGACGTCCTCTGCACATGTCCCTCGTGGCGGCACAACAGGCAACGTCTGTCTGAAGTCACCAGCCAAAAGCACCGTAACTCCACCCATAAGACAGATGCTGCCCCTAATGTCCTGGAGTGTCCTGTTTACAGCCTCAATACCTCCTTTATGAGTCATAGTGCAGTCATCCCACATGATAAGTTCTTCTCGGTGCTTCTCGAAGCACCTGAGCAATATCACTCTGCTTAGAGATGTTACAAAGTGTATATTCAGAATGATTCAGGTTGAGTGTAAGAAGTGATTTGGGGCTGGGACACTATGCACGAGAAATTTGGTTCACAATCCGTTGGCTCAGTGCTGGTGGGTGATTGAAACTCATAAGGGAATACATCTCCCCCACCTTCATTTCGGAAGCAGTCTCATAGGTGGAAGTTGTGGTCATGTTGGTGAGGTAGCTTAGGTTTAGTGCTGGAAGGATCCCCAGACGCTCCTGAGTGAAGGAGAGCAACGTCTGCCAGAATGAACTTTGATAACAGCATGTGAGGCAAGTGTCAGTTGGAACAGATTTATTTTCAGGTGGGGGAGGGGGAGAATAACTCCTTAGCATCAGAGCGTGTTAATAACTAATGCTCTGATGGTCATTTCGAAAAAAAACTTTCTTAGTGAGCACCTAGAAGCCGAGAGGAACATGAGGAACAAAGTGAACAACAGTAGAATGGGACAAGTCATCTGGTGTTCCTTCTATACGGTTTTGGTGCGAAGTGGATGACTGCCCTGACTTTCTGCACACAGTTGTCCCTTTCAATGTATTTTCTATTGCATAATTTCTTCTGTGCACTCTAGCCACCCCAACCACTTAAGCCTATTTAATTTAGTGGTCATGACAGAAGTCTATTACAGTACTTGCATTAAGGGCATCATAACCTCTGAAAAACAGCAGCAGACTATTAACAACAAAAAGAATGTCTGTAGTTGAGATCTCTCCTGAAGGAGATTTACTAAATAGGATCAACGCCTTGTAAACAGAATTTGAGTAAATGGTGTCCTTTGCTAAAATTCCTCCCCGACTAAGTTCCCTATTGTAATGGAGACCTCTACAGCAGCTTGTTAATGGATAAATTATGCACTAGCCGTTGTCCATTAGTGACTCCCTATTAACTGCTCTATTCCAACTGAGCCGCTGCATTAGCTGCTCAATTGAAGAACAAGAAAGTATATTGCCTTCAATGTACTTTGTAAATCTAGTCCCGGATCTCACTGCCTGCTCCCAGGCTCTACAGCAGCCACCATAAGCAAATGAATGAGCAGAAACACGAGCAGTCTGGGCCCTCCATTACAGTTTGTGGCTTTATTTCAAGGTTTACAAAACTAGCAAAGACAATGTTTCGGCTGTCTAGCAGCCTTTGTCAAGTCTTGGAAATGAAAAGAAAATACACATCAATTATAAAACTGCATGTATCACAACCATCGTTGATAGAAATTTAGAAAACACTGTCTATTTTTACATTCACACTGTTCAGCTATCCATTTCCACACCTGCAGTCTTCATCTCATAAAAAAATTTAATCTGAGCCCCAACACAAAACCTCTATAAAATGGATTTGGTGCTTACTGACAGGTGATCACTATCATTGCGATAGTCATTCGACCACAATACAAAGAATAATCCCCCTTTCAAATAAGGTGTTGGGATGTATTTCTATAAGGAAGATGTGATTTGGATGTCCCTCTAGAATTCCTAGAATAATTGTGTAGGTCATTTGTCATTGTTGTGACCTACAGCTGGCAGTTGGATACATGGAACAGCCTTCCAGTAGAAGTGGTAGAGGCCAAAACAGTAATTGAATTTAAGCAGGCATGGGATAGGCATAAGGCTATCCTAAACAAAAGATAAATCCAGGTAAAGTATCCATGTAATTGGGCAGACTAGGTGGGCCGAAAGGTTCTTATCTGCCGACATTTTTCTATGTTTCTATGTTGGACACACACAATGATACTACTTTTAAGAGAGCAGGAAAAATGCTTTCAAATAAGGGGTCTCATATTTCCACTCTTGGAAATTATGCAGTGAAGCAGAGGGGAGTCCCACTGTCCTGAATTGGCTTCATAAGTGCATGGTGTCATTGCAAGATCATTGTTGCTGCTGTGATCTTTTAAAAGTCACCACTGAGCTTGACCTCTATCAATATGAGGTTTTCATTCCAAAGTAGGGTCAAATTAATTCTGGGTTCTCTCTGAGGGGTATAGGTGTGCCACACAGGCCTCATATCCCACCACCCCTTCAAAAAAAAAAAATAAGCCGAAGATTATCAATATTTTAAGGTCTGGAATACGTAATAAATTGAACATATTTGCAAGTTAAAGGAAGTCTTCAAAAGCGAGTAGGAAGGCCTCGTGTATCTTTCCAGAAGGTAAGCTAATTAGATGAGGCTGCCCATTAAAGAGCTGATTGTCTATAATGTTGCTTTCTTTTTCCTAGCGAAGGAGATCTTTCACCTTGAGACTCGTGAATCAACATTATTGCACTTTAGCACTTGATTTGGCTGATCTCACTAATGAGTTCTCCTACCAGCAAAATGTGTTGGGAATTGGACATTTGTTTTTTTAAATATATTTCTTTTCACAAATCTTAATAGAAACAGTCCCCTCCTTTTTTAAACGCCTGTATACCACGGCCTATTTTTAATTTTATACTAATAAAATAATTATTTATATAGGGCCACCAGTTTCTGCAGTGCTTTACAATATTATTTTGTAGCCCATCTCTGTGCCTTGTATGTTTATCAATACGCCCGGCTATGATACAGTCATTGTAAACCCTAAATTAATCTTGCAAAAGAGGTTTCCTCCACCCTTTAAAACCCCATCATGTTATTCATTATTTCTAAGGAACCCTGATGAAAAAGATATATTATTTTTTAATATTCTGGACACTCTATAGAACGTCAAACAATGTAATGCTGTAGTTGGCTGAATAATATAATTACTGCGCAAACAAATATAAAATATGATTTTTTTCCTTATTCAAGAGCAAAGCAACTCATCTGTTTTACGCAAAAAATATACATACCAACAATCCTGCGAACGGTCATTTTAAGACCTATTTTTACATTTCCTACATGATTACACCACAGACCTGCAATAGGAATAGAAGCGTGAAATATATAAAGCCCTCCAAAGCCTGTTTCGTAAATCAATGCCATCAAGTTCCTTGTCAGTATCGATCAGTCTCTAAACTCTGCAAAATGCTGTAGTGGCAGAGGTAACAAACCTGATTATTTCCTCTCTTCGATTCTTTAAAGCAAGGTTGGTTGCCGTGCTTCCTTTCTGCAAGAATAACCATCAATCAACTCAAGGGTCTGACCTTGTGGGTCACATCTGACACACGGGGAGTTTTATGACTTGTCTGTAGATGGCGAGTCTATTGGCTTATGGAGGGGAATAGTATTTAGTTTTCTTCCAGTAAGATAGAAATGGACAGATTGTGAAGCAGGAGAGCATGTCTGGGAGTTTCAGAAATGAACTTGCGAATGTTTACCATGTTGTTTTAATGAACCGTTTTCATGTGAGCGATTTTTGCGTCCTGTGCGGAATTCTGTTGACCGTGTACTTGTAGTCATTCTTTTTGTCAGCACCTTGCTTCGCAACATCAGATGGCAAAGGGACACATTGGGCCCTCAGAGTCACGTCTTGTTCTTATTTTAGCGTTCACTTGTTCTAGCGTTGCCAATTGCAATTCCCAATAAACGACTGAATAACGGTAATTAAAAGATCCAAAAAGGAATAAACAAGCAGCACTTCAAGGGTAAGATTTTGATTATTATTATTATTATTATTATTCTTTATTTATAAAGCGCCAGCATATTCCGCAGCGCTGTACAATAAGCACAGTATAGACAGGGTTACAATACATTGAACAACATTTGACAAACAGTACAGGAGGAGATGAGGGCCCTATTCCCGTAGGAACTCACAATCTAGGAGGGTTGGGGTTGGAAACAGGAGGAGAGGACTGTAAGGTGAGAGTGATTGATGGTTGTGTCAGTGAGTTGGGTGGTAGGCTTCCCTAAATAGGAACGTTTTAAGGGAGCGTTTGAAGGAAGAGAAGTTAGGGGAAAGTCTGACAGTACGAGGGAGAGCGTTCCAGAGAGTGGGGGCTGCGCGTGAGAAATCCTGCAGTCTATCATGGGAAGAGGTGATGCGGGGAGAAGCTAGGCGCAGGTCACTGTTTGACCTTAGGGAGCGGGCCGGGGTGTATTTGGTGATTAGTGAGGACAGGTAGTGGGGAGCTGAGTTAGTGAGGGTTTTGCCTAACCTATGCCTAACCTATGACCCATGGCTTATTTCCTCAGTCATCCCAATGGCTCAGCCTTTTGATACCTCTTAACATCACACCCTGACCCTTCTGGACTTCTGGACTCTTTCCTGTTACAATATACTTGCGCTGCCACATACATAGGGCAGTTATATAAAGATAAACAATTAACTTACAGCCACGTTAGGGATTTTCATTTGCAGAATCTTGAAGCACAAAGAGATTCATGTGTAAACAAAAATATAGACACGCAAACACAGACCAACTTGTGAAGACAGATCTGCATATTTCTGCACAGACACAAACCATGCAGTGCACACATACAAAAACATTTGTGCTCCGTCGCACAGGCATAATTATACGAATGCATAGTTATTCGTGCACAGTCACATAATGTCACATATATACATGTGCTTGAACACCGCAAGACGTGTCCATGCTGGCACACACACATAAATCCAAATGTGCTAGTTAAATTCACTTAAGAGGTTATTCACTAACCTCGAAATTGGTCCCAATTTCCACCAGGTAGTGAATTTCACTGTTCGGTGCAATTTTGGCCCAATTCGTCTATTCCCTATACAAGGAAGATGTGGAGTTGGCACTTCTTGTTCTGTTTAAGCCTTCCTCGTAGTGTACTCTTGGCCTCACTGCGTGGATCCTTACAATGTTGGACTCCTCTGTGGCCCTCAAAGAATAAACAAAACTCACATAGAGTAGTATTGGCAGGGAGTATATAAGGTAGGAAAAGAGGATGATGAGTGTAAATGAATAGCGCCTATTTCAATTTATGTTTTATATGGAAGATTTTGTATTGGTGTGCTGCTCTACAGAAGAAGCTGGTGAGTGATGACCCATCTACCCCAAAGGTCACAGACATAGGGAATCAAAGACAAAAAACTTCTACAAGCGCACAAACGTGTAAAAGTATACTGGTGCTACTACATGTATCAAGAATACTCGGATTTAAACCTTCATCAATTTGGGTGATAGAGAATCACATTGGTGCAGTGCAGGTGTATAACATGTTTGTACTAATTTTGGATTAGATGACGCTTGGGCCGTCAGGATATCGCATTTGGTTTCAAGTGGGAGAGAAAATCATATATACAGTTATAGTGCAACTTTGTATAACAAGCTCTGTGCAAATTAACCAAGCGCTCCAACTCACTTTTTTCAGAGCCTAAATATTGTATTGGTTCTGTATAGTTGGCAGTGTGCCAACTTTTGGAATGGAAACGTCCTTCTTGTTCGATCCTCTGTATGTATGAAAAGAAGGAATGTGCAATCATAGGGCAGGATGTAAAGTATTATAGTATATCATAATAGCTGGACCAGAGCCCTATATCTGGCTCTGGGATGTAGTGCCTGTGACCCTTTACGGCCGTGTCCAGCCTCCCAAGGATCCGTGGCAGGTTGGTGTGATGAGATGCAGGAATCCAGCAATAAATAGCAATATTCTCCGTTTAAAAATAATAAAAGGAACATTTATTTTTAAAATGGCATATAAACAAATATTTAAAAACCTATGCAGATAGTGGTTGGTCTGAAACGCGTTTCGCCGATGCAATTTCAGCTTCCTCAGTCAGGGAGTATATAAAGAATGAAGTTATGTTACTCACATTTGCTGGTGTCTCCTCAGACACCAGATGTTCAGGCAGCCAGTGACTTCATACAGTGCACTGGATCACCTATCGGCCTCCGCCACCTCCTCGGAGTATAAAAGTATCCAGGACCCAGCTCTTCCAGAACTTTTCTGGAAGGGGGAAGCAGGATACACCTGTTTCCCCACAACCTTTTTGAATTCAATTAAATGGTCATGGTGCTTAGAAGGTGCCATTTGAATGGTGAATATAGGTGTTAACCCCCTTTTTTATTTTCTCTTATTTCATTAAAATATTTTTACAAATACCTTCGTCATGCAGGAGTTTATGATTAAATGGTGAGGTTTTTTTGGTTTTATATTTTATAGATTACAAGCTCCAAATCCTTTAACACAGACGTCTCAGGATAAAAAAGGGAGGACAACAAATGTGGCCAAAAAGCATTCTTGCAAGAGAAGCTCATACATTGAAGGGTAAGTGATGATATACAATGGATATTTAGTCTCTCTACTGCACTTTAACAAATATTACAAACTTGTTGCTTCTGCACCACTATGGTCATTTTTAATTATTTTGAATTGGTTCTTGCACATCTTGTCCATGTGTTTTTGTTTGTCATTCATTCTCCATTTCTCATTCTATATTCCTATTATGATCCAAATCTGTACCCTTACTGCCTCATCGCCATTGTGTCCTACTCAAACCCTGACATGTTTTGGTCCTATATTCTCTCGTGACCACTTTTGCACTATGGTGTGGAATTATTATCCCGGTGAATGTTAATTTGATTTTTTTTCCCCTCACAAACTGAATAAAGGTATTTTACAGTATTTCCTCTTAATTTGGTTTACCCACACTTCCTTCAATTTTATCTAGACCAGTGTTTTCCAAACCTGTCCTCGGGACCCTCATCCAGGCCAGATTTTGCAGTTCACCTTAGGAAAATGCAGACTGAATCCTACAATCACTGAGCAGCAAATCCTATCACCTGTGCTGTGCTTCAAATATTTGGCAAACCTGGCGTGTCAGTGAATTCGGAGGACTGGTTTGGGAAAACCTGATCTAGACCTTTAACCTCTACCAAGAGAATCCTCAACATATTTATTCAGTCTTTATAAAACACAGGGCTGTGATTTCTGGAAAATCTGATTTCTTTTGGGCTCCTCCTCGTAAATAACCTTTTCCAGGTGGTAGCTTAAGCCCTCTCCTTTTTTCTGTGACTTTAACAGTGCAAGCATATTTACTACAGAGGTCAAGTCCTAAAAAAAAAAAAAAAAAAAAGGTGGGATCTCCCCAAAAATTACACACACACACACTTCCAAGGTAAGCACTCCTCAACCGAATAATTAATTTAAAAAGTGAGGAATCCGAAAACGGACATTTTCATAGTCTTCAGTCATTGTCCCTGCAGCGCCACTTACCTCCAGTTGCTCCTGACACATCAGTGTTCATTCCCTTACTGTGCACCAGCATGTTCCACAGCTCCAGCGAGGGACAAGCTGACACTGCTAAGTAGGTCCCCTCGCTTTAGCTGCGCAGTATGGCTGCACCAGTGACGTGCGGCGAGATCAGTGGCTGGTGAAGCACTGGCTAGTATCAGAGCCAGATATACACAGGTTACGTAGGTTCAGGTTCAGTGCTCCCCCGGATCTGGCTGCTATCAGTGCTCCCCAGGATCTGGCTGTTCTCAGTGCTCCCCTGATCTGGCTGTTCAGTGCTCTCCAGGGTCTGGCTGCTCTCGGTGCTCTTCTGGGTCTGGCTGCTCTCGGTGCTCTCCAGGGTCTGGCTGCTCTCTGTGCTCTCCAGGGTCTGGCTGCTCTCAGTGCTCTCCAGGGTCTGGCTGCTCTCGGTGCTCTCCAGGGTCTGGCTGCTCTCGGCGCTCCCCAGGGTCTGGCTGCTCTCGGCGCTCTCCAGGGTCTGGCTGCTCTCGGCGCTCTCCAGGGTCTGGCTGCTCTCGCTGCTCTCCAGGGTCTGGCTGCTCTCGCTGCTCTCCAGGGTCTGGCTGCTCTCGGTGCTCTCCGGGGTCTGGCTGCTCTCGCTGCTCTCCAGGGTCTGGGTGCTCTCCAGGGTCTGGCTGCTCTCGGTGCTCTCCAGGGCCTGGCTGCTCTCGGCGCTCTCCAGGGTCTGGCTGCTCTCGGCGCTCTCCAGGGTCTGGCTGCTCTCGGTGCTCTCCAGGGTCTGGCTGCTCTCGGTGCTCTTCAGGGTCTGGCTGCTCTCGGTGCTCTCCAGGGTCTGGCTGCTCTCGGCGCTCCCCAGGGTCTGGCTGCTCTCGGCGCTCCCCAGGGTCTGGCTGCTCTCGGTGCTCTCCAGGGTCTGGCTGCTCTCGGTGCTCTCCAGGGTCTGGCTGCTCTCGGTGCTCTCCAGGGCCTGGCTGCTCTCAGCGCTCTCCAGGGTCTGGCTGCTCTCGGTGCTCTCCAGGGTCTGGCTGCTCTCGGTGCACTCCAGGGTCTGGCTGCTCTCGGTGCACTCCAGGGTCTGGCTGCTCTCGGTGCACTCCAGGGTCTGGCTGCTCTCGGTGCACTCCAGGGTCTGGCTGCTCTCGGTGCACTCCAGGGTCTGGCTGCTCTCGGCGCTCCCCAGGGTCTGGCTGCTCTCGGCGCTCCCCAGGGTCTGGCTGCTCTCGGTGCTCTTCAGGGTCTGGCTGCTCTCGGCGCTCCCCAGGGTCTGGCTGCTCTCGATGCTCTCCAGGGTTTGGCTGCTCTCGGTGCTCTCCAGGGTCTGGCTGCTCTCGGTGCACTCCAGGGTCTGGCTGCTCTCGGTGCACTCCAGGGTCTGGCTGCTCTCGGTGCACTCCAGGGTCTGGCTGCTCTCGGTGCACTCCAGGGTCTGGCTGCTCTCGGTGCACTCCTGGGTCTGGCTGCTCTCTGTGCTCTCCAGGGTCTGGTTGCACTCGGTGCTCTCCAGGGTCTGGTTGCACTCGGTGCTCTCCAGAGTCTGGTTGCACTCGGTGCTTTCCAGGGTCTGGTTGCACTCGGTGCTTTCCAGGGTCTGGCTGCTCTCTCAGTGCTCTCCAGGGTCTGGCTGCTCTCTCAGTGCTCTCCAGGGTCTGGCTGCTCTCTCAGTGCTCTCCAGGGTCTGGCTGCTCTCTCAGTGCTCTCCAGGGTCTGGCTGCTCTCTCAGTGCTCTCCAGGGTCTGGCTGCTGTCTCAGTGCTCTCCAGGGTCTGCCTGCTGTCTCAGTGCTCTCCAGGGTCTGGCTGCTGTCTCAGTGCTCTCCCAGGGTCTGGCTGCTCTCTCAGTTCTCCCCAGGATGTGCGTCGCCCACTCCAGGCACCCAGCCCCTCGGCAGGCCCCCATGACTGACGAGGATTGTCACATGACTGTCCTGCGTCAATCAATGCATGGGGGCCTGCCTCCCACGGTGGCGGTTTTGGAATAGCTTGAGACCATTGGTGCTTTCCCATTGGTCCAAGCCATTCCATTGCTCTCTGTGCCTCTCTGACGCACTGAAGAGCATAGATTCAGGAAGTAGGCAGTGCCAGATGGGCGCTGCAGACTTCTCAATGAATCTATCTCTTGGCAGGCTGAGCTTACGCGATTAATGTTGTGTTCAGCTGTGAAAATTGCGTAGGCTCAGGGCAGCTGAACTCGAGAGTAAAAAAAACAAAGCTGAGCAGAGACGGACGGTGGGGGAGCATAGAGCGGGTGAGTTTGTTAACTTTTTTTATCATCAATTCAGCAGATTTTATTTTATGGCAGGTGAGCCCACTTAACCACCACTTAATGGCAGGTGAGGCATTGCCTCACCTGCCACCCCTGATGGCACATCCTTGGGCTGCACTGGTGCAGTGCAGGGTGTTCCTTGTAGACTTCTTGCAATGACAATTCTCCCTTTCAGATGTTTGGAGTACTGGCAGGACTCAAGAAACTTGAAGAATCTGAAATGGTTGTGCTCCCAAGCATTTTGAATAACGAATGCTCAACCTCTATATTATATACACACAGTATGCACACTGTGCATATATTTTACACATAGATCCATACACACATTCTTATGTGTATACTGTATGAATATACAGTTCTTCCCTGTATATATACAGTTGTACAGGAGTGCTTGTGTCTGGTTGCATAACCTGGCCTTTGCTAAAATGAGTCCTTTAATATGGCATGCCATTGGACAAGGCGGGTTCTGTGTTATTACAGAGCCTAGATGCAAAAAAGTGAGAAGCTGTGGACTTCATTTGTATATCCTACCCAGAGTTCTTTGCTGCATAAGGGGAATGTAGCACAAGAGCTCTGTAAGTGGTTCTCTGAATTGCTAGGATGTGTAAATGTCCTCTGCAGATATAAACTTTATTATTTGCAGTGAGTAGGCTTTTAATCTCACTTTTTTGCCCTCCACTAAAATTAAAATTAAAAAAATTAAAAAATATATATAATCTCACCTGGTTACCATTGCAGTACGAAAAGGCAACAGATTCTGCCCCTTTTTTTATTTGAGCACAGAGAGAAACTGGGGGGGGGGTGCTCCACATTTCTGTGCCTACAGGCTCCTGAGATGCAAATCCGACCCTGTGTGTATATGTACTGTATATGTAGCTTTCCTGGTAAAATCCTTTATAAATAAATAAAGGTACGTATCTGGCGGCGCGAAGACAATCGCTAATTGGTAGCTGACGGTTCCCTTAGTTGACAAAAATCCATATGGAACATGTAAAGGAAAATATACAGTATATAGTGCAGATGGTTAAATACACAAATTGAATGATCATATAATGTTCCACTCACGCATTAAAGAGCCCAAGCACTGGCTCTGAGTGGATCACGGCTCTTGGGTGCTTGACTTCTCCACTTCTAAAGGTGACCCACACCTTATAGATTTTACAACGAGACTTGCATCAAGTGGATATGAAAAGAGAAACAAGAAACAAGACAACTTCCTTGTGCAGGTCTTCCAAGGAATTGGGAATAAAGATTTGGTCTAATCAACTCACATATGGTGGAGCTGTGGACCCAGCTCTTGGTGTAAGCGCCTCAGGGTTTGTTCCATAGGTAAAACCCAAAAAAACCTCTTTCAGGAAACCAAGAATCCAAAAAATCCGGAACAGTAGGGAAATTGAATTAAAAATATTTATTAAAACAGAAATAAAATACTGGCTCAGCCAGAAGACCAGAACGCGTTTCGCCAGACGTACTGGCTTCTTCAGCTGGTTTACCACGCGTTTCGCCAGACATACTGGCTTCTTCAGCTGGTTTACCAGCTGAAGAAGCCAGTACGTCTGGCGAAACGCGTTCTGGTCTTCTGGCTGAGCCAGTATTTTATTTATGTTTTAATAAATATTTTTAATTCATTTTCCCTACTGTTCCGGATTTTTTGGATTCTTGGTTTCCTGAAAGAGGTTTATTTGGGTTTTACCTATGGAACAAACCCTGAGGCGCTTACACCAAGAGTTGGGTCCACAGCTCCACCTTATGTGAGTTGATTAGACCAAATCTTTATTCCCAATTCCTTGGAAGACCTGCACAAGGAAGTTGTCTTGTTTCTCTTTCTTTTTTTTTTTAATGTAAAAGTTTTTATTGGAGTTCACACATAAAATGGTACAACATTGCAGAAATGATGAAACTTCAGAGATAAAAGACATAAATTCCTATCATTGACAATAGTCAATACAAATGAAGTATCAGTGTTATCTGATATAGGGTCATTAGTGCGGTCTCCATTTTCCAAACAGATATAATCCTAAACTAACATAAAACACAAAACACGGCAGCACTACATTCGTACATAATGAAATATCTTGTATCAAGGTTCCAGACTCGACAAACACCCTCCACCCCTCCCATGTATCATCAAACTGGCACATTGAGTTATTCGCGGTGTGGAACATTTCTTCATATTTAAAAACACTTTCAACGCCATCATAACTTCTTTCATAGATGGGCAAAATGAGGAACGCCAATGTCTTGCAATAACCGTTTTTGCTGTCCCCAGTACCATAGAGATAAACCTCCTATGACGGATCTGAATAGTAATGGGTATAATATGTAGGAGGTACATTTTCGGGCACAGTGGGAGTCTAAGTGAAGTGCAGTGAGAAATCAGTCTACTTATTTTAACCCAATAACCCCCCAATGCGGGACATAACCAAAAGGTATGCAGTAGGGAACCGAGGCCGGTAAGGCATCTCCAACAGAAGCCAGTAGACCCCGAGATATGGGCCAAACGGGTTGGTGTTAAATACCATCTACACAGTAATTTAATATGGGCCTCACGGAGATTGGTGCTTCTAGAATATTTGTATATTGTGTCCATGGCGTATGACCAGTCATCTACGGAGAGCGTGAAAGCTAAATCTTTTTCCCATTTAACCATATAGGGTAATTTTTTAGGTGGGTTCGGGGTTAAGAGGCTATTGTAACAGAGAGATAGCGGTTTCATTTGACATTTCTTCCCCATACACAGTTTGTGAAAAGCTGAAAGGTTCGTAGGTGTGAAGGAGGTCAGGCCTTTCTGGTGTAGAGCGTGCTTCACACGTAGGTAGGAAAACAGTCACTCAGTGGGATGGCAAACTCCTGTACCAAGTTTGGAAAGGGTTTCAGGGAATGGGGTGTAAAGAGCTGCCACACATGCGTCAAGCCGCGCAAAAACCAAGAATCTAAATTTAAGTCTGGAATATAGCGGCACAGAACTCTGAGCGGGGCGAGACATAATAAGTCATAAGGCCGTACCAACGGGCGACCCCACTGACGCCAGGACGTGAGGGAAAGCATCGAGGCGGGTAGTAGACCCATGGTGCTATTCCTAGGAAGGAGTGGAAGCCACAACAGGTCATGAAGTTTGTATGGGAAAATCATGGCATTCTCCAACTGTAACCATAGAGGTGATTCTTTGAGATGCATCGACGACAACAGTTGGGCTAGCAAGGCTGCTTTATAATACGATTGTAAATCCAAAAAACCCAAACCTCCGGCACGTCGCGGCGCAATGACTGTAGAGGCCGATACTCGAGGGGGCTTCCCTTTCCAAATATGCGCATACAGCAGTTTTTGCAGCCGGAGCAATAAATGCGCCGGTATGAAAACTGGAATATTTCTGAAATAATATAAAATTTGGGGTAAGATACTCATCTTTATGGCCGCCATACGTCCCAGCCAGGAGGATTCGTTTGTGCTCCATGTAGAGAGCTGCTTCTCGATGGAGTTCAAAAGTGGCATGAAGTTTTCCTTTAGGATGGTGCCTCGCGATTTAGTAAGGGAGATTCCAAGGTATTTTAAAGAGGTAGAGCGCCAATCAAAAGGGTACTTGCTGCGCAAAGAGCTAAGGGATGAAGCAGCAACATTTATAGGGAGAGCTTGTGTTTTACTCACATTATTTTTATAGTAAGATAACGCGCCAAAGCTGTCAAGGAGGCAAAACAGGGGGGGGAGCGATATCTCCGGGGTGGTCAAAAAGAGCAATATGTCATCTGCGAAAAGTGCCAGCTTGTGCTCCCCATGTGGGGTCGGCATACCTTTGATCGTCTGGGAGATCTTAATCTGCAGCGCTAAGGGTTCTAGGGCCAGAATAAATATTAGCGGGGATAACGGACAGCCCTGTCGGGTGCCATTGGTTATGTGGAAAGAGGAGGATAGAAACCCTGATGCCAAAACTTTCGCCGACGGAGCGGAGTAGAGGGCCATAATACTGTGTACAAATTGTGCTGGTAGACCAAACTTTAATAGCACCAACCGCATATACCCCCAGTGTAGGCGATTGAACGCCTTTTCGGCGTCCAATGCCAGCAAGAGTCCGGAGGTGTTGGTCCTATGGGCCAAATCAATTATATCATAAAATCGTCTGGTATTGTCACACGTCTGGCGGCCTGGGACAAAGCCGGTCTGTTCAGTCGCGATCAATGATGGGAGTAGGGGGCCCAGCCTAGTAGCTAGTAGTTTAGCATACAATTTGGCGTCTACGTTCAACAGGGATATAGGGCGGAAGTTGGCACAGTGCGTCGGGGCTTTACCAGGCTTAGGCAGGGTTACTACTGTTGCTTGCAACATCTCCGGTGGGATGGTGCCAGTGTTCTTAATGTCATTAAAAAGCAGGGTAAGGGTCGGAACTAGTGAGGATGCAAATACCTGATAATACAGATTCGTAAAACCGTCGGGACCAGGAGCTTTATTTTTTGGAAGTGCCTTAATAGCCTTAAGTACCTCCTCCTCTGTAAACGCAGCAAGCAAATCTGTAGCCTGAGAGGGAGAGAGGGAGGGAAGGTGCGCCGCATGGAGAAAGAGATCTATGTCGGCCTGGGTAGGGGACGGTACGGTGTGGTCCAATCCTAGGTTGTACAGGGAGGCATAATAACGTGCAAATTCATCAGTAATGAGGGCCGGGTTATAAATTTTTACATTATTAGCATCCAATAGGTACGGTATGTTGGTTTGCATTCTTTTCCCTTTCAATTTAGACGCCAGCAATTTCCCCGGTTTATTCCCCTGGGTATAATGAGCATAGTTAAGCCGTCTAATTGAGCGTGCCGTGACTTGGAGCATCAGGTGCTCCAACTCGTGGCGCTGCGCAGTCAATTGAGCGGTAATATGAGGGGTAGGCGAGGCTTTATTCTGGGTTTCTAGGTCAGTGATGCGTCGTGTAAGAGCAGTCATCTGAGCATTAAGACGTCTTTTACGCTGCGCTCCTTTCTGTATAAAATGTCCTCGCATCACAGCTTTGTGGGCCAGCCAAACCGATGCTGTTGCAACGTCCCCAGTTATGTTCGTCACGAAATACTCCTGGAGGAGTTGTAGCGTTGTTTGCACGTCCTCTCTGTCTACAATGAGTGAGTCATTAAGTCTCCAATTCCCCATCCCCCTCGGTGGAAAAGCAGCCTCAAAAGTGAGCGTAAGCGGAGCATGATCAGACCACGTAATGATGCCAATGGTCGCCTCCAGGAGACGAGACAAAGCTGAGCTATGTATCAAACACAAGTCAATTCTACTATATGAGGAGTGGAAATAAGAGAAATATGTGTAGTCGCGTGTATTGGGGTGACATATCCTCCAAGTATCATATAGGTCAAATGAGTGCATGAATTCCCGTAGTTGTTTGCTAGAGGACGGGGGGGGGGGGTGCGAGAATGGGGGCGGGGTTGGCTCGTCTGAGTGTCAACTTCGGGGTCAGGAGTGCAATTAAAATCCCCACATAGGAACATCGTACCACTAGACATTTTTTTCACTCTACAAAAAGCTTTCCGCAGATAAGAAACCGGATTATCATTAGGGAGGTATAAATTAGCAAAAGTGACTGGTAATTCGTTCAACGTACCCACAAGAATCAAAAGGCGGCCCAATGGATCCACATACTGAGCCGAACACACAAAAGTCCAATCTCTATGAAACATAATCGAGACACCTTTGGACTTTGTCGGAGCAGTGGAGTGGTAGGCCTCAGTGTACATACGCGATTTCAAAAATGGAGGACGCCTCCTACAAAAATGAGTCTCTTGCAAACAAACAATAGCCGGTTGAGATTTATGCAGGTCACGAAATAAAGCATGGCGTTTGTACGGAGTGTTCAAACCCCTAACATTTAAGGAATAAATCTGGAATTGAGGTTTACTCATTTGTGGTTACGCCCTGCCCTCTAGATCTCACAGCGGACATTGAAGACAACCTCCTCGGGAGAATGGAGGGACTCCCCTGCACATAATAGCACCTGGAACCGTATAACATAGTGCTTACCAAACAAACAAACAATACATACAGTACATACATAGGTCGAACCAAAAGGAAACAAAAGGAAAAAGAAAAAGAAAAGAAAATAGAAAAAATAAAAAAAAAATCCGACCAAACTTCAGAGAAAAAAAAACTGCACTCAATGAGCGCAGCTGAATGGAGTCAATCAACACAGCAGATTGGTATAAGTAGGGAAAAAAAAACTGTCAAGAAAAACTCCAGTAGGGGAAACAACAGTCCCAACTCTACCTGAGAAGGACCGCGCCAATTTACAGGCCATTGGGAGGCCTCGGGGCTTGCCGATTAAGAGACCAGAACAGGCCCCCATGAGCGCCCAGTTGAGGTAGATCAAAAAAAGGGTCAGTCCAGCATCTGTGGAAGAGTTCTGACACCCAAGAAGACGGGAAGCAGCATGACAAAGTAGTAGAAGCACGCCCCAGCGTTGAATAACACAGGGCCAGAGCCTCATTTCGGTCGAACCCGATGCCACTCCGGAGAAACTTTCAGCGGCGAAGATGATTCCTCCCTGGGGGGAGTAAACTCAGACACTACTTTCCATTCCGTCAACAGACGCATGCCAGTGAGGGGATCAGGGATAACGTGCAAGACTCCCTCCCGCCATAACAAGATCTTTGTGGGAAATCCCCAGCGATACGCCATGCTGTGATCACGTAGAATTTTCGTGAAAGATGAAAATTCCCTTCTTTTAGACATGGTAGCAGTTGACAGGTCAGCGTAAAAGGAAATTTCAGCATACGGAGAAGGCAGAGGCATAGATTTCCGTGATGCTCTCATTAACGCTTCTTTAACATGGAAAAAGTGCACCCGGACTAGAACATCTCTAGAAGCTGAGGGCGGCAGGTTCTTAGCGCGTGGTAATCTGTGTGCCCGATCCATCAGGAAATCCTGTGACGAGTACGTCGGGACTAGGATCTGGAAAAGTTCCAATATATAAGGCTGAAGATCAGCAGGGTTTACTGCTTCTGGAATACCCCGGATCCTTACATTGTTACGCCGCGAACGATCTTCCAAATCGGCCAATTTCGTTGCCATGGCGTCATGTGCAGTCTGCAAAGCTATATGACGGTCCACTAAATCGTTATGGGCCAAACATAGGTCGTCTGTCTTAGCCTCCAAAGAGTCTGTCCTCTCACCCAGATCTTGTACATCGCGCCTCAGCTCCTGCAGCGCTTCTTTAAGATCCGTTTGAATAGTAGCTCTAAGTTCTTGCAGCATGGCATGGAGTCTGCTTTCTGAAGGTGGTAAGATGTCAGACATGCAGGGTGGGCCTGCTACAGCCGCTTGCATGGTGAAAGAGGAAACAGAGGAAGGAGATCCGCCATCTTGGGCCTCACGAACCCGGTCTTTTTTTGCCGATTTTGCCGGTTCCAACGCTCGTTGCGCCTTAGGGGGCACCATCTGGAGGCCAGGAGATGTCACCCAGCTGTGGGTGAAGTTTCAGCCCCGGGGTTGCTGTAAATTAGCCGCAGGAATTAAAAGTTTAGCGCCGGTCACAGGAGCTCTCCTCACATGCGACCACGCGCTGCAACTTCCGGCCACGCCCCCCCTTGTTTCTCTTTTCATATCCACTTGATGCAAGTCTCGTTGTAAAATCTATAAGGTGTGGATCACCTTTAGAAGTGGAGAAGTCAAGCACCCAAGAGCCGTGATCCACTCAGAGCCAGTGCTTGGGCTCTTTAATGCGTGAGTGGAACATTATATGATCATTCAATTTGTGTATTTAACCATCTGCACTATATACTGTATATTTTCCTTTACATGTTCCATATGGATTTTTGTCAACTAAGGGAACCATCAGCTACCAATTAGCGATTGTCTTCGCGCTGCCAGATACGTACCATTTTCTTCATTGTTTACTGGTTTGGGGGAAACCACTAAAATTTCTGGCTGGCATTGGTTGGTTGGTGGTAGCACAAGTTTGGGCGCCTGTTCATTTTTCTTGTTAAATAAATAAATATATCTATCCATAAATAGTAATCTCCTGGATCAAGATCACTGTCCTCCCTGTGGTCCAGCATCTTGGTAGAAAGGGAAAGGTGTTCCTGCTGGAAAACTTGTGTGGAGTGCCATTCCAATGTGTTTCTGTTGCACCTGACCCCTACTTTAGTAGTTATTTTGTTTGTTTTGTCCTGTAGAAATGTCAACTAGTAATCCAATGGCAATTTTTATTACTGTTTTTATTTATATATATTTTTGGTTGAGTTTTGATGTGTTCAAACAACGAGTTGAAACTTC
Source organism: Leptobrachium leishanense (assembly GCA_009667805.1). Taxonomy (NCBI): domain Eukaryota; kingdom Metazoa; phylum Chordata; class Amphibia; order Anura; family Megophryidae; genus Leptobrachium; species Leptobrachium leishanense. Next base: position 123,054,478 of record CM019067.1, on the reverse strand, counting down.
ATGTTTAACTCAGTGACGACTTTTATGTTAAAGAACTTAATACATATTCAGTGTTATGTGTGTTTAAGATAATTACATGCAGGCTAATTTAACAAAGCTTCTTTTTTAGGGCTGGGGAAATTAACGATTAATTAAATAATTTTATTTTTTTTAAATTTTATATTGATCAGGGGGGCCCATCAGCTCCGGTATCCGACGCTAGGAGCCCGAATCCGGAGCTGTACTGGCTTCCTGGGGCCCTGTACTGGCTTCCTGGGGCCCTGGGCGGCCCTACAGCAGCGTGCGAAGCTGCTTTGGCGCCGCCCTCCAGTCACATGTGCGACGTGTGTGACACACGCGTCACACACAGCGACTGGCGCAGGAACAGAACGGCAGATGAGAAGGCAGCGGAGGAGCGGTGAGTATGGTGCTGCCTGTCTCATTGAAGCCTCGGACCCAGCCAAACCACAGCAGGGCCCAGACCCCAGCCACACACCAGGCCCCAGACAAGACCCAAGGGTCAAGGCCCAGACCCAAGGGTTAGGACCCGGGCCCAAGAACCAGGGCCCAGACCCAGGGCCAAGACCCAAGCAGATCAGCTAAAAGTAGTTGGATTTATATGTGCGTTATAATTAATCGATTTTAAAAAAAAATCGATTAATCGAACACAAAAATTTTAATCAGTACCAGCCCTATTCATTTTTGATAAGCTAGAGCTTGCGGCATTTTCAAACCTACATCTTAGGTGTTTCCCCCATTAGATTTTCTAAAATTGTTCTAGTGAATGATGAAAGTAACCTTGTGTTATTCTTTGTTTTCTCTGTAGCCTTCCATCTGAAATTATTCTGAAAATATTCTCATATTTAGATGTGTCCTCTCTCCTGTGTATTGGCAGTGCCAACAGACGTTTTTCCCAGATTTCGAAGGATAAGTAAGAGAAATGCAGATTTAATTATTTTCATGGTTAACATATTCTGTGAATGATTTATAATCTTGGTTTATATTTATTCAATTGCAAAGTATTTTACTAGGAAGGACACATTGAGATTTCTCACGTTTTCAAGTATGTCCCGCGTTCAAGAACATTGAATTGTTACAGAAATACAAAGTAATAAATGCAAACTATTAAAAAATAGCACAAATATACAGATTAACAGAAAATAAATATATTCACTATGTTACATGTTTACAGGTGCATGCTTATATGTTCTCGTACATTTCTTTACATGTATCTGATGACTTCTTTAAAATAGTTGTCTTCTAAAACGATGGCCTGCTTACAATTTGAGTGACTCGTTTAGTTATTGTGCCGTTACCAATATCATTTTCATAACTTTCTTCAGATTTCTAAATCTATATTTTTTATTTCTGTTCACTTCAGCTCACTTTGGTGCAGAGTATATTCCTCCTCAAATTACTTGAAACATACTTGTTGGAAACCTAAGGCAGTTCAGTTGGTAACAGAGGACCTTAGTGTTTGCACTTTGCAAGAGAAGCCAGCTGGTTATTGGAAGAGCTCTTATATGAACAAAATATTGGAAAGCAGAGCGAGCAGAATAAGTCAGATTTTGAAATCTGTAAAATATATCATGGGAATTCCAGCTAACATTGAAAATGCTGTCAGGTAAGTAGTCTGAATACTAGTGAGCATGGTTAGATACTTACATGTTACTCAAATATTTACACTTCTAATATCATATGACCTGGTCTGACGGAGAAGAATAGTGATATGTGCTATCCTGAAAGTGGAAGTTTCTTAACAATATTTTAACGTAAATTCTGAAATCGCTGTTCAATCTTGGTAACCCAAGGCAAATGTTTTATATAAAAAAAAAAGATACTACAACCTCTTCCCCCTAGAAACCAACAGCCATAGACACAGCACAAATGGCAGGTTGTATATCCTCAATTCAATATAATTCTGAGCAGGAGAATATGGCTCTTTTTGAAAAGAAATAGTCTGCTGCGTCACAGTGGTAATTGTTTTGATGCTTTTAATTTGGATAGGAATACTTCAAGGACTATCCTAGTCTACACAAGATCATTGTCATAGGGCTCCTGGGGTTCTTTATCTTGGGCTCATTTTGGGAAAAGTAATAATTTCAGATCACCGTGGAAGGTTTACCTAAACACACTATATCTGGGGCACACTGTATGGTTTTATCCTAAGCTCCGCATTGGGTTATATAAGTGATGTTTAATAGTATATCACACATACACTATATTGCCAAAAGTATTCGCTCACCCATCCATATGCGAGTCAAGGCAGGTGAGCAAATATTTTTGGCAGTATAGTGTATATAAATCCACACAACTGATTTTACGATGCAGGTTGTTGAATACATTTGTTTTCCTTAGTCTCCAAATAGCTCTTTCTCGTCTTTTTGCCTTGATACTGTTAAGGAGGCTTTTTCTGCTCAACTTTACCATTTTGCTTCCCTGCTTTCAGAATGGCTGGGTTATGCTGGGTCATTTCCTTTACTGACACAAGTGGCAGTGAACAGTTCATCGAGCAGATGGAGACTTTGTTTACTCATTCATCCCTTACCTTAACTTGGGGCTGTTTGCAATGGCCTTCTCTCAAGTCGGTGACCAAGTTAAAACTTCAGGGAATCACTCCAATGTGTCTGAAAACATTCATGCTTACTGCAAAACCTGGGTAAATGTTCATTCAAATTTAATTTGAATATTTTTTTATTTGCGGCATGTGTTGGCACTGTACAAATAATTCTAGTCGTAGAGTGTGTTGGGGGGGTGGGGGCAATTACCATTTAGGTACAGGTACTTTTAAAGCTCTAACAAGTACTGTAGCGCAGTACAATGGGTGAGACAGAGTAACAAATATACATACAAGTTAAACACACAGAACAGTAGGAGAGAGGACCCTGGTTGAGAGCTTAGATTTAGCGTTATAACGTGAGGCTTAATTTGTTTAAATGTTTATATCCCCCATGTAAACTTTATTGTCATCTGCATTTTAAAACCCTCTTCAGGCTGTGGGTTAGATTACAATAACCTCAGATTACAGTTCAATTCCACTTAAACATTGAAAAAAATGTTGTTTGACAGTTGGAACTACATGAAATGTGGCTAGTTACCTTGATGTGGGTATCTATCAGCTAAATCACATGACCCTGAAGGCAGGGCTTGACAAATCCAGGAGCCTGGTAGCCACTGGCTCCTAGAATTTTACTCCTGGCTCCTAAATTTCCAGTTTATTTTACACCAATCTAAAAGCAGTCTTTGGCATCTAAAAATGAATTCAATGTTTTTTTCCTGTCTCCTACATTTAATGTAAATATATCCAGCCAGGGTGTATGCATTTATAGTGTGTGTGTTGGGTAAATAGGGTGTCGAATGACAACAGAGCAAAGAAAATAGGTAAATAAAACAATATCACAATGTCGCAAGGTACAGATGTTAACAACACAAATATTATAATATATATATATATAATTTTTATCAGAGCGGCCAATCTGATATTAGAAGCAACAGTCTACACTTCCAGGCTCAGAAAAGTAACCAAAAGCCCACATGCACAAAAAATACCTAACAGCAAAAAGCACCAGGTAACAAAGTGATAAATAAATAGAATCCGTAAATCATAATTTGGGTCAGTACAAACCAACTCCCAGATGCAGAGGCAAGGTTCCCAACGTTTCAGCGAGGATTCGCCTTTATCAAGGCATACCTTAATAAAGGAGAATTCTCACTGAAACATTGGCTCCTAACTTTTGTAGCTGGCTCCTAGATTCAAAGCAAATTTGTCAAGCCCTGCGAAGGTACTTTAATTAAGATAATGGGTGCATTGTTCCCAACCTTCCCATCAGTTCAAAAATATATATGTTACCCTGTTGAATGCCACTTCCCTCCCTATTACTTTCAAAATAAAAATAATAGATAATAAAAATTTTGTATTGTATGAGTCAGGGAAAGGACTGAATTGAGGGAGAGGGGTCACTATTGCATAGAGATGAGATTTGGGAGTTAAAATTGCTGAGGATCCCTGTACAATGCAGATACAGTGTGCTACTGTTATTTCCAAAACGCCCACACACATATATTTTTTTCTATTCTATTGTTTGGTTTTTTATTTTTTTAAGCTTACATTGTTAATTATCTGATTATGATCATGACAAATACCTATAAGTCGGATATCTGAACATTTTATTATGTGTCTTTGTTATATTGTATTGATTTCTTTTTTGTTTTAAAGGCCATTTCTGCCACTATGATGATATGCAGACTGTGTTTCAGACTATGCAAAATAAGGAACACTATGCATTGTTTACAACTTATCCCAACTACATTTCTGTATAAAGGATCAAAACAGGACACTTTTACATTTTGTTAATCTTTTTAACCAGTTCAGGATTACAGTATGCAAAATTGATATTGTATCCTACATTTAATTGTAATCGATGTACCACATATTTCAAATACGTATTATATTTTCCTCAACAGAAAGCGCTTGGTGATATAAGGGTTAATCCTTATACATTTTAAAGTGCTGCAAAATGAATGGTGGCTCTTAAATCAGGGATACTCGGCAAGTATCATCGTTATCTGAAATTCTGGGACCAGAAGGGTTTCAGATTTTGGAATATTTGGACATGGGACCTGTCTAAGGCCACTATTCCGTGCCCGGTGCTAAATGGAGACACTAACAAGGACAACCTGTATCTGCAGGTTTCCCTGTAGCATCCCCATTTTACCACCATGTTCCGGGGCAGGGGCTAAGTCAGCAGCCTGCCCTGGAACACCGCGCAACCCCCCATGTTACTTGAAGTAGCGTTCCACACCGCCACAAGTATCACCTCCTGGAGCTCATAGGAGTACATGGAGGGTTGCAATACTGGCCCACAAGACCTGCACTATCTCATTCTCTCAAGATCGCGAAGGGCAGCAGAGGGAGACTGGGGACTTTATGTACGCAGTCGAACTCTGCTCCTGGAGTCCAGAAGCGGTGTATCAGCCCGCCGTTCTCTCCGTGGGAGTATCTGACTTATTGAGGGGCCCCCGCCCCGTTTCAAGCTGGTGTTAACTGATTCTGCAAAAGCGGAATAAATTAGCACCAGTTTTTAGGAGCATATGGGATTTTAGGGATACTAACCTGTAAATATAAACATGGTTTGAGTTGTAGTATATTGTTTTGTTTCTTTTAATACTAAAGGCCATTTCTCTGTTTTCATGTTCTGTGTATCAGACCCCAGAAGCGCTCACTTATTGCTGAATATGACTTAATGGACTTGCAATCTAGCAAATCGATTGGGCACGACCGGCATGTTAATCTCCTTCATCTACGTCCTGGCTTATTGCTTGGTGTTTGGCAGGTAACAAAAATGCTAAAATTTCTCCTTTTTAAAAAAAAATAATTAAATGGTGTTACGCTAGGTGAAGGGGTTGAATGTCCTGTAGATTATTGAAAGGAGCCCTCCCAGCTGCATTGTTTCACTTGCTTATAATGTATTGTACTTGTAAACAAAATGCATAAACATGTACAACATATAAGCAAATAACCTATACTTTAGAACATTTCTTCAATTTCTGAAGATTCTGTGCGCATATAAGGATGTAGTAGTGCCCAAGGTGGGTTTTGAGGTTTAGTTGTGCACTCAGCAGCAGTCTCATTAATGAGATAAGCAATTTACTAAATAACATGTAATGGTAGAAGTACCATGACCCTCTATTAATAGGGATGTTCTGATACGATACCTAGGATCAGGATCCAATATCAGCATTTTTCAGAGATCAGCTATTTCAATCAACTTCGGCAGTGTCTTGTGGCATCTTCCCTGCCTGCTTGTGAGTCATGGAGGAGGCAGAAAAGACATTCAGGGTAATTCAAAGCGAATCGAAAAGTCTCCGCACGTTCGGTGACTTTTCGTTCTCTTCAATTCGGTTCGATTTGGCAATCCCATTTCGGCGACCCTGCGGTATATTCAGCGAACACCACAGGGCCATCGAAGTGCAGGGAAAAGCCTCCGAAAACCTGCCGACAACTCACCACAAAACCCGGCGAATGCACGCCAAAACCCGCATAAAACATCTGGATTAACCCGCCGAAAACGCCTGAAAAACCCGAGCAGGAGCCAATCACAGCTGCCGGAAAAAGCCGACACCGCAGACGAATGCAGTGAATAAATTAGAAAAACAGTTTGCTTGAATGTTTGAAAAGTCAAACGCTGTTTGCAAAGAAACTACTGAGCAAAAATGTCTGAAATTTTCATATGAGGCCCAATGAATGATAATAAAAAGGGCTGTTACAGAAAAAATAAGTAAAAAAAAAGTCCTTAAAATGCTTAAAATATCCTAAAAAATCTATAAATAGACTCTTTACTGCAGAATATTATAATGAACGGTTTATTAGATATTGAATTAAAACAGGAATATTTTTAACATTGAAGCCTATGGGATTTGCCTGAATAAACCTGCCGAATTGAACCACCGAATGACAGGGCATTTAGGGAACCTTTAACTGCTGGTTTGTGTTTTCTGAATAGCCGAAGCAGTTCTTTTTTATGGGGATTTCACTGCCCCCGAACAGGCACCGTATGTGCAGGCAATTCGCCAGGATTTGGCGAATTGCCTGCTCTCTGGATAGTCGAATGGCCAAGAAAGGGAACCTTTCTCCAGCAATTCGGATCTCTTTGAATAACCCTGATTGTGAATCTCCCTGCTGGAGTCTGGGAACTTCTGCATTCATTCACAGCATCTTCGTTGCCTGCTCCACAACCTGTGAGCAGGCAGGGAACACACCGCAAATGAATGCTGATGCCCCGGGATGCTGTTTCACTGTGGAGCTACCATTTGTCCGTGTGTCATATGTTACTGGATAAGGACTTTGCATTGGCCGATCCAAAATACGACATTACTCGGATCGGATCTGCAGCCCAAAAATAGTGATTGGGACAACCCTAGTTATTATTGTTCTCCGTTCAGTTTTATAAAACATGAATAGAGCTTCTTGACTGGGCCTTTGCACCCAACCGTCTCTATACTGTTTGAGTATAGGAATCCGTACATTTCAGGCAGTGACCCGAATGAAATCGAGCCCTTTGTATCTGTGTATGCCGTTTAGAAGTTAAGATTTAAGACCTTGAAAAGTACTCTTGAGGACTGATGTATGAAGCCATTGAATGAATTAGGATTGCAGAATATAAACCAATGTGTATAAACTCTGCAGTCCTATTTAATTCAGTGGCAGGAATACAAAAAGATAGACTGGTGTTTTTTTCTGCAGTTCATCTGTGGAAATCTCTTGTACAAGAGAAATCTTAACTTACACACCAAGTTGAGGGAGAGTTTATACATTTTATTAAAACGTTTTTCTCATATACCGTTTGACAAATTATGCAGAAAGAGAAGGATATCTTTACACTTTGTGTAATGTCCTGGCTTGCTCGTATTGTTATGGTATTCCTTGCACCGTTATAAAATACAGGAAGATTAGAGTTGAAAGCAAAATCTCTAAAAGCACTTTTCATTCACAGGGACTTTCTAGCCACCATGGCCAAATTAACATTACCTCGCACCCAGCTAGCTCTATGAGCTGTGACCGCTTTCCAAAGTGGAAGTGTTCTGCACTGAAGGTCGTCGCTCACGCTGATTAGCTTTCTGGGGTTCCAATTTTGTACAGGTTATGCAGAGCAGAACGGCCAATGACTCTCAATGTACTTACATTGAAAGACAGTTGATTTGATTGGCTGCTAATGTACTAGTTGCTGATCAGCAGTGACAGTAGCTGATCAGGATGCTGCTTTTTCTCATGCTGAGCACAGATATTGTTTTGTTGTTTTTTGTTTTTTTCCAAACTGATCATGATTGTTCAGTGAGAGCCCCATACCATACACTACAATAACTTCCTATTTAACCCATCAATGTATTGATTCTGGTGGCAAGCTTATTCATCAGCAATACAAAATGCTTAAATATAAAGACATGGCAGCAGAATACTTAGGACATAGTGCGCAGTACTTTAATTAAGACACAGCAACGCGATACAATAAAAAAATCCATCTATAAAACATGATTAAGGCCTAAATGTGTGGGGGGGTTTTTTGTATGGTGTTACCCTGTCTTCAATAAAGCATCACATGGTATGTCCTGAATGGCCTGTTGTCCTTTACTCACTTAGCTTATAGGGGGAGGTATCCTCTTGTAGCTGTGACGATAAGGAATTGGGCTCTTGCAGCACCTGTCATCCCATACATTGATGCTGTGATCTATAATTTGATGATTAAAGTTAATAAGGAAATCTAACACAAGGTGATCGTGTCTCCTGGGTAACATTTTACTTTCTATTTTAGAAAGACAAAGAGATAGCATTTGTTATGGCAACTATACATTTTCATCAGATTCTTGAAAGAAGCACTTTGGGATTCAGTGACCGGTAAGTTGCTATTTTCCCACATGTCCTGCATAAAGCCTTTTGGGAATGTTGGACTATTCCTCTCCAGAAATATGCCAGACATTTGTCCCTACAGTAGCGATAAACAAGGAAATGTTACTGTGAATGTACCGATGAGAAAATAGATATGCTGATGTCTTTGCTGACATGTGCATCACAACCTTATCATTACTCCATCAGAGCGTAGCACGGTCACAAAGAAGCCTCATTAAAAACCAACTCGTAGTTGAAAAAACAATTCGTGAAATATGGAGATATTTGTCAAATGACTTTAATAAAATTATTTTGTAATTTAGATGAAAAAAAAATACATTTAGTTACTAACTCGAGAGGAAAGTAAAAAAATTCTAAATCATTGATTTCATTTTATAAAAAAAATTTAACATTACAATTCACCTTTACAAACATATCTTCCTGTTTATCTGTTCTCAGAAAATTTGAGCCCTTCATTCTCCTGCGATATTGACTCAAGCTATTTAACTTCTTCTTTTTTTTTTTTTTTAAAAATGAAGTTTAACTTTTTAAAAAATTTGCAGAACGTTATGGGTACAGAAAGAAAAAAGGGGAAGGGGTACAGAAAGAAAAAAGGGGAAGGGGTACAGAAAGAAAAAAGGGGAAGGGGTACAATACCATTCCGCAGCAATATACAGCGTTTATCTTGTAGTCAGGCACAGTAAGAGTTGATACTATCAACTATTAACATACAATTTAGAATACCCCAGAGCAACCTGTATCATGTCACTTCAAAAGTGTCCCATATAAGCCAATGACCCCTTTTAAGTGGTCCTTCCCCATGAGCTTGTCGTAAAAATGCCCTCCAGTCGCTTGATATCCGCCACTTGTTTTTTAAACCCTGCAACCTCCGGGATGAGGCCTATTTTCCAGCGATCTGCCAAGAGAGAGGCAGCTGTTGTCAAAATGTGGAAGAGACCCTTTGCTTGACATCTAGAAAAAGTGTAGGGTAAAATGTGAAAAAGGAGTATTTCCGAAGACGGGTCCACCCGAGAGCCCAGGACCTTGTTACAAAAGCAAGCAACGTCCTGTCAGTAGGGGACAACTTTCAGACATGTCCACCAAATATATATGTATAATGTATATAAAAGATCCAGTTGTATAGTGTGTGCCCACCCGCTCACCCATTGTTCAGCTGCTCTTCTGGGTCGGTATGCCGATTGGAGAGCTGCTGGAATGAATAAAATTCTAACACGAATGTGGAATGCTCGTTACATGCAGCTGCTCGTGATAGCATCCAGACACTCTCCCATAAACTATTTAACTTCTTTTAAAAACTTATTTAAAACAGACCTATCATTTGCATCCATGTCAACACCCTGTATAATTGTCTTGAATTTTCAAAGAACAATAAGAGTCATAAGACCAAGAGGAGGAAAGAAGGGTAGCAGGTGTGTGTGTGTGGTCTGTCACTCTTCAGAAATTCATTCCTCATAGACCAGCAATGGTCAAATAACATGGTAATTCTTGATAGTGCTGCCACTTCTGGGCTGCAAGCTAGAGAGAAAAACTGATTCTCCTGACAGAAGACTTCTCCTGAGCTGCCCCCTTTCTATGGAACTCACAGGATTGGTATAGCCAGGGGCCAAATCCTGGAAAGAAAAGGGGAGGGAACTCAAGTTTTTCATGACTCCTCACTGAATATTTTAGAGACCTATATACGTAACTCATATGCACAGCACATATAGATACATTCACATCATACACATATGTACAGAGCACACAAACCAATACATTCAGATCATGCACACACTCTCCTATATATAGAGCATACACAAAAACACAGATATAAACAGAGGACACAGTTATACACAGAGCACGCACATACATATTGCACACAGACTATATGAACACACCCTAAAGCGCCAGACATACATAGCACGCGCACGCGCGCACACACACACACACTATACAGCACAGACGCATTTATACACACCATACAGATATATACAACAGGCACATGTGTAAAACACCACACACTCACCACATACATCAGATACATGTAGTATTTTGTGTGTGTGTGGTGTGTGTATATAAGATCATGTGTCATAGCAGCAGGAGAGATGGTAAAAACACATATGAAGGAGTGTGTTGATCAGATCCCTGGTCTTGCAGAGGATAAACTTTAAAGTGGATGATGTAGCTGCTCTCTTTAAGCAGCTTTGGATAGCGGTTTGTAAACACAGTGGGCTATATTACAATCTTCTCGCAAAAACTCTCGCGCAAAGCGTGAATTTTTGCGCCAAGCGTTAAACTTTTGCGCGCGCAAATCACCGCTGGAATTACAATCCTCGCGCGTCTTTTCATCCGCTATTCAATACCACGCGCAAACAGGACTTGCCCAAATGCTCGCGCAGTACCGTCGCGCGCAAAAATCAGTGTGCGCACTGTTTTTTTCTCGCGATTCAGCCAATCGGAATTAAGAACCACAATTCTCTCACGTTAAGAAATTGCGCCTGCCACAGTCAATCTGAGCATATATGCTGCAGCAATAATACATGCACACACGACTTCTCCATTTTATTGGTTTGGTATGAGTAGAATGTGTAACTATACTTTGCTGCATTTTTATTTATTTTTTTATGGGCTGGTGTATTTGGTTTCGGCCAGATTGTTCAGATTTTCCATTAACACCTGCTTTTAGGAGTTGCTAAAATTATGCGCGCTAAGGCTATGCGGTTATTACCGCGAATAGATTGTAATACCATCCTCGTACCAGCGCACATTCGCATTTGCGCTCACAATGTTAAGTATAGGACGCGCAAAGTACAGTAAGCTCGCGCAGGTTCATCCGCGGTAGACGATTACGCGCGGTTGTTACGCTGACTATGTAATACGGCATTTGGTGCAAATGGTTTTACCCCTCGCGTTAATGTTCTTTTGTGCCGGCGCAAACGTTTGCGTGAAGATTGTAATTTAGCCCAGTTTGTTTTTCCCTCTAACACATTATCTGACCCCTCAAAGCTGGTGTTGGTTGCACACTGTGTGTAGGCAGCAGGGGGAAGATGTCTACACAGCAGCCCAGTGTCCTTATTTCAGTATCTCCCAGAGCAAATGCGCTGATGCTCGCTCTGCAGGGGAAGGAACTAATGTGAGGCTGCAGAGAGTAGGGATATCTTCCACCTCTCAGCTAGCTTCTGACCAAAGGGATCGTAGTTCTGCCTTTCAAAGTAGTGCAGGTACTGGGTTCCCATGCGTTCTCCCTCCACTCGACCCCTGGGTATACCATCTAAACATTGAACAGCTTTTTCCTGAAGAGTAACACACATGGAGACCCTAAGGGAGGCCTTCAAAATACCTAACCACTTGTCCAATGATTCAATGTATTTGAGTTTCTTCCATTCACGGAGAATAGTGACAGGAGTAGGAAATCCATCCTTTTTTTTTTTTTGGATGCTGAGCAGCACAAGGATGTTCAAAATAAGTGAAATTGGAATTTGCTATAGACGTAGCTTCAGGTGCCCCTGCATACCTGCCGATTTCTAGGTGGCAAAATAAATCCTTAATGCCAAGAGCATCAGATGAGTGTAACTCTGATGTAATGTTTTGAAACCAGCTGTGACAACATTACGAATGGGGTAGGCATATGGCTTCCAGGTGGAAAGTCCACATTATTCAAAATTTGGACTAGAGGGGAAGTGGGAATAGAAAAGTTACATTTCAAAATTAAGTTAACCCTCATCCGCATGGGTGGGCCAAACTCTGTAAGATACATCTCCCTTTCCTTTGTTCAGTTTGAAAGGGCTGTGTGCCCTCTCTTTAGAAACATAGAAAAATGTCGGCAGATAAGAACCTTTCGGCCCATCTAGTCTGCCCAATTACATGGATACTTTACCTGGATTTATCTTTTGTTTAGGATAGCCTTATGCCTATCCCATGCTTGCTTAAATTCAATTACTGTTTTGGCCTCTACCACTTCTACTGGAAGACTGTTCCATGTATCCACCACCCTCTCAGTAAAATAATGCTTCCTGATGTTACTTTTAAACCTTTGCCCCTCTAATCTAAGACTATGTCCTCTTGTTTTGCTATTTTGTTTCCTTTTAAATATACCCCCTTCCTCTACCTTGTGGATTCCCTTTACGTATTTAAATGTTTCTATCATATCTCCTCTGTCTCGTCTTTTTTCCAAGCTGTACATGTTAAGATCATTAAGCCTTTCCTGGTAACTTTTCTCCTTCAAGCCGTACACCATTTTAGTAGCCCTTCTCTGAACTCTCTCTAAGAGGTCTATATCCTTCTGGAGATACGGTCTCCAGTACTGCACACAGTACTCCAAGTGAGGTCTCACCAGTGCTCTGTACAGTGGCATGAGCAGTTGTTTAGGTTGCATATATCTTATCTATCCCTTTCATAACCAGGACCTCCTGATTACGATTCAAGTTGCATCTTTACTAAATGAGCACAGAGCTCATAAAACGTTTTATGTTCACACTTAATCTGCATTTTAGTCTGTATTCTCTGACTTCAATAAGTCACATTGACCTGTAGTTTAATATATTTGATTTTTGTTTTAATCCATTACTATTATTTTTGCAATAATCCATTTGTGAATTTGTCAAACCATGGCCACATTTCCTGTCCTTTTGATTTAACCAGACAGGTTTTTTTTTTTTTCTGACACTCTATCTTTTCATCATTATCCGAAGTTAGAATAATAAATAATTTTTTTTCCTGCAAATTCTCTAAATACCTTGACAAACTCTCAGATTTGTTTCATATTTATGAATCTCTGAACCTTCATCATATCCATATGTCCCATATTGACTGACATGTCCCACTGACTTGAGTTGTTGTCCCTGGGTCTTCTCGGACTGGAATTTGAGGACAAGAAAGTAAGCGGTTAGCCTGTTAGGGGTTAACTAAGAGATTCCACATTTTAAGGGGTCAGGTAAAAAATGAATAAATAACTACAGTATCTTTTGAACTGGTTTCTTAAAAACTTGCCTCAATCAAAAGTGGAGGTAAGAAACCTGGTTTATTTCGTCCTTTCGTCTCCCCTTGGCCATCATGATGAATAAAATGAATATGTGCAAATTTTGTGGAAACCCGCACATTTGTTTTCTATACCAAGTAAAAGATGGTATTAGTTTGGGTTTTAGTGGCCTTTGTTTGACATGACATATAGACGTGCTTGTGTCCTAGAGATTTGCTGATGGCTTCAGTTTTTAGATTAATCTGTACTTTAGTAATTTTATTTACGGTCAGGCAACTAAATTCAATTGGCTATTTGCCAGTTAATTAAAGGAATCCAAACAGTCCAGCATTTTATCAGCCCTGGGGAATAACACTGTTCACCAATCTGTATTTTACTTTAGCTGTATATACGGATTAATCGGGTTTGGTTTTGGCTGACAGTTCTTGAGTACTTTTATTGTTGTTTTGTAGTCCATTAATATTAAAGGCGCGCTCTACTGAAAGGTAGAGTGTCCCTTTTTTGCCCTTAAATAATTGGGCAGAAGCTGCTGAAGGCCTCCACCCAATTATTTTTTTAAAAATTTTGCCCAATTTTAAACGCCTTTTGTCTCTCGCCATGCATAGCTCCTCCTCTTCAGCTCAGGCACTCCCGTACCCAGGAGTCTGAGACTTTTCTGCGCAATTAGCAGAACACGATTGGTTCCAGAGATAGTGACGTCAGCAAGATCCCTGCATGCTGACGTCAGTAGTAACCGGCAGCTGGGAAAGTCAAATTTCCTGCCTGCTGGTGATGCTGGATGGGGTGGAGGAATCTCCTCCATTTCACCCAGCTTTTTAGCAAAAAATGGGTGGCTGGGGGGAGGGGTGCACTCCACACATCTTAACCATTTAAAAAATATAAAGTGTCAGGATGTGTAGTGTTCCTTTTTAAGTGTGATATTTATTGGCAAGGGAACCATTGGCTATCTTTCTGTAAGGTAAGATGGTAGGTTCAAATTTTTGGTACGCTAAGTATTAAATCTTCATTGCCATTAACAGAACACCTTAATAATAATGATAAACAAGTAGAAACTGTTTTGTTTTTTTTCTTTCTCCCAAGTCCGTACACCATTCCTATACATACCCCACTCCTGGATGATTTGGACCCAAATTATGGTCTTCATGGCTACCAGCTTCACATTGATATGCACAATGGGCTGAGAACTTACTTTTGTGGAACATTCCGTAATCTCTTTTGTAAAAAAGGTAAGGTATTTTCTCTTTGTTGGTAAATTTAAGACATTGTAAATTGATTTTATGATTTATATTATGTCCAGCTTAATAACAAGGTTAGCTCTGCTTTCCAATACTTCATAGGGATTGCAAGGGACCATTTACTTCTGATTCCTTTATGGAGGCTTTTTTTTCATATAGAATTATTTTGCCTTTTGTGTCGTGATAAAGTCGTGTTTTTGGGAATGTATGGAGTGGCCTGGATTTATTTAAATTTTGTTCACTCTATGGTATGCCCTAAATCAGTGGTTCCCAGCCTTTTACTCGAGTACCCGCAACAGGCCAGATTTTAAGGATCACTTTGGGAAAATGCAGACTGAATAATGCTAACACTGAGCAGCAAATCATATCACCAGTGCTGTGCTTCAGATATCCGGCAAACTAGGCCTGTTTGGGGTAAGCGGTTGGGGGTTGGGAACCACTGCCCTAAATTGAAGACTCTGTCCAACTGTCTGTGTGAATGATCAGATCAGTTTATAATTATATCAGAAAATCCACTCAGCACTGGAAGAGTTAATGCAGGAAGGGACAGTTGCTCTTCCACACTTTGCAGTAACTGTCAACTGCCTTTTGCCCTTCCCAGGAAAGCTCTCTTGGGGCAGTAGACTGGTACTTTAATCTGCTACATGGTGTAAATTTACATGTACTATCTCTGTGCATGCACGGTGTATTTGTTCTACGTATTTGTCAGCTATAAGGATCACATCACCTAAGATACCTGTATATAATCAAATAATTGCATATATTTTTGCTAAATTAAGTTTTGTGGGTCCCCCTTTTTCTCCAATTTGGCTCATGTAACAGGATTCCCTATTTAAATTGTCCTGGTGGTGACCGTTTTGTTGTTGAATATGTCTTTGCTGTCAACATGGAAAATTGTTATTATTTTGGGTCTAGAGCAGAGAAATGGTGATAATTATTATTTTACCTCTTACACCCACTGAACCTAGTCGCGTTTTTGCCTGGTGTGGCTCTGTTTATGACATTTTACATGTATTTATGAAGTATTTTACCAGGAAGGATACATTGAGATTTCTCTCGTTTTCAAGTATGTCCTGGGTTCAAGAACATTGAATTTTTACAGTAGGGTACAGAAATTCAAAGTAGTAAATGCAAGATATTAAAAGCAAAACACAAATATACAGATTAACACAGAAAATAAATATGTAGGAAATATACTCACTCACTATGTTACATGTTTACAGGTGCATTTTACATCGAGGTATATTAATCCCTTAATGACGGGCAGGCGTCGCCCGTTCAGGTTTGGTTAATGCCTGTGAGGTGTACAGGTACACTTCGCTGACAGCTGCTGCGCAGGCCGCTGATTTTGGCCCGCCCTGGCAGCCGACACCCAGCACGTGTCATTGGCTGCAGGGGGACGGCTTGAGTTCAAGCCGTCACACTGCAGCCAATGGCGCGCACCAGCTGCGGGGAGGGCTTAAGGAGGCCCTTTGAAAACAGCGGGGCGTACCAGTACGCCCCTGCATCTTCAAAGCCCGCCTCCAGGATGGCATAGCACATCGTGGGGCGGTAAGTGGTTAATAGAGATCTCTTAAGTGACTTTAGACTGGGGAAGATTTGATTGTGTCTGGGAGGTTATTCCATAATCGTGGTGCTCTGTAGGAAAATGAGGATAGAGCCACTTTCTTTTTGTATTGTGGTATTGCACGTAAGATGCAGGTCCTGGATCGGAGGTTATAGGATGCGGGAACTGCTAGGGGAAGCAGTCTATTCAGGTAGGGTGGTAGCTTCACAGAAAAGCTCTTAACCCTTTCGCTGCTGAGGCTTTTCCCGCCCCTGTGCTGAGGTCATTTTTTACCTGTTTTGCGCATCATGTTTAAACCTGTTTTGAAGGCTTATTTTAGTATATGACATCGACATATTATATATCGTTCTTTCCGTCAGACTCGGTAGATTCATAATATGTCATTATTATATGTATACGTTATGTCATGTTTGTATATTATAACAAAAAATGCAATAAAATATGTATTTTCAATAATTTACAGCGTGTAAAGTGTTTTTTTCCACATTTTAACATGCGAGCAATTGCGGTTATATTTTGTATGGGGTGCGCTTGTTAAAAAAATTAGAGATGGGGTCTCGTTACATTTTTTTTTGGGCGCACGATGACGCCAGTCCTCTGGGGGAGTTCCCGGAAGCTTGGCCGACATCCGGGAAGGATCGCAAATCGGCGCTTTTCAGCGCCGATTTGCGATCCAGCTCCCAGGGGTTAATGCCAGGCATCATTTGGAAGGGCAGGCTGTGCCCTTCCAAATGATGCCTGGGTTAAGCCCCTGTGAGCCGCCGATCGGGAGGGAGAGAGGTCCGAAGGACCTCCCCCCCCTCCCTTTCAGGCGCCTCCTCCGCACATGCGGGGGGGGCGCCTGAATTAGGTGTCATCGCGGGGGCGCGATGACACCTAATAATGGCGGCCACTGCTCCGGATGCCGGGCTGACATCCAGGATGTCAGCCCGCACCGGAGGGGCCAGCGATCGGCCGGAACCCGGCCGAACGCTGACCCCAATGCGAGGACGCGCTCAGCGCGTCCTCCGCATACCAGCGGGAATGCTGAGGACGCGCTGAGCGCGTCCTTAGCATTCAAGTGGTTAAACACTAGGTTGGAAAAGTAAAGTGTGCGTCGATTCCAGTGACTGCCAGTTTAGCTTTTTTAACATGTCACAATGGTGGGTCATGTAGTTACATTGTAGCACAAAGCGGCAGAATGAGTTATACAATGTAGTAAGTTTATGAAGGTGCGTTTGCGGGGCAGCTGCATACACTACATCTCCGTATTCAATAGCCGGCATAAGCATTTGTTGTACAATCTGCTTTCTTACTGCAGGGCTCAGGCAGGATTTGTTTCTGTACAGGGCACCTAGTTTGGGGTAAAGTTTAGATGAGAGTTTTTTGATGTGTGGGCAAAAGGATAGATTTGGGTCTAACCACATACCTAGATATTTGAGAGAAGTGACTGTGGTCAGCGTGCCATTTTATGTTGTCCTGACGCATAGATGGGAAGTTTGTAATTTATGTAGTTTAGATATTGTTCCAAAGAGCATTGTGACAGTTTTTTCTAGGGATAGACCGATATATCGGTTTTGACGTTTATCGGCTGCCGATATTCAGAAAATTACTGATATCGGTATCGGCATTTTATTTGCCGATATTTGGACAAGTTGTTTCACTGCAGTTGCAACACGCAACATCCCACAGAATTGTGCGAATCTGGGGCTTCTCCCACATCAGGCTGTAAGCCCTCACTGCAGAATGACCCCTGCCCACTGACCGTATTGCGCATGAGTGTGATGGCAACAGAAATGGGGCTTCCAGCCCATCTGGCAGGGAATTCCCTATACAGGAGATGCAGGGTCTATTTCCTACAGCAGGGGTCAGCAACCTGGGCCCCCCAGATGTTTTGGAACTGCATTTCCCATGAGGCTCCAAGAACCTAATGAAGCTGAGCATCATGGCAGATGTAATTCCAAAACATGTGGGGCCATATTACATAGTTGGTGCTAACTTAACCAGAGCTGTTGTAAACTTACCAGAGCCATTATAGCCTATGGAGGTTTTAAGTTTACAACAGCTCTGGTTAAGTTACACCAACATTGTAATACTGCCCTCATTGTTTGTAAATATGAAAGCTTAAAATGAAAAAAAAATATTCTTATTAAATTGAATAAATGAAGTGGACGTGGTGCTATGTTTAAATGTTAAACACATTGAGTTCATGGCATAATGTCAGATTTGTGCTGTTTTTTTTCACAACTTTACATTTACAGAATATCGGCACCATATATCGGCTATCGGCCAGAAAAGCTGCCGATAATCGGTATCAGCCCTGAAAAAATTATATCGGTCTATCCCTAGTTTTTTCAGTATTTAGAAAAGGTTTATCTGCAATCCTTTTTTCATCATGTATTTCCTATAATTTTCCTTTGATAGGTGACAACCACCTTTTTGCCCCATTTTTGTTTTGGAAAGCAACTTGAGAGATTTTTGTTAGTATTGGCACTATTTTACTTTGTCTAATTGTGACTTCTTTTTGATCACTATATAAATATCTTATTTTATTCTACAATTTAATTTACATATCCTGAAATTAAGTGTGATGAAATTGATGACCACGGTGTCATCCAGGTGTGTATTTTGGATCCTGATCTTTATGCTGGCTCCTGTATTAAACCTAACATATCCTTTATGGTTTAAAGGAGGGGGATATAGTTGTTCTGAAACATAAGAAGGTATGTTGTGTTTAGCTCTTAAATGCTTGTCTAGATTTGTTTGATAACTTTACATAAATGGCAAGTTAAACGAAAGATCATGTTTAGTTTATGAAAGCAAATACATTTCATAGTTGGGCAAAGTACAGTCAGAGCAGAATCCGGCATCATTATGTTTTATGCCATTTGTCCGTGCCTTGTTTGAGTGGGCAGTGAATACTTAGCCACAGAATGTCATCATCTGGCATAAATGTCAAGCAAACAAGTATTGTAATAATACTTTTGACACTTTCTAAATATTGTCTGTCTTCTCACTTGATGTAGTGCCAGGGGCCAAAATACACTTTTTGACTTGTGTAATCTTCTGAAACTTAATTATTATACTTTATTTATAAAGCGCAAACACATTCTGCAGTGATGTACTAAAGTATACTGCTGCCTGAATACATGAGTATCATTAATAAACACCATCATTGCCGTCTAGATTCATGGGTATGATTTACAATTAAACTATTAATACTATTGCAATAATCTCTTATCTGGCCTCCCTCTGTCCCGCCTCTCCCCCCTACAATCCATCCTGAACGCCTCCGCCAGGCTAATTCACCTCACCCGCCGCTCTGTCTCTGCCGCTCCCCTCTGCGAGTCCCTTCACTGGCTCCCCATCCACTGCAGAATTAAGTTCAAAATCCTTATCCTTACCTACAAAACCCTCACTAACTCAGCTCCCCACTACCTGTCCTCACTAATCACCAAATACACCCCAGCCCGCTCCCTAAGGTTAAACAGTGACCTGCGCCTAGCTTCTCCCCGCATCAACTCTTCCCATGATAGACTGCAGGATTTCTCACGCGCAGCCCCCACTCTCTGGAACGCTCTCCCTCGTACTGTCAGACTTTCCCCTAACTTCTCTTCCTTCAAACGCTCCCTTAAAACATTCCTATTTAGGGAAGCCTACCACCCAACTCACTACCGCAACCATCAATCACTCTCACCTTACAGTCCTCTCCTCCTGTTTCCAACCCCAACCCTCCCAGATTGTGAGTTCCTACGGCAATAGGGCCCTCATCTCCTCCTGTACTGTTTGTCAAATGTTGTTCAATGTATTGTAACCCTGTCTATACTGTGCTTATTGTACAGCGCTGCGGAATATGCTGGCGCTTTATAAATAAAGAATAATAATAATAATAATTTACAAACACATTAGCTGCTGCCTGGATACATGGATATCTTTAACAAAATCATTTCCTGTCTTCCTGGATACATGTGTATCATTAATAAACACAATCACTGCTGTCTGGATACATGGGTATCCTTCATAAACACATTCAATGCTGCCTGGATACATGACTATCATTACTAAACACATACATTGATGCCTGGATCCATGGATATCATATTCACACAAAAACACATTCACTGCTGTCCTTACATCTGTGGCATGTAGTCAAGCTGCACAGGGTTTGGAAAGGGTCATGGACTCCTGGAGCCACTGGGCTCTTGAACACATCTTTTGGTCTGATGGCCACCTTTCCTGTGTACTGCCATTGGGAGAAGGAGCAGTACCGCCAATGTTTTATCCTTCCTTGGAGCTAGAGTCCTGTGTCACCATCCTCCCTGCCTTCCATCCTCTGATCCAGAGCAACTACTCCTTTCTCCCAGCCTTCCACTGTCTGGTCTGGAACTGCTACCCCTCCTATGGTCCTGCTCTTCCTCCAAACTCACTCCCACCCTTGTGTCTAGTTCCTTGCCCAAACTTGCCCCCTCCCCCAGTTCATAAAATTATTTTAGGTGAATAATGACATGTTTTATCTGATTGGCTGATTAACTATTCGATTCAAGAAAATAATTCTTCGTAGAAGTCCTACTTATGCACATATAGTGTATGCATTTTTTTTCCTCTTTTTTTCCCATTCTATTGAATAAACATACTTACATCAAATAAAAGGGCATATGAATTCTCCAGAGACCTATTTTTCTTCTAGTTATACATCTAATGCTGCTAAGGGATGCAATAACTGGTTTAAAGACTAAGGGACGGAAGTCCTGTAAAAGCAGCAGAAGCATGATTGTGTCAGATATTCATTACTTGTGTTTGACAATTTTGAGGAATTCTCCACCTCCATGACGCAAGGCAACTTGACACTCGCCTTTGCAAAGCAGAAATTGTGGCATAATGTTTCATCATGAAGATGTCTATCATATAAATAAATGCATTTTCTTGGTCTACTATCTTTCCAAGGTACCACTTAATTTTTATGTTCATGATAAAATAAGCATTTCAGTATTTTTTTACATTCTTGTGAATGACTTGGGGCATACATTACGAATACCATGGAAACAAATGCACAGGAGCATTAATAGCAAATGTATATGTGGCTATCAGTAATGAATTTCAAATTGGAATGATCTGGTACCATACCAACAAGGGTCACATAAAAAGTGGAGAAAATAAAAGACCAGGTTGAAAATTAAAGTGATTTTAAACTGTTTAGCCACAGTACATTATCATAGAGGATATTCATAGATTAGTTGTTTGAACAATTAAAGACCAAATATTTAAAGTCTTAATGATTTACTCTCTGAATCTCCATGTTGAATTCATTCCAAAGCATTGGGAAAGTGCTTATTTTTGGATACAGTATAACTTAATTTGTGAAATGTCCTTTGTTCTATTTTTTTTAACTATTTAACCAGACACTGATGATCTTAGTATTCAGTAACTTCACAGACTGGCCAGGCGTTTACAGGGTAACTGACCCTCTATCCAACAAGAAGTGGAGAGGTAAATCCACTTGTAGAAATATGTACATTACAAAATGTAATCTTAAACAGGATCTTATAGAATCATGATGGGGGCACCAGAGGTCGAGTCCAGGGGGAACATGTGGGAAAGGAGTTCCTGCACTAATTTTGCAAAGGGAATTGATCCCCCTTTGGTCACATACACTATAAAGCTTGTATTCAGGTGTTCAATCCTATCTTTCCCTGTTAAATCATATACTTATTGTGACTTATCATATATTCTTGCTATATTCCATACATATTTACATAAATATATGAGATTCGAGTGTTTGTTTATATTACGTGCAAGATGAAAATTGCTTATTGAGGGGCAGAAACCTTGGTGAGTTCTCCTTCTTTTTTTAGGACTTGACCCCTGGGGGCATCTTATATAAGAAAGATAACTTATTTATTTTTTTGGCCACACCCCAGAGACTGCACAACACATTTTGCATAGATCCAGGTTGACATGTTGATGTTCCTTAATAAGGCTGGGCAAGGCCCTCTGGCCTCTATCTTCACACCTCTGAATATAACATCCCACCTGACGCTCAATGCCAGACTGGAGTCCCCTGTACCTGCAGCTGCAACACTGCAAAGTCTGGAGGCCCCTACAAGAAGCAATTGCATAACAAATGCTTGTAGTTGAATTGAGTTCAGGAGCGAGGTCAGCAGGAGTGCTTTAGCAATGCTGGAGGCAGACACGACAGCCCTGGGGAGGACCTTTGCATGCCAGTGTGCTGACCCAGCGCTGCAGAATATGCTGGCGCTTTATAAATAAAGAATAATAATAATATCTTGTGCAATCTGTGACACAGAGGCTAAACAATCTATGTTGAAAGAATGTCTGACTGTTAAAATGCCCCTAGTTCAAATTTTCTTAACTATAAACCATGAGCCAAACCTTATTCTGAATAAAATGGATGATGGTAAAATCACCCTAGCTCTTGACACCATCAAAACCTTCCAAGAATGTTGGTCCCAAGCACCAGGATCCGAGAATTAAAGAATTACAAAGTTTTTAATGTAAAAGTGTGACACTCGTGGCGCCCGACGCCGTTCCTGTGGTTAACGACAGTATAAGGCGTGGTGGTTATCATTGTGCCTTACATGATTTAATACCGCTCCATTGGGGCCTACCTAGCACTCAACTAGAAATTTGAGTGTGGTAACTGGCTAGCACTTAAAAGTTACCACTCCACTTGGAATAGGGCCTCCAAACACCATTTTTATATTTTTATTTCTTTTTAAGCATTTCAAACTTATGGTATAGATTCACTTCATCCGAGACCATTCCTTTTTTTAATAAATCTGTTCAAAGAATTAGTCTACCAATCCTTTTGTTTCAAGATTTGTTCGCACAAATAACATCCTATCCTATGGAACGTTATGTAACAAGCAGGCATGTACTGGCCATAGTGACCACAGGGAGATTCCCGGTGGGCCGATGGCTCAGTGGGCCTGTGTGAATGCTAGTTCATTGTGTGGCTTACACTGCCCTTAATGGGTGAGAACTTCCTCACTGTCTGTAAACCTGATCAGTCTGCCAGTCTCATATTGGGGCTGCTGTGCCGGTAAGACCTGCTGCACATTCACCTCACTGTAAGACATGGTGCGCGATCAACCTCAGTGCCGCTCCATTGCTTTACCCAATCGCTGTGCAGCAAGTTCGGTAGCCGTAGAGCGATTGGTTGAGCGATTCAGTTGGTTCATATTCTATTTTTGTGCGTGTTTGCATAATTAAAGTGGACCGGTCAGGATGAAGTCCAAGGCTGTTTTATTTTTTTTATGGTCACAAGTAGCTGTTTTCATGAAGATACATTCAGCTGATGTATTTAACAGTGGCCGTGTGCTATAATATTATTATCCATTAGAGGGTACTAGTGTCACCTCGGTGCTTATTGCTTTTCCGTATCCCTAGGTAAAAAAGCTATTCAGAGCTATTTCAAGCATGAAATTGTCACAGCAGTCATTTTTACATGTTTTCTTAGCCCTGCTTTGGTGAACACTGGGTATAGTATTTATAGTATAATACAGATTTCAGATCTCACCTCTGCAAAGCAATTTAATTTACTTGGTGAAATGTTAATCTTGTCTGCTGCAGGATATTTGGGGAGGGGGGCAGTGATCGTTAGGTATTTTGATATTGGCTATTATGAATATTTCTTATTATTTTACAAATTAGTCATTGCATGTGAAAAGAGCCTTACATTTGAGTCTAAATGTTTTTTATGCAGATTATGACCTACAAATCAATTAATAATATTGGTATGGTATGGGTTTTATCTGTCACTTGTACACTTAATGCATTATTGTTTTGTTTTTGTTATGTTTGCTATCGAAGGCCTGTAAGCTGATTAGGGGACATTTATCTTGACCTGTATAGAAAGAAGGTAAGGACAGGTAATAATGATCTTCACCACATTTTATTTTAGGGAAGCTATATATTATTTAGGAAAGCTGAAATCTGTCAAATGCTTAGTTGGGATGACAAGGAATAGATATAGAATAAGAACACAGACATTGACAATAATCCTAGTTTAGAGCAACCTTTGTCTACATCTTTGACCTTGATATTTTCAGTATATATTTTATTGCATCCAATGCCTGTCAGTGAGTGTGCGCATCAGCAAAGCCATAAATGTATGAAGATTTTTTTTCTCTACTCCCAATCATGATCTCTCCTGATATCCCTATCAACCCAAAGCTCTGAGGATCCCAGTGTGAAAGGTGTATATGGTCAATGTTAGGCCTACACTATGGGTGGAGTATTTCACTGAATATTATGTGAAAAGTCAGTATGATAAATGTGTACATTTAATAAGAGGTTGAGGAATGTAGGTAACATGTTGCTTGGTGACATCTTCGGGTAGCATGGCAACTGCTCATCAGGCCAACTCTTGTCGACTGGCACCTAATTAATCTTGTATATAAGCCTGACATTCTAATGCTGAAAACATTCTCTCTTTCTTAGTTTGTTCCCACATTTTTATTGGTTAATTCCTTAACGTGCCAAAGATATACTTGCAGAATGTGGAGTTTTTTTTAAAAATGTAATTTTGACCTTTTTTGGCTGGTTTTCTAAGCAGGGTTATTCAAAGAGCTCCGAATTGGGGCCGAAAAGGTAACTGAACGCTGAAATTCAGAGAGCAGGCAGTTCGACAGTTGTTGGCGAATTGCCTGCACATACGGTGCCTGTTCGAGGGCAGTGAAATCCCCATAGAGAAGCAATGGTTCATCTATTCAGAGAACAAAAACCAGCAGTGAAAAATTGCCGAAATGCCCTGCTGTTCATTCGGCAGGTTTATTCAGGCGAATCCCATAGGCTTCAATGTTAAAAATATTCCCGTTTTTAATAATTTAAATATCTAATAAACCGTTGATTATAATAAACTGCAGTAAAAAGTCTCTTTAATTTTCGTTTTTTTTTTTTCTTTTAGGATCTTTTAGGCATTTTTCCAGATTTTTTTGCGAATGTTTTTTCCGTTTTTTTCTGTAACAGCCCTTTTTATTATCATTCATTGGATCTTCTATGTAAATTTCAGACATTTTCGTTCTGTAGTTTCTTTGCAAACAGCGTTTCACTTTTCAAACATTCAAGCGTACTGTTTTTTTTTTTTCACCCTGTTCGTTTGCGGTGTCGACTTTTCCCGGCGGCTGCTCTGCGCTGTGATCGGCTCCTGCTCGGGTTTCTTCGGTCGGGGTTAATCCAGATGTTTTTGCGGGTTTCATTGAGCGGTCGCCCTGGTTTTGCAGTGAGTTTTCTTTGGGTTTGCGGTGACTTTTCCCTGCATTACGGCGGCCCTGTGGTGCTTGCTGAGTACACCACAGGGTCGCCGAAATGGGATTACCAAATAGCACCGAATTGAAGTGAACGAAAAGTCACCGAACGTGCGGTGACTTTTCGATTCTCTTTGAATCACCCTGATAGTATCACTGTCTCACCTCAGTAGACCACGATTCCGTCCCAATGTCACAGTGCACCTCCCAATGGTGGGTGATATGTAAACCAGTTTAAGTGCTCAGCAACTCACATTGTGTTAGATGGCTATCCCTGCAAAAATGAACCAACATTTCATTTTACTGCTTTTGAAAGTTTTTTTGGAGACTTTGAGATGGTCACCTTTTGTGTGGATTTATATAAAAACTATGGTTCGAACAATGAAATCTCCAAGTATGGATTAAAAACTAGATATCCTAAATGACACTTATTATATAGAATACTCTTTCTCTATGTTAAAAAGTCACTAATTAACATTTTTAGAATTACACTCCAGTTTGATTGGTCATCCTTTTAGCTGTTTTTCCTCCGCTATCTTCTCTTTGTTCTTGGCACAGTCTTGAGATTCTGCATTTGCTTTTTCCTACGCTGTATATATGAAGCTCATTTGTAGATCATCATCATTTTCTGCACCACTGTGCAGCTTGATATCGGGTAATTTGCTTTAATTTGGCTTGGTTAATTGTATTCTGTTAACGTTTTGTCAAAGATTTGCCAAGGTAAATAATCAGTGATAAGGTATAAAATTAGCTCTTTTTTTTTCCCCCAGTCCTGTCCTTTTATTATGTTTAATATTTTTTTTTCTCTTCTACCTAGCTAGATTATCAATAGCCGTATGAGAGTATAGTTATGTTTTATGCTTTCAGTGCAATAAACCATCAAACGACAGACGTTGCCGTGATCATAAAGTGTTGATTTATTGTTTTATGAGATTGCCAAACCGCAACTTGCCTCACACTAGTGCTTGGTGCCCCCTTTGGAGGTCCGCTGTAACCGTCCGCCATTGTTCGTCAATGTATAACCCCTTTGGACAACTTTTTTTTTTTTTTTACAATTCGCTTTAACTTTTCTTCTGCACCCTCTCACCCTGTCCCCTGCTAATACTGTAGTTATGGCATGCTTTATTTTGGGGGATTTGGGTTATAGTTTTTTTTTATAGGATAACCGCTGTTTCCGGGGGCAAACCTAACCCAAAATCATTTTATTTGACATAGGAACTTATAAGCAGTCTCCATTTAAATCAGCGACAACTGTATACAAATAACTGTAAAACATCCTGGAGATAAAATACATATTTATACTAATATATCTGTTTACCCATGGAGACGAGACATTCACATACATTTTTCTCTATCCTGGGAGGTCTGTAAAACCTACAGTCACTGTTTGGCAAGCCTTTTCAAAGACCAAAAGGGAATCCTGTTCCAATTTGTAGTAGATTTAGGGTACAATTGAACATCACAAGGATGACCTTTCAAAAAGGGCCTCATACTTCAAATTTCACATTCCTTCCCAGTGTTAAATTCCAACAAAAAACTACTTATGAATCAGCGGAGAAACCCATTTGGCTCACATGTGTTTGTGTCATCTGAAACAGTGCCATGTTCTCAATTGTACAGCATATTTCATTTACAAGCATAGAGACTATGCACATACCCACAATACTATGCATGTTTCAATATAGATTGATGTATACTGACAATTTCATTCTAAATAAGGTGGAGCATGGATGATAATCATCCTATTCCTCAGTATTCAAAAAAAATTGTGTGATAAAATGTAAGGCCATGCAAGATCATACTTTGACAGATAGGTGAAATAGAGAGGCAAGTGGCGCTAATTGATATTAAATAATACTAAGTGGAATGTTGCAGCTCAAAAACACTTATGTATACCCCATACAAATATTCAACAATTGAAACATGGGCACTAGGCCCGGTGTGAGCACACTTAACTTAATCACTAGGTTACTTGTAACTTGAATAGGGATTTTCAACGGTATTCTGGATACTCGTAGTTGGAGAATCCTAATCAGTTGAGCCTATTAATAAAAAATAAAAAGCTCCATGATGCAATATCGTTTGAATATTCTTTAGGATTCTTTACACTTGATTTAGCAATGGGTTTGTCCGTGGAAGACTTCTTTAGCACTTAAAGGGAAAGAAAGACTTCCATTGCGCAGACATCAGCATTCTTGTGGCATACCAGTAAATATCGAATGGATACTCACAATTTGTTGAGCCTCTTAGAAAAGTGGCTCAGTATATTAGCTTGCATGGAATAGAAATCCAATAGGCAGGTCCCAAGCTGGAGATTAGTGGAGAATGTAAAAAATCAATGGCAGGATATGGTACTGAAAAGAGCAACGAACTGGAAGTAAAGTAAACCATTTAATCTAAAATCCACATAAAATAAACATAAAAGAGACGCGTTTTGCCTAAGCAAACTGTAGGCTTCCTCAGTCCTGTGTGGTGTGTTAGTTCCCATGCAGCTATTAAATTTACTTTACTTTACTTCCAGTTCGTTGCTCTTTTCAGTACCATATCCTGCCATTGATTTTTTACATTCTCCACTAATCTCCAGCTTGGGACCTGCCTATTGGATTTCGATTCCATGCAAGCGGTCAAAAGGCGTTACCATCTGAGCCTAGGGCTCTACACTTGTGAGTTCTTGACACACACGATTGGTCTTTTATTATTTTTTGTAACCTGATTATTCAAACGATATTGCACCATGGAGCTTTTTATTTTCTATTAATAGGCTCAATTGATTATGATTCTCCAACTACGAGTATCCAGAATACCGTTGAAAATCCCTATTCAATTTACAAGTAACCTAGTGATTAAGTTAAGTGTGCTCACACCGGGCCTAGTGCCCATGTTTCAAGATCATACTTTGACATAAAACATCTAGTGAATTTAATATCTCTGGGTGCTTAAAATTCTACATCATAAAGCTACCTTCAGTCTAAACACTTTTGATGGATGCCAAAAAGATAAGTGCTTGAACGTTGCCCTGCCACCTGTGATAAAAAAGGTGACTAAAGATCTGCAATATTTCAGCATAGCTCAAGTAAATCCAAACCTGCATTAAACGTCTTGAAGGGGAAAAAGTTTCTTTGGTATTAAGCCCTAACTGTGGACCTACAGTTACATTCAATTATCTCTGGCTAGCTGTATCACTAGCAAATCTCAGAAATAAACCCAACTCTTTGTGTGGTGGTGATAGGGGTAAGTGGCAATGTAAATCGTTTTCCATAAAACCATTGGTTCCTGCCAGTGGTTTTCTGGATGACCACTTGGTGAAGAGGTTAATCTGGGATACTGAGGGTCAGGTCCATTATCTCCCCCCCCCATACTGCATTAAACTCTCATTCGGAACATAAACAGACTCACTATAGGGGATTTTTTGTTAACTTGGGTGGGCTGATTTCTAGAACAACATGAAATACTACATTTGTGGCCGGAAACAGTGACTGGAAACCAACGCAGTCTTTGGAATTTATTATTAGACACTCGTCTCCTAATGTAATTGAGCTGCCAATGCAGGTATCCTCTCACGGTGTCCATGGGGCTCGCTCAGGGTTGGTGGAAGGGTTCCAGAAAACAGTTTGTTCTCCTTGTCCTTTTGCCAGTTTTCAGGGAGCAGTGGCTCTACAGTGTTAAATATCGGCTTCAAGCAAGGGTAATGAGAGCTTTTGGACTTGCTTGATATTCTCCACCTGTTTCCACTTTAATACTTCCTATATAAAGTATAACAAGAGCAAATGTAGTTAGAGCAGCCATAACAGTCGAGCAGCAACAGGGATTTTCAGGTAGTTTGGAATAGGATGGGGAGTGTTTTAGTCTTAACTTACTTCTCAAGGGCAGCTCCGGTCCTGTGGAATGACTTGCCTATCAAACTCTGCCTTGATCTTCAGGCCTTCAAGAAATCCCTCAAAACCCATCTCTTCAGATTGGCGTGCCACATCACTGATTCAACTCATCCCTCTGCTCACCCACTCACACATGATTGAAGCTCCTTCTATGGCCCCACCATTCTCAAACTATTGGCACTAATGATCCTGCTGTCCAGTAAAATTCCCCTTGTCTTCCTCAACCCTAATCCCTCTAGACCAGGGGTCTCAAACAAAAACATCTGGGGGGCCGTGAGTTTGAGTCCCCTGCTCTAAACTGTAAGCTCCTATGAGCAGGGCCCTCTACACCTCTTGTTTCCTTCCTATGTCAGTTTATCTGTATCTTGTTCCCTTTGGTTATTGTAAAGCGCTGCGGAAACTGTTGGCGCTATATAAATGGTGACAATAATAATAACTAGTGTGCCTGTTCTACTTAAGGGCTCACTTGTTAAGGTGGGTGACTTGAGTGTGAATAGTGCCTCTGATAATTCTATGAACGTGTAAGGCCTGTAAATAATGTGCAAAGTACAGAGTGTTAGAGATGTTTGGTATCGTTATTACTTTGTGGTTTCCTGTATGGAAATCAAAGGATTATTTGACAGGATGTTGCTAAATTTCGATTTGTTATACTGTATTATTAGCTCTTTGCCATATCAGGAGAGTGTCCACACAATGCACACTCAATGCATACACAATGCGAGCTGGGTACCAAATTAATTCCTGCTTCTGGGTCTCACAGCATGAAGCTCAGATCACTGCTCACTGATCTGTGCCTCTATGCGGAGCTAAACACCCACAATTAGGAGGCTGAATCAGCCTCCTGGCAGCCCACAGGAGGGGGTGAGTGCATTCCTGGCACTGTGACTGCTCAAATAACAGCTATAGCATCAAGAGTGACCCTTTAAGTAGATTGTGATCACCTCCCATTAATTGGCTTGCATACAGTCACTAAAATTATTTTCCTCTAGCTTCATGTATTCTTTCAGATTCTTATTAGTGTCTCAGCTCATAATCAAGATACGCTATGTAATGTTTTGTGTTTTATGCTAAATAACAGGCTGTAATTGTTTTGCTTTGCAGCCCTAAGACTTTAAATGATTACTTCACTTACATCGAAGTCTTTTTTGCATACGTTGCAGGCCCTTGCAGCAATTTCATAATGCTAAGGAATTTAAGTTGTGGCGTTTCGCCAAAGGCCTATAAATGAATATCTGACAAGAAACTGTGTTTATATTTCCTAGATTGCTGGGCTCTGCTTTTTAGCTAACCTTGAGACCTGCTTTGCAAATCCTGCACTTCCTATCCTTGAGCCTTCCCTGTCTTCTGACTCAGCCTTTCCTGAGAAGGAACCTTGTCCAAATAACCTTAAACATTTAGGTTTTTCTTGGCATTGAAAAGGTCTTTTTTTTTTTTCTTTTTTAGTTCACCCTGTATGCTATACTTAAAATAGTGTAACAATGCCAATGTGAATGCTATGCAAGTTTGTTTCAGTCATTTTGCTTTGTCTTGGGTCCATTGATCTTAACGTGAACTTAACATTGGACATATTTGCATTCAGTGCGATCTTACATTAAGCAATTTCGTCACCCATGAAGGAATTGAACATATCCGGCTTGCATTTCGCTAGCGGAGGGTGGATGCTGTCTGTAAGTTGAAAAGCGCTCACACGGTAGATGTTGATGAAAGATCAATCTAAAGAACAATTAACCTCCCTGGCATTACGATTCTGACATATTTTCTATGTCCGAATCGTTACAATTTATTCGGCCCCCTGGTGGTATTAGAGTGTGGCTCGGGGTTAATTTCATTGCTGAAAGCGGTAACCCCGAGCCACACTCGTGCTGGATACATTACCTGTCCCTGTGCTCCCTCGCTGACTCCCGCTGTCACCTCTGAACGACCGCTTAGTCATGCTTCCTGGTTCCCTTCTCGCATGAAGGGAACCAGGAAGCAAAAAGCTGCGATCGCCGGAGGAGAATGCGATCGCGGAGGTCAGCGAGGGAGCACACTGACAGGTTGTATCCAGCCCGAGTGTGGCTCGGGGTTACTGCATTTCGGCACAAAAAGATAACCCCGAGCTGCACTCAGGAATACCGCCAGGGAGGTTAAGGTTTATTCAGAGAGCGCCGAACTTACCGCCGAATTGCACCAGACAGTGAATTTCACCATACAGTGCAATTTTGTGTCAGCTCCTCTATTCCGAAAGCTGTCAATTCGCCAAATACTGGCTAAATGACGGCGGCATTCAGTGCAGTTCACTGCAATTCGGCGAACTTCAGTGTCAGTGAAAGTGGCCCATAGAGAAGTTATGGATAATCTATTCAGAGAACACTGAACTGCACCCACGTTTCAGGGAAATGCCCTGATTTTCATTGATTCATTTCGACAGGTTTAAACAGGCGAATCCCATAGGATTCAATGTAAAAAAAATATATATTTCTATTTTTTTTTATTTCAACCATTTATTCTTTTAATTTTCAGCAAACCGTCTTTATTTTTGGATTTTTTTTAAACAAAATTTTTTATTCCCAATTTTTTAAAGCTCTTTTTTGTTATTCTTTAACAGACAGTTTTATTTTTTTATAGGAGTTTATTATTTGAACACATTTTCATGCATTTTTATTGTTTTAAACACCTTTTTAAAGAATAGCAGAGTTCTGTTTTTTTTCTTTTGTTGTTTTTCTTTTTTGCTGTAGTTCGGCGGTGGTCTTTGGCGGCTCTATGTTCAGGGAACTGGAATCGCCAAATTTCAATTAATGGGAAAGCACCAAACTTTCACTGAAATTTTGGTGCTTTCTGAATAACCTCTGATTGTGGTTGTATTCCTGAGGAAGTTCTAGTTAATGATGAACAAAAAAGGGAAGAAACCACTGTGGTACTCTGCAGAAGTGGCCAAATAGTGAAGAACAAGAAGATAGCATTCAATAATTATAAAAAAACTCAGCGTGAAGAAGATAGGCAAACCTATAAGATTAGGCAGAAACAGGCAAAGCAATTTATAAGAGCTTCCAAAGCACACGCAGAAGAGAAAATAGCTCAGTCAGTAAAAAAGGGGGACAAAACATTTTTTAGATACATAAACGAGAAAAGAAAAGTAAAACAAGGATTAGTTAGATTAAAAACAAAGGAAGGAAGGTATGTAGAAGAGGATAAAAGTCTCGCTGACTGCCTCAATAAATATTTTTGTTCAGTCTTTGCAGAAGAAAAGGAAGGAAAGGGACCTCAGTTAGGAGAGAACACTAAAGAGACATTTACATATGAGTTTACAGAGGAGGAGGTTCTAAAGCAGCTGTCTAAAGTAAAGACAAATAAGTCAATGGGGCCTGATGGGATCCACCCTAAATTATTAAAAGAGCTCAGTGATGTAATAGCAAAACCGTTAACAGATTTATTTAACCAATCCTTGTTAACAGGAGTCGTCCCAGAAGACTGGAAATTAGCAAATGTTGTGCCTATTTACAAGAAGGGTAGTAGGGAGGAATCGGGGAACTATAGGCCAGTTAGTCTTACGTCAGTAGTGGGTAAATTAATGGAAACCATGTTAAAGGAAAGGATTGTTGAACATCTAAAAACACATAGATTACAGGATCAGAAACAACATGGGTTTACCTCAGGGAGATCATGCCAAACTAATCTTATTGATTTTTTTGATTGGGTAACAAAAATAATAGACACAGGTGGTGCAGTAGACATTGCTTATTTAGATTTCAGTAAGGCTTTTGATACTGTTCCGCATAGAAGGCTTATCAATAAATTGCAATCTTTGAGCTTGGATTCCAATATTGTTGAATGGATTAGGCAGTGGCTGAGTAACAGACAACAGAGGGTTGTGGTAAATGGAGTTTATTCCGCGCAAGGTCTTGTTACCAGTGGGGTACCTCAGGGGTCAGTACTTGGACCCATTCTCTTTAATATTTTTATTAGTGATATTGCAGAAGGTATTAATGGAAAAGTATGTCTTTTTGCTGATGACACAAAGATTTGCAACAGGGTTGACGTTCCTGGAGGGATCAGCCAAATGACAAATGATTTAGGTAAGCTAAAAAAATGGTCGGAGTTGTGGCAATTGAGTTTTAATGTGGATAAGTGCAAGATAATGCACCTGGGACGTAAAAACCCAAGGGCTGAATATAGAATATTTGATACAGTCCTAACCTCAACATCTGAGGAAAGGATTTAGGGGTCATTATTTCAGAGGATCTAAGGGTAAGTAGTCAATGTAATAGAGCAGCAGGAAATGCTAGCAGAATGCTTGGTTGTGTAGGGAGAGGTATTAGCAGTAGGAAAAGGGAAGTGCTCATGCCACTGTACAGAGCACTGGTGAGACCTCACTTGGAGTACTGTGTGCAGTACTGGAGACCGTATCTCCAGAAGGATATAGACATCTTAGAGAGAGTTCAGAGAAGGGCTACTAAAATGGTGTACGGCTTGAAGGAGAAAAGTTACCAAGAAAGGCTTAATGATCTTAACATGTACAGCTTGGAAAAAAGACGAGACAGAGGAGATATGATAGAAACATTTAAATACGTAAAGGGAATCCACAAGGTAGAGGAAGGGAGTATATTTAAAAGGAAACAAAATAGCAAAACAAGAGGACATAGTCTTAGATTAGAGGGGCAAAGGTTTAAAAGTAACATCAGGAAGCATTATTTTACTGAGCGGGTGGTGGATACATGGAACAGTCTTCCAGTAGAAGTGGTAGAGGCCAAAACAGTAATTGAATTTAAGCAAGCATGGGATAGGCATAAGGCTATCCTAAACAAAAGATAAATCCAGGTAAAGTATCCATGTAATTGGGCAGACTAGATGGGCTGAAAGGTTCTTATCTGCCGACATTTTTCTATGTTTCTATGTTTCTATGAAATAAGTTGGAAATTTTGTTGAGATTTTTAAGTATTTTATTTTTCTTCATTAATAAAACTGGGTGGCTCAAGAATGCCTGGATGCCTGTAGAATTCTTTTGGTGATGATTAAAACATCTGGTCTCCATAATCTGATTGCCAGAAGTAATGCATATTTTGCGTTACACATTTCAGATTCGCTATTATCATAGATTTGTGTTATGTGTAGCATTGTACAGTGTGTGGCTCTCTAAATTTTATTTTTTAGCCTTATTATTTTATATGTTTTTATTTATTGAGAATAATGCAAAGTCTTAGAATAACATTTGCAAAATAAGATTCCTATGTGTAAATTTTTCAAAGCTTTATTGCTAATCTCATTATGATCACTACAAATACCTATTCGCAGGATATCTTACCATTTTTATTATCTTTATCACATTTATGGTGTTTGACGCAAAATCCATTTCTGCCAATTGAAAGTTGTGACGTGCGTCACTTTGGACTCGAAGTACATGGGCCTAGAAATGTATTTGGGAGGTGCGGGCCTGGTGTTTTATATTGTTTTCCTGCTCTTTTCTTTGTTAAAGTCACCATGTATCTACAATTCTAGATGCAGGGTGTTTGTGTTTTCTGTGTACCTTTTCTCTGTATAGTGTGACCTCTGTATTAGTACCTGCTCTCTCTATATTGTGTACATTCTCTCTAAGAAATTTCTTTTGTTTACTCTGCTTTCTCCCTTCTCCTCCTAGGAAATTCCATTGTCCATTGTTTGAAGGTCCTGTGCAGTTATCTGTTTGGTTGTATGCAAATGGGGTTGGTCCTTGACTTTACCTGTGTGTCTCTGTGAATAAATGGTCAGTTCTATTCTGACCAAACTTGAAGTCACGGCTCATATTTTTGGGTAGCAGCCGTCGTCTGCTTGCTGTGCCCACGAAAGGCTCTCTACATGCAGCTGTCTTTAAGCTGCGGCGAAGGTACTGGAGAATGGCGTGAGCGTCACAAGGAGAACCTGGGTGTCCAGTGAGGAAGCGGCATTTAACAGATATGACCCTGTCTGGGCACAGAGATCTGTTTTCAAAAGTGTAATAATAAGTGACACCGTCTAGAGTTTAAAACCTTTCAAACCAGCAAAATTCCTGTAAAACATGACTGAATACATGAAAAATCTAGCAAATTCACATTTTCCTATTTTAGCTATTTTGGAATAACAATATCTATGCACAAAAGCCATTCAGCCCTAGATTTTATTAACTATTTACTAATGACCTTGAGCATTGTTGCTTAGGTTGACGTCTATGACTATTCCCAAATCCCTCTCCTGCCGTGATTCCCCTAACTCGGTACCATTTAGAGCAGGGCTTGACAAATTTGCTTTGAATTCAGCCAGCTAAAAAAGTTAGGAGCCAGTTTTTTGTTTTTTTATGGCAATAAGTGAGTTATAGTCTCTAGTCTATGTCTCTCCCTCACTGCTATTACAGTTTTACATGTACAAAGCTCTTAACCCTTTCGCTGCGGATGACGTGTGGGGCACGTCCTGAATGACTCCCACTATATGCGGAGGACGTGTCCCACACATCATCCGCTAGCAGGAGCCCCGGCGGAGATACTTACCTCTCTATTTGGGGTCCCGCAGCGTTCTGGCTTCAGGGAAGCCAGGCGCCAAAGATAGGATGGCCCCCGACATAAATGACGTCCTCGCGCTTGCGCGATGACGTCATTTCCAGGCGACCCCCGGCAAAGCCTGGAGATCGCCTGAAAGGGAGGGGGGATCCTTTTGGATCCCTCTCCCTCCCGATCGGGAGGGGTTTTCAGCCAGAAACCAGGCACCGCTCTGCCTTTTAAAGCGGTGCCTGGTTTTTAACCCTATAATTTAATTACCAGATCGCGATCGGCGCCGTTCGGCAGCTGATCGTAATCTGGCTCCGGTGGGGGCCGCCATCTTCGATGGCGGCTCCACCTCCGGGTTCCCCCTCGACTCCTGACGTGTCGTGCATAGCCCGATGACGTCAGATAGCCGGGGAACCCCTAGCTGCCCTAGCTTTCCCAAGGAAATCCCCTGGTGGAGATATGGGGTTCATTTGAACCCCAATATCTCCAGAACCCGTGGAAGCTAGGGAGTCATGCATGGTGTCATTCAAAAGGCCCGAGCATGGCCTTTTGAATGATACCAAACATGACCATGTTCAAAGTAAAAAGAAACTAACAAAAATTTAAATAAAAAAAAAACATGTTTTTTTTGTGTGTTGTTTTTATTAATGCAGCAATATTGTTCACATTTCAATTATAAAGTGAACAATGATGCTGCACTAATGATTTTTTTCTATGGGGTGCGTTTGCAAAAAATCACGTAATTCCCCCCCAGGGAAGTGACACATGCAGACTGATCCAGAGTATAAATTGGCTTGTGTATTAAAAGTTTACATTTTTTATATATACTTTTTCTTTCCCTTCTCTTCTGTAACCCTGTGTGTATCTTTACAGATGCACGGCACAGGTTTACACCCCGTTATGCCTCTCAGCTTTTTCCTGTTAACCTTCTTAGGCTCCTTAACCCCTTCACTGCTGAGCCATTTTACCGCTGTGTGCTGAGCTCATTTTTATGGAGGTTGGAGCATGGAGGTTTCTGTTCAGAGTATAAAAAGAATAAAATAAAAGCTATACATTACAAAGAAAAAAATGTCATCTGCGCTTATTCCCATTCTACCGTGTGAATCAAAACACAGAGGATTTGGTTTCTTAGTAATGGCCATTATAAGATACCCCTCCTGTACTTTGTATGTTTTAATGTACTTCCAGCCAGGTCATCACTGCAGCAAGATTCCGCTCCGTGTCTTTGTTTTTGATCCCAAAGTGGATTTTGTTTCTGGGGGAGCATAAATAAAGGCCCTCCAGTCTATCTCATGTCTGACGAGCAGCATGAGCAGGTATGGTTTGCTATACAGCAGCCTGTGGCTTCATTTTTGGATAGGACTCGCCCTCATTAGAGGTGCCTTGACGCTGGCGGACAAGCTTAATCTTATAATGGCCATTACTAAGAAACCAAATCCTCTAACTGTGTTTTGTTTCACACGGTATATTGGGAATAAGCGCAGATGACATTTTTTTCTTTGTTATGTTTTGCATATGTTGTTGGGCTGGATGCATTTGGTGGTTGCAACCGCCCCATCGGGGAATAGGCGCGACCCCACCCCTCCTGTACTTTAAAAGCTATGCATTACTTATACTTACCCTGCCGGTCCCATGCGGCAGCAATTATTTAATTAAGTATGGATTTTATTTTAATATCGGACTGCTGTCTCATTCAGTTACAATACCACTGAATGAGACAGCTTTCTCTAGGTAATTTCAAGGGATACATGTCCCTTTTTAAAACTGAAGAGTTAACACTTGAAGTTGCTGGGGCTAAAATTTTTGTGTTTTGTAATGTGTAACATGGTGTACAACTCTGTGCACTCTGGTCACCTCCCTGCTTGTCTCCAGCACCATGCACGGGGACTAGCAGGGAGGAGCAGAGGCATACTTGGAGTATTAGGCACCGGGGCAAATACTTCCTTTTGCGCCCCCTCCCCCCCCAAACTGAGCAGAAGTCTCTCAAAACATGTAACTCCTATCTATTGTCTGATAGGACACTTGCAGAACAGTGCCTACAACTCCCATCACTCAGGAAGTCCTCCATATACTATAGGGACGCCTGTGAATGATAGTATTGTTGGCAGTGCGCTGCAAGTGTCAGACAATAGTACAGCGGCTTTGAAGCGCCACGGCAATAAAGCTCAGTTATGTGCACTATGACTGTAATAGAGCTCCACAGCAATAAAACACATGCTCATACACCTTACATTACTGTTTTATTACTGTGGAGCTCTTGTGATACGCTCACATGGCACATTACTGTGAGCTTTATTGCTGTGGAGCCCTGTGATACAGTAATGCGTTGTGTATGAGCGTGCGTTTTATTGCTGTAGAGCTCTATGATACGATCATACACACATTACTGGATCACAGAGCTCCACAGCAATACAACTTGTACTGTGCTGTGTGTTTGAGTATATCACAGAAACTAAAGCACTGAAAAACATACTGACCCCCCTATACACACACTGCCAGCTCTTTCCCCCACATACACTGCCAGCTCTCTCCCACTCACATAGCTGGCAGTGTGAGTATATGGGGAGAGCTGGGAGAGATTTGGCAGAGAGCTGGCAGTGGCAGAGGGGTGGCAGTGGGAGCGGGAAAGAGGTGGCAGAGAGCTGGCAGTGGCAGAGGGAAAGAGGTGGCAGAAAGCTGGCAGTGGGAGAGGGAGAGAGGTGGCAGAGAGCTGGCAGTGGGGGAGAGATGTGAGGGAGGAAGAGCTGGCACTCTCCCACTGCCAGCTCTGTCACGCTCCCCCTCCCTATACAAACAGTTCCAGTTGCCTCCTGTCTCCCTTCTGAGCATCTGATCAAAGAATCAGACAGGCAGCTATACAGGGGGAGGGGCCGCCTGCCAGGCAGCCTACTCATATCCGCTCACAGATTGAGCAGACAAGAAATAGCCCCGCCTCCTCAGCACAGATTGGCTATTGCCAGAGGAAAGGGGCTTATGGGAGAATCTTCACAGCAGAAGCTCATCTACTAGGGGAAGGGGGCGGAGAATACACGGTGCTGCCGCTGTGCGAAGAAAAGAAAAAACTTTAGCTTTTAAATCAGCTCCTTGACGATTTTTCACGCCTGGCGAAACCCACATTGAATGGATTGACTAAAGCCCAGGAACCAGGAAGCAATTTCTAGTCGCAATTGCGACCTGGCTCCTGGGATTTGTCGAGCCCTGATTTAGGGTTTAAGTTGCTTGTGTGCTCTTCACTCCAAAGTGCATAACCTTGCATTTATCTACATTAGATTTCATCTGCCATTTAACCTCCCTGGCGGTCTAATTTTTTCAAAATTTTATGTCTAAAAACGTCTCAATTTTTTTTTAAAGAAAACGTGGTTTTGTACATAGTTAGCCTGTAATAATTAGGAATAACGCACTGAAATCCGTGCAAGCAAGAGTCCTTCCTGGTAAAATCCTTTATAAATAAATAAATAAATAGTAAATACATTGAGTCCGATAAAGTTTGGAACACGACATAATAATTTATTATCCCAAAAATAATTATCCAAAATAATGCTAATAAATTCTATTCAATAAAATAATCAAACAAAAACACTGAAATCTGTCTGAAAACAAGGATGAGACTATGTATGGTCTGTTTCTGATCCTTTAGTGCCACCTAGTGGCCGTTCATGAAATTTTACATTGGAATACAGTGTATTCTTGTTTTTTTTTTTCAGTCTGCTGCCTGGTCCCGCCCCCTGCATCGTGTGACTCGCAGGGAGCGTTACCAGGAAGCAAGTAGCCGCGTTCACACTGCGGGGGAGCGCAGGATGAGGTGAGTATGCAGCCCGAGTGTGGCTCGGGGTTACCGTTCGCGGTAGCGAAATTTAACCCCGAGTCACACTCGGGAATACTGCCAGGGATGTTAAGTGGCCCTTCCCCAAATCTAAATCCGTCTGCAGCAAAGTAATATCTTTCTCACATTGTATTACCTTTCCTAGCTTTGTGTCATCCGCAAACACTGACACATGACTTTCAAGATCATTTATAAATAGATTGATTAGAAGTGGTCCTGTAACACAGTGTTTCTCAACCATTAGGCCCCGTTCAGACTGTGTGATTTTTTTTCTGCGATCTCACTTTTATGTAGCTTCTCCAATGCATTTCAATGGAGCTGTTCACATCTTGTCGCTCAATGTCGCATGTAGCTCGTCGCTGGTACATGACCCTTTTTTTCGCAATTTGCATTGGTGGTGTTATGCAATATCGTGCATTACGGAAATATCGTTCAATGTTGCGAATATGAAAATCGCGCGATTTTCATGTCACACAGTGTGAACGGGGCCTTAGACTGTAAGCTCCTATGAGCAGGGCCCTCTAGACCTCTTGTTTCCGTCCTATGTCCATTTATCTGTATCTCGTTCCTATTGGTTATTGTAAAGCACTGCGTAAACTGTTGGTTTATCTATCTATATAGATAAATGATAACAATAGGTTTTTATGGAGAAGACCTGGAGGTCAAAAAACAAAACCTAAGTACTCCTGTTTCGAGAAAGTAATTTCTATTGAAGGGTTCTGTGTGAAAACAGACCCAGGATGCAAAAAAGTGAGACATATCATTTACATGTCCCACCCAGAGTTCCTTGCTGCAAATGGGGAATGTAGCACAGGAGCTCTGGGATGCCGTTCTTTAAATAGCTGTGATGTGCAAATGGCTTCTGCAATAATAAACTTAATTATGGCGTGGAGGCTTTTTATCTCTTTTTTTTGTCCTCCACCACAACCCTTGTAATATATATATATATATATACACATACATACATTCCAGACCACAGACACTGGGGCGCAGGCAGAATGCACTAACAGCATTGTTCCAGGCCACTCTGGCTGGCCACGTTCCAGTTAGTGGCTGCTGGCAAAGGTTGCCCCGATGGGGCCATGTCCTCGCCATAGCTTGCAGAGTTTTGCGAGATCTCACAATCTCTGCCATATCTTGCGAGAGCGCAGCTAAATGTCCCAGCGAGCAGCCACATTACAATCTTTGTCGGGTGTCACTTGCTGGTACGCAGAGGCGGATCCTATATTTGCACCCCCCCAACTTTAAAATTAAAAAAAAAATCATGCACTTTTTTTAATGTTTTCAAAAATATTTTTAGTTATAGCATTCTGGCAGGACATGACGTATACATAGAATAATGATATATTATGAATCTGCCCATGGTGGATCATTCATGCGTCCTCTGTGCTGTGCAATAAGGGGCGAGTGTAGATTCTTTTTGGATAATTGTTATTTTTAAGTGATTTTGCAAACTCACAACATATCCATTCTATAGTGATTTCTTTTTTTCTGTAAGAAACTTTTTTATTATCAATCATAGGACCTTATATGTAAATTCCATACATTTTCGTTAAGTAGGCCGTCTCCCTGCCCTTCGGGGACCCTGCGGTGAATGGTGAATTCACTGCAGGATGGGGAAATTTGATTCCCCGAAGTGCAGGGAACAACAGAACACCAAAATGTTGGCGCCATTTCGGTGCTCTGTGAGTAACCCCTTTAGTGGTGGGGTTTTTGCCGCCCTTTGGAAAGTGCCAGCCTAGGCCTTGCCTACCCAGGACATACTTAAAAATTAGTGAAATCTCAATGTATCCCTCCTGGTAAAATACTTTGAAAAAATATATTTTTTTCTAGGGGGTGGTGTCACCCAGTGCGGCCCCCCTAGGTACGCCCCTGCTGGTACGTGGCCAGCCAGAGGGGCCTGGCAGAATGCCAGCCACCCCATCCCTCAAATACCGCCCGGCAAGCCAACCGGCAAGTACTCCTGCAAATGCCTGGTGGGTGTACCCCCTGCTTGTGGTACGCATCCCCCCTTGGGGTACACCTACCCTGGGTTGAGGACACCTACCTGTTGAGACCCCCCCTGAGGTCACTTATCACTAAATAAATATTATGATAATAGTTTTTACGTCAAGGGGTCAAGAAATGTAAAAATCATTTGAAGACTGCTTAGTAGTCCCATCTTTCAGAGAATAGAATCTATGGAACCCCCTAGTACAGCAGTTGCCTTTTTAGCTGGGTTTCAAATACTTTTATAATTTTATTTTAGAGGATGAGGGTCGATCAACCATAATTTTGTAAACAGACGTCTTTGGAGTCTTCTGGAGATACTTAACTTACCTACCTTCCACTCCAGCTGGGTCCTCCTTTGCTCTGATGTTCCACAGCTCCAAAGAGAGACTCTTTTGGATACGCTGTGCAGCACCTGTGATGGACATGCTGCACAGCGCCAGAGAGAAACATGAGCATGTGTGGCCCAGAGTGTCTCTCAGTAGTGCTGCTGCATCGTGTACCTCGTGGCTCCACTTCAGGATCCCCTCTCCCTTCCAATTTTGGAATCCTGGCAGGAAAAATCCTCTTATGAAAAATGCTTGGGTTGCTTAGCACTTCGGATACGTGATGATAAACCTGTAAAAGTTTTGGTACTCATTAAGTACGCTCAGAACCTTGTTAACATTAAAACAAATAATCAACTTTATGAAAGCGGTCCTAGGTCTGTAATAATAGTGTGGGCAAGAAACCTCCATTATAGTTAATAATGCTTAATTCATGCTAAGTGACCATGGTATGTGCATTGTTACATCTGCCATGCACAAGAAATTAACCAATATATTTTCTGTCTCTTAAAAGAAGCTTCTTTATCATAGTTGTCAGTCACCAAATTGCCCATTTAAAGATAAGCCACTGATTCTAAATTAAATTCCAATAAAATTCGAAGAGATGAGCTTGCTGGCTTCTGCCATCTCTTGTTAACTCTCTCTCTCTCTGGTGTGGAAACAGATGTTTGATTCAGGATTGCCCAAGAGTAGGTTATTTTTAATACATTGTGCTCGCAAATGTGATTTGCTCAACAGTTTGAGTGACATCCCATTTAACTGGATCAGACAACTCAGGTGTGATGAAATATGATCAAATTATAGATATGGGACGGTTTCACTATTCATTAGTTTACAGTATTGAGGAGAATATCATGTGGTTTTCTAGTTGGCACTGTTGAATTAACTAGCTTGTACTGTAACTGTGCATCGTGTTCTATAATTCTTAATGTCTGTGAGGCTTATGACATTGCCTAGAGTATGAAAAGGAAAAAAATGTTACTTATGTAGCAAATGTGACACAGTAGATATGCTTTGTCATGTGTACCTCAGTGACAATCTTCTTCCCAAAAGGCAACCTATTCATAAATTAACTGAAGCGTGGCTTATCGTTTTATAACTTGTTATAAATTAAATGTAATAAACCAAAATTATTTTAAAATAACCTCTTACCAAATATTTTAAAGAATACTGTAGGCATTTCCTTTAAACCAGCAACCTACTATTCTAAAAAACAGAAAAAAACAATTCTCTTTAAGAAAAAAAATTTAATTTTTTATATATATATATATATATATATCATACATATATATATATAGTATATCATACATGCAGGTTGCTCTATTATTCTTATTGAGTAAAGTTATATGTAAAATGCTGCCTGTTTTTTGGCTGCTGCTGTCATTGAAAGATGATGTTCTGCTGTATTTTGGAATCTTTATGCTGTAGAGTTTTTAAAAGAATATAAAAAATGTAAATGTACCTTCTCCACAAGCAGATCCTTCCTCTGAAGTCAGTTGTCAGAATCCGTTGTGGAGATATAGCACATAAGAAATATCTGCAAATTAATAGACGTACGAACACATTTATCAAACTGGTTCAAGTCGCTTTCAAATATTTTGACTTTATCTCTTACTTTTTTTTTTTGAAAAAGTATTTTACCAGGAAGGATACATTGAGATTTCTCTCGTTTTCAAGTATGTCCTGGGTGGCGAGTATGTACCATTAGGTGTCTTGCCCAAGGACACTTACTGGAGAGGTGCTCTTGCTGGGATCGAACCCATGTCTCCACAGGCTCTCTCCACGCAGAGCAGTGATGTTACCTCTACTCCACCCAGCCGGTACTTTGAAGAGATTCTGTGCATTATATTCACATGTATAAAAGCCAATTGCAATACATATCAAGTACCATTGCATTAATAAAACAAAAGGTACCATTTAAGGGATATGCTAGGATTAGAATGAGTGGAAGGAAACGGGGTTAACAAATAACCCCTCCTGACCCACTCCTCACTCTGCCTCCTATTTTAAGCCTTTAGTCTTTGTAAAAAGCTCACCTTTCCATCTCAGAGTTCCATCTGCACTGGTCTGGATGTGACATGCTGCCTGCTTCCAGGAAGCCACAGCTTTCACGTCACTGTGGGACCAACAGGGTCACATCCGCATTTGCCACTTCCGTGCTGGACCCCCGTGTTCCCCTCATGACTCTCGTGCCTTTCTCCAGTCCTTAGATGCAGCTTAAAGACGGTTACATGTAGAGAGCCTGGCTAGCATCCCCCAGAAATAAGACGTGGCTGTAGATCTGGAGCTTTTCATTGAAACCGCTACCACTGTATATAGCTCCTACCCAAACCATGAGTTGTGACTGCATGTAGGGTCAGAATGGAATTCTTTTAATCAGGGACAGGCACACATATTTATACGGTCAAATATGGGTCATTACAGACACAAACACCTCCTCTAGAAACTGTTGGGAGGGATTCTCATATTTCTATTCCTTCTTCTTGGCATGTGAAGCATAATTAGGGTAGGTACAGACAGTTAAATTAAACCTTACGTAGCATTTCTAAACGAGGCAGGACAATGGTAATCGGTATGAT
Source organism: Leptobrachium leishanense (assembly GCA_009667805.1). NCBI lineage: Eukaryota > Metazoa > Chordata > Amphibia > Anura > Megophryidae > Leptobrachium > Leptobrachium leishanense. Next base: position 123,010,029 of record CM019067.1, on the reverse strand, counting down.
AAGATTACAGACAGCAGATAATGGGGCAGTGTTTGCTTTATAAAGCAGATTACCCAACTCAATATAACAAACTCAAATATAAACAGATGCCAACACATTCCTGAGACAATGGTAGGCTGGAAGGCTAATCCTATCAGAAAGATAACAAGATACACATGGACCATACAATAGACAGATAAGCAAAAATAATGTTATTGTCTAATACAGATTACACAAACATTCTGCACACGAGAGGCCAATGAAATTAAATTATATGGATTATGAGGTCTGCACCCTTCAAATATGCCTCCAGATCCATGCACCCCAAGTCCAAAGTGCTTCACAGAGCCTGAGCTCATCACTCTGTTTCTGACCCTAGACAAATCCCCTGCCCGCGACGGGTAGCATCAGCCATTTACACACACCCCTGAGGCCGCGAGGGCACTTGGGGCACTAATTTGTCAACATACCTGTACGTATTATGTTCAGGTTAAAGTTTTGCCCCGTAATCTGTTCATCACTGGAGAGGAGAACAGTCAATGTTCCTGTTATTGCAAGAAGTGTCTTCTGGAAAAGCAAGTACCAAGTTCTTTTGTGAGATGCAATTTTAACCAGAGGTCACCCTGAGTTAAGCGATATGTGAAATGGAACAAGATGTTATTTAAATGACATTATAAGGGGAATATAATGTTGAACTTGATATTAATTAACTGGTATTACCAGATGGTCAGGGCTTTGAGGCAGCTGTAGTAATTTGGCTGGAGGCCATGAAGTAAATCAAAGGACATAATTAAATATAACATTCCTTCGGAAGCCATTCTTCTAAGGTAATGCAAAGCTTTAACCAGGTACGTTTTTTCCTTGTGTATTTTGAATTTATTTCAAAACTGACCAATATATATCCGTATAGCAGACATTTGCCAGCGCGTGTTCATGTTTTATGTTTCCATTACAAAGTCCGGTACAGCGCTTTAGTTTTCTAGGCTGCCCTCATACTTCGATGGAGCCAGGCGAAGGGTAAGGCTGTGAGTGGGGTTTTTTGTTATGGTTGGAGCCCAATCACTTTCTGGCAGCAAATCGCCGGTTTACTAAATGTTTTGCTCTTCCCAGACAGCCCAGTGACCATTATGGACCAAATAGTGGTCAATCAATGACCAATCCAGGTCTGGTGCAGCATAAATGTACCACAGGGTGCCTTCAGTACATTCTGAAAAGTCAATGTCAGGCTACATGTAGTCCATTTGCTATTTTCTTTTTGTATTACAGAGTACATCAGAAATGGTTATCTTCGTCTCTCTGCCATTGGTATAAATGACCGCATGAAGCATGCCCCACTTGTTGGAAAAGTTGGTCTTGCGTGGAATAACATTACATTTCAAGGCAATATACAGGTAAACTATTATAAAGGGTGCAAAATGCAACCAACCCCCATAAATAATATGCAAACATCTATATATTTGTATATTATCGATCATGTAAATATGTATTGTATGATAAGTGTTTTTTTATTTCAGTCCTTGATAACTTTTCTTTGATTGGTAAGCATTAGGATTATATCGAGAGTTATTCAGTGGTGGGTATGGCTTGTTACAGTTGACCTGCTTAAAAGTAATTATTACTGTCCAGAAAATAAACATGTCTTTCCACCACTGTGTTTTCTTCTACACCAGGAATGTCCAAACTCTGGTTCCCAGATGTTCCTGAACTCCCAGAAATCTCTGACTGCATTAGATGGATGGAGAAGCATGGGAGTTGTAGTTCAGGGACATCTGGGGGGCCGGAGTTTGGGCATCCCTTTTCTACACGTAATTATATAATTTGTGAACTAAAATTAGTTAACACTAGCTGTCTAATTGATGTGGGAACCCAATATTTAAATTTTTTCTTACAACGTCTGACCACCTCCTTTGCAAAATTTGCATCACTGCCCATGTTAGTTTTCCATAACATAAAGGAGACCCCAGCACACACGACATGAGTTTATAATTTGTATGGGTACTTGAATAGCGTCTGCCTGAAGCAAAGTTTGATATGTGATTGGGCACTGCTAATGGCCTAATACTACAGAATGCGTACTAAAAGGAGCCAGGGGGGCGCCTTGCACTAGGTTGACAGCCAGTGGAAAGATGCTTCTGTTTGCTGGTGTTTGCAGTCAGAATGAACTGCCTTTTTTCAGTTTGAGACTGATGCTGCGTGAATGGATGATGCCACAAGAGGTCTGAAGTCTATGGTATTATTCAGTAAAGCTCCTTGCCCACTTGCATTGAGATATTAGTCTTTTGATTATGTAAAATACACATATTCAAACCACAGGAAAGTTGCACTCAACCTAAACTAGCAACAACAGCGGGTGCATCGAAGACATTTAATACAAAACTCCAGGAAAGAGCAGTCCATATCAATGACCACATTCTTCCATTTTCTGCAACAGCAAAAACCACAATTTCAAAATGTTCAAAAAACCTGACTGAGGTAATAAATGATGGGGATTCAGTTCACAAAGTATGATCATAGTTCGCTTAAGCCTGTCAAAGTCGCCATTGTACCCCATCGTTGACAGGTGCTATCTAACTTGACCGAGTCGGCAGTTACAGGATCAACTCACACTGGAGCTCCCCAGCAGGCTCTAGGCCTAATTAGGCAGCCACGGTGGGACACACCTGTGAACAGGGAGGGGTGCATACCAAATGGGGGTTGTCAGCCCCCTACATGTATAATACAAACCACAGGAAGGTTGCACTCAACCTAAACTAGCAACAATATATATATATATTTATATATGATATATATTCTCACCCATAATAGAAACCCCTAAAACAATATATGCTGGCTTCGACACATTCAGTTTTCATAAGTGCACATAGTACATATTAGTGGATTCTATTTCTTTTCAATGTATCAGGGTTATTCAAAGAGATCCGAATAGTTGCCGAAAAGGTAACCGAACAGTGAAATTCAGCGTACGGCTACCTTTGATGGCCATTCGGCTATCCAGAGAGCAGGCAGTTCGCCAAATGTTGGCGAATTGCCTGCACATACGGTGCCTGTTCGTTGCTTGTTCGAGGGCAGTGCAATCTCCATAGAGAAGCAGTGCTTCATCTATTCAGAGAACAAAAATCAGCTGGGAAAAGTAGCCAAATCGGCCTGCTGTTCGGTGGTTTCATTCGGCAGGCTTCAATGTTAAAAATATTCCCGTTTTAATTAAATATCTAATAAACAGTTGATTATAATATTCTGCAGTAAAAAGTCTCTTTATTCCTAGATCTTTTAGGATCTTGTAGGCATTTTTCGGGTTTATTTTAACCCTTTTGCTGCTGAGCCATTTCACGCCTCTGTGCTGAGCTCATTTTTACCAGTTTCGCTCATCATGTTTAAACGCGATTTTCAGCCTTATTTTAATATATGACCCAGACATATTATATATCGTTCTTTCCGACAGACTCGGCAGATTCATAATATATCATTATTATATGTATACGTCATGTCCTGTCTGTACATTATAACAAAAAATGCAATAAAATTAGAATTTTCAATAATTTACAATTTGTGAAGTGTTTTTTTTCACATTTTAACATGCGAGCATTTGCGGTTATATTTTCTATGGGGTGCGCTTGTTAAAAAAATTAGAAATGGAGACTCGTTACATTTTATTTTTTTTGGGGAAAATGTCGCTATTTTTAACAAACGCACTGCATACAAAAATCGTTAGTGCAGCATCATTGTTCACATTATAATTGAAATGGGAACAATATTGCTGCACTAACAAATCAAGCAAAAAAAAAACTTTTTTAAAATATTTTTCTCTTTTTCTTTTTTTTTCTTTAACTTTTATCTATCGGGAGATGGGGGGGTTCATTGTAACCCCCCACCATTGGTGGCAGTTAGGGGTTAACGCCAGAGCTGGCGTCATCGTGCTAGACACGATGACGCCAGTCGTCAGGGGGCATTCCTGGAAGCTTGGCCGACATCCAAGATGTCAGCCAGCTCCGGGAGAGGATCACGATTCGGCGCTGAATCGTGATCCGGCACCCAAGGGGTTAAAGGCAGGCACGGTTTGGAAGGGCAGGCTGTGCCCTTCCAAACCGTGCCTGCCTTCAGCCTCTGTCCCCCACAATCGGGAGGGAGAGAGGTCCGACACCTGAAATAGATGTCATCGCGCCGCCGTAATGACATCTATCTCCCCCCCCCCGGCATCCCGGAGTGCTGGGCTGACATCCTAGATGTCAGCCCGCACCGGGGGGGCCAGCAATCAGCTGGAATCCCGGCTGATTGCTGCCTCCTGTGCTACGGACGGGCTCAGCGCGTCCGTAGCACAGGAGAACCACTTGGCTGGACGAGCTGAGCGCGTCCTTAGCAGCCAAGTGGTTAAATAATTTTTTCTTTTTTCTGTAACAGCCCTTTTTATTATCATTCATTGAACCTTATATGTAAATTTCAGACATTTTCGTTCTGTAGTTTCTTTGCAAACAGCGTTTCACTTTTCAAACATTCAAGCGTACGTTTTTTTTTCACTCCATTCGTCTGCGGTGTCTGCTTTTTTCCGGCGGCTGCTCTGTGTTGTGATCGGCGGCTGTTCGGGTTTCTCCGGCGTGTTCGGCAGGGTTAATCCAAATGTTTTTGCGGGTTTTGGTGTGCGTTCGCCGGGTTCTGCGGTGAGTATTCGGCAGGTTGGCGGCGGCTTTTCCCTGCACTACGATGGTCCTGTGGTGCTTGCTGAATACACCGCAGGGTCGCCGAAATAGGATTGCCAAATCGCACCGAATTGAAGAGAACGAAAAGTCGCCCGAATGTACGGTGACTTTTCGATTCTCTTTGAATAACACTGTATATTTAACAAAATTCCCTTGATCGTTTTGAGAAACCTATTGACACTTTTAAATAAATATATAAACCAATTTTTTATTTATTCTGTAGACCTGCTTTTTGATGGATGTTACGGTTTTGGATGAAGCTGAAAAACCGTTTTGGTGCATCAGTTCCCCAGTTAACCTTCAAGCTTCACATTCGTCAGAGAGTGTCTGTGATTTTATGGGACAATCTTTTTTTCTTAACTACATGGACCAAGAAGGCAAAGTTAAGGCAGAACTGCTGTGGATGAATGAAACTGAAGAGTACTACATTGTTAATTTGGTGCTTTATTTAAGTACCCAAAAAGTAAACAGCTGGTTTGGAACGAAATACTAAATCAAAAGATCGGTGAGTTTCAAAGCTTACAACTGCGTATCCGTTAAACGCACTTCCTTCTTGATAATGGCACAGCAATCAGAGCTGCCGATCTTTACCTGTCTAGGGAGAAAAGAAAAGCCAGCCTATAGGACAGTGTTTCCCAAATCTCTCCTCGGGACCCTCAACCAGGCCAGATTTTGCAGATCACCTTGGGGAAAAGCAAACTGAATCCTGCAATCACTGAGCAGCAAATCATATCACCTGTGCTGTGCTTTAGATATCTGGCAAACCTGGTGTGTCAGCGGGTCCTCAGGACAGGTTTGGGAAACACTGCTATAGGATATGGTGCAGATGGCACCCAGCGGGTAAGTACGAGCGGTTTTACAAACAACAAGGTGGTCAACGGAAAATTTTTAAAACTTGATTGCCGCAGTTTAAGAACAAGCATTGTGAGACAAATTTAACAAAACGTGTAATAAAATCACTTCTTATTAAAAAGAACACATACACAAGTTTTATACAATTATAAATCTAGTAACAATGTTTCCTAGTTTGATGTTTCTCCAATGCCAAAAGTAACACTAACTCTCTGGAAGGAATGAAGAAGAGAAGGGGAAAGGTTACTGTTCTTCCCACACGCCCCTAATAAGCCCTATATGCGGCCTATAAATTGTAAACAAACCTATCAGCCCTTCCAGGGCTACATATATTCTCCAGAGCCAAAACATAATACAATTGTCACACACTCTATGCGTATCACTAAATTACTTGGCATCATCAGAAGTTACTTAAGAGTAAAGTAATGGCAATCATTACTTTTTTGTAACATGAGCTGAGCTACTCCTAAATCACTCCTGATGACGCTAAGTAATTTGGCGTAACACGTAAAGTATGTGACAATTGTATTATGTTATTTCCTATACTTTGTATTGGAGCCATTCATGTTTAGCTAGCTGAAGTAGGAAGAGCTATTCCAACCTCATTCTTTCTTCATTGGATTGAGCCATTATTGTCAGGTACAGGTTCCCAGGGTGGCACCGGGTTGTGGTAATGGCCCAATACGCAGTGATCACACACACACACGTAAGGGTGGAAGAGGGTGAGTAAATATCAGCCTGAACAGACCAGTAACTGAGAATGATAGGAGTTTAAGTTGCTGGAGCAGGAACCTGAAGATACAGTAGGTAGATAGGATGCTGGGGCAGCACACAGGAAGGAAGGCTGGGGGTAACACAGCAGGCTTGGCTATCAGGGTAAATTGCAGCGCACAGCTCTACTCCCTTCAAGGTTTTGAGCTGCAATGTTGAAGCACAGGTAATCAAGGGGCATAGCCCTTTATTCAGGCCACTCTGTGATGTGATCTGTGGTGTGTTTTAACTGATTGTGTTCCGGGATTCCAGTGCTGGTGATGAGCAGTGCAGGAGGAGTGCTGCCAAGGAACCTTTATTGTACGGGCACGGTTCAAGGTCCTGACAATTATTCAGGAAAGAAAGAAAAATCAACACTTGGATTTTTAGGGCTATTTAAATCTAAAACTTCCCTCAGATGCCACTGTGAAAAGGGTACTAGATGCCCATTCCTTTCTCCATACATAGCTCCATTCTTCATGGATTCCATTTGATTTCCTGCGCGCTAGTGCCAGCTCCTGATGAGCTCATGCTGGGTCACGCTTAGCTTCATGGAGTCGTAGGGACTCCTGGCACAGATAGTGCACTGCACATATGTCTGTATTAATTAGCAGATCCCTATTATTATGGGTCGAGCCGCTGATTCAACGGCTTGTTTGTTATAGGGTTGGTAACGAGCCGCTAAGGGGTACTGGCTCACTACGATTTTTGCCCCTAGCATCTCCATTACCAACTTGATCAGGATAGGGCCCTAGAATAGTTGCTTCTACCAAGGTCTTTTATTGTAGTCTTTGCTGGTCCATGGAGAGTTCATCTCCCCCCAATCTCCGCTCCTAATAAAATTTTTCATTGAATAATCAAATTCAAAGCAGTTTAGGTAAATAATAAATTGCTGAGACATCTGACCCACATTGATGTACTGTAGGTGACTCCTGGCAAGTGTTGGATAATTACTTTATTAAGGTTTTTTTGTATGATCAAACAATACATAATTTTTTTTTACATTTTTCAAGGTGGCGAGTAATGCCTAGAGTTTGCAGGTGTTTTGTGAAGAAGTTGCAGCATCAGCTCATCTCAAGAGAAGAGACTGCTGTCTTACTAACGTCATTGTCCCAGCCACTAGGTTATTTGTTTGGATTGTAGTAAATCCTCGACTTCTTTGTCCCTAGCTTTTAATTTAAAAAAATGTCATGTTTGAGTGTAAATGATTTAAGAATGAAGAAAAGTTGAATGCATGTTTCACTGGTCTTGTATTGAGTGAATAAAAATATATATATTAAACTACAGTGTTCTTTTTTCATCTGGATTGTATAAGAGCTGCTGACTATCGATGTGACATTGCAGGCTATATATTTTTATATCCTCTCTAAAGATATTGGGCCCTATTACATTCTTCGCGCACAATTTTGCACGTGCGCAAAAACGCATTAACGCGAGGGGAAAAACCTTTCGCGCTGAACGTCATATTACGATGTTCGCGCACAAAATGTGCGTTAACGTCTAACGCGAGTGATCAAGCGCAAGTTCGTGCGCGCATCCCATACTTAACATTGTGATCGCAAATGCGTTCATGCGATGTACGCGCATCATTACAATCGTAGTACAAATTTTAACGGACGTTTGTGCGCATAATTTTAACGTCTTTTAAAAGCTGGTGGTAACTGCAAATCTGAACGTTCTGGCCGAACCCAAATACACCAGCGCAAAAAAAATAAAATACAGGATAGTAACACATTCTACACATACCCAAACAATAAAATGGAGAAGTTGTGCGTGTTTTATATTTATATTATTGCTGCAGCATATATACTCAGATTGGGAGACAGTTGTGGTTCTTAAATTCTGATTGGCTCAATCGCGTGAAAAAACAGTCTGCCCACAGATTTCTGTACGCAACGTTAATGCGCGCGAGTTTTCATGCATATTTTTTACGCGCGATATTTTCGGACAGATAAAAGAAATGCGCTTGGATTGTAATACCAGCGTTAATTTACGCGCGTTAACGTTTAACGCTGCGTGCAAAAAAAATTGCGCTGCGTGAGCATTTTTGCGCAAGGAATGTAATCGAGTCCATTGTGGGTTTTTCTTTTTTTTTTTTACAAAGAACAAAAAGTCTTAAAAATAACCAAACACTATACATGTATTTTATGGAGACAATTTAAATGTCTCTGTTTTAGTGCAATGTGCAGTTAATTATTTATTACCGATTAAATGCTTACACAGGGAAAGGGGGGGGGGATTCCAGGGCGTGACTTTTAAAAATTCTACCACGCGACACAAGGCGAACAAATGGAGCTTATTCTGCACTGTATCGCTCAGCAACAGAGTTAAATGTATCAATTGACCCTTTCACTACCAAAAAACACCTATGCTGTATTTTGGATTATAATAAAAAGAAAAATTAAAACTGGCATATAAATCTAGATTTGCAAACTTTGTTAATGCAGGATTAGTGTGCTCCAGAGGATAACAATATTCTGAGATATCAGTCCTGTCATCCTGTATTACAGTAAAGAAACTAGAAGACCCCACCCGCACTGCAAGAAAAGGCTCAAACTTTACTGCTGTATTACAACAGTTAGCGACAGGTCAGAGTGCAAGCAAAGCTCTGGAGACACTCATTACTGTACAGGGTTAACGTTCAGTAGGTTATAATCCTGAAAATCCCTGTACAGTACAGATACAAACTGTTCCTATTATTTTCATTTACAGGCATTTTCCCCACGTAAAGTCAGGCACTGATGATGAAGGCCTGACTCACAATCTGCATTCCAGTTCAATCCAAAAGGTATTCGGTAAGGTTGAGGTTAGGGTTCTGTGCAAACCAGTCAAGTTCTTTCACACCAAACTCATTCAACTACTTCTTTATGAGCCCTGCTTTGTGCACTGGGGCACAGTCATGCTGGAATAGAAAAGGGCTTTTCCCAGACTGTTCTCACAAAGTTGAAAGCACAGCATTGTCCAAAATGTTTTTGTATGCTGAAACACCAAGATTTCCCTTCACTGAAAGGGCCTTGAAATACAGCCCCATACCATTATCTCTCCTCCACCAAACTTTGCAGTTGGCACAATGCAGTCAGGCAGGTAATGTATTCCTAGCATCCACCAAACTAAGACCCGCCCCTCAGACTGACAAATCGAGAAGTGTGATTCGTCACTCCACTGAACATTTTTCCACTGCTCCGGAGTTCATTGGTGGCGTGCTTTACATTGACACTTGACATTTTACCTGGTGATGTGATGTGATGCTTGCATGCAGCTGCTCTGCCATGGAAACCCATTCCATGAAGCTTCCACTGCAGTTTTTATGCCGATTTTAATACCAGTAGAAGTTTGGAACTCCTCAGCTATGGAATCAGCATAACGTTGGCGACTTTTATGCCCCATGTACCTCAGCACTCAGTGACCCTGCTTGGAGACTTTATGTTGTCTTCCATGGTGCAGTTGCTTCTGTTCCTAAACGCCTCCACTTTCCAATGATACCACTTACAGGTGACCAAACATCCAGTAGGGATGGAATTTGATCAACTGACTTATTGCAGTGGTTGCATTCTAAAACAGTACCGCGCTTGAATTCAGTGATCTCTTCACAACGACCCATGGTTTTCACAAATATTTGTAAATGCAGACTGCATAGCTAGATGTGCGATTTCATACATCTGTGGCAATGGGTCTGATTGAATCGCCTGAATTCAATAATTAAGAGGTGTGACCCAATACCTTTGTCCATAATTATATATATATATAAATATATATATATATATATAATATATATATATAATCACTGCTCAAAAAAATAAAGGGAACACTTAAACAACACAATGTAACTCCAAGTCAATCACATGTCTGTGAAATCAAACTGTCCACTTAGGTAGCAACACTGATTGACAATCCAGTCCACATGCTGTTGTGCAAATAGAATAGACAAAGGGAGGGAAGCATAGGCAGGTAGCAAGACATCCCCAATAAAGGAGTGGTTCTGCAGGTGGTGACCACAGACCACTTCTCCGTTCCTATGCTTTCTGGCTGATGGTTTGGTCACTTATGAATGCTGACGGTGCTGTCACTCTAGTGGTAGCATGAGACGGAGTCTACAACCCACACAAGTGGCTCAGGTAGTGCAGCTCATCCAGGATGGCACATCAATGCGAGCTGTGGCAAAAAGGTTTGCTGTGTCTGTCCAGTGCATGGAGGGCTACCAGGAGACAGGCCAGTACATCAGGAGACGGGAGGAGGCCGTAGGAGGGCAACAACCCAGCAGCAGGACCGCTACCTCTGCCTTTGTGCAAGGAGGGACAGGAGGAGCACTGCCAGAGCCCTGCAAAATGACCTCCAGCGGGCCACAAATGTGTATGTGGCTGCTCAAACGGTCAGAAACTGACTCCATGAGGGTGGTATGAGGGCCCGACGTCCACAGGTGGGGGTTGTGCTTACAGCCCCACACCGTGCAGGACGTTTGGCATTTGCCAGAGAACACCAAGATTGGCAGCTTCGCCACTGGCGCCCTGTGCTCTTCACAGATGAAAGCAGGTTCACACTGAGAACATGTGACAGGGTCTGGAGAAGCCGTGGAGATCGTTCTGCTGCCTACAACATCCTCCAGCATGACCGGTTTGGCAGTGGGTCAGTAATGGTGTGGGGTGGCATTTCTTTAGGGGGCCGCACAGCCCTCCATGTGCTCTCCAGAGGTAGCCTGACTGCCATTCGGTACCGAGATGAGATCCTTAGACCCCTTGTGAGACCATATGCTGGTGCGGTTGGCCCTGGGTTCCTCCTAATGCAAGACAATGCTAGACCTCATGTGGCTGGAGTGTGTCAGCAGTTCCTGCAAGACGAAGGCATTGATGCTAAGGACTGGCCCGCCCGTTCCCCAGACCTGAATCCAATTGAGCACATCTGGCACATCATGTCTCACTCCATCCACCAACGCCACGTTGCACCACAGACTGTCCAGGAGTTGGGGGTTGCTTTAGTCCAGGTGTGGGAGGAGATCCCTCAGGAGACCATCCGCCACCTCATCAGGAGCATGCCCAGGCATTGTAGGGAAGTCATACAGGCACATGGAGGCCACACACACTACTGAGCCTCATTTTGACTTGTTTGAAGGACATTACATCAAAGTTGGATCAGCCTGTAGTGTTGTTTTCCACTTTAATTTCGAGTGTAACTCCAAATCCAGACCTCCATGGGTCGCTCAATTTGATTTCCATTGATAATGTTTGTGTGATTTTGTTGTCAGCACATTCAACTATGTAATGACCACAGTATTTAATAAGAATATTTCATTCATTCAGATCTAGGATGTTTTATGTTCCCTTTATTTTTTTGAGCAGTGTGTGTAATATATATATACACACACCCCGTGGATAGCAAAAGTCTACACACCCCTGTTAAAATGACATGTTTCTGTGATGTAAAACAAATGAGACAAAGATAAATAATTTCAGAGCTTTTTCCACCTTTAACCTCCCTGGCGTTGTTCCCGAGTGTGTCTCGGGGTTAAATTTCACTGCTGAGAGTGGTAACCCTGAGACACACTCGGGCTGTATACATCACCTCTCCCTCACTGATCGCGACCTCATACTTCCTGGATTCCTTCTTGAGAGGCGGGAACCAGGAAGTTATGAGGTCGCGATCGCTGGAGGAGACAGCTGGGGGCATCGGGGAGCGCAGGGAGAGGTGATGTATCCAGCGACATCCCGGCATCCAGCAGCATTGCTCGGGGTTACCGCTTCCAGCATAGGAATTTAACCCCGAGCTACACTCGGGATGCCGCTAGGGGGGGGGGGCAAAATTTTTTTTGACAGTTTTCAGACAAGAATTTTCACAATAAACAGACCGCCAGGGAGGTTAATGTGACATAAACTGACCAACCCAATTGAAAAACAACTTGAATTTTTTTAGGTGAGGAAGTAAGAATAAAAAAACTAAAATAATATGGTTGTGCTCACCCTTAAACAAATACTTTGTTGAAGCACCTTATGATTTTATTCCAGCACTCAGTCCTTTTGGGTATGAATCTATCAGCATGGTACAGTTTGACTTGGAAATATTTGCCCACTCTTCTTTGCAAAAACACTCCAAATCTGTCAGATTGCGAGGGCATCTCCTGTGCACAGCCCTCTTCAGATCACCCTACAGATTATCGATCCAATTCAGATCTGGGACCTGGCTGGGCCATTCCAAAACTTTAATCTTCTGGCAAAGCCAATCCTTTGTTGATTTGGATGTATGCTTTGGGTCAATGTCATGTTGAAAGATGAAGGTCCTATTCATGTTCAGATTCCTAGCAGAAGCCTGAAGGTTTTGTGCCAATATTGGTATTTGAAACTGTTCATAATTCCCTCTTCCTTGACTAAGGCCCCAGTTCCAGCTGAAGAAAAACAGCCCCTTGGCATGATGCTGCCACCACCCTGCTTCACTGTGGGTATGGTGTTATTTAGGTGATATGCAGTGTTGTTTTTGCGCCAAGCATATCTTTTGGAAATATGGCCAAAAAGTTCAACCTTGGTTTCATCAGAACATAACACATTTCTCAGATGCGTTTGTGAGACTTCAGATGTGTTTTTGCAAAATCTAGCCTGACTTTGATGTTTTTTTTTCTCTCGTAAGAAAAGGCTTCCGTCTTGCCACTCTACCCCATAGCCTGGACATATGAAGAATACAGGAAATTGTTGTCTCGTGTACCACTCAGCCACCACACAGCCAGTACATGCCGAATATTCCTGCAGCTCCTTTAATGTTGCTGTAGGCCTCTTGGCAGCCTTGCTGACCAGTATTCTTCTCGTCTTTTCATCACATTTGGAGAGACGTCCATTTCTTGGTAATGTCACTGTTGCGCCATATTTTCCCCACTTGGTGACTGTCTTCACTGTGTTCCTGATATATCTAATGCCTTGGAAATTCTTTTGTACCTTCTCCTGACTGATACCTTTTAACAATGAGATCCCGCTGATGCTTTGGAAGCTTCTCTGCGGACCACGGCTTTTACTATAGGATGTGACTAAAAATATGTCAGGAAAGACTTACCAGAACAGCTGAACTTTATTTGTGGTTAATTAGAGACACTTTAAATGATGACAGGTGTGTACTGACTCCTATTTAACGTGATTTTGAATGTGATTGCTTAATTCTGAACACCGCTACATTCCAGTTATAAGAGGGTGTGCAAACGTATGCAACCATATTATTTTAGTTTTTTATTTCCCTCCACCTAAAAGATTTCAGTTTGGTTTTCAATTGAGTTGTACAGTTTATAGGTCACATTAAAAGGTAGAAGAAGTTCTGAAATGATTTATCTTTGTCTCATTTTTTTACATCACAGAAACCTGTTATTTTAACAGGGGTGTGTAGATTTTTGCTATCCACTGTATATGTGTGTGTGTGTGTGTTCCTTTTTGAAGTTCATGTGAAAAGTGTAGGAATGCGAGTGCGCTACATAGAACTGTGCGTAAGGAAACATGGGTTTACATAAACAATGCTGGGAAAAAGAGTGGTTAGGACGGTTGTAATGTACCACAAAGCTCAGCAGCAATAAAACTCCGTTATGTGAAGTGCATAGCAATGTATCCTATATCTCAAAATTTATGATACATAGCAATGTTAATCTTTATTAGAGCTCCACTGTAATATTGTGTGTCGATTATGATATGTGTGTTATACTGTGTCATTGATGTGTGTGGGCTGTGACTTGTGCATAAAGTATGTGTGATGGATATTTAATATAAATTTTTTGATCTAATAAGTTAAAAAACAATGTAGCCTCACGTGCTTACCGTAGATACTCGAGTATAGTGCAACCTGAATATAACGCGATGGATAGAGATTTATTGTGGAAATGAGAGAATACTCAAGACTCGAATATAACTCAGAGCAAAATTATAAATGAAAACGGTTCCGGTAAACAATTAAAATCTTTTGCGGTTCTCTTAACACAGTCAGGCTCCCCTTCAGGCCAAGGTTATCTGCTCTAGAATGATTGTAATTGTTACTGAGTATGAAGCCGCCGGCCACCGGTCTTCTATACATGCGATAAGATGGCCGGCGAAGCGAGATGACCAACGCAGTGACTCATTCACCGATAGCCAGCATGCTGCGAGGTGTCATTTTCTGACCTCCGGCTCCAGCAGGCAGGCTCATCCACCATGTCGTCCGCTGATAGCCAGCCCTCCGAACGAGCTCCTGAAGTCACTGCAGAGACACCACGCGATTCTCCTCACATTCAGAATGTGAGGAGAATCGCACAGCGCGTCTGCAGTGATGTCAGGATGGGGCTACAACAGGGTGGAGCTGGCTATTGGCAGACAACACGGTGTATGATCCTGCCTGCTAGAGCTGGAGGTCAGAAAACTATGCCTACCGACGTGCTGCACGGAGCGAGGGCGCATGCTCGGTTTTAAGCCAATCTTGAATGACTGGCTTAAACCAGGCGTGCCCTCTGGCCGTGATGGATCCCATCTCTTCTGAATCCGGACGTTCCTGTAGTGTTTGTGGGTGTTGTGGAGCGCCATTCAATTCAGGGAGACTACCGGAACTTCCGGGAGAATTGAGATCCCTGAGCAAGTCAAGTTTTTTTTTTTACTTTTTTTTTTTTTTTACACTGGATGCAGATGTATCGAATATACCGCGACCCCTCCAATTTTAAGGTAAATACACACTTCGACAGTTGTTATCTATAACCTTTTTTAAAACCTGTATTGAATTATCGCAGCAATGTGTAGTATTATGTTTTCTTTAAGGATATCAACAATGGTATGACTACTGATATCATGTGACCGTCTGGAGAGAGTCAAAGAAAATGGCGGAGGCATGCTTGACTTTTGAGCAACGCAAGACCATTTTGAAGTGGTACTGTAAATTTGAAAATGTGTGTGAAGTTCAACGACAATGGCAACATGAATTTGGAACGGAACCACCTACACGACTAAAAATCGCACTGATTCGTCATAAGTACGAAAACAATGGCACTGTGTGATGTTCACAAGCAAAGATCTGGGAGGCAACAAGTTCTACTTCCTCGGATACGGTCTTGTACAGTTTACATGCTCACCGCAAAGACTGTCAAACAATGTGCGTGTGAGACCGGAATTAGCAGATCAAGCATACAATGTATTCTGTAGAGAGCACATTGGAAATTTTACATCCCGAGACTGTTACACGCCATGATTAAAGATTACCCTGATCGGAGAATGGAGCACAGTAAGTGGTTTCAACAACTGGTACATGAAAATGAGGGCTTTGTACAGAAAATAGTGCGGGCTGTCATCCAAGGGCTTAATTAGACCATTGTTTTTTAAAGGCCAGTGTACCTCAACATGCTTACTGGCCATTTGTGTGCTTTATGCAGATGAGAAATATTACTTCCAGCAAGATGACGTACCACTTCATCTCGATGACATTCTGTAAGGACGTGGCATAGGATGCAGAGGTGCTGTTGAATTCCTTCCACATTCCTCGAACTTAACACCCCTTGATCTCTATCTATGGGGAACACTATAGAATGTGGTATACAGTAGAAAACTACCTACGCTGGCTGCACTATGGGCAGTAATTGAAATATCATGCAAAGACATTCCTGTAGTTAATGTTCATGCAGTATCGGGCCGAAATCAAGTGTCTGGATGCTAATGGTGACCACTTTGATCACCGAATGTGATTGCATAATTCAAACATGGCTTACAGCTGCCCTTTGATGTTTATATAGATCTAGAACAGCTCACGGATCCCAAATGATCCAAACAAGGATGAGGTAATGGAAAAAAATGAAAATAATAACGTTTTATTCACAAGAACCACATGTTAAAATTGCGCACAATAGAAAAAATGCTCAGAGAATACACACAAAAAACCCCTGAAAAAATACATATATAAACAAGGACAATGGATAAAAGCATACACTCTGAGCGAGCACATGTGTGCTGTTTATAACCCACAATTTACATAGATTCTGTTACTGCATGTACCCTATTGCTCGATTCACAGCGATCGGTATATGCAAATTGTAACGGTGAGACTTTGTGGACAGTGTTGCACCTTGTCTTTATAAAATGCACCTATATGCGATGACTAAACACTCTTGTGGCATAATAGCATTTTAGACAGGCGCACTCTTCATCTGGTGCCTCTTTTCTCTGACATGGGAGTAAGTGACTGAGGATACTCCCCTCTTTTCACTCTATTGGCCAGAGTCTATGCTTTTATCCATTGTCCGTGTTTTATAGATGTATTTTTTCAGGGTTTTTTGTGTGTATTCTCTGTGCATTTTTTCTATTGTGTGCAATTTTAACATGTGGTTCTTGTGAATAAAACTATTATTTTCATTTTTTTGCGTTTACCTCATCATTGTTTGGATCATTTGGGATCCGTGAGCTGTTCCATCTATCAAGGGGTTAAGCCCCACAGGTTTGGGTGAGGTTATTACCCAGATTCAATCATTCGGTACCTGTATCTCTCCTACTGGCCCCCTTTTTTGGTGGGGTGGTGTTTCATGTTTTTATATAGATCTAGTTATAAAGTTTTTATGCATATATTTTTCATGTATATGTATACATTTTTTGTGCCCCTCTGTATACTGCTGGTTCATCATGGAGGGGCCTTTAAACAAAAACAAGAAGCCGGTAGCATCAGGGTGTCAGGCACACTGTGTGAATAAATGCCTGACTGGTCAGTCCACAAGGGGGCCTGTACTATGAGGCCCCGATGCTAAGGCTAGGGTCAGACGAGCACATTCTATGCGTCCATGCACAACGGACGTACTTTCTGACTGACGACAAGTAGTGGCCACACTGTCCGTTTTTGTGACTGACGTTTCTTTTGACCGATGTAGAAGGGGAAAATAAATTAATATGAAAAACATTTTGTCCGTCAAAAATGCAGTCCGTCTGACTTCGTTCCATCACTCACACACAAAGCTATGCGGACGCAGCGCACTTTGTGTGTCCGTTCTAGTGGATTTACGTTCTTGCCTAACCTGCGTCCTTTTGTTGCGTCCGTTATGCGTCCTCAGTTCCTGTTTTTTACTACGAGGAAATGGAAATATTACATGATCTATGTTGGAACTGCAGTTCTACTTGCTTCAAGTAGTGGTACATTTCTGATATTCCCCAAGGAGCTACCTGTTGTCTATGTCTTGTCCCAGAGAGATTTAAATCTGATGCTGGGTATTGTATTACTGGAAAGTGGTTACACAGGGAAGCTTATCCGATTTTGGCATTGAGCACCATATGACCTAACCGTCTGAATGAGGAATATAATCTTACTTGCTTTCTGGGTCAGTGATCTAACTTCCAATTTGTTTCTGCAGCCTTTGAGTATGATTGAGTACCCCTTCCTTACCTGTCTTTCGGAATGTGTAATTCTAGCTGTCACCTAAAGAGCAATTGTTTTGTTACATCCTCTTTTCTACAGGCTTCTTAAAATATTTAGTGAGCAAAAAAGAAAGTTTGTGAGGGTCCTGAGAACAGTAAATAGCACTAGTGGCTTGCCTTACTGTTAGTCCGTGACCAGGTCTCATAAGATTTTAGCTCATTGTTGCCATTACAGAGAAGTTTATTCCATATGCAAAGCAAAATGCTTTCCCCAAAAAGGGGTGACTGAAATACCAAGGAAGTCCTCTGTTCTTTTTCCAAATAAACTATTACACCTTTTTGTTACCTGTATAAATTTACTTTTTTTGTTCTATACTGTATTCTTCTGATCATTATTAAATTTTGAATCTCTAATAAAGATGAAAGCATTGAAAGCTTACATAGTATCATGGGCTGTTTTGAGTCTAAGGCCGGCGTCAGACGAACGCAGTGATCATGTCCGTGTTGCTGCACAGTTTAACAAACGTCATAGCATAGAATCATCAAGAGAGACCCACACACTAAGTACGTGCGCACCGAACTGCGTACACACAACGCACGTGGTAAACGGACGCAAGTTAGGCAAGAACGTAAAACCGCTACCACGGACGCAGAGTGCGCCACGTCCGCGTAGCGTTCTGTGTGAGTGATGAGATGTCAGATGCAGCGCATTTGCGACGTCAGCACCTTGAAGCACAAAATGGCTTTTCATATCCTTTTCAAATTTTTCATTTTATATTAATTTTATTTCCCATAGGTCCCTTTTTTTTGCTACGTCCGTCAAAAAAACACGGACCGTGTGGGTCTACAGTATCATCCGTCAATACGTCTGTCCATTATGCACGCACACAGAGTGCGCTCAGACTGCGTTCATCTGACATTAGCCTTAGCCAAGTAACAAAATGGAAAAGGTGTACAGTTGACGAGCTTAAATCAATCTAGCATCTATTACATGAGTTAGAATCTGTGAATTCTTTCTTAAAGGGACACTCTAGGCAACATGACCACCTAAGCTATTTTAGGCAGAGCCGTAGCTAGCTCCTTTTGCACCCGAGGCAAAAACAGAAAATTGTGCCCCCCCCCCCACATAATTTTAAAAATCTGAGTCCCCGACCAGTGGCGCAGTGCTAAGCCCCTGGATGCTCCCCGCGACCAGAAGCAGTGGATCGGACCACCCTTTGTACCCTACATATATAGTGCACACTTAGTACATGTACAAATACAGTACACACAGAATACATGCATGTATAGCAAAAGAACATATAGCATAATATACACCCGCCCAGAATAATATACACAGCACTGAGCCCCCAGACTATTTTCCCCAGTTCACATGGATATTATTGACCCCAGCTCATATGGGTATATATTGCCCCAGTTCACATGAATATGCCCCAGCTCATGGATATTGCCCCAGCTCTCATGGATATGGTCCCAGCTCTCATGGATAATGCCCCAGCTCATGTATATTGTCCCAGCTCTCATGGATATGCCCCAGCTCTCATGGATAATGCCCCAGCTCTCATGGATAATGCCCCAGCTCATGGATATTGTCCCAGCTCTCATGGATATTGCTCTCATGGATAATGCCCCAGCTCTCATGGATATTGCCCCAGGTCTCATGGATATTGCCCCGGCTCTCATGGATATTGCCCCGGCTCTCATGGATATTGCCCCGGCTCTCATGAATATTGCCCCAGCTCTCATGGATATTGTCCCAGCGTTCCCGCAGGACTCGAGCCATGGCTGCGCCCCTTCACAGCTGTGCCCGAGGCACGCGCCTCACTCGCCTCGCCCTTCCTACGGCCCTGATTTTAGGCTGGGGTCAGACCAGCGCATTTTTAACGTGCGTTCTGGCGCACATAATCACGGCGCACTAGCAGCAAATGACGGGCAATGACGGCCAATATACGAAGTACGGTCGCACGAAAGTCCGGCCGCGCAACGCAAGTGGAAAATGAACGCATTTTTTCGAGAACGCAGAACCTCTAGTACGGACGTACAGAGTGCGCTGCGCCCGCTAGCGGTGTGTGTGTGTGATTTGGAGACGTCAGACCCTGCTCGTGTCCGGCCAAAATAACGTCCAGACGCAAAAAGTTTCCTGGTTTGGATTCGTAAAACATCACGCACGAACATGCGCATCGTATGACCGTTTTCGCATATTCCGTGAAAAATACATCAATCCGTTCGGACGCACTTTTTTACGTTCGCGTGTAAAAATGCTTTCGTTTGACCCTAGCCTTAGGTGGTCATGATGCCCAGAGTATGCTGCCCTCTGTCTCCCCTCCCTCCGCTCAGCGGTTCAGCTGTAAATGCTGAAAACAGCTGAGAGAGGCGGAGAACTTTACTCCGCCCTCCCAGCTGTCAGTCAGCAGAGCGGGAATCATATTTCCCGCTTCTGCCGACTTTTGCCGAGTAGGAGACGTCATGCGCGCTTCTCAGGTAAACCAGAAGGCAAGAAGAAGAACCAAGGACGGGAGCGGAAGAGGAGGGAGGTGAGTATAAAAAAAAAAAAAACAGCGCTGGAAACAAGAGGATTTTAGGGTAAGTATTACAGTTAAAAACACAAAAACAAAAAATAACTATTTATTAAGGGAATAGGGATAGGTTAGGATTAAAAAACGGGGGGGTGATTTTTTGTTAGAGTGTCCCTTTAATGTATTGTTTTTTTATCATTATACAGAAGTTGTATTCTAGTGATTTCAAGCACCTAATTTTGCGTCAAATTGAACGTGGGGCGACTGCTATTAGACACTCAAGGATGTTGCTTCTATTTCAACTTGAGATTTCTAATGCAAAGAAAACTTGGCATTTTATTCTGCGCAAGGTTTTTCAGAAGACAAACAGCTGCAAACTAATAAACACATAAAAAAGCAATTTAAGCTCCTCTTTATCCTTAAGAAAATGTTATTTACTGCAGATTTCTTATTTTATGGAGGCATAGATTGAGTTTTTATCTAAATAAAATAGGGATTTGTAAACCTATCAGGGTTATTCAAAGAGAATCGAAAAGCCAGCGCACGTTCGGTGACTTTTCATTCTCTACAATTCGGTTCAATTTGGCGATCCCATTTCGGCGACCCTGCGGTGTATTCAGCAAGCACCATAGGGTCCCCGAATTGCTGGAAAAGCTGCCGAAAACTCACCGCAAAATGAGGGTGAACGCACACCGAAACCCGCAAAAACATCTGGATTAAGTCGCCGGAAAAACCTGAGCAGGAGCCGATCACACGCAGCGCAGCCGTCGGAAAAAGCCGACACCGCAGACGAATGCAGTGAATAAATTAGAAAAACAATTTGCTTGAATGTTTGAAAAGTGAAACGCTGTTTGCAAAGAAACTACTGAGCGAAAATGTCTGAAATTTACATATGAGGTCCAGGGAATGATAATAAAAAGGGCTGGTACAGAAAAAAAAAGTAAACTTAAAAAAATTGGATTTTTTTTAAAAAATACCGAAAAATGCTTAAAATATCCTAAAAAAGCAATAAATAAAGAGACTCTTTACTGCAGATTATTATAATCAACGGTTTATTAGATATAGTCCAGCTAGTCCAGTGTATTATTATAGTCAGAATTTATATAGCGCCAACAGTTTCCGCAGCGCTATACAATAACCAAAGGGACCAAGATAAAGATAAACTGACATAGGATGGAAACACTAGGTGTAGAGGGCCCTGCTCATAGGAGCTTACAGTCTGGACGTTATGTTGGCCGGACATGAGCAGCGTCTGACGTCTCCTAATAACGCACACACACCGCTATGCCGACGCAGCGCACTCTGTACGTCAGTACTAGTGGTTCTGCGTTCTCGAAAAAATGCGTTTGTTTGCCGATT
Organism: Leptobrachium leishanense; assembly: GCA_009667805.1. Taxonomy (NCBI): domain Eukaryota; kingdom Metazoa; phylum Chordata; class Amphibia; order Anura; family Megophryidae; genus Leptobrachium; species Leptobrachium leishanense. The sequence continues at coordinate 122,988,576 of CM019067.1, read as the reverse complement.
GCGTTGCGCGGCCAGACTTTCGTGCGGCTGTACTTCGTATATTGGCCGTCATTGCCCGTCATTTGCTGCTACTACGGCCGTGATAAAGTGCGGCTAAACACACGTTAAAAATGCGCTAGTGTGACCCCAGTCTAACAATTAAAGTGTTTCAATATCCTTGTGTCAAGATGTTCCATAATAAAGATGTTCAGGACATAATGCCCAATGTTCCTGCCATGCGGGATAGTCAGATTTCTATAACGATGTAACTCGTGATAAGGTTACAGATTGACGTATGACATTCCTGGGGTCCTCTTACATAATGACCCCTCCCTCTGTCTCCCTCCCAGACTCTAGTAAAAAGGTATGCACCAGTTTTGAGACCACACACATAGAGACAACCAAGAGCTGGGTATGTCATTCTCTGCACCCCGATATCGGCCAATGCAATCCACAGAAGCCAAGGTGGCCAGACTTGCCAGAGCCCAAGAAACTGTGGCATAGGTTTCCCTTAAATGATAGAGATCCTATTCTATCAGCACGTTAAACAAAAGCAGAGGATTTTAGTTTACTTACATGCTCACTAAAGTCGAAACCCACCTGCCAACACCAAGGCAAACCTCTTTAGCTGGTAACCTAATGCCAATACACGGCTTTCAGCTCAGAGCAACGTGGTGGGATATTTATACCCAGCACCAAACCATTCCCTTAAAATAAAATGTGGAGAGAGCAGCAAATAAAGCACAGCTGTAAAAATGGAAACCAAAAAAAGCAGTTCCCATAGTCTACTCCCACTACTTGTTTTGACATTTTTGTAGTGGACTGGAAATGAGTACAGAGAAAAAATGGAAATATATATGATTTTTTTTTGTAATGCAGAAATCAGTAATACATTTGGCCTCTCTGGTCTGATGAGGGTAACATTTTCATAAGGGCTTAAGACTATCAGGGTTATTCAAAGAGCTCCGACTTGCTGGCGAAAGGTAACCGAACGCTGAAATTCAGCATACGGTAACCTTTCCTGACCATTCGGCTATCCAGAGAACAGGCAGTTCGCCAAATGTTGGCGAATTGCCTGCACATGCGGTGCCTGTTCGTTGCCTGTTCGAGGGCAATGAAATCCCCTTAGAGAAGCAATGCTTTGTCTATTCAGAGAACAAAAACCAGCAGTGAAAAGTTGCTGAATTGCCCTGCCATTCGGTGGTTTCATTTGACAGGTTTATTCAGGCGAATCCCATAGGCTTCAATGTTAAAAATATTCCCGTTTTAATGCAATATTCAATAAACCGTTTATTCTAATATTCTTCAGTACAACGTCTCTTTATTTTTAGATTTTTTTTAGGATCTTTTAGGCATTTTTTGGGGATTTTTTTGCAAACATTTTATTTCCGTTTTTTTTTTTAAATCGTTTTTTCTTTTTTCTGTAACAGCCCTCTTTATTATCATTGACCTTATGTGTAAATTTCAGACATTTTCATTCTGTAGTTTCTTTGCAACCAGCGTTTCACTTTTCAAACATTCAAGCGTACTGTTTTTTTGTTTTTTTTCACTCCATTCGTCTGCGGTGTCGGGTTTTTCCGGCGGCTGCTCTGCGCTGTGATCGGCTGCTGTTCGGGTTTCTCCAACGTCTTCAGCGGGGTTAATCTAGATGTTTTTGTGGGTTTCGGTATGAGTTCGCCCTGGTTTTACGGTGAGTTTTCGACAGGTTTGCGGCGACTTTTCCCTGCATTACGGCGGCCCTGTGGTGCTTCCTGAATACACTGCAGGGTGGCTGAAATGGGATCGCCAAATCGAACCGAATTGAAGAGAACGAAAAGTCACAGAACATGCGGTGACTTTACGATTCTCTTTGAATAACCCTGTGTAATTTTGAGTTAAACTGCAAACCTCTGTGGAGTTGCTTAGCATGGGTATATAGCAGTGTTTCCAAACCTGTCCTCAGGACCCTCCGCCTCGCCAGGTTTTCCAGATATGTGAAGCACAGCACAGGTGATATGATTTGCTGCTCAGTGATTGCAGGATTCAGTCTGCATTTCCCTGAGGTGATCTGCAAAATTTGGCCTGGTTGAGGGTCCCGAGGACAGGTTTGAGAAACCCTGGTATATAGGATGCAAAGCGCAGGTGACCTCTGTTTTACTGTGATGTCTATGTATTGTAATTGTATATTCTTTGAGAATGTATGCACCGCTTACTGTGATTGAGGAAGGGTTGTTCTCCTGTCTCAGATAGGTGTGGATGCTATGGTGAGCCTTGATTTTGCTAGATTTCATTGGTATGTATTATATTTTATCAAGCTATTAGCTCTGTTCTATAACTGAAACGCATAGATGATACATGTCTGCCTGCTGTATGTGCCATCTCAGTGAGTCCAAATATATAACGTTTTAAATAGCTCTCATGTAGTGTAATAAATATTTTTGATCTTAAGTTAATGGACCTGTAGGAATTGATTTAAGCAGTGCACCACATTGTTCTGCTCCTGGGGCTCTGTTAATTGCCAGAGTAAATAAGCCATGTTGCCAACTCACTCCACTTGGGACCTATTGCCCCTTTTTCAGTTCTGTGCTCATTGCTTGATTTATTATTTTGCTTCAATACATTAAAATATACTGTTCTCTGGTATCCTTGATCAAGTCTAGTTTCCAGCATTAGAGGATCTCTGGCCACCCTATGATTCAATCTACGGTGTGTTTTGGCCAAACACCAAAAAAACTAGAATATGTATAGATTTTTAAAATCATGGTTAAATATATCAGTCTCCACCTACCCCTTCCCAATTGCCAACAAATGTTTCCAGTGGAAAAGTCTGACGTGGATGACTCTGCTGTTCACCCTTATTACAACAACGATGCTAAAGGAAGTGGCTGCAGCAATCAGGTGATGACCATTGTGTCAGCCTTTAGGAAACAGGAGAACTGAGCGTGCAGGTACCTGCAAGATCCTTCATTACTGGAGCAGAGGTAAGTTATAATATTTCATCAACCCAATCACTGCCAAGATCACGTATACACGTTCAGCAATAGCAGACACAGCAGCCTGAAATCCTGTTAGCACAATCTGAGGCTTTGCTGTATTTGTTTACTGCAAACAAATTTAATTAGCTTTTGGGATCCAGAAGGTGCCCCCAAAGTTATAGCCCTGTGGGCATAATGCCCAAGGTGCTAAAACTGGTTAAATTCTGTTACAGATTGTCCCGTGACATATCAGGAATTCCCCAGCCAACAGGAGACATGGGCTTCAGTTCTAACTGCAGGAAATCCCTTTGGCCAGTAGATGGTGACCTCTCCCTGCCAAATAGTTTATTAACCCCCCTGACAGTATTCCTGAGTGTGGGTCAGGGTTACCTTTCATTGCCGAAAGCGGTAACCCCGAGCCACACTCGGGCTGTATACATACTTGTCCTGTGCTCCCTTGCTGACCTCCGCAATCGCATTCTCCGGCGATCGCAGCGTTTTGCTTCCTGGTTCCCTTCATGGTTTTACACATGATGGGTTTGCTTTCAGCCAGCTAACTTTAAGTGCTGCTAACGTTGTGGAACTACAGAGGGGGCCACTGCAGCTGGGCCCTTGAATCTTAAAGGGGCAAAGGGGCCCATTCTCCTGCCTTGCACCCTTCTAATGCTGGACTTGCCCACCGGCAAGAGCTTTTTTCCTGCCGGTACTCAGTACCACACCACACACATAACTGAGTTTTATTGCTGTGGAGCTCTATGATACGCTCATACACACCACACACATAACTGAGTTTTATTGCTGTTTAGCTCTGATAAACTCATATACAGTGCACAGTATGGTGAGTTTTATTGCTGTGGAGCTCTGCGATACGCTTATACGCACTACACATTACTGTGGGCTTTATTGGTGTGAAGTTCTGTTATAAGCATGGGTGTGTTTTGGTGGTCATAGTTTGAGGGGGGGCGGCAGCATTTCATCCTTGGACCCAGGCAACACAATGTCGTGGCCTGGCACTGCATCTATTCATTGTCTGAATGCGAGATTTCGTTATCTTTTCTTTTGGCTACTCGCTGCCTGACGCTTTATGACACTTGATGGTGAGTACTCCACCTTTTTTTCCTAGAAAAAAGCACTGCCCACCAGAACATTTCCTGATGGACCATGATATCTGGGGCCAGCTGCCACGATTTAAAAATAACCTGTTGCACAATCTCCTGAGTTCGCAGGTTGGTCATGCAATAGTGTGCAGTTGCTGCTATATGCGAGTTCGCTCGGCTCCCAGATTTGAGGCCGCCAGCAGCTGTGAGTTAGCACGGCTGCGGGACTCTCCACCACACTCCTGCGAGATCTTTCAAGGCTGTGTGTAAAGTCTCACAGGAGAGATTGTACCACAGGTTTTTGTTTTTTTAAATATGGGCAGCTAGTCCATTGCAGTGCAGCTCTTTGATATTCATTAATGTATTATTGCTGTGGAGCTCCATGATACGCTCATACACACTGCATCGTGTTGTGAGTTACATTGCTGTGTAGCTCTGTGATCTGCTAATACAGAGAGGGGGCACCTGGGCCCTGAGGTTTCTAGTTAGGCCTATGACAGGTAAGATATCTCAGTCAGTTTTTCTTTTTTTCTGCCATGTCTTGTAAGTCGCTTCATGTAGATTCCCTGAGCTAGTCCATCTGGTAACTGTCCATATGTTTTAAAGGATATTTCACTGCATAGAGAGTGCATCTACAGTTAAAAAAAAAAGAAACATTTGTCCGTACCCTGGCCTCTGGAGATTTGGCATGTACTATCCCACTGGACTCATGGACTTTTCTCTTGGCGCGCCTTCTGGCGGAGCTTCCCCCGCCTCGTAACCAGCTTCTATCTAAAATTACACTGACATCACGGAAGGTCATGGCAGAGACCTGGCGGTCCACTGATCCCCCACCTTGGAGGGTGAAGCAAGTTATTGAGGAGGTGCGAGTCATGGATGAATTGTCTGCCAAATTACATGGCACTTTGCGGACCCATCATAAAATCTGGGACTTGTGGTCGAAGGCGAACCTTGCTTGAGCTACACCGTATCCTTCCTGGTAAAATACTTTGCAAATAAATAAATATTGGTATTTCTGCGCGTGGAGTTATTCGTTTGAGGGTGGGAGAACTCTCGATTCCTTTTTTTTTTTCTCTTTTTCTATCTCTCTCTTGTGTCTTATGTCTCCCCTAACGTTTTATGTTCTTTTGTTCCTGGTCCGATTCCCCCCCCCCTCTCTACCTTTTTGTTTTGTCTTCTTACACATTTCTCACAGTGCGGTGATTGCCGTGTTACTTTAAAATGTAGTGTATTGTTTGCATTATTGACGTTGATGCTTTATATTTGTGTCGATGATGAACAGCTGATTGTGCTGTATTTCTTTTACACCTGTTGAAAATAAAGACTTAAAAAATAAATGAGAAACTCAGAAGCCTTTTTTTAACTCTTCAAGGACCAATGACGTAACTGTTACGTCGTAAATGCATTTTACTTTAATGACCCTTGGTCCTTAAGGGGTTAAAACAACTTTTGTCAAATTGACTTTACACAGCCGTTATGCTGTTAAATTCTTTGCTTAATCCCCTGCTATATAAATTTTAGATTTTTATTTAGTTTACATTTCTTGCTTGATACCAGCGTCTCCGTCCTCACATTTTTTTGTGTTTGTTTCTATTCCTAGTAACTGTAGCGCTGGGTTTAATTCCCTGTCGTGGCAGTACCTATTTTTGGCCACCGGAGGGAGACAAGCGCGATAAGAGACATTGAACATTGGGACTACATTTCCGGCATGCTTTGGGAGCTGACACAGGAAGTGGGTGGGACACAGAACCCTTACATCCTGAGCCTCGTGGAGAGAGCTGGCAGAGCGCGCCAGGGAGTGAGAGGAGCAAGACGCAGAGCAGCAGAACGAGACAGCGACTAGGCCGGAGGGCAGCTGGGGCCTGACAGAGCTAAAGACCGGGTTATTCAGCCCTACCAGAGGAAGACCCAGAGATTCACAGGACTACCCGCGCTGATCTTGAGGAAGCTAGAAGACCCCGAGTTAGGAGTACCGCAGATCGATCGGACAGGGAGAGCAGGCGGTGAGCTGGATATCTTGCGGCAAGTGCAGAAAGCCCGACAGCGGATCCAGTAACCAAGAGAACCCCAGTCAACATCGAGCGGAGAGACGTCCTGGGTCGAGCGGAGCATCAAGTATCTGGCGGATGGGTGAGAGGCCTTCCGGGCCGTTGTGAAAATAAAGCACGTTGCTGTTTGTTTCCAAAACCCACAGGGCCCCAACTTGACTAGTCGAAGATACCTCTTAAGCAATTCACTGGCCAGTTGACTATTGTACCCGGGTACCATAACACACACACACACACGTACATTCTGGGACATAACCTGTGCGGGACTCACTCCCCAAACACAAAAGGGGGTTAAAGATTTATTTTTCCTTTTCTTTTCCGCTGCGCGTTTCTCGAATTACGAAGCCTTGTATTTTCTTTTTTTTTTCCGCTGCGCGTTTCTCGAATTACGAAGCATCGTATTTCTTTTACGCTGCGTGTTCCTCGAATTACGAAGCATCGTATTTCTTTTCCGCTGCGCGTTTCCCGCATTACGAGGTACTGTAAATATATATACGAACACCGTGTTATTCATTATATGCCATTTATTCTAGTAAACTATATAATTTATAAAATCCACAACGGTGCTGGAGTATATTTATTCCCTAGTGCGGGGAGACTGACCCGAGGTTTAATTTCAGCGGCTCCTCCGGGAGTGAGCGCTACATAACTTTTACAGTTAATAATTTTATCACTTGGACAAGTACGTCTGTTACTACTTCAATGATATAGATCAGGGCTGTCAAATTCCAGCCTCCCAAATGTTTCTGAACTACAACCTGGCCATTCCCATGATTCTCTGGCCATTTATTGTATTAAAGGAATTATGGGAACTGTAGACATCGACATCTGGGGGGCCATGAGATTGAAAGCCTTGGTTTAGATGCTGTAGAAAAGGACGTTTATGAATTTTAATCAATGTCACTTTTGTATTTTCTAGATTTTGAACAACTTTTTGAGAAGCAAACCTGTCCCTTCTCATGGCTGTCAGCACATATAGAGGGACGAGACCTGCAGCTTTCTTTTCTCTTTCTTGGAAAAGAACGCAAGTTCCACATGATGCACAAATAGCTTTAAAAAACTTCAAGGAATTGCCAGCTTTCTGAATAGCTGAATTGCCACGATGCAATGCGCCTCAGATCACTGCAATTCGACGTCAGTGAAACTTCCCATAGATAACACCAATATGCAAGGGTTCGTTGTTTTGAAATGAATATGTGTATCTGAATGGATTTCTTGCGCAGATTCCGAAAATGACCTTCAAAATTCCGTATCACGTCAAGTTTTTTCACAAATGACGGAAACGTGAAAATTTAAAAAAACGTTTCATGAATGGTCTTTGTGCGGGGATTTCAAGGTGATTGGAATATTGCTCGGCCAACAAGCAGGCTACACCAAATTTCCTTGCTTTTTGTGTGAATGGAACTCCAGAGCAAGGACGGAACATTGGGTTCTGCAGCAGTGGCCAGTCAGAAGTACATTCACACCTGCCGAAAAAAACATTGTTTCACTTCCACTGGTTGATCCCTCAAATACTGTTGCCACCTTTTAGGCTAGGGTCAGACTAACGCATTTTTTGCGTTGTCTGTGAAAAAGTGCGTTCGAACGAAAGGACGCATTTTTTTGCGGAATACGTGATAGTGGTCATATGATGCGCATTTTCGTCCGTGATTTTGTACGGATCATCAATAAAGCCCTTTTTGCGTCTGGACGTTTTGTTGGCCGGACATGAGCAGCGTCTGACGTCTCCCAATCACTCAAACACGCCGCTATGCGGCCGCAGCGCACTCTGTACGTCCGTACTAGCGGTTTGACGTTCTCGAAAAAATTTGTTCGTTTGCCACTTGCGTTGCACGGACGAACGTTCGTGCGGCCGTTCGTCGTATGCTGCCCGGCATTGGACGTCATTTGCTGCTAGCACGGCCGTGATTTCGTGCGGCTAAACGCACGTTAAAACTGCGTTCGTCTGACCCCAGCCTTACACATCAAACTTGGCTTAATGAAGCAATTCGTGACAGCTTTAAGCAGGGACAGTAAATGCTTTCAGTATCTTGGTGGTAAGTTTCCATCAATCACGTCTGAAAAAATGAAAGCAGGCATTTTCATAGGCCCTCAAATATGAAAATTAATGGCAGACAACATATTCGAGGAAACCATGAGTGAGTGCGAATTGCGAGCATGGACTGCATTCAGAATGTGGTACACAACATTTTGTGGAACACCAAGGCTTCAAATTACACCACTTTAGTCGAGGATATGCTGGAATCCTATGAACGGCTTGGTTGCAACATGAGCGTCAAAGTTCACTTTCTTCTTGCTCATCTAAATTACTTTCCTAACAATCTTGGTGATTTTTCGGAAGAACATGGCGAGCGCTTCCATCAGGATATTAAAGTGATGGAAAAGAGATACCAAGGAAAGTGGACTGTACAAATGATGGTCGACTATTGTTGGATGTTGAACAGAGACTGTACGGACGCACACCGAAGACAATCCAAAAAGAGAAAGTTTGAAGGGGAGCCCAGTGGCGAATGTTAGGTATGTTTGCTTTTGAATATGTATTTATTCCTTAAACAATCATTCCGCCCCTCCAGAGAACATTTTCACCCGTTACAAACGTTGCCAAATATAGCAATGTCATTAAAAAATAACGTTTTCACCTGACGTGATATGGAATTTTGATGGTCATTTTCGGAATCTGCGCAAAAAAAAATCCATTCAGATACACCTATTCATTTGAAAACAACAGAAAAAGGTTGAGAAACTGCAGATCAGTGTAATCTATTCAGAGAACGCCAATCTGCACCAAAATGTTGGCAAAATGCCCAGATTTTGGTTGCTTCAGTTCGACAGATTTAAATGGGCGAATCCCATAGGTTTCAATGAAAAATAAATATATAATTTTTATTCAACTGTTTATTCTTTTCATTTGCAGCAAAAAGTTACTTTTCTTAGGTATATTTTTGGATTTTTTTAGGCAAAATGTTTGATTCCCATTCTTTTTAAATGGCTTTTTATTTTAAATTCTGTAAAAGACCTTGGTATTATTTATAGGACCGTCTTCATTATTTCAATGCGTTTTTATTGTTTTAAATACCTTTTTAAAAAAGGTGCATTTGGCGATCCGTTTGGCGGATAGTCGGCTGCATTCGGTGGTCAGTTCGGCAGTTTGCCAGCGGTGTACGCCGTTATGTTCGCTGGCTGTGTTTGGCGGGTTGATCGGTGACATTTGACAGATCCCTTCGGCGCACTTCGGGTACCCTGGAGTGAATGCTGAAGTCCTCACAGGGTCGGCTAGCTGAAAATCGCCGAAGTGCACTGAACGGGAGACCACCGAAATTTTCGGTGCTCTCTGAATAACCTCTTGTGTCTCCGCTCTTCTCCAAAGTGGGCGGTTAATTTGTTTCACAAACATTTTAATCACTTTCTATCACACATTCAGTAATTGTAAAGAAATTGTCTGTATAAATCTGACATATTTAAAAATTATCCAATGTGCTGGCTCAGCTCTTTTAGTCACTCCCCCAGGACAGGCCCAAGCCACTGTGCTGCCTGGAGCGATGGATGAAATGCTGCCTCCCCCCCCCCCAAAAAAAACAAAAAACATGTGACATGTATGAGCATATCACAGAGCTCCACAGCAATAAAATTCACAGTAATGTGCGGTTTGTCTGAGCGAATCGCAGAGCACCACATATACACAGCCTAATTCTCCATGTACCATGTTTGAAGATGTATATACTGTATGTATCCTGTGTATTACTACATATATACAGCCTCATTCTCTATATCAATACAGATCCCAGATACATGTATACCCAGAGAGATTGCATATAAATGTATACCTTGATATCAGCCTCCAGACAGGCCCCAGATACATGTATACCCCAGATACAGTACCTGGTCCTGGGTGAGGCTGTTGCAGCGGTCAGTCAGAAGGAGCCAGGAGGGACGAGCACGACCTGCTCCCCCGCGAGTCTGCTCATCGCTTGGAGCGCCGGTGAAGTTATTGCTGACCGCACTCACACACACACACACACGTTTAGGCGTGGGAGAACGGCGGCGAGGGACAGACTAAGAGCTGCTTCTTTGCAGAATGAGATCCAGCCCACCCACCTGCGTCTTAGTCTGACTCTTGCCGCTCTCCCTCTTCTGGCTGGCCACATGTGTGTAGGCGGGGTCGGCGGTCACTAGAAGAGATGTCGGCATGGTGGCCCCGATAAAAAAAAAAGTGCGGCGGCAAAAATATGTCGCCCCAAAAAAAGTGACTCTCGGAGCGGTTACTCCAAACCGCTCCATAGTCGGGCCAGTCCTGTTTCACACCCATTGTTTCTGATAACATTTTGCAGTGCAACCACAATAGTCATACAGGTGCACAGTAATAGGTATTACTGTACAATTTATTAAAAATGATTTTTCAAAAAACCACAGGTTTCTGACAATGGTATTTTGGAAATTCACTTGGTAGTGAAGGGGTTAAAGTAACCCATCTTCTTCACAATACGTAGCTGTGTTCTCTCAATAGTTTCTTAATGTTACTTACAATGCATTATTTTTCTCTTTCTGTACAGATATAAAAAAAATGTAAGGTGAAAGTAGCAATAAGAGTTTCTTCAGCTATTGCAAATATTTTATAAAGTAGGTGTCTCAATGAACACTAATCAATGCTGTGTAAAAAGCAGAAATGTACAGGATGATTCATATAGACCCTAACCCAAGGATTTCATTACAGATTGCACATGGATGAAAAGAAATTGAGAGTTTCAGTTATCTTAGTGTATATATTTGTACATTTTTATTTCTACACAATAAGCATCCACATAAATGACTCCCACATGACGCCTCACCCCATATTGGTAATTTTGGTAAGAGCTGACATTGTTGAATTGATACTTAAAAAGTGCTTTCATCATATGTACTGGCAGAAGCTCTTCAGCTATGTATGCAATTCCAAGGTGACTCGGGTCACAGCAGCATTCAGCCAGGAATCATTATCGGAGATCAGTGTTTATGTCACACACCTGCATGCACATGTACATTTGTTTTCTTTACGATGTGCTGTTCCTTTGCTGTAAAGGGGTATTGTTCTTACGCATTGTAATAATGTGTTCGTAACAGGAATTTTAAGTGCTCACATTTATTTTTATGATTTATATATTTAGTACACAGGACTTCTGACAAATGAATATTTTACAGGTACATTAGTAAAAATGCAGACCAGCATGAATTTAAAGTAGCCTTTTAAGAATGAATAATGAAATAACTGTCAGTGTTTCATTACTGTAATCCACAGAGGGGAAAAGCACATTTTTCTGTGTTAATTGGTTGTGTAACAGACGAAGCTGCTAGATGCTCGCTTCATTTCATGCACTACTTCTAATATTTCACTTTAGTGTATGTGACATATAATACAAGCTGAATTGTCTACAATACAGTATTCGATGCTAAGAGAACAATATTAAATATTGCAATTCTTTTTCAGGCGTTGGTGGTCTACCTATAACAGTAGTGAGGTACTAACTCTTTAATCAGTGTATTGAGAGTCAACTGGAAGCAAAAAATGTTAAATTATCAGGTATACGGTACACTTATTAAAACAGTTGGTGATGAAGTTTAGAATAATGAAATTGTGTAAATTAAATTATATATATATATATATATATTATCTTGGAATAGGTTTTTGAATGTATCCCTGTATAAAGCACCTCTGCAGTTCTTTATCATAGTCTAGTATAGGCAACTTGAAAAATCCAATAAATTGCAAAAATCTATAAATTGCTCCTAGGCATACCGGGTTCCATCACATTGACTTTCAACTAGCTTCTCTCATGCTTACTAGCACTTGTGGGGGAGGGATGCACACGCTACTGCCATGCAGCAATAAAATGAATTTCCGTAAAGGATCTAATATTGTTTTGGATCATCTGAGCAATAAAAATCCCTTGGCTGCTCACTGCTAATAATAAAAAAAAAGGCAAATAGAGAAAAACGAGGACTGGGACACAATTTGGCTTGGCCAGGGCATTACAGTATGACTGGACACAACATTGATGTTGTGAAGTAATGATGGTTATGAAGGCCTTGTTAGCATCTCATACTATCACAAACTTTACCATTGTCACCAAAACGTTGTAAAACGCGTGAGATATAAGCGAGTCAGATTATGGTCACTTATAGAGGTAAGCTGTAATATCTACATACAGCTCTATTCACTAAAAAGGTGTAACTCATGAGAATTGGCAGGAGAAGAGAGCAATCTAGACCAAATAGCTGATTTGGAAAGGGAGATGAATGGGAGAATTATTCTGGTTTGGCTATTTTGATCAGAACTTTTCACTTCTGCCAATTTTCCTGAATTTCACCTTTACTGAATAGACCTGCTAGTAATTAGGCCATAACATCACCAAAAACAGATATTCCATGAAGGTAGACTGTCCCACAGTATGGCTAGGATTTACTTGGTAAAGTTTTAAAATGGACCAATCAGTAGGAACTGTTTGATTTATGATTACACCTGGTTTACAATGTCCCCCTGAAGCGCAAGGCTGCCAGATTCCATCAGCGGAGCGCTGTGCTACTGCGAGTGTCAGCTTGTGTTTTCCATAGGAATCCATGGAGCCTTGCGCGTCCTGGGTGCAAGCTCGCTCTTGCAAGATCGATAACGCCATGGATGAATCACGGAGGGAGACTAGGAGCTATTTGTTCCCAGTCTCACTATGATCCCAGCGAGAAGAAGCAGCATATCACCCGCCCTTTTCACCATGGGATGAGAGATGACTATGGGATTTAGGCTAGGGTCAGACTAGCGCAGTTTTAACGTGCGTTTAGCCGCACGAAATCACGGCCGTACTAGCAGCAAATGACGTCCAATGCCGGGGAACATACGACGAACGGCCGCACGAAAGTTCGTCCGCGCAACGCAAGTGGCCAACGAACGCATTTTTTCGAGAACGTCAAACCGCTACTACTGACGTACAGAGTGCGCTGCGGCCGCATAGCGGCGTGTGTGCGTGATTAGGAGACGTCAGACGCTGCTAATGTCCGGCCAACATAACGTCCAGACTCAAAAAGTGTTTTATTGATGATCCGTACAAAATCACGGACGAAAAGGCGCATCGTATGACCGCTATCGCGTATTCCGGGGGAAAATACGTACGTTCGTTCGACCGAACTTTTTCACGGACGACGTGAAAAATGCGTTCGTCTGACCCTAGCCTTAATGGGGGGGGTGGTATAGGAAAGTGTATTAAGTGACTTTTCATTTGCAAATAATTTTGGAATATCCTGCGGTTCCATATGTAGGTGAAAATTAACGTCTCCCATAATTATAGAAGACATTAATTTACAGTAACCTCACGCAAGGAAACGTTAGCTTATCGACAGGAAATGCCATTCCAGTCGAATGTAAGTAAAGAAAACGTTACACGAAACGGCTCTCGTAATTTTATCGGCAACTGTGGAATATAGCTCAAAGTCTATGGAGTAATGAAGTTGCTAAGTTTACACCTTGGTTGGAATAGAGCTCAACGTCGGAGGACTAGTCAAGGTCAGATATCAGAGTGGGTAGTCGTACATGCAAAAGTCAATATCAAAGCGTATAATCGTACAAGCCAAAAATCAGGGACCAGAGTAACCGGTAATGAATGTGAAAGTTGGTACGCAGAATAACAATTAAAGATATCACATGCACTTCGGTACAAAGACCCACAACAGGGCATAGCAGAAAATGTGAAAGGCGCTTACATAGTGTTTGACATACTCCTATTGGCCAGCGTCAGATCAGTGCACCAGAATGTCGCTTGTGGCATCGGCTGAGTATGATGCATTGCATCATGGGTATAAGAAAGTGACGCGGCTTAGTGCCCCGCATTAAAATTACTAGTAGTCTTGATAGTGAGTGAAGCGGAGGTCACGTTGATATGAGAACTTGGAGCACCTGGCCGAAGCACGAGTAATGTGCTAGTGTATGGGTCTACTTTCTTTTCTGAATGAAATCAACAGTAGACGGTTGTTACTTTATTGTGGTTTCGTTTAGCATCTCCAGATCGTTTTTTTCCCTAGAGAGAGCTGATAAATTGAAACATAACATATTGTCTGTGTATTATGGCATTGAGAAAATTTTCAATAACAGTATTAAAGCGCCGGTTCTTGTATTCGGATTCATCATCAAGTCTATTACTCCTTACGCCGATGCATTTTATAGTCTGTTATTATAAATTGCTACTTTATATGTTCTGTATGCATTTATTCTGTAACTTGTAGACAGCTGCTCCTGAAAATGCTTCACGAATGCCATGTTTCATACAGTATTGCTACATTAAAAGTGGGCTTAATGTTCTAAAGATCTCTGGTTAATGGGGTTTCACACACGTATAAAAGACCTTGCAGCTGTCAACCCATCAGTGTTTATACACCATTAAATACTATGCTATTTTGTGAAAATGAATGTTCATGCAACCACTACATTGAATGCCCAAGGTTTAGCTGTAACATGTTCAACACCATCACCTGGATACATACATAACAGTACTTGAGTAAAATAGGCTTTTTGATGAAACGTATATACCTACAGATTGCGAAGTCAAAAACCTGGAAAATGACATGTGCAATAATGGAAGCTTAAATCGGTTTTATTTGAAAGCATTACTAGTCCTTTAAAGCTAGAGTTACAGGCATCATATTACCTAATGAGACATAAATATAGCTAGATGCGTAGAGATTTCAGAGAAAAGGGACATTTATTGTAATTGCTCTGTTATTGTAACAGTATGCAAAAAAAACCATGGCATGTGAAGTATAAACAGCAAATACATATTTGATTTTGTAAGAATGTGCGTGCAAGAGAGTTCTGCTTTATCAAGTAATAAACTATCAATAACATACTGTATGTATATTTTATTTTGCAACATTGAAAATTGTGACTTATCCTTTTTAAAAACAGTAACAATGGGAAATAGGAAATTGTTTTAGGTGGGACAACCAGACTGGAGAAATATATTTTCTGTTTGTGAACAATGCTCTGCAATGTTTGTACAACCTGCCAGCTGAGAATAAAGAGGGTTGTTGGGAAAAGTCCACATATTGTTACATGATCTGCTACCGTTTCAGCTGTCTCCTGGCCCCCTGTATTACTGTAAACAATTTTCTGGAAATAGCAGCCCCAAACCGCAATCTAAGAAAAAGATTAAAAACGTTGCTGCTGTATTGTAACGGGTGCTATGGCACTCACCCTGGATAAGTGTTGTTAGGATCTTAATGGACAGGTTTATCTGACACAAATTCGTACAGCAAGGAGACCTATAATAGCTAGTATCCCAAGCCTGGGCGAAAATACATGATTCTGAATACCCCCTAAGGTCAGTTGGTTTCGAGACCAAGAGTCTGCTTAGTGGAGATACATAGACTCTATTCACACAGATACATAGCATAGAGACAAGAACATGACTAGGTATGATATGAGAGAAATCAATAGGTTTGTTTTCCAGTAAGTAGTGTGCACGGTTGGTTAATTGTGCAGCCTGCAGGGCAGTGACCAAATCAACGAACCCGTGGTTAATGCTGCAACCAGAAGGGACATACAATAAACAACTGGAGCAATGATTAGATCTCTTAACCTGGTGGTTAGACACAAAACCGGATGCCTTGCGATTAGGACTAAAACCGTTTTGTACAGTTAACTGGAGACCTTGGGAGAGTAATGGGTTTATCAAACAGGCGGGCAGACCTCCAAACAGCAAACATGCGGTCAAACCCAAACATGAAGTCTGAACCACACATACAAAATATGAAGGGAGTTAGCAAGAGAATGGTCAAAGGGAAAAGCCGGGTCAGAACATAAACCGGATCCTCGTACAAGCAGGTCGGCAACTGGAATCAATCAGCAGTAGATTAGAAAGCAAGCGATGCGGGAACTTTACTCCACATCAGGGCGACAAGCAATCTCTCGTGCCCTGCTTTAAACCCAGTGGCTCCTCGTGACCACACCAAGCCCCGACCCCTCAGACACCGATCTGCCATTACTGAGTGCTGGCACTTGACCAGCCAGTGACCCCACCGGGCGTCCAGACCCCCAGGCAGTGCTGTGGGGGCTGAAGACGTAACACATATTAGATCAGCCAGGGAGAGGACGGTCACAAGGAGTGTTCTGGAGTCCTTACTCTATGTGCGCCCGTACTGACGTGCTTACCGGCGTTTGTCGCAGCGTTTTGACGCTGCAACGGGGCCGGTCACACGCTAGTGCACGCGCATCAAGCGTCTGTTATCCAAGCCTCTCCGTCAAAGCGCTAGGACGCGTGTTGACAGAGCTGCAAAGTGCGATTCTCCATAGGAGAATCGCGCTTTGCAGTGCTGAGCGCACTGAGTGCGTTCAGCGAGGTGGCCAGACGGGCATCGAGTGGAAGAAACGTCCACTCTCACGGATGTTCCGTCCGCTCTCCAAAGACGGTCATCTGACACTAGCCTTAAGGGATAAGATTCAATGGGGTTATAATTCTTGAAAATCCCTGTACAGCACAGATACAAGACATTACTGTAATTTCCATATATACAGACATTATGCCGGAAGTAGCAGTACGGATTTTACCACAGCAGATTGTAATTAAGGACCCTTAAGGGACTATAAATAGGGGGAGATATGCAGAGCCCTTCATACACTGACTGATGAAGGCCCATTGGGCCGAAACACGTCTCAGGTTTTTGTTATTTAGATTTTTATGCTTGTTTTAATTGTATTTTATTTATGGAATATTAAGTGTTCTACTTTTTACTCCGGATGGGCTCTATGTATTATTGAGCCACCAAGTCTGGACCAACATATAAAGGGGCTAGGGGCGTTTTAAGTGTTTTGCCATCAAAGAAACACAAATGCGTGCAAAATGAGCATAATGATCTGACAGGCTCCAACCTCGGTGGGTGCAAAATTGGCTGTACTTTTCTATTTTTTCAACACTGTAAGGAGTTATTGCGCTATCACTATCTTCTTTTTGAGTGAACCTCATTACGCCCTAAGTGGGGGAGGAAGACAGGAACAGAGGAAAATTTGGACTTCCATAAGAGGTGGCAAACTGTCCTGAGAGCTGATTGTTGCTCTTTTGGGTTTACCTCACTGGTCCGCTTCTGTTTCCTGGTGGACCTGCGTCTGGACATTGGACATTCTTCATTCCCACTCTCTCAACAGTGACTGATTAAGTGAATCTATTTAATTAGTAGATAATAATACTTCGTATTGTTTGTAACATTGATATAGCTTTTGCGCTATCTGTGGTACAAACTGTTTTAGGAGAGTTTCTATTGTACTATATCCATCCAGTGAAGCAGCACATTACCGTTATTTCTTATCCCTCCCTATTACAGACCAGTTAAATAGGCAGGTAGATAAAGACACTTTACGTTTTTTCTAGCGCCAGCACACTATTTCATTCATTATGCCACATACAGATATTTTTTTTTACATGCTGTTGGTATTTTTTGGAAGCTACATTGCTAATAATCTCATTATGATTACTACATACACCAATAAGTAGATCTGACCATTTTTTAAATCTTTATCACTGTTTATACTGTATCTGACACAAAGGGTATTTCTGCCTGCATGCTGATAATGATGACCCTGCTAGAAATTGTGCAAGATAGGGGGCACCATTTAGAATACAGAACCTTTCATTCCAAAAATATTTTTTGTAAATGATAATCAAATACATGAAAAATTTTAAATGAGAAATTTACATATAATTCATTAACTATCTTGTGACAAATTCTGTTTGACATTTTTTCCCCCTTTATTTAATTGTAACTTTTCATCCCATGTTTTAAATAAATGTTACATTAAAATGTTTTCCAGAAAAATCTTGGTTGTAAAGGAGTTAAAGTATGTTCGCATCAGCAAAGTACTTTGGGAATTGATTTTGTATGCTTTTGCACTGGCAAGACCAGAAATGGGCCTTCTTTTCCTCCTAATTGGTATTAAAAAAAGACACTCTCCGTAGTTTAGGGTCTAACTAAAGGGTTGTAAATGGATTCCAGGGCCATTACAAACAGCAAGAGGTTATGATGGGCTCACGTGCCTTTTAAAAGCCAAAGCTATCTACATGCATGTGCAAACACTGAGATAAATGTATTATTTTTATTTTCTGGGAAATGTAATACTGTTTACATAAAACCAATTGGAAAATAAAAAAAATGATTTCTATATGGTTAGGAAATGTAATGTGAGACTAATGGTATAAACTTAAGGAACACTCAAGTGGCTTTGAAAGTAAGCTTAAAAAAAAAAAAAGAAGAAATTTCCTGAGTCCGAGATACCTATTCAACGTATTCTAAGGTGTGGGCGGGTTGGCTGGTGGCTGATGGTAATTGAGGCCGGGGTTGTATGTGGAGAGGATCTGAGATAGGGAGATGCTGCTAGGGCCGGGTGCAAGTTATTTGTTGTTTTTTTCTCTATCTGTACTTTGTCTCTCTACCTATTCTTCTGTTTTTCTTTTTTTGAACTCTTTGTTCTTTCCCTCTGTAACCGGCCTACACTCTCATTGCCCGTTCGTATGGACTCTGCGTTTTGTTTTGTGGTGTTGTTGAGCATCGAAGATGAGACCGGCATCTGGATCGCTGGGAACATGCGATTTTAATCTGAATAAAACATATAAAACACGGCAATGAGAATATCCTCTGTGACATCCACCTCACGCAGCTGCCTCGTGATCTGAAGGGCTGAGTATATAGTCACATTACAATACAATAAATATATACATATATACAAAAAGAAAATACATAAATTCAACAGGAAAATACAAATAAAACATAAAAATGGGAATAAAACAAATCATACCTGAATAAAACATATATAAAACACGGCAATGAGAATATCCTCTGTGACATCCACCTACAGACACCAAGCATAGGATTAGCACAGTTTATCACTTGTTGTGCTGATATTTTACACTCAAAGCCCTGTTCTAAACAATAGAGCTGTTTTATTCTGCTCACATAAACCTCCTAGAGGAACTAAAATAACTACACATATATAAAGGTTAAATCTAAACACAAAAACCGTTTTGGGAGAACTTTTGCATGGGTTTAGAAGTCTAAGGGAAGAGAATGTGCGAGCTCTTCATTACACCTCCTACCTCACGCAGCTGCCTCGTGATCTGAAGGGCTGAGGAAAAAGCCCGGGCTCACAGGGGATGAGGTCATGCCTCAACGGCTGCACAAAATTAAAACAAAAACAAACCAAAAGCTTTCTTTGGGTAAGACATTCACAATAATACAATATATAATAATATAATAATGTTTAGAAAATGTATTTTTGAATACCCAAGCAGTGCCTGTGAGCATGTGCTAATACGTTTTATATTTTATATTGTACCTTGATAAATAAAGATATAAGCGTTTTATTTATTTTTTTATTTCACAAGGATTTACTTTATTAATTATTTACAGTGGATATAAAAAGTCTTCATACAGTTCTAAAGTTGCAGGTTTTTGAGATGTAAAGAGAGAAATAACAACAATGTAAATGTCCGACCTTTTCTATCTGTAAATCATGCCTGCGGTAAATAGCTTAGCTCTGCCATCAATAAATATTATTCTGATTGGACCCAGAAAAGGCAGTTCTGTAGCATTTGCTTTATTGTTTGGGGTTGTATTCTATGGGGAGAGTCATGGTCCATAGAAAGTGGCCAAAGAAATGGCGAGAGTTATTTGGCGAAAAGTGCCAATCAGAAGAGGGATATAACACAACTACAAGTAACTGGATATGCTACTGAGCACTGTGAAAACCATCACAAAGTGTAAATGGGGCAACATGAACTTTGCAATGTGAGTATGAAAAGATTATTATTATTATTTATTAATATACCATACTAGTGATGCTACCAAGTGGCCAACAGCAACTGTGAAGGTGGTAGGAGGTTTTCTGGCAAGGTATTGATCACTACTTGCTTTTGACCTCTACGTTAAAGGGAAGGAAAGACTTTCTTACAAAAAGTATTACTCAGGCCCATCTAAATTATGCCAAAAGCTTCCTTCAGTGCCCCCTCCCAAACCATGGAAGGAAAATATGGTCTGATAAGACAAGTTGAATTTTTGTACCTAAATTGTAAAATATGTTTTGGCACAAAGCCAATAAAACTCATCATCCAAGGAACATCATACAAATGAAACCTAGTGGTGATAGCATCGTCTATTGGAGCTGCATCTTTTCAGTTGGGTGAGGGGTGCATGTCAAGATATATGGGATACTGAATAGTTTCAAATACCAAGATATATTGGCACAAAACAATTCTGTCCGAAAGATGAAGAGGCATTTCCCATCCGTCATGACAATGATCCAAAGTGCGCAACCAACTCAACATGGCATTGCTTCAGAAAAGGAAACGCAAAGTCTTGGAATGGCCCAGACCTCTTTATCATTGAAACCATGTAGAATGACCTAAAATGAGTTGTACACAGTAGATCCCCTTGGAATTTAAAGGAATCCGAACATTTTTCTTCAAAAGTGGAATAAAGTTCTAAAGTCTAGGGGCAATATTACAAAGTTGGTGCTAACTTAACCTGAGCTGTTGTAAACTTTAAAACCCCATAAACTATAATGGCTCTGTCATACTTGAAAAAGAGAGAAATCTCAATGTATCCTTCCTGGTAAAATACTTTATAAATAAATTAGTTAGCACCAACTTTGTAATACAGCCCTAGATGTACAAAGTCATAGAGACATATTCACAATGGTTTGCTGTTTTAATTAACACAAAAGGTGCTTCCACAAAATATTAGATGTTTAGTTAATTATTAAGAGGTACTTTTCCATAAAATCACTGTTAGGAACCAGTGGGTTCCTGGAAAACCATTTAACAGTAGTCATATATTATATGTCTGCTGTAGAATCCCCACAGCAAAGTTTTGCACAATATGTACTATCTGACTGCTTGAAAATGCTACAGTGCAGTTGGACTCCCATGTATCTCATAGGAGACTAAGAGCTATGTTCCAGCTGTAATATTTGATGTGCTCGAGCTTTGGGGCCATAATCTGGAGCCAGTAAGCAAATTAATTCAGTTTGTTCTTCTACCTCATCCTTTTTACTTTCCATTGTGATTCTGCTCAATTCTTCTCACCTTCAGTGATGTCCATGCCTAGTTGCTTTCACATGTACACACACACACACATTTTGCCACTTCCCCATCCCTTTTTAATCTCATTTTGCTGATTTGGGGGAATTTTTCACTGGGTCTGAGGCTGCAGCTCTGTCAAACCTGCCCCGATTAAATTAATAAATCTGAGAACCAGTTAGCTTGCACTCTCCTCCCTGAGAAGGACCCATTGTTATATGTCATGCTGGTGCCTCAGACATACAGTATGCCTGATCCACCTTGCAGTCACTCCAGCCAGTTCCATAAGGCATGGATACTGCTGACTTTTCATAGAAAACTGACTTGGCCACAGCAGCTCCGGGACATCACTGATGAATCTTGATGCTGAAGGTTATTATAGTTTGGAATGTACAACATATACATATATATTGTCACAGGGGGGCGCTATAGTGTGGTCCTCTAGGGCAAATTATGGCATGGAAACAAAGTCTCTTTATATAGCTCAGTTTTATTTCTGCAAACAAACAAAATATAACAGAAAACAAAACCTGAGTGCTGACTAAACAAAGCGTCCCTCACTACCTTGGGAAAATAACCAAAAGTAAATACCAGCTTTCTGAAGTCCTTCCAAGCTGCCAAACCCAGAGCTCCACCTTTCTCGGATGTGGGTGTGTCTGCGTCTCTCTTAATCTCTTTACTTCCTCTCACTGGTTCCTCACACCCAGGAAACATTTAAGGGCTTTTAATTAGCAGGTGGGGGAAACCTTGCAGCAGAGGGAAACAATTTAAAACACGTATTTTTCCTCCTGGGTTCAAACAGCCCAATGCCCTCTCACAAACACAGGGGGAATATACAGCCCATCGCACACAGTACCGGCTGGGTGGAGTAGAGGTAACATCACTGCTCTGTGTGGAGAGAGCTTGTGGAGTCATGGGTTTAATCCCGACGAGCACCTCTCCAGTAAGTGTCCTTGGGCAAGACACCCAACGGTACATACTCACCACCCAGGATATACTTGAAAACGAGAGAAATCTCAATGTATCCTTCCTGGTAAAATCCTTTCTCAAAAAAAAAATTCCCCTCCACTGATCACAATACCTATATATACTGTATATATATCAGTTCCATGTCATATTTGTACTGCTTCATGTTTCACTATACCATGAAAAAAATCTGTTGGCTATGTAAGAACTTTATTAATAAAAGCATGCTTTTAATAATGGCATAAAGTTTAAATGTGCAGACGCCATCTTTAAAAGGCTTCCACTTGACTGAGAGAATTTTTCGGAGACCTGTACGAAACACATATTTCAATTCCTCTCTCCACATTGCATAACACGACTTATAAAACCAACTAGGAGATGGAAACCGCTGTGTCTTCTAGCGTTAATTTACTGCGTTCCCTAATGCTACTAGACCAATAAAGCTTATTACTGCAGAAAGGAATATGAATTGCAGGTTTATAATGTACCTATAACCAAACTATGAGTAAAGTAAACAAATTTAGTTCAATAGCACATACATTTTATTCGGCAGGAAAGCTAGCAGCATGTAGCCTAATCCTTGTTAATCATTTCCAAGATAAATTCAAGGGACACTTTTTTCCTCTTTCCCCTGCCTTTACTGTTGATTTACAACCTTTCCTATCCTTAGAGATTACAAAGCTTAAATAAATTAGATTTCAGAACTCTAGCCATTTGCTTCACCTTGACATGCTATCGCAGTCAAGTCATGATAAAGCACCATTGCAGCTCTGGAGTAAGAAATACTGAACAAATAGATCTTTTTTTTTCTTCCAGCTGCAGACCTATCTTTGAAGCAATCAAAGAAAAATATGACCGTAGATTTTTAGGTCATAATATCCGCCCTTCAATTTTGTAATCTACTTTTATTTTACTTATTTGAGCCTTAAAGCAATGGATATGGGACAATGCGTCACTCACTCCTATGCAGGTTAAATACATTGACAATGAATATATCTAGCCAGTGTTTCCTGGTTCTGCTCCAGACATCTTGTAGAACATTAAATACTATCAGGGTTATTCAAAGAGATCCGAATGGCTGACGAAAGGGAACCAAATGCTGAAAATCAGCGTTCGGTTACCTTTCTTGGCCATTCGGCTATCCAAAGAGCAGGCAATTCGCCAAATCCTGGCAAATTGCCTGCACATACGGTGCCTGTTTGAGGGCAGTGAAATCTCCATAGAGAAGCAATGCATTGGCTAATCAGAGAACAAAAACCAGCAGTGAAAGGTTCCCGAAATGCCCTTTCATTCGGTGGTTTAAGGCTAGGGTCAGACGAGCGTAGCGTTCACGTCCGTGATTGCGCCTAAAAGTACGTCCGTGATAGCATGACAGGAAGCCCATCGGAGCCCGTTACATGAAGTACGTCCGCACTGAACTGCGGACGCACAACGGCCGCGGCCCACGGACGCAAGGCAGGCAAGAACGTACAACCGCTAGAACGGCCGCACAAAGTGCGCTGCGTCCGCAACGTCCGCATAGCTTTGTGTGTGAGTGATGGAACGTGGTCAGACGGACTGCATTTATACGTCCAGCATTTTTCACGGACAAAATGGTTTTGCTTTTTATTTTATTTTCCCTTCTACAAAAATACATCAGTGAATAAACGGACTGTGTGGCCACTACTGTGTCTTCCGTACTGACGTACGTCCGTGTGCACGGACGTACAGTCCGTAGAAATCACGCTCGTCTGACCCTAGCCTAATTCGGCAGGTTTATTCAGGCGAATCCCATAGGCTTGTTAAAAATAGTCCCCTTTTTAATTCAATATCTGATAAACCGTATATTTATAATATTCTTCAGTAAAGAGTCTCTTTATTTATCTTTTTTTTTTTTAGGATATTTTAAGCAAATTTTCGATTTTAATTTTTTTATTATGTTTTTTAACTTTACTTATTTTTTCTATAACAGCCCTTTTTATTATCATTCACTGGATCTCATATGTAAATTTCAAACATTTTCGTTCAGTAGTTTGTTTGCAAACAGCGTTTCACTTTTCTAACATTCAAGCAAACTGTTTGTCTAATTTATTCACTGCATTCGTCTGCGGTGTCGGCTTTTTCCGGCGGCTGTGCTGCGTGTAATCGGCTCCTGCTCGGGTTTTTCTGGCGTTTTCGGCGGGGTTAATCCAGATGTTTTTGCGGGTTTCGGTGTGCGTTCGCCCTCGTTTTGCGGTGAGTTTTCGGCGGGTTTGCAGTGACCTTTCCCTGCAATTCGGGGACCCTGTGGTGCTTGCTGAATACACCACAGGGTCACCGAAATGGGATCGCCAAATCATACCGAATTGAGGAGAATGAAAAGTCACTGAACGTGCGGTGACTTTTCGATTCTCTTTGAATAACCCTGTCATAATATATATATATATATATATATATATATATTACAGGTATATATATATATTACAGGTATATTTATTAATTTATTATTGTTGGTGCGTGTTTACATTGTAGCTCATAGAAATTAATTCTAGTTTGAATATATTTATTTTACATGAGCTGAGTGTTGACTGTTTCAAAGGGAGTATAATTCCCTCACATTAATTGTAGATGATATCTGCAAAGAATTATGAAAATGCACATTAGGGAGATATCTCAAGCTGCCAACTTGAATAAGAGCTTGGTTATTTTATCATACATCAGTGCTTCATGGAATTCGAATTGTCATTAGAGAAATCAAAATATTCAGCAAAATGCAACAGGACATCACCATGGAATCAAATGTTACATTGTTTCATCTAGTACATGTATTCTCGTATCCTGGTTTTATAACAATACATTGATAACAATACAGTATTTCAAAGACTTTAATCAAACACTGAATAGTGATACATGCTAATTCCTGTCCTTTCATTTTCCCTAGACGTTTGTTGTTTTTTCTGCCTCCAGTGAGCTAGTAGCCTTGTTGTTATAACCCATGTTATTTCGAAAATGCTCATGCTTTTCCTTTAGTAGCATGTGGATATGTGCACGACTGTGGCTTTCGGTCTGAAGAAATGGCATTATTCAAGTGTGATGTTCAGTCCCAGGTGTAGAGGTCAGAGTGAGGTGAGCAAAGCTTAGTCTTGGCTGAGGAGCTGCATTTACCCAGAAGGATGACTTGAGGTCTCTGCCCTCTGGTTTTTATTTATATATTTAATCATGTATAGTGGAGGTGGTTTGCACAAAGTGTACGTTCTTTAACCATTTCAGTAGAAAAACCATTATAAACCCAATTTTGGTTTCTAATACAGCAAGTGCCAAAAATTAGCATGTAATAGTCTATAACGATTAGTGTGCCCCCTGTGGAGAAACAAAATACCCAGTGAATGCTCACTCCTGGCACCCAATGTTAGGGAAGGTGGGCAGAGAGGCAGAACCCTGGTGCAGAGGCAAGGTATCATGTTCAGAATCGCAGTACCAAGGGACTTTCCAATAGACCTGGTCGGGGACAAAATCATGGTCAGAAACAGGCAACAAGAGAGGAATGGTCAGGTATCTAGCCAGGAACTGTGGCACAGGATAATCATAGATGAATAGCTTCACAAGAGTAAACACTACTAGGAGTGATACACCGCTGACGCAATGACTGAATGCTCAGGGAAACCTTATATATGTGGTAGAGTAGTCTAGCCCCTCCCAGGAGCACCCCACCGGCCAATCAGGACCCGGGATCGTTTCAAGCATCAGGTCTGCTTGAGTCTGTAGGTCTTCCCCTTGAGCAACCAATCCAGCCCTCTGCATCTGCCCCAGTGATGTCAGATGCCGGGGACCGGCCTGCCCAATGTGCACAGACAGGGCCAGATTAAGATCTCTATTGGCCTGGAGCAGAATATTTTGGTGGCTTTTTTTGGACTTGAAATGAAAACATATTTTAAGTTATTTAATAGTACAGATATGGGTATATCTAACCAGGCAGATACTGTGTGATTCATTTTTCATTCAGATTCCAATCATTTTCAAGAGCGTAAAATTATTTTTTCACATTTTATCATCCAAACCTTTCTGGTTATATATTCTATAGGGAGTGCTTGTTAAAAAAAGTGAAATGGGAACCTGTTACTGCAGGAAATATACAATTTTAACAAAAAAATTTAATATTTTCCTTGTGTTTTGGAGGATGGTGTTTTATGAATAATATGACTATGTATAAAACACTGAACTTGCTCCCAGCATGGGAAATGAGAAGGGGAGTAATGGCAGTGGTATTGCTCATTTTATATGTGACAAATGAACAATGCTATCGCTTTGGAACAAAACATAAATAAAGGTATTTTTTTTGTTTTCTTAACTTCTAGATTTTACATGGTCATGTCTGGTATCAAAGCAAAGGCCAGACTCTGACCTGTCCAATGACGCCTCAACTGACCTTGTGAGGTGTAAAGATTAGTAACGCAGGGGTCCAAAGTCCCGCCCTAGTGCTCTTTCCTGCAGTGCGGCGGTTTAGGTTTTTGATGTAACAATTCGTAACAACGGATTGTGCAATCACCTCCACACTTGTTGGTGTCATGAGAAATGAGATGGTGGGTTAGTGCAGCATCATTGTTCACTTTATAATTGAACAGTGAAAAATATTGCTTTGTTACAAAATAAAAATAAAAAATAAATAACTTTTTATTATTTAAAATTTTAGTGATACCTCATATGACCCTGTAGCTACTATGGAGTTGGAGATACATCGATCCAAATGCCCATCAATGCAGACATACAGGGTTATTCAAAGAGATCCGAATTGTGGCCGAAAGATAACCGAAAGCTGAAATTCAGCGTATACTTAACTTTCCTGGCCATTCGGCTATTCAGAGAGCAGGCAGTTCGCCAAATGTTGGCGAATTGCCTGCACATACGGTGCCTGTTCGAGGACAGTGAAATTCCCATAGAGAAGCAATGCTTTGTCTATTCAGAGAACACAAAACAGCTGAGAAAGGTTGCCGAAATGCTCTGCCATTCGGTGGTTTCATTCGACAGGTTTATTCAGGAGAATCCCATAGGCTTCAATGTTAAAAATATTACCATTTTAATTCAAAATGTAATAAACCTTTTATTATTTTATTCTGCAGTAAAAAGTTTCTTTATTTTTAGATTTTTTTCTAGGATCTTTTAGGCATTTTCTGGATTTTTTTGCAATTTTTTTTAAATCGTTTTTTCTTTTTTCTGTGACAGCCCTTTTTATTATCATTCATTGGATCTTATATGTAAATTTCAGACATTTTCGTTGTGTAGTTTCTTTGCAAACAGCGTTTCACTTTTCAAACATTCAAACGTACTGGTTTTTTTTTTCACTCCATTCGTCTGCGGTGTCGGGTTTTTCCGGCGGCTGCTCTGTGCTGTGATCGGCGGCTACTCGGGTTTCTCTGGCGTGTTCGGCGGGGTTAATCCAGATGTTTTTGCGGGTTTCGGTGTGCGTTCGCCAGGTTTTGCGGTTAGTGTTCGTCGGGTTTGCGGTGGCTTTTCCCTGCACTATGACGGCCCTGTGGTGCTTGCTGAACACACCGCAGGGTCGCCGAAATGGGATCACCAAATCGAACCGAATTGAAGAGACCGAAAAGTCACCAAACGTGCAGTGACTTTTCGATTCTCTTTGAATATCCCTGCTAGCTATCCTTTCTCTGGGCCTATTCTGGGCATGGGCCTGAAGCTGCTGCTCCATGTTAATCCGGCCCTGTGGACAGAGCAGAACTGCGTCGCCGACCCCACCACGCGGGCACGGAGAGGCACGCAAAAGACTGCGTGGGACCCCGGGATGCCCTCAGCCCACGAGCTTCTCGCTGTGGCCGCCTGGAAGACGGTCCATCGGAGTTAGGCTGGGGTCAGACCAGCGCACTTTTAACGTGTGTTCTGGCGCACATGATTACGGCCGCACTAGCAGCAGATGACGGGCAATGACGGCCAATATACGATGTACGGCCGCACAAAAGTCCGGCCGTGCAACGCAAGTGGAATTTGAACGCATTTTTTTGAGAACGCTGAACCGCTAGTACTGATGTACTGAGTGCGCAGCTGCGGCATAGCGGCATGTTTGCGTGATTAGGAGATGTCAGACACTGCTAATGTCCAGCCTACATAACATCCAGACGCAAAAAGAGTTTTATTGACGATCCGTACAAAATCACGCCCGAAAATGCGTGTCGTCTGACCGTTTTTGCACATTCCATGAAAAAATACGTCAATGCTTTCGGTCGCACTTTTTCACGTTCGCGGGGAAAAATGCTTTCGTCTGACCCTAGCCTAACCTGTCACCTGAGGTAAGCGTCCTGGTTGACAGCGCGTCGCCGGGCGGTGTGACACTGTATTACTGTAAAGAAGCTACAAGGAGCAGACTCAAACAAAAAAACAAAGTTAGTGCTGGACAGAATCAGGGAGAGCACTGGGATGCAGGGATAAGATTCAGATTGTTATAATTGCTAAAAATTACTGTACAGTACAGATAGGTGTTACTGTAATTTCCATATACAGGCATTATACAGATATACCCGGCTCGCTTCTGCAAACCCTCAGGTCGACAGAAGGTAGAGGTCACAAGGCTGGAGTAGCACGAGGGCCAAGTACGGCAGGCAGAGTCATGGTAGCTGCCGACCCAGCACACCCAGTGTAAACCCCTGACACTGCAGTCCCAAAATCAAACCAACAAAAAAAAAAAACACACCACCCTACATGTCTTTAAAAGAAGGAAAGCGCACACCAAGTCTCTCAAACGTGCAGGTACCACTACAGAAGACATAAAAAGAAAGGAAAAGGGGAAAAGAAAAAGACAACGAAAAGGAACAGACATTACACGGAATTATATGTAGGCAGTAATGTAGACAGAAAAAGAAAGGGTAAAGGGAAAAGAAAAAAGACAAAGGAAAAAGGTGGAGGGGTCACTTCAACCGATATCCAGGAGCGAGGTCAGAATCTACACACAGTCATGGCACCTCAGGGGATCCAACACATAGCCAATCCCTACCAGACCGCAAAAATACTTGAAAAGGGAAAACAAAAACTATGTCGCAGCAAGTCTCAACAAATAAAACAAGTAAAACAAAAGTACAGTCCACCAGATGGAATACCATAAACATATTCAACTGAAAAATTAGGTACAAAAAGGCCAAAAAAGGTAAAAAAGATAAGACATTGCCCTCGAACCTCAGCCATAGGGGTTCAACAGCTCCTAGGGTCATCCAAGAGTCCTCAGAACAGAAGAAGCATAGCTTAGTCAGGACCAGACTGTTACGTCCTCAGCCCCCGCAGTGCTGCCTGGGGGGTCTGGGCACCGGGCAGTGTCGCTGGCTGGCCAGGTGCCAGCAGTTAGTAATGGTCGATCGGCATCTGGGGGGGGGGTCTGGCGTGGTCACGTGGAGCCGCCAGGTTTAAAGCAGGGCGCGAGTTATTGCTCGTCGCCCTGACGTGGAGTATAGTTCCCACATCGCCTGCTGTCTAGTATCTTGCTAATTGATTACCCAGTTGCCGACTTCCTTGAACGAGGATCCTGTATATGTTTTGACCAGGCTATTTCTATTGACGATTCTCTTGCTTTATCCCTTTGTGTTTTGTCTGAGTGGCTCTGTGTTCATGTTCCTGTTTAACCGCATGTTTGCTGTTTGGAGGTCTGCCCGCCAGTTTGACAAACTCATCTCTCACCCAAGGTCTCTGTTGACTAAACAATCTGGTTTGAGTCCTAATCGCAAGGCGTCCGATTGTGTGTCTACCTGTCAGTTTGTGAGACCTGATCATTGCTCCAGCTGTCTGTTGTGTTGTTTATTCATTCTGGTTGCAGCCTTGACCACAGGTTCACTGATTTTGTGACTGCCCTGCAGGCTGCACAATTCACCAACCGTGCAGACTACTTGCTTGAAAACAAATCTACCATTGATTTCACCTATCTTATACCAAGTCATGCTCATGTCTCCAGACAATGTATCTATGTGAATCGAGTATATGTGTTTACACTAAGCAGTCTCTTGGTCTCGAAACCAATTGAGTTTAAGTGGTATTCAGGATTGTTTATTACCTTCCTGGCTTGGGATACTAGGTATTACAGTCCTCATTATTTTGAAATCTTGTATCAGAAAAATCTGTCCATTTAAGATCCTAACAGCACTTATCCGGGGTGAGCGCCATAGCACCCGTTGCACAGACAAATCCGGCACTCGACACACTCCTAAAAGAAGCCAACAGGGGCCACCCCTCCTCCGGAGTGGCAATGACACACTGCACCCCATTAGAAGAGAGCACAACAGAGCCAGCCCCCCCCCAGTGATACTGAACCTCTGTGGGCCTCTGGGTCATGCTTCGCCTCACCCAGGAAGTCCAGGATGACACAGCTGGCAGCAAAGATGGTCGCAGAAGGCAGACTGCAACTACAGGCCCGGAGCCTAGCATGGGTACAGACTCTGTCGGGGGGAATCTGCTTCACAGCGCAGTACCCCCTTCCCACTTCCAGTGGATGAGAATTTTCAATGGGCGACCCAAAATCAAATGGGGGGATGCCAAAACTCAGGAAATTAAAGCAAGTCAGCTGGAGAGCGCTCCGAATGGCGTCCGCTCCCCTCAACAATCAGCTCCACCCCCCAGAAATCCTTTTTTTGCCTCTTATTGTTTGTTTATTTCCAATAAAAGACTGCTAATTATACCAATTTTTACGCTTTCTTCTTTTTATTTAGTTTTGTAGTCCTGTAAACAGAAAATATATAATATAAAGAAAAATGCTGGCAAGGCCAATTCAGACAGGTGTCTGTTGACCTTTCAGTGTGAGGGTTGTACGTAAAAGTTAGACAATACTCTTTGCAAATAGAGATACAAGTTTTTACCTATGCCAGTTATAAGGATTCAATACAGTAATAATACAGAAAGGAAATATGCTGCCCGATGCCTTCAGTTTTGACTTTATTTTTCTTTTGACAGATTGACAGAAGAAAGGTCTGAAAATTTGAATTCAATAATTCAATACTGTGCATTCCAATCAGAACACATGTATATATACAGTATATATATATATGACAGTCATAACACTTCATATATAATTATCTAGGAAAGTAAAATGGTCTGTTATTTTTTTCTATGCAATAATATTTAATTTTCCCTGACATTGTCTCCGTTATCTACAATTATCATTGTTTTAATATTTAGGAAGAACATGGCTCGACATTTGCCTTAGTGTATTTGCAGCAAATTGTTAACACAAATATAAATACCATTCTGATGACTTGGATGTTGTTTTTAATCATTTTGCCCATCTGTCTGTGTGAAAGAACCCACTTGACATGGTTGACCATAGTATGCTTCTAGAGATGATGAATTATCAACAGATAATACAGAAGGCACCATATGTGTCTATTTGTCATTACACTCACCAGAGAAATCTAAAGTCATTTTTTTTCATCAGATTTTTGTGCCAACCTTATATTTACATTTATAGAGATGTCCTTATTAATCAAAGTAAGTTTTGATATTGGAGACCTCCCTGCTAAAAGTAATAAATATATATATATCTATATATTGTGACGTAGTGCATGGATGGCACTGTGTAATGCAAATTAAATTTCTGAAAGCCTTCATTCCTTTCTTTACATAAATAGTCTGGTGAGAACTGGGAAAACGATTGATTAGGATTTCAATGGTGAGCTGTTTCACTTCCTATTTATGTTGATGTTCCTTTGCAAAATTCTACAATAGCAGTGTTGGGCAGATCTCTAGTCGTGAATTTTCTTCAATGATTAAGGTATAATATCTTTATTTTTAAGTTTATACCGTCATTTGTACTGCCTTTAAGAAAGTATGTACTCTATCTTTTGGAAACATTTGTTATTTTGTCATCTTCAGGTGTTGAATGCACAAAAGGGTCATCTACAATTTTCTCAGAAAGCAGCCAAAATTAATTTGCAATAGGCAAAGGAGAGCAGTGTGCTTAACGGGTTGAGGGAGATAAGACACTCTGTGCAAGGAAAGAATGTCTCAATAAGAGCTGATGATGGTTATCTTTCTCAGGCTGGAATAGCAACTTCCTTCAATATTCTTCAAAAAAAGAGGTTATGCCCAAATCTCTGAAGACCATTTCAACCTTTCCTTGTCTTTGAAGTAAGGCATGGAAACCAATCCATAGAAAGTAAGCTAATACTTCAACTAATTAAAAAATATGCATAGAT
Source organism: Leptobrachium leishanense (assembly GCA_009667805.1). Lineage (NCBI taxonomy): Eukaryota > Metazoa > Chordata > Amphibia > Anura > Megophryidae > Leptobrachium > Leptobrachium leishanense. The sequence continues at coordinate 122,956,316 of CM019067.1, read as the reverse complement.
ACACAAAAAGCAGTGTCGCTCCTGTTCCCACCAGGGCGGCTGCAACAACCAGGAGTAACCAACCCAGTTCAGCTTTAAAACATAGCAAGAAAAAAATGTGTCTGCGCTCATTTCTATATAGCTCCATGTAAAACAAAACACAATCGAGGTTTTGGCTTACTTGAATGGCCATTAAAGTGTAAGCTCACCTGCCCCATCAAAGCACCTATGGTAAGGTGAGTCCTACCTAATGAAACCAAGAGACGCTCCTCTAAGCAACCACACACTTTATTTATACCACCAAATACTTCCACTTTGGGATTTCATTATTATAAAATGATCTGTGGTAGATAAATTAAAATGTAAAATGCCAAAATAAATAAACATCAATGTAACTGTAAAGAGACATGTTTATTTTAAAGATGTGTAGCCCTTTGCATGTTTAAAGGTAAGGGTTCCTTTAAGGCTAGGGTCAGACTAACGCATTTCTGACGTCTACCGTCAAAAAGTGCGTTGATGTGTGCAAACGCATTTTTTTACGGAATACGCGAAACCGGTCAGACGATGCGCAATTCTGGACGTATTTTTTGACAGAGCTGTGAAAAAAGACAGAAATCTGATGAATCTAATTAATTGATGAATGAAAAAATAAGGGGAAGGGGTATAAAAAGCCATTTTGTGTATGGTGGCGTTTTTCAAAGATGGATGCAGTACAGGTGTTTCTGTTTGCTGCAATGGGGTACCTGTACCTTAAGAAGAAGGGAAAGCGGCGAAGCTGGGTGCATCAAATTAACGCTGCCAGACCCACGCATGGACACTTTGTGACGCTGTACAGGCCACTGCGAGAGAGAGACCCCGTCAAGTTCTTCAACTACATGCGGATGTCCATCCCCTCCTTTGATGAACTGTTGTCGCGGGTACGCGAGCTGCTGACCAAGATGGACACCTATATGAGGGCTGCCATACCACCGAAGGAGATGCTGGTCATCACTTTGCGGTACGTACTATCACACACCTGCATACATGACATCGCTGCCAGTCATCTGACATGAGTGCATCATGTCTGTAGTCATATGCCCACTGGCACATGCATACACACACACACACACGGGCATCACATCACATCACACGTACAGAATCATAAATGACTCCGACAACAATGTAGACCAAACAAATTATATTATATGAAACATATGAAAGAAAATAACAATAATATATTCTGGACATATATTATATCTTGTCAACTGAAGGTCAGGATATATTAAACGTCAAACCATACAACACATTATTACAAACAAACTAAATACATAATTATGACATGTATTACAGATCATACCGACGAGCATCTGGGTCATGAGGGCCGGTGGTGTGCTAGAGCAGGACTCTGACTCTGTGGGTGGCCTACCTACAGGGGGCATGGGTGGGTGGGTGGACAGCACCTGACTGGGGAGGGAAGATCCACTGGCATTGGCGGATTGTGGCACTGCACCGTAATAAACGGCTGCCTGTTGGGGACGGGAAAGGATGTCATCAAATATTGCCAGGGATCTGCGGCGGTACTCCACCTTCTGAGCCGGGGTCATCTGGTTGAGGAGGGACAGACAAGAATTAAAAAATGACATATCCTCGGAGTTGGCAAGCATGCAGCGTTGATGTGGATGGTCAGTTTGAGCCTCCATGAAGGTAACCATGGCCTGCTCCAGGTCTGTAGCTGGTGCCCTTCTCCTCTGTGCAGGTCTGGTGCTGACTGTTGGTGCTGTACCTTGCACCTGTCCTGTCTCCACATCCTCCTCCAGCTGCGACTCTGCACCACCCCGGTTGGCCTCCTCCTGGCAGCTGGCAGAACCTCCTGGTAGCAGGTTTTGGACCTGTGAGCCGGAGGACGATGGCTGGTCAATGCTGCTGACGCTACTTCGCGGTTCCTGGGTCCTTCGGAGGAACGACAGTTGTTCCGTGTATATATATCCACGGACCTTCTTCGAGCCAGCTCCAGAGCGCGCAGCCATGGCTTGTCTTTTCTGTACCCGCGTATAGTTGTCGCGTACTGTGCGCCATTTGTTCATGGCCTCTTGTGCTGCAAAACATGATGAGTGTGACATTAGCTTGGGTTCATCGGATGTGATCATAATCAAACATTTTTATTATGTCTTCTAGGTATCTTGCTAGTGGATGCAGTTTGAAAGATCTGCAGTACAACTTCCGCATTGGCAGATCAACAGCTGGTGAGACCGTCCGCAGGGTGTGCCAAACAATATGGCACACCATGAAGGACCAATGTTTGCCAATACCGACACACAAGGCATGTGTAGAAATTGCAGCAGGATTCTGGGAGAGAGCCAACTTTCCAAACTGCCTGGGAGCCGTGGATGGCAAACATGTCCGCATAGTGAAGCTACAGCAGAGTGGCTCACTGTATCAGAATTATAAACATTTATTTTCCATTGGTCTACTGGCGGTGGCAGATGCCAACTATAGTTTGGTGTATGTGGATGTCGGTTCATACGGCAAAGACTCTGACTCCACACTGTTCAGGAACTCCACACTGTGTCCACACTGTGGAATGAAATTGAGAGTGGGTCCCTGAACATCCCCAGACCCGCTCCTTTGCCTGGCAGTGACGTAGCAGTCCCCTATGCCTTCGTGGGTTACGAAGCATTCGGCCTATCCACACATCTCCTACGGCCCTACTCAGGGACACACCTGACTGTGAAGAAGCGGGTGTTCAATTACAGGCTGTCGTGGGCGAGACGGTATGTCGAGTGTACCTTTGGCATACTGAGCAACAAGTGGAGGATTTTACATAGACCGCTTGATGTACATGTTGATTTCTGTGTGGATATAGTCAAATGCTGCTGCCTCCTACATAATTATGTTCGTGCCAGGGATGGTTTTAATTTTGATGATACCCTCACAGTTATGGGTCTGGAAGATTATGTGAACGATGACATAATAGCTGTGAATAGATACAGCAACAGGTTTTGTGATGCTCTGTCTAATTATTTTACTAGCGATGCAGGTCAGGTGCCCTGGCAGCTGGGGAGCATTTGAGATTTCACGACAATGAATTATTTATTTTATTCGTATTCTTATTGTGACTTACATGTATGCGATTATGAATTAAATAATCATATACTCACTCTGCATATTCTGCTCTTTCTCTGACCACGTATCATACTCTGGGTACACGACACGGGACACCACGACCCATGCGCTGGCCTTCTTCACCTTCTCTTTGTACCTCTCGCAGGCCGTGTCCCATATCTCTGGATGCTCCCCCACAGCGCTGATCAGCCTCTCCACATCAATTTCTGGTCCAGACATTTTTCACACCAGTTGCAGGTACACTCCAACAAAACCTGGAAACTCTGGCTGTTTGGACGTTTTGTAGGCCGGACATTAGCAGCGTCTGACGTCTTCTAATCACGCACACACGCTGCTATGCGGCCGCAGCGCACTCTGTACGTCTGGACTAGCGGTATCACGTTCTCGAAAAAATGCGTTCGTTTGCCGGTTGCGTTGCGTGGGCACACTTTTGTATGCCCGTACTGCGTATATTGCCCGTCATTGGCCGTCATTTGCTGCTACTGCGGCCGTGATAAAGTGCGTCTGCACACGCGTTCGCACTGCCTAAGTCTGACCCTAGCCTAAGTGGGCTTGGTTATGTAGTGGGTAGGACTGTCTCTAGTTTCAGAGTATAGGAACCAGCTACTTCCTGGTTTCAAAGCTGTTGCAGTTGCTGGAGGAGAGATCTTAGTGTGATGCAATCACTCCTCATAAGAACTTAATCTGCATGTGATCTAAGGGGCGCACATGGTAATTTACCGCTGTATTTGTTTTATATTGTGTATAATGTTGTTTTATATCACTTTACATGGACAATGTGATCTGTTAAAGATGTAAGTGGATTTATCATATTTCTGTTGGAAAGACATGTTTGTTTTATATGAGAGATTTGTAAAGGACGGTGTTTATCCCTTTCACTGCTGAGGCATTTCACCGCTGTGTGCTGAGCTAATTTTTACTGCTTTCGCTCATCATGTTCAACGCAATTTGAAGCCACTTTTTATTATACGACCCAGACATATTATATATCGTTCTTTCCGGCAGACTCGGCAGATTCATAATATATCATTTTTATATGTATACGTCAGGTCCTGCCTGTATATTATAACAAAAAATGCAATACAATTTGAATTTTTAATCATCTGCAGTGTGTAAAGTGTTTTTTTTCACCTTTTAACACATGAACATTTGCAGTTATATTTTCTATGGGGTGCGCTTGTACAAAAATTAGAAATGGGGACTTATTAAATTTTTTGGGGGGAATGATTTTTAGCAAACGCACCCCATAGAAAAAAAATCCTTAGTGCAGCATCATTGTTCACATTATAATTGAAATGTGAACAATATTGCTGCATTAATAAAAATAACACACAAAAAAAATGTGGGTTTTTTTATTATATTTTTTTTTTATTTTTGTTTTACTTTATACCTGATCATGTTGGGTATCATTCGAAAGGCCCAGGCCATTCAAATGACACCCTCCATGACCCCCTAGCCACGGTTCTGAAGATATCGGGATTCAAACGAACCCCCTATCTCCACCAGGGGATTCCCTTGGGAAATCCCCGGGCAGCTAGGGGTTCCCCGGCTATCTGACATCATCACGCTATGCGTGAGGACGTCAGGCAGTGAGGGGGGACCCGGGGGTGGAGCCGCCATCCAAGGTGGCGGCCCCCACCGGAGCTAGGCCGGACTTCGGCACCGCAAGGCGCTGAAGTGCGACCCGGTGCCTGAGGGGTTAAAGCCAGGCACCGTTTAAAAGGGGAGACTCTCCCCTTTTAAGTGGTGCCTGGCTTTTCTTTGTGGGACCTTCCGATCGGGAGGGAGAGGGATCCGAACGGATCAACCCCTCCCATCCAGGCGATCTCCCAGCATTGCTGGGGGGTCGCCTGGAAATGACGTCATCGCGCATGGTGCAATGACGTCATTTACATCGGGAGGAGCTTGACTTCAGCGTCTGAGGACGCTGAAGTCAGAACGCCGCGGGACCCCGGACAGAGAGGTAAGTATCTCTGCCGGGGGTCCCGCAAAGGTGATGACATGTGGGACACGTCCTCAGCATACAGCAGGGGGGGCGGAGCTAACTGCCAGCGGAGTAAGGTCGCATTTTGCTGAGCTCTCTCTTGCTTGATACTCAAGCCTGCTGTTTTACTGCGACTTACCCCTGACTGCTGTGCCCGACACATTGAGGGACTAACTGGATGTCTCCCCGACCTGGGACCAGACCGATTTGAGATTTTTTCTCCTATTTTTTGCCGCACTTCGAGGCCTACCCAGGGTGGCCATCTTGAAGCCTGCGGCTGGAGCAGAGCTCCTCTGCGGCTTTGTGAGCTTTACAGACCGGGCGAGATATGGGAAAAAAAGACGGGGAAGGGGTCTGGTGTCTCGGAGGGGCCCAGGCAGATGGACATACGGGACTCCCCAGGAGAAGATCGAAGACAGTGCCCTCTTTTCTACCCACCTGGGATCCCTGCAATCTAAGGTGGAGCTGCTGTCGGGTGTCGTTGAGAAATTGGAGGCCCGTCATAGACAAAGGAATGTGAGGTTTCGGGGGATACCTGAGATGATCCAGGCGGTGTCTTGCTACCCTATACTAATGGAGTGGCGGCACACGTGCTGGGGAGGACTGCAGGAGACTCTGTAATTTTTTGCTTGGCGCTACGTATTAGGAAGCCGGCTGCGGCACCTGAGGGGGCGCCACGCGACGTGATTGCCATTGCTGGGGAGTTCACGGATAAACAACGGCTGCTGTTGAATCCTATGGCCCGTGCTTCTTTTCTTTTTGAGGACGCAATGCTTACACTGTACAATGACCTGCCGTTTCTTACACTAATGGCAAGACGGCGCTTTCGGGACGTGACTACCTTTCTGAGGGATTCGATATCGGTGGGGTCCTGCTGGCTCCCTGGCTGTCAGTCATGCCAACCTGAGCCACTCGGCGGCTACGCCGGAGGCTGTGTGGTCCCTGTTGCGCTCCCTTGGGCTTATGTCCACCCTGTCCTCGGTGGTTGGTAGTCCCGGGCCCCCTCCCTGGCCGAACCGGACCCAGGTTAGACCTATACAGTTTCCGGTAACTGTGTTCCGTACAGATTTCGATACTGCCTCCCTCCTCCCCTGGTTGATAGGCGGATGCAACCGTGTGCCCCCCCTTTACATTCATTGTATTGTATTTCTTTTTTGCTGACCCTTTGCTGACTTTTATTTTTGTCCCTATTGCTTGATGGGACCCCCGCACGGAGACGAATTTGTGGTCACTTCTCTATGATGTTTACCGCAGTGCTCTCGACTTCCTAGCTGTGAGTGTTTTTTGATGTCTCCTACCCCCCCGTTTTCCCTTTCCTTCCTCCTTTTCCTCTATTAGTTTTTACGTATCGATCCGTGCTGCAGATCCCCTCCCCCTTTTTTCCTTTAATTTTATTTTATTTATTTTTTTCATTCTCCTTTTCTTTTGGTGTTTGGGGTCACCTCGGGCGCGCCATTGTGGCGGCCACCATGGCTCTGCCCGCCATACCTGGCCCTCGATTGCCCCGGCCTTGTGACCTGCACATTTCCATGGCCTCCTACGGTCCTCTGGATCCTCGGGAGTGAGCCAGAAAAGTCACATATATGGTCTTTTTAATTTTTTTATGGGTTCTGGAGCACCTTCTGGTATGTCTCCCTCCTCCTCACCTTCCTATTTTGAGTACCCCCTGCCCCACTCTGTGTCTATATGCTTTCGTAATGTGTATGGAAGATTTAATAGTTTTTCTGGCAGCAGTAACTTTGCTTTTCTCTGCATCTTTTCTCTTTTGTGACTATATGATGTCTTGCATACTGAGGCCCTGCGTGGCCATTTTATATACTTTACCTGTCAGATGTTATGCTGCCATTGTTTTCAAAATAAAACGTTGAATTACAAAAAACTCAGCATACAGCGGGAGTAACTGAGCACGTCGTCAGCAGTGAAGGGGTTATGCATATTTTGAACATTATTTGGTTTAATTTCTTGTTGTTTTCACGGTGTCGGTTAAAAAAAGAGTGATAAAATAAAGAGCCAAAAGACATCTGTATGAAGCATGCCATTTCTTTAGACCTGTGCAGCTACAATGAATGTAAAGTAAATATTGATATCTATCATTAACCCGTGAACGCCAAGGGATATACTATGACGTCTGTGTGGTGGGTGGGCCTTGAAGAAGCAGGGTGTACTGGTGCGCCACGCTGACTTCAATAGGCTGCCTCGGCCCCTCCCCTGAACTCAGGCCGTCCCCCTGCAGACAGTGACATGCGCCACGTGTCGGCTGTGGGGGGGGGGGCCAAATCAGAGGCCCAAGGGCACTGGTACGCCTCGGTGGTGTTGACCCCCTCCCAACAGGCGATGCCTGCCCATTGTAAAGGGATTAATATATAAAATTAGGAACTAATTATATAATAAATAAATAAATAATTGTGCACAAACACTTACTACATACATAGTGTACTCGTGTACACAATAGTAGGTTGCAAAAAAATATAAAACTATCAAAATAAAATGTACATCTCAAATTGGCTCCGAAATATAATGAAATTCACTCTAATGCATAATAATACAATGTTTATTTCAAAATACGAGCCTGTATATTTTCCCATGAGTAGAGATTATACATGCATATAATATCTATTGGTAACCAACTTGACAACCTTTTCCAGTGGATGAAAATGGACAACAGTTCTTATGAAGTGTCTTTTTAAAGCGATGACCAACTATAATAGACATTACACTTTAATTATAGTGACATGTTGTAAATGACAGTACTGTTAGTTTATCTTGTGTCATTTTTGGTAACACTAGCTTATTTAGCACTGCATATGCCAATCATATAACCCTGCCTTATGCTGTACTGACATGTGCAGCAAGAGCAATTTGATCATACTGCCGTCTTTCTGTTGAGATTTCTTTTGATTTGTTCAGTCCATTTACTCTGAGTTGTATAGCTGTATAGTGCTATTTAACTTTACATAACATTTTTATAGTTTTAAAATACATTTACCTTGCTGATGATCCAATATATATATCATCCAGAAACCATAATTGTTCCATTCAGGTTATGTAAACATATCTTATATTGGAAGGCAGCATGTGAACTATGTCTACTCTCAAAAATAATTATTGCCTTGAAACGTGCTCCTGTCTATTTATTATTTATAAAATAAAACCATTTTGTGCAGGAGAATTGGGATACAACATTGCCAGTTAGAGATGTAATATAATAAAAACTAAAGTGTGAAACGTGCTTTGAATATAGGATGATGTGCTCCTTGTGTAGGCTTTCAAACTAGTTTTGTTCACTTTTGGTGTATAAATGAAAGTATTTTTTAATAAATGTATAGATGTTTCAATTCTAATGTTTGCACTTTGCATATTTTCCAACATTGGGAATTTGCATTGGGATTTTAGCTGTGTCTTAGAACAACTGCGCCACTGGGGAAATGTTGCTTCATCCCTAAAGATCTAGAGGGTGATAATGTTAATTATAAGGTTTTCTTAGGAACATGGCCAAATGAGAATGTCAGATGATAAGAAGCAGGAGGGTATATGTATTGTGTTGAAGCCCAAGCTTGTGACTGGAACTGTTATAGCCCATCATTACCATGGTGATTATTGAGCTATATCAAGGTGTACCAGGGTCTCTCATAACTGAGTACCATTTGTAGCAAAGAGAAAGAGATGAAACATTAACCTCTTTGACGCAGACCATCTGCTTTGATGCTTGGAATGTATTGTGGGAGGACAGGTGTCATGGATAGCAAGTAAGCAAGCATGCAGACAAAACCCAGTATGCGAGGAAACCCCTAATCTGATGGGTCGGTCCTTAGAATAGCTGGATCTGAACTGAATAGAGAATGTGAGAGAACAATACATGTAAGTACTGAACCCACAGGGACAAGAGAAAGATCGCAGTACCAATACAAAGCCAGAAGTCGGTACACAGAATCAGTATATTAAAATATAATTCAGGGAATATAGAGGGAAATCAAAGTCTAGATACAACAGCCAGGGTCAGAATACAGAATCAATATAAAGCAAACAGTGCCAAGAGCAGCAACAAGAATTGAAAATACTAAGCCAGAGGTCAAACTGAAGGATGGGGAACTTGCTGAGGTGTCTACTTGGAACCACAACAGGGCACAGAGCTCTGTCAGTTGTTGTTATTTAACCCCTTACTGGGTTGTGGTGTTAATGCCAGTAGGGTGTACTAGTATGCCCTTCTCTCTGGCTGCTGTGACGGGCCCTTCCTCTGACCTAATGATACTGCCTCCTGGTGATCCTGCGGGCCCTACCAACCTTGCAGCTGCTGTGTACAGTCAATCCCTTGAATGTGCATACGGATAGAAGCAGCGGTTCTAGGTCTCCTGCGGGGTTCCTGGCCCCATATGGAAGTATCTTCTAGCTGCAGCTTTGATAATACCCCACGCTGACATGTGCAGGGACAAGGAGGTACTAAGTATGCGTGATGTCAATCTCTTTCTAATGATTCCTCGGTCGGGCGTCGGAATCCCCAGATACACTGGAATGATGTCAGAAGCCTCTTGTCATGTGCTGTAAAAGAACGGCCAGGTAGGTGAGTGCATTGCTCAATTATCCTATCATTGAACTAGTGTTCCTGCTTCCTTGTCTACCTTATTATCCTGCTGTTTGATATCCCGATTGCTGAACCTCTGCTTGTTATACCAGTATTGCTTATCTGCCGAATACCCTTACCTTTGGCTCCCTGGTTACTGAATTCTCACCTGCTATAACAACTCGGCTTGTCTGCCGCCTGCCTACAACTGTATTTGTATGTTTTACCACTTATGAATCTATGCCGTCTGCCTATTTGACCTCTGCTCCGTACCTAGCTACTTGCTTAACAGACCCCTGCTTGTTGTACCACCGCTTACCTACAAGCCTCTACCCGCCTATCATATGAAAATACTATGCATCCTAAATACCTGGATCTCCAAGAGCCCCTTACCTGGCGCTATTGATATGTTTGGTGGACGGCGTTATACATATATCCCCTGCCTTGATATCTGCTCTGCACAGGCGATATTCTGCACTTTTCGGTCTACAAATACTACAACTCTGAGTATATTTCTGATCCTTACATTGTAAGTGTACATTTTTTCATCTGCTCAGGGCTTATCGTTCTGTGATCCTTCAAACACCAAAGACAGGAATTGTATTGAACATTTATAGATAATGCCATATAGCTCATTTCATATATTCAATGTATCACAAAAATAAATTTTTTGAAAGACGTCTATCGACCAGGTCATATAGTATATCACAAAGGTTACGTGAATTGGACACCAACCATTTAGATGGATCTTGAAGTTGCTGGGGTGTCTGGTAACACCAGAATTGCTTGAGAACATTGACGAACATACCCCATGGTTTCATCATGTAGAGTTAAGAGGGGGCTATTTTGTGGGTGGGTTGGCCCATCCAGTCTAAATGGTCAACTAGAGGACTGCTTATGGTTTCAAAACTGTTTCTTGAATTTTAGATGTAATAAAGCCTTTTTTTCAGTTCCAAAATTCAGTGTAACATATTGTATATTAAAATTAAGCATTGCCTTGATGTTTACCTTCTTATTCCTATATAGAAAGCCAACGCTGAATTATTTATTCTTTATTCAACTATCCGATAAATCTTCTTCATGCTAATTTCTGTTGACTCTGAAAAATCATGGGCAACCATGTTTGTGACCCTTTGTTTTCTTCCTCCGAAGATATAACCCAGACCTCTTCATGCTCTCTGTCAAAAGAATAAGAATAAATATAGATATCCTGATCATTTTGTAGAAAACAGTTGGCCGTGTACCTTAAAATGAGAACTATGAACATACAAGAGTTCAGGGGAAAATATTTTTAGCCACACTTTCCATGGGTGTCATGGATTTTTACAATGAATGATGCGACAGAACAATGTGTGTAATGATTAATTGCTAAATGTCAAGAATGTCATCCTTAATAACTGTCAACAGAAACCACAAAAATGACTTCTTGTTCATAGTGCGTATTCTTTTCATTAACTCATTCACTTGGAAGGGTCCAACAGCTGTCAATATAATTGACAGTCTTCGCTTTAACCATTTAAAGATGCAAAATTTAAAAAATCTATTAAGCGATTATATATCATTCAGATTATTGTGATAAGTTTCATTATTTAAATTGTGTGTATTCCTTCATTTATATAGTTTCCCCTTTTTCCTGTGTCCAAGACATATGTTTTATATGTAGAGACCATTAGGTGGTGGATCAAAAGGGCATGTACCTTGATTTTCAGGTGCAGGTTTTTTCTGTAACTTATTTTTCTCGTAACCACACATTGATTGGATTTTTGCATTATCAGCATATTCCTCTGTTTGAACTTCTCCCCCCCACTTCAAGCATCTGTCTTGAGCCTCAACGTAAAATTCACTTTTGCTTGAAGAGCATAGGCACCAATCTGAATCTAGTCATTTGAATCTGAGGGTGCAAGCAACATGCGGGGTAAAAAATGACAAGCTCAGAGTCGTGTCTATAAATGCTCGCGGTTTAGTCAATAAAATCAATGAACTGGAGGCAATGATGGCAGCTGAAAAAGTAGATTTAGTGGCGGTTACTGAGACATGATTCAGTGAGAAAAATAACTGGGACATAACAATACCGGGGTACTCTTTATATAGAAAAGACAAAGAAGGTAGGAAAGGAGGAGGAGTGGCCCTGTATGTAAAAAAAACAACATAAAAATAAACCAAATAAAAGTGAGCGAGGTGAACATAGAGTCAGTTTGAGTTAGCTAACATTTGGTAATCATACAGTAGCACGTGTAGGTGTGATCTATAGACCCCCTGGACAAGTAGAAGAGCTAGATAATCTGCTGTTTGAGGAAATAGCCAAAATGACAATGAAGGGGGAAGTTATTATCATGGGGGACTTTAATCTTCCTGATGTGAACTGGAAAAATCAAAATAGCTGGGTGCGCCAGGAGTACAAATATTCTAAACTCCCTACTGGGATTATCTCTAACACAAGTAGTTGAGGAGCCGACCCATAAAAGAGGCCATATTGGATTTAATACTCACAAATGGAGGTTTGTTATCAGACGTTGTTGTAGGTGAAAATTTGGGATCTAGTGATCACCAGTCAGTGTGGTTTAATATAAGAACAGGGATGGAGCTGCACCACACAAAAACAAAAGTTTTAGGCTAGGGTCAGACTAACGCAGTGTGAACGCGCGTGCAGCCACATTTTATTACGGCCGTAGTAGCCGCAAATGACGGCCAATGACGGGCAATATACGGAGTATGATATACATAAATACAGAAAAAATGGCGTCGCGCCCATACTCACCGGAGCGGCAGCAACTGCCAGGAGTAACAGCCCAGTCAATGTATAAAACATAACAAGGAAAAAGAGTGTCATCTGCGCTCGTTTCTATGTGTTCCATGTACAACAAAAATGAGCTTTTTGTTTGTTTCAATGGCCATTGCAACGTAAGCCCACTCGCCACTTCAAGGCACCTCTTTAGAGTGGGTACCTAACAGTTGTAACCAAAAGGCCGCTCTACTGAGCAGCTCCAAGCCTCTCCAGCTGCTTTTCAGCCAAGGAGAGGCAAAGATGGTGGGTTATATTTATACACGCACCAAACACTTCCCATTTGGGATCAAAAACAAAAACATGGAAAGAGGAACAGCTGCAGAACGACGGACTGGTGTTACAAGCATGATATAAATAAATATAGAAAAAATGGCGTCGCGCCCATACTCACCGGAGCGGCAGCAACTGCCAGGAGTAACAGCCCAGTCAATGTATAAAACATAACAAGGAAAAAGAGTGTCATCTGCGCTCGAAAAGCAGCTGGAGGGGCTTGGAGCTGCTCAGTAGAGCGGCCTTTTGGTTACAATTGTTAGGTACCCACTCTAAAGAGGTGCCTTGAAGTGGCGAGTGGGCTTACGTTGCAATGGCCATTGAAACAAACAAAAACCTCATTTTTGTTGTACATGGAACACATAGAAATGAGCGCAGATGACACTCTTTTTCCTTGTTATGTTTTATACATTGACTGGGCTGTTACTCCTGGCAGTTGCTGCCGCTCCGGTGAGTATGGGCGCGACGCCATTTTTTCTGTATTTATGTATATCATGCTTGTAACACCAGTCCGTCGTTCTGCAGCTGTTCCTCTTTCCATGTTTTTGTTTTTGATCCCAAATGGGAAGTGTTTGGTGCGTGTATAAATATAACCCACCATCTTTGCCTCTCCTTGGCTGAAAAGCAGCTGGAGCGGCTTGGAGCTGCTCAGTAGAGCGGCCTTTTGGTTACAATTGTTAGGTACCCACTCTAAAGAGGTGCCTTGAAGTGGCGAGTGGGCTTACGTTGCAATGGCCATTGAAACAAACAAAAACCTCATTTTTGTTGTACATGGAACACATAGAAACGAGCGCAGATGACACTCTTTTTCCTTGTTATGTAATATACGGAGTATGGCCGCACAAAAGTGCGGCCGCGCAACGCAAGCGGCAAACGCCTTTTTTTCGAGAACGTGATACCGCTAGTACTGACGTACAGAGTCCGCTGCGTCCGCTAGCGGCATGTGTGCGTTATTAGGAGACGTCAGATGCTGCTAATGTCCGGCCAACATAACGTCCAGATGCAAAAAGGGTTTTATTGATGATCTGTACAAAATCACGGACGAAAATGCGCATCGTATGACCGCTATCGCGTATTCCGTGAAAAAATACGTCCATTCGTTCGAACGCACTTTTTCACGGAAAACACGAAAAATGCGTTCGTCTGACCCTAGCCTAAGACTTTAAAAAAACTGATTCTTCGAAAATGAGATTTTATGTGAATGAGTCATTATCAGACTGGAGGAGTTTAAAGGGAGTCCAGGAGAAATGGGATTAATTAAAGGAGGCATTATTGAAGGCCACAGGCAATTGCATTTGGCTTGTTAGCAAAAACAAAAAAGGGAAGAAACCACTGTGGTACTCTACAGAAGTGGCCAAAATAGTGAAGAACAAAAAGATAGCATTCAATAATTATAAAAAAAACTCAGAAGATAGGCAAAGCAATTTATAAGAGCTTCCAAAGCACACGCAGAAGAGAAAATAGCTCAGTCAGTAAAAAAGGGGGACAAAACATTTTTTAGATACATAAACGAGAAAAGAAAAGTAAATCAAGGATTAGTTAGATTAAAAACAAAGGAAGGAAGGTATGTAGAAGAGGATAAAAGTCTCGCTGACTGCCTCAATGAATATTTTTCTTCAGTCTTTGCAGAAGAAAAGGAAGGAAAGGGACCTCATTTAGGTGGAAACACTAAAGCGACATTTACATACGAGTTTACAGAGGAGGAGGTTCTACAGGTTTCTGTCTAAAGTAAAACAAATAAGTCAATGGGGCCTGATGGATCCACCCTACGTTATTAAAAGAGCTCAGTGGTGTAATAGCAAAACCATTAACAGATTTATTTAACCAATCCTTGTTAACGGGAGTTGTCCCAGAAGACTGGAAATTAGCAAATGTTGTGCCCATTTACAAAAAGAGTAGTAGGGAGGAATCAAGGAACTATAGGCCAGTTAGTCTTACGTCAGTAGTGGGGAAATTAATGGAAACCATGTTAAAGGAAAGGATTGTTGAACATCTAAAAACACATAGATTACAAGATCAGAAACAACATGGGTTTACCTCAGGGAGATCATGCCAAACTAATCTTATTGATTTTTTTGATTGGGTAACAAAAATAATAGACAAAGGTGGTGCAGTAGACATTGCTTATTTAGATTTCAGTAAGGCTTTTGATACTGTTCCGCATAGAAGGCTTATCAATAAATTGCAATCTTTGAGCTTGGATTCCAATATTGTTGAATGGATTATTAGGCAATGGCTGAGTGACAGGCAACAGAGGGTTGTGGTAAATGGAGTTTATTCGGCGCAAGGTCTTGTTACCAGTGGGGTACCTCAGATGGTCAGTACTTGGACCCATTCTCTTTAATATTTTTATTAGTGATATTGCAGAAGGTATTAATGGTAAAGTATGTCTTTTTGCTAATGACACAAAGATTTGCAACAGGGTTGACATTCCTGGAGGGATCAGCCAAATGACAAATGATTTAGGTAAACTAAAAAAATGGTCGGAGCTGTGGCAATTGAGTTTTAATGTGGATAAGTGCAAGATAATGCACCTGGGGTGTAAAAACCCAAGGGCTGAATATAGAATATTTAATACAGTCCTAACCTGCTGGGTGGAGTAGAGGTAATGTCACCGCTCTGCATGGAGAGAGCCTGTGGAGTCATGGGTTCGATCCCAGCGAGCAACCTCTCCAGTAAGTGTCCTTGGCAAGACACCTAACGGTACATACTCGCCACCCAGGACATACTTGAAAACGAGAGAAATCTCAATGTATCCTTCCTGGTAAAATCCTTTCACAAAAAAAAACAAAAAAAAAAACCTCAACATCTGAGGAAAGGGATTTAGGGGTTATTATTGCAGAGGATCTAAGGGTAAGTAGTCAATGTAATAGAGCAGCAGGAAATGCTAGCAGAATGCTTGGTTGTGTAGGGAGAGGTATTAGCAGTAGGAAAAGGGAAGTGCTCATGCCACTGTACAGAGCACTGGTGAGACCTCACTTGGAGTACTGTGTGCAGTACTGGAGACCGTATCTCCAGAAGGATATAAACACCTTAGAGAGAGTTCAGAGAAGGGCTACTAAAATGGTGTACGGCTTGAAGGAGAAAGTTACCAGGAAAGGCTTAATGATCTTAACATGTACAGCTTGGAAAAAAGACGAGACAGAGAAGATATGATAGAAACATTTAAATACGTAAAGGGAATCCACAAGGTAGAGGAAGGGAGTATATTTAAAAGGAAACAAAGTAGCAAAACAAGAGGACATAGTCTTAGATTAGAGGGGAAAAGGCTTAAAAGTAACATCAGGAAGCATTATTTTACTGAGAGGGTGGTGGATACATGGAACAGTCTTCCAGTAGAAGTGGTAGAGGCCAAAACAGTAATTGAATTTAAGCAAGCATGGGATAGGCATAAGGCTATCCTAAACAAAAGATAAATCCAGGTTAAGTATCCATGTAATTGGGCAGACTAGATGGGCCGAAAGGTTCTTATCTGCTGACATTTTCTATGTTTTTATTTGCTCCCAATACACCCTGAAATAAACATTGCGCTAATGAATACATACTGGAGTTTATTACATAAAACAATGTCATCACTGTCCAATGTCAAACTTTCCATCAGTTCAGTCATAATAGATATCTTAGATATATATTGGACATTCTGAATAAAATCCCATAGTTGCTTGGGTAGAGGAGCGTTAACATCACTGCTCTACAACTGTGGAGAAGCAGGTTTAACCTTACCACCAAGCCACACAAATGCAGAGAGCAGATTTGGATTCAGGACAGGGCACCGCACCAGCTAGTGTCCTTGGGCAAGACATCTAACAATACGTATGTGACTACCTCACATTATACCCATTTTAGATTGCAGATTCTCTTAGGAACAGGGTTCCCCAATTGCACTCATCCTTGTTAAGCCATGTCTATTGTTCTAATGCATCATCCCCCTGTTCAGATATATTGTACAGCACTGCAGATAATTATAAGCATATCTTATAGTTCCTGACTATGTGATAGTTTATTTTTCATTAATTCAGAAATATCTGTAAATCAGGAATTAGGGAGTGATAGATATGCTACAAATAAGTCCCCACAGAGGGAAAAAGTGGAACAATACTACAGGGTCCTCAATATAATAAGGTAACACCTAGGGATGAGCTGTTCGGTTTGGACGGTTCAGAGTTCGAACCGAACTTTGGTTGTTCGAAAGTTTGCGAATTTCGAACTTTTGGGTGTGTTCGGTTCGAGTTCGAAAAAAAAGAAATTTTGAAAAAAGTATAGAAAATGCTTAAAGAAATGCTAAAAGATCTAGAAATAAAGAGACTCTTTACTGCAGAATATTATAAGCAACGGTTTATTAGATATTGAATTAAAAACTAATGTGTACATGCAAAGATTCTCAACTCTAAATGACCTGTGTTTTTCAAACGGCGTAACAACAACAGGTGTTTTAGTCTGGTCTAATCAATTTGATACATTGTAGACTATACTGAGGGGGTGGGGTGGTGTCTGCTTCTGATTGAGATTTGAGAAGTGTTAATTTCCCTCCTAAAACTTCTAATATGCTGTATTTCACCGCTGTGTGCTCAGCTCATTTTTACCGCTTTCGCTCATCATGTTTAAATGCGATTTTGAAGCCACATTTTGTTAAATGACCAACATGTTAGATATCGTTCTTTCCGGCAGACTCCGCAGATTCATAATATATCATTTTTATATGTATACGTCCTGTCCTGGCTGTATATTATGAAAAAAATGCAATAAAAATTGAATTTTTAATCATTTACAGTGTGTAAAGTGTTGTTTTTTTCACATTTTAGCACATGAGCGTTTGCGGTTATGTTTTCTATGGGTGAGCTTGTACAAAAATTAGAAATGGGGACTTGTTACATTTTGTGGGGGGAATTACGTGATTTATAGCAAACTCACCCCATAGAAAAAAATCATTAGCCCATCATCGTTCACATTATAATTGCAATGTGAACAATATTGCTGCATTAATAAAAATAACACACAAAAAAAATACATGTTTTTTTTTATTTTTTTTTTTTTTTTACTTTATACCTGGTCATGTTGGGTATTATTCGAAAGGCCATGCTCAGGCCTTTCGATTGACACCCTCCATGACCCACTAGATGCCTGGAGATATCGGGGTTCAAATGAACCCCCTATCTCCACCAGGGGATTGGCCTGGGCAATATATATACGCATGATGTGAGCTGGCCTGGGCAATATATATATACACGCATGATGAAAATTTGCAAAGGATAAGGCACGCAAAGTGAAATTTTGATGTGTCTGAAATTGAAACTTACGTGACAACTCTTATTTTTTTTTCCGTTAATTTATATTTGTTCAATACAGTTAATTTTAATTTGTTTAATAGAGTTAATTTAAAATGGTTTAATACAGTTTATTTATATTTATTTTACCTTTACTATTGGTGCTTTTCAAACTTTATTCTTAAGTAAAATGAAATTTAGCAGTTTCATGTTGTATCGTTTTTTTTTGTTTTGGGGGGTGCAGGTAGCTGGTCTTGCCTAGGGCGCAAAATAGTCTAGCACCGGCCCTGACCGCATGGTCCACCCCTGCACTCTTCCACAATACCCCAGAGGGGTTACTGTATGATGGCACTTGCTGGCCTGGCACCAAAGGCACAATATTTGGCTGCACTGCCACTGACGCCTGTATCAGATTCATATCCTCAGAGGGGTTACTGTGTGACGGCACTGTTGCCGACGCTAAAGGCCAAATTTTAGGCTAGGGTGAAACAAATGCATTTTTCGCAGCGAACGTCAAAAAGTGCGTCCGAACGCATTGAGGTGTTTTTTCATGGAAAGCGCTTAAACGGTCATACGATGCACATTTTTGTGCGTGATTTTTCACGGATCCAAACCAGGAAACTTTGGGTGTCTGGACGTTATGTTGGCCGGACATGAGCAGCGTCTGACCTCTCCTAAACACGCACACACACCGCTATGCCACCGCAGCGCACTCTGTACGTCAGTACTAGCGGTTCAGCGTTCTCGAAAAAGTGCATTCATTTTCCACTTGCGTTGCGCGGCTGGACTTTCGTGCGGCCGTACTTCGTATATTGGCTGTCATTGCGTGTCATTTGCTGCTAGTGTGGCCGTGATTAAGTGCGCCTAAACGCACGTTAAAAGTGCGCTAGTCTGACCCCAGCCTTAAAGCACCTATTGTTACTTTCATCCAAAGCCTGCATAAGTTTCACAATAATTTAGCCAAAAAAATCACTAAACTTTTTCTGCGCGTCCCAAACTGTATTTTCATACAGGCTGCCGCCCCAAGCAGTTGTTTATGGATAGATTAAAGGAAAAGCATTTACCGTCATATGAAACGTCATTTTTTGGTTTTTAAGTGTTTCTATACATCCTAGAAATCCGCCACTTCACGGGCAGGTTATGGGGACCTCCTAGGCACGATATTTGAAGGAATTTTTCGTTTTTATTTTTAACCCTTATTTCATGGAAAACTCACTGTCCCTTTAAAAACGTTTTTTTTTTACTTTTTGTCCTTGTTTCCTGTCCCCCAGGGCACTACCTGGACCCCCATACACCTTTTATGGCAAATATCTAGCATATATGCCCTCTTGGAGGGCACTCTAAAAATCGAATTTTCAGCCACATTGACTTGTATTGAGTTCGAGTTCGGGTTCGGATTCGAACATTTGGAAAGTTCAGGTTCGGATCCGAACCGAACTCGGGGGGTGTTCGGCTCATCCCTAGTCACACCCAAACATGGGGTTAACCCCTAAGCCAAAACATATAAACCTAACTTACACAAAGGCTGAAAGAGTTTGTGAGCCAATATAAAACACAACTTTTATTAACCGATCTAACCTAACACCAAAAAGAAATATATACATATATAGACAAAAACGTGAAAACACCCATTATTTAATCATTAAAAATAATCCATTACATAAATCAGTAGCCATCAGCTCTCTGTCCCCGACACTCGTATTACTAAAAAGCTAGTGTCAATTACTAACATCTCCTATTATCAAAGTAACTGGTGCTTCTCACAATTTGCACGTTGAAGTGAGACATTGCTCAGGAAATTTAAAATGTGTTTGAGGTACAGGTCAATTTGATGACTAGTAGAACACCATGCTGACTTTTTTTTATATGTAACAAATAATGTACCATAAGCCTGTCTTCTGTCAAATGAAAACAAAGTACTCTTTTAAAATGGCAACATCTGCTTGTTTGCCTGCTAAACAAATGGAGTAGTGACTGGTTTTTCAGTATAATCAACTCTTCTGGCTATCATGACAAAGATGCAAAGTAAGTGACTAAACCATTTAACCCTTTCGGCACATTCATTTATAACAACTACTCTTTTTTTTTTCTTTTCTTGATTTGTTCTTCCTTGCGGCAGAAGGCATTTTTAGCCCAAAGGCAGCAATAACTCAAGTAGTATGAAATTATGCAAGCAATTATGGTGTTTGTAACCAGTGAATTCATCAAGCAATACTTCAGTGTTCACATTTGCATCCTTTACACAGTTGTATTTGGAGTGGAAAACAGAATAAAGGCAAAAAAATGCCATTTATGCCAAAAGCGGAGATAATATTTTGTTTTCTTTCACACAACACAAAGAGCCCTATTACAATCTTCACGTTAAAACGCACGCGCAACGCGTGAATTTGTGCGCCCAGCATTAAACGTTAAAGCGCGTAAATTAACGCTGGAATTACAATCCTCGTGCATTTTTCAATCTGTCGAGCAATAATGCTCGTAAAACGGATGTGCACAAACACGCGTGCAGCAATGTTGGACGAAGAAATCAAAGTGTGCAGACTGTTTTTTTCACGTGATTCAGCCAATCACCACAATTATCTCACGTTAAGTTTTTGCGCCAGCCAAAATCAATCTGAGTATATATGCTAAAGCAATAATAAAAACACGCACAACTTCTCAATTTTATTGTTTGGGTATGTGTAGAATGTGTAACTATACTTTGCTGTATTTTTATTTTTGGGCTGGTGTATTTGGGTTCGGCCAGGACGTTCAGATTTGCCTCTAACACCAGGTTTTAGAAGTCATTAAAATTCTGCGCGCAAACGCTGTGCGTTAAATTTTGCGTATAGATTGTAATACCATCCGCGTACCAGTGCACAAACGCATTTGCGCTCACAATGTTAAGTATAGGTCGCACACAGTACAGTATGCTCGCGTTCACGCAGGTTCACCTGCGGTAGTTGATTACGTGCGTTTGTTGCGCTGACATTGTATGTAATATGAAGTTTAGCGCAAAGGGTTTTGCCCCACGCGTTAAGGCTAGAGTCAGACTAACGCATTTTTCGTGTCTTCTGTCAAGAAGTGTGTCCGGACGCATGGACGCACTTTTTGACAGAAGACGCGACAGTGGTCACACGGTGCGCAATTACGGCTGTGATTTTTGACGGAGCTATAAAAAGCAAATGGATGATGTTGGTCGGACATGTGCAGCGTCTGACGTCTCCTAATCACGCACACACGCTGCTGTGCCGACGCAGCGCATTCTGTGCGTCAGTACTAGTGGTTCGACGTTCTTGCAAAAATGCGTTTGTTTGCCGCTTGCATTGTCCGGCCGCACTTTTGTGCGGCCGTATTTTGGACGTCATTTGCTGCTACCGCGGCCGTAATAAAGTGCAGCTAAACGCACGTTCACACTGCGTTCGTCTGACCCCAGCCTAATGTGTTTTTGCGCACACGCAAATGTTTGCGTGAAGATTGTAATAGGGCCCGAATTGTGTAGTTAAGCTGCTGTGCCGCGGCAGGGAAATTGCCCTATAGAGATGTGATTCAGTGAGAAGCACATATGATTCAATGTAAAAAATATTTTCTATTATACTCTTTTTTTTTTTGTTTAATTTAACTGTTTATTTATTTAATCTGCAGCAAAAAGCCTTTTTATTTATTGAACTTTTAGCCCTTTTTAGGTATTTTTCTGTATTTTTTTTAGGCAAAATTTTGGGTTCTGTTTTTCCCCCCTATAAAAGACCAGGCTTTTTTTCTCTTGCTGAGCACATCTTTTTATTTATTTATTTATTTTCTCTTTGAGCTGGCTGCATTCAGTGCTGCTGTCCCTGGTGCTGAAAGCTATTTCAGCACCAGGGACAGGGGATTAATTGCAGCCTTCGGCAAGGTTTTTTTCCCCCCTGCTTCAGCTGCACTTGAAGGGGCTGTTCTTGGTGCTGAAACTCAGTTCCAGCACCAAGCAGGGTCCCCCCCCCGCAGCGTGGTTTTTCATTTATTTTTTGTCCAGCATATCCATTGACAAATTTGGGTTGTCCACAGACGCTTCCAGTGGACAACCCTGATTGGCCAATAGCGTTGTACATAGTCAGGTGACCAAGTCGATTGCCGACTGCGGTGCCAGTGGACGGCCAGCCTAAGCCTTTTCACTTTTAAGTCATGTTCTAGATACGAAAGATACATATTGATTGCATTCATCTTCTAGTGTAGAAACCGTTATGAGAACGCCTGCTGATTTATTTTATATTTAGCTGTGTGGCTGGTGTCAGTCATCTTTTTGTCCTTAGACCTCTATCTTCTTCCAAATGTAGAAGACCGCTAGAGTAGAATTTCCTTCTGTGTCAGTCTGAAATGACTGTCACAAAGATGCGTAAAGCAATACATTTAAGCAATCGAATATTCTCACATTTCACAGGTGTCTGCTATAGATTTTATTCAGACTAGGAAGGAAATGTCAAGAGCCTCCCTTAACTTTTTGTGCCAGTTTGTCTGGGAAAAGCTGTTTAATAGTTTAATTGCTAGCTTGTTCTTTAGAAATCCGATTGTTACGTAAAAATTCAGAAAAACCTAGGGCTCTATTCCATTAGAAGCAGTAACAATTGCGTGAAGCTTGGTAATTACTGCAGCTCTTCACGCAAGCGTTACTGCTGGTTATTCTGCTGGGCGATTTCCTGCGATTGAGTTTGAGGTTGACTCGATTATGCTTTTATGAAAATCAACAAACCTGTCATTTTAATTGATGGAGCGGTACTCCGAGTTTCGGCAGAGCAGAATCGATAGGTTCAGCAGACAATAGCCGAATTTGTTGGCTCTGCTCTGTCAATGCTCAGACAGATGCTCCACATCAATAAGAAAATTCCAGATTCATCAATTTTCCTAAAAGAAAAATTGAGGTGGTCCTCAAGCCCTATTCAAAAGGTTATCCAATAAATGATGAACTTGCCACCGAATTGCACCGAACTGTGAATTTCACCATACGGTCCAATTTAGTGGCAGTTCATCTATTCAGAAAGCTGTCATTTCGCCAAATACTGTCCCATACAGAAGTAATGGTTAGTCTATTCACAGAACGCCAAACTGCGCCATAGTGTCAGTGAATAGGGATGGGCGTTCGGTTCGATTCGAACTTCGAACTTCGATTCGAATCGAACATCGGCCGTTCGGGTGTTCGGCGAACGCCGAACATTATGGGATGTTCGTGGTTTGTTCGACCACGGACATTCCATAATAAAAAATGCGTCCACACGTCTCCTAAATGTACCGGCAGCTGCCGGTACATTTAGGAGACCTGTGGCTGCGGCCCCCGTAACTCACCTGTCCTGCAGCTGTCCCGGCCTCCTGTTCCCCTGTCCGTCAGCTCCTCCGGTCCGCCTGGCCGCGGCTGCTCTGCCCCACGTCTTCATGCTGAATGATCTGATTGGGCAAAGTCCAGGTCAGGTGCAGGACTTTGCCCTTTTCACACCTCTGTGCTGAGGTCATTTTTACCGCTTTCGCTCATCATGTTTAACCGCGTTTTGAAGCCATATTTTACTATATGACCCAGACATATTATATATCTTTCTTTCCGGCAGACTCGGCAGATTCATAATATGTCATTATTATATGTATACGTCATGTCCTGTCTGTATATTATAACAAAAAATGCAATAAAATTCGAATTTTCAATAATTTACAATGTGTAAAGTGTTTTTTTTTCACATTTTAACATGCGAGCATTTGCGGTTATATTTTCTATGGGTTGCACTTGTTAATAAAATTAGAAATGGGGACTCTTTCATTTTTTGGGGGAAAATTTCGCTATTTTTAACAAACGCACCGCATACAAAAATCGTTAGTGCAGCATCATTGTTCACATTATAATTGAAATGGGAACAATATTGCTACATTAACAAAAAAAATAATTTTAAAATATATTTTAATTTTTTTAATTTTTATTTTTTTAAAAACACTTTTTACATGGTCATGTTTGGTATCGTTGGAAAGGCCATGCTCTGGCCGATCCAACAATATCAAACATTAACCCCTAGCTGCCATGGATTGGTAGCTAGGGGTTAACTCCAGGACTGGAGTCTTCAGGGGGAGTTCCTGGAGGCTTGGCCGACATCCAAGATGTCGGCCAGCTCCGGGAGAGGATCACGATCCGGCACTTTTCAGTGCCGAATCGTGATCCGGCTCCCCAGGGGTTAATGTCAGCCACCGTTTGGAAGGGCAGGCTGTGCCCTTCCAAACAGTGCCTGCCTTAACCCTGTGGCCCCCGGCGATCGGAAGGGAGAGAGGTCTGAAGGACTTCCCCCCCCTCCCTTTCAGGTGCCTCCTCCGCACACGTGGGGGGGGGCGCCTGAATTAGATGTCATCGCGCCGCCGCGTTGACATCCAATGGCCCCGCCGGGGTCCCGGAGTGCTGGGCTGACATCCAAGATGTCAGCCCGCACCGGGGGGATGCAGCAATCGGTCGGAATCCCGGCCGATTGCTGCCTCCTTGTGCATGGACGCGCTTAGCGCGTCCATAGCACAGGAGAACCACTTGGCTGGACGCGCTGAGCGCGTCCATAGCAGCCAAGTGGTTAAACAGACGAATCCCATATGATTCAATGTAAAAAAATATTATTGTTCATTTTGTTTTGTTTATTCAACCATTTATTATTTTCATTTTCAGCAAACGGTCTTTTGTATTTATTTATTTTGTGGCACATTTTGATGTATTTTCTGTATTTGTTAAGCAAAATTTTTAATTCCCAATTTTTTTAAAGGCTTTTTTTTCATTCTGTAACGGACCTTTTTTTATTGTATTTCATAGGACTTTTTTTTTATTATTTCCACACTTTTCATGCATATTTATTGGTTTAAAGAAGAATAGCAAAGTTGTGGTTTTTTTTTGCAGTTCAGCAGTATTCAGCTCTTCGGCTGCATTTGGCGGCCCAACCCTACCCTCAACCTTATGTTCTTTTTACCTAAATCACACTCTATACAGTATGTTCCCGAACGCGGTCCTGAAGTATCCCTAACAGCCAGGTTTTAAGGATTGCCTTGGTAAAATGCAGACTGAATCCTGCAATCACTGAGCAGCAAATCATATCACCTGTGCTGTGCTTCAGATATCTGGAAAACAAGGCCTGTTAGGGGTACCTGAGGACCATGGTTGGGAACCACTGCTCTATACTAATGTAGCGCTGCTTAAAGATTGTGTTTGCTGAATTTAATTATTATGGCCACCAGAGGGAGACAGAGACATAATGGACTATGCTGGACACAAACTGAACTACAATTTCCATCATGCTTTGCGTGAGTACAGGAAGTGGGTGGTGTAGGAAGAGGAAAGACATCAGCAGCCTCGTTCAGGGGAGAGGCAGAGTGAGCTGAGCGGTGAAAGGTGGAGGACGCACGTGAAACTGCCAGGGATCGCGACCAGGCCAGAGTACAGGCGCTGCCTCACTGGTGCTGGAGATCGGGACGGTGACCCTGCAGAGACCTACCTATGCACCGCTGAGAGGTCTGAATGATAATCTGGTTCCGGCTGGACCCCGAGTTAGGAGACTGCGATGATCCATTGGGAGTGCAGGTGGTAGATCGTTGTACGCAGTGTGGAGATCGGACAAGCAGGGAGTGGATCCGGTGGCACAGAGCCCCAGTACACAGCGGAGAAAATCCTTGATCGGGTCCTGAACAGATTGTCTATCGGATGGGTGAGAGGCCTCCCAGGCCGCACTTCCAAAAATAAGAAACGCACGCTGCAGTATTGTTTAAATCCACAGGGCCCCAACGTGACTAGTCGAAGATTTGTTTGTTTCATTCACTGGTCAGTTGAATACAGTACCCGGGTACCCGAGACAATACACATACACATTTTTGAGCTATTATTCACGGGACTTACACTCCAGAACTGAGGGGGTTAATCTTTTTCTTTTGCCGCCGTGTGTTTTTCCCGCGTTACGAAATCCTGTCGTTTAAATACCGTATCTACATTATATATGCTGCTTTATTGGGATCTGTAAAGAATATAATCTATAAAAATCCACAACAGTGCTGCTGTATATTTATTGCGGTGAGACTAACCCGATGTTAATTCAGCGGCTCCTCCGGGAGTGAGCGCTACACTAATTGTACTAAGGTTAATGTCCCCGCGATGCTCTAACACAGTGGTTCCCAACCAGGGTCCTCAAGTACCCCTAACAGGCCAGGTTTTAAGGATTGCCTTGTGGAAATGCAGACTCAGTCCTGCAATCACTGAGCAGCAAATCATATCATCTGTGCTGCACTGCAGATATCTGGAAACCTGACTTGTTGGGGGTACTTAGAGCAGTGGGTCCCAACCGCGGTCCTAACAGCTTTCATAGTCCCTGACTCCCAGCTACTTCCTAAACCCACCTAAATATAAACACTAGACACGGCTGCAAGTATAAATTTATTGGTTGCAATTGTAAACAGTGACATTATTTACTTTGGCACATTGACATTGCACTCTCACAAATACAGCGACATAGCACAAAGGTATCCGCACCATGAAAAGTTACTGTTTTGACTACAGCATCTTAAATGTACACGATTTATTTCAGTTGCTGAGAAATAAAATCCATTATCTCCACACTAATGAACCTAAATAGCATAACACCATTTTATTTTGTTATATGGCCCTTTAAATCTATTCAGCTGTAGCTAGATACTTTGTATAATGAGTTACAACCACAAGCTGTTTGACTATTTGCATTAATGGGCATGGGCTTCTAATAAAGTGAACCGTCTGTGTGTCTATATATCATGAGTCATTCTTTTCCATTGAATTCTACACAGAAAGCAAATACCAATAATAAAGTGTCAGGATACAAAATAACTATTTCTTAACAGACCATTTTAATATCCAAGAAATAAATTGTGATTAATACATATAATTAACATTCACAAATATGTATTATATGCAAATGCATATGAACAAACCTACTTATGTATCTGAATACTTACAAATAAATGAATAAATATCTTTCTATTGAGAAAATAATTACAGCAAATTGTAAAATATTAAATATATGACCCACTGTTTCGTATTTGTTGCAATCGTGTACATGAAATATAACCTGACACTTTCCTTCCTTTGCGAAGAAATACAACAGTTAACAAAAGCATCTTTATGCGACTTTCCAAGAAAGGAAAATAAAAACGTCAACATAGTATACAACAGCTTTTAACAAGTCTAGCAATTAACTGTGATAATATACTGAAGGAAGAGAAAAACCACATACTTGATATACAGACCAATGGCTTTTTGCAATTGAATAGAATGAAGCTGTTAACACACATTGTAATTTCTACTACATAAGAACTAAAGTACTTGAAGAAGAAAAAATTGACGTTTATCATTCAATATAACACAGTGTATTGATGTTCAATGCAAGATAAGAACTGCTGTATAAATAATCACATTGACAGAGTGAATTATAATGGCTAAATGGACATTCCTTGCTCAATTCATACTTGTCGAAGGTGCAAGACTGTGTTCTACCCTGATATTACCTATCTTCTGCCCCCTCCTAAAAGATCGACCCTGCCTGGAAACCAAATCCCACATGGAATATGCCAACATACCAGTTAGGCTAGGGTCAGAAGAACGCATTCTGTGCGGACTGTGCATCCGTGCTCAACGGAAGTACTTTCTGACTGACGACAAGGTAGTGGCCACATGGTCCGTTTTTGTGACTGACGTTTTTTTTGACTGATGTAGAAGGGGAAATAAATTAATATGAAAAACCATTCTGTCCGTCAAAAATGCTGGACGTCAAAAATGCAGTCCGTCTGACTACGTTCCATCACTCACACACAAAGCTATGCAGACGTTGCGGACATGGTGCACTCCGCACGTCCGTTCTAGCGGTTTTACGTTCTTGCCTAACATGCGTCCGTTTGCTACGTCCGTTGTGCGTCTGCACTTCTGTGCGGACGTACTTCATGTGTGGGTCTCTATTGATCATAATTGTATGCTACCATGGACGTACTAATGTGCGGCAACACAGAGGTGAACACTGTGCTCGTCTGACCCGAGCCTTACTCAGTCCTCAGTAGACAGACTCAGTCACCAGCATAAAGTTCCATGCTAAGAAATGATTGTCCGGTTAGAGCCGATTTTCTCATTTTGCAAGAGATACATAAAATGCGGTTATGCTAGCACAATGCGTAGGTAGAATCTAAAAACCTATCATGTAAGCCAGGACTGTCAAACTCTTGCCCCTCCAGAAGTCTCTAAACTATAACTTGCATGATTCCCTGGCCATCTATTGCATTGAAAGAATTCTAGGTCTTGTAGGCATCAACATGTTGGGGCTGTGAGTTTGATAGCCCTGGTGTAAGCTACAGTGCACAGGGCAAAGAAAAAAAAAACAACCCTTGCAACATTTTCAGATGTGTTTTTCAGGGTAAGTAAAAATATTTTGGGTGGAATACATTTTTTTCATAAAAATACGATTCCACCTAAATGTTTTCCAATTGCTCCTGATTTGGAGCAATGAAATTATCTATTTTTTAGGGCTAGGGTTAGGGTTACGAATTGCGCACTCTACAGCCGGCGTGCTGCGGACATGCTGAAAGCCTCCCCATCGAAATGCTACAACGCGTGTTTGACAGGGCTGCAAAGCATGATCCTCCATAGGAGGATCGAGCCTTGCAGCGCTGAGCGTAATAACTGCGCTCAATGAGGTGGCCACACGGGCATCAGAGAGGAAGGAACGTCCACTCTCACGGACATTCCTTCAGCTCTGATAAACGTTCGTCTGACCTCGGACTTAGAGCTAGGCCTAAAGCTTTGGTTAAGTTACTGTTCATATTTGTTCTGGGGTTAGTGTTATATATACAGGGCTATTCAGAGAAAGATGAAAATGAGGAGAATGACTGGAGAAGTGAAAATTCTAGGTCAAAATAGTCAAACCAGAAAAAATCTCCCATTAATCTCACTTTCCAAATTGGCTATTTGGTCTAGATTGTTCTTTTCTCCTGCCAATTCTCCTGGTTTCCACCTTCTCTGAATAGCGCTGATAGATTCTGCTCCATTTCTGCTTCATTTTAGGCAATAGATTCTGCCCTTTCTTTTCACAATCACAGCATTTATGTTAAAAGGGACGAATCTATTGCTTAAATTGCAGTAAAAGCGGAGCAGAATGGGGCATCATTTTTTTTTTTTTGTCCGATTTGGAGAGTTATTTTTGCTGTTGTGTCTTTTTTAACAGAACTTTTTTTACCTGCATCATTTCAATGGTAAACCAGAAGGATCCACACTTGTATTAACCTGTAAAAGTGTGGATTATTTTCAGCATACACATATCATGCATTAAAATCCAATCCCAAAGTCACATTAACAAATACACGTTTCCCTCTTTGCTGATTACAAGCTTTACACAAACTTCTTCAAGATCAATGAGTGTTTTTTTCATCTCACTCATGTTAATGAGCTTTAATTTACTTGTTTCTTGCTATCCACTCTTCAGTTCTTCTCTTGATTGTAAATCTATTTCTTCAGCTCAATTAAGCATGTGTTGATTACTTATTGTCACTGCCTGTCTTGACTCCGTAGAGTGACTTTCTCTACCAAAACGGTAGCTTTACTGAAGCATCAAGAAAGCAAAGAAGATTGCTGAAAAATCAACAGTGTGAACCAGTAAAAAATTAAGGAAACAAATGTAGAAAAAACAAACCGTTGAATGTACACCATAGGTTTGGTACTTTTTTCAGAACTCATTTGAATTTGATAAAGTACTGATAATTTTCTTCAAAATATTCTGCCTTATTGGGGGTTATCCAAAAAGCACCAAAGTTTCCCATGTGTGGTATATAAGGTCAAAGAGGACAGACATACTGTAGTTGTGTGTTGTCAGCATAAAGTTAGTATTGAAGCCCAAAATAATTAATGAGATTTCCAAGACAGGTTATGTAGATCGAGAACATCAGGTGTCCAAGGAGGAGCTTTGAGGAATCCCAACAGAGACTGGCAGGACCAGAGATGAGGTATGAGGTACGGAGACAATATAAGATTAATTAGTGAGATAAGGTTTGGGTCAAAATCCCTGCAACCAGGTTCCCTAATGCCAAAATCCCGACGGCCAACTTCCCTACACAGACAACTTCCTGACAGCCAACTTCCCTACACGGCCAACTTCCCTACACAGATAACTCCCTGACGGGCACTAACCCTACTCGCTAACCCCCTAAACCTAGCCCTAACCCCCTAAACCTAGCCCTAACCCCCCTAAACCTAGCGCTAACCATAACCCCCCAAACCTAACCCCTCAAAATCCAGCCCTAAGGCTAGCCCCCTAACCCTCTAAACCTAGCCCTAACCCCCCTAAACCTAGCCCTAACCCTAACCCCCTAAACCTAGCCCTAACCCCCTAAACCTAGCCCTAACCCCCAAACCTAGCCCTAACCCCCAAACCTAGCCCTAACCCCCCAAACCTGACCCTAAACCTAGCCATAACCCTAACCCCCTAAACCTAGCCCTAACCCCCTTAAACCTAGGGTTAAGGTTAGCCGCTGGGATTATGGATGTCTGGGAGTTGGCAGTGTAGGGAAGTTGGGATGTCCAGCACTTGTTCTGTCTGGAAGTTGGACGTAGGGATGTTGGCATTAGGGAACCTGGCTGTAGGGATTTTGTCTGGCACCCAGCAAGAATCAACCCATGATAAGCCAATGCCTTGCATGATTTAGGAGTGAAAAAAATCTAAGAGAATAGGGTGGTCTACAAAGACACCTCAGCGGTGAAACTGTGGATTGAGGAGAAAAAGTGGTGGAGGAAGAAGGACCACCTGAAGGGTATCCAGAAGATTGGTCTGACACTACCTAAGTGTTGCAGGCGCACAGCAGGGAGCCAGGAAGGGCTCCACACTCTGTGAGGGCTCTGAATATTTTTCTGCTTGATAGGAAAATATATCTGTATATTTAAGTATCTATGAGAGGATGTCTCTTCTGTGAATTTTTTATATATGAGAAGAAGTGACATTGCTGTCAGAAGAAGGAAAGGGACTACCCTTATTGGTCCTAGGTACGGCTGATTAGACTGTTAGACTTTTTTGCAATTTTACACCGACTGCCCTTTTGAAAGGTTAACAACTGATGAAGCCTGTTGGCGAAAGCGCGTTTTTGTTAATCCTTAGTAATTTTATCCATTAATTACTTGTACTTTTTATTTAACTAGCTGAAGGTCAGCTTGTTTATTATTAATACAGTTTTATTCAAATATAATTGCTGCTCTGCTGTTCGTTTTTACCAAGCTGGGCAGAAAGCCCCCCTCTCCCCGGGATATCGTGACGATTACACTACGGGACCCCATGCTGAGAGAAGAAAAAGGAAACCACAACTGAAATATAAGTATTCTCTAAAGCTACATCGGTTTTATATACTTTTCACTGTTTTAAATATCTCCTATTTTTATTCAATATATAATATACATACAATATCCACAATTGGTGGCTATACAGTGTTACATTTGTTAAGGTGCGCCTGGAAGTATTTCTTTGTTTTTTTACAGCTGATTAGAGCCGTAAATACAGGCTCCACTTAGTGTGAGTGTCTCTGCACAGTTAGGGGAAAATATACGCTTTGTGGAAGTATGGATATACTGCACAATGGATTATTTCTCCTATTCTTTCTAGCTCCTTTTTATGAACCCTTGGAAAGGCAACCATTATTGTACCTATAAGCAACATTTACAGTTTTTCACTATTGGGTGTGCATGTTTAAGTGCATTAATTAAGGAAATTTTATGATTTATCTGAGAAATTGGAATGAATAGATTGTTGAGCTCCAAAAAGTAGCAAATAGCCAGAAGGTAGATGATGATTAGTCCTGAAATGTCTGCTCAGTTTTAGTAGTAGCTCATTTAAAGTTACAATATCATTGTATTGATTCATGAAGTAATAGTTTATTGACTCTTCCTTTCCCTTGTATTGATGATGACGCCTCCATTTCTCTTTTGTCTTTTCTGACCTCTTAAACCCTTTCACTGCTGAGCCATTTCACGTCTGTGTGCTGAGCTAATCTTCACTGTTTTTGCTCATTATGTTTAAACGTGATTTGAAGTCACGGTTTATTATATGACCCAGACAAATTATATATCATTTTTTACGGCAGACTCGGCAGATTCATAATATGTCATTACTATATGCATATGTCATGCCCTGCCAGAATGCTATAGCAAAAAATGTAAAAACAAATCTGAATTTCCATTAAAATTTCAATCATCTACTCCTGGCGGTCCGATTCTGACATATTTTATATGTCAGAATCGGTCCAATTTATTCTGGCCCCCTAGTGGTATAAGTGTGGCTCGGGGGGTTAACTTTCAATACTGAAAGCAGTATCTCCGAGCCACACTCGGGCCGATACTTACATGTCCCTGCGCTCCCTCACTGTCCCCGCAGTCACACTTTATCTTGAACATGGACCCACAACAAACACTAGAGCCAACCCTGGTAAAGAGTTATCATCAGCCCCAAATGAAATCTTTGAATTTTTATTTACATTATGCGATAGTATGCCGCAGGTCAACAGTGAATCACCATGTGACAATGTTTTACTGCAGTGAGAAGCTGGGCTATGATTTTTTAAGATGAAGTATTTCTGTGCATAAGTAAAGACATTGGATCATTATCATTGGATCATTGGACCAGTAAATAGTGATAATAATGGGAGAAAAGAACACATAGACATGGACAAAACCTGAGTTCCCAAGGAGATGGCATCCCTTATTACTAAGGTCGCAAGTCTTATGACATAGCTTCCTTATCAGAACAAAGATATCATGGATGGTGCCCATAGTGTTAGAAATTTATTGTGCATGTCAGTCAAAAAGGCTGTCATTTTCCCCATAGACCTGATATATTAAAATCTTGCAAGCACTTGCTTACAGGTTAAGGCTGGGGTCAGACTAGCGCATTTTTAACGTGCGTTTAGGTGCATTTAATCACGGCCGCAGTAGCAGCAAATGACGCGCAATGACGGCCAATATACGAAGTACGGCCGCACGAAAGTCCGGCCGCGCAACGCAAGTGGAAAATGAACGCATTTTTTTGAGAACACAGAACCGCTAGTACTAACGTACAGAGTGCGCTGCGGCGGCATAGCAGCGTGTATGCGTGATTAGGAGACGTCAGACGCTGCTCATGTCCGGCCAACATAACGTCCAGACACCCAAAGTTTCCTGGTTTGGATCCATAACAAATCACGCCTGAAAATGCGCATCGTATTATCGTTTTCACGCATTCCGTGAAAAAATATGTCAATGCCTTCGGACGCACTTTTTGACGGTAGCTGCAAATAATGCATTCATTTGACCCTAGCCTAAAACTCCCAATTTCCACATCCGAGCAAAGCAGCTTATGGTAACTATTAGCTTATGGAGTAAATTGATAGCCAATTTGTTGAGTTCTGTCACTTGATACTCCACAAGAGCAATAGCTGGGGACAGGCCTCTATTAATACCCTTAATCATAGAACAAAGTAAAAAAAAATATGCTTCCAGATCAGCACAATGTGGGGGCAAGCCTAGACTACATGTAGTAGTGAGTCCCATTCCAGACAGCACCGGAAATAGAGTGGTGATGAACCGGGAAACCTCTTCGCTAAGAACATCTTAGCTCTTGTTGGGGGCAGATACCGACGCATTCAAAATTTGAGGGCATTTTCTTGCAGACTGAAACAGAGGGAAATCTTATTACAGTTTTCTCTTTGAATTAGAACCAGCGGTCTGAAAACAACAAACTGCAAATCTTTCTCCCATTCCACCATATATCACGGTTTGTCTCCACCGCACCCATGACAATTAACCACCTGAAATATTAAAGAGATCAGACCCTTTGGTTTACTGGATGCTAGACAAAGTCGTTCAAAAGAAGTACTTTTTTTTTTTTTTTGTGAAAGGATTTTACCAGGGAGGATACATTGAGATTTCTCTCGTTTTCAAGTATGTCCTGGGTGGCGAGTATGTACCATTAGGTGTCTTGCCCAAGGACACTTACTGGAGAGGTTGCTCGCTGGGATCAAACCCATGATTCCACATGGTCTTTCCACGCAGGGCAGTGATGTTACCTCTACTCCACCCAGCCGGTGCAGTTTAGGGTCAAAACTCAATAATTCCCGAACTTGGGAGCAAAGTAGGAAGTATATGAGACATGACATCTTTGGCCATCCGAGTCGTTCTCTTAATTTGGTGAAGGGAAAAATATTTCCTTTTTTGGTAATATCAGCGATACAGTAAAGGGCCTTATTGTCCCATGTACGAGGATTTTGTCCCTTCAAGGATGAGACCCATAGTGGGGTTAGCACAGAATGTGGAGACACAAGCAGATATTTTTTTAGTGTATTTGTCCCAAATCCCAAATTCATGTCTGAGAATGGGATTAATTTCACACGGAGGAGGGCGTTGGGTAGGTTTCATCCAGGGGATTTTCCCCAACAAAGTATTCCCCAATAGGCCCTGTTCCAGTACCCCCCACCTTGTTTGACTGGTAGAGTTGAACCACATCGTGGTTTGTGAGAGTTATAATGCTAGGAAATACTGAAACAAGTCTGGGGCTCCCAGGCCCCCCACTGATCTATGAAGGTGTAGTATGTTTTTGAAAAACACAGTTTGAAAGTGCCCTAGATAACTTTTGTGATAGAACATCGCAACAGAATAAGGTCATGTGCCCTAATGTTCAATGGAATACATCTGAACAAATATAATCAGTTTAACAGCTGCAATGCAGCCCAACCAGGAAATGTGGACCACAAAGTCTTTATAGAGGGATCGAATTAGAGGAAGATAATTGGCCATATAGATGTCAGACATCTTGGGTGTAATCTTTATACCCAGTATAGTCAGCAAAGTGGAGGACCAGAAAAAGGGAGGTGATGTTTTCAGGGCCATTAATACATCTGGGGCCATGAAGAGGGGCAGGGCTTCACCATTAGTAAATTTCAATGTATAACCCAAAATAGTAGAAAAGGAGTGAATAATATCAAGTAAAGCCAGGATGGAGAACACGGGGTCAGTAAGGGTGAGGGACACTTCATCAGCAAATAACAAAAAAATCACCATACTGCGTCTGCTCTTCCATCTGTTTTTGATGTATAAGCCTCTGTGTATTTAGTCTTGTTTCAGAGCTGAAGCACAGTTTGTATACAAATTGCAGGCAATTGCACAGTTTTTAATACTAACAATTGCCTTTGATTTAAAATGTTTGTGAAAACCCTGGGCACTTCCAGTGATATGTTAGTAAGAGACCAAGGTATGAGAGATATAATGAATATCACATGCTACCACACCTCACTGGAAAGACCCCTTCCTCGTGTGCAGAGTTAAGTGAATTTAGCCAATTTTATTGTCTTAGCTGTTTTGTATTGTTTAGTGCCATAGTAGTGGAGTACGTCTATCCGATTCTGTTTGAAGTAGCAAAGCCCATAAAGACCAAGACAAACAATACATTTACAAATATATTATACACCTTGCAGTCCATCTCTTTCACCTTGCAGTCCATCGCTCTCACCTTGCATTCCATCGCTCTCACCTTGCAGCCCATCGCTCTCACCTTGCAGCCCATCGCTCTCACCTTGCAGCCCATCGCTCTCACCTTGCAGCCCATCGCTCTCACCTTGCAGTCCTCTCCTCCTTTTTCCACCCCAACCCTTCTAGATTGTAAATTCCCACGGGTATAGGACCTTCGATTCCTCCTGTACTGGTCTGTCAAAATGTTGTTCAATGTATTGTAACTCTGTCTATACTGTGCCCATTGAACAGCACTGCGGAATATGCTGGTGCTATATAAAGATTAATAATATTAACAATAATATATTGGGCTGCATTCATTACAATGGATATCATGTTATATGCTAAAAATTAGGTAAACACCCATCTTGAATGATGTAGATGTTATTTTAACCACTTGGCTGCTATGGACGCGCTCAGCGCGTCCAGCCAAGTGGTTCTCCTGTGCTACGGACGCACTCAGCGCGTCCGAGCACAGGAGGCAGCAATCCGCCGGATTCCGGCAGATTGCTGCGCCCCCCTGGTGCGGGCTTACATCTTGGATGTCAGCCCAGCACTCGGGAGCCCGGCGGGGACATTAGATGTCATCGCGGCGACGCGATGACATCTAATTCAGGCGCCCCCCCCGCATGTGCGGAGGAGGCGCCTGAAAGGGAGGGGGGGGAGGTCCTTCGGACCTCTCTCCCTCCCGATCGCCAGGGAGCAGGGGGTTAATACAGGCACCGCTTGGAAGGGCACAGCCTGCCCTTCCAAACGGTGGCTGTCATTAACCCCTGGGGAGCCGGATCACGAATCGGCGCTGAAAAGCGCCGGTTCGTGATCCTTTCCCGGAGCTGGCCGACATCTTGGATGTCAGCCAAGCCTCCGGGAACTCCCCCTGAGGACTGGCGTCATCGTGATAGCACGATGACGCCAGTCCTGGAGTTAACCCCTAGCTGCCACCAACGGTGGAGATAGGGGGTTCCAATGAACCCCCTATCTCCCGATCCGTGGCAGCTAGGGGTTAAAGTTTGGTACTGTTGGATCGGCCAGAGCATGGCCGTTCCAACGATACCAAACACGACTGTGAAAAAAGTTTTTTTAAAAAATAAAAATTAAAAATAAAAATTAAAAATATAAAAAAGAAATTATAAAAAAAAAATAAACAAGTTTTTTTTTTTTTTTTGGTTTGTTAATGCAGCAATATTGTTCCCATTTCAATTATAATGTGAACAATGATGCTGCACTAACGATTTTTGTATGCGGTGCGTTTGTTAAAAATCGCGTAATTTTCCCCAAAAAAAATGTAACGAGACCCCATCTCTAATTTTTTTAACAAGCGCACCCCATACAAAATATAACCGCAATTGCTCGCATGTGAAAATGTGAAAAAAAAACCACTTTACACGTTGTAAATTATTGAAAATTCATATTTTATTGCATTTTTTGTTATAATATACAGACAGGTCATGACGTATACATATAATAATGACATATTATGAATCTGCCGAGTCTGACGGAAAGAACGATATATAATATGTCTGGGTCATATAATAAAATAAGCCTTCAAAACGCATTTAAACATGATGAGAAAAAACGGTAAAAATGACCTCAGCACAGAGGCGGGAAAAGCCTCAGCAGCGAAAGGGTTAAAATGTGTTACAATAATTTTTTGTATTATGCAAGCACTGAAAAGGACTGATTGATAAATCGTTTTCAATAGTTTCTAAAGAGCTGCAAAGTCAGCAGTTTTAGAGGAAAGAATTTGATAAATTGGATGTAGTACTCAGGCTTAGGTGAAGACATTCTAATTTTCTGTTTAAACAACGGCCTTAACTGACCCTTATAAAAATGAGGAAAGGGAGGCCATGTCCCAGAAAACTCTGAATTTGTGAAGGGTTTGAGGCCAAGATTTAGTTTCTGCATTGCAACAATCCTGGGGGAACCAAGATGAATCACATAATAAAAAATGTGGACATTTTAATGAAAAGAATGTCTAAGCTGTGTGTCTTTCCTGGGCTTTACTGTGATCTTCTGAGCTTATTTCAGTTTCGATTGTACAAAATGGATTAAAGTAGACATGTGCATTCGTTTTAGTACTAAAACGATTTAGTCCGAATTTTGGAATAATTTAGTTTTCGTATGACCTAAGAGATACGAAACTGCTCAGTCCAAAAAACGAAAGAAACGAAAGGAAAATGCATTACATTTCAGTTTCAGTCCTTTTTTGTAATATTACATTGAGTGATGGAGACCAGCAATGAAGAGCGCAACGTCGCAAAGCTACAGCAAAAGTTTGTATGTGTAATCCTTCCCGACCCCTACCCAAAAATATGACAGTGATAGAATGATAGAACTCCAGAATACTCACTCGCAGCGCAGACAGCCAGCACAGGAGAGCAAACCTTTACTTAACCCTTGCATGTCTATGAGATAGACGAGATGATAAAAGCAGCTGGAGAGGGAAAACATTCAAATAAATCACACTGAAAGCTAATGACAGCTAAACAGCTAAATAGGTGCATTCTGTATATAGTCACTATGTTACATGTTTACAGGAGCATTCTGTATATAGTCACTATGTTACATGTCTACAGGTGCAATCCATATATAGTCACTATGTTACATGTTTACAGGTGCATTCTGTATATAGTCACTATGTTACATGAATACAAGTGCATTCTGTATATAGTCACTGTTACAGGTTTACAGGTGAATTCTGTATATAGTCACTGTTACATGTTTACAGGTGCATTCTGTTTATAGTCAGAGGGCTGGATAGTAAAAACCCCTTTATAACAAGCAGCGCTGGGAGAAGAGAGGGACTTTATAAAATGTGTGTTATCTCCCCGCCCTGCTCTGCATAATAGGGGCTTAGGTCTGATACATTTTATATTATCCAAGAGCACTATCCCCCTTCCTCATCTTTAATACACGTTTTATATAAAGTCCCTCTCCTCTCCCAGTGCTGCTTGTTATAACGTTTTTTTTTTACTTCTGATACATTTAGTATCCAGCTCTCACAGTTTCTCTGTCATTATGAGCCTTCAGTGTGATTTATTTGAATGTTTTCCGTGGATTTAAAGTGCTTTATTTTATATTAAAAAAAATTCACCAGTCATCTCTTCTCTGAGCTTTCAGAATGATTTACGTTAATATTTTCCCACTCCCCTGCTTTTATAATCCTGTCTGTCTCCCCCACAGAGATACAAAGTTTAAGTAAAAGTTCCCTCTCCTGTGCTAGATAAGCTTTGCATTCCGAAGTTCTGCACCCTCCACATGCCAATGCAGTAGGATGTTCTATACAGAGAGGGGCATTAATTAATGCAGGAGGATGTTCTATACATTATACAGAGAGGGGTATTAATGCAGGAGGATGTTATATACATTATACAGACGGATATAAATTGAGGAGGATATTCTATACAGAGAGGTACATTAATTAATTCAGGTGGATGTTCTATACATTATACAGAGAGGAGCATTTTTTTTAGCCCTTTAAATCCAGTGGCTGGGAGCGCTGAGATCAGCTGCTTTTTACATTATCTCTCAGTACAATGTATCAGGCTCAGCTGTTACAGTAACTGACTGCTGCTCATCACAGGGCTCAGAGTTTCAGTAAAACAAGGAAATAATATTGTTGTAACCTCTTATATATAAAAATATTATTTACTAGTTTTACTGAAACTCTGAGCGCTGTGATGAGCAGCAGTCAGTTACTGTAACAGCTTTGCCTGACACATTGTGCTGAGAGTGAGAGATACTGTAACAAGCAGACAATCTGAGCCCTCTGAGGAGCCACTGCAATAGTAATTTATAGGCTGGTTTTCGGATGAATGAACTTAGTTTTCATACTAAAGAACTGAAAACGAATTTCTTTAGCAACTAAATAAATTGCATTTTAGGACTAATCCATCAGTTCAAAATGAAATTTTGTGCTGTGCACATGTCTAGATTAAAGTATTTAAACCTGGGATCTCAAACTCTGGCCCCCCAGATATTTCAGAACTATAGCTCCCATCATCATTTAGTCATCTGTTGCATTCAAAGAATTCTGGGAATTGTAGGCAATCCACATCTCTGGAGGGCCAGAGTTTGAGATCTTACATTTAAACCCTCTTGGATTCAAGTGTATATGAAACAGAGGTGTATATGTTCCCACTTTAGCATCGACTAAACCCCTTCACTTCCGTGACCGAGTTCTTGATCTGCAAAACCACCTGCAGGATGACCGATCAATTTAACCTGATCTGATAATATTCTGCAGCAATGCAAGGGAATTTCATTTATTGCATTTAAAATAAATTTTCAGATGGTATACAGAATATGTCCATGAAGTTTTAGCATATCCAATATGTCAGACAATGTGCTGGAACTGGTTTGAGGTGCTTGGAAGTTCATTCTTCTGACCGTACAATGAAAGAGCCCCAGCAGAATTACAAATGTAGTAGCACTTTTTCTACTACTGGCCAGCACTTTTTCAAATAAGCTTACTGGCTGGAAAAAAAACGTTTTGTATGGATGGTACATACATTTTTACAGTCTGGATAAAGGAAAGTGGTTTTCCATAAAACCACTGGGTCCTGCCAGTGGTTTTATGGAACACCACTATACATATATATACTGTATATATGTTGAAAACCTCTACATTCGCATTCTGTATTTCAGCATCCCTTTCAAAAACTATTTAACCTCTATGACAGATGTTTTAAAAACACTAGGGGCTAGATTACATACTGAACGCTAACTTTGGCGGTCAGATATGTAAGTGTTAACTTCACGATAAGTGACTTTACTGCATGCCCCCTGATTACCTTCCAAACGCTAATCAGTTTAAAAATCCATTTAGGTGATTGCGCTAGCTTCCGCGTGCTTACTGTACTTTGCACATCCTGTGCTTAACATGGGGAGCGCAAGCAGTAATTAGCGTTAGGATAAGTAAGGTATTACAAAGTGCTAGCGCTAATTACCACACCAATGGGTTAACCAGATTTTTACCATCACCTAAATACTGTTGCTAAATGAGTCCGCTTTTGCTAAATCTATTAGCACAAGCTAAAACCCCCTCACTAAATCTGATACCGCTCATCCCGCTGCAAGAGAGACAGCCGATCTGCTGCTTCTGGACGCTGGGAGCAAAGTGAGACTGACGACAAATAGTTCCCAGTCTCTCTCTGTGATTACTCCGCGGCAAGAGTGAGATTGCGCAGGACTCGTGGTCCAGCAGCACAACCATCCATGTCCTACGAACTCCAGGAGGTGATACTCGCGGAGGTGCGGAAGCGCTACCATGAGAGAAGCACCCGTTTCTGGGACAAGGTGCTGAAAAGCGTCTTCCCCGGTGTCTCACGCAAAAATGGGGACGCTACAGGGAAACCTGCAGGTACAGGTTTTTCCTGTTAGTGTCCCCATTTTTGCGCTACCCTTGTAATCAGGCCCAAGAAGTATACAACTTTTTGAATGTTTGGCAGCTTTAACAGAACACAATTTGAGGACAAAGCATCAAACCTGTGCTTCCAGCAGACTACCTCAAAGAGTATAAACGTTAAGAAAGAAATGTAAAAGTTTTATATATTCTTTCATTATTTTGTGAAATATTCTCTGACAACTAGAAATGATATATCAGAAAGGAAAACATAATACAGGTTACTACATGGACATCAGGCGACAAATAAATATAATAAAACTTGTCAAGTAACCTGCTTAGAAGTTTGTGTAATGATCCTTCTGATGTTTTGTTAAGGCTGGGGTCAGACTAGCGTAGTGTTCACGTCCGTTATTGCGCCTAAAAGTACGTCCGTGATAGCATGAAAGAAAGCCCATCGGAGCCTGTTACTCGAAGTACGTCCGTACTGAACTGCGGACGCACAACGGCCGCAGCCCACGGACGCAAGGCAGGCAAGAATGTACAACTCCTAGAACGGCTGCACAAAGTGCGCTGCATCCGCAACGTCCGCATAGCTTTGTGTGTGAGTGATGGAACGTGGTCAGACGGACTGCATTTATACGTCCAGCATTTTTCACGGACAAAATGGTTTTGCTTTTTATTTTATTTTCTCTCCTACATCCGTCAAAATATACGTCAGTGATAAACGGACTGTGTGGCCACTACTGCGTCTTCCGTACTGACGTACGTCCATGTGCACGGACGTACAGTTCGTAGAAATCACGCTCGTCTGACCCTAGCCTAAGGCTGGGGTCAGACCAGCGCACTTTTAACGTGCGTTCTGGCGCACATAATTACGGCCACACTAGCACCAGATGACGGGCAATGACGGCCAATATACGATGTACGGCCGCACATAAGTCCGGCAAGTGGAATTTGAACGCATTTTTCTGAGAACGCTGAACCGCTAGTACTGACGTACTGAGTGCGCAGCTGCGGGATAGCGGCATGTTTGCGTGATTAGGAGATGTCAGACGCTGCTAATGTCCAGCCTACATAACGTCCAGACGCAAAAAGAGTTTTATTGACAATCCGTACAAAATCACGCCCGAAAATGCGCGTCGTCTGACCGTTTTTGCGCATTCCGTGAAAAAATACGTCAATGCGATCGGACGCACTTTTTCACGTTCGCGGGGAAAAACGCTTTCGTCTGACCCTAGCCTAAGGTGGGATACTGTCACGGATGGCTCTGTTCTGGGGCGCCTGGCAGCAGATTCCTCGCTGCTCGCTGGCCAGGCGCCGAATAATAACGCCACCGGGTGCGCTCACGTGGGACGCCGGGGGGCGGAGCCTGGCGTTATGACGCGGACCCGCCGGGTTTAAAACCCGGCTTCACTAGTTCGCCGGTGTCCTGACGTGGTATTCACTTCCCGCAGAGCTCTTGTGTTTTTGGCTAATATATCTGTGTCTGACCTTGCTTCTGGCTAACGAACGATTCTGTGTATGACTCCTGGCATTGGCAAACGAACCATTCTGTGTATGACTCCTGGCATTGGCAAACGAACCATTCTGTGTATGACTCCTGGCATTGGCAAACGAACCATTCTGTGTATGACCCCTGGCATTGGCGAACGAACCACCCTGTGTATAACCCTTGGTATTGGCATTTACTCTTCTCACGGTTCTGCTCTTAACTTTGGTACCGAGGTCAGTCTATGTGGCACCCTAAGCACACATCAGGC
Source organism: Leptobrachium leishanense (assembly GCA_009667805.1). Taxonomy (NCBI): domain Eukaryota; kingdom Metazoa; phylum Chordata; class Amphibia; order Anura; family Megophryidae; genus Leptobrachium; species Leptobrachium leishanense. Next base: position 122,913,788 of record CM019067.1, on the reverse strand, counting down.
TACCTCTGATATTACTAAGGTCCTAGGGAGAACGAGTACTCTATTCTGTACCTCTGTCTGGTGTTTACCCTTGCTTGTCTATTGTCTGGTTAATTATCTATCTAGTTGTGCCGACCATTCAAGGATCGGAAGGGTAGAGAGCGGTCTACGTAAAGGGACCACTATCTTGGTATTCAGGGGGATTCGTGACATTACGTCAGGGCCAATGGATCCCGCAGACCTCTCTAACCAGTTGGCACGTATCGCAGCCAGACAAGAGGAGCAGGACCATAGGATGGACCAGATTTCTCTCGCTCTACAAACCCTGTTAAATCGGTCCAATACTGGTACCACAAACCCTCCAGACCCAGTATTGCCTAGAGTCAGTTCGGTCTCTCCTGAGAGACATAGGCTTAGTATGAAGGCACCCTTACGCTATGATGGTACACCAAGCTTATGCCGGGGTTTTCTGACCCAACTCGAGATCTTGTTTGAGAACAACCCAGGGTCTTGTATATCTGATAAAGCCAAAGTAGGCTATCTGATTAATCATTTAACAGAAAAAGCTTTATTATGGGCTACGCCGTTGTGGGAAAATAAGAAACCCATCATCTATGACTATGAGGGTTTTACCTCTGAGTTAAAACGTACCTTTGATCCCTCTAGAAGGGCTACCAATGCGGGTAGGTCCTTGTTTCACATTAAACAAGGTAATAGGAGGGTCTCCGACTATGCCATAGAGTTTAAGACTTTGACGTCAGAGGTGCTTTGGCCGAATGACGTTTTAACCTTAGCCTTTACCGAAGGCCTGAACGAGGCTTTTATGTTTGAGCTGGCTCCCTTAAAATTACCAGAAAATCTGGACCATTTGATTGACTTTTGCATAGCCATGGACGATCAAATTAGGGAAAGGAGACACCCCAGAGACAGACCCAGAAGGGTCTTGCCTCCTTTACCCTTATTACCCAGACACACCAGTACGTCAGGTAACCCGGAGAACGCAAAAACAGATATGCCAGTCGTTGAACCTATGCAAATAGGAAAAACGGGTATTTCGGAGGCTGAAAGAGCTCACAGAAGAGAAAAGGGGCTCTGCTTCTATTGTGCAGGGGCTGATCATTTCCGCCTTCAATGTCCTCAGAGACCCAGGGTTAACAGGGGGGAGAGTGGCAAATCGGGTCAAAGAACAGCCAATACCCAGGTTATCGGTTCTCTTTATGCCTCCTTTGTGGATAGTGAGAAAAAAAAATCCAGGATTCTGTTACCGATCTCCCTAACCTGGGAGGGGGTTCACCTCAAGACTGAGGCGTTCTTAGACTCTGGGGCCTCAGGTAATTTCATGGATAAATATTTTGCTGCCAAAAACCTCTTACCTCTGGTTCTCAAGGAAAAACCTCTAATGGTGGAGGCCATAGATGGTAAACCCCTGTCATGTCCACATATCACTCACGACACTGTCGATGTATGTATGAAAACAGGAGTTTTACACCATGAAACGATAAGATTTCAAATTATTGAATCTCCCTCATGTCCTGTCGTTCTTGGGTTTCCATGGTTAACAGAGCACAACCCGGTTATTGATTGGGTTCAGAGAGACATAAAATGTTGGGGTCCTAATTGTCAGTCTAATTGCCTAGGCAGGGTCAATGTGATTGGTAGCCTCAATATTGCCACAGCCCCTCCTTTATCCACAGAGGTCCCTGAATGTTATCTGGCATTAAAGGAGGTGTTCTCTAAAGCCAGGACTGAGGTCCTACCACCACATCGTCCATATGACTGTGCTATTGATTTACTCCCCGGTACGATGCCTCCTAGGGGACATGTATACCCTTTGTCACAAAAAGAAAACGACATTATGGAGGAATACATAAGGGAGAATCTAGAGCGAGGATTCATTAGACGGTCCTCCTCTCCAGCAGGAGCAGGTTTCTTTTTTGTCTCCAAAAAAGAGGGAGATCTGCGACCTTGCATCGATTATAGAGGTTTGAATAGGATAACTATAAGAAATGCATATCCCATACCTCTCATAACAGAATTGTTCGACCGATTAAAAGGGGCCCGTATATATACGAAGCTCGATTTACGCGGAGCTTACAACCTGGTTAGGGTTAAAAAGGGAGATGAATGGAAAACGGCTTTTAATACACGTAGCGGGCATTATGAATACCTTGTGATGCCCTTTGGATTATGTAATGCGCCAGCCGTTTTTCAGGACCTCATAAATGACACCCTAAGGGATTTTCTGCAAGAATTCGTCATGGTATATCTGGATGACATCCTGATATACTCTCCTGATGTGGAAACTCATCACGCCCACGTGAAACAAGTGTTGAAAAAACTATTGAAGGCTGGATTGTATTGTAAACTAGAAAAATGTCTATTCGACATAGTAACAGTGCATTTCCTTGGTTATATAATAACCCCTGAGGGTTTTCAAATGGACCCTAAAAAACTCTCAGCAATTCTTGACTGGCCTCTACCCCAAGGGCTTAAAGCCATCCAGAGGTTTCTGGGGTTTACTAACTACTATCGGAGATTCATTAAAGACTTTTCAGCCTTGGTAGCTCCCCTCACGGCTTTGACAAAGAAAGGGGTGGGTAATCAGAAATGGACACCTCAAGCCACTCAAGCCTTTGAGGCACTTAAACAAGCATTCACTACTGCCCCTGTTCTCCGACATCCAGATCCGGCTCTGCCTTTCCAAGTAGAAGTTGACGCCTCCGAACTAGGTCTTGGCGCAGTCTTGTCCCAAAGGGAGGCACCCGACAAACCCTTGCATCCATGCGGCTTCTATTCTCGGAAATTGTCCCCGGCAGAGAAGAACTATGACATTGGAAATAGAGAGTTGTTAGCAGTCATCTCGGCCTTGGCAGAATGGAGATACTTATTGGAGGGGTCTAGGGACCCCATCGTTATCATAACCGATCATAAGAATCTCACGTACATTGGAGATGCTAAACGTTTAAATTCCAGACAAGCGAGATGGTCATTGTTTCTTTCAAGTTTTAATTTCGTGCTTACCTATAGACCTGGGTCCAGAAACATTAAAGCAGACGCCTTATCGAGACAGTATGAATCTTATGAACATAATATCCAAGATCAGCATCCCATTGTACCCCAGGAAAGGATTATAGCCTCTACCACAATTAGTGTCTCGTCTCCTCTAGTGAAAAGGTTGCAGACCGTCCAGGGTGCAGCTCCTGGGGGGAAACCTCCCGCGAAACTCTTTGTACCTGAGAACGAAAGAGAGGAAGTACTTAACGTTTATCATGACAATAAAACCTCTGGGCATATGGGTATCACCAAAACAGTGGCTAGTATCAGTAAACTCCTCTGGTGGCCCACGTTGCGCCGAGACGTTAAAGATTACATAGCTGTGTGCGAGGTGTGCACAAGACATAAAAGTCCCAAAACAGCACCCATTGGTTTACTCCAGCCTTTGCCGATCCCCGAACGCCCATGGTCGCATGTAGCCATGGATTTTATAGTAGATTTACCTGAGTCAAGAGGGAATACAGTTATACTTACGGTCATAGATCGATTCTCCAAGATGGGTCACTATGTGCCTCTTCGGAAAATACCTTCGGCAGCCGAACTGGTGCCCATATTCATTTCCAACGTGGTTCGCATACACGGTGTTCCTCTGGAGATTGTCTCTGATAGGGGGACACAATTCGTCTCCAGATTCTGGAAAGGGTTTTGTAAGAATGTGGGGATAGACTTATCCTTCTCTTCGGCCTATCACCCCCAGACCAACGGAGCAGCAGAACGAGCCAACCAAAATATAGAGAAATATCTCAGGTGCTTTATATCAGAACAACAAAATAACTGGTCAGACCTGTTACCTTGGGCAGAGTATGCTTTGAACAGTGCAGTAAGTGAATCCACAGGACATTCCCCTTTCTTCACTGTTTATGGTTTTGATCCTCCCGTGCTCCCCGCTACGTTTCCTGATACCACGATTCCTGCTTTGGATGAGCATTTGGCATCATTGAAAGAGACTTGGGAGAGAGTCAAACGGGCACTGGAAGAGAGTAGTGCCATCCAGAAAACCAAGGCCGACAGACACAGGAGGCAGGCACCCGTGTATCAAGTTGGGGACAGGGTTTGGCTTTCTTCACGGAATATCAAGCTCTTAGTGCCTTCCATGAAGTTGGCACCTAGATATATCGGCCCCTATAAGATTCTGCGGCGACTCAACCCTGTCTCCTATGCTTTGGCGTTACCCCCCCATATCAGGATACACAATGTGTTCCACGTAAGCCTTTTGAAACCGTTGTTGTGTAACCGGTACACCAAGGTCCGTGCTCCACCTCCTCCTGTCTCTGTGGAGGGCCAGGAGGAGTACGAGGTTGAGGCCATTCTGGATGCCAGAAAGTCTAGGGGGTCCTTACAGTACTTGGTCGATTGGGTGGGTTACGGTCCAGAGGATCGTTCTTGGATTCCGGCTGCAGAGGTCCATGCCCCTCGGTTGGTGAAGGCCTTCTATTTGGCGCACCCCCGTGCCCCTGGGGGTCGTCCAGTGGCCGCCCGTAGAGGGGGGGGTTCTGTCACAGATGGCTCTGTTCTGGGGCGCCTGGCAGCAGATTCCTCGCTGCTCGCTGGCCAGGCGCCGAATAATAACGCCACCGGGTGCGCTCACGTGGGACGCCGGGGGGCAGAGCCTGGCGTTATGACGCGGACCCGCCGGGTTTAAAACCCGGCTTCACTAGTTCGCCGGTGCCCTGACGTGGTATTCACTTCCCGCAGAGCTCTTGTGTTTTTGGCTAATATATCTGTGTCTGACCTTGCTTCTGGCTAACGAACGATTCTGTGTATGACTCCTGGCATTGGCAAACGAACCATTCTGTGTATGACCCCTGGCATTGGCGAACGAACCACCCTGTGTATAACCCTTGGTATTGGCATTTACTCTTCTCACGGTTCTGCTCTTAACTTTGGTACCGAGGTCAGTCTATGTGGCACCCTAAGCACACATCAGGCTACCTCTGATATTACTAAGGTCCTAGGGAGAACGAGTACTCTATTCTGTACCTCTGTCTGGTGTTTACCCTTGCTTGTCTATTGTCTGGTTAATTATCTATCTAGTTGTGCCGACCATTCAAGGATCGGAAGGGTAGAGAGCGGTCTACGTAAAGGGACCACTATCTTGGTATTCAGGGGGATTCGTGACAGTACCTCTGTCTGGTATTTACCCTTGCTTGTCTATTGTCTGGTTAATTATCTATCTAGTTGTGCCGACCATTCAAGGATCGGAAGGGTAGAGAGCGGTCTACGTAAAGGGACCACTATCTTGGTATTCAGGGGGATTCGTGACAGATACCTAAACTTAATTGAGAATCAGGAGTATACAGGAAATACAGCTGCTTGTGCTGCCGCGTGTTACTATGCCATGTGCTAGAGATGTGTGTTTAGTTTCAGTCCGAATCAAAATTGCAAGAAATTTGCCGATTTTCATATTTCGGAAGTGCTTTTCGAAATACAAATCGGTTCCATCCGAAATGGTCCAAAAACTGAATATAAACGAATCGAATCATACGGAACGAAAACGAAACAATATAAAACAAATTGATTTTGCGTTTACGGATCAATTCGCTATACCATTTCACTTAGACACGGCACCGCGTCCCTGTCCATTGACCGTGTTGATGAATCTATTGTATTCAGCACCACAGGCCATGGAGAGCGCCATGGTGCCATCCGGCACGATTTGGTATCAGTGAAATTCCCCACAGACAAGTAATGGTTAATCTATACAGAGAACGCTGAACAGTACAAATCTCAGTTGTACGCCCTGATTTTTGTTCGGCTACTTTAAACAGACGAATCCCATAGGGTTCAATGTAAAAAATTTCACCGTTTTTAGCGATATTTTTTCAACCGATTATTCTTTTCACTTGCAGCAAGTGTTTATCTTTTATGATTTTTTTAAGGTTTTTTTGGGGATTTTTTGTATTCCTAATTTATTTTTACACAACGATTTAAAAAAAGCATTTTTCCTTTGCCGAACGCGTTTTTTTTCCCCTTCTTTCCCTCAGTCTGGCTGCGTTCGATGGAGGCTGTCTATGGTGCTTAAACTTATTCTGCCCCTTAGACAACAGCCTCGCGGGGCTCTGGAGTAAGCTATTCGTGTTTAATATTTGTGCCAGTTTTTTCAATTTTATTGTTTATATCAATCTGCTATATCATTATAGCAATTATGTTAATTACAGCATCACCAGGTTTGTTGTATCTTTAGCATGTTTTAAACCATTTATAAAGCAGAAGAGTTTATGAGATTATTTTTCAACATGAAACGTGTCAGTAGTTAAGAAGATCCACGATAATATCTTTGTGTAGCAGAACTACAGTGAAGGGAATACAGTGCAGGGATGCATATGGACCATCTGCTAATAAAACATAAATCTGCAAGGAAATATTCTCGGTTTGATCGTAGGGCAGCTTTGAGTGATTGTATCCTGAGGCTCACTTTTTGATTTGTATGCAATATCCATACGGACCTCTAGAGACTCACTTTAATTCCATTTCTGAAAAATGGTTTCACTGGGTCTCCTCATTGGAGTTGAGCTAACAAGGTACCTGTTAAAGTTTATTTTTGTTACTGACCACAACATTCTATTTAGTCCATTTACAATGTGTTATGCCCTATTTTAACCATGTAACAGGGTCTTTCCTTTTGGCGCAACAGAGAAAATCTTGCCTTGAGTTTGACCTAACCTTTTCTACTTTGGGGGATCTAAAATGTTTTTCCTGGCAAATAGATACTGTTATACCGATATATTTAACAACATTGTAAATAATTTAGTTTGTAGTTGTACATATGTTTTGCAATACAAAGTTCAATATAAGCAATGCAGTGCGATTTTAAATGATGGTTAGAAAGTAGCCCATGCTCAATAATGAAAAAAAATTAGAAGAAATGTTTTTGCAAAAGATATGAAACACACAGTTATTCAAGTTATCAAAGGTTCATATTTGTATTCAATCCTTGCAGTGATGTTTTTCGAGGTCCTATCTGTAGCAGCAGAGTCCCACCTAAAGTAAGTATGTGATGATGTTCAGACATCTCCTTCTGTCTTTGAGGTATGGATAATCTTGGCATCCATCATTGCTTTTTACCTAAGCCATGGACTCCCCATTCTATAGCAGATCTCAACACTACTGGAGGTCTACACATAAACTCTTGTTTGTCTATCCTGGTCATGTGTCTAAACTACTGATCTAGTACACAAATGTAAGCAAAAAAAATATTATCAAAACGACAATATTGTGAATTGTAATTAATGCGCATGCAAGTGCCAAAGCATGAACCAAAATAACATAAGAAAAACTTACATTATCAATTCGTCCGCTTGTCTTTGGGTTACAAATATGCATATGGAGGATTTCAAGAAAAACAAATACACAGAACAAACCAAAGGTATAATAACATTTAGCCAAAATATTAAATAGTGCACAAATTTTTATATCCGATGCACTCACATCATCTAGAGCCGATGCACTCACATCATCTAGAGCCTCTCTGGTTTAATGCACGTCGGGTCAAAACATAACGTGACGCTGCCCTTCTTTGCCACAACCTCAAAGACAAATAGCGGAGAAGGCACTCCCATTGCGTAACAGGTTCCACCACAAAAAATACATAAGGGAGGAAAACCACTCACCTAGGTTTGAGCCACTCATACTGAAGGCTCATGTACAATCGCCTTGAAACTCTTACGGGTGTAAGGTATACTATATCCGGTTGCAACTCAACTCTCCCAAGGGACACTGACCATGTGGAATTGTGTAAACCACAAAAGTGGATGTATATCACCAAAATTAAACAATATTTAATATATTAAAAGGGGGTGGAGCACTGAAGAATCCACTTAAAGTTTTCACATTTATTAATAACAAAAATATACAGAAATAATGCAAAAAAAAATTAAATACAAAGTCTTAAAGCCACATTTAGTAACCAGTAATGGGATTAACTGAGAAGCATTTTGGCTTGCTAGCCATTCTCAGTTAGTCATTCAGGTTCTTTTGGGTCCAGCAACTCTTAAATTTGATCACATGGGCATTCAATGTACATGCATTCCACGCGGTCGCAGAACGTCAAATCCGATCTGGCTCCATCTTAGATGTCTTCATATCCTCGAGTATTGGAATACATTGATAATAAACTCCAACCTTATGTTGCCTCCATATGTTTTTTTGAAAGACACAATAGTGATATTGAACCTCTTAGATAATTTGGAGTGGAATGAAGGGTCTATACTGGTAACACGTGACATTCAGTCATTGTATACTTCAATACTCCAAATGAAGGGGATGGCAGCAACTAGGTATGTTTTAGAATTATCTACACTTTTATTGCTGGAGCGGATTGATTTTTTTTTTTTAGTGGAGGGTATAAACCTATTTCTGGAAAACAACATTTTTGATTTGAAGATGCCTTCAATTTACAAATAAACAGCACGTATATGGGGACATAATTTGCCCCTAGCTTCCCAAACTTATTCATGGCACATTGGGAGACCATGTTTTTAGAGAACTGGAAAAAAATCTTGATCATTTATAAGAAAGATGTATATACAATATTTTTGTCGTCTTGAAAGGTGGGGAAGAACTGGAATCAATTTATGGGAACTGTAAATGTTAATGACAGGAATATTACTATACACACGAAGTGGAGTTATACAGAAGTTAACTTTTTGGATCTGGTCATACACATTGGAAATATCTAAATTTAAAAAAAACCTTCTTTAAACCGGTGGAGTATAACAGCTTCGTTGACAAGACAAGTTGCCATCTCTCACAATGGCTGGAGAATATTCCTAAAGGCCAATTCACAAGAATACAGAGGAAATGTACAGATGACACCAAATATGAAGAACAAGCACTAATTTTAAGTAGGTGTTTTTTTGGAAAAGGGTTATAAAGAAGGAGATCTGGATGGACCTATGGACTCCATGGAGGGGATGCCCAGGACGGTGCGTTAGCGCTGCCCCGAGCATCCACGAGCCTAGCGGCTGCTACGGTGCAGCCTGCTGGACTCAGTGCCTGCTCTGTAATCTAAAAGGTAAAACTGGGATGCAAAGGGGAAATTAGCGTTCTCTAATTTTTCCCCTTAGTATCCCCATTTTACGAGTGGCAACTGATAGTGCCCCTTGAATGACTGGCTGAAAGGCTGGCAAGCTGAAACGCATCTCAGTTAATCCCAGTTTACTGGTCCCCCTTTTTTATATATATATATTTTAATTTTTAAATTAAAGAGGAACTACATTTTGGTTATTGGCATCTTGTTATTACCAAATTCACAAATTTACTTGACAAAATATTATTTTATTATTGAGCATTCCTTGACATCCAGACATTGTGCAACCTGTGCCAGTGGTGAGATTCACCAGCCCTATCTGCAAGGCTTCTATAACTGGTACGGGCTTGTTATTGGCACGTATTAGGCAGTTGCTGGAATCTTCAAATATTAAAATAAGTTAGTATGCTTAATAATTGGATAATAAAACAATTACAAGTTAAAATGAAACCAATTATAAATCCAAATTGCACAAAAGATGTAATAGGCACGTACAGTATATCAAGATGAGTCATTTGATGTTCAGAATTTCTTGTGTCTCGCTGAAATGAAGCACTGTCATTCATTCAGGAAAATCTGTCAGTTCTCTGCACAGACTTAAACCTGAGATGTTCTGTGAGCTATCACTATGTGAATATATAATGTTGAGGCTAGGTACTCATATGCAGAATGAACACACCAGACACTGAATCACTTCTCAATTATTAACCTTGCTGACAATATTAGTTCATAGATAAGTTAGCCATGTTACTAAGGGGGCATTGTTTGTTAGTTATTCGGAGTACAAAAATAATAAACATAAACCTGTAGAAGAATAGTAACGTGATGAGGGAATCAAGCCAATGCCTTTTTAATAGATGTAGGGAACATAACTACATTTATTAATAAGCAGTTTTTTCTATTACAGACTGAAGTAACAAACTGCAGGTGATTGATATCAAGCAGCCCTTGTTTAGCAAGTGGGAAAACTGTTCACATGCCCAATGGGCCACAATGGCCATGGGCTTTAAGTCGGACACAAGAGTTTTTTGTTTGTAACAGTCTTATCTTGTTAAATATTTTAGCTGTGTTCTTATAGTTTCTCTGCTATCGCTAATATGTATCCCATACACCAGGGCTCAAAATTTCAGGTCCTGAGCTACTAGCCAGGCCTTAAGAGTTACTCGCCACCAGTTGCCCCACCCAACCCTTACCTTTAAATCTGCCCCTAAACACACACTCTTAGGTTAATAATTAAATAATAATTTAACAAAGCAGTTTAAACAAAGAAAAATAATGTGCGTGGTGTATGAGAGTATCACAGAGCTCAACAGCAATAAAACACACGCTCATACACACTGCATATTACTGTGAGTTTTATTACTGTGGATTCTGTGATACGCTTATACACACCACACATTACTGTATCACAGAGCTCCACAGCAATATAAATCTCACTGCAATGTGCAGTGTGCATAAACGTAAGTTTTATTACTGTGGAGCTCTGTGATACACTCCTACACATGGCACATCAGAGCTCCACAGTAATAAAACTCACAGTAATGTGCCGTGTCTATGAACGTGAGTTTTATTGCTGTGGAGCTCTGTGATACGTTCATACACACGGCACATTACTGTATCACAGAGCCCCACAGTAATAAAGCTCACGTTCATACACACTGCACCTTACTGTGAGTTTTATTGCTGTGGTGCTCATACACACTGCACTTTGCTGTATCAAAGTGTATCAGAGCATCACAGCCATAGCTCACAATAATGTGCAGTGTGTAGGAGCGAATTCCGAGTTCCACTGCCTTTTTTTTTCACTCCCCCTCTTTCTCATTCTTTTTACCCCTTTCTCCCCTCATTCTCATTTTTCCCCCCTCATTCTCTTTCTTTTCCCCCTTTCCCCCCTCTGTCTCATTCTTTTTACCCCTCTCCCCCTCTTTCTCATTCTTTTTACCCCTTTATTTTTACCCCTTTCTCCCCATTCTCATTTTTCCCCCCTCCTTCTTTTCCCCTTTCTCGTTCTTTTTCCCCTTTTCTTTGTCATTCTTTCCCCCCCTCTTTGTCATTCTTTCCCCCCTCTTTATTCATCTTCCTCTCCTTTTTAACCCCTTCCCCTCCCTTTAGCAGTTACCTTCAATGTCAGAGGTGCTGCAGCACGGCCGCTGTATTGGTGCCGCCCCTCCCGCGCATCACCTGACCCACCCACGTGATGCGTCATCCACTCGCAGCAGTGAATGCGACTCATCACGTGGGTAGGCAGGTGACACCGCAAACCTCACAGGCCACGCGGGAGGGGGCAGCCACGTTCGGTCAGCTCCGGATTCGGACTCTAAGAGTCCGATACCGGAGCTGAGAAGCAAGGTGGCGGCCCACTGATCCGGGTCCCAGCAACCCGCGGGCCCGATGGGTCAATCCGCCCCCTCGTCCGCAGCTAATTTCCACTCGCCATATGCGAGCAGGCGAGTGGAAATTTTGCAGTCTGCCACACACTAAATATTCCTACATGCAACACTTATGTCATTAAGTGGATTGCTTTATGTATGATGAAAGAGCAATTTGTAAATATATAGGATGATTCATATAGACTCGACTCAAACATTATAGATCTTAATCGAATGAATAGAAGTTAAGAGTTTCAGGAACACATACCACCTTTTATGTTGAGCACAACCCGGCCATCACAGGAAGTGCCTGCCGTTTTCTGTTAGGCATATGGCATTGTGGAGCTGTATGTTGTTGATAATGTATCTGAATATTGCATAATCAATGTTTTGGATCTCATACGTAATATCTGTTCTGGTACACTCATTCCTTCAGATAGTCCCCCAAAAAGATGTTTGGGTTGGTAAGATCAGAAGACCAGGGTGGTTGCACATTCTTGGAAACGCGGTGCTCTGGATTGTTGCCGTTGTTTCATGTGATGTGAGGCTTGTATCCCAACAGGTTCACACAGGAAACACTTGCTCTTACAAAAAGTAGGACTAGTAGCTCTGTGGAAGTGCTATTTACATGGCTGCTACCTAGCAAGTGCTTGCAGCACATGCTGTGATATGTGCTCAACTTAAGAGGAAGTACATATACTGAAAACTCAATTTCCTTTAATTTGTTTACGATCTGTAACAAAAAACATGTAGTACAGGGTGATTCATATAAACTCATACCCAAGAGTAGTATACAAATATTGTGGCAAAGACAAAGTATGAAATATTTAGTGTGTTTTTTTTTTCAACCTTTTCGCTTTTCCTAACATGAGATAGAGGGGTCACATACTGTAAACTGATTATTCTTTCTTTCAAAGCACTGATTGGAATTACGTCAGCTAAACATTTCTACATCTTTTGGGAAAATTTGGATTTACTGTATTTTTTTTTATGTCCTTGGACCACAGCCCAGTAAAAGATTCACAGCACATGTGATGAGTGTAGAGCTAAATAATTAGGAGCAGGGCATAATTATGCAAAACAAAAGCTAGGACATGCTGCACAAATCAAGTACTGTACTGGCACCTGCAAATTAACCAAGACATGTAGAAAATAGACAGACAATATAGTATGCTTGTTGTTCTTCAAATTTAATTCTGACATTCCAATTATCCTTAATAAGTATATATATAAATTATTCAACCCCCAATGCTGTAAAGGGTTTTAGGGAATTTAGTGTACATTTGTAATTGTATTCAGAATGAAATCCTACAAGGACTTTTTAAAGAACCATATGCAACTAAAATGACATCGATTGGTTTTGTAATACAGTAGTAAATGTTTCTTTTGTGAATTCTTCATTGACACAATTATTCAACCCCTTAAAGACTACCACTCTGAAGAACAGAGGTTCATTCAAGTGTTTTCAATCAGGTATTGAAAACACCTGTGGATGTCACGGAGCAGCAATAAAGCATAATAAGCACCAATTAGGCAGCTTTAAAATGACTGTGATACTCAGCTCCTTCTAGACATTTACTGGTGTGGTTACAAACATGGTGAAGTCAAGAGAATGGTCCAGGAAGACAAGAGAAGAGGTGATTACTCTTCACAGGAAGGGCAATGGCTATAAGAAGATTGCAAAGATGTTAAACATACCAAGAGAGACCATAGGAAGCATCATTCGCAAATTCAAGCCAAAGGGCACTATTGAAACGCTACCTGGTCGTGGCAGAAAGAAGATGCTGACTTCGACTGCTGTGCGCTACCTGAAGCGTAGAGTGGAGAAAAGTCCCCGTGTGACTGCTGAGGAACTGAGAAAAGATTTGTCAGATGTGGGTACTGCAGTTTCAGCTCAGACAATACGGCGCACACTGCGTAATGAAGGCCTCCATGCCAGAACTCCCAGGCGCACCCCCTTGCTGTCTCCAAAGAATAAGAAGAGTCGACTGCAGTATGACAAAAGTCATGTGGACAAACCACAGAAGTTTTGGGATAGTGTTCTGTGGACTGATGAAACAAAATTAGAACTGTTTGGGCCCATGGATCAACGCTATGTTTGGAGGAGGAAGAACAAGAACAAGGAAGAACAAGGCCTATGAAGAAAAGAACACCTTGCCTACTGTGAAGCATGGCGGGGGGTCAATCATGCTTTGGGGCTGTTTTGCTTCTGCAGGTACAGGGAAGCTTCAGCGTGTGCAAGGTACCATGAATTCTCTTCAGTACCAGGAGATATTGGATGACAATGTGATGCAGTTCATCACAAACCTGAGGCTTGGGAGACGTTGGACCTTTCAACAGGACAATGATCCCAAGCATACCTCCAAGTCCACTAGAGCATGGTTGCAGATTAAAGGCTGGAACATTTTGGAGTGGCCATCGCAGTCACCTGACTTAAATCCGATTGAGAACCTCTGGTGGGACTTAAAGAAAGCAGTTGCAGTGCGCAAGCCTAAGAATGTGACTGAACTGGAGGCTTTTGCCCATGACGAATGGGCGAAGATACCCGTAGATCACTGCAAGACACTTGTGTCAAGCTATGCTTCATGTTTAAAAGCTGTTATAACTGTAAAAGGATGTTGTACTAAGTACTAAGATTGAATGTCACTTGGGGGTTGAATAAAACTGATAATGATGTGAGCACAGAAAAGACATTTGTGGTTATTTCATTATAAATGTTATGTTATATTTGTCTGACCTACACGTGCCTCTTTGATTTAATTGTAAGCAAGATGACTGAATGATCAAAATCAATGTCAAACTGGCCAAAACACTCAATTTCAGTGGGGGTTGAATAATTTTGAACACAACTGTATTTATGATCCATACACTTGATGAACACGAGTGCACAGTAACATCGATTCTAATTGTAATCTTTAACAGTACAAATTCATCATTATCTTATATCTACTTGGGTATTAAAGCACACTTTCTTATAAGCAAATAAATATTTCATTATGAATCAATAAATACATGGCATTTTATTTTTAAATTTATACTGACAAATCTTAAAAGTGTTCTATATTTGGTAAAAAAAATAGACTAAAATATTCCTTTAGGAAGCTGAAAATCCCTATACTCAGCTAAAAAAGACATTTTTTTTCCTCTGCCCTTCGTTGTCGAAGCCATCTCCCATGTCACCGCAACTCATTCTCTAGTAAATAAAGCCCACTTTGAAAAATCTAAGAAGCAGTACATTTTTTTTCTCTTTTTATTGGCAACTGACTACTGCGGTAGAATAATTTAAACAATAAACTATGAAAAGAAAACCATCGTAAATCAAAGCTCACTATATTAATCCTAGATTGGTTAATGCTAGAATGCTTTACCCATTATATATTTCCTCGTGCATAATGAGCACAACAAGATGATTAGACCGTTTTAATAAAACTTGAAGCTGTGCTGTCAATCACCAGCAGAAACATATACATTTTAATTGATAGCATTAGTTTGCTCCCTGTGAAATGGTTTCAGTCCAGCAGGTCGTCTTTGATTTATTCAAGCTATTAGTCTGAACACTGCAGGCTAATCCCTGAGAGGCTCAGGGACTCTGGGAAAAAAAAGCTGTTAGGTATAAGATTCTTTTTAAAACAAAACAAGTGATCCAGTGTATTTATGAAGCAGATGTCAAATGTAAGCTCCCCATAAACGCCACTCAGAAAACAGAAAGTGATCTTGGGATATTAAATACAAAGCCCTTCAAAAGAACATGAAAAGTCAAGTAAAACATTTCCTACGACAGAAAAGTTACACGTCACTTTTCTCTGCAAAATGACAGCAAACTAGACTTTTCTTATATGTCTTTTTTATTACCTGAAATGTTGATTAACTGGTAAACATGGAACACAGAGGTTATTGATAGAAGAATTTCATTCAATCAGGGTTATTCAGAGAGCACTGAAGTTTCACCGACATTTTGGTGTTCTCCCGTACCCCGGTGAATTGGCGAGTTTGATTCTCCGATCCTGTGGTGAATTCATCATTCACTGCAGGATCCCTGAAGTGTGACGAATCGACCCTCTGAAGGAATAGAAAAACTAGAAAAAAACGCCAAATCGATCCGAAAGACCGCTGAAAGCATTTGATGAACCACCGCAAAAACCGCCTATTCGACCTGGAAAAAAGCAACTTTCAAAAGGCCTTTTCAAAGTACTGCATGAAATTGCCTGTGTGTCACGGAATCCCTTCAGAATACACAATACAGGTCCCTTTAGACCAGGGTTTTCCAAACCTGTCCTCAGGACCCTCCGCCTCGCCATGTTTTCCAGATATCTGAAGAGCAGCACAGGTGATATGATTTGCTGCTCAGTTATTGCAGGACTCAGTCTATATTTCCCCAAGGTGATCTGCAAAATCTGGCCTGGTTGAGAGTCCCGAGGACAGGTTTGGGAAACACTGCTTTAGACAGTTCCTATCTATCCCTTCGATCCTTAGGTGGTCAGTAATCTGGCTCGCCTTAGGGACACAAATATTATATATATATATATATATATAATGTTGAGAGACATACACAAGATGGGGTTAACGAGGGTGACAAACATACAAGCTAAATCGCATAGAAAGAGAATAGTCAGAGATAGCCAAAACTGGTACACGAAGGGTGGTTCTCATACAAGCCAGGTCTAAAACAGAACAACTGAATCAAAGCACAGAAGAAAAAGTGAATCGCCAGGAATGAATCACTTAGCACTGGGGAGTAACTCCACGACAGGGCAATTAGCCGGATCGCACTGTCTGCATTTAAATTAGATTATCATGACCACCTGACTGTTTTAGGCAAATTAGCTATAATTTTGCGCTGAAGTTGCAAGAGGGCCAGACCATTATAAATGGGGAAGCAGGTTGTTTACCACGACAGTAGAAGTGTTTTTTTTTCTGAAGATATGGGTAATCAACGCGGTTTAACAGCCTTTGAACGTGGGATGATTGTTGGCGCTCGGAGCCATGGAGCGAGTATCAGCAAAACAGCGGAATTTGTTAAATGTTCAAGAGCAGCTGTTGTTAAAGACTGGACGGTCAGCCGAAAATCTGGGTCTGAACATGTGAATTGTGGCCGTCAGCAACTAGTCAATATTAGGGCAGAATGGAGAGTGGCAAGACTGGTACAAGACAACAGAAGGGCAACAGTGCATCAAATTACTGCAGATCTTAATCAGGGATCCTCTCAAATGATCTCTGAACGCACAGCTCGTCGTACACTGCATCGTATGGGATATGGAAGCCGAAGGCCTGTTCGAACACCTTTGCTGTCTGCAGTTAACAAGATAAAACGTCTCCAATTTGCACAGGAACACAAGGATTGGACAGTCGAGCATTGGAAAAAAGTCATGTGGTCCGATGAATCACGTTTCCAGTTGCATCATGCAGATGGCAGAGTGAGAATTTGGCGGAAACGGCATGAAAGCATGCACCCCACATGCATCAGTACAACCCTTCAAGCTGGTGGGGGCAGTGTTATGGTTTGGGGCCCTTAGATTTGTGTAAAACAACGTCTGAATAGCACAACATACCAAAGCATCGTTGCTGATCAAGTTCATCCTATCACGTTGATGGCGTATCCCAATGGAGATGGCTTCTTCCAACAAGACAATGCGCCATGCCACGGTGCTCATATTTTGCAGGAGTGGTTTCAAGAACCAAGAGGGAGAATTTACCTTGCTTAGGTGGCCCCCACAATCACTAGATCTCAATCCAATTGAGCATTTGTGAGACGAAGTTCAAAGAGCCATCAGGCAGCTGGTTCCACCACCATCAAATCTCACAGAACTGGACAGTGCTATTCATCAGGCATTTGTGTCAGATTCCTTGCATCACCTTTCAACATCTCGCAGAGTCAATGCCAAAAAGAATCGCCCCAGTATTGAAGGCAAAAGGTGGCCCAACGAATTGCTGTTGGGGTGGTCATAATAATCTGGCCACTCAGTGCATAAGGTCCTGTGAATTGTAATACAAAGGTCTGTTACAGAAAAAATCTGTCATTTTAAAAAAAAATCTGAAAAAAAATTAGTCGCCAAAATCCTAAAAAAGTAAATAAAGAGACTTTTTGCTGCAAATTGAAAGAATAAATGGTTTAATAAATATTTAAGAAAAACTGGGAATTTTTTGACATTGAAACCTTTGTGTAACGTTGGGGGCTTCCAGCCTCTCCAGTGTGCTTGAAGGCAGCATGTCTGATGCTGCTCACTGACCAACACCCGGTTTAAATAGAGACAGGCAGGGAGGTGGCTGCATGAGGCGCGGCTTGAGAGGGGGGCGCGGTCTGGTGAAGGTTTTTAAAAATCCACAGTTCCTTCTAAGCAGTGCCAGATCGTGGTTATCCATACCTGAGCTCCTTGTACCTGAATTCTCTTGTGATTTAACCTGTTATTGACCTCTGCTTGTTTACTGACTATTCTGCCTTCTGTTGCCCTAGACTATTTTCTTGTACTACGCTTCTGCACTGATATCGGCCCGGCTATTCCATTTGACTATTCTATACTCTGTATTCCTGATTCTGGCTCGTCTGAATACCCCCGTGTTGCTAACCTGGTTTTGTATTACGACATTGTCTTTGATTAACCCTTTCTGTCTAGCTAGTATACCTGGCCAATTCTAAGGACCAGACAGTTAGGGATTCTTCTACGGCTACCCTGTTGGTAGCTTTTGGGCTCTGTGGAGTGTTGGGCTTTAAGGACTGCGTGGTGGCATCCGGGAACCGTGACACTTTGTCATTGGCCTGATTAAACCTGTCGAATGAAAGCACCAAAAATCAGGGCAATTCACTGACATTTCGGTGCTGTTTGGTGTTCTCTGAATAGATTTACCATTGCTTCTCTATGGGGGATTTCACTGCCACGAAGATCACTGTATTTAGCTGTCAATTCATCAATATTTTGCGAATTGACAGCTTTTTGAATAGCCGAATGGCCACGAAATTTAACCCTATGGGGAAATTCACTGTTCGGTGCAATTTTGTGGCCAATTCTGTACTCTTTGAATAACCCTGTGTATGTTGCTTAGGGGCATCCCACATTTAACATATTCTCTCCATTAGGTGCCCAATATCAAGTTATCTCGATCTGCAGCTGTGCAGCAAAAACGGAAATTTTAATTTGTTTGTTGCAAATTAACTTCCTTTCCAGTTGGGCTCCAGAGTGTGCTCCAAAAGCTTGGACAAAACACCCATGGTACTATAACATTTTTGAACAGCTGTAAATCTGCATCTAAAGCACAGATTCCCAGTTGGGAATCTGCAGGCCCAAAGCCTGCCAAATAGGGTATTACAGTAAGGAATAAAGTGGGAATATCCACAAAATTGTTTTACTGTACGTTATTAAAAATTAGTTTTTAAAATACCACTGGTTCTTAACAGTGGTTTCCTGGAAAATCACTTGGTACTGAAGTGATAGAAAAAAATGAACATAATCCCAATTTTAATGCTGTTAGTTAAAGAACGAATAGTGCTGTGCGATATACACAAAGCTACACATGGAGTGATGCAATGGTCTTTATTGTTTAGTAGAATTAACCACTTCGATGCTGAGGACGCGCTCAGCGCGTCCTCAGCATTCCCGCTGGTATGCGGAGAACGCGCTGAGCGCGTCCTCCCATTGGGGTCAGCGTTCGGCCGGGTTCCGGCCGATCGCTGGCCCCTCCGGTGCGGGCTGACATCCTGGATGTCAGCCCGGCATCCGGAACAGCAGCCGCCGGAATTTGGTGTCATCGCGGCAGCGCGATGACACCAAATTCAGGCGCCCCCCCGCATGTGCGGAGGAGGCGCCTGAAAGGGAGGGGGGGGAGGTCCTTCGGACCTCTCTCCCTCCCGATCAGCGGCTCTGCGGGGGTTAACCCAGGCATCATTTGGAAGGGCACAGCCTGCCCTTCCAAATGATGCCTGGCATTAACCCCTGGGGAGCTGGATCGCGAATCGGCGCTGAAAAGCGCCGGTTTGCGATCCTTTCCCGGAGCTGGCCGACATCTTGGATGTTGGCCAAGCCTCCGGGAACTCCCCCTGAGGACTGGCGTCATCGTGCGTAGCACGATGACGCCAGTCCTGGACTTAACCCTTAACTGCCACCAACTGTGGAGATAGGGAGTTCCAATGAACTCCCTATCTCCCGATCCGTGGCAGATAGGGGTTAAATTTTGGTATGGTTGGATCGGCCAGAGCATGGCCGTTCCAACGATACCAAACATGAAAGTAAAAAAGTTTGTAAAAAAAAAAAAAAAGGAAAAATAAAAATAAAAAAAAATTAAAAAACAAATTATAAAAAAAAGAATAAACACTTTTTTTTTCTTTTTTTTGGTTTGTTAATGCAGCAATATTGTTCCCATTTCAATTATAATGTGAACAATGATGCTGCACTAACGATTTTTGTATGCGGTGCGTTTGTTAAAAATAGTGTAATTTTCCCCCCAAAAAAAGTAACGAGACCCCATCTCTAATTTGTTTAACAAGCGCACCCCATACAAAATATATTGCTCGCATGTTAAAATGTGAAAAAAAACACTTTACACATTGTAAATGATTGAAAATACATATTTTATTGCATTTTTTGTTATAATATACAGACATGACATAACGTATACATATAATAATGACATATTATGAATCTACCGAGTCTGACGGAAAGAACGATATATAATATGTCTGGGTCATATACTAAAATAAGCCTTCAAAACACGTTTAAACATGATGAGCAAAACCGGTAAAAATGACCTCAGCACAGGGGCGGGAAAAGCCTCAGCAGCGAAAGGGTTAAAAAAATTCTACCATAGTCATTTTCCAAATGAGCTAAAGTTATACATATCGTTTTACAAAGCCCTCAATACACTATACAGATAGAAATTCTGCTACTGACAACTCAAGCTACCCCAAAAAATAAATTCCTTTAAATGATCCAAAATATATAACCCTACGGCCCCCATTTAATACAGCAGATGTCCTGACCTTACTAATTACATGGAAATGGCAAATCTTAGGAAACATTCTATGGTATTTAACAAAGAATGGGAGGGAGCCTAGTCTAGTCCCATATATGTTTGTGGGATATGTTCAGGCTGGGTGGAGTAGAGGTAACATCACTACTCTAAACCGTGGAGACTGTGGAGACACAGGTTCGAATCCGGGCAAGAGCACCTCTCCAGTTATTGTCCTTGGGCAAAACACCTAATGGTACATACTCGCCTCCCAGGACATACTTGAAAACTAGAGCAATCTCAATGTATCCTAAAATACTCTCAAAAAATATATTTAAGTATATATGAGAGAAAAGATAATACATTTATATATGGAAGAGTAGAATAAAAATATTGAAGGCTAACCAACCTATCTAAAGAAGAATAAAATAGCAAGGTGAAGTTTTAGGAATTATACATTAAAGTAATAAGGTTGATTATTCATGTGGCTAAAATATTAAATCACAGTACCAAAAGTAGTAGAAAACAAAACTACACTTGCCAACACAAAAGAAGAAAGGGGAATCTGAGAAATTTTATTTTAAAAACTTTGTCGTGGGAATTGCAGCAAATGATACAAGAACAGCCAAGAATGAATTGCATACAATTTCCCTTATTAACATTGCTCTTTTTCTATATAATTTGACACGTGTCCATTGATTTTCCCTTTTAAACCAAGATGCCTTAGTATTGCATTGTTACCTAGATAGATAGCTATCTTTTCATATTATATGTATTTCATTTCATTGACATCCACTTGTAGACCAAATTCTCCTTTCTACTCAATACCAATTTATCCTTAATAATACTAGGCTTGTGCACCGATTTTTTTTTCGGTTCGATTCGGTTCGATTTGTTCGGATGTTTAAACTTTTCGATTCGGCTCGTTTCGACCGATTTCTGTTTCGGTTTGGTTCGTTTTTCGTGTACATTTTATTTTCGGAATATCGACCATTTTTCGTATTTTCGTGTCACTTTGCTCGTTTTTTGTATCGAGTTTTCGGAAATTTCTGAAATTTTCGTTTTTTCGGAACTTCTGTTCTCCTCGTTTCAAAGTGTCTACGATAATTCTGGCGGTTCTATCGTGTTTTTTTTTATTAAATAAAGATCAAATCATGAATAGAGCAAAAATAAATTTCGATTTGACACATTTCAAGTCCATTCGAAAATTCCAAAAATATTTCGTTTTGGCTCGGAAAACTTTTCGGATCTGCCATTTTCGGATCTAAAAATTTTCGGAAAATCGTTCGCATCCGAAAACACGAATCGGGAAATTTCGTGAAAATTCCGAAATTCCGAAACCCGAAACGCACATCCCTAAATAATACTACATCATTAATACATCTTACATGCTACATTAAAAAACATATGCTCACCTGCCTCTCTTTTATGTGTTCCAATAGAAAAACCTGGTAAAAAAATCAGAAGCAAATTGCTAATGTTACTAAACTACTTTTAATAATGTGCAAGAGCATGTCTTACAAATGAAAAACTTGTCCAGAATGGCATGATAAACTCTCATTAAGAGCTACATCACCTGTCAATGGATGTACACGTAGGCATCTATATATCTCCCTTGGTAAGATTATTGACGTAACGGTCAGGCTTATGAGCTCCCAGCAGCACTGATCTACAGTGTTACACCATTGGAGCAATACTCAGGATGAAATCTTAAATATGTTTCTAAGATTCCATCCCTAATAAGACCTCATGTGTGCAACCAAGAATAATTCCCTAACTATTAAGAGTGATAAATCAAGCAACATCAATAGTACAAATAACAAAAATAGAACATATATACGTCCTTGTAGGTATCTTGTAGAGACACGTTTGAGGTTCCAGTAAACCAAACAATATATTTTATTTATTTCTCTAGTGTTTTGTCACAAAACAATGAATGTACATCACACAACTTACAAGAACAATAATATAAATGTGATACACATAGATGCACATAAAAATGTTAATATTAGGTCTAAGCTCATAGCTGATAACATGTTTTATTACACTTCTACAGAGCACTGCTCTCTAAATATTGATTTGCAGTGTACTGAGGAAACGCTAGTAAAATACTATAGCAAGAACAGGATCCCAGGATCCTGTATACAAAGTGTAGAATATGGGGTCCAGTTTCCCATTATCATTGTATTATTATTTTAAGTGCTGGGGATGGGGTGCTTAGAGAGACCTTTCAGACTGGTTTTGTATAACCTTTCTCTAGAGGCAGCTTTAGACTTTGAGACTTTAGTCGAAACTCAAACACGAGGCCCCTTGTGACTCGCATAATGGAAAAATGCAAGTGATACAAAATTAACTGTATAAATTGCATATTTTAAAACAGACAAATCGTATGATCTTACAATTCATAGCTTTGAGAAATATATTAGTCTCACACACACACATATTACTGTGAGTTTTATTGCTGTGGAGCTCTGTGATACACTTATACACACTGCACATTACTGTGAGCTTTATTGCTGAGAGCTCTGTGATACGCTCATACTCACTGCACATTACTGTGTGTTTTATTGCTGTGGAGCTCTGTGATACACTCATACACACTGCACATTACTGTGAGCTTTATTGCTGGAGAGCTCTGTGATACGCTCATACTCACTGCACATTACTGTGTGTTTTATTGCTGTGGAGCTCTGTGATATGCTCCTACACACTGCACATTACTGTGAGTTTTATTGCTGTGGAGCTCTGTGATACACTCATACACACCGCACATTACTGTGAGTTTTATTGATTATTATTATTATTCTTTATTTATAAAGCGCCAGCATATTCCACAGCGCTGTACAATAGGCACAGTATAGACAGGGTTACAATACATTGTACAACATTTGACAAACAGTACAGGAGGAGATGAGGGCCCTATTCCCGTAGGAACTCACAATCTGGGAGGGTTGGGGTTGGAAACAGGAGGAGAGGACTGCAAGGTGAGAGTGATTGATGGTTGCGTCAGTGAGTTGGGTGGTAGGCTTCCCTAAATAGGAATGTTTTAAGGGAGCGTTTGAAGGAAGAGAAATTAGGGGAAAGTCTGACCGTATGAGGGAGAGTGTTTCAGAGAATGGGGGCTGCGCGTGAGAAGTCCTGCAGTCTATCATGGGAAGAGGTGATGCAGGGAGACACTAGGCGCAGGTCGTTGTTTGACCTTAGGGAGCGGGCTGGGGTGTATTTGGTGATTAGTGTGGAGCTCTATGATACGCTCTCATATACGCCCACATTAATGTGAGTTTTATTACTGTGGTACTTGTGATTCCCTAATACACACCAATTACAAGTATTTATTAAAGTTAAACACTCAGAACAGTAAGAGAGACTGCCCATATTACAGAGTTTTATTGAGGTGTCCAGGTGGGCAAATCATTTTTTATTTCATTTTCGGGGTCAAATTTATTTTTGTTTTATTTGGTGTGGGGTGGCAAAACATTTTTTTTTCTTTCATTCTGCGAGACAATTTTTTTTATTTGGGTGGGGCACATTTGTTTCATTTTTGGGGAAAAAAATTATTTGGGTGTATGAAAAAAAATTCATTTTGAGGGACAAATATATTTATTATTATTTGTGGTGGGGGAGCAAATCTTTATTTTTTAAATTTATTTTTTAACATACAGCCACTCACCAGGATGCCCATGACATCTGTCTCCTTCCATGGCGTGTGGTATGTCCAATGGGCCTTCCGGGATCCAAGCAGTCCCACAGCACCTTCACGGTGTGCTTCCTTTGCAGGCCTCTTGTTTATACCCTCCAGCAAGGCCTCCTGGGGAACACAGACTGTGGCGTAGGCCTGGCAGGGACTCCACGATGGTGGCTGGCCATCCAGCCAGTTTAGAGGGATCCATCTGAAAGCCCCCAGGAGTGATGACATAAGCAAGGAAGTGCTCAGTGGTTATATCAGACATTTCTCTAACTTGCAGTAGAGACCATTCTCTAACAGCACTGTATGTACGTGCCTATGGTGGGTGTCAAATTCTGGAGAGTAAATCAATATGTCATCAAGATAAACAATAACGAATGACAGCAATAAAACTCTGAGGACATCGTTTATTAAATCCTGAAAGAGAGCCGGGGCATTACAGAGCCCAAAGAGCATCACCAGATACTCATAGTGCCCACTCCGGGTATTAAAGGCTGTCTTCATTCGTGGCCTTTGTTAACATGGAGAAAATTGTATGCTCCCCGTAAATCAAGTTTGGTGTATACCTTAGTGCCTCTGAATCTATTAAACAGTTCAGTTATGAGAGGTATAGGATATACATTTCTGACAGTGATCCTATTAAGGCCCCAGTAATTGATGCAAAGATGCAAATCACCCTCCTTCTTGGATACAAAAAAGAACTCAACCCCATCAGGAGATGAGGAATGCCTTATAAACTCTCTGGAAAGGTTTTCTTTTATGTACTCCCCCTCATAATTTGATTCTCCTTTTGGGACAAGGGATATAAAAGACCCTTAGGAGGCATGGTACCAGGAAGCAGATCAATGGCACAATCCTAAGGCCTGTGGGGTGGCAGTATCTCAGACATTCGCTTATCAAATACCTCCTTGAGGTTAGGATACCATTCTGGTATCTCAGTGGACAGATGGGGAGCAGTGGGCACATTCAGACTGGCAATGGTACTTTCAGTCAGGAGACATTGAGACCAACAGATGGACTCCATCAGCAGATGTCACCCTCAACCCAATCTAGGACAGGGTTGTGCTTCACAAGCCAATGGAAACCCAGAAACACAGGGCAAGAGGGTGAATCAATAATCTGGAATGAAATTGTTTCCTTTTGCAGGACCCCTGTTGACTTGAGGACTGGTATGGAATTGTGGGTAAATCTGGGTTTGAATAACAGTCTGCCATCAATAGCCCCTACCAACAGGAGTGTCTCTCTCTCTACTAGAGGGAGTGAGTGACTGGACGTGAACCCCTGGTCCAGGAAGTTACCAGCCGCACCAGAATCAATAAAGGCCTTGGCCTCAATCTTAGTGGAATCCCAAGCCAATGAGACTGACAACAACAACCGGGTTCTTTGTTTTCCAGAAACACATGCGTCATACCTAGGGTTTGTCTCGGTA
This sequence comes from Leptobrachium leishanense, assembly GCA_009667805.1. Taxonomy (NCBI): domain Eukaryota; kingdom Metazoa; phylum Chordata; class Amphibia; order Anura; family Megophryidae; genus Leptobrachium; species Leptobrachium leishanense. Next base: position 122,888,307 of record CM019067.1, on the reverse strand, counting down.
TATTCCCTGGGCCTGGAGGTTCCCTTGCCATGGGTCTCCTAGGTCATCTGGAACACTGTAATCTGAAATGCTCGCGACCTCCACAATAAAGGCAAAAAACCCTCCTGCGTTCTGTATTGCCTCACTACTTCCGTTATACCGGTGTTACCAATTTGCATGGGTTCTGTATGTGATGGAACAACTCTAAGGGGAATATACACAGGGGGAATACTGGGTTATCTAAGGCAGTACAGAACTCTATGAGATCTTTCAGATTGTCTGGCATTTTCATTGGCGTGAGCTCATGCATTAAGGAATCCGATAACCCTTCTGTAAAAGCCATACCAGTGATTCATTAGTCCAGCGGACATCAGAAGTCAAAGTCTTAAACTCAATCGCATAATCAGACACCCTCCTTTTAACTTGTCTGATATGGAACAAGGCTTTGGCACAGCAAAGGCAGCAGGCAATCAAAAGTACGGCATAGCTCATGCACAAACCCCTCATAGACAATGGGTTTCTTGCTCTCCCACAGTGGAGTAGCCCACAACAGTGCTTTGTCAGACAAATGGTTAATCACAAACCCAACTTTTGATTTGTCAGAGCCACACATACTGGGGGTTCAGTTCAAAGTGGATATCAACCTGGTTTAGGAAACGCCTACAAGCACTCGGGGTTCCATCAAATCTCAGGGAAGAGGTCATGTTCACATGAGGGGTATGTGTCTCAGATACAAGAGGAGCACATACAACCCTCACCTCCTGCTCCTGCGCCGGTTGTAACTGGGAAGTATGGTTTATGATCATCTTTGGTGCTGAAACAGCCTGCAGAGCTGCTGTCCATGGTACTGAATAGGTTTCAGCACCATGGATAGCAGTTCCACAGGGCTACAGAGCCCCGAGGGACTACTTTACGTGGTGCTGAATAGGTTTCAGCACCATAGACAGCCCCACAGAACGCAGCCAGACTGGAGGAAAGAAAAAAACCCACTGCGTTCGGGAAAGAAAAAAAGCTTTGTTTTAAAATAAATTATGAATCCAAAAATTTCACCTAAAAATTCCCGAAAAATGCCTAAAAAAAATCCTAAAAAATCCTTTTTCCTGCAAGTGAAAAGAATAAACGGTTGAATAAATATTTAGTGATAAAGGAGAATAGTTTTTACATTGAATCCTATGGGAGTCACCTGCTTAAAGATGTCGAGCGAACCACCAAAAATCAGGTAGGGATGTGCGTTTCGGGTTTCGGAATTTCGGAATTTTCACGAAATTTCCCGATTCGTGTTTTCGGATGCGGCCGAATTTCGGAAAAATTTTAGATCCGAAAATTTCAGATCCGAAATGTTTTCCGAGCCGAAACGAAATATTTTCGGATTTTTCGAATGGACTTGAAATGTGTCAAACGAGGAGAACAGATGTTCCGAAAAACGAAAATTTTCCGAAAAACGAAAATTTTGTAAAAACGAAAATTTTGTAAAAACGAAAATTTTCTGAAAAACGAAAATTTTTCGAAAAAACGAAAAGTCGATACAAAAAACGGGCAAAATGACACTAAAAATACGAAAAATGGTCGATATTCCGAAAAATGTGCAATTCCGAAAAACGAAAATTTTCCGAAAAAACGAAAAGTCGATACAAAAACCGAGCACAGTGACACGAAAATATGAAAAACGGTCGAAATTCCGAAAAAAAATGTACCCGAAAAACGGGCCGAATCAAATCGAATCCGAAATCGGTCGAAACGAGCCGAATCGAAAAGTTTAAAAATCCGAAAAATCGAACCAAATCGAACCGAAAAAAAAATCGGTGCACAAGCCTAAAATCAGGGCATTTCCCTGACATTCCGGTGCTGTTCGACGTTCTATGAATAGATTAACCATTACTTCTCCATGGGGAATTTCACTGCTACCGTAACGCACTGAACGTCACCATGGCGCTGCGGTGCTGAATACTATAGAGTGAATACTATAGATTCAGCACCTCGGCCAATGAAAAGGAACGCGGTGCCATGTCTAAGTGAAACGATATAACGAATTGATCTGTAAAAATGAAATTAATTAGTCTTATACCGTTTCTTTTTTGGTTCCATTTCGAACGGAACCAATTCATGTTTCGGAAGCACGTCTGAAATGCTAATAGGGAAAATTTCATCCGAATTTTGATTTGGAATGAAACGAAACGCACATCTCTAATATTTAAATTAATTAGGATAATAAAGATTAGTAAATGTGGTATTATCAAATGAGGGGAGGAGTTATTTAATGGAAAATGAATATACAAAACGTTTCGGCTCCGTATCCAAGCCTTTATCACATGATACATAGTCAATAGACAATACATTATATACATTTGGATGGTATTAAATAACTTTTAGCAGACTCACATTGTATGACTGGCCTCTCATTCATAATTGCTATTTATCTGGAGCCTTACTACAGACATTTAAACTGGTATGAAAACTGTTCTGTCTACCTCTCTGAATTCAACCTACCTACATTTGCATAGTAAGTGCATCTTCTAAGTGAGTGGCTTGGGAGACAAGTGCATGTCATTTTTCTGTTTGGGCAGACAAGAATTGAAATTAAAGCTTCCTTTTTTGCATCTGGGACATGCTTATAGAAGGAACTTGGGGAGAGACATTGATGAAGTATCCCATTAATGAACCATCTCAAAATTAAGACCTGCCAAACAATGGGATACCTTTGAAGTAATGTGAACATGGTATGCAAGCATTTCTTCGCATAATCTATGGTTTTTTTAACGGATATGTCCTTTTACAAAACATATTTATTGGTATTTATGCTAATTTAGTATGGGCTGAGCTCAATATGTTGTCTGATGCAATATTCTTAATGTGGCTATAGTTCTTATTCTAATATAATGCCACATAAAACACACTAAAGTGATACTATTCTAAAATATCTGCATTTCTATTAAGAGTATGGTATTTTTCTATGGATTCTGAGATGCATGATTAATCTCAGCTAGAGATAAACTGCATTACTGCGTTTGCCTATGAGCTTTTATTCTCCAACTACCATTCTGACAGCTAGAAGAAAAAAAAATCAAACAACCCATAGCACAATATTCCCTGTTTTCTCACACATCTAATAATGTAAAAGGCTGCTTATAAGTCGATGTGAGATGGCAGTGTTATATTAAAGAATCTTTTTCAAGGTCATTTACTTATATGATAGCACTGACATTTAAAACTTGACAAATGGAATGTTCCTCTAGAGTAGCATGAAAACCTGACAGGATCAGAATGTGTTTCTCTTTACAGAGATTTAAAGTTGGAGAATGGCAGTGCACAAAAATGTTATTCTGTAATTATTCTTTATATACAATCGTTGTGTACATGTAATATATTATGCAAAAATACATTTTACATTACATTTGAAATAGCATATAGGAAAACTAATTACCATCCTCATTTCTAATAAAGTGTATTTGTGTGAACCAATGCACCAGGTCATCAGGGGAACATAGGTTTGTTCAATATATTCGCTCCATTCGTGGTCCATCAGGTATTCTTAAAGAGATACTAAAGGGTTAAAATGGGAGGGCGGAATGGTGGGGTTAAACAATAACCCCTCTTTACTCATTTTGCACCCACCCTCCTATTTTAACCTTTTAAATACTACTAAAATGCACCTTATATCCAGAGCTGTTCTTCCTCTGAACTTCTCCACACGTGCCATGCAGCTGGCTTCCTGCGAGTTGCATGACTGGAGTGAGCTTCCAGCCAATTCAGTAGCTCTTAATGTAGATTCCACTTCCAGGTCATGATATGTCAACAGTTTCTCAGTGGTGGGCTTAAACACAGAGGGTGCGGTATCCTGGAAATCGGCGGGCAGAATTGTTTTCAAGGCAATAGGTTGGTACGAGCAGCTACGGTTCAAAGGTGATAAGGCAAGCAAAAGGTCAAAATCCATGGAAAATACTTGGAATGCTTAGGAGTGTCACTAAGGAGAGCAGACACCAACTGAGCACCTAAAGATATGTGAGCCAGGTTTTATGTCCAAAGGTCCTGCCTAGGTAGTTACTGTTCCACCCCTAGGGGATGGCCAGCGGTCTAGGTCCCAGGTAAGCCATGGACACCTAGTCCGAGGTCACAGCCCCCATCACACAGCCCCCGTTGGGGAATTCCCCAAAATTAGGCAGGGTGAGGCCTGGCCGCTGAGCTGAGGGCACCATGCCAGGTCTACTACCCCACGATGGATCTGTGGCCACGGACCCAGCCACCTCATCTCCCCAGGAGCGGGCACCACTGGATTACTGGGAGCCGCTGCCGATGGAGGGATGACCATCAGAACCGCACCAACCACAGTCAGATTCTGGGGTGTGGGGAGCGCCGCGACCGAATGCCGGCTGCGTGTCTTCGGCTGACCCCCGAGCATGCCGCGGGCTGAGAGCATGGGATGAGTAGCAGGAGCGGTGAGTCCTGACATGATCCCTGGAGCTCAGGTAACTGCTTGCTGATCTTGTACCAGGCAAATGGAAGGAATGTGCATGGGGATGTTTCTTATCTAACTGAGCAGCTGAGCAGCTCTAAGGTCTATAACTATCTCTTTCGGATCTCTGAAACTGCATATGTATGCAACGTTTTATATAAACCTTTCAGCACGTACAAGCTCTCAGAGAAATCGATGAACAAGTTAGATTAATTTCCGCTTCATTTAGGAAACATTCTCCTAACACAAATTGGACTTCTTTTCATTACTGGAAAAATCTACTTGGGTGTGTTGGGCTTGTGATAGATATGATATATATTAGGGATGTGCATGGCTGAAAAATTTGTTTTGTTTAGTTTTGTTTCGTTTTTAAATCATTTCCTTTTCGTAATTTCGTAACAAATTTTGTTTAGTTTCGGATCGATTTGAAATTTCGAATCGGTTCGAATTTCATATATTAATTCGATAGTTGATATCAATTCGAATTTTGTATCACTAGATAAAACCCGAATTAATCAAATTTTGCTGTTAAAAGAAAAGCTAGGGTTAAATTTTAAGCTGTGTCACAGATTTCATATTTGAGTCAAATTAAACAGTGAAACAAAATTAATTTGTTTCATAAAGTCCTTTGCTGACTATTACTTGTATTGTAAGTTAAGATCATTTCGATAGTTGATATCAATTTGATAGTTCATTTCAAATTCAACAGTTGATATCAGTTATTCAAATTTTTCTTTTATGGCGATGACACAGTGTAAAATGAAATAAATTCGTTATATACCGTTTCATTTCGAATTTGTATCGTATCGATTCGTTATTTGGAAGGACTTCCGAATACGAATTATCAAATTTCGTTCCAAATTCTGAATTTTTCCAAAATGAATGCACATCTCTAATATATATATATATATATACTTGCAGAAAAGAATGCGGTGGCACTCCAGGACTGTTAACTTTTTCTTTTTTATTGTGACATGAGAGTCAACGTTTCAGCTCCTCGTTTAGAGCTTTCCTCAGGACAAAATCATTAGTAATGATTTTGTCCTGAGGAAAGCTCTAAACGAAAAGGAAATGATTTAAAAACGAAACAAAACTAAACAAAACAAATTTTTCAGCCATGCACATCCCTAATATATATCATATCTATCACAAGCCCAACACACCCAAGTAGATTTTTCCAGTAATGAAAAGAAGTCCAATTTGTGTTAGGAGAATGTTTAGAATCATTAGTAATGATTTTGTCCTGAGGAAAGCTCTAAACGAGGAGCTGAAACGTTGACTCTCATGTCACAATAAAAAAGAAAAAGTTAACCGTCCTGGAGTGCCGCCGTAATCTTTTCTGCAAGTATCTATAATTTTCTACCGAGTGGTAGGCTTGTGCACCGATTTTTTTTTTCGGTTCGATTCGGTTCGATTTGTTCGGATGTTTAAAATTTTCGATTCGGCTCGTTTCGACCGATTTCTGTTTCGATTCGGTTCGGTTCGGCTCGTTTTTCGTGTACATTTTTTTTCGGAATATCGACCATTTTTCGTGTTTTCGGGTCACTTTGCTCGTTTCTTGTATCGACTTTTCGGAAATTTTGGAAATTTTCGTTTTTTCGGAACGTCTGTTCTCCTCGTTTCAAAGTGTCTACGATAATTCTGGCGATTCTATCGTGTTTTTTTTTATTAAATAAGGATCCTTTTTTTCTTATGAATAATTGAATATACATTTCACAACTTTATTTAATCATATTAAAATGGTATGAAAGCCAAGGAACAAAAAAAATTAACAAAACGATTTAAAAAACGCTAAACTGACCCGAATGCCACAAGAAACAAGTGATATGCATTTACAAATCCAAAATTTACAGAATCAGCGATATAACCGATAATAGTTAAACATACGATTTCCAGAATTACCGAAATGGAACCGAAATCACGAATGGAACCGAAATCATGAATAGAGCAAAAATAAATTTCGATTTGACACATTTCAAGTCCATTCGAAAAACCGAAAATTTTTCGTTTCGGCTCGGAAAACTTTTCGGATCTATCGGTTTTCGGGTCCGACCCGATTCGGAAATTCAGCCGAATCCGAAAACACGAATCGGGAAATTTCGTGGAAATTCCGAAACCCAAAACGCACATCCCTACCGAGTGGCAGGCACCGGGCACTTTGGAATTGGGAGAGCACGAGTGCATAGCAGCGTCTATTTGTCTATATATATATATATATATATATATATACACAGTATATACACACACACATTATATATATATATATAGTACACGATCACCACACTCCAAAGTTAGCAAAATTCTGTGCCTGGTGCTGGGAGTAAGTCAAATGTATACAAATAAATATGATGCCTGCAACATGGGTCTTAGTAAAAATAAAAAAAGTTTAATTTAAATTTTAATCAACGTGTCAATCCTGAATGTCTTGGTAAAAGTCCTTCGGAACTCAAATGTTGCTTAAAATTTAAATAAAACTTTTTTATTTTTCCTAAGACCTGTGTTGCGGGGCATCGTATTTATTTATATATGTATATATATCATATTAGAAAACATAGAAAACATAGAAAAATGTCGGCAGATAAGAACCTTTCGGCCCATCTTAGTCTGCCCAATTACATGGATACTTTACCTGGATTTATCTTTTGTTTAGGATAGCCTTATGTCTATCCCATGCTTGCTTAAATTCAATTTACTGTTTGGCCTCTACCACTTCTACTGGAAGACTGTTCCATGTATTCCACCACCCGCTCAGTAAAATAATGCTTCCTGATGTTACTTTTAAACCTTTGCCCTCTAAATCTAACACTATGTCCTCTTGTGTTTGCTATTTTGTTTCCTTTTAAATATACTCCCTTCCTCTACCTTGTGGATTCCCTTTACGTATTTAAATGTTTCTATCATATCTCCTCTGTCTCGTTTTTTCCAAGCTGTACATGTTAAGATCATTAAGCCTTTCTTGGTAACTTTTCTCCTTCAAGCCGTACACCATTTTAGTAGCCCTTCTCTGAACTCTCCAAGATGTCTATATCCTTCTGGAGATACGGTCTCCAGTACTGCACACAGTACTCCAAGTGAGGTCTACACCAGTGCTCTGTACAGTGGCATGAGCACTTCCCTTTTCCTACTGCTAATACCTCTCCCTACACAACCAAGCATTCTGCTAGCATTTCCTGCTGCTCTAATTAAGTACTATAACAGTAGAGAGATCTGTACTAATTGAAACTGACTTTCCACTTACACTCTAAATTCAGGAGTCAGAGTATTTTGTCAAGATCTACAGCAGAATTAAATTTATAGAGTTACACAATAGCTATAGTTCAAAATTGGTGCAAAGACTGGTGAGAACAAGCCACGGAATACTTTAGTAGCAGGGTATTTTGTGATATTTTGAATAAAAATGTAACAAAGCATTATATTATTTTTCTCTACATTAAAAACATAGGCCCCTACTACTGTACATTCCTCGCGCATCGGTTTTGCGCGCACGCAAATGCGCATTTGCGCGAGGACAAAACCATTTGCGCAGAACGTCGTATTTCAACGTTCGTGCAAACGATGCGCATTATTGTTTGACGCGGATGGACTTGCGTGAGCGTGAAGAACTGTGCGCGTCCTATACTTAACATTGTGAGCGCAAATGCGTTAATCGGATGGTATTTCAATAGATGTGCAACTTCCTACAAACGACGTTTGTGCGCATAATTTTAACGTCTTTGAAAACCTGGCGTTAACTGCAAATCTGAACGTTCTGGCCGAAACAAAATACACCAGCACGAAAAAAAAATACAGCACAGTATAGTTACACAATCTACACGTACCCAAACAATAAAATTGTGAATTCGTGCATATTTTTTTTATTGCTGCAGCATGTATACTCAGATTTATTTTGACAGGCGCAAAACCGTTAGTGAGTCAATTAAGGTGAATTGATGCCAATTAAGGTTCTTAATTCTGATTGGCTGAATCTCGCAAAAAAACCAGTCCGCACACTGATTTACATGCGCAACGTTACTGCGCGCGTATTACAATTCGTTTTGCGCGTTTTTTTACTAACGTTATTTTTTGACGGATGAGAAAATGCGTTCGGATCTGAATATCACGTTACTTTTCACGTGATAACGCTGGACAATGTGCGCCCAAAAAATTGGGCTGCGCGAGCGCATTTGCGCAGATAATGTAATATGGCCCATAGACATTTCTTACATGACTCAGAGAGAACAAAATATAGTTTTATTTGTCTATAATAAGGACCAGATGGTCTGAGCTTCTTAGATTTATCTTGTCTATGAGAACAAAAACAATACAGGGACATTTTGAGATGGATGCCCTACTGAAACAGTCTACATCTGATAAGAAGGACATCATCTGTTTTGTAGGAGACAAAATGTAGGAGGCAAGATTTAACAGATGTTTCACACAAATCTAACTTGACATTAAGCAATATACATTGCTGTGACCCAAATTCATTGGTGAATCCACTTGAAGCACTAACACAAGACCAGGCCCGTCTTAAATATTGATTGGACCCTGGGCAAACATTTTCTTGGGGCCCCCCCGAAAGCTCGTCCACTACATAATTTTGTTCTCCACCCCCAACACCCCCCCAAAAAAAAAACACATACATCATGGACTTGTCACAAAAAGCTTGAATAATGTTTAGATTGTAACCTCACAGAAGCGGGCTCCTCTATATCTGTCATTCTCCATATAATCACACTTTGTGTCTGTCACTTAGCAGCGATTTGCTGAGTATTGGGACCAGAGGACTAGGATTGGCTGTGACGCGTCAGCCGTCGGCTGCTTCCTCTCATAGACTAGTAGCAGTCATATAAAAGGGGCATAAGGAGTGATTTTTCCACTAAGCATTTGCAAATGTGTTGATTATGTGATAATGACAGTTTGTTTAAGGTTGTCCAAAACGCAAAACACATACACACATTTCAGTATCAACGCATTACCCCTTATATAAAATATATTCTTTGGGCCTGTAAGGACTGTAACTTGTGTCAGTGTGAGTTCATGTGTATCTGCACAGTGTCTGCAGATTAATCTCAGGGCATGCCATGTTTTGGACTACAGAAGGTTAATATACTCCTGAACATGATCCCTCCTCTTATAAACAAATTCACATGAATCATGAAAAATAGAAGCCCGAGTACCATCTACGACAGTGGGCAAAAGGACGGGGGTCCCTGCTCCACAGCCCCAATTAAACAAATTGAATAAAAAGACGAAAACCCGCAATATTACATCAAGTGGATTAATTCCAGCACCAAAAAGGACAACGTGTCGACCAGGACTGGTCTTTCTCAAGTCTTGACAAAGACCAATCCTGGTTGAAACATCGTCCTTTTTGGTGCTGGAATTAATCCACTTGATGTAATATTGTGGGTTTTCGAGTTTTTATTCAAGCAGCAGCACAGGGAGCGACCCAGAGGAGCAGTTACCATCACCTCGTGATGAACCGAATCATTTTGCTGATCCGGAATTTCCATGGGGCCTACATTGTGTCTCCTCATCCACTACCAGCAGGAAAAAAGCAGGACCTCCAGCAGAATAAAGTGATGAAAATCTTTATTCAGGGACAGCAGACACCATGAAAAAGCAGTGACGTTTCGATCCGAAAGTCTTAATCATACATGTCAGTCATGTATGATTAAGACCTTCGGGTCGAAACGTCACTGCTTTTTCATGGTGTCTGCTGTCCCTAAATAAAAATTTTCATCACTTTATTCTGCTGGAGGTCCTGCTTTTTTCTTTTTCCTGCTGGCGTTTGGGGCTGGCGGCGTCCCTGCTTTGTGGTGACCTCGTGGAGTGCTTGGCTTGGGCTCCCCCCTGACAGAGATCATGGCGCTTCGGTTTTGCGTCCTCATCCATTACTGTCCTCCCTCTTAATTAACTTTAAAACAAAAAACATAAGGATTTTAGTCAAACGCCGGCCCTCTAGCACCAGTAGATACAATCTGGTGACGCAATATTGATTATAATCATTAAAATTATAGTTATAGAAGACTGACATACATAATTTATAAAAGCGTTAACAACTAACCGAGAAATAGAATAATGTGCTTCCCTGTGCAGGGAATCCTTCCAGACCAGGCAGCACTGTCTCTTCTGACTCCTGCGTGCAACGGGGGTAACTTGGCTGGCTGTGTGAGCAATGCCATTTACAGAGTGAGTAGTGCCGTTCCCAGCCTTATGTTCGCTGGGAGGCAAGGACGCTGCAGCCAGGGCCGGCCCAAGCCACTGTGCTGCCTGGAGCGATGGATGAAATGCTGCCCCTTCCCCAAAAAAAAAACATGTGGCATGTATGGGTGTATCACAGAGCTCCACGGCAATAAAACCCACAATAATGTGCGGTATGAGAGTATCACAGAATCCACTGCAATAAAATCCGCAATAATGTACAATGCGTATTAGCGTGACACTTACCCCTGCTAGGTGTAGATAAGATCATGGCACTAATTAATACCCAGGCAGATACTCCTGCAGGGTATGGATTGAAATGTCAGGTCTCTGGTGTATAGATAGAGGTCTGCCTGGCGCAGGTAATATCTGGGTGCCACAGCACATTTAGATGCCCCTCCATTCCAGGGCATCAGTAATCAGCGTATTAAGGTAGTTACTCCTGGGTATAAATAATGCCTGGGTATCAAAGTACCTACAGAAATCCTGCAGCACAGCGGTTTTAAGTGGGTTCCATAACTCATTTAGATACCCCTGAACTTGTATGGTAGAATCTGGATGCCCTGGCACAGTCACATACCCCTGTGTGGGTTTCAGACCAATTCATGATCAACTTTAAATAAATGGGTAAGCTGAGGCCTGTTCAATACCTCAGCCGCTGCAAGTGCTAAGTTAGCAACTTGCCATTGAACGCCGTTCAACCGTTCAGCGCCTAGCAGTGCTAACCTAGCACTTGCAGCGACCCGAGGAGATGCTGAGTGTGACGTTTTAAAGATGGCCGCCGCCCTGAAGCAAGTAACAATGCCGTACAGCAAGATGGCCGCCGCCTCGAAGCAAGTAATAATTCCATACAGCAATGTTAATTTTGAGGTTTTTGTTCACCAAAGCACAAAATATTTATTTATTATTTCCCCCTGCACATAGACATATATTACAGTTCAATTTATATATTGTTTCAGAAGTAAACATAACGTTTATTCATTAAAAACTATCATTTGTGGTGTGTGCATACAAAACGGAATTGTGCTGACTGCTTCTCTTTATTATATTTTGTCCGAGTGATCCGAAAAACAATCTGAATTTTTCATTAAGAAATCGTCGGCCATTTTGGATTCAAAATTCGCATCCAAAGGGTTCAACGACACTGCTGCAGCAAACTGAATTGCTACGCTGCAGCAATTCAGCAGCTGCTGAGGTATTGAACAGGCCTCTGGGAGGTGCATTCTGCAGCAACTGGAAAGCCACAGATTATATGTTACCCTGTCAGGCACCACACTGTGCCCATACCCTGTGCATTGAGAAGATCAGACTGCCCTGCAGCACCTGATATAATCCACCTCCATGCCATGCAGGCTCCCTGCACCCTGTGTGCCATGAAACCCAGACCATGTGTTTGGGAAAGTTCTCCTCCTTTGCCATGTATGAGATGCTGAGGTGCACACACACAATCAATCACTTGCATGATTGCAAGTGCAAGCAGCAAGCACGGCTAACAGCCAGGTACCCTGCACTCTCCTAGCTGCTGCTTCCAGTGTATTGTGTGAAAGGGAGGAGTAGGAACTGGGAGGGGGAGAGATGCAGAGGTAGGGAGACAGGAGCAGGGGAGAAAGATGCAGGGGCTGGGGTTGACTGAAGCAGAGTGCAATGTAGAATGCTGTGAAAGTGCAGAGCATACTCACAGCCCAAGCTGGGGGGATTCCTGCCTCCCTCTGACCTCCATGCTGCTCAGCAACAGCGCCTGCTTCTCTGCCTCTTCACATGTTGTTCCCCCTGAAAACTGTTGGCGCCGGTGTTTACTGTCACTGTCTGGGCGCCGCCTGATGACATCACCAGAGCATTGCATGCCAGGATATGTAGTTCTACACTGGTTGTCTTCAATCTACCAGAAAACCAGTGAACTACATCTCCCGGCATGCAATGCTCCGGTGATGTCAGCAGGCGACACTCAGACAGTGATTCATACCGGACTTGGAGCTCAAAATTATCAAATGGATTCAGCGGCAGGTATTTACGCTGGCCCAAGGGACAGCTGCTTTGGGCCCCTCAACAATGACTGGGCCCGGGGCAGCTGCCCCTTTTGCCCCGCGTTAAAGACGGCCCTGCACAAGACACATATGAGACACTAATGCAACCACATCACTGCTTATGTGTTGTCCCTGTAGCAGGGCCGGCCCAAGACAATGTGCTGCCTGGAGCAAAGGATGAAATGCTGCCCCCCCCAAAAAAAACATGCAGTGTGTATGAGCGTATCACAGTGCGCCACAGCAATAAAATTCAAACACTCATACACACTGTACATTAGAATTTTCTTGCTGTGGAACTCTGTGATACAGTAATGTGAGGTGTATATAACTGAGCCCAGCGTCACATACCCAGCAGTGCCCAGCGTCACATACCCAGCAGTGCCCAGTGTCACATACCCAGCAGTGCCCAGCGTCACATACCCAGCAGTGCCCAGTGTCACATACCCAGCAGTGCCCAGCGTCACATACCCAGCAGTGCCCACACATGGGTATAGTGCCCCAGCTCACGCATGCATATATTTGCCCTCATGGATATTTTTGCCCCAGGCTCACTCATAGATATATTTGCCCCCAGGCTCACTTATGGATATATTTGCCCCCAGGCTCACACATGGATATATTTGCCCCCAGGCTCACTCATGGATATATTTGCCCCCAGGCTCACTCATGGATATATTTGCCCCAGGCTCACTCAGGGATATATTTGCCCCCAGGCTCACTCAGGGATATATTTGCCCCCAGGCTCACTCATGGATATATTTGCCCCAGGCTCACTCAGGGATATATTTGCCCCCAGTCTCACTCAGGGATATATTTGCCCCCAGGCTCACTTACTTTTGCAGTCTCAGTCAGTCTGTTACAGATTACAGTGCTGGCCTGGGCAGTGGCTGGTCCTCCTCCATCCATGGTCTTTCAACACGAGATCCGGCCGGTCAGGGGTCTCACACAGTCACCACCGTCCTGTCCGCTGTCCTCTCCTCACCACAACACCAGCGTGCGTGCGCTGCCCTGGAAGAAGTGTCACAACAGGAAGGAAGAGGATCTATCCGCGCCGCGCCCGCGCTCCAATGGACGCATGCCTATCATGCGTGTGAGTGGGCGCAGCCAGCGGCGGCGCCGGCGCACAATGTAGCAACGCGCCTCCCGCCACACCACATTAGATGCTGCCGCCACTGCACTGGCTAAAAAATAGTGCAGCAGCGGCACCGGGAAATTATTAAACTAGAAGATGGCGGGCGGGCGCAAAATTTCCCGCTTTTCAAATCTGCTACCTGGAGCAAGCGGTCCGCGCTGCTCCATCGTCGAGCCGGCCCTGCCCAGTAGGGAATAAATATGTTGAGTAAAATAAGTTATTTCTGTTTATGCTAACATATAACATCCCAAAATGTATCACTATTACAAAACTTTTTTTAACTAGATCACAACTGTTCTAAATTTTCACTGTTACCTGAAATGACATCGGAGTTATGGATGGTAATGGGATATCTTATAACAGTAGAGAAAGAGAGGGGGATCCTAGTGGCGCAGTCCCTTCTGAGGGTGATCTATATACTGTGGGTACAGGTATGATGTTCCTATTGATCCAATAAGTGCACGGTCGAAATGACCGTTAAAGTGCTGTTTATAAAGTGCAATAGTAGCAATGTGCAGAATAAAACAGTTGACGTCCTGTTCTATACAATAATAATGTCTGTCTTAGTGCATTCAGGAACCATATAAATGCATAAGAAGTGCAATTGCAATAATAGGGAAAAAAGTGCATATATAAGTGCACGTGAAAAAATTCCTAAAAAGAGTCCTGTATTCCAGTTCGTTATGAATAAAAGGGAGAAAAAATATATAAAATAGTTCGGACCGTATGTTATATAGTGAAGGCAAGGGTGATCCAGTAGAGTCTCTGCTAAGATGATCCGGAGGTTTCGAGTGAGATCCTGGGGTATTGTCCTCTCCTAGGTCCTATACAGACTCGCGATTCCCAGAAATTGGGAAGGGGAGGGAGAGGGAAACAAAAAAGGAAAAGATGGTGCAATACTGATAGATAAATGGTCAAGTGCCCAATGACAAGGGGACACTTACAGTGTATAGAGCCTCTCGTACTGGCTCTGGTGTGAAGTGTCTTGGGCCTAATCGAGGGTGGCCTCTGCCCTTCTTTATAGTAGTCCCGAGGTGACTTTTGCCTCTTTTCTCTAATGCTTACAAAGAGAAAACATCCTCATAGCGCAATATGCAGCCAATGGTTAAAAGAGGTACGTAATGATCAAAAACAAACTCACCGATGCTGGAGCCTTAAAATGCAGGCTCAACTTGTGGGCATATGGTACTACTATGGTGGGTACCTGCACCTCTTTCAGCAGCAGACAGTCTTCTTGCAAGGAGAAAGGGGGGAGACAGAGTATATACAGCATGCACTGTACAATAAAATCTCTCAGATAGATGTAGATGGTAAAGAAAAAAGGGTTTTAATGGTTTTAAAAGCAGTGGGGTATCACAGATACGCGTTTCGGCTAATAAACGTAGCCTTCCTCAGTCTATGTGAAGGATAGTCTCAAAAAAAGGGGGATAAAAGACACTCCACATGTGTCTATTTAAATAGTGAACGCTGGACATAGATTTCAGAGTTACTTCCTTGCAAGAAGACTGTCTGCTGCTGAAAGAGGTGCAGGTACCCACTATAGTAGTACCATATGCCCACAAGTTGAGCCTGCATTTTAAGGCTCCAGCATCGGTGAGTTTGTTTTTGATCATTACGTACCTCTTTTAACCATTGGCTGCATATTGCGCTATGAGGATGTTTTCTCTTTGTAAGCATTAGAGAAAAGAGGCAAAAGTCACCTCGGGACTACTATAAAGAAGGGCAGAGGCCACCCTCGATTAGGCCCAAGGCACTTCACACCAGAGCCGGTACGAGAGGCTCTATACACTGTAAGTGTCCCCTTGTCATTGGGCACTTGACCATTTATCTATCAGTATTGCACCATCTTTTCCTTTTTTGTTTCCCTCTCCCTCCCCTTCCCAATTTCTGGGAATCGTGAGTCTGTATAGGACCTAGGAGAGGACAATACCCCAGGATCCCACTCGAAACCTCCGGATCATCTTAGCAGAGACTCTACTGGATCACCCTTGCCTTCACTATATAACATACGGTCCGAACTATTTTATATATTTTTTCTCCCTTTTATTCATAACGAACTGGAATACAGGACTCTTTTTAGGAATTTTTTCACGTGCACTTATATATGCACTTTTTTCCCTATTATTGCAATTGCACTTCTTATGCATTTATATGGTTCCTGAATGCACTAAGACAGCCATTATTATTGTATAGAACAGGACGTCAACTGTTTTATTCTGCACATTGCTACTATTGCACTTTATAAACAGCACTTTAACGGTCATTTCGACCGTGCACTTATTGGATCAATAGGAACATCATACCTGTACCCACAGTATATAGATCACCCAGGGGTCAAGTCGAGGGGGAACGCGTGGGAACAGAGTTCCTGCACTAATTTTGCAGAGGGAACGGAGTTCCCTTTGGTCCCATACTCTATAAAGCTTGTAGTCAGGTGTTCAATCACATATTTCTCTATTAAGTCACAATAAATATAGGATTTATCATATATTTTTGCTATATTTCACATATTTATTTATAAAGGATTTTACCAGGAAGGATACATTGCGATTTCTTTCGTTTTCAAGTACGTCCTGGGTTCAAGAACATTGAATTGTTACAGTAGGTACAGAAATACAAAGTAATAAAATGCAAGATATTAAAAACAAAACACAAATATACAGAGTAACAGAAAATAAATATGCCACTATGTTACATGATTACAGGTGCATTCTGTATTGAGGTATGTTAATAGAGATCTCTTAACCCTTTCGCTGCTGAGGCTTTTCCCGCCCCTGTGCTGAGGTCATTTTTACCGGTTTTGCTCATCATGTTTAAATGTGTTTTGAAGGCTTATTTTAGTATATGACCCAGACATATTATATATCGTTCTTTCCGTCAGACTCGGTAGATTCATAATATGTCATTATTATATGTATACGTTATGTCATGTCTGTATATTATAACAAAAAATGCAATAGAATATGTATTTTCAATAATTTACAATGTGTAAAGTGTTTTTTTTCACATTTTAACATGCGAGCAATTGCGGTTATATTTTGTATGGGGTGCGCTTGTTAAAAAAATTAGAGATGGGGTCTCGTTACATTTTTTTTGGGGAAAATTACACTATTTTTAACAAACGCACCGCATACAAAAATCGTTAGTGCAGCATCATTGTTCACATTATAATTGAAATGGGAACAATATTGCTGCATTAACAAACCAAAAAAAAAAAAAAGTGTTTATTTTTTTTTTTATAATTTTTTTTTTTATTTTTTTTTATTTTTATTTTTCATTTTTTTTTTTTTACAAACTTTTTCACTTTCATGTTTGGTATCCTTGGAACGGCCATGCTCTGGCCGATCCAACCATACCAAACATTAACCCCTAGCTGCCACGGATCGGGAGATAGGGAGTTCATTGGAACTCCCTATCTCCACAGTTGGTGGCAGTTAGGGGTTAAGTCCAGGACTGGCGTCATCGTGCTACGCACGATGACGCCAGTCCTCAGGGGGAGTTCCCGGAGGCTTGGCCGACATCCAAGATGTCGGCCAGCTCCGGGAAAGGATCGCGAACCGGCGCTTTTCAGCGCCGATTCTCGATCCAGCTCCCCAGGGGTTAATGCCAGGCACCATTTGGAAGGGCAGGCTGTGCCCTTCCAAATGATGCCTGGGTTAACCCCCGCAGAGCCGCCGATCGGGAGGGAGAGAGGTCCGAAGGACCTCCCCCCCTCCCTTTCAGGCGCCTCCTCCGCACATGCGGGGGGGGGGCGCCTGAATTAGGTGTCATCGCGCTGCCGCGATGACACCTAATTCCGGCGGCTGCGGTCCCGGATGCCAGGCTGACATCGAGGATGTCAGCCCGCACCGGGGGGGCCAGCGATCGGCCGGAACCCGGCCGAACGCTGACCCCAATGGGAGGACGCACTCAGCGCGTCCTCCGCATATTAGCGGGAATGCTGAGGACGCGCTGAGCACGTCCTCAGCATTGAAGTGGTTAAGGGACTTTAGACTGGGGGAAGATTTGTTGGTGTCTGGGAGGTTATTCCATATTTGCTGTGCTCTGTAGGAAAATGAGGATTGAGCCATTTTCTTTTTGTATTGTGGTATTGCCAGTAAGGTGCTGGTCCTGGATCGGAGGTTATATGATGAGGGAACTGCTGAGGGAAGCAGCATATTCAGGTAGGGTGGCAGCTTCCCAGAAAAGCTCTTAAACACCAGGTTTGAAAGGTGAAAGATGCGTCTAGATTCCAGCGACGGCCAGTTTAGCTCTTTTAACATGTCACAAAGGTGGGTCATGTAATTACATTGTAGCACAAAGCGGCAGAATGAGTTATACAATGTAGTAAGTTTATGAAGGTGTGTTTGAGGGGCAGCTGCATATACTACATCTCCGTATTCAATAGCCAGCATAAGCATTTGTTGTACAATCTGCTTTCTTATTGACATATATACATAAATTTATCAGAGCTGAGTGTGTGTTTGTGTTACGTGCGACGTGATAATTGCTTATTGGGAGACAGAAATCCTGGTGAGTTCCCACACTTCTTTTTTTAGGACTCGATCCCTGAGATCACCCTCAGAAGGGACTGCGCCACTAGGATCCCCCTCTCTTTCTCTACTGTTGTTTGCACATTTCTGTCGAGGTTTTGTGTTATAATCCTTGTCGGCCGAATAACATAAATATCCACACCACATTAGCGCCTCCATTGTACTCCCCTTTCCGGATATCTTATAACAGCCTATTTATAATGTCAAACATTCCTCTGTGCTATTACTTGTATGTCTGGACATATGCCCTACATTCTGTTCTTTTGTCAGATAAATCATATTAAAGAAAATATAATTTATTTTAGAGAATTCTCTAGAGGTACTGATACCTCTAAATATGTTTGAAGAAATTTTTTGTTAAATAAATCATTTTTGGTTTCAGTTTCAGTTAAGGAGAATTAGTGAATCTGGAAAAAAGTTAACTATTTTTTGTTCTTACTTTATTATTTCTGGTACAAATGCTCACCTGTTTAGAAACAACTCAGCATATTGTGTTAAAAGAAACAGGCATGATGTAAAACATAACCTGCATGAGTGTAGAACACTAGTCAACAGTGGTAGTACCTTACAGGGTAACCCTTCCAGCACAGACCAAACTTGAATGGAAGTTTGTTTGTGTTCTGTCTGTATCTACCTGTAAACCAGGAGATAAAAACTCCATTTATCGAATAGATTGCTGATAAGTAAAAAATGTTTTAAGTTAGTTGGCCAGTTAAACCCCTAACTCCCAAGTAGAGCTAGGGGTGGGATACTTTGGACCCGTATCTCCCGATTTGTGGAATCTAGAGGGTCATGTGCGCTTGTTGAGGGTCAACTGCGTATTTACCATTTTTCTGTGCCTGGTACCATTTATAGGTGGCTATTTGTTGACATAGATGCGCATTGTCAAAATGCAACCCTATTACCCCATGCTGCCCCTCATCCATCCAATGGCTCCACACTATCCCCACTAATTTCCTCCATTAAGACCCATATTTCCCAATGACCGCTACATTACCCCTTTAGTTGTCCCACATATTACTCCTTTTCCCCATCAAACACTCACACACACATACACACACAAATACTAATAAACACATGTCCTCGCAAAGACACTGACACACACTCACTAATAGACACACAACAGCACCGTGGATCTTGCAGACCACGGATCTCAGATTATGTCCAGATTTATTGCTAGAGGTGGATTCAACATCTATTACGGGTATAAAGGTTATCTTGCCCCCTCTATATCCGCGGATGGAGATGTGGAAAAGACACATGGAACTATTTGCTCCCAGTTATCTGCTGCTTGCATCCAATTGTGCTGCTCTTTGTACCGCAAGTTTTAGGGTAAGTTTTGGATTTTTTTCTACATTAAATTGAAGTGTTAAGTAATTTCACAAACACGAAATCCCTTAACTCCACAATCTGAAAACTGGTATTCATTTTTAGCAAGCAGCTTGTTCACAGAGTAGTGTGATCTTCTCATGGTACGTCTAAAGGCGTGAGATGTTACCTTAACAGCAAGCATGAATCTAGATTAGAATATTGTTATTTTTTATAAATAAACTCAAACCATATATCAGTGAGGTATTATAAGCAATTTGTTCATTATGCATAAATATATTTTGACTGTACTGTTAATTTCATAAACAATACATTCAAATTTGGTCAGTTATCTCTTCAAATAACCCCATAGTGACCAGGTGATATTACCACTCTCTGTCCGAAAGTATCCACTGCTGTTTTTACATTTCTGCGCTGTTTGTGTTTAGATCTAATTTTTTTCTTACTCGTTTATGGAACCCATATATATTATATTCCATTTTTCTCGCCATTAAATGGACTTTCTAAAGATTCCATTATTTTCATCATTATGTATAACTTACTATAAAAAAGTTATGAATTATGATAAAAAAGGAAAAACCACACTTTTTTGAACTATAGTCCCCAAAATCTATAACTGGCAAAAAAGACCTCAGCTAAATAGTTTTGAAATTTTGTCGTGAAATTAGAAATACCCAATTTTTACATGTATTTGCTTTTTAACCCCTTCACTGCTGAGCCATTTCACCTCTATGTGATGAGCCCATTTTGATTTATGCTCATCATGTTTAAACGTGATTTAAAGTCCTATATTTATTATACACACAGACTATTTTTTTTTAAAACACTCACTTTTTAATTTTTTTATTTTTACATTGAACCTGGTCATAATCAGGCCTTTCCAATGATACCAAACATACACCCTCTAAATGCCACAAATCGGGAGATACGGGGTCCGAAGGATCCCACCCCTAGCTCTACTTGGGAGCTAGGGGTTTAACTGACCAACTGACGTCATTGCACATATAGTGACGTCAGTGGGTGGGGGGTGACCCCAGAGGCTTGGCTGACATCCACGATGTCAGCCATCTCCGGGGGCAGATCACGATCTTACTCAGATTGGTGCTGAATCACGATACAGCATGTAAGGAATTAAAGAGAGACACCATTGGTAAGGGCAGACTCTGCCCCCTCCAGCGTTGCCTCTTATCTTTTCTATGTGCAGCCGTTGGGGAGGGAGAGGGGTCCAAAGGACCTCACCCCCTCCCCTTTCAGATTTCCCACTGCAGGTGCTAGGGGGTGCCTGAAAATGATGTCATTGCGATGGCTGGGGCCCATGAAACCGTCGGGCTGGCTTTGAGGAAGCCAGACCGTCGTGGGACCCCAGCCAGAGAGGTGAGTATAGGGAGGTAGGGGGGTTAAAGGACCATGACGTATATAATATGTCCTTGGTCCTTAAGTGGAATTTTCCCCAGGACGTTCTATGTATGTCAGTGGTCCTTATGGGGTTAATGTATCTAAAATGTTTCAATACACATCAGCTTTTCATATTATTCTTTCAGTTTCTCTTGTTTATAATTTCTTTTGTAAAGATAACCTTTACAGTTTATTGATGTAGTAGAAGTAAGCATAAGTTTACCTTGAATGTTATCATCAAGAGGACTAGATAATTGCAGACATAGAAATGTCAAATAGGCACATTATCAACTGTGCTGATAGCGGATTATTACAATTCACTAAGTAGACACTTTTCAGAAACTGTTGTATTGCAATTAGATACGTTACAGAACAACACATAAATTACCTTCTCTTTCTTCTTCCAAAACGCAGATTTTTTTTCCACATTTTATCTTAAGATTTTCTTTCTTTGGCAAATTTGTCTTAGTTTTAGTTTATTTATTAAAAATATATCAATGAATGTATATAATGTTTAAATGCCAATAAAACTGAATGCTACATGCCTGTTGTTGCATTTAATATTAGATATTAAGTCATTTCTCAGAAATATGTAAATGTTCTGAAACGTTAACCTTTTGCCAGCATATTTTCTCCCTTAATTAAAAATCTGTCACTTTCATTAGTAATCTGTTTTATGGAGAGAAAAAAATAATGACTCACATGATCGTGACTGGTAGATCTTATGTTGCATGATTTTCTGTTACCAGATTTTAAGCATGCCCTTCTAAATACCACTTTAATAAAACTATTACTTTTTGCTAGCAAAGGATAATGAATACTAAGATACACTGCCCAGCACCAAAGGTTTTACTACAAAATAAATTATATTTACAAGGTTTTTTGTTTTTTTTATATTTTCTTTTGGAAAGAACAGTGACACAGAGATCAATTCCGGGAGCTGTTTATGAGAATCACAGTTTCACCCACGCTTTGCTCTTACAAATAGGTAATTAGCAGAAGCATGGCAGCAGAATGTTAGGACATAAAATAAATAAGCAGATCAGTAGTCATCTCCATTCCATAGTCATTGCAGTAGCCATTTAGGTTCATTTATAAACTATTTAATTTCCTCAACTTTATTTGAATCTAATTCTAAAACATTAGGGGAAGTGTTAGCCTTCACAGATCTGTCTCGTGTAAGCAGTTTTCACACAATGCATCACAGAGTGTATCCATTCAATTGTGCATGTCCGCCATTAAGTATTCAGAATAACCTTTCTCGGAAATGTATTTCACAAAGAAACCATTCTATTAGACTGTTACAGCTCAGCATTCCATGTAACTCCCAGTTCTGTTTAACGCCACTGTAGACAAAATTTAACTCTTCAATAATTATGTGGGTTGAAGATTTGCCCTTGTTAATGTCATACAAACTATAGATGATGCTTTCGGAACAAAAATTACTGATCAGCTCTGTAGGAAGTTGTAAACCGTTGTGGTGGGCCTCCATAAACTTGCTGTTTTGTATATGGTCATGATTAAATCACCCACTTTTTTACAACACCTTCATGTTTTTAGTTTTATAATTTGCTCAGCATGTTCTATTGTGTCCTTTTTTTTTTTTGAGAAAGTATTTTACCAGGAAGGATACATCGAGATTTCTC
This sequence comes from Leptobrachium leishanense, assembly GCA_009667805.1. Classification (NCBI taxonomy): domain Eukaryota; kingdom Metazoa; phylum Chordata; class Amphibia; order Anura; family Megophryidae; genus Leptobrachium; species Leptobrachium leishanense. Next base: position 122,865,634 of record CM019067.1, on the reverse strand, counting down.
TCATTTTCAAGTATGTCCTGGGTGGCGAGTAGGTACCGTTACGTGTCTTGCCCAAGGACAGTTACTGGAGAGGTGCTCTGGCCGGGAGTTAACATGAGTTTAAGTGAAATGAAATCCATGTTTTTAGGAATCCTATATATATGAAGCACGGATGACATGTGTGACTGTTGAATTAATGAAATGAATGAAGAAGTACTTTTAAGAGATGTCCAATTAAAGAATTCTCTGGGTATTTTGGCTTTCATCTAGGGTGTAGAGGCCTGCTTATCGATTCACCCAATGGTGATACAGTAATGAACTTACAGTTTTAATAGTTTGGTCTCAACATGCAAAAACATATGTAAATACTATAGATAGACTGATGAAGCTGGCATTTTGACCGGTGAAACGCGTCTCGATATATCCCACGTTTATTTCTCAACCCAATTGTTATTTTCTTCTGTAGCATATAATAAATTAGTGTGTTTAACCTTGGGACCATTGTTATTTTCAGTCCAGTATTTACATATGATTTTGCATGCTGAGACCAGACCCTCTTCAAGGCTCAAAACACTGGGATTACACCTTTCCCCAGGCCCCGAGGAGGACCATGGACCTCCAGGGTGGGATACCTCCTATATTAAAGTGCCATCAATGTATATAACTCTGAGTCTATGTAGTAAGACTCTTGAGGAGGTGAGTGTACCTGAAATATTTACACTGGTCTCACAAGATGATATACACCCTCTGCCTATGAGTTGTTTTCTTGTATTTTCCGAGAGTATCCATAACATCGGAGGCATTGTGAAGGAAAGTACCACCACAAGGTATACTGTACAGAGCCATTTAACAACAGGCTCTGTAACATGTGAGTGGAATATTCCTCGCTCTATATCTCACCTTAGGGGTTGCTACAATATTGCACCATTTTCTTTTCTTTTTCTCCCAAGTACAGATTCCAACATTTATGAAGGAAATTTGAAATAGGTATTTCTATTACTTTTTCTGATCACGATTTGTGTGCACAGCTCTAGATTTATTTTTTATTTTTATTTTTTCAGACAAAAGATAAATCCTTAGTCACAAAGGATGCATTCCTGCTGAAGCTGTCTTTGAACCCTGTATCCAACGCTTAAGAAAAAAAGGAAAGAAAATTGACAAAAAATCCCAAAAAATGCCTAAAAGATCCTAAAAATCTAGAAATAGAGACTTTTTACAGCAGAATAAACCTGACAAATGAAACCACCCAACGGCAGGGCATTTCACTGACATTCCTCAGCTGTACGGTGTTCTCTGAATAGATGAACCATTGCTTCTCTATGGGGGATTTCAATGCCCTCAAACAGGCACCATATGTGCAGGCAATTCGCCAAAATTTGGCGAATTGCCTGCTCTCTGAATAGCCGAATGAACCCGAAATGTCCCCGTTCGATAAAATTCAGTGTCTGGTTACATTTCGGCCACATTTCGGATCTCTCTGAATAACACCCATAGTGGCGGCGTGTGCCTCCTCCAACCACCAGCCACACACAATCCTTTGAGAATTATTCTATAACTACCATTGATATCATAGCACTTTTTATAATTTTTTCCTAAAATTGTTTTATTTGGCTCTCGCTTCACCCTTTAATTCTCCCATTAAGAGTTCATCCCAAGGCACTGTGCAGGCTAGGTCGCACCATATCCCTGCATAGCGCAGGAGCTTCCAGCAGAGACAGAAAAGAGAAACTTTGTTTCCAATTGATCTGGTTACTTCTGTCTCTTGTTAAGGAACTTCAGTTACACTGATGGGAACCATCAGGGTACTAGTGTCTCTCAGAGACCAAATTAATATTTAACTTTTATTGAACATAATTAAAAGGAGATCAAACATATAAACATAAATTGACAGTGCTCACAAAACAACAATAAAACCAAATTCTGCTCGAAGTAATATAATTGATCAGCAATAAAGACAGTGATCTATAGGAGGTGGTCAATATTATAAGTGACCAGTAATGGTTGCCACAATTGGTAATTTAAGAGGTACTTGTAGGTGACAATGGGAATGATAAGATTCGGCAATTGAGTAGTCAATATAATAAGTAACCTTCAAGGGTCACCACAAGGCTTGTTGGCAAAAATATAGACACAAAAATCTGTTAATAAGTATGTTACGGCCGAAAATAGTAACCAGCAATTAATGTGAACAGTTTTTTGGACCTTCAAGGGTCATCTAAAGTATAATAGCTTGTTGACGGTATAAGATCACAACATATTATAAACAAAAGAATTGTCACAGTGAAAAGTATAAATGCTTGTTAGCCATGTTACAGTCATATAGTACTACGATTAGAAAGGCACAAATGCCAAAACTGTGTAGTAACAACAGAGGCAGTGATCAACAATCAATGCTATAGAATGACCTTCGAGGGTCATATACAAGATATAATAGCAATAATAATTTGAGATGTAGGTTGACAATGTTTGATCAAAGAAACTGCATGTTATTACTCAAATTATTATTGCTATTATATCTTGTATATGACCCTCGAAGGTCATTCTATAGCATTGATTGTTGATCACTGCCTCTGTTGTTACTACATACTCTGTTTTGGCAGATTTTGGTTTTTTCTGCTTTTTTTCATTATTATTTTTTGCAATATACTGTGATTCTACATCGCTAATAGGTTGTCACACCTCTGATGACCCTTGAAGGTCATTTTGTGTATTTTTTGCATAAATTGCTGGCTATTGTGCTCTGCTGAAATATATTGAGTCCCATCAGCAGTTTTGGCATTTGTGCCTTTCTAATCGTAGTACTATATGACTGTAACATGGCTAACAAGCATTTATACTTTTCACTGTGACAATTCTTTTGTTTATAATATGTTGTGATCTTATACCGTCAACAAGCTATTATACTTTAGATGACCCTTGAAGGTCCAAAAAACTGTTCACATTAATTGCTGGTTACTATTTTCGGCCGTAACATACTTATTAACAGATTTTTGTGTCTATATTTTTGCCAACAAGCCTTGTGGTGACCCTTGAAGGTTACTTATTATATTGACTACTCAATTGCCGAATCTTATCATTCCCATTGTCACCTACAAGTACCTCTTAAATTACCAATTGTGGCAACCATTACTGGTCACTTATAATATTGACCACCTCCTATAGATCACTGTCTTTATTGCTGATCAATTATATTACTTCGAGCAGAATTTGGTTTATTGTTGTTTTGTGAGCACTGTCAATTTATGTTTATATGTTTGATCTCCTTTTAATTATGTTCAATAAAAGTTAAATATTAATTTGGTCTCTGAGAGACACTAGTACCCTGATGGTTCCCATCAGTGTAACTGAAGTTCCTTTGCAATTATAGGGGTAAAACCCTTTGGTCTCTCATCACCATCTGAATCCAGTACTCTTTCTCATTTTTCTGGTCTAATAAGTTACGTTCTACCTTTGGTAGTGATTTGTCTGTCTCTTGTTAGTTCCTTTTCTTCAGTTGTATTCAGCAGTCTTTAGAATGTGATTTCCTACCTATCCTATCTGCTCGGACCCATGAAGACCTGATTCCTACTTCAATAGCCAATTACTATCTTCTCTTATTTATCATAGGGTGCTGTACTGACTATCCATTCCCCAAGGGTCCTCTCATACTCATTCACTCGGTGCCTTGCTTATCCATTTATTTACTTTCTTGTCGCATTGAGATCGTTTGAACTATCTATATTTTTCTGTATTAAAATCATTATAAGTTACGTCTTAATTTGGATTCACTATCTTTAGCTCTCTCCTGTGCCCATCCTTTCCCCGCCTCTCCTGTGCCATCCTTGCCACCGCCTCTCCTGTGCCCATCCTTGCCTCAGCTACTTGCTTGTCTATCGGTATTAACCCGGTCTCCCCTGTACCTTCTTTATTATTACATATATCTCTGTGTTCCTTTGTTTATACCTGTTCCTCCTTCCTTCTTGGTATAATTCAGTCATTATCATTTGCTTCCCTTATCATTTATTCTTATTCCCACCCCGATACATTGCTTCCCTTTTTGTATTACTTCACATTAGGCTTGAACCCCCCCCCCACATCTGACAGTAGTTTTGTGTGTGGTGTTCATGGGTGTGAGGGTTATTTTAAAGCTGTCTTCCATAAAACCATTGGTTTACGCTAGTGGTTATGTTTAAACCACGTGGTAGTGAAGTGGTTATATAATATATTAAAACTAATTATAAGTCAGACATCTAACACTTAATGTCCTTTAATAGTACCGGCTGGGTGGAGTAGAGGTAATGTCACCGCTCTGCATGGAGAAAGCCTGTGGAGTCATGGGTTCGATCCCAGCGAGCAACCTCTCCAGTAAGTGTCCTTGGCAAGACACCTAACGGTACATACTCGCCACCCAGGACATACTTGAAAACGAGAGAAATCTCAATGTATCCTTTCTCGTAAAATCCTTTCACAAAAAAATAGCCAAATATCCATTTAAGGTAAAGTTAAGTTACCATGCCCTGATTGAACGTGGGCATTTTAATATCTATAATCAAATGTCCCGTAAAGTACTACGCCTCTGTTTTTACTTAAGGGGTTATTCAGAGAGAGCCGATATGTCTCCGAACAGGGAATTGTAACGTTGGGGGCTTCCAGCCCTACCTGTGTGCTTGAGGACAGCAAGTCTGATGCTGCTCGCTGACCACTGCCCGGTTTAAATGGAGACAGGCAGGGAGGTGGTTGCATGAGGTGTGGCTTGAGTGGGGGGCGTGGTCTGGTGAAGGTCTTTAAAAACCCTCAGTATAGTTTCAGAAGTTGCCAGATCGTGGTTATCCATACCTGAGCTCCTTGTACCTGACTGCTATATTGATTTAACCTGTTATTGACCTCTGCTTGTGTTCTGACCATTCTGCCTTCTGTTGCCCTAGACTATTTACTTGTACTACGCTACCGCTCTGATACCGACCCGGCTATTCCTTTTGACCATTCTGAACTCTGTACTCCTGATTCTGGCTCGGCTGACTCCTCTCCGTATTGTTAACCCTTTTCTGTCTAGCTAGTTTACCTGGCCAATTCTAAGGACCAGACAGATAGGGATCATTCACAGCTACACTGTTGGTAGCTTCTGGGTTTTGTGGAGTGTTGGGGGTTAAGTACTGCGTGGTGGGATCCGGGAACCGTGACAGGAATTTTCCCAGACAGTGACATTTCGGGGCTATTCGGCTGTTCAGAGAGCAGGCAGTTCACCAAATTTTGGCGAACTGCCAGCAAGTACGGTGCCTGTTTGAAGGCAGTGAAATTCCTCATAGAGAAGCAATGGTTAATCTATTCAGAGAACAGCAGTGAAAAGTTGCCAAATTGCCCTGCTGTTCGGTGATTTCATTCTCCAGGTTTATTCATGCAAATTCCATAGGTTTCAATGTTAAAAATATTCCCGTTTTTATTGAATATTTATTAAACCGTTTATTCTTTTAATCTGCAGCAAAAAGTCTCTTTATTTATTAGGATTTTTTAGGCATTTTTCTGATTTTTTTTAAATAGCGCTTTATTTTTCAGTTTCCTGTAACAGCCCTTTTTATTATTATTCATAGGACCTTATATATAATTTTCAGGCATTTTCGTGCAGTAGTCTTTTGCAAACCGCTTTTAAAAACTGCAGGTTTTTTTTGTTCACCCTGTTCGTCATCCTGTTGGCTTTTTCCGGCGGCTGGTCAATGCTCTGTTTTTTGCGGCGGACCGTCGGCTGCTTTTGGCTTTTTTTCCCGGCAGTTTTTGGGTCTCTCTGGTTTGTTTTCAGTGGTTTTGCACTGGTTTTTCCGATCAATGCGGTTGTTTTGCACTGGTTTTTTGGATGCGTTTGGCAGGTATTCCCTGTATTTCGGGGACCATGCGGTGAATGCTGAATTCACCGCAGGGTAGGCGAATTGGATTTTCCGATGTCCAGAGAACGAAAAAGCACCGAAATTCTGGTGGAATTTTGTTGCTCTTTGAAAAACCCTGTAAGTGCCTGTTTATGGTATTTGCTGTCCTTCACTTACTATATTATTATTATTCTTTTATTATTATTATTCTTTATTTATAAAGCGCCAGCATATTCCGCAGCGCTGTACAATAAGCACAGTATAGACAGGGTTACAATACATTGAACAACATTTGACAAACAGTACAGGAGGAGATGAGGGCCCTATTCCCGTAGGAACTCACAATCTGGGAGGGTTGGAAACAGGAGGAGAGGACTGTAAGGTGAGAGTGATTGATGGTTGTGGCAGTGAGTTGGGTGGTAGGCTTCCCTAACGCTATATTAAACGCTATATTAGATTCATGTCTATAAATACAGTATTCTGTTACGTTTAATGCCTTTATTTGAGAGCGGAAATCAGGGTGGAATTCAGACTATTGCCTAGTAGACAATTACAATAAACTGTAATGAACTGAAACATGGGGACGCTATTTTTGCGAATTTAAGTTGACCGGAACAGGCAATTCCTTTACATTTTCGGCTCCACAGCCAAAGATGACTCAACAACCCTCCACGTATTCAACGTTCACTTTGATGTGTAAGCGATGCTTTATTTATGTTTTGCTTAGAGATAGTTTTCTCATGTACACCCGAGAGAACCCTTCATAATTGAATGCTTAGTTTAAAGTGCTGATTCAGCTAATCTATTTAGTGTTTGAAATTGCTTTTATTTAAGGTAAAACAAATATATTTGTTGTGTATATACAACAAAGTATTGCATTTAGTCGTACATTTTGTTCTGGAATCAAAGTTACGTCATCAGACTTTAAGACGATAATAATTACAAAACACAATACTATAGCACAATTTTAATTTTAAATATATATATATATCATATATCCTCATCAAACACCAGCACTCCAGGGTCTTCATATAAAACTTCAAAACTTTATTTGAGTCAATAAAAACGTCAACGATCGTTTCAGCTAATTTCCAATGAGCTTTCATCACGACACGATGAGCTGAAATGATCGTTGACATTTTTATTTATCCAAATAAAGTTTTGAAGTTTTATATGAAGATCCTGGAGTGCTGGCGTTTGATGAGGAATATGATTATGTTGAGTTGAGCACAATTGGATGTGAGAAATGTGAGATTGGATGTGAGAAGAAGATTGTGAGTGCAAGAGTATTGGTATTGTGTATATACTGCCTGGCCAAAAATATTTCACACATATGAAGGGGTGCTGATAAGTATTGAGCCTTACCCAGAAAAAAGTGAGCTAGGAAGCTGGAACTGCCAGACTATTCTACATATTCCCCAGGAAGTCAATGCACTTGCGACATCTGTCCTGCAGCTTCTTAAGTCCCTGCAAATAAAATTCTTCCGTCTGCTGGAGTAACCACTCATTTGCAGCATTAGTTGCCAGAACACTCCCAAATCATTGTTACTTTCGGTGTTTTTTGAGATTGGGGAACAGATGATAGTCAAAAGGAGCCAGGTCGGGTGAATAGGGTAGATGGGTCATCACTTGAAAGCCTAAGGAGGTCAGTTTTGCCATAGTTTCACCTACAGTGTTTGACGAGGCATCTCCTCTTTCGTTCATTTGTCAAACGTTTCTGGATCCATTTTGTTGCAAGCTTTCTAATTTCCAAGTCGTTGTGGATAATGGCACCAACTCTCTCATGTGATTTTCCCAGATATGTAGCAATACTTTTGGCTGATACTTGGCGGTCCTACATGATCATGTCATGGATGGCTTTCACACTTGCAGGCACAAGGACAGAAACAGGCCTTCCACTGGGTTTCTCACTTTGAACATCGAACTGGCCAGTTGCGAAATTGACAACCCAACGTTTAACTGTTGCATATGAAGGGCCACTGTCACCCAAAGTTTGTGACATTTCATCATGGATCTGCTTCGCACCTTTATCTTGGAGAAACAGGAACTTGTTTATGGTCCTATGCTCTTCCACATTGAACTTTTCTGGAGATGCTGCCATGTTCAATTTAGAAAAAAAAGGAATAAATTAAAATCATAGGTAGTTGCTTTTTGCAACATTTGAATATAGACTATAGGCCAGTACACCCTGCAATTTACAGCTTCCTAGCTCTATTTTTTTATGGGTAAGGCTAAATACGTATGAGAGACTACAAGGGGGTGCTGATATTTTATTGCACCTCCATTTACTCTGATTACGGTATGCATTCACCATGGCACCATTTCTATAAGTTTATTCAATGTCACAGCATTTATTTCCGTCCAAAGTCGCATTAACCCCTTAACGCCGCAGGACGTACATTTACACCCTGCATTAGGCAGGCTTTGGCGCCGCAGGACGTAAATGTACGTCCTTGGCGTTTTCAGCCCCCCCGGGAGATACTCACCTCCTCCGGCGGCTCCCTCGCTGCTCTGACTCCCACGGAGTCAGATCGGCAGGGTTTCCTCCTCCGGCGCACTGAAGTCATCGCGCCGGGGGTGCGATGACGTCAGTTTCAGGCGTCGTCCCCCCGCCGGAGCAGGGGAAGCGCCTGGAGGGGAGGGGAGGGATCCTTCGGATCCCTCTATCTCCCCATCTCCGGGGGCTACAAGGCTGTGGCCAGCATCGCTGGAAGGGTCACAGCCTGACCTTTCCAGTGATGTATTGGGGTTAACCCATGAGTTGCCAGGTCGCGACCGGGCACAAATTTGTGCCCGATCGCGGCCTATTTCCGGTGGGGGCCGCCATCTTGGATGGCAGCCCACACCTCTGGGTGCCCCCTGCGTCAACTGACTCATCGCGCCATGCGCGATGATGTCAGTTAACTGGGGAAGCCCCTAGCTGCAAAGGGATTTCCTATGGAAATCCCTTGCAGGAGATAGGGGGATTCTTTGAACCCCTTTATCTCCTGATCGGTGGCAGCTAGGGGGTCATGCCTGATATCGATGGAAAGGTCTGAGCATGGCCTTTCCAACGATATCAAACATGACAATGAAAAAAGTTAAATAAAAGTGTATAAAAATAAAAATAAAAAAACAATTAATTAGTTAAAAAAATAAAAACGGGCTTTTTTTTTTTTTTGATGCAGCATTATTGTTCACATTTAAATTATAATGTGAAAAATTATGCTTCAATGATTCTTTTGGGGGGGGTTTAGCTAAAATCACGTAATTCCCCCCCCCCACCAAAAAAAAAAAAAAAAAGGGTTCCCAAGTCTACCCCGTAGAATATAACCGCAAGGGATCGGATAATAAAATGTGAAAAAAAAACACTTTATACACTGTGGATGATTGAAATTTTATTGAAAATTCACATTTTTTTATATATTTTGTTATAGCATTCTGGCAGGACATGACTTTTATATATAATTATGATAGATTATTAATCTTCCGAGTCTGCCAGAAAGAACGATATATAATTTGTCTGGGTGGTATAATAAAATGTGACTTAAAACCGCGTTTAAACATGATGAGCAAAAACTTCAGCTAACTTCACGTCCGAAAGAGCGCCAAAGTTGTAAAATTACTCCCGTCCTTAAGGGGTTAATTTCTCACCAAGATTTTGTATTCATGATGGGAGAGTCGGTGCGATGCATAAAGTGTACCCATCACATCCCAAAGATTCTCAATGGGTTAAGGACTCTCTGGTGGCCAATTGATGTGTGAAAATGATGTCTCATGCTCTCCGAACCACTCTTGCACAATTTGAGACTGATTAAATCTTGCATTGTCATCTAAGAAAATGCCCGTACAATCAAGAAAGAAAAAATCCAAAGTCGGCAGAAAACAAATGCACGTCTAGTTTTAAATGTATGCATTAAGCCTGAAATATTCACCGCCTGGCCAAAAAAGGCAAATACTCTAATATTTTGCTTGGTTATGCAATGTTTCAACATTTACTTCCTTCCAGAGTTGTATTTATTTGTCATCAAGATCTTGTATTGATGACATCAGAGTCGGATCGATGCATAAGTTATCTCCTGCATATCTCAAAGATTCTCAATGGGGTTAAGGTCTGGACTCTGTGGTGGCCAATCCTTGTGCGAGAATGATGTCTCATGCTCACTGAACCACTCTTGCACAATTTGATGAAATCTTGCATTGTCATCTTGGATATGCCCATGCCATCAGGAAAGAAAAAATCCATTGATGGAAAAAACATGCTCATTCACTATATTCAGGGCGTCACCTTATTTTGTGGGCAAATAACTTTGCTGTACCTAGATCTGACCAACCGAAGCAATTCCAGATCATAACCGGCTTGTACAGCAGGTACTGATTTTTTTTTGGCCAGGCAGTGTATATAAAATTAGCTTTCCACCCATAGTACAAAGAAATAAGCTTATCTATAAAATGTACAGATTACAAAGATATGTAAATACAAATAATATATTGTGATTGTTGCAATATGCTAAAATGTGTTACATGGTCTGCGGAAACCACAGTGTCTAAGGCTTGAAACAAACAATATTTTGGCATTTAATGCCAATCTTTTTTTCTGTTAGAAATACATAGAGGCAACACACATTATAAACTATAGATAAACTATTCAACTGAACAGAATGCAAATGGTAAGGGAATAGTGGCATTTATTTTTACGAATTAATATCCACAATTAAACCACACATTTCTGAGTATTTAATCACCAACCATAGCCTTTTTAAAGGACATGTCCACTGTAAATGTATCAGGATGAGTTGTGTTTCTGTAGATTTAATAATAATCCAAATAATTTACAGCATTCTTGATTAGGAATGTATGCTCAGAATGTATTCAATGTCCTCAGTTATAGATGTCATTGTTATCAATCATAATAGTCATCATTTTTTGAAATTGAAAATATAACGGTTGTGTTGACCCCCCCTAGATAAGTCCTTTGACCATGAAATATTCTTGGTGAATCGTGTAACTAAGCTTTCACAAATGATAATTTTTCTTGATTGTTGTAATTTTTAATTACATGAAATTAGTGAATAATTCTATGAGATCTACATAAATAAGTTTGTATTTAGCCGATACAAAATAGATTTTCATTCATTGTTTATATTTACTGGAGTTCACGGCAAAGAATACGAGTTTTTTTGTTTTCAGCAAAAAAGGTGCCTTTCACCTCCCTTAAAAACCATGTGAAAAAAAATCTGTATAGTAACATTTCTATTTCAGCAGCAAAAACCTTCAGTAATGAAAGAAAATACAGATTTCACTGAATCATAAAAAGGAGATTAGAACGAAAGAGTAAAACGTGTTATCCTGATGGACAATGTTGCGAATTGCAGCGAGTCACTTCTGTGAACTTGATTCTCATGCACTTGTATTGTGTTTGTTTTTTACCATTGAAAAACGGTCTTTTCTTAGAAGACCTTCCCAAGGGTATTGATGTAATTCTTGGCTACTATATAATTCTTATATTGAACAAATTAATGAGGGGATGAGAAAATCAGCTAACTGCGCTGGCTTCCTTGGCATTATTATTTCTTTAAAAAATTACAATAAAGGTCCACTTGCAAGATTTGGGTCAAAATAATCAAGCTGGAGAATCTGATTTGAAGATTTGTTTCTCTACTTGGCATTCCTTACAGTGGAACTACACATCATCATAAATTACATTATAATTAATAGACATCATGCTGCCAAAAGTTTGACACTACTCCCATGTTCCATCCTCTACAGTTAATTCTTTCCCTTTGTATCCCAATAAGATATCTTCCTTGCAAGTTATACTATTAATTTCTCTGTTACTGGTATTTTAATTGTTCCTGTATCTCTCTTAATTGGAACTATCGAGCATAGGAAGCTATTTTATTTTCCCTAAATCAAAATATACTTCTGTTTATTCATTACATTTGATTTTCCTTTGAAATTATCACACAAGGGGTTATTCAGTATTCAGAGAGGTCCGAAATGTCGCCGAAAAGTAACCAGATGCTAAAATTAAGCGTACGGTGCCATTTCGTGGTCATTTGGCTATTCAGAGAGCAGGCAGGTCACCAAATGTTTATTATTTTAATTTGCAGTAAAAAGTCTCTTTATTTATAGACGTTTTAGGATCTTTTAGGCATTTTTCGGTATTTTTTTGGCAAAATATATATATATATTTTTTTAAAAGCGTTTCTTTTTTCTATAACAGACCTTTTTAATATCATTCATTGGATCTTATATGTAAATTCCAGGCATTTTATTTCAGTAGTTTGTTTGCAAACAGCTTTTTAATTTTGACACTTTCACGCGTAGTGTTTTTTTTTTACCTTGTTTGTCAGCTTGTCGGCTTTTTCCGGCTGCTGGTCTGCAATATGATCGGCAGCTTTGAGGCTTTTTGCGGCGAGTTTTCGGTGAGTGTTCGGTGAGTGTTTGGCGGGTGTTTGTCCAGTGTACAGCAGATTTTCCCTGCACTCTGGGGACCCTGCGGTGAATGCTGAATACACCGTAGTCAGGGCCATATTAACATAGGGGCAGATGGAGCAGCAGCTCCAGGCCCATACCCCAGAACAGGCCCACAGAAAGGATACATTTGTCTGCATTGATGGGCATTTGGACCACTATATCTCCACCTCCATTGCAGCTACATGGTCATGTGAGGTATCACCGGAAAGATCAGAGCATGATATTTCCAATGATACCAAACATAAACAGGTTTTATATAACAATAAAAATAAAATAATAAATATTTCTTTATTTTTTCTTTCTAACACAGCAATATTTTTCAATTATAAAGGGAACAATGATGCTGCAGTAACTCACCATTTCATTTTTCATGTCACTAACAAGTGTGGAGGTGATAATACAATCATTACGAATTGTTACATCAAGACATCAAGAACCTAAACCGCCACACTGCAGTGAAGTGCACTGGGGGGGCTTTGGAACCCTGCGCCACTAATCTTTACAACTTGCAATGTCAACTGAGGTGTCAGACAGGACAGAGTCTGGCATTTTCATTGATACCAAACATGACAATATAAAATCTAAAAGATAACAAAAAACTTTTTTTATTTATTTTTTGGTCCAAAGTGATGGTATTGTCCATTTGTCGTGTATAAAATGAGCGATACCGCTGCCATTACTCACCTTCTCCTTTCCCACACTGGGAGCAAGGTCAGTGTTTTATACATAGTCATATTATTCATAAAACACCATTATCCAAAGCACATGGGAAATATATACAGGGTTATTCAAAGAGATTCGAAAAGTAACCGCACGTTCGGTGACTTTTCGTTCTCTTCAATTCGGTTCCTTTTGCCGATCCCATTTCGGCAACCCTGCGGTGTATTCAGCAAGCACCACAGGGTCCCCGAATTGCAGGGAAAAGCTGCCGGAAACCTGACGAAAACTAACCGCAAAACCCAGCGAATGCACGCCGAAAACCCTCAAAAACATCTGGATTAACCTGCCGAAAACCACGGAAAAAAGCCCGAGCAGGACCTGATCGCACACAGCCGAAGCAGCTAAGACCACAGACGAGGGAGGTGAATAAATTAGCAAAATAGTTTGTGTGAATCTGTGAAAATGAAACGCTGTTTGCAAAGAAACTACTGAGCGAAAATGTTTGAAATTTACATATGAGGTCCAGGGAATGATAATAAAGAGGGTTGTTACAGAAAAAATAAGTAAACTTTAAAAAAAAAAATTCAGAAAAATGCTTAAAGTATCCTAAAAAATCTATAAATAAAGAGACTCTTTACTGCAGAATTTTATAATGAACGGTTTATTAGATATTGAATTAAAACGGGAATATTTTTAACATTGAAGCCTGTGGAATTCTCCTGAATTAACTTGCCGAATTAAACCCCCGAATGGCAGGGCATTTCGGGAACCTTTCACTGCTGGTTTGTGTTCTCTGAATAGCCAAAGCAGTGCTTTTCATGGGGATTTCTCTGCCCTCGAACAGGCACCGTATGTGCATGCAATTCGCCAGGATTTGGCTAATTTCCTGCTCTCTGGATAGCCGAATGGCCAGGAAAGGTAACCGGATGCTGATTTTCAGCGTTCGGTTACCTTTCTCAAGCAATTCGGATCTCTTTGGATAACCCTGATCATTTTTGGGTTGAATTATTTTCTCAGAAAAATGCAGTTACAGGTTCTCATTTAATTTTTTTTAACAAGAATTCCCTACAGAATATATAACCAGAGGTTTGAATGATAAAATATGAAAAAATAATTTTACACACTGTGATGATTGAAATCGGAATGGAAATTTACTCACACAGTATCTGCCTGGTTAGATATACTTATATATGCAATATTAAATAGCCTAAAATATGTTGTCATTTCACTAAATTCCAAAAAAAGCCCACCAAAATATTCAGCTCCAGGCCCATAGATATCTTAATCCGGCCCTGACCGTAGTGTGGGGAACTTTGATTCCCCGAAGTGCAAGGAAGCGTGAGGCTCTCTAAATAACCCCTTAAGTATCACTAGAGGGGTTGTTCACTAAGCACAGATGTTCACTTGTGTTACAGTGTTCACTGTTGTGAACATTGGATATCCACAGAATGAATCCATCAACCCTAGACATAGTTCCTGCATACAGCACTGGACTATAGTGGACAATAATACCACCCACAGTCTTCTGGAAAATGTGTAAACTGTTGTTATTCTCAGTTTTTCTTTAGTTTCACCAGTGCTTTCAACACCAGTGAATATGCTTCAGCAATGTTAATGTGGCACTCTCCATAGACGTCCCATACAAACTATGGTGAAAACAACGCAAGACAGTTTTGACTGAAACAGGAATGAATTATGCTAAATTATTGGGACAGGAACTTCATTGGAAACTCCACTTAAACTACGCTGAACAACCTTGACAGAACTCACAGTATACTGCGTGGCAGACTACAGAGCATGTTCCCTAAATAGTGAATTCACAGTAGTTTCATCATATTCTTCCACTCTAGTTTTCTAAAGGTGAACCACCGTTCTTTCAATTAAAGAACTGTGGTTAGTGAATAATCCCATACAATTTTTCTTCTTATCCTCTGTAATCTTGGCTTGCCGAACTTGTATGCTTTTGGTCAGCTTTCTCACTCTCCAAAGTGCAATGAATTAGCCATGATTGATGGTTTCCAGTATATGAAAGTGCATTTATGATTTCCTTTTCTTTTTATGGCAAGCCTAAAAAAGGCAATGTTTTCTGAAATATTAACTGGATCACTCTCTACAATAGAGAGACAGCAGGAGATCAGGGAGGTCAATGTATGGCCGAAGTCTTTATGTAGGAAGGGTGGTTTCGCTTTTTAGAGCAGTGGACTGATTTTGAATTTGTGTCCATCTTTAGTCATGATGGATTGCACCTGCTCGGTTTAATTTTCTCATTGTTTTAAAAAATAATATTGGCTGGTTCAGTTGAAAAAATTCATCCCCAAGTCAATATTCAAAAAAATTCTGTTGGTCTGGGAAAAGGTTTTCCAGTAAAATGACCGATAAATCTTATTTCCAGGCAGCATAATACAGTACTTGTGCCTCTTAAATATGTCTCTTTGTAAAGTCAGCTGTTAAAAAAAGAATTCAGCTCTATTTCCCTGTATGACAAATCATTTGTCAACACCTTTCAGCATCTGAATTTTTTTCGGAAATTGTCATACCAATAAATTAGAATTGAATCATTATAGCCGATTTGCATTGTACTGTATAGTTGCGAGAGCTTATATTCAACCTTTCCCACCACAGTGCATACCATGCCGTCCCTGCGGTGGGTGGACTTAGATGCGGGGCGTCCCGTTGACTTCTATTGGCTGACTTGGCTCCTCCCTGCAGCCGGCGTGCGACATAGGCCGTCCCCCTACAGCCAATAAAACATGAAAAACTCCAAAATCCACAGTATTAAATTAAAGTGGATTTATTCCAGCACCAAAAAAGGATGACGTTTCCACCAGAACTGGCAAAGACCAGTTCTGGTCGAAACGTCGTCCTTTTTTGGTGCTGGAATAAATCCACTTTGATTTAATACTGTGGTTTTGGAGTTTTTTTATCTTTTCTTGGATTTTGGGGCCGTGGAGCAAGTACCCCCATCCTTTTGCCCACTATTGCATGTAGTGCTTGGGCTCAATTGCCTATGATTGGCCCTACAGCCAATGACGTGTGTCGCTTGTCAGCTGTGTGGGCGGGTCAAGGCAGCACCTGGCAGCAGGACGTACTAGTACACCCCACCGGCGATAACTCCCTCCTGTCATTTTTATCAGGAATTTGAAATGCCAGAAAACTCGGAATTGTATCTCCCAATCTGAAAAATAGCAAAAAAATGGCTTAATTTTGGCTATCGGGCCAAACTAAATTGAATTCTATGTAAGCTGGATCTATATCAGTAAGGTTTCGTGTAGGGTTTGAGGAGGTTGACGGGTAACCCCCTACTCTGACGATAAGGAACTGCTCACCCCAGGTGGGATGCCAGTCCTAGAGGACGCTGGGTTTCACAAACATTGCAGGAAGGTGAACTAAGTACGCACATATAAACCAACCGTAAAGGTCATGGAGTGGAGAGAATACATGCCAAGACGGGAAGAGGACCATGGAGGTAGTCAAGAACAAGCTGGTTCAACAAAAGGTATTACAAAAGTAATCTGCTCAAGAGCAATGCGCTAAAGGGTCTGAAACCACTTATACTGGAGTGGCTGCATTCTCATTGGCTAGTGTGCTGGTTATCCAAAACATGGATGATTTGCATTGTACGTATACTCTTGCGTCATTATTATGATGCATAACTCAGACACCGGCCTCATTAAAATGACGCATGGTCCAGGTGTTAATAAATGATGCCACCCCGCAATGGCCCTTCGCCAAAACTACTGGAGCGTCTTAGTAAGGGTTATTCACAGAGATCTGAAGTTGCCCGAAAATGCACCGAACAGTGAATTTCCCCATATGGTGCATTTTCGTGGCTATTCACAAAGCAGGCAGTTTGCCAAATTTTGGTGAATTGCCAGCAAAATATGGTGCTGTTCGACGCCACTGAAATCCCCATAGAGAAGCAGTGGTTAATTTATTCAGAGAAGAAGAAACGGCAGAGAAATGTCAGTGAAATGCCCTATTGAATATTTATTAAACCGTTTATTATTTTAATCTGCAGCAAAAAGTCTCTTTTTTAAGATTTTAGGCGGCAGCGTTCAGTGCCTGATTCGCTCTACTTTGGGACCCTGCGGTGAATGCTGAATTCACCACGGGGTCAGCGAATCGGACTCACCAAAGTACAGCGAATCAGAGAGCATCGAAATGTTGGTGACATTTTGGTGCTCTCTGAATAACCCAGAGTGTCTTGTTGGAGTTGGCTGGCGAGATCTCTAAGGTGAGCCTTTCTTGGGCATCATAGAGACATGGTTAAAGCCTAAATGTGACACTATCTATATCGATGTATGTGGATTGTTCAATACATTTATATTGAATATTTGGCCATTTTAAAATAAATTACAATAAAGTATTGATGGATTTTATTTAATCTCTCATTGACTCCTATATAGTGAGATGTTTATTAGAGAGTTTTATTTCTGGTAGAAACCCCCCATGGTAAGAATGTAAATTCTTTCTTCCTTTCTTGTTATTACTCTAGCAATTTTTATATACTAAGATTTAAGCAGTGGCCCTTTTTGAAAGCAGAAGCATCCAAGAGCAATTAGTAAATTGGCTAATTAGTTTATAGGTAACATAAAATTATTATGCAAGCACAGATTTTTTTTAAAATAATGACTGCTTTATTGGTTGTGAAGCAGTTTGAAATATTACGTTATAAAATGCTTCAATACATTTTATTCACATTTATATATAAAATGTTTCATCTTTATTTAATGCACTGCTATGCTTCCCTTTCATAAATAATTTTATTTATGTTTAAGAAAGTATATTTGAAACTGAGAGGCAATTTGTTATGTTCCTTGTTATTTTTTAACCAGCGCATACGAAAATGACAAGCTATTTGTTATATTATTTCGGGAGCTCCCTAAAGCACGTAGAACAAAGCGATGTGTAAGAATGTATCAAAGATAAAGGATAAAGGATATTAGAATCTTGGTTTACTAGAAGAAATTCAAAAATAGTTGTGTTTTTGTATAGACATAGGGCCCTATTCCCTACTTGGTGCTGAAAAGGGCACACTAAGGCTGGCGGCACACGAGCGTTAACAGAGAGAGGAAGGAACGTCCGTGAAAGTGGGCGTTCCTTCCACTCTCTGCGCTTAGCGTACAAAGCGCGATCCTCCTATGGAGAATCGCGCTTTGTATCTTTTCAGCGTCCGTTTAGCTTTTTGACGGGGAGGGCTTTTTCACGTCCGGTGGATGGCTTTCCCCGTCAAAAATGCACGGACGCAGGGAATTGCGGGCGCACATGAGCCGTAAATACGCTTGTGTGACGGGGGCCTTACGGGGAAAAACCTGCGCCATTTTAGCACCATATTCCAGGCTCTAATTCAGGCACCTTAGCCCAGAACACAGCGCTACCCCTCGGTGATACTCGTGGTATGAAAGCACATGAATGCCACATGACATTAAATAAAAGGATCGGTAATAGGTATCGGTGTGAGTACCTGAAAAAAGTATTGGTCTTAAAAAAATGGTATCGCTGCATCCCTAATTCAAAGCATTATTTTATCTATCTCATACATATTTATATTTCAGCAGGGGGATACTCTGCAAAGAGCTAACACACACATTTGATCAATATATGCAGTCCCAATTTGATGGTGGTGTGATGTCCTGGATTTCCCCATTCTCCAATTTGCATCTACAATTTGCATATAAAACACCAAAAACATAACTTTGTCATGCAGGGTTAGTGTTCTTCCTGGGAAGAAACAAAATTCTCTGTGAAATCTCACTCCTTTCACCCTGTATTACCATAAATAAGCTATATGCAGCTCTATTTACTGATGATTTTTACTCACTTTTATAATTTCTGTCCTTTATTCTATCTTTTTAAGTTTAAAAATTTGTTGGTTATAGTGGGTTGGGAGAATATTAGGTAACGTTTGCAGCACTAGCAATTTCACAGCAATGCATAAATTGTGTTTTATGTGACAGTCAGCTTAGTCAATCTACCTGTGTTTTCAACTACATATACACCGAGTGGCCAGATTATTATGACCACCTGACTTTAGGCAAATTAGCTATAATATCACGCTGAAGTTGCTAGAGGGTCAGACCATTATAAATAGGGAAGCAGGTTGTTTATCACGACAGTAGAAGCGATTTTTTTCTGAAGATATGGGTAAACAATGCGATTTAACAGTCTTTGAACGTGGGATGATTGTTGGCTCTCTGAGCCATGGAGCGAGTATCAGCAAAACAGCAGAATTCGTTAAATGTTCAAGAGCAGCTGTTGTTAAAGTGTTTAAAGAATGTACTGTCAGCCGAAAATCTGGGTCTGAACGTGCGAATTGTGGCAATCAACGACTAGTCAATGTTAAGGCAGAATGGAGAGTGGCAAGACTGGTACAAGACAACAGAAGGGTAACAGTGCATCAAATTACTGCAGATCTTAATCAGGGTTCCTCTCAAATGATCTCTGAATGTACTGTTCGCCGTACACTGCGTCATATGGGATATGGAAGCCGAAGGCCTGTGTGAACGCCTTTGCTGTCTGCAGTTAACAAGATAAAACGTCTCCAATTCGCACAGGAACACAAGGATTGGACGGTCGAGCATTGGAAAAAAGTTATGTGGTCCGATGAATCACATTTCCAGTTGCATCATGCAGATGGCAGAGTGAGAATTTGGTGGAAACAGCATGAAAGCATGCAACCCACATGCATGAGCACAACCCTTCAAGGCGGTGGGGGCAGTGTTATGGTTTGGGGCCCTTAAATTCGTGTAGAACAACGTCTGAATAGCACAACATACCAAAACATCATTGCTGATCAAGTTCATCCTATCGTGTTGATGGCATATCCCAATGGAGATGGCTTCTTCCAACAAGACAATGTGCCATGCCACGGTGCTTGTATTGTGAAGGAGTGGTTTCAAGAACATGAGGGATAATTTATTTTAGGTGGCCCCCACAATCACCAGATCTCAATCTAAATGACCATTTGTGGGACCATGTTGAAAGAGCCATCAGGCAGCTGGTTCCACAACCATCAAATCTCACAGAACTGACACTCATCAGGCATGGTGTCTGATTCCTTGCAACACCTTTCAACATCTCGTGGAGTCAATGCCAAGGAGAATCGCCGCAGTATTGAATGCAAAAGGTGGTCCAACAAAGTACTGATGAGGTGGTCCTAATAATCTGGCCACTCAGGTTTGGTTATATATATACACTATCAAGAGAATTATTGCACTATAATAATGTAGCCGCTAAGCTGTTACCTTTTGTATACAGGTCTTGTTTGGTAATTTCTCTTTACTTTATAACATTTATAAGTTTGGCACACAATGAAGGAATCCCTCATTATGGACACATTTCTCACTGTACCTAGAAATGTATTTGGATTATCTGCCTTTTCTCAGTCAAGGTCATAACACTCTTCGCTGTACTGCATGCCATGATTCTCTGTGTTATCATTATTTATATGTTTCCTTTTGTTTTGTAGTGAAGTAAGATTTATATTCAAGCACATACCAACATCCCACTGCACATATGTAACATAATATTTGAAAATAAAAAAAATAAAAGTATAATACATTTAAGAGAGATCTTTATGTTAGAATGGCGTAACATTGATGTGTGATATAAATGAGCTATGTTAGTTTTCTGACGTTAGTGTTAAAGAAAATTGATTAAATTAAAATAACAAGTTAACCTTCTTAATGGTTTAACAGATTGTGATGGAATGAATTCTCAAGGCATGTTTATCAACATTAAAAATGATGGGTGCATCTGGATTAGATATTTATGCATGTTTAACAGAATATCAGTTTCAATCTGAACATATGTTTAAGGCACACGTTGGAGTGATATTCATAAATATTAATGATAAGTATTCTTAAAACATTCCAGACTTCTAAATTTATTAGCAGTGTTTTCATACACTTAGCAACATTAATCTTGCAGCTTGGAGCAAAGACTTAAGAAACACAAACAATTAATGGAACGTGTATTTCTTTCTTATTGTTCATAAAGGTGATACAATAAATAATAATGTGAATTTTGACCTCTCCGCTTAAAACACCAAGCTTGAATGTTTAACAGCACAATTCCGGTCCATAACATTTTCTGTCCATCGTACCTCTATATTTTAAGTGAGTGCACTCTCAAACCATTATTCTTTAGTATTTTATAGATGTCAAGTGCATTTTATTCAAACAAAATATGTGCACTGTAAATTTTATTTAGAGCATGTTCAATATGAGATTACTTTCACGAAAAGAAATAATTCATGAGCTAAGTGCCTTCTTATTTATTAGTGCACATAAAATAGATTGGGTTTCTTTTTTATGATCTTTAAATGTTTGAATTTGTTTTATCTTTAAATTCTACCTCTTTTGTTTTGAGAAACGCATTTGGCTGTTTAATGTTCGTCTGTATATTTTATTTTTTGTTTTAATAAATATTTTTCCAGCATATCTGGCCTTTATTATTTATTATTATTATCCTTTATTTATAAAGCGCCAGCATATTCCATAGCGCTGTACAATGGGGAAGCACAAACATGAGACATAGATGATAAATAAGGATAGCTTGTCTAGGAAGTACAGCACTTTAACCAAGTGCTCAGCCAGACATCCCATGAGCTTACAATCTAAGGGACGAGGTAAGTGAAGGTAAGTGAAACAGATGGGAGCAGAGGGAAGGTGAAGCTGGTTGCTAGAAGAAATGTTGTGACGGTTGCATGGGAAGGACTAGAAACTTGGGCTGAGTAAAGGTAATAGAGAGAGAAGTGGAAACAGCTGTAAAGGAGCCCTTAAATTATGGACCAGGCCTGGGTGGGAGGGTGGATGGGGAGTGTGGGTGGGACAGCAGAGTGGAGAATCTTGTGGTATGTGTTGGTCAGTGTTTGCTAGAAAATAGAATGGAGATTTGCTAAGTGTGCTTTTAAGAAACTACACGGCAGGAGGGGGAGCAGGAAGAGGGGGAGGTTGAGAAGCAGACTAGTATAAAAGATTAAGTTACCTTTGTTCCTGCACTGAGGTTTACATACGCTGCCAGCCTGGAAAGATTCTGCTGGAGATTCAATTCTATTTGGTGAGTCGATATTTGCTTATCCTTTACAATCCTGTTGGATTATATACAACCCATGTTCCTGTGCTTTCTTGGAAGGTTTGAGTGTGGGAGTATGAGGCAAACAGGTTGGCCCTGAACACCTTTGAGGTCTTCATATAAGAGCTAGCAGCTCTCATAAAGTGTGAGTAGTGAACATTACAACTTTACTAAAGCAGTATAGTCTGTGCAATACTATACCATTGTCTGTATTTTTTGTATTTTGAGGTCATCCTATTATGAAAATTTTGAGTGATTTAGTCCATGTCTAATCCTCCTTAAGGGACCTACCATTGCTTGTGAGCATTTTTCCATAATTACCACATCACTTATACACTGCATCCTTTTAAGTTGAAGCGCTGTCCCCATTTCTTTACTTCACATTTTTAAATTCTACCTCTACACTAACAGGGGTGGAACCTCTTTATACAAGGCATTTGAACATATTATACAGTCAATACATTTGGTGCACATACAGGGCTACATTACATTCTTGGTGCTAACGTTAGTGCTCACCTGCGTGAGCGTTAACGTTAGTCCTGGTAGCCACAGCATATTACAATCCAAACGCTAATGGGTTAAGAAACCCGTTGGCATTTGGTATCTTGCGCTTCTCAGCATGAGGTTTGTGTACTTTGCGCTCCCTATACTTAACATGGGGAGCGCAAAGTGTTAATTTGTGTTAGTATTACAATATTAACGTCCGGCTGCATCCACAGCCTGGACTTGGTGCTAACAGATTCCGCTGGTGCAGAATCAGTCACCACCAGCCAGAACCCCCCCCAAAGTGAATCAGATACTCACCTCCTATCCCGCGGCGAAGATTAGGAAAAAGTCCCTAATCTCTCCCTGCGCATCACTACGCCGACCTGCCGAATCTCGCGAGGCGAGATCAGGCAGGTCATGTGACCGGCACTGTCTTCTTCAATGGAGTCCTATAGACACTATCGAGTGGTTGCTCGCGGCGGCACTTACCGCTGCTGCGCGCATTCCTGGGGCTTAACGCCTGGTAACAATGCAGGCAGCTTTTTAAGCGCCTGCATTGTAATATCACGCTAAAACGGGGGCGCAAAGGAGAAACCTGCAGGCGCAGATTTTTCTCCTTTGTGCCCCTGTTTTAGCGACATTATTATAATGTAGCCCACAGTATTTGAGCAAACCAGTTGAGATCTTTCTTCTCTGCTGACCTTTTCGTCCTAGCCATTGATTAATACTAATGGCTTCTCTCATTTTACAGTCAAGTTGCAAAATACTGTTGCAGTAGCGGGTTTGCAGTAGACAGCAGGCGAACAGTACATTGGAACACAGTGCACCTTAGCTCTACTCAAAACCCATCAGTCAGGGGCGGATCCGGGGGGGGCAGTTCCCCCCCGCCATATGAAAATATTATCGACCCGGCCAGCGCCAGACTGAACAACAGACTTTGCTGTCGGAGGACTCATCTGTCTGCTTCCCGCTTGGTGTAGGGCTTCACGTGACCTGAGACGAGGTGATGGATGCAGGGGGCACAGCCTTTATTAAGGGTGGTTGAGATGGTCCCGGCGGGTTCTTGTGTGCACTAACCGGCTTGGGAACAGCATGAACAAAGTCGCATGGCTGTATCCGCATACAGACCCCTGTACTACTGCTCCTGGCTCTCAGCCTCCCCACTCGGCTGCAGTCACTTGACGCCGGTGAAGCAGTGTGCCGGCGCCATGCTGCGTGTCACGTGGGCGGAAAACAGGAGGCTCCACACAGCAGCCGCCGGTCCAGTGTGTGGTGGCTGCGTGCGCACTCGCAGACAGGCACTGAGAGTGGGACACAGAACCAGGGCATCCAATCCATCGCCCGGCCCGCCGCCTGTGCCGTCTAACCCAAGGTACCATACCTGCTCGTGAGTCGGTGTGCCAACGGCAGCCTTTAGAGTACATAATTTTTGCTAAGAACCCAGACCCCCTGCTTCATAAAAAAAAATGTTGCCCTCAGCAAAGACAACAAACACAAGCCAAAACGGAGTTTATTTGACCCCCCCTCCCCTGGAAAGCAAAACATATTTTATTTGGCCACCCATTAAACCCCCTCCAACAAAAATATTTATTTATTTTTAAATCCTCAATTTGCCTTCCCACCTGGGGGTAAATTAACCCTTTGACTGCTGAGCCATTTCGTCTATGTACTGAGCTAATTTTTACTGTTTTTGCTCATGTTTATATGTGATTTTAAGTCATTAATTATTGTACGACCCAGACACATTATATATCTTTTTTTTCGGCAGATTCATAATATATCATTATTATATGTATACGTCATGCCCTGCCAGAATGCTATAGCAAAAAATTTAACAAAATGTGAATTTACAATAAAATTTCAATCATCCACAGTGTATAACGTAATTTTTTCACATTTTATCATCCGAACCTTTGCGGTTATATATTTTATGGGGTACACTTGTTAAAAAAATTAGAACTGGGAACCTGTTACTGTATTTTCCTGAGAAATTACGTGATTTCAGCTAAAAAAACCTCCAAAAGAATCATATGTGCAGCATCAATGTTCACATTATAATTGAAAGGTGAACAATAATGTTGCCTTAATAAAAAAAACACTTTAGGTTAGGACTGCATGATACGTTAAATAAAATATTGTCAGTTCTGTAAGCAGCACCTTATTTTCTTGCAGTGCCCCTCCCGAGACTAGGCTCTGGATCTGCCCCTGCCACCAGCATGATTTGTTATTACAGTATGGAGGAACTGTGGTGTGTCTACAGTCCATTGTAAACTTAGCTCTTTTTCCTGCTGTATCACTAATTTCTGCTACTCACTATACACCATCTTCATGTATATACTTGAAAACTTGCTTCCTCCTTTGTTTGATAATAGCCTATCCTCTCTTTAACCCCTTCCCTGCGGAGGACGTGTAGGGAACGTCATCATTGACCCACGCTGTTTGCGGAGGACATTCCCCACACGTCTTCCGCTCGGCGGCGGGGGGGGGGGCAGAGAGATACTCACCTCTCTGGTCCGGGTCTCGCGGCGTTCTGACTTCCTTGAAGTCAGACACCGCTTTTGTAGACCCTCTCGCCGTAATTATGTCATTGCATCGGACGCGATGATGCCATTAACGGGCGACCCCCGACAAAAGCCGGGAGATCGCCTGAAGGGAGGGGGGCGAAGCCGTTCGGATCCCTCTCCCTCCCGATCGGGAGGGTCTACAACCGAAAGCCAGGCACTACTTTGAAGGGCAGTGTCTGCCCTTCAAAGCGGTGCCTGGCTTTAACCTCTTAAATGCCGGATCGCGATCTGGCACCATACGCCGCCAGATCGCGGCCTAGATTCGGTGGGGGCCATCGTCTTAGATGGCAGCTTCACCTCCAGAAGTCTTCTGAGAGCTCTTTTCTGCGAGGCATGGTTCACATCAGGCAGTGCTTCTTGAAACCTGTAAACCCAAAACTGGTGTGTGTTTTTAAAGGGCAAGACAGCTTTCAGCAACACATCCAATGATATCACACTGATTGGACTCAAGGTTGGCTCACTGCTGGCTCCAATTAGCTCTTGGAGAAGTCATTAGGCTAGGGGTTCACATACTTTTTCCACCCTGCACTGTGAATGTTTACATGTTATGTTCAATAAACACATGAAAACATATAATGTTTGTGTTGTATTATTTTAAGCAGACTGTGTTTTTCAAATTGTTGTGACTTAGATGAAGATCAGAGCACATTTTATGACCAATTCATGCAAAACTCCATGTAATCCCAAAGGGTTCACATACGTTTTCTTGCAACTGTATACATATAAAAATGATATATTATGAATCTTCCGAGTCTGCTGGAAAGAACAATATATAATGGGCCCTGTTACAATCTTCTCGCATAAGTTTGCGCCCACGCAAAAACGCAATAACGCGAGGGGCAAAACCCTTTGCACTGAACATTGTATTACAATCTCAGCGCAACAAATGTGCGTATATGTCTACCGCTGGGGAACCTGCGCGAACTTACTGTACTGCGCGCGTCCTATACTTAACATTGTGAGCGCAAATGCGTTTGTGCACTGGTACGCGGATGGTATTACAATCTATGCGCAGTTTGTAACGCACAGTCTTTGCGCGCATAATTTTAGCAACTCCTAAAAGCTGGTGTTATTGACAAATTCTATCAAACTGGCCGAAACCAAATACACCAGCCCAAAAAAAATGCAGCAAAGAATAGTTACACATTCTACTCATACCAAACCAATAAATTTGAGAAGTTGTGAGTGCATTTTTTATTGCTGCAGCATATATACTCAGATTAACTTTGACAGGTGCTAAAACGTAACGTGACACAATTAAGGTTCTTAATTCTGATTGGCTGAATAGCGTGAAAAAAACAGTCCGCACACTGATTTCTGCGAGCAACATTACTGCGCACGCGCTTGTGCGCGTCCGTTTAACGCGTGTTATTGCTCGACGGACGAAAAAATGCACGAGGATTGTGATTCCAGCGTTGATTTCTGTACGTTAATGTTTGACACTTGGCGCAAACAAAAATTTACGCATTTACCGTGCGTTTTTGCGTGAAGAATGTAATAGGGCCCAATATGTCTGGGTCATATAATAAAACGTGGCTTCAAATCATGTTTAAGCATGATGAGCAAAAGTGGTAAAAATTAGCTCAGCACACAGCAGTGAAAGGGTTAAATGAGCCTACGGGTCACAAGGGGTGTATTGCAATATTAACATTAGCCAGTTTACAACTTTTTCTTTTTTTGTCAGATTTTTTTGTCTCTTTCTATTTTGTTCTTGCATTTCTGTTTATTTTGATGTGTATGTCCCCCAGGGCAGCGATGGTGAACCTATGGAAAACATTCCACAGCTAGCAAGCGGGACCCTCTTTGCTGGCATGACAGCAATACGTTTGCCATCGGAGATACTGCTGAGCTCTTACTCCCGGCAGCAAGACTGCACCTTAATGCCAGTGGGACAGCATAGCTCATCCCAGAGCTCAAAATTTCAAGTCCCAAGCTACTAGCCAGACCTTAAGAGTTACTCGCCACCAGTTGCCCCACCTACCCTGCCCTGAACTCCGCCCCTAAACACACCCTCTTAAATTATCTTATGAAATTACTCTGTTAAAGGTTTTATTCAGAATAAAGTTACAAAAATAAATAACTTTAATTACATGTATATCCAAACATCAGACCCAAGTAGTATCTTCCAAGTACAGACTCCTCTCCAACAGTTCTTAGGACCTAATTAATTTGGGGTTTATGTATCCGATATATCAAGGGGAACCAAATACTCTCTTTTCATTGTTTGTAAGCCAGGTTATAAATCGAAATTAGAAGACCCCAGAGTCAGGTTTTCCCCTTGGATGCTTATACAGATGAATCCATTAATATTTGTGTGCGATACTTCCATCCCCATTTTATTTCTTTTTTTGCTCCTTCCGTATCACTCATCTTTGTTTACAAATAGATATATTTTGCTGAACCTCAAACGCCTACACCACCATTTCACCCGTCGTGCCCTCTGTCTCTCGATGCTGCACTCACTGATGCTGTTTCAGGGAGACGGGTTGAACCTCTTACTGATTCGGGATGTTTGCTCCGCGCAGTTTCCCGTGATCCGTTCACATGGTGCAGCAAACGGATCACAGGCGAGTGTGCCGAGCAAAACTCCGAGATCAGTAAGAGGTTCAACCCGTCTCCCCAAAGTAGTTTCAGTGAGTGCAGCATCGAGAGACAGAGGGCATGCCGGCTACAGCATGAAAACCAGAGATGGGAAACGTCCGGCGTGAGGAATCAATTGGTCCTCAGAGTGCCACAACAGGGAGGTGCAAATTCCCTCTCCCGCCCCCCTTTTACCGGACCTGACTGCTACACGCTGGATGTCCCTTCGCCGGCTACAGCATGAACAGTGACAGACAGTAAGAAGAGCATGCAGAGCTGTTAGCGTGCCGGAAGTGACTTCTGCCGGCCAAAAATAAATTTAAAAAAAAAACGTCTGCCACTGGAATACGCAGCGCAGGCAGCATGATATAATTTATCGTGCTGCCTGCGTGTGCATTTCCACTCGCCCACCCTTAATTTCCACTCGCCAAATGCGAGCAGGCAAGTGGAAATTTTGACCGCTGGCTCATCCCACTGGCGCCGTGGCTGGCCTTCGGCCCGCCTACCTTGGGCGCGCACTGATCGCTTCATTAGCTGCCATGGGACCGCAAAGTGGGACCCCCCCAGATGTTCCTGAACTACAACTCCCTGAAATCTCTGACTGCATTAGATTGATGGAGAAGCATGGGAGTTGTAGTTCTTGGACATCTGGGGGGCCAGATTTTGGACATCCCTGATTTCCAGAGCTCGGCAAGGTGTGATGTTTCCCTTGCAATGTGCTACTAAGGTACATGCCACACAGTAGCACTTCACTCATTAGCACACTAGCGGTACATGTGCCTCTGTAGTGTGCTAATGAGTGACAGGTTTCCTTGCATCCAACTAAATTACTACTAAAATAGACACCAGCCAAATATGTAAACCTCTGTACCTACCTAGAGATGAAGCAGGATTTTTAAGCAGATAAAGCAGGTGCCTTCTGTATTGTACTATCAAAGATGTGTATGTATCAATATATATATATATATTGCTAAGGTCTGACAGGAAGGCAAAGTACTTCTCAGTGATTGTAAATGCCAGCCACAATTTTAATAATCTAAGAAGAGCAATAGGTGGGGATAATGTGGATAAAGGATACCCAGAAGACAAAGCTTTTGTGGAGGGACTCAACATGCTGCAAAATTAAAAATGATGGCACTACACAACAAAACACTTTTGCTCTTTCAAAAAGCCAAAGGCTACTGTAAATGTGATGTTTTATGCTGCTGTTAAGCCACATTTACTGTGAGTAAGGTTAGCCAGTGATGACAGGCTGCTCCAGACATTCATTAATTCTAATTTAACAAAACCCATAGCAATACACATTTGAATTAGTCTGCGTAGTTGACATTCCATTTGCTATTTGACATTTCATGTTCGATAATGTAAAATTTCTCTTATACTAATTCTAACAACAGAAAGAAACCAGTTGAAAGTATTTAAAAGAGAGGAATCAACATAAATATGAATGACAGAAGCTCTTACATGGTCTGTGTATAAATCTGTGTGAATATATGTGTGCATATGTTAGATATATCATGACATAAATGAGCAGATCATGTTCTAATCCTTGCATTTCATAACATTACACTATCACTTTTGAGAGTCAGGGAATTTCAGATCCAGGTTCTGCATGATTACATTGCCTATCATTTCTACAAAGAATGAACTAAAACAGTGTGAGCAAAGAACACCTCCAAAACCCCAGAAAATAAATTTTATGTGAAATAGTAATTGTGTGCTTTATACATTCCCACTTTACCACCACCAAATTGCCCCCAAACCATTACATTGCCTCCACCATGCTTGACAAAAGTTGTTAGTCACTCTTCCAGCATTTTTTATTTGGTTTTCATCTCACTAATGCTCTACTATGTTATCCGAACACCTCAGTTAGATTCGTGTCCATAACACTTTTTTCCCCAGTTTCCGCTGTTCAGATTAGGGACTACTAAACAGCATTGTATGAGATATTCAGTTTCTTGGCAATCTCCACTAAAATGACAACATCATTACCTGAGTGCCTGTCCTCCCTTCTGTTATGATTTGGTTACTGCCTGGATATGAAGAGTGAACATAAAGTCAGAGTCAAATGAATACACATGGCAATGAGCTTGACGTTTTGGGCTGAGTAGCATCCCATTAACATGCAGCTAGATTGAAGATGGTGAATTAAAGGTATAGGTCAAAGGAGGGTACAAGAGAAGTGGAGAGAGTTTTTTTAAGATGTAAGGGAATGGGATCAAGGGGGCAAAGGATTCTTCCATTCACTTGACTGAAAAATACTAAAGATCAGTTGATTGGATAATTGATTAGAACTTTAGTTTATCAAAAAGTTAATTATTCTACGTAGTTTGGTTCCTTTCTCAATCTATACATTATAAATTTCTTTGATTCTACTTTGGTTGGTGTTTATATTTTGCATTTATTAGGGACAGAAGCATTCATCCTAACTTCTCACAGTGAGTGTCAGGCTATAGCAGGTGTGGGCAACTACGGCCCTCCAGATGTTTTGAAACTACATTTCCGTGATACTCGGCTACTCATTAGGTTTGCAGAGCCTCAAGGGAAGTATAGTTAAAAAACATTTGGAGGGCCAGGGTTGCTAACCCCTGATTTACAGGAATATTTAATGTTACAGTTACAAGTACTTATACAATTCCAACAGATTCCATAGCACTTTACAATGGGGAAGCACAAACAGGAGACATACATGTTACAAGAGGAAAGGCAACCCTGCCCGTAGGATAACTGTTTAGGTAATACAAGTGCTTTTAAACAAGTGCTCAGACAGACATCCCAAAAGCTTACAATCTAAGGGGCAGGGGTAACTGAAACAAATGGGAGCAGAGGGAAGGTGAAGCTGGCGGCCAGCAGAAATAACATAGGGATTGCATGGGAAGGACCAGAAGTTTGGACTCAGTAAGAGTAATTAGAGAGAGAAGTGGAGACAGCTGGAAAGGAGAAATCCTGGTGTAATTTGTTTCTGATAAACATTTTATAAATATCTATCAGAAACAAATTACACCAGGATTTTTATTAATTTAAAGTATCCCAGGACTAGGCAGCAAAATTCCCTATTGTGATATTAAATATTCCTATAAATCAGGGGTCAGCAACCCTGGCCCTCCAAATGTTTTGGAACTATATTTCACTGCAAACCTAATGAGCAGCCGAGCATCACAGGAAATGCATTTTCAAAACATCTGGAGGACTGTAGTGGCCCCCACCTAGGCTATAAGGTAACTTGTGGTCACTGTGGGCAGTATTGATCACCTGACATTTTCAGCATATAGGTTGCAAAAGTGCATTGATTTTCTCTTATCAACATGGTCAAAATCCCATCACAACCTTAACAAATAGTGAATGTAGGCCAATGTTTTGGACAGAGTCATGTGATGCTTTGACCTTAACTACATTACCACAACCGAATATGAATGCTATGACTTGTATCTCTGTACACGGATGTGCTTTCTTGTGTTGTGAATTCAGACACTCACCAGTATACATTGGGAAGAGACATTTTCTTTTGGGCATTGTAAGTGGTAGTAATACAGGCGCTTACTGGAAAACAGCAGTTTGTTATTTTTTTGTAAATGAGGCATCTATTAAGCCTGTAATCATTAAAACAAAATATGTTTACATCTGCAAGAAATAATTGCTTTGCTTTACATGAACAGTTTATGAGGATAAGTGCATCCTGACCCTAACACGGAAGATATGTCGAGTACTTAGGATTTTATAGATATTTTACAAGCAGACGTAGTAGGGCTTATGCTGACCATTTTACAACTGTTAGCTGAAATATCATTATCTGAATTCTACCCTGTACTGCAGCACAGTCGTGTTATCAAAATGCAGAGCTAAAAATATCAGTTTAAAAGTTAATGTCATTTGCATATTCATGATGGTGGTAACAATATATATATATACAGTATATATATATAATATATATAATTTTTTGCCCTCCACCACAACCTAAATAAGTACTGACTCTGTAAAGAGGTGCCGTAAAGTGGCGAGTGAGCTTACATTGCAATGGCCATTGAAACAAACAAAAACCTCAGTTTTGTTGTACATGGAACACATAGAAACGAGCGCAGATGACACCTTTTTTCCTTGTTATGCTTTATACATTAACTGGGCTGTTACTCCTGGCAGTTGCTGCCGCTCCGGTGAGTATGGGCGCCACGCCATTTTTTCTGTATATAAGTACTGATTTACCCTACGGACCAAGCATCAAACTACAACTGGTCATCCCTAGGTCCTGCTGAAGAGGATCCAAACCTGAAACAGCGCTGTCCAGGTGTGGCTTTGACCAGTTGCATAAATGATCTCTGCTAAAAAAAAAGCCATCTAGTATGGCGTGGCATTGATCGAAGTGCTCTGTGTGAAAGCAGATCCAGGATGCAAAAAAATGGGCAATTGCAGATGTCATTTGCATGTCTTACCCAGAGTTCTGTGCTGCAAATAGGGAATGTAACACATGAGCTCCGTGATGCAGTTCTTTGAATTGCCGTGATGTGTAAATGGCCTCTGCAATTATAAACGATAATATATATATATATATACAGTGTATGTATAATTGTAATTACTGTATGTAGTATGTGTATAGAATTATTTAATTACATATATAATTTTTTATGGTTTGGGGTATAGGAAAGGGTAGAGGTACAGAGGAGTAGCGGGGGAAGTACAATGGGGGAAGGGGTATAAAAGGATGTATAGGGCCACATTACAATCTTGTTGTTAACGTTAGCGCTCACCTGCATGAGCATTAATGTTAGCCGCGTTGTCTACCGCATAGTACAATGCAAACGCAAACGGGTTAAGTAACCCGTTTGCGTTTGGTACCTTGCGCTTTTCAGCTCGAGGTTACTGTACTTTGCGCTCCCTATACTTAACATGGGGAGCGTAAAGTGTTAATCAGCGTTAGGATTACAAAGTCCTAATGCTGATTAATGTCCGGCTCTGGTTAGCGGAAAATTAACCAGAGCCAGGACCGCTTCTGCAGAATCCGTTAACACCAGCCTAAAAAAAATCAGTTACTCACCTCCTGTCCCACGGCGAGGACCACGGCTCCAACCGCCTCCTCTGTCCGGCGGGAGCAGGGAAGGACTGGGGGAAAAAGTCCCCCCAGTCTCTCCCTGCTTATCACTACGCTGACTGCCGGATCTCGCGAGACGAGATCCGCTGGTCATGTGACCGCTGGCTCAATGGAGTCCTATGGACTCCATCGAGTGGATGCTCGCGGCTGTGCTCAGCGCTGCCGCGAGCATCCCGGGGCGTAGCGCCCGCTACCAATGCAGGCAACTTTTTTGCGCCTACATTGTAATCACCCATTAAAACGGGGGGGGGGGAGTAGGGGGAAAACTGCAGGCGCAGTTTTTTCTCCCTACCGCTCCCGTTTTAACGCGGGGATTGTAATTTAGCCCCTAGTGGGGTATAATAATAAAGAGATGTGCTTCATTGAATGTATGGCCACTTTTCGGATTTGCAGTTTCCGAAATGACTCCGATTTTTTAGCCTGCAGTAATATAACTTTAACACAAGTCACCAAGATGAGAGCAGTGAGCTTCTCACCATTATCGGTACACATGAGTGCAATATTTTAAATGCAGGAACCACGTGAAATAAAATAATAGTAAAAAGTCAGTTTGCATTCAAAACAATAGCTTTAAAAGAAAATCTGGAAACAAGCAAGCTGCTAAATCGATGAGATGAGAATAGATTTTGTAATGTTTCCCTGCTGTCCCAATAACAAGTGAAAATGATGCAGATGCTTAAAAGTATACTTCATTTTTTTGTATTTTTTTAATTAAAAAGAAATGGTGGCATTTCATCTAAATATGCATTCAGAGGATGAAATCCCCCTACCCTATGTATTACAAAGATCAGTATGCTTCCATTATAACATGTTTGTATGAAGAAAAAAAAAATATTTAGCAGTCCAAGGCCATATATAAAAAAAGAACATGCTAATCTCCTATTATTTATCCAGGACGCGTGCTTTTTTTCAAATTGCAGAGCTTCTGAAAAATGGATGTGTCTATTTCATATTGGATTTTTTCTCCTCCGCTGCAGTATACAATACCTTACTATAGAGACTTTCCAGACCATTTGATTTTTAGATCAAGAAAATGCAAACTGATGTTAAGTGAATTTATGAATCGCTTGCCGTCCAGTTCTGAAAATGTTGTGACATGTACAATGCGATTTTACAGACGTAATCTAATACTCCTGTTTAAAGTTGGAAATGCTGATTTTGTTTCTTACATAGATCTGACATTTTAATGTATTTTGAGTATAATAATTACAAAATAACATCAGATCAATTTAAAACACAATAGATCAGCGCTGTAATACAATTAACATTTAAACCAATAGGATGTCCTCTGATGTAGTCAGAAATGATTACTTACTAGTATTTAAACTGCACTGGAGTCTAATTGATTTTTTATAAAGAAGGAGAGAGGGAGCATTAACCTTTGGAGCTTGACAATGGCACCCGGAAATTCATCTTTTTTGACATTGCATTAAGATCAGAGTATTACTACCCACAGGGACATCATCTCTTCCCTTTGAGCTGTATGAAACTTTCATGTATTTTGCTTAAAAGACTTGTGCATGTTTCATATAGCTTGAACACATGGCAGGTGGCATGTTATGAATGACAATATTTTGAACGCTGCCAAAAGTGCAAATTTGTATTAAAAGGAAGAAAAACGACAAACTAAAAAACACATGTTACTTTATGTACTACAATGTGTCTGTTTATAGTTAATAAGGGTTAAATACACAATACCTATAGAGAATAATTATACCAATAAGTGCTTATGCGTGCAACGTAATGAAGCAGGGAAGAAACAGCACTCGTGTATGACATACAATTAAAGAAGCAAACATGCAGGGACATTTAGCAAAAATATATTTATACATACTGTAGATAATGATGTGACAGTGATGGCACAAATCATGAAGAATTTGAAACAAGCTACATGCATTTCCATACTGTAAACATTAAATGCATAAACACTAATACCATATTTAGCAGTGATTCCGTTGACGTTAAGAGTTTTATATTGTGGATACTCAGGATGATAAATGATAGGCATAAAGTGCAGCAACCCTCAAGATTCCTTCAACAGCTGCAGGTGGAGGGAACTCCCATCACGATCTATATTTTAGAGTGCCCAAATGTCAAATGGGGCCACCACTGTCACAATTACTACTTCCACTGCTGTCACCACTGTAACTGCAGCCTTGTATGTCAAGACAAGGCTTCTGCCGCTTTGGTTCACTCATGCCATAGACACAGTTCGTCTTTCACTTTTCCCTTCCCACGCAGCCAGACAAAGGAGATTCAGTGGACATTATCTACACCACCCAATATCCACAGAATTCACTACTGTTCACTAGCTAAACACCAAAATCATGGGAAATGGCTTCAATACACAGAGCTTGCTGAGACACAGCAAACTGTCCTGGGTGAGTTGGTGAGGATGGTGTACGATATAAACACAGCAGACACCCGGACTGACTTGACTGTCAACTCAAGTGCTAGACCTAATGTAAAAACTCTGGCTGCACGTGATCAGTTCAGACCCTGGAGTTACAGCTGCAAGTATTTTAATATAGAGCACCAACAAATTCCGTAGTGCTTTACAATGGGAGACAGAATAACAAATATACATACATGGAAAAAAAAAGATGTCATCTGCGCTCATTTCTATATATTTCCATGTGCAACACAACACGTTCAGAGGTTTTAGTTTGCTTAAATGGCCATTAAAGAGTAAGCTCACTCGCCCCATCAAGGCACCTCTCGGTAGAGCGAGTCCTAACCAATGTACCAAAAGCTGCTCCTTGGTGACCTTACGCTTCAATGGCCATTTAAGCAAACTAAAACCTCTGACAGTGTTTTGTTGCACATGGAAATATATAGAAACGAGCGCAGATGACACATTTTTTTTCTTGTTATATTTATACATGAACTCGGTTGTTACTCCTGGCTGTTGCAGCTGCTCTGGTGAGTACAGGTGCAGCACCATTTTTTCTGTATGTAAATATACATACATGTTCCACACACACGGAACAGTAGGAGAGAGAACCCTGCTCGAGAGCTTACAAAATGAGAGGAGAGGGGGTGACACAAAAGGTGAGCATGAATAGCAGATTATGCTTGAGCGTGTGGGCTGAATGGGAATATGGTGCATGAAAAGTACACTGGGGGACTATGGAGTGAGCGGATAGGCTTCTCTAAAGTAATGTGTTTCCAGAGACTTCTTGAAGGACAGGAGAGAGGGTGAGAGTCTAATGTTGCAGGGGAGGGAGTTCCATAGAAAGGGGGCAGCTCCGGAGAAGTCTTGAAGGCGAGAGTTGGGGGTACGGGTATGAGGAACTGATGGCATCAGATCATTGGCTGAGAAAAGTGGTCGGATGGGATATACCTGCTAATAAGGGAGGAGATGCAGGCAGGGGCGCGGTTATGGAGAGCTTTGTACGTGATCACCAGTATTTTGAAATGGATTCTAAACGAAACAGGGAGCCAGTGTAGAGATTGACAAAGGGGGGATGTGTGAGGTGAGGGATGTGAGGTGAATGAGTCTGGCACATGCATTCATTACCTACTGCGAGGATCTGAGATTTTTTAAGGCCGGAGAGAAGGAGGTTACAGTAATCAAGGTGGGGGATATTGAGAGCTTGGATGAGCATTTTAGTAGAGTTCTGATGAAGAAAAGGAAGAATGCGTGCAATGTTTTTTAAGTGGAAGTAGCAAGAGTGATCTGTGAAACATGAACTCCTTGACAGACAGTAACTCGGTCATACCAGTGATGGATCATGTAGCTCAAGGGCAGACATACAGGGTTATTCAAAGAGAATCGAAAAGCCACCGCACGTTCAGTGACTTTTCGTTCTCTTCAATTCGGTGCGATTTGGTGATCCCATCTCGGCGACCCTGTGGTGTATTCAGCAAGCACCACAGGGCCGTTGTAGTGCAGGAAAAAGCCGCCGCAAACCCGACGAACACTCACCGCAAAACCTGGCGAACGCACACCGAAACCCACAAAAACAACTGGATTAACCCCGCTGAACACGTCAGAGAAACCCGAGCAGGAGCTGATCAGAGCGCAGAGCAGCTGCCAGAAAAACCCGACACCGCAGACGAATGGAGTGAAAAAAACAAAACAGTACGCTTGAATGTTTGAAAAGTGAAACGCTGTTTGCAAAGAAACTACAGAACGAAAATATCTGAAATTTACATATAAGATCCAATGAATGATAATAAAAAGGGCTGTTACAGAAAAAAAGAAAAAACTATTTAAAAAAAAACAGAAAAAAGAATTTCGCAAAAAAATCCTGAAAAATGCCTAAAAGATTCTAAAAAAAAATCTAAAAATAAGGAGACTTTTTACTGCAGAATATTATAATAAACGGTTTATTAGATATTGTATTAAAACGGGAATATTTTTAACATTGAAGCCTTTGGGATTCGCCTGAACAAACCTGTCAAATGAAACCACCGAATGGCAGGGCATTTCGGCAACCTTTAACTGCTGGTTTTTGTTCTCTGAATAGAAGAAGCATTGCTTCTCTGTGGGGATTTCACTGCCCTCGAGCAGGCACCGAACAGGCACCGTATGTGCAGGCAATTCGCCAAGATTTGGCGAACTGCCTGCTCTCTGGATAGCCGAATGGCCAGGAAAGGAAACCGAACGCTGAATTTCAGCGTTCGGTTACCTTTCGCCAGCAATTCGGAGCTCTTTGAATAACCCTCATGGAAAAGTTGTTTTTGACTGTGTCTCCTCCTCCCACCTTGTAACCCTAACCCTAAAACTAAATGCAGCACCAGTAAACTTACACTAGTATGGGACTGATTTGAATATTTTCGTATCAAATACTAATTTTCTTCACTAACGTCCTAGTGCTATGGAACATTTTTAAAAACTTTTTATTTCTGTATTCACCTACTGTATGTCATTGTTTTGATAGTAAACACTGATGGTCGGTTGAAAGGCTCCTGTGTTACTTGAAGCTCAGCAGTTGCAGTGTTAGAGTGTCATACTTTCTTTGCAGTATTTTATCATTATACTCATGATTTACACAGCACTCTTACCAGTGAGGATTGCTCTTAAGGTTTTTTAAAAAAAATTGGAATCATTGCTTCTGATTCTAGGACAATCTCCTCCTACATTTGTTAAATTAAGAGACAAATTTTCAATGTATTGCCGAACTTATTTTCTACATATTTACAGGTAAATAAAAATTAGATAAGCCTAGAGTACACCAATAACGATGAGAGTTGATGTCGGCGTGCATGTGTAGTTTTTATTGCTGCATCTGTCTTTACTGGTGTTTACATTTAACTTCCTTTTAATTCCTTTGCTGATTCTAAACATCTGAAAGCATGCTGACAAGCCAGATGTGGGTACTAATGTCCCAAGAGAGAAAAGGGAAACCAGTTAAAGCATGAGCAGATGCATCAAGTGATCACACTGAATATTAACAATGATTGCTTTCTGTCTGTGATCTCAGCTGAATGCTCTACTTGCTACCAGTTCTCTTTTTATCTGCATAAATTACATATATAATATGATGCAGCATCATAGAAAGAATTTTACCAGGAAGGATACATTGAGATTTCTCTTGTTTCAAGTATGTCCTGGGTGGCGAGTATGTACCGTTGAGTGTCTTGTCCAAGGACACTTACTGGAGAGGTGCTCATGCCGGGATCGAACCTGTGTCTCCACAGTCTCCAGTTACAGAGCAGTGATGTTACCTCTACTCCACCCAGCCGGCACAAATTATTATCGTTAGTCAAAATAAAAAACGTTTTTACACAGGATTCTCTTCAGTTTTGTGCAAATTAATTTTAAAATATTATCTCAAGATATAAGGCTTGATTCCAACCAAGTGGAGCTGCTAAGGGGAAAAATTGACATGAGGTGATAACCCTCAGCAGGTCCCTGTTATGACGACTTGGTTACAATAGAGTAGGTATGAGTGGCAGGAATCGTGTAGCAGCTACTGGAGTCCATAGGACTTCATAGAGCCAAGAACCACCCTGTGCCAGTTGCAAGCTTGCCTGAACGAGGTCTCACAGGAGCTGCAAAAGATCACTTGAAACTATTCATTCCCAGTCTTGCGCTGCTTGTGACCAGAAGACACATTGGATCATGCCAGCCTCTGCACTGTGGAACTTAGGATATGTATGGGATTTTTATAGTATGGTTAAATTTCACTCACTTAACACAAGTACCTGAAAGCTAGCATTATTTTTCTGAACACTTGCTCATTTGGGAAGAATGAGATATGTTCTTCTCTAGGTAGCTACAAACTAACCGCTCAAGTATAGGAGCCGTCAACTTACAGTAACCTCCCATAAACGTTCCCCTGGACCAATCAGGAAGGGGGGGAATGACTGGTGGGGCTGAGCCGGACTGTGAGTTGGAGAGCGGAACCTGATTAGTGGGAATGCAAATTTGTTGTACCTGCAGGTATATAGGTGAGGAGGTGGGCCTCTTTGAATTCTGTCAGTTTAGAGAAGCAGAACTCTGTCCCACCCTCCCTCCCTTGTTTGGTTTGAGATTGTGGGTGTTTGTGTTACTTCTTTTCCTTTTTCCTCTTGTAGTCACAGCTGTGGTTTGCCTTGCCAGCGGCAGTATTATAATAAAATAAGCTGCCGAAAGGTCGGCCTTGGGGAAGACGAGTTCTGCCTGAATTGGGTCAGGTAGGGCGACGAGCTCTTGGTATTATATGGTTAAAACTGCCCTCTGGGGGGTGGAGCTTGGATGCCAGAGAGGATGGACGTGTTTAGAGGGAGCTCTGTGTTTTGGTCTTCCTACTGAGGGCCATTTTTATACTCTCTTTGCTTTGGCTCCTTATATTGCGCAGGGATGTCAGAGCTGGGTTCTGGCCCGGAGATGTTTGCTACCAGTAGTCCCTGAGGCTGTCCCCCAACAGCTCTATCCTCTGCCTGGTGGCCATCTTGGGGTCTACCTGGCAGTGGAGCTTTCCTGCATCAGCCCTGTGGGATGGAGATGGCTGTTGTTCGGCCTGACATGCCTGAATTTGGAAGGGTAGGGTGTGATCCCTGGGTGGATGGAGGGCCCATGTACCTCAAAGATTACTCAACACCTGCTGACGTGCTCCTTAGGCACAAGTGCCATGGAGGTTTTCGGCCTACCCTCAACTGTGATGCCTCTGGAGCTGCCTTGTTCCTCCGGCAGATGTCTGATGCTAAACTCCGAGCCACTTACGAAAAGGGTGCTAATGGCCTTACTGACGGAGTTGCAGGAAGAGTGGTGTGCTTCTGTGCGGAATGCTGAATGGCCATGTGAAATGTCTACCGGATGGCCTGTCGTGGTGGTACAATCCAGCGGCTGCAATCAGGCCGGATGCCGGTGTGAAGATAGGATCGCTTCCGTCCCTGACTGTGTCTGCTGTGACATTGCCTCAGAGTCTGCTAGCTGACTGACCTGGATTCTGCAGCTGTGGCCGATGGTTCTTCACTGATCAGCATGCGGATCCAGGGGGGTTTTGGTGGAGCTTCTTGGCAATTTGTCTCCTGGGATGCTGCTGGGTGTCTCTAGTGGCCGGTCCTGGTTGCCAGGGATCTTGGCGACTGCTTAGCCTACACTGTGGCCCAGATATGTCGATTTCCTCCTGGGAGGCTCTGCACCCATACAATGCTGACCTACCTATGTGATTTTCCTTTTGGCCTGTGCGCCCCTCCCTCCACGATGTGCTGTGGGCCTTGGTCTTTCCCATGTTCCGAGACACGGGCTGATACTCCCTTGTAACGACGCAACCCGTTCTTGCTGATGACACTTCACCCTTTTGTTTCGTGTGTATGTTTGGGGCTGCTGACCCTAAGCGTCCTTTTCTCTTTGACTTTTTATATGTACTTTGAGTGATGTTGTCTTTTCCCCTTGTTTTTTTTCTTTTATTTTTCATGGTGACTCTTAGTATTTTCTCGAAGTTTTGGCATGCTGTTCTGGCAGACTCTGTTGCTGACTTTGGTCCAGGCCTCCTGTGTGTAAACCCCCCTTTTTCTAAAGCTGATGTTCTTTTGATGTGTTATGCGTTTTATACTCCTAATTTTTTTGTATTTTATGCGAAACTGGATGTTGGCCTTTAATTCATGTGGACGTTGGGATTTTTGAGCCCCCCCTGTTTTGTTTTTTTTGAGTGCGTGAGAGACACTGGGTGGTCCCGGCGAGCTGCCAGAATGGCCACCATGGCTCTGGCTGTCCTTTTGGCCCCAGGTCCACCAGCCGTGTGACCCCTTCCAAGGCCACCCGCTTTTCTTGTGGGTTGCAGGGGTTAGCCAGGAATGTCACATTTTCTTGGGCAGCCCCCCTGTGTCCCCCTAAGAACTCTGCCGCCTTCCTTTTATTGTTCTTCTGCTGTTACTTGTGATTGTTTCCTGCTGGCTCTACGTGGCCGTTATTTTTCGCTGCCTGTTCTCCTGCTGACAATCTATCAAATTAAAAAAATTTAATGAGCAAAAAAAAAAAAAAACGGTTTTCTAAACAAGAAATAATAATAATAATAATAATAAAAATTGCCCTCTGCAGGTTTTGGGATGGAGGGGTCAGAATTGATAAAATGTTCTGTGCAATTTTATATAGTGGATTCTTTAAATAAAGGTGTGGCCTATGCCCTTTCCAATATTTCATGTTTCTTTGTGTTTATTGGGGTAAAGGGCATAGCTGTTGACAAGGATCCGAGCCTGAGCAGTCATGTCTGAGCTGCAAGCAAAACTTGTGATCACAGCTGGACCCGGTAGCTTAATGGCATTGTTAGAATTGGGATCATGATGTCTGAGCCACGGAGCAATGAAGAGCTGTCACCACAGAAATTCTATCTACCCATCTGATCACTTCCACACAATTGGTTTAACATCAGAAAATGATGACAGCTATTATAATAATTTTACCATCAACATAGCATTACATCAATAAAACAAACCTTCCTTTAAATTTTTACTGCGTTCTGTAGAAATGTTTTATAAGGTATAAATTTTGCCTTTTGACTTTCATTTTAATCCAGCTGGATATCGTCCCTTTGCATTAAGGTTGATCTAACCTAGGAAATGATTGACATCTGTTCCTGTGAGAGAGCTGTACATGTTCCATAAATCATAGGGGTTTGTGAGAAAAGTAAACAAGTTTGCATATTCAAAAACAGAGGAGACGTTATGTCTCAGAGATTCCCTTTCAAGCTCTCACCGGTCAAACGCAAAGTGATTTTTCTTTCTATTCCTCAAATTTTGTTCTATTCGATTCCTGGTTAATGTTCTTAACAGTGTCCCTGGGCTCCATCCTGAAAGAGTCATCACTGTGTGTGCGCTTTTTTTCTCTGTTCTGATGCTCTGAGAATTTATTTTTGTTAACTGTGCACTGTGACTATACCTGATTCTGTGATTCTATATTTAATAGTTTTATATTTGTATTCTGATGAACATGAAAAAAATTGTGGGAGAAATTCACTGGTATCCCAATACAGTTTCTATTCTCTTTTTCAGGCAGTTAAATGTATACATAGCTAGCATACAGTTAGGTCCATATATATTTGGACACAGGCACAATTTTAGTTTTTTTCCGGTATTTACCAAAACATATCCAAGCTATAGTTATATAATGGATATGGGCTGAAAGTGCACACTCTCAGGTTTAATTTGAGGGTATGTACATCCAAACTGGACGAAGGGGTTAGGAATTATAGCTCTTAAGAGTAGCCATCCTGCAATCATTGAGCAGCAAATATGACCATAAACAGGACGTTAAGACATAGTCAAGATCTATTAGGCTGGGCTATTTGAAACAAAAAATTTAATTAGAAGTATATTTTTTTTTAGACAAAGTGATTTCTACAACATTTATTATAGTTTAATAATGAGTCAAACTTAGCCCTCCAGATGTTTTTGAACTTCATCTCCCATGATGCTCCAGTAGTCATTAGATTGGCTTTACCGTGTGGGAAATATAGTTCCAAAATATCTGAAGGTTCAAAGTTCTTGACCCCTGGTTTGGAGACTTGGATTTGGGGGTTTCATTGATCTCTATTGCACACCTCAAACATATTTGAGGCTATATTACATACAGCCTGCTAAAGCGGAAATGCTAAGGTGGAAAACCTGCGCCTGCAGGTTTCCTCTTAATGTCCCCATTTTGGCTTTTTGGCTTTGATTTAGCAGCCTGCTCTGTAATGCAGTGCAAACGCACCGCCCCTGGGTATCCCTCCTGGAGTCCATAGGACTCCATGGAGGCTTCTGCTGCCAGGTCAGCTGACCTGCATGATCTCTCCTTTCGCTAGATCCTGCAGGTCCCTGGAATGATCGTGGAGGGAGACTGGGGATGTTTTGTCCCCAGTCTCACTCTGCTCCCAGCGGCCAGAAGAGGCGGAAGGGGGCTGCCGTTCTTGCCGTAGAATGAGAGGTAAGTATCTAATTGTTTGGGGGATTTTGACTGATTCTGCAGAAGCGGTATCAGTTATCACCAGCTTCAAGCTGTGGTTAACCTTTCAGTTGTCTGCAGTGGTACAGTAATTAGCGTTAGGGCTTTGTTATCCTAATGTTAATTACTATTTGCGCCACCCATGTTAAGGATAGGGAGAGCACAGTACAGTAAGCTCGCGCTAGAAAGCGCAATCTCTGAAGCTGTAACGGATTTTTTAATCTATTAGCGTTCGTATTGTAATATGGACGGCCCACGCTAGGGCCACTTAACCTAAAGTTAACGCTCACAAGAGCTGATTGCTAACGTTAGTGTTAAGACTGTAATATTGCCCTTAAAGAAAGGACATTACTAAAACAAAAATCCAAACCCCTACAATCAGCTGCCTAAGGCCATAGCCTAATTGGTCTGTGCAAGTATACACCCTGATAGTGGCTACTCCAGTTAGTGTCATGCCACTCCAGCATACCTTCATGATAAGTTTACAGCCAGCACTGCAGGAGGCTCAACTTGGGGCACAAAGCTCTGCATTCAACAGAGATTCTCGAGACACCAAGGTAGAAACTTGGAACAAGGAGATATGGCCTAAAAAAGCCCCAAATATGGGTCATTTGGGAGGTTTGCTTTACATCTAGGGTCTTGAGTTGGAACTGAACCTGTGGTGCAGATTGCAGTAGGCATTTGATTATTTGTATGCTAATTACCATCAGGGTTATTTGTTTTGCATTATTTTCATGCATAGAGTCCCATCAAAGCCATTGTCAGCAAGAGGTGGTACCTTTATATTTTATATCTGGAATGCTAACTCACGGACCCCAAATGTTAAAGGAACACTCTATACATCCAGACCACTCTATATCTTTTGAAGTGACCAGGATTTGCGGACTACTCCTCTTCCACCCACCTCCCAGCCGAACTGGTTAAAAAGCTGTGTGAAGGGGAGGAGTTTCCTCAACACCATCCAGTGTCGCCAGCAGCTGGGGAATTAGAATTTCCCAGCTGTCAGTTACTAGTAA
This sequence comes from Leptobrachium leishanense, assembly GCA_009667805.1. NCBI lineage: Eukaryota > Metazoa > Chordata > Amphibia > Anura > Megophryidae > Leptobrachium > Leptobrachium leishanense. The sequence goes on along the minus strand of CM019067.1, from coordinate 122,821,538 downwards.
TGTTACTAGTGACATCAGCACGCACAGAGAGTGCCGACACACTATCTCTGAGACCAGTAGCATTAGCGATCGGTCTCAGAGATGCCACAATGGATCAACTCTGTGCATGAGTACATCTCCGATTCATCGTTTACACAGCACTATAGAACTCGCGTACGTACAGTTCAGAAGTCTCTTTAAATTCAGGCATCTCTCAAAAAATATAGCTGAGCAACGATTGCCTGCCTTTCTGTTGATTATCAGGATATTTCATTGAACATATTTTCTAAACACTTATTCCCAGTAATGCCTGTTATAAGAGAAAGGCGAAACAAGGTAAAGGCAGTGAGTTGCTAAATCGCAAATCCAATTTATACTGTGCTTTTTATGTATCACAATTCCATACAGCTGACACGGTTAAACATTATGTATTAAGATAACTTTGCTGTGACAGATTTTTCTTGTCATTCTAGTTTTACTATAGTAGTGGAACGGATAAGATGAGTTGCAAATGCTGCTTGTGCACTTTTGCAATAACCCTTGCCTTTGCTTACCCATCAGCTTTTTGTTTCATAGTCAAAGTAATGCTCTAAAAGCACACTTCTAATCCTCTTGTCAGCATTTCTTCTTATAAAATAAAGACAAGTTTATTTCAAACCTGAGCTTATTAATGAATGTCTAGAAACATTTTCTTCAAAGTCTTTTTTAGAAATCTTGGTATACAAAATACATATTAAATGTTAGGAAACACGTACAATCTAAAATAGTTGTTAATCTTCATAATTCATGATTACATTCAGAAGAAGTAGTCTTTATTGGAGGACAGATCTAAAAATAATAATAAAACCTGAATTAAATTCTTGTAATAATGAAATCCGATTCACTGAAATCCTAACGACACTTGAAATGGAGGACCTGCACGATCCCGTATTATACCCCGCAAATAGACTGATAAGAAAGGCCTTCATAGTCTTTACTGGCATTCTGGGGATACCTACAGAGGTCATGCACTTATCTGGAATGCGCGGGACCCTGATCATTGCAGATTTTGGAATGAATTTAGAGGAAGCAAACCACAGTGAGAGAGCAGTGATCTACTTCCTGCTGTAGCCCCCAGTGTGTACAAAATGCTGGGTGCGCTCTGCAGTGTTTCTGCGTGGACATGCTGCCTAGAGTCAGTGTGACTCTGTGCCGCATGACACATGCTGAGCCTGCACAGAGGGTCCCAGTCTGCATCACGGTCTGCTGCACCACTTAGGAGCAGAGTTCCCAGAGTGGCAGTGCCCATACGGGACACCTTGGGTCTAGAATCACTAAAAACTGTATGACTCAGAAAACTCTGTTTCCAGCTGCCTTGTTACTTAGTTGTTAGGCAGGTGACTGAAAAATAAAGCTTCTTATACTTTGTATGGGAAGCACTAATGTAGAGGCAGTTGAAGAATGACAGATTCTCTAGGGTCACTTATTATTTTTTGCTTACACCTGGCAATGTTTAATACATTTCTATCTGCCAGAGACTGGTCTAGATACATGTTCCTGGTAGCATGTTTGATACTTGATTTCTGCTCATTACTCGAGTCTTTTATTTTCTGATTCATTATTATTATTTATTTTTTTTTGAGAAAGGATTTTACCAGGATGGATACATTGATATTTCTCTCGTTTTCAAGTATGTCCTGAGTGGCGAGTATGTACCGTGAGGTGTCTTGCCCAAGGACACTTACTGGAGAGGTGCTCTTGCCGGGATCGAACCCATGTCTCCACAGGCTCTCTCCACGCAGAGCAGTGATGTTACCTCTACTCCACCCAGCCGGTGGAGTAGAGGTAACATCACTCTTCCCTCTGCCTGGTTGCCCTCTTTTGCAATCATCAGTATTGCAATACTTACATCTGGCTTGTTGACTTGGCTTGTTGTCACCTCGTTGACCTTGAGTGCATAACGTTAGCTGTATTTTCTGTCTATTTGACCTGGGTTGCTTTGACTATGTCGCTCACTTTTCCTCAACATTTGGTTTGTTATTTTAAATTGTTGCTTTCCATGCTTATTGTCCCCAACTTCTCTACTCGTGCTACACGGTCATTGTCTTCCTTGATGTCTGGCTTTTTATAATTCTGCTTAGTTTAAACTGTTAAACAGCGGTTTATAAGTACTGGTGGTTTGTCTTATGTCTTCTGCTACTCTACCCTCAAGATCCTATGCCCATATGCCTTACAGCGTGACTATGTACTTCTGTACCTATCTACTTATGTATGATACAACATAGGTATATGTGGTTAAAAAACCCAAGGGCTGAATATAGAATATTTGATACAGTCCTAACCTCAACATCTGAGGAAAGGGATTTAGGGGTTATTATTGCAGATGATCTAAGGGTAATTAGACAATGTAATAGAGCAGCAGGGAATGGTAGCAGAATGCTTGGTTGTGTAGGGAGAGGTATTAGCAGTAGAAAGAGGGAAGTACTCATGCCGTTATACAGAGCACTGGTGAGACCTCACTTGGAGTATTGTGTGCAGTACTGGAGACCGTATCTCCAGAAGGATATAGACATCTTAGAGAGAGTTCAGAGAAGGGCTACTAAAATGGTGTACGGCTTGAAGGAGGAAAGTTTCCAGGAAAGGCTTAATGATCATGTATAGCTTGGAAAAAAGACGAGACAGAGGAGATATGATAGAAACATTTAAATACGTAAAGGGAATCCACAAGGTAGAGGAAGGGAGTATATTTAAAAGGAAACAAAGTAGCAAAACAAGAGGACATAGTCTTAGATTAGAGGGGCAAAGGTTTAAAAGTATTATTTTACTGAGAGGGTGGTGGATACATGGGACAGCCTTCCAGTAGAAGTGTTAGAGGCTAAACCAGTGAATGAGTTTAAGCAGGCTTGGGATAGGCATAAGGCTATCCTAAACAAAAGATAAATCCAGGGAAAGTATCCATATAATTGGGCAGACTAGATGGGCCGAAAGGTTCTTATCTGCTGACATATTCTATGTTTCTATGTTTCTAATAGAGTAATGGGTAAAGACGTATGTAATACAAAGTTTGGGTGTTTGTAGTTGTTAGAAGGTTAACAAACACAGTGTGAGATAAGTGTGTTCCACAGTTCATTTTTGTCTGCTTATTACTTCATAAATGAAGATATAAGAATATTCTTACACAGTTGTCATTTTCAAATGTTAAGGAACATTGCCTCCCACCAAGTCATTAGAAGGTATGTCATATAAATATCTTAGATTATTGGCAAAGACAGGTCATGTCATTACCTTATCACATTGACTTCAGGGTCAGCGGTATTATATATCAGACTTATCTGGACACAGATATTGAACATCTATGCTGTGGTGAGTATTTTTGCTTTATTATCGTTTCTCATTAGCTTCTCTGTCACATGCTTTAAGTCAAGGGAAATCAATACAAAAGTTGCCTCTGGTAGTAAATTGAATTTTGGATTAATGTTCACAGAAAACACCTATTCCTAGAAGAAAAAAGATAGAAAATAAATGCATTGCTTTAACGCAGGATGCAGTTGGGGCATTATTTGAAAATTCTAATACCCTCAGTCGCTAGACCAGCATCAGCTCTGTTTGAAAAAACCCTTTGTACCATGTGTCTTCGTCTTCCACGGAAAACTGAGACAGAGCTCCATAGATCTTTTGCGATAAGAATTGTAAGCACAATAATTCCAGCACTCTCTTTGGAATTTAAGTCTTGGGGCTCTATCACCTCCTTCAAGCTAACACTAGCATCAGTGTTAGAGTTAGCTCAAAGGAGGTCATAGCGCTGTGGCCATATCGCCTTCGAATTGGTAATGGGTTAAAAACCCGTTAGCGCTCGTTAATGCTCATTAATTAGTGATTTAGTAGTGTGAGTTTACTGTACTTTGCGCGCAAGTGCAAGCACAGATTAACTAGCGTTAGGATCACTTGGTCCTAATGCTATTTACTAAAAGCTGGCGCTAACGAAAAAGTTACCACAAGCTCAGAGGTGTAGATAGTGGATTGCGCTGCTACAGAATCCGTTACCTGCAGCTCAAACACCCCCCAAAAATACATACTCACCTGTCATCCCGCGGCGAGAACGGCAGCCCGATTCTCTGCTTCTGGCTTCCAGGAGCAGAGGGAGACTAGGGGAAGAAAGTCCCCTGTCTCCCTCTACGATCACTCCACCGACCATCAGGATCTCGCGAGAGGCGAGATCCTGCCTGTCATGTGACCTGGCAGGAGAAGTCTCCATGAAGTCCTATGGACTCCATGGAGCAGATGCTTGGGATGGCGCGTTAGCGCTGCCCACAGCATCCACGAACCTAGTGGCCGCTATGTGTCAGGATGCCGGTCTCAGTGCCTGCCCCATAATCTGCTGGTGAAACCGGGATGCAGTGGCTAATTTTTTCCTTTAGTGTCCCAGTTTTAGGGAGTGGCACGTAATAGTGCCCTATAATTGGAGATGCATACAATCTTGATGTCTGTTCATCATTTATATTATTAAAGAACAATATATAAAAGACCCATATGCTCGGTGTACCTAAACCTATTTTTATTCAATGTTACTTTAAAAATGGCTATGTGCCGGGGACCCACACTGCTAGGTTTTTCCTGTTCTCATTTTTATAATTTAGGATCTACAGAATATAACTGATGTGGTACAATCATTGTTTTATGCTGCTTGCAACAATCTTATACAGTTGTGTTCAAAATTATTCAACCCCCAATGCTGTAAAGGGTTTTAGGGAATTTGGTGTACATTTGTAATTGTATTCAGAATGAAATCCTACAAGGACTTTTTAAAGAACCATATGCAACTAAAATGACATCAATTGGTTTTGTAATACAGTAGTAAATGTTTCTTTTGTGAATTCTTCATTGACACAATTATTCAACCCCTTAAAGACTACCACTCTGAAGAACAGAGGTTCATTCAAGTGTTTTCAATCAGCTATTGAAAACACCTGTGGATGTCACGGAGCAGCAATAAAGCATAATAAGCACCAATTAGGCAGCTTTAAAATGACTGTGATACTCAGCTCCTTCTAGACATTTACTGGTGTGGTTACAAACATGGTAGAGTCAAGAGAATGGTCCAGGAAGACAAGAGAAGAGGTGATTACTCTTCCCAGGAAGGGCAATGGCTATAAGAAGATTGCAAAGATGTTAAACATACCAAGAGAGACTATAGGAAGCATCATTCGCAAATTCAAGGCAAAGGGCACTGTTGAAACGCTACCTGGTCGTGGCAGAAAGAAGATGCTGACTTCGACTGCTGTGCGCTACCTGAAGCGTAGAGTGGAGAAAAGTCCCCGTGTGACTGCTGAGGAACTGAGAAAAGATTTGTCAGATGTGGGTACTGAAGTTTCAGCTCAGACAATACGGCGCACACTGCGTAATGAAGGCCTCCATGCCAGAACTCCCAGGCGCACCCCCTTGCTGTCTCCAAAGAATAAGAAGAGTCGACTGCAGTATGCCAAAAGTCATGTGGACAAACCACAGAAGTTTTGGGATAGTGTTCTGTGGACTGATGAAACAAAATTAGAATTGTTTGGGCCCATGGATCAACGCAATGTTTGGAGGAGGAAGAACAAGGCCTATGAAGAAAAGAACACCTTGCCTACTGTGAAGCATGGCGGGGGGTCAATCATGCTTTGGGGCTGTTTTGCTTCTGCAGGTACAGGGAAGCTTCAGCATGTGCAAGGTACCATGAATTCTCTTCAGTACCAGGAGATATGGATGACAATGTGATGCAGTCCGTCACAAACCTGAGGCTTGGGAGACGTTGGACCTTTCAACAGGACAATGATCCCAAGCATACCTCCAAGTCCACTAGAGCATGGTTTCAGATTAAAGGCTGGAACATTTTGGAGTGGCCATCGCAGTCACCTGACTTAAATCCGATTGAGACCCTCTGGTGGGACTTAAAGAAAGCAGTTGCAGTGCGCAAGCCTAAGAATGTGAATGAACTGGAGGCTTTTGCCCATGACGAATGGGCGAAGATACCCGTAGATCGCTGCAAGACACTTGTGTCAAGCTATGCTTCACATTTAAAAGCTGTTATAACTGTAAAAGGATGTTGTACTAGGTACTAAGATTGAATGTCACTTGGGGGTTGAATAAAACTGATAATGATGTGAGCACAGAAAAGACATTTGTGGTTATTTCATTATAAATGTTATGTTATATTTGTCTGACCTACACGTGCCTCTTTGATTTAATTGTAAGCAAGATGACTGAATGATCAAAATCAATGTCAAACTGGCCAAAACACTCAATTTCAGTGGGGGTTGAATAATTTTGAACACAACTGTACCTCTAGATAAAATAACTGCATAGACTTCATCGTAGAAAACCAACATCATCCAACATTTAGCTCCACAAACCAGCCCAACATGTGCTGACATCAGCTGGATATTTATATCACATTGACTATCTTTTGTTTGTCTGGGTAGCTTCCTAAAATATGTCATAGATATTAATTTTATTACTAAAATTCAGAATGGAAAACAAAATAAATTATTACTAGCAGTAGATGTGAAGGTTTCGAATTATTAAACAGCAAATTTTGTAAGCTTTGATCATTCTATTAAAGGGACACTCTACTCAAAAAATCACCCCCCCCCCGTTTTTTTATCCTAACCTATCCCTATTCCCTTAATAAATCTTTTTTTTTTTTTTTTTTCTTGTAACTGTAATACTTACCCTAAAATCCTCTTGTTTCCAGCGGCGTTTTTTTTTTTTTTTATACTCGCCTCCCTCCTCTTCCGCTCCCGTCCTTCTTCTTGCTTCTTGGCTTCTGGTTTACGTGAGAAGCGCGCATGAGTGCCTCTCACATAAGCCAGCCAATCGGCAGACTTCCTCCCGGCTCCCTCTGAGGATTAGTGTTGCGCGCAAGAGGATGCTCGCAACACTAACCCTCAGAGGGAGCCGCCAGCTTCTGCGGTGAGTTGGAGACGTCATCGCGCTGAAAGCGCGATGACGTCTCCTACTCGGCAAAAGTCGGCAGAAGCGGGAAATATGATTCCCGCTCTGCTGACTGACAGCTGGGAGGGCGGAGTAAACTTCTCCGCCTCTCTCAGCTGTTTTCAGCATTTTCAGCTGATCCGCTGAGCGGAGGGAGGGGGGACAGAGGGCAGGACACTCTGGGCATCATGACCACCTAAAATAGCTTAGGTGGTCATGTTGCTTAGAGTATCCCTTTAAGCCTTTAAATACCACAATCGAGTATAATCAATCTGCAAAACACGTGCTGGTGCCCTGATATCAAGTATACTTGATGTCATCTGATTTTGGAGCAATGCAATGGAATTTTATTTATTGCAAACAAAATTAGTTTGAAAATGGGCTCCAGAATGCGCCCCCAAAGTTCTCACAACACGGGTTTGACAGCCTAGGTGCAAAAACAGTTTGGACATTGCAGAGATCCGTTTTTTTTTCTTCAAGGAAAACACAGATTCCACACTTTAATTAAGGAGACAATAAAGCACTTTTTGGCCAGCATCTGTCTGTCAAATAGTGCATTCAGTAAAAAAATGTGCTTTTGAGAATTTTGAAGCACATTTTCACTGATTTGGTTATTTCAAATTTGTTTTCCAAAATTCCACTGTGTACTATGAGTGATTTTATGGAAAACAACTTGGTAGCGAATGGGGTTAATCAGTATACGGTTTGGGGATTTTCAATATACAGATACAATCCTTCTATCCAACATTTTTCTTAACATTTTTAGATTTTCTTACATGTAAATGTATTACCGTAGATACTCGAGTATAGCGCGACTCGAATATAACGCGATGGATAGAGATTTATTATGGAAATGAGAGAATACTCAAGACTCGAATATAACGCAAGGAAAAAAATTTACCCGTACAGGTAAACAATTAAAATGCTTCGAGGTTCTCTTAACACAGTCAGGCTCCCCCTCAGGCCAGGGTGCTCCGCTCTAGAATGATTGCAGTTGTTACTAAGTATGAAGCCGCCGGCCACCCGTCTTCTTTACCAACGATTAGATGGCCGGCGGAAGTGAGCGAGGTGAACGATTGGCTTAAACCGAGAGTGCCTCTGGCCATGATGGATCCCACCTCTCTCGAATCCGGGAGTTCCTGAAGTGTTTGTAAGCATCAGGGAGCCCACATTCACTTCAGTGAGACTACCAGAATTTCCAGGAGACTTGGGATCCAGAGCAAGGCAAGTTTTTGCTTTTTTTTTACACGCGATACAGATGTCTCGAATATAGCGTGACCCCTCCAATTTTAAGATAAATTTTTGTCACCAAAATCTAGTGGCAACAACCTGAAATGGTTGTTAAGGGGATGTTTTGTGTTGCTGCCAACCCCAACGTATGCTTGAGGCCATCAATTATGACATTGTGGTTTGTTCTAGAGCCAACATTTTGTGCAAGAAATTTGAAATTGTGGGCTTCATTTGCATGTTCTACCCAAAATTCACTGCCACATTTGGGGAAGTACAGCAAAAGAGCTCTGTGGGGAAACTGAGTCTCTTATTTGCTTGGATGTGGAAGCGTTTTTGCTATGACTTATATTTTCTATTGCAATTTGCGAACTGGAGGTCCTTTCCGTGATTGTATACACACAATCAATGGTAGCGTGCTCAGCAAAGGATTGTGTTAACACGATCTGGAGCTATGATGTATTGTTGAAAATTAAATTTGTTTGTTGCAAACCAATTTTTTTGCAGGGGGCTCCAGAAGGTGCCCCAAAAGTTGTAGCAACTCAGGCATGACACCTGAGCCTCACTCTTTCTCCACAGCATACACACAGACAGACCTGCATCTCTTCCCTCTGCTGTCCCACCTACCATCCCCCCACCCCCCAACCAGGCCCGGTCCCTAAATTCAGGTCTTCTTTCCAGCTGTTTCCAATTCTCTCTCTAATTACTCTTACGAAGTCCAAGCTTCTGGTCCTTCCCATACAAGCCCTACTATATTCCTTCTGGCCACCAGCTTCACCTTCCATCCGCTCCCATTTGTTTCACTTACCCCAGTTTCTTAGATTGTAAACTCACAGGATGTCTGCCTGAGCACTTTGTTAAAGTGCAGTATTACCTGGACAGTTATCCTACAGGCAGCGTTGTCTTCTCCTCATTTATCATGTACGTCTCCTGTTTGTGCTCCCCCATTTTAAAGCTCTACGGAATTTGCTGGTGCTGTATAAATGCCTGTAACTGTAACTGGTACCTGAGATGATACAACAGTTTTTATAAGTGAATATCTCTGTGACATGGAGAAATTCACTTGCTGCAGCAGAGCCCCAGCAGCAATAGCTCCTTTTGGCCAGCAGATGGCGATGTTTGCCTCCCAATATGGGACTAGTGCAGTAAATCACGCCTTAATTATATATTGGGACTATTCCTACTTCACAATTAATGAAAAAAAAAATTTCAAAAAATTCACTGGTTCTGGCAGTGGATTTCTGGAAAATCGCTTGGTAGTGGAGTAAATCTCACTTCTTTGTCCTCCTTAATTTTAATTGTATTACAGAATCCACCTGTAAACATGTAACATAGTGAATATATTTATTTTCTGTTAATCTGTATATTTGTGCAATTTCTTTTTATTATTTTGCATTTTATTACTTTGTATTTCTGTAACACTGTAACAACTCAATGTTCTTGAACCCAGGACATACTTGAAAAAGAGAGAAATCTCAATGTATCCTTCCTGGTAAAATACTTTGCAAATAAATAAATAAATATATTTTCATACGTTTTTCAAAAATATAAAAATTTCTGATAATAACAGTGTGTTCTTCTAATGCTCGGAAATTGCTGTTATTATGAAATCTGCTATAGTTGAGGATTTTATATTGCATTTGCTTCGCTGCTTTGTACATCTTGCACAAAAGAGGATGCTGTTGTTGGTCTTAAAGTATAAACAATATCTGTACATTTATTTGTTTTAAGTGTAAATGTGCTTTTATTTTACTCTGTTGTGCAATATTTTTATTTTATTTCATTATTCTTAATGGGCTTAATAAAAAAGGATTCCTGAAGTGCTAATGAGAACAAGTTTATTATGCTTAGCTACTGCCTGCTGCTTTTGTTAGGCTGAAAAAAATGTGCGCACTTAACAGGCCTTGAAAATATTTAGAGAAAATTATAAAATATAATTCTATTGCATCACGGTAATTCTTTTAGTCCTAAATGTCATGATTAAAGTAATAGTTACACATATTGGAAATTGAATTAGAAAATGCAAGATGAACTTTTTTTTAAATCAAATATAAAACTTGATCATGGGGATTGAGAATTAAGGTAATGGGGTTTCTAGAAATTGCATCTAAATGATTTAGTATCAGTGTTTGTATTGTGCAGGTGAAGTGTAGGTGACGTTAACCCTTTCGCTGCTGAGCCATTTCACGCCTCTGTGCCGAGCTCATTTTTTCCGCTTTCGCTCATCATGTTTAAACGCGATTTGAAGCCACATTTTATAATACGACCCAGACATATTATATATCGTTCTTTCCGGCAGATTCATAATATATCATTATTATATGTAAACGTCATGCCCTGCCTTAATATTATAACTAAAAATGCGATAAAATTTGAATTTTAAATAATCTACATTGTGTAAAGTGTTTTTTTTTTACATTTTATTATCCAAGCCTTTGCGGTTATATTTTCTATGGGGTGTGCTTGTTAAAAAAAATTGAAATGGGGACTCGTTACATTTTTTGGGGGGGAAATTACGCGATTTTTAGCAAACGCCCCCCATAGAAAAAAATTGTTAGTGCAGCATCATTGTTCACATTATAATTGAAATGGGAACAATATTGCTGCATTAATAAAACAATTTTTTTAAATTTATTTTACATTTTACATGCTCTGGCCGTTCCAATGATACCAAACATTAGCATCTAGCTGCCACTGATTGGGAGATAGGGGGTTCATTGGAGCCCCTATCTCCACCATAAGTGGCAGCTAGGAGTTAACTCCCGAACTGATGTCATCGCGCTATGCACAATGACGCCAGTCATCAGGGAGAGATCCCGGAAGCTTGGCCGACCTCCAAGATGTTGACCAGCTCCGGTAGGGGACCGCAATCTGGCGCCTGTTGGTGCCGAATCACGATCCAGCCCCCAAGGGGTTAAAGACAGGCACCGCTTAGAAGGGCAGGTTGTGCCCTTCAAAGCAGTGCCTGCCTTTAGATTCTGGCCTGCATGGATTGGGAGGGAGCGTCCAGCAGCCTGCCCCATAGTGGCCGCTAGACTCGCGGATGTTTTGGCATCGTTAGTGCGATGTCCCGTGCATCCCCTTCATGGAGTCCATAGGACTCCATGGAAGCTTCTGCTGCTGGGTCACATGACCAACAGGATCTCGCCTCTTGTGAGATCCTGCAGGTCGGCGGAGTGATCGCGGAGGAAGACTGGGGACTATTTTCCCCAGTCTCCCTCTGCTCCCAGCGGCCAGAAGCGGTGGATCAGGCTGCCGTTCTCACCGCAGGGGATTAGAGTTGAGTATTTGATTTTTTGGGGGCGGGGTTCAGCTACTGCTAACTGCAGACGCGAAACAGTTAGCATCAGTTCTGAGCTGGTGTTAACTTTTTCGTTGGCAACAGCTCTTTGCAACTAGCATTGGGACCTTGTGATCCTAACGCTAGTTAATCTCTGCTTGCACTGTGCACTCCCCATGTTAAGTATAGGGAGTGCAAAGTACAGTAAACTCGCGGTATAAAGCACTAATCCCGATTCACTAAAGGGTTTTTTAACCTGTTAGCGCTGCACCTGAATCACCTCCGATATGCTAACACTCACGCTAGCGTTTGCTTGAAGGAAGTGATAGGGCCCAAAGTAGGCAGCATATGTAGCAGCTCTATCGATTGCTGACCATTCAAAAAGGTTCCTGTCCTTCTTCATTTGGATTTCATCTATAAAGCAATGCTGGAGAGCCCTCTCCAAAGCCTGGCCCTTGTGAATTGCCAACAAGAATTGCCAGTGTGCATCACCTTCTCCACATCCATGGGCATCAGAAGAATTGACTCATATCCTCGACATTAAGTACTCAGGTAGTTCCTGGGAAGAATGCCACCTGGTTACCGTGGTCAAGGAAGGTAAGGCATGGCTTGCAGAATTCTGCCAATACCTTGAACAATAGTTTAACATCTGCATTGAGGAGCTAAATTAGCTATAGTTGCGGCAAACAATCATATTGTTCTAGTCTTTGTTAGTAACTGATACAATGGCAGTAAGTCTAAATTAGTGTAGACAGGTTCCTCAGTTCTTCATTTCTTTTTCATTTCTTTATTTTAAAGAATTTATTTAAAAAATTTGTCATTTGGCAGCTAATTGTACCCCACATAGGGCTCTATTACATTCTTTGTGCAAAGTTAAGGCATGCGCAAAAATGCATTAACGCGAGGGGAAAAACCCTTTGCGCTGAACGTCTACTGTGGGTGAACCTGCGCGAACGTTGCGCGAGCGTACTGTACTGCGTGCATCCTATACTTAACATTGTGAGAGCAAATGCGTTGGTGCGCTGGTACGTGGATGGTATTACAATTTATGCGCAAAATTTAACACACAGCGTTTGCGCGCATAATTTTAACGTCTTTGAAAAGCTGGTGGTAACGGCAAATCTGAACGTCCTGGCTGAACCCAAATACACCAGCCCAAAAAAAAACAATACAACACAGTATAGTTACACATTCTATGCATACCAAACCAATAAAATTGAGAAGTTGGGCATGTTTGTTTTATTGATGCAGCATATATGCGCAGATTGACTTTGACAGGCACAAAAACTTAACGGGAGACAATTATGGTTCTTAATTCTGATTGGCTGAATCGCGTGAAAAAACAGTCCGCACACTGATTTCTGCACGCAATGTTGCTGCGTGCGCGTTTTTGTGCGTCCGTTTTACGCGTGTTATTTTTTGACGAATTAAAAAATGCGCTCGGATCGTAATACCAGCGTTGTTTTACGCATGTTAACGTTTAACGCTGGGTGCAAAAATTCACATGTTTTGCGTGCGTTTTTGCGTGAAGAGTGTAATAGAGCCCATACTGTTTTGTACCCAAAATTTGGGTTCAGTTCAATCCATCTAAATTTCATTACCTTTTTTCATTTTGCCATCCGTATAAACACCAAGAAAATAATTTTACAATTTATATTGTTTAAATATTATGGAAGAAATTTTACATGAATTGGCTTTCTTACTGTTACATATTATTTAAATATTTATATAAACATTTTATGAATTTTAAAAGTTTATAATTCACATAACACACAGTTCATGTAATAGAGTAAGATACATTTGCGAAGCTATGAACTGATGTCAAACAAAATAACATTTTAGTGTAATTAGTAATATCTTGCTGCTTTTAAGTAAACATGCATTCTTTTGTGTTGTGAAGAACCATTAAATGTATTAACTAAATAAGCCATAACATGCACGTGTTGCGAAGCCATGTACTTGTGTGATAATTACAGGGATAGAACAGCTGGTATTCAGGCTGCAAGCCAACTTGAAAATTGTGGTTCAAACAGTTTACCGAGTATTTACTTGAAACATTGCAATTCATGATTGCTTTCAAGTGAATAAATAAATACATTTAGAAAAAAACAATTCTAAAATCACAGTGTAAAAATCTTTAATCCTTAGTACTATCTTTTGTATAAAGCTTTAATTATTCATGGTGTGCAATTTATGTTTGTATTAAAGTTAATTTTATGTTAATTTGGTTTTGTAGGATTTTGCTGGAAAGTATATTAAGTAATGTAATTTGGCTGTATCAAAAATTGTGAAACTGCAAAATGAACCATGATGCTTGTTTTGGGGACATAGCACAAGCGGCGTCTTAATTTTGTGTTTGGTAGATGCAACTTCACAGATACAGGAAAAAGTCACAAATGCAGCTAAATATTTACATACAAGTGTATAATGAAATTAACCCCTGCATGATCAAGCGGGTTTCCATGAAATCACTGACAGGACCTAATAGTTTTGTGGAAAATGTCTTTCCATTACCTAGAAAGTAAATAGATAGAGTCATCACAATGTATATGTTCACTACAAGTAATCCCTCTCCTGGCCAAAAAGTGCTACTACTTTTACGTTATAGCTTGGGCTCTGTGTGTCCATAAAGAAAAAATGGACCTGCAAAAGAAAAATATGGTGGAGTCAGCGCTTCCTTCAACGGTGTTTTTTTCTCTCTATCTTCTTACTTTAACTGTGGATGGATACCTCAAATAAAACAGAAATAAACATAGAGTAGCAAATCGGCCTCCACACATCTAGTAAAGAAGAGAGGGAATAAACTCACATATTACGGTGTCTAGATCAGACACTCGATATGACCAGCAGCCGGTAATATTTCGAGTACCTACTGAGGAAGCGATTGTATTCGCGAATCGCGTTTGGGTGCATTGCCTGTCCGTTTTATTTATTTATTTTATTAATAAATTGGCTCATTTGCCTATCTTGTGGATCCTGGCCTTTTATTTGGCGTTGAAAGGATTTCTGCTGATCGTTTGGGAGATCCGGTGCTCCTCAAAATATTACCGGCTGCTGGTCATATCGAGTGTCTGATCGAGACACCGTATTATGTGAGTTTATTCCCTCTCTTCTTTACTAGATGTGTGGAGACCGATTTGCTACGCTATGTTTATTTCTGTTTTATTTGAGATATCCATCCACAGTTCAAGTAAGAAGATAGAGAGAGAAAAACCACCGTTGAAGGAAGCGCTGACTCCACCATATTTTTCTTCTGCTCTAATTGTCGGTGGTTTTGGATATATCATCTAATGGAGGGGGACAGCTGCTGATTCCATTTAAATTTTCTGGACTCATATTCGTTGTATAAATTGAATATGCCAAATGAGGTATTCCATTCCATAATATCCTATACATGCTGATCTTATATTATATGTTTACTAGCATATAGATCGCCTTTTTCTGCATCTTGTTTTGGTTACAAAAAAACACCTCTAGGTGGCACCATTGATACAGCTTCTTTTTCTTATCTAGAAATGGACCTGCAAGCCTTACAAATAATTTCAATATGTCGATTGTAATGTCTTACATTGTGATATGTTAGGGGAAGGTTGTGGAAACCATTTGCAAAGAAATTTAGTTTGCAATAAGTGCAATTCCTTTGCATTGCTTTAGAGTTAGACCTGATAAAGTAAACTTGACACTGGAGCAATGACAATTAAAGAATTAATTATATTATAGTAAAAACAAGATTGTGCTTCCTCTCTGTTTCAATATTTATGAATTTATTGGTTACACATCTTGTTTAACTCTGTTATTTAAAAAAAAATGAAAGGTGGTACCAGGCAGTAGGAATCAGTTGTAAATGTTAAAGTGATAAGTCTTTATATGGTGGATACAAGGCATAGATATGGATGAATGACGGACAGGATGATGAGGCAGCACAATGGGTGAAAACCTTCTACATAATTCAGGAGGGTGATCCATAAATGAGAAAAAAAGGGAATAAATAAATTGAAAATTTGATCTGGCAAAGGCCCGCAGCATCTACATCATTTGCTATCGCTGCAGTAGAATGATGGCTAATTTAACAGTAAACGCTGCTGAAATTTCCCTATAACAGCAGTAAAATTCAGCAGTTTATATATTGAACGTTGTTTTAATAGGTGTCAGTCCTGATTGTGATTTCAATGTACAGAAACTCATTTGTAAGCAGAAACAAATATATCTTTCCGTTCTTGAAACTGAGTCAGACTATGTTGGACTAAATTATTGTGCATCGTTTGAGCCATTTGACCACTAAAAATCATTGATCAATAAAACATTTGCTATTGTGCCATTTGAAAGATGAACCTGGTTTTAACTCGTTCTATTTGTGTCCATTCATCATGTTAACTGCTGTCTCTTTCTACATAATATTTGACTGATTTGCAGAGGCTTTCACTCTAAATGTAGATATATATATATCTCAACACGTGTGTTGTTGTATATGTTGTTGATGAGTCCATGTAATACATTACAATGATACAGTGTTGTTTATAAAATGAACATATTGGTTTGTCAGGGCTATATTAATAACTACAGCAATAGCATTTAACATAAAAATAAGCAATTTAAAACTGTCTGGGATGTATACATAGAACATCTGTGATAGATATCAACTTTAATGTAAAATATACATCAAGTTGTCAAATTTGTAGGTTGCAAGTGGTCTAATGTTAAATAGAGCTCAATGTCAAAAATATAGGGCACTATCATTTGCTCTGAGCTAAAACCAGGACGCTAAGGGGAAAAATAAGCGATCACTAATTCTCCCTTTGCATCTCGGACTCCAGCAGCCTGCGCCATAGTGGCTGCTAGGCTTGCTGATACCCAGGACAGCGCTAAAGCCCTCTCCATGGCATCCCCTTCATGTCTCTCGCGAGATCCTGCTGGTTGGCGGAGTGATCACAGACGGAGACAGGGGACTTTTCCCCCCAGTCTCACTCTGCGCCTGGTGGCTAGAAGTGGCGGATCGGCAGCTTTTCTCGCCTCGGGACAAGAGGTGAGTATTTGTTTTTTGGAAGGCTTTTCAGCTGCAGCTCTGAGCTAGTGGTAACTTTTTTGTTTAGCGCCAGCTCTTAGTAACTAATGGTAGGACCTTGTGATCCTAACATTAGTTAATTTGTGCTTGCACTTTGCGCTTCCCATGTTAAGTATAGGGAGCACAAAGTACAGTAAGCTCGCGGTATACCGATTCGCTAATAGGTTTTTTAACCCGGTGATCTGATAAGAGGTGATCTGTGCTGGGAGTTATCACCTCTTTTAAGCTAGCGCTAACGTGAGCACTAGCGTTAGCTTGAAGGAGGTGATAGGGCCCATAATCTTTTTAAAACTTTCATTACGATGCATTGCAACGGTATTAATTGAAGTTGTGCATTGCTATGTAGCATATATAAGCAGGAAGGAAAAGCAATTTGTATACCTGGTTTTATCCCCTTTACTGCAAAACTTGCTTACATAAAATTTTGTATTGAAACACAATTAAAATTAACAAAGCAAATCCCATTTGTATAGACTTTTTAATGCAATATTTGTGTTTACCTTGGACAAATAAAATTCTTTAATATCTCACTCCTGTTACTCTGTTACTGTAAAGAAGCAACAAAAGGTAGACCTTACCCTCGTTGTAAAAAGATGTTACTGCAGCATGACAACAAACAGGCGAATTCTCTCATCCCAGCAATGTTGATGCAAAGGATAAATATATAAATAAACAATAACCGAGGAAAATTTACATAGTTTAATCTTTTAATTATCTCAGAATAATAGTCTTTATGCAAAATTGTTATTTTACCCTACAATTAAGCGTTAGCAACGCATACCATGTTTCAAATACATGTTAAGATAATATCTTAGTCAACACAATAGTACCAAGTTGTGAAAGGTTTACAGGATATATAATAAATAATACAGTATGATTAGTTAATTGAAAATGCAGTGTTTGGAGCCCCTGGGATCACAAGCCAACTTGAAGTTGTCTGTTTAAATTAATCCGTTGCTACACGAATAAAAGTGAAATTGAAATGCATTGAGTATTTGAATAAAAATGTTCTAAAATTAGAAACTGAAACTCGCATATCCTTTGTACACAGCATGGATTTTTATATATTTCCCAATTCTTTCAACAAAAGCAATATGCTACGAAATCAAAAGCCCTGAGAGGGTTCGTTACTTGTCCTCCTCCCTCCGTCATCTTTTTTATTGTTGTTCATAAGGGTTAATGGTATTAAAGGAACACTCTACTCATCCTGACCACTTAAGATTTTTAGGGTGACTTCCTGCAAAAACCTAATATTAAGGGTTATAATATTTAATATGAGGGCAAAAGCTGCTTGATCCAAGGAGAAATCTGGCTGCCATTCTGGGGTCAAGGAGGAATTTTTTCCCAGTATGTTGCATATTGGCGAATGCTTCATATTGGTTTTTTGCCTTCTTTTGGATCAACAGCAGTAGGTAATGTGTGAAAGGCTGAACTTGATGGACGCATGTCTTTTTTCAGCCTATAAAACTATGTAAAGTGGCCAGGGTGTGTAGAGTCGTCCCCCACCCCCCAATGCTCTGATCTGGCAGAAATGTGGGGTGAAGTAGTTTCCGCCACTCCACCCTACGTCAACAGCAGCCGGTATTTTGAATTTCCTGGCTGCCGGTCTCCAGGTCGGTGTAGCAGTGCAAATTGCACAGCAAAACTTCAGGGACTTCTGGAATCAGCAGTCCCTGAGCTGAAGGGGAGGAGTAGTGCCCAGTGAGGGAGAAAAGATGAATAAAATCACCTTAAAAAAAAAAGAATGTTGAATGTTGAAAAAAATAATTGGGCAGTGGCTGTCAGCAGTACCTGCCCAATCATTTAAGGGCAAAGACAAGGAAACTCTATTTTTAGTAGAGTATACCTTTAATATTACAATAACAAAGACCCCTATAGCCACTTGGTAGTACATTCACATACAGTCACATATTTATATCTCAAGATGACCTGGAAAAAATATATAAACCAAAGCAAAAAAGCCTTCATATTTTCCATCAATACCAATCAATTTTATTACTATTATTACTATAGAAACAGGCTTCTAAAAAAAAAAAATAGGTGCAAACATGTGATTTTTGATCAGCTTATTAGATTTTACATATTTTTTAAAACTTGTTTTAGGATTCAGTGTATATAACTTAAGGAATATTAATAGAGATTTATTGCTATCAGGGTTATTCAGAGAATGGTGAAAACCAAGAGATCTGGCAGGAGAAGAGAACAATCTAGACCAAATAGCCGATTTGGAAAGTGAGATAAATGGGAGAATTTTTCTGGTTTGGCTATTTTGACCTAGAATTTTCACTTCTCCAGTCATTATCCTGAGTTTCATTTTTCTTTGAATAGCCCTGTAAATCTTGTGTTCAATTGGAAAACCGTTGTTAGAAAGTGTGTAGATTGGGTATTTAATTTCTCATAATATTACTATAAACATGCTGTTTATTATTATTATTATTTGTAGACAACATTCACTTTTCTCAAAAAATGATACATTCTACTGATATAAACATTATTGCCCAATGGTGACAAAACAGCAGGTTATCAGGGTATGCTGAGTCCTTGTGTCGGGAAATATGGTCCTCCAAGCCAGGGATCTTGGGGATTGTTCCAAGTGGCTACCACCGAAGGCTCGAGAGCGAGTAGCAATAATAGCAGAAAGAGGGGTTGCCCTGCTGTATGCGATTGTGGATTAGAATACACTCAGAAAGGGAACTATTCAGCTGTATATGGGATGAAGGTGAATCATAGAGGGTCAAAGCCAAGAGCACATATCACCACACAAACCAAGAGACTGAAGAACTTGAAACAAGTAGGATCTTCATGCTCTGTTGAAAGGTTTCTCTGCATCCATAGAGAGTAGGAGAAGGTCCTCGGTCCTACCAAGCGCGATAGCATTGACAGCTCTTGTAGTTGCATCTATATTTAGAAATGAGATTGACCTTTAATTTCTGCATTCTAGTAGAACCTTTTTCCTGTTTGTTTTTTCAGACGTCATAGTAATCTGTAGTGACCTGTGTAGAGCTACACAATCACATATCTGTAGAGCAGAGCATGCACGTTGATTGGCCCACTAGTGGGCTACCATAGTGGTAAATGAGAAGCATTCACAAATGTAACCATAAGCTTACATGATCTACTTCTCATTGTGACCTTTTTCATTAAACCACTTACTTACAAATCAAAGATAAGAATGTGAGCAGTGTCTGCTTTTCTAAAGCAATATTTCAAATCTGAAAAAGGGAAAAAATAAACCAGAATGGGCCATTTCCAAGTAATAATAGAGGTCCCTATTCCCTACTGTGCGCTAAAATGGGGACGCTAACGGGGAAAATCTGTGCCTGCAGGGTTCCCCGTAGCATCCCCATTTTAACATGATATTACGGGGAAGGCGTAACCTCAGCACCTTGCCCCGGATTGCAGCGCTAACCATAGGACTCCACAGCAGTTTACCCGCTAGCCCTGTGTGATTTTGCTACCGTGAGATGGCGCAGCGCCATGGAGTGATCATGTAGGGGGACTGGGAACTATTTCTTTCCAGTCTCAATCAGCACCGAGCCAGGAGTAGCGGCGGATTGGGCCACCGTTCTCGCCGTGGGATGAGAGAGGAGTATCGGATTTATTGGGGGGGGGGGGGTTAGGAGGTGCTAAATGATTTTGGAAAAGCAGAATAATTTAGCACCAGCTTTTAGGAGTAGCTAAAATTTTGCCTTGCGTGTCCCTGTGGTAATTAGTACTAGAAGCTAGTGCAATCACCGATGCGGTAAGTAATTTTTTTACTGGTTTAGCATCAGGAAGGTAATATGGCGGGCATGCGTTAACTTAGGTGACTTATTCTAGCGATAACGCTTACATATCAAACGCTAATGTTAGTGTTCTCTAAGGAATAGTGCCCACTGTGTGCACTCAGTGATAAAGCTTCTGTCCGTTTATATAGTACATAGTAAAGTACAATCAGTGACGTTCCAAATGTCAGTACAAAAATCTGGGGTGGAGGCCAATGGTACTCAGAAATTAAGCCGAAGTAGTGAAACGACACTTAAGTACCAGTTTTGATGGATTCCTGCTGGTCAAATAAAACCTAAATATAATCTTATATTTTGTATTTTCATTATGTTAACTTAGAAGTATATAAATTGCTACCCTTTACAGCTGAGATAGAACACAGCTGCAAGCAATAAACGCAATGCACTTGATAAATTCGGGTGTAAAACTGTGGACTCTTGCAGCACAATGATAATTAATCATTGGATTAGGTCACAATGATTTTTCTTGTTTTGTCTCAAAAAGACAAGAATCTGAAATCCACTCTTAGCATATATGTTTGTAAAAGTATAATAAAAATGTTGCTTTTGTCACATTATTCATAATAAACCTTAAACAAATAAAGGTGTTCTGAAAACTCGTCCATCATGATGGTGGATTATAAAGGCAAATACCAATGCCTACATTTCCAAAATATATATATATATCTTATATTTCCTAGTGTTGGCAGGCATCAGTAAAAGTACAGTATTTTCTGGTGTATAAGACTACTTTTTATACTTAAAAACATCCCACAAAAATTGGGGGTCGTCTTATACGCGGGATATACAATATAATATGACGAGTATAGCCCAAAAATCTATTTTTTAACTGGAAAATTAGGGGGTCGCCTTATACACCCGGTCGTCTTATACTCCAGAAAATACGGTACTTAAATGGTAGGAAATGTAGTTAAAGTTAATAGTTTCAACTTGGTTGCCTAGAAACTATGTTCTGATTTGATTTTTCAGCTAATTTTACAAGGAAACTGATTTTAAAAAGACAGGTATGGTTGGTTCTGGGTTCTTTTTTAAATTTATATAATCTAACTTTCTGAAAATAAGAGAGTAAAATTTTTTTTGTCAATTGTTAACGACTGATGATAGAGGCTCAACCGTGTACAAACCTCTACAATCTTGAAGGATAAGATGCTTAGCAGGCAGGATATGTTAACTATTGGGAACATCACATCGAGAATTTATGTTGTCTGTGTTCTATCACTTTTGCCTTATATTTCTTCCATTTTGTGTATTACTATTTATTATTATTTCACATATATTTTAGTAGGCATTGTTGCAAGCAAATTAAATTTCTTTGCAGAACTCTATTAATTTATCCATTCATTAAGACCCTGCGCATACCGGATTTCGTATTCTTCCAGTTATCAGAATCCAGAAGAATCAGTAACCATAGGGGACAGGGGACATATCTCATGATTTCATACAGGGTTATTCAGAGAGATTCGAAAAGTCACCGCACGTTCGGTGACTTTTCGTTCCCTGCACTTCGTGGCGATTCTAGTTTGCCGACCCTGCGGTGTATTCAGCAAGCACCGCAGGCCCCCCCGTTTTGCAGGGAAAACTTGCCGCAAACTCGCAGAATACTCGCTGAACACGCACCAAACACTCACCGAAAACCCGCAGAAACCGCCGCAAAAACCAAGCCGAACATGCCAGGAAAAATCCGAGCAGCCGCTGATCACAGAGCAGAGTAGCTGCCGGAAAAAGCCGACAGGCTGACAAACGGGATGAAAAAAAAAAAAGTACGCTTGAAACTTTGAAATTTGAAACGCTGTTTGCAAAAAAACTACTTAACAAAAATGTCTGGAATTTACATGTAAGATCCAATGAATGATAATAAAAAGGTCTGTTACAGAAAGATGAAAAAACGATTGAAAAAAAAAACGGGAAAAAAAGTTTGACAAAAAAACTTATAAAAATGCCTAAAAGTTTTCTTAAAAAATCCATAAATAAAGAGGTTTTTTTACTGCAGAATAAAATGATAGACAGTTTATTAGATAATGAATTAAAAATTTAATATTTTTAACATTGAAGCATATGGGATTCGTCTGAATAAACCTGCCGAATGAAAGCACCAAACAGCAGGGCATTTCGGCAACTTTTCCCTGCTGTTCGGTGTTCTCTGAATAGATGAACCACTGCTTCTCTATGGGGGATTTCACTGCCCTCGAAACACCGTATGTGCAGGCAATTCGCCAAGATTTGGCGAATTGCCTGCTCTCTGAATAGCCGAATGGCCCCGAAATGTCCCCGTTCGCTGAAATTCAGTGTTCGGTTCCATTTCGGCAACATTTCGGATATCTCTGAATAACCCCTATAGTGTCCATTGTCCATCTTGTTTCCAGTCTTCTTAAGCTCAGGAATTGTAAACTACCATTTGTTCTGGCTGTAAGACAAAGGAGTCATCCCTTGCTGAAACCTCAAATTCACCCATTGTCTTATACTGACCTGGCCGATAAGCTAAAAAGTGAAGATATTATACTTAAGGAGTTGCTATTTGAGCCATGTACACTCTTGTTTACTATTTGTTCCCAGTCTCCCGCTGCTCTGGGTGAGACAAAGCGGCGTATCACCCTCTCAACTGTAGGGTGAGAGGTAAGTATTGGGCTTTGCTAGTGTATTTAGTTTAGTGATTTTGCAAAAGCTTTTACAAATACCACCTCCAAGATAGAAGAATGAACAACTGTGGAATAGCTTATTCTTCTATTCTCATGCAGCAAATTAACGCCTCCTGTACAAGGTATAGGAGACGTCAGTTTTCATTTGTAGTTGTTGTTACTTGTGAAGTCATGTCCAACCCATCGCGACCCCATTGACAACATTCCTCCAGCCTTTCTTGTCCTCTACCATCTTCAGGAGTCCATTTAAGCTCACGCCTACTGCTTCAGTGACTCCATCCAGCCACCTCATTCTCTGACGTCCCCTTCTTCTTTTGCCCTCAATCTTTCCCAGCATTAGGCTCTTCTCCAGTGAGTCCTACCTTCTCATTAGGTGACTAAAGTACATGAGTTTCATCTTCAGGATCTGGCCTTCTAAAGAGCAGTCAGGGTTAATCTCCTCTAGGACTGACCGGTTTGATCACCTAGTTTTCTTAATGTTGAGTTTCAAGCCAACTTTTTCACTCTCCTTCTTCACCCGCATCAAGAGGCTCTTTAGTTTTCAGTTTTCAGTAGGGAAGCACTATGCTCAAGACACTTTCAAAGTTTGTGCCAGGGAATGGAATAGCAATTCCCGGTGATATACATAACATCCCGAAGTTATCTTCATGCCTGCAGAAGTTCTCTTAACGTCAACCTTGGAATAGGGCCCTATTTTGGTCATTAGGGTGTCGGCTTACTTGCTTTAAAGATTTTGCACAATACACTTTAAATAATTTTGAAGACAAATAATTTTTTTAACATTGTCAAGTAACACATAGAAAAAACTTGTATAAAGAAAAAACAATTATATTAGCATACAAAGAGGCAATTATTTCAGATGCTAGCTCCTTAACAGCACCTTTATTATATTGTCTGGATTATTCAGAGAAAGGTGAAACTCAGGAGTATGATCGGAGAAGTGAAAATTCTAGATCAAAATAGCCAAACCAGAAAAATTCTCCCATTTATCTCACTTTCCAAATCGGCTATTTGGTCTAGATTGTGCTCTTCTCCTGTCAGTTCTCCTGGTTTTCACCTTTCTCTGAATAACCCTGTGTAATTTTTTTACAATTCTATTTCCCCTATGAGATTTGACTTATCGTGGGCAGGTTGGTGTTTACTCTTAATGACCATCTTAAGTTAACTAAAAATCTCTCTTTATGTTGTAGGCTATAGGGAGCACATATGAATAAAAATGCTTGTTCTTCTCAGCAAGGCAAAGACACACTTTAGAGAATATCCATAGTGTTCCATTCCAAGATGCTTGAAAACCGAGGAACGCTCATGAAACCCCTTCATTCTGCCCATCAGAAGAGCATCAAGGACAGCAATCCTTCATCTGCTATCCAGATGGACCATAGCAAGAAAAGATAGCTGTGGGGAGAAATGGAAAACTCGTTCTGAACAAGAACAAATACTGCAAATGCCATAAAATGAACTGTCTCTGAATTCAATATAAATATAACATGAACACTAATGTTTTCAGGTCTGTGAGACCATGCGCGGTGAACTCTTGTAGCAAGCAGTGGGCTATATTATAATTTGTGGCCCCCCTCAGCCAACTTTTTTTCCAAGCAGTTATGCCTGTTAGCGATCAGCTCACACGTTTGGCATATGGGATGTATTGTGAATGATATTGTGAGAGTTTGCTGGCATTATGGACGTCTCGCTTTGTGACCATTAAAAAAAACATTTGAGAATTTCTGCCTCTTTCTATCTTT
Organism: Leptobrachium leishanense; assembly: GCA_009667805.1. Taxonomy (NCBI): domain Eukaryota; kingdom Metazoa; phylum Chordata; class Amphibia; order Anura; family Megophryidae; genus Leptobrachium; species Leptobrachium leishanense. Next base: position 122,796,879 of record CM019067.1, on the reverse strand, counting down.
GTCTTATTTCTGTGAGACTTTTATAAGTAAGTAAATAGTTCCATACCTAAATTCATTCAATAAAGTGAACATTTAGCAATAGGTGTTATTCAGTAAAGGGAGAACTTGCCACTAAATTGCACTGAACTGTGAATTTCACCATACGGTGCAATTTCGTGGCAGTTTGTCTATTCAGAAAGCTGTCATTTGACAGCAAAATACCGTGCAGTTCACATCAGAATGCTGCAATTCGCGATTTTTGGCAGTGAAATTGTCCCATAGAGAAGTAGTGATTAATATTAATCTATTCAGAGAACTGCACTGAAGTGTCCGTGAAATGCCCTGATTTTCGGTGATTTCTTTATGACAGGTTTAAACAGGCAAATCCCATAGGATTCAATGTTAAAAAATATTGTTTTTTTCACTTTTTCTTATACAACTGTTTATTCTTTATTATTATTATTATTATTCATTATTTATAAAGTGCCAGCATATTCCACAGCGCTGTACAATAGGCACAGTATAGACAGGGTTACAATACATTGAACAACATTTGACAAACAGTACAGGAGGAGATGAGGGCCTTATTCCCGTAGGAACTCACAATCTGGGAGGGTCGGGGTTGGAAACAGGAGGAGAGGACTGTAAGGTGAGAGTGATTGATGGTTGCGTCAGTGAGTTGGGTGGTAGGCTTCCCTAAATAGGAATGTTTTAAGGGAGCGTTTGAAGGAAGAGAAGTTAGGGGAAAGTCTGACAGTACGAGGGAGAGCGTTACAGCGAGTGGGGGCTGCGCGTGAGAAATCCTGCAGTCTATCATGGGAAGAGGTGATGCGGGGAGAAGCTAGGCGCAGGTCGCTGTTTGACCTTATGGAGCGGGCTGGGGTGTATTTGGTGATTAGTGAGGACAGGTAGTGGGGAGCTGAGTTAGTGAGGGTTTTGTAGGTAAGGATAAGGATTTTGAACTTAATTCTGCAGCATACCTTCTTTTTATTTTATTATTTTTTTGGAACATTTTGTTGTACTTTATTAAACACAATTTTTGATTCCCAATTTTTTTAAGACTTTTTTTTATTCTGTAACAGAAAATTTTATAATTTTTTTATAGAACCTTTTTTTATTAGTCACACACATTTTTGAGCATTTTATTGGTTTAAACACTTTTTAGAAGAATAGCAGAGTTCGTTTGTTTTTTTCTGAAGTTTGGCGGCATTCGGGACTGATCAGTGGCGTGCAACGGTCTTCGGCTGTTCTGTGTTCTGCTCACTTTGGGAACCCTGCAGTGTATAGTGAATTCACCGCAGGGTCAGCGAAATGTAACTTCCAATACGCACTGATGTGAGCCGAACGAGAAAACACCAAAATTTGACTGAAATTTCAGTGCTTTCTGAAAAAAACCTTTTGAGTTTTTGATAACAGCTGATCAAAGAGATTTGTAATTACAGTCTGAGGTTATTCTCTGGATCTTCTGAATCAATGAAGACTCCCCTGACTTATATTAAATCCCTCATCAGTAATTAAACCCAACAAAGTGTAAGCTACAGTTCTTTAATTACCAGCATTAATCAAAAATAGATTTCTGTAATGACATTTGCATTTTCCAGTGCATGTTATTTCGGGGATATGGATTCCCAGATGTGAAAGCAAGCTACCTTTCTGCCTTCATTCGTTTTGTTACCTGTCGTAGCATGTATGGCAAATTCTATATTTTCTTGACAGCCTTAAATAAACAACTCTTTTTGTATAAGCATTTAACCATGACTGCCTGTCAGATGCTTGAACTTGAGTCAGAAGTGATTTTTACACTGTAGATGAATTGGTACTTCATTGACTAAACTGAAGCATATTGAAGTTGTTTATTTAAAAGTATCAGATGAAGAAGGAAACAAAATCACTGTGTTTGTTTTTACATAGAAAAGCTTTGAACACCTGCATTTTCATTTTGTTACAATTTCAATACTGTAAGATGATAGTGGTATGAATTATTATTTTAAGAATTTAAGGGGTTATTCAGAGAGCGCTGAAACGCCACCAACATGTCGGTGCTCTCCTGTTTGCCACGCTTCGGCAAGTTAAATTCACCAACCCAGCAGTGAATTCAGCATTCACTGCAGGGTCCCTGAATTGCGCGAATTGACCCGTACAGCACATTTTCAAACCACCACAAAACCACAGAAAAAACTACCGAAAGGTCGAGAAACTGCCAAATTGATCCGAAACACATCCTCCAACTGCTGCAGAACCACCAAACCAATCACATAACCCGACAAAAAAATCATCAAATCTTTGGTCTGATTGGTCTGATTGATGGCATTGCCCTTTCACTTTTAAAAAAAATATTTTTTTGCAAAACGGGAGACCGTTTGGTGGCTTGGCTGTAGGTTGGGCCCTGTACCTAGGAGTTCCCTTTTTTCCCTTTTTGCTTATTGCCACCTGACCTTATAGCTTGCTTGACCACTCTCTCTCCAGATCGCTCTTCATTAGCTTGAAATCAGGAACTGTATCACCTGGTTCTACGGCCACTAGTTGGGCTGACTGTGTTATATTATCAAGTAAACCTCTAGTCTCTGCTTTGTATAGGCTATCTTTTCTGCAAAGCTGTTCCTCCCAATCCAAACCTTATTGCCCACGAAGTGAAGAAGATCATCATCAACTCAAGCAAGTGAACAAGTCAACTCAAGTCCTATCCAAAAATGAAACCACAGGCTGCTGTGTAGCAAACCATAACTGCTCATGCTGCTTTTCAGTCATGAGGTAGGCTGGTGGGCCTTTATTTATGCCCTCCCAGAATCAAATCCACCTTGGGATCAAAAAACAAAGACACGGAACGGAACATGCTGCAATGATGACCTGGCTGGAGGTACAATCAAACATACATAGTACAGGAGGAGCGTGGTCGCGCCTATTCCCCAGTCGCGCCTATTCCCCTATTAGCCTACCTTACTCTCTTAGTGGCCATTAAAAGAAACCAAAGCCTCTAATTGTGTTTTGTTTCACACGGTGTAATAGGAAGAAGCACAGATGACATCTTTTTTTCTTGTTATGCTTTATACATGTTGCTGGGCTGGATACGTTTGATGGTTGCAGCCACCCTATTGGGGAATAGGCGCGACCCCGCTCCTCCTCTACTATGTATGTTTGATTGCACCTCCAGTCAGGTCATCATTGCAGCATGTTCCATTCTGTGTCTTTGTTTTTTGATCCCAAGGTGGATTTATTTCTGGGTAGGCATAAATAAAGGCCCACCAGCCTACCTCATGACTGAAAAGCAGCATGAGCAGTTATGGTTTGCTACACAGCAGCCTGTGGTTTCATTTTTGGATAGGACTCACCTTCACTAGAGGTGCCTTTATGTCGGCAGGAGAGCTTACTCTCTTAGTGGCCATTAAAAGAAACCAAAGCCTCTAATTGTGTTTTGTTTCACATGGTGTAATAGGAATAAGTGCAGATGACATCTTTTTTTCTTGTTATGTTTTATACATGTTGCTGGGCTGGATACATTTGGTGGTTGCAGCCGCCCCATTGAGGAATAGGCGCGACCCCGCTCCTCCTGTACTATGTATAAAGGAATTGATAGTTCAATGAATTTCATTTCGCAAACCTCTAGGGTCTGGCAATTTATTGTATTAACACAGTGGAAAATACATTATTGTAAATATACATCAATTTATATTTGTTTACATTTCACTGGAAACCAATTAGAAAAATCTAGTTAGTTACAGATCCACAGTCATATTATGAGTTATATTTATTTTTTATGGAACGTAAGAGGAAATGAGAGGCTGTTTAAGATTTAATAATGTTGATCCACCGTGTATACTGTATAATCTTACATGCACAAATTGCAACTGTATGTTTCATTAAATGTCAATAGAATCAACAAACAAGTGATTATGTAAAAATAAATAGTATGACATTAGCATCTCAGTATGCCATTACTAGAAAAAAACACCTCTGAGTCTTGCTATGAGTGCCATAGTTCATGCGCAAAACATAGAAAAATAAATACATTTGATTTCCTCTAAGCTAGGGTAAAGTGACCTGATGGTAACCTCTTGGACTCAAACAATAGACATTAACTAAGCACTAGGATCATAATACGTTAGGGCGGGGAAAAAGATGACTTTGCGGTTTTTTCCTGAGAAGTAACGAGATAAATGGCAGTTTTGCAAGAGAACCGAATTATTATACATTTTCTTAATTATATAATGAATGGGACTCTAGACTGGGAGCGATGTTGTTATCTCTTTCGCTATCAAGTGGTTTTCCATAAGACCACTGGCAGGAACCAATGGTTTTATGGAGAAACACTTAAACTTACTCCTTAAATCTGTAAATACCGCAGACTCACACAAATCTACACCTACCCAACCACTCACCCATATACCCCCAGTCTAAATGCACTGTAATTGTCATTGAACTAAGGAGCTTTCATATAGTCTGTAAATGCAATGCAAATATCAGTACAGTGCATTTAGAAACTCTATACACTACTTGATAGCCAGAGGGCTAGCTCTGTTGGTCAATATCCGAATAGCATCTAAAATGCATTGGAATGTCTCCAAGAGGCTTCTCTTTCATATATCCATTATAGCAAGCTACACAACATCAACTACTATGTTATTTTTTACTGTAACTTTACAAACATGATCTGAAGTTTATTAATAAACAAAAATTAATTTACAATAAGTTAAATTAGTTTACATTCCTCCAAAATAAATCCAGATCAAGTTAACCTCATCTCGGGCACCTGCTGATGCTTTTGAAATCGAGCTAACGTTATCATGGTAGGGAAGAGGTTAGAATACTACCATTTTAATACTCTGATACTATAGTTTAGTTTAAACATATGCTTATCCTTATTCATGTTTTTTCCTAAATTAATCTCCGTGGAAAGGTACCTATTTATCATTTCAAAAAGTTAGGAGTAAGAGATATAATTCTCTTGTTACCATAGTGATAAATATGAAGCTCAAAGTTCAAATGCATAGGCAAAATAATGAGCAAACTACATATTATGTTGTGATATAGATATTATGGTTTGACCTCTTTATGCATGATTCATCTCGCAACTATCAACTGCTAAATTGTCTGAAAGAATTTATAAGTTTTATATATACAGTATATATATATATCCCACGTCATCAATATTCTTCCTTATTTAGCATCGCTGGCATAAGCTCTGGATGAATCATAGACTCTTTTTTTAGTTAGATTGCTGATTTTTCTCACTTTTTACCAATGACCGTAAGAATTCAACTGATAAAATCTTATAAAGAGTCTTGCACAGAGGTATAATTTTGTGCCTAGACATTCACAGTCAATTACGTATAACGTTATGTATAACCACTTGCAAAGTTGATCCTGTTTTGTTTTTTTTTATTCATAATTTTTGCTTCTAAAGTTGTACCCTACTTTAGCTTTTCCAGGAGTTTTCCATTCTCCGGGACAGAGTCCTCCTCTTGTTGCTCCAAGTTACGGTGTTTATTTTTATTCTTTGTTTTCCTACACAGAGGACAGAAGATTTAATTATTATGTTGGATTGGGTCACTAAGTGGATAATGCTGTTTTAGTTAGACACCGACACCTAATAAGTATTTTAAACTATGTGAAAATATTATATAATGAAATAGAGATGAGCACTGAATCTAGCTGTCTGAATGTCTATCTTTCTATCTGTCGACCTATCTACAGTTCTTCTTTAAAAAATAATATTGCCATAAATCACAGTTGTTCTTGCAGTTTCTTTTTTTATATATTACTCTGCTGCTACAGTATATTTTTTTCTTGTTTTATTTATTTGTCACCAGGTCTTTACAGATTTTGTTGTTGCCTAGTAACAACTGGAACATCGACATCCTTCACGACACAACCCATTCCATCCCACACACACTTTTAGGTCCTTATAAGGAGTCTACTCATAGCCTGGCAACAGCTAGAACTTTTTGCAATGTTCCTATTAGGATATTAAAGCAAATTGCCCATGCTTCCTGTCAAGTCACAAAAATATTATTATATAATATTCATATAATTAGGCACATGCAAAAAGAAAGAATAGCAATCCTGTGTTTTGAGTGCAAAATAAAATTACACAATGTTGCTTTTGTTCAAGCATCGTCAGAACTTGATAACATTTAGATATTAAACTGAAATGTTGACCGTCAGAAAAAAAGCAAAAACTTTTCCCTTGAGTTCTAGACTTTCTGAATATTTTTTTTTGAGAAAGTATCCAGGAAGGATAGATTGAGATTTCTCTTGGTTTCAAGTATGTCCTGGGTGGCGAGTATGTACTGTTAGGTGTCTTGCCCAAGAACACTTACTGGAGAGGTGCTCTTGCCAGGATTCAAACCTGTATCTCCACACTCTCCATGGCTATAGAGTAGTGATGTTACCTCTACTCCACCCAGCCGATGTTCATTTATTTATTTATAAAGTATTTTACCAGGAAGGATACATTGAGATTTCTCTTGTTTTCAAGTATGTCCTTCGTTCAAGAACATTTAATTGTTACAGTCGTTACAGAAATACAAAGTAATAAATTGCAAGATATTAAAAAACACACAAATATACAGATTAACACAGAAAATAATTATGTAAGTAATATAGTCACTATGTTACATGTTTACAGGTGCATTCCTTATTGAGGTATGTTAATAGAGATCTCTTAAGTGACTTTAGACTGGGGGAAGATTTGATGGCGTCTGGGAGGTTATTCCATAATTTCGGTGCTCTATAGGAAAAGGAGGATTGAGCCACTTTCTTTTTGCATTGTGGTATTGCAAGTAAGGTGCTGGACTTGGATCGGCGGTTTTAGGATGAGGGAACTGCTAGGGGAAGCAACCTGTTCAGGTAGGGTGGTAGCTTCCCAGAAAAGCTCTTAAACACCAGCTGAGGTGAAGGTGATGGGTGTAGAAAGGGTTAAGAGAGATCTGACCTATAGACTCCATTCCATTCCCAAAGCACTGCAGTGAGGAACAAGTGTGCTGTAAAGACACTGGGGGGGGGTTTACAATGTAAAATATCACATAATGGATCCACCCATTGACGCATATAAAGGCTAGGGTCAGACGAGCGTGATTTCTACGGACTGTACGTCCGTGCACATGGACGTACGTCAGTACGGAAGACGCAGTAGTGGCCACACAGTCTGTTTATCACTGATGTATATTTTGACGGATGTAGGAGAGAAAATACAATAAAAAGCAAAACCATTTTGTCCGTGAAAAATGCTGGACGTATAAATGCAGTCCGTCTGACCACATTCCATTACTCATACACAAAGCTATGCGGACGTTGCAGACGCAGCGCACTTTGTGCGGCCGTTCTAGGGGTTGTACGTTCTTGCCTGCCTTGCGTCCGTGGGCCGCGGCCGTTGTGCGTCCGCAGTTCAGTGCGGACGTACTTCGTGTAACGGGCTCCGATGGGCTTTCTGTCATGCTATCACGGACGTACTTTTTGGCGCAATCACGGACGTTAACACTGCGCTCGTCTGACCCCAGCCTAAAGTAAAATATTTTCTTAACTAAACATACTTGGGAAAAACAAATTAAACTTAAGTTATCCGCAACATGAAATAAATAAATAAGAACATTTTAGTTTTTGGTGGTAGCGTCCCTTTAATGACTATATTCCCAGCACTCACTAGCCAAAGATGTTCAAGAAACTTGCTGTTCTGTTTTTTATATATATATAAAATGAGGATTCGCATTGACAATGCTATTGTATTTCGTTGAAGGAAACAAAGCATATGCTACTTTACATATGCACAGTATGCTTAATCTTATTAAACCAACTAAATGCTGAAATAAAGATTTTTCATTCAGAATAAACATGTATGAATTTACATCATCCACTTAAGCAGATGGCTGTAAAGAGTGTGCCCAAAATCTTCTCTGAAGAATTTAAGTATGCACAGGATTAGGACTTTAATCTAACTTCTTTGAGATTAACTAGAAAATAATCATGATCATTTGATCCAGTGAATAATGGATTTGTTTAATCTGATTAAAAAAAGTGAATGTACAAGACGCCTTGGTGGCATTTTACATGTGACAAAAGTGGACTGGTAGATTAGGTTTTTGTCAGTGCTGATTTTATACCTAGTCTGATTTAATTGGTTTTATTTTGGTTCTCTTAGATCTGAGACAAAATAGTGTTCGGTTAGAAGACATTGCTAACAAACAGATTTTGCAAACGGTTGTGAATTTAATGCTGAGTAGGCATAAAGCTGTGAATACCTTTACAGTAATTTTCCTATTGTTGGCCTACGTTCTGCATGCCTGTAGCTAATTTACAACAATTTAGTTTTTTCTTGTATGTAGAACCCTTTCCTTTAAAAACAAAATGAACAATATCAGGGTTATTCAAAGAGAGGTGAAAAGCAGGAGAATGACTGGAGAATGGAAAATTCTAGGTCAAAATATCCAAACCAGAAAAATTCTCCCATTCATCTCACTTTTCAAATCGGCTATTTTGACCTAGAATTTTCCATTCTCCAGTCATTCTCCTGCTTTTCACTGCTCTCTGAATAACCCTGTATGAATGCTGAAGGCTGGAGTGTTTGGGTTGATATGAACTTCTGGCTCTAGATCATATCACTTCCCCCTAACTTATTGTTGGAGCATCTATTAGAGTGAATGTAAACTTTGAAAAATCTGTTATACAGCAGTGAGAAGTTAAAATGATCTTCCCAGTTACAGGGAGTAAGGGTCCACTCATACTCACCCAAATATGATGAGCATGATAAAACAGGAAATGCTTGATTCATCCCTATTCTACAAAGTTGTTTTCCATAAAATCCCTGCAAGGACCCAGTGGATTTATGGAAAATAAATTCACAGTAGTCATACAGCGAAAATGTGCTCAAAAATCTCAAAAGCACATTTTCAAATGTAATTCACTATTTGACAGGCAAATGATGCTATCTGCTGGCCACAAAACACTATTACCCTACCATAATACAGCTTGCACTCATCTTTTCTTTGAAGAAAGAGAAATTGATTCCAATTTGATCAGTTTTGTTAGGCACCACATTATAACTTTGGGGTCACATTCTGACAACTGTTTGCAAACAAATTTCATTTGCAATAAACCCAATTTATTTGCATTGCTCCTGAATCAGAACAGATTAGCACGCAATTATGTCAGTTTCAGGTGCGTCCCCCCGCAGAGCCAGGAGAGTGTCTGAAGGTGAAGGGATAATTTGGACCCCTCTCTCACCCCATCAATAAGGGGCACAGAAGAAAGAGAGGCATCATTGAAAAGGTCACAGTCTGACCTTTCCAGCGATGCTTCTTTTAAGCCCTTAGGTGAAAGTACCACTAACCAGTGCCAATCGACACAAGATTGGGGATTTCTTTGGGAGGTGGCTGACATCTTAGATGTCAGGCAAGCCTCTGGGGCCTCACTCGTTTGGACCCCCGTATCTCTCAATCATAGGCAGCTAGCGGGTCCAGATTGGTGTCATTGGAAAGGCCAGAGCATGGCCTTTCCAATGATAGCAAATATAACCAGGTTAAGTGTATAATAAATAAATTAATTAAAATGTATTTTTTCTTTTTATTTATAATGCAGCACTGTTGTTCACTTTTCAATTATAATGTGAACAATGATGTGCACTGATGAAAAATTTAGTTTTTTCAGTTTTAGATAAAATTTGGTATTTTCTCAGAAAAATACAATAATGGGTTCCCATTTCTATAGTTTTTAACAAGAGTACCCCATAGAATATATAACCACAAAATCTTGGATGACAAAATGTGAAAAATATAATTTTACCTGTTGTAAATGATTGACATCTGAATGGGAATTCACAATTTTTTTTACAAATTTTTTGTTATGGCATTGTGGTAGGACATGATGTATACATATAATAAAGATATATTATGAATCTGCGGAGTCTGCTAAAAATAAGGATATATAATTTGTCTGGGTCCTACAACAAAACATGACTTCAAATCGCGTTTAAAAATGATGAGCAATGATGGTAAAAATTAGCTCTCAGCGAGAGGTGAAATGGCTCAGCTGCGAAAGGGTTAAAAAATGTACTTTCTATATTTACTAGAGTAACTATAATTTATGTATCTGCTACACAATTTACTTACCGTCAAAATCTTAAATTTTATTGTTCAACTTTGGATGAAGTCTAAAAAAGAAATGTTTTTAAAAGTGTTGCAATGGTTCCACAGATTATATCATAAACATGGAAAAAGAGATTACATCACATCATGGAAGAATCTGACTGACTGACAGCTGTATAACATGGTGACATAATTTAGCATGCTGCAATATTATCACTAGATAAGATTATTCTTTTCAGTTTTCAACACTTTAGTATAAATATATATTACAACTGATAGGTTAAAAGTGTTAGTTCAGTTTGAAAGATGAATTCTATAATAAAAAATGCAGCAATAAGCTTCAACATGGATTGATTTTTATTAAATAGTAATCCCTCTATTTGTTTTTCTGGATCAAGGATTATTACTAATCTATGAATTTCAAGCCATCGGAATAGTTTTAGATTTATATTATAATTTTCCTTTACAGATAAAATTCATCTTCCAATAACCAAGCTAATATTACTTGAACTATATTTCTTACAATTAATAAAGAAAGGAAAGTAATTATATTTTTTGGCCCAATTTAATGTTGGTTTTGTGTGTATCATAGCTTTTATATAGTATTTCATTTGATGGATGCTTTGCAGTTAAAACGTTAAAAAATACACATAAATGATATACACATAAAGGAAAAGCAGGCAGAGAAACTCCTTAAAAGGGGCTCTCTGTTAAAAAACCCCCAAAGAAAAACAATTAAACCCATAGTGACCAGGCGATTTTATCATTGTCTATCTGAAAGTACCCACTGCTGTTTTTACATTTCTGCTCTGCTTGTGTTTAGCTCTAATTTGCCTCTTTCTGGTTTATTATATATTATACACATATATTATACACATATTATATACTTTTTTTCTCGCCATTAAATGGACTTTATAAAGATACCATTATTTTCATCATATCAAACAACTATAAAATAAATTATGAAATATGATGAAAAAATTGGAAAAACCACACCTTTTTGAACTTTAATTCCCAAAATCTACAACCACCAAAAAGACCCTGGCTAGATAGTTTCTAACTTTTGTCCTGAGTTTAGAAATACCCATCTTTTTTACATTGAAACCTATAGAATTCGCCTTATTTAAACCTGTCTAACGAACCACCGAATACCGGTGTTAGAAATTAGGGTTAGAAATTCGAACCCTAATTCCTAACACTAATTTCTAACCCTAACCCTAATTTTGAACCCTATTTTTTTTAACCCTAACCCTAATTTCTAACCCTGGCTTCTAAATTAGAAGCTATGCATATAAATTAGGGTTAGGTCTAGAAATTAGGGTTAGAAGCTAGGGTTAGAAATTCTAACCCTAACCCTAATTTTTTAACCCTATCCCTTATTTCCAACCCTGGCTTCTAAATTAGAAGCTAGGGATAGAAATTAGGGTTAGAAGCTAGGGTTAAAATTTCTAACCCTAATTTCTAACCAAAGTGTCCAACCCTAATTTCTAACCCTGATTTTCGGTGGTTTGTTCGGCAAGTTTAATCAGGTGAATCCTATAGGTTGCAATGTAAAAAAAAACAGTTTCTATTACATATTTATTCAACCGTTTATTCATTTCACTTACAGTAAAAAGTCTCTTTGTTTATTTTTTAGGCAATTTTCTGGATTTGTTTGGTGAAATTTTTGGATTCATAATTTATTTTAAAACAAGGCTTTTTTTCTTTGCCGAACGCAGCATTTTTCTTTCCTTTTCTTCAGTCTGGCTGCATTCCGCGCAGACTATCCATGGAGTTGAAACCTATTCAGAACCAAGGACACCAGAACAGAGGAATTACTTTTTTTCTACCCTAATCTAAGTAATTAATTAATCCGTTTCACATTCCGATAACTAATTAAAAATGAAAATAACTAATAAAAACGAAGTAAGAATCAACCCGAAATACGAATTAACAATAAAAACGAAAAAACAAATAGACCCAAAAAAACAGCCATCTGAATTTTCTGATCAGTCCGAAAATACGAAACGCGGTACCATATTGAATGACCTGAAACGGAAAAAAAAATGGAACGAAATTATCCGAAACAAAACAAATTTTTTGGCCTTGCACATGTCTATTATCCAGATCATGACAATCCCATCCTCAGATATATGTACTTTTTGTACATACATACAGAAAAAATGGCGTCGTGCCTGTACTCACCAGAGTGGCCGCAACATCCAAGAGTAACAACCCAGTTCATGCATAAAACATAACAGGAAAAAAAGGTGTCATCTGCCCTTGTTTCTATATAGTTCCATGTGCAACAAAACACAAGAGGTTTTAGTTTGCTAAAATGGCCATCGAAGCGTAAGCTCACTCGCCCCATCAACGCACCTCCTTGTAGAGTGGGTCCTTAACCATGTTAGTACTTTTTGATTCAAATATCTTCAGAATTATCATTTATTGCAAACAACTGTGTATGGTGAAACGTATTGCAAAGCTGAGGGGTAGCAGGCCAAATATAGCAACGCCTGTTCACCCTCTATCCGGACTAGATGCGCACATATATAAAATGGACCACCTTTATTAAGTGGACGTATCCTTTGGTCCAAAAGAAAATTTCATAAAAAACGAATACACATAAAATCTGGGTCACAAAGTATATGAGACACTAAAACAATGGTGCCACCGGATTTCATACAAAAATAAAGTCTGCTAATACTTGATACATCCGCATAAGTGTATCCACTTGCACATCACAAAAAACATAAATGAAAATGACTAACTATAAGAGATAGCAGATCTTACAGAAAGTGTGGATCACGAGTAGGGCGCATACACACAGGCTTGTCAGTATCCTGCAAGTCCCTATATCTTTGATGATTTCTGCCCTTTCCCTACAGATCTAGGCTTGCAACCACTCCTCTCAAGACATACTAGATGGTGGACCACAAAAATTGGAAAATGGACAACTGTTAAAATTACATGGACAGCTGTATCCCTAGGACACGCTCGGTGCGTGTTTCGCTGTCTACAGTCACGGCTTCCTCAAGAGTAGCTCTTGAGGAAGGCGTGACTGTAGACGGCGAAACGCTCGTCTAGCATGTACTAGGGATACAGCTGTCTTACTGCCCCAAATTAAACCCTAAAATCCCAAATTCTAAATTTTTTTCAGCTATGCGTAATCACCTTTCCTATTTAGCTGACAGTTGGGGTATTTAAGACCTATGTGGTGTGGGGGTACTTTGCGCAGTCCACCTGCTCACCAATTTAACCCCTTAGCTATCACACCCTATTCATTTAACTGTTCAGATCAAATTCTGTGCAAGAGGATAGGTGGTGAGTTTGGGCCGCATCATGACCTACCTGCTTTTTTTTTCTAACAGATGTCTGGATGGGGAAGCTGTTGGATGTCTCGGGTGTCCCTGCTATTGTTTTGCAGGGACTATTATATTTGATAATTGTTTAATCACATAAAATAATAAGTTTCACTTCTCCACATCCAGTCAACGAGCATTCATTTTGGTCAAAGGTCGTTCTTCAAGTATTAGATCTACAAGTTACGTGTATAGTAAAACTGATTTATAGGTGAAATTTCCCCAAACACATGCTACACTACTTCCGTCTTTAACAAACGGCTGATCCTGGACTTGGTCTTATGCACTCAATATCATTTTACATTCTTTAACAACACAAAATAATCCATTGAAGATCTCCTCCATGTTGACATTGTCTGACACCATACTATTAAGTTAATGTAGATTCCATTGACTCAAATGGAAACCTCTTTAAAATGCAAATATAATTAAAAAATGCATTATTAACAGCGACGTTTTGTTCGGCTGTTAAGTCGTTGTGCAGGTAAAATTGAATAACTGCATAAATGTAGTATGTGCAATTATATTTAAACCATTAAAGCTGGGATGCATTATGCATTTAAGTGTAATTTTCTTCAATTTGCAATCAACCATATTTTAAATATAATTAAATGTAATTTTAGATGTACCTTTTCCAATGACTACGCTGTAGCAAGAAAGACTGAAAATAAAATATTACTCAGTCACATATTTGTATAAATAACTTTGCACTTCAGCACGAGTTATGTAACTGGTACGAATATAAATGGAAATACATATGTAATAATACATTTGTATTTTCTAATATTACATAAATTAGCCACTGAAAAACAATCTAAGGTAATCCCTGTTGATTTTCAACCCAATGCCTCTCATCTGTCTAATAATAATATACTGCCTCAATATGAGTTGGAAAATTGTAAATGGAAGGTTAGAAAATTACAATTGTAAGAGACCCTACTTAGCTCTACTTGATTTATTTTGTTTTTGTGTTTAGATTTAATTGATAGATACATTATACGGACAAAGGCATTGAGAAACCTGACAATTACACCAATGGGGACTCATATGACACTGCATTCTAAATACATAGATATTATTATTATTATTATTATTATGTTGACAGCTTCCATTCTTCTGGAAAGGCTTGCCACAATATTTTGGAATGTTTCTGTGGGAATTTTTGCCCATTCGCACAGTAGAGCATTTGTGAGGTCAAACACTGATGTTTGATGAGAAGGCCTGGCTACAATCTCCTTTCCAGTTCATCCGAATGGTGTTTGATGGGGTTGAGGTCAGGGCTCTGTGCAGGCTAGTCAAGTTCTTCTACACCAAACTCATCCAACCATGTCTTTATGGACCTTGCTTTGTGTATTGCGGACAGTAATGCTGGAATAGGAAATGTTTGTAAATGCAGACTGCATGGCTAAGAGCTTGATTTTCTACACGTTTATTTATTTATAAAGGATTTTACGTTTGGCAATAGGCCTGATTGAAACCCCTGAATTCAGTAATTAAGAGGTGTGTCCCAATACATTTGCCAATATAGTGTCTAAATGTACACAAGCTGTAGCATACAGGGAATTGTCCAACTGCTGAGACCTATGAGTCCTTTGGTGTGAAGTCAGATATTACATGAGCTATGATTACTGAATAAGTAGCTCGACTGGTACACCGATGGCCATGACAAGGTGCTTCCCTTTTTTCTATTTCCCCTGAGTATTCAGCTTGTTTAGTTAGCTAAAAAAAAACATCTAGTATGGCATTGCACTGGCAAGGAGGATTCAGTGTTACACAGACCCAGGATGCAGAAAAGTGGGAAATTGCGGATTTCATTTGCATGTCCTTCCCAGTGTTTCTTGCGTGCATATGTGGAATGTAGCACACGAGCTCTGTAAAGCAGTTCTCTGAATTGCTGGGATTAGTAAATGTCTTCCACAATTATAAACTTTATTATTTGCTATGTGGAGGCTTTAATGCCCCGTTCACTCCTCAGCGTTTTACAGCGCTTTCCTGAGCGCTGTAAAACGCTCAACCCCGGAAATCCCATGATTTCCAATGGGGCTGGTTCACACCTGGACGTTTTACAGCCTGCAGCAATGCGCTGTAAAACGTCCGACGCCCAAAGAACTACGGGAGCTTCTTTGGGGCGTATAGCAACGCGTTCGCAGCCATAGACACAGCCGCGAACGCGCTGCAATGCGCGTGTGCGTGTTTTTTTCATATGCGCGATACGCGCTTAAAAAAAACCCGCCCGATCGCTCACGTTTGAAAAACGCTGAGGTGTGAACCCAGCCTTAATCTCACTTTTTGCCCTACACATAATTTAAATTGCTATATATATAAATGGTTAGTAAAAATAAAACATAAAACATCTATTAGCATTATATTACGTTAAAATCAGCTACTTTACAGTATAACTGGCTAATGTGTTACACGTTGTAAAGCCATTCACCCATGCCTCTTTTTCGTGAGATAATTAAATACTGTCATTCAAGGAGATGCCTCCATATTGGGGAATAATTATTATTTGCATGTCAAATCTAAGTACTAGCTTCCCATTAAAAATACACACAGATAATGAAAATTATAGTTTTTTAAAAGGGCCTTCACACTTAAACTATTTTTTTAAATATAATTGCATATCCTGATTTTGTTGATATATTTTTTCATATATAGAGATTCATTTGCGGATATTTTAAAAGCATGAAAATGACCATTAACACTGATATTTTCCCCATCACCCAATGTTTGATTAAGATCAAAGCTGACAACATTTCCACTGACGCATTGCCAAATTTACATCAATAGGAAAAGAAATTGGAGAATTTTACTTTCATCAAGAGCCTGCAGGTGCTGAATTTACTGTAGTTATGAAAATCATACTTCCTCTGTTATACAACAACATCATGCTTGAAAAAACCCTGCAAAGACATACAGGGCTCTATTACACTCTATGTGCAAAAATGCTCACGCAGCGCGTTAATTTGTGCACGAAGCGTTAAAGGTTAAGGCGCGTAAATTAACACTGGTATTACAATCCGAGCGCATTTCTTCATCCGCCAAAAAATAACGCGCGTAAAAAAGACACGCAAAAATGCGCGCATTAACGTTGCGCACAGAAATCAGTGGGCGGACTGTTTTTTCACGCGATTCAGCCAATCAGAATTAAGAACCACAATTGTTTCCTGTTCAGTTTTTGCACCTGTCAAAATCAATCTGCGCATATATATGCTGCAGCAATAATAAAAACAGGCACAATTTCTCCATTTTATTGTTTGGGTATGTGTATAATGTGTAACTATACTGTGCTGTATGTTTTTTTTCGGGCTGGTGTATTTGGGTTCAGCCAGGACGTTCAGATTTGCAGTTACCACCAGCTTTTCAATGACATTAAAATTATGCGCACAAACGCTGTGCGTTAAATTTTGCGCATAGATTGTAATACCATCTGCGTACCAGCGCACAAACACATTTTCGCTCACAATGTTAACTATAGGACACGCAAAGTTCATTACGCTCGCAAAGGGTTCGCGCAGGTCCACCGGCGTTAGAGGTTAACGCACATTTTTTGCGCGGACGTTGTAATACGACATTCAGTGCAAAGGGTTTTGCCCCTCGCGTTAATGCGTTTTTGCGCACGCGTTAACGTTTGCGCGCAGAATGTAATAGAGCCCACAATGTTTATTTCGCAAAAAACTTTCAGGGGTGGGTATATCCTACATTTGAGTCAAAACACTAAAAATAGAATAAAATATGACCAATAAATTGTGGATGCATGTGATTAGTAAATAACATGAGATGTAAAATATATGGAACGTTTCCTGTAGCTTATTGACAGCTATGGAATATAGCCCTCGGCATATATTATGTATCATTGTAATATAAATATATGGATGAATGTAGAGTTACTACTTTTATTTAGTTGAATTAATTTATATTGAAATCAATTTTATCAAACCAGTAAACCAGTACAATAAACCACTGCTGCTCAAACAGTCAATGCACCTGTTGCAGGTTAAATGGGTTTTTATTGTGGTATTTAATTCACTTCTCACAAAATTTGTCTTTGTCGGGCTGAGAGCAGATCTCATAACCTGGCAGTGTATTAAGTATTGGTTAACCTTTAATGAAAAGTGACCTGCCTCTCACCAGCATGAAGATGTTTAGTCTAATCTTTTTATCTTGTCAGAACAATTGTCCCTCTAGACACATTACTGCCGAAGGACTAATGACAGATTGCTTGGTAGATTGCATTTCCACAATAAATCTGATCATGGCACTGACTAGATTTGAAGGTTGGAAACAGGAATAGTGATTTTTCTAAAAGTGGCAAGTCATAATACTCAAAGACAAATTATGCAGTTGACTACTCATTGACATGTGTTTCGCTTTTGACCTTCCATGTCATTATTTGCTGAAAAATAACTTAGATGATGTAGTAAACATGGATTTCTTTGTAACGTTCACTCGCGAATATGACTGAATTGTATGTAACGTCACCCTTTTCCTGTATAATCACACAAAAATATATATTCACATTTTTTCAAAAAACAATTGCAGTTTGTAATTTAAATTTTTGTTTCTATTCTTTTAATATTTTCTAATCTATTTAACTGACCATTTGTTCTTTTACAAATAATCTAACATGTATGTATATGTAAAAAATATTTTCTCACACCTCTCTATGGTATTTTTTATTCTTTTTTAGAAGCACCAGAGGTATAGGTGTTTTAGGGATATGTTCAGTGCCTTAGCTGTTCCTAGCACTGCACACACTGCACCACTGGGAATATTATTGCCTTAACTTTCTGGATATTCTCTCACTCTTTTTTCAGCCCCTGCCGCTTGCTCACCTTCTCATACATGTTCTTCTGGTGTTATGGTTACTGGGTATTGTCACATCCACCACTACTGCAGTCTTCTGTTCCATCTGCCACCTGTCCATTTGGTTTTGGTAGTCTCTTGTTTTTTTGACCCTTGGCTGTGGCATTTCCCATCTGCACTTGGGCAGGTCCAGCCCATATTCTGTGTAGGTATTCCTAACACATTTCCTGTGTGGTTGTACCTTTAAGTGTATACTGTTCCTTCTAGCATGCTAAATTATTACTATTTGCTGAATTGTCTCTGTGACCGTTTGGCCATCATGGATCCTGGTAGAGAAATGCAGAAAAGCACTCAAAAACCCATCAGATAAGTTTTCAATGTATTTATTACTCCGGACGTTGGTGCGCTCATAAAATCTCAAGAGGCCAAAGCCAATGTCTGACTCAGAACAAAGCAAGGAATCCAGTGGATTCACTGGTGGCAATAAGACAGCAGCTAATTGGATAATGCCATGTGGCAATGTTTTGGACCTCATATTTGGCATTTGTCAAGCCCAACATTCCACTAATTGGAATCCACGTTTGCAGTAAAACACATACCCTCCGTACTTTAAATTTAAAACGAGCAAGTCTGTACGTTAACATTTATCCTGTCATATTGTAAATCTTAAGTCCATAAATTAATTTTTCACTGTTACAGTAACAATGAGCAAGTCCATACTTTATTTTACAGTTAGATTTACGCCCCCAAAACCCTACTTTAATAGTTCACTTTTACAGTAAAAACTGGCATTTTTAGTATTAACAGTAAGACTCACATTTACTTGATTTATAGTATGATTCGCATTTCCATGATTTGAGGTTAAAACTAGGGATGAGCCGAACACCCCCGTGTTCGGTTCGCATTCGAACTCGAACAATTTCAAAAGTTCGAGTTCGAACTCGAACTCGAACCGAACTCAATGCAAGTCAATGGGACTCAAAAGTTTGGTTTTTAGAGTGCCCTGCAAGAGGGCATATATGCAAGATATTTGCCATAAAAGGTGTATGGGGGTCCGGGTAGTGCCCTGGGGGACAGGAAACAAGGCCAAAAAGTTAAAGAAAAATGTTTTTAAAGGGACAGTGAGTTTTCCATGAAATAATAAGTGCTAAAAATAAAAACGAAAAATTCCTTCAAATATCGTGCCTAGGAGGTCCCCATAACCTGCCCGTGAAGTGGCGGATTTCTAGGATGTATAAAAACATTTAAAAAAAAAAATCACAATTCAAATGACAGTAAACGGTTTTCCTTTAATCTATTCATAAACAACTGCTTGGGGCGTATCGGATATAATCTCTGCACGTGAATACAACACGTTATATATTGGATTTATCAACCAAGCCTCCAAAATGTCAGGGATTATTACTTCATAAGAAATCTACACGAGACACAAATATCAATCGTTTATATTTCCTAGGAATTCTCCTGAATTCTTTTAATTCTCTGTGTTTTGCTTTGAAAAATACAATAATCAATAATCGGATAAAAATATATATATATTTATTACGTATACAAAAAAGTTTCAAATCTCATATCATAAACAAAAATTTACAAACCACAATCCATCAGCATATAAAAACTAGCTTCACAATATATGTATCTCCGGTTAGTAACTGCATATATGATTAATATCATTTACCTTATCAGTTAGTAACTAATACACAAATGGTTAATAAACATTTCTGCTTAATACAACATGCATTTCCCAGCAAACAATGTTTAATATATATATATCTCTAAGCTACATGGATCAACAAAAGATGAGCTAATTTAATGATAAGTAATAAAAACTTATTTAGTGAATCCTCCCCTAATCTCGAGAATTAAACTTCTAATCTTTTGCTTTTTATTTTGTAGTTATATAATTCCTTGCTTATTAATTTTAATCACAGCAATTTCCAAATTCAATATATATATTGGTATCAATCTTACAACATTTCTTTTAGGAATAAATCCTTATATCCACTTCTTCATATTTCTATCTGCAGAATAGAAATACTTAGAATTTTTGGAGTTACCCAAGTATCTGAGAAATCTCAGTCTACGTTGCAAGAATATCTACAAATATATATAATTACATTAATTCCTTAATTTCGTACATTACCTGTCCAATTTGGATTTTGATAAGTCTGCCTTGGAATTCCTGATGTAATATTTTTGGAATGTGTGAAGATTATCGATATCAGATAATCAATGCATGTGAGTTAGAGATTTGGTGAGAGTCAGAGATTTGGTGAGAATCTTGATTGCCTCATGTCTTGGGATCTGCCTGCATCGTGGTGTGAGTCTGAGTGTTGGAATCTTGGACTCTCAGAGTGTCATGTGTACTGGATGTCTGAATGCATTGCGGTGTGAGTCTCTGAATGCTGGAATCTCGGACTCTCAGAGGGTCATGTGTAATGCATTTCGGTGTGAGTCTCTGAATGCTGGAATCTCAGACTGATTTGCAACCAACACTGCCGCTTCAATTATAGTAAATTTGACGTCACTGGCAATATTATTAATACATCAAATCTAATATTTACTATCCTCTAGAGGGCAGTATTGCACTTCTTAATTAATTCCACCATTTCTTTTTAATATTCCTATCTCGGGTCAAAAGGTCAAAGACCTTCTCTTCTTCCAATGTATAGATATTATGTCTCTACCTGCCATATCTAATTTATATCCCTACTCCCTTTTGAAATTACTTACTATCAGATGAATTCTTTTCTGGTTAACTCAACAGAATCTATTCTTTAGTAATTTTTATTATTTACCAATTATATACTTTCTACAATAGTTATTGGAATATATATTTCCTACTGTAAATATAATAAAATATACCTTGATTATAAACAAATATTTTGTGAATATAAATCTATATTACAGAGATATTAACTCTTATTCGTATACCCAAAAGACAAAATATCTTTTGTTTTAAAAACTTAAGACAAACCAATAAATTTAATTATGACACGTCTTAGCACTTAACTCTAGCATTATCACACAAAAACATTCTAGGTTCCTTCATGTCTGGCACTTCTTAAAAAAATATAAAAGAGTTCACCCAGGAATGAACTCTGTAAAAAATAAATCTCGTTCATTTCTAAACCTAGAGAAAATTGAAAGAAAAAAACTGTCTTTAAAAACAAAATGGCTACAGGCATCCATTTTAATTTTTCCTTTCTGTAATATACCCGACAAGCGACAGTCTGTATTAAAAGAGGAGACCTTTTAGGACACGCAGAACAAGTTTAGTGATTTTTTGGCTAAATTATGGTGAAACTTATGCAGGCTTTGGATGAAAGTAACAATAGGTGCTTGAAAATTGGGCCTTTAGTGTTGGCAACAGTGCCGTCACACCGTAACCCCTCTCTGGTATTGTGGAAGAGTGCAGGGTTGTGTAACGTTGGGGGCTTCCAGCCCTACCTGTGTGCTTGAGGACAGCAAGTCTGATGCTGCTCGCTGACCACTGCCCGGTTTAAATGGAGACAGGCAGGGAGGTGATTGCATGAGATGTGGCTTGAGTGGGGGGCGTGGTCTGGTGAAGGTCTTTAAAAACCCTCAGTATAGTTTCAGAAGTTGCCAGATCGTGGTTATCCATACCTGAGCTCCTTGTACCTGACTGCTAAATTGATTTAACCTGTTATTGACCTCTGCTTGTGTTCTGACCATTCTGCCTTCTGTTGCCCTAGACTATTTTCTTGTACTACGCTACTGCTCTGATACCGACCCGGCTATTCCATTTGACCATTCTGAACTCTGTATTCCTGATTCTGGCTCGGCTGACTCCTCTCTGTATTGTTAACCCTTTTCTGTCTAGCTAGTTTACCTGGCCAATTCTAAGGACCAGACAGATAGGGATCATTCACAGCTACACTGTTGGTAGCTTCTGAGTTTTGTGGAGTGTTGGGGGTTAAGTAGTGTGTGGTGGGATCCGGGAACCGTGACAGGTTGGACCCTGCGTTCCAAAAAATTAAAATGATATAAATCTAGTACAGGTGTCAGTGCACCCAAATATTGTGCCTGTCATGGCAGCAAGTGCCTTCACACCGTAACCCTTTTGTGGTATTGTGGAAGAGTGCAGGGTTGGACCCTGCGTTCCAAAAAATTAAAATGATATAAATCTGGTACAGGCGTCAGTGCAGCCAAATATTGTGCCTTTGGTGGCAGAAAGTGCCTTCACACCGTAACCCCTTTGTGGTATTGTGGAAGAGTTCAGTGGTGGAGGTTTTGTGAATGTAGAAGACATCCCCGATCTATTCCATTACATCAGCATCAGGGGATTGATAGCTGCTGATCCAGGACTGATTCATTTTTATAAATGTCAGCCGGTCTACAGAGTCGGTGGACAGACGCACTCTTTTGTCTGTGACAAAACCTTCAGCGGCACTGAACGTCCTTTCAGAAAGCATGCTGGATGAAGGGCAACCAAGTAGCTGCATAGCATATTGGCTAAGTTCTGGCCAGTGATCCAATCTCAACACCCAGTAAGCCAGTGGATCATCTGCTGTAAAGGTATCTAGGTCTGCCCTTGCCCCTAGGTAGTCCTGCACCATACGGTGAAGACGCTGGCAATGGGTGCCTACATTTGATGTCCCTGGGCATCGTGGACTAAAAAAATTTAAAAAGGCATCAGTCAAGCGGCCCCAGCCTTCACCACTATTCCTCTGATAATCCGCAGCCTCAGAAGCACCTGTGTCATCACTTGGTAACCTACCAGTGCCTGGAAAGGTGTTACACAAGTGTCACTTTAGAGCGTCCTCAAGTTTTTTCATCCTGTGCTCCCTCTGTGCGGGCAGGATGAGCTCTGCAACTTTACCCTTGTATTGTGGATCAAGAAGGCTTGCCAACCAGTAATGATCCCTCTCCTTGATAGCACGAATCCTGGGGTCCTTTAACAGGCTTTTCAGGATAAGGGAGCCCATGCAGCATAGGTTGGAGGTGGCATTAGCTTCCGAGTCTTCCTGGTCAATGAGGAGGATGACCCCATCGTGCACTTCCTCCTCCCAGCCACGTACTAGTCCTTGGGTTTCTGGGCACACAAAACCCTCCCTTGAGGAATCCCCACCTTCAATGCCCCCACTACTTAAATATTCCTCCTCCTCCTCATCCTCCTCCTGTCTGATCTGAGGAGGACCCGCTGGAATGCTGTCTGCGGAAAGACTGGGGCCTTCAGAGCTAGGGATGGCCTCCTCTTCCTCCCGCTGCTCTGCCTCTAGAGCCACATCTATAATTCCCCGCAGAGTGTGCTCCAGCAGGAACACTAAAGGAACTGTGTCACTGATGCATGCACTGTCCCTGCTCAACATCCTCGTTGCCTCCTCAAATGGTGACAGTACAGTGCATGCATCCTTGATCATCAGCCACTGCGGGGGGGAAACAAGTTGACCTGAACCTGTCCTTGTGCCATACTCACACAGGTACTCGTTGATGGCACTCTGCTGCTTGTGCAGACACTGCAGCATTGCTGATGTCGAGTTCCACCTGGTGGGCATGTCACAGATCAGATGGTTTGTGGGAAGGTGGAATTCTCTTTGAATTTCTGCCAGGCGAACACTCGCTGGGAATGACCATCTGAAGTGGCTGCAGACTTTTCTGGCCTGGCTGAGAAGCTCTGCCAGCCCTGGGCACCTGGTTAGGAAATGCTGTACCACCAGATTTAGGACGTGTGCTAGGCCTGGTGCATGTGTCAACTTACCCAGGTGTAGGGCAGAGAGAAGGTTGCTGCCATTATCACAGATGACCATTCCCAGCTCAAGCTGGCGTGGTGTTAACCATCTCTGCACCTGCCCCTGCCCCTGCAGAGCTGATAGAATTTCTGGCCCGGTGTGGCTCCTGTCCCTTAAACAAACCAGCTCAAGCACAGTATGGCATCTTTTTGCTTGAGCCATTGCGTATCCCCTGTCATGCGTCGTTTTAACTGCCACTTCGCCAGAGACACAGAAGGAGGAGGAGGAGGAAGAGAGAGAGGTGGTGGTGGTGGAGCAGACAGACCTCATACAAGCAGCTTTCTGGAGGAGTGGTGGATGAACAAGCTCCAGCACAGAGCCCCGTCTTGGATTCCTCCCAGTTGCAATCAGAGTTACCCAGTGTGCCGTGAAGGAAATGTAACGGCCCTGTCCATGCTTTCTGGACCACGTGTCTAAAGTTACATGCACCTTGCTGCTGACTGCCTTTCCCAATGACTCCATAACATTGTCTTCCACGTGCTGGTATTGTGCTAGAATGGCCTTCGGTGAAAAGTAATGGCATTTTGGAACCTGCCAATGTGGTACAGCACATTGAGCAAATTCACGGAAGGAAGCAGAGTCCACCAGCTGGAAAGGCAGCAGCTGCAATGCAAGTCATTTTGCTAAGCTGGCATTTAGACGCTGTGCTTGGGGATGGTTGGGACTATATTTTTTCTTACGCTGCAGCAGCTGGGGCAACGTAATCTGACTGTGTAAATCTCCAGCTGATGGGATGCTGTCAAATTATGAGGAAGGACCTGGTACATCCATTACTGTAGCATCATCCCTGTCAGTGGAGGTTGGAGTCAATGACATGGCAGGACATATAGTGGGGGTAGAGACAGGTGAGGAGGACCTATGTAAAGTTTTGCTCCAACAGGATGCGTGGCAGGTGGTCATATGTCGCCTCAAGCACGTGGTACCCAAGTGTCCGGTGTCTCGCTTGAGCCTCATCTGACACAGATTACAAATAGCAACGGTGCGGTCTGCGGCACATTTCTTAAAGAACTCCCAGACAGAGTTCCTGGATGTGTGCTTTGAGACAACAGCGCTCTGCACCTGAGCAGCTCTGACATCTGATGCCTTGGACTGGCTAGTGCTACAGTTGGTCATAGAGGATGTTGTGCCTCGTGTTTGTTGTGCCTCCTCCTCCTCCTCACTTGACTCCTCTGTTCGATCAGGCACCCAGGTGGAGTCAGTGACCTCATCATCATTGTCATCACCCCCTATCACGTCGTCACTGGAGCCAACTTGGCAGTATGCTGCAGCTGCTGGGGGAACATGAGTGCTAGTTATTTGTGTGTCACTGGCACCCCCTTGGTTGATTATACTCCCTTCCTCAACCTCAGAGATTGAATCAGAGCACTGTAGTTGCTGCGCATCCTCAAGCAGCATGTCACTGTCATTGTAGTCAAACAATTCAGCTGACTCCTCCGTGTGTGATAGTGAGGCTACGGCAGGAGTAGCTGTGGACATGGAGGCTGCATTAGATGCTTTGGCAGCTGAGGTGGACTGTAAAGCACTACAAGCCTGACTGGCAGAGGACGCGGAGGATGAGGATGGCCTGGTTAGCCAATCCTGCAAATCCTTTCTATGTTGCTGCTGCTGCTTAAGACGGCCAGCACCAGTTAGAAAGGACAAGCGTGCCCCTGCAGAGGATGCACCACGTCCTCGACGACCAGAGGCACAGCCTCCTGACACAGAGGCTGCTTGCCCTCTTATCTGTGCCTGGGAGCGTCTGCCTGTCCTTTTTGGTCTTTCTGACATGGTGAGTGATATATAGATTAAATATATACAGAACTCTGATTCAACTCTGGTATAAAGACTAAATATTTCCAGAACTCTGGTATAACTCAGTGAGACACCCTAATAGCTGGCAGCCAGTGACAAGACACAGATTAAAATTCCCAGAAACCTCCTATAAATCAGTGAGACCCCCTGATAGGACCCCCTGATAGCTGGCAACAGTGACAAGACACAGATTACAATTCCCAGAAATCTGCTAGAAGTATGTGAGCTGGCAGTGAGAAGACACAGATTACAATTCCCAGAAACCTCCTATAAACCAGTGAGACCCCCTGATGGGTGGCAGTGAGAACACACAGATTAGAATAATTGCCAGATATTTTGTATAAATGACTGACCCCCAAAAATGCTGGTGGCAGTGAGAACACACAGATTACCACAATTCCCAGATATTTTGTATAAATGACTGACCCCCAAAATAGTTGCTGGGAGTGAGAACACACAGATTAGAACAATTCCCAGATATTTTATAGAAACGAGACCCCCCCCAGTAGCTGGTGGCAGACTGGCAGTGAGAACACACACTAACACAACAACAATCTCCTCTCAAACACGTGCTGAAACGTACATGCCGCGAACACGCGGAAATGTTCGTAGTTCGCGAACATGCAAACAGGCGATGTTCGAATCGAACTCCGAACCGAACAGCTCATCTCTAGTTAAAACGTGCATAGCCGGGATTTAATGTTAAAACTCACATGTCCAGGATTTACAGTAAGACTCAGATTTATGGGATCTAAGATTAAAATGCTCATGCCCTGGATTTAAGATCAAAACACTCAGGTTCGGGTTTACATTAAGACAGTATAACAAGAAAAGCACATCATCTGTGAAAACTCACTGTGGCACTATTCTAATGTTGGCATTAACACCTTAGGGACCGCTGACGTACTATGTACGTCCTGCCCACGAGTGTCCCTTAGACCCGCGGACGTACATAGTATGCCAGCAGCGCCTAACCTCCCTTCCGCCCGATACTTACCTCCCTCGCCAGATCCCTCGCAGATCTGTCAGGGAGGAAGCCTGCCCCCATGATTTACATGGGCCGGTGAGCTCAATGACGTCACCACGCTGCGTGGTGACGTCATCAGCAGGCGCCCCATTGAAATCAATGGAGGGGGGTTCATTCAGAGCCCTCTATCTCCCCAACTATTGAAGATAGAGAGATGCAAGTTGCACCGCAGGAAAGTGAAGAGTCTCCCCTTTTCAGTGGTGTACTGCATTAATGGCTTCGTTGCCAGATCGCGATTTGGTGCAAATTCAAACCTGGAGGGGGCTGACAACTTGGATGTCAGCCAAGCCTCCAGGTCACCCCCACCCACTGACATCCTCACAATATGTGTGAGTATGTCAGTGGGCCAGTTACCCCCTTAGCTGCCATGTGGATATTGGTCGGATCCTTTGGATCCCTTTATCTCCTGATCCGTGGCAGTGAGAGTTCATATTATGATCATGACCTTTCCAATGATACCAAACATGACCAGGTTCGGTGTAAAAATAAAACTTTAAACAATATATAAACAAATAAAAACATAATAATAAAACAAATTTGTTTTGTTGTTTAATTTTTTGTCTGGGGGGGTTTAGTTAATTAGTACCTAGGCTGTCATCTAAAAATAATTAGCATAAAACAGTCAGAATGAGCTCAGCGCACATAGGTGAACTGGCTCAGCAGGGAAGGGGTTAAAAAGCAAAAACATGTAAAAATTGGGTATTTCTATTCTCGGGACAATATTTTGAAACTATTTAGCTGGGGTCTTTTTTGGCAGTTGTAGATTTTGGGGATTAGATTACAAAAAAGTGTGTTTTTACAATTTTTTCATCATATTTCATATTTTTTTTATAGTAAGTTATTCGATATGATGGAAATAATGGTATTTTTAGAAAGTCCATTTAATGGCGGGAAAAACAGTGTATAATATGTGTGGGTTGAATAAACGAGTAAGAGGAAAATTTGACCTAAACACTAACAGCGCAGAAACGTAAAAACAGCAGCAGTCACTAAAGGACGGATTTGTGTAAAACCGCCTGATCACTAAGGGGTTAAATGGCAGACGTTGATGGAAAACCTGAATGTCTCTCAATTCTCATTAGGGCCTGCCATTTAACACCCGAATTACGAAGGAGATGACTTCTCAGCAGCTCCAGTCGTAATCCTGACGAGGCGTTAAGAGATAACCTGTAAACATGTAACATAATGACTATTTCCTACATTTTTATTTTCTGTTAATCTGTAGATTTGTGTTTTTTTTTAATATCTTGCATTGCATTACTTTGTATTTCTGTAACATTTTAATGATTTTGAACCCAGGACGTACTTGAAAACTAGAGAAATCTCATTGTATCCTTCCTGGTAAAATCCTTTATAAATAAATAAATAAATAACACCAGCAGTGCTAAGCGCCACTGGTGTTATCTGCTCCAGGAGTCCATAGGACTCAACGGAGACAGGACAGACAGGATGTGATCTCGCATGAGCTCTGCAAGAGATACGGGTGGGCGAGCGAGCGAGCGAAGGGATATGTGGAGGAACACTGGGAACTGTTTGTTCCCAAGGGACCAGTCCGCGGAGTGAGGAAGCGGCGGATCGCACTGCTCTCACCACCAAGGGACCCGAGGTGAGTATGGGATTTAACGGTGGGCTTAGTTTTGTGTCTTATGTGATTATTATCAAAAGCAATCACATAACACCAGGGTCTGAGAAATGTTATTCTTTTTAGAATAACGTTAGACACAGACAGAGAACGGTCTCATTGGAATAGCTCATTCTCCATCTGCTGGGGCCACATTAGTATCTCCCATACAAAGTATAGGAGACAGTAATGTACAGTAACCGGACTCTACATCTGAGACGCACGCTCAGGTAAAATAAGCCATTAAAAAAATAAGCACAATGCTGGAGCCGTTCTGCCGAATGGTTCGAGTGCTGTGCTTAACAGCAACATGTGAATAGGGCCCTTTGGTTTTTGGGCTTTTTATTCTAAACAGGGACATTTTTCAGAATTCGGCTCACATCAAATCTCTTCAACTGAACCAGCTGATATTTTAAAAAAGAAAATGTCTGCAAGCAGCCAATATTTTTTTATGAAAAAACTGCTGATAGAATTAAATTGATCTCTTAGTGATTGGACTTAAAAATATAGCTGGGAAGCTAGTTGATTTCACATGAAAGTTTCATTTTCAGATTGTCTGGTTTAATTATACATAAATTAATTTCATTTGTATCATGGGGCTTAATGAGCACTTTTAATTGTTTATTGTCTATGGAGTAATTTCATCAGTTCTTTCACCTCAAATAACCTTTTGTATCATCTGATGTATATACATTTTTGGGTGTACATTATTTAGAACAATAAAGTATTACTTTGCATGTCTAAGTGCAGGTTAGTAATAAAAGGGAGAAAATAAAGAATTAAGTGGTTATTCAGAGAGCACTGAAATGTCACCGACATTTCAGTGCTCTCTTGTTCCCTGCACTTCGAGGAATCAAATTCCGCCATCCTGCAGTGAATTCTGCATTCACCGCAGGGTCCCAGAGTGCGGAGAAAAGCCGCGCATAAAGACTCTGAATGAAAAAAAAGGAAAAAGGCGCAAAACCGCCAAAATTATCGGATCCGATAATTTTGGTGGTTTTGCAGCTTTTTTTCTTGCAGAAAATATCAGATCCAATCTGATCCGAAATATTATCGGTTCGGATACAATCCTGTAATCCACCTCAGAACCGCCAAACCTGTCCAGAAAAAGCCGATGATCGGCTGAACACAGCGAAGACTAGTGACCAGAAAAAGCCGATAAGCCGACGAAGGGGACGACGACAAAACAATTGAAAGTGTCAATATTGAAACGCCGTTTGCTAAAAAACTACTGAATGAAAATGGCCGGAATTAACATATAAGGTCCTATGAATGATAATGAAAAGGTCTGTTACAGAAAAAAGAAACACTATTTAAAAAATGGAAAAACAATTTTGCCAAAAAAATCCCCAAAAATGCCTAAAAGATCCTAAAAAAAGATAAATAAAGAGAATTTTTACTACAGATTAAAAGAATAAACAGTTTATTAGATATTGAATAAAAATGTGAATATTTTTAACATTGAAACCTATGGGATTTGCCGGATTAAACCTGCCGAATGAAAGCACCAAACATCAGGGCATTCCGACAACTTTTCACTGCTGTTCGGTGTTCTCTGAATAGATTAACCATTGCGTCTCTATGGGGGATTTCTCTGTCTTCGAACAGGCACCGTATTTGCAGGCCGTTCGCCAAAATTTGAATAGCCAAAATTTCTGAATAGCCAAATGGCCACGAAATGGCACCGTACAAATGCCACTGTACAGAGCACTGGTGAGACCTCACTTGGAGTACTGTGTGCAGTACTGGAGACCGTATCTCCAGAAGGATATAGACATCTTAGAGAGAGTTCAGAGAAGGGCTACTAAAATGGTGTACGGCTTGAAGGAGAAAAGTTACCAGGAAAGGCTTAATGATCTTAACATGTACAGCTTGGAAAAAAGACGAGCCAGAGGAGATATGATAGAAACATTTAAATACGTAAAGGGAATCCACAAGGTAGAGGAAGGGAGTATATTTAAAAGGAAACAAAGTAGCAAAACAAGAGGACATAGTCTTAGATTAGAGGGGCAAAGGTTTAAAAGTAACATCAGGAAGCATTATTTTACTGAGAGGGTGGTGGATACATGGAACAGCCTTCCAGTAGAAGTGGTAGAGGCCAAAACAGTGATTGAATTTAAGCAGGCATGGGAGAGGCATAAGGCTATCCTAAACAAAAGATAAATCCAGGTAAAGTATCCATGTAATTGGGCAGACTAGATGGGCCGAAAGGTTCTTATCTGCCGACATTTTCTATGTTTCTATGTTTCTATGTTACAGGGAAATTCACTGTTCAGTGCCATATCTGGGCCAGATCAGCTGTCTCTGGATAACTCTGTTAATGAATGTAGACTAAGACTTTCATATAGGGCTGGCCTAGGTCCAAGGATAAAATGATGCCATCCTCATGTGTATGGGCGTATTACAAAGCTCCACAGAAAAAAAACTCACAGTAATGGGCAGTGTATATGAGTGTATAACAGAGTTCCTCAGCAATAAAACTCACAGTAGTGTGCAGTGAGTATGAGCGAATCACACATCCACCTACCCCCGTATACTCGCACACACGGTCACACATCCACAAATGTGATTGCACATACCCACACATCTACACACACAGTCAAACATTCCCACACACACAGCAACATGAATACCCACACAGCCAAGCACGGTCACGCCGCCCTGGATTGTATGAGGCCTCAGGAGACCTGGTGAACAGGCAGCTGATCGGCTTAGCCTAGTGCCGAGGCCCAGTGTTTGCTTGGGCTAGCCAAGTCCCTGGTGTTTGCTCGGCCTAGCCTAGGCCCTGGCGTTTGCTTGTTCTATACGAGGCCCCATTAGCTGATCAGCCTAGTCAAGGCCCAGCATTTGCTTGACCTAGCTGAGTCCCCAGCAGCCACCCGACCTAGCTGAGGCCCAAGCAGACGATCAGCCTAGCCGAGGCCCCAGCGGCCACTCGGCCTAGCCCAGGCCCCAGAGTTTGCTCGGTCTAGTCGAGCCCTTGGTGGCCGGTCGATCTAGCTGAGGCCCTGTGCCGCGGCCTGTTACAGCGGCAAAATACTGCCTGTAGCCGTGCCCCAATTGGGACCATTGACTGGACCTGCCCTGTTTTCATACAATCCTTTTGTAATACCAAACACGTTTTTATGTTATTTCAATATATATAAATATTAACCATGTTGAAGGTCCAAATTAATCCATAGTGAAGGTCCATAATTAATCCTTCCTACTCAAAAAGGTCAAGTTAACTGGAATAAAAAAATTAAGCAAACCTTTTGCTAAAATAGACCTAAATTTTATCATTTTTTTCTGATCTTTCAAAATGATAAAGATTAATTTCAGTTATTCAATTCAATTACCTCTTAATTCTAGTTTCAATCTAGCAAATAATTGATCTTTTTTCAAATCCTCTGACACGTTTGCTTGCTGTCATTCTGTTCAAGATGATTGCCATATCGTAGAACATGTAAAAGCACAGACTGTCTTGCAGAATTTACTTGTCAATATAATAATTTAAGTCATCTTGTGCATGGTGTACCATAACCAAAAAATGATTGCAAGCACTTTACTTATTACTAAGAATGAGATGCTGCAGCGCTGTTATTTTATTCAATGCTTTTCAGTTTCACAATGCTAACTGATAAGATAAATAAATATATTTAATTAAATCCAGTTGTATGCGGATGTGTATTAAATGAAATAATTAAGTAAAACTTAACAAGATTTTGTTACTGTTTGATAACTCTGTTAATGGTGCTTAAGCAAGTCTCTATATTGGCAAGCTTGCAAGAACACAGCTATTGAACTGTGCGCATTTCACTCCTTTGCTACCAAAGAAAGTTAAACTAATCTAGAAACATGGGGCCTGTTTTCAACCGATGTACAATTAGTGAGACCATAAGGGAGAAGAACTGCGCTAGCAGATTTCCCTCACTGCCTCTCTGTTACTGATGCAATTCCAACCCTGCTGCGCCATGTGTGGCTGAGCTCAGAATAATTGTGAGCCATAGGCTGATACTTTCAGCGACACTACTGTGAATATTAGGTCCAGGATTCCATAGGACTACATGGAGCCTTGCATGAGCCTGCACAAGCTATATGCAAGCTTCGATGTGCAAGGACCACGGAAGAAGACATGGAGGGATATGGGAATTATTTGTTCCCATTCTCACTTTGCTTGTGAGCAGAGGAAGCAGCAGATCATGCCGTCCTCTACACCGTGGGATCTTAGATGAGCATGGGATTTGTTCAGGGGTTAAATAAAAGTATTAAGTGATATTGCAAAATCACTTAACACCAGGGGTTGAAAGATGATAATCAGTCACTGAATACCATCTCGCTTAGAGGAGGATGAGCTAGGTTGCAATGGCTCGATCTCCTGTAGGGAAGCGCAAATTCTCGTTTCCAATACAAAGTATAAGCGACGTGAATTTAGAATAAGCTTGCTCAACAACAAAGGCACAAGCCAGGCTTACGTCTTGGTTTTGATGGCTTGGGACGATTTTATGCTAACTTCTGGAGCAATTTTTATTCACTGGTCCAGTCATTAGCTTATCGTCCTGGTTGGAATCAGGCCCACGGATTTTCTACAGACCAAGATCTACAAGGGGAATACTATTTGTGTTCTGTTTCACATATTACCATAGATACTCGAGTATAACGCGACCCGAGTATAACGCCAGGGGTAGAGATTCATTATGGAAATAAGAATATTACTCAAGACTCGAATATAACGCTAGGAGCAAAAGTATGAAAGTATAAATTTTCAAAAACACAACAAAAGTCTGTTAAGTTACTGTTGTTCCATGTTTTAATTTCATGTTCATTCCACCCCACTCACACCCTCGTTCCTCCAATGGTTGTTAGAGAGCGGGGGTGCAGAGTGAGAGGTAATGCATTATCGTGGCTATTTTAGAATGGTGATAGATGTAATTGAGCGTTTTGATTGCTTGGAATATAATTCTCTTATGATAAAGTTCTGCACATGAAACTAAATAAATAAAATCCGTTAGCGCAGGTATGGCATAAGGGCGCATTTTTTAGATTTAATTATTGCAATTGCATTTAATAAGATTATATATATAATGTTAGGAACCTATGCATATACTCATGCACTGCAAAAAGACACATTTTGAAATTGATAAAAACTTGCTTTACCTTAAAAAATTAATATTGTTTATATGAAGCAGAGTATATGATAAATTTGATAAATTGTGACATACAGAAATTATTTATTAAAGGGGTTAATGTTACTGTTTTTTATTGCAAAGGTTAATGTAGGTTTTTGGATTGAAGGGTTAATAGAGGGCTGAATAGTATTGGAGATGTTTTGTACAGAGGTACTTGAGGGCTGCAGTCATTAAGGGTTAATGGTTAAAGTCAGGGCTGCAGGGTTAAATTGGGATTCCAGAGCGTGCACGTGTCAGACAGCTCCTGGAAGCAATCAGATCTTCACTCCCTTGCAGCTGTTCCGTGTATAACGCGACCCCTACAGTTTAAGGCTAGGGTCAGACGAACGCATTTTTCACATGCGTTTAGCCGCACGAAATCACGGCCGTGCTAGCAGCAAATGACGTCCAATGCCGGGGAACATATGACGAATGGCCGCACGAAAGTTCGTCCGTGCAACGCAAGTGGCCAACGAACGCATTTTTTCGAGAACGTCAAACCGCTACTACTGACGTACAGAGTGCGCTGCGGCCGCATAGCGGCGTGTGTGTGTGATTAGGAGATGTCAGACGCTGCTAATGTCCGGCTAAGGCCCCCGGCACACGAGCGTATTTTTGCCTCATGTGCGCCCGCACTTCCCTGCGTCCGTGGGTTTTTGACGGGGAAAGCCCTCCACCGGACGTGAAAAAGGCCTCCCCGTCAAAAAGCTAAACGGACGCTGAAAGGATACAAAGCGCGATTCTCCATAGGAGGATCGTGCTTTGTACGCTGAGCGCAGAGAATGGAAGGAACGCCCACTTTCACGGACGTTCCTTCCATTCTCTCAAAACGCTCGTGTGCCGGGGGCCTAACATAACGTCCAGACACAAAAAGTGTTTTATTGATGATCCGTACAAAATCACGGACAAAAAGGCGCATCGTATGACCGCTATCGCGCATTCCGGGAAAAAATACGTACGTTCGTTCGAACGCATTTTTTCACGGACAACGTGAAAAATGCGTTCGTCTGACCCTAGCCTTAAGCTTGATTTATTGCTCAAAAAACTCGCGGTATACACGAGTATCTACGGTACACATATTTCACAATCATCTTCCAGCACAACAGCAGGACAATCGGTCCCCCACTTGTACTGGCAGAAAATTTGAAAAACCATGCAAGATTCACATTGATCCCTTCATATAATATCAGCAGCAGATTAGTACAAGTAGCAGTGCCACTAAGACTCATACTAATCCCATACTAAAACAAAACAAAACGCAGAGGGCCCTATTCCCTATCTCGCGCTAACGTGGGGACACTGCGCTTGCAAATTACCCCGTAGCGCCCCCATGTTACCGCGATATTCCAGGGCTAGTGCTACCTCAGTGCCTTGCCCCGAAATGCAGCGCTAACTATTGGGTTTCTCACGGTAGCGCTTCCGCGCCACTGTGAGTATCACCTCCAGGAGTCCATAGGTCTCCATGGAGGGTTGCGCTTCTGGGACACAAGCCCTGCACTATCTCTCTCTCTTGCGAGATCGCGCAGTGCCACGGAGTGATTGCGGAAGGAAACAAAAAGTGGAAGATCAGGCCACTGTTCTCACCGCAGGATGAGAGGTGAGTATCAGATTTATTTAGAGATGGTTTTAAGGAGATGAATTTATTGTCAGAATCAAGTTGTGCCAGCTTTTAGAAGGTGCTAAGTTTTGTCTCTCTGCATCCCTTCGGTAATTAACGCTAGCACTTTGTAATACCTTACTTATCGAAACGCTAATGTAGGTTTGCGCTCGCCATGTTGAGTATAGGATGCACATAGTACATCAAGATAGCGAAAGCGAACGCAAAAAACGATGCGTTAACGGATTAGTAATGGGGTAGAGTGTCACATCCTCGGCACCTGCAGACCTTCAGGGGGGGTCTGGGCACTTAGCGGCATCGTTGGCTGGCCGGGTGCCAGAAGTTCTGGCCATTCGTGCATCTAGAGGGGCGTTTGCGCGGCATGGTGACACCATGCTGCGTGGTGACGTCAGCTGCAGTTTTCAGCTATTTGCAAATTTGCGCCAAATCGCGATTCAAAACTGGAGGGGAATGACATCTTGGAGGTCAGCCAAGCCTCCAGGTCACCCCAACCCACTGACATCCTCACCATATGTGTGAGTATGTCATTGGGCTAGTTAACCCCCTAGCTGCCATGTGGAGATAGGGGGATTTTTTGGATCCCCTTATCTCCCGATCCGTGGCAGCTTGAGGGTCATATGTGACATCATTGGAAAGGCCTGATCATGACAGGTTTGGTGTAAAAATAAAATTTTAAAAAATAAATAAATCTTAAAAAAATATTTAATTTTTTTTGTCTGGGGGGGTTTAGTTAAATAGTACCTAGGCTGTCATCTAAAAATAATTAGCATAAAATGGTCAGAATGAGCTCAGCGCACATAGGTGAACTGGCTCAGCAGTGAAGGGGTTAAAAATAAAAAACATGTAAAAATTGGGTATTTCTATTCTCGGGACAAAATTTTGAAACTATTTATCCGGGATCTTTTTTGGTGGTTGTAGATTTTGGGGATTAAATCACAAAAAAGTGTGTTTTTACCATATATTTCATATTTTTTTTATAATAAATTATTTGATATGATGGAAATAATGGTATTTTTACAAAAGTCCATTTAATGGCGGGAAAAACGGTGTATAATATGTGTGGGTTGAATAAACGAGTAAGAGGAAAATTTGACCTAAACACTAACAGCGCAGAAACATAAAAACAGCAGCGGTCACTAAAGGACGGATTTGTCTAAAACTGCCCGGTCACTAATGGGTTAATTATCACGCATAACCTTGATATAGAGAGTAAATCTCTCCGGCATAGCGCTGACTCAGTTTATCCATCGATCTGTCTTGTTGCCGAATCGGAGTGTATGAGGACCTTTCTTGTTGCCAAATCTGCCTGTATGAAAACCTTCTCTGTTGCCAACTTGGAAAGTTTGTATGACCACGCTTCTGTTAACCCCTGGTGTATGAGCACACTGCCTAAACCTCTTCCTGACTGCTTTCCGCTTCTCAGTGAGGTTAACCCTTTGTGGCTCAGCGACAACTTGATCTCAAAACCTGCTGTGACTAAACTGTTCTCATTATTGTTGGTCTGTCTATTCTCCCTGGCTGGGAGTGATAGGGTTAGTCGTCCCGACCATTCAAGGATCGGGGGGTCTAGAAGTCTGTCCAAAAGGATTCCCACCACAGTTGTGAGGGGTGAGCAGGACAGCGAATGTGACATAGAGTCAGGAATGTAAAATGGGGGGGCATGCGTTAAACACACTTTTCTTGGCGCTAACGCTTACATATCAAGGTGC
Source organism: Leptobrachium leishanense (assembly GCA_009667805.1). Lineage (NCBI taxonomy): Eukaryota > Metazoa > Chordata > Amphibia > Anura > Megophryidae > Leptobrachium > Leptobrachium leishanense. The sequence goes on along the minus strand of CM019067.1, from coordinate 122,760,011 downwards.
TAACGCTAGGGCCAACTATAGAATAGAGCCAAGAGAGTTTTAGTTAATTTAAATGGCATTAAAGTTTCAAGCCACCTTCCCATGCTAAGGCAAGCCTTTCAAACTGGATCCTAATCTAATGCCAACACACAGCCTCTTGCCTTTTTTTCAGCTCAAATAAAATGGTAGATTTGTGTGTACCGTACAATAAACAATCTTCTTCTGTGGCAAAAGGAATATTAAAAAAATTGTAGAATATTTTATGTGTATAAAATAAATAATTAATCTTTAACATATAAATAAACACATGAATTAAATGAATATATTGAAATTTATATACAACAATCATAATGAAAATGAAATATGTTTAAATTGATTCAAAATGTATATTCAATAGACTAGCCCTAGTAGTAATAATTTAATTTGTAATAATTTAATTTACTTAATAAGCCTAATTAAAATAATAATTGATTAACAGTAATTGAAATTTAACTTTATTAAGTACTATCAGAATTATTACTATATTAATAACATATAAGTGCAAGTACTGGCTGGGTGGAGTAGAGGTAACATCACTGCTCTATAACCGTGGAGAGACTGTGGAGACAGAGGTTCGAATCCCGGCAAGAGCACCTCTCCAGTAAATGTCCTTGGGCAAGACACCTAACGATACATACTTGCCACCCAGGACATACTCTAAAACAAGAGAAATATCAATGTATCCTTCCTGGTAAAATACTTTCTCAAAACAAAAATATACACGTACAAGTAAAAATGGAGCAGAATTTTAGGTTTAGAATTAAGAGTTTGGGTTAAAGCTAAACTCTAACTCTAATTTCTAACCCTAGCTAGGAAATTGTTGCTCCACTTCAGCCCTGAGCATCAAATTTGGCATTAAAATCATTCGATTCTGAATTGCAGAGGCATTTAATTTGGTCTATCTGAATTGAGTCATCTTTTTTTTAAAGACTCGTCTTTATTTACGCATCTTTATTTTAATGCTTCTATAAACAGCATCTTTCTTACAGTTAACAGCCTCACTCAGTATGGAGTAACATTCTGCATGTGAGAAATAAACTACTTTCTTGTGGTAAGCGGCAATACTAGGTGGGAGAAAACTAACCTGAGTAGAAGATAATGCCATGAAGTACATATTTAAATCTGAAAACTCATGATTAGATTTCAATTTGGTTCTAAACTTGTACACAGAAATCTCAATTTATATAGAAACGGAACCCTGCTTTAATTTAAAAAAAAGATGTGCTATAAAACCACAGATTTCATGTGTCATTGCATATACGATTGCTTTCTTTGTATGAATATTTATATATTATGTTTCTTATAATATATATTCCCTACTGAAGTCTAGCAAAAGATTAGCGTATCCTTCCAGGTGAAATTAATTGATATTAGCTATTGAATCATATATTGTATCAGAGATTGTTATATTAGTATATCATAAGGGCCCATTATTTTATAATTACTCAGTAGAAGTAAAGAAACAAATAGCCTTAGATGTAGCCATTAATTTACTTTAAGACTTTTACTTAATTAGTTCAGTTCTAACTGGAATATGATGTACTTTTTCTATCAAATAAAATTATTTTTGGTATTTATAAACCTAATAATGGTTTGAAAACAGAACAGATTGCTCCTGGATACTTCAGGGGGTTGTTATTTAACAACATTGGTACTGCCTGGACTCAGAAGCTGTTTCTTTATGCTAACAATTTATTTTATCCATTTACTAAAAGAACAGAGACAAGTGACAATCTGTAACTACCATTCTGCAGCAAAATCCATGAGATTATAAAATAATCACTTTCCGAGAAGCTAAATTTTCATACATTCACATATTTCCTGGGATAGACAGTACTGTATGTGAAAAACTTTACGTTATTTACCTATATGAGGGTCTTTAAAATCATTAATATATAGACTCCAAGATGATAGACCTTGATCACAAATAGAGTAACAAATACATGTCTATGCTGTATACAAATACATTTCCAACCTGTGCTTGGTCTTGATAAGTAGCATTAGCAGGCAATGTGAAATGCATAGAAGATAGTTTGAGATTTCATTGGTGATCACTATCCTATATGATACTAAAGAGATACTCTAGGGTTAAAATGGCATGTGGGTGGGTATGAAGGGGTTAAATATTAATCCTCCTGACCCATCCCTCACCCCATCTTGTTTTAATCCAAGAGTGACAGTTTATTCTGGAGCCAGGCTCCCTCTACACTGCTTCTGAATGGACAAGGTGTGGCTTGTAACGTCTACCAATTTGCGTGGTTTATTGTAGACAATCAGATTTTTCTGTACCCTCTAACTCCTGATGCACAATGACAGAGATGTACTACTTGTATTACGATAGAACAGAATATCTCAATATTAATAATTAAACAATTTAAAAAGCTCTGTATAACCTCCCAACCTTCTTGACTTTCTCATATGCTTCTAGTCCTCAAAGTCATGTAGTGTAATTGTCAACACACTTGGCCACTCCCAATATCAAAATATATCGATAAATGTTCACTCTATGAATATGGACTACACGGTAGGCTTGTGCACGATTCTTTTTTTTGGTTCGGACTTTGTAAATTTTCGTTTCGACCGATTTTCCGTTTCGGTCCGGTTCGTTTTTCGTATCGACTTTTTTTTTTCGTGATTTCGGAAATTTTCGTGTTTTTCGGAACGTCTGTTCTCCTCGTTTCAAAGTGTCTATTCATTTTGACGTAAACTAATGGTTTTTCGGATACGATAATTATACAATACGATAATTCTGCTGATACGATAATTCTGCCATTGAGATTTCTCATGTTTTACAAGAAGGATACATTGAGATTTCTCTGGATTTCCAGGAAGGATACATTGAGATTTCTCTGGTTTCCCGGGAAGGATACATTGAGATTTCTCATGTTTTACAAGAAGGATACATTGAGATTTCTCATGTTTTACAAGAAGGATACATTGAGATTTCTCGTGTTTTACAAGAAGGATACATTGAGATTTCTCTGGTTTTCCAGGAAGGATACATTGAGATGGGAATGATACAAAATTGAATTACAGAATCAGCGATATAAATACGATGTCCGAAATTCCTGAAATGGAACCGAAATCAGGAATGGAGACGAAATCACGAATTGAACGAAAATGAATTTCGATTTTACACATTTCTACTCCATTCAAAAATTCCGAAAAGTTTTTGTTTCGGCTCAAATTTTTTTTCGGATCTGCCGTTTTCGGATCTGAAAATTTTTGGAAAATCGGCCGAATTCGAATGCACGAATTGGGAAATTTCGTGAAAATTCTGAAATTCCGAAACCCGAAAAGCACATCCCTACTCCACGGTCATATTTTCACAGATAAAAATAAGAACATACAGTAATATAGAGTACACAAATTCCTCAATCGAATTTCTTAGTTACATTAATCTATCACATAAAAACAATGAATAGTAAATTTCAGTAAATTAATAGTAAATCTGTCTCTATCTCTCCATGTAGGGCTACTTTGTTATCAAACATTCTCTATCCATATGCCACATTCTTCAGTATAACACAGCTAACATATTCTTAGAGAAAAGTGTGCCAACTCATTCTACAAACCACGTTCAATACATTAGAAAAGAAAAAAAAACAGACCTGTGTTACTAAATGTAGTAGCATAGGTTTTGCCAAATAAATAATTTTGACAGAAATTTTCTCCTGACTTCTCATAAACAATCTATTTGAATGAAAAACATGTTGACATGAAAACATTCTTCCAGATTGTCTTAGAGACGTGAACTGAAAATAAGTAAGCATTAAAAAGAGTAATATTTGTGCGTGTGGCAGTATTTGATCTAGAATACAATTAATATCATAAAACTGAGCTGCAGAAAAATAAGTTGCCTAAATGCAAAGCATGCAATGGCATTAATATAAACTATATCAATGTCTTCTAAGTTTATAGATTGATCATTCGTTCATGTTTGTCTTGACTCATAATCAATATTTTAAAGTACATAATTAAGATTATGCTACGTTTCAAACACTTGAGGGAACTCTCTGGGGGTTAATCAGAGAGCATGGAAATGTCGCCGACATTTCAGTGCTCTGCCGTTCCCCACACTTCGTGGAATCAAATGTCAACACCCTGAAAGTGAAACTTGAAAGTGTTAAAATTGAAACCTAGTTTGCAAAAAAACTACTGAAAAAACTACTGAACGAAAATGTCTGAAATTTACATATAATGTCCTATGCATGATAATAAAAACGTCTGTTACAGAAAATAGAAAATCCGCTATTAAAAAAACAAAAAATATATATTGCATGAAAAAATCCTGAAAAATGGTTAAAACATCCTAAAAAAATCAATAAATAAAGAGACTTTTTACTGCAGATTAAAATATTAAACGGTTTATTAGATATTGGATAAAAACAGGAATATTTTTAACATTGAAGCCTGGATAAACCTGCCGAATGAATGCACCGAACAGCAGGGCATTTTGGCAACTTTTCACTGCTGTTCGGTGTTCTCTGAATAGATTCTTCTGTTCTTTCTTCTCTATGGGGAATTTGAACAGGCACCGTACTTGCTGGCAGTTCTCCAAAATTTGGCGAACTGCCTGCTCTCTGAACAGCCGAATGGCCCCGTAATGTCACCATACGGGGAAATTCCCTGTTCGGTGCCATTTCGGGGCCAGATCGGGTCTCTCTGAATAACCCCTTCTATACAATGTATTCCACCTCCACTTTTACTCCCCTTAAATAACTGGGCAGATGTTATAGATCTGCACAAACGACGATGGAGTCACCCGGTAAACTTTATGAAGACCTGCTTTATTCTCATGACGTTCTGTGTGTCTCCAGCTTCTGTTTCCTGTTTCCACTAACACCCTTTCACTTCCTGTCTCCACCCTCATGTCACCACACATCTATGTATACATGCAACACACATATTCTACAGATGTTGTCACCTTTTAGTTTAGGTGAAAATACCTTTTCACTTGGCTTGGCTGGTCCTCCTCTTTGGCTCTCGGATTCACAAATTTCAGAAGTCCCTGGAGTTTCTCACACAATTTGCATTGCTTGCATAACTATCGTAAGTACACTACACAAATTGTGTGTATCGCAGAACTTGGCATGCTTTCTCCCAGAATGCTCCCTGCTGTGAGCAGTCTGAGACAGGATGATCTCAGCATGCAGTTGACCAACAGCAGATGGGATATTTAAAATCGCTAAGGGGTATACACATCTTGCGTTGAAAACCGTTGCCGAATCTATTTCCCCAGAGCTATATTAGCGACTCAAGACACAATATTAGGTAGTCACTTACAGATAATTGCAGCAGCGTTGTGCACCGCTGCTGATATCGGCTGCTGGAGTCGATAGGATCCCATGGAGCCAAGTGCAATCTTGCCACGAGCTCTGTCTACTCTTCTACCGTGGAAGAATACTGGGAACTTTTTGCTTGTAGTTTACCGCTGCGTATGGTGAGAGGATGCAGTGGATTGTGTTGCCCAATTCGCTGTGGGATCAGAGGCAAGCTTGGCATTTTGAAACGTTTTTTAAGTGCTAACACCAGTAGCTACGATGAAATAGAACAATGTTCTCGATGTGAGTGTTACTAACATTTTCTTTGCAAAGTACTAGAGCCGCTCATTTACAGTAAGCAGCTGCAATATTTGAGCCACATCGAAAGCTTGCGAATTGTCCAAAATAGTGGCTAGAGCAGTTAAGCTAGTGGCTGAAGCCATTATGTATAACAACCTGAGCTTCTACAGTTTGGTTGAAATAGGGCCCCTGGTCTCCCATTAAGGTTGCGATGTGTGAGAAACTGATTATGCAGGAGCTCAACCAGCTTCTTGGCAGGAATATGCAACACGCCCATTTTAATTAAAATAAAGATATTGGTTGTGTTTTAATAAAATAACTCTCATTATATTTTGTTGGCACAAAATCAAAAGTTATTATTTTTGGTATGCAGAAAAATGAGAGTCTCGAGGGCATTGAAGAAGTAAGACGAGGAAGGTTTAACATGACAAAACTATCATTTCCTGCTGTAGAAAATAAATCTATACTGAAAATAGATAATGAGTAAATCATAAAATTCGAGTTACACAAATCTTTTAAGCGTTTCCTTAAAATGCTTATTTTGATTCTTGACACTGCGACAATACTTTAACAAGATCGACCAATGTGTTTTAATAGGCCTGTAGAATCTTTGCAACCCATTATTGTATGCCATTGCCATCAGTACTGCTACAACACTATATACAGTTGTGTTCAAAATTATTCAACCCCCAATGCTGTAAAGGGTTTTAGGGAATTTAGTGTACATTTGTAATTGTATTCAGAATGAAATCCTACAAGGACTTTTTAAAGAACCATATGCAACTAAAATTACATCAATTGGTTTTGTAATACAGTAGTAAATGTTTCTTTTGTGAATTCTTCATTGACACAATTATTCAACCCCTTAAAGACTACCACTCTGAAGAACAGAGGTTCATTCAAGTGTTTTCAATCAGGTATTGAAAACACCTGTGGATGTCACGGAGCAGCAATAAAGCATAATAAGCACCAATTAGGCAGCTTTAAAGTGACTGTGATACTCAGCTCCTTCTAGACATTTACTGGTGTGGTTACAAACATGGTGAAGTCAAGATAATGGTCCAGGAAGACAAGAGAAGAGGTGATTACTCTTCACAGGAAGGGCAATGGCTATAAGAAGATTGCAAAGATGTTAAACATACCAAGAGAGACCATAGGAAGCATTATTCGCAAATTCAAGGCAAAGGGCACTGTTGAAACGCTACCTGGTCGTGGCAGAAAGAAGATGCTGACTTCGACTGCTGTGCGCTACCTGAAGCATAGAGTGGAGAAAAGTCCCCATGTGACTGCTGAGGAACTGAGAAAAGATTTGTCAGATGTGGGTACTGAAGTTTCAGCTCAGACAATACGGCGCACACTGCGTAATGAAGGCCTCCATGCCAGAACTCCCGGGCGCACCCCCTTGCTGTCTCCAAAGAATAAGAAGAGTCGACTGCAGTATGCCAAACGTCATGTGGACAAACCACAGAAGTTTTGGGATAGTGTTCTGTGGACTGATGAAACAGAATTAGAACTGTTTGGGCCCATGGATCAACGCTATGTTTGGAGGAGGAAGAACAAGGCCTATGAAGAAAAGAACACCTTGCCTACTGTGAAGCATGGTGGGGGGTCAATCATGCTTTGGGGCTGTTTTGCTTCTGCAGGTACAGTGAAGCTTCAGCGTGTGCAAGGTACCATGAATTCTCTTCAGTACCAGGAGATATTGGATGACAATGTGATGCAGTCCGTCACAAACCTGAGGCTTGGGAGACGTTGGTCCTTTCAACAGGACAATGATCCCAAGCATACCTCCAAGTCCACTAGAGCATGGTTGCAGATTAAAGGCTGGAACATTTTGGAGTGGCCATCGCAGTCACCAGACTTAAATCCGATTGAGAACCTCTGGTGGGACTTAAAGAAAGCAGTTGCAGTGCGCAAGCCTAAGAATGTGACTGAACTGGAGGCTTTTGCCCATGACGAATGGGCGAAGATACCCGTAGATCGCTGCAAGACACTTGTGTCAAGCTAGTCTTCACGTTTAAAAGCTGTTATAACTGTAAAAGGATGTTGTACTAAGTACTAAGATTGAATGTCACTTGGGGGTTGAATAAAACTGATAATGATGTGAGCACAGAAAAGACATTTGTGGTTATTTCATTATAAATGTTATGTTATATTTGTCTGACCTACACGTGCCTCTTTGATTTAATTGTAAGCAAGATGACTGAATGATCAAAATCAATGTCAACCTGGCCAAAACACTCAATTTCAGTGGGGTTGAATAATTTTGAACACAACTGCAGTTTGTGGTAAACATTTCCCTATGAAATTTAATATACAATCTATTTATACAATTTCCTTAACCCTTTCTCTGCAGAGGACATGTGGGGAACGTCTTCATTGACTCCTGCTATATGCGGGGGACGTTACCCACATGTCCTACGCTTGAGGGAGCCCTCGGAGAAATACTCACCTCTCTCTCCGGGGTACCGCAACGTTCTGACTTCATGGAAGTCAGACGCCAGTGGCGACTCTAGGAACAATATTTAGGGGGGGCACGGAAGATACCACAGTCAAAACTGGGGGGGCACTAATAATTTTCACCACTAAATCATACCACTGAATAAAACTAAGGGCCCTATCACCTGGTGTGATAGCTAAAAGCCCATCGCTAAAGGAAAAATGACCGCGAGTCGCTAAAACTTAGTGCCTGACGACCTACTAACAGATCACTTTGTCTGCAGTAGTCCATGAACAAGGTCGTTTGGCGCATGCTAGGAAAACTCTAAGACCCGAGCTGAGACCCAGCGCTAATGCAGTTGTGTACAGGATAGAACTGTTTTTTTTTCCAATGCAGAGTGCCGGGCCATACCTATCCCCCGCCCTCACAAGCTTGAATATGAACACATCCAGTGAATAATCTCACACCCTGCATTATTAAAATCCTCCAAGGTGGCCATATCATCCATGTTTTGATGCACACATATATTAAGACTGATGGACATTGCATGATAAACGCCACCCGACAGCATGTAACTGCACTGCATTTAATAGATCCAAAAGGAAGGCCAGGTGAGCGACAAAAATTTCCCTGCTGCAGCATATAAATAATACATGTTTCAGGGCAAGACTTGTTCACGTGTCCCTTTAAACGTGGTCCACACGGTCACCCTAATAATCAACCACTTCCATACTATGAATAACCCCAGCATAAAATGTTTAAAATTAGGAAAAATATTAGAATTAGGATATATGTGGATAAATGGATACATTTATAATAGAGCCTACTGCAACAGCAACGACAATGCTGACCAGATCCAGTGCTATGGTGTATGGGGCCAAGAGAACACCTGTGCTGCATTCCTTTCAATTGTCTGTTAATTTTGGGCGAAGATCTGTTTTTTCTGTTTTTTTGGAGTTCGCACCAGGGTTGAGCAGTAGGTAAAATGTTGCAATTAGCGACCCTCAAAAAAGTAGCGCTGGCACCAAGTGATCTGTTAGCTGCAAAAGCACTAGAGATCTCTAGAGCTCCCCGTGTTAAGTAAAGGACGCGGAAAGTACAGTAAGCTCGCGCTACAAATTGCTAATAGTGATTTTTCCCATTTGCAGCGGGAGGAAAACAATCTGTTGGTCAGGCGCTAGACTCAATTAACCTGGCGCTAACGCAAAACCATGCGAACGCAAGGGTTAACCCACACCAGGTAATAGTGCCCTAAATAAGTATATATAAATAAGATTCCAAAACCCCAGAGTAATGTGATGCAATGAGTAATGTGATGCAATGATGCCTTTTTATTGTACTAACCTGATACTTTATTTGCCACAATTCGGCAGTTTTCGCTGAATGTCTGATAACTGTTTCAGCGACTCTACTTTTAGCAAATTACAGTGACCATTCGCTAAATAGGAATTCACTATATTTTCGGCGAAATGAATTCCCCAAAATGTGAGGAAAAGCAGAGGATCTAAAGATGATTAGACTCTTTAGATTCTAACTTCCATAATAACCCCTAAAATGCCATAAACCCAGGGAAATACAATAAAAATAACAAACAATGTGGCATTAACCTACCCATTAACCCCTAATTTGCCATTAATCAAGGTAAAACATGAAATGAATACACTGTGAGGCATGTAGCTATCGATTAACCCCTACAATGCTATTAAGTAAGGTAAAAATAAAATGTATACCGTGAGGGATGAAGCCTACCCATTAACCCTTAATATACAACTAAACTAAGGCAAAAACTAACGTAATACACAATGTAATGTATACTCTGAACATTAACCACTTCACTGCTGAGACATTTCAACCCTGTGAAAATGCTTAAGTTTAAGTGCCCGTTATTGTTTAATGTTTTATGACTTTTATTTCAAATTGAATATGGTCATGTTCTGCCCTCAAGAATCTGCCCTTTCCAATGACCCCTAGATCGTCCATATACGATGCACAGGGACAGAGATACAGTGGTCCGAATAAGTGTGGTAAGATGGATGCTGATTTTTGGTGGGGGGCACATGGGGGGCAAAGAATAACCTAGGGGGGCAATTGCCCCCCTTGCCCCCCTGTAGAGTTGCCTATGTCATACGCCAAATTTATACCCCTCCTGATGTCAATGACCTCATTGCGCCATGCACGATGATGTCATTTTCAGGCGACCCCAAGGCAATGCCAGGAAATTGCCTGAAAGGGAGGAGGGGATCCATTCGGATCCCTCTCCCTTCCAATCAGGAGATGCGATATGGACAAGCCAGGCACCGCTTGAAAGGGGAGAGTCTCCCCCGCCCCCACAAGCTTGAATATGAACACATCCAGTGAATAATCTCACACCCTGCATTATTAAAATCCTCCAAGGTGGCCATATCATCCATGTTTTGATGCACACATATATTAAGACTGATGGACATTGCATGATAAACGCCACCCGACAGCATGTAACTGCACTGCATTTAATAGATCCAAAAGGAAGGCCAGGTGAGCGACAAAAATTTCCCTGCTGCAGCATATAAATAATACATGTTTCAGGGCAAGACTTGTTCACGTGTCCCTTTAAACGTGGTCCACACGGTCACCCTAACAATCAACCACTTCCATACTATGAATAACCCCAGCATAAAATGTTTAAAATTAGGAAAAATATTAGAATTAGGATTTATGTGGATAAAGGATACATTTATAATAGAGCCTACTGCAACAGCAACGACAATGCTGACCAGATCCAGTGCTATGGTGTATGGGGCCAAGAGAACACCTGTGCTGCATTCCTTTCAATTGTCTGTTAATTTTGGGCGAAGATCTGTTTTTTCTGTTTTTTTGGAGTTCGCACCAGGGTTGAGCAGTAGGTAAAATGTTGCAATTAGCGACCCTCAAAAAAGTAGCGCTGGCACCAAGTGATCTGTTAGCTGCAAAAGCACTAGAGATCTCTAGAGCTCCCCGTGTTAAGTAAAGGACGCGGAAAGTACAGTAAGCTCGCGCTACAAATTGCTAATAGTGATGCACTAAGTGATTTTTCCCATTTGCAGCGGGAGGAAAACAATCTGTTGGTCAGGCGCTAGACTCAATTAACCTGGCGCTAACGCAAAACCATGCGAACGCAAGGGTTAACCCACACCAGGTAATAGTGCCCTAAATAAGTATATATAAATAAGATTCCAAAACCCCAGAGTAATGTGATGCAATGAGTAATGTGATGCAATGATGCCTTTTTATTGTACTAACCTGATACTTTATTTGCCGCAATTCGGCAGTTTTCGCTGAATGTCTGATAACTGTTTCAGCGACTCCACTTTTAGCAAATTACAGTGACCATTCGCTAAATAGGAATTCACTATATTTTCGGCGAAATGAATTCCCCAAAATGTGAGGAAAAGCAGAGGATCTAAAGATGATTAGACTCTTTAGATTCTAACTTCCATAATAACCCCTAAAATGCCATAAACCCAGGGAAATACAATAAAAATAACAAACAATGTGGCATTAACCTACCCATTAACCCCTAAATTGCCATTAATCAAGGTAAAACATGAAATGAATACACTGTGAGGCATGTAGCTATCGATTAACCCCTACAATGCTATTAAGTAAGGTCAAAATAAAATGTATACCGTGAGGGATGAAGCCTACCCATTAACCCTTAATATACAACTAAACTAAGGCAAAAACTAACGTAATACACAATGTAATGTATACTCTGAACATTAACCACTTCACTGCTGAGACATTTCAACCCTGTGAAAATGCTTAAGTTTAAGTGCCCGTTATTGTTTAATGTTTTATGACTTTTATTTCAAATTGAATATGGTCATGTTCTGCCCTCAAGAATCTGCCCTTTCCAATGACCCCTAGATCGTCCATATACGATGCACAGGGACAGAGATACAGTGGTCCGAATAAGTGTGGTAAGATGGATGCTGATTTTTGGTGGGGGGGCACATGGGGGGCAAAGAATAACCTAGGGGGGCAATTGCCCCCCCTTGCCCCCCTGTAGAGTTGCCTATGTCATACGCCAAATTTATACCCCTCCTGATGTCAATGACCTCATTGCGCCATGCACGATGATGTCATTTTCAGGCGACCCCAAGGCAATGCCAGGAAATTGCCTGAAAGGGAGGAGGGGATCCATTCGGATCCCTCTCCCTTCCAATCAGGAGATGCGATATGGACAAGCCAGGCACCGCTTGAAAGGAGAGAGTCTCCCCTTTTAAGCGGTATCTGGCTTTAACCCTCAGGCACCAGGCCACGATCCGGTGCCATCCGGCGCCAGATCGTGTCTTAGCTCCGGTGGGGGCTGCCATCTTCAATGGCGGCTCTACCTCCAGGTCCCCCTCGCTATCTGACGATATATATATAATATGTCTGGGTCATATAATAAAACGTGGCTTCAAATCGCGTTTAAACATGATGAGCAAAACCGGTAAAAATTATCTCGACACACAGACGCGAAATGGCTCAGCAGCGAAGGAGTTAAAGGGATATTCATGTCTAGAATTTTTTTATAATTGACAGTAAAACACTTTTATACCAATAGACAAACTAGATACAAAGTAATACAATAGAGCTGTGGTTATTAGTTCAATTGGTAGAGCTTATAGATTTCCCAATATCGTGGTCAAAATATCATGGGGGTTTGTCAGTTTGTGTCTGTCTGAGTTAAGGCAGCAGGCTTTCTTAGTGGCAATTTATTAAAAGTTATGTTTAAAATTATATCCACCATATCGTGCTTCTAAGCTGTTCAATAGACAAACTAGAATAAATCAATAAAGGTTTTAAGAATATGTAAATATTTTTATTTTCTTGCTTTAGCCCTTTCGCTGCTGAGGCTTTTCCCGCCCCTGTGCTGAGGTCATTTTTACCTGTTTTGCGCATCATGTTTAAACGTGTTTTGAAGGCTTATTTTAGTATATGACCCAGACATATTATATATCGTTCTTTCCGTCAGACTCGGTAGATTCATAATATGTCATTATTATATGTATACGTTATGTCATGTCTGTATATTATAACAAAAAATGCAATAAAATATGTATTTTCAATAATTTACAATGTGTAAAGTGTTTTTTTTCACATTTTAACATGCGAGCAATTGCGGTTATATTTTGTATGGGGTGCGCTTGTTAAAAAAATTAGAGATGGGGTCTCGTTACATTTTGTTTTGGGGAAAATTACACTATTTTTAACAAACGCACCGCATACAAAAATCGTTAGTGCAGCATCATTGTTCACATTATAATTGAAATGGGAACAATATTGCTACACTAACAAACCAAAAAAAATTAAAAAAAAGTGTTTATTTTTTTTTTATAATTTTTTAATTTTTTTTTTTTTTTCATTTTTTTTTTTTCATTCTCCAGTCATTCTCCTGCTTTTCACGCTCTCTGAATAACCCTGTCATTCATCGCTGGCTTTCTCACACATTCATGCTCACTCACCCGTGACTCGCACACACATTCACACTCACCCACTGACTTGCTTACGCACTAACTGACACACTTACTTCCGCTCTTTTATGATTTACATACTCATGGTCTCATTTAAACTTCCTCACACGCTTTCTTGTGCTGTCTGTCTCTTGCATGCACTCTATCTCACTGTTTCTCTTGCATGCTCTCTATGCCTTTTCTTGCATGCTCCTTCGCTTTTTCTTGTGCTCTCTCCGCTTCTTATTGCTAGCTCTTTGCTTTATTTTGCTGTCTCTGTGTTTGGATCTTTCCTTCCCTGTCTCTGCAGTAGTTGGGTGTTAAAGAGATACAGTTTGAAATGGCACTCAGTCCCTCCCTCCCCTCAGCTCACAGTGCAGGAGGGAGATGGAGCAATTCACTCACACATGAGGTTTTTATGCATTCTACAGAATGCACACTGGTTGGTTAGATTAGTGTGCCTCCTGCATTTTGCATGCAAAATGCCAAGAAAGAAACGCAGGTAAATATGAAAAAATATAATATTTGTTTGCATTTTATGCCTGCTCCATGAGACTACTGGCTCATCCAAAAGGCACTGCACATTTTTAAAGGCACACTAATAAATCATGCATGACCCTTTAACAAAGCAAACTAAACTAAATCACTTCTTTAGGCTAGGGTCAGATGAACGCATTTTTCGCGTCGTCCGTGAAAAAGTGCGTTCGAACGAATGGACGTATTTTTTCACGGAATACGCAATAGCGGTCATACGATGCACATTTTCGTCCGTGATTTTGTACGGATCATCAATAAAACACTTTTTGCGTCTGGACGTTATGTTGGCCGGACATTAGCAGCGTCTAACGTCTCCTAATCATGCACACATGCCGCTAGCGGACGCAGCGCACTCTGTACGTCAGTACTAACGGTATCACGTTCTCGAAAAATGCGTTTGTTTGCCGCTTGCATTGAGCGTCTATATATACTTCGTATATTGCCCGTCATTGGCCGTCATTTGCTGCTACTACGGCCGTGATAAAGTGCTGCTGCATGCGCGTTCGCACTGCATTCGTCTGACCCTAGCCTTAGAGTGCAGTATTAGAGCCACTACAGATTCAGCTTCTTAGTAACATTTTATTCCTTCAGAAGTAACTCCCACATGGTGACTGGTTAGATAGCTAACCCATAGGGATGCTGTAAGATAGCAATTTTGTGTTTAGATTACTGTATTTCATTTTGTTTCTTCTCATTTAACAAAAATAAGCGGAACTGTATGGATTCTTTCATCTTGTGACTTTTCACATTGGGCCTTAGCAAAAGTGTTGACATTTTGTTCGGTAAACTTCTGTTTGCATGACAAAAATAAATAAACTATTTTTAATGACTTGGAAGGTTGTATATTTGAAAAAAAATATTTGTAAAAAATAATGTCATGTGGTGGCAATGACTGTGATTGATGGAGTATTGGGAATCTTTCCATGCAATTATGGAGATGGTTTTTGTGAGAACGTTTCAACTGGATCCAAGGGCCTCTCTCCTCTCTAAGCCTTTGGAGGGTTGTCCTGTACATGAAAGCGACTAGTTTTTTAAGCTGGCTCTAGTGGTGAGATGAGTGATCACCCAAGGTTGACTTTGTCCCACCCTACTCTCTCTGTCTAGGGTCATTACACAGATTTAAGACATATGACTCTTGCATGATCTGACTGCAGTACTCTTTAATATTACCTCAATATACTGTAATGTATGGAGCTTGTGGTTTTTCTATGAGGAATACCTGCAATTGAGAGCTAGCCATGTCAGACCGCTTAGTTTTTCTTCTTTCTCCTCTCTCCCTCTCTCTCTCTTTATCTCTCCATTATCTCTTTTCTTTGTTTTTTGGGGATATGCAATTGGGGTTATAAATATAGCGTTATCTTACATTCTTGGTGGTAACATGGAGACGGTAAGCAGGAAAATATGCCCCTGCAGATTTTCCCTTACCATCTCCATAATAATGTCGTATTCCAGAGAAGTTGCTATCTCACCACCTCACTCTGGAACGCAGTGCTAACCTCCCTGATACCCGCAGTAGCACTTCCTCACCACCGCAACTATCTGCTCCTGGAGTCCATAGGACTCCATGGAGGCTTGTGCTCTCGTGAGATCATGCAGCACCGCAGAATGATCATGGAGGGAGACTAGGAGCTATTTGTTCCCAAGTCTCACTATGCTCCCAGGTAGAAGAAGCAGCAAATCGGGCCAACCTTTTTACAGTGGGACGAGAGGTGAGTATGGGATTTAATAAGGGGGGGGGGTTTAGAGCGTGTCAAATTATATTAATGGGGGGTTAAAAGCAGGTTAAATGATTTTACATTTGTAGAATCATTTAGCACCAGCTTTTAGGAGGTGTTAAAATCTTTGCTTTCGCGTCCTGACGGTAAATTGCACTAGCACTTTGTAATTCCTAACTTGTCGAGACGCTAAAAATAGATTGCATCTCCTAGCCTTAACATGGGGAGCACAAAGTGTTACTGGGAGACAATAGTTCCCAGTCTCCCTCTGCGATCACTCCGTGGGGCTGCGCGATCTCGCGAGAGGGAGATTGCACAGGGGTCGCGACCTGGAAGCGCAACCCTCCTTGGAGTCATATGGACTGCAGGAGGTGATATTTGCCATATTTTTTGACGGAGCTGTAAAAAACAAATGGACGTGATGTTGGCAGGACATGTGCAGCATCTGACGTCTCCTAATCACACACACATGCCGCTATGCCGACGCAGCGCACTCTGTGCGGCAGTACTAGCGGTTCCACGTTCTCAAAAAATGCGTTTGTTTGCCGCTTGCGTTGCGCTGCCGACCTTTCGTGCGGCCGTACTTCGTATATTGGCCATCATTGGACGTCATTTGCTGCTACTACGGCCGTGATAAATGCGGCTCAACGCACGTTCGCACTGCGTTCGTCTGACCGCAGCCTTAACATCCCCATTTTAGTGTAAACTTTAGGATAGGACTCTAAGATATGTTTTACTTTATGTCAATTTTACAATAAAATCTCTGTATTAAAGCAAATAAAGCTATTCCTTTATAATTTATCATTGAGAATACATTTGTGATGTTTGCCTTTTGCTGTTTTAATGTTGACAGATGGATGAGTGTGGCAAATAAAGGTCCAATTGAACAAATGAGTGTTGTGTGCCAATATTAGTCATTAACTTAAAGTACTGTGCCACTAATTTCATTATAATTAACGCACATTTTAAAAACAACAGGAAATGAGAACTGCACAAGTCATTTGAATATATTTGGCTTTAATAAAATAGATTAGACATGTTCTTTCATATGAGATTTTTTTAAGTTAACACTTTCATTACCAGGTTATTTAAAAAAAAATTGAAACCTCGCTTGCCCCAATGTAGAAGAAACCTTGCAAAATATTAAAAACACTACACAGCTACAAAAACATAAGATAATTGTAACGGAAAGTATGGGGAAGTTAGAAAGGTTAAGAGCTGTACATAGTGTTTGGATAAGAATGGCTCAATTTTATCTGGTACTGTGGCAGAAATCGGGATTTATTTCAACCATTTTTCAGTTCAGGAGACTCAAATATGTGTTTACCAGCATTTCAATTTCTGATAAAAATTTGGACCAAATATCGTCTGTTGCAGCTATACTTTTCAATGTAAACAGATGGTTATATAGATTCGGTTCGAATTTATTAGTATGCCGATTTCTGAATATATTTCAAACGCCGAAAGGTGCTGATAAATGGATTTTCAGGCAGGGAAATAGAGCGAATTACACGAAACACACAAAATTAATTATATATATATAAACAACTGAAATGAAGGACATCTGACAATGACCATCATTTCATGTCTGGAACTCCAAAAGGTGACAGCAGAAGGTGGAGAAATGCTATAGAACACACACATCTATAGAATAGCCATACAAATTTACTCAAATATCAGGAATTTAATTCAAATATCCCTCTTTGAATAAATCTGTTCACTATTATACTTCTGTGTAACTAATACTATGGCCTACAATGCCTACAGTACCAAAATACTGCAGAGTGAACAGCAGTAACCCCAGACAAATAATATCCTATGTTCACCCCAAACACAAACACAGTACTTAAGCCCAAGGATAGGTACTATACCTTGGCAATCCAGTGCCTATCGTACCAATCACTCAACCGCATGGGCAGTATGCTGTCTCCTGAAGAATGCTAAACGAGCTCTACACTACAAGTAGAGGAGACACAAGTCACCCATTGTTGTAGTTAGGGGGAATTGGCTACAAAAATAATAAGGACAAGAATATATCTAAGTGAAACTAATATGCAAAACTTTATTGAGAAAATAAGTGAAAAAAGCAAAAAAATACCTAAAATACAAGATTAAGTAAGACTCAAACCAAGATGTGCTAGCCTTGTAAACTCACAGAGTAAATATACTACGGCACCATAATCTAATTCCTAATTCTCCCTATTTACAACTTTGGATGACTTGTGTGTCCCCTGCTTGCAGTGTATTGTTGCAATAGTATTCTGCATTAGTAGGATTTAATACCCAGGGGTCTAGGGGGTGGACCGTTGTCTCGCTCCAGTTGCACTGGCTCCTGAAGAAGCTACTTTATAGGCAGTGAAACGCACTTTGAGCTTTTATCTATGTTATGTAATGGGTTTATAATGGGACCTCCTATTTGTTGCTATAGACGAACGCTGTTTCTTTAGACCACCATTGCATTATTGTGATTTTGTTATTTTCTTTTATATTTGTTTATTTTATTTTTTTAAGGTTTGTTACCAAACATGTTTGCACCATTGCATTTATCTGTTTGAAAGTTATGGAAGTAATGGGAATAGCAACCATGGCATTTCTTTTTGTCTTACAGTATTTCAGTCAATTTACGTTAGCATAGAAGCAAAGTTACATATTGCCATAAGCAGAAGTTTGAAAAAAAGAATAAAAATAGATATTGAGAGCAGGTGATGGCATTTTAGAATTGCAGTTTCCCCAAAAGTAATTTAATATTCTATAATAATGTAAAGAGTCATATGTCCACGTCCATTATGAAATTAGTTTCACTTAAGGCTAAGGCACACGGGGCTCTTTATGCCTCATGGTAGTGTAGGTATGGCTAAATATTAAGTAAATAAATATTCATATATCTTGGATGGATAAAATGCTATAAATCTAGTATACATGAAACGTACATTACCATATGTGTAGCCCAAGTAAAATATGTGTGCTTTAAATTAGATAGATTTATTATGCTTATACCTATTTGTGACACTTTTGCTTAGTCAGTGTTTTCAGATATTTAAATTTGTGTGCAGTCATCTTTTATCTATGAAATGTGCAATACATAAATAAAAAACTAAATATTAGCAAAAACTGTTATAGAAACATTTCCTGACTAAATTACTTTAATGGTAAAATATATAGTATGATATAAAACGACACATAATTTAGAAATGAAACATGCCTCTTCATTTGTATACTTGGTTGAGATTGTCTAGTTCTCTTTTCAGAATTCAACTAGAAGGTGACCTGTACCTTTGTAGCGTTCATACAGTACAGAACATAATATTGCAACATAACGTACATGCTAAGCACCAACAACTTGAGATTACTAGATTGCTTACAGTTCAAGCCTTTCAGTCAGAGAGCCAGGGTATTACTTTTCCTGGCTCACATTCCAAAAAGGTCAGAGCTATACCTGCTGGAGTTGCAGGGGTTGCATGTACAATTGGGCCCGAAAATGAGGGGCCCAGCCAAGACAACCCTGCCTTGCCAGACTACTAAAGTGCAGAAAAGAGACCCTCTTACTCTTGTCCCTCAGTAATGCCGCCTGCAGCTAATACAGAGGAACCACAGTAGTCAGAGTTTTTTCTGATGCTCTGATGTGAGGATCCGGAGCAGGGTCATACACTTCAAAACAGAAAACAGAAGAATAACTTGCGAAAGTATTATAATATTATTTTTCTAATTCTCATTGTTTACTTAAGTTTGGCAAATATGTTACTTCAATAATAACAATAAATGGTTTCTATAGATCTACATGATATGCGAGATTAAAATGTTGCAGGAATCTCAACGTGTTTTCATACATAACCTATATCTATAGGGAATGTTGACATTTCCAGGTCCTGCTGGGGGAGGAAGAGATAGCTACTACAGGTTGATAAATCTCTAAAGTTTGATAAAGGGTGACATAACTATTGAAAAATTCCAACCATGCCATCTCTAGTTTGTCAAAAATGTTATCGGCAAATACTTTGGTAGCTTACATCCAGTATTTGGCATCTCACAATTTATGTATGTTTTCCATTTATAGATATTCTGTTTAAATATTACCATTTTCAGATCCATTTTGTTTTAAGTGTGAACAAAAATTGTGTTGTTAAGAAAATTATATTTTTTATATTAGGCAATTGCACGGGTAACGTCTTTAAAAAAGAAACTTCAGAAATTGCTTTTTTGCTTTTACTTTCAAAAATGAATTTGTAAAATGATTGCTCTTCTATGGCATTATCAAATTGAAAATATCTAGAAATTTAGAAAACAATGCAACTCATCCAACAATTGATTCATCTGTGCTGTAGAATATATCTCAGTGTAGGAGATTTTGTTTTTCACAGATGACAAATGGTAAATATACTAATTAATCTGAATCACCAGATATTTACACTCATGCTGTTTTCAAGTCTCAACTGAATATGTGCTGTTATTCCTAAATTATTGGTGTTCTGTAAAGTAAATGTAAAAATTTCATGACCTTTTAACATATGGATTGCAGATTTGTTTACTAAAATAGTCCAGTTTGAGTGAAAATGGCAGTATAAGAATAGCTTTAGTGATAAACTTTTCTTATAATTGTTTTTCTTTCCTTTTTATTTTTAATTTTATACATTTTTATAGGTGTTATATGTGTGTTCTGTTTATTTTTTTAAGTTATGGATAAAATGGATTGGTGATACCTTTCTGATTGCTTCTCCAACCTCAGATATTATCTGCATTTGATACCCTATATTTCAAGCTCATGTATGATGTATATGTCGTTGCTCTGGACATCATTTTGCGAACTTTGTCACCACTAATTGTTGTTTTTATTATGCTATAAAACTTAATAAAAATTATATTACGTAAAAAATAGTCCAGTTTGATAACATCCCTAATACACAGTAAGTACACTGGAGAATTAAACAAGGAAAAGGTCCCTTTCGGCCAAAAGACTGAATTAAAACAATGCCTAATTTCACTATAAATTGATCTAACACTTTTTCACATCCTCTGATTTTGCGCTGGGAATTTGTAGGAGAGGCTCACATTTTCCTGTCAGGACTCTCATCCTTCAAAGAGATGGGCTGCTCATGTTTTGCATCGATCTGACAGAGCACCAGCACTGATGCTCCATTCTACCACTGCATTAGGGGTGTGACATTCGTATAATTCTATTAGAGGCAGGATCTGGATGTTCCGCTCCTCTGGTTTCCTGGTCAATGCTGTGATAATCCACCCCTCTGATTTACTGGCCAAGGGGATTTCTCAATAGGGTATTTAATGCCATATTTCCTCTGGACTGTGACCTGTTTTGGTCTCATAATCCCTTCAAGTGTGTTACTTTATGTGTCCTCTCGTTTTTCTTGACTCCGGTTACTCTGCTTTCTCCAATCCTTGAGCCTTGGCTCGTCCTTCATTTGAGAGGATTTGCCGTCCTTGACATTGTCTTGTTTTTTGAGTTTGCGTGGATTTCGTTGCCGTTACAAGCATCAGCAGTTTAGGTCCTTTCTGTCTAATGCTTGTTTTTTTTTTTGCATCTGTAAGATATTTGTATTCATGCCACACTGTTGGACAGTAATAGGAATAAGTTTACTATTGGTAAAAAAAAATATGCTTTTGATGTCTTTATACTTTTATACTAATACTGACTAGAATTTTTTATTAAAATAAAGATCTTTTAAAATAAGAAGATGCTAGATCTGCCTTATTTTCCTGTATTACTTCTTTGTGCAGATTGACAGCATGTGTTTTCTCTTACATGTTATACATGTTGCAAGAGGGAAATCAATTACCTATTCCAGACAGTTCATTTGGGATCCGGCATTGATTAGTGAATTGATTTCCAACCTCTGGTGTATGGATTCTACATTTATCTATTTATAACCATATCCAGAAAACCGTGGAGAATTTGACAGCCTTAAAATTTCCACATAGGAGCAGATAAGGTGCACTGTGGGGTCCAGTAGGGAATAAAATGTACCATTTGGAGATCATTGTCTAGCTAAGGTGTAATACATTGGGGATAGGAACGATGCTGGCACAGGAGGTTTCTATTTGGGGAAAAGAACAATGTGATGGCATTGTGAGCAAGAACCAATGTGATCGCAATACATTAGCAAGTGAAAGCAGTTTTTGTCAGTAATATATGTGTTAATTTGGGCACAGGCAGCAATGAGGGAAACCAAATGGTAGTATGAAGACCTGTCGAGTCGCAAGAGTTTATAAAAAGAAAATTGTGAAGGGGTGCGATAAAGGCGGGGGACTGCCCAGTAAGTGGGACATTCCCAGCTCACCCCAGTAACCCAAGGGATAGCCGAGGGCCATGGAAGGGGTCACGTGGCCGGGAGACCTGGGACCAAGCAAAATACCATGGCCTAGATTGTCTTCCTGGTGGCTTGCCCAAGCCAACCCAATGTCCCACCATACAATAAAAAAAAGGAGAGAAAAAAAGGGGGAAAAAAAGGGAGAAGGGTGAAATAGGTAATCCCGGTGTCCCAACATTAGCACACAAGAGGCCCAATGAATAAAGTGCCTGCACATAAAAAAATCTGAAAACAACAAAAGGGGTGAGGGAGGAATAATACGCAGACAGAAGTGTAGGCCAAAAAAACGGCAGCAGAGCGGGAAAACCACCTCTGCAGAAAGTCTCCATAAGGCAAAAGTGGAGACCAGAGCTGACAAACTCAATCTGGATCCCGAGGCCATGGTGTCAAAGACAGAGGTGACAAAGTTCCCCCTGTACCTATTGATCCCAGCCGCAATAGAACCAGGGAGAGCAGGTGATCTCTGGCCTCATCCACCGTAGGTCATAGGGCCTTATTTATTATTGTCATGTATTTTCATGCATTTTTTTGTTTTAAACACCTGTTAAAAATATATTTATTTTTTTACCCCTGTTTGGTTGCTGATCGGCTATTTTTGGTGGCATTCTGCGTCGTATCGGAGGTGTTTGGCGGTCTGTTTGGCAGCTTTCGGCGGATTTCTCACGCGCAGCCCCCACTCTCTGGAACGCTCTCCCTCGTACTGTCAGACTTTCCCCTAACTTCTCTTCCTTCAAACGCTCCCTTAAAACATTCCTATTTAGGGAAGCCTACCACCCAACTCACTGACGCAACCATCAATCACTCTCACCTTACAGTCCTCTCCTCCTGTTTCCAACCCCAACCCTCCCAGATTGTGAGTTCCTACGGGAATAGGGCCCTCATCTCCTCCTGTACTGTTTGTCAAATGTTGTTCAATGTATTGTAACCCTGTCTATACTGTGCTTATTGTACAGCGCTGCGGAACATGCTGGCGCTTTATAAATAAAGAATAATAATAATAATAATAATCGTTGGCTGCATTCGGCAGTTTATCGGATGCGTTCAGCGGTTGTTAGCTGCATTTGGTGGTTTATCGGATGCGTTCAGCAGGTTTATCGGTGGCAATCAGTGGATGCATTCAGCACACTTCAGGGACCCTGTGGTGAATGCTGAATTCACTGCAGGGTCGGCGAATTAGAATTGAACTCGCCAAATCGCACTACAGAGGAGGTTTCAAAGTGAATATGCATGTACTATGTTGTTTTTTCTGAAAGGATTTTAACAAGATATTGCAATGAAAGCATTACATGTTTTAAGTTAGGTTCCCAAAGATTAAAAAAAAAGCGATTCTTTATTTGTTATTCAGCCAATCATTATAAAAAAAAGAAGAAAAACAAACAAACAATACAACACAATATAGTGGGTTAAAGAATCTGGCAAAAGAGTATGAGGGTTGGAGAGGTCTAGGAATATGTTATATTTATTAAGGACACAGAAGTCTTTGGTTCTTACAATGCAGAAGCCAAACACAGCATTTTTACCTATCTTATTCGTGCCAAGTGTTAAGATAACAGGCCTGATAAATTCACACTATCTGTCAAACCTCAATCTTTCAAGTCAGCTTGTCAGTCTTGTATCCTGGTATCCATCAAATGATTCACAACATGTACATATTCAACCAAACTGACTGGCTTAAAATATGTCTAAACATGTAAGATTGTGTATTTAAGTCCTCTAAGAAAAGGACTTTGCGGAATTACACCAATCAGATTAGCTGACTGTGTTCATGGCGGTAATAAGCAAGCTTCAATTGGTAGCCAGTTTTATGCAATGTAAATTTTTTATGATTTTTTGCCCTTTTTTAAAAATATTTCAATGCTGCGGGATATGCTGGCGCTTCATAAATAAAGTATACTAATCATAAATAAAGAATAATAATGCACTTAAAGGAACACTCCACTCAAAAGTCACCCCCCCCCCGTTTTTTTATCCTAATCTATCCCTATTCCCTTAATAAAAAGTTTTTTTTGTTTTTTTTTGTGTAACTGTAATACTTACCCTAAAATCCACTTCTTTCCAGCGGCGTCTTTTTTTTTATATACTCACCTCTCTCCTCTTCCGCTCCCATCCTTCTTGCATCGGACTTGCCTTCTGGTTTACGTGAGAAGCGCACATGCGCGCCTCTCACGTAAGCCAGCCAATCGGCAGGCTTCCTTCCGGCTCCCTCTGAGGATTAGTGTTGCGCGCAAGAGGATGCGCACAACACTAATCCTCAGCCGATGCCGCCAGCTACTGCGGCGAGTTGGAGACGTCATCGCGCTGAAAGCGCGATGACGTCTCCTACTCGGCAAAAGCGGAAAATATGATTCCCGCTATGCTGACTGACAGCTGGGAGGGCGGAGTAAACTCCTCCGCCTCTCTCAGCTGTTTTCAGCTTTTTCTGCTGAACTGCTGAGCGGAGGGAGGGGAGACAGAGGGCGGCATACTCCGGGCATCATGACCACCTAAAATAGCTTAGATGGTCATGTTGCCTAGAGTATCCCTTTAAAGTCAAACAAATGCTTGGGTTAAGAGGCAGTTGCTATCTCCTTCTTGTTTTACACCTCAGACAACAAAGAATAGGTCTGTTCCAAAATATGATTAGTAAAATGAATGACAATTACCACCACATACATCACAAAGACCTTATGATAACCCTTTTGTCCTCCATTGCTGTGTTACCTCAATAATACAGTAATTGGCCTTTAAAAAAGCCTTAAACTGGTACAACTAGAAGAATATATCAAATAAAAGTTTACCTATTGGGTATATTGTGTATATTTCTTGTATAAAATAAATAAATAGGTCACCGTCCTTGTGTGGATTGTCAAGACCTGAATGTGACAACTTTCGAAAACTGATATGTACTGCATTCAACTTTGATTCCAAAAGTCCTAGTAATAGGCGAGGTTCTCAGAATTTCTCCTTGACTGTTATGTGCCCTCCCAAAGACGTAAGGGAAGCAGAAATATTAATCCTAGCCCTCTCTTTATTCAGAGGTCCTCATAGTTTAGCATTAACTAAAATGCTAGCCATCGCTACCACAGGCATAAGCTGTGTATGAGTAAAGGTCTGCAAACTTTCCTGCTGCATTACAATAGCCAAGGGAGGAATGTGATTGTAAAGTTGCCATCTTGTGCCCGATTTTATTAATGATGAAAAAAGTCACCAGGATTAAAATAAAATTACATTATGTCAAATATGTGAAATATACACCTTTGCTGTTCTTTAAAGTGCAAATCAATGACGTTCATTTAGACAATGGTATCGGCATAATTTTGTAAAAAAAAAGTATAAATTAGTTTAAGGTTATCGACTATCAAAGCTTATTGAAACATCGCTGCTAAAATTGTTTGAAGGCAATACTGTTATTTACATAAACTTTGGTGATGTTCGCCTCAGACTACAGCAATAGTTTGAAGTGTTTTTTGACTATTTTACATATTTTAATTAAAATTCTCTATCTTTCTATACCTGGAAACAAGCTGAAGAAGCAGAATGTTTGGAGATTGTGGCCTGGTTTGTTTATTTTTTTTTAAAGATATCATTATGTTGAGTTTTTTAAAGTTTCATTTTATATATTTCTCGAAGCTTGTGAGTGGCTGTTTTCATTGAGAGATAGTTTTGGGATTTTTCCCAAAAATCTCCATGCTTAACAAAGAGCCAGCAGTGGCGCTGCTCTAAGTGGTCATTTGGCAGTTGCCGTTTAAAGTAAGAATGTTTGCGTAGAATTACTTAGGGGATAACCTCTGTTTACTTTTTCTGTCTCATCTATGGAATGTATGGGAGTTGGATTTGAGAATAAAGTCTCCAAGTCTACAAAGGTATGACGTAGCGGGGAAACTGGAAGAAAAACCTTACAAACAATTTGACCTTGAGACTTAGAAGGCTCTAAAACTTGTGAGTATGACCACAGAAGATACAGTTGAGAAAATTGGTGCCTAAGATACTGCACAATACCTCCTTTTTTCCATTATCACCTGCGAAGAATGACTATCATAGAAATTTGTACCATGGAATATGTTTGTCAATTGTTGACTGACACCCTCACAGACAATTGTTATATTTGTACTATGAAACATATTTTGTCAGTTTGTCTTTTGTTTTGGTATTTCGGGGAAATACCATGATGGTATCGAGCAGTTGAAGGCTTTGCTGTCTGGGGTAGGTATTTGTTTGGTGGTTCACTATTTTTGTTCTTCCTTCCCCTTTTAGAATCATACAACGTAAGAGACACCATCCAGGGTTCAGAATATTTCAACCCAACAATATTTCAGTAAATGGTGAAAAATAAAAAAATTACACATATACATTATTTTAATAGGTTCAATATCTCAGAATAAAAACCTTTTATACAAAACATTTATTCCACCCGACATTTGAGTATCAACTATTCATCCCATGTATCATATAAATGGTTTTATAATATCTTTCCAACAAAAATGCTTGGTAGGAAAAGAGTTAAATGTGCAGAAACTAGGATTGTTAAAACATATGTGAATATATCTAATGAATCTGCTGCAAACGGAATTTTTATGTTACCCGTTTAAGGGCATTTGTTTTTTCAGTGCCACAAAACAAACCTTAACCTCAGGTGTGAGTTTTGACTCCAACATTTATAGTTGGAAGAATCTGGCTGCTCTCTCTTACAATTCTTGCTTTGTTTTTTTCCGCAAAGTGATGCTGTTTGTCCTAGTTGCAACAAGGGAGAAAATCTCAAATTTTGAACTTTGGCAGAAGCTTCATGACTGAAGCTTCCTCTGCTGCTTTTTGTATTTCCCCTTTTTACGAAAAGCCATTGTTTTGAATTCCATTCTTTGAAACACCGACGTTTTGTTGTTTTTTCAACATTCAACAATGGCAATTTTTGCTCTAGTCTGCAACTTCCGAAAACACTGGCACCACTTTGTGAAAAATCTCTTCATGAAGCAATTCTTAGCATTCTTGAGCTACAATAATACTTGCAACTGATGATGACAAGTGAGCAGCAGAGTACAAATTACTTTTCATCTGGGAGCACGACTAGCTTGTGTTCATGTGACTTGATGTGAAAAATTGTTTCATTTTTGATCACATATATCCATATTTCTACGGAAACAGGTCTAAAAATAAATGAACACATTCTAACTTTATGTTAGGTCTAGACAGTCGTGCGCTGTTTTGAATTTACCTAGTCTGTGATTCATGTATTTTGAAGTGTAAGAATTGCTTAAATGCTTAAGGAAAGCTTTACCTTGGAATGCGGCTTTCTGTAACAAGCACGCCTACAAACACTCACCGTTAGATTGTATTGCTGCAGTAATAGACTGCAAGTAAGACAAACCTTTTCTAGAGTGGTAATATAAAGTATATATATAACAAATCACATGGAAAGTGCTTACACCTCTTCTGTCTGAGACAAGATCAGCTCCTCGAGATCATAATTGCATGCTAGTCAATGCTGTTTTGCAGTGTTCTATTTGTTTCTATCTCAGTTACATTACATCGAGTGTTTTATAGGAGCGATCAAAAACAAAGACCTAAATGAATGAAACACTAGAAAACACATTTTCCTTACTCTTCTCCATTTTTATATCAACAAAGCTCCAGTGTGCCATAAACTGTTGGAAATCTAATACATACTTTCAAATACTTATTATAAGGCTGTGTTTTGAATACTCCATATACATATTTCCAGAAAAAAAGTTAAGTAAAAATGTAAATATTTCCATTCAATTGGCAATATCAAATTGGTGTTACAGGGATGTCTGCGTTAATTCCCATCAAAAGTTACTCAGACTGCATCTTGTATTGCTTCTAGGACTGTACTGTGGAATAGAAACCACATAATCCTCAACCAGCCTTAATCCCTATCAGAATATATAGCCTGCATTGAACCCCTAAGGCTGGGGTCAGACCAGCGCACTTTTAACGTGCGTTCTGGCGCACAAATTACGGCTGCACTAGCAGCAAATGACGGGCAATGACGGCCAATATACGAAGTACGGTCGCACGAAAGTCCGGCCGCGCAACGCAAGTGGAAAACGAACGCATTTTTTCGAGAACGCCGAACCGCTAGTACGGACGTACAGAGTGCGCAGCTGCGGCATAGCGGCATGTGTGCGCGATTAGGAGACGTCAGACACTGCTAATGTCCAGCCTACATAACGTCCAGACGCAAAAAGAGTTTTATTGACGATCTGAAAAAATCACGCACGAAAAATGCGCATCGTATGACCGTTTTCGCGCGCTCCGTGAAAAAATACGTCAATTCGTTCGGACGCACTTTTTTACGTTCGCGTGTAAAAATGCTTTCGTTTGACCCTAGCCTAAGGGTCTGCAAACCCCATGATACTCAATGACTCAGCCAGGTGGAGTTATATGGAGCAAGAGCATCAGAGGAGGTCTGGATACCTCATAAGGGTCTCTTGTTGCAATGGAATACAACCCCCATATCGCTCAGGTCTATGTATCCAAACAATTGGCTGAGTGATATGGGGTTTGTATTCCATTGCAGCAGGAGATCCAGTGATGTATCCAGACATCCTCTGATGCTCTGAGTCTCCAGATACAATCTATTACAAATTCCACAGCACTCAGTCAGTTGTAAGTATCTGAAGTATCAAAAGATTTCTGTATATATTATTATTATTATTGTCATCATTTATATATAGCGCCAACAGTTTCTGCAGCACTTTACAATAACCAAAGGGAACGAAATACATATAAACGGACATAGGATGGAAACAAGAGGTGTAGAGGGCCCTGCTCAAAGGAGCTTACAGTCTAAAGTGAGACCTATGTCTCCAGATGCAATGTATTACATACGCCATAACGCTCAGTCGATGGTAATTATTTGGAGAATCAGAGGCTGACTGTATACATAGACCTATAGCTGTAGATACAATGTATTAAAAATCTCATAGCACACAATCAATTGTTAGTATCAGGAGCATCATAGGTTGCCTGTATACAGAGACCTATATCTATGCAATGGAATGCAAACACCATAACACTCAGCCTGTTTGTAAGTATCTGGAGCTTCAGAGGTTACCTGTATACATAGACCTATGTCTCCAAATGCAGTGGAATGCAAACACCATAACACTCAGCCAGTTGAATCTGGAGCTTCAGAGGTTGCCTGTATACATAGACCTATGTCTCTAGATGCAGTGGAATGAAAACACCATAACACTCGGCCAGTTGAATCTGGAGCTTCAGAGGTTGCCTACATAAACCTATGTCTCCAGATGCAGTGGAATCAAACACCATAACACTCAGCCAGTTGTAAGTGTCTGGAGCTTCAGAGGTTGCATGTATACATAGACCTATGTCTCAGATGAAGTGGAATGCAAACACCATAACATTCAGCCAGTTGTAAATATCTGGAGCTTCAGAGGTCACCTGTATACATAGACCTATGTCTCCAGATGCAGTGGAATGCAAACACCACAACACTCAGCCAGTTGTAAGTATCTGGAGCTTCAGAGGTTGCCTGTATACATAGACCTATGTCTCTAGATGCAGTGGAATGCAAACACCACAACACTCAGCCAGTTGAATCTGGAGCTTCAGAGGTTACTTGTATACATAGACCTATGTCTCTAGATGCAGTGGAATGCAAACACCACAACACTCAGCCAGTTGAATCTGGAGCTTCAGAGGTTACTTGTATACATAGACCTATGTCTCTAGATGCAGTGGAATGCAAACACCACAACACTCAGCCAGTTGTAAGTCTCTAGAGCTTCGGAGGTTGCATGTATACATAGATCTATGTCTCCAGATGCAGTGGAATGCAAACTCCACAACACTCAGCCAGTTGAATCTGGAGCTTCAGAGGTTACTTGTATACATAGACCTATGTCTCTAGATGCAGTGGAATGCAAACACCACAACACTCAGCCAGTTGAATCTGAAGCTTCAGAGGTTACTTGTATACATAGACCTATGTCTCTAGATGCAGTGGAATGCAAACACCATAACACTCAGCCAGTTGTAAGTATCTAGAGCTTCGGAGGTTGCATGTATACATAGACCTATGTCTCCAGATGCAGTGGAATGCAAACACCACAACACTCAGCCAGTTGAATCTGGAGCTTCAGAGGTTGCCTGTATACATAGACCTATGTCTCTAGATGCAGTGGAATGCAAACACCATAACACTCAGCCAGTTGTAAGTATCTAGAGCTTCGGAGGTTGCATGTATACATAGACCTATGTCTCCAGATGCAGTGGAATGCAAACACCATAACACTCAGCCAGTTGTAAGTATCTGGAGCTTCAGAGGTTGCCTGTGTACATAGACCTATGTCTCTAGATGCAGTGGAATGCAAACACCACAACACTCAGCCAGTTGAATCTGGAGCTTCAGAGGTTACTTGTATACATAGACCTATGTCTCTAGATGCAGTGGAATGCAAACACCATAACACTCAGCCAGTTGTAAGTATCTAGAGCTTCGGAGGTTGCATGTATACATAGACCTATGTCTCCAGATGCAGTGGAATGCAAACACCACAACACTCAGCCAGTTGTAAGTATCTGGAGCTTCAGAGGTTGCATGTATACATAGACCTATGTCTCCAGATGCAGTGGAATGCAAACACCACAACACTCAGCCAGTTGTAAGTATCTGGAGCTTCAGAGGTTGCATGTATACATAGACCTATGTCTCCAGATGCAGTGGAATGCAAACACCACAACACTCAGCCAGTTGTAAGTATCTGGAGCTTCAGAGGTTGCCTGTATACATAGACCTATGTCTCCAGATGCAGTGGAATGCAAACACCATAACACTCAGCCAGTTGGAAGTATCTAGAGCTTCGGAGGTTGCATGTATACATAGACCTATGTCTCCAGATGCAGTGGAATGCAAACTCCACAACACTCAGCCAGTTGAATCTGGAGCTTCAGAGGTTACTTGTATACATAGACCTATGTCTCTAGATGCAGTGGAATGCAAACACCATAACACTCAGCCAGTTGTAAGTATCTAGAGCTTCGGAGGTTGCATGTATACATAGACCTATGTCTCCAGATGCAGTGGAATGCAAACACCACAACACTCAGCCAGTTGTAAGTATCTGGAGCTTCATAGGTTGCCTGTATACATAGACCTATGTCTCCAGATGCAGTGGAATGCAAACACCATAACACTCAGCCAGTTGGAAGTATCTAGAGCTTCGGAGGTTGCATGTATACATAGACCTATGTCTCCAGATGCAGTGGAATGCAAACTCCACAACACTCAGCCAGTTGAATCTGGAGCTTCAGAGGTTACTTGTATACATAGACCTATGTCTCCAGATGCAGTGGAATGCAAACACCACAACACTCAGCCAGTTGTAAATATCTGGAGCTTCAGAGGTTACCTGTATACATAGACCTATGTCTCTAGATGCAGTGGAATGCAAACACCACAACACTCAGCCAGTTGACGTTTGAGCTCCAGAGGTTGCCTGTATACATAGACCTATGTCTCTAGATGCAGTGGAATGCAAACACCACAACACTCAGCCAGTTGTAACTATCGAGGGCATCAGAGGTTGTCTTTATATACAGCACTAGGTCTGCAACTGCAGTGGATTATAAACCCCAAAACACTCAGCCAGTTACAATAGCAGACAGCAAGGTAAGGGCTGTTTCTCTGCATCAAGATGAAAGCCCCGAAGGATGTAGCTGCAAAATGCAGCTGCTGCTGTTCAGGGGGTTGCAGCGCCCCTCAGTGTCAATCCTTCCTCATTACTCTGCGGGTGTTTACAAGTCATGAGCCTGATGTTGCAGACTGAGCGACCTCTGAGCAAACTTAGTTCTCAGTGAAAAGGAATAAAAGGATGGAGCTGCCTGATGTCTGTGTGTGCTTTTCACCATCAGAGGCTTTATAGGAACCTACACAGTCACTCTTTTTTTTTTTTTTATTTCACACAGATCTAATACAGGAGTCCAGGCAGGCATATGGTCCTTTTTATTTCTTTTTTTTTTTATCAATTTAGAAATCTTTCAGTCGGTGGAGAATGTCGCCTGGATTGATCCTGGAGGAAAGAATTCCATCTGGCCATGGGATTAAGTGCTAAAGTTTTATTGCACTGTGAATATTAAGAGAGTTGTAGAAGAGATAAGGCTGGAGCATCCAATGAAAGCATCCCTGGCTGTGGGAGTAAGGAGGGAAGCTGGCTGTGCTCTCTCTCCCTTTGAAAGATCAGTCTATGGAGAGGTGGTCTGATGTTCTCCAGGAGACACAATTGTCTCTTGTGTGTTCTCTCTCATTTTTTTGTAATATTTCATACCCACTTGATGCCGGGTACTATGCAACACAAAAGGCGTTTGCAACATGGATTTGATGTTCCATTGTGAGGGATTTGGTCCTTTTAATGCGGATTTCATCGCAGAAATATTACTAAATCCCTATTTTTGCAAAGCTTCTCTTCAAAAGATTGCAAAGGTGGAGCGACCAGAAGGAGCAGATGACGGACCAATTAATCCTTTCTTCCAGTACGTGGAAACAAGCAAAAGACCCAGGAAACGCTGATGTGTGATCCAGGTGGATGCTTCCATTTGGTTGTGGTCCTTCTTCTCTAAAACTAATGATTAGGATTCCTTCTCTGGTTACTTTTCTGATTTGCCACCACTCTTTATGACTGTCTGACAATGGTGGTGGTGGTAAAGTGACCTGCTGGCTCCTTGGTTCCTTCATGGTGTGGGAGATCTGTTGCAGAGCTCAGTGGTCCAGGACTGGATATGTGGAGATGATGATGATCATGAAGATGATGATATTGATGATGATCTAGAAAGCCTATGTCTTTGCATGCAGTACATGTATACATTTATTTGTGTAACATGTAGCTTCTTGGTGATTACTTGAGTCATTTAAAGAAGAAGTGGGCAAGTCCTGCTGTTTGTATTCTTTTTTTTTTATTTTTTTAAATATTCTTTTTCTTTTATTTTAATCCACCCCTATTCCCCAGCACTGGAAGTCTTCCTGTATCTAAATGGAATTAGTGGAGATCGAAGCCCCTTGTGTAAGGAACAGACATGATCCATGGGAGCAGTTTGTTTCACAGTGAGTATGGTCTCCTCTCCAGATGCAGCTACCATGGGCATGATCAACTGCACCTCAAACCCCCCCACCCATCTTTTCCCTTTTTTCTATTAAATGCTATAGCTGATGTGCTTAAAAAGGTTTATGGAGAACACTTAGCCTTTGTTATGCTGTGCAGTTATTCTCAATTCACAATTTGGATGGCTAGTGATGATTAATGCATTTGACTACTGTGTTATAAAAGGGTCTGGGCTTATGTTTTGCTTTAGGAAATTAGAATTCTGTGGATGTAGCAGAACTCCTTCCCTATGCTGAAGATGTGAAGTGTATTGATGGTGCTGTGGTGATCAGAGGTATAACAGTGTCCTTTCTTTTCTGCAGTGATTAGTAAATGCTACACACACAGCAAAACTGCTATATAATATGCCAAAGGGTATTTATTTATATATATATTTTTTTTTACAAAAGAAATACATTTTGCTACTTGCTGATGACTATTATCCCTAGTGTTCTGTAGTATTACCTGGCAGTGGGGAAATGACATCTATTGTATTGTCACACACTTCTCTTTATGAGGCTGTGAATTTGCTATTTGCACAGAACTGCATCCAATACACCACAGCAACCAATGTCACTATATGAAAGATTCAAAGGCCCCTTTAACGTGTGTTTTGAGGAGGTTCATTTCCATAACTCATTAAGGACCAAGGACAGCTACGCCTGTGTGTCAAATTATTGGGCTTTTGATGCTGCTGTTTGTGTGCATTCTCAATAACCATCACTTCTTTTTCATGCAAAAGCTTTTCAGATTTCTTTTTTTTAGCTAAAGCAGTTCAAAGGACAGTATAGAAAGTGACTTATAATAAAACCTCCATCTAATATCAAACATGCTTGATCACCATTGATTTATTTTCTGTAAGGTTCTTTCTGGTAACTGGTTTTAAGCTTTCTCTAATTTCATGAATGGTTTAACTTATATTATTACACCAGTGGATTGAAGCTCTAGTGGACATTGGTCTTAAATTTACTTTTTCTTGTTTTCTTCAAATGAGAAACGTATATATATATATATATATCAGTGTCCTACTGTAAGGACCTTTTCTGAATTTCCTGATGTCAAAAGAAAGGTGATGGTTATACAGCGGAGAATTACTTTATTTATAGAAAGCCCCTATTCCCATAAAACTTAAACTGTATATTGTAATGTCCGTGTAGCTGCTGTGTGCATGCACATATCTTTTGACTGTGCCTTTGGCACATAAGGCATTGTCTGGCAGATCAGATACAGTTTATATATTTGATTACTGTATAAAAACTAAGCATATGTGTGTGAAATTATATTCTCTAAATTTGCCTATTTTCTGCCACAGCATTAGTAAATGGCCATTAATGCTACAGCTAATAATAACAACGTCTAATCTTCTGATCAAAGTGACAAATGCATCTGAGAAACAAAAGTGTCTTCTTTCATTACAGTTGTAACAAGTCTAATTATTCTACATGTGTCTTGGGCCACAAAAAAAGGAGGAGGTAAGTAGTGCAGTTCTCATGAAGGTCATTTTATTATTCATGTAATATGTACATTACACCCTAAACAGAGACCAATATCCCACAAACATGAACTCCCTTATTTTAAATGCATGAATAAATAATATGATATAATCTAACCAATGTCTTGATGAAAAGTGTTCTGTGTGTTATTGTGTTTGCAGACAAACAAAACAATTCAGAAGGGCAGAAATCAGTAGAGTGTGGATCTTGGACAAAGAATTTAGATGGAGGAATCTTTACTTCTCCCAATTATCCCAACAAGTACCCTCCTGACAGGGAGTGTGTTTATATTATAGAAGGTAATATTATGCTTATTTCCCAATATTTTCATTATTCTTGCAATGTACACGTTTGTTTGCGCAAAGGATACATTGATGCGCATGTGGTGCAAATTAT
Organism: Leptobrachium leishanense; assembly: GCA_009667805.1. Lineage (NCBI taxonomy): Eukaryota > Metazoa > Chordata > Amphibia > Anura > Megophryidae > Leptobrachium > Leptobrachium leishanense. Next base: position 122,724,973 of record CM019067.1, on the reverse strand, counting down.
TTGCTGACATCATCAAGTCAAGTAATTCAAAGGTAAACAAAGAATTGCGTTGCTTATAGTATATCAAATAAAGCAGTTCTTCAAATCTGGTTTGTGTTCCTCCGTAGCAAGTGGGGAATCATAAAACACTCATGAAGTGACACAAAATGAAAGGATTTTAAGTAATATGTATATTGTTTCTTATTGATGCAGCATAATAACTATTACCATACACCTACTACGCAAACTATGTTAAATGGGCAGGATAAGAGTATAATTAATTAAGCTGTAAACTATTTTATGTATATTTTTTAGTTTAATTAGGCTAATAGAAGAAAGAATTTATGTCTGTATTCAAACTCACTTCAATCAATAATGCTAATTCTGTTTACACTTCCCTGGTTTTTGTAGCTTGTGCAGGGGAGGAGTCAAATAAAGCATGTGCTTACATTTAATATTGGTTTAGCCGCTTTTCACCTTGGGGCTACAAAACATAAATTATTAAACTACGGCTCCTGGATTTATGTAATTATTACACCCTAAATAGGCAAATATCTAAAGCAGTGAAAACAGCATTCTGTAAAGCAATAACATTGTATCCATACGTTGGTTATTATTAATATTGTCACCGATTTATATGGCGCCAACAGTTTCCACAGCGCTTTGCAATAACCAAAGGGAAGGATACAGATAAATGGACATAGGATGGAAACAAGAAGCGCAGAGGGCCCTGCTCATAGGAGCTTACAGTAATCATATCTTTTATAGAAATGCTCTTACAGACTAGACGCAGCTCAGCACAGCCTGAAATAGGAACGTATTATCACCTTACATATGATATTCAAAAAACAAATAAAAAACAAAAAAGGAACAAAGCAAAGCAGAGCAAAACAAATATTAAAGTTATTTATCCATTTATTTATCCATAAATCACTAAGGCCAAAGGGGAAACATCTATGCTTATATGAGCTTTTGATGCTTCATAGAAATTAGAACATTATAGCATTGTGAGCATATTAAAGGGACACTCTGGGCAGTGTAACCACCCAGTCTTATCTGATAGGTCATACTGCCCTGAGCTCCCTTGTTCCTGTTTCTCCTTAGGGGATGGGGAGTTGGAAGGGCTCATTGAGCTAGTTAGCCTTGAAGATAACCTGAGCATTGTGGTTAGGTACCAGGACGTTAGGGCCGTATATATCTAGGTCCCCCCTATGGCTGTCAATGTGTTCCGGGTTTGAGGGTCATTGGATTGCCTTCAGGCCTTCATGCATTCGCTGGGTACTCTGTTCTTCTGCGCATGCGGCAGTCCCATCAATGTCTCACGCATGCGCCAGAAACTTCATGGCACCATCCTAGATTGTCTCTTGCCAGTAAAACGTCTCTTGTTACGATAAACTGTTCTTAGCCTCTGAAAACTCAACACATGTATACCCTCCATCTGCAATATAAACCTACCTAAATCCTTTGTCCCAAATCTGGAATAGAAATAAAAATAAGCACTATAACTCATCAATACAGTATGACAAGAAAAAGAGGGAATAATAACCAATGTACAATGGACAATAACCAATGTACAAACAATCCAGCGCCAGTTTTACACACATGTCCAAATCCACATTCATTCCTCCTTTTTTTCCAAGTCCTCATTCTGCATATCCTTCAACATTCTCTCTTAGCCAAGATCTTTAAAAACTCCCCTCCTCTTCATTCTGGGGTAACTAAATCAACCCCCAACCATTTAAAATGATGCAACTTCCTAATATTGTTATAGTGCTTTAGAATCCTATTCTCGGGTGGTCCTACCAACATATTGAGATCCACAAGGACAGCATAATAAATAAATAACTCTTTTACTCCTACGGTTCACAAAATCTTTAATTCAGAATTCTACCCATGTAATAGAACTAGTAAAGGAAGTGACTTTCCTACTAATATAAGTGCCATTTTTACAAATATTATTACATTTATAAAAGCCTGGATCTATCTTACTCCCACAATTTAACCCCTTCAGCTTGGGCAGGAATGTTGGGGCAAATACATTTTTATAATTCAGAGGGCTATATTACAATCTCGGCGCAAACATTTGCGCCAGCTCAAAAAAACCCATTAACGTGAGGGATAAAACCCTTTGTGCCGAATGCCGTATTACATAGTCAGCGCAACAACGGCGCGCAATCGTCTACCGTAGGTGAACCTGCGAGAACCCTGCGCGAGCTTACTGTACTTTGCTAATCCTATTCTTAACATTGTGAGCGCAAATGCTAATGTGCGCTGGTACGAGGATGGTATTACAATCTATTCGCGGTAATTACCGCATAGCCTTAGCGCGCATAATTTTAGCAACTGCAAAAAGCTGGTGTTAATGGGAAATCTGAACAACCTGGCCAAACCCAAATAAACTAGCCCATAAAAAATAATGCAGAAAAGTATAGTTGCCCCTTCAACACATACTAAACCAATAAAATGGAGAAGTTGTGTGTGCATGTATTATCGCTGCAGCATATATGTTCAGATTGACTGTGGCAGGCACAATTTCTTAACGTGAGATAATTGTGGTCCTTAATTCTGATTGGCTGAATCGCAAGAAAAAACTGTTCGCACACCTGTTTTTGCATGCGACGGTACTGCGCGAGCATTTGGCCACGTCCTGTTTGCGCGCGGTATTGATCGGTGGATGAAAAGACGTGCAAGGATTGTAATTCCAGCGGTGATTTGCGCGCGCAAATCAGCCTGCCTACTCCAAGCTACCATCATATGCCTGCGCTAAAGGCTCAAACCCCCTGAACTTGGGCCCCACCAAGTCACATGCCTGGTGCCACCCTGACAGCCTCCTTGGGCGGTGAATAAAGATATCTTACTAGTTATGATATCTTACTAGTGATGAGCCGAACACCCACATGTTCAGTTCGCATTCGAACTCGAACAATTTCAAACGTTCGAGTTCCAACTCGAATACGAACCGAACTCAATGCAAGTCAATGGGACTCGAAAGTTCGAATTTTAGAGTGCGATCCAAGAGGGCATATATGCAAGATATTTGCCATAAAAGGTGTATGGGGGTCCGGGTAGTGCCCTGGGGGACAGGAAACAAGGACAAAAAGTTAAAAAAAAAAGTTTTTAAAGGAGAAGTGAGTTTTCCATGAAATAAAACAAAAAAGTCCTTCAAATATCGTGCCTAGGAGGTCCCCATAACCTGCCCGTTAAGTGGTGGATTTGTAGGATGTATAGACACATTTAAAAACAAAAAAATTGAAATTTCAAATGACGGTAAATGGTTTTCCTTTAATCTATTCATAAACAACTGCTTGGGGCGTCAGTGCACCCAAATATTGTGCCTTTGGTGGCAGCAAGTGCCTTCACACCGTAACCCCTTTGTGGTATTGTGGAAGAGTGCAGTGGTGGAGGTTTTGGGAATGAAGAAGAGATCCCCGATCTATTCAGTTACGTCAGCATCAGGGGATTGATAGCTGCTGATCCAGGACTGATTCATTTTTATAAATGTCAACCGGTCTACAGAGTCGGTGGACAGACGCACTCTTTTGTCTGTGACAAAACCTCCAGCGGCACTGAACGTCCTTTCAGAAAGCACGCTGGATGAAGGGCAACCTAGTAGCTGCATAGCATATTGGCAAAGTTCTGGCCAGTAATCCAATCTCAACACCCAGTAAGCCAGTGGATCATCTGCTGTAAAGGTATCCAGGTCTGCCCTTGCCCCTAGGTAGTCCTGCACCATATGGTGAAGACGCTGGCAATGGGTGCCTACATTTGACGTCCCTGGGCGTCATGGACTAAAAAATTTCAAAAAGGCATCAGTCAAGCGGCCGTGGCCTTCACCACTCTTCCTCTGATCATTCGCAGCCTCAGAAGCACCTGTGTCATCATTTGGTAACCTACCCATGCCTGGAAAGGTGTTATACAAGTGTCGCTTTAGAGCGTCCTCAAGTTGTTACATCCTGTCCTCCCGCCGTGCGGGCAGGATGAGCTCTGCAACTTTACCCTTGTATCGTGGATCAAGAAGGCTTGCCAACCAGTAATGATCCCTCTCCTTGATAGCACGAATCCTGGGGTCCTTTAGCAGGCTTTGTAGGATAAGGGAGCCCATGCAGCATAGGTTGAAGCATTAGCTTCCGAGTCTTCCTGGTCAATGAGGATGACCCCATCGTGCACTCCCTCCTCCCAGCCACGTACTAGTCCTTGGGTTTCTGGGGACACAAAACCCTCCCTTGAGGAATCCCCACCTTCAATGCCCCCACTACTTAAATATTCCTCCTCCTCCTCATCCTCCTCGTGTCTGATCTGAGAACCCGCTGGAATGCTGTCTGCGGAAAGACTGGGGCCTTGAGAGCTAGGGAAGGCCTCCTCTTCCGCTGCTCTGCCTCTAGTGCCACATCTATAATTCCCCGCAGAGTGCGCTCCAGCAGGAACACTAAAGGAATTGTGTCACTGATGCATGCACTGTCCTTGCTCACCATCCTCATTGCCTCCTCAAATGGTGACAGTACAGTGCATGCAACCTTGATCATCAGCCACTGTGGGGGGAACAAGTTGACCTGAACCTGTCCTTGTGCCATACTCACACAGGTACTTATTGATGGCCCTCTGCTGCTTGTGCAGACGCTGTAGTATTGCTAATGTCGAGTTCCACCTAGTGGGCATGTCACAGATCAGACGGTTTGTGGGAAGGTGGAATTCTCTTTGAATTTCTGCCAGGAGAACACTTGCTGGGAATAACCGTCTGAAGTGGCTGCAGACTTTTCTGACCTGGCTGAGAAGCTCTGCCAGCCCTGGGTACCTGGTTAGGAAACGCTGTACCACCAGATTTAGGACGTGTGCTAGGCATGGTACATGCGTCAACTTACCCAGGCATAGGGCGGAGAGAATGTTGCTGCCATTATCACAGACGACCATTCCCAGCTGAAGCTGGCGTGGTGTTAACCATCTCTGCACCTGACAGAATTTCTGGCCCGGTGTGACTCCTGTCCCCTAAACAAACCAGCTCAAGCACAGTATGGCATCTTTTTGCTTGAGCCATTGCGTAGCCCCTGCCACGCGTCAGTTTAACTGCCACTTTGCCAGAGACAGACAAGGAGGAGGAGGAAGAGGTGGTGGAGCAGACAGACCTCATACAAGCAGCTTTCTGGAGGCGTGGTGGATGAACAAGCTCCAGCACAGAGCCCCGTCTTGGATCCCTCCCATCTGCAATCAGAGTTTCCCAGTGTGCCGTGAAGGAAATGTAATGGCCCTGTCCATGCTTGCTGGACCACGTGTTTAAAGTCATGTGCACCTTGCTGCTGACTTCCTTTCCCAATGACTCCATAACATTGTCTTCCACATGCTGGTATAGTGCTGGAATGGCCTTCCGTGAAAAGAAATGGTGTTTTGGAACCTGCCACTGTGGTACAGCACATTCAGCAAATTCACGGAAGGAAGCAGAGTCCACCAGCTGGAAAGGCAGCAGCTGTAATGCGAGTAATTTTGCTAAGCTGGCATTTAGACGCTGTGCTTGGGATGGTTGGGACTATATTTTTTCTTACGCTGCAGCAGCTGGGGCAGCGTAATCTGACTGCGTAAATCTTCAACTGATGGGATGATGTCACATTTTGAGGAAGGACCTGGTACACCCATTACTGTAGCATCATCCCTGTCAGTGGAAGTTGTAGGCAATGATATGGAAGGACATATAGTGGGGGTAGAGACAGATGAGGAGGAGGAGGACCTATGCAAAGTGTTGTGCCAACGGGATGCGTGGCAAGTGGTCATACGTCGCCTCAAGCACGTGGTACCCAAGCGTGGGATGTCTTTCCCACGCTTGATCCTCATCTGACAGATTACAAATAGCAATGGTGCGGTCTGCTGCACATTTCTTAAAGAACTCCCAGACAGCAGACTTCCTGTACATGTGCTTTGAGACAACAGCGCTCTGCACCTGAGCAGCTGTGAGTTCTGATGCCTTGGACTGGCTACGGTTGGTCATAGAGGACATTGTGCCTCGTGTTTGTTGTGCCTCCTCCTCACTTGACTCTGTACGATCAGGCACCCAGGTGGAGTCAGTGACCTTATCATCGTCATCACCCCCTATCTCCTCATCACTGGAGCCAACCTCGCAATATGCTGCAGCTGCTGGGGGAACATGAGTGCCAGTTATTTGTGTGTCACTGGCACCCCCTTTCTCTAGGTTGATTATACTCCCTTCCTCAACCTCAGAGATTGAATCAGAGCACTGTAGTTGCTGCGCATCCTCAAGCAGGATGTCACTGTCATTGTAGTCAAACAATTCAGCTGACTCCTCCGTGTATGTTGGTGAGGCTATGGCAGGAGTAGCTGTGGACATGGAGGCTGCATTAGATGCTTTGGCAGCTGAGGTGGACTGTAAACCACTACAAGCCTGGCTGGCAGATGACTCGGAGGATGAGGATGGCTGGTTAGCCAATCCACCAAATCCTCTGTATGTTGCTGCTGCTTAAGACAGCCAGCACCAGTTAGAAAGGACAAGCGTGCCCCTGCAGAGGATGCACCAAGTCCACGAGGACCAGAGGCACAGACTCTGAACACAGAGGCTACTTGCCCTCTTATCTGTGTCTGGGAGCGTCTGCCTGTCCTTTTTGGTCTTTCTGACATGGTGAGTTATATATAGATTAAAGATATACAGAACTCTGATTAAACTCTGTTATAAAAATTGGAGATAGAAATATAGAAACATAGAAAATGTCGGCAGATAAGAACCTTTCGGCCCATCTAGTCTGCCCAATTACATGGATACTTTACCTGGATTTATCTTTTGTTTAGGATAGCCGTATGCCTATCCCATGCCTGCTTAAATTCAATTACTGTTTTGGCCTCTACCACTTCAACTGGAAGGCTGTTCCATGTATCCACCACCCTCTCAGTAAAATAATGCTTCCTGATGTTACTTTTAAACCTTTGCTCCTCTAATCTAAGACTATGTCCTCTTGTTTTGCTACTTTGTTTCCTTTTAAATATACTCCCTTCCACTTTTCTCCTTCAAGCCGTACACCATTTTAGTAGCCCTTCTCTGAACTCTCTCTAAGATTAGGGATGTGCGTTTCGGGTTTCGGAATTTCGGAATTTTCACGAAATTTCCCGATTCGTGTTTTCGGATGCGGCCGATTTTCCGAAAATTTTTAGATCCGAAAATGACAGATCCGAAAAGTTTTCCGAAATGAAATTTTTTCAGAATTTTCGAATGGACTTGAAATGAGTCAAATCAAAATTTATTGCTTTGAAACGAGGAGAACAGACGCTCCAAAAAAACAAAAATTTCTGAAATCACGAAAAGTCGATACAAAAAACGAGCAAAGTGACACGAAAATATGAAAATTGGTCGATATTCTGAAAAAAAAATGTACACGAAAAACGAGTTGAGCCGAACCGAATCGAAACAGAAATCGGTCGAAACGAGCCGAATCCAAAAGTTTGAAAATCCGAAAAATCGAATCGAACCGAAAAAAAAAATCGGTGCACAAGCCTATCTAAGATGTCTATATCCTTCTGGAGATATGGTCTCCAGTACTGCACACAGTACTCAAAGTGAGGTCTCACCAGTGCTCTGTACAGTGGCATGAGCACTTCCCTTTTCCTACTGCTAATACCTCTCCCTACACAACCAAGCATTCTGCCAGCATTTCCTGCTGCTCTATTACATTGACTACTTACCTTTAGATCCTCTGAAATAATAACCCCTAAATCCCTTTCCTCAAATGTTGAGGTTAGGACTGTATCAAATATTCTATGTTCAGCCCTTGGGTTTTTACGTCCCAGGTGCATTTTCTTGCACTTATCCACTTTAAAACTCAATTGTCACAGCTCCGACCATTTTTTTAGTTTACCTAAATCATTTGTCATTTGGCTGATCCCTCCAGGAACGTCAACCCTGTTGCAAATCTTTTGTGTCATCAGCAAAAAGACATACTTTACCAATAATACCTTCTGCAATATCACTAATAAAAATATTAAAGAGAATGGGTCCAAGTACTGACCCCTGAGGTACCCCACTGGTAACAAGACCTTGCGCTGAATAAACTCCATTTACCACAACCCTCTGTTGCCTGTCACTCAGCCACTGCCTAATCCATTCAACAATATTGGAATCCAAAATCAAAGATTGCAATTTATTGATAAGCCTTCTATGCGGAACAGTATCAAAAGCCTTACTGATGTTAGCCTTAGATGTTCAACAATCCTTTCCTTTAACATGGTTTCCATTAATTTCCCCACTACTGACGTAAGACTAACTGGCCTATAGTTCCCCGATTCCTCCCTACTACCCTTCTTGTAAATGGGCACAACATTTTCTAATTTCCAGTCTTCTGGGACGACTCCCGTTAACAAGGATTGGTTAAATAAATCTGTTAACGGTTTTGCTATTACACCACTGAGCTCTTTTAATAACATGAGGTGGATCCCATCAGGCCCCATTGACTTATTTGTCTTTACTTTAGACAGCTGCTGTAGAACCTCCTCCTCTGTAAACTCATATGTAAATGTCTCTTTAGTGTTTCCTCCTAACTGAGGTCCCTTTCCTTCCCTTTCTTCTGCAAGACTGAACAAAAATATTCATTGAGGCAGTCAGCGAGACTTTTATCCTCTTCTACATACCTTCCTTCCTTTGTTTTTAATCTAACTAATCCTTGTTTTACTTTTCTTTTCTCGTTTATGTATCTAAAAAATGTTTTGTCCCCCTTTTTTACTGACTGAGCTATTTTCTCTTCTGCGTGTGCTTTGGAAGCTCTTATAAATTGCTTTGCCTCTTTCTGCCCAAACTTATAGGTTTGCCTATCTTCTGAGTTTTTTTATAATTATTGAATGCTATCTTTTTGTTCTTCACTATTTTGGCCACTTCTGTAGAGTACCACATTGGTTTCTAACCTTTTTTGTTTTTGCTAACAAGCCGAATTCAATTGCCTGTGGCATTCAAAAATACCTCCTTTAAATAATCCCATTTCTCCTGGACTCCCTATAAACTCCTCCAGTCTGATAATGACTCATTCACACAAAATCCCATTTCAGAAAAATCAGTTTTTTTTTTAAAGTCTAAAACTTTTGTTTTTGTGTGGTGCGGCTCCATCCCTGTTCTTATATTAAACCACACTGACTGGTGATCACTAGATCCCAAATTTTCACCTTCAACAACGTCTGATACCAAACCTCCATTTGTGAGTATTAAATCCAATATGGCCTCTTTACGGGTCGGCTCCTCAACTACTTGTGTTAGAGATAATCCCAGTAGGGAGTTTAGAATATTTGTACTCCTGGTGCACCCAGCAATTTTGGTTTTCCAGTTCACATCAGGAAGATTAAAGTCCCCCATGATAATAACTTCCCCCTTCATTGCCATTTTGGCTATTTCATCAAAGAGCAGATTATCTAGCTCTTCTACTTGTCCAGGGGGTCTATAGATCACACCTACACGAGCTACTGTATGATTGCCAAATGTTAGCGTAACCCAAACCGATTCTATGTTCACCTCGCTCACTTTTATTTGGGTTGGTTTTATGTTGTTTTTCACATACAGGGCCACTCCTCCTCCTTTCCTACCTTCTCTGTCTTTTCTATATATAGAGTACCCCGGTATTGTTTAGGGATGTGCATTTCGGGTTTCGGAATTTCGGAATTTTCACGAAATTTCCCGATTCGTGTTTTCGGATGCGGCCGAATTTCCGAAAAAGTTTAGATCCGAAAATTTCAGATCCGAAATGTTTTCCGAGCCGAAACGAAAATTTTCGGATTTTTCGAATGGACTTGAAATGTGTCAAACGAGGAGAACAGATTTTCCGAAAAACGAAAATTTTTCGAAAAAACGAAAATTTTGTAAAAACGAAAATTTCTGAAAAACGAAAATTTTTCGAAAAAACGAAAAGTCGATACAAAAAACGGGCAAAATGACACGAAAAATACGAAAAATGGTCGATATTCCGAAAAATGTGCAATTCCGAAAAACGAAAATTTCCGAAAATACGAAAAGTCGATACAAAAACCGAGCACAGTGACACGAAAAATACGAAAAATGGTCGAAATTCCGAAAAAAAATGTACCCGAAAAACGTGCCGAACCGAATCGAATCGAAACCGAAATCGTCGAAACGGGCCGAATCGAAAAGTTTAAAAATCCGAAAAATCGAACCGAATCGAACCGAAAAAAAAATCGGTGCACAAGCCTAGTATTGTTATGTCCCAGTTATTTTTCTCACTGAACCATGTCTCAGTAACTGCCACTAAATCTACTTTTTCAGCTGCCATCATTGCCTCCAGTTCATTGATTTTATTGACTAAACTGCGAGCATTTATAGACACGACTCTGAGCTTGTAATTTTTTACCCCGCATGTTGCTTGCACCCTTCGATTTAGTTTTGGGGGACAATCGGGCAGATTGTTTTTTACCCTTTTGTCCCCCCCTCCTAGTTTAAACATTCCTTTGTGAAACCTTTGAACTTCTCACTGAGAACATATGTTCCCCTATGAGTAAGATGCATACCATCTTTTTTATACAGTTCCTTTCTGCTCCAATCTGAGCTATCATGGGACACAAAGCCAAATCCTTGCTCCCGAACACCATTCCCGAAGCAAATTAAATTCCCTTTTGTGTACATCTGCCTATCCTGAATGTTATGCACAGGCAGAACTTCAGAGAATGACACAGTGGACGCAATGTGCTGTATTTCACCTCCAAGAACACAAAAATCTTCCTTAATTTCAGAACCCTCATTGCTAGCCAAGTCATTTGTCCCTAGATGGACTGGAACATCCACTTCCCCTTCCTGCTTTGCTTGTTTGACAATATTGAGAATACGTCTCCTGTCTCTATGAGCAGTAGCCCCAGGAAGACATCTCACAAACCACTACTCTCCAGCTCAACACCTCTTATGATAGAATCACCCAGCAACAATTGCCTTCTATCAAGTCCCACCTTTTCCTTTTTGTCCTTGATTGCAGTCTTGCAGAACTCTGATTCAACTGTGTTATCTAGATTAAAGATTTCCAGAACTCTGGTATAACTCAGTGAGACACCCTGATAGCTGGCAGCCAGTGACAAGAGACACATTAAAATTCGCAGAAATCTGTTACAAGCCTGTGAGACCCCCTGATAGGACCCCCTGATAGCCGGCAACAGTGACAAGACACAGATTACAATTCCCAGAAACCTCCTTTAAAATCAGTGAGACCCCCTGATGGGTGGCAGTGACAAGACATAGATTAAAATTCCCAGATATTTTGTAGAAGTGAGACCCCCACAATAGCTGCTGGCAATGAGAACACACAGATTACAACAATTCCCAGATATCTTGTAGAAGTGAGACCCCAACAATAGCTGCTGGCAGTGAAAACACACAGATTACAACATTTCCCAGATATGTAGTAGTACTGTGTGCAGTACTGGAGACCGTATCTCCAGAAAGATATAGACATTTTAGAGAGAGTTCAGAGAAGGGCTACTAAAATGGTGTATGGCTTGAAGGAGAAAAGTTACCAGGAAAGGCTTAATGATCTTAATAAGTATAGCTTGGAAAAAAGACGAGACAGAGGAGATATGATAGAAACATTTAAATATGTAAAGGGAATCCACAAGGTAGAGGAAGGGAGTATATTTAAAAGGAAACTAAGTAGCAAAACAAGAGGACATAGTCTTAGATTAGAGGGGCAAAGGTTTAAAAGTAACATCAGGAAGCATTATTTTACTGAGAGGGTGGTGGATACATGGAACAGCCTTCCAGTTGAAGTGGTAGAGGTTAATACAGTGATTGAATTTAAGCAGACATGGGAGAGGCATAAGGCTATCCTAAACAAAAGATAAATCCAGGGAAAGTATCCATGTAATTGGGCAGACTAGATGGGCCGAAAGGTTCTTATCTGCTGACATTTTCTATGTTTCTATGAGACCCCCACAATAGCTGCTGGCAGTGAGAACACACACTAACAGAACAATCTCCTCTCAAAAAACAAGTGCTGGGGCTGCGAGGGATGCCTTATATAGTGTGCTGCGGGACTTAGCTCTGTGAGCCCATGATTGAGCCGTGATTGGCATAGTCTTGCACCTGTCTTGCACCTGACCTGTGGGCAGGTGCAAGGCTGTAGCCAATTACAAGCTTCAGGCCAGTGGAAAAGTGCATTGTGGTCCATTGTGGTGCATTGTGGGCGAACATGCGGCGAACACGCGGAAATGTTCGGAGTTCGCGAAGAGCCGAACGGCCGATGTTCGATGCAAACTCCAAACAGATCGAACCGAACAGCTCATCCCTAATGGTTACTTTGGTGTGACCCATCATTTCTGTGATAATCTTGGGAGTGGTAGACAGGTCCTGTGCAGTCCCAGACTGCCGGCACTGCCGTCCAAGCTGGAGGGCCCTTGATAAGCCAGGGTAACTGATCACACAACCACATGCTCCTGCCTTACATATGTGAATTTGCAAACCAGTAGCAGGAAGTCTTCTGTCATTGCCGTTTATTTAATTAAATTATATTGAAAAATATGTCACTCTAACCTTGCCCCAAACATAAAATCAGGGTAGATGGATTTGTATTTTTAGACATTATTCACGTTTCTGCACTCTTAGATGGAAAGCATTGTTGCGTGTTATATTTTTGTTATATTTGTTCTTCTTTTCTCCCTTCCTTTCAATTTAAAATCTATGTTTAGAAGCAGTTATTGCTTTGTTGAGTTCAACTTGACATTTTTTTGTGAAATGTTCATAATATTAAAATTGCCAGAAAAAGAAATTAAAACAAAGCTTATCTTTGTATCTATTTTGTTATGGAATATTTTTTTATGCAGAATAAAATCAAAGAACAGACCAATATTCGTCAACATTTATGTAGCATGTTAAAGGCCAGGCTTTAAACCCTCTAATCAGTATCATTATCTGAGCAGTAACCATTTAATTGATCTACATATCATGTAGGCCATGAGAGTTTTCTAAATTTAAAGATTTACCATATATTTTTTCATTAAACAAATACTGAATTTGTTATTCCATTTTAGATCACAAATGTGGTTTATTAAAAGCTAACAGGGTTATTCAGAGAAAGTTGAAAACCAGGAGAATTGGCAGGAGAAGAGAGCAATTTGGAAAGTGAGATAAATGGGAGAATTTTTCTGGTTTGGCTATTTTGATCTAGAATTTTCACTTCTCCAGTCATTCTCCTGAGTTTCACCTTACTTTGAATAGACCTGATAGTCTATGGTAAAAAAGAGTTGTGACATAGTCGGGAATCGAGGGACATCTCACCCCCATTTTTACATTAGAATATCTCCTCTCTCGTATTGCTTACAGTTTGACAGAGTTGCCTCCTCGTCAAGCACATATTCAGACGATTAGGACAGATCGCAATTCACATTCAGGGTTATTCAGAGAGCGGTGAAAAGCAGGAGAATGACTGGAGAATGGAAAATTCTAGGTCAAAATAGCCAAACCAGAAAAATTCTCCCATTCATCTCACTTTCCAAATCGGCTATTTTGACCTAGAATTTTCCATTCTCCAGTCATTCTCCTGCATTTCACCGCTCTCTGAATAACCCTGATAGTTTTATTTTGCTGGTAAACTGGACAGTCTTCCATGGATTTTAAGTTGAAGGCAACCTTACTGGCAGAATACCCCCTCTTTCAAAGTTGGTCACAGCCCACAAGGAGATCTGATTGGGTCGAGGGGGACACTTTAAAATCAATTACGTATTCACGGTGGCTAGATTGTTGTTTTTTTTTTAATGTATCACTAGCTGATGCAACACTCGAAGACTTGTTGATGGCATTAAAAATACATCTCATAAAATCATATTGTCTCTGACTACAGACAGATATGCTAAGTAGTTTAAATAATTCATTATTTAGTCTGCAGACTATATTGAGCATCCCTAATTTCCTATTTTTAATTCATTAATTCTAATTTAACAAACTCCGATTCATTCAGTATTATAAAAGCAAAGCTAAATACAATGTAGCAAATGTAGCCCCATCCCAGTTAATCCTGGTCATGCAATTGTTAAATGGCTTTTGGGGTGATTCAGTGATTTTTCATGTCTTGTACTATGTATTTGTCACTTGAATAACAAGCTCTGAGACTCATTCTGATACTCAAGTTAATGCTTCACTTTAAATGGTGACGTAACTGTCATGGGGATGGGGGATAAACACTCATATTTTTAATGTAGAACCCATATGAATGTTGCCACAGAAATTGTAAATATCTCTGTAGAAAAGATGCACGGTGAGCCCATATTTAGAAATAGAAATGGAAGAAATGATGGATCTCCAGTGGATAAGAAGTGCCAAACGGTTTATTCATGGAACAGCAGCCTTCAAAAAATCAGTGACGTTTCGACCCTGAGGTCTTAATCATACGATTAAGACCTCAGGGTCGAAACGTCACTGATTTTTTGAAGGCTGCTGTTCCATGAATAAACCGTTTGGCACTTCTTATCCACTGGAGATCCATAATTTCTTCCATTTCTACTTATCCAGGGGGCTGGTGGCATCCCCATCTGATTGGAATCTCGTGGAGACGGTTGGTTTATCAGGTTTCCCACCGTGGCGTTGTTCGTGGCGCTTCTATGTTGCATATTTAGAAATAAACCTGGGGCATTGACCCTGTGTTCCTTCTTTGAGGAAAACCAATCCTACTTCCACCATGACCACTGAATATATTTATGCCACCATCGGAATCTAAGCTAATTTAAATGGTCATAGTAGCTATGTGTTTTGTATTGAACTATATGCAGGGGTGGACCCAGATACAGGTTTTGGGAGGGGTACTCTACCAATTACGGCTGCGACCTGATGTTCGGTTCATAGTGACAGAGCAGGTGACTGATTGTAGGCTGCGCACCTCAAACTCACTTTCTGCAGTACATTGCCACTCTGGATCTGTCCTCTTTCTGCTCAGGTGACATCTGACAGACCCCACACAGCAATGTTCGCCAGACTGCATTCTGACACATGCTCTGCCTGTCCTTGAGAATCGGGCACCACATCCAATACCCTAAAATATAGAACCAATTCACATAAGATTTTGTACTTATTTTTTTTAACACTTGACTCCTTGGTATTTACTGTATTAGTTAGATGGGGTCAGGGGCCACATCTAATACCCAAATATAGAACCAATTCACATAAGAGTTTTGTTCTTCCCATGATGGTGGTGCAGTGTATTAGTGATTAGATTTAGAGTACAGTGGTGCCAGGTTTCCCTCAAACTGTTCTACATGAACAGGACCTTACAATTGAAGAAACTATTATAACACACTACAAAGATGGAAAAAAAGGTTGATAGAAAGGGATAATAAAACAGGAGACGTAGAGGTTGAATATTAATCTCTCTCCTGACCCAACCTGAGTTTTCAACGTAGAGAATCCATAAAACAAACCTTTACTTCCAGCACCAAGATCTCCCTCTCTCTTCTTCCACTTTTTGCTTCCTGTAGCAGTGCATTCCGGGGCTGTCAACGAGCTGGGTGTTTGTTGTATTGTCAGCCACTGACTTGCCATAATTCACAATGCATTGCCTACCTGAAAACCAACAGGCTGTGCGCGGCAAGATGATTGACAGCATACAAGGGGCATGCAAGTCTGAAAGCTTAGGAAGTAGTAGTGCAACATGAAATTGGGTAGGAGGTGTGCACTCAGCTACTAATGACCACTTCACATACATTAAACGGTCATGCAGGCTAGAGCATCTCTTTAACAATACAGTCATCAAATGCTGTAATTTACAAATAATGAAATACATATTATTTGTAATATTGTACATTTGTCATGTTAAAAATGCTTGTAATTAGCTTGCTACCCAATTCCTACGCTATTTAGTGATATATATACTGATATTTCAAATGTGTGGGTGAAAATTGTGTGTACACGCAATTACGTAATTTTTATCAATATTCAAATCATTTAACCCCAAATCAATCTGGCTGTCATCCAAATCATTCAACTACAACGGCCCTTTTAAAAGTTTGCAATGATATCCAGGCTGGGATGGAACAAGGAAACCTAACTGGAGCCATCTTCCTTGATTTTGCCAAGGCCTTTGACACAGCAGACCATGGAAGCCTATTACAAAAATTAAAAAATTCCAGTATTGGTGATCGTGCGCTAACCTGGTTTCAATCGTATGTATCCGACCGATCACAATATGTGTCCATTTCTGACAGCGCTTCCCTCTCCCTAGTCACGTGCAGTGTACCCCAAGGCTCAATACTCCTATTCACGATATTCATAAATGATCTGCCCAACGTCTGCAAAGCCTCAACTGTACACATGTACGCAGATGACACCATAATCTTTACGAGCAAACAAAATCTCCCACAAGTAGAGGCCGTGCTGCAAGAACAATTCACAGAGGTAGAAAAGTGGATCAAAGATAGCAAACTTTTTCTAAATGCTGACAAAACTGTTACAAAGCTTTTTGGAACAGCACCTAAACTACATAAATTGCAAACGCCCCATCTATGTGTCAGGACAAAATCAAATGACATGCTGAGTGACCAGTCACTTCTCTCACATATCTAGGTATGTGGTTAGACCCAAATCTATCCTTTGGCCCCCACATCGAAAAAATTTCATCTAAACTTTACCCCAAACTAGGTGCCCTGTACAGAAACAAATCCTGCCTGAGCCCCGCGGTAAGAAAGCAGATTGTACAACAAATGATTTGCATTGAATACGGAGATGTAGTTGCAGCTGCCCCGCAAACACACCTTCATAAACTTACTACATTGTATAACTCATTCTTCCGCTTTGTGCTACAATGTAACTACATGACCCACCATTGTGACATGTTAAAAGAGCTAAACTGGCCATCGCTGGAATCTAAACGTACTGTTTACCTTTCTAACCTGGTGTTTAACCACTTCAATGCGGTGGACGCGCTGAGCGCGTCCAACCGCATTGCTACTTGGCTGCGGAGGACGCGCTGAGCGCGTCCTCCCTTCGCAGCCCGCGATCAGCCGGTATTCCGGCTGATCGCTCGGCCCCCCGGTGTGGGCTGACATCATCGATGTCAGCCCAACCTCCGGGACCCTGGCGGGCACGATAGGCGTCATCGCGCATGCGCGATGACGTCTATTTCAGGCACCCCCCACCATTGCAGGGAAGGTGCCTGAATGGGAGGGGGGGGGGAGGTCCTTCGGACCTCTGCCCCTTCCCATCCGTGCATGCCAGCGGTTAAAGGCAGGCACCGCCTGGAAGGGCACAGCCTGCCCTTCCAAGCGGCGGCTGTCTTCAACCCCTAGGGGGCTGGATCGCGATATGGCGCCAACATGCGCCGTATCGCAGTCCCCTCCCGGAGCTGGCTGACATCTTGGATGTCGGCCAAGCTTCCGGGATATCCCCCTAACGACTGGCGTCATCGCGCAGAGCACGATGGCGCCAGTTTTCAAATTAACCCCTTGCTGCCACCTATAGTGGAGATAGGGGGTTACAATTAACCCCCTATCTCCCGATCCGTGACAGCTAGGGGTTAATGTTTACTATCATTGGAACGGACAGAGCGTGGCCGTTCCAATGATACCAAACATGACCATGTAAAAAGTAAAAAAAAAAAAATAAAAAAAAAAAATAAAAAAAAAAAATGTTTTTTTTTTTTTTGGTAGATTTATTAGTGCAACAATATTGTTCCCATTTCAATTATAATGTGAACAATGATGCTGCACTAACGATTTTTTCTATGGGGGGCGTTTGCTAAAAAACACGTAATTTCCCCCCAAAAAAGTAACGATTCCTCATTTCTAATTTTTTTAACAAGCGCACCCCATAGAAAATATAACCGCAAACGATCGCATTTTAAAATGTGAAAAAAAACACTTTACACATTGTAAATTATTGAAAATTCAAATTTTATTGCATATTTTGTTATAATATACAGACATGACATAACGTATACATATAATAATGACATATTATGAATCTGCACAGTCTGCCGGAAAGAACGATATATAATATGTCTGGGTCATATATTAAAATAAGGCTTCAAAAAACGCGGTTAAACATGATGAGCGAAACCGGAAAAAATGAGCTCAGCACAGAGGCAGGAAAAGGCTCAGCAGCGAAAGGGTTAAGAGATTTTCTGGGAAACTACCACCCTACCTGAATAGACTACTTCCCGTAGCAGTTCCCTCATCCTATAACCTCCAATCCAGGACTAGCACCTTGCTTCCAGTACCACAATACAAAAAAGAAAGTGGCTCGATCCTCATTTTCCTACAGAGCACCACAATTATGGAATAACCTCCCAGACGCCATCAAATCTTCCCCCAGTCTAAAGTCACTTAAGAGATCTCTATTAACATACCTCGATACAGAATGTGCCTGTAAACATGTAACATAGTGACTATATTTCCTACATATTTATTTTCTGTTAATCTGTATATTTGTGTTGTTTTTTAAATATCTTGCATTTTATTACTTTGTATGTCTGGAACAACTGTAACAATTCAATGTTCTTGAACCCAGGACATACTTGAAAACAAGAGAATTCTCAATGTATCCTTCCTGGTAAAATACTTTATAAATAAATAAATTTCCAATATGTGTTTGTAGGTAGAAAGCAATTTAATTGCTTTCTATCTTAGAAGTTGATAAAGTATATCACTGGTGTTTGTTGAAAAAGCTTATATTGGCTGTGAAAGGAGAATATAGTATAATGATAGAATAAAAATAAAAAATGCTAGTGTAACCCCTCGTATGTCACGTGTAATTCCATGATCATATTTTGTATGAGTTAGAATGAAAGCATCAACAATACTTATCCAATGCCTATTTATAATACTTAATAATATTGAAGGTTAAATAATAATATACAATTCTGTCCTTTTCAGTAACATAAAGTATTTCATTCGGAAATGTTTTACCTCATCCATCAAATCATATAAACATAATAACCATGCAACACTTATTTTTCTCTTCCAGCTGCGCCAAGACAATGCATTGAACTTCATTTTGATGACAAATATTCTATAGAGCCATCATGGGAATGTAAATTTGATCACATTGAAGTAAGAGATGGACCATTTGGCTTTTCACCTATAATTGGGCGCTACTGTGGACAGCAAAGCCCCCCTTTTATAAAATCAAGTGGAAGATTCCTGTGGATTAAATTTTTCGCTGACGGCGAACTGGAATCTATGGGGTTTTCGGCTCAGTACAACTTTACACCTGGTCAGTAAAATCCAACCTTTTGAAACTTGCTTATATGTCACTTGTTTTACATTAGATGTGGGTTTGCAGTTACTGCTTTCGATGACTTATTTAGATAAAAAATTATAGCACACAAAATATTTATTATGTATTATGAAGATTTGCATCTTCCAGTACTGAACTGTGCCTAGACTAGACGTGAGTCCAAAAAGTACCAGCACTCGTGAGCTCTGTGGAAGTATCTTTATTGAATGTCTTACATACTAAGACAGGGATGTCCAAACTCCAGCCCCCCAGATGTTCCTGAACTACAACTCCCAGAAATCTCTGAATGCATTCGATGGATGGAAAAGCATGGGAGTTGTAGTTCGTGGACATCTGGGGGGGGGGGGACAGAGTTTGGACATCCCTGCACTATGGTGTCAGCAACACTTCAGCCTACTGTATTTCCTCAAACTTGACAAAAAAGCCAGCAGGCTTACATGTTGCTGGCACTTTAGTGTGTAAGGCATCCAATTAAAAGACACTTTAATAGAGCCCACAAGTGCTGGTACTTTTTGGTGTCTTGGACTTCATTCTGGGTGTGGCAATACCCAAGTACCGAGTGCACAGTGGAGTGGATCTGCCTCTATTTCAGTGACTTCAGTGACAGAGTCACTTTTATACTAGAAGGGAGCTGATGGCCATTGTAGGAAATCATCTTAAGCTGTTTAATACTATTAATGTAACTGATGAACATAAGCCGTCATTCCCTGCTCAGTAGGAATATATGGGATATGTTAAATCAGAAATACCAACATTTTCATATTCACATATTCATGTATTTGGGGCTTGTTTCATTTTTAGTAGTGATCGAAGTGTCATTTTAGGGTTTATTTAACAACTATTTCTTGAATTAAATAGCTCATAGTTCCAAAAAAGTTATTGTGAATGCATAAATGTGCACACACTATTACTGGGTGAATTGGACCAGCATGTCTTGTTTATTAGTGTAGTGTTTTTATTGGCCTCGTCAGCCACCAGTGAGCTTGCAGCAGACGTGGACAGCCCGCTTCCTAAATTTCCATTCGCAAAGTCAAGCTAGAGAGACACAAATTGCTACACAAACACTGCAGTTAGGTCCATATCTAAAGTTATAGGATGTTTCTTACTGGATTCAAGAAAATGGACAGTGACCATAGCTTTGTATTCATTTATCAATGCTGAGCAGAAATATGCATTTTGTGTTGATTTTCCGATTTATTTGTTTCTGTAATTAATAAACGTTCCATTGATGAACGCCCTAGTAAAATGGACTGCACACACTAGTGTGTAAAATACTGAACATACAGTATGAATACAAAACATGTTGATATCAGGTACAATGTGCTTTTTTCCAGCCAAGCCATTATTATAATGAGTACATCATTAAGGGTAAAGTGCTCACTTGATAATACTAATGGAATGATTAATGCAAACAGCTCCCCTACTGTTCCAGCTGCGCCTCAAACCACTCTTGTGCCTCAGCTGTTTTGGATATCTATTGTACATTAATGTTTCCTAATATTTCCTATTGTCCTGATTGCAAGGTCGCTCATTTTTATCAATAGCCAGCATTTTAAAAAGAAATAAAATAGTGGGATTTACTTATCTTTTATTCCAGCACTGGGCTTCCTTGGTGCTGATTAGAGATGGGCCGACTGTTCGATTCGAACATGAGTTCGAATCGAACATCGGCCGTTCGAGTGTTCGGCGAAAGCCGAACATTATGGGATATTCGCGGTCTGTTCGACCACAGACATTCCATAATACAAAATGACTTTGCAAAATGTGTTCACAGTTCTCCTAAATGTACCGGCAGCAGCCCCCCGGCCCCGTGCCTTTGGCCCTCCTGTTCCTCCGGTCCATCTGCTCCTCCGGCTGGCCGCGGCTCCTCTGCCTCACGCCTCATCTTCATGCTGAGCCCTGATTGGGCAAAGTCCTGACCTGGACTTTGCCCAATCAGGGCTTTAATTCAATATTGAGCCCTGATTGGGCAAAGTCCAGGTCAGGTGCAGGACTTTGCCCAATCAGGGCTCAGCATGAAGACAAGGAGTGGGGCAGAGGAGACGCGGCCGGATGGAGGAACAGACAGATGGAGGAACAGGAGGCCGAGATAGCAGCAGGACAGCAGAGGCACGGGGGCCGGGGGGCTGCAGCCACAGGTCTCCTAAATGTACCGGCAGCTGCCGGTACATTTAGGAGAACTGTGAACACATTTGGTATGTTCGACCCCCATTGATTTGCATTGTCTGCGAGTTCGTATTCGAACATTTCGGCTGTTCGAATGTTCAAATACGAGCCGAACACAGGGGTGTTCAGCCCATCACTAGTGCTGGTTTCAGATTTGGCAGCCAATGTTACTTTGTGTAACAGTGGTGTGCTGAAGCATGCTGGGGGTTGGTCGCTCACTTAAATGTCCAGCCAATCCAATGGCTCTCATTGCAAGCACACAGAGAGCCATTGGTGGATCAGGATTGTACATTCTTAACCTAAATCCCAGAACTCTCAGAGCCCTATTACAATCTTCATGCACGTCTGCGCTCGCACAAAAACGCATGAACGCGAGGTGCAAAACCCTTTGCGCTGAATGTCGTATTACAATGTCAGCGCAACAAACGCACGTAATCGTTTACCGTGGGTGAACCTGCGCGAATGCTGCACAAACTTACTGTACTTCGCGCGTCCTATACCTAACATTGTGAGTGCAAATGCGTATGTGCGCTGGTATGCGGATGGTATTACAATCTTTGCGCAGTTTGTAACGCACAGCCTTTGCGCGCATAATTTTAGCAACTCCTAAAAGCTGGGGTTAATGGCAAATTCTATCAACCTGGCCGAAACCAAATACACCAGCCCAAAAAAAAATACGCAGCAAAGAATGGTTACACATTCTACTCATACCAAAACAATAAATTAGAGAAGTTGTGCGTGCTTTTTTTTATTAATGCAGCATATATGCGCAGATTGACTTTGACAGGCGCAAAAACTTAACGTGAGACAATTGTGGTTCTTAATTCTGATTGGCTGAATCACGTGAAAAAAACAGCCGCACACTGATTTCTGCGTGCAACGTTGCTGCGCGCGCTTTTGTGTGTGTCCGTTTCACGTGAGTTATTTTTTGACGGATGAAAAAATGCGCAAGGATTGTAATACCAGCTTTGATTTACGCATGTTAACGTTTAACGCTTTGCGCAAAACTTCACGCATTGCGCGTGCCTTTTTGCGTGAAGAATGTAATAGGGCCCTCAGATTGATATATCAGCATTTTGGGACACTTGCACAGGGTGTGGGAGGAAGGGGTACACTCAACCCCATCACCATTTAAAATACATTAAATGGTCTTGGTGGCAAGAGTCCCTTTAAGATTGTCTTTTTATTAAATAAACACAAGAAGTTAAACATGTATTTGGCCGTTTTTATTGTTCCATCCTTTAATATCATTATCATGGGATATCTATAGTCAAAAAATCTGTAGGCTCAGATTAGCTTATCCTCTTTTAAATTTTTGGCCATTGATCGATTTTTAAATTCTCTAGTATTTTTTCTGTCTAAAGAACAGTTTATTTACTGGTGTAAGTGGTTTTTTTGCATCACTTTTTATAAGTAAAAATACATTTTGCTTCAAGTACAGACGATAACGTTTGAATCATATATTTTTGCATGTGTATCAGAGCATGTCTCAGTTTGCTGCTGCTTTTGTATTGGTTTACTTGCATCCTCTTTAACCCTTTCCCGCCACAGGACATTCTATGCTGTCCTTGGCGGGTGGGCCTTTAAGACGCATTGTGTACAGGTTTGCCCCGCTATCTTCAATGGGCCGCCTCGGCCACTACCTGCAGCGGTGCAAGCCACGCGTCATTGGCTGCAGAGTGACGGCTTGAAATTTATTCATGTATGTATGGAGCTACAAAGCCATAAAACTCACACCAGGAAGTCTTTAAACTATAATAAATGTAGTTAGAAATCGAATGGTGTGAATAGGACGATTTGGTCCTGGTTCTTGAGAGATCTACACGTCTTTCAAAGGTATCGCGCCACTCCCAAGCAAAACCATCTTGATGGTCCCTAAAATGTAAGTGACCATTTAAAATGTGGTGAAGTATGCAGTTTCCAGTGGTTTTACTATAATTTAGTGTAAAGACTAGTTTTTCTGGAGCTTGTATAATTAATGGCAGTGGTATGAGAGTACTGTTGATGTGGTTTACAGCAACCAGACTAGATTCAGATGTTACGTGCACTCTGTACTGCCTGTCACATTATAAACGGAAGTTAAGCCATTTTTCATTGTATCATTTTGATTTATTCAAGCCATGTGTTTAGGAGAATTGGATTTTAGTCTAAAATGTATTAGCTAGAATAAGAGACTATTGAGTCAATTGGTAGGTGCCTGATATTTACATACCATTGTGTAGGTTGTTTTTGGGAAAACTTGATTTGCACTTGCCCTTTCAACCCATTGTGTAAACAGGTTAAAGACTTATGCTGTTAAATCCCAACTCAGTTTATTGTCAGTGCTTACTTTTTGGGGGATCCTGGTCGAGCAAGGTCAGGAATCTCATATTTTTGGACTGTCTATGTTTGAGGACATCTGTGGGTCCTGGTACCGTAGGAGGCATAAAACTATAAATTATTGCCATAACATTTGTAACATGCAAATATTAGTAAGTGGACATTCGAGTACATATATTGTTGCTTTCAGCACGGAGTTCTGTATGTGCTTCAGGACCTGAGCCTGCTTTCTCTCCCCTCCACATCCCTATCCACCTCGCATTCTGCACCTTCTAATTCACAAATGAATCCATGTTAATAATCCTTCTTACTTTATTATGAAAGCACAAATAAAACTACAAAAATTACACATAAGGGGCTCTTCACTAAGCATTGGCGTTTACTGGCGCTGTAAATCGCAACAAGAATTGCTGGTACTTGTCACGTCCAGCGTCCGGGTCCCTGCCCGACGCCCGGCAGTGCCGTCCTCGCTGCTCGCTGGCTGGGCGCCGAGCGATATACAGAACCGCAGAGGTCACCTGGGTGGTCAGGGGGTGGACGTGGAGTGATGGCGTGAAGCCCCCGGATATAAAATCAGTCTGCTCAGGCAGACTCATTGCCCTGACATGGAGTTACTTCCCCAGGGCTTTGGCGATTTCTGTTTCTATTGTGACATTGGCTAATTCTGAAAACCCTCTATGTGTATGACCACGGATTTTCCTGAGAATCCTGCTTTGTGTATGACCATCGCTAATCCTGACAACTCTGCTCTGAGTGTAAACCATTCCTGAGAACCCCGCTTTGAGTACTGACCCGTCTATTTCTGAGAACCCCGCTTTGTGTATGACCTTGGGTTTTCCTGAGAACCCTGCTTTGTGTATGACCATCGCTATTCCTGACAACTCTGCTCTGAGTGTAAACCTTCATATAAGGCTGTCCCTCTCTCCTAGCATTAAGACCTATGCTATCAGGGCCTGCTGTGTTACAGTATACTATTCTGGGGCCTGTTAACCCTCGCTGGGTGTTATAGGATCAAGTCCCTGAAGTTAGTCAGCTGTACCAACCATTCAAGGATCGGAGGGGTAGATAGGGTACTGTGTACAGGGACTGACTTTATAGACCCATGAGAGATCCGTGACAGTACTGCATCAATAACCAATGCAGGCATTTCACAAAACTAAAATCCAAAGAGTGGCAGGTGAAGCTGCAGTGCTGCACTGTCCTCTCCAGTTAGCATGGGTAGAAGCCCACACACTAAACAGAAAAACAATGCAGTTTGTAATTGGTGCTAATAGATGAATTGCCGTACTACTGAGTGGACTGAAAAGCAAGTTGTATTGCAAAGGTGATGAAAAACAGTTCAGTTTTCAGTTCATTCAAAGAGCTCTTAAAGGGTTATTCACAAACCACTAAAAATTTTGGTGCACTTCAGCGATTCCATTTTGCTGAAACTCCGGTGAATTTCATGAGCCGAAGACTCATGAAAAATTTGGCAAACGTCACCGTAGAGCACCGTAGACCGCCAAAGAGCAGTGATCTGGCGTTGACAAAATCCACCAAACTGCAAAAAAGCATTAAAATGTGTCTAAATCATAAAAATTGTCCTTTAAAAAATAATGAAAAGGTCTGTGACAGATTTAAAAAAATGCCTTTTAAACAAAAAGTTTGTCAGAAAGATATTAAAAAGGCTTTTTGCAGAAAATGAAAAGAAAAAAACGGTTTTTGAAACATGTAAAAAATTATAAAACTTTTTATATTGAAACCTATGGAATACGCCTGTTTAAACCTGTCGAATCGAATCATCAAAAATCAGGTCATTTTGCCAACACTTTGGTGCCGTTTGGCATTCTGTGAATAGACGGACCCAGGGCTGGCCCAAGCCACTGTGCTGCCTGGAGCGGTGGATGAAATGCTCCCCCCCCCCCAAAAAGATAAAAACATGTGACATGTATAATCGTATTACAGAGCTCCACGGCAATAAAACTCACAGTAATGTGCAGTGTGTATGAGGGTATCACAGAGCTCCACAGCAATGTAACTCACGCTCATACACACTGCACATTACTGTTAGTTATATTGCTGTGGAGCTCTGTGATAACCTCATACACACTGCACGTTACTGTGCGTTTTATTGCCATGGAGCTCTATGATACCCTCATACACACTGCACGTTACTGTATCACAGAGCTCCACAGCAATAAAACTCACAGTAATGTGCGGTGTGTATGAGCATATCACAGAGCTATAACAATTTGTGCAGTGATCTTTATACCCCATTGCTTGATGAGAAATCACAGGGAAGTTGTTAGGCTTAAATCTGGACTTAATTTCCCTCCTGTGCCTTAATGCCTGGTTCAACAATAAAATAACAAGGAAAGAAGGACTAGAGGGCCTAAGGCTTGTAATCAGCACACAAAGCACGTAGATAGTCGAATGCCTGAGACAATGTTGAACCTGTCAATGACAGGTTCATTTTAATAACTAAAGTCTGATAAAAAATACCTCTTATACTCCATAAAGGGACAAAATTGGAGGGGGAAAACAGGGGGTTAAAATTGGAGGGGAAAAACAGTGGGGCTATATGCAATTATATTATTATGCAACCAACGCTGACTTTCCTAGTATGAATATTAATGTAGGAATAGTTGTAAGCCCATGTCATGTGTCTCAAGGAAAGAGCGCCATATCTTCCAGATATATTTGCTTTAAACACTCCTCAACAGACACACTGTTGTAAAAAAATAAAAACACATGGAGCTGACCTTAAGTGGAACAAAGCTACAGCATAAGAGTGGAGTAGTGTCAGTTATCTTTTAAAACACATATATTACCTGGTTACAGTCTATTTGCAAATAAAAGAGAAAAAACTTGTACAAATTCTAGTCTTTTCGTACTGACTTTACTTGTCCATGACATGGTACTGTATTAGCCTGGCAAGGCTCTGGTGATCCGGGCTCTGGTGATCCGGGCTCTGGTGATCCGGGCTCTGGTGATCCGGGCTCTGCTTCATTCCGCCCCCTCTCTGTAATAGATTTCCTGGCTGGTGGCTGGCCGGGCAGTGGTGCGTGCCAGCAAGAGGCCGAAGAGAGACTTCCGGTCCTGGCGTACACACTCGCAGCAGGAGGATGTGGATCCGGCCCACACGCACCTTAATCCCAGGCTCTGTGTGTGTGGGCGTGGCTAGACAGCGGCACTGCTCAAAGATGCTGCCGCCGGCATTAAAAAAAAGTGCAGCGGTGCATCGGACAACAAAGGCTTCAAAAATGTGCCACCCTACAAAAACAAAAAAAATCCGCCACCTGGAGCCCTTGCTCCATACTGCACCATGGTAGGCCTGGCCCTGGACGGACCATAACATCTCTATGGGACAATATTGTTGCCTCCGAAGATCACCAAACTGTGGTGAACTGCATTGTATTTTGATGTCAATTTGATAGTATTTGGAGAAGTGACAGCTTTGTGAATAGACAAACTGATCCGACATTTCACCGAATGGTGACATTCACCTTGGCAAGAGCCGGGTTTAGTGTAAATCCCCTTTAATTTTGATTCCTGCTTTGGGCTAATTGATGAATTACCCAAAATTGTGATGAACTGGGATTCTTCCGAAAATGAATGCATGCGTAATAAATTTAACAGTGAAACCTCATCAAATGTTTGAAAAGAACTTTTTTTGCTCTTGCAAATTACTAATTGCTTACATAGAAAGAGATAAGTGGCAGTTTGAAGTCCAAGCCATTAGAGTGGTGACTGAATTATGAGGAGATGACAGACATATTTCATTAAATAGTCCATAATATCAGAGTTAGAAAAATACCCACATCTTCCTTGGCAATAAAATAAATATTTTAGTAATTTCATGGGCAATATTTCAAACAGTTTTGGAAGTGTCCTTGTAGACTTACTTTTGAGGAAAGAAAAACGTCAATCACTGCATTGAAAAACCAAGCCATTTCTGTCTCCTTCCGCAACCCACATTATAGCAATAGATAATATATCACAGTAAAAAATATATAAATTAAAACAAAATGTCAGAAAATGCCTTACAATACCCAATAGATTCCTAATCCAATCTGTAGGTTGCTGACGTGCCAAGACTCCACTATTCAAAAGGAAAAAAAAAATCTATAATCTTTACTGTAATTATTCCTAAAGTGTTTTGATGCAAGTTACTATAAAATCCAATTTTTCTTGATGGTTCATTTATGGTCTACTGAGACCTACAAGGCTTCGGGCGGTCCTTGTGTTTGAGTGTATTACAAAACGAAACAAATTGTATCTAATTTTAGTGAATTTTTGATCCTTCCTATAAACCCAATTGCTAATAGAAAACTAAATTAAACAATTGAACTCACTGAGGAATATTCATCTTTAGATATTCGATAATTTGTGAATGCACTTCAAAGACCTTTGATTTTAGAGTGAAGTACACAAAAACACAAGAAATATACAGATGTTACTGAACTTAAGAAAGACAGGGTAATCGATAAGCAGTGTTGTGTCATGGTCACACATTACATATTGGGGCAAAGGGATGATATTTTGGAGAAAAATTGTTTGGCAAAGTGATTGTGTTACAATCAGAATAACTAAATCAGAATAACTACAATACCTGTATATCTACACCCATATAGGGAGATTTGACATATACATAGTAAACTGTTCTCAATCCTAAAGGCACCAATAAACTCTAAAGACCTGAACGTTCCTAGATCTTATTTGAAAGAGCCAAGAAAGTAATGCAGAGACCAGGTTTTTACACTTTGACTGCAGGTACATTTGTTATTGTCATTTAAATACCAATCAGCATGATTGGTATCAAATTAAGACAACCTTGGCAATGAATATGAAGGACGAACACTACAATTTTTAGAGTTTTTTCAAGAATACATAAAAATGTCAAAGAACTCTGTTGACGAAATTCAGAATTTAGATATAGCATAGCAATATAGTTTAGGGGCCATATTCCAACTCAGCCATTAAGATAACGACTGTGGCCATTATAGTTGATGGCACCAGTCATACATTTAATAGCTCAAGCTGGTATTCCAACTGGAACCTTACCTCAAGTTAACTTTGTATAGGAGCCATCAACAATGGATCACTGTAAGAATAATCAGCTATTCCCAGGTAACTCACTATTCTCAGCCCGAACTCGTATAAAAGACTGTATTTGCTTTGTTTGCTACTCCTTTAAAAATTCCTATACTACATAATCCGTTATTTACCTTCGGTCCCACGTTGCAAAGGGTGGCATGAACCATTGGCTCCTCTGGTCAAATGCAGAAGAACACTGCAAACAGTCAAACACAAGCCCTTGTGGTCGATCTTAAACAACATAAAGTCCTATGGACTCCAGGAGCTGATGAAGCCGCTTGTTATGGCTAAACGCCTTCTGGACACCGGTCTAGTCATTTTATATTGTTCTTTAAAATAAATTTTCTTTTTAAGAGAAATGTCCCTGCTTTCCTGGCGGTTTTGTTGGATTTAACCATATTTAAATCCACATGCGCTTCACCTAGAGCTTGGATAGCTACAACAAAAGTGAGTTTAAAATCGCTTGTGACCGATTTGTATCTGTACAACATTTGATCTGCACAAGGAGATTTTTTGTTCTCTACCTCCCATATATGTACTGCTGTGGCTGGAGATCCATGTTAAAGGTGTGGGTTACCGGAGAAGAAACCTGATAAACATACCCAGATGTGTTAGTCCCCTCAGAGCCAGTGACAGGGCTCTCTTTTTGTGAGTGGATCTATTATTATTATTATTCTTTATTTATAAAGCGCCAGCATATTCCGCAGCGCTGTACAATAAGCACAGTATAGACAGGGTTACAATACATTGAACAACATTTGACAAACAGTACAGGATGTAAGGATATAGGGTCACCCAGCACGCAGACAAAACCCAGAAAGGCAAGAAAGGACCCTAAACTGAGAAGCTGGTCCTTAGAATGGCCAGGTACTAATCTAGAATACACAGAAGTACAGATCAGGGACAGGAGAGATATCGTAGTATAAACAAGCCAGAGGTCGGTACACGAGGTAAACATATGCCAAGGGATAAAGCAGAAAACACAGTCAAAATACAAGCCAGAAGTCAAACCAGAAAATCAATAATCATAAGCTGTAGAAACGCGCTGAAGGCTAGAAATAACCACGTCAGGGCTCAGAGCACAGACTGGAACTGATATTTAAAGGCCTAGATCCCTGACCAGGTGTGGCATACAAAGTGGCCTGATTCAAAGACTGGCGCCCTCTCTGTTGGGAAGGCCGTACTGCAGGAGCAGTAGCAAGCATGACAGTACCCCCCCCCTCCACGAGCGCCCTCTGGGCGCCGAGATCCCGGAGCAGTGGGATGAGAACGGTGAAAGGCACGGACCAGACGGGGGGCATGGAGATCAGAAGTAGGAACCCGACAGCTACTGGACCCCTGATGACTTTACCGCCAGACACAGATGTCTCCGGGAGGAGAGGCTCTTTTGACCGGATGGGGGCACCAGGTGGGGACTCCGGGTGCTGCCCACAGCCGTTTGACCACCGGCCTGGTAATGATCTCCCCGCTACTAGGGAAGACCTGCGGCTCCTCCTTGACGAACTGCGGGAGATCTGGAGAGCTGAGATGTGGATGCTGCGTATCTGTCTGGATATTTCTGATGTTGGCGACGCCGGAGGGCACCTTTTAAGTGGGCGACCGAGTGCGGAGCCACACGAGCTCGAGGCTGCGGTTCTGCAGACTGATCCTGGGACACTATCGGGGGCTGTGGAGGGGGGGAGGCCGGCGGTGCTACCTGAGGTACAGATGATGGCGCTTCAATGGAAGCCAAAACCCCGCGACTCTTACTGTCTGGACCCGGTTGTTGCGGGGAGCTCTGGTCAGCCCATAGGGGAGATGGCCCTGCAGCGCATTCTGTGCCATGGCAGAGATTATTTTCCCGTGGGGACGACCTCCCTGCCTAACTGGATTCTCCTCTTGGCTGCTGGCGTGCCTCCCACTCTGGAGCCCTGCGGTGCTGTGCAGCTGCCTCAGGCCACTGAAGCTGATGGAGATGGCGTCTCGTGTGACTCCTTTTTTCTGGACTCTGTTGGTGCCCTGTGCGTCCCTTTGAGTTTAGACACTGGTTGAGACATGTCCTCCCCCCCCCTGCTACCCTCTAACACTACTGATTCTGGACTGTGACCTAAACCCCCCACTGCTGACACCCCCCACCGCGCTCTAGCTGAAAACCCCCCTTGATGTTTTACCACTGACTCTCATTTGTCTTTTAATTGTTGTCCCCCCTCATGCACTCCTAAATGGTATTGTAGTTCTGCCTGCCGACTTATTGGGCTTAATGTTATGTGTCGGAGGGAGCACCGGGACTCCCCACCACCCCCCATTTTTTTTTTTTTTTTTTTTGTGATGTGGGACATTGGGAAGCAGCCTGGGCGAGCCGTCAGGATGGCTACCTAGGCCCTGCCCGTCCTCTCGGCCCCAGATCTCCCCGGCCTCGTGGCCTCTTCCATGGCCCTCGGTTCCCTTAGTGTTGCCGGGGTGAGCCAGGAATGCCATGATATACTTGGCAGTCCATTCTCATCCTTTTTTTTTTTTTATTTTTTATTTCCCCTGGTGTTCCCTCGGCGACCACCATCGCTGGATCAGCCCTCCTGCTGAGTTTTTGTACCCCCTTGTTATTGTTCCCCCCTCCAAATTTTTTTTGACGTTCCGCAGCTTCCCTTGTGACCCCACTTCCCCGCTTACATTGTGTGTGCTTTTTCTGTGAGTGTCACATCTGGCCCTGCGAGGCCATCTTGCTGGTTGGTCTGTGACCCTTTGTCTATTCTAAAAATAAAAATCTTGAATAAGAAAAAAAAAGAAGTAGGAACCCATGAGCGTTCCTCCGGGCCATACCCTCTCCAGTGCACCAAATATTGAAGACCACCACGGGAATGACGGGAATCAACAATGGACTGGACCTCAAATTCTTCTTGTCCCTGGACCAGAACAGGACGTGGTTGAGGAATAACAGTGGTGAACCGATTGCACAGAAGGGGCTTCAACAAGGAGGTGTGAAAGGTATTCGGTATACGGAGGGTATGAGGTAGGTCCAGCGCATAACTGACTTCGTTGATACGTCTTAGGACTTTGAATGGACCAATGTACCGCGGAGCAAATTTCATTGATGGCACACGTAACTTAATGTTACGGGTAGACAACCAGACTCTCTGGCCTGGAACATAGGAAGGACCCATCCGCCTATGCCTATCTGCATAGGTCTTCTGTTGGACTGCAGCGTGACAGAGGTTGGAACGTACCAAAGTCCACACTTTATGAAGAGACTGAACATAGGAGTCCAAGTCAGGAAGACCAGTGTCAGCACTAGGGGATGGCAAAAAAGTAGGCTGGAAACCATGGGCAACATAAAACGGGGAGTGACCAGACGAGGCATTAACATTACTGTTCAGAGCAAATTCAGCCCAAGGAAGCAAAGATACCCAATCATCTTGCCCTTGAGAAGAGAAGCTACGAATGTAGTTCTCACTAGACTGATTGGCACGTTCGGCAGCTCCATTGGACTGTGGGTGATAAGCAGAAGAAAATGATACTTTAATACCCAACTGTGAACAGAAATTTCTCCAAAATCTAGAAATGAACTGTGGACCCCGATCAGAGACAATTTCATGAGGCAAACCATGTAATCTGAATACCTCTTTGGCAAATATGTTGGCTAGACCTTTAGATGTTGGCAATTTCTTGAGAGGAACCAGATGAACCATTTTAGTAAAGCGATCAACAATGGTCAAAATCACTGTATGCCCTTCAGAAGGTGGCAAATCTACTATGAAATCCATAGAAATATGTGACCATGGTTTGTCAGGGATGGCTAGTGGTTGCAATAGCCCTGCAGGACATTGAGTAGAGGCTTTGGATTGTGCACATACCACACATGCCTGTACATATTCTCTCACATCCTTGGCAATGTCTGGCCACCAGTACATCGGTGTAAGGGCTGACAATGTCCTTTTTATACCAGGATGACCGGCTGGCCTGGAGGCATGATAACAAGAGAGTAGTTCCTTTCTTTCTGCGTCAGGAACAAACAACTTGTCAGAAGGAGTCTCAGGAGGAGCTGTACTTTGCATAGCTTGGATACGAGTAAGGAGTGTAGAAGTAAGGGTGAGATGAGTAGCTGCCACTACTCTCTCCAGAGGAACAATCGACTCCACTGGTCTATCTTGCTGTTCTGTGACCTCAAACTGCCTGGAAAGCGCGTCTGCCTTCGCATTTCTGTTACCGGGCCTATAGGTGATTATGTAATTGAAATGAGTCAAAAACATCGACCACCGGGCTTGACGGGATGACAGTCTTTTGGCATCGGCAATAAAGGTCAGGTTTTTATGGTCAGTCAGAATCATAGTGGGAGTAGGAGCTCCTTCAAGTAGGTGTCTCCACTCCTTCAAAGCAGAAATGATAGCCAGGAGTTCTCGGTTACCGATATCATAGTTCCTTTCAGCACTAGATAATTTCTTGGAAAAGAAGCCACAAGGCTTGAGTGGTTGGTCAGGGGATTCTCTTTGGGAAAGAACAGCTCCTACTCCTGTCTCAGAGGCATCAACCTCTAGGATGAAAGGCTTCCTTGGATCAGGGTGGACAAGTATAGGGGCCGTAGAAAAAGCCTCTTTAAGAGTCTCAAAGGCTTTAACGGCTTCAGGGGACCAAATACGGGTATTAGCTCCCTTCTTGGTCATATTGGTAATGGGTGCCAGTATTGTGGAGAAATTGAGTATGAACCTGCGGTAGTAGTTGGCGAACCCTATGAATCTCTGAATAGCTTTTAGCCCTATAGGACATTGCCAGTCAGTAACAGCAGTAAGTTTAGCCGGGTCCATGGAAAATCCCTCTTTGGAAATGACATAACCTAGAAATGCTAACTTAGGTTGGTCAAAGAGACACTTCTCCAATTTGCAGTAAAGGCCATTGTTCAACAACGTCTGAAGAACCTTTTAACCTGCAAGTGGTGAGTAGCGAGATCAGGTGAGTAAATAAGTATATCATCCAAATACACGATGACACAGTCGTGTATGAAATCACGCAAAACATAATTTATAAAATCCTGGAACACAGCTGGAGCGTTACATAGCCCAAAGGGCATTACAAGGTACTCATAGTGACCAGATCTGGTATTGAAAGCGGTTTTCCATTCATCACCATCCTTAATGCGCACTAAATTGTACGCGCTTCTTAAGTCAAGCTTAGAAAAAATCTGGGAACCTTTTAACCTGTCAAAGAGTTCAGCGATCAATGGAATGGGATAGGCATTTTTCACAGTTATTTTATTTAAACCCCTATAATCTATGCAAGGTCTTAAGTCCCCCTCTTTCTTAGAGACAAAAAAGAACCCAGCACCAGCAGGAGATGTGGATTTCCTTATGAAGCCCTTAGCAAGGGAATCCTTTATGTACTCCTCTAATATGAGGTTTTCATGTTGAGACAGAGGATACACTCGTCCCTTGGGAGGAAAAGTGCCAGGAAGGAGAGTAATAGCACAATCATAGGGTCTATGCTCAGGTAAAGTCTCAGCCCCTCCTTTGTTGAAAACCTCCCTGACCTCCTCATACTGTATAGGAACCAATACAGATAAAGGAGCAGCAGTGGGTACATTTATGGTGTGCACAGACTTGACAGGAATCATGCATGAATCAAAACAAGACTTGCTCCATGACAGAACAGTGTTTCTTCTCCAGTCTATGACTGGATTGTGTTTTTGTAACCAGGGATACCCCAAAACAACAGGACATGAAGGAGATGATAGGAGTTGGCATACCACAGTCTCTTTATGGAGAACTCCTACAAACATGGAAATAGGACTGGTCTCCTTAGAAATATATGGGTTGGAAAGGGGTCTGCCATCTATAGCACGAATAGCTATAGGTGGGTTTTTTCCACACAGGGAATCCCTTTCTCCAATGCAAAAGTAGTGTCCATAAAATTTTCCTCTGCCCCTGAATCAAGAAGTGCATCTACCTGAATAATGGAGGAACCCACTTCAATCATAATAGTAAAGTAACAACGCTTTCTATAAACAGAAGGAGATAATGTCATGACCTCTGATACCAGTCCCCTCTCCTCTGAGGGTTTAATCTCTCCAGACTGCATTGGTTGAGGTACAGGGTTGTCAGATGCAGCAGGGTTAAACTCTGGAGACACACACGGCATTAACCTATTAGGTTGCGCTTTTGTTTTACACATGTTCCTGATTTGATCCTCCATCTCCATACAGAATGGAATTAGATCATTCAGATTCCCAGGAAGATCTCTTGCTGTAATAGCAAGGGTTAAAGAGTCAGATAAACCCTTCAGAAAACAGGACACCAGAGTTTCATTATCCCAATTAACCTCGGCAGCAAGTGTCTGAAATTCAACAGCGTATTCCAACACAGGTCTGTCTCCCTGACTTAACCTCATTAACCGTTTCATAGCAGGATTTGTTCCTCTGGAAGGGTTAAACACACTTTTTAAGGTGGAAACAGATTCCTCGTAGTTATTTATTATGTGATCATTAGACTCCCAAAATGCAGTAGCCCAGTCCTGGAGGACAGGAAGAGGGAGAGGCGGTTGAAGACTAGTTTTTCTAAGAGCTTTGATGTGAAGGGAAGCAGGGATACAGGACGGTAGTTGGATGGAGAGTTGGGATCTAGGGATGGTTTCTTTAGTAAAGGGGTAACTAGCGCGTGTTTGAAGGTGGATGGAAAGGAGCCAGTGGAGAGAGATAGGTTGAAGATGTGTGTGAGAGCAGTGGTGAGGGAGGAGAGGGGAGGAATTAGATGTGAGGGAATGGGGTCGAGCGGGCACGTGGTGAGATGTGAGGAGGACAATAAGGAATTGACTTCCTCCTCAGTGGCTGGGAGGAAGCGGCAGAGGGTGGCAGATGGGACCTCTGGGAGTGGAGGTGGCAGATAACTATCTTGTGTTGGGATGTTGCTTCTGATAGTTAAAGTTTTACTGAGGAAGTAGTCTGCCAGGTCTTGAGCGCTGAAGGCAGCTGTGGGGGGAGGTGCAGGTGGGTAGAGGAGGGTGTTGAAGGTGGACCAGAGCCGTTTAGGGTTGGAGGACAGCGTAGATATAAGAGATGAGAAGAAGGATTGTTTGGCCAAGTGGAGGGCAGAGGTGTATGACCGGAGAATAAACTTGAAGTGAACAAAATCAGCTTCAGAGCGGGATTTCCTCCAGGCACGCTCTGCAGTGCGGGAGCATCTTAGCAGGTAGCGAGTCTAGAGGGTGTGCCAGGGCTGAAGCTGGCGGCGTGGGGCCTTACAGAGTCGAAGAGGAGCAAGAGTGTCTAGAGCAGAGATAAGCGTAGTGTTGTAGTGATTAGTGGCAGCATCAGGGCAGGTGAAGGATGAGGTGTGATGGAGGTGGTGAAGTAGGTTGGAGAATTGATGGGGGTCCACAGCATGTAGATTTCTGCGAGTGTGTGTGCGGGGTGGGGGAGCAGGGTGTTTAGGAAGTCCAGATAGGTTGAAAGAGAGAAGGTGGTGGTCAGAGATGGGGAAAGGGCGACAGTTGAACTCAGAAATGGAGCAGAGGTTGGAAAAGACAAGGTCAATAGCGTGACCATCGCGGTGGGTAGGGAGGAGGGAGGATTGTGTGAGTCCAAGGGAGGACGTGAGTGAAAGAAGTTTGGAGGCAGCAGGGGCGGAAGGATCGTCAATGGGAATGTTGAAGTCCCCGAGAATTAGGCATGGAAGATTAGAAGACAGGAAGTGAGAAAGCCAGGTAGCAAAGTGGTCAAAGAACTGGGAGGTTGGTCCCGGTGGGCGGTAGATGACTGCCACCCTGAGAGCCAGAGGAGAGAACAGGTGGATGCAGTGTGTTTCGAAGGAGGAGAAGGAGAGGGATGGGGGTGGAGGGAGATGCTGGTAGGTGCAGGTGGGAGAGAGCAGGATTCCGACCCCGCCACCATTTCTCTCACCCGGTCTGGGGGTATGGCTCAAGTGTAGACCGCCATGTGAGAGAGCAGCAACGGAGGCCGTGTCAGAGGGAGTTAGCCAGGTTTCAGTTAAAGCTAGGAGGTTGAAGGAGTTTGAAAGGAAGAGGTCATGGATTGCTGTGAGTTTGTTGCACACAGAGCGAGCGTTCCAGAGGGCGCAGGAGAAAGAGGACAGGCGCTGAGGGATTATGGGAATGAGGTTGCTGAGCTTGCAGGGAGGTGATTTATGTGCGATGGAGATAGGATGAGAGGGAATTATTGGATGTGTTGTGGGGCCAGGGTTAGGGGATATGTCACCTGAATAGAGTAACAGCAGGAGGGTGAGAAAGAGAAGGTGGGAATGGGATTTGTGGGAGTGATTGGCAGCACGAGAGATAGAGGGAGACCATGTTCTGAGGAAACAAAGGAGCTCATGCGAGGCCATCATGTGGGACGAGAGGAGGGAGGGAGAGATGCAGATAGTGTAGGGGTAGAGGGGCAGGAGTTCCATTTAAGGAGAAAGGTAGAAGTAAAGAGCAGAAGCGTGAGAGAAAGCATAATATAGATGTGCTTTTACCCAGAGTAAAAGTGGGCCTTGCAGTTCCTTCATCCAGTCCCGCACCTCCAGGAAATCAACTCTGAACGTCCACTTAGGATGCCACTTGGGGAGGTCACTATTATAGAGGCCATCTATAATATGTAATTACATCCTAGATACTGTATGTGACATACTACACCAATATACGCTGTTTTTTATTCTTGCTTCTTATATGTACCATATGGATGATACTATGGGAGCCATCTGAACCCCCAAGTGTCTCTGTTTGCGCTGACCAGATACGTATACATTTCCATTATAATTTGGTTTGGGGGAAACCACTAACCATCTGGCTAAGCTTGGGGATTCTGGTGGCGGTGCATACTGTGGGCGTTTACCATTTGTTCTGGTGTAGCATTTAAAAGATGCCAGATTTGGGGAGAGTCTGATAGGGTGAGGAAGCGCTTTCCATAGGGTTGGCTCCACACGAGAAAAGTCCTGCAAATAGGCATGTGAGGTGGTAATGATGGAGGATAGCAGAAGTAGATCATTGTTGGATCTTAGTGGGCGAGCTAGGGTATATTTACTAATTAGAGAAGACAGGTAGTGGGGGGCGGCATTAGTGAGGGCTTTGCAGGTCAGGGTGAGTAATTTGAATTTAATTCTGTTGTGGATGGGGAGCCAGTGTAAGGATTCACAGAGAGGAGCAGCAGAGACCAATTGACATACAACGTGGATGAGCTGAGCCGATGTGTTTAGGATGGACTGCAGGGGGGAGAGGTGGGAGAGAAGAAGGCCACAGGAGATTATTGCAGTAGTCTAAGCAGGAAATATGAGAGTGTTTATGTTGTTTGGTGGTGTCCATTAGTCAATGAAAGCCAAAAGCTCTCATTGTCAACACACATTCCTGCAGCCATGACTATATCTACATAGTAATATGCATTTTAATAACACCTAAAACTTTGCCTGTTAGCCTCTCAATTTACATTGTATAAATATTTGTTTTACATGTTTAATTGCTGTGATGCAAAATATTTAAATAACAATGATGCCATTTATCTTACTGACTATATCTAAAATCATACACATAATCTAAGTAAATATCCATTTCTAATCTTTGTATATGTAATCTAGTTTAGTGTTTGCTTTTACTGATGCTGGGAATATCTAAATATCTAACAAACAATCGACCATACAGCAGAGTACAGTCAGATACAAATTTCAAATAAATTGATTACTGTGTCACAGTGATTATTAAAAAATTCTTTGAAGCGTGACAGAACCCAACTGGTTACATTATCATTCTACTCACAAGCTATTCCTCCTGATGAAACGTTGAAACCAGCTTTTGTTGTGTAAAAGGATCTAGAAACATCCCCTGCCAGATGTTATATAATTGTTAATACTCCTGGGACGATTCTCTGACGCATTATATGCAATTAATTATTATGTTAATAAAAATATTTTGAAGCTTTCTCTAACTATTTAATATAACAGCTATAAATAAATCATGTATATTTGTTTATTTGTGTATGCGCTAGACTGTTTTGTTGCATGTTATTTTTATAGTTTATTAGATAATTACCAAAATAATATTAATGGCACCAGGCCACAAGGTTTCCAGGTGGGGATTTTTTTTTATTCCGGGTGGGGGGAAAATATACCCCCCCAAGGGGTATATCATGTAAATCTTTTTGTTTTGGCGGTGGTGGATTCGGGTGGGGGCAAATTAAATATTTTTTATTATTTCATGGGTGGGTAAATAAGGTAAGCCTGTATAGGAGGGAGGAAACAAACCACTTTTTGGGGGACAGCTGAACCAGGAGTCATCTCACCTGACAGGTGGGCCCCTGGTTAGCTCCATCTTCTCCCTCTCCCGGGCCTTCCATCAGGAGTCAGCAAGCCAGGCCCTCCAAGTGCTGTAGAACTACATTTCCCATGAGGCTCTACCAACATAAGCACCATAGTATATGTTGTTCAAAAACATGTGTTAATCCAAGTTTCTGGTCCCTAACTTACATGGCCGTATAAATCCACTTTCAGTAAATGGTGAGTGAGGTGGGAAGTTTCAGATAGGTCAGTGGTTGGAAAGGTTCCTGCCACGCAAACCAATTCAGGAGCAAAACATTTTGCTGCTATTGCTTGTAGAAACGAGCATCCTTCTGGCCATAGCAGGAAGCCAATATATAGGAATATGGCGAAGCCAGAGGGATGGGGGTGAAGCGTCTAAAGAGGGAGAGTTTACTAGTCTACAAAAAAACTGACTGGGCTCTGCTGCTGCTGCCTCCTCTTCAGTATCCTCCGGCTCAGCCTCAGTGTGGCGGGATGGAAGTCCGCCTGCGGTCCTGCTCTATCTGACCCCCCCTTTGATGGCGTCCGGCCCGACTATCGAGTGGCACGGCACTCAGCATCTCGAGCGGCCTGGAGGATGAAATGGAGTTGGTCCGGCGTCTGGAGAGATGGTGCGGTGTTGCCTTGGGGATCCCGTTCCTGGGTTGAGTGGTTATGCAGGCGACCGCTGAGTGTCTCCTGCAATAGTGATTGTAGCTCTGAAATGAAGACACCAGACGCGGCTGTATGCTTTAAAACAGTGAACTCAATTTTATGGGTTTCAACAGGGTCATTTATACAACTTCACACAAACAGATTACCAACTCCCCCACCCACACAACCAGCAGTGATTGGCTCCTTTCCCAGCCTCCTGTTCCCTATCAGGTCCCTTTCAGCCTTCCCATTGTCCAGGGATTAGGCAGATGAGGTCTTGGAAAAGCCTCCAATCAACTGGCTTGCTGTATCCTCTATTTTGCCCTTTCAGGCTCCCCCATTGTCCAGGGGATTAGGCAGATGAGGTCTTGGAAAAGCCTCCAATCCTCTGGCCCGCTGCATCCTCCATCTTGGGGCATGAGATCCTTTGTTCTGTGAAACCATGCTGGGATGAGCAAAATGGCGACGGGGAAAAACACATACAAATGGTTTCTTTCATACTTTTACAGTCACATCATACAGGGTACACTTTCATTACATTACACCATTAAAACCACATCTAGCAATAAAATAAGAGGTCCATAGGCTCACACACAAAACCAAAACGAAAACAGGAAAAATGGTCTTTAAAAAGGGTTCAGTCTTTAGTCCTGTGGCTCGCTGAAAAGAGCTCTCATGTCCGTTCTGTGACATTTCTCCCCCCTTCTAGAGTCCGACGGACATGGTTGGACCCACACGGGTCGTATCGGGGAAGTCGGAGCAGTCTTTGTGGCCCATAGTCTGTGGGAAGGAGGCGAGCCACCAGGCTTCTCCATTTGTCCTTGCGGCAGTGCCTGGCGTGTTGGGGGTACAAGTCTTTGGGGGTACCCCCTCCGGAATAAGGGTCCTGTGGTCGGGGAGGGTTACTGCCTGTACCACCTCCAGAGGTATCGCGCACCCGGGAAAAACGGGTGCTAAATGCACGCGCCCCGAGTGCCCTGTTCAGCCGTTGGAAAAAACAGTGGCTGCATGGGGCCTCCAGGCCAAAGGGGTGTGGAGATGGGCAGAGTTGAAACAGGCTCTGCCCCATTGCCAGCGTGTCGGCTGGGTGGTTCAAGGCTGAGGAAGGGTCCCCGGGCAGGAGAATGGCGTCCTCCATCTCCGATGGGGTCAGTGGCTGCGGAATAAGCAGCCTGGGTGTATCCGCTTTCTGTTCCCCGAGGCAGGCGGTGAAGGTTGGGCAGAGGCCGGCGGCACTAGGTCTGGTTGCCAGCTCTTCTGCTGGGGAAGCGGGCGCAGGAACGATGTCCAGGCGGTTGGATGGGGTCAATGGCTGCGGGGTAAGCAGCTTGGGGAAATCCTCCTTCTGCTCCTCAGGACAGACGAGGGAAGGTGGGCAGAGGCCAGTGGCACTCTGCCCCGTTGCCAGCTCTTCTGCTGGGTAAGCGGGTGTGGGAACAAAGTCCAGGGGGTCGGATGGGGTCAACGGCTGCGGGATAAGCAGCTCGGGTAAATCCTCCTTCTGCTCCTCAGGGCAGACGATGGAGGGTGGGCAGAGGCCAGCGGCACTCTGCCCCGTTGCCAGCTCTTCTGCTGGGGAGGTGGGTACAGGAACAAAGTCCAAGGGGTTGGATGGGGTAAGCGGCTGCGGGATAAGCAGCTTGGGGAAATCCTCCTTCTGCTCCTCGGGACAGACGAGGGAGGGTGGGCAGAGGCCAGTGGCACTCTGCCCCATTGCCAGCTCTTCTGCTGGGTAAGCGGACACTGCCACAGTATCTTCTTGCGGGGGCGGGAGGATAACTTCCTCTCTGGGCCACTCGGACCCTTTACATGGCCCATTCTGGTCGCTTGGCACCTGCCGTGCTTCTTCCGACCTGGCCGGCTCGTCTACTGTGGTCCCGACGGGGACCCATGGGAGCATCTCGGGCTCCAATACTTCCGTGTCACTCGGACTGTCTGCTTCTTCCGCCAGACAGTCCCAGGTAATGGGGCTCAGGCCTAGCTGTGGAGCGTCGTCGAACAGCCTTTTGTAGGCCTTTTCGAGCTCCCATTCCTGCTCAACCAGGAACTCCAGTTCCTCTGCATCACGGTCATCGTCAAGGTCTTCCAGTTCCTCATACCGGAGGTCCAGGAGTTGTTCCCGCCGCCACTCTGTGTCGTCCCCAAAACCGGGGTCTTTGCCCATCCTTGTATACAGCAGCCCTGTGCCGCCATAGTCGAAGCCTTTTGTTGGGCCGCTGTCTGCTGTGCTGGGCATTAGTTGGGACGTAAACCACTGGAGGGCTCTGTAGCTGGTGTCCAGTATAATTTCGCTCTGGACCAGTTCGCCTAGCTCCGTCAGCCATTCCTCTCGGGGCTGTTCTCCCAAAAAGGGCACCCGTAAGTACCACTGGTGCTCATACCTCTCCGTATAAGTGGGAAGGGCTTCTTCAGGGCAGTACCTCCTCCTGTTGGATGGTCTCGTTCCACATCTCCTGGCGGACAAAATCTTTCCACCAGTGCTCGTCCTGCCAGTTACCAGGTTCATCCGCCTGGGCCTGGGCCATCGCCCTCCTTACTCTTCGCTGGAACCGGTCTCTTATGGACGGGGGTCCCGTGTCCTCTCTTCAATGGTCCATTTCTCGCAGTTCTTTGACCAAGGCCTTTTTGTTCTTTGAGCCCGGGGTGCCTCCTCGGCTCTCCAGGATGCTCCGCAGGGTGTCTTTTTTGTAGTTGGCGTACCCTGCCATGCTGAGTGCTTTTTCTGGGGGTTCAAAGAGCTATCCCACTGCTGCCACCAGTGTGGCAGGATGGAAGTCCGCCTGCGGTCCTGCTCTATCTGACCCCCCCCTTTGATGGCGTCCGGCCCGACTACCGAGTGGCACGGCACTCGGCGCCTCAAGCGGCCTGGAGGATGAAATGGCGTTGGTCCGGCGTCTGGAGAGATGGTGCGGTGTTGCCTTGGGGATCCTGTTCCTGGGTTGAGTGGTGATGCAGGAGACCACTGAGTGTCTCCTGCAATAGTGATTGTAGCTCTGAAATGAAGACACCAGACGCGGCTGTAAAAACAGTGAACTCAATTTTATGGGTTTCAACAGGGTCATTTATACAACTTCACACAAACAGATTACCAACTCCCCCACCCACACAACCAGCACTGATTGGCTCCTTTCCCAGCCTCCTGTTCCCTATCAGGTCCCTTTCAGCCTTCCCATTGTCCAGGGATTAGGCAGATGAGGTCTTGGAAAAGCCTCCAATCCTCTGGCCCGCTGCATCCTCCATCTTGGAGCATGAGATCCTTTGTTCTGTGAAACCATGCTGGGATGAGCAAAATGGCGAAGGGGAAAAACACATACAAACGGTTTCTTTCATACTTTTACAGTCACATCATACAGGGTACACTTTCATTACATTACACCAATAAAACCACATCTAGCAATAAAATAAGAGGTCCATAGGCTCACACGCAAAACCAAAAACGAAAACAGGAAAAATGGTCTTTAAAAAGGGTTCAGTCTTTAGTCCTGTGGCTCGCTGAAAAGAGCTTTCATGTCCGTTCCGTGACACTCAGGCTGCAGAGTGGGGGCAGTTCTTGGAAGCTCTGGCTTTCCTCTCACAGGCTCGCTGCTATTCTTGGCTAAAGCAGAGGTCGGCACGCATCTCGTGGCCGCCAAAGTGCTTTTATTCCTACATCCTTCATAGCTTCATTTGCATCTCCTGCTCCTTTTATTCCTCCCCATCGTCTTCATAGGTCACCATGTCTTCCTCTATCTTTGCCCTTGTGGCAGACGTCACACGCACGCCCTTTGACATAATCAGCGGGGCCACCTTGGAGTCTTCGCCGGGCCTAGGCTGCAGCACACAAATAAGGCCTGCAAATGCCCGATGGTTATTATTATTATTATTATTCTTTATTTATAAAGCGCCAGCATATTCCGCAGCGCTGTACAATAAGCACAGTATAGACAGGGTTACAATACATTGAACAACATTTGACAAACAGTACAGGAGGAGATGAGGGCCCTATTCCCGTAGGAACTCACAATCTGGGAGGGTTGGGGTTGGAAACAGGAGGAGAGGACTGTAAGGTGAGAGTGATTGATGGTTGCGTCAGTGA
Organism: Leptobrachium leishanense; assembly: GCA_009667805.1. Lineage (NCBI taxonomy): Eukaryota > Metazoa > Chordata > Amphibia > Anura > Megophryidae > Leptobrachium > Leptobrachium leishanense. The sequence goes on along the minus strand of CM019067.1, from coordinate 122,681,298 downwards.
GTTGGGTGGTAGGCTTCCCTAAATAGGAATGTTTTCAGGGAGCGTTTGAAGGAAGAGAAGTTAGGGGAAAGTCTGACAGTACGAGGGAGAGCGTTCCAGAGAGTGGGGGCTGCGCGTGAGAAATCCTGCAGTCTATCATGGGAAGAGGTGATGCGGGGAGAAGCTAGGCGCAGGTCACTGTTTGACCTTAGGGAGCGGGCTGGGGTGTATTTGGTGATTAGTGAGGACAGGTAGTGGGGAGCTGAGTTAGTGAGGGTTTTGTAGGTAAGGATAAGGATTTTGAACTTAATTCTGCAGTGGATGGGGAGCCAGTGAAGGGACTCGCAGAGGGGAGCGGCAGAGACAGAGCGGCGGGTGAGGTGAATTAGCCTGGCGGAGGCGTTCAGGATGGATTGTAGGGGGGAGAGGTGGGACAGAGGGAGGCCAGATAAGAGATTATTGCAATAGTCGAGTCGGGAGATTACCAGGGCGTGTATGAGTTGTTTTGTGGCGACAGCGGTAAGAAATGGCCGAATTCTGTAAATATTACGCAGTTGATATCGGCAGGAGGAGGAAAGAGACTTGATGTGGGGGATGAAGGAAAGAGCAGAGTCAAGTGTAACTCCAAGACAGCGAACTTGGTTTGATGGGGAGATGGTGATACCCTCCACCGTGATCGAGAAGTCAGGAGGTGGGGCGGCATTAGAGGGAGGAATAAGTAGGAGCTCAGTCTTTGACATGTTGATCTTTAGGTGGTGGGAGGCCATCCAGGAGGAGATGCCAGATAAACAGTCACTGACTTTGGAAAGGACAGGGGGAGAGAGATCAGGGGTAGAGAGGTAGATCTGAGTGTCATCAGCGTAGAGGTGGTAATTAAAGCCAAAGCTGTTGATGATTTTGCCCAGGGAGGAGGTGTAGATGGAAAAGAGCAGAGGACCAAGGACAGAGCCTTGAGGTACACCAACAGATAGAGGCAATGAGGAGGAGGAGTTACCAGCAAAGGACACACAGAAGGACCTGTTGGATAAATAGGAGTCAATCCAAGCAAGTGCAGTGTCACCGAGACCCAGAGAGTTGAGGGTCTGTAGAAGGAGGGGGTGGTCAACAGTGTCAAAAGCAGCCGAGAGGTCAAGCAGGATGAGAATAGAATAGTGGCCGTGTTTTTTAGCAGTTAGGAGGTCGTTGGTGACTTTGGTGAGGGCAGTTTCAGTTGAGTGTAGGGGACGGAAGCCAGATTGCAGGGGGTCAAGTAGTGAATTGGAGGACAGGAAGAGGGAGAGGCGGTTGAAGACTAGTTTTTCTAAGAGCTTAGAGGTAAAGGGAAGCAGGGATACAGGACGGTAGTTGGATGGAGAGTTGGGATCTAGGGATGGTTTCTTTAGTAAAGGGGTAACTAGCGCGTGTTTGAAGGCGGATGGAAAGGAGCCAGTGGAGAGAGATAGGTTGAAGATGTGTGTGAGAGCAGGGGTGAGGGAGGAGGAGAGGGGAGGAATTAGATGTGAGGGAATGGGTCGAGCGGGCACGTGGTGAGATGTGAGGAGGACAATAAGGAATTGACTTCCTCCTCAGTGGTTGGGAGGAAGCGGCAGAGGGTGGCAGATGGGACCTGTGGGAGTGGAGGTGGCAGATAACTATCTTGTGTTGGGATGTTGCTTCTGATAGTTAAAGTTTTACTGAGGAAGTAGTCTGCCAGCTCTTGAGCGCTGAAGGCAGCTGAGGGGGGAGGTGCAGGTGGGTAGAGGAGGGTGTTGAAGGTGGACCAGAGCCGTTTAGGGTTGGAGGACAGCGTAGATATAAGAGATGAGAAGAAGGATTGTTTGGCCAAGTGGAGGGCAGAGGTGTATGACCGGAGAATAAACTTGAAGTGAACAAAATCAGCTTCAGAGCGGGATTTCCTCCAGGCACGCTCTGCGGTGCGGGAGCATCTTTGCAGGTAGCGAGTCTGGAGGGTGTGCCAGGGCTGAAGCTGGCGGCGTGGGGCCTTACAGAGTCGAAGAGGAGCAAGAGTGTCTAGAGCAGAGATAAGCGTAGTGTTGTAGTGATTAGTGGCAGCATCAGGGCAGGTGAAGGATGAGGTATGAGGGAGGTGGTGAAGTAGGTTGGAGAATTGATGGGGGTCCACAGCCTGTAGATTTCTGCGAGTGTGTGTGCGGGGTGGGGGAGCAGGGTGTTTAGGAAGTCCAGATAGGTTGAAAGAGAGAAGGTGGTGGTCAGAGATGGGGAAAGGGCGACAGTTGAACTCAGAAATGGAGCAGAGGTTGGAAAAGACAAGGTCAATAGCGTGACCATCGCGGTGGGTAGGGAGGAGGGAGGATTGTGTGAGTCCAAGGGAGGACGTGAGTGAAAGAAGTTTGGAGGCAGCAGGGGCGGAAGGATCGTCAATGGGAATGTTGAAGTCCCCGAGAACTAGGCATGGAAGATTAGAAGACAGAAAGTGAGAGAGCCAGGTAGCAAAGTGGTCAAAGAACTGGGAGGTTGGTCCCGGTGGGCGGTAGATGACTGCCACCCTGAGAGCCAGAGGAGAGAACAGGCGGATGCAGTGTGTCTCGAAGGAGGAGAAGGAGAGGGATGGGGGTGGAGGGAGATGCTGGTAGGTGCAGGTGGGAGAGAGCAGGATTCCGACCCCGCCACCATTTCTCTCACCCGGTCTGGGGGTATGACTCAAGTGTAGACTGCCATGTGAGAGAGCAGCAGTGGAGGCCGTGTCAGAGGGAGTTAACCAGGTTTCAGTTAAAGCTAGGAGGTTGAAGGAGTTTGAAAGGAAGAGGTCATGGATTGCTGTGAGTTTGTTGCACACAGAGCGAGCGTTCCAGAGGGCGCAGGAGAAAGAGGACAGGCGCTGAGGGATTATGGGGATGAGGTTGCTGGGCTTGCAGGGAGGTGATTTATGTGCGATGGAGATAGGATGAGAGGGAAGTATTGGATGTGTTGTGGGGCCAGGGTTAGGGGATATGTCACCTGAAGAGAGTAGCAGCAGGAGGGTGAGAAAGAGAAGGTGGGAATGGGATTTGTGGGAGTGATTGGCAGCGCAAGAGTTAGAGGGAGACCATGTTCTGAGGGTCAGTCCAGGCCTGTCTCTACCCCATACTGGGCACCATAACATTTCTACCACTAACGTTAGCGCTCACCTGAGTGAGCGTTAACGTTAGCTGTGGTGGCCCTAGTGTGGGCCACCCATATTACAATCGAAATGCTAACAGGTTAAAAAACCCGTTAGCGATTGGTATCTTGCACTTTTCAACGCAAGGTTACTGTACTTTGTGCTCCCTATGCTTAACATGGGAAGCACAAAGAGTTAATTAGCGTTAATATTACAATATAATAACGCTAATTACCATCCGGCTGCGGTTAACCCAAACGTTAATCACAGCCTGTACCTGGTGCTAATGGAATCTGTTGCTAAAGAATCCGTCAGCACTGGCCAGAAACCCCCACCCCCAAAAAAATCAGATACTCGCCTTCCATCCCATGGCGAGAACCACGCCTCCAACCATCTCCTCTGTCCGCCAGGAGCAGGGAGAGATTGGCGAAAAAAGTCCCCCAGTCTCTCTCTGCGGATCACTGCGCTGACCTGCCGGATCTTACGAGGTGAAATCTGGCAGGTCATTTGACCGGCAGCGTCTGCCTCAATGGAGTCCTATGGACTCCAACTAGTGGATGCTCGCGACGGCGCTTAGCGCTGCCGCTCGCATCCGAGGTTTAGCGCCCGATTTTGATGCAGGCAGCTTTTCTAGCGCCTGCATCGTAATATCACGCTAAAACGGGGACACAAAGGAGAAACCTGCAGATGCAGGTTTTTCTCCTTTGCTTTCCCGTTTTAGCGCGATGAATGTAATGGTGCCCACTGTATATTATTTGTAACTTATTACCTCCATTTAAGCCCAACTGATACACTTGACTCAGGTAGATCTTTTAAACCCCACATGATGGATCCTCGCTATTAAAAACATACCTCAGAGACTCTGACAAGTATGAAGTTGTTAGATGATTAGTGATGGCATTTAGTTTAAATTTTAAAAGTGATTAGGTATTATTTGCCATTTACACACTATACAATCTTTTTATTTAAACGGTTTTCTTACATGGTATATTATACAGTGACATGTTCTAATGCATTATATATGACATACCACGTAGAAAGACATTGAAATTTTCTGTTAAGTGAAAAATGGTTCAGAATTTCTGAGTGAGTCATCAACAAGATGATGTCACTATCCTTGATCTTTCCTCCTTCTATGGTTAATGTTTGCAGTTCTTTGTTTAAATTCTCAGCAATGTATGTTTGTTCCATTTTTTTTCCCATTATCTGGGTTTTTGTTAAAGATCCTAGAAACCTACTGATAAAAACTCATGGAAAGAAGTGCAGCTTGGCAGTACTATATATGATAATGGCAATCTGTCATTTCAAGGAGATACATTGTCTGCCTTGACCAAGTTGACCCATTATTCAATGGATCATGGAATTTTGGTGTGGAAGAACTGTATCAAATACAGGTCTGGTATACTTGAAATCACAGGAAAACCTGGAATCTTACTTTTTATCCAAAATACAAACTGTCTTGGATTTCAATCACAGATAATTTGATAGCATACCTCTATGACTAGCATGATACTGACTCTGAATTAATGTAGACTGATAGTTCAGTGGTGGTCCTGCTAAAATGGCTATGTGGGTTTGTCTTTGTAGAACACATTAGACGGCAGAAGATTCATATCAAATGGCATGCTAAATAAAATAGATGCTAAACTTAAGGCCCCATTCCCCTTTTACCAGTAAAATGGAACTGGTAGGGGAACAAAATTGTTATGAGCCAATATTCCTCACCAGCTCCTTTTACTGTACCTATTCTGGCACATGCGCTGTATTATCGGCTCCACCTTGCACTAGTAGGATCATCAGGGCTGGATTTACATTTTAGGAGCCTGTACGCACAGAAATCTTCCCCCTCCACATCAGTTGCAGTTACAAGTATTTATAAAGCGCCAACAAGTTCCGTAGCGCTGTACAATGGGAGAGACAGAACAACAAATATACATACACGTTACACATACAGAACTAAAGGGGGCAGCTTAAAAGAAGTCCTGAAGACGAGAGTTGTGCTGCGGGTACGAGGAACTGATAGCATCAGATCATTGGCAGAGAGAAGTAGTCGGGCGGGATATATCTGCTAACCGGCTGGGTGGCGTAGAGGTAACATCACTGCTCTGCATGGAGAGAGCCTGTGGAGACATGGGTATGATCCCTACGAGCACCTCTCCAGTAAGTGTCCTTGGGCAAGACACCTAACGGTACATACTCGCCACCCAGGACATACTTGAAAATGAGAGAAATCTCAATGTATCCTTCCTGGTAAAATACTTTCTCGAAATAAGGAAGGAGATGTAGGCAGGGGCGCGGTTATGGAGAGCTTTGTATATGAGCACCAGTATTTTGAAATGGATTCTAAAGGAAACAGGGAGCTAGTGTAGAGATTGACAAAAGGGTAAGGTGTGAGAGGTGCAGGATATGAGGGGTATGAGTCTGGCGCAGGCATTCATTACAGACTGCAGAGAGATAATCTGGATTTTTTAACTCCAGAGAGAGGGAGGTTACAATATTCAAGGCAGGAGATAATAAGAGCTTGGATGAGCATTTTAGTAGTCCTGATTAAGAAAGGGATAGACACGTGCAATGCTTTTTAGGTGGAAGTATCAAGATTTGGTTAGTGACTCAATGTGAGGAGTAAAGGATAGATCGGAGTCCAAGAGGACCCCAAGGCTACGAGCCTGAGAGGATGAAGTAATGGTGGAACCAGTCACTTGAAGGGAAATGAGCGCAAGAATGGAGGTTTTAGAGGGAGGGAAGACGAGAAGTTCAGTTTTAGAGAGGTTGAGCTTTAACAAATGGGAAGTCATCCAGTCGGAGACAGCTGACAGGCAGGCTGTAACACAGTCCAAGATGGGAGGGGAGAGTTCGGGAGAGGAAAGGTAGATTAGGGTGTCATCAGCACAGAGATGATATTGGAGCACATAGGAAGAGATGAGGTTGCCCAGAGAGGTAGTATAGATTGAGAAGAGTAGGGGACCCAGAACAGAGCCTTGAGGAACCCCATCAAAATAAGTGGGAAAGCTTGGGGAGATACTTTTCTAGTTTTTATTTTGTGGAAACAAAAAAATAATTATATAATAATTTACACATTTTTAAGTTATTGAAAAACAGTTTCTCTCTGCGTTTGCAACAAATGAAGGGGCAGAATCTGTTGCCTTAAAATAAAAAAAAATCAAGCAAATGGAGCAGAATGTTAGGGCTAACCCTAAAACAAGCGCAAACAGTAAGCCTAACCCAAATGTCTAAGCCTAACCCTAACCCTGTTTTTTATTTTATTTCGTTACATTACATGATCACATTTGGTATCATTGGAAAGGCCAGACTCTGACCTCTCCAGTGACACCTCACTTAACCTTGGGCATTGTAAAATTCAGAGACGCAGGCTTCCAAAGGCCCCCTGCCTCTCCTCACTCAGTTCGGTGGTTTAGGTAAAGTAGTAAACTCATAAAATAAGCAGGGTTATTCAAAGAGATTCGAAAAGTCACCGCACGTTCGGTGACTTTTCGTTCCCTTCAATTCGGTTCCTTTTGCCGATCCCATTTTGGTGACCCTGCAGTGTATTCAGCAAACACCACAGGGTCCTCGAATTGCAGGGAAAAGCTGCCGCAAACCCGACGAAAACGAACTGCAAAACCCAGCAAATGCACGCCGAAAACCCTCAAAACCATCTGGATTAACCTGCCGAAAACCACGGAAAAACCCGAGCAGGAGCCGATCACACGCAGCGAAGCCGCCGGAAAAAGTCGAGAAAGCCGAGACCGCAGACAGAGTGAAGTAAATAAATTAGAAAAACAGTTTGCATGAATGTTTGAAAAGTGAAACACTGTTTGCAAAGAAACTACTGAGCGAAAATGTCTGAAATTTACATATGAGGTCCAGGGAATGATAATAAAGAGGGCTGTTACAGAAAAAATAAGTAAACTTAAAAAAAAAAAAAATTAGGAAAAATAATTAAAATATCCTAAAAAATCTATAAATAAAGAGACGTTTTACTGCAGAATTATATAATGAACAGTTTATTAGATATTAAATTAAAACGGGAATATTTTTAACATTGAAGCCTATGGGATTCTCCTAAATAAACCTGCCGTATTAAACCACCGAATGGCAAGGCATTTCGGGAAACTTTCACTGCTGGTTTGTGTTCTCTGAATAGCCGAAGCAGTGCTTTTTTATGGGGTTTTCACTGCCCTCGAACAGGCACCGAACAGGCACCGTATTTTCAGGCAATTCGCCAGGATTTGGCGAATAGCCTGCTCTCTGGATAGCCGAATGGGCAAGAAAGGTAACCGAACGCTGATTTTCAGCGTTTGGTTAACTTTCCCAAGCAATTTGGATCTCTTTGAATAACCCTGAAAGTGTTGTAACTCGCTAAGATTCCTATATCTAAGGTGCAGTAAATACAGCAAGAATTGTTTTTTAATCGCAGGGAGGGGTTGCGATCCTGTCAGTACATATAAATGCAAGAGTATGCTTGCACATAGTTTTGGGATGCAAAAATGTTTGTGTGCATTTCCAATGTGTAAGATTGTTGTCCGTATGGAATTGGGCTGGTAATCCTAGTGATGTGATTCGGTGTGTGGCTATGATTTTCCGATAGGTCACTTGATGTGTAATTGCAGATGGGATAGATAAATAGATAAACATATACTGGTGATGTGCAATAATATTGTGCAAATATTGGTATGAGTTAGGCTTGTGCACCAATTTTTTTTTGGTTCGATTCGGTTCGATTTTTCGGATTTTTAAACTTTTCGATTCGGCTCGTTTCGACCGATTTCTGTTTCGATTCGGTTTGGCTCGATTCGTTTTTCGTGTACGTTTTTCGGAATATCGACCATTTTTCGTATTTTCGTGTCACTTAGCTCATTTTTTGTATCGACTTTTCGTAAGTTCGGAAATTTTCGTTTTTTCGGAACGTCTGTTCTCCTCGTTTCAAAGCAATAAATTTCGATTTGACACATTTCAAGTACATTCGAAAATTCCGAAAATATTTCATTTTGGCTCAGAAAACTTTTCGGATCTGCCATTTTCGGATCTAAAAATTTTCGGAAATTTGGCCGCATCCGAAAACACGAATCGGGAAATTTCGTGAAAATTCCGAAATTCCGAAACCCGAAACGCACATCCCTAGTATGAGTACAGATCATCAGTGTACATCAATGCAAAGATGTATTCGTATGGAATACCCTTGTGGATTTCTGGTTTGCTGTTGCAAAGTGTCTGCGTATTATATCAGTGTGGGAAGCCAATCTGCCCCTCCAGTGTATGGATGTGCATGGAGAGTTATGGGGATTTCCTCAACAGCACGAATGATGCTCCATACATGCCCTGTCTGTGTCCTTGCTCGCTGCAGATCTGGCTATTTTCCCTGTCAGGACCCAGTGGATTTATGGAAATCAAGTTTAAATATTACATACATTGAAAATGTGCCTGAATTGCAGATGCACATTTTCAAAACATATACATTATTTGACAGGCAGGTAGTGCCATCTGCTGGTCAAATGTTACTACTATATGCGTTCTAAATTAAAGCTTTTTCTTCCTTGAAAAAAAGAAAAATGGATTCCAAGCTATTTAAACTGATTTTACACCTCAGGTGCTAAAATTGTAGGGCCACATTCAGGAGCCCATTTCAAAAGAATTTAATTTGCAATAAATTAAATTCCTTTGCATTGTTCTAGAATTAGACCACATTGAGTATACTTTATATTGCAGCACCAGTAGGTGGTTTAAAGAGTATAATTACAACTACAATTTTGGTAGTGAAGTGACTAAACGTACTGACACAAATATGTTCAAATTAAAAAAAAATGATCTTAGATGTTTAAATGGTAAGACATCTGGCATAGGAGGGATCTTGTCAGTCACTTACTGGTATTACAAAATTCTAGCTCTAATTACGACACCGATGGGCTAAACAAAATTTTAGCTACTCTTAAAAGCTGGTGCTAAATGATCCCGCTTTTGCAAAATAATTTAGCACTCCCTAAACCCCCCATGGATCTGATACTCACCTCTTTGCCCACATCGAGAGAGGTGACCCGATCTGCTGCTTTTCCTGGCTGCGAGCAGAGTGAGACTGGGGGAAATAGTCCCCAGTCTCCTTCTGCGATCACTCCAGGGCGCCGCTCAATCTCACCAGAGTGAGATCACGCAGGGCTCGTGGACCGTCAGCGCAACCCTCCATGTAGTCCTATGGACTCCAGAAGGTGATGCTCGCAGTGGTGCGGAAGCACTACCTTGAGTAACATTGAGGGTACAGCTGTGTTCCGGGGCAAGGTGCTGAAATAGCACCTGCCCTGGAATCGAGGGCGCAGGTTTTCCCTGTTAGCATCCACATTTCAGCTTTCACTTCCTAATCAAGCCCTAACTGTGGCACGGCACTTAAGAGGGTAACACATGCACAAGAAGTTTGGGTACAAAACAGTAGTACAGTAATCTTACATATAAAAGGAATGTTATCCAAAAAAGCAGTAACAATTCCCTATGTAAAGAACAATGGTATATGTCTCTATAGACAAACACAAATAGAACAATGATGTGTAATATACTGAGTCTTGAGTTTGATATGGAACTCTTTTTCCCATTTTGTTCAGCTTATATCTCATTGTTGTTTAACCCACCCATTCACTACCACTGATTTTCCAAAAACACATTGTCAGAAACAAGTGTTTTTTTGGAAAATTATTTTTAATTAATTATGCAGTGATAAATAGTTATTAGTGTAAATAACCTATTTGGCCAGTAAGGCTAAGGTCAGACGAAAGCAGTTTTAACGTGCGTTGAGCCGCACAAAATCACGGCCGTGCTAGCAGCAAATGACGTCCAATGCCGGGGAACATACGACGAACGGCCGCACGAAAGTGCGGCCGCGCAACGCAAGTGGCAAACGAACGCATTTTTTCGAGAACGTCAAACCACTACTACTGACGTACAGAGTGCGCTGCGGCCGCATAGCGGCGTGTTTGCGTGATTGGGAGACGTCAGACGCTGCACACGTCCGGCCAACATAATGTCCAGACGCAAAAAGGGTTTTATTGATGATCCGTACAAAATCACGGACGAAAATGCGCATCGTATGACCGCTATCGCGTATTCCGTGAAAAAATACGTCCATTCGTTCGAACGCACTTTTTCACGGACAACGTGAAAAATGCGTTCGTCTGACCCTAGCCTTAATGGCACCATCTTCTGCCAAATTGAGCTACAGAAGTTTGAGCGGCAGGTCTATTTTGTTCTCCCTGCATCGACTGCTAATAGCCCGATATTTCTGCATTCATCAGCTGATTTTACTGTTTTAGCTCTTTGGGATTTATGCCCACCAGGTCAAAAACTTTTGGGGCACCTTCTGCAGCAAACAAATTTCGTTAGCTTTTTGGCTGCAGATCAGCAGATCGAGATATCTCGATATTGGTGCTTTTGAAGCCCCAGATACTTTGATCTCAATAGTGAAGGGGTTAATAAACAGTGTTTTCTTATATTCCTCAAAAGACTGAAACAGATTGGGGCACAGTCCCATAAAGTAAAACTGCTAAGAACAATCTTTTTAAGAAAAAAGGCAATTCACATAGGATTGAGCCAGTCCTGACTCTCATAGCATTACCAGCATGAGGAGATTGAGACATGGTCCACTGAACCAGCTCTCTTAAAAAACAGGAAACTGGTCCAGAAAGTCAATGGTGAAAATGGCTTAACAAAATAAAAATTCTCTTTTGGTGAATGCAGATTTGCATAGGAAATAGTCTTCACCATTGGCGAGTCTAGGAACAATATATGGGGGACACACAGGCTTTTTTTCAGGGGGTACTCAGCGGTACTCAGTACCGGCACCTCACCACTCAGTACCAGCACCTCATTACCAGCTCGAACTAACAGGAGAGAGCATGATGCTCCTCCCTCCTCCTGCAGTGGCAGGCAGAGAATCGGAAGCGCTCGGCAGCTCATATTACTCCTGAACGCTTCCAATTGTCAGGAGTGTATGTAGGGGCTGATAACCCCCCTCTTCTCCCAGTAAGTGACAAGGGAGGGCTGGTTTAATAAAATCTCCCCTCTGTTTCTTCAGTGCCCCAGCTCTGGCAGATGTGTGTAAACATGCTGCACCCCCATCTCTCTCTGCAGCCGCTGAAACTTTGAACAGCATGGGGAGGGGGGTGCAGCATATTTACACACATCTGCCAGAGCTGCGGATTGTCAGGCAAGCGGTGGTATCAGAGGAGCTGGCACTGTAAGGCGGTACAGGAGACCGTCTAAGAGCGCAAGACCAGGAGGGGGTGCAAAAAAAATTTAGTCCCTGGTCACTTGCCTTGACAGGGATCCAAATTTTTAAACTATCTGCCTGGCGCTGTGTCTCTGCTGCTCCTCCTCTAAGATGCAGCCGGTGCCCAGCGAGCTGCATTGTATCTGCCAGGTCAGAGTGCAGACTCCCCCGTGGTGCTGGATACGGAAGCCTGCGCTCTCTCTCTCCTCCTGGTCCCTTCATCCTTGCTGGTGCCTGGCCCCCTCTGATGATGTCAAGAAGAGGGCGTGCAAAAAGACGTCTACACTGCCGCCCTACCCCCAACCTCTCCAGCAGTTCCAGACAGTGTGTGGTGCACCCTGGAAGGTGATAAGGTGGAAATTTAAGTCCTAGCTGCAGTGCTCTGCAGGAACTCCGTGAGAGGCAGGCCACAGAACAAAGAAAAAAACTGCTGCTGTTTCCAGATACACTTCAAAACAGCATTTAAAAATATCAGCTCTGGAAACACATGTATGTTCACTGGGTCCTGCTCTCAAGGTCAAACACCCTCTCATTGGAGTCCCCAAATATTATTCAAACAGTAGTTGGTGGATACTGGAGTTTTATTGCTGTAGAGCTCATACACACTGCGTGTTACTGTGAGTTTCATTGCTGTGGAGCTCATACACACTGCGCATTACTGTGAGTTTCATTGCTGTGGAGCTCATACACACTGCGCATTACTGTGAGTTTCATTGCTGTGGAGCTTATACACTCTGCGCATTACTGTGAGTTTCATTGCTGTGGTGCTCATAAATGCTAGGGGATTATCAACTCAGTGCCTGCGTTGCAAAAAAAAAACAGCTAACTACACTGCAATACAGACTTTTCTTGCAACAGAGGCACTTAGTGGATAACCCCAATAGGGTTACAACAATAGTTGTAGTTCATTTAAAGGAACACAGTATTAAAAAATATGGTTCCCTTTTATAGTGTCTTCCTTTAAGTGAGCTACAACTATTGTTTATTAGGACAAGAAAATAGTCATAATATTCAGTTTTCCCCGGACGCGAGATTACCCCACCTATTTTTCCAGAAAAAAAACACCGTGCATAAGATAGCACAGTGAAAACTGGGGGGGAGGGGCACTATTAATTTTCGCTATTAAATTAAACCACTGAAATAAACTAAATAAGTATATATAAATAACATTCCAAAATAAAAGAATAATTACTGTGAGGTTTATTGCTGTGGGTCTTTGTGATATGCGCACGCACTCCACACATTACTGTGAGTTTTATTACTGTGAGCTTTATACATAGGAGCTCTGTGATATACTCTATGGGGGGGGGGTCCTGGTTTGTTTGGTTCTTACTTTATTTGCCACTTTATTCGGCCACCCATAGAAAAAACCCCAAAAAATATTTATATTTCTGCCCCCAGATTAGAATAAAAAAAATCATTAATTTGCCCACCAGGTGGAAGGACAAATTAATTATTCCTCTTTTTTATTCTTGGGAGGACAAATAAAACTTTTTTTTTTTTAATGGGTGGCCAAATCAAGTGTTTTTCTTGCCAGGGTAGGGGGAAAATAAACTTATTCTGGGTTTTTTCACTTTGCTGGGTAATAATCTGAGGGGGGTGTGACCATTTCTTTAATAAGCAGGGCAGGGGTGATCTCACTCACAAGGTCTGTCTGGTGCTGCTGCTCCGTCAGGCCTGACAGTTTTCTTTTCTGTTCATCTGTTCTTTTATCTCCGTATCTACTCTGCTCTTCTCCGCTTCTTCTTTGGGTGTGGCTGCGAGAACCGCCACGATGGCTGGGCAGAAGACATCACACGGCGCACCCTCTGACATCATGATAGGGGGCCGGCTGCCATCTTTCATCCGCCATGGTTGCAAGAGCGGCGGCTGGCGGGTGCCAAATCTTAGATGGATCATAGCAGGTCTTGCTGATTCCTGGCAGGGGAAGGGGGGCATACGGGAGGGCAAAGAATAACGTAGGTGGGGCAATTGCCCCCCCATGCCCCCTGTATCGATGTCTATGATCTTCACTGTAATACTATCATTGAGCTAAAAACCTAGAGACACACCTAGGGTAAGTCTCTAATGTTGCTGCCCATTCTCAGTATTCTCAAAACCCTAGGTTTTCTCACGTTACGTTTACAGGGTAAACCAGACCTGTACTATTTGCTTGACGTGCCTAGAGAGGTATCTGCTATACACTCCTGACTAGGCTTAACAAGGCCAAATCAATCGTCGGGGTTTGTGATTTCTCTCATGCAGAGGAGGTTTCCTTGGCATTTCAGCACTAGCCATCCTGGGTTATTCTGGGTGTTAGCAGACTGATTTGCATTTGTAATAGTCTGCTCTGTAAATGCACAATCAAGTTAATACCTTAGGAGACCTGGACAAGGACCCGCTAGGGCACGCCGCTAGTGCTACTGCCCTTTCTCAGTACTTTCATGGCAGGGGAGAAACTGCATTGAATTTTATCCACTTTCTGGTGAAAATTTCAGCCTTCATAGTTCCTGCTATTCAAGTGTTAATTCACAGCTACCGTGTCTCAGCCCTGTGTCTCATTATGAATCATTTCCCAACCCCTACTCTCCAGTGTGTCGAAATAGTAATTACAATCTATTCGCAGTTATGTATTCGGAAGGAGATGAGTAAAGTCATAATATGATATTCTGATTTAATTGCAGTATTACTGTCAGTATCAATGCACACATGCATGCCCCTGATTCGAAAGAAGGCTAACAAGCTGCACCAAGATGTATTGTGGCAGCTGGGGGATGGAAGACTAAAGGCATCTGGAAAAATGTTCTATCTTCCTGAAATAATACAAGATATATGATATAGCCTTCAGTACAAAGGAAAACAAAGAGCGAAAGAAATAATGAAACCAATGCCACAGATTGCATAGCTCTTCCACTGAAATACACATCTATTGCACTCAGACTTTAACAAAAAAAGTTATTATTGGCTCTTAAATGATTTTTGAGTCTTTCTTAAGATCTGCAACCTGTGTCCATGCATGTTGCCCCTTATAACCTTGAATGCAATCTCAATTTTTATGTTATAGATTAATTATTGTTCAATAATAAAAATAAGGAAAAATACTTGAAAAATAAATTAATGTATCATGATTTTCCATATACCTCTAGACTATAAGCTCCTATGAGCAGGGCCCTCTATACCTAGGGCTCTATCAGCTGGTGTGAACTAAAAGGACAACGCTACATGAAAAATCTAACTTGAGTTGGTAAAAGATAGCGCCTGACAACCCACCAACAGATCACCTTGTCTGTGGTAGTCCTTGTGTATGATTCATTAGCGCACGCTAGGGAAACGCTATGACCCGGGTTGCATATGCATCTCTAGGGTGGGGCCAGGGGGCAATTTCCCCCTAGGTTATTCCTTGCCCCCCCATGTGCACCCGCACCAGGATTCAGCATCCAGCTTCCCCCACATCTTCAGACTGATGAAACTCCGGCCCCGTGCATCTCATTTGATCAATCGAGATGTCACTGGAAAGAGCAGAGTCTGGCCTTTCCAATGATACGCATCATAACCATGTGCAATGTAAAGACAACATCATAAATAATAAAATAACAAGTAACATTTTTTTTACAGGGTGTAAATGGCTCAGCAGCGACAGGGTTAATGGTCAGACTATAAATTACATTGTGTATTACTTTCGTTTTTGCCTTGGTTTAGTTGTATATTAAGGGTTAATAGGCTGGCTTCATTCCTCGCAGTATACATTTTATTTTTGCATTTATTAATGGCATTTTAGGAGTTAATGGGTAGCCTATATGTCTCAGAGTGTACATATTTAATGTTTTCACTTGATTAATGGCATTTTAGGGGTTATTGGGTAGGCGTGTGTATATATTTCAATTTGTTTACTTGCTAACTGGCATTTTAAGCGTTAATGGATAGGCTACATGCCCCACAGTCTATTAATCGGGGTTAATTCCAGAACTGACGACATCGAGGATGTCAGCCCGCACCGGGGGGCCACTCTGATCGGCCGGAATCTGAGCCGGATGCTGAGCGCATCCTCCGTAGCGAAGTGTACATGCGGCAGGACGCGCCGAGTGCATTCTCCACATGGAAGGGGTCAAGCTGTGTCACAGATTTTGGATTTGAGTCAAATTAAACAGTGAAACTAAATTAATTTGTTTCATAAAGTCGTTTGCTGACTATACTTGTAAATTAAGATCAATTCAATAGTTGATGTCAAATTTGATAATTGATATCAATTCGAATTTGGATCACTAAATAAAACCCCAATTAATCAAATTTTGCTGTTAAAAGACAATTTAGGGTTAAAAATTAAGCTGTCTCAGAGAATTTTTCTGGTTTGGCTATTTTGACCTAGAATTTTCCATTCTCCAGTCATTCTCCTGCTTTTCACCACTCGCTCAATAACCCTGCTAGTATTTGAGTCAATTTAACAGGGACAGGTGCTTATGAAACAAAATTAATTTGTTTGATAAAGTTGTTTGCTGATTTATTACTTGTATGTATTTTAATTTAAGATCAATTTGATATTTGATATATCAATTCGATATCGATTCGATAGTTAATAGCGATTCGAATTCCGGTACATAAAAATTTAAATGTTTCTTTTATTTTGATGACACCGTGTATAACGAATTAAATTCGTTAGATACCATTTCGTTTCGAATTCGGATCCTATCGATTCGTTATTTCGGAGTACTTCCGAAATACGAATTAATGATTTTCGTTCCGAACTCTGAATTTTTCCAAAACAAAAGCACATCTCTAGTTTTTTTCAGTGCTATGATTTAGTGGCAAAAATTATTAGTGCACATCCAGTTTTGACTGTGGTATCTTATGCCCCCTATATATTGTTCCTAGAGTCGCCACTGCCGGACTAGAAACCAGCGCTAATGCTTCGGGAAACATAAGAAGATGCATTGTATGATTAAAAATAAAAGTGTTCCATTGCAAAAAGGTGATTTTTTTAAAGAAAACATTGGAATCACAAATTTCGCCTGAAAATCCAGAAAAATACCAAATAAATTCTAAAAATCCAATAAATAAAAAGGCTTTCTGCTGCTGATTAAAGAAAAAAACGGTTGAATAAATAAAGAATAAAAGCGATAATATTTTTTACATTGAATTTCATACATTTCGCACACGGTAGGTTTTCCTATACAATGCATCTTCTCACGTTTCCCTGATGCACGCCAGTTTAACCATACAATGCATCTTTTACACGTAAATTACATCCAGGGAGCCAAGAGAACACCTGTGCTGCATTCCTTTCAATTGCCTGTTAATTTTGGGCAAGGCTCAGACTTTTGTTTTTCTTTTTTCTTCCTTTTCTGTCGGTTAACACCAGGGTTGAGTGGCTTGTGGGAACGCCCCAAGGACGGCACTGAATTGGCGTTTGCCCCTACCCTTGTTCTGTTTTCTACCCCCTCCTCATTATATTAGACGTCTATAGCAGACATTTGTAAGTTTTCTTTTATTTTCTCACGCTGACTTCTTATTGTTGACTTCCAAGTGGCCCTGCGAGGCCCTTTCGTTGTGATTTCATGCTGACATATTTCCAAAATAAAATTGTGAATTCAACACCAGGGTTGAGCAGTAGGTACATTTTTGCAATTAGCGTCTGCGCTAACATTATCGCCGGGACCAAACGATCCAAAGGCTAAGAGGTTAGCCTCTTCACTGCTGACCCATTTCACCTCTGTGTGATGAGCTCATTTTTTCCGGTTTTGCTCATCATGTTTATAAGCGATTTGAAGTCACGTTTTATTATACAACCCAGACATATTATATAACCTTTTTATCGGCAGACTCGGCAGATTCATAATTTATCATTATTATATGTATACGTCATGCCCTGCTTGAATATTATGACAAAAAAATGCAATGAAATTTGAAATCATCTACAGCGTGTAAAGTGATTTTTTCCACATTTCATCATCCGAGACTTTGCGGTTATATATTCTATGGGGCATGCCTGTTAAAAAAATTATAGATGGGAACCCGTTCCTTTTTGTTTGGAGGGGAAATTACGTGATTTTTAGCTAAAACCTCCCCATAGAAAAATCGTTTGTGCAGCATCATTGTTCACATTATAATTGAAATTGGAACAATATTGCTGCATTAATAAAAAAAGGCAAAAACAAAAAAAGACATTTTTTATTTATTTATTATTATTTTATTTTTTTACATTGAATATGGTCATGTTTGGTATCATGGGAAAGGCCAGACTCTGGCCATTCCAATGATACTGAATCTGCCCAATCTAGCTGCCACTGATCGGGAGATATGGGGGTTCAAAAAACCCCTATCTCCACCATAGGATTTCTTTAGGAAATCCCCGGGCAGCTAGGGGTTTCCTGGCTAACTGGCATCATCGCCCCATGCGCACTGACATCAGATGACGAGGGGGGACCCGGAGGTGAAGCTGTCATCCAAGATGGCGGCCCCCATCGAAACTAGGCTGCAATCCAGCGCTATTCAGACAGGCACCTCAGGGGTTAAAGACAGGCATCGCTTCAAAGGGCAGATGCTTTTGAAGAAGTATACTTCATAACAGTAGTAAAGGGGTCATGGATATACACATATTATAGAAGACTAAAGCAGCACTGTGGAAAATATCCCACTTTTGTCCTAAGTGGCACAACAAGCTTTAAGTTGGCAATGATACTAAAATAATTTAAGTGCTTATAAGATATAATTTATACACATTTGTGATACATTTTTACAAGTGGGAATGTGTTTCTATCTAAACATTCAAAAGACTCATGCTACATAACTACATCTCTCAAAATGCCAATGTTTAGGCTAGGGTCAGACTGAGGCAGTGCGAACGCGCGTGCAGCCGCACTTAATCACGGCCGCACTAGCAGCAGATGCCGGGCAATGACGGCCAATATACGAAGTACGGTCGCACAAAAGTCCGGCTGCGCAACGCAAGTGGAAAATGAACGCATTTTTTCGAGAACGTGAAACCGCAGGTACTGACGTACAGAGTGCGCTGCGTCCGCTAGCGGCGTGTGTGCGTGATTAGGAGACGTCAGACGCTGCTAATGTCCGGCCAACATAACGTCCAGACACAAAAAGTGTTTTATTGATGATCCGTACAATATCACGGACGAAAATGCGCATAGTATGACCACTATCACGTATTCTGTGAAAAAATGCGTCCATTCGTTCGAACGCACTTTTTCACAGACAACATAAAAATGCGTTCGTCTGACCCTAGCCTTAATTCCCCACTAGAGAAAGTCATTTATTGTCACTTAAGCTAATATTCCGTGCATCATTGTAAAAAAGCCTTCTTTCGGTAGACTTTATTTGTCTAAACATAGCCCGAATGTTAATTAAAAACCACCTGAGATTTCAATTGTTTGTCTTACCCTTTTTATGTTATCATTTTCTTTCCTGTTTTCCCTGATGCAATAAGTCAGATAATTAAGGCTCTTGAATAAAAAAACAAAGAGGACTGACATTCTCTTCCTTGAGGACAAGTTACTACATGCTATTTCAATGATTATATTACATACCGGACTATTTGTTTTCAATTTTTACTGTCAATGAAAACGTAGCCCATGTCAGGCTGCACTCCAATTTATCTATTTATAAGATGTTTGTGGTTCTGAACTGAATTTAGCAACTTAAATATTGTAATTAATTTAACAGTATAATTTTTCAGACACAAAGGGCTCTACTACATTGTTAACGCTAATGTTAGCGCTCAGCTGTGTGATTGTTAACGTTAGGTTAATTGACCCTAGCGCAGGCCGCCCATATTACATTCTGAAAAAAGCGTTACCGATTCGGAGCTTGCTCTTTTCAGTGCGAGTTTACAAGGGGAGCACAAAGAGTTAATTAGCGTTAGGATTACAAAGTCCTAACGCTAATTACGTCCCACTGCGGTTAACTCAATAGTTAGCACCAGCTCCTAGCTGTGGTTAACTGATTCCGTGGAATCAGTCAACAACAGCTACAATAAACACCAAAAATCACATATTTACCTCTCATCCTGCGGCAAGAATGGCGGTTCAATCTGCTTCTTCTTGCTGCCAGGAGCAGAGGGAGACTGGGGGGAAAAAGGGGGATTAACGCCTGCCCCATAATATCACGCTAACACGGGGACGCTAAGGAGAAGCCTGCAGGCGCGGGTTTTCCTCCTTTAGTGTCCCTGTTTTAGCGTGATAATTGTAATAGGGCCCAAAGACGTCACGATGAACTGAGGGCTCACATGCTTATTCACACTCCTGATGGGTCTTGGAGGGCTAATTCAGTCCTCCTATTTCAGGGGATTAGTCTCAGATGGGAATGAGCGTACATCTCAGTTTCCTGGATATCAAAACTCTCAAGATTCCTTTTTAGCCAACGATATTCAGTCGGTTCTAATCTCAACTGAGAGCCATTGGCTTGTCTAAATGCTTGCTTGAACACCCAGCCCGTCACATGACTGCTGTGGCTTACAAGAAGCTGTAAGTCTGTCAGGTATCACCAACTGTGAGGGAGCCCGGTGTTAGAGTAAAGGTAAGTTTTTAAACAATCTAAAGCAGGGCTGTCAAACTCACAACCCCCGTGATGTAAATTTAAAGGATTCAAATATGAGGGGGTTCAGAAGCAGATCAGGAGGGTTTAGTAATTAACCTTACCATTTCCACCCTCCCATTTTATCCCTAGAAAATCCTTGAAACAAAGACTTCTAATAGAGACTTCTAATGGAATCAGATTGGATAATGAATTTAATTATTCAGGCACCTACGCAACAGTAGTAAATTGCATGACTGTTGATTCAGAAATATAATAGAGAACCTTGGAAAGAAACACTAGATGGGAACGTTTTAATAGATAAAAAGTGGGTTTGTGGTGTTTAGGAGGAAATCATAAGTTATCATCTGAGTGGACTGATAAAAATGGATGTCAGTTGATTATACGTTCCTTATGTCAAAATTGCAATTATTCAGCTATGGTGTATATATTCTTTTCATTGTTCTTCATATTTTTTTATAGAGATTGAGATTCTTAAAATCCTGTAAATTCATCCAAACCGCAAACATGTGGTTTGGGTGACAACTGGATGCCAAAAAACAACGTTTTGTATGCTGTTCATTTACAATAATTTCTTGTTCACTGATCACTAAGCTGCATTACATTAAAGAAAGAACTGCTATTTTCTTCTGTTGCCATGGAAAATGTTATTTTAGTTATTTTTGTTACAGCGATTCACAAACCCTTCTAGAACCAGTATATCTCCTGACTCCTGCTATTATCAGTCCATCATCGTATCTACTGTGCTAAAAAAAATTCTGACTGCATTACTTTTCCCCAAGTCACTGTGTAACACCTTGTTTTATACTATAGAATTTAGGGGCAATTCTGCCCACCTAAACCATAAAAAGTACCTATATTCCAAAAGTTCATTTGGAAGAACAGCCATTAAAAAGGTTCTTATCTTATGATTGTGTCATATTCATGGTGCGGGCAGAACTCAAAGCTGAGGTCACAATTCCGGCAAACAGGTTGTGGTGCAAGAAAACAGATGGGTTTATTCGCAAGGAGCAGGTAAAAGAATACAGGTTAGGTAGAGGAATGGAAACAAAACAAATCAGTTAACATAAACACGCAGACTATGGGTCTAGCAATGAATGTTAATGTCAAGGTATGCGAGGCTAGAGGCGACACCCTTAACACCTTCACTACCGATATAGAGTTATCTCAGGCTTCAAAGGCACCATCTGGTGCACCAATATTGAGATATCTCGATTGCTAGTAACAGTGTTACTCTATGGGCCTGTGCCCCAATCTGTTTCAGTCTTTTGAGGAATATAACCCCTTAACTATCAAGATCGAGGTATCTCAGGCTTCCAAGGCACCATCTGGTGCCCCGATATCGAGATATCTCGATCTGCTGATATCAGGCAAGAACGTACAACTCCTAGAACGGCCGCACAAAGTGCGCTGCGTCCGCAACGTCCGCATAGCTTTGTGTGTGAGTGATGGAACGTGGTCAGACGGACTGCATTTATACGTCCAGCATTTTTCACGGACAAAATGGTTCTGCTTTTTATTTTATTTTCTCTAATACATCCGTCAAAATATACGTCAGTGATAAACGGACTGTGTGGCCACTACTGCGTCTTCCGTACTGACGTCCGTCCGTCTACACGGACGTACAGTCCGCAGAAATCACGCTCATCTGACCCTAGCCTAAAGCCCAAAGTGCGGTTAATCCTAGGATTTGCCGGGTAATCCTGACATTACCCAAAACCACTGGGTGAAGCTGCAAAAAAAAATTGAAATTTCGGACTTTACCCGGGTAATCTTAGGACTAACCAACTGCCCTTGGGTAACAGTCTGGAAGAGCTGAAAAATTCACACTTTACCTGGATAATGTGCAAGTCTGAAGCTTCACCCGGGTAATCTGAGGACTATCCACAGCTTCACCTGGGTAATCTGCAGAGCATCCAACCCCGCTTGGGTAAAAGTGAATTTTGCTATTATCCAAGGATATTATCAACGAAAATGGCAAAAGACAAACATTAAAAAGTATTGCAGATATAATGAATATCATTCATATACTGTTACTCTGTATAAAGAGTTACATGATCTTTATTATGTGTCATATGTGCTTATATATCATTTATAAAACGTAATAACCATCAGGTTACTCTTTATATAATATCTTTATCTTCATAAATAAATTTTCAGACAATTAATGCACAAAGTTACACAACAGTTGTTAGTGTGGTTTGTGACTGTGGATATAATTTCATTAAAAATAACAGAAAAACACTCTTTTGTTAACAGATAACAGTTTGCAGCTTTATCCGGGTAATCCTCGGAATTCAGTCAACTGTAACCTGCTGAAAACCCAAGAAAAGCGGAGTACCCAGAGGTGTTTTGATATTTTGCAGTTTACCTGGCTAAAGTCCAATGTTTCGTTGCACATCACACTTTATCAAGCAACACTAGGGTAATGTGCGAATTACTCGGTTAAAACAGAGCAAAAAACCGAGGTACCCAGAGGCCTCTGAATACTTTGCAGATTACCTGGGAAAAGTCCGAAATTTCATTTCACTTCGGACTTTTGCTAATGACGCCTGGGTAATGTCAGGATTACCCGCACTCCGGGCTTTACCTGTAACATATATATATGCGCACCCTTATGCATACATACACACGCACACACTCTCACACATTCAGCCTAAATATATCATTACTATGCATATAATTCAGAGGTGCAGCAACCTTGGCCATCCAGCTGTTTTTGAACTACATTTCCCATGAATCACAACTAACCCAATTAGTGGCTGAGCATTGTGGCTGATTGTGTTTTATGACTATCAGGGTTATTCAGAGAGAGGTGAAACTCAGGAGAATGACTGGAGTAGTGAAAATTCGAGGTCAAAATAGCCAAACCAGAAATATTCTCCCATTTATCTCACTTTCCAAATCGGCTATTTGGTCTAGACTGTTCTCTTCTCCTGGTTTTCACCTTTCTCTGAATAATCCTGCATGTTTAATCCCGAGGTGAGGAATTATTATTATTATTATTATTCATTATTTATAAAGCGCCAGCATATTCCGCAGCGCTGTACAATAAGCACAGTATAGACAGGGTTACAATACATTGAACAACATTTGACAAACAGTACAGGAGGAGATGAGGGCCCTATTCCCATAGGAACTCGCAATCTAGGAGGGTTGGGGTTGGAAACAGGAGGAGAGGACTGTAAGGTGAGAGTGATTGATGGTTGCGTCAGTGAGTTGGGTGGTAGGCTTCCCTAAATAGGAATGTTTTAAGGGAGTGTTTGAAGGAAGAGAAGTTAGGGGAAAGTCTGACAGTACGAGGGAGAGCGTTCCAGAGAGTGGGGGCTGCGTGTGAGAAATCCTGCAGTCTATCATGGGAAGAGGTGATGCGGGGAGAAGCTAGGCGCAGGTCACTGTTTGACCTTAGGGAGCGGGAAATAACATTGCCCGCTTTTAACATCTAAAGCAATGAGGAAAGTTTGTATTTTTTCTACATAATCGTGTTTGGTCTCAGTAGAAAGGCCGGGCTCTGACCTCTCCAATGACACCTAACTTAACATTATGAAGTGTAAAGAATGGAGATGCAGGGGTCCATAGGACCCCCCACCTCTCCCCGCACCGGTACAGTGGTTTTTGTTTTAGATGAAACAATGAGCAATAACGCAGACTTTGACCTATCCACTGAAGCCCCATATGACCCTGTACAACTTACGATACCAGAGATACAGTGGCCCAAAGGACACCAGTATCTCCAGTAAAGGGATTTCACAGGGGGGGGGGTTGGGAAAGACTCTGACATCATCACCCTTAAGCGATTATATCAGTGTCCAGGGGAAGTCCCAGTAAGGGAAAAATGTCTGTGAAAAAATAAAGAAATGGCACAGAGCTGCAGGACCTCAAAAATGTGCGAATTACATCCTAAATGGGAAAAAAAGGGGGTAAAATTTGAGTAGAGTGCCCATTTAACCTCTTGCTGCTCCGCACCAATAGTTAGTCTCCTACCTGTACCTCACGATGCTGTCAAGACGCCCGCTGTCATTCTTAATGTGTGGAGTGCAGGCAGCAGATAAGGCGGTGATTCTACAAGCAATACCATCCCTTTGGGTGCATGGCAAGGGGGCAACGCCGGACTGCGACAAGGACACAGGTGCAGAATTTTACACACAGCAGCCTGTTTAAAGACAAATACATGCATTTACACACAAAGCCATACATTCACATAGATAACCATACATCCCCTACACCCCGGGGGTATGTAGCAATAAAACTCACCGTAATGTGCAGTGTGTATGAGTGTATCACAGAGCTCCACAGCAATAAAACTCACAGTAATGCGGTGTGTATGAACGTATCAGAGTTTCACAACAATAAAACTCACAGTAATGTGCAGTGTATATGAGCATATCACAGAATCCACTGCAATAAACCTCTCAGTAATGTGCAGTGTATATGAGCGTATCACAGAATCCACTGTAATAAACCTCTCTGTAATGTGCGGTGCATATAAGCATATCACAGAATCCACTACCATAAAACTCCTAGTAATGTGCAGTGCATATAAGCGTATCACAGAATCCACTGCCATGAAACTCTCTCTAATGTGCGGAGCATTTAAGCTTATAACAAAATCCACTGCAATAAA
Source organism: Leptobrachium leishanense (assembly GCA_009667805.1). Lineage (NCBI taxonomy): Eukaryota > Metazoa > Chordata > Amphibia > Anura > Megophryidae > Leptobrachium > Leptobrachium leishanense. The sequence continues at coordinate 122,656,827 of CM019067.1, read as the reverse complement.
CCTCTCTGTAATGTGCGGTGCATATATGCGTATCACAGAATCCACTGCCATGAATATCTCTGTAATGTGCGGTGCGTATAAGCGTATCACAGAATCCACTGCCATGAAACTCTCTGTAATGTGTGGTGCATATAAGCATATCACAGAATCCACTGGCATAAAACTCACACTTATATGCACCGCACATTACTGTGAGTTTTATGCCAGTGGATTCTGTGATACGCTTATATGCACCGCACATTACTGTATCACAGAGTCCACTGCCATGAACCTCTCTGTAATGTAAGGTGCATATAAGCGTATCACAGAATCCACTGCAAAAAAACTCTCTGTAATGTGCGGTTTGTATAAGCGTATCTGTCACGGTTCGCGCCGCAGACGCCGGAAAAAAGGAAAATAGAACCTGTCTTCTTTGAGAACCTGGATCCAGTCCGGCTTTTCCTACTGTCTGGACTGGTGTCCAGATACTCAGGGATCCGTCCCTGACTTTCCTATCACCTCTCCCAGCCTCAGGTGTAGGCTGGGCCTGCAAATCCCATAAAGACAGATCTCACCCTTCATTCGATGCTTCTGCATTACCCTTCTAGCCTTAGAAGCTTCATGGTGTGCCTGCTCTGCACAAGGACCCTCATTGTGTCCTGTGGAAACCACCTACCTGCAGTATCCTGTGGAGACCACCCTCATCGCCCCTCATTGTATCCTGTGGAAACCACCTACCTGCAGTATCCTGTGGAGACCACCCTCATTGCATCTCATTGCATCCTGTGGAATCCATCTACCTGCAAGTAACCTGTGGAGACTACCCTCCTCTATATGATCTTTTGCTATGGACTTGACCACTCTGCTCGCTGCCTGCCAAGACCTCTGCATGATATGACCACCCTACTGCTACAGCCCTCCTGATACCTCGCTTGTCATTTATTATTCGTTCCTTCTACCCTCTGTCTTCTGATCTGCTCCCCTGTGTATCTAGTAAGTACCCGTTCTGTTAACCCCTGTTACCCCTGTGTTTAGTGTCTGTGCCATTCAGTGTCCTGTCCCATCCGTTCAGTGTACCCTGCCCGCTGTTTATATTATACTTTCCACCAGTTTCCATAGTGTTTTTTATTACTTCTTCATTGTCCCCTTTCCTGATTTACTTCTGTTCCTTTTCAGTAAAAAACCTTTTTTACTTTGCAACCCCACTTTATCTGGCTGTTTTGTGTAACCACACCTTGGGCTCGTCAACCCCCTGGCTACACTGTGACAGAATCCACTGCCACAAAACTCTCTGTAATGTGCGTTGCGTATAAGCGCATCTCAGAATCCACTACAATAAACCTCTGTAATGTGCGGTGCAATCTACGTGTATCACAGAATCCACTGCCATAAAATTTTAATATTTAGAACTATATAAAAGTTGCCCCCTCTCCTGCTTACTTTTTTTTCTTGCAGGGAGGAGGTTGAACATGTCCATTGGCAGAGGAGCTGATGGTCCGGTCTGGTCCTGTGTAACTGGACCGCTTCATATGAGGTCCAGCCTGTACTTCCCTGGTGGTCCGGTGGCTGTGGGCTCTGCAATGCGATCTGTGCTTCATGCACAGAACGCAGAGCACGTCCCATACTGGACTCGTGCGCTGGTGATCTCTGATCTGTCAAATGACCACTGGCACTCACTGACTGTGTCAGAGAGCTCCGATGGTCAGGATACAGGTCATCAGAGGATTGCCGGCGCTTGAGGCCAGTGTGGGACGTGCTCTGCGTTCTGTGCATGAAGCACAGATCACATTGCAGAGCCCACAGCCACCGGACCACCAGGGACCTATAGGCTTGCCTGCCTTGCAGAGGCAAAGGATCCCAGCGGCTATCCGTGGGATGCGGCCAGCTGGGACCCAGAGTGTGCCGCGGGTGGGATTAGGGCCTAGGCACACCCCGTGCGCACGCCTATGATTATGAATAATAAATAAACAAAACAGAAACTTACCTTTTTAAATGGCGCTTGAAAGTCAGCATTCAATAGCTATTCACTAAACCATGGACAAGCTGTCACAGTGACAAATTAATCACGCGCCAGCTATTTTTTTTTTTTTCTTTTTAGCTAAATGATTAAAGTCTAGCATCTTAATTTCCTTATAAATTCTCTTCACTTGCTGGTTCATTTAATAAAAGCCAGTGTATTATGACTGAACCTGAATATTCCTGTGAATGGCTTTCCGCAGATATAAAAATTACTTTCTCTGCTTTTTAGAACTTGGATGCATGGAAATCCATTTAAATTCATTTTCGTGTATTGTCTGTTATCCTGTAAGCATGATGAGCAGTTTGATAAACAAAAATCTAAAAGCCTGCTTTATTCACAGTGCATGAGCTCCACATTGTATATGCACATTTTATGAAATTGCCATATATAAAAAAAATCTCAGCCCAGTCACCTGCTTGTGGAAAGTTTCTATCTACCCGTTCATATTTAGAACAAAGTCTCTGTATTCTTTGTTTTTTTTTTTAGGAAATTCTTAAGGGGTTATTCAATAAGAGCCGAACTTGCCACCAAACTGAACTGCGCCGTACGGTGCAATTTTGTGGCAGTTTGGCTATTCAGAGAGCTGTCAATTCACCAAATACTGGCGAATTGCCAGCGAAATGCGACGCAGTTCGCCTCAGATCACCACAATTTGACTTTCGGTGGCAGTGAAATTGTCCCATAGAGAAGTAATGGTTAATCTATTCAGAGAGCGCCGAACTGCAACGAAATATCGGCAAAATACCCAGGTTCAGTGGTTCGGTTTGACTGGTTTAAACAAGGAAAATTCCATAGGATAAAATATAATTTTTTATTTTTTTTTAATGCCTTTTTTTAACAGACCATTTTTTTATTATAAACAGGTGAAACTCGAAAAATTTGAATATCGTGCAAAAGTTCATTTATTTCAGTAATGTAACTTAAAAGGTGAAACTAATATAGGAGATAGTTCAAGCTGTGATTTGTCAGAATTGTGATGATTGTTGTTTACAGCTCATATTGAAAACCCCAAATCCACAAGCTCAGAAAATGAGAATATTCCATGCAATCAATAAAACAAGGGTTGTACATAGAACAATATCGGACCTCTGAAAAGTATAAGCATGCATATGTACTCAGTACTTGGTTTGGGCCCCTTTTGCAGCAATTACTGCCTCAATGCGGCGATGTGGCATGGAAGCGATCAGCCTGTGGCTCTGCTGAGGTGTTATGGAAGACCAGGATGCTTCACTAGCGGCTTTCAGCGCTTCTGCATTGTTCGATCTCATGTCTCTCATCGTTCTCTTGGCGATGACCCATAGATTCTCCAAGGGGGTTCAGGTCTGGCGAGTTTGCTGGCAAATTAAGCACAGTAAGCCCACGGTCATTGAACCAGGTTTTGATGCTTTTGGCAGTGTGGGCAGGTGCCAAGTCCTGCTGGAAAATGAAGTCAGCATCCCCACAAAGCTTGTCTGCGGAAGGAAGCATGAATTGCTCCAAAATCTCCAGGTAGATGGCTGCTTTGACCCTGGATTTAATGAAGCCCAGTGAACCAACACCAGCAGATGACATGGCTCCCCAAATCAACACAGACTGGAAACTTCACACTGGACTGCAAGCATCTTGCAGTGTGTGCCTCTCCATTCTTCCTCCATACTCTGGGTCCTTGGTTTCCGAATGAGATGCAAAAGTTTGCTCTCATCAGAAAAGAGGACTTTGGAGCCACTGGGCAACAGACCAGGTCTGTTTTTCTTTAGCCCAGGTAAGACGCTTCTGACGTTGTTTGTTGTTCAGGAGCGGCATGACAAGAGGAATACGACATTTGAAGCCCATGTCTTGGATCCGTCTGTGTGTGGTGGCTCTTGATGCACTGACTCTAGCCTCAGTCCACTCCTTGTGAAAGTCACCAACACTTTTGAATGGCTTTTTCCTGACAATCCTCTCCAGGCTGCGGTCATCCCTGGTGCTTGTGCACCTTTTTCTTCCACACTTTTCCCTTCCACATAACTTTCTATTAATGTGCTTTGATACAGCACTTTGGAAACATCCAACTTCTTTTGCAATTACCTTTTTGAGGCTTTCCCTCCTTATGGAGAGGGTCAATGATGGTTTTCTGCACAACTGTCAGGTCAGCAGTCTTTCCCATGATTGTGATTCCTATTGAACCAGACTGAGAGACCATTTAAAGGCTCAGGAACCCTTTGCAGGTGTTATGGCTTAATTAGCTGATTAGAGTGGGACACTTTGAGCCTAGAATATTGCACCTTTTCGCAATATTCTAATTTTCTGAGATTTTGGATTTGGGGTTTTCATGAGCTGTAAGCCATAATCATCACAATTATGACAAATCACAGCTTGAACTAGCTCCTATATTAGTTTCACCTTTTAAGTTGCATTACTGAAATAAATTAACTTTTGCACGATATTCAAATTTTTCGAGTTTCACCTGTATTATAGGACCTTTTTATTATTTCCATGCATTTTCATTATTTTAAAAAAGGTGTTAAAAAAAAAAGCACTCTGTTTTAATCAGTTTGGCAATGATCGCTGGCTGATTGGCCTTTTTTTGCGGGCATGCAGCGGTCGGTTCGGCAGCATTCTGTGGATCGTGAGCTATTTATGGTGGTGTTTCGACGGCTGTGTTCGGCAGCGGTCTGTTGCTCTGTTTCGCTGAAATTTTGGTGCTCTCTGAATAACCCCTTGAGTGTCTTTTTCAGAAATACCATGGCCATCTCATGTCTCTGTAACACTCTACTGGTTCCCATTCCTAGTATAAAAATTTTGAATTACGTGCAGAGATCAAGTAGGTTAATAATATTCAGCTGTCTGTAAAGATATTGATTAGATACTATGGGCTCTATTACATTCTCCGCACAAAAACGCGCGCGCATAGCAATAAATTTTGCGCACAGCGTCCAGTGTTAATGCGCGTAAATTAACGGTGGTATTACGATCCGAACGCATTTTTTCATCCGTCAAAAAAATAACGCAAGTAAAACGAAGATAAATACGCGCGCAGTAACGTAGCGCGCGGAAATCAGTGTGCGGACTGTTTTTTTTTCGCGGGATTCAGCCAATCAGAATTAAGAACCTTAATTGACTCACTTTTTTGCTCTTGTCAAATTAAATCTGAGTATACTGCAGCAATAATAAAAACACGCACAAATTCTCAAATTTATTGTGTGGGTATGTGTAGAATGTGTAACTATACTGAGCTGTATATTTTTTTTTTTTTATTTTTTTTTTCGTGCTGGTGTATTTCGGGCAGGAGGTTCAGATTTGACATTAACACCAGCTTTTCAAAAACGTTAAAATTGTGCGAACGTTGTCCGTCAAAATTTGCGCATAGATTGTAATACCATCCGCGTACCAGCACACGATTGCATTTGCACTCACAATGTTAAGTATAGGACGCACGAAGTATCGTAAGCTCACGCAACGATCGCGCAGGTTCACCCACGGTAGACGAATACGCGTATTCATTGGACAGACATTGTAATACAAAGTTGTGCGCAAATGTTTTTTCCCCTTGCGTTTTTGCACACGCGTTAACATTTGCACGAAGAATGTAATAGAGCCCTATATCTTTCACAAAACAAATGAGGTAAACCCATGGTGGCGATTCAGGACTCTTAAAAATATAGGGCCATATTACAAAATTGGTGCTAACTTAACCAGAGCTGTTGTAAACTTACCAGAGCAAATATAGGGCAGTATTACATAGCGGTTGCTAACTTAACCAGAGCTGTTGTAAACTTCAGACCTGTTGTAAACTTACCAGAGCCATTATAGCCTATGGAGGTTTTAAGTTTACAACAGCTCTGGTTAAAGGAACACTCTAATCAAAAATCCCCCCTGTTTTTTTTACATTACACTATCCCTATTCCCTCACTAACTAGGTAGGTATTATTTTTTTTTTTTTTTTTTTGTTTCCAGCGGGTTTTTTTTTTTTTTTTTAATATATACTCACCTCCACCTTCCGCTCCCGTCCTTCTTGCTTTCAGTTGCCTTCTGGTTTACGTGAGAAGCGCGCATGCGTGCCTCTCACGTAAGCCAGCCAATCGGCAGGCTTCCTCCCGGCTCCAGCTGCTGAGGATTAGTGTTGCGCGCAAGAGGATGCGCGCAACACTAATCCTCAGGCTGCCGCCAGATACTGCGGCGCGATGACGTCTCCTACTCGGCAGAAGCGGGAAATCTGAATCCTGCTCTGCTGACTGACAGCTGGGAGGGCAGAGTAAACTCCTCCGCCTCTCATCTGGTTTCAGCTTTTTTAGCTGATCTGCTGAGTGGAGGGAGGGGGGACAGGCAGGGGAATACTCAGGGCATCATGACCACCTAAAAAAGCTTAGGTGGTCATGTTGCCTAGAGTATCCCTTTAAGTTAGCACCAACTATGTAATATGGCCCATAATCTAAGTTTACTACAGCTCTGGATAAGTTAGTACCAACTTTGAAATACTGCCCATTGTATATCAGTAGGTGTATGCAGAGATACTCAGATTCCTGTGAGATGGAAAAACCCATAAAAAACTTTTACTAAGTCAAATAAAAGCACATACAAAAACCACATGACACGTGGGATACAATAGCCTACAAAAAACTCTGCTCTGAAATGCCTGACACGTGTAGTAAGGTACTAAACTCTCGGGATCCTTAAAAATCCTTATTGCTATCCCTGGGTCAGTAACTAGACAGTGCACAGGCGGCATAAATTTCATGAGACAGGTCTATAACTGCAATCTCCTGATGACAAGAAGCCAGAAGGGGAATGAGAGTGGTGCTACTTTTCTGCAGTGAAGTTAGGGTAAATCCCCCCCAAAGAAACAGGAGCATTATGGCCTCTGGTTAGGGGCAGAGTAAGTGGTTAAAGTACAAAAATTTTAAAGTTCAGTGTACTAGCTCTAGCTCAACGCGTTTCACCATAGTGGCACCATCACGCTCTTCAAGCAGCATGCTGTTAGACATAGAGAAAGAGAAGTCTCTTTCTGTTTTTTGGGGGGGGGTTTACCCTTCTGGCTTCTTGTCTAAGTCACATCCTATACCCAGGTAGCTCTCACTTTTTTAGTAGTATAATGCATCAATCAGAATTTGTTTACATACAACCCACGGTGAACCCAACAGTATTGGGGTTTCCACATTAGGATTTTGGGGGGATACATAACACCCCCCAAACTTGCAAAATACCCACCGATTCACAGTAATTTGTATTTGCCATTGGAAAGTACACAAAAAGGCCTACTGGGAATTTGTTTGCATTTCTTCAGAATACATCCAGATGGAGTTAACTCACTCTCGGACACCTAATGATTCTTTTTGATGGTTAAGCTGGTAGAGAAGGGGTTTATACAGTCAGGTCCAGAAATATTGGGACATTGACGCAATTCTAACATCTTTGGCTCTATACACCACCACAATGGAGTTGGAATGAAACAAACACAATGTGCTTTAACTGCAGACTGTCAGCTTTAATTTGAGGGTATGTACATCCAACTCAGGTGAACGGTGTAGGACTTACAGCAGTTTGCAGATGTGCCTCCCACTTGTTAACCCTTTCACTGCTGCAGACATGTGGGGCACGTCCTCATTGATGCACGTTGCATGCTGAGGACGTGCCCCACACGTCATCAGCTGTGCGGGACCCCCGGCGGAGATACTCACCTCTCTGTCCGTTGTCCCACGGCGTTCTGACTTCAGCGTCCTCAGACGCTGAAGTCAAGCTCCTCCCGGCGTAAATGACGTCATCGCGCATATCTGGTGGAGATAGGGGGTTCTTGTGAACCCCGATATCTCCAGAACCGTGGCAGCTAGGGGGTCGTGGATGGTGTCATTTGAAAGGCTTGAGCATGGCCTTTCGAATGATATCCAACATGACTAGGTACAAAATAGAAAATAAAAATAAAAATAAAAAAAATAATAATAAATAAATTTAAAAAAATAAATATATATATTTTTTTTGTGTGTTGTTTTTATTAATGCAGCAATATTGTTCACATTTCAATTATAATGTGAACAATGATGCTGCACTAATGATTTTTTTCTATGGGGTGCGTTTGCTAAAAATCACGTAATTCCCCCCCCCCAAAATGTAACAAGTCCCCAAGCGCACCCCATAGAAAACATAACCGCAAACGCTCATGTGCTAAAATGTGAAAAAAAAAAAAACACTTTACACACTGCAGATGAGTAAAAATTCAATTTTTATTGTATTTTTTGTTATAATATACAGGCAGGACATGACGTATACATATAAAAATGATATATTATGAATCTGCGGAGTCTGCCGGAAAGAACGATATATATAATATGTCTGGGTCATTTATTAAAATGTGGCTTTAAATCGTGTTTAAACATGATGAGCGAAAGCGGTAAAAATGAGCTCAGCACACAGTGGTGAAATGCCTCAGCAGTGAAGGGGTTAAGGGACCAAAAGTAATGGGAGAATTACTTTGGCCAGGTGTGTGATATTCCCTCATTACCCCAATTACAATGTGCAGATAAAAGGCCCAGAGTTAATTTCAAGTGTGCTATTTGCATTTGGAATCTGATGCTGTCAACTCTCAAGATGAGATCAAAAGAGCTGTCACTATCAGTGAAGCAAGCCATCATTAGGCTGAAAAAGCAAAACAAACCCATCAGAGAGATAGCAAGAACATTAGGCGTGGCCAAAACAACTGTTTGGAACAGTCTCAAAAAGAAGGAACGCACGGTGAGCTCAGCAACACCAAAAGACCCGGGAGACCATGGAAAACAACTGTAGTGGATGACCGAAGAATTCTTTTCCTGGTAAAGAAAACACCCTTCACAACAGCTGGCCAGATCAAGAACACTCTCCAGGAGGTAGGTGTATGTGTGTCAAAGTCAACAATCAAGAGAAGACTTCAGCAGAGTAAATACAGAGGGTTCACCACAAGATGTAAACCATTGGTGAGCCTCAAAAACAGGAAGGCCAGATTAGAGTTTGCCAAACAACACCTAACAAAGCCTTCACAGTTCTGGAACAAGATCCTATGGACAGATGAGACCAAGATCAACTTGTACCAGAATGATGGGAAGAGAAGGAAAGGAACTGCTCATGATCCTAAGCATACCACCTCATCAGTGAAGCATGGTGGTGGTAGTGTCATGGCGTGGGCATGTATGGCTGCCAATGGAACTGGTTCTCTTGTATTTTTTGATGATGTGACTACTGACAAAAGCAGCAGGATGAATTCTGAAGCGTTTCGGGCAATATTATCTGCTCACATTCAGCCAAATGCTGCAGAACTCATTGGACGGCACTTCACAGTGCAGATGGACAATGACCCAAAGCATACTGCAAAAGCAACCAAAGAGTTTTTGAAGGGACAGAAGTGGAATGTTATGCAATGGCCAAGTCAATCATCTGACCTGAATCCCATTGAGCATGCATTTCACTTGCTGAAGACAGAGGCCTGGCAGAGCATCACCAGGGATGAAACCCATCGTCTGGTGATGTTTATGCGTTCCAGACTTCAGGCTGTTATTGACTGCAAAGGATTTGCTACCAAGTATTAAGAGGGGAAAGTTTGATTTATGATTATTATTCTGTCCCATTACCTTTGGTCCCTTAACAAGTGGGAGGCACATCTGCAAACTGCTGTAAGTCCTACACCGTTCACCTGAGTTGGATGTACATACCCTCAAATTAAAGCTGACAGTCTGCAGTTAAAGCACATTGTTTTTGTTTCATTCCAACTCTATTGTGGTGGTGTATAGAACCAAAGATGTTAGAATTGTGTCGACGTCCCAATATTTCTGGACCTGACTGTGTGTATTTCTGAACAATTATTTTGTGATTTTTGCATCAGTTGTAATTTTTATGGAATATAAATGAGTCAGTTACCGGAATCTAAGCTTCTTCCCATCCTAATTCTATACTTTTTTTGGTAGGGAGGAGGGTTTGATTTCTGGTGCTGACTACAGGCCTGACAACAACACTGACAGCTCATGTGATACTGTAGTCCAATATCTGTGGCATTATGCGTCAATGATTCCAGTAAATTATAGCAGCATTAGGGTCCTAAGGATTCTCTGTGCTGTGTTAGTACTGTATGCCACAGACAAGCAGCTTTCAAAATCCCTTACATGTCAACTGGCCAGCACACTGACGTGTATGCCTTTCCAGTCATGGGAAAGGTTCAGGGTCGAGATGTGTTCATTATTAGAAGCATATAGATTTAGCATAGGGTATAGAAGTTTATTGGGCTCTATTCCCTATCCATAGCTGGCGCTAAAGTTAGCGCCTCGATATGTAAGCATTAGCACCAGGATAAGTGTGTTTAACGCTTGCTACCCATATTACATTCCTGATGCTGCCCCTGTTAGTAATACATTTGTGCATCGTTTTTTACACTAGCTTCCGCAAGCTTACTGTACTTTGCGCATCCTATACCTAACATGGGGAGTGGAAATGTCCATTAGCGTTTCGATAAGTAAGGTATTCCATAGTGCAAGAGCTAATTACTTCAGGGATGTGGACAGCCACAATTTACCACCTCCTAAAAGCTGGCGGAACATGATTCTGCATTTGCAGAATCATGTAGCACCCCTTAAAAGCCCCCCATTAAATCCGATACTCACCTCTCATCCCACGGCAAGAATGGTTTTCTAATCCACGCACTTCTTGTTGCTGTGAGCAGAGTGAGACTGGGAACAAATAGTTTCCAGTCTCCCTGCGCGTTCACTCTATGGCGCTGCACAATCTCGCAAGAGCTCATGGCACAGAAGTTCAATCCTCCATGGAGTCTTATGGACTCCAGTAGGTTATACTTGGAGGGGCAGAAGAGCTACCGTTAGTATCTGAGGCAAGGTGCGGAGATAGCAGATTTTCCATGTTAGCACAAACTAGGGAATATAGGCCATAATCGACTTAGAATATGATTAGAATATGACTGAGAGTCCGAAGTCAAGTGCGCTAAACCGTATAAAGTTCTCCATCTACCCCCATGGGGGTAGAAGGAGAACTATATACTGCTCATGGGAGTAGAAGGAGAGTTATATATGATTGAGTGTGCTTGACTTGGGACTCTCGTAATTTTCGTTTTCATTGACTGTTGTTTGGACAAGAGCAACAACGCCAAGTCTAGAGCGACACCATTTGCATTGTAATTTATGATTTTTGGCTAGAGCTACATTGTATTCTTTTATCTTAGAATATGATTAGCTTTAGAACTAAATTTGTTTATTTAATCAGAATGTACTATTGTTTATGGGGAGCCAATCTCACTGTGCTTTTCCAAACAATATGGTATTGGATATATTTTAGTTTATTTACTTCAAACTATCAGGGTTATTCAGAGAGCGGTGAAAACCAGGAGAATGGCTGGAGAAGTGAAAATTCTAGGTTAAAATAGCCAAACCAGAAAAATTCTCACATTTATCTCTCTTTCCAAATCGCCTATTTTGACCTAGAATTTTCAGTTCTCCAGTCATTCTGGTTTTCATCTCTCTCTGAATAACCCTGTATATTTTTCTTTTTGTGGTGAACCTAAGCTGTCATACTACATAGGTCTAGTAGGCAATGAGAGTGTCTTTCTATTAATTAGTTATTTTCCATATATTATTGTGATGAATTGCCTTTCCAGTGAATTAAAAAATGAATGTGCTCAGTCTAGCCTGGAGTGCCCATTATAAATAACATAAACAATGGTATGCTCATTACTCCTACACTAATAGTATAGATTTAAACATTTGGTAGATATGCAGTTATTATCCATTTTTAAATTTAATTAGCAGACAAACAGAAATGATATAGAAAACAAGTAGTGCATATATTTTCACAATAAATGTAGCTTGTACAAACAAATAGAAGTTTAAACATTACAATGTGTTATGTGGGCAAATTATGCACTGGAATTTCGGTGCTCTTTCGTTCCCCGCACTTCGGGGAGTCAAATTCGCCGACCCTGCTGTGAATTCAGCATTCACCGAAGGGTCCCCATCTGAAAACCCACGTCAAAACTGCCAAATCAAACAGAAAAAAAATCACCGAAAAAACATCAGATCGATCCTGTAACCCGCTCAAAAAATGCCAAATGGGGGAAAGGAAAAAAAACCACTGCAACTTTTAAAACGTGTTTGCATAAAACTACTGGACGAAAATGCCTGGATATAATATATCAGGCCCTATGAATAATAATTAAAAGGTCTATCACAGAAAAAATAACACTATTTAAAAAGAATCGGGAAAAAAGTTTTGCGGAACAAATCCTGAAAAATGGCTAAAAAAAATAAAAAATACTTTTTGTTGCAAATTAAAAGAATAAACGGTTTAATAAATATTTAATAAAAATAAGGAATATTTTTTATATTGAAACCTATGTAATTTGCCAGATTAAACCTGCCGAATGAAACCACCGAAAATCAAGGCATTTCACTGACATTTCGGGGCTTCTCGGTGTTCTCTGAATAGATTAACCATTGCTTCTCTATGGGGAGTTCACAGCCATCGAACAGCACCATATGTCGCTGGCAATTTGTCAATATTTGGCGAACTGCCAGCTTTTTGAATAGCCGAATGGCTCCGAAATTACACCGTACGGTGCAATATCGGAATCACTTCGACTCTCTCTGAATAACCCCTTATGGGAAAATTATAAATGCATACCTCTGTGTATTTCTCGTGGAAATTGCTATTCAGTCATAATCAAATAATATAATATATCCAAACCAATAAATACTACAAATAAAACAACATAAGCGTACACATTTTAAATATATAATTAGTTGAGCGACATACTATAAAAAAATTATATATATATAACTTGTATATAATCCATAATATAGGGAATGAATCTTCTAGCAGCCATAATCGGACTCTGGTTAAAGCCACATATATAGAAAAAATGTGATTGTGCCTAGCAGCTGATAGCAGCAGTTTTTAATTCTGTAGAACTATTATATTAAGGCACTCACATTATAAGAAATACATATTTCACTCAGTTTTCAGGCCTTTGTTTGTACACGTGAGCTAAATAAGGCTGGTTTGTTCTAACTTTAGTTTTACTGTACTGTATATGCTTAGGACTCCTTTCTTAGAAAAATAAATAAATAAAAAATGTAAAATCACTATTTTGCATATTGCGTGCATAGCAAACATCCTAGGTAATCACAACCCAGGGAAAAACATTAACAAAATCATCATAATTATGTAATTTACAGTGATTCATATTTAACAATTTACTAATATACATCATGAGACTAGGGTTGCCACCTTTTTCTTCAAGCCAAACCTGAACACTAACACCGTGTGGCAAAATAAATTTGCTATTGACGGGTATATGCTTAGTTACACAGACACACACGGAAGCTCACACTCGTATACTTATACATGCCCTTCACTTTCACGTTTCATATCCCAACTCTGCCCCTTTCACCCCAAAACCTCAAATCAGTCCTTTTAACCCCCCAAACCAGCCTCTCTCACTCTGAACCACAAATCAGCTCCTTTCATTTCCAAATAAGCCCCTTTCAACCCAAACATCCTCACACTGAAAACACGTACTGTACACATACAGATGAGAAAGGGCGGGGCAAGAAAGGGGAGAGTGAGAGAGAAAATGGGACAGGAAGAAAAGGAGAGAGCGAGAGAGGAAGGGAGAGAGGGAGAAAAGGGGAAAGGGAGAGAGTGGGAGAGAGAGAAAATGAGAGCGTGAGAGGGCAGAAAAGGGGAGATGGAGAGAGAGAACTGTGTGAGATGGGAAGGGGGAATGGGAGAAAGGGAGGGATGGTAAGAGACACAGGGGGAAGGAGCCAGGAGCCAGGCTTTGCAGGGCCGGGTGACAAGAGAGAAAGAGGGGGAAGACACAGAGTCCTGACTGTTAATCTCACTGTTAGGACATGGTGCTGGTGCTGGGATGGAAGGGGCAGGGCCAAAACACAGAGGAGACACACAACCAGACTCTGCAGCTGGAGCTCTGCATTTTGCCCCCTCTGTGTCCTGCATGGGGGAAGCATCCATGAGCCAGGCTTTGCAGGACAGGGTGCCTGACACATTCTGCACCCCTGATCTTCTCTTTAATGTCCTAGCACCAGACATTTACATGGGTGGGGCTAGGCTCATCCCAAAACCAGGCAGAGGCTTCAAAACCCAGACAGTCTGGGTGAAAACTGGACAAGTGACAACACTGTATGAGATGCCTATTTACATATATCTAATTTTTTCTGTCACTAGACACCACAAAAAACCTATTCCATTCCCTAAATATGTCCAAACTGGACTACTGCACTTCCCTCCTTGTCAGCCTTCCCCACAACAGACTGACCCCACCCCAATTCTTAGTAAACTCCATGGCGAAACTCCCCTTCTTTAGCCATCATTCCTCCTCTTCCTCCCCCATGCCAATCTCTGCACTGGCTCCCACTACCTTACAGAATAAAATTTAATATACTGTCACTTACTTATAAAACCCTCTCCAACTCTACACCCTCTTACATCTCTCAGCCCATCTCCAAATATTCCTACAGCTGCCCACTGCACTCGGTCTCTGACATTCAACCTTTGGTCCCTCTCATCACTTTCTCCCATTCACTTCTTCAGGATTTCTCCAGGGGCTGCTCCCATATTTTTTCGCAATCTGTCAGACTGTCAACTTCCTTCCAAAAATTTAAATACTTCCTTCAACAATTACCTATTTAGGGAAGCTTCACTACTGTCTCTACAATAATAAACCATGTGTCCTACCCATTCTTTAATCCACTTCTGATACTGCTCACTAGACAAGATATCACAGGTTGATTATCCTGTATCTAAAATACTAGATTCACTACTTTGGAATCCAGACTGGCACATGATGCAGCAGTACCAGTGAGAGACATGTTGGGACACGCTGTGCAGCGCTTGTGAGGGTCAATCTAAGCATTGTCTCACTGGTGCTGTGCAGCATGTTCTAATCTACAATATAGCTGCACCGTATGTCCCAGTGAATTTCTCGCTTGCATTTCACAGCTTGCTGCTGGTCCGGCAGCAGGAACACTGGATTGGAGAATTGCATGGCAGGAAAGAAAGATGTAACCTTGTCTGCAAGGTCCAAAAAACTAATTTTTTGCAATATCGGTCGAGGGATTCTCAGACTGGAAATGAAATATCCTTTTGTATTCACCCACTTCACTTTAAAATGTAAGCTCCGTAGGGAGCAGGGCCCTCTCTACCTGTATAAATATATTCTGTATAAATACGTATATACTGCCCTAACTTATTGTAACCCCTGAACAGCGTTGCAGAATATATTGGCACAATGAAATAAATTATTAATTATGTTATGTATGCAAAGTTTCATAAACGTCTCGCTAGATATGACACAATGAATATCTAATACCCACAGGCCTAAACCTCCCAATATGTGAACAATTTAATCTAGTGGCCTTTTTACACTAATTGTAAATGACATTTATTGTAGTATTTATGAAACCTTACATTTGTTGGGTGATTTATAGTGTGCATATACTTGCTCTAGGCAGTATCTGGATCAAACCAATATACAGTAATTTACAATATTACCTTTATATGATTTTTAGCCTACTAACTCTATCCGGTAGCATATATGAGCATCTATTTCTTTTTTTGGTGATAAAATAATGGGTTATACATGGTGTCCTCCTGGCACAGACACCTGTAAAATTATCTATATTAAAACCAGCAATACTGCTTTAGTGACAATATGAATGCACTGAAAAATAGATTTTTCTAGTTAAAACAAAAATACATTTTAAATGCTAGAATAGCATAATAGTCTCTTTTGTTCCATCTGTTCCTTCACGCTCTGTATTTAAATATAATGGGCCTTTAAGAGGACAACAACAGCCTACCCTGCTTTACAATCCATATTATCGAACATCATAAAAGTAGAAAAATACATTAAGTTTCTGTACTTACAAATAATTGTATGAAATTATCTGACCAAGGTGGACACATTAAGGTTTTTTGTAGTGTTCATCTCTTTCTAGGACTATAGAAAAAAATATTACTCAAATCAATTGTGCATATTATAATAGCTGCTATAGGATGAAAGATTGAGTTGACCTTACCATCTACTGGACACGCTAACTGTTTTTTTCCCCAGCAGTTTAGACAGTAGGGACATTTTAGCAAAAATACTGTATATAAGATATATAGCGAAGATATAAGATTAAAATAATTTTAAAATATATATATATATATTTAAAGTTTTACTCTGCACTCTTTCATTTAACAACATTAAATACACATGAAACCCATTTTGCCTCAGGGCAGTTCCACTCAAGGATTTAAAAATAAAATCATCTTTTATTATTTTTCATTAAAAAATGTAGATCAATCTTTCAGCTCTCACTGAGCTTTTATATTACAGCTCTCTATCTATATGTCTTGATATATAGGCTCAGTTATTATTAGACTTTGTGATATTCTCAGACACATTACTGGGAGTTTTATTGCTTGCAGCTCTGCAATATGCTCAAACACTGCACAATACTGTGTGCCCCATCACCTAGTGTGAGCTAAAATGCCATTGATAACAGAAAAATCTAGCACGAGTCGCTAAAAGGTAGCGCCTGTGACCCACCAACAGATCACCTTGTCCACTGGAGTCTGTGTACAAGGTCGTTTAGCGCACACTAGGGAAATGCTAAGACCCGGGCTGAAACCCAGCGTACAGGATAGAACTGTTTTTTCCAGTTCAGAGAGCCGGGCCATACCTATCCTCTGCCCTCACAAGCTTGTACAAGTATGAACACATCCAGCGAAGAGCTCTCACACCCCTGCTTTTTTAAAATCCTCTAAGGTGGCCATATCATCCATGTTTACGTGCACACATATTAAGGCTTATGGACATTGCATGATAAATGCCACCCAACAGCATGAAGAATCTTTACAATGCATTTAATAGATCCAAAAGGAAGGCCAGGTGAGTGACAATAATTTCCCATGTTCCGAACAGTCACCCAATAATCAGCATATATTATATTATATATGTCAATAAAGTATACGTATATATCATAATAGAGCCTACTGCAACAGCAGCGACATTGCTGACCAGATCCATTACTATGGTGCATGAGGACAAGAAAACACTTGTGCTGCATTCCTTTCAATTGGCTGTTAATTTTGAGCGAGGACCTGTTTTTTTTGTCTTTGTGGAGTTACCATCAAGGTTGACCAGTAGGTAAAATTTTGCAATTAGCATCCGTCTAAAAATTAGCGCTGGCACCAAGTGATCTGTTGGTTACAATAGCGCAAGAGCTCGCCAGTGCTCCCCATGTTAAGTATAGGATGCGGAAAGTACAGCAAGCTTGTGGTGCGAATGGCTAATTACCACACGTTAAGTGATTTTTCCCATTTCTAGCGGAAGGCAAACGATCTGTCGGTCATTTTACCTGCCGCTAACGCAAAAACATGATGATGATAGGGTTAACTCAGTCTCACACCAGGTGACAGTGCCCTGTGAGTTTTATTTCTGTGCAGCACTGCACAGGGCCGGCCCGTCCATGGAGCCGGGTGGTGAAGCCGCTCCAGGCAGCCCTTTGTCAGGGGAGCCATTTTGTTTGAGTAGACCAGAGAATGTAGAAAAAATATTTTAATTATTTAGACACATTTTAATGCATTTTTATTGGTTTAAGTAACCTAGTCTTGTCTTTGACTCTACATGATTCGCATTTCTCCTGTATAACTTGGGTTTCTGCATTACTTTTGAATTTACCATTTGGTATATTTTAGCTGTATATGGTGAGGCTGCTGGATTGGGGTGGTGTACAGTTAAGGGGGTTTCAAAACACCTATTAGGAGAATAGGAGAGTTCTGTTTTTGTTTTTTTAATTCAGTTTGGTAGATTTCGCCAAGGCCAGTTCGCCTCTCTATGCTGCTGTTCGACAGTCTTCGGTGCTCTTCGGTGACGTTAGCCAAATTTTTCATGAGTCTTCGGTGACTCCTTCTTCAGCGCACTACGGTGACCCTATGGTGACTAGTGAATTCACCGTAGTTTCGGCAAAATGGAATCGCAAAGTGCACCGAAGTGAAAAGTACCAACGTTTTTGAATAACCACTATAGATTTCAGATGTCCCACCTGAATTCTGCTGTAGCTACTCTTCCAGCTTGGGTTCTACAGCTGTGACT
Source organism: Leptobrachium leishanense (assembly GCA_009667805.1). Lineage (NCBI taxonomy): Eukaryota > Metazoa > Chordata > Amphibia > Anura > Megophryidae > Leptobrachium > Leptobrachium leishanense. The sequence continues at coordinate 122,638,744 of CM019067.1, read as the reverse complement.
GTTCCTGTTACCACTGGGACTGCTGTTAACTTTAATCTACTGGGACTAATGTTACCTTTACGTACCTCATTCATTTTAGCTCTTCTGTCAAACTGAACCACCTTTTCATTTCTTTTGGTTTTTCTTCCCCCGTTTTGCTGGAATTGGTCTGGAGATGAAGAAAGAAATTTTATGCTTGCCATCCTGATAATATTATGTAGGATATCTTGATAAACATGGGAATTCACTTTTTTCCATTTTCACAAGTGGTCCAGACACAAAGGCAGCAAAGTAGACCAAAATCATGATGCTTCACTGTACTTAAACGCTGGGATGATGTTTGCATTTTGGTTTGTGGTGCCCCTTTTGCAACATAGTGCTGAATGTTCTTCCTAAATAAGTCATGCTTAGTTTCATCAGTCCACAAAACTCTTTCCCAGTAGCACTGTAGAGCTTCAAAGTGGTCTTTGGCAAACTTCCGGTGTGCAGAAATCAATTTTTTTAGGAAACAGTGGCTTTGTTTGTGGTGTCTTGCCTTGGATACCATGCCTGTTCAATGTTTCCGCTTAGAACTGAAATGTTAACCTGTTCCATTGATTTAGGTTTGTAGTATGGGCTTGCTACGACATGATCTTGATCTCATGGCCTCCCATCTACACCTTGATTGACCTGACTGTGTGGAATGGAGCATTATCCTGCTGGAAACAAAATCCTCAAATTTGAGTAACGTTGTTAAAGCAGAAGAAAGCAACTTGTCTTGCAAGATAACTTATATGTCAGTTGATTCATGTGTCCTTAACAAAGATAAATCTACCAGATTCCAGCCTTGCTGAAGCACCCCCAAATCATTACCTGGTTGTTTAATGGTTAGCCTTTAGCAAGGCTGAAATCAGGCAGTTTCATCTTTGTGAAGGACACAGGAATCCATGTATGTTAATCCGCATGAGCATATGATTTTGAAAATAACATACTATGTAGTACCAATGATCAAGGGCCCGATTCCAACCTGGACAAATTGTTCCCAGAGTTTCTCCATGGCCTTTCTCTAGCGCAGAGATGTCGAAGACTTCGCACAGGGCTCCATAGTGTCCTGTGGACTCCAGGAGCAGATAGCTGTGGTGACCCATATCGCCATTGCTGGTATGGGCCTGCAGCTCACAATTATTCTGAGCTCTGCTGCAAATATAGCTGCTGGGTCGGAAAAAGATCAGTAATAGGGAAATCTGCTTGCGCATAATTTCTCCCTTACCATCGCCCTGTTTGTGCCTAGAACAGAACGGGACCCTAAATGTTTTAGGTTTCTTGCCTGCATGTGGATGTTGGAATTGTGTATCTGGACATAACATGTCTACTCATGACGCATTCCAAGCATCTGGATTTTTTTATTCAGAAGATTGATCATAGCAATTGACTGTCAGATGTAACCATGATATATTTTAGGTTTCTCTCCAGTTCGTAGTAGGCCTAAGGTAGCGTACAGAACATATTAGCCAAGTTTGTAGTTTATGATAAAGCTGACCGGTAATGACTGATTATTTTTCATATATCCTTAGTAGTAGTATTGTAGGTTATGGGACTAACAAAGCTATCCTCACTGGTCTTTTTCTGGGAATCCGTCCTCACATTTTTGTATTGCTTGCTGTTAAGTATAGAAACGGATACCTGGTAAAAATTCCAGCTTTTATCATGTCTGAGTTAATCCACTGCTCTAAGATATTGAGTATATGGGAGTGATTCCTGTAAATGGCGTAGGTGAAAACTGGTTGTGTGTATTATGGTGTTTTTGTCTGCTGGTTTATAGATCAGTGTGTATTCCAATCTTATATCTTCTTTAAAGATTCTTAAAATCCACTGACTCTTCAATGGCTCTAGCTGGTAATCTATGGATAAAGGGAGTTCATTCAATTCTCATATGCATGCCATGGATTCATGAGGTGTCCCTGATGCACTAGTATACTTATACTAAAACCCTCCTTTCCCCTCTGCTTTAATATACTGTAGCATTAGCATGACCTTGTAAACCCTCTTACAATCCTGGGGCTAGAGTGGCGAAAGCCTAGCAGCTGTTCTGAAATCCCATAACATTTAAGACATTAAAAAGATACTAGTATGACATATTTTGCTAATCCAACTTGAAAAATTGTTGAAAAAGCAAAAACTCCATACAGTATATATAAAACAAAATTATTAGTAATTAGATTTATTCTCGTCAATGTGACTTGTTTGAAAATATCATTGTCACATTCACATACACATATTATCTTGCTTGACTCCTTCTGTGTGGATGCGACATAAAAACCCTACCTAAAATGAAATGGAAAAAAATATTATAAATATTGACGCATCTCAAAATATGTACTACCATTCCATAGAATGGCTTGGTTAAATACAATGTTCAAAGTATAAACTAAGAGAATCACAGAAAATTAGCCAAGGGCAGGAAATATGAAAATATACTTTACATAAACAATAGCCAAGCTGGGTCAAGGGAGAACAGAGACAGGGTTGGTGTGAAGACTAGGCAAACTAGTTTGTTGCCAAGACCACCAGATCAAGCACTCAGTGGGAAACATCGGAAAGATTTCCATACATACCCATTATAAAGAGTGTGTTTACTGCAGGCAGCCCCCTTGCCCCCATGCAATAGTGCCATGGTACAGTGATGGAGAGCAGCACTCCCGGGAAGCTTGCAAACTACGCAAGGGTGCCATGCTCTGGTATCTTCCTCAACCTGCTGGTGCCACAGGGACCCTAATCACAGTAAGCTCTGAAGACAAGCTGCACATGCAGGTGGGATGGAGGGTATGCTGTCAGTGTATGTGGGTGGGGGGATGCTGTCATTGTATTGTATGTTCAATAGAATTGTATATAAATTAATACTGTAGTCAAAGGCAAAGCAATCAAGTAACAAAGTAAGTGTTACCATTGATCTAGTTAATTTAATAATAAAATAATATTTTTATTTGTGCTAGTGTATCAGGCAGTCTGTTATAACTCAACAGCACAAAACCGATTTTGCGACATAAAGATTTCTTCTCCTTATTCTTTTTCAGTTGGTGTTTAGAGTACAAATGAAACGCTTTCTTGTTTTTCTCCACAACATGCTCTGGGCCCTATTCCTATATTGCCGTTAAGTATAGCGTTTGAGGCTCGTGTCAGACGAGCGTAGTGTTCACGTCCGTGATGGCGCACAAAAGTACGTTCGTGATAGAATGATAGAAAGGCCATTGGAGCCCGACACATGAAGTACGTCCGCACTGAACTGCGGACGCACAATGGCTGCGGCACACGGACGCAAGGCAGGCAAGAATGTACAAAACCTTAGAACAGCCGCATAGAGTGCGCTGCGCCCGCGTAGCGGTCTGTGTGCGTGAGGAGGAGACGTCAGATGCACCTGTTTTGCGGCCTACATCACGTCCAGACTCCAGAACATTCCTGGCGTGGCTGGAGTATATCCTGGAGGCTGGAGAGTGTATCCAGGACTCTGGAGAGTGGACGCCGCAGGTGACATGGACGTCAAGAGGCTTATCACCGAAGTGGGGGAGCACCCCGAATTGTGGGACACAGCCAGCCAACATTACAAGGACAAGATCAGGAAGACGAACGCATGGGCTGCTGTGACAAGAGCGGTGTACCCTGCATATGACACATGGTCTGATCACGAACAGAAAGTGCAGAGTGAGTATATGATTATTATATTCATAATCAAATGCACATTGAATCTAAAATAATTGTAATTGGCAAACAAATTTATGAACATCCCATGTCAAATTCTCCCCATCTGCCAGGGCACATGACCTATTTCGCTAGTGAAATAATTTGCCAGCGCATCGCGATACCTGTTGCTGTGTCGATTCACAGGCATAACATCATCATTAATAAATTCCTCCAAACCAGAAACCGATAAGGAGTCATCAAAATTATAACCATCCCGCGCACAAACAAAATTATGCAACACACAACAGCATTTCACTATATCTACACAAAAATCTATGTGCACATCTAGAGGCCTATGAAAAATCCTCCACTTGTTGCTCAGTATGCCAAAGCTACACTCAACATAGCATCTCGCTCGCAACAGCCTATAATTAAACACCCGCTTCTTCACAGTCAGGTGTGTCCCTGAGTATGGACGCAGGAGATGTGTGGACAGGCCGAAAGCCTCGTCCCCCAAAAAGGCATAGGGGACTGCCACGTTTGTGCCAGGCAGAGGTGCGGGTCTGGGGATGTGCAGGGTCCCACTCTCTATTGCATTCCACAGTGTGGAGTTCCTGAACAGTGTGGAGTCAGAATCTTTCTTGTATGACCCCACATCCACACAGACAAAATTATAGTTGGCATCTGCCACTGCCAGTAGGCCAATCGAAAAATAATGTTTATAACTGTGATACAGTGAGCCACTCTGCAGTGGCTTCACTATGCGGACATGTTTGCCATCCACGGCTCCCAGGCAGTTCAGAAAGTTCGCTCTGTCCAGAAATCCCACAGCAATTCGTGCCCAGGCCACGTCTGTAGGTGTTGTCAAACATTCCTCCCTCATCGTGTCCCATATTGTCTGGCACACCTTGCGGACGATCTCCCCAGCTGTAGATCTGCCAACGCGGAAATTATAATGCAGGTCCTGCAGACTGCATCCACTGGCAAGATACCTATCAAAAATAAAGAAATAAATGTGTGTTGTGATCAGATTCCATGACCCGCACCTAATATCCTTCTTCTGTTTTGAAGCACATGATGTAATTGTGAAATGGAGGACGGTCAGGGACAATTACACCAGGGTCCTCAAAAAAGATGCAGAATCGGCACGCTCAGGATCAGGGGCGAGGAGGGGCAACAGTTATATTTATGCTGAGCAGCTTTTAGTCCTGCAACGGACCCTCGGACCAAGACCTATGGTGGGCAGCATGGATGTCCCGTCCACATCCGGGGCACAGCAACACGTGCAGCCATGTGCTTCTGCCACCTGCTCTGAAGATATGGAACAGGCTGGAGCAGACTCGCAGTTGGAGGAGGAGACCACCGCACAGAAGCCAGGTACTGCAAGATCTGACACCAGCAGACCGGCGCCCAGAAGGAGAAGGGCACCGGGTACTGAATTCGCGCATGCCATGGTGACATTCATGGATGCTCACCATCCAGCATCGCCACCACCACCACCTCCCAGGTTCTGGGACCACCACCACCTCCCAGGTCCCAGGTTCTGGGACGATGATGACATGACTTTACATCATTCGTGTCTGCCCATGTTGCACCAGATGAGCGTGGCTCAGAAGATGGAGTACCGCTGGAGAACATTGGACACAATCGACAGCATCTTGAGCCGGTCTCCAGTACCGCCTGTGCCTCGCAGTGCAGTGGCGCAAACACAATATGCCGGGGGTTATTACTGGCAGCCGGAGCCTCCACACCAACCCATATCTCCTGGTGCTAGGTCACAACCACCCCCTCAGTCTGAGTACAACCGAGGTTACATGCCCGGTCCTTACGACGCAGATACTCCTACTTATGAGGATTTGTAGTTATTTTCTTTATTATTCACTAGTTTTATGCTCTGCATTGTTGTTTGTCACATGTTCGTGGACTCTTTAGTTTATGTATTATTAATGATATGTTCAGTAACATGTGGTGTGTATATGTTATTTTGTTTAGAATTACCATTTATTGTGGATAAAACATTTATGTTGCTTTCACTGTTGTCGGTGTCATTCATTATTGAGTAAGTGTGATATTGTGCAATGTGTGTGGGTATGCTTGTGCGAATGGGCATATCACAACACACCGACAATGGGGGCTCTGGACATCGAGCACGTCTGCTGACTGGCAGTGAAGGCATGAATGCTGGTGTTTGATGGTACTTATCGCAATTCGCAACGTGATGACCAGCATCTCCTCCGCTGGTATGGCGTCCCTCATGTTGGTGTACCAACGGCTCGGGTACCTTCAAAAACAGTTCGTCGAAGGACTGGATGGACATCCGCAGGTAGTTGGAGAACTTTGTCAGGTCCCTCTCTCGCAGTGGCCTGTACAGCGTCACAAAGTGGCCATGCGTGTATCTGGCAGCGTTGATAGGATGAACTCATGATCGCTGTTTTCGCTTGTTCTTGAGGTACAGGTAGACCGTAGCAGCAAACACAAAAACTTGGACTGCATACATCTTAGGAAAACGCCACCTTCCCCAATATGGCTTTTTATGCCCTTTATCCCTTGTTTTTTTAATCTGCAATTAATTTGGTTACTCAGATTTCCCTTTTTTATATTGATCTGTCACGAATCACGGACGTAATCGCGGACGTGATCACGGACAGTGTGGCCACTACTGCGTCTCCCGTACGTCCGTACTGCACGGACGCACAGTCCGTAGAAATCACGTTCGTCTGACCCTAGCCTGAGCCGTTCAGCAGAGACGCAAGCGTCAGGTTACTGTACATTAGCGTATCCTATACTTTGTATGAGAGACACTAATATGGCCCAGCAATATGGAGAATGAGCTATTACAATGAGCCCGCTCTCCATCTGTGCCTGACGTTATTCTGAAAAGAATAACGTCTTTCAGACCCTGCTATTATATGATTGCGGTTTAGCACAATCACATAACACAATGATTTAACCCCAACAAAAATTCCCATAGTCACTTTAGATCCCTTGGTGCCGATAGCGGCACTTCCTTGCTCCTTGGTAGAGGTACACTGGGAAAAAATGATATCTCCACTTATCACTCGGCCACCTGGCCAGATCTCATTCATGCAAGCTCGTATCCTGTCTCCCTGGAGTCCTATGGACTCCTGCAGCAGATAACACAAGCGGCGTTTAACACCTCGGCAGTATGAAGACTGGAGCTGCTGAGAAAGCGGCTCCATTGTAATATGGGTGTTAAATGGCAGGCGCTAATGGGTAACAGCAGATGCTCAGGATTTCCATTATTGTCTGCCATTTGGCACCAACCTTGGAATAGGGCCCACTGTGTGTAAATTTCAAGTGCATACGTGTCTGAAATATATTGCTGATTTTGCAAGGCTGGCACAATAGGCAACACCTCAAATATATTTAACAAGAGTTCAGAATAATACCACAAATAGCAATCACCTCCCCAGTGTTTAGCAAAATTACATCTTATAAAAAATGTTACAAAAACGCTAATATTTTCTAGCATTGAATGGGATTCTCCTGTTTAAACCTGTCAAACTGAACCAACGTAAAACTGGGCATTTCGCCAACATTTCAGTGCAGTTTGGCATTCTCTGAATAGATTAACCATTACGCTATGGGACAATTTCAATACCGCCGAAGGTCGCCGATTTGTGGCAATCTGAGGCAAACTGCACCGTATTTCGCTGGCAATTTCCCAGTATTTGGCAAATTGACGGCTTTCTGAACAGACGAACTGCCATGAAATTGCATGGTGAAATTCACCGTTCGGTGCAATTTGGTGGCATGTTTGTCACTTATTGAATGACCCTTTAAGAAAACAGTTGTACCCAGTGGACCGCCAGCCAAAATGTGAATTGTCTCTGTTAAGTACACCACCTAATATTTGTATTTTACACAAAAGAAAGACAGATAATAAAAGATTTATAAGTGTGTTTTGCATGGGATTAACTTGTTAATAAGGGCAATACACCTTGTTTTAACGGCTCAGTCGGAATAGCACTTGTAAAGGATTCAAAAAAGGGCCTATTCCATTGTTGCTAGTAACAGGGAGCCAATAAGGTAAAAATCTGCAGAAGCTAACATCCCATACTGGCTTCCTGTTACTATGTCTACTCCTATCAGCTGCTATATTAGCACCTCAAGTCGGAATTATTGGGAGACTCTATAACAGGGGTCTTAAACTCTAATTACCGGAGGGCATTTTGGACTGAGCAGCCCACTTTTTTTATTTTTTATTTTTTTACTACACACCACACATTACTGTTTTATTACTGTGGAGCTCTGTGGTATGCTCATACACATCACATTACTGTGTCACAGAGCTTCACAGCAATAAAATTCACAGTAATGTGTGGTGTGTAGGAGTGTATCACAGAATCCACAGCAATAAAATTCACACTCCTACACACCACACATTACTGTGAATTTTACTGCTGTGGCGCTCTGTGATACGCGCATACATAGTGCACATTACTGTGAGTTTTATTGCTGTGGTGCTCTGATACACTCATACACAGCACACATTACTATATCAGAGCGCTACGGTAATGTGCGATGTGTTTGGGAGAGTTTTACAGTTGTGCAGCATTGAGGGGTAAATAGAGGGTAGGCAAATAACTTAAGTCAGGGGGAAAGAAACCACTTTTTTTCAGATGGTAGGGGTGAAAGCGGCTGAACCAAGAGTCACCTTACCTGACAGGTGGACCCCTGGTCAGCTCCTTCTTCTCTCTCTGAGTGCCACTGCCAAGTGGGAGGCCAAGCAAGCCCTGGGGGACTTTAAGATGGTGGCCGGCCATCCGGCGTGTCCTATGATATAATCAACGGGAACCGGCTGATTATGTCACAGGGCACAGTGATGCCTGCCACCAGTGCATAGTGCGTGATACATTGCGCCACGCTCCCTGCGACATAATCAGCGGTGGCCAGCCGGACGGCTGGCTGATTATGTCATAGGACATGCCGGATGGCCAGCCACCATCTTTAAGTCCCCACCTGGCCTGGGCTGCAGCCTAGGGTACATGGGACATGTTCTCCAGGTAGCCTTGCCAGACGAGCACACACAAAGCCTGCTTGTCCAAGCAGCCAACTGGCGGGCTATTTGTAACCGGTCCGCAAGCCGCCAATGGCCCACAGACTGGTACTTTGAGACCCATGCTCTATAAACTGGTTTTATTTTGCAGAAATTCTGGCTCAAGAGTCAAGATGAGAACAGCCATTAGCATTGGAATAGATCATCGGTTCCCAACTCCCATCCTCAAGTACCCCTAACAGGTCAGATTTTAAGGATTGCCTTGGGGAAATGCAGACTGAATCCTGCCATCACTGAGCAACAGATTATATCACCTGTGCTGTGCTTCAGATATCTGGAAAACCTGGCCTGTTAGGCTAGGGTCAAACAAACGCATTTGTCGCGTCGTCCATAAAAAAGTGCGTCCGAACACATTGACATATTTTTTCACAGAATGTGCGAAAACGGTCATACGATGCGTATTTCCGTGTGTGATTTTTTACAGATCGTCAATAAAACACTTTTTTGCATCTGGACGTTATGTAGGCCGGACATTAGCAGCATCTGACGTCTCATAATCACGCAAACACGCCATTATGCTGACGCAGAGCACTCTGTACTTCAGTACTAGCGGTTCTACGTTCTCGAAAAAATGCGTTTGTTTGCCGCTTGCTTTGCGCAGCCGAACTTTCGTGCGGCCGTACTTCGTATTTTGGCCGTCATTGCCCATCATTTGCTGCTACTACGGCCATGATTAAGTGCGCCTAAACGCACGTTAAAAATGCGTTAGTCTGACCCCAGCCAAAGGGGTAGTTGAGGACCATGGTTGGGAACCACTGGAATAGATCACTGTTCTCATTTTGAGCTGTTATTAACAGCTTTTATGCAAAGTACAGGAGCCATTAACCCCTTCGCTGCTGAGCCATTTCACTGCTGTGTGATGAGCTAATTTTTACCGCTTTTGCTCATCATGTTTAGACGCGATTTGAAGCCACATTTTATTATACAACCCAGACATATTATATATGGTTCTTTCCGGCAGACTCCGCAGATTCATAATATATCATTATTATATGTATATGTTATGTCCTGCCTGTATATTATAACAAAAAAATGCAATAGAATTAGAATTTTTAATAATCTACAGCGTGTAAAGTGTTTTTTTTCACATTTTATCACACGAGCCTTTGCGTTTATATTTTCTATGGGGTGCACTTGTTAAAAGAATTAGAAATGGGGACTCGTTACATTTTTTGGAGGGGAATTACATGATTTTTAGCAAATGCAACCCATAGAAAAAAATCATTAGTGCAGCATCACTGTTCACATTATAATTGAAATGTGAACAATATTGCTGCATTAATAAAAAACACACACAAAATAAAAATAATAAATAAAATTAAAAAAAAGTTTTATTTTTTATTTTCTTTCTTTTACTTTAAACATGGTCATGTTTGGTATCATTTGAAAGGCCATGCTCTGGCCTTACGAATGATACAAAACATGATCCCTCTAGCTGCCACTGTTTGGGAGACATGGAGGTTCAAAGGAACCCCCTATTACCACCACGGGATTTCCTCAGGCAGCTGGGGGTTCCCTGGCTAACTGACATCATCGTGCCATGCGCGATGACGTCCGGTAGCGAGGGGGGACCCGGAGGTGGAGCTGCCATCCAAGATGATGGCCCCCGCTGGAGCTAGATCGTGATATGGCGCCGGATTGTGATCCGGCACTTAAGGGGTTGAAAACAGGCATTGCTTTAAACGGCAGACACTGCCCTTCAAAGCGATGCCTGTTTTTTTTTGTAGACCCTCCCGATCGGGAGAGAGACAGATCCAAAAGGATCCCCCCTCTCTTCCAGGCAATCTCCGGGCATTGTCCGGGGGGTCGCCTGAAAATGACATCACCGCGCATGGCGCGATGATGTCATTTATGTCGGGAGGAGTATAAATCCCAGCGTATAGCGGGAGTCAATGAGGACGTTCCCCACATGTCCTCCACAGGGAAAGGGTTAATGTACAGTAAGCTGCCACTAATTCCAGAGCCACCAGCTAAGGTTGCAGCAAGGTCGTGTCATGGCAGGTGACCTTGGAACGCAGATGAGACACTGAAAAAACAGTCTTTGTACTGGCTAGGTTAATAATTAAAATTAGCAGAAGGTGCTGCATCATCTGGCAAGCGTGTTGCACCAGTTGAGAGACTGAGATTCATCTGAACAACAGAATGGATGGCAGCTTTAGTCCTGTATTGACCAGTGGAGGTCGTCAACTTAACACACGTTTGGTTTAGGGGCCTGTATGGGAATATACTGTTTTGTATGCATTATAAAGAAAGCATTACTTCTTTCAAATAAAATGATTCAAAAAACAGCATGAACATTATTAATCTTTGAATCCCAGCACTGATACGGCTTGTTTTGACACGTCTGACCAACAATTCATTCTGTTATATTTTTTCTTTTTGTCTTTTACATCTAATTTCGTCTTTTTAAACCCCTGCTTGGCACTGACTTATTGAAATCAAATGTATCTTAACAAAAAGTTAAAGTTTTATTCAACAGACTAGTTCTGTCCAGAACTTCATGTTGCACCTTAATATAAACAAATTGTTCTAGCAATGTTAAATCAAATCAGAAAACCAGAGCGATTTTAAAATCATTTAACTTTAAAACAAATGACAGTTCCTGTAGACCTGAATACCAATCAAGCAGAATGATGAATTATCAAAACAGAAAGATTGCTCTTTCTTATAAATGTTGTTGCTGATTAAAAAAATACAAGTGTGACGTATTTTACTTTAAAATTGCAGGAAACCACATGAAAAATTCATCCCTTACACTAACAAAACATGTAAATATATTTTTGCATTATAATACATTAAATGCTAAAACTAGAATATAATACCCCATTTGCACACTTTTTATAATGCAAGATTAGTGTGTCCCCTGGGATGAAGCGAACTTCACAGTGAAAGTTCACTCCTGCCACCCTGTATTACTGTAAAGAATCTATAAAAAGCAGACTGCCCTCACTGTAACAAAACATTTGACAAAATTTCTGCTGCATTACAACAGGCAGGGAGAAAACAGAATATGGGGAGAGCTCTGGGGACGCTCACTGCTGTACTGGGTTGAGATTCAGTTTGTTATGGTTGTTGAAACAATAACAGCAGTGCACATGCAAGGTGTTACTGTACTTTCCATATACATGAATCATGCCCATAAACACATATTATTTTTATTTTTCTAATAATTAGGGATGTGCATTTGTTTTGGAAAAATTCGGAATTCTGAACAAAATCCATTAATTCGGATTTCGGATGTACTTCCGAATAACGAATCGATAAGATACGAATTCTAAACTAAACAAAATGGTATATAATGAATTTATTTCATTTTACACTGTGTCATCATCATACAATAAAAATTTGAATAATTTAGTTTTTTTGGTGTTCTGGAATTCGAATCGATATCAACTACCGAATCGATACCGAATTGCTATATCAACTATCGAATTGATCTTAAATTAAAATACATACCAGCAATGCATTCAGCAAACAACTTTATGAAACAAATTAATTGTGGATCACTAAATAAATCCCCAATTAATCAAATTTTGCTGTTAAAAGAGAATCTAGGGTTAAATATTAAGCTGTCTCACAGATTTAGTATTTGAGTCAATTAAACAGTGAAACAAAATTAATTTGTTTCACTGTTTAATTGAATCAAATACTAAATCTGTGAGACAGCTTAATATTTAACCCTAGATTCTCTTTTAACAGCAAAATTTGATTAATTGGGGTTTTATTTAGTGATCCAAAATTCGAATTGATATCAACTTTCGAATTGATATATGAAATTCGAATCGATTCGAAATTTTGAATCGAAACAAAATCCGTTACGAAATTCCGAAAACAAAATTATTTAAAAACGAAACAATTTTTTCAGCCACTTCCATACTACTAACCATGTTTTATCACTAAAAATCCCCATAATTAGGATATATGAGCATTTCTATATATAACTTTATCACAGTTATTGTATTTGACACAATTACGCCCTCTAGTCTAATAATGTGGACCCAATGTAACATTGTGCAAAATATGGGAACATCAAGACCTTCTATTCCAGCTATATTTCTGCACAAGATCGTGAATCTTCATGCCTATTAAAGCAAGCAATTAAAATCTTGCATGAACTCACTGTAAACTGAGATTGAGCACAAGATAGCTTACCTAAAGACAAACAAAGGTCCTAAATTAAAACAACTAGAATATCGTGTTAAAAATATTGATTTACAGCATAATTGACCTTATTTGATTAATGTAAATGATAATTCAAATTCCAGTCGCCTATGTGATGGGCTTAATTATTCCAAGCGGAAATTTCTTGTTTTGAGTTCCTGAGGTTACAATATTTGTAGATTTCCATGGTTTGTCATGTTTTGTTTTTGGATTACTGCTATTAGAACAGTGTGTTCCCATTTTTTTCCCCGTGTCAATGGATTGTGGTTTGGCAGAAATGTGCAGGCAACTATAATTTTTGAGCTATGACAGCTGTTTGCAATATCTAAACCAATGGCCATGATATATATAGGGACTTTCTTTATTAGAAAAATAAAAGATACATTGAGTGTAAATTAACCCCATTCACTCCAAAAACGAGATAACTTGAATCTTCAAAGACACTATTAGTTGACCAATCTCATAGTATTACTGTGCAGGAAAAAAGTACATGAGATTTGTTGGTTGCAAATAAATTTCAATGGCACCTAACGGTACATACTTGCCTACCACACAATGGGCCATATTACATAGTTGGCGCTAACTTAACCAGAAATGTTGTAAACTTCCCAGAGCCATTATAGGCCCCTATTACATTCTTTGCGCAATTTTGTTCACGCAGCGCTAATTTTTTTGCGCGCATCGTCCAACGTTATCGTGCAAAAATTAATGTGATATTCTGATCCGAACGCATTTTCTCATCCCTCAAAAAATAACGTTCAGAAAAAAGACTCGCAAAACGAAGAGTAATACACGCAGTAACGTTACGCACGTAAATCAGTTTGCGGACTGTTTTTTTTCCGGGATTCAGCCAATCAGAATCAAGAACCTTAATTGACATCAATTTACCTTAATTGTCTCACTTACGTTTTTGCGCCTGTCAAAGTAAATCTGAGTATATATGCTGCAGCAATAAAAAAAATATGCACGAATTCACAATATTTTTTGTTTGGGTAGGTGTAGAATGTGTAACTATACTGTGCTGTATTTTTTTTTTTTGGAGCTGGTGTATTTGGTTTTGGCCAGAACGTTCAGATTTGCAGTTACCACCAGCTTTTCAAAGATGTTAAAATTATGCGCGCAAACGTCGTACGTAAAAATATGCGCATCGATTGAAATACCATCCGCATACCAGCGCACGAACGAATTTGCGCTCACAATGTTAAGTATAGGACGCGCACAGTTCATCACGCTCACGCAAGTCCATCCGTGTTAAATGATAACGCGCATCGTTTGCGCGAACGTTGAAATACGACGTTCAGCGCAAAGGCTTTTGCCCCTCGCGCAAATGCGCATTTGCGCACGCAAAACACGCTGCGTGAAGAATGTAATAGGGCCCATAGCCTATGGAGGTTTTAAGTTTACAACAGCTCTGGTTAAGTTAGCACCAACTATGTAATACTGCCCAATATTGGCTGTGGAGTGCAATGGTAATGTCTCTGTCTTTTGACCGTGGAGATGTAAGTCAAAATACCATTCTGCACATCTTTCAAATACAGCTGCGGAGAAGTCTCGACATAACGAGAAGTGGGTTCAACCTAACCACCAGGTCGCTGATCTACAATCATGGAAAGATGACCTGATCTCACTCAGGAGACGCCACCAGCGAATTTCCTTGGGCAAGAAACCTAACGATACGGATGCGCCTACCTCACAAAATGCTTGTACCTCTCATAGATTGTAAATTCCCTTGGGAACAGGGTCCTCATGAATTAGGTCATATCATCCATGTGTGGTATTCGAATGTATCAACCCCTTGTACACTGATCTTGTAAAGCGCTGCGAAATATGTGGCGCTAGATATATAAAGGATAATTTATTTATTTATAAAGGATTTTACCAGGAAGGATACATTGAGATTTCTCTCGTTTTCAAGTATGACTTGATGATAATAATAATAATAATAATAAATATAATTATAGCGCTCACTCCCGGAGGAGCCGCTGAATTTAAACCTCGGGTCAGTCTCCCCGCACTAGGGAATAAATATACACCAGCACTGTTGTGGATTTTATAAGTTATTTAGTTTACTGATCTCAAATAAACTGGCATATATATTTACAGAAGTTCGTAATGAGAGAAACGCGCAGCGGAAAAGAAAAATTAATTTTAACCCCTTCGTTGCTGAAATGTGAGTCCCGTACAGGTTGTGTCCCAAAAAGGTGTACGTGTATGCGTGTGTTGGTACCCGGGTACTAGATTCAACTGGCCAGTGAATGATTTCAATGTGTCTTCGACTAGTCACGTTGGGGCCGTGTAGGTTTAGACAAACTGCAGCGAGCTTTATTATTTTCACTGTGGCCGGGAAGGCCTCTCACCCATCCGCCAGATACTCTGCGCTCTGCTCGACCCAGGACGTCTTTCCGCTCGACTTGACTGGGACTCTGTGCCACCGGATCCGCTTGTCTTGCTTGTCCGTTTCTGCTACAAGATGCTCAGCTCACCGCCTGCACTCCCGTTAGATCATCGCGGTCTCCTAACTCAGGGTCCTTCTGCAGCTCTGTATCTGTATAAACTTCTCACCGATAGGTTAATAGGTCTCTGGCAAGTGATTTGGGCCGATCTCCAGCTCCGCAAAGCAGCACCTGCGCTCCGGCCTGGTCACAATCGCTCCTTGTCTCACGTGCGTCTTGCTCTATTCACCCCTTGGCGCGCACTGCTTTCCTCTGCACAAGGTTGCGGATGTCTCTCGGTTCTCTCCACCCACTTCCTGTCCCTGCCTCAAAGCATGCTGGAAAACGTAGTCCGAAAGTGTCTAGTATCATATTTACATTGCGTTCGTCTCCCCCTGGTGGCCAGAAACAAGTAACTACAGCGGCCGGATTTAAACCAGCGCTACACTCTCCCCCTCCTAGAACTCTTGGGTCTCTCCAAGGAGGTGTAACAGTTACATTACATTTCAACATTACATCAGTCGATATATAGGCTCAGCAGCAAACATACGATGGGTTAGGTATACATCCTCAAGTTTACTCATACTTCTAGCTACCTCAGCTAACATAGCAGACACTTCGGGCAACCTTCGCACTGTGGTAACAGCCTCTTCAGTGCTATGTCCTGGTGAGTCGCAGGTGAGTCTTTGAGGGGGTCGGACAGAACGTTTTGGTTCTGGCTCAATCAGCTCTTCTTCAGTCGTAAGTATTACAGATACAGGTTCAGGTCTTTCATTCAAAACTGGAACAGACATCTCCTTGGAGTATGATCCTTCCGATGAAGGCATAGAACTGTAATCATAGGACGCGTTTTCAGGAACTATAGGAATTTCAGAAGTTTCAGGAACTATAGGAATTTCAGAAGTTTCAGGAATGTCCAGCTGGAATTCTGGAGCCTCAGGCCTCAGATTACTTTCCCACCGTTCGGCAACTGGGACGACTTCTTCAGGCTCTGGTGAGCGCACCCAATCCAGACAAAAACTTTCTTCTTCACTTTCCCCTTCGCTTTCCTCAACAACTCGTGTCTGCTGAGACCGAGTAACGGGAGTCAAACGTGGAGCAGGCGGAGGCGGATTCGGCAGAGAAAGTTCGTCTCCAACTGGTATCCTTACAGCTTCCTTCAGAGGTAGCAAATGATTTCGGTGCAAGTTTTTAAGAGGCCCAGCCTTCCCATCAGGTCGAATTTGGTAGACCGGCAGACCCGGCAGTTGCTTGCAGACAATGTAGACCTGAGAACTCCATCGGTCCGCCAACTTATGCCTGGCAGAAGCACCCAAGTTCTTCAACAAAACCCTATCACCGGGTTGTAGATCCTGTATCCGAACTTTCAAATCGTAGTTTCGTTTATTCCTCTGGTCCCTGTTCCCAGAGGTCAAACGGGCTTGTTCAAACGCAGAGGCCAAATTCTTCCGGAGTCTATCCACATAATTCCTATGAGAGGCTACAGACGTCTGATCCAGAGATAACCCAAACGCCAAATCAACCGGCAGTCGAGCTTCCCTTCCGAACATGAGACGGTATGGTGAGTATCCAGTAGCGTCACTCTCCGTGCTGTTGTATGCATGTACTAGCATGGCTATGTGATGACTCCAGCTCTGCTTCTCTCTGTTTGACAATGTCCCCAACATATTTAGCAGAGTGCGATTGAACCTTTCTGGCTGAGCATCACCTTGAGGGTGATATGGTGTAGTTCGGGTTTTCTGAATTCCCAGCAGTTCCAGTAATTGCCCAACAAGCCGGCTCTCAAAGTCTCTACCCTGATCCAAGTGTATTCTCCATAGTCCATAGTGTACAAAAAACTTTTCCATTAAAACCTTCGCCACCGTAGGAGGACGTTGGTCTCTCGTTGAAAAAGCTTGGGCATAACGTGTGAAATGATCAGTCACCACCAAGATATTTCCCTGCCCACTAGCATCCGGCTCTAAGCACAAGAAGTCAATGCACACCAAATCCATGGGTCCTTGACTTTGCAGGTGGCTCATTGGAGCAGTTCGGGTTGGCAGAGTCTTCCTTTTGGATACACCTCAGACATGAGTGGCAGTATCTTTCAACTTCGGGCCTCATGCAGGTCCAATAGAATCTGTCCCGCACCAGCTTAAAAGTTCTCTCTGCTCCTAAATGTCCATGGTCATCGTGTAATGACCGTAGCACACCCTCTCTGTGTTTGGTGGGAAGGAACAACTTTTGGGTCTCTCCAGCATCGCTTGAGGGGCCCCTTCGGTAGACCACCCCATCCAACATTTTCAACCGTTCCCACTCCTTGTAGACCAATCTGGCCCCTTCTGGGGAATTTGTCAGAGGAATCTCCCGTTGGTTCGCGTTTAGAGCCTTCATGGTCAATGCGATCAGAGGATCTCCAGCCTGGTCAGCTCTCAGGTCCTGTTTCGAAAAAGTAGGCAAACTTTCATCTCTCAGCTGCTTAGGGTTACAGTAGAACTCTGGAACAGCCGCTGCCATGACTCCTATGGCTTCTGCTTCAATCCCTCCCTTGACCTGGCGCTCTGCTCCTTGACATAAAGCTTGCACCCCATCTGGAGTTAACTGAGTCCATTCTGTAGTGTAGGGTCTTCTCGACAAAGCATCAGCATCTCGATTGTTCACTCCCGGGCGATACTTCAGGCTGAACCTAAACCCTGACAGAGCAGCCAACCACCGATGACCCGTTGCATCCAGCTTTGCAGTAGTAAGGACATAGGTAAGAGGATTGTTATCCGTCTTTATCACAAATTTGGCTCCATACAGATAGTCTTTCAACTTGTCGACCACCGCCCACTTCAAAGCGAGGAACTCCAACTTATGGGTAGGATAATTCTTTTCAGAAGGCGTAAGGCTTCGGCTCATGTAGGCTACAGGCCTCAACAATACACCATATTCTTGGTATAAGACTCCCCCTAGACCCTCTCGGCTGGCATCTACATGCAATTCGTACGGCTTATGAGGATCAGCGTAGGCCAAGACAGGAGCTCGAGTTAGACACTCTTTCAGCTTCACGAAAGCACCTTCGCATTGATTAGTCCATTCTCCTTGGATAGATTCTCGAGCCTTCCTTGGCCCTGGAGCTGACGGATTTCGGTCAGAGGCCTTGCGGCCTTCTTCTACGTCTTCCTTCCGCAGGAGCTTATTCAGTAGTTGAGCTATCTTGGCAAATCCTCCTACAAACCTTCGGTAATAGGAGCAGAATCCCAGGAAGGATCTAAGTTCAGTGACATTTCGGGGTCTAGGCCAGGAAGCTATGGCTTCCAACTTTCGAGGATCCGTCGAAACGCCTTCTGCTGAAACAACGTGTCCCAGATACGTAACGGAAGGCAAACAGAATTGACACTTCTCCAGAGACAGTTTCAACCCCTCTTCATGGAGCCGCTTCAAGACCTTTTCCAACCGTTGTTCATGTTCTTCCAACGTCTTTCCAAACACGATTATGTCCTCCAGATACACTAGTACTTTGATCAGGTTCATGTCTCCGACTGTCTTCTCCATTAACCGTTGGAACGTGGCTGGAGCCCCTGTAAGGCCTTGAGGCATTCGGTTGAACTCAAAGAACCCCAGTGGGCAGATGAATGCAGTCTCCTCTTTGTCTTCAGGATGCATTGGTATCTGGTGATACCCACTTCGCAGGTTTAGTACACTAAACCATTTTGCTCCAGACAAACACTGCAAGGCATCTTCTATCCGAGGAGTGGCATATTGATCGGGGATGGTTCTCCGATTTAGCGTGCGATAGTCTATGCATAGACGGACAGAACCATTCTTCTTCCGAACCATCACTATGGGAGAAGCGTACGGACTCCTGGACTCTTGAATCACCTTGGTTGTTTGCAGTTCATTCGCTGTTCTCTTAGATCATCCAAGTCTCCCAGTGGAACTCGTCTTGACCTTTCTCGAAACGGCTTATCTTCCTGCAGTCGAATGCGATGCTCAGTACTCTTAGCCAGGCCCACGTCGATCTCATCCTTGGAGAACAAGTCCCTCCACTTTAGGACCTGGGACTGAAGACGTTTCTTCCATTCAGGCGAGATGGGAGCGTCCTTGGGATAGAACTTGTCAGCTGGAATATCTTTATTCGCTCCCCCTCCTAAATCAGTAGGAGAGAGAGGCGTAGCGGATGCCACTTGCCCGATAGGCATTCGTGCTTTCAGGATCACTGGAGAATCAGATACATTACATACACTGACTGAGACTCTTCCTCGTGTTCGTTTCAAAGCTTTTGTGGAGATTATTTCAGGGATTATTTAGACTCCGGCTTCACTCCCATGATTAAAATCAGTTTCCAGTACCACATAGGGACCTGGTTGCGACCCATTCAACTTGCCTGAAGCCCGGAAACTCGCCACTTCTCCTGATTGTAGAACCTTTTCTGTTCCTCCTAATCTCCACAAACGCTCTACTTCAGCAGGTGCCTTCTGATCTTCAACCATTCGCTGATAGACTGGATGCAACATCGGGTGTACTCCCTTGGTAGAACCTTCTTCCAGTACTATAGGAGTCAGGAGACGTCGCACCAGATCAGTATTCGTCCCCACTATCATAGAACCTCTGCTGGCCCCTGAAGGTCGAGGACACACAATGGCCAACGCATCACAACCCCCAGACTGTCCGATGACTTCGGATCCGATCTCTAGCTTCACCTGTAGATATCCGTCATATGGAAGTTTCTCAGGTCCCGATACCCCAGATTTCGAGTTCCTTTAGCTCCTGTAGAGGTATGTGTTTCAAGTGTTTCTCATAGAAGTCTCGGTAGATCAGTGTCACTTGAGCCCCTGAGTCCAACAGAGCTTTGGTGAAGACTCCCTCCACTTGGATTGGAACGATGGGAGAAGGACCTATCAGCTGGTCAGGAAACTTTGTCGTAGTAGCAAGAAGTTTAGACCCCGTTTGCTGTACCCTGGCCTTCTTCTTGACCCGTGTAGGTTTTGGGTGTGCATTGCCCCCCATGACGTAGGACCGGATGCTAAGGGAGTAACTCTTTCAGTCCTGGTTGGTTCCGCAGTGGACGAAACTCTGGGCTTTCTCGCCCTTTCAGTCCTGGCTGGATTTCTGGAGCGGTCTTTAACTATTGGGCACCTAGTTTGCTCCTTCACTTGGGCCCTCTGGCGTTTCCCGCCGGTGAGGTAGATAGCAGCCCTTCCAAGGCTTTTAAAAACTCTTCTACCCTGTTTTTCTCAGGCTTTCGGCTTTTGCACTGCGCTCGGAAATAACCCATTTCTCCACAACTGAAACATCTCTTATTTGAAGATGGAGACGCACTTGCTTGTGGTGATTCAGTTGAAGGACCCTGGCCAGAAACAACAGCAACTCCAGTTGTCCGCATATCAGTAAGGAACTTCTGCATATCGGTCTGTGTCTCTGACACCTTCAAAAGCACTCGGCACAGGTCCGTGTGTGCCTGTTCCAATTCAGCTTGAGCTTCTTGCACTTTCGTAACAGTTTTGCGAATTTCACTGTATGTAGGAAGAATTTGCTCTCTTGCAGCACTCTCTGTGGACTTAGAAACAACCATATGCTCCTGTTCGTCCACTTCGGATCCATAGGTGTCTAGCGAATCATATTCCACTCGCATACACTCGTTATGCCTCACGGGTTGTGCATAAGCTCTTTCTCCTCTCCTAAGGGATTTCTCTTTGAGTAGAGCCTCTTCCTCTCTGACAGCTCGGATCAGTTCCAGGTATTTCAATTCTCGGTTACCTTCTCTGGTTCTCAGCTGTAGCATCACAGGATCTAGAGGTTGAGCGCCCCTCAGGATCTGCTGTATTCAGATCTTATCTATTTCAGCCGGTTCGGCCCCTTTCTTAAGAAGTATCTGGTGCAGAATCTTATCTAGGCGCCTCATATATTCAGTCATCTTCTCACCTTTCCGCTGGTAAGTATGTTCATACTGGTACATGAGCTCCGCAGCCTTTCCCGTTCGCCCAAAAACTTCCTGTAGTACGTTTAGGTAATCTAAAGCAGTGCAGTCTTGTTTACTAAATTTTAGGTTTCTTACAGCCTCTGATGCAGGTCCCTGTAAGCTCTCAGTAATTCTTTGCTTCTTCTGTGCCTCGGGGACGTCCCACTCATCCAGAGCCTGGATTGCCTGTTCTACCCATTCTTCGAAGGATTCTTCTCCCGCCGGAGTTGGCACGATTCCTGTAAAATTTCTCAACCGTCGATAACCAAAGTTAGTGTGCGGAGGGCTTGTTTTCTGACACTTAGCCAGCAAATCTCCAATAGCCACTATAAATTCAGGCCCGATCATGGCCAGCGAACTGGGCGCGGGAACACTCGCGGGATCGCCACGTGGCGCACTTGGCTGAATCAGTTGAACTTCCACCTCATCGGTCAGCTTCACGCTTGCGCCCTGAAAACACACTGGAACACCCTTTCTCCACTCAAAAAGAACATACATGTGAGAGGTATCTGGGTTCTCTTTAATGTCCAGGATTAACCCCCGATGATCTGGTGTCAGCGCGGCCACGGCCTGGCGAATCTGATCTTCGGCCCAAGTGTCTGCAGGAATATCCATGACTATACATAATTCTATCTGACTACTTTGCTCCTCACACCATTTGGCAGCAGTGTCTGGATCCATATTTAACCCTTTAAATGCGTTTTTTCCAGAGACTGGATCCCGGACGAGCCCCCACATGTAGCGCTCACTCCCGGAGGAGCCGCTGAATTCAAACCTCGGGTCAGTCTCCCCGCACTAGGGAATAATTATACACTGTTGTGGATTTTATAAGTTATATAGTTTACTGATCTCAAATAAACTGGCATATATAGAGCAGCACGGTATACATATATATTTACAGAAGTTCATAATGCGAGAAACGCGCAGCGGAAAAGAAAAAGGAATTTTAACCCCTTCGTTGCTGTAATGTGAGTCCCGTACAGGTTGTGTCCCAAGAAGGTGTACGTGTATGCGTGTGTTGGTACCCGGGTACTAGATTCAACTGGCCAGTGAATGATTTCAATGTGTTTTCGACTAGTCACATTGGGGCCCTGTATGTTTAGACAAACTGCAGCGTGCTTTATTATTTTCACTGTGGCCAGGAAGGCCTCTCACCCATCTGCCAGGTACTCTGCGCTCTGCTCGACCCAGGACGTCTTTCCGCTCGACTTGACTGGGACTCTGTGCCACCGGATCCACTTGTCTTGCTTGTCCGTTTCTGCTACAAGATGCTCAGCTCACCGCCTGCACTCCCGTTAGATCATCGGTCTCCTAACTCGGGGTCCTTCTGCAGCTCTGTATCTGTATAAACTTCTCACCGATAGGTTAATAGGTCTCTGGCAAGTGATTTGGGCCGATCTCCAGCTCCGCAAAGCAGCACCTGCGCTCTGGCCTGGTCACAATCGCTCCTCGTCTCACGTGTGTCTTGCTCTATTCACCCCTTGGCGCGCACTGCTCTCCTCTGCACGAGGTTGCGGATGTCTCTCGGTTCTCTCCACCCACTTCCTGTCCCTGCCCCAAAGCTTGCTGGAAAACGTAGTCCGAAAGTGTCCAGTATCATATTTACATTGCGTTCGTCTCCCCCTGGTGGCCAGAAACAAGTAACTACAGCGGCCGGATTTAAACCAGCGCTACATAATCTTTTGTGCAGGAATGCAGTTATAATGATCACATACTTTGCCACCTAACAGTGACAAATCGTGATAACAAAATCGTCCTTTTGTCTTTTCTGGTTTAAAGATGCTTGACATTCTATTGTGATTGTGAAATAAATTTTCTTCACACTTAAATTTACTGCTAAAATATTCACTTTGTATAATATTGTAACATTTCTAAGATTTACTCTTGCCTGTGTTCTCGCTTCCCAGTGTGCGTATTTTGCTCCTAGGTAATTAACCGCTACAGTGTTTTTTTATGGTAATAAGTATTATAAATAAACATGAAATAAATATTTTATTATCTTAAAGTATTATATAAGATGACTCAATGATGTTATGAAAAGAGTTTTCTAATAAGAGCTGTACAACCAGCTTTCCCCGTCTACCTTTTCAATAGTAAGACTATTCAAATAATTGTTTGAAACAGAGAACTGTAAGCTTTTGCATACATAGATACAACATCATTTTGTCTATTTATTTTCATAGATACGTAACACGCCTGTTCTCCAAAGAACAACTTTAAATACTTTGTAATCCTCATGGATCAAGACCTAATAATAAGAATAAATGTGGGAGCTCACTAATATTTCTGTCCCCTAATTAGCAAGGGAAACTCTATTGAAAACCAGACTTCCCTTTTTGCCACTGATCCACTAAGTGCCGATGTTTGCTGCCTTTGCAAATACCGGCTAAAATCGCGGATAGTGCACTACCATAAAATACCAAGGGCCCTATTACAATTTTCACGCATACGTTTGCGCCCGCGCAAAAACACATTAACGCGAGGGGCAAAACCCTTTGAGCTGAACGTCGTATTACAATCTCAAGGCAACAAACGTGCGTATACGTCTACCGCGGGTGAACCTGCGCGAACGCTGAGCGAGCTTACTGTACATCGCGCATCCTATACTTAACATTGTGAGCGCAAATGCGTTTCTGCGCTGGTATGCGGATGGTATTACAATCTATGCGCAGTTTGTAACGCACAGCCTTTGCAAGCATAATTTTAGCAACTCCTAAAAGCTGGTGTTAATGGCAAATTCTATCAACCTGGCCGAACCCAAATACACCAGCCCAAAAAAACAAAATGCAGCAAAGTATAGTTACACATACTACACATACCAAACCAATAAATTTGAGAAGTTGTGTGTGCTTTTTTTATTGCTGCAGCATATATACTCAGATTGACTTTGACAGGCGCAAAAACGTAACGTGAGTCAATTAAGGTTCTTAATTCTGATTGGCTGTATCTCGTGAAAAAAACAATCCACACACTGATTTCTGCCCGCGACGTTGCTGCGCGCGTTTTTGCGTGTCCATTTTACACACGTTATTGCTCGACAGATGAAAAAATGCGCAAGGATTGTAATACCAGCGGTGATTTACGCGCATTAACATTTAACGCTTCGTGCAAAAATTCACACGTTCTACGTACGTTTTTGCGTGAAGAATTTAATAGGGCCCCAGGACTTCTTAAAACCCAGGACATACTTGAAAATGAGAGAAATATCAACGTATCATTCCTGGTAAAATATTTTGTATCAAGTAAATAAATGAATAAGAACTAAGCTGTAAAAGGAGAACCTTTACAGGAAGCTTGAAACTTCTCCCTGTCGCTCTTGCGATGCAACAGTAAATTTTGTTGGATACTTTTTTTTACAGAAAGTGTGGGGACTGCTCTGATAAACAGGTACATTTTGAACCAGGTTTATATTATTACTTATCGTAATAATAATAATTGTATGCAGATATAGACTCAGTACCAAAGGAATATATACTGTATGATATATGTCTTAGAAAGATGAGAAATGTAACGGATATTTTTTCACTTATAGATCCAGATTTTAAAGACCTTGGTGTATTAAAACCTTTACCAGGTTAGTTTTTTCAAAACAAGTCTTTTCTGTTTTTTTTTTTTATCTACACTGTCAAAATGTCATATTTCTAAGCATATTTTCATCTAAAATTCCAGTTTGTGAATTTGAAATGGGAGGACCAGAAGGAATTATTGAATCTGTGCAAATTCTAAAGGAAGGAAAAGCTGCAGCGGATGAGGCAGTTGACTGCAAATGGTACATTAGAGCGCCGCCACGTTCCAAGGTTAGTGTTGCTTTGCCTGATTTAATAATTCCATACAAAAATTAGTTATGTCTCAGAGTTCCTGATCAATAGCTTCCCTGGGCTGCATAATCACTTTCTAGATTATTTTCTTTAAAAGTTATGTTTTATTGAATTCATAAGGATCAACTGAACTCCACTTTTTATGAACGTAAGGCACATTTTTTTTATTTAAAAACATTATTACATACATTATAATATATTGGTAATATTCTATATTATATTGTATCCACAGATACAGATATTCTCCTTTTAAGTATTTAATCTCAAACTAGAAAGAATTGTTTCATTGCAATTTTAATTATGTACATTATTATCAACACAGTATATATTATGGGTAAGTGATGTATTCTTCATATTTCTTACATTACTGTTCAATTATTAATTCAAAATAAAAAAGAAACAAAAACAAGATGGGATAATCCATTCAAGTTGCAATTTGGTGTGCACCTCCTGCTTTGCTGCATCGAGGGGCGCAGCAGATCCTGTGGAACATTGCGTCTCTAATCTTTACACTGCTTCACAAGGTCAAAGGAGGTGCCGTTGGACAGGCCAAAGTCTGGCCTTTCCAGCGATACCAAATATGACCACTTAATGTGTAAAAACAGAAAAATGAACAAAAACATTTATGCAAAGTTTGCTTTTTTCTGTGTGCAAAGGCAGCAGCGTTATGTGCTTTTACTTGTTAGCGCAGCAGCATTGTTTGCTTAACTCACCTTCTCATTTCCCACGCTGGGGCTGGCCATCGAGACAGCCAGTCGGATGGTGGCCCTCGAGGAACACAACAGCCTAAGGCCTCGCGCTACTCGTGGACTTGTGTTCCAGCCTGCCACGCCCTCGATGAGCAATGCAGTCTGTGCCACAATCGTGCAGACTGCAATCGCACTGAGCTTCGCTGCTGAGTGAGTCAGTGGTGCCTGATGCACTCTGATGACATATTGTCAGGCCCACATATAGTTGTATAATAGGGGTGGGTAGGCACACATATAGGTATATAATAGTGGTGTGTAGGCATATGTATAGGTATAATACGAGTGTGGTGCTGTAAAGAGGTAGACAAAAGTGGGCTGTTCACATTAAAATGCGCAGGCTTATTTTTGTTTCCGAGTGTTGGCCTGCCCCGGCCTACTAATAATTAACCGCTGTGCCCTGCAGCTCTTCTCCTGTCCTGAGGGGCGAGCAGAGGCATTGTACAGCTTCCTCGAAGGTGGGGGTGCAGCTTAGCATGAAGACATCATCACACATCTTTACATTAAGCTTCACCCTCTCCATCAACTGAGTCAGTGAATATCATAGTACTGTCACTCACTGTAAGGGAGAGACGAGAGTCAATAGCGAGAGCGGAGCTTAGCATGAAGACGTCACGTTGCACATTGTCATGCTAAGCTTCGCCTTCACCATCAAGTGAGTGACGGGATTGGAGTTGGAGAGGACTGGAGAGGGCAGATAATGGAAAGGGATTCAGGACTGGGAGGGACAGGACCAGAGGCGTAGCAACTTTGCATTAATTAACCTTGCATTAATTAATTAATTATCCTTACAACCAGAAAGACAGGGTGGATGGGGATGGGGTGCAAACTTTTGTTCTGCCCTCGGTGACCGTAGCTCTTGCGTCAGGGCCTGCAGAAAGCTGTGGGAGGTTTAATTGTGGCAGCTGAAGTTGCTGCAGCCCTAGACTCTACACTAGCACTAGCACTTAGTTGACCGATGCTTCAGACAGAAATTGTTGTGGTGTTGTTAGCAGTGGCCCATCCATTGTACGGTACTAGCAATGGACATTTTACCAGTCTCCATTCATGGGATCAGAAGCTTCATTATCACTATCAATTGCAGATGAATGTGGAGGAGATGCAGATGGAGAGTGCTCACTTGCTGCGGGAAACAGCGGTCTACATATGTTTTCACAAGTGGAGTGTGTATTGTGCCAATTGACTCAATTGAATTCTAGTATTTGAAGCAAACCCAATATTAACATACTGAATAAAAATCCTGTCCGCGACATTCAATCTCATTGGGGAAACTGTAACCATTGTTGGCCACACAATGGTTTACAGAATATCATGTAGCCTATAGATCATAGTGAGAGACTCCCAATAGCTAGAGCTCATCTATTCCTAATGTCCGAGATGCAAAGTGAAGCTGCTGTATTCCTGGTGTCTAAGGGTAGTGTAAGTTATTTGAATTCCAGGTTATACTGTATTAGTAAGAAGTGTATAAATTTGAACTGTGCAGAGATCGTACCTGTATAAAATCCACATTATATATTTAAATTGGAAATGACTTCATACTATAGACAAATAATGTATATTTTTTACAAAATTCTTCCATGTCGAAGTTGCATATTGAAAATGTTGCCTTAAAGCCATACCCAAATATACATTTTTAAAAACAACAAAAATATCTTATGCTTATTATGATGGTACTTTTCATTTGTCGGCTAAATGATGTGTCATTATGGTTTTATTTTTTGAGGGCCAGTAAGGGAGGCATTTTGAGACACTCTGGATGTCTTTGGCAGAGAAATAAACACCCTCTATTCATCAAGTGTGAAAGGAATGTGTAGTTTAATAAATGGCTTGCTCTGAATAGCAGATAATTGAAGTGCTTACTGATTGAACTGTGAATACTCAATCAATGCGTAATAGCCATAATGTGATCACAAAATGTACTTTCTTTATTTGCAGATATATTTACGCTTCTTGGACTATGAAATGCAAAACTCAAATGAATGTAAGAGGAATTTTGTGGCTGTGTATGATGGAAGTAGTTCAGTGGAAGATTTGAAAGCTAAATTTTGCAGCACTGTTGCTAATGATGTTATGCTTCGCACTGGCCTTGGCGTAATTCGAATGTGGGCAGATGAAGGCAGCCGGACTAGTCGTTTTCAAATGCTCTTCACATCTTTCCAAGAACGTAAGGATAATTACATTTAATTAAATTATGTAGCGTCGGAGTGTTATCAGTAGTTCCATTTTATTTTTACTTTTTTAATTAGGAAATCTACACTGCAGCTATTTTATCTGTGTGCACGCACACACACGCACACCATTGCATTCATAAATCACTTACAATCTCAGCCTGCACACCGACATTATAAATATATCATTTTCATTTATACACATTACATCTGCAAAATAAACCCCTGCATCCTGCATTTATATATAAATATATCTACCATCTGTGTTCGTGCAAGATCATGTAGTCCATAAAAAACACCCGCATTCACATGCATGTGTGTTAATTACAAGGTGAATACTGCATTCACACTGTGATACTACATGGAAAACAAGCTTTTGTGTTTATACAGACATGCCAACCTGCAAAAACTAATTTCATGAAGGCTGTACCCCCTCCCCTTTTGATTTCATTTTTTTTTTTTTGCTTATACTTTTTAAAAGAACACTGCACAAATCATGGAGCCAAAGGTTATTCAGAGAGCACAAGTGGTTGTTGTCGTTGGTGAAAATAAAAGCAAGCACCTCACGAATGCAAACAACAAGCAAAGCTTCTCCTGTAACTCCTTCGATTTGTCTTTTGTAAAGCTCTGGTCTTTCTTTTTGTCAGTGTCTGCAATATCGGCGGTTTCTGAATAACCACTTAAAAGCCTCATGGACTGTCAAGCTTTGGTGGCCAGAAAATAGGTGTAAATAACTGTAAATTATTTATTTATTTATTTATAAAGGATTTTACCAGGAAGGATACATTGAGATTTCTCTCGTTTTCAAGTATGTCCTGGGTTCGAGAACATTGAGTGGTTACAGAAATTCAAAATCGTAAAAATGCAAGATATTAACACAAGACCAAATATACAGATTAACAGAATAATAAATATGGAGGAAATAAAGTCATTATGTTACATGTTTACAGGTGCATTCTGTATTGAGGTATGTTAATAGGGAAGTCTTAAGGGACTTTAGACTGGGGGAAGATTTGACGGTGTTTGGGAGGTTATTCCATATTTGCGGTGCTCTGTAGGAAAATGAGGATCGAGCCATTTTCTTTTTGTATTGCAAGTAAGGTGCTGGTCCTGGATCTGAGGTTATAGGATGAACTGCCGGGGGAAGCAGCATATTCAGGTATGGTGGTAGCTTCCCAGAAAAGCTCTTAAACACCAGGTTGGAAAGGTGAAGGGTGCGTCTAGAGTCCAGTGATGGCCAGTTTAGTTCTTTTAACATGTCACAATGGTGTGTCATGTAGTTACATTGTAGCACGAAGCGACAGAATGAGTTATACAATGTAGTAAGTTTCTGGAGGTGTGTTTGTGGGGCGGCTGCATACACGACATCTCCGTATTCAATGGCTGGCATAAGCATTTGTTGTACAATCTGCTTTCTTACCGCGGGGCTCAGGCAGGATTTGTTTCTGTACAGGGCACCTAGTTTGGGGTAGAGTTTAGATGAGAGTTTTTCGATGTGGGGGCCAAAAGATAGATTTGGGTCTAACCACATACCTAGGTATTTGAGAGAAGTGACTGCGGTCAGTGTGCCATTTGATTTTGTCCCAACACATAGATGGGGTGTTTGCAATTTGTGTAGTTTAGGTACGGTTCCAAAGAGCATTGTAACAGTTTTGTCAGTATTTAGAAAAGTTTGTTATTTGCAATCCACTTTTCTACCCCTGTGAATTGTTCTTGCAGCACTGCCTCCAGCTGTGGGAGATTTGGTTTGCTGGTATAGATTACAGTGTCGACTACGTACATGTGTACAGTTGAAGCTTTGCAGACATTGGGCAGATCGTTTATGAATATTGTGAATAGCAGGGGGCCAAGTATCGAGTCTTGGGGTACACCGCACGTGGCTGGGAGGGGAAGGGAAGTGCTGTCAGAAATGGACACAAATTGAGACCTATCAGACACATATGATTGGAACCAGGTTAACGTACTATCACCAATACCAGAGTTCTTAAGTTTTTGTAATAGGATGCCATGGTCTACTGTGTCAAAAGCCTTGGCAAAATCAAGGAAGATGGCTCCAGTTAGATATCCTTGTTCCATGCCCGCTTGGATATCATTACAAACTTTTAAAAGGGCAGTTGTAGTTGAATGGTTTGGATGAAAGCCTGATTGATCTGGGGTTAAATAGTTCTGATACTGATAATAATCACGTAATTGAGTGTAGACACATTTTTCCAGAATTTTTGACATTACAGGGAGCAGTGATATTGGGCGGTAGTTGGATACCAAAGTATTGTCTCCACTTTTATAGGTAGGTACCACCCTTGCAGTCTTCCAGAGTTTGGGTTTGTATCCAGTTGCCAGTGATTCATTAATCAGGGTTGCGACAGGTTTTGCAATTGCTGGTGCACTGATTTTCAGCAGCATTGCTGGGATTTGATCAGGTCCAGACTGGTATTTCATTTTTTGGTTACAGAGAAGTTTAGTGATGGCACTGACAGGCACTGGCCTAAAACTGAATTTCTCTGGGTTACGGGGTCTTTGCACTGTTGGTGGGTCCTGACCTGCGTGCGGCCTATCTGATTGCGTGTCATTTCCTAGCTTAGCAATCAGGGTGGTGGCGCATCCAACAAAATAATTATTAAAAGCATTTGCTACATCTAGGGGGTGTTGTACAGTTTGGTTGTTTTCTTTTAAAGCAGCTGGTTGGGAGTGGATGGGGAGTGCTTGTATGTTACTTATGATTTTCCAAAAACTTCTGGGGTTTGATATGTTATTGTTTACATTTTCATTGAAGTATTGGGCTTTAGCCACTTTTGTTTCTTTTGTGCATTCATTCCGGCATTTTCGGTATTCACAGTGATCGTTCATGGATCCAGTACTCTTGAACTTTGACCACAGGGAGTCTCTAAACTGGTACATATGCGTGAGGTCAGCTGTAACCCAGGGGAGATGGGCGCCTTTTACTCGCACTGTGCACAGTGGGGTATGGGTGTTCCAGACTTTCAGGAGCTCGGCTTGAAAGTATTCAATTGCACAGTCCAGGTCTGGGATTAGGTTTAGTCTGTACCATGGGAGCTGTTTGAGATCACTTAGGAAGGATTCAAGATTAAATTTCTTGAAAGACCTGGTGATTATTACCTTTGGTGGACATTTTGTGGCCCTTATTTTGCGCACACAGTACACTAGGCAGTGATCACTGAAACTGTTAGTGAGAACGCCTGCCTCCTGTATTCGATCAGGACATGAGGAGAGAATCCAGTCCAGCAAGGTGTGGTTAGGGCTTTTCATATTAATGCGAGTGGGGGAGGAGATTAATTGTGTTAGCTGCAAAGCCTTAAACAGTGAGTAGTGTTTATTGTTTTTAGGATTCAGCCAATCAACATTAAAGTCGCCGAGGACCAGCAGTTCGCTTTTTTGGTTTTGAGCGACTAATTTACTAAGAATTTGGGTTATGTCAGAAAGGGATTGCACTGGGGAACTTGGTGGGCAGTAGAATCCAGCAACAATAATTGTTTTACTGAATGGGATCTCAATAGTACCAGAAAGGAAAGGAAATTGATAAAATGCTTCTTATACCAGACTGGGATCATTAGGAATGTAACAAAATATTTGAGAAAATGCATTGGAGCCCCAGGGTCGTCTTTGCTGCTGTAAGGAGGGGTGTTACCAGATGGAAGGGATAATGCAGGGCTCCACAAACCATAGGTGCTAGGTCGCCATGGTGATTAGGAAATTTGTCCTGGCTCCTGCATGTTTGCACCAATCAGAAACAGAGCCAGTGCTTCCTTAACCCTTTTGCTGAGGAGAACGCGTTCAGCGCATCCTGTACAACTAGATACAATCGCCGCGTTCCCCCACGTCAGGCTCCCTGTCACACAGACATTAAAAGCTGTGGGCTTCTGGGCATTCACTACATAGTTATAAGACATGGTGGGCTGCTTTTGCGACAGGCGAACTCACACGGCAGACAGGGCCTGTAAGCAAAGGATGAGAGAAAAGAAGACAGCCGAGAGCGTCCTCCGTGATCACGGAGACGAGGAAACTGGGGCACAGAGCAGCCGCTGGAAACTATAGAGTAGCGACATGGCTGACTGAGCGTCTTTCATAACCAGGCTTTTGGTGAAAATTCTGCTCGAGTGACCTTACCCCATAACGGCAAAATGTGGTACTGTAATTTTGAAAGCTTCAGGATCCCACCTCTCCCGAATCCTGGAGTTTCAGGAGCATTTGCGGGTGTCAGGGAGCCCGCATTCAATTCAGAGAGACTCCCGGGAGATTTGAGATCCGTGGTTTATACTTAGGTACACATCACTATACAAAACTACAAGCACATATACACAAATAGTAACACTTCCTGACAGATTAAGTAGACCCTTGCATTTCTATTTATACAAAATAATACTAGAGTTGCTTTCCTGATTCTTAACTAATTAACAGTTTTTGCTTCTGAAAGGTTACACGTAATGCAATTTGTGCAATTTGATGTTTAATCCAATAGTGACCAGGCGGTTTTACCATTGTCTGTCCGAAAGTGCCCCCTGCTGTTTTTATAGTTCTGTGCTCCTTCTCTTTTAGGTCTAATTTTCCTCTTACTCATTTATGGAACCCACACTATCAGGTCTATTCAAAGAACAGTGAAACTCAGGAGAATAACTGGAGAAGTGAAAATTCTAGGTCAAAATAGCCACACCAGAAAAATTCTCTCATTTATCTCACTTTCCAAATCACCTATTTGGTCTAGATTGTTCTCCTGGTTTTCTCCTTTCTCTGAATAACCCTGATATTACATACCGTTTTTCTCACCATTAAATGGACCGTCTAAAGAAACCATTATTTCCATTATATCGTATACCATTATTTCCATCATATCATGCTTATTATGTTTAAACTTGATTTTTACAGGGTTATCCAAAGAGATTCGAAAAGTCACCGCACGTTCGGTGACTTTTCGTTCTCTTCAATTCGGTTCCTTTTGCCGATTGCATTTCGGTGACCCTGCGGTGTATTCAGCAAACAGCACAGGGCCCCCGAATTGCAGGGAAAAGCTGCCGAAACCCTGCCGAATGCACGCTGAAAACAAGCAAAAACATCTGGATTAACCTTTGAAAAAGCCGAACATGAGCCGAATCACACAGAGCCGAAGCAGCTGTGACGTAGAGGAGGCAGTGAATAAATTAGAAAAACCATTTGTATGAATCTGGGAAAAAGAAACGCTGTTTGCAAAGAAACTACTGAGCGAAAATGTCTGAAATTTTCACAGGAGGTCCAGGGAATGATAATAAAGAGGGCTGTTACAAAAAAAATAAGTAAACTGAAAAAAAAAAAAAAAAAAATCGGACTTTTAATAAAAAAAAAAATCTGAAAAATGCTTAAAATATCCTAAAAAATCAATGAATAAAGAGACTTTTTGCTGCAGAATTTTATAATGAACGGTTTATTAGATATTGAATTAAAACAGGAATATTTTTAACATTGAAGCCTATGGGATTCTCCTGAATAAACCTGCCGAATGAAACCACCGAATGGCAGGGCATTAGGGGAACCTTTCACTGCTGGTTTGTGTTCTCTGAATAGCCGAAGCAGTGCTTCTCTATGGGGATTTCACTGCCCTCGAACAGACACCGAACAGGCACCGTATGTGCAGGCAATTCGCCAGGATTTGGCGAATTGCCTGCTCTCTGGATAGCCGAATGGCCAGGAAAGGTAACCGAACGCTGATTTTCAGCGTTCGGTTACCTTTCTCAAGCAATTCGGATCTCTTTGGATAACCCTGTTAGTCCTATTTTATTATAACAAGAAAAAAAATATGTCATCTGCGCTCATTTCTATATATTTCCATGTGCAACAAAACACTGTCAGAGGTTTTAGTTTGCTTAAATGGCGATTGAAACGTAAGCTCACTCTACGGGATATTTAGCCCTTTCGGTGGGATTGCCACTGGCTGCATATTACACAGAACAAAATCACAGGTGACAGAGAACAGGAAGGGCAAGGGTTAAGGGAGAGAATAATAGACTGGCACACAGCAGTAAACTAAAGGGAACCCTGATCTAGATACAGTCCTTAGAATGGCCGTCTAATCTAAGGGAAGGGAACCTCAGTGCTGGGTGACACACAGAACCAACAGACAGGACAATAGGGACAAACCCAGAGACGTAGTATAAGCAATAGCCAAATTCAATAACCAGAACAGGTATTCATACAGAAGCCAGCGATCCGGAACCAGAGAGGGATATCAGACAAGCCAGGAGTTGGCACACAGAAGATCACAAAGTATAGTGGATAGTGCAATAGAATAGTCAGATATACCAGGCCAAAGTCATACACAAGAAATCGCAGAGCATAGAATATTACCAACAGAACCTCAGGGACCCATGCAAGAGTTCAGAGCATGGGGAGAGACTGAATATATAGGGGACAGGACAGAGCAGGCAAAGCATGCGATCTCAGACCATACCGTCTACAGGGGAAATCCAGGAACAGAGAGAGAGGAATGGATAGCCCAGACAAGGTAAGAGATGACCCAGAACGCTCTAAACACCAGGGGGCAGGGCTGGAAATGCGTGGAACCATGACAGACACATTCGTCGATGGTCCCTTGTAGATTTTTTTGTGAAAGATAATATATATGAGAGTGAAAGAAAGCTGTGTAGGGGGTTGAGAGGCAAGTGCCCAAATGCAGGGGTTTAATGGCACAGCAGGCAGGAAAGAGTTCAGTAGGAGGATTTATTTACACACGTCACAGGCAGTAACAGGTATGCAGGTTACAGTATACAAAGGCCAAAACAAGGTGAAATTCACAAGGCTGGGATACACGGCACACTAAAAACAAAAGGGATACACAGGATCACAATTAGCGTTACAGGAACACAATGACTAGGAAACATGATCACAGCAAGGCTAGGCAGTCAGGAAAGAACGGAGTTCAAGGCACTACATGACCTGTGTTGCAGAGACACTGGGATAGTAGGGCAACTCCCTTAAATAGTAGGATGTTATAGCATTCCAGAGAACACCTGCTGTTCTCTATAGCTTTAACAGTTGACAACATGGACAACAAATTTTGGCGAACTGCCAGCAAGTATGGTGCCTTATCGAAGGCAGTGAAATTCCCCATAGAGAAGCGATGGTTAATCTATTCAGAGAACACCGAACAGCATTGAAAAGTTGCTGAAATGCCTTGCTGTTCGGTGGTTTCATTTGGCAGGTTTATTCCGGCGAACCCCGTAGGCTTCAATAATAAAAATATTCCTGGTTTTATGCAATATCTAATAAACCGTTTATTATTTTACTCTGCAGTAAAAAGTCTCTTTAGTGATTTTTTTTTTTTTTAGTATCGTCAAGGCAATTTTTGGGAGTTTCTCTTTTTTCTGTAACAGACCATTTTTTTTTATCATTCGTAGGATCTTATATGTTAATTCCAGACATTTTCGTTCAGTAGTTTTTTTGCAAACAGCTTTTCAATCCTGACACTTTCAATCGTATTGTCTGTTTTGTTTATTACCTGTCTGGCGGCTTTTCGGCTTTTTTCTACGACTGGTCGTTACTGTCTTTGGTGGCTGCGTTTGGTGGCTGTCTGGCGTATTTGCAGCATATGTCCGGCGGGTTGGTGGCGGTGGCCGGCGGAATTCGGCGGCCGATTTGCTGCACTTCGGGGACCCTGTGGCGAATGCTGAATTCACCACAGGGTGGGGAAATTTGATTCCCCGAAGTGCTGAGAATGACAGAGCACCGGACCGTCGGTGACATTTCACTGCTCTGTGAATAAACCCCTATGTCTATTATTCTTTAGATTCAATATTTTCTCTTATTAACATAAATTGCATTGTCATATTAGTTACCATGCATTGTATTGAATGAATGTTACTGAACTGTAAAACCCGAAAACTGTGAAAACGTTAGATTATACATGCAAACCAACTATAACTAGATTAATAGAGACATAATGTGAAATCTCGCAGTAAGTACTCCTCAATTTCTTTTACGTGGCTTCCTTGTGGTTATTAGATATTCATATAGGCACGCTTCTCCTATGTATTTCACAAAGTGAACAATAAGTGAAAATATTGTAAGTTGCTTTTTTATTGCTTTTGAATCGTTATAGGTTTTCTCAGACTAGTTTGCCAGAGCTTTGTTTTCCCGTTCTAGCCCACTCAGATTTGTAAGCATAATTATCAGAGCATAGGTCTAGGACGTGCTGATGTTCATCACTATCTTCCTCACCACTTAGACTTCTTTCATATGTTGTATAGCAAGGAGCTCCCCCACTCTAAGCTCTTTGCTAACAGCTTTTTATAAAAACCCTTTATGGAAATGCACAATACTTGAAGTAATGAAAGTAAATATATGCACCATATAAATGTTTTAAAAGCTACTTAAGAAACATTTTTCTTTTATCCAGCCAACCTCTTTAGCTGCTTAGTAAGCATTCCAGCCATGCATCCCTTTGTAAAGAATTATCAGTCACCTTGAAAACTGCAATTGGATAGGGAATAACCCCTCTACTACCACAATCGAGTTAACCTAATCTTCAAAAGCACCTTCAAATGCCAAAACTCGATCTGTACATATGCATGAGGAATGGAAACAAAATTTGTTTTATGGAAAATTAAATTCATTTAAATATGGGCCTAAAATATGTCACACAGGTTACAATGAATTGGACATAGCAATCCATTTACTCTAGTTCAAAAAACTGCTGAAGCTGCTCTCAGTGTCCACAGCAGATACTTACAGGGTTATTCAAAGAGAATCGAAAAGTCACCACACGTTCGGTGACTTTTCATTCTCTTCAATTCGGTGCGATTTGGCGATCCCATTTCGGTGACCCTGCGGTATATTCAGCAAGCACCACAGGGCCGTTGTAATGCAGGGAAAAGTTACCGCAAACCCGCCGAAAACTCACCGCAAAACCCGGCGTAGGCTCACTGAAACCCGCAAAAACATCTGGATTAACCCCGCCGAACACGCCAGAAAAACTCGAGCAGGAGCCGATCACAGCGCAGAGCAGCCGCCGGGAAAACCCGACACCGCAGACGAATGGAGTGAGACAAAAAAAAAACAGTTTGCTTGAATGTTTGAAAAGAGAAACGCTGTTTGCAAAGAAACTGCTGAGCGAAAATGTCTGAAATTTACATATGAGGTCCAATGGATGATAATAAAAAGGGCTGTTACAGAAAAAATAAAAAAAGTTTAAAAAAAAAAATTGGCAAAATTATTTTTGCAAAAAAAATGAATTGTACACGGCACAAGGTTAATTGAGGTGTCATTGGAAAGGTCAGAGTCTGGACTTTACAATGATACCAAACACGACCATGTAATGTGTAAAAATAAAAAATTTAAGTGAATGCAAATTATTATTTTTCTCTGTTCTACGGCAGAAGCAACATATAATTTTACATGTAAAACATACAATGCCACTGCACTACCTTTTTTGGGGGGGGATAGGGGCACTCCACTTTTCTGTGCCTACCGGATCCTGAGATGCAAATCTGGCCCTGGATGTAGTTTGTGTAGGCCATAGGGTTATAGTGTCATTTAAAATGGTGTTCTATAAAACCATCAGTTCCTGCTAGTGGTCTTATGGAAAACCATGTGATAGTGAAGTGGTTGATATGGTTTCCTTTCATGGACGAGTGGCATCCGTTAGCGGATTCCCATGCACACACCATTGTCTGAAAGATAGTGAGGCTTAATTGCAACATCATGCTAATGTTTATGGCTTTGTTGTAATGAAACACTAAGATTCAGGTGTAGGCAACAGAAACCAGATTCACCTCCCTCAGAAGCCGCTTCCCTAACCACTAGCCTTTTCACCACTAGAGAGGATTAAGGGGAACCCAGGCTGTGTAAAGGGGTTTGTGGAAGGCATTCTATGGCCCACTAACCTATCACAAGTGGTCTGCACAAAATACATGCCCAAGATACGAAAATAATGTGGGGTGGAAGAGGTAATGTAGGCCCCTCAAGAGTATAAAAAAAAAAAATGTGCATGCACTATTTCTTACACATTGCCTCAAAAACACCAAAAGTAGCAACATGCACGTCTCATATACCACAGATAAGGCTTGGATCACTTTGGAAAGACAATCTTCATTGAAACACACTTCCACAAGAGCACAATGCCCATGGCCAAGGACACACTTGCCTCTCCATCCAAATGGACTAGTGCTAGTACATCAAATTAATTACATTATTTTGTAAGCTGAGGGCTTAAAAAATAAGAACATAAAGTTAGGCTTGCTGTGTGCAGTCATTACGGGCCACATTACACTCTTAACGCTAACGCTCACCTGCGTGAGCATTAACGTTAGCCACGGTGTCTACCGCATATTACAAACCAACCAGGTAAAGTAACCTGTTTGCGTTTGGTACCTTGCATTTTTCAGCGCGAGGTTACTGTACTTTGCACTCCCTATACTTAATATGGGGAGCGCAAAGTGTTAATCAGCATTAGAATTACAAAGTCCTAACGTTGATTAACATCCGGCCGCGGTTAGCGAAAAGTTAACCAGAGCCGGGACTTGGTGTTAACGGATTCCACTTCTGCAGAATCCATTAACACCAGCCTAAAAATAAAGAAACAGAAGCGTATACTCACTTCCTGTCCTG
Source organism: Leptobrachium leishanense (assembly GCA_009667805.1). NCBI lineage: Eukaryota > Metazoa > Chordata > Amphibia > Anura > Megophryidae > Leptobrachium > Leptobrachium leishanense. The sequence continues at coordinate 122,600,190 of CM019067.1, read as the reverse complement.
GGGCGAGGACCGCGGCTCCAACCGCCTCCTCCGTCTGGCGGGAGCAGGGAGAGACTGGAGGAAAAAGTCCCCCCAGTCTCTCCCTGCGTATCACTACGCTGACCGGCCGGATCTCGCGAGGCGAGATCCGGCAGGTCATGTGAACGCCGGCGTCTGGCTCAATGGAGTCCTATGGACTCCATCGAGTGGATGCTCGCGGCTGCTCTCAGCGATGCCTCGAGCATCGTGAGGCCGCAACGCGGGCTAACAATGCAGGCAGCTTTTTAAGCGCCTGCATTGTAATTCCACGCTAAAACGGGGGTGGTAGGGGGAAATGTGCGGGCGCAGTTTTTTCTCCCTACCGCCCCCATTTTAGCGTGGAGATTGTAATTTAGCTCTACATGTAGGCACAACTCAGACAGCTACACAACAAAGCGCATAGAGACAAACAGCTATGGAAGCAAAGAAATAGAGGAAGAGAAGATAGGTGTCTGAGGGAACAAATTAGAAAGGTGGGAGCAGAAAAAGAGACATAAATTGGAGGAAACTGGGAATAAAAAGAATGATTGAGTTTGACATGCTTGCTGTAATGTTCTCCCAGAGCTGTCCTTATATCTCCTGCTTTTCTGAGTGTTGCTCAAAAGACTTGAACACATTGATCAGCAATGAAGAGAACATCTGTTATTTCCCATCCACCAGGCAGAAAGGCTAACAGATTTCCAGCTGAGCATTTTCTTTCTTTCCTGGAAAAGGTCTGCTATGCATTTGACATTCAACTTGGATTTAACAATGTGTAGGATGCACACACACTTTATTGGAAGTGCATACACTAAACAAATGCTTATGATGTCTTAAACCATGTATCACTATGATTAAATATCTAATTTTGATTGTTCACGTACACTGGATGAACAGTCATGTTGATTACATTTATGACTAGTCATTAGTCACATTAATTACGTTTGCCTTTATTTTTAACACTTCCTTTACCACTTTATTGTGCACAACAAGACTAAAATGTCATTTTAATTCATATTGAGCATTGTTTTCAATGTTACTTTATTATAACATAAAGTATATGTTAAGCTAATCCTCTGTATAATGTATTAATGTCTGCATGATATTTGATCATTTATTCACAGAGCGCTTCTTTCCTCTCACATAGATTTGGTATTGTTCACTCTGTCACTTTACTAAAAAGTCTAATATACAAGGTGTCTGTATGGTAGGTATCCAAAAAAATAGAAAAGTGTCTCTCGGAAAGTATTTATTAGATACACTTCTGGCTTGTGCCAATATACAGGTAATATGGCTCCTGTGTATCAACCCAGCTGGCTCCTGACCCTGTTTTGATAGACTTCCATGAACAACTCGGTTACTCTTGACTCTACTCTGATTTTTTCTGTTCCGACTCTGGCCTGTTCTGGTTTCTCCGTTTCTCTCTGCCTTTTAAAACCACTCACCTGATGAACTGGTACCTATCTCTGCTACAGGGGCAAGAAAAAGTATGTGAACCCTTTGGGATTACGTGGAGTTTTGCATGAATTGGTCATAAAATGTGCTCTGATCTTCATCTAAGTCACAACAATTTGAAAAACACAGTCTGCTTAAACTAATACAACACAAACATTATATGTTTTCATGTTTTTATTGAACAGAACATGTAAACATTCACAGTGCAGGGTGGAAAAAGTAAGTCTACTTAAACTAATAACACAAACATATGTTTTTATGTTTTTATTGAACAAAACATGTAAACATTCACAATGCAGGGTGGAAAAAGTATGTGAACCTTTGGACTTAATAACTGGTTGACCCTCCTTTGGCAGCAATAACCTCAACCAAACGTTTCCTGTAGTTGCAGATCAGACCTGCACAATGATCTGGAGTAATTTTGGACCACTCCTCTTAACAAAACTGTTTCAGTGTAGCAATATTCTTGGGATGTCTGGTGTGAATTGTTCTCTTAAGGTCATGCCACAGCATTTCAATCGGGTTGAGGTCAGGACTCTGACTGGGCCACTCCAGAAGGCATATTTTGTTTTGTTGAAACCATTCTTTTGTTGAACTACTTGTATGCTTTGGGTCATTGTCCTGTTGCATTACCCATCCTCTGCGGAGCTTCAGTTGGTGGACAAATGGTCTTACGTTTTTCTGCAAAATGTCTTGCTAAACTCTGGAATTCATTTTTCCATCAATGACAACAGTCCGTCCAGGCCCTGAGGCAGCAAAGCAGCCCCAAACCATGATGCGCCCTCCGCCATGTTTTACAGTGGGGATGAGGTTTTGATGTTGGTGTGCTGTGCCTTTTTTTTTCTCCACACATAGTGTTGTGTGTTTTTTCCAAACAACTAAATTTTGGTTTCATCTGTCCACAGAATATTTTGCCAGTAGTGCTGTGGAACATCCAGGTGCTCGTTTGCAAACTTCAAACGTGCTGCAATATTCTTTTTGGACAGCAATGGCTTCCTCCGTGGTGTCCTCCCATGTACTCCATTCTTGTTTAATGTTTTCCTTATTGTAGATGTGTCAACAAAAATGTTGGCATGTGCCAGAGATTTCTGTAAGTCTTTAGCTGACACTCTAGGATTCTTCTACCTCATTAAGCATTCTGCGCTGTGCTCTTGCAGTCATCTTTACAGGATGACCACGCTTAGGGAGAGTAGCAACAGTGCTGAACTTTCTCCATTTGTAGACAGTCTGTCTTACCGTGGACACATGAACATCAAGGCTTTTGGAGATACTTTTGTAACCCTTTCCAGCTTCATGCAAGTCAACAATTCTTGATCGTAGGTCTTCTGAGAGCTCTTTTCTGCAAGGCATGGTTCACATCAGGCGGTGCTTCTTGAAACCAGTAAACCCAAAACTGCTGTGTGTTTTTAGAGTGCAGGACAGCTTTCAGCAACACATCCACTAATATCACACTGATTGGACTCAAGGTTGGCTCACTCCTGGCTCCAATTAGCTCTTGGAGAAGTCATTAGGCTAGGGGTTCACATACTTTTTCCATCCTGCACTGTGAATGTTTACATGTTATGTTCAATAAACACATGAAAACATATAATGTTTGTGTTGTATCATTCTAAGCAGACTGTGTTTTTCAAATTGTTGTGACTTAGATGAAGATCAGAGCACATTTTATGACCAATTCATGCAAAACTCTGCGTAATCCCAAAGGGTTCACATACTTTTTCTTGCCACTGTATTTATCTTTATTGTGGAGGTCTGCTACAGACACCTAATAATAAACCCAGCCATTAGTAAGAGCTTTGAATCGAGTTTGGCTCATATTATTCATTCCGTCACCATTGCTAAGTTTACTCAATTTCAGAATTGCTAAACCGGTGACTCTCGCTCAGCTCTACCTCGCCTCACAAAGGGTCGCACTTCTCCCCTTGGAGTCCTATGGACTCAAGGGGACACTACCATTGGTGGTATCACTGTTGGGATCGATCAGCAGTCCCAAGCTGTTAAATCTTGAGCCACTAATACAGTGCTAGGTCAGACTAGAGTCAATAACAGCAAACCACCAGTGGATAATGTCTTGTGCATGATTTATTCATCGGTAAGCCCCTATTAACAGCACTGTCAGAATTGGACCCTTAGATTGTCTCCTCAGAAAAGACACTTAAAGGGACATGCGTGCTTTGTCAGTGTGCCATTAAAAACATGTAATGCCTTTTGAATGAGTGAGCAGGCATAAAAAGCAAGTAAATATGGGATTTTTTTATATTTCCCTACTTTTCTTGGTTGGCGTTTTCCACACCCCACAGCATAAGGCATGCTGAGCTAATCAATAAAAAATGCACTGAGCATGCGCGACTGAGTTGCTCCACCTAAAATTCAAAAAAATAAAAAATTCAAATAAGCTTTATTGGCAGGACCAAATACATTTTAGCATTGCCAAAGCATATGGGGAGGTTATATGGGATGGAGGGGGGTAGTTGGGCATTATTAGGGGTAAGGAATGATATGGGGGAAGGGGTAAGTCCATGGACATTATCAGGGGTAAGGGATAATGTGAAGGGGGATGGGGCAAGTCCATGTTAGGGATATAGAAGTCTGGGATCTCATGTTCCTCTCAGTCTGTGAGATTCTGTAATGTATTGTGCAGATATTTTCACCGCCAGCTCCTCTTCTCCCAGTACGATGTGGAGTTTCCTCATCTCTTCTATAGAGGTGAAGTCCGGGATGAGAGCGGAGAGTCTCTGGAAGTGAGTTTCCCTCAGTGCTGAGTACTTGGGGCACTGTAAGAGGAAGTGGACTTCATCTTCCAGGGCCCCCTGGTCACAACGCTGGCAAAGTCTACTCTCCCTGGGCTTGTAGGTCTGTCTGTGCTGCCCTGATTCAATTTCCAGGCTGTGGGTGCTCAGTCTGTACCGGCTCAGGATTTGTCTGTCCTTGGGGTCTTGTAGTACCTCCAGGTATGGGGCCAGTTTGGATTCCCTCTGTAATGATTGGTAAATGATGAGTTTCTGTGAGTTTGCTATATCATGTCTTCATTCTCTGATATAGTTTTCCCTGGAATCATTAATTAGGGCCTTTACTTGATATTTTGGCAGGTTGCATTCATGGGGGCTTTGGATGAACAAGGTGGATATGAGTTGTTGCAACCCACATGGTTTGGGGTGGTCCTTGTTGGCCAGTAGGGCTTTATGGTGGTATGAGTTGGGGCAGCTGATGTTTAGGTGGTCCCAGTATGATAGTGCCCTCTTCTGTACTGCAAGGAGTAAGGGGAAGCTGCCAAGCTCAGCCCAGCAAGCAATGTTTGAGGTGCTCCGATGGACTCGGAGGAGGTGCTTGCAGAATTCCAGATGGAATATTTCTATTGGGCTGGTGTCCCATTCGGGTTGGTCTTGGTAGGTGATGGGGCCCCATACTTCATGGTCATAAAGGAGGATTGGCGTGATGATGCTGTAGTGCTCACCCCCGGAGGAGCCGCTGAATAAACCTCGGGATAGTCTCACCGCACTAGGAAATAACTATACACCAGCACTGTTGTGGATTTTTCTATATTATATTCTTTACTGATCCCAATAAAGCAGCATATAATACGCATATACGGTATTTGAGTAACAAGAATTCGTAACGCTGGAAAAACACGCGGCGGTAAGAGAAACCGGTTAACCCCCTCAGTTCTGGAGTCCCGTGAAAAATAGCTCAAAAATATATATGTGTGTTGTTGAGGGTACCCGGGTACTGTGTTCAACTGGCCAGTGAATGAAACAAAAAACAGTCTTCGACTAGTCACCGTTGGGGCCCTTAAAGAAACAATAAACAAGTGCGCAATGTTCTGCGTTCTCACCAGGCCGAAGCCTTCTCACCCATCCGGTGTAACCGCTTGTCTTGGACCGATCAACGCTAAAGAAAGGGATCTCTCGAGAGAGGATCTGTCCTCGCTGCCACTTGGAACTCGGTGCTGTTAACGCCTGCTCTCCCGATCTGGTTCTCCTCTGCCAGAACACAAACACATAGGCCGCCAGCACTCCTCTCCAGTTTGCAGCCTCTCCTCACTCGATGTCCCTCTTCTCCTAAACCGCACTTTGCCAAGAACAGTTCAGCATAGTACACAGCCGGCTGATGCACACTCTCTCTCCGATCACTGCAGCAATGGATGCCGCCGTCTCCCTGCGCTTCAACTCTGCCAGGATCCCAGAAGCGTCACCTGTGACTGTTCTCTCTCACTGCTCGCTCTGTACTCTCAACACTCAGGGAACAGCACGAGCTTTAACAGGACTGTAGCAACTTCCACACTCCGGCCTGGTTTTAAACCCTAACAGCCCCAGCGTGCGTCCTACATCTCTCGTGGCTCTGCTCACTCTGCCCATGCCTTGCACGAGGCTGCTGATGTCCTTCCTCCTCTTTGTACCACCCACTTCCTGTCCTCACGCAAAGGGTGATGGGAGATGGAGTCCGTTTTGTCAAGCATAGTCCACAATGTCTCCCTCTGGTGGCAGCAATAGTTCAATGCACCAGAATACAGTTTTAAAGCAGCGCTACAATGCTATCAAAGATTTTAAGCCAGATTCTTACAGGCGGTTTTAGTTTGTAGAGTTTTCTCCTAATGGCATAGAAGGTTCTACACGCCTTGTCTCTTAGGGCCTCTATGGCTGGTTTGAAACTTCACGATTGGTTTGTTTCTAGGCCGAGGTATGTGTAGCTGTTGGCTTCATCAAGAGTGCCGTCATTAAGTGTAAAAGAAGATCTCTTGGTTTTTGTATTCTTCCTTTGGAAAACCATGACCTTTGATTTCTTTTGGTTGATGGGCAGTGCCCAATCCGCACTGTATTTTTCCAGCACTTCCAGGCTGTCTTGTAAACCTCTCTCTGTTGGTGACAGTAATAGGAGGTCATCTGCATACAACAGGAACTTCACCTCGGTGTCATGTAGAGTTAGTCCTGGTGCTGAGAAGTATTCTAGAGCTTCAGCCAGTCTATTGATGTAGATGTTAAAGAGGGTTGGACTTAAGCTGCAGCCTTGTCTAACTCCACGAGCCTGTCAGAAGTACTCTGTTCTCTTCCCATTCACCTTTATGCTGCAGAAGTTCTCATTATATGAGCTCTTGATGACGTCATATGTTTTTCCTCCTATTCCACTCTCCCTCCTGCACTGTGAGCTGAGGGGAGCGCAGGGTTGACTGCCATTCCAATCTGTAACTCTTTCACCCCCAGCTACTGCAGACGCAGTGAAGGACAGAAATCAATAGAAAAGGAGACAACAGAGAGAGGAACAGCAAAAAAACAGAGACACAGCAAGAAAACGTAAAGCGAGAAAGACAACAAGATAAAGCAGAGGGCTGGCAAGAAAAAGTCAGAGAGCACAAGAAAAGGTGCAGAGAGCGCACAAGAGAAACAGCAAAAGAGTGCGCACAAGATAAGAAAGAGTGTGGGAGTGACTGACTTGTGATGGAGTTTGAGGAAGACAGTGAGTATGTAAACCATGAAAGAGCGTAAGTGAGCGAGTTACTGTCAGAGAAGATGAAATGACAGAGATTAACCTCCCTGGCGGCAGGGGCGGACTGACCCATCAGGCATTCGGGCACTGCCTTAGGGCCCGGATGGGGAGGGGCCCGGATTGGGGCCCCATCAGCACAGCAGGCTTTGAGGAGGTGCATTGCACAGCAGGCTTTAAGGAGATCGTAGTTTGATCTGCCCCGTGGTCATTAGCCCCGCCTCTCTGATCGCAAGCAGGGAGATCTTTAGTTTAAAAAAAACAGTTAGAGGCCCTTGATCGATGTTACACACCCCCCATGCTGCTGCACGTGGAAGAGCTGGAGGAGGCAGCCGGCTGATACACATAACTCTGCCCCTCCACATGACAGGAAGCTGTGAGTCTCCACTCTGCCAGGATCTCTGAGAGTGAGCAGGCCAGGTAGGAGAGAGGGGGGGCAAGGAGATTAACCCCCACAAATAAAATATGCTACCCCCACCATGATGTGTCAGGCAGTTCCCAATCACTGCTTCCAAATCTATTGAAATTTAAGGTGGAATCCCCAGCCATTACCCTCAGTCTGTACACTCATGGATAGCATGGGCAGACACACAGCACTAAGCACACAGAATGGCATATGCTAAATTCCAGATATCTGTATGTGACCCAAAACAAATCCAGAAGCATTTCCCTTAATAGGAGACTGCGTGCCCATTTCCACCCAATGCCCATTTACACACAGGCCCCTGTGCAGATTCATAGTTTTTTTTTTTTAATACACTCTCACACACCCTACACAGATTGATAAAACTGATTATTTGTCATTTATTCAGATGCTGCTCATGCCTTTTACATGCTACTTATAGGTTGTGTGTCTATATGTGATTTCTTTTTAAATTCACAGCATATTTTAGATCTACACACAGATTTCTCTAATGGGGACATCACAGCAATAAAAGCTTGATTTACAGGAGTTTATTTTACAGTTTTACATTTTCTGCATTGCTATGAAACAGACTAGCAAGCACTTTTGTTGTGTGACCCACTTATTTTTTTATCTGTGCATATTTGTGAATGTACTGTACCGTGTGTAGGTTGTTATGTATAGAGCGGTTTGTCTGTGTGTGGTCTGACAACGCTACAGAACATGCTTTTTAAATACATGTAACTGTAATTGTGGAGAAATGGGTTTGTGGGTGTGTGCATGAATATCCCTGCATGTTTAACTGTAAATGTAGGTCTAGATTTGTTTTTAAATAAATGGGATGCCAGGTTTAAACACCAGGGACTGTGTTTGTCCAAAGTCTGCCCTACTGTTACGACTGTGAACCTGCGGGGCCACCCTACCGGCACAGACAAATCTATTGACTAAAGAAATAGGGATATACAGTGAGAAGTGCCAACTTAAAGCCCATGGGGGAGGGGGGATTTTGTGTATGTGTGTGCAGAGTATTGTGTACAAAGCATGTGCAGTGTGTATGTACTTTGTATTTGCAGTATGTGTGTATGCACCTTTGTAGGCAGTGTGTCGAGTATATACCTGTGTAGTTGCCGTTCCTACTGTATGTGCAGTGTGTATGTAGTATACGTGTGCATGGTGTTGTATAAGCAGTATTTAACGGTGTGCTACATGTAGTGCAGTGAGTATTGTGTGTGCAGTCTGTGTACAAAGTATTTACAGTGTGTATGTACTAGTGTAGTGTGTCTAGGATTTGCAGTGAGTTGTGTGTGGTGTATTGTGTGTGAACATGTACTGTGTAAAAATGAAAGAAAAAGGTTTTTACCCTGCCCCTGACCTCACAAACAGAGCCAGCCCTGCCCATCAGTCCACTTTTGTGTCCCTGCAGTGCCGGGAGGTGCATGGAGTAACATGGGGATTCCCTCCCCAGCGCTGAGGACACTCCACGCACGTCCTTATATGCCCCTGCTCGGTGCCATTATGGTTCCAAGCAGGGGCTGCAGCCACCGCGGACTGACATGAAAGATGTCAGTCCTTGCTGTGAGACTGCCCCCCAGGCCGCAGGAGTCATTGCACTTGTGCGCGATGATGTCACAAACAGGGATTCCCCTGCCCAGCATTGAAAATCCCAGTACACGAGGTGCAGGGGTCTTTGAACTCCTGTATCTCCTGAACCATGTGAACCAAGGACAGTTCATGTGTCGTTGGAAAGGCCAGAGTCTGGCCTTTCCATTGACACCCAACACGACTATGGTATGTGTAAAAATAAATAACGTAAAACAATATTTTTTCTAAAAGCAGCATCATTGCTTTTTCCCCTTAAATATATTTTAATATATTTTTATATTTTAACAATATTATAATTATTTTAATTAAATAAATTTTAGTAATATGCATGCTTCAATAAATAAGTTAAATATAATAGTTTGAGTTGAATTGCTTTGGAGCACAGTGATACACTCATACACACTGCACATTACTGTGAGTTTTATTGCTGTGCAGCTCTGTGATACACTCATACACACCTCACATTACTGTGAGTTTTATTGCTGTGCAGCTCTGTGATGCACTCATACACACTGCACATTACTGTGAGTTTTATTGCTGTGGCGCTCTGTAATGTGCAGTGTCTATAAATATATCAGTAATGTACAGTATCTTATAAACCTAGAGTAGATTTTCTTAACCAAGTAAAATATTTAAAAAATTGTGTGAAGAAAGTAATTTTTTAACACCACAATCTACATGTGGGGGTTTGCGTTGTATGGGTGGGGTTTTGTGTGGGTGTAGCCTTTGGTGGACGTGGCAAAAGGGGGCCCCATGATCTCCTATTGCCCGGGGGCCCCATTAGTTGTCAGTCCACCCCTGCCTGGCGGTCTATTTATTTCAAATCTTCATGTCCCAAAGCGCTCTATTTTTTTTTTGTTCCCCCCCCCTCCTAGCGGTATCCCAAGTGTGGCTCGGGGTTAAACTCCTATGTTGGAAGTGGTAACCCCGAGCAACACTCGGGATGCCGCTGGATACATCACCTCTCCGTGTGCTCCCTTGATGTCCCCAGCTGTCTCCTCCGACGACCGCGACCTCATACTTCCTGGTTCCCTCCTCGTGAGAAGGAATCCAGGAAGTATAACGCTGCGATTGCGGAGGAGACTGCAGAGATCGAGGGAGCGCAGGGAGAGGTGATGTATACAGCCCGAGTGTGGCTCGGGGTTACCGCTTTCTGCGGTGAAATTTAACCCCGAGACACACTCGGGATAACAGGGGGGGTTAAAGCAAGAAAATACATATTTTTTTTTACATATTCTTAAAACTTTTATTGATTTTATTCTAGTTTGTCTATTGGTATTATAGTGTTTATATGTCAATTAGAAAACAAATTCTAGACATGCATATCCCTTTAACATAGTACTGACACCTAGTGAAATTACTGTACCATGAAAGCAGCCAAATTAACAAGAAGGATATTGAGAAATCTTTTATTAAGAGTGGATTTAGTCTATGGCTACTGTATAATTAATAAAACAGTAGAATGTAAGATGTACAGGAAATTATCTGTGCATACATATCTTTTCTGTCATCTGCTAGGAAGCACAAATTAATATATGAAAACATACAGTAGTTCAGATGTTTAGCAATGTACCGGCTGGGTGGAGTAGAGGTAACATCACTGCTCTGCGTGGAGAGAGTCTGTGGAGTCATGGGTTCGATCCCAGGCAAAAGCACCTCTCCAGCAAGTGTCCTTGGGCAAGACACCTAATGATACATGCTCACCACCCAGGACATACTTGAAAACGAGAGAAATCTCAATGTATCCTTCCTGGTAAAATCCTTTCTCAAAAAAAAAAATGTAGTTAACCACTTCGCTGCGGTGGACGCGCTCAGCGCGTCCAACCGCATGTCACATTCCATGCGGTGGACGCGCTGAGCGCGTCCTGCCTTTGGGGTCAGCGTTCGGCTGGGTTCCGGCCGATCGCTGGCCCCCCCCGGTGCGGGCTGACATCCTCGATGTCAGCCCAGCACCCGGAACCGCCGCCGGAGTAATTAGGTGTCATCGCGGCGGCGCGATGACACCTAATTCATGCGCCCCACCAGCATGTGCGGAGGAGGCGCCTGAAAGGGAGGGGGGGAGGTCCTTCGGACCTCCCTCCCTCCCGATCAGCGGCGTTGCGGGGGTTAACACAGGCACCATTTGGAAGGGCACAGCCTGCCCTTCCAAATGGTACCTGGCATTAACCCCATGGGTGCCGGATCACGAATCGGCGCTGAAAAGCGCCGATTCGTGATCCTTTCCCGGAGCTGGCCGATATCTTGGATGTCGGCCAAGCTTCCGGGAATGCCCCCTGAGGCATTCCCGGATGACGGCATAGCACGATGACGCCAGTCATGGAGTTAACCCCTAACTGCCACCAATGGTGGAGATAGGGGGTTCCAATGAACCCCCTATCTCCCGATCCGTGGCAGTTAGGGGTTAATGTTTGGTATTGAGCATGGCCGTTCCAACAATACCAAACATGAGTATAAAAAAATAAAAAAAATAAAAAAATATATAAAAAGAAATAAACAAGTTTTTTTTTCTTTTTTTTGGTTCGTTAATGCAGCAATATTGTTCCCATTTCAATTATAATGTGTACAATGATACTGCACTAACGATTTTTGTATTTGGTGCGTTTGTTAAAAATCGCGTAATTTTCCCCAAAAAAAATGTAACGAGACCCCATCTCTAATTTTTTAACAAGCAAACCCCATACAAAATATAACCGCAATTGCTCGCATGTTAAAATGTGAAAAAAAAAACACTTTACACATTGTAAATTATTGAAAATTCATATTTTATTGCATTTTTTGTTATAATATACAGACAGGTCATGATGTATACTTATAATAATGACATATTATGAATTTGCCGAGTCTGACGGAAAGAACGATATATAATATGTCTGGGTCATATACTAAAATAAGCCTTCAAAACACGTTTAAACATGATGAGCAAAACCGGTAAAAATGACCTCAGCACAGAGGCGGGAAAAGCCTCAGCAGCGAAAGGGTTAAACAGTCAAGTGAAGCCATTGACAACATCTTGACACTTATGTTAAGGGTTAATCCTTAATTCTTTGGCAGGCCAGGGATGTATTATGGTTACTTTTTTAAAACTTTGCCACTCGGATATGCTAAATTAAAAGAAGTCCTACGCTTTCAACTTAGCATATTAGAGTGGCAAGGTTTTCAAAAAGATCTACCAATAAAGATGAAGGGTTCTATTACATTCTTTGCTTAAAAAAGCTCGAGCAGCGCGTTAATTTGTGCGTGAAGCATTAAATGTTAACGCGCGTAAATTAACGCTGGTATTACAATCCGTGGATTTTTTCATCCGTCAAAAAATAACGCGCGTAAAAAAAACGCGCGCGCTTTAACGTTGCGCGCAGAAATCGGTGTGCGGACTGTTTTTTTACGCGATTCAGCCAATCAGAATTAAGAACCACAATTGTCTCCCTTTAGGTTTTTGCGCCTGCCAAAATCAATCTGCGCATATGTGCTGCAGCAATAATAAAAACACGCAAAACTTCTATATTTTATCGTTTGGGTATGCGTAGAATGTGTAACTATACGTTGCTGCGTATTTTTTTTGGGCTGGTGTATTTTAGTTCGTCCAGGTCGTTCAGATTTGCCATTAACACCAGCTTTTCAAAGACGTTAAAATTATGTGCGCAAATGTTGTCCGTTAAAATTTGCACATACAGTTGTGTTCAAAATTATTCAACCCCCACTGAAATTGAGTGTTTTTGGCCAGTTTGACATTGATTTTGATCATTAAGTCATCTTGCTTACAATTAAATCAAAGAGGCACGTGTAGGTCAGACAAATATAACATAACATTAATAATGAAATAACCACAAATGTCTTTTCTGTGCTCACATCATTATCAATTTTATTCAACCCCCAAGTGACATTCAATCTTAGTACTTAGTACAACATCCTTTTACAGTTATAACAGCTTTTAAACGTGAAGCATAGCTTGACATAAGTGTCTTGCAGCGATCTACGGGTATCTTCGCCCATTCGTCATGGGCAAAAGCCTCCAGTTCAGTCACATTCTTAGGCTTGCACACTGCAACTGCTTTCTTTAAGTCCCACCAGAGGTTCTCAATCAGATTTAAGTCAGGTGACTGCGATGGCCACTCCAAAATGTTCCAGCCTTTAATCTGCAACCATGCTCTAGTGGACTTGGAGGTATGCTTGGGATCATTGTCTTGTTGAAAGGTCCAACGTCTCCCAAGCCTCAGGTTTGTGACGGACTGCATCACATTGTCATCCAATATCTCCTGGTACTGAAGAGAATTCATGGTACCTTGCACACGCTGAAGCTTCCCTGTACCTGCAGAAGCAAAACAGCCCCAAAGCATGATTGACCCCCCGCCATGCTTCACAGTAGGCAAGGTGTTCTTTTCTTCATAGGCCTTGTTCTTCCTCCTCCAAACATAGCGTTGATCCATGGGCCCAAACAGTTCTAATTTTGTTTCATCAGTCCACAGAACACTATCCCAAAACTTCTGTGGCTTGTCCACATGACTTTTGGCATACTGCAGTCGACTCTTCTTATTCTTTGGAGACAGCAAGGGGGTGCGCCTGGGAGTTCTGGCATGGAGGCCTTCATTACGCAGTGTGCGCCGTATTGTCTGAGCTGAAACTTCAGTACCCACATCTGACAAATCTTTTCTCAGTTCCTCAGCAGTCACACGGGGACTTTTCTCCACTCTACGCTTCAGGTAGCGCACAGCAGTCGAAGTCAGCATCTTCTTTCTGCCACGACCAGGTAGCGTTTCAACAGTGCCCTTTGCCTTGAATTTGCGAATGATGCTTCCTATGGTCTCTCTTGGTATGTTTAACATCTTTGCAGTCTTCTTATAGCCATTGCCCTTCCTGTGAAGAGTAATCACCTCTTCTCTTGTCTTCCTGGACCATTCTCTTGACTTCACCATGTTTGTAACCACACCAGTAAATGTCTAGAAGGAGCTGAGTATCACAGTCATTTTAAAGCTGCCTAATTGGTGCTTATTATGCTTTATTGCTGCTCTGTGACATCCACAGGTGTTTTCAATACCTGATTGAAAACACTTGAATGAACCTCTGTTCTTCAGAGTGGTAGTCTTTAACCCCTTTGCTGCGGCGGACCTTGTTTTCTCTTGTTTGTTTAGTTAAGAAAATAATTTACTATGTGTCACTGGGTGCATCCATTTTGTGATTTTTTTTTTTGTAAACCCCCCCTCCCCATATCTTTATAGCATTTGCTGCTCACTGTGTGGATTTGGCTATAGAATGGAGTCTATGGGTCAGGCAACCGAGTCACATCACATTGTATTGTGTGGGATATGTTCAAAGGATGTCACCAGGAGGTAGATTAGAAGTATTTTAAGCTCCCCTGTCTTATTTCATTCAACTGGCATCTAGGGTTGCCACCTGTACGAGTTTGACCTGGACAGTTTAGGTTTTAAGTTGTGTATTCAGGTTTCAGGGCAGTTGCCACCCGGACACATGATTCAGCTTGGACTGTGTGCTCTCCACGTCCCCACCGTGAGCTGCAGCTCCCATTCCTTTCTCATGTCAGAAAAGCATGAACTGCTGCTCCACCGCTCTGAACGTCTGGGAGCCCCGTCCCCAAGCTCCTTCATGCACCCCTGTGTGCTTGCTCCCATGAGTCAGGATGCTACTGCTATGAAATACTGCAGGGAAGGACTAAGCCTTCAACCCAGGAGCTGCATAAACATCTCTCCCTGCTTTCCTGCACCCAGACAACAGGTATAGATTGAGGAGCTTTAATAATAGTAAGTGTAGATAGGCAGGGGAGTATAGAATGTGTAAGTAGGATGAGGAGGTATACAGATTAAGGGTATATGGGAAGAAGATGATTTTTTTTTCTGCAGGCAGGAGAAGAATAACAAGGGATTTCAATGTAGCTCATAATTCTGAACTTGAGCCGGTATTTAAAATAAAATACTGTCTGTGAGAGCATCGCATGAAGTGAATTTGCAAAAAGCTTATTTTAAAAGAATTTACGCTCCTCTCTTGTCACACAGTGCAGAGGACAGCACAATCCATAGCCTCCTGTTTTCACTCGCATAAGGACACTGGAGACACAATACAACAGGCAATGTGCCTGTGTGACTAGATGCTGACCCAGCCACACTAATGCTATCAGAGGGAGACCTCAGTCATCCTTCATATGCAACGTGTGTACCATACATTAAAATTTGCCAAAGCGGCATTATAGTGTTCGGGTTTGACTTGACGGAATGGTGGCAACCCTACTGCCATCTCTTATCTCGGGTAGCCTGGAAATCACAATAGCCTTCTCTATACAGCCCCTCCTTCATTCCACTGTTAAATACTGTAGATGCTAAACCACAGCAGTAAAGTAAAACTTTTCCACAGATTTTGGTAAATGTTCCATCAAGGGAAAATCCACAAAATAATACCAGGAGATACAAATACCTAACTTTTTGTTTCCTTTTTACATGCCATTACTTCAAACAAAGAATAATACAGCAGCATGTGTTTTTATTGGATGGTTTTGTAATTCAAACGTAGTCTTGTTACATCTTATGTAAGTGGTAGTGTCCCTTTAATCAGGGCCGGATTTAGCATTAGGCAGGGTAGGCATGTGCCTACAGGCGCCTGACACAAGGGGGCGGCTTGCTCTGTGTGTAAAGATTTTTTTTTTTCCATTTGCAATAATTAAGACCACTGTATCTCTGGAGCCCTAAGGGCTAGAGGGACATATGAGGTATCAATGAAAAGGTCAGCTTATAGCTTTTCCATTCAGTGATACCAAATATAACCAGGTTAGATTTAGGCTGGGGTCAGACGAGCGTAGTGTTCACGTCCGTGATTGCGCCTAAAAGTACGTCCGTGATAGCATGACAGAAAGCCCATTGGAGCCTGACACATGAAGTACTGCCCACGGACGCAAGGCAGGCAAGAACGTACATCCCCTAGAACGGCCGCACAAAGTGCGCTGCGTCCGCAACGTCCGCATAGCTTTGTGTGTGAGTGATGGAACGTGGTCAGACGGACTGCATTTATACGTCCAGCATTTTTCACGGACAAAATGGTTTTGCTTTTTAATATATTTTCCCTCCTACATCCGGCAAAATATACGTCAGTGAATAAATGGACTGTGTGGCCACTACTGTGTCTTCCGTACTGACGTACGTCCGTGTACACGGACGTACAGTCCGTAGAAATCACGCTCGTCTGACCCTAGCCTTAAGTAAAAATAAAATATATATTAAAATAATATTTTTCTCATTTTTTTCCTAGCACAGCACCATTATTCAGTTTACAATTATAAACTGCACAGTGATGCTGCACTAACTCACCTCCTTTCCCACACTGTCAGCAAGTGTGTATCTGGTGAAGCAACGCATGGTTTCATTCACAACCTAGACCGTGGTGCTGCAGTGAGAGACAGGGGAACTTTTGAACCTGCATCCCTGAATTGTACACTGCACAAGGTTAATTGAGGTGTCATTGGAAAGGTCAGAGTCTGGTCTTTACAATGATACTAAACATGACCATGTAATGCATAAAAATAAAAAAATTTAAAGTATTTTTTTTATGGTCTACAGCAGAGGCAATATATGCATATACATATAAAACAAACAATGCCACTACATTTACTGCCCTCCTCCTCTAACCATTCTACCCCACTGACTCCCTCACTCCCTGCCCCCTCTTCTACTATGTCTTCCTTTTCTTCGGTCTCGGAGAAGGATGTCTCGGAACGTCTCATGTCCACTTGATCCCATCCCCTCACACCTTACTCTGCTTGTCCTACCAGTTATTGTCCCTGCTTTGACTCATATTTTTAACCTCTCCCTCTCCTCTGGAATCTTTCCAAACGTGCTTTGATCACCCCCCCCCCCATTCTAAAAAAGCATCTCTTGATCCCACCTCCATCCCTCTACTGTACCATCTCTCTGCTTCCCTTTGCCTCCAATATCCTAGAAGGTGTGGTCTACAACCAGCTCACCAGTTTTCTTGCTGCTCTCTACTTGATCCGCACCAGTCTAGCTTTTGCTCCTAACAATCTATTGAGACTACTCTGACCAAGGTGACAAATGATTTAGCTGCTGCTAAAACCAAAGGTCACTTCTCCCTTATTCTTCTTGACCTTTCCGCTGCATTTGACGCTGTTGATCACCCTCTCCTGCTCCTCACGCTGCGTCAACTTGGCTTCAGTTACATCACTCTCTCCAGGTTCTCTTCCTATCTCTCTTCACTCCTTCAGTGTCTCCTTCACTGGCGTCTCCTCACCACCAGTTCCTCTTTCAGTTGGGGTACCTCAAGGCTCTGTTCTGGGTCCCCTACTCTTTTCAATCTATACCGCCTCTTTGGGCAACCTCATCTCTTCCTATGGATACCAATTGGTAAAATCCTTTATAAATAAATAAATATCACCTCTATGCGGATGACCCCCAAATCTACCTTTCCTCTCTCGATCACTCTCCTCCAGCGTTGGACCGTGTTACAGCCTGCCTGTCAACTGTCTCCGACTGGATGACTTCCCGTTTCCTAAATCTCAACCTCTCAAACTAAACTGCTCATCTACCCTTCCTCTAAATCCTCCATTCCTGCTCCCATTTCCCTTCAGGTGAATGGTGCCACCATTACTTCTGCCTCTCAGGCTCCTTCTGGACTCCAATCTATCCTTTACTCCTCACATTCAGTCACTCACCAAATCTTGCTACTTCCACCTAAATAACATTGCACGCATCCGTCCCTTTCTTAATCAAGACTGATAAAATGCTCATCCAAGCTCTTATTATCTCCCACCTTGACTGCTGTAACCTCTTTCTCACTGGACTCAAGGGATCCCAGATTTTCCCTCTGCAGTCTGTAATGAACGCCCGTGCCAGACTCATACACCTCACTTCCTGTACTTCTCACACCTCACCTCTCTGTCAATCTCTATACTAGCTCCCTGTTTCCTTTAGAATCCAATTCATTATACTGGTGCTCACGTACAAAGCTCTCCATAACCGCGCCCCTGACTACATCTCCCTTACTAGCAGGTACATCCCGTCCCGACCACTTCGCTCTGCCAATGATCTGATGCTATCAGTTCCTCGTACCCACACCCCCAACTTTCACGTTCAGGACTTCTCCCGAGCTGCCCCCTTTCTATGGAACTCCCTCCCCCGCAACATCAGACTCTCCCAGTCTTTCCAGTCCAGAGAAGCCTATCAGCTCACTCCATGATCCCCCACTGCACATTTCTTGCTCCATCTTCCCATTCAGCCCTCATGCACTGCGCTACTTCAAATACCCAATTTGTCCTCACCTAGTGTGTCACCCCTCTCCCCTTAGATTGTGAGCTCTTGAGCAGGGTCCTCACTCTATCTGTTCTGGTTGTGTAACATGTATGTATATTTGTTATTCTGTTTCTCCCATTGTACAGCGTTAAGGAATTTGTTGGCACTTTATAAATACTTGTAACTGCAACTCGCGCAACTCTTTTGATTTGAGCGCAGAAAAAAAACTGTTCAGATTTTTAAAATGTATTTTGTTGTTTTTTTTGCTCAAAACAAAAGTTTAAATAGTAATTTTGGCATGTTTCCTTTTTTGGGGGGGGGGTGGTAGGGGCGCTCCACATTTCTGTGCCTACAGGCTCTTGAGGTGCAAATCCGGCCCTGCCTTTAACCTCCCTGGTGGTATTCCCGAGTGTGACTCGGGGTTAAATTTCACTACCGCGAACGGTAACCCCGAGCGACACTCGGGCTGGATGCATACTCACCTCCTCCTGGCTGTCCCCCGCAGTGTGATCGCGGCGAGTTGCTTCCTGGTAAGGCTCCCTGCGAGTTATACGATGCAGGGGGCGGGACCAGGCACTACAGGATAAGAAACAGACCATACATCGTCTCACCCTTGTTTTCATACAGATTTCAGTGTTTTTTTGTTGTATTTTATTGAATATCATTTATTTACATTATTTTGGATAATTCTTTTTGGGATAATAAATTATTATGTCGTGTTTCAAACTTTATCGGACTCAGTGTATTTTTTTTTTATTTTTATCATTATTTATTTATTTATTTATTTATAAAGGATTTTACTAGTAAGGACTCTTGATTGCACAGATTTCAGTGCGTGATTCCTAATTATTACAGGCTAACTATGTACAAAAACATGTTTCCTTTGAAAAAAAATTGAGACGCTTTTAGACACGAAATTTTGAAAAAATTAGACCGCCAGGGAGGTTAATGTTCCATTCTCCACTTACAAATCAATGGACAGAACTGCTTAACAACCCTTGTACCTTTTAGGCTAATATCAGACGAACGCATTCTGAGCACACTGTGAGTCTGTGCATAACTGACGTACTTTCTGACTGATACTGTAGACACCACACGGTCCGTTTTTTTTAACTGACGTTTTTTTGACTGATGTAGATGGGAAATAAAATATGTAAAATGAAAAAAATTGATACATGATATGAAAAACCATTTTGTCCGTCAAAAATGCTGGATGTCAAAAATGCAGTCCGTCTGACTACATTCCATCACTCACACACAAAGCTACGCGGACGTGGCGCACTCTGTGCGTCCGTTCTAGCAGTTTGACGTTCTTGCCTAAATTGTGTCCGGTGCCACGTGCGTTGTGTGTCCGCACTTCTGTGCGGACATACTTAGTGTGTGGGTCTATTGATCATAATTTTATGCTACAACGGACGTTAAAATGTGCGGCAACACAGACGTGAACACTACGCTCGTCTGACACGGGCCTTAGATGTAATCAAGTCTTGCTTGGCAAGTACGTTTTTAGTATATGGACATGCCGTTCCTTCTATTCACTCCTATGATAATCTTCAAGATACTAATATAAATATTTATAAAGGTCCAACAAATTCTGTAGCTCTGTACAAAGGTTAGGGCAAAACAATCCAGATTAACAGACATGTTAGAAACACTGAGATGGATGGTATAAGATGACCCTGCTCAAGAGCTTAGAATCTAAGGCTAGGGTCAGACTAACGCATTTTTCGCGTTGTCCGTGAAAAAGTGCATTCGAACGAATGGACGTATTTTTTCACGGAATACGCGATAGCAGTCATATGATGCGCATTTCCGTCCGTGATTTTGTACGGATCATCAATAAAACACTTTTTGCGTCTGGACGTTATGTTGGCCGGACATTAGCAGCGTCTAACGTCTCCTAATCACGCACACACGCCGCTAGCGGACGCAGCGCACTCTGTACGTCAGTACTAGCGGTATCACGTTCTCGAAAAAATGCGTTCGTTTGCCACTTGCGTTGCACGGACGAACGTTCGTGCGGCCGTTCGTCGTATGTTCCCCGGCATTGGACGTCATTTGCTGCTAGCACGGCCGTTATTTCGTGCGGCTAAACGCACGTTAAAAATGCGTTCGTCTGACCCTAGCCTAAGAGGAGCGGGGTGATACACAGAGGTGAGAGTAAATTGTATACAAGTGTGTGTGTGGATTGTATATTTTACATATAGCAATATAATTATGCAACAATCACTGTACGTATAAATCAGAACACAAACACATCATCCGTAAACATTTACAGCAAATTCATTTACGTAGAGAATTGGGTTAGGAAGGTAAATTCTGCTACTGCGTCAAGTCTACAATCCAGACGTGGACACTAATTCAATGACATATAGAAAGCAATTTACAGAAGGTCACCTCTGCGAACTATGTAGCTCAGAAATATACTCTGCCCGGTAAATTAACTGCTTACTTCTAATTATTTGTGTGATTGTTCTTGGATTGAGTTGAAAGACAATAAAAACATGATTGTATTGAAACTGATACCTGTTGATCCATTTTGCTATTAGGAATATAATAAACAAAAAAATTCAACTTTTTACACGTTTCATCTTTTCACAGAGATCATTGTTTCTAGAAAAAGAAATAAAAAAAGATAATCTGCGGTGTACCTCTCAGTGTTAGAGAAACACTGCCATCTACTGCACTAAGCTTGCATTAACGCTCATACCAATCAGAACTGTCAATGAAGAAACCGTTTGGAAACATTATTTTAAAGCATAATCTTAATTTTTATAGCCATTTTTATATTAGCTTTTCAAATAGCAAAGATAGATAATTTAGGATTTCATCGTATAGACGTATTCTAATACTTGTTTGTATACCTTTAAATGTATATGGAGGAAACAGGATGGAAATGTATTTGTTTTAATTTAGAATTAACTGTGGCTGCAGTAAAAGAAAACATGAACGTTACAAGCAAGTTTAGCTGCCCTTAACAAAAAATACCCGATAAATCAGAACATGGGAGGAAACTATAAATTTAACACCTTGACCTTGAATGATATAGGGTCATATTACAATGTTGGTGCTAACTTAACCAGAGCTGTTGTAAACTGAAAACCTCCATAGGTTATAATGGCTCTGGGAAGTTTACAACAGCTCTGGTTAAGTTAGCACCAACTATGTAATATGGCCCATAATGTGTACAGTATATGTGCAACCACATGGCATGACGTCGAGGGATACAACGACCACCTAAGCTTAATTACATGGTATTCAGAGAGAGGTGAAAACCTTGAGAATTGGCAGGAGAATGAACAATCTAGGCCAAATAGCCAATTTGGAAAGTGAGATAAATCTGAGAATTTTTCTGGTTTGCCTAAGAATTTTCACTTCTCCAGTCACTCTCAAGGTTTTCAACTCTCTCTGAATAGCCCTGTATGTTTCCCCCCTCTGCTGCCCAGCCAAGGGGGTAGCCCCTATGCTCTTTAGTCCAGCCAGCCATTCAATTCACTAAATGAATGGCATTGTATGCATTCTGAGAGCAGAAGTATAAGCAGGTTTGCTACTGTAACTGTCACTTGCTTTGACAAGAAATAGGAGCTCAATTGGGTACAATTCATCTAGACCTCTCAATAAGTGGTTTCCTAACTAGTACTGAATATAAGGGGTTATTCAAAAGAGCCACATTGGCTCTGAAATTGCACCAAATAGTGAATTTCCCCGTACGGTGCAATTTGGTGGCTATTTGGCAGTTCGCCAAATATTGGTGAATTGCAGCAAAATATAGTGATCTTCGACAGCAGTGAACTCTCCATAGAGAAGTAATGGTTAATCTATTCAGAGAACACCGAACAGCACCGAAATGAAAGTGAAATGCCCTGATTTTCGATGGTTTCATTAGACAGGTTTAATCAGGCGAATACCATTTTAAAAGAATTCCCCATTTAAATGCAATATTTATTCAACCATTTATTCTTTTCACATGCAGCAAAAAGTTTATTTATTTATTAGGATTTTCTTTAGGCATTTTCTGGGATTTTTTTCCAGTAAAATTATTTTTTCATTTCTTTTAACCAGTTGGCTGCTATGGACGCGCTCAGCGCGTCCAGCCATGTGGTTCTCCTGTGCTATGGACGCGCTGAGCGCGTCCATGCACAGGAGGCAGCAATCTTCCGGATTCCGGCAGATTGCTGCGCCCCCCCCGGGTGCGGGCTGACATCTTGGATGTCAGCCCAGCACTCGGGACCCCGGCGGAGCAATTAGATGTCATCGCGCCCCCGCATGTGACCTCTCTCCCTCCCGATCGCCGGGGGGCAGGGGGTTAATCCAGGCACCATTTGGAAGGGCACAGCCTGCCCTTCCAAACGGTGGCTGTCATTAACCCCTGGGGAGCCGGATCACGAATCGGCGCTGAAAAGCGCCGGTTCGTGATCCTTTCCCGGAGCTGGCCGACATCTTGGATGTCGGCCAATCCTCCGGGAACTCCCCCTGAGGACTGGCGTCATCGTGCATAGCACGATGACGCCAGTCCTGGAGTTAACCCCTAGCTGCCACCAATGGTGGAGATACGGGTTCCAATAAACTCCCTATCTCCCAATCCGTGGCAGCTAGGGGTTAATGTTTGATATCGTTGGATCGGCCAGAGCATGGACTTTCCAACGATATCAAACATGATAATGAAAAAAGTTTTTTAAAAAAATAAAAATTTAAAATAAAACAATATATATATTTAAAAAAAATTCTAAAAAAAATAAACAAGTTTTTTTGTTTGTTTTTGTTTTGTTAATGCAGCAATATTGTTCCCATTTCAATTATAATGTGAACAATAATGCTGCACTAACGATTTTTGTATGTGGTGCGTTTGTTAAAAATAGCGACATTTCCCCCAAAAAAAGATGTAACGGGTCCCCATTTCAATTTTTTTTAACAAGCGCACCCCATACAAAATATAACCGCAAACGATCGTATGTTAAAATGTGAAAAAAAACACTTTACACATAATAAATTATTGAAAATTCGAATTTTATTGCATTTTTTGTTATAATATACAGACATGACATAACATATACATATAATAATGACATATTATGAATCTGTGGAGTCTGCCGGAAAGAACGATATATAATATGTCTGGGTCATATATCAAAATATGGCTACAAAACGCGGTTAAACATGATGAGCGAAAGCGGTAAAAATGACCTCAGCACAGAGGTGTTACCTCAGCAGCGAAAGGGTTAAAAAGGCGTGTTTTTTTCTGTAACATACCTTTTTATTATTATTCAAAGGACCTTATATATTATTTCCATGCAGACGTTTTTTTGCAAACACCTTTTAAAAGTTGCATTTTTTTTTTACCTGTTTGGCAGCTTGTCGGCTTTTTCAGGTAGCTGTTCGGCGGGTCATTGGCTTTATTGGATCGATTCGGCGAGTTTTGTGGCGGATTATCGGATGCGTTCGGCTGGTTTTTGGATCGATTTGGTATTTTTTGTAGATTTTTCAGACGTGTTTTGCAGCTTGTTCCCCGAACTTCATGGACCCTTCGGTGAATGCTGAATTCAACGCAGGGTTGGCAAATCGGACTAGCCGAAGTGCGGGGAACAGGAGAGTATCGAAATGTCGCTTTCTGAATAACCCTAATAGTTTGATTTTGTTTTTGAAGTTTGGCACTTTTCAAGCGTGGTAGACGTTGTCCCCTGGTAAATTGAGTTTGAGACCATTACTCTGCAGTTTAGAACCTTTCATCACATCCCAGCAATATTTCTGTAAAAGGAATACATAAATACTTAAAAATGAGGAAATTTACATTATTTTACCCTTTTAACTATATCATATATAAAATTGCTATATTAATCAGATGAGAAAAAGATAACATTTAATTTAACATAAAACACTTGGTAGTACAGTAGTTAAAACTTTAAAACATACAATGAAAAAAACTCGAGCAGGTATCTCAGCAAGTGGATTTATTTCTTTATCATCGCAGCAGACACGTTTTCACCTTAAGCAAGTCTTTAAAGGTCGATGCTGTGTTGAAGGAATAAATCCACTAGATGAGATACCGCGGTATGCTAGAGTTTTTTTTCATTGTATAGTTTTTGCTATTTGGGGCCTGGGAGTGAGGACCACCTCCCAGCCACGGATACACTCTTGAGGTGTGTGGGCCAGAATTGAATGAAGATTGATGTAGTTAATACTTTGGCAAGTACCGGCTGGGTGGAGTAGAGGTTATGTCACTGCTCTGCATGGAGAGAGCCTGTGGAGTCATGGGCTCAATCCCAGCGAGCAACCTCTCCAGTAAGTGTCCTTGGCAAGACACCCAACGGTACATACTCACCACCCAGGACATACTTGAAAACGAGAGAAATCTCAATGTATCCTTCCTGGTAAAATCCTTTCACAAAAAAAATTAAAAATGTCATGCTTAAAGTTGATGTAATGGACAGTCATATTTCACAGAAAAAAAAATTGTATAGGGTTAGATATGTATTAATTATTATTACAAAAACCTCTGTAGGTTGCAAGGATTTTTATAAATATTCATACAGATATAGATAGATAATTTCACACGTTTATCAGAACTGGTCACATTTTTGTGTTAAAACTGCCAAGAAAATATTGTTACGTTTAATATAAGGTGAAGTGTTTGCCATGTTTGAGCCTGTGGTATTTGCACCATCTAGTGGTCATTTTTGAAAATAGTTTATTTTAATGAATTTTAGACATGGACAAGCAAAACATTTTTTTCATCATGCTACACGACTTAAAACAAGTGACTCAAAGGCAATTAAGTGATTCTCATATTTGTTCTTTTTTTCTAAAGTAGATTATTTTTTTTAACTTTATTAACTCAATTTTATGATTTTTTTCCCTGCATTTGTTTACTTTTTGAAATGTGTTTTGTTTTGGAATTACAAGCAATGGAGTGATGGGAAAATTAGTAATCCTGTTATTGGTAATACTGTAACTGCCCTTCCCCTTTCTTCAAGCTGAGTCATAAGTGCCCTAAATACCTGAACAGGAGGCCCCCTCAATCCTCAATGTCCTTCAAAAAACTAAGTCAGTCATGCTACAGGCAAACCAAAGCTTTGGTTTAAATAAAATAATCCTATAATGGACAGAAAAAGTGTTATTTAAACCAAAGCTTTGGTTTAAATAACACGTTTTCTGTCCACTATAGGATTATTTTAAGCCAATCACTGAACTGTGTGCAGTTGGCCATTCAAGTAAACTAAAACCTCTAATTGTGTTTTTGTTTCACACAGTGTTATAGGGGTAAGCGCAGATGACACTTTTTTCCTTTTATGTTTTATACATGTTACTGGGCTGGATACATCTGGTAGTTACACCAGGACCAGGGACCAGGCGCCACAACGTTTTTTCTGTATTATGCATATTTTGTTGTATTTCTCGCCAGGTGGTCTTTGCAGCTATTCCGTTCCGTGGTTTTGTTTTTGATCCCATGGTGGAATCGTTTCTGAGGAGGGTATGAATGAAAGCCCACCAGTCTTCCTCATGACTGGCGATGAGCCGAATACCCCTATGTTCGGTTCGCATTCAAACTTGAACAATTTCAAAAGTTCGAGTTCGAACGTGAACACTATTCGAACTCAATGCAAGTCAATGGGACTCGAACGTTCGAATTTTAGAGTGCCCTCCAAGATGGCATATATGCAAGAAATTTTCCATAAAAGGTGTATGGGGGTCCGGGTAGTGCCCTGGGGGACAGGGAACAAGGACAAAAAGTTTAAAGAAAAACGTTTTTAAAGGAACGGTGAGTTTTCCATGAAATAAAGGTTAAGAATAAAAACGAAAAATTCCTTCAAATATCGTGCCTAGGAGGTCCCCATAACCTGCCCTTGAAGTGGCGGATTTGTAGGATGTATAGAAACATTTAAAAACAAAAAAAATGACATTTCAAATAATGGTAAATGTTTTTCCTTTAATCTATTCATAAACAACTGCTTGGGGCGGCAGCCTGTATGAAAAAAGGAGACATTTTAGGACACGCAGATCAAGTTTAGTGATTTTTTGGCTTAAAATTGGGCCTTTAGTGTCGGCAACAGTGCCGTCACACCGTAACCCCTCCGTGGTATTGTGGAAGAGTGCAGGGTTGGACCCTGCGGTCCAATATTAAAATGATATGAATCTGGTATAGGTATCAGTGGCAGTGCACCCAAATATTGTGCCTTTGGTGGCAGCAAGTGCCTTCACACCGTAAGTAACCCCTCTGTGGTATTGTGGAAGAGTGCAGTGTTGGACCCTGCGCTCCAATATTAAAATATGAATCTGGTACAGGTGTCAGTGCACCCAAATATAGTGCCTTTGGCGGAAGCAAGTGCCTTCACACCATAACCCCTTTGTGGTATTGTGGAAGAGTGCAGGGTTGCACTCTGCGGTCCAATATTAAAATGATATGAATCTGGTACAGGCGTCAGTGCAACCAAATATTGTGCCTTTGGTGGCAGCAAATGCCTTCACACTGTAACCCCTTTGTGGTATTGTGGAAGAGTGCAGTGGTGGAGATTTTGGGAATGCAGAAGAGATCCCCGATCTATTCAGTTACGTCAGCATCAGGGGATTGATAGCTGCTGATCCAGGACTGATTCATTTTTAAAACAGAAAAATGGGGATAGAGATCTAGAAGGAACAGGAATGGTACATAGTATAATACTGTAAAAACAGTTGCAGTCACACGAAGCCTCTGTTAAAATCTCACTCACAAGATGTGGCGGGTATCAATGCATATAGCGTTATCTTTGATTAGCCCGGAATGCTATCCTGCGATCTCACCAGATTCCGTGTCACTCCACTGACTTAAAGATAACGATAACGCTATATGCATTGATACCCGCCACATCTTGTGAGTGAGATTTTAACAGAGGCTTCGTGTGACTGCAACTGTTTTTACAGTATTATACTATGTATCATTCCTGTTCCTTCTAGATCTCTATCCCCATTTTTCTGTTTTGTTTACTGTACGTCGTTTGGAGGAGACGCTTTAGAGATCTAAAAGGTTGTATACCACCATTTGCTTATTCACTTATAACCTTGGGAAAGAGCACATTTCTGTTTTTGCTCTGATTCATTTTTATAAATGTCAGCCGGTCTACAGAGTCACTGGACAGACGCACTCTTTTGTCTGTGACAAAACCTCCAGCGGCACTGAACGTCCTTTCAGAAAGCACGCTGGATGAAGGGCAACCTAGTAGCTGCATAGCATATTGGCTAAGTTCTGGCCAGTGATCCAATCTCAACACCCAGTAAGCCAGTCGATCATCTGCTGTAAAGGTATCCAGGTCTGCTCTTGCCCCTAGGTAGTCCTGCAACATATGGTGAAGACGCTGGCAATGGGTGCCTACATTTGACGACCCTGTGCGTCGAGGACTAAAAAAAATTAAAAAGGCATCAGTCAAGCGGCCTTGGCCTTCACCGCTCGTCCTCTGATCATCCGCAGCCTCAGAAGCACCTGTGTCATCACTTGGTAACCTACCAGTGCCTGGAAAGGTGTTACACAAGTGTTGCTTTAGAGTGTACTCAAGTTGTTTCATCCGGTCCTCCTTCTGTGCGGACAGGATGAGCTCTGCAACTTTACCCTTGTATCGTGGATCAAGAAGGCTTGCAAACCAGTAATGATCCCTCTCCTTGATAGCACAAATCCTGGGGTCCTTCAGCAGGCTTTGCACGATAAGGGAGCCCATGCAGCATAGGTTGGAGGTGGCATTAGCTTCTGAGTCTTCTTGGTCAATGAGGATGACCCCATCGTGCACTTCCTCCTCCCAGCCACGTACTAGTCCTTGGGTTTCTGGGCACACAAAACCCTCCCTTGAGGAATCCCCACCTTCAATGCCCCCACTACTTAAATAGTCCTCCTCCTCCTCCTGTCTGATCTGAGGACCCGCAGGAATGCTGTCTACGTAAAAACTGGGGCCTTGAGAGCTAGGGAAGGCCTCCTCTTCCTCCCGCTGCTCTGCCTCTAGTGCCACATCTATAATTCCCAACATAGTGCGCTACAGCAGGAACACTAAAGGAATTGTGTCACTGATGTATGCACTGTCCCTGCTCACCGTCCTCGTTGCCTCCTCAAATGGTGACAATACAGTGCATGCATCCTTGATCATCAGCCACTGCGGGTGGGAAACCAAGTTGACCTGAACTTGTCCTTGTGCCATACTCACACAGGTACTCATTGATGGCCCTCTGCTGCTTGTGCAGACGCTGCAGCATTGCTAATGTCAAGTTCCACCTGGTGGGCATGTCACAGATCAGATGGTTTGTGGGAAGGTGGAATTCTCTTTGAATTTCTGCCAGGCGAACACTTGCTGGGAATGACCGTCTGAAGTGGCTGCAGACTTTTCTGGCCTGGCTGAGAAGCTGTGCCAGCCCTGGGTACCTGGTTAGGAAACGATGTACCACCAGATTTGGGACGTGTGCTAGGCATGGTACATGCGTCAACTTACCCTGGCGTAGGGCGGAGAGAAGGTTGCTGCCATTATCACACACGACCATTTTCAGCTGAAGCTGGCGTGGTGTTAACTATCTCTGCACCTTCCCCTGCAGAGCAGACAGAATTTCTGTCCGGTGTAGCTCCTGTCCCCTAAACAAACCAGCACAAGCACAGTATGGCATCTTTTTGCTTGAGCCATTGCGTAGCCCCTGCCACGAGTCGTTTAACTACCACTTCGCCAGAGACAGAGAAGGAGGAGGAGGAAGAGGTGGTGGAGCAGACAGACCTCATACAAGCAGCTTTCTGGAGGCGTGGTGGATGAACAAGCTCCAGCACAAAGCCCCATCCTGGATCCCTCCCAGCTGCAAGCAGAGTTACCTAGTGCGCCGTGAAGGAAATGTAACGGCCCTGTCCATGCTTGCTGGACCACGTGTCTAAAGTCATGTGCACCTTGCTGCTTACTGCCTTTCCTAATGACTCCATAACATTGTGTTCCACATGCTGGTATAGTGCTGGAATGGCCTTCCGTGAAAAGAATTGGCATTTTGGAACCTGCCACTGTGGTACAGCACATTCAGCAAATTCACGGAAGGAAGCAGAGTCCACCAGCTGGAAAGGCAGCAGCTGTAATGCGAGTAATTTTGCTAAACTGGCATTTAGACACTGTGCTTGGGGATGGTTGGGACTATATTTTTTCTTTCGCTGCAGCAGTTGGGTCAATGTAATCTGACTGCGTAAATCTTCAGCTGATGGGATGCTGTCACATTCTGAGGATGGACCTGGTACACCCATTACTGTAGCATCATCCCTGTCAGTGGAGGTTGTAGGCAATGACATGGCAGGACATATAGTGGGGGTAGAGACGGATGAGGAGGACCTATGCAAATTGTTGTGTCAACCGGATGCGTGGCAGGTGGTCATATGTTGCCTCAAGCACGTGGTACCCAAGCGTGGGATGTCTTTCCCACGATTGATCCTCATCTGACATAGATTACAAATAGCAGCGGTGCAGTCTGCTGCACATTTCTTAAAGAACTCCCAGACAGCAGACTTCCTGTACATGTACTTTGAGACAACAGCGCTCTGCACCTGAGCAGCTGTGACTTCTAAATGCCTTGGCTGGCTACGGTTGCTCATAGAGGACGTTGTGCCTCGTGTTTGTTGTTCCTCCTCCTCACTTGACTCCTCTGTTCGATCAGGCACCCGGGTGGAGTCGGTGACCTCATCATCGTCATCACCCCCTATCTCCTCGTCACTGGAGCCAACTCGGCAGTATGCTGCAGCTGCTGGGGGAACATGAGTGCCAGTTATTTCTGTTTCACTGGCACCCCCTCCCTCTAGGTTGATTATACTCCCTTCCTCAACCTCAGAATTTGAATCAGAGCACTGGAGTTGCTGCGCATCCTCAAGCAGCATGTCACTGTCATTGTAGTCAAACAATTCAGCGGACTCCTCCGTGTATGGTGGTTACGGCAGGAGTATCTGTGGACATGGAGGCTGCATTTAGATGCTTTGGCAGCTGAGGTGGACTGTAAACCACTACAAGCCTGGCTGGCAGAGGACTCGGAAGATGAGGATGGCCTGGTTAGCCAATCCACCAAATCCGCTGTATGTTGCTGCTGCTTAAGATGGCCAGCACCAGTTAGAAAGGACAAGAGTGCCCCTGCAGAGGATGCACCACGTCCACGACGACCAGAGGCACAGCCTCCCAACACAGAGGCTGCTTGCCCTCTTATCTGTGTCTGGGAGCGTCTGCCTGTCCTTTTTGGTCTTTCTGACATGGTGAGTGATATATAGATTAACCTCCCTGGCGGTCTAATTTTTTCAAAATTTTGTGTCTAAAAGCGTCTCAATTTTTTTTTAAAGGAAACGTGTTTTTGTACATAGTTAGCCTGTAATAATTAGGAATCACGCACTGAAATCCGTGAAATCAAGAGTTCTTACTGGTAAAATCCTTTATAAATAAATTAATTAATTTAAAAAAATAGTAAATACACTTAGTCCGATAATGTTTGAAACACGACATAATAATTTATTATCCCAAAAATAATTATCCAAGATAATGCAAATAAATGATATTCAATAAAATACAACAAAAAACACTGAAATCTGTCTGAGAACAAGGGTGAGACGATGTATGGTCTATTTCTTATCCTGTACTGCCACCTAGTGGCCGTTCATAAACATTGCATTTTGTATTCAGTGTTTATTATGAATGAAATTTGCTGTGGTCCTGCCCCCCTGCATCATGTGACTCGCAGGGAGCCTTCCAGGAAACAGCTCACCGCGATCACACTGCGGGGGACAGCGAGGGAGTGCAGGAGGAGGTGAGTATGCATCCAGCCCGAGTGTGGCTCGGGGTTACCGTTCGTGGTAGTGAAATTTAACCCTGAGTCACACTCGGGAATACCGGAAGGGAGGTTAAAGATATACAGAACTGTGATTCAACTCTGTTATAAAAATTGGAGATATGCAGAACTCTGATTCAACAGTGTTATCTAGATTAAAGATTTCCAGAACTCTGGTATAACGCAGTGAGACACCCTGATAGCTGACAGCCAGTGACAAGACACAGATTAATATTCTCAGAAACCACCTATAAATCATTGAGACCCCCTGATGGGTGGCAGTGACAAGACTCAAATTACAATTCCCAGGAACCTCCTATAAATCAGTGAGACCCCCTGATGGATGGCAGTGACAAGACACAAATTACAATTCCCAGGAACCTCCTATAAATCAGTGAGACCCCCTGATGGATGGCAGTGACAAGTCACAAATTTCAATTCCCAGGACCCTCCTATAAATCAGTGAGACCCCCTGATGGGTGACAGTGACAAGACACAAATTACAATTCCCAGGAACCTCCTATAATTCAGTGAGACCCTCTGATGGGTGGCAGTGACAAGACACAAATTTCATTTCCCAGGACCCTCCTATAAATCAGTGAGACCCCCTGATGGGTGGCAGTGACAAGACACAAATTACAATTCCCAGGAACCTCCTATAAATCAGTGAGACCCCCCGATGGGTGGCAGTGACAAGACACAGTTTACAATTCCCAGATATCTTGTAGAAGTGAGACCCCCCCCAATAGCTGCTGGCAGTGAGAACACACAGATTACAACAATTCCCAGATATCTTGTAGAAGTGAGACCCCCCCCCCCCAATAGCTGCTGGCAGTGAGAACACACACCTGTAGTCAGGTGCAAGGCTGTAGCCAATTACAAGCTTCAGGCCAGTGGAAAAGTGCATTGTGGTCCATTGTGGTGCATTGTGGGCGAACACGCGGAAATGTTCGGAGTTCGGCGGATAGCCGAACGGCCAATGTTCGATGCGAACTCCGAACAGATCGAACTGAACATCTCATCCCTACTCATGACTGAGAAGCAGCATGAGCATATGTGGTTTGCAAGAAAGCAGCCTGTGGTTTCGTTAGGTAGGACTGGAGGTGCTTGACGCGGCAGGGGAGCTTACACTTTAATGGCCATTCAAGTAAACTAAAACCTATAATTGTTTCAAACAGTGATATAGGGATAAGCGCAGATGACACTTTTTTTCTTGTTATGTTTTATACATGTTACTAGATAAGATACATCTGGTAGTTGCAGCCTCCCCGGTGGTGATGAGGCCCGACACCGTTCTTTCTGTATGGGTGCAGTTTATGTTTGTGAAGTTATTTTATTTTCAGATTGTTAAATAATATACGGTTTTCTATATCATTTCAATGACTGCAGAGAATATACTGAAGGCTTAAATTGGCAAGGATTGAAAAGACAATAAAACATTTGTATACTGTGAATAAGAGGGCTCTACTTTTATAGTTACTGTTTGGCCTATACTCTGTAAAGTTTTAAATGCGCTGCAGACAATAAAGACAATACATCTTTTTCAGAATACTGTTTCAAATACCCATTGTGTGTCACATTTTATAGAGATTTTCCTGTGTTTTAGAGTGTTTTCACGGCTTGAAAACAATGAGAATGCATGGGAATGACAGTCTATCTGTACATGTCTTTGAAGTGGCATACTATTGAGTGTGGTACCCAGAACTAAAGAATCACTGCAGCTTCTACAGCTTTGACAATAGACTTTGGATAATGTTTCCATGACAACACATCATTATTTTCTTCATATTATACATTAAAGCTAAAAAAAGTTAGTAAGTCAAGTTTCTGTTTATTGAGTGCCTTGCTAGCAGGAGTAGACTGTGAACAACCAGCCCAAATGTCAGCCCCCTATCTAGGTCTACATTCACTAAAACACCAATCAACCATGAAAGACTTTTACCTGCTCTGCTATTACCACATTTTTTAGTAACATTACGGTGCTGTCTCTGCAGGCCTGTATGCCTTCAGAGGTTGGCATGCAAAAAATGACACGGTCATGAAAAAAATCTTGGGCTGTATTCCAACCGTGGTGTAAACTTAACCAGAGCTGTTGTAAACTTACCAGAGTCATTATAGTCTATGGAGTTGATAAGTTTGGAACAGCTCTGTTACCTTTACACCAAACTTGGAATAGGGCCCCTCCTGGATGAGTTCTCCTCCCTGTTAAAGCCTGTGTATCAAGTTTACTGAACCTGACACCATAGCTTTACTTGAGTGTTGATGCCTCGGCAGCTCCTACATATGTAGGAAACATTGTGTGGCAACTGACTGGTGTGGTCTCTGCACAAGTGAGTATGCTCAGACCACCAATGTTTACTATTCAATCCGTACCGATGACTTATATTAAGCAATGTTGGGAACACAACATTCTGAATTTATATCTTTTGGATTAAATATACTGTATCAGGGTTAGTCAAAGAGAGCCGATCTGGCCGCGAAAGGTAACCGAACACTGAAATTCAGCGTACGGTTACCTTTCCTGGCCATTCGGCTATTGAGAGAGCAAGCAGTTCGCCAAATGTTGGCGAATTGCCTGCACATACGGTGCCTGTTCTTTGCCTGTTCAAGGGCAGTGAAATCCCCATAGAGAAGCAATGCTTTGTCTATTCAGAGAACACAAAACAGCAGGGAAAAGTTGCCGAAATGCCCTGCTGTTCGGTAGTTTCATTCAATAGATTTATTCAGGCGATTCCCATAGGCTTCACTGTTAAAAATATTCCCGTTTTAATGCAATATCTAATAAACCATTAATTATTATATTCTGCAGTAAAAAGTCTCTTTATTTCTAGATTTTTTAGGATCTTTCAGGCATTTGTTGGGATTGTTTTGTCAACTTTTCTTAAATCGTTTTTTTTTTCATTTTTCTGTAACAGACCTTTTTATTATCATTCATTGGATCTTATATGTAAATTTCCAACATTTTCATTCAGGAGTTTTTTTGCAAACAGCGTTTCAAATTTCAAACTTTCAAGCGTACTTTTTTGTTTTTTTCCATCTCATTCGTCTGCATGTTGGGTTTTTCTGGCGGCTGCTCCGTGATCGGCGGCTAGTTGGGTTTCTCCGGCGTGTTCGGCGGGGTTAATCCAGCTATTTTCTGCAGGTTTCGGTGAGTGTTCGGCGAGCTTTGCAGTGAGTGTTCGTTGGATTCGCGGTGAGTTTTCCCTGCAGTATGGTGGCCCTGTGGTGCTTGCTTAATACACCGCAGGGTCGGCGAACTAGGATCGCCGAATCGCGACGATTTACAGGGAACGAAAAGTCAACGAACGTGCGGTGACTTTTCGATTATCTTTGAATAACCTTGTAGATGTCATCAATATAGATAAGAGGATTCAAGATATCAATGCAACTGCCAATTTTAAGGTGCTTGCTTCCTTGTATGTAACTAATCAGATGCAGATCAATATACATTCTTTAAACCATTCAGATAGGAAATTTTGGAGATTTGTTACAATCTCTAAATTATTTCTTGAAATGCATTTAACGCCACGCTGTACAGTGGCAAGAAAAAGTATGTGAACCCTTTGTGATTATGTGGAGTTTTGCATGAATTGGTCATAAAATGTGCTCTGATCTTCATCTAAGTCACAACTATTTTAAAAACACAGTCTGCTTAAAATAATACACCACAAACATTATATTGTCACGTTCCCACGTTCCAACCCTGTCTCCCTGCCCTCTGTATTCCTTATGTCTGTGTTTCCCTGTGCTGCTTTCCCTGACATGCAGCTCAAGGGTTAAGTTCATGGCTCGTTGAGCTTCTGCTGGTGATTATGGGCTGATTACTCCCCTATATAAAGCCATGGGCCCATATCACCATGCTCTTGCATCCTGGTTCACTTCAGCTACAGATTTGTTCCTGAGAGCTCCCTGTTATTCTATCCTAGTTCTTTCTCAGTGTTTCCCCCTTGTCTGAGTTCTAGGTTTCTAATTGACTTCCTGGTATTGACCCTCTGGCCTGGCTGACGGATTTTCTCTGGTGCTATATCCCCGCTTTGGCTCAAGGTATACGTATTGGTTTTGACCCCTGGCTTATTTATTGACCACTCTTCTGGACATCCCTAGCTGTCCTGTGCTTATCGTATTATATGTTGTGTGTCCCTGTAGACCACGGCTTTAGTATATTGAAGTCCTGCCCTGCAAGTTGTTGAGTATATTCTCCTTCAGGTGTCTGTGTTTTCCCAGGACTCTGCACGGCTACAAGGTAACCTTTTTCTATTAGTGCAGATTCGGCCACTCTAAGGACCGATCTATCAGTATAGGGCTCCTTTGGTATTTAGCCGTGCAGAGGTCCCCAGTCGTGGTTTATTTACTTTTCCTGATCGTTGTGTCACGCATCTCTGCGTATAGCGGCTTTTCCTCTTACCTGGGCCCTACTTGGCACATGCCAGGTACCGCCATTGTGGCTGAACGTGACATATATGTTTTCATGTGTTTATTGAAAATAACATGTAAACATTCACAGTGCAGGGTGGAAAAAGTATGTGAACCTTTGGACTTAATAACTGGTTGACCCTCCTTTGGCAGCAATAACCTCAACCAAACGTTTCCTGTAGTTGCAGATCAGACCTGCACAACGATCTGGAGTAATTTTGGACACTCGTCTTCACAAAACTGTTTCAGTGTAGCAATATTCTGGGATGTCTGGTGTGAATCGCTCTCTTAGGCTAGGGACAGATGAGCGCATTTTCTGCGGCCACCGTCAAAATGTACGTCGATGCGTGCGCACGCATTTTTTCACGGAATACGCTTAAGTGGTCAGACGATGCGCAATCTGGACGTATTTCATGACGATGGGGTGAAAAGAGTCTAGGAAATCCGGCTGTTTGAACGTTATGTTGGCCGCACACTAGCAGCGTCTGACATCTCCTAATCACGCACACACGCTGCTATGCGGCCGCAGCGCACTCTGTACGTCAGTACCAGCGGTTTAACGTTCTCGAAAAAATGCGTTCATTTTCCACTTGCGTGCGCGGCCGGACTTTTGTGCGACCGTACTTCGTATTTGGCTGTCATTGCCCCTCATCTGCTGCTAGTGCGGCCGTGATTATGTGCGCCAGAACGCGCGTTCGCACTGCCTCAGTCTGACCCTAGCCTTAAGGTCATGCCACAGCATTTCAATCGGGTTGAGGTCAGGACTCTGACTGGGCCACTCCAGAAGGTGTATTTTGTTTTGTTGAAGCCATTCTTTTGTTGAATTACTTGTATGCTTTGGGTCATTGTCCTGATGCATCACCCATCCTCTGCGGAGCTTCAGTTGGCGGACAGATGGTCTTACGTTTTCCTGCAAAATGTCTTGATAAACTCTGGAATTCATTTTTCTATCAATGACAACAATCCGTCCAGGCCCTGAGGCAGCAAAGCAGCCCCAAACCATGATGCTCCCTCCGCCTTGTTTTACAGTGGGGATGAGGTTTTGAAGTTGGTGTGCTGTGCCTTTTTTTCTCCACACATAGTGTTGTGTGTTTTTTCCAAACAACTCAATTTTGGTTTCATCTGTCCACTGAATATTTTGCCAGTAGTGCTGTGGAACATCCAGGTGCTCTTTTGTAAACTTCAAACGTGCTGCAATATTCTTTTTGGACAGCAATGGCTTCCTCCGTGGTGTCCTCCCATGTACTCCATTTTTGTTTAATGTTTTCCTTATTGTAGATGTGTCAACAAAAATGTTAGCATGTGCCATAGATTTCTGTAAGTCTTTAGCTGACACTCTAGGATTCTTCTTTACCTCATTAAGCATTCTACGCTGTGCTCTTACAGTCATCTTTACAGGACAACCACGCCTAGGGAGAGTAGCAACAGTGCTGAACTTTCTCCATTTGTAGACAGTCTGTCTTACCGTGGACACATGAACATCAAGGCTTTTGGAGATACTTTTGTAACCCTTTCCAGCTTCATGCAAGTCAACAATTCTTGATCGTAGGTCTTCTGAGAGCTCTTTTCTGGGAGGCATGGTTCACATCAGGCAGTGCTTCTTGAAACCAGTAAACCCAAAACTGGTGTGTGTTTTTAAAGGGCAGGACAGCTTTCAGCAACACATCCAATAATATCACACTGATTGGACTCAAGGTTGGCTCACTCCTGGCTCCAATTAGCTCTTGGAGAAGTCATTAGGCTAGGGGTTCACATACTTTTTCCACCCTGCACTGTGAATGTTTACAGGTTCTGTTCAATAAAAACATGAAAACATATAATGTTTGTGTTGTATTATTTTAAGCAGACTGTGTTTTTCAAATTGTTGTGACTTCGATGAAGATCAGAGCACATTTTATGACCAATTCATGCAAAACTCTGCGTAATCCCAAAGGGTTCACATACTTTTTCTTGCCACTGTATATATAACTGACTAGTCATGATGAGATCAAGCAAATGTTAAACATGTCGCTTTCTTGAAATAAGAACGGATACATTTTGTCTGTAACATTTATAAAAAGCCATCTGTTATTTCATCAGCAGAGGAAATGTGCAGGAACATGAATTTTAGCTTCACCCACAGAATTCTGAGTAAAACATTTGTCAGTATTAACTCCCACAATGTTTGAAGTTCTGCCCAGTCCTGCCATGAATTTTAGCTAATACGAATAAATTAAAAAAAGAAGAGGGGGTGACGCGCCCACCGGAAAAGTATCTATCCCACTCGCTGAATGTTGTGTGTGGGGGTTTCTCTAAATACCCGAGTAACAATTTTGCAGAAAGAAATACAACACAGCGCTCAAAAGACCTAAGTCCAAAGGAAAGTGGGGTAGACACACAGTATGTCCATAAACAGTAGTCCTTGTCCTAGACATTTATTCACTTAAAATAGACAAATCATATCTATCAGACCAGGACGCGTTTCGCCAACAGTGGCTTCCAGCTGAGGAAGCCACTGTTGGCAAAACGCGTCCTGGTCTGGTAGATATGATTTGTCTATTTTAAGTGAATAAATGTCTTTATTTTAAAACCCAAATCGCTGTCTGCCTTTATAAACCCTGCAAAGAAGGTCTGGGGAACACCTTATGATTCCCTATGCGTTTTGTGATGGAGCCAACAGAGGCTCACTGCTTGTGAGTTTGAATTTGGCACTCTTTTCTAAACTATAGAATTATATATGATTTATCGCACTAGGAGGTGCCTTTTTGGTCTCTGTCAATTTTTCTACAGCATTCCTCTTTTGGCGAATTCCGGAGAAGTCGTTTGGAGGGTCTATGGGCACCTGATATAAAGTCCCTGCCCGCTTTACTCCTAAGAGCCGGTTGTAGGCTCCCCAGAATGTGAGTTAAAAATCAATATAAGTTACTCTCATCTTGGGTGCTGTCATACTGCACAATTTTTGGTCCTCTTTGTGTTTTTTCCTGCAGCGCACACTTCATCTGCATTTTTAAGAAGATCTACTCCCAAAGACAAGGACTACTGTTTATGGACATACTGTGTGTCTACCCCACTTTCCTTTGGACTTAGGTCTTTTGAGCGCTGTGTTGTATTTCTTTCTGCAAAATACGAATAAATAGCCAATGTCAGTAAATGACAAAGTCACTACTCTGAAATCTGATCGCAATGGACTTCATATAGTTTTATACATACTTGAAAACGGGAGAAATCTCATTGTATCCTTCCTGGTAAAATAATTTATAAATAAATAATTGTATGCAGTAATCTAGGTTGAAAAAAAAAGACTTTAAAGCCACCAGGATCAACCTGTGCTATTCACAGTATATCTAAGTGAATAGGAGGCAAATAAATGCAAATTCTAGGGAAGAAGCATGTCGAAAGTGAACACACCACAGTGCAGCCCACTAGTGCCTTTGCCCACTCTCAAGGGGTTTTCAATAAGAGCCGACCCTGCCACCGAATTGCACCGAATGGTGAATTTTACCATACAGTGTGATTTCTTGGCAGTTCGGCTATTCAGAAAGCTGTCAATTCACCATATATTGGCGAATTGCTATCGAAATATGGTGCATTTCACTGCGGATTGCTGCAAATCGGCAACCTTCGGCGCCAGCGAAATTAACCATTGCTTCTCTATGGGACAATCTAGTCAGAGAAAGCCAAACTGCACCAAAATGTTGCCGAAATGCCCTGATTTTCGGTAGTTCAGTTTGACAGATTTAAACAGGTGAATCCCATAGGATTCAATGTAAAAAAATATTAGCGTATGTATTATTTTTTTATTCTACGGTTTATTCTTTTCATTTGCAGCAAAAGGCACCTTTATTTATAAATTAAGGTATTTTTCGGGATTTTTTTGGGCGAAATGTTTGATTCCTGTTTCTTTATGACGTTTTCTTTATTGTGCAACAGCCGTTTTATTTTTTATAGGACCTTTATTATTATTTTCATTAGGGATGCACCGATACCACTTTTTTAAGACCGAGTACCGATACTTTTTAAAAGTACTCACCGATACCGAGTACCGATACTTTTCTTCAATGTCATGTGACGCTTTCCAATAAGAACAGACCATATAAAAATGCACCCAGCTCACATGTATATCCCCCCATATATATATATATATATATATATATATATATATTCATGGATATTGCCCCAGCTCACACATGGATATTGCCCCAGCTCACACATGGATATTGCCCCAGCTCACACATGGAGATTTGCCCCAGCTCACACATGGAGATTTTCCCCAGCTCACACATGGATATTGCCCCAGCTCACACATGGAGATTTGCCCCAGCTCACACATGGAGATTTGCCCCAGCTCACACATGGATATTGCCCCAGCTCACACATGGAGATTTGCCCCCCAGCTTATGGATTTGCCCCCCCAGCTCACACATGGTTATGCCCCCCAGCTCACACATGGTTATGCCCCCCAGCTCATGGGTATGCCCCCCAGCTCATGGATATGCCCCCCAGCTCACACATGGATATGCCCCCCAGCTCATGGATATGCCCCCCAGCTCACACATGGGTATGCCCCCCAGCTCATGGTATGCCCCCCAGCTCACACATGGGTATGCCCCCCAGCTCATGGGTATGCCCCCCAGCTCACACATGGGTATGCCCCCCAGCTCACACATGGATATGCCCCCCAGCTCACACATGGGTATGCCCCCCAGCTCATGCCCCCCCCCAACGATACTTACCTTCCTGGGCGCCGCCGGGAATGTCTCCGTGCGCGCGCTCGTTGGAAGGACCCCAGCTGCGACCACGTGGGACCATGTGATCACGGCTGGGGTCCTTCCAATGAGCGCGCGCGGGGAAACTTTCCCGGCGTCGCCCAGGAAGGTAAGTATGAGCGGAGAGCAGCTGCAGGGCCTGTCTGAATGCTCTATCTGCATTCAGACAGGCCCTGCAGCTGCTTAGTGTGTTTATACTTACCTTCCTGGGCGCCGCCAGGAATGTCTCCGCGCGTGCGCTCGTTGGAAGGACCCCAGCCGCGATCACATGGTCCCACGTGGTCGCGGCTGGGGTCCTTCCAACGAGCGCACGCGCGGAGACATTCCCGGCGGCGCCCAGGAAGGTAGGTATCTCAGAGAGCTCCAGGGGCGGCTGTCCGAATGCCGATAGAGCATTCGGACAGCCGCCGCAGCCCCTCGGATGCCGGCAAGTCGGCTCAATGCCGGCTTCCGGTATCGGAAAAAATATCGGGGGGTACTGCACGAGTACCAAGTACTCCTGCAGTACCCAGTATCGGCCCCGATACCGATACTAGTATCGGTATCGGTGCAACCCTAATTTTCATGCATTTTTATTGTTTCAAACACCTTTTTTAAAATAGCAGAGTTCCTTCCTTTTTTTTTTTTACCAGTTCGGTGCCTGATTGGCTAATTTTGGTGGATTCGGTGGATCGTCAACTATTTTCAGTGGCGTTGGAGTTTGGCAGGTTGGTGGCTTTCAGTGGTCTTCGGCGGATCCCGTTCGGCACACTTCGGGGAATTTCCACGTACAGTGCCCTTTTGACGCCATTTGGCTATTCAGAGAGCAGGCAGTTCGCCAAATATGTTCGCCAAGTATGGTGCCTGTTCGAAGGCAGTGAAATCCCCCATAGAGATGAGATGGTTAATCTATTCAGAGAACACCGAACAGCAGTGAAAAAACAGGCTCTAATCACCTGGTGTGAGCTAAAGCGCCATTGCTAAAGAAGACGTTTAGCCCAAGTCTCTAAAACTTAGCGCCTGACGACCTAATAACAGATCACCTTGTCCGCAGGAGTCTGTGTACAAGATCGTTTAGTGCATGCTAAGGAATCGCTATGACCGTGGCTGGGAACCAGTGCTAATGCTGTTGTGTACAGGATAGAACCTTGTATAAATATGAATGCATCCAGCGAATAGTCCTCACACGCTGCATTATTAAAATCCTCCAAGGTCGCCGTATCATCCATGTTTTGATGCACACACATATTAATTAAAGGCTGATGGGCATTGCATGATAAATGCCACCCAACAGCATGTAGAATCATTACACTGCATTTAATAGATCCAAAAAGGAAGGCCAAGTGAGCGACAAAAATTTCCCTGCTGCAGCAGTTATATTATACATGTTTCAAGGCAATAATTATCCATGTGTCCCTTTAAACATGGTCCTAACCCTAACCCTAATACTCAACTGCTTACATACTATGAATAACCCCCAGCATAAAAATGTTTAAAATTAGGCAATATGTTAGAATTAGGATATACAGTATGTGGATAAAGGATACATATATCATAATAGAGCCTACTGCAACAGCAGCGACATTGTTTACCATATCCATTGCTATGGTGTATGGGGCCAAGAGAACACCTGTGCCGCAGTCCTTTAAATTGTCTGTTAATTTTGGGCGAAGACCTGTTTTTTTTGGTGTTGGCATCAGGGTTGAGCAGTAGGTAAAATTTTGCGATTAGCGTCGCTCCACAGATTAGCGCAGCACCAAGTGATCTTTTAGTTACAAAAGC
This sequence comes from Leptobrachium leishanense, assembly GCA_009667805.1. Taxonomy (NCBI): domain Eukaryota; kingdom Metazoa; phylum Chordata; class Amphibia; order Anura; family Megophryidae; genus Leptobrachium; species Leptobrachium leishanense. Next base: position 122,558,317 of record CM019067.1, on the reverse strand, counting down.
GCTAAAGATCTCTAGCATGCCCCATGTTAAATATAGGACGCGGAAAGTACAGTAAGCTACGACACGCTAAATGATTTTTCCCGTTTGTCATGAGAGACAAATGATCTGTTGGTGCGACTCAATTAACCTGACGCTAACGCAAAAACATGCCAATGCTAGGGCTAGCTCACACCAGGTGATAGTGCCCCAAGTTGCCCTATACAACAAAACACACCTGCATGGCACTCAAAGAGTTAAAAAAAATAAAGGAAGTTAAATCAATTTCTAAAGTATATTTTCTTTTCTATACTATTGACACACTGTTCCGATTTTCTTTTTATTGACAATTTTTGACATTTTTTCTTCTTTCATTATAGCTCCATGTGAAGCCAACTCATTTTTTTGTCATAGTAATATGTGCATTAATAATACATTGGTCTGCAATGGAGTGCAGAACTGTGTGTACCCATGGGACGAAAACCACTGCAAAGGTAATATACCGTTTATGAAAAGGGTACAGATAAGCAATAACTTTTTCATTTCTATGAATTAGGTTACTAATTGCTCCACATTAAGAAAAAAAAGTGATTTTCTACAGCTACATATTGCAATCGATACAGTACAGAAAGAATTTAATAAATAAATGTTATATTTTATATAACTATAGTCTATTTGGATATATGTGTTTGACAAACTGGAATTCAATCAAAATACATATCTTAGTTATATATATTCCAGCATGAAAGGTATTTTAAGTACTAAGATTGTCCTTTAATGTCCCTTTGAAGGCAAATGAGCTAATAAAGTTATGTCTGTTCATTCATATTGTAATTCAAAATTTGCAGAAACAGTATTTATAGATATTTTCTTTTTGAGAAAGGATTTTACCAGGAAGGATACATTGAGATTCCTCTCCTTTTCAAGTATGTCCTGGGTGGTGAGTATGTACCGTTGGGTGTCTTGCCCAAGGACACTTACTGGAGAGGTTGCTCGCTGGGATGGAACCCATGACTCCACAGGCTCTCTCCACGCAGAGCAGTGATGTTACCTCTACTCCACCCAGCTGGTACATATGTTAGTTAACCCCTTCAATATCAAGTTGTTTTCCATAAAACCATTGGCATGACCTAGTGGTTTTATGGAAAATGCCTTTCTATTAACCTCACAGTAAATAGAGGTGTCCCACTGTATGTTCACGGTTGAGAAGTCCTATTTGACAGACAGAGGTCTCCGTCTGCTGGCCAAAAAGTGCTACTATGCTATATTATAGGTTAAGGTTCATAGTTGCGTTCAGGAAAAATGATTTTCAAAATTTATCACATAATTTCAACACATAGGCTATTATGCGTGATATATTGATATTTCAGGGGCATGTTCTGGAGCCCATTTGCAAACAAATTTAGTTTGCAATAGGTGGAATTCCTTATCGCTTTGCTCCAGAATTAAACCACATTGTGTATGCTTGAGATTGGGGCAACAGCAGGTGCTTTTTATGATTAACAGGTCGATTCAAAGAATGGTGAAACTCAAGAGAATGACTGGAGAAGTGAAAATTCTAGGTCAAAATAGCCAAACCAGAAAAATTCTCCCATTTATCTCACTTTCCAAATCAGCTATTTGGTCTAGATTGTTCTCTTCTCCTGCCAATTCTCTTGAGTTTCACCTTTCTCTGAATAGACCCGTAAGTATACTCAATCTTGATAGAGAAGGAGTTATTCTGAATGATGCCACGCTACAAAAACTAGATGTAGTGCTAGTTCCAGATGCTAATAGTTTCTAAAATAAATAATAACAATGTATCAGCACACAATGGATAGCAGTGAATTAATAAAATTCCTAAAATTCTCAAATTTACAGAGTACTCCTGTCATGCTCATCTTCTGGGTGCTACAATACCTTTGTTTGTCTCCTGTACCCTGTTTTTTTTAATCTCACCTAACAGGGAAACCTGGGTAGCTCGATTTGGCCTCGGAGTGCTGTGCCAATGCTATCATCAAGATGGCAGCACCCTGTAGGTAAATATCACAGGTGCTCTGTAACTTAATATCCTATTGACACAGTGCAATTTTACAATATGTATTTGAAGAAGGTTTGCATAAAGACAAATTAGAGAAGAACGAGAAGTTTTGTTTATCTCTAAAAATCTACCTTTCTAAAATTGCAAGGATTCCCTCAGATTGGCCAAAATATTACTGTGCATTCCCTAAACTGGCTGGGTGGAGTAGAGGTAACATCACTGCTCTGCGTGGAGAGAGACTGTGGGGACACAGGTTTGATCCCAGCAGGAGCACCTCTCCAGTAAGTGTCCTTGGGCAAGACACCTAACGGTACATATTTTCCACCCAGGACATACTTGAAAACAAGAGAAATCTCAATGTATCCTTCCTGGTAAAATCCTTTCTCAAAAATAAATAAATAAATTTATATTGATCCCCTATGGCAGAGATGAACAAACTCTGGCCCCACCCTAGAGGTACCTGAACTACAACTCCCATGCTTCTCCATCCATCTAATGCAGTCAGAGATTTCCGGGAGTTGTAGTTCAGGGACATCTGGGGGGCCAGAGTTTGGACATCCTTGCCGTATGGACTCAGTTGCTGAAACATAATGTAGACACAAATTACCTATGCTTAGTTGTTTCACAAGTAAATGCTTGCACTCTGAGTGCATGAGGATTCTGGCTTCTGAGAGTGGACCATGTATATGGATTACATTTTTTTCTCAAGTGGTTACAATTATTATTATAAGATGTACATAAATCCAAACAAGTCTGTGCACCTTGTAAGACAGTGGTTCTCAACCTTGATCCTCAGTTACCCCTAACGGACAAGCTTTTCCAGATATCTGAGGCACAGCACAGGTGATATGATTTGCTGCTCATTGATTGCAGGATTCAGTCTGCATTTCCCCAAGGGGACCCTTAAGCCTGGCGTATTGGAGTAAACGGGTAAATGGTTGGGAAGCACTCAAGCAACACAATACAGGCTTTCTATGTACATATGCATGATGGATAAGCAGACTTTATTCTGTAACCCCAGGGTCATATGCAAGAAGTGAATATCACATGCAGGATATGTTTGAAGTCCTCATCCTCTTTTGAACGTATATAAAGTCCTTTATATTTTCTTCATTTTATTGAGAAAGTAACAGCAAATAAAAGGGGTCTTTATAGAGAGGGCTTCTCTGAAGTGCTTTGGTATGGAAGGAAGGTAATACAGAATGCAATTACCTAGTACAGACAGGTGCTTGCTCACTGCCTCTATGGTTATACTGAGGGATTGGCAGCTTGCTGAAACAGGAAATGGGGCTGGGCCAAGCTAACTATGTGGGTTATATAGGGAGAGTGGACTAACCCATTCTCAAGTAAATCATAAGGAAAGAACAAGTGAGGAATCTGGTTCAATGATAGACTACCATTGTTATTCAGAGAGGTGAAAACCAGGAGAATGACTGGAGAAGTGAAAATTCTAGGTCAAAATAGTCGATTTGGAAAGTGAGATAAATGGGAGAATTTTTCTGGTTCTCTATTGTGACCTAGAATTTTCACTTCTCCTGGTTTTCACCTCTCTCTGAATAACCCTGTTAGTTTAGGACTACTAATGGACCTGGAATATTGAAACACTGGTTTATTGGCTATGTTTACCTTTTACATGATTCACTTTTATTATACCCATCACAACATATGGATTATTTCATAGCCTTAACAGTTAACATGCACATCATGGTTCAACACAAGCTGTAGTATGTGTTAGAATTTTTTTCTTTTGCTTTTTTTAAATCTATACTATGCCACAAAATTTCTTAGTATATTCGTCCAATGAAATAACAAAACTGTCATAGATTGATATTTCGTTTTTATTAATCTAATTCTTGTTTTGTATCACACAGAAAAAAGGAAATCAAACCTTTTGGATCAGCTTACCAACACTAGCGGGACAGTGATTGGGGTTTCTACATGTATTGTTATCATCCTCATTATTATATCTGTCATCGTACAGATCAAACAACCTCGGAAAAAGTTCATCCAAAGGAAAACAGACTTTGACCAAACAGTATTTCAGGAGATTTTTGAGCCTCCTCATTATGAGTTATGCACTCTTAGAGGTACAGGCACTGCAGCTGATATGGCAGATGTTTGCGATGATTTTGAAAATTACCATAAACTAAGGAGATCATCTTCAAAATGCATTCATGACCATCACTGTGGATCACAACTATCTAGTATAAAGGGCAGCCGTAGTAACCTCAGTTCAAGGGAAACTACAGCTTTAGCAGACACACAAAACCAGCCTGTCAATCCAGTTATGCCACCTGTGAACAGAAGAAACATCCTTGTAATGAAGCATAGTTACTCTCAAGATGCTGCTGATTCATGTGACATAGATGAAATTGAAGACGTTCCCACCACCAGTCACAGGCTGTCCAGACATGAAAAAGCTGTCCAGCGGTCAGTATCAATCAATTTTTGATGAAGACTATTTTTTTTTTTAAAGACGTATTGTTAATTCCAACTGTTTACGTTTCATACTTTTTTTTTTTTTACCTTTTCTATCCATTAGTGTAAACATATCCTTAATATTTCCTTCAAAAGGGCTCCATCATGGTTTACTTTACCACAAGAACACATTGTAGACTCAACAGAACTCTTACTGTCTACTATTAAATTGTTAAGAAATTAAAAGTTGATCAAATAATGGCAGCTTTTTATAATCTACACTGGCAAAAAATTGACAGAGGCATGCATAGCATTTTGTTTGAATGATTCGATTTTAATACTTCTGAGTTTTTTTATCATATTAAAGTCTGTCATGTCCCTGAAAGCACGTGAATTCAGACTTCTAGTAACTAATGCATTATATGATGAATATTATGTTTTAAAAATGCGGTTCTATTTTAAGAATCCTAATATCCATACTTTACAATGCAAACATTTTAAATAATAATATAAATATATATTCCATAATTCTTATAAATAAGGTAACGGTTTTTTAAAGATTAAAAAAAAATGCACAAAGCCATTACTTGTATTCTGTAGCACATAATGTTTGTACGAGCATTTGTGTTTGTATTGCATGCATATCAAGTATGCTTCTGTGTTTGCTCATAATGCACTACATTATTTTTGCACATTAAAAAAAATCACTTATATCTCCTAAAGACACTCCTCTCTTCTTTCAGTGTGTTTTGCATGCTTTTTGAATCCGTTTTGGTTTATTTTACGTGATTGTGACCATTGCTCGCTGTAACAATATTTATGTAAGCATATTGAATGAAATGGTCAATACATTCCAGGTTCTGCCTCATTGGGTCTCTAAGCAAACATGAAACTGAATACAATACAACTAGGGTATGAGAAATATACGCAAGGTAAGCTAATACATTTCGTATTTTTGATTATTTTTACCTTAATGACATTTATTTAAAGGATAGGGAAAGTTTGAAAAATAATAAATAAGCTTGATGAATTAAATAAAACCGCCTACGCTGCAAAATGTTGGAATATAGTCCTCTAGTGTAAAAGAGTCCTATGGACTGCACAAGCCAATACTCGCTGGTATCAGCGAGCTTTGCACTTCGTTCCGGGGCGCAGTGCCAAGATGGCGCCTCGTTGTATAAGTGAAACAGTACTGATCGCTAGTGCACTAAAGTGGCTATTCCCAAGAACCACTGTACTTGACTAAGTTAGCAAAACAATAATAGTGCAGCGCTCCCGTACACCAAAAAACACGTGTTCCTAAGTACACAAACAAATTACATAAACGTGGGCAATTCCACAATATATCACGATGACGTTCTCCTAGAAAGTTGTTTATTTATCAGCATTACATTAAAAAAGAAACAAAGAATTCATAGTGTAAATCAGTATATATTATAATGTCTGATGATTACTTTGTATATAACAACTCACATTCTTGGGAGCGTATATCGCTCTAAAGTATCCACATGCGGGTATTTTTGGGCATACCCGTCTGCCACCACTTCATCGATGTCCAGATTCAATCCACTCTCAAGAAAAACAGAGAGAACAAAGGAATGGCGCAGATTGTTTCAAAGCACACAACTAGCATTAATGTTACTGCTAGATTGAATGCTGCTTGTAAAAATGATCAGGCCTTAATTTATTTTTTTAGAATTATTGAAAATGTTTTATCATTATCCAAGGAGAGTTATTTTTGTAATCCGGTCACTGCTTCAATCGACTTAGAACCTGAATAGCCTAAGGTTCTAGATGAAAAAGGATGTAAATGAGACATACTGTCCTAGCTAACCACGTGTGTTTTAGTCCTGCTCCAATCATGTTAAGATTTAAGTGTATTTAAAAGAATATAAGATACTTAATTCCCTTGGAATTTTAAAGATACTACAGATAATTTAGACTTTGTATAAGTTTGACCATCTTTTGTAAATGTAGTCAAATGCTCCAATGGCACTTGCCTTGAAGTTGGGAGACTTCTCATCTTCGAATGTGTCAAGGAGCTTTTTGGCTAACTCAACCAATAAACATGTAACCCAATGGGCGCACTTCTTGGTGGAGGCAAACACGTCTTGAGAAATCCTTAACATGTTTTTTTTTTTGTAAAGTCAAACTATTCCACAAGCTTTTTGAGAATTGTTTGAGGTTCCTGATCCAGAAATGCCTTCACCTTGGCCACCATGGTCTCATCCGTGCGGGGGTGTCCTTCTCTTGGTTCTTCAGATGTTAAAATGTTCAGACTGCTAAACCACTTTTGGACCTTCTGAAGACTCAAGGTTTCATCACAATGTGTTTTGAGATCTTCAAAGCTCTGTTTGGCAGAAAAAAAACACAAAGAAATTGGTAGAGCATGATGACCTGATTCTGCTCTTCCCCTTTCGGAGTCACCTTGAGTCTCCATGATCGTCTGTGCGGGTAGCAATTTTTTTACAAGTATTATCAGGAGGATTAGGCTTTCTTTGGGAAATGGAAAATTGAGTTTGCATAATTATTTCTTAGATTTTTTTTTTAACCTTCATTTTGGACCTCCCCCTGTTTGTACAGTTGCATATAAGATCTACAGAAGCATATGCCTGTGTTTGTAGCAAATGCATTTCTGTGTGTGTGTGTGCTAAATTTATGTGATATAACAGGGTAAAATAAGAACATCAGTATTGTGGAGACCTCATAATCCATGAAACAATACACCAAAACCCCACAATGTCATCTGTAAAGGAAGACCATACACAGACATGCATTCTTAGACAGACATCCACAAAAACATAACCAATCCACCTCTCCTCCAACACACACTACTGCTATGCAGGTACCCTGGCTTCATATTTGCTGTCATCACAGTGTTCTTTCACTTGAAGATTTTAGGACAATGCAAATTCACAGTGTAATTCTGCTATGCAAATTAAATTTCCTTATTCATAATAGGTGTGAGAAGCTTGAAGAAATTTTCTGGCTTTTTTGTGTAGTTAAATTATTTGCTTTAACTTTTTACCGTGGGGGGGCGTACTACGCCATCCCCGTTGCAGCAGGCCTTGAAGCAGCATAGCACCCCCGCAGGCTTAAATGAGCTGCTATGTTCCCAACCACCAGTTCAGGCCACCCCCTACAGCCACTGACGCATTCCACGCGTTAGCTGCGTGGTCGGGCAGAAGGAAGGGTCCACCACAGCAGCCGGCCAGCGGTGCATATTAGTATGCCACGCCAGCATTAATGCCCCATCGGGCTAACCTGCCCAGCGGTAAGGGGGTTAAGCTACTGGAAATAATGTCATTTATTTATAATTGTATGATGATGAATGCTCTTATTGGATGATTACAAGCAGGGGAAGTACATATTTATTTAACTAATTATTCATTTGCTATTTTTAGCTATAAAATGTAACTTGCTATAACTGTTATTTCCGCAACTTGGTTTACACTTTGATACGAATCTGCTTGATAGATTTTAAATGTTTATGGTTACATTTCTGTTTTAATTGAATAACTTATGTTTTAATTTCAGAGAAGAAGGTTTCACAACTTGGAAAACATGAAAAATTGTTCTTTAGAGAACTGACATATTCATCTTCAAAAGCGGACTCCATTCTAAAAACCATTCCACTGCCTTGTTACAAATATAGGATTTACAAACATTATTATCCTCTACATGATGTTTCTGCTACTCAATGACATTTGTTTGTAATTTGGTTGCTGGCCACCAAGTGCTCCTTAGTTTTTAAATACACTTTGAAATTTACTGGATACTTGAAGAAGAATCTAGTTACTGATTGCAGATATCCCAGCAATGTTTGACATTTTACTTTTGATGAGCTTATAATTTGTTTTCTGTTTTATTAAATTGATCTGTTGTGGAATAAGGATCAAACACTCCTTTCAATGAATTCTCTTTCTTAGGCTGTACTTGTACATGATTTCCTCCTTACTAACTACTTGAAATAAATATTGTTATCTTTTAAGGCTATCATTAAATTGTATAAAATTATAGAAATGGTGTAATTGGGCATAAAAAACAATTTTCTTAGAAATGTGGACTATTATTGTGAAAATACTTAAAGGCAATAAGAATGTTTTATTTAATAATTTATTTTAGGTTTTGCTAAACCTTTTACTTTTTTTTTTCTTGTCAATATTTATTAAAAAAACTAGAGATAACAAAATCTGACAAAGATCACATCCAACTAGCAATTCAAGTACACTCTGCACTCACAGACAAAAAAGTCACTACTAAATTCAAATGAACCTCCATATGAATGCTTTAGCTGGGGCCCAGGGGCGCTAACCACAAGATACTGGACACCAGTAGAAAAGGGGGTCCAGACTCACCAGTTACGGTTCAAGCTTTTAATGGAGCATTCGGGACAGCAATGGTTTGACTGTACCCAGCATGTGTCAAGGGCTTGACAAAGGCTAGTTACAGCTGAAACATTGCCATCTGGTGTTCTCCATTAACAGCTTGAGCCATGACTTGTGTGCCTAAATCATATAGCTACCCTATCCAGCCAAAACCTATACGGTTATTCTCCAAATTGCTGGGGCTTCAAAATAGCACACATGACTTTTCCCTTGTATAATTTTAGCCAATTGAAATGTTAAATAGTGTTTCTTAACAGCGGACTTGTGAAATATAAATGCTTTAACCCCTTAAGGACCTCTGACGTACCCTGTACGTCTTGTACTCGGGTCTCCCTTAGACCCGCGGACGTACAGGGTACGTCAGCGGCGCGTAATCCCCCTCCCGCCCGATACTCACCTCCCTCACCGGATCCCACGGTGATCTGGCAGGGAGGAAGCCTGCCCATGTGATTTACATGGGCAGGCGAGGCTGATGACGTCGCCACGCTGCGTGGTGACGTCATCAGCAGGCGTCCCCATGCTTTTCAATGGGGGGGCTCCTTCGGAGCCCTCTATCTCCCCAACCATTGAAGCTAGGGAGATGCCGTTTGCACCGCTGGAGAGGGGAGAGCCTCCCCTTTCCAGCGGTGTATGGCATTAACCATTTCGCCGCCGGATCACGCCAAAACGCAATTCAAACCTGGAGGGGGGCTGACATCTTGGATGTCAGCCAAGCCTCCAGGTCCCCCCCCACCCACTGACAACCTCACCATATGTGTGAGGATGTCAGTGGGCCAGTTAACCCTCTAGCTGCCATGTAGAGATAAGGGGATCCTAAGGATCCCTTTATCTCCCGATCCATGGCAGCTAGATGGTCATATTTGCCATCATTTGAAAGGCCTGGTTATGGCCTTTCAAATGATACCAAACATGACCAGGTTTGGTTTTAAAAAAAAATTAAAAAAATAAATAAATAAAAAAAAAATAATAAAAAAATTAAATAAAATAAAAAAATGTTTTTTTTTAAAAGTTTTTTTTGTCTGGGGGGAGTTTAATTAAATAGGACCTAGGCTGTCATCTAAAAATAAATAGCACAAAATGGTCAGAATGAGCGCAGCGCACATAGGTGAACTGTCTCAGCAGTGAAGGGGTTAAAAAGCAAACGCATGTAAAAATTGGGTATTTCTAGTCTCGGGACAAAATTTTAAATCTATTTAGCTGGGGTCGTTTTGGGTGGTTGTAGATTTTGGGGATTAAATTACAAAAAAGTGTGTTTTTACCATTTTTTTTTCCTCATATTTCATATTTTTTTTTATAGTAAATTATTCGATATGATGGAAATAATGGTATTTCTAGAAAGTCCATTTAATGGCGGGAAAAGGGGTGTATAATATGTGTGGGTTGAATAAACGAGTAAGAGGAAAATTTGACCTAAACACTAACAGCGCAGAAACGTAAAAACAGCAGCGGTCACTAAAAGACGGATTTGTGTAAAACCGCCCGGTCACTAAGGGGTTAAAAAAGCAACTAATCAGTTTTAACCCCTACACTCCTGAGATCGGTTAACTCGGGTCTTCAAAGGCACCATCAGGTGGCCGATGTTGAGTTCTCTCTATCTGTAGCTGAGCAGGGCAAACACAAATTAATTAGTTTTTTGCAAATTAATTTCATTTGCTTTTGGGCTCCTGAAGGTGCCCCCAAAAATTTGGAACTGTGGGCAAAATGCCCAAGGTGCTAAACCTGTTTAACGCCTTGGCTGCAGAAAATGTGTGGAGTACCTTCTAGAGATTCCCCGCAACATGCGGAGGACGTCCTCCACATATCACAGCTTCTCCGCAGCCTGAGGGGAGATCACCTCATCTCTGTTGGGAATCACATGGTGGTATGACTTCTTCCTTGAAGTGACTGTTTTGTGGTACCACCCCTGGCACATATACATCATCGCACCGGTGCGCGATAATGTAATTTTCAAGCACCCCCTAGCGGAGCTTGGTAAATGCCTGAAGGGTAGGGGAGGGGTCCTTTGGAGAAAGGCATTGCTGAAAAGGTCACAGTCTGACCCAACAATGTACCTTCCAGCCATTTGACTGCAGATGACGCGTTGAGCTAGTCCTCCTCTTCCTCACTAGGGTGTGGAGGACACACTCAGTGTGGCGCCAATCGTGGACTTCTTCCAGAGAAGATTACAATGATCGTTTGTTGTTCTTGTCTTTTTTGCTTTATGTAAACTAGATAAAGGATACACTGTATAAGAACAATAGGCTACAAGCTTAATAGAAGTATTCTAAGGCCTTTTGTACTACACATGGGTGTAATTCATCTGATATAAATGATTTATTTTGGTTATAGTGCTCTTCCACCTACTCTTTTATGTATATTCTTCTGGAGGAGGCTGACATTTTGGATGTCAGCTCTGACTCAGGGACCTTCCTCCGCCCACTGATGTCATTGCACATGGGCGCAATGACGTCAGAAAAGGACTCACCAGCATGGCAGGAAAATACCTATGGTAGGGATTCTTTGGACTCATTTGGACTCCCATGTCTCATAAACCATGGCAGCTGGAGGGCAATGCATGGTGGCATTGGATAGCCCAGAGCATGGCCCCTTTCCAATGATATCAAACATGAAAAAGTTATGTGTAAAAAAAAACAAAAATAAATAAAAATATTTATTTTATTTTTTAGCGCAGCACTACTGTTCACTTTTGAATTATAACATGAACAATGATGCTGCACTAACTCACCTCTTTTCCCATGAATCCTGCAAATGTGGAGGAGTCGACATAATGCGTCTTACGCATTGTTTCTTCAAAAACCTAAACCGCCACACTGCTGCGAGGAGCACTGGGCGTTCTTTAGTTTTTTACTCTGCACAAGGTCAAGTGAGGTGCCATTGGAAAGGTCAGAGTCTGGCCTTTCCAATGATACCAAATATGACCATGTAACGTGTAAAAATAGAAAAAGCAAAAAAACTATTAAATGCAAAATTTACTTTTTTTTTCTCTTTTCTAAAGGCATTATGTGCTTGTACTTGTAAAGAATACAATGTTACTGCACTAACTCACCTTCTCATTTCCTATGCCATGTCTCATTTCCTATGCCATGTTATTACACATTGGTCCATCTAAAACACATGTAACGTAACCATTGCAAGGACATTTTGATTAGAAACATAGAAACATAGAAAAAATGTCGGCAGATAAGAACCTTTCGGCCCATCTAGTCTGCCCAATTACATGGATACTTAACCTGGATTTATCTTTTGTTTAGGATAGCCTTATACCTATCCCATGCTTGCTTAAATTCAATTACTGTTTTGGCCTCTACCACTTCTACTGGAAGGCTGTTCCATGTATCCACCACCCTCTCAGTAAAATAATGCTTCCTGATGTTACTTTTAAACCTTTGCCCCTCTAATCTAAGACTATGTCCTCTTGTTTTGCTACTTTGTTTCCTTTTAAATATACTCCCTTCCTCTACCTTGTGGATTCCCTTTACGTATTTAAATGTTTCTATCATATCACCTCTGTCTCGTCTTTTTTCCAAGCTGTACATGTTAAGATCATTAAGCCTTTCCTGGTAACTTTTCTCCTTCAAGCCGTACACCATTTTAGTAGCCCTTCTCTGAACTCTCTCTAAGATGTCTATATCCTTCTGGAGATACGGTCTCCAGTACTGCACACAGTACTCCAAGTGAGGTCTCACCAGTGCTCTGTACAGTGGCATGAGCACTTCCCTTTTCCTACTGCTAATACCTCTCCCTACACAACCAAGCATTCTGCTAGCATTTCCTGCTGCTCTATTACATTGACTACTTACCCTTAGATCCTCTGAAATAATGACCCCTAAATCCCTTTCCTCAGATGTTGAGGTTAGGACTGTATCAAATATTCTATATTCAGTCCTTGGGTTTTTACGTCCCAGGTGCATTATCTTGCACTTATCCACATTAAAACTCAATTGCCACAACTCCGACCATTTTTTTAGTTTACCTAAATCATTTGTCATTTGGCTGATCCCTCCAGGAACATCAACCCTGTTGCAAATCTTTGTGTCATCAGCAAAAAGACATACTTTTCCATTAATACCTTCTGCAATATCACTAATAAAAATATTAAAGAGAATGGGTCCAAGTACTGACCCCTGAGGTACCCCACTGATAACAAGACCTTGTGCCGAATAAACTCCATTTACCACAACCCTCTGTTGTCTGTCACTCAGCCACTGCCTAATCCAGTCAACAATATTGGAATCTAAACTCAAAGATTGCAATTTATTGATAAGCCTTCTATGCGGAACAGTATCAAAAGCCTTACTGAAATCTAAATAAGCAATGTCTACTGCACCACCTGTGTCTATTATTTTTGTTACCCAATCAAAAAAATCAATAAGATTAGTTTGGCATGATCTCCCTGAGGTAAACCCATGTTGTTTCTTATCCTGTAATCTATGTGTTTTTAGATGTTCAACAATCCTTTCCTTTAACATGGTTTCCATTACACCCCACAAAGTCATGTTAGGTGTCATTGGACAGCTCAGAGTCTGGCCTTTCTAATGATGCTAAACATGTCCATGTAAAACAAAACAACATTAAATTATTTTATTTTTAAATCTATTTATTTTTTGTTCCAAAGCAATGGCATTGTCCATTTGTCACGTATAAAATGAGCAATACCACTGCCATTACTCACCTTTTCATTTCCAATGCCACGAGCAAGGTCAGTGTTTTATACATAGTCATATTATTCATAAAACACAATTCGCCAAAACACAAGTGAAAAATTTATTTTTTTGCAGTTTGGGTTAAAATTGTGTATTTAAATACAGTAACAGGTTCCCATTTCTACATTTTGTTAACAAGAGTACCCCATAGAATATATAATTATAAAGGTATGAATGATAAAATGTAAAAAAAATATTTTACATGCTGTAAATGATTGAAATTTTAATGGCAATTTACTTTTATTTTACTTTTTTTTTTTATAGCACTCTGACAGTTCAATCTGCCTAGTCTGCAGAAAATAAGGATATATAATTCTTCTAGATCTTAAAATAAAACATGACTTCAAAACACATTTAAACATGATGAGCACAAAACTATCAAAATGAGCTCAGCACACATGGTGAAATGGCTCAGCAGGGTGTTAAAATCGGTTACGGAATATCCTGATAAATCAGGCTTTCCCCAACCAATGCACGGAGCCACCAACTGCAGTTCTATCTGAAGTAAATGCATTTGGCCTGAAGCTGGCAAGATCTGCGTGCCAAATAGGTTATAAGAAATATGAAAGAAATACACTGGGAATATTCCAAAATATTTCTTACAGCATAATTATTAAAATGATTTTTCAAAAAAAAAAAAACATAAATAAATAAATCAGTTGGTAGTGAAGGGGTTAAAAATTGCTATTTGGGTAACAACAGGAACAAAAAAAATTTCCAGCAACATTAGGCTAATAGTAAGCAAACCTATAAAACATAATTTAAAAAAAAAAAAAAAATGATGGTCTCATGGATTGTTTTAAACCAGGAGTTAGTCCACAAAGGGAGACTAGCTTTGTTGGATACAACTGGCAGTTTCCTGCTTCCCAAACTGTGACAACAATCCTCTGTAAGTATAGTTGTGTGAGGGTTAACCGTGTAGAGCACAAATAATGTTATGATTGTCAGGGGCCTAGGACTAACATATGCTAAGGCACATGGGTATTACTTGTGTCAGAGGATTGAGCTATTGATAGGTTATAGTTCTTCTTCCAACCAGTAGCATCTACAACAGGGGTCAGCAACCTTGGCCATAGAGATGTTTTGGAAATACAAAGCTTATTACATTGGCAAAGCCTCAAGGGTTTCCAAATATTTGGAGAGCCAAGATTGCGGTCCCCTGATCTATACATTAACCATTTCTTATTTTAATCAGAAACACCTTGTGAAAGGGATGAAGGAGCCAGCATCTTTTTGTTCATTTTCAGAAGAACATATTTTGCCATTTCAGTAATCCCTAACCCCTTCAATGCCATGTTTGAGTATACTGCATCTGCAATATCGAGTATATTCGATTATGGTTAATTCTGGATCAATGCAAAGGGATTTTGTTTTTATGCAAACAAAAGTCATTTGCAATTGGGCTACAGAATGTGCCCCAAATGTTTTAGCACCTCAGGCATGATACCAAAGGCGCCAAAATACATTAAACGGCTTTCACAAATTTTTTTCTTATCAAGAAAAAATCAGATCGCACAAAGTACTATGTTGGTATAGTATTGCTATTTGTCCAGCAGATGGCACTATCTACCTGTTAAATAATGCAGACATTTGAAAATGTGCTTTGGATATTTTTCCAGCACAGTTTTACTGTATGTATTATGCAAATTTTGTTTTCCATAGATCCACTGAATCCTTTCAGTGGATTTATAGAAAACAATTTGATAGTGAAAGAGTTAATGAAATAACTCACTCCCGGTTTACAGAATGTCATTGATTATGTAGATAAATAATGTAATTGATTTAAATCTTATACAGTAATAGATTGTTTGGGTTATAACAATGAAGCAGTGACAATATATACAAGTACTCTAGATGGCGTTTACAAAAACGTGTATAAATAAGCTTGTGACATAGAAACATGGTCTCACGTGATATAAATTGGAAAAAAAAGTACAGTACTCATAACAACAGGAAGATATAGATGGTTCCTCCAATATTTCCGTTTTCTCAAAAGAATGAAACAACAAACAACAAAAGTTGGTATTTCTTTTTTTGAGAAAACCGAAAGATTGGAGGAACCATCTATATCTGCCTGTTGATATGAGTACTGTTCTTTATATCACGAGACAGTGTATTATGATTTGCACTTGCATGTGCATCTTAATTGTCACAAGCTTATTATATTTATACACCTTTTTGTATATACCATATGGACCACTTACGTATATTGTCACTGCATGATTTATGACACAAATTTTTGCAATGTTTTTTGTGTTACTATTGTCCATTGAGGCAGCATTTTCGTTAGTGATTTATAGTATAAGAGACTATACACTTTGGTCTAAATTACAATCTCCACGCTAAGGCTGGGGTCAGACCAGCGCACTTTTAACGTGCGTTCTGGCGCACATAATTACGGCCGCACTAGCAGCAGATGACGGGCAATGACGGCCAATATACGATGTACGACCGCACAAAAGTCCGGCCGTGCAACGGAAGTGGAATTTGAACGCATTTTTTTGAGAACGCTGAACCGCTAGTACTGACGTACTGAGTGCGCAGCTGCGGCATAGCAGCGTGTTTGCGTGATTAGGAGATGTCAGACACTGCTAATGTCCAGCCTACATAACGTCCAGACGCAAAAAGAGTTTTATTGACGATCCGTACAAAATGAGCGTCGTCTGACTGTTTTTGCGCATTCCGTGAAAAAATATGTCAATGCGTTCGGACGCACTTTTTCACGTTTGCGGGGAAAAATGCTTTCATCTGACCCTAGCCTTAAACGGGGGCGGTGGGGAGAAAAAAATGCACCTGCAGTTTCCCTCCTCTCGCCACTGTTTAAGGCCCAGTTCACACTGTGCGATTTTATCACGCGGATTTTGCTGCGACGTCGCAGCAAAATCCGCACGACGTTGCACTACGTAGCTTCTCCAATGCATTTCAATGGAGCCGTTCACATCTTGCCGCATGATGTCACGCGTCGCGGTAGCATGTCGTTGGTACATGACCCTTTTTTTTATGATTTTGCGATTTGTATTGGTGACGCTTTGCAAAATCGCAACATCGCGTGACATTATAGCTCTATGTTGCAAATATGAAAATCACGCGGAAAATCGCGTGATTTTCAAATCGCACAGTGTGAATGGGGCTTAGAGTGGACTTACAATGCAGGCGCTTAATAAACTGCCTGCAATACTAGCCCACGCTACGGCCCCGCGATACTCGCGGCAGCACTGAGCACAGATGCGAGCATCCACTCGACTGAGTCCATAGGACTCCATTGAGCCAGACATTGGCTACATGACCTGCCGGATCTTGCCTCGCGAGATCCGGCCGGTCAGCGTAGTGATACGCAGGGAGAGTCTGGGGGAACCTTTTCCCCCAGTCTTTCCCTGCTCAGGCTGGAGGAGGCGGACAGAGCCACGGTCCTCGCCACGAGACAGGAGGTGAGTATACGCTTCTGTTTTTTTATTCTTAGTCTGGTGTTAACGGATTCTGCAGAAGCGGAATCCGTTAATACTAAGTCCTGGCTCTGGTTAACTATCCGCTAACCAGAGCCAGACATTAATCAGCGTTAGGACTTTGTAATCCTAACGCTGATTAACACTTTCGCTCCCCATGTTAAGTATAGGGAACGCAAAGTACAGTAACCTCGCGCTGAGCAGCGCAAGGTACCAAATGCAAATGGGTTACATAACCCGTTTGCGTTTGGATTGTAATATGTGGTAGACACCGCAGCTAACGTTAATGCTCACGCAGGTGAGCGTTAACGTAAGCGTTAAGAGTGTAATGTGGCCCTTTGAGGTTTTTTTTCATCACCATTTCATTGTCACACTATCTATAGACAATACAACAATGAAGCAACTGATCTGAGACTCTTAAACAAATCTGATACTTTGATTAAAAGTTAAATTTTGATGAATCACTGAATTATTAGGAGGTAACATTTTCCATTAACTCACACACATTTAGTAAACAGCACATTTAGATTTATTTCCCAAACTCTTTCACTATCAGGGTTATTCAAAGAGATCCGAATGGCTGGAGAAAGGTAACCGAACGCTGATTTTCAGCGTTCGGTTACCTTTCTTGGCCATTCGGCTATCCAGAGAGCAGGCAATTTGCCAAATCCTGGCGAATTGCCTGCACATACGGTGCCTGTTCGGTGCCTGTTCGAGGGCAGTGAAATCCCCATAAAAAAGCACTGCTTCTGCTATTCAGAGAACACAAACCAGCAGTGAAAGGTTGCCGAAATGCCCTGCCATTCGGTGGTTTAATTCGACATGATTATTCAGGAGAATCCCATAGGCTTCAATGTTAAAAATATTCCCGTTTTAAGTAAATATCTAATAAACTGTTCATTATAAAATTCTGCAGTAAAGAGTCTCTTTATTTATATATTTCTTTAGGATATTTTAAACATTTTTCTGTTTTTGCTTTTTTTTAAAAAGTCAGATTTTTTTTATTTTTTAAGTTTACTTATTTTTTCTGTAACAGCCCTTTTTATTATCATTCCCTGGACCTCATATGTAAATTTCAGACATTTTCGCTCAGTAGTTTCTTTGCAAACAGCGTTTCACTTTTCACTCATTCATGCAAACTGTTTTCCTAATTTATTCACTGCCTTCGTCTGCGGTGTCGGCTTTTTCTGGAGGCTTCGCTGCGTGTGATCGTCTCCTGCTCGGGTTTTTTCCGGCATCTTCGACGGGTTAATCCAGATGTTTTTGCGGGTTATCGGCATGCATTCGCCGGGTTTTTGCCGGGTTTTCGGCAGCTTTTCCCTGCACTTCGACAGCCCTGTGGTGCTTGCTGAATACACCGCAGGGTAGCCGAAATGGGAAAGCCGATTTGCACCGAATTGAAGAGAACGAAAAGTCACCGAACATGCGGTGACTTTTCGAATCTCTTTGAATAACCCTGTATGTCGCTATTTTTTTTTTTTTTTATTTAGGAGAGACCACTTTGTAGTTTTTTCTCTTAATCTGACACGAGCATTATTTATTACACTGTCTATGTATAAGCAAACTTGCCAAGTAAATATTCGAAAACCTTTATCAACCTAATTAAATCCTTAAATAGGGAAATAACGTTTAATACAAATCTGTAAAAGCATGCATTCTCATTTAATAACATTAAGATTTTAATCCCTTTTTGCTTGTCTATTGTACTTTTTTATATATTAGTACACAAAACAATGTATAGTATTTCCTACAATATCTTCAAAGGTAATGTTTTCATTTACTAAATTAAAACTTAAATGAGTTTAGGAATTGGATATCCTTGAATAAATAATTTATTTACTGTATTTATATATATATACAACAATTGAATGTTCATGGTAGAAAAAAGGCCTGAAATACTAAAAATAGCATACACATCTATATATACAGCTAAGTATGTATAGATAAATATTATGTACTGACTTTCTTTAATGTTTAGTGATGGGAAATGTAAACCTATTTTTCACACAAAAACAATTTCAGTGGATTTGTGTTATGAAATCAGATGAAGTACTAACACTTGTTTATAAGTTATTTTTTTAAATAAACTAACGTAACAGATTAGCATATTGTATCTCATAATGTTTCAGCTAAATACTCGATTGAATGACTCTGGCTTGGATACCTCAGATCATCTAAATATTTGTAATACTGCTAAATGCCTTGATATGGATACCCAAAAGTATTTCAACAAGAGTTCCATAGATTGAACAATGTAATTTTTCCACTGCACCAGGTATTTAATTATGATATAGTATTGTTGTTATTATTTGGTTAAGTGAATGGTGGTATTGTTTTTTAATTGTAGGAGGATAAATCTCTAATCTTAACCACCATGTAAGTTTGCCACATTTTAACACCTTAATCATTTTGGTGAAAATGGTACTAGCTAAACAGACAATTTACCAAATATTGAACGAGCTATTGTCATGTGCAGTGTATGGGGAGCTGAGGGTATGAGCTCAAGATCCAATGATACACTGGCTGACAACTGAACAGGGTCCAAAAAGGAGTTTATTTAGCAAACATAAATAATAAAGTAACTGAAGGATGATGGGCAAGACTGGTAAAACGATGACTCTGAAAAGAGAAAGTGAGGGGAGTCCCAAAGAATGGTCAACTAGAGAAAGAGGAGCACAATCACAGAGGTTAGCGCACTAGTAGACTTACCAGGAGGCATGAGACAACAGACATAGGTATGATATGAAGAGGGCTGGCTGGAGACAAAGGAAGCTTGAGTGTCCAGGAGACTAGGAGGGTACTCTAAGGGATTGTGCATGGTAGGGGGCATGGGGGGGTTGTAGGCTTTAGGGAAGACTACAGGAGGCTTGAGAATGGAGATACAGGGCAATAGGGTCTGGAGACCGGAGATGCAGGGAAATGGAGGCTGGATACGGGAGATGCAGGAGACAGGGGGTCATGGCTTGAGGCTGGGGAACACTGCTGGAGAAAAGAGGCTTCTAGGAGGCTTAAACCAAGAGTGTGGTATTGTTGAAGTAAAGCCTGATGTGAGCGCCACCCCTAAGTAGAGCCACGCAGGCAGGCAGAAATTGGAAGTACCTGTGGCTGCTAGAAGTGAAGTCAGAATCAGGTCTCAGGATTAGCAAGGCAAGAAAGGTGTTTCTGTCCCATGTGTTCAGACAGGAGCAATACCTGAGATAGCCTTCCTGCGGTGCTGGCGCTGTGAACTCTGACAGCTATAAACAAAGTGTTCAAAGAAAGTTGTGTATAAGATTTATTAATAGGATCACTATTAAGCTCTTACTATGTGCACCGTAACTATTGACTTCTTTATTTCTTAACCCCCTTCACTATCCTGGTCAAGTACACTCGAGGGTCAAAAGCTCCTGTGAG
This sequence comes from Leptobrachium leishanense, assembly GCA_009667805.1. Lineage (NCBI taxonomy): Eukaryota > Metazoa > Chordata > Amphibia > Anura > Megophryidae > Leptobrachium > Leptobrachium leishanense. The sequence goes on along the minus strand of CM019067.1, from coordinate 122,537,976 downwards.
ACCTACATTAAGTAAACTCGATCTGGTCATATTCTGAGGCAATGCAAGGTAATTTAATTCACTGCAAAAGAAATTCTTTGCAAATGGGCACCAAAGTTTGCCTCCACATTTTCAGCACCTTAGACAAATCATCCAAGGAGCTGAAGCTGTTTGAACAGCTCGAAATTCTGTTTTTCAGAAAAGCAGATCTCCATATGTATTCTTATAGGTGTGGTAGCAATTTTTGTCAAGCAGGGGGGCCCTCTGCCTTTCAAATAGTTTACGGTCTCTAAAATACATTATATGAAGGGTACATGAATCTTTATATTGTTTGAAATGGACAGATGTTTTCCATAAATCCACTGGGTCCTGGCAGTCATGTTATGGAAAACAATGTGGTAATGAGGGGGTTAAAAATATCCAGAGTGTCATAAATGTTACCCAGAAAATTAAAAATGATATATCAAAAGTAAAATAGACACATGTAACTTTCAAACAGAATATGAAACAGGAAAGACAGAAGCCTGCTGGGACCATGCATGCACGCAGCAGGCCTTTCTCTCTTTAGTGCCAGCTATTGGCAAATAGCATGAGCACAAAACGAAGTTTATGAATGACTGCAAGAATTGTTCACTTGGACAGCATGGTAATGCAGGAGTTGGTATTTCATGTACAGCATAAACTCAACTAGGTTTACTCAGTGAAGCGCACACAACATGATTAATATTTTTACAACAAGAAAAAATACACTTAACTAATTGAAATAGATAAATTGCAAATAAATAAGAATGGTGCTAAAATATTTATACTGAGTAAATGCCTAATAATGACCTATAGTGTGTTAATAGAAGATAGTTCTGCATTTTTTTAACCACTTTTTATTGAGTATTTTCTAAGTGGTACAATCCCACGAGCATTAAACCGGTGTTTAATATGGTTAGGCATCAGTCATTATAATCACAGCAGAAATACAACAAAATGCTAATTAAAGCTATTAATAGGTTCTGTATATACACTGGTTTGTAAAATATAGCATCTCAAAAAGCCAAAGAGCCTGATTCTTACCATTAAAATGTCCAATAAAGGTGTACTGTAAAAATATAGTATCTTGTTTGCCCTTACATAATTGGGCAGAGGCTGCTGACAGCCTCTCCAATTATTTTTTAGTTTAGGGGATTTTAGTTACCTTTTGTCTCTCACTGCGTCCTGCTCCTCCTGTTCAGCTCAGGGAATCCCAAACCTGGAAGTCCCTGCAGCTTATTTACACAATTTACACTTAAATTTGAGTAGCGCAGGAACTGCAAATTGCACACTGCTACAGGACTTACATAAGAAAATACTGCGGCACCTGCACAGAACAATAGATTGGAGCTGCATATGTTTGCACAGATCCAATCCATTGGCTGCTCCTCTGAGACCGTCGCCTTCATGGGCAGTCTCCAAGGGTGACATCGGCACGCTCTCTGCGTGCTGTCATCTCCAGTGAGCAATCTGGTGCCTGGCAGCCAAGATATTCAAAAATACGGGCTGCTGATGATACTGGGTGTGGTGGAGGAATTTCCTCCATTTCACCCAGCATTTTTACCAGATCAGGCAGTGGGGGCACTTCTCACATCCTGACCACTTTAAAAAGATAATGTGGTCAGGATGTGTAGAGTATCCCTTTTAACCTATCTACAACTTTTCAATTGCAAGTGTAGTCATGGCTATGTTAAGGACAAAATAAGAGTCATCACTCATCTCTCTATTCTAAATAGCTCTAAAACTATTATTCTAACATTTGAAACATGGGACGAGTAATATAATATTAATATGTAGAACATAATTGCAGTGTTGCATATAGATTTTCAATCTATGTTTATGAAAAGGGAATTTTTAATTAAGTGCATATCTTTCACAGAACTGAAATGTTCTAGACACTAGATGATGGCCCTTATCTTGCACAATCTCAAACTACAGTGAGGGAAAATTTTATATGATCCTCTGCTGATTGTGTACATTTCCCACTGACAAAGAAATGCTCAGTCTATAATTTTAATGGCAGGTTTATTTTAACAGTAAGAGACAGAATAACATCAAAAAATCCAGACAAACACATTTCAAAAAAGTTATAAATTGATTTGCATTTTAATGAGTGAAGTAAGTATTTGATCCCCTATCAGCAAGATTTCTGGATCCCAGGTGTTTTTTATACAGGTAACAAGCTGAGATTAGGAGAACTCTCTTAAAGGGAGTCCTCTTAAACTCAGCTTCATACCTGTATAAAAGACACCTGTCTAAGAATGTAGACCTACACAAGGCTGGAATGAGCTTCAAGACCATCACCAAGCAGCATTGTAAGAGACCTAATTGCAGCATTGTAGGGAATGAAAGAAATTGACAGGTCGTAGGTGAGCAGTCCGCTCCAATGAAACATATCACGAGCCCAAAGAACACCAGCACGCTGAAGACCAAGCAAGTGGCGAGCTGCCATCCCAGGTGGGAAATCCTTGTTGTGGCCCAGTGGGACTAATGGAGAGGGGTAGTTTACCAGGTGCCATCTGAGGGACCACCTGTTCCATAGATGGATAGTATGGAGGAGAGTCGGGCAGGAAGAGGTGCAAGTCGGTGGGGACATCCAGTGCCATTGTGTCAGATTCAAAGTCCGCCCATTTCCTGGCTCCTCTAGGAGTATGCAACATCCCCACTTGGACCAGCTCTGCAGCCAACTTAATGTGATTTTAAAATATTATGAAGGAAGGTACCGTTTACTGAAAGGAATGATAAAATAACCCTAACACTAGCGCTAACCATGATATCAACGTTAAATTAATACTGACCCTAACACTATAAAAAATACATATTAACCTAAAACTAGCGTTGTTTTTGTGTCATACTCCTGTCTGAAAAATTAACCTTTCTCAGTGATCTAATATTGTCCTATGGTTTCTAATATCACCTACACACTGTTGACACCAAGATCTATCTTTACGCTCTTGATCTCTCTTCCCATGTTAGATCATGTCTCCGCCTGCCTGCTCTCTCTAACTGGATGACTGTTTCTTAAAACGCTCTCCAAAATTGAACTGTTTGTCTTTCCTACCTCTAAATCTAATTATCTTGCACATGTCTCCATTATTGTGAATGGTGCCACCATTATTCTACCTCTCATGCTCACTGTCATTGTGTCCTCTTTATCTTTGATCTCTCCTTTACTTTTCACATACAGTCACTAACCAAATCTTGTAATTTTCAACTAAAAAATGTTGCACATCTCTGTCTCTAAGTCAGGGACTCTAACAAAATGGTCATCCATGCTCTTACTATACTATACTATAATAATGCCGTGTGTCTTTTCACCCACACCTGCACCTCGGGTGTGAAGTTACAATGTGGCATTGTTCTCTTTATGATTAAAAGTGACTGATGCATCTGCTTTAGAACAAAAAAAATATTTTTTTCCTTTTTTATTATTTCATTCTATATGGTCATGTTTGGTATCAATGGAAATAATCCCTACTTCCATTATTAAATCCTATCCAACAATGGTGGATTTAAGTGGTTTAATAGACTTCATGATATCCACTCTCTGGAGATTCCGTCGGATTGGTCAGACAGTCAGTCAGCCATTCCAGGGTGGTAGAAGCAAGTGGGTCAGGAGAACGGTAAAGGTTAATGTATGATGGATATCATCCTGACAAGAGTCAACAATGTCTCTCACAAGTCATCCGCATTGAAAGTGTTAATCTCTGAAGTACAAACACATGGATGCATTGGTAGGCATTGCTATGTATGATGAGATTATGGAAAAGACGCCTCATCTTATCTCTGTGACTTTTGATACATAACAGGAACAACTGAAGAGACTGCACAAATATCAAAACTCTAAGAGAGCGAAGAAACTTAAGCACTTCGCCAGTCAACCGCATACTCACCTTATTGTATTGCTTGGCCCCAGATGCACAGACCTGCAGAGATCCATGGTTAAATATGACAATGCAAACATTTCAACAACCAGGGCTTTATACATTTTTAGTTCTCTGCCGGTTCCCTTAAGTACTTCCATAACAACAACATTGGATATTGGCCAAAATGTAAGGGGTTAAGATGATCGATTTAATGCAAACAGCTTTCGGATCCTTAAAAACTATTCACATCAAAAACTATAACAGTATTTCAAACGTACAATTTAATGTTTGCTTTGTACAAGTTGCTAGTACAAACAGAGTATTGCAATATCCGTTAATATTTGCTTTGAAACATAAAAAACTGACCAACTTTGACAAATTTAATGAATAGTATTCCCATACCAACCGTAAGCATTGCTATATATCATAATTTTAACAGAATAACTGACAGAAACAAACACTGCTATATTATCAGCTTGCAACATTGTATTGTTTGACCTGCAGTAAATAAGAGTAACTGTTGTTCAGTTTAAAAGATTTATTTGTGCTAGTTGGAGTGATTGTGTACTTTCATTTTCAAACACTTTGCTATATGAGCAAATCTATTGATTTCACAAAACTGTAATTTCTATATAGAGATTGATCGAAGACATGAAATACAATCTAATTTTGATGATACATTAAATATGTGTCAAGTTGATATTGCAATCATTTTTTAACATTTTGAAGCTTCGGGAATTCAAGGCTTTTTAGAGAAATCTTGAAACCTGACACAATTATTGATATTATAGATAAAACTAGTTTTAGGAGATTTATTTTTCTTATCGCCTTTGTTTTTAGGAAGATTTTTCGTCCAGTCAATTAAGCAAGTTCTTGTCATTTCTAACTTGTTTAGTTAGACTAATAGGGATGACATTTACAATATTGTCAGTCTTATTACTCAATTGACAAATGGAAAGTTATGAGGGAACATTGTACCTGAGGGCTGATAGTATTCACCCTTGTGCCCTTCATAAATTGACATGTGAGATTTGATTTATTTACTTGCCCTTTCTATGGGCATAAGTGCTCAGGGGGAACTCATTTAATCTTCCACATGAGAGATTTGTCACTACGAAGTATTGCTTGCCGTTTTAACTTGTCAATCAAGGTGTATTGAAGCTTGTATTTGATTTTGAACTTGCACAATATTTTAGAGTCTGCAGAAAAAGTCATTATCCTTTGAGCATTTTCTTTAAGACAAACATAAAGTCTAAATCAATAAATATATTACATGAATATTCAAATTAAAAATAGCTATTTAAATATTTTCTAATAATTATTTTGGGAATAAATATATAATTGAAATACAAAAATCAAAATAAAATAGAAATAGTAAGTCAAAACCAGTAAATGTTATATTTCCAAAATGTGTCTGCAAAACCAAATGAAAAATTTACTTTATTCAAATGCTTTTAAAGAATATTCAATTGTGTTAGCAACACCCGTTCTCTACCACAGTTTACAAATGTCAGGGCTCAAAATTTCAAGTCCCAAGCTACAAGCCAGGCCTTAAGAGTTACTCACCACTAGTTGCCCCACCTAACAGCTATCCTGCCCTGCCTGCGTCTGCATTTCCACTTGCCATCATGTATTTTCCACTCGCCAAGTGCGAGCAGGCGAGTGGAAATTTTGAGGCCTGACATACAGTTGTGTTCAAAATTATTCAACCCCCAATGCTGTAAAGGGTTTTAGGGAATTTAGTGTACATTTGTAATTGTATTCAGAATGAAATCCTACAAGGACTTTTTAAAGAACCATATGCAACTAAAATGACATCAATTGGTTTTGTAATACAGTAGTAAATGTTTCTTTTGTGAATTCTTCATTGACACAATTATTCAACCCCTTAACCCTTTCGCTGCTGAGGCTTTTCCCGCCCCTGTGCTGAGGTCATTTTTACCGGTTTTGCTCATCATGTTTAAACGTGTTTTGAAGGCTTATTTTAGTATATGACCCAGACATATTATATATCGTTCTTTCCGTCAGACTCAGCAGATTCATAATATGTCATTATTATATGTATATGTCATGACCTGTCTGTATATTATAACAAAAAATGCAATAAAATATGATTTTTCAATAATTTACAATGTGTAAAGTGTTTTTTTTTCACATTTTAACATGCGAGCAATTGCGGTTATATTTTGTATGGGGTGCGCTTGTTAAAAAAATTAGAAATGGGGTCTCGTTACATTTTTTTTTGGGGAAAATTACACGATTTTTAACAAACGCACCGCATACAAAAATCGTTAGTGCAGCATCATTGTTCACATTATAATTGAAATGGGGAACAATATTGCTGCATTAACAAACCAAAAAAAAAGAAAAAAAAACGTGATTTTTTTTAAAAAAATTTGTTTTTAAAATATATATTTTTTTATTTTTAATTTTTTTTTTTTTACAAACTTTTTTCACATTCATGTTTGGTATTGTTAGAACGGCCATGCTCTGGCCGATCCAACAATACCAAACTTTAACCCCTAGCTGCCACGGATCGGGAGATAGGGGGTTCATTGGAACCCCCTATCTCCACCATTGGTGGCAGCTAGGGATTAACTCCAGGACTGGCGTCATCGTGCTATGCACGATGACGCCAGTCCTCAGGGGGAGTTCCCGGAGGCTTGGCTGACATCCAAGATGTCGGCCAGCTCCGGGAAAGGATCACGAACCGGCGCTTTTCAGCGCCGATTCGTGATCCGGCTCCCCAGGGGTTAATGCCAGGTACCATTTGGAAGGGCAGGCTGTGCCCTTCCAAACGGTGCCTAGGTTAACCCCCTCAACGCCGCCGATCGGGAGGGAGAGAGGCCCGAAGGACCTCGCCCCCTCCCTTTCAGGAGCCTCCTCCGCACATGCGGGGGGGGGGCGCCTGAAGCACATGCGGGGGGCGCCTGAATTAGGTGTCATCGCGCCGCCGCGATGACACCTAATTACTCTGGAGGCGGTTCCGGGTGCTGGGCTGACATTGAGGATGTCAGCCCGCACCGGGGGGGCCGGCGATCGGCCGGAACCCGGCCGAACGCTGACCCCAAAGGCAGGACGCGCTCAGCGCGTCCACCGCATGGAACGTGACATGCGGTTGGACGCGCTGAGCGCGTCCGCCGCAGCGAAGGGGTTAAAGACTACCACTCTGAAGAACAGAGGTTCATTCAAGTGTTTTCAATCAGGTATTGAAAACACCTGTGGATGTCACAGAGCAGTAATAAAGCATAATAAGCACCAATTTGGCAGCTTTAAAATGACTGTGATACTCAGCTCCTTCTAGACATTTACTGGTGTGGTTACAAACATGGTGAAGTCAAGAGAATGGTCCAGGAAGACAAGAGAAGAGGTCATTACTCTTCACAGGAAGGGCAATGGCTATAAGAAGATTGCAAAGATGTTAAACATACCAAGAGAGACCATAGGAAGCATCATTCGCAAATTCAAGGCAAAGGGCACTGTTGAAACGCTACCTGGTCGTGGCAGAAAGAAGATGCTGACTTCGACTGCTGTGCGCTACCTGAAGCATAGAGTGGAGAAAAGTCCCCATGTGACTGCTGAGGAACTGAGAAAAGATTTGTCAGATGTGGGTACTGAAGTTTCAGCTCAGACAATACGGCGCACACTGCGTAATGAAGGCCTCCATGCCAGAACTCCCAGACGCACCCCCTTGCTGTCTCCAAAGAATAAGAAGAGTCGACTGCAGTATGCCAAAAGTCATGTGGACAAACCACAGAAGTTTTGGGATAGTGTTCTGTGGACTGATGAAACAAAATTAGAACTGTTTGGGCCCATGGATCAACGCTATGTTTGGAGGAGGAAGAACAAGGCCTATGAAGAAAAGAACACCTTGCCTACTGTGAAGCATGGCGGGGGGTCAATCATGCTTTGGCGCTGTTTTGCTTCTGCAGGTACAGGGAAGCTTCAGCGTGTGCAAGGTACCATGAATTCTCTTCAGTACCAGGAGATATTGGATGACAATGTGATGCAGTCCGTCACAAACCTGAGGCTTGGGAGACGTTGGACCTTTCAACAGGACAATGATCCCAAGCATACCTCCAAGTCCACTAGAGTATGGTTGCAGATTAAAGGCTAGAACATTTTGGAGTGGCCATCGCAGTCACCTGACTTAAATCCGATTGAGAACCTCTGGTGGGACTTAAAGAAAGCAGTTGCAGTGCGCAAGCCTAAGAATGTGACTGAACTGGAGGCTTTTGCCCATGACGAATGAGCAAAGATACCCGTAGATCGCTGCAAGACACTTGTGTCAAGCTATGCTTCACGTTTAAAAGCTGTTATAACTGTAAAAGGATGTTGTACTAAGTATTAAGATTGAATGTCACTTGGGGGTTGAATAAAACTGATAATGATGTGAGCACAGAAAAGACATTTGTGGTTATTTCATTATAAATGTTATGTTATACTTGTCTGACCTACACGTGCCTCTTTGATTTAATTGTAAGCAAGATGACTGAATGATCAAAATCAATGTCAAACTGGCCAAAACACTCAATTTCAGTGGGGGTTGAATAATTTTGAACACAACTGTATGTGACCCCTTTAAAGCCTGGTCAATCATAAACTAACGATATTCTATAGCTTGTTGCATCTACTTGAGATTAACTTGAATTAGAGAAGGCATTCTATACTAATATATAAGGAGTAAAAGCAAGTTAAGTGTTATTCCTTTATCCATATATTAGGTTTGCCTATAGGTATGGTAAATTCCTATTTTTCTGAGTAGTTGGAAGTTTCTCACATTATAATGTGTTCAGAAAATTTTCAGTCCCCTTATTTGTTTTCACGTTCTTTATATTGCAGCCCTATGCTAAAAAGTGTTTTAATTATTTTTTAAAGAGACACTAGACATGTGCATTCGTTTTAGTACTAAAACGATTTAGTCCGAATTTTGGGATAATTTAGTTTTAGTATGACTCAAGAGAAACGAAACTGCTCAGTACAAAAAACGAAAGAAACTAAAATAAAATGCACTACATTTTAGTTTCAGTCCTTTTTGTGATATTACATTGATGAGTGAAGGAGACCAGCAATGAAGAGTGCAACATCCGAAGTTCTGCACCCTCCACATGCCAATGCAGTAGGATGTTCTATACAGATAGGGGCATTAATTAATGCAGGAGGATGTTCTATACATTATACAGAGAGGGGTATTAATGCAGGAGGATGTTATATACATTATACAGAGAAAGGTATAAATTGAAGAGGATGTTCTATACAGAGAGGGACATTAATTAATTCAGGAGGATGTTCTATATATTATACAGAGAGGGGTATTAATTAATGCAGGTGCATGTTGTATACATTATACAGACAGGGGTATTAATGTAGGAGGATGTTCTAAACATTATACAGAGAGGATCCTTTTTTTCAGCCCTTTAAATCCTGTGGCTGTGAGCGCTGAGATCGGCTGCTTGTTACATTATCTCTCAGTACAATTTATCAGGCTCAGTTGTTACAGTAACTGACTGTAACAGCACTCAGAGTTTCAGTAAAACAAGGAAATAATATTGTTCTAACCTCTTATATATAAAAATATTATTTACTAGTTTTACTGAAACTCTGAGCGCTGTGATGAGCAGCGAACAGTCAGTAATTGTAACAGCTTTGCCTGACACACGGCAGTATTACAATGTTGGTGCTAACTTAACCAGAGCTGTTGTAAACTGAAAACCTCCATAGGCTCTAATGGCTCTGGGAAGTTTACAACAGCTCTGGTTAAGTTAGCACCAACTATGTAATATGGCCCACATTGTGCTGAGAGTGAGAGATACTGTAACAAGCAGCGATCTCAGCCCTCTGAGGAGCCACTACAATAGTAATTGTATCCATTGGTTTTCGGATGAATGAAATTAGTTTTCATACTAAAGAACTGAAAACGAATTTCTTTAGTAACTAAATAAATTGCATTTTAGGACTAATCCATTAGTTCAAAACGAAATTTTGTGCTGTGCACATGTCTAAGAGACACTACCACAAAAAAATTGTTCTCATTCTATTTATTTTATGTTGCTGATACCTTACATGCGCTTTGATTTTCTCATGTGTGTTTAGTTAAGAAATTTTTACTCTGTATGTGTCATTGGCTGCTGGCTGCATGTGTTTTGTAAAATGTTGTCATCGCACCAACTACATTATATTTATAGCACTTGTTCCTTTGTTACTCACCGTGTGGCATTAGGCATAGAATGGACTTAATTGGTCTGATATCCAAAAATGCCCCTCATAGTATAGTGTTGTGTGGGATGTATGCAAAGGACATTACCAGGGGGAAGATTAGAAGTCTTTTAAGACATCTATCAAATCTCAGTCAGCTGCCATATCTTATTTCATGATGCCTAGGCAGCACAATAGATCCCCTGCAGACTAATTTAACCATAACTTCCTCCACCCATTGTTTTCTCACAGCAGTAAAGTGAAACATTTGATCAGATTTTGGTAAATGTTGCATCATGGGAGAAATCCGCAAAATGGAAACAGATGAAACATAACTTTAGTTTTCCTTTTACATGTAATTACTTAAAAAACAGAAAGAAAAAAACAGTAGCATGCGTTTTATAATGTTTAGTTACAATTATGTTAGTGGTATTGTTCCTTTCATTTTTTTTTCATATCAATCTACACTCAATATCCTATAATGATAACGCTAAAAACAGATTAGCCTAGACCTTGAATGTACAGGGATGATTGTCAACATGAAGATTTAAAGTGACTCCAAACAGCTGAATCAACCTTTGTTGCTAGACTGTAAACTAATCTTAGCAATTATACCTTGTATTATACAACATCAATCATAGGATGCCATAGCTCCAATGGATCATTACTTTCAACCAGTAACCATTATTTACATATACTCTACTAGAGAACATATGATTAGATGCCATGATCACATGACCTGGCAATGTAAATACACACCAGTATTAGACCTTAGACCGTACTTCTCAATAACACGACTCTGGAATGTTTGATCCACTAAAGTGCTGCTAGATCAGTTAAAAAAAATTATTTCCATTATTTGATCTATTGACCATTGGGTAGATCACCCCCATCCATCTATAACATTCCAAAGCGTCTCTATTTGCTAGGTCGAAAAACAGCCTTACAGAACCTGCAAGAGACACTCAGTCCCCCAACCTGAAACAGAAAGAGATGGGGGAGGGTGGAGGGAAACCTTCCAATACCTTCAACAGTAACATACAACACATAGGAAAAATAAAATTGAAGTTAATTGGCTAAGGTACTTCACAGCAGATAGCTAAAACTAGCAAACTTTATTTATCGTTTAGATTACACATTAATAAGCAACCAAAAATGATGAAAAAGTGTGTGAATTGATTGTGCAAATGGACGATACTCAACAATTATTACTAGACTAGCTCCGGTTTCTTGTGGTTATCCTTACTGTATACAAAGAAAAACATCTGACAGAAATACATTTAGAAGATACATCCACATTCCAATAGATAGTACAGGGTAATAGGTTGATCAGACTTCAATAAAATAATTACTAGGGACTGCTGATGTAAACGTGAACTTGAAAGGGGGTTGGTAATAGGGTAGACAGATACAAGAAGGATTAACATGTCATACTCCGAATAACCTAATATTTTCCATGCTCTACTGCCAACCACTGCATTATGCTGCTTTTTTACAATCCTTCACAACTCGTAGTCAGCACTCAAACAGTAATACATCATCCCAATGCAGGAGGAGGAGCCTGGGAATGGAGCAAGAAAACAGGAGGGTAATGGTAGGGCAATCGCTAGTAGTACCAAGGGAAAAGGAAAGACAAAATATTAGTCAATGAAATGGCCCCTGTACTTTTAATCGGTTGACGGTTAAAACTGCCTTAGATGCCAAAACACAAAGGAGTCTACGTTGAGATTCCCATAAAAAAGCAGATACTATTGATGTAGAATCCATTGTGTTTTCGCTTATATATCAATTACATGAGGAGTCTCTAAAGGAAGCTGCCTCTTTTTAGCGGCAAAACACATAGAGGTAAATGTTATAACATTGAGCTTTAATGACTCTCCTGGGTTAATTTTTCCATTTGCATGACTCAAAATGCATCTGGGCATCCCTGCATTACTCTACAGAGTTCAGCACAGACTCTGCAGCCCTGGCAGTATATAGGGACTTAGGTTTTGAAGATGCTTCGTTTGACTACCACCCAGGGCTGGACTGGGACAAAAAGGTGGCCCTGGACTTCAACCAGCAGACCGGCCAACTTTAATTACGAAAACATGCAAAAAAAATTGTATATAGAGGTTATAGACCATAAGTATTGAACAAAAAAACATAAGTAAAACCATTCCACTGTAACTATAAACAACGTTTATTTAAAAAATAAAAACTTTTTAGAGAAAAAGATGCATTCCAACATTACAGACACCTTTAGATTGATGTGTGTAAGTTACACTTTGTTCAATGGCAGATTAATAAAGAAAACAGTTATAAGTAAATAGCATCTTGCATAGCATATGTCTCAGTTTATAATAGCCACAATATCATGTGTATATATATATAGGATTGCCCAGTTTATAATAGTCCCCATATCATGTACAGTCAGGTCCAGAAATATTGGCACATTGACACAATTCTAACATCTTTGGTTCTATACACCACCACAATGTAGTTGGAATGAAACAAACACAATGTGCTTTAACTGCAGACTGTCAGCTTTAATTTGAGGGTATGTACATCCAGCTCAGGTCAACGGTGTAGGATTTACAGTAGTTTGCAGATGTGCCTCCCACTTGTTAAGGGACCAAAGGTAATGGGACAGAATAAATAATCATAAATCAAACTTTCCCTTCTTTTTTTATAATTCTTTATTTTGAAAAAGTTTTAAACACAAAAAGACAGGTAAACAGCCACCTGTGACATCGCCTCGCAGGGCAGAGAGGGCAGGCCTCATAAAACATGGTTTGGCTCAACTCATAAAATCATGGTGAACATAAAAAAGCAAACTGGTTGAGATCGGAAGAAATGTAGTAAATCAGCCCTTATGCCCAGCGCTTGGCATGCCACGTAGCCGACCGGACAAGACTAACAATAACCCACGTATGACAGGAGAAGGAAAAGAGAAGGAAAGATAAGGACAGAGAAAAAAGGAGAAAGAAAGAAGGAAAGAAAGGAGGAACCTCCCGCATCTGACTCCCATTAGGTGTTAATCTGGCTTTAATTAGTTTCTTCCCAACGACTCCAGGTTTTATAAAACGAGGGAAGAGAGTTGTGAATCACCGCGGACAGTTTATCCATGTGATGCGCCTCGGCTATATAAGCCCGGGCCACCTCAACGGAAGGCACCTCCCCAGCTCGCCAGTGTTTAGCGAGAGCTCTCCTAGCTCCCAACACTATCCTGTGGAAGAGTTTGCAATCCGGTCCCTGAAGGGATGCCGGTGACCTATGGAGCAGGAAGGCCCAAGGATCAAGAGGGACAGGTTGCTGAAATACCTCCTCTAATAAATCCCCAATCCGGTCCCAGAAGGATCGCACCTTCGGGCACTGCCACCACATGTGAAACAGGGTACCTCGAGCCCCACAGCCCTTCCAACACACATCAGGGGTACCCGGCTGCAGATGCGAGAGCAAGACCGGGGTGGCATACCATCGGTACAGCGTTTTATATGCCTGTTCTTTCAGCGTAACACATATAGACACTTTTGTAATATTTTCCCACATATCTTGCCACTCCTCTCCCTCCAACTCCTCCCCAAAACTTTCCCTTCTTAATACTTGGTTGCAAATCCTTTGCAGTCAATCATAGCCTGAAGTCTGGAACGCATAGACATCACCAGACGCTGGATTTCATCCCTGGTGATGCTCTGCCAGGCCTCTACTGCAACGGTCTTCAGTTCCTGCTTGTTCTTGGGGCATTTTCCCTTCAGTTTTATCTTCAACAAGTGAAATGCATGCTCAATGGGATTCAGGTCAGGTGACTGACTTGGCCATTGCTTAACATTCCACTTCTGTCCCTTCAAAAACTCTTTGGTTGCTTTGCAGTATGCTTCACTGATGAGGTGGTATGCTTAGGATCATGAGCAGTTCCTTTCCTTCTCCATACAAGTTGATCTGGTACAAGTTGATGTTGGTCTCATCTGTCCATAGGATCTTGTTCCAGAACTGTGAAGGCTTTGTTAGGTCGGTGTTGTTTGGCAAACTCTAATCTGGCCTTCCGGTTTTTGAGGCTCACCAATGGTTTACATCTTGTGGTGAACCCTCTGTATTCACTCTGGTGAAGTCTTCTCTTGATTGTTGAGTTTGACACACATACACCTACCTCCTGGAGAGTGTTCTTGATCTGGCCAACTGTTGTGAAGGGTGTTTTCTTCACCAGGGAAAGAATTCTTCGGTCATCCACCACAGTTGTTTTCGGTGGTCTCCCGGGTCTTTTGGTGTTGCTGAGCTCACCGGTGCGTTCCTTCCTTTTGAGAATGTTCCAAACAGTTGTTTTGGCCACACCTAATGTTCTTGCTATCTCTCTGATGGGTTTGTTTTGTTTCCTCAGCCTAATGATGGCTTGCTTCACTGATAGTGACAGCTCTTTTGATCTCATCTTGAGAGTTGACAGCAGCAGATTCCAAATGCAAATAGCACACTTGAAATTAACTCTGGGCCTTTTATCTGCACATTGTAATTGGGGTAATGAGGGAATATCACACACCTGGCCATGGAACAGCCGAGAAGCCAATTGTCCCATTACCTTTGGTCCCTTAACAAGTGGGAGGCACATCTGCAAACTGCTGATGATCACCTGAGTTGGATGTACATACACTCAAATTAAAGCTGACAGTCTGCAGTTAAAGCACAATGTGTTTGTTTCATTCCAACTCCATTGTGGTGGTGTATAGAGCCAAAGATGTTAGAATTGTGTTGATGTCCCAATATTTCTGGACCTGACTGTACATATATATGATTGCCCAGTTTATAATAGCCCCCATATCATGTATATACATATATATTGATTGCCCAGTTTATAATAGCCCCCATATCATGTATATACATATATATATGATTGCCCAGTTTATAATAGCCCCCATATCATATATATATATATATATATATATATATATATATATATATATATAATTGCCCAGTTTATAATAGCCCCCATATGATGTATTATATATAGAATTGATTGCCCAGTTTACAACTCTCAGTCCCACCCTTCCATCGCTCAGTCTCATCCGTCGGCCATCTCATCTTCTTCTATGATGACATGCATCCTTCCCAACCTGCAAAAGAAGCATAAAGGAGCCATGACACAGGGTAGTTTTTATACTCACTGTCCAATTTGGCCTGCAGGCCTGCTTCTGTCCCGACTCCCGGTCGAACACTGCTCAGGCGCCGCTGGTCAGGTCTCTCTCTTCACTCCTTCTCGCTCGGCCTCCATTACGTGGCACGGCATCATGTGAGAGACGTCCACCACAGCTTCCTGGAGGGGGCAGTGCCTAGAAGCGTGCCTTTCCCTGCCGCATGGTGTGTGTTTGGGAGGCATGCTGGCAGTGCTGGGACCGCGAATCGCTCCCGTGATTCTGTACCGGAGCTTCTGATTGGGAAAGAGCAGGCTGCCCACTGTGACTGCGCCATCGGCCCACTGAGCCATCGGCCCACCGGGATCCTCCCGATGTAACCCCGATGGCCAGTACATGCCTGCTACCACCCTATGTTCAGTGTTATACAAATAGTACAGATTCTTTCCTATTACCACTTGATCCTCAAAGACTTGTTTCTTCAGATAGGAATTCAACATTTACCTTCTCAACTGTCTCCCACTTCCTCCATTCCAATATATAGGCAGTATCCAGACTCATAATTAGAAACCTCAGGGCCCAGGTGCAAGAATCCATTTCACCCCCTCTGTATAAGTGTATCACAGAGCTCCACAGCAATATAACTCAAAACAATATGTAGTGCGTGTGTGAGCATATCACCTCCACAGTAATAAAACTCACAATAATGTGGGCAGAGCTCCACAGCAATAAAACTCACAGTAATGTGCCATGTGTATGAGCGTATCACAGAGATCCACAGCAATAAAAACTCAAAAACTCACAGTAATGTGAGGTGTGTATGAGTGTATTGCAGAGCTCCACAACGCTAAAACTCACAGTAATGTGCGGTGTGTAGGACAGAGCAGGGCTGCCATCAGAAATCCTGGGGCCTTTCAGAGCACAAATGAAAGGGGGGAACCCCCTATATAACCCGCTAACCGCCAACAACCTCCCCCTCGACTCACAGTGGCTGCCCCCTCTCCCCAATATCAGATATACAAATTTGAGAAAAATGTGCTATTTTATTTATTTTTATCTTTAATGCAAATATATAAATCCCTAGAATCCCCAGGTGCCTTTCAGTCAGCAGTTCCCCCAAGTCCAGGTCCCGATAACCTGTTCTAGCCCCCATTAGCCCCCAGCTCCCCATCAACTCCCCCAGCTCCCTTAGCCAAAATGTTCCCATTGCCACATTAGCCCAGGTCCCCCTAACTAGCAGATCTTCGTAATCCCTAGCCCCCTTAACCATTTTGTCCCCATAACTATCAACCCCATTACCACAAATAATACATTACCTCTTAAACCCCCTTAACTACCAGGTCCCTCGGCCAAGTTGTCCCCATTAGCCACCAGATCCTCATACCTCCCCCATAAGCCACCATTCCACTAACCCCTGCTTTGATTGGCCACCAGGTCCCCAAACCTCCCTTAGCCCCCTTTATCCTGGCCACCAGCCCCCCAAATCCATTACCTCATTCTCCCAGCTGGGCCCCTGCACACTGTGCAGCCTTTGAAGAGAGACACCTCATATCACCACGAAGCAGGCAACATCCGAGGCAGCTGAGGGGTCCTCAACAAGATTCTAATAGGTTATGAGGACCCCCTTGGCTGTCCTTGACAATGCTTGCTCCAAGTAAAAATGCTTATCACAACCTATCTCTGGAGGCTGCTTGGTGCGCAGAGGGGCCCAGCAGTGAGAGAAATGCAGGGGATTTGGGGGACATGCCAGGGATCTCTGCTGCTGTTGGGCCCCCTGAAATCCCTGTGCACTGGAAGCATGTAAGTGAATGGGCCCCCTTAGCCCTGTATGGTTCAAGGGCATGGGTGCAGTGGCACCCTCTGCACCCCCGGTAGGTCCGCCTTTGACTAGAATCAATAATACTGTAACAAGTGTCATGGCTGACAGTTCCTTGCTCTTGTGTTAATGCTTCCTATACCCAGGTTTTACATGCTATTCTATTTATATGTCACATTGACATGTGTAGTATACTCCTTTTTCTACCTGTAACATTTACATCCTATATGTCATGCAATAAAATATTGATCTACCTCTTCCATAAAATAGTGTTGTGCTAAAAACATTTCTCTGTAATTTGTCACTGTCACATCATAGGCACAGTTTTCCAGGGACATACTTTGTGATAGTGAACATTTAGCAAATCATTGTTAGAGCATTGCACAAGTGTACTCACAGGGTTAATAGCAAGACAGATCTCAACGGAGGGGTCCAACAGCTCATTCTCCATACAGATCTACAGGGTTAAATACACATTAATCACACATACATGACTGTATATTCAAATAAAAAACCTAATTAGGAGACAAGTGCAGGGGATCATTTAGCCATGCATGCCCTCATAGCTTCTCCCATAATTCCCTCGAATACAAGCATGTCATTGTTTGTGAATTATTTGAACAGTGGCCAACAACGCATCAGAGGTGGTTATGGACATCCGGAGGTAGTTCATGAACTTCATCAGGTCTTTCTCTCATTTTGGCTTGTACAGCATTTCAAACGCGCCATGTCGGTATCTGCCAGAGTTTATGGGATGCCCCCACCACTTTTGCCTCTTTGGTTTCCACAAATAGGCATATTTTGTTAGAGCAAACACCACAGCCTCTTCTGTATCCATCTTGGACCAAACTACACCCACCACAAAAAGTCTATTTTTCTGTTCTGCCTTTTATTTTCAACGTCCGTAATAACTAACTGATCGTCTGGTGAACACAAGCTCTTCTGTCAAAAAGTGCATCCATTTTAACTCGATAAGTGCGCTCGTGTGACCGCAGCCTTAATTAAACTAACAAAGGTGTCCAGTGTCTGTTATAACCAACACATGTTGAAAGTATTTTATTTATGTCACACATATAAATCGCTCAGCAGGGGATACTCAAACAGCTTACATACACATTAAATCAATATATGCAATTCCATCTTAATTAGTTGCTATGTCCAGAATTTGGTCGAATTTGGGGTGCTATGAATGGGGCATTTGCAAGGAACACATTTTAAATTCACAATGCAATTTTGGTGTTACATTAGTGCTGTGCAAGCGTCCTTCATGAAGGATGCTGCTTCCATGTGCAGAATAAACGTATTTTATCACTCAGAGCTCTTTTCCCTCTTGTGCCAAGGTAAATTTCTCTATGTAGTTAATTATACATGATGGGCCTGGAAACATATCCCCATTTCATGCAGGGTGTAGCACATAGAAACATAGAAACATAGAAAAATGTCGGCAGATAAGAACCTTTCGGCCCATCTAGTCTGCGCAATTACATGGATACTTTACCTGGATTTATCTTTTGTTTAGGATAGCCTTATGCCTATCCCATGCTTGCTTAAATTCAATTACTGTTTTGGCCTCTACCACTTCAACTGGAAGGCTGTTCCATGTATCCACCACCCTCTCAGTAAAATAATGCTTCCTGATGTTACTTTTAAACCTTTGCCCCTCTAATCTAAGACTATGTCCTCTTGTTTTGCTACTTTGTTTCCATTTAAATATACTCCCTTCCTCTACCTTGTGGATTTCCTTTACGTATTTAAATGTTTCTATCATATCACCTCTGTCTCGTCTTTTTTCCAAGCTGTACATGTTAAGATCATTAAGCCTTTCCTGGTAACTTTTCTCCTTCAAGCCGCACACCATTTTAGTAGCCCTTCTCTGAACTCTCTCTAAGATGTCTATATCCTTCTGGAGATACGGTCTCCAGTACTGCACACAGTACTCCAAGTGAGGTCTCACCAGTGCTCTGTACAGTGGCATAAACACTTCCCTTTTCCTACTGCTAATACCTCTCCCTACACAACCAAGCATTCTGCTAGCATTTCCTGCTGCTCTATTACATTGACTACTTACCCTTAGATCCTCTGAAATAATAACCCCTAAATCCCTTTCCTCAGATATTGAGGTTAGGACTGTATCAAATATTCTATATTCAGCTCTTGGGTTTTTACGTCCCAGGTGCATTATCTTGCACTTATCCACATTAAAACTCAATTGCCACAGCTCTGACCATTTTTTTAGTTTACCTAAATCATTTGTCATTTGGCTGATCCCTCCAGGAACGTCAACCCTGTTGCAAATCTTTGTGTCATCAGCAAAAAGACATACTTTTCCATTAATACCTTCTGCAATATCACTAATAAAAATATTAAAGAGAATGGGTCCAAGTACTGACCCCTGAGGTACCCCACTGGTAACAAGACCTTGCGCCGAATAAACTCCATTTACCACAACCCTCTGTTGCCTGTCACTCAGCCACTGCCTAATCCATTCAACAATATTGGAATACAAGCTCAAAGATTGCAATTTATTGATAAGCCTTCTATGCGGAACAGTATCAAAAGCCTTACTGGAATCTAAATAAGCAATGTCTACTGCACCACCTTTGTCTATTATTTTTGTTACCCAATCAAAAAAATCAATAAGATTAGTTTGGCATGATCTCCCTGAGGTAAACCATGTTGTTTCTGATCCTGTAATCTATGTGTTTTTAGATGTTCAACAATCCTTTCCTTTAACATGGTTTCCATTAATTTCCCCACTACTGACGTAAAACTAACTGGCCTATAGTTCCCTGATTCCTCCCTAGTCCCTACTACCCTTCTTGTAAATGGGCACAACATTTGCTAATTTCCAGTCTTCTGGGACAACTCTCGTTAACAAGGATTGGTTAAATAAATCTGTTAACGGTTTTGCTATTACATCACTGAGCTCTTTTAATAATTTAGGGTGGATCCCATCAGGGTGGATCCCATGTAAAAGTTCTGTCCTGAAACATGTGTAATCCATGTGATATGATCATGGCTGCTTTCGGGGGCTGGTAATGCAGGGCACCACCAGACCTGTCCTGGCAACGGAACCACATTTTGAGTATCCCAAAGGTCCTCTCTATCACACTCATGATCTCTGGTGCGTAGCATTGTAAGCCTCCTGATCCTGGCCTTCAGGCTTCCGAATGGGGGTAATCAGCCATGGCCTGAGGGGGTATCCTGAGTCACCTAATACATGGCACATAAAACACAGTAATATTTTGTTAGATTGAACAATTGATATTTATACTGACCGAGAAGCCATCCTTCTAGGAACATGCTGTCCTGGAAGTCACGTGGCACCGAGTAGTTCTGCAGGATATATGCATCATGGGCACTACCACAAAATGTTCCAAATAGGTGCAAGATGGGTACATTGGCATCACATATCATTTGCACATTAACCCTTTGCCGCCAGGCGGGTTGTCCCTGGCAGGGGGGAGTTAACACTGGCGTGGAGTACTAGAACACCCTGCTTGCTGGACACTGCGGCGGGCTCCTCCTCTGACCTGTCTAGCAGCTGACATGTGTCATTGGTTGCAGGTGGACGGCTTGAGTTCAGGCTGTCCCGCTGCAGCCAACAGCACGCAGTGCATACCGACTGCTGGGCGGGGTGAAGGAGGCCCATTAAAGTCAGCGGGGTGTACTATGCTGTCACATGACTTTAAGGCCCACCTGCCGCAAAGACAGCATAGTACGCCCCGAGACATGAAAGGATTGCTTGCAATTGATATAAACTGAAGGATCCTTCCAGGGCACACGGATCTCAATGTGGGTACAATCTATTGCCCCACAACATTGGGAAACCCTCCAAATGCAAAAAAACCCTGCTTCATGCGATGTCAGCCCTCAGGTGGTAGGATATTCAATATAGTGGTGGCTATTGTCCCACATAGCTATAAGGAATTGGTGTAGTATCCTTGAGAAGGTGCTCTGGCTGACACTACCTAGCTTGGACAGGGGGTGCTGAAAGGTCCCAGTGGCGAGGAACCTCAAACAGCAGTGCAGCGTTGTCATCCCTGGCACAAAAAAGGATGAGCCAGACCTCAAATCCAGATGTGCCCGCAGCTGCACGTAGAGCCTGCATATCTGGTCACGGCTTAATCTATAGTGGAGGTGACACTCGGCATCACTCACATTGTCCAGTGTGAGCCTAGTCCTTTGGACACGGGGTGTCTGTGGGACTGCACATGCCTCCTCCACCTCCTGCTGGCATCGGACACGGTTTTGGCATATATAACGCAAAACGTATAATGCTGCAGCAATATTCCTAACATGTATTCATGTTATCCTACATCCATTGTGTAATGACTCTGGTGTATGGGGGGCAATAGAACAACTGTGTTTTTATTTTTATAGGCTGTTGATTTTGTGCTTGGCCAGGTTCGTCGATGTGGGAGTTAGCACCTGGTTTGAGCAGAAACTAACATTTTGCACATCACATCCATGCGGTAATTTGCGGAAGCACTTTGCAATTTCTGACTTATCGAAGTGCTATATATTGTTTGTGCTCCCCATGTTAAGTATAGGACGCCAAAATTACAGCAAGCTTGCGCAATCTCCGATGCACTAAGTGATTTTTGAGAGGTTTAGCGTTAGGTATGTAATCTGGGTGGCAAACGTTAAAGCCACATATCCTTGCAGTAACACTTACTCATCCACTACCATTAGCATTCACTAGTGCATAGTGCCCTATAATGGCTCTGGTAAGTTTACAACAGCTCTGGATAAGTTAGCACCAACCATGGAATAGAGCCTGCCATTTCCAACATGTTCACCACTAGCATAAGAAATCTTTAGCACTAGTAAGATGGTAACTGCTCTTATGTTCCTCCACTCCTATTTCTCTATCCTGTACACTTGTATTTGCAGGGCCTTCTAAACCGTTCTTTCTATTTACTAAGCTTGTTTTTAAACTCATTGATCCCCCCAACTCTTATTGTAAAGTGCTGTGGAAAGAAGTGTTGCTATATAAAATGATGATAATAATAATATTAAACTATTCTTAAACATGAAACTTTCTATTCTCTTTGGGGTTAGTAAGAATATCAGTTTTATATGGTGGGAGGTATTTGTGGGGTGTGTGCCCACTGTGGGGTGTGGACAGTGAGGTGCTACTGGAAAGATTTTGTGCAGAGGGCACATAATGACCTAAAGTTTATGGTTCTGTAGTTCAAAAAAAAATAGTTGACATGTATGGTTTTAAAAATAAACGTAAATTAATTTAAAATTACTATGGTGAATCATTTTTGCTAGTGCATGGCTTTTTACATTGCACTTCATTTTGTATTTGTTAAAATAACAAAATTGTCACAGAATTATATGTCCTAACTCAAAATCAAGAATTAAGTTCTAATTTGTTACAGCATCAACTTCTTATTAATAATTAATTTATTTTGCACTTCTAAGTACTCATATACTTTAAAATTATATTTTTATTATTACGGTTCCTACTAGGTGAAAAATGTATACTTCTAAAAACTACATTTTCCATTTTAAATTGAAGCATATTATAAACATTCCACTAGAGGGCAGAAAATGCATTCAAATTTTCTTAAAACCAGTGGGAAAAAAAGACCTTGGTATACACTGAATACAATTAAATGCATTTATGCAATGGCTAATTGGGAAATATTTTTCATTATTTGACATCACAGATATCTCACTTATTTAGAAAACATATTTAACTTTTTAGTGTGTAATTTTTCATAACTTAACTTTACCTCCCTGCCTTCATTATACCTATCACTGTGTCAAAATCTTACATAGTTAGAATCTGGCACTACTAAACATTATGCAGGGGATTTTCTAGTTTCCCTACTCAAAAAAAAAATCATTGAGAGGGTTATTCAGAGAGCACCAAAATGTCGCCGACATTTCGGTGCTGTCTCGTTCTCCACACTACGGGGAATCAAATTCCCCACCCGGTGGTGAATTCAGCATTCACCGCAGGGTCCCCAAAGTGCAGAGAATTGGCCGCCGAATGCCACTGCAAACCCAAATTTTGCCGAACTGCTTGCTCTTTGAATATCCGAATGGCCCTGAAAGGTCATCGTACAGGGAAATTCCCTGTTCGGTGACATTTCGGGGCCAGATCGTCTCTCTCCGAATAATCCTTATAATGTTTATTTTGTGGGAGCAACAAGGCAGTAGTACCAAAAATATAAGCCAAGAATAAAATAAACCTACCCGATAGAAGCATGGCAACTTTAATTCCATTGCTATTCTTTAAGAAATTGTACAAGAGCAAAGTACTAGCTAGTAAAGTGACCCAATAATGTCTAACATTTACAGTATGTCGTAAATGCAAGCAGTTTTTCACCAGTGCAGTCACACTGTGTAATGTAGTCTAACAATCCATGTCCCTCAGTAATAAATTTAACCCCTTTAGAACAGTGCAGAGAGCAGGCAAACATGCTGTTCTTTATTTTTCTGTTAAATCAGAGTAGTGATCCTTAATAATGTGACGTATCTGTTATATGGTTTGGTTGGTCCACTATCACTGTGCATCTTGCTAAAAAAAAAAATTAACGGCACGTTCTTTCTTTTCTCTTTGATTGGAAACATAAGTTGAGAGTTGTCTGTTTGGATTCTACAACTTCAGAAAGTGAGCCAGTGGTGAGGCAAGGGTTCTGAGCACACTAAGGCCCCGTTCACACCTATGCGTTTTAAAGCGCGTTCCTGCGTGCTTTAAGGCTAGGGTCAGAGTGGGGCAGTCGGAACGCGCGTGCAGACGCACTAAATCACGGCGGCAGTAGCAGCACATAACGGCCAATGACGGCCAATATACGCAGTACGTGCGTACAAAAGTGCGCCGACACCACGCAACCAGCAAATGAACGCATTTTTATCAGAACGTGAAACCGCTGCTACTGACGTACAAAGTGCGCGGCGGCCGCATGGCAGCGTGTGTGCGTGATTAGGAGACGTCAGACGCTGCTAGTGTGCGGCCTACATAACGTCCAAACTGCCAAAGTTTCCTGCATTTCGTTGGAGTGTACCTGCGACCGTTGAACATGGCTGCTGGACCAGAGATGGACGTGGAGAGGCTGATAAGCGCTGTGGGAGAGCATCCAGGGATCTGGGATACGGCCTGCGAGCGTTATAAGGACAAGGGGAGGAAGGCGAGCGCATGGGTCGAGGTGTCCCGTCATGTGTACCCGGAGTACGATACCTGGTCCGAGAAGGAGCAGCACATACAGAGTGAGTATAATATTATTTAATTCATAATCCCATAAATGTAAATCACAAAAATGATAATAAACAAACAAATGAAATCATTGATGTGAAACTCAAATGCTCCCCAGCTGCCAGGGCACCTCACCTGCATCACTGATGAAATAATTAGATAGAGCATCGCGATACCTGTTGCTGTATCTATTCACAGCTATGATGTCATAGTTCACATCATCCTCAAGACCGACAACTGTGAGGGTATCGTCAAAATTAAAACCATCCCTGGCCCGCACATAATTATGTAGAATGCAACAGCATTTCACTATGTCCACACAGAAGTCCACATTTACATCCAGCGGTCTATGTAGAATCCTCCACTTGTTGGTCAGTATGCCAAAGGTACACTCCACATACCGTCTCGCCCGCGACAGCCTATAATTAAACACCCGCTTCTTCACAGTCAGGTGTGTCCCAGAGTAGGGCCGTAGGAGGTGTGTGGATAGGCCGAATGCTTCGTCACCCACGAAGGCATAGGGGACTGTCACGTCACTGCCAGGCAATGGTGCGGGTCTGGGGATGTTCAGGGTCCCACTCTCAATTTCATTCCACAGTGTGGAGTTCCTGAACAGTGTGGAGTCAGAGTCCTTGCCGTATGAACCGACATCCACATACACGAAACTATAGTTGGCATCTGACACCGCCAGTAGGCCAATAGAAAAGTAATGTTTATAATTCTGATACAGTGAGCCGCTGTGCGGTGGCTTCACTATGCGGACATGTTTGCCATCCACGGCTCCAAGGCAGTTTGGAAAGTTGGCTCTCTCCCAGAATCCTGCTGCAATTTCCAGACATGCCGTATGTGTCGGTCTTGGCAAACATTCGCCCTTCATGGTCTCCCATATGGTTTGGCACACCTTGCGGACGATCTCACCAGCTGTTGATCTGCCAACGCGGAAGCTATAATGCAGATCCTTCAAACTGCACCCACTACCGAGATACCTAGAAGACAAAACAAAACTGTTTGAATATGATCACATACCATGAACACAAGCTAATGTCACTCTCATCATGTTTTTCAGCACAAGAGGCAATGAACAAATGGCGCACAGTACGCGACAACTACATGCGCGTCCAGAAGAAGCAGGCCATGGCTGCGCGCTCTGGAGCTGGTGCGAAGAAGGTCCGGGGGTACATTTACGCAGAGCAGCTATCGTTCCTCCGCAGGACCCAGGAGCCGCGCAGGTCTGTCAGCAGCATGGACCAGCCATCGACCTCCGGCACCCAGGCACAACAAATGGTGCCAGGAGATTCTGCCAGCTGCCAGGAGGAGGAGAACCAGGGTGGTGCTGAGTCGCAGATGGAGGAGGATTTGGCGACACCACAGGTGGCAGGTACCGCGACAACGGCCAGCACCAGACCTGGCCAGAAGAGAAGGGCACAGGCTGCAGACCTGGAGCAGGCCATGGTCATGTTCATGGAGGCACAGACCACCCATGCACACCAACGCTGCATGCTTGCGGACTCCGTCGACATGTCGTTCTCCAATGCATGTACGCTCCTCCTGAACAGGATGAGCGAGGCGGAGAAAATGGAGTATCGCCACAGATCTCTCGGGATATTGGAGGACATCCTTTCACGTCCCCATCACGCAGCCGCCTACCATGCTGTGCCACAATCCGCCAGTGGATCTTCCGTCTCCAGTGAGGTGCTGTCCACCCACCCAGCCATGCCCCTGGAGCCAGGCCACACACGGAGTCGGGGTCCAGCTGTAGCCACACCACCGGCCCTCATGACCCAGATGCTCCGCGGTATCAGCAACTTTGATACATGAGCTAAATATGTTTGATTATTTGTTTGTTATGTGTTATTGTTTTGATTTTGTATATATACTGACCTTCACTTTACGACTTGTAATATATGTCCATAATATATTACAGTTTCATTTCATATTATAGTATTATTTATCAACATTGTTGTCGGAGTCATTTATGATTATGTACGTGTGATGTGATGCCTGTGTGTGTGTGTGTGTGTGCATGTAACAGTGGGCATGTGACTACAGACATGATGCACTCATGTCAGGTGACTGGCAGCGATGTCATGTATACAGGTGTGTGACAGTACGTACCTCAAAGTGATGACCAGCATCTCCTCCGGTGGTATGGCGGGCCGCATGTTGGTGTCCCTCTTGGTCAGCGGCTCCCGTACCCGCGACAACAGTTCATCAAAGGAGGCGATGGACATCCGCATGTAGTTGAAGAACTTCGCGGGGTCCCTCTCTCGCAGTGGCCTGTACAGCGTCACGAAGTGTCCATGCGTGGGTCTGGCAGCGTTGATTTCATGAACCCAGGTTCGCCGCTTTCTCTTCCTCTTTAGGTACAGGTACCCCATCACACCAAACACAAAGACGTGTGCAGGATCCATCTTAGAAAAACGCCACCATCCCCGAAACGACTTTTTATAGCCCTTGCCCTTATTATTTCATTTTTAAAGTGATTAGATTCATCAGATTTTTCTCTTTTTTTCCCCACCGTCATGGAATACGTCCAGAATTGAGCATCGTCCGACCACTCAAGCGCATTCCGTGAAAAAATGCGTGCGCACGCATCGACGTACATTTTGACGGTGGCTGCAGAAAATGCGCTCATCTGTCCCTAGCCTAAACCGCATGAACGGGAAATCCCATGTTTTCCTATGGGACCCGTTCACATCTGGGCGTTTTAAAGCGCGCAGGAGCGTGCTTTAAAATGTCCTGCGCCCAAAGAACTCCGGGAGCTTCTTTTGGTGCGCATAGCAGCGCGTTCGCGGCCATAGACATAGCCGCGAACGTGCTGAAATGCGCATTCGCACGGTTTTTCGTATGCACGAACGCGCGTAAAAAAACACGCGTTTTGCGCACGTTTGAAAAACGTGCAGGTGTGAACCCAGCCTAACAGGGTTATTCAAAGAGCAGCAAAACACCACCGTGCGGTGAATTTGGCATTCACCAAAGGGTCCGCGAAGTGCAAGGAAAAGTCATTGACTGCATCTGAAAAACTGTCGCAAAAAATGCTGAAATGAACAGAAAAAGCGCCTAAAAAGTGCTGAACGCATCCAATGATCCTCCGCAAGACCCCCGAACGTGTCTGAAAAAGCCAACGATCCGCCGAACAGAGAGCCGACCTGGAAAAAGACAACAAGCTGACAAACTGGGGGGGGGGGGGGAACACACCAAAACTTTTAAAAGCCGTTTGCAAAAAACTACTGCACAAAAATTACATATAAGGTCCTATGAATAATAATAAAAAGGACTGTGACAGAAAAAAATGCTATTTAAAAAATAAATTTGAATTTTTTTTTCTAAATAAATCCCATAAAATGGCTAAAAATAAATAAATAAATAAGGCTTTTTGCTGCAAATTAAAATAATAAACAGTCTAATAAATATTTAGTAAATACAGGAATATTTTTAACATTGAAACCGATGGGATTCGCCTGATTATACTTGCCAAATGAAACCACCGAAAATCAGGACATTTCGGTGCTGTTCGGTGTCTCTGAATAGATCAACCATTACTTCTCTATGGGGGATTTCACTGCTGCCGAAGATCACCCGTATTTCGCTAGCATTTTTCCAATATTTGGCAAATTGCCAGATTTTGAACAGCTGAATGGCTCCGGAATTGCACTGTACGTTGATATTCACTGTTTGTTGCAATTTTGGGGCCAGTTCAGCTCTCTTTGAATAAACTTGTAAGTGCATTATAACAATTCTCATAAAGCTGTAAAATCAGTCTGAAGCCCCTTGCATTACGAAATGCGTACTGCAATTGATCCTAGTATTTGTAGAAACCGTGACGAATTAACACATGCATCTTATTTTAAACATTCTTATTTATTTTAATATAGATGGATAATTTTGGTTTTACTTCTATGTATCATAATTTTACCATTACCAAGAATCTCACAGCAACAAGGACGTCTGACCACAGTGGGGATGCGCAGAGTCGTCAAAGGAACCTTGGAAGAACACTGGAAACTAATTGTTTCCAGTCTTTCGCTGCTTGCAACCAGAATAAGTGGCAGATCGCACTGCCCTCTGCACTGTGGGATGTAAGATAAGTAATATGTTCATTATCATAATTCTATTTTATATCCATTCAAGTAATGTAGAAAGTATATCGATACCAATATTATACAGAAAACCAAATAATAATAATATATAAACATAACAATGTTTTCCTATGTAACATAAAAGAAAGTGCTACAAAGAATTTAATAAAAAAATATTAATAAAAACATCAAATATACAATATCTTATTATTCTGTTTTAGATATCTGAAGATATCAAACTGTTTATGAAACTGCTGTTTTATTTTCATAATGTAGAGCTGTCGAACCAAATTACATAGTTGGCGCTACCATTAGCGTTAGGGTATGTAAGCGTTAACGCTAGGATAAGTGACTTTAATGCATGACCCCCATATTACATTCCTGACGCCAAACCCGTGAAAAATCTGTTAGCGCGTCAGTTATTGCATCAGCTTCCGCGAGCTTACTGTACTTTGCAAATCCTATACTTAACATGAGGAGCGCAATCAGTATTTAGCGTTAGGATTAGCAAGGTATTACAAAGTCCTAGCACCAATTACTGCAGCGAAAGGCTAAACAAAATTTTAGTAACACCTGCAAGCTGGTGCTTTTGCAGAATTATTTAGCACCCCCTACCCCCCACTAAATCAGATACTCAGTACACACTTAGCTCCCTGTTTTGAAAGCAACAAATGTATTTGGGCAATTTGCTGACAACCTGTTCCACTGCCAGTTGTGGGTTCTCCTATTTTATACTTTTAAATTTTATTTTAACAATTAAGCATTTAAAGGGTGTGGGGGAGTTAATAACAAATGTGTAATTTGCTTTTGGAAGCCATTGTGAATTCCCAGTATAAGGGCCAAAGAGATGTTAAGGTGATTAAGGCTAGGGTCAGACTAACGCATTTTTCGCGTTGTCCGTGAAAAAGTGCGTTCGAACGAATGGACGTATTTTTTCACGGAATACACAATAGCGGTCATACGATGTGCAGTTTCATCCGTGATTTTGTACGGATCATCAATAAAACACTTTTTGTGTCTGGACGTTATGTTGGCCGGACATTAGCAGCGTCTGACGTCTCCTAATCACGCACACACGCCGCTAGTGGACGCAGCGCACTCTGTACGTCAGTACTAGTGGTTTCACGTTCTCGAAAAAATGCGTTTGTTTGCCGCTTGCGTTGCGCGGCCGCACTTTTGTGCGACCGTACTTCGTATATTGGCCGTCATTGCCCGGCATCTGCTGCTAGCACGGCCGTGATTATGTGCGGCTGCACGCGCGTTCCCACTGCCTCAGTCTGACCCTAGCCTAAAGCAAACCATCAATCGGCTGCTAAAAGAAAGCAAATGAAATATGAACTTGAAACATTCACGCAAAGACGGAATGAACCAGCGAGTCCAGCAGCACCAGATCTTTTAGAAAAACCACAAGAGATAATCATATCAATGTCGACTTGACCAGGAAGAGAGCTGATATTTGCGTCACCCGCATGTGTAGAAGAGGCAGCAGAATGACGCCGACGGCATATGGGTGAGCATGGGATCGGGACTGGATCCAGTCCCGATCCCATGCTCACCCATATGCTGTCGGCGTCATTCTGCTGCCTCTTCTACACATGTGGGTGACGCAAATATCAGCTCTCTTCCTGGTCGAGTCAACATTGATATTGATGGTACTCGCTCACGTGTCAAGTTGTTATATATCCTTTCTGTTACACATTATTCCAGGTCGTCCACCTCTAAGGCATCAGTATGCTGGCATCTTTCCAGAACCTTCTGGCGCACGAGGACCGACTCTAACCAATCCATGAGCATTTAGTACTATTTAAGTCAGCTCCACACTCAAAATGTTGCCCTGTCATGCTCTATTACCCAAAAGTGTATCATTTATATTGTCTTTGCTCATTCTGTGTGCTGATTTGGATTGTCTTGATCTTGCTGACATCTGTTATCCCAACCATTGGCTTGTATATATCCCCAGGACCTACTTGAAAACGAGAGAAATCTCAATGTATCCTTCCTGGTAAAATACTTTATAAATAAATAAATATACTGTCTTCTGTATCCCAGACCTTGGTTTGTTCCTGTTGTGCTATATTCTTCCATATTTCCCTTTACATTAGTGAGTGTATTCAGCCCAGGCCATTACAAGGATTAGTATAGTGTTTTCCTTGTTATGTTTGGTTCTTTCTGTGAGCTAGGGTTGACAGAAAATGTGGAACTAGGCAAGCCAATAGCAATCTTCAGAAGTTTAAATCCAGAGAGGAGTTTATGAAATTAAATACAACTGGCTTGTGTATGAGACAGTACGTCTCATGAATAGGAAGGGCAGATTAGACTTTGCAAGGAAAAAAAAACATATATATATATTTATATATAGTTTATTATTGCAGAAGCCATTTGCACATCACAGCAATTCAAAGAATTGCAATTCAAAGAACTCAAAGTGCTACATTTCCCTATATGCAGCAAGGAACTCTGGGTAAGATATGCAAATTGGTATTTTGTGCTTTTCAGTGTGAGGTTACTGTACTTTGCGCACCTACGTAATACTTAACATGGGGAGCGCAAAGTGTTAATTTGTTCTAACGCTAATTAACGTCCGGCTGCAGTTAGGAAAAAGTTAACCACATCCAGGACTTGGTGCTAATGGATTCCGCTGCTGCAGAATCCGTCAACACCAGCAGTAACCTCCCCAAAAAAATTCAGATACTCACCTCCTGTCCCGCGGCGAGGACCGTGGCTCCAACCGCCTCCTCTGTCCGGCAAGAGCAGGGAGAGACTGGGAGAAAAAGTCCCCCAGTCTCCCCCTGCAGATAACTATACCAACCTGCCGGATCTCACGAGGTGAGATCCGGCAGGTAATGTGACCGGTGCTGTCTGCTTCAATGAAGTCCTATAGACTCCATGGAGAGGATGCGCGTGGCGGTGCTTAGCACTGTCGCGTGCATTCAGGGGCTTAGCACCCGATAACAATGCAGGAAGCTTTTTAAGCACCTGCATTGTAATATCGCGCTAAAACGGGGGAGCAAAGGAGAAACCCTAGCGTCCCTGTTTTAGTGCGACTATTGTAATGTGGCCTCTGGTTTATTATTGCAGAAGCCATTTGCACATCACAGCAATTCAAAGAACTGTATCACAGAGCTCCTGTGCTACATTCTCCATATGCAGCACAGAACTCTGGGTAAGACATGCAAATGACATCTGTCTCACTTTATATATACAGTTCTGTAATTGTATTCTCATGCCAGGTGACACTAAGATCAGGCTTTGCAGAAAAATGGGAAAAAAAGACAATGAGTAGCAATGGCTAATGGTCTGAAGAATGCCATATCATTTTTGAAATATGGTAGGGTAGTATTATGACATAGATATATGTGGCTGTCAATAGAATTGATGGCTATTGCTTATTAATGATATCACAACATGACAAAAGCAGAAGGATTGCTTCTGAGGTTTACAATGCAATACTAAATGCTCAGTTTCAGCCAAATGCTGCAAACCTAACAGGATAGATGGACAGTGAATTAAGTACTGCAAAAACAATCTAGGAGTTTCCAAATCAAATAAGTGGAATATTCTTTAATGGACGAGGCAGTCACCGGAACTCAACCCAACCGAACAGAGAGTTTTTTTTTATTTTGGGGGTATGTTATCAGTATAATAACACTTATTTACATATTTTCTGCTTGTAATTGTTTTGAGTTATTAATAGTTATCCATAAATTTCTCCTTAATTTATCTGTTCAAATAATAAGAAGGTGTGCTGCCGAAGAATATAATGCACCTGTTATGCTGGTAACCTTGAGAAATCAAGCTACTGTAGTTAACCTATTGTCAATGTCAGCAACCAGTTGACAGGAATGCATCAAGTGGGAAAAAGGGAAAAGGCAGACAGGAGCAATGAGTTGGCAGCAAGTTGAATAGTTGTGAATTCATGATAAGATATACCATCAGTGTTAAATTAAGTAATTTTGAATAATGACTTAATCCTGGCATAACAAATCAAAAAATATTTAAAAAGTGCTGCAAAAAGCATATTATTAACAACAAAAGCCACATAAATGCAATAATGTGTAAATAAAGTTACTAAAACTTGTAAGAGTTGCTATACCAGGATACAACAAGCATTTGGTCCCATGTCAAAAGGACAAACTGCAATGAAAGGTGTATTGTTTTCCCATATTTCTATGACATATAGCATAGAAAGTGCTTAGCCAGATTATCGGTTTATATCTCCCCCTGGTTTGTAATGATAACTGATTGAACATGGCATCTCTGGAATAGTGCTATGACCAAACTTGGCAGATTGCTCAGCTGTCAATGCCAGTTATTATCTAGGTGTTACCAACCATGCCTCAAGTGAATCAGATTCAGGAGTGAACTGAATAATGTTTAACATATTGATGGATATGTTTATTTTTCTTTATCAATTTAAATTGTTAGTCATTGGAGTCTGTCAACTTAAAATGTTGTTTCATGTATTAAATAGTATGAAAAGTACTTACATAAGAAAGGAATATTTAAACACACTGAAAGTCTTACCTCAGCAGCATCCACATAACAGGAAGCATTTTACTTGTTGGGATACAGATATATATATATATATATATACAAACACACATCGGTGTGTATATATATATATATATATATATATATTTAAATGTAACGTTAGTCCAATAGAAAAGGTATCACAACGTACTGCTATACCTGTGATTTTGGCATCTGGACTAACACGGCCTATCAAATTATATATATATATAAATTATATATATATAACACATGGGGGGGTTGCACGCAGCCTTAACCCTTTCGCTGCTGAGGTTTTTCCCGCCCCTATGCTGAGGTAATTTTTACCTGTTTTGCGCATCATGTTTAAACGTGTTTTGAAGGCTTATTTTAGTATATGACCCAGACATATTATATATCGTTCTTTCCGTCAGACTCGGTAGATTCATAATATGTCATTATTATATGTATACGTTATGTCATGTCTGTATATTATAACAAAAAATGCAATAAAATATGTATTTTCAATAATTTACAATGTGTAAAGTGTTTTTTTCCACATTTTAACATGCGAGCAATTGCGGTTATATTTTGTATGGGTTGCGCTTGTTAAAAAAATTAGAGATGGGGTCTCGTTACATTTTTTTTGGGGGGAAATGACACTATTTTTAACAAACGCACCGCATACAAAAATCGTTAGTGCAGCATCATTGTTCACATTATAATTGAAATGGGAACAATATTGCTGCATTAACAAACCAAAAAAAATAAAAAAAAATTTTTTTTATTTTTTTTTTAATTTTTTTTTTTTTTTTTTAATTTTTTTTTTAATTTTTTTTTTTTTTTACAAAATTTTTAACTTTCATGTTTGGTATCGTTGGAACGGCCATGCTCTGGCCGATCCAACCATACCAAAATTTAACCCCTAGCTGCCACGGATCGGGAGATAGGGAGTTCATTGGAACTCCCTATCTCCACAGTTGGTGGCAGTTAGGGGTTAACTCTAGGACTGGCGTCATTGTGCTACGCACGATGACGCCAGTCCTCTGGGGGAGTTCCCGGAGGCTTGGCCGATATCCAAGATGTCGGCCAGCTCCGGGAAAGGATCGCGAACCGGCGCTTTTCAGCGCCGATTCGCGATCCAGCTCCCCAGGGGTTAATGCCAGGCATCATTTGGAAGGGCAGGCTGTGCCCTTCCAAATGATGCCTGGGTTAACCCCCGCAGAGCCGCCGATCGGGAGGGAGAGAGGTCCGAAGGACCTCCCCCCCCTCCCTTTCAGGCGCCTCCTCCGCACATGTGGGGGGGCGCCTGAATTAGGTGTCATCGCGCCCCCGCGATGACACCTAATTCTGGCGGCTGCTGGTCCGGATGCCGGGCTGACATCCAGGATGTCAGCCCGCACCGGAGGGGCCAGCGATCGTCCGGAACCCGGCCGAACGCTGACCCCAATGGGAGGACGCGCTCAGCGCATCCTCAGCACACCAGCGGGACTGCTGAGGACGCGCTGACCGCGTCCTCAGCAGCGAAGTGGTTAACTAAGCATTCAGTGCAGGTGCGTCTCAAAAATAAAATACAAAACAAAACCACGGAGAGAGCACTCCAGACAAACACATTCAAAAACCTGCAACAACAGCTCCATGCATGGGTGCATAACACCATCTTTTACCACATGGTGAAAATTTCATAACTCTGAGCTTTGCTGAATAAAATGGTGGAAATTTGGTTCGCAATGAACGGCCGTGAATTGCTTAAACCTGCCAACAGCGTCAATGTAATCCACCCTCTGGCAGGTCCTACTCTGCAAACCTAATAACTGCCCATCATGGGATAATCTCACTTACTGAGGAACAAGTCCCCTTCATGGAGCTCCCACAGATCAAGGTTAAATAGAACCTGGAGGAGGAGTACCTGTGGCAGGGAGGGGTGTATACCCTGGAAATTCATATGAAAAACACATGGGGGGGGGTTGCACTCAGCCTAAACTAAGCATTCATTGTGGGTGCGTCTCAAAATAAAATACAAAACGAAAACATAGAGCGAGCACTCCAGACAAACACATTCGAAAACCTGCAACAACAGCTCCAAGCATGGGTAGATAATACCAGCTTTTACCATGTGGTAAAAGCTGGTATTATGTACCCATGCATGCAGCTGTTGTTGCTGGTCTTTGAATGTGTTTGTCTACACTACATGCCATACTAAATGTTGTTTTTTTTTGTTGCAGAGATCAGGTTTATGCAACTAGTTAAAGTCACTTCTGGACAGCGCTGTTTAGGGTTTATTGGACCCTCATCAGCTAGGAGCTAGGCATGACCAGTTACAGTGGATGCTTGGACCCGTAGGACAAATCAGTACTTGCTTGGGTTTTGGTGGAAGACACAAAATGAGATAAAAAGCCTCCACATAGCTCCTGCTGATGAGGGTCCAATAAACCCGAAACAGCGCTGTCCAGGAGTGGTTTTAACCAGTTGAATAAACCTGATTTCTGCTAAAAAAAGCCGTCTAGTATGTCATGGCATTAATTGTAGGGTTCTGTGTGAAAACAGACCCAGGATGCAAAAAAGCGAGACAGATGTCATTTGCATGTCTTACCCAGAGTTCCTTACTGCATATGGTGAAAGGAAGTACAGGACCATGTGATGATGTTCTTTGAATTGCTGTGATGCACAAAATACAAATCATTATTGCGTGGAGGCTTTTATCTAATTTTTTGCCTTTCCACCATATCATATACTGTATATATATTATCATGAAAATATTATAAGATACAGGGAGACCTTTTAATTTGGACTAATGTTATATTTAAAAGACAGGCTTTTGAAAGTCGATCTCTTCTTCAGGTCTCAAAGCAATACTCCTGAAGAGAGGTCATCCCTTTAAAGCCTGTATTTTAAATGTAACGTTAGTCAAAATAATAAAGTATCACTTCATCCTACGATACTCTGATGGCAAAGCCAGAGGGCAGGGAGGATGCAGCAGAGGAGTCGCGATGCACACACTGCTGCAGCACCAGTGACAGATATGTAGCACCTTCCAGGAACAAACTAAGCAGCCCCAGTGTGGTGTTTTTGGTGGTGCCATGCAGTATGTCCCACAATTGCACTATTCAGTGTGCAACTTCTCTTACTGGTTTCCAAACTACTCATACTGAATCAGGAATTGCTGCGGCTATTCTTTTCTGTATCTATGTATATCATGCTTGTAACACCAGTCCGTCGTTCTGCAGCTGTTCCTCTTTCCATGTTTTTGTTTTTGATCCCAAATGGGAAGTGTTTGGTGCGTGTATAAATAAAAGCCACCATCTTTGCCTCTCCTTGGCTGAATAGCAGCTGGAGGGGCTTGGAGCTGCTCAGAAGAGCGGCCTTTTGGTTACAATTGTTAGGTACCCACTCTAAAGCGGTGCCTTGAAGTGGCAAGTGGGCTTACGTTGCAATGGCCATTGAAAGAAACAAAAACCTAATTTTTGTTGTACATGGAACACATAGAAACGAGCGCAGATGACACTCTTTTTCCTTGTTATGTTTTATACATTGACTGGGCTGTTACTCCTGGCAGTTGCTGCCGCTCTGGTGAGTATGGGCGCGACGCCATTTTTTCTGTATCTATGTATATCATGCTTGTAACACCAGTCCGTCGTTCTGCAGCTGTTCCTCTTTCCATGTTTATGTTTTTGATCCCAAATGGGAAGTGTTTGGTGTGTGTATAAATAAAAGCCACCATCTTTGCCTCTCCTTGGCTGAAAAGCAGCTGGAGGGGCTTGGAGCTGCTCAGTAGAGCGGCCTTTTGGTTACAATTGTTAGGTACCCACTCTAAAGAGGTGCCTTGAAGTGGCGAGTGGGCTTACGTTGCAATGGCCATTGAAACAAACAAAAACCTCATTTTTGTTGTACATGGAACACATAGAAACAAATCAGTACTTGCTTGGGTTTTGGTGGAAGACAAAAAATGAGATAAAAGGCCTCCACATAGCTCCTGCTGATGAGGGTCCAATAAACCCGAAACAGCGCTGTCCAGGAGTGGTTTTATCCAGTTGAATAAACCTGATTTCTGCTAAAAAAGCCGTCTAGTATGTCATGGCATTAATTGTAGGGTTCTGTGTGAAAACAGACCCAGGCTGCAAAAAAGCGAGACAGATGTCATTTGCATGTCTTACCCAGAGTTCCTTACTGCATATGGTGAAAGGAAGTACAGGACCATGTGATGAAGTTCTTTGAATTGCTGTGATGCACAAAATACAAATCGTTATTGCGTGGAGGCTTTTATCAAATTTTTTGCCTTTCCACCATATCATATACTGTATATATATTATCATGAAAATATTACAAGATACAGGGAGACCTTTTAATTTGGACTAATGTTATATTTAAAAGACAGGCTTTTGAAAGTCGATCTCTTCTTCAGGTCTCAAAGCAATACTCCTGAAGAGAGGTCATCCCTTTAAAGCCTGTATTTTAAATGTAACGTTAGTCAAAATAATAAAGTATCACTTCATCCTACGATACTCTGATGGCAAAGCCAGAGGGCAGGGAGGATGCAGCAGAGGAGTCGCGATGCACACACTGCTGCAGCACCAGTGACAGATATGTAGCACCTTCCAGGAACAAACTAAGCAGCCCCAGTGTGGTGTTTTTGTTGGTGCCGTGCAGTATGTCCCACAATTGCACTATTCAGTGTGCAACTTCTCTTACTGGTTTCCAAACTACTCATACTGAATCAGGAATTGCTGCGGCTATTCTTTTCTTGCTCATTGTTCTGTCGTCTCCATCTCCTTTATCCTTTGTGTCCTGAGCCCTGTAGGGTTGCAGATCCTCCTGGCGAATGTAGTAATTCAGCCTGAGGGTCCTGGGAGTGAGCGGCCTTCTTTAGATACCTGCCATCCTCCTTTGGAAGAAAGAACGAGGTCTGGGTGATGGGACCAGCATGCTGAGAGTGAAAACACTGCCCTTTAAAAGTGTTTAAGGCGATACCACTAGAGCCGATTTCAGTGGCTCCCACCAAGGTGAGCAGAACCTACACACCCTATCCAACTGTACAAGCTACAGCACCAAGGGAAGACTGTGTCTCTCCCAAAGCTAACACAGAGTGCCGAAGTTGAGTCAAAGTTTTAACAGGCAGTTCATAACATGTATATTTGGATTTTTTGTGGTCATTATTGCCTTTCCAAGGCTGTGTCGCACTAATATTTTTATTTTTTCTGTCTTGTATGGAACATGTGAGAAACAACCTCCATCAGCTTTAAGTATTTGTTTCCTTCTTTTGCACAGAGATTCACGAGTGAATCACACAGAGGATTATATAAATACTATCACATTATGTGACTGCAATTTGCATGGATTTTTAAATGGCTATAAAGTATATCTAAATAAAATCATGGAAAGATACAGCATTACTTTTCTATTTTATTTCACTGTTATAATGTATAGAGAATGTGTTTCTAAAAATTTTTACATTGGAAGTATATATATATATATATATATATCACTATTACACTCTTCGCACACAATTTTGCGCGTGCGCAAAAACACATTAACGCAAAGGGAAAAACCCTTCACGCTGAACGTCGTATTCCGACGTTCGCGCAA
Source organism: Leptobrachium leishanense (assembly GCA_009667805.1). Lineage (NCBI taxonomy): Eukaryota > Metazoa > Chordata > Amphibia > Anura > Megophryidae > Leptobrachium > Leptobrachium leishanense. The sequence continues at coordinate 122,499,634 of CM019067.1, read as the reverse complement.
AAGATGCACGTTAACGTCTAAGGCTAGGGTCAGACGAACGCATTTTTCACGTTGTCCGTGAAAAAGTGCGTTCGAACGAACGTACGTATTTTTTCCCGAATACGCGATAGCGGTCATACGATGCGCCTTTTCGTCCGTGATTTTGTACGGATCGTCAATAAAACACTTTTTGTGTCTGGACGTTATGTTGGCCGGACATTAGCAGCGTCTGACGTCTCCCAATCACACAAACAAGCCGCTATGCGGCCGCAGCGCACTCTGTACGTCAGTAGTAGCGGTTTGACGTTCTCGAAAAAATGCGTTCGTTTGCCACTTGCGTTGCACAGACGAACTTTCATGCGGCCGTTGTTTGTATGTTCCCCGGCATTGGACGTCATTTGCTGCTAGCACGGCCATGATTTCGTGCGGCTAAACGCACGTGAAAAATGCGTTCGTCTGACCCTAGCCTTATGCGAGTGACCCTGTGTGAACCCTGCGCGAGCGAGAGTTCGTGCTCATCCCATACTTAACATTGTGAGCGCAAATGCGTTATTGCGCTGGTACGTAGATGGTATTACAATCGATGCGCAAATTTTAACGAACAACGTTTGAGCGCATAATTTTAACGTCAGCCCAAAAAAAAAAAAATACATCAAAGTATAGTTACACATTCTACACATACCCAAACAATAAAATTGAGAGGTTGTGCATGTTTTTATTATTGCTGCAGCATATATACTCAGATTGATTTTGACAGGCGCAAAAACTTAACAGGAGAAAATTGTGGTTCTTAATTCAGATTGGCTGAATCGCGTGAGAAAAACAGTCTGCCCACCGATTTCTGCACGCAACGTTAATGCGCGCACGTTTCTCACCCTTTTTTTTACGCGCGATATTTTCGGACGGATGAAAAAATGCGCTCGGATCTTAATACCAGCGTTAATTTACGCGCGTTAATGTTTAACGCTGCGCGCAAAAGAAATTGCGCTGCGTGATCTTTCTTGGTCAAGGAATGTAATAGAGCCCATAATATTATCACCAGAGCACTGGTATTCACTTTACTATTTGCGCTTTAACGAACCACATTTGCCAAATACTATTCATGCAATTCTGGTAATTTGTAAAGAGATATATTACCTTGGTTCAGCAGCAGCAGCACAATTTAAAAGATCCATTTATCTGTTCCCATAATAGACTGCAGGATTACTCACGCGCAGCCCCATCCTCTGGAACGCTCTACCTCGTACTGTCAGACTTCCCCTAGTTTCCCTTCCTTCAAACGCTCTCTTAAGACATCTCTATTTAGGGAACCTACCACCCAACGCACTGATACAGCCACTCTCACCTTGCAGTCTTCTGCTCCTGTTTCCAACCCCAGCCCTTCTAGATTGTAAGATCCCACAGAAATAGAGCCTTCATTTCCTCCTGTTCTGGTTTGTCAAAATGTTGTTCAATGTATTGTAACCCTGTCTATATTGTGCCCATTGTACAGCACTGCGGAATATGCCGGCGCTTTATAAAGTATAATAATAATAATAATTTATTATATAAACTGGTTGAGTAAACAAGACGCTTGTTCCATCTTCTCTCTATATTTCCGTGGTGCAGCGGGTGAGGCCATCCATTACCACCTCTGGCCTTGAGTAGCAGCAGACTGGGAACAAACAGTTCCCAGGTACTTCCACAGCTACAAGCCCCTCCTTAACCCCACTTAAAAGAGCTTTTGCAGAGCATGCATAAGGTCGCGCTGCGCTCCTGTGCTGGTATTTGGATGTGTCCCACAATTATTCGAGCTGCAAATACATCAGATGAGTCATTATAGGCTTGGTAACAGAAAGTCAGAAAGGGAAATTGACTTGTGTCGATTTTCTCCCTTGCTGGTTCCTCATTACTGTCTAGGTTGGAATCTGGCCCATGGTTTATTACATTTTACAATGTAAGTAAAAGAGTTTTTCGTGTTAACAGTAAGTTAAGGTGAAAGAACATTTCAAAAATAAAACAAATCATAACTCACAAAAAGGAAATAAACATTTAAAAATGTAAGTCTAAGGCTAGGGTCAGATGAGCGCAGTGATCACGTCCGTGTTGCCGCACATTTTAACGTCCGTGGTAGCATACAATTATGATCAATAGAGACCCACACACGAAGTACGTCCGCACAGACGTACGTCCAGATGTGGCAATCGGAAGCAAGTTAGGCAAGAACGTAAATCTGCTAGAACGGACGCACAGAGTGCGCTGCGTCCGTAATGTCCGCATTACTTTGTGTGTGAGTGATGGAACGATGTCAGACGGACTGCATTTTTGACGTCCAGCATTTCGACGGACAAAATGTTTTTCATATTAATTTATTTTCCCTTCTACATCAGTCAAAAAAAACGCCAGTGACAAAAACGGACTGTGTGGCCACTACCTTGTCGTCAGTCAGAAAGTACGTCCGTTGTGCGTGCCACGGACGCACAGTCCGCACAGAATGCGCTTGTCTGACCCTAGCCTAAGCTAACACAGAGGCATATTTTCAGTTGTTGCATATTGCAAAAAAAATGCTAAAAATTCTAGGCATCTGTACTTACTGTAGATACTGTAAGTTTAGAATTTAGAGACGTTTGTTTCTTCTTTATGTATCAGTCATCATATTATTCCCTTGTTCTTTCTTAAACCTATATTACTAACTATCCTTTTTCCTGTGACTTTATAGAATAAAGAATACAATTTCAGAGTGCAATAAGTAGTTGCTGTGGGGTGCTATGTCTTGTTTATTACATATTGGCTCATATTGGAGAACCATTTTTATTTTTGTCTACCTTTCAAGGAACTAGACAAGCTAAACCTTAATTACGTACCAGTGCTGGAGGCAAATAAATTAGAGGTTAAACAAACTGTAAAAATATTTTTTTAAAAGGGAATGGTGGGATACAAAGCTGTAAATATAAATGGAAAAGAATTCTTAGTGGCAGGAGAAAGAGTAGAAATAATTGAGCAAAACAGATGATGAGACTGCATTTACTTTGCCGCAAGTCTTCATTTAAGATTATGTCAATTGTATAAGTTGAACATTCATCCTGCAGGACATCGTTTGAATTGATCCAATAAATCTAAATAAAAGCTAACAAATTTCTTAAGGATAGTGCAGTTCAAATGAGAGATTCAATAAGGATCTTTATATTGACTGGGATCTCAGATGTTCCCTCCATTATTTATCCTGGGCTTGAACTATCAGCTGCATTTGAAGACTTAGGAACATATTCTGGATCAGTCGGTAATAGCTGGCCACAACTTCTACAAATTGGCGCATGTTCGGATTCTACAACTTTGCTCTCTCTCTGAATGAACTCTGATTGCACGACCTATCTCCAGATATAGCTACTCAGCATCCCTATTTGAAAATCTAATGTTTAACCCAATCAATGCTGGACCATTTCACGCCTGTGTACAGAGCTCATTTTTACCGTTTTTTGCTAATCATGTTTAAACGCGATTTGAAGTCATGTTTTATTATACAACCCAGACGAATTATATATCCTTTTTTGTTCAGCAGACTCATAATATATCATTATTATATGTATACGTCATGCTCTGTCAGAATGCTTTTAAAAAAAGTAACAAAATGTGAATTTCTAATCATCTACAGCGTGTTAAATAATTTTTTCGCATTTTATCATCCAAGCCTTTGTGATTATATATTTTATGGGGTACGCTTGTTTAAAAAAATTAGAACTGGGATCCCGTTAATTTATTTATCTGTGAAATTACATGATTTTAGCTAAAACCACAAAATATATATATCATTAGTGCAGCATCATTGTTCACAATATAATTGAAATGTGAATAATAGTGCTGCATTAATTAAAAAAACAACGTTTTTATTAATTAATATTATTATTTTTTATTTTTTACTTGTAAAATGGACATGTTTGGTATCATTGGAAAGGCCATGCTCTCACCCGCTAGTTGCCACCGATCGGGAGATAAGGGGTTCCTTTAGACACCCATATCTCCACCATAGGGTTTCCATAGGGAAACCCCTTAACAGATAGGGGTTAATTCTCCAACTGACGTCATTGTGCCACTGTGACCTTTCCAGCACTTTTACTAATATCAACTCCCAAGGACCATCCCTCCATTCAGGAGCTCTTTTGGCCAGGGGGTGCCTGAAACTGACGTCATCACGCCTGTCGCAATGCCGTCAGTGCGCCGGGAGGGGTATAAATGCGGGCTCTGACTTCAAGGAAGTAAGACCATCATGGGACCCTGAAGGGAGAGGTAAGTAGAAGGAGGGAGAGCCCCCTTAGCGAATGATGTGTGGAGAACGTCCTCCACATACAGTCATGGCTGAAATTGTTGGCACCCCAGACATTTTCCCTGAAAATCAAGTATTTCACACAGAAAAGTATTGCAGTAACACATGTTTTGCTATACACATGTTTATTCCCTTTGTGTGTAGTGGAACAAAACAAAAAAGGGAGGAAAATAAGCAAATTGGACATAATGTCACACAAAACTCCAAAAATGGACTGGACAAAATTATTGGCACCCTTTCAAAATTGTGGATAAATACGATTGTTTCAAGCATGTGATGCTCCTGTAAACTCACCTGGGGCAAGTAACAGGTGTGGGCAATATAAAAATCACACCTGAAAGCTGATAAAAAGGAGAGAAGTTCACTTAGTCTTTTCATTGTGTGTCTGTGTGTGCCACACTAAGCATGGACAACAGAAAGAGGAGAAGAGAACTGTCTGAGGACTTGAGAACCAAAATTGTGAAAAAATATCAACAATCTCAAGGTTACAGAGATCTCCAGAGATCTAGATTTGCCTTTGTCCACAGTGCGCAACATTATCAAGAAGTTTGCAACCCATGGCACTGTAGCTAATCTCTCTGGGCCTGGACGAAAGAGAAAAATTTATGAAAGGTTGCAACGCAGGATAGTCCGGATGGTGGATAAGCAGCCCCAAACAAGTTCCAAAGAAATTCAAGCTGTCCTGCAGGCTCAGGGAGCATCAGTGTCAGTGCGAACTATCCGTCGACATTTAAAAGAAATGAAACGCTGTGGCTGGAGACCCAGGAGGACCCCACTGCTGACACAGAGACATAAAAAAGCAAGACTACAGTTTGCCAAAATGTACTTGAGTAAACCATAATCCTTCTGGGAAAACGTCTTGTGGACAGATGAGACCAAGATAGAGCTTTTTGGTAAAGCACATCATTCTACTGTTTACCGAAAACAGAATGAGGCCTACAAAGAAAAAACCATAGTACCTACAGTGAAATATAGTGGAGGTTCAATGATGTTTTGGGGTTGTTTTGCTGCCTCTGGCACTGGGTGCCTTGAATGTGTGCAAGGCACATTGGAGTTTTGTGTGACATTATGTTCAATTTGCTTTTTTTCCTCCCTTTTTTGTTTTGTTCCAATACACACAAAGGGAATAAACATGTGTATAGCAAAACATGTGTTACTGCAATACTTTTCTGTGAGAAATACTTGATTTTCTGGAAAAATGTCTGGGGTGCCAACAATTTCGGCCATGACTGTATAGCGGGGGAATCCCCATGAAGCTCCCCACACGTTTTCTGCATCCAATGGGTTTAATTAGGATTTTGGGGTGATGTTCTCTGTTTCACTGCCTGAAGAGCCATTTATCAACTCCTTTCAGTACTTGGTATACTTTTGAACATCAGCATATCGATACAACTGAATTGAATCGTTAAATCTGAAATTTCCGCTAGCAAGCATAGGCACGAGTGATGATAAATGAGCTGAAATAGGAAAGGAAATCCTGGCAAACCTTCAATTAAATATGCTGAACAGAAAAATAGCCACTTTTCAATAGAAATTTTGGAGATCAAGCTCAATTAAATCAAGCCCTAAGGCAAAATAAATTAAGGCTCAAGGTTTGCTTGTTCTTTATCAAGATGTTTGTAATTTTTTTTGATTTGTTAGATATTAAAAACATGCTGACATTCTTCAAGACTGAATGATTTAAATTGAAGAGCATTGGTAAATATTGTATTTCATATTTTCAATAAAAATTGTTAAAATTAAAAATATAACAGTTTTCTAAGAAATCTGACTTTTCCTGCAACTAATGTATCGATTTTTAGCAAAAACATAACACATTTTAAAATTGTACAAACAATCTTATCACGGAATCCAGTTTTCCTTACAGCCTCTTTAAAGCTTTCTGTTTACCTCTCAGTCTCCTTCTCTATTCACTTTGTTATTTTTATTCTAACCTCAAGAGCTTTAACTTCTAAAATGGCTTTTATCTTTTGCTCCTTGTAAAATGCCCTTTAAAATGCTGAACATAATAATGTCAAATACCTCTGATTGCCATCTTTCTGTATATTATTCTGCAGAAAGTCAAATATATTAGTTAGACCATAGTTGCCCTTTCAAATGGCTTTGAGAGAAAACTTTTTATTTTTTATTCTCAAGTCACTATTCTGTACCATTGATTTCTTTAGAAATAGGATCTTCGTGTAAACAAGAAAATAACCTTGGTAAATATCAGGCAGTATCATGCTAAAAAATAAGAAACAATGAAAAATGCAGTAGTATTTTTATGAATACAAGAATTTGAAAAACAAAACATACTTGTAGATCTATTGATTTCCCAAATTGCATTAATACATTAGTCATAACCAATAATTAATTTAAAATCTGAAATAGCAAATATCTCAGCTTGCTTCTTTGTTATGTTTCCTTTTTACATTATATGGGTGCTATTTCCATATAATAAATTTTTTGCAATACTAATAGTCAAGCATTTAATAAGAAAGAACACTATCAGGGTTATTCAGAGAGCGTGAAAAGCAGGAGAATGACTGGAGAATGAAAAATTCTAGGTCAAAATAGCCGATTTGGAAAGTGAGATGATAGGGAGAATGTTTCTGGTTTGGCTATTTTGACCTAGAATTTTTCATTCTCCAGTCATTCTCCAGTTATTCTCCTGCTTTTCACGCTCTCTGAATAACCCTGTATAATATTTGGTTGTCATGGGAGAGCAGAGTAGGATGAAGATGCCATTTCTTGTTGTATAACCTGATGGATACACATGTGCTCTTGCAAATAGTATAAAATGCACAATACATAATTCGTATTAAAATAATTGGAAAATATAAACACATTAGAATTATTTTTTCCATAGTTATATTTTCAGCAGAGAACAATTTTAGCAAACAGCTGATTCTACGACATACCAATAAAAGCTTTAGGCAGAAGGTTTGACCCATGACGACTCCTGTGTTTACCTGAGTGTCAGTGACTCCCAGTAGAACATTTTGCAATATAGCTTGTCAATCTTAGCAATAGAATACAGATGATTAAGCAGTGACGTGAAATTACTGTTTTCACATGCTTCAAACTATTTGTTGACTAATCTAAGCAAGTGGTATAGGACATTTTTCTATAAAATCCATTGGCCTAAATATAGACTGATATGTCAAACATACTGTATGTACCATCCTGGAAAAGATGTTCTATCACCTTGGGGCATTGAGACAACAACATCTTGATAATTCCATTTCTTTTTTTACAAGTAAATATTCATCAATTCCGGTTATAGTGCTAAGTAAATTATATAAAACTTATAGGTCTCAGGTTTTCCCAAAAATAAACTATATAAACAATACCTCATTGGAATCTACATTGTAAACATTTCATCTCAGTACCTTATTTTGGCTGGTCTTGGGTTTTAAAAATTTCAGTATTATAGACTAGAGTATATGAGAAAAATAAGTTGGGTGGAGGATTTAGGTGGACATTTCTGCAACTTTGGATTCTGAAAGATACATACTTTTGTCAATATAGTGTATTTATTAATCATCTGAATAGCCTTTAGAAATTTATGAGAATCTATACCAACAAAGAGATATAATAAACCAAATAATGAAAAGATGTCCTTGTCTTTTAGGTATGTATTACCAATATCATTTGATATTCCTTGATCAGAATTTTCTAGTAAAACAATAAATTAAGGCAGCACTTCAAAGGAAATAAGACAGAAGATGGTGTGGCACAGTTGGTACATAGAGATCCAAGTAACGGAGATTGCATGCAGAGTGGCCATATCTGCACATTATATACACTCATGGTTCATTAACCTCTGTCTTCACTGCTACCTTATACCTCTTTTCTAATCGACACAGTTAGGCACATGGAAGGTTTCCTGTCTATAGTGCACAGAGGAGCTCTGTTTTGATGAAAAGCACTGCAAGTTATATTGATGAGCCCTTCTGTAGAGACTACTATAAAAGTGAATGTGTCAAGTTTACTTTGTTATTAAGTTAAACTTAGTAAATTTAAAAGTTACTTACTTTTCAACATGCTGGGGTTCTTAGAGTGTGTGTGTGTGTGTGTGTGTGTGTGTGTGTGTGTGTGTGTATGCGTGTGTGCTTCATTCTAGGTATATACAAAAGTCTTGGTTTGATAAAGGCTTGTCTACACTGAAACATCAGCAGTATGTACAGTGGCAAGAAAAAGTATGTGAACCCTTTGGGATTACGTGGAGTTTTGCATGAATTGGTCATAAAATGTGCTCTGATCTTCATCTAAGTCAATTTGAAAACCACAGTCTGCTTAAAATAATACAACACAAACATTATATGTTTTCATGTGTTTATTGAACATAACATGTAAACATTCACAGTGCAGGGTGGAAAAAGTATGTGAAACCCTAGCCTAATTACTTCTCCAAGAGCTAATTGGAGCCAGGAGTGAGCCAACCTTGAGTCCAATCAGTGTGATATTATTGGATGTGTTGCTGAAAGCTGTCCTGCCCTTTAAAAACACACACCAGTTTTGGGTTTACTGGTTTCAAGAAGCACTGCCTGATGTGAACCATGCCTTGCAGAAAAGAGCTCTCAGAAGACCTACGATCAAGAATTGTTGACTTGCATGAAGCTGGAAAGGGTTACAAAAGTATCTCCAAAAGCCTTGATGTTCATGTGTCCACGGTAAGGCAGACTGTCTACAAATGGAGAAAGTTCAGCACTGTTGCTACTCTCCCTAGGCATGGTCGTCCTCTAAAGATGACTGCAAGAGCACAGCGCAGAATGCTTAATGAGGTAAAGAAGAATCCTAGAGTGTCAGCTAAAGACTTACAGAAATCTCTGCACATGCTAACATTTTTGTTGACACATCTACAATAAGGAAAACATTAAACAAGAATGGAGTACATGGGAGGACACCACAAAGGAAGATTTCTGTCTTGAAGTTTTCAAAAGAGCACCTGGATGTTTCACAGCACTACTGGCAAAATATTCTGTGGACAGATGAAACCAAAATTGAGTTGTTTGGAAAAAACACACAACACTATGTGTGGAGAAAAAAAAGGCACAGCACACCAACATCAAAACCTCATCCCCAATGTAAAACATGGCAGAGGGAGCATCATGGTTAGGGGCTGCTTTGCTGCCTCAGGGCCTGCACGGATTGTTGTCATTGATGGAAAAATGAATTCCAGAGTTTATCAAGACATTTTGCAGGAAAATGTAAGACTATCTGTCCGCCAACTGAAGGTCCGCAGAGGATGAGTGATGCAACAGGACAATGACCCAAAGCATACAACAAATTTAACAAAAGAATGGCTTCAACAAAACAAAATACACCTTCTGGAGTGGCCCAGTCAGAGTCCTGACCTCAACCCGATTGAAATGCTGTGGCATGACCTTAAGAGAGCGATTCACACTAGACATCCCAAGAATATTGCTACACTGAAATAGTTTTGTGAAGAGGAGTGGTCCAAAATTACTCCAGATCGTTGTGCAGGTCTGATCTGCAACTACAGGAAACATTTGGTTTAGGTTATTGCTGCCAAAGGAGGGTCAACCAGTTATTAAGTCCAAAGGTTCACATACTTTTTCCACCCTGCACTGTGAATGTTTACATGTTCTGTTCAATAAAAACATGAAAACATAGAATGTTTGTGTTGTATTATTTTAAGCAGACTGTGTTTTTCAAATTGTCGTGACTTAGATGAAGATCAGAGCACATTTTATGACCAATTCATGCAAAACTCCACGTAATCCCAAAGGGTTCACATATTTTTTCTTGCCACTTTACATGTGAAATGGTATGACGTTTATGGAGAACTTTAACTGATGTAGGTCATTCAAATAATATTTTTTAGGGTAACTTTTCCTCTATATATTGGTACCACGCAACATAGTCTCCATTACAAATTATGTATGTCTGTCCATGTGATTCAACTCATCCACTCGGTGACGATTCGCGTCTGTGGTTGCAGTTGATTTCCCACTGCATTATTTGTCATAGTGTTGGTTTCCCTTTAAACCTCTTCATCCACCTGTGCACATTGCTATTGTCCATGATGTCATCTCTGTACACATTCTGTAGCCTTCTGTGGTTGTTGGAAAGCCTGCACCAATCCTTCACCAAAAACATTGCTTCTGCTTGGAATCCATTATTCACCTACATGGAAATAAGCAATAATGAAACTCCTACATGGATGACGAGTCACTCCAACAACATGTGCAATTTGAATGATCTACATCAGTTGATAAAAATGTTATGCCCATTTTGCAATACTTTTGGTACAACCTTGTGTATATATATATATATATATATATATTATTAAAAATCTATTGAAATAACAATAATTTTATAAAGAGGTACAGCTATGAGAACCAGGTTTGTACATATTTAAGAAAAATCCATTCATGTCCCATTGTGAAAATAAATGGGTATAACCATTCAAAACATGATTCTTTATAAAAGACCTATCAATGATAGTTTTATAATATTGAAAGGAAAAGATGAATTAAGAAACTTCTTGTAACTTTTAAAAAAGCACGGAAGTTGAGCATAGAACAAATAATATTAATGGATTTACTTATCCACCTGTACCCATTTAAACACATTTGACACTGATAGTTATATGGACACTACTAGCTATCATCTACCCTCATGCCTGTAAGTTGCCCCCAAATGACCATTTTTTTAAGAGTATGTTAAAACTGTACAGATCTATGTAAATATGAAGGCTTATTTAGTACTTTTAAAGAAAATAAGATTAAAAAATTCTATCAACAAGAAGAAATTAATATATTGAATAGAAACAAGATACTCCATCATAAGAAAAATGAAACAACTATTCAAAATGTTCCACTTTTTAATGACTACTATTCAATAGATAAAAACAGAGTTATTATTACGTGTTGGCCACATACAAGATAATGTTTTCAGAAAAAAAACAAATCATATTTGCAAAACCAAGCAGCCAGGAGCCCCTTGAAAGATTTTAAAATTACACAAGAAAGATTCTTAAGAAAAGTATTACTATTTAGGCGTGTAAGTTACACTAATTCAAAAACAGATAATAAAAAGAGGTATGCAGCAGAATTTGCTATAAAAAATCAGAAATAAAATACACAAAATTCAAGAGTTTGTAATATGCCACATCGTGTGGCCCACATGAAACATGTTATTTATTTATCAATTTGCCCATGGTAGTATTATTTATCTTGGCGAAAAAGAAACTTATTGAAAAGAACAAGTGAGCACATTAGGAATTTTCAGAAAGGATTTGAAAACACATTTTTGTAATCCATTTAAAATAAAACATCAATGTAATCCCGAAGGTTTACAAAAGTCCTAATTCCAAGTGTTCGTCTAATTATTTGAATTTTTTTTCATATGTACACAATTACCCGGTGCCTGGGATAATCTTTTTTTTTTCTTTTATTATCAAGCAAGTTCTGATGCTAACTTCAAACAGAGCTAAATGTGTACATCAGATATCATACTCTGTGATCAGTCCTCAGAGCATTATGTTCAGTACAGGAGCACAGATGCCAGATATTTGTATAATATTCTGTATCCATTTTCATTATAAAGTGATTTTCTTACAAAAGAATATTATCATAAAATTAATTTAATTTATTGGACGTGTAGCTATCACTGAAATGTTAGGTAAATTAACGATTTCATATGTAGATTGCTATTCTAAGATCAAAATAATAATCCCTTCACTACTAAGTGATTTTCCAGAAATCCACTGACAGGAACCAGTGAATTCTTGAAAAGTCCTTTTTCATTAATTATAAAGCAAGAATAGTCCAATATATAATTAATGCATGGTTTGCTGCAGTAGTCCCATTTGGCAGGAAATGTTGCCATCTGCTGGCCAAAAGTAGCTATTGCAGATGGGACTCCGTGAAGCAGCAAGTGAATATTTCCTTGGTACACAAAGATATTCACTTGTACAAACTGTTGTAGCACATCGAGTTACTTGCCACTTTTGTTGCCAGCGGTTTAGACATTAATGACTGTGTGTTGAGTGATTTTGAAGCGACAGCAAATTGACACTGTTATACAAGCTATGCACTCACTACTTTACATTGTAGCAAAGTATAATTTATTCAGTGTTGTCACATGAAAAGATATAATAAAATATTTAGAAAAATGTGAGCTGTTTACTCACTTCTGTGATACTGTATACTTTTTTGATTATGGTTGTGATTATGGGATTATGGTAGTAAAGGGGTTAAACTAATATAATTGTTAGTAGTTTTTTAAAACCATTATTACAGGAATATTGTTGTAATGAAGTTCTGTACTGTACAGAGTGTCCTTTGTCCTGTTCAATTTCAAATGGAATTTCAGCAAACCGGGAAAAATAGTCCTTGTGTCAAATACAGTAAGTGTGTTAAAGATAGATAATGGCATTGGTCACACAACCTGCTTATGGATATTTGTGCAGATTGCATTGAGAATAGTGAATGACACAAGAGTTCTCCCTTCGTTCTTTTCTTTTCACGGCTGCTGCTATGGAGCAATAAAGTTCCAACACTATTGCAGTCAGTGTGAACAGGAGTGAGGTCTAGTTGGAAATTTTGCTTTAGAAAGGTGTGTATTTGAAAACAAGGAAAGAATTTATGAGCTAAATGTATTTTTTATTTTGTAAATGAAAAAAACATTTTTTTTAATCCAAATAAAGGCTATACACATTTTGGTAGTAAATGGAGTTAACAGTGACTTAATATGACTGCTCGTAACTCAATGCTAAATTTAGTAAAAATAAAAATGAATACTTAAATATAGTAAAGTTGTGTATTTGAATAGGTGACTCGATAATACCGTTTCAGCATCGTGGCTGCAGACAAATCAGGGAAAAAGGAGATTGCAGCGTACGGAGCAGGGTGACCACAAACTTTCACATAGCTGTCATCATATCTTTGTTATGGTAAAAGTGGATACGGGTCAAAACGTCTCTTGGGATTGCAGCATTGCAGGGTTTTGGGACTCGATGTGCCCTGTCCATTTGCAAAGCCGCTACGTCGGTCTCAGGCAATAAAACACGGAATAGGGCAAGCAAATAGGCTGACAGACCGTCAGGTTTAACCGTTTCTGGGATTCCATGAATGCGAATGTTGATCCTGGGGAGCAATCCTCCATATCTGAGACTTTAAGGAGGAGGGATTCGTGAGCCATTTTTAGTTCCTTATAAGCATCCACCAATTCATTATGTGCGAGGCACAGCTCATCGGATTTATGTTCTAGGAGATCAGTGCGTTCCCCAATATCACAAATTTCTTGGTGCAGGGACGCAGTAATAGTGCGAAAGTCATCTTGGATGGTAGAGCGGAGGTCCTGCAACATCACCTGAATTTGCCTGGCAGTTGCTGTAGCCGAGAACAGGAGCTGGGTGTCATCCTCCACCACTGTCGTTAGGTGAGGAGAGCGTGGGGATCCGGATTCGCGGGAACCCTGGGCGCCACCATCTTACGGCCTATCTCGCTGTTTCCCAGAACGCAGCATTTACGTCGGTTTTGGGGTTTTTTTTGGTGCCATCAGAGGCTAGGAGGTCTGCAAAGATGAATGAGCCGTGTTGGGCATTAAATCGGTGCCGTTGTGAGCTGCGGAGAGGGTGAGACCTGGCGGGTGCTCACACTACATGCGGCCGTCCACGATAGCTGCTGGACACGCCCCCCTCAGTAATACTTTTAAAACTTCTTTATCTATACATGAATGAATAATGTAGCATAGATAGCAAAAAATGCTAGCTACAGGATTTGGCAATGAAATATAACAGAAAAAAGTAAATTAGCAGACATTTGTAAAGCTTTATAAAGTGAACCTTTCATGCCCACTGGAAGCTGAGCTCATTTGTTAGGGAATTACTCCAAATACTCTATGTGTGCTAGCAAAAGAAAAAAAAACACATATAATTGAAAATCTATCACTCACTTCTCTATGGCATGATATGGGCGTTATTGACATATCTGAGAGGAGAGCCATCCAGCAGAAACATCTCTCTGTGCTCACTCTGTGCGTCATTTTAACTGTTCGCGCCATGAGCGAGATGCAACATCACCACTGAGGGCCAGTCGTGCAGTACTGTACCATGACCTAAAACAGCCTCCACCTATGGTGAGGAAAAATGGCAGCACCCAGCGCGAGAACCAATTAAGTACTGATTGCAATATCTCATCAAGAGATGAGATATTGCATTGAACTTTGGATCCAATGCACTATTAATCCCCTGATGGGATACCGCAGCCAAAGTGCTCTTGATCACTACAGGGGCATGTTAATGCAAAATTAGTTTTCTCCCTTTGGACAAATAAAATTCTGCTACAAATCTCACTATTGCCACCCTGTATTATCATAAGTAAGCTGCAAAGTACAGCCCCCACCCTCATTCTAACAATAAGGTCAATAAACTATGGTGCTGCATTACAACTGTCGAGGGGAGGGCATAAATATAGAGATTAGGGATGAGCTGTTCAGTTCGATCAGTTCGGAGTTCGATTCAAACTTTGGCCGTTCGCAAGTTCGTGAACTTCGAACTTTTTGGCGTGTTCGGTTCGAGTTCTAAATTTTTTTTTGAAAAAAATGCTTAACAAATCTAGAAATAAAGAGACTCTTTACTGCAGAATATTATAAGCAACGGTTTATTAGATATTAAATTAAAAACTAATGTTTAAGTGCAAAGATTCTCACCTCTAAATGGCCTGTGCTCTCAAACGGCGTAAACAACAGGTGTTTAATTAGTGTTTGGAAATAACATGTGCTTCTAATTAGTCCGGTCTCATGAATTTGATACATTGTATGCAGACTGAGAGTGTCAGGTGTTGTGTGTGGGTCTGTGATGGCGATGTTTCCATAAATCCTACAAATCCGCCACTTCACGGGCAGGTTATGGGGACCTCCTAGGCACGATAGTTGAAGGAATTTTTCGTTTTTATTTTTAACCCTTATTTTATGGAAAACTCACTGTTCCTTTAACCCTTTCACTGTTGAGGCATTTCACCGCTGTGTGCTGAGCTAATTTTTACCACTTTCGCTCATCATGTTTAAACGCAATTTGAAGCCACATTTTATTATACGACCCAGACATATTATATATCGTTCTTTCCGGCAGACTCGGCAAATTTATAATATATCATTTTTATATGCATGTTCATGTTCTGCCTGTATATTATAACAAAAAATGCAATAAAACTTGAATTTTTAATCATCTGCAGCGTGTAAAGTGTTTTTTTTTTACCTTTTTATCACATGAACATTTGCAGTTATATTTTCTATGGGGTGCGCTTGTAAAAAAATTAGAAATGGGGACTTATAAAATTTTTTGGGGGGAATTATGTGATTTTTAGCAAACACACACCATAGAAAAAAATCATTAGTGCAGCATCATTGTTCACATTCTAATTGAAATGTGAACAATATTGCTGCATTAATAAAAATAACACACAAAAAAATACATGTTTTTTTATTTTTATTTTGTTACTTTATACCTGGTCATTTTGGGTATCATTTGGCCATGCTCAGGCCTTTCGATTGACACCCTCCATGACCCCCTAGCTGCCACGGTTCTGGAGATATCGGAGTTCAAATTAACCCCCTATCTCCACCAGGGGATTCCGGGCAGCTAGGGGTTCCCCGGCTATCTGACGCCATCACACTATGAGTGAGGACGTCAGGCAGTGAGGGGGGACCCGGTGGTGGAGCCGCCATCCAAGATGGTGGCCCCCACCGGAGCTAGGCCTCACTTCGGTGCCTAATGCATTTTTCGCGTTGTCCGTGAAAAAGTGCGTTTGAACGAATGGACACATTTTTTCAGATAGTCTCAATTAGCAAACAGGCGATGCGGTAAGTAAACTCCACATCAGGGTGATTCGCGCCCTGCTTTAAACCCGGCGGCTCCTTGTGACCACGCCAGGCCCCGCCCCCTCAGATGCCGATCGGCCATCACAAGGTGCTGGCACTCAAGCAGCCCATGACACCGAACCATGCCCAGACCCCCAGGGAGCGCAGCAGGGGCCGAGGACGTAACACCCACAACTTTAGACACACCCAGCTACTTCAGATTCTCTATTTACCCTTACCTAATGTGCCACCCCTCTCCTCTTAGATTGTAAGCTCTTGAGCAGGGTTGTCACGTTTAATCGTTCCAGCCCTGTGCCCCTGCCCTCTGTATTCCTGTATACCTGTTTTTTCCCATTTGTTTTTATGTTGCTTTCCCTGGGTAGCAGCCCAGGGGTTAATTGCTTCGTGTCTGTCTGTTCACCTGCTGATCGTTGTCCTGATCCCCTCCCTATTTAAAGCGATGGGCCCATATCCCATCACTTTTTCATTTTTCCAGTTTGCCTCTGTGTTCTGAGCTCCCTGCTGTTATTCTTGTCATAGTCTGTATTTTTCTTGTTCAGTTTATTTCTTTTGGTTTCCCCTCTCTGTCTGCTGTTTTTCCCAGTTATTCTCATGTTCCTGGTTCATGTTATATGTATGCTGATTACCTGGTTCTGACCCTTTTGCTTGGCTGACTTATCTTCTGGTTCTGGATCCCTGGCTACTGTATGAGGTACACATTCTGGTTAATGACTCCTGGCTTTTCTTGACATTTCTTGTGGATACTCCTTGTCTGTACCTTTGTTATATTACTCATGCACATTCCTGTATATATCTGTATGTCCTTAGATTCTGCACGGCGCTGCTGTATTATTTTTCCTTAGAGCAGATCCGGCTATTCTAAAGACTGGTCTTTCAGAGTAGGGCTGGTTTCTACTGTGCAGGGTCTCTGGCCTAGATGGTATACCAGTGTTGTGCAGAGCTCTCTTGTGTATCCTGTGCTGTGCGCTCCTGTTATTGCTTCCAAGAACGTAAGCTCTGCTTATAGGGGCTTTTACCATATCCAGAGCCTTGCAACACCGCTGTCTGGTGTCGCCAGTGTTACAAGGGTCCTCTCTCCTACTGTTCTGTGTGTTTAACTTGTATGTATATTTGTTATTCTGTCTCACAAATTGTACAGTGCTACAGAATTTATTAATGCTTTATAAACACCTTTAACTGTAAGCCTAAACCTAACCCTAACCCCAGTCCTAACCTTTAAAGTAAACCTAAGCTAATAGTAATCCCAACTAAATATGGGTATTTGGGTGTAAGCAGGGTATAACGGGTAACATAGAGGAAGACTAGGGAGGATGTAATGAGGAGGATTAAGTTCATTTGGCTAGGCTCCTCGACCCATTTAATTTCTGTCTTTATAACTTTGTAATTGTTTGTTGTTGTTTTTTTATACATTTTATATTGCAGTGTGATTTTGATGCTACATAAATGACGATGGTAATAATAATGATATTAACCTTAAAAATACATATGCAAAAAAAAACAGGACACGTTCAATAACTGATCACTGAAAGAAAAAAGGAATAAGGCTGGTGTCAGACGAGCGTAGTGTTCACGTCCGTGATTGCGCCTAAAAGTACGTCCGTGATAGCATGAAAGAAAGTCCATTGGAGCCTGACACATGAAGTACGTCCGCACTGAACTGCGGACGCACAACGGCCGCGGCAAACGGACGCAGGTTAGGCAAGAACGTAATACTGCTAGAACGGACGTGCGGAGTGCGCTGCGTCCACAACGTCTGCATAGCTTTGTGTGTGAGTGATGGAGCATGGTCAGACGGACTGCATTTATACGTCCAGCATTTTTGACGGACAGAATGTTTTTTCATTGTAATTTATTTTTCCCTCCTACATCCGTCAAAAATAACTTCAGTGAAAAAACGGACTGTGTGACCACTACTGCGTCATCCGTACTGACGATGTCCGTACTGCACGCACGTACAGTCCGTAGAAATCACGCTCGTCTGACCCCAGCCTAAAAGAACAATTACAAAATGGAATCAAGTTAAAATACATCCATTCAAACATTCTTAATACACTGTATTGTGGTTGAATATTGTGCCCATAACCAAATGTCATGATTGTTTAACATACCTATTTAGATAAATTGATTTTTCTTATGCAATAGACATTAGCAGTCAATGAAACTTTAATATGAGACCAACTACCTGGTAATCCATAACCTTAAATAGCAACGCTGACCATCAGGAAGACTGTGCTACCAAAAATATCTATCTTTGTCAAACAAAACAACATTGTTTCATATATCATTGGGTATCTAGTACACGAAAGCACTTATCCACGTAACATTTAGATGAATGTGATCAATAATGATACAGTAAAGCTTTGCTGGCATCAATCTGTTACAAAACCTTCAATGAGGAAAAATATCCTGCCATCAAGGTAATCGCTAAATAAAGACAATGTTCATTAAACAATGCAAATATGTTCTTTAAATAGTTCAGAATTTGTGCAAAATTCATTTTTTTCCTCTTACACACTAATATGATTTACTACATTTTTCTTGCTCTATATAGAGCATCTTTATTAGGCACATAATAGTTTTCACTGACATTTGCTTTGGCATATGTGCAAAAAAAGAAACCCCCAGTGGTATTTGTGAGAAAGGTATTCTTCCGTTTTAACCCTGCAAGGCTAGAGATGTTACTCACAATGAGAACAAAAGCTTCTCATCCGCCTTAAATAAAAATACACACTGGAATATCATTTATTGGTTCTACTTTTGTGTTGAATTGCATTGATATAACTGCACAGTGTTTTCTTTGGAAACCATTAATCCATGCAAATTGATGCCGAGTTAGACATTACTCATCCATGAAACATGTCTGTGTGATCACATCAAGAATCCCCCTGGGAATCGTATAGGATGTTTCCATGATAACCAATCGTCAAGAGGCCTTTGAAATATCATCATCCAGGTACATACTGGAATGTAGGCAGGCTGACATCTCATCCAGCTATGCATAAGTTTATCAGATTTATTGTAAATGTTTCCAATGCGTTCTTTATCATGCTGTCCCATTTGAGACAGAAATGTCATCAGTGAAGAAAATATACATACAAATGCCACTATATGCTGCATTGTCAGATTTTGTAACTTATTTTACCCTTCGGCTGGTCTCGGCACAGAAAGCAATGCAAAATAAGTAAAAGTAAAATTAGAAACACAATGATCATGTCCAACAAACCTACAGTCACTCTGACTGACATGATTATAGGGACGTATGCTATATCTGCAATGCAAACAAAAATCCCTTGTGCAGCCTTTGCCACACACATGCTAACACAGAGTCAGAAACAAGTACAGCTTATAATGTTTAACCTTATCGGTGCAAGAAAAGGAAAGAAGAGCACAATGGAATGTTTATCACTTTATGAAAAAACAAAAGATCAGAAAATCAAAACACACATACAATGAGATTTGTTTAATTAAAAGTTCAACTGATTTATAACAAGATCATTAAAACTGTTGAATTACGGCACAAGATGTATTATTATTCTTATTATGATGATGATGTTGTTATTCAGCTTTTTGCGATGTTCATTTCTCCTTTTCATTGGAAGTTATAGGAAGGCATTATTTAGGAAAGCATGAACGGATATTACTTTATGACTACTGATGAATATTTTATAAAATAGATGATTGATTGAAAGCATTCATCTTTTCTAAAGCATTGTAAGACATGGTGATGTGTTATGTAAATGTTTATAGTGTACAATATATATAGTGTATTATTGCAGAAGCCATTTGCACATCACAGCAATTCAAATAACTGCATCACAGAGCTCCTGTGCTACATTGCCCATGTGCAACACAGAAAATACAGGCTTTAAAGGGATGACCTCTCTTCAGGAGTATTGTTTGAGACCTGAAGAAGAGATCGACTTTCAAAAGCCTGTCTTTTAAATATAACATTAGTCCAAATTAATAGGTCTCCCTGTATCTTGTAATATTTTCGTGATAATATATTTATATGATATGGTGGAAGGCAAAAAATGTGTTAAAAAGCCTCCACGCAATAACCATTTGTATTTTGTGCATCTCAGCAATTCAAAGAACTGCATCACATGCTCCTGTGCTACATTCCCCATATGCAGCAAGGAACTCTGGGTAAGACATGCAAATGACATGTCTCACTTTTTTGCATCCTGGGTCTGATTTCACACATAATCCTACAATCAATGCATGCCGTACTAGATGGCTTTTTTTTTTTTAGCAGAGTTCAGGTTTATGCAACTCATCAAAGCCACTTCTAGACAGCACTGTTTCAGGTTTATTGGGCTTTCATCAGCAGAGGCTAGGCATGACCAGCTGTAGTTGAAAGCTTGGACCCATAGTAAATCAGTACTTATTTGGGTTGTGGTGGAGGGAAAAATTGTAAATCAGATGTCATTTGCATGTCTTACCCAGCGTTCCTTGCTGCATATGGGGAATGTAGCACAGGAGCTCTGTGATACAGTTCTTTGAATTGCCGTGATGTGCAAATGGCTTCTGCAATAATAAACCTTATTGGTTATTGCATGGAGATTTTTTTTATCAAATTTTTTGCCCTCCACCACAACCCAAGCAAATACTGATTTACCCTTCATGTCCAAGCATCCAATTGCAACTGGTCATGCCTAGCTACTGCTGATGAGAATCCAATAAACCCAAAACAGCGCTGAGAGCGCAAGATGTGGAGGAGTCGGGTTGCCTGGGGCCACGGGATGCCTGGTATGGCAGAATGTGGCTTCTGACAGGTTAGCCAACCGACACAAAGACCTGGTGTGGATGGCGATCCAGGGAGGGTTGCCCCTCAGGACTTTCATGAACTCGAGGGGTCTGTGCAGGAACAGACATTGCACGCACTGTGTGGTGTTTGAGGAAACGGCGATGCATACATTCTGGCACTGCGGCTTTGCCCAGGTGCTACTGCCCGCCCTGGAACAGGATTTCGGAGACTCTGTACCCATTGGGAAAATAACTTGTCATGCGTCGCTCTACAGACTTTTCCACGGCACGCACACCGAGGCCGCCACTGCGCGTGCATGGCGCCTGATGTGTTGTGTCAAGGAAGCCTTGTGGTTAGCCCGGAACCGCAAGGTACTGCACCGTGAGGACGTCGCCATCGGAGACTGCGTGAGGCTTGTTCGAAGCATGCTATGGGAGTATGCTATTATCGACAGCTTTGGCAGAAGACGACCAGACGACGACGATGACGAGGAAGAGGAGTAAGTTTGGGTTGATTTTTTTATGTTTGTATTTCCATGTACCCTTTTACCCCTCCCTCCCCACCCACCTCCACCCCGTACCCCACTCTTGTCCCAACCCTCCCTTCTATACCCCCCAACCTTCTCCACTAGTACAGTTAACTAATATGTAAGGGGGGCCGGGACTGGCGCTAATAAAGGTGATTCACACCAGTACAGCGTTATCCGGTTCCACTAGACCTTAGAAACACCAGGATGCATAATTCTGTGTGTTACAGAGCTGGGGTCCGGTGCTAGTACTCACAATCTTCAGTTTCAATAAAAGATATTCAGCCAGGGATCGAGTCCTCAATGAAACAGTTGATGGAGGTGGAAAAAAAAAAGGGAAAAAAATGGAAGGGAGGAATTAAGTGCAGACTGTATCGTCCCAGATAGGAGTGAAAAAATAGGAGATATACTCTCATATTCTGGTGCCGATTTAAATAAATGGGCACCAAACAGAAGGCAGATCGGTGGATTTAAATCAAGGGCCACCGATTCCCCAACCTCAGGTCCACAAGGCAGGAAACCAGATCCTTAGAAATATCTATTCAGGATGCCGAAGGAATAAATAACCCTGGACCATACAGGGTGGAAATTCACAATCGGTTTTATTAAAACAATAAATAAAATACACCGCAAATGCGTTTCGCTAGAAGTAGCTTCATCAGTGGGTGTGCCTGAAAGGGATACATTATAATATTTATTTTCGTTGCGGTGTCGTTGGGGTGGTGTATTCCCAGCGCCGGACTGGCCTACCGGGATACCGGGAGGAATCCCGGTAGGCTGTAGTCGTTGGGCCGCTTTTATTTTAATTTTACATTGCAGGCAGCAGCATCGTAAAAAAAAGGCGGGCTGGTAGCGGCCGGCAGCGGCCACGCCGGCCTGCGGGTTGCACTCTGCCTGGCTGCCGTCTTCTTGCTTTGGGAAATAATCCTCAACTCCGGTATGAATACGGAGCTGATTTGCCGTCTGACACGTGCTGCCCGCCGTGCCCTCTGTGTGTGAGTGAGTGAAGAGGGGCCGGGCTGACAGCTGCTGCAGCGTGCGTGCTTTCCAGCGACCACAAGGCTGGAACTGGCACTCACGCTGCATTGGCGCCGCCCTCCTCACCTACCATGTGATGCGCCGGGTAGACGCATTGCACATGCGCAGACCGGGTTCCCCTCGAGTCACTGGTGCACAACGTGATCACTGAGGAGGCTAGCAGCCACTCAGCTAGGCGGCAGCGGCGGGAGGACAGAGGCTGGAGCGTGTTTTGGAGGATAGGCAGAGGCAGAGCCGAGGAGACACAGTCAGCACTCACTGGGGAGGTGACTAGAGATGGGTGAGTGACTGATTCCTTGATGGTTGGATCCCCCAGAAGGCACGCCTCTCTCAATCTTATGACCCCCACCAGCCAGCAGGTCTCTCAAATTCTTTTGACCCCCAGCTGGTCCCTCACATTCTCCTGCCGCCCCCCGGACCCACATCAGATGAATGAGAGGGTGGGGGTAGAAGAAAGTGAGGGACCTGCTGGCTAGGGTGGTGGTCAAAAGATTGAGAGGGGCCTGGGGTGTATATAGGCTGTACAGCTCAGTGATATCCTCAAACACACCGCATACTCTGTACAGCTCAGTGATATCCTCAAACACACCGCATACTCTGTACAGCTCAGTGATATCCTCAAACACACCGCATACTCTGTACAGCTCAGTGATATCCTCAAACACACCGCATACTCTGTACAGCTCAGTGATATCCTCAAACACACCGCATACTCTGTACAGCTCAGTGATATCCTCAAACACACCGCATACTCTGTACAGCTCAGTGATATCCTCAAACACACCGCACATACTGTACAGCTCTGCGATACCCTCAAACACACCACATATTCTGTACAGCTCTGCGATACCCTCAAACACACTGCATATACTGTACAGCTCTACGATAACCTCAAACACACTGCATATTACTGGGGCTGGTATGAAATTATTTCCAGGGCTGATTTTTATCCCCAGTCCGGCCCTGTGTATTCCTGTGTGTGGGACTGTGTTGTAAGACACAGAACTTTGAGTGTTTAACAGAAGAAGGGTAAGGTCAGTGGGGGCGCTCTGATCTTTGTATTTATAATTCAACTGATGCTGCCAGATAGGAGAAAAGCACAGACTCTCGAGGAGGTGTGCAAATGTATAGTTAGAAGATTGAAGATGGTTCCTACCGGCGCAGTGGGTATTAATTTTGCAGTAAAATTATCAGTACTTCATGAGCTGGTAAATGCCAGTTTCCAGATATCTATACGTATCATACAAGATAATGCAGTTGTGACTTCCTACAGTCTAGAGTGCTCTTGTAATATCTCTTATAAGTGACACAAAGTGCAAATGCATCAATAAAGTGCATATAGTGCAAAATAGTGCAGGACCTATCAGGACCTTTTTTGATGGCTTCCATTAGTGGAGGGAGGTCTGTTATAACTAGGTAACCCCTCCCATAACCCCTCCCATAAGTACATGCATCATGCCTTACACGCCCACATATATAAAAAATGAATGGCTGCACTCGAGACATAAAAAACAGAAAATAGTTATTACATTAAAATCATCTGACCTAATAAATAATAATATAATAAACTTTTTTGTTTTTATGTCTTAAGTGTGGCCAATTTGTTTCTTGATATGCAATTTGGTGGTCAAGGACTGAATTTTGTGAATTTTTTTATTTGAATACTATGAGGGAAAAGTGTCGATTTTGTGTGTGTGTATGTATATGTATATATATATATAGAACCGGGAGAGAATCTTAATATGTGTTGAGCGGAGTGCTCTGTATTTTGTGTATATGTTACAGTTAAAGCCCGAAGTGCGGTTAATCCTAGTATTACCCGGGTAATCCTGACACTACCCAGGCGTCATTAGCAAAAGTCTGAAGTGTAATGAAATTTCAAACATTATCTGGGTAATCTGCAAAGTATCCAGAGGCCTCTGGGTACTCCGGTTGTCTGCACTGTTTAACCGGGTAATTCGCACATTATCCTAGAGTTGCTGGATAAAGTGTGATGTGCAATGAAACATCAGACTTTATCCGGGTAATCTGCAAAGTATCCAAACGTCTCTGGGTACTCCGCTTTTCTTGGGTTTTCAGCAGGTTACAGTTGACTGAATTCCGAGGATTACCCGGATAAAGATGCAAACTGTTATCCGACTGATAACAAAAGTGTTTTTTTGTAATTTTTAATGAAATTGTATCAACAGTCACAAACCACACTAAATAAGTGTCATGTTACTCTGTGCATTAATTGTCTGAAAATTAATTTATGAAGATAAAGATATTATATAATATATAACAAATATAATGGTTATTATGTTTTATAAATGATATATAAGCACATATGACACATAATTAGATCATGTAACGTTTTCACATTCATATAAGAAACATTTCCTGTTACTCTGTATATTCATTATATCTGCAATACATTTTAATGTTTGTCTTTTGCCATTTTCGTTGATAATATTTATAGATAATAGCAAAATTCACTTTTACCCAAGCGGGGTTGGATGCTCTGCAGATTACCCAGGTGAAGCTGTGGATAGTCCTCAGATTACCCGGGTGAAGCTTCAGACTTGCACATTATCCCGGTAAAGTGCGAATTTTTCAGCTCTTCCAGACTGTTACCAAAGGGCAGTTGGTTAGTCCTAAAATTACCCAGGTAAAGTCCGAATTTTTCATTTTTTTCCAGCTTTACCCGGCGGTTTTGGGTAACGCTAGGATTACACGGGTAATTTTAGAATTAACCGCACT
This sequence comes from Leptobrachium leishanense, assembly GCA_009667805.1. Taxonomy (NCBI): domain Eukaryota; kingdom Metazoa; phylum Chordata; class Amphibia; order Anura; family Megophryidae; genus Leptobrachium; species Leptobrachium leishanense. The sequence continues at coordinate 122,474,470 of CM019067.1, read as the reverse complement.
TTGGACTTTAACCGTAACATTATATATAATGTGCGCACCCGCACTGAAACGCTTAGTTAAGGCTGAGTGCTACCCCCCATGTGTTTTCTATATAAATATATATATATATATAAATCACGAGTATAACCGTGATTTTGGCATCTGGACTAACACGGCCGACCTAATCTATATATATATATATATATATACAGATCTCAAAATTTCCACTCGCCTGCTCGCATTTGGCGAGTGGAAATTAGATGAGGGTGAGTAGGAATGCAGATGCAGGCAGCACACTAAGTTATTTTGTGCTGCGTATTCCCGCTGGCGTCCTTTTTTTTTTTTTTTGGGCCAGCAGGAGAATCGAAGATGGCGGCTGGCAGCCCCCTCTGATGACATCAGAGAGGGTGTGCAGACGTCTGCCGCCCATTCTGCGGAATCCCCTGCCAAGCAGTGACGGACTCTTAGGGCTGGCAGGCAAGAGATGCACAGTACCGGGCTCTGAAAGTGTGACAGGCAAGAGCTAGGGATAACACAGGCAGCTGAGCTCTTTCATCCAGCAACAGCAGGGCAGGGCCGGTGCAAGCATTTTTGTCTACTCAGGCGAAGGTGCGTTTCGGTGCCCCCCCCATCCCTACCATGCCATGTCAATCAGCATTGAGATGCATAATAATCTCTAAAACATACCAAGAAAATAAGTTGTCATTTGCGCTCACCCCCAGGCATGTACTGGCCATAGGGACTACAGGGAGATACCCGGTGGGCCGATGGCTCTGTGGGCCAGTGTGAATGCTGGTTCACCGCGTGGCTCGCGCTGCCCTTAATGGGTGAGGTGAGAACGTCCACACTGCAAAACAGACGCAGTCTCATATTGCGGCCACCGTGCCGGTGAGACCCTCTGCGCATCCGCCTCACCTTAAGGCTTGGTGCACACTTGACCTCAGTGCCACTGCGGTGCTTTACCCAATCGCTCTGCAGCAACTCCAGTATCTGTAGAGCGATTGGTTGAGCGATCCAGTTGGATTATATACTATTTTTGTGCGTATTTGCATAATTAAATTGGGCCGGTCTGGATGACATCCAGGGCTAATTTTCTGTCCCAGTCCAGCCCTGCTCACCCCTGTAGCTCCATGTTAAACAAAACACAGAGGTTTTGGTTTATTTGAATGGTCATTAAAGTGTAAGCTCTTCTGCCGCATCACGACACCTCTGGGTCAGGCTAGTCCTTCCTAATGAAACCAAAAGCTGCTTTCTAAGCAACCACATGTCCTCATGCGGCTTCTCAGCCATGAGAGAAACTGGTGGTTTTATTTTTATACCCTCACCAGGAGCAATTCAGGTTTATAAGATACGTCTACCTTATTGATGTACTTATACACACTACAAATTACAGAGCTCACTTCAATAAACCTTCCAGTAATGTGCAGTGTGTAAAAGCGTATCACAGAGCTCCACAGTAATAAAACTCACAGTAATGTGCGGTGTGTATGAGCAGTAACTTTAATGTGCAGTGTGAATGAGTGTATAACAGAGCTCCACAGCAATAAAACTCACAGTAATGTGCAGTGTGAATGAGTGTATAACAGAGCTCCACAGCAATAAAACTCACAGTAATGTGCCAGTGTGCATGAGCGTATCACAGAGCTCCACAACAATAAAACTCATAGTAATGTGCAGTGTGTATGAGCTATCACAGAATCCACAGCAATAAAACTCACAAGTAATGTGCAGTGTGCATGAGCGTATCACAGAGCTCCACAACAATAAAACTCATAGTAATGTGCAGTGTGTATGAGCGTATCACAGAATCCACAGCAATAAAACTCACAGTAATGTGCAGTGTGAATGAGTGTATAACAGAGCTCCACAGCAATAAAAAAAGGTAATGTACCAATATCAGTTTATTCAAACCCCCTGCATATCATTTTACACCCCCAGTACATGATTTTACACCCACCAGCATAGCAATTTACACCCCCAGTAAATCAGTTTACAGCCCCAGACCCCAGTATATCAATTTACAGCCCCCCAGTATATCTATTTACGGCCCCCAGACCCAGTATATCCATTTACAGCCCCCAGACCCAGTATAGCAATTTACAGCCCCCCAGTATATCTATTTACAGCCCCCAGACCCAGTATATCCATTTACAGCCCCCCAGTATATCTATTTACAGCCCCCAGACCCAGTATATCCATTTACAGCCCCCCAGTATATCTATTTACAGCCCCCAGACCCAGTATTTCAATTTACAGCCCCCCAGTATATCTATTTACAGCCCCCAGACCCAGTATATCCATTTACAGCCCCCAGACCCAGTATAGCAATTTACAGCCCCCAGACCCAGTATATCCATTTGCAGCCCCCAGACCCAGTATAGCAATTTACAGCCCCCCCCCAGTATATCTATTTACAGCCCCCAGACCCAGTATATCCATTTACAGCCCCCAGACCCAGTATATCAATTTACAGCCCCCAGACCCAGTATAGCAATTTACAGCCCCCCCCAGTATATCTATTTACAGCCCCCAGACCCAGTATAACCATTTACAGCCCCCAGACCTAGTATAGCAATTTACAGCCCCCAGACCCAGTATAGCAATTTACAGCCCCCCCAGTATATCTATTTACAGCCCCCAGACACAGTATATCCATTTACAGCCCCCCCAGTAAAGCAATTTACAGCCCCCAGACCCAATATAGCAATTTACAGCCCCCCCCAGTATATCTATTTACAGCCCCCAGACACAGTATATCCATTTACAGCCCCCCAGTATATCAATTTACAGCCCCCAGACCCAGTATAGCAATTTACAGCCCCCAGACCAGTATATCCATTTGCAGCCCCCAGACCCAGTATAGCAATTTACAGCCCCCAGACCCAGTATATCTATTTACAGCCCCCAGACCCAGTATATCCATTTACAGCCCCCAGACCCAGTATAGCAATTTACAGCCCCCCCAGTATATCTATTACCAGCCCCCAGACCCAGTATATCCATTTACAGCCCCCAGACCCAGTATATCCATTTACAGCCCCCAGACCCAGTATAGCAATTTACAGCCCCCCAGTATATCTATTTACAGCCCCCAGACACAGTATATCCATTTACAGCCCCCCAGTATATCAATTTACAGCCCCCAGACCCAGTATAGCAATTTACAGCCCCCCAGTATATCTATTTACAGCCCCCAGACCCAGTATATCCATTTACAGCCCCCAGACCCAGTATAGCAATTTACAGCGCCCCCAGTATATCTATTTACAGCCCCCAGACCCAGTATATCCATTTACAGCCCCCAGACCCAGTATACCAATTTACAGCCCCCAGACCCAGTATAGCAATTTACAGCCCCCCCAGTATATCTATTTACAGCCCCAGACCCAGTATATCCATTTACAGCCCCCCCAATATCTATTTACAGCCCCCAGACCCAGTATATCCATTTACAGCCCCCCCAGTATATCTATTTACAGCCCCCAGACCCAGTATTTCAATTTACAGCCCCCCAGTATATCTATTTACAGCCCCCAGACCCAGTATATCCATTTACAGCCCCCAGACCCAGTATATTCATTTGCAGCCCCCAGACCCAGTATAGCAATTTACAGCCCCCCAGTATATCTATTTACAGCCCCCAGACCCAGTATATCCATTTACAGCCCCCAGACCCAGTATATCAATTTACAGCCCCCAGACCCAGTATAGCAATTTACAGCTCCCCCAGTATATCTATTTACAGCCCCCAGACCCAGTATATCCATTTACAGCCCCCAGACCCAGTATAGCAATTTACAGCCCCCCCAGTATATCTATTTACAGCCCCCAGACCCAGTATATCCATTTACAGCCCCCAGACCCAGTATAGCAATTTACAGCCCCCCAGTATATCTATTTACAGCCCCCAGACCCAGTATATCTATTTACAGCCCCAGACCCAGTATAGCAATTTACAGCCCCCCCAGTAGTATAGCAATTTACAGCCCCCCCAGTATATCTATTTACAGCCCCCAGACCCAGTATATCCATTTACAGCCCCCAGACCCAGTATATCCATTTACAGCCCCCAGACCCAGTATAGCAATTTACAGCCCCCCAGTATATCTATTTACAGCCCCCAGACACAGTATATCCATTTACAGCCCCCAGTATATCAATTTACAGCCCCCAGACCCAGTATAGCAATTTACAGCCCCCCCAGTATATCTATTTACAGCCCCCAGACCCAGTATATCCATTTACAGCCCCAGACCCAGTATATCCATTTACAGCCCCCAGACCCAGTATAGCAATTTACAGCGCCCCCAGTATATCTATTTACAGCCCCCAGACCCAGTATATCCATTTACAGCCCCAGACCCAGTATATCAATTTACAGCCCCCAGACCCAGTATAGCAATTTACAGCCCCCCCAGTATATCTATTTACAGCCCCCAGACCCAGTATATCCATTTACAGCCCCCCAGTATATCTATTTACAGCCCCCAGACCCAGTATATCCATTTACAGCCCCCCCCAGTATATCTATTTACAGCCCCCAGACCCAGTATTTCAATTTACAGCCCCCCAGTATATCTATTTACAGCCCCCAGACCCAGTATATCCATTTACAGCCCCCAGACCCAGTATATCCATTTGCAGCCCCCAGACCCAGTATAGCAATTTACAGCCCCCCCAGTATATCTATTTACAGCCCCCAGACCCAGTATATCCATTTACAGCCCCCAGACCCAGTATATTAATTTACAGCCCCCAGACCCAGTATAGCAATTTACAGCCCCCCCCCAGTATATCTATTTACAGCCCCCAGACCCAGTATATCCATTTACAGCCCCCAGACCCAGTATAGCAATTTACAGCCCCCCCAGTATATCTATTTACAGCCCCCAGACCCAGTATATCCATTTACAGCCCCAGACCCAGTATATCCATTTACAGCCCCCAGACCCAGTATAGCAATTTACAGCCCCCCCAGTATATCTATTTACAGCCCCCAGACCCAGTATATCTATTTACAGCCCCCCCAGTATAGCAATTTACAGCCCCCCCAGTATATCTTTTTACAGCCCCCCCAGTATATCCATTTACAGCCCCCCCAGTATATCTATTTACAGCCCCAGACCCAGTATAGCAATTTACAGCCCCCCCAGTATAGCAATTTACAGCCCCCCCAGTATATCTTTTTACAGCCCCCCCAGTATATCTTTTTACAGCCCCCCCAGTATATCCATTTACAGCCCCCCCAGTATATCCATTTACAGCCCCCCCAGTATAGCAATTTACAGCCCCCAGACCCAGTGCAGCAATTTAAAGCCCCCCCCCAGTATATTAATCTACACCCCCTCCCATTAGTTTATTCACACCTGGTAATAAATCTCCTCTCTGCCTCGCTCCTCCATCGCAGCAGAGTGAAAGCACGCGGGCTGGTGGCTCCTCCTGCAGTTGTTTTCCTGGGCTATGTGGATCACGTGTGGGGGCGGCGCCAAATTACAGTGTGCCTGCTCGTGTTAAGATGGGACTGAGACAGGCACACACACTGCAGCGCCGCCGCAAATCTGATTTTTCCGCCCCTCAAACTGGCAGCAGACCAGGACAGTAAGGCGGCCGCCTGTGCCGCCTTACATTAGCGCCGGCCCTGCAGCAGGGTTAACTCTGTCTGCCATGGGTCACGGAGTGGCCGGAGCCACTGCACACTTATGTTTTGAAGGGGGACAGAGCTGCTCTGCTGCCCCCCTTCAAAACACGTGTTTGCAGCGGCTCCGGCCACTCCGTGACCCGTGGTTAACCCTGCTGTTGCTGGATGAAAGAGCTCAGCTGCCTGACACACACTGCAGGACACATACTGATGAGGAGAGTTGGGGGGGCCCAGAGCCCTTGCAGCAGACACAATGAAGGGGGGCGAGCAGCAGAAGGTGATGGTGTTAGTTAACATGTTACTGCCCTTCTCACACAGCACTGAAAGGCTGGTGCTGCCTGTATGAATGTGCACTCCAGGAGCCTGGGTGACATCAGGCAGCAGGTGGTCCTCACCAGTGACGCCCACACACCCTCTGTCCTCCTTATCCGGCACCCTGGGGTCACAGATACAGGTCAGCACCCAAGAACTCCCAATAGCTCTTAGGTGTGTTTTAGATTAATGGTGCCTTTGCTTCATTGTTTTACAGGTTCCTGTGATTTCCAGGCTGTTCTGATATACCTCTGCTACTGCTATATCCAAAACTTTATTGAAATGTTTTAAAAAAATTGTTTAATTGCAAAAAAAGTAAGACAGAGAAACCTATATTGCCGTTCTAACAAATTTCACATATTAATTTAATAAAACCAATACCCACCCTATCACTCTAATCTGCTCTCTTTATTCTAACAGCTTCCATGTGTCCCAAGTCAGTAAGGACAGTCCTTATTTTTGAAAAGTCACACTATCGCTCTTTATATTTTAATTTCCCAAAATATTTGATGTTTGTGGATACATAAATGAGCTAAAAGTAATAAAGTCAGTGATATCCAGGAGTTGCCAGAGTGCGAGACAGATTTAGAATTTCACTTTTTAATGGTGAAAGCCAAACAATGGTAGAAGTTTCATCAATGAAGCTTCTCCTGCCTCTGCATAAATTTCCCTTTTGTTAAACCGATGAAATTTGCTGCTGTTTCAACTACATCAAGCACAGCTTACTGAATAACCCCCACACTAATGAGTCTGTAAAGTACAGGGGTGTGTGTAGCCCTGAAACCCGCATGCCCTGAATATATGGAGGAACCTCAAAAAACACACTTACACACCCTGAATATGTTTTGGTTGGTGCAGTTTTAGGGGTGCAGCATTTCTTCCTTGGATCCAGTCAGCACAAGGACTGCGTCAGGGAAGGCAGCTAATCCCAGCATCTCTGTCACTGGCCAAAGACCCCTGTGCCTCCTGCAATGAGTTGACATCCCCTCCCAGGCTGCACGGTGGTGGGGAGCAGCTGCCTTCCCTGATCCAGCGCTTCTCTGTCACTGGTGGAGAGAAGCTTCCCTGCCTTCTCACTCTGCTCACACTAGGGTCTGATTTCTGGTTATACATGTATCTGATAATTAAAGAACGTGTGTTTAGGGGTTCAGTTAAGGGCAGGGTAGGGGTTAGGTAGGGCAACTAGTGGCGAGTAACTACTAAGGCCTGGCTTGTAGCCTGGGACTTTAAATTTTGAGCCCTGTATATATACTGTATATATTGCAAGTTCAGGTTGAGTGCAGCCATTCTGAATTTCCATGTTACATATTGAGGGCTGACCTTCCTCCTTGGTTTTGCACCTCTCCTTGTTACAAGTGCCTCATTGCAAGACCCAAGGAGGATGTATGGCACAAGTAAATGGATTATTCTCATAAGAGTCATTATGTTAGGAAGCATAGGACCTGATGGGATGGGGCTACACTGACATTGTGACATATTATAAGTAAATACTTATAATTTATTCAGAGGAAAATAGGTTTGAGAGGGACTTGAGGATGAGCAGTGGCACTGTGTATATATATATATATATATACATATATAATATATATACAGTATATGTAAAAAGTCCAAAGAGTGGCCGCACTCAAAAAATTAAAAATACAATTACATTAATGTCAAACGTTAAACCATAGTTACCGACATTTCGGCTCTCTTGGGAACCTTGAAAATGGCTCTCAAGAGAGCCGAAACGTGGGTAACTATGTTTTCACTTTTGACATTTAGTTACCCACGTTTCGGCTCTCTTGAGAGCCATTTTCAAGGTTCCCAAGAGAGCCGAAATGTCGGTAACTATGGTTTAACGTTTGACATTAATGAAATTGTATTTTTAATTTTTTGAGTGTGGCCACTCATTGGACTTTGTATATTTTCTTGGGCCTTGCACAATTTTTTGCATCGTATTTGCATTTTGTGGAAGGAGTTGCTGGTGTCCTGTATATTTTTATATATATATAAAAAATATTATATATATATATATATATACTGTACTATTGGTCAATATGTTGTCGACATATTGCAAAGGTTATTGGTTATATTGGTATTCTATTTTTACAACCCTGAGTTTGTATATATATTTTTTTCTATTTTTATATTCCACTCCTTATCCTGTTAGCTTATAGCTCAGCAGCAAGGCCCTCTATGTGCACTCTTCCCTAGTACTCACTAAAATGATGGCGCTAGTGGGTAAAATCTGCGCCTGCGCATGCAGGTCCCCATTCTGCCATGATATTCTGTACCGTCTCAGCACCTGGCCCCGGAACGCAGCACTAACTGCTGGGATACTCGTGAAAGCACTTCTGTGCCGTTGAGAGTATCACCTCCTGGAGTCCATAGGTCTCCCAGGAGGCTGGCGCTTCCAGGCCGTGAACCCTGCATGATCTCGCTCTTGCGAGATTATGCATCGCCCATGAATGATCACAGAGATAAATCAAAACGTAACTTAAAAATTGCGCTTCCCATGTTATGTAAAGGATGCGCAAAGTACAGTAAGCTAGCAGAACCGAATGCAAAAAACTATGCTCTACATGATTTTTTTACAGGTTTAGTGTCAGGAAGGTAATATGGAGGGCATTCGTTAAAGTCACTTATTCGGCAATAACCCTTACATATCTGAATGCTATCTTTAGTGTTCACTAGGGAACAGTGCATTATCAGGGTTATTTAAAGAGAGCCGATCTGGCCTCGAAAGGTAACCTAACAGTGACATTTTTAGATTTTTTTTAGGATCTTTTAGCCATTTTTGGGGAATTTTTTGGCAAAATCTTTTTCTGTTTTTTTTAAAATCGTTTTTAGATTTTTCTGTAACAGCCCTTTTTATTATCATTCATTGGACCTTATATGTAAATTTCAGACATTTTCGTTTAGTAGTTTTTTTGCAAACAGCGTTTCAAATTTCAAACTTTCAAGCGAACAGTTTTTTTGTTTTTTTCCACCTCATTTGTCTGCGTGTCAGGTTTTTCCGGCGGCTGCTCCGCGCTGTGATCGGTGGCTAGTCGGGTTTCTCTGGCGTGTTCGGCGGGGTTAATCCAGCTGTTTCTGCGGGTTTCGGTGAGTGTTCAGTGACTGTTCGGTGGGTTTTCCTCTGAGTGTTCGTCAGGTTTGCGGCGGGTTTTCCCTGAAGTACAGTGGCCCTGTGGTGCTTGCTGAATACAACACAGGGTCAGCGAACTAGGATCGCCGAATCGCGCCAAATTGCAGGGAACGAAAAGTCGCCGAACGTGTGGTGACTTTTCGATTCTCTTTGAATAACCCTGTATGTCTCTTTCACTTTGGCTCTTAATTTTTTTTTCTAATTTTGCTTATTTAATTCCCATTATTTATTATATAGCACTGAGAAAACTGAACTGTTGTGGCTGTAAAACTGATGTCAATCATAGGCATACACATATGAATGTTTATATATGTAACAACAGTGATATATATATATATATATATATATATATACTTTATGTTTTTAGAAAATAAATGTACATGTTATACAAATATTGTTGTACACACAATGAGGCAAACTCACGTGTGCATATATATATATATATATAGTATATGTGTGTGTGTGTATATATTTATATAAATCTCTGTTTTTATATATATATAAAATAAAAAACTCTAAATTATATATTACACATAATTTTCTATGTTATTAAAGATCTAGTTTAACCCAGTTTTTCCTGGCCTTTGCTATAATACACTGTGGTAGGTAAAACACATGCACATTAATAACTGCAGATTAAAGTGACGGCCACATGCATCATCATGCCACGGTTGTCTGTGTTAAACAGTACGGGTCTGCAAATGCAGTAGCCTCTTTACACCAGGGAAAAGCTTAATTAGGGAGTATTAGAGCTGTTTTGGTCCTTTCTGAAGAAGAATAAAGGTTAAAATCCTCATTACAGTTAGATTCACTAGATGGCGCCACCAACCTATTATTGTCTTGTCCCTGTGCGAGTCTAATCCTCCTAACATGGCTTTAATTGGGGTTTGGAACAGAAGGTACAATAGTCCTCCTGATAAATAAGTCATTTGCCAAGAAGAACAATGAGGGATTGTGGTGCTTGTTTGGAATGGGAATTCGCATATAATATCCATTCCAAGCCTTTTGCTAAACACTGCCAAAGTAAGAAAATAAAGTAGATGAATATAGAAGTGAACTGATACAACAGTTCCAAAATTTTAAAAAATCGTCTAAATTCATTATTAGCTAATTGGGGGCTAGTTTTGATGTTGGTGTAGAATAATGTGATAGAATAAAGTTATAATAGCACTCAAATGATGCTCTTCTAGTTTGTGAAAATATTTAAAAAATATATAATACTGGTTATTTGGTATTATAATAAATTGGGTATCAACCTCTGTGATCCCTGAGTATGCATGATTTAATGTGCTGCAGGTATGGTGATGGAATAAAATGTATGCAAGGCAGCAGGGGATAAAAGAGTAAAGGGACATAACATATATTGAGATGGAAAACAGTGTGGGAGAAAAGGGAGAGATATGTAAAACAAGTCATGGGAGGGCAGAAACGGTGAAAAAGGAAACAGGACAGAAGAGAAAAGCAGGAGAGAAGGAGACAGAGGGTGAGATAGAGAGAGAGAGGGATAGAAGGAGAGGAGGGAGATAGAGGATATTGGCAATGGGCGGGAGAGAATTAGGCGACTCCTGTTATACTGTGTTTTGCCAGCACAATCTCTGCTCGTTTTGTCTAAGCAATACAACTTCACAGGCTCCTGAGAAGCCATCCTCTTTGAGTTTCCACACAATGGACCTTCCAGGTAACACCTTATTTCAAGTTTAAACAGGATATCTGATCATTTTGTCTTTTTATCTTTGAGGGGGAGGTTAAGCTTGCTTTGGAGGGTGAGGGTAATAGGTAAAATGTTGCCATTCTCCTTCTCAAAGTTGATAAACAAAGGTATGAAGAATTGTTACTTTACACGAAGGATACATTGTTTGCATACACATGCATGTTCATTTATTTTATGAGGGATTGGGAGATTTACAGAGGATTAACTAATTGTTCTCTGATGGAATTGGGCTCATTTAAATTAAGAAAAGTGGCCTTAGGTTCAGATTGGAATTTTGATGTTTTGTTTTGTTTGTTTGCTAAAAGGAGAAAAGTTTTCAAAGCTTAACCTCTTCATCATATTAGAACTCTCTATTGTGTGCATTTGTCAGTTGAGCATAAGTATGTGGGTCATTCAGTTTTGGAAGTGTTTTATCTGATGGTTAGATATATAGACTATAATATATTAAGACTTTAGACCTTCAGTTTGTATTAAATGGTGAAATCACTGAGAAAGGTGTGTGTGTGTGTGTGTGGGCGAGGAATAACACGTCAGTGCAAGATTCCAGCATCACACAATGCATATTTCTGCATCTGATAGAAACCTTATAGAAACCAGTGCTTTGACAAAGATACAATAAAGCAGAATATTGTAGTTGAGGTTTTTTTTTTTATTGTGGTCAGGGTCATCGGTTAATATTGCTCCAATACTATGAAGGAGAGTGGAAAGTGTGCATATTCGAAGTGAATTCAGTGAATGGTGATGCACAGTCCCAACAGATTCATTCTGAAATTATGATTTTTTTTGCTTCTTCTTTAAAGGTTCAAGGCAGCAAGTAAACTGAAATAAAGTGTCCAGCAGACGAGAGTCTTTTAAATCACACTAAGGAAGAGACTGTGCGAGTCCATCTGCTGGAGACAGGGCTTCCAGTCAATCGGCTGCTTGATTGCTGTAGCAGGATGAGTCTAGGGAAGCATGGTGCAAGTGATGGAGCTGGTGCTGCACCGAAGACCTTGAGATGGGAGCAGTGCTGGGGCTTCCAGCGAGTTGTTAAAGTGGCGCTGTCCGTGGTGCTGATATTTGCGCCACCTTGCGCCAGTATTCAGAATGACACGGAACCTATCGTGCTGGAAGGAAAGTGCCTGGTGGTGTGTGATTCCAACCCGTCCTCTGATGGAGCCATCACCTCATCCTTGGGTATCTCAGTCCGCTCTGGCAGTGCCAAAGTGGCGTTCTCAGCTATCAGGAGCACCAACCACGAACCCTCTGAGATGAGCAATCGAACCATGACTATCTATTTCGATCAGGTACAGGATTCATTGACCTGGGGGTCTGCAGGAGCTCCATAGCCTCATGCACTATGACAGATAAAGACATAAGTCAACATTCCTCCTGTGTAATAACTGGTGTTTGACATTGACAAGCTGGGAGTGATTGTTATTACATGTGTGCGGGTCTGTCTTGTACACTTGATTTTTTGTGTGTCTATTTCTGTCTGGGATGTGTGTATTTTATGTGTGTGCGAGAGAAAGAAGGAGTGTCTGTTGTGTCATCTGTTGTGTGGTTTTGTGTATGGGAGAGAGTTTGTTGTGTGTTTTAGGTGTGTGTATGTTGAAGAGAGTGTCTGTTGTGTGTGAGTGTGCGAGAGAAAGAAAGGAGTGTCTGTTGTGTCATCTGTTGTGTGGTTTTGTGTATGGGAGAGAGTTTGTTGTGTGGTTTATGTGTGTGTGTATGTTGAAGAAAGTGTGTGTGTGTTTGCGTGTGTGTGTTTGCGTGTGTGTGTGTTTGCGTGTGTGTGTGTTTGCGTGTGTGAGAGAGAGAGAGAAATCTGAGGAGAGTGTCTGTTGTTCGGTCTCTGTGTTTGTGAGTGTTTGTGTCTGAGAGAGAAAGACATATGAAGAGAGTATATGTTGTGCAGTGTGTGTGTGTATCTGTTGTGCGGTGTGTGTGTGTATGTTTGTGTTTGAGAGAGAGAGAAATCTGAATAGAGTATCTGTTGTGCGGTGTGTGTGTGAGTGTGTGTATGTTTGAGAGAGAGAAATCTGAAAAGAATATATGTTGAGTGGTGTGTGTGTGTCTGTGTGTGTGAGAGTGTGTGTGTGAGAGAGAGTGTGTGTGTGTGAGAGTGTGTGTGTGAGAGAGTGTGTGTGTGTGAGAGAGAGTGTGTGTGTGAGAGAGAGAGTGTGTGTGAGAGAGAGAAATCTGAAAAGAATATCTGTTGAGTGGTGTGTGTGTGTGTGTGTGTCTGTGTGTGAGAAAGAGAGCGAGAGAGTGCAAGATTGTGGGGTCTGTGTTTTGTGTCTCTGTGTGTTTGTGTGTTTTGTATATGTGAGAGAAAGAGTGTGAGTTTGTTGCTATGAATGTGTATTTGGTGTATATCTAAGAGTGTTCTTAACTGGACAATATCAGACTAAGATGCCAAGTGCTACTGACCCTTTCCCAACATGAGCCATTGCTTGTTATCCATAGATCTGTGCCCATCTTTAGCACAAAATCAAACTCAGCAACAATCTCCCAGCAACACTGTGTGCAATTGCAGGGGGTAGTTAATAATTTATACAGGTTTCGGTCCGTATCTGGCAAAGTGTAGGAAGAAAGGAAGCACTAGATCTACCTAACTAGAATCCACACATAGACATGCTAGTCTCAGATCCTGAAGAAGATGTCACATTTGGATGATGTAACTCTTTCAAAAATACAATTCAGTAGAAATCATGGATGGTTTTAAACACACACTCAGACTCACACTCACACTCTCTCCAATATCATGTATGTGCCGGATTAACTCTTTCAAAGCCACTAGAATGACTTTCTTAGTTTGGACACCTCACCCAATGTCACATCTCGGAAACCTTCTATAAAGGCTATTTAACTCTATCAAGTCAATGCAATCAGATGGTGTGTGTGTGTCTTAACCCTGACTTCCCATAGCAGAGAAATTAATGATACCTGGCTTCCAACCAATAAACGACTGGATTTTTTTTTAGCAGTTCTTTTTTCATAATGGTTCAAAGATCGGCCACACTCTAGTACATTAAAGCTGTTTAATTGAACAATAAATAAATAAATGCCAGTATTTAGTCAAGCTAGCAAGCAACCCATGGGACTTACATTCTGCACTCAATACGTGATGAATCGAGGCACAGTGTACTTTGTAAACCATATTAAAAAGTTACCATTGCCACACTGCTCTAAAGAAATAAAGGTCATGTAATCTGTCAGACACCTTGATAAGTGACTCGCTGATGACACTGTGTGTGTGTATGGTGTCTGCAGGTTTTGCTTAATTAACCTTGAGATGTGCCACATGCAGAGGGGTCTTCTTTCTGATCTGCAAGTGCTTTGAGATATTATTAATCAAGCTTTAAAAAAGTTATTTCTCTTTTGACTGTTGAAACAAAGGTAGAAAATGTGGCAAGTGTAATAACAGGGCACATATGTTATACTCTATAAAATGTACAGGAGGTTGAGTGGTGAAATTCATAGCAGCAATGCTAGAGACTGACCCATGTTCACTAAACAGTGATTTGCAGTAATTTGAGAAGCTAGCTGTAGAATTTAGCTCATATAGGGCACATTTTAAAATATACAGTTGCAGTGATTATTTATTTATTTTTTTACAAGACCTTCTAAACTGACGTGTTTATTTCCCCAGAGTGTGCAAGCTGGTTTGCAAGTAACGTTAACTCAGTGTTTAGTGAATAGACCCCTTTACCTCCATAATTCTGTATTACATTTGGGATTTTCAAATGAGCCTGTGTATGCACATATGGCTAATGGAAAATTAATTCATTTGGAAGGCAGGATCGTGAAATCTTGCCGAGGTTTGACATTATATTCAGTGTAAATTGACACCATGGAACATACAAACTCCAGACTCAAATACTTACACCACACATACATACACACACTCACATACACACACACACAAATACCTATTTACATAGCACTAAGCAAGATTTAATTAGGCTTGCTTTTACAAAGGAGTCTTATTTTCACAATAAGAAAGTAATTTGAAGTGAGGTGAGAACTGCATGCAAAATGATTGCTAAAATAGCAGAATATAATTAAAAATAAATCTCTTCTTCTGAGTTGTTGGTATATCTGTACAAAACCGTGGGGGGGGGGCAGATTAGCAGATTAGATTATTAAGTAAAATATTAAAAAAGCAAGTGATTTTGATTTGTCAACAGGACAAAGTTGTGGACAAAAGTAGCTCATTTAAAACAATTTTAATAAACAATAGAGCTTTAGAACATTTTTTTCCCAGCTGAACTCAATCACAATATACATAGTCACTACTGTATACACCTATGACAAGGTCAAATCACACAGCTTGTCACACAGGGTGGTCTTCCTGCAGCCATTGTACTGTATAAACGCATAAGATGATTCTTCGATGACCTTTATTGTTTTTTTATAGAATGTTTGGTCAGATTTGTGTCATATTTGTTGAAATCACTTTATATGGCATTTGTGGGATGAGAATTACAGCCTGTCTAATGCATCTTAATATCCATTCGACAGACGATCCATATGTTGTCTTAAAAGTTTGCATTAAAACCCACCTCCAGCAATCGATATCCAACTTGTATATAAACATTTTAGCTTTCCACATCTTCCTCTTGGTCAATAACCTTAAATTTACCTGAGTACTGCTAAATCAATAAAGTCATCATAAACTTAATTGAGTAATACTGTCCTCCTGCATCTACCTCTAATGCATTTCTAGTTAATTGAGAGAGAGGATTTACATATAAAGGGGTTTTGTCCAATGCCTAATCATTTATTTACTTCTTTGTCTTTCTGAAGGTGTTAGTAAATGTTGGCAATCACTTTGACCTGGCGTCCAGTGCATTTGTAGCACCCAGAAAAGGAATTTTCAGCTTCAGTTTCCACGTGGTTAAAGTGTACAACAGACAGACTATCCAGGTGAGTAGAGACATGTATACACTATGAAGCTTAAAACTATCAGGGTTATTCAGAGAGAGGTGAAAACCAGGAGAATGACTGGAGAAGTGAAAATTATACGTCAAAATAGCCAAACCAGAAAAATTCTCCTACTTATCTCACTTTCCAAATCAGCTACTTTGACCTAGAATTTTCACTTCTCCAGCCATTCTCCTGGTTTTCAACTCTCTCTGAATAACCCTGTGAGTATCAAGAACTTGATCCGACGCTTTATATAATAGAAGCCAATCTTTGACTGGCATGTGGCCAACTTGTGGTGGAGCAGCGATTGAGAAATGTGACCATGTCTCAATTAAGAAACCGATTCCCCCTCTGCACATTTTGATGAGTAATATATAAAGTGAAAAAAAAAATATATATATATACACACATACTGGTTATATATAATGGTAATATATGGAAATTATATATATGTATATACATTGCTTAATTGTTACATTCTTGATATGTATTTCTTGTTTATAAAACAAACAAAAATAGTAAAACAAAACAATATATACACACGCTTTTCTTTGTAAGATGTGTATTTCTGCTATATGAGAAAAATATATAAATATGTAAAATTCTACTTTAAAATCTATATGTATAATAATATATGTATGTCTGCTTTATACAGGTAAGCCTGATGCAAAATAACTACCCAGTGATTTCAGCCTTTGCTGGAGATCAAGATGTCACCAGAGAAGCTGCCAGCAATGGAGTTCTCCTGCACATGGAGAGAGCTGATAAAGTCCACCTAAGACTGGAGAGGGGTAACCTCATGGGTGGTTGGAAATATTCAACCTTTTCTGGCTTTTTAGTTTTTCCTTTATAAAATAATTAAAAAAAAGAAACAGAAAAAAATATGAGTTGGAGGGTCAAGTCCTGGAGAAGCAGCAGAGGATTCAACTGTCAATTAATGCCATTCAATTGGCTGGACAAGATTTTATTCTCCATCATCCCCTCCCAGAGTGTCTCTGTGGAAGAATGAATTATCTTCTAGGTAAAATATTTACTTTGATATCGACATTTCCTTGGGAAACTGCGCCTCTAATTAGTTTTAGACGACAGTGATCTTTAGGATAAATGAAATTATCGACCTGAGCAATTTGTACCCGTGATTGTAAAGTCAATATCGGAATTTATTGTTGGGATCATTGACTTTTTTTTTTCTTTTTTTTTTGTTCTGAGACAAATACTCGGATCACACGGTTGATGTCAAGAGTCACAGACAGAAGATCAAATATATTAAGAAAAAAAAAAGAATATAATATTTCAAAATAAGTGTTCTCGCAATGCTTTCTTTAGTGTTTGTAATATAGCCTTAAGAAACGAATGGCTTCAGTCTCAGTGATGTATATTTTTGGGGGATCTTTTTTTTTTGGGGGGGGTGTTAAGGAATATTTTTGGACATGATGACAGTGTCGAGAAGTGCTTTATACACGGAAGCAAATTTTGCACGATTGGAATTTTACCTATTTCTGTTGTGTGTTGTTTGTGTATTTCTTGATGATATCTTTATTTTCAGGGTGCTGAAAATGTACATTAGGGTGATGACCAATACGATAAACGATCTAGCTGTAAATCAAAGTAAAGCTTATAAACGACAAGCTGTCCTTTTCTTCAAATGAGTTTTTTTTTCTTCTTCTTTGTTTAATTGCTTAATATTTATTTTTTATATATTTACTTTCATGTTATGTGTTTATTTATTTATTTGTTTATTTATTTTTGTATTTGCACATCAGACCTTTTGCTTTGAAGCTTGGGGATGGACCATGCACTTACCAAGTCTGTTTTCCATAGGGGAGAGAGTGACAGGGACAGGATAGTCCAGGCAGATAATAAGCTTCTTCTATCTCCAAAGCTTCTCTGACCAGATGCTCCTTTGCAATCTGACAGTGATTCTGAGTAAAAGAAGACACCTGCTTTTTGTTTTCTGGTTTATGCGCTTCATCATGGTATAATACTCAGATTAATTGTAATATTCAGCATATATGGTTATTTTAACAGCATCTTTTTATGGCAGATATTAATTTAGATTAGATCTGTGTGCCAGAACATAATAAAAGTCATCAGGCATACCATATACACTACACACCAGTAGAAGAAGCCAATAAACCCATTTAAATAGAGGGAAGAAAGCCCTCTGTGTACTGTGTGATTGCTGCAGTGTGTGAGCCTAGGGGGCAGCCTTCAGCTCATGTATGTCTAAATGGAGTGAATGGTTTAAATGGGTTACCTCGATAGAGAATCTAAGTGAGGGATATATGTAATTGTGAATTTCTTATTCCTTCCACTTATTTATTTATTTATAAAATATTTTACCAGGAAGGATACATTGAGATGTCTCTCCTTTTCAAGTATGTCCTGGGTCCACTTATGGTTTTTTTTTTCCCCTCTGGTTTTATTGTCATATCTGCCAAATCATTATGAGGCATACTATCTCACTATAAATGTTTTCCACTGAGAAGACCAGAGCAAGATGACCCCTTAACCATATGGCAGGGGGTTTCTATCATCCATTACAGCAATATAGAAACTCAGCAATTAAAAAGGACCATGAGGGAATCCTGATGCCCATTAATAGCCAAATTTGGAATTACTGTATCCATATATTATCAGGCCAGTCCACCTTATATGTTTTTTTTTTTAGAGTTATAGCCTCTATGTAACTTTGCATTTTAAAATATAAGGCACATGGGCAATGGGCCATACCACCATAAGAAAGAATGGATAAAGGAACCTCTCTAGATGTTTCAATCTCCTGCTGGTTGTGTTTTAAGTCAGGAGAACTCTAGTTATGCTTTGGAAGTTGTGCAATATTTATAATAAATAATTAGAGTTATATGTCAGGAAAAAAAATATTTATTTAGTTAGAACTTTAGATTACAGAGGTTACATTGTTCTTCTTTCTTTCTATTGGAATTCATATTGAGCCTAATACATTGTAATATCACATAGTTGTGATAGAAATACATTTAGGGAATTGTGGCAAAGTAATATGAAATGGTAGATCTAATGCTATCACATATCTGTTCTAATTTGTGGTTTCTTCCCCCCCCTACTTGATTTAATTGTAAACATTGCTTTTATTATGGGAAACATTGATTATTTTGAAATGGCAATTAATTGATGGTTTGATGCTACCAGGAGATAGAATGGAAATGTAACATTGAGGTGTCAATCTCAGTGTAGCAATAATCTTTCAACCATGGGGAAAATGGAACCTTATTTAGACATCAATAAATATTGTGTGCCACTTATGGCTGAAGTATATTGAAGTTTTACTTCCATTTTGACACTTCACCTTGAGCAAATTTAATGCACTTGTTTGTCCTAGATTTACACAAGCTTTCCAGCTGGGGCACTGCACTTATTTTCTTTATATATTGCAAACCTTTGTTATGAGTTACTATGCCATTGTCTCCTTTTTAATGTGTTCTGTTGGGTTTTTTCAATCTGTTATAAGCACACACTTGTTTAGCATTGACATTGAAAACTACTTTTTGTGTACCTTATAAATTTTAAGTGTAATTCTGATTGAACATTTAATGACTTACTCTTACAAACAACTAAAACAAATTATTTAGCTGCTGTGACCTATCCAGAAATAATAAATGCTGATATAGTTATTTGAAAATCACAATTTGCTGCTCTTTACAGACCTATACATATTTATTGAAAATCATATTGGAAAAATGGCTGAAAGAATCAATACTTTTCTTTTATTACAGCCAAAATATTTGTAGTGCCTGACTCTATCAGGTCTATTCAAAGAAAGGTGTAACTCAGGAGAATGAATGGAGAAGTGAAAATTCCAAGTTCAAAATAGCCAAACCAGAAAAATTCTCCCATTTATCTCACTTTCCAAATCGGCTATTTGGTCTAATTTGTTCTCCTCTCCTGCCAATTCTCCTGATTTTCACCTTTCTTTGAATAGACCCTGATAGTATATGAAAACTAAAAAATTGATATTTTTCTACACAATGTTACAATATTTCTATATTGTAGTCACTTTTGTAGAGATGATATTATTTTTATCTAGAGCAGTTTTGCTTTACAAAGAGAGTTTGTCTTTAAATTTAAAATACATAATACGCTTCCAAATAACACACTGGTGTATTTTGCACTATCAGGTCTATTCACTAATGGTGAAACTCAGGAGAATTGGCAGGAGAAGAGAACAATCTAGACCAAATAGCCGATTTGGAAAGTGAGATAAATGGGAGGATTTTTCTGGTTTGGCTATTTTGACCTAGAATTTTTATTTCTCCAGTCATTCTCCTGAGTTTCACCTTTAGTGAATAGACCTGTTAATATTATGTTGTTATTTTAATTACATCATTTTAGAGCCAAGTATGCATCGCTTGCATTTACTTGGTTTAATCATCATGCTTTTGTGTTTTGAAAGTATGTGAAAGTGAAAAGACCTTTGGGGGGAAACAACATTTTGTGGGGATGGATGTGTACTTTGCAAAAATTAATAATATTGTAATTATATCATTACAATATGGAACATTTTGATTTATGGATGTGACTCCGAATCATGTGCCAAATTGCCTTCCTTTGCACAGAAATCTCCTTTCAGTAGTTCAACACATAATTAGCACATTAGTCTACCACCCCCACATTATCTCATATCATACACCAAAAATGTAATTATGTTATGCACCTTTTTAATTTCATCACCCGCCTACAAATTCTTCCTTGTTTTTGATTCTGAAGCCTATATACAAGAGGAAACTCAATCTAGCAATAGTTGATGCAGCAATTTATTCCCTGTTTCTTATACTAGTCATTATATTTTAATATTAGCATTATTTATCAGGATGTGTGTTCGGCAGTGCTATGTAACTAAAAGACACACCATAAAAGATAGAAACAAAGTATATAGTGACGATCAAGAATCACAGATCAAGAGGGCCTCAACATAAAGGAAGAATGTGTAATACACATATGCAATGGAAACCTTCTAAAAAAAAAGTCAATTAATGTTTATGCAGCATATATTGACATTTAATTATTTTTTTTAAGTCAAGACAAAGTAGCTAAAATGTTACCAATATGTCTTAATGTGTCGAAACCTGTAATGGAGATATGAACATCTGTACATAATGTATAATAGCTGTAGAAACACTGATATATTAAACTGATGACATCATCCATCTATCAAAATACTACTTCATCCACATGCTTTATTTTCACACATAAAAACACGAACGGATGAAAATTAGCAGATCTCTCATAGGAAAGCTCAATAAAACACACATTTATACCATGCCTTCTTTCTTGTTTTCTAGAACATTTTCAATAGATTCAATTGCAATACATGTAATACGTTCATGAATAAATAAACATAGCAAGAGGACATTAGCTAGACCAATAGCAAAGTCAATTAGGAGCTGAGTGTTTAAACAGAAATATTCAATAACTAGTCTAGCAGTTGTGATAGGGACAAAAACAAATCAGGATTTTTTTTTTTACCAGGCTCTGTCTTAATTTCTGTGATTGACAGACCACTAAGGCCCGTGTCAGACGAGCGCAGTGATCACGTCCACGTTGACGCACATTTTAACGTCCGTCGTAGCATAAAATTATGATCAATAGAGACCCACACACAAAGTATGTCCGCACAGAAGGGCGGACGCACAACGATCGTGGCACTGGACGCAGTTTAGGCAA
This sequence comes from Leptobrachium leishanense, assembly GCA_009667805.1. Taxonomy (NCBI): domain Eukaryota; kingdom Metazoa; phylum Chordata; class Amphibia; order Anura; family Megophryidae; genus Leptobrachium; species Leptobrachium leishanense. The sequence continues at coordinate 122,453,089 of CM019067.1, read as the reverse complement.
GAACCTCAAACTGCTAGGACGGACGCACAGAGTGCGCCACGTCCGCGTAGCTTTGTGTGTGAGTGATGGAATGTAGTCAGACGGAATGCATTTTTGACGTCCAGCATTTTTGACCGACAAAATGTTTTTTCATATCATGTATCGATTTTTTCATTTTACATATTAATTTTATTTCCCATCTACATCAGTCAAAAAAAGTCGGTAAAAAAAACGGACCGTGCGGTGTCTACAGTATCATCAGTCAGAAAGTACGTCAGTTGTGCACGGACGCACAGTGTGCTCAGAATGCATTCGTCGGACATTAGCCTTAGATGTGCTTAAAAGAAGAACAAACTGTCAGTATAATAGTGTCTGTTGACATTTTAATATTGTAAAAAATAAGCAATTTACATATTTTTTTAGAAGAAGCCTCCTTTGTCTTGTGGAATATACAATATGGGCTATATTACATTCTCTGCGCAATTGCGCTCGTGCAGCGCCATTTTTTTTGCGGATGAAAAAAACCGTGATCACGCGAAAATTTATGTGGTATTCCGATCCGAGCGCATTTATTTGTTTGTCAAAAATTTTTGTGCGGAAAAAAGACGCGCAAAACTGTGCGCAAAGTACGTTGCGCACAGAAATCTGTGTTCGGACTGTTTTTTTCACGGGATTCAGCCAATCAAAATTAAGGACCACCATTTTCTAACATTATGTTGTTGCACCTGTCAAAGTCAATCTGAGTATATATGCTGCAGGAACAAATAAAATAAAGCAATTTATTAATTTTATTGTTTGGGTATGTGTAGAATGTGTAACTGTACTGTGCTGTATTTTTTATTTTGTGCTGGTGTATTTCGTTTCGGCCAGGACGATCAAATTTACAGTTACCACCTGCTTTTCAAGACGTTACGAAAATTCGCGCAAACCTTCGTTGCGCGCAGATTGTAATACCATCCACGTACCAGTGCACGAACGCATTTGCGCTGACAATGTTAAGTATAGGATGCGCGCACAAATTTTCGTTCGTGCAGGTTCACCCGCGGTAGATGTTAACGCGCGTTCGTTGCGCATAGATAGGAATATGACGTTGCGCGCAAATGTTTTTTCCCCTCGCCAAATGCGCATTTGCGCACGAAAAACCACGTGCGCAGAGCATGTAATAGGGCCCTATGTCTTTAATATTCAACCCCTCAGTGACACTGCCTCATTTTGCTTGCCCGGTTCTAAAGGACCCAAGCAAGTTGGGCATTTTTATGCTGTGTATGTTTACTACTATAATATCCATTTTACTCGATCACAGAACCCACACATATTATATACTGCTTTTTAAAGGGCTTTCATTTATTGTGAAGTACAAATGTTTATTCTAACTTATTATGAACAAAGCAATAAAAATGCGCAACAACCCCAACACGTTTTCACTGTTCTGGCAATAACAATGTGTTTTTAAATAGGGCAATTAAGGAAACATACAGGGTTATTCAAAAAGATCCGAAAGGTAACCAAACAGTGAAATTCAGCGTACGGTTACCTTTCCTAGCCATTCGGCTATCCAGAGAGCAAGCACTTCGCCAAATGTTGGCAAATTGCCTGCACATATGTTGCCTGTTCGCTGCCTGTTCGAGGGCAGTGAATCCCCATAGAGAAGCAATGCTTTGACTATTCGGAGAACAAAAACCAGCAGGGAAAAGTTGCCGAATTGCCCTGCTGTTCGTTGGTTTCATTCGGCAGATTTATTCAGGCGAATCCCATAGGCTTCAATGTTAAAAATATTCCCGTTTTAATTCAATATCTAATAAACCGTTGAATATAATATTCTGCAGTAAAAGTCTCTTTATTTATTGATTCTTTTTTAGGTTCTTTTAGACATTTTGCGGGATTTTTTTTGCGAAAATATTTTTTCCGGTTTTTTTTAGATAGTTTTTTCTTTTTTCTGTAAGAGCCCTTTTTATTATCATTCATTGGATTTTATATGTAAATTTCAGACATTTTCGTTCTGTGATTTCTTTGCAAACAGCGTTTCACTTTTCAAACATTCAAACATACAGTTGTTTTTTTTCACTCGATTCGTCTGCGTTGTCGGTTTTTTCCAACAGGTACTCTGCGCTCTGATCGGCGGCTACTCGGGTTCCTCCGGCGTGTTTGGCGGGGTTAATCCAGCTGTTTTGTGGGTTTTAGTGAGTGTTCAGCGGGTTTTGCAGTGAGTATTCGGCGAGTTGGCAGTGAGTGTTCGTCGGGTTTGCGGCGGGTTTTCCTTGCACTTCGGGCACCCTGTGGTGCTTGCTGAATACACAGCAGGGTCGCCGAAATAGGATTGCCGAATCGCGCCGAATTGAAGCGAACGACAAGTCACCGAATGTACGGTGTCTTTCCGATTCTCTTTGAATAACCCTGATAATTTATATTTCTTTCTAACTAGCACAGGGAAACAATTTATCAGTTGGATCTGTCTCTCTGCCCACTAAGGGAACCAGAGGCAGGTATAACAGTTACAGAGCATGGTGATCACTGTGACTGTCGGTCACAGAGATTACTGTGCTCAGACATCAGGATTTGATTTTGCTTGAAGGCCAAGGTACTCAGCAGCAGCATAGCCTAAATGGATGCTTCTTCAGAGGTTACAAAATGTGGTTTAAGCTACATGATGGAATTATTTAGTCATGGTCCATAACTACAGAAAATCCATGACAGAATAAGTTCATCATGCAGTGGTAAAAGGTAAAAAGGTCTAGCAGAAATTGTATTGAAGTGAAAATAACCGTTCATGTCTCAGTCATTATTTGCACGTTTTTAAGGTTTGTTTTTGGTCTTAGTTATGTTTTATGTGTGTATTTAGATAAAAACTTTTAAATCCTTTGCCCAACACTAAAGTGCACTATTAAATCCTGAGTCGTAGAAGAACTCTTGCTGAACAGACTCAGTTACATATTAGTCTGGTGTCAGACGAGCGCATTTTGTACGGACTGTGCGCCCGTGCAGTGCAGACGCACTTTCTGATGGAAGACGCAGTAGTGGCCACACAGTCCGTTTTTTTAACTGACATTATTCTTGACTGATGTAGGAGGGAAAATAAATTAAAATGCAAAACCATTTTGTCCGTCAAAAATGCTGGACGTATAAATACAGTCCGTCTGACCACGTTCCACCACTCACACACAAAGCTATGTGGATGTTGCGGACGCAACGCACTCCGTGCCTCCGTTCTAGCGGATTTACGTTCTTGCCTAACCTGCGTCCGTTTGCCGCGTCCGTATGCGTCCGCAGTACGATGTGGACATACTTTGTGTGTGGGGCTCCATTGGTCATAATTATATGCTATAACGGACATACAAATGTGCGGCAACACGGACGTGATCAGTGCGCTCGTCTGACACAAGCCTTACTGGATCATCTAGCATCAACATTAAACATGCATAAAGAATATACAAGTGTGTATGTTTTTGCCTATTTTTTAACAAAGTTCTAGAAGACTAAAGGCTAGACTAGAATTCCAGACTTAGTTACTAATGTCTTCTGAGCATATTTGAAGTTATTGCTTTTTTGTATGAAATATGTAAACGTTTTAATATAAATATGGAAAATTTGCAAGTGAAAGGTCATGTTGGGGGGTGGTGTTTATTAGTAAAAATAGGGGTGCATTATATGTATAGCTATTTGTATAAGGGCACATGAGCTATTAAACGCACTATTAGAGAAGTAATAGTTTGTAAGAGAAAGATGCACACCTACATGTTGCCTATAAGTAAAATAACTCTATTAACTGTAGTTTTATGTATTTATTTTAAAAAAATGTCTTAATATAATCATGTGGTTACAGAAAAATGTGGTGCGGTGTATGATATCTTGCCCAACAGGGACTTTCTTGACTTTGGCTAAAAGTCATTTATATCACTAAAGAGTTTGAGAAAGGCTGCAAAACAAAACACTCTGCTGTGGAGACATGTTAACATTTCTCTGTTTTATAGCCCCTTTACTGCTAGAGTTGTGTTATTTTGTGTAGAAACAGGGGAATGTACTGTGTGTGGACATCATCCCCACCAACCCTTATGTGCTTCAAATAGGCAGCTGGATGCCTTTGGTGTGTTGTGAAGTGTGTAGAAGAATTAAGCTGCCCTGCTTTGAAAATATCAGAGATGTCTTTGAACTGTATATCAGATACATTGTATTCCAAGATTCGAGCATTTTTTTACATTTAGTTGCTGCAAAATAGTTTTCCTTGTATAGAAAGTAAAAATGACTATATATGTGTTGCATGCGACAGATAGTTCAAGAAGGTCACATGAAAGTTGTTTTTGTTGGCTTGGCTACAAAAAGATTACTTATTACCTTTTAGAATGCCAGATTTAGGAAAAAGTGTAGGAAAAAAAAAATATGTACTGCACCTTAGATTTTATGAGTACTTTGGAATCTTAACAGACAGTAGTAAGGCTAGGGTCAGACTAACGCATTTTTCGCGTTGTCCATGAAAAAGTGCGTTCGAACGAATGGACGTATTTTTTCACAGAATACGCGATAGCAGTCATATGATGCGCATTTGCGTCCGTGATTTTGTACGGATCATCAATAAAACACTTTTTGCGTCTGGACGTTATGTTGGCCGGACATTAGCAGCGTCGGGAGTCTCCTAATCATGCACACATGCCGCTAGCGGACGCAGCGCACTCTGTACGTCAGTACTAGCGGTTTGACGTTCTCGAAAAAATGCTTTCGTTTGCCACTTGCGTTGCACGGCCGCACTTTTGTGCGGCCGTTCTTCGTATGCTGCCCATCATTGGACGTAATTTGCTGCTAGCGCGCCCGTGACTTAGTGCGGCTAAATGCACGTTAATACTGCGTTAGTCTGACCTTAGCCTAAATCATGCCCACGATCCTCGCAGTTGAGGAATGAGGATCAGTAAAAAATGAATGGAAATTGAAGGTTGTGTATGTATGCTTTTGTCATGGACAGAAGTGACAAAGAGTAGATCATTCTAAGAGAATATGTGATTTAAAATGTTTGTTTCATAATGTACAGTAAACCAGGGTCATGTCCTAATAGAATAAGGGGGTTATTCAGAGAGATCCGAAATGAGGCCGAAATGTAACCGGACACTGAATTTCAGCGAACGGGGACATTTCGGGGCCATTCGGCTATTCAGAGAGCAGGCAATTCGCCAAATTTTGGCGAATTGCCTGCACGTACGGTGCCTGTTCGAGGGCAGTGAAATCCCCCATAGAGAAGCAATGCTTCGTCTATTCAGAGAACACCGAACAGCTCAGGAATGTCAGCGAAGTGCCCTGCCGTTCGGTGGTTTCATTCGTCAGGTTTATTCAGGCGAATCCCATAGGCTTCAATGTGAAAAATATTTCAGTTTTAATTCAATATCTAATAAACCGTTTATCATTTTATTCTGCAGTTAAAAGACTCATTATCTTTAGATTTTTCGGAATCTTTTTGTCAATTTTTTTCCGTTTCTTTTTTAAAATCTTATTTTCGTTTCTCTGTAACAGCCCTTTTTATTATCATTGATAGGATCTTATATGTAAATTCCAGACATTTTCGTTCAGTAGTTTTCTTTGCAAACAGCGTTTCAAAATTCAAACTTTCAAGCAAACTGTTTTTTTTTTCACCCAGTTCATCTGCGTGTCAGTTTTTTCCGGCGGCTGCTCTGCGCTGTGATCGGCGGCGGTCCGGATTTTTCTGGCGTGTGCGGCTTGGTTTTTGCAGTTTCTGCGGGTTTTCGGTCAGTGTTCGGTGAGTATTCAGTGAGTGTTCGGTGAGTGTTCTGCGGGTTTGCGGCGAGTATTCCCTGCACTACAGGGGCCCTGCGGTGCTTGCTTAATACACCATAGGGTCGGTGAACTAGGAATCGCCGAATCGCCCCAAAAGTGCGGGGAGCGAAAAGTCACCGAACGTGCGGGGACTTTTCGGATCTCTCTGAAGAACCCTGTAAGTGTGGAAACTCACCAACATTTCTGTATATTTTGAGCTCAAAAATTACTGGGAGCCGCAGCAGCTGCAGTGCTTCTTTATGCATGAGAATGCCATTACTCTGACAAACACTGACAAATTGTCATTCCCATGCCAATGTATTTAAATGCACGAAAAACCCTTAAATATAGACAGTTTTATAAAATTGTGTCTATATAGAAAGGTATTGCAGCTTCCCAGTATTTCAGCCAAAATGGAACCAAGTTCCTCCTGCTAAAATAGTGAGTGCAGAACGTGACCCCTGACGTAAACTGCTTGAATGTGATAATGAAAAGAATGATTATTTTGGGAAATATAATATTCAAGGTTGCATAACAGTATATATGCAGAATTGAAAACACCTTGAGCCATATTTAACTTAATGGCTTGAGTCACTATTCTGACCTTCCCACAAGCATTTGCAACTCAAAATTAGTGGCTCTTTACTGTACAATAATGCCTCTTATACTTATAATGGCGCTGTAGGAAAACAGCAAGCTCTTTCAATTAGGGCTGCAACTAACGATTATTCTCATAATCGATTAGTTGGCCGATTATTATTTCGATTTATCAGCTAAAAAAAAAATAGAAGAAAAATGGTTTACTTAAAAGGAATTTTATGTAAAAAAAATAAATAACCACAACCCCTCCCCCTTTTTCATAAGCAATTTGCGTAGTGTACGTATCTTGCGTACTTTTCACACAAGGTATGCGAGTGCTTGGTCAGAGGGATGGGTTGATGCTGCCTGTGCAGTTTAAGCAAATGTTTGCTTTGTCAAATGAATGCGGCTACAAGCACTTGTTTATAGATGATAGACATGTGCACAGCACAAAATTTCGTTTTGAACTAATGGATTAGTACTAAAATGCAATTTATTTAGTTGCTAAAGAAATTCGTTTTCAGTTCTTTAGTATGAAAACTAATTTCGTTCATCCGAAAACCAGTGGATACAATTACTATTGTTGTGGTGGCTCCTCAGAGGGCTGAGATCGCTGCTTGTTACAGTATCTCTCACTCTCAGCACAATGTGGCCCATATTACATACTTGGTGCTAACTTAACCAGAGCTGTTGTAAACCTCCCAGAGCCATTATAGCCTATGGAGGTTTTCAGTTTACAACAGGTTAAGTTAGCACCAACATTGTAATACTGCCCCATGTCAGGCAAAGCTGTTACAGTAACTGACTGCTGCTCATCACAGCGCTCAGAGTTTCTGTAAAACTAGTAAATAATATTTTTATATGTAAGAGGTTAGAACAATATTATTTCCTTGTTTTACTGAAACTCTGAGCGCTGTTACAGTCAGTTACTGTAACAACTGAGTCTGATACATTGTACTGAGATATAATGTAACAAGCAGCCGATCTCAGCGCTCACAGCCACTGTATTTAAAGGGCTAAAAAAAAAGGCTCCTCTCTGTATAATGTTTAGAACATCCTCCTGCATTAATTAATACCCCTCTTTGTATAATGTAGATAACATCCTCCTGCATTAATGTCCCTCTCTGTATAGAACATTCTCCTCAATTTATACCTTTCTCTGTATAATGTATATAACATCCTCCTGCATTAATACCCCTCTCTGTATAATGTATAGAACATACTCCTGCATTAATTAATGCCACTCTCTGTATAGAACATCCTACTACATTGGCATGTGGAGGGTGCAGAACTTCGGATGTTGCGATGTTGCGATCTTCATTGCTGGTCTCCTTCACTCATCAATGTAATATCACAAAAAGGACTGAAACTAAAATGTAGTGCATTTTATTTTAGTTTCTTTCGTTTTTTGTACTGAGCAGTTTCGTTTCTCTTGAGTCATACTAAAACTAAATTATCCCAAAATTCGGACTAAATCGTTTTAGTACTAAAACGAATACACATGTCTAATAGATGATGATGTCAGCATGAAATCGGGATTAATTAGCTAAAGTGGTCAGGGTGCGTAGAGTGTCCCTTTTAAATAATTTTGTGAACAAACTGGGAGGAGGGACTGGAGGTAGAAGGGAGTGACTTTGCTCAAGTGACTTGATCTGAGTGTGAGAGGGAGTTTCTCCAGCTTCAAGTAAAGATAAAACACAGGCGTACAGCTCCTTCACCAGTGGCAGTATCTTATTGTTTGTGTTTATAGTTCTGCTACTGTTGTAAACGGAATAAAAACAAACTGGATGTGTCTGACATAACCCCAGAACTAAATCATACCTAGTAAAGCAGCGGCGCGTCTTCTCCAATCAGCTCCAAAGCTGAGGTTATTTACGTTCAACTCAGTCTGACTCTAAACAGTGTGTGTTGTACACAGGACGATTAATCGACACCGATTAATCGATAATGGAAATAGTTGAGAACTAATTTAATCATCGATTAGTTTTCGATTAATCGATTAGTTGTTTCAGCCCTACTTTCAATGTCGCTAATTACAGTGATCAAATGATCTTTTTTGGTGTATTTGGAGTTATCACACTCTTTTTCTTTAACTTGAGCAGCACCATGTGATTCAACATATTTGAATTATTCGCCATCTTATTTTCACAGCGCCTTTGTTACATACATAGGGTCAAGTTTATTTCAATGTCTCTCCATGTTCCTGTCTTTAGTCACTTTTCTGAAAGAATGCTAGCTTGGAGGGCCTTGTGGTAAGTGATTTTGTTGAAGCAAGATCACTTAACAAATAAAAGTAAAGCCACCAGAAAATCCAAAACGTACCTCTAAGGCTAGGGTCAGACGAACGCATTTTTATGTTGTCTGTGAAAAAGTGCGTTCGAACGAATGACGCATTTTTTCACAGAATACGTGATAGCGGTCATACTATGCGCATTTTCGTCCGTGATTTTGTACGGATCATCAATAAAACACTTTTTGTGTCTGGACGTTATGTTGGCCGGACATTAGCAGCGTCTGACGTCTCCTAATCACACACACACACCTCTAGCGGACGCAGCGCACTCTGTACGTCAGTACCTGCGGTTTCACGTTCTCGAAAAAATGCGTTCATTTTCCACTTGCGTTGCGCAGCCGGACTTTTGTGCGACTGTACTTCGTATATTGGCCGTCATTGCCCGGCATCTGCTGCTAGTGCGGCCGTGATTAAGTGCGGCTGCACGCGCGTTCGCACTGCCTCAGTCTGACCCTAGCCTAAACCTGATGTACAGGTGCTTGCTAGGGATGAGCCGAACACTCCCCGAGTTCGGTTCGAAGCTGAACCCGAACTTTCCAAATGTTCTGGTCTGAACCCGAACCCGAACTTGGACCCCATACAAGTCAATGGGGCTGAAAATTCGGTTTTTAGAGTGCCCTCCAAGAGGGCATATATGCTAGATATTTGCCATAAAAAGTTTATGGGGGTCTGGGTAGTGCCCTGGGGGACAGGAAACAAGGACAAAAAGTAAAAAAAAAAACGTTTTTAAAGGGACAGTGAGTTTTCCATGAAATAAGAGTTAAAAATAAAAACGAAAAATTCCTTCAAATATCGTGCCTAGGAGGTCCCCATAACCTGCCCGTGAAGTGGCGGATTTCTAGGATGTATAGAAATATGTAAAAACCAAAAAATGACATTTCAAATGACGGTAAATGCTTTTCCTTTAATCTATCCATAAACAACTGCTTGGGGCGGCAGTCTGTATGAAAAGAGGAGACATTTTCGGACACGCAGAAAAAGTTTACTGATTTTTTGGCGGTGAAAAGCAGGAGAATGACTGGAGAATGGAAAATTCTAGGTCAAAATAGCCAAACCAGAAAAATTCTCCCATTTAGGTTAGGGTCAGACTAGCGAATTTTTAACATGCGTTTAGGCACACTTAATCACGGCCGCACTAGCAGCAAATGACAGGCAATGACAGCCAATATACGAAGTACGGTCACACGAAGGTCCGGCTGCGCAACGCAAGTGGAAAATGAATGCATTTTTTCAAGAACGCAGAACCGCTAGTACGGACGTACAGAGTGCGCTGCGTCCACTAGCGACGTGTGTGCGTGATTTGGAGACATCAGACCCTGCTCATGTCCGGCCAACATAACGTCCAGACACCCAAAGTTTCCTGGTTCGGATCCGTAAAAAATCACGCACAAAAATGCGCATCGTATGACCGTTTTCGCGCATTCCGTGAAAAAATAAGGCAATGCGTTCAGACGCATTTTTTGATGGTCGATGTGAAAAATGCGTTAGTCTGACCCTAGCCTTATCTCACTTTCCAAATCGGCTATTTGGTCCAGATTGTTCTCTTTTCCTGCCATTCTCCTGGTTTTCACTTTTCTCTGAACAACCCTGAGAGAGAGGTGAAAGCCAGGAGAACTGGCAGGAGAAGAGAACAATCTAGACCAAATAGCCAATTTGGAAAGTGAGTTAAATGGGAGAATTTTTCTGGTTTGGCTATTTTGACCTAGAATTTTCACTTCTCCAGTTATTCTCCTGCTTTTCACCGCTCTCTGAATAACCCTGTGAATGTTTAATCCCGAGGTGAAAAATAACATTGCTTAAGGCTGGGGTCAGACGAGCGCAGTTATCACGTCCGTGTTGCCGCACATTTGTACGTCCGTGGCAGCATAGCATTCTAACCAATGGAGCCCCACACACGAAGTACGTCCGCACGGAAGTGCGGATGCATGGCGGACGCAGCAAACGGACGCAGGTTAGGCAAGAACGTAATACTGGAGTGCGCCACGTCCGCAACGTCCGTGTAGCTTTGTATGTGAGTGATGAAACGAGGTCAGATGGACTGCCTTTATATGTCTGCAATTTTTAACGGACAGAATGTTTTTTTCATTTTAATTTATTTTCCCTGCTACATCAGTCAAAAAATACATCAGTGAAAAAAACGGACTGTTTGGCCACTACCTTGTTGTCAGTCAGCAAGTATGTCCATACTGCATGGACGCACAGTCCGTACAAAATGCGCTCATCTGACCCTAGCCTTAGATGTTATTTTGAATTTTTTTCAAACACAAGTTAACCACTTGGCTGCTATGCCAAGTGGTTCTCCTGTGCTATGGACGCGCTGATTCCGGCAGATTGCTGCGCCCCCTGGTGTGGGCTAACATCTTGGAAGTCAGCCCAGCACTCCGGGACCCCGGCGGAGCAATTAGATGTCATCGCGGCGGCGTCATGTGCGGAGAAAGCGCCTGAAAGGGAGGGGGAGGTCCTTCGGACCTCTCTCCCTCCCGATTGCCAGGGGGCAGGGGGTTAATCCAGGCACCGTTTGGAAGGGCACAGCCTGCCCTTCCAAACGGTGGCTGTGATTAACCCCTGGGGAGCCAGATCACGAATCGGCGCTGAAAAGCGCCGGATCGCGATCCTCTCCTGGAGCTGGCCGACATCTTGGATGTCGGCCAAGCCTCCAGGAACTCCCCCTGAGGACTGGCGTCATCGTGCATAGCACGATGACGCCAGTCCAGGAGTTAACCCCTAGCTGCCACCAATGGTGGAGATAGGGGGTTCCAATGAACCCCCTATCTCCCGATCCGTGGCAGCTAGGGGTTAATGTTTGATATTGTTGGATCAGCCAGAGCATGGCCTTTCCAAGGATACCAAACATGAGCATGAAAAATGTTTTTTTTAAAAAAAAAAGTTTTTTTTTGTTTTTGTTTTGTTAATGCAGCAATATTGTTCCCATTTCAATTATAATGTGAACAATAATGCTGCACTAACGATTTTTGTATGCGCTGCGTTGGTTAAAAAAAGCAAAATTTTCCCCAAAAAAAAAAAATTAACGAGACCCCATTTCTAATTTTTTTAACAAGCGCACCCCATACAAAATATAACCGCAAACGATCGCATGTTAAAATGTGAAAAAAAAACACTTTACACATAATAAAGTATTGAAAATTCTAATTTTATTGCATTTTTGTTATAATATACAGACATGACATAACGTATACATATAATAATGACATATTATGAATCTGCCAAGTCTGCCGGAAAGAACGATATATAATATGTCTGGGTCATATATCAAAATATGGCTACAAAACGCGGTTAATCATGATGAGCGAAAGCGGTAAAAATGACCTCAGCACAGAGGTGTGAAAAGCCTCAGCAGCGAAAGGGTTAAATGCAGCATATTAGGATGTTTTAGGGAAATGAATTCTCAAATCTCAATCAGAATCAGACACCACCCCACCCTCAGTATGTTGTACAATGGATCAAATTGATTACCAGACTAAAAACACCTGGTGTTATGCCCGTTTGTGAACAGAGGTCATTTAGAGTTGATAATCTTTCCACGTACACATTAGTTTTTAATTCAATATCTAATAAACCGTTGCTTATAATATTCTGCAGTAAAGAGTCTCTTTATTTCTAGATTTTTTAGTATTTTTTTAAGTATTTTCTATACTTTTTTCAAAATTTCTTTCTTTTTTCTAACTCGAACTGAACAGACCCAAAAAGTTCGAAATTCGCGAACTGTCGAACTGCCAAAGTTCGGGTCGAAATCCGAACCGTCCGAACCCGAACAACTCATCCCTAGTGCCTGTGAGATCCATCTCCTACTTTGCCATTTAAAGCAGTAGAAATGAATTGTTCCCAGGGTCCTTCTGTGACCTCAGTGTATCCCTGCATATGCAAGATCGAAATAAGATAGTTGAAGCTATAGGATAGAAAGTGAAACAAAATGCTTGTGGTTCTCACTCCTCTCAGTGCTTACTCATTATCTGATTGTATATTTGTGTATCGACTTGTCATATGTGACTCTCTTCCTGGCTCTTAACCTCTGGCATTCCTTTGACTACCCGATTTGGCATACGACCTCTGGCACTTGGCTGACACTCTACTCTGGAATATGACCCTTGGCATTCCTGACAACCCGCTTTGATATATGACTCTTGGCTAGGGATGAGCCGAACACCCCCCGTGTTCGGTTTGCATTCGAACAATTTCGAAAGTTCGAGTTCGAACGCGAACACGAACCGAACTCAATGCAAGTCAATGGGATTCAAAAGTTCGATTTTTAGAGTGCCCTCCAAGAGGGCATATATGCAAGATATTTGCCATAAAAGGTGTATGGGGGTCCGGGTAGTGCCCTGGGGGACAGGAAACAAGGACAAAAAGTTTTTAAAAACACGTTTTTAAAGGAACAGTGAGTTTTCCATGAAATAAGGGTTAAAAATAAAAACAAAAAATTCCTTCAAATATCATGCTTAGGAGGTCCCCATAACCTGCCCGTGAAGTGACAGATTTGTAGGATGTATAGAAACATTTAAAAACAAAAAAATGACGTTTCAAATGACGGTAAACGGTTTTCCTTTAATCTATTCATAAACAACTGCTTGGGGCGGCAGTCTGTATTAAAAGAGGAGACCTTTTAGGACACGCAGAACAGGTTTAGTGATTTTTTTGGCTTAATTATGGTGAAACTTATGCAGGCTTTGGATGAAAGTAACAATAGGTGCCTTAAAATTGGGCCTTTAGTGTTGGCAACAGTGCCGTCACACCGTAACCCCTCTGTTGTATTGTGGAAGAATGCAGGGTTGGACCCTGCAGTTCAAAAAATTTAAATTACATAAATCTGGTACAGGCATCAGTGCACCCAAATAATGTGCCTTTCATGGCAGCAAGTGCCTTCACACCGTAACCCTTTTGTGGTATTGTGGAAGAGTGCAGGGTTGGACCCTGTGGTTCAAAAAATTAAAATGATATAAATCTGGTAATGGCGTTATTGCACCCAAATAATGTGCTTTTCATGGCAGCAAGTGCCTTCACACCGTAACCCTTTTGTGGTATTGTGGAAGAGTTCAGTGGTGGAGGTTTTGTGAATGCAGAAGAGATCCCCGATCTATTCTGTTACGTCAGCATCAGGGGATTGATAGCTGCTGATCCAGGATTGATTCATTTTTATAAATGTCAGCCGGTCTACAGAGTCGGTGGACAGACGCACTCTTTTGTCTGTGACAAAACCTCAAGCGGCACTGAACGTCCTTTCAGAAAGCACGCTGGATGAAGGGCAACCTAGTAGCTGCATAGCATATTGGCTAAGTTCTGGCCAGTGATCCAATCTCAACACCCAATAAGCCAGTGGATCATCTGCTGGAAAGGTGTCCAGGTCTGCCCTTGCCCCTAGGTAGTCCTGCACCATACGGTGAAGATGCTGGCAATGGGTGCCTACATTTGACGTCCCTGGGCGTCGTGGACTAAAAAAAATTAAAAAGGCATCAGTCAAGCGGCCCCGGCCTTCATCTCTATTCCTCTGATCATCCACAGCCTCAGAAGCACCTGTGTCATCACTTGGTAACCTACTAGTGCCTGGAAAGGTGTTACACAAGTGTCGCTTTAGAGCGTCCTCAAGTTTTTTCATCCTGTCCTTCCTCTGTGCGGGCAGGATGAGCTCTGCAACTTTCCCCTTGTATCGTGGATCAAGAAGGCTTGCCAACCAGTAATGATCCTTCTCCTTGATAGCACTAATCCTGGGGTCCTTTAGCAGGCTTGGCAGGAAAAGGGTGCCCATGCAGCGTAGGTTGGAGGTGGCATTAGCTTCCAAGTCTTCCTGGTCAATGAGGAGGATGACCCCATCATGCACTTCCTCCTCCCAGCCACGTACTAGTCCATGGGTTTCTGGGCACACAAAACCCTTGCCTTGAGAAATCCGCACCTTCAATGCCCCCACTACTTAAATATTCCTCCTCATCATCCTCCTCCTGTCTGATCTGAGGAGGACCCGCTGGAATGCTGTCTGTGGAAAGACTGGGGCCTTCAGAGCTAGGGAAGGCCTCCTCTTCCTCCCGCTGCTCTGCCTCTGGAGCCACATCTATAATTCCCCGCAGAGTGTGCTCCAGCAGGAACACTAAAGGAATTGTGTCACTGATGCATGCACTGTCCCTCCTCACCATCCTCGTTGCCTCCTGAAATGGTGACAGTACAGTACATGCATCCTTGATCATCGGCCACTGTGGAGGGGGGAACAAGTTCATCTGAACCTGTTCTTGTGCCATACTCACACAGGTACTCGTTGATGGCCCTCTGATGCTTGTGCAGACGCTGCAGCATTGCTAATCTCGAGTTCCACCTGGTGGGCATGTCACAGATCAGACGGTTTGTGGGAAGGTGGAATTATCTTTGAATTTCTGCCAGGCGAACACTTGCTGGGAATGACAGTCTGAAGTGGCTGCAGACTTTTCTGGCCTGGCTGAGAAGCTCTGCCAGCCCTGGGTACCTGTTTAGGAAACACTGTACCACCAGATTTAGGACTTGTGCTAGGCATGGTACATGCGTCAACTTACCCAGGCGTAGGGCAGAGAGAAGGTTGCTGCCATTATCACAAACGACCATTCCCAGCTGAAGCTGGCGTGGTGTTAACCATCTCTGCACCTGCCCCTGCAGAGCTGACGGAATTTCTGGCCCGGTGTGGCTCCTGTCCCCTAAACAAACCAGCTCAAGCACAGTATGGCATCTTTTTGCTTGAGTCATTGCGTAGCCCCTGCCACTTAAACTCGGCTTAACTGCCACTTTGCCAGAGACAGTGAAGGAGGAGGAGGAAGAGGGAGAGGTGGTGGTGGAGCAGACAGACCTCATACAAGCAGCTTTCTGGAGGCGTGGTGGATGAACAAGTTCCAGCACAGAGCCCCATCTTGGATCCCTCCCAGCTGCAATCAGAGTTACCCAGTGTGCCGTGAAGGAAATGTAATGGCCCTGTCCATGCTTGCTGGACCACGTGTCTAAAGTCACATGCAGCTTGCTGCTGACTGCCTTTCCCAATGACTCGATAACATTGTCTTCCACGTGCTGTTATAGTGCTGGAATGGCCTTCCGTGAAAAGTAATGGTGTTTTGGAACATGCCACTGTGGTACAGCACATTCAGCAAATTCACGGAAGGGAGCAGAGTCCACCAGCTGGAAAGGCAGCAGCTGCAATGCGAGTAATTTTGCTAAACTGGCATTTAGACGCTGTGCTTGGGGAAGGTTGGGACTATATTTTTTCTTACGCTGCAGCAGCTGGGGCAACGTAATCTGACTGCGTATATCTTCAGCTGATGGGATGCTGTCACATTGTGAGGAAGGACCTGGTACATCCATTACTGTAGCATCATCCCTGTCAGTGGAGGTTGGAGTCAATGACATGGCAGGACATATAGTGGGGGTAGAGACAGGTGAGGAGGACCTACACAAAGTTTTGCGCCAACAGGATGCATGGCAGGTGATCATATGTCACCTCAAGCACGTGGTACCCAAGCGTCCGCTGTCTTTCCCACACTTGAGCCTCATCTGACATAGATTACAAATAGCAACAGTGGGGTCTGCTGCACATTTCTTAAAGAACTCCCAGACAGCAGAGTTCCTGGATGTGTGCTTTGAGACAACAGCGATCGTCACCTGAGCAGCTCCTCTGACATCTGATGCCTTGGACTGGCTAGTGCTACGGTTGGTCATAGAGGACGTTGTGCCTCGTGTTTGTTGTGCCTCCTCCTCCTCCTCACTTGACTCCTCTGTTCGATCAGGCACCCAGGTGGAGTCAGTGACCTCATCATCATTGTCGTTCTGTATTGTAATAACCCCAGGTCTGTTACTGGTTACGTATTCCTTCGATTCCGATATAGGTAGACGCACCGACCACTCGAAGGATTGGAAGTGTAGGATAGTTGTGCTGCATATAGGGATCAGACATATATCAGGGAGGGTTGTGACATTACATCAGGGCCATGGATCCCACAGACCTATCTGCTTAGCTGGCCAAAATAGCATCCAGGCAAAACGAACACCAGCACCATATGGACCAGATTGCCCAGGCCCTGCATGCTCTCTTGCATCAGATTGTAAGCTCCTATGAGCAGGGCCCTCTGCACCTCTTGTTTCCATCGCATGTCCGTTTATCTGTATTTTGTTCCCTTTGGATATTGTAAAGCGCTGCGGAAACTGTTGGCGCTATATAAATGATGACAATAATAATAATAATCAGCAAGGCAGTGCCATCCTCACCTCCTGCTCCGGAACCGATTTATGTCTAGCACACATACTCCTCATGTAAACATGACCGCTCCTGTAAAATTTGGATGGATGGATGGATGGAACCCTGAGTGCATGCAGGGGCTTTCTAATTCAAGTGGATATACATTTTGAGCTTAACCCTGGTATGTGTCCGTCCGATAAATCAAAAGGTGGGTTTTGTTATTAACCACTTGTCTGATAAAGCTTTGTTTTGGGCTAGTCCTTTGTGGGAAGGCAAAAAACCATCATATATAATTATGAGGTGTTTGTGCAGGACCTGCGCCGTATGTTCGAACCTGCCAGAGGAGCTAAGACAGCAGGTAAAGCTTTGCTAAGGATAAGACAATCTTATTGAGTTTTGCACAGCCCTGGATGACCAGGTCTGCGATAGGAGGACTCCCAGAGAAAAAACAAAAAAGTCGTTACCCAAATCCAATGGTAATACCTTGAATCTCATGAGTATGGATCGCTTTTCCAAAATGGTCCTTTTCGCTCCTCTCAACAAGCTGCCATCGTTTGCAGAGCTGGTGCCAAACTTTATCCAGGGCATAGTCCGGCTCCATGGTGTTCCTCTTGGGGTCGTCTCTGATAGAGGGACACCGTTTGTATCCCAGTTCAGGAGAGGGTTCTGTGAAAATATTGGGGTTCAGTTTGCATTTTCCTCAGCCTACCATCCTCAGACTAATGGGACAGCTGAGAGAGCTAACCAGGGACTGGAGCAGTATCTGCGATGCTTTGCTTCACAGCAGCAGGACAATTGGTCTGAGTTGTTGCCATAGGAAAGTATGTGCACAACAGTGCTACCAACAGGACCACTTGTCATTCTCCATTTTACTTGGTATAAGGGTTTGACCCCCTAGCACTCCCTTCTCAGTTTCCCACGACCAGTCTACCCGCTTTGGACATTCAATTGTCAGCATTAAGGGAGACTTGGAACATGGTCAAGGAAATAATGGAGAGGAATATTGAGTCCCAAAAGAGAAAATCTGGCAAGCACAGGAGGCAAGCACCTATATATAATGTAGGTGACAGGGTTTGGTTGTCTATGCATCATATACGCCTGCTGGTGCCATCTATAAAAATGGCTCCTTGGTACATAGGCCCATACAGAGTTCTGCGCCGTGTCAACCCGATTTCTGATGCATTGTCCCTGGCATCAAAATCCATAATGTATTCCGTGTGAGTTTACTCAAACCTCTGTTATACTAGGGTTCATGCACCCCTCCCCTTGTCATTTTGGGGGGTGAGGAGGAATTTGAAGTCTGGGCTATCGACTCAAGAACTTCCAGGGGTACCATACAGTATCTGGTGGTTTGGGAGGGTATGGTCTGGAGGACAGATCATGGTTACCTGCCAGTGAAGTCCATGCTCCTCAGTTGGTGCGTGCTTTCCACTCCCCTCACCCACATGCTCCTGGTGGTCATCAGGTGGCCTCCCGCAGAGGGGGGCTACTGCCAAGTCCCACGCGGTCTTTGTCGCCCGGCGTCTGGCAGTGCCTTCCATGCTGCTCAGTGGCCAGCTGCCGAGTGAAGAAGTGGATTGCCTCGATCACGTGGTTCGCCATGGGGCAGGGTGCAGTGTGATGACGGGGAGCCAGCTGGGTTCAAAGTCAGCAGCCTGAGACAGGTCCGGTGCCCAGACGTGGTTCTCACTCCTCTCAGTGCTCACTCATTATCTGAATGTATTTTTGTGTATCGACTTGTCTTGTGTGACTCTCCTTCTGGCTCTTAACCCCTGGCATTCCTTTGACTCCCCGATTTGGCATTCAACCTCTAGCACTTGGCTGACACTCTACTCTGGTATATGACCCTTCACATTCCTGATAACCCACTCTGGTATATGAATCTTGGCATTCCCCTGACATTCCGTATTGTAGTAAACCCTGGTCTGTTACTGGTTACATTCTCCTTCGATTCCGATATAGGTAGACGTACCAACCACTCGAAGGATCGGAAGTGTAGGATAGTTGTGCTGCCTATAGGGAATATATATATATGTATATTTATATATAAAATCGGGGAGGATCGTGAAAGCTTGAGAGGACAACGTTGCTATACCTAGAATTTATTGATTCGGTATATCTACTGTATTTTATTTTTTTCCCAGGGACACCAGAAAAGGAAACAGTAATAAAATCAAAGCATCACTTCATATTTCTAAATTAGATTTGAAATTAGAATCACACTGGATCAGAGATTGTTCCTCAAGATAATTTGGATCTAAATGATACTCAGCCACTCATTAGGTTGGCAAAACCTTGTAGGAAATATACACGGGTACATATATATATTTTTTTTTGAGAAAGGATTTTACCAGGAAGGATACATTGGGATTTCTCTCGTTTTCAAGTACTATATGTCCTGGGTGGCGAGTATGTACCGTTAGGTGTCTTGCCCAAGGACACTTACTGGAGAGGTGCTCGCCGGGACCGAACCCATGACTCCACAGGCTCTCTCCTCGCAGAGCAGTGATGTTACCTCTACTCCACCCAGCACTGGCAAGTGCATTATTGATACGGAAATAGAGAGCGCCGCACCTATCATTTTCATTTGTAGGAAATATAGTTTGAAACATTAGGAAAATCAAGGTTGAGCGCCCTTGCAGAGGTTCATTGGTATATAAATCAACACAAAGCTAAGCTACATATAACTTTACATATACTTCACAAAGCAAAAAATATGAAAAACTAAATTATGTCAAAATAGATATTAATGAGCAGGATATTATGGTATGGTGCTAATGCTCTATCATCGCCAACATCTTAGGAACAGTGCATTTCTAACCTAGTAAGTGTAGCGTGTAAAAATATGTTTCAAGGAATGCAAGCTGTGAGAAGGATGACAGAGGTTTGACAAGTGGTATTATAAGTCACAAAAAGCATTACAGATGTGAAACACTCTGACGCGTTTCAACTTAACAGCATCTCTTTGTTTGGAATTGTGAATATGTGGAGTTGTGATCACATTTGAGGGTGATGAAATTTGGAATCTTCAAGAACAGACAAAGGACGTACCAAAGAATTCTTGTTATAAAGAAATAATTTGTGGTGGAAAAACAAATAGATTAGGTGATGGACATCAGAATAAAGACCCGTTACCGAAACTGTAACATGAAATAAATGACAAATATTCAAATTATTTTAAAGTAAACATTTTAGGAACAGTTAATGTATAGATTGGTCTACTAAATATTATCTCATCATGCATTACTTTTTTCCCCAGACATGCCACATACATGAATATGACCATATTCTCACTTCTAAAAATTATAATTCAGCTCTTTTCACTCTCTTGAATAGTATGAGATACATTTTTTTTAAATATCTTTTTTTTATTCATCTTGGATCAACATACAGTACAGAAAAAAAACATACAGAGAGACCTTTTTTTTTTTTTTTTTTTCTTATTCAAAATTTTGGTTTTATTAAAGAGTAACAAATACAGAAAGAGAAATAAAGCATTGCGTGAAAATATGATACATAAAAGGGGGATACAGATATCAAGAAGTGTGGTACAATTCGGAGGCATTCATAAGTTCTGGGCAATCGGGCCAAGGCCGGGCCATTCAGTGTCAAATAATCGGCCAGTCGCCTAGGACCTGTCAGTTCTGGTCAGTCACCCAAACTGTGATATCCGGCAAGTTTCAAGAATATCTTGGCCTCCAAGGGGAAAATTGAGAATGAAGAGAGCATGAAGGAAGATGAGAGAGAGAGGTTAACAAGAAAGAAAGGGAGAGTGGTAGAAGCCGATGGAAAGGAAGGTATAAAAAAAAAAAAAAAGGGGGGGGTGGGTGAAGGGAACACACACACATATACAGATCCGTACTGTCCATGGCACGCCTGGGGGCAGGTCGGGGACGCAGGCCAGGAACCACCTAAAAGAACGAGGGCCAGCGTACTCCTCAGATCTCACCTTCCTCAACCGTCAAGGGGTCGGCAGTAGTGTTGTTAGCACTTCCAGACCGATATTCGTCCCAATAGAGCCAGGTGCCACAGAAGGCCTCTAATTGGCCACTTTCCACTGCTACCAGGCGATCAACTGCTCTTAACCTTTCCACCTCCTCCACCCACATTCTCTTGGAAGGCACCGTTCCAGTCCTCCAGTGTACTGGAATCAACAATCTAGCCGCCAGTACAAGGCGTAAAGCTGCTGATTTTCGCATTGCCTTAATGGACGTCGGGAAGTGTAACAAAAGGTAAGTTGCGGCGGAGAAGGTCACCTCCAATGCCGAAATAGTGCAGACCCCCTCATGGACCATCCTCCAGAATGGGTTAAGTAGAGGGCAAGCCCACCAGATATGAAGGAAACTTCCTATATCCGATCCGCAGCGCCAGCAGAGGGGGTCTGAGGTAGGCTGAACCCGGTGTATCCGTTCAGGAGTCCAATACCACATAGTGAGTATCTTATAGGCATTTTCTGCACATCTCAGCCACGGAGATCCTCGATGTGACAATGCATAGGTCATAGACCACATTTCGTCAGAAAATGAGTCTCCTAGAATGTCATGCCACGTTGATTGGAACTGAGGAGGGTCAGCAATGGAATCCTGTAGTAAACGATAGAGGGTGGATATGCTTCTAGCGAGTGGGATGCCCATTCTGTAGAAGTTCTCGAAAGGAAGTAGGGGTCTTGTAAGGCTGAATCCAGCGTTGAGGGACTGAAGAAAGGACTTAATCTGGGCACAGTTAAATTGCTCTAAGAAAGTCGGTGGTGGAGAGTCATCCGCAGTTGTAAGTGGGGGTACCGTACCATCCTTCAGGAAGAACTGCACGGTGATCCTATCTGGTAAGTCAAGTCTGCGCTTCAAATCAGGGCACACCCCAGGGAGAAAGCCCGGGTTGTGGTGTAGTGGCAAAAGAGGAGAAACAGCCGACGATAGAGATCTAGACATGCAAATCTTTCTCCACAGATGCAGGGTTGCTCGAGGGATACTCCACTGGGCCTGTTGATCCCTTGAGTCCCTAGGTCGGATCCAGGGTAGGGTCCATAACGGAGCTTCCATGATTTCCTCTTCCAAATCCAGCCACAGTTTTTCCGCCGATGTCAGAGACCAATCGAGAACACGAGTCAACTGAGTGGCATAGAAATACAATTTGGCGTCAGGAAGGGCCAGACCTCCGTGACTTTTGGCGCGACAAAGGGTCTCGTATCGTACTCTGGGCTTCCCTTTAGACCATATGAATTTTAAGATCAGAGAGCGAAGTATCACGAAGAATTCAGCTGCTATGGGAATTGGGACCGTTTGGAAGACATACAAAAGACGAGGCAGAAGATTCATTTTTATGACATTGATTCTACCTAGCCAGGAGATATATTTACTATTCCATCCCGCAAGATCCGTCCGGAAGGAGTCCAGAAGTGGCTTATAATTAAATTCAAAAAGTCTGGAATGCGAAGGAGTCAACCATATACCCAGATATTTCATCTTAGTCGGGCACCAAGCAAACGGAAAACGTTGTTTGAGTCTGCTGGTCACTGTCGGGTGAAGATTAATATCCAGGAATTCCGATTTATCGGCATTTATGCGAAAGCCGGAGTGTTCCCCAAAGTCAGCAATCGTCCTCAGAACGGCCGGTAAGGAGTTTTCCACATTTGTGAGCATAAATAGTAAATCATCCGCGTATGCAGATACCACGTGTTCACGTGAGCGACCCCGGATACCATAAATATCAGCGTCCGAGCGTATGGATTCTAGCAACGGTTCTAGGGAAAGGGCGAATAACAGTGGTGACAAAGGACAGCCTTGTCTCGTTCCGTTGTATATAGAGATCTCGGTGGACAGTGCGCCATTAATACGAACTCTAGCGGTCGGGTTATGATACAATGCAGCAATCCAGTGCAGGTAGGCATCAGGGAGACCCATAAGGCGTAAAACCTCAAAAAGATATTTCCAGCGGACTCGGTCGAAAGCCTTCTCCGCATCGGCCGAAAATAACAGCAGTGCTTGTCCCGAGCGTTTCGCCAAGGTAATAGCATTTAACGCCCTTGAAGTCGCGTCCTTGGCCTCCCTGCCAGGCATGAACCCTACCTGATCCGGTCTAACCAGGCCCGAGACATATGGCATGAGCCGTGTAGCCAGGATCTTTGCCAGAATTTTTGTGTCTACATTCAGTAGCGAAATAGGTCTGTAGTTTTTGCAGTCCGAGTGGTCCTTTCCGGGCTTAGGAATCACCGTGATAGTGGCGGCTAGAGTCCGCGGGTGTAAGTGTGTAATACCATCAACCGATTGAAAAAGTCGCAAAAGCAGCGGCAACAGTGCCTCTCCGAAGCACTTGTAGTATTCCAACGGGAATCCATCAGGTCCCGGACATCGCCCGTTTTTCATGGATTTAAGCGCGTTACAAAGTTCTTCGATCGTAATAGGGGTCGCCAGAGACTCCCGTGCCGTGGCGGAGAGCTTGGACGTGACCCGAGACTGCAGGTATGTCGACAAGGACATCGCAGGCGAACCCGGTCCCTCAACTGAATCTATATGATAAAGGGATTGGTAATAAGAAGCAAATTCCCCCATGATGTCCGCAGGTCGGGAGGAGCATAGTCCATTTTTCAATTTAATCTTCGCAATATATGCCAATCTACGTCGTTGGTGTAGCAGGATAACTAGGAGTCTGCTAGGTTTGTTTTCCGACAAAGCAAAACGGCATTTGGCCTTGACAGCGTCCAGACGAAGTTTTTCGTCCAAAATTTCATTGAGCCGACGGCGTAGCAAGGTCGTTTCTTGGAAAGAGGCGTCGGTCAAGGTGTCAGTTTGCGATTCCAACCGCCGGATGTTATGTAGAATGTCTGCAACTTCCGTGGTCTTAGCCCGTTTGATCGCCGTGGCCGCACCGATGAAATGGCCTCTAATCACCGCTTTGTGAGCTTCCCAAACCGTAGCTACGGGGATGTCTTCAATATCTAGATTGTCCTGGAAATACTGTTTAAGGCGGTCAGAGAATTTAACCTTAAGCAGGGGGTCATCTAACAAAGTAGTATTCAATCGCCAAGTACGTTCCCGCGGTCGAAAGAGAGGAGAGTGTAAGTCCACCCATACCGGAGCATGATCTGACCATGTGCGTGTACCTGTTTCTGCAGTTAGAACCAAATGTAGCAAATGTTGTGGCAAGAAAATGTAATCAATACGCGAGGAAGATGCATGAACATTTGAGTAGAAAGTATACTCACGCGCTCCGGCATTAAACGCCCGCCATATGTCCACCAAATGTAAAGAGTCTAGCGATCTCCGGATATGTCTCAAGGAGCAGGGCGGAACCGATGAGAATTTCCTCGATGTATCCATTCTAGGTTCCAGCGGCACATTAAGGTCCCCTGCCAGTATTAAAATTCCCGAGGTAAATGAGGTAAGGTGCTTAATGATACGAGCCAAGCATCGAAGCTGATTCACGTTAGGCAGATAGACCGAAGCGAAGGTATATGAGGTATCTGAAATCGTACCTTTGATGAAAAGGTAGCGACCCTCAGGATCAATTAGTTGATCTTCTAACTGAAACGGTACATCCCGAGAAAAGAGAATCGCCGTCCCCCTTGACTTGGCGGCGATATAATTACTGAAAAATCCATTGGGAAATGACCTAGACGTCAGCGCGGGCGGGGTATCGTTCCGAAAATGGGTCTCTTGTAAGAATACAACTGAAGATCGAAGAGCTCCCAATTCACGCATCAGTCTGCGTCGTTTTTCAGGGATATTCAACCCCTTGACATTATATGTGAGAAGACGCAGAGGCTGCTCCCTGAAAGCCCCAGACCCGCCCCCCCGACCATCCCCCCATCACCCACGGCGTCCATACGGCAGGCTCAAAAGAAAGCAAGACAAGGGGGATAATCAAATAAGGAAGAGAGAGAGAGAAGAGAGAGAGAAGAAGGGAAAAAAAAAGGGGGGTGAGAGGAGAAGGAGAGAAAGAGGCCACAAGGAGGGCCGAGTTTAGGAAAGAGAGACAGAGAAAGACAGAAACAGTCGAGATCTAAAGAAGAGAAAAGAAAAAACAAAAAGATGAGGCGATGACGTCCGTCAGGTGACCAGTCGGTTAGGAGTGTAGTCCCCCAGCGACGTCACCCGAGGTAAATGGACGCAAATACCTCCGGGGGGTGTACCCGTGCGTCAAATAAGGTCGTCAAGTACAAAAACGTCACAAACAGCAAACCAACAACAACAAAACTATATACATGGTAAGCGATATAAGACAAATTAGAGATGGGGAAGTACACGAACAATATCAAATATCTATTTTCCCAACGTTCCCACCCACCCTAAAACAACTCAAAGCAACCCTCCCCCCCTCTCCCCCCCACACCCAAGTCTTGGAACCAGACAAGTGAGAAATTGCAGTAAAACAATCCGGCAGTTCGAGTGTTACCAAAATTACCTTGGAGAGCATACCCGAATCGTCCCTTCCAATAATAAGCGCCCAGGGTCAGGACTGCATACCTTGTTGCTAGATTAAGGGCATCATTACCTCTCGCCATCGCAAAGGAGTGTGTGTTTATATCTCCTCTCAAGATGCAACATACCGCCATCTCTCCCCCCTACAAGTCTGTCTCCCCCGCGTAGCATCCCATTCTCCGGGTTTCTTTGCCGTTCAATAACGTTCGTTTTTTTTTTTTTTTTTTTTTCCCCTCCCCCTCCCCCCTTTCTCGTTTTCTCTCTCCCTCTATTTTCCCCCCCTCTTTTCTCCTTCCCCCCTCCCCCTCCTCCCCTCCCTCCCTCCCCTCCTCTACCTCCCTTCCTCCACCTCCCTTCCTCCTCCTCCCCCCCCGCCTCCCCCCTTCCCCCTCCCTCCTCTCTCTCCTCCCCTCCCCCTCGTCCCCTCTCCCATTCCACTCTCCCGTTTACCCAGAAGCAAGAAATCTCATCTGGACACCACCAAGCAACCGTCTGTGGCAATTCTCCTCCATCCCCACTCACTATCTCACCCTCCCAACCAATACCCATTCCTGTCGAACTAAATCCATAAAGAAAAAAGGAAAAAAGCAAATACACGAACATGCATGTACCCATCAAAAATATTCAATAGGCATTAGAACGGGGTAGCGAAAAAATGTCAGTGTAGGCCGCATCTCCATAATCAGAGCTTCAGTCGGTAGAACGTTCAGGCAAGCCCCTGAGAGTCAGCTCTTGGGCATCAAGAAGTCCGAGTTGCAAAGCCTTATCGTGGCTCGAAGCAAGCGTAGTGGGAGAAGGGGGGGCCAAAGTCTCCATTCAGTTAACTGGTAGAGTGCCTGTGATGACCTGCAACAAGTAGGCCTAGCTCGAGACAACAAAGTGGAGAGAATCAGACAGTTTCTGTGAAAAAATATGGTATGCGGTGAGTGCAGGACAAAGGTCCGGCTTCGAGTATGCAGGTCCCATTCCGGACGTAGAAAGATAGCGGGCTGACATCCAAGATATACAGACTGTTAGAGTCAAACGTTCAAGTGGCGGGTAAATCTTCAAACCCTCCAGCGGTAGGGGGTAAAGGTCTGCGTTGATCTCGTGATCTACGGCGGCATTGAGAGCGAGGGTGTGAGATAGTCGGCATCCATTCCGCCCCATCCAAGGTGGATTGCTCCCAATCAGAAACCGTCAACTCCGGGAGGTGTACGTCACGAATAAATTTTTGCACCTCTGCATGCGATCTGACAGCATATGTTACACCATTTCAGGACACATTAAGCGAGAAAGGGTAGCCCCAGCGGTACGGAATTGCCGCCTCTCTAAGTGCCGCCGTAAGCGGGCGTAGGGCCCTCCGTGCCGCCAGTGTGAAGCGTGTGAGATCCGCAAATAGTTCCACCGTGTCCCCCTCAAAATCCCAGTTCTCGTGTAGTCTCGCAGCTCGGAGGATTCTGTCTTTGAGAGCAAAGTTTGGCATGTGACAAATAAAATCTCTAGGACCTCGCTGAGACGTGGGGGGGGAAGCGCGGTAAACACGATGGGCCCTGTCAATGTCTTTAGGTGAGACGCTGCCATCTTGTAATATGAAATTGAATAAACGGGCCAGTAAATCTCTGGGTTCCTCACCCTGTTCGTGCACCCCCCGAATCCGGATGTTGTGCCATCGTGATCTATTCTCCAGATCGTCTACCCGGCGTAATAATGTAGATAGTACCTGTGCATCTGCAATGGGAGTCGAGGAGTGAGCCTGGGGACGTGTCTCGGAGGTTTCCAGGAGTGCGACTCTGGTTTCTAGTGACCTCAGTCCGGTCTTCACCTCCGCCACCTCTCCTCTCAGAGATTCGCCAAGTGTAACCGCCAAGTGTTGCAAGTCCGAGCGGGTTCGGAGAGTAGCCAGAAGGTCCTCTATGCGCCGCAGCCACGGGTGGTCCTCCGACCACGAGGCCTCCGACTGCGCGGGAGAGGTCGACGCCGAGGGACTAGGCCCATGTCGTCCGCCAGCTGGAGCTTGGAGAAAGGCTTCCATAGGGCCAGCACGGGTCGTCCGCGGTGTGCCTGGGACGGAGGGGGTCTGTCCCTTCGACTTCCCCATCTCGATCGTGTACTAACCAGCGTGTAAATAAAGCTATTGAGCGGTGTTGTTGTCGGAGCCTAAGCACTATGCGGCCATCTTAGTGCACGGTCAAGCCACGCCCCAGAGAGACATCTTAATATATATCATTATCGGATATTCAACTAGTACAAAAATGTGGCATCCAGCGGTTGAGAAAGTTATTGTACAACTCCCATTAGAACCAAGGAGGACACTTCCCAAGAGTAAGTGGGTCGGTTAAGTGCGGGCATCTACGGGGTCTGAGGGGGAGGAAGCTAGAAAACGGGATAAGGAGTGGTCAGGGGGATCTTGAGGGATGGGTGGGGTACCTTGCAGCATCTGTAATGAGTACCAAGGGGAGCAGAAAAAGGTATGACGTAAGGAGTCCTTAGTTTCGCATGGCAGAATGCGAATAAGTGGGGTCCAATTGGTAAAAAAGGACTGAGTCTTTTTTTCTTGCTGCATCGCAGCCTCGTTCCAGTCCGCCAAAAATATGGCGTAGATTCTGTCATAAGCCATGCGAAAGGAAGGAGGGGCAGCTGAGATCCATTGCGACAAGATCGCTTTCTTGCCCGTTGCAGCTAACAGGGTGAGCCAAAATCGATGGCATTTATCAAAAGGTCTGGGGGTGGGGGGGGGGTTCGGACGATTAAAGATGGCCCATTCCGGGGTAAAAGGAATTTCTAGACGAAGAACCTGTGAACCAAATCGTCGTATTGTGTCCCAAAATAGTTTGATGAAGTGACATGACCATAAGCAATGCTGTAAATCAGCATTAGCACCTTGACATTTTAAACAATTTGCGGTTGGTGACAATCCCGCGCAAGCCATTCTGTCGGGCGCCATATACGCTCGATGGAGTATTCTATAAAACATGTCCCAGTAGTTAGCAGAGGGAAGGGAGTGTCTGGATAGTAAGGTGGCCCCAATCAAATCCTGCGTGGAAAGCTCGGGAAAGATTGTGGTCCATCTAGTTATTGCTGCCCAGGGGAGTTTGGTAGGTAGCGAAGATTGTAAAAGTGCGTATATAGTAGAGGTAGAGGGAGGGGACAGAGGGCGGGCAAACAGGAGTATGTCAAGTGAATTCGCTTGGTCATTAGGAGTCAATGTGTTCAATTGGGTAAGGAGAAATTGTTTTAATTGCAAGTAATATACCGGGTGTATGTCTAAGGGTGTAATTCGGTCTTTCAGGGTCGTGTAGGAAAACGGTAAACCTGACACTCCATCAATGTAGTGGTGCAGCTGAGTAAAACCGCGGTGGGCCAGAGTATGAAAGATCGAAGCTGGGGAGGCATTTTGAAAGTGGGGGTTGTGAAGAATAGGTGACCACAAAGTCGTTTGCCAGGTGAGCTGAAGGCACCTGCGAATCTTGATCCAGGCCAATTTCATGGAGGATAATAGTGGGTTAGAACGTAGACTAGGGGGCACAATGGGTGAGCTTTGATGCAGGAACGCTGTTAAGGAAGAGGAGGGAAGCAACACCTGTTCGACCTGTAAGGGCCCGAAGTGTGAAGTACCATTCAGCCAGTCAGCAGCATAGCGGTATAGGGCTGCTAAATTGTAGTCAATTATATTAGGAAAATTAATACCTCCCCTAGCTAACGACTGTTGGAGCGCCGGAAGTGGAATACGTGCTCATTTACCTTGCCAAATGAATGTTGCTCTATCCCCTACAGGTTTTGCCTCTACTATTGAAGCCCACAGATCTCCGTATATTAAATAGACTATATGCAATTTGGGGAATAAAGTCATTTTAATAAGTGCGGCCCTTCCCAGATAGGACAAAGGGAGAGCACTCCATGCTTCCAGGAGTGACTTAGTTTGGCTGAAATGAGGGTCAATATTGAGGCTGTATAATTGAGAAAGGTCCGTCGGCAGGATGATTCCTAGGTATTTAATGGAAGGTGTAGGGGCCCAAGAGAAGGGGAACTTTCTCAGCCAATCACCTTGTGGCTTTGGTCTCAGAGGCAGAGCGACCGACTTAACGTAATTGATTTGGAAACCGGAGGCTGTGTGAAATGAATCAAATAAAGTCAACAATGGTGGAATAGCAGATGCTGGTTTCGAAAGAAACAATAACAGATCGTCTGCAAAAGCCACCACTTTTAGAGTCACCGAGAAGGACAAACGAATCCCCGTAATTTCTGGGCACGTCTCTATAATACGTAGGAGGGGTTCCAGGGCGAGGTTAAACAGTAATGGTGATAAGGGACACCCCTGTCTGGTTCCTCTCTCTAGTACGAAGTAGGGATGTGCGTTTCGGGTTTCGGAATTTCGGAATTTTCACGAAATTTCCCGATTCGTGCATTCGGATTCGGCCAATTTTACGAAAATTTTCAGATCTGAAAACAGCAGATCCGAAACAATTTACGGAACGAAACGAAAATTTGTTCGGAATTTTCGAATGGACTAGAAATGTGTAAAATCGAAAATCATTTTCGTTCCATTCGTAATTTCGGCTCCATTCCTGATTTCGGTTCCATTTCAGTAATTTCGGACAACGTATTTTTTGGTTATATTGCTGATTCTGTAATTTTGTATCATTCCCATCTCAATGTATCCTTCTTGTAAAACATGAGACATCTCAATGTATCCTTCCTGGAAAACCAGAGAAATCTCAATGTATCCTTCTTGTGAAACCAGAGAAATCTCAATGTATCCTTCCTGTAAAACATGAGAAATCTCAATGTATCCTTCTTGTAAAACATGAGAAATCTCAATGGCAGAATTATCGTATCGACAGAATTATCGTATCGACAGAAATATCGGATCCGAAAAACCATTAGTTTACGTCAAAACGAATAGACACTATTGATACGAGGAGAACAGACGTTCCGAAAAACACGAAAATTTCCAAAATTACAAAAAATTCGATATGGAAAACGAAACGGAAATCGTCCGAAAACGAGCCGAAACGAAAATTTACAAAATACGAACGAACCGAACCAAAAAAAAAATCGGTGCACAAGTCTAGTACGAAGGGGGCAGAATTAAGTCCATTCGCTGTGATTACTGTGGAAGGGTTGCGGTAAAGCGCGCGGAATAGGGACAGGAATACCTTTCCAAAGTGGTGGAACTTAATGAATCTCTCTAAATAGGCCCAGGATATCCTGTCGAACGCTTTATCGGTGTCGCAACTCAATAGAAGATTTGAGGCTTGTGGTGTGAGGGAGGAGGACCATATGGTCGCTATAGCCTTGCGTATGTTTGTGGTAGAGTGCCGGCCAGCAAGGAAACCCATTTGTTGGGGGCCTACCAGACGGGCCATCGGTCTCTGTAGGCGGCCGGCCATGATGGTGGATAGCATTTTCAGGTCAGTGGTTAACAGTGCAATAGGCCGATAGGCAGTGACCAGGGTAGGATCCTTTCCAGGTTTGGGGATAACCACCACTCTGGCCTCGTTAAAAGTCGGAGGAGGTTCCTCCCCTTGTAGAATGTTATTATAAAGTGAGACCAAGTGAGGAGCCACCGAGCCCGAAAGGAGCTTGTAGTATTCTGCTCCAAATCCATCTGGTCCCGGGGTTTTCCCATTTTTGAGTAAAGCTATCGCTTTTTGGACTTCGGTGTGTGAAATTGGTGCTGAAAGGGCATCCCTTTCAGTTGGGGATATTTTTGGAATTTATGAAAAATATTCAATTGTGTCGGACAATCGTCAGGGCCTGCCTTGTAGAAATCAGCAAAATATTGTCGGAAATACCCAGCAATAGCTACTGGGTCAGTAAGTAAGGTACCATCCGTGGTCTTAATTTGGGAGATAAAGGGTCTGGTCTGAGTCTGGGAGCGAACCAGGTTGGCCAGGAGGCGACCATGCTTGTTACCAAAACGATAGAACCGGGATCTCTGATGCTGCGCGTGGGTGGTAGCTAGGGTATCGTATCTGGATTTATCTTGCTTGTACGTCTGCAATGCAACAGGCGTGGGGTCAGTCAGATAAGCTCTATAACTCCTGAGCAGATCCGAATGGGCCTTAGTAAGATGCAGGGAGTCCTCTTTCCGTTTCCGGGCCGTAAACTACATGATCTGTCCTCCAAGCACTGCTTTTGATGCAGACCAAAATAAATTGACATCCTCTACATGGTCAATATTGTCGTCAGTGTAATTGTGCCAAGCAAGCTCAACGTGTGATGTAAATTTACCGGACATCATAAGATGAGAAGGGAAGTGCCAGTTTCGGGAATAGGACTATGGGTGTCTCAGTTTCATCTCCAGTGAAACCGTCGCATGGTCAGTGAGCGTTATCGGGCCAATCTCGGTGCGCAATGCGCGAAAAGTAAGAGAGTCCGAAATCAAAAAATTTCAGAATAAAACGTAAAGTCCCTGCCCGTTGGGTTGTGCATGCGCCAGACGTCAACCAAGTCAAAATGCGTCATAAGGTAGGTCTGACCTGTGGGTTGTGAGCGCCCTCTAGGTACCACACGGCTCGGGGCTCGATCAAGTATCGAGTCTGGTACGTCGTTAAGGTCCCCTCCCACTATTCTGTGAGAAAAGTCATGGAGGTGGAGTAACGGGAGTAGTGTTTTATAGAATGGTAAATTCGGGCCATTAGGGGCATAGATATTGAGTAATTGAAACTGTTCCTGTCCAATCTTAAGCGTTAGGAGGGAGTACCTGCCGTCCGCATCATTAACCGCTACCATATCAGAGTATGGAAGTCTCTTATGTAAGAGAATTGCAGTGCCTCTAGATTTTTGAGTGTAAACCGAGGATGTTTGATATCCCACCCACGGGGCCCGCAGCGCTTGGTCTGACTTAGCCCAGTGAGTTTCTTGGAGGAAAACAATATCAGGGTCTAGCCTTTTTAAATATTGGATTACTTTCGTACGTTTGATCAGTGAATTAAGACCCTCCACATTCCAGGACACTACTTTAAAAGAATTGTGTGTGAAAATTTGAGGTTCAACAGAGGATGGGAGTGTAGTACTAGTGTCGTGCGTCATGGAGGATGCCATAATCGAGTTTGAGAGGATGTGAAGTAGGAAGCAACAATAAAGGGGGTTAGGGCCCGTCCCAGCAGCGGACCTCATACCGTGAGTACAATATAAGACGTCAGTACCTGTTGGTGTATCAGTACGAGAGCGATCCAAGACATTTTAACTATTAACAACCTAAAAGAAACATAAAAATATCTACATCTGCAAAAAATTTGATTAACCAGGGATTGAACAGGAGAGAGAAACAATGTGGAACACCAACTCCAAATGCGGTCTCGCAGAAAAAACTGAGACTCAGTTCCACGTCTCTGAGCAATGGGGTCGACTGTCCAGTGTGAAATGGAACACAAACTCAGAAGAATAATGAAAGTGAAGAAATCGTACAAACTATGAAAAGGTATGGAGACAGCCCGGTGCTGGTTCCTTTCAAATCGCGAGTCCAATCGCAGCTGCCAACTTCGTACAGACAGGAGCAAACACTCTGCGGCGGGCAGCCACGGACGCTGAAAAGTCTTGGAAAAGACGTAGCGTAGTTCCTTGATAGTCCAGGGAGCCAGCTTTTCTGTACGTCTGTAGAATGTTGATTTTATCCATGAAGTTGAGCAATTTAAATATGACCGTGCGAGGACGGGTCAACGATGGGGAGAGATCAGGCCCCAGTCTGTGGACTCATTCAACTATCAGGGGTACATTGTTAGCGATGCCCAAGGCTGCAGGGAGCCAAGTGCTAACAAAGTGTTGAAGTTGTGGGCCTTTCACGATCTCAGGGAGCCCCACAATGCGTAGATTATTTCTGCAGCTTCTTTTTTCGAGATCATCAATTTTATCCAGTAAGGTGGAGAGCAAGGAGTCATGAGATTCTACGGTTGTTTGAAGAGGAGTGAGCCCATCCTCTAGTGCTGACACTCTGTCTTCCACCTCTGTTAAACATTGGGCTTGAGAGGTAAGTTGGGAAAGTGCTAGTTCGAGGGACGCTGAGAGACGGCCCAGCTTTTCATCTGGTAGTGGCGAAAGCAATGCTGTAAACTCAGCCATTTGAGCGGTGGTTGTAGGTGTAGATGTAATAGCCAATTGCGGACTAGACAGAGCGCTTCCTAGGTCTGAAGTCGAGCGGGTTGGAGACCTGGCCTGCGTAGGGGCACCTCTTCCTTGTCCCTTGGTCGTTTGACGTTTGGAGGACTTAGACGTGGAAGCAATAAACTTGTCCATGGTGACAAGTGTTACCGGGGCCAATTACAGAACAAAAAATTTTGATAATTAGGCAGTCTGCGTGTACAGTCTCGCAAAACTTTTTTTTTTTTCCCTTTTTTCCCTGTTTTGAAAAAGAAAGTATGATTCAGGGGGAGCGTGGAGTCTCCTGAGCTGATGGCAGAGTGTTTGTGACACGTTCCCCAATCAGCTGAGAAAGCGGCAAGCAAAGAGACAGTGGGCCTAGTATGGGCCACCAGAAAAATTGAAGACTGCAGCGACCCGCAAGGGAGGCCTATAAAAATTTGTAGAGGTTGGAGTTCATGGCAACCAGTGAGGAAGGGAAAAAAAAATTCTAGTGGTGCAAGGAAAGAATTTTTTTTTCTTGGATTCCAGTATGTAATGGCAGTCCCACCTATACTGAGCAGTGGGGTGCGTGTCGCAAAAATTAAGGGGGGGTGGTAGTGGGCCCAATGGGGATCACCAAAAATTTTTTTTTTTTAATTTTTTTACGCAATGTAATAGTGGTAGGTCCACTCGTATGATGGTCAAACGAGTGTGCAAAAAATTTATGGGCGGGTGTTGAAATCAAAGGGCACACTTGAAATTTTTTTTTTGTTTTTGTTTTGTTTTATGTGGTTTTCCCTTTTTTCCCCCCTTTTTCCTTCGTTTTCTTTTGTTTTATGCGGTTTTTCCCCTTTTTTTTCCCCCTCTTTTTCTTCCCGTTTTTTTTGTTTTATGTGTTTTTTCCTTTTTCCCCCTCCCCCAAAAACTATAGAGAAGGTAGTCTGTCTTATCAAGTGTTCTCCTGTTCAACACAGAAGGATGGCATGTAGGTTGTAGGATACACGGCCTGGATCCAGGATGGAGCCCTCCGAGGACGGTGAGGGGCGAGAGAACTCCCACCGGAAGCAACCGGCAACTGTCCACGTGTGCCGGACCAGGCGCCGCCAAACAGGCCCCAGTAAACGGCGTTGAGGAAGAAAGCCCCAGCGCAAGATGAGGAAGCCGGCGCCTCAACACAGGGGTCCGAGTTAGCGGAGGGTAGAGGAAATGGTGCACTCACCCGATGGGCGCAATAGCAGCGCACTCGAGCACCGCGTCAGGCTTCAGTCCGGGCCTACAGAAGGGTCGCGCACCCGCACAGCCGTGGGGGTATGGAACGGCCAAAATCTGGCCCACGGACCTCCGGGGATGAAGAGGGGACAATCAGTCGGTCGTCAGCGGCGTGGCAGGCAGGGATGCCTCAGATGCCAGCGGATGGAAACCCTCTGCGAATGGAGCTGTCTTAAGATGCTGCCATTACTTAGGCCCGCCTCCCGGAAGTGAGTATGAGATACATTTGAATTGTCATTATATTGCAAGGTACCATGCTCTGGATCTGCATTTGTAGTGTTTTTATGATTTCTCTTGATTTTCTATAACTGTTTGGGTGAGTGTTTTTAATACTTTTTTTACTGTATGTTTTTCTCAGCATGAAATATACATAAACATGCCTGCTGTTTTAAATTCAAGCAGTTTAAAACCCACACACTTGCCTGTGAGCTCAAGTTAATATGGTTAAAGTGGAGAGAATCTCATGAGTCTTGCTCAGTGTGGTGAGTCTACATTAACCTGATGGTGTCAGATGCAAGCTCCACAACAGGCTTCACAGATTTATTTATTTATTTATTGAAGTTTATTGATGAAGGAATGAATACATACATATTTTATTGACAAATCCAATGCTGTACAGGGAACGATCCAGGATTTTGGGGAATATCACATAGACTAACAAATGACATGACAACAACACATCAACTACCGTATATCAAGTAAAGTCAATAGACATGAGAGCCGTTATCAATGAACAAACCCCAGTGGTTTACCATTGGCAAAGGATGCATTGAGTTGGTAAAAGGGATATGTGTGCTGCACTTCAGTGTGCAAGTGTAGGAGGGAATATCAGACCAACAAGCAGGTTAGTTCTAGGCAATCAGGAGGAGAGACACATGAATGCTCCTCATTTCTGGCGAAGCGGGCATGGCATTTCACCAGGCAAGTCATCTATCAGAGACCTGACATTTGGGAGTATGTTGGTCAGTCAGTAGAACCACCTTTGGTTGTAAGATTTGAGTGAGCGAGAGGACAAAGAAATGAGTTCCTCAGTGGTACAAATCTGTTCTACTTCATCAAGCCATACAGTGGTAGAGAGCATGACTGACCTGCACCAAAATCATGGTATGGTCTCTTATGATGCATTGATCAAGGGGATCACTATGAATTTTTTGTATATTTGGTACATGGTGTGTGCTGGTGGAGGAGATAGATTTTTGGGGGTGAAGAGCAGAATAGTGCAGTTATTTTTTAGACAAGTAAGGCAGTCTCTACCCTAGTTGACTCTTAAAAGTTTATGCTTTATTAATCACAATCAATTACAGTTTGTGCAATAAGAGAATGTAAGCAATTGAATAACATCTATAATACTAAGCAGTCATGGATGAATCTTCACTGCTCAACAAGAAAAAAATATATTAACATGATAAATACGAGAGAAATAAAATTGGAAGAGCAATGGGAGCATTACTTCCCATTAAATGGTCTTAAATGCGCAACCGATGTGAAAGCCTTCAACAATGGTTCACCAATGACTGAATCTCTATGGCAGTATGAATTAGGGCCTGGGTTTATTTGAGTATTGGGGTTCGCTTTAGGTAGTGAAACCGATTTACAAGTT
This sequence comes from Leptobrachium leishanense, assembly GCA_009667805.1. Classification (NCBI taxonomy): domain Eukaryota; kingdom Metazoa; phylum Chordata; class Amphibia; order Anura; family Megophryidae; genus Leptobrachium; species Leptobrachium leishanense. The sequence goes on along the minus strand of CM019067.1, from coordinate 122,416,955 downwards.
GGCTTCTAATGCATAATATTATTGTTTATTTTATTGAAAGCAGATTCATTTACCATAAAGTGACACTCTAAGCACTGCGATCACTATATATATACTGAAATTGCTTCAGTCTTTTACAAACAGAAACTCAGTAAATCATTGTCATGAGTATTTACATGTGTTTATCTGTTGGTACACATCCTGTGAATCAGTCACTTGAAGTGTGAAACAAAGCACAGATTTGACTAAAATATAGACCATTTACAAAATGCTAAGAGGTATATTTTTCTTGATTGGCTTTTCAATCATTTTGAAACTTGTATTATGCAGGACATGTCCCTGCTGATGCCTTTTGGACATGCCTGTCTGGCTGTTTAATTAAAGGGACATTATTAAAAAAAAGTCTGCTTTATTGAGATGTATATCGTTTAGGTCTACTTGGGGAATAATAAACAGCTATCAATGGCTAACCAAAAGAAATCAAAAAGGAGATGACTTGCAGAACACAGTTGTCAATATCTGAGGGTATGTGCTATATTTTATGGTTTTTATTAAGTGTCCAGGTTATTTATAGAGGTCTCTGAACATGTCCGTCCAAAATAAGAAAATTTAGACCAGTATTGCGCATATTCATATAGATATATACTCAAAACTGTCTAACAAATAAATTAATAATTATTTTTGAATACACCATACATCTAACTTAATGTAAATAGTGACCTTGGGCATAGCTCTATGGGATTTATTACAGTACACTATAGTTCTCAACAATAGTATTATTTCCTCAGGGAAGAATTACTATGGAGCCCTGCCGGTGTCAAGTTGTAAAAAAAAAAAGGTTTTCATTCGGGCATGATGTATTAGATTGTGAGGACAATCTTCTATATCAAGCCCATGTGTTAACCCTTTGTGTGTGCACGAGGTAGCTGTTTCGTGCGTGCGCAGAGATTCCTCTCCTTGAGCCCTCCTATCTAGGGGTGGGGTCACAGCCTCAAATTATTAGCAGAGCTGTGTATTAGAAAAGGTAGTGCTGCGGTGTGGTTGGTGAGGCCAGGGTCAGACGAGCACACCATGTGCGCCTGTATTGACGTGCCTCCCGGCATCCATCACAGCATTGTGACCCTTTGACGAGGCCGGCCACACGTTTTAGCGTACGCATGAATTGCACGCGCTACAGCGGGTGTGCTGCGGACGTTCTGGAAGTCTCCTCATCTAAGCACTACGACGCGCGTTCGACGGGGCTGCAAAGCTTGATCCTCCATAGGAGCAGCACTGAGTGCACTAACTGCTCAGCGAGGTGGCCAGACAGGCGTCAGAGTGGAAGGAAAGTCCATTCTCACGGAAGTTCTTTCCGCTCTTAAAAACACTTGTCTGACTCCAGCCTTAATGCTCCTGCAAAGTAAACAGGAAGTTGAGCGTTTGCATCTCAACAGGATTTTTTTTTCTACTTATCCACCTTTGCCTGTACATCCCTAAACAAGCACTATAATATTATTATTATAATGCTGCTATGATTATTACTGGTTTATTTATAATAAATACAATAATAGTAAACATAGCAATCTTTGTTTTATTTAATTAAATTATTTGAAAGTATGATTATTATTATTTTGTGTTATTATTACGCAAATGGTTAACACGTGGGCTTGGTGTAGAAGATTGTCTCCATGACCTAATACATTGTGCACACGTGAAAACTTTTTTTTTACAACTTGACACTGGTGGGTCTCTGTAGATTACAAATGCTTGTGTTTGTGGAATTATGGTACACACGAATGTCTTGAAATATTTTTGAAGATTTTTATTCTGCAGGCTTATAAAGAATAGAATGAAAAAAATACTATTAAGAACAAGCTAGTTATCTTGGCAAAAAGTATCTTATCGGTTTGTATTATTCAAATAACAAGACGGCTCGTAGCATTAATAGATGTATAATTCTTTTAATTTGAATCAAAGTAATTATCTATAATTCATGCTACGCTAGAGAAATTTCAGAAACAACCAAAACAGCTACAATTTATTCAAATAATTAAAATAACATTTATCTTTTAAGTTGAACTTATTTTTTTTTATCGTTTGATCATCAAGCTTATTGCAAACATATTTGTGATAATCAGTTCCATATAAATGTCTCTTTTGAGAGATTAAAATTCACTTTTATCATCAATACAAAACACAGCCAGGTGAGAAATCACAGCAAAATGAACAGATTCAATCAATTCAGTAGAATATTTCACGCATTGTCCAATGAAAGATATTTACATATACGCTGTATATCTGTACATATATCATAGTGCTTTTAATCAGAAAGTTCCAATCCTCTCTGAAAGGGAAAATTCCATGTTTGGCATTGTAGCAAGACAGCTCCCCCCAACAAGGAGCATATATATACAAAAATAGATAAGTCCACCGGTTGAATAAACATGGGGGGCTGGGAAGGTTTTGACCTCATGGCCAAAAGGAAATAAAGAGCCCTATTGTGACCAAACCAAACCATCTAACCCAAACCCAACCATTAAATTAAACCAATAAGGTAATGCTATTGTAAAGTATCAGAAACCCACCCCCCGGACTTCATCCCAGCTGCTATGTTGCTGCATCACACTCCCCTGGATCTAGCAGTCTACGCATGACATTCGCCTTCAAATTGACGCTACGCATATTGGATGTTTCCCGACACCCCTTCGATTTGTGAAATGCTGGCTGAAGTGCAGGCCACACAGGTCACTGAAGACTTTATTCCCTGAGTGAAGGGCACAATTGACCAAGATCTGCGACGCTGGTTTTGTTGGTCCATCTGACGTATTTTTGAGTGAAACTGAACCGTTCTCTCCACTTGACTATATTGCCGTCCCTTCTCCTACCCCCAGTACATCCTTCTTGATTATGCACAGATTATCTTTGACGCACCTGCTGCATACTTTACCCAAAGCAAGTGCACAAACTCTCTGCTTTGCCCAATACCCCAACAATAGTAACCAATCTGCCTCATTACAATCTTTGATTATTATTATTTACCTCTTCCCCTGCCTCATTCTGACAGATTTATTATTTCTGTACCTATTATATGTTATTTGCACTGCTGTGTAATTATATGTTGACGCACTGTATTCTGCAAACAAACATATCTTTCTGTATTTTACTGTCTGCTATTTTCATGACGAAAATACAAGTACACCTTTCTCAAATTATACAAAACCTGTACTAAAAACTCTTGTTACAATAAAAAATAAATAAAACATAAGTCATAATAACCAATAGACATGTGTACAGCCAAAGATTTAGGTTCGGTCTCGATTTGCAAGTTTCTCAATCAAAATATTTTGAATTTGAAAATATTTAGGATTTGGAAACTGATCTAAAAACATTAGTTTTCAAAATCTGGAGGTTCCAATATTTTCTTCCCTATACCCCTCTATACTCCCTCCTTTATCCCTACCATAATTTATAACCCCTCTTTACTTCTTCATTACTCCTCTCTCTCTCTATACTACCCCTATCTATACTACCCCTATCATCCATAACTATGTTTGTGTGGGTTAGGGATACTTTTAGGATTAAGGGTTAGGATTAGAGTCTGATTTAGGTTACGAACCAAATTACACAAGTCTAACCAATGAGGAATGAGGGTTGGGTCGTTTATCTTTCTTCTCCTTTAAAGTTGAGATACACTATTTCCCTGAGGATACCAGGACTAAACAGCATAGGAATAGATGACTACAGTATATATTTCTCATGTTCTATTTCCTTTTCTTCAATGAATAAGGATTTTAATCAATTAAGAATCATACATTAGCTATGAGAGCTCTGCTCTGTGGGATTCTCTTTAACACCACGAGCATGGTATTGGTTTATTTTTCAAGTGACTTTTATAAAAAAATGTTACTAGCAACTTAATAAGAAATTCAGTGGCTCTCAACACCAAATACTTGTTTGATAGGAGTGCTGCAACGTGCTTTTGCTGCTGTTCAAGTCAATATGAAACCCTCAGCTTATTTAACCAGCATTCCGAGAGATGACAAGACAAATTCTGCAAATCTCTTTATGAAAACCTTTGGTAAGTGTCCAATCTCATAAACGTTACATGAAAATAAAGCATTCTTGGACTATTTTTAGCAGACCGCAAACTGTTTTGAAGCAAATTTGTACATTTAGGGCTTATGTTGGATTCCGCTATTATTTTTGAGTTATGCAGTTCAGGTGCACATTTAGAGTTTAGATGATTATCCTTTTATGCTTCACATTAAGGAACAATAAGATCATCATGGCAGGAAAAATCAGGAGTGATTAATTGATAATTTTCAAAATAAAACTGAGAATATTTTTCATCATCTTAACAGTTATCTGCAAACTAAAGCATACGTAAAATGAGTGTAATAAAACTAATTAAGGCACGTATCAAGGTGGTAAATGCATATATTATTTTGTGTTAATTTATGCATTACTTGACATTAATATTTACACTTAAACATGAGAAATATAATCCCAGAAATATCCTGAATAATTATTGTTTTATTTTAAATTTAATAGTTTAAATAATTCTGAGATCAGACTCTGAATACCATTAAACTTTAGATACTTTTATGATCAAACTTTATATACTTTTATCACCTGCATGTTACAAATGCAATTTAATACATTAACCCTTTGCAGTCCAATAAACTTTTACTAAGCGTGCCAGCAGATCTTATTTAATTAAAAAAAACACACTTTTAAGTTATATGTAACAGTTACAATAACTATTCTAAAACCTTATATTATGTTAGTCTTTATATTTTCGCATTGTATGAAACTTTTGTGCTCATCATGTTTAAACACGATTTGGGGTCACATTTTATTATACGACCCAGGCAAATTAGATATCCTTTTTTTACAGCAGACTCGGCAGATTCATGATATGTCATTATTATATGTATAAGTCATGTCTTGCCAGAATGCTGAAACAATTTGTTTTTAAAAAAATGAGAATTTTCATTAAAATTTCAATAATTTACAGCAGTGGTTTCCAACCGCGGTCCTCAAACACCCCTAACAGGCTAGGTTTTGAGAATTGCCTTGGAGAAATACAGACTGAATCCTGCAACCACTGAGCTGCAAATCATATCACCTGTCCTGTGCTTCAGCTATCTGGAAAACATGACCTGTTGGGGGTACTTGTGGACTGTGTTTGGGAACCACTGATCTACAGTGTGTAAAATAATTTTTTCACATTTCATTATCCAAGTATTTAAGGTTATATATTCTCAGGGGTATGCTTGTTGAAGCGACTAGAAATGAAAGTTCTTTACTGTATTTTGCTGTGAAAAAACACGATTTTAGTTAAAACTGAAAAACAACATTTTTCGTTAGTGCAGCACTATTGTTCACATTATAATTGAAAAGTGAACAAAACTGCGGGAGGTTTCTGTCCTCCCTGCGCTCGCCTTAGGACACCTGCACTACGGTTTCGCAGGTGTACCGCCCCAGTTAAACTCCCCTCTTCCACTGTCCTCAGAGCGGGTCGTGCCCGACGAGAGAACGCTTCTGGAATTAATTAGTTCTGCATTAATACATTTTTTAAAATAAAAAATATTTTTTTATTTTTTTACATTTTGTTTTTACACTTAACCTTACCATGTTTGGTATCATTGGAAAGGCCATGCTCAGGCCTTTCCGACAATACCAAACACAACCCTCTAGCTTCCACTAATTGGGAGATAAGTTTGTCATTTGGATCACCCCTTGGCAGGTAGAGGTTAATTTACTAACTAATGTCATCGCACCATTTAATGGCAAGAAAAACGGTATTTAATATGTGTGGGTTCCATGAATGAGTAAGAGGAAAATTAGACCTAAACACAAACAGCACAGAAATGTAAAAATAGCAGCGGGTACTTTCGGACAGACAATGGTAAAATCGCCTGGTCACTAAGGGGTTAACTCAGCTTGCCCATTGACTAACCTGTTTTCTGTACTCCTGATCTAGCTAGGTTTACTATTGTTTGTGAATTTTGGAACCCTTGACTTTGGCTCTGACTTTTGACTATTCAAATCTCTTTTGCTCTGACATCCAGCCATTCCTAAAGACTTCCTTACTCTATCCATCCTGTTATATCACTGTGTATCTGTTGGGTCCCTAGCTACTAGCCACAACTAAGGACCGTCACTAGATTTTCTATTAGCTATGTCAGCTGCACTCTGGGGTCACATCTGCTGTGACACTTATTATATTGGGTGACTCAAAAGACCCAAACCCAAAGCATATTTGTTATAGCTCTTAAACGACAAAATATATATATTGAGGGCGTGGCCGGAGCTGCGTGGGAGCAGACGTGCCTCAGTGGAGCTCTACGGGAATCTCCTGTTGCGGGGGGTTTTAGCCTGAACTTCCACGTGAATTACCCACTAGTGGAGTCCCTGCAAGCATGGCCATTACGAGGATTGCTCTGGGGCTCGACTTTGTCCCCCTTTCCAGAGCACAGCTGAGTCTTTTGCTAAGTTCCCCGCGGACCCGATCGGTTGTCGGACATTTTGAGACCTACCCTCTGACGCCTGGACGCCTCCCTGTCTGTTCCTCCTGCGGGAAACCACCACTGAGCGTCTGTTGATTGCAGGCTGCGAGGATGGAGGGCCCCCATCCTCTGGCTGCATCCGATGTCCCATTGGAGGGGAAGGCGGAGCGGTGACCTGAGTGGCGTGGTTCAGAGCATCCCCCACGTCATTCTAGTGGTATGGAGGCCATGTTCGTGGCCCTCGAGGCCTGCCTGGACCAAATACCGAGGGAAGAGGAAGAAGAGAAACCGCTTACCCGAGGCATCTGGTGGTGGCAATGGGAGTCAGCCAGGTGACTGCAGACCTAGAGGAAGAGGATACTTTGTGCGGAAGGGTTCCTGGTGGAAAACGGCTTGCTGTTGTCCTGAACGGCTGTGAGGCTCCGGTGAGGGCAGAGGCCGGAGTACTGCGGGACGAAGCTGAGGCACTGGATGGCAGGATCCTGCTGATGGTCTCTGCGGTGGAAGAGCTGCCCCCGCAGCAGGCTTTGAGTGTACCCGACAGCCGGAAGTTATCTGAATGTGTGGAGTCGGCGGGCATGCCGGTGGAGCTCCCCCTCGTCTCCGAAAGGACAGTGCTGCAGTTTGAAACTTTCCTGCCGTCCCCGGCAGCGGCGCTGCCGGCGATTTTACTCCGTGCTGTTGGTGGATGGTGTCACACTGCAGGTGGAGACCTGTTACCCATTATGCTGGCCTTGTTCCCCCGCGTTGACCCCAGGTGGGCTGCCTGGCCTGCTATGCCTTGATCCACCTGTGCCACGCCTGCCACCGTTCAGGGACACTGGCTAAGTGGACCGTTTTACTTTTCCTCATGAGATGCATCTTCCCCCCCTTTTGCTTTTGCCAGCCGTTTTATATAATATTTTTCTTTGGTGATCACCAGATGAGGACAAATATTTAGCATTTTTTGCTGAGACTTTAAGTTCTAGATGAGATCCCCTGTCCTGGTTTTGTTTGTTTTCCCCCTTCTTTTTTTTTTTTTGGGCTACTCCGGGATGCCTTTGGGGACATAGCCGAAGCCTGGTGCCTGGCTTGCCCCCCTGGGTACCGGGGCCTGGTGCCACTTCACCCCCCATGGCTGGCCTTATCTTGCAGTCTTTCGGCCGCTTGGGTACTCGCCAGGGTAGGCACAATACTGGCCTTTGCCTGCTTATCCCATCCCCCATTTTATCTTCCCCCCTTACCTTAACTTGAGTTCACAGCAGTATTCTTAATATGTGCTTATTTGCCGATCTTGCTGTTGCATTTTATGTCTCTTATTATTTTCCCTCCTTTCCCTACCCCGGTATGTCACTGCAGTGCTTCTAAGATAACTAGTTAATAACTTTGATGTCTTCTTATGTGTTCTCCTAAGCTGACGATAAATGGCCCTACGCAGACGTTTTTCTTTTCTGATGACTCGTTTTGGCCCTGCGAGGCCATTTTCTTTATGATTGTCTTGCTGACTTTACTTCAAAATGAAAACTTTAAATATGAAAAAAAAATATATATATATATTTTAATAAGGGTTTCAGGAAAGGTACCTACTTTTATGTTGAGCACAAACTTTCACAGCAAGTTCTGGAAGTGACCGATATTTTTGGTTGTGTCCTGTCATTGTAACATGTCTTAATAGTGCATCAATACAGAAAAAATGGCGTCGCGCCTGTACTCACCAGAGCGGCTGCAACAGCCAGGAGTAACAACCCAGTTCATGTATAAAACATACCAAGAAAAAAAGATGTAATCTGTGCTCTTTTATGTATAATTCCATGTGCAACAAAACACTGTCAGAGGTTTTAGTTTGCTTAAATGGCCATTGAAGCGTAAGCTCACTCGTCCCATCAAGGCACCTCTCGGAAGAGTGAGTCCTAACCAATGTACCAAAAGCTGCTCCTCTGAGCAGCTGCATGCCCCTTTGCTGCTTTTCAGCTAAGGAGAGGTAGAAAATGGTGGGTTTTATTTATACATGCACCAAGCACTTCCCATTTGGGGTTGAAAACAAAACCATGGAAAAAGGGACAGCAGCAAAAATGACTAACTGGTGTTACAACATAATATACATACATACATACAGAAAAAATGGCATCGTGCCTGTACTCACCAGAGCGGCTGCAACAGCCAGGAGTAACAACCCAGTTCGTGTATAAAACTTACCAAGAAAAAAAGATGTCATCTGTGCTCGTTTCTATATAATTCCATGTGCAACAAAACACTGTCAGAGGTTTTAGTTCGCTTAAATGGCCATTGAAGCATAAGCTCACTCACCCCATAAAGGCACCTCTCGGTAGATTGAGTCCTAACCAATGTACCAAAAGCTGTTCCTCTGTCCCCAAATGGGAAGTGCATCCCTCGCCTAGTAAATGGTGCTTAACACCTAGTACACTGTAGAAATTCACAAAATATAGGGGATATCGCAACTAGCAGAGGAATAACTTCCTAGGCAATGTTATAATAAAATATAACCTTTATTGTATATAGTAAAAAAATCATACACATAAATACATAAATTACATGATAATAAAAGCCAACATAAAAATCGCCATCGGCGGACTTATTAATTGATGAAGACACTCGATCAGATGCAACTATATAGTCGATAGTGCACTGTGAGACTTCCAGTCTCCGAAAACAGGCTATATAATCTGCAGTAATAGTGATTAATCAGGGGAACAACAATGAGTTAGTCACTTGTGCTTGGAATATAACATGACCAAGTCTCCTTGAAGTGGGACTCCAAATACTGGGTAAATTACCCTAAAATGCAAGACCATCTAGTGGACAGTAAATAACAACACATACAGTACAATCCTCATACAGTACAATCCTCATACTGGAAAACGGCAGTGTATGCCTAGTATATCAATAGAATAATAATAAGACTACTCCTGGTATGGAAATAAATACTCTTGCTCAACCCGCGTGTCCCCATCTGTGTCCCCATCTGCAAAATAAAAGGGCATTCAGTGATATGGATGGCCTTTAATGGCCATTCAAGTAAACCAAAACCTCTGATTGTGTTTTGTTTTGCATGGAGCTACAGTGGAAAGCGTAAATGACAATCCTTTTTCTTTTTATGTTTTATACATGAAGTGGGCAGGATACTTCTGGTCCACGCAGACACCTTAGTAGGGAATTGGCACGGAACAGGTTTTTTTCTGCATATATGTATATTTTGTTGTATCCCCAGCCAGGTCATTAGTGATGCTGCCTCTTTCCGTGTTTTCTTTTTAATGCCAAAGTGGAATTTTTCCTGGTGAGGGTATAAATATAAACCCACCAGTCTGCATCTTAGCTGAGAAGTAGCATGAGGATATGTGGTTGTTTAGAAAGCAGCTCCTGGTTTCATTAGGTAGGACCCACCTGACCCAGAGGTGCTGTGACGTGGCAGATGGGCTTACACTATAATGGCCATTCAAATAATCCAAAACTTCTGATTTTATTTTGCATGCAGCTACAGTGGTATACGCACATGATAACCTTTTTTCTTGTTATGTTTTATACATGAAGTGGGCTGGATACTTCTGGTCTAAGCAGCTGCCCTGGTAGGGAATAGGCGCAAAACCGTTTTTTCTGCATAGTTGAAGTATATATGCAGTCCTAATTTGTTGGTGGTGTGATGTCTTGAAGTTTGCCATTAGGAATGAGCCGTTTGGTTCGATCTGTTCGGAGTTCGCATCGAACATCGGCCGTTCGACTGTTCGCGAACTCCGAACATTTCCACGTGTTCGCCGCATGTTCGCCCACAATGCACCACAATGGACCACAATGCACTTTTCCTCTGGCCTGAAGCCTGTAATTGGCTACAGCCTTGCACCTGACCACAGGTCAGGTGCAAGACAGGTGCAAGATTATACCAATCATGGCTCAGAGTCCTGATTGGGCAGATTTTGCCCAATCATGGGCTCACAGAGCTAAGTCCCGCAGCACACTATATAAGGCTTCCCTCGCAGCCCCAGCACGTGTTTTTTGAGAGGAGATTGTTCTGTTAGTGTGTGTTCTCACTGCCAGCAGCTATTGTGGGGGTCTCACTTCTACAAGATATCTGGGAATTGTTGTAATCTGTGTGTTCTCACTGCCAGCAGCTATTGTGGGGGTCTCACTTCAACAAAATAACTGGGAATTGTTGTAATCTGTGTGTTCTCACTGCCAGCAGCTATTGTGGGGGTCTCACTTCAACAAAATATCTGGGAATTGTTGTAATCTGTGTGCTCTCACTGCAGCAGCTATTGTGGGGATCTCACTTCTACAAGATATCTGGGAATTGTTGTAATCTGTGTGTTCTCACTGCCAGCAGCTATTGTGGGGGTCTCACTTCTACAAAATATCTGGGAATTGTTGTAATCTGTATGTTCTCACTGCCAGCAGCTATGGGGGGGGGGTCTCACTTCTAGCAGATATCTGGGAATTGTAATCTGTGTCTTGTCACTGACACCCATCGGGGGTCTCACTGATTTATAGGAGGTTCCTGGGAATTGTATTCTGTGTCTTGTCACTGCCACCCATTAGGTTGTCTCACTGATTTATAGGTGGTTCCTGGGAATTGTAATCTGTGTCTTGTCACTGCCACCCATAAGGGGGTCTCACTGATTTATAGGAGTTTCCTGGGAATTGTAATTTGTGTCTTGTCACTGCCACCCATCAGGGGGTCTCACAGATTTGTAGCAGATATCTGGGAATTATAACCTGTGTTTTGTCACTGCCACCCATCAGGGGGTCTCACTGATTTATAGGTGGTTTCTGGGAATTTTAATCTGTGTCTTATCACTGGCTGCCAGCTATCAGGGTGTCTCACTGAGTTATACCAGAGTTCTGGAAATCTTTAATCTAGATAACACAGTTGAATCAGAGTTCTTCATATCTCCAATTTTTATAACAGAGTTGAATCAGAGTTCTGTATATCTTTAATCTATATATCACTCACCATGTCAGAAAGACCAAAAAGGACAGGCAGACGCTCCCAGACACAGATAAGAGGGCAATCAGCCTCTGTGTCGGGAAGCTGTGCCTATGGTTGTCGTAGACGTTGTGCATCCTCTGCAGGGGCACTCTTGTCCTTTCTAACTGGTGCTGGCCATCTTACGCAGCAGCAACATACAGAGGATTTGCAGGATTGGCTAACCAGGCCATCCTCATCCTCTGAGTCCTCTGCCAGCCAGGCTTGTAGTGGTGTACAGTCCACCTCAGCTGCCAAAACATCTAATTCAGCCTCCATGTCGACAGCTACTCCTGCCGTAGCCTCACTATCACACACGGAGGAGTCAGCTGAATTGTTTGACTACAATGACAGTGACATGCTGCTTGAGTATGCGCAGCAACTACAGTGCTCTGATTCAAACTCTGAGCTTGAGGAAGGGAGTATAATCAACGTAGAGGAAGGGGGTGCCAGTGGCACACAAATAACTGGCTCTCATGTTCCCCCAGCAGCTGCAGCATATTGTCAGGTTTGCTCCAGTGATGAAGAGATAGGGGGTGATGACAATGATGATGAGGTCACTGACTCCACCTGGGTGCCTGATCGAACAGAGGAAGAGGAGGTGCAACAAGAACAAGGCACAATGTCCTCTATGACCAACCATAGCCAGTCCAAGGCATCAGAAGTCAGAGCTGCTCAGATGAAGAGCGCTGTTGTCTCAAAGCACACGTGCAGGAACTCTGCTGTCTGGGAGTTCTTCACAAAATGTGCAGCAGACTGCAGCGTTGCTATTTGTAAGCTATGTCTGAAGAGGATCACGCATGGGAAAAACATCACACACTTGGGTACCACATGCTTGATAAGACATATGACCACCTGCCATGCATCTCATTGGCACAACACTTTGCATAGGTCCTCATCCTCATCTGTCTCTACCCCACTATATGTCCTGTCATGTCATTGCCTAAAACCTCCACTGACAGGGATGATGCTACAGTCAGGGCCAGCCCGACCATGGAGCGGTATGGTGTGCTTGCACCAAGCGGCAGATTTGTGGGGGCGGCAAAATTTTGCCGCTGAGACCAGTCGCTGCACTTTTTTTTTATCGGTGCCGCGCCAGTACAACTCTACGCGCCTCCTCCCGATTTCCTGACAAAAAAAAACATCACGGGACTTGTCTTTGCTGCGGAGGCAAATGCAGGGCTAGAGGGGCGTGACGTGTTCCCTGACCTGCCTCCTGCTGCTCAGCCAATAGCAGCTCAACCAGCCTCCAGCTTTTTGCCACCGGCTTTGGATTAAAGATGGCGGACCATGGCGAGACAGCAGTGGGCGAGCACCTGGAGGGTGAGAAAAAAATTGCCACGAGGACTGTATGGGGGGCGTATTAGTGCTGGGCCAATTTGTGTCTGACCCCCACCTCCCGAGTATCCTTGACAGATGATCCTCCCAATGGAGCAGCGGCACTCAGCTTCTTCCGGGCTCTGTGATTAGTCACGTGACACAGGGCTCTGGAAGAGCTACAGAGAGCCGCGCAAAGTGGAAGAGGGCATGGCTGCCTGAGTGCAGCATGCTGCTGGACAGGAGAAGAGCCCTTATCCGTGGCCGCTCAGAGGAGAGGTGAGATGCCTTGTTCCTCTCCCAGCCTGGATCCCTCCCCTGCAAGTGGTTTCTCTTGTTTACAGCTGACAGGAGGAGACCCTGGGCTAATGACCCCTCCCCCCTCCACACACAGTGTCCCTGCAAGGAGCTGCAGTATGTGAGGGGGTGAGGGATCTCCAAACACAGACATAGTCCCTCCTGTGCACTCTATAATTTGCCTTTTTCCTTATTTCCCAGTCAATAAATGCTCTTTATTGCAGCTTCTAGTGGAGCTTTTAGCTGTAGACTCTCTCCTCTTAGATTCTGCCCTCCAGGGTTTCTTCCTGTTGCAGCTTGTGGTTTTACTGGCAAAGGTTTTAATATATGGAATAGATTTGTATTGCAATCAAATAGCGTCAACATTGACCAGGCTCAGCAATCTCAGCCCTCCAGATATTCTGGAACTATATTCCCCATAATGCTCAATCTAATGAACAGTTACGCATGATGGGAGTTGTATTTTTAGAACATCTGGGGGAGGGGGGACATGGTTGCTGACTCCTGCATTAATATATATTTAGATTACTTATTAATGTTAAATGTAGATCACTGCTTTGATGGACCTATACACAGTACAACTTGACTGTGCATGATTGAGACAGTTATTTATGCTTATACCTGTTTGATATGTTCTGTATGATCTCCTTTAATAGCTTATAGACATTGACCAGTTTCTGGCTGCAGATCTCTGCTTGTGCTGTGGTCTGTTTTGTCAGTCAGAGAGTGAATCTGTAGGTATTTATGTAAGTGTTAGTGCAAGGATAATGCATGCCACCTATTACTGAGATTTTCAAATGTTATTAAAAAAAAAAAACTTACAGGGTGATTCAAAGAGAATTGTGGCCGAAAGGTAACTGAACAGTGAAATTTAGGGTACGGTTACCTTTCCTGGCCATTCGGCTATTCACAGAGCAGGCAGTTTGCCAAATGTTGGCGAATTGCCTGTACATACGGTGCTTGTTCGAGGGCAGTGAAATCCCCATAGAGAAGCAATGCTTCATCTATTCAGAGAACAAAAACCAGCAGTGAAAAGTTGCCGAATTGCCCTGCCATTTGGTGGTTTCATTCAACAGGTTTATTCAGGCGAATCCCATAGGCTTCAATGTTAAAAACATTCCTGTTTTAATTCAATATCTAATAAACCGTTCATTATAACATTCTGCAGTAAAAAGTCTCTCTATTTATAGATTTTTTTTAGGATATTTTAAGCATTTTTCGGGATTTTTTAGCGAAATCGTTTTTTCTTTATTCTGTAACAGTCCTTTTTATTATCATTCATTGGATCTTATATGTAAATTTCAGACATTTTCGCTCAGTAGTTTCTTTGCAAACAGTGTTTTAACTTTACAAACATTCAAGCGTACTGTTTTTTGTTTTTTTTTCACTCCATTCGTCTGCGGTGTCAGGTTTTTCCGGAGGCTGCTCTGCGCTGTGATCGGCGGCTGCTCGGGTTTCTCTGGCGTGTTCGGCGGTGTTAATCCAAATGTTTTTGCGGGTTTTGGTGTGCGTACGCAGGGTTTTGCGGTGAATGTTCTTCGGGTTTGCGGCAGCTTTTCCCTGCACTACGACGGCCCTATGGTACTTGCTGAATACACGCAGGGTCACCAAAATGGGATCGCCAAATCGCACCAAATTGAAGAGAATGAGAAGTCACTGAACGTGCGGCAACATTTTGATTCTCTTTGAATAACCCTGATAATCTTATACTTGGATCTTGGCTATAAATATAACATAATAGTTGTGGGTGTATTTTGGGTGGTGTGGGGGGGCAGCATTTCATCCTTTGCTCCAGGCAGCACAATGTCTTGGGCCGGCCCTGGCTACAGTAATGGGTGTACCAGGTCCTTCCTCAGAATGTGACAGCATCCCATCAGCTGAAGCTGCTGCCCCTGCTGCTGCAACGTAAGAAAAAATACAGTCCCAACCAACCCCAAGCACAGCGTCTAAATGCCAGCTTAGCAAAATTACTCGCATTACAGCTGCTGCCTTTCCAGCTGGTGGACTCTGCTTCCTTACGTGAATTTGCCGAATGTGCTGTACCACAGTGGCAGGCTCCAAAACGCCATTTCTTTTCACGGAAGGCCATTCCAGCACTATACCAGCACGTGGAACACAATGTTATGGAGTCATTGGGAAAGGCAGTCAGCAGCAAGGTGCACATTACTTTAGACACGGGGTCCAGCAAGCATGGACAGGACCGTTACATTTCCTTCACGGCACACTGGGTAACTCTGCTTGCAGCTGGGAGGGATCCAGGATGGGGCTCTGTGCTAGAGCTTGCTCATCCACCACACCTCCAGAAAGCTGCTTATATGAGGTCTGTCTGCTCCACCACCTCTTCCTCTTCCTCCTCCTCCTCTTTCAATGTCTCTGGCGAAGTGGCGGTTAAACCAAAAAGTCCTATAATAAGATGCCATACTGTGCTTGAGCTGGTTTGTTTAGGGGACAGGAGCCACACCAGGCCAGAAATTCTGTCAGCTCTGCAGTGGCAGGCGCAGAGATGGTTAACACCACGCCAGCTTCAGCTGGGAATGGTCGTCTGTGATAATGGCAGCAACCTTCTCTCCACCCTAGGTCTGGGTAAGTTGACACATGTACCATGCCTAGCACATGTCCTAAATCTGGTGGTACAGCGTTTCCTAACCAGGTACCCAGGGCTGGAAGAGCTTCTCAGCCAGACCAGAAAAGTCTGCAGCCACTTCAGACGGTCATTCCCAGCAAGTGTTCGCCTGGCAGAAATTCAAAGAGAATTCCACCTTCCCACAAACCCCCTGATCTGTGACATGCCCACCAGGTGGAACTCGACATTAGCAATGCTGCAGCGTCTGCACAAGCAGCAGAGGGCCATCAATGAGTACCTGTGTGAGTATGGCACAAGGACAGGTTCAGGTCAACTTATTCCCCCCCCGCAGTGGCTGATGATCAAGGATGCATGCACTGTACTGTCACCATTTGAGGAGGCAACGAGGATGATGAGCAGAGACAGTGTATGCATCAGTGACACAATTCCTTTAGTGTTCCTGCTGGAGCGCACTCTGCGGGGAATTATAGATGTGGCACTAGAGGCAGAGCAGAGGAAGAGGAGGCCTTCCCTAGCTCTCAAGGCCCCAGTCTTTACACAGACAGCATTCCTGCAGGTCCTCAGATCAGACAGGAGGAGGATGAGGAATATTTAAGCAGTGGGGGCATTGAAGGTGGGGATTCCTCAAGGGAGGGTTTTGTGTGCCCAGAAACCCAAGGACTATTACATGGGTGGGAGGAGGAAGTGCACGATGGGGTCATCCTCATTGACCAGGAAGACTCGGCATCTAATGCCACCTCCAACCTACGCTGCATGGGCTCCTTTATCCTGCAAAGCCTGCTAAAGGACCCCAGGATTCGTGCTATCAAGGAGAGGGTTCATTATTGGTTGGCAAGCCTTCTTGATCCACAATACAAGGGTAAGGTTGCAGAGCTCATCCTGCCCTCACAGAGGGAGCACAGTATGAAACAACTTGAAGACACTCTAAAGCAACACTTGTGTAGCACCTTTCCAGACACAGTTTTTTTACCAATTGATGACACAGGTGCTTCTGAGGCTGCTGTTTATCAGAGGAAGAGCGGTGAAGGGGGCCGCTTGACTGCTGCCTTTTCCAATTTTTTTAGTCCACGACACCCAGGGACATATGGTGCAGGACTATCTAGGTGCAAGGGCAGACCTGGATACCTTTAAAGCAGATGATAAAATGTTGAGAATGGATCACTGGCCAGAACTTAGCCAATATGCTATGCAGCTACTAGGTTGCGCTTCATCCAGCGTGCTTTCTGAAAGAAGTTCAGTGCCGCTGGAGATTTTGTCACAGACAAAAGAGTGCGTCTGTCCACCGACTCTGTAGACCGGCTGACATTTATAACAATGAATTAGTCTTGGATCAGCAGCTATCAATCCCCTGATGTTGACGTAACTGAATAGATCGGGGATGTCTTCTGCATTCCCAAAACCTCCACCACTGCACTCTTCCACAATACCACATAGGGGTTACGGTGTGAAGGCACTTGCTGCCACCAAAGGCACAATATTTGGGTGCACTGACACTGACGCCTATACCACATTCATATCATTTTAATATTGGACCACAGGGTCCAACCCTGCACTTTTCCACAATACCACAGAGGGGTTCCGGTGTGACGGCACTGTTGCCGACACTAAAGGCCCAATTATTTTTTTTTTCATTGAAATTTTTTATTCATTTTCGAAGTCAGGTACATACACATTGTTTGGGGAATAATTACCCCTCAAAAGAAAATATGACAGAATAATAAAAGGAGAACATCAGTTGTTTTCAAATGAGAATCCAAATAGTTGAACAGAAGTCATGAACTGTGAGGCAGCTTAAACCAATACCTTAAAAGAGAACGTACAAATATCAACTACAAATAAACAAAATAAAATAAAAATAAAAAATAAGGAACATGACAAATAAAAACTCACAACAACATCAAACTTTGTCGCCTCTAACCATACGTGCATAGTATTCATCAGTTGGTAAAGGAAACAGAGAATTATCCTTCCACACTACCTAGACAGTCTGTACTGCCAGCCCTTACTTCGTTGCGGAATCAGTTAGGTTAGAGACCAGATGTGTGTCCCATAAAGACCAAAATGTTTTGGTAGGAGGGAGGGCCCCAGAAACTGTACGGGACATCCCTTCTAAAAGATGGAATTCTTTGAGGCGGTCCGTAATCAGCTTTATCGTTGGTACTAATGTAGATTTCCATCTAGCGGCCATAAGGAGGGATGTAATTGATAGAATATGTGCTAACATTTGTATATGAAACCGGGAGAGGGATTTGGGGAAGAACTGCAATAATAAAATTTCCGGGAGAGGGTGTATGTTGCTTCCTAAAACAGTGGAACTAAAGGCGGCCACCTCCCTCCACCATGTTGTCACCAAGGGACACGTCCACCAAATATGATAGTATGTCCCTTTCGACAATCCGCAACGCCAGCAGGTGGGGTGAGGTACCACCTATACAGCAGTTTTTTCCGGGCCTCCCACAATGACGCGCAACGAAATTTACTTCTATCCCACTTAAAATTGTCCCCCCATTCCTCCCCGGAGAATTCTCTGGCCAGGTCTATTTCCCACGCCGTTTGGAAGCCCCATTTACCTTTGGGTGTTGACATTAGTAAGGTTCCATAACATTTTGATATGAGTTTCTTCCTATCCAAAAGTTGAGAACAAGTAGTCTCAAATTGGGTTAGAAGGGGGCGATTATCCTGGAACTGCCCACCTAGACCCCAGCTAGCCAATTTAGATTGCAACTGTCTATACGATAGCCATAAATTCTGGGGAATCGAGTGTTTATCTTGGATTTGTGAGAAAGAGCAGAACCCCTCCTGATTAAATAGTTGATGTATCTTAGTTACTGAGTGTGCGTGCCACCGCCACGGATCGAAGTCCGCGATGAGGTGGCAGAACACTGTTATAGGAGCTCCTAATGCTATAGGATGATATTGAATAAGATCGGAAATATTATGATCCCATTCCAGTCGCAGCAGCCCTGGCAGAGGGGGGAGGGTCGGCAATCTGGGGCGCATTGCCTTTGGAATCCATAGGACCGTCGCGGGCGCATATGAAAGAAACGACATGGATATGAATCTCGTCCACTGGGGTCCCTGATGGCTCCCTATTAATAGTTGAGCTGAGGTTAAAATAGAGGCTTTATAGTACAATAAAATATTGGGCACTCCCATCCCCCCACATTCCAGAGATTGATGCAGAAGAGCCGCCTTCACTCTTGGCTTCCTGCCTCGCCAAATAAACCTGGAAAGCATAACTTGTATTGATTGAAAGTAGCTCTGAGGCATTGAGAGGGGGAGGGCACGAAATAGATATAGCAGTTTCGGAAGGACTGCAGCCATACGCCCCGTCCAAGACACTTCAAACTTAGACCAATTATTGCATAAATTTCTGACCACCCCCAGCATAGGTTTATAATTATAAGTGAAGAGGTCAGCCTTAGAAAAAGCCACTTTAATCCCCAGGTAGGTAACGTAGGAAGTCCTCCAGTCATAAGAATATTTATGTTTCAGGGGTCTCAGAGTGTCAATGGGAATTGCATATGTCAAAGCCTGTGATTTAGCAAAGTTGATCTTATGGAAAGATGCCCTACTGTAACTGTCAAGTATCTCATGAAGGGCTGGCAGTGATGAGACAGGATCAGTGATTGTCAGGAGTATGTCGTCTGCGAAAAGACTCACTTTGCTCTGTGTCAGCCCAATGTTCACCCCCTGCACTTCCGAGGATTGGCGAATGGCCTGGGCCAAAGGTTCCAAAACCAGGGCGTACAATAGGGGAGATAGGGGACATCCCTGTCGCGTCCCGTTCGATATCGTTATGGGAGGGGACGTGAAGCCGGCGTTTAAGACCTTTGCCGTTGGATCCGTGTACAGTCCCCTTATTGCCAATATGAATGGGTCAGGGAAATTAAATTTTAGCAATATATGATGGAGGAATAACCAGTTCACTCGGTCAAACGCTTTTTCAGCATCTAAAGATAATAACAGAGAGGGTTGAGATGACTGCACGACGTGATCCAAAAGCGTCAGTACTTTTAAGGTGTTATCTGGACCCTGCCTATTTTTCACGAAGCCTACCTGGTCCTCTGCCACCAGCAGGGGCAAAATGTCAGCAAGTCTGTTCGCTATTATTTTAGCGTACATCTTGGTGTCCACATTAAGCAGAGAGATCAGGCAGTATTGAGAGCAGTGGGGTGAGGGAGTTTGTGTTTTAGGGAGAGTGACTATATGCGCTGAGAGCCATTCCCTGGGCGGCTGACCTGTTTCAAAAATGGATTGAAAAAACTGTAGCATATGTGATTGGAGATCAGGGAAACTTTTATAATACTTAGACGTAAACCTGTCAGGGCCCGGAGCCTTGCCATTAGGTAACCCTTTTAACGCGGTATTAAATTCTAGCAAAGATAAAGGCTGAGCCATAGTGTTGCGGAGATCCTCCGACAGCTGTGGTAGGTGTAAATCTTGTAAGAATGGGAAAATATCGGGAAGGGAGGGTTGATGCACATCTGGTGCCCCTCTTAGATTATACAGGGAGGAATAATATTCTGCGAAGCAGTCAGCTATTTGTTTCGGTTGATGCTTGGGACACCCTTGACTGTCTAACACTTGCGAGATATGGGTTTTCCCTATTTTTGACCTCAATTTGTTGGCTAACATCCTACTTGCTTTGTTGCTGTATATATAACATCTCGCCTTCAGTCTTCTAACCGTCCAAGTATAGTCTAGTTTATCTAAGTCAATCAGTTGTCTACGGAGCTCAGTCACTTGGGTCAAAGTGGCAGCAGTGCGGAGTCGTCTATGAGATATATCAGCTAGGGTTATTTGCCGCAAAAGAGATAAACGATGTTCAGTACGCTGTCTTTTCAGTCGTGCCCCCCATTTAACCAACACTCCCCTCACCACTGCTTTGTGAGCCTGCCATAAAACACCTTCCGAAACCTCCCCCGAGGAATTCTCCCTGAAATAATCCACAATAACCCGTTGCACCTCCTCCCTAACCTCGGGGCGGGACAACAATGACTCATTTAAACGCCATGGGCTCTACCACAAGAGTCATATTCCTCGGCTAAGCATAACATCACCGGAGCGTGATCCGACCATGCAATCTGTCCAATCGAGCAGTCCCGAATGTGAGCCAGGGTGTCTCCCCGAACAAGTACATGGTCTATCCTGGAGTAGACATTATGCACCAGAGAAAAAAAGGAGTGTCCGGTTTCTCTTGGGTGAAATAGTCGCCATGTGTCGAAGAGTTGGTGAGCAGCGAACAGGGTCGTGTGTCTGGCGTAAGCAGTCTTCAATCTACGGTTAGCATGTTGCGGCAAGTTCAAAGACAAATTAAAATCTCCGCAAAGAACTAGTCTCCCCATCATGATCTTTTGGGTTCGAGTCAACACTCGACTCAAAAAAAGGTGCTGTGCATCATTCGGGCAGTAGATGTTGACAATAGTGTATATCACATGATTAAGGGAGCAAACCACGATAAGGTATCTGCCGTTGGGATCGACCATTTTGTGTATAAGCTGGTAAGCGATTATGTTATGGAATAAGATCGAGACCCCTCTTGTCTTAGTAGGAGAGGTAGCATGGAGTTGTACGGAGTATTGTGGCAGATACAAGCGAGGACTGGTGGACCGTTTGAAATGAGTCTCTTGTAGGCAGACTATGTCAGGGTTTTCCGCCTTAAGGTCAGCATACAATGAATGCCTCTTGTGCGGCATATTCAGGCCTTTCACGTTATGTGAAAATAGTTTCATATTACGTCTTATTTATTGGGAGGTGTCTCTCCGGTGCAGGACCCGACGCTTGAGCAACAGGCTCGCCGGCCTGTCTATCCATAGGCCAATGCATAGTGGCTGTGGGTTGGTCAATGATCGACCTGCTCCAAGTCGCTACATTCCAGTAATGTTGCCGAGATCCGTATAATAAATCCAGATAAGGAAGGCGTTGATGCATAGAGTGTGGAGAGGCGACAAAAATAAAAAATAAAATTATAACAACACGAAAAACAAAAAGGGAGAAACCCGAAGTCTCCCAAATATGTACACTGGTCACATCCTCCTGAAACTGGAAAAACAGTCCAGTTTGCCCTGACTCTGCAGGGGGAGGTATGGGGGATCGATACTCTTCCGTGTCCCGAAGATCAGGAGTGAGGCCTCCGTCAGGCCCGCCTGGCCAAATAAAGTTATCCCATTATAGTTTTTAACTGGATTCCCTTCGAGGCGCCCCCACGTGTGAGCCCAGACATTAAGTGGCGCGGGAGCGGGTACCTGTAGGCTTCATTTATTTGTGTTTACTCTGTGCCACTCCGGAGATACCTTTGTCGGGGTCGGCCGTGGTGCTTGAGGAGGTGTACTTTCACCCGTGAGGTCCCACTCTTTCATGAGCCTGAATCCTGAGGCCGCATCGGGCACCGCGTGCAAAGTTCCCATACGCCATATAAGGAGCTTGGTCGGGTAGCCCCATCTGTAGGGCATTTTGTGGTTCCGTAGGATTTTGGTAACCGAGCTAAACTCCCTTCTTTTAGCCATTGTTGCTGCTGACAGGTCTGGAAAAAATAAAATGGAAGCGTAAGGGTCAGATAAGTCGCCCATCTTTCGGACTGTAGACATCAATTCCTCCTTTATTCTAAAGAAGTGCACCCGTACTAGCACATCCCGCGGCACTGTAGCTGCCAGATTTTTAGGTTTGGGGACTCTGTGTATTCTGTCCACGCACAGCTCAGCATCTGGAGTAGAGGGCAGCAGGGTACGGAAAAGGTGTAAGGCGTATTCATGCAAGTCTTCCGACTTAACTGCTTCAGGTATTCCACGTATCCTGATGTTATTTCTCCTGGATCTATCTTCCAAATCCGCCACCTTTCTCTGCAGTAAATCTTGTGAATTCTGAAGGGCTTTAAAAAGCATCTACCAGTTCGTTGTGTGCGAGACATAAATCGTCCGTTTTCGTTTCCAACTGGTCTGTGCGGTCTCCAAGGTCACTGATATCTTTATGGAGGTCTGCTACTATGGATCTAAAATCAGCTTGCAGCGTGTCTCTAAGCTCACTTAGTAATGCACGAATCTGACCCTCTGAAGCTGGGTTTGAGGCAGCCGGGCTGATTACACTGGTGTCTTCTATCTCCTCTGTTGACTTGGGGGATTCTGTCCCTATAGCGCCGCCATCTTGAGGCTCTCGGGCCTTCACTTTCCGGGCCGAAAGGGAGGGTCCAGGCACCTTTGAGCCTTCAGTGGTGCCATCTTTCAATGCCCGGGGTGTTAATAGGTGCCTTGGTGAATTTTACTGGGATTCCGCTGTATATTTATGCCGCAAGAGAGATATTTAGCCGGCGGGTCGACGGAGCTCCGCTCGTGCGCGTCCTCCTCACATGGCTTCCGGTCACACCCCCCCTAAAGGCCCAATTTTAAAGCACCTATTGATACTTTCATCCAAAGCCTGCATTAGTTTCACCATAATTTAGCCAAAAAATCACTAAACTTGTTCTGCGTGTCGTAAAACGTCTCCTCTTTTCATACAGGCTGCTGCCCCAAGCAGTTGTTTATGAATAGATTAAAGGAAAACCATTTACAGTCATTTCAGATGTCATTTTTTTGTTTTTAAATGTTTCTATACATCCTACAAATCCGCCACTTCACGGGCAGGTTATGGGGACCTCCTAGACACGATATTTGAAGGAATTTTTCATTTTTATTCTTAACCTTTATTTCATGGAAAACTCACTGTTCCTTTAAAACCTTTTTTTTAAAAACTTTTTGGCCTTGTTTCCTGTCCCCCAGGGCACTACCCGGACCCATACAACTTTTATGGCAAATATCTAGCATATACTGTATGCCCTCTTGGAGGGCACTCTAAACATCGAACGTTCGGGTCCCATTGACTTACATTGAGTTCGAATCGTGTTCGAGTTCGAACTCGAACTTCTGAATTTGTTCAAGTTTGAAGTCGAACCGAACACGGGGGTGTTCGGCTCATCCCTAATCATGAGGACCACTTTGTCAGGCTGGTATTGCAGTAATTCTCCAGACCTGTCCAAGCACCTGAAGAGCATATTGAGGATATCAAATGTCCTCTTGATGAAGCTCCTGGCCTTTTGGTGGCCATTATTGTAGGCCTCCTGCGCAGGTCCCGCAATTCTACAGAAAGGCGTCACGAGCCTCAGTGGGCATCCTGAATCACCTAATAAATGGTGGCTTACACACATTAATATATATTTTTTTAAATCTGACAATAATTTCTGTTTATGATATATTTGTGATTCAAATCTACCATAAAAACACCTAGTAACCAGACATGTTGGGATTTTCTGTCTTGGAAATTCCGTATCACTGAGGAATTAACAAGGATATATGAATCATGGGCACTCCACAGAAACACTCCAAGTACATTCATGATGCACATGTTGGCATCACAAACCATTTTCACGTTTAATAAATGGAAGTGGTTGCAGAACATCTTGGTCATCCCTGACACAGATATGTGTGAGTCAGACCTGGAGTCAAGATGATTCTGCAGCTCATGATAGAGACTGCAGATCTGGTAATGGCTGAGTCTGTAGTGTGGGTTGCACTTGTCACATTCATGGTGCTGGGGTGCAAGTTGAACCCAAGTTTGGGTTCACAAAGCCAGCAGGAGAGAGGTTCTGCTGAAAACAAAATGGAAGGTTTATTTCCAAGGATCAGGTTTAGCAACACAAAACAGAAAGTGCAGAGAAAACAAACCAAACCAGGTGGGGCAGGATCAGTGCTTTTTTTCTGAAAAATAGGTGGGGGTACTCTCAAGCCCAGGGAAAAACTGATTATTATGACTATTTTTTGTTTCCTAATAAATACTCCTTTATTAACCCCTTAAGGACAGACACAGTTTTACAAGTTCGGAATACTTCTAAAAGTAGAATTTCAGTTATTTGCCTGTTCATTATTTAAGCATTTCTGTAGAATTTGCAAACTCCTTTTATACTCTGGAGCATATACAAACATATTTAGTTATGGTATAAATGTTTGAACAAACAATACACAGTAACGGCACCGATTTAACCATTGTGATATATAACATTTCTTTATTTTGCTTAAGTCTCACAAACATAAAAATATTTGTTTGCTATTCCAGTTAATGAAACACATATTTCAATCCCACATTAAGTGCTGCTATTATTATAGGACTTGAAGTCATTATTTTATAAAAGGCCAGCAAAAGGCACCAAAGATCACATGGTGTAAAATGCAATCATGCTGGAACCTTAGAATGGACACAGAGTAAGTCAGACGAGCAGCTGAATGAGGTCTGAGTGTGATGGGAAGGGGAGCAGTGGAATAAGATGGGAGTGCATTGGTTATTGGACTTTGAAATGGGTGAGATGATGTGGAAGAGGATATATGGAGTTAAATGGGGGGCAGGGCTGAGTGAGACACTTTTAGGAGATTATCAACTAGGAAGGGCCTGGATATAGGGATGGGTAGACTGCTTTTGGGGATTATATGAATTATAAGGGGTAACTATGTGAGAGGGGAGTGCATATGCATACAGTGCTGAGAAGGCTTCTGTAAATAACAGGTGGACGAACAGACTGCAGAACTTTGAATCAGAACAGGGCTGTAAGTGTGAGTGTGTACACTCACTGCTGTCCCATCGCTTTGCATGCTAAGAACAGGGGAAGGACGGAGCCAGTTGCTCTCACTCACAGGAACAACAGACAGAGGCTCCTGGGTGTTTCCTTCTAGGCAGCAGGGCAGGCAGGCAGGCAGGCGCACTTCACATACCCAGACAAGAGGAGGGAGCCCTCCTTCCTGTGTGATGACTGGGACGTGGCTATTGGGCAGATCTCTGGATGGAGGCGGAGCCAGTCGTTCACTCCATAGTATGTGGAATAATCATTATCACACATCTCGAACAGTCTGGGGATGTGCCTGGCTGTTAGATAGTCCCTGGCTTCTGTAGTGGTCATGGCGGAGCTCCAAGGGTCACTGTGCGCATTCTCCCCCTCGCTGTGCTCATTCTTCCCATGTGTCCTGGTTTGCAGCTCCCAGATCCTTGCATACACTGCTCTGACAATCGGAAGCGCTCAGGAGCCAGCAAGGGCTACCGAGCGCCTCCGATTCTCTGCCAGTCACTGCAAGAAGGAGGGATGAGAATCATGCTCTCTCTCCTCTGCTAGTCTGGGCTGGTGGTGAGGTGCCAGTACTGTGTACCGGCACGTACCGCCTGAAAAAAAGCCCTGGGTAGGATAATCATAGAGGGCACAGGTCTAGCCATGAGAAAGATGTCAAGGTATCTGAGGCTAGGGGTGGCTTTTTTAAATAGGAATCCCACAGGTTATCCTATTAGTGCCTGAGGTCTCCATCAGGCCAGGCAGGGCAAGTGGAAAATCAGGACAGGAACATTCAGCGTAGAAAGTGCATTGGAACAAGTCTTTTTCCAGACCCTGTTAGTCCCTGAATCAGTTACCTGACAGCACTCCGCATAGTCACGCCATCCACAGTTAACCGTGTTCAAGGGACACAAGGTGAGTGTGGAATTCATTGCACCCTTTCTATCTATTGCTGGCATTGGAGATGGTTGCTTCTAATATAGAGGTGTATGAGAAAAAACACACAAGCCAAAATTCTAACATGACTGGTGACATCTATTTTGAGACTTAGTCCATGGGTTCTGCTGCATTCCTTTTTATAGGCCCAGGAACAAGTGCTTGTTCAGGTTATCCAAGTTTGGAAATAACTACAGCTTTAAGGAGTTGTTAAAATTTGTCAATTCGCGTCCCGACATTAACTTGCACCAACACTTTGTAATACCTTCTGTCTCGAGACGTTAAAAACTGATTATGCTCCCCATGTTAAGTATAGGAAACGGAAACGTAAAATACAGTAAGCCCGCACAAGCTGTGTAACGTTAACTGATTTCACAGTGCACAGTGCAACATCAACTTTGAAATATCGTTGCCAGACGTTAAACTTACTAATGCTAGCACTAAAGCTTACATCTTGAGACGCTACCATAACAACAAGTATGAAATAGAGTCCTATGTGGTTGGAGAAGAATAAAATGTGTCTAACAGTTTTCACAAGTTTTTTAAAAAAGAGAATCACAATTCTTTTGTTAAATCTTATAAAGAGTAATCTGGCAAAAAGTTTCACAATTAAGAAGGAGAAATTTGGCCGAAATTTGAAACACTATTTAATTGTCTCATTTTTTGTAATGATGTTTATCACTTTATTGTTATTTTGTATAATCATTTTATGTCATTATGCAAACGCTAGTAGAGAAAGCTTGCCAAATATCTCCGGATAATGCATGGATTTGTTTAATTTTGCATGAATGTATAAAGAGTTACTTCTGTTCCATTTGTTATAAATTATGTAAATGTTCTTTCAAGCTGAATTCCAGGCTTGCAATATATTGCTTGGCTCTTGTTCTATAGTGTTGGAAAACATTTTCTTATATAGGATGACTGGGAGGTCTATCCACTAACCAATCTAAAAAAAAAAACTCATCTGACCTAAAAAATAAATTATATGTTGCGGGAATCTGGTGTGTAATTCTGTGTGCTATAAGAATCATTTCAGACACAAACAAAATGTAGTAGAATGTACTTCTAGTGATTTGCTGATTTTCAATTTTAAGCTTTTACTTTTTTATTACGTATTTTACTCTATTCACTTTGCTCATACGTTCAAACTGATTTATCATTTCATAAATCCATTTGTTTATTCTGGTTGATAACTATTTATGTTACGACTTCTAGGAATATCATTTTAATGCTACCAATTTTAAAACTTTTTACACATTTATCTGCCTGTTAAATTAAATAGCTGTGTGTCACACTAAACTCATTTAAACTTGTTGGCTGCCTTTTCACATGTGCTGCATATTATAACTTATCATAATACGGATGGTTAAGGACTGAAATATTATATTCTTCACACACCTGGATGTGGTTATCATACTTATACTTCTCCAGTTTGATGTATTTACTAATGAAATAATTGGTATGTCACAACTTACTTTTAAATTACTAATTAAAGCAAAGTTGTAGCTGATCAAAAATATTAAATTATCAGGAATTGAAAAAACAAATACTTTTAGGCTTTTTGGAAGCCAAAGAAGGTGCGATATGCAAGGCAAAGTGACCAATATATCGCCTAGAGCAGACCTTTGCTTTTGTGAAGCTGACTTTTATTTATTAATAATCCTTGACATTAAATTAAAAGCAGGAAACTATTTGATTACACTGTATTGAAGACATTGAGGACAGAGATCCTGTCTCAACAGTTATAGAGCCTTACTCTTTTCACTTCTTTGAAATGAAAGTCAAAGTCACAGAACAAAATGTTGGAAAAAGAAAACAAGTGATTTGTAATAAACCTAGCATAAATCATATTGGTTTCCCTCTCGTGAGATTGCAATGGAGGGCTATAGTGTTTTTGCAGATGACTTATTTCTAAACAGTCATCTGATAAGTGATTCACTCATATGTTACAGTAATGGGATGCATTATGATGTTCGGTTTTTTCCTTCCACTAGAGGCAACTGCCATCATGCACATATCTGTCATGATTGAGCAAGAGTAATCAGCAAGAGCCCAAATGTGGTGGATGAAAGGCAGGATTGCAGTTGCAGTTCAGGTATCTATATAATAAAACAGTTTTAAAGTCCGTCGCCGTCAAGCGCTGAGTGCGTATGCGCGACGGACATTTAAAAACTGTTAGAAAAAAAAGGAAAGCGGAGCCGTTGGAGAGGCGCGCGTCTCGCCCTGTCTCACCTCCTCACAGCTCGATGTCAGCCCAGCACTCAGGGACCCCGGGGGGGCCATTAGATGTCATCGCGGCGGCGCGATGACATCTAATTCAGGCGCCCCCGCGTGTGCGGAGGAGGCGCCTGAAAGTGAGGGGGAAGGTCCTTCGGACCTCTCTCCCTCCCGATCGCTGGGGTGCACTGGGTTAAGCCAGGCACCGTTTGGAAGGGCACAGCCTGCCCTTCCAAACGGTGGCTGTCATTAACCCCTGGGGAGCCGGATCACGATTCGGTGCTGAAAAGCGCCGGATAGTGATCCTTTCCCGGAGCTGGCCAACATCTTGGATGTCGGCCAAGCCTCCGGGCACTCCCCCTGAGGACTGGCGTCATCGTGCATAGCACGATGACGCCAGTCCTGGAGTTAACCCGTAGCTGCCAGCAATGGTGGAGATAGGGGGTTCCAATGAACCCCCTATCTCCCGATCCGTGGCAGCTAGGGGTTATTGTTTGATATGGTTGGATCGGCCAGAGCATGGCCTTTCCAACGATACCAAACTTGAACATGTAAAAAGTTATTAAAAAATGTAAAATAAAAATAAAAAAATATTTAAAAAAAATTATAAAAAAATAAATAAACAAGTTTTTTTTTTTTGGTTTTGTTAATGCAGCAATATTGTTCCCATTTCAATTACAATGTGAACAATGATGCTGCACTAAAAAAATAGCGAAGTTTTCCCCAAAAAAAAATGTAACGAGTCCCCATTTCTAATTTTTTTAACAAGCACACCCCATAGAAAATATAACTGCAAACGATCGCATGTTAAAATGTGAAAAAAAACACTTTACACATTGTAAATGATTGAAAATTCGAATTTTATTGCATTTTTTGTTATAATATACAGACAGGACATGACGTATACATATAATAATGACGTATTATGAATCTGCCGAGTCTGCCGGAAAGAACGATATATAATATGTCTGGGTCATATATTAAACTATGGCTTCAAAACCCGGTTAAACATGATGAGCGAAAGCGGTAAAAATGACCTCAGCACAGAGGTGTGAAAAGCCTCAGCAGCGAAAGGGTTAAAAAAGTTAGGAAATCTAAAATTTCACCCAAAAAATGACTAAAAAATCCTAAATGAATAAATAAAGAAACGTTCATTCTATTGGTAGTAATCTACTTCCCATTCATAAATGAGCAATAAAAAACGAAATAACTCATAAAAAAGCGAAAAACCAACTGATCTGAAGCACCTGAAATGATCTGAATCACCAAAATGATCTGAATCACCGAATCGAATTGATCCGAAATTTCGGATTGATCAAAACTCTTTGGATGGTCGATATTTCCTTTTCGGAATTGCTCCCGAAATAAGAAGATGGTGAATTTCGTCTGACTTTTCAATACGGAACGAAACAAATTGCACATGTCTAATCTGAGGTCACTCACTACTGTACAGGGAATTATAATTTCTGAAAATACTTGTACAGTACAGATACAAGGTGTTACTGAAATTTCCATATACATGCATTGTGCCCACAAAAAAAATATTTTAATATTATCTGTATTTTTTGGAAGCTGCAATGCTAACAATTTTACTACGATCACTACAAATTCCCATAAGCGGATATCTGGCCATTTATATTTATCTTTTTATATCACAATTACTGTATTTGACACAAAAAAATTCTGCCTGGATGGTGATAATGCAGACTCCATAAGAAATTATGCAAGACAAAGGACACCATCTAAAGTTCAGAAGCTTTCATTCAAGCAATGTTTCTGTAAATGATAAACACATAAATGAAACAATAAAAATGAGCATGTCTACAATATTTTAAAGTTTAACTACCTCTGCTTTTTACAAAATTGCTATTCCTCCTTACATTTAAAATTTAACTACATGTCCCGTGTCTTAAATGATGATATGATATTTTTTTCAACAGTAAGCACTTGTTAGTGAAAGCATTAAATGAGTATTTTATCGGGAAGACCTTATAATCCTCATCTACAACGTGTTCTTTTGCACTCAGACTGAACACAAAATGACACCTTCTTTTATATTTTGTTGTTTTGTTGTAGAATCTTCTAGCTGCAGGGCTTTGCCCTCGAAGATTTTCTAGCTTTTGTCAAACACCTTTAGTCAGTGTCCTGGAAATGTCATGTCTAGCATCTGTTTATTAGAAACTACACTGAGCTGGTCAACTGTGTCGTTGTTTTTGTCCCCTGCCAGTAGTTCCTATTTAAGTTATCCTGATGATTTTTCTTGTGTATTCATAGCAAACAGAGACGCGCACAGCAGAATACTTTGGGTTGTTCAATTTGGACATTTATTTTTTGCTCAAACCACATTTTATTTGAGCAGCAGCTTGGTTTATCCTTTCATTAAAGGGTACAAACGAATCCAGTGCTGGGGCAGGACGGTTGCTTTTTTCACCTTTTTTAGCATTTTGTTGGGAGAAAAGGGGTACTATGCCTATGCCTGCAATACTAATTGAATTTCTGTACAGTTTTATTGAATGAACATATATACAATAACAAAAAACATAAAGGCCTGATTTAATACAGATAAGCTGGTATTTTAGAAAAAATTATCAACTAGTTTCAAACAATAATTTTTTTCTATAATAAATACTATCTGGTATTTTAAGAAACCTTGGTTTCACTTTCATTCTACTCCTTGCTGCTGGACCATATGATCCTACCGGAGGATCCCTCCACCGGACATCTTTACCTCCATTGGTGAGTGGATATTTGTCCAAGCAAAAAACATCTATACAGTTGTACTAAAATATCTGCTGTTCTGTGCTTCTTTCTTGGAGGAATATTGCATCTACTCTCAGGGGGATTGGGGCAGACAAGTCAGCCCAATAACGCCTGTAACATGTCCACAGGAGAGCTTGTAGCTCTCATAGAGTGTGAGTAGTTATATCGTCTTCCCTTTGTATTATATATACATACAGTATTATACCATTGGAGTCATTTTGTCTCCCCTTTTCGTTTGAGGTTCTATATCTCAAGAAAAGAAAAAACAGATCTGCTCTATCTGTACCATTATCCTGCTACCTGAAGAATCAGATTTATGTATGTACACAGTATGACCTTTCCAGCGATGGCTATCTTTAACTCCTTAGTTAACAGTCCGATTGGTTCCAGACCGCAAACTACTTCTGGAGGTGGCTGACATCTTGGATGTCAGCCAAGCCTCCGGGGTCTCCCCTCACCCAATGACATCATCACACATGTGCACAATGATGTCAGTTATGGAATTAACCCCTAGTTGCCAAGGGGATTCCCTATGGAGCTAGAGGGTCATGTTTGGTATCATTGGAAAGGCCAGAGCCAGGGTACATGGAAAAAATATGTCTTTTTTAAATTGATTAATGCAGTGTTATTGTTCACATTTCAATTATAATGTGAGCAATGATTCTGCACTAATGATTTTTATTCATTTCAGTTTTAGCTAAAATCACGTATTTTCTCAGAAAAATAAAGTAAGGAGTTCCCATTTTTAATTTTTTTAACAAACGTACCCCATAGAATATATAACGGAAGAAGGCTTGAAAAATAAATTTTTTGTTGCAACATTCTGGCAGGGCATGATGTATACATATAAGAATGATATATTCTAAATCTGCTGAGTCTTCCAAAAAAAAAATCGTATATAATTTGTCT
This sequence comes from Leptobrachium leishanense, assembly GCA_009667805.1. Classification (NCBI taxonomy): domain Eukaryota; kingdom Metazoa; phylum Chordata; class Amphibia; order Anura; family Megophryidae; genus Leptobrachium; species Leptobrachium leishanense. The sequence goes on along the minus strand of CM019067.1, from coordinate 122,384,949 downwards.
GGGTTGTATAATAAAATGTGACTTCAAATCGTGCTTAAACATGATGAGCTCAAAACTGTAAAAATGAGCTCAGCACAAAGAAATCAGGGTGAAATGACCCAGCAGTGAAGGGGTTAATGGCTTGAATCTAGCCCTTGATAGTCAACCTTAGAGTTGGTAGCTCAATCCATTGCTTAGCTTTGGCTTTTCATACATATAAAATATATCCACACAGTCTAATGTGACTCTGATTGCTAATAAGGTGATGTTACCTTTAAACTGCATTAGTTTATAGCGCAAGTCCATGGGAACCAAGAATAGTTTCCAGTACAATTGCTTGTTAACACAAATTGCTAATCAGCCAATCACATGGCAGCAACTCAATGAATTTGGGCATCAAGACGTGGTGAAGACGACTTGCTGAAGTCCAAACCGTGCATCAGAAGGGGGAAGAAAGGGGATTTAAGAGACTTTGAACGTGGCATGGTTGTTGGTGCCAGATGGGCTGGTCTGAGTATTTCAAAAACTGCTGATCTACTGGGATTTTCACGCAGAACCATCTCTAGGGTTTAGAAGGTGTACCTAATAAAGTGGCCGATGAGTGTGTGTGTGTGTGTATTGTGCAGAGTCAGCAGGGCTGAGAGCAAGGAAGGGTTAACCTGGGAAGGCAGGTACTTCCCCTACAGCCCTTCCTGTTAAAAAACAAAAATAACACTGGTTAGAGAGTGATGTAGCTGAGAGTCACACAGAAAGCTGTGTGTGTGGGGCTGCTCTGGAGCAAGTGGACTCAATCTGGGTGAGATTACGTGAACGCACCTCGCAGTGCAAATTTATTGAAAGACTTTTTCTTTATGTTTGCTGATTTCTGAGGAAAGCCATTTACTTTGCTGTTTTGCCGAAGGAAGCTGTTTGTGCTGTTGCTGCTGGATGAAATAAAAACAAGGAAAGGAAAAAAGGATTGCTTATTTATATCAGAACTATGTTATAGGTGCACGTGTACCCCTGGGGTTCCGGACAATTGGTGGAGGATGTGGGCAGTTTGAGGTTACATGCCAACCTGATATCCAGGGTGAAAACTGCCCAAAGCATTGCAAACCCTGACATGGAGGAGCCTGACATGGAGGAGCTGGTTAAGCACCTAGTACAAGCCACAGTGGCTCAACAGCAGATCAGTGCACAGGCAGTTGCAGCCCAACAGGAGACCAATTGCCTGCTGGCTGAACAGATTGCAGCATTGCAAACCACAGTGACGCAGCAAGTCAGAACGGTCCAGGAAGTTGGAGAAACACCAAGTAATCCTTGGAAGGTTGTGCAGCGGGCTCTGCAAAAGATGACCCCAGCAGACAGTGTGGAGGCTTACCTTTCCCTCTTTGAGCGAATTGCCACATGGGAAAGGCTGCCTGAGATGGACTGGGCAGATGTACTGGCCCCTTTCCAGATCGGTGAGTCCCAACAAGCATTTTTCGACCTGGCCCCTGAAACTGCATGCGTGTATACACATCTGAAAGCAGAGATTTTGGCTCGAATGGGGGTGACTGGTACTTTAAGGGCAAACCGGGTCCATGCCTGGCAGTATGACCAGGTCAAACCTGCCCGTGCACAGCTGTTTGCCCTGCTGCACCTCCTGAAGGACTGGTTACAGCCAGAGAAACTTTCCCCACAGCAACTGGTGGAGCGGGTTTCCCTGGACCATTTTGTGCATGGCCTCTCCAAGGGACTGTATCATTGGGTGACCCAGACAGAACCTCAAACCCTGGATGAGATGGCTGCAGCAGTAGAGTGATACACCTGTGCTGAAAGTTTGTCAGGGTACCCTGCACCAATCAGAGAGGTGCGTCCTGGAACAAGGATGTTTACAGACACACGCACTGTGTCTGCTCTGGTGCGGGCTATTCATAATAAAGGCACCACAGCAACTAACCCCACCGGGATCTTGCCACTGGAAAGAGGGCCCCGCGACATGTGTTGCTGGACCTGCCACCAACTGGGTCATCTGGGTGCTAGTATCCAAAGCGAGAGGAGCCCATGGAGTGCGATGTGAGCCGGCGCCGCTCCCTGTATGCCTATGCGGCCTGTGTGTCCACAAGAAAAAAGCCACATGAGAGAGTCGTGCACGTTAATGGTATGGAGTTTGTTGCTCTCCTTGACTCTGGAAGTGTCGTTACTCTGCTTAGAGCAGACAAGCTGCAGGGAAATCTGGTCCCTAAAAAGTACGTGGGGGTCATTTGTGTTTTGTGTGAATAGTGATGTCAAAGACTACCCTGTAGGCTTGGTAACCCTGTCTACCTAAGTAGGAACTTGAAAGTTGGGGTGATGCCAGGGTTGCACCATGAACTGTTGATTGGACGTGACCTCCCTCTGTTCTGTGATTTGTATGAACAAAAGGTAAAGAGTTCTGAATCCTCCCCCAAAAAAGGAGGATGGCAAACCTGTACTTGCTGAATCTGACCCGGGTCCCTTAGAAGTGTTTGCAGGGTTAGAGGTGGAAGCAACTTCCTCTGACCCTGACCTCGGTGACCTAGAGGTTTCCCGGGAAGATTTTCTGAGTGCTCAGATGAGGGACCCCTCTCTTATCCCTGCCAGAGACCAGTGAACTGTATTAAATGGTGAAGCCCAGCAACCTGGGGCAAATAATCGGTTCCCCTATTTTGCTGTAAATGCTGATTTACTTTACAGGGTAACAAAAAAGAATGATGAAGTTGTTGAACAACTGATGATACCCAAGCCTTTTAGGTGCACCGTGCTACAGTTGGCCCAAGCTCATTTGCTTGGGGACATCTTGGGGCGGTTAAGACTCAGGAACGGGTCTTACAGCGATTTTGTTTGGCCTGGAGTGTACCGGGAAACAAAGGACTTCTGTGACTCCTACCCAACCTGCCAAATAACCACCCCAACACCCCATTTTCAGAGTCCTTTGGTGCCGCCTCCAATTATTGAAGTGCCGTTTCATCGCATAGCCATGGACTTGGTCGGCCCCTTAGTCAAGTAGCTAGGGGACACCAATACATCTTAGTAGTCCTTGACTATGCCACCAGGTATCCTGAAGTGGTCCCCTTAAGGAACATGTCTTCCAGGATCATTGCACGGGAGTTGTTTCAGATGTTCACGGGAACAGGGCTCCCGTCTGAGATCCTGACTGACCAAGGAACACCCTTTATGTCTAAGATAATGAAAGAACTGTGGAAACTGTTCAGAATTAAACATTTTCGGGCACTCAGTATATCATCCACAAACTGATTGTTTAGTGGAGCACTTTAACAAAACCCTGAAGGGAATGCTTAAGAAAGTGGTTGAAAAGGATGGCCGTGACTGGGATTTTCTGCTACCCCATTTATTGTTTGCAATACGAGAGGTACCCCAGGCATCCACGGGGTTCTTGCCATTTGAACTGGTTTATGTAAGACACCCCCGTGGATTACTGGACATAGTTAAGGAGACTTGAGAGCAAGAAACCACACCTAATCGGAGTGTAGTTGAACATGTCGCCCAAATCCAGGATCGCATGGCGAGCGTAATGCCCAGAGTCAGGGAGCATTTGCAGGTTGCACAGGCGACTCAAAGTTGCTTGTACAATCGGTCTGCCAAGGCCAGAGCGTTTCAACCTGGTGATCGGGTTCCGGTGTTAGTGCCCACAGTAGAAAGTAAATTTCTGTCAAAATGGCAGGTACCTTTTGAGATCATTGAGAAGGTAGGGACGGTTAACTATAAGGTCTTCCAGCCCTCCAGGAGAAATCCCTACCAAAGTAGTTGGTCGAGCCCTATAGTCTTGGTACCCAAGCCCAATGGGATCTGGAGGTTTTGTAATGATTTCTGCAAGTTAAATGAAGTTTCCAAACCAGATGCTTACCCCATGCCTTGGGTAGAGGAGTTTATTGAGAGGTTAGGTCCTGCCCATTTCATTTCCACCCTAGACTTAACCAAAGGGTACTGGCAGATTCTCCTTTCAGAAGAAGCCAGAGAAAAAACTGCATTTGCATACCCCCGATGGATTATGGCAGTATGTCACAATGCCTTTTGGGTTACATGGGGCCACAGCCACTTTTCAGAGGGCCATGGATCAAGTCCTAAAACCCCATAAGGAGTACTCAGGAGCTTACCTGGATGACATTGTCATCTTTAGCCGAGACTGGGAGAGTCATTTGCAGAAGGACCAGTTAGTCCTGGTTGCCCTCTGAATGGCAGGATTCACAGTGAACCCTGAGAAAAATATGCTTGGGTTAGAAGAGGCCCGCTATTTGGGTTATGTGGTAGGTCAAGGACTGATTAAACCCCAATTGAACAAAGTGGAGGCTATTAAAAAATGGCCCCATCCTCTAACGAAAAAACAGCTGTGTTCTTTTCTGGGAATTGTGGGTTATTAGGCCCGTGTCAGACAAACGTAGTAATCACGTCCGTGTTGCCTCACAGTTTAACGTCCGTCGTAGCATAGAATCATGAGCAATAGAGACCCACACACAAAGTGCGTCCGCACCGAACTGCACACGCACATCGCACGTTGCAAACGGACGCAAGTTAGGCAAGAAAATAAAACCGCTAGAACAGACATGCAGAGTGTGCCACGTCCGCGAAGCGTTGTGTGTGTGTGATGTAACGTAGTCAGATGGACCGCATTTGCGATGTCCAGCACCTTGATGCACAAAATGGTTTTTCATATCATGTATCAATTTTTATAATTTTTCATATTTTATTTCCCATAGTTCCCTTTCTTTTCCAACGTCCGTCAAGAAAAATGCATTGTGTGGTGTCTGCAGTATCTTCCATCAGTACATCTGTCCTTTATGCACGGACGCACAATGCCCTCAGAATGCGCTCGTCTGACATTAGCCTTACAGAAGGTTTATTCCTAAATTTGCTAGCCTGGCCTCACCTCTGACAGACCTCACCAAAGGAAACAAGTCCACAATGATCCACTGGACTGGGGAGGCCGAAGCAGCATTTTGCAAGATGAAACAGGCGTTGTGTCAAGAACCTGTCCTTGTAGCCCCGAACTTTCAGGAGGAGTTCTTAGTCCAGACTGATGCTTCAAAACTAAGACTGGGGGCGGTTTTGTCTCAGGTGGTTGGGGGGGGAGAACACCCTATTGTATATTTGAGCCGGAACCTCACTCCGGCTGAGAAAAAATATTCCATTGTGGAAAGAGAATGTCTTGCCATAAAATGGGATCTGGAGAAGCTTCAGAGACTACCTGTTGGGCAGACCCTTCAAACTGGTGTCAGACCATGCCCCTCTTACTTGGATTGCACAGAACAAAGAGAGGAACTCCAGAGTCACTAGATGGTTCCTTTCCCTTCAAGACTTTAAGTTTAAAGTGTTGCATAGACTGGAGAAAGTACATCAGAATGCAGACGCCCTTTCCCGGGTCTATTGTCATTTTGTCCAGGCCCCTGGCCAGGGACAGAGGGGGGATATGTGCAGAGTCAGAAGGGCTGAGAGCAAGGAAGGGGTTAACCTGGGAGGGCAGGTACTTCCCCTACAGCCCTTCCTGTTAAAAAACAAAAGTAACACAGGTGAGAGAGAGAGTGATGTAGCTGAGAGTCACACAGAAAGCTCTGTGTGTGGGGCTGCTCTGGAGCAAGTGGACTCTATCTGGGTGAGATTACGTGAACCCACTACACAGTGCAAGTTTATTGAAAGACTTTTTCTTTGTTTGCTGATTGCTGAGGAAAGCCATTTACTTTGCTGTTTTGCTGAAGGAAGCTGTTTGTTCTGTTGCTGCTGGATGAAATAAAAACAAAGAAAGGAAAAAAGGATTGCTTATTTATATCAGGACTGTGTTAGACAGTGGCAAGAAAAAGTATGTGAACCCTTTGGGATTACGTGGAGTTTTGCATGAATTGGTCATAAAATGTGCTCTGATCTTCATCTAAGTCACAACAATTTGAAAAACACAGTCTGCTTAAACTAATACAACACAAACATTATATGTTTTCATATATTTATTGAACATAACATGTAAACATTCACAGTGCAGGGTGGAAAAAGTATGTGAACCCCTAGCCTAATGACTTCTCCAAGAGCTAATTGGAGCCAGGAGTGAGCCAACCTAGAGTCCAATCAGTGTGATATTATTGGATGTGTTGCTGAAAGCTGTCCTGCCCTTTAAAAACACACACCAGTTTTGGGTTTACTGGTTTCAAGAAGCACTGCCTGATGTGAACCATGCCTCGCAGAAAAGAGCTCTCAGAAGACCTACGATCAAGAATTGTTGACTTGCATGAAGCTGGAAAGGGTTACAAAAGTATCTCCAAAAGCCTTGATGTTCATGTGTCCACGGTAAGACAGACTGTCTACAAATGGAGAAAGTTCAGCACTGTTGCTACTCTCCCTAGGCATGGTCGTCCTGTAAAGATGACTGCAAGAGCACAGCGCAGAATGCTTAATGAGGTAAAGAAGAATCCTAGAGTGTCAGCTAAAGACTTACAGAAATCTCTGGCACATGCTAACATTTTTGTTGACACATCTACAATAAGGAAAACATTAAACAAGAATGGAGTACATGGGAGGACACCACGGACGAAGCCATTGCTGTCCAAAAAGAATATTGCAGCACGTTTGAAGTTTGCAAAAGAGCACCTGGATGTTCCACAGCACTACTGGCAAAATATTCTGTGGACAGATGAAACCAAAACTGAGTTGTTTGGAAAACTCCACTGTGGGGAGAAAAAAAGGCACAGCACACCAACATCAAAACCTCATCCCCACTGTAAAACATGGCGGAGGAGCATCATGGTTTGGGGCTGCTTTGCTGCCTCATGGCCTGGACGGATTGTTGTCATTGATGGAAAAATGAATTCCAGAGTTTATCAAGACATTTTGCAGGAAAACGTAAGACCATCTATCTGCCAACTGAAGCTCCCCAGAGGATGGGTGATGCAACAGGAAAATGACCCAAAGCATACAAGTAATTCAACAAAAGAATGGCTTCAACAAAACAAAATACACCTTCTGGAGTGGCTCAGTCAGAGTCCTGACCTCAACCCAATTGAAATGCTGTGGCATGACCTTAAGAGAGCGAATCACACCAGACATCCCAAGAATATTGCTACACTGAAACAGTTTTGTGAAGAGGAGTGGTCCAAAATTACTCCAGATCATTGTGCAGGTCTGATCTGCAACTACAGGAAATGTTTGGTTGAGGTTATTGCTGCCAAAGGAGGGTCAACCAGTTATTAAGTCCAAAGGTTCACATACTTTTTCCACCCTGCACTGTGAATGTTTACATGTTCTGTTCAATAAAAACATGAAAACATATAATGTTTGTGTTTGTATTATTTTAAGCAGACTGTGTTTTTCAAGTTGTCGTGATTTCGATGAAGATCAGAGCACATTTTATGACCAATTCATGCAAAACTCCACGTAATTCCAAAGGGTTCACATACTTTTTCTTGCCACTGTAGGTCCATGTATACCCCTGGGGTTCCTGACAGTATATGCATATATATATATATTGTACCAGTATGGTGCTATGAGTTGATCGGTGTGGTATGTACACTGAAGATTATAGTTGGAATCACCTCTTCTAGACCTTCTGCCCTGTTTTTTGTATTCATAGTATATGTTGTTTTTATTATGTGCTTTGTGCTATAACAGTCCATTGCTTTGGGCAATGGGATAGGTGATACTGCACTGCTGTGGCTTTTTTCTGTGATTTTATTTAATTGATTAACCCCTTCCATGCGGAGGACGCGCTGAGCGCGTCCTGCCGCATGTGCACTTCGCTGCAGAGGACGCGCTGAGCGTGTCCTCCCTTTGCAGTATTGATCGGCCAGAATTCCGGCCGATAGCGGCTGCCCCCCAGTGCGGGTTGACATCCTCGATGTCAGCCCAGCCTCCGGAATCCAGGCGGGCACAATAGACGTCATCGCGCCAGCGCGATGACGTCTATTACAGGAACCCCCCGCCAGTGCGCGGGAGGTGCCTGATGTGGAGGGGGGAGGTCCTTTGGACCTCTCTCTCTCCCCATCTGGGCGGGCCACAACCTAAAGGTAGGCACCGTTTGGAAGGGCACAGCCTGCTCTTCCAAGCGGCGGCTGTCTTTAACCCCTAGGGGGCTGGATCGTCATATGGCGCTAACAGGCACCGTATCGTGGTCCCCTCCCGGAGCTGGCCGACATCTTGGATGTCGGCCAAGCTTCCGGGATATCCCCCTACCGAGTGGCATCATCGCGCAAAGCGCGATGACCTCAGTTCTGCAATTAACCCCTAGCTGCCACCTACGGTGGAAATAGAGGGTTCCAATGAACCCCTATCTCCCGATCCTTGGCAGCTAGGGTTTAATGTTTGGTATCATTGGAACGGCCAGAGCATGACCATGTATAATATAAAAATAATAATAATAAAAAAAAGATAAATAAAATTAAAAAAATTTAAATTAAAAATGTTTTTGTTTTTTTTATTAATGCAGCAGTATTGTTCTCATTTCAATTATAATGTGAACAATGATGCTGCACTAACGATTTTTTCTTTGGGGGGTGTTTGCTAAAAAACACATAATTTTCCCCAAAAAAATGTAACGAGTCCCCACTTCTAATTTTTTTAACAAGCGCACCCCATAGAAAACATAACTGAAAAGGCTTGCATGATAAAATGTGAAAAAAACCACTTTACACAATGTAGATGATTGAAAATTCAATTTTTATTGCATTTTTTGTTATAATATTCAGGCAGGACATGACGTATACGTATAATAATGATATATTATGAATCTGCCGAGTCTGCCGGAAAGAAAGATATATAAAATGTCTGGGTTGTATAATAAAACGTGGCTTCAAGTCGCGTTTAAACAAGATGAGCGAAACCGGTAAAAATGAGCTCAGCACAGAGGTGTGAAATGGCTCAGCAGCGAGAGGGTTACTAAAGATTTTTATGTGGATTTTTCTCGGTTTTATTGCTGCTCGCTTATTGCTGGGAAGTTGTGTTGGACCTGGGAACAGTGTATTGCACTTTAGATTGTGTGTTTTTCCTACACAGAAAACACACTGCATCAAGGATGTATAGCACCAAACTAGATTGTAAGCTCCCACAAGAACATGGCCCTCCATTCCTCCTGTATCTGTTGTTGAAATATTGACTTGTCTTTTTGGTGTATTGCAGAATTGTCTTTTCTTACCCATTGTACCTTTGCACAGCGCTGCGTCATATGTTGGTGCTTAATAAATAATAAATAATAATAGTGATATTCAAAATAGATTATATACAGAACATGATAATTTTACAGATGTTTTTAACCTGCTTCGATTGCTGCATAAAATAGTAACGATTTGAATTGATTTCTGGTACCTTTTACTGCAACCGAATGTCATCTTGGGCATTAGAACATGCGTTAGTAACATTTTAGAAGCAAACTATAAAGTTCTTTGTTGTTTTGGCACCACGGCATAGCAACTTAAGCTAGTTATTTGAATTATTCCTATTTACATTTCAATTTACAATGTATGGTATGCCATTTTTCCTTACATTTTGAATATAGGAACTAACGTACAGCTGTGGATGCTAACAAACTCATAGTTGTCTGTCAAGCGACTTGAATATGGTATGACGTACCAACTAGTGACTGCATCATTAACCTCCTTGTACTACAATAAGCAGTAGTATCAACGAGTATCTAGATAAAATTCACAAATTCTATCAAATCACCACTACGATATAGACATGTGGCAGTAGAAATCTAGATAATTTCAGCACTATGGATATTGTTTCAACTTTTTCATTTAGCAGTAAAATTATGCAACACTAGATTGCCCAGTACAGACAATAAAACATCTAATTTCAATTTAGTAGACACATACAGGCTTATTCAGAGAAAGTTCACTTCTCCAAAACTTCTCTAGAGTTTGATAGTGAATTATCTATCAATATGTTTTGTCAATGATAGTCAATTATCTATAATTATAAGTTTTGAATTATCTCCCTGATAATTTACCATAATTTAAAATAATTCCCACCCCGTTATTTTCACATTTCTTCTTTATAAAGATTCTAATAAAAGCCATATTTTTCGGAATGCCAATAAATCAATCTGAACATATTCAGACTGATTTGGTAACATACAACTCTGACACGTTTCGGTTTGTGGAAGCTTCCAAAATTCAGCAGAATTTTAATTTGGGTCTAACTGAAACGCATATGTCCAATATCTAGCAACAATTGTCAAAACTCCTCTGTATGAAAAGCACATTCTTGACAGTTAAATTTGAGACGGAAGGCAAGAACTTTCTCGTTTTTGATTAACTTTATAAACTTTAAGCAGCACTGTTAAAGATCAGAAAATTAGATTCAAGTGCTAAAGATAACAATTTGATTCATCATCCAAGCTGTTGAACAAGTATATAGCACTTTGCTACAATTTCCTGATGACAAGGATGCTGAGAGTCTAGTGTGTTTGTCTTCTGGTAATGTTTTAACAAACAAGGTGTTCATAACGGTAACAATTAGCATTTATATAACAATATAATTACTGAACTTGTACTTGGTTTTTCTTTTGCAATATGAAGGAGACTATTTTTAAAAGGCTTTATCTATCCAAAGCTTGCAAAATATCTCTGCCTGTTGCATATTGACATATTTACTATTCCAATAACAAGTTATAAAGGTTCTTCAAGGATACAGGTAAACATATATGGATAAACTTGCAAAACTTTCAAATGACTTGGCTGTGTTTTAATGGCTTAGTGTACCTCACAAAGGGTGCCTGAGCAAGTTTCCTCAATTATATTGTATAAGAATTGCATTTTTTATAAAGTTAAATATCTTCAAAACAACTTGACCAATTTGCTTGAAACTTGTTATTGAATAAGCCACTGGTAATGATTAAAATGACAGTTTTTTAAGACAATGCACTTTGATTTGTTGTGCAAACTTAAACATAAACTTAATTTGAATTGAGATTTTACATTTATACACTTTTGTATATGTGTTGAAGCCTTTGATTTTATGATAGTTTCTTTTCTTTGAAAACTGTAATTGAAAATTTTTATGAAATCCAAAAAAGTGATTTTGTCAAAATAAATTTTATATATATATCTTACATCTAAGATGGCATCCTCACCGGAAATAGGCCGCGATCCGGTGCTGATTGGTACTAGATCGGAACCTGGCACCTAAGGGGTTAAAGAGAGGCATCGCTGGAAAGGAAAGAATGACCTTTCCAGTGATGACTCTCTTGACTTTGTACCCCTTTGCAATGGGGAGATAGAGGGGTCCGAATGACCCCCCCCCGTCCCCTTCAGGCACTCCCCCTGCTCTGGCAGGGGAGGTCCTGAAACTGACATCAATGAGCCCGGCGGGATATAAATCTACAGGTCTGACTTCCAGGAAGTAAGACCTGCGTGGGGCCTCAGACGGAGAAGTGAGTTTCGGGCAGGAGGGGGCTTCAAAGCAATAACGTGTTGGGGGACGTCCTCTGCATACAGCGGGGACACATCAGGACGTCCCCACACGTCATCTGCTTTGAAGGGTTAAGGGAATGGCGTAGCAATAAGGGGGCCAGTTAGTCAATATTTTGGGGTCTAGCGCAGAACAAATAGTGATTATTAACCCTTCACTACTTATCCAATAATCTGCTTATATAATGAAAATATTAAGTTTGCCACCTACGTTTGGGCTAGTGTATAACTCCCAAAATGTACTACATACATAAGGAAAACTACAAGAAGCTGAATTTGCACCAGACACAAGTGCAATATACTGTGCAGTTAGCAAATTCTGCTCAGAAGATAATGCACACATGTGTAATATGGTATGCCACAAATTCATGCAGAAAACCTCTTATACTTCTTGTTGGTTCACCAATGCATGAATCTAAAAAATAAAATAAAACCAAACAATCAAAAGTGAACTATTATTTTTAAGCAGGGATATCTACATAAACGCGAAAGTCCTGACTGACTGACTGACCGATTGACTGACTGACTGACTGACTGATCAACGCCCAGCTGAAACTGTTTAACCTAGGAAAGTGAAATTTTGAAGGTGCACTGTTTTTATGACATAGGCACCCACTAAGGAAGGGATTTTCGGAAACTCGGCCCCTATGGGGGTGAAAAAGGGGGTTGAATATTTTAAAGAGGATACCTATAGCTAAAAAACAGAAGATGTTACAGACATGAAAATCGGTATTTAGATTCGTCTTGAAAAAAACAAAACACGTATTTTACGTTTTTCAAAAATCCAAGTGGGGGGCAAAAAAGGGGGTTAAATATTTTAAACATGATGCCTATATCTCGAAAACAGAAGATGTTACAGACGTGAAAATCGGTATTTAGATTCTTCTTGAAAAATAAAAAAACATGTATTTTACCATTCTCCAAATATCAAGTGGGGGGTCAAAAAGGGGGGCGGGTTAATACTTTTATCAGTATACCTATATTTCAAAAACCATAGATGTTGCAGGTATGAAATTTGGTATTTACAATCATCTTGAAAAATAAAAAAAAACATGTGTTTTACCATTTTTCAAAAATCCCAAATTGGGGGGGGGGGGGGTGAACGAAAAATCTCATGTTTCTTTTAAAAAAATTTTAACACATCCCAAAATCCACGCGAGCGAAGCTGCGGGCAAAAGCTAGTTGTAAATAAAAATGGAACACGCATGTGAAGGAACCGTTCCCTTCCGTCTGTCCTGGCTCTCCAGACACCCCTTCGTTGCGGTCAGCCTGGCTACTGGGAGCGCTGTCCTCAGCGCCTCGAGCGGCTTGACCTGCCTGCTTCTGTTCCTCTGCCCTGGAGCTGTTAGGAATCTCCAGAAGGCCGCTCTCTGCCTTCTGAGGGTGAGTGTGGAGTGTAGCGTAGTTTGTAATAAAGACACCAGGCGCGGCTGTATGCTTTAAAACAGGATCCTCTCTCTCTGAGCTCTGAGAGTTCTCTGACTTTTTAATGAACAACCACCATTTATGCTGAAGTCCAACAGTCATAATTTGCATACCCATACTAATTACTAGTCATAATTTGCATAGCCATACTAATTACATTATGTCAGTTATTTACAATAAACATTCTTTACATTCTCTAGCCTTCAGCTCACACAACATTTGTATATCCATTGTTCTAACACATCAGATTAAACACACACTATCAGAGATCCCTTGAATTAAACATGCAGCTAGATAATGGGAAAAGCCCTGGTGCATAAATTACACAGCAGTAAAGCTTGTTTACTGTATACACAAAAACACATTTACCTACAGGAATATAAGTATTTTTAAAACCAAAGCTACGCCATTTTACACTAAACTAAATTAAACTCAAACCAAACGATGTAAAATATATTTAAAACCACACGATAAAAATGAACATAAAGTCTCTTGGGGTTTGAAGCATGGAGCGTTACATCAGCTCCATGACAACGCATAATATTCAGAGCTATTTAATTTGTCTGTTTGCAGGGTATGTAGTCAACTATTTGACTTATCCTGCCTCCAGTACCCCTTCAGTACCAATACAAGAGACTCACTGATTTAAAATAATACGTCACTATGGTCTGTTGTACGGTTTTCTTTTTGTGAGATTCGTGGACTGGTGAATCAACCAGTATAAGAAATTTTACTGCATGGATTTGTGAAACACCAAATTACACATGTTTGCACTATATTTCGTACAGTATTTGGTCACCGCACAGTATATTTTACTTACGTCGCTGTGGAATCAACTTGTAGTTTTTTCGTATGTATATAGCAGAAATTATTTACTCAATTTCAATCAGGGTTATTCAGAGAGCGTGAAAAGCAGGAGAATGACTGGAGAATAACTGGAGAATGAAAAATTCTAGGTCAAAATAGCCAAACCAGAAAAATTCTCCCTTGCATCTCACTTTCCAAATTGGCTATTTTGACCTATAATTTTTCATTCTCCAGTCATTCACGCTCTCTGAATAACCCTGAATGTGTACGTACAGGTAAGGCAGCTGTTACACATGCGCATTTTCGCGTCTGTCTGACCATACTCTTTGCTGTCTGTCAAAGGAGTCACTAGAAAACAACACACAAAGCACGTATGCACTTTTTCAGGCACGTGCAACGCATATTGCAGCAGACACCAAAATGTCATCGACGTGAAAAACTACAACGGACGTAGAGAAACCCCTGCATACAGCTTTTTTCTTCATTTTCTCAAAGTCAGGCAAAAATACCTGATACAATACAGCAATTCTTTTTATCAACGTCAGTCAAAACGAACTGATACCATGTAACCACAATCTCATCTGTTATAACAATGGACGCACAGTGTGCAATCAGTGCGCTCATGTGATCGCAGCCTAATGGGTATATTTTGATTAAGGATGGGCTGCCGGTTCGATGTAAATGTGAGTTCGCATCGAACACTGGCCGTTCGACCGTTCGCCGAACATTTCCGCGTGTTCACCACGTGTTTGCCCACAATGCACCACAATGGACCACAATGCACTTTTCCACTGGCCTGAAGCTTGTAATTGGCTACAGCCTTGCACCTGACCACAGGTCAGGTGCAAGACAGGTGCAAGACTATGCCAATCAGGGCTCAGAGTCCTGATTGGGCAAATTTTGCCCAATCATGGGCTCACAGAGCTAAGTTTCGCAGCACACTATATAAGGCTTCCCCGCAGCCCTAGCGTGTGTGTTGCAGGAGTGAATCAGAGAGGAGAGGAGATTGTTGCATTTGCAGGGACAAGCTGACAGTGGCAAATAGCAGGGAACTGGCAGCCTGGCTGTGAAATATCATACCACAATTGAATCAGAGTTCATCTGTATCTTTAATCTTTATCTATTCAGAGTTGAATCTGTGTCTTGCCAGCTATCAGGGTGTATCACTGACTTCTAGCAGAGTTCTTGAAATGCTTGATGCTTGATGCGACAAATGACCACCTGCCACGCATCCCGTTGGCACAACACTTTGCATAGGTCCTCCTCATCTGTCTCTACCCCCACTATATGTCCTGCCATGTCATTGCCTACAACCTCCACTGACAAGGATGATGCTAGTAATGGGTGTACCAGGTCCTTCCTCAGAATGTGACAGCATCCCATCAGCTGCAGATTTATGCAGTCAGATTTCGTTGCCCCAGCTGCTGCAGCATAAGAAAAAATATATTCCCAACCATCCCCTTGCACAGCGTCTAAATGCCAGCTTGGCAAAATTACTCGCATTACAGCTGCTGCCTTTCCAGCTGGTGGTCTCTGCCTCCTTCTGTGAATTTGACGAATGTGCTGTACCACAGTGGCAGGTTCCAAAATGCCAGTTCTTTTCACAGAAGGCCATTCCAGCACTATACCAGCACGTGGAACACAATGATATGGAGTCATTGGGAAAGGCAGTCAGCAGCAAGGTGCACATTACTTTAGACACGTGGTCCAGCAAGCAAGGACAAGGCCATTACATTTCCTTCACGGCACACTGGGTAACTCTGCTTGCAGCTGGGAGGGATGCAGGACGGGGCTCTGTGCTGGAGCTTGCTCATCCACCACGCCTCCAAAAAGCTGCTTATATGATGTCTGTCTGCTCCACCACCTCTTCCTCCTCCTCCTTCCCTGTCTCTGGCGAAGTGGCAGTTAAACCGACGCGTGGCAGGGGCTACGCAATGGCTCAAGCAAAAAGATGCCATACTGTGCTTGAGCTGGTTTGTTTAGGGGACAGGAGCCACACCGGGCCAGAAATTCTGTCAGCTCTGCAGGGGCAGGCGCAGAGATGGTTAACACCATGCCAGCTTCAGCTGGGAATGGTCGTCTGTGATAATGGCAGCAACCTTCTCTCTGCCCTAAGCCTGGGTAAGTTGACGCATGTACCATGCCTAGCACACGTCCTAAATTTTGGTGGTACAGCTTTTCCTAACCAGGTACCCAGGACTGGCAGAGCTTCTCAGCCAGACCAGAAAAGTCTGCAACCACTTCAGACGGTCATTGCCAGCAAGTGTTCGCCTGGCAGAAATTCAAAGAGAATTCCACCTTCCCACAAACCGTCTGATCTGTGACATGCCCACCAGGTGGAACTCGACATTGGCAATGATGCAGCGTCTGCACAAGCAGCAGAGGGCCATCAATGAGTACCTGTGTGAGTATGGCACAAGGACAGGTTCAGGTCAACTTTGTTTTTTTTTCAGCAGTGGCTGATGATCAAGGATGCATGCACTGCACTGTCACCCTTTGAGGAGGCAATGAGGATGGTGAGCAGGGACAGTGCATGCATCAGTGACACAATTCCTTTAGGATTGCTGCTGGAGCGCACTCTGCTGGTAATTATAGATGTGGCACTAGAGGCAGAGCAGCGGGAGGAAGAGGAGTACTTCGCAAGCTCTCAAGGCCCCAGTCTTTAGGCAGACAGCATTCCTGCGGGTCCTCAGATCAGACAGGAGGAGGATGAGGAGGAATATTTAAGTTGTGGGGGCATTGAAGGTGGGGATTCCTCAAGGGGAGGGTTTTGTGTCCCCAGAAATCCAAGAACTAGTACGTGGCTGGGAGGAGGTAGTGCACGATACGGTCATCCTCAGCGACCAGGAACACTTGGAAGCTAATGTCACCTCCAACCTATGCTGCATGGGCTCCCTTATCCTGCAAAGCCTGCTAAAGGACCCCAGGATTCGTGCTATCAAGGAGAGGGATCATTATGGGTTGGCAACCCTATTTGAGGGAGGACAGTATGAAACAAGTTGTGGACGCTCTAAAGCGACACTGTGTAGCACCTATCCAGGCACTAGTAGGTTAAAAAGGGATGACACAGGTGCTTCTGAGGCTGCAGTTTATCAGAGGAAGAGCGGTGAATGGGGCCACTTGACTGATGTCTTTTGCAATTTTTTTAGTCCACGATGCCCAGGGACGTCAAATGTAGGCACCTATTGCCAACGTCTTCACCATATGGTGCAGGACTACCTAGGGGCAAGGGCAGACCTGGATACCTTTACAGCAGATGATCCACTTGCTTACTGGGTGTTGAGATTGGATCACTGGCCAGAATTTAGCCAATATGCAATGCAGCTACTAGGCTGCCCTTCATCCAGCGTGCTTTCTGAAAGGACGTCCAGTGACGCTGGAGGTTTTGTCACAGACAAAAGAGTGCGTCTGTCCACCGACTCTGTAGACCGGCTGACATTTCTAAAAATGAATCAGTCCTGGATCAGCAGCTATCACTCTCCTGATGCTGATGCAACTGAGTAGATTGGGGATCTCTTCTGCATTCCCAAAACCTCCACCACTGCACTCTTCCACAATACCTCAGAGGGGTTACATTGTGAAGGCACTAGCTGGCACCAAAAGCCAAAAGCCCAATATTTGGGTGCACTGACGCATGTACCAGATTCATATCATTGTAATATTTGACCGCAGGGTCCACCACCACTGCACTCTTCCACAATACCTCAGAGGGGTTACGGTGTAAAGGCACTAGCTGGCACCAAAGGTCCAATTTTAATGCACCTGTTGTTACTTTCATCCAAAGCCTGCATAAGTTTCACCATAATTTAGCCAAAAATTACTAAACTTGTTCTGCGTGTCCTAAAAGTCTCCTCTTTTCATACAGGCTGCTGCCCCAAGCAGTTGTTTATGAATAGATTAAAGGAAAACCATTTACCGTCATTTGAAATGTCTTTTTTTTCTTTTTAAATGTTTCTATACATCCTACAAATCCGCCACTTCACAGGCAGGTTATGGGGACCTCCTAGGCACGATTATTGAAGGAATTTTTCGTTTTTATTCTTAACCTTTATGTCATGGAAAAATCACTGTTCCTTTAAAAACGTTTATTTTAAAACCTTTTGTCCTTGTTTCCTGTCCCCCGGGGCACTACCCGAACCCCCATACACCTTTTATGGCCAATATCTTGCATATATGCCCTCTTGGAGGGCACTCAAAAAATCGAATGTTCGCGTCCCATTGACTTGCATTGAGTTCGAATCGTGTTCGCGTTCAAATTCGAACTTTTTAAATTGTTCGAATGCGAACCGAACACGGGGGTGTTCGGCCCATCCCTAATTTTGATGACTGAAGGTTTCAATTTTTTATCCAGTTGTTAAAAGCACCACAAAGCATATTTTAACATAATAGATTAAACCATAGACTTTATTAAAAAATAAATAGTAGCCGAGAAGTAATTCCCATAATCTTATGCTCCTGCCTTCATGCATAATAAACCAGACGCCTAATTGAATGTAATTTACAGTCAAACTCAAACAATTAACAAGTATAATTATTAATTCCAATTTAGATTAAGAGTACACATGCTCAAATATAATGTTTGCCAAGAACGCACTGTGAACATTTGCAATTTCAGAGTTTCCTAAATATCTCAAGACGTTTTTAAAAATACACCAACTTAGATTTTTTTTAGCAAAGTGTAAGACACCTATAAAACATTTTGAAAGACAGTTGAGGACAAAAAAGCAGCATGTCTTTGCCAGAAAAAGCTTCCAATCTCTTTAATGTGCTGTAAATGTTATCATAGGAATTCAGAATTTTTTGCTACAATGGCACATCACAAATTACCATCAGGCTTTCATTGGTTTTTAAGTAAAAGATGTATTTCCTTTGCCCAACAGTGAACAATAATATGGACATCTGTTGAGCATTTAGCTACAAACTAGGCACATAAAATTTTAATTATCAGCATCTTCAGTGTTTAAGACTGAACAGCTATCAACATATTTTTCATAAAGGAAGTCATGCACTACTGTCAGTTGTATTTATTACACCGAGGCACATTTTAATATAATAATGCAGATGTCTTCATTCTATAAGCCCCAATGGTACTTAAAATCTCGAATTTTATTACTTTTGCCTTTGGCCAAGCAATCATATAAACTTGCTAAATTCTGCTTTTTATTCTGCAGACCAGTTTTTCACATCCCAGTGTTATATTTCAATGTAAAATAATTACATATTTATAACGTCAGAAATCACTCAAGGTCATTTGAATTTTTCCATTTACTTAAACATATTTTCGATAGCGCATACATGTTTATGAATGTAACAAGATCATATTGTAAATGGGGTATGCATTTGAGCTGTAGAATTATTGCTTTTTCATGTGGCATGTAGACTGTGATGCTGTCAGTGAATTTTTATGTTGCTACTTCTTAATTAACTTCTTACCTGTCTTCGGGGTCATTTAAAAACAAAATTGGCAGTGCAGCCAATTTTTCTTCTACAGTCAGTTTAGAACCTCATTAAATCAGCGGTTTGATTTTATTGTCAAATTAAACTCTTCCAATAGTTGTTCAGTTTGTTTCTTTATTTTTCTATCTAAAATTTCACACATTTTCTATTACCAGACAGATTACCATTGAAGAAACTGGTATAGTGCAAACTATGTTACAGTTATTATTTTAATAGTTTTCGATATTTTCCAATACAATAAAGTGTTTTGCGTTCATGCAAATCTCCAGTTGTTCATGCAAATCTCCAGTTGTTTTCACGTCTGTAACATCTTCTGTTTTTCAGATATAGGTATCCTGTTCAAAAGTATTTACCCCCCCTTTTTTTCACCCCACTTGGATTTTTGTAACATGGTGAAACACGTGTTTCTTTATTTTCAAGAAGATTGTAAATACCAAACTTCACACCTGTAACATCTTTGTTTTTTGAAATATAGGTATACTGATAAAAGTATTCACACCCCTTTCACGCGACCCCCCTTAATTGGATTTTGGGAAAATGGTAAAACACATGTTTGGGTTTTTTCACAAAGATTGAAAATACCAAATTTCACACCTGTAACATCTTCGGTATTCGAAATATAGGTATACTGATAAAAGTATTCAACCCCCCCTTTTTGCCCCCCTAATGGATTTTCAGAAAAAAGTAAAATACATGTTTTTTAATTTTTCAAGACGAATCTAAATACCAGTTTTCAGGGCTGGAACATCTTTTGTTTTTGAGATATATGTATCCTGTTTAAAATATTCAACCCCCTTTTTTTGCCCCCCCCCCTCGACTTGGATTTTTGAAAAATGGTAAAATAGTTGTTTTTTTATTTTTCAAGAAGAATCTAAGGAGTTTGCTATTAAATCGATTTACAGTCCAATTTGTTTTATCTAACACTCTTAAACGTGCCTATTTATTATAATAAGATTCAAATGCTTAATTAATTGTATCTAGCAGGTACATTTAAAACTATAGACCATTAACCTGATGAACTACTTGATTGGCAATAATGGTCATCCTTCTGTTAGGAACCAGCATGCAGGATGCGGTTGCGAGCCCAGGGTGTAGTGATACAACTGGGAAACACTTGTGGTGAAATCATGTAGGGGTTTATTAAGCAAAACAATATAACATCAGAGAGGCGATGCAGGAAAGTCTCTAGGGGAAGTTCAGAGGGGGAGTCTTGGGGCAGTTGCAACAAAAGGGGTCTTGAGTCAAGGTTACCGGTAGGGATAATCCAGAGAGAGAGTCCAGGGGGATAGCAGGGGTCCAGTACACAAATATAAAGCAGGATCCTGGAGCTTCCTTCCAGGCTGGGTACAGATACAGATTGTGCTGATGCAGCAGAATGCAAAAGCACTCTGGGTAGGGTGTGCCTCTGCTAAATAGGGATCAGGGCTGATTGTACAGCTGCTGCTGCTGCTGCTGCTGCTGGAGAATCCAGCAAGGAAAGTCCAGCCGGGCAGCACTTCAAATGCAAGATCTGTGATTTCACAGTTTCTTGCCACGGCGACCTTTCCTTGGAGTGCTGGGGGACACCATGCAGGGGTCCTGACACCTTCTGTCACTGAAAATGTTCTGATAATGGAATATAGTGTAGTATTTTCTAGAAACAGGTAACTGTAGATAGGGAACTAATTAGACAACATGGGTAGGAATTAATTAAAAAAAATAAAAAAATTGAGAAAGGATTTTACCAGGATGGATACATTGAGATTTCTCTCGTTTTCAAGTATGTCCTGGGTGGTGAGTATGTACCATTACATGTCTTGCCCAAGGACACTTACTGGAGAGGTGCTCTTGCCGGGATCAAACCCATGTCTCCACAGGCTCTCTCCACGCAGAGCAGTGATGTTACCTCTACTCTACCCAGCCGGTACTATTAAAACCTCTACTCTGCCCAGCCGGTACTATTAAATCTCTGAATTAACAGGCATAATTAACTTATATTGAATCATAATTGGGGATTTTATTAGAGCTTTTACCCACTATGTTTTCCCACAACAGCTTGTGGTTCAAGGTTTAATATGTGACAATCCGATACCCTGCCAACTTCCTCATCCATTAATTCCTATGGCAGCTGAAGTGGTGGTTAAAAGAATAAAGGACAAGAGGATCGCTTAGATCTAGTGGAACATGATCAATGTGATCCACCAACATAAAGTGAAGTGACTGTTATTCATGGTCCGGTAGACCCAATTCCCCTGTATTGAGAATAACTCTGTTATTCCTCTGTTGCAGTCGCTCGGTGAAGAAGGAGAGCATCCACTGCCTCATTTGATAAAAAATTGAAGACAGAGAACAAATAGTTCTCTGAAGTTTTGCTTCTAGCACAGCACTATCCTGTGAGATCATGCATACCTCAGGTATTGTATGCAGATCTTCTACAATTGTCCATGCAGTCTTGTCCATGTATCCCAGAAGAGAATATCAGAGCCGCTGATGGTATCCATTAGCAGCTCCTTAAGAATTAATAGCTCACACTGACTTTTTGTATTACCAGCACACCCAGCATAGGGGTCAAGGTGTGTATATGCTGTTTCAGTGGCCAGGATGGAACTTTGAGCCATGAACGAACTATGCTTTTCTTATAGGGATGGGTTGACATTAACATTAGATGGCAAGCTGGGATGTCTGATTTTTCCCCACATACCTTAACTTTGAGAATAGTGGGAAATAAATTAAAGAGATTGTATAATAGCTGATAGTAGTTCATTATGGTAATCAGAATGACACAAACAGAGAGATAATAAAGATAGAAGAGAGATCTAAGCCTTGAACAAACGCCACATTTTATAATTAAATTTTGTTACTTTCATGAAAAATAAAATGTCAATTAAGCATAAGACGTGTCAAAAGAAAAAAAATTCTTTGCATGATATTATTAAACAAGAAAATAATATGATCACAACTTACTTTTACATTAGACAATAACATCATGCAGAGATGTTGTTTAAAAAAAAAAGTATAAATATGATCAGGAAGTGCAATCTGTAAATATAAATCAGAAGCAGACCATAGTGCAGCATATCATTCACACTCTTAATCGGCCCCAATGAATCACACTCACAGGGTTCAAAATATAAATAGGCACATCACAGGTATAGTTGGTGTTGTTACCACTGTGATTGCAAAGTAACCTGGAGCAAAGATATAAGATCATAAATTAATGGATACTCCCACCAATGTAGTCCACAAAATGAATATACCAGTTCCAAAGGCCCTAAATGTTTATCTTATAAAATACCGTCACCCACTGTAAATGATATAGTTATTGCATGACATACTTTGTTAATAACTATATATATTTATATATTAGCCACATATTAAAGCAGCAAAAATATTTTTAAACAGATTTTATAGTTTTCTCCCAATTTTTCAGAAAATGCTCATTTACCCAATAGAAAAAAATCTGTAATTTAGTTACGTTAGTCTTTGAAGCTTTATGTAAAAAATGTGCTTTTTCTTGATTGTGTAGCTCACATTCACATTTTATAATGAACCCAGTAATGAATTACATTTATGCTCAACTGTAAACTACTTGTCATATATAGATGATGTACACATTTGTAAGAAAATAACATCTTCTAGTGACAGGTGCTAGACAGAATGGAATGTAAACGGTGAAAAAATATAGAGGTTTTGAAATTCTAATTTCATTCTACTGCTATAGGGCTCTATAGGGCCAACCCAGAAGGCTGTGTTGCCTGACATCAAGGAATAAATGGGACTCTTACCAATAAAATTTAAAGACAAGATATCTCTTCATTCTCTAGATGATCAGAATTTGAAATTAATTATTATTCTATTCAACTGATCTCGTAATAAGAACAGAATAAACACAGTGCACTAAATCAATAATATTTCCTATAATTTCGCTTTAAATATATTTTGTTGACCTTCAGTAGACACTTTTCTTGTTGTTCTTTCCCCATTTGGTTGTTTTGCGGCTTGATACATTTGATATATTTATTTTCCAAGTTTAATTAATCCTTTCCATTGCCCTACAGCTGATATACAAAATATGTGCTTCTAATCAATCCTATATAGAGTGTCTGCTCCATTTTCAGTAAAGCTTACTACATATTCGCCACAGTCCCCTATTGATCCCTGTCACAGCTCCTTGATTTACCTCCACTTAATATTGTTTAATGCGCTCAACAAATACCATTCTACAGTTAATCTCTGTCAACCATTTTTCACAGGCAGTGCCTCAATGCACCGTCTGCTAAATTCAACAGATTAAATATTTGACCAATCCTGACCCTTACTAGTTTGGTTATCATTGCTCTAATACCTTGTGTCTTTGAAAAAGAATTCAATATAGTGCGGCGCCAAAAATTAAATTTGTGCAAGACGCAATGTCACTCTCCAATCACCACACCGGTGTCTCCCTTGCACCTCACATAATACCTTAGAAGAAAACAATGTAGGCAGCTCAGTGCTATAGAAATATAACCAATTGTCATGGCCCTCGCAGTTGCCGCAAAGGCAAAACTAGAGCTGCTGCACAC
This sequence comes from Leptobrachium leishanense, assembly GCA_009667805.1. NCBI lineage: Eukaryota > Metazoa > Chordata > Amphibia > Anura > Megophryidae > Leptobrachium > Leptobrachium leishanense. Next base: position 122,361,356 of record CM019067.1, on the reverse strand, counting down.
TGACATTCCTTGGGCAGCACATGAAAGGTGCTGCCCTAGATTTAAAACCAGACTTCTTAGCCAGCTCTGCACTACAGGTGCACCTAATCAGCCAGCCTGACTGATTCCATATAATGGAACCGTGCCCCTCCCAAAGGGCTTCGGCATCAGTTTCCACTCTCTAAGAGGAGCTTGTGCAGCCAAGAGCCTGTCCTGTTTCTACCCAGAATTCAGATTCAACATGTACCAGACCCCCTGCTTGTTTAAACAGATTTGTCGCCTTCTATATCCCTTGACCTCTGGACCCCATCTAACTACGATTCTGGATCATCCCTTTGGTACCACACAAGATTTCCTCACCACTTCACCTGGAACCCTGCTTCACCTGTTACCCCCCTTCCACTTCATCCAAGGACTCCTTCATACAAATCTTCTGCTTATTGTTTATTCAACTGCCGGACTCCCTGTTTACTGGACTTATTCTACAGTCCAGAAAACCCTGCTCTCAGCCCTGTTCCTGTGTTATTCCCTGTCTGTAAGTTAACCTCTTGTGCCCTCTCTCATTCCCCTATTGTATGCATTGTTAGCCCTGCTCCAGTTCTGTTTATGAAGTTCATTTACTTCTCCCTCTCAGCCCCTTAACCTGCATATTACATGGTTAACCCCTTCCTGCCTATTTATCAGCTTTACCTTTGTTAGGCAGCCCTCTTCCTATCTTCCCCATCATCCTATGTTCGTTATATCCAATAAACCCTTTATTATTTGAAACGTATTGCCTGCTTCGTGTCACTGCAACCTGGGCTCGCACCCTCACCCACCCAGCCTGGCTGGCCCTGACACCAATATACCCATATCGTGAATATGACCTCTTGCAAACAATAGAGCGAGGAGATATATAACAAATATCCCTTACATACACATAGATACAAAGGCGATGATCACTTCTCTTGAAGTACAATCTCATATAGAAAGAAAATACAGAATAATTTAACATAGGTTAACATGAGTTATAAAGACATACTGTATAGCAATATATATGGGTGATTTCTTACTCACACTTTCCTGAGTCCTGGTTGACTCCATTGATTGCGCATATGGGATATCTGTATTCAGGGTCGCCACATCACCCTTCCACTACAATGGTCTTCCCACAGTATCGCCACCAGAATACCTCCAAAAGAATATAGGTGCCCTATATTTTTTCTTATTCTATTGGAGGTATTCTGGTGGCGATACTGTGGGAAGACATCGTAGTGAAAGGGTGATGTGGGGTCCCTGAATACAGATATCCCATATGTGCAATCAGTAGAGCACCTGCTGTCATTTTTCTGCACTCCACTTCCTCTGTTTTCGTGTATAGTTAAATTGCTTAGCCTTGGTTTCACGTTGGAGGTATGGCTTGTCAACTATTGTCATGATCTATGAGTTGTTGATTAATTGACTAGTTGTTTCAGCCCTAATCTATATTATAACTAATTTACACCAAAAATTCTGCGGTGATTCTTTTTTACACCCTTATTCAGGCCGTAAATACACAATTCAAAGTCATTCTATGTGTAACTCTACGTTTGTAGTTTATTATACAATAACAAAGTATTTACGAGAAGTCCCAGAATGCCGCCATTTCGTGAACTGTGTTTGAGATAGAGAAATATATATATAAAGTCATGGTCGAAATTGTTGGCACCCCAGACATTTTTCCAGGAAATCAAGTATTTCTCACAGAAAAGTATTGCAGTAACACATGTTTTGCTATACACATGTTTATTCCCTTTGTATGTATTGGAACAAAACAAAAAAAGGGAGGAAAAAAAACAAACTGGACATAATGTCACACAAAACTCCAAAAATGGGCTGGACAAAATTCTTGGCACCCTTAAAGGAACACTCTAGGCTAAAAATTCCCCCTTTTTTCTTACATTAAAATATACCTATTCCCTACCTAGTTATTGTGTATATAAATATTTTTTTTAAATGTAATACTTACCCTAAAAAACACTTCTTTCCAACGGCGTTTTTTTTTTTGCTCACCTCCCTCCTCTTCTGCTCCCGTCCTGTCAGTGCTTGAATGTGGCTAATGGTTTACGTGAGAAGCGCGCATGCGCGCCTCTCACGTAAGCCAGCCAATCAGCAGGCTTCCTCTTTTAATTGGATTAGTGTTACGCGCAGAGGATGCGTGCAACACTAATCCCAGCCGCAGACTATGCTGGCGTCTCGCTGCCGCCAACTACTGCGGCGAGTTGGAGACGTCATTGCGCTGAAAGCGCGATGACGTCTCCTACTCGGTAATAGTCGGCAGAAGCAGGAAATATGAATCCCGCTCTGCTGACTGACAGCTGGGAGGGCAGAGTAAAGTTCTCTGCGTCTCTCAGCTGTTTTCAGCTTTTTCAGCCGATCGGCTGAGCGGAGGGAGGGGGGACAGACAAGGGCATACTCAGGGCATCATGACCATCTAAAAAAGTTTAGGTGGTCATGTTGCCTAGGGTATCCCTTTAACTTAATATTTGGTTGCACACCCTTTGGAAAAAATAACTAAAATCAGTCGCTTCCTATAACCATCAATAAGCTTCTTACACCTCTCACCCTGAATTTTGGACCACTCTTCCTTTGCAAACTGCTCCAGTTCTCTCTTATTGGAAGGGCGCCTTTTCCCAACAGCAATTTTAAGATCTCTCCACAGTTGTTCAATGGGATTTAGATCTGGACTCATTGCTGTCCACTTCAGAACTCTCCAGCGCTTTGTTGCCATCCATTTCTGGGTGCTTTTTGACGTATGTTTGGGGTCATTGTCCTGCTGGAAGACCCAAGATCTCGGACACAAACCCAGCTTTCTGACACTGGGCTCTACAGTGTGACCAAAATCCTTTGGTAATCCTCAGATTTCATGATGCATTGCACACATTCAAGGCACCCAGTGCCAGAGGCAGCAAAACAACCCCAAAACTAGGGATGTGCGTTTCAGGTTTCGGAATTTCGGAATTTTCACGAAATTTCCCGATTCGTGTTTTCAGATTCGGACGATTTTCCGAATCGGATCGGACCCGAAAACCGACAGATCCGAAAAGTTTTCCGAGACGAAACGAAATATTTTCGGAATTTTCGAATGGACTTGAAATGTGTCAAATCGAAATTTATTTTCGCTCTATTCATGATTTCGGTTCCATTCGTGATTTCGGTTCCATTTCGGTAATTCTGGACATCGTATATTTAACTATTATCGGTTATATCGCTGATTCTGTAAATTTTGTATTTGTAAATGCGTATCACTTGTTTTTTTTGTTTCCAATGATCCGATAATTCTGTCGATACGATAATTCCTTCGTAATCGGGTCGGATCCGATTCGTCCGCGGGTCACACATGCGTGCGCGCGGATGTCGTAACTTTATTGAGCCAGTTTTTTGACAACTTTTTGGACAAAATATTGTTTTTATTATTCATCATGGCTGCAAGAGACGAGTGCCATTCAGACACCTCCTCATCTTCTTGCACCCATGAAACACCACTCAGAAAGAAGCGGGCCAGAAACATGGCATTTGACGAGATGCTGGAGCTGGTCCGCATCTTTGATCTTAAGGACTACGACTGCCGTAAGGGCCCTTACGGCAGGAAGAATAATTCTAGAAAGGACCGTATCCTCAATAAGGTTCACACCACCATCCTGGAGCTGTTCGGGAAGGACCGGACGAAGGACCAGCTCCGAAAACGCTGGTCCGACCTCAAGACGCGCGAGCAGGAGCAGCTGAGGCACATCCGTCGCGTCATAGCCAAACGTAAGTGTCATGTTATATTGTAAAGCGCTGCGCAAACTGTTGGCGCTATATAAATCCTGTATAATAATAATAATGTGCTTGCATGTGCTAATGTGCACAGAAATACGTTGATTTATCTAGTCCTTTTTTCATGCAATGTGATTGTGTATAGCTTTGCGGTTTCACGACTCGTCATACATGCATTTTTGCCATAGCTCTTCCTTTTTGTGATTTTACGTATTCGTGAAAATTGTGACATTTGATGTATGTAGATGAAGTTACAATGCTGGATTTCTTTTGGCACTGTGTGTATAGTCTGTAGTGTGCTGGGGGGGAGAGGTTGTTGTGATTGAGTGATGCATACGAGATGACCCGCAGCTTGCCCAATATTGGCTCCCATCTGCGCATCAATAAAAATCTCTGCGTCTCTGCTAAGTGGTAGGATTGGACATGTAGTTCTTCTGAAAGTGCATCCAAACAGAGCCGCGTTCAATACATCCTCAGCAGCTGCTGAATTGTTGCACCGCTGCAATTCAGTTTGCTGCAGCAGTGTCATTATTGAACGCTTTAGATGCAAATTTCAAAACAAAATGGCGGATTTCTGTTGTTTCTGCAATATCCAGTTTTATTAGCAGAAACTGAAAGTGAAACGGAGGCTGAGGCCATCTATAAAATAACTAAAAGCCGTCGGCACAATGCGTTTTGTACGCACACAACACAAATAATAGTTTTTATTGAATAAAGGTAATGTTTACTTCTGAAAAAAATATATAATTGAACGGTAATATATGTCTATGTGCAGGGGAAATAAATAAATATTTTGTGACTTTAGAACTATGAGATGGGAGTAGTGGTGTGTCAAGCTGGTAGTGCTAGTGGGTAGTGGAGGGGTGTCGCAATACTTTCGGCAATATATTGTATAGATATACCATTTTTTCCAGTCTGCATTATTTACGTGTTATTTTTTGGATTTGGCAGAAGACAGGAAGAAGGCAGCATCTGCCCCGGCGGGCACCAGTGCCCCAGTGGAGGAGGAGGAGGAGCCACGGGCGTCCACCAGCGCTGGTATATACTGTTTTATTTTGCAACGACTTTTGGTCAAAAACAGAAACATTTTTTGTTTACTGTATTTTAATTAAATTTTTTTATGTATAGCACAAGAGGAGCAGGAGGAGGAAGAGGAGGAGCAGGAGGAGGGCAATGGAGAGAGGGAGCCGGAGCCGCAGCAGGAGGCCGCGAGTCCAGGTTTTTTTTTTCACTGTTGTATTTTGCATCGACTTTTGTTCAAAAATAAATCAGTTTTGTTGTTTACTGTATCTTTTATTTAATTTCTTAGATATAGCACCGGATATGCTGACGGTGGTGGTGGAGTCGGAGGAGGAGTCGGAGCCTGAGGAGGCCGCCAGCACTGGTATATACTACTGTTATATTTTTTCAAGACTTTCAGTCAAAAATAGAAACCTGCTTTACTTACTGTATTTTCCTTCTTTCATTTATTGGATATATAGAAGGAGAAGCCAGACCGGACACGTCCTCCAGTGTCAGGATAATAAATTGGGAGGCGATCGGCGAGCTACGCCTGGCTGTTACGACCATCGATGCCATCCAGGAACTGCTCCAGGAATTGCGGGAGCATATAAGCAATGCCGCTGACATCCTGGAGCGGCAGTGAGACCAGTGGCAGCCTCCTCCCGAAATGTAACCGGAATCTGCAGGTTCACTCAAGACGAGGCCGGACCGGACACGAGCAAGGATTGTCTGAACATGAGTCTCTTCAGGAAAGGCAAACTTTATTGTGATATCACAACAGATGCTCAAACAGGATTCAATCGCAAAGAATGAGCAGCGATTTTCACAGTGACATGAGATTTTATACCTTTAAAATACATGATTAGGTACATCCCAATTAGCCCACCTCCCGGTTACGCTATCCCACCCCACGTGGGTTAGTACCTCCCTTTGGCTAATACAAAAGACATTTCATTAATTTGGCTGTAAATTGGCAAACTTCATGTTAGTTTCAGTGAATCATAATTAGTTGCTCCCACTGTTCCGGGCTGCGCCCCGTTCCCTAGCGTCTTCACTCATTTGTTACAAAAGGCACCTGGTCTGATCTCTATACTCCTTTGTATTTCTGCGGGCCCCAACGACCTTGATGTATCCTTTCTCTGTGTCGAAAACAGCAGAGACCTTTCTCAGCGCTTTGATTGTTTTTCTTCCAATCTCAGCACATTCCTAAATTTCTATGTATGCCTGCTTCTAATTTCAGCTAAAAACTGCCTAATGATCTCAAGTGAACCAATATTCTGAACAAGATGGTGGTCGCCTGGCTTACAATGGCGGCCATCTTCCAGTCTATTTCCACTACACTATGTTTGTTTGTGTTGTTTGTGCCCCTGTTGGGCAGTTTGCCATCCTTGGCATGTTCCCTTCCCTTCCCCATGTTGTAAATAAATTTTCTATTTTTTCTATATTTTCCTGTTTGTGTGAGTTGCTTTTCCTTACTTAATAAGTTAATATGTATTGCTTGGTTTCCACACTGTTAAAATTATATGTACATAAATTTATTGACATTTCTATGGACCCTTTGTCATAAATTTGTCAACATATTTGTGGCCATGAAATGTGCACATTCTACACTTCCTGCCTGGCCAAAAAATGTCACACACTAACACAACCTTTTTGTACTGCCTTGAGATTTGATTACCGACGTGGCATGGTTTTGTTAAGCTTAGGCGATGTCACAACAACACGGATTTTTGTCCACAGTCACATTCATTGTATAACCAAGAATTTATCAAAAAATATTGATGGCAGCACTGCGTGAAGTCTTCTCCGACACAACCCAAAGATCCTCAGTGCGGCTCAGGTCTAGTTTATTTGTCCCTGTGTGCAGCTTCACGCAAACCTCCTCCCAGCTATGAGCTCTCTCTCTCCCACCGCTGCCCGCTAAGACGCTGCCCGCCAACATGGTCACATCTTTGCAGGAAGACAACAGCGTGGGGGAACGGCAGCTGCTGACAGTCCCAAGACCTCGTCACAATGACGTCAGTTCTGGAGTTCCTAACTGCGATCAATGGTGGAGATAGGGGGTTCATTGGAACCCCCTATCTCCCGATCCGCGGCAGCTATCGGTTGTTTAATGTTTGGTATCTTTGGATCGACCAGAGCATGGCCTTTCCAACAATACCAAACATGACAATGTTAAAAATTATAAAAAATTAAAATATAAAAAAAAATAAACAGGTTTTTTGTTTTGTTTTGTTAATGCAGCAATATTGTTCCCATTTCAATTATAATGTGAACAATGATGCAGCACTAAGGATTTTTGTATGGGGTGCGTTTGTTAAAAATAGTGTAATTTTCACCCAAAAAAATATAACAAGTCCCCATTTCAATTTTTTTTAACAAACGCAACTCATAAAATATAACCGCAAACACTCGCATGTTAAAATGTGAAAAAAACACTTTACACCTTGTAAAACAAACATTGAAAATTCTAATTTTATTGCATTTTTTTGTTATAATATACAGACAGGACATGACGCATACATATGATAATGATATCTTTCAAGATTCTTTTCTTTCAGGAATAGTACCAGAGGATTGGAGAAAAGCTGACGTGATCCCTATATTTAAGAAAGGTTTAAAATTTGTGCCTGGGAATTATAAACCTGTGAGCTTAACATCTGTGGCTGGGAAAGTATTTGAGGGGTTACTAAGGGATAATATTCAGGAATTTATTGGGAGGTATAATGTAATTGGCAAAAATCAGCATGGTTTCATGAAACACAGATCATGTCAGACTAACCTAATTACGTTCTATGAGGAAGTAAGTAGAAGTATAGATCAGGGGGTCGCAGTGGATGTGATTTACTTAGATTTTGCCAAAGCTTTCGACACAGTTCCACACAAAAGGTTACTACTTAAATTAAGAAAAAATGGTCTAGATGAAAATACTTGTTCTTGGATAGAAAACTGGCTAAAAGATAGGGTACAGAGAGTGGTCATAAATGGTACATTTTCAAGATGGACACCAGTGGTAAGTGGTGTCCCTCAGGGGTCTGTTATAGGACCAATACTATTCAATTTATTTATAAATGACCTTGAGATAGGCATTGAAAGTCATGTATCAGTGTTTGCAGATGACACAAAGCTAGGAAAAGTAATACAATGTGAGCAGGATGTTACTTCGCTGCAGAGGGATTTAGATATATTGGGGGACTGGGCACTTAAATGGCAGATGAGATTTAATCTAGATAAATGTAAAGTTATGCACTTTGGAGTGAAGAACACACAAGCAATTTATACCCTAAATGGTACGGAGTTAGGGAAATCCAAGCAGGAGAAGGATTTGGGAATAATCATAGACTTCAAACTAAGTAACAATGTGCAATGTCAAACAGCAGCCGCCAAGGCCAGCAAAGTACTGGCATGCATTAAAAGGGGAGTTCACTCACGGGATGAAAACATAATTTTGCCTCTGTATAAATAAATGGTCAGGCCGCACCTTGAATATGCCGTGCAATTTTGGGCACCTGTCTTAAAAAAAGATATTATATCGTTAGAAAAAGTGCAGAGACGGGCAACTAAATTAATAAGGGGGATGGAAGGGTTAAGTTATGAGGAAAGACTAACAAGCTTAAACCTGTTTAGTTTAGAGAAAAGGCGCCTTAGAGGGGATCTGATAACCTTATATAAATATATACGGGGCCATTATCAACCATTGTCTGATAACCTATTCATTAACAGGACTATACATAGGACAAGGGGTCATCCATTTAGACTGGAAGAAAGAAAATTTAGCTTAAAGCATAGGAAGGGTTATTTTACGGTGAGAACAATCAAGCTGTGGAATTCTCTGCCTGTTGAGGTGGTTGGGTCAGAGTCTGTACAGACTTTTAAAAAACGACTGGATGACTTCCTGCAGACACAGAATATTAAGGGTTATAATATTTAATATGTGGGTAAAAGCTTCTTGATCCAAGGAGAAATCTGACTGCCATTCTGGGGTCAAGAAGGAATTTTTTCCCAGTATGTTGCATATTGGCAAGCATTCAGACTGGGTTTTTTGCCTTCTTTTCGATCAACAGCAGTAGGTTATGTGGGAGAGGCTGAACCCGATGGACGCATGTCTTTTTTCAGCCTATGTAACTATGTAACTATGTAACTATGTAACTATATATTATGAATCATCTGTCGAGTCTGCCGGAAAGAACGATATATAACATGTCTGGGTCATATTATAAAATAAGGCTTCAAAAAAACGCGTTTAAACAAGAGGAGCGAAACTGTTAAAAATGAGCTCAGCAGCAGACCGCAGTGCCGCACACAGGCGTGAAGGGAAGCCGTGAAATGCCTAAGCAGCGAAAGGGTTAATTTTTTTTGTCTGTTTTAAATCTTTTTTTTTTATTTATTTTTTTCGTTTCAGATCATTTTGATCAACTATTTTTCCGTTTTAAAACCTTTTTGTTCTGGTTTTTATTTTTAAAGTCAGACCATTCGGGTCAGTTTAGCGTTTTTTAAATCGTTTTGTTCTTTTTTTTTTGTTCCTTGGCTTTCATACCATTTTTTAATGTGATTAAATAAAGTTGTGAAATGTATATTCATAAGAAAAAAAGGATCTTTATTTAATTAAAAAAAAACACGATAGAATCGCCAGAATTATCGTATCGACAGAATGAATTATCGGATCCGAAAAACAAACCAAAAATTTATTATAAAAAATATATAAAGTATAAAAAAGTAAACCATAGTAGTTTACGTCAAAACGAATAGAGTTAGACAGCTTTGACGTTCCGAAAAAATGAAAATTTCCGAAATCACGAAAAGTCGATACAAAAAACGAGCAAAGTGACACGAAAATACGAAAAATGGTCGAGGAGAACAGACGTTCCGAAAAACGAAAAGTCCCGAAATCACGAAAAGTCGATACAAAAAAAGGACCATTGTGACACGAAAATACGAAAAATGGTCGATATTCCGAAAAAAAAAATGTACACGAAAAACGAGTCGAACCGAACCGAATCGAAACAGAAATCGGTCAAAATGAGCCGAATCAAACAGGGTTATCCAAAGAGATCCGAATTGCTTGAGAAAGGTAACCGAATGCTGAAAATCAGTGTTCGGTAACCTTTCCTGGCCATTCGGCTATCCAGAGAGCAGGCAATTCGCCAAATCCTGGCGAATTGCCTGCACATACGGTGCCTGTTCGGTCCCTGTTCGAGGGCAGTGAAATCCCCATGAAAAAGCACTGCTTCGGCTATTCAGAGAACACAAACCAGCAGTGAAAGGTTCCCCTAATGCCCTGCCATTCGGTGGTTTAATTCGGCAAGTTAATTCAGGCGAATCCCATAGGCTTCAATGTTAAAAATATTCCCGTTTTAATTCAATATCTAATAAACCGTTCATTATAATATTCTGCAGCAAAAAGTCTCTTTATTTATAGATTTTTTAGGATACTTTAAGCATTTTTCTGATTTTTTTTTTTTTTTTTAAAAGTCCGATTTTTTTTGATTTTTTTTTTTCAGTTTACTTATTTTTTTGTAACAGCCCTCTTTGTTATCATTCCCTGGACCTCCTGTGAAAATTTCAGACATTTTCGCTCAGTAGTTTCTTTGCAAACAGCGTTTCATTTTCCCAGATTCATACAAATGGTTTTTCTAATTTATTCACTGCCTCCTCTACGTCACAGCTGCTTCGGCTCTGTGTGATTCGGCTCCTGTTCGGCTCCTGTTCGAAGGTTAATCCAGATGTTTTTGCTTGTTTTCAGCGTGCATTCGGTTCGTTTTCGTCAGGTTTACGGCAGCTTTTCCCTGCAATTCGGGGACCCTGTGGTGCTTGCTGAATACACCGCAGGGTCACCGAAATGGGATCGGCAAAAGGAACCGAATTGAAGAGAACGAAAAGTCACCGAACGTGCGGTGACTTTTCGAATCTCTTTGGATAACCCTGCTAGTTTAAACATCCGAACAAATCGAACCGAAAAAAAAATCGGTGCACAAGCCTACCCAAAACATCATTGAACCTCCACCATATTTCACTGTAGGTACTGTGTTCTTTTCTTTGTAGGCCTCATTCCGTTTTTGGTAAACAGTAGAATAATGTGCTTTACCAAAAAGCTCTATCTTGGTCCCATCTGTCCACAAGACGTTTTTCCAGAAGGATTTTGGCTTACTCAAGTACATTTTGGCAAACTGTAGTCTTGCTTTTTTATGTCTCTTTGTCAGCAGTGGGGTCCTCCTGGGTCTCCTGCCATAGCGTTTCATTTCATTTAAATGTTGACGGATAGTTCGCGCTGACACTGATGTTCCCTGAGCCTGCAGGACAGCTTGAATTTCTTTGGAACTTGTTTGGGGCTGCTTATCCACCATCCAGACTATCCTGTGTGGCAACTTTTCATCAATTTTTCTCTTCCGTCCACGCTCAGAGAGATTAGCTACGGTGCCATGGGTTGCAAACTTCTTGATAATGTTGCGCACTGTGGACAAAGGCAAATCGGGATCTCTGGAGATGGACTTGTAACCTTGAGATTGTTGATATTTTTCCACAATTTTGGTTGTCCTCAGACAAGTCCTCAGACAGTTCTCTTCTCCTCTTTCTGTTGTCCATGCTTAGTGAGGTACACAAAGACACACAATGCAAAGACTAAGGGAACTTCTCTCCTTTTTATCTGCTTTCAGGTGTGATTTTTATATTGCCCACATCTGTTACTTGCCCATGTGCGTTTACAGGAGCATCACATGCTTGAAACAATCTTTGTCCAGCCCATTTTTGGAGTTTTGTGTGACATTATGTCCAATTTGCTTTTTTTCCCTCCCTTTTTTTTTTTGTTCCAATACACACATAGGGAATAAACATGTGTATAGCAAAACATGTGTTACTGCAATTCTTTTCTGTGAGAAATACTTGATTTTCTGGAAAAATGTCTGGGGTGCCAACAATTTCGGCCATGACTGTATATATGTAAAACGAAATTGGGAGCACTCACGGTCTTGTGAGTGCTCGCAATTTCGCTTTACATACATATTTAAGGCTAGGGTCAGAGTGGGGCAGTCGGAACGCGCGTGCAGGCGCACTAAATCACGGCGGCAGTAGCAGCACATAACGGCCAATGACGGCCAATATACGCAGTACGTGCGTACAAAAGTGCGCCGACACCACGCAACCGGCAAATGAACGCATTTTTCTCAGAACGTGAAACCGCTGCTACAGACGTACAGAGTGCGCTGCGGCCGCATGGCAGCGTGTGTGCGTGATTAGGAGACGTCAGACGCTGCTAGTGTGCGGCCTACATAACGTTCAAACAGCCGGATTTCCCTAGAATTGCGTTGGTGAGTACCTGCGACTGTGCGACTGTGGTCGTCTGACCACTTAAGCGTATTCCGTGAAAAAATGCGTGCGCACGCATCGACGTACATTTTGACGGTGGCCGCAGAAAATGCGCTCATCTGTCCCTAGCCTAACTGGGGATCGTTCGCACCACGGCATGGACATTATGAATGCCATAGCTTGAGTGCTGGATGCTTGGACTTTGAGATATATATATATATATATATACAAATCTGTTATCGCAGCACTCACCTATCCTCACAATTCGTCTACAATGATGAAAGCCACGGTGCTTAGCCCAAGGGAAAAGCATGTATTCAGCATCAGAGAAGGCTGCACATGTGTATTAAAATAAAATAAAAGGTTTATTTCAAAACATTAAAAAATTGACCGACGTTTCGACCCTCACAGGAGCCTTTGAGAATGGCTCCTGTGAGGGCCAAAACGATAATTTTTTTTAATGATTTGAATTAAACCCTTATTTTATTTTAATACACTTGTGTAGCCTTCTCTGATGCTGAAAAATACATATATATACAGTATATTATATATATACGCACCCTTATGCATACATATACAAACACACGCATAAAAATGCGAGCGTAAATTTCTCCCCTTAGCATCCCCGTTTTAGCGGTAGGCATGTGATAGTACCCGCAGTTAGCTGGTTTTACACAGTTGTAGCTCTTTGGGAAGTATGCCCAATTATTATTATTAAAACCTCGGGGGCACCTTCTGCAGCCCAAAAGCAATCAAAATTAGTTTGCAGCAAACAAATTTAATTTGCTTTTGAGCTGCAGAGATTCGGATCAAGATATCTCGATATCGGGACACCAGATGGTGCCTTTGAAGCATGAGATATCTCAATCTTGGTAGTGAAGGGTTTAAAATGTAGACTTCAGGGGCGTGGCTGGCTCTGCAAGGGAGAAGACGTGCCTGGGGAGAGCTCTGCTCAATTTGCTTGTTACCGGGGGTTTTAAGCTGGTGTCTCTCCCCAAATTACCCACTACTGAGGTCCCTGCACTGCTGGCCACAACGGGACAAGCTCCGGGGCCGTTTTTACCCCCCCTCCGGAGCACAGCTGAGAAGTTGCCGCAACTCCCCGGCAGGTCAGAGTACCCGTCGGCCATCTTGAGGCCTACAAGTCTGCTCCGGGACGATCGCTTCTCCTAATCTCCCCTGCAGAGAGCCTAATCTGGAAGGTCAGTGGTTGTGGGAATGGAGGGCCCCCATTTTCCGGCTGTACTGGCTGTCCCCTCGGAGATGATTTTGGGGGAAGGAGTGAGGTGGTGCAGTCTGGAGCGGACCCCCCCTGCCAGGGGCATGGAGGCTGCATTCGCGGCCCTCGAGGCCTGCCTGGAGCAGCTGCCAGGGGGAGAAGATAGCCCGATTTCTCGGGCCTCGTGGGGGCGTCTGATGGCCGCGTGGAAGACGGGCCGGGTGGAAGCGGACCTAGCAGAGGACGACGCGTGGGAGTCTACGTCTGTCGCCGACGAGGAGGAAGCTGCCCACCACTTGCAGAGTGATGGAGACTGGCTGGGGTGTGCTGAGTTGGAGGATGAGCTGACTTTTGTGGACCCTCGTCAGATGCATGCTGAGGAAGATCTCCACGGCCGGCAGTAAAAATAAAACGGATGCGTTCCCCGACACTGCGTATGAACCGGCCCCGAGCGTTTGGCAAAGGAGACCACGGAGCAGCTCGGTTTCCGATGTGGCTAGGAGGTCGCACCTGTGGTCTCGGTCTTATTATTATGGTTGTATGCCTCAGCCTCTTGTGTGTTATGCTGCCTGTCCAGCGGTTGCGGCCGCATCTTGATACGGGCTGAAAGGGACTATTGAACCATGTTTCCGCTTTTCTGCGGCAACCCCTTGCTGTGCTCTTTCTGAGAGATCCCCATATTCCCCCCCGCTGCTTTCTACTTTTGCTGACATTTTGCCCTCCCCCTTGAATACCTGCCATACTTAGCTGACTTTTTGCTTTTTCTCTTTCATATGTTGTTTTTTTTTTTTTTTCCTCCTATGCGGCCTACTCGCTGGACACAGGCTGAGGAGTTTGGGGTGCTATGTGTTTTTGCTGACCTGCCTGTTGCTGACCCATGCTTTCCTGAGATGACACCCCCATGCAGAGATTTTCCCCATTTTTATGCTGATTTATGCTGGCTACAAGCTGACAATATTATTATTATTTTTTTTTTTTAATATTTTTATGACCCTCTCACCTCTAGTATACGCCTTGAGGACTCTTTTTGATTCATGCATGTGTTTTTCCCCTATTGTTCCCCCCCCCTTATTTTTTCCCTTTTACCCCCACACTCTTTGCATTGTTGGTTGAGGACTCTTTGAATATTATTTTCTGATGCTTAGTTCTTGCTACCTGACTCTAATATTTCTCTATGTGACTTATCAGAAGTTTTGTTGCTTCTCTATAGATGAGACCCCCCATCTGGGGATGTTTTTTGCTGTCCTATTGTTACTCTTTGATGACTTTATAGATGTCCATATATTGTTTTTCTTTATGCTGAGTTATTACAGATGACTATGTGCGGCCCTGACTTTACGTTATTTGTATGATGACATATTTCAAAATAAAAAAATTTGAATTAAATAAAATGTAGACTTCAGGTGTAGTAATCAAAACATGAGTTGAAAATCAAAAACTATGCATTCTTAAAAGGTTGCTATAGGTCAGTGATGAACCTATGGCACACGTGCCACACCGGGCACGCGGGGCCGACTGTGTCGGCACGCGAGCCATAGGCTTGCCTCACTTTCCGCTCTGAGCATCTTCCAGCACGCGCGGGCAAATGATGCTGCCTGTATAAAACATAACAATGAAAAAAAAAATGGATCAAGGCAGATTTTGTTTCTGGGGGAGCTTAAATAAAAGCCCACCAGTCTACCTCATGACTGATAAGCAGCATGGGCAAGTTATGGTTGGCTACACAGCAGCCTGTTTCTTCATTTTTTGGATAGGACTCACCCTCACTAGAGGTGCCTTGACGTTCGGCGGGTGAGCTTAATCTTTTAATGTCCATTAAACAGAAACCAAAGCCTCTAATTGCGTTTTGTTTCACACAGCATAATGGGAATAAGTGCAGATGAATTTTTTTTTCCTTGTTATGTTTTATACATGTTGCTGAAATGATGTTGCACGGCCGTTCATTGAAGTTCACCAGCAGCGATCTCGCGAGATCGCGGCAGGTGGACTTCAACAAACGGCCGGGCAACATCATTTGCCCGCGTGCGCTGGAAGACGCTCGGAGTGGCAAGTGAGCTGGGGGCCGATTATATATCGAGAGCTGGGGGCATATCCATGAGAGCTGGGGGCATATCCAAGTGAGCTGGGGCATTATCCATGAGAGCTGGGGGCAATATCCATGAGAGCTGGGGCATATCCTTGAGAGCTGGGGGCAATATCATGAGAGCTGGGGCATATCCATGAGAGATGGGGGCAATATCCATGAGAGCTGGGGCATATCCATGGGAGCTGGGGGCAATATCCATGAGGCTGGGGCATATCCATGAGAGCTGGGGGCAATATCCATGAGAGCTGGGGCATATCCATGAGAGCTGGGGGCAATATCCAAGAGAGCTGGGGGCAAATCCATGAGAGCTGGGGGCAAATCCATGAGAGCTGGGGGCATATTCATGAGAGCTGGGGGTAATATCCATGTGAGCTGGGGGCATATCCATGAGAGCTGGGGACAATATCCATGAGAGCTGGGGACAATATCCATGTGAGCTGGGGACATATCCATGAGAGCTGGGGGCAATATCCATGAGAGCTGGGGCAATCCATGAGAGCTGGGGGCAAATCCATGAGAGCTGGGGCATATCCATGAGAGCTGGGGGTAATATCCATGTGAGCTGGGGGCAATATCCATGAGAGCTGGGGGCAATATCCATGTGAGTTGGGGGCATATCCATGAGAGCTGGGGGCATATCCATGAGAGCTGGGGCAATATCCATGTGAGCTGGGGGCATATCCGTGTGAGCTGGGGGCATATCCATGTGAGCTGGGGGCAATATCCATGTGAGCTGGGGGCATATCCATGAGAGCTGTGGGCATATCCATGTGAGCTCAATATCCATGTGAGCTGGGGGCGAGCTACATATCCATGTGAGCTGGGGCAAGCTACATGTGAGCTGGGGCATTCTGTATATATATATCTCGGGGGGAATTATACATGTGAGCTGGGGGCATTTTTGTATGAGGTCTGTTCTTATTGAAAAGCGGTCACATGACATAAAATAAAAGTATCGGTACTCGGTCTTAAAAGAGTGGTATTGGTGCATCCCTAATATCTATGTGTGAGCTGGGGCCAATTATATCCTTGTGTGAGCTTGGGGCAGATATATCCATGTGTGAGCTGGGGGCAATTATATCCATGTGTGAGCTGGGGCCAATTATATCCATGTGAGCTTGGGGCAGATATATCCATGTGTGAGCTGGGGCCAATTATATCCATGTGTGAACTGGGGACAATTATATCCATGTGTAAGCATGGACAATTATATCCTTGTGTGAGCTTGGGGCAGATATATCCTTGTGTGAGCTTGGGAAAGATACATCCATGTGTGAGCTGGGGCCAATTATATCCATGTGTGAGCTTGGGAAAGATATATCCATGTGTGAGCTGGGGCCAATTATATCCATGTGTGAACTGGGGACAATTATATCCATGTGTAAGCATGGACAATTATATCCTTGTGTGAGCTTGGGGCAGATATATCCATGTGTGAGCTGGGGGCAATTATCCATGTGTGAGCTGGGGCAATATATTAATCTTCTTATACTGTATTTTTCTTCTAAGACGAAAGCACATAATTAGTTCAGACAGTCGGATGAAGTGTTTTTCTAAAATAAATCAGTATTCAGGTCTAATTGTGGGGTTGGCACTTTGAGACACATAAATTGGTTCAGCGATCCAGTTTGGGCACTCGGGCTCAAAAACGGTTTGCCATCCCTGCTATAGGTGATAATCAAGGGAAAAGAAAGAGTACTTACAAACCCCAACTGACTTCTAACCGTTTAATTAATCTGTTGTGTACAGAAATCCACATCCTCAATCTAAAGGGCGCTATTATTATTTAAATAGAATATTATTGTTACATAGAATGGTGGTACCTCTGTTAAGTGACCTGTGCGTGCTTATGTGTATAATCCACTAAAGACTATTTTGTGTCTTATTTTAATTTTGTGAAATATTCTCTCTTACATACCTAATTAGTACAGCTGGGAATTCTGTAATAATTTTTAAAATTTCCTGCAGATCAGATTTTTTTATGCCTGCTAGTGTAGAATCCTCCCCCACACGTTATGCAAGTTGCTGTGTACTTTGTAGTTTTAAGAGGAGAATTTATTTTATTACCAAGTTTCCATTCTTTTATGTTTGAATGGTTCAGACAACATGTTTAGATGTATGCCAGAGTCCTTGGAGAGTTTACAGTGGTATCTTGCCTGTGAATTATGCTTTTTATAGATGATAAGGATGGAAGCTGAAACAATGCTGATAGATGCATCTGTCATTTGACTTTGGGAAGGCATCCATGGGAGGTGCACCACTGGTAACCTCTACAATAATGTTCAGTGAATTCACTCATACTCATTGGTTTCATTCTGCCAGTTTGACAATGATTTCTTGGCTGAATTTAAAACTAAGCAGGTGATAAGGGAATGCTATGAAAAGACTGGTTTTAAATACTGTTTTATGATATAGTTGACATTATTATGAAAGACATATATTTGAAAAAAGTATCCTCAAATAACCCAGAAAAGTGTTCTGTTAATGTTTCCACATCTTCTGTTTTAGTTATGCTTGGTTTCCACAAACAATAGAAGTGCAATGTGACATGCGTCACTTTGGACGTGGGGTGCATAGACCTGGAGATGTATCTGGGAAGCGCAGACCTGATCTATATTAATTCCTTGCTCTCTCTTGTGTGCACAGTGTTTGTGTAATCTGAGTTATGTAAGAATAATGTTATTGTCTATCGTTATGGTCCATGTGTATCTGTTGTTATCTGCTGATAGGTTTTCTCTCAGGAATGCGTTAATATCTGTTTCTTTTTGAGTAGTTTGTTAATCTGCTTTGTCAAACAAACACTGCCCCGTTATCTTCTGTTTTAGACTGTAATCTGTTTACCATCAACAATTGTCATTGTCCTGTCTCGACTAGAAATGTTGAGCAAATGTTTATCCCATATTTGATTGCATAAATATCTGTGCCTGTCCCCAATAAAACCAGTTCCATTTTGACCCTGAAAGGACCCAGATATACAGGCTCATCTTATTTCTGGGGGATGCTTCATTTGAGTACTGGAGGAAAGCACGTGAGTCTGCCTGGGGAGACTAAACGTTGGTGTCAATATGTACACTTATATTTCATGTGGAAAGGGCACTTGGAAACTTAAACCCTTCACTACCGTGATTGAGATACCTCGGGCTTCAAAAGCACGATCTGGTGCCCTGATATCGAGATATCTCGATCTGCTGATCTGCAGCCCAAAAGCAAATGAAATTTGATTGATGCAAACAAATTTTGTTTGCTTTTGGACAGCAGAAGTTGCCCCCAACATTTTAGCTCTGTGGACATAATGTAAAAGTGGCTGATGATTTCTCTGAAATATCGGGCTTTCAGCAGCCGATGCACGGGGGAAAAAAACAGCCTACAGCTGTAATGGCTGTAACTCAATTTGGCAATATAACACATAACAAGAAAAAAAAGGTGTCATCTGTGCTTATTCCTATAGCTCCATGTGAAACAAAACACAATCAGAGGTTTTGGTTTACTTGAATAGCCATTAAAGTGTAAGCTCATCTGCCACGTCAAGACACCTCTGGTAAGGTGAGTCCTACCTAATGAAACTAAGAGCTGCTTTCCTATGCAATTCTCATGCTGTTTTTCAGCTAAGAGTCAAAATGGTGGCTTTATTTATACCCTCACCAGAAGCACTTCCACTTTGTGATTAAAAACAAAAACATGGAAAGGGACAGCAGCAAAAATGACCTGGCTGGCGTTACAACAAAATATATAAACATACAGAAAAAACGTTGTCGTGTCTATTCCCAACCAGGGAGGCTACAACAACCAGAAGTATCCACCCCAGTTCATGTATAAAATATAACAAGAAAAAAAGGTGTCATCAGCGCAGATTATGTGTTGTTGAATTGTCCTGTCTTTACCCATTGCACCTTTGTACAGCACTGCGAAATGTGTTGGCACTTAAAAAATAATAAATAATAATAATAAATGATACAGTTGGAATGTAAGATGTTTCAATTAAACTTTATATAATTTTTTAAAGCAAAAAGTGTTTGGTAGTGGAGGGGCTAAGACTGGAATGTTATTTTTTTAAATTATGCTAAGCTTTTTTCCTTTTCTTTTATTACAGGATTCATACATATGATTTTTTATATTTAAGATTATGAATCAGAGCTCTTAGTGGTTGCCCTCTTGTTCAGTGTTTTTTTTTGTAAATTACAATTAAAATATTAAGCAAATTAACTCCATTGTATATTTAGATCATGATAAAATGAAAGCTACGTGTTAACTAATTTCTCTGTGCCAAAATAATTTCTTTCCACCTTTTATTCATAGTGTTAATTAAATGTGCCTTTCTTCATCTGCTGTGGGAATTATCTATTTTTATGAAGGATTACTGGTATCATTATTCAGATAGCTGTCATCTGGAATACCTCTATATAACAACTGTCAAATTATCATCACAAATCACTCTTCTTCTAATTCTTATTGTAAACCATTAAAGCAGAATGCGCCAAGTGATCAAATAAGGCAAATCAATGACAGAAAAGTTGGTAGATCAAAGACACAACATTTATGACTGGTCTATGATATCCACCAAAACACATGGTACATAGGTTGCACTTCATTTCCAGTATTCATATTTTGGACAAAATTGTATAATTAAACAGAGATCTGCAGCTTTAATTTGGTAATTTTGACTTAAAATTTACAAAACATGTTTCATTTCTGTACAAATGTCCAGTTTAAAAAAAAGTTAATTGCTTACAACTGCAAGGCATTGTTCTACTTTTCCAAGGTATTATGAATTTGATTGCATATGCCAGTTAAAAGGCCACTCAAGGCATTGTGTCCACTCAATGTAAGCTGAATGATCACATTACCCTGATTGCCCTCATTCTCTCCCCCCCTGGGTGAACTCTTGCAGGGTTGATTCAGCCTTCCGTGTGCAGGATCGTAGCTTCCCACAAATTATATATCACCAAATTATGCAAGGGCTGAAGGGATATTATAACTGGTTTAGAACATAACCTAAAAAAAGTCAATAGAATATTTCTAATGCACCCTACAGAAGCACCACACACCCCACTACCTAGCCACTAAATAAAGGTTTGAAAATGTTATTCTCAACACAAGGCTCAATAAACAAGCATTTTAAAGCAAATATATTATATATGGGAAAACAAGCCAGACAAAGTGCTCACCAAAATGATTACATCTCATTGTTCTCATAATTTCATCTCAAAATGACAAACCTCTTCTACTACTATTTACTTCAGCCTCCAATATACTGACTCCGTTCCATGATTACATTGCAATGTATAATCCACTTCTCCAGATAATCATGAAAAAGGGATTTTTTACTCTGTAAACCAGGTTGATGTTCCTCACATTGAAGAAGCCAAAATACCTCAATCATTTGAAGAGAGATAAATCTCTGTGTAGATAACACACTGGGTCCTGATAGGCTACCACCTTAATATCACAAAATTCTATAATCTCATATTGTACCATAACAATTATATATCACAAAAAAATATCTCTAGATACTCTTAACATTGCCGTTGCCGGAATCATTGCTGTTAAAACAGACAAAGCCCCTGATAGAGTTACTTCTTACTGCCCCATATTCCTTCTCAAATTAGATCGAAAAATCTAAACTGAGGTATTTACCAATCACTTTTAATCATTTCTCTTTCATAATCTCTCATTCTAGCAACTGTGTTTCTAAGAATACAAAATTTGGACCATAGAAACAAGTCAGAAGGTCCCAAGGTACAAAGCACCGAGAAATCTATCAGCGTTATATATTGCTTTAACATTTGTTAATACGCAGTACTGGTCTTATTTATTATTACATTGGCTATTAAGCACTGAGCAATTCAATTAGCATTAGCTCCAACTGGCATTGTATTTATGGCATCTTGTAGGCAGGAACGCAGGGACTTAATAGCTCCATTGGGAACAGATAAGGTTTTTGGTGCCATATCATTTCATATCATACAAGAACTATTCATTTATAACTGTTGTTTTTTGGTTATTGACTAATAAAGTATTATATTTTATGTACAAATGTATTGATTCATACCAGCATCTGTGGCACAAGCAAGCCAATAGGCAGTGATATAATTGCCACCCTGTTTTCCTGTTTTTCTAAATATGTGTTTCTAAGAAAGTCATTCTGTGGTTAGTTTCAGATAGACGCAGTCAGGAGTGTAATTCACTCATACTAAAAAGAAACCTTTTGCTTTATCCTTCCCTACTCTGCCTCATCGTCAAAAAAGGTTTGATTGGATCTTGAGGACACAGCTTATAAGAGTTCTTAAACTGAGATATTTTAGCCACAAGACCTTCATAAAACAATTACAAAACTCACCAACTACAAATGTATTCTGCAATTGTACAGATCCTGCTTCCATGACTGTGATGAGGTGGGGTACATTAGGAATTTCCAAAATCTCCTTTAATTTTCAACATGGCCCTAGATCTATTAAGTTTGCTTTTCAGTATTGCCCTGTACCACATAAAGAACAAAGAAAAATTGCATAGGAATAATAGCAGTTTTAAGTCCTAAAACTATACTCCTGGAAACAGCCCACCCCACCATTATTCTGGGAAAAACCTTTTAGATATTTTTCACATTAACTGGCTTGACACACTCCAAAATAAAGAATTACTTTCTCATAAAAGTTTGATGCTTGCCACTATATGTTGTGACCTTAGACACCATGCTATGGCAGCAAAGTAAATTTACACTTGGAATCAGAAAGTGGTTCATGTCCTGCACCATAATATAATTCCTCTATATAACCTTGTAAGATTAACAATTCTATAATCTTCAATCCAGATAAATTTCATCTACTCAATAGACAGTCTCCAAATGTCTGTCTTCTATTACACATACTGTAAACATTATTTTTAACTTTAAAAAGAATAACTGAATGCACATGTCCGCGCCACTTCCGGGTTCTCCCAGCAGGACGCTACACACAGAGGGGCATGATTGGTGAGTGCAAGGTCACTTTTCTCTATATAAATGTTCATAAATGTTTGTAATACCACCTCGATAAAGGCCCCAGGGGGTCAAAATGTATACCTTTTTAATAAGACCCTTGTTGCCTCCCCTCCATTATGACTTTATATTTGGTAAAATGGGAGTTTGCACTTGGTCACTTTAGTATATTGCCTCTTAGGCATCAGTTTAAAAAGGATGTGTACCTATCTGCCTGTTTTTGCAATATTATATTATATATATTGTGATCCTGCATGGTCACAGAGCGCTGTAGCACGGTCTTCTAGGGCAAATATGGCACACAGTCTCCCTACACCGTTCAAAAGTTTATTTCTGCAACAGTTGGAAATTAGCAAAATATAACTGAAAACAAAAACCTAGCTCGTCTGAGCTCTTACTAACAGTTTCACATTCCTTACTACCTTGGGAAAGTTATAATAACAAAATGAAAACCTTTGCCAACTTTTTTTCAAACTGCCAGCCTCAGAGCTTGACTTTGTTTGCTGCCTGCTTGCTCGCTCTTGCTCGCTCTTGCTCTCTATTTCTCACTTCCTTCTCACACCCAGGAAACATTTAGCGAGCTGACAATTAACAGGTTGGGAAAAACTCCTAGCAAGCAATTACAAAAACACACTTATTGCCCTCCTGGGCTTAAACAACCCTACCCCCGTTCACAAACATAGGGGTAATATACACACCATTGTGAATCATTCCCCTCACCTTATCACAATATATATATATTGCTGTGTATCAAAAAAGCCTTTATAAAATATCCCGCTATAAAATGTTGCTAATTTCTGATGCTTAACAAATTAAAAGGTTGCCTGATATTTTTGATGTATGTGAAAAAATCACACCTCTAATTTGATGCATTTATCATAACGTCAGAAATGTTGCTCATTTAATTCCATGCATGAGTCACATTGTCTACAACTGCGTACATACACACAAACACACACAGACACCCACACACAATGACACCCAGACATACACACACACGTGTTACGATTATGCTCAATAGTTTGGTTTTATAATATGATGCCGAAATGACTTTGTTAATTTTCCAGTCCATTAACATTAATGAACTACCTTGTGCAATATTTTCTTCACAACGTTTTGTTGTTAGTGACTCTCATATCAACTTTGTAGCATTGCGTCATTTTGTACTGGATGTTTTGGTGCAAGGGAAATGTTATAATAGACTTTTTGACACTATAAGTGTGCAACTTTTTTTATAACTTTTTGAAACTAGAGCCAATCCACTATATAGGTGGTTCTTCATGACTACAATAAGTGAGCTACATGTTCTTCATAACATTTATTTATTTATTTTTTTATAATTCTTTATTTATGATTAAGCAAATCACAAGTGAATGCAATAAAGCCAGAGAAACAAAAACAAAAACAACGCCCCCGTAGGGCCATGCCATATACAATGCAAGGGAATCAAACCATTAACGGTGTATGACAGTTGGCAGCAGGAAAGGTAAGCAAGTACAATCAACGTAATGCAGGACCGCTATTATCGTAATTGGTATCAGGACATAATAAGGGGGGGATAAAAGGGGGAATGGGGAAGAGTGGGAGAAGAAGAGGGGTGTGGGAAGAAGAAAAGCGAGAGGGAGAGGAAGAGGAAAAGAAAAAAAAAAAAAAGGGAAAATAATAATTCCTAAAATCGGAAAAGGCAGCCCAAAAAAAAAAAGTGGTACTCAGCAGCGCTCCTCTGAGACCCCGCAGGGAGACAGAGGGCCACAGAGGGAACCACAGGACAAAGGTCACTGAAGGGCCAAGGGAACAGTGAGAGCCTAGGTGACTGTCCCAACGGCTCGCCCTCAATAAAACCATGCCTCTAATCCTAAATAAAAAAAAAAAAAAAAAAAAAAAAAGGGGGGGGGTTAATTAGTGGGGAAGATAGAATAATATGAGAAGGGGAACAGGAGGAAGAGCAAAAAGGGGGGGGGCATGAAGTCAGCATACAGTCGATCAGAGAATAGCCAAGGCCAGGAAGCGACCGGTGTCGGTCTCGGTTTTAAGAGAGTGAAGTACGTACGAGTATCACAGACTAGGTCGGATCATAAGGTTGCCCATCCGAAGGGGACCACAACTGCTCCCTACAAGCAGTAACCACATGATGGGGTAGACCCAGAGTCAATAAGTGAGTCTGTGCTTCGTCCAGCGTCGAGGCTACCAATATCGCAGAGCCATGGGGAATGAGCAGGGAGCCCGAGACTCCCCAGCGATAACGAACCTCATGGGTTCGAAGCATGGTCGTAATCGGCCGAAACTGTCGCCGTGCTGCTAGGGCCAAAAACGGGAGGTCGCGAAACACTGTGACATCCAGTCCCTCAAATCGGATCGGGGGAGCTCGAATCGTCGCCCCCAGAAAGTGTTCCCGCACAAGGACATCTCCGAACACCACAATGACGTCCTTCATGGCAGTCTGAGGGGCTGCCGCTGCCTTGCGGATTCTATGCGCTGATATCACCGGATCTGGGGCTTCGGCAGGGAGAGAGAGGACGGTCTTTATCAACCGGTTAACCATGTGCAGGAGATCAGAGGTAGGAACAGCGTCCGAGATACCCCTCAGCTTCAGATTCCGTCTCCTATGTCGGGCCTCCAGAGTCAGTAAGGCAGATTGCAGTCCAGTGACCTGGGTCTGGAGTGCCCGAACTTGGGAAGAGGTCTCGGCTTGTGTAGTCGCTAAGGTGTCAGTTCGGGAGCCAATATCTGCCACCTCTGTGCGTAGGGAGGAGAGATCACAGCGCACCTCTGCCAGCTCCGATGCCCACGAGGAGCGGGCGTCCGCCAAAAGGGCCCTGATGTCTCGCCTCGTCGCCGGAAGGTCCTCAGAGTCCTGCGTCGTCAGTTGTGGGGTTTGCAGGGAAGCAGCAGGGCCCACCTCCCCGGGTGTCGCTTCCGCCGGTGGTCGGGGCAGGGCGTTTGCCTCCTTCGGGCCCGCCAGCGCGACCCTGATATCCGGAAGATTAGGGCACTCCGCCGCACCGATCCTCTTTTTTCCCATAGCCGTTAGACGTACCGGTATCTCGGAGGAAGGGGCTGAACAGCAGCACGAGGTAGCAAAGATGGCGGTCTGCCTCACCCCGCACCTAGGCCGAAAACCAACAGCCAAGTCAGTCGAAGCCAGGGAACTTCTCTCGGTCAATATTTGACGCCACCCGTTCCTGGGTATGTCGCTGCGTGAGGGGAAAGCAGGAAAAGTCCGATGGCAGCATTAAAGTAGATTAAATCAGGGTGATTCTGCGGGAGCTGCCCGGACATGCGACTGCTTTCTTCAGGCACCTAGCCACGCCCCCCTTTATTTATTTATTTATTTATTTCTAAAGGATTTTACCAGGAAGGATACATTGAGATTTCTCTCGTTTTCAAGTATGTCCTGGGTTCAAGAACATTGAAGTGTTACAGTTACAGAAATACAAAGTAATACAATGCAAGATATTAAAAAACAACACAAATATACAGATTAACAGAAAATAAATATGTAGGAAATATAGTCACTAGGTTACATGTTTACAGGTGCATTCTGTATTGAGGTATGTTAGTAAGGAGCTCTTGAGTGACTTAAGACTGGGGGAAGATTTGATGGTGTCTGGGAGGTTATTCCTTAATTGTGGTGCTCTGTAGGCAAATGAGGACCGAGCCACTGTCTTTATGTATTGTGGTATTGCAAGTAAGGTGCTGGTCCTGGATCGGAGGTTATAGGATGAGGGAGCTGCTGGGGGAAGCAGTCTATTCAGGTAGGATGGCAGCTTCCCAGAAATGCTCTTAAACACCAGGCTGGAAAGGTGAAGGGTGCGTCTGGATTCCAGCGATGGCCAGTTTAGCTCTTTTAACATGTCACAATGGTGGGTCATGTATTTACATTGTAGCGCAAAGCGGCAGAATGAGTTATACAATGTAGTAAGTTTATGAAGGTGTGTTTGCGGGGCGGCTGCATACACTACATCTCCGTAATCAATAGCCGGCATAAGCATTTGCTGTACAATCTGCTTTCTTACCGCGGTACTCAGGCAGGATTTGTTCCTGTACAGGGCACCTAGTTTGGGGTAAAGTTTAGATGAGAGTTTTTCGATGTGGGGGCCAAAGGATAGATTAGGGTCCAACCACATACCTAGATATTTGAGAGAAGTGACTGTGGTCAGCGTGCCATTTGATTTTGTCCTGACATGTAGATGGGGATTTTGCAATTTGTGTAGTTTAGGTGCTGTTCCAAAGAGCATCGTTACAGTTTTGTCAGTATTTAAAAAAAGTTTGTTGTTTTTGATCCACTTTCTACCTCTGTGAATTGTTCTTGCAGCACGGCCTCCAGCTGCGGGAGATTTGGTTTGCTGGTATAGATTACAGTGTCGTGTGCGTACATATGTAACATATCGACGCAAGCGATACTCGAATCACTTTTATGACTATGTCATTTTTGTTAGATATTTTGGCACACATGACATAATATAGTAGATGTTAGTGCATTAAGTGCGCAATATTTTCTTGACAATTTTTTTGACAGGAGATATAATTTTGAATCAATTTTAATAAACAGATCGACATTTTGTACAACTGAGAATCTAGAATTCATGCAAGGCAAAAGCCTATATAGCAGATTACGTCCTTACAGTGCACAGTCATTTTAATTAATGATTCAAGTTGATATTTAAATAAATCATGAATGTGCAAAAATGGGTAAGAAAATAATCCTTAGTCAGAAACAGTTCATTTTACATAATCGTTGTAGGCTAAACATATTTTTTTTCAGTCTAACACTTTCAAATCTAATTGCAATAAGCTAAAGTTGTATTTATTTCAAATAATAACATTTCCATATGTTCACCCTCTACCGAAAGACATTTACATGTTTTAAGAAAACAGTTTAAAAAAACGGATGAAATAATGCCAAGCAATGCTAATTCCGTTTACAGTATTACTGTAACTGCTTCTGGCACTGCCAGTTTGATATTAGCTACCATCTGGATTTAATTTTTTTAATCTAGTATCAGGTTTGTAAAATAAAATATCATGTTTATTAGTGCTGTTTTGCTTTTAATGCTGTAGCACGTAACCATTCTCCATATTTTTATTAGGAAATAAACAATTAAATCCGCTTATTTAGGACACTTTGCATGATACTATCACAAAAATAATGAAAATGACAATATTTTATTTATGTAAAAATCATATATAAATTTAATCTATTAAAGATGTAATAAGTTCTAATGGGAAAAACCATAACAATTGACTTAAAGTGCATTACTGCAGATACGCAGAGATTTTGGGTCAGATATTGCAGTAAGTGAAGAAGAGTATCTGCTTAACCCCTTCACTACCGAGATATCTAGGGTTTCTAAGGCACCATCCGGTGCCCCTATATCGAGATTTCTCGATCTGGTGATTCGCAGCCAAAAAGCAAATTAAATTTGTTTGCAGCAAACTAATTTTGTTTGCTTTTGGGCTGCAGAAGGTGCTCCCAAAGTTTTAGCCCTGTGGACATAATGCCCAAAGAGCTAAAACTGTGTAAAATCGTCTGATGATGCCCTTACATCGGGCTTTAAGCAGATGATGCAGGGGAAAAAAAGAAAAAATAGACCAGCAGCTCAAATTGTTGTAACTCAATTTGGCAGTAGATGGCACCATCTATTGGCCAAAATAGGTTATTTGCAGTAAGAAATACAATGGGAATATGCTCAAATATTTCCTAACTTATAATTAATTTAAAAGATTTTACAAAAACACAGTGGTTTCTCACAATGTTAGTTTGGAAAATCACTTGGTAGTGAGGGGGTTAATGTAATGTAATGAAACTGCTGCTCATCCTTACACTCTAGGGGATTCTGCCTTATGTCTTCTACTGTATCCTATTCACCAAATAATGTGCAAGAAAACTACAAAATAACAAAAAAAAAGGATAACACTCAAATTTCCTCCTAGAAGAACCTGTGTTCATTCAGTTTGGTGAGACCAGAACACCAATGATCTAAGTTAAGTAAGCTTGTTGTCTCAAAGGCTAGGCTCAGACGAACGCATTTTTCGCGTTGTCCGTGAAAAAGTGCGTTCGAACGAATGGACGTATTTTTTCACGGAATACGCGATAGCGGTCATACGATGCGCATTTCCGTCTGTGATTTTGTACGGATCATCAATAAAACCCTTTTTGCGTCTGGATGTTATGTTGGCCGGACATTAGCAGCATCTGACGTCTCCTAATCAGGCACACATGCAGCTAGCGGACGCAGCGCACTCTGTACGTCAGTACTAGCGGTTTGACGTTCTCAAAAAAACGCGTTTGTTTGCCGCTTGTGTTGCGTATATTGCCCGTCATTGCCTGTCATTTGCTGCTACTACGGCCGTGATAAAGTGCGGCTGCACGTGCGTTCGCACTGCATTCGTCTGACCCTAGCCTAAAAGGTTTCTAAAATGTATTGTATGAGGGTACATTAATATTTATTGTCTGCAATGGAAATTTGTTTTCCATAAATCCACTGGGTCCTGGCAGTAGTTTTATAGGAACAACTTGGTAGTGAAAGGGTTAAATACATCCCAGTCTGGAGCCCACCCTCCATTTTTCTGTGAGATGTTTTCATTTTATAAATAAATAAAAAATATTGTCACTGGCAACAGAAGAATGAAGCAAAGCATTGCAAAGTAATTTGTATAGTTGATCATTAGGCCCTCTTGTGTACCGAAATTTAAGGAGTTATTCAGAGATCACCGTTCTCTCGTTTAGCGCACATCAGCGAGTTCAATTCGCCAAACCTGTGGTGAATCAGCATTCACCGCCAGGGCCGTAGGGAGGGTGAGGCCAGTGAGGCACTCGCCTCGGGCACAGCTGCAATGGGGCGCAGGAGCAGGCAGAAAGAAGAGGAATCACGTTTTGTTTTGTTTTTTTTTAAGCCGCAGGCTGCTGATTTACTGCTAAGCAGCAGGGAGCGCCAAAATCGCAATCACCAACAAACACACTTTTTGCGTGTGCAGAAGGTGCCGGGTGTCTGGCCCCGCCCAGCAGGGTTTACTGTCCCACATATTGAGCAAGTCTGGTTGTGAGCGCTCCCCCACCCCCTTCAGCTCCACGAAGGAAGGAAGCAAGCAGGGCCAGTGTGTGAGTGACAGGCACGAGTCAGACTGTGCAGCTCTGCTCTCCAATGGTATAGAGGGGTGGGCGGGGCTCTATCACCCAGAGGCCGGTCTGTAATCTGCACATGCTGGGGAAGTGGAAGGAACTGACAGCTCTGGGCTGCAAACCTCTGGCACATGTGGGGGAAACCTGCTGCCATGAGGACACAGGTAAGAAACAAATACATGGCTACCACCTATGCTGCATCCCCAGCACATTGCTTGCAGCATGTCCCAGGGGTCCAGAGCTCTTGCAGGATCCATTGGAGCCATACAGTGATAGCTCTGCCCAGCCCTCTCACTCCATCCTGTCTCCCCATGTGATGCCCAGGAGGCAGAGCAGCCCTTCACACCTTCACATGGGTTACATTCCTGGTTTGGAAGGGATTTTGGGATTATTCACTAAATTCAGTTTAGGTATTCCAGCTGGATTGTTACTGGTTTCCCAGGGGTTAATCATTACTGAAGCAAATCCTGCGGTTTCCATTTTATGGCTACATGTGCCCTAAATGAATATTATTCTTCTAGAAGTTGTCTCATTAATGGGAAGAGTTTTGCATGAAAAATGAGGCCGTCTCCCCCCCCCTCTGCCGACAAATCTGGAATACCCCATGGAAGAGGAATATTAGGGGACCTCAATGCTGTAATAGGCCGGCCTCACCTCACCCACCACCCCCTGCATGCATTGTGACATGCTAAAGTTTCACAGGGACATAGCTGAAGACTTTTACATCCCAAGAGGTTCTGCAGAAGCTGTGTCTGTTACTAGGACATGCGTGCCTTGCAGTCATACAAGCTGCCATGTCTGTATCTCAGTGCTGTGTTCAGTGGAGCCGGCGGACAGGGGCAAGTACAGTCACTCAAGACCTTTTAGATGTCTGTCCTTATAAATGTCTGTGTGTCTCATGTGATTTTCGGTGTTTTACTTGTATGTATAGTTGTTATCTGTCTCACCCCTTGTACAGCGCTATGGAACTTGTTAACGCATTATAAATACTTGTAACTGTATGTGTTGCTGTCAGTGTGT
This sequence comes from Leptobrachium leishanense, assembly GCA_009667805.1. Classification (NCBI taxonomy): domain Eukaryota; kingdom Metazoa; phylum Chordata; class Amphibia; order Anura; family Megophryidae; genus Leptobrachium; species Leptobrachium leishanense. Next base: position 122,330,875 of record CM019067.1, on the reverse strand, counting down.
TTTAAGGACGGTCATACTGCCTCTGTCAGTGTGTTTTAAGGACGGTCATACTGCCTCTGTCAGTGTGTTTTAAGGACGGTCATACTGCCTCTGTCAGTGTGTTTTAAGGACGGTCATACTGCCTCTGTCAGTGTGTTTTAAGGACGGTCATACTGCATCTGTCAGTGTGTTTTAAGGACGGTCGTACTGCCTCTGTCAGTGTCTTGTCTCCATCAGTCTCCATCTGTGTGTCTGTTTGTTGGGATCCCTGTGTACATATCAGTGTGTGTCAGTGTCTGTGTCTGAGTTTCAATGTGTCTGTTTGTTGGGATCCCTGTGTACATATCAGTGGGTGTCAGTGTCTGTGTCTGAGTTTCAATGTGTCTGTTTGTTGGAGTCCCTGTGTACATATCAGTGGGTGTCAGTGTCTGTGTCTGAGTTTCAATGTGTCTGTTTGTTGGGGTCCCTGTGTACTTATCAGTGGGTGTCAGTGTCTGTGTCTGAGTTTCAATGTGTCTGTTTGTTGGAGTCCCTGTGTACATATCAGTGTGTGTCAGCGTCTGTGTGTCTCTGAGTTTCAATGTGTCTGTTTGTTGGAGTCCCTGTGTACATATCAGTGGGTGTCAGTGTCTGTGTCTGAGTTTCAATGTGTCTGTTTGTTGGAGTCCATGTGTACATATCAGTGGGTGTCAGTGAGTATCTGTGTCTCTGTTTCAGTCGCTGTGCATATCAGTGTTTCTCTCCGTCACTGTTCCCATTTCATATTTTTCTGTGTCCCTGTTAATGTGTGTGTGTCTGTCAATGTGTGTGTGTGTGTGCCTGTCAGTGTTTCTCATAAAGTGTCTCTGTAATGCTGCGTGTCTCACGGTCTCTATCAGGGTTATTCACAGAGAGGTGAAACTCAGGAGAATGACTGGAGAAGTGAAAATTCTAGGTCAAAATAGTCAAACCAGAAAAATCCTCTCATTTATATCACTTTCCAAATCAGCTATTTGGTCTAGATTGTTCTCGTCTTTTGCCAATTCTCCTGATTTTCACCTTTCTCTGAATAACCCTGTATGTCTCTATCAATGTGTGGGGGAAAAAAAAGTTGCCCCACATTTTACCTTGCTCCTGGCCCCACACTAAGGCCCGCACTGCTCACTAAGCAAGTTCAGCACAAGCGACACAATGCGATCTGTGCTTGATGGAAGTAAAGGCCGTGTAGGTCTCCCACCAGGACTGCTGGGGATTAGGCTGAATGGCCAGACTGATGACTCTCAATGGACCACCAGGGAGACCAAATATATGCCACTTTGCCCACTGGACCATCATGGATGGGGGCCCCCCATCCTCCAAAAACATTAAGCAGAAGAGACGGTAACATGTCTATTATTTAATAAATGTACTATTAAATTAATTAATAATTTAAGTAGATTTTAATGAAACTGAGTTTAGCTTTCAGGCCTGAAGAAGAGCTAAGAAACAGGGATATAATCTAAAAGGATAATACAAAATGAACGTAGGGTGATATCCCACAATTAACAGATATGCGCAGAATAAATTGGCCACTCACAAGGATTTGGAAATTATTTCGCCCATCATCCTCCAGTTGTAGCTGATATACCCACAGCTACAACTGGAGGATGATGGGCGAAATAATTTCCAAATCCTTGTGATTGGCCAATTTATTCTGCGCATATCTTGTTATTTGTGGGATATCACCCTACGTTCATTTTGTATTAGGCCTGAAGAGATGTTATACACTTGAAAGCTTGACTTATAATTGTAATGTTAGTCCAATAAAAAAGGACTATACTCTAGGGATTTATATACAGTATATAATGAATTTGATGGCTGAGAGTTTAACTATAATAAGAGTACTGGTTGTAATGGGAACACCTTGTTCCAAACCATGAGACCATGGGCTGCTGTGACAGATGGATTTTGCTTTCATATCTTACCATTAGTATCCTTTTCGTTTGCACTTATCACAATATGGGGCTGGTCTAAAAATTTTAAACCAGGGCTGCTTTTTATTCCGAGTCCGACCCTGGAAGGAGCCGGCAGAAGGTGTGTCACTCTTCCTGTCCCCACACCACGTGGAAGGGAGGGAGCAGGGAAAAGAAGAAGCAGGAGAGCAAAGCACTGCAGCTGCAGCCAGGGGGACACCTCTTAGGTAAGATCACCCCCCAGCTGCTCTCCCCTCAAACTGCCCCCTCTCCTGCAGCTCCCCCCTCCCAGCTCCCCCTCATTAGCTCTACCTCCCCAGCTCTCTACCCCCTCTTTAGCAGCTTTCCCCAGCTGTCTACACCCGAGCCCCCCAAGCTCTACCCCCACATCTCTACCCCCCACATCTCTACCCCAGCCCCCCAAGCTCTACCCCCACATCTCTACCCCAGCCCCCAAGCTCTACCCCCCACATCTCTACCCCAGCCTCCAAGCTCTACCCCCCACATCTCTACCCCAGCCCCCCAAGCCCTACCCCCCACATCTCTACCCCAGCCCCCAAGCTCTACCCCCACATCTCTACCCCCCAGCTCTCTGCCCAGTCCACAACGCTCTCATGTTCACTACCCAATCGATACACATTACTGTGAGTTTTATTGCTGTGGAGAGAAAAAATGTGGTGGGACAGGCGCTTCCTTCACAATGACAGGGATGTCCTCACTTAAATGACAGTTCTCCCCTCTGTTGGAGGAGTGTAAACCTCAAACAGAACAGAAAACAAAAATAATGGTGCAGTATGTCAAGGCAGTATACTATTAAAATAAAGATAAGAGGATTGCACTCACATGGTGTGGTGTCTTAGTATCAGACACCAGATGTTTATAGTGGCTGGCAGAATTATGGAAGGAACGCCAGACTTCCCTTGGTGGTGCTCCAACGTCTGTGGTGGTCCTCCAATCTTTGGGTACTCCAAGAGCCTTGATGTTGTTTCAGTATCCGTTCCCCTGATCCTCAGCAGCGGTGTAGATCACAATCATGGATGTACCAAGATTATTTTAATTATTTTATACCAATAAATCCCATTATACCTTGCTTGCTGTCCCTATTCTTCCTGTTTCCTAGCTGCTGTACCCCACATGATTGTGATCTACACCGCTGCTGAGGATCAGGGGAACGGATACTGAAACAACATCAAGGCTCTTGGAGTACCCAAAGATTGGAGGACCACCACAGACGTTGGAGCACCACCAAGGGAAGTCTGGCGTTCCTTCCATAATTCTGCCAGCCGCTATAAACATCTGGTGTCTGATACTAAGACACCACACCATGTGAGTGCAATCCTCTTATCTTTATTTTAATAGTATACTGCCTTGACATACTGCACCATTATTTTTGTTTTCTGTTCTGTTTGAGGTTTACACTCATCCGACAGAGGGGAGAACTGTCATTTAAGTGAGGACATCCCTGTCATTGTGAAGGAAGCGCCTGTCCCGCCACATTTTTTCTCTATTTATGCTTCTAACTGGGTTCTAGGGATAAGCCCGAGTGAACGGACAAGCTGCTGATTTACTGTGAGAAACATTGACAATTTACGGTTTTATTGCTGCTTTTTTTTTTTTTCTGCTCTTAAAGGTCTTGAGGGGTTAATTAACCCTCAACACATGAACAATTGTGAAAGGAACCACTAGGTGGCGCCCAGAACACAGATTCTTCTGTTTTATTGCCGTGGAGCTCTGTGATACAGTAATGTGCGGTGTGTATGAGTGTATCACAGAGCTCCACAGCAATAAAACTTACAGTAATGTGCGTTGTGTATGAGCGTGAGTTTTATTGCTGTGGAGCTCTGTTATACAGTAATGTGCGGTGTGTATGAGTGTATCACAGAGCTCCACAGCAATAAAACTCACAGTAATGTGCGGTGTGTATGAGCGTGAGTTTTATTGCTGTGGAACTCTGTGATACACTCATACACACACGGTCCTCTAAAACATCTGGGAATAGCTTGGTCTCTGGCCCTGAGGTGCCTCATAACTGAGATTCGCCTAAGGCCTCACCAAATCTGGAGCCGCCTCTGCTGACTAACACAGGGGAGACTAACGTTATTTAGGATTATTAATTTTGTTATTACCTATTTTCCTCTAAAAATATTGTGTGTGGGGGGGGGCACAATTTTCTATTCTTGCCTCGGGTGCAAAAGGAGCTAGCTACGGCTCTGTTCACCGCAGGGTCCCTGAAGTGTGCTGCAAGGATTCGTCAAACACCGCTGAATGCAGCCGCTGACTGCTGAACAGACCCCTGAACTCAGCTGACGATCTGCCGAATGCCGCCAAACAGACTGCCAAACGCAGCCGATGATCCGCAGAGCAGGCCGCCAAACGCAGCCGCAGACTGCCAAATGCCGAACAGACCATCGAACGCCGCAGAAAAAAGCCAATATGCCACCGAACTGGAGTTAAAAAAATATATTTTTTAAAAAGGCATTTGAAACAATGAAAATGCATGGAAATAATAAAAAAGAATTAACTATTGAATAAAAAATAATAAAAACTGTATTTTTTTTTACATTGAAACCTATAGGATTCACCTATTTAAACCTGTCAAATAGAAGCACTGAAAATCGGTGCATTTTGCCAACATTTCGGTGCAGTTTGGCGGTTTCTGAATAGATTAACCATTACTTCTCTATCTGACATTTTCACTGACGTCAAAGGTTGCTGGATTGCGGCGATCTGAGGTGTATTGTACTGTATTTTGTTGGCAATTCACCATTATTTGGCGAATTGCCAGCTTTCTAAATAGCCGAATTGCCACGTAATTGCACCATACGGTGAAATTAACCATTCGGTGCAATTCAGTGGCAAATTCGGCTGTTATTGAATAACCTCTTTAATGTTTACTTAGTGTTGGTAACCTACTTTGGAGTATATTTAGGGCTATTTGTAAAAGGATTACACAGTGATGATTGGTACACATTCACTACAGGATTAGCACATAGAGAACTAGCTAACTCAATTTTTCACATTCATGAAAATCAAGAACACTTTTTGTGAGTTAATGTACGAAGCTAGTAGCTCACCGTTTCCAAGCATGTGTTGTCTCACACTGCAATAAAATATCTTGGATGGAGCTACACAGTAAAAGATAGGAGGAGCTCTTCAATTCCAAATTGCTTTTCTTCTGTTTTTTTCCCAGCACATAGAATGCTTCTTTTCTTTGTGTCCATAAAGGTACAAAAGCCAGAATGGATCATTAATGTCATTTATTTTATATATTTGTATTGGTCAAAGACTCAAATCAAGGCTTACACATACCTGTGTGGGATGGATTTCATGTTTAAAATGCAACTTGAAACGAGGACAAATTAAGTTTAAAGCTGGAACGTACTCTGTGATGCAAAAAAGGAAAACAGGGGATGCAGACCAAAATAAGGATTTGGAAAGAAAGAGTTGGACCACAGACAGCACAGCTTGTAACATTATTAATTTACTGCTACAGTCTTGATTTTACATACTGCAGGCAGCAAGTTTTATTATATAGTGTAGATTTGGTAAGCCGTGTTAGTCCAGATGCCAAAATCACCAGAGTACAGCATTGCATAGTGATACCTTTTTTATTGGACTAACGTTACATTTAAAAGACAAGCTTTCGAGAGTGTACCACTCTTCTTCAGGTCTGGACGCTTTACTGAGCAAAATCATAGAACTGAACAATAAAGAGCCTAGCAGAAGAGGGAGTGTCGTAAATACTAATAGTGGAATCCTATGGTAAAGAAAGATAAACAAACAGAGGACAGATCATAGGTCCATAAAACATCCCAGATAAGCATCATGGTGAGCATCTGATGATGTTAAGAGGAAAAAGGAAATGGCCCAACTTTAAAAAAAAAGGAAAGAAAAAAATACAGAAGATGGAAAAAAGAGAGAGAGAAAAAGACATATAAACCAAGTACAAAGCTGAATCTTATGGGACATTATACTAGTGAGTTAAAAATACAGAAACTACATCGAGCCCTTCCTTTTTGGTGGTAAACTATGTGATCATTTTCATTTCAAATGTCTTATGCTCACGAGGGTCTTTAAAATTTCAAATATGTTGGTCAAACCCCACTGCTTTCTTTTGAATTCTGAACACATCTTACTTGATGACTTACAGCCACTGTGCTTCTTATACTAATCATAAGCTGACCACCATAGTGCTTTATTTGACCTTTATATCTTTTCATTTGGAAACTTTAACTCAAGGCTCAATAATTCTACACTATTTGTCTTGGATTTTTCGAGATTATTCTTTTATTTGTACTTCTAGATTTTAACTTAATATTGCTAGGGTTAAATATGGCTACTAGAGATGTGCTTCCGAAATACAAATTGGTTCTGTCCGAAACGGTCAAAATACGAATGAAAACTAATCGATTCAGACTGAAACGAAGCAAAAACATATAAAACAAATTGATTTCATTTTTACTAATGAATTTGTTATACCGTCTCACTTAAATTTGGCACCACGTCCCTGTCCATTGGCCGTCGTGCTGAATCTGTTGTATTCAACACCACAGGCCATGAACAGTGCCATGGTGCCGTTCGGTGCGATTTGGCAGCAGTGAAATTCCCCATGGAGAAGTAATGGTTAATCTATCCAGAGAACACGAACAGCACTGAAATGTCAGTGAAATGCCCTGATTTTCGGTGGTTCGTTCGACAGCTTTAACAGGCGAATCCCATAGCTTTCAACGTAAAAAATAGGGTTTTTTAGACATTTCTTTGGTAATTTTTTTAAAACAACAGGGCTTTTTTTCTTTGCTGAACACAGCATTTTTTTCCCCTTTCCTTCAGTCTGGCTGCACTCAGAGGAGGCTGTCTATGGTGCTGAAACCTATTCAACACCAAGGACAGCATCTATTCTTGGTGCTGAAACCTTTTCAGAACCATGGATAGCAGCTACGTGGGGCTCCGGAGGCCCACTGAACTTCTATCCATGGTGCTGAAACCAATTCAGCACCATGGATAGCAGCTCCATTGGGCCCCAGAGCTCCATGGGGCTGTTGTCCTTGGTACTGAATAGGTTTCAACAGCCTCCAGAGTCTTGTGGAGCTGCTATCCATGTTGCTGAAACCTATTCAGTACCAAGGGCAGCAGCCCTGAGGGTCTCCAGAACCCCACAGAGCTGCTATTCATGCTGCTGAATCTTTTTCAGTACCAAGGACAGCAGTCCTGTGGTGCTCCAGAACCCCATGGAGCTGCTTTCCATGGTGCTGAAAAGGTTTCAGCACCAATAATAGCTGATGTCCTTGGTACTGAATAAGTTTCTGCACCAAGACAGAGAGATTAGTTATCCTTTTTTTTACCATTAATCTAAGTAATTCATCCATTTCACATTCCGAAATAACTAAGAAAAATGCTCCATTGCACCGCAGGGCTGCTGTCCTTAGAACTGAATAGGTTTCAGCATCATGGATAGCAGCTCCGCTATGGGTCCCAGAGCACCACGTGGCTGCTGTTCTTGGTACTGAATAGGTTTCAGCACCAAGCATAGCTGCTTTCTTTGGTACTGAATAGGTTTCAGTGCCAAATACAGGGGTATTATGTATCTTTCCTTTTTTACCCTAATCGATGTAATAATTAATTCATCCATTTCACAATCCGAAATAACTAATAAAAACAAAATAACTAATAAAAACAAAAAACTAAATAACTAATAGAAAAAAAAACTAAACGATGCGAAAAACGAATTACCAATAAAAACCAAAACGAATCAATCCAAAATACGCAATAACGATCGTTCATAGCAAAGAATCAATCCAAAATATGAATTACCAATCGTATGAACCAATCAATCCGAAATATGAATCACGGCAACATAACAAATGCATCGAAATGAATTGAAAAACAGAATTATGCGATCCGAAATGAAACTCATTTTTTCATTGTGCACTTGTCTAATGGCTACCTACCAACCATAAAGTAGCCATGGTAATCACATGTGAAACAAATAGTACCATATGCATAGATAATATGTGCAAATACATACAATTCTTATCCCTGAAGATTGGAATATTTTACTCATAAATTATTGGTTGGTCTTTTTCTGTGCCAAATTACGTCTGTAAATTGGTTTTAATGTAATTTAATTACTTACATTTGGGATTCATTTTCAGTCTCATTTAGTTTTTTTTTACCAAAAATATAAATAATCATATATTTTGACACGTCTTTGGCTTTATTCTCATTCAGCGTTTCTCAGCCTCTACAAATCTGCCATTTGAGAAATCTGATCTAGGTTTAATTATGTAAATATACTGAAATGCCATTTACTTGTATGTGATCATTATATGCTAGGTTAACCAAGGATACAAGCATGTAAAGAAAAAAAAAAGGAAAGAAGTGGATGCTTACTCATTTAAAATTGGATTACATAACCCAGGGGAGAAAACAACACTACACTAGAAAAAAATATGATAAAAATGTTTTGTTAGTTTACAGTGTTAATGGCATTAAAACACACTAATAAGTAATAACTTTTTTTAATCATTTTCATTAACTATAATCATTACTTTGCAACAGTGCATATGTACCATTTTTACCTTTGATATATACATTTTATGGCATTAAAATGCAGTGCTTATGATGCAAGGATCACATGCAGGAATAACTGTAAACAAACTGAAATAAATTTGCCATAGAAGCAGCCACATACAAATATTTTATTGACACCTGGGGACTTGATTGAACATTGCAGATAATATAATTTCGAACAATTTATTTCTGAAGACTCATTTTGCATTCCAGGGATGTGACAGAATATTAGATACGAGAAGGAAGTCCTTTACAAATGGAATATCCTAACCAGAGTACGATATTTGCAGAATGCTTAATGAGCCTCAGTAAGAAGTAATTTTAAACAACTTTGTGGGATAATGTACTAACTAAAGAGATAATAAAGTCTACATTAAGATGCATCTCCCTTCTGCAGCTGTTTTCTAAATGGCTTTAATATTGATTGATATTGCCCTTCCTTTGCTACTAACAGTAAGTGTACTATTTTCTACTTTATTCAACCATGTCATTACAACATTCCTACTGTGACAAATGAGCATTTCAGTACAGTGCATAGTGCAATCGTTTTATTCCTAATATATTTATTTTATTGTTGCTGCACAATCACTAAACAAGGGGAAATGTTTTCAGATATCTAGAGAAATAAATGGTTTTTATGTGCAAACATATGTACTTATGTCATATGTAAAATGATTACACATTTTTCTATATGCTCTAAAGGCACAATAAGAACAGTATGAAAGTGTGAAAGTAAATATACAATGAAACATCACTAACTAAGATGTAGAGGATCAATGGCAAAACAAGACAACATGCAGGCCCATTTTCATTGTTTTGTGAATATAGACTGATTGGCAATGTTCACAATAGCAATCGCCCTGCCACACCTTGAACACTCCTTTCCAGTCCATCCTAGTCTAATTGGTACTTGCATGTATAAGACTATTAATCAATTACACCCATTAAATGATCAGATGACACCAAATAAACTAAATGAATAGCCTTTTAACTAGATTTTCAATCCTTGCAGTGCCCGTGCCAATATCAGAAAAGCAGGTGGCATTTAATCCCAAACCCGATTTGGCATGTAATAAAAGCATGCCCTTTCAGAGATTATCACAGACAAAAAAAAACCTCCAACCTCTCCATGGAAATGAGAAAAAAAACACATTTAACCCTAACCTGGCAACAAACAGTGGTTTAGGCTGCCAAATGGGTTAAATGCATAGGGTAAATGTGGACCCTCCTGCCTCCCGCCCTAAGTCTCCCTTAATACTTTCAATGACAAATCTGACTACTAAACTCCTTCACAGTCTAGTCACACTACCTAAATCACATCGTCTGTTAACTCTATATTACTCATCCCCCTATTACCTAAACTGCCGACTGCTTAGCCCCTATCCTATATGCCCCACTAGCAATACTACCCCACTGTTTAACACTACATTAACTTACACCCCAATACCCTCTCACACTGTTTAAACCCTGCAATACATACCCCAATATCTATCCCCACCTCTAGCTAACCCTACTCTACTTGACAGGGTGACATTGGTACACCTGGGACTCTTCTCTAGACAATGTGCAAAAGTAAACAATGCAGCAAGACTCTCAGTGGGCTTTTCGGAGATATAGCTTACTGCTCCAATTGAGGGTGCTTCCTCCACAGATCCAGGGAATCCAAGTAGACCAACGCCACATACATCTACATGTATACAGGAATCCTAACACACCCCTAAAGTGGCCAGGCTCCTACTGAGTGGAACCTGGAGTGAATTTTCAGTGAGCTATTAGTTATGCCTGGTGTTCCTGTTTCCTATATTTATAACATAGACTATTTTATGTTGAGTAAGTAAAACAGTAGAGAATAGTGACAAACAATTTTAGTACCTATGTTTGAATAGAGGTACAGTACCTATGCCGTTGTTCACCATAGTTTCTATACCAAAACTAAGATGAACCGCTATTTAAACAATGGTTATATTGTTGTTCGAATAACCATCGGTGAACTTAACTTTGAACAATGGTACTAACATTGTTTAAATCTGTTCTGAACTATTTTATGTACTCAATGTATAATACTCCTTTTTTTACTCCAGCTTTCATATTACAAAGGTCAAGTAGGAAATGGCAACCTTACAATGATAAGTCATCAAAAATACTCTACTTCCTCATTTTTTGTACAATTTTCACACTTTTACCATACAGATATATTACTGGACCTAAATATAGTACAAAAGTGTCACGTTCACACTCGATAACCATGGTGTGGATCCCTTCAGACAGACCTCTAACCCTCCGATCCTTGAAATAGTTGGGACCGCTAACCCTATCACTCCCAGCCAGGGAAAGCAAACACACCAGTAACAATGAGCACAATTCGTGATAAAGCAGTAGTTCTTACTGAGCATATGCTGGGGTGGAAGGGGTTAACTTCGTAGACAACTGATCAGTGCTAGGCCCACACCGGCTGTGTATATTACGAGAGTCAGAACAAACTTGGTCAATATTACAGTCCAGGTTGGTAACAGAGAGGGTTCGCATACAAGCAGGGTTGGCAACAATATATAACAATATTCAGCGTGTGGCAGGATCAGCAATCGTTCTGAGGCTGCTCTGGGGTAAACCATACATACAGGCTGATACTCAAGTAGAATCATCAATAAACAGCCCGGGTCGATAACAGAGAGGGTCCTCGTACAAGCAGAGTTGGCAACAGAGAATTAGAATCAAAAGGCAGGGAAACAGTGAGTCGAGCAAACGAAACACTAGCGATGCGGGAAAATGACTCCACGTCAAGGCAACGACTCAGCGCGTGCGCCCTATACTTAAAGGCCAGCAGCTATACGTCATCACTCCGCGCCCCGCCCCTCGATCAGCCGCAACCATGTCAGGGACTGCTGGAGCTCCTGGCACTCGGCCAGCCAGCGGCGCTCCCCGTCCGGGATCCCCCTGAGACCCACCAGGAGCCCCAGGTGTGACAAAAAGGCTGTCACACATTTACTTTGGTACTCACAACCCTTGACTAGATAAATTGGTACTTTACCAAGGGAAAGGAGGGAAGATCGGGAATGATAAAAAAAAATCAGTACTATCTTGCAGCTACACTGGCCTATTCGGCTGTGGCATTGGACTCCAAATCCCCTGATGACCCAGGAGTATTCATAAGTATTCATAAGTAGGGATGAGCCGAACACGCCCGAGTTCGGTTCGCATTCAAACTTGAACTTTTCAAAAGTTCGAACTCAATACAAGTCAATGGGACTCAAAGTTCGATTTTTAGAGTGCCCTCCAAGAGGGCATATATGCTAGTTATTTGCCATAAAAGGTGTATGGGGGTCCGGATAGTGCCCTGGGGGACAGGAAACAAGGACAAAAAGTTAAACAAAAAACGTTTTTAAAGGGACAGTGAGTTTTCCATGAAATAAGGGTTAAAAATAAAAACGAAAAATTCCTTCAAATATCATGCCTAGGAGGTCCCCATAACCTGCCCCTGAAGTGGCAGATTTCTAGGATGTATAGAAACATTTAAAAACAAAAAAATGACGACGTTTCAAATGACGGTAAAAGCTTTTCCTTTAATCTATTCATAAACAACTGCTTGGGGCGGCAGCCTGTATGAAAAGACATTTTAGGACGCGCAGAAAAAGTTTAGTGATTTTTTTGGCTAAATTATGGTGAAACTTATGCAGGCTTTTGATGAAAGTAACAATAGGTGCTTTAAAATTGTGCCTTTAGCGTCGGCAACAGTGCTGTCACACCGTAACCCCTCTGTGCTATTGTGGAAGAGTGCAGGGGTGGAGCATGCGGTCCTATATTAAAGAGATATGAATCTGGTAAAGGCGTCAGTGCATTCAAATATTGTGCCTTTGGTGCCAGGCCTGAAAGTGCCATCATACAGTAACCCCTCTGTGGTATTGTGGAAGAGTGCAGGGATGGACCATGTGGTCCTATATTAAAAAGATATGAATCTGGTAAAGGCGTCAGTGCACTCAAATATTGTGCCTTTGGTGCCAGGCCTGCAAGTGCCATCATACAGTAACCCCTCTGTGGTATTGTGGAAGAGTGCAGGGGTGGACCATGCGGTCCTATATTAAAAAGATATGAATCTGGTAAAGACGTCAGTGCAGCCAAATATTGTGCCTTTCATGGCAGCAAGTGTCTTCACACCGTAACCCTTTTGTGGTATTGTGGAAGAGTGCAGTGTTGGACCCTGCGGTTCAAAAAATTAAAATGATATAAATGTGGCACAGGCGTCAGTGCAGCCAAATATTGTGCCTTTCATGGCAGCAAGTGCCTTCACACCGTAACCCTTTTGTGGTATTGTGGAAAAGTTCAGTGCTGGGGGTTTTGTGAATGCAGAAGACATCCCCGATCTATTCCGTTACGTCAGCATCAGGGGATTGATAGCTGCTGATCCAGGACTGATTAATTTTTATAAATGTCAGCTGGTCTACAGAGTCGGTGGACAGACGCACTCTTTTGTCTGTGACAAAACCTCCAGCGGCACTGAACGTCCTTTCAGAAAGCACACTAGATGAAGGGCAACCTAGTAGCTGCATAGCATATTGGCTAAGTTCTGGCCAGTGATCCAATCTCAACACCCAGTAAGCCAGTGGATCATCTGCTGGAAAGGTATCAAGGTCTGCCCTTGCCCCTAGGTAGTCCTGCACCATATGGTGAAGACGCTTGGCAATGGGTGCCTACATTTGACATCCCTGGGTGTCGTGGACTAAAAAAATTTAAAAAGGCATCAGTCAAGCGGCCCCGGCCTTCACCACTATTCCTCTGATCATCCGCAGCCTCAGAAGCACCTGTGTCATCACTTAGTAACCTACCAGTGCCTGGAAAGGTGTTACACAAGTGTCGCTTTAGAGCTTCCTCAAGATTTTTCATCCTGTGCTCCCTCTGTGCGGGCAGGATGAGCTCTACAACTTTACCCTTGTATCGTGGATCAAGAAGGGTTGCCAACCAGTAATGATCCCCTCCTTAATAGCACGAATCCTGGGGTCCTTTAACAGGCTTTGCAGGATAAGGGAGCCCATGCAGCGTAGGTTGGAGGTGGCATTAGCTTCCGAGTCTTCCTGGTCAATGAGGAAGATGAACTCATCGTGCACTTCCTCCTCCCAGCCACGTACTAGTCCTTGTGTTTCTGGGCACACAAAACCCTCCCTTGAGGAATCCCCACTTTCAATGCCCCACTACTTAAATATTCCTCCTCCTCCTCCTGTCTGATCTGAGGAGGACCCGCTGGAATGCTGTCTGCAGAAAGACTGGGGCCTTCAGAGCTAGAGAAGGCCTCCTCTTCGTCCCGCTGCTCTACCTCTAGAGCCATATCTATAATTCCCCGCAGAGTGTGCTCCAGCAGGAACACTAAAGGAATTGTGTCACTGATGCATGCACTGTCCCTGCTCACCATCCTCGTTGTCTCCTCAAATGGTGACAGTACAGTGCATGCATCCTTGATCATCAGCCACCGCGGGGGGGAAAAAACCCAAGTTGACCTAAACCTGTCCTTGTGCCATACTCACACAGGCACTCGTTGACGGCCCTCTGCTGCTTGTGCAGATGCTGCAGCATTGCTAATGTCGAGTTCCACCTGGTGGGCATGTCACAGGTCAGACGGTTTGTGGGAAGGAGGAATTCTCTTTGAATTTCTGCCAGGGGAACACTTGCTGGGAATGACCGTCTGAAGTGGCTGCAGACTTTTCTGGCCTAGGAAACGCTGAACCACCAGATTAAGGACGTGTGCTAGGCATGGTACATGCGCCAATTTACCCAGGCATAGGGCGGAGAGAAGGTTTCTGCCATTATCACAGACGACCATTCCCAGCTGAAGCTGGCGTGGTGTTAACCATCTCTGCACCTGCCCCTGCAGAGCTGACAGAATTTCTGGCCCGGTATGGCATCTTTTTGCTTGAGCCATTGCGTAGCCCCTGTCACGCGTTGGTTTAACTTCCACTTCGCCAGAGACACAGAAGGAGGAGGAGGAGGAAGAGGGAGAGGTGGTGGTGGAGCACACAGACCTCATACAAGCAGCTTTCTGGAGGCGTGGTGGATGAACAAGCTCCAGCACAGAGCCCCGTCTTGGATCCCTCCCAGCTGCAATCAGAGTTACCCAGTGTGCCGTGAAGGAAATGTAATGACCCTGTCCATGCTTGCTGGACCACGTGTCTAAAGTCACATAAACCTTGCTGCAGTGCTGACTGCCTTTCCCAATGACTCAATAACATTGTCTTCCACGTGCTGGTATAGTACTGGAATGGCCTTCCGTGAAAAGTAATGGTGTTTTGGAACATGCCACTGTGGTACAGCACATTCAGCAAATTCACAGAAGGGAGCAGAGTCCACCAGCTGGAAAGGCAGCAGCTGCAATGGGAGTAATTTTGCTAAGCTGGCATTTAGACGCTGTGCTTGGGGATGGTTGGGACTATATTTTTTCTAACACTACAGCAGCTGGGGCAACGTAATCTGACTGCGTAAATCTTCAGCTGATGGGATGCTGTCACATTGTGAGGAAGGAGCTGGTACATCCTTTAATGTAGCATCATTCCTGTCAGTGGAGGTTGTAGGCAATGACATGGCAGGACATACAGTGGGGGTAGAGACAGATGAGGAGGAGGAGGACCTACGCAAAGTTTTGCACCAACAGGATGCGAGGCAGGTGATCATATGTCGCCTCAAGCACCTGGTACCCAAGCGTCCGGTGTCTTTCCCACACTTGAGCCTCATCTGAGATAGATTACAAATAGCAACGGTGGGGTCTGCTGCACATTTCTTAAAGAACTCCCGGACAGCAGAGTTCCTGGATGTGTGCTTTGAGACAACAGCGCTCTGCACCTGAGCAGCTCTGACATCTGATGCCTTGGACTGGCTAGTGCTACGGTTGGTCATAGAGGATGTTGTGCCTCGTGTTTGTTGTGCCTCCTCCTCTTCCTCCTTCTCAATTGACTCCTCTGTTCGATCAGGCACCCAGGTGGAGTCAGTGACCTCATCATCATTGTCATCACCCCCTATCTCCTCGTCACTGGAGCCAACTTGGCAGTATGCTGCAGCTGCTGGGACAACATGAGTGCCAGTTATTTGTGCGTCATCACTGACACCCCCTTCCTCTAGGTTGATTATACTCCCTTACTCAACCTCAGAGATTGAATCAGAGCACTGTACTTGCTGCGCATCTTCAAGCAGCATGTCACTATCATTGTAGTCAAACAATTCAGCTGACTCCTCCGTGTGTGATAGTGAGGCTACGGCAGGAGTAGCTGTGGACATGGAGGCTGCATTAGATGTTTTGGCAGCTGAGGTGGACTGTAAAGCGCTACAAGCCTGGCTGGCAGAGGACTCGGAGGATGAGGATGGCCTGGATAGCCAATCCACCAAATCCTCTGTATGTTGCTGCTGCTTAAGACGGCCAGCACCAGTTAGAAAGGACAAGCGTGCCCCTGCAGAGGATGCACCACGTCCATGACAACCAGAGGCACAGCCTCCCGACACAGAGGCTGCTTGCCCTCTTATCTGTGTCTGGGAGCGTCTGCCTGTCCTTTTTGGTCTTTCTGACATGGCGAGTGATATATAGATTAAATATATACAGAACACTGATTCAACTCTGGTATAAAGATTAAAGATTTCCAGAAATCTGGTATAACTCAGTGAGACACCCTGATAGCTGGCAGCCAGTGACAAGACACAGATTACAATTCCCAGAAACCTCCTATAAATCAGTGAGACCCCCTGATGGGTGCCAGTGACAAGACACAAATTACAATTCGCAGAAATCTGCTACAAGTCAGTGAGACCCCCTGATAGCTGGCAACAGTGACAAGACACAGATTACAATTCCCATAAATCTGCTAGAAGTATGTGGGACCCCCTGATAGCTGGCAGTGAGAAGACACAGATTACAATTCCCAGAAACCTCCTATAAATCAGTGAGACCCCCTGATGGGTGGCAGTGACAAGACACAGATTAGAACAATTCCCAGATATTTTGTATAAATGACTGACCCCCCAAAATTCTGGGTGGCAGTGACAAGACACAGATTACCTCAATTCCCAAATATTTTGTAGAAATTACTGACCCCCAAAATTCAGGGTTGCAGTGACAAGACACAGATTACCTCAATTCCCAAATATTTTGGAGAAATTACTGACCCCCCAAAATAGTTGCTGGTGGCAGTGGCAAGACACAGATTACCTCAATTCACAAATATTTTGTAGAATTACTGACCCCCCAAAATAGTTGCTGGTGGCAGTGACAAGACACAGATTACCTCAATTGCCAAATATTTTGTACAAATTACTGACCCCCCAAAATACTGGGTGGCAGCCAGTGAGAACACACGGATTATAACAATTCCCAAATATTTTGTAGAAATTACTGACCCCCAAAATAGTTGCTGGGAGTGAGAACACACAGATTACCTCAATTCCCAAATATTTTGGAGAAATTACTGACCCCCCAAAATTCAGGGTAGCAGTGACAAGACACAGATTACCTCAATTGCCAAATATTTTGTAGAAATGACTGACCCCCCAAAATAGTTGCTGGTGTCAGTGACAAGACTTAGATTACCTCAATTCCCAAATATTTTGTAGAAATTACTGACCCCCCAAAATACTGGGTGGCAGCCAGTGAGAACACACGGATTATAACAATTCCCAAATATTTTGTAGAAATTACTGACCCCCAAAATACTGGGTGTCAGTGAGAACACACAGATTAGAACAATTCCCAGATATTTTGTAGAAATGAGACCCCCCCAGTAGCTGGTGGCAGACTGGCAGTGAGAACACACACTAAGACAAGAACAATCTCCTCTCAAATCTCCTCTCAAACACGTGCTGAAGCGCTGTGTGAAGCCTTATATAGTGTGCTGCGGGATTTAGCTCTGTGAGCCCATGATTGGCAATCCGGACTCTGAGCCGTGATTGGCATAGTCTTGAACCTGTCTTGCACCTGACCTGTGGTCAGGTGCAAGGCTGTAGCCAATTACAAGCTTCAGGCCAGTGGAAAAGTGCATTGTGGTCCATTGTGATGCATTGTGGGCAAACATGCGGCGAACACGTGGAATGTTCGTAGTTCGCGAACATGCGAACAGGCGATGTTCGAATCGAACTCCAAACCGATCGAACCGAACAGCTCATCCCTATTCATAAGTACAGAGTACTCCATTAGGAGCAATTCTTGGTAGGTAACCTAACTAATGTGCACCTATCTGCTGATTATCCTAGATATCTGGACAGATCTAGAACACAATATAAACTTCTCAAACCAGCTTCTAAACTTAACAATGTTCCCTATCCAATAGATGTAATATATAATTATTTCAATACTTCCTTAATCCTGCTCAGGTTAATGCCCTTGATACCCTGAACCCTTTTTTTCCTGGCTTCTTCACTTGAAGCCCTGTGTTTACAAGAGGGTATACATTTCTAAAATGTATGAGTCTATAAGGTTTTTTATGACTAGATACAATTTATACAAAAGGAACTGTACCAGGGAATGTCCTCGTGAAGTGTAGAGAATCCTCTGTGCTAACTGCCATAAGGTCTTTCTGTTTGTCATCCTTCAAGAAAATGCTTTAAAAATGTTAATCCACCCCATCTGGTCGAGATAAACTGTGTCAATCATTTCAGTGAACAGAATGGTACCTGATAGAAACACTACAGGGCACCCAGCCTATTCTCTCCTTGTCCACCGCACAATTAACGACTAACGATTAACGACTAACGATTAACAGGATTAACGTCCTCGATTCCTATCCACTAATAATTTATTGTTGCCTGACCAATGATTTTTCACTGTTTCATGTCTTGTGGTTTGTCAGTACTGCTCACGGCTCTTGCTTTGTACCACAGCATTTTGTGCTATTGTACCACTTTTATCGCGATGTGTGATTTTGTCTGCATCATCCAAATAAAAAGGTGATGTAAAAAAATAAATAAACCAATAGAATTTCCCTCCTGTTATTTTAGCCAAAATTTACACAAGCATAGAGATTTCCATGTTGTAGTTCTTTGGGGAAACTATACGGTCTATTCACTAAGTACTGAAATCTTGCTGAAATTTCGGTGCTTTTCACGTCGGGGCATTTCGGTGCACTTCGGCAATTCCATTTCACCGACAGTACGGTGAATTCACTATTCACCATAGTGCGCTGAAAATAGAGTCACAGAAGCCTCATAAAAAAGTCAGAGAAAGGCGCCAAAGTGGCCTTGGCAAATTCCACCAACCTGCAAAAAAAAAGGCAGTCGCCTATTCTTCTAATAAGTGTTTAAACCAATAAGAAGATATTAAAATATGTCTAAATAATAAAAAAAGGATTCTTTAAAATACAAATAAATAGGTCTGCTACAGAATAAAAAAGAAGACTTTAAAAAAAATTGAGAAACAAATATTTTGTCTAAAAATACCAAAAATACAAAAAGGTGTTCTAAAGAAATAAAAATGTTTTTTTGTCACATCTCGGGCCCTGCCCCCTGCTGGTGGTAGCAGGGAATCCTGTTTATTTTGGTTTTCAGGCTTTGCAGACCATCTGTTGGGCTAATTGGTCTGCGGTCACATGACCTGTTCAGCCCTATATGTAGGGCCAGGATTTCGCTTGATCCTTGGATCAGGATAGTCCAAATTCTACCTAGTTCCTGCGTGCTGTATTGTTGTAATTCTTATGATATTCCGTGTATGAACCCCTGGCTCTAGTCTTTGGATTACTCTCTCGTTTGTTCCCTGAAGTTATATTTCTGATATTCTGTGTATGACCTTCTGGCTTGGATTCTTGGACCTCTCTCTAGTATTAAGCTTGTCTCTTTCAGGTATAATTCTGTCTGTTTATTATTTAAGCTGTTTCACTCAGCAGGCATTTGACCACGAAGCCAATTTGCTGTTCAGTGGTTCTTTTCTCAGGGCTTTTTCTGTACTCCCTGTCTGGGAGTGTCTGGATCATCAGTCTGGATCTGTTTGTATTTAGTGCTGCCCTGCAGCTTGCACAATTCATTGCCTGTCATACCAAATACCTTAGTACTGAAGCTCAAGTCTTGCTATCCTCTGTATTGTTGGGTGTTCTAAGTTGTTCGTTGGTCTCCAAACCTTTGGAGCTTAGTAGCAGTTCAGTTGTCCGTTAATACTCTCAGGCTTTGGAGTATAAATCTGAAAGTATCGTGCTTGATTCTGTTACTGGCAGCTATACCATATACCTGCCCTAAAGGCTTCAACCTCCGCAGATTAAAGGCTCCCCATCACCCTATAAGGGCCTCACTATCACATTTTGCAGAAAATGAAGAGGTTTTTTTAGTTTAAAAATTATATTACTTTTTTACATTGAAATATATGGGCCTGTTCAAACGTTTCGAACTGAAATACCAAAAATCATGGCATTTCGCTGGCACTTCCATGCAGTTCATCATTTTGTGAAGATGACGAACCATTACTTCTCTATGGGACAGTTTTGCTGCTGCCAAAGATCACTGGACTGCGGCAAACTGCAGCGTATTTCCCCATCAATTCCCCAGTATTTGGCACATTAACAGTTTAGTGAATAGATGAACTGACCCGAAATTGCACCGAACAGTGAAATTCACTGTTCGGTGCAATTCCGGGGAAAGTTCCGTGCTTAGTAAATGAACTCTTATAATTTTGTTCCTTTCATGCTTCATGAGTACTGTGTCTGAGATGGTTCCCAAGAGAGCCTTACTAAAATTCAAGTCCCCTCCATCACTAATCTGCAAACAGATTGCAGCATCAAGTCATTCCAACAAACAGATGTTGTATCACCATGTAGTGGGTATTTGTGGTCCCATCCTATTGCCACATTCTGCATAAAATGTATGACACCTTTTTATTATGGGCTCTGTAGCAGTCTTTCTTTCAGACTCAGTGATTGTCTTTCATGAAATGTGAGTCCCATGGTTCGTATGTATAGAGCGTAATTTCCCAGATGACAGTTAAAATACCCTCAGACAAGCCTAGTTAGTGTGATCTGTAACAGTGTTGTTTGGCTCCCCTACATCATACACTGTACAAATACTTTATTCTCTAATTAGCACTCTATCAGCTATAAATCATGCTATTTTTTATTATTTCTATTTTTATTAATTTATTCTAATGTTTTACTTACATTTGCATTTTAACACATCATAAAATCATCATGGTGTTCTTGAAATTCTATTTTTTTTATATCATTGCTGTTATGTATTTAATTATTCGATTAAATAGTTTTTTTGTATAACCTAGGTTTCCTTTTGTTTTGGTGTTTATACAAATGTAATTATCTTAGGTTTGTTTCAATACAAAGTCTAACACAAAAAACTTTAACAAGACTTTTGCTACAGCTTTATATGCAAAAAAGAAGAAAAGGACTCAGTCTATACTCTTAAAAAAGACATCTACTTTTACCAGATATTTAATACTAATATAAAGAATTGTATAGATTTTATCAACTCCCTATTGAACTCATCACCAGCTTTTCTTTGAATAGCTCTCCTGAAAGAATAGATTATATAAATTATAATTTCTGATAGTAAAATTTGAACATTTGTAATGTTAATGATCCTTTCCTCTATCTTTTCTAGATTATTTACAGACTTGCTCCTTTTAACATTACATCCTCACCTGTAAAGTGAAAGGTTTTCATCAAATGCTTGGCCAAATGTTGCAGAACTTGAAAAGGTCAAAAGACACATTGAAACAAAAATTAGGTCAGCTTTAACCTCCAGGCTCTAACTTTCATCCAAATACATTTTTGAATACTCATATCACTCTTCAATGATCTTCAAATATGTGTGTCTATCCAACTATATCTTTTAACACAAATGTATGCCATGACCTTCTCATAACCCTGCATCATCACACCTTAGAACTATATATACATTACACATATTAAATTGCATACATTGGTGCTATGCACAAGTACACCTTTGTATTGTCTCATACAATGAGTTTCGCTAAGTAAATTGCTCTTCACTCAACAATTTAGCTGCAAGATCTATAGAGGATGTTGGATCTCTAAAACATTTAACATTCTTTAGAACTGAAGACAAATGTTCAACCCCTTCGCTACTAAGGGATTTAAAAAAAAAACGTTGTCAGAAACCAGTGTTTTTTGGTAAAATAACTTTTTAGTTAACAGTAAGAAATATTTGGGCATATTCCCATTGTACTTAGTACTGTAACTAACCTATTTGGCCAGTAGATGGCACCATCTACTGCCAAATTGAGTTACAGCTGCTACAGTTGCATTTTGTGTTCCCTGCATTGACTAATGAATGCCTGATGTCAGGGCATTCATCAGCAGATTTTACACAGTTTTAGCTCTTTGGGCATTATGCCCACAGGGGGCCATATGCAAACATATTTCATTTGTAGCAAACTAATTTCATTTGCTTTTCGGCTGCAGACCTGCAGATCGTGATATCTCGATGTCAGGGCACCGGATGGTCGAGATATATCGTTCTAGGTGGAGAAGGAGTTAACTTGTTCTGAGTCATGAGCTCTTATCTCTTATTTCTCATATTTTTAAAGGTTCTTATTTTGCAAAATTTTCAGCCAAAATACTTCTTGGTTTTCTTGTACAAAAAGGACTTATTGTATTACTGTTTGGAGCATGTGGAAAACTCTATATTACACTGATGCAACGAATAGAAGAATGCTTATATGACAGCAGATTACTCAACTGATCATTAGTAAATTATACATGACTACAAGAAAAACATAAAGTATTGTAACATTTAATACTGCACTACCACAAGCAACATACAAAAAAAGTGACGTTGAGAATACTCAATGAGGCCTAAGGTCAGTCTCCCTGCATGTGACAAACATTTAGGTTTATCTACGTGTGTGCGTTATATATTGTATAATTTTAAAACTTGTAACACATAACTGATAGTTTTTATTTGAAGGACTAAATTGTTATTTAGCTGACATATTTTTAATCCATATTTACCCTAACAGTTTAAAAATATCATTGTAGTGATTCAATGCACTGTTGATAATATAAAAAAGGCAGACCGTTTTCATTTAAGATATAACATGTAGAATAAGCTCAAACAGAAAATGGAGAAAATTAAATGACATTCCTTAAAGCCTGGTTTGAGAAAGCAAATAATTAAATTACACATTCAGTGAACAATATTAGACAACGATTAACATGTAGGAACTTTAACAATGTTACACAACTTTCAATTTCCATTTTAGCATCACAGAAAGATGTCTACACATTTAATGGTCCCTGTGATAATAATATATTCTGTTTTTAATCATATTTTACATTGCAGGAAATGAAGCTTGCAATTTTCCCAGGTGCTTACCAAATTACTCTTGCATGCTAATTTGCAAACCCCCAACTTAAGAGATTCAACACAATGTGCATTAACAGGCTGCTTATGATCTTCCTCTACAGCAGAAGGTAAGTTAATATGCACTTCCATTATATAGAGTTTGTGCATTTATGACACCCTGTGGATAATACTAAGATAGCTATAAATGGGCTTACCCTGCTTTTTAATGCTTCAGTAAATTAGAGAGGAAAAAAGGGAGAATGAAAAAAAAGATGGCTGTATCAGTTAACAAGGGAATCAATAAAATCTAAATTGCCTTCATTCATGGCATTAAATCAGATATGCAGTACAATATTTGCATTCATCTTTATTTCATTTTTGCTTTCCTATTTATAACAGAACCCTTGTGTGTGTCATGAATACGCTGTGATATGAAAACTCCAAAACAGAAACAGGATCCTTGTTCAGTGGAAAATATTGCATTCAGAAAATACAATTTAGTTTTTTCTGTCATTGATCTTGTTACAATAGTCTTAGAAATAACCATATAATGAAATGTACCAGTTTTGTTTCGGAATTAATGGTTCTTCAGATGCACATAATGATGGTGACTTTGCTGTTTAAGGTATTTGAAATGCTCAGAATATTTTTTTATTTCTTATGACGTATTCACTAAATAGCCAGTTCCCCTAAAATGGTTACAGAATTCAAAAATTTCATGAAAAATAGCAAAGCTAATAAAATATTCATGCCTAGACACTATTTTCCTTCTGAATATGCTATCTAACATACAATAAAGCCAAATGTCAAAACGTTCTTTAAAAAGTCATTGTTGAGAGTTTCTAGATTTTTTAAGCTCATTATTTTTGCTCATTCGTGCCCATATTCCACCCAACCACGTCTTTGTACACAGTTTTATTGACAGTCAATATTTCTAGGCGTCCTTACCTCTCCTGCAAGATGTGGCTGGCTAAACACAACACAAATAAAAGGAGCACTTGTGGGATAGTGTACAAAAACGCAGCTTTATTGGTAACAAAGGCAGAATACTACCTTCTTGCGTATTCCCCCCCGGATTCAGCCTTGCTTCTTCCTTCTCACCTACAGGGAGCTCTACACTAGCTGGCTGCCCCGGTCTGGGAGTTCAGCCCCCAAACCCTTCCCCCCCCAGAAAACAGCTGGCTGGGGTTGAATGTTTTGATCCACTAACAAAAGTCTAATTTGTTTGTAATTTCCCCTTCATAGTGGTAATAATTTGATAGGGAACACTCAGGCGTTATTCAAGTGATCCTCCAAGCCTGCAGCTCCTGTTTATTTGTTCTTTTCCTCCATCACTACTTTTCTTTGACCCCGTATGCCTCCACTTTAAGACACTGCTAGAGATTACAAAATGGTAAAACCAGATTTAAGTTAAAGTAATATCTGACTTGTTTTGGTTTGTTTAAGTAATCATGTAAAACAAAATAACACCTTTATTCACATTTTACTACTGAATGCTTTAATTTTTGAAATACATATATGAAAATTTGACGACTGCAGCAGGAAATAACAAAGATCTCATTAAGAAATCAACTTGGAAGCAGAACGAAGTGAGATGAAACACGAGACAACAGTAACTGAATGAAAACGAAAATCATCACGAATAGAAAAGGGCGTGCAGGCCCATTAGAAGAGGAAGCAATCACATTGGAAGGAGCAGTATCGCCATCTTGGGACTCCGGCACGAACGGAAGCAGTCACAGACAGTACACCCAGAACCGCGAGGAAGGCCGGTCAATTAGAAAAAGGAAGATTCAAACCACGGAAGCAAGACCTAACGCAGAGACATTCATTTTTTGACTGATGAAGCTGACATAGTGATCGGTGAAACACATAATCCCTACCACTAGATAACCCTATTTTATTGCTTTATTTTTTATATGGAGTTCCTACGATTTTTTATAGATTTTTTTTATATTTCAGCCCGAGGGAGCTCTGAGATATTCCTCTACCTCCTATCAAGGAGTGCAGCTATACCTTACTACTATTGGATTTGCAGCTGGAAAATGAATACTAAAGAGCCAAGGACACCGGCAGTCTGAGATCCAGCAGAAGGAAATCCACCACTAAAATATAAGTATCTTTTCTACTATATGGCAGTATAATAATATGCAAGTGTTACTATTAATTATATACAGTTGCATTATTATTATTGTCTACATTTATATAGCGCCAAAAGTTTCCGCAGTGCTTTACAATAACCAAAGGGAACGAAATACATATAAATGGACATAGGATGGAAACGAGGTGTAGAGGGCCCTGCTCATAGGAGCTTACAGTCTAGAGGGTGACAAGAGGAATTGCACTAGATAGCAGGATCATTAGTGCCAGTGGTTCGGGAATGGTGGGTCAATAGAAGCGGCTTCAATCAAGTGTGAGTAGGTGAGCAGAGGGATGAGTTGCATCAGTGATGTGATACGCTTTATATGCATTATACATATTATACAAATAAGATTGCATTGCGCTTTCGGATATATTTGGTATATATATCATATATATTAAAATGTAGATTTCAGAAGGAATTAAATTTTAAGCCGATGCTTAGTGAAACACCTAAACGAGGCCTTTGTTTTCCATATAATGTTGTTATGTTTTTGTACTGTTGCCATGTTGAAGGGAAAGCCACACCCACTTTACCAATGGTAAATACAGAAGAGTCATACCATATGATGTCATTGTAGACAGGACAGTTCATAAGATGTGGCTCACACCCTCTTCAGAGCCCACGGCATAACCTTCATTTTAGGTAACGGTCACACGACCATGGAGGGAACATCTGTGCGAACGGGCATTCTTTCCACTCTGATGCTCATGTGACCAGCTCATTGACTGCATGTTAGTGCCCAGCCCTACAAAAGTGTGAGGCTCCTATGAAGGATTGCACTTTGCATATCCATCCAGCATCCACAATAGTGTTTCGACAGCGTGGGTTTCAGCATGCTGTTGTTACGTGCGATACTATTATGCATGTTACACCGTGTGGCCCTCCATGTTGAGTCGTCATAATGCTACAATGGACATTTGGAGGAGGGATCACTACGGATGCACTCAGTGCACCCGTGTGACCCTGGCCTTAGTCGTAGGATAGTGAGTATCACCGGCTGGTGTGGTGCAACAGACATGAGACGATAAAGTATTAGTCCCCCATGGGGTCGAAGAATTTGGAGTGGCACATCAGCTGAAGAGGATATGGAAGTATTTCACTTTTATTGTCCAAAAGATTATTTTCTTTTTAAATTTAGCTCTAGGGACAGACAGATTTACTGTATAGCTGGCCACCTTAACATTTTTTTCTTGTGACACTTCGCTTGAAGGATGTTCAAGTTTTTTCACCTTCCTCTGGACTCAAAGATAATAAGGAAAACATATTTTGGACATGGTGTTTTGTTATTTAAATTTTTTAGCTTTTAAAATAAATAATAATTAATTGTACACTTGTGTCTTTGTTGTTTATTCCATAACTAAATCTCAAAATTATAGATTTTTAGAAATGCAGACTGCAGAGTAAAAAGGTTAATATCTGGGTGGCTGCTATACTACTGGTTGTATATACCATCGGAGGTGGTTACTTTATTGCATATATCATTAGGGATCAGTAGAAGGGTCGTCTGGAGGAGACATCTCCTCATCAGTTAATCTTGAGGCGCTTATTTAATCAGTTTAGGTCTTGGACACAAATCAGAGTGACCGACACAATGAGGAATCTCTTTCAAGGTGTCATCATGTCATCTGCTATTAGTTTATAAATTACATAGTAATCGCTCACTGCCCAACCAGGTAAGAAATGATGAAATAAGTGAAAGATAAAGAAGACAACTATAGGTAACTAAGCATAAAATGGTGAGGAATACCTCTACCTCCCACATTTTTACATACACACATCCATCTCTAGATACACAGGTCGCACCTGATTTTTAAAACGAAAAATGAAACTACTCGGACCACTGTGCGTCGCTTGCCCCATAAGGAAGTTGATTTTGATACTGTAGTAAACGTATATAAGCAAATATAAAATGTGACAATGTTAAAATGAATGCTGACATTTGGTTTTGTGGATTTTTGTTGCCATCAGAATCATTGTGTATTTCCTACTGCTCCGTTTGTATTAAAGCAGAGAAGGTTTTCATCCTCAGTCTATCAGCTTCAGCTCAGAGCAGAGAGATATCATGGGCCTGTGCTTTTGCCAAGTCTACCAGCTTTCTGCATTGAATGATTTCCTTAAAGCGATCTTTGGCACTGTTTGCAGAGCTTTTCTCTGATCCTGTAACATCAAAATAGATAGAATAAAATGTGGGTTGTCGATTTAACTGGACGATGAGGGAAAACAAAGTAAAATTACGAATGGATTTTGTCCTTTCCTCACAGTTTTCCATTTAGTAATTTTGTCTCCATGTACTGAACATGATGTAGTCAAAAGGCGAATTTACCAGAAAGCTCTCTATAGTGAGCAGTTTACAGGCTCTACTCCTGTCTTATTTTTACCAATTGTACCTTTGTACAGTGCTGCGGAATATGTTGGTGCATAATAAATAAAAATAAGAACACTATGGGCTCTATCACCTCCTTCAAGCTAACATTAGCGTTAGCTTTAAACGATGTCTTAGCACTACACCCACATCGCCTTCGAATCGCTAATTAGTGATTCGTTGCCTGAGTTTACTGTGCTTTGTGTTCCCTATACCTTACATGTAGAGCGAAAAGTGAAAGCACAGATTAACTACCGTTAGGATCGCTTGGTCCTAACGAAAAAGTTACCACCAGTTCAGAGGTGTAGGTAACGAATTCCGCTGCTGCAGAATCCATTACCAGCAGCTCAAAACCCCCCAAAAATCACATGCTCACCTCTCTTCCTGCAGCGAGAAAGGCGGCCTGATCAGCTGCTTCTGGCCGCCAGGAGCAGCGTGAGACTGGAGGTAGAACGTCCCCTGTCTCCCTCCGCGATTACTCCGCCGACCAGCAGGATCTTGCTAGAGGCGTTTTTATTATTTATACAACCTTTTTATTATTTCTATGCATTTTCATTGTTTTAAAAGCTTTTTTTTTAAAAAATTGTCATTTTATTTTGTTGTTTTTTCCCCCCAGTTCGACAACATTCAGCATTTGATTGGCTTTCTTCGGCAGCGTTCGTCGGTCTGTTTGGCAGCGTTCGGCCAATCGTCAGCTGTGTTAAAGGGGTTTTAATGAAGTCATATTTTTTTTTTTTTTAAATTACAATTTACAATCATTAATACCACTGTATATCTGGAGCCCTGTAGGCTAGAGGGACATAAGGTATCATTGGAAGGACCAGAGTATGGCCTTTCCAACCATACCAAGCATGACCAGAATCATGTAAAACTAAAATAATTAATAAAATAATTTTTTCCCTTTTATCTTTTTCTCTAATGCAGCACTATTGATTACTTTAGTGATCCAGCTGGGGGAGACAGGGGACTTTCTTCCCCCTGTCTCCCTCTACTCCCGGCAGCCAGAAGCAACGGATCGGGCCATCGTTTTCACCGCGGGATGAGAGGTGAGTATGTGATTTTGGAGGGGGGTGATTTGCACAGCAGGTAACGGATTTTGCAGCAGCGGAATCCATTACCTACACCTCTGAGCTGGTGGTAACTTTTTTAGGTAGCGCCAGGTGTTAGTAACTAGCGTTAGGAGCAAGTAATCCTAACGCTAGTTAATCTGTGCTTGCACTTTGCGCTCCCCATGTTAGTTATAGGAAGCACAAAGTACAGTAAACTCGAGCTCCGAATCGCTAATTAATGAGCGCTGACGGGTTTTTTAAACCGTTAGCGATTCAAAGGCGTTCTGGCCTTTAAGGTAATGCTGGCGCTAGTGTTTGCTTGAAGGAGCTGATGGTGCCCTCTGATTTTGCTTTTCATAATAAATGTTGCAATATGTAAGAATATTTTTGTATTAAAAGCTTTAATTACCCCTATATATAGTATATATATACAGTATATATATATATATATATATGTAGCTATGCTGTATAGCATTTGTGAGGAAATTACTTAAAATGCCTGAAGACAAACGATTCAAAATTGGCCTGAATTGAGCCAGAACAAAATTCAAATATAACCTGACACTCCAAGGGTTAAATCCAGTATTTTACACTTTTCGCTATATTGTGTATTACTTCATATTTGCCAAGAGTTTTATTATTTTGATGATGGGCTCAAAGTTTCTGGCTCATTACTAGAGTGCATATACATATTTATGACCGTGCCAGTGACAGCTCCCTGCATCGATATTTTTATTGCATCACAACATGATTAGATTAGAGTGTGGAGGTTGAGAAACATTCAAAAGGAATGTGCTCCATCGTGGAAAGTGATTGCACTAGTTGCCAGGCAACAGAGTCAGAAAAATAAAGAAGAATAAATAAAAGAAAACGTTTCCAGCAAATGCAGCTTATTTAATTGAACTTTGCAGATGCTGTCTTCATACTATTATGTGCACACAGAAAAATAGACTTTCAAAGCAGGTTACCTAAATTCATTTTTTTTCATATTGCTATATCAAGTAAGCTACTACAAAATTAACAGTCTTGTTACTAGATGCAAGCTATTTGGAAATCCCCATTATTTCATATCATTCACGTTCCAGATAGACAGGTCCTTCTCTGTGTCGTTTGCTGGCAAATCCCCCTCTCCAATTCCTGTATCAGTTGGTGTACCTCTGTACTCTGTTCTTGGTTCTCTTCTTTTCTTCATCTATACCTCCACCCTGAATAAAATTATCAACAGCTTCAGTTGTAATTAACACCTCCATGCTGATGATACTTAGATCTACCTCTTCACCCCTGATCTCTCTCGTCCTGTCCTTTCTAAAGTCAGCGACTGTCTATCTGGCATTTCCTCTAACCACTTTCTCATGTCATAGACTGAGCTCATACTAATCCCCCCCCCCCTCTAATGCTTCTCCTCCTTCGGACTTCTCTATCACTGTCGACAGCATTGCTATCTCCCCATAAAACCAGGTTCATTGTCTCAGAGTTACACTCGACTCCTTTCTGTCCATCATCCCTCACATTCATTCTCTTTTTTCTCCTGCCACAACCATTTTTTTACCACTGAATCCACCAAGTAACTCATCCACGCCCTTATAATTTCCTGACTTGACTACTGTAATAATCTCCTAGCTGGCTTCCTTCTCTCCCACATCTCCCCCTTGCAGTCAATCCTAAATGCCTCTGTCAGGTTTATTCACCTCACCCTCCACTCTGTCTATGCTGCGCCCCTTTGTGAGACCCTTTACTGGCTCCCCGTCCACTGCAAAATTAAAAATTTCCACCCTGACCTACAAAACTCTCACTAATGCCGTTCCCCACTATTTGTCCTCACTAATAACGAGATACAGCGACCAGCACCTTGCTTCTTCCCGTGTCACTTCTTCCAATGCTAGACTGCAGGACTTTTTCACACGCAGCTCCCACCCTCTGAAACACACTCACTTGTGCTGTTTGACTTTTCCCTAAAGACATTACTGTTCAGAGAAACCTACCACAGAACTCACTATTTATTTATAAAGTTTTTTTTTACCAGGAAAGATACATTGAGATTTCTTTCTTTTTCAAGTACGTCCTGGGTTCAAGAACATTAAAATGTTACAGTTGTTACAGAAATACAAAGTAATACAATGCAAGATATTAAAATAAACAACACAAATATACAGATTAACAGAAAATAAATATGTAGGAAATAGTCATTATGTTACATGTTTACAGGTGCATTCCGTATTGAGGTATGTTAATAGGGAGCTCTTGAGTGAGAGTGACTTTAGACTGGGGGAAGATTTGATGGCGTCTGGGAGGTTATTACATATTACACATTACAGGGGCTCTGTAAGAAAATGAGGATCGAGAACGAGTCCTCTACTCCTGTCTCTCACCCCTCCAACCCTTCTAGATTGTAGGTGCCCACGACAACAGGGCTCTCATTTGCTCCTGTGTAGCTTTGTCAGATGTTATTCAGTCTCAATGCATTGTAACACTATCTATATTGTACCTATTATTAAGCGCAGAGCTGACTCGTAGCATGTGCAGTGAGTGCACTGCACATGGCCCTGCGCTGTCATTGGCCCCGCTCCTGAAGGCACACTGTGCCTGGTGCTGGCTCCGCCGCTTCTCTCCCTGTAGCACTGGCACTCTTTGTCCCTGATATTAGGACATACAGTGTGTTTGCCCACTGATTTATATTGTATTGCCTGTCTTCCTGAGAGGCAAGGCAAATTTAGGTCAACCTTACCCAGGGTGAATCAGGTATTGGCCAGGCAGCCATCTATGCTGAATGTTGGTTCCTCATTGGAGGAGGAACATAAGGAGGGAGGTTCCCATGTGTTCCCCAGACAGCACTCTGCTCTGCACATCCTGCATGCCATTGGCCACTAGGGACAGGTAAAGACAGTCCATTTACATTTTTGAAGATGGCAGAATGGGGTTGGTGGTGGGAGGGAGGCATGTGGTGGGGATAAGTAAAATGGGGGATTGGAGGGGCTGTGTAAAAGTTATTGATATGAGAAAATACTGTTTTGGAGGGGGAGTGGAAAGGGACTGGTGGGGTAGAAGGGGATGAATCGGGTGTATAAATTGACAGATTTTTGAATATAAGGGATAAGAGTTTCTGAAAGCTATGTTTTTTTTTTAAACAAGTCATAGATCAATCCTAACAGTAATGTGTGTAGCTATGAATGTATGACAGAGATTCACAGCAATAAATTATAAAAAATACTTATGTTATTGAAACAAATTATCAGACATATGTATATTAAAATTAATATATGAGAACTTATTACATATACAGTATATTTTCTGAAAAAAAAGCAAAATAATGAAGGAGATGCACTAAACACAAGATGTGCTCAGTGTATACAGGTCTATCTTTTCTGTGCGCTCAGCTGGCATTGAGCTGCGTGGCTTAGCGCCCAGAGTTGGAAATAGCCAACTTCAGCCGTGATGCGGCAGGGAGCAACCGTTTCGCACCACGTCACATTGCAGCTTAAAAGTGGCCCCACAATTTACCTTGCACGTGACCCCACAAGAAATAGAAAGAAAGAAAGAAAGAAATTGGTTCAGCACTATGGAATAAGTTGACCCTATATAAATAAATAATAATAATATGCCCCCCCTTATTATGTCTATGTATGTACACTACAGCTACTATATATATTATTTGATTTCATGCAAACAGGAAGTTATAAAAGTTACACTGACTGCTAAGTTAATTTGCTGATGATGCAAACATTATATATTTGGTGGGAAAGCTACAGTATAATGACTAGGTGAGGGTGACATGCCATTGTCTCCCTTTCCCCACCTAAGGGACAATGGCATGCATTTGCAAAATCTCTTACAACCACAATAAAACCGTGGCAAAAAATCCCTTACTTAACTCCTGTCCCAATGTGCAGAGGAAGATGGGATCCGCTCCTTCCTCTGAATGTTAGCAGCGGAAGACTGGGAACAAATATTTCTCAGTGTACTTCCATTACCCCTGCACCGGCAAAGATTCCCATGCCTCTAAGTTGGAGACTGAGGGGTCGCTGAGCTGTACACATGAAGAGGAAGCATCCTGCCTCAGACTGCAAGGGTCAGGGCATTGACCCCTTTGAGTCTAAGCGCTACTCACTGTCTACTTCCTCCTCCACCTGCCTGTCAAAGCAGTTGCCCTCTGCTGCTCACAGAAAGCTCTGCGCAAGGGAGACCCCAATCTGAGTTTAATCATAATCAATTTAATTAGTCGAAGACATATGCTGCTTAACTATGAACATAACTTTAGTCCCTATTATTGAATGCTTTGCAGATATATGCAGTCTAGATGTAGACTTTTTTACATTAATAAGGTCTGACATTTACATTGCTGTTATTTCTCTCTTTACATTTCAAAAAGCTGCCATTTCATTAGGATGTACAGAGTGTTTTTATCCACAGTACACGAGCAGACAAGAATTTAAAATGCTCCCGTCAAAACAGTGAATTTTAAACAATGAACATAATTTGAGTAACTCTAAAATGTTGCCATGTTCATATGAAAGCGATGGTGTTACAGTTTTGTTAATTATGTTGTCATTCATTTTGGTATTGCTAATGAATGTTTATGGGGGTTCTTTGGGTTCGGGTAAGGGGTCATCTGAGTTACAGTTTAGGTGCTTGACCCCTTCACTATCAAGCTGTTTTCCATAAATCCACTGCCAGGATCCAGTGGATTAAATGAAATCAAATTTGAATTATGCATACGATGAGACTGTGCTTGGCAATATCAAAAACATTTTTTCAAATGTATGCATAATTTAACCGCTAGATGGCTTCATCTACTGGCCAATTAGGGCTGCTACATGCGTATAATACAACTTGGGATCCATTTTTTTTCTTGATGAAAAGAATTTGGATTCCATACTGTTTAACCTGTTTTGACATCATGAGTATCATGCCAAATTCTGTGGTCCAAATGCAAAACTAATTTTGTTTTCAAAAATTTTAAATTTTGCTGCATTGCTGCAGGATTAGCCCACATCGACTTTATTCCATACTGGGGCACCTTGCAGAGCGAGTATAGTTGATCTTGGTAGTGAAGGGGTTAAATCTAGATATAATCAAGGATTTTAAAGTAAGGGTCGTGTAAGATCAGGTATTACTATATTAATAATCATTACTTTGCAACAAGAAAAAACCCTATCCATTGAGAGAGAATATGTTAAAAAAAAAAGTCCAATTAACACTTGATTGGCAAAAATACATTATGTAATTGATAAAGACTCTAAAATCATACATCTATTTAATACTATCAGTATTACTTTCATTCTCAAAATTCAATTAAAAAAAATAAAAATAGTCTGTTTTCATAATCAAGGACTCCTATTAAAAGTTGATATGGTATAGACGACGATATTATGAAAGGGGTAACAAGGCAGATGCGCCGTTAGCTCAAATGCCTCACCCTAGACATCCTATTGGGATGATCCCGATTATTAAGGACACTCAGGGCAAGATCTATCGTTCTCCAGAATCTATCAGGGACGCTTTCACAACATATTTTGCAAAACTGTATAAGCAGTCCCCTACGCACACCCTAGAGAATACTTATTTAGTGGATAAAATAAAGGCATATCTGAATCAACTAGCGCTCCCCTCTCTTAGTGAAGTACAGATCAATACATTGGCCTTACCTATTAAGGAAGAAGAGATGGTTAGGGCAGTTGGTAGAATGCAGCCCCGGAAAGCTCCAGGTCCAGATGGTTTTACGGGCCTTTATTATAAAACTTTTTTGTCTAAATTATCACCTTACTTGTGCCGATTATTTAATGAAGCAAGAGAGGGGGAACTTTTTCCAAAAGAGTCTTTGTTAGCATCAATAATCCTTCTCTCTAAACCAGGGAAGGACCCTGAGGCTATAGCTAACTATAGACCAATTTCTCTTATTAACACAGATGTAAACATTTTGGCAAAAATTCTTGCCTGTCATCTGGAACCTTTCCTTACCACATTAATATCACCTGACCAGGTGGGATTTATTCAGGGACGTCAAGCATACGATAACACGCATAAGGCTGTAGATCTGATTTGGCTGGCTAAAAAGCATAGAATACCCTCATTGTTTTTGTCACTGGATGCTGAAAAGGCTTTTGATAGGGCAGAATGGCCATATTTATTTAATTTATTGACGCATGTGGGCCCCCCCCTTTTTTACGACTTATATCAGCCCTTTATGACTCTCCTGGCGCTCAAATATTGATCCCGGGAACAGATAGGATTCCTTTCCGGGTATGGAATGTTACTCGTCAGGGTTGCCCTTTATCTCTGGCTCTATTTATTTATTTTTTGGAACCCCTCTTACAGACAATTAGGGAGGATCCGGAGATAAAAGGGTTCTGGGTGGGAGATTCTCAGTTTAAATTGTCAGCCTATGCGGATGATATACTTATCACATTAACAGACCCTAAATATTCTCTGATTAGGGTATTGGAAAGGCTGCAGGATTTTTCAGATTTCAGGGTATAAAATAAATTTGGATTAATCTGAGGTCATTCCAGTAGCGCTTTCCCCGTCCATTCTCCTCGACATCACTTCCTCCTCGTTAATACGGATAGTTGATTCACAAATTACATACTTAGGAATTCGTTTACCATCATGTCCTACAAAACTATATGATGCTAATTATCCACGTCTGATAACGACTATTAAAGGGGAAATAGAGACATGGAGTAAGTACTCTATATCATGGTTGGGCAGAATTAATTGTATTAAAATGAAAGTGTTACCTCGATTATTATATATTTTTTAAACATTACCTATCCCTCTGATCATTAAGGTTTTTGTTATATTACAACGTGCTATTGATCAGTTTATATGAGCTGGGAAACGTCATCGGGTGGCAAGACACATGCTCTATCGGCCAAGAGCATTTGGCGGACTGGGCTTGCCTTCATTACTATCTTATTATTATGCTGCCCAACTCGCATAATGGTATGGCATTTACCAAAAGGTACTTGTAGATCGGTAGATTTGGAGGCTGGCCTTATGAAGCCTAGTGTCCTTGATCAATGGATTTGGATTTGTCAGAAATATCGTTCTAAGTTACAGACGGATTGTCCAGCCATTATCAATTCTGTTCGTATTTGGAATAAGCTAGCATTAAAATGTGAACTAACTAATTTTCCCTCTTCATTAACTCCGATTTTTGGTAACAGGGATTTTATTGCCGGACTTAATACTGGTCCCTTTCGGTGCTTACAGGAAGCTGGTGTGTGCAGGTTGTACCATCTTTACCCCAAAGGGAAGAAATTATTACAAGAATAGAGGGGAAAGATTTTTCATTTTCTCATTTTCTGCAATTAAAATCGTATGCTATATTGCCCCCATGCACTACGTAGTGCTGCTACGGCTAAACAAACCTTTTCTGAATGTTTATGCAAGAATGGTAAATATCAACGAGGGTTGATTATTTATATATATATATATATATACAGTTGTGTTCAAAATTATTCAACCCCCAATGCTGTAAAGGGTTTTAGGGAATTTAGTGTACATTTGTAATTGTATTCAGAATGAAATCCTACAAGGACTTTTTAAAGAACCATATGCAACTAAAATGACATCAATTGGTTTTGTAATACAGTAGTAAATGTTTCTTTTGTGAATTCTTCATTGACACAATTATTCAACCCCTTAAAGACTACCACTCTGAAGAACAGAGGTTCATTCAAGTGTTTTCAATCAGGTATTGAAAACACCTGTGGATGTCACGGAGCAGCAATAAAGCATAATAAGCACCAATTAGGCAGCTTTAAAATGACTGTGATACTCAGCTACTTCTAGACATTTAGTGGTGTGGTTACAAACATGGTGAAGTCAAGAGAATGGTCCAGGAAGACAAGAGAAGAGGTGATTACTCTTCACAGGAAGTGCAATGGCTATAAGAAGATTGCAAAGATGTTAAACATACCAAGAGAGACCATAGGAAGCATCATTCGCAAATTCAAGGCAAAGGGCACTGTTGAAACGCTACCTGGTCGTGGCAGAAAGAAGATGCTGACTTCGACTGCTGTGCGCTACCTGAAGCGTAGAGTGGAGAAAAGTCCCCGTGTGACTGCTGAGGAACTGAGAAAAGATTTGTCAGTTGTGGGTACTGAAGTTTCAGCTCAGACAATACGGCGCACACTGCGTAATGAAGGCCTCCATGCCAGAACTCCCAGGCGCACCCCCTTGCTGTCTCCAAAGAATAAGAAAAGTCGACTGCAGTATGCCAAAAGTCATGTGGACAAACCACAGAAGTGTTGGGATAGTGTTCTGTGGACTGATGAAACAAAATTAGAACTGTTTGGGCCCATGGATCAACGCTATGTTTGGAGGAGGAAGAACAAGGCCTATGAAGAAAAGAACACCTTGTCTACTGTGAAGCATGGCGGGGGGGTCAATCATGCTTTGGGGCTGTTTTGCTTCTGCAGGTACGGGGAAGCTTCAGCGTGTGCAAGGTACCATGAATTCTCTTCAGTATCAGGAGATATTGGATGACAATGTGATGCAGTCCGTCACAAACCTGAGGCTTGGGAGACGTTGGACCTTTCAACAGGACAATGATCCCAAGCATACCTCCAAGTCCACTAGAGCATGGTTGCAGATTAAAGGCTGGAACATTTTGGAGAGGCCATCGCAGTCACCTGACTTAAATCCGATTGAGAAGCTCTGGTGGGACTTAAAGAAAGCAGTTGCAGTGCGCAAGCCTAAGAATGTGACTGAACTGGAGGCTTTTGCCCATGACGAATGGGCGAAGATACCCGTAGATCGCTGCAAGACACTTGTGTCAAGCTATGCTTCACGTTTAAAAGCTGTTATAACTGTAAAAGGATGTTGTACTAAGTACTAAGATTGGGGGTTGAATAAAACTGATAATGATGTGAGCACAGAAAAGACATTTGTGGTTATTTCATTATAAATGTTATGTTATATTTGTCTGACCTACACGTGCCTCTTTGATTTAATTGTAAGCAAGATGACTGAATGATCAAAATCAAAGTCAAACTGGCCAAAACACTCAATTTCAGTGGGGGTTGAATAATTTTGAACACAACTGTATATATATATATATATATATAGAACGGATGTCTAGACTAGACTGGAAGGAGCTATCTTATGTACGGTCATGGGAAGTGGATATAGGTGAATCTCTGGATTCAGAAGACTGGATGGACATTTGGGAGCTGTCAAACTTGGTACAAGAACAATCTATTAAGACAGTAATGCAATGGTATACTACTCCAGCTCAGCTGGCTAATATGAATCGGAATATGTTGGATGTATGCTGGAGGTTATGTAATATGCGAGGGTCTTACTATCATATGTGGTGGTCATGTCCATTCATTGTATCTTTTTGGATGAAAATAAGGGATTTATTGCAGACGTTTTTTTCTAATTCTGTCCCACTAGACCCGTGGGTTTTTCTGCTGTCCAGACCACTCCAGGTTTTACTTTCCATGAGAATAAACTAATAGCTAAAATTACATTGGCTGCAAGACGGGCAGTAGCAGAGGTTCGGAGACAACCTTGTTTACCAAAGCTAGCAAAAGTATTCGTAAAAATTAAAGATACACAGGTCTTGGACGAACTTACGGCTTTGGTTCATAATTCTTTGCCCTCTTATAATAAGACCTGGGGACCGTGGCTGGATGCAGGATTGTAATGGCTTTTCTTTTCGCTCTTTATTTTTATTTTATTTACTTTTTCTGAGATATTAATTGGGTCCGGGCCGGGCCTCCCCCCCCTTTTTTTTCCCTTTCCCCCTTTCTTCTTCTGTTTTTCTTTCTCTTTCTTCTTTTTCTTTGTAAAGTATAGGTAAAATTAAGATGCTTAAGCTGTTTTTCTTCTGGATGGATATTAAATTGAGATTTTCAAATATGGAGCTATAATATTTCTATGTAGATGTATTCTGAAAATTTTATGCATCTAATAAAATGTTTAAAAAAAAAAGGACTCCTACTAAATAACTATTTTATGGATTTCTGCCTACTAAATAACTATTGACATGAACGTCAGACTTAAATACATGTTTATAAGTTATTCGTATACGTGTGTAACCCTATACATAATACAGTATGAATATTAATTCTATTATAGCAGAAGATATAATGGCAATTTATTTGACATTTAAATGCAATATCATTTTAAATTTGTTTCAAAACTTTAATCGCAAGTCGTTTTGTTCCATATTCCAATTCCTCATCAGGAGTGGTTTGACACCGCAAACACAAAACATATGGAGAATCTTGTGTTTTGCCATCTCAAAGGAATATAGTTCAGAAAGTGAAAGTAGTTGATCACCATATGTCATGTTTCAGAAAGTTGCAGAGAATTGAGAAAAATGTCAGGCTAAGTAGAATAAATTATTTAAAGTATAATGAGTGTAAAAAGTAAGACTTCTTAAGAACAGTGAAAGAGAGAAAGCATTTGTTGCCATTTGCGTGGAGACATTTTATATGAAAAAAGGAAAGACATATAGATTTATTTATTTCATTTTATGGGACATTGCAGAAAGCAGAACAGGTGAGAGCAGCCATTAATGCTGTCAGTTGAGAGAAGTTGAGGCACCCTTTCAGCCCTCTTTAATTAAATTGAACTAATTAGTTTTTAGCTTAAAGTATATAAATCATATGGGAGGGGGCGGAATGAGTATATGGTGATGGGAGATAAGGTTGCACCATTTTAACAGTTATTATTTTTCTGTGTAAGGCTAGGGTCAGAGTGGGGCAGTCGGAACGCGCGTGCAGGCGCACTAAATCACGGCGGCAGTAGCAGCACATAACGGCCAATGACGGCCAATATACGCAGTACGTGCGTACAAAAGTGCGCCGACACCACGCAACCGGCAAATGAACGCATTTTTCTCAGAACGTGAAACCGCTGCTACAGACGTACAGAGTGCGCTGCGGCCGCATGGCAGCGTGTGTGCGTGATTAGGAGACGTCAGACGCTGCTAGTGTGCGGCCTACATAACGTTCAAACAGCCGGATTTCCCTAGAATTGCGTTGGTGAGTACCTGCGACTGTGCGACTGTGGTCGTCTGACCACTTAAGCGTATTCCGTGAAAAAATGCGTGCGCACGCATCGACGTACATTTTGACGGTGGCCGCAGAAAATGCGCTCATCTGTCCCTAGCCTTAATAGTCTGTATCACTTGATTGTCTCCTTTTGATAAAGTCCATATCAGGATGAAATGCGTCAAAAGCAGTCATATATTTTCTGGGGTGCTATCATCCATATTGCTTTCATCTATTTTGTTAGTTTTTAATTTATTACAATTAAATAATTATTTGTGACTTTGGAGATCTGTTTTTATGCCATCAAGGCTCTTCTTCTGGATGGACA
Organism: Leptobrachium leishanense; assembly: GCA_009667805.1. Taxonomy (NCBI): domain Eukaryota; kingdom Metazoa; phylum Chordata; class Amphibia; order Anura; family Megophryidae; genus Leptobrachium; species Leptobrachium leishanense. The sequence goes on along the minus strand of CM019067.1, from coordinate 122,291,251 downwards.
TCCATTCTCAATCCATGACTCTTACCAGACATATTTTGAACCTCATATTGGTTTTGAGTTAAGTGTGTTCAAGGCTCTTATTAACTCCTGTTTTGAGTGACTCACCACAATACATTCAATGTTGTTTTACTATAGCATTGGTATTTCTACCGCTCTTGGATATATATATATATATATATATATAATATATATATATATCTCACACAGAGACTTCATTAAATGAAAATATTTTTTTATTAACTCCGTTCGACGTTTCAGTCCTCACATGGACTTTCATCCTGTCAGGTATTTTTATAACAAAAACAAAATGGATGTCTGTAGCCATCTTGTTTAATCGTATTTTTATATGAAACAAGTGTTTTTTTTATTCAACTTTCGCCTTGTTTTAAAATGAACTCAGAGATTCTGTTTTAGAAATAAGTTCATTTGAAGGTAAAACCTATTAAAGTAAACTAGAAGAGTTATGTATGTCTAATTGCTAGATTATGATGCTATAGACGATATAAAGTGTCTTTATATGATATTTTGTAGAGTCTAAGTGCCAGACACATTATAGACAATTTATAGGTCTATTTTCTTTGAATTAAAGATATTTTCTTTTCTGCTAAAGAAACATATTTAAGGTTTAGAATATATGCACAAGTATATCTATGCTATCCACAAAAATATATTCTTATAATTAATATAGATTCTATTATTTAGTAGCACAGTGAAGTATATTATAGCTATGTAAGCAATATACCGAAGAATAGAAATAAGCTGTTTTAAAAATAAGAGGTAGAAGTATGATTTAACTGATAAAGAAGTACTTTAGGAAAACCTTGAAATAGCTAGAAATATTAAATCAAATATGACAACCAAAGACGTACTGTCTGGTGTGTATTAGAAGGTTCTTTGTTAAGAGAGATTGACCTCTGATCTGAGATAAGGAATTTAAATTCAATTTGTGATATTTTTACTTGAAAAACAACACTGCCATCTTGTGGTGTAGTATAGGTTGACAGTTCTGGAGTTTATATAGGGTTATATAGAAAATACACTATATGCTAAGTAGGGAGGTACGTAATAAATGACGTGGATTTCTCTATAACTAAACAGAACACAATGAGTAGAGGGCATTCAGGCATTCATTCAGTCAGTCATTCAGTCATCCAGGCACTCAGTAATTCAGTCATTGGGCATTCATTCAGAGCACACTTCACTTCTCCCTTTCGGGACTTCAAATCTCTCACTCTTATGCATTGACTCATCTCTATCACATCACAAGAGCATGCTCAAGGAGATGCTAAAAGACTCTCTCACAAAGAAATATAGAAACTAAAAGATAATATTTTAAATACTTTTATATATTCTCCAAATAATACTTTATATCTGAAGAACTTATTGCTGCTGTAACTAAGAAGAATGCAGAAACATTAGAATCCAGATCTTGGACAGGTAATGTATGGAAAGCAAATAGTGGGATTAATGCAAGATATATTTATATAAGTGGATATCTCTTGCAATGAATATAAACTGAGATTTGTCTCAGATTATTGTCAGATCGGAGACTGACATATTTCTAACCTGCAGTATAAACATAAGGGAAGCATCTGATATATATAAGGATATAAATGGTCCTAAAGTATTTGTTGCAACAGTATATGCATAAATATATATATTAAAATTGGAAGAACTATTGTGATTGAAGTATTAAGCAAAGAAGTTATATAATCTACAATATAAAAAGCAGAAGATTAGAAGCTAAATTCTCGTTATTAGGGGAGGATTCACTAAATAAGGTTTTATTACTCTAGAAATAGAATTAGTGATAGCTTCATCTTTTTGTAGACCCAGGTAGCACAAGGAGATATACTTATATATCTACAAGATACTAGCTTGTTTTAAATACTGGTTTGCTGGGAATACATGTAAATAGTTTTCTTTCAGCAGGATGTTTATTAAGTAAACTAACCATCTGTGTATTAGTTACTAACTGATGAAAGTAAATGGTATTAACTATATATATATAGTTACTAACAGAAATCATATGTTAAAAGCTAGAGATCTGTGTGCTGATGGATAGATATTGTGTTTTATAAATCTTTGATCATGTGGTGAGATTAAAATCTTTTTGTATACATAATAAATATATATATATTTTTATCTAAGCTGGTTGGTTCTATTTTTTAAAACTAAAACACGTACAATTAAAAGAATTTAGGAGAACTTCTGAGAAATACAAACGAGATAAAGTTGATGTTGTTTATATCTTGTATAAGTTTCTTACCTGATTAATATCTCCAACAATCCTGACTTCTTAAAAAAAATATTTTCATATAATAACAGGGTAATTCAAAGAGATTCGAAAAGCCACCACACGTTCGGTGACTTTTCGTTCTCTTCAATTTGGTTCATTTTGCTGATCCCATTTTGGCCGACCCTGCGGTGTATTCAACTCACCGCAAAACCCAGTGAATGCACGCCGAAAACCCACAAAAACATCTGGATTGACCCGCCGAAAACCACGGAAAAACCCGAGCAGGAGCCAATCACACGCAGCGAAGCCACTGGAAAAAGCGACACCACAGAAGAGTGAAGTGAATAAATTAGCAAAACAGTTTGCTTGTATGTTTGAAAAGTGAAATGCTGTTTGCAAAGAAACTACTGAGCAAAAATGTCTGAAATTTACATATAAAATCCAATGAATGATAATAAAAAGGGCTGTTACAGAAAAAATAAGTAAACTTGAGAAAAAAAAACAAAACAGAAAAATGCTTAAAATATCTTAAAAAATCTAAAAATAAAGAGACTCTTTACTGCAGAATTTTATAATGAATGGTTTATTAGATATTGAATTAAAACCGGTATATTTTTAACATTGAAGCCTATGGGATTCTCCTGAATAAATCTGCTGCATGAAACCACCGAATGGCAGGGCAATTCGGGAACCTTTCACTGCTGGTTTGTGTTCTCTGAATAGCCGAAGCAGTGCTTTTTCATGGGGATTTCACTGGTCTCGAACAGGCACCGAACAGGCACCGTATGTGCAGGCAATTCGCCAGGATTTGGCGAATTGCCTGCTCTCTGGATAGCCGATTGGCCAAGAAAGGTAACCGAACGCTGATTTTCAGCGTTCGGTTACCTTTCTCAAGCAATTTGGATCTCTTTGAATTACCCTGTAAGTCTCCGTGTGGGGAGCTATTGTGGAGATCTATATGGTGGCAAGCAGTTCCCAGTACCAGAGTATAAACAGATGAAGATACGGCGTGTGGGGTGCATGGATGAGTATATATTAATTATTTACTTATTTATAAAGTATTTTACCAGGAAGGATACATTGAGATTTCTCAAATTTTCGAGTATGTTTTGGGTTCAAGAACATTGAATTGTTACAGAAATACAAAGTAATAAAATGCAAGATGTTAAAAAAACAACACAAATATACAGATTAACAGAAAACAAATATGTAGGAAACATAGTCACTATGTTACATATTTTCAGGTGCATTCTGTATTGAGGTATGTTACTAGAGATCTCTTAAGTGACATTAGACTGGGGGGAAGATTTGATGGCATCTGGGAGGTTATTCCATAATTGTGGTGCGTGGTAGGAAAATGAGGATCAAGCCACTTTCTTTTTGTATTGTGGTACTGCAAGTATAGTGCAGGTCCTGGATCGGAGATTATAGGATGATTGAACTGTAGGGGAAGCAGTCTATTCAGGTAGGGTGGTAGCTTCCCAGAAAAGCTCTTAAAGACCAGGTTTGAAAGGGGAAGGGTACGTCTGGATTCCAGCAACGGACAGTTTAGCTCTTTTAACATGTCACAATGGTGGGTCATGAACTGTAATTGCATTGTAGCACACAGTGGCAGAACGAGCTATACAATGTAGTAAGTTTATGAAGGTGCGTTTGCAGGGCAGCTGCATATACTACATCAGTGGAGTCACAAGGGGGGGCAGCCTGCACCGGGTGACACTAGGCCCTAGGGTGACACCCTAAAAAAATTTTTATTTATTTTTTACTTTTACAAAGTATTTTTACCAGGAAGGATACATTGAGATTTCTCTCATTTCCAACTATGTCCTGGGTAGGCAAGGCCTAGGTCGGCACTTTCCAGGGGGCAGCAAAAAAAACCACCACTAAAGGGGTTATTCACAGAGCACCGAAATGACGCCAACATTTTGGTGTTCTGTTGTTCCCCGCAATTTGGGGAATCAAATTTCCCCACCCTGTGGTGAATTCACCATTCACCGCAGGGTCTCTGAAGTGCAGGGAATTGGCCGCCGAATGCCGCCACCGCAAACCCGTGGCCTGCTGTTTTCAAAAAAGCTATTTAACGAAAATGTCTGGAATTTATATATAAGATCCTATGAATGATAATAAAAAAGTCTGTTGCAGAAAAAGAAAAACCGCTATTAAAAAAAAAGGAGAAAAATTTTGCTGAAAAAATTCAGAAAAATGCCTAACAGATACTAAAAAAAAAATAAATAGAGACTTTTTCCTGCAGATTAAAATAATAAATGGTTTATTAGATATTGGATAAAAACAGTAATATTTTTAACATTGAAACCTATGGGGTCTGCCTGAATAAACCCGCTGAATGAAACCGCTGAACATCAGGTCATTTCACTGCTGTTGGGTGTTCTCTGAATAGATTAACCATTACTTCTATATGGGGATTTTCACTGCCTTTGAACAGGCACCGTACTTTTTTTTTGAGAAAGGATTTTACCAGGAAGGATACATTGAGATTTCTCTCGTTTTCAAGTATGTCCTGGGTGGCGAGTATGTACCGTTAGGTGTCTTGCCCAAGGACACTTACTGGAGAGGTTGCTCGCTGGGATTGAACCCATGACTCCACAGGCTCTGTCCACGCAGAGTAGTGATGTTACCTTTACTCCACCCAGCCAGTACTTGCTGGCAGTTCGCCAAAAATTGTGCGAGCATATCACCGAGCTCCACACCAGTAATGTACGGTGTGTATGAGCGTATCACAGAATCCACAGCAATAAAACTCAGTAATGTATGTATCAACATATCACAGAGCTCCACAGCAATAAACCTCACAGTAATGTGTGTTGTGAATGAGCATTAAGAGGTATATGGGAGTTCTGATTTATGCGTACTAGTAGTTAAAAAAAGAAACCGTAAAACTAGGGGGGGTGACACCATTAGTTACCGCACCGGGTGACACCAACCCTAGTGAAGCCACTGCGCTACATCTCCGTATTCAATAGCCGGCATTAACATTTGTTGTACAATCTGCTTTCTTGCCGTGGGGCTCAGGCAGGTTTTGTTTCTGTACAGGACACCTAGTTTGAGGTAAAGTTTAGATGAGAGTTTTTCGAGTTTACCAAATTTCAAGCTTTTAAAGCTTCTAACATCTCTTAACCCTTTCAGGATTTCAACAGTTCTTAACACATTCAAGACTTTTTACAATATTTTTAACCCTAAACTCTGTTGGAAAATTATGTAAATTTGGTTCACAATATATGGCCATAAATCGTTTAAGCCTGTCAACGTATCCCATCTTTTGACAAGTCCTATACTCGGTAAGTGAGTTGGTCCTATAATGGCAATCATTAGGTGACAAGTAGACATGTGCATTCGTTTTAGTACTAAAACGATTTAGTCCGAATTTTGGGATAATTTAGTTTTAGTATGACTCAAGAGATACGAAACTGCACAGTACAAAAAACAAAAGAAACTAAAATAAAATGCACTACATTTTAGTTTCAGTCCTTTTTGTGATATTACATTGATGAGTGAAGGAGACCAGTAATGAAGCGCAACATCGCAAAGCTACAGAAAAGGTTTGTATGCGTAATCCTTCCCGACCTCTACCCGAAAATCTGACAGTGATAGAGCTCCAGAATACTCACTGGCAGCACAGACAGCCAGCACAGGAGAGGAAACCTTTACTTAACCCTTGCATGTCTATGAGGCAGACAAGATGATAAAAGCAGCTGGAGAAGGAAAACATTCAAATAAATCACACTGAGGGCTGGATAGTAAAAACCCCTTTATAACAAGCAGCGCTGGGAGAAGAGAGGGACTTTATAAAACGTGTGTTATTTCCCCCCCCCCCGCTCTGCATAATAGGGGCTTAGGTCTGGTAAATTTTATATTATCCAGGAGCACTATCCCCCTTTCCTCATCTATAATACACGTTTTATATAAAGTCCCTCTCCTCTCCCATGGCTGCTTGTTATAAAGGTTTTTTTTTTACATCTGATACATTTAGTATCCAGCTCTCACAGTTACTCTGTCATTATTAGTCTTCAGTGTGATTTATTTGAATGTTTTCCCTAGATTTAAAGTGCTTTATTTTATTATAAAAATCAATTTGCACCAGTCATCTCTTCTCTGAGCTTTCAGACCGATTTACATTAATATTTTCCCTCTCCCCTGCTTTTATATTCCTGTATCTCCCCCACAGAGATACAAAGTTTAAGTAAAAAAGTTCCCTCTCCTGTGCTGGATAAGCATTGCATTCCGAAGTTCTGCACCCTCCACATGCCAATGCAGTAGGATGTTCTATACAGAGAGGGGCATTAATTAATGCAGGTGGATGTTGTATACATTATACAGAGAGGGGTATTAATTAATGCAGGAGGGTGTTATCTACATTATACAGAGAGGGGTATTAATTAATCCAGGAGGATGTTCTATACATTATACAGAGAGGAGCCTTTTTTTTAGCCCTTTAAATCTAGTGGCTGTGAGCACTGAGATCGGCTGCTTGTTATATTATCTCTCAGTACAATGTATCAGGCTCAGCTGTTATAGTAACTGACTGTATCAGCGCTCAGAGTTTCAGAAAAACAAGGAAATAATATTGTTCTAACCTCATATATAAAAATATTCTTTACTAGTTTTACTTAAACTCTGAGCACTGTGATGAGGCGCAGTCAGGTACTGTAACAGCTTTGCCTGGCACAATGTGCTGAGAGTGAGTGATACTGTAACAAGCAGCGATATCAGCCCTCTGAGGAGCCACTACAATAGTAATTGTATCCACTGGTTTTCGGATGAATGTAATTAGTTTTCATACTAAAGAACTGAAAACGAATTTCTTTAGCAACTAAATAAATTGCATTTTAGGACTAATCCATTAGTTCAAAACGAAATTTTGTGCTGTGCACATGTCTAGTGAAAAGTATAGGACTTGACAAAAGGGGGGATACATTGGCGGAGTTGAAAGGTTTAAGCAATTTAAGGCCATATGTTGTGAACTAAATTCCCATTTGTTTAAAAAAAATAATTATTTAGTTATATTTTTTGTTCCAAAGCAATGGCATTGTCCATGTGTCCCATATAAATTTAGCAATAGCACTGACGTTACCTTCTCATTTCCAACACTGCAGGCAAAGTCAGTGATATATACATAGAGGGTTATTCAAAGAGAATTGAAAAGTCACCACACGTTCGGTGACTTTTCGTTCTCTTCAATTCGGTTCCTTTTGCCGATCCCATTTCGGCAACCCTGCGGTGTATTCAGCAAGCACCACAGGGTCCCCGAATTGCAGGGAAAGGCTGCCGCAAACCAAACAAAAACGAACCGCAAAACCCAGCGAATGCACGTTGAAAACCCACAAAAACATCTGGATTAACCCGCCGAAAACGCCGGAAAAACCTGAGCAGGAGCCGATCACATGCAGCGAAGCTGCCGGAAAAACCCAACACCGCAGACAAAGGCAGTGAATAAATAAGGCTAGGGTCAGACTAACGCATTTTTCGCAGCGACCGTCAAAAAGTGCGTCCGAACGCATTGCCGTATTTTTTCACGGAATGCGCGAAAACGGTCATACGATGCGCATTTTTGTGCGTGATATTTTACGGATCCAAACCAGGAAACTTTGGGTGTCTGGACGTTATGTTGGCCGGACATGAGCAGGGTCTGACGTCTCCAAATCACGCACACACGCCGCTAGTGGCGCAGCGCACTCTGTACGTCCGTAGTAGCAGTTCGGCGTTCTCGAAAAAATGCGTTCATTTTCCACTTGCGTTGCGAAGCCGGACTTTCGTGCGACCGTACTTCGTATATTGGCTGTCATCGCCCGTCATATGCTGCTAGTGCGGCCGTGATTAAGTGAGCCTAAACGCACGTTAAAAATTCGCTAGTCTGACCCCAGCCTTAGCAAAACAGTTTGCTTGAATGTTTGAAAAGTGAAACGCTGTTTGCAAAGAAACTACTGAGCGAAAATGTCTGAAATTTACATATGAGGTCCAAGGAAGGATAATAAAAAGGCTGTTACGGAAAAAGTAAGTAAACTTAAATAAAAATAAAAAAAAAAATCCAGAAAAATGCTTAAAATATCCCAAAAAATCTAGAGACTCTTTACTGCAGAATTTTATAATGAATGGTTTATTAGATATTGAATTAAAACGGGGATATTTTTAACATTGAAGCCTATGGGATTCGCCTGAATAAACCTGCCGAATTAAACCACCGAATGGCAGTGCATTCCGGGAATCTTTCACTGCTGGTTTGTGTTCTCTGAATAGCCGAAGCAGTGCTTTTTTATGGGGATTCACTGCCCTCGAACAGGCACTCAACAGGCACCGAACAGGCACCGTATGTGCAGGCAATTCGTCAAGATTTGGCGAATTGCCTGCTCTCTGGATAGCCGATTGGCCAGGAAAGGTAACCGAATGCTGATTTTCAGCGCTCGGTTACCTTTCTCCAGCCATTCAGACCTCTTTGGATAACCCTGTAAGTCATATTATTCATAAAAAAAGTGCCAAAACACAAGCAAATTTTTTTTTTAGTTTTAGTTAAAAATTGCATATTCCCTCTGAAAAATGCAGTAACAGGCTTCCATTTTGTTAACAAGAGTACCCCATAGAATATAGAACCACAAAGGTTTAGATGACAAAATGTGAAAAAGCAAATAATATTACAAGCTGTAAATAATTGAAATCTGAATGGAAAATTACTTTTTTTAAATATAATTTGTCTATTAATATAATAAAACATGACTTCAAAACACATTTGAACATGATGAGCACAAAACAGTCAAAAGGAGCTCAGCACATGGGGTGAAATGGCTCAGCAGTGAAGGGGTTAAAGTGGAGTGCTCTGCATGTCTTATGATGTGTCCCTTGGTCTCAGCAGCACCCTTATGAAAGATGTGCATTTGTGGTAATGCAGCCATTTATGGTCTTACATATTTATAAACAATAAGGCTAGATTTGGGTGCATACGTAATGTGGGAGGGGCTGTTGGTATTGTGGGAGTTACGTTTTATCGAGGCATTTAGTGGGGGTTAAGTAGTGTAGAGGTTTACTAATGGAGTGGTTAGGTAAGTGTCGCAGGTAATAGTGAAGTAGATCTGCCGAAATTGCAACATAGTGAGTAAGGCTTGTGCTTCACCTTAGATCACCAATGATGATTGACAACTTTCAGTTTTCGATTTGAAAGCGTTTATGTACTTATTGCAATATTACGATCTTTTGTGAGCTATAACATTGCTCTAAATATGTTTCAGTGCTGTGTCATTTATTTCCAGTTTCAAAATTGTGTTCAGCTCCATCTAACATTGCAATTTTCACATCTGGGTTAACGACGCGGCAGCTGTTTGGCTGCCCTGTAATGTAGTTTACACTCAGATACGGAAGCTAGTGCCTATTCTTATAATTACAAAAAATTCTGGATTTATCCTGAAAGTGCAGGATTTAGTGTATCCGCTGAAATATGGATAGGGAATTTAACTTATTGTTTAGGAATAAATACAGGTTTCAGGCAAAAAATGAGTTTTGTTTTCTGTGCCTCAAGGTTTCAACTCACTTTAAAGTGTCTTTGAATGTCAATAGCTTTATCCGACACTCGCTATTAAAAAATCTTTTGTCAGTATCACTGTTGGAATAACTACCAATTAAGAGAGGAATATGGTTAAAAATATCACAATAATAAATCTTTTGTATTTTTCCCACTTGTTTTACGAGCTCTGGTGTGTCTATTAACACATTTATTATAACACCATTAGCAAATATATAGAATGGTTATAGGAGACTCTCAAAGGGGAAAAGAAATCATAATATAACCTCCTCAGGATATGCACTTTTTATCAACCTCAGACCGTCTGGATGCACTAATTAAGCAGGGGGATAAGGGTGATGGAAAAATTACTATTATTCTATTTATATTATTATTATTATTATATTGTTGTGACTAAGATTGATGTTATGAAGTTTTTTTTCCTTTTAAAATGTATGCATTACATATTCTGTATAGCAGGCCTCAAAATTTCCACTCGCCTGCTCGCATTTGGCGAGTGGAAATTACATGTGGGTGAGTAAGAATGCAGAGGCAGGTCAGGATAAGGGGTTAGGTGGGGCAACTAGTGGTGAGTAACTATTAAGGCCTGACTAGTAGCTTGGGACTTGAAATTTTGAGCCCTGCTGTTTAGTATATATACCAACATATTCATATCTAGAATAATATTTTTTCAATATAATACAATCCGTAATAACAAAGAAAAAATAATGATACCAATTCCACTCTCTTTCCACCCATTGGTGATTGACCAGGCTAGCATATTCATATTCGATCCATTGACCCCACAACATGTAGTATGACTCAGAGGAGTGCTGTACAGCAGTGGGCAGTTCATCCGTTAAATTTGCGCCTTTAGTTTTCAAGATAAATTTAGAAATACATGGGTTGTCATGCTTCATCGCTTCTTCCAGGGCTCTAGGAGAAGGAAAAGAGAGTTTAGAGAGCAACTGGTAAAAGAATCAAAGGCTTTCCATAGTCCATGGATCTAGCGTACAGATTTCTAAAAGATTTGGAAAGTAGGTCACATGCTTTCAGAATCTTTTGGACTTCAGTCACGACTACCACAAATGAATATATGAGACTGGTTCATCATAAAAGCATTAGTGAAATGTTTGCCTTGTGTAACATATCCTTGGCAATATAGTGAAGACGTTTTCATTCATCTAAAAAAGATGTTTCAAACTTTATTTAGTAAAGATCAGCGTGGATTAATTAAAAATGAGTGTGCTTTGTTCCTTGTAATGGCGTAGTCATTATCTGCTATGTATGAATTTATACATGTGGCTATTTGTTATGAAATGGTAAAAAAAATATTTCTTCAGATTTAAAACAAATTGAATTTAAAGTTATGAGCAATGTTTATATTTATACATATATTTTTGTTGTGTTTGTATTGCTTCTTTGTAACGCTTTCTGACTTTGACTTGTGTCAGCTGGTTGATTGGAATTGTTCTCTGCACATTACTTACAAGCCGTTATTTTGGACAAGAATTTGTCTCTGCCTTGTTACTACTTTCAGGGTTATTCAGAGAGAGCCGACCTGGCCCCGAAATGGCACCGAACAGTGAATTTCACCATACGGTGCCATTTTGGGGCCATTCGGCTATTCACGAAGCAGGCAGTTTGACAAATTTTGGGGAATTGCCAGCAAAATGTGGTGCCTGTTCGATAGGCTTGTGCACCGATTTTTTTTTCGGTTCGATTCGATTCGATTTTCCGGATGTTTAAACTTTTCGATTCGGCTCGTTTCGACCGATTTCTGTTTCGATTCGGTTCAGCTCGACTCGTTTTTCGTGTACATTTTTTTTTCGGAATATCGACCATTTTTCGTATTTTCGTGTCACTTTGTTCGTTTTTTGTATCGACTTTTCGTGATTTCGGAAATTTTCGTTTTTTCGGAACGTCTGTTTCCACTCGTTTCAAAGCAATAAATTTCGATTTGACACATTTCAAGTCCATTCGAAAATTCCGAAAATATTTCGTTTCGGCTCGGAAAACTTTTCGGATCTGCCATTTTCGGATCTAAAAATTTTCAGAAAATCGGCCGCATCCGAAAACACGAATCGGGAAATTTCGTGAAAATTCCGAAATTCCGAAACCCGAAACGCACATCCCTACTGTTCGACGGCAGTGAAATTCCCCATAGAGAAGCAATGGTTATCCTATTCAGAGAACAAATAGAATCCCATAGACTTCAATGTTAAAAATATTCTGTTTTTATTAAATGTCTAATAAACCGTTTATTATTTTAATCTGCAGTAAAAAGTTTCTTTATTTATTGATTTTTTTTAAGGATCTTTTTTTTCAAAGCGTTTTTTTCTTTTTTCTGTAACAGACCTTTTTATTATCATTCATAGGACCTTATAAGTAAATACCAGGAATTTTGCATTTTTTAGTTTTTTTTTTTCAAACAGCATTTCAATTTTGACACTTTCAAGCGTATTATTATTTTTTTTTCTTTTACCCGTCCGGCCGGTCGGCTTTTTTCTGCAAACGGTCGGTGCTGTGTTTGTTGGCTTGTCGACTGAGTTTGGCGGCAGACTGGCGGGTTTGCGACGTCTGTCTGGTGGGTTGACGGCAGATAGGCGGATGTATTCGGGATTTTATCGGTGCTTATCGGATTGATCCAAAAGTTCGGATTGTACCGGCAGCTGTTTTTGAAGATTTTTCGTCAAATTTGCTGTTTTTGGCGGTTTTACAGCGGTTTGGCGATGGGTTTTCGAGTCCATTCCCTGAACTCCGGGGACCCTGCGGTGAATGCAAAATTGATTGCAGGGTTGGGGAATTTTTATTCCCCAAAGTGCGGGGGAACGAGAGAGCACCTCTGCTCTCTGAATAACCCCTATAGTGTATGTGTTTATGTTCAATTGTTCATTAACCCTCTATTTCATGCACATCCTCATTTTGTCTTGGCACACTACTATATATATATATCTTCCTAATGAAAGTCATTCTGTATGGACTGGAACCATGATCGATGGTGCTGAGGTACCACTTTATGTAGAGAGGAAAGTGATTGGATTCTTTGTATCTCAGGTCCTGTGAGTACATTGTCCGTTTGGTACATTTGCTTTATATGTGCTTTGTTCTAATATCTATTTAGTCACGTTTGCTAAAGATAAAGCCATTTGTCACATAAAATGATACTAGAGCTCAATTTTTATATTGTGTACATATTAAAGTATGGCGCAGCAACTTTTTTTTATTAAAACCGTTTATTATATGGCATGTCAGGGCAAATCCACATGAGTGCATTGCCTGCAAATTGTGTATGCTCAGCAAATTCAATGTATTTCATTTGTTTTAATTCTAGTAAATCAATAGAGCCATCTGTAATGTATTAAGGATCAATGACAATTTTCATTTTATTAGTAGGAAACAGAGTCCTGTTCGCCAAACAGCAGGTTGTGGCGGCTTGAGCATTGGCTTGTATCCTTTAGATCACAATATAAGTGTATGTTAAAAAACAGTTTTTTTTTAAAGGAGATTTATTCCATTTCAGGTCCTTTGTCCTTAATTTCCCACCTATTTATAGTCATTTCTATCGTGTTTTTTATTCTCTCTGTCTCTCTGTTATTTTTTTTTAAAATCTTTTCTAGCTGTCTATCTTTCTGGAATAGCTTTGTACAATGAATGAGTGTTCAGTAGCCACAATAATTCATCTTAAATACTAGGATATGACTTCTGCCATCTGCTAGTGCCTGCTATTATTAGGATGACAAATTGTGCATTAATGCCTCTGCCCACTTGTTTTAAAAGAAATTTTTAAAAAATACACATTTTATTCTTCCAGTCATTTCAACAAATAACTGACATTTCTATAACCGGAATTATGAATGAACAGAAACTGTCACAGCCAATGCTATAGATTCCTGTTTGACTGACAGCAGAAAATAATTAGTAACGACAGATGGAACTACCCCTTCACTCGCTGGAAAAATGTAAATTATTGTTGCATACTGCCTCAGGATAAAGTGTTCCACAAATAGGATGAGAATCCTAACGTGTCAATCAGTTGAGACACAAGGTTTAGGGCATGTAATAATCAGCTCAGCTTGTAACAGGGCAACAAAGTCTTTGCAGTCAGCTACGCTGGGTAATATAACAATACCACGTTTGCTTTTATTTTATTAGAACATGCTCCTGTGCACATGCTATTTGTTATATGTGCAAGGGTAATACCACAATTTGGGCTATATTACAATCTTTTACAAACCCTCGCGCAAAGCGAAAATTTTGAGTTTTGTTCAATAAACACATGAAAAATATATAATGTTTGTGTTGTATTATTTTAAGCAGACTGTGTTTTTCAAATTGTTGTGACTTAGATGAAGATCAGAGCACATTTTATGACCAATTCATGCAAAACTCCACGTAATCCCAAAGGGTTCACATACTTTTTCTTGCAACTGTAACTCTATAGTGACCAGGCGGTTTTACTATTGGCTGTCTGAAAGTACCCGCTGCTGTTTTTACATTTCTGCGGTGTTTGTGTTTAGGTCTAATTTTCCTCTTACTCGTTTAAGGAACCCACACATATTATATACCGTTTTTCTCGCCATTAATTCTGCTTTCTAAAGATACCATTGTTTCCATCATATCGCATAATTTACTATAAAAAAAGTTCTGAAATAGGATGAAAAAAATGGAAAAAACACACCTTTTCTAACGTTAATCCTCAAAATCTACAACCGCCAAAAAAAACAAGGCTAAATAGTTTAGAAATTTTGTCCTGAAATTATAAATGCCCAATTTTTACATGTTTTTGCTTTTTAACCCCTTAACTGCAGAGCCATTTCATCTCTGTGCGCTGATCTCATTTTGACCGTTTTATGCTCATCATGTTTAAACGTGATTTGAAGTCCTATTTTATTATACCCCCAGAATTTTATTTTTACACCAAACGTAGTCATGTTTGATATCATTTGAAAGGCCACACTCTGGCCATTCCCAGGATACCTAACACGATCCTCTAACTGCCACGGATCGGGAGATACGGGTATCCAAAGGCAGCTAGGGGGTTAAGTGGCCAACTGACGTCATCACTCATATGACAACGATTTCAGTGAGTGGGGGGTGACCTGGAGGCTTGACTGACAACCGATATTTCATGCACCTCTGGGAGCGAATCGCAATCCGGTGCAAAATCACGATCCGGCACCTAAGGGGTTAAAGAGAGGCACTGCTGGAAAGGGCAGACTATGCCCTTTTTTTCCCAGGTGCAGCCGTTAGGGAAGGGAGAGCTGTCCAAATTACCCCCTCCCCTTTCAGGTTCCCACTGCAGGCACCAGGGGGTGACTGAAAATGGCATCAGCTTGCACGGCGATGCCATCATCGCGATGGCTAGGGTCCATAAAACCATCTGTCTGGTTTCAAGGAAGCCAGACCGACGTGGGACCCTTGCCAGAGAGGTGAGTATAGGGATAGAGGGGGGGTTAACGGACCATAATTTACATAGTACGTCCTTGGTACTGAAGGGTAATTTTCCACCAGTACATACTATGTATGTCAGTGGTCCTTATAGGGTTCATTGAGACATCATAACCAATATTGCCCTGATAAAATGGGGTTTTCTAGGAAATTCATGCAATGACTGCCTACACAGAAAAAAAAGCTGTGAAATTGGGTCTCCCCATTAAGGCTAGGGTCAGACGAACGCAGTATTAACGTGTGTTTAGTCGCACTTAATCACAGCCGTGCTAGCAGCAAGTTACGTCCAATGCCGGGCAACATACGAAGAACGGCCGCACGAAAGTGCGGCCGCGTTCGTGCGGCCACGCAACACAAGTGGCAAACGAACGCATTTTTTCGAGAACGTCAAACCGCTAGTAATGACGTACAGAGTGCGCTGAGTCTGCATAGCGGCGTGTGTGCGTGACTAGGAGACGTCAGACGCTTCTCATGTCCGGCCAACATAACGTCCAGACACCCAAAGTTTCCTGGTTTGGATCGTACAAAAATCACGGCCATAATTGCGCATCGTATGACTGCTATCGCGTATTCTGTGAAAAAATACGTCCATTCGTTCGGACGCGCTTTTTGACGGTTGACGCAAAAAAATGCATTCGTCTGACCCTAGCCTAACACACTCCACATAAATACAGGAACCAATATATCAAAGGTCAGAGTGTAAATATGTGTGCATGGATGTGCAATGCACGTTTAATTTATTGTGCAGCTCTTAATGTAAACAAGGAGAGAGGCGAGATCCTGCAGGTCATGTGACCGGCAGTCAAAGCCTCAATGGAGTCCTGTGGACCACATTGAGGGGATGCTCGCTGCCTCGAGCATCCTGAGGCTTAGCGCCTCGTTACGGAGCAGGCTGCTGAATCAGCGCCTGCCCCGTCATATGGAGCTAAAACGGGGACGCTAAGGAGAAACCTGCAGGCGCAGGTTTTTTTTCCTTAGCATCCCCATTTTAGCAGACAGTATGTAATACTGGTCCCTGTATTTAAATGTGCCTGTGCAAATGTTTTAATGCAGCAGTGCAGATCTTATAGTACAGGCATTTCAGGTTGTGTGTTTTAACCTGTTTCTTGGCTGCGTAGCAACCCTTGCTGGCTTGAATGGGTCTCTGTGCTCCAACCCACCAGTTGGGCGCGGCACGTGCCATTGTCTGCCGCGGGATGGCTTGAACTCAGGCCATCTCCCTGCAATGACGTGCAATGACATGCGTCAGCTGTATAGACGTGCCGGAAGAGGGGCCCGCCACACCTGCAGGCACAACCTGCCCAGCGGCAAGGGGTTAAAGTAACAGTGCGGATCTTACTGTATGAAGGTTGTGTTTGAATTCAGCCCTTTAATGGTTTACCAGCATTCTGACTAGTTTGCACCTGACTCAGAATCAAGCCCCTTTTATATTGCTAACGTTAAAGCAGTACACAAGCATTTTTATGTCTGTAATAATTTGTGCCAAAAATGCCCAATAAGATTTATTATTCGAATTTTTACTCCAATTGCCCCAGTAGCAAATCGCTTATACATATGTCTAATGATTTTTTTTTCTTTTATTAATAATGTACTAATAATGTATTTTACAATTCTGCACTGGTTTATATCAATCAAGAGAAAAGTCATTCAATGTGAAATACATGCGTGAGAAACATATCTAAGGGGCACATGATGGAAAAAAAACATACAGGTCTATTCACTAAAGGTGATACTAAGGAGAATTGGTAGGAGAAGTGAAAATTCTAGGTCAAAATAGTCAAACCAGCAGCAATTCTCCCATTTATCTCACTTTCCAAATCTGCTATTTGGTCTATATTGTTCTCTTCTCTTCTCCTGTCAATTCTCCAGATTTTCACCTTTTAGTGAATAGACCTGAAAAGCCTTCGCTTTAGTGCCATTCTTGCGCTAGTTAACCCAAACATAGTCATCTGGGAGATATTATTTAATGTCAAATATATGTGTAGTGGCACACATTTTTCCAAATCCCTCATAAAACAGATGTACCATTTACTAAGGAGTGATGGAATATTGACACTAGAGTATGAATAATAATATGTGGATTTTTGTTATGAGCACCAATTTATCATTTTTATTACTGTGCAGAGTTAGCATGGTATAAAAATGAAAGGTGCATGGATATACCTTACTGAACCTGACCATCATTAAGTCATTTTGTCAAGTTTCTCCTTTTTTATTGTTTTATATGTAATTGATTTGTGACAGGATGAGCAGTAGGAGTTTGTTTAATAAGGACCTCTGCGGAAGATTGGCAGCAGCATGTAGTGGAATAATGGAGTTTGTTCTGTAGCACGCAGGTAAAACATCAAGCGAATGGAAGCGTAACATTGTGAGTCGTTGCATTGCTATTATGCTTTAGTGTCACCTGTCAAAATGAACAGGTCATAAACCATGTAAAAAACACACATACAGGACAATCTGCTGACAGTATCAGGATTTTTGAATAGTGGCCTCGTTTCATTAACTCAAAAATACATTTTTCCAAGAAAACCATATTTGGTAACTTTTTAATGATTTCAATGTCTCAGTATTCTGTTAAAACAACCTTACAATTACTTAAAGGGACACTACCACTCTCAAAAGCTGTAACTAGATTACTGGTATATTATAAACAAAAACACTTTATAAAACAAATACTGCCTTTTTTTTCTTTGTTTGAAGTAATTGTATGTAAAAAGGAAAAATAAAGTTAGCTTTTTATCTCGTTTCCATTTTGTGTATTTTTCCTGTGATGCAACATTTACCAAAATCTGTGCAAAAGTTTTACTTTACTGCTGTTTTACTTTACTGCTACATATCTTCTACATCATTTAACAGTTAATGGAGTGGAGGTGGTTATGTTTAGATAAAGCTGCAGGAGGTCTTTTGTTCTCCATGCTACCTGAGATAGGAGATGGCAGCTCAGTGTGATAAGACATGGAGCTACCCTCTGGTGATGTCCCCCCACAATACGATGATGTGAGCCGTGACTGACACATTCACTCCATTCTATGGCCAAAACCACAGAGTGAGGAGCAAGTGATATAAAGATATGGGGGGGGGGAGTTCACAACACAAAGGATCAAAAATGGGTGCACCTAGTGACACATATAGAGTAAAATATTTTCATAAAACATGCAAGTACTTTGTAATTGTCTTGTAAGACATCAGCAACATAAAATAACAAAATAAGAACATTTCATTTTTTAGTGGCAGTGGCCCTTTAAGAGATCTATTAAGTGAATGGGGATGCAATTATTTATAATACTTATTCAATAACCAAACCATTTCAAAGCTCATTAAATCATCTGAAAGTCATAGGATGATTGTGACTAGGACCTTTGTAAGTCACATGGATTTGTGTACATTGGATGGGTTATCGTAATGTCAATGTCTGGTTTGGTATTTTCAATATAAATATTGTGACTCCTATTCTCCTGAGTCACGGGGGCACCCAATGTGAGCTGAGGTGGAGTCCCTATTCGAGGATTGATAGTCCATATGGTAGGAGTGTTGCTGGCTGCGTAACAGGCAGACTAGGCCTGAAGAACCCCACAGCTGCACCAGGAATGCAGCAGAAGGATACAGTACAGAACAGCAAGAAGGGCAAGGGTGAAGTGAAAAACCATAGACACATACACACCCAGCAGTACACAGGAATTCCAGACCCTAAGGTGGAGAGGGAAGGACCAGACAGTGGAAAGAGCCGGCACAGATCGGCTCACCCATATGGATGGAAATTTACTGGAAATGTGACACATTGTTGCCAGTAAAAGGGAGATGGCAAGTGAATAAATTGGTGTGAGCTGACTTTCCTCACTGTCTCTGTTTTACTGCACCAATCCTACACAGTTACTTTATTTGCAGTCGGCAGCAGAATGAAACACAGTTGCAGTATGACACAAGCCTGAGGCACCGCACAAAGCAACACGTAAGATACCATGGAGCCCAGCATGTCACTGACACAAGCTCAGAGTGAGCTTGCATTCTCGGGATTGCGCAGAAGCCACGGTTGAAGTGCAATGGGTATTTGTTACCAGTCTCCCCTGCTTGTGGCGAAAAGAAGTGGTGGATCATGACACCCTCTCCATAGTTGGGATGAGATGTGAATATGGGATTGTTTGAGGGTTATCTTACTGTGTTGAGTAAATTTACAAAAGCAAAATCATTTAACACCAGGTTCTGGAATTTGGTATTTCATTGAGAAATACTGGCTCCAGATGAAAAGAATGAGCTACCATGGAACAGCTCATTCTTCTAGTCCAAGGTGCAAATTAACTTCTCAAACTCACAGACCTCACTGAACTCTATCTTTCCACTCTGCAAACAGAAATAAGTAACAAGCAATCAGATCCGCCTGATACGCACAGACCTCACTGAACTCCATTTTTCCAATCTGCAATCCCAACCACCCTCCCACCGAGTTCTGGTCCTAAATTTCAGATTTCCTTTCCAGCTGCTTCCACCTTTCTCTCTGATTACCCTTACCCTTACTAAGCCCAATCTTCTGGTCCTTCCCATGCAATCCCTGCTGTATTCTTTCTGGCTACCAGTTTAACCTTCCCTCTGCTCCCATTTTTTTCACATACCTGTCCCTTAGATCGTAAGGTCCCCTGATGTCTGGCTGAGCACTTGTATAAAGTGCTGAATTTGCACAACGGTTATCCTACAGGCCAGGTTGTCGATTTCTCTTTAATCTATGTATCATTATTATTATGTCTCATGTTTATGCACCCCCTTTGAAAAGCACTGCAGATTCTGTTGGCCCCATACAAATGCTGCTGTAACTATAACTATACAAATTATATGAGACGTTAATTTATAATAGGGACCCACTATGTCCGAGCCGCAAGCAAAGCAGTAAGTGTGGAATAGCTTTTCCAGCAATTAAGATATCGGCTGGAGACTATCTATATTGGCTGTAGCCGATTTCTTAATGGTGACAGGGGAATAGGGTCCTGTATATAGTACATCTATGAAATATTTCCATTTAAACCTTTAACTTGGAGCCGTTTACAGTTTTGAGGTGTTTAAAGAATTTTGCACAGTTTAAAACATATGCAACATCTTAGTTTACACTAGGGGATTTATTCAACACTGTGGTTAAAGAAAGTTGTTAATAATTGCAAGAATATGAATGGCCTACAAATATTACATTGACTATTATGCATTACAATTGGATTTAATGAAATGTTCCCATCTAAATAAATGGTAGTATGTCAAAACTGAGATGTTAATCACTAGTTGTGGTATCTGACAATTGTACATAGCTAATAACATTGGCTTGCTCTGAAGACGTCAAACAGAAGATACAAATCTAAGCCATTACTTGCTACATGATCCCATTCTGTATCTATGACATTTGGTGTATCAGGCACCATGTACTGTACTAGACGTCGAATGCCACACGGGATCTAGCTGAATTTCACATTTCCAGAATTTAGTCCAATGTTATTCGTAGTTGATTTTCAGCAGCTGTACTGATGGTGTTTGTTCTCACTATGATTGAACTGCTAAACAGAGCTACTTTGCTGAATATCTAAGGCTGGGGTCAGACGAGCGTACTGTTCACGTCCGTGATTGCGCCTAAAAGTATGTCCGTGATAGCATGACGGAAAGCCCATCGGAGCCCGTTACACGAAGTACTTCCGCACTGAACTGTGGACGCACAACGGCCGCGGCCCACGGACGCAAGGCCGGCAAGAACGTACAATCCCTAGAACGGCCACACAGAGTGCACTGCGGCCAGCTAGCGGCCTGTGTACGTGAGGTGGAGACGTCAGACGCATCTGTTCTGCTGCCTACATCACATCCAGACTCCAGAACATTCCTGGCATGGCTGGAGTATATTCTGGGGGCTGGAGAGTGTATCCTGGACACTGGAGAGTGGACGCTGCAGGTGACATGGACGTCGGGAGGCTGATCACCGAAGTGGGGTAGCACCCCAAATTGTGGGACACAGCCAGCCAACAATATAAGGACAAGATCAGCAAGTCGAACGCATGGACTGATGTGACAAGAGCGGTGTACCCTGCATATGACACATGGTCTGAGCATGAACAGAAAGTGCAGAGTGAGTACATGATTATTATATTCATAATGAAATGCACATTATTAATCCAAACAAAATGTAAATGGCTAACAAATTCATGAACGTCACATGTCAAATGCTCCCCATCTGCCAGGGCACCTGTCCTGCTTCGCTAGTGAAATAGTTTGCCAGCGCATCACGATGTCTGTTGCTGTGTCGATTCACAGGCATAACATCATCATTAATAAATTCCATCAAACCACAAACAGACAAGGAGTCATCAAAATTAAAACCATCCCTCGCACGAACAAAATTATGCAACACACAACAGCATTTCACTATATCTACACAAAAATCGACGTGCACATCTAGCGGCCTATGGAAAATGCTCCACTTGTTGCTCAGTATGCCAAAGGTACACTCGACATACCGTCTCGCACGCGTCAGCCTATAATTGAACACCTGCTTTTTCACAGTCAGGTGTGTCCCAGAGGATGGCCGCAGGAGATGTGTGGAAAGTCCGAAAGTCTCGTCCCCCACAAAGGCGTAGGGGACTCCCACGTCTGTGCCAGGCAAAGGTGCGGGTCTGGGGATGTGCAGTGTCCCACTTTCTATTGCATTCCACAGTGTGGAGTTCCTGAACAGTGTGGAGTCTGAATCTTTCCCGTATGACCCCACATCCACACAGACAAAATTATAGTTGGCACCTGCCACTGCCAGTAGGCCAATGGAAAAATATTGTTTATAATTGTGATACAGTGAGCCACTCTGCAGTGGCTTCACTATGCGGACATGTTTGCCATCCACATCTCCCAGACAATTCAGAAAGCTTGCTCGCTCCAAAAACGTTGCAGCAATTTGTGCCCATGCCTCGTCTGTGGGTGTTGTCAAACATTCTTCCCTCATCGTGTCCCAAATTGTCTGGCACACCTTGAGGACGATCTCCCCAGCTGTAGATCTGCCAACGCGGTAATTATAATGCAGGTCCTGCAGACTGCATCCACTGGCAAGATACCTATCAAAAAAGGAGAAATAAATGTGTGTTATGATCAGATTCCGTGAGCCGCACCTAATATCATTCTTCTGTTTTGCAGCACATGAAGTCATAGCGAAATGGAGGACAGTCAGGGACAACTACACCAGGGTCCTCAAAAAAGATGCGGAAGCGGCACGCTCAGGATCAGCGGCGAGGAGGGGCAGCAGTTATATTTATGCTGAGCAGCTGTCATTCCTGCGACGGACCCTGGAACCAAGACCTATGGTGGGCAGCATGGATCTCCCATCCACATCCAGGGCACAGCAACACGTGCAGCCATGTGCTAGTGCCACCTGCTCAGAACAGACAGAAGAGGCCGGAGCAGACTCGCAGTTGGAGGAGGAGACCGCTGCCCTGGAGCTGCCTACTGCAATGGCTGACACCACCAGGCCGGCCCACAAAAGGAGAAGGGCACCGGGTGCTGAATTTGAGCATGCCATGGTGACATTCATGGATGCTCACCATCCACCACCACCGCCAACACCACCACCGCCACCACCACCACCTCCACGCTGCAGGTTCTGGGATGACCATGACATGTCGTTCCATCATTCGTGTCTCCCCATGTTGCACCAGATGAGCCTGGCTCAGAAGATGGAGTACCGATGAAGGACATTGGACACCATCCACAGCATCTTGAGCCAGCCTCCAGTACCGCCTGTGCCTCCCAGTGCACAATATGCTGGTGGTTATTACCGGCGGCCGGAGCCTCCACACCAACCCATGTCCCCTGGTGCCAGGTCACAACCACCCTATCAGGCTGCATACAACCAAGGTTATATGCCCGATCCCTATGATGAGGATGCTCCTCATTATGAGGATTTGTAGTTAGTTTCGTGCTCATGCCCTTTTTTAATGCTCTGCATTGTTGTTTGCCACATGTTCGTGGACTCTTTATTTTATGTCTGATTTATGTTATGTTCAGCAACATATGGTGTGTTAATGTTATTTTGTTTAGTATTACCATTTCTTGTGGATAAAATATTTATGTTGCTGTCACTGTTGTCTGTGTCATTCATTATTGAGTATGTGTGATATTATGCAATGTGTGTGGGTATGCTTGTGCAAATGGGCTGGTGGGCATATCACAACACACCGAAAATGGGGGCTCTGGACATCGAGCACATCTCTGCTGGCTGGCACCGAAAATATGAATGCTGGTGTTTGCTGTTACTTACCGCAACATGATGACCAGCATCTCCTCGCCTGGAATGGCGTCCCTCATGTTGGTGTCCCTCTTCATCAACGGCTCACGTACCTTCGACAACAGTTCGTCAAAGGAGGGGATGGACATCCGCAGGTAGTTGAAGAACTTCGTCAGGTCCCTCTCTCGCAGTGGCCTGTACAGCGTGACAAAGTGGCCATGCGTGCATCTGGCAGCATTTATGGGATGAACCCATGATCGCCGTTTTCGCTTGTTCTTGAGGTACAGGTACCCCGTTACAGCAAACACAAATACTTGGACTGCATCCATCTGTGGAAAACCCCACATTCCCCAAAATGGCTTTCTATACCCCTTCCCTTGGTTTTTTCATCTGCAATTAATTTGGTTTCTCACATTTCACTTTTTATATTGATCCATCACTAATCACGGACGTGATCTGTGTGGCCACTACTGCGACTTCCGTACTGACGTACGTCCGTGTGCACGGACGCACAGTCCGTAGAAATCACGCTCGTCTGACCCTAGCCTAAAGGCTAAGAAAAAGGTATTATCTGCCTAGGTGTCTGAATATATTACTGCTTTGTATATTTGTCGCTAGTATTTAATTGCTCGGTGTGTCTGTAGGTTCCTTAGATAACAGGATACCAGACACTTTGCTATAATGAATTATTGTACAGCCTGGTTTGATTTAATGTGTTTGTTTTATTGCAAATTTTATATTTTTATTTTGTTTTATTAAGCCCTTCACCCAGAGGTCAAGTCCAAAAAAATAAGTTTGGGAACTCGCCAACATTTCTATACAGTCTGGTCTCAAAGATTACTGGGAGCCGCAGCAGCTGCAGTGCTTCTTTATGCATGAGAATACCATTTCTCTGATAAACACTGACAAATTGACATTTCCGTGCTTTCCTAATGTGCTTATATCCAGGGAAAAAACTTAAATATAGACGTTTTGTACAATTGTGTCTATATAGAAAGGCATTGCAGCTTCACAGTATATCTGCGAAAGGGAACTAAATTCCTCCTGCTAAAATAGTGTTCGAACTGCGTTCCCATGAGTTCCTGCAGGACTTGACCCCTGCCCTCACCACTGTGATGAAATTAACTCTCCAAAAAGTACAAGTGCCCAAGATCAAGTTAACTTGATCTGTGCTTTTTATGGAATATTGCAAACAAACTTTGCTCATTGCAATTTAGCCTCATTTGCAGATGGGCTTTAGAATATGTCTCTAAAGTTACAGTACATTATACATATCAGTTAATGTACTATAACTCAGGGCAATGCAGAGATTTCTATAAAAAAAATGCAACAGTACGTGGACTGACTGGCAGAGGAAGCCATTGGACTGTCAGATATTGCTTACAGTCTCTCAAAATACATTATAATGAGGTTTACATGTAAATTGTGTCATGCAAGTGTGTTTGTGTGTGGGGTTGTTATAGGATTAAAAGGTGATTTAAAGTGTTCTGTAAAACCATTGGTTCCTGCCAGTGGGTTTATGGAACACCATGTGGCAGTGAAGGAGATACCACTCTCGTGAAATTTTTAGTTATAATAGTTTAGTTGCTGATAATGTATTACTGTTATTTTTTTCAATCCTGTCCTCACCCCAAGAGCATGCTTTTCCTGTGAAAATTATTTTCCAGTAGAGGGAGAGTATCAACATAAGTTTTTATTTTTGTTTGGTTTTTATAATGGACACAACAATATTATTAGAAGTTTGGTATCTGACAGCAGTAGCCAAAAGAGAAAAACGTTAATCCAAAATGGAATGTAAAACAGAAAAGTATAGAAACCAAGACATACTTGAAAACGAAAGAAATCTCAATGTATCCTTCTTGGTAAAATACTTTGCAAATAAATAAATTAAATTGCTGAGTCTCTTTTTTTAAAAACTTCCATATTTCTAAATTCTTATGAAACAGGGTCTGTGGTTATATGAGAAAAACCAAAAAACATTTAGAACAAACAAAGAAAAACCAATGTAAGAAGTCTCAAAGCTGATTGGAAGAGCTATAAAGATTTACAGTATATATCCGCTAACACGTATCATATGAAATCTATTTCAATAGTTTGGCTTGAACTATAACCATGGACATATCCATAAACCAACAACGTGAAATGTCAGCTTTAAAAAAACCTGTCCTCATAGTCATAAAGTTACCATTGTCAACCTCATATCACTGATCATTCTGTTTGTGTCATGTGCTGTTACAGTACATTGATGCTGGAGAGAAACCTACTTTACACAGCAAACAAATCTAAAGACACACTAGTATTTCAATGACACAAAGACGACATAAACTCTCCTCATATTAATGTCTTTTTAAATTTTAATCGGAGAAAGGATAGTTTGTTTCATTGTGGGACATATAGCACTTTTTCTTACTGTATAGTAGTGTTAGATGTTGACTGGTATTTGACAAACAATTCCTTGAATTTATATCTTTGTTCTACAATTATTTTTTATCTCTTCCATCACATTGTTTAAGCAATTTCGATGAAGAAGAGACTTTTGTACCCGGGATTGTACCCGGGATTGTACCCCTCACTGTTGTACACTGCTTAGATCGTTTACACTCTTATAAGCCAATCGAATGTCCCTTTAAAATGAACTAGGCTCAATAACATAGGCATTGATAAATTTGGAGATAGATTACAAGCCTTGTATAAAGTCAACCGGAGCTCTAGAAACCTTACTATCTCCACATACTATAAAACCTATTGTAAGTTTAGTAGAACACTAGTTAAGTTTGCACATGACAAAGAATCTCAATCTACCACCCAGTCATTTAGAATAATTATTTTGGAATTTGGGACTTTACTTTTGCTTCCAGTCCTGTTTTCTTCAACATTCTTCACAAACACACATACACTTTGGATGTCTTAGCTTAACACTTTTCTGGTTTTCATTGTACAGGGCAAGGGATTGCTTCCATTGTATTCCATTGTAAGAAAATGGATTGATATCACGTTAAAGAGTTGGAGAAAGAATGTGGCAGGAAATCAGAAGAATGTGGGAAATACTTCTCTAAAAAGCTAAGCATTGCAAGCCTATTCAAAAATTTAAAGGGAATATCATTTATTGAAAGCAAAATTAATTTGCAAGTGGGTTTCAGACACCACGTGCCTGACAGAGTGGAAATCATAAACACTTTGAACAGACGAGCTGTCTAAACTGTGGACCCCCAGCTGCAGTAGCATATTTTGGCCAGCAGATGGAGAGGCCTGGCCTGAAAAATAGGGCTACTATAGTATAAAAAAGCATAATGAGAATTTTCTAAATGATTTTATAATGTATAATTAATGAAAAGTGATCCCCTCCCCCTGAAAAAATTGGTTTCTGACAGTGGTTTAATGGAATATCACTTGTATCGCTTGGTAGTGAAGGGGTTAAACATAAGGGATTTTTAAACATTTCCACTGTTCTACGCATCCTATCTCTTAATTTCTCTGTAGCTGTCAAGAAGTTCTCAGATTGAACCTCGGTGTGTAGGGAATTCAGACGTGGTACAGTTATATCGGCAGGCAAATCTCGTGGTCGTTATCCAGGCTAAGGGTCGTTGCAGGCAGCAGAGGGTCAATATGGTATACAGGAAGACGGGTCAAGATCATGATAGGATATATAGGGCTCTATTACATTCCTCGCGCATCGGTTTTGTGCGCAAGCAAATGCGCATTTGCGCGAGGACAAAACCATTTGCGCAGAACGTCGTATTACGACGTTCGTGCAAAAGATTCGCGTTAACGTCCAACTCAAGTGACCCTGCGCAAACCCAGCTCGAGCGCAAGTTCGTGCGCGCATCCCATACTTAACATGGTGAGCGCCAATGCGTTAGCGAGCTGGTATGCGGATGGTATTACAATCGATGCGCAACAAAAGTTTGTGCGCATTTTCGCAACGTCTTTGAAAAGCAGGTGGTAACTGTAAATGTGATCGTTCTGGGCTAAAGGAAATACACCAACCTGAAAATAAAATACAGCACAGTACAGTTACACATTCTACACATACCCAAACATTAAAATTTATAAATTGCGTTATTGTAAATTTTTTCTTTTTTTGGCTGGTGGTTGTTAATTTTTTTCCCCCTTTCTTTAGTTTGGAAATATTTTATTGGAAATGGGTGTTTGATGTTGGCTGATGTCCGTGACAAATCCCGTGACAAAACAGTCTGCCCACCGATTCCTGCACGCAACATTCATTTGCGAACGACTTTGCACGTCGGATTTGCGCACGAAAAATCTTGAAGGAAGAAAAAATGCGCTCTGATCGTAATACCACGTTAATTTTCACGCGATAACGTTTTTTTCGTGCTCAAAAAAATTGCACGGAGAATGTAATAGGGTCCATAGCTTGGTATTATCTATAGGGAGTTCTGACAACAACTGAACAATGAGGTGGATGTGTTTCCTGCTTTTATAGTCAAGGTCCCGCCTACTCTTATTTCCACCCCCAAGAGATGGTGCGTAACTCGCGAACCAGGGAACCCCAATCAATCAGTTTGAGGTCATGGACCCTTGGCCCAGCCTCCCAGCCGCTGTCACCATCTTTCTATCCAATCTCTGCAGGGGAACTCCCCATACATGTCCACCTCCCTTTACTGATGCCGGGGCTGGGATTCCTAGCTAGCATCACCCCCCTCCAGGAGAGCCTGGCTTGATGTGGCCACCATGGAGTATCTGCGGCCACCGGAGGAGGCACCAGCGTCCACCATGTTCCCGCCGCGGGCCGGAGACTAGGTGCGGGGACAGCACGACTGACCGTCGATGTCATCCACGCCCGCAGACCTCAAGGAGCGCCGCGGGTCGACAGGATGGAACGCGGCACCAGCCACCGGCGGGGCCCCAGAGCGGACAGCCGGGAAGGTGAGTCCTGACAGTAGCTTGATTTCTACCTTTTCCTGTCTATGCTCTTTTATTTACTATTCATACGTTTGCTTTCTTCTTTTCACAGGTGAATTATATATATATATATATATATATAGCAAATAAATTACATTGTTTATATAGCTTTTATTGCAGTGTTACTTAAAGTTGTTAAGCTATAATAAACGTACAATATGCAAATATTTTATAGATTTTGTTACAACTTGATATCAATCTTTGGCAGAAACCAATTGCTCCATATTTTGTTATTACCTACATGACGAGAAAACTTAATAGGTTTATAAAACAAGTTTACATACTATTTTAATGAAATATATTTATCATGTTGATGGTTGGATTATGAGGTTCCCTGCATGTAATTTTGATTACCAATTTAGTTGACATTGATTTCAATGAACTGAAATTTAGAAAAACCTATTAATATACCAATTTAAGGTAAAGGAGATTATTTTATCCGCAAAGGGAATTTATTGTTTCTAGTCCCCTTGTTATTTGTTTAATAAGATTTAAGTCAGCCTCTGGAATACTAATGAAAAAAACTTTTACAAATACTGTTCAAAACTATGAAATATAATATTACAGATGTTAAAATCCATTATAGGATGGTGCATATGAATGATCAATTGTGACAGATGCAAACAAAAGCAGAAATTCATAGAGAAAGACACACAAAATGAATATAGATGCAAGGCATGCATGTGTTTGAGATACATTTGAAACGTTCCATAATTATTTCAAAAGGAGCATTTATAAAAAAAAAGCAAAAATGCATGAAACAGCATGAAATACATGTATAAAACATGACCTTTGAAAAAGTAGATAACATGTAGCAAAATGTTTACAACAGAAATGTAAGCAGAGCATTTATGACTCAATAAACAAACATAAATATTCATTAATAGCTGAGAGTAAACTCCATGAAAAACAATAGACTTGCCTGACTATGTAAGGGACAGTGTGGATAAAAAAATAATAAATACGATCATTGTATTAGAGATTTAAGGAAAAGTGTTATGGAGATTTATTCTGTTAGGAAGAAACCTACTGTAAAGACATTGTTTTAATTTGGTGTTACAAAAACCCAAAACCATCAATCTACCAAGATTGAGTATACTCAGCATCCTCAAAAGCTACTGTTGTGTGTGTTGAACCTGTATGTATATTTGTTATTCTGCCTCTCATTGTACAGCGCTTTATAAAAACTTGTAACTGTAACTCCCAATGGTGCAAGGGTATAGAGTATACTCAATGTGGAAGATTATTTATTTATTTGCAAAGTATTTTACCAGGAAGGATACATTGAGATTTCTCTTATTTTCAAGTATGTCCTGGGTTCAAGAACATTGAATTCTGGAGCAATGTTAGGAATTTCGTTTATTGCAAATCAAATTTATTTGGAAATGGGCCCCTGAAATTTCAGCACATCCTACTCTGCCAGTCATAAAGGGACTGGGAAGTGAGACACCTCTGTATATATTGACTGAGTGGGTAAAGTAAAGTCATTTTCTATAAAACCCTTGAGTATCTAAGTATATAAATTGAGGAGATTATAAGAATGGAAATCAACTGAAAAAAAGTAAATGTCTGCAAAGATGAGAAAGTGACCTAAAAATCAAATCAAATATATGTAATAGACATTTGTACAAGCAAAAACTTTCCTCTGGAATATTTCAAAATCCAACATTTTCAGATTCCAAAAACAACCTGAATCAGCTGATTCGGATATGAGAAACTTCCAATATTTCGTTATCGGACTGATTCGGAATATCAAAAGCATTCAATATAATTGGGCATTTCTGATATGTGGATCCATGATGTAGCAAAATATAAAAACACTACATTGTACAAAATGTAAAAAATGTGTAAACAGAATAAAGCAAGAATGGCTCTGAAATGATACATACAATGACGCATAGGCTCCACAATGATGCACAGAATGAAACATACGCTCGAATAATGATGCACATAATGGAGCATATGTCATGAAATAACACATAGAATGCTGCATGTACCCCAAAATGATGCACAGAATGATGCAAAACTGGCTCTGATTGATGCTCATCATGACTATGAGCTCAGAAAGTACACATTGGATGATACACAGGGATTGCTATTGACATGGAAGTGTTACTATCTCATTTGCTTTTAACATTCCGCATTAATCCAGCTGTATTTCTAATCCAATTATAAACGGATCAATTCGGGATATTACCTTCATAGAGTAATCCAGTTCGGATACTAAAATATACCAAATACCAAATATAGTTCTGGATCAAATCAAATCGCACATGTATAATATATAATGTGTTTTAAAAGAATATATTTGGACAGAGTTATGTTTAACATTTCACTGCTTTTAACAGAATGAACTGAAACCTGCAATGCAGAAGAGATGACATCAAAATGATTTACTACAAGATACACATCATTTTCTATTCAGTAAGCTGTGTATTAATTCAGTATAATAAAAAGCACAACAGTGTGCCCCTCCTGGGATATGGGGCACATCCTCCCCTGTGGCTCTGGGTGCCCTTTCATGCCAGGTGTGTGGTGATATAAAAGTATCTTTATATTGCTAGTTGACATTTAAAACTTGATTTGAATGCTTACCATAGTTTAGAACAAGATGACTGTTTATGAGAATGTGTGCATCATTGCACATCACATTTCCTGATATACTGCATATATGATTTGAAGGCTCTTGTATGTTTAACGTGCATATACTGTAAGCACAAACAGGATACTTCAAGCCATTTTGTTTGCAACCACAAATAACAGTGAGAAGTAAAAGATCTAATTTGTTTTCAGTGGATCACTTGTCCATCAGATTAATAAAAATACAGCTAATACAAAGATTGTATCAACAGAGTGCAGGATGTATGTCATAATTCATAATTTCATTTTTCACCTGAGAGTAAGAGCAAATTTAATACAATTTGATACTTACTATTATTGTTTAATAAATAGCAGTATGTGAAGTAATTACCACAAATCTGCACAAATTTTTCTTTTATTGGGGTTATTTGCGTAATTGGTTGTACATTATATAGAAGACAATTTATTGTGTTTTTTTAATTTTTATTTCATTTAGTTAGGAAGAAAAATGACCATATTTCAAAGTCTGTTGTTTACTTAAAAGTATATATTGGTCAGTTATTTCCACTTGGCCAGTTTGATCCTTCTGTAAAAACCAATATGCAGATTTTTTTATCTTCAAATGAATCAACATCCTCCTGCTGTTGATAGCTATTCTTGGAAGAACTTCAGATTAGATTAACTAAACAATTATTTTAATATTGCCATTATCTTCTTTCCAAATTGGAAATACACTTTTTTTTATTGAAATCTGTTTTCAAGATGACCAATCTGTTCAGAAAAGAGATACTAAAGGAAGTATGTTCTTTTCATAAATAATAGTTATAAAGAGGTGACTGGCTATTTTGTTCTTGTCTTTGTAGTTTTGTATTTTATAAGTATTATATTAATTTAATTTTTTTAAGGAATGTATGTATTAATATGTATTACATCTGTGGTGCTTTGAGTTAAACAATTATATACAGGGTAATTCAAAGAGAATCGAAAAGTCACCGCACGTTCGGTGACGTTTTGTTCTCTTCAATTCGGTTCGTTTTGGCGATCCCATTTCGGCGACCCTGCGGTGTATTCAGCAAACCGCAAAACCCGGCGAATGCACGCCGAAAACCCACAAAAACATCTGGATTAAGCCGCTGAAACCGCCGAAAAAACCCGAGCAGGAGCCGATCACACGCAGCGCAGCCGCCGGAAAAAGCCGACACCGCAGACGAGTGAAGTGAACAAATTAGCAAAACAGTTTGCTTGAATGTGTGAAAAGTGAAACGCTGTTTGCAAGGAAACTACTGAGCGAAAATGGCTGAAATTTACATATGACGTCTAGGGAATGATAATAAAAAGGTCTGTTACAGAAAAAAATAAGTAAACTTAAAAAAAAAAAAATCCCGAAAAATGCTTAAAATATCCTAAAAAAATCGATAAATAAAGAGACTCTTTACTGCAGAATATTATAATGAACGGTTTATCAGATATTGAATTAAACCGGGAATATTTTTAACATTGAAGCCTATGGGATTCGCCTAAATAAACCTGCCGAATTAAACCACCGAATGACAGGGCATTTCGGGAACCTTTCACTGCTGGTTTGTGCTCTCTGAATAGACGAAGCAGTGCTTTTTCATGGGGTTTTCACTGCCCTCGAACAGGCACCGAACAGGCACTGTATGTGCAGGCAATTCACCAGGATTTGGCAAATTGCCTGCTCTCTGGATAGCCGAATGGCCAAGAAAGGTAACCGGACGCTGATTTTCAGTGTTCGGATATCTTTCTACAGCAATTCAGATCTCTTTGAATTATCATGATAGTGTACATGTTTTTATTGAAAAATAAATTCTAAGTGACAATAAGCCACTCAATCATGATCTTGCTGTTGCTTTCAATTGCGATAATAAACCATTGAACAACTCTGCATTCACAATAGCAGTGTCTTTCATTTAGTTGTCCCTAAAGCTGCCACTTAAACCATGTTCTTTGTATGTTAGTGTGCCTGCTGTTTGTTGTGGCGTTTTTTTCTATATGCTTTCTTATTACTTAGTTAAATCAGTAAACCTTTTACTTTACAGCTTGTAAGAGTTTTGCAAGTTCCATTAGCTCCTAATGTGACTGCTTTCTTCATAGAGGTGGCCATACAGCGTTATTCAGAGAGAGCCGATCTGGCCCCGAAATGGCACCGAACAGTGAATTTCCCTGTACGGTGCAATTTCATGGCCATTCGGCTATTCAGAAAGAAGGCAGTTCGCCAAATTTTTGCCAATTGCGAGCAAAATACGGTGCCTGTTAGATGGCAGGGAAATCCCCATAGAGAAACAATGTTTAATCTATTCACAGAACACCGAACAGCAGAGAAATGTCAGTGAAATGCCCTGCTGTTAGGTGGTATCATTCGACAGGTTTAATCCGGCGAATCCGATAGGCTTCAATATTAAAAATATTAAAAATATTCCCATTTTTACACAATATCTAATAAACCGTTTAATCCTTTAATCTGCTATAAAAAGTCTCTATTTATTTTTTAAGATTTTACTAATTGTTTTTAAATAGTGTTTTTTCTTTTTTCTGCAACAGACCTTTATATTATTATTCATTGGACCTTATATTTAATTCCAGACATTTTCATCCAGTAGTTTTTTTACAAACAGCATTTGAAATTTGACACTTTCAATAGGTTTTTTTACCCCATTCGTCAGCTTGTCGACTTTTCTGGCAGCTGGTCGTCACTGTGTTCAGTGGATCAGCTTTTTCCGGACGCGGACCGGCTGGTTTACGGTGGCTTATGGGATCGGATCGGATCCGATAAATCTATCAGATCGGATCCGATAATTTCTGCAAATTTTTTTTCTTCTTAAAAAAACACTGCAAAACCACCAAAATTATTGGATCCGATAATTTTGGCACATTCCCGGCGGCTTTATCGAATCAGGTTTGATATGATAATCCGAAACCCCTGCTGAAATGATCAAATCAGACAATTTAGAAACATAGAAACATAGAAAAATGTCGGCAGATAAGAACCTTTCGGCCCATCTAGTCTGCCCAATTACATGGATACTTAACCTGGATTTATCTTTTGTTTAGGATAGCCTTATGCCTATCCCATGCTTGCTTAAATTCAATTCTGTTTTGGCCTCTACCACTTCAACTGGAAGGCTGTTCCATGTATCCACCACCCTCTCAGTAAAATAATGCTTCCTGATGTTACTTTTAAACCTTTGCCCCTCTAATCTAAGACTATGTCCTCTTGTTTTCCGTTTAAATATACTCCCTTCCTCCACCTTGTGGATTCCCTTTACGTATTTAAATGTTTCTATCATATCTCCTCTGTCTCGTCTTTTTTCCAAGCTGTACATGTTAAGATCATTAAGCCTTTCCTGGTAACTTTTCTCCTTCAAGCCGTACACCATTTTAGTAGCCCTTCTCTGAACTCTCTCTAAGATGTCTATATCCTTCTGGAGATGTGGTCTCCAGTACTGCACACAGTACTCCAAGTGAGGTCTCACCAGTGCTCTGTACAGTGGCATGAGCACTTCCCTTTTCCTACTGCTAATACCTCTCCATACACAACCAAGCATTCTGCTAGCATTTCCTGCTGCTCTATTACATTGACTAATTACCCTTAGATCCTCTGAAATAATAACCCCAAAATCCCTTTCCTCAGATGTTGAGGTTAGGACTGTATCAAATATTCTATATTCAGCCTTTGGGTTTTTACGTCCCAGGTGCATTATCTTGCACTTATCCACATTAAAACTCAATTGCCACAGCTCCGACCATTTTTTAGTTTACCTAAATCATTTGTCATTTGGCTGATCCCTCCAGGAACGTCAACCCTGTTGCAAATCTTTGTGTCATCAGCAAAAAGACATACTTTTCCATTAATACCTTCTGCAATATCACTAATAAAAATATTAAGAGAATGGGTCCAAGTACTGACCCCTGAGGTACCCCACTGGTAACAAGACCTTGCGCCGAATAAACTCCATTTACCACAACCCTCTGTTGCCTGTCACTCAGCCACTGCCTAATCCATTCAATAATATTGGAATCCAAGCTCAAAGATTGCAATTTATTGATAAGCCTTCTATGCGGAACAGTATCAAAAGCCTTACTGAAATCTAAATAAGCAATGTCTACTGCACCACCTGTGTCTATTATTTTTGCTACCCAATCAAAAAAGTCAATAAGATTAGTTTGGCATGATCTCCCTGAGGTAAACCCATGTTGTTTCTGATCCTGTAATCTATGTGTTTTTAGATGTTCAACAATCCTTTCCTTTAACATGGTTTCCATTAATTTCCCCACTACTGACGTAAGACTAACTGGCCTATAGTTCCCCGATTCCTCCCTACTACCCTTCTTGTAAATGGGCACAACATTTGCTAATTTTCAGTCTTCTGGGACAACTCCTGTTAACAAGGATTGGTTAAATAAATCTGTTAACGGTTTTGCTATTACATCACTGAGCTCTTTTATAATTTAGGGTGGATCCCATCAGGCCCCATTGACTTATTTGTCTTTACTTTAGACAGCTGCTGTAGAACCTCCTCCTCTGTAAACTCATATGTAAATGTCTCGTTAGTGTTTCCTCCTAACTGAGGTCCCTTTCCTTCCTTTTCTTCTGCAAAGACTGAACAAAAATATTCATTGAGGCAGTCAGCGAGACTTTTATCCTCTTCTACATACCTTCCTTCCTTTGTTTTTAATCTAACTAATCCTTGTTTTACTTTTCTTTTCTCGTTTATGTATCTAAAAAATGTTTTGTCTCCCTTTTTTACTGACTGAGCTATTTTCTCTTCTGCGTGTGCTTTGGAAGCTCTTATAAATTGCTTTGCCTCTTTCTGCCTAATCTTATAGGTTTGCCTGAGTTTTTTTATAATTATTGAATGCGGTCTTTTTGTTCTTCACTATTTTGGCCACTTCTGCAGAGTACCACAGTGGTTTCTTCCCTTTTTTGTTTTTGCAATTACCTGTGGCCTTCAATAATGCTTCCTTTAAATAATCCCATTTCTCCTGGACTCCCTTTAAACTCCTCCAGTCTGATAATGACTCCTTCACACAAAATCTCATTTTAGAAAAATCTGTTTTTTTAAAGTATAAAACTTTTGTTTTTGTGTGGTGCGGCTCCATCCCTGTTCTTATATTAAACCATACTGACTGGTGATCACTAGATCCCAAATTTTCACCTACAACAACGTCCGATACCAAACCTCCATTTGTGAGTATTAAATCCAATATGGCCTCTTTACGGGTCGGCTCCTCAACTACTTGTGTAGTGCCCCTCTGGT
Organism: Leptobrachium leishanense; assembly: GCA_009667805.1. Lineage (NCBI taxonomy): Eukaryota > Metazoa > Chordata > Amphibia > Anura > Megophryidae > Leptobrachium > Leptobrachium leishanense. Next base: position 122,255,045 of record CM019067.1, on the reverse strand, counting down.
GCCCCCTTTGTTTTCCTTTTTTCACCATGTTCTGCATGAACTATGCAGATTCCAGGACTTCATTTTGATCTATGCTTATTCCTGGACTCTTTGATTTTGTATTCTGGACCTGAAACCTCACCTGCACTTGATCCGCCTGATGAGTCCTGCATAAGAGGAAGCTACGCCCCTTATCCCACGCTTCCTCATTGAAGTTCCTAGTTTAGCTAGTGCAGCAGACCTGCCTCCCAGAGATCCTTGCCTGAAACCCCTCTGATCCAAAGACTTTCCTGCCTTCCCTCTGCTTATTCCTGGACATTATCATTCATTACCGGTATCATCCTTTGCCTCCTTGTACCCCTCTGTTTTATTGCTTGACTACCTGTGTACCAGACCCTTGCTTAACCCTGATTGCCCTTTTGCCTGCTCCATCTGTACCATTGCCTGGAATATGTTCTCTGTATCCTTTGTAGTGTATTTATCCAGTTCTCCCATTCCCACTACCTCTAGCCTCCTCCTATGGTTTTATTCTGAGCCTTATGTATGATTTCTTGTCTGTTTATTTGTTGCTACAAATAAACCCTGTTACCCTGCCTATCTGCTTGCTATACTTACTGCATCTTGGGCTCACACCCACACTTCTGCACATATGCTAGGCCAGGGTCGTGACAGGTTGATAATCACGTCTAAAGAAAGATCAAAGTCTGTTGTCTAAATATGAACAAAAAATGGAGCAGAATCTGAAAGTCAGGGTTAGGCTAACACTTAAAGTGTTATTCAATAAGAGTCGAACTTGCAACCAAATTGCACCAAACTGTGAATTTCACTGTACGGTGCAATTTCATGGTAGTTTGGCTATTCACAAAGGTGTCAATTTGCCAAATATTGGTGAATTGTCATCGAAATACGGTGCAGTTCGCCTCAGATCGCCACAATTCGGCGACCTTCGGCGGCAGTGAAATTGTCCCATAGAGAAGTAATGGTTAATCTATTCTGAGAATGCCGAATTGCATTAAAATGTTGGCAAAATGCCCATATTTGTGGTGGTTCAGTTCAACAGGTTTGAAATGGCAAATCCCATAGGATTCAATGTAAAACAATATTTATGTTTTTATAAATAAATTATTCAACCGTTTATTCTTTTCATTTGTAGCAAAAACCTTTATTATTTATTTTATTTTTTTAGAGTTTTTGAATTTGTGAATCCCTTTGTCGCTCCATCAACCTGACTGAGATGTGTATGTGTGGGCAACTCTACAATGCCCTTCCTCCCTGATCCATGCTACCTGGTGTGAGCTTTTGATTTTTGGACTTTATTGGACACCACATGCTGACTGAGGAAGGCTATAATAGCCGAAAAACGCATCTCAGTAGCGCCCATGTCCATTTTATAACAACCCAATAAATATTTAAAATATGTTTTACCCTTTTACTGGCCATTTCTCCCTCTTATTTTTCTGACTAAACACGGAGGCCTCCTAACTCAGTCCACAGAGAATGGAAAAGAGGTCTTAGACACCTACCTAAGAGTGACCGATGCCATATAGACCGAGCCTGTGACTATGAGGCTCCTAAATTGGTGAGTTTAATGTCAGAGCAATTCTGTCTTAATACTTGGCAGTATTATGCTATGGGAGCGCTGTCTTCTGTCTCTTTTTAGTATATTCAGAAAATATCGTGGTTGAAAGAAGGGAAGCGCCACCCTCTATATGGCCGGATGCATTTAAACCTATAGCTGGGGCAGCTATAGGCTCTTGCCAATGTGAGTGGTATGCATCCCCGGGATTTTTACATTTTTCGCCAGCTTTGTTAAGATTCTCTGCACAATTATATCTCTCCCCCCCTTCCACCCTCTTTTTTGTCCTTGATCGACGACGAAGAAGATACAGATACACTGGTGGAACTAAGGAGGACTGTGTTGCTTGACATTTTTAAGTATTTTAATATTTTTACTGGTTGCTGCATGCACCACTATATTTGAATGCAACTTTGGACACTGTTGCACTTTATTTCAGAATAGGTTGTTACACTTTACTATAGAATAGACTGTTGCTTGTCAAAAAGCCTTTTTTATATACACTGTATTTTAAGTGCACCACTGTATTTATATACACTTGTACTGTGAATAACGGATTCATCGAGGTTATCGCACACTATCGAAAATATCACATTGATTGCTTATATGCTCTGCACTTTATTGATGTGCCACAAGGGATCTCTATTGTATTGTTTCATTTGTTGTCTGACACAGCTTTTGGTTGTTTTTTCTGTGTTTGTATTTATCCCCCTACGGCAGCATCACGCTACTTATTAGCTCTCTTCCTTCCTTTTTGAGCTAACTCATACCTGACAACAATTCACCTTATTTTAGTCGCCTATGCTGTATAATATATATTTAGATATATATACTCTTTTATCTTATCCACAGATATTCTCACATATTGCACATTGTCAATCAAACTGTGCAAATCAGCGTAAAATGTGTGCTGAAAAGTGGCATGTCTGTAAATATGTTGTGTGTGTGTGTCTCAGGGGCGGACTGACCATGTGGTCGATCAGGCACTGACAAAGGGCCTGTGCGTGGCCAGGTGGCCCAGAGCCACATGCAGCTTGGCATCCCACCATTTTCATTTCACATCTACTCCAACTGTGGGGTAGTAAGGTGAACTAGATGGTGCCATTAGGCAACCCAGCAGTCACAAGCCCGTGTCTCTTTTTAGTAACACACAGGCACGGGTACATGCAGGGAATGGAGCTGACACAGTGCTATGTGCCACGCCATAGGAGGCTGCTCTGTCCCAAGTGTTGTTCAGTGTGATGGGATCAGAAGAGCAGTGCGCTCAGATGATAATATGTCTGTAGTACTTCAAATATGTTTCATGCTTTCCCTCTTTTCAAATGTGATGTTCACATGATGTATTATTTATTTATTTATTTATTTATAAAGGATTTTACCAGGAAGGATACATTGAGATTTCTCTCGTTTTCAAGTATGTCCTGGGTTCGAGGGTTGTATGATGCCTGACTCCTCACGAAACAAAAAAAATGTTGTTTAACTTCATAAAATCGCTCCAAATCCTCTATTTAACCTTCAACTTCTTTATTGCGATCAATGAAAAAACCTTTGCTACTTAGCCCTTTGATCATGTTAGTGTCAATGATGCACAACTCACTTGCCTTTAAACCATCTTGGGCCCTATTCTAGACAAGCTGTTTGCACTTACAAGTAAGTCTTTATGACTGCCTACTGACACCTAGCTCTAACAAGCAGTTCCAAGCGCGCTCATTATTCTTGCTTGCTGCCAGTAATGAAACAAAATTTACCAAATGCATAAAGCTGCTGTTAAGTGACTTTGCTTTAGCAGTAAAAAATATCCAATACTTAAGCTTATCCAGCAAAGAAGAGGATGGTGAGATCCCTTGCCTCTTCACGCAGAAAACAGAAAGACACAGTGCAAATAGTTCTCCATTGTCCTTCCACTGACCCTGTGTGATCCCACCAGATTACATATACAGTCAGGGCCAGAAATATTGGGACATCGACACAATTCTAACATCTTCGGCTCTGTACACCACCACAATAGAGTTGGAATGAAATAAACTCAATGTGCTTTAACTGCAGACTGTCAGCTTTAATTTGAGGGTATGTACATCCAACTCAGGTGAACGGTGTAGGATTTACAGCAGTTTGCAGATGTGCCTCCCACTTGTTAAGGGACCAAAGGTAATGGGACAATTGGCTTCTCAGCTGTTCCATGGCCAGGTGTGTGATATTCCCTCATTACCCCAATTACAATGTGCAGATTAAAGGCCCAGAGTTCATTTCAAGTGTGCTATTTGCATTTGGAATCTGTTGCTGTCAACTCTCAAGATGAGATCCAAAGAGCTGTCACTATCAGTGAAGCAAGCCATCATTAGGCTGAAGAAACAAAACAAACCCATCAGAGAGATAGCAAGAACATTAGGCGTGGCCAAAATAACTGTTTGGATCATTCTCAAAAAGAAGAAACGCACCGGTGAGCTCAGCAACACCAAAAGACCCGGGAGACCACAGAAAACAACTGTGGTGAATGACCAAAGAATTCTTTCCCTGGTGAAGAAAACACGCTTCACAACAGTTGGCCAGATCAAGAACACTCTCCAGGAGGTAGGTGTATGTGTCAAAGTCAACAATCAAGAGAAGACTTCACCAGAGTGAATACAAGATGTAAATCATTGGTGAGCCTCAAAAACAGGAAGGCCAGATTAGAGTTTGCCAAACGACACCTAACAAAGCCTTCGCAGTTCTGGAACAAGATCCTATGGACAGATGAGACCAAGATCAACTTGTACCAGAGTGATGGGAAGAGAAGAGTAAGGAGAAGGAAAGGAACTGCTCATGATCCTAAGCATACCACCTCATCAGTGAAGCATGGTGGTGGTAGTGTCATGGCGTGGGCATGTATGGCTGCCAATGGAACTGGTTCTCTTGTATTTATTGATGATGTGACTGCTGACAAAAGCAGCAGGATGAATTCTGAAGTGTTTCAGGCAATATTATCTGCTCCCATTCAGCCAAATGCTGCAGAACTCATTGGACGGCGCTTCACAGTGCAGATGGACAATGACCCAAAGCATACTGCAAAAGCAACCAAAGAGTTTTTGAAGGGACAGAAGTGGAATGTTATGCAATGGCCAAATCAATCACCTGACCTGAATCCCATTGAGCATGAATTTTACTTGCTGAAGACAAAACTGAAGGGAAAATGCCCCAAGAACAAGCAGGAACTGAAGACAGTTGCAGTAGAGGGGTCTGGCAGAGCATCACCAGGGATGAAACCCAGCATCTGGTAATGTCTATGCGTTCCAGACTTCAGGCTGTGATTGACTGCAAAGGATTTGCAACCAAGTATTAAGAAGGGAAAGTTTGATTTATGATTATTATTCTGTCCCATTACCTTTGGTCCCTTAACAAGTGGGAGGCACATCTGCAAACTGCTGTAAATCCTACACCGTTCACCTGAGTTGGATGTACATACCCTCAAATTAAAGCTGACAGTCTGCAGTTAAAGCACATTGTGTTTGTTTCATTCCAACTCCATTGTGGTGGTGTATAGAGCGAAAGATGTTAGAAATGTGTTGATGTCCCAATATTTCTGGACCTGACTGTATGTACATCTTAATGGACTCCAGAAGAATATTCCAGCAGCGGCATCATTGTTGACGTTGTTTACCGACTCCTTTATATATATTTTTTTATTTCGAGAAAGTATTTTACCAGGAAGGATACATTGAGATTTCTCTCGTTTCCAAGTATGTTCTGGGTATTTACAATAGGATAACTCAGTTTTTTTCCCTTGTAATTCTCACGTCAAATAACATATACTGTATAACTGTCAATTTCGGACAATTAAAAATATAATGAAGAGATTCCAGAACAGCAAAACACATTTTGTAAAGTTTTTCATAATTTTCTTTTTCAATATAGCTCAGTCAAAAGGATAGCATTTTTTTTACCCTCCTTGGCATTTGTTATAATTGCTTGTAAAAATGAGTTTCATAATTATATTGTGGCACAATTATTGAATATGATGCTATTTGGGTGTCAACTCTACAGGTCCCAGATAAATATTATTTAACCTCAGGAAGGCATAATGCATCAATGATGTTTTTGTTTATGCTGCATTTGCCTTTGAGGATTATTGTGATTGATTTAACATTCAGATCTGTGTACATATTTTGGATAAGAAAGCTTGAATGTACAACTTATGCAAACGCTAATGAACACAGCACAAACTAAAGGATTAAGGGAGTGTTTTTCATATATTTTAAACCCTGGCAGACTCAAACCTGGTTTTTAACCTAAACTTACTTTAATTTTTTATATTTATTGAGATTTAATCTTATCAACTTTATGTGCGTATTATAATTGCTAAATGGTTTAGAGTTATTCTTGCGTATTCTTAAACAAAGACTCATTTCTTTGCCACAATTTATTTTCTTCTTAGAGTCTCAGATGTTTGTCTTCACACTCATCAATCATACTAAGAATCTAAGTTAAATTCTCCACACTCCACCACTAACTGGATTACAAAGCTGAAAAACTTACTTGAAGTTGAAAATGTGATAAAAGTAATCAAATTGCTGTAGTCAAATTCTAACAGTGGTGAATAGATGACACTAATTATTGTCTCTTATTATGCTACAAATGCAGTTTACTCTATCTTTATTCATGAAGAGGTATCATACATCTCATCAAGGGAATTCCAGAAGCCGTGTTCAATAATCAGAGGTTGGTTTGCTAACATTTTTCATTCTTTCAGGATGCTTAAAAAGGAGACTCGATTTGTTTTTTTGCAAAGGTACATTTAGCCATTACGTGTCTTTTTTTTTCCAAGGCGCAATTATAGATCATGCTTCAAACAACAGTTTATATACTTAAAAATTAAAGTTACATATATTGTCTTACAGCTTATTTTATTCACTTAAGCAAGCATTATACACAGTGGGACATATATTGCAGAGGTGTTAAATAATGAATAATGGTCATGAGAGTCTAAAGCAGGGATCTCAAACTCTAGTCCCCCAGATGTTTATTGCCCATGAATCCCAGAATTCTTTGAATGCAATAAATGGCCAGAGAATCATGGGAGGTGTAGTTTGGAAACATCTGGTGGGGCCAGAGTTTGAGATCCCTGGTCTAAGGCTTCGATATCAAACTCCAGCCTTCCAGATTTTGTTCAACTATAACTCTGCTGATTCTTTGGCCATCTATCACATTCACTGATTTCTGAGAATTGTAGGCATTCAGTAGTTTGGCATTTCTGGTCTAAGGCAGCAAGACAATTAAAGGTGAAGGATGACAAACAGGTAATCATTTACACCTGGTGAGGATTTGGTCAGTGCCTTTGCATTAGATCAGTGTTTCCCCGGGCCTGTTTCATGGAGCATTAACAGGTCAGGTTTGCCAGATCTATAAAGCACAGCCTAGGCGATACGATTTTCTGCTCAGTGATTGCAGGATTCAGTCTGTATTTCCCCAAGATAATCCTTTTAAATCTGGTCTATTAGTGTTCTTGGAGGACAGGGTTGGGAAATAGTACATTAGACAATTAAACTCTTACAACCGGGGACGTCCCAGTGGTAAGGCGTGCCTCGATGCCATGGGCAGCATAGCACACCTCACAGGCTCTGAAGCCCTCCTTCAGCCCGCCTCCAGTCCCAGTGCAGTCCCAGAGTGTGTCATTGGCTGCTGTGGGACTGCCTGAGCTCAGGCTCTCCCGCGGCAACCAATGACACGCTCAGCGAAAGTGCAGTGGAAGTGGGTGTAGGCATGTATTGAGAGCTAGCGGGACCTGCTATGCCGGCCCTCTGTGTTTAGACCCAGCCACCACGAGAACGGCATAGTCAAAATTATGCCTGTTTGATATCCAATAAATTTGCCACCATGTCATCTGAGTGTCTGGTCTGGCTTCTGTTAGATCAAGTGTCATGTGAATAGGACTGTGAGAAAATGATACACATATGTCAGAAGATAAAGGTATACACAGCAGCAAACAAAAAGCACCACATATTTTTTTAGGAAGGTTCCCAGGCATAATTTCGACTCAGAGGATTGCGTTCACACTCAGTTCAACATTACTGCGCCTGTTTTCTGCTGTGAGTATGGGGCAAAAAGGACACTTGTTTTAGCTTTCTGTTTCAGGTTAGGGCCAAGGTTACTTTTATGGTTTGTGTTTGTATTAGGGGTAACACTAATCAACAGATTCAGCTTCTACGCATTATTCACTACAATAATATTTAAGCAACAGATTCTGCTCCTTCATTTTTTGATGCTCACTATGCACGTAGAATCTGTTGGTTTTAGGCCCAAGAGTAATCATTACACTAATCCTAATACAGGCACAAATACTATCCCTAACACTATATTGTACATCTTTCTTGCACTTTACTAGCAATAGAAAACACGTTTATCATTGTGAAATATAGATGTTGGAGATACAGAGAAAGTTAATTCATTGTTGCTGGTCTCAGTGCATGAGATGATGTTTATCAGTTGCAATTTATAACGTTCTTGAAGAATTATGGGTACACGATCATCAAAAAAATAAAATATCCTCATTTTGTTTATTTTATGTTGCTGATATCTTACGTGTGCTTTGTTTTTCGCTTGTATGTTTAATTAAAAAATATTGTGCTCTATTATGTCACTGGATGCATCTATTTTGTGATTTTTTTTTGCATTATCAACTGCCACCCCTCAGTAGCTTCACATCACTTGCTCCTCTCTGTATCACATGGAGCATAGAATGGGCTCTGTGGGTTAGAAGTCCAGAAACTGATCTATTAACTTGCATTGTATGGAATGTATGTAAATAACTTCACCAGGGGGTACCACTGACTATTGTTAGCCCACTGTCAGATCTCATTCAGCTGCCTCCTCTTATCTCGATTAGCCAGGACATCACAATAAATCCCCAGCAGCCTTGCCTAAATATTCTCTTCTCCACCCCATTGGTCTTCACTACTGTAGAATCTATACCACAGCTGTAAAGAAAGAATTGCTATAAGATTTTGGTAAAGACTGCATCATGGGAAAAATCCTCAAAATGGAAACAGGAGATAGACACTGGACTTTAATTTTCCTTTTCACATGCAATTAATTCAAGCAAAGAAAAAACAGTAGCATTTGTTATATAATGCATTTTTTTGGGAAGCACAAGTGATTTAATTACAGCTTAGGTTTGTGGTAGTGTTCCTTTAACAGTTCATTTTAAGTGAATGACATGTCATTTAGAACTAAAAAGAATCTTACCCATTATCAGGTGTAACATGTAGTGGAGCTTACACAGCACTAGAAGGAATTGATACCTTAATGTCTAGCACTCTTAAGTCCATAACAACAATGATATAGATTATTGCCTATATGATAATATTGAAGTAAGTTGCCTATTATACAGCATAGGTATCAAAACAGTTGTGACATATCAAATTCTGAAATAGAAACATAGAAACATAGAAAAATGTCGGCAGATAAGAACCTTTCGGCCCATCTAGTCTGCCCAATTACATGGATACTTAACCTGCATTTATCTTTTGTTTAGGATAGCCTTATGCCTATCCCATGCTTGCTTAAATTCAATTCTGTTTTGGCCTCTACCACTTCAACTGGAAGGCTGTTCCATGTATCCACCACCCTCTCAATAAAATAATGCTTCCTGATGTTACTTTTAAACCTTTGCCCCTCTAATCTAAGACTATGTCCTCTTGTTTTGCTACTTTGTTTCCTTTTAAATATACTCCCTTCCTCTACCTTGTGGATTCCCTTTACGTATTTAAATGTTTCTATCATATCTCCTCTGTCTCGTCTTTTTACCAAGCTATACATGTTAAGATCATTAAGCCTTTCTTGGTAACTTTTCTCCTTCAAGCCGTACACCATTTTAGTAGCCCTTCTCTGAACTCTCTCTAAGATGTCTATATCCTTCTGGAGATACGGTCTCCAGTACTGCACACAGTACTCCAAGTGAGGTCTCACCAGTGCTCTGTACAGTGGCATGAGCACTTCCCTTTTCCTACTGCTAATACCTCTTCCTACACAACCAAGCATTCTGCTAGCATTTCCTGCTGCTCTATTACATTGACTACTTACCCTTAGATCCTCTGAAATAATAACCCCTAAATCCCTTTCCTCAGATGTTGAGGTTAAGACTGTATCAAATATTCTATATTCAACCCTTGGGTTTTTACGTCCCAAGTGCATTATCTTGCACTTATCCACATTAAAACTCAATTGCCACAGCTCCGACCATTTTTTTAGTTTACCTAAATCATTTGTCATTTGGCTGATCCCTCCAGGAACGTCAACCCTGTTGCAATGTAATGCTGTGCAACTTGTGAGAACTATAAGGCTAATGTCAGACGAACGCATTTTGTATGGACTGTGCGTCCGTGCAGTACAGACGCACGTTCTGATGGAAGACGCGGTAGTGGCCACACAGTCCATTTGACATCTGTTATTTTTGACAGATCTATTAAAAAAAGTGAAACTGGAGAAGCCAAATTAATTGCAAAAGTGGAAAAGCAAGGGAAAAGGATATAAAAGGACATGTTGTGGAATCTGGAGTTTTTCAAAAATTTATGCAGCAGACGTCGTCTGGTTTCTAGGGATGTGCTACCTGCACCAGAAGAGGAAAAAGAGACGAAGGTGTTGGGTTCATCCCATAAACACTGCCAGACACGCAGTGGCGTAGCGTGGGTTGTCAGCGCCCGGGGCCAGCAAAGAATTGTGCGCCCCCCCCCAACCTGTGGACGTTATCGATATTGCCCCAGCTCACACATGGATTTGCCCCCAGCTCACACATGGATTTGCCCCCCAGCTCACACATGGATTTGCCCCCAGCTCATGGATTTGCCCCAGCTCTCACATGGATTTGCCCCCAGCTCATGGATTTGCCCCCCAGCTCATGGATTTGCCCCCAGCTCATGGATTTGCCCAAGCTCATGGATTTGCCCCCAGCTCACTCATGGATTTGCCCCAGCTCACTCATGGATTTGCCCCAGCTCACGGGGATTTGCCCCCAGCTCATAGATTTGCCTCAGCTCTCACATGGATTTGCCTCAGCTCTCACATGGATTTGCCCCCCAGCTCACTCATGGATTTGCCCCCATCTCATGGATTTGCCCCCCAGCTCACTCATGGATTTGCCCCCCAGCTCATGGATTTGCCCCCCAGCTCACTCATGGATTTGCCCCCCAGCTCATGGATTTGCCCCCCAGCTCACTCATGGATTTGCCCCCCAGCTCATGGATTTGCCCCCCAGCTCACTCATGGATTTGCCCCCAGCTCACTCATGGATTTGCCCCCCAGCTCACTCATGGATTTGCCCCCAGCTCTCACATGGATTTGCCCCCATCTCATGGATTTGCCCCAGCTCATGGATTTGCCCCAGCTCATGGATTTGCCCCAGCTCATAGATTTGCCCCAGCTCATGGATTTGCCCCCAGCTCATGGATTTGCCCCCCAGCTCACTCATGGATTTGCCCCCATCTCATGGATTTGCCCCCAGCTCATGGATTTGCCCCAGCCCTTACCTGGATATTGCCCCAGGCCCCAGCTCCGGCGGGGGTTGAGGGGACCGGGACCCAGATGCCGGGCAGCGCGGGAGCGCCTGCCCGTCTTTAACAGTCCGTCCTGTTAGGTGATGCGGCTGCGCGGCGTGCGCAGCGGTCACGTGGTCCGGCCAATCAGGTGGTACAGAGACTCCGTACCACCTGATTAGCCGGACCACGTGACCGGCTGCGCACGCCGCGCAGCCGCATCACCTAACAGGACGGACTGTTAAAGACCGGGCAGGCGCTCCCGCGCTGCCCGGCATCTGCGTCCCCTCAACCCCCGGGCCAGTTTTAGGGGCGCAAATGCGCCCCTAACAAAACTGCGCCCGGGGCCACGGCCCCCCCAGCCCCCCCCACGCTACGCCACTGCAGACACGACCATGGCCACTTTGTGACACTCTACAGGCCACTCCGGGAGATGGACCCAGTCAAATTCTCCAATTATATGCCAATCAAATCCTTTGACGAGCTGCTGTCCAGGGTCCGCGAGCCTCTGACGAAGATGGACACCAACACGTGAACCGCCATACCACCAGAGGAGCTGCTGGTCATCACATTGTGGTAAGTACTCACAGAAACACCAGCATTCACAACCTCGCTGCCAGTCAGCAGACATGTGCTCCGTGTGTAGAGCCCCTACTGTCGGTGTGCATGGATATGCCCACTAGGCCATTCACACATGCATACCCACACACACTCCATTGTCACACGCAAGAAATAATTTATGACATCAACAACAATGTAACCAGAAAAAATATATTTTCCACAAACATGGTGAAAAAGTAATACAATATATTGACATCATATATTGTTGCATAGTAAAGAATATCACAGAACATAAACAAATAACAAACAATATAAAATAATAAAATAAAACTACAAATCCTCATAGTGAGGTGCATCAGGGTCACGAGGACCTTCCATATATCTGTGGTGATACTGTGTGTCTGGGTGTGTTTCGGGCACAGCACTGAGAGACATGGGTGGCCGGTGAGCCTGTACACGGCTTGGCTGGTAGTAGCCACCTGCATGATGTGGTTCCAAAACAGCGCCGGGATGCAAAGGTGGGTGTAGAGGCTGTGCATGGCTGGGGCTACAGAAACCACCAGCATACTGCAGTTCGGCCACAGGAGGATGGGACATGGACTGGTGGTGAGGACGGGACAGGATGCTGCTGAGTTTATCAATGCAGTGCCGACGGAATTCCAGCTTTTCCTCATGACCCAACCTCTGCAGTATTGACACGCAGGCGTTAAAGAAGGACATATCCTCACTGTCTGCCAACATGCAGCATTGTGGTGCCGGTATTGGTGCTGGTGCTGTTTCTGGTGCTGGTGGCCAGTGTGGATGCATGAAGGCCAGCATGGCCTGCTCGAAGTTGTCACCTGCTGCCCTCCTCCACTTGGACGCCGGTGCAGTTGTGGGTGCAGCTGTGGGTGCAGCTGTGGGAGCAGTTGCTAATGGCTCCTGTCCAGCTGTATCTTTCTCCTCCAGCTGTGACTCTGGCCCGGATTGGTCCACATCTGACAGGGCTTGTTGCTCCTATGCGACCCCAATTGCAATGGATCCATACTGCTGACTGTTTCTCTGGGTTCCTGGGTCCTGCGCAGGAATGACAGCTGCTCAGCATAGAGATAGTTCCGGGTCTGTTTTGCTCCCAAACCAGAACGGCCAGCCTCTTGCTTCTTCTGCAAAGTGTGGACATAATTGTCCCTGATAGTTCTCCATTTGCCGAGTCCCATATGCCTTTGTGGGGGATGAGGCATTTGGGCTGTCAACACATATGCTGCGCCCATACTAGGGGACACACCTGACTGTGAAGAAGCGGGTTTTTAACTACCGGCTGTCGCGGGCCAGACATATGTAGAATGCACATTCGGCATCCTCAGCAACAAGTGGAGGATCTTCCATAGGCCACTGGATGTGAATCTTAATTTTGCCGTAGATATCGTGAAGTGTTGCTGCGTGCTACATAATTATGTTCGTGGGAGGGACGGTTTTAATTTCGATGACTCCTTGTCAGTTGTGGGATTGGATGAATTTGTCAATTATGATATATGATGAATAGACACAGCAACCGGTATCGCAATGCATTGCCAATGTATTTCACAAGCGAAGCAGGTCAGGTGCCCTGGTAGCTGGGGTGCATTTGAATTCTGATGACTATAATTTCTTTGACATCTACATATATTAATGATCGTTATGATTTTGATTATGAATTAAATAATCTTATACTCACTTTGCAGTTTCTCCTCGTGATCTGACCATGTGTCATACGCAGGTAACACCACTCTGGCCACTTCTGCCCATGCACTTGCCTTCTTCACCTTGTCTTTGTAGGTCTCACATGCTGTGTCCCACAATTCAGGGTGCTCCCGAACAACAGTGATCAGGCGTTCAACATGCATTTTCTCCAGCAGCACAATGACAGGTACAGTCAGCCACACCAGAAAACGTCAGTCATCTGGACATTTTATAGGCCGCAATCACGTCGCGTCTGACGTCCTCTTCTCACGCAGGCCGCTATGCGGACGCAGCGCACTCTGTGCGTCTGTTCTAGCAGATTTACGTTCTTGCCTAACTTGCGTCCGTTTGCCACGTGCGTTGTGCGTCCGCAGTTCGGTGTGGACGCACTTCGTGTGTTGTTCTCTATTGCTCATAATTCTATGCTACCACGGACGTTAATATGTTTGCCAAAAACGGATGTGAACACTACACTCGTCTGACACGGGCATAAATGATACATTGCTCAATGTGTCAAACAATGCCTCGTATTTCAGCACTCACCAACAATTAAAACCATTATCACCTGAATATAATCACCAGATAAGTACTGTTTGATTTGGGACGTATCACGACACAGAACAGATATTGACATTTGCTACAAATAATATCAGTAAGAATGACAATCTATCAAACAACCTTTATAGTTTACCTATATTGTGTGATTTAAACTGTAAAAACATCATCGAGAGCAACAATAAAAATACCTTCTACTCGATTTGGCTTTCAGGAATTAGAGCATATTTAAAGGTTGAGTGACCGTTCTCTTTACAAAACATTATGGAATGCTTCAACGAATCTAACTACCCGCAAGGAATGCTTAGATAAGCACACAAGCCATGATGATTTCTCATACGGTACATTTCTGCATGTGTTCTATCCAACTATCAATGTAAACAGTAAGCAGACACACGCTTTCTCACAGGTTATTTTATATGATTATAACTTGGGTAATCTTCCCCCCATCCCCCTATAGTTTCTATGCTCATCAATGGCAGAATAATTCCATCATGCAGCAGGAAGGGATTAAGGACACAACACCCAAGTAGTGTAAAAACCTGTTAAGATGTATTTTTCCTTGTGGCCCTTTAAATGCGAGTTAAAGCAGAATCACCTGCGGGTTATTATTTTCTAGACATGTGCACAATGCAAAATGTGTTTAAATTCAGCAAATTTCAAATCCCAAATGTTCAGATTTATAAATATTCTGAAATTGTTCATTTGGATGAATGTGATAATTTTTGGATTTGTCATAAAATTTCAGAAATATCAGAAAATTTGCAGGCATGTGCATTTTTAGCCCCTTTAGCCCTTCTACCTCCTCTAAACCACCCTCTTTACCTCCTCCACCCCTCTCCCCTTTTTACTACCCCCAATACCTTTTTTTTGTCTCAAATGTTAGTTATGGTTACTTCTATGAATGGGTTATTGTTAGGGGTAGGGTCACTGTTAGGGTGTAAATTAACTGTTTGCATTAGGGTTAAGGCCAAGGTTAGGCCAGAGTTAGATTTAGGGTTACTTCTAGGTTTGGGGTATTGTTAATGTTAATGTCAATGTTAGGCTTACTGTTCTATTTGTGTTATGGTTTACTGGTACAATGAATAGCCATATCTTGTTATTTCTTGGCTATTCATCAGCCTCCTGCAATTGTTCGTCCCACTGTGATTTTTCTGACACAAGCCTATAAAAACATAGTCCATAGACTGTCTCGAATGCACCCAGATTGTGTTTTGCAATATGGGTACAACTTTGACAAAACCACACCACGATAAATCAGGACCAGGCAGGATGCTGAATTAAAATGAAGATTAAATGATTATAAATAAAATATAAAAATAATATGATAGTCACCTATCTTTGTATTCAGTCTATATTATTCTCAAACAATTCACAGAAGGGCAAACGATTGCATGAGGCTGATGGGTAGCCAAGAAAAAACATACATGCAATTCTACCTAGAGCCCAGTTAGGCTCTGGCCCGAGTGAATTGTTCATGATTCACTTTAATATTTATGTAAGGGACAATATGTATTTTTTTTTTTTTGGTATATATGAACATCACTTTCCATGCTGAATCAGTTCAGCTGTTTGTGATTTCGTCCATTGGGCGCTGCATGTTTTGGTATTCCTTTTTTGTTTTTGTAAAGTTATAATTATTTTAAAATCCCTTATATATTTTAATTAGCATGTTAGGAAGCTTTGGGGGACTTGAATATTGTTATGTGACATTTGCAGTGTGTTTTGCTTATTAGGAACATTTTTTTCACGCATGCATTTTTTTCTTGCCCCGATTGTATCACTTGTAGGAGGATACTAGACCGATGCATTCAGAGAGCCATGTGTGGGCATTCCCTATTCGTTTTGGCTTTTTCATGTGGCATATGATGGAAAGGGTCATGCTATACCCTGTAGAGTGCTGCTTGCTAGAAAGGAGTTTTTCTCTTCTGTCCAAGCTCACCACTTAGGACAGCAAGCGGCTTTGTCCCTGTAGAATTGCATATTTTACAAAACTTTTGAATAAGCATGTGTTAGCAAACCCTAACTTTTATTATATTTGATTATAGGATAAGGAGCTCTTTGAGGGAGGGGGATTCCCTACTACGCCATATTGGACAGGGCATACTGTGACGGTTGTCCGCGGCCCCCCCTCCCGGCGCCTGGCAGCGGCTTCCTCGCTGCTCGCTGGCCAGGCGCCGAGTGATATCGCGGAACGCTTCCGCACACGTGGGACGCCGGGGGGCGGGGCCAGGCGTATGACGCGGACCCGCAGAGTTTAAAGCCCGGCTTCTCATTCTCACTGGTGCCCTGACGTGGTAGTTACTTCCCGCAGAGCTCTTGTATTCTGTTGTATATTATTGGCTATTCTGTGTATTGACCCTTGGCATTTGGCAAACTGACCATTCTGTGTACCGACCCCTGCAGCAAACGAACCATTCTGTGTACCGACCCCTGGCATTGGCAAACGAACCATTCTGTGTACCGACCCCTGGCATTGGCAAACGAACCATTCTGTGTACCGACCCCTGGCATTGGCAAACGAACCATTCTGTGTGTACCGACCCCTGGCATTGGCAAACGAACCATTCTGTGTACCGACCCCTGGCATTGGCAAACGAACCATTCTGTGTACCGACCCCTGGCATTGGCAAACAAACTATTCTGTGCATAACCCCTGGTATTGGCGTTTACTCTTCTATCTTAGTATTGAGGTCAGTCTGTGTGGCATCCTAAGCACGCATCAGACTACCTCTTCTATTGTTTAGGTCTTGGGAAGAGCCAACCATTCTAAGTTCTTGTGTACCCTCCTAGTATCGTTCTTTGTGTATACCTATCTTGACGTATTCTGTATCTGTCTAGACGTGCCGACCACTCTAAGGATCGGAAGGGTAGTGAGCGGTCTGCGTAAAGGGACCACCATCTTGGTAACCAGGGGATCCGTGACATTACGTCAGGGCCAATGGATCCCGCAGACCTCTCTTCTCAGTTGACAAGAATTGCAGCCCGACAGAAGAGCAGGACCACAGGATGGACCAAATTGCTCTTGCTCTGCAAACCCTGTTGAATCGATCCACTACTGGTACTGCAAGTCCTCCAGAACCAGTATTGCTAGGGCCAGTTCGGCCTCACCCGAGGGGTGTAGGCTCAGTATGAAGGCACCCGTACGCTATGATGGTACGCCTAACTTGTGTCGGGGTTTTTTGACCCAACTAGAGATTCTATTCGAGAACAATCCAGGCTCCTGTGTATCCGATAAAGCCAAAGTAGGCTACCTAATTAACCATTTAACTGATAAAGCGTTACTGTGGGCCACGCCATTGTGGGAAAACAAAAAGCCCATCATATATGACTATGAGGGCTTTACCTCTGAACTAAAACGTACGTTTGATCCCTCTAGAAGGGCCACCAATGCAGGCAGGTCCTTATTCCACATTAAGCAAGGTAATAGGAGAGTCTCCGACTATGCCATAGAATTTAAGACCTTGACTTCTGAGGTACACTGGCCTAACGACGTTTTAACCTTGGCGTTTACCGAAGGCCTGAACGAGGCTTTGATGTTTGAGCTGGCTCCCTTGAAGTTGCCAGAACATCTGGACCATTTGGTTGATTTCTGTATTGCCATGGACGACCAAATTAGGGACAGGAGGCATTCTAGAGACAGACCCAGAAGGGTTTTGCCTCCTTTACCCTTGGTACCCAGACACACCAATACGTCAGGTACTTCAGAGCCAGAAAGAACCGATCTACCGTCGTAGAACCCATGCAGATAGGTAGAACAGGTATTTCAGAGGCTGAGAGAACTTACAGAAGGGAAAGGGGGCTCTGTTTTTACTGTGCCGGGGCAGGGCATTTTCGTCTTCAATGTCCTCAAAGACCCAGGGGGTGGGGTGACACTGGCAAGCCGGGCCAGAGAACACCTACTAGCCAGGTAATCGGTTCGCTCTATGCCTCCTTTGTTGATAACGAAAAAAAAAAAAACCGGATTCTGGTGCCCATCTCCTTAACCTGGGAGGGGGTGCACCTCGAGACTGAGGCGTTCCTAGACTCTGGAGCCTCAGGTAACTTTATGGATAGAGTGTTTGCCTCCAAGAACCTCATGCCTCTAGTTCTCAAAGAAAGACCTCTAATGGTGGAGGCCATAGACGGGAAACCCTTGTCATGTCCCCATATCACCCACGACACTATAGAGGTATGCATGAACACAGGGGTTTTGCACCGGGAAACCATACGATTCCAGATTATTGACTCTCCCTCATGCCCCGTCGTCCTAGGTTTCCATGGTTGACTGAGCATAACCCAGTGATTGATTGGGTCCAGAGAGACATAAAATGTTGGGGTCCCAGTTGCCAGTTGAAATGCATGGGCAGGGTCACTGTTATTGGTAGCCTTAATATCGCCACAGCACCTCCTTTATCCACAGTAGTCCCTGACTGTTATCAGGCATTAAAGGAGGTTTTTTCGAAGGCCAGGACTGAGGTTTTACCACCACATCGCCCGTATGACTGTGCCATAGAGTTACTCCCCGGTACTATGCCTCCCAGAGGACATGTATACCCCTTGTCGCAAAAGGAGAACGACATTATGGAGGAGTATATAAAAGAGAATCTCGAGCGTGGATTCATTAGACGGTCCTCCTCCCCGGCAGGAGCTGGTTTCTTTTTCGTCTCCAAGAAAGAGGGAGACTTGCGACCATGCATAGATTATAGAGGTTTAAACAGAATAACCATAAGAAATGCATATCCCATACCCCTTATAACAGAGTTGTTCGACCGACTGAAAGGGGCCCGTATATACACGAAGCTCGATTTACGCGGGGCCTACAATCTGATAAGGGTGAAAAAGGGGCACGAGTGGAAGACGGCTTTTAATACGCGTAGCGGGCATTACGAATACCTGGTAATGCCCTTTGGCTTATGTAACGCGCCAGCTGTGTTTCAGGATCTCATAAATGACACCCTAAGGGATTTTCTGCAAACATTCGTCATAGTGTATCTCGATGACATCCTGATATACTCTCCAGATAAGGAGACCCATCACGCCCATGTGCAACAAGTGTTAAGGAGACTATTGAAAGCCGGCTTATACTGCAAATTAGAAAAGTGCCTATTTGATATAGAGAAGGTGCACTTCCTTGGGTATATCATAACCCCTGAGGGGTTTCAGATGGATCCTGGTAAATTGTCGGCAATCCTCGACTGGCCCCTACCCCAAGGGCTTAAAGCCATTCAGAGGTTTCTAGGTTTTACCAACTATTATCGAAGGTTCATTAAAGACTTTTCGGCCTTGGTAGCTCCTCTCACGGCCATGACTAGGAAAGGGGTGGGAAATCAGAAATGGACACCCCAGGCCAGGCAAGCCTTCGAGGCCCTCAAACAGGCATTCACGACTGCCCCTGTTCTCCGACATCCTGATCCAGCTCTGCCCTTCCAACTCGAGGTTGACGCCTCCGAACTCGGTCTTGGAGCAGTCTTGTCCCAAAGGCGGGCACCCGATAAACCTTTGCATCCATGCGGCTTCTATTCCCGGAAGTTGTCTCCGGCCGAGAGAAACTATGACATCGGTAATAGAGAGTTGTTAGCAGTTATCGCAGCCTTGGCAGAGTGGAGATACTTATTAGAGGGATCTACGGACCCAATCGTTATCATAACTGATCATAAGAATCTCACGTACATTGGAGACGCGAAACGATTGAACGCCAGACAAGCGAGATGGTCTTTGTTTCTTTCAAGTTTTAATTTCGTCCTCACATATAGACCTGGGTCAAGAAACATTAAAGCAGATGCGTTATCTAGACAGTATGAATCCTATGAACATAACGTGCAGGATCAACATCCCATTGTACCTCAGGAGAGGATTATAGCCTCTACCACGATTAGTGTCTCATCCCCTCTGATGATCCGATTGCAGACTGTCCAAGATAAGGCTCCGGGGGGGAGGCCTCCCGCGAAGCTCTTTGTACCTGAGAAGGAAAGAGAAGAAGTCCTTAAGATTTACCATGACAATAAAACCTCTGGGCATATGGGGATCACCAAAACAGTGGCTAGCATCCGAAAACTGCTATGGTGGCCCACGATGCGCCGGGATATTAAAGATTACGTAGCCGTGTGCGAGGTATGCACAAGAAATAAGAGTCCTAAGACAGCGCCCATTGGTTTACTCCAGCCCCTGCCTATCCCCGAACGACCATGGTCGCAGATAGCCATGGATTTTATAGTAGAGTTACCCGAGTCCAAAGGGAATACTGTTATACTCACGATTATAGATCGCTTTTCCAAAATGGGTCACTATGTTCCTCTTCGGAAGCTACCGTCAGCAGCCGAGCTGGTGCCCATTTTCATCGCCAACGTGGTCCGCATACACGGTATCCCTCTTGGGATTGTTTCTGATAGGGGGACCCAGTTTGTCTCCAGATTCTGGAGGGGGTTCTGCAAGAATGTGGGAATAGACCTGTCCTTCTCCTCGGCCTATCACCCCCAAACGAACGGGGCAGCAGAAAGGGCCAATCAAAATGTTGAGAAGTATCTCAGGTGTTTCATATCTGAACGACAGGATAATTGGTCAGACCTGCTACCTTGGGCCGAGTATGCCCTAAACAGTGCCGTGAGTGAGGCCAGTGGTCATTCCCCTTTCTTCACGGTTTACGGATTTGATCCTCCCGTGCTTCCCACTGCATTTCCTGATACCGCGATTCCTGCTCTGGATGAGCACTTGGCGTCATTGACTGAGACCTGGGGGAGGGTTAAACAGGCACTGGAGAGGAGCAGTATTGTCCAGAAAACGAAGGCCGATAGACGTAGGGGACCAGCACCTGTGTATCAAGTCGGGGACAGGGTTTGGCTTTCTTCGCGGAACATTAAGCTCTTAGTGCCATCGATGAAACTAGCCCCCAGATACATAGGCCCTTACAAGATACTGCGGCGACTCAGCCCGGTCTCCTATGCCTTGGCACTGCCCTCCCATATCAGGATACACAACGTGTTCCACGTGAGCCTTTTAAAACCGCTTTTGTGTAATCGGTACACCAGGGCCCGTGTCCCTCCTCCTCCGGTCTCTGTGGAGGGCGAGGAGGAGTTTGAAGTTAAGGCCATTCTGGACGCCAGGGTTTCTAGGGGGGTCCTTCAGTACTTAGTGGACTGGGTGGGCTACGGTCCGGAGGACCGCTCTTGGCTTCCGGCTACTGAGGTTCATGCCCCTCGCTTGGTGAAGGCCTTCTATTTGGCTCATCCCTGTGCCCCTGGGGGTCGTCCAGTGGCCGCCCGTAGAGGGGGGGTTCTGTGACGGTTGTCCGCGGCCCCCCCTCCGGCGCCTGGCAGCGGCTTCCTCGCTGCTCGCTGGCCAGGCGCCGAGTGATATCGCGGAACGCTTCCGCACACGTGGGACGCCGGGGGGCGGGGCCAGGCGTATGACGCGGACCCGCAGAGTTTAAAGCCCGGCTTCTCATTCTCACTGGTGCCCTGACGTGGTAGTTACTTCCCGCAGAGCTCTTGTATTCTGTTGTATTATTGGCTATTCTGTGTATTGACCCTTGGCATTTGGCAAACTGACCATTCTGTGTACCGACCCCTGGCATTGGCAAACGAACCATTCTGTGTACCGACCCCTGGCATTGGCAAACGAACCATTCTGTGTACCGACCCCTGGCATTGGCAAACGAACCATTCTGTGTACCGACCCCTGGCATTGGCAAACGAACCATTCTGTGTATACCGACCCCTGGCATTGGCAAACGAACCATTCTGTGTACGCCCCTGGCATTGGCAAACGAACCATTCTGTGTACCGACCCCTGGCATTGGCAAACAACTATTCTGTGCATACCCCTGGTATTGGCGTTTACTCTTCTATCTTAGTATTGAGGTCAGTCTGTGTGGCATCCTAAGCACGCATCAGACTACCTCTTCTATTGTTTAGGTCTTGGGAAGAGCCAACCATTCTAAGTTCTTGTGTACCCTCCTAGTATCGTTCTTTGTGTATACCTATCTTGACGTATTCTGTATCTGTCTAGACGTGCCGACCACTCTAAGGATCGGAAGGGTAGTGAGCGGTCTGCGTAAAGGGACCACCATCTTGGTAACCAGGGGGATCCGTGACACATACTTCAGCTTGCACAATCTGTATTTGCAGGTTCCTGTACTTAGAACGGCAAGGATAACAGATGCTACCTAAGAACTTCTTCAGGAAGCACACAATGTACCCACAATAAACCACGTCCCTCCGTATTTGAAAAATCAAGGGTTTAGGGAATGCTGCTGAAAGCGTTCAAGCACCTCCTCTACTGCGATATTACAACCGCCAGGAAGAACTCATAATACAGGGTGCGCTCTGGGATCACTCACTACTGTACAGGGATAAGATCAAGTGGATTATATTTGTTGGAAACTCTTCCAGAGTATAGAAACTAAGAAATACTGTAACTGTCATCACATTTACCTAATTTGAGACAAAGTAATTTCTCCCTGTATAATATTTTAGACCTATTTTAAATAATGCAAGATAAAGGACACCATTTAGAATTCAGAACCTTTCATCACAGCAATATTTATGTAAAGGAAAAAATATATAAACTAAAAGTTTCACATTTTTTAAAATTATCTTTTTACTATCCTTAGGAAAACTACGCTTTTACCATACATTTAAAAGTTAACAACTTATTGCAAGATTCAAATAAATGTTAAGAGTTAGCTTTTTAACGCAAAGTGTTCTGTATTGAAAGGTTTAATAGAGACAGAAATTTCATTTCAAATCTCTATCTTCAGGGGAAATATCTCCATCAGGCAATATATTAAAAGACTTGCTAAATATGTTAATTGTATTATTTATGTGCACTTAATCTGTTGCCAGGATGAAAAGAAGGTTTAAAAATAGATTTTCTGTCACATCGTAATTAGCTGTTGGGTATTTTCTAAACGAAAGTAATTAGTTGACTGCTTACTTTTTGTTTTGCCTTGGGACACATGTGTTTTAGACATGTGAAGTATCACAGTCTCTGTTCTTAATTTATTAAGAACATAATATATTAGTATGAGAATCATTATCCTACTTGTGAAAAAATACCTGTCTTCATATAGGTGTCTACCTTGAAGCCCAAATGAAATGATAGTACTGTAAGAAAGCACAATGAACTACTTAAAACTAACAGGGTTATTCAAAGAGATCTGAATGGCTGCCGAAACGGAACCGAACGCTGAAAATCAGTGTTCGGTTACCTTTCTTGGCCATTCGGCTATCCAGAGAGCAGGCAATTTGCCAAATCCTGGCGAATTGCCTGCACATACAGTACCTGTTCGGTGCCTGTTCGAGGGCAGTGAATCCCCATAGAGAAGCAATGCTTCGGCTATTCAGAGAGCAAAAGCCAGCAGTGAAAAGGTGCCGAATCGCCCTGCCATTCGGTGGCTTCATGCGGCAGATTTATTCAGGCTAATCCCATAGGCTTCATTGATAAAAATATTCCCGTTTTAATTCAATATCTAATAAACCGTTGATTATAATATTCTGCAGTAAAGAGTCTCTTTATTTATAGATTTTTTAGGATATTTTAATCATTTTTCGGGATTTTATTTAAACAAAATTCCAATTTTTTTTTGTTTTGCTTTTAACTTTACTTGTTTTTTCTGTAACAGCCCTTTTTATTATCATTCCCTGGACCTCATTTGTAAATTTCAGGCATTTTTGCTCAGTAGTTTCTTTGCAAACAGTGTTTCACTTTTCAAACATTCAAGCAAACTGTTTTTCTAATTTATTCACTCCATTCGTCAACTTTTTCCGGCGGCTGCGCTGCGTGTGATCGGCTCCTGCTCGAGTTTTTTCGGCATTTTCAGAGGGGTTAATCCAGATGTTTTTGCGGGTTTTCGGTGTGAGTTCGCCGGGTTTTGCGGTGAGTTGTCGGCGGGTTTGCGGTGACTTTTCCCTGCAATTCGGGGACCCTGTGGTGCTTGCTGAATACACCGCAGGGTTACCGAAATGGGATTGCCAAATCGCACTGAATTGAAGAGAACAAAAAGTCACCGAAGTATTCTATCCTGAATGTCATTTATTTGATGTGTATAGGTTAAACACTTTCTTGTTAAAAAATATCAAGGTAGGCAAGAGGTAATGTTGCTGCACAACTTTTTATTGTTGTTTGGATCCTCATTATTATTATTATTATTAATTAATTGCCATTATTAGCTATCCAAGCAATAAAAAACTAAAAATGTGCGCCCCAACACTTGAGAAAAACACATACACCAAAGAAAATAGTCCTATCTTATAGTGCTTTTTTTTTTTTGAGAAAGTATTTTACCAGGAAGGTTACATTGAGATTTCTCTTGCTTTCAAGTATGTCCTGGGTGGTGAGTATGTACCGTTAGGTGTCTTGCCCAAGGACACTTACTGGAGAGGTGCTCTTGCTGGGATCGAACTCATGTCTCCAGAGGCTCTCTCCATGCAGAGCAGTGATGTTACCTCTACTCCACCTCCCCGAATGGTTCCCCCTTTTCATCCAAACGGCAAAGTATAGACATGAAAATGGGGAGCACTATCATATATAATGGCAAAAATAGTATAGCACTATTTGACATAGGCAGTTATAGCCCCTGCTAATAAAATCACTTACAAGATTGATAAATAAATCAATAAATACTCAGCCTCCTCACGTCGCTCGATTCTCCATCCAGCTGGGCTGTAGGCTCCAGTTTTCTAGTTGGTAGGTTAAACAACATACAAGAGGATATGAGTAAAATGATTTAATGAGCAAATGAAACAAATTTCAACAATTAAAACAAGTTGTGGGGTTACATCCGACGCATTTCGTCCCTAAGGGCTTTATCAAGTGAGTGCTTTTATTAGCAGGGGTTATAACTGCCTATGTCAAACCGTGCTATACTATTTTTGTCATTATATATTATAGTGCTTCCCATTTTCATGTCTATCCAAGCAATAACGTTTCTCCCATGCCAATCTTTCCATACCCTCTGCAACCAATTTCACGTCCCTCCCCCTATTACAAAGGCCTCTGACACCTAGACTCTTACCTGAACTAATTTCCTTTTCACACAGAAACACACAGAACAAATTTCATTTCAACACTGATCAGCTGTTAAAAACAGCTAGGTATTTCCGTTATTGGACGTATCCCAGCTGACAAGGCAAGGAGCTAAGAGCTGCAGCTCTATCTGCAGTAACTCCATTTGGACTGTAGATGATGACATTAGCCTGCCAAATAGGTTATTACAGTCAGGAATACATTGAGAATATTCCCAAATATTTCATAATGTATAATTAAAGTTTTTCCAAAAACCACTGGTTCCTGCCAGTGAATTCTTGGAAAATCACTTGGTAGTCAAGGGTTAATTTGCAGCCATTGTATTTGATCTTCTTTCTGATCCATATTTCCTTTTGATAGTTACCCACTCTAACACTCGATTTCTCCCCCCCTCCTCAGTCACATATTTCTTCCATTCCAGTCTTTCCTTTAATATGATCTATCTTAATCTTTATTCCCATCCCTGACATGCTTCCCCATCACCCTTCATACTCATATCTTTCTTTCCTTTACATTTTTCCCTTCTACTTTTCAAGCTGACTCGCTCTAATACAGTGGTCCCTTACCCTGGTCCTCAGGGCCCACTAACAGGCCAGGTTTTAAGGATTAACTTGGCGAAATGCAGAATGAATCTTGTAATCAATGAGCGAAAAATCATATCATCTGTGCTGTGCTTCAGCTATCTGGCAAACCTGGCCTGCTGGTGGGCCCTGAGGACCAGGGTTGGGAACCATTTCTCTAATAGATCAACGTTACGCCTCTGAAATTAATTAATGTGTTGCAGTCCACTACCTGATGACTTCACACATATCACTCATTGTGGAAAGATTACTATTGAAAGGGTTGGTGAAAACAGCTTCACTGAATCTTTGGAAGAAAAGATAAGTCTTAGGCTAGGGTCAGACGAGCGTGTTATCTACGGACTGTGCGCCCGTGCAGTACGAACGCACTTTTTTGACGGAAGATGCAGTAGTGTCCACACAGTCCGTTTTTGTGACTGATGTTATTTTTGACGGATGTAGGAGGGAAAATAAATTAATATGCAAAACATTTTGTCCGTCAAAAATGCTGGACGTATAAATGCAGTCTGTCTGACCACGTTCCATCACTCACACACCAAGCTATGCGGACATTGCAGACGTGGCGCACTCCGCAAGTCCGTCCTAGCGGTTCGTTGTTCTTGCAAACCTGCGTCCGTTTGCTGCGTCCGTTGTGCATCCGCACTTCCGTGCGGACGTACTTTGTGTGTGGTGCTTCATCGGTCATGATTCTCTGCTACCACGGACGTACTAATGTGCGGCAACACGGACGTGATTACTGTGCTCGTCTGACATCAGCCTAAAGGGCTAGGATTAAGGTTATTAATAAACAAAGCATTGGACAATGTAACTAGAATATTAGTTCATTTTCACAGGTAATCAAAGTTTAAAACATCTGGAAGCTCCAATAAAAATAGTAATGGATAAAAGATGATTAGTAAACACCAAAATAGAACTCTACTGATACCAACACAATTCAGTTTAAGGTATTCATCTCCTAAAGGTTTAATATATTAGTATAATTTAAACTAGTTGAGCATGTTATTTATAACCATGTTTTAGTTTATTCTGAGTAACACTATTCAAAGATTATACCACATATACAACACCTAAAATTTATTATTTAACCTTTTTTTGTCAAGTGCAAATCTGGTATTCAAACACTGCCTTGACTGGTAAAAACAGAGCAATATTATTTTATTTCCCTCATTTCAGCTCTTTACAGCCAAACTATAAAAAGTGATCTTTACTTTGTCACTTGAAAATATATACTAGTGTGTTAGGTTGGCATTGTCAGATTGGCAGTGCTGGTATTTTCATTAAAGTCATAAGACAAATAGGTCAATTACAGATTGAATGGTAACTTTAATAATGTGTTCATATGAAGCCTTCAGAACACTCACTCAATCTTGGGCTGCAAAGGGAGCAATGAAGGTATTATCTAGTGTATGCATATAAATAGGGAAATGTTAATACTTTCTCGTCTTTACTTAATGCTCTTTAAAACTCATTTACAAAGTGATAAAAGTACATTATGTTATTAACAAAATGTCAGAGTGTCAGTTGCATGCTGAAATGAATACATTTAACATGACAGGTGTTAGAGGACTCCATCTGGTACAATGATCCTGTTCCCAGAACGATATGCAACTTTGCTCTAAAATAGACCTAAATAATACGCTGTGAAAAGGAAAGCAAATATCATAAAATTTTACAGCAGTAGTGCTAATCTCTACTGTAAAAAATGACCACCAGCATCCAACTGAAAATTACTGTATGAATACACTTTCCAAGACAGTATAGGGTAGATATTATATGTTATTCCTTTTTCTATGAAAATACTCATTAACAGTAAAAGATCAACATTTTATGAATGTTTTATGGATCTAATGGTTAATGTCAATATTGCCCTTTATAAATGAGTTTATTTTTTTGGAATCATGGGAGCTTAGGATGTTTTTGTATTTAGTGCTAGGTTCTCCTCCTGGAGTTTAATTTGTAGGATTCCTCATGAATTTCAATTTGTAGGATGATTTGTCAAAAGCAAATTTGATGATACAAGGAGACAATGTAGAATTTTTTTTTGAATGATGCATCAATTGTGAAATTCTTATCCATTTCACTACCCAATGCTTTTTGCTGCAAAATATAACCAGAACATACACTTGAAACATGTGGGATGGGTAGTTAAACCTTAATTGTAGAGTGAAATGGCAATTTTCGCATACAGAGTATTACTCTAATACAGTTAATAGTATAAACTAATGCACATTTTCACATTTTTAATTTAACCAGTATTTGTTGTTACTTTGCAAAAATATTGCTGGGCTCAAAGGTTCTAAATTCTAGATGGTATCTTGCATAATTTCAAACAGGGTCTGCATTATTAGCATACAGGCAGAAATGGTCTTTGTGTCAATACAATAAAACTAATAAAGTTGATAGCTCCTGACCTTCACCTCTACATTTGATTCCTTTTTTTTCATTAAACTTCAACTTTGTAGCCAGTTGTTGACTGCCATTGCCTTTCTTCTCTTTTTTTCCATTACTGCCCATGTCTGACTTCAAGACGGTGTCACGACTTCTGCTTACCCAGGGACCCAGCGGCTGGCAGTGGCATTCTCGCTGGCCAGACGCCGAGTGACATAGCCAGCAATCGTGGCCGTGTGTTGGTGACGCGGGCGGGTGCAGAGTGATGACATGGCATCTGCCAGATTCAGAAACCAAGAAGTGAAGTTAGCTCATTGCCCTATCGTGGTTTACCCTACTCAGTGCATTCCTTGTTCTCTCCTTTTTGTGAGACTCCTGTGTACTGACCCGTGGCTCTGTGTGAGTACCCATTCTGGCATTAACCCCTGGCTTTGTATGACTACCCTTCTGGCTCTAATTCCTGGCTTAGTCTGAATTTGTGACAACAACTGCCAATATAGGCAAAAAGTGAAACAACGGCGCTGTTCAGCAATTCACAAATCTCATACTTTTATGCAGCTCTAACATGTGTACCCCACACATAAATAAACATGCAGAAGAATTTGGACATCAGTCCCAGGGTGAGCGCAAATTTCAATCTCAGTGATAGTGTACACACTTAAAGATCTAAAGATTACTTATCTGGCATATAACATTCCGCTGTATGTCCAGTTGACATATAATGACTCCTATATTCCATAAAAACATGAAATGGAGAACATATAGTGCAATATTGTCTGTACACAGTATATAAAACATCTTTAAGAAAAATTGTTTTGGGTTTCAACTCACAAGGAAGGAGCCCTAATTGGCTCTAATTTCTGGCTTCCAGACCTCTTTTAGGGGGGGTCACACCCAACACATTGAAATAACAGGTTGCAGGTGTTATGTCTTTAGCCAGTATGGTGCTTCAAAAATAGAGAGAAAGGCTTCATTGCGCAGATATATTATTCTTTTGAGAGTATAGTAATCAAATAAATTATACTCACGAATTCCTGAGCCTCTATTTTCCAAGTGGCTCAGTATAAGCGCACCACAGAATCAAGACACACTCATGAATCGCCATATGGTGTTCACCGTCATCAGGGTAGCTTTTTCTCCGGTTGAAATTGCAGGTGAAGTGTTCCAATAAGGAGGTAAATCCACTTTGCAATAAAACAATTGGGACTGATGTCCAATTTAGTCTGAATTTGTATTCCGGCTCTGACCATCCTGGCTTTGTATGAGTATTCGTGCTGGTTTACTGTCTTCAGCTTACCCTGACTTCATTTGTTTTTTCTGTCTGTCCTGTATTTAGCAATCCGGCTAATCTAAGGACCGGCAGTGTAGGTAGCTAGCGTCTGCATGTAGGGAACATCCCAGAAATAAAACAAAGGAGCATAACCAGCATCAAAGAGCCTAAACAGGGGTGTCTCATCACCTTGTGTCTCTGAAGCGGGGGTATGGTAACCCTCATCAGGAAGCAAGGGTGAGAACCCCGCAGGCCCCAAGAAGCATAGATGAGTAGCCAGAACATCCATACAGCCAGTAGCTCCACAGACTCAATGATCACAACTAGAGGCACTCCTGTTCGGGGCCCCAGGTCACTGGCAGATCCAAAGAGCAGGCAGCAGTCGACCCAGATCTCCTCTCAGCAGCGGTCGCTCATCCTCCATCGACAGCAGTGCCAAACATTTGTCCAGGGCCGACATCATCACTCCTGACTCTTCTCTGGGGTAGAGAGAGACTGACATTCCTGCTGCTGATCTCCATACTCCCCATCCGCACTCGCCATCTGTGAACCTGAAGCATCCAGCAAAGCCCCAAAGCGACGGAGGGATGTTACATTATGGCCCAAGAAACCATATAATCCAGAGAGCAAATCCATGTGTGTCTGCTCGCATCGGCAGTAAGCGCCACTCTCTCAATTTCATTTTTAATCCCCAAATGAAGGTGGGTTATATTTCCCCAAAAAACTTGCAAGCAGATCTAGATACGCTTGTACAATATTAATTGGGCAGACTAGATGGGCCGGAAGGTTCTTATCTGCCGACATTTTCTATGTTTCTATATTGGTGATTTAAGAGAGAGGTTCTCATTATCATATCCATTTCAAACAATTAGGTACTCCAGTCAAGGTCACTCTACCCATGCTTAAGTTACTAAAAATTGCCACTTGTTTAATACACTTCGGGCCCTATTACAATCCTCGCGCAAACATCAGCGCCGGCACAAAAACGCATTAACGCGAGGGGTAAAACCCTTTGCGCTGAACGCTGTATTACATAGTGCGCAACAAATGCATGTTATCGTCTACCGGGGTGAACCTGAGCGAACCCTGTGCGAGCTTACTGTACTGCGCGCGTCCTATACTTAACATTGTGAGCGCAAATGCGTTTGTGCACTGGTACGCGGATGGTATTACAAGCTATGCGCAGTTTGTAACGCACAGCCTTTGCTCGCATAATTTTAGCAACTCCTAAAAACTGGGGTTAATGGCAAATCTGAACAACCTGGCCGAACCCAAATACACCAGCCCAAAAAAAAAATACAGCAAAGTATAGTTACACATTCTACTCATACCAAAGCAATAAAATGGAGAAGTTGTGTGTGCATTTATTGTTGCTGCAGCATATATACTCTGACTTTGACAGGCGCAAAAACTTAACGTGAGACAATTGTGGTTCTTAATTCTGATTTGCTGAATCATGTGAAAAAAACAGTCCGCACGCTGATTTATGCGCGCAACGTTGCTGCGCGCGCATTTGTACGCCTCCGTCTTATGTGCGATATTGCTCGACAGATGAAAAAATGCACGAGGATTGTAATTCCAGCGTTGATTTACGCCCGTTAACGTTTAACGCTTGACGCACAAATTCACGCGCTGCACGTGCGTTTTAGCGCGAAGATTGTAATAGGGCCCTTCATATTGAAACGAAAAAATCAACAGTTTCATTAAAACATATCAACAAACTGTAGCAATGTAACAAGTTATAATCCTAACATTACAAGATGTTGAAGTTAATTTTTCAAGCAAAAAAAGCTGTTACAAAAACATAACTGATATTAAACATAATTATTTTTATATAAGTGCATGAAAAACATCAACAGACATACTTCCTGTTACTATTTCTACTGTTCTATTCTAACACATTCTATCTAATGCTTATCTAGCTTTAGAAAAGAAAGCAATCAATAAAATGATAGATAAAATGACAAGCTACAACATCCTGCCATCATGATAAAGCACAAGCCTTTTCAGTGAATATTTAAGTTGTGGCATAAAATGGATCATAAATGTTTGTGTTACTATTCATGCAGAGATAATTCCTTTTTCTAATAACCCCTGACATTGCATCTGGACCTGTAGGCTGTGTAGAACATATATATCTAGCTGGAAAACTGTACT
Organism: Leptobrachium leishanense; assembly: GCA_009667805.1. NCBI lineage: Eukaryota > Metazoa > Chordata > Amphibia > Anura > Megophryidae > Leptobrachium > Leptobrachium leishanense. The sequence continues at coordinate 122,223,773 of CM019067.1, read as the reverse complement.
AAAATGGACAAATCATACCTTTTTCTTTCCCATTTCAATATTTAATTTTTTCTATTCCGCGTAATGTTTTCTCCCCACATCCAGACAGTGACCAAATCCTGTTATTATCAATTAAAAACATTGCCTACCTACACCCTTTTCTGATGTAAGATGCTGCGAAGGTGCTGGTCCATACGCTTATATCACAACTTGATTACTTTAACTCTCTCCTTATTGGCTTCCCCAACGCGCATTGCCCCTTTGCAATCTGTAATGAATGCAGCAGCCGGTCTTGTGTTTTTCACCCGACTCTCCTCGCATACATCCCCATCTGCTGCCGGTCCCTCCATTTGCTTCTTGTACCTTTCATGATACAGTTTAAAATAATGATACTCACATTCAAATCACTCAATAACTCGACCCCTCCTTATATAGCTTTGTTACTCTGCAAGCAAATCCATTCTAGATAACTCCAGTCAACGAGCGACCTCCGCCGGTCCTCTGTTTCAACCCACACCACCAACTCTGTCTCCAAGACTTCTCAAGGGCAGCTACAGTCATGTGGATTGACCTACTTTGTTCTATCAGACACTCCCCTAATCTACAGGCCTTCAAGAAATCCCACAAAACCCATCTTTTCAGATTAGTGTACCACACAATCCATCTCCTCACCAACCCACACATCATGATAGATGTTACTTCCATGCTATTTCTGAACCACAGGTGCTAGTGATCCTGACAACCAATAAAACTCCTCTTATATTCCTCCAGTCCAATCCCATAAACTCCTCTGAGCATGGCCGTCTAATTTTGTCTTGTCCTCCTTGGTTATTGTAAAGCACTGCAGAAACTGTTGGCACTATATAAATGAAAATGTTAATAATAAATATATTAGTAAATTCCTATTAATTAGTTCTGCTTTTATGTGTTTATAATTTACATTTTCTAAAGATGTACACAAAATCAGTAGGCTACTAAATAAGGATTTTGATAATGGTCAATAAAAAGAGGGCGAACTAACACCGAAACCCGCAAAAACATCTGGATTAACCCCGCCGAACACGCCATAGAAACCTGAGCAGCCGCCGATCACCGCGCAGAGCAGCCGCCGGGAAAAGCCGACACCACAGATGAAGGAGGTGAAGAAAAAAATAAAAAAACAGTTTGCTTGAATGTTTGAAAAGTGAAACGCTGTTTGCAAAGAAACTACTGAGCGAAAATGTCTGAAATTTACATATAAGATCCAATGAATGATAATAAAAAGGGCTGTTACAGAAAAAAGAAAAAACGATAAAAAAAAACGGAAAAAAAGGTTTGCAAAAAATCCCAAAAAATGCCTAAAAGGTCCTAAAAAATTTATAAATAAAGAGACTTTTTACTACAGAATATTATAATGAACGGTTTATTAGATAATGAATTAAAACGGGAATATTTTTAACATTGAAGCCTATGGGATTCGCCAGAATAAACCTGCCGAATTAAACCACCGAATGGCAGGGCAATTCGGCAACTTTCCACTGCTGGGTTTTGCTCTGAGTAGCCGAAGCATTGCTTCTCTATGGGGATTTCACTGCCCTCGAACAGGCACCGGACAGGCAGCGTATGTGCAGGCAATTTGGCAGGATTTGGCGAATTACCTGCTCTCTGGATAGCCGAATGGCCAGAGAAGGTAACCGTACGCTGAATTTCAGTGTTTAGTTACCTTTCTCCAGCAATTCGGATCTCTTTGAATAACCCTGTAAGAGTACCAGATGACAGAGGAAAGGGACACCACCAACTGCCGGCGGGAATCCACGAAATACCACGATGTCACAGCAACAATAGGGGCGCCGTAACCCCAAATACAGACGTGCAGAAAGAAGGAGCAGGTCCTCAAGCGGATGGCACTTTCAGAAATAGCTTTATTCAGGGGGATAGCAAACCCCACGGATTCTACAATTCTTTTATAATAACATAAAGTAGGTTCAAATTTCCTCATAGGGATCCTCGCAATGGGGGCTGGGTTTGGGAGGGGGTCTTGGGTGATTTATGGTACTGCGCTGTGAATTAACCCTGTGATGTGAGATGTAAAAGCAAGTGTGAGGCCAGTGGTACTATGCGACCATGATACCTAGTAGTGGATGCCCCTAATAAAGGAAGGCATGGTTGTATGTGGCACCATACATATCTCTCAGTCTCACTGATAGAGGATACATGAAAAGAAACCAATGACACTGCACTATCATTAAAAAAGTGAGGGTGTTAAGGAAAATAACTAATGAATGTAGTAATAAACAATAAATAATCTATATAATCCATAGCAATAAAGCCATAGGTTGAACTGTTTCTTAACTAGATCATTAAAACGGATTTTGATAATGAGTTGCATATAAAAAAGAGACAAATAAATGCTGTTACTTAGTATACGGTTATTATATTATATATATTCACATACATAATAATATATTTGACTATTTTATCATATATTAATAATAATGTTTGATTTTATAATGGAAAAGTAAAGTGAAACAATTCAGTAGTTAACATCCTTGGTACAGATTCATATTCCAAAAACAGAAGCATTGTCTTTCAAAACTGTAGATAAATAAAGTATATTCAAACAGATTATATTATTATAATGGGTATGTTATATCTTTACTGGTTAATGCAGTAGTGGGGATAGCATTAACTACCCGTGACATATTCACATAGTAGAATACCTCAATTGACAATCTGTTACATAACTTAAACATTCTTCACTGAATAAGTGAGAAAAATTGCAACGAATAATTTGTGAATTTGCCACTCATCATCTATTTCTTTGTGAAGTGATAATTATCATATTTAGACAAAGCAAATGAGTAACTAAAGATATGCACTTCTTATTATCACTTTCTAATGTGAAATTAATTGTGTTTGGCATTCGTACTGACAAAGATATAACAATGTAATACCAAAGAGGAAATATATAGCTGTGCAATGTATGAATTCCGTGATGTGCTTTTATGCTTCTTAATTAACCATTTCACAAACAAAGATATATATGCTTGAAATTGCATTGCAAAACAATGAAAACTTTTAATTAGCACACAGTACCCCTTTTACATACAAGATTATTCAAAGAGAATCGAAAAGTCACCGTATGTTCGGTGACTTTTTGTTCCCTGCATTTCGGGACGATTCGGCGATCCTATTTCGCCGACCCTGCGGTGTATTCAGCAAGCACCACAGGGCCCGGCCCCCGTAGTGCAGGGAATACTCGCTGCAAACCTACCGAACACTTGCCGCAAACCCACTGAACACTCAGTGAACACTCAACAAAAACCCGCAGAAAACAGCTGGATCAACCACGCCGAACACGCCGGAGAAACCGACTAGCCGCCAATCACAGTGCAGAGCAGCCCCCGGAAAAAGGCTACACGCAGACAAATGAGGTGAAAAAAAAACACAGTATGCTTGAAAGTTTGAAATTTGAAACGCTGTTTGCAAAAAAACTACTGAACGAAAATGCCTGAAATTTACATATAAGATCCTATGATTGACAATAAAAAGGTCTGGTACAGAAAAAGGATAAATGCTTTAAAAAAAAACAACAGAAAAAAAGTTTGCCAAAAAAATCCCCAAAAATGCCTAAAAGATCCTAAGAAATTTAAATAATAAACGGTTTATTAGATATTGAATTCAAACTGGAATATTTTTAACATTGAAGCCTATGGGATTCGCCTGAATAAATCTGTCGAATGAGACTACGGAACAGCAGGGCATTTCGGCAACTTTTCCCTGCTGTTTTGTGTTCTCTGAATAGACAAAGCATTGCTTCTCTATGGGGGAGTTCACTGCCCTCGAACAGGCACCGTATGTACAGGCAATTTGCCAACATTTGGCGAACTGCCTGCTATCTGAATAGCCAAATGGCCCCGAAATGTAATAGCAGTAATTCTGCAAAAGATGAGCAAATTTACATTATATCAGTCTTTTAACAATCTCAGAAAAACTTTTTATTTTATTGGAAAATCACTAAAGGGGTTATTCAGAGGGCTAATCAGTGAAATGAACTGATGTTCGGCAGTTTCATTCAGCAGGTTTAATGAGGCGAATCCCATAGGTTTCAATATTAAAAATATTCCAGTTTTTATTTAATATCTAATAAACCGTTTATTCTTTGAATCTGCAGCAAAAAGTCTCGATATCCATTTATTTTTAGGATTTTTTAGGCATTTTTCAGGATTTTTCCCTATAGTTTTTCCGATTTTCTTTTTTTAACCCTTTTGCTGCTGAGCCATTTCACCCCTCTGTGCTGAGCTCATTTTTACCGGTTTCGCTCATCATGTTTAACCCTTTCGCTGCTGAGGCTTTTCCCGCCCCTGTGCTGAGGTCATTTTTTACCTGTTTTGCGCATCATGTTTAAACGTGTTTTTAAGGCTTATTTTAGTATATGACACCGACATATTATATATCGTTCTTTCCGTCAGACTCGGTAGATTCATAATATGTCATTATTATATGTATACGTTATGTCATGTCTGTATATTATAACAAAAAATGCAATAAAATATGTATTTTCAATAATTTACAATGTGTAAAGTGTTTTTTTTCACATTTTAACATGCGAGCAATTGCGGTTATATTTTGTTTGGGGTGCGCTTGTTAAAAAATTAGAGATGGGGTCTCGTTACATTTTTTTTTGGGGAAAATGACACTATTTTGAACAAACGCACCGCATACAAAAATCGTTAGTGCAGCATCATTGTTCACATTATAATTGAAATGGGAACAATATTGCTACACTAACAAACCAAAAAAAAAAAAAAAAAAGTGTTTATTTTTTTTTTCTTAATTTTTTTTTTAAAAAATTTTTTATTTTTATTTTTATTTTTTATTTTTTTTTTACAAAATTTTTAACTTTCATGTTTGGTATCGTTGGAACGGCCATGCTCTGGCCGATCCAACGATACCAAAATTTAACCCCTAACTGCCACGGATCGGGAGATAGGGAGTTCATTGGAACTCCCTATCTCCACACTTGGTGGCAGTTAGGGGTTAACTGTAGGACTGGCGTCATCGTGCTACGCACGATGACGCCAGTCCTCTGGGGGAGTTCCCGGAAGCTTGGCCGACATCCAAGATGTCGGCCAGCTCCCGGGAAGGATCGCGAACCGGCGCTTTTCAGCGCCGATTCGCGATCCAGCTCCCCAGGGGTTAATGCCAGGCATCATTTGGAAGGGCAGGCTGTGCCCTTCCAAATGATGCCTGGGTTAAGCCCCTGTGCGCCGCCGATCGGGAGGGAGAGAGGTCCGAAGGACCTCCCCCCCCTCCCTTTCAGGCGCCTCCTCCGCACATGCGGGGGGGGCGCCTGAATTAGGTGTCATCGCGCCCCCGCGATGACACCTAATGTTGGCGGCTGCTGGTCCGGATGCCGGGCTGACATCCAGGATGTCAGCCCGCACCGGAGGGGCCAGCGATCGGCCGGAACCCGGCCGAACGCTGACCCCGATGCGAGGACGCGCTCAGCGCGTCCTCCGCATACCAGCGGGAATGCTGAGGACGCGCTGAGCGCGTCCTTAGCATTCAAGTGGTTAAATGAGATAGTGAACAATGGCGGAACTACCGCCATAGCGACCCACGCGGGCGCTATGGGGCCCGCAGCCAAGTGGGGCCCAGTGAAGATTAGCAGGTCCGGACGGGCCCACGGGTTGAGGGGGGCCCGGATGCCACGCAGGGAGGGAGCCCGGTCCTGAAGAACGTGAGACACTGTGTTGAAGGGGAAGCGGCTGCGCGCATTCGCAGGTCACGCGGTCTGGCCAGTCAGGTGGTACTGAGTCTCTGTAACACCTGACTGGCCGGACCACCTGACCTGCACACACACACACACACACGAGCAGCCGCTTCCCCTTCAACACTGTCTCTCACGTTATTCAGGACCGGGCACCCCCCTGCGTGGCATCCACTCCCCCCCCTGCCAGGGACTCAAAGCTACGGGGGCACACTCTGGCACCCCACTGCTACCCAGAGTGCTCTGTGGCCTGGAGAGATCCCCCTGCTGTCTCCGGGCCCCCCACACCCGTCAAAGAGAGGGGGTCAAAGAGAGGTCCAGTAACTATTAAATATATATTAAAGAATTCTGATTCACTGACACACACTGCACATTGCTGGGGGTTAATTGCTGTGGATTCTGATACGCTGACACACACTGCACATTGCTGGGGGTTTATTGCTGTGGATTCTGATACGCTGACACACACTGCACATTGCTGGGAGTTTTATTGCTGTGGATTCTGATACGCTGACACACACTGCACATTACTGGGGGTTTATTGCTGTGGATTCTGATACGCTGACACACACCACACATTACTGGGGGTTTATTGCTGTGGATTCTGATACGCTGACACACACTGCACATTGCTGGGAGTTTTATTGCTGTGGATTCTGATACGCTGACACACACCGCACATTGCTGGCAGTTTTATTGCTGTGGATTCTGATACGCTGACACACACTGCACATTGCTGGGAGTTTTATTGCTGTGGATTCTGATACGCTAACACACACCGCACATTACTGGGGTTTTATTGCTATGGATTCTGCTACATTCACACACACCGCACATTACTGGGGTTTTATTGCTGTGGATTCTGATACGCTGACACACACCGCACATTACTGGGAGTTTTATTGCTGTGGATTCTGATATGCTGACAAACACCGCACATTGCTGGGGTTTTATTGCTATGGATTCTGCTACATTCACACACACCGCACATTACTGGGGTTTTATTGCTGTGGATTCTGATACGCTGACACACACCGCACATTGTTGGAAGTTTTATTGCTTTGGATTCTGTGCCCATACACCCCAACCATGACTGAGTTATATTGCTGTGGATTCTGTGCTCATACACCCCAGCCATTACTGTGAGTTATATTGCTGTGGATTCTGTGCCTGCTCATACACCCCAGCCATTACTGTAATATTGTTGTGGCTCCTATGTATACTCATATGCCTATTACTGTGAAAGTGTACGGCAGTGGATTCTGTGTATGCTTATACCCACACACTGCCCATTTCCATGAGAGTTTATTGCTGTGCAACTCTGTAATATGCTCATACACCCGGCACATTACTGTGAGTTTTATTGCTGTGCAGCTCTGTGATACGCTCTGTGATACTGTGTCGTTCAATGGCATTAGTTCATTTTTTTTGGTGGGGGGGCAGACTGCAGGGGGAGGTGTTAGCTTGCAGGGGGGCCATACAACATTTTGCTATGGGGCCCTGTGATTTCTAGTTACGCCCCTGGATTTGAAGTCACATTTTATTATACGACCCGGACATATTATATATCGTTCTTTCCGGCAGACTCAGCAGATTCATAATATATCATTATTATATGTATAGGTTATGTCCTGCCTGAATATTATAACAAAAAATGCAATAAAATTTGAATTTTCAATCATCTACATCGTGTAAAGTGTTTTTTTTTTTACATTTTATCATCCGAGCCTTTGCGGTTATATTTTCTATGGGGTGCGCTTGTTAAAAAAGTTAGAAATTAGGACTCGTTACATTTTTTTGGGGGAAATTACGTGATTTTTAGCAAACGCCCCCATAGAAAAAATCATTAGTGCTGCATCATTATTCACATTATAATTGAAATGGGAACAATATTGCTGCTTTCATTTTTTTATTTTTAAATTTAATTTAAATTTTAAAAATTTTGTTTACATATAACATTTTCATGCTCTGCCCGTTCCAATGATACCAAACATTATCCTGTAGGTGCCATGGATCGGGAGATAGGGGGTTCATTGGGACACCCTATATTCACCATAGGTGGCAGCTAGGGGTTAACTCCCGAACTGACGGCATCGCGCTATGCGTGATGATGCCAGTAGGCAGGGGGAGATCTTGGAAGCTTGGCTGACATCCAAGATGTCGGCCAGCTCCAGGAGGGGACTGCGATCCGGCACCAGTCGCAATCCAGCCCCCAAGGGGTTATAGGCAGCCACCACTTGGAAGGGCAGGTTGTGCCCTTCAAAGCAGTGCCTGCCTTTTGCTTGTGGCCCGTACAGATGAGGAGGGAGAGAGATCCAATGGACCTCCCCTTGAGGCACCTTCCCCGCACTGGCGGGGGGTTGCCTGGAATAGACGTCATCGCGCTGGCGAGATGACGTCTATTCGTGCCCACCTGTGTCCCGGAGGCTGGGCTGACATCCAAGTTGTCAGCCCACAGCCCACACCGGGGACCGCAGCGATCGGACGGAATCCTGGCCGATCACAGCTGCAAATGGAGGACGCTTCCTCTGCATCGAAGTGGTTAAATAGCGTTTTTATTTTCCTGTAACAGATCTTTTTATTATTATTCATAGGACCTTATGTGTTGATTCCAGACATTTTTGTCCAGTAGTTTTTTTGCAAACAGCTTTTCAAATTTGAAACTTTCAATCCTTTTTTTTTGTTACCCCGTTTGTCATCTTGTCAGCTTTTTCCGGTGGCTGGTCGGCACTGTGTTCGGCGGATCGTCTACTTTTATCAGACACAAGCAGTGTTTTTGCGGCGGTTTTTCTGTTCAATGCGGCGGGTTTGCAGCTGTTTTTCAGATGCGGTCGGCATAGTTTCCCTGCACTTCGAGGAACCCTGCGGGGAATGCTGAATTCACCACAGGGTCGGGGAATTTGATTCCCCGAAGTGCGGGCAGCGTGAGAGTCGTTGACATTTCGGTGCTCTCTTAATAACCCCTTAAGTTATACTATATTTAGACTATGCATCCCATTTTTAAAATTAAAATTATAATATGTTTTCAACAAAAGAGCATTTTACTGAAAGGTTTAGACATAATGAGCCAAAAATGGTCAAAATGAGCTTAGCACATCATAGTGAAACGGCTCAGCATTGAAGGCTTTAAATAAAATACAATGAAGTACAAACATGAAAAACTCTGAAAACAGAATGCAAACATGATTTCAAATGATAGATTTATTTGTGTAAATTATCAGATAGAGCCAGGGTTACATTAAGTATTAATGAAGATGATTTAATCAATACTTTCTTTCCAATCATAACATGTATTCAATTCAGCAGCAGTTTATTGTATGTAATTGTTCGTCATATATATTATACTGCAATCCATCATTCAATGTAGTTTTGTTTATGTCATGTATATATCCTTTAGGGAAATAAAATAGTTTTCTTTCTCTGACAGAAGGCACACTCACATCAGATTAAGTATTTTTTCATATTATGAAATATTTACTTTTGTAAAAAATGGTTGAAACAATAGTAAATGTCACTCTATTTACACTGAAATGCTTTGGCTTAATTGTAGAACAGTTTTATGTACCGGTATTATCCATCCATAGGACACTCTTGAACAAATGTAAAATAGGTCTAAATGTCAGGAGTCCTGAAGCAAAGGGAACATTGAAAATACCCTTACTGTCTGCAAGATGAGAGACTCTTATAGTAACATTCGTATCCCAGTAAGATCATGAAATATTGAAAAAGGTTGTTATTGCCAATGTAATACCACCTGTGGGGAGATTTTTGTGAATATATAAGAATGTCTTCTTGTAAGTGCAATTAGCATATAAAAACTCCAATTTTATGTTGCGCACTTGTTCTTTCCTTAGGTATATAAGATATATATATATATATATACTCTGTATATATACTCTGATAGAGTTACATTTTGCCCTAGATCTCCTTACTGAACTTCATTGTTTTCTTTTTTTTCATAACCCCTATCTTTATTAATAAATTGTTATCTAACAGATATGGATTCATTAAATATTTATGAGGTTACAGTTATAGTAAGGTTATACAGAAAAATATGCATTACCCAACAAAATCCTTAGGATGGAGAAAACGCACCCTATAAGAATGCCAACCTTTATCACTAGCCAGTGCTTTAAACACACACACACACAGTAGATTGGATAAACCATGGTAGTCCTGGTAGGACATCACTTTAATCTGACAGGCCACTCCATCCATCACCCTTAGGAGTAAAGTCCTCAAAGGAAATTTTAAAGACTCTCATGAATGTAAGACATTCAAAATAAAAATGATCACATATTTTAACACCATAGAGGAGGGACTTAATGTGGACTCCGGCTTTTTAACTCACTGCCATAATGTCTTGTAACATACAGAATTGTGCCTGGTTTATGTGGAGTTTTTTGTGTTTTTTTTATAATTTTTTTGAAAGTTATCTTATTTAATTCTCCCTCTTTGGGCACAATCATTGATGCACATCATGATGCTTATCTCTTTTGTTTTATGGGCTTATGATCTGTTCTGTTTTTTTATCCTTCTTGACCATACTATTCCACTATTCATTATTTACCACACCCATCCTATCCCCTCTCCTGCTTGGCAATTTTTCATGAATAGTTGTTTTGGTATATACTAGTTTAAACACTTGAATGCTAAGGACGCGCTCAGCGCGTCCTCAGCATTCCCGCTGGTATGCGGAGGACGCGCTCAGCGCGTCCTCGCATCGGGGTCAGCGTTCGGCCGGGTTCCGGCCGATCGCTGGCCCTCCGGTGCGGGCTGACATCCTGGATGTCAGCCCGGCATCCGGACCAGCAGCCGCCATTATTAGGTGTCATCGCGGGGGCGCGATGACACCTAATTCAGGCGCCCCCCCCGCATGTGCGGAGGAGGCGCCTGAAAGGGAGGGGGGGAGGTCCTTCGGACCTCTCTCCCTCCCGATCGGCGGCGCACAGGGGCTTAACCCAGGCATCATTTGGAAGGGCACAGCCTGCCCTTCCAAATGATGCCTGGCATTAACCCCTGGGGAGCTGGATCGCGAATCGGTGCTGAAAAGCGCCGGTTCGCGATCCCTTCCCGGAGCTGGCCGACATCTTGGATGTCGGCCAAGCTTCCGGGAACTCCCCCAGAGGACTGGCGTCATCGTGCGTAGCACGATGACGCCAGTCCTAGCATTAACCCCTAACTGCCACCAAGTGTGGAGATAGGGAGTTCCAATGAACTCCCTATCTCCCGATCCGTGGCAGTTAGGGGTTAAATTTTGATATGGTTGGATCGGCCAGAGCATGGCCGTTCCAACGATACCAAACATGAAAGTTAAAAATTTTGTAAAAAAAAAAAAAAAAAAAAAAAAAAAATTAAAAAAAAAAAAAAAAATTATTTTTTTATTTTTTTGGTTTGTTAGTGTAGCAATATTGTTCCCATTTCAATTATAATGTGAACAATGATGCTGCACTAACGATTTTTGTATGCGGTGCGTTTGTTAAAAATAGTGTCATTTTCCCCAAAAAAAATGTAACGAGACCCCATCTCTAATTTTTTTAACAAGCGCACCCCATACAAAATATAACCGCAATTGCTCGCATGTTAAAATGTGGAAAAAAACACTTTACACATTGTAAATTATTGAAAATACATATTTTATTGCATTTGTTATAATATACAGACATGACATAACGTTATACATATAATAATGACATATTATGAATCTACCGAGTCTGACGGAAAGAACGATATATAATATGTCGGTGTCATATACTAAAATAAGCCTTAAAAACACGTTTAAACATGATGCGCAAAACAGGTAAAAAATGACCTCAGCACAGGGGCGGGAAAAGCCTCAGCAGCGAAAGGGTTAAATAGTAAAATAATGTAAATTTGCAAATTTTTAATTTTTCATTTACTTGTTTTTCCTTTACAGAAGTATTGCTGGGATGAAAGGTTCTAAACTGTAGGGTCCTATCTCCTCCTTCCATCTAAAATGGGTTGCTAAGGGGAAAATTTTATATTCGCTAATCTCCCCATAGCACCCCCATTTTACCTGTAGAATACGGGGCAGGTGCTGAGTCCAGCAGTCTGCTCCTTACCAATAAAATATACAGTATACCAAAACGCGTTTCGCATAAAAAGCTTCATCAGTTGGTGCTAGGCTCCAGGATGTTCGGGGCAGAGCTAAAGGGTTGTTGCGAGCATTCACTCAATGGAGTCCTAAGGACTCCATGGAGGCTTTTACTGCCAGGTCACATGACCGGCTAGATCTTGCCTCTTGCGAGATCCTGAAGGTAGGAGACTGGGGACTTTTTTCTCCACTCTCACTCTGCTCCCAGTGGCCAGAAGCAGTGGATCTGGTCGCCTTTCTTACCGCGGGATGTGAGGGGAGTATTTCATTTTTTGGAGGTTTATGGCTGCAGCTAACTCATTTCGGCAGAAGCAGAATCAGTTAGCTACAGCTCTAAGTTTTAGTTAGCTACAGCTGTGAGCAATTAGCGTTAGGACTTTGTGATCCGTACAGAGGCGTAGGGAGGTCATGAGCCCCCCATGTTTTGCTCACAGACTGGGAAATGAGAAGGTGAATTGGTGCAGTGACATTGTTTGCATTATATGCGAATAATGCCACTGCCTTAGAACAGAGAAAAAAATACTTTTTGCAATCGTTATTCTTTTTTCCACTCTTTATTTTTACACATTATATGGTCATGTTTGGTATCATCGGAAAGGCCAGGATCTATCCTTTCCAGTGACCCTTCATTTGACCTTGTATATTGGGTTATCATTGCTTTCTTTAGTCAAAATGGAGCAGTTCTCTAGACTGGGAATGATTGGGGGTCACTCTGAACCTGTCATTGTGGGAGCATGTATGTATATATGTTAGTATACGATTTGACAAGGATCAGTTGGTAGCCTATGAGCGATAACAGGGAACTGATAAAGAATCACTAGACGGATGTAGTGGTGCGCAATATAACAATTGGGGAGAATATTAAGTTTTACATTGGACAATCACAGGAGAAAAAGAGGGTTTTTTTAACCCTAAACTAGCATAAACATACAAGTCCAACTCAATGAGTAGAACTCTTTTTCTGCCTGAAAAATGGAGGTAATTGACAAAATGAAGAAATAAAACTTAACTTTTAATAGCAAATGGATAAAAGTTGAAAAAGAGAAACAATATATATACAAAAATAAAAAACAGACTGACCTTGATCAAGGTCTACACAGAAAACGTGATTAAAACAAAAGTGCCACTGTATATATTCCTATATGAGTAGTAGCCTACTAACTTGATAATTATTATTCTTTATTCTTTAGTTCAATAATTAAAGTAGTTTGGTGCCAAAATAGTATATAGGCACTAGGAAGAGGAAACAGTTGAGGAGAAAGAGTGTCAAAGGGAGTTTTACTCCACCCAATTGATAATTGCTACGATCCGGGTGTTTGAATAATCAACCCAGCAGAAGAATATAACAACCAAGCTTCTACCCACTAGGATAAGCAAACCAGTAAACTTGCAAGGCGAACAGATATTCGTCTTTTTAGTCGGATTCTCAATATGAATAATTGAATTCTTCACTTAATTGTTGCTAATATTGCATATTAACCTGCATCTCAGTACCATTCAGAACAATTTCTAAGGAACACCAGATGGTTAAGCCTCACACAGAGGGACACCAATATCAGAGCCTGTAGCAGGATAACATAATTAAATCAATTCTGCTGGGGTGAAAAAAAGAGAGATCGGGATGGAGATTCCCCACTCCCCTCACACCCGAGGTGCGTTTCGCCTTTCTAAGGCTCATCAGGAGTGCTTGAAGCTTGATGTTTTTCTTAATAAGAAAAGTCTTCCATCTTGCCACTCTACCCCATAGCCCAGACATGTGAAGAATACAGGAGATTGTTGTTACATGTACAACACAGCCAGTACTTGCCGAATATTCCTGCATCTCCTTTAATGTTGTTGTAGGCCTCTTGGCAGCCACCCTGTCCAGTATTTGTCTCATCTTTTCATCACGTTTGGAGGGATGTCCAGTTCTTGGTAATGTCACTGTTGCGCCGTATTTTCTCCACTTGATGATGACTGTCTTCACTGTGTTCCTGATATATCTAATGCCTTGGAAATTCTTTTGTACCTTCTCCTGACTGATACCTTTTAACAATGAGATCCCTCTAATGCTTTGGAAGCTTCTTTGCGGAGCATGGGTTTTGCTGTAGGATGCGACTAAAAATATGTCAGGAAAGACTTACCAGAACAGCTGAACTTTATTTGGGGTTAATTAGAGGCACTTTAAATGATGACAGGTGTGTAATGACTCCTATTTAACGTGATTTTTTATGTGATTGCTTAATTCTGAACACAGCTACATCCCCAGTGATAAGAGGGTGTGCAAACGTACGCAACCATACTATTTTATTAGTTTTGAATTTTTACTTCCCTCCACCTAAAAGATTTCAGTTTGGTTTTCAGTTTAGTTGTACATTTTAAAGGTCATATTAAAAAAAGGAAGAAATTCTGAAATGATTTATCTTTGACTTTTTTTACATCACAGAAAACTGACATTTTAACAGGGGTGTGTAGACTTTTGCTATCCACTGTAAATCCTGAATGTATATATTTATTTAAAATACTTAAATATAAAATAATGTGTCAATAGTATGAGTGCACCAAATTACATTTTCTAATTTTTATTTTAAACCCCATGAAATATGGATTGTGAAATAGCCAGAAATCTAATATTTCACAGATGTAGTATTTATTCTTCTTATGTAGAGAAAAGAGAAAGCTTTGCCAAGATGGCACACGGCACAAAAATACAGCAAAAAAAATATAAAAATGTGTGTAAATATCTACAATATTTCATTTTTATAATTGAGTGATACTTTAGAAATTGAATAAAAAATTAAAACAACTAGGTAAAACAAGGATATTGCCAAGTGCCACTTTAGAAGGTTGGTAATTCCTTTGTTATTTAAAACACTTAAGGTATTCTTGTGTTTAAGACAGGATGTAAGTAAATGTGCCAATCCAGTTAATTAAAATTCCGAAACTGTTATCCATGTCCAATTTGGACACGTTTTGCTTATTAAAGTACAATGTATAACCAAGAAGTCTGTTTGAGACAGCTGGAAGAAATGCCACATCCTATAGTTATAGTAAACAACCATGTGGGTGGGAAAATAAGAAGCAGCAAGAAAAACAGGATACTATTGCCCAAAGGTTATTTCTAAAATAACAATTCCCCTTTGAATTTGTAGTTTATATTGTTATGTACAATATTAATTTATTTTAAAATGCTCATGTATATTATAATTACCTAATAGTATAAACACCAAATGCATTTTCTCAGTTATTATTTAATCCTACTACAATTGTGCATAATGATATGCTGCTGTGAGAGCAGATGATAAAATATTTAATTCTGCTTGTGTTATACAAACAAGTCTAAAAAAATTGCATGAAGTGTAATTTATTGATTCTAAGTGACACATGTGATGCATCTAAACCAGAGATTTCTCCTAACTTTTTAAACATTTCTTCCCCTCCCCTCCTCAACATTAATGGTAGCACAAGAAGTATATAATTATTATATGCAACTGCCTGTGTTTGTTTTCTGTCAGTGGAGGCACAAGAAAATAATACTGAAAACAAGATTAACACTTTCTGTATCAAAATTATTCATACAAAATGTCACATTGAAAAACAATGAAAAACCTCAACAAGCATATAAAATCCCATTTCCATACTTTATTTTTATTTTTAGTATCCTCCCTGGAGAAAGGATTATTAGCTTACTCCCTGGGTAGAAATGAAGATCTCTGTAGATCTTACTGTCACCCTATACAGTTACAGTTACAAGTTTTTATAAAATGTTAACAAGTTCCATAGCGCTGTACAATGGGACACAGAACAACAAATATACACACAGGTTCAACACACAATACAGTAGGTGAGAGGACCCTGGTCAAGAGCTTACAATCTAAAAGGATAGGGGTGACACAGTAGGTGAGGGTTAATAGAGAATGTGAAATAACAGAGTGCATGTGGGCTGTGTGGGAAGATGCAGTAGAAAATGAACAGAGGGGGATTAAGGAGTAAAATGATAGGCTTCTCTAAAGTAATGTGTTTTCAGAGACTTCTTGAAGGACTGGAGAGACGGGGAGAGTCTGATGTTGTTGGGGAGGAAGTTCCATAGAAAGGGGGCAGCTCGGGAGAAGTTTTGAAGGCGAGAGTTAAGGGTGCGGGTATGTGAAGCTGATAGCATAAGACCATTGGCAGAGTGAAGTGGTCAGGATGGAATGTACCGCTAATAAGGGAGGAGATGTAGACAGGGACGCGGTTGTGGAGAGCATTGTATGCAAGTACCAATGTTTTGAATTTGATTCTATAGGAGACAGTAAGCCAGTGTAGAGATTAACAAAGGGACGAGGTGTGAGAGATGCGGGAGGTGAGGTGGATGAGCCTGGCACAGGCATTCATAACAGACTGCAGAGGGATAATCTGGCATCTCTTAAAGCCAGAGAGGAGGAGGTTACAGTAGTCAAGGTGGGAGATAATAAGTGTTTGGATGAGCATTTTAGCAGAGTCCTGATTAGGAAAGGGACAGATGCGTGCAATGGTTTGTTATGTGGAAGTAGTAGGATTTGGTTAGTAACTGAATGTGAGGAGTAAAGGAGAGATCAGAGTCTAGGAGGAATGTAAAGAAGTTGGAAGGAGCATCCACCCTGTAATAGAAAGTTGGAAAAATATTAAGACTGCATTACTGAAATAAAATACGGGATATACCCAGAGCGAGCTCTAGGGTTAATCATTACTATACACTGATATGATTAAAGCAGTTATTATTGCTGCAAATCCCTGTACAGTACCGATAGAAGGTGTTACTGTAATTTCCATATACAGGCATTATGCCACATACAGACATTCTATTTTATATTCTATTGGTATTTTCTGTAAGCTACATTTTATTATCTATCGGTATCACATTTACTAGATCTGACACAAAGGCCACTTCTGCCTGTATGCTAATAATGCAGACCCTGAGTGAAATTGTGCAAGAGAAGGGGACACCATCTAGACTTTATAACCTTTTATCCTAGAAATATTTCTTTAAAGGACAAATTAAGACATGCGAGAATTAAAAATGAGAAAATTCACATTATTTTGCTCTTTTAATTATCTAACAATCTTTGTGCAAACCTCAACATAAGTACAGCAACCAATAAATCAAGTCCGAGTGTAAATAAAAGTGCACGGGAGAGAGATGTTTAAAGTAAAAATGTGGGTCTTAGTGTATAATGCAAGTTATAATGTAAAATGCAGCTTTTACAACATTGTGAGTTACATATTTAAGAGTCTGTTCACAAAGCACCGAAATTGCATGCAATTTTGGGGCTTTGCGTTTCAGCCCATTTCCCCACATTTCGGCGGTTCTATTTAGCAAATGGTCACTGTATTTTGCTGAAATTGGAGTTGCTGAAGCAGTTATCAGACGGATATCCACTGAATTGTGCTGAAATAGCAACAACAGATTCCATCGCACTGCAAGAAAAAAAAAAGGAAGGTTCCTATTCTCCTAATAGGAGTATATATCAATAAAATGTGTTCAATAAATTTAAAAAATCCTTAAAAAAAGAATAAGGTTTGTTACAAAATAAAAAAAATCTTTTAAAAACTGAAGAAAACCAAAAATTTTGTCTAAACAATATAAAAAGATGTTCTAATAATTTTCATTTGCTGAAAATGAAAAGAAAACACAGGGATTAAAGAATGTTTTAAAAGATATTCAGGGTTATTCAAAGAGAGTCGAATTGGCCACCGAATTGCAACGGACAGTGAACTTCCCAACAATTGCGTGGCCATTCGGCTATATAGAAAGCTAGCAGCTCGCCAAATATTGGCAAATTGCCAGCGAAATACGGTGATCTTCAGCGGCAGTGAAATCCCCCTAGGGAAGTACTGTAATGGTTAAGCTATTCAGAGAACACCGAACAGCACCGAACTGCCCAGATTTTTGGTGGTTTCATTCGACAGCTTTAAACAGGCGAATCCCATAGGTTCAATGCAAAAAAAATTCCTTGTTTTTTATTAAATATTTAATTCAACTCTTTATGTAGGATTCTTTAGCCTTTTTCAGGAATTTTTTTTCCTATCTTTTAAAAAAAATGTTTTTTTCTGTAACAGACCTTTGCATTATTATTCATATAACCTTATATATTATTACCAAGGCCTTTTCGTGCAGTATCGTTTTTTACAAACACCTTTTAAAAGTGGTTGTTTTTTTTACCCGTTTGGCTTGTTGGCTTTTACCGGCGGCTGGTCGCTGCTCTGTTCGGCAGGTCGTTGGCTTTTTTCAGATCAATTCAGCGATTTTGCAGCGGATCGTCGGATGCATTCGGCGTTTTTTTGGATCAATTAGTATTTTTTTGGCAGTTTTCTGGATTGATTCAATGGGTTTTTGGATGCAGGCGACAGTTTTCCAGTGTTTTTTTTCAGATGCATTCGATGGTTTGTTCCCTGCACTTAGGGGACCCTGCAGTAAATGCTGAATTCGGAACAAAAAGGAGAATTAGGAATGAGACTTTTTTAATTAAATCCTAAAGGATTCGCAGGCAAACCTGTCGATTTGAAACCCCCAAAATCAAAGCATTTTGCCACAATTTGGTGCAGTTCGTCATTTTGCGAAAAGAAAACAACCAGTAGAGCCATTGTGATTTACAGGTATAAAGTAAAATAGGGGATTTTACCATTGGGTTAAGTGAGTTAAAGGTTTACTCTACTGGTGTGTGTAAACTCAAGGGTTAGTACATGCTACAGTTTTTGCATGCCCTGAATGTTTACATCTGTTAAAGTGTGAATACATGTGCGTAACTGTATGATTTTAAACTTTCTGCCATCTAGCCCATGGTTGCTGCATAAGGCTACGTCTAATAAAGTTCTTCAAATCAACAAGAGCCTTGTACGATAGAATTAAAAGGAGACAGACCCTGGAAGGTTGTTTTTTTGCATATTTACAGAGCTGAATATAGTAGACTTTGTCCAAAAGCACTCTAATTTAAATGCAGTCCTATAAAAATAGGAACCTGTGAAAGTACCTACATATTACATCTTGAACAATTGTGTTGCATTGTTTAAAAAAATATTTAACAAGCTAAAGTGGTCAGGGTGCATAGAGTGGTGGTTTCAAACCCTCAGTTAACTTATTTAGGTTTATGTTATGTTTATGTTATTTATGTTTATTAGAGATGTGCACGCATTTTTTTTTCATTTTGTTTCTGCTAGTTCGGTTTTTTAAAAGTTTTGTTTTGGATCCTTTCGGCCCATTTTCGTTTCAGCTCGTTTAGTTTCGGCTCATTGTTTGGTATCGATTTTGGTTTCGTGAAATTGGGGAATTTCTGTTTTTCGGATCGTCTGTTCTATTTGTTTCAAAGGGTCCATTTCGTTTTGACTCTAGACGTATGGTATTTCGGATGCTCCGATATTTTGGTCGATACAGTAATTCTGCTGATTCGTTCCTTCGGAAGTATCGTTTATTACAGGGCTCAAAATTTCAGGTCCTGAGCTACTAGCCTGGTCTTCTATGTTACTCGCTATCAGTTAACCTACCTAACCCAGTCCCATACTGCACATTGTCCTTGCAGGGATAGTCACTGCTCTATGTAAAACATATATGGCACTGAAGGGGTGTTGGTTTCAGAAAATCCCGTTATCCACTGAATCCATTCAGTGGATGATGGGTATTATACAGAGGGGGTCTGTATTAGAGACCCTCTCTGATTCCGATTAAGCTGTCACCATCCAGAACGGATGGTGATCATTTAAACATTACAGATAGCCCTGCAGGGCTTTTCATATGGTCCAGGGCTCTCTGCATCACTCAGCCCTGGATGTAAGGCAGTGCAAGGGCTCCTGTGCCTGCCTGTGTGTGTGTGGTGAGGTGCAGGGGGTGTGGAATGAGACCATTCTATGCCTTATAAACCCTTGCGCTGAACGTGTGATGCCGGCTAGCGATGCTGGTGTTACATTATTTTCTATGGCAGAACTAATATATGGAGGGTGCAGGGCAGCATGCAGCCAATGTATACAGCAGGGCCAGACCATGACATTGTGTTGCCTGGGTCCAAAGATGATATGCTGCTGCCCCCCCCAAAACTATTCCCACAATACACACCCATGCTTATCACAGAGCTCCATACCAATAAAACTCACAGTAATACTGTGTAATGTGTGACATGAGGGCTGCATTTATATATGGGGGCTGCATTTATATGTGGGGGCTGCATGAATTTGTGGGTGCTGTGAGGGTATGGTTGATTTGGGGACCAAGAAGGGCTGTATAGAAGATGTGTTAAGGAGGCTGTGTCCCCACTGTAGAGTCACAGGGTTATTCGGAGAGTGGTGAAAAGCAGGAGAATTACTGGAAAACTGAAAATTCTAGGTCAAAATAGGCAATTCTGTAAGTGAGAGAAATTGGAGAATTTTTCTGGTTTGGCTATTTTAACCTAGAATTTTCACTTCTCCAGTCATTCTCCTGCTTTTCACCGCACTCTGAATAACCCTGTCAGTGTGTGGATGCATTTGTGATTTGTGCACGGTTTAAAATGGCAAGGAGAGCCAGGAAGGAGTTAACTGCAAAATTTAGAGGAGCTGATTACTTCCCATGCATTCCTCCCCTGAGCCCCCCCCCCCTGCAGTGTCCACTCACCTCAGCTGTGATCAGGGAATGTGACATGAGTTTGTGGCTCTACAGCTAGTGGCAGAAAGTCCTCTCCACTTGGAGCAGTGACAGAGGGGCCAGTGGACCAGACAGCTCTGTGATTTCCTGCCTAGTTTCTGTTTAAGTGAAATCACCTGATCACAGCTGAGGTGAGGGAGCACTACATTGCAAACAATGGGCTGCACACATCTTCACGTTTAACTCCTTCCTGGCTCCCACTGCCAATTTAAACAGCACACATCACACAAAATAAAGGGCAATAAAGTATTTTTTTTCCGGGGTTTATATTAAGAAAATCTGTTTCTTGTTTGCCAAATAAAGTAATTTCCCCCTTCTTCCGAGGGGGGGGGGGGGTGTCAGGTGATCATACCTCAGGTGGAGATTGTTTCTTGCACAGGCACTTTCCAACATGCTGCCTTGAAGAGGCACCATTGCCTGTTCTTGCCTTCCATCCAGATTCCACTCTGTGATGTGTGACCTGCCCCTGCCTGACACGCTGTACAACTGCCGGGGAGTACAGGAAGAGAGGAGATGTCACATGGTCTCTGTTGTGACAGGATCATGGAGGACCCGCACAAGGCAGACACAGTATTTATTTTCAAAGCCTAAAAGGAAGGGATATGAATCCCTCCTCCTGCAGACAATGACTAGCCGGCAGGTAAAAAGCCCTGATTAGTGCTGGTGTCAGTATGGAGCCGACACTAGCACCTGAAAGGGATTACAGACCAATTTTTACTCGCCCCCTGCCAAACTCTTCTCGCAAATTGCAAGAGGGCGAGTGGAAATTTTAACCCCTGGTTTATTTTGACAGATCCTTTTTTTCTTATGATTATGCATTGCACAACTTTATTTAATTATAGAAAATATCAATATCTTGTACTGTTAGACTGGGGATTTAGGGAACAGCTAATTAAATATTTAAAATAAATATATTATTGATGCAGAAGAAAGCACTGGAACAAGTGAAAAAAGTGACTGAAAATACGAAATTACGAAATCAGCAACAGAACCGAAACGATACGAAAATACGTTGTCCGAAATGAACCGAAACGGAACCGAAATCGCCAATAGAACGAAAATGACTTGCGATTTTACAAATTTTATGTCCATACGAAATAACTTAATTTTTTCGTTTCGTATTGGGAAATATTTTGGATGGTGTGTATTTCATTGCTGGTCCGGTTCGGAACGTCGAACGAATCCAAAGCACCAAATTGCCACGTTTCGTGACATAAACGAATCGGTACGAAATGCACATCCCTAATGTTTATATAGATCTGTTTTAACAAACATTATGTAGTTGAGTCATTACCATATATACGTATATACAAGTGGTTATTCATTAACCTCTGAAATTGCCACCAAATTGCCCCGAACTGTTAATTTCTTCATTTGGTGCAATTTCAGGGCAATTCGTCTACTGACTAATCTGTCAATTTGAAAGATACTGGCAAACTGACAGCAAACTACAGTGCAATTCTCCACAGTTTAACGCAATTTGGCGGTGTTCGTGGCATTCGACGGCATCAAAATTGCCCTATAGAAGACTTTTGTGACTTCTATTCACAGAACACCGAACTGCAATGAAATTGAGACGAAATGCCCTGTTTTTTTGTCTTTCAGTTTGACAGGTTGAAACAGGTGAATCCCATAGGATTCAAAGAAAAACGTAATATCATTTTTAACTTTGTTTTAAAGACTGTTTATTCTTTTGATTTTCAGCCAAAAGCCTTTTTATTTTTCAGAAGATCTTTTTGTATTTTTTAGACAGAATTTTGGTTTCCCAATTTCTTAAAAAAAGCAGTTTTTAAAAAAAATTATTTAATAGACCTTTATATTCTATATGAAGGACCTTTTTTATTATATAGACTCATTTTAATATTTTTTTATTGGTTTAAACACCTATTAGGAGAATAGGAGAATTCCATTTTTTTTCTTCAGTTTGGTGGAATTTGGCAATGCTAATTCCTCGCAGTTTGGCGTTTTTAACTTTTAACTGCTTCAGCGACTCCATTTTCTGCAAAATAATGTGATCATTCGCTAAATAGTGAATTCACCATATTTTAGGTGAAATGGAGTGTCCGAAGTGCACCTAAGTACTGCGACAATCAATGCAACGAAATAACATGTTATTTTGGTGCATTGTGAATAGACCCTACAAAGTAACCAAAGT
Organism: Leptobrachium leishanense; assembly: GCA_009667805.1. Taxonomy (NCBI): domain Eukaryota; kingdom Metazoa; phylum Chordata; class Amphibia; order Anura; family Megophryidae; genus Leptobrachium; species Leptobrachium leishanense. Next base: position 122,201,164 of record CM019067.1, on the reverse strand, counting down.
GTGAAGTATTTTTTTAGACAAAAAGACTTATTCAGAAAGCACCGAAATATCAGTGAAATTTCAGCGCTTTCTCATTTGGTGAGCTTTGTCGATTCCAGTACACCGACCCTGCGATGAATACCCTATTCAACGCAGGGTCCCCAAAGTGCGCAGAATGTGGAGCTGCTGAAGACTGTCAAACAGACCACTGTAGACCGCCGATCTGCCCATATAATGCCTCCACCAAACGTCGATCAGCCTACCGAAGACAGCCGAACAGATTGTCGAATGCCACCAAATTCACCAAAAATCTGGACTTTTCACTGACACTTCATTGCAGTTTGGTATTCTCTAAATAGATTAGGCTAGGGTCAGATGAGCGCATTCTATGCGGACTGTGCGTCCGTGCACAACGGACGTACTTTCTGACTGACGACAAGGTAGTGGCCACACAGTCCGTTTCTATGACTGACGTTTTTTTTGACTGATGTAGAAGGGAAAATAAATTAATATGAAAAACATTTTGTCCGTCAAAATGCTGGACGTCAAAAATGCAGTCCGTCTGACTACGTTCCATCACTCACACACAAAGCTATGTGGACTTTGCGGACGCAGCCACTCTGTGCGTCCGTTCTAGCATATTTACGTTCTTGCCTAACCTGCGTCCGTTTGCCGCGTCCGTTATGCGTCCGCAGTTCCGTGTGGACGTACTTTGTGTGTGGGGCTCCATTGGTCATGATTATATGCTATAACGGCTGTACAAATGTGCGGCAACACGGACTTGATCAGTGCGCTCGTCTGACCCGAGCCTTAAGCATTGCTTCTCTATGGGCCAATTTTGCTGCCGCCAAAGATTGCCGAATTGGGCATAAACTGCGGTGAACTACACCTTATTCGCTGTCAATTAGCCAGTATTTGGCGAATTGACAGCTTTCTGAATAGACGAACTGCCATGAAATTGCATCGTACGGTGAAATTCACCATTTGGTGCAATTCGTTGGCAAGTTCGGCACTCTTTGAATAACCATTATAATAAATTAAATATAATTTGCAATAAATATAAATTAATATTTTATTTTAAGCGATACATGTTCCAGTTGTAGTGTTATGCAGCATGTAAGCGCAATCTAGTAAGATAAATTCTAATGAGGATATTTCCTTGTCAGAAGACAGAAGAAAGGCAAACCACAGCATAAAAAACAATGTTTGTGACAATTTACAATATTTCTGTAGCAATATACTTAGACAAGAGAAAATATTGTAAAAACCTTAAACATGTTCATACCAAATATAGCTTGTCAGTCTACTGCCACGTAACATTTACATTAATGTTCTAAAGTCAGGATAATAGGAATGCTCATTATTTTTTCTTACAAGACCTCATTAGCTAGAGAAGAGCGCACAGTAGTAGGTAGTATTGAATAAAAGAGAAAGAAATGTGGACAGGTAGGGCATTATTCTAATAATGGACACAAAAATCAGACCCAATAAGACACAATACCTCCTAGAGATAGACAGTAGGTGGTAATTAAAAGAGAACACAAGGACAAAGCCTCAACTTACAACAACACAAAATTAAAAATTTATCAAGGAAATATTTATCTTCAAAAGAACATTAAAAGAGACCATTGTTGTTTTCTATAAACACATAAAATAAATTGATTTATATTATACAACAATAAAGATATACTTTACAAAAGGAAAATACTTTTACTGTCAGATTCTATATTAAATGCCAGCCTGAAAGGGCACAAGGTTTTCCATGGAGGACTGTCTTTTGAAAAGGGAATCTGTGGGAGCTTGATATATTGCCGAATCTGTGCTGGAAGGGTTATTTAGTATGTTATTGCAATCTACAGGAATTCATATATGTCTCATTTTACTCTTCTATAGCTGTATTAAAGTAACAGTAACAATGTACAGTATATGCAACATTCACCTACAGGTCTATTTGATAAAAGGTGAAACGCAGGAGAACTGGCAGGAGAAGAGAACAATCTAGACCAAATTGTCGATTTAGAAAGTGAGATAAATGGGAGAATTTTTCTGATTTGGATATTTTAACTAACAGGGTTATTCAAAAAGATCCAAATTGTGGCCGAAAGGTAAGGAACAGTGAAATTCAGCGTATGATTACCTTTCCTGGCCATTCGGCTATCCAGAGAGCAGGCAGTTCGCCAAATGTTGGCGAATTGCCTGCACATACGGTGCCTGTTCGAGGGCAGTGAATCCCCATAGAGAAGCAATGCTTTGTCTATTCAGAGAACAAAAACCAGCAGTGAAAAGTTGCCGAGTTTCCCTGCTATTCGGAGGTTTCATGCGGCAGGTTTATTCTGGCGAATCCCATAGGCTTCAATGTTAAAAATATTCCCGTTTTAATTTAATGTCTAATAAACCGTTAATTATAATGTTCTGCTGTAAAAAGTCTCTTTGTGTATAGATTTTTTAGGATCTTTTTAGGCAGTTTTCGGGGGGTTTTTGGGAATTATTTTTTTAAATCGATTTTTCTTTTTTCTGTAACAGCCCTTTTTATTATCATTCATTGGATCTTATATGTAAATTTCAGACATTTTCGTTCTGTAGTTTCTTTGCAAACAGTGTTTCACTTTTGAAACATTCAAGCGGTGGTGCTTGCTGAATACACCACAGGGTCGCCAAAATGGGATCGCCAAATCGCACCATATTGAAGAGAACGAAAAGTCACCAAACATGCTGTGACTTTTCGATTCTCTCTGAATAACCCTGCTAAAATTTTCACTTTTCCCTATTCTCCTGAGCTTCACCTTTAGTGAATAGACCTGGCGAGTAGACCTGGTGCCGGAAGGCACGTCAGTACGGGCGCACATTGTGCACTCATCTAACCCTTACACACCATGCCTTACACACCATGCATGTCCAGCAAGGAATAGTTCATCTTCCCACAGATGCAGTTCATTAATTAATCCCTTAATAAATTAATTGCACCGAATTGAAGAGAACGAAAAGACACCGAACGTGCATTGACTTTAAGATTCTCTTTGAATAACCCTGCATGTGATGTAAAGAGTGAACCAAAGAAAGTAAAATAAGTCACTCCAGAACCAAGGTACCCGTGTTGATTAAATTACAACTCCTACAGGTCTATTCACTAAAGGTGAAACTCAGGAGAATTGGCAGAAGTGAAAATTCTAGGTCAAAATATCTCTCCCATTTATCTCACTTTCCAAATCGGCTATTTGGTCTAGATTGTTTTTTCTCCTGCCAATTCTCCTGATATTCACCCTTTAGTGAATATACCTGATAGTCTTTTGAAAAAGAAAAAGGAATCTAGGTACTCCACTGGTGCTGAAATAGTGTCAGCTTTACTTGATGGACATTGGTGGCAATGTTCCAGCCAAATGTGAGTTTGTCAAGCTTCTTTTTGGTCTTCAGAAGGGCCACATTTGACTGAAACTTTCCACCAATGTTCAATCAATAAGGCTGCCATTATTTTTCAGCCACTGGAGTACCTGGATTCCTTATTTTTCTCAAACGGGATGTACATAGAGTCATATATGTATGACTGTATCCTCTCAATTCCACTGTTATTGTTATTGGGGAGTTTTGAGAGCCGAAGCACCAAACATAGATACTGTATATCCAGCCTCAGATGTCAGGAACCTGCACAAGACAGAATAATTGCTGAATTCACATAGGAAGCTGCTTCTCTGAGGAGTCACCGGATGAGATATAAATAGCGCTTGCGTATTGCAGTATCAGAGTTCTGAATATTATGAGACGTCGGTTGGGAGCATATTGAACACGCAAGTGCTACTTTTTACCTAGTCAGGCGTTTACAGTTATTCTTTTACCTGTAGCTTCTGAGATCTGGAGCTGAAGATTGTATTTAAGTCAATGTTTTCCAAAGGGAAATTTACCGCATAGAAATACAATTTCCCAATTTTTAACTTTCAGTGCAACAGTAAATAATAGTTAGCATATAAAAAGTAGTAATGTTATCTATTTATTGGGGAGAACATCATTCACTTACAGGGTTATTCAAAGAGAGCCGAACTGGCCCCAAAATTACACCGAATGGTGAATTTCCACGTACGGTACAATTTCGTGGGTATTCAAAAGCTGTCAGTTCACCAAATATTGGCGAATTGCCAGCGAAATACGGTCACCCAGGACATACTTGAAAACGAGATAAATCTCATTGTATCTTTCTGGTAAAATACTTTGGGCCCGATTACATTCTCTGCGCAAGTGGTTTCGCGTGCGCAAATGCGCATTTGCGCGAGGGGAAAAACCATTTGCGCGCAACGTCGTATTCCTATCTATGCGCAAGGAACGCGCGTTAACGTCTACCGTGGGTGAACCTGTACGTTTGTGTGCTGGTACGCGGATGGTATTTCAATCTGCGCGCAATGAAGGTTTGCGCGAATTTTTCTAACGTCTTGAAAAGCAGGTGGTAACTGTAAATTTGATCGTCCTGGCCGAAATGAAATACACCAGCACAAAATAAAAAATACAGCACAGTACAGCTACACATTCTACACATACCCAAACAATAAAATTAATAAATTGCTTTATTTTATTTTTTCCTGCAGCATATACTGTATACTCAGATTGACTTTGACAGGCGCAACAACCTAACGTTAGAAAATGGTGGTTCTTAATTCTGATTGGCTGAATCCCGTGAAAAAAACAGTCCGAACACAGATTTCTGCGCGCAACGTACTTTGCGCACATTTTTGCGTGTCGTTTTTACGCACAAAAATTTTTGATGGATGAAAAAATGCGCTCGGATCGAAATACCACGTTAATTTTCACGCGATCACGTTTTTGCAATTGCGCAGAGAATGTAATATAGCCCTTTATAAATAAATAAATAAATACATTTTCGACGGCAGTGACCTCCCCATACAGAAGTAATGGTAAATCTATTCAGAGAACTACAAACAGCACTGAAATGTCAGTGAAATGCCCGGATTTTCGGTGTTTTCATTCGGTGAATGCTGAATTTAGTGCAGGGTTGGCGAATAGGACTAGTCAAAGTGCGGGAATGGGAGAGCACCGAAATGTCGGTGACATTGTGGTGCTCTTTGAATAACCCTGTATATGTCTGATCTTTCCATCCAGAAAATATATAAACGTCTCTTTTCTATCTTCTTGGGAATTATTTTAATAAAAAAGTGCATGTTAAGAAACAGAAACTTACTTTTTCAGGCTTTGATTCCAATCTATTCTTCATTGTGAGAAGTTAGCATCTGCACCGTGTGCATGTTCAACTTATAGTGAATAAAAAATAATAAAATAGATTAGGTGGGAATTTATGCTGTAGCAGAACAGATGGAAACTCAAACACCTAAGCAAAGTTACAAAATATGTCAAGTTGGTCTATTTAGTTTAGATGCAACAAAATATTGGCTGTTATTAAACTTTCCATAACAAGTATTTAAAAACACAAGCTGATTTACTTAAGGGAGCACAAAGCTATTAAAAAAAGAAGTACATCTGAAAAGTGTTACATACTGTACCTGGTGCAGCTAAATAGTTAAGCATTATACAAATAAAACAGTGTAATACTCTTAGTATTAGCGTCTACTGTCAATGGAATAGAATACGAATGGTAATCTTCTTTCATTTTAAACATGTTCCTGCTTACTGAACTGTTTCATTTCTATTAAAATTGGATGATTGCTCGTGAAAGTTGAGAATCAGTTCTTTTTTTGCTTTGTTTTCCATATTGTACACTGCACCTCCAACACTCTATTCACATTCCTTTTAGTTTGTATAAAGTTTATTTTGACTGTTACATTTTTTCAGTTAGGTATATATGTTTTATATATATATATATTGGTTTTGTTATTTTTTTTAACCTAAAGAAAAAAAAATCCAAACTATTCTTAATCAATATATATTGAAGTGATGTGGGGGATATATATTTTTTACAGTGATTTACATTCCAGAACTATCCCACATCACCCCTACGCCCATACACCGCTCCCCCTAACTTTCCTCCTCCCCAACAGCACTCCTTCTCCTCCCTCCATCTCCTCTCCCAACACCCTTCATGACAGGCGGTAAAAAAAAATTACAGGGTACAATACAGGGGGGTAAGGCGACAGGATGGATACAAGAGGGCGGCAAGGTACGAGTAATGACAGATGTGTGTGTAGTATATAACCTACATGTAGTGCACATGTGTTTTTTGGCTACCATATGTTATACTTTATTCCTATTGGTGTATTGTTTAGACTAGATTGCGATCAGAGATCTCGAGATACTACACCCCCCTCCCATTTTTGCACTTATTTTATCTTTGTTAACCCCTTAGTGACCGGGCGGTTTTACACAAATCCGTCCTTTAGTGACCACTGCTGTTTTTACGTTTCTGCGCTGCTCGTGTTTTAGATCAAATTTTCCTCTTACTCGTTTATTCAACCCACACATATTATACACCCTTTTTCCCGCCATTAAATGGACTTCTAGAAATAACCATTATTTCCATCATATCCAATAATTTTATAATAAAAAAATATGAAATATGATGAAAAAAATGGTAAAAACACACTTTTTCGTAATTTAATCCCCTAAAGCTATAACCACCAATAAAAGACCCCGGCTAAATAGTTTCCAAATTTTATCCCGAGAATATAAATACCCAATTTTTACATGTTTTTTTACCTTTTAACCCTTTCACTGCTGAGCCAGTTCACCTATGTGCGCTGCGCTCATTCTGACCATTTTGTGCTAATTATTTTTAGATGACAGCCTAGGTCCTATTTAATTAAACTCCCCCCAGACAAAAAAAACTTTAAAAAAAAAAACATTTTTTTATTTTATTTAATTATTTTATTATTTTTTTTTATTTAATTTTTTTTTTAAAATTTTTTAAAACCAAACCTGGTCATGTTTGGTATCATTGGAAAGGCCATGATCAGGCCTTTCAAATGATGTCAAATATGACCATCTAGCTGCCATGGATCGGGAGATAGGGATTCCTTAGGATCCCTTATCTCTACATGGCAGCTAGAGGGTTAACTGGCCCACTGACATCCTCACACATATGGTGAGGTTGTCAGTGGGTGGGGGGGACCTGGAGGCTAGGCTGACATCCAAGATGTCAGCCCCCTCCAGGTTTGAATCACGTTTTGGCGCCAATTGGCGCGCAACGTGATCCGGCGGCGAAATGGTTAATGCCATACACCGCTGGAAGGGGAGGCTCTCCCCTCTCCAGCGGTGCAAACGGCATCTCCCTAGCTTCAATGGTTGGGGAGATAGAGGGCTCCGAAGGAGCCCCCCCCCTCCCCTCCATTGAAACACATGGGGGCACCTTCTGATGACGTCACCACGCAGCGTGCGACGTCATCAGCCTCGCCTGCCCATGTAAATCACATGGGCAGGCTTCCTCCCTGTCAGATCGACGTGGGATCCGACGAGGGAGGTGAGTATCGGGCGGGAGGGGGATTTGGCGCCGCTGACGTACCCTGTACGTCATCGGGTCTAAGGGAGACCCGAACACAGGACGTACAGGGTACGTCAGCGGTCGGGAAGGGGTTAATACCTGTATTTAATATATCAATAAACCCTCCTTTTAAACATATAGGAGTAATTGATTATTAAGTCCAACCTGATTAGGACAGACATGTGAGACTTATCGTGGACACCGTGACCTGTACCCAAGGAAGCAGCTAAGAGAGGTTCTGGCGCTCACCATTAAGCAGCACCGCATGCATAGCAGTTGAGCCTGGAGAGATAAGGCTCCTGAATCGGTGAGTGTAACCAACCCCCTCTATCACACTAAGCCATTAACCACTGACGCTGTGCTATGAGAGCACTTTCTCTTTTATGTTTTCTCCACCTGAGGTAAAGGCAATACATTAAAGAAGGGAAGTGGCCACCCTATAGTTGGCACAAGGCGTTTCACTCCAGAGCCCGAATATAAGAGGCTCTGCTTCTTGTAAGTGTGCAATTATTAAACACACAATTCTTTAATGGTCATAAAACGTTGCTGCACTATTATCTTCTCTCTCTCTCCCCTCTCTTTATCTCCTATTTGGAGTGGAGACAATCAACGCCATAGGAGGAGCTGCTGTACCAGGTGTACTGCAGAGCACGTTTGGTGCACATTCTGCCATTTAGGATTTCCAGAAAAGAACATTAAGGACGCTAGATCTTCAATACGCATGGGAAACTAGCGTAAGGTCATTCATACATCCCTAAGTGGACGCCAAATTATCTGGACTTGGGCCACACTTTTTATTACGACGGCGATACGTATATCTGCACTAGCCTGCATTATATACACCTACTGTCACTGTTGCACTTTAATACTGTGTAAATAGTAAGATCAATTGCGGCACTAGCACTTTCTATTTGCACGACTAAAAGTTGCATACATCCCTAAGGCTAGGGTCAGACGAACGCAGCTTTAACGTGCGTTTAGCCGCACAAAATCACGGCCGTGCTAGCAGCAAATGACGTCCAATGCCGGGGAACACACGAAGTACGGCCGCACGAAAGTTCGTCCGCGCAACGCAAGTGGCAAACGAACGCATTTTTTTCGAGAACGTCAAACCGCTACTACTGACGTACAGAGTGCGCTGCGGCCGCATAGCGGCGTGTGTGTGTGATTGGGAGACATCAGACGCTGCTAATGTCCGGCCAACATAACGTCCAGACACAAAAGTGTTTTATTGATGATCCGTACAAAATCACGGACGAAAAGGCGCATCGTATGAACCGCTACCTGCGTATTCCGTGAAAAAATATGTCCGTTCGTTCGACCGCACTTTTCCACGGTCGACGCGAAAAATGCGTTCGTCTGACCCTAGCCTTAGTGGACGTCAAAATATCTGGAATTGGACTACACTTTTTACTACGGCATCAATACGCATATTTGCACTAGCTTGCACTATACACATCTACTGTCACTGTTGCACTTTAATATTGTGTAAATAATAAGACCAACTGCGGCACTAGCACTTTCTATTTATCTAGGAGCTAAATTTACACAACTAAAGTTGCAGCTTATATGAACCGTAAGGATTTATGTATATCTGATGGTCAAATCAGTACAATATTGTAAACTGTTGTATGTAATAATTGTTGCGCCACTAGGATACCTTCCCTTCTTTTCTGCTGATATCCGCACACCCCTTCGAGAGTCTGTGCTACCCCCTAGACGGCAGCAAAACAAAATAACTACTCCCACCTAGACAAGAGCGCCCATACCGACCCCCCTTCCTATTTTAGATTGCGATCATGCATGAAAACCATTGGCGCCAGCAGTAAACTACCAATATTCAATGTCAGATTGTAATCCGGTCCTTTATGTGGATGCAGTGTATCTTGTTCTTTATCCACAAATAATTGGTGATTATATTTAGCTTTCAATAGGCATGTGTTACGCATCATGAGTTTCATGGAGTGCTTTAAAAAAATCACCAATTTTATTATACTATCTGGTCTGTAAACCACCCAGCAGGTTACTTTGGATACTGAAATGCAGACAAAATCCATTGCTGACCAATTGATACAACTTAATAAAAATGAATATAAAATGTGTTTGTTGCTCATACGTAACAGAAAACAGTAGCCGTTTAAATGGGTTAAAAACTGTTGAAATCCTGAAAGGTTAGATGTTAGATGTTAGAATCTTTAAGGCCTGGTTCACACCTGGGCGTTTTGCAGCACGTTCCTACGTGCTGTAAAACGCTCAAACACTGAAATCCCATTATTTTCTATGGGCATGGATCACACCTGGGCGTTTTACAGTGCGTAGGAACGTGCCATAAAACGCCCTATACCCAAAAGAGTAGAGGAGCTTCTTTGCGGCATATTACAGTGCGTTTGCAGCCATAGCCTTCAGAAAATGCACGTACGACGCGCGTTTCTAATTGTCAAAAACGCTCATAAAACGCCCAACAAAAAAAGTGCATATGAGATACGCTCAGGTGTGAACCCAGCCATTTGGTAAAATCTTTAAATGTTTAAATGTATAAGCTACTATTGAAGTCTTTGAATGTGTTAGTTGTGTGCGCTCCTTATTGGTTTGTTGTATATTTTGTCTTGAGAAGCAGCCGCCGCTCGATATGCTTAGAAAAGGTAGAGTGCTGCCCTCCTGGTGTATTTTGTATGAGAAGAGATAACAACTCTTGGCAAGCACCTCTTCCTGTCACAGGTGTTTCATTCGCAGGCTCTTTTTAACCTTGAATCGCATGGATCTCCAGAAAGGATTCAGTACTAGTAAGTGAGTTAATCCCAGAATGGCAGTCATTAGGTGATGTACAGTAGGACCTGTCAAATGTGGGATACATTGGCGATGTTGAAAGGTTCAAGCGATTTACGGCCATATATTGTGACCTAAATTCCCATTATTTTTTAACAGATCTTAGGGTTAAAAACCTTGAATGGGTTAAAGACTGTTGAAACCCTGAATGGGTTACGAGTTGTTAGAGTCTTTAAAGGGTTAAAATTTGATAAAATGTTTAAATGTATAATCTGCTGTTGAAATTTCTTGAATGTGTTAGCTGGAATGCTCTCCTTCTGCTTTGTTGTATTTTTTGTTTTGAGGAGCACCTGACCTCGGCCCATACTATGATCATCACGCGCCTGCAGGTCTCTCCTTAGCTTCCCTGTTTCAGCGTTATATTACGTTGCATGCGTTAATCCAGCAGCCTGCACCGTAAAATGGCGCTAAGCCTCGTATGCTTGCGGCAGCGCTAAGCACAGTCACGAGCATCCTCACTATGGAGTCCATAGGACTCCATTGAGGCTAACACTGCTGGTCACATGACCTGCAGGATCTCGCCTCGCGAGATCCGACAGGTCGCTGGAGAGATTATCAGAGGGAGACTGAGGGGACTTTTTTGCCCCAGTCTCCCTCTGCTCCCGGCGGCAAGAAGAAGTGGATGGAGCTGCCGTTCTCGCCGTGGGATGGGTGGTGAGTATCCGATTTTTGGTTTTATTTTCGGCTGGTGCTGACTGATTCTGCAGAAGCAGAATCCATTAGCACCAGTTCCTAGCTGTGGATAACTTTTGAGTTAACCGCAGCAGAACGGTAATGAGCGTTAGAGCTTTGTAATCCTAACGCTATTTAACTCTTTGCGTTCTCCATGTTAAGCATAGGGAGCGCAAAGTACAGTAAACATGCTGAAACGCTCAATCTCCCAATCGCTAACGGGTTTTTTAATCCGTTAGCGTTCGGAATGTAATATGGATGGCCCGCGCTAGGGCAACCGTTGCTAACGTTAACGCTCACACAGGTGAGTGCTAACGTTAGCGTTATAATAGGGCCCCTCTATTCTTGTAATAGGGCCCCTCTATTCTTAGTAAAGGTTGAGTGCTGATCTCCTAGTGTATAATATATATTTCCATACCATGTTCCTCACAATCTGCATAATATGAATCAAAATAAAATATGCCAAGGATTTCCCAGTAGATGCAAATAATAAATATATGCGCGACATGCCACTTTAAAACTGAGCATTTCCAGTCCTAATCTTTGAAGATTAAATAATAATAATGCTAACATTATTTAAGCATTTGACTTATATACAAAGGAAACTATGATTAGGCAGATAAGAGAAGAAGTCAGCATATCAACCATGTGACAAACCCAGAGGCTATTTGAGATATGTCAGTACAACTGCCCACAGAGCTCATTTAAGACGTTGCCTGTGGGTCTGTCAGATGCCACAGTTGGAAAAAAAAAACCTTCCACTGTTTTATTTCAAGGTATTGTAATTATAAATGAATGAGAAGATGGTAAGATGCATTTGATTAAACACATACTTTGAGGGAGTAATTTTCTTGCAGAAAATGTTCAACTAAATATGGTTCAGAGATTATAGATATCAGCTTTCTTCATGTCGAGGAGGTATATTTTTTAATCTATTGTTGAATCTCGAATCTGCGCAAATTAGTTTTTATTAACTTACTGCAGACCTGTATTGTTATTGACTTATACTGTACTATTACTTCTGCATATGTTTTGCCAGAATAATATGTTTTGATAACTTTATTGACTACACATGACGTAGATATCAGTAGACATTTTAAATTCTGTTTTATTGCAGATCCCACTCATGTTATATATCATTCTATTGACTAGACACAGCAGATTCAAAATATAATTTTGCAACATGTATATGTAATGTAATGTCAGGTCAGAAGCCTAAATAAAAAAGAATACATATTTTAATTTCAATAATCAGATTTCAATAATTTACAGGATTTAAATATTTTGTAACATTTGTCGTCCTAACCTTTTGCGTTTATATATTCTATTATGTAATCATTTAAAATAATCAGAAATGGAGAACATGTTAATGGATGCAGTTTTAACCAAATAAAAGAAAAATATATACAGTTATTTTTAGTGATTATGATATGATTATTAGCAATGCAGCTTCCAAAAATAGCAATCTAATATATAAAAGTGAATGTTTGTATGCTTTTGTCAAGCCCAACGCCCATAGGCTGGCGGCCTTTTCCGTTGCGCTATGATTGGTCCTCTCTGCTTCCGTGTGCCCACCCAGGTTCCCCGCGCTAAGCAAGTGCTCTGTCATCACCTTGTCTCCTCCGCCCCCTCCACTGCTCACCTGTTTTTGGTGCTATGGTACACAATGCTTTTGGGATGATTTATCCTTAAAAAGAGGAGACTGCCCTGGGGTGATTCTTGATTGGGAGATCCATCGGGAACCCTAACACCCAACCTCCCACTACTCCTGCGGGGAGTGTGGCCGCTCTTACGGAACTGAAACCCGGGTACACCTCACCAACCGTCAGACACCTGTACAGTGCTGCTGCTGAGTCTGATGCTGCTGAGTTTGAGTGCTGCTGAATCTGGGGCTGCTAAATCTGATGCTGCTGCTGAGTCTGATGCTGCTGCTGAGTCTGGTGCTGCTGCTGAGTCTGGTGCTTTTGCTGAGTTTGAGTGCTGCTGCTGCCAAGTGCTGCTGCTGAGTTTGAGCTACTTTAATGTATTTTTTAAATGCAATAAAAAAACGAATGAAAAAATAAAAACCTGGGCAACACCGAGTATATTAGCTAGTAGTATATAAACATGATATCTGCATGTGGCATAATGCCTGTGTATGGAAATTAGATTAACACTTCCAGGGTTATTCAAAGAGATCCGAATTGTGGCCGAAAGGTAAACGAACACTGAAATTCAGTGTATGGTTACCTTTCCTGGCCATTTGGCTATTCAGAGAGCAGGCAGTTTGCCAAATCCTGGCAAATTGCCTGCATACAGTGCCTGTTCGTTGCCTGTTCGAGGGCAGTGAAATCCCCATAGAGAAGCAATGCTTTGTCTATTCAGAGAACACAAACCAGCAGTGACAAGTTGCCGGATTGCCCTGCTGTTCGGCGGTTTCATTCGACAGGTTTATTCAGGCGAATCCCATAGGCTTCAATGTTAAAAATATTCCCGTTTTAATTCAATATCTAATAAACCGTTGATTATAATATTCTGCAGTAAAAAGTCTCTTTATGTATCGATTTTTTAGGATCTTTTAGGCATTTTGGGGGATTTTTTTTGAGAAAATGTTTTTTTTTTAAATCGTTTTTTCTTTTTTCTGTAACAGCCCTTTTTGTTATCTTTCATTGGATCTTATATGCAAATTTCAGACATTTTCATTCTGTAGTTTCTTTGCAAACAGAGTTTCACTTTTCAAACATTCAAGCGTACTGTTTGGTTTTTTTCACCCCATTCGTCTGCGGTGTCGGCTTTTTCTGGCGGCTGCTCTGCGCTGTGATCGGCGGCTGCTCGGGTTTCTCTGGCGTGTTTGGCGGGGTTAATCCAGATGCTTTTGCAGGTTTCGGTGTGTGTTCGCCAGGCTTTGCAGTGAGTGTTCGGCGGGTTTGCAGCAACTTTTGCCTGCACTACGACGGCCATGTGGTGCTTGCTGAATACACCGCAGGGTCGCCGAAATGGGATCGCCAAATTGCACCGAATTGAAGAGAACGAAAAGTCACTGAACGTGCGGAGACTTTTCGATTCTCTTTGAATAACCCTGATTGTTTCTTTATTCTACAGGGATTTTCAACAATTATAATCTCCTGGATATTATCCTTATACGTTAGAGAGTGGTCCCAGAGCTCTCCTTGTATTCTGTCCTCTTCCTGGCTGTTTTAATGCAGCAGTAAAGTTTGCATACCCTTTTGTTACAGCCAAAGCTGTGTTGTTCCTTGTAACTTCTTTACAGGGTGACAGGGAGAACCCTATCGTTGCAGCAAAAAGCTATACAAATACAATTTTGTATGCCAATTTTCATTAGGGGGTTATTCACAGAGCAGCGAAATTGCAGTGCTCTTCTGTTCGGCACACATTCCTTTCATTTGCAGCAAAACCTCTTTTTATCAATTTATTTTTTAGTGATTTTGCTGGATTTTTGTGGGCGAAATTTTTCATTCCGATAATTTTTCTAAATGGCGTTACTTTTTTTTATTATTCTGTAACATACCTTTTTATTGTTATTCATAGGACCTTATATATTATTTCTATGCAGCTGCTTTTGGAGGGTTTATCGACGGCGTTCGGCAGATCGACTTGGCGCACTTCAGGGAACAAACGGTGAATGTCGAGTTCACCGTAGGTCAGCAAATTGAGCACGCCGAAGTAAAAACCAAATTAAAGAGTACCGAAATTTCGGTGCTCGTTGAATAAACCCTTTAATATTATTACACCCCCCAATACGAACTGCCTCATAATGAATAAAGGTGCAATCCATGTTATGACATTGTTTGACATTATACAAGGTGCATTGAAACATTTGCTCTTAAGTTCTTGATGTAATAGTGTTGTAAAGTTGAGTGAGATTTTTTATGCTGACATTTAAATGCTGGTTTTTTAAAGAAAATGAGCAGTGTTGCAGATATTTACTTGAAACATTGTCGTGGTTTTTGTATGAAATGTAATGACTCATTTAGCATTTGTGCAACCTGAAAACTGACCTAACCAAGTTAAAATTACAGACAGTTGCGCATGCCTGTGTCAGCGGGTAAGTCATGTATTCATATAAACATCAATACTAATAATAATATGATTTTCTTAAATCTATCTAAAACATATTAATCAATAGTAATTCATTCTTATATTTCAGACCTTCAGTTTTTGTACTGTGCAGGTAAACATGCTTCAGTATGGGGTAAAAAGATAAATGGACATTCTACTTAAATCCTAATTTCCATCAATCTCTCAGCCATGAAATTCGTAAAATTCTACATTTCAATTGGTCATTAAATTGAATCACAGATTTACCAGCTGTGATAAAATGTCCACTGAGACATTTCCAGTGTTCAGGATATGGGAACTACTGCTAAGTCACCATTAATTTCAAGTGTCAGAAAAGTTATCATTGAGATATTTTGCATGTCATTTTTTTTTCACTACAGTTTTTAAAATAGTAAAATGAACAAGACTGGTTTTATAAGTCACTAGGTTAGTTTATTGATGTTAAGGGTATTTGATTTATGGTTATATATTTTTTATAACATTTTATATAGAAAACTGTGCCACTGCACTAAAAATATCAAACATGACACAATGAATACAACATGTTTCTTTAATATCTTTTCTTTGAACATATACATCCATACTTTAGTATTCTACGAACAAAATAATGAGAAAATCCATATCATACTAGTGTGGGAAACCTATGTTATATTCCCTAAAGCCGCTATTACAACACTCTATTGTTATTATTATTATCCTTTATATAGCTCCACATATTCAGCAGTGCTTTACAAGGTCAGTGTACAAGGGGTTAATATATTAGAATACTACACATGAATGATATGACCTGATTCAAGGGGACCCTGTTCCCAAGGAAATTTACAATCTATGAGAGGTACGAGTATTTTGTGAGGTAGATGCATCCGTATCGTTAGGTGTCTTGCCCAAAAGACACTTGCTGGTGGCGTCTTCTAAGTGGGATCGAATCAGCTTTCCATGATTGTAGATCAGCAACTTAGTGGTTAGGTTGAACCCGATTCTCTTAAAGGTGAGACTTGCTTCTCCACAATTGTATTGGAGGGATGTGCTGAATGGGATTTCGCTTTTCTCCACGGTTGAAGGGCAGAGATGTTACCACTGGATGTGTGGTAGGCGAGTATGTACCGTTAGATGTCTTGCCCAAGGACACTTACTGGAGAGGTGCTCTGGCCGTGACAAAATGGGCTAAATCATTAGTGATATATGGGAGTGAAAGGGATCTTTCCTGGAACTACTTATACTTTATATGAGCAGCCCACATCATTTGCAAATTTTAAATCACACGACAACTTTTAGAAGTCTAAACATGAATTGCACCACAATTTATCCCCTTACTGCCCGGAGGCAGGTGGGCTTAAACATTGCAGAGCAGCATAGCACGTCTCACGGCTTTCTGACACTCCTACGACCCGTCTTCTTTCCTGTGGCCAATCCCTGCCATTGGCTACATCAGGACCGCCTGAATTCACGCAGTCCCCCTGGTAGCCAATGACATTGGTTGCAGGGAAGCGAGGTAGGCTGTAGGAATATCTTAAAGTCGTGAGGCGTTCTATGATGCCACTCAACATTTAGGCCCAGTCTGCCATGCAATTTAAGTGGCTAAACTTATTTTGAATACAATAGGAAGCTATGGAATCACATTGAGTGCAGGATGAATTGTAATGAGAAAGAAAATCATCCTGATATTAAAATTAGACACAAAAAAAAGATAAAATGGGGTCTTTTACCTTTTTAGTTGATTAACAATATTGTTCCTGCAGGTCTGAATTACTGTGATGATTGCATGATGAGTAGGGCATTTTTTTCTTTTTTCTGAGGAAGACTCTCTCAAACCTGAGATCCAGATTCTTCTGTTCTAGAAGTGATTTTCCAGCTCAGATCTCGACAGCCCAATGTTTTTATATCTCGTGTTATTTTCTGTTAGTATTTACATATGCATTCGTTTGTAATACATATTTAAGGTTGCTTTTTCCTGTTGCAAAATCTTTTCTTACTATTTAACTGTGACTATTGGTTTTGAGTCGCATGTATGACATCAAACTTGATTTGGGGTTTAGTCCCTTTTCATAGAGAAGACATACTTTTTAAGATGATTATCCCTTGGGAGATCTCTTAGCTCTATTCTACATCTAGTAGAAATGTTTGTTTTAATCTAGTTGATTGGATATGTGAGTCTTGTAAAAGCTCACACAAAGACCACGTAACATAATTTACTGATCAACAGAAAAAGTAACATATCTATAAAGCACTTCTAATCCATACCTCAAGTGTAATTATCCTGCTTGACAGATGTACGTAACGAGCTGGTCTCAGCAACACATTGAAAGTAGGCCTTGGATCAGGATGAAAGGTAGAGTGCTCCGTAATGTAATCTTTTCCACGATGGATTTTAGCAATCATTGCTTCCGTTTAAGGCTAGGGTCAGACGAACGCATTTTTATGTTGTCTGTGAAAAAGTGCGTTCGAACGAATGGACGCATTTTTTCACAGAATACGTGATAGTGGTCATACTATGCGCATTTACGTCCGTGATTTTGTACGGATCATCAATAAAACACTTTTTGTGTCTGGACGTTATGTTGGCCGGACATTAGCAGCGTCTGACGTCTCCTAATCACGCACACACGCCGCTAGCGGACGCAGCGCACTCTGTACGTCAGTACCTGCGGTTTCACGTTCTCGAAAAAATGCGTTCATTTTCCACTTGCGTTGCGCAGCCGGACTTTTGTGCGACCGTACTTCGTATATTGGCCGTCATTGCCCGGCATCTGCTGCTAGTGCGGCCGTGATTAAGTGCGGCTGCACGCGCGTTCGCACTGCCTCAGTCTGACCCTAGCCTAAAAGTTAAATTCCGTTTGCATTTAGAGGGCCACTAATAAATAATATTTCCAAATATAAAACTATTTTTAATTACCAAGTATAAAATTTGTTCTCTTTGAACTGACAACACCTATACGTAACCATGTGTCAAGGAAATTTTGCATTTAATTTATTTTTTACTTTTGATGTTTACACGCAAAATTATTTTGTATCACTATATTTTTGTTTACTTTGTTCGATGGCAGCGGCATTGTCTGCTTTACACTCATAAAGTGTACAATGCAGCTGTAATAATTCAGCTTCTCATTTCCCATGCCAGGAGCAAGGGTAGATGAGATGACACGGTACATTATTATATACTGTTCCAACTAAAATGTAAGCCACTGCACCGCTGGGATCCCTGACTCTCCATTCTATATACCCTACATCGTCAAGTGAGGTGTCACTGGACAGACCAGAGCCTAGACTTTCTAATGAGGCCAAACATAACTATGCAATGTTTAAAACAAAAATTTGGGTTTTTTATTTTTTATTTAATTTAAATTTTACAATTTGTCTGTGTTCTACAATAAAACATGACTTTAAATAGTGTTTCCATGTGATTGAAAAATAGAAATGGTCAAAATGAGTATGTGCAGTGTGTGGCCTAACCAAAGGGGCATGGTCAGCCCTGCCCCCCAGCTTCACACTTCTCCAGCTGTCACAGCTGCAGATCTCTCAATCAGTTGTGTTTGATGCCAAGACATTGCAGTCACTCAGAGCTTACTTTCTATGAGAATTATTTTAGTAGGAAACACAGATCGCAGGTCACAGGGCAAGGAATGCAGAATTCCAAATACCTAGAGAGGGGGGCCCAGGACTAGGGCAGAGGGTCACAGGACAGAAGTGTCACATGGTCACCTAGGACAGGAAGGCCAGGGTCAGAAAGTCAGAAAGACAGAAAGCCGAGACTGAAGACAAAAGGTCCCAGGCCCAGGACAAGGAGGACAAGCCGAAAGCACCAGGAGTAAGAGGCAATTATCTTGGACCTAGACCAAGATAGTGGTCCCTGATGCAGAGTAGGGATTCTATATGGTTATGGTAGCAGACCCAGGACAGGAAGACCAGGCAGAGGACAGCTGGTCTACTTGTTCTATGTTTGTTTCACTGTGTGCACCTCTGTGCCTTTGCCTGCATTTCTGCATTTCCATTCGTGTGTCTCCGTAGAGGTCACTTTGTGATTCTGCATCTGTCTGTGTGAGTGTGTCTGTGTGTATCTCTGACTCCATCTGTGTTTTTCTGTCTCTGTGCATATCTGTTTGTGTGTGTGTGTCCCTCTCATATAGGAGCAGGTAGAGGAGTGTGATATAGCAATGGATGGGCAGAGGAGGAGGGCATTGTGGAAGTAGGTAGTGGACTCCCTCCATATTTTTCACTAAGGCGGCATTGTTCGTCTCAATTCATCCTTTGCTGGATAGTGTGATTATACACTGTGTGGACAGATTATTAAGACCACCTGACTTTTTAGGCAAATTAGCTATAATTTCGTGCTGAAGTTGCTAGAGGGCCAGACCATTATAAATAGGGAAGCAAGTTGTTTACCACGACATTAGAAGTGATTTTTTTTTTCTGAAGATAAGGGTAAACAACACGATTTAACAGCCTTTGAACGTGGGATGATTGTTGGCGCTTGGAGCCATGGAGCGAGTATCAGCAAAACAGCAGAATTTGTTAAATGTATCAAGAGCAGCTGTTGTTAAAGTGTTTAAAGACTGGACTGTCAGCCTAAAATCTGGATCTGAACGTGTGAATTGTGGCCATCAGCGACTAGTCAATGTTCGGGCAGAACGGAGAGTGGCAAGACTGGTACAAGACAACAGAAGGGCAACAGTGCATCAAATTACTGCAGATCTTAACCCCTTAGTGACCGGGCGGTTTTACACAAATCCGTCCTTTAGTAACCGCTGCTGTTTTTATGTTTCTGCACTGTTAGTGTTTAGGTTTTCCTCTTACTCGTTTATTCAACCCACACATATTATACACCCTTTTTCCCGCCATTAAATGGACTTTCTAGAAATACCATTATTTCCATCATATTGAATAATTTACTATAAAAAAATATGAAATATGATGAAAAAAATGGTAAAAACACACTTTTTCGTAATTTAATCCCCAAAAGCTACAACCACCAATAAAGACCCCGGCTAAATAGTTTCAAAATTTTATGCCGAGAATAGAAATACCCAATTTTTACATGTTTTTGCCTTTTAATCCTTTCACTGCTGAGCCAGTTCACCTATGTGCGCTGCGCTCATTCTGACCATTTTGTGCTAATTATTTTGAGATGACAGCCTAGGTCCTATTTAATTAAATCCCCCCCCAGACAAAAAAATTAAAATTTTTATTTTATTTAATTTTTTATTATTATTTTTTTATTTAATTTTTTAAAAAAAAAAATTTAAACCAAACCTGGTCATGTTTGGTATCATTGGAAAGGCCATGATCAGGCCTTTCAAATGATGTCAAATATGACCATCTAGCTGCCATGGATCGGGAGATAAAGGGATCCTTAGGATCCCCTTATCTCTACATGGCAGCTAGATGGTTAACTGGCCCACTGACATCCTCACACATATGGTGAGGTTGTCAGTGGGTGGGGGGGACCTGGAGGCTAGGCTGACATACAAGATGTCAGCCCCCCTCCAGGTTCGAATCGCGTTTTGGCGCCAATTCGCGCTAAAACGCGATCCGGCGGCGAAACGGTTAATGCTATACACCGCTGAAAAGGGGAGACTCTTCCCTTTTCAGCGGTGCAAAAAGCATCTCCCCAGCTTCAATGGTTGGGGAGATAAAGGGCTCCGAAGGAGCCCCCCTCCCCTCCATTGATTTGAATAGGGGCACCTGCTGATGACGTCACCACGCAGCGTGGCGACGTCATCAGCCTCGCCTGCCCATGTAAATCACATGGGCAGGCTTCCTCCCTGCCAGATCACCGAGGGATCCAGCGAGGGAGGTGAGTATCGGGCGGGAGGGGGATTTGGCGCCGCTGACGTACCCTGTACGTCCGCGGGTCTAAGGGAGACCTGTGGACAGGACGTACAGGGTACGTCAGGGGTCCTTAAGGGGTTAATCAGGGATCCTCTCAAATGATCTCTGAATGCACTGTTTGCCGTACACTGCATCGTATGAGATTTGGAAGCCGAAGGCCTGTTCGAACACCTTTGCTGTCTGCAGTTAACAAGGTAAAACGTCTCCAATTCGCACAGGAGCACAAGGATTGGACAGTTGAGCATTGGAAAAAAGTCATGTGGTCCGATGAATCACGTTTCCAGTTGCATCATGCAGATGGCAGAGTGAGAATTTGGTGGAAACAGTATGAAAGTATGCACCCCACATGCATGAGTACAACCCTTCAAGCTGGTGGGGGCAGTGTTATGGTTTGGGGCCCTTAAATTCGTGGGGAACAACATCAGAATAGCCCAACATACCAAAGCAACGTTGCTGATCAAGTTAATCCAGTCATGTTGATGGCGTATCCCAATGGAGATGGCTTCTTCCAACAAGACAATGTGCCATGCCACGGTGCTCGTATTGTGCAGGAGTGGTTTCAAGAACATGAGAGACAATTTACCTTGCTTAGGTGGCCCCCACAATCACCAGATCTGAATCCAATTGGGCATTTGTGGGACGAAGTTGAAAGAGCCATCAGGCAGCTGGTTCCACAACCATCAAATCTCACAGAACTGGGGGGGTGGAGCTGACTACTGATGGGTATGGATGCATGCTGCTGAGCTCTCCTGCGGACTTATCTTTTTCTTTGACTTTTTTCCTTCCCCCGTCTATTTTGAGGCCCCCCCAAGAGAGTACTGTTGCCCTGGGTTGAATAAACCAGGTACCGAGTTGATCTGCGGAGTCCCTACCTGCTGTTGCAGCCTCCCTTGTTTTCGGGCCTATGGATGAGGCCTACCTCAGAGGCCATTTTTGAAGCCTGCAGCCAATCCTCGGATTTCCTGGTCCCTCTAGGCTACCTGTACTGTCGTCGCAGGTAGTGGTGCTTGCCTCACACGCACCTCCTCCTTCGGATCATCTGGGTTTCTACGTCCTGATGGCTGCTCTGAATTCCCTGCCCCTCACGAGAGGGATGCTGATGGAACTGTGGCGGGAATTCCGGGAGTCGTGGCTGGGTGGAACAGTGCGACGATCCCTGCTGCTGCGGCGTCTGGTGATGAGCAGGTGACAGACCCGACTGAGACATGGCCCTGCGGTGACCCTGCTGGATGCGGAGACAGCCCTGAGGACCCGACCAGGAGTGACCCGTTACTGGAAGAATGGGCCCGGTTGAGCTTCTTGATCCCCCGGAGGTCTTACCTGCTGTGGAGGAGGCTGTCCAGATCGCTGCCTGCTGCGGTTTGGTGGGGCCCTTTGAAACTCCGCTGTCCTCTGTGATGCTGGGGCGGTCTAGCGACTGCAGGATGGTCCTGGATTCCTGGAGGTGTGAGGTCCGGTCTGCTGCAGCCCCTGTTGTGGGCCTACTATCTGGCGTGCCCTTCGGACAGGACTCACTCTCTACCGCGGTGGCCTGCCTTGCTGACCGGGCATGTCCTCTGATGAGCATCTCACATGTCGCGTTGGGGCCCCGGTTTCTCCTTCTACTCTGGGACACAGGCTGAAGATGTAGATGAATATATGGGCTGCTGTCCCCCTTCCCTTTTCTGCTTGTCACCCCCACCCCGATGAATACCCCCCTGTCATTCTGCGACACTTTTTGTCTTTGGATGATCTGGATAGCCCCACTCCCGGATTCCTGGCTGCTGAATACCCCTACGTGGCTGTTTCCTTATTTTCCCCCTCAGAAGTGTTTATCCCCCCTGATTTTTATTTTTCCTCCCTGCTGACATTCCCCTCCCCCCACACACACTTTTTTGAGGACTCTTGCTGAGTTTTTCTCTCCCCCTCCCCCCGGACACTCTTTAGCGGACTTTCCTTCACCTGACCAGGACGTGGATTGGCATGCCGGTCTGAGCATATGGCCCACAATTTTTTATTTTTTTTTCTTTCTTTTTGTGTGGGACCATAGGTTGCCCTGGGTGAGCCATTGGAGCGGATACCATGGCTCTGTCTGCTCCCTCTGGCCCCAGGACACCTGGCCCTGTGGCCCCTTCCGTGGCCTCCAGTCATCTTGCAAGGTTGCTGGAGCGAGCCAGGAATGCCACTTTTTCCTGGGCTGTCCCCCGCCCCCTTCCCTTTTTTTTTTTTTAAATTTTACTATTATTTTATGCGGATGCCCCGTCCCCTGTCTGACGACGAGACCACCTTCCTGGTCACTTCTGTCTGAGTGCCCTTCTCCCTCACTTTTATTTTTTGTTATCATTGAACCTTGCTGACTCTTCTCGTTTTTTGTTTATGTTTCTGTATGATCTACTTTTGGCTTATTTTCAAAATAAAATTTTGAATATCAAAAAAGAAATCTCACAGAACTGGACAGTGCTATTCATCAGGCATGGTGTCAGATTCCTCGCATCACCTTTCAACATCTCATGGATTCAATGCCAAGAAGAATCGCTGCAGTATTGAAGGCAAAAGGTGGCCCAACGAAGTACTGATGGGGTGGTCATAATAATCTGGCCACTCAGTGTAGATTCCAACTATACACATTCTTTGACCATTGATAATTGATGGATAAAGTACTAACTAGGATTTCCAAACACTATGATATAATTCTGTGATCTGTTTGTAGGTGATATAGATAAGTCATCTATTTCTATCTGCTGTAAAATGTTCTTTAATCTTCATTTTTACAGTTTTCCTTCAAATCTACAGGCTGATCGGTGTTTCTTTTCTAGAGTGGGACTTTAATCCAAAGAAAAATACAGGTTATTAATGTCTCACAGGTAGAGGACAATTGCTAGGTCATTGTATTGTCGTTTTAAGCTCTCTATACATGAATCTTCCATAAGAGAAGGATTGAATATTTTTACACACTTTCTTAAAAAAAATCATCATGAAACTATTTCCTATTTAAATAATTACTATGAAATTACTATTTTCAAAGAAAGTATCAAATAGAGCAAACATTTTGTAACATGCTTGGAACATGTTGCACTAAATTTTGGTACTCAAATGGTTACTGGAAAATGGTATAATATCTTTCATTGAAATGTCATTTATTAAAATTGCAACCGGCTTGATTCATTGAATTTTATTGAGCAAAACCACAGCATAATGAAATTTTACTTCTACCTTTGAGCACCACAAAAGAAGTTAAATTATTAACTTTATTTAATTGAGTTTTTAATATTTAATGTTTTTGTTGTTCAGCTTTCTCTGCACAAAAAGATTCTATGAAGTACATGAGATTCTCAGATTTGACTTTTTTTCTCCGTTAGATTGGCTGAAACATATTTAAGTTAATATATGAGCACATCTAGATACTTAGATTCAAGCATTTCTAATGTATTTCTTCAGGGCAGAAATGGGGTCATTTTATTTGTGACATGATGGCTAACTATTAAAAGCAACCACACTGAAAATGAAAAGAAAGTGAGTTCTAATTCGGAATATCGATCACAAGAATGAATATAAGCTAATGTCGGTGTTGAATCAGGTCATAAATTTATTGCTTTTTAAAAGCAATCTAGAAATAAACTGAATAGGATAAGTGCTTCTTTTAAGACAGCACAGTCACTGACAATGATATACTACAGTCATAGAAAATAGCAACCACATTAACAAGCTATTTGCTTTGCTTGTTAAAAACTACTCACTGTGGAACACATAACATTTGATTGATATATCATCCTATTAAAGTACCTTTTTTCCGCTTCTTATGAATTCGCAGAAATATTCTATTTCTTTTAATTATACATATGTACATATATATTTTTATATATGTATATATTTTATCTTTTTAAGAGCGGTGGCAGATTGGGAAGTTTGAAGTTGAAGGGGTGTTGAAATGTGCCACTTCACTGTCTTGGGATTTTCCAGAAAACGACTGTCAGGTCGTTATACGGAAAATCATTTTTAACCCCTTCACTGTTGAGCCATTTCACCTCTATGTGCAAGGTTACCGTTTTGTGCTCGTCATGTTTAACTTTAATTTGAAGTCACGTTATTATATGACCCAAACAAATTACATATCCTTTTTTCAGCAGACTCGGCAGATTCATAATATACCATTATTATATGTATATCTCATGCCCTGCCAGAATGCTATAACAAAAATGGAAAAAAAAAAAGCGAATTTCCAATCATCTACAGAGTGTAAAAATTTTTTTTTCACATTTTATCATCCGACTCTTTGCGGTTATATATTCTATGGGGTATGGTTGATGGAAAAAAAAGTAGAAATGGGAACCCTTTACTTTAATTTTCTGAGAAATTTTTTGATTTTTAGCTAAAACTGAAAAAAAAATCATTAGTGTAACATCATTGTTCACATTATAACCGAAGTGTGAACAATAGTGCTGCATTAATTTAAAAAAAATAATAAAACCGTTGTTTTTTTTATTTTACTCGAAACATGGTTTGGTGGCACTGGAAAGGCCATGCTCAGGCACACATCACTCACAGCCAGCGCACACACACCACTCACAGCCAGCACACATCACATCACTCACAGCCAGCTCACACATCACTCACAGCCAGCTCACGCTCACACATCACTCACAGCCAGCTCACACACACACATCACTCACACAACATTCACAGGCAGCTTGCACACTCCCGTCATATCACTCACTGCCCGCTCACACACTCACATTAATCACTGGCAGATCCAACACACACATATTGCCTGCTCACACTCATTCATCACTTACTGACAGCTCAAGGACTCACATTCAGCTCACAAACACTCAATTCACTGCCAGGATGCTCAAACACATGTTTATGCCACAGACAACCCCACACTGCCACACACTCAACTAAAGTCATACACATGCAGCCACTGTATAGTCATACGATATCCATTATGCACATATTGTACATGCGTAAGTCAGCTTATTGCATCACACAATGAAAGGCATAAAACGCATCTTCATCTGTGCACCCAGAAATTCTTGCACCGGCCCTGTCAGTAGTATCAGCTATCAAATATTCTGACTTGAACCACTATTACAGTGTCTGGGTCAGAAAAGGGCTGTTAGTAGCCAGAAAAAGAAGATACACAGATCAAAGACACAGAGAGACATGGAAAGAAACACACAGCGGAGATAAACAGATGGTTATTTAGAGCGCACCGAAATTTCGGTGCTCTCTCGTATGACGCTTTTCAGTGAGCACAATTCGCCGACTCTGCAGTGAATTCAACACTCACTGCAGGGTCCCGAAAGGGAACAGAATGGATCCTCCTAACACTGCAGATAAACCCATCAAACGCATCCGATAAACTGCTGAATGCCGACCGAAACCGCCGAATGCCACTGATAAACCCGGCGAACGCAGCCAACAATCTGTCAAATGCCTCTGATCAGCCGCCGAAATAAGCCGATCATTGTCGAACAGGGTAAAAAAAAAATGTACGAAGAGAATGTGGTAGAAACAGCGCTTCCTTCTATTGGAGGCAAATAAAAAACTGTTTCTTCTTTGTGCCTTTTCAATGATCTTCTTGCCTCAAAGAAAACAGAAGGCAATAAACATGGTGCAGCTCAATATGGCAATCAAGCAGTATAAACATAAGAGATGTGCACTCACATTTTTAGGTGTCACCGCTCAGACATCAGATGTATTCACAGCCAGTGAGCTTACAGGGGTACCGGATCCCCTCTAAGTGATCTGTGATGTTCCTCTGCAAGGATTGACACCGGGACCATAAATTTAAAGGTTAAAAAGATTTATACCAATAAAATAAACAATACAACTGAGACGCGTTTCGCAATCCAATCGCTTCCTCAGTCAGTGTATATGGGTGGTGCCAGATACACACGTACTGTATGCTGTTAAAAAAAATGTTAAAAAATCCCAATTTTTAAAAGGTGTTTAAAACAAAAACAATGCATGAAAATAATAAAGTCCCAGGAACAATAATAAAAAGGTCTGTTACAGGTCTGTTTAAAAAAAAAATAGAATTAAAAACTTTGCTGAAAAATTCCAGAAAAATGCCTAAAAAATTCTAAATAATAAATTAATAAATATACTTTTTGCTGCAAATGAAAGAATAAACGGTTGAATAAAATTTTTATAAAAATGGGAATTTTTTTTAAGTTGAAACCTATGGAATCCACATGTTTGAAACCTGTATAACGAAACCACTGAAAATCTGGTAATTTCAGCACCTTTTTGATGATGTTTGGCGTTCTCTGAATAGATTAACCATTACTTCTCCATGGGGAATTTTGACGAATTGCACCGTATGTTGCTGGCAATTCGCCAATATTTGGTGAATTGTCAGCTTTCTGAATAGCCAAATTGCCACGAAATTGCCCCATACGGTGAAATTCACCGTTCGGTGCAATTCAGTGGCAAATTCGGCACTCTTTGAATAACCCCTACAGGCAGTGAGAGACAAGGATGTAGAGAGAATATGGAGATATACAGACACAGAAAGAGACACAGGCAGCGAGATACAGAGTACGGTGTATTTTTGTGGCCATTCAGCTATTCAAAAGCTGTCAGTTCGCCAAATATTGGCAAATTTCCAGCAAAATACTGTACCTCTTTGGCAGTGAACTCCCCATAGAGAAGTAAATTAATTTAATTTGCAGCAATAAGTCTATTTATTTATTTAGGCATTTATCGGTATTTTTTCGTCTAAATTCTTTTTACGATTATTTTTTATTTTATTTTTCTAAATAGCGGTTTTTTTTGTGTAACAGACCTCTTTTTATTATTATCCATAGGATCTCTTATATAATTTTCAGGCATTTTCAATCAGTAGTTTTTTGTTAAACAGGTTTTTAAAGTTGGGTTTTTTTTTACCCGTCTGACAGCTTGGCTTTTTTCAGTGGTATTTGGCTGTCTGTTTAGTGGATCGTCAGCTGCATTAGGCGGTCTGTTTGTCAGGTCGTCGGCTGGTTGTGGGTGCGTTTGGGGGCAGTCAGGCCAGTTTGCCGAGGCGGCCAATGTGTTTGCGGCGGCAGCCGGTGGGTTGCGGCAGCATTCGGCTGGCCAATTCGCTGCAGTTTGGGGACCCTGCGGTGAATGCTGAATTCACCGCAGGGTCAGCGAATCAGACTTGCCAAAGTGTGGCGAATCAGGGAGCACCAATATGTCGGTGATATTTCGGTGCTCTCTGAATATCCCTGCTAGTCAACTAGATAGCCTAGCACAAGTTTTACTAATCTGTAATCATATCATGCATGGCTGTAAAATATGTGTAATAAAGCATCTACAGAGGGTCTGCAAAATTTAAGAACACAAAACTGCTCATAAAGCCAATTGCTATAAATATATATTTAGATTTATTCAAGTCATACAGTATACATGGCTATGACCAACCAGTGAGTATTTTATGGTGCTAACACAAACCACTACAAAAACGTGAATTAAAACAGCCCAATAACGTTTTAGAACGGGTACTGATAAATTGCTCCTTCGTGCACAGTATCAGCAGGGGAACTATCAAGAACAACGTCTCCCTAGACTATGTGATCAATTCTCACCAAGAAGCAAAGCAGATTATCTGGAAAAATAAGCAGGGGGCAGAAACAGATAGCTCTTGTGTCACGGACTCAATTAAAGAGCCATTTAGAATGATCATGTCAAATAAATTCAAACAGAATAGACTACATTAATCCACAACTGATCATTTTTTCTCTACTGTAGGATGAAAGGATATTTCTGTTCATTTTTAATAACATATAAAATATTATATTAGACACATATGCACAAGGATACTTATAAAGAAGCAGGATACCTGTGTTGCAATTAGAAGGAATCCTCTGAAGGATCTGCTTGGAGAACCTCTTATTAATCCCAATCTACATTGGAGATTTTGACTTTAAAACACAATAGAAATGGAGAAATACATTTTATCAAAATATATTCAAACACAACAATTAGTATCTTAAATAATCACAAAATGATGCTTCCCTGCATATAAATTTGCCCAATGACAAAGTTTTATGGCTTGTATCCTGATATCACTGCTACATTGAAGAATATCTATAACATAAAACAGTAAGAGGCAGCGTGTCCGTCGCCACGCTGCCTCTGCGCATGCGCACAACCAGCGTACTGCTGGGTGCGCGCGCATCCAACCGCCGGGTGGCACTTTACAGGAGGCAGCAAAAAAAGCGGGACACGCGGCAACCGGTTTCTGTATCCCCTGCCTCCGCTCTGGAGCACCCTGCTGCCGAGCATTTCGGACGTCCTCAATCAGGTGTCTCTGTAGCGCTTGGAGGAAGTGATCATATGATGTCACTTCCTCCCGGCGCTCCCCCATGATGCACACTGTAACCGTGGAGGAGAATGGTGGCTCACAGGACCCAGCCCCACTGAAGGTGCATCAAATGCAGCGACTGCTCCAGGTACCGGGAAAGCGTGCCGCCCAAGCAGGAATTCAGGCTCCGGATCAGAAGTCCCCGAATGTGCTGCTGCAGAACCTGTGCTGCAGGATACTGGGCAAGGAGGAAGGTAATGCTCCGGACAAAGTGGTCCCATAAATTTACAATCTGTCACATGAGCTTACAATCTAAGGAGTCCCATGAGCTTAGAATCTAAGGGGTCCCATGAGCTTGCAATCTAAGGGGTCCCATGAGTTTACAATCTAAGGGGTCCCATGAGCTTACAATCTATCCCATGAGTTTACAATCTAAGGGGTCCCATGAGTTTACAATCTATCCCATGAGCTTACAATCTAAGGGGTCCCATGAGTTTACAATCTAAGGGGTCCCATGAGCTTACAATCTATCCCATGAGTTTACAATCTAAGGGGTCCAAGAGTTTACAATCTAAGGGGTCCCATGAGCTTACAATCTATCCCATGAGTTTACAATCTAAGGGGTCCCATGAGTTTACAATCTATCCCATGAGCTTACAATCTAAGGAGTCCCATGAGTTTACATTCTAAGGGGTCCCACGAGTTTACAATCTAAGGGGCCCTGTTCCTATGAGTTTACAATCTAAGAGGGTCCTGTTCTCGTGAGCTTACAATCTACGAGGGAAGAGGAACCTGCTCTAATATATAAATGCCTTTGTAATGCGCTGTCAGCTGTGCGCGCACCCATCAGAGCTGGTCAGTTGGCCCTCCTGTTGCGGATGGGACGGCGACAGACGCATTTATAGAGAGAGATACTCTTGGATAGGACATTGAAAAACAAATATGTGGACATGAATTCTGAGCTGGCGACGACAACAATTGACTGCCCTCCGGGCAGCCTTTACAGCTAGTCAACCATAAAGCACCAGGAAATCACTTCACATTCAATAAAGTGTCTTAATAAGGGGATAGAAAAAAGTCAGCTCATGATTAAGCCCTGTGTGGGCAAAATGCATCGAGCTATGCTGGTTCTTTGTTTTTAACTGTCACTTTTTTGAAATCATGTATTTTTGGGCATCCCTTTAATGGGTGGGTATGGTGATCCCTTCTCTAATTGCTTGATGTTCGAGCCAGGGAGGTGCGTAGGCAGCACGAACTGCCGAGGTATTAGGTAGTTATTTCTAACCCTCTTCACTCTATCCCTCCTGGTCTTTTTTGTTCTTGTAGTGTGTCTACACCCCATTTATTTTCTTTCATATACAGGGTGTGCATCATTCTGGGATCCCATCCCCTTGTTTCGTATTGTTGCCCAATTTTGTTCGTTGTCCATTTCTATGTTTTGTTTTTTGCACAGTTGCTTATTTGGTTACAATAAAGGTTATGCTATTTTTTTCAATACTATTATATTTTTCATTTTTGGTTTTGTGTTTTTTGCTCCAGTTTCCCTTGTACCTTTGGCACTCTGTTTTTTCTATTCCTCTAGCCGAAGTTAAGCCTCATTGTGTGAACTGCTGCATGCCTCTGTTGTTTCTTTTTTCTTTTTGTAGTTGAATTAATAAGGGATAGCCTCTTAAATATCAATATAAAATGTGCTAATATCTTTCCCTTTAAATTATTTACATATATATATATATATATATATATCGTAGCATATGTGGCTAATTATCTCTTTATTTAAACTGTGAAGTTTTTATTGTATGTATGTACCACTGACCTTATGAAAGTTCCCTGGGAGGAACTGAAACGTTGAATGTTTTAACATGGAATAATGAAGCTGTATGTTTTATGGAAATCCCAAGAGTGCTGACATCTGCGTCAGATCTAAATATATATATATATATATATATATATATATATTTATATATATGAGAGAGAAAAGGAAGAATATACAGAATATACAGAAGTTAAATTTATAAAACACTCAGGGCTATATTACATTCTTCACGCAAAAAGCCTCGCGCAAAGCGAAAATCTTTGCGCCAAGCGTTTAACTTTTGCGCACGCAAATCACCGCTGGAATTACAATCTTTGCACGTATTTTCATCCGCCGATCAATACCACGCGCAAACAGGACGCGGCCAAATGCTCGCGCAGTACCGTCTTGCGCAAAAACCAGTGTGCGAACCGTTTTTTCTCACGATTCAGAATTAAGAACCACAATTATCTCACGTTAAGAAATTGCGTCTGCCACAGTCAATCTGAGCATATATACTGCAGCAATAATACATGCACACACGACTTCTCCATTTTATTGGTTTGGTATGTTTTGAAGGGGCAACTATACTTTGCTGCATTTTTTTACAGGGCTGGTGTATTTTGGTTTGGCCAGGTCAGTCAGATTTTCTGTTACCACTAGCTTTTTGCCCTCACAGTATAATTGAGATGTGGTTAATCTATTCAGAGAACATCGAAAAGCAGGGAAAAGTTGGCGAAATGGACATATTTTCAGTGGTTTCGCTCAACAGATTTAAACAGACGAATCTCATAGGTTTCAATGCAAGAAAAATGCACGTTTTTATAAAATTCCTATTCAACCATTTATTCTTTTCATTTATTGTTTAGAATTTTTTTACGCTTTTTACTGTATTTATTCAACAAACTTTTTGATTCACTTTTTTTAAAATGACGCTTTTTTTTATTCTGTAACAGACATTTTAATTGTTATTCATAGGACCTTATATATTATTTCCATCCATGAAAATAATTATTTTTGTTTAAAAGTTGTTTCTTTTGTTTTACTCCTGGTCAGCGACTGATTGGCATTTTTTGGTGGTCTGTTTGGCAGCGTTCAGCGGTCTGTTCGGCGGATCGTCGGCTGCGTTCGGCAGTTTATCGGACGCGTTCAGTGGTTTTTCAGCAAGTTTTCGGATGCGTTCAGCAGTTTATTGGACGCATTCGTGATTTTTCAGCAAGTTTTCGGATGTGTTCGGTGGTTTATCGGATGCGTTTGGTGGTTTTCAGCTGCATTAGGTGGGTTTATCTGCAACATTTGGTGGATCGATTCGGCACACTTTGGGGACCCTGAGGTAAATGCTGGATTCACTGCAGGGTCAGCGAATTGAGCCCGCCTAAGTGCGCCGATTGAAAGTGTACCAAAATTTCTGTGCGCTTTAAATAACCCCTAGACTGTCAATTCTGTGACATTTATATGGTGGCCAGGCCTTGAGTCTTAGGATAAGAATTGTGTTGTTTTGGTTTTAAACTGCAGTAAAGCTTCATACATCCATCTCATAAAATGTTAATTTGAATATTTATTCTCCTTTAAGGATTTCTAAATTATTAGAAAACATCTTAAAACTACTGGAAATGCTACAGTATTGTATTTCAGATGTATTAGATTTCGAGAAAAAATATTTTTGTAATAAACCAGCTGCCTTTTCATATTTAATTAAGAGCTTGTCATTTCTAATAAAGTCATTTAAATGTGTTGTATACGAAGCCCTTTCATTCTACTTTATTTGTTTAAGTCAAAAAGACAGCAATGTACAATGCCTTACAGTCAATGGCTCTAATATAAGTGTATATGAGAAAGATTTGATTTGTTGATCCAATGAGTTCTGTAACCTTTGCCTGCTACTCTATGAATGTCTGCATGTAACACTTTTATTTCTAGAAAATCTTCCCTAGGGAGAGCTAGAAGAGGCAACAAAATTAATTTTATGAACATATATTTTTTTTCCAGCGTTCACTCTATGTAACAAAAATGAAATAAATTATAATAGAATGATGCTCTGTAATAAATGTTTTTTTTTCACTTAAGCATAGTCTCTTGTGAATAAATGCTTCAATTATGTATAATATACATATATATATATGTTAGAGTTGTGCATTCAATTAGTCTGAATAATGAATCAATGAAAGGGAATATAAATAAAATGAACAAAGGACAAACCGCGTAACGGATGAATTTGTCCATTGATTTGTTCCTTCAGTCTTTCAGTCTTGCAGCTTAAGTGTTGATTGGCTTACTAGTCGGTCATCACTGTAAGACTTGATAAATGTATAAAAGTAATAAACTAAATGCATAGGGGTCAGTAAAGACATACCAGTACCCTGAGTCGGAAACAGAGAGCTGCTAAGCTGGAAAAAATTGGTGCGAGGAGATTACCCTTACCCAATCCCTGTTAGTAAATTAATACTGAGCTGCTGTATCGGCAGCTTGACCTGCAATAATAAGGAGCTGCCAACTGATATCAGAGGGAATCCATGGAGCCAAGTGAGACCCTGCGGGAAGCTTGCATGACAAATATGGTAGAAGAACACTGGGATCGATTTATTCCCAGTCTTCTATTGCATGCAAACAGAGGAAGTGGTGGATTGTGTTACTCTCCAGCGGGGTAAGGGATTTTTTTTGTGCTTAAATTAAAAATTTGTCATAGCAGGATCACTTAACACAAGGGTTTAAAAGCAATATAAATATCTTAATACCAGTTCAAGTCATGTAGAAAGGGCGAGATTGGAATAGCTCATCCTTCATTGACTAGCTGCAAATTAACTACTTCACTACCGAGATACCTCGGACTTCAAAGGCACCGATATCGAGATATCTTGACCAGCAGATCTACAGCCCAAAACAAATGAAATTCATTTGCTGCAAACAATTTTGTTTGCTTTTGGACTGCAAAAGGTGCCCCCAAAGTTTTAGCCCTGTGGGCATAATGCCCAAAGAGTAAAAACTGTGTAAAATTGACTAACTGGATGTCCTGATATTGGACGTTCAAAAAGCTGCTATAGTTGCAGCTCGTGGTTCACTGCAACTCAATTTGGCAGCAAATATGTTAGTACAGTATAAATAATCATTGGGAGTATTTCTAAATATTTCTTACAGTATGATTAATTAAAAATTATTTTTCAAAAAATTACTGGTTTCTGGCAATGATTTTTTGGAAAATTACTTGGTAGTGAAGGGGTTAACAGATCCTAGTCAAGCTGTAAATTTACAATAACCTCCCGCAACCTTCAAGCCACAAGCAACCTTTGCTGCTTGGCTGTGATAGTTGCTGAATCCTTAAGCTTAATGACTTCATTGTAATTGGGCCCAGTATTGGTAAAAACAATGGTTTGAGTTGTACAGAAATTTGGCAGTGGATGTTCGCACTTTTTAAAGGGACACTACATCATGTAACAACTTCAGTATTTTAGTATGGTTATGTTGTAACGGATGGTATGGCGCTCACCCTGGATAAGCGTCGTTAGGATCTGAATGGACAGATTTTTCTGATTCAAGATTGCGAAAACAATGAGGACTGTAATACCTGTATCTGAAGCCAGGGAGGTAATAAACAATTCTGAATACCACTTAAGCTCAGTTGGTTTCAAGACCAAGAGACTGCTTAGTGTAAACACATAAACTCGATTCACATAGATACATTGTCTGGAGACATGAGCATGACTTGGTATAAGATAAGTGAAATCAATGGTAGATTTGTGTTCAGGCAAGCGGTCTGCGCGGTTGGTAAATTGTGCAGCCTGCAGGGCAGTCACAAACTTAGTGAACCTGTGGTCAAGACCGCAACCAGAATGAACACACAACAGACAGCTGGAGTAATGATCAGGTCTCACGAACTGACAGGTAAACACACAATCGGACGCCTTGTGATTAGGTCTCAAACCAGATTGTTAAGTCAACAGAGACCTTGGGTGAGAGATGAGTATGCCAAACTGGCGGACAGGACTTCAAATAGCAAACATGTGGTTAAACAGAAACATGAACACAGAACTGCTCAGACAAAACACAAAGGGATATAGCAATAGAATCGTCAATAGGAATATCCAGGTCAAAACGTATACAGGGTCCTCTTACAAGCAAAATCGGCAACTGGGTAATCAATAGCAAGATACAGACAGCAGGCAATGCGGGAACTTTACTCCACGTCAGGGCAACGAGCAGATACTCATGCCCTGCTTTTAAACCCGGCGTCCCCGCGTGACCATGCTAGGCCCCGCCCCCTGAGACGGCAATCTGCCAGCCGGAACACCTGGCACCCGGCCAGCCAGCAACGCCGCCGGGCGCCCAGGTCCCGGCGCTGAGGACGTGACAATGGTGTAGCCGCTGTCTATAGTTGAAATCTTCAAGTGCTTAGTTTTTGTTAAAAAGGACATTGATGATATTATTATTATTATTATTATTCTTTATTTATAAAGCGCCAGCATATTCCGCAGCGCTGTACAATAAGCACAGTATAGACAGGGTTACAATACATTGAACAACATTTGACAAACAGTACAGGAGGAGATGAGGGCCCTATTCCCGTAGGAACTCACAATCTAGGAGGGTTGGGGTTGGAAACAGGAGGAGAGGACTGCAAGGTGAGAGTGATTGATGGTTGTGTCAGTGAGTTGGGTGGTAGGCTTCCCTAAATAGGAATGTTTTAAGGGAGCGTTTGAAGGAAGAGAAGTTAGGGGAAAGTCTGACAGTATGAGGGAGAGCGTTCCAGAGAGTGGGGGCTGCGCGTGAGAAATCCTGCAGTCTATCATGGGAAGAGGTGATGCGGGGAGAAGCTAGGCGCAGGTCACTGTTTGACCTTAGGGAGCGGGCTGGGGTGTATTTGGTGATTAGTGAGGACAGGTAGTGGGGAGCTGAGTTAGTGAGGGTTTTGTAGGTAAGGATAAGGATGTAGGTAATGATATAAAAGGACTTATAATAATAATGCACATGCTGATGGGCCTTGTGTGCTGCAGTACATAGAATCTATGTTAAAATCCGTTGATTTAATAAGGTCGTAAGCAAAATTAATTTTAATAATTAGGTATTTAATTTCCCTCTTGTATGTCTACATACTGAATGTGAGATCCTTCCCTGTGCACCCTGTGAAGGAATGAGGTGTATAGAAAAGAAGGAGGCTCTGCCAACTAGAAAAATACTACACTGCCTCTTAATGCTGGATTTGCATTTGAGCATGGGTCAGATTGATAAATATTAGAGGTGTGCATTCGTTTCGTAATGAATCGCAATTCGTTTCAAAATGCGTTAATTCGTAGTTCGGAAGTACTTCTGAAATAACGAATTGATTTCATTCAAATTCAAACGACAACGACACAGTATACAACGAAATTGATTTGTTATACTGTTTCAAAAGAGAACCATTGATTAAATGATTCCTGAGCAGGATTTGATCCATTGGGGCTTTATTTAGTGATCTGTAATTCGACTCGATACCACTATTGAATCGATCCCAATTTACAATACATACAAGTATTACAGCAAACGATATTATAAAACAAATCAGATTCGTTTGACTGTTTCAGAAAGCACCCTGTCCCTGTAAATTGGCCTGTGATGCTGAATCTGTTGTCAGCACCACAGGCTAATGGACAGCTCAATGTTTAGCCCTAGCTTGCCTTTTAACTGCAGGATTTGACGTATTGGGGTTTTATTTAGTGATCCAAAATTTGACTCGATATCAGCTATCAAATCGATCTTAACTTACAATGGGGTTTTTAGTGATCCGATATACCAAACGAAAAGAAACAAATTTACGAAACGAAATTACAAAAATGAAATTATTTTGAAACTAAATGAAACTAAACAAATTTTCCAGCTGTGCCCACCTCTAATAAATATGCGTGTCTGAGTGCCATTATGGTTTTATGTTTTACCGTTGTTGGTAGACAGGCAGGCAGGCAGCAATCAGAACAGTTTTTAAGTAGAGTTTTGGCAAACAAATAGAGCATTACAGTATAGTTGTCTATGTTTTGCAAAATATCTAATATATAACTTGAGAAATATGTTAAAGGGTAATAGTGCTTTCTTCCAGCTGTCTAGGTGAACATTCCTATGACCATTGTTCGAATAGATAAAAGTACCTGCAAATATAAATACAAGAGTTTGATTATATACAGTATATTGGTGTAAAGGCCCTGACATGTGTACATTAGTGTATCACTTGTGTATTAAATAACCTGTAACAGCATATGTTTGAAATACAGCATACATTATAATTCTTATGAATCCTACTAAATAATAACAGTTAATCTCACTTCCCAATTTTAATACTCTAGCTCCCAATTTTAATTAAAAATACGGTTTTGATAACTCTCCCATACTATTCATATTTTCATATTGATATTTTAATTATACATACTATGATTTTATTATTTCAATTTAAAAAAAATAATCAAATTTTGAAATTTAATTAGCTGTGGTAGATAAAATGCATCCAGTTCTTAAACTTTTCAAGTGTAAGCCTTTTTTAATTAGAGATTGGCGCAATCTTCTGAAACTTTTAGTTTTATGTCACTCACATTTTGAAGAAAGATATAGAAATGGATATTGAAACGCATTATTTACAAGCAATATGTATCACGTGTGTAATAAAAAATGCATGCATAATACACTTAGCTGCAATTATATATAGACGGGTCTAAAGCGGGATAAGACTTTAGATTTTAATATCCAAAACAGAAGTTTTGGGTTTATTTAAAAGAGGTCCTTAACGGTTAATAGCATAAGGTATGAAAACAATGTTTATTATTTGTGATTTGTCTCATATGCCAATTTAACACACCTCTAATCAATAAGCCTATAGTTTGTAACTGGTTTATATTGCTTGTTCATAGTAGGTCTATGCAGGAACGTGTGCTGGTTTGTTATTTGTAGCACTAGTAATGCATTACAGCTCATTTTGTGATGAAACAAAGATTTGAAGTGATTACCGAGCCTCATGATATTGTGAACACTTGACTTAAAGTGGAGCATGATAGTAGGAGTGTAAGCATACTTTTCACACCATTGCAATACTTTATTTGGAATTGAAGAAGTACCTTGATTTAGAAATTGTCTAAAATTGTAGTTCTAAGGTTCAATTCCAGCGGGAACATGTTAATAAATGGTTGCAATGTTAAAAAAAGGGGTACAAACACTTTAAATGCGCTATAACTTACTTCATTTACTCATTGTTTCAATAAACAATAATACTTCCCAATTTGACCAAC
This sequence comes from Leptobrachium leishanense, assembly GCA_009667805.1. NCBI lineage: Eukaryota > Metazoa > Chordata > Amphibia > Anura > Megophryidae > Leptobrachium > Leptobrachium leishanense. The sequence continues at coordinate 122,163,065 of CM019067.1, read as the reverse complement.
ATGTGTATGTAGAATATATATATATATATATATATATATCTATCCAGAGTATAGCAATACGTAGTGATACCTTTCTTATTGGACTAACGTAACATTTAAAAGACATGCTTTCAAGAGTATAACTCTCTTCCTCAGGTCTTGAAGCTATACTGAGCAAAATCATGGAATAGAACAATAAAGAGCCAAGCAGAAGTGGGGGGGGGTCATAAATACTAATAGTGGAATTGTATGGTCAAGAAAGGTAAACTAACAGAGAGGACAGATCATAGGCCCATAAAACAACAGAGAGAAGCATCATGGTGAGCATCTGATGATAGTGCCTAAGAGGAATTTGCAGAGTAATGGTTTCACTCCTATTCCCTACTAGGGCGGCTGCGGAGACCAGAAGTATCCAGCCCACTTCATGTATAAAATAAAACAAGAAGAAAGGTTGTCAAAGCTGCTTTCTAAGCAATCACATATCCTCCTCATGCTGCTTCTCAGCCAAGAGAAAGACTGGTGGGTTTATATTTATACCCTCACCAGGAACAATTCCACTTTGGGATTAAAAAAGAAAGTACGGAAAGGGGCAGCATCACCAATGATCTGGGCGTTATGAGGATATGTGGTTGCTTAGAAAGCAGCTTTTGGTTTCATTAGGTTAGGACCCAACTTACCAGAGTTGCGGTGATGTGGTGGGGTGGCTTACACTTTAATGGTCATTCAAGAAAAAACAAAAACCTCTGATGTGTTTTATTTCGCATGGAGTCACAGTGGTAAGTGCAAATGACAACCATTTATCTTGTTATGTTTTATACATGAAGTGGGCTGGATACTTGCGCCCGCAGTTTTCCCCCTAGCGCCCACGTTTTAGAGTGGAATTACAATGCAGGCGCTTAAAAAGCTGCCTGCATTGTTAGTGGGCACTACGCCTCGGGATGCTCAGGACAGCGCTAAGCACCGCCGCGAGCATCCACTCGATGGAGTCCTTAGGACTCCATTGAGGCAGCCGCCTGCGGTCACATGACCAGCCGGATCTCGCCTTGCGAGATCCGTCCGGTCAGCGTAGTGATACGCAGGGGGAGACTGGGGGACTTTTTCCACCAGTCTCTCCCTGCTCCCGCCGGACTGAGGAGGCATACAGAGCCACAGTCCTCGCCATGGGATAGGAGGTGAGTATATTGATTTTTTGGGGGGTTTCTGGATGGTGCTAGCGGATTCTGCAGAAGCGGAATCTGTTAGCACCAAGTCCAGGCTGTGGCTAACTTTGTTAACCGCGGCCGGACGTTAATCAGCGTTAGGAGTTTGTAATCCTAACGCTGATTAACACTTTGTGCTCCCCATGTTAAGTATAGGGAGCGCAAAGTACAGTAACCTTGCGCTGAAAAGCGGAAGGTACCAAACGCAAACGGGTTACTTAACCCCTTAGCGTTTGGATTGTAATATGCGGTAGCCACTGCGGCTAACGTTAATGCTCACGCAGGTGAGTGTTAATTTAACGTTAGAATACAATACCACAACACAGGGCTCATGGATATAGGTCCATAAGAAAATGGAATAGGCACTCTATATGTCCATAGATGCAGTTTTCTTGATTTTCAAACAGTAGATTTCTTTATGATGTAAATGGTGAAACGAATACTGTGGATGAGAGGAAAGAGAACCGGAATTGCGCAGTATGTCAGCTTCAAGCAGAAATTGTATATCCCCTTTATGTTAAACTCACATTTGGAGGAGCCCTCTGCCGGCTCTAAGGAAAACAGCGTGCAGGGACTTTAATTATTCAGGTGCCCATATACCCCTCTATTGGTTCCTCCAATTCCGCTGAAGTTTTACTGCAATGTAAATGAAAACACCAAAAAAAGCACCACCTAGTGCAATAAATCACAGACAACTTTAGCAATTTATATACAGGAGCCAATTTTCAACTCACAGAGCCTTGAGCCTCTATTGGCTCTGTCAAAATTCGCACAGGGAATCAGAAGGAGCTCCCCAAAACCTTCTTTCGCAGGATCAAAGGCAGACAACAAAGATTTAAAGTTAAAAACATTTATTTGTTTAAAACATCAATGTATATCTACCAGGACGCGTTTCGCCAGAATGGCTTCCTCAGCTGGAGATTACATCCTTATTCATGCTGCTGCCTTTTATACAATGAATTAAAAACAATTAATATTCAATTAAAACGGTTTTATAACGTAATCCACATCCGATGCGAAAATTTCCTGCCATTTTGCGCATGCGCCGAAGCTCCGCATTCCACTGTGGAACGCGGAACTAAATGCTCCCAACATTTATTGTTAGCACCAAGATTGTAACTTTCCAAGATGCAGCGGTGGTGTTAATTTTTTTTATTAAACTAATAAAAGAAATAAAACATGCCAGAACGCGTTTCACCTTTAGATAATAATCCAGTGGGTAGCTAGCTGAGGAAGCCACTGGATTATTATCTAAAGGTGAAATGTGTCCTCCCCAGCCAAGTCCCTGCATGGCTGGACGCACTGAGCACGTCTACCGCAGCAAAGGGGTTAAGCGTGATTTGCAGTCCTATTTTATTATACCCCAGACAAATTTTTTTTGCTCTGCCCTCTCCAGCGGTGCCATTCTTTCTTTTTTTATGTGTAGCCATTCGGGAGGGAGAGGCTTCCAAAGGACCCCCCTCCCCTTTCAGGTTTTCCCCTGCAGGTGCAGGGGGCACCTGAAAAATGACATCATTGTGCCTGGCGAAGACCTTATCACGACAGCCGGGGTCCATAAATCTGTCAGGCAGGGTTCAAGGAAGCCAGACCGATATGGAACTTCGGCCAGAGAGGTGAGTATAGGGAGGGAGGGGGAATAAAGGACCATGACGTGCATAGTACATCCACGGTCCTTAAGGGAAATTTTCCCCAGGACGTACTATGTATGTCAGTGGTCCTTATGGGGTTAAAGGGACAACACGTGGATAACCTTGTGGGGGTGAAGTAGAAAAATACAGTGGTCAGCATTGAGAAGCATTGCCTGCCTGGTCCACAATGCACAGAGCTATGCATCATCAACCTAAACCTAATAAGGCTGATCAGCTCAGGCTAATTGACAGTTTTCTGGGTGGGGGAAAGTCCCCTGTTCAGAAAGCTAGACTGGTCACCTAAGGGATGTGTGGGAAGGAAGGACACTCATCTAGCCATTATTTTATAGAATACATGTAATAACCCTTACAATACGTTACATAGATATATTGACTATAGTGTCCCTTTAAATGCCTTAAATATGTTTAATCATTTTAAATAAAACAGTGGTCTGATATTTTGCAGTTTCATTTGCTTCTTTTGATATTCTCAGATTTTTAGCAGGTTTGTTTATTTGTTTCTATTAGATTTTATTATACAAAAGGACCAGCATATTAGTTTGCTCATTATGTGAATTGCATTGGGGTTTACCATTTAACTGTTACATTTATTGCAAGTAAAACACTGATTAGAAGTAATCTCTTAAGGGAAAACATAATGTCTCTGTCACCAATATAGATTCAGATTTATATGCTATTAGAAAAGTGACCCTGAACACATAAAAAGGTAGTTTCAGGGATGAAGCACAATTCCTGTGGGTATTTCCCAAGGACATAACACGGAGTAAATTAATCACTTTTTAGATAGCTTTTATTAATACTTTTGAGTGTTTTTAGCATCTGTTTCCAAATTACCTGAAATAGATGCATGTGTATATTTTAATGCAAGAACACTAACTCACCATTATCAAGAGGAAATTGTGCATGTTAACAAAATCTGGGACATGAACATTCACTAATTGAAGCAATTCACACTTTACTGTTTTATACAGCCATGCTGAGTAGAATTATCTTGCAATTTCCTATACAAGATGAAATAAGACTAAGCAGAACAGATGGCAGTTTTAGGCAGCTTTCACAGAACTGGATTTGGTTTTTTGTGTTTACCGAAGATTATATATTGTCCATGGAGGAAAAGTATGAGTGTGTATATATATATATATATATATACAAAACACCAAGAAAGAGCACTCCATATTATTGACCACCTTCTTCCATCATTTTCTGTGAAAAAAAAAACAGTTTTAAAAAATGTTCAAAAAAACCTGACAGGTAAAATGATGGGGATTCAGTTCACAAAGTTATGATCATAATTTGCTTAAGCCTGTCACAGTCGCCAACTCTCAGCGGCATCCCGAGTGTGGCTGGGGTTACCGCTTCCAGCATAGGAATTTATCCCTGAGCCACACTCGATACACCGCTAGGGGGACTAAAAAAAAATTGTACCGATTCTGCCAGGGAGGTTAAAACATTTAAAAACAATATTATCTTTTTACATTGAAATCTATGGGATTTGCCTGTTTAAACCTGTCAAACTGAATCACCGAAAATCAGGTAATTTCAATGACTGTTCGGTGCTGTTCGGTGTTCTCTGAATTGATTAACCATTACTTCTCTATGGGCCAATTTTGCTGCCGCCGAAGACCGGCGATCTGTGGCAAGCTGCACTATATTTCGCTGTCCATTTGCCAATATTTGGCGAATTGACATTTTAGTGAATAGAAATACTGCCCCGAAATTGCACTGTACGGTGAAATTCGGTGGCATATTTGCTGCTTAGTGAATAACCCCTTTAGAGTTTTCTTATTTACTGTTACCTTGTGTGGCTAGGCTTTGCATTTATATCTTTCTCGCATTATAATTTAATGTGTGCTGATTATTTATTCTGCTGTATTTAAGAAAGGTCGGTGTACTGAGCTTAAACATTGGCCTCCGATGGAATTATACAGCTAATAAACACTGACACCTTAGGCTGGGGTCAGACGAGCGTGATTTCTACGGACTGCACGTCTGTGCACATGGACGTACGTTAGTACGGAAGACGCAGTAGTGGCCACACAGTCCGTTTATCACTGATGTATATTTTGACGGATGTAGGAGGGAAAATAAATTAAAAAGCAAAACCATTTTGTCCGTGAAAAATGCTGGACGTATAAATGCAGTCCGTATGACCACGTTCCATCACTCACACACAAAGCTATGCAGACGTTGCGGACGCAGCGCACTTTGTGCGGCCGTTCTAGTGGTTGTACGTTCTTGCCTGCCTTGCATCCGTGGGCCGCGGCCGTTGTGCGTCCGCAGTTCAGTGCGGACGTACTTCGTGTGTCGGGCTCCGATGGGCTTTCTGTCATGCTATCACGGACGTACTTTTAGGCGCAATCACGGACGTGAACACTACGCTCGTCTGACCCCAGCCTTATAGTGCTCTGAAACCTAGAATACAAGGATTTCCAAGATGAATCTGGACATACAGACTGTTTAGCAATAGCATATAGGTCTACCACAGCCGTAGCTAGCTCCTTTTGCACCCAAGGAAAGAATAGAAAATTGTGCCCCCCCCCCGAAACACAATATTTTTAGAGGTTATTTAGAGGAAAATAGGTAATAAATAACAAAATTAATAATACTAAATAACGTTAGTCTCCCCTGTATTAGTCAGCAGAGGCGGCTCCAGATTTGGTGAGGCCTTAGTTGAAGCTCAGTTATGAGGCCCCACAGGGCTAGAGACCAAGCTATTCCCAGATGTTTTAGAGGACCGTGTGTGTAATAGTGTATCAGAGCACCACAGCAATAAAACTCGCAGTAATGTGCAGTGTGTATGAGCGTATCACAGAGCTCCACAGTAATGAAACTCATAGTAATGTGTTATCGATTGGGTATTGAACATGAGAGCATTGTGGATTGCATATTGAACATGAGAGCGTTGTGGATTGCGTATTGAAAATGAGAGCGCTGTGGATTACGTATTGAACATGAGAGCGTTGTGGATTGGGTAGTGAACATGAGAGCGTTGTGGATTGCGTATTGAACATGAGAGCGTTGTGGATTGCGTATTGAACATGAGAGCGTTGTGGATTGCGTATTGAAAATGAGAGTGTTGTGGATTACGTATTGAACATGAGAGCGTTGTGGATTGGGTAGTGAACATGAGAGCGTTGTGGATTGCGTATTGAACATGAGAGCGTTGTGGATTGCGTATGGAACATGAGAGCGTTGTGGATTGCGTATTGAACATGAGAGCGTTGTGGATTGCGTATTGAAAATGAGAGTGTTGTGGATTACGTATTGAACATGAGAGCGTTGTGGATTGGGTAGTGAACATGAGAGCGTTGTGGATTGCGTATTGAACATGAGAGCGTTGTGGATTGGGTAGTGAACATGAGAGCGTTGTGGATTGCGTATTGAATATGAGAGCGTTGTGGATTGCGTATTGAACATGAGAGCGTTGTGTATTGCGTATTGAAAATGAGAGCGTTGTGGATTACGTATTGAACATGAGAGCGTTGTGGATTGGGTAGTGAACATGAGAGTGTTGTGGATTGCGTTGTGAACATGAGAGCGTTTGTTTGTTTTATTCAATGAGAGGAGCATTATTATATGTATATTAACCTTCCTGCCAGTAACCACGAGTGTGGCTCGGGGTTAATTTTCAGTACCAAAAGCAGTAACCCAGAGCCACACTCGGGATTGTACATACCTTGTCCCTGCGTTCCCTCGATGTTCTCCCGCTGTGTCTCCCAGCCGATTGTAGCACACTGCTTCCGGGGCCCCTTCGCTGCGCGCCTTGTGATGCTGGGGGGGGGTGGGTACATGGCGGGGGATGTAGAAAAAAAAATCAGATTTTATCTCAAATCAGTAATTTATTTTAAATAGGAGAGAGAGGAGGAGAGCTTATAGGAGGAGCTGGTGGGTAGAGATGTGGGGTAAGAGAGCTGGGGAGGGCTGGGGTAGAGATGTGGGGATAGAGAGCTGGGGGGCAGAGATGTGGGGGGTTGGGGTAGATATGTGGAAGTAGAGATTTGGGTGGCTGGGGGTTAGAGGGCTGAGAGTAGGGATGAGCTGTTGGGGTTCAGACGGTTCGGGGTTCGACCCGAACTTAGCCTGTTCGAGCAGATCGTGAACCCTGAACATTTCCGGGTGTTCGCCGCATGTTTGACCACAATGGACCACAATGCATTTTCCCACTGCCTGAAGCTCGGAATTGGCTACAGCCTTGCACCTGACCACAGGTCTGGTGCAAGACTGGTTGAACACTATGCCAATCACCGCTCAGAGTCCTGATTGGGCAAATGTTGCCCAATCATGGCTCACAGAGCTAAGTCCCGCAGTACACTATATAAGGTTTCAACGCAGCGCTTTCTGCACGCATTTCAGAGGAGATTTCAAAGAAGATAGTTGTGTGTGTTGTTACTGCCGGTCTGCCACGCTACTGGGGGGGTCTGGGGGGTCTCATTTCGACCAAATATCAGGGAATTTAGGTGATGTGTGTCTTGTCACTGTGCCAGCAAGTTTTTTTGGGGTTTACAACTTTATTTATTTAAAACATTTGTGTATTGAGGTGATTTTCTGGGTCTTGTCACACTGTGCCAGCAAGTCTTTTTGGGTCTCATTTATACCAAATATCAGGGAATTTAGGTGATGTGTGTCTTGTCACTGTGCCAGCAAGTTTTTTTGGGGTTTACAACTTTATTTAAAACATTTGTGAATGAAGGTGATCTTCTGGGTCTTGTCACCACTCACCACTGTGCCAGCAAGTCTTTTTGGGTGTCATTTTTACCAAATATCAGGGAATTTAAGTGATGTGTGTCTTGTCACTGTGCCAGCAATTTTTTTTGGGGTTTACAACTTTCTTTAAAACATTTGTGAATTGAGGTGATCTTCTGGGTCTCGTCACACAGCCAGCAATTATTTTTGGGGCTCACTAATTTCTTTAAAACACTTGTGAATTAAGGTGATCTGTGTCTCGTCATACAAACAGTACCACGCTGTATTTTGGGACTCGCTAATTTCTTTAAAACACTTGTGAATTAAGGTGATCTGTGTCTCGTCATACAAACAGTACCACGCTGTATTTTGGGGCTCACTAATTTCTTTAAAACACTTGGGAATTAAGGTGATCTGTGTCTCGTCATACAAAAAGTACCACGCTGTATTTTGGGACTCACTAATTTCTTTAAAACACTTGGGAATTAAGGTGATCTGTGTCTCGTCATACCAAAAGTACCACGCTGTATTTTGGGGCTCACTAATTTCTTTAAAACACTTGGGAATTAAGGTGATCTGTGTCTCGTCATACAAAAAGTACCACGCTGTATTTTGGGGCTCACTAATTTCTTTAAAACACTTGGGAATTAAGGTGATCTGTGTCTCGTCATACAAAAAGTACCACGCTGTATTTTGGGGCTCACTAATTCTTTAAAACACTTGGGAATTAAGGTGATCTGTGTCTCGTCATACAAAAAGTACCACGCTGTATTTTGGGGCTCACTAATTTCTTTAAAACACTTCAGAATTAAGGTGATCTGTGTCTCGTCATACAAAAAGTACCACGCTGTATTTTGGGGCTCACTAATTTCTTTAAAACACTTGGGAATTAAGGTGATCTGTGTCTCGTCATACAAAAAGTACCACGCTGTATTTTGGGGCTCACTAATTTCTTTAAAACACTTGGGAATTAAGGTGATCTGTGTCTCGTCATACAAAAAGTACCACGCTGTATTTTGGGGCTCACTAATTTCTTTAAAACACTTGGGAATTAAGGTGATCTGTGTCTCGTCATACAAAAAGTACCACACTGTATTTTGGGGCTCATTAATTTCTTTAAAACACTTGGGAACAAACAGTACCATGCTGTATTTTGGGGCTCACTAATTTCTTTAAAACACTTGGGAATTAAGGTGACCTGTGTCTCGTCATACAAAAAGTACCACGCTGTACTTTGGGGCTCACTAATTTCTTTAAAACACTTGGGAATTAAGGTGATCTGTGTCTCGTCATACAAAAAGTACCACGCTGTATTTTGGGGCTCACTAATTTCTTTAAAACACTTGGGAATTAAGGTGATCTGTGTCTCGTCATACAAACAGTACCACGTTGTATTTTGGGGCTTACTAATTTCTTTAAAACACTTGGGAATTAAGGTGATCTTCTGTGTCTCGTCACACAGCCAGCAATTTTTTTTGGGGCTCATTTGTGAATTAAGGTGATCTGTCTCTTGTCACTGGCTGCCAGCTATCAGTGCGTCTCACTGAGTTATACCAGAGTTATTTAAATATTTATACCAGAGTTGAATCAGAGTTCTGTATATATTAATCTATATATCACTCACCATGTCTGAAAGAACAAAAAGGACAGGCAGACGCTCCCAGCCACAGATAAGAGGGCAAGCAGCCCCTGTGTCGGGAGGCTGTGTCTCTGGTCGTGGTGGACGTGGTGCATCCTCTCCTGGGGCAGGCTTGTCCTTTCTAACTGGTGCTGGCCGTCTTAAGCAGCAGCAACAAACAGAGGACTTGGTGGATTGGCTAACCAGGCCATCCTCATCCTCCGAGTCCTCTGCCAGCCAGGCTTCTAGTGCTTTACAGTCCACCTCAGCTGCCAAAGCATCTAATGCAGCCTCCATGTCCACAGCTACTCCTGCCGTAGCCTCGCTATCACACACGGAGGAGTCAGCTGAATTGTTTGACTACAATGAGAGTGACATGCTGCTTGAGGATGCGCAGCAAGTACAGTGCTCTGATTCAATCTCTGAGGTTGAGCAAGGGAGTATAATCAACCTAGAGGAAGGGGGTGCCAGTGATGACACACAAATAACTGGCACTCATGTTGCCCCAGCAGCTGCAGCATACTGCCAAGTTGGCTCCAGTGATGAGGATATAGGGGGTGAAGATGACATTGATGATGATGAGGTCACTGACTCCACCTGGGTGCCAGATCGAACTGAGGAATCAAGTGAGGAGGGGGAGGAGGCACAGCAAACACGAGGCACAACATCCTCTGTGACCAACCGTAGCACTAGCCAGTCCAAGGCATCACATGTCAGAGCTGCTCCGGTGCAGAGCGCTGTTGTCTCAAAGAACACATGCAGGAACTATGCTGTCTGGGAGTTCGTTAAGAAATGTGCAGCAGACCCCACCGTTGCTATTTGTAATCTATGTCAGAAGAGGCTGAAGCGTGGGATAAACACCGGACGCTTGGGTACCACGTGCTTGAGGCGACATATGAACAAGTGCCACACATCCCGTTGGGGCAAAACTTTGCGTAGGTCCTCCTCCTCCTCATCTGTCTCTACCCACACTGTATGTCCTGCCATGCAATTGCCTACAACCTCCACCGACAGGGATGATGCTACAGTAATGGATGTACCAGCAGGTCCTTCCACACAATGTGACATCATCCCAGTAGCTGAAGATTTACGTAGTCAGATTACGTTGCCGCAGCTGCTGCACCCGAAAGAAAAAATATAGTCCCAACCATCCCCAAGCACAGCGTCTAAATGCCAGCTTAGCAAAATTACTTGCATTGCAGCTGCTGCCTTTCCAGCTGGTGGACTCTGCTCCCTTCCGTGAATTTGCTGAATGCGCTGTACCACAGTGGCAGGTTCCAAAACGCCATTACTTTTCACGCAAGGCCATTCCAGCACTATACCAGCACGTGGAAGACAATGTTATCCAGTCATTGGGAGAGGCAGTCAGCAGCAAGGTGCATGTCACCTTAGACACGTGGTCCAGCAAGCATGGACAGGGTCGTTACATTTCCTTCACGGCACACTGGGTAACTCTGATTGCAGCTGGGAGGGATCCAAGACGGGGCTCTGTGCTGGAGCTTGTTCATCCACCACGCCTCCAGAAAGCTGCTTGTATGAGGTCTGTCTGCTCCACCACCACCACCTCTTCCTCCTTCTCCTCCTCCTCCTTCTCTGTCTCTGGCAAAGTGGCAGTTAAACCCACGCCTGACAGGGTCTACGCAATGGCTCAAGCAAAAAGATGCCATACTGTGCTTGAGCTGGTTTGTTTAGGGGACAGGAGCCACACCGGGTCAGAAATTTTGTCAGCTCTGCAGGGGCAGGTGCAGTGATGGTTTACACCACGCCAGCTTGAGCTTGGAATGATCATCTGCGATAATGGCAGCGACCTTCTCTCCGCCCTACGCAAGGGTAAATTGACGCATGTACCATGCCTAGCACACGTCCTAAATCTGGTGGTACAGTGTTTCCTAACCAAGTACCCAGGGCTGCCAGAGCGTCTCATCCAGGCCAGAAAAGTCTGCAGCCACTTCAGACTGTCATTCCCAGCAAGCGTTCGCCTTGCAGAAATTCAAAGAGAATTCCACCTTCCCACAAACCGTCTGATCTGTGACATGCCCACCAGGTGGAACTCAACATTAGCAATGCTGCAGCGTCTGCACAAGCAGCAGAGGGCCATCAACGAGTACCTGTGTGAGTATGGCACAAGGACAGGTTCAGGTCAACTTGGTTTTTCCCCCCCCGCAGTGGCTGATGATCAAGGATGCATGCACTGTACTGTCACCATTTGAGGAGGCAACGAGGATGGTGAGCAGGGACAGTGCATGCATCAGTGACACAATTCCTTTAGTGTTCCTGCTGGAGCACACTCTGCGGGGAATTATAGATGTGGCTCTAGCGGCAGACCAGCGGGAGGAAGAGGAGGCCTTCCCTAGCTCTCAAGGCCCCAGTCTTTCCGCAGACAGCATTCCAGCGGGTCCTACTCAGATCAGACAGGAGGAGGATGAGGAGGAGGAGGACTATTTAAGTAGTGGTGGAATTGAAGGTGGGGATTCCTCAAGGCAGGGTTTTGTGTGCCCAGAAACAGAAGGGCTTGTGCGTGGCTGGGAGGAGGAAGTGCACGATACGGTCATCCTCATTGACCAGGAAGATTCGGCAGCTAATGCCACCTCCAACCTACGCTGCATGGGCTCCGTAATGATGCAAAGCCTGCTAAAGGACCCCAGGATTCGTGCTATCAAGGAGAGGGATCATTACTGGTTGACAACCCTTCTTGATCCACAATACAAGGGGAAAGTTGCAGAGCTCATCCTGCCCGCACAGAGGGAGCACAGGATGACAAAACTTGAGGACGCTCTAAAGCGAAACTTGTGTAACACTTTTCCAGGCACTGTTAGATTACCAAGTGCTGACACACGTGCTTCTGAGGCTGCAGGTGATCAGAGGAATAGCGGTGAAGGCCAGGGCCGCTTGACTGATGCATTTTTAAATTTTTTTAGTCCTCGACGCCCAGGGACATCAAATGTAGGCACCCATTGCCAGCGTCTTCACCATATGGTGCAGGACTACCTAGGGGCAAGGGCAGACCTGGATACCTTTCCAGCAGATGATCCACTGGCTTACTGGATGTTGAGATTGGATCACTGACCAGAACTTAGCCAATATGCTATGCAGCTACTAGGTTGCCCTTCATCTAGCGTGCTTTCCGAAAGGACGTTCAGTGCCGCTGGAGGTTTTGTCACAGACAAAAGAGTGCGTCTGTCCACCGACTCTGTAGACCGGCTGACATTTATAAAAATGAATCAGTCCTGGATCAGCAGCTATCAATCCCCTGATGCTGAAGTAATGGAATAGATAGGGGATGTCCTCTTCTGCATTCACAAAACCTCCAGCACTGAACTCTTCCACAATACCACAAAAGGGTTACGGTGTGAAGGCACTTGCTGCCATGAAAGGCACAATATCTGGCTGCACTGACGCCCATTTAAAAAACAAAAAAATTTTTCAATATAGGACCACATGGTCCACCCCTGCACTCTTCCACAATACCACAGAGGGATTACTGTATGATGATACTTGCTGGCCTGGCACCAAAGGCACAATATCTGGGTGCACTGACGCCCATTACCAGATCAAAATCTTTTCAATAAAGGACCACATGGTCCACCCCTGCACTCTTCCACAATACCACAGAGGGGTTACTGTATGATGATACTTGATGGGCTGGCATTAAAGGCACAATATCTGGGTGCACTGACGCCCATTAACAGATAATAAAAAACACTTTTCAATATAGGACCGCGTGGTCCACCCCTGCACTCTTCCACAATACCACAGAGGGGTTACTGTATGATAGTACTTGCATGCCTGGCACTAAAGGCACAATATCTGGGTGCACTGCCATTGACGCACTGTATGCACTGTGGTGCACTGTATCAGATTCATATCCTCAGAGGGGTTACGGTGTGACAGCACTGTTGCCGACGCTAAAAGCCCAATTTTAAAGCACCTATTGTTACTTTCATCCAAAGCCTGCATAAGTTTCACAATAATTTACCCCAAAAAAACACTAAACTTTTTCTGCGCGTCCTAAAATGTTTTTTCATACAGGCTGCCGCCCCAAGCAGTTGTTTATGGATAGATTAAAGGAAAAGCATTTACCGTCATATGAAACGTCATTTATTTGTTTTTAAGTGTTTCTATACATCCTAGAAATCCGCCACTTCACGGGCAGGTTATGGAGACCTCCTAGGCACAATATTTGAAGGAATTTTTGGTTTTTATTTTTAACCCTTATTTCATGGAAAAGTCACTGTCCCTTTAAAAACGTTTTTTTTAAAACTTTTTGTCCTTGTTTCCTGTCCCCCAGGGCACTACCCAGACCCCCATACACCTTTTATGGCAAATATGTAGCATATATGCCCTCTTGAGGGCACTCTAAAAAACCAAATTTTCAGCCCCATTGACTTGCATGGGGGTTCGAGTTCGGTCCCGAACAAATGGGAAGTTCGGGTTCAGGCTCGAACCGAACTCAGGGAGTGTTCAGCTTATCCCTAGCTGATAGGTAGAGAGCTGGGGGGCAGATGTGGAAGTAGAGATCTGGGGGGCTGAGGGGTAGAGAGCGGTGGGTGGATATGTGGAAGTGGAGATCTGGGGTAGAGATGGGGTTAGAGGGCTGAGGGGTAGAGAGCTGGGGCGGATATGTGGAAGTAGAGATCTGGGGTAGAGGGCTGGGGTAGAGATGTGGGGGTAAAGATCTGGGGGGGCTGGGGTAGAGATGGGGTAGAGGGCTGGGGGTAGATATGTGGGGGTAAAGATCTGGGGGGCTGGGGTAGAGATGGGGTAGAGGGCTGGGGTAGAGATGTGGGGATAAAGAGCTGGGAGGGCTGGGGTAGAGATGGGGTAGAGGGCTGGGGGTAAAGATGTGGGGGTAAAGAGCTGGGAGGGCTGGGGTAGAGATGGAGGTAGAGGGCTGGGGTAGAGATGTGGGGGTGGGGGGCTGGGGGTAGATATGTGGAAGTAGAGAGCTGGGGGGGCTGGGGGCAGAGAGCTGGGGAGTAGAGATGTGGGGGTAGAGCTTGGGGGGCTGGGGCATAGAGAGCTGGGGGAAAGATGCTAAAGAGGGGGTAGAGATCTTGTAGGGGTAGAGAGCTGTGGAGGTAGAGCTAATGAGGGGGAGATGCAGGAGAGGGGGCTGTTTGATGGGAGAGCAGCTGGGAGTGATCTTACCTAAGAGGTGTCCCCCTGGCTACAGCTGCATTGCTCTGCTCTCCTGCTTCTTCTCTTCCTGCTCCCTCCCTTCCACATGGTGTGGGGACAGGAAGTCTTGCAGGAGGATGGGAGGAGCAGCCGGAAGGGGCCTCCTCAGCAGCCGAGTGAGACACCTTCTGCCGGCTCCTTCCCATCCTCCTGCACGTCTCCCATCTCGCTGCTCTCAGCGAGTGAATCATGCAGCAGCCCCAAGTCTCCCCTGCGCTCTGCTCCACTCCGGCAGTCAGAGAGGTGATTTTCTTTCTGACTGCCCCTGCGCCCCATTGTAACTGTGCCTGAGGCGAGTGCCTCACTGGCCTCACCCTCCCTACGGCCCTGAGGTCTACATCACTAATGAATATTATTTTGACCAGTATGAAGATCCCCAAGCCCACTCAAGCATATAACTCTAACAGGGTTATTCAAAGAGAATCGAAAAGTCACCGCACATTCGGTGACTTTTCGTTCTCCTCAATTCGGTGCGATTTGGCGATCCCATATCGGCGACCCTGCGTGTATTCAGTAAGCACCACAGGGCCATCATAGTGCAGGGAAAAGCCGCCGCAAACCTGCCAAACACTCACCGCAAAACCCGCAAAAACATCTGGATTAACCCCGCCGAACACGCCGGAGAAACCCAAGCAGCCGCCAGAAAAATCTGACTCCGCAGACAAATGGAGTGGTGGAAAAAAAAAAACAGTATGCTTGAATGTTTGAAAAGTGAAATGCTGTTTGCAAAGAAACTACTGAACGAAAATGTCTGAAATTTACATATAAGATCCAATGAATGATAATAAAAAGGGCTGTTACCGAAAAAAGAAAAAACGATTTAACCCCTTAATGACCCCTGACGTACCCTGTACGTCCTGTCCTCGGGTCTCCCTTAGACCCGCGGACGTACAGGGTACGTCAGCGGCGCCAAATCCCCCTCCCGCCCGATACTCACCTCCCTCGTCGGATCCCATGGCGATCTGGCAGGGAGGAAGCCTGCCCATGTGATTTACATGGGCAGGCGAGGCTGATGACGTCGCCACGCTGCGTGGTGACGTCATCAGAAGGTGCCCCCATGTGTTTCAATGGAGGATGAGGGGGGGCTCCTTCGGAGCCCTCTATCTCCCCAACCATTGAAGCTAGGGAGATGCCGTTTGCACCGCTGGAGAGGGGAGAGCCTCCCCTTTCCAGCGGTGTATGGCATTAACAGTTTCGCCGCCGGATCACGTTGCGGCGCCAATTGGCGCCAAAACGCGATTCAAACCTGGAGGGGGGCTGACATCTTGGATGTCAGCCAAACCTCCAGGTCCCCCCCACCCACTGACAACCTCACCATATGTGTGAGGATGTCAGTGGGCCAGTTAACCCTCTAGCTGCCATGTAGAGATAAGGGGATCCTAAGGATCCCTTTATCTCCCGATCCATGGCAGCTGGATGGCCTGATTATGGCCTTTCAAATGATACCAAACATGACCAGGTTTGGTTTTAAATTTAAAAAAAAAAAAAATTTAATAAAATACATTTTTTTTTTAAAGTTTTTTTTGTCTGGGGGGAGTTTAATTAAATAGGACCTAGGCTGTCATCTAAAAATAATTAGCACAAAATGGTCAGAATGAGCGCAGCGCACATAGGTGAACTGTCTCAGCAGTGAAGGGGTTAAAAAGCAAACGCATGTTAGGCTAGGGTCAGACTGAGGCAGTGCGAACGCGCGTGCAGGCGCACTTAATCACGGCCGCACTAGCAGCAAATGCCAGGCAATGACGGCCAATATACGAAGTACGGTCGCACAAAAGTCCGGCTGCGCAACGCAAGTGGAAAATGAACGCATTTTTTCGAGAACGTTAAACTGCTACTACTGACGTACAGAGTGCGCTGCGTCCGCTAGCGGCGTGTGTGCGTGAATTGGAGATGTCAGACGCTGCTAATGTCCGGCCAACATAACGTCCAGACGCAAAAAGTGTTTTATTGATGATCCGTACAAAATCACGGATGCAAATGCACATCGTATGACCGCTATCGCGTATTCCGTGAAAAAATGCGTCCATTCGTTCGAACGCACTTTTTCACAGACAACGCGAAAATGCGTTCGTCTGACCCTAGCCTAAAAATTGGGTATTTCTAGTCTCGGGACAAAATTTTGAACCTATTTAGCCGGGGTCTTTTTGGGTGGTTGTAGATTTTGGGGATTAAATTACGAAAAAGTGTGTTTTTACCATTTTTTTCCTCATATTTCATATTTTTTTTTATAGTAAATTATTCGATATGATGGAAATAATGGTATTTCTAGAAAGTCCATTTAATGGCGGGAAAAAGGGTGTATAATATGTGTGGGTCAAATAAACGAGTAAAAGGAAAATTTGACCTAAACACTAACAGCGCAGAAACGTAAAAACAGCAACGGTCACTAAAAGACGGATTTGTGTAAAACCGCCCGGTCACTAAGGGGTTAAAAAAAAAACGGAATAATAATTTTCGCAAAAAAGTCCCGAAAAATGCCTAAAAGATCCTAAAAAATCTATAAAGAGACTTTTTACTGCAGAATATTGTAATCAACGGTTTATTAGATATTGGATTAAAACGGGAATATATTTAACATTGAAGCCTATGGGATTCGCCTGAATAAACCTGTCGAATGTAACCACCGAACAGCAGGGCAATTCGGCACCTTTTCACTGCTGGTTTTTGCACTTTGAATAGACGAAGCATTGCTTCTCTTTGGGGATTTCACTGCCCTCGAACAGGCACCGTATGTGCAGGCAATTCGCAAACATTTGTCGAACTGTCTGCTCTCTAAATAGCCGAATGGCCAGGAAAGGTAATCATACGCTGAATTTCACTGTTCGGTTACCTTTCGGCCACAATTCGGATCTCTTTGAATAACCCTGTAAATGTTGAATTTAAGAATTAAACTTATTAATAATGAAAATTATTTCTGGAATATACTGTATGTTAGCTTAATTATATTGTTACTTGTATGAGGGAATTGTTCATTGAAAAACAGTGCTGTGCTAATTATCAATATGTTTTCCTCGCATTTGAATGTATTACAGATGGTGCTAAATATTTATAAACAAAATCCTTTCTATTTATCTAAATATTTCTAATCAGTTTCAAACTCATTACTAAATATAAAAAATCTACAGGCAATTTATATCAGCTTTTTGTAAAAAAAATAAAAATTCTCATGATACATCTGTATTACACCCCCAGAGAAAGATTATAATGTAAGGGATTAAAGGTAGTAGCCGCCGGAGGCAGATTAACAACCTGTTGTTTTAGAAATATACCCAATTAACCCTTTAATCCAGGGCACCAAGCTCCAGTCCCCCCCCCCCACCAGATATTACTGAACTACAACTCCCTTGTCTTTCTGGGCACTTATTGATTTCAAAGATTTCTGGGAAAGGTAAGTCATTAACATCTGGGTGCCAGAGTTTGCTTTACTCATCATAGGAGTAAACTAATCTTCAGTTGCTGAGACGTTACTAATAAAAAAAAGCCAATAAATTAAAATTAAAAATCAAAAATATATGAATACACCTGCTTTCAGTTTCTGAAACAACATCTCTTATAACCCTATGTAATGGTTGCTGAGGGAATTTAGTAACGCCAACCCTTAAAAGCAAAAACCCCTTTACCCAAGACTGACCTAATCAAAAAACAATAAATCAAAATTAGAAATCAAAGATATATGTATATATTTATCTTTGATTTCATATATATGTTACGGTTAAAGCCCGAAGTGCAGTTAATCCTAGGATTACCCGGGTAATCCTGACATTACCCAAAACCACTGGGTAAAGCTGCGAAAAAATGAAAATTTTGGACTTTACCCGGGTAGTTTTAGGACTAACCAACTGCCCTTGGGTAACGGTCTGGAAGAGCTGAAAAATTCACACTTTACCCGGATAATGTGAAAATCTGAAGCTTCACCCGGGTAATCTGAGGACTATCCACAGCTTCACCTGGGTAATCTGCAGAGCATCCAACCTGGCTTGGGTAAAAGTGAATTTTGCTATTACCCAAAGATGTTATCAACGAAAATGGCAAAAGACAAACATTAAAATGTATTGCGGATATAATGAATATACAGAGTAACAGGATATGTTTCTTATATGAATGTGATATGTTTCTTTATTACGTGTCACATGTGCTTATATATCATTTATAAAACATAATAACCATTAGGTTACTCTTTATATAAAATCTTTATCGTCATAAATTAATTTTCAGACAATTAATGCACAGAGTAACATGACAGTTATTTAGTGTGGTTTGTGACTGTGGATACAATTTCATTAAAAAATAACAAAAAAACACTTTTGTTATCAGTCAGATAACAGTTTGCAGCTTTACCCGGGTAATGCTAGGAATTCAGTCAACTGTAACCTGCTGAAAACACAAGAAAAGCGCAGTACCAAGAGGCGTTTGGATACTTTGCAGATTACCCGGATAAAGTCCGATGTTTCATTGCACACCGCACTTTATCCAGCAACACTAGGGTAATGTGCGAATTACCCGGTTAAACAGTGCAGACAACCGGAGTACCCAGAGGCCTCTGGATACTTTGCAGATTACCCGGATAATGTCCGAAATTTCATTTCACTTCGGACTTTTGCTAATGACGCCTGGGTAATGTCAGGATTACCCGGGTAATCCTTGGATTAAACGCACTTTGGGCTTTAACCTTAACATATATATTTATTCCTGCTTCCAGTTTCTGAAAGTGACATCTCTCCTAACACTGTGTAGTGGTTGCTGAAGGGATTTAGTTTTGCAACCCCCAAAACCAAAACCCCTTTACCCAAGACTGATACCAGTCTTCAATATACTTGAATTTAGCAATGGTGGAAACCCCTGCATAAGGCCCACACAAAGTATTAACCCGAAGAAAAACACACACACACACACGTACACAAACTAAAGAGAATAAATAGGGAGGTTCTAATACTGGTATCAGTGAAAAAAAATTAAACTAATGAGAGGGAAGGAATAAAGCGACATCAATAATATATGCCACGGTTAAAGGATTATAGAGATACAGAGTTGCGTAGTCAAGCTGGTTCTGGACAAACAGAGTTCAAGGAGGGTCAGTAAACATGCCGGGTCAATGCCAAGTAAATAATCAGAAGAGTAAGGAATGCTCTAGCGTGTCCAAGAAGAACCACAATAGGGCAATGAGTGGACGCCCTTACTGGTTTCTATAGGCAGAAGCTGTTTAGGATTGGATGGCATCATGAGTGTGTTCCAGAATGTGCATGTACGGAATGATGCAGGAATAATTGCATCAAAACTATGACTCCCGGGTGTCGTTTTACAAAAGTTGCATCCAGATGAGCGTTCTGTGTCAAAGCTTTGGTGGATGGACACAAAGGCTGGGTAGCGCCATTATGAGAGGCAAGAGACCTTACAGTGTCATTGAGCAAGAGTTTGGGCAGCATCATTTTGAGTAGCAAAGGACTGGGTAGCGTCAAAGTGAGGAGCAGCCAGCGTTGATGCGGAGTGTAAAGGATCATCAAACCTGGGATTGCAGGTAAGTGGATGGAGAACTGTGACACCCTGGTCCTGTAACAACTCAAAAAATTCCACTTTGTCATTCATTCTACCACAAAATTCTAGGTTACACAATCCTAACAGCTTCATTTCCAGTAACCCACAGTTCATTCCCACATCCTTTTCTAGAATACTTACTCTATGTCTAATAACCTTACAGCTGTCCATGACTGGTTAATTTTTAATGTTATCAACCTTTTTGCTATTACTGAAAATTACTGAAAAATGTTCTTCTCCATAGAAGCTCTCACACATGGCGGTCTCCATATTTAGCCATACCCCTAGACCAGGTGAGAAACATTCTGGTGATGTTGGGATCTTGCTCTATCCCTTGTGTACCAGTACTTTCCTCCACACCCATTTCTCTCTTTCTCCTCCTTTGACCTTCACTGCATCTGCCTGGTTTCACCTTTCACAACTCCATTCTGCTCCATCCTCGTTAGTATTGTGAAATACTGATGCCTTACAAAAGATAAAAATACAGTTTTTAAGAAGATATCTCATTGTAGAGAATGTTGATGTCCTTCCTATAGGTTGAAAATATCAATTTGGCAATGTTAATGGTGGAAAAACATGTGTCATTGTGTCTTCACCAGTACTTATTTAGTGCAATTGTTTAAAAAGAATTATAATTTAAAATAAAATACCATCTTTAGAGATTGTGCTGATTAGAGCTGGAAAATATTCCTAGTTCAACTGTGGAGAAAAGTCAAGGTTTAAGGATAAATTATACACAACAACAGCAAAGCTACTATGTTTATTGATTGTCAATTATCTTGACACTGTGAGAATTAAAATGAAGATCATCAATTCAAGGGACAAAAAAATACTGCGCACAGAATATATGCCAAGGCTCCAGAGACATGTTCTAAGGTTAAAAAGTTACAACCATAAATTTAAACAGTGTAATTTCTCCATATGAACTAAGCTTGCTACAAAAACAGAAAAGATGTGGGAAGTAAAGAAAACCCAAAAAAAAATCTGCTAAGAAAATAGGGGTAAATAAATTGATTTAAGGCTGGGGTCAGACGAGCGCAGTTATCACGTCCGTGTTGCCGCACATTTGTTCGTCCGTTGCAGCATAGCATTCTTCTGACCAATGGAGCCCTTCACACGAAGTATGTCCGCATGGAAGTGCAGACACATGATGGACGTGGCAAACGGACGCAGGTTAGGCAAGAACGTAATACTGCTAGAACGGACGTGCGGAGTGCACCACGTCTGCAACGTATGCATAGCTTTGTGTGTGAGTGATGGAACATGGTCAGACGGACTGCGTTTATACGTCCAGCATTTTTGACGGACAAAATGTTTTTTCATTTTAATTTATTTCCCTGCTACATCAGTCAAAAAATATGTCAGTGAAAAAAACAGACTGTCGTCCCTGGACATCCGTTCTGAGGAGATGCAGCTCCGCTATGATGGAGGTCTGGAGTGATTTAATGTCGGCCCTCTTGGGAAGGGCTCTCAGCAGTTCACCCCATGATGCTGGGTCCTCAGCCACAGACCCTGTCGGGGAATTTGGTGGTGAGTTTATGGCCTGTGGCATTGGTGTGGCAAGTGCCTCCGTGAGCTGGTCCGTGGGCAGGTCCTCCGGCGGGTCCGCATGCAAATCTACTTTAGACCCCGGCTTCATTGCGGCCTCCAGGTGCCCCTTCCACCGGGAGATGGAAGGAACGGAGGCTCGGGGTGCCGGAGCACCGGGGACCTTCCTGGGGCTTCTTAGTGCCGGGGGTTTTATTTGCTTTCCCCATCTGAGACGTTTTAGTGCCAGTGCAGGGCTGGATTGCTGTGGTCGGCGCATAGCTCTGCAGCTAGGCGGCCATCTCAGTCGGCGTTCAAGCCATGCCCCCGCTCATTATTTTTAGATGACAGCCTAGGTCCTATTTAACTAACCCCCCAGGCAAAAAATAAAATAAAAAAATAATAATTTTATTTTTATGTTATTTTCTTTAGCTTTTTTTTTACACCAAACCGAGTTTGGTATCATTGGAAAGGCCATGATCAGGCCTTTCCAATGATGTCCAACATGACCCTCTAGCTGCCACGGATCGGGGGATCGGGAGATAAGGGGATACAAAGGATCCCCCTATCTCCCTTGGCAGCTAGGGGGTTAACTGGCCCACTGACATCCTCACACATATGGTGGGGATGCCAGTGGGTGGAGGGTGACGTGATTTAAACCAGGTTTAAATCGCAATTCAGCGCCGATTGGCTCCGAGTCACGATCCGGCAGCAAAATGGTTAGGCTCTCCCCTTTCCAGCGGTGCAAAAAGCATCACTGTAGGGTGAATGGTTGGGGAGATAGAGGGCTCCAAACGAGCCCCCCTCCCCTTCCTTGATTTCAATGCAGGCACCTGGAGGGCGCCTGCAGATGATGTCACCACGCAGCGTGGTGACGTCATCATGCTGGCCGGCCCCTTTTAAACAGAGGGGCAGGCTTCCTCCCTGCCAGAACTCCGTTGGAGCCAGCAAGGGAGGTAAGTATCGGAGGGAGGTTAGAAGCCCACTGACATACTATGTACGTCCGTGCGTCTAAGGGCAGGACGTACATGCTACGTCAGCAGTCCTTAAAGGATTAAAAAACGTATTTGTGTTTTGCATTACAAATAATTATGTCCTAGTTTTATTCTCTATAAAAAGATTGTAAAACCTCAAGTGGTTTAGTGGTGCAATTGAGCTGAAGCTAGGAATGGAACGGATAAGCCAGCACGGCCAGGGCTGGTAACATTGTAACTTGAGTTTCTTATAGAAACATTTTGTATGAATACTTAAGACCTTGTCTGGGACTTTATTTTAAGACCCTAGATACAGAGGATAGCCCTGGCACTATCCTAAAAAATGCACATTGATTGTAAATGTCAGATAGCAGAGATGTCGCAGAGGCTGGGGAAACCTCCATTCTGATCACACTTAAACCCTTAAAGACCAAGGGTCTATAAAGTCAATGCATTTATGCCGAAGCAGTTATGTCGTTGGTCCTTAAGGGGTTAAAGTAAATTTGTTGTATATCTGTAAATCTCCTGACAGCTGAAACAGACTGAAATAGAGAGGGGAGCACTCTAACAAGTTGTATATTTCAGCTGCTGAGAGATCTGAAGATCTGTCTGTATTATGTTCAGGGATAGCACTGGGGCAGGAATAGAAGAAAGTATGAAAGGAGTATTTACTGAAGGATACAAGGACAAGAACAGTGACAAGAGGATAGGATCATGACCGATGTAAGGTGATGTGGACAGGTTCCAAGGAACAGAAAGAGTTAAGTGTGACAGGAATAATAAATGTGACCTTGTAGGTGTGGAGGAAGGAGTATATATAGCCCACCTCACCCCTTAATCTCCTGAGAGTCTCTTCTTTTTCTCTCTTTGTACCTGTGAATATATAATTACCCTCCTGGGGTTTCTACAGTTCAAGGTTTCTTGATTTACCCCTTTTGATAGGGAAAATGTAAAAAGACATACGGGGTTGGAGGGTGGCTAATTCTTCACTGTAGTTTACAAAACAGGGGTCTGCACTCAGTCTGTTTATGTGATTGATGATTAATTACCTAATCCCTCTTGTACACCGAATATAAGACACAATAACATTTTGATTAATGGCTGACTGTTATACTCCAAATATGGAAGCTGTTACTATTTACATAAAATGCTCACGTTAATGGGGGGGGAAAAAACAGTACTAGCATTTCATGAAATGATTATATATGAAAATAAACAAACGAAAAGACTATCAAAGCTTGGTTGGTACAAGTTTTAAATGTTTGGTATGTATTAGAAAAAAAATCTATATATTTTCCTGCTATTTGTGTGTGTATCGTGAAGGCATCCAGCCATCATATTCAAATTGTCCATTAAAAAGGACTCTTTACAAACGCTTACCTTAACTTACCTCTATGACATGCTTCGCAGTTTCAGACTTTGCTGTACTGTCTCTAGTGATTTAATCCCTGCTAAACAGAGTAATTCACTTTGCAGAGACATACGAATGTGAATTTCTCTTCCTGTGGCTTTTTGTAGCTTTCTGAGCACAATGTGGCTCCACCAGTCTCAGACAGAAACACAGTGAAGGCTATTTGGTGAAAGTGCTAAAATTGCACACATCTGAAGGAGATCTGGGTGACGGACCATGATGCCCGTGCACTACTATGATGTAGGCTGCATCACATGTCTGGAAGCCAGGAACCAGAATGCAAAGCAATGTTTCGCAAAGCATCTCTGGGAGAGACACACATGATCGGATACCCACAAGAGAGACGCTGCCAACGTACCGAAACCCGGAAGTAAAGCGCAACAACACCAGTATAAGGCTAGGGTCAAACGAAAGCATTTTTACACGCGAACGTAAAAAAGTGCGTCCGAACGCATTGACGTATTTTTTCACGGAATAGGCGAAAACGGTCATACGATGCGCATTTTCGTGCGTGATGTTTTACGGATCCAAACCAGGAAACTTTTTGCGTCTGGACGTTATGTTGGCCGTACACGAGCAGGGTCTGACGTCTCCAAATCACACACACACACCGCTAGCGGGCGCAGCGCACTCTGTACGTCCGTACTAGCAGTTCAGAGTTCTCGAAAAAATGCGTTAATTTTCCACTTGCGTTGCGCAGCCGGACTTTTGTGCGACCGTACTTCGTATATTGTCTGTCATTGCCCGTCATTTGCTACTAGTGCGGCCGTGATTAAGTGCGCCAGAACGCACGTTAAAAATGCATTAGTCTGACCCCAGCCTAAGAGAGGACCAGGTGGGATCACTACTATTCTCTATTTTGCAATTTTTTGCACATTTTCTATGGACATTTAAGACTGACTGATTAAAGCTTTTGTAGCCGAAACACGTCTCAGCGAACTATATGTCCTCTAGTGGTTTATTTATTTATTGATAAAATAGACCCTTTTTAGCCCTTCATTGTCTGGCTGTGCTTCTACCTCTTGCACATTACACGTCATAACTATTCATCAATTGAAGATTGGTGAGTCAAGAGGTCCTGGACACCAACCACAGAGGCACCTGATGAACACTTAAAATGCAGGACTCCTGATTTGGTGAGTGCTACTCTCAGCTTATTTACACGCAGTAAAGAACAATTTTACGCTATGGGAGCGTCGTCTCCTTCCACTTCTTGTCTCATTTAAGTGACCTGATCAGAGGTGCAAAATCCTAGAGCCGGGACCTCGTGAGGCTCTATAAATTGTGATTTCCTGTCTTATCATAGAAGGCGGGGAAACCATATACTATAGGTTCTGCACTATTTGTCTTCTTTCTTTGTTCTCTTTGAGAAACACAGAGAGACATGACTACAACACCTGCACTCTCATAGCACTGACCTATGAGTTTTTTTATTGACTTTACCACCATATACCTTTTATTGAATCTGTCACTACCATTTTTATTCCTTTTTTTAACTTTTATGGAGTACCATTGATATTTCTTCAGCCATAATTTGTTATTTTCACTGTTTACTGCTCTGTTAGATGTGCTTTATGGCCTCTTCTTTTGTATGATTCCTTATCTGGCACATAGTTTGGTTGTTTTATTTGTGCTTTTATATCCATTTTAGGCAGCATCACATTTATTTATTGACTGTTTATCCACACTGTTCCTTTGTTTATATTGTTTATCTCATTAGAGACACACAATTTCGCACCGGCACTGTTGCACCTTTTTAAAAAACTTTAAATGCTAGAGATGTGCATTAGTTTCGGAAAAATTCGGTATTTGGAACGAAATTTGATAATTCGGAGTTTGGAAGTACTTCCGAATAACGAATCGACACGATACGAATTCGAAACGAAACAAAAAAGGTATATAGCATATTTATTTCGCTTTAAACTGTGTCATCATCATAAAAGGAAAATTTTAATAATTGATATCAACTAACAAATTTGAAATCAACTATCAAATTGATATCAGCTATCGAATTTAAAATGAACTATCGAATTTGAAATGAACTATCAAATTAATATCTACTATCGAATCTGAAATGATCTATCAAATTGATATCAACTATTAAATTTGAAATGAACTATCAAATTTATATCAACTATCGAATTTATCTTAACTTAAAATAAAAGTAATAGTCAGCAAAGGACTATGAAACAAATTAATTTTGTTTCACTGTTTAATTTGTCTCAAATACTAAATCTGTAACACAGCTTAAAATTTAACCCTAGCTTTTCTTTTAACAGCAAAATTTTATTAATTGGGGTTTTATTTAGTGATCCAAAATTCTAATTGATATCAGCTATCGAATTGATATATGAAATTCGAATCGATTCGAAATTTCAAATCGATCCAAAACTAAACGAAATACAAAACAAAATTAGTTACGAAATTCCAAAAACGAAATTATTTAAAAAACGTAACAAAGCCAAACTAAACTAAATGAATTTTTCAGCCATGCACATCCCTATTAAATGCCTTCTTTTTACTTTTCATTTCATTGGTTACCGTCTTACTGAGCTATATTGGTTTCAATCTGTTTTGTTTTATATTTATTACCCAGTGGAATATATTGGAACATGTACTTTTCTAGTGTTAGTTTAATAATATTCCACTTATCCTCTGTGTTTCTCCCATGAAAGAGTTTCTGCCAGTCAATTGGATTAAAAGCTTCCCTTATTTTAATGAAGTTGGCCTTTTTAAAATTATATGTTTTAGCATGTTCCTATGACTGTGCTTTTTTGAGTTTATTTCAAAAGACACCATATTGTGGTCAGTGTTTTCCAATTGCTCCCTTAATTGAATATTTGAGAAATGATCCACATTGTTTATTATAATCAGATCCAGATACGTATCCTTTCTAGTTGGTTCTTCTACCAGTTGTGTCATGAACATATCATTTAACAGGTTCAGAAACCGGATTCCCTTTGCTCAATTATTAGTCCCACTATCCCAATTAATGACTGGGTAATTAAAATCGCCAATAATTAAAGTGCTACCCAGATGTGCAGCCTTCCTGATTTGCTCTACCTGCTGTTCTTCGTCATCATTATCTTTATTAGGTGGTTTATAGCATATGCCAACTAATAGTTGACTTTCCCGTTTATTCCCAAAAAGATATTTACCCATAAGATTCCACATTTCCCTCATCACTTTCCAGATGTGTAATATTTGGCTTTAAATAATGATTAACCTACAAACATACTCCTCCCCTGTCTTATGTTTCCTATCCCTCCTAAACAATGCGTAACCATGTAAATTTACAGCCCAGTCATGTGTTTCCTCCCAACATGGTTCTGTTATACCTACTATGTCATAATAGAAATAAAAAAGCGTACTCCGTGACGCTAGATAGATAAATAAGGAGTCACTATATATCCCACAATGTGGTGCTCCTATCACCAGAAAAAATACAAAAGTGAAATAAAGAAATTGGGGACAGCGGTTCAACTTAAAGATGCACAATAGATGAGAAGGATGGTGCTTACAGTAAAAATTATCGGTTCTTTGTATAAATTTAGACGTGGGTGAATCCACACGGGTTTCTCATAGGCAGGATAACCTCAAGAAACCTCAACTGGCAAGAAACAGACATGAAGCTATGCAGCAATGCGGGTATCAGGAATCAGGAACAGGACACAAGAACCACAACCAGGGAAAATGTGACAGTGTATCAATCCTTACTCACACTTCATGAGAGTTGCAAGCGCTCATGTGAAGGCCTTACATACATTAAAGGTCCAACCAATTTGCCGAACACACCCGCAATCGAACCTCCAAGAAAGCGCAGGAACACAAATTGCCTCCCTGATCTCCTGCAGCCTTTCCAATGAAGCGCGTGGCACAGGTAATATCTCAGAAAATACTACCTTGGAGGACCTCTTCTTCAACAGCTCCGGCCAAATAAAGAGTGGCACAACCCTTCTTACAAAGTGTAGAATACCTAAAAAGATGAAGAAATGGAAAGATGGCGCTTCATTGACAGGCACCGGCTAACTGATAATATAAAGGCTACACTCACCAACTCCACAGTCTCTCAGTCCTTGGGTTCATGTGTAGCAACTTTGAAGCTCTTAAAGGTGAGTGTCCAACCGTTCTAGGCTCTATATCCCCTCTGTTAAGACAGTTTCCAGTATAGGAACACCAAAACAAAATAATAAACTTGAGCACTGAAGTGTTAAAAAAATATAAATCCAATATTTATTGAAAAATATATAAAATGTACAGATATAAAATATAAAAATACTGATATGCATTTTGGCTCATAAAGTCTTGCTCAGTCAGTGTTCATAAAGTCTATTTCCACCCAGCGGTCTTAAATACCCTCTGTTTTTTTGAGAAAGTATTTTACCAGGAAGGATACATTGAGATTTCTCTTGTTTTCAAGTATGTCCTGGGTGGTGAGTATGTACCGTTAGGTGTCATGCCCAAGGACACTTACTGGAGATGTGCTCTTGCTGTAATCAAACTCATGACTCCACAGACTCTCTCCACGCAGAGCAGTGATGTTACCGCTACTCCACCCAGCCGGTTTCTTGAATGTATGAATGGCGTGGTCTTGATGTGTGTTCCAACTGGATTCTTCTGTGCTCCACTGATCACGGAATGTCATTTCCAGTTCCATCTTGGATTCCTTCAATGTGCATGCGCCGGACATTCTGATAACTCTATGCATTCCACAGTGCAGTTCAATGAAGAATGCCATAAAGAGACCTCAGAATGTTCCCTACTCTAAATATAAGCTTCTTTTACGTCTGAGGACAATGCCTCATTCTATGGGGCTTCGGGAGAAGAGATCCATATTTAAAGCTAAATGTTGTATATTCCTATACTGGGTAAAACTTTGAATGAAATAACTATGGCCATATTCATTGCAACACTATGTCACCAGAGCGCACACCAATAGTAGGAAAAAAGCAAAGCAAGGGAAAAAAAATGGAGTCTCTATACAATAGTCAATAATATATATGCAAAATCAGGGAGGAGAAATCTTTTCCAAACTCAGGCATCTTCCTACAGGGATAATTAGCAGTGTGTACCAACCAATGGATGTGTTTGTTGACAATTGCAGAGCTACTGTATATGTTTTCTCTTTTGAGGTGTCAGTTGTTCATAATCACATGATCTCCAAAGTTAAAAATAAAATAAAATTGCTGCTCTTTTCTGGTCTTGTTCAGCTTTTGTTTTTCAGTGAATATAGAATTTAATGCAAAGAGTATATCTATCTGAAAATAAAAGCAATTCTAATGATTCAAACTGTTAGCTTATTAAAATTGTGTAAAGTGAATTATAAGTAAAGCTTAAGAGAAGAACAGTTTATACCTTAAACTTTTTAATAAGAATTCTACATAAGAATTCATTTGAGACTTAAATCAAATAACTTTTTATATGGTTATTCATCATAGTGAAACCTCAGACTTGCTATTAGTTTTAATTGCTTTTCATCAGCCTTTAAAATAAACCATAATGTACTCACATAAAGCATTTCAATAGCTAACATATTGTTTGTGTTGCTGAGAATAGCTAGTTATATCAAGAACATACATTATCTATAAAGAATTTCTTAAATGTTAATGATCAATAAAAAAACATTCAAAATCATGTTAAGTGCTTGAAAAAGCACAGTGACCTGCTAAATTGTGAAATTAATTGTGCATTGATATACAAAGTTGCATTTCGTGATTTTTGCTTCATGTTAATGACATTAAGTCTTTAATACAAAAATTACTGGTGTAATTTTAGCACTATTTTACAGCCCCTAATAATGATATTAAGCATCCTACCATTAACACACACACTATACCCATTGCTGCTATAATTGTGGTCCAACAATGTACTTGCATTGTAAGTTTTAAGAATAATACAGCTCAATTTTTTGTTGATGAAAGTTAGTGATTGTTCTACATACCTGCATTTCAGTTCCAGTTAACATATTGTTTCAGTTATCACTACTTATGTATGTGCTTATACTTACTAATGTAATGTTCTGCTTCAGCGATCCAATTCGTATTTATCGGTAAGCCAATTTTCAAAACAATATCATCATGTTCTGACAGATGTTGATGAATGTATTTTCAGGCAGGGAAACAGAAAATCATTTAAACTTTGGATTTTTGTACAAGCATATTTAATAGCAAAAAATCTATATGATGCTGGTGTTTTACCGGCTCACTTTTTTTGGAACAGCATAATTTTTCCACTTTCAAATGTGTCAGAAATGTTTTGATTGATTTACACAGTATTTTTTAAAAAATATTGGTCAAAACTCTGATATTTTTGTTGGAAACACTGACCGAAAGAATTAAATTGAGCCCAAGATTTGTTAAGTTGCAATTTCAGACTTTGGGTTAAGAGTTGCTTAGGGCTAGTGTATGTTGGGTTCATGAAGATTAAAATGTTGTTAACTAATGAAATTATCTTACAATACTTCTGACTAAACATATTTTTAGAGGACATTTAAAAATAATTGTTATTCTTGCATATGTATATAGTTCTGCCTTGATTTTAATTAAAATACAACTAGCTCAACAATGGACATGTTCTTTAAAAGGAGTACAACAATTGGAACACTTCCTGATAACTTTAGTTTTTTGAAGTGGCCAGGATGTGCAGAGTGCCCCCAACTTAGCTGAACTGGATAAAAAGCTGGGTGAAGTGGAGGAGTTTCCTCCACCACATTCAGTGTCACCACCAGCCCGGGAATTTGAATTTCCTGGCTGCCGGTTACTAGTTTGGTTACCAGTGACGTCGGTACGCACAGAGCGTGCTGGCGTCACTATCTCTGAGACCGATTGTGAAAGCAAATAATTGGGCAGAGGCTGTCAGCCCAATGATTTTAAGGTAAAAAGTAGAGTCTTCCTTCAGCCAAATGATTTACTTTATTTTTTTTTCAACTGCAGGTTATAGGAGCTAAGGAGCACATGATTTTATAACATCCCAAATGGTTAAAGAATAGTGTTTGTTTTCAAAATCTAACCCAGGGCAGTCAAACTCATGGTCCTCCAGATGTTGATACCTACAATTCACAGAATTCTTTCAATGCAATAGATAGCCAGGGTAATTAGAAGAATTGTAGTTCAGAAACATCTGGGGACAGAGTTTGACAGCCTTGATCTATACATTCAATTGAGTAAAACATATATAATCCTTTACAAACAGGTACAGTATCTCTATTTAAGAAATAAACTCAGGGTGTATATAAAAGGTGTACACTCTTTGAGGCATCAGAGGACAAAGATGGTGATCGCAGTTCATTGGTTGATGACTTATTTGCCTGACCTAAGGAGGGAGGACTCCAGGGGAAGGTTGACAACTGATGGGACATCAAGTTCATAGAAAACAAATAAGAAAGCAGCTTATTTACAAAACCTCTCTTAGGTTACAACTTACACAACAGTGTTAATTTAGATTAAAATATGACTAAATATATAATACACAGTGTGGTATAATAGCATTTTGTTTATTGTTCTAATGGAATGAGAGATTCAATGCTGCTCTACATAGGGTTAAAGAGTAGTGGATCCCACTGGCACTACCAAAACATTCGAAGAAAGTGTATAAATTGGAATCCAAAATAAACCCCAAGCACAAAGATCATTGAATGAAATTGTGTTGTAAACGCATTCTACTTAAGCCATGCAGTGTTATTAATTAAGAACTAACATATAACCTTAATATATTGTATGCCCAACTTTGGTAGCTCCCATGCATGAAACACAAAAAACAGAAATAAGACAGTAGTGTAATACTGTTGGGAAGGCGTAAGGGGAGTATGAACTGGAATGCTCTTTCACTCACGTGCTCAGGAGCCCACACATACGTTGGCTCAGTAGGGTAGCAACGTGCCAACTTCTGCCCATCTCTGGCGACTCCTCCAAAGGAATATTTAAAAAAGCTGCAACCAAAATAAGGTGATGTTAAAAACAATCTGCTTAATTGGTATATAAAGAAAAGAATACTCCAAATATGGGATAAAACCAAAAAGTGCATCTGGTGTTGCAACAGATATCTGATCTATTAGATAAGAAAAAAGAGAAAAAATGAATAAATAAAAAGTCCTGCTCTGACAGGGAGAAAAAAAAAGGGAAAAAAGATATAAACCGAGATTTTGAAAATACTAGACCGGATAAGGTGGTTATGTGCACCGTGTACATATAATATGCAGTCCATAGAAAATGTAATATGCAGTCAATAAAAATTAGTCTGCAAAGACTAAGGCTGGGGTCAGACGAGCGTAGTGTTCACGTCCGTGATTGCGCCTAAAAGTACGTCCGTGATAGCATGAAAGAAAGTCCATTGGAGCCTGACACATGAAGTACGTCCGCACTGAACTGCGGACGCATGACGGATGCTGCAAACGGACGCAGGTTAGGCAAGAACGTAATACTGCTAGAACGGACGTGCGGAGTGCGCCACGTCCACAACGTCTGCATAGCTTTGTGTGTGAGTGATGGAGCATGGTCAGATGGTCTGCATTTATACGTCCAGCATTTTTGACGGACAGAATGTTTTTTCATTGTAATTTATTTTTCCCTCCTACATCCGTCAAAAATAACTTCAGTGAAAAAACGGACTGTGTGACCACTACTGCGTCATCCGTACTGACGATGTCCGTACTGCACGGACGTACAGTCCATAGAAATCACGCTCGTCTGACCCCAGCCTAAAAATAGCACTGTGAAAAATAAAACTGGAAAAAAATACATCATTTTAAAACTAGAAGGGTTAAAAACCGAACACAAAAGAGAAACCACATCTATCTGCAATAGATAATAGTGGTAGCAGTTGGCCCAAAAACCTATGTAGCTAGTAAAAAAAAGTCTGTATGGTAATAAGGGCAAACATTGCAAAAGGCAATGTAATGATAAAAAACAGACAATGTCCCATATAGGTCCAATCTGTTGCTGTTTACACAAATGGTTAAAGGTGCTGGGGTGGAGACGGGTTATGCAAAAGGCGTATCTTGGCTTCATCAGTCCTAGTATATGCAGTCTTTCCAGGGTGCTTTTAAATACAACAGTAATCTTCCTATGATCTTCTACACCTGGTGCTCTTTGCAACTTCCTGGTACCTGATGATTTGTCATTCAGGCGCTTTGGATGAGGAGTCTCAATATGGCTGCCCGGCCTGTGGGGATGAGTCACAACATGGCTGCCAGCTAAAAGCTCCTCCTCGTCCTTGAGGGGCATATGAGTCCAATGGAGATCTGATTTCCATGATCATAAGCCCGGCTCTTACTACCTGGTCTGTGCAGATGCCACATTTAGGTTGGTTCCATTGGTCATGGTCTGCTTTGGGTGTTTTCCTTCTTTCTTTTGTTTTTAACATGCACACATTTAATGTTGTGAACACTTAAGATCTGAAAGTTTACGTTAATGAAACTATTTTAAATCTATGTTGTGAAAGTAACGACACTCAACACCAAAAGGGGTTTAGTTGCAGTTTAGTTTGATTTCATTATATCTATCCAATTCAATGAACAACATACAGTGAGATGAAACCGGAGGCTCTAGCGTCATTAGTAGAAGTTCTCAATTTCATAACTGTGTAAAACATTATAAATCGCAAAACAAAGATTTTCTTTCCTTCAATAATACTTTTTCACGTGTTTTTATTCAATGTAATGCAGTAAATGTTATTGGTGGACAAATAAAAAAAAAATGATTTGAAAAAGTCCTGGTTTCAGGTCTGATTTAATGAAGTTTTATGTGAGTTAGAAATCAGAAAAGGAGACTATGAAACAACTACTCTATATTTCTTTGTGGCAGTCAGCTCTCGTACAAATAAGATTAAAACAATTCCTATGGTATAGATCTGTTCTAAGGTATAATCTGAAATAAAATGCTTCAGTAAAATCTATAAAAACTGCAGTTAAACTGCAAATTTAATCTGCATCGATTGACCTCAGCTTTAGAATTCATTTGTGTGCTAAAAAAAAAATGAAACCAAGTTTTATTTTTTAACTGTTTGAGTGACAGAAAGTTTAGGTGGCAATTTTTGCAGAGTTGTACAGTTTTCTATCATTGAATGGGTTAATATATATTCTATACATTAGTAACTGGAAAACATAAATAAACGGAGATACACCTATATAGTCTGTGTACTCACGACAGTCGGTGGCAAAAACAATCAGCGTTATTCAAAGAGAATCGAAAAGACACCGCACGTTCGGTGACTTTTCGTTCTCTTCAATTCGGTGCGATTTGGCGATCCCATTTTGGGGACCCTGGGGTGTATTCAGCAAGCACCACAGGGCCGTCGAAGTGCAGGGAAAAGCCGCCGCAAACCCGACGAACACTCACCGCAAAACCCGGCGAAAGCACACCAAAACCCGCAAAAACATCTGGATTAACCCCGCCAAACACGCCGGAGAAACCCGAGCAGCCGTCGATCACAGCGCAGAGCAGCTGCCGGAAAAACCCAACACCGCAGACGAATGGAGTGAAAAAAAAAAAACAGTACGTTTGAATGTTTGAAAAGTGAAACGCTGTTTTTATTATTATTATTCTTTATTTATAAAGCGCCAGCATATTCCGCAGCGCTGTACAATAGGCACAGTATAGACAGGGTTACAATACAATACATTGAACAACATTTGACAAACAGTACAGGAGGAGATGAGGCCCTATTCCCGTAGGAACTCACAATCTAGGAGGGTTGGGGTTGGAAACAGGAGGAGAGGACTGTAAGGTGAGAGTGATTGATGGTTGCGTCAGTGAGTTGGGTGATAGGCTTCCCAAATAGGAACGTTTTAAGGGAGCGTTTGAAGGAAGAGAAGTTAGGGGAAAGTCTGACAGTACGAGGGAGAGGGTTCCAGAGAGTGGGGGCTGCGCGTGAGAAATCCTGCAGTCTATCATGGGAAGAGGTGATGCGGGGAGAAGCTAGGCGCAGGTCACTGTTTGACCTTAGGGAGCGGGCTGGGGTGTATTTGGTGATTAGTGAGGACAGGTAGTGGGGAGCTGAGTTAGTGAGGGTTTTGTAGGTAAGGATAAGGATTTTGAACTTAATTCTGCAGTGGATGGGGAGCCAGTGAA
This sequence comes from Leptobrachium leishanense, assembly GCA_009667805.1. NCBI lineage: Eukaryota > Metazoa > Chordata > Amphibia > Anura > Megophryidae > Leptobrachium > Leptobrachium leishanense. The sequence continues at coordinate 122,128,249 of CM019067.1, read as the reverse complement.
GGGACTCGCAGAGGGGAGCGGCAGAAACAGAGCGGCAGGTGAGGTGAATTAGCCTGGCGGAGGCGTTCAGGATGGATTGTAGGGGGGAGAGGCGGGACAGAGGGAGGCCAGATAAGAGATTATTGCAATAGTCGAGTCGGGAGATTACCAGGGCGTGTATGAGTTGTTTTGTGGTGACAGCGGTAAGAAATGGCCGAATTCTGGAAATATTATGCAGTTGGTATCGGCAGGAGGAGGAAAGAGACTGGATGTGGGGGATGAAGGAAAGAGCAGAATCAAGTGTAACTCCAAGACAGCGCACTTGGTTTGATGGGGAGATGGTGATACCCTCCACCGTGATAGAGAAGTCAGGAGGTGGGGAGGCATTGGAGGGAGGAATAAGTAGGAGCTCAGTCTTTGACATGTTGATCTTTAGGTGGTGGGAGGCCATCCAGGAGGAGATGCCAGATAAGCAGTCACTAACTTTGGAAAGGACAGGGGGAGAGAGATCAGGGGTAGAGAGTTAGATCTGAGTGTCATCAGCGTAGAGGTGGTAATTAAAGCCAAAGCTGTTGATGATTTTGCCCAGGGAGGAGGTGTAGATGGAAAAGAGCAGAGGACCAAGGACAGAGCCTTGAGGTACACCAACAGATAGAGGCAATGAGGAGGAGGAGTTACCAGCAAAGGACACACAGAAGGACCTGTTGGATAAATAGGAGTCAACCCAAGCGAGTGCAGTGTCACCGAGACCCAGAGAGTTGAGGGTCTGTAGAAGGAGGGGGTGGTCAACAGTGTCAAAAGCAGCCGAGAGGTCAAGCAGGATGAGAATAGAATAGTGGCCGTGTTTTTTAGCAGTTAGGAGGTCGTTGGGGACTTTGGTGAGGGCAGTTTCAGTTGAGTGTAGGGGTCGGAAGCCAGATTGCAGGGGTCAAGTAGGGAATTGGAGGACAGGAAGAGGGAGAGGCAGTTGAAGACTAGTTTTTCTAAGAGCTTTGATGTGAAGGGAAGCAGGGATACAGGGCGGTAGTTGGATGGAGAGTTGGGATCGAGCGATGGTTTCTTTAGTAAAGGGGTAACTAGCGCGTGTTTGAAGGCGGATGAATGATAATAAAAAGGGCTGTAACAGAAAAAATTAAAATCCCGAAAAATGTCGAAAAGATCACAAAATTATCTAAAATTAAAGAGACTTTTTACTGCAGAATATTATAATGAACGGTTTATTAGATATTGAAGTAAAACTGGAATATTTTTAACATTGAAGCCTATGGGAATCACCTGAATAAAGCTGTCGAATGAAACCACCGAACAGCAGGGCATTTACGCAACTTTTCATTGCTGGTTTTTGTTCTCTGAATAGACAAAGCAGTGCTTCTCTATGGGGATTTCACTGCCCTCGAACAGGCACCGTATGTGCAGGCAATTCGTCAACTTTTGGCAAACTGCCTGCTCTCTAGATAGCCAAATGGCCCGGAAAGCTAAGCGTACGCAGAATTTCAGCGTTCTGTTACCTTTCGGCCACAATTCGGAGCCCTTTGAATAACCCTGAAAGTTTATTTTATATTTAGGCGCTGTACTATGTTTTATATTCTTTCATTTGTTAAGAACCAAACTTTAATACAACAATGTAAGAATTTTAACATTTATTTATTTTTCTTAGTGTACTTTTTTGTAAAGAGAAACACTAATTCAAATGTTTAATTGCATCTTACAAACTACCATACGCAACACTTGGATAAGTACACGATTGTAAATAATCTTCTAAAATTCTGACTATGCTGCCTCCTGAGCATATGGAAAAAAAATGGCTTTTGCTACTGCATTGTGTGATCGGGATGAACCAAATTTATACTGATGGAGCCTAGAGATAATACAAATTATATTAATGTCCTCTGGAAGTTAAAACCTGGAAATTAGTAGACCAAAAGAGACCTATTTATGGGCTGAATGAATCTTTTTCACAACAGCATTTCTGAATGAATGAATGCGAGAAGGAATTATTGTAGGATTGCTGTACATGAAAACAAGTAACAGGGGGCCCTTAAACAACTGCTAGTAAGTAATATTAATTTCAGACTACCTTGATGTCCATTTCTTGCAGGCAGGTTCCAGTCATCATTTCTGGCTAGAAAAGTTGGTTGAGGCAAACACAAATGCCAATCATCACAGCAACGTCAAGCATTGTCCCCATGCAATAAGAGCCCATTATTATTATTATTCATTTATAAAGCGCCAGCATATTCTGCAGCGCTGTACAATAAGCACAGTATAGACATGGTTACAATACATTGAACAACATTTGACAAACAGTACAGGAGGAGATGAGGGCCCTATTCCCGTAGGAACTCACAATCTGGGAGGGTTGGGGTTGGAAACAGGAGGAGAGGACTGTAAGGTGAGAGTGATTGATGGTTGCGTCAGTGAGTTGGGTGGTAGGCTTCCCTAAATAGGAACGTTTTCAGGGAGCGTTTGAAGGAAGAGAAGTTAGGGGAACGTCTGACAGTACGAGGGAGAGCGTTCCAGAGAGTGGGGGCTGCGCGTGAGCCCAATGATTTAGTGATTCATCTGAGAGCAGCCAGGTCACCTCCATGATGACTGTACCCAGAAAATAAACAGACTCTAGGAAAAAACCCAAGTGCCATTGCAGTCACTTCAAAGACTCATCAACAAACCCTCCCACACAGCAGCAATACACTAGTAAAGGATGACGGTAACACTGCATTTGTAATAACCATCATCAGTCTGCTATTCTCGATATGTTCAATGGTTGGAATGGTGTCAGGATATCAGCAATGCCAACACCATTCTAGGTAACAAGATTAATATTCCTTTTGTACATCATGGGCTCTATTCTGACTCTGCTAAGAAAATGACTTAAGCCATCATATATAATGGCTCCAGTCTGTACCGTAACATCTCAAGCTGCTAATATACTATACATTAACAGCTGTTACACTTTGTATTGGAGTCATTAATAATTTTTGGCAACAAATATAAATATTAATACATATTGACAACAGCATGCTAGCTCACTGGTCTCACTTGTTGCATTAGGGTGTGTACCCAAAATTCAAACACAAATGGGCACTATTACAGCAGCTTGTTTCAAACAGAGATGTTATGACAAACCACAACTAAAAAAAAAGCTTGTGCATTCTCCATTTGTAGCTCTCCAGTAACATTTCAGTTGGAATAAGGCCACAGGTCATTGTAATTTTTTTTAGTTCTTTCCTAATAAATTCTATTTCCGTTTTGATTGTTTCCCATTGATGTCAAATCATAAATGCCTACTTGCAATTTTTTTACTATCATAGATCTAGGACAGAAAGTTTTTCCATTTTTAAATCAGTATGTTTATATTTTAATTGAGAACTAATTAATATTTTTGTCCATTTTTTAAATGTATGCTATTGTAAATCTTCAGAGTTTAGGGATGTTTACTCAGTGAAGAACATTTTTATCACAATTACATTTGCATTAATTTACTATTTAGAATTATACATTGATTAAATACATGTTGATGATCATTTTGATATTTTAATGTCCATTTAATAAAGGGATTTCCAATTAAAGTTTAATATTGTTTTAACTATTTGAAAGGGGTATATTGAATAGCAATTATTTTCTTTGTCATTTTTCAATACACATTTTTTTGGAATATTAATTAGAAAATACAAATGGAGTTCTAATATACACTAGTCCATATGCCCCTTTTAAAGTGGTGCGTTTAGATTTTCTTTGTTCTCTAATTCTTTATTAATTATTAAAAAAATACTTAAAATTTTGCAAATAATATCATAGTGTTATGAGCAGATTTAATATACACGGAACCCTCTTATATTTGTATTTCTCAAATCAGAATTATAAAATTTAACACCGATCACATTGTTTTTCACAATGCCCATGTTATACCACAGAAGTTGTGACTTTACACAGAAGTAATAAGCAGCATACAAGAACAGTCCATGTGTGATTTTGGAGTGATGGCAGGACACGACAGGTGAAAGCAGAATAAAAATGAAAAAGAGGAACCAAGAAGGTAAACCAAATGAGGAACCTGACATTGGGGGTTATTCAGAGAGATCGGAAATGTGACCGAAATGTAACCGGACACTGAATTTCAGCGAACGGGGACATTTCGGGGTCATTCGGCTATTCAGAGAGCAGGCAATTCGCAGGCAATTTGGCAAATTGCCTGCTCTCTGAATAGCTGAATGGCCCTGAAATGTCCCCGTTCGCTGAAATTCAGTGGCGAAAATTTGGCAAATTGCCTGCACATACGGTGCCTGTTCGAGGGCAGTGAAATACCCCATAGAGAAGCAATGGTTTGTCTATTCAGAGAACACCGAACAGCTGAGGAATGTCAGTGAAATGCCCTGCCGTTCGGTGGTTTCATTCGTCAGGTTTATTCAGGCGAATCCCATAGGCTTCAATGTTAAAAATATTCCAGTTTTAATACAATATCTAATAAACCATTTATCATTTTATTCTGCAGTAAAAAGAGATTTTTTTGTCAAAATTATTTATCCGTTTTTTTTAATTCGTTTTTTCTTTTTTTGCAACAGACCTTTATATTATCATTCATTGGACATTATTTGTAAATTCCAGGCATTTTCGTTCAGTAGTTTTTTTGCAAACAGCGTTTCAAATTTCAAACTTTCAAGCAAACTATTTTTTTTTTCACAGCGTTCATCTGCGTGTCGGCTTTTTCTGGTGGCTGCTCTACGCTGTGATCGGCGGCTGCTTGGATTTTTACAGTGTGTTCGGCTTGGTTTCTGTGGCGGTTTCTGCAGGTTTTCGGTGAGTGTTCTGCGGATTTGCAGCAAGTGTTGGGGTCCCTGCAGTACTGGCTGAATACACCGCAGGGTCGGCAAACTAGGAAACGCCGAATCGCCCCAAAGTGCGGGGACCGAAAAGTCACCGAATGTGCGGTGACTTTTCTGATCTCTCTAAATAACCCTGATTGTTTTTCATTTCAAACATTGGAGGGATTACCATTTATTTTACTGTTCACATACTGCTATATGGATATTTTCCATTGTGAAGTTTTAGTGACACCTCGTTACATCTTTAAAGGCTGTAATAGTCTGCTCCTATAAGCTGTTATGGCCCATTTATTGTAATATGCTACATTATGACTATATTATTATCTTTTTATGAAAAATATTCAATAAAATACATTTGAGGCGTTCTAATAAGTGGAATATACTGATTTGTTGTTCTACTGACCCCATTCCTGGTGAGCCATTTCACCCGTGTGCTAAGTTAATTTTGAGTGTTTTGTGCTCATCATGTTTAAACGTGATTTGAAGTAATGCATTATTATAGGACCCAGAAAAATTATAAATACTTTTTTTCAGCAGACTCAGAAGATTCAAAATATATCATTATTATGTGTATATGTCATGCGCCGTCAGAATGCTATAACAAATAAATGGCAAAAAAAACTAAATTTCCATTCAAATTCAGTATTTACAGCGTGTAAATTTATTTTAATCACAATTTATCATCAAAACCGTTGTGGTCATGTGTTCTCTGGGTTACTCTTGTAAACAGAAAAAGAAATGGAAACCTGTTACTGCACTTTTCTGAGAAAATACCCAATTTTAATTAAAACTGAAAAAAATGAAAATGTTTGCTTCTGTTTTGGAGGATTATGTTATATGAATAACATGACTAAGTAAAAACAATGAACTTGCTCACGGTGTGGGAAATTAGAAGTTGAGTAATGGCAGTGGTATTGGTCATTTTTTAATTGACAAATGGTCAATGCCATTGCTTTGGAACAAAAAAAAATTAAAAGATTTTTTTAACATGGTCATGTTTGCTATCATTAGAAGGGCCAGATTCTGACCTGTCCAATGACATCTACATTGTGGGGTGTAATGAATGGAGATGTAGTGGCCCAAAGCACTCCCGCTCTTCTTGCAATGTGTGGTGGCTTGTGTTTCAGATGAGTCATTGTGTAATAGTGCATTGTGCCAACACCTCTTCATTTACTCCCATCATTGGAAATGAGAAGGTGCGTTAGTGCAGCAGCATTGTTTGCTTTAAAAGTAAAAGCCTTAGAACAAAGAAAAAAATTTGCATGTATTTATTTTATTTATGAATTTTACTATTTTTACACATTATGTGGTCATATTTGGTATTATTAGAAAAGCCAGACTCTGACCATTCCAATGAAACCTAATTTGACCTTACGGTTTAAAGATCAGACACAGGGTTCCATTGTAGTCCTGGCACTCCTCACTGCAGTGAAGCAGTTTCGAATTTTGATAGAACTATGCATAAAAACACAATGTGCCATCGCCTCCACGCTTGCTGGAAGCATGGAAAATGGAAAGCTGAGATAGTGCAGCATAATTGTTCACTTTATACCTGAAAAGCGGTAGTAGTGCTGCATTAAAAGAAAAAGGATTTAAAAAAAATAAAAATTATATTTACATGAAACCTGGTCATACTCAGGCCTCACTTGATCTTTTACCTCCTATGAAATTTTCAAGTTGTGAGAGGAAAATAAGGGTGGTCTAAGACAGGGGAGGACTGGGAACTTTTCACCCAGACGTCAAGGGCAAACCAATGTTTTGCACATTTCTCATTTTCTCCCCTACTCAGTAGAAGTGTGTATGGGGTACCTGGATGTTAGTTTTGGGAACTCTTGTGTCCCTTCTCACTACATGGAACATGCAACCAAAGTTACCCTATTCTCTTATTAAAAATCACTTATCGTTTAGAATCTCCAGTTAGCTAGAAAACATATGACCGTTTCTACAGTTATCCCACTACTGGTCCCCTTTAAGGGTGTAAACCACTTTTAATTGAATATCTGTAATTGTGTTACTATTGTCAGTATGATGGTTCTATTAATGGCCTTCTTATGCACACCTTTAGTCCTTTAGTATATTACCTTAGGGGAGGCATAAGCTTGGGGAGACCAATGTCTATGATTTAAGAAACCAAAATTCTACCAAACTGCATCCTATAAGAAACTGCCATAGCTGACTGACTTTATAAACTCGGTGAGGAAAACCTAATGTTGATGACATGATGACCATGTTTACCTAAAACATCAAGATAGAAAAAACAACAGCTACTACACTTAACCAATTAAATCAGTGTTTTCCAACCATGTCCTAAGGGACTGCTGCAAACAGGCCAGTTTTGCAAGATATCTGAAGTCTGACACTTGATATAATTTTTTTGCCCAGTGATTGCAGTATTCAGTCTGAATTTACTCAAGGTAATCCTTAAAACCTGATCTGCTAGTGCTCCCTTAGGACAGGGTGGGAAACACTGAATTAAATCCCCACCTCATACAGCAGAATAACCAAAGTCCTTTGTCAACATATATACATATCACTCCTGACTCAGCAGTAAATCTGATTAATAGCCTTCTATGCAACTCACATTCATTTTATTACCTGCAACTCTGTAATTCACTCATACACACTGCACATTAGTTTTATTGCTAAGCAATTACAATTACAATAAGAAACACTGTGGTTCACCAATCGACATATTACTGTAAGATAATCTTACATTAATGTAAGTTTAATGTTGTAGAACATTCATGCACCCCACATATTACTGCTAGGCAGTTTACCTGTGAGTTTTATTGCACTGGAGATCTGTGAAAGACTCATGCATTCTGCGCTCTGAGATTTATTGTTGTGGAACTCTGTGAAACCATTATATACACCACACTTTAACTGTTATTTATTATCATCAGTCACTCATCAATCATCAATAATCCCTAAATAAGAAAGTATTGTTTTTTCCTGAATTAAGTACACTGGTCAGCCACAACATTTTAAACTATTGACAGGTGAAGTGAATAACATTGATTATATGGTTACAATGGCACCTGTTAAGGGGCGGGATATTAGGTGACAGGGGAACAGTCAGTTTTTAAATTTCATGTGTTGGAAGCAGCAGAGGTGAGCAAACCAAAAGATCTCCGTGACTTTTGATTCAGTAGCGATGGCTAGAAGACTGAGTCAGACCATCTCCAAAATGACAAGTCTTATGGGGTGTTCCTGGCATGCAATGGCTAGTACCCACCAAAAGTGGTGCAAGAAAGAACATCCGGTGGACCGATGTCACAGTCATTTGTGTCTATAGCTGATGCACATGGGGAGCAAGGCTAGCTTGTCTGGTCTTATTACGCAGAAGACCTACTGTAGTTTAAATTGTCGAAAAACATAATGTTGGCCATGAATAAAAGGTGTAAGAACACACTTGATGTGTAATAGCTACCTCGAAATTGTTGCAGTCCACATACATCTCTTCATGGTAATGGTGTTTCCTAAAGGCATTAGCCTCTTTCAGCACCGAGATCTCACAGCAAAAATAGCTTATTAATGGATACAGGAGCATGACCACAATTTCAAGGTGTTGCGCTGGCCTCCAAATTCCCCAGAGGTGGGGCACCTTGCAACTAGAAGGACTTAAAGGATCTGCTGGAATGTAATAGTGGCAGATACCACAGGAAACATTCATAGGTCTTGTGGAGTGTCGGCCTTGACACAAAGATGTTTTGTGAGTACGAGGGGGACCTACCCAATATCTGGCAAGTGGTTGTATTGTGCTGATTGTGCTGATTGGTGTATGTCTACTGTACTACTTTCCATTTTTTTGTACAAAATATGCCCATGCAACCTCAGATGTTAGAATATACATCGGAAAATACATTCTTACATTGTTAGCTTTCTAAAAAATTCCATCACTAACATGCAGTCAGTGGTTTATATACACTGAATTTTATTAAAATAATGTTTCTTTTGTTCAATTCCTACATTTAACATGTTACCGTATGTAATATTCCTAAATTCTCTGTAACTTTATTTGGAAAGTTTACTGTTTCATTACTAAGCGGTCCTTGTAATAAATTATTCATAGGGCTTTATCACCTCCTTCAAGCTAATGCTAGTGCTCACGTTAGCGCTAGCTTAAAAGAGATGATAGCACTCTGCAGAGATCACCTCCGATTCGCTAACTGGTTAAAAAACCTGTTAGCAATATATTAGGTGTTTATACCGCTGGTTTACTGTACTTTGCTCTCCCTTTGTAACATGGGGAGCGCACAGGGCAAGCAGATATTAATAGCGTTAGGATCACAAGGTTCTAATGCTAGTTACTAAGAGCTGGCGCTAACTAAAAAACCAGCTCTGAGCTGCAGCTGCACTAACTGATGCCGCTTGTGCCGAATCAGTTAGCAGCAGCTGAAAAACCCTTAAAAAACAAATACTCACCTCTTGTCCCACGACGAGAACGGCAGCCCGATCCACCGCTTCTGACAGCCGTGAGCAGAGTGAAACTGGGGGAAAAAGTCCCCAGTCTTCCTCCGCGATCACTCCATCAACCAACAGGATCTCGTGAGAGGCGCCTGCCCTGTAATCTGCTGGTTACACAAAGGGGGAATTAACAATCGCTAGTATTTGGCCTTAGCGTCCCGCTTTTAGCTCAGGGCACATGATAATGCCCATAATATTTGCTGGGATGGATAGCTCTAAACGCTAAGGGCCCTATTCCCTGCTTAACACTAAAATGGGGAAGCAAACAGTGAAAATCTGTGGCTGCAGTTTTCCCCGTAACGTCCTCATTTTAGCATGAGATTCTGGAACAGGCACTACCTCGGGACTTTGCCGCGGGATGCAGCGCTGCTCGCAGTGATACTTCATAGTGCTACATGAAGGGTTGCGCTACGGGGCCTCGAGATCAGGCAGCACAGCGGGGAGATGGAAGCGGAAGACTGAGAACTATTTGTTCCCAGTCTCACTGTGCTCCAGGGGAGAAGAGGTGGCGGATCGGGAAACCGTTCTCTCTGCCGGATGAGAGGTGAGTATTGGATTTATTGGGGGGGTTTAGGGAGTGCTAAAGGATTCTGCAAAAGTGGAATCAATTAGAGGCATTGAAGAGGAGGAATTGCTGGCAAGGGATACTGAGAGGTACGATTTTAACCAGGAGAGGTATCACAGAGACCAAGAGAGAAGAGGGTCTCTATGAGCAGGGGATGGTTGACTGTATCAAAGGCAGCTGAGAGGTCAAGTAGGATCAGTATAGAGTAGTGGCCATTGCATTTAGCAGAAAGGATGTCATTAGTAACCTTTATGAGAACGGTTTCTGTTAAATGTTGGAAGCAAAAACCAGATTGCAGTGGGTCAAGCAAGCAGTTGGAGGATTAGATATTTGTATCTTATTACTGGTTGTTTAAGAGTTTGGTTTGTTTTAGTAATACTTTTAGAATTATTGCTACTGCGATCTACGTAATTGTTCATCCTTAGATTGATATGATGTTGAGTTGATGTTGATAATGTGCTAAGGGTCCCTGAAGTGCAGGGAAAAGCGACCGAACAGATCTGAAAAATCCTGAAAAATCACCAAAAAAACACAGAAAATCTTCCGATAACCCTCAGATACAATCCAAAAATATTGGATCACTTTGAAACGCCACAGAAAATCCACCGAACCGCTGAAAACCCACCAAATGCACTGGAAAAAGCAGACGAGCCGCCGAACACACCACCCACCATTCGCAGAAAAAAGCCAACAATCCGACAAACAGGGTAAAAAAAAAAAAAGAATATAAACTTTCAAAATTTTAAACTCTGAAAGTACGGAAAAAAAATACTGGACAAAAATGACTGAAATTAACATATAAGGTCCTATGAATAATAATAAAAAGGTCTGTTACATAAAAAAACGCCATTAAAAGAGATGGGACAAAAAAGTTTTGCTGAAAAATGCATAGAAAATCCCAATAAAAATTAACAAAGAGACTATCTGCTGCAGAATAAAAGAATAAATGGTTTAAAAGATATTGAATAAAAACGGGAATATTTTTAACATTGAAAGCTATGGGATTCGCCTGACTAAACCTGCCGAATGAAACCACTGAAAATCAGGGCATTTCACTGAAATTTCACTGCTGTTCATTGTTCTCTGAACAGATTAGCCATTGCCTCTCTATGGGGATTTCACTGCCGTCAAACAGGCACCGTAATTCGCAGGCAATTCGCCAATATTTGGCAAATTGCCAGGTTTTGATTTTTGAATAGCCGAATGGCCCCGAGAGTGCACTGTATGTGGAAATTCACTGTGCAATGTCAGGGCCAGTTAGGCTCTCTCTGAATAACCCTTTATGTCATCTGAGAGAAGCAGTATCCCAGCTCTCAGCCTACACAGTACTAATAACAGGCATGCTAAGCAAAGCACATACTGTCAGCTTACATGGCACAACCCTGATAGGACGCTACTATCAGGGATATGATTCCAGGACTTAGATTCTCAAAAAATAAATGGTGGAATAGCATGATTCCTTCTAAATTCTGCATTATTACAGGCCAGTCTAAAGTGTCTCAACTTGAACTGTCAGCAGTTTACAGTCATGCGCATTGTCTGTTAGAGTGCGGTTTTATGTGGTTTTAGTCATATACAAGTGATTGTGAGCTTGGTTCAAATGAAAAAGAAAATTAGGTTTCTTCCTTGCCAAGTAACATGATAGGGGGGAGATTAAAACAGATTTTAATAATGATAACAACAATATAGGGCTTACACTTTCTACCAGGGAGGAGTTTGATCTTTAAACATAGGGCAACTTGACTTGATGCACCAATAACAGCGAATCGCAATGCAAAGTTTTCATCAGTTTATTGGGCATCTGGTAAAGAATAGGAAGGGATGGCAGATTTACAGATAACCCAAAATAAATATAACATAACTCACTTAAATGTAATTCAACTTTTTTACCAGATTTACTGCATATTGCTTAGGAAATGGTAAATCATGGCTTGCCATTTGTAATAATTAATTTTAATGATTAATAAGCAAACAAAAAGCATACATTCCAAGAACGTATATTCTTGTAATATATTTGCATAGCAAATAGCTGAAAACTAAAACACAAGGTATATAGTCAAGAAATTAAAAGCTGATTAAAACAGAAAATAAATAGAAAAATAAATTTAAGAAGTGGAATTCAAACACATTTATGGATGTCACAATTAATTATAAATGACATTTACTGTCTTTCATTCCAGGAAAGTGTACACGGCGTGACCATGGAGACAATGCATTTTAAATGAATAGGAGAATAGACTCTTTAGAAATGACTTTCATAGAGTGTGTAGAAAGGAAGGACTTTGAAGGAAATTATTATTAAAGGTCAATCACTAATTTGACCATCACTTAGCAAATGTAAACTCAGTTTGAAGAAGAATTCACTAATAATCTTACAAACGCCAAAACACTCAAATTACACTAAGCATATGAGAGAAGATTTATTTTATGTGTATATATACACTGTACAGGTACTGTTTTACAGGAGTTTCATTTCCTGGGTTCATTAATGGGGTTTCAACTATAGCTTTAGCTTGGGAAGGGGGTAGGGGTTTGGGATTTATTAAATAGTGTTAAGAGTGGTTAATGTTCTAGTATTTGATTTTGTGGGGTTAACTGTACAAAGAGTGGACCTTGGGTAATTAACCCTAAGGACCTCGGGTTTTATGGATGGTGGGCTACCCTCTGGCCTATCCATTCTCCATATTAACCCCTTACTTGCTGGCTTGGGCTTCCCAGCAACCCGAATTGCCATTAGTTCAGGCAGGGTCACGTAACACCACAGCTGTGATGTTACGCGAGCCATGGTGTTACACGAACATGACCTCACGGTTGGGAGGATACCAGCTTTCCAGGCTGGAATGCCCCACTGGGAGACACTGGTTTCATGCTGCAGCACAGTGTGATTCAAGTGCTTAATACATTCTCCCTGATTCTTCACATTGATATCAGACAGGTTGCATCATTATGGAGCGCTAAGTGAATCCTGGCCTTAGAGCACTCAATCATCTTCTTTGTTTAATTGGTACCTCTTCTTAGTCTAACAGGGTTATTCAAAGAGAATCGAAAAGTCACCGCACGTTTGGTGACTTTTCGTTCTCTTCAATTCGGTGCGATTCGGCGATCCCATTTTGGCGACCCTGCGATGTATTCAGCAAGCACCACAGGGCCGCCGTAATGCAGGGAAAAGTCACCGCAAACCCACCGAAAACTCACTGCAAAAACCAGGGCGAACGCACACTGAAACCCGCAAAAACATCTGGATTAACCCCACCGAACATGCCGGAGAAACCCGAGCAGGAGCCGATCACAGCGCAGAGCAGCCGCCAGAAAAACCCGACACCGCAGACGAATGGAGTGAAAAAAAACCAGTACGCTTGAATGTTTGAAAATGAAACGCTGTTTGCAAAGAAACTACAGAACGAAAATGTCTGAAATTTACATATGAGTTACAATGAATGATAATAAAAAGGGCTGTTACAGAAAAAAGAAAAAATGATTTAAAAAAAAACAGAAAAAAAATGTTTGCAAACAAATCCCAAACAATGCCTAAAAGATCCTAAAAAATCTAAAAATAAAGAGAGACTTTCTACTGCAGAATATTATAATCAATGGTTTATTAGATATTGAATTAAAACGGGAATATTTTTAACATTGAAGCCTATGGGATTCGCCTGAATAAACCTGTCGAATGAAACCACCGAACAGCAGGGCAATTCGGCTACTTTTCACTGCTGGTTTTTATTCTCTGAATAGACGAAGCATTGCTTCTCTATGGGGATTTCACTGCCCTCGAACAGGCAACGAACAGGCAGCGTATGTGCAGGCAATTCGCCAACATTTGGCGAACTGCCTGCTCTCTGGATAGCTGAATGGCCAGGAAAGGTAACCGAACACTGAATTTCAGCGTTCGGTTACCTTTCGCCAGCAATTCAGAGCTCTTTGACTAACCCTGTATATCACCTATTTAATCATAGACTATAGGCACCTGGGAGTAACACCACTCCTAGCTCTAATCAATTCACCTCTAGTATTTATGTCACCCATGCCATTTTTGCCACTTTGCTAATAATTCAGATCCCGTGTGAAATTGTGCAAGATAAGCTAGCTTTTAGAATTATCTCCTAGCATTATTTCTTTAGAGAATAAATAAATTTAAAAATTACAAATTTACAGTATTTTAATCTTTTAACTATTTTGGAATAACAATCTCTAAATTGCAATTTCACTCTATATTTAAACATTAGCAATTAATCCCTTGTGCCAACTAAATGTTATGATAATATATTATTTCAGCAGAAAGTAGTGAATAGGGTAAAGAATGGTAGTGGTAGTGAATAGGGTAAAGAATTAACCCAGCAAATATTTATTGGGGTGAAAATATCTTTACAGAATCTAGATATCAAAGAGGGTGATAGAATTTCAGATATAAAGAAACAATTTAGTCATATAAACATATTTTATTGAGAAGAGCAGCTGCATTTTCCCTGTACTATTTAGCAACCTGTGTTTATAATATTATTTTTTATTATTATTACTATTTTATTACTATTAATTTTTTTAAAGCATTATGAAGCATTCTGTATTGTACAACCTTTAATATGTTCTGTTCTTTTTTCTGCAGTTGTTGGATCGATAAAAGAAAACTCCCTTAAAGTTACATAATTCGATTTCTACAGAACTCGATGCACATAATTATTGTTCTGTCTTAACTGTGTTAGCTATGCACCATATGTTCCCAACAAACATTATGTTCATTATTTTAGTTTGTAAACGAAGATAACTTGTTTTCTGTTAGTATTGTTGCTACTCCTTGGTGGCATGTCTTTCCTGTTCAGTATTATTTTGTCATTTTTTTTCTACATGGATCCATATTAAAATCCAATAATACTACTTTACAAATATATAGTATATTCTTGCTGATAACAAGATGACTCTAAAATTGCCAAAACTCGCTAGCTCTAAAAATGATTGGAAACAGTAATTATAAATGATACATTCCAACCATATGTTTATATACCTTAAAATCATAATTTTACAGTTGTTATTTATTTATGGATAAATCTTTTCTCTCTGATTTTATAGATAATTGCCAGATTATTGAATTATCCTAATGAAACACATCATCAAAATTCTAAAACTGAAGTCAGAAAAGGAAAGCACATGATCAATCAATGTTGGTGTGTAGAGACTCAAACCTCATTAAGACTAAATATTCTGCTCCCATAGGGAGTGCTTGTAGATTAATGGTGAACAAAATAGAGCAAGAAAAATCTCAGATCAGGACTATCCAGCATTGAACCTTTTTACAATATCATCGCATGAGCAAAGGTGACTCTCATCAGAACAGGTGGATCTGTAAGAAATAACTGATGAATTCACCAAGATACATCTGGCAAGACACTGGATATCTGTTATGAGTCTACAGGACAAGAATAGTATTTGATTGCGAGGAGGTCATATAAACTTGTTTATAGTAACATAATTCAGATTTTTTTATAATTATATTTTGAACATGTACACATTATTTTGAAAACTATAATAGTGGTCATGTTGGGGGGAAAAAGATTTGGAACAAAATTACTGCAAAATTTTTGCAGAGTGAAGTTAGTTCCCACACATTAAACATTTTGTATTCAGGTGTTCAATTATGTATTTCCCTGTTAAGTGACAATAAATATGAGAGCGTGTGCAGAGGTGACTCTAGAATTAGTGGGGCCTTAGGCAAAGTTTAACTGTGAGACCTCCACTATTGTTCAAAAATGCAGAAATTAATCACAAAAAACTATTAATGAAGGCTGAGACTGGTGTCTTGGCAAACTGGTGTACGGAGATGTAGGAGTGTATTTATGTGGAATATCAGCAGCCACATGAACACATACAGGTTGAAATTCCCTTCAGCCATATCAGGTGAGGCCCCTGTTTGAGTGAGGCCTTAGGCGACAGTCAAGTTTGCCCAATTATAGAGCTGCCTCTGAGTGAATGTGTGTTTGGGTTAAGTGCAAGATGATAATAGGGTGGACAGAAATCTGAGTTCCCACTTTTTTTTTTTAGGACTTGGCCCCTGCTTTAAGGCTGGGGTCAGACCAGCGCACTTTTAACGTGCATTCTGGCGCACATAATTACGGCCGCACTAGCAGCAGATGACGGGCAATGACGGCCAATATACGATGTACGGCCGCACAAAAGTCCGGCCGTGCAACGCAAGTGGAATTTGAACGCATTTTTCTGAGAACGCTGAACCGCTAATACTGACGTACTGAGTGCGCAGCTGCGGCATAGCGGCGTGTGTGCGAGATTAGGAGATGTCAGACGCTGCTAATGTCCAGCCTACATAACGTCCAGACGCAAAAAGAGTTTTATTGACGATCCATACAAAATCACGCCCGAAATGCGCGTCGTCTGACTGTTTTTGCACATTCCATGAAAAAATACGTCAATGCGTTCGGACGCACTTTTTCACGTTCGCGGGGAAAAATGCTTTCGTCTGACCCTAGCCTTAAGGCTAATGTCAGACGAACGCAGTCTGAGCGCACTCCTGCGTGCGTGTAAAACGGACGGACGTATTGACGGAAGATACTGTAGACACCACACGATCAGTTTTTGTTGACGGACGTAGGAAAAAAAGGGAACTATGGGAAATAAAATTTATATGAAAAATGCTAAAAATTTGAAAAGGATATGAAAAGCCATTTTGTGCGTCAGGGTGCTGGACGTTGCAAATGCGCTGCGTCTGACATCTCCTTATCATTCACACAGAACGCTACATGGACGTGGCGCACTCTGCGCGTCCGTCTAGCAGTTTTACATTCTTGCCTAACTTGCGTTCATTTGCCACGTGCCTTGTGCGTGATTACTGCGTTCGTCTGACGCGGGCCTAAATCTTACTACTAATGTGACTTGCTCTGAGCAGCAAGATAGAGCTGTCACTGACTTCTCTGCACCCGCCAAATAATATCATCAATTGTCTAACTTTCCAGATTGTTGCTTTCATGATAGGATTAAAAATGCTGCTTTAATATTTAACACTGCACCATAATATTGGGCGCGAGAATCAAACCGATGAGTGGCTTCATAACTTTTGCTGATTCTGTACAAAGGCAAAAAATCTTTAAAAACAAGACAAAATCACCAAACAAAACTAAAATAAAATAAAATAAAATAAAAATCCTGACATTACCCAGGCACATTAGCAAAAGTCCGAAGTAAAATGAAATTTCGGACTTTATCCGGTTAATCTGCAAAGTATCCAGAGGCCTCTAAGTACTCCGCTTTTCTGCTGTGTTTCACCCTGGTAAAATGCACATTATCCTAGTGTTGCAATGAAAAATCAAACTTTATCCGGGTAATCTGCAAAATATCCAAACGCCTCTGAGTACTCCAGTTTTCTTTGGTTTTCAGCAGGTTACAGTTGACTGAATTCCGTGGATTACCCGGGTAAAACAGCAAACTGTTATCTGACTGATAACAAAAG
Organism: Leptobrachium leishanense; assembly: GCA_009667805.1. Lineage (NCBI taxonomy): Eukaryota > Metazoa > Chordata > Amphibia > Anura > Megophryidae > Leptobrachium > Leptobrachium leishanense. The sequence goes on along the minus strand of CM019067.1, from coordinate 122,110,962 downwards.
TGAGTTTTTTGTTATTTTTAACCAAATTGTATCCACAGTCATAAACCACACTAAATAACTGTCATGTAACTCTCTGCGTTAATTGTCTGAAAATTAATTTATGAAGATAAAGATATTATATAAAGAGAAACCTAATGGTTATTATGTTTTATAAATGATATATAAGCACAAATGACACATAATAAAGATCATGTAACTCTTTCACATTCATATAAGAAACATATCCTGTTACTCTGTATATTGATTATATCTGCAATACATTTAATGTTAGTCTTTTGCCATCTTCATTGATAATATCCATAGATAATAGCAAAATTCACTTTTACCCAAGCGGGGTTGGATGCTCTGCAGATTACACAAGTGAAGCTGTGGATAGTCCTCAGATTACCCGGGGGAAGCTTCAAGCTTTTATCTGAACGATAACAAAAGTGCAGATTTTTCAGCTCTTCCAGACTGTTACCCAAGGGCGGTTGGTTAGTCCTAAAATTACCCGGGTAAAGTCTGAATTTTTCATTTTTTTGCAGCCTTACCCGGCGGTTTTGGGTAATGTCAGGATTACCCGGGTAATTTTAAGATCAACCGCACTTCGGGCTTTAACCGTAACATATATATATATTTCAGGCCTGGAGTTGTGGAAGGGGCTGTTGCTCTTTAAATTTCTCCACGGAACATAGATTGTTCTTGGCAGCTCAGCAGCAGTTCATCATTCCCTTCCTGTGTTGCAGCATAAGATAAAATATGCTCAGATGACTTTCTTGCCTCAGTTTTAAAACTGTCCATGTGCTTTTGAAGCAAAGTGGTGTTTTTTTTAAATGATAAAAAATAGAATATTATTAAAATGCATTTGCCTCCATTCTGTATTTTCTAAATATTATATTGCATTTACTCACTGTTAACCTTTTACATAAAGTCCAACATGTATTCAAAATAAAACCAATTGCTACATATTTACTAGTTTTGCAAATAACAATAACTTTAAGTTGAACTTTTTCTGTAAAATGGCAGTTGTTCATTCTGACATACAGTTCTGAAATCAATATGCTATTAAGCAACAATGCACCAGAAGACAGGCAAATATCACTTGATAGAGAATTCTGTGTGGTTTGCTGGATATTGATTTTGTGCAATATCTAAAATAGAGTGTGATATTTGATTTTGTTCTATTGATCCCCTTTCTATTTATTGTAATATAAGTTCTTCAAAGTAATTTAGATGTGCTTGGCATTAATAATTTAAAAACAATGTGCTGTAAATTTTAATCTATATCTAAATAATACATATGTATATGATTATTATTATGATACATGTCACCAATATTCAACACTATTGAATGAACAATATTATTTAACGGGTAAATGCAATAAAATATGAGGAGTTATAAACAATTACCAAAGCTATAAAGTCAATTGACAAGATCAAATCATAACATAATAAAAAAACAATCAAATTTAGAGATCAGTCGAAAGGATATGTTTGGCAGACATTTGCCCAATGAAACTACTATTGTAATGCAAATTGTGATTACATTTTGGGAGAGTCTACAAATTATCAGAAGCACAAAATAACTACATAGCACCTTCATGAATAAACCAAGAACCAAACTGCCCGGGAACAAATTTAATTTAAATGGACCGTTTTAGGTTTTGCTCTTTGGCCATACCCCCGTCCAGTTCAATGCATTCTTAACCCCTTCACACCCAAAAGTGAATTATCTCAACTTTGCATTTTAATGCATTGAAAAGCACTCATTTGCATAGCAAAAGATCATTTTAACACATTTTTAAAGCAAGATTAGTGTGTCCCCGGTGGAGAAACAAAATCCTTTGTTTTATGTCTCTCCGAGCACCCTGGAGAGACATAAAACCAGCTGCAAATAGCAACCCCAAACCTCACTGTGACAAAAAGTTAAAATTCATTATTGATGCATTACAGCTGCCAGGGAGAGGGCAGAATACAGAGAGAGATCTGGGGTCACTCACTGCTGTACAGGGATAAGATTCAAGGGGTTATAATGCTTGAAAATCCCTGTACATTACAGATACAAGGTGGTTCTGTAATTTCCATATACAGGTATTATGACTTATATAGATATCATTTTTATATTCTATTGGTAATTTTTGTGGAAGCTGCATTGCTAATAATCTCATTATGATCACTACAAATCCTCATAACCAGAAGATCTAACCATTTTATTATTTAATTTTATCAGTTACTGTGTCTAACACAAAAGGTATTTACCGTCTCTATGATAATAATGCAGACCCTGTTTGATATTGTGGAAAATAAAGGACACCATCTAGATCTCAAAATCTTACATATTGACACTGCAGAGACAATAAATAGTTCAATACAGTAAATTAAGATTGCATAGATTGTGACATCAAAGCAACAGATAAAAATAAAAATAAAGTTACAAAACCCCTGCCTGGGGTTGCAGCTGCTGTATACTCACAGAAGGAATGTCATATCCCATAGTAACACTTATATATCTATATATATAGCTCAGAACTGGCACTTAAATGAGTCCAGTGCTTGCAAACCTGTCCAAATATATTTTGAAATTGAGGATACTTTCTCAGTCCCTTCGACTTGAATCCTCCAAATCTTGCGGATGCTCATGAAATATCAAAAAATATAATATTAAACTGCTTGGATTCTTAAAAATTAAACCTATAGAATGGCATCAAAGAGACTCAGAAAACTCACGTTGAACTTCCAGTGACCAGTATGAGAAAGTGAGAGCAATAACACCAAATTTAACACACCTGCTCCCCATTCACACCTGAGACCTGTCACATGACACCGGGAGGGAAAATGGCTAATTGGGCCCAATTTGAACATTTTCACTTAGAGGTGTACTCACTTGTTGCCAGCGGTTTAGACATTAATGGCTGAGTGTTGAGTTATTTTGAGGGGACAGCAAATTTACACTGTTATACAAGCTGTACACTCACTACTTTACATTGTAGCAAAGTGTAATTTCTTAAGTGTTGTCACATAAACAGATATAATAAAATATTTACAAAAAAGTGAGGGGTGTACTCACTTCTGTGAGATACTGTATAAATATATAATACAATCCTATTATATGATTATTATAGCATCTTATTTCTATTAATTTCTTGTCTTTCCTTGTTATAAATCAATAAATCACCATTGTTGCAACCATGATAAATTCTGCTATCCAGAGAGGGAAATTAAAGCGTAGCAATACTTCATCAAATAATGATGTATAACTTCTGATTTTGTGATCAGTGCAATGTCATCCACTAATAGGGTATCAAACCAGAAGACAACATGTCCACTTTAATAAATTGATCCCATTGGATTATTACTATTGAATATTAAGGAAGTCCACGCAGTTCTTCATGTTGCCCCAGCTATGGCGCCGATCTGGGGATTTGTTCAAAGCAGGCTGACATCTTGCATGTTGTGGGACTGCCCCCCACAGTGGGAGTAAAGAGGGAGTCACCCTGCCGGGCAGGGGAATCCAAGTACATTAGATGCAGGGGTCATTTGGCCCTCTGTATCTCCTGAAGCCCAGGAGGTCAGTTGAGGTGTCATTGGAAAGGCAAGTTAGGACTTGATGACATAATGTGTAATTACTAATTTTTTCATTTAAAACACAATCCATCGCAGTGCTGCAAAGAGAGGCGGGGCATTAGTACCCCCGGATCGCTATTCTTTACACCCCACTTGGTCATGTCAAGTGTCATTAGAAAAGTCAGAGTCTGGCCTTTCCAATAAATCCAAACATGATCAGGTAAAATAATAAAAAAAAGAAAACTGAGAAACAGAAAAATAAATAGAGGGGAAAAAAAGTAGTTTTTTTCTTTAAGGCTGTGACATTGTCCATTTTTCACTTCTAAAATGGAAAATACTAAAAACATTATTCACCTTCTCATTTCCAGCGCCAGGAGCAAGTTTAGTGTCTTATATAGAGTCATATTTTCCATGAACTGCATTGTGCCAAAATACTAGCAAAAAATGTAATTTTTCTCAGTCTTGGTTAATTTGCCTTTTTTCTAGAATAGAGAGTAACAGGGTCTTCATTTATGATTTTTTTTTCATAACGACAAACCCATAGAAAATAAAACCAGAAAGATTTGGATGATAAAATGTGGAAAAATAAATTTACACGCTGCAAGCGATTGAAATCCGAATGTAAATTTACACTTTTAAAATATTTTGTGATAGCATTCTGACAGATCATGACATATAGACATAGAAATTACAGATTTTGAATCTCCTGAGTCTGCTGAGAAAAAAAGATATATAATATGTCTGGGTTCTACAATAAAACATGACTTCAAATCAAGTTTAAATATGATGAGCAAAAAATGGTGAAAATTATCTCCGCACACATGGGGTGAAATGGCTCAGCAGCGATGGTGTTAAATCAATTAATTGAGTTTAAGGCATAATAAAAAAGCCTGACATGTTCTTTCAAAGCCTAAATACTATCTCTTCAGATTAGCGTACCACATCACTGATGCAACTCATCCCTCTGCTCACCTACTCACACATGATTGAAGCTGCTTCTATGGCCCCACCATTCCCAAACCACTGGCACTATTGATCCTGCCATCCAGTAAAACTCCCATTGTCTTCCACAACCCCAATCCCTCTAGACTGTAAACTCCTATGAGCAGGGCCGTTTACACCTACAGGGTTATTCAAAGAGAATCGAAAAGTCACCGCATGTTCGGTGACTTTTCGTTCTCTTCAATTCGGACCAATTCGGCAATCCTATTTCGGCAACCCTGCAGTGTATTCAGCAAGCACCACAGGGTCGTCGAAGTGCAGGGAAAAGCTGCCGCAAACCCGACGTAAAGTCACCGCAAAAACCCGACTAATGCACGCCGAAACCCGCAAAAATGTCTGAATTAACCCGAGCGAAGCCGCCGGAAAAACTCGAGCAGGAGCCAATCACACGCAGCGAAGCCGCCGGAAAAAGCCAACACTGCAGACGAATGAAGTGAATAAATTAGGAAAACAGTTTGCTTGAATGTTTGAAAAGTGAAATGCTGTTTGCAAAGAAACTACTGAGCGAAAATGTCTGAAATTTAAATATGAGGTCCAATGAATGATAATAAAAAGGGCTGTTACAGAAAAAATAAGTAAAGTTTAAAAAAAAAAAATGAAATCAGACTTTTTTAAAAAAAAAAAAAAATCCAGAAAAAAGCTTAAAATATCCCCAAAAATTTATGAATAAAGAGACTCTTTACTGCAGAATTTTATAATGAATGGTTTATTAGATATTGAATTAAAACGGGAATATTTTTAACATTGAAGCCTATGGGATTCTCCTGAATAAACCTGTTGAATGAAACCACCGAATGACAAGGCAATTCGGTCACCTTTCACTGCAGGTTTGTGTTCTCTGAATAGCCAAAGCATTGATTTTTTATGGGGATTTCACTTCCCTCGAAAAGGCACCGAATGTGCAGGCAATTCGCCAGGATTTGGCATATTGCCTGCTCTCTGGATAGCCGAATGGCCAAGAAAGGTAACCGAATGCTGATTTTCAGCGTTCGGTTACCTTTCTCCAGCCATTCGGATCTCTTTGAATAACCCTGCTAGTGTTTCCATCTAGTGATGAGCCGAACACCCCTGTGTTCGGTTCGCATTCGAACTCGAACAATTTCAAAAGTTCGAACGCGAACACGAACCGAATTCAATGCAAGTCAATGGGACTCAAAAGTTCGATTTTTAGAGTGCCCTCCAAGAGGGCATATATGCAAGATATTTGCCATATAAAGTGTATGGGGGTCCGGGTAGTGCCCTAGGGGACAGGAAACAAGGACAAAAAGCTTAAAAAAAAAACATTTTTAAAGAAACAGTGAGTTTTCCATGAAATAAAGGTTAAGAATAAAAACGAAAAATTCCTTCAAATATTGTGCCTAGGAGGTACCCATAACCTGCCTGTGAAGTGGCGGATTTGTAGGATGTATAGAAACATTTAAAAACAAAAAAACGACGTTTCAAATGACGGTAAATGGTTTTCCTTTAATCTATTCATAAACAACTGCTTGGGGCGGCAGCCTGTATGAAAAGAGACGTTTTAGGACATGCGGAACAAGTTTAGTGATTTTTTTGGGCTAAATTATGGTGAAACTTATGCAGGCTTTGGATAAAAGTAACAATAGGTGCTTTCAAATTGGGCCTTTAGTGTCGGCAACAGTGCCGTCACACCGTAACCCCTCTGTGGTAGGACCCTGCAGTCAAATATTAAAATGATATGAATCTGGTATAGGCGTCAGTGCACCCAAATATTTTGCCTTTGGTGGCAACAAGTGCCTTCACACCTTAACCCCTCTGTGGTATTGTGGAAGAGTGCAGTTGGTGGAGGTTTTGGTAATGCAGAAGAGATCCCCAATCTATTCAGTTACATCAGCAGCTATAACAAAACCGGGTCAGCAATGTTTAGGCACTTGTACTGCGCTACTGTATGTGGTGAGAATCGGAGCACACCAGTAGCAACAGGAAGCAAACAGAACAGGCAGGGAATACACAGAGAGAATAGTCAAATGGCAGGCAAAGTCGGCAACAGATCGGGTCCTCAGAACAAGCAGGGTCAATAACAAGTATACAAACTGATTCGGTAAGCTAGCAATGCGGGAATAAAGGCTGAGACACACAGAGCGTGTACCGACGCACAGCGTAGGGAAAAGAAGCAAACATTTTGCAGGCTTGACTTCACTCCGCTCCGCCTCGCAGCGTGTCTACACTGCATTACGTTTGCTTCTCACCGCACTGGACAGGAATCCACTAGCTAAATTGAAATCTACACACAAAACCGTTTTATTTTCACAAAGCACATGTTATATAGGCAAAAAAAGTTTCTACCGAATAAAATACTTCTAAAATTACTGTTAATTTAATAGGAATAGTATAAAAATATAAAAAAAGGTAACCCCTGATCATATATATTATAGGGACACGGAGCGCTGTGTATAGCGTAGGGATGCATTGATACCACCAGGGTCGGCGCTAATGTAAAGCAGCACAGGTGGCCGCCTTACTGTCCTGGCTTGCTGTCAGTGTGAGGGGCGGAAAAATTCTGTTTTTAAAATACTGGAAGCGGAGCTATGAATGATCTTCAGACATCAACCAGGGGCCCAGCCGCGCACTCTCTAACCCATGCAGTGTGCCTGCCTCAGTCCCACATTCTAAACATGAGCAGGCACACTGCATAATTGTGGATTATTCCAGCCTTGGTGTTAGAATAATCTTAATTTTAATAAAGACAGGAGGCGAATATTTTGCATTCTCTTCTCTTTACTAAATCACAGCAGCAAAGAGAGTTTTACATAGCAACAGTAAAAACCAATAAACAAATAGCATTCCCACAAGAGAGCAGTAAGTCCCTCCCACAGCCTCTTTTCTTGCGTGCGGGACGAGCAGGAATGTCCATGAAACAGAAAGTCCGGAACAACTGAAGATGAAGAAACCTAAGTGAACTTGACGTCAACTGGCCGAACAGGAGGAACTGGAGTTCAACAGGCGAGTCGCAGACTGCAGACCAGCGGAGCAATGGAGTCCAATCAGGCTAAGGAGAAAACAGAGGATATGTGACAGTACCATGTGATGGAAACATGTCAATCAGCAGGTAACTAACTCACTAGTGAAGAGCTATCAAGAACACTAGTAACAAGGTCGAGAAGACTAGCCCTAGACTAGACTAACTAGACATGCAAACATCCAATCCTACTAATGAAGGGAAAAACAATTAGATAAATGATGGACAGAGTCGTTGAAGTCGTTTGTTTTTTTGGTTTTTTTATTCAGTAGAAAATGCGGTAAATGTAAACAACCAGGGCATGGGCGGGAGGGAAAAATATTCGCCGCCTGTCTTTATTAAAATTAATATTATTCTAACACCAAGGCTGGAATAATCCACAATTTTATATCAAGTCAGGAGGCTTCATATTTTGCAGTTTTAAAGCTGCACTAGAGCCCCAGATGCATGGGAACGAAGGCGAAAATAGAAGGTACGGAACGTAACCTCCCTGGACCAATCAGCAGCCGCCAGTATATCGGACAGAGAACTCCCAGCGTCCGCAACAGAGGAAGCCGCAGCGCCCCGCACGGAGTGCGTACCAAAGTGAGGAGCAACGCCCGCAAGGGAGAGTAGCCAGCGAACCCATCTAGAGAGGGTAGGTGAAGAGACAGGTTTGTAAGGGGTGACATAGGAGACCAAAAGTTGGCCAGTAGGAGAGGAGCGCAAGGGACGCAAAGGAGAGAGGTAAGTGGAAACACAACGAGCAACACACAATAGGGGATCGGAAGGAAAGTAAGGATAGGAAACCTCCAGAGAAAGTATTTTTGTACGCCTTGTAAGTGTGAAAACTATGCCCTCAGGGGAGAAAGCCACAGTGTGCGCATCGAAGGTCCTAACATCTGAGACACGTCGAAAGGACACCAAACCTAAAAGGACTGTTAGTTTAGCCGAGAGCTGACGGAGGGACAGCGAATCATTATCTGGCCAGCTATGTAGGAACTCGAGCATCAGCACAACATCCCAGAAATGAGCATACTTAGGGGCGGGCGAGCGAGCCGAATGCCTCGGAGGAGATGACACACGGAAGGGTCCCGACCCACAGGAACGCCACCCAGGGGAGTGTGAGCTTCCGAAATGGCCGAGCGGGACAGATTAACCGTACGGTATGATTTTTCTGGTCGTGGAAAGGTCCGCTAAAAAATTAAGTATTAGAGGTAGAGGGGCTGTAGCGGGATCAGCCTGTTGTTGCACACACCAACTACACCAAGTTCTCCAGGTGTAACGGTAGCTCTTTCTTGTGCCAGGAGCTCAGAATCCCCATAATAAGGATCGAGCTGCCTCTGATAGTCCTGGCAGCATTCAGGTTCCCTGGAAATCGTCCACGCCACCAGAATAAGGTTGCCCTCCAAAACCAACGGGTGTGGCCTGCCTTGAGGGTCCAGCAGAATTGAGTGGAAGGACGGTAGCAGAAGCGGGTGGAGACAAGAAAGTTCCAACATCAGAGGAAACCAGGGCTGAGCGTGCCACAGGGGTTTGATTAGGAGAATCTGAATCCTCCGTCTGCGGACTTCCTGGATCGTGCGTGTGACCATCGGGAATGGAGGAAAAGCGTAGGCTCCCGACGGTGGCCATGGTTGGAGGAAAGCGTCCACTGCTGTCGCCTGCGGGTCTGGAAGCCAGCTGAAGTAGGCCTGCGTCTGATGGTTCAAGCGGGAAGCGAACAGATCGAGATGAAAAAGGCCCTCTCAGCATTGACAAGTGTTGGAACGTCGCAACGTCCAATTTCCAGTCGCTGGAGTCTCTCCAGTATCTTGAAACCCAATCCACCACATAGTTTGATGAACCGGGCAGATATTCCGCTGTGAGGGAGATGTTCCGTTTCAGGCAGTAGTTGAAAAGGGAGAGCGTAAGGTCCAACAGGAGCTTGGAATGGGAGCCCCCTAGCCGGTGGACATATTGGACCATGGAGATGTTGTCCATTTGGAGGAGTAGAGAGCAGTCCCTGAGGTCTTGGGTAAAACTGCGGACAGCAAAGGAGCCGGCGATGAGCTCCAAGCAGTTGATGTGAAGGTGCTGTTCCTCTGGCGTCCATGCACCTCCTGTGGACACGGACCCGCAGGTCGCTCCCCAGCCCGATTAGTTGGCGTCCGATTCCAGTACGAAGTACGCCCATTCCATGCTTCCATGTGTCACAGCCACCATAGGAGTTCCATTCGAACCTCCGGGGTGATAGGGACCAACTGGTCGTAGGAGGGATTGAGGCAGAGGTATGTAGTCTTCAGACGTTGCATCTCCCGATAGTGCAATGGGTCCGGGAAAATGGCTTGGATGGAGGAAGAGTGTCGGCCTACAATTCTCGCCAGATCTCAGAGGCAGAGGGTGTCCGTCAGGACGCCTCGTAGGGTCTTCTTGATGGTTCAAAGTTTTTGCGAAGGGAGACGTAGTTGGCAAGACGTGGAGTCTATTTCGAATCCCAGGAAGGTGACCTTTTGGGCTGGACGAAGTGCCGACTTGTCCACGTTGATGATGAACCCGAGGTCTTGCAGGAGTGTAACCACTAAGGCCGTGTGACGGGAAGACTGGACGGGATCCTGAGCCAGTATTAGTATCTCGTCCAGATAGATGATGGTCCTGATGCCTTGAGCGTGTATGAAGGCCATAACCGGTTTGAGGAGCTTTGTGAAGCACCATGGCGCGGAGCTGAGGCAGAACGGTAGGCAGGTGAACTGCCAGAGGTCGTGGTGCCAGTAAAATTGCAGGATTAACCGAGACCATAAGGTACACACGTCTGTGAGGTCCAGTCTTGTGAACCAGTCGCTGTCTCAGAGGAGGTCCCTGAGCAGGTGTATTCCCTCCATCTTGAAGTGGCGATAGGACACGAAGGCATTGAGGGCTTTCAAATTTATGACCGGACGGAGATCCCCAGACTTTTTATGTACTAGGAACACATGGCTTATGAAGCGTGGGTGGTCTAGTGCAGGGAGGATGGCCCCTATCAGTGACTCGGGCCGAGGGCTGTTGAAGCCACGACCGACGGGAACTCCCGAGGATTGAACTTGGTCTATATTGCACGTCCGTGCTCTGATTGGTGGTGAGGCGAGGTCTATAGGAGTTGTTGTATCGGCTGGCGACTGGACCTCTTTGTGCGCCAGCCCTGGAGGAAAAACAAGTCTGTGGGTGGAAGACTCTTTTCATATTATACTGGACCTTCTGCAGGTTCGTATAGACCTGAACCTTACAGTTAGCTCTTTAAAAAGAGATCCCCAAACAGCAACCCCTTAGCTGCAGGACCCAACTCCTTGGTGCACATGCTGGTAAGTTTTGCATCAAAATGAAAAAAACACCGCCTTGCGGCGTTTGGAAGAGATGCCAACATTGGCATTACCTAAAAGGCAGAGAGCACGCTGTGCCCATTCTCGGACCATCGCGGGGGTCTAGCGGCGTATTGTTAGTTAATGCTTTGTCCGCCATGACGAAAATAACAGAATGGGGGCCAAAAATGTCTAGCAGTTTGTCCTGAGCGACGCGGAGGCCCTGTTCCAGACCACGACGAGGATCCCTGCCAGCCTTACCCATGAAGGTGACGAAATCCTCGAATTCCAGGGTAAGAGAGACCTTGTCTGGCAAGGTCGGGCAGGGGCATTTTGCGCAAACGTGCCCTGTCTGCTTGTTCTAAGGGATAGCGTAGCCAAAAGCACAGGAGCTCGGCTACGTGGTCAGGTGGGAGCTAGGCCGAAGACCTGGGGTGGGTAGTAGTGCGCGGGTCGAAAGAGGGTACTCCTCGAGCATCGAGGATCTACAATGGGGTATCCGAGGACACCAGGGAGCGTGGTGGTACTGGCGCGGCAGAGAGAGGCACAATGGCCATGGCATCAGAACGGGGCTCACCATTGAGCTAGGAGTAGCCAGCGGGTCACCGGCGGGCTTTGCTCCTTCCTCCTCCAGGTAATCAGCCCGGTAATCCTCCAGGTCGCAAATATCGTCCCCTTCATGGTGGGCAGACATGCGAGAGGATTTTTTAGCGGGCGCTTGCCCTTGCCTGCGGAGTCAGACTGGCCCTTCCAGGGTCTTTTGCGTGACGGTGCGGCAGCTTCGGACTGATCGGAATGAGAGTCCACAGATTGAGCCGGGGACTGGGCCCGAGAAAGCACCGGAGGATCCGGCTGTGGAAGTGGAGGTAAAGCTGCCAGGGCTATGGGTAGGGTCTCGGAAATAGCAGTAAGGAGCCAGGCCTTAAGCTCCTCCTGATTCATGGGATTTAATTGTGGAGGGTCCATCAAAAAAATCAGGAGTTACGGGGCTCACCCGTTGCGGATATTTAATTTATATATATATATATATATATATATATATATATCCGCGAAAGTAGCGCAATATATTGCTGTGTGACCGGGGCTCACCCGATGTGTTGCGGGCTGGTAATAACAATTTGTGTATACAAATATATCGGGGCTCACCCGAGTTAACTGCGGGGTCCTGCAGGGAAGTGGAGGCTGTTTATTTCTCAGGGCGCGTGAAGGGTGCTGCCGCCTGTCAGCGTTGCGAGCTCCGAATGGTGGCAAACGCATATAGAAAAACCCCCAAAATGGCCGCCAGGGTGTGCAAGCGCAGTAAAAACACCACGCTCTGAGGAGAAAAGACCGCACGCGCGGTTAAAACTGGGAAAGCCGCGCAACGGGTAATTAAGTGCAGAAAAATACGCTAAAAACGTGGCAAAACATCGCCGATAGTCACCCAACGGTCAGTAGTGTAAAACGCTCGTCCCGTCGGGAGACCACAAGCAGATGGCAAAGCGCAACCTGCAGCCGGGAGAGTGCCCGCACAGCAGGGACGAACCTATGGAGGAAAACAGATTAAATCCACAGTAATACAGTAGAAAAACCATATAATAAAATTACAGAAAGATCAATCGAAAATACAGTAAAATACAATTAAACTAGGCCTGACAACCAGGAGCTGTTTCAAAAACGTCTCACCTGGTCGTCAGCAGCAAAGAGAAGAGGCTGTGGGAGAGACTTACTGCTCTCTTGTGGGAATGCTATTTGTTTATTGGTTTTTACTGTTGCTATGTAAAACTCTCTTTGCTGCTGTGATTTAGTAAAGAGAAGAGAATGCAAAATATGAAGCCTCCTGACTTGATATAAAATTTGCCACCGCCCTCCTCACGTGACATGCATAGCCGGGGCACGCAGAAGCAGAAAAGCCTGGAGGACAAACCCCAAAGCTTAGGGTGCGGCCCTGCAGTAGAGTAAGCCTGTGTGCTGCCACTGTAGTGTGAAGGAGGACTGGGCAGAGAAGCTGAGAGAAGATTTTTAAAAGGTTTAAATAAAATGAGGGAGGGGAGGGGGTGTGTGTGTGTAATGTTCTGCTGGGGGGGTGTAATGTTCTGCTCGGGGGGTGTAATGTTCTGCTGGGGGGTGTAATGTTCTGCTGGGGAGGTGTGTGTGTAATGTTCTGCTGGGTGTGTGTGTGTGTAATGTTCTGCTGGGTGTGTGTGTGTAATGTTCTGCTGGGGTGTGTGTGTGTAATGTACTGCTGGGGTGTGTGTAATGTTCTGCTGGGTGTGTGTGTAATGTTCTGCTGGGGGGTTTGAGTAAACTGATATCGGTACATTACTGTGAGGTTTATTGCTGTGGAGCTCTGTCATACGCTATATGAAATGAATTTAAGGGGGGAGAGGGTGAACGTAATTAAAGGGGAAAAATTAATTAAGGGGGAGTGAATTGAATTAGAGGATGAGGACCCTGCTGCCAGTCTGCTTCTGGAGACCTGGAGTCAGACAGTGGACCACGGCAACAGAGTGAGAGTGGTAGGTAGCAGGATCACAGGGAAACACTGGGAGTGGCAGGCAGTTTGAAATATGTGGGTATATTGACACAGCAAGACCAGGGGGCACCACCAGGCCACATTGCAAATTTGTGCAGTGCCTGTGCCCCTCCTATGCCACATTGCCAAAGGAGGGGACCACACACTCTGTAGATTGGCCCTGTGGCACAGGAGGGGCACCAGGCACAACATAGATTGGCAATGCGTGAGGACACCAAACACTCCCGATTGGCATGGCACGGATTGGGTGGAGGGGGGGCACCAAAACGCAACTTCGCCTGAGTAAACAAAAATGCTTGCACTGGCCCTGGATACCACACACAGACATATACGTATATATCAACACGCAGACCTATATATATGTATATATCAATACGCAGATATATATATACACCCACCCACAGACCTCAGACCATATATACACATACGCACATGGGGGGTGGCATGTGGACAATCTCAACTAAATGCGCCCCCCCATTTGGCTGATCCCTCCAGAAGAAATGTTGAACCTGACAGAGCAGAGAATATATATTATTCTCATCTCTATCGGGTTCAACATTTCTTCTGGAAGGATCAGCCAAATGGCAGGGGGGCAATTTGTTGCCAAAATGTGTGTGTAATACAAGTCTGGATATATATATTTATAAGAATATATATATATATATATATATATATAGATAAGATATATATCATACCTGCCCTTACCTTCCCCTATAAATTTCCTAAAAATATACACACAAAAAAAAAAAACACTGACTGAGACCCCACGCAGCCCACATGCCACCCCCCTCTACCTGGCTGAATGTATCTAATATATATAATTAAATACATTCAGCCAGGTAGAGAAAGAAAAAAAAGTTTTATTTTATGTTCCCGGGGACATTTAAAAATGCCTCGGATTTTATTTTTTTAGTAATGTGTCACCTTACCTTAACCTGGTGGTCAGTGGGGGCTTCCTGGATCCTGGTTGTGGGGGCTGGGGGGGTCTGCCGTGGCCACAGGTGCAGTGGCTCCCTCCCTGCGCTGCCTGTCTCTGCCACATGCACCCGGGCGGCTAGCTCGCACAGTCGCAGCTCTGTCAGCTGGTGGCTGCATGCTCCTCAATGCTCCTCAAGGGGATCCTTGGGTGGCCCCTGCAGGCTGCCCTCTACAGTGCCTGATTAGAGAGCCATGTCTGCCTGATGTTTTAGTAACAAGAATGTTAAAAATATTCCCGTTATAATTCAATATCTAATAAACCGTTGCTTATAATATTCTGCAGTAAAGAGTCTCTTTATTTCTAGATTTTTTTATATTTTTTAAGCATTTTTTATACTTTTTAAAAAAAAAAAATCGACCTCGAACCGAACACGCAGAAATGTTCGACGTTCGCGAACTGTCGAACAGCCAATGTTCGATGTGAACTCCGAACATATCGAACCGAACAGCTCATCCCTATTTCCAACCTATCTCCGTTTATCTGTATCTTGTTCCCTTTGGTTATTGTAAAGCACTGCCGAAACTGTTGGCGCTATATAAATGTTAATAATAATAATTCAGCAAGAAGAAATTTTGGATTCTAACTACCGTTAAAATCAACATGCTTAGAATGATGGTGATAGAAAAAATAGCAGATATTTCAGACCTCTTAGCATTTTCACAGGAAGTTTTAAATTAAACAACTTTTAAAAATCCCTTCTCAAACAAATAAGTTTCAACACTGGTAACTAAATTGGAAGGTGACATTTATTTAAAATATCTGCATGACAACCTATCAAGTAAGCCTCAACTGTAACAGTACTATTGATATCTGTTCAGCAACACTAAAATTGAATATGTTTGTAATGTAAATGAGTATTCCAAAATATGGAGTGCATTATACGCACACACAAAAAACAATCTTAGTAAAGTGACAGTCAATCGTATGGTACACTGCATAGTAAAAAGCCAAAATTGTCTACATTTCCCATCCTGCTTCATTAATGCATGGTATACCTCATTCTTTTTATAGATAATATTTCATGCATTGTATTGTTGACTCTGATGTTAAAATTATAAACAAAAATTTAAACCATTTTTGCTTTAGTTTGTGTAAACGTGTTCCACAGACGTTACAACGGATACTAAATAGACTTTTCAGTAATTGTTATCTCCTAAAAACCATGATAGTTTCTGAATCTGTTGGTCCCTGACTCTCCTGACTCACTGTTCGTTGCTCATGTTGAAGCCCTGTATTTATCTTACCATTCTATGCCCGTCTGTACACATTTCTCTCTGCAGTTAAGATGAAATAGCCTTTAAATATATAAGTGGATTGTTTTTCCCTCACCTCTGGCTCTGATATTTTCCAGCAAGGACTTTTTAGTCATCTGCTGGTTTGTCACATATACCTCCCGTATATGAACATGTGTCATCTTTAATTTAATTCCTTGCAATTTAAACATGCTCTACATGCCAGAGACAATTTTTTATTTTAAATATATATAATTTTGGAGTGGAAAGACATACAAAACAGGGGGCCCTATTCCATGGTTGTCATTAAATGTCAGGCGCTAAGGAAAAAATTGTGTGCCAGCTGTTAATCATTAGCATCTCACTATTACCGCCTGTATTCTAACCAAGATGCATGTCAAGATGCTAAAGTTAGCTGGAGATGTTAAAATTTCACAGCTAGTGTGATGAGAGTCTCTTGAAACTGGTGGTACCCGGACTTGGCATTAGTGTTGGGAGGCGTGAGACTGTGGGTTCTAATGAGTCTGACACATCATTTAATTCCCCAACCCTCTCCTATTTCTAGGTTACCCCCAGTACCTATAAGGGTACAAGATGTATGTGTTATGTGTATATAGTATTGTTAATAATATTATTGTCTGTGTTTATAATTTACTATTATTATTTCGGAAGTCACTGCAGCAATTTCCCCCCCTCCGCTCGTATAGCATATATTTTAGATCTGTAAAATGTTTGAATGGTCATTGTTTGCCAAACATTACCGCTCCATCTAACATATTCAGATAGTCCGATGCTCAGGCTGTGATTACATTTCACCCTATTGTTTTACGTCTGGAAAGTAAAATTACTAGGAACTGGCTCACTTGTGGAGGAGGGCGGGTGCTAGGGTGTCATTTTCCATTGGTCTCTAAGTTCCTCCTGGCACTGTATATATTTAGCAGATATGTTTTTAATGAACTCTACCTGTCTGTTTTACTCCAAGTTCTGAGTGATGCCTCATTTCTGGGAATGCTATCACCACTCTTTCATTGTATCTGTCCTTAACTTTGGCTAAGGCCCAGAGAAAGGTATGAAAGATAGCTGGCGGGAGAACGGGTGTCTGGCAAGACAGTGGCATTAACATATGTGACCCAACTGGGGTGCTGAGATCTGTAAAAGTGAGACATTAAAATTGAGCGGAGCAGTGATATTAATAGCAGTCGCTACTGAAAGTGGATGTGTGCGCCGATAATACTAATTAAACACCTTTGTATTTCAGCCCTGATGTAAACTTAACCAGAGGCTTAACAACTCCACAGACTTTAATGTCTCTGAGATGTTTACACCAGGTTTTGGGTGTCATTATCAGCTCAACACTGACTTTTAGTTGTTCTAATTCCCTGGTCTGCACCTAGACATTAAATTTATGCCACACCTTGGAATAGGTTGCGATTCTGGCATTTCTTAACTACTTAACGACGTACCCCATGTAAAGTATAAGAGATGCCAAGTACAGTATGCACACACAAGCCATGACATGCTAAGATAAGAATGTCTTCTAACGTCAAAGTCAACATTGAAATAGGGTGTAAAAAAAATTAAGTTAACTACGTCTGCCATTATGTTGTATGTCTCGAGCTTAATGGCAATTGTGGCATATGTGAGTGCAGATGTGTAATCTTGCCGTACTCTTTTCAAAAGCATATGTGCTCCACAAGAGTGTACTAAACATCTTTATTACTGTACATATTATCACATAACTTCTCTGACAGATTGGCAAGACCTAAAGTATAGTTCTGACTTGTAAATTATATTGGTCTACTCCAAACTTTGACAGAGATGAATGGATAAACATCTGGAAAGCATCCTGTAAGTCAGGGATGAGTTTCTTTTTGAAAAATTTGTAAATTAAAGTTATGTTATGCAAAGTCTTGGACAAACACCATTTCTTTATAATCAAGACTATAGTTTACATTCAGAATAGATTGTGTGGTTGGCTGAGGTAGATGTTGTTGATCAGATGAGTGTGTTGTTGGTCAAGGGTGGGATTTATTAAGCATATGTAGTTTTACACATGTTGTTGGGCTGGATGCATTTGGTGGTTGCAGCCACCCATCGGGGAATAGGCGCGACCCCACCCCTCCTGTACTATATGTTTCAATGTACTTCCAGCCAGGTCATCCCTGCAGCAAGATTCCGCTCCGTGTCTTTGTTTTCGATCCCAAAGTGGATTTTGTTTCTGGGGGAGCATAAATAAAGGCCCACCAGTCTACCTCATGTTTGACAAGCAGCATGAGCAGGTATAGTTTGCTATGCAGCAGCCTGTGGTTTCAATTTTGGATAGGACTCGCCCTCATTAGAGGTGCCTTGACGTTTGGCTGGCGAGCTTAGTCTTATAATGGCCATTGATAAGAAACCAAACCTCTAATTGTATTTAGTTTCACACGGTATAATGGGAATTAGCGCAGATGACATTTTTTTCTTTGTTATGTTTTACACATGTTGGTGGGCTGGATGCATTTGGTGGTTGCAGCCGCCCCATCGGGGAATAGGCGCGACCCCACCCCTCCTGTACTATATGTTTCAATGTACTTACAGCCAGGTCATCCCTGCAGCAAGATTCCGCTCCGTGTCTTTGTTTTCGATCCCAAAGTAGATTTTGTTTCTGGGGTAGCATAAATAAAGGCCCACCAGTCTACCTCATGTTTGACAAGCAGCATGAGCAGGTATAGTTTGCTATGCAGCAGCCTGTGGTTTCAATTTTGGATAGGACTTACCCTCATTAGAGATGCCTTGACGTTTGGCGGGTGAGCTTAGTCTTATAATGGCCATTGATAAGAAACCAAACCTCTAATTGTGTTTAGTTTCACACGGTATAATGGGAATTAGCGCAGATGACATTTTTTTCTTTGTTATGTTTTACACATGTTGGAGGGCTGGATGCATTTGGTGGTTGCAGCTGCCCCATCGGGGAATAGGCACCCCACCCCTCCTGTACTATATGTTTCAATGTACTTCCAGCCAGGTCGTCCTGCAGCAAGATTCCGCTCCGTGTCTTTGTTTTCGATCCCAAAGTGGATTTTGTTTCTGGGGGAGCATAAATAAAGGCCCACCAGTCTACCTCATGTTTGACAAGCAGCATGAGCAGGTATGGTTTGCTATGCAGCAGCCTGTGGTTTCAATTTTGGATAGGACTCGCCCTCATTAGAGGTGCCTTGACGTTTGGCTGGCGAGCTTAGTCTTATAATGGCCATTGATAAGAAACAAACCTCTAATTGTGTTTAGTTTCACACGGTATAATGGGAATTAGCGCAGATGACATTTTTTTCTTTGTTATGTTTTACACATGTTGTTGGGCTGGATGCATTTGGTGGTTGCAGCCGCCCCATCGGGGA
Source organism: Leptobrachium leishanense (assembly GCA_009667805.1). Lineage (NCBI taxonomy): Eukaryota > Metazoa > Chordata > Amphibia > Anura > Megophryidae > Leptobrachium > Leptobrachium leishanense. The sequence continues at coordinate 122,092,047 of CM019067.1, read as the reverse complement.
ATAGGCGCGACCCCACCCCTCCTGTACTATATGTTTCAATGTACTTCCAGCCAGGTCATCCCTGCAGCAAGATTCCGCTCCGTGTCTTTGTTTTCGATCCCAAAGTGGATTTTGTTTCTGGGGTAGCATAAATAAAGGCCCACCAGTCTACCTCATGTTTGACAAGCAGCATGAGCAGGTATAGTTTGCTATGCAGCAGCCTGTGGTTTCAATTTTGGATAGGACTTACCCTCATTAGAGATGCCTTGACGTTTGGCGGGTGAGCTTAGTCTTATAATGGCCATTGATAAGAAACCAAACCTCTAATTGTGTTTAGTTTCACACGGTATAATGGGAATTAGCGCAGATGACATTTTTTTTCTTTGTTATGTTTTACACATGTTGGAGGGCTGGATGCATTTGGTGGTTGCAGCTGCCCCATCGGGGAATAGGCACCCCACCCCTCCTGTACTATATGTTTCAATGTACTTCCAGCCAGGTCGTCCCTGCAGCAAGATTCCGCTCCGTGTCTTTGTTTTCGATCCCAAAGTGGATTTTGTTTCTGGGGGAGCATAAATAAAGGCCCACCAGTCTACCTCATGTTTGACAAGCAGCATGAGCAGGTATGGTTTGCTATGCAGCAGCCTGTGGTTTCAATTTTGGATAGGACTCGCCCTCATTAGAGGTGCCTTGACGTTTGGCTGGCGAGCTTAGTCTTATAATGGCCATTGATAAGAAACCAAACCTCTAATTGTGTTTAGTTTCACACGGTATAATGGGAATTAGCGCAGATGACATTTTTTTCTTTGTTATGTTTTACACATGTTGTTGGGCTGGATGCATTTGGTGGTTGCAGCCGCCCCATCGGGGAATAGGCGCGACCCCACCCCTCCTGTACTATATGTAGCGCTCACCCCTGGAGGAGCCACTGATTAACCCCAGGATAGTCTCACCACACCGGGAAATCACTATACACCAGCACTGTTGTGGATTTTCTATATTATATACTTTACTGATCCCAATAAAGCAGCATATAATGCACATATACGGTATTTGAAAGACAGGAATTCGTAACGCGGGAAAAGCACGCGGCGTAAAATAAATGGTTAACCCCCTCAGTTCTGGAGTGTAAGTCCCGTGAAATGACTCAAAAATATATATATGTGGTGTCTAGGGTACCCAGGTACTGTGTTCTACTGGCCAGTGAACGAAAAGAGCAATCTTCGACTAGTCACCGTTGGGGCCCTGTGAATTGAAACAATATAGCATGTGTGCGTTTCCGTTTCGGAACCGTGGGCCTGGAGGCCTCTCACCCATCCGTCGAACGAACTATCCAGCACTCGATGCCTCGACCAAAGGATCTTTCTCTGCATTGAACTGGGACTCTGTGTCAAAGAATCTGTTCTCCGCTTGCCGAATCTCCGCAACTGGAACAACGATCCGCCGCCTGCACTCCCGTTCGATCGTCGCGGCCTCCTAACTCGGGGGTCCTGCCAGAAACAGCTTGTCCTCCAAATCTCTCAGCGCTGAGTATGTAGGTCACAGCACAATCTCTGTCCCGATCTCCAGCACGAATAAAGAGCATCCGCACTCCAGCCTGGTTGTGATCCTTGACAGCTCCAGCGTGCGTCCTACACCTCTCGTTGCTCCGCTCACACTCCTCGCGCCAAATACGAGGCTGCTGATGTATATCCTCCGCTTATTGACCCCACTTCCTGTTCTCACACAAAGGGTGCTGGGAGATGACGTCCGCTTTGTCCACAATGTCTCCAGCACTATCTCCCTCTAGTGGCAGCCATAGTCCAGTACACTAAAGCACATTTTTAACGCAGCACTACACATAGTTTTTTTGAAAAAGCATAAGCTGGCATTTATAATGGGTATATCTCTGTAGAAAAATAGGAACATACATCCTGCTGAGCCCTAGTATCTCCTCACCGTTATAAGTACAGGAACAGGTAGATGTGGACTGTATGACCCGAACTACATACTGGCCAAAGTGGTGTGACAGGAACACTCCCTCCACAAAACAGCTTTGTTTGTCCAAAATAAGAAAATAAATTACAAGAAAAAATCCAATGTGCCGCAAAACACTATTTTCTATATGCAATTCCAAAAATACAATGGAATCAACTTAAAAGTGGTGAAGGGGAAAAACCCTTTGCTAGCAGAATGAACACTTTAGTAACTTCTGAGACTCTTCCATCGCATGGTGCAAGAAATTGCCAGGACGTCCATTGAAACCCATTGTTTGATCTCCAAGTGTGACAATCCTGTATCTGCACTGCAAGCGATACAACCCATGTCCAGAATTAATGAAACTATGAGACTGCAGTCTTTGCAGAACTCCCTGTGAGTTTTAGCTTAACGTCTGACCATCGCATATAGCTTTTTTTCTGGTTGTACACCCATTAGCGATCAGTTTATACAATGATTAAATGAGACATTGTGTGGGTTGGGAGATTTTCCACCAAGGTTGGGTGAGTAACATTGAGGACATAAAAGCATTTAGTGAATCTCATGCTAAGGCAGGGGTCTCAAACTCTAGCCCCCCTGATGTTTCTGAACTACAACTCCCATGATTCCCTGGCCATCTATTGCATTCAAAGCATTCTTGGACTTGTAGGCAAAAACATCTGGGGGGCCGTGAGTTTGAGACCCCTGCCCTAAGGGCTAGATTACAAAGCTCCCGTTAAAATGTGGGTGCAAATGGGGAAAACCTGCGTCGTCAGGATTCTCAGTAGCATTCCCATTTTAGCATAAGATTCTGAGCCAGGCGCTACCTTCAGTGATACTCACAGTAGCACATTCACACGGCTGCGAGTATCACCTCCTGCAGTCCATAGGACTCCATGAAGGGTTGCGCTGCTGGGCCGCAAACCCTGCGCGATCTTGCGAGATCACGCAGCAGAGTGACACTGGGGACTATTTATCCCCAGTCTCACTCTGCTCCCAGCAGCAGATCGGGTTGCCGTTCTCACTGCGGGATGAGAGATAAGTACCTAATTTATTTATGGGGGGGTTTAGCTTTTGCTAAATGATTCTGCAAAAGTGCAATCATTTGGCAACAGCTTTTAGGACTTGGAAAAATTTGTTTAGCCTATTGGTGCGGTAATTAGCGCTAGGACTTTGTAATACCTTACTTATTCTAAAGCTAATTAATGATTGAACTCCCCCTGTTAAGTATAGGGTGCACAAAGTACATTAAACTCACGCAAGCTAGCGCAGTCACAGATACACTAACACATTTTTAACCTGTCTAGTGTTAGGGATGTAATATGGGAGACATGCATTAAAGTCACTTGTCCTGACATTAACGCTTACTCATCCGAACGCTACAGCCCTAAGTAGGGTAGGAGTATGTGGTTAGTTGAGTGAACTAGGAGTGAATTTGTCCGTCCATCTGTACAATTAGTTAAAGGGGAAAAAAAGGGTTGTGTTTTTTTTTTCGAGTGTTCCACTTCCTTTAACAAAATGTAATACATAGTGATAGAAGGAGATAGGCAGACCTTAACAATTATTGTATAACTATTGCTGTATAAATAGCTGATATCATTTACATTTTAAATGGAAAAAAATGTTTGTATGCTGCTATATGTGATTTTATCCATCTCTATCCACCATTTTAAAATGTCAAAGATAAGCAGATTGCATGTGATCTACACAATGAGCTATGGCTTCTATTATAATAACGAGCTAACAAATAGGTGATAATTGCTTTCTTGAAATTCCCCCGCTATTCAATTCTGCTGGTGGGAAGATATATGTGAAATGACAAGTAGGTGCTTAGTTCTTAGTTTGACTTTAGAAATGGGCTCAAAAGGTGTATAATTGCAAAATGAGAGCTATTACATGGATATCGTTTGGGTAATCTTGCATTGTCCCATTCATCAATGTGTACTCAAATACTTTATGGTTTGGTAATCTTCATTTACAGATTACATTTAACACCCTATTATTTGTAATTTAAGAGTGTGCGTAATAAACAGCTTTATCTTAATAGAAGCATGAATGAATCCAATGTGATTATTATATCAAGCTCTTTAAGGATGGCCTGTATTAAATCGCAGATACTGGTGCCAGCTATGATTAATGTGAGAGTGATATTTATATCTGTACTTTAATGGCCAGAGCACCTCTACAGTAAGTGTCCTTGGGCAAGACAACTAATGGTACATACTTGCCTACCACACAATACCGGCTGTGGAGTCCAGTGGTATTGTCTCTACGCTTCGACCGTGGGGAAGCAAGTCAAAATACCATTCAGCACAGCCCTCCAATACAACTGTGGAGAAGCAAGTCTTGACTACAAGAAGCGGGTTCAACTTAACCACTAGGTTGCTGGTCTACAATCATGGAAAGACGACCCGATCCCAATCAGAAGACGCCACCAGCGAGTGTCCTTGGGCAAGACACCTGACGAGATGGATGCACCTACCTCACAAAATACTTGTACTTCTCATAGATTGTAAGTTCCCTTGGGAACAGGGTCCCCCTGAATCAGGCCATATCATCCATGTGTGGTATTCTAATGAATTAACTCCTTGTACACTGATCTTGTAAAGCACTGCAGAATGTGTGGCTTTATATAAATAAAGGATAATAAATAATAATAATAACAATATGGATTGTCCTGAAAAAAATTACCCTGTAAGAGAAGGTGGTTTTTTTATCTATGTTTTTGTATGATATGGAGACGAGTCATTGAGAAGAGAAGAACAGAGAACTCAGGGTAATTTTAAAAAGAAGGCTTTCTAAGGAAGGCCCACTGATGCTATTTATTAGCCTGACTTTGGCTCAGGCTATTGTTAGTGATATTTATGTCGTTGTACTGTGAATAATATCAGAATTATCCAGTGAGAGTATTGTTAACCTAAGCATAAAAGAACAAACAAGGGGAAGCAACTCATTTGAGGCAATATAAGATATATAGCCACAGTCAAATAGGCCGTCATGAACTTTTAGGGCCATATTACATAGTTGGTGCTAACTTAACCAGAGCTGTTGTGAACTTCCCAGAGCCATTATAGCCTATGGAGGTTTTAAGTTTACAACTTCTCTGGTTAAGTTAGCACCAACATTGTAATACTGCCCTTAGTGTCTACCATCTATACTTCTGATTACATGACTTTGTCATATACAACAATAGAGACCTGTTTCATTCAAGCCATTATGATTATATATTAAGCTGTTAAGTATAACAAGCATTACCTTCCCTGTTATTTCAGTAGAGCCACAATTGAATAATGAAATGTAGCATACAAAGTCCCATTTACACATCATTTTGATGCAGGTGGGATTTTTGTATAATTGCCACTTCCGCTATCCCCATTCCCTCTCCCCATTACTCCAAGCCTGTTTTCACAGCACCTCACGTGGCGTATTAAAAACTAAGAAAATGGTGCCATGGCAAAAATTTGATCTTAAGCTTGCTAAGGATGGATCTCTCCACTTCACTTGTTGTTCGGCTCAAGTGCTGCATGTTTCTCTGTTAATCTACTAGTGTAGGTCTTCCAAATCTCTCGTGGTAATGTCAACTGAACCTCACCATGATCCTTTTTAGCAAGTCATCTGTGTTCTTATCCCTGGCTTGAGAGTCCCCATCCTGGAGCATCTGGAAAACATGGCTCACACCCGTTTAGGTCATTGAGATAGTAGAAGGTAACGGTATAAAAGATGGAGGGCTCTATTCCCTAGTTGGTGCTAACTTAATGTCACAATTCCCTCTTAGGTCTATGGTGTTGGTCCCTATACACAGCATTCTATCTACCCTTCCGATCCTTAGATGGTCGGCAAAGCAATCTATATTCAGGGAACAGAATGACACGTACCCTGTAAGGGTTAACATATACCAAAATGTAACAAGATACTTAGTCAGGATAGCAGGGGTCTTAGTACCAGGAAAGGTATTCAGCCGTATGCCAATATCTGTACACAGAGCGGGTTTGCCAGGAATAGCCAAGTTTGCACACAGAGCAGGTTTGTCAGGATTGGAATAGCCAGGTTGATACACCAAGTGGGTTCATCAGGAATAGCCAAGGTCTAATACACAGAAAAGGCAGAATACAAGAAAGCACTGAGGGATGTGAAACCATGTCAGGGCATTGAGTCTGCCTTCACAGACTGGCTTTAAACTTGGTGGTGCAGTGTCATCACACCACGCCCCACCCCACCCTCCAGCCACCCCATGACCACCGCGGGCATGCATATCACTCCCCGCATGGCCAGCGAGCAGCAAGGACAGCGCTGCCAGACACCGGGGTGGATTTTCGACGTGGGACGTGACACTTAACCAGAGCTGTTGTGATGTAAACTTACCTGGACCAAAATAATCTATGGAGTTTGTTAAGTTTACAACAGTGTTGGTTATGTTAACAACAACTTTGGAATAGAGCCCAGAGTCTTTGCAATAAGTGGACTTGGATTGGATATCACAATAGTGCACAGAAGAAGGTTGTGGTGTTACTATAGGGTAGTGGACTGAGATATAGCTGAATAAGGGTATAGGAACAAGTCTAGAATAATGTGAGTGGGTAAGTCAATAGAGGAGAAGATTTTGTTATCACACAGACACAGTACAGAGATTGGTCACGCCCACTGCAATATCAATGTGTTTATGTATTCTGGATATAATACATATACATAAAAGAATAAAGATTTGCTAAAGTTTGTTTCTTTCTTCACAAGAAAAGAGAAGCATTTTAGTTTATGTATAGTTCATTGGGCACATAGCAAATTTGCATTACATTTTAAAACAATGGTGTTAAAAGAACCTTGACATAAAATCATCTGGTTAAATGACAATGTTGCCATGGTACCACAATTAAATAAATAGCACATTCACAATTATGCAGAATAGTTACACTCTAATATGTCAGAGTAATTGGTCAGGCTAGGTTAAGTTTGTAATTAATGTGATGTGTTGAAGTTTGCAGTTATGTGGTTTGAGAAATACAATTAGTATATTTTTCAACTTTAATCACAACTGGGGAAAACGGTTGAACAAATCAAAAACGGTGAATTAAACAGCAGAACGATAACAAAAATTTAAACAGAAAATTATTGGTTTTGATTCAATATAAATACAAACATTAACAAATGCTTCCGCGCAATATTACACTGGTATCATTATATAATGTTAAAACTATCTTCCTTTACTGCTGTTAAAGACAATACCTACCTTAAAGATCTTTGAAAGAAATTATATCTTAGGAAATGCTGGATATTTTCAATTTACACAATTAAATACAGAATGTATTTGTAATAATGAATAATTTTAATACACTTTGTTGACATTTTAAAGCAATTTAAATGTATTAAGTGCACCACAAGGTAACTTGCAGGCCACCTGGGAACAGCACATTAGGACATGTTATTTTGAATATATAGTTAAATGCAATGAATATTACATATATATAAAGCCAAAATATAATTCATTACATCGACAAAGTTAAAGAAAATAAGTAAATTTATTAAATGACCGGGGTTTCAGTTCCCACAAACGGTTTTCAAGGATAGATATATGATATATATATATATATCATGAAAGCAGGTTAGACTTTGCTTTTATGTATTTTGATAATAACAAGATGATTATTTGGTTTAAGTATATTCCTTGAATTTCTTCTCTTTTGTATGATATATAAATGAAATAATAAAAGGACCTCGTTCTAATAAACATGTTAACACATTTTATGAGTAAATATTAACCTCTCTGTAAGCATATGCTACTTGCGGGTTGTATTCACAACTTTATTGTTAGGTAATATGTATGAATATATTGAGCAGAAACTGGTCTTAAAAATTTCTTCTATGCACTTTCTTTATTATATCATTGTAATACTAAAATCTTTTGTACTGGTTTCTTAAAAAATTAGAGCTTTCATCTGTAATTGAAAATGTGTTTACAGAAAAGGGTTTTCCCTGTACATAAAGGCTTGCCACTTTAAAGCTGTGATTCCTTGTAGTTTGGGTGGGTGGGCTTAGAACTTTGAGAATATTCTTATCTTTTTATCGCGTGGCACTCCTGAGATAGCGGCTGCTAGCACTTTTGGAAAAATCAACGGTTAGTCCATAGAACCATTTAGATTCCCAGGATTACATTGTGCCTGTGGAAGGACAAGAAAACCTATTTGTTTCCTGTGTGTGGAAGATGAGGTGGCAGATTTCAGCCTTCCCGTTATGAAGGGTCCATCAGTGAGTATTCTATTTGATTTTACTGATAAGTCGTTTTTCAGACACAACACAACGTGCGACGCTGTTCAGCTAAGCCAGTGCCCAGCAGCATGTTTCTCGCTGCTTGCTGGCCAGACGCTAACTGATAAAGGAATCCCTGGTTGCGGGCCAAGTGAGCGGGGCGGCCGCCGGGTTTAAAGCCCAGCATCTCAATCCATCCAGTGCTCTGCTGTGGTTTTACACATCCCTCAGTGTTCTCTGTTGCAACAGCTCTGTTTACCGACTTTGGCTATTCCTGTCAACCCACTCTGTGTATCATACCTGGCAAGTCTGAGAACCTGCTCTGTGTAGCAATCCTGGCTTTTCTGAGAACCCTTCTGTGTACTGACCTTGGCATATTGACTACCTTTCCTGGTGTTAAGATCTGCGCTATTCTACTGACTACTTATAGTGTTACTATATGGTGTCTGTTGACCTTTCGTGGGTTCGTATCTGCCTGATCACTAGCTATAGGTAGCTTTGCCGACCATCCAAGGATCAGAAGGGTAGATAGTGTTCTGTGTATAGGGACCAGTACCATAGATCCTAGTGGAAACCATGACTTTCTATAACTGGATGTCTTCCCGCTTCCAAAAACAAAATTTTGACCAAACTGAAATTCTGTTAGCTCCTCCTTCCAAAAACAACCCCACATCGCCTATCACTCTATGTGTAAATGGAACTCTCATCAGCCTGATGCCTCAAGCTCATTGCTTTGGTGTTATTTTTGACTATGACCCTCTGTTTCCTTCCCACATCCATAAAGTGATCAAATCCTGTTTTTAGCAGCTTAAAAACATTGCCCTGATCCACCCCTTTCTGACCCAAGATACTGCAAAGGTGCTTGTCCATGCTTTCTTTATCTCACTACTTGATTACTGCAATTTGCTCCGTATTACCTTCTCAATGCTTACATTGCCGCCTTTGTAATCTGTAATGAATGCAGCAGCCAGTCTTATATCGCTCTCATCACTCCTCACATACCTCTCCTTCAACCAGTCCCTTCTTGGTCTTCCTGTACCTTTCAGGATACAATTTTTTTTTTTTTTTTAAATTCTTTATTTTTGAATGTAACATGTACAACAAGAGACAAGCGGAAGTACATTTGGCCTCGCATGGCCAGAACTATTCATCAGTACATCAAGTGAAATTCAAAAACATCCCCGATTGGGGGGTCTCAGCTAGGAACAATAAACATTCCCAGTTAGGGGAGGTCTCCACGAAACAGAACGAGTCAATGTAAACTAAAACTAAGAGGAGAGAGAAAGAGGAGAAAGAAAAAAAAAAAAAAAGGGGGGGGGAGGGGGGAAGGGAGTAAAAAGATGGCAAAGGCCAAAAAATGTGCCTGCCTTGGTGACTACCCTGACGGTCCATAAGGCCGCAGGGAGGCCAAGGGGGAATAACGGCACCTGGCCCGGGTACTCAGTAGCAAGCCGGACGCCTAGTCGCGGTTGCGTCCCCGAGATGTCCCAGAATTGCAAACAGAAAGGGAAAAAAAAAAAAAAAAAAAAAAAAAAAAAAAAGGGGAAAAAAGGTCAGCTTGTAACCAGCATAAGTTATCATGGAAAAGAAACAGCATGGGGGAGAGGGGGATTCCCCAGAAAGGTTGCAAAATGTCGGCACATTTACATGACACATATCAACTCCCGGAGGGGGGGGGAGCCTCCCCCGGCAAGGGGGTCTCATCGAAAAGAATAATAGAGCAAGAATAATCATCGCAGACACAGGTCCTCAACAGATCAGCGAAAAATCGAAGCATGTCTCTTATAGTGTCTTAAAACGGAGGGAGGGGGGATATAACACGGGCAGCACAACAGCGAGAAACTCAATAGCTCACACGTACAGTCAGCCTGGCCTGTCCTCCACCCCCTCGCGAGAAAGTCCCACCGCCGACAGACGGGACCATGCTGTCTCAGGGTCACTGATGGAGCACATTACATTCCCGTGGGTCACTTCTAGGGATCCCGCCTGTCCCCACCGGTATCGGACTCCTCTGGAACGGAGATAGCTCGTCACCTCCCGGTATCCACGGCGGGCCAACAGCGTCGCAAAGGGAAGGTCGCGAAACATCATTAGCTTTAGCCCTTCGAACTGTACAGCCTGTCTCGCTCCCGGGGCTGACATAAGCTTCTCCAGTGTAGAAACGTCCATGGTCACCGCTATGACGTCTCTGGAGACCTCTTGGGGAGCTGTCGCGGCCTTCCGTATACGATACACTGAAACGAACAGCGTCAATGAACCCGGCACTGAGCCCAAGACCTGATTCCCCAGACGATTCACGTACTGTAAGAGTTCGGCGAGAGGAACGGACTCAGGAACACCCCGGATCCGGAGATTTCGCCGGCGGTGGCGAGCCTCAAGCGCCTCCACCGATCGAGACAGGAGAGCAACCTGAGACCTAAGCTCCACAACGTCCGTCGAGAGATCGGTCTGCCGTTTCGCCACCTCATCCGATTGTGTCTTCACCTCTAGCACCTTGGCTTGGACCTCCGCCACTTCGGCCCTCATTCCCGTCACCTCCGTTCGCCACACAGAGCGCATCTCGTCCATAAATCGACGAAGGTCACCCTTCGTCGATGGGAGGGCATCATCCCCCTCGATGGCATAGGGGTCTTGAGTGTCAGTTTGCAAGGGGGGTGCCCTAAGATCCTGCCTGGGACCAGGGGTAACGTGCCTTCTAGGTGCGATATCCTTCACGGGCAAGGAGCGAGGGACCGGAGACGAGGGCGCACTTTCCTCCCCCGAACCCTCTTGCGTATGGGCTAGCTCTGCGTTCGGCAGCGTCCCTGCCATCTTCTCCGCCAAAGCCCGGCGCTTCCCCTGCGCCCGCTTCCTCGCTGCTGTGCCAGCCGGCTTCACATGTTGCGAGGTGAGCAGCTGCATGTCATCTAGGCCATCAGAGGGCCAGTAATATTCCCCATCATCCGAGGACCCACCGCCAGACAGCATGGCGGGGGAGGGGGCCGCAACCCGGTCAGCGGATCCCCTGCCCATAGCGTCACGTATGTCCCGTTGGCTTAAACTCTCGGCTTGGCCCGACTTCCTGGTAGACTTCTTACCCATCCTGGGTGCCGTGTATCCAGGGATGAAGGCCAGGGAATCACCGGCGGGTAAAAAGAGGAGAACTCGTGGCTCCAAAATGGCCGACCGGAGTAGGCCGCAATCAAAGTTCCGGGGCCGCGAGGCTCCGCAAAGTCAGCTGTCTTCCCCAACGTAGCTCCGGGGTGTCGACAGCAGTCCCCCCGCAGAGCTGGGGTCTCGTAGAGGGCCGATGGGAGCCGGGATAGTGTCTAATAAGTCCAAAACTCAGCGGAGCCCGGCTTCGCACGACCTCTCGTCTCGGCAGATAACTCCGCCCCCCTTCAGGATACAATTTAAAGTACTAACACTCACGTTCAAAGCCCTTAACAACACACCTCCTTACATGTCTTCATTACCCCACAAACACGACCTTTCTAAACTCAGTCTGTGGGCAACATCTGCCTGTGCTTTGTTTCCACCCACACCACCAACTTTCCTGTCCAAGACTTTTCAAGGCCAGCTCTGGTCCTGTGAAATGAACTACCTCACCCTATCAGTCTCTGCTCCAAATCTTTGGGCCTTCAAAAAATCCCTTAAAACCTATCTCTTCAAATTAGCATACCACATTACTGATGCCGACATATCCCTCTCCTAATATACACAGGAGATAGATAGGCACTGATGGAAGACTTTGGATGGAGATGACAAGTCCCAATGCTGCTGTCCACTTGGTGGGGTTGTCCTTGTCCGGTACAACCAAGGAATGGATACAAAGAAAAAATAAGTGTAGCGCACGGGGAAATGGGGTTCTTGGTTGATAGCTTGCTCTTCTAGCCAGACTTCAAAATATAAAAGAGAAAAACCTTCATGGTGCAGACCATAACAATCTCAAGATATAAACCATGTATTATGGTCTCACTCACATTTGTCTGAGCTACCGGCTCCGGGATCTTGTGCCTTAGGGTAATTACTGGCCACCCAATCGCCCTCTTCAGATCTTGATAGACTCCAGTGTCTTAAAGAGAAATGTATACCATAGTGCAGACCATAGCGTAGATGAGATATATAATAAAACCAAGATTCACTCACGTGGTTCAGGACCTCAAGCCGGGTCCGAGGGATATATGCCCAGGTAAATTGTTTGAAGGGTACAACTACCATAAAAAACCCATGGTCATCAGGAAGAAATCGCAGATGTTCAGCAGTGGATAAATTAACCCCTTAGTGACCGGGCGGTTTTACACAAATCCGTCCTTTAGTGACCGCTGCTGTTTTTACGTTTCTGCGCTGTTAGGGTTTAGGTCAAATTTTCCTCTTACTCGTTTATTCAACCCACACATATTATACACCCTTTTTCCCGCCATTAAATGGACTTTCTAGAAATACCATTATTTCCATCATATCCAATAATTTAATATAAAAAAAATATGAAATATGATGAAAAAAATGGTAAAAACACACTTTTTCGTAATTTAATCCCCTAAAGCTATAACCACCAATAAAGACCCCAGCTAAATAGTTTCCAAATTTTATCCCGAGAATAGAAATACCCAATTTTTACATGTTTTTACCTTTTAACCCTTTCACTGCTGAGCCAGTTCACCTATGTGCGCTGCGCTAATTCTGACCATTTTGTGCTAATTATTTTTAGATGACAGCCTAGGTCCTATTTAATTAAACTCCCCCCAGACAAAAAAAACTTTTAAAAAAAAAACATTTTTTTATTTTATTTAATTTTTATTATTATTTTTTTTTATTTAATTTTTTTTTCCTTTGTTTTTAATACCAAACCTGATCATGTTTGGTATCATTTGAAAGGCCATAATCAGGCCTTTCAAATGATGGCAAATATGACCATCTAGCTGCCATGGATCGGGAGATAAAGGGATCCTTAGGATCCCCTTATCTCTACATGGCAGCTAGAGGGTTAACTGGCCCACTGACATCCTCACACATATGGTGAGGTTGTCAGTGGGTGGGGGGGACCTGGAGGCTTGGCTGACATCCAAGATGTCAGCCCCCCTCCAGGTTTGAATCACGTTTTGGCGCCAATTGGCGCCGCAACGTGATCCGGTGGCGAAATGGTTAATGCCATACACCGCTGGAAAGGGGAGGCTCTCCCCTCTCCAGCGGTGCAAACGGCATCTCCCTAGCTTCAATGGCTGGGGAGATAGAGGGCTCCGAAGGAGCCCCCCCCTCCCCTCCATTGAAACACATGGGGGCACCTTCTGATGACGTCACCACGCAGCGTGGCGACGTCATCAGCCTCGCCTGCCCATGTAAATCACATGGGCAGGCTTCCTCCCTGCCAGATCGCCGTGGGATCCGACGAGGGAGGTGAGTATCGGGCGGGAGGGGGATTTGGCGCCGCTGACGTACCCTGTACGTCCGCGGGTCTAAGGGAGACCCGAGGACAGGACATACAGGGTACGTCAGCGGCCCTTAAGGGGTTAAAAGAACATTTATTCCATAAAAACAAAATAAAAAGTATGCCAAGCACATTTATTTATTTATTTATAAAGGATTTTACCAGGAAGGATACATTGAGATTTCTCTTGTTTTCAAGTATGTCCTGGGTTCAGCAACATTAAATTGTTTCAGTGTCACAGAAATACAAAGTAATAAAATGCAAAATATTTAAAAAAAAATTGCACAAATATACAAATTAACAGAAAATAAATATATTCACTATGTTACATGTTTACAGGTGCATTCTGTACTGAGGTATTTTAATAGGGAGCTCTTAAGTGACTTTAGACTGGGGGAAGATTTGATGGTGTCTGGAAGGTTATTCCATAATTGTGGTGCTCGGCAGGAAAATGAGGATCGAGCCATTGTCTTTTTGTATTATGGTATTGCAAGTAAGTTGCAGATCCTGGATCGGAGGTTATAGGATGAGAGAACTGCTGGGGGAAGCAGCCTATTCAGGTAGGGTGGTAGCTTCCCAGAAAAGCTCTTAAACACCAGGTTGGAAAGGTGAAGAGTGCGTCTAGATTCCAGCGACGGCCAGTTTAGCTCTTTTAACAAGTCACATTGGTGGGTCATGTAGTTACATTGTAGCACAAAGTGACAGAATGAGTTATACAATGTAGTAAATTTCTGGAGGTGTGTTTGCGGGGCAGCTGCTTACACTACTGGCATAAGCATTTGTTGTACAATTTGCTTTCTTACCGCGGGACTCAGACAGGATTTGTTTCTGTACAGGGCACCTAGCTTGGGGTAAAGTTTAGATCAGAGTTTTTCGATGTGGGGGCCAAAGGATAGATTTGGGTCTAACCACATACCTAGATATTTGAGAGATGTGACTGTGGTCAACATGTCACGTGACACCTAGACGGGGCGATTGCAATTTGTGTAATTTAGGTGCTGTACCAAAGAGCATCGTAACAGTTTCGTCAGTATTTAGAAAACGTTTGTTATCTCTGATCCACTTTTCTACCTTTGTGAATTGTTCTTGCAGCACTGCCTCCAGCTGCAGAAGATTTGGTTTGCTGGTATAGATTACTGTGTCGTCTGCGTACATGTGTACAGTTGAGGCTTTGCAGATGTTGGGCAGATCATTTATGAATATTGTGAATAGCAGGGGGCCGAGTATGGAGCCTTGGGGTACACCGCATGTGACTGGGAGAGGGAGGGAGGAGCTGCCAGAAATGGACACATATTGCAACCGATCAGACACATATGATTGAAACTAGTTTAGCGTGTGATCACCAATACCAGAGTTTTTAAGTTTTTGTAATAAGATGCCATGGTCTACTGTGTCAAAGGCCTTGGCAAAATCAAGGAAGATGGCTCCAGTTAGGTTTCCTTGTTCCATGCCAGCTTGGATATCAGTACAAACTTTTAAAAGGGCAGAAGCCCTTAATTGTCCATTTCTGAAACAATAGTGCTAATGATCCTGAAGATCAATAAAACTCCTCTTGTGTTCCTCTACCCCCAAAACCTCTAGGCTGTAAGCTCATTTTAAGCAGGGCCTTTTACACCTCTTGATTCTGTTTCTAGGTTTGTCTTAATTGTGTCTCATTCCCCATTGGTTATTGTAATTAACTACTAAAGTAATTATTAGTATTATTATTATTATTACTAACAATAATAAAATAAGCTCTTGTTTTGTTTTCTTAGTTACCTGCAGGCATAAAAAGGAACATATCGAAATCACTCATTATTTACCAGCTGCTTCAACTTTTGTGATTTTTATACAAAGCCTAGGAAGAACAAATGTACATTACAATTACAGTTACAAGCATTTATAAAATTCTGTGGCTATTCGGCTATTCAAAAGCTAGCAATTTACCAAATATTGGCGTATTGCCAGAGAAATATGGTGAACTTCAGGAGCAGTGAAATCCCCATAGAGAAGAAATAGTTAATCTATTCAGAGAACACCAAACAGCAGTGACATTTCAGTGAAATGCCCTGATGTTCAGTGGTATCATTCCGTAAGGCTTAATCAGGCGAATCACCTAGGTTTCAGTGTTAAAAATATTCCAATTTTCATTGAATATTTATTAAACGGTTTATTCTTTTAATCTGCAGCAAAAATTCTCTTTATTACTTTATTTTTTAGGATTTTTAAAGTTTTTTTATTGGCAAAAAATTGTTCCTGTTTTTTTCAAATAGCGTTTTTTTTCTGTCTGTAACAGACCTTTTTATTATTATTTATAGGACCTTATATGTAATTTTCAAGCATTTTCATGCAGTATGGTTATTTAACCCTTTCGCTGCTGAGGCTTTTCCCGCCTCTGTGCTGAGGTCATTTTTACCGGTATTGCTCATCATGTCAAAACGTGTTTTTAAGGCTTATTTTAGTATATGACCCAGACATATTATATATCGTTCTTTCCGTCAGACTCGGCAGATTCATAATATGTCATTATTATATGTATACGTCATGACCTATCTGTATATTATAACAAAAAATGCAATAAAATAAGAATTTGCAATAATTTACAGCGTGTAAAGTGGTTTTTTTTCACATTTTAACATGCAAGCAATTGCGGTTCTATTTTGTATGGGGTGCGCTTGTTAAAAAAATTAGAGATGGGGTCTCGTTACATTTTTTTTGGGGAAAATTACACGATTTTTAACAAACGCACCGCATACAAAAATCGTTAGTGCAGCATCATTGTTCACATTATAATTGAAATGGGAACAATATTGCTGCATTAACAAACCAAAAAAAAGAAAAAAAAGTGTTTATTTTTTTTTTTATAATTGTTTTTTAAAATATTTTTTTATTTTTTATTTTTTTATTATTTTTTTTACAAACTTTTTTCACTTTCGTGTTTGGTATCGTTGGAACGGCCATGCTCTGGCCGATCCAGCAATACCAAATGTTAACCCCTAGCTGCCACGGATCGGGAGATGGGGAGTTCATTGGAACTCCCTATCTCCACCGTTGGTGGCAGTTAGGGGTTAACTCTAGGACTGGCGTCATCGTGCTATGCACGATGACGCCAGTCCTCAGGGGGAGTTCCCGGAGGCTTGGCCGACATCCAAGATGTCGGCCGCTCCGGGAAAGGATCACGAACCGGCGCTTTTCAGCGCCGATTCGCGATCCAGCTCCCCAGGGGTTAATGCCAGGTACCATTTGGAAGGGCAGGCTGTGCCCTTCCAAATGGGGCCTGGGTTAACCCCCACAATGCCGCCGATCGGGAGGGAGAGAGGTCCGAAGGACCTCCCCCCCTTCCCTTTCAGGCGCCTCCTCCGCACATGCGGGGGGGTGCCTGAATTAGGTGTCATCGCGCTGTCGCGATGACACCTAATTTCACCGGCGGCGGTTCCGGATGCTGGGCTGACATTGAGGATGTCAGCCCGCACCGGGGGGGCCAGCGATCGGCCAGAACTCGGCCGAACGCTGACCCCAAAGTGAGGACGTGCTCAGCGCGTCCTCAGCACAGCAGTAGCCATGCGGAGGACGCGCTGAGCGCGTCCTCCGCATTGAAGTGGTTAAAACAGCTTTTCAAAGTTGCTTTGTTTTGTTTTTTCTTACCCTGTTTGTCAGCTTGTCGGCTTTTTGGTTGGCGATGTGTTTGGTCAATTGTCGTCTTTTCTCAGATTCGTTTGGCAGGTTTGCGGTGGATCGCCAGAGGCGTTCGGCTTTTTTTCAATGGTTTTTCAGGTCTCTGCAATTTTTTTCGGGCGGTTTTTCTGATTGATACAACAGCTTTATGGATGCAGTTGGCAGCTTTTCTCTGCACTTCGGGGACCCTGCTGCACTTCGGGGACAATGCTGAATTCACCACAGGGTTGGGAAATTTGATTCCTCGAACTCCAGGGAACAAAGAGCACAGAAATTCTTTGAATAACCCTGTTAAAGTCTCAATGAGAAAAATCAAATGAGGCCCAAGCCCTTCTTTCAAATTCTTTAGAAGAAAAAGGAAGACCATGTACTTCACATAAAAATTGAGTTAGATTATTGGAATATTAGCTCAACAACTTTTAAGGTAGACACACTTTCTGAATGCATTGTCTGGAGTTTTGTCCATTCTGGAGCCCATCAGCATCCATCCAGAAGTACAAGTAATATGAACATTGCATGTATCTCTTTGTTATCACTGTTTGCATTCTCTATTTTTGCAACTTCTTTCAAATCTTAATCTACCTTCACTGGCATCCATGCTACGTCCTAGAGAATCCCTTGTTATATTGCCTTGTCTTTGGACCTCGCTTTCTCCTCCTTCAGATATATGGCTGTGTATTATGCTGGGACTTCCATATTATTAACTCAATGAGGTTTCTGTGACAATTTTCTGGGTTTTTTGCACTATTTTGCTTTCCTATGAGACATTCTTGACTTGTTATTTACTTCTTTTGCACACCTTGCATTATGTGAACAGAACACACAAATACACATATGCAGTTACACCTGTGTTGACATTTCCCTCAAATAAACCTTTGCTCTTACATGTCAACCTTCACTCAAATAAACATCCACATTCACACAAATGGACACAATATATAAGTATGTAATTATGTATACATATTCATATAGAAGTGCTACTAGGACTCTTGCAGTTACAATTTCAACATCATGCACAGCATTTCATTAATTTATTCTTAAAATACACATGAATGCACACCTACACTCTCAATCACTGAAATCAAAATACACCTTGCATTCATTCATAGTCACACTATACACAAATATACTCCAACATTCAGTGCAACATTGAAACAATGAAACATTTTTCCTATGAATTCATGACATACACAGATTCAAAATTTTGGTTGATTTCCCATACCTTTTTTATAACCTACACCCTCGATAGCAGGAACTGTTTTTTTTTTCGCTTGGGTATGATAGGGGTTGGGCAATGTCTTTTTGTCTTCAGAAACATACATTCTTGCACACTTTCTGTATAAAATATAAATATGGTCGCTCCTTTCTTCTCATTCCCATTTTTGACATGTTGTAGAGTAAACCCTAACAATAACAATAGCCTTTGATTCTGTAATCCATATCAATAAATTGTATTCTAGATTGGCTCTTTATATCCCAAACACAACCTGAAACTTTAACTGGATGATGAACAACACATCGCGTGTGTAGCATATACCAAAAGAGCACTATGAACAGTGCATGAAACAAAACTCACACGCACATACAATGATACACTTGATATTTTTCTAATTATTTGACTAGTAAATTGTTACATTCGTGTTTGTGCATAATTAATGGTACAAATTGTATTTTACGTTTAGTATTTCCAGGTGTATAGAAGCATTATTCGAGTAACTGTATATAATTCAACAAGTTTAATAGCTGTTGCTAGGAGATCCCAAAAGAAATGTCAGTCCTCACAGCAAGTGATGCTTTTATGACATATGGCATCAAAGAATCATTAAAATTGCACCTGCCACAGAAGATGTCTTTTAGCAGACATTCAAGTGGAAAGGTTATTGGGAAAATACAAAGGCCTTGCTTTTTGTTTGAACAGAAGAGCACAAAGTTTATAATATGATATGTTCTTAAAACTTTGAATGACTCCGCTGTATCTAATCCTGATAAATATTTTACCGGTAATTCCTGAAAAAGTCCATGATTTACATAGAAGATAGAAACATTAGTGATTAGATTAGTGACGATGTAGCAATGCAGCATGTACATTTTGTGTTAGTCGTAATTAATGAAAATTTACAAAATTTATGAGCTTCACTTTATTTTTCTAAAGATAGAAATCGGTTATAAAATTTTTGCAGGTTATTTTTGTACTTTGTAAACCTTTTTTTCCTTTTCCAAAGATAAAAGTAAAGTTTTTTCATATCACTTTGGTCATGGCTGGAAATTATTAGAAAAATTACTATGAACCATCTCTTGAAAGAAATATTTACAAATTCCAGCAATCCATCAATCAAAATCAACAGAATGCCCTTTTCAAAATATTTTCCGTCAGCTTCAATCCACCAAATGATATTAATAATGTAAAATGTTGCTATTATGATAAAACTATCATTTGTCTTGCCATTTTTATTGGTGGATCATGCAGTTATTGTGCTGCACATTATAATTCCATAACTTTCAAATAAAAGTTTTTTTTTTGTCTTTTAACTTACCTGCCAAAAACAGTTGATATGCAAAGCATACCTTTTTGGGACACATTTTTAAGCTTATATAGAACAATTATGGTTTACTAATTAACATTAGCGTACTTGGTTGGCTCTTGGCCTTGGATGCATTGAGTGAAAAAAAAACAGTCAAAGAGGGCACTTAGGGCATGGTACATAGAAAATGCACATGCATTTAGTATGCAAGAGGCCAGCCATGGGATTGGTTTAAGCTGGATGAGAGAGAGTTTGGTGGCACTGGGCAGTGTTTGGGTTGCTGTGTGTTTGCTGCTCTGCCCAGCCCAGGACTGTTGTGACCCATTAGTTAGTCAGTGTGCTAGATGGCTAGATGCCAGATGATCATTTTGGCCTTCTATTTTCTGATTTTATGCAGCAAAGAGGATAGGTTGCCTGTGATTGGTTATCTGCCAATTCACTTGCCCAAACGGAGTTATATATTAATTGGATTGCTGTGTAATGGCCACTTTGGTCCTGCTAGTGAAGCAAAAAAAATCTACTATAGTTAGCTTTACTAAAGGGGTTACTCAAAGAGAGACGAATCGGCCACCGGATTGCACCAAATGGTGAATTTACCAGTATTGTACAATTTCGTGGCCATTCAGCTATTCAAAAAGCTGGCAATTCGCCAAATATTGACGAATTGCCAGTGTAATTCGGCGGCAGTGAAATTCCCCATAGAGAAGTAATGGTTAATCTATTAAGAGAACACCAGGTTTTCTGTGGTTTTGTTTGACAGGTTTAAACAGGAGAATTCCAAAGGTTTCAGTGTCAAAAAATCCCCCATTCTTCTTAAAAAAAATTCAACTGTTCTTTTCATTTGCAGCAAAAAGTCTTTCTATTAACTTATTTTCTAGAATTTTTAGGCGTTTTTCTGGATTTTTTCAGGGAAAGTTTTGATTTCGATATTGTTTATTCCGATTTAACACTCCTCTCTATTGAAAAAAAAATTCCATATATTTTTAATGTAAAGATTTAAGTAAAGCTGTTCCTGTGTGGCTGCATTTAAAGAAATGGACTAAAAGAGGTTCTCCTACAACTATTGTCAAGCTCATTTTGAGTCATGTAGCCATGAGTCATATAATTATGTAACCGAATGCACTATATATCCTTTTATTCACGGTTTGCGTACAGGCACTTTTAACTGCTTTGCTGCGGAAGATGCACTTACCGCGTCATCTGCTTTCCCACTAGGGTGCGGAGGATGCCCTTAGGGCATTGTCACAGCCACAAGGCTCGGGGCCGACCGCAGTGTTCTCCAGGTGCAGGATTCCAGGAAATCCCCACACCCACTGATGTCATCGCACATGGGTGCGATGATGTCAGAAAGTGTCAGGTTTAATACCTTACAGGTGCTGGCCTTTCAGGTTATGAGCCCGATATGCAGGTCTCAGGAATGCACACAGTTCGTTGGATAGGAGAATCACACAGGAGGGCTGAGGGACAGAACACAATAGGACTTACTGGTCGGTTGAGGGTGATGGGGAAAGTAGTCCTTGTGTCCAGGTAGGAAAGTAGGATAGTTGCTCCTGGGAGAGCACGGTGGGATTAGGGAGGAAACACACATGGTCTTGAGGGGTAGTTGCTCCTGGGAGAGCACGGTGGGTAGATAGGGGAAAGCAGGTTTCTCTGGAGCTAGTATCAGCAGGTCTTGTTACTAACAAGAAACAACTATGAAGCATTGAACAGAGGGGGTGTAGAGCCTTTATTGATTAGGCAGAGGGGTGTGTCATGTGACCTGTGGTGTGTGTGTTTTAACTGTTTAATACTGGTGCTGAGCAGAAGGGCTGCTCCTTTCATACAGCCGCCACTTTCCTGGAATGTTGCAGGGATGGATCCTGACAGAAAGAGATCCTCCGCTGCCGGGCACGAAATCCATATGAACATTTGGACCCCCGTATCTTCTGAACCATAGCAGGCAGTGGGACATGCAAGATAGCATTGGAAAGGACAGATCACTGCCTTTCCAGTGATATCAAGCATGACCAGGTTTTATGTAACAATAATATAATTTTTTTTATAAATATTTCCTTTTTTTCCTTTCTAATGCAGTACTTTACAATTATAACGTGAACCGTGATGTTGCACTAACACGCCTTCTCAATTCCCATGATGCCAGCAAATGTGAAGGCGATGGCACAATGCATTATTATGCATTGGTTCATCAAAAACCTAAACCAGCGTCCTGCAGCGAGGGTTGCAGGGGGCAATTTGGAACCCTATGTCTGGTTTTTACACTGCACAAGGTCAAGTGAGTTATCGTTGGTAAGGTCAGAATCTGGCCTTTCTAACAATACCAAATATGACCAAGCAAAGTTTAATAATAGGATTAAGAAAATTATTTGCAAAATCAACTATTTTTTATTTTTTCTCTGCTCTAAGTTGGTGGCATTATGTGCTTTTACTTATAAAGCAAACAATGCCATTGCTCTAATTCACATTCTCATTTTCCCCACTGGGACCAAATGTGGAGGTGATGGCACAAATTATTACACATTGGTCCTTCTAAAACTCAAGCCGCCGTACCGCTGCAAGGAGAGCAAGGGTACTTACCATTCTTTACACCCCACAAAGTCATGTTAGGTGTCATTAGACAGACTAGAATCTGGCCTTTCTAATGATGCCAAATATGACCATGTAAAATGACATCTATAAAAAAAAACACACAAGCATAAAATAATTTTTGTATCTTTTTTTAAATTAATTTAGTTGTTACAAAGGAATGGCATGGTCCTTTTGTCAGGTATAAAATGAGCAGTACCACTGCCTTTACTCACTTTCTCACTTCCCAGACCACAACCAATGTCAGTGTTTTATACATGGCCATATTATTCATAAAACACAATGTGGCAAAGTACAAGCGAAAAAGTTTGTTTTTTCCAGCTTAAATTAAAATTGTGTATTTTCTCAGAAAAATACAGTAACAGGTTCCCTTTTCTAGTTTTCTTTATAACAAGAGTACCCCATAGAATATATAACTACAAAGGTTTGGATGATTTAATGTGAAAAAAAACAATTTTACTCACTGCAAATTATTGAAATCTGAATGGAAATTTACATTTTGTTTTACAATTTTTGTTATAGCATGCGGACAAGACATGACAAACACATACAATAAAGATATATTTTGAATCTCCTGAGTCTGCTGAAAATAAAATAAATTCTCTGGGTCCTACAATAAAACGTGACTTCAAATTGCATTTAACCCCTTCACTACCAAGTGAGTTTCCAAAAACACATTGTCACAAACCAGTCGCTTTTTTGTAAAATCATTTTTAATTAATTATAAAGTAAGAAATAGTTGAGCTTAAGCCCATTGCATTTCTTACTATAAATAACCTATTTTTGGCCAGTAGATGGTGCTATCTACTGCCAAATTGAGCTAGAGGTTTGAGCAGCTGGTCTATATCCTCTTAGTGACCGGGCGGTTTTACACAAATCCGTCCTTTAGTGACCGCTGCTGTTTTTACGTTTCTGCACTGTTAGTGTTTAGGTCAAATTTTCCTCTTACTCATTTATTCAACCCACACATATTATACACCCTTTTTCCCGCCATTAAATGGACTTTCTAGAAATACCATTATTTTCATCATATTGAATAATTTATTATAAAAAAATATGAAATATGATGAAAAAATTGTAAAAACACACTTTTTCATAATTTAATCCCCAAAATCTACAACCACCAAAAAAGACCCCGGCTAAATAGTTTCAAAATTTTGTCCCGAGACTAGAAATACCCAAATTTTACATGTTTTTGCTTTTTAACCCCTTCACTGCTGACCCAGTTCACCTATGTGCGCTGCGCTCACTCTGACCATTTTGTGCTAATTATTTTGAGATGACAGCCTAGGTCCTATTTAATTAAACCCCCCCAAGACAAAAAACTTTAAAAAAAAACAATTTTTTTTTAAAACCAAACCTGGTCATGTTTGGTATCATTGGAAAGTCCATGATCAGGCCTTTCAAATGATGTCAAATATGACCATCTAGCTGCCATGGATCAGGAGATATCTCTACATGGCAGCTAGATGGGTAACTGGCCCACTGACATCCTTACACATATGGTGAGGTTGTCAGTGGGTGAGGGGGGACCTGGAGGCTTGGCTGACATCCAAGATGTCAGCCCCCCTCCAGGTTCGAATCGCGTTTTGGCGCCAATTAGTGTCGAAATGCGATTCGGTGGTGAAATGGTTAATGCTATACACCTCTGAAAAGGGAAGACTCTCCTCTTTCCAGCGGTGCAAAACACATCTCCCTAACTTCAATGGTTGGGGAGATAGAGGGCTCCGAAGGAGCCCCCCTCCACTCCATTGATTTGAATGAGGGCACCTGCTGATGACGTCACCACGCAGCGTGGCGACATCATCAACCTCGTCGGCCCATGTAAATCACATGGGCAGGCTTCCTCCCTGCCAGATCGCCGAGGGATCCATCGAGGGAGGTAAGTATCGGGCGGGAAGGGGGTTAGGCGCTGCTGACATACCCTGTACATCCGCGGGTCTAAGGGAGACCCGTGGACAGGACGTACAGGGTACGTCAGCGGTCCTTAAGGGGATATTCATCTTGTTTTCCCTGTATTGCTGCCGAAACCCGATAATTCAGAGCTTTGAGCAGCTGATTTTACAGTTTTAGCTGTTTGAGCATTATGCCCTCAGGGCTAAAACTTTGGGGGCACATTCTGCATCCCAAAAGCAAACTAGATTTGTTTGCATCATAACGAATTTCATGTTCTTTTGGGCTGAAGATCAGCATACCGAGATATATTGATGTCAGGGCGCCAGATGGTGCCTTTGAAGCACAAGATATCTCAATATAGGTAGTGAAGGGGTTAATCCTGATGAGCACAAAATGGTCAAAATTAACTCAGGACACAGGTGTGAAATAACTCAGCAACAAACGTGTTAAATGCTTTTACATTTCTTGCTATATTTCTACATCCTTCAGATCGTTCTAATTTCCAACTGTTGTTCCAAATTATTTAAAAAGAAAAAAAAATGTGTCCTGCATCCATCTCTTTAAGATTCTTTGGCTTTTAAAATTAACTTGTATTGCATGTCGATTTACGTGTTTTATCCATAGACATGGTTTCAAGGCAAACTGTCAAAGACAATGTTAAAAACGGGATCAAAGTACTTGAACTTATGTTCAGCGTATATAAATAAGCTATGGTAGAAAAAAAACAAAAAAATATGCCAGATCTATTTAGACTTCCAATGCCCTGAAGGTGGAAAATCCAGGGCAAAACCAATAAAATAAATATAAGTAAAATTGAGAGATGTTCTCAGAGGTGCCAATCACAAATAATAAAATTTCATTGAGCTTATATGAATGACCCTTCATATTTAATTCCTCACTTCATTTTACCTATATTTGTTAAAGGCAAGTTAATCGCACAACAACAGATATCAAAGGAAATAAATAATATGTCTATAACTATTGTATATTTTAGACTGCCTGTTTCATTTCACTTATTCACACTATAACTGCACAATTATTGACACAAATACATACAGGGTTATTCAAAGAGATCCGAATGGCTGCCGAAAGGTAACCGAACGTTGACAATCAGCGTTCGGTTACCTTTCTTGGCTATTCAGAGAGCAGGCAATTCGCCAAATGTTGGCGAATTGCCTGCACATACGGTGCATGTTCGATGTCTGTTCGAGGGCAGTGAAATCCCCATAGCTTCGTCTAGTCAGAGAACAAAACCCAGCAGTGAAAAGTTGACGAAATGCCCTGCAGTAAAAAGTCTCTGTATTTATAGATTTTTTAGGATCTTTTAAGCATTTTTAATGATTTTTTTTGCAAAAATGTTTTCCTTTTTTTTAACATTTTTTTCTTTTTTCTGTAACAGCCCTTTTTATTATCATTTATTGGACCTCATATGTAAATTTCAGACATTTTCGCTCAGTTGTTTGTTTGCAAACAGCGTTTCACTTTTCAAACATTCAAGCGTACTGTTTCTTTTTTTTCCACTCCATTCGTCTGCGGCATCAGGTCTTTCCAGCAGCTGCTCTGTGCTGTGATCGACTCCTGCTTGGGTTTCTCCAGCGTTTTCAGAAGGATTAAATCGAGATGTTTTTGCGGGTTTCGGTGTGCATTCGCCTGGGTTTTGCGGTGAGTGTTCGGCAGTTTTTCGGAGGCTTTTCCCTTCCCTACAACGGCCCTGTGGTGCTTGCTGAATACACCGCAGGGTCGCAGAAATGGGATCGCCAAATCGCACCGAATTGAAGAGAACAAAAAGTCACTGAACGTGCGGTGTCTTTTCGATTCTCTTTGAATAACCCTGTTATGATATTTTCAATTTAAAACAAATGTTGTTTTATTCTTGCATGTACATAAATTTATTTCAGGCTACAAAATTGATCTGCAACAAGGTTGGCTTTTTATCTTGTTTTCCAGTAGTGGATGAAACTAAAATTGTAGACTTTTATTCCTCTCTCACGTAGACTTATAGCACACTGACAATTCCTCATCTATAAATCCTAACAAGTAACAGGCTGGTTTTAGATTTTGGCATGAAATAGAACAACTGGCAGAAGTTCCGCCTGAGGCAACTCTTTAGGGAAGACAGAAGGGATAACCACAATCATCTCTGGTAACTCTTGACTAGATTTACAATACATAATTAATATACTTACTTTATATTTAAGTGCATCTAAGATAAGTTTAGATAAAACACAGCAGATTAAATTCTGTTTAAGTTTTGAGTTTAAGCATTACTTTTTTAATCTTTGCAAAAATTACAGTCTTAGACTAGTCACATGCATCTTTATCCCAGTGTACGCCATATACACGATGCATAGTATGACAACATCCTTATACTTACCATCTTTCCTATATACTTTAAGAGTAAATAATACCAGAGAGATTAAACCATCAGACCAGCAGAACCCCATACTTGTCTGCTTGTTCCCAACCCCATGGTTTTGCTTTGTATTATAGTGTTAATTATATCATGTGATCTAATAAATTTATTCTTACACATACATTTCTAAGACATTTTGACCTGTCAGTCTCCCAGTTACTTATGCTCACACACCTCTTCATCTATCTTTCCATGTCACTCCGACCAAAATCATATTATCTCCTTACTCAACCCCTTACACTTTCAGGTCCTGCTCTTATCACTCTCTGCCACTTTGTCCCTACACAGTATTTCATTATCATCTTAAATAACAATGCAGCCCGTTATCCTCATTTTCACAGACACTTGTCTGTCCATGAAAGTTTCCCCGTTTTTCTGTCTACCCTCATCCCCTCACTATATTTACATTGTTCCCTCATTACTTCCTTCGATTTCTTTCAAACTGTTTTAACACACACACCCTTTCCTTTCTTCCAAGCACAATGCTGCACCACATACATTCAAGGCATGTTCCCACCTTCTGTCCTTGTCATTCTTTCTTCTTCTTGCATCAGACGATGTCTCCTCTGGCCATGGACCAGGTCCTCAGCTCCCTGTACATACTCTAGCTATAAAGAGTCAACCAATGTAACACATTGCCTGTTGTCATTCCCCCTCTGGAATGCAAGATCAATGAATAACCTCAAAGAGACTACTGGTATCCATAACTTTGTTATCTCGTACCCCCTCCATCACCTGTGGGCTACTAAATCGTGGCTCTCTCACTATGATATTGCAAAACTTGTATCTCTATCTCATTGTGATCTGCAACTGAAACACAATCCTAGACTTTTCCCACTTTTGAAGTCCACACATGGTACTATCTGCTTTTATTGCAGCCATCTACCACTCTCCATACTAAACTAACCCAATCTCCAAAGATCACCCCACACAGTACAATCAACCTCAAAGCCAAAAATGTATTAATTATGACACTGTACTCTGTATCCAAAAACTTGAACTGACCTTCACATCCAACAGCCATCCTATATCTCTACCCCCTTTCACTTCCAAAATTCTTATAAAGCTTTTGTAAACCTGATTAATTGAATATCTCAGTTCTAACACCCTCCATGGCTATCTGCCATCTGGTTTTGCTCCATGCTCTTGACAGAAACATCCTTAACTAAATGAGCCAATGATTTCATTATGGTTAAATCTTAAATACACTACTCTCTACTAATTCTTTTTGACCTCTCAGATACCTTTGAGACTGTTATCCATGTCTCCTCTGCTCATTTCTGTTTCACTTCCTGTCTGTCCCAATCAGTGTATCCTTTTCTAGCAATATATCCTTCCCACAACTTTTCTCTGTTGTGGTGCTCCAAGGTTCATGTCTCAGCCCTTTTCTTATTTTCTATCTATACAACTACCTTCAACAAACATATCACTTCTTTTGGATTTCATATAAACTGTTGATTCCCAAATACAATTTACTCTTTTCATCCCTCCCCAGCTCTCCTGGACAGTAGAGCATAAACAATAAAAACTTGTACATCACCTGGATAATATTACTAAATGCCACCTTTCCATTCAGAACTGGATATTTTCCTGTTTCCAGAAACAAAACTTTCAAAGCCAGAACAAAATATCATTCCTTTAAAGAGGAAGTCACTATTATCAAGCTCTTCTGCATATTAATGTAAAGCTCATCAGCCTTACACCTCAAGCTCATTGCTTCGGTGTCACTTATGACACTACATTTACTCCACACTCTGAGACAGTCACCAAATCCTGATATTTTCACCTTAAAAATATTACCCGACCATGACCTTTTCTCACACAAGATGCGGTTGAGGTGATCATTCCTGCACTTATTATATAACAATTTGACTACTGTAAGTCACTCTTTATTTGCGTCTCCAACGCCTGCATCACCCTCTTGCAATCCGCATTGAATGTTGCTGCCAGGCTTATTTTTCTCACCAAGACTCCTTTCATACCTCTACCCTTTGCCAGTCCACCTTTGGCTCCCTGTAACTTTCAGGTTCATTCAATGTAAAAGCTGATGCTCACATTCAAAGCCCTCAGTAACTCTACCACTTCTTATATTTGTTCCTTATGTAACAAGTACACCCCTTCTAAAGCCATTTGGTCTTCAGGTAACCTCTGCCTGTCCTCTGTTTCCACTGTCACACATTCCAAGGCTTTTCAAGGGCAACATACAGTCAGGTCCAGAAATATTGGGACATCGACACAATTCTAACATCTTTGGCTCTATACACCACCACAATGGAGTTGGAATGAAACAAACACAATGTGCATTAACTGCAGACTGTCAGCTTTAATTTGAGAGTATGCACGTCCAACTCAGGTGAACGGTGTAGGACTTACAGCAGTTTGCAGATGTGCCTCCCACTTGTTAAAGGACCAAAGGTAATGGGACAATTGGCTTCTCAGCTGTTCCATGGCCACGTGTGTGATATTCCCTCATTACCCCAATTAAAATGTGCAGATAAAAGGCCCAGAGTTCATTTCAACTGCGCTATTTGCATTTGGAATCTGTTGCTGTCAACTCTCAAGATGAGATCAAAAGAGCTGTCACTATCAGTGAAGCAAGCCATCATTAGGCTGAAGAAACAAAACAAACCCATCAGAGAGATAGCAAGAACATTAGGCGTGGCCAAAACAACTGTTTGGAACAGTATCAAAAAGAAAGAATGCACCGGTGAGCTCAGCAACACCAAAAGACCTGGGAGACCACGGAAAACAACTGTGTTGGATGACCGAAGAATTCTTTCCCTGGTGCAGAAAACACCCTCCACAACAGTTGGCCAGATCAAGAACACTCTCCAGGAGGTAGGTGTATGTGTGTCAAAGTCAACAATCAAGAGAAGACTTCACCAGAGTGAATACAGAGGGTTCACCACAAGATGTAAACCATTGGTGAGCCTCAAAAACAGGAAGGCCAGATTAGAGTTTGCCAAACAACACCTAACAAAGCCTTCACAGTTCTGGAACAAGATCCTATGGACAGATAAGACCAAGATCAACTTGTACCAGAGTGATGGGAAGAGAAGAGTATGGAGAAGGAAAGGAACTGCTCATGATCCTAAGCATACCACCTCATCAGTGAAGCATGGTGGTGGTAGTGTCATGGATGGGCATGTATGGCTGCCAATGGAACTGGTTCTCTTGTATTTATTGATGATGTGACTGCTGACAAAAGCAGCAGGATGAATTCTGAAGTGTTTCGGACAATATTATCTGCTCACATTCAGCCAAATGCTGCAGAACTCATTGGACGGCTGTCACGTACCCCCGTTCCGGCGGCGCCTGGCAGCAGCGTCCTCGCTGCTCGCTGGCCAGGCGCCGAGTAAATAGAGCCGGTCGCTTCCGCACACGTGGGACGCCGGGAGGCGGGGCCTCGCGTGATGACGCGGACCCGCCGGGTTTAAAACCCAGCTTCTCCACTATGCCAGTGCCCTGACGTGGTAGTTACTTCCCGCAGAGCTCTTGTGCGTTTCTGGCTAGAATTATTCTGTGTATCGATCCCTGGCATTGGCATAACGACTATTCTGTGTATCGACCCCTGGCATTGGCAAAACGACTATTCTGTGTATCGACCCCTGGCATTGGCAAAACGACTATTCTGTGTATCGACCCCTGGCATTGGCAAAACGACTATTCTGTGTATCGACCCCTGGCATTGGCAAAACGACTATTCTGTGTATCGACCCCTGGCATTGGCAAGCGACCATTCTGTGTCTAGACCCCTGGCATTTGTATCACTCCTCTATTCTGGTACGGAGGTCAGTCTGTGTGGCACCCTAGGCACATCAGACCACCCCTTGTATTTTGTATGTGCTCTGTACTGCCATCCTAGCAATCTGTCTAGACGTGCCGACCACTCTAAGGATCGGAAGGGTAGAGAGTGTCCTGTCTCAAGGGACTACTAGTCAGAGAGTAGAGGGATTCGTGACGTCTCTTTTTGTATGTGCTCTGTACTGCCATCCTAGTAGTCTGTCTAGACGTACCGACCACTCTAAGGATCGGAAGGTTAGAGAGAGACCTGCGTATAGGGACCAACAATATAGTAATCAGGGGGATCCGTGACATTACGTCAGGGCCAATGGATCCGCAGACCTCTCTTCTCAGTTAACAAGAATTGCAGCCCGACAAGAAGAGCAGGACCACAGGATGGACCAGATTGCTCTTGCTCTGCAAACCCTGTTGAATCGATCCACTGCTGGTACTGCAAGTCCTCCAGAACCAGTATTGCCTAGGGCCAGTTCGGCCTCACCCGAGGGGTGTAGGCTCAGTATGAAGGCACCCGTACGCTATGATGGTACGCCTAACTTGTGTCGGGGTTTTTTGACCCAACTGGAGATTCTATTCGAGAACAATCCGGGGTCCTGTGTATCCGATAAAGCCAAAGTAGGCTACCTAATCAACCATTTAACTGATAAAGCGTTACTATGGGCCACACCATTGTGGGAAAACAAAAAGCCCATCATATATGACTATGAGGGCTTTACCTCTGAACTAAAACGTACGTTTGACCCTTCTAGAAGGGCCACCAATGCAGGCAGGTCCTTATTCCACATTAAGCAAGGTAATAGGAGAGTCTCTGACTATGCCATAGACTTTAAGACCTTGACATCTGAGGTACACTGGCCTAACGACGTTTTAACCTTGGCGTTTACCGAAGGCCTGAACAAGGCTTTGATGTTTGAGCTGGCTCCCTTGAAGTTGCCCGAACATCTGGACCATTTGGTTGATTTCTGTATCGCCATGGACGACCAAATTAGGGACAGGAGGCATTCTAGAGACAGACCCAGAAGGGTTTTGCCTCCTTTACCCTTAGTACCCAGACACACCAGTACGTCAGGTACTCCAGAGCCAGAAAGAACCGATCTGCCGGTCGTGGAACCCATGCAGATAGGTAGAACAGGTATTTCGGAGGCTGAGAGAGCTCACAGAAGGGAAAGGGGCTCTGTTTTTACTGTGCCGGGGCAGGGCATTTTCGTCTTCAATGTCCTCAAAGACCCAGGGGTGGCAGGGGTGACGCTGGCAAGCCGGGCCAGAGAACACCTACTAGCCAGGTAATCGGTTCACTCTATGCCTCCTTTGTTGATAACGAAAAAAAAAAAACCCGGATTCTGGTGCCCATCTCCTTAACCTGGGGGGGGTGCACCTCGAGACTGAGGCGTTCCTAGACTCTGGAGCCTCAGGTAACTTTATGGATAGAGTGTTTGCCTCCAAGAACCTCATGCCTCTAGTTCTCAAAGAAAGACCTCTAATGGTGGAGGCCATAGACGGGAAACCCTTGTCATGTCCCCATATCACCCACGACACTATAGAGGTATGCATGAAAACAGGAGTTTTGCACCAAGAAACCATACGATTCCAGATCATTGACTCTCCCTCATGCCCCGTCGTCCTAGGGTTTCCATGGTTGACTGAGCATAACCCGGTGATTGATTGGGTCCAGAGAGACATAAAATGTTGGGGTCCCAGTTGTCAGTCGAAATGTATGGGCAGGGTCACTGTTATTGGTAGCCTTAATATCGCCACAGCACCTCCTTTATCCACAGTAGTCCCTGACTGTTATCAGGCATTAAAAGAGGTTTTTTCGAAGGCCAGGACTGAGGTTTTACCACCACATCGCGCCGTATGACTGTGCCATAGAGTTACTCCCGGTACTATGCCTCCCAGAGGACATGTATACCCTTGTCGCAAAAGGAGAACGATATTATGGAGGAGTATATAAAAGAGAATCTTGAGCGTGGATTCATTAGACGGTCCTCTCCCCAGCAGGAGCTGGTTTCTTTTTCGTCTCCAAGAAAGAGGGAGACTTGCGACCATGCATAGATTATAGAGGTTTAAACAGAATAACCATAAGAAATGCATATCCCATACCCCTTATAACAGAGTTGTTCGACCGACTGAAAGGGGCCCGTATATACACGAAGCTCGATTTGCGCGGAGCCTACAATCTGATAAGGGTAAAAAAGGGCACGAGTGGATGACGGCTTTTAATACGCGTAGCGGGCATTACGAATACCTGGTAATGCCCTTTGGGTTATGTAACGCGCCAGCTGTGTTTCAGGATCTCATAAACGACACCTTAAGGGATTTTCTGCAAACATTCGTCATAGTGTACCTCGATGACATCCTGATATACTCTCCAGATAAGGAGACCCATCACGCCCATGTGCAACAAGTGTTAAGGAAACTATTGAAGGCCGGGTTATACTGCAAATTAGAAAAGTGCCTATTTGATATAGAGATGGTGCACTTCCTTGGGTATATCATAACCCCTGAGGGGTTTCAGATGGATCCGGGTAAATTGTCAGCAATCCTCGACTGGCCCCTACCCCAAGGGCTTAAAGCCATCCAGAGGTTTCTAGGTTTTACCAACTATTATCGAAGGTTCATTAAAGACTTCTCGGCCTTGGTAGCTCCTCTCACGGCCATGACTAAGAAAGGGGTGGGAAATCAGAAGTGGACACCCCAGGCCAGGCAAGCCTTCGAGGCCCTCAAACAGGCATTCACGACTGCCCCTGTTCTCCGACATCCTGATCCAGCTCTGCCCTTCCAACTCGAGGTTGACGCCTCCGAACTCGGTCTTGGAGCAGTCTTGTCCCAAAGGCGGGCACCCGATAAACCTTTACATCCATGCGGTTTCTATTCCGGAAGTTGTCTCCGCCGAGAGAAACTATGATATCGGGAATAGAGAGTTGTTAGCAGTTATTGCAGCTTTGGCAGAGTGGAGATACTTATTAGAGGGATCTACAGACCCAATCGTTATCATAACCGATCATAAGAATCTCACGTACATTGGAGACGCGAAACGATTGAACGCCAGACAAGCGAGATGGTCTTTGTTTCTTTCAAGTTTTAATTTCGTCCTCACGTATAGACCTGGGTCAAGAAACATTAAAGCAGATGCGTTATCTAGACAGTATGAATCCTATGAACATAACATTCAGGATCAACATCCCATTGTACCTCAGGAGAGGATTATAGCCTCTACCACGATTAGTGTCTCGTCCCCTCTGATGATCCGATTGCAGACTGTGCAAGATAAGGCTCCGGGGGGAGGCCTCCCGCGAAGCTCTTTGTACCTGAGAAGGAAAGAGAAGAAGTCCTTAGGATTTACCATGACAATAAAACCTCTGGGCACATGGGGATCACCAAAACAGTGGCTAGCATCCGAAAACTGCTATGGTGGCCCACGATGCGCCGGGATATTAAAGATTACGTAGCCGTGTGCGAGGTATGCACAAGAAATAAGAGTCCTAAGACAGCGCCCATTGGTTTACTCCAGCCCCTGCCTATCCCCGAACGACCATGGTCGCAGATAGCCATGGATTTTATAGTAGAGTTACCCGAGTCCAAAGGGAATACTGTCATACTCACGATTATAGATCGCTTTTCCAAAATGGGTCACTATGTTCCTCTTAGGAAACTACCGTCAGCAGCCGAGCTGGTGCCCATTTTCATCGCCAATGTGGTCCGCATACACGGTATCCCTCTTGGATTGTTTCTGATAGGGGGACCCAGTTTGTCTCCAGATTCTGGAGGGGGTTCTGCAAGAATGTGGGAATAGACTTGTCCTTCTCCTCGGCCTATCACCCCCAAACGAACGGAGCAGCAGAAAGGGCCAATCAAAACGTTGAGAAGTATCTCAGGTGTTTCATATCTGAACGACAGGATAATTGGTCAGACCTGCTACCTTGGGCCGAGTATGCCCTTAACAGTGCCGTGAGTGAAGCCAGTGGTCATTCCCCTTTCTTCACGGTTTACGGATTTGATCCTCCCGTGCTTCCCACTGCATTTCCTGATACCGCGATTCCTGCTCTGGATGAGCACTTGGCGTCATTGACTGAGACCTGGGGGAGGGTTAAACAGGCACTGGAGAGGAGCAGTATTGTCCAGAAAACGAAGGCCGATAGACGTAGGGGACCAGCACCTGTGTATCAAGTCGGGGACAGGGTTTGGCTTTCTTCGCGGAACGTTAAGCTCCTAGTACCATCGATGAAACTAGCCCCCAGATACATAGGCCCTTACAAGATACTGCGGCGACTCAGCCCGGTTTCCTATGCCTTGGCGCTGCCCTCCCATATCAGAATACACAACGTTTTCCACGTGAGTCTGTTGAAGCCACTGTTGTGTAATCGTTACTCCAGGGTCCGTGCTCCTCCGCCTCCTGTCTCTGTGGAGGGCGAAGAGGAGTTTGAGGTGCAGGCCATTCTGGACGCCAGGAGGTCTAGGGGGGGCCTGCACTACTTGGTTGACTGGGTGGGCTACGGTCCTGAGGATCGCTCCTGGCTTCCGGCTGCCGAGGTTCATGCCCCTCGGTTGGTGAAGGCCTTCTATTTGGCTCATCCCCATGCCCCTGGGGGTCGTCCAGTGGCCGCCCGTTGAGGGGGGGTTCTGTCACGTACCCCCGTTCCGGCGGCGCCTGGCAGCAGCGTCCTCGCTGCTCGCTGGCCAGGCGCCGAGTAAATAGAGCCGCGTCGCTTCCGCACACGTGGGACGCCGGGAGGCGGGCCTCGCGTGATGACGCGGACCCGCCGGGTTTAAAACCCAGCTTCTCCACTATGCCAGTGCCCTGACGTGGTAGTTACTTCCCGCAGAGCTCTTGTGCGTTTCTGGCTAGAATTATTCTGTGTATCGATCCCTGGCATTGGCATAACGACTATTCTGTGTATCGACCCCTGGCATTGGCAAAACGACTATTCTGTGTATCGACCCCTGGCATTGGCAAAACGACTATTCTGTGTATCGACCCCTGGCATTGGCAAAACGACTATTCTGTGTATCGACCCCTGGCATTGCAAAACGACTATTCTGTGTATCGACCCCTGGCATTGGCAAGCGACCATTCTGTGTCTAGACCCCTGGCATTTGTATCACTCCTCTATTCTGGTACGGAGGTCAGTCTGTGTGGCACCCTAGGCACATCAGACCACCCCTTGTATTTTGTATGTGCTCTGTACTGCCATCCTAGCAATCTGTCTAGACGTGCCGACCACTCTAAGGATCGGAAGGGTAGAGAGTGTCCTGTCTCAAGGGACTACTAGTCAGAGAGTAGAGGGATTCGTGACGTCTCTTTTTGTATGTGCTCTGTACTGCCATCCTAGTAGTCTGTCTAGACGTACCGACCACTCTAAGGATCGGAAGGTTAGAGAGAGACCTGCGTATAGGGACCAACAATATAGTAATCAGGGGGATCCGTGACAACGGCGCTTCACAGTGCAGATGGACAATGACCCAAAGCATACTGCAAAAGCAACCAAAGAGTTTTTGAAGGGACAGAAGTGGAATGTTATGCAATGGCCAAGTCAATCACCTGACCTGAATCCCATTGAGCATGCATTTCACTTGCTGAAGACAAAACTGAAGGGAAAATGCCCCAAGAACAAGCAGGAACTGAAGACAGTTGCAGTAGAGGCCTGGCAGAGCATCACCAGGGATGAAACCCAGCGTCTGATGATGTCTATGCGTTCAAGACTTCAGGCTGTGATTGACTGCAAGGATTTGCAACCAAGTATTAAGAAGGGAAAGTTTGATTTATGATTATTATTCTGTCCCATTACCTTTGGTCCCTTAACAAGTGGGAGGCACATCTGCAAACTACTGTAAGTCCTACACCGTTCACCTGAGTTGGATGTACATACTCTCAAATTAAAGCTGACTGTCTGCAGTTAAAGCACATTGTGTTTGTTTCATTCCAACTCCATTGTGGTGGTGTATAGAGCCAAAGATGTTAGAGTTGTGTCGATGTCCCAATATTTCTGGACCTGACTGTAGATCTTGTGGTCCTACATAATGACCTAGCTTGCCCTATCACACTGAATTTTGATTTTCGGTCCTTCAAAAAATCCCTCAAAGCCCAACTTTTCATATTAGCTTATTACTTTCCTGAAAAATCCCTCTCGTCAACCACCTTAGACATCATCATAGGTTTCAAAGCTTTCCTCACTATCCCTTACCAATTCTGATGACAAAAGCCAGTGAACCTGACAAATAAATTGGTTCTTCTTTTTCTCCTGCACCCAATCTCCTCTAAACTGTAAGCAAAAACAAGGTTTAGGAGATTTCTGTTAACACCCAGCAGCACTAGCGGCCTGTCCTACAGTGGATCATTGCTCAGGTCTGATAAGGTTTTAGCTCAATGGTGCTATTAGATATGAAAAATCAGACTGCTATCACCCAAAAAGGGTGGCCAGAACTGAAAGGGTCCTTTGTACCCTTTTCCTTTGGTTCTAAAGTTAGTTTGCACTTTTGTTAATCCAATTTAACAATGCTTTTTGATTAAGCACTGTGGAAACTGCTAGCACTATATTAATTAGGATAATTAAGAACAAACCACTGGTTAACATCATATTTTCAAATATCCTAGGTATATAAGCATGAAAGAATCCATTTATTAAACAACTTCTCTGTTGATTTTCCTTCTTGAGTAAATGTGTATCTAAATAACCTATATGTTGTTGCCAAAGACTATATTCAGCTTTAACCAGAGGGGCTTGAATTTTTGGAATTCTATAAAATTGTATATCATAGCATAACTTTTTAAAGCTCATAATCAACAAATATCATTTAAAATCCTTCTATCAAACATTATTTTTAGTAATATTTCTTAGCTCTTTTGATATTTCTTTTATTCACCGTATAGTTTTCTCTATAGAAATGCAGAATTCTAAATCACATTCTGTCTAAACTACTTACTGTGTGGCCCAGGCTGATTTATTTGCTAAGCAAAGAATTCTTAGATCTCACCTACAACTGGCTCTCAAAGCAACTAGGTGGTACTATATAATTTAACATCTTCAAATGAAAGTGCTTTATATCGCATTTTATTGTCTCCAAACAAATAAAATATGTAACAACTAAAGTGAGATTTTACAACTGAGATTTGTCATATGAGACTTGGATTCGCGCAGATCTGCTGAAATAGTCAAGTGTGATTTTATTCAAAATTATATTTAGGTCATTTAAAAAAATATAATACCTGAAAGCATCAGTACAGCAAATCTGCAAACGCATACTTTTTTTATCTGAAAAGGTGTGTCTATTGAGATTTACCTGTAAAATTTAATATATTCTGCATAAACAATCACACAATTAAAATCATATTTAATGTCATAAGGTGCAAGTGCTTTTGAAGTTTAATTAATTTATTAATTAAGATTCTAGCAAAGATTGATAAAAAAAATGGAATGTGATAGGATGTAATTTTCCATCATTTACATGTGTTCCTTTTAACAATAAGTTGACTTGATATATCTAAAAACGTACAAGGGTTTCTCAACGCAATAAAGATCTCCTAGGATAAACAGAAGACCCTACGGGCCCTATTACATTCTTCGCGCAAGCGTTAATGCATGCGCAAAAATGCATTAATGCGAGGAGCAAAACCCTTTGCGCTGAACGTCGTATTACAATGTCCTCGCAAAAAATGTGCGTTAACGTCTACTGTGGGTGAACCTGCGCGTACCCTGTGCGAGCGTAATGTAGTGCGCGCATCCTATTCCTATACTTAACATTGTGAGCACAAATGCGTTTGTGCGCTGGTACGCGGATGGTATTACAATCTATGCGCAAAATGTAACACACAGCGTTTGCGCGTAGAATTTTAACGTCTTTTAAAAGCTGGTGGTAACGG
This sequence comes from Leptobrachium leishanense, assembly GCA_009667805.1. Taxonomy (NCBI): domain Eukaryota; kingdom Metazoa; phylum Chordata; class Amphibia; order Anura; family Megophryidae; genus Leptobrachium; species Leptobrachium leishanense. The sequence continues at coordinate 122,053,738 of CM019067.1, read as the reverse complement.
AAAATCTGAACGTCCTGGCTGAAACCAAATACACCAGCCGAAAAAAAATAATACAGCAAAGTATAGTTACACATTCTACGCATACTCAAAAAATAAAATTGAGAAGTTGTGCGTGTTTTTATTATTGATGCAGCATATATGCGCAGATTGACTTTGACAGGCGCATAAACTTAATGTTAGATAATTGTGGTTCTTAATTCTGATTGGCTGAATCGTGTGAAAAAACAGTCCGCACACCGATTTCTGCGCGCAACGTTAATGCGCGGTGTTTTTGCGCATCTTTTTTACGTGCGTTATTTTTTGAAGGATGAAATGCGCGAGGATTGTAATACCAGCGTTAATTTACGCGCTTTAACGTTTAATGCTTCGTGCAAAAATTCATGCGTTGAATGTAATAGGGTCCTACACCTAGTCTTCTCCTTTTTGCCCTTATAGTTACTGGTTTAGTACTTCAATATCTTTACTTCTCCAGGACTGTTATCCTTAGATCTCTATTATTCTTCAATGCCTTCATTCTTCAATTCCAAGTCTTCCTTCTCTTTTGTATACTCTCATTTCCAGCTTCACTAGATCAACCAATGTCTAATTCTACATATCAATGTCTACCTTTGTATAGTGAAAGAAATCATCACCGGTGTGTATAAGGTTTTTTTTTCTTTTATGTTAGACCAAGGGTCAGCAACCTTGGCCCTCCAGATGTTTTGGAAGTACATCTCCCGTGAGTCTCTGTTAACCTAAATAGTGACACCTGGGTTAGACAGACCACATTATTTTACCATGGACTTACAGGTCTATTCAATTGAAAATCAGGAGAATTGGCAGGAGAAGATAACAATCTAGACCAAATAGCCGTTTTGGAAAGTGAGATAAATGGGAGAAATTTTCTGGTTTGGCTATTTCGACCTTGAATTTTCACTTCTCCAGTCATTCTTCTGAGTTTCACCTTTCTTTGAATAGACCTGTCAGTATGTGCCTGAAGGGTACAGTGGTGTAATATGCTCCACAATACTGTAAGGGGAACCAAGATAATTGCGCCTCTAAACAGACCATTATACAGTGCCCTCCAAAGTGTGTCAGTTTATTCAAAGAGACAAAATCAAGACACAATCTCCATTGAGACACAATTTCATAGGAAATAATACAGGGCTTCAAGGGTTTAGAGCCAACAGATTGATAGCCAAAAAAGCAGTGTATATATATTTCACTAATCTCACTTAGACGGAAGGACTTTAGCCTTGCAGTACAATACAACTAATGAGCCTGATATAGCCAACTTGCAATCTCAACTAATGCAGATAGTAAAATAGTATTTTAAAGTATTATCTTTAAAGATAAAGTCAATACTTTTAATGGATATACTACATGGTTATTAAATGACACAAAAGGATTATTCTATATATATATAAACGCGAAAGTCCTGACTGACTGACTCATCAACGCCCAGCTGAAACCGTTTAACCTAGGAACGTGAAATTTTGAAGGTGCACTGTTTTTATGATGTAGGCACCCACTAAGGAAGGATTTTTGAGAAAACTCTGCCCCTAAGGGGGTGAAAAAGGGGGTTGAATATTTTAAACAGGATACCTATAGCTCAAAAACAGAAGATGTTACAGATGTGAAAATCGGTATTTAGATTCGTCTTGAAAAATAAAAAAACACGTATTTTACCGTTTTTCAAAAATCCAACTGGGGAGCAAAAAAGGTGGTTGAATATTTTAAATATTTTAAACAGGATACCTGTATCTCCAAAACAGACAGTGTTACAGTCCTGAAAATTGGTATTTAGATTCGTCTTGAAAAATAAAACAACACGTATTTTACCATGTTCTGAAAATTCCTTGGGGGGGCAAAATGGGGGGTTGAATACTTTTGTCAGTATACCTATATTTCAAAAACCAAAGATGTTACGGGTGTGAAATTCGGTATTTACAATCTTAGTGAAAATAAACAAACATGTTTTGCCATTTTCCACAAATCCAATTGGGGGGTCGGGGGAAAGGGGTCTGAATATTTTTATCATTATACCTATATTTCAAAAACCAAAGATGTTACAGACGTGAAATTTGGGATTTACAATCTTCTTGAAAAGAAAAACAGGTGTTTTACTATTTTCCAAAAATCCCAAGTGGGGGGTGAAAAAAAGGGGGGGCTGATTACTTTTAAACAGGATACCTATATCTCAAAAACAGAAGATGTGAAAATACGTGAAAATTGCTATTTAGATTCGTCTTGAGAAACAAAAAAACACCTATTTTACCATTTTCCAAAAATTCAGTGGGAGGGGGAAAAAAGGGGGGGTTGAATACTTTTATCAGTATACCTATATTTCAAAAACCAAAGATGTTACAGGTGTGAAATTTGGTATTTACAATCTATGTGAAAAAAAAAAACATGTGTTTTGCCATTTTCCACAAATCCAAATATGGGGGGGGGGGGTCGAGGGAAAGGGGTCTGAATACTTTTATCAGTATATCTATATTTCCAAAAACCAAAGATGTTACAAGTGTGAAATCTGGCACTTACAATCTTCTTGAAAAATTAAAAAGACACATGTTTTACCATTTTCCAAGAATCCCACGTGGTGGGTGAAAAAAGGGGGGTGAATACTTTTCAACAGGATACCTATATCTCAAAAACAGAAGATGTTACAGATGTAAAAATTGGTATTTAGATTCATCTTGAAAATAAAACAACATGTATTTTACCATTTTCCAAAAATCCAGTGGGGGGACAAAAAGGGGGATGAATACCTTTATCACTAGACCTATATTTCAAAAACCAATGATGTTACAGGTGTGAAATCCGATAGTTACAATCTTCGTGCAAAAAAAACATGTTTTACCGTTTTCCGAAAATCCAGTTAAGGGGGGTGAGGGAAAGGGATGTGAATACTTTTATCAGTATACCTATATTTCAAAAACCAAAGATGTTACAGGTGTGAAATTTGGCACTTACATTCTTCTTGAAAAATAAAAAAAACACATGTTTTACAATTTTCCAAAAATCCCAAGTGGGGGGAAAGGGGGATTCTACCAAAAAAACTCAAGTTTCTTTTAAATTTTTTTTTTAACAAATCCTAAAATCCCCTGAGCGAAGCCGCGGGCAAAAGCTAGTTTAGTGTAAAATTATATACACAGTTAATTCATGTACTGAATGGTTATGCTACGACAATAGTATGAGATTACGGTTGGCATTCACAAAATGCTGAAGTTTATCTTGGTTACAAAAAATTGGCAATATCATTGTTGAAGTTTCTCCTGCCACTGTTTTAATTTCCCTTTTGGTTCATGTCGAAGTTTTAAGTTGTTGCAACAACGGTAACCTATGATGGTTTGTGAATAACCCCGTAAGTCATTTGTATCTCTTTTGTGGATTTAGAAACACATGATTCCATGGGCCATTGTGTTAAAATTTAATGTCATAGAAAAATAGGTCAGGTTCTAGCTGATGTTTTTCAAAGGGCCAGAATAAATTAACATGACTCTTAAGATGTAAAAAAGCCATGGTTTCTGAACTGACAATACTAGTCTATAACAAGCCAGATCATGACACTAAAGTCTTTTCTATGTCTACCAAGTAGAGCAACTAAAATACAGTATAGTCATTAATCCCTAGTCTGAAGAAGAGGAAGCCTGAAGAATGCATAAGATCCTTTGAGGTCTGTGTGGAAATATTTCCACGGAGAGATATCGTTCACAACACTTAACAGACATTACAAATCAATCCAGAAAGCTATTCTGGTATCCAAAATGATTTAGAGACCTTTGAATAATTACAGTTAAAGATACAAGTATCTATAAAACACCAACAAGTTCTGTAGCGCTGTACAATGGGAGAGACAGAATATCAAATATACGTTACATACACGGAACAGTAAAACAGAGGATCCTGTTTGCAAGCTTACAAACTAAGAGGAGGGGGTGACACACTAGGTGAGGGTAATAGCAGAGTATGGGAGGTAGTGGGGTGCGTGTGGGCTGAGTGGGAAGAAATGCATAGTGGGGGATTATGGAGTGAGCTGATAGGATTCTCTAAAGTAATGTGTTTTCAGAAACTTCTTGAAGGATTGGATATACAGGGGGAGTCTAATGTTTGGGGGTTCCATAGAAAGGGGCATCTCGGGAGAAGTCTTGAAAGAGGGAGTTGGGAGTGCAGGTACACGCAACTGAAATTATCAGATATTTGGCAGATTGAATGGTCAGGACGGTCGGGATGGGATATACCTGCTAATAAGAGAGGAGATGTAGGCAGGGGCGCTGTTATTCAGAGCTTTGTATGTGAGCACCAGTATTATGAAATAGATTCAAATGTAAACAGTAGAGACTGACAAAGAAGTGAGGTGTGAGAGGTGCAGGATGTGAGGTGTAGGAGTAGTTATAGACTGCAGAGGGAGAATCTGGGATCTCTTAAGGCCAGAGAAAATCAGGTTACAGTAGTCAAGGGGGGAGAAAATGAGAGCTTGGATGAACATTTTAGTAGAGTCCTGATTAAGAAAGGGATTGATGCGTTCAATGTTTTTTAGGTGAAAGTAGTTCTTAGAAGGATCTCAGATATTTTTACGATTAGTAGTACAGCCTACTAACATGTCAACATAATGTAATCTTTTTTTCATAAATTCTTTATTTAAAGTAAATATATCATTTTGTCATACAATTAAGCAAAAGGAGTTTAGGCATAGGCAATTGAAGACACAGCTCTGTTACACTATCATTAATATCAACATTAACTGATGATAAAGGTAAATCCCCTAAATGAACATAGAAGGAATGTTTGCAGAAGTTCTCAATAAAGGAGAAAGCCGTAATACAAAACAAGGATATGAAACGAAAAAGTTTGGTAGCCATCAAAATAAATGCCTAATGTGAAAGGGTAACACACCTAAAGGTACAGATAAAGGGCACTCGCAGATGCACATAGGTAGGAGGGAATACAGAAACCAAGAAAAAAGAACATGAGACAGGTAAAACAGGTAGCCACCAGAACCTGGAGGCAAGGGGACAAAGGGGGATTGTCACATCCAGACAGGAGAGTGGATGACGATGCTGTGGAGCGGTGTAAAAGTAACGTGAAATAAAAATATAAGTCTGGAGGAATGTAGGGTAGGGGGGGGGATGAGGCCAGTAGGGAAACACTCTCATGGGTGGGTGGGTGGGTGGGTGGGTGTGCGGGAGGGGCATTCCGAAAGGTGCAGGAGGAGAAAAAGGGATGGCCCGGGAAAGGGGGGAAGATGCTTACGGAGAGAGGAGGGAGGAAAGATAGAGGGAAAAGAGGAATAGGAATAGAGGGAGAGAGAAACAAATGGTGGGGGCAAAAAGAACTTACTGTAATCTTTAATATAACAAACATGCAATTTAAGATTTCACTGAGAAAAATCCTGCTTTATTATGCTAGGGGAATTCTATTTAATCTGCAATAACATATATTTGGCATAACTGCCATATGTCTCATATTTAGAGATAATGTAAATATAAGCACCCAGAGACATCTCTTAAAATACAGTTATTATAAAAATCCAGACATGTGATAATTAGTTGAGGAGAATGAAAGAGCATAGAGACGGAATGCATAAAAATCGTTTATATTGGCAATGAGACAAAAACATTTCAGATATTTTCTCAATAGATTGTGTTTTCAAGCAAAACATTTACTGAAAATATCTTCAGGAATGAGGTGCTTAGCAGGACTGGTGTGAGGATTTTAGGCACACAATGGAAGATCTATATTTCTGCCCCCCAATAAACCGCTGTTTTATGATGAAAGTTGTCTTGTGTGGGGGAATGTATGTTCCTGATGATAGAAATGTGAAATTGGAGTAAGTGTATGGTTGGGTGAATGGTATAGAAGTAAGTGGTTGGCTTAGTGAGCAAGGGAGTGAACATGTGGTTGGTTGAATGAGATGAGTCAGCATGTTACTGAGACACGTGAGACAGGTTTTGGAATGTGGTTTACTGAATGAAATTAAAGTGAACTTATGACTAGTTGAAGGCTAGCAGAAGATGTGGGTACCAACGCAAGTACAGATGGACAAATCTTCAAGTATGATTCTTGTGTATCATAACATGTACTTTTCCTATTGGTAGACCATCAGAATGAACAGAAGCACACAATTTGTAGACTGTTTTAAAGAGTGATATGCACTAGAGTATACAGCAGTGGTAATCACATTTTATGGTGCTTATTAGAACCAAAAGGCACCAAACACGTTTCGGCCGATGGAATAAAAGGGCATCGGATCCCCTCCTCTGCTGTATAGTCCATAGGGGCGAAGTAGCAGTAACGGGTGACTTCTCCAAATAAAACAAATAGCTGATGCTAAAATAATCTGATTTATTCAAGATACATAAATAAAGTAATAAAACTGGCAAATAAAATACAGCCCAGACGCGTTTCGCTCATAGGAGCTTCATCAGTGGGTGATGATGATGATAATTCTTTTTAAAATTTATGATAACTAACGCTCATGAAATGTCACTTTTGTGGTTTATAAACCAATTCATTTATACATTTAATTTATTTACGATATTACCCTGCTGATTCATGTTTTGGTAGGCTGAAGTGAACTTTAACCGGTATAATCCTTCAATTAATTTAATTGTTATATTGGTCATCACTAATTATCTGTGTAATCACACTTTAATTGCGATATTCACACAATTTTCACATTAGCCCTTCGTTACGAAGTTGCACTATTTCACTTTGTGCTAATAAGCACCATTGCACTGTCACTTTTTTGCCATATAGGAGTTTATTTATCATACAATTTTTCTTGCAAATTTTAAGGGTTTCTTATCTCGATTGAACCTCTCTTGATTTAAACACCTGTATGATTAATTGCCACTATTTCCACCACTCAATTAAGACCATTAGGAGGCGCCTTATTACACATCTTTCTTTATCTCTATATGACTAGTTGAGTGAGATCGGGGTAGTTGTGTGGTTGGATGAATAAAATGGGACTATCTGGCTGTAGGAGATGGAGGTGAGTGGGCTTCATGGGAGTGTGATTGAACATGTCTGTTTGAAAATGACTGTCTTTAAGGCTGTCAGCTGTCACACGTTCCGACGTAGACCGGATCCACCCCCAGAGTCTCAGCTCACCCGTGTGGAATGCCAGATTGAGACAGGCAACACGATAGGTAAGCTACTGTTTATTTTATGTATTCAAACACCTTTGCCAATGATCACTGTAACCTTGAGAATGGCTCCAGAGAGAGACGAAATGGTTTTATTTTTAATGGCATAAATACATTTTGTTGTTTTATTTTTCGAGTGCAGCCAATCCTGTTTATTTATATATATATATAAAAAAATATTGAGAAAGTATTTTACCATTGAGATTTCTCTCATTTTCAAGTATGTCCTGGGTGTAAAGTATGTACCGTTAGGTGTCTTGCCCAAGGACACTTACTGGAGAGGTGCTCTTGCCAGGATTCAAACCTGTGTCTTCACAGTCTCCACAGTCATAGAGCAATGATGTTACCTCTACTCCACCTAGCCAGTATTATTCAGGGTTACAATACATTGAACAAAACATTAGAAAAAACAGTACAGGAGGAGACGAGGGCCCTATTCCCGTGGGAATTTACAATCTAGAAGGGTTGGGGGTGTAAACAGAAGGAGAGGAATGCAAGGTGAGAGCGATGGACTGGTTGGGGCAGTGAGGTGTATTAGTGAGTCCGGTGGTAGACGTGCCTGAATAAGAATGTCTTAAGGGAACATTTGTAGGAGGGGAAACTAGGGGAAAGTCTGACTGTATGAGGGAGAGCGTTCCAGTGGATGGAGGCTGTGCGTGAGAAATCCTGTAGTCTATCATGGGAAGAGGTGATGCGGGGAAAAGCTAGGTGCAGGTCACTGTTTTACCTTAGGGAGCGGGCTGGGGTGTATTTGGTGATTAGTGAGGACAGGTAGTGGGGAGCTGAGTTAGTGAGAGCTTTGTAGGTCAGGGTAAGGATTTTGAATTTAATCCTACAGTGAATGGGGAGCCAGTGAAGGGACTCGCAGAGAGCAGCAGCAGAGACAGAGCGGAGGGTGAGGTGGATGAGCCTGGCAGAGGCATTCAGAATGGAATCCATGTAATTGGGCAGACTAGATGGGCCGAAAGGTTCTTATCTGCCGACATTTTTCTATGTTTCTATGATTGTAAGGGGGTGAGGCAGAAGAGAGGGAGGCCAGCAAGAAGATTATTACAATAGTCAAATCAGGAAATTACAAGGGTGTGGACAAGTTGCTTTGTGGTGTCAGCAGTAAGAAATGGCCGAATTCTGGAAATATTACGAAATTGGTAGTGACAGGAGGAGGAAAGAGACTGGATGTAGAGGATGAAGGAAAGAGTTAAGTGTTACTCCGAGACAGCGAACCGGGTTTGATGGGGAGATAGTGTTACCATCGACCAAGATAGAGAAGTCAGGGGGTAGGGAGGCATTAGAGGGAGGAATTAGTAGAAGCTCAGTCTTTGACATGTTACTCTTTAGGTGGTGAGAGGCCATCCAGGAGGAGATGCCAGATAAGCAGTGGCTAACTGTGGAGAGGACAGGAGGAGAGAGGTCAGGGGTAGAGAGGCAGATCTGAGTATCATCAGCATAGAGGTGGTAATTAAAGCCAAAGCTGTTATATATTATATCCTCCCTGGATAAAATCATTATCTTCTATGGTTTTATTATATATATTCTTGTTTGCTTTGTATTTGGGTAATTTGTTTCTTCGAGGAATCAGCCTAATCAAATATTCATTATTTCATACTCTGTTGACAGTCATATTTATTTATGTGTGATTGGTTCAGTTCAGAAGCATACTTCTTGTAGCAGAACGGTTTTTTTTTTTGATGCACATTTGTACTACATTTTTAGGATCTTATTTAATCACGAAAATGAATTCTAATAGTATTGTAAACACACAATTAGACTTCAGAATTTTGACTTCTGATTTACTTCTTTAACCTAATAAACGAGAACAGCAATCGTTAAGATACACAGAAGACAGTTAGACGGGAAATGGTATTTCAAATCTGGAATTCCTGTAATATCTTGCTTTGTGTTTTGGATTGTAAAATATCATCATTTCATTTTGAGGTCAAAGAAGTCAAGGCTAGCAGAAGAATAGAGACTTCCAGCAGTGATGATGGGTCAATCAGACACCTCTATTCTCAGCATGTGGCGTCTGCAGTGTAAAGGTAAGATATTCTTTCAATTTCTGAACATTTTGAGGAAAATAATGTTTTCTTCAGCTTTCTTGTTTCTGTGTTAATGTATATGCATTTCCATACATGTAGCTATTTGAAGATCTGGTTCTTCACATGAAACTAAAATACAATACGTCTAGTGGAAGTTAAATATATATTTAATAATGCAACATGGGCTGCTAAATATCTGGGAAAATAATAAAAACGATTATGTGTATATGTATATATATATATATATGTATTTTTTACACAAGGAGGGTAACACTCAACCTTTACTACACACAAAGTGTGGGTGCTTCTCAAGACAATGCAATACGACAATCCAGAAAGAGAGCATTCCAGTTAACACATTCAAAGACTTCAAAGCTTCACAGCTTTATACATTTAAACAGTGAGATTTTATCAAATGTTAACCCTTCAAAGCTTCCAACAATTCTTACTCCTTTCAGGATTACAACAGTTCTTAACCCATTCTAGACTTTCCACAAGGTTTATAACCCCAAGCTCTGTTCAAAAACTTTGGAAATTTAGTTCTCAATACAGTGGCAAGAAAAAGTATGTGAACCCTTTGGGATTACGTGGAGTTTTGCATGAATTGGTCATAAAATGTGCTCTGATCTTCATCTAAGTGAAAACAATTTGAAAAACATAGTCTGCTTAAAATAATACAACACAAACATTATATTTTTTCATGTGTTTATTGAACATAACATGTAAACATTCACAATGCAGGGTGGAAAAAGTATGTGAACCCCTAGCCTAATGACTTCCCCAAGAGCTAATTGGAGCCAGGAGTGAGCCAACCTTGAGTCCAATCAGTGTGTTTTTATTGGATGTGTTGCTGAAAGCTGTCCTGCCCTTTAAAAACACACACCAGTATTGGGTTTACTGGTTTCAAGAAGCACTGCCTGATGTGAACCATGCCTCGCAGAAAAGATCTCTCAGACCTACGATCAAGAATTGTTGACTTGCATGAAGCTGGAAAGGGTTACAAATGTATCTCCAAAAGCCTTGATGTTCATGTGTCCACGGTAAGACAGACTCTCTACAAATGGAGAAAGTTCAGCACTGTTGCTACTCTCCCTAGGCGCGGTCGTCCGGGAAAAGATGACTGTAAGAGCGCAGCGCAGAATGCTTAAAGAAGTAAAGAAGAATCCTAGAGTGTCAGCTAAAGACTTACAGAAATCTCTGGCACATGCTAACATTTTTGTTGACACATCTACAATAAGGAAAACATTAAACAAGAATGGAGTACATGGGAGGACACCACGGAGGAAGCCATTGCTGTCCAAAAAGAATATTGCAGCACGTTTGAAGTTTGCAAAAGAGCACCTGGATGTTCCACAACACTATGTGTGGAGAAAAAAGGCAAAAGCACACCAACATCAAAACGTCATCCCCACTGTAAAACATGGCCGAGGGAGCATCATGGATTGGGTCTGCTTTGCTGCCTCAGGGCCTGGACGGATTGTTGTCATTGATGGAAAAATGAATTCCAGAGTTTATCAAGACATTTTGCAGGAAATCGTAAGACCATCTGTCCGCCAACTGAAGCTCCGCAGAGGATGGATGATGCAACAGGACAATGACCCAAAGCATACAAGTAATTCAACAAAAGAATGGCTTCAACAAAACAAAATATGCCTTCTGGAGTGGCCCAGTCAGAGTCCTGACCTCAACCCGATTGAAATGCTGTGGCATGACCTTAAGAGAGCGATTAACACCAGACATCCCAAGAATATTGCTACAATGAAACAGTTTTGTGAAGAGGAGTGGTCCAAAATTACTCCAGATCGTTGTGCAGGTCTCATCGGCAACTACAGGAAAAGTTTGGTTGAGGTTATTGCTGCCAAAGGAGGGTCAACCAATTATTAAGTCCAAAGGTTCACATACTTTTTCCACCCTGCACTGTGAATGTTTACATGTTCTGTTCAATATAAACATGAAAACCTATAATGTTTGTGTTGTATTATTTTAAGCAGACTGTGTTTTTCAAATTGTTGTGATTTAGATGAAGATCAGAGCACATTTTATGACCAATTCATGCAAAACTCCACGTAATTCCAAAGGGTTCACATACTTTTTCTTGCCACTGTATATGGCCATAAATGACTTAAGCCTGTCAGCAAACGCCAACGTATTCTATATATATTTATATATATATAGTATCTACAAGGGTTGCGGGGAGGACAAAAAGTGAGATAAAAAGCCTCCATACTATAATAAGTGTGTTTATTATTGCATCCCAGCGCTCCTGTGCCACATTCCCCATATGCAGCAAGGAATTCTGGGTAGGATATGCAAATGCCATCTGTCTCACTTTTCTGCATACTGGGTCTGTAATTACACAGAACCCTAAAATCAATGCTAAGCCACACTGTGGCTTTCTAGCAGAGATAAGGTTTATGCAACTGGTCAAAGCCACTCCTAGGACAGCGCTGTTTCGGGTTTGTTGGACCCTCATCAGCTAGGAGCTAGGCATGATGACTAGTGATGAGCCGAACACCCCCATGTTCAGTTCGCATTCAAACTCAAACAATTTCAAAAGTTCGAGTTCGAACTCGAACATGATTCGAACTCAATGCAAGTCAATGGGACTCGAAAGATAAATTTTTAGAGTGCCCTCCAAGAGGGCATATATGCAAGATATTTGCCATAAAAGGTGTATGGGGGTCCGGGTAGTGCCCTGGGGGACAGGAAACAAGGACAAAAAGTAAAAAAAAAAGTTTTTAAAGGAACAGTGAGTTTTCCATGAAATAAAGGTTAAGAATAAAAACGAAAAATTCCTTCAAATATCGTGCCTAGGAGGTCCCCATAACCTGCCCTTGAAGTGGCGGATTTGTAGGATGTATAGAAACATTTAAAAACAAAAAATGACATTTCAAATGACAGTAAATGGTTTTCCTTTAATCTATTCATAAACATCTGCTTGGGGCGGCAGCCTGTATGAAAAGAGGAGACGTTTTAGGACACGTAGAACACGTTTAGTGATTTTTTTGGTGAAACTTATGCAGGCTTTGGATGAAAGTAACAATAGGTGCTTTAAAATTGGGCCTTTAGTGTCGGCAACAGTGCTGTCACACCGTAACCCCTCTGTGGTATTGTGGAAGAATGCAGTGTTGGACCCTGAGGTCAAATATTAAAATGATATTGTTAGAGATTATTGACTTCTTTAATAGGTCAGGGATATATTAATTATGACGCATATTTTTCTTATTGTTGATATACATAGATATATATATATTATTGACAGTGCCTCCAATACCAGCGGTATAAATTGGTATTTGACCCCTAAGATAGGGATTAATAACCAATCAATGAATATACGTCTTAACAAATATATGGCGCGTTATCCCGAGTTCTTTTGATGCTCTCTAGATATTTTTAAACACAATAAAATCAATAAAGATATGAGACTGCGTAACGGTAAAACAATTCAAACCAAAATTTATTCACACGTCAAGTTTCATACAATCGTATGTTATCAACGGATTAGCAAACTACAATTTACAAGTGATTATAGATTGTGATTAGTAGCGATACTGCGACACGTAATAATCTAATGGACAGATATTTTAGGTTTATAGACCGCACCACAGATATGCATGCCTCAATTCTTAAACACCAAACTCTATTCTATTCACTTAAACCTTTCCCATTATAAACCAATCCTCCACCTGGCTAAGATAAACACTCAGTTACTGGGCATCACCTGCAGCACAATTTATTATTGTGGGGGCCTATTCACTAAATGCAACTTCCTTCAGGGAGATACATAACACACTCGATAGGGAGACTATCTCTTCCACAGATCAATCACAGCACTTCATTCGATATACGTTAACCTAACGCTTCTTAATGACTTACAGTGCATGCATTCATTCGGAAGGGCTGCAAGATGGATATGGAAGGAGTTATGCTAGGTTACGAATGGGGCGGACAGTACTTGACATATAAAAGCTATTTCACGGTCCCAGCGTATCTCACTATAGGTATATAATTGATCTTTAGATGTCCACAAACAGTATTCTTGGAATATAAATAATTTCACTAAATTATGCCTCAAGTATGCAGCCGGGAACAGCTTTCTTCCTTAGCAGTCCTCTGCAGTGGACTGTAAAGGCAGAATTTCTATTCTACTGATTATTAGGCTCAAACAGCAAAAATAATTCATTTATATTCCTTTAGTTTGTGATGGACATCTAAAGTCAGGACTATGCAATTAGAAAATAGATATCATATTATTCAGGTATACTTTACCATCTGGTTAGTGAAGATAGAGTGGTGGAAGATTAGGGTGTGGTCGGTCTTAAAGGGGCGGCCAATGGTGATTGCCTTTCTTCCCTCCAAACGTCCCTCAGGTCTCTCCCCAAGCTTTTCTCAGTGTGTGTCCCTTCTGCTCTGGAGTGTCCTCTCTATATAGTGGTCTTCCGCCCAGTTTTAGATCTAGCCCATCACTATGTGGCCTCATTTGATTGGAGGATATATATTCATCAACTCCAGGGGTCTGTCCAGGTGTTATGTTACCTGGCCAGCAGATGGCGCTCTCAGATCAACCATCAACCTTCTGCAGGAATTAATTTATGGGCTTGGCCAATCTTTTACTGGTTTGGGGTCGTTTTATTCCTATATCCCGGGACTCCATAGATTTTATTAACAAATCAAAATTTATTTCTATTGTGGCATCGCCAGCATCGCCACGGCGTGTGTGCATCTCATCCCCCTTTACTTATATCCACAGGGATGTGTATGTGAGGGGACATACAATCATTCATTCATGGTATCGTTTTTAACAGTCACACGTTACCCGACTTAATCGGCTTCATGCGGGTTAGTACACCAGACATTCGTGATGATCAACTAAATGTGGTAGGGCCTCTGTTTTTATAAGATGCTAAAATTATCATTTCTAACTAATAAATATTCTCATACCATATAGTACATATTGCCGAATAGCATAGCATTACAAGCTGGTTTACCCAAGCCATTTAACCTTCTTTGGGTTTTTTCCTTTATTGGGCAACCTATTGTTCCATGTTTACGTGGCTTTCAGAGTTTCGATCTGACGAAATAAACACAATACTGAGATTTCTATCTTAGTTGTCATTGTGTTCCCTTACTTTTAAACCATTTGATCTAACCCCTGTTTGGTTGTAACAAATAAATAAAATAAACAGAGTCCATTAGACTGTCTTTGATCAATGTTAAATGTCCTTTCTTGTATGCGTAACACTAACGAGTTTAGCTTATCTCTTGTTCTTGTTATATATTAACGACGCAGACAAGTTGTTCGTGTGGCGCAATTCCTGGCCCCAAATTTAAACATTCCTGCGTTATAGAAATTTTATATCTAAAAAGGTCTGACAATATGAATCTGGTACAGGTGTCAGTGCACCCAAATATTGTGCCTTTGGTGGCAGCAAGTGCCTTCACACCGTAATCCCTCTGTGGTATTGTGGAAGGGTGCAGCGGTGGACCCTGCGGTCCAATATTAAAATGATATGAATCTGGTATAGGCGTCAGTTGCAGTGCACCCAAATATTGTGCCTTTGGTGGCAGAAAGTGCCTTCACACCGTAACACCTCTGTGGTATTGTGGAAGAGTGCAGGGTTGGTCCCTGCGGTCCAATATTAAAATGATATGAATCTGGTATAGGTGTCAGTGGCAGTGCACCCAAATATTGTGCCTTTGGTGGCAGCAAGTGCCTTCACACCGTAACCCCTCTGAGGTATTGTGAAAGAGTGCAGTGGTGGAGGTTTTGGTAATGCATAAGAGATCCCCGCTAGCCGCATGCTCCTCAAGGGGATCCTTGGGAGGCCGCGGCAGGCTGCCCTCTACAGTGCCTGATTAGGCTAGGGTCAGACGAAATAATTTTTCCCCGCGAACGTGAAAAAGTGCGTCCGAACGCATTGACGTATTTTTTCACGGAATGCGCAAAAACGGTCAGACGACGCGCATTTTCGGGTGTGATTTTGTACGGATCGTCAATAAAACTCTTTTTGCGTCTGGACGTTATGTAGGCTGGACATTAGCAGCGTCTGACATCTCCTAATCACGCAAACACGCCGCTATGCCGCAGCTGCGCACTCAGTACGTCAGTACTAGCGGTTCAGCGTTCTCAAAAAAATGCGTTCAAATTCCACTTGCGATGCACGGGCGGACTTTTGTGCGGCCGTACATCGTATATTGGCCATCATTGCCCGTCATCTGCTGCTAGTGCGGCTGTAATTATGTGCGCCAGAACGCACGTTAAAAGTGCGCTGGTCTGACCCCAGCCTTAGAGGGCTGTGTCTGCCTGATGTTTTAGTAACAAGAATATTTTATCCCATAGGCTTCAATGTTAAAAATATTCCCATTTTAATTCAATATCTAATAAACTGTTGCTTATAATATTCTGCAGTAAAGAGTCTCTTTATTTCTAGATTTTTTAGTATTTTTTAAGTTTTTAAAAAATATATATTTTTCGAAGTTTTGGCGAACGTCCCAAAAAGTTCGAAGTTCGCGAACTTTCAAACAGCCGATGTTCGATTCGAACACCGAACAGATCCGAACCGAAGGCTCATCCCTAATGATGATGACCAGTTGCAGTGAATGCTTATGACCCGTAGGGCAAATCAGTATCTACAAAGGTTGTGGTGGAGGACAAAAAGAGAGATGAAAAGCCTCCACACTATAATAAGTGTGTTTATTATTGCAGAAGCCACTTGCACATCACAGCAATTCAATGAATTGCATCCCAGAGCTCCTGTGCCACATTCCCCATATGCAGCAAGGAATTCTGGGTAGGATATGCAAATGACATCTGCCTCACTTTTCTGCATCCTGGGTCTGTAATTACACAGAACCCTAAAATCAATGCTATGCCACACTGTGGCTTTCTAGCAGATACAGTTGCAAGAAAAAGTATGTGAATCTTTTGGGATTACGTGGAGTTTTGCATGAATTGGTCATAAAATGTGCTCTGATCTTCATCTAAGTCACAACAATTTGAAAAACACACAGGGTTATTCAAAGTGATCCGAATGGCTGGAGAAAGGTAAAATCAGCTTTTGGTTACCTTTCTTGGCCATACGGCTATCCAGAGAGCAGGCAATTCGCCAAATCCTGGCGAATTGCCTGCACATACGGTGCCTGTTCGGTGCCTGTTCGAGGGAAGTGAAATCCCCATAAAAAATCACTGCTTCGGCTATTCAGAGAGCACAAACCAGCAGTGAAAGATTCACGAAATGCCCTGCCATTCAGTGGTTTAATTCGGCAAGTTTATTCAGGAGAATCCCATAGGCCTCAATGTTAAAAATATTCCCGTTTTAATACAATATCTAATAAACCATTAATTATAAAATTCTGCAGTAAAGAGCCTCTTTATTTATAGATTTTTTAGGATATTTTAAGCATTTTTCTGTATTTTTTTTTAACAAGTCCGATTGTTGTTTTTTTTTTTTAACTTTACTTATTTTTTCTGTAACAGCCCTTTTTATTATCATTCCCTGGACCTCATATGTAAATTTCAGACATTGTCGCTCAGTAGTTTCGTTGCAAACAGCGTTTCACTTTTCAATCATTCATGCAAACTGTTTTCCTAATTTGTTCACTGCCTTCTTCTGCATTGCCGGCTTTTTCCGGCGGCTTCGCTGCGTGTTATCGGCTCCTGCTCGGGGTTTTTTCCAGCGTCTTCAACGGGTTAATCCAGATGTTTTTGTGGGTTTTCGGCGTGCATTCGCCGGGTTTTGCGGTTAGTTTTCGTTGGATTTGCGGTAGCTTTTCCCTGCAATTCGGGGACCCTGTGGTGCTTGCTGAATACACCGCAGGGTCACCGAAATGGGATCGGCAAAAGGAACCGAATTGAAGAGAACAAAAAGTCACCGAATGTACAGTGACTTTTCAAATCTCTTTGAATTACCCTGACAGTCTGCTTAAAATAATACAATACAAACATTATCAGGGTTATTCAGAGAGCGTGAAAAGCAGGAGAATGAATGGAGAATGACTGGAGAATGAAAAATTCTAGGTCAAAATAGCCAAACCAGAAAAATTCTCCCTTTCATCTCACTTTCCAAATCGGCTATTTTGACCTAGAATTTTTCATTCTCCAGTCATTCTCCTGCTTTTCACGCTCTCTGAATAACCCTGTATATGTTTTCATGTTTTTATTGAACAGAACATGTAAACATTCACAGTGCAGGGTGGAAAAAGTATGTGAGCCTTTGGACTTAATAACTGGTTGATCCTCCTTTGGCAGCAATAACCTCAACCAAACGCTTCCTGTAGTTGCAGATCAGACCTGCACAACGATCTGGAGTAATTTTGGACCACTCCTCTTCACAAAACGGTTTCAGTGTAGCAATATTCTTGAGATGTCTGGTGTGAATCGCTCTCTTAAGGTCATGCCACAGCATTTCAATCGGGTTGAGGTCAGGATTCTGACTGGGCCACTCCAGAAGGCGTATTTTGTTTTGTTGAAGCCATTCTTTTGTTGAATTACTTGTATGCTTTGGGTCATTGTCCTGTTGCATCATCCATCCTCTGCGGAGCTTCAGTTGGTGGACCGATGGTCTTACGCTTTCCTGCAAAATGTCTTGATAAACTCTGGAATTTATTTTTCCACCAATGACAACAATCCGTCCAGGCGCTGAGGCAGCAAAGCAGCCCCAAACCATGATGCTCCCTCCGCCATGTTTACAGTGGGGATGAGGTTTTGATGTTGGTGTGCTGTGCCTTGTTTTCTCCAAACATAGTGTTGTGTGTTTTTTCCAAACAACTCAGTTTTGGTTTCATCTGTCCACAGAATATTTTGCCAGTAGTGCTGTGGAACATCCAGGTGCTCTTTTGAAAACTTCAAACGTGCTGCAATATTCTTTTTGGACAGCAATGGCTTCGTTCGTGGTGTCCTCCCTTGTACTCCATTCTTGTTTAATGTTTTCCTTATTGTAGATGTGTCAACAAAAATTTTAGTATGTGCCAGATATTTCTGTAAGTCTTTAGCTGACACTCTAGGATTCTTCTTTACCTCATTAAGCATTCTGCGCTGTGCTCTTGCAGTCATCTTTACAGGACGACCACGCATAGGGAGAGTAGCAACAGTGCTGAACTTTCTCCATTTGTAGACAGTCTGTCTTACCATGGACACATGAACATCAAGGCTTTTGGAGATACTTTTGTAACCCTTTCCAGCTTCATGCAAGTCAACAATTCTTGATCGTAGGTCTTCTGAGAGCTCTTTTCTGTGAGGCATGGTTCACATCAGGCAGTGCTTCTTGAAACCAGTAAAACCAAAACTGGTGTGTGTTTTTAAAGGGCAGGACAGCTTTCAGCAACACATCCAATAAAATCACACTGATTGGACTCAAGGTTGGCTCACTCCTGGCTCCAATTAGCTCTTGGAGAAGTCATTAGGCTAGGGGTTCACATACTTTTTCCACCCTGCACTGTGAATGTTTACATGATATGTTCAATAAACACATGAAAACATATAATGTTTGTGTTGTATTATTTTAAGCAGACTGTGTTTTTCAAATTGTTGTGACGTAGATGAAGATCAGAGCACATTTCATGACCAATTCATGCAAAACTCCACGTAATCCCAAAGGGTTCACATACTTTTTCTTGCCACTGTGTATATATATATATATATACCCGGTATAAATAGATGAGGAAAAAAAACACATCCTAGGACTGAAAAAACAAGAAATACTGATATCAAGAAAGCTCTGAGAAGACAGACCACCCACAAAACGCACCCATTTTAGCTCTGTATCAATGATGTAGCGTAAAATAACACAATACAAGGGTCATTTTTCAGCAAATACTAATTATTGAGCGCATATAAGCATATATGTATCTAATTTACTGGATGAGTCCTGGTCAATCCACTTCAATTAAAAATTTAGTGAAAAATCCTATTTATGTACACTGCCAAGCCAAAAAAATATCACAAACTCTAGTATGCACTGTCTTTTGTTTCAATTACGGCACACAGGCATGTACTGGCCATCTGGAGCACCGGGAGAATCCAGAGGGGCCGGTGGGTCAGTGGGCCAGCTGAGCCTGGCAGTGCTTTTTTTTTTAAAGTTTTTAGTCCAGCACTTAGGCTAGGGACAGATGAGCGCATTTTCTGCGGCCACCGTCAAAATGTACGTCGATGCGTGCGCACGCATTTTTTCACGGAATACGCTTAAGTGGTCAGACGATGCGCAATTCTGGACGTATTTCATGACGGTGGGGTAAAAAGAAGTCTAGGGAAATCCGGCTGTTTGAACGTTATGTAGGCCGCACACTAGCAGCGTCTGACGTCTCCTAATCACGCACACACGCTGCCATGCGGCCGCAGCGCACTCTGTACGTCAGTAGCAGCGGTTTCACGTTCTGAGAAAAATGCGTTCATTTGCTGGTTGCGTGGTGTCGGCGCACTTTCGTACGCACGTACTGCGTATATTGGCCGTCATTGGCCGTTATGTGCTGCTACTGCCGCCGTGATTTAGTGCGTCTGCACGCGCGTTCCGACTGCCCCACTCTGACCCTAGCCTAAGTATAACCAGGACTGAATAACACTAGTGTGGAATGTCAGCACTTGTTTCAAAGGTCTGAAAGATTTCTGCATTGCAAGGGTGGGTTAGGGGGGCTTCCTTGGACACCCACACATGGATTCTGGAGCTGGCTATGGCTTTATTGTGTGTAAATGTCAGGATCCCTGGCTGTAGCCATTCTGGAACCCCCCCCTGGTGGTACACTTCATGTTCTGATCCTGCCCTGCAACCAGCATTGTAAGAGTTAACACCAAAACACACGTGACTCACAAAATAAAGGGCTCTGCCCCTCAATGACACATTGCTGGTTCATTACAGCTCATGCTCACCAAGAGTGAACACCCTTGCTATTGTTGCTATCTGATCCTGATTCCTGCAAATTACAACCATCATCCCCATCATCCTCTACAATCAACCTGGTTAGTCTTTATTTCCATTCACCCTCCACCATCCATATCCTCTGTTTATCAGTGCAGACCACTGCATCCTGGGCTCATACCCCTGCCATCCAGGTGCCACCCAGGTACCCTCCCCACGTTCCTGACAGTAAAGGAGCGGAATCCACAGAGACTGTGAGGATTCCACTCCACAGTTTACTTACAGCTTCTCATTCCAGTGACTGGTGGCTTTAGAGTTTGAAGTCAGCAGCAGCCAGAGCACCACATGTTGCTACAAACCTCTAATGCCAAAATAGCCAAACCAGAAAAATTCTCCCATTTATCTCACTTTCCAAATGGGCTATTTGGTCTAGATTGTTCATTCTCCTGGCAATTCTCAAGGTTTTGACCTCTCTGAATAACCCTGTATGTCACAGTTCTGAGCCCATTCTTAGAAGTGTACCCAAATTACATTTTATTAAAGTATATTTTAATATTTATCATATGATTTATTTTATATAAAGTAATTTAATCAATATTCTAATTTAAATTAAGTATATTTTAATGCATATTTATTTTATTTGTTCAAATTACATTTAGATGAATATATAATTCATATTAAAATACAATTAATTTTAATAATCCATAATTATTTTTTAATTCTGTTGCTGTGGAGCTCTGTGATACGCTCATACACACCGTACATTACTGTGGGTTTTACTGCTGTGGAGCTCTGTGATACACTCTTACACACTGCACATTACTGTGAGTTTTATTGTTGTGGCACTCTGTGATACGCATCAACATGTTTTGGTGTGCATAGGTGGGTCAGCATTTCATCCTTGGAACAGGCAGCACAATGTCTTGTACTGGCCCTGCTCCAGTCCATATCAATATATTAATCCGGCCCTGCGTGTTTGCATATCGGAGTGGGCCGGTACGGTCTGGATGAAGTCCAGGGCTGTTTTTTTGTCCCAGTCCAGCCCTGACGGCACACATTCACTGTGACATCAGTTCAATAAGCTTGTGCAATGCCACAACATTTATTTCCACCCAGAGTTGCATTAATGTCTGTCCAAGATCTTGTATTGATGATGGGAGAGTCGGATCGCTGCATGAAGTCTTCTCCAGCACATTCCAAAGAGCCTCAATGGGGTTAAGGTCTGGACTCTTGTGCCCAATCAATGTGTGAAGATGATGTCTCATGCTTCGTGAACCACTCTTGCACAATTTGATGTAGATGAATCCTGGCATTGCCATCTTGGAATATGCCTGTACCGTCAGGGAAGAAAAAATCCATTGATGGAAAAACCTGCTGCTCATTCAGTATATTCAGCTGACCTGATTTTGTGGGCACATGGTGCTGTTGAACCTAGACCTCATCAGCTGGAGCAACCCCAGATTTTAAGAGGATTGTATAATAGGTGTCATTGTTTTTCGACGGGCAATGTATTTTACCTTCACTTACCTGTACCTTTATTTATTTTTGCAGTGGAATGGGACCTTAACCCCTTCACTGCTGAGGCATTTCACCGCTGTGTGCTGAGCTCATTTTTGCCGCTCTCGCTCATCATGTTTAAACGTGATTTGAAGCCACATTTTATTAGATGACTCAGACATATTATATATCACTCTTTCCGGCAGACTCGGCAGATTCATAATATATCATTATTATATGTATACGTCATGTCCTGCCTGTGTATTATAACAAAAAATGAAATAAAATTAGACCACATTTTTTCCACATTTTATCACATGAGCGTTTGCCGTTATATTTTCTATGGGGTGAGCTTGTACAAAAATTAGAAATGGGGACTTGTTAAATTTTTTGGAGGGAATTACGTGATTTTTAGCACACGCACCCCATAGAAAAAAATCAATAGTGCAACATCATTGTTCACATTATATTTGAAATGTGAACAATATTGCTGCATTAATAAAAACCACACACAAAAAAATGTTTTTAATTACTTTGTACCTGTCATGTTTGGTATCATTCGAAAGGCCTTTCAAATGATACCCTACATGACCCCCTAGCTTTCACGGTTCTGGAGATATGGGGGTTCAAAGGAACCCCCTATCTCCACCAGGGGATTTCCTTGGGAAATCCCCAGGCAGCTAGGGGTTCCCTGGCTAACTGACATCATTGCACCATGTGCGATGACGTTAGGTAGCCAGGTGGGACCCGGAGGTGGAGCCGCCATCCAAGATGGCGGCCCCCACTGGAGCTAAGCTGCGACGCAGTGCCAGATGGTGCTGTATCGTAGCCCGGTACGTTAGGGGTTAAAACCAGGCACCGCTTAAAAGGGAAGACTCTCCCCTTTTAAGCGGTGCCTGGTTTGAGTGGCTGCGACCTCCCGATCGGGAGGGAGAGGGATCTGAATGGATCCCCCCTCCCTTCCCTGCGATGTCCAGGGGTCGCCCAAAAATGATGTCATCACTCATGGCGCGATGACGTCATTTACGTGGGGCGGCCCTTAAATGATGCGTCTGACTTTGGGGAAGTCAGACCGCTGCGGGACCCCGGAGAAGAGAGGTGGGTATCTCTCCGGGCTCCCACTGAGTGGATGACTTGTGGGGCACATCCTCCGCATATAGCGGGAGTCAATGAGGACGTGTCCCACACGTCATCAGCAGTGAAGGGGTTAAATCACACTTGCTTACCTGAACATTGATTTCTGAAGTAAAGATTTAGCAAAAGTTATATGTATTCAGAGGTGGAATGACAACTAATGGGACCCCCAGGCAATAGGAGATCATGGGGCCCCTTGTGCCATGCCCGCTGAAGGTCACACCCATACAACAAACAATCCGTATATATAGAGGGTTATTCAAAGAGAATCGAAAAAGTCACAGCACATTCGGTGACTTTTCGTTCTCTTCAATTCGGCTTGATTCGGCGATCCCATTTCGGCGACCCTGCTGTGTATTCATCAAGCACCACAGGACCGCCATAATGCAGGGAAAAGTTGCTGCAAACCCGCCGAAAACTCACCGCAAAACCCAGGCGAATGCAAACCGAAACCCGCAAAAATATCTGGATTAACCCCACCGAACACGCCGGAGAAACCCGAGCAGGAGCCAATCACAGCGCAGAGCAGCTGCCGGAAAAACCCGACACTGCAGACGAATGGAGTGAAAAAAAAAACCTGTACAGTTGAATGTTTGAAAAGTAAAACACTGTTTGCAAAGAAACTACAGAACAAAAATGTCTGAAATTTACATATAAGATCCAATGAATGATAATAAAAAGGGCTGTTACAGAAAAAAGAAATGTTTACAAAAAAAACCAAAAAAAAATGTTTGCAACAAAATCCCTTAAAATGCCTAAAACATCCTAAAAAAATCTATTAATAAAGAGACTTTTTACTGCAGAATATTATAATCAACGGTTTATTAGATATTGCATTAAGGCTAGGGTCAAACGAAAGCATTTTTACACGCGAACGTAAAAAAGTGCGTCCGAACGAATTGACGTATTTTTTCACGGAGTGCGCGAAAACGGTCATACGATGCGCCTTTTTCGTGCGTGATTTTTTCAGATCGTCAATAAAACTCTTTTTGCGTCTGGACGTTATGTAGGCTGGACATTAGCAGTGTCTGACGTCTCCTAATCACGCACACATGCCGCTATGCCGCAGCTGCGCACTCTGTACGTCCGTACTAGCGGTTTGGCGTTCTCGAAAAAATGCGTTCGTTTTCCACTTGCGTTGCGCGGCCGGACTTTCGTGCGACCGTACTTCGTATATTGGCCGTCATTGCCGTCATTTGCTGCTAGTGCGGCCGTAATTATGTGCGCCAGAACGCACGTTAAAAGTGCGCTGGTCTGACCCCAGCCTAAAACGGGAATATTTTTAACATTGAAGCCTATGGGATTCGCCTGAATAAACCTGTCGAAGCCACCGAATGGCAGGGCATTTTGGCAACCTTTCACTGCTGTTTTTTTTTTCTCTGAATAGACTAAACATTGCTTCTCTATGGGGAATTCACTGCCCTCGAACAGGCACCGAACAGGCACCGTATGTGCAGGCAATTCGCCAACATTTGGCGAACTGCCTGCTCTCTGAATAGCCGAATGGCCAGGAAAGGTAACCGAACACTGAATTTCAGCATTGGGTTACCTTTCGCCAGCAATTCGGAGCTCTTTGAATAACCCTTATAGTGTTGTGTTAAAGAATGAATTTCTTCACACAATTTTCAAAATAATGATTTTCCTGAGTTAAGAAAATCCACTCGGTCCCAAGAGCGAATTGGGGAATCCCTTATGCTTTTGCCAGACTAAAAGATGGCCAATGCTCTGCTACAGCAGCCATCACCCATTCATTGCAGCTAAGGCTGCGCCACAGCACATAAGGTCCCTGTGGCACACATGGGACTCTGCCAATCACTTTTCAGGTTTATAAGATACTGTACTGATACATTTGTACACCCTGCACATTACAGAGCTCCACAGCAATAACACTCATTGTAATGTGCAGTGCGTAAGAATGTATCACAGAGCTCCACAACAATAAAACTCTCAATGTGCAGTGTGTATGAGCGAATCACAGAGCTCCACAGCAATAAAACTCATAGTAGTTTGTATGAGCATATCTCAGAGCTCCACAGCAATAAAACTCACAGCATTGTTCGGTATGTATGAGCCTATCAGAGCTCCGCAGCAATAAAACTCACAGTAATGTGCAGTGTGTATCAACGTATCACAGTGCTCCACAGCAACAAAACTCAAAATCAAATATTTAACTGATTATTTATTAAACTAAAGTTTATATCAAAATGTAGTATTTTATTAAAATATATTTATTAAATTAAAATAATTATAATATGAATAAAAATATAAAAAATAGATTATTAAAATAAGTATACTATAGATAAATTAAATATATAAAAATAAATGAAATAATCACCGATTAAACGAAATGTAAATATATTAAAATATGAAAAAATGCGTTAGTTCAGCATCATTGCTAATTTTATAAGTTGAAAATAATTAAATGCTGCTGCTTTAAGAACAAAAAAAGATATATTTTTAACTGTATTTTACTGTATTTATTTTTTGTTTTGTTTTCATATATTACATAGTGATTTTGGGTATCATTGGAAAAGCCAGATTCCTCAACTGTGTCACTACCATAGCACTTACAGATCTGGATATACAGGGGTCTAAAGAATCCCTGCATCTCCTGTAATGGGATTTTCCTGTCGGGCAGGGAGAATCCCAGAGGGTGACCGACAACCAGCAAGCCACAACTCACCACAATCTTTCCCTCTGAATCCAGCCAGAAAGGTATTCTTCAATCAACAAAATTTTTGCCATATTGTTACTGCTCCGATAATATTACTGTTTTTTACCTTTGAATCTATTTTACTAAGTTGTTTTTTTCCTTTCTTTCCTTTTTTGTTTAATTCTGTGCTGATTCTCAGTCTGTTCTGCTCCTCCCTGTTGCAAATTCTTTGCGTGCATTGTGTCATGCCTCAGCCCTGAGAGCCTGCTGTGGCCAGCCTGGGTCACTAGGTCTCCTTACCTGCTTCCCACCTAAGGGTTAACTCCTGTGTCTGAACCTGAGGTTCTGCATAAAACCAGTCTACACCCTTCTCCCCTTTGCTCTTTCATTTTGTGTATTGCCTTCCCTAAAGGGGTCCTGAGAGCTCCCTCTTGTTTATTTTCCTTGTCTCCTGATTGATTCCACTTTGCCGTGTATATCAGTATTGTTCCATCCTTGCTGTGTCTGCATGCTGGAAGATCCACTGTGTGGCCCACTCTCCAGTAGGTCCAGAGACTCTCAAGACCTTCTATCAAGGTACTGTTACCTAAGGCTCCTGCTTTTCCTCATAAGGATCCAGAGAGAGAGACTACGTGGCCCACCCTCCACTTGCCATTGCTTGTATTTTTGTGTTTTGCAAGGACTGTTTGCTGTGTACCAGATTCTATAATACAAGCTTATTGTTCCAATACAGCCTCCATTGTCTGTTTGCCTGCTCACCTCCAGCGCTTGGGAATATATCACTACACAGAGGCTGTGCCATGGCTCCTTCATGGCACGAGCCCGACACATTGGCCATAGCTCTAAACTCTGTGTTTGTTACCCACAGCTACAATCCACTTCCATCCTCCTCTCTGCTGTCCCACCCGCCTGCCCCGTCCACCACATCCACCCCCCCCATACAGCTACCCTAACTATATATGCTCCTTTTCCAGCTGCATCACTTCTCTCTTGGTTAAGCCTGGGGTCAGACTAACACATTTTTAACGTGCGTTTAGGTGCACTTAATCACGGCCGCAGTAGCAGCAAATGACGGCCAATATACAAAGTCCGGCCGCACGAAAGTCCAGCCGTGCCCCACGCAAGTGGAAAATTAATGCATTTTTTTCAAGAACGCAGAACCGCTAGTACTGACGTACAGAGTGCTCTGCGGCGGCATAGCAGCGTGTGTGCGTGATTAGGAGATGTCAGACGCTGCTAATGTCCAGCCTACATAATGTCCAGATGCAAAAAGTGTTTTATTGACGATCCGTAAAAAAATCACGCACGAAAAAAAGGGTCAAACGAACGCATTATTCGCAGTGACAGTCAAAAATGCGTCCGAATGCATAGACGTATTATTTCACGGAATGCGCGAAAACGGTCATACGTTGCGTATGACCGTTTTCGCGCATTCCTTGAAAAAATACGTCAATGCGTTCGGACGCATTTTTGACTGTCACTGCGAATAATGCGTTCGTTTGACCCTAGCCTTAACCTTATCATTCCCAAACTCTTTGTCTATCATCATGCAGTGTTTGCTATATTCTCTCCCCACCTTATCCCCAAAATCCCCCTGCTCCCTTTTGTTTCACTTATTCTAGCCACTTTGATTGTAAACTCATTGGATGTCTGGCTGAGCCCTTGTATAAAGTACTGGTATTAGCAGGACAATTATCCTACAGGCAGGGCCGTCTGTTCCTTATGTTTTATTATTTATTAGGTCACCTGTTCATGCTTCCCCATTGTAAAGTGCTACAGAATCTATTGGTGCTGTATAAGTACTTGTAACTGTAATGTCACCATCCCACAGCAAGGGCTGATGTCAGCCCGCTGTGGTTGAAGCCCCTGCTCAGAGCCAGATTGGCACCGAGCAGGGACACAACAGGACATGCTTGGAGCAACCTGAGCGCTGGGGAGGGAATCCACATGACGCTCCATGCATGTCCTGGACTGCAAGGCCAATCCAGCCCCCCCCCATCCGAGCTCTGGGAGGTGCACGAAAGCCCGGTGGGTCAGTCTGCCCTAATGTAAATAAATCAATACATTTTGGATCGAGTAAACCTGTTAGGGATGTTAACTCCAGATTGCATCTTCGTACTGATGAGAGACTGAATGGGAATGAAGAGGCTTAAGCATGTCCCCTGTTTAAAGAAAAGAGTAGAAAGTTGGGAGGAGTTACAATGGTTCCCCTTTTGTTTCCGGATTATCACTGGGATTGGGTCTCGGGGGCAGATAACAGAAAGGGGAGGGCCAGGGGTAATAGAAAAGGGTAAGCAAAGGACAGATGAAATCAGTATAACCTTTTGTCTTTTTGGACAGCCAACTCCATTTTACCATCACCATCAGCATATGAAACCAACGACTGGATAAGTATTACTGGCTGTATCAATCTGTTATATATTCTCTTATTATAGTCTGCTAAATATATATATTCCTAGTTCTATTATTACTTGGATAAATAGGTGCAGGTTTTCCATTGTATTGATTTGCAGGTTTTATTTAGTAGATGCTTTTGATATTCGTTACACTTTGCAATACTGTATTCCCTTGTTAATTTTGTGTAGTATCTGCGTGATAGTAATTATGAATAGGTTAATGGTTCTGGTATAACTCGGCCATAATTCAGTGATTTGTTGTTTTGTATGTTATTAGGTGCATTTGGGTTTCAGTAATTTTGCCCGTGTGTGTCTGAAGATTGCTGTGCCTTTTATAGTTAAAGTGCTCACTCTAGTAAATGACTGACGGTCAATTTTAACCACTTCAATGCTGAGGACGCGCTGAGCGCGTCCTCAGCATTACCGCTGGTATGCGGAGGACGCGCTGAGCGCGTCCTCCCATTGGGGTCAGCGTTCGGCCGGGTTCCGGCCGATCGCTGGCCCCCCCGGTGCGGGCTGACATCCTCGATGTCAGCCCGGCATCCGGGACCGCAGCCGCCGGAATTAGGTGTCATCGCGGCAGCGCGATGACACCTAATTCAGGCGCCCCCCCCCCGCATGTGCGGAGGAGGCGCCTGAAAGGGAGGGGGGAGCTCTCTCCCTCCCGATCGGCGGCTCTGCGGGGGTTATCCCAGGCATCATTTGGAAGGGCACAGCCTGCCCTTCCAAATGGTGCCTGGCATTAACCCCTGGGGAGCTGGATCGCGAATCGGCGCTGAAAAGCGCCGGTTCGCGATCCTTTCCCGGAGCTGGCCGACATCTTGGATGTCAGCCAAGCCTCCGGGAACTCCCCCTGAGGACTGGCGTCATCGTGCGTAGCACGATGACGCCAGTCCTGGACTTATCCCCTAACTGCCACCAACGGTGGAGATAGGGAGTTCCAATGAACTCCCTATCTCCCGATCCGTGGCAGCTAGGGGTTAAAGTTTGGTATGGTTGGATCGGCCAGAGCATGGCCGTTCCAACGATACCAAACACTACTGTGAAAATTTTTGTCAAAAAATAAAAAAATGAAAAATAAAAATTAAAAAAAATTAAAACAAAAAAATAATAAAAAAAAAAATAAACATTTATTTTTTATTTTTTTTGGTTTGTTAATGCAGCAATATTGTTCCCATTTCAATTATAATGTGAACAATGATGCTGCACTAACGATTTTTGTATGCGGGGTGTTTGTTAAAAATAGTGTAATTTTCCCCCCAAAAAAATGTAACGAGACCCCATCTCTAATGTTTTTTAACAAGCGCACCCCATACAAAATATAACCGCTATTGCTCGCATGTTAAAATGTGAAAAAAACCACTTTACACATTGTAAATTATTGAAAATACATATTTTATTGCATTTTTTGTTATAATATACAGACATGACATAACGTATACATATAATAATGACATATTATGAATCTACCGAGTCTGACGGAAAGAACGATATATAATATGTCTGGGTCATATACTAAAATAAGCCTTCAAAACACGTTTAAACATGATGAGCAAAACCGGTAAAAATGACCTCAGCACAGGGCCGGGAAAAGCCTCAGCAGCGAAAGGGTTAAGAATCACACACATGAATAGTGGGTGTTTTAGCACCAAATAGCACTCCAAAATTGATACATTTTAATGAGCTGCAGTCATTTTTGTACTGAACAGGCCTGAAGCATACAAAGCAACCTGTGATAAAATGGCCGCCCCAATGTTTATTTGCCAGTATTTTGCTTTACAGTTTATTGTCTCTGTATATAGTGTAGAGTGTTGTGTGATGTGCTATGCTGTTGTCAAAGTGTGTATCTGTATGTTACAGTTATAAGTTGCTATATTTTGCACTCATTAAACAGTAGGAGAGGCCCCTTGCTCAAGAGCTTGCACTCTAACATCCTGGGTTTCCCTAAGCACACTGTTTAGAGAAGCAAGGGTAAACATTCCATTGTGATGACTGTTATTTCTACTGTCCAGTGACTGGAGCTTTTCTAGTGTCCAGTGACTGGAGCCTGTTGTTATCTGTAATGTATTCTGGAAGGGAGGGGGGTTGTCTCACCTGGGGGTATGTGAAATAAATAAAGTAACTCCAAGAGCTAAGCAAGTTGATGAATAAACAAATTTTTTATACTGTATTTAAGTTCACTATACTATTTGAGGCAATTTTTGAAGTGACACAGCAGTAATGTACAATCTTTTTTGCGTACTTGCTACAGTGTGAGTAAATAATTATTTGAGAACGCTAACTTTGTCTTTATTGAGGGAGAGGAGAGACTTATCTCCGAAATGGAGGAAACATGAGCAACAACTCCCTCATCTTTCCCACTCGTACCATCATCATAAGAAAGCCTGGGAGTGGATAAGTATTAAGTGTATTAATTCTGCGAAGTTGTCTCTATTTTGACATTATACTGTATGTGTGTGTGTGTAATCTATTTGGTTAAATACGCACTAATTTACCCGTTATAGTGATTTGCATTTTAGCTAGAATATGCTCGTTGATATTTGCTTCACTTTGTAATACTTGATCAAACCTTATTTGTATAGTCTGTATGATCTTATAAACATAGGTAATCAGTGACCGCATGGCTGGCAGCCATCTTAAACCTCAAAAAGTCACATGGTCTGCTGTCAATGAGGAAGTGCGGCAGCAGTAACTGTATAATCTGTTTAAACTTACATTTGCGCAACTAAATTAATCCAGATGGTTTCTGCCAGACTTATAAATATAACAATTACTAACCAAATACACATCTAAATGTGTCTGTTATAATTTCTGAAGAGGCTTATCAACTAAACAGTGATTTTGTATGTTAGCAAATGCTGTTTCACTATTTTGGGTAGGTTGACTTAACTTCGGGCCTATAGATTAATATACTAAGCAAGAAACCGTTTCATTGGTAGATGTGGGTTAAAGACGTGGGTTAAAGACTTGGTAAAGGATTCCAGGGCTGGCGAGCCTTAAGATGGAGGATAAGGAGAATGGAGTAAGGGTTTTTTATGGAAGGCTTCAAGATACTGATTAGGGGGGTAGGAAAGTAAAGCAGTTGAAATCCTCATATGAACCGCCAGAAATATTGAGAGAAAAGTGGGGGAGGGAGGTGCTGTTAGGTAGAATGGCTGGTCCTTTAGAGAAGTCCCCATTTAGCTTAACCCAGAGGGCATTCGAGGAACGAGGCTGTAACGTAGGGGTTCCTGTCCACGTGCAGACTGCTCCCCTTGAAGTCAGTATTCCGCAGAAGTACTGCTTATGGCCCAACTCAAAATGGAGACTGCATTGATTTACATTGGGCAAGGGACACACACACAGAGAGGAAAGGTGCAGAGACAATGTAATCACATCCAGCTAGGAACAATGCATCAGATAACCGTGAGCTGGGCGACCTTGGTTGCTGGGGGGGCGAGGGGCTGACAGAAGCATGTGAAAACAAAAGGAATCCATTACTTAGAGGGGGAGGGTATATTACACAAAGACTGGAGCGTAATACAGAGGTTAAATGGAGGTATGCCCGGTGTTATGTAAGAGGTTATTTGGAGGCGGCTCCTGCAAACGGCCATATGTTTTTTGAGGCATGAGGATGGAACCAATTTTGTCCAGGTTGCAATTCAAAGCGGCTGTGGAAAAGGCTGTAACGTTGCTGGGATGGAAAGAAACATAGAAAATGTCGGCAGATAAGAACCTTTCGGCCCATCTAGTCTGCCCAATTACATGGATACTTTACCTGGATTTATCTTTTGTTTAGGATAGCCTTATGCCTATCCCATGCCTGTTTAAATTCAATCACTGTTTTAGCCTCTACCACTTCTGCTGGAAGGCTGTTCCATGTATCCACCACCCTCTCAGTGAACTAATGTTTCCTGATGTTACTTTTAAACCTTTGCCCCTTTAATCTAAAACTATGTCCTCTTGTTTTGCTACTTTGTTTCCTTTTAAATATACTCCCTTCCTCTACCTTGTGGATTCCCTTTACGTATTTAAATGTTTCTATCTCGTCTTTTTTCCAAGCTATACATGTTAAGATCATTAAGCCTTTCCTGGTAACTTTTCTCCTTCAAGCCATACACCATTTTAGTAGCCCTTCTCTGAACTCTCTCTAAGATGTCTATATCCTTCTGGAGATACGATCTCCAGTACTGCACACAGTACTCCAAGTGAGGTCTCACCAGTGCTCTGTACAGTGGCATGAGCACTTCCCTTTTCCTACTGCTACTACCTCTCCCTACACAACCAAGCATTCTGCCAGCATTTCCTGCTGCTCTATTACATTGACTACTTACCATTAGATCCTCTGCAATAATAAACCCTAAATCCCAACCCTCAGACGTTGAGGTTAGGACTGTATCAAATATTCTATATTCAATCTAGGAGAAGGTGGGGGAAGATATAATGATATAATGATAGTGCATTTAGGGGGTAACGACATAGGGGATGTTCTGTTTTTGGGTAAAAAAATAAAAAATAAAATTAATAAACCTTCATTTCTCTGGCAGATCGCGAGCAGTTAGGATTAAACAGCGATGGGGAAAGGGAATTTGTTTAAAGGGCACCGGTCTTAGCAGGCTAGCTGGTATTTCATAATTTACTAAGTTAGAGAGGAGAGGGTTGTGAATAAGCGGGGTAGGTATATAACCCTGATTCAATTTACAGTCGCGATAAAAAGTTGGTATGTGTTTGAGCGTTAATATTCTGTTTTTTGGTTTTTTTCTTTCAGAGCGGGCGAAGAGAGTATGGATCCTGGGACCCTCCTATGTGCACTGGGCGGCTGTTCACGCTGTGGGCACAACGATGGGAGTGAACCTAGGGTTCAGCCTCACTAAAGCGAGCATTAGGTGGATAGGAAGGAGGGGTATGGGGTGGGCGCAGTTTTTAGGGGTAGCACAGCAATCTAGGAGAAGGTGGGGGAAGATATAATGATATAATGATAGTGCATTTAGGGGGTAACGACATAGGGGATGTTCTGTTTTTGGGTAAAAAAATAAAAAATAAAATTAATAAACCTTCATTTCTCTGGCAGATCGCGAGCAGTTAGGATTAAACAGCGATGGGGAAAGGGAATTTGTTTAAAGGGCACCGGTCTTAGCAGGCTAGCTGGTATTTCATAATTTACTAAGTTAGAGAGGAGAGGGTTGTGAATAAGCGGGGTAGGTATATAACCCTGATTCAATTTACAGTCGCGATAAAAAGTTGGTATGTGTTTGAGCGTTAATATTCTGTTTTTTGGTTTTTTTCTTTCAGAGCGGGCGAAGAGAGTATGGATCCTGGGACACTCCTATGTGCACTGGGCGGCTGTTCACGCTGTGGGCACAACGATGGGAGTGAACCTAGGGTTCAGCCTCACTAAAGCGAGCATTAGGTGGATAGGAAGGAGGGGTATGGGGTGGGCGCAGTTTTTAGGGGTAGCACAGCAATCTAGGAGAAGGTGGGGGAAGCCAGATATAATGATAGTGCATTTAGGGGGTAACGACATAGGGGCAATGACAACGATAGATTTGCAGAATAGGGTCCCTGAAACTCTTAGGTGGTTCAGGAAGGAATGGCCGGATGTTCAGATAGTGTGGTCTAACGTAATTGCTATATTAGTGTGGAGGAACTGCAGGGTGCAGGATACATAGAGAGAAAGAAGCTAAACCAGGCAGCGAAAAAGATTATGCTGGAGATGGGAGGAAAGGTTTTGGAGCATCAGAACATAGTGACAATGCAGGAGGAATTGTTTTGGAATGACGGCGTCCATTTGTCCAAGGCATGGAACAACTTTTTGGGAGCAACATCAAAGGGCTGATAAAGACCCTTGTAAGTGAAAAGGTCACGGTCTTTTATTGGTGGCGGAAAAAGAGGGTCCTCATTTTTGGTGGCTTTGAAATATGCGGCCCTGGCACGTGGAGAGGCGATAGAGGGGGAGGATCTGGGGGTCTGTGTGGTGGTTTGTG
Organism: Leptobrachium leishanense; assembly: GCA_009667805.1. NCBI lineage: Eukaryota > Metazoa > Chordata > Amphibia > Anura > Megophryidae > Leptobrachium > Leptobrachium leishanense. The sequence continues at coordinate 122,020,076 of CM019067.1, read as the reverse complement.
CGGCCAAACACAGGTAGCCTCCTGGTTTGAAGATCCTCCGGCCTGCTATCTGCTATAAAGATAGCAGCGTGTGGTCGCGCTAGCTTAGCCACGTGGGGCCGGCCGCTATTTCTGGGCAATGCTGGTGGTTCATTGCGGTTGCCAGTGTTATCTGGCTGGATCTATGGTACCAGTGTTACCTGGTGTTACCTATTCCAAGAAAGCGAGGATCGCTGATAATTCTGCCACAAAGGCAATGATTTTTGGCCTTTGATTATAAATAAAAGACGTGGCCTTTTCAAACCGCCAATACTTTTGGCATGTGTTTTTATTTATGGGGAGAGCGGGGGTGGGGGGATGGTTTGGGGGGTTGAAGGGAAGTAAAGGTAACTTAAGAGAAATAAGGGTAAAATGCTTCATTATAAAATTCCAAAGAACATTGTAAGGAAATGTTCCCATGCTAACCAGGATGAAATGAGAAGATTAAAAAGCAAAACATTCAAGTAAAACACCATTTATAGACCTGTATCATTACGCACTCAAAACGTAAAGTAGTTTATAAATCAACAAATGAGATTGAATTGACATTCCGTTTAAAAAAAGTCTGTAGTTTGTGTTCAGAATATAAGATCTTAAGTTTAAGATGTATTGTAGCACGGATTACATAGATGCTGAGCAGCAAAATATTAGTAAAGGCCATTACAAGCGATATACAGTGTATTACTCAAAATAGCAGCTGTTAGCAATACAATTGTTCAAGGAGTTTCTTACATTATTTACTGACTCACAATATCGCTGACAGTTCAAACATGCTAAGGTTAGAGGCTATTTTACAGAATTGTTGTAAAAACCCGACTGCTAAGAAAGACATGCCTTGTGTCAAACGTCTGACATGGACTAAGTTAAACTGTTACTTACAGGTGTACCTAGTAATTGTATGTGACTGGTAAAGAAACTGGACAAGGCAATCTAATACTATATCTAGTTTCATTTTAATTAATCAACCTCTGTTCGTATTCAAATGTTTCTAAACTATCATTTATTGTGCTCAATCAAGAGAAAGAGGCAAAAAACGTACATTGGAAACACCTAAAATTGTTTCATGACACTTGTTCAAGAAAGTAAACATTTTTTACACCACCCACTTTCCAACACCTCAGTATCATTAGATATGCGGTGCTAAGGGTAAAATTAAAAAAAGATCTCAGAGCTTTCAAAACACTCAATAGAAACTGTGAAGGAAAGCTGCAGAAGAAACTGCTGGTGCTTATTTTATCATTCAGTTGTTGACTTTAATACCTTTCCATTTTACCAATGATAAAATGTTTAGTGGAAGGTATGGGATCTCTAACTTACCAAGACCTGAAGAGTAGAGCATGATGGTGTAGTCTTTTCATTGAATATATTTCCAAGAGGGTTATGAAATTGGAAGTGTTCTGACTTAAATTGTTGTTTATAATATCCCAGTTGAGAGATAGTTCGAGTAGTCCTTTCTCTCTCTTATGAAAACTGCTTGCTGTTAGACCCCCCAAAAGGCTATTATCATGTCCCACGCCGCCTACATTGCTCGGCGGCCAGCAGCATCTTTCACGCTACTTGATGGCCGCCCGCGGAATGAATAATCATCCGCAATTTATTTATTTATATGCAAAGTATTTTACCAGGAAGAATACATTGAGATATCTTTCATTTTCAATTACGTCCTGGGTTCAAGAACATTGAAATTTTACAGTTGTTACAGAAATACAAAGTAATAAATGCAAGATATTAGAATCAAAACACAAATATACAAATTAACACAGAAAATAAATATGTAAGTAATATAGTCACTATGTTACATGTTTACAGGTGCATTCCGTATTGAGGTATGTTAATAGGGAGCTCTTAAGTGACTTAAGGTATAGAAGATAGGTTGGTAAGAAAGGCGCTCAGAACTATTGGATGGATCGCTACACGTTCTCTCAAATATGGTGTTCCCTTCACCACAAGTAAAGAAAATTGGAAAGTGAAGCAGGTGGAAGAACAGCGCTCCTCCTCAAGGTAAGATTACCTTTCCCTAGTTATCAGCACCTAGGTATATAGAGTAAAACAGCAATTATCTTATGTTTAAACAGTACAGGTGAAATTATTCTTTTCCGGTAATTAAATTTCCACAGTTTAGAGAATCATAAATTGACCTCGCAAGAGAGAAGCACAACAATGGTACAGACCAGTGTGGCAGTATGTAGATATATTCAGTACTACAGCGCACATAGTTTATGAGAGCTTTCTAGCTCTATATTAGAAGTGTCACAGGTTGTTGTGGACCAGCCCATCAGCCAGACTTTTGTTAGCGAAAATTTCTTTCCTTCTTATACAGCTCATAGAAAAAGAAAGATTTTCATGGCACAGTATCATCTTAATTTTGTCAATACAAAATAGGGGGGAGAAGAGCACACTCACCCTTTCTAGAGCTTAACCTTGCTCTAGGTGTTCAGCGTATCCAAATTGTTTGGCACAATTAGAAAAAGCCTCTTTCTGACCAGGTATTTATGCAGGACAGAGAAAATAATGAAAAGTAGGAATTTATTTCCAATAACTACCATAAACAAACATAAAAGGACCTGCCAGACGCGTTTCGCGCTTCAAGCGCTTCATCAGTGGCAAAATAAAGAAAATTTGCAACCTAATGTGTGTCTGTTATATATATATATATACCCCCTTAAAAATCATCAAATCGCCACCAATACTCTGATTTGGGCGCACCAGTCCGTACTTCCGGTTTCGCTTCAGTCCAAGCGTTACGTCTGCGGAGCTCCACTTCCGGTTTCCGGCCCCAGATAGACATGGCTTTTTCTGGATCTCTGCGTATGCGTATCGGCATATTATCACTTCCAGTTTCGTTTTCTTGGTGTATCGAGTCTCAGCAACGTCCGAGGTACATCCCTCTATTTTGCTCTCGAGCTTCGTTGGAAATTGCGGCACATCAAAGCCCCAGCGACAGAGACAGAAAAAAATTACAATAAAAACAATCTCTCTTATAAAAAAACTTTTTATAGGTCTCTAAGATGTCATGTTTCAAAAACATAAAGACAAAAACCACATATTGCAGCTTGCTGCGCTTAACTGATCACTGAGTTGTCTTTATAGTTTGCACCATCTCTTGAAATAGATATTAATTTAACCATTTGGGGGTTATCCCATATTGAAACCCCAAAAGGGAGTCCTAAAGAAATATTTCAGTAGAGACAATCCTTTTTATAAAGAACCTTTTATACTAAAAACAAAGCCAGAGCTGCGTGATGCAACTCACTACGCTTAACTGATCGCTAAGTTATCTTTAGGGGTAACACCATCTATTTGGAAAAATATTAATTTCACTGATTGGGGGTTATCCCATATTATTATCCCCACACTGGGTCCTAGGAAACGCCCAATCACATCAAACTCCAAGAGGCATAAAAACAGAAAAATATTACAATAAAAACAAACCCTCTTGTAAAAAAGCTTTTATAAAAAACCTTTATAGGTCTCTAAAATATCATATTCCAAGAACATAAAAACAAAAACCACATAGTGCAACTTGCCACGCTTAACTAATCGTTATTGTTGTCTTTATAGTTTACACCATCTATTGAAGTAGATATTAATTTTACCAATTGGGGGTTATCCCATATTATAACCCCAAAGGGGGGTCCTAACGAAATATTTCAGTAGAGGCAATCCTTTTTATGAAAAACCTTTTATACTAAAACCATAAAACCAGAGCCACATAATGCAACTCGCTACGCTTAACTGATCGCTAAGTTGTCTTTAAGGTTAACACCATCTATTTAGATAGATATTAATTTTACTGATTAGGGGTTATCCCATATTATCCCCACAAGGGGTCCTAAGAAATGCCTAATCACTATGAGTGGAAAACCTCATAGAAAGTGGCACACCTCGAAATCTTTATTAAGGCCTTTAGGGATTAATGTATCAAAATGAAAAATAAGTGTAGCGCTGGGTTTAATTCCCTGTCGTGGCAGTACCTATCTTTGGCCACTGGAGGGAGACAGCGCGATGAGAGACATTGAACATTGGGACTACATTTCCCAGCATGCTTTGGGAGCGGACACAGGAAGTGGGTGGGACACAGACCCTTACATCCTGAGCCTCGTGGAGAGAGCTGGCAGAGCGCGCCAGGGAGTGAGAGGAGCAAGACGCAGAGCAGCAGAACGAGACAGCGACTAGGCCGGAGTGCAGCTGGAGCCTGACAGAGCTAAAGACCGGGTTGTTCAGCCTTACCAGAGGAAGACCCAGTGATTCACAGGAATACCCACGCTGATTGATACCAAGTGAGCGAGAGGACCCCGAGTTAGGAGCACCGCAGATCTAGGGAGAGCAGGCGGTGAGCTGGACATCTTGCAGCAGCTACAGAAAGGCAAGACAGCAGATCCAGTAGCCCAGAGAATCCCAGCCAAGATCGAGCGGAGAGACGTCCTGGGTCGAGCGGAGCACCGAGTTTTCCGCTGCGCGTTTCCCGCATTACGAAGTACTGTAAATATATCTACGAACACCGTGTTATTCATTATATGCCATTTATTCTAGTAAACTATATAATTTATAAAATCCACAACGGTGCTGGAGTATATTTATTCCCTAGTGCGGGGAGACTGACCCGAGGTTCAATTTCAGCGGCTCCTCCGGGAGTGAGCGCTACATAAGTTTCATCTCCTCTTGGTTTATCTTCTTTATAAAGTCACCACCTCTCCAATCTCTTTGTACTTGACAGAGTGCAAAGAATGTAAGACCTTTAGGTGAACTATTATGTGTGACTGAAAAGTGCGAAGAGACTGTGTGTTTCTCAAATCCTTGACGAATGTAACGCACATTATCATGACATCTTAGAGACCTATACAGGTTTTTTATAAGAGAGATCGTTTTTATTGTAATTTTTTTCTGTCTCTATGTCGCTGGGGCTTTGATGCGCCGCAATTTCCAACGAAGCTGGAGAGCAAAATAGAGGGATGTTCTTTGGACGTTGCTGAGCCTCGATACACCAGGAAAACGAAACTGGAAGTGATAATATGCCGATACGCATGCGCAGAGATCTGGAAAAAGCCATGTCTATCCGGGACCGGAAACCAGAAGTGGAGCTCCGCAGACGTAACGCTTGGACTGAAGCGAAACCGGAAGTACAGACTGGTGCGCCCAAATCAGAGTATTGGTGGCGATTTGATGATTTTTAAGGGGGTATACTGTATATATAACAGACACACATTAGATTGCAAATTTTCTTTATTTTGCCACTGATGAAGCGCTTGAAGTGCGAAACGCGTCTGGCAGGTCCTTTTATGTTTGTTTATGGTAGTTATTGGAAATAAATTCCTACTTTCATTATTTTCGCTGTCCTGCATAAATACCTGGTCAGAAAGAGGCTTTTTCTAATTGTGCCAAACAATTTGGATACGCTGAACACCTAGAGCGACGTTAAGCTCTAGAAAGGGTGAGTGTGCTCTTCTCCCCCCTATTTTGTATTGACAAAATTAAGACGATACTGTGCCATGAAAATCTTTCTTTTTCTATGAGCTGTATAAGAAGGAAAGAAATTTTCGTTAACAAAAGTCTGGCTCATGGGCTGGTCCACAACAACCTGTGACACGTCTAATATAGAGCTAGAAAGCTCTCATAAATTGTGAGTGCGCTGTAGTACTGAATATATCTACATACTGCCACACTGGTCTGTACCATTGTTGTGCTTCTCTCTTGTGAGGTCAATTTATGATTCTCTAAACTGTGGAAATTTAATTACCGGAAAATAATAATTTCACCTGTACTGTATAAACATAAGATAATTGCTGTTTTACTCTATATACCTAGGTGCTGATAACTAGGGAAAGGTAATCTTACCTTGAGGAGGAGCGCTGTTCTTCCACCTGCTTCACTTAATTGACTTAAGCCTGGGGGAAGATTTGATGGCGTCTGGGAGGTTATTCCATAATTGTGGTGCTTTGTAGGAAAATGAGCATCGAGCCACTTTCTTTTTGTATTGTGGTATTGCAAGTAAGGTGCTGGTCCTGGATAGGAGGTTATAGGATGAGGGAACTGCTAGGGGAAGCAGCCTTTTCAGGTAGGGTGGTAGCTTCCCATAAAAGCTTTTAAACACAAGGTTGGAAAGGTGAAGGGTGCATCCAGATTCCAGTGACGGCCAGTTTAGCTCTTTTAACATGTCACAGTGGTGGCATGCCCCGCAAACACACCTTCAGAAACTTACTACATTGTATAACTCATTCTGCCAGTGTGTTTGCGGGGCAGCTGCATACACTACAACTCCGTATTCAATAGCCGGCGTAAGCATTTGTTGTACAATCTGCTTTCTTACCATGGAGCTCAGGCGATCACATAATGTGGCTGGGGACAGGGCGTGGCATTATGACGTGGCGCTCGCCAGGTTTTAAACGTCGGCTGAAACATGCTCTTTGCCCTGACGTGGTTTTTTACCTCCTCTCAGTGCTCATTTGCGGTTTTTGCTGATTGATACCTACTGTGTATGACCCTTGACTATCTGACTACTCTAACTATTAACCCCTTGTCTTCCTTTCTGACTACCCGCTCTGGCAAACGACCCTGGCATACGGCTGACACACTACCCTTGCGATTAGATCCTCTGGCATAAATCTGACTCTACCCTGGCGATTAAACCCTCTGGCATATGGCTGACAAACTACCCTGGCAATACAATCCTTGACATTTCTGGTGACTTACTCGGTATTAACCTCTGCTGGTTATTTGTGTTATCTACCCTGTGTGTCTGGCTCAAGAGTATCTTGGCCTCAGGCTCATGATCACTCTTACTGTGTTTGTACATCCTTAAGCTTCCTCCTCTGGTTTCTGGAAATAGGCAGTTGCATCGACAATTCAAAGAATTGGGAGTGTAGGATAGTTGTTCTGCATGCAAGGACTAGTTTATTAGTTATCGTGGTGGAACCCGACAGCTATCTCTTGAACCTTTCCTACATTCTTCAAATTAACATATCGCTATGTGATATGTGGCTCTCTGGCTCAGCACATTTGCGAAGTTCTTGGCCAGCATGCTCCTTCAGAGTGGACAATCAGATAGAGTGGTATTACCACACAGTGCTGTGTCTGCTCTCTGTTCCCTAAATACCAGAAATGATTTGTGGTGGCCATGGGCTTGCGGCAGACCCTGAGACCGGCACTTGTAGTCAATTGCCCCCTCGCTTGGCAGCTTCCCAGCCTGCTGTTCTGGTGGATATATTCCTAATGCGCCTTTTCTGAATTTGCAAAGGACTACTTCACAAGGTCTTAATGATCAGCAGCAAAAAGGGGTTATGCATTGCTCCAGCTCACAACCATTGTTCTGTTCACGATGCAGATTGCCCTTAGAGATTCGGATAGGGTTTTCTCAGTTCTAAATAGAAAGTAATAAATGATACACCAGTTAATCCATTGCTTGGATAAGGAGGAATTATACTGTGACATTTTGAATGGCAAGTTTTGTCACATTCCTATAGACTCCAAGGAGACGTTAACAGTAGTGTCACACACTTCCGATGCAGGTAACTCCTAGGCACTTTTGGTAATAGGATGCCACTAATGATTAATGGCACGTGCCAAATTTTTCCATTAGCAGTTACCTGTTTGCGGCTGAGCCAAATAAAGGCCCAAACTTTGCATAACAAAAGAAATTAAATGTTTGTTATTTTTCATTTAAAAATCTACGTGCCAAGAGTATGTTTCCAGGATGAAAGTACATCTAACCACCTTCACTGCCAAGACTAATTATACACGATCTGCAAGGCACCTCCTGATGACCTGATATTGAATAAAGTGGTATATATGCTGTTCTGTCACAGGAACAATGCAAAGTAATTAATTTTATTGAAAAATAAATTCATTTGTACTTGGGCTCCAGAACATGCCCCTATAGTTTTAGCAGCCTGGGCATGATGCTTGAGGTGTTAACACTTTTTAAAACTAGCTGGGAAAGTGTCTCTATGGGATCTCCCCAGCTGCTCCTGCACTGAGACCAGAACTGCAGTAACTCCTTTTGGCCAGTAGATGGTGACATCTGCCGCCAAATAGTTTATTACAGTAGGGAATACATTGGAAATATTCCAAAATATTTGTTAATGTATAATTAATGGTTTTCTGGAAAATCCTTTGTTAGTGAAGGGGTTAAGTCAGTAAAATATGTGAATGATACACCATTGGTTATATATATATATGCACACACACACACACTTCTTTACAACATCAGCTTCAAAGCTTGAAAATAAATATATAAGATTCCTACATAAGTTTTTATAACCAAAATATAAAATTTCTTAACATACTATCAAGTTGTAGAATGAACATTTACTACATTTTAATAAATTGTATAATTTAAAAGTATGCAAGCTAAACATGGGATTTTAGTTCATTATTATTTGCTGAAATAAAGAGATATTTGATGTGTTAGCAATATTTTATTATGCACTGGCACTGGCATTGTTCAAAACAGTTATCTCTCCTGGAGCAATTAGGTTCCCTAGAGACCTGTGCAATGCAGTTACCATTTAAAACCTCTCCATTTTCTTCTAAAACCTTTAACACATTCTTCGCTATTGCGTAAACTAACCACTGTACATAGGGTGTAGAAAATACAGTTATATCTAAGATTTTTAGCATGTGAAAACATGGTTTACTGGTTCTAAATGGCCATGGTGCTGGTGTGACACAGTCAAAACAGAAAATATAATAGATACAGAAATAGGAAAATATAACTTGGAAACATTACATTCAACAAAGTGAAAGTTCAATGGATCACTGCCCTTTAAGATTTTCTAACATTCCAAATCTAAAGGTGAAATAAATGTTTTATGACCAAGCAAACACTTTCACTGAAGTTACCACAATTCTTATTTCTGTTCATTGTTTATTAATCTATTTCACATAAAAATGTAGACAACAATATTATGAATTTTGGAATCCAGGAGAATTTGATTTTGGAAGAGGAAAGTGAGAGAGGAGCCACGTGTCACGTGGTCAGCCAACCCAGGAGGGTGAATGTACAAGCACAGAGATAAGGTAATAAAGAAGTTTATTATAGGAAACAAGATACACATGAGGGGCAAGGCTGGAATAGGGCTGACTAACAAATAGAGGTGGAACTGAGAGACAGGACATGAAGGGATTAACCAAAGAACTCACAGAACTCGGGACAGAGAAGGGGTTTACCAGGGGTCAAGTCCTGGGAAAAAAAGTGAGGGAACTCACCCACGAATTCCACAACCCCCATTACCTTAAGAAAATATATATATATCACGAGTATAGCAGTGCGAGCCGGTGATACCATTTTTATTGGGTTAACTTTACATTTAAAAGACAAACTTTCAAGAGTGTAAACTGGAAACTATACTGATCAGTGAAAGGTATCACTACGTACAGGTATATTCGTGATTTTGGCAACTGGACTAACGCGTTTTATATATAATATAATATATATATATATATATAATATATATATATATATATCCAGGCACAGACCCCCAGAATAACATACACAGCGCTGAGCCCCCAGAATAACATACACAGCGCTGAGCCCCCAGAATAATATACACAGCACTGAGCCCCCAGAATAATATACACAGCGCTGAGCCCCCAGAATAATATACACAGCACTGAGCCCCCAGAATAATATACACAACACTGAGCCCCCAGAATAACATACACAGCACTGAGCCCCCCCAGAATAACATACACAGCACTGAGCCCCCAGAATAATATACCCAGCACTGAGCCCCCAGAATAATATACACAGCACTGAGCCCCAAGAATAATATACACAGCACTGAGCCCCCAGAATAATATACACAGCACTGAGCCCCAAGAATAATATACACAGCACTGAGCCCCCAGAATAATATACACAGCACTGAGCCTCCAGAATAATATACACAACACTGAGCCCCCAGAATAACATACACAGCACTGAGCCTCCAGAATAATATACACAACACTGAGCCCCCAGAATAACATACACAGCACTGAGCCCCCAGAATAATATACACAGCACTGAGCCCCCAGAATAACATACACAGCACTGAGCCCCCAGAATAATATACACAGCACTGAGCCCCCAGAATAACATACACAGCACTGAGCCCCCAGAATAATATACACAGCACTGAGCCCCAACAATAACATAATAACATGCACAGCACAGAGCCCCCATAATAATATACACAGCACTGAACCCCAAGAATAATATGCACAGCACTGGTTATATGAATATATTTTCCCCAGTTCACATGGATATAATTGCCCCCAGCTCATATGGGTATATATTGCCCCCAGCTCTCATGGATAATGCCCCCAGGTCTCATGGATAATGCCCCAGGTCTCATGGATAATGCCCCCAGGTCTCATGGATAATGCCCCAACTCTCATGGATAATGCCCCAACTCTCATGGATACTGCCCCCTGGTCTCATAGATAGTGCCCCTGGTCTCATGGATACTGCCCCTGGTCTCATGGATACTGCCCCTGGTCTCATGGATAGTGCCCCTGGTCTCATGGATAGTGCCCCTGGTCTCATGGATACTGCCCCTGGTCTCATGGATAGTGCCCCTGGTCTCATGGATACTGCCCCTGGTCTCATGGATAGTGCCCCTGGTCTCATGGATAGTGCCCCTGATCACATGGATACTGCCCCTGGTCTCATGGATACTGCCCCTGGTCTCATGGATAGTGCCCCTGGTCTCATGGATACTGCCCCTGGTCTCATGGATACTGCCCCTGGTCTCATGGATAGTGCCCCTGGTCTCATGGATACTGCCCCTGGTCTCATGGATAGTGCCCCTGGTCACATGGATACTGCCCCTGGTCTCATGGATACTGCCCCTGGTCTCATGGATATGCCCCTGGTCTCATGGATAGTGCTCCTGGTCTCATGGATACTGCCCCTGGTCTCATGGATACTGCCCCTGGTCTCATGGATAGTGCCCCTGGTCTCATGGATAGTGCCCCTGGTCACATGGATACTGCCCCTGGTCTCATGGATAGTGCCCCTGGTCTCATGGATACTGCCCCTGGTCTCATGGATAGTGCCCCTGGTCTCATGGATATGCCCCTGGTCTCATGGATACTGCCCCTGGTCTCATGGATATGCCCCTGGTCTCATGGATAGTGCCCCTGGTCTCATGGATACTGCCCCTGGTCTCATGGATACTGCCCCTGGTCTCATGGATACTGCCCCCAGCCCAACTCACCTCTGCTGCTCCTGCCGCACATTGCCGGCGGCCACGTGTTTCCTGCTTCAGCGGCCGCTGACAGGAAGTGCAGCTGCTCGCCTGGGATCTATGAAACAGCCAGGCGAGCGGCTCCACTTCCGGTCACCGGCCGTTATAATAGGAAGCACGCGGCCGCCGGCAATGTGCGGCGGCCGCCTGCTAAGTATTCGGGCTCGGGCCACAGCGGGAACGCTGCGTTCCCGCAGCGTTCCCGCTGTGGGAGAAGTGCGGGGACGCAGTTCCCGCTCGTTCCCGCTCGACTCGAGCCCTGGGGTTAACCAGATACAAATGAGCAGATCAGGAACAGGGCTGACAACAGATTCACAGGGAACACACAGAGAAAGAGGAAAGGAAAGGGGGTTAACTAACAAACAGATGGACGGAACAGAAACAGAGCTGTAAGCAGGATTACTGATATGAAGGTGGAAGTCCAGGGGTGCTGAGAGTAGGAGGCCAAGGAACTGGGAATCAGGTAGCAAGGTAGGGGACAGCAACAGATTAGAGTCTGAGATAAACAATGAGAGTCTCTGATTAACAGTGAGGGTCTTGGATGGAAACAGCGAGGGTCTTGGATGGAGGAATGTCTCTGATGAAGGAACAAATATTTTTAGCAGGTGAATGATGGTCACGACAAACAATAAGGGTATCCAGACATGGTGTCTAATAGAGGTTAGTCCATAGGAGTAGTTAAGGGGCAATCCAAGGGTCAAGGACTGGCAGACAGAGAGATAATCCAGTATACAAGGCAAATGGAACTGGTACACAGGTGCAACAGATCAGGCTTCTTGCTGAACAGGATTCAAACGGGATACTCAACGTCAATGCCGAAGCACCCTGGGAATGGTGCAACTACCTTAAGAAGGAGAGCACTGGCTAGATGACTGGTTGCACCTGAGTCTGTAGTAAAGCAGAAGGAGACACCAGTTCACAGTAGGGCAGCACCTTTCATGCACTGCCCGGGTGGATTCAGGGAGCGGCAGCGCCAGATTTGCTTTTCTGGTGGCGCCGTGACACCATGTTCCATTTCCTACATTATTTATTTTATTTGCAAAGTATTTTACCAGGATGGATACATTGAGATTTCTCTCGTTTTCAAGTATGTCCTGGGTTCAAGAACATTAAAATGTTACAGTCGTTACAGAAATACAAAGTAATAAAATGCAAGATATTAAAAAACAAAACACAAATATACAGATTAACACAGAAAATAAATATGTAGGAAATAGTCATTATGGTATGTACACTTCCATGTCACTCTTGTATGTACACATTGGGAAACACTAAGCCCAAGGGACATCCCAAATAGAGTTAGCATCTCTCTGTGCAGCATGTCACATACTAGGGCTGCAAAGAGTTTTCCAGCATGGTCCGTGCTGTTCTACAGCTGTTGGAGGAGCATTAGCAAGCAACAAGACCCGTCTGGAGCATCAGGGCATTAAGTAACTCTGAAAATATATAAGCCTCCAAAAATTCCAGATTTTAGCGTCTTCAGGGTTTTATGTTTCCAGATAAGGGGCGCCCAACCTCAATTTGATGTGCTTCTTATTGAAAATATTGCAAATATTGAAAATAATATATGTAAGAAAAAGTAATTTGACAATACCAGTATATATTTTAAAATGATCTATTGAAATATGCTAATTGGTTAATGAGGATTTGCTTCGAAGTATCATAGGCATTTAGGGTTTGAGTTGTACAGTATATTTAGTGGGAGTTATGACTAAGCATTACCTTCCCTATATATCAGGGTTATTCAACGAGATTTGAAATGTCACCGCATGTTCGGTGACTTTTCGTTCCCCACACTTCGGGGCGATTCGGCGATCCTAGTTCGCCGACCCTGCGGTGTATTCAGCAAGCACCGCAGAGCCCTCGTAGTGTAGGGAAAACTCACCGCAAACACACCGAACACTCACTGCAAACCCGCTGAACACTCGCCGCTCACCGAAACCCACAGAAACAGCTGGATTAACCACGCCGAACATGCAGGAGAAACCCGAGCAGCTCACGTCGCAGAGCAGCTGCCGGAAAAAGCAGACGGACAAGGTGAAAAAAAATCAAAACAGTACGCTTGAAAGTTTGAAATTTGAAATGCTGTTTGCAAAACTACTACTGAACGAAAATGTGTGGAATTTACATATAAGATCCAATGAATGATAATAAAAAGGGCAGTTACAGAAAAAAGAAAAATCAATGTTAAAAAAAACAGAAAAAAAGTTTGCCAAAAAAAATTCCAAAAAATGCCTAAAAGATCCCTAAAAAATAAAGAGACTTTTTACTGCAGAATATAATAATAAATGGTTTAATAGACAATGAATTAAAACTGGAATATTTTTAACATTGAAGCCTATGGGATTCTCCTGAATAAACCTGTCGAATGAAACAACCGAACAAGAGGGCATTTCAGCAACTTTTCCCTGCTGTTCGGTGTTCTCTGAATAGACGAAGCATTGCTTCTCTATGGGGATTTCAATGCCTTCGAACAGGCACTGTATGTTTTTGGTTTCTTTTGAGAAAGGATTTTACCAGGAAGGATACATTGAGATTTCTCTCGTTTTCAAGTATGTCCTTGGTGACGAGTATGTACCGTTAGGTGTCTTGCCCAAGGACACTTACTGGAGAGGTGCTCGTCGGGATCGAACCCATGTCTCCACAGGCTCCATCCACGCAGAGCAGTGATGTTACCTCTACTCCACCCAGCCGGTATGTGCAGGCAATTCGCCAACATTTGGCGAACTGCCTGCTCTCTGAATAGCCGAATGGCCAGGAAATGTGGCCGTACGCTGAATTTCAGTGTGCGGTTACATTTCAGGGCCAGATCGGCTCTCTTTGAATAACCCTCTATGTCTAAAACTATGATTCTTCTCCTGCAATTCAGCAAATTAATAAACTGATTTTTGTCTTGCAGTATAAAAAGTGGATATGATGCATTGTGAGGAAAGATGTCGGATGTGTATAATAGGTAAGTATAAATATTTATTTTCATTATTTCCCTCTTGTAAGATGATCTCTCGAAGTTTTAGATATTTTTAATATTTAACCCTATCACTAAAAACAATTAGATAGCACCACTTTGTGTCTCCTATACAAAATCAACCATTGCAGTAGGAGTTGTGGTAATAACCATCCATTATTTCAGGCAATAATTGCTGCTCAGCTTTGAATAGTGGATCATTTCTTTCAGTTTAATGCATCTCATGACTTGTATTCTATCTTCCTGTACTTCCCAGTCATGTTATTAAATAAACAATTAGTGAGCAATGTTGATATTTCTCCATTAAAAATTCAGGATACTACCAGGGCTCCGTAATGTTTTGACTCATTACATGTTATATGTAGACTACTTGGGTAACAGCAGCTCATGGGAGAGGAAGAATTACATTGCATACAGTAATTTAATTTACAATGTATCATAAATTACCATTTTATCCCAGTTTGCTTGCAATAAAATTGACAAATTGTAGCCATTTTTGTCAAGTTAAAGGGACGGAAATAAAAATGTAATCCAGCTTTCTACTCTTTAAATGACACATTCAAAGATATCAAATTTGTGAAAAAAAATCTTACAACATCTCTAACTCTAGAGCATCTTCATACTGTGGTTTATGTCTTTATATTTGAGACACAAGAGATCACCTCTGATAAATCATCAAAAAGTATTTGTTGTTTCAATCAGATTCAAGGAGACAATATCTAATCCTCTCTTCTAACATTGTAATTATTCATACCACATACTGAACAAAAGGCTTTAAATAAACAAATCAAACAAATATATTTTTGTAATCACATCTACTATGATTATTTTTTCTTCATAGCAAAACCATAAAAATCATATATTTTTGTCCTGGTGTTTTGTTCGTAATCCTTTGCTATGAAGCACTTTGCATTGAAAAGTAGAATAACAATTATTTGAAACATGGCATGTGTTGTTAATATTTGGAGATAAGATAAGAAAAAAACAGGGATGGGACGTAGCCAGTGGTGGAAATAGATCAGGTACCAGGAGAAGGCACCATCTTTCAGGGGATCACAAAGGTCTGTGACAGCATACTTGGATGTCCCCAGGGTCTGCACACTATGGTAGCTAGTATCACTGCAGAGCCTTGGTTGCTGGAGTGTTGACAAAAGGAGCCATTAGAGCTGAATCACAAGGAAAGCTGGGCTGGAATTACCACTTGAGCCAGTAAAGAGATACTCTGCTAGATAATAGAGTTCCCATTGTTTGCCCTTAAATAATGACAGCTGACAGCCTCTGACCAATTTTTATTTTTATTTTTTTCTCTTTTTAGGTGATTTTACTCGCCTTTTGTCCCTCGTCAGGTGCAGCTACTCCTATTTGGTTCAGAGACTCCGTAACACGGAAGTCCTTGAAGCTTTTCTTTGCAATTTGCACTCCTACGCACCTTGCATGGTAAAGGATCTGTACATTGCACACTGCTATGAGGCTGGTGCCAGATTGGTGGAGCTGGGGGGGAGGGGTAGCACTCCTCACATCCTGTCCACTTTATTGTTCTAAAGTGGTCAGGGTGAGCAGAGTGTCCCTTTAATATTACATTTGCACCTCTAACCATTAAAGGGACAATCTACACATCCGTAACCACCTTACAGTTATAAAGTGGTTAGGATGTAAGTACCCCCCCCTCCAGATTCACCGATCTAGTGAAAACTCAGGGTGAAGTGGAGGAGATTCCTCCTCCCTACCCAGTGTCACCAGAAGGCGTCATTTTTTTAATTCCCTGGCTGCCGGTCACCATTGACGTCGGCACGCAGAGTTACAGTAGCGATCGGTCTCAGACAGGCAGCCAATGGATCAATTCTGCCCAAGTGTGCAATTCTGATCCATCATTCTGCACAGGCATTATGGAACGTGTGTACGTAAAGTACCCAAGTCCCATTGCTCTGCGCAATTTGCAGCTCCCACACTATGCAAGTCCCGTAGTGCCGCAAATTGCTTTAGGAAGCTTCAGGGACTTCCAGGTTGGGAAGACCCTGAGCTGAAGAGGAGTGTAAAATCGAATCAGGGTGGCATAGACAGACCTACAAGCCCAGGGAGAATAGACTGTGCCAGCATTGTGACCAGGGGGCCCTGGAAGATGAGGTCCACTTCCTCCTACAGTGCCCCAAGTACTCAGCACTGAGGGATGCTCACTTCCAGAGACTCTCCGCTCTCATCCCGGACTTCACCTCTATAGAAGAGACGAGGAAACTCCACATCATATTGGGAGAAGAGGAGCCAGCGGTAAAAATATCTGCCCAATACGTCACAGAATGTCACAGACTGAGAGGAACATGAGAGATCCTGGACTTATAAATCCCCAACACGGACTCGCCCCCATCCCACTTCACATTATCCCTTACCCCTGATAATGTCCATGGACTTGCCCTTTCCCCCCCATATATGTCCTACTACCCCTCCTTCACCCCATATAACCTCCCCATATGCTTTGGCAATGCTAAAATGTATTTGGTCCTGCCAATAAAGCTTATTTTGATTTGATTTGATTCGATTTCTGATGTAGAAAAGGTGAGTAAAAAACACTAAAGAGAAGTTTTCCGCTTCCCCTGCCTAATTATTTAAGAGCAAAGAAAAGTAAACTCTTTCTTAATAGTCTTCCTTTAACAGATTGAGCTTTACAGCTAGATCAAAATGGGGCCTTGGATATGTTTGCTTTGAAGTCAGTCTGCAGTTTGAGCTAAACCTAACCAATTACCTCCACATTGCAAATTTGGTAAATAGGAGAAGCAGTAAAAATTCCAACATATCAATCTCTTAGGTTTACGTATACCAGAAAGATGTAACTGCATTTCTTTTCATCCTCAGTGAATGAATGAGTGAATGAGAAACAAATGATGTATGAATGTAAATGTTAGTAACATTGTGTAATGGTTTTAAGACAGGGATCTAATGCTCTGGCCCACAGATGTTTATTGCCTACAATTCTTTTAATGCAATAGATGGGCAGATAATCACAGGAGATGTAGTTCAGAAACATCAGAGGGGCATGAGTTTGAGATCCCTGTTTTTAGACAAACCATTAACCAAGGGAATTGTAGAATATTACATATTCTCTACATCTATACAGATAGAAATGGTCTGGATTCAGCATAAGCAATCTGTGATTTTAATAAGTCATAATGCACGGTTTGTCTGAAAAGTCTGCTCTAAAGTTCTAAACCTATTGGAATTGTATATACTGTATGTTTTTATATTATTGAGTGGACTGCACAAAAATGTACTTCCCCATATGTCCTTATTAACTAGAGTTTTAGGAGTAGGCTTTCTTGTATGCATTATTCTCCTGAAACTAAGAAAAAAGCCAAATGAATCGTTATATTTTTGGTGAAACCATAGAAAGAAGCGAATACATCTAACAACAAATTAGCAAATGTGAGTTTGAGAAGATATCACCTAGATTATCTTCACGTAGATGGATTTCTAAGTATTATACTTGTTTGTGGTATTTGCAAAACCATGTTCAAAGCACTACTGTCAAAGAAGTAGTGCTCAATAAAGAGGATATTCAGAAAGCATCGAATTGTCCACTTAATTGCAATGAACGGTGAATTTCCCAGTACAGTGCAATTTCATGGTCATTCGGCTATTAAAAAAAGCTGCCGATTCACCAAATAGTGGCGAATTGCAAGCAAAATATGTTGCCCTTCAGCAGCAGTGTGAAGTAATAGAGAAGTAACGGTTAATCTATTCAGAGAACACCGAACAGCACCAAAAAGTTGGCGAAAAGCCCTGATTCTCTGTGGTTTCATTCGACAGGTTTAAGCAGGCAAATCCCATAGTTTTCAATGTAAAAAATAAATTCCCAGCTTTTCTTAATAATTTATTCAACTGTTTATTCTTTTCATTTAAAGTCTCTTTAAAAAAAATTTTTCGGATTTTTTTAAACTTTTTTCGGGATTTTTTCGACAAAATATTTGATTGCAATTCCTTTTACATGGCTTTTTTTTTTATTCTATAACAGACCTTTTTATTGCTATTCGTAGGACTTTATATATTATTTCCAGGCATTTTCATACACTCTCAGGGTAATTCAAAGAGATTCGAAAAGTCACTGCATGGTCGGTGACTTTTCGTTCTCTTCAATTCGGTTCCTTTTGCCGATCCCATTTCGGTGACCCTGCGGTGTATTCAGTAAGCACCACAGGGTCCCCGAATTGTAGGGAAAGGCCGCCGCAAACCCGACGAAAACCGCAAAACCCAGCAAATGCACGCCGAAAACCCGCAAAAACATCTGGATTAACCTGCCGAAAACCACGGAAAAACCCAAGCAGGAGCCGATTGCACGCAGCGAAGCCACCGGAAAATGCCGACACCGTTGAAGAGGCAGTGAATAAATTAGGAAAACAGTTTGCATGAATAATTGAAAAGTGAAACGCTGTTTGCAAAGAAACTACTCAGCGAAAATGTCTGAAATTTGCATATGAGGTCCAGGGAATGATAGTAAAAAGGGCTGTTACAGAAAAAATAAGTAAACTTAACCACTTCAATGCGGAGGACGCGCTCAGCGCGTCCTCCGCATTACCGCTGGTGTGCTGAGGACGCGCTGAGCGCGTCCTCCCATTGGGGTCAGCGTTCGGCCGGGTTCCGGCCGATCTCTGGCCCCCCCCGGTGCGGGCTGACATCCTCGATGTCAGCCCGGCATCCGGGACCACAGCCGCCGGAATTAGGTGTCATCGCGGCTGCGCGATGACACCTAATTCAGGCGCCCCCCCGCATGTGCGGAGGAGGCGCCTGAAAGGGAGGGGGGGAGGTCCTTTGGACCTCTCTCCCTCCCGATCGGCGGCATTGCGGGGGTTAACCCAGGCATCATTTGGAAGGGCACAGCCTGCCCTTCCAAATGGTGCATGGCATTAACCCCTGGGGAGCCGGATCGCGAATCGGCGCTGAAAACGCCGGTTCGCGATCCTTTCCCGGAGCTG
This sequence comes from Leptobrachium leishanense, assembly GCA_009667805.1. NCBI lineage: Eukaryota > Metazoa > Chordata > Amphibia > Anura > Megophryidae > Leptobrachium > Leptobrachium leishanense. Next base: position 122,000,904 of record CM019067.1, on the reverse strand, counting down.
GCCGACATCTTGGATGTCGGCCAAGCCTCCGGGAACTCCCCTGAGGACTGGCGTCATCGTGCGTAGCACGATGACGCCAGTCCTGGACTTAACCCCTAACTGCCACCAACGGTGGAGATAGGGAGTTCCAATGAACTCCCTATCTCCCGATCCGATCCCGATCCAGAGCATGGCCGTTCCAACGATACCAAACATGAAAGTGAAAAAAGTTTTTAAAAAAAAATTAAAATTAAAAATAAAAATATATTAAAAACAAAATTATAAAAAAAATAATAAACATTTTTTTTTCTTTTTTTTGGTTCGTTAATGCAGCAATATTGTTCCCATTTCAATTATAATGTGAACAATTATGCTGCACTAACGATTTTTGTATGCGGTGCGTTTGTTAAAAATCGTGTAATTTTCCCCAAAAAAAAATGTAACGAGACCCCATCTCTAATTTTTTTAACAAGCGCACCCCATACAAAATATAACCGTAATTGCTCGCATGTTAAAATGTGAAAAAAAACACTTTACACGTTGTAAATTATTGAAAATACATATTTTATTGCATTTTTTGTTATAATATACAGACATGACATAACGTATACATATAATAATGACATATTATGAATCTACCGAGTCTGACGGAAAGAACGATATATAATATGTCTGGGTCATATACTAAAATAAGCCTTCAAAACACGTTTAAACATGATGAGCAAAACCGGTAAAAATGACCTCAGCACAGGGGCGTGAAACGCCTCAGCAGCGAAAGGGTTAAAAAAAAAAAAAAATCGGACTTTTAAAAAAAAAATCTAGAAAAATGCTTAAAATATCCTAAAAAAATCTATAAATAAAGAGACTCTTTACTGCAGAATTTTATAATGAACAGTTTATTAGATATTGAATTAAAACGAGAATATTTTTAACATTGAAGCCTATGGGATTCACCTGAATAAACTTGCCGAATTAAACCACAGAATGGCAGGGCATTTCGGGAACCTTTCACTGCTGGTTTTTGTTCTCTGAATAGTCGAAGCAGTGCTTTTTCATGGGGATTTCACTGCCCTCGAACAGGCACCGAACAGGTACCGTATGTGCAGACAATTCGCCAGGATTTGGCGAATTGCCTGCTCTCTGGATAGCCGAATGGCCAAGAAAGGTAACCGAACGCTGATGTTCAGCGTTCGGTTACCTTTCTCAAGCAATTCGGATCTCTTTGAATTACCTTGTATCTTTTTTTAAAAACACCTTTTAAAAGTTGTAGGTTTTTTTTTTTTTACACCGGTTTGGTGGCTGCTGGGCTTTTTTTGGATGCGGGCGGCGGTCTGTGCGTCGGATCAATTCTTTGATTTTGCTGCGTGTTATACAATAGATTCTGCGGTTTGTCAGCGTGTTATTACATCAATTCGGTGTTTTGTTGGCGATTTTACAGATCGATTCACCAGTTTTTCGGTGGTTTTACAGATCAATTCAGGGCCTTTCTGGCAGAGGAAAGAGCACCAAAATTTTGCTGAAATAACTCTTTAAGTATATTTATGGATTGGCTAGTTTTGCCCGCGGCTTCGCTCACATGGATTTTGGGATTTGTTAAAATTGTTTTTAAAAGAAACATGAGTTTCTTTGTTCAAACTGTACGAAATATGATTTACAGGTTGATGTCTTAAAATAATAAGTAATGTTTATTGCAGATGTTAGTCAGGGCCTATTGGCTACAAAAAATGTTGTTTCATTCACATGCGTCCATGAATTTTTTCATGTAAATACAAACCGACAATGAGACAGACAGACAAAAAAAAAATTATACTGTTTTTTAAATACAAATTTTCACATCAGTAACATCTTCTGTATTTGAGATATAGATATCCTGTAAAGGTAAAGTATTCCCACCCCCTTTATTCACCCCCCTCTTGGGATTTTTGGGAAACAGCAAAATACCAGTTTTTTCTATTTTTAAGGAAGATTGTAAATACCAAATTTCACACCTGTAGCATCTTTGGTTTTTGAAATATAGGTATACTGATAAAAGTATTCAACCCCCCTTTTTGCCCCACCCCACTGGATTTTTGGAAAATGGGAAAACACTTTTTTTTTATTTTTCAAGACGAATCTAAATACCGATTTTCACATTTGTGACATCTTCTGTTTTTGAGCAGCTATAGGTATCCTGTTTAAAATGTTCAACCCCCTTTTTTACCCTTTAGGGGCAGAGTTTCCAAAAATCTTTCCTTAGTGGATGCCTACGGCATAAAAACAGTGTACCTTCAAAATTTCACGTTCCTAGGTTAAACGGTTTCAGCTGGGCGTTGATGAGTCAGTCAGTCGGGACTTTCGCGTTATATATATATATATCTAACTGCACAGGGTGAACAGACTGTTAAGAGAGACCTGTCAATATGTGGAGAACGTGGCACCAGAGCTCTATGTAGGAGAACCGACCCATACCTTCTGCTTTGAAGGAGCACTGCTTCACTGATTTTATTCACACAGATTAATAGCGATAGGCCACTTCACCCTCCTCTTCCCCCAGCGGACCAATGCAACAATTTTTGTGATCCTTATTACACCAGATAGTTGACCTGCCATCTCTTGATCCCACCTCCCATTTGAACTACCATTCCATCTTTCCGCCAAAATCTTAGAACGCCTGGTATATATAGATAGATGGAAACATGTTCTGTCCTGAAGAAGGAAACAAATAGTAACACTTGACTTAATATAAGTTTTGGAAAGTGTTTATCTGGACAAGAACGTTCATCTGGATGGAGTAGATGGACTTTAACGCATGCCCATCATATTACATCCTGATGCTAAACCCATGAAAAATCAGCTAGCGCATGGGTTGTTGCTCTAGCTTCCGTGAGCTTACTTTACCTTGCACATCCTATACTTAAACATGGGGAGTGCAATTAGTAATTAGCGTTAAGATAAGTAAGGTATTACAAAGTGCTAGCGCTAATTACTGCAGCAATGTGCAAACACAAAATGTAGCACGCCTAAAAGCTGGGGATAACGGAGTCTGCTTTTGCAAAATCATTTAGCACTCCCTAAGGCTAGGGTCAGACGAACGCATTTTTCACGTTGTCCATGAAAAAGTGCGTTCGAACGAATGGATGTATTTTTTCACGGAATACGTGATAGCGGTCATACGATGCGCATTTTCGGCCGTGATTTTGTACGGATCATCAATAAAACCCTTTTGCGTCTGGACGTTATGTTGGCCGGACGTGTGCAGCGTCTGACATCTCCCAATCATGCAAACACGCCGCTATGCGGCCGCAGCGCACTCTGTACGTCAGTAGTAGCGGTTTGACGTTCTTGAAAAAATGCGTTTGTTTGCCACTTGCATTGCGCGGACGAACTTTCGTGCAGCCGTTCGTCGTATGTTCCCCGGCATTGGACATCATTTGCTGCTAGCACGGCCGTGATTTCGTGCGGCTAAACGCACGTTAAAACTGCTTTCGTCTGACCTTAGCCTAAACCCCCCAATAAATCAGATACTCACCTCTCATCCTGCGTCAAGAACGGTTGCCCGATCCGCCGCTTCTTGTTGCCGGGAGTAGAGTAAGACTGGGGACAAATGGTTCCCAGTCTCCCTCTGCGATCACTCCACGACGCTGTGCGATCTCGCGGGAGTGATATTGCGCAGGGCTCATGGCCCATAAGTGCAACCCTCCATGGAGTCCTATGGACTACAGGAGGTGATACTTGCAGCGGAGCAGAAGCGTTACTGCAAATATCATTGAGGGTAGTGCTGCATTCTGGAACAAGGTGCCAAGGTAGTGCCTGCCCCAGAATCTAACACTAATATGGGAAGCTACGGGAATACCTGCAGGCACAGGTTTTCCCTGTTAGCGTTCCCATTTTAGTGTTAGGTAGGAAATAGGGTCCAGTATCGGCTGTGGAGCCCAGTCATAACAACTCTGATCTTTGACCGTGGAGAAGCAAATCAAATGCCCTTCCCGCACATCCCTCCAACACAACTGTGGTAAGCAAGTCTCAACTTTACGAGAAGCGGGTTCAACCTAACCACTAGATCACTGATCTACAATCATGGAAAGCCGCAGGGGTCAAGTCTTGGGAAAAAGTGAGGGAACTCACTCAAGAATTCCACAACCCCCATTACCCGAAAAGAAAAAATATAAAATATATATAAAATATATATATATATATATATATATAAATTCGATAGGCCGTGTTAGTCCAGATGTCAAAATCACGAGTATAGCAGAACATAGTGATACCTTTTTTATTGGACCAGTAAGCATCCAGACCTGAGGAAGAGAGGTATTCTCTCGAAAGTTTGTTTTTTAAATGTAACGTTAGTCCAATAAAAAAGGTATCACTACGTACTGCTATACTCGTGATTTTTGTGTTTTATATATATATATATAGCACAAGACAAAAAAGGTTTGCACTCACGGTTCACCAACAGTTCTTTAGTACCCGGTGCTCAGCAATGGCCTCAATGAATATAAAACTGCAAGTAAGCCAGCACTCCAGGGTTATTCTGCCTCGCTAGCAAAGCTCTGAGGTGCAGGTGCTTGAGACTAACTCCAAGTCTGTATTTGACCAGTACTCACACGATGAAAGTTCGGCAGACAGCGTCAACTTAGCAAAACTGACACGTAGAAAGATGAATCCAGTTGAAACCTTTAATGATCAGACTGACAATCTTTGTAATAGTGTACAGCAATGCAGATGTTAGTCAGGGCCTATTGGCTACAAAAAATGTTGTTTCATTCACATGCGTCCATGAATTAATTTCATGTAAATACAAACCGACAATGAGACAGACAGACAAAAAAAATTATACTGTTTTTTAAATACAAATTTTCACATCAGTAACATCTTCTGTATTTGAGATATAGATATCCTGTAAAAGTAAAGTATTCCCACCCCCTTTATTCACCCCCCTCTTGGGATTTTTGGGAAACAGTAAAATACCAGTTTTTTCTATTTTTAAGGAAGATTGTAAATACCAGGGTACTCCAGGGTTATTCTGCCTCGCTAGCAAAGCTCTGAGGCGCAGGTGCTTGAGACTAACTGCAAGTCTGTATTTGACCAGTACTCACACGATGAAAGTTCGGCAGACAGCGTCAACTTAGCAAAACTGACACGTAGAAAGATGAATCCAGTTGAAACCTTTAATGATCAGACTGGCAATCTTTGTAATAGTGTACAGCAATGCAGATGAAAAGGCATTCACTCTGTCAGCATAGAGCTAAGATGGCTGCTAGGTGACCAGTAATTATTATCGTAGAAACTAGGCTGAGGAAAAAGGGGCAGAGCTAGCTAGATGCAGCAAGGCTATGGTGACCCATCAGGTACAAAATAGCTATGAAATCATAACTGTAAGCAGTAAAAGGCAGATTCATTGCATACCATTAAAATATACAAATAAAACCTAAATCATGGGGCATGACAAGGGTTTTTCAGAAAAATCCAATTTTATTGGTCCATAATCGTCAACCTTTTGGCTCCTAGCATGGAGCCTTCCTCAGGACAGACATATAGTAACACAAAAACATGCACTGTTTAAATAATCACCACAATTACGAGAATAAGAGCACAATTACTCACCAGCCGGTGTGCAGACGTCCCGGCTGACTACTGACGTCACGCTGGTCGCCCTGACAACTCCAGCGTGTACCCAGATCGCAGTGTTCTCACCGCCAGCTCCCTAACGCTCGCACATATATATATATATATATTTTGGCACAGACCCCCAGGAATAATTATAGCCAGGCAGACCCCCAGAATTAATTATACACAGACCCCCAGAAATAATTATAGCCAGACAGACCCCCAGAATTAATTATGGCCAGATGGACACCCCGAATGAATTATACAGACCCCCAGAAGTAATAATGGGCAGGTACAGCCCCCAGAAATAATTATGGCCAGGTGCAGACCCCCAGAAATAATTATGGCCAGGTACAGACCCCCAGAAATAGTTATGGCCAGGTACAGTCCCCCAGAATTAATTATGGCCAGGTGCAGACCCCCAGAAATAATTATGGCCAGGTACAGTCCCCCATAAATAATTATGACCAGGTACAGACCCCCAGAATTAATTATGGCCAGGTGCAGAGCCCCAGAAACAATTATGGCAAGGTTCAGTCCCCCACAATTAATTATGGCCAGGTACAGACCCCCAGAAATAATTATGGCCAGTTGCAGACCCCCAGAAATAATTATGGCCAGGTGCATACCCCCAGAAATAATTATGGCCAGGTACAGTCCCCCTAGAATTAATTATGGCCAGGTGCAGACCCCCAGAATGAATTATGGCCAAGCGCAGACCCCCAGAATTAATTATGGCCAGGTACAGACCCACAGAATTAATTATGGCCAGGTGCAGACCCCCAGAATTAATTATGGCCAGATACAGTCCCCCCAGAATTAATTATGGCCAAGCGCAGACCCCCCAGAATTATAGCCGGCAGAGACCCCTCGAGTTATACTTACCAGTTACCAGCTTGCAGACCTCAGGACCGCATCTTCCTCCCAGCTCCAATGTGCTCCTGCATGCGGCCGCCGGCTTCTGATAGCTGTGACGCGATCTCGCGAGATCTCGGGCTGTAAGCCGCATCACAGCCTTCAGAGGGCTAAGGAGGTGGCCACGTGATCACGCAGGGCTCGGGGGAACATGGCCAGTCGAGCGGCTGCTAGCGGAATGCTGTTAATGCATTCTGCTAGCAGTCCCAGCTGCCCACAGCGGGAACCTGCGTTCCCGCAACGTTCCCGCTGCGGTAGAAGTACGGGAACGCCGTTCCCACAGGACTCGAGCCCTGGAAAGCATACTTCAGACCAACTCATGAGACACCACCAGCAAGTGTCCATTGGCAGAACACCTAAGAATATGGATTGTGACTCACAAAACTCTTGTACTTGTCTTATAGATTCCTAAATTAGCTTGGGATCAGGGTTCCTCAGAATCAGACCGTATCATCCATGTGTAGTATTCTAATATATCAACCCCTTGTAAAAAAAAAACTGATCTTGTAAAAACGCTACGAAATCTGAGGCGCTATATAAATAAAGGATAATAATGATGTTATAGAAGGAAAGCTTTTAAAATTGAATCATATGATCTACTACAGGGATCAGCACCATTGCCCCCTCACCCCAGACGTTTTGAAACTGCATCTCCTATGATGCTCAGGTACTCATTGGTTTGACTGAGCTTCATGGGAAATGTACTTCCAAAACATCTGGAGAGCCAAGATTGCTGACCACTGCTCTACTGTAACTTCCTATTTATTTATTTATATTTATTACATAATCTAGTATTTATTGATGCCAATAAATATGTACGTTATGAATGAGTTTTGTTAATTGTTTATGTTATAATATATTCAATACATAACTGAACTAATGTTATAACTAAATACATATTTTGTTAATAATGTATTAATTGGTATTGTCTGTACAGCTCACAGGGTCATATTGATAATTTAGGAATTGCTATAAGACTCATTGAGTCCAAAATATATTTTTGTACTCTTTACAAAAAGATTCATTTCATGCTCATGAACTAAACAGACTAATGTTAAAATCCCCAGCGGTTTAATTTACTTTCAACATCTTTACTAGCCTTGCTAGAAGCAGATGCTGCCATTTCCCCTATGACATAGATGTACCTAGTCAGCCTAAGGAGATGCCATCTGACATACATATATCTTAAAAAAAATACTATGAAGACATCACGACTTTCATGGGACTTTATTTCAGCATGAATGAAAGTGCATATAGTAAACAAAGACCTAAGTTATATGAAAAAATACATACACAATCTGATTATTTCTTTTTGTGTTTCCATCCAAGCATAAATGACTTACTCTTTAAGATAAATGACTGGTGTACAGTATATTCACCACTCAGTAACCTGGTACTAAAAACACACTTACAGTATAATTCATGGGTGCCCAAAAAGTTAATTTTGGACTAACAGGAAAGCAAGTGAAGTGTGATGACTTCTTGTGACAGGATCAACCTGCCCAGTTGACTAGTTTGTACTTTGAAAACCCAAATTGGTCGAGGGACCGCCATTCACCTCTGGGTGATGCCTCCTGCAGCAAATGCTTTTTCTGTGTTTTTTGAGGCAGGCATGTCTAGAAATCTCTAGCTACACTGGGAAATAAAATATGCCTTTATTTAGAAATACTACGCAACCAAATGCTTCAAATGATTGGTTACTAATCGTATTCTTTAATTTAGTGCCAAGGTTAAAGCACACGGGGCTTGATTACATAGTTAGTGCTAAAATGTAGACACTAATGGGGAAAACCTACCCCTGCAGGTGTTAGATTCTGGGGCAGGTGCTGCTTCAGCACCTTGCCCTGAAACGCAACGCTACCCGCAGTAGAGATTCCGGGTCGCCATCAGTATCACCTCCTGGAGTCCACAATACTCCACGGAGGTTTGCGCTGTTGGGCCGCGAGATCAAGCAGCTCCGCAGAGTGATTGTGAAGGGAGACTGGGGATTATTTGACCCCAGTCTCACTCTGCTCTGAGAGTATGTCGAAGAGATCTCTTGATTAAGCCGTAATTTGCCAGCAGTGAAACGTGTCGAGATGAGAGGTTTTTAACTGTGGTCCTTTGAATTGGTCAGGTTGACAGTTTTACCCCTAGAGAATGTTGCCCCTAATCAATAAGGGTGTGTTCGGCTGACTATATCTGGTTGGTGTGTGATCTGTACTTTGAGGGTATGTCTTAGCTGCACTGGCAATAATCCTGTCTAACTTGAACGATTGAGTCCTTGATAACTTGAATACTGAAGCATGCCTATGGGTATAATTTATGAATATTCCTCTGTGGATATAACCATTTCTGCTAACTAATTAATTAATGAGGGCATGCTAGGACTGATTGATGGTGTTATATGTGCTGCACCTTTAGTACAGGCTCTAGCCATGCTGATAGGAGCCCCTAGTAACTAGAAATAGTTTACTGCGCCTAACAAGTAGGGATGAGCTGTTCGGTTCGATCGGTTCGGAGATCGATTCGAACATTGGAAGTTCAAAAGTTCGCGAACGTCAACTTTTTGGGACGTTCGCCAAAAGTACGTTTTTTTTTTTCAAAAAATTCTTAAAAAATACAAAAAAATCTAGAAATAAAGAGACTCTTTATTGCAGAATATTATAAGCAACGGTTTATTAGATATTGAATTAAAACGGGAATATTTTTAAAATTGAAGCCTATGGGATAAAACATTCTTGTTACTAAAACATAAGGCAGACACGGCCCTCTAATCAGGCACTGTAGAGGGCAGCCTGCTGGGGCCTCCCAAGGATCCCCTTGAGGAGCATGCGGCCGCTGGATAACAGAGCTGCGACTGTGCGGGCTAGCCACCCGGGTGCATGTGGCAGAGACAGATGGCGCAGGGAGGGAGCCACTGCACCTGCGGCCACGGCAGAACCCCCCCCCACAACCAGGATCCATGGAGCCCCCACTGACCACCAGGCTAAGCTAAGGTGACACATTTCTAAAAAAAATAAAATCCGAGGACATTTTTAAATGTCCACGGGAACATAAAATAAAACTTTTATTTTTTCTTTCTCTACCTTGCTGAATGTATTTAATTATATATATTAGATACATTCAGCTAGGTAGAGGGGGTGGCATGTGGGCTGCGCAGGGTCTCAGGCAGTGGTTTGTCTTTTTTGCGTGTATATTTTTAGCAAATTTATAGGGGAAGGTAAGGGCAAGTATGATATATATATATATATAATATATATCTATATTCTTAAAAATATATATATCCAGACTTGTATTACACTCACATTTTGGCAACTAATTGCCCCCCCCCAATTTGGCTGATCCCTCCAGAAGAAATGTTGAACCCGATAGAGCAGAGAATAATATATATATTCTCTGCTCTGTCGGGTTCGACATTTCTTCTGGAGGGATCAGCCAAATGGGGGGGGGAGCATTTACAAGGTTATCCAAAGAGATCCGAATTGCTTGAGAAAGGTAACCAAACGCTGAAAATCAGCGTTCGGTTACCTTTCCTGGCCATTCGGCTATCCAGAGAGCAGCCAATTTGCCAAATCCTGGCGAATTGCCTGCACATACGGTGCCTGTTTGGTGCCTGTTCGAGGGCAGTGAAATCCCCATGAAAAAGCACTGCTTCGACTATTCAGAGAACACAAACCAGCAGTGAAAGGTTCCCCTAATGCCCTGCCATTCGGTGGTTTAATTCGGCAAATTTATTCAGGAGAATCCCATAGACTTCAATGTTAAAAATATTCCCAGATTCATTGATTTGTATGCCAACTGATGAAGCGATTTGATCGCGAAACGCATATTGGCGTTTACTTTATCAATTGTTTATTTTATTAATTGTTTTAATTGTTTTATGGAATAAATAAGCTTTTAATACCTACATCCAAGATCCTGCAACCTTATTTTTCCTTGGAGGAATATCGTCAAACAAAGGTGAAAGAGGGGAGTCCGATATCTCCTAAAAATATCGGCTGCGCAGTACATCCAGTGTCTGATGATGACACCTCCAAATGTGAGTTAAATTATTGCATAATTTCTGGGGGGCTCAGATGTACCATACAGATCACACTATGTTTGCCCTGTATCCCTTTATATTCTGAGGGTGATGACTGCATAAGAAAAGGAGACCCAAGTGATAAGAAGATCTCCCATCTGAGAACATTATTTTCAAAGAGAGAAGCGCAGACTATCACCACATTCCTTTTGTCATTTAAAAATATTCCCGTTTTAATTCAATATCTAATAAACCATTCATTATAAAATTCTGCAGCAAAAAGTCACTTTATTTATATGTTGTTTAGGATACTTTAAGCATTTTTCTTAATTTTTTTTTTTAAAAGTCCGATTGTTTTTTTTTTTTTTTTAAGTTTACTTATTTTTCCTGTAACAGCCCTTTTTATTATCATTCCCAGGACCTCATGTGCAAATTTCAGACATTTTCGCTCAGTAGTTTCTTTGCAAACAGCGTTTCATTTTCACAGATTCATACAAACGATTTTGCTAATTTATTCACTGCCTCCTCTGCGTCTCAGCTGGTTCGGCTCTGTGTGATTCGGCTCCTGTTCGGCTGCTTCGCTGCGTGTGATCTGCTCCTGCTCGGGTTTTTCGAAGGTTAATCCAGATGTTTCTGCTTGTTTTCGGCGTGCATTCGGTGGGTTTTGCGGTACGTTTTCGTCGGGTTTGCGGCAGCTTTTCCCTGCAATTCGGGGACCCTGTGGTGCTTGCTGAATATACCGCAGGGTCACCGAAATGGGATCGGCAAAAGGAACCGAATTGAAGAGAATGAAAAGTCACCGAACGTGCGGTGACTTTTCGAATCTCTTTGAATAACCCTGTTAGTTGAGATTGTCCACATGCCACCCCCACCCATGTGCGTATGTGTATATATGGTCTGAGGTCTGTGGGTGGGTGTATATATATATATTTATATCAGCGTGTTGATATATACATATATATAGGTCTGCGGGTTGATATATACGTATATGTCTGTGTGTGGTATCAATGCATCAATACTCTATACACAGCGCTCCGTGTCCCTATAATATATATGATCAGGAATATAAACAACGAATGGTGCAGCGCCACACAACATGCATCCACCACCAGGGTGCCCAGATAGCCAATCTCAGGATATAGTGGTTTCCCCTATACCATTGCACACAATAATAAAATCAGTAACCTGGATCGGCGCAAATACTGCTCTCTGGGGTCCTGGAGTCTCGTATATATATATATATGATAAAGAAAGAGACAATAATAGTGCAACACTGTTATATACAATGTACTATGAATGTATGTGGTATACACCCCACTTACAAGTGTAGAGCCGTACACTGGCTCTAAGTGGGTCCAGACATGCGGGTGATTGTCTTCAATTTCTTAGGTGACCCCCACCTTACAGCAAAGTTTTTCCTTTTTCTTTGTCCGAAGTTTAAACAGTAGAAAGGAAAACAGGAAGAGAAATCCTTGTGTAGATCCACAAATTAAGGTCACAATATTATGTACAGTTGGAGTTGTACTCACATTCTGTGGAGCTCACATAGCTCATGGATATATGCCCATAGGTTTTTTTTGGTAGGAGAAAAACCCAGAAGAAAAACCACCGATGTTTACAGGAATCAACGAAGCAGGAATCAGGATTGGAGATGAAAAAATAAAATTTATTTAAAATATGATTAAAATCACCACCAGAACACGTTTCGCCGCATCAAGTAGCGGCTTCATCAGCTGGAATGGTATCATGGGCCTGTAGACCCTTTTATAGTGTCCATAAATGTTCTTAATTGTCCCCATATGTCCTGTCTGCTTCTTTGATTGATCCTTCCGGTTTCTTCGGCATCTGTTGATGGGCGCCGCCATTTTGCGCATGCGCGGTTTACTTCCGCGTTCCACTGCGTTCCAATGCTCCGTTTTGACTTCCGCGTTCCACCGCGTTCCAAGCTCCGCTCTTTTACTTCCGGTCGGCGGTTCTCGGCCAGGAAGGTGTAGAGTTTTTCTTTTTTTCCTGAATTCAACAGTTGGGGCTTTCTATACACTTCCCCATTTTCGTCATACACGTCCCAAAAACAAAATATTACATATATTAAACTCAAATAAAGGGGCTAACGCTATAAAAATAATTAGTGCACCCCGCAGGGTCCCTCTATTATCTTACAGTATGCCCAATTAATGTGTATTGTAACAACTGAAAAATGACTTCTTAGCAAACTATCTGTGCAATGGACATTACTTATACCCTCCTAAAAAGGGCCTATGTGTAAAATCTACACTATCCAAAGGGTGACCATACATTCTCTATCACATCTAATAACCCCCTTCATTAAGAAAGTGTCTTGTGCTTTAGTGCTTTAATTTAATTATAGTGACAATTGTGTATTCTCTTACATTAGAGAGTTACTCCTATGGTATTATGATCATACAGGTATTTTACCTTTCTGATACGCCAACGTAAATTACTTAAAAAACTATAAATTTATAATTTTCTGTGTATTTTTCATATTAAATAAATATATTGTTAGGTGCAATATACTTATTATTATTGTGAATTTTAATTAAATACAATTATTATTAAAGTGCCTTATTCATGCTGTTTTTAAATATGTTTTTAATATTTTAAGTGCTTTTATCTATCCATTATAATTACTTGCGAATAAAAAACTGTAGAAACTAAAATTTACTGTAATATTATTCATTTTGTGGTGATTATTAAAATGTTAACTAGTGTAAATTGGTGCAGTATATCCTTAATGCATAATATGGACCTTATTTGGAAGGGAACGCCATTAAAAATGCCATAGTAAGAATATACATAGTCCAGATGTTAATAGAATTATGGACCTCATTATAAGGGAGTGGTATTAAAGTGCTATATTTATAATAAATGTGTATCCGTCATTTAAAGTGCTTTTATATATTAAATATCATAGGTATACATCAATGCTAATATATAGCCCCTCTCAACACGGATGATAAAAAAGGGTAAGGGTATCTTTATAAATCATGTTAAGACCCCAAGAGGTGCACAACAACTCACAAAAAATGAACCACCTCGAAGTCATTATTTAACCCATTTGGTGCCATAGTACCCATTTCATAGATGGTCCGCATCTCTTCTTGTTCCAGTTTATTAACAATGTTGTCATCCATATTGGTTTTATATACTTTCTTAATGGCCATAAATTTCAGACCTAATGGGGAACCCCCATGTTGAAGCTTAAAATGTAGTGAAACCGAATGTTTTTCATAAGATTTTTTTATGTTTCTAACGTGTTCCGAAACTCTTATATTAAAAGCCCTCTTTGTGCGCCCAATGTATTGGAGGCCACAGGGACATTCTAAAAGATATATTACGCTTTTTGAGCAGCAATTGAGAACCTCTTTCATTTGTGTCTTTTGGTTAGTTTTTTTATTAGAAAACTCTATTCTGCAGTATTTCTTGTTACCAGTCGACCTACAGGCCAGACATTGCCCACAGACATGAAAGCCATTTTTTAAATTGAATTGGTTTTGGTTTATCTTTTTGTTTTTAGGTTTGCTGTGTACCAAATTCATTTTTAAGTTCTTAACTCCTCTAAATACTATCTTTGGTTGTTCCCCCAGTATACCATTAAGATCCTTATCTTTCCGGAGGACATGCCAATGTTTCCTAATTATTTTCTTCATGTTTTTGGCTTTGCTGCTGTAGTCACACAAAAATAGAACTTCTTCTTTAATGTTTTTTTTGGGTTTATATTGGAGTAGGTTTGTCCGATCCTCCTGTTTGAGTTGATCAATGATTGTATCTAATTCTAGGGCATTATACCCCTTTTCCAAAAAGTCTTTTTTTAGATGTTGGGCCTGTTGCTCAAAAACATGGAGGTCTGAACAATTCCGTCTTAGACGAATGAATTGCCCTCTCGGCACCCCCTTGAGCCACGATGGATTATGACAACTGTTGGTATTGATATAAGTATTAGTGTCTACTTCTTTAAAAAAAGTCTTACATTTAACAGACCCTTCACTAATGTAAATTTCCAAATCAAGGAACGTTACTTTCTCCCTACTCCATTTATTTTCTAATGTAATGCCCCAAACTTGACTGTTAAGGCTATTTAGAAAGATAGTTAGGTCTTCTTCGCTGCCTCTCCAAATAAAAAATACGTCATCGATATAACGTTTGTAGATGGGGATGTTGTGCGCCCAGCTATGCGAACCGTAGACAAACTGGGTCTCCCAGCCTGCCATATATAGGTTCGCATAGCTGGGCGCAAACTTAGTCCCCATCGCTGTTCCATTCTTTTGCAAGAAAAAATCATCTCCAAATTTAAAATAATTTTAATATAGTCTTAACATGATTTATAAAGATACCCTTACCCTTTTTTATCATCCGTGTTGAGAGGGGCTATATATTAGCATTGATGTATACCTATGATATTTAATATATAAAAGCACTTTAAATGACGGATACACATTTATTATAAATATAGCACTTTAATACCACTCCCTTATAATGAGGTCCATAATTCTATTAACATCTGGACTATGTATATTCTTACTATGGCATTTTTAATGGCGTTCCCTTCCAAATAAGGTCCATATTATGCATTAAGGATATACTGCACCAATTTACACTAGTTAACATTTTAATAATCACCACAAAATGAATAATATTACAGTAAATTTTAGTTTCTACAGTTTTTTATTCGCAAGTAATTATAATGGATAGATAAAAGCACTTAAAATATTAAAAACATATTTAAAAACAGCATGAATAAGGCACTTTAATAATAATTGTATTTAATTAAAATTCACAATAATAATAAGAATATATTGCACCTAACAATATATTTATTTAATATGAAAAATACACAGAAAATTATAAATTTATAGTTTTTTAAGTAATTTACGTTGGCGTATCAGAAAGGTAAAATACCTGTATGATCATAATACCATAGGAGTAACTCTCTAATGTAAGAGAATACACAATTGTCACTATAATTAAATTAAAGCACTAAAGCACAAGACACTTTCTTAATGAAGGGGGTTATTAGATGTGATAGAGAATGTATGGTCACCCTTTGGATAGTGTAGATTTTACACATAGGCCCTTTTTAGGAGGGTATAAGTAATGTCCATTGCACAGATAGTTTGCTAAGAAGTCATTTTTCAGTTGTTACAATACACATTAATTGGGCATACTGTAAGATAATAGAGGGACCCTGCGGGGTGCACTAATTATTTTTATAGCGTTAGCCCCTTTATTTGAGTTTAATATATGTAATATTTTGTTTTTGGGACGTATATGACGAAAATGGGGAAGTGTATAGAAAGCCCCAACTGTTGAATTCAGGAAAAAAAGAAAAACTCTACACCTTCCTGGCCGAGAACCGCCGACCGGAAGTAAAAGAGCGGAGCTTGGAACGCGGTGGAACGCGGAAGTCAAAACGGAGCATTGGAACGCAGTGGAACGCGGAAGTAAACCGCGCATGCGCAAAATGGCGCGCCCATCAACAGATGCCGAAGAAACCGGAAGGATCAATCAAAGAAGCAGACAGGACATATGGGACAATTAAGAACATTTATGGACACTATAAAAGGGTCTACAGGCCCATGATACCATTCCAGCTGATGAAGCCGCTACTTGATGCGGCGAAACGTGTTCTGGTGGTGATTTTAATCATATTTTAAATAAATTATTTTTTTATCTCCAATCCTGATTCCTGCTTCGTTGATTCCTGTAAACATCGGTGGTTTTTCTTCTGGGTTTTTCTCCTACCAAAAAAAACCTATGGGCATATATCCATGAGCTATGTGAGCTCCACAGAATGTGAGTACAACTCCAACTGTACATAATATTGTGACCTTAATTTGTGGATCTACACAAGGATTTCTCTTCCTGTTTTCCTTTCTACTGTTTAAACTTCGGACAAAGAAAAAGGAAAAACTTTGCTGTAAGGTGGGGGTCACCTAAGAAATTGAAGACAATCACCCGCATGTCTGGACCCACTTAGAGCCAGTGTACGGCTCTACACTTGTAAGTGGGGTGTATACCACATACATTCATAGTACATTGTATATAACAGTGTTGCACTATTATTGTCTCTTTCTTTATCATATATATATATATACGAGACTCCAGGACCCCAGAGAGCAGTATTTGCGCCGATCCAGGTTACTGATTTTATATATGATCAGGGGTTACCTTTTTTTTATATTTTTATACTATTCCTATTAAATTAACAGTAATTTTTGATGTATTTTATTCGGTAGAAACTTTTTTTTGCCTATATAACATGTGCTTTGTGAAAATAAAATGGTTTTGTGTGTGTACATTTTAATTTAGTTAGTGGATTCCTGTCCAGTGCGGTGAGAAGCAAACATAATGCATTGTAGACACGCTGCGAGGCGGAGCAGAGTGAAGTCAAGCCTGCAAAATGTTTGCTTCTCTTCGCTTCGCTACGCTGTGCGTCGCTACACGCTCAGTGTGTCTCAGCCTTTATTCCCGCATTGCTAGCTTACCGAATCAGTTTGTATTCTTGTTACTGACCCTGCTTTTTCTGAGGACCCGATCTGTTGCCGACTTTGCCTGCCATTTGACTATTCTCTCTGTGTATTCCCTGCCTGTTCTGTTTGCTTCCTGTTGCTACTGGTGTGCGCCGATTCTCACCATATACAGTAGCGCAGTACAAGTGCCTAAACATTGCTGACCCGGTTCTGTTATAGCTGCTGATGTAACTGAATAGATCAGGGATCTCTTCTGCATTACCAAAACCTCCACCACTGCACTCTTCCACAATACCTCACAGGGGTTACGGTGTGAATGCACTTGCTGCCACCAAAAGCACAATATTTGGGTGCACTGCCACTGACGCCTATACCAGATTCATATCATTTTAATATTGGACTGCAGGGTCCACCACTGCACTCTTCCACAATACCACAGAGGGGTTACGGTGTGAAGGCACTTGCTGCCACCCAGGGCCGGATTAACATAGGGGCTGATGGAGCAGCAGCTCCAGGCCCATGCCCCAGAATAGGCCCAGAGAAAGGATAACTATGTTTGCATTGATGGGCATTTGGACCCCTGTATCTCTGACTCCATAGCAGCTACAGGGTCATGTGAGGTATCACTGGAAAGGCCAGAGCACGACCTTTCCAATAATACCAAAAACGACCAGATGTTATGTAACAGTAAATATAAAATAATAAATATTTCTTTCTTTTTGTTTCTAACACAGCAATATTTTTCACTTTTTAATTATAAAGTGATCAATGATGCTGCGCTAACTCACCATCTCATTTCTCATGTCACCAACAAGTGTGGAGGTGATGGCACAATCCGTTGTTACGAATTGTTATATCAAAAACCTAAACCTCCGCATTGCATCGAGGAGCACTGGGGGGACTTTGGAACCCTGCGTCACTAATCTTTACACCTCACAAGGTCAAGTTAGGTGACATTGGACAGGTCAGAGTCTGGCCTTTGCATTGATACCAAACATGACCATTTTAAAATCTAAAAGAAAAGAAAAAATTAATTTTATTTAATTTTAGTTCAAAAGCGATGGCATTGTCCATTTGTCATGTATAAAATGAGCAATACCACTGCCGTTACTCGCCATCTAATTTCCCATGTAGGGAGCAAGGTCAATGGTTTATGCATAGTCATATTATTCATAAAACACCATCCTCCAAAACACAAGGGAAATGTTTCATTTTTTGGTTAAAAAATGCAGTAACCGGTTCCCATTTCAATTTTTTTAACAAGAATTCCCTATAGAATATATAACCACAAAGGTTTGGATGATAAAATGTGAAACAATAATTTTACATGCTATAAATGATAGAAATCTGAATGGAAATTTACTCACACAGTATCTGCCTGGTTAGATATAGCCGTATCTGCAATATTAAATAACCTGAAATATATTTTCATTTCACTAAATTCCAAAAGAAGCCACCAAACTATTCAGCTCCAGGCCCATATATATCTTAATCCAGCCCTGCTGCCACCAAAGGCACAATATTTGGGTACTCTGCCACTGACGCCTATACCAGATTCGTCTAATTTTAATATTGGACCGCAGGGTCCAACCCTGCACTCTTCCACAATACCACGGTGTCACGGCACTGTTGCCGACACTAAAGGCCCAATTTTAAAGCACCTATTGTTACTTTCATCCAAAGCCTGCTTAAGTTTCACCATAATTTAGCCAAAAAATCACTAAACTTGTTCTGCTTGTCCTAAAATGTCTCCTCTTTTCATACAGGCTGCCGCCCCAAGGAGTTGTTTATGAATAGATTAAATGAAAACCATTTACCATCATTTGAAATGTCATTTTTTTGTTTTTAAATGCTTCTATACATTCTACAAATCCGCCACTTCACGGGCAGGATATGGGGACCTCCTAGGCACGATATTTGAAGGAATTTTTTGTTTTTATTCTTAACCTTTATTTCATGGAAAACTCACTGTTCCTTTAAAAATGTTTTTTTTAAAACTTTTTGTCCTTTTTTTCCTGTCCCCCAGGGCACTACCCGGACCCCCATACACCTTTTATGGCAAATATCTAGCATATATGCCCTCTTGGAGGGCACTCTAAAAATCGAACTTTCGAGTCCCATTGACTTGCATTGAGTTCGGCTCGAGTACGAGTTCGAACTCGAACTTTTGAAATTGTTCGAATGCGAACCGAACACAGGGGTGTTCGGCTCCTCACTACTAACAAGTAACAAATATGAAAGCTCTATTGTGGGTACATTTACCTTGGGACAATTTCATACGTACATGAATTCATTTGCACACTAGCGGCCATTTTCATTGTCACATAAATGTATTTTAATAATGATTCTATGATTGTTTTGTGATTGCGAAATGGCAGTATATAAAGTTTTGACATTTCTTATATTCCATAGTGTTTACTTCTATTGTTTTTGTTTAGGATGTTTTCCTACCCTTACCCGGACTCTCAAAGCTTGGTTCAGTCTGTATAGTCAGGTCTGTATATTTATTTTAAATTATTACTTATGATTCATCTTGCCTGCTCACTTTAATCCATTTTTAATTTCTGATAGTTTTTGCATCATTTTCTTTTGTGTACTTAATTTTTTGCAAAAAAAAGTTTTATTTGTTCTCCATTATTAAGTTTTTTCTTCTCTAGAAGCATATTATTATTGTATATTCCTCTCATTATTCATTTTAATGGCGAAACCAATAAAAGGTAGGTTTTAATCTGCCAGTTGACAGAAAGTACTCTTCTTTAGTTAATCACCACACAAGGTTACACCGCTACTTTCACTGCTACTTTCTGTTCATTTAACCATTCTGCTAAAATTAATTTGTTATCATTATCGTATATATTTAATTTTATCACAAAACTAAAGGGCTCATAATTCAAAGCAGATTACTAATGGAATTAGACCAATGTGAAATCGGTTTAAAGTACGTTTCTTAAAAGTGGACTCTCAAGACTATTTTGCTGACTTCATGATATCTTCCAATTAACCACCTGACTATATCACTTTAGATGCCATTTCACTGCAGAAGGAATGTGCTCCAAATGTAGAAACATCGATCCCTGCCAGAGACATAATTTATTTCATCCATCTGCCTAGAGTAGTAGATGAGATGGGACGAAAGGTTTTCTGAAAAGATATGAATAACAGGGAAGTAACGGTATAGTGTAAATTTAGCATTCTCGATTTGAAAGGCATGCAAACAGGGAACTAGGCAAAATTTTGGTTTGGATGGAAAAGCCAGAAAGAAAACTAAGGTGGTTGATATCTTTGTTCACCTGGAGATGTCAAACCATACACCTTCAAGGATCACTTTGAAAATCCAATGCCTGAACATTTCCCACATACTTGCATGAAAGCAAGGAAAAAAGCATGAGCAATTTGGCAGAAATTTGTTTGAGATTCAGCTGATCATTATCAGGACAGTGTTCCAAGAAATTTAAACCTGAGTGACATTACAAATGAAAGAAACTGAGTATATGGGTCTTTAAGCACATAAATTATGAATACCGTTTTAATAAGTGACATCCTAAAAGATAGTGACTAATAGTCATGCCAGTGAGGCCGACATGACCCGCTGAAATCGTTGGTCAATACACATATATAGTACGGTAACCCGGTAACTGACTCAAAGGCAAAGGCCAAGAGCTCCAAAATGAAAGAGTGTAGGGTTCCATGCTCACTGAAAGTGATTTTGGTGACATTTGACAATATTTCCAATCCACCAGGATACCCTGAAACTAGTCTAGCCAGAAAGCATAGCTGACGCTGAAGTAATACAAGTGCAGCTGACCTTCTGGGTTCATTAAAAAAGTTGTAAACATAAGTAGCAATCTAGAATAATTGATAGCCAGTAGGGATGAGCATTCGGTTCAGATCTGTTCGGAGTTCGATTCGAACATCGCCCGTTCGGCTGTTGAAACTCCGAGCATTTCCACGTGTTCGCCGCATGTTCGCCCACAATGCACCACAATGGACCACAATGCACTTTTCCACTGGCCTGAAGCTTGTAAGTTGCTACAGCCTTGCACCTGACCACAGGTCAGATGCAAGACAGGTGCAAGACTATGCCAATCACGGCTCAGATTCCTGATTGGGCAAATTTTGCCAAATCATGGGCTCACAGAGCTAAGTCCCGCAGCACACTATATAAGGCTTCCCTGCCTGCATCCCCAGCATGTGTGTTTGCAGGAGTGAATCAGAGAGGAGAGGAGATTGTTCTGTCAGGGTGTATCAGTGAGTTGTAGGAGATTTCTGGGAATTTGAATCTGTCTTGGCACAGCCTGTTATCAGTGTGTATCAGTGAGTTATACCAGAGTTCAGCAAATTTGAATCTGTCTTGGCACAGTCTGTTATCAGTGTGTATCAGTGAGTTATACCACAGTTCAGCAAATTAGAATGTGTCTTGGCACAGCCTGTTATCAGTGTGTATCAGAGAGTTATAACACAGTCAGCAAATTAGAATCTGTCTTGGCACAGCCTGTTATCAGTGTGTATCAGTGAGTTATGCCACAGTTCAGCAAATTAGAATCTGTCTTGGCACAGCCTGTTATCAGTGTGTATCAGTCAGTTATACAACAGTTCAGCAAATTTGAATCTGTCTTGGCGCAATATTTGGGTGCACTGTCACTGACGCCTATACCAGATTCATATCATTTTAATATTGGACCGCAGGGTCGAACCCTGCACTCTTCCACAATACCACAGAGGGGTTACGGTGTGACGGCACTGTTGCCGACACTAAAGGCCCAAATTTAAAGCACCTATTGTTACTTTCATCCAAAGCCTGCTTAAGTTTCACCACAATTTAGTCAAAAAAATTACTAAAATTGTTCTGTGTGTCCTAAAACGTCTCCTCTTTTTATACAGGCTGCCGCCCCAAGCAGTTGTTTATGAATAGATTAAAGGAAAACCATTTACCATCATTTGAAATGCCATTTTTTTGTTTTTAAATGTTACTATACATCCTACAAATTCGCCACTTCACGGGCAGGTTATGGGGACATCCTAGGCACGATATTTGAAGGAATTTTTCATTTTTATTCTTAACCTTTATTTCATGGAAAACTCACTGTTCCTTTAAAAACTTTTTTTAACTTTTTGTCCTTGTTTCCTGTCCCCCAGGGCACTACCCGGACCCCCATACACCTTTTATGGCAAATATCTAGCATATATGCCCCCTTGGAGGGCACTCTAAAAATCGAACGTTCGGGTCGCATTGACTTACATTGAGTTCGGATCGTGTTTGAGTTCGAACTCGAACTTTTGAAATTGTTCGAGTTCAAAGTCATAGAAACTTAGAAACATAGAAAATGTCGGCAGATAAGAACCTTTCAGCCCATCTAGTCTGCCCAATTACATGGATACTTTACCTGGATTTATCTTTTGTTTAGGATAGCCTTATGCCTATCCCATGCATGCTTAAATTCAATTACTGTTGACGGGGACATTCGGCTTATCCCTAATAGCCAGTTCCAAAGAATCGGACACCAAGGTTGGCTAAAAGGAGAGATCAACATGATGGTCTTGTTCTGTGATCTCACTTGCTATAATGTGTTTGCAATCACGAAGAAAAGAGGGAATGCATAATGGTCTCTGTATCAAAAGATGTGAAAAGCCCTAAACACAAAACACAAATGGTATAGTAAAATGGTACAGCTATCAAGAATAATTAGATGTCCAACACATTGAAGATCAAAGTGAAAAAAAAGCAAATAAATAAAAATGATTCAGCAGATCTTTCTGTAAAAAATATGGCACTTTAAATGCAGCTTAGCGCATTTTTGTATACATTACTATGTATGATCCAATATTGGATTACATGGAGGGAAAAAGAATAAAAAATTATGGGGCATTATGTAGGTTCAATATCATATAAGTTATAAAAATATTATTCGCAACTCACAAACCTATCAACTCTAAGACTGCATCTATGGGTTTTTCTGTAGGGATGACCCAGGAAAAAAAACCATTTTTGTTATATTTTTCACAGAAATGTGCCCTAACTGACATTTATTTATTTGAATGCATAATGATGTTCTGGGGCTCGATCTTACAAGAACATATGTCTTTCCAACAACCGAAAAATCCTTTGTAGTTGAGTACTTAAAAAATAGAAGTAGATAATGCACTGGCATACTTTCCTAACAGAATACAATAAACAAACTACAAAAATAAAACCATCAATACAAAAGATCGTTAAAAATACCCAAATGATAAGACTACGAAAAAGTGGTACAGTAAATTTATAAGAAATATAAAAGATAATTTTTGTTTTTTAATTATATAAAATATTGAGTCCACTTTTTTGTGAAGAGTCCTTATAATATCCACCTATGGTCTTTGTTCCAAATCATCATTAGTGGACATGAGGGGCCTTATTCCATAGTTAACGGTAAAATGGAGATGGTAAGTTGGAACATCTACGGCTGCAGAATTTCCTTACCTTCTTCACTTTAACGTCATATTCCAGGGGTAGGCGCTATCTTGGCAACCTGCCCTAGAACTAAGTGCAAAGCTGCCAAATACCAAACAACTGCGCATACCAACATAGCCCATAGGACTCCATGGAACTTTGCATGACACGAGCACTGGGTGTGCTTGCTCTCATGAGATCATGCAGATCAGGAGACTGATCGCAGAGGGAGACGAGAAACTATTTGTTCCCAGTCTTGCTCTGCTATGGCGAGAAGCAGCGGCGGATCGAGCCACTCTCCTCACTGCAGGATGAGAGGTGAGTATAGAATTTTAAACAGGGTTTTTAGACAGTGTCAAAAGAATTTGCATTTGCTAAACCATTTAACACCAGCTTTCAGTAGTTGTTATAATTCGTCAATTCGCGTCCTGACGTTAGCTTGCACCAGCACCTTAGATTACCTCACTTGACGACACATTAAAAACTGATTTTGCTTTCCATGTTAAGTATAAGAGCCGCAAAGTACAGTAAGCACCCGCAAGCTGCGAAACGCTGACTGATTTCACACCAGTTTAGCTGCAGCTTTGGAATGTCGATGCCAGACATTAAACTTACTAATGCTAGTGCTAACGCATACACATTGAGATACTAAAATAGCAACAACTATGGAATAGAGCCCACAATCTGTAGCACACAATGTAAGTGGACATTATCAGTAAAAGGTTTTGGAGCAGTCTGTAGTAACAGATAGTGCAACAGTCACAAAATTAACAATGGATCAATTAAGCTAATATATTCACATTCATGTTTCGTTTTGCT
The DNA here is from genome assembly GCA_009667805.1 of Leptobrachium leishanense. Classification (NCBI taxonomy): domain Eukaryota; kingdom Metazoa; phylum Chordata; class Amphibia; order Anura; family Megophryidae; genus Leptobrachium; species Leptobrachium leishanense. Next base: position 121,976,684 of record CM019067.1, on the reverse strand, counting down.
ATGATACCCAAATACAAGTATAGCCATGTTATTAAAAGAAGAGAAATCCCTATTCTCCTCTGTAGTTTCCATTTATAGGTTGTTTGGTTATATTTAAACTAATCCCATGTTAACACCTGTGTCTGATTTTATTTACTCTTATTACTGCATTTTTAGTATACTCCATAGCCAGTTTTGTTGGCGTTCTAGTCATTGCCATCATTATTTCTAGATAATACCTAACAGCCATTTCAATTCATATGTCAATCTGATACACTATTTGGCATCTATCTATTTTTCTCTCTTTTCTATTTAATCAATCTATTTCTTATTTAAGTCTTTCAAAATGTCTTTCTTTCTCAAACCATTCGTTTCTAGAAATGCTAGAAGTGCAGAAGTGTAATATATATATATATATATATATATATACGACTGATTAGTAGACTGAGGTAGGAATTTGCCTCAGGTTCTTAACTCATCTGAACTACATTCGGCTGACAACAAACTTTTGCAGTGTTCTTTTTTTAATATAAATATAGCTATTACTTGTCAGCATTTTTTTAAGATTAGCATGAAATCCAAATTGTCACCTTTCAATAATTTTTCATACTGCTATTACTATGACTAATCTCATTGAATATGTGACAATAAATGTTATTATTCCATTTATCTACAGCTGTTTCTGAGTTACTTTTGAATAAAAAATATAGTTTTCAGACTTATATTCAGATTTAAAGCATATTTATAAAGTCCTGATGTATAACTTGTACCAACTTTATGTCTTCGGCCTTTACATATTTTTGTGCTTACGTATTAAATGAACATTTCCCTATAAATCTAAATGTAAGTAATATTTTTGCCATACCCTATAAGAGACCTTATTTGACTGAGCTGTTAAGATCATGCTTTACTAGTTGAAGCATTAAGTGGATGGGAAAGCTAATAGAGCTAGGGAATGGGATCCAAAAGTATGGATTTCTGAATCACTCTCTACCAAAACCTTTATCTTATTTAAAAAATATAGCATCTCGGGGCAAGACCACAACGTATGCAAGTGAGTTCCTCTCAATCCAGAGGCCTTCTAGCAATCATCAGGAACCCTCCTAACTATTTTATTAACCATTACAGGAGTCATATACTAGCGAATGAGGGTTTTCCATGGCTGCATTGTGGCACAAATTGTAGTTTCTGATATACTGTAGCATCCCATATCTTTATCTATTTCCCCTCCGCCAAGGTTTCCCCCAGATCGTATTCCCTCGCCGGAATGTCTGAGAGAGTTTTTCACTAATGTGACAGAGTATGGGAATCTGTGTATGTTAGCAGGAGGCTGACTGATGCAGTATTTCCTGGTCAGTAAGAGGTTACACCTTCCCTGGCAGCAGCCACAGCTGCAACTCCTTAACAAGCCAATATAGCAGTTCCCAGCACAGAGGAAGGCAGAAAAAGATTGCATTTGAAAGACTGAGGTGTGGAATGCACAGAACTGCAGGAAGGGCTTGCTGGCACGTATGTAAAAAGGGACAGTTTTTTGTTTATACTGGAGGCAGAATAACTGCCCCAGTATCCCGTAGTGAGGGGACAAATTTGTTTAGTTAGACTCCTAAAGGAAGGAGTAGGCCAATTTGTTTGTGTTTAATTTTTGTTTGGTAATACAAGTGTACCCAGTGTTTAAAGAGACTTTGTTTTGTGGTGTTCAATAAAAGAGGTACACCTCCAAATCGTGTGCTTCTCTGAGCGGCCCTACCACAAGTGGTGGCAGCGGTGGGATTTCTTGTTGTGCCAGGTCCACTTTCACAGAAGCCTTAAAGGTACAGAACCCATGATAATGGAGGATGTTGTAAAAGCCCTAGTGCAAGCTTCAGCAAGCCAACAGGAGACCAACAGGCTTACTGCAGCCTCTGCTGCAACCTCAGCTGCAGCTCAGCAAGAGACTAACAAGCTCTCGGTCTTGCAGGTTGAAGCCTTGGGCAAAGCTCAAAGGATGGACCGTGCCATGTTCAAAGAGCTCTTGGACCGCATCAGTACCCTGGGGGTGACTGCACCAGCAGAGAGTGTAAGCAGGATACAGGCAAGCAGCTGTCTACAGAAGATGATCCCAGAGGATGACACGGAATCCTACCTTCCGGCGTTTGAGCGAACAGCTACACGTGAAGCCTGGCCCGTGGGCCTGAATTATTGCCCCTTTTCTCCTTGGTGAAGCACAAAAGGCCTATTATGATCTGGACGAAGAGGCCGCTGCAAGTTACCCCCAACTAAAAGCAGAGATCCTGGCCCGGATGGGTGTGACAACCAATGTGAGAGCCCAACGCTTCTACAAGTGGCAGTTTAAGGGAGATAAGGCACCCCGATCACAGATGTTTGATTTAATTCATCTAGCCCGGAAGTGGCTCAAACCGGAGAGTCAAACCCCTGCTCAGATCGTGGAAACCCTGGTACTAGACCGATACCTGAGAGAGCTTCCCCAGGGCCTCCGTGAATGAGTCAGTCAAGGAGACCCCAGAACCTATGACAGCCTGGTTGCACAAGTAGAAAGATATCTGTCTGCAAAGGACTTGGAGAGATCTCCTACTAATTTGTTTTGTTTGCCCCAAAGACCAAGACCCCGGAAAGGTGGACTCGAACCCAATTCTGGAACGGGAATACGTCTGCGCGAAACAGACTCTGAGGATCATACTCCCACAAAAGACCTATTGAGAAGAAACTCTATAATCTGCTTTGAATGCGGCAGAAGAGGACATGTCAGGGAAAGGTGCCCTAACCTCCCAGAGCCGATGCAATGTGGCTTGGGGGAGAACCCCTTAAACTTTTGTGGACTGATATGTCTAGCAGGCCTGGTAGAGGGTGCACATACCTTTAGAGTGATTGTAAAGTTAAATGGACGTGAGACAGGAGCCCTTGTTAAGGTAGTGCCTTAACTCTGGTAGCAGGTGACCTAGTCAAGCCTCCGCAGGTACATACCATAAAACAATGGGGGCACTTTGTATTCATGGATGTACTGTACGGTATCCTACAAGCAATATATAGGTTTTTGTACAGGGAAAACTAGTAAGGATATCAGCGGTAGTGATTCCTCGACTACCCTATCCCCTAGTCATAGGAAGGAACTTCCCGGAGTTCCACCCCCTCTTGCAACCAAACAAGGGGCACTTAGGGATGAACGACAAGTTTGTGGTTTAGATGAACTTTTTCCCTTTGCTCACCCTGATTTGTATGTTGGTAACCCAAAAAGAAGAAAAACCAAGCGAAAACAAACTGAGGTTTAACAGAGAAAGGGAAAGCAAATTGAGGTTTAAGAGAGCTGTGAATGAAGCATTGTTGAATGAGCAGGGGAAGCGGGCTAATAAAGGTGTGGCAACACAATGTGGTGAAGATGAGGTAGAGGTTGAACAAACAGAACCTGCTACAGAACCGGATTATGAGGTTGAGATGGAAAACCCAGAAACAATTGATATGTCCACTGGTAACTTTGGGCGAGATCAGGCGAATGATCCATTGTTACAGAATGCCAGAAGTAGAGTGGAAGAGGTAAATGGTGTACCTGTAGAGCGTTGTATGAGGGACACGTATCCATGTTTCATCCTAAAAAATGATCTCCTTCACAGGCTAACCTCAGACGAAGGTCAGGAGGTTGAGCAACTGGTGGTGCCGTCCTCCTAAACTCGGAAAGTGCTTGACTTCTCCCACGCTCATTTACTGGGTGGACACTTGGGGGTGGAGAAAATGCAAGAAAGGGTTCTCACACGGTTCTTCTGGCCAGGGGTATATGAGGAAATTACGAGGCATTGTGCTTCTTGCCCAGAGTGCCAATTGTCGTCAGTTAGACCCAAGCTAAGGGCCCCACTCATACCTCTCCCGATAATCGAAGTACCCTTTGAAAGAATAGGAATGGATCTAGTGGGTCCCCTAGAGATATCGGCCAGGGGTCACCAGTAAATCCTGGTGATTGTTGATTATGCCAGCAGATATCCAGAGGCCATTCCACTGCGCAAGGCTAATGCTAAAAATATAGCAAAGGAGTTGGTTCAGGTTTTCTCATGGGTTGGCATACCCAGAGAAATCCTTACGGACCAGGGTACACCTTTTATTTCCCGTATTATGAAGGAGTTATGTCAACTGTTTAACCTACATGCTTTGAAAACAATAGTATACCACCCCCAGACAGATGGGTTGGTAGAACGGTTCAATCGTACCCTGAAGGGGCTGTTAAGAAAAGTGGTTAGTAGAGATGGGAGAGATTGGGACATGCTGCTTCCCTACTTATGGTTTGCTGTAAGAGAGGTTCCGCAAAGCTCCACTGGCTTCTCCCCATTTGAGATTCTGTATGGTCGACACCCCAGGGGTATATTAGATATATTGAGGGAAACATGGGAAGAGCAGGTAGCCCAAGGCACGAATTTAGTTCAACGTGTGGAACAAATGAGGGAGCGCATGGCTTGGATTGCTCCTATTGTTCACGAGCACATGAAACAAGCCCAGGAAGCCCAGAAACTTCACTATGACAAAAAGGCAGTAGCAAGAGACTTCAACAAGGGATACAGAGTAATGGTGCTGGTTCCCACAACTGAGAGTAAGCTACTAGCTTAGTGGCAGGGACCCTACGAAATTCTGGATAAAGTAAATCCGGTAAATTATAGGGTTAGTCAGCCTAACCGTCGTAAGAAAGAGGCAATACTGCACATAAACCTCCTTAAGTGTTGGAGGGATAGAGAAGCATATGTGGTCGCTGTGGGTGACCCAATGGTTAGTTGGCAGCCCCCAGAACAACCAGTGATGATATCTTCTGATCTAACACCAGAGCAGGCAGAGGAGGCTAGAAGCCTGGTGGAGAGGAACGAGGATGTCTTTTCATCGCTGCCAGGCAGAACCCAAGACATTGCCCATGATATTGTGACAGAACCAGGGGTTACCATAAGGGTTGAGTCTTATAGAATCCCTCAGGCAAGAAGGGAATCCATAAGAGCCGAAATCAAGAAAATGCTTGACCTCGGAGTGATAGAGGAGTCCCAAAGTAACTGGTCCAGTCCGATCGTTCTAGTGCCAAAACCTGATGGATCAATTAGGTTTTGCAATGACTTCAGGAAATTGAATGAGGTCTCTAAGTTTGATGCCTATCCCATGCCCCGCGTTGATGAGTTGGTGGAGCGACTAGCAAAGGCCAGATTTTTCACAGTTTTAGACCTGATGAAGGGTTACTGGCAGATACCATTGACTAAGCGGGCCAGAGAGAAAACTGCATTCTCCACTCCTGATGGACTATTTCAGTATAGAATAATGCCTTTTGGTCTGCATTGTGCTCCAGCCACGTTTCAAAGATTGATGGATAAGTTGTTGAGACCTCATACAGAGTATGCGGCAGCTTATCTGGATGACGTGGTTATCCATAGTCCCGATTGGGAGACCCATCTAGGGAAGGTACAAGTAGTATTGAATACCTTTAGAGGAGCCGGCCTGACCACCAACCCAGCTAAAAGTACTATAGGTTTGGCTGATGCCAAATACTTGGGCTATGTGATTGGCAGGGGAATAGTGAGGCCCAAAACAGTTAAGATAGAAGCCATACAAAGCTGGCCCAGACCAATGAGAAAGAAACAGGTCCGAGCCTTTTTGGGTATTGTAGGCTACTACCGGAGGTTCATTCCTCATTTTGCCACAAGGGCTGCTCCGCTCACAAATCTTACGAAAGCGAGGAGTCCCGACAATGTAAGATGGGACAGCAAGGCTGAGGAGGCCTTTTTTGACCTGCGTGCAGTCCTTTGTACTCAACCTGTTCTCGTGGCACCGGACTTTACCCAAGAGTTCTTCCTTCAGACAGATGCCTCTGAGGTTGGTCTGGGTGCAGTTTTGTCTCAATATGTTGGCGAAGAGGAACATCCAGTTTTGTATCTGAGTCGGAAACTGCTGCCTCGGGACAACGCTATGCTACGGTAGAAAAAGAGTGCTTAGCGATTAAATGGGCCTTGGAAACGCTCCACTATTACTTATTGGGCAGGCACTTCACCCTTATCACTGACTATGCCCCGTTGACGTGGATGCATACCAATAGGGAGAAGAACTCTAGTATCACTAGAGGAAGGCAGAAAAAGATTGCATTTGAAAGACTGAGGTGTGGAATGCACAGAACTGCAGGAAGCTAGTAGAATGCTTGGTTGTGTAGGGAGAGGTATTAGCAGTAGGAAAAGAGAAGTGCTCATGCCACTGTACAGAGCACTGGTGAGACCTCACTTGGAGTACTGTGTGCAGTACTGGAGACCGTATCTCCAGAAGGATATAGACATCTTAGAGAGAGTTCAGAGAAGGGCTACTAAAATGGTGTACGGCTTGAAGGAGAAAAGTTACCAGGAAAGGCTTAATGATCTTAACATGTACAGCTTGGGAAAAAGACGAGACAGAGGAGATATGATAGAAACAATTAAATACGTAAAGGGAATCTACAAGGTAGAGGAAGGGAGTATATTTAAAAGGAAACAAAGTAGCAAAACAAGAGGACATAGTCTTAGATTAGAGGGGCAAAGGTTTAAAAGTAACACCAGGAAGCATTATTTTACTGAGAGGGTGGTGGATAAATGGAACAGCCTTCCAGTTGAAGTGGTAGAGGTCAAAACAGTAATTGAATTTAAGCAGGCATGGGATAGACATAAGGCTATCCTAAACAAAAGATAAATCCAGGTAAAGTATCCATGTAATTGGGCAGACTAGATGGGCCGAAAGGTTCTTATCTGCCAACATTTTTCTATGTTTCTATGTTTCTATGTTTGGGCTTGTAAGGGTATGTAAAGAGGGACAGAGTTTTTTTGTTTATATTGTGGGCAGAATAGCTGCCCCAGTATCCCGTAGTGAGGGGACAAATTTGTTTAGTTAGACTCCTAAAGGAAGGAGTAGGCCAATTTGTTTGTGTTTAATTTTCGTTTGGGAATACAAGTGTACCCAGTGTTTAAAGAGACTTTGTTTTGTGGCGTTCAATAAAAGAGGTACACCTCCAAATCCTGTGCTTCTCTGAGCGGCCCTACCACACTAAGTAGATGAAATTGAATGATAATACAGTTTAGAAATTAACCCCTTTGGATATATTCCCTTTAAACACTAGTCTTCTAGGGGGGGTCAAGGACTTATTAACAGCTGTATGAATTATTGGGGAAGAGACAAAGGCCCCTATTACATTCTTTGCGCAATTTCGTTCGAGCAGTGCAAATTTTTATGCCCGCATCGTCCAGCGTTATCGCGCAAAAATTAATGGTGGTGTTATGATCCGAAAGCTTTTTCTCATCCGTCCGAAAATAACGTTCGTAATAACGACACGCAAAACGAAGAGTAATATGCGCGCAGTAACATAGCGCACGTAAATCAGTGTGCGGACTGTTTTTTTCGTGGGTTTCAGCCAATCAGAATTAAGAACCTTAATTGACATCAATTTACCTTAATTGACTCACTTAAGTTTTTGTGCCTGTCAAAGTAAATCTGAGTATACATGCTGCAGCAATAAAAAAAAAACACACTCAAATTCACAATTTTATTGTTTGGGTATGTGTAGAATGTGTAACTGTACTGTGCTGTATTTTTTTTTTCGTGCTGGTGTTTTTTGTTTCGGCCAGAACGTTCCGATTTGCAGTTACCACCAGCTTTTCAAAGACGTTAAAAATATGCGTGCAAATGTCGTTCGTAAAAAGATGCACATTGATTGTAATACCATCCGCATACCAGCGCACGAACGAATTTGAGCTCACAATGTTAAGTATAGGACACACACAGTTCATCACGCTCGCACAGGTCCATCCGCAGTAAACGATAACGCGCATCGTTTGCGCGAACGTTGTAATACGACGTTCAGCGCAAAGGGTTTTGCCCCATGCGCAAATGCGCATTTGCAGACGCAAAGCCAAATGCGCGAAGAATGTAATGGGGCCAAAATGTATCATTTGCAAATATTGAAACAAATCCACCATCCTTAACCCCTTAGTGACCGGGCTGTTTTACACAAATCCGTCCTTTAGTGACCGCTGCTGTTTTACGTTTCTGCGCTGCTAGTGTTTAGGTCAGATTTTCCTCTTACTTGTTTATTCAACCCACACATATTATACACCGTTTTTTCCGCCATTAAATGGACTTTCTAAAAATACCATTATTTCCATCATATTGAATAACTTACTATAAAAAAATATGAAATATGATGAAAAAATGGTAAAAACACACTTTTTCGTAATTTAATCCCCAAAATCTACAACCACCAAAAAAGACCCTGGCTAAATAGTTTCCAAATTTTGTCCCGAGAATAGAAATACCAAATTTTTACATGTTTTTGCCTTTTAACCCCTTCACTGCTGAGCCAGTTCACCTATGTGCTGCACTCATTCTGACCGTTTTGTGCTAATTATTTTTAGATGACAGGCTAGGTCCTATTTAACTAAACCCCCCAGACAATTTTTTTTAAAAAAAAAACAATTTTTGTTTTATTTATTTTTATTATTATTATTTTTAATAATTTTTTTATTTATTTTTTTAAACCAAGCCTGGTCATGTTTGGTATCATTGGAAAGGCCATGATCAGGCCTTTCCAATGATGTAAAATATGACCATCTAGCTGCCATGGATCTGGAGATAGGGGGATCCTTTGGATCCCATTATCTCAACATGGCATCTAGAGGGTTAACTGGCCCACTGACATCCTCACAAATATGGTGAGGTTGTCAGTGGGTGGGGGGACCTGGAGGCTTGGCTGACATCCAAGATGTCAGCCCCCTCCAGGTTCGAATCGCGTTTTGGCTGAGTTTTAATTTTATGTATGTTTTTACTGGTTTTATGAATTAAACCTTCATTTGTTCGAAATTCTGGCGATCCTGCAGATTTATTATTCTGAAAGAGGCTTTCTAAAATTGTGCCAAAACAATTCGTATGTGCTGGATCCCTAGAGCTCGGTGTAGCTCCCCAGAGGGTGAGTAATATTCCTTTCTCTGAAGATATTTGTCTTTAATTAAGGATACAGTATTTTGCCATGAGAATTCTCCCCTCTTTCCTGAGATTGAAAGAAAAGTGATATCGAAAAAAGGAGCCTGGCCTATAACAGTCCATGACGCGACTACAATAGAGCTAGGGAGCTCTCAAAGAGTGTGAGTTTAATATACCACTGAACTCTGGTTACCTTTTGTATAATCCAATATTGGTTGATCTGCACTGTTGTACCTTTTTTCTTTGTATATTGGGTGTTTGGATTGTTCGCTTATCTGTTTAATCTCACTGAAGGAATACCTTTGGAGGTATTATCCCCCAAGATTTACAGAAACGTAAAACAATTGCTGCCTTTTGGTGCACCTTGGTGTTATTACGTGGGACACACTGTTGTATACTAGGAAAGAGCGCTGTTCTTGCACTTGGTTCACATTTTATTAACATTTGTCGTGGTGAAGGGAACACCACATTCGAAAGAACGTGTAGCGATCTGAGTTATCTTCAAAGCGCCATTTATACATCCTGTTTCTTTTTTCTGAATCTGTTCTGTGTATTGCCTCTTCAATCTAGATCCCCATTTAATCAAAATGCCCCATTTCACTGCCTTGTACGCTTGCATACCGTTCCCAAAGGCACCTCTGGGGACCCGTTTTCCTTAAAATAATTATCTAAGGCCTGACGTATCTCATCCCGCACCTCCACCCGTGCTAGAAGTGATTCGTTTAGCCTCCATGGGGCCTTACACGAATAGTGACAGGGGCATGGTCCGACCACGATATGATACCTATCATACAGTCCTGGATGCGACTTAATGTTTCACCTTTCACCAATATATAATCGATCCTGGAATGTACTCTCTGCGCCATGGAAAAAAAAGTGTGGTCCACCTCTCCCGGATGAAGCAGTCTCCAGACGTCGAAAAGGTGGTGTCCAGCTAGCAACACTGCATTCTGCAATCTTTCAGTTCTCTGTCTCTTAGATGCTTGTGTAGGTACGTCCATGGATAAATTAAGGTCTCCACAAACAATTTGTGTGCCCGAGGAGATACCCGCCAGATGGGTCAATACCTTTCCCAGGAACGGTCGCTGTGAGTCATTAGGGCAATAAATGTTTGCGATAGTGTATACATTGTGATTCAAAGAACAGACTAGTAAGAGGAATCTGCCGTTCGGATCCACCACCTTGTGAAGGAGTTGAAACACCACTCTCTTGTGGATCAGGATCGACACTCCTCTGGTTTTCGTTGGGGACAAAGCATGTAATTCGGTGGAACATTGTGGTAGGTACAGACGAGGGTGTGCTTGTCTCTTGAAATGTGTCTCCTGCAAGCAGACGATTAAGCAAGTTTTAACAGTCCACTTATCCCAAAAACCAACTGAATTAACTAACGATAGACAATCTGTAAATAAAGATAGCCGATGTACCTTAACTATCCAAAGCCAAAATTGAGGTGAATTATTGGCCATCATTTCTATCTCAAATTCAGTCCATCTTCTTTCCCCTTGGGACCATGAAAGGTCTCAATTTGGGCCAGTTGGGGCACTATATAGTAAAATTGAAAATTAGGTAAACCTAAACCCCCACTTTTTCGTGAGCTATATAATATTGATTGGGCTGCGCAATGTTGTTTATCCTGACATAGAAAGGCCTCCACCTTGTTTTAAAGTGCTTTAAATCACCTAAAATTAATGACATTGGGTGTGCCTGGAAAAGATATAATAATTTCGGAACCATATTAATTTTCAGACAATTTGGCCAATCTAGGAAATAAAGCTGTTTTTCCAAGCTTCCATATCCGATATTAATTTCTTATACAGGGGTGCATAATTCACCTCGTACAATTTATTAAATGAAGATGTAAAATGAACCCCAACTATTTCAAAGATATATCTAAAATACAAAAGCCATTAGAATTGGATCTGACTGACTTGGATCTGGGCCCCAGCTGTCGCTATGACATCATCGCCGTGCGCGATTATGTAATTTTTCAGGAGCCCCCTTGTGCCTGCAGATAAACCTGAAAGGGGAGGGGGTGAGATCCTTTTGACCACTATCTCCCCAGCTAGAAAAAAAGAAAGGTACAGCTGGAAAGGGCAGAGTCTGCACTTTTCAGTGGAGCCTTTTTTAACATCTTAGGTGCTGGATTGCTATTCGGTGTCAATCAGCGCTGGATCGCGATTCGTTCTCGGAAGTGGTCGACATCTTGGATGCCAGCCAAGATCCTTTGGATCCCCATAGCTCCTGATCTGTAGCAGCTAGAGGGTCATATTTGGTATCGTTGGAAAGGCATGATCATGGCCTATCCAATAATACCAAGCATGACCAAATATTGTGTAAAAGTAAAAAATAAAAAAATTAAGAATTGTTTATTTTTTTTTTAAATAATTGTCTGGGGTTATAATAAAATAGATCTTCAAATCACATTTAAACATGATGAGCATAAAACAGTCAAATTGAGCTCCGCACACATAGGTGGAATGACTCAGCAGCGAAGGGGTTAAAAAGCAAAAACATGTAAAAATTTGATATTTCTAATCTCAGGACAAAATGTAGGTTCGAAAAAGTGTGTTTTTTCCATTTTTTATCATATTTCATATTTTTTATAGTAAATTATATGATATGAGGGAAATAATGGTTTCTTTAGAAATTCCATTTAATGGCAAGAAAACCAGTATATAATATGTGTGGGTTCCATAAACGAGTAAGAGGAAAATTAGACCTAAACACTAACAGCGCAGAAACATAAAACAGCAGCGGTCACTAAAGGACGGATTTGTGTAAAACAGTCCGGTCACTAAGGGGTTAAGGATGGTGGATTTGTTTCAATATTTGCAAATGACACATTTTGGCCCCATTACAGTCTTCGCGCATTTGGCTTTGCGTCCGCAAATGCGCATTTGCGCATGGGGCAAAACCCTTTGCGCTGAACGTCGTATTACAACGTTCGCGCAAACGATGCGCGATATCGTTTACTGTGGATGGACCTGCGCGAGCGTGATGAACTGTGCGTGTCCTATACTTAACATTGTGAGTGCAAATTCGTTCGTGCGCTGGTATGCGGATGGTATTACAATCGATGTGCATCTTTTTACAAAAGACATTTGCACGCATATTTTTAACGTCTTTGAAAAGCTGGTGGTAACTGCAAATTGGAACATTCTGGCCGAAACAAAAAACACCAGCATGAAAAAAAAAATACAGCACAGTACAGTTACACATTCTACACATACCCAAACAATAAAATTGTGAATTTGAGTGTGTTTTTTTTATTGCTGCAGCATGTATACTCAGATTTACTTTGACAGGCACAAAAACTTAAGTGAGTCAATTAAGGTAAATTGATGTCAATTAAGGTTCTTAATTCTGATTGGCTGAAACCCGCGAAAAAAACAGTCCGCACACTGATTTACGTGCTTTACGTATTTTTTGAGGCCTACCCGTCTGCGTTACGACCCCGGATGGCTGCTGGCCTTGCTGCCTCCTCCCGGACTGAGATCCTGCTAGGGACCGAGGGGATGATGGGTCCACATCCCCTGGTCGCCCCAGGCTGCAGTCTTGCGGAAGAGGAAGATGGATCTCCTCCCCCCAATGGCAGTGAGGGGATCATGCTTTCAGGCCTGCAGGCCTGCCTACAGATGCTGGTGGGGGAGGATGACAAAGCCCCACTCACCAGAGGTGTATGGCTCCGGGTGATGGCAGCACTGCGGAGCTGCTGAGTGACGCCGGACACGAGGGCGGATGGGTTCGGGAAGCAGAGGGATCGATTGACCTCGGAGCCTGCAGTATGTCGATCAGCTGCTGTGGCCGTCGACGGGAACTGTGGAGAATCGGCGGCTTCGGGCTGGACCTTTTTCCCTGTGATGCATAAGAGGGTCTGCGGAACAGAGATGATGTGGTGCACGATGATGACGGTGTTCGGAGTGCTGGGCGACCAGCGGTCCCCCTGCCCTCGGGTATAGTGTCGGCTTCCTGTGATGGGCCTATCCCGGCATTGGCAGCTGTTGGAGGAGCGGAGCGGCCTGCTGCGCTGGAGGCTGAAGTTCCCCACCTCCCCTCGTGCTGCAGGAAATACCGAGGGAGCCATGTTCGGATGAAATACCAGATGCGGCGACGGCACCCAGCCAGACTGTCTCTTTGCTGAGCGAGAAGGATGTGGAGAAATGGAGGCCGTGCCACCGACGGGCCCAGTGCGAGGCTGAATGCTTGGGTGGAAAAACCAGATCGATCCTATGGCTGGATACGGGTTGAAGAGATGTGCCTTCCTGTACTTATTGCGCCTGTATTGGTTTCTGACCCGGTCTGGCCTCAGATGACTATTCCCCCCTTTTTTTCTCCCCACAAGCTGAGATCTGCTGTTTTTGAAGATTCAAAGATTCCCCCACCCCCTCCCCTACTCTGGGACACTGCAGATGTTTTGTTTTTTGAGGACATTTCTTTCTTAGCAGACCAGTTTACCTTTTGAGATGACTTTTGTAGACTCTTCCCTTTAACCCCCCCGCCCTCACAGACTATCTTAGTTTTGATCCCCCCGTGCTGATTTTTATCTCTACTTCTGAGACCAGTTGAGGATTTATAGCTGATTTTGATGTTTTCCTATGTTGTTTTGATGTCCTTCCCCATGCAGAGTACATGCAGATTTTTCCTTCCCCCCCCCATTACTTTAGTAGGTCCGTTCTGTACTCGCTCTGCTAAGATGGTGTATCCATTCCCCCCACTTTTTTTTTTTGGCATTTTCCGGGTTGCCAGAGGCGCGCCACCATGACCTTGTGTTATGATTGGCCCTCAGGTTCCCAGGCCTCGTGACATTTTCCCTCCATGGCCACCTTCGGGAGCGTGCCAGGAGCGTCACGGTGATGGCCTTTGCCATTCCCCACACCCCCCTTTATTTCCTTATCCCCCTCCCCTTTTTTTAAATTTTTTATACCTGTTATTTGGGTCACCATCTTACTGGCAGCGATGTGGATAATACCCCCTCTTACCTATTCCTTTCCCTTTTTTCTCCCTCACCCCCCATACTTAGAGATATTTTTAACTCTGTAAGTTTATTTTGATTGCTTTATTATGCAATATGTACTACCTAAGTGAGTTCTTTTGGCCCTGCGAGGCCACTTCTGTTGGTTAATATGTGTTTTTGTCCTTGCTTACAAAATAAAAGCCTTAAATTTGAAAAAAACAAAATATCTTGGTATGCTGAAGCATTCAGAGTTCCTTTCACTGGAACTAAGGGGCCAAGCCCAGCTCCATAATCCCCCCTCCACCAAATTTTACACTTGGCACAATGCAGTCAGACAAGCACCATTCTCCTGGCAACCGCCAAACCCAGACTCGTCCATCAGATTTCCAGATGGAGAAGCGCGATTCATCACTCCAGAGAACGCGTCTCCACTGCTCTAGAGTCTAGTGGCAGTATGCTTTACACCACTGCATCCGATGCTTTGCATTGCACTTGGTGATCTATGGCTTGGATGCAGCTGCTCAGCCATGGAAACCCATTCCATGAAGCTCTCTGCACACTGTTCTTGAGCTAATCTGAAGGCCACATGAAGTTTGGAGGTCTGTAGCGATTGACTCTGCAGAAAGTTGGCGACCTCTTTGCACTATGTGCCTCAGCATCCGCTGACCCCGCTCCATCGGTTTACGTGGCCTATCACTTCGTGGCTGAGTTGCTGTCATTCCCAAACACTTCCACGTTCTTATAATACAGCTGACAGTTGCCTGTGGAATATTTAGGAGCAAGGAAATTTTTACGACTGGATTTGTTGCACAGGTGGCATCCTATCACAGTTCCACGCTGGAATTCACTGAGCTCCTGAGAGACCCATTCTTTCACAAATGTTTGTAAAAACAGTCTGCATGCCTAGGTGCTTGATTTTATATACCTGTGGCCATGGAAGTGATTGGAACACCTGATTCTGATTATTTGAATGGGTGAGCGAATACTTTTGGCAATATAGTGTATGTTCTAGAATGTTTGAAATACATAATCTGGGGTATATGTAAGTGTATGCAGGCCAGAATAGGCCGAGACTATGTACTTCAACTGTAAACAATTAGGCTATTAGTCAGCAATGGCAATGTATTCCCAACACCAACAAAAAATTCTAATTTTTCAGAAAAGAAAAATCTAACCAGCATCAGGTGATGCTTCACTTTGAAGCTTCTTCTGGCATGGTTTATAATTTTTTATTGTGATTTCCAGTTTTCACCAGTGTTTGTAACTGCAGCAAACAATAGCACTTTGTATCTGTTGATATTGTTATTTTTAAATTCTCCCTCACAAAAACCTTTCATATTATTGACATTCCATGGGAGAGCCTAGCTACCAATTAACATTTCCAAAATTGTTGCTGTGTGAAAAGGGGCTATGTCTCCCTGTTGTGGATCTCTATCCACAAAAATATGATGGAGGACCCTTAAGTGCCCAATGGTCAGATAAAACTGTAACACGAATGCCGCCACCACATATTCTGGACTTTGTTTATGGATCTCAGTGCTATTGCCTCAGTCTTCACCCAGTCATGCCATCTTTCAGGTCACATTCCATCAACACCTGTAGTCTTACATGGAAGATTCAGTGGACATCTGATTCAGACAACAGACGTGAGCTCCCCTACTATGAAACCAAATATTCCTGGAACTGTAGAGAACATCACCTACCTTAACGAAGACCAGTCAAACTATGAAACACAATAATGGTGGGTGCACCTGACATGATGAGGCACAGTAAGCTGTCCTGTGTATCCTGTTCAAATGTTTGGACATTATTAACATGGTAGCCAGTGAGAGACTAACTAGAGAGTATGTTAGGTAACAAGCATTTAGGTAATTATTCTGATGTGTCACTCCTTGTATATGGAGTGCGAACCTGAATGCAGTAAATAAACCTTTGTGAAGAAACCACTACACAGGGGACTCATATAATGGTAAACAAACTGGTTGATGCAGTGATAGTAGCAACAAGCACTAATCTTCAGCCAGGCAATTACACACAGACAGAAAAAGATAACCTTAGTTTAAATATGGTGTTGAACAAGTCCTGATCAATGGCAGTTTGATATATATGCTCACTGCATTGAACTGAAACAGGCAACAGGCAGGATAGTAATCAAAGCAATAAGCAGGGTTCAGAAGTGAGTGGTAGACACAAGAGTAATCCAGGCATACAAATAGGAAATCAAAGACTGGTGGCTGGCAGGATGGTAGTGCTAGTGTAGAAGGCAGGAGTCAAGAGGCGGGTGGCACACAGACCAGTGATCCAGTTAGAAAAGCAAATGTTCAGAAGCAGACGTAAGGCATTACAATAGTCAGGATATTAAGAAAAGGGTCGACAACAGTAAAGTAATGTAGCAATGGATACAATTAACACTAGCTCAGATACTAGAGAATACAATAATCGAGTGAGGATTCACTGGTCTGGCGTCTTCTTATCGGGGAGACACCATGATGACTTGCACACATCGTAGACGTCAGCTGCTCCAATATATAAGTAAAGTACACTCTCTCATCATGCTCAAAAGTTTATTTTCTGAAATTTTGTAGATAGTCTCGCATTGCATAGATTGTGAGCATTGGGGTAGCCAACAGGGAACACAAAACAGGCTTACTTAACAAGCATATGGTGATCACCCACCATCTGCGCATTGATGGAATAGGTGCTTATTCTACTCAAAAACAGGTGCTAAATCGAAAAAGGATCAATAATGCTAAATTGAGTGCCAGAAATTGCACCCAAGACATTGGGCATCCCTCTCCTTGTACTTGCTTGTTGCATTTATGAACTTCAAAGCCCATGACAGCTAGTGTGATGGACTTGAGCTTTTACATATCATTTTTCTATAATTTATTCTAGCTGGTTATGTTTTATAGTTCTGCTTCTGTGTGAAGGTTTTTAGAGTTGTTTGTTTGTATTGTGGATTAGATTAGGTTGGACTCCCCGAAACTGAAGTAGTACTGCCCAGATACTGGTATCACATGGAGAGGTGTGTGGCTCATTTTACAAAGAAGCAAAGCTATGTCACTCTCTATTATTCTTCTGACCCCTGAGACAGTAAACATTCTGTAAGCTTTAAAATGTAGTGTCTTTCCGAAAATAAAGGGTATTCCTACTTTTAATGCCATGCAGTGGTGTGTCATGGCAGGGGAAACCTGCTATAGTTATATGGAACATCAAAGCTGTATAAGTGAGCTTTCTTGGCAGAGTAACCCTACTTGGAGCTCCCTTACAGCTAGTAACTTGGTTATCTCAGGGATAGTGTGGTTAACGAATATTAATGCCTTCAAGTCTTTCTTTAGCAGCTCGTAGAGCTGTATCAGACTTATGGAGGTCAGTGTACAGATTTTTAAGTTTCCTCCTCCATGCTAAACAGCATGTCAGGACACATTCACTCTCCGTATGCTGGATGGGGAAGCTGCCAGGTCCTTTGTCTTCCTGGATCCACTGGCTGCATGCTTTCCTTTTTTTTTTTATCCAGCCTGAGCAGTCATACCACAATGGACTGTACACCAGATGACGTAACAGACCATTATCTGAAATGTTTCTCTAGTGCATGAAGATCTAGAATTAAAGTGTAAGATCCATGTACCCATTGATGATGTCTTAGATATGTTTCTTGAAGGTGAACAGCCTGAGAGTCTTCCCTATATTTTCCTAAACATGCAATTCCAATCTGCTTTCATATAGCTAGTGGTTGTGTAATATAGCTGCCTTGAGTTATTCTGTGTTCTTGACACTTCTACTGATTCCTGAATTAAGTCTGATTGTTGCCTATTCCGATCTTTGGCCTTTTATGAGGTCTGGTTTATAGACTGTGATTTGGTACCTTTGTCTTGGATTTATTTATTCTTCTGAACCTACTGCAGCCCAAGCTAAACCCTCCACAGTTCCTGATATTATCTAAAATCACACTGGAGCTCGAACGAGTTGCAGAAATGCATGTCACTCTACAGATGAATGCCACAATACAGACCAAAGAATTCAACTCTGCAGTCAAATTCACAACATACAAAAGCATCTGGGCCTCTTTTTTTCATGCAAAAAAGCCCTCCCTGAAAAACCCAAATTCCTTTGTGTAGTTCTCAGGAAGACATGAAGAGTTACAAGTCTTCATCATGGCATGTGACTGAATGTTATGGTCAATAGACATGTGCACAGCACAAAATTTCGTTTTGAACTAATGCATTAGTCCTAAAATGCAATTTATTTAGTTGCTAAAGAAATTCGTTTTCAGTTCTTTAGTATGAAAACTAATTTCATTCATCCGAAAACCAGTGGATACAATTACTATTGTAGTGGCTCCTCAGAGGGCTGAGATCGCTGCTTGTTACAGTATCGCTCACTCTCAGCACAATGTGGGCCATATTATATAGCTGGTGCTAACTTAACCAGAGCTGTTGTAAACTTCCCAGAGCTATTATAGCCTATGGAGGTTTTCAGTTTACAACAGCTCTGGTTAAGTTAGCACCAACATTGCAATACTGCCCCGTGTCAGGCAAAGCTGTTACAGTAACTGACTGCTGCTCATCACAGCGCTCAGAGTTTCAGTAAAACTAGTAAATAATATTTTTATATATAAGAGGTTAGAACAATATTATTTCTTGTTTTACTGAAACTCTGAGCGCTGTGATGAGTAGCAGTCAGTTACTGTAACAGCTGAGCCTGATACATTGTACTGAGAGATAATGTAACAAGCAGCCGATCTCCGCGTTCACAGCCACTGGATTTAAAGGGCTAAAAAAAAAAGGCTCTTCTCTGTATAATGTTTAGAACATCCTCCTGCATTAATTAATACCCCTCTCTGTATAATGTATACAACATCCACCTGCATTAATTAATACCCCTCTCTGTATAATATATAGAACATCCTCCTGAATTAATGTCCCTCTCTGTATAGAACATCCTCCTGCATTGGCATGTGGAGGGTGCAGAACTTCGGATGTTGCGATGTTGCGCTCTTCATTGCTGGTCTCCTTCACTCATCAATATAATATCACAAAAAGGACTGAAACTAAAATGTAGTGCATTTTATTTTAGTTTCTTTCCTTTTTTGTACTGAGCAGTTTCGTTTCTCTTGAGTCATACTAAAACTAAATTATCCCAAAATTCGGACTAAATCGCTTTAGTACTAAAACGAATGCACATGTCTAATGGTCAAGTTTATGATTTAAATTGACCACCATATTGGAGAATGAGAAAGAGAACAATTTAATGTACATTTATTTACTGTCAGATAAACATCCTCTCTTCTACTGACACAGCTCTCTCTACTGACACTAAAGAAATCCCTGCAACTGGTCACCTAACCCCTAAAGAAATGCATTGCTCTTGGAAAAAGAAATACAGTACTTTCCTCTACTGTTATCTTCACAACCATGGACCCAGTTCCAACCGAGTTGGTTAGCTAACAGCTCAAGCTGCCATACTTGATGGCTTAAGCTGCTATTTCAATCAATATCAACATCCATATAATTTTATGTAATAATGTTTTGTGATAGCACAAAGGAAAGGGAAGCAACATAATGTAATCTTTTACTCACACCTTAAAAATATTATTCTGTTACTCTGTTAAAATCTAGAACAATGGTAACTTAAAATAGCTAAATACTAAAGGCTCAATGACTGGTCTGTGTATCAGTATTGCAAAATGTATTTTTAATGCACACTGAAAAAGATAAAACCCATACCAATAATCTAGTAGATGAAACATAAACAGTTTATGAAAGAGCTATGCTAGACGGTATTCTCCTTGGATTTACTACATTTCAGAAGAATTATTTATATATACATGTGGAAGCCATCAGTTTCTTTCTATTGTCAGCTTGATTAATAATATTCCTTTTAACTGCTCCACTAGGTGTCAGGATTTGCAAATGTTATATTGTATCTGGTAAGCAGAAGCATTTTGAGAATTGTAATGTTACAATGGACTAATAAATTGTATTTATACATTAAATTATGTGCTTGAGGATTACATATAATTATTATACATTGTGGGCTTGAAGATTACATATAATTATTTTATGCAGTGAAAAAATAATAATATGATCATATTGGTTTTGCACTATAAACATATTGATGTAAATATTGTCCTCATTGGATCCATCTGAAATTATTATGCTAATTGATTATAGGTAGATAGGAAATATGTTGAAATTGTTTTACTTTAACTTTTTCTTACACAATCACGAAAAGTATCTTGCCACAGTATGCCAAGCTGTTATGGCAGGACCATAGCTCCAGAAGGGGATCCTCATCGAAATTATAGACCTCTAAAATTTGCTGAAGGAAACTGGGCACCATTTCTTTTTTTTCTACTTATATTTATCTTACATTTATCGCCAACTTTCTACATCTATGTCGGTTCCAACACAATATGACAAATGGTTATGTGTACTCCAACAGATATATATGAAAAAGCACAGAACATCACAGGAAAGTCATTGTTTCCTTTCAGATGAACATTTGGCCAAGAGAAAAATATTTACCAAGTGAAACATTGTAACAAATGGTTCATTGAACAGAATGTGTCATAAACATTTTACTCATGATTGCAGTAAGTGTTTTACTGAGAAAGAACAAAATAGTAGTATTATGCTTGATTATATTGTATCCATGATGTGTAGTCTTTAGGGGTTTTTCACAGAGCACCGAAATGTTGCCGACATGTCGGTGCTCTGTAGTTCCCCGAATTTCGTGGGAATCACATTTCCCCACCCTGCAGTGAATTCTGCATTCGCCTCAGAGTCCACGGAATGCAGGGAAAAGCTGCCAAAATAAAAAGACGCAGTACCGCCAAAATTATCGGATCCGATAACTTCGGCAGGTCAGGCGTATTATCGAATCGGATTCGAAAATACACCGAGAACCGACTGAAAGTATTGGATTCGATAATTTCGCGGCTTTGCGGCTCTTTTTTTTTTTTTTTAAACTACTCAGAAAATATCGGATCACTCTGATCCGATTCATTATCGGATCAGATCCAGTCTGATCCGATTCATCATCAGATCGGATCAGATCGGATCAGATCCGATGATCCGCTGAACCTGAAATGAAAAAAGTCGACAAGCCACCGGACAGGTAAAATAAATAAAAAAATAAAATGATTGAAAGTGTCAAAATTTAAACACTGTTTGCAAACAAAATACTGAATGAAAATTACTGGAATTAACATATAAGGTCCTATGAATTATAATAAAAGGGTATGTTACAGAATAAAGAAAAAACGCTATCTAAAAAAAAGAAAAAAATTTTTGCTGAAAAAATCCTGAAAAATGCCTAAAAGATCATTAAAAAAATCAATAAAGAGACTTTTTACTACAGATTAAAAGAATAAACAGTTTATTAGATATTGAATAAAATGGGAATATCTTTAACATTGAAACCTGGGATTCGCCTGAATAAACCTGCCGAATGAAACCACCGAACAGCAGGACTTTTCACTGCTATTCGGTGGTCTGTAGTGGTCTTCTCCCCATTACTTCTATATGGGGACTTTCACTGCCGTCAAACAGGCATCGTACTTGCTGGCAATTCACCAAAATTTGGCGAACTGCCTGCTTTCTGAATATCGGCTCTTTGTGACTAACCCTATTTGTCTTTTCATTTGTATGATTCATTTAGGCTTGGTTGACAAACTGCACAAGACGTACATGAGATGGTTATACTCTAGACAGCATATGAAAGTATCAGTATAGGAGAATGCACAACCAAAAGAAGTAAAATAATATGTTAAAAACTATATTATTAAGAGAAAAATAATTAGCACATATATACAAGACATCTCATTTTACAGGTCTCAATTAAAAGTATGATACAAAGATGCTGCATAACATGAATATGTAAGAAATAATTCCAAAGTATAAGACCTTTTAATCATATACTTGTAGATCACAGAGGAGAAATCCTTAGTATGACTAAAAAAATTAAACCTGACCTACGTATCGATCAAAAACAAGGCATAAATAAGTAACAAAATCCTTTAAATGTATTTTAGTGCTGTCCCTCCACCTTGAGATCAATCCGAAAAACACCTCTGTGGTGTATCACAACAAAAATCAAAATACTGCAAGAGCTTACAACTAGTGATGAGCCGAACACCCCCGTTTTCGGTTCGCATTCGAACTCGAACAATTTCAAAAGTTCGAGTTCGATCACAAACCGAACTCAATGCAAGTCAATGGGACTCAAAAGTTCGATTTTTAGAGTGCCCTCCAAGAGGGCATATATGCAAGATATTTGCCATAAAAGGTGTATGGGGGTCCGGGTAGTGCCCTGGGGAACAGGAAACAAGGACAAAAAGTAAAAAAAAAACGTTTTTAACCCGTTCGCTGCGGAGGACGCGCTGAGCGCATCCACCGCAGGTAGCGTTCCTTGCGGAGGACGCGCTGAGCACGTCCTCCCTTTGGGGCCAGCGATCGGCCGGGTTCCGGCCGATCGCTATGCCCCCCGGTGCGGGCTGACATCCTCGATGTCAGCCCAGCACCCAGCACAATTAGATGTCATCGCGGCGGCGCGATGACATCTAATTCAGGCGCACCCCCGCATGTGCGGAGGAGGCGCCTGAAAGGGAGGGGGGGAGGTCATTCGGACCTCTCTCCCTCCCGATCGCCGGGGTGCAGGGGGTTAATCCTGGCACCGTTTGGAAGGGCAGAGCCTGCCCTTCCTAACGGTACCTGGAATTAACCCCATGGGAGCTGGATCACGAATCGGCGCCAAAAAACGCCGGTTCGTGATCCTTTCCTGGAGCTGGCCGACATCTTGGATGTCGGCCAAGCTTCCGGGAATGCCCCCTGAGGACTGGCGTCATCGTGCATAGCACGATGACGCCAGTCCTGGAGTTAACCCCTAACTGCCACCAATGGTGGAGATAGGGGGTTCCAATGACCCCCCTATCTCCCGATCCGTGGCAGTTAGGGGTTAATGTTTGATATTGTTGGATCGGCCAAAGTATGGCCGTTCCAACAATACCAAACATGACTATGAAAAGGTTTTTTAAAAAAAATAAAAAAATATTTTAAAAAAATTATAAAAAAAAATAAACAAGTTTTTTTTTCTTTTTTTGGTTCGTTAATGCAGCAATATTGTTCCCATTTCAATTATAATGTGAACAATGATGCTGCACTAACGATTTTTGTATGTGGTGCGTTTGTTAAAAATCGCGTAATTTTCCCCAAAAAAATGTAACGAGACCCCATCTCTAATTTTTTTAACAAGCGCACCCCATACAAAATATAACCGCAATTGCTCGCATGTTAAAATGTGAAAAAAAAACACTTTACACGTTGTAAATTATTGAAAATTCATATTTTATTGCATTTTTTGTTATAATATACAGACAGGTCATGACGTATACATATAATAATGACATATTATGAATCTGCCGAGTCTGACGGAAAGAACGATATATAATATGTCTGGGTCATATACTAAAATAAGCCTTCAAAACACGTTTAAACATGATGAGCAAAACCGGTAAAAATGACCTCAGCACAGAGGCGGGAAATGCCTCAGCAGCGAAAGGGTTAAAGGAACAGTGAGTTTTCCATGAAATAAGGGTTAAAAATAAAAATGAAAAATTCCTTCAAATATCGTGCCTAGGAGGTCCCAATAACCTGCCCGTGAAGTGGTGGATTTGTAGGATGTATAGAAACATTTAAAAACAAAAAAATGACATTTCAAATGACGGTAAATGGTTTTCCTTTAATCTATTCATAAACAACTGCTTGGGGCAGCAGCCTGTATGAAAAGACATTTTAGGACACACAGAACAAGTTTAGTGATTTTTTGGCTAAATTATGGTGAAACTTATACAGGCTTTGGATGGAAGTAAAAATAGGTGCTTTCAAATTGGGCCTTTAGTGTCGGCAACAGTGCTTAAAATGATATGAATCTGGTACAGGCGTCAGTGCACCCAAATATTGTGCCTTTGGTGACAGCAAGTGCCTTCACACCGTAACCCTTTTGTGGTATTGTGGAAGAGTGCAGGGTTGGACCATGCGGTCCTATATTAAAAAGATATGAATCTGGTAAAGGCGTCAGTGCACCCAAATATTGTGCATTTGGTGGCAGTAAGTGCCTTCACACCGTAAGTAACCCCTCTGTGGTATAGTGGAAGACTGCAGGGTTGGACCCTGCGGTCCAATATTAAAATGATATGAATCTGGTACAGGCGTCAGTGCACCCAAATATTGTGCCTTTGGTGGCAGCAAGTGCCTTCACACCGTATCCCTTTTGTGGTATTGTGGAAGAGTGCAGGGTTGGACCATGCGGTCCAATATTAAAAAGATATGAATCTGGTAAAGGCGTCAGTGCACCCAAATATTGTGCCTTTGGTGGCAGCAAGTGCCTTCACACCGTAACCCCTTTGTGGTATTGTGGAAGAGTGCAGTGGTGGAGGTTTTGTGAATGCAGAAGAGATCCCTGATCTATTCAGTTAAGTCAGCATCAGGGGATTGATAGCTGCTGATCCAGGACTGATTCATTTTTATAAATGTCAGCCGGTCTACAGAGTCGGTGGACAGACGCACTCTTTTGTCTGTGACAAAACCTCCAGCGGCACTGAACGTCCTTTCGGAAAGCACGCTAGATGAAGGGCAACCTAGTATCTGCATAGCATATTGGCTAAGTTCTGGCCAGTGAGCCAATCTCAACACCCAGTAAGCCAGTGGATCATCTGCTGTAAAGGTATCCAGGTCTGCCCTTGCCCCTAGGTAGTCCTGCACCATACGGTGAAGACGCTGGCAATGGGTGCCTACATTTATAGATTCACAGATATTTTGTAGAAATGAGACCCCCAAAATAGTTGCTGGCAGTGAGAACACACAGTTTACCAAAATTCCCAAATATTTTGTATAAATTACTGACCCCCAAAATAGTTGGTGGCAGTGAGAACACACAGATTACCACAATTCACAGATATTTTGTAGAAATGAGACCCCCAAAATAGGTGCTGGGAGTGAGAACACACAGATTACAACAATTCCCAGATATTTAGTATAAATGATTGACCCCCCAAAATAGTTGGTGGCAGTGAGAACACACAGATTATAACAATTCCCAGATATTTTGTAGAAATGAGACCCCCAAAACAGTTGCTGGCAGTGAGAGCACACAGATTACCACTATTCCCAGATATTTTGTAGAAATGAGACCCCCAAAATAGTTGCTGGCAGTGAGAACACACAGATTACCACAATTCCCAGATATTTTATAGAAATGAGACCCCCAAAATAGTTGTTGGCAGTGACAACACACAGATTACCACAATTCCCAGATATTTTGTAGAAATGAGACCCCCAAAATAGTTGCTGGCAGTGAGAACACACACAGATTAGAACAATTCCCAGATATTTTGTAGAAGTGAGAACCCCCCCCCCAATAGCTGGTGGCAGACAGGCAGTGAGAACACACGCTAACAGAACAGTCTCCTCTCAAAAAACACGTGCTGGGGCTGCAAGGGACGCCTTATATAGTGTGCTGCGGGCCTTAGCTCTGTGAGCCCATGATTGGGCAAAATTTGCCCAATCAGGACTCTGAGCCGTGATTGGCATAGTCTTGCACCTGTCTTGCACCTAAACTGTGGTCAGGTGCAGGCTGTAGCCAATTACAAGCTTCAGGCCAGTGGAAAAAGTGCATTGTGGTGCATTGTGGGAGAACATGCGGCGAACACGCGGAAATGTTCGTAGTTCGCAAACATGTGAACAGGCGATGTTCGAATCGAACTCCGAACCGATCGAACCGAACAGCTCATCCCTACTTACAACCAGTGGCACTCTTAAATGGTATATTGCTGCATTCACATGTTGCTGTTCCATGGGTCCTACTTCAAGGATGGTGTACACTTAACCAGAGCTGTTGTAAACCTAACCACGTAGACTGTAATGGGTTTGCTAACACCACCCTTGGAATAGAGCCCCACATTTTTTCATGGGAGTCCTCTGGCTCGACAGCGACCTTCCTCCCCAACTATAAAAGTAACTCTAAAACTAATACAAATACCCTACCATAAAACTAAAAGTAGCATTCTTTTTGCATCATACTCGGGTCATAGAAGAATGACTAATGAAGGGCTATTCAACACTTGTAATACAAAAAATTACAGGGTTATTCAGAGAGAGGTGACAACCAGGAAAATGACAGGAGAAGTGAAAATTCTAGGTCAATATAGCCAAACCAGACATTTTCTCCCATTTATCTCACTTTCCAAATCGGCTGTTTTGACCAAGAATTTCACTCCTCCAGTCATTCTCCTGGTTTTCACCTCTCTCAGAATAACCCCGTTAGACTGGAATACCTAGATATGTCTGTGACTATATGGACAGCTATACCCAACCAAACATGCATACAATTTATATTCACATCTTATGATAAGAATTAGTTGATGAAAACCAAGATATTATAGTTTTCAAATCTACCAATAATGAAAATGTTGCCTTTTTAGCACAGCAGAAAATAATCCAACAACTAAGACAACTACATGCTTTAGGTTTATTGTATAATAGTGCACTACAAATATTCTAACAGATACTAGAAAACAAAATATAAAAATTAAAAGAATAGTTTTTCATTTAGTTTGATGCAAATTGCTTAATACACATTGTTTTCTCATTAAGTAAGTGAATTAATATGGTTGTCAAAATGCTTATTTAACGAAATTTAATTTTTGCACATTTTAGATTAAAAGAAATAATATCAGCACTTTCAACATTTGTTTTCCCACTTTGGTAGGAATCATTAACCATGTATGAGGAGAGCTGTCAGGAGGTGTCATAAATATAAATGGTCATGTTTACAGATGTGTGCAGAAAACAGAACTGACTAATTACTGTAATAATTAGAATTAACGTGCTTGTATTTTTGGCAGACAGTTTTTACTGTATTTATTGTGAATAACTGAATACCTGAATATATTCAGCAGTAATTACAGGCTGATGTTGTCACTTATTTGTTTAAATTTGACTAAGTATCTTACATATAGTATTAATGGATTTAGGATATAGAATTACTTGACCAGGTTATGTGTCAAATGGGGAAATGCTGACATGTGACAGGCACCATCAGTATAAGCTATTATTACAAGACTTGTGTTACAAGCTGCTCCCAAAAGAACAAATAAGTGTAATAAATAAATATATAGTGCTGCTAATAGTAGTAAACATACACATTCAGGGTTATACAAAGAGATCCGAATGGCTGCCGAAAGGTAGCCGAACACTGAAAATCAGTGTTCGGTTACCTGTCTTGGCCTCTCGACTATCCAGAGAGCAGGCAATTCGCCAAATGTTGGCGAATTGCCTGCACATTCGGTGCCTGTTCGGTGCCTGTTCGAGGGCAGTGAAATCCCCATAGCTTCGTCTATTCAGAGAATAGTGAAAAGTTGCCGAAATGCCCTGCCATTCGGTGGTTTCATTCGACAGGTTTATTCAGGCGAATCCCATAGGCTTCAATGTTAAAAATATTCCTGTTTTAATTCAATATCTAATACCATTTATTATAATATTCTGCAGTAAAAAGTCTATTTATAGACTTTTTAGGATCTTTTTGCAATTTTTTTCCCTTTTTCTTATGTTTTTGAACGTTTTTTCTTTTCTGTAACAAACCTTTTTATTATCATTCATTGGACCTCATATGTAAATTTCAGACATTTTCGCTTTTCAAACATTCAAGCGTACTGTTTTTTTTTTTCACTCCATTCGTCTACGTTGTCGGGTTTTTCCAGCGGCTGCTCTGCGCTGTGATCAGCTCCTGCTCGGGTTTCTCCGGCGTCTTCGGCGGGGTTAATCCAGATGTTTTTGCGGGTTTTGGTGTGCATTCGCCTGGGTTTTGTGGTGAGTGTTCTGCAGGCTTTCGCCGGCTTTTCCCTGCACTACGACCGCAGGGTCACCGAAATGGAATCGCCAAATCAAGCTGAATTGAAGAGAGCGAAAAGTCACCGAACGTCCTGATAACTGAATACGCATTTTAGAGCTTGTACCTTTTACAATTTCACACCTGGTTAGTCCACATCATGTGATGTTAATGTACTCATGGCATAGTATTGTAATGCTATTTATGTAACAGGTTAAATTATATTCTACAAGATACTTACATTTTCTTTGAAAACCAATAAAAATATCCTAAACATAAAAACCCAGACACCTGAACAGTAAATGCAAATACATACAAGTGGAGAAGCATTAACGTAAGCAAAGCAGCAGATCAGAAATCTGCAGAAATAAAAAAAAAACAGCAGTGCATAGTGTGAAACTGTAATAAAACAGATAAGAGGAAGTATAGGAAAATAACTTCACAATCATTGTGCCGCGCATTGCTACTCAATCATTTGTACCTCAGAGGTTGGGCTCAAGACACTCAGTTACATTGGATTTTCCATTTAATAAATTGTGATTCTTTTTTAACCTACTTAATCCCTTAACGATGGGCGGGCATCGCCCATCGGAGGTGGCTTAACGGCAGCGAGGCCTACAGTTATGCCTCAGTGACAGGTGCTGTCGCCAGCCGCAGATTGCAGCCTGCCCCACAGCTGATGGGTGCAATGCCAGTGCAGCCAATGAGGTGCATCTATGCAGGCTGCGGGGAGGGGCGAGGCAGCCTCATTGAAGACAGTGGGGTGTACCTGTATGCCCTGCGTCTTCAAAGCCCTCCCGCCGCCAGGATGGCATTGCACGTCCTTGGGGCTGTAAGGGGTTAAGATAACAGTAAAGACAAAAACAACCCTCTCTTAAAAGCATAAAAGTATAAAACTGTAATTGTTCAAAATCTTGAAAATCCCTTTTTGGGAAATGAACCAATATTCTGCAGGTGACCAGGTTATTCCTATGACTCCTGTCAGAGACACCAAGTTCTGGTTATATATTCTTAGATTAGGCTTTAAAGGAGAGGAAAGGATTCAGAGAGCACTGAAAAGGTCAACAACATTTCGGTGCTCTCCCATTAACCACACATCAGCAAGTTAAATTTGCTGACCTTGCGCTGAATTCAGCATTCACCGCAGATTCCCTGAAATGTGGCGAACGCATTTTCAAACTGCCGGAAAACTGCTGAATCGATCACATAACCTGCCAAAAAATCACCGAATGCACCCAACGATCCCCTGAAAAGACCGGAAAATCGATCTGAAAAAAGACAATCAGCTGTCGAACAGGTGTGAAAAAAAACAAAAACACTGAAACTTTTAAAAGGCTTTTCAAAAAAACTAGTGTATGATAATGTATGGAAATAATATATAAGGTTCTATGAATAATAATAAAAGTGTCGGTTACAGAAAAAAAACGCCATTTTAAAAAAAAATGTCGCTGAACCAAATCCAGAAAAATGCCTAAAAAATCTAAAGACTTTTTGTTGCAAATGAAAAGAATAAACAGTTGATTAACTATTAAAGAAAAACAGGGAATTTATTTTACATTGAAACCTATGACATTCGTCTGCTTAGACCTATCGATGAAACCACCAAAAATCATGGCATTTCACTGACATTTCCGTTCCGTTCGATATTCTCTGAATAGATTAACCATTATTTCTCTATGGGGATTTCACTGCCACCGAAGGTCACCGTATTTCGCTGGCACCTCGTCAATATTTGCCGAATTGCCAGCTTTTTGAACAGCCAAATGGCCATAAAATTGCACCATTCACCGTTCGGTGCAATTTCGTGGCCAATTCTGTGTTCTTTGAACAACCCCTTTAGTGTGCACAACACAAAAATATAAAATAGAGTGATTATAAAATACAATTGTGTGTCTTGTCCATAAATCATTAGAAGGGAGTCTGAATAAAGAAAGGTAACAGTGGTTGATGGTCCCGAATGCAGAGGACCTCAATTTGAATTTGTAAGGGAGAAAGTAGTGAAATGTGACTATGACTTTTCAGCAGGTAGGAATTAACCCATTAGTAAATGCATCTCTGGGGATTTTACAATGTAATCTGGAAACATTACTTGAGGAAACATTACCAGAGGAGATCAATTTTGGATATATAATTGAAAAACTTGAAGTAGTAGAGGGGCTGAATGTGTTAACGGTATATAAGAAACTTTGGAAATGTATATAACAAAGATCATAAAGATATTCAAAAATCTAATGTAGAATATATAAAGGGTGGAACATGGGGAGCAGGCTTACTCCACTCACCAACCAATTCCCTGACAATCTTGCACCTAAGAACTCACAGTTAGGATGTCCCAACTTAAAAGTATATGGGCCATATTACATAGTTGGTGCTAACTTAACCAGAGCTGCTGTAAACTTCCCAGAGCCATTATAGCCTATGAAGGTTTTAAGTTTACAACAGCTCTGGTTAAGTTAGCACCAACATTGTAATACTGCCCTATATTTTTTAACAATACCTGGAATGCAGTAAGTATTAAGGAAGTTCATGAAGGATCATGTGGAAGTAATTGCATTTCTGATCTTTTGGCCACAAAGAACCTTGGGCTTAATATAATTTTACAGCATATATATATATATATATAATTAGGAGAAGAAATGTATCAACATCTTTCAGTATGTGATAATTTTTTGGTATATTACCATACCAATAAACTCAAATTGAATTGGCAAAGCTAAAATATTCAATTGAAAAGTATAGCTGCAAGAGCTGATATTGTCACATTGTATAGGGGTTCCGAGCACTAAATGCAATGATACAAGGCAGAGGCAGGTATCATTGTAGGAATACCAGTCTATTGCAACTAATAATAGAGCAGCGCAAGCAAATAAGAGGCATGGTAGGAGTAGTGTGAAGGAAGGAAGATCAGGTGTAAAAAAAAGGAAATAGGAGAACACAGAACTATATATAGATGATAGGGTAAAGGAGACACAGGGGAGATAGAAACATAGAAACATTTCTCTGACATATATGTTAAACTTAACTTGGTTCTACCTGGCTCAAATATGAACCCGTTCTTAACTCTGAGTTATGCAAGGCTTTTAGAACACCCCCTGGTTGGAAAGAATCTTTGCATATTAAAAAAATGGTTGGCAGAAGAGGCAGATGAATCATATTTGCCCCTGTGCTTTGACTTCCTTACATTCACTAAGTACTTAAGGATTTGTTTCCTCAAGATTCTCATTAAGAAAAACTCCAAATTCTGATATTAATGCAACAGTTTCATTCTTACATTTCTTGATATGTTGCTTTTTCATTGCGAAACTTAGTCAGGACCTTTTGGAGGATCTTTTAGCTTTTTTGTATTACATGGATGATGCTGCTGATCTATCTATTTTAACCCTTTCGCTGCTGAGGCTTTTCCCGCCCCTGTGCTGAGGTCATTTTTTACCTGTTTTGCGCATCATGTTTAAACGTGTTTTTAAGGCTTATTTTAGTATATGACCCAGACATATTATATATCGTTCTTTCCGTCAGACTCGGTAGATTCATAATATGTCATTATTATATGTATACGTTATGTCATGTCTGTATATTATAACAAAAAATGCAATAAAATATGAATTTTTAATAATTTACAATGTGTAAAGTGTTTTTTTCCACATTTTAACATGCGAGCAATTGCGGTTATATTTTGTATGGGGTGCGCTTGTTAAAAAAATTAGAGATGGGGTCTCGTTACATTTTTTTTTGGGGAAAATTACACTATTTTTAACAAACGCACCGCATACAAAAATCGTTAGTGCAGCATCATTGTTCACATTATAATTGAAATGGGAACAATATTGCTACACTAACAAACCAAAAAAAATAAAAAAAATGTGTTTATTTTTTATTTTTTTTTTTTTTAAATTTTTTTTTTTTTTTTTTTACAAATTTTTTAACTTTCATGTTTGGTATCGTTGGAACGGCCATGCTCTGGCCGATCCAACGATATCAAAATTTAACCCCTAGCTGCCACGGATCGGGAGATAGGGAGTTCATTGGAACTCCCTATCTCCACACTTGGTGGCAGTTAGGGGTTAACGCTAGGACTGGCGTCATCGTGCTGCGCACGATGACGCCAGTCCTCTGGGGGAGTTCCCGGAAGCTTGGCCGACATCCAAGATGTCGGCCAGCTCCCGGGAAGGATCGCGAATCGGCGCTTTTCAGCGCCGATTTGCGATCCAGCTCCCCAGGGGTTAATGCCAGGCATCATTTGGAAGGGCAGGCTGTGCCCTTCCAAATGATGCCTGGGTTAAGCCCCTGTGCGCCGCCGATCGGGAGGGAGAGAGGTCCGAAGGACCTCCCCCCCCTCCCTTTCAGGCGCCTCCTCCGCACATGCGGGGGGGGCGCCTGAATTAGGTGTCATCGCGCCCCCGCGATGACACCTAATAAAGGCGGCTGGTGGTCCGGATGCCGGGCTGACATCCAGGATGTCAGCCCGCACCGGAGGGGCCAGCGATCGGCCGGAACCCGGCCGAACGCTGACCCCAAGCTGAGGACGTGCTCAGCGCGTCCTCAGCACACCAGCGGTAATGCTGAGGACGCGCTGAGCGCGTCCTTAGCATTGAAGTGGTTAAGTGGATTTTTGTGTTTACATGTATTGGTAACTTTTCTTTTTGGTCACCTTAGGTTCCATTTATTTATTCTCATTTTTATTTTTTACATGCTGGTGATAAATGTGCTTGCAAAGTGAATTTTAACATATTTCATATATCTTCTGTGTTTTTCCATGAAGACATGTTATTGCAATTATTGATTTGCAAGGAAGCTCTAATCCTATTGAAATTAGCTTCTGCAAAGTTAAGTGCTATGGTTATGGTTGGAATAATTAGTTTTTGCTATTTACATTAAAATCCACCTCATTACGGTCTCTCGTTCCCAAGTGCTTCTTTTCTAGAATATTTGCAATAAACGCCAAAACTCTAGGGGCTCCGTCACCTACTTCAAGCTAACACTAGCATAAGCATTAGCGCTAGCTTAAAGTAGGGCATAGTGCTGCGGCCAGATCACCTTCAAACTGCTGACGGGTTAAAAACTCATTAGCGCTCTTTAATTTGCGATTCATAGCACGTGTTTACTGTACTTTGAGCTCCCTATACCCAACATGGGGAGCGCAAAGTGAAAGCACAGATTAACTAGCATTAGGATCACTTGCTCCTAAAGCTAGTAAATAAGAGCTGGCGCTAACGAAAATGTTGCCACCAGCTCAGAGGTGTAGGTAACGGCAGCCCAATCCACTGCTTATGGCCGCCGGGACCAGAGGGAGACTGGTGGAAGAAAGTCCCCTGTCTCCCTCCTCTATCACTCTGCCGACCAGCAGGATCTCGTAAAAAGGAGGTGAGATCCTGCCAGTCATATGACCCTGCAGAACAATCCTCCATGGAGTCCTATGGACACCATGGAGGGGATGCTGGGGACAGCGCCTGCCCCACGATCTGCTGGGGAAACAGGGACAACGAGGGGAAATTAGTAAATGCTAATTTTCTCCCTTAGCATCCCGATTTTAGCTCAGGGCACGCGACAGTGTCCTAGGTCAGTGGTTCCCAACCGCGGTCCTCAAGTACCACTAACAGATCAGGGTTTCCATATATCTGAAGCACAACACATGTGATATGATTTGCTGCTCAGTGATTGCAGGATTCAGTCTCCTTTTCACCAAGGTAATCCTTAAAATCTGGCCTGTTAGGGGTACTTGAGGACAGTGGTTGGGAACCACTGCCCTAGTTTAATAGCTATCTGGAGGTCCAGACAAGCAGGCTGTTGCTTTTATCACTAGTCCTGCAGCCCCAGTGAACATCTGCATCTAAATTCTCTCCCAATTAAAATATAAACCATATGTGCAACTTTTTGAATACACAGTAAAAGCTAATCCACCTTTTCAGCATCAATATTTGTGGTTTTGTAGCATATTCAAATTGCTTTATTACTCGTCTAATTATTTGCAAAAATTTATCTCCACACTGCTCCCACTTTAAGGCCAGGTCAGACTAGTGCACTATGAGCGCTCATAATGACGTGCCTCCTGGCATCCGTCGCAGCGTTGTGAAGCTTCGACAGGGTCGGCCACACGCTGCAGCGTCCGCATGAATTACGCGTGCTACAGCAGGTGTGCTGCGGACATTCTGAAAAGCTCCCCGCCGAAGTGCTACGACGTGTGTTTGATGGGGCTGCAAAGTGTGATCCTCCATAGGAGGATCGAGCCTTGCAGCACTGATCGCACTAACTGCGCTCAGCAAGGTGGCCAGAAGGGCGTCAGATGGGCGCCAGAGTGGAAGTAACGTCCACTCTCACGGACGTTCCTTCTGCTCTTAAAAATACTCGTCTGTCCCCGACCTAAATCCTAAACCAACATATACTGAAGAGAATGCCTAAACTGTCCTGTAATAATCAATATATATAGGTTTCTGTAGGTAAAGGGTATACATTTTATAGATTGCAGCACTTTGCAATACAGAATGGTTAATTAAACTCACAATATTATAAATAAAATTAGAAAAAAAGATATGAGGTAAAGACGGCCTTGTACGTGTGAGCTTATAATGTAAAGTACTACTCACAATATTTAAAATTGTGTTTGCACTCAAGCTAATAATAATTTAATTTCACTTTTACAGATAGGATACTTTTTCAGACGTTATAATGCCAAAACTCGTTACAATTGCAAAAAAATTAATTTAAATATTCAACCCTTTACATTGCAAAAGTGATTTTGTTTTTCCGGAAAGAAGTAGAGTCTTTTTATTTCTTTACTGGGAAATGCTCAGAATAATACTGTATTATATAAATACAACAAGAATGTGATTTCTTTAGCACAAAACTAGAAAATCTTGTTCATTTCAGAGCTGAATTCTGAAGAAAAGTGAAAGTATGAAAACCTTTAGAGCTTCATATATTATATTTTTAAATCACAAAAACAACCATCAAATGTCCTATATGCAGTAAAGGTTAATTAAAACATTTTAGATTATTGCCATATTTTTCAGCAAAATTATCTAATTCTCCCTTAAATTATTCATTCCTCAGCCATTATGAAACACATTAAGCAGTTAGTTAAAATGAAGCGTCATTAGGCCAAATTACCTGGTCTCTATAACAATATAGAGTCCTTCACACTTTTTAAGGACAGTTAACATTGTATTTCAAAATTTACATTTTTTAGTACTATGCTTCTCTGGCTTAAAAAAAAACCCACAAAACAATTGACTGCATGGAAAAAAACAACAACAGTGTTAATACTATTGAACTTTTGCATTTTAATTTAAAAAGAAACAGTGCAGGATTAACATATCATTTTGGGAAAAAAAGATAATTTGCCTACCTCTTGTAAAGACTAGGGATCTTTTCGGAGTTCGCATCGAACATCGGCCATTTCCTCATGTTCGCCCACAATGCACCACAATGGACCACAATGCACTTTTCCACTGGCCTGAAGCTTGTATTTGGCTACAGCTTTGCACCTGACCACAGGTTAGGTGCAAGACAGGTGCAAGACTATGCCAATCACGGCTCAGAGTCCTGATTGGGCAAATTTTGCCCATTCTTAGGCTCACAGAGCTAAGTCCCAAAGCACACTATATAAGGGTTCACACAGCCCCCAGCACGTGTTTTTTGAGAGGAGATTGTTCTGTTAGTGTGTCTTCTCAGTGCCAGCAGCTATTGGGGGGGGGGTCTCACTTCTACAAGATATCTGGGAATTGTTGTAATCTGTGTGTTCTCACTGCCAGCAGCTATTGGGGGGATCTCACTTCTACAAAATATCTGGGAAATGTTGTAATCTGTGTGTTCTCACTGCCAGCAGCTATTGGGGGGTCTCACTTCTACAAAATATCTGGGAATTGCAATCTGTTTCTTGTCACTGCCACCCCTCAGGGGGACTCACTGATTTATAGGAGGTTCCTGGGAATTGTAATGTGTGTCTTGTCACTGCCACCCATCAGGGGGTCTCACTGATTTATAGGAGGTTCCTGGGAATTGTAATTTGTGTCTTGTCACTGCCAGCTATCAGAGGTCCCACTTTCTTCTAAAGATATCTGGGAATTGTAATTTGAGTCTTGTCACTGCCACTCATCAGGGGGTCTCACTGATTTATAGGAGGTTCCTGGGAATTGTAATTTGTGTCTTGTCACTGCCACCCATCAGGGGGTCTCACTGATTTATAGGAGGTTCCTGGGAATTGTAATTTGTGTCTTGTCACTGCCACCCATCAGGGGGTCTCACTGATTTATAGGATGTTCCTGGGAATTGTAATTTGTGTCTTGTCATTGCCACCCATCAGGGGGTCTCAATGATTTATAGGTGGTTTCTGGGAATTTTAATCTGTGTCTTGTCACTGGCTGCCAGCTATCAGGGTGTCTCACTGAGTTATACCAGAGTTCTGGAAATCTTTAACCTAGATAACACAGTTGAATCAGAGTTCTGCATATCTCCAATTTTTATAACAGAGTTGAATCAGAGTTCTGTATATCTTTAATCTATATATCACTCACCATGTCAGAAAGACCAAAAAGGACAGGCAGACACTCCCAGAAACAGATAAGAGGGCAAGCAGCCTCTGTGTCGGAAGGCAGTGCCCCTGGTCATCGTGGACCTGGTGCATCCTCTGCAGGGGCACGCTTGTCCTTTCTAACTGGTGCTGGCCGTCTTATGCTGCAGCAACATACAGAGGATTTGCAGGATTGGCTAACCAGGCCATCCTCATCCTCCGACTCCTCTGCCAGCCAGCCTTGTAGTGCTTTACAGTCCACCTCAGCTGCCAAAGCATCTAAAGCAGCCTCCATGTCCACAGCTACTCCTGCTGCAGCCTCACTATCACACACACAGAGGAGTCAACTGAATTGTTTGACTACAATGACAGTGACATGCTGCTTGAGGATGCGCAGCAACTACAGTGCTCTGATTCAAACTCTGAGGTTGAGGAAGGGAGTATAATCAACCTAGAGGAAGGGGTTGCCAGTGACACACAAATAACTGGCACTCATGTTGCCCCAGCAGCTGCAGCATACTGCCAAGTTGGCTCCAGTGACGAGGATATAGGGGGTGATGACGATGATGAGGTCACTGACTCCACCTGGGTGCCTGATCGAACAGAGGAGTCAAGGTAAGAGGAGGAGGAGGAAGAGGCACAACAAAAACGAGGCAGAACGTCCTCTATGACCAACCGTAGCCAGTCCAAGGCATCAAGTCACAGCTGCTCAGGTGCAGAGCGCTGTTGTGTCAAAGCACATGTACAGGAAGTCTGCTGTCTGGGAGTTCTTTAAGAAATGTGCAGCAGACTGCACCGTTGCTATTTGTAATCTATGTCAGATGAGGATCAAGCGTGGGACAGACATCCCACGCTTGGGTACCACATGCTTGAGGCGACATATGACCTCCTGCCACACATCCCATTGGCACAACACTTTGCATAGGTCCTCCTCCTCATCATCTGTCTCTACCCCCACTATATGTCCTGCCATGTCATTGCCTACAACCTCTACTGACAGGGATGATGCTACAGTAATGGGTGTACCAGGTCCTTCCCCAGAATGTGATAGCATCCCATCAGCTGAAGATTTATGCAGTAGATAACGTTGCCCCAGCTGCTGCAGCGTAAGGAAAAATATAGTCCCAACCATCCCCAAGCACAGAGTCTAAATGGCAGTTTAGCAAAATTACTCGCATTGCAGCTGCTGCCTTTCCAGTTGGTGGACTCTGCTTACTTCCGTGAATTTGCTGAATGTGCTGTACCACAGTGGCAGGTTCCAAAATGCCATTTCTTTTCACGGAAGGCCATTCCAGCACTATACCAGCACGTGGAAGACAATGTTTATAGAGTCATTGGGAAAGGCAGTCAGCAGCAAGGTGCACATGACTTTAGACACGTGGTCCAGCAAGCATGGACAGGGCCATTACATTTCCTTCACGGCACACTGGGTAACTCTGCTTGCAGCTGGGAGGGATCCAGGACGGGGCTCTGTGCTGGAGCTTGTTCATCCACCACGCCTCCAGAAAGCTGCTTGTATGAAGTCTGTCTGCTCCACCACCACCTCTCCCTCTTCCTCCTCCTCCTCCTCCTCCTCCTCTGTCTCTGGCAAAGTGGCAGGTGCAGAGATGGTTAACACCACGCCAGCTTCAGCTGGAACTGGGCGTCTGTGATAATGGCAGCAACCTTCTCTCCGCCCTACACAAGGGGTAAATTGACGCATGTACCATGCCTAGCACACGTCCTAAATCTGGTGGTACAGCATTTCCCAACCAGGTACCCAGGGCTGGCAGAGCTTCTCAGCCAGGCCAGAAAAGTCTGCAGCCACTTCAGATGGTCATTCCCAGCAAGTGTTCGCTTGGCAGAAATTCAAAGAGAATTCCACCTTCCCACAAACCGTCTGATCTGTGACATGCCCACCAGGTGGAACTCGACATTGGCAATGCTGCAGCATTGGGCCATCAATGAGTACCTGTGTGAGTATGGCACAAGGACAGGTTCAGGTCAACTTGTTTTTTTTTTCCCCCGCAGTGGCTGATGATCAAGAATGCATGCACTGTATGGTCACCATTTGAGGAGGCAACGAGGATGGTGAGCAGGGACAGTGCATGCATCAGTGACACAATTCCTTTAGTGTTACTGCTGGAGAGCACTCTGCGGGGAATTATAGATGTGGCACTAGAGGCAGAGCAGCAGAAGGAAGAGGAGGCCTTCCCTAGCTCTCAAGGCCCCAGTCTTTACGCAGACAGCATTCCTGCGGGTCCTCAGATCAGACAGGAGGAGGAGGAATATTTAAGTAGTGGGGCATTGAAGGTGGGGATTCCTCAATGAGGGTTTTGTGTGCCCAGAAACCCAAGGACTAGTACGTGACTGGGAGGAGGAAGTGCACGAAGGGATCATCCTCATTGACCAGGAAGACTTGGAAGATAATGCCACCTCCAACCTACGCTGCATGGGCTCCCTTATCCTGCAAAGCCTGCTAAAGGACCCCAGGATTCGTGCTATCAAGGAGAGGGATCATTACTGGTTGGCAAGCCTTCTTGATCCACGATACAAGGGTAAAGTTGCAGAGCTCATCCTGCCCGCACAGAGGGAGCACAGGATGAAACAACTTGAAGACGCTCTAAAGCGACACTTGTGTAACACCTTTCCAGGCACTGGTAGGTTACCAAGTGATGACACAGGTGCTTCTGAGGCTGCGGATGATCAGAGGAAGAGCGGTGAAGGCCGGGGCAGCTTGACTGATGCCTTTTTAAAAAATTTTACTCCACGACGCCCAGGGACATCAAATGTAGGCACCCATTGCCAGCGTCTTCACCGTATGGTGCAGGACTACCTAGGGGCAAGGGC
This sequence comes from Leptobrachium leishanense, assembly GCA_009667805.1. Classification (NCBI taxonomy): domain Eukaryota; kingdom Metazoa; phylum Chordata; class Amphibia; order Anura; family Megophryidae; genus Leptobrachium; species Leptobrachium leishanense. The sequence goes on along the minus strand of CM019067.1, from coordinate 121,937,586 downwards.
AGACCTGGATACCTTTCCAGCAGATGATCCACTGGCTTACTGGGTGTTGAGATTGGATCACTGGCCAGAACTTAGCCAATATGCTATGCAGCTACTAGGTTGCCCTTCATCTAGCGTGCTTTCCGAAAGGACGTTCAGTGCCGCTGGAGGTTTTGTCACAGACAAAAGAGTGCATCTGTCCACCGACTCTGTAGACCGGCTGACATTTATAAAAATAAATCAGTCCTGGATCAGCAGCTATCAATCCCCTGATGCTGACGTAACTGAATAGATCGGGGATCTCTTCTGCATGACCAAAACCTCCACGCCTGCACTCTTCCACAATAGCTCAGAGGGGTTACGTTGTGAAGGCACTAGCTGGCACCAAAGGCCTAATATTTGGGTGCACTGCCACTGACGCCTATACCAGATTCATATCATTTTAATATTGGACCGCAGGGTCCAACCCTGCACTCTTCCACAATACCACAGAGGGATTACGGTGTGACGGCACTGTTGCCGACACTAAAGGCCCAATTTTAAAGCACCGATTGTTACTTTTATCCAAAGCCTGCATAAGTTTCACCATAATTTAGCCAAAAAAATCACTAAACTTGTTCTGCGTGTCCTAAAATGTCTTTTCATACAGGCTGCCGCCCCAAGCAGTTGTTTATAAATAGATTAAAGGAAAACCATTTACCGTCATTTGAAATGTCATTTTTTTGGTTTTTAAATGTTTCTATACATCCTACAAAACCGCCACTTCACGGGCAGGTTATGGGGACCTCCTAGGCACGATATTTGAAGGAATTTTTTGTTTTTATTCTTAACCTTTATTTCATGGATTTGTTCCTTTAAAAAACTTTTTTTTTTAAACTTTTTGTCCTTGTTTCCTGTCCCCCAGGGCACTACCCGGACCCCCATACACCTTTTATGGCAAATGTCTTGCATATATGCCCTCTTGGAGGGCCCTTTAAAAATCGAACTTTCGAGTCCCATTGACTTGCATTGAGTTTGGTTCGTGTTCGAGTTCAAACTCGAACTTTTGAAATTGGTTGAGTTCCAATGCAAACCGAACACGGGGGTGTTCGGCTCATCACTAGTAAAGACACGTGCTCTATACGTATGTACATTTGTATGAAAGAAACTTATTTTCAAAATATAGAGAAATAAACTTGCTGGCGGTGCCTAGAGATATACAAGATACACCCTACTGATGTAATGTCCTTCAGCATCGGCAATATATTAACATTCTCTCTCATGGATTTATAGTTCTTTACTTAAGTGGCTAAAGTTAAATTAATACTTAGGTGATATTTATAGGCATTTATGAGGATGTTATCAAATTTATGTTTTGATTATGTTTGAATGTAATTATTTTGCACGATGAACAATGGGGCAGTTGATTTTGACAGAGGTTTCACAGCAAGTATAATTTTGAACATTCATGTATTACCAAAGTATGATAAGTTATAGTAAACAACAAACTTTTCTTTTTTCTGTCATTTTACTGAAGTTACAAAACAAAACAAAACCAAACCAAAAAATTCTCACAAAACATCTTAACATAAAAGATAGCATAAGGCTCTTGTAAAAAGGAAGACCTTTGAAACAGATGGTTTTGGTTGCAGATTTCTTGTTAACACCTGCTAAATATTTCTTGCACGTTTTTAAAATAATGTCTGGTACTGGAACACAAGTTTGACATTTGAATTAAATTTACTATTAACCCTTCACTGTTATTCTATACAAAGGTAGGAATGATTATTTTACACATGGTGTCAAAGTTTGCTGATACAGGGTTATAAAGAGAGAGCCGATTGGGCCCTGACATGGCACTGAACCTTGAATTTCCCTGTTCGGTGCATTTTCGGGGCCATTCCGCTACTCAGAAAGCAGGCAGTTCGCCAAAGTTTGGTGAATTGCTAGAAAATATGGTGCCTGTTCGACGGCAGTGAAAGCCCTATAGAGAAACAATGGTTAACCTATTCAGAGAACACCGAACAGCAGTGAAATATCAGAGAAATGCCCTGATGTTCGGAGGTTTCATTCGGCAGTTTTAAATCAGGCAAATCCCATAGGTTTCAATGTTAAAAATATTCTTGTTTTTATCCACTATCCAATAAACCATTTATTGTTTTAATCTGCAGCAAAAAGCCTCTTTATTTTTTTTTAGGCATATTTCAGAATTTTTTCGGATTTTTTTAAATAGCTGTTTTTCTGTTTTCTGTAACAGTCCTTTTTTTTTTTTATTCATAGGACCTTATATGTTAATTCCAGACATTTTCGTCCAGACGTTTTTTTGCAAATCATTTTTTGGTGGATTTTTTTTTACCCGTCCAGTGTTCGGCGGCTCATTGGCTGCATTTGGCGGCTGTCCGGCAGGTTGGCAGTGGTGGATGGCGTGTTTGCCGACGGCTTATAGGATCGGATCCAATCCGATATCTATTGAATCAGATCGGATCCGATAATTTCTGTGAATGTTTTTTTAAAAAAAACGCGTAGACTCACCGAAATTAGCAGATCCAAAAATTACGGCAGTTTTGCGATGGCTTTTCCCCACACTTTAGGGATCCTGCTTTGAATGCTGAATTCACTGCAGGGTCAACGCATTTGATTCCCCGAAGTGCAGGGTACGAGAGAGCACCACAATGTCAGTGACGTTTTGGTGCCATTTGAGTAACCACTTTAACCCCTTAGTGACCGGGCGGTTTTACACAAATCCGGCCTTTAGTGACCGCTGCTGTTTTTACGTATCTGCGCTGTTCGTGTTTAGGTCAAATTTTCCTCTTACTTGTTTATGCAACCCACACATATGATACACTGTTTTTCCCGCTATTAAATGGATTTTCTAAAAATACCATTATTTCCATCATATCCTATAATTTACTATAAAAAATATGAAATATGATGAACAAATGGTAAAAACACACTTGTTTGTAATTTAATCCCCAAAATCTACAACCGCCAAAAAAGCTAAATAGTTTAAAAATTTTGTCCCGAGAATAGAAGAAATACCCAATTTTTACATGTTTTTGCTTTTTTTTTAAACTTTATTTTTGTTTTGACATACTCAGATCACATTACAGTGTAAACAATCACATTCCCTCATAAACGACACAGACCAGCCATCCCTCCCAGCTAGTGGAGAACAATATGGGTGTTAAACCACATATATATTAAACTGTCAAAACCACATCAGAGAATTCTAAGAGTACCTGTGGGCGAGGTTGTAGGGGCGGGGACATCAGTTGTGTTTTTGCTTTTTAACCCTTTCACTGCTGAGCCAGTTCACCTATGTGCGCTGAGCTCATTCTGAGCATTTTATGCTCATTATTTTTAGATGACAGCCTAGGTCCTATTTAACTAAACCCCCCCCCCCCCCAGACAATTTTTTTTTTTTTTTAAATAATTTTTTCTTAAGTTTTTTTATTTATATATATATATTTTTTTGTTTTAGCTTGTTCTTTACACCAAAATAGAATGAAAAACGAATCAATTTGCACAAAGTGCAACTAGAGTACCAGGAGTAGGTTAATTTTAATAATACGTGGAAAATGGAGTTATTTTTAGGCGCATAGAACAAATTTCTTAGGTCTATCCAATGATCAAAACACTGTGGATATATTACACCTCAATAAGATGGTAGCCTTATTAATAAACATGTAAGTCAACAGTCTGGATCGTGAACATGGGCATCACATTGAAAGGCCTATTAGTCAAAAACAGATAGCATAAGCATCATGTTCAGCAAATGTATGGACAGTACAACATGTACGCCTTAAACATGAAATATATGGTCGTATATGCGTGTGGATGTCCGAATGGAGGCAATTCGACTAGATATATGGCAGCGTGGAATTGCAATTGTGAGAGGATCTTCTTATGGATCAGATGGTCAGTCCGGGCAAGTCGTTCAGAGGTCCTGCGAGTAAATGAAACAAGAAACGATTGCGCAGTATGTTTCTTGATGGGACCCCTGAGCTTCCCCTATGGGGTACTTACGATGTGAAGAGCCCTGGTCCTGGCTCTGAGGAATGTTCGCCTTTGGGATATTTGGAGGCAACCCTTAGCCCTTTGGTGTGAATGCTCCCAGCTCGGAATAAAGTCGGCAGTTGAAGAAAGAAGCTGTTCTCAGGATCCTCTACCTCTCCTCTTTTTCCAGGTAGCTGAAGCACAGGTGATCTGATTTGCTGCTCAGTGATTGCTCAGGCTTCAGATTCATTGATTTGTATGCCAACTGATGAAGCGATTTGATCGCGAAACGCGTATTGGCGTTTATTTTTACTAATTGTTTTAATTATTTTATGGAATAAAAGTTTTTATACTTTCATCGGATATCCTGCAACCTTATTTTCTTCCTTGGAGGAATATCATCAAATGAAAGAGGGGAGTCCGATATCTCCTAAAAATATCGGCTGCACAATACATCTAGTGTCTGATTTATGACACCTACAAATGTGAGTTGAACTATTGCATAAATCCTGGGGGGACTCAGATGTGTTATACAGATCACACTATGTTTGCCAATTTCCCTTTATATTTCGAGGGTTGATGACTACATAAGAAAAGGTGACCTAATTGATAAGAAGATTCCCCATCTGAGGAACATTTGTGATCAAAGAGAGAAGCGCAGACTATCACCACTTTTTCCTGTCATAAATCTAGTCGAATTACCACCATTCGGACATCCACACGCATATACGACCATATATTTCATGTTTAAGGCGTACATGTTGTACTGTCCATATATTTGCTGAACATGATGCTTATGCTATCTGTTTTTGACTAATAGGCCTTTCAATGTGATGCCCATGTTCACGATCCAGACTGTTGACTTACATGTTTATTAATAAGGCTACCATCTTATTGAGGTGTAATATATCCACAGTGTTTTGATCATTGGATAGACCTAAGAAATTTGTTCTATGCGCCTAAAAATAACTCAATTTTCCACTAATTTCTCGTGTCGTTGGTGTCAGACACTCTTTTTGGGCTGCACTGAACAATCATTATACACGGTCCACAGCGCCATTTGTCCCCACCCCTTTCAATTTTAATAATACACATAAACAGACAATGAATGAAAAATTGCAAGGTTGGTGGTAGAGGGTGTGGAGGGTGGGACAAGGACCACCAATCAATAAGCAAAATTGCACAATGAAAGAGTAAAGGGGTCTATACCTCGGCGGTTCAAGCCACCTACATAACCAGTAATGTAATAAGGAGTACCAGACAGCATATAGCAAACCCAAACAACTACCCTCACCAACCAAAATACAGTTAAAAACAACAACAAAGAGGCATAGCTTGACGCGTTTCGCCCTTCTGGGCTTAGTCTGAAGCTAGTAAAGCTTCAAAGGGCAGCGGCAGCTAGTAAAGCTTCAAAGGGCAGCGGCAAAGGGTTAATAATGATTAAAATACACTCAATGATGAACCAGCAAACAAATAGGCAATGTCTTGGTATTTACTGTCTACCACCAACCTCTCTTTTGAGAACCTAAGACACTGGTTTAAAGCAAAGCCCATATATCTTTGCAGTTGGTCAAACAAGCGTATCACTCATAGGAAAGATTGTAATCAGACACCTGCTGCAAAATATGTAGCCATATAGATGAAATAACTATAATTATAATAATAGCAAAAATAATAAAACATGCACCAGTTTAACTGATGCTTCCACCTACAGATTAGAATTCTAAAATAGGAAACAGACAGCTTCATTCAGTCTCTCATCTGCCTTTGACAATGTCAGCCGTAAATACATGCATACAGCCCACAGGGTTACGCTAATAAGTCTATTTACATACTTAATTATAAAAATCCCATTACTGCATTTATCATATGTTCAGTAAGCAGCATCTAGCAATTTAACATTTATTGATTGAAAATGCAGTTCACAGGGGACTGCTAATTGGTACATCCTCATACTTGGTCTCCTTATTCTGGGCCCAGCATTAAAGCATATATTAAACGCTCATGCAGACCGCAGGAAACCACAAGTTAGCCTATTCTCATACTTAGTCCCCTTGTTGTGGGACCACCAACATTGCATAATGTCAAATGGTCGACGCACATTTCTCCATGATATAACACGGCTTCAACGGGAGAAAAAATTCTAATGTTAGTTGGACAGGTCTGAATGACTTTATATGCAAAATCCGTTAATTGACAATTAGGTCACATGACCAGAAACATTTCCCATATATACAGTAGGTGTTCAACAGCTCATTAACCCTCTAAATGAACTGATGATTTTCAGCGTTCGATTACCTTTCGGCAGCCATTCGGATCTCTTTGAATAACCCTGATAGTTTTTGTGTGTGGCATATGGGTGTTTCTATTCAAACTATTGGAATACATATCCTCGTCCTCAAACAACAGGCCAATCACTGCAATTTGATTATGGTTTAAAAGTACGAACATGAAAAAGCATACAGACAACCCAATAAACAGATTGATCTGTAATGTTAAGGGGACATCATGTTCCATTTTGTGAAAAATGAAATAGCTTTCACAGGATAGACTGAGTTCATAAGGCATGTAAGCAGTAATTATAAGGAAGTGGGATATCACAAAGGTTAGACACGTTGCTTTCAGCATGGATATTCTTTAACAGCAGGAGAATATGTTTTTTCTCTTAGAAGAACCGGTATAGTGTGCTTCGCTTCAACAAATGGCTTGTCAGTGGGAGTTAACACTAAAGCTGGTCATCTCTAAAACTTTAGCAGCGCATTGATTAATTCAAGATTAACTACAGGGAATCAAAAAACCTTGAGAGAAGGTGCTGTTTGACAGTTAATGAAATGATTGAGACGACGATGAGCAAAACTCGCAGCATGCGTCCAACAAAATATTTTAATTGACCGTGCGAGGATCTGATAACTATAGCACATGCAATAAATTAAAATAGCAATCATACTGTATCATAAACAAGTTCAATAAACCTACAACTGTTATGAAAGGTGTAAAATAAAAAAGTGCTGTCATAAACCACAAATGTTTTTATTTGGGAAGTGTGCTAATGCGGTTTGAAAAACTGATGGCTTTGCTTATACAGAGGGGAGCAAAAAATGTATACACACTTCAACAGTTGTTATCTGTAACCTCTTTAAAAACCTGTATAGAATTATTGCAGCAATGTGTAGTCTTATGTTTCCTTTAAAAATATCAGTAGTCGCACCATTATTGATATCATCATGTGACCGTCAGGAGAGAGTCAAAGAAAATGGCAGAGGCATGCTTGACGTTCGAGCAACGCAAGACCATTTTGAAGTGGTATTGTAAATTTGAAATTGTGTGCGACATGAGTTTGGAACGGAACCACCTACACAACTAACAAGCACACGGATTCATGATAAGTTCAAAAATGATGGCACTGTGTGTGATGTTCACAAGCAAAGATCTGGGAGACAACAAGTTCTACTTCCTCGGATACAGTCTTGTACAGTTTACATGCTCACCGCAAAGACTGTCAAACAATGTGCATGTGAGACCGGAATTAGCAGATCAAGCAAGTATTCTGTAGAGAGCGCATTGGAAATTTTACATCCCGAGACTGTTACACGCCATGATTAAAGATTGCCCTGATCGGACAATGGAGCACTGTGAGTGGTTTCAACAACTGGTACATGAAGAGGAGGACTTTGTACAGAAAATTGTGTGGTCTTATGAAGCTCAGTTTAACTGCTTAATAGCCAAACTATTTTACAATTGTCTGTGTGAAAGTGCACACTGCTGTTTGTGGTCAGTTCTTATTTCCCTCTCTCTCATTTACTGTACCCATACATATTATATACTGTTTTCTCGCCATTAAATGGACTTTCTAAAGATACCATTATTTTCATCATATTATATAACTTACTATAAAAACATTTATGAAATATGATGAAAAAAATGGAAAAAACACCATCTTTTTGCACTTTGACCCCCAAAACTCTTGCGCATCTACAGCCGCCAAAAAAGACCCCGGCTAAACAGTCTCTAGATGTTGTCCGAAGTTTAGAAATACCCAATGTTTACCTGTTTTTTTTGCTTTCTTTGCAACTTATTTGACAATAAGTTCGATTAGCACTGCTAATTTCAAAGCATTTTTGTTAGATATTAATTCTACTAATTCTACTAATGAGATACGCTGCTAATTATCTCTCTGAGTACCTGTTAACATTGACCATTAATCTAGTCTGGTCTTCTCTGCATCTAGGCCTTTTGCTCATGATTCCTAATTCTGCTTTTTAATGATGATCTTTATTCTGCTGTCGCAGCTAAAATTGTTTTTCTGGACCTTGATCATTTCTGCTCATCTCATTTATTGACATAACTTCATTTGACCGAGCTGATTATTGATTTGTTCCTAAAGACGAGTTCATGTCGACCTGACCAATGTTAATTGATAACTTGCTACGTGCGGTGATGGCATTCACTATTAATTAATCTAAGCCCCATCTTTTAATATACTTTAATGCAATTAATCTATGCAATGTATGTTTCTGATTGGTGAGCTGCGTCTCACCCGATATTGTCCTCCCCATTCCTCCCCTTCTCTTTTCCTGTATCCTCCCACCTGAATCCTTTAAAAGACCTATCACAAGAATAAATCAATAGAATGATTGCACACGAGATACTGCTTGTTCGTGTCATTCCTTCTCCGATCGATCGTGTGGCGGCTGATACATTGAAGGCGAGGTGTCCAAGATAGGTGTCGGGAGAACACTAACAGAATGGTGTCAGAAGTGGGATCCTGTGATTAGGTAAGTTACTAGTTTTTTGACTATTTTACCTGCTCAGTAGGATTACGTATCCACGTTTAGGGTTACGAGCTGCTTTTATTCACAGCGACTACGTATCCCACTATCCAGGCAGGGATAGTGTTGCGGCAAATGCTAACGGAAGCAGGTTGCCTTATCTGGAGCACAGTGTATGCCCAGAGGTGTCTGAATCGGTGCTGCGGGAGCACGACAGTAAGTATATAGAAGTGCGCACAGGTTTATTTGTTTTCGTATTTAGTGATAGTATAGTTAGTTGGGAGATAGTGACACTCTCTTCTGTGTATCAGAGCCACAGAGCGCTGCGAGGCTGGTTGTTTGCATAAGGGAGTGGGGAGATTGCATGGGCCAAGATATCAACGCAACTGTGTATGTGAAAATCTCTGAAGTATGTCGTTTTCTGTGCTTGTGTTTTGTGATTTAATAAGTACTAAATCTTAACTTGTGATTGTATAAGCCTTAACTGTTTAAGAAACATAGAACTGTATATTGTTTTTGTAGACTTTGTTTGTGTAGTCTTTTCTACATAGGTGTTACGATGGGTAACTCCAGCTCCACGTAACAAAAGGAGAATGAGGTGATGGTGCCTGATTTCGAGGCACTACAGAAGGGAACAAAGAAAGGGGGGAAGCCCAAGATCCACTATCGTACCAGTAAGAGCCTGCCGAAGACAGCGGGTAACTGCACAAATGCCCCAAAGGATCCAAAGCCTTTTCCAGATGAAACTCCTTTCGAATACGTAGGTCGTATCGCTGGTTCTTATTATACGATTCCATTTACAGATCTTCTCCATTCTTGGACGATCAGCCTAATGTCCACAGACCCATTTCCAACAAAAGGGGCAATGGATGAATGGCACATTAAGATGATTAAAGGTTTGTGTCTGAATGATAGAGATGCCTTCCCTTGGTTTACGGGAGACCCCAAGTGGGACAAGAAGTACATGACGGAATGTGGTAAAGTATGGGTTGAGTTAGCCCCGTATTACAATGCCCCTGGGACAAAAGCACCCAAGTACATCCCTACTGCACCTACACCCATACCACCAGCATATGTACCCCTATACCCGCCAACATCCACTCTATTCCCACACGCTACAAAGCCAGAGGTGCTGGCCTCAGCCTTACAAGCTACAGACCTTCTACGGATTACAGAAGCACCAGGAGACCCCAATGAGATAGAACAGGCGGATGTAGCATTAGAACACGCATACACGCAAGCACAGGCACGAGGGGGTGCACAGAAAAGCATTAAAAGAACGGAAGAGGGAGAAGGGGTTGAGCTACTGACTGACGAGTTTGGGAACCCTCAAACCAGATATCCCACACAAGAACATGTACCCCCTAACACGTTTCCCCAGCCAGATAAACAAGTGGCAGCAGCCATGACAAAGAAAGAACACACAGAATATACTGAAATGTTTCCTTTTATGTCAGCAGGTGAACACCTGATTATAGTCCCAGTAGATATGGCTGTGATAAATGACATAATTAAGGGAGCCCCAGACCCAGTGAAATCACCTGCAGCCACAGTACAGTACCTAAAGAGAGCTACAAAAGGACTTAGGTTTACTGTAGAAGACTATAGAATGATTATAAATGGTGTGATGGGATATGATGGTGATGGACGGTTCAGATGGGAACAGTGTCCATTACTCAATGAGGTGGCGGTAACAAATACACAGAATACCCTTTGAGAACACAGATTAAGATAGATGAGATGTGGGCATCTGTTTTAACTGAATGGATTGTGATGCATGGTAATTGTAAGTCTATGGCTGCTGTCCTAGCTTGTAAGCAGGAGAAGAATGAAAGTGCAATGCAATTTGTGAAACGTTTTCGTGCGAATTGGAAAGAAGATGGTGGACTGACGAGAGATGGTGAAACAGGTGAAATGTATGTACAGACGCTGGTGAATAACCTGTTGCCTGATGTGCAGAGATTGGTGAAGCAAATGGTTGATAATTGGCCTACGCAATCGCCTGATGATATAGAAAGAACACTACAGGTAAAAGACGCAGCTGGGTGTTTTGAGAGGAATATTAAAGATGGTAAGAGTATGTTGCTAGCGTTTCAAGGACAGTATAGAGGAAGTTGGAATAGTGGACAGCAGCAGAGAGGTAGAGGCAGAGGTAGAGGAAGATCAGGATATCATAACCTGGGAGATAGGAGAGGAGGACAGGATGCGCAGCGTGACAATGCATGTTTTTATTGTAAAAAGATAGGCCATTTCCGAGCACAGTGTCCAGCACTGGCGGATCGACAACAGGATGGGTACCCACCCCAACAGCCTAGCCCCTACCAGGCTGCACAACACAGTGACACAAGCGGTTCACAGTCCAGACCACCCATACATCAGATTGACTGTTAAACACAAAACAGACAATAGGGCTGCCCGGAAGGAGACGCCCTCGGCCTAGTCCAGATTACCAATGCCAATACTGAACTACCACTCATTCAAATCCGAGTGGAAGATCAGTGTATCCCGTTCTTGGTTGATACAGGGGCCACCACGTCTACCATATTGGGTGAGTGGTATAATGGTGACCTGGAGGATGCTGAGCCTTCTATGGGAATCAATGGGGTCTTGACTAAAACCAAACGAACCACACCTTTACGCATATGGGATGACGATGGGAATGTAATTACCAAACAAAGTTTTTCCATCCTCCCCACATGTCCAGTCAACTTGTTAGGGCGTGATGTGTTGGGTGACTTAGGTATACAGATCACATGTGGGCCAAAGGGAGACCTTGATGTTACTAGACATGTGCACAGCACAAAATTTCGTTTTGAACTAATGGATTTGTCCTAAAATGCAATTTATTTAGTTACTAAAGAAATTCGTTTTCAGTTCTTTAGTATGAAAACGAATTTCATTCATCCGAAAACCAGTGGATACAATTACTATTGTAGTGGCTCCTCAGAGGCCTGAGATCGCTGCTTGTTACAGTATCTCTCACTCTCAGCACAATATGGGCCATATTACATAGTTGGTGCTAACATAACCAGAGGCGTTGTAAACTTCCCAGAGACATTATAGCCTATGGAGGTTTTCAGTTTACAACAGCTCTGGTTAAGTTAGCACCAACATTGTAATACTGCCCCGTGTCAGGCAAAGCTGTTACAGTAACTGACTGCTGCTCATCACAGCGCTCAGAGTTTCAGTAAAACTAGTAAATAATATTTTTATATAGAACAATATTATTTCCTTGTTTTACTGAAACTCTGAGTGCTGTTACAGTCAGTTACTGTAACAACTGAGCCTGATACATTGTACTGAGAGATAATGTAACAAGCAGCCGATCTCAGAGCTCACAGCCACTGGATTTAAAGGGCTGAAAAAAAAGGGTCTTCTCTGTATAATGTTTAGAACATCCTCCTGCATTAATTAATACCCCTCTCTGTATAATGTATAGAACATCCACCTGCATTAATTAATACCCCTCTCTGTATAATATATAGAACATCCTCCTGAATTAATACCCCTCTCTGTATAATGTATACAACATCCACCTGCATTAATTAATACCCCTCTCTGTATAATATATAGAACATCCACCTGCATTAATTAATACCCCTCTCTGTATAATATATAGAACATCCTCCTGAATTAATGTCCCTCTCTGTATAGAACATCCTCCTCAATTTATACCTTTCTCTGTATAATGTATATAACATCCTCCTGCATTAATACCCCTCTACTGCATTGGCATGTGGAGGGTGCAGAACTTCGGATGTTGTGCTCTTCATTGCTGGTCTCCTTCACTCATCAATGTAATATCACAAAAAGGACTGAAACTAAAACCTAGTGCACTTTATTTTAGTTTCTTTCGTTTTTTGTACTGAGCAGTTTCGTTTCTCTTGAGTCATACTAAAACTAAATTATCCCAAAATTCTGACTAAATCGTTTTAGTACTAAAACGAATGCACATGTCTAGATGTTACATCACCTTACTCATGTTTCCAGGCAACCACATCAACTCGTACATATGGGACACGACATTTCCCTGCACTTACCGTTCCTGAGGCCTTGACTGACGTACCAAAAACAATATGGGCAGAACATGCATATGATGTAGGACTGATTGACTGTACACCTTTCAGAGCTACACTCAAACCTGGTACAGGGCCTGTATACCAAAAACAATATCCATTAGGACCAGCTAAAACAGAAGGCATTAGAGAATTTATTCATAGGTTCCTAGAAGCTGGTATCCTGAGACCAATAGTATCACCTTACAACACACCAGTGAATCCGGTTCCCAAGGGTGAGGGTTTCCGCTTCACTCAAGACTTCAGAGCATTAAACAAGGTCATCATTCCCATAGCGCCTATTGTGCCTGACATACACTCATTACTCACATCCATACCTGCTACAGCTACAATGTTCACAGTCATAGACCTGTCCAATGCCTTCTTTTCTATACCAGTGGACAGGGAGACACAGCCCTTGTTAGCCTTCACATTTGAAGGAGCGCAGTACTGTTGGGAGCGACTCCCACAGGGCTTCGTTGACAGCGCTTCCGCTTATTGTAGAGCTCTCCGTGAGACCCTCAAAGAGTGGGCGCCGCCGTCTGGTTCAGTCCTATTGCAGTATGCGGATGACTTGTTGCTCTGTAGCTCAGACGCAGATGCATGCAAGCAGGATACGTCAGCCCTGCTCGTGCACCTGGCAGCAGAGGGACATAAGGTTTCCTTGTCAAAATTGCAGTATTGCCAGCCAAAGGTCACATACCTGGGTTTCACGCTTTCCCCAGGTGAGAGGCATGTCTCCACCTCTCGTATAGAAGCTCTTTCACAGCTGGCCCAGCCCACCAGCAAAACAGACATGATGAGCTTTCTAGGTATGGTCAATTTCTGCAGACACTGGATTCCTGATTGCTCCCACCATGACAATATTTTGCGTAAAGCTACAAGACAGGACGCACCAGATACGCTGATCTGGGACGAGTCCATGTGCACCGCACATGAAATGTTAAAGGTATTGTTGTCATCCGCTCCTGCTCTAGGTTTGCCCAATTATCATGTACCCTTTCACCTGTATTGTCGAGAAGATTGTACAGCTATGGCGGCGGTACTGGCCCAGGTTCATGGTTCAGGCCGACAGCATTCATTTCAAGGGTGTTGCCTCTCCCAGTACAAGGTATGCCAGCATGCTTAAGAGCTGTAGCAGCATGTGCAATGGCTGTAGAAGCCGCACAAGCCATTACACTATCACATGATACTGTGTTACATACACCACATCATGAACTGAAAGTACTGCATAACTTGACCACACAACATGTGACCGCACAACGACTCTCAGGATATGAGATAATCCTTACAGCCACACAAAATCTGACTGTCAAGTACTCATCACAAACCTCAGGTCCCATACATGCACTAAACAGCCTACTTAGGTTACGTAACACACCAGAAGATGACGAACATGACTGTTTGCCTCTCATACACGCAGTAATCTCCCCACGTATGGATCTTATGTCTACACCACTAGAGGGTGAACACATACGTCACATATTTGTTGATGGTTCATGCCGTAGGCCCACAGACAATACATACATGACAGGATATGCAGTGGTAGAATTACCAGACATGATACATGATTCAGGAAGAATATCACATGGATCACCACAAGCAGCAGAACTGATAGCACTGACCAGAGCATGTGAGTTGTTCAAGGATAAGGAAGTAACAATATATACAGATTCAAGGTATGCTTTTGGAGTGGTGTATGATTTTGGTGTATTGTGGACGAGACGAGGATTCCAGACAGCTGACGGTAAGACGATAGCACATGCAGACCTCATAACTGACTTGCTTGAGGCCATACAGTTACCTGCTAGGTTAGCTGTAGTTAAGAGTAAAGGACATGCCACTGATGGGTCCTTCCAAGCGAAAGGAAACCAGTTTGCTGACATTATCTCGAAAGACGCAGCTGACACAGACGACACAACAAACATTGTACAGACACACTTCTTTCTTGCTACACCAACACTTCCCAGTGATACATTGCTCCTAGAATTACAGGCAGTTGCTGCTCCAGAAGATGTATCCTTCTGGCAGTCACAAGGTCTGACAATAGATTCCACAGGACTATTGTCCAAAGATGGAGTGGGTGGGCTACCCAAAGCTGCAGCACCCGTCTTCATAGCACAATTCCATGGTATTGGCCACCGTGGGATTAAACGCACATGTACAGAATTGGCTAAGCGGTTTTTATTTTCTGATATGACATCCATGGTGCAGGCCCAAATCAGTCGATGCTTGACCTGCGCCCGCAATAACAGACAAGGTAAAAGAGTAGGATTACATGAACATCTAATCCCAGCTCAGGGTCCTTTTCATGAATTACAGCTAGATTTCACACACATGCCAACAGCCAGAGGTGGAGTCAAATATCTACTTGTTATAGTAGATAGGTTCAGTAAATGGCCTGAGGCCTTTGCTGTTACCAGAGAGGATGCAAGAACAACAGCTAAGATTCTATGCAAGGAAATCATACCCAGGTTTGGTTGTCCAGTGACAAGCGATTCTGATAAAGGTCCAGCATTTACCTCAAAACTTATTCAACAAGTGGTTAATCTAATGTCAATACAGTGGAAGTTTCAAATCCCATACCACCCGCAAAGCAACGGCATGATCGAACGCCAAAACCGTACAATCAAAGATAAGATAAGGAAGGCCACACAAGGTACATTCACTAATTGGCCTGAATACCTGCCTGCCATACTGGCAGAGATCACAATGACTCCAATGGCTCAGACAAAGCTGTCACCATTCGAGATTCTGATGGGACGACCGTTCCCAACACCGTGGACCAAAGGAGGGCCACCAGTAATGTTATCTGGTGATCTGGAACAGATCCAGGAACATTACGTGGCCCGGTTGATAGAAAAACTGAATAGTGTTTATGGTGATGTGTCTTTGTCTTCTGTTTTCCTTCTAGTAAGCCAACGCATCCATTCCGCACAGGAGATCAAGTCCTTGTGAAGGAACTACACCGGCACAAGTCTCTGGATCCACCGTACGGTCTTCCGACGACTGTAGTGGCTGTTACCCGTACCGCTGTACTGACGAGTGACTCACCCACCTGGATACACGCATCACGAGTAAAGGCCGCACCACCAAAGATTCAACCATGGCATTCGCCGTCGCCGGAGGGCTCATCTCCATCGGAATGATCACCAAGATCTGTGCCATTGGCTTTCCATTGATCATAGCATTACATATGCTAATCGAATGTTATACTGACTGTGCCTGTATCGCTCTTAATCCTTCTTCATGTCCCAACACCTCTGCTGCTACAACACATAGAAACCGCAAACACTCCGCATATGAGATAGATAATGTGTTCGTACAAACCCTACAAGCTGTACACAGTGAATCTTACATGAGGAATGAGTCCTGTTGGATATGCGGATATGCCCCACATTCACAACAATATGGCTATCCCTTTATAGGGATAACATGGACTGCACAGATGTTAGCTGACATGATAAAGCACAATCAGACCATGATTACTGATTTCCGTAGTGCACCTGAGGCTAGAGCCGAAATGGAATGCGCTAAAGTACATCTTGCTTATGCTATAACAAATGGAGCTTTTGCTTTTGTTAACCATGATAATTGTACTAACATACCGGATGTGAATGCTACGCTTGTGTTTGATTACAATGTCCCGCTATGGCTTCCGCGCATGGGTGATGATCCTGTGTGTCCACATACAGACAAGGAAAGAGAACAATTAGCGAATTGCTTGGGTATCTTTTGTTGGTACCTGATAACCACTCTTGTTCAGAGATGTACACCTATAGAGGCTGTACAGCTGGTTCTAACACAGTACATACGCACCACATATCTGGAAAGTTATGTTATATCCCCACACATAGAACCAGAGGAAAATGTGAATGTTACCATCATTCGCTGGGCTAAGGCTGCTTCCAAGTACCTCTTAGCCCCGAACATCACTTCATTGTATCTACAACACCTGAAGGCCAATCCAGGTCTGGTTCTTACCTTACCTGAAGGGGTATATTACCTCTGTGATAAGTGGGCATACAAGACCATACCAGTACACCTAAAGAAACCCTGTTTTATAGGACAGATCATGCCCGCTTTCACTGTCTCTAAGACATTACCCAAGACACATATACGCATCCCCAAACTCAAACGCAAGCGAACCCTGACAGTGAAATCCTCTACTACTGAAATGTTTTTCCTATCTCCGATGCCTGCTTTTGGTGTTGCTCGCTTATATACTAAACTGCAGGATTTCTCACACGCAGCCCCCACTCTCTGGAATGCTCTCCCTCGTATTGTCAGACTTTCCCCTAACTTCTCTTCCTTCAAACGCTCCCTGAAAACATTCCTATTTAGGGAAGCCTACCACCCAACTCACTGACGCAACCATCAATCACTCTCACCTTACAGTCCTCTCCTCCTGTTTCCAACCCCAACCCTCCCAGATTGTGAGTTCCTACGGGAATAGGGCCCTCATCTCCTCCTGTACTGTTTGTCAAATGTTGTTCAATGTATTGTAACCCTGTCTATACTGTGCTTATTGTACAGCGCTGCGGAATATGCTGGCGCTTTATAAATAAAGAATAATAATAATAATAAACTAAACTTGCTTGCTATAGAAGTAGATGCTGCATTCAATGCAACCCGAGGAGCCCTACAGTTGATTTCATCTGAACAGGAACAGATAAGATTGGTCACATTGCAGAATAGAATGGCCCTTGACTACCTGCTAGCCGCAGAGGGCGGGGTTTGCACAAGAATAGGCTCCTCCTGCTATTCCTGGATCCCTGATAATTCGGGGGCGATACAACACGAGTTAGACAACCTAGAGGAAGTCCAGTCCCATCTCCGGGAGAAGGCACGTGGTCTGTTCGATGGATGGGATTGGTCCTTAGGTATTGGTTCCTGGCTAGGATCCATGGGTAAGAGTATTCTTGCTGGTCTGCTAGTGGTCCTAGTAATGATATTTTCCATCTACCTGATCTATAAATTGATCGGTTGTCTCTTCGACCGATGTGCCCAGCAACAGAATGGTAAGGGAGAAGTAATACGTTTTATTTGACGTATTGTCGCAGTTGCGACAAAAGGGAGAGTTGTTAGATATTAATTTTACTAATTCTACTAATGAGATACGCTGCTAATTATCTCTCTGAGTACCTGTTAACATTGACCATTAATCTAGTCTGGTCTTCTCTGCATCTAGGCCTTTTGCTCATGATTCCTAATTCTGCTTTTTAATGATGATCTTTATTCTGCTGTCGCAGCTAAAATTGGTTTTCTGTACCTTGATCATTTCTGCTCATCTCATTTATTGACATAACTTCATTTGACCGAGCTGATTATTGATTTGTTCCTAAAGACGAGTTCATGTCGACCTGACCAATGTTAATTGATAACTTGCTACGTGCGGTGATGGCATTCACTATTAATTAATCTAAGCCCCATCTTTTAATATACTTTAATGCAATTAATCTATGCAATGTATGTTTCTGATTGGTGAGCTGCGTCTCACCCAATATTGTACCACCCTGTGTCCTCCCCATTCCTCCCCTTCTCTTTTCCTGTATCCTCCCACCTGAATCCTTTAAAAGACCTATCACAAGAATAAATCAATAGAATGATTGCACACGAGATACTGCTTGTTTGTGTCATTCCTTCTCCGATCGATCGCGTGGCGGCTGATACATTGAAGGCGAGGTGTCCAAGATAGTGTTCTCCCGACACCTAACAATTTTTTTTTTTTAAATACATCAGGGATTAGGGAACAGGATGGCTTTTTTTAAATCCTTTTTTTATTACTTTATTTTTTACTTTATTTTTTTATCATTATTTGGCTGAGTGCATCGAGGCACTCAGCATGCTTTCATATGAGTACCTTGACTCATTTCGTCTGCCGGACACTTCATCGGGTATACTGGCAGTGATCACTTCCAGCACTCTTTTTTGCTGCCGGGCTCGTACTCCGTGAAAGCGGAAGTGACCGCTCCTGGGGGAGTGATCACGAAGGAGTCTGACAGCTGAAGTCACTATTGCAGGATGCCTTGATGATGGGGCATCCCTGCAATAGCAGTAGAGCGGCTGGAAGCGCTACTGATCTCTCCCAGCACTCTGTTAACTAAAAGACATACCGGATACGTCCTCAGTCGTTAAGCAACCTTTTTCATCAGACGTACCTGGTATGTCCTCGGTTGTTAAGGGTTTAAACTAAATGGTACAGTAAACCGTCATAATTGTGTTTATTGGGCACCAGAAAATCCTCACATTCATGTGTAAGAAGCAGTCAATTTACCGGGGCTCAATGTCTGGTGTGGACTGTCATCCAAGGGTTTCATTGGACCATTCTTTATAGGACGGCACGGTCACTGGTCCAGTGTACCTTGACAAACTTTGCACATCCATTTTATTGGCCATTCTTGCAGATGAGCAATCTTACTTCCGGCAAGATGGCGCACCACCTCCCTACCACTAAGACGCAAGAGCTCGATGACATTCTGTCAGGACGTGGGACAGGACGCAAAGGTGTTGTTGATTTCCCTCCACGTTCCCCGGACTTAACACCTTTCAATTTTATATCTGTGGGGACCACTAAAGAACTTGGTATACAGTAGAAAACCACCTACGCTGGTTGCACTATGGGAAGAAATTGAAATTTCATGCAAAGCAATCGCTGTGGACAGTCTAGTCCATGTTGTTCATGCAGTAGTGCACCAAAAGTGTCTGGATGCTAATAGTGACCCCTTTGAGCAACTAATGTGATGTAGTTGCATAATTCAGACATGACTTGAAACTCCGCTTTGATGTATATAAATCTAGTAATAACATTTTATACATATATTTTTCATGTTGAACGGTGTATACATTTTTTGGGCCCCTTTGTATATATGAAAAATCAATCTTCTTTGGCTATTCTAATGACTGGCTGTTCTGAACATGATACGAGTTATGAATTTAGAGAATGTCACACTAGTTTGAGAAGATAAATAAGAAGATAAAAGGGGTTATTCAAAGAGTACTGAAATTTCACTGCTCTTTCATTCGGTCACTTTTGCAAGTTCAATTCACTGACCCTGCGGTAAATTAACCCCTTCGCCTTCGCTGCGGAGGACGCGCTCAGCGCGTCCACCCGCATTTAACGTTCCTTGCGGTGGACGCGCTGAGTGCGTCCTCCCTTTGGGGCCAGCGATCGGCCGGGTTCCGGCCGATCGCTGGGCCCCCCGGTGCGGACTGACATCCTCGATGTCAGCCCAGCACCCGGAACTGCCACCGGCCTAATTAGGTGTCATTGCGGCGGCGCGATGACACCTAATTCAGGTGCCCCCCCGCATGTGCGGAGGAGGCGCCTGAAAGGGAGGGGGGAGGTCCTTTGGAGCTGGCCGACATCTTGGATGTCGGCCAAGCTTCCGGGAATGCCCCCTGAGGACTGGCGTCATGTGCATAGCACGATGACGCCAGTCCTGGAGTTAACCCCTAACTGCCACCAATGGTGGAGATAGGGGGTTCCAATGAACCCCCTATCTACCGATCCGTGGCGGTTAGGGGTTAATGTTTGATATTGTTGGATCGGCCAGAGCATGGCCGTTCCAACAATACCAAACTTGACTATGACATTTTTTTTTAAAAAAAAAATTAAAATAAAAATAAAAAAATATTTTAATAAAAAATTATAAAAAAAATAAACAAGTTTTTTTTTCTTTTTTTTGGTTCGTTAATGCAGCAATATTGTTCCCATTTCAATTATAATGTGAACAATGATGCTGCACTAACAATTTTTGTATGCGGTGCGTCTGTTAAAAATCGCGTAATTTTCCCCAAAAAAAAATGTAACGAGACCCCATCTCTAATTTTTTTAACAAGCGCACCCCATACAAAATATAACCGCAATTGCTCGCATGTTAAAATGTGAAAAAAAACACTTTACACGTTGTAAATTATTGAAAATTCATATTTTATTGCATTTTTTGTTATAATATACAGACAGGTCATGACGTATACATATAATAATGACATATTATGAATCTGCCGAGTCTGACGGAAAGAACGATATATAATATGTCTGGGTCATATACTAAAATAAGCCTTCAAAACACGTTTAAACATGATGAGCAAAATCGATAAAAATGAGCTCAGCAGAGAGGCGGGAAATGCCTCAGCAGCGAAAGGGTTAAACATTCACTGCAGGGTCCCCGAAGTGCGCTGAACAGATCTGCCGAACGCCACAGATAAACCCGCTGAACACATCCAATAAACCGCCAAACGCCACCAATAAACCACACAATGCATTCATTAAACCGCTGAAAAAGCCGACAAGTTGCCGAACAGTGTGAAAACAAAACAAAAAAAGCAATTTTTAAAAGGTGTTTTAACCACTTCGATGCTGAGGACGCGCTCAGCGCGTCCTCAGCATTCCCGCTGGTATGCGGAGGACGCGCTGAGCGCGTCCTCCCATTGGGGTCAGCGTTCGGCCGGGTTCCGGCCGATCGCTGGCCCCCCCGGTGCGGGCTGACATCCTCGATGTCAGCCCGGCATCCGGGACCGCAGCCGCCGGAATTAGGTGTCATCGCGGCAGCGCGATGACACCTAATTCAGGCGCCCCCCGCATGTGCGGAGGAGGCGCCTGAAAGGGAGGGGGGAGGTCCTTCGGACCTCTCTCCCTCCCAATCGGCGGCTCTGCGGGGGTTAACCCAGGCATCATTTGGAAGGGCACAGCCTGCCCTTCCAAATGATGCCTGGCATTAACCCCTGGGGAGCTGGATCGCGAATCGGCGCTGAAAAGCGCCGATTCGCGATCCTTTCCCGGAGCTGGCCGACATCTTGGATGTCGGCCAAGCCTCCGGGAACTCCCCCTGAGGACTGGCGTCATCGTGCGTAGCACAATGACGCCAGTCCTGGACTTAACCCTTAACTGCCACCAACGGTGGAGATAGGGAGTTCATTAACTCCCTATCTCCCGATCCGTGGCAGCTAGGGGTTAAATTTGCATGGCAGTTCCAACGATACCAAACATGAAAGTGAAAAATGTTGTAAAAAAAATGAAAAATAAAAATTAAAAAAAAATTAAAAAAAATTATAAAAAAAAAATAAACACTTTTTTTTTATTTTTTTTGGTTTGTTAATGCAGCAATATTGTTCCCATTTCAATTATAATGTGAACAATGATGCTGCACTAACGATTTTTGTATGCGGTGCGTTTGTTAAAAATAGTGTAATTTTCCCCAAAAAAAAATGTAACGAGACCCCATCTCTAATTTTTTTAACAAGCGCACCCCATACAAAATATAACCGCAATTGCTCGCATGTTAAAATGTGAAAAAAAACACTTTACACATTGTAAATTATTGAAAATACATATTTTATTGCATTTTTTGTTATAATATACAGACATGACATAACGTATACATATAATAATGACATATTATGAATCTACCGAGTCTGACGGAAAGAACGATATATAATATGTCTGGGTCATATACTAAAATAAGCCTTCAAAACACGTTTAAACATGATGAGCAAAACCGGTAAAAATGACCTCAGCACAGGGGCGGGAAAAGCCTCAGCAGCGAAAGGGTTAAACAAAACATAGGTATGAAAATGCATGTAAATAATGTATAAGATCCTATGAATAACAATAAAAACATCTGTTACAGAATAAAAAAATTCTAAAAAATTAATTAATAAAAATATTTTTGCTGCAAATAAAAAGAATAAACGGTTGAATAAAAAATTTATAAAAACAGGGAATTTTTTCTACTTTGAAACCTGTAGGATTCGCCTGTTTAAACCTGTCAAATGAAATCACCAAAAATCTGGACATTTCGCCAACTTTTCGTTTCTGTTCTGAATAGATTAACCATTACTTCTCTATGGGGAATTTCCCTGCCACCAAATTGCACCATATTTTGCTGGCAATTTCGTCAATATTCGGAAAATTGCCAGCTTTTTTAATAGCCGAATTGCCACAAAATTGTCTGCGCATCCCTTTTAACCATCAAAACAGTATAGACATTTGAGAACTAAGACTTTTTGCTGCTGAGCTATTTCACCCCTGTGTGCTGAGCTCATTTTCAATATTTTGCGCTCATCGGGGCCTATCACTTGGGCCTCGCTAAAACGCGGATGCTAAGGGGAAAAATTAGCGTTCGCTAACCTCCCCCTAGCGCCCCCGTCTCCCCAGTGGAGTATGGGGCAGGTGCTGAGTTCTGCAGCCTGCCCTTTAGCGGCTGCTAGGGTCCTGGATGCTCATTACAGCGCTAAAGTGTCGTCCCTAGCATTCCCTCCATGGACTCCATAGGACTCTATGGTGGCTTCTGCTGCCGAGTCACATGACTGGCAGGATCTCGCCTCTCACGAGTTCCTGCTGGTCGGCAGAGTGATCATAGAGGGATCCCAGTCTCACTCTGCTCCCAGCGGCCAGAAGTGGCGTATCAGGCCGCGTTCTCACCACGGGGTGAGAGGTGAGTATTTGATTTTTTTGGGGGGGCTTTTCAGCTGCTGCTAATTGATTCTGGGGGAATCCATCTGACATCATCACGCAACACCCTCGCTCCCTCGCCCGGGAACCAGTCCTACAGTGAGGGCAGTGTACAGCTGGGTACATTCTCAATCAAAATAATAAAAACAAAAATTAGCATACAATGATCACACCAGCAGTCACATACGCCATTAGAATCCTAGAGATTCTGGAATCTCCTGGTGTGTACGCTACAAAAGTAAGAACAGACATACAGAGCGCCACACAAAGTAACAGTAACAGTACAACATTTTATTCAGATTATAAAAGATAAGTGGAACCACTCACAATGCAAGTGGCACACCATTAGCAAATATGTGCAAAAACAGCATAAAAAAAGACACATCCAGTATTCACCACACGCAGAGTCCGATATCCTTAATAGCCTCTGTCCTTCACTGGAACACAGACAGCCCAACATTCAGACCTCGGTGCCTCCAGACCAGCAACTACTGTGAGGTAGATCAGCCCCAATGAGTGTGAAGTGGAGCCCACCAACTCAAAGCGTTTCATACAGTTACAAGTTTTTATAAAGCGCTAACAGGTTCCATAGCGCTGTACAATGGGAGGCAAAACAACAAATATACATACAGGTTCAACACACAGTACAGTAGGCGAGAGGACCCTGCTCGAGAGTTTACAATCTAAAAGGATAGGGGTGGCACAGTAGGTGATGGTTAATAGAGATTGTGAAATAGTGGAGTGCATGTTGGCTGTGTGGGAAGATGCAGTGGGAAATGAAGAGAGAGGAATTAGGGAGTGAGATGATAGGCTTCTCTAAAGTAATGTGTTTTCAGAGACTTCTTGAAGGACTGGAGAGATGGGGAGAGTCTGATGTTCTTGGGGATGGAATTCCATAGAAAGGGGGCAGCTCAGGAGAAGTCTTGAAGGTGGGAGTTGGGGGTGCGGGTATTTGAAACTGATAGCATCAGATCATTGGCAGAGCGAAGTGGTCGGGATGGGATGTACCTGTTAATAAGGGAGGAGATGTAGGCAGTGGCGCGGTTATGGAGAGCTTTATATGTGAGCACCAGTAATTTGAATTGGATTCTAAAAGGAGACATGAAGCCAGTGTAGAGATTCACAAAGGGGTGAGGTGTGAGAGGTGCATAAGGTGAGGTGAATGAGCCAGGCACAGGCATTCATAACAGTCTGCAGAGGGAGAATCTGGGATCTCTTAAGGCCAGAGAGAAAGATGTTACAGTAGTCAAGGCAGGAGATAATAAGTGTTGGATGAGCTTTTTAGCGGAGTCCTGATTAAGACCAGGGCGGATGCGTGCAATGTTTCTTAGATGGAAGTAGCAGGGTCTGGTTAGTGAATGAATGTGAGGAGTAAAGGAGAGATAAAAGTCAAGGAGGACACCAAGGCATCGGGCCTGAGAGGTAGAGGTAATAGTGGCACCATTCACCTGAAGGGAAATGGGTACAGTAATGTTAGTTTTAGAGGGAGGGAAGACATGAAGTTAATTTACACCAAGCTTGGAAACTACCCCATTGTTTTTAAAATATTTTCTTTCAAGTGGGTTAGTGAAACGTCAGTATTGACCTAAACGTATAAAAACAATTTTGAGCATTTTTAATATAGAATAATGTAATCCAAATATAACTGGATAGACAACTGTTATTTTATTTTGAATGATCATTTCTCACTATTTTCCAGCCTATTTCAAATAGTTTCGAAAATTGCTTATTATACTTCATGTAGTTCAATCATCTCAAATGTACAATTAGAGGGAGTCTTATGACATAGCACAATGGAGACAATTATTTCTAAAGTATATTAATGTTAATTAGCATATGGCATTTAAGACAGCTGCTGATACTCAATTTCCTAATACGTAGGGATTAATTAGGTTTTGATGATAATTAAATTTGTCTGTATGTGTATTGTACGTAAATACACATGCGTTTTTGTTTGATAAGCTATTTTTTTTAAATTCTTGTTTTTTTATTCTACTCCATAATGGTTCTCAGGACTTTCAATTCGCACCATAGTTTTTATATAATCTGGATAGATATGCTTTGATAACTATGCAGAAATTATTATCATAAAAATAACTTAAACGTATTCTACACTTAGAATGTTTGTAATAAAATAGAAAAAAACTCTTTTTTATGACTTGTTAACGCCCTTTAATACTAACATTCACTAAAATGTGAAACTCGGGAGAATTGGCAGGAGAAGAGAACAAATAGCAGATTTAGAAAGTGAGATAAATGGGAGAATTTTTCTGGTTTGGCTATTTTGACCTGGATTTTGTACTTCTCCAGTCAATTCTCCTGAGTTTCACCTTTATTGAATAGACCTGTAAGTGATTTTCCATAAAACCATTGGCAGGACCCAGTGGTTTTTCGAATACCACTTTTCATTAATTATATTGCCCATTTACAATTTAATTGTGTTTGCAATAACAAGATACCTTGATATTGATGCAAAAATAGATCAAATCAAGTAAACGCGATATAAGAGCACCAGCTGGTTCTTGTCACGGGGTACCTGGCGTGAGCTGAGGTGGAGCCCCTATTCGGGTTTGGTAGTCCATATGGGTGGAGTGTTGCTGGCTGCAAAACAGGCAGACTAGACCTGAATAACCACATAGCTGCACCAGGAAAGCAGCAGAAAGGACACAGTACAGAACAGAAGGAAGGGCAAAGGTTAATGGAAAATCCCAATACACAGACACATACAAACCGAGCAGCACACTAAAGGAAACCCTAATCTGAATACCAGTACTTAGATGGCCATCTATATCTAAGGAAGACAACAACTGCTCAGTGAAACAAAACAGAACACAGAGAAGTACAAATGAGAAATCCAGAGACAAAATCAGAATACAAAAGCCAAGAGTCAAAAATCAGAGCTGGTAGTCATACAATAGCCAGGGGTCAGAAACGAGAGAGGGACATCAGACAAGCCAGAGGTCTGTACACAGAAAATCAGCACGGAAAGGGTAAACCAGAAAACAAAAGCACAGCAATGGAAAATCACAAAATAAACCACACAGGAGCAAGAAAGGGAAAAAGCAAAAAGGAATAACCAAAAATAATGAAAGGACAAGGCAACTGCAGTAACAGACAAGGGATACAGGGAACCAAATATACATAGAACAAAATATACAAAGGGAAAATAACAGAAATTCTGGCAGCAGGAACAAAAACACAGGCAGAATCACAGGCAGCAAAATAACCCTTATGACAGAGCACCTCTGAAATGGATAGACTGGTTTATATTGGGTGTAGACCAGAGCAATGGGTCAGGCGGTCAGAGATCTGGGAGATTCATGGAATTCCGGGAGTGGACAATGGGGAGGGAAGGATCAGACAGTGGTAAGAGCCGGCCTGGATTAGCTCACCCATATGGTTTAGGGCTGGAAACGTGTGGAAATGTGACAATTATTTTGAAGATTAGTATACTAGATCTTGATAGTGAAGAGGATGAGTATTTTTTTATTTCAGGATACACAGATAATTGCACAAAATAATATATACATTTACCATTTTCACATTTTAAAATTAATTCCTATAAAAGGAGTGCATTAGGTTTAACCCATTAATGACATCTGCCATGCCAGTTTATCACAGGTTAAGTCACATAAACAACATGCGACGAACCGTTACATCTCATTAGGAATCTGGGGCAAGAGTCACAGGAAGACGCAGCACTGTGTGATTGTAGTGCGGTAGCAGTTGCCTGCTGCACAGGCAGCTGGCAAAAAAATGATGTGTTCTGCAGCCCAATAACTTCTCCATTTCTACATTCTTTTCAGTTTTGCTATAGTTTAAGGGGTTTTCGTAATACCAAGATGTCAACCTACTTTATGGAGTCCCCCAGCCCTGCCTGACTTCCTGCAGACTGAAAAGATGGAGTAGAAGGAGAAGGTCACAAGAGGAACAATCAGCAGGTGTGTAGCACAAACAAAATATCCTATGTATAGTCCATGCACATGTTGGTTATGTATGAAAGAGGCACTGGATGCTTGTGAACTTGCAGCGTAAAACTTTACTTTGTGCATAAAACAATAAACAACTATAACAGACTAGTGACTGAAAACAGCAGGCATTATACAGTGAGAAAATCAAGGGAAGTGAGAGAGAAAAACAGACTTCCTTCCTGTGAATATACCAACAAGTTCAGAACACGTAATACTCTTTAATAACAGCGCCATCTGCGGTTTAAATGGTATAGTACATGCTGTTGTATCTCCTACAGCACAAGTAGAGCTAGAGACATGTAGGACACATCAACTGCAGTGAAGCAAATAATGCTTCTGTGAGGATGTGTTTCCAGTCAATCTTGGAATTCTAATTTGGTATATCCTGAATGGATTTAGTCTCAATGGCACAGGATTAGGTGGTGACATCCCTGATAAACTATTTAAGTAGGTACAATTTCAATTTCTCCACTAGACAGTGCTAGTTTCTGCAACATCAGTTGTGTCTCAATAGCAATAAACTATTTTTTCATCAATGTGCAGATGGTGTTTGATCACTAACTGCCCAATAGTAAAGCATAAGCCATGTTTTTTATGTGGTACCCATGATGTGAAAGTCCTTAGAAACACTATTCCGGTAAAATAGTTCAAGAATGGCATCCACTTAGGAGGATCACAGAAATGTAACAATTCTAACAATGGTGGCTTCTAGATTGTAAATTATATCGAGTAATGCTTGCAGCTGGCGGTGGTCTATGTCATGCATATGAGTAGAGAGGTTTGCCACTCTGTCCACTATCCTCAACAGGTGGTTTGGAATATTACATGGGGACTGAGGATAAGTAGTTGGGGCTTCCAGATCACCATCAAAAACTTAACTTGTAGAATCAGGTTGAGGGCATGAGATATTCTGTTCTACTCCTGGATGGGCTTATAGAATACTTAGTCAGCGGCCAGAAGAAGACTATTGCCATCATCTAGTCTATAACCCTCACCATCTTTTTAACCTGGAATGAAAAAATGCAGACCTTGGTTTTATTGATAGCAAAAAAGCAGGCAAACTGCACATATGAAAAAGTATATATGGGTTTTTTCTCAATGAGAATATTAGTAATGTATGGTAATCATCACTTTTTTAATGAAACTGTGAATTTAGCATTTGGCCTACAAACTAAACAAAATGAAAAGTGATAAAAGAAGGCCAGTTGAGGTGCTTTATAAACTGCAAATTCCATGCAGAGGAGTGGAACCTACACACAACACTAACCAACTGCAGAGATTACCACTAAAAATTACTGTCCCAAATATAAATTCTGATGAACCCCGCAGTTAGCACGGCTCCTCTGTAGCACGTCAGGATCTAGCGAGACAATCTTATCAGCTCATTTCTCCAGTGACAGAGGAAAATTTCAGGAGACGGTACAGATTCATGAAATAGTGTGTTCTTTTTTGACAATGACAACGATTACAAATGTCTTGATCTGAGACATTTCTACTTCTTTGGTAAACTAATGGTGAAAAATAATGAGAGGCAGAATAAAGTGATGGAAGGGGTAAGTATAATAATTGAGAATATAACCTCTAATGTATGTGGTATTTCAGAAAAGGTTACATAGGAGTCAAGAGAGCAAAGAGTTCAAATCATTAAATAGATATGTGTTTTAGAAAGTTTTATGTGTAAGATAATAGAAGCATTCTCTACCACATTGAATAACACAAAATAAATATGTCCCCGTTTGTTTAAACACTTCTCTTTCTCAGTCAAATTTTTTTCCAGCTTAATGGTAAATGTTTAAAAAAATTTATGTTGTAAATAAAGAAGATTAAAAATCCCTGGATGTAAAAGGTTGTTTAAAATATAAGTCAATATAGTTTTACATTACTATTTTGCAGTACACTATGCATATAAGCTTATTCTATAAAGGTCATCTAGATACATTTTAAATGATGACTTTCAGCATAAAATGATGTAGATACAGATTTTACATATTGAAATTTAGTGCGCTAGCAGAAAATGAAAAGAGTGAATATATTTTATATTTTTAAAAAATAATTTCAGGGTTATTTAGAGAATGATGAAAATCAGGAGAAATGGCAGGAGAAGAGAATAATCTAGACCAAACAGCCGATTTGGAAAGTTAGATAAATGGGAGAATTTTTCTGGTTTGGCTATTTTGACCTACAGGGTTATTCAGAGAAAGGTGAAAACCAGGAGAACTGGCAGGAGAAGAGAACAATCTAGACCAAATAGCCGATTTGGAAAGTGAGATAAATGGGAGAATTTTTCTGGTTTGACTATTTTGACCTAGAATTTTCACTTCTCCAGTCATTCTCCTGAGTTTCACCTTTCTTTGAATAGACCTGTAAGTGATCCTTCAAGTATGATCATACCGCATAAGGGATCATCATTTTTTTGTGAAGAAGCACTTCTCATTTTATATCGCAGCATATAAAATTATGATACTTTCAAAATTAAATGTTTGGATTGCCAGTGAAATCTAATTTCAATCTGTAAAGCAACATTAACACCTGGCAGCTGGTTACCATGTCTATAGTTGCTATTGTAGTTGTGCTAGAGGTATTTACTACAGAATCCAACAGGACTCTAAAGGGTACAAATGCAGCAGTAACTCAAGATTACATAGACCTCAATCTTACCTTAGTGCACTACTAATATGATTGAGAGAAGGCATTAATTCATACAGGGTTATTCAGAGAAAGGTGGTTATTCAGAGGAGATATGATAGAAACATTTAAATACGTAAAGGGAATCCACAAGGTAGAGGAAGGGAGTATATTTAAAAGGAAACAAAGTAGCAAAACAAGAGGACATAGTCTTAGATTAGAGGGGCAAAGGTTTAAAAGTAACATCAGGAAGCATTATTTTACTGAGAGGGTGGTGGATACATGGAACAGTCTTCCAGTTGAAGTGGTAGAGGCCAAAACAGTAATTGAATTTAAGCAAGCATGGGATAGGCATAAGGCTATCCTAAACAAAAGATAAATCCAGGTAAAGTATCCATGTAATTGGGCAGACTAGATGGGCCGAAAGGTTCTTATCTGCCGACATTTTTCTATGTTTCTATGTTTCTATGTTTCTAAGGTGAAAACCAGGAGAACTGTCCATAGAAGAGAACAATCTAGACCAAATAGTCAATTTGGAAAGTGAGATAAATTGGAGAATGCTTTAGCTATTTTGACCTAGAATTTTCACTTTCCTAGTCATTCTCCTGGTTTTCACCTTTCTCTGAATAACCCCCATAGTTCCACTTCACTGGGATATTAGAGGTGCTTTTATTCTTTCTGGTTTAGTTTATTACAAACAAAAAAAATCACTTTACACCAAGCTTTGGGAGTTGGTAATTTATTTTTCCCTTGTAGGTAAGAGAACAATGAGTGACTTAAATTAAGTGGTTCCCCAATGTGTTTACACATACTATACACCTGCCAGCAGGTCCTCACTGTCTTCCTTCTTCCATGAAGAGAAGAAAAAGAACCCCCCCCACCAAAAATACTCTAACCTGGTCTGTAATCTCCTGCCAAATGACTCACTCCTGTTATCTGCGGACCTTTCTATTAGGTGCAGACAGTAGTCCCTGTGAAGTCCCTAGAACAAACTCCTGATAAAACAGTGCATAGGATACACAGTAAAATGTATTACTCATTAACGAATACATGCAGTTGGAGTTTTTTCCTCTTCAGAAGCATAACCTTATGTGAAAAGGTGTTTTCCAGAATAAAGCATTCCAAGTCAAAATCTAAGATAAAAATTACTGATTGTCAGCAACAACAGAAATAGTCCTTAAAATTGACTTAATAATATAAAATAAGCAGAATCAGTGGTCTCATTAAATTAATCTTTCATTGCTTTCACAACCACTGAGTTGTATAAGGCTGGGGTCAGACGAACACAGTGCGAATGTGAGTTGAGCCGCACTTTATTACGGCCGTAGTAGCAGCAAATGACGTCCAATGACAGCCAATATACGAAGTACGGCCACACGAAAGTTCGGCCGCACAACACAAGCGGCAAATGAATGCATTTTTTGAGAACGTGGAACCGCTAGTACTGACGCACAGAGTGCGCTGCTTCGGCATAGCGGCGTGTGTGCGTAATTAGGAGACGTCAGACGCTGCACATGTCTGGCCAACATCATGTCCATTTGTCAAAAAATATGGCCGAAATTGCGCATCGTATGACCGCTATTGCGTCTTCTGTGAAAAAATGCGTTCGGACGCATCAATGCACTTTTGACGATAGACGTGAAAAATGCGTTCGTCTGACCCTAGCCTAAAAGAGTCATCTTTTGTGCAGCCACAATGTGTCCCAAAAGTCTTAAAGTGGCCCTCGACTTCCAAACGTTGCATCATCCAGTGGTCTAATGCAGTGGTTCCCAACCGCAATCCTCAAGCACCCCGAACAGGCCAGGTTTGCCAGATAGCTGAAGCACAGCACAGGTGATATGATTCGCTGCTCAGTGATTGCAGGATTCAGTCTGCGTTTCCCCCAAGGTGATCCTTAAAACCTGGTCTGTTAACCACTTCAATGCAGAGGACGCGCTCAGCGCGTTCTCCGCATTACCGCTGGTAATGCGGGCCCCCCCCCGGTGCGGGCTGACATCTCGATGTCAGCCGGCATCCGGGAACCGCAGCCGCTGGAATTAGGTTCATCGCGCAGCGCGATGACACCTAATTCAGGCGCCCCCCCGCATGTGCGGAGGAGGCACCTGAAAGGAGGGGGGGGAGGTCCTTCAGACCTCCTCCCTCCCGATCGGCGGCATTGCGGGGGTTAACCCAGGCACCATTTGAAGGGCACAGCCTGCCCTTCCAAATGGTGCCTGGCATTAACCCCTGGGGAGCTGGATCGGCGAATCGGCGCCTGAAAAGCGCCGGTTCGCAATCCTTTCCCGGAGCTGGCCGACATCCAAGATGTCGGCCAAGCCTCCGGGAACTCCCCCTGAGGACTGGCGTCATCGTGCGTAGCACGATGACGCCAGTCCTAGAGTTAACCCCTAACTGCCACCAACGGTGGAGATAGGGAGTTCCAATGAACTCCCTATCTCCCGATCCGTGGCAGCTAGGGGTTAATGTTTGGTTTGTTAGTGTAGCAATATTGTTCCCATTTCAATTATAATGTGAACAATGATGCTGCACTAACGATTTTTGTATGCGGTGCGTTTGTTAAAAATCGCGTAATTTACAAAAAAAATGTAACGAGACCCCATCTCAAATTTTTTTAACAAGCGCACCCCATACAAAATATAACCGCAATTGCTCGCATGTTAAAATGTGAAAAAAAAACACTTTACACGTTGTAAATTATTGAAAATACATATTTTATTGCATTTTTTGTTATAATATACAGACATGAACATAACGTATACATATAATTAATGACATATTATGAATCTACCGAGTCTGACGGAAAGAACGATATATAATATGTCTGGGTAATATACTTAAATAAGCCTTCAAAACACGTTTAAACATGATGAGCAAAACCGGTAAAAATGACCTCAGCACAGAGGCGGGAAAAGCCTCAGCAGCGAAAGGGTTAATGGTACTTGAGGACCATAGTTGGGAACCACTGGGCTAATGCATCTACTTGTTGGCACAACACAAAACAACAATTTCCATGCACATAATGAATATGGTGCAGAACATCCAAAAAGAATAAATGCAATTACATTTTTGAAGCTTGTCTTACACGTTGGATGCGGGTGCATTTACAAAGGACCACAGTGCTTAACACCTACACTACCAAATATGTAAAACGTAATGGATTAAAAACGGGAAAAAATTTAATCTAGCCCACGAAACCCTATTTACAAGATATATAAAAGCAAGATTGAAGTTCCCCCTCAAGAGATACACCACAAGATCAACAAAATGTATTGCTGCATTACAACAGCGAAGAAGAATACAAAACGGAGGGAGAGCTCTGGGATCACTCTCAACCTGTACAACAACAAGATGCATTTTGTTAAACTACCTGATCTTTGTGCAGAACAAGTACGAGTTTGTTTTTGTAATTTCCATTTGCAGATATTATGCCAACATAGTGCTTGTCAAAAACGAATCAACAGTTAGCATGAACCATTGAACAGTGCTAGAGGAGTGGCTAAATGAAAAATTCATTTATTGTAACCAATTAGACACTCCCAGAACAGAAATAAAAACATACACATATAACAGGTATGACAGGGTGTAATGGAAAGGAGACCAGTATGGTTGGCAGTGCTCTATGATTGCATAAACAATCAATACAAATACAATCCTATTGATAGATACCCACAATGGGAGAAGTGAAATCAGCAAATGCCGTAGCACAATTAGCACACACAAACTGGCCCTAAACTGATCGAGCTCATGCTCAAATTTCTGTCCTCACCCTGACATGCAAGACACAACATGAAACAACTCTAAAATCAAAGTTGGTGCATAGAGCTCAAATTATTATGCCAACATATATTATTTTTATTCTGTTGGTATTTTGTGGAAGCTGCACTGCAAATAAACTCATTATGATCAATACAAATTCCCTACCATTCTTATTATCTAACTTTGTCACATTTACTATATTTGACACTAAACCAATTGTACAAGTTTACTAGCTATATATATCCCATTTAAAACTGTTCAAGAGAAGGGACCCCATCCAAAGCTAGATTACATAGTTTGCACTAAACCACAAGAACAAAACCCAAAAATTAGCTCGAGGCAATATATGTTAGCGCCGGCCAACTACCGAACAGACTACAAACCTTACGAAAAGTCAGGGACATGATCGGTTAGCGCTTGCATGCGAATCGCTACCTTTACATAGCTGACCATTACCATTATCGCAGCCTAGAGCTGCCAAGGCTGCGCATGCAGATTAGCACTGTTTTTTTTCCAATGAAATCGCCTGGCCACACCTGTCCACTGACAATAAATACAGTTTCCAAATGCAATTCCCCTTACTGTGACTGTGCTTTCCAAGTCAGACATAGGGTCCTTTCAGGTTAATAGTAAGTATTGAGCTGTTGGAGTGTAGTTGCAAGTGTAGGAAGGCGTTTTTCTGTCTTGTCATCTGTGTTAACCTTTTCATTACATATCCCTGACATCATTACACGTAAATACACATTACACATACAGGGTTATTCAAAGAGATCCGAATTGTGGCCGAAAGGTAACCGAACACTGAAATTCAGCGTAAAGCTACCTTTTCTGGCCATTCGGCAATCCAGAGAGCAAGCAGTTCGATCAAATGTTGGTGAATTGCCTGCACATACGGTGCCTGTTCAAGAGCATTGAATTCCCCATAGAGAAGCAATGCTTCATCTATTCAGAGAACAAAAACAGCAGTGAAAAGTTGCCGAAGTGCCCTGCCGTACAGTGGTTTCATTCAACAGGTTTATTTAGGTTTATCCCATAGGCTTCAAGGTTAAAAATATTCCCGTTTTAATTCAATATCTAATAAAACGTTGATTATAATATTCAGCAGTAAAAAGTCTCTTTATGTATAGATTTTTTAGGATCTTTTAGGCATTTTTCAGGATTTTATTTTATTTTTTAAATCGTTACTTCTTTTTTCTGTAACAGCCCTTTTATTGTCATTCATTGGATCTTCTATGTAAATTCCAGAAATTTTCGTTCTGTAATTTCTTTGCAAACAACGTTTCACTTTTCATACATTCAAGCGTACGGTTTTGTTTCCTTTTCACTCCATTCATCTGCGGTGTCGGCTTTTTCCGGCAGCTACTCTGCGCTGTGATCGGCAGCTGCTCGGGTTTCTCCGGGGTGTTCAGCAGGGTTAATCCAGATGTTTTTGCAGGTTTCGTTGTGCGTTCAATGGGTTTTGCGGTGAGTGGTCGGAGGGTTTGCGGCGATTTTCCCTGCACTACGACGGCCCTGTGGTGCTTGCTGAATACACCGAAGGGTCGCTGAAATGGGATCGCCAAATCGCACCGAATTGAAGAGAACGAAAAGCCACCGAACGGGTGGTGACTCTTCGATTCTCTTTGAATAACCCTGATAGATACACACACACACCTATACACTACTACTCATCACATACATACATACCTTGCACTCCAATGCTTTTGTTCCCACCCTAAAACCCTTAAATCCATGTATTCCCAATCATAACTGTTTGTCACTGATTGTCATGGAGGGTGTTGGGAGATGAGATGGAGGAAGGAGAAGAAGTGTTGGTGGGGAAGAGGAGGAGGAGGAAGTGAGGAGAAGTGGAGAGGTGTCTGGGCATAGGGGTGAGTGGAGAGGAGTAGTGGGGAGAGTAGACATAGGGGTGAGGGAGTGGAGGAGTAGGGACAGAAGACGGGCTGTGTATTAGGTTATCAGGTTATATACATGAAAATATCTAATCTGTCTTCTATTGTCATATAATCAAACCATAGAAGTACAGTGTTATTTAAAGTATAATTCTTATTTAAATGTTTCTCTCAAAAATATTTCCCTATTTGGTTCATATTTCATGCCGACTACAGAGTAAGTATACTAGCAATCAAAACATTAAATGACTAATTGGAAGTGTGATCTGTCTTTATTTAACAAGTAAATTTGAAAACTGACGCCCACGTTTTAAGCACAGATGTTTAAAAATAAAGCAAAGTAATGAAGCAGCATGTAATGTCACTTTAAATTGAAATTTAATGATACGTCTTCTGAAAAAATAAATCCATCTGTACATAGAAAGTTATAGTTGCTCCATGAGAAAAAGTTGAGGAATTGCCTTCAGTTTGTCAGACTAAAATGACATCAAATCACTAAGATTCAATTTTGAAAAACTGCAATATAACAATCGTTGAAAGCAACAGCTTTTAACAAAGTGAAGAAGGATTGGTTTGACAGTTTATGAATTACAGGGAAGAGCATTTCAAAGGAAATATGTGGCATTTTTTATAATAAACCAAACTAATAGGGATGAATGGGTACCACGGGATTCCATTTAAAACGTGTTAAATGAATTATTATTAGAGCTACATCTATCTCTTTCTATTTGTAATTAGAGGACTTTCTGTAATGTAAGGGACTGGGTGGGAAAATAGAGAGCGTGTATAAGGTTTAGCAGCTTCTATGTTTTCAATTTTGTCAAAATAAGCTATTACCATATTCACCTACTCACTAATTGCAGTCAGTGTACATGCTTCTTGTCAGAAGTGGTTTAAACGGGTTTTAGATGTAAGTTGCTATGCAGCCAGCAAGGTAGTCTAAATATAAAATTGTCATGCTATCGTTTTGCTAATGGGCACCACTGAATAATTCAAGTGCAATAATAAGGCGAAAATCTGTCTCATACCTCTAGATCATGAGTCAGGGTAGTAATTTAGTTTCAGCATCGGAGATAATGCTTTTTTTCAGGCAGATGAAGAAAAATTCTTGCGCATTTGCTTCATTCATCATGTCACAAGAAAGAAAAGGAAGGAGTGGCGGAGTAGCAGCAAGGGAATAATGCTAGAAGGCTTAACATTTGTATACTACTCAATGTCTTCTTTTGCCTCATCTCTGGAGAGCACTCGTCTCTGGGATAAGGATTTTGTTTTATTAGGACTTCTGGCGTAGGTGAATGGAAGGTGAGGCATGTGTAGCTGTGTTAATATTTTAACTTGGTTTTATTTTAGTGCTGAAAATATGCATTAATCAGCGATACGTCGTCACAGGAATCGTTTTATGAAAGTAAATTGCAAGTGAATTTGTCATATTTTTATGAGAATAATGTTATAGAAATATATGAAGAAGTAATGTGTTAAAAAGATAAGATAAATGAAAGTGAAAACAATATTTAGTGATCTCAACATGATCTGCAGTCATAGAATAAATTGATGTTGGTACTCTCCCCCTGGTTTATAGTGATGTTTGGTACTAATTACAACATCTAACATTCAACTAAATTGTTTTTGAGACAGTTACTTACAAATCTTTTTACCTACAGCCTTGACATGTCTCCTCCTTCATCCCTTCACCCTAGAAGAGATCTCAGGATACCAGCCACGGCATCCAGACCTTGTTGCCTAGGCATTACCTATTTTTGTTCTTTCACCACTATTGCACTCAGAGCCGGCGCTTTCAATAAAGCAGCACAGGCCCCTGCCTTAGGGCACCTGTCCTACAGAGAGCGCAAACATCCAAATCCCCTCTCACTGCCAGGGCAATTGTATTATTAGTCCTCCCTACCTCTCAGTGCTGTCTTTCTGCAGGGAAAAGAGGAGAAGAGGAGAAGTCCTCCCAGCATCATGGCTGCCCCCTGCTTCTTCTGGCTCTGTGAGTTTGGGGAGAGCCAATGGGAGCCTCCTGTAAAATGCCCCACCCCCTTCCCCACTCAGAACCACCAGCATGGGATTGCTGGGTGTGACAGGGTCAGGGGATGCAGTGAGACTGACAGGAATTACAGGGGGCGGAGGAGGATGGCAGGGATCTCAGTGGGGAAGGTGCCTGAGTAGGGTCTGGAGAGGATTAGCAGGGACAGTGAGAGGGGGGCAGGAAACACAGAGGTGACAGAGGAGGGTGATCAAATATTAGAAGGACATAAGAACACTCAAGAGATAGAAACACAGGGAGAGTGAGTGATAATAGGAATGGTCATGAAGTATAGGATTTTTATTGGAGTAGTTGGTTGGATTGTGAGGTACGTGGATTATTAGTTGTGTAGCTGGTTGTATAGTGAGACATGTGAATTACTATAGGGGTAATTGATCATATATTGAGGTATGTGAATTATTAAAGGAATATTTGGATGGATAGTGAGGTATGTGGATTAGTAATGGGGTTTGGGGGGTGGCAAAATCACCCTTCACCTTTGTTGACAAATAATTTTGCACTGGCCTTGATTACACTGTTAGCTCACTCCAGGTGACAGTGCCCTAAATCGCCATCCCTAAAGAAAAAAAATTGCGCTAGTCGCTAAAATTTAGCGCCTGATGACCTACTAACAGATCGCCTTGTCCAAGGGAGTCCGTGTACAAGGTCATTTAGTGCACGCTGAGGAAACGCTAAGACCTGGGCTGAGACCCAACACTAAAGCGGTTGTGTACAGGATAGAACCTTGTATAAGTATGAACAGAACACATCCAACTAATAGCCCTCACACCCTGCCTTATTAAAATCCTCCAAGGTGGCCATATCATCCATGTTTATATGCACACATATATTAATTAAGGCTGATGGGCATTGCATGATAAATGCCACCAAGCACAATGTAGAATCCTTAAAATACATTTACTAGATCTAAAATGAAGGCCAGGTGAGTGACAATAATTTCCCTGCTGCAGCATACAATATAAATAATACATGTTTCAGGGCAAGACTTATCCATGTGTCCCTTAAACATGGTCCAAACGGTCACCCTATTAATCAACCACTTACATATTATGAATAATCCCCAGCTTAAAATGTTTATAATTAGGCAATATATTAGAATTAGGATATATGTGGAGCCTACTGCAACAGCAGCGACATTGCTGACCAGATCCATTGCTAAGGTGTATGGGGCCAAGAGAACACATGTGTGGCATTCCTTTCAATTGCCTATTAATTTGGGACAAGGACCTATTTTTTGGAGTTAGCACCAGGGTTGAGCAGTAGGTAATATTTTGCGTTTAGTGCCCGTCCAGAAATTAGCGCAGGCACCAAATGATGTGTTAGTTACAAAAGCGCTAGAGATCTCTAGCGCTCCCCATGTTAAGTATAGGATGCGGAAAGTACAGGAAGCTTGTGCTATGAATCGCAAATAGCGCCCCACTAAATGATTTTTCCCGTTTCCAATTAGAGGCAAACGATCTGTTGGTCAGGTGCTAGATTGAATTAACCTGACGCTAACGCAAAAACATGCCGACGTTAGGGTTAGCTCACACCAGGTGATAGTGCCCTTAGAGTATGAAATGGCATATTGAGCCACTAGAAAAAATCTGAATTAACCTAAAACCAGGAAATATTATAAATCTAACAAAATTTTATTAAACTTTACTGTTAGACCTGTGTGGTTTTCTAAAAGTATTATATATATATAAAAAATACAGAACAGCAAAAGATTGCACTCAACCTCAAAACTAAGCGGGTGCATCCAAGACAGTGTTTCCCAAACCTGTCCTCGTGACCCTCAACCAGGCCAGATTTTGCAGCTCACCTGGGGAAAATACAGACTGAATCCTGCAATCACTGAGCAGCAAATCCTATCACCTGTGCTGTGCTTCAGATATCTGGAAAAAGTGGCGAGGCAGAGAGTCCTGAGGACAGGTTTGGGAAACACTGATTTAAGACATCAAACACAAAACACCAAGAAAGAGCACTCCATATTATTGACCACCTTCTTCCATCATTTTCTGTGAAAAAAAAACAGTTTTAAAAATGTTCAACAAACCTGACTAAAGTAAAATGATGGGGATTCAGGTCACAAAGTTATGATCATAATTTACTTAAGCCTGTCACAGTTGCCAAGCCCCGGCAGGCTCTAGGCCTTTATAGGCTGCCATGGTGGAGCACATGTGAACAGGGAGGGGTGCACACCAAATGAGAGTTGTTAGCTCTCTAGGGGCCAAATTACATTCTTCATGCAAAAACGGACTAAGCTAAAAATGCATTAAAATTCAAACCCATCATACCCAAATTTCATATGATGGGCTTGAATTTTAATCTTAATCATGTCGGACTGGTATAATTCACACGTGGGTTGTCCTTATTTTCCAGTGTTTTGGGTTGATCGGCATTAGGTTGCCATGGTGAAGGGTGGGTCACTGATGAGGGCCGGTGCTCTGACATCATTCTTGAGGGACGGCGTCTGCTCTGCAGTGGGAGGGGATGACACAATCAATTGGTGAGTATGTTATTTAAAGGTCTTTTTGGTTTGTTGTAATGTATCCTGATGAAAGTCCGGGGATAGCGGACTGAAACGTCGATCTTTTATGCAATCAAAGTTTTTTTCCTAAGCAAGACCGGAGTGCCGCTGCTACTACTTTTTTTGGTGGAATTTATATATATATATATATATATTTATAAAAATAATAAAACTTAGCTTGCAAAGAAAGCATATTCTGTAATAAAAATGTTGTAATGCGTATTTTCACATGCAATACAATACAGTGATTAATTGTTGTAATCAATGAACCTTAACAATCAGAAATAATATTATAACTACAGATGGCTAGCATCACAAAACAAATCTTGGGCGTTAATCCAAGTCACGCAGTAGTAACAGCTTGATTGCAGTACTATCGGTTTGGATCAAATCTACTAACAATGGACAGAGGCTTGTAGTGAACACTTTAACAAAAAGCCACTTGCCACCACATAAAAGAAGTTCCATGTGTGCATACATGTTTGAAGTTCTAATCTGTGTGAATACAGCTCTTGTACCAAAACAAAATGAAATAGAGCTGGGAAGCAAGAGTACACAAGTTGAATAGGTATAATTACACTATATACAATTATAAACTTTATTGTGGCACCGTAGCCCTAAATTAAAAGTAATTAATACCTTACAAAATAGTAGTCATGCAAGAATGAAATAATTCTGTTGCTATAGTATAGGTGGCAATATAATACAGCAGTTGATGTGTGTCAATAACGAATGGCACAAATGTCAATGAAAAGCTAACACAATTGTTGTCAATAGTGTAACGGTGAGCCCCCTATAGTGTGATGGGGAGCCTTTAAGCTGCGGAGGTTGAAGCCTTTAGGGCAGGTATATGGTATAACAGGCAATGAATATGCAAGCCACAAGACAGAACTAAATACGAACAGATACAGACAGATGATCCAGACACTCCCAGCCAGGAAGTACAGATAGAACCCTGAGAACCACTCAACAGCAAATTGGCTTCGAGGCCAAATGCCTGCTGAGTGAAACCGCTTAAATTATAAACAGACGGGACAATGAATTTTGCAAGCTGCAGGGCAGCACTCAATACCAATACAATAGTGCAGACTGATGATCCAGATGCTCCCAGCCAGGGAGTACAGATAAGGTCCGGAGTACCACTCAACAGCAAATAGGCTTCGTGGCCAAATGCCTGCTGAGTGAAACAGCTAAATAATACACAAACACAAGAATACCTAAAACAGACAGGGTAAATACTAGAGAGGTCCAAAAATCGAAGCCAGTAGGTCATATACAGAATAACACAATAACTACAGGGCTCAGACAGGAGAGAGATCCAAACACAAGAGCCGGAGGTCATACACGGAATATCATAACTTCAGGGGTCAGACAAGAGAGAGGTCCTAAACACAAGAGCCAGAGGTCATACACAGAATATCATGTCATACAGGAACTAGATAGAAGAAAGACTATCCTGGTCCAAGGATCAAGGGAAATCCTGGCCCTACATATAGGGCAGAACAGGTCATGTGACCGCAGACCAATAACCCCAACAGATGGCCTGCAGCCTGAAAATGAAAACAAACAGGAATCCCTGCTACCACCAGCAGGAGGCAGGGCCGAGACGTGACAAATAGCTCCAGTAAGTGTCCTTGGGTAAGACACCTAACAGTACATACTCACCACCCAGGACATTCTTGAAAACTATAGAAATCTCAATGTATCCTTCCTGGTAAAAATAGCAAACATATTATTCATTATTACAGTAGATACGAAAAGTGAGTTTGTTTGTGGTTTTGTGCATGGTATTTTTTTTAGATACAGAGTTAGACTGTCATTCAATTACTGCATTTTTTTTATGCAAGTGCCCTTTGACAGGTGTTTTGACAAAATTACTTCCTAATTACAGAATTTCTGTTGAAATCAAGTCAACCATAATAATTTGGCTTATTGAGTTATCCAGCTCACCAATTATTGAGTATGAAATCATTCATCCTCAAATAATATGTTTTCTATGGTAAATGTATAAAATGACATAGTAGCCTATTAGAAAAACACAATTGGAAATGCGTTTGCAGTTAATGCGTATTAAAGGTCTTTTAACCCTTTCGCTGCTGAGGCGTTTCACGCCTCTGTGCAGAGCAAATTTTTACCTGTTTCGCTCATCTTGTTTAAACGTGTTTTGAAGGCTTATTTTAGTATATGACCCAGACATATTATATATCGTTCTTTCCATCAGACTCGGCAGATTCATAATATGTCATTATTATATGTATACGTCATGACCTGTCTGTATATTATAACAAAAAATGCAATAAAATATGAATTTTCAATAATTTACAACTTGTAAAGTGTTTTTTTTCCACATTTTAACATGGGAGCAATTGCGGTTATATTTTGTATGGGGTGCACTTGCTAAAAAAATTAGAAATGGGGTCTCGTTTCATTTTTTTTGGGGGAAAATTACACGATTTTTAACAAACGCACCGCATACAAAAATCGTTAGTGCAGCATCATTGTTCACATTATAATTGAAATGGGAACAATATTGCTGCATTAACGAACCAAGAAAAAAAAATTGTTTATTTTTTTATAATTTTTTTTAAAATATTTTTTAAAAAAAACTTTTTTCATACTCATGTTTGGTATCATTGGAACGGCCATGCTCTGGCCGATCCAACAATATCAAACATTAACCCCTAACTGCCACGGATCGGGAGATAGGGGGTTCATTGGAACCCCCTATCTCCACCATTGGTGGCAGTTAGGGGTTAACTCCAGGACTGGCGTCATCGTGCTATGCACGATGACGCCAGTTCTCAGGGGGAGTTCCCGGAGGCTTGGCCGACATCCAAGATGTCGGCCAGCTCTGGGAAAGGATCACGAACCGGCGCTTTTTGGCGCCGATTCGTGATCCGGCCCCCATGGGGCTAATTCCAGGTACCGTTAGGAAGGGCAGGCTGTGCCCTTCCAAACGGTGCCTAGATTAACCCACTGCACGCCGGC
This sequence comes from Leptobrachium leishanense, assembly GCA_009667805.1. Lineage (NCBI taxonomy): Eukaryota > Metazoa > Chordata > Amphibia > Anura > Megophryidae > Leptobrachium > Leptobrachium leishanense. The sequence goes on along the minus strand of CM019067.1, from coordinate 121,894,561 downwards.
GATCGGGAGGGAGAGAGATCCGAAGGAGCTCCCCCCCTCCCTTTCAGGCGCCACCTCCGCACATGCGGGGGGGCGCCTGAATTAGATGTCATCGCGCCGCCGCGATGACATCTAATTAGACCGGCGGCGGTTCCGGGTGCTGGGCTGACATCGAGGATGTCAGCCCACACCGGGGGGCACAGCGATCGGCCGGAACCCGGCCGATTGCTGGCCCCAAAGGGAGGACGCGCTCAGCACGTCCTCTGCAAGGAACGCTACCTGCGGGTGGACGCGCTGAGCGCGTCCACCGCAGCGAAAGGGTTAAAAATATTTTTGGCAATATTCTTTTTCTGGAGCATTATAAAAAATGTATATTTCACACTAAACTAACATGGATTTTTCTTAACCAATTTGAATGCAATAACATTTTTCAAAAACATTTTGGTGCTCTCTCGTTCCCCGCACTTCAATTAATCGATTTAATCAAATTACCTGACCCTGCGGTGAATTCAGCATTCACCGCAGGGTCCTCAAAGTGCGAAGAAAAAGCGCTGCAAAACCGCCAATTGAAAAAAAAATGCTATAAAACCACCGAAATTATGGGATCCGATAATTTCGGCAGGTCTGGTGGCTTATCGAATCGAATCTGATTCGATAATAACAATGGGTTCCTGGCGGCTTATCAAATTATCGGATCTGATAATTTCAGCATTTTGCAGCATTTTTTTAAACAAATTTGCAGAATTTATCGGGTCGGATCCAATAAGGTGCCGTAAACCCACTGAAAGCATCCAAAAAAAGCCGACAATCCATTGAACACAGCGCCAACCTGCTGCCGGAAAAAGCCGGTGAGTGGGGTGAAAACCAAAATTGTTGAAAGTGTCAAAATTGAAACGCTGTTTGCAAAAAAATACTGAATGAAAATGCCTGGAATTAACATATAAGGTCCTATGAATAATAATTAAACGGTCTGTTACAGAAAAAAGGGGGAAAAAAAGTGATTTAAAAAAGAAATCAGGATAAAAATTGCTGAAAAATTCCAGAAAAATGCCTAAAAGATACTAATAATTAAGTAAATAAAGAGACTTTTTGCTGCAGATTAAAGAATAAACAGATTAAACATTGAAGAAAAACAGCGAATCTATTTTACATCGTAACCCATGGGATTCACCTGTGTAAAACCTGTCGAATGAAACCACTCAAAAAATGAAAATCAGATCATTTCAATGACATTTCAGTGCCGTTTTGTGTTCTCTGAATAGATTAACCATTACTTCTCTATGGGGATTTCACTGTCGACGAAGGTCCCCGTCACTGGCGAATTGCCAGCTTTTCGAATAGCCAAATGGCCACGAAATTGCAACTCAATTCGGTGTTCTTTGAATAACCCCTTTAGTGTACACAACACAAAAATATAAAATAGATTGATTTATAAAATACAATTGTGGGTCTTGTCCATATATCATTAGAAGGGAGTCTGAATAAAGAAAGATAACAGTGGTCGATGGCCCCGAATGAAGATGACCTAAATTTGAATTTGTAAGAAAATATCGGTTCAATCTGATCAGATTCATTATTGGATCCAATCTGATCTGATGATCCGCTGAACCTGAAATGAAAATAGCTGACAAGCCGACGCACGGGTAAGGCTAGAGTCAGACGAAAGCATTTTTCCCCGCGAACGTGAAAAAGTGCGTCCGAACGCATTGACGTATTTTTTCACGGAATGCGCAAAAACGGTCAGACGACGCGCATTTTCGGGCGTGATTTTGTACGGATCGTCAATAAAACTCTTTTTGCGTCTGGACGTTATGTAGGCTGGACATTAGCAGTGTCTGACATCTCCTAATCTCGCACACACGCCGCTATGCCGCAGCTGCGCACTCTGTACGTCAGTACTAGCAGTTCAGCGTTCTCAAAAAAATGCGTTCAAATTCCACTTGCGTTGCACAGCCGGACTTTTGTGCGGCCGTACATCGTATATTGGCCGTCATTGCCCGTCATCTGCTGCTAGTGCGGCCGTAATTATGTGCGCCAGAACGCACGTTAAAAGTGCGCTGGTCTGACCCCAGCCTAAAATAAATGAAAAAAATAAAACAATTGCAAGAGTCAATATTGAAATGCTGTTGCAAAAAACTACTGAACGAAAATGGCTGGAATTAACATATAATGTCCGATGAATGATAATAAAATGGTCTGTTACAGAAAAAAAAAATTTTGCAGAAAAAATCCTGAAAAATGCCTAAGAGATCATAAAAAAAATCAATAGCCTTTTTACTGCAAATTAACCCCTTAACGCCATAGTACATAAGGACGTACCATTACATCCTGCATTAGGCGGGCTTTAACGCCACAGGATGTAACAGTACATCCACGGTGTCTGCAGCCCCCTGCGGCCGATACTCCCCTCCTCCGGCGGCTCCCTAGCTGATCTGACGTCCAAGGAGTCAGATTGGCGGTTTTGACTCCTCCCGGCGCACTGACATCATCGCGCCGGGCACGATGACATCAGTTTCCTTTGGATCCCTCTATCTCCCCATCGCTGGGGGCTAATAGCTAATGCCAGGCATCCCTGAAAAGGTCTGGCCTTTCCAGGGATGTATGGCATTAACCCCTTGCTGCTAAAGGCCGTGATCCAGAACCAATCGGTTCCAGATCCGAGCCTTTTTCCGGTGGGGGCCGCCATCTTGGAAGGCAGCCCCACCTCCAGGACTCCCCACGTCCACTGACGTCATCGGGCGTGGCACGATGACATCAGTTAACCAGGGAACTCCTAGCTGCCAATGGATTTCCTATCTCCTGATCGGTGGCAGCTAGGGGGTCATGTAGGGTATCATTTGAAAGGCCTGATCATGGTCTTTTGAATGATACCAAACATGTTACAAGTAAAATTAAAGTGTAAAAAAATAAAATAAATAATTAATAAAAATTTAAAAACGTGCTTTTATTTTTTTTTAAATGCAGCACTATTGTTCACATTTCAATTATAATGTGAACAATGATGCTTCACTAATGATTTTTTTTGGGGAGGTTTAGCTAAAATCACGTAATATCTCCCAAAAAAAAAAAATGTGTTCCCCGGTCAAATTTTTTTAGCAAGTCTACCCCATAGAATATAACCGCAAAGGCTCGGGTAATAAAATGCGGGGAAAAAAAACTTTACACACTGTGGACGATTGAAATTTTATTGAAAATTCTAATTTTTTTACATTTTTTGTCATAGCATTCAGGCAGGGCATGACGTATACATATAATAATGATATATTATTAATTTGCCGATTCTGCCGGAAAGAACGATATATAATTTCTCTGGGTATTATAATAATACGTAACTTAAAACCGCGTTTAAAAACGGTCAAAATGAGCTCAGCAAACTTCTAGTTCCCAAACTGCACCGCAGTTGTAAAATTGCTCCCGTCCTTAAGGGGTTAAAAGAATAAATTGTTTATTAGATATTGAATGAAAACGAGAGTATTTTTAACATTGAAACCTATGGGATTTACCTGATCAAACTTGCCAAATGAAACCACCGAACATCACGGCATTTCTCTGACATTTCACTGCTGTTCGATGTTCTCTGAATAGGTTAACCATTGCTTCTCTATAAGCATTTCACTGCTGTCGAACAGGCACCATATTTACTGGCAATTAGCCACAATTTGTCAAGAATCCCAGGTGCAGGATGCAGGGAGCCCAAGGAGTAGAAGGAGTATGTAAGGTTGGGGTCACCAGCCGAGTCAGGATAACAGCGGTACACGGAAATCGGGGTCACGTTCTGGGTCATACACTGGAAGGCAAGGAATAATAAGCAGGAAGAACCATCACAGGGGAACTGCTACAATAGCGGAGCGAGGACCGAATGGACGTTGTGCACTTATATACCCATGGAGCTCCTCCCTCTGCCTGAGATGCCAGTGACATCAGAGATGCGCGACGGCCGCCATATTGGTGGAGCCTGGCCGCACTTGCGTCCATTCTGGGGCTTGTGCTGGGCCAGCAACCTTGGGCTGTGACGCAGGCCCGTGGTGGGCATCCGAGGACCCATCTCTCCATCCTCCCCGGGGATCACGGACCCGCAACGGAGGTAAGCCGGGTCTCCGGGAACCGCCAGGCCGTTGCGCCGGCTGCAATCCCGTACCCCTGGCACCAGCCCGATGTGGAGGGGGTGGCCGGACCAGCCGTCCGGGAACCTGCAGCCTTGACACAATTTGACGAACTGCCAGCTTTCTGAATAGCCAAATGGTCACGAAAGTGCACTGTATGGGGAAACACCCCGTTCAGTGCAATTTTTGGGCCAGATCTTCTCTCTCTGAATAACTCCTATAATATATTTGAAATAAACATATATTAATGAGGCAGTTATAGAACCATAGACTATATTGACAGATAAGAACCTTTTGGCCCACCTAGTCTGCCCAATTATATGGATACTTTCCTTGGATTTATCTTTTATTTAGGATAGCCTTATGCTTATCCCATGCCTGCTTAAATTCTTTCACTGTTTTAGCCTCCGCCACTTCTACTGGAAAGCTGTGCCATGTATCCACCACCCTCTCAGTAAAATAATACTTCCTGATGTTACGTTTAAACCTTTGTCCCTCTAATCTAAGACTATCAGGGTTATTCAGAGAGTGATGAAAATCAGGAGAATGACTGGAGTACGGAAAAGTCTAGGTTAAGTCTAGGTCCCGGACGCCCGGGATGAGCAGCATGAAAAGCACAGACAAGGGCCGGAGCCCGGACATATGAGGCAGGTTCCTCAGAATCGTAGCCCTTCCAATCAACAAAATACTGTAATACACCCCACCGAAGACGGGAATCGAGAATCTGTGCGACTTCAAACATATCGGAACTGTCAGTGGACACAGGAGGAGTAGGAGGCAATGATCGACCAGGAAAGGGGTTGGCACCAACTGGCTTCAGGAGGGACACGTGTACCACCGGGTGGAACCGGTAATGTGAAGGAAGCCGGAGTCGGGCAGCAACCGGTCCTATCATGGCAACAATGGTAAACGGCCCTATGAATTTGGGGCCCAATTTCTTGGAAGAACAAGAGAGACGAAGGTGGCGTGTGGACAGCCACACCCTTTGGCCTGCGGTATAGACTGTGGAAGTATTGCGGTGGCGATCAGCGTATCTCTTGTACACAGTCTGAGCTGTTATGAGGCATTCATGGGCCTTAGCGTGACATTGTCGGAGTCCCCTTAAGCGGGTGACAACGCTGGGAACTGGGACAACAGAAGGCAAATCAGGGAGAGGAGCAGGATGGTATCCATACAGCATGAAGAAAGGAGAACAACGGGTGGAATCGTGCAGTCGGGTGTTCTAAGCATATTCGGCAGTACACAATAAGGTGGCCAAATCATCCTATAGATAGGTTGTGTAACAACGTAGGTATGCCTCCAGGGATTGATTCACCCTCTCCGTCTGTCCGTTGGTATGGAGGTGGTATGCTGTAGACATAGGTCAACAGAAATCCCTAAAGCCCGGCAAAAGCTTCTCCAGAAGCGGGACGTAAATTGTACCCCTCGATCGGACACGATGGATTCAGGGATGCCGTGCAAGCGATATATGTTCTGTAGGAACAAGGATGCAGTCTGTGCAGCAGTAGGCAGGCCTTGAATAGGAGTGAAGTGGGCCATCTTAGTCAGACGATCCACTGTTACCATGATAGTGGTGAAACCATTCGATGGAGGGAGTTCTACGATAAAGTCGATGGTGATATGCGACCATGGTTGTTCAGGTACCGGAAGAGGTTGAAGGAGGCCTACTGGTTTCTTTGTGCTATGTTTAGCGCGGGCACAAACCGGACAGGAACCAACAAAGTCTTTAACATCCTGAGCCAGGGTAGGCCACCAGAAATAACGGGTTATCAAGTCCTTAGTCTTTCGTATCCCAGAATGAACGCTTCCCAGAGTATCATGGAACTGTTGTAGTACCGCCACTCGGTCCTGAACAGGGACAGGACATTGCTTATGTTGTGTTTGAATTCCTACTACATGGGGTTGATTGCTAGTATCGGTATGGGAACAGATCTGTTGCATGATACTTGTAGTGATGCTGATAAATCTGCGCGGGGACAGAACCGTCTCAATGGTGGTTGTCGGATGGGTTGGTGAAGAGAGGCGTAATAACGCATCAGCTTTCTTATTCTGGATACCAGGTTTGTAGGTTACCTGGAAGTCAAAACAGGAAAAGAATAACGACCATCTGGCTTGTCATGGATTGAGTATTTTAGCTGTCCGTAGATACTCCAGATTCTTGTGGTTTGTGAAGACCAGGAAAGGATGAAGAGCACACTCCAGGAGATGGCGCTATTCCATGAGGGCACATTTGATGGTGAAGTAGCTCCCTGTCGCCAACATCGTAATGCATCTCGGCTGGAGTTAGCTTTCTGGAATAAAACGCCACAGGATGTATTGTCTGTTCTGGGGGTCTCCTTTGGGAGAGGACCGCCCCGATTCCGACATCAGAGGTATCAACCTCTACTTCATACGGCCATGAGGGATCCGGCAAGACAAAAACTAGGGATGAGCCGAACACCCCCCAAGTTCGGTTCGGGCCCGAACCCGAATTTTTCCAAATGTTCGGGTCCGAACCCGAACCCCATGCAAGTCAATGGGGCTGAAAATTCGGTTTTTAGAGTGCCCTCCATGAGGACATATATGCTACATATTTGCCATAAAAGGTGTATGGGGGTCCGGGTAGTGCCCTGGGGGACAGGAAACAAGGACAAAAAGTTTAAAAAAATACGTTTTTAAAGGGACAGTGAATTTTCCATGAAATAAGGGTTAAAAATAAAAACGAAAAATTCCTTCAAATATCGTGCCTAGGAGGTCCCCATAACCTGCCCGTGAAGTGGCGGATTTCTAGGATGTATAGAAACACTTAAAAACAAAAAAATGACGTTTCAAATGACGGTAAATGCTTTTCCTTTAATCTATCCATAAACAACTGCTTGGGGCGGCAGTCTGTATGAAAAGAGGAGACATTTTCAGACACGCAGAAAAAGTTTACAAATTTTTTTGGCTAAATTAATGTGAAACTCATGCAGGCTTTGGATGAAAGTAACAATAGGTGCTTCAAAATTGGTCCTTTAGCATCCCCAACAGTGCCGTCACACCGTAACCCCTCTGAGGATATGAATCTGATACGGGCGTCAGTGGCAGTGCACCCAAATATTGTGCTTTTGGTGCCAGGCCTGCAAGTACTATCATACAGAAACCCCTCTGTGGTATTGTGGAAGAATGCAGGGGTGGACCATGTGGTCCTATATTGAAAAGTGTTTTTTTTTATCTGTTAATGGGCATCAGTGCACCCAGATATTGTGCCTTTGGTGCAAGACTGCCAGGCCAGCAAGTATCATCATACAGTAACCCCTCTGTAGTATTGTGGAAGAATGCAGGGGTGAACCTTGTGGTCCTATATTGAAAAGTTTTTTATATGGTAATGGGCGTCAGTGCACCCAGATATTGTGCCTTTGGTGCCAGGCCAGCAAGTATCACCATACAGTAACCCCTCTGTAGTATTGTGGAAGAATGCAGGGGTGGACCATGTGGTCCTATAATAAAAAGATATGATTCTGGTCAAGGCGTCAGTGCACCCAGATATTGTGCCTTTCATGGCAGCTAGTGCCTTCACACCGTAACCCTTTTGTGGTATTGTGGAAGAGTGCAGGGTTGGACCCTGTGGTTCAAAAAATTAAAATGATATAAATCTGGCACAGGCGTCAGTGCAGCCAAATATTGCGCCTTTCATGGCAGCAAGTGCATTCACACCGTAACCCTATTGTGGTATTGTGGAAGAGTGCAGGGTTGGACCCTGCGGTTCAAAATATTTAAATGATATAAATCTGGCACAGGCGTCAGTGCAGCCAAATATTGCGCCTTTCATGGCAGCAAGTGCATTCATACCGTAACCCTTTTGTGGTATTGTGGAAGAGTTCAGTGCTGGAGGTTTTGTGAATGCAGAAGACATCCCCGATCTATTCCGTTATGTCAGCATCAGGGGGTTGATAGCTGCTGATCCAGGACTGATTCATTTTTATAAATGTCAGCCGGTCTACAGAGTCGGTGGACAGACGCACTCTTTTGTCTGTGACAAAACCTCCAGCGGCACTGAACGTCCTTTCAGAAAGCACGCTGGATGAAGGGCAACCTAGTAGCTGCATAGCATATTGGCTAAATTCTGGCCAGTGATCCAATCTCAACACCCAGTAAGCCAGTGGATCATCTGCTGTAAAGGTATCCAGGTCTGCCCTTGCCCCTAGGTAGTCCTGCACCATATGGTGAAGATGCTGGCCTACATTTGACGTCCGTGGGCGTCGTGGACTAAAAAAAAGTAAAAATGCACCAGTCAAGCGGCCCTGGCCTTCACCACTATTTCTCTGATCATCCGCAGCCTCAGAAGCACTTGTGTCAGCACTTGGTAATCTACCAGTGCCTGGAAAGGTGTTACACAAGTGTCGCTTTAGAGCGTCCTCAAGTTTTTTCATCCTGTGCTCCCTCTGTGCGGGCAGGATGAGCTCTGCAACTTTACCCTTGTATCGTGGCTCAAGAAGGGTTGCCAACCAGTAATGATCCCTCTCCTTGAAAGCACGAATCCTTCAGCAGGCTTTGCAGGATAAGGGAGCCCATGCAGCGTAGGTTGGAGGTGGCATTAGCTTCTGAGTCTTCCTGGTCAATGAGGATGACCCAATCGTGCACTTCCTCCTCCCAGCCACGTACTAGTCCTTGGGTTTCTGGGCACACAAAACCCTCTCTTGAGAAATCCCCACCTTCAATGCCCCACTACTTAAATATTTCTCCTCTTCCTCTTCCTGTCTGGTCTGAGTAGGACCCGCTGGAATGCTGTCTGCAGAAAGACTGGGGCCTTGAGAGCTAGGGAAGGCCTCCTCTTCCTCCCGCTGCTCTGCCTCTAGAGCCACATCTATAAATCCCCTCAGAGTGTGCTCCAGCAGGAACACTAAAGGAATTGTGTCACTGATGCATGCACTGTCCCTGCTCACCATCCTCGTTGCCTCCTCAAATGGTGACAGTACAGTGCATGCATCCTTGATCATCAGCCACTGCTGGGGGGGGAACTAAGTTGACCTGAACCTGTCCTTGTGCCATACTCACACAGGTACTCGTTGATGGCCCTCTGCTGCTTGTGCAGATGTTGCAGCATTGCTAATGTCGAGTTCCAACTGGTGGGCATGTCACAGATCAGACGGTTTGTGGGAAGGTGGATTTCTCTTTGAATTTCTGCCAGGCGAACGCTTGCTGGGAATGACCGTCTGAAGTGGCTGCAGACTTTTCTGGCCTGGCTGAGAAGTTCTGGCAGCCCTGGGTACTTGGTTAGGAAACGCTGTACCACTAGATTTAGGACGTGTGCTAGGCATGGTACATGCGTCAATTTACCCTTGCATAGGGTGGAGAGAAGGTTGCTGCCATTATCACAGACGATCATTCCCAGCTCAAGCTGGCGTGGTGTTAACCATCTCTGCACCTGGCCCTGCAGAGCTGACAGAATTTCTGGCCCGGTGTGGCTCCTGTCCCCTAAACAAACCAGCTCAAGCACAGTATGGCTTCTTTTTGCTTGAGCCATTGCGTAGACCCTGTCAGGTGTCAGTTTAACTGCCACTTCGCCAGACACAAGGAAGGAGGAGGAGGAGGAGGAAGAGGGAGAGGTGATGGTGGTGGAGCAGACAGACCTCATACAAGCAGCTTTCTGGAGGCGTGGTGGATGAACAAGCTCCAGCACAGAGCCCCGTCTTGGATCCCTCCCAGCTGCAATCAGAGTTACCCAGTGTGCCGTGAAGGAAATGTAATGACCCTGTCCATGCTTGCTGGACCACGTGTCTAAAGTCACATGCACCTTGTTGCTGACTGCCTTTCCCAATGACTGGATAACATTGTCTTCCACGTGCTGGTATAGTGCTGGAATGGCCTTGCGTTAAAAGTAATGGCGTTTTGGAACCTGCCACTGTGGTACAGCACATTCAGCAAATTCACGGAAGGGAGCAGAGTCCACCAGCTGGAAAGGCAGCAGCTGCAATGCAAGTAATTTTGCTAAGCTGGCATTTAGACGCTGTGCTTGGGGATGGTTGGGATTATATTTCTTCTTACACTGCAGCAGCTGCGGCAATGTAATCTGACTTTGTAAATCTTCAGCTGCTGTGAGGATGTCACATTGTGAGGAAGGACCTGGTACATCCAATACTGTAGCATCATCCCTGTCAGTGGAGGTTGTAGGCAATGACATGGCAGGACATACAGTGGGGGTAGAGACAGATGAGGAGGAGGAGGACCTACGCAAAGTTTTGCACCAACGGGATGCATGGCGGGTGGTCATATGTCACCTCAAGCATGTGGTACCCAAGTGTCCGGTGTTTATCCCATGCTTCAGCCTCCTCTGACATAGATTACAAATAGCAACGGTGTGGTCTGCTGCACATTTCTTAAAGCACTCCCAGACAGCAGAGTTCCTGCATGTGTTCTTTGAGACAACAGCGCTCTGCACCGGAGCAGCTCTGACATCTGATGCCTTGGACTGGCTAGTGCTACGGTTGGTCACAGAGGATGTTGTGCCTGGTGTTTACTGTATCCTCCTCCTCCCCCTCACTTGATTCCTCAGTTCGATCTGGCACCCAGTTGGATTCAGTGACCTCATCATCAATGTCATCTTCACCCCCTATCTCCTCGTCACTGGAGCCAACTTGGCAGTATGCTGCAGCTGCTGGGGCAACATGAGTGCCAGTTATTTGTGTGTCATCACTCTTCCCCTTCATCACCCTTCCTCTAGGTTGATTATACTCCCTTGCTCAACCTCAGAGATTGAATCAGAGCACTGTAGTTGCTGTGCATCCTCAAGCAGCATGTCACTGTCATTGTAGTCAAACAATTCAGCTGACTCCTCCGTGTGTGATAGTGAGGCTACGGCAGGAGTAGCTGTGGACACGGAGGCTGCATTAGATGCTTTGGCAGCTGAGGTGGACTGTAAAGCACTAGAAGCCTGGCTGGCAGAGGACTCGGAGGATGAGGATGGCCTGGCTAGCCAATCCACCAAATCCTCTGTATGTTGCTGCAGGTTAAGAAGACGGCCAGCACCAGTTAAAAAGGACAAGCGTGCCCCTGCAGAGGATGCACCATGTCCACCACGACCAGAGGCACAGCCTCCCTACACAGGGGCTGCTTGCCCTCTTATCTGTGTCTGGGAGCGTCTGCCTGTCCTTTTTGTTCTTTCAGACATGGTGAGTGGTATAAATCAGTGAGACCCTTTGATTTGTGGCAGTGAAGCCTCCTATAAATCAGTGAGACCCTTTGATGGGTGGCAGTGAAACCTCTTATAAATCAGTGAGACCCCTTGATGGGTGGCAGTGAAACCTCCTATAAATCAGTGAGACCCTTTGATGGGTGGCAGTGAAACCTCCTATAAATCAGTGAGACCCTTTGATGGGTGGCAGTGAAACCTCTTATAAATCAGTGAGATCCTTTGATGGGTGGCAGTGAAACCTCTTATAAATCAGTGAGACCCTTTGATGGGTGGCAGTGAAACCTCTTATAAATCAGTGAGACCCTTTGATGGGTGGCAGTGAAACTTCCTATAAATCAGTGAGACCCTTTGATGGGTGGCAGTGAAACCTCCTATAAATCAGTGAGACCCTTTGATGGGTGGCAGTGAAACCTCCTATAAATCAGTGAGACCCTTTGATGGGTGGCAGTGAAACCTCCTATAAATCAGTGAGACCCTTTGATGGGTGGCAGTGAAACCTCCTATAAATCAGTGAGACCCTTTGATGGGTGGCAGTGAAACCTCTTATAAATTAGGCTTGTGCACCGATTTTTTTTTCGGTTCGATTCGGTTCGATTTTTCGGATTTTTAAACTTTTCGATTCGGCTCGTTTTGACCGATTTCTGTTTCGATTCGTACATTTTTTTTTCGGAATATCGACCGTTTTTCGTATTTTCGTGTCACTTTGCTCGTTTTTGTATCGACTTTTCGTAATTTCAGAAATTTTCGTTTTTCGGAATTGTACATGTTTTCGGAATTTCGACCGTTTTTCGTATTTTCGTGTCACTTTGCTCGTTTTTTGTATCGACTTTTCGTATTTTCGGAAATTTTCGTTTTTTCGGAACGTCTGTTCTCCTCGTTTCAAAGCAATAAATTTTGATTTGACACATTTCAAGTCCATTCGAAAATTCCGAAAATATTTCGTTTCGGCTCGGAAAACTTTTCGGATCTGCCATTTTCGGATCTAAAAATTTTCGGAAATTCGGCCGCATCCGAAAACACGAATCGGGAAATTTCATGAAAATTCCGAAATTCCGAAACCCGAAACGCACATCCCTATTATAAATCAGTGAGACCCCTTGATGGGTGGCAGCCTGTGAGAACACACGGATTATAACAATTCCCAAATATTTTGTAGAAATTAGTGACCCCAAAAATACTGCGTTGTACTGGCTGTGTGACAAGACACAGATCACCTCAATTCACAAATGTTTTAAAGAAATTAGTGAGCCCCAAAATACTGAGTGGTACTGGCTTTGTGACAAGACACAGATCACCTCAATTCACAAATGTTTTAAAGAAATTAGTGAGCCCCAAAATACTGCGTGGTACTGGCTGTGTGACAAGACACAGAAGATCACCTAAATTCACAAATGTTTTAAAGAAATTAGTGAGCCCCAAAATACTGCGTGGTACTGGCTGTGTGACAAGACACAGATCACCTCAATTCACAAATGTTTTAAAGAAATTAGTGAGCCCCAAAATACTGCGTGGTACTGGCTGTGTGACAAGACACACATCACCTCAATTCACAAATGTTTTAAAGAAATTAGTGAGCCCCAAAAAAACTTGCTGGCTGTGTGACAAGACACAGAAGATCACCTCAATTCACAAATGTTTTAAAGAAATTAGTGACCCCAAAAAAACTTGCTGGCACAGTGACAAGACACACATATCAATTCCCTGATATTTTGTAGAAATGAGACCCCCCAGACCCCCCCAGTAGCATGGCAGACCGGCAGTAACAACACACAACAATCTCCTCTGAAATTTCCTCTGAAATGCGTGCAGAATCGGCAGGTGGAAACGTTATATAGTGTGCTGCGGGACTTAGCTCTGTGAGCCCATGATTGGGCAAAATTTGCCCAATCAGGACTCTGAGCGGTGATTGGCATACTGTCGAACCTGTCTTGCACCAGACCTGTGGTCAGGTGCAAGGCTGTAGCCAATTACGAGCTTCAGGCCAGTGGGAAAATGCATTGTGGGCCATTGTGATGCATTGTGCACTCGAACATGCGCCGAACACCCGGAAATGTTCGGAGTTCACGATCTACCCGAACAGTCTAAGTTCGGGCCGAACTCCAAACTGTCCGAACCCGAACCGCTCATCCCTAACCAGAACAGGTGTGGTGCTGAAGCAGTGCTTCAAGGTATCGAACGCTTGTTGGGCTTGGGCTTCGGTCGACCAGCAAAACTTGATCTGTTGTTTGGTCAACCCGGAGAGGGGTAAGATGATGGAAGAAAACCCCTGTATAAAGCGTCTATAAAAGTTGGCGAAACCCATGAATCGTTGGACCGCCTTTTTGTCTGTAGGTGTAGGCCAGGTGCTAATGGCTGCTACTTTCTTATGATCCATGGCAAGATGTCCCGGGGTTAGCAGGAATCCAAGGAATTCTATTTCGTTTGCATCGAAGACACATTTTTCAATTTTGCATATAACCGATGTGTTCGGAGGCGGGTCAGGACTGTTGTTACATGGATCCTATGGTCCTCGAGAGAACAGGAGAAAATGAGGACATCATCCAAGTAGATTACAACATACTTGTCTAGCAGGTCTCCGAAGATGTCGTTGAGGAAATGCTGGAACGTGCCGGGTGCGTTGCAAAGCCCGAAAGGCATCACCATGTACTCAAAATGGCCGTAGCGTGACCTAAATGCCATCTTCCATTCGTCGCCTCTCCGCATTCTGACGAGGTTATCTGCTCCCTTGAGGTCGATTTTGGAGTAGACTGATGCTCCCTGAGACGTTCGATTAGTTCTGGAATCAATGGGAGAGGATATCTGTTCTTGATAGTGATGCGATTCAGCTCGCGATAATCAACGCAGGGACAGAGACCACCATCCTTCTTCTTCACAAAAAAGATGCCCGCACCTGCTGGTGACGTTGAGTGTCGGATAAACCCCTTGTCGAGGTTCTCCTGAATGTAGCCTTTCAATACCTTCAATTCCGGTTCCGACAACGGATAGAGTCTGCCATACGGGATGGGTGCTCCTGGTAGTAGTTCAATCGGACAATCGTACGGTCTTCTGGGGGGCAAGGATTCCACTCCTTTTTCGTCAAAGACATCTGCGAACGAGGAATATTCTTTAGGGAGAACAGTTTGATACTGCGGCGTCATATGCATATCTAGGACAGTATTCAAGACATGATAGTGTTTCTAGAGACAATTCTGAGTACAATAGGGAGACGAGAAGGTAAACGTGCCAGAGGACCATGAGATCTGGGGATCATGACATAGCCAGGGGAGTCTTAAAATAATCGGGAACAACGGCGTGGTGACGATGTCGAATCGTATCTTTTCCCTGTGCCCGGAGCCTATGGTTGCTTGTAACCGCACCGCTTCTGTGGTAACCGGCCCAGAAGGCAAAGAAGACCCATCAATGACCTGAATATGCAAAGGGAAGGGTTTATTTGTTACTGGAATACAAAAGGCATCAACGACTGCTTTATCAAGGAAGTTTCCACTTGCTCCTGAATCAACAATCGCAGTTTGAATTAGCGTCTTCTCTCCCCACTGTAAAACAAGAGGGAGTGTCAATAAAGGGCTACAACCACTGGAGGTGGACCGATGCAAGAGAGAGTTGGGGTTACCTGCTCGACCCCTGTTCTTTTCCGGACAGTAACGTGCAGTATGTTTTGGTCGACCACAATACAGGCAGAGATTATGCATACGTCGTCGGTGTAGTTCTTCCGGTGGGAGTCAGCCTTGTGTCAAACCGACCTGCATGGGTTCCTCTGGGGCGGGTAGAGCCAGCTGATTGCCAGGTGGTAGAGCAGGAGGAGAACGGAGCATTGGCAAGTGGGAAGCTGATCTTTCTTTTGCTCGTTCACAGAGTCTCCTATCTATCTGGATGGCTAATTGAACCAGGGTCTCAAGGGAAGAAGGGATTCCCACCCGTGCAATTTCATTCTTTAGGGCCTCCGAGAGACCAAGACGGAATTGTCCAATCAAGGTGACATCATTCCACCCTGTCTCACAGGCAAAGCGGCAAAAGTCGGTGACATAAGCCTCCACTGAACATCGTCCTTGACGTAGAGATCTGAGTGCATTCTCTGCAGTACTGGCCCAGAGTGGATCGCCAAACATCGCGGCCAAAGCTTTAAGGAAAAGCGGCCATGTCTCCAATACTGAGCTCTGAAAGCGTAATAGATTATGAGCCCATGCTTGTGCTTCTCCGGCTAAGAGCGATATCGTCGTGCGTATCTTAAAGTAATCGCTATAATAAGTCTGTGGATTCAAAGAAAAGAGAAGTTCACATGACATCATGAAGGCTTAGAAGTGGTCTTGCTTGCCCGAATACCTTTCAGGCATGGGTATGCGGGGTTCTGGAATTTGAGTCCACTCCGATGGGTAGGTTGGCGGGATAGCTTGGAACGATAGCAACTGTTCCTGGAGGTGCTGATGCCCGTTCTGTAAATCTCTCATGGAGCAGGATAAGGTGTTCACCTGTTGTGACAGGGTTTCCACTGCCCCAGCGACATCAGCAAGCTCCATTTGTGGCTCTGCTATTCTGTCAGGGATCCCGGGTGCAGGATGCAGGGAGCCCAAGGAGTAGAAGGAGTATGCAAGGTCAGGGTCACAAGCCGGGTCAGGATAACAGCGGTACACGGAAATCGGGGTCACGTTCTGGGTCATACACTGGAAGGCAAGGAATAATAAGCAGGAAGAACCAACACAGGGGAACTGCTACAATAGCGGAGCGAGGACTGAATGGACGTTCTGCACTTATATACCCATGGAGCTCCTCCCTCTGCCTGAGACGCCGATGACATCAGAAACGCGCGACGGCCGCCATATTGGTGGAGCCTGGCCGCACGTGTGTCCATTCTGGGGCTTGTGCTGGGCCAGCAACCTTGGGCTGTGACGCAGGCCCGTGGTGGGCATCCGAGGACCCACTCTCCGTCCTCCCCGGGGATCACGGACCCGCAACGGAGGTAAGCCGGGTCTCCGGGAACCGCCAGGCCGTTGCGCCGGCTGCAATCCCGTACCCCTGGCACCAGCCCGATGTGGAGGGGGTGGCCGGACCAGCCGTCCGGGAACCTGCAGCCTTGACACAATTTGACGAACTGCCAGCTTTCTGAATAGCCAAATGGTCACGAAAGTGCACTGTATGGGGAAACACCCCGTTCAGTGCAATTTTTGGGCCAGATCTTCTCTCTCTGAATAACTCCTATAATATATTTGAAATAAACATATATTAATGAGGCAGTTATAGAACCATAGACTATATTAACAGATAAGAACCTTTTGGCCCACCTAGTCTGCCCAATTAAATGGATACTTTCCTTGGATTTATCTTTTATTTAGGATAGCCTTATGCTTATCCCATGCCTGCTTAAATTCTTTCACTGTTTTAGCCTCCGCCACTTCTACTGGAAGGCTGTTCCATGTATCCACCACCCTCTCAGTAAAATAATACTTCCTGATGTTACGTTTAAACCTTTGTCCCTCGAATCTAAGACTATCAGGGTTATTCAGAGAGCGATGAAAAGCAGGAGAATGACTGGAGTACGGAAAAGTCTAGGTTAAATTAGCCAAACCAGAAAATTGCTCCCATTTATCTCACTTTCCAAATCGGCTATTTTGACCTAGAATTTTCCATTCTCCAGTCATTCTCCTGCTTTTCACTGCTCTCTGAATAACCCTGATATATGTCCTCTTGTTTTGCAACTTTGTTTCCTTTTAAATATACTCCCTTCCTCTATCTTGTTGATTCCCTTTACATATTTAAATGTTTCTACCATATCTACTTGTCTTTCTTCCAAGCTATACATGTTAAGATCATTAAGCCTTTACTGGTAACTTTTCCCCTTCAAGCTGTACAGCATTTTTGTAGCCCTTCTCTGAACTCTTTCTAATATACCTATATCCTTCCGGAGATATGTTCTCCAGTACTGCACACAATACTCCAAGTGAGGTCTCGCCAGTGCTCTGTATAACGGCATGAGTACATCCCTCTTTCTACTGCTAATACCTCTCCCTACACAACTAAGCATTCTGCCAGCATTCCCTGCTACTCTATTATATTGTCTACTTACCCTTAGATCCTCTGAAATAATAACCCCAAAATCAGGGTCGTGCGGTGAGGTCAGGGACTGCAGCATGTAGACCTAGATGCTGCAAGAAAGTGACTTGCCACCCATGCCACGAATTTCTCACCCTTTTGGTGTTAGTAAAATAACACTAGGAAATATGTGCATGTCTGACATTTCAGACACCTTTGAGGTTGGTCAAATTGTCAATTCCGAAATTGTTCAGAATCCAAAATATCGGAATTGATAATATATCAAAATGGAACTAAATGTTTCAGCCGTGCACCTGTCTAGACACTTATATAATTCATAAAACGTAACAAGGAAAAAAGGTGTCATCTGCGCTCATTTCTATGTGTTCCATGTACAACAAAACTGAGGTTTTTGTTTGTTTCAATGGCCATTGCAACGTAAGCTCACTCGCCACTTCACGGCACCTCTTTACAGAGTGAGTACATAACATGTACCAAAAGGCCGCTCTACTGAGCAGCTCCAAGCCCCTCCACCTGCTTTTCAGCCAAGGAGAGGTAAAAATATGGTGGGTTTTATTTATACACACACCAAACATTTGGGATTAAAAACAAAAACATGGAAAGAGGAACAGCTGCAGAACGACGGACTGGTGTTACAAGCATGATATACATAAATACAGAAAAAATGGCGTCGCGCCCATACTCACCGGAGCGGCAGCAACTGCCAGGAGTAACAGCCCAGTTAATGCATAAAACATAACAAGGAAAAAAGGTGTTATCTGGGCTCGTTTCTATGTGTTCCATGTACAACAAAACTGAGGTTTTTGTTTGTTTCAATGGCCATTGCAACGTAAGCTCACTCGCCACTTCACGGCACCTCTTTACAGAGTGAGTACCTAACATGTACCAAAAGGCCGCTCTACTGAGCAGCTCCAAGCCCCTCCTGCTGCTTTTCAGCCAAGGAGAGGCAAAAATATGTTGGGTTTTATTTATACACGCACCAAACACTTCCCATTTGGGATTAAAAACAAAAACATGGAAAGAGGAACAGCTGCAGAACGACGCCTCTCCTTGGCTGAAAAGCAGCAGGAGGGGCTTGGAGCTGCTCAGTAGAGCGGCCTTTTGGTACATGTTAGGTACTCACTCTGTAAAGAGGTGCCGTGAAGTGGCAAGTGAGCTTACGTTGCAATGGCCATTGAAACAAACAAAAACCTCAGTTTTGTTGTACATGGAACACATAGAAACGAGCGCAGATGACACCTTTTTTCCTTGTTATGTTTTATACATTAACTGGGCTGTTACTCCTGGCAGTTGCTGCCGCTCCGGTGAGTATGGGCGCGACGCCATTTTTTCTGTATTTACTTATATAATTCAATCCATGTATTCAGGCATTTTTCTAGAACCATGTATGTAATGTACATTGAAACGTCATACACATGTGGATGAAATTAATGTATTGTATTCTAGTCTTCAATGAATGGAAATTAACAGTAATTGGTAGGGGCTGTCCTAGTTAAAGAACAAAAAGTTTGGTGGATTGCATAGAGCTATTGGACAATGTTTATGCTCTCACAGTGACTAATTTTTTTGGCTTTAATCGTTCAGCTTGAATTACTTTTGTTTGGCTTGAGAAAAGCCCCTGTGTGGGCTGAAGCCTTGCCTGACCACTCCATGAAATAAACCACATTTTAGGACATTATTGGACGTTCACATCTGGTGCCTCAGCCATTGTCACACTCATAACCACTTCGAAAACAACCTTCTACCACCACTTTCAAAATTCTTTATTACCTCATCCAAAGCACATGGGTTGTCTACGGGTTATTTGTAATCCCATTGATCCTATTATTCAAGAATTTCTAAAATAAGCTTTTTTGCCGAAACCTAAGCAAGACATTTTTACAAGCAATATCCTTGCACGTAAAAAAAGCAAGAAAGAATATACTGTTGTATTGGAAAAGATTTACTGTATTACAGTTGCTACAGTTAATATAAATTTAAATTAATTTATATAATAGTTAGCATATTCAACTGATGGTAACATTTCATGCAGCGTGGGATTATTCTTAGCCAACACATTTTCTTTTTAGAGTTTTCCAGCGCTGCTGTTAATTGCTGCCACTGTACATTTAGGTATGGTTTGTTGCTTTTTTGACAATAGTTTAGAAATTGTCTGTTGTTAAGGAAGCAATACAAAAACTCAGCAGATGTCATCATTAATATAGAAATTCGTTCTCTTTGAAGTTTAAAATGTTTTGAAGACATATTTACCCTAGGGTTGTTTGATTCCTCCCACTTTTATTTATAATTGCAAGTTAATCACTTCAAAAGTTTGTCTTAATGACCACCACAGAACAGTAGTGTCAGAAATATTAAAATAAATAATGTCCAGTATTTTCACACAGTTAAATAAACCAGTGACTGTGTGCATTCACCCTCCAGGCAAAACGACTGATAGAACAAGTACTGCTTTGAAGCTAAACCAACGTTTAAGTGGCTCCACAACAAAGTACCCACAACCATCAGCCATACAATTGATGGTGTGGCAAAATAAATTATTTTTTATTAGGGCTAGAACATAGCATTATAAAACACCATTAGCTCCAATTACCCTTTCACTACAAAGATGGAATATACTAATTCTTCAAAACACCTGCTGGTGCCCTGATATTGGATATACTCGATTTGGTGTAATTATGGAGCAATGCAAGGCAATTTCATTTAATGCAAACAAAATTAGTCTACAATTGGGCTTCAAAATGTGCCCCAAAAGGTTTTAGCACCTCTGGCATGACAGCTGAGATACTAAAACAGTTTGAACGGCTTAGACTCTGATGTCTGAAAGAAGTATCCCCAGCTAAATTTCCACAGAGCCCTATTGCAGGAATGCTTTTTAACCAGCAAATGGCAGTATCTGTCCATCAAATAAAAAATTCACATTAAAAAATACATTTTAAATATTCACATTGATTTTTAAACATATAACTACTAAAAAAGGGATGTTCCAATAAACCACTGGGTTCTGACAGCAGTTTTATGGAAAACCACTTGGTAATGAAGGAGGTAAATAAATATATATATAGGAATATGTTATCCCCTTCACTATCGAGGTATCTCAGGCTTTACATGCACCACCTAGTGCCCCATAGAGCTATCTCGATCTGCAGCGCAAATTAAATTTGTTTCATTCAGCAGCCTGTGCAGGGAAAAATTATTGAGCTGCAGCTGTAATAGCTGTAACTCAATTTGGCTTGGCAGTAGTTGGCACCATCTACTGGCCAAATAGGTGATTTACAGTAAGAAATTCAATGGGAATATGCTCAAATATTTATTAATTAAAAATGATTTTACAAAAAAACCTCTGATTTCTGACAATGGTTTTTGGAAAATCACTTGTATGGTTATTCAAAGAGATCTGAAATGGCTGCTGAAAGGGAACCAAAAGCTAAAAATCAGCGTTCGGTTACCTTTCTTGGCCATTCGGCTATCCAGAGAGCAGGCAATTCGCCTGTTCGGTGCCTGTTCGAGGGCAGTGAATCCCCATAGAGAAGCAATGCTTCGGCTATTCAGAGAGCAAAACCCAGCAGTGAAAAGTTGCCGAATTGCCTTGCCATTCGGTGACTTCATGCGACAGATTTATTCAGGCGAATCCCATAGGCTTCAATGTTAAAACTATTCCCGTTTTAATTCAATATCTAATAAACCGTTCATTATAATATTCAGCAGTAAAAAGTCTCTTTATTGATAGATTTTTTAGGATCTTTCAAGCATTTTTCGGGATTTTCTTTCAAAAAAAATAATTTCCGATTTTTTTTTATTTTATTTGTTCTTAACTTTTCTTTTTCTGTAACAGCCCTTTTTATTATCATTCATTTGATCTCATATGTAAATTTCAGACATTTTTGCTCAGTAGTTTCATTGCCAACAGCGTTTTACTTTTCAAACATTCAAGCGTACGGTTTTCTTTTTTTTTCACTCCATTCGTCTGCGGTGTCGGGTTTTTTACGGCGGCTGCTCTGCGCTGTGATCGGCTCCTGCTCGGGTTTCTCCGGCGTCTTCGGCGGGGTTAATCCAGATGTTTTTGTGGGTTTTGGTGTGCCTTCGTAGGGTTTTGCGGTGAGTTTTTCGGCGGGTTTGTGGCGACTTTTCCCTGCATTACGGCGGCCCTGTGGTGCTTGCTGAATACACAGCAGGGTCGCCGAAATGGGATCGCCAAATTGCACCAAATTGAAGAGAACGAAAAGTCACCGAACGTACGGTGGCTTTTCGATTCTCTTTGAATAACCCTGTTGGTATTGAAGGGATTAAGAAATGTAACAGAAAAGCACTCATTCCTTTTAAGCAAAAAATTTATGTAAATGCGCCGGGGCAAAAGCCAAAAAATATATATACGAATTGCTATGTGGGAGCACTCAGGGACTTGTTTAAAAAAAAAACTAATTTATTAAGCATGCATTTTAAAAAATGACTTTTGACAACCTTGAAAAAAAAGCTCAGAGAAGCCGAAACGTCATTTTTTTAAAATGCATGCTTAACTAGATTTTGGGTGTGAAGGGTTTATCTCGATTTTGCACTGTAATGCATTGAAAAACACTCATTAGCATACCAAATGAACATTTTTACACTGTTTTAAAGCAGGATTAGTGTGTCCCCTGTGGAGAAGCAAAATCATTTGCTTTAGGTCTCTCCAAGCATCCTGTAGAGACATAAAATCAGCTGCAAATAGAAGCCCCGGTGTTCACTGTAACAAAATGTTCTAATGGATTACTGCTGCATTACAACAGCCAGGGAGAGAGTAGAACACAGGGAGAGCTCAGGGGTCACCCACTACTGTTCAGGGATAAGATTCAGGGAGTTATAATTAGTTAAAATCCATCTACAGTACAGAAACAAAATGTTACTGTAATTTCCATATACAGGCATTATGTCACATACAACTATTATTTTTAGATTCTAATGGTATTTTTTGGAAGCTGCATTTCTAACATTCTCATTATGATCACTGCAAATCCCCATAAGCAGGAGATCTGAACATTTGTATTATTTATCTTTAGCACTGTCACTGTATCTAACACAAAAGTCTTTTCTGTCTGTGTCTGTATGCTAATAATGCAGACCCCATTTGAAATTGTTGTGTAAGATAAGGGACACCATCTATTGCTCAAAATCATACATTTCAACAATATTTCTGACAAGGATAAACGAATACACGAAAAATTAAAAATTAACAAGTTAACATTATTTTATTTTTTTAACTATCTTAGACTAACAATTTTTTTGGCGAAACATCTATTTCACCCTATATGGAATTGTTAACTTCACATCCCATGTTTCAAATAAATGTAATGATAAAACAAATTTCAACAAAACTCGCTTGGCTGTGAAAGGGTTAATATATATTTTTTTAAAACAAGTCCCAGAGTGCTCCTGCATAGCAAATTGTATATATATGTATATATACACTCACTCACCGGCCATCTTATTAGGTATATCTTGCTAGTACTGGGTTGGACCACATTTTGCCCTCAAAACTGCCTTAATTCTTCATGGCATAGATGCAACAAGGTGTTGGAAACATTACTCAGAGATTTTGGTCCGTATTGGCATGCTAGCATCACGCAGTTGCTGCAGATTTGTCAGCTGCATATCCATGATGCGAATCTCCCGGTCCACCACATCCCAAAAGGTGCTCTATCGGATTGAGATCTGGTGACTGTGGAGGCCATTGGAGTACAGTGAACTCATTGTCATGTTCAAGAAACCAGTTTCAGATGATTTGAGCTTTGTGACATGTCCTGCTAGAAATAGCCATAAGAATATGGTACACTGTGATCATAAAAGGATGGACATGGTCAGCAACAATATTCAGGTAGGTCGTGGCACCACCACCAGCCTGCACCATTGATACAAGGTAGGATGTAATCCATGCTTTCATGTTGTTAAAGCAAAAAATCTTTTTCCAGTGAGTGACTCCAAAGATATCTCTGTATTTCTGCCCTCCCCTGGACTGTCGTAATGCAGCACCATAGTTTATTGACCTTATTGTTAGAATGAGGGTGGGGGCTGTACTTTGCATCTTATTTATGATAATACAAGGTGGCAATAGTGAGATTTATACCAGAATTTTATGTGTCCAAAGGGAGAAAACTAATTTTGCATTAACAGTTCCTTGCTGCATATTGGGAGTGTAGCACAGGAGCTCTGGGATGCAGTTCTTTGAATTGCTGTGATGTGCAGATGGCTTCTGCAATAATAAACATAACCATTTTAGCGTGGAGGCTTTTTATCTCACTTTTTGTCCTCCACCACAACCGTTATATATATATACGTATATACAGTATATTTACAGTGAAAACCAAAAGAAATCGCAAAATAAAAGTGCTAACCACGTATCCCATGTATATTTTTTAGCAATAAGTGCCTTATAGGTAAAGGGGCTAAGGACTATTTGAATCACATTTACCAACAATATTACAAAAATATTAACAATTTCATTACAATTACATGAATTACATCATCATAACTAACTAACAGGAAACCTAGCTCCACCACTATATTCTATTCCTTCCAAATAATAATTTCAAACAAAGACATTGTAAGGGACTGTAACACTAATCAAATTAAATTAAAAGATATTAACAATAAGAAAATAGTACCTTGTAATACATGTGAATAGTCTTTACTGTTAATGTTCTTTAGTCCAAAGGGCTACAGGTAGGCTGGACAAGGTATTGCTGAACCAATGTATTCTTTAGGTAATGTATTGTGTAAATAACATGGTTCCATTAAAGAAGAAGATTCAGAACATCTTTAAAAAGTAAAAGAGGCTTCTTTCACATCTGGTTATTCTAAATTAGACATTATAACTTAAAATGGATAGATGTTCTTCAAGTGCACATCTTAATGAAGCACTGCATGCCTAAGACTGTTTTATATCAATCTACATTAAGTAAGTGATCTCTCAAGGCAGAAAAAAAATCCTTGAATTAAAATGGCCCATCAGTTATTAGACTCTTATTCCAATTTGGGAGGTTGTAAAACACAAATTGAAAATAAGAAGAGCACAAAGGGGACCTTGCTATCACAGTTATGTTATACAAGAGAGAAAGCATGGACTTTGTTCTGTGCCTTTGAACAGCACAGCCGTCAATACAGATTATGCATCAAGATAGCGTTCTGTTCCAAAAGTGAGGTTCACAATTCACACACACACATCTATCTTCTACCAATAAGTCAACAGTGTAAGAGAGAAGGGTATAAGGTGCTACATATTATTAACATTTCTCTTACACCGACCTAGGCATGCAGTAGTAAACATTAATAAATTCCGAGAAAGAAGCTAATCACTTCATCAAGTTAAAACTTAGAACTTATATATTTGGATTAAGGATGCAACACCAGCTCACCACTTGAGCTTTTTTCAAAAATGATTGGGGTTTCTGTTTCTAATTGAGTTTCTTTCCTAATTAAATTGGGAAAGTTGGATGATGTGCCATATGCTATGTGTGTGTAGCTGGAATAGAGAGACATAGTAGACATTGTACTAACTCTCCCTGTATTTGATGCAAGCTGAAGAACCTCCTGTTTGGTATAGGCACCACTCAACTCACTGTGTGTTGGATCCAGCATTACTCACATAAAAGTGCTACCTGCTTTCTATACTTTTAACAGGTGGCCTATAGGTGTGCAGTTGGAGATTGATCCTAAATATTCCAATCGCATTCTGTACATACTGTATATATAGGTGTAACATTACATAGTTACAGAACTTGATGTCTATTCTTAACAAACTATTACTTCAATCATTTTAATTTGGGTTTAGTACCCAAAAACAGACTATTTACACAATAGGGGTTATTCAGAGAGAACTGAAATGTCACTGAAATGTCGGTGCTCTCTCGTTCCCCACGAGTCGGAGAAACCAAATACCTCGAACCTGTGGTGAAGTCAGAATTCCATTCACCGCAGGGTCCGTGAAGTGCAGGGAAAAGTTGGTGAATGGATCCAAAAAAATCGTCGAAAACTCGTCGAAAAGCCTCCGACCGCACACGCTGATACGATTCGAAACATCAAATTGATTCGAAAACGCCGCAGAAAACCCAAATATACCTGATGATCCGCCGAAAACTCGCCGAACACATCCGAAAAAAGCCAATGTTCCACCGAACACAGCGCCGACCTGCTGCAGGAAAAAGCCGACAAGCCGATGATCGGTGTAAAAAAATTAATAAATGAATGTGTCAAAATTGAAACGCTGTTTGCAAAAAAACTACTGAATGAAAATGCATGGAATTAACATATAAGGCCCCATGAATAATAATTAAAGGGTCTGTTACAGAAACAGAAAAAAACACTTTAAAAAAATCTGATTTTTTTTTAAAAAACTGCAGAAAAAATACCGAAAAATGCCTAAAAGATCCTAAAAATTAAATAAAGAGACTTTTTGCTGCAGATTAAAAGAATAAGCTGTTTATTAGATATTGAATAAAAACGGGAATACTTTTTACATTGAAACCTAAGGGATGTATCTGATTAAACCTACCGAATGAAACCACTGAACATCAGGGCATTTCACTGACATTTCTCTGCTGTTCGGTGTTCCCTGATTAGGTTAACCATCGCTTCTCTATGCGTAGTTCAGTCACCGTATTGCTGGCGAACTGTCTGCTTTCTGAATAGCCAAATGGCCACAAAATTGCACCGTACGGGGAAATTCCCTGTTCGGTGCAATTTCAGGGCCAGATTGGCTCTTTCTGAATAACCCTGATAGACCTTATTTACTTCACGGTTTTGGTTTTTGTTCTTTACTCCCTTAACACTCTTTTTCTTGTGATTTAGCTAGCAAAGGGTTAGGCCTTCCGAGGGAGTGAGCCCACCTATCTGGGGGAGTTTCCAGTATGTCCATTACTTACCTGTACGTAATGAATCACTAAACTCACACAGATAAATTATTCTTACTTTCACTCCAAAAATGTCACGATGCATCTCATAAATATCCAGAGCCGGTGCATTTAGCAGTGTAGTTTTTTCATTCCTTATCTATGCAGCCTCATGTTTCAGAAAACACAATCTTTAAAACATGTCGCAAAAAAGAATGCTTTTATGGAATAAAAGAATGAATTGAAAACATTCATACATTTTAGCATTCCCTGAAAGGCAATTTTCTTGTCAGTGCAGCTCATCCCCAAGTGAATAATTGTTCTTTTGACCTTAATATTGATATAATTGTATAAAATGTACAATGTTATTGTTTTTTTTTAAAAAAAATATATGCAATTCACAAAATATATGTGTGCACAGCTCTAATGTAAATTTGTTTGGGTAGGTATAATTTTACCAGAAAGTACAGCAGTCATGTTTTTTTCAAAAGGTCATATGGTTGCAACTTTTATAGCTAAGGGTAGTAAAAAGATAATCTTCAACATTAGAAAGATTTGGTAAATGGTCCTTTAGGGAATATGAAATGCAACTGCAAAAAGATCAATGTTGAGTGAAGAATCATATTTTGGAAGAAGGATAATAAAGTTAATATAAAGGATATGATTTCCACTGTGATTTAGTATAGTAAGGGCTTGGGGAAATATAATAGTGCTGTGAGAGAAACGTAAGCCGTTATGGTTCTTAGTAAGAGAACTTAGATCTTGGTGAAATACCAGCACCTCCATTAAATACCAATTTTCACAAGTCTATACCACACAACCATCGCTATCACCAAATAAAGTGCCGTATACAACCACTCAACACACAAAAAAATAAAAATATTAACAGACCTTGGTTCAGCACCCCACTTAGTATAACATGTATAATATATAACATGCATAAGAGAATCTATTTATATTATTCTTTTGACTTTTAGGATTTAAAGATTGTTATACCTCTCATATATTATACAGGTTATACTCCATGGGGCAGCTGCACCAAGGTCTGCTAGTATCTTAATAGTAAAACTGTTAATGAAGTTAATATGGACATTTTTTATCGTTAAAACTGTAAAGAGTTAGAATATTGTGCGCTACCCTGCATCACTTTTTTATATTGTTTCACATAGCCTGTGGATACAAGGGATTATTAGAGAAATGGGAAAAAAGGGTTTATATAAAAAGCTACTTTCAGTCAATGTTCTCAAAGTCAAACAATCAGCTTTATATTGTGTACCTATACTAATTAGTGATTCAATTTTATTTTAGAACTACTTTAACCACTTGAACACGAAGGACGTGTGTGGAGCGTTCTCCCGTTTCACTCCCATATGAGCAGGACACTCCACACACGTCTTTGCGCTGTCCCAGCTTGGCAACGATCTGCTGCCATTCTGGGACTTCAATCACAACAGGTTAACATCTTTGATGATGGCCCTTGCTGTGGAACTGCCCTCCACCCCCTGCGACATCGCACGCATGCGTGATGATATCAGTAAAAGGGGGAGTCCCACTACCCAGCAGGGGAATTCCAATACAGGAGATGAGGGGTCTTTTAGACCTCTATATTTCTCGATCTGTGAAACAAAGTTGGTCAAATGAGGTATCATTGGAAAGGCCAGAATATGGCCTTACCAATGATACCACGCATGACCAGTACATATGTAAAAAACCCATAATAAAATATAAATATTCCTTTGTTTTCTTTTCCAAAAAAAAAGTGAATAATATTGCTGTAATAATTCAATTTCTCATGGTGGCAGCAAGTTTGGAGATGATGGCTGTGACACTGTTACATAGGTTGAAAAAAAGACATGCGTGACGCTTCCATCGAAATCATATACAAAATGAACAGTGCTGCTTCCATTGCTCACCTTCTCATTTCCCACACCGGTAGCAACTTCAGTGTCTTATACGTAGTCATATTTTTCATAAAATGCATTACACCATAATACAAGCAAAATATTTTTTTAAAATTTAAGTTTTTGTCACAAAAGTATTTTTTTGGGAGAAAAAAGAATAACAGGTTCTCCATTTATAATTTTTTTCATAAAGACAAGCACATAGAATATTTAACCACAAGCTTTGGATGATAAAATGTTGTAAAATAAATATACACTATAATAACACCTTGCAGTGTCAAAAGTGTTTGGCGCTAATGAGGATATTGTTTACAACAATTCAATCAGTGAGTGTTATATAGTCATGCAGCTCACCACAAGTGTGTCCCTCACCCAAAAATATGGAAAATACAAACTTAGTTTGTTAGGGAGCGCATAAGCATGTACGACTGGTATCCGTTTTTACGTAATGGCATGAACTTCTGGTGTTGATCAAGATAAATTCAATCACTATAATATAAAAAGATATACACCTAATTGCGCAATATTGTAACACATATATATATGTTAATTGACAATATAGGTAATGTATACAGAAGGGCCACTCACAAACGAAGAGTCTATAGGCTCGTGGTATTCGCAGTTAAGCCTCTATGGGGGGCTCCTCCCATCTAAGGAAACGGTAGATGGATAAGCTTCAACCTTCCAGTCTCAGATGTTACCTCAAATAAACAAAATATACATGGCACAATAACCAGTAACTGAGCATCAATATTGATTCTATTGGATCTTACTCACATACTCATGAGCCTCCCAGCGAGTGGCTCAGTATTCAGGCATTGGACCACTTGGAAGAGGGGGGTCCTACCCCTTACACGATATCTGCTGTTATATTCGGATGTAAGAAGAGTCTCCAGATATATATATATATATACACTGTATATATCAGTTGGATGTGATATAGGCAATGGATGATCAAGGAACGTATTTAAAAGGGTTTAATATATAAAACAAATCATATCAATATATAACAAAAAATGAAAAAGGTTGTGGGCTTTACCGAAACGCATTTCGCTTGTTCTTCTGCAAGCTTCATCAGTCGGAATCCGCAAAATGGCTTAGCAGTGAAGGGGTTAAGACCCAATAATATTCTTTAATTCCTCAACAGTTTCTTATGATTTATATATATCTATATATAATACAGCCTCAGTTTCAAACTAAACAGGGTACATTGAGGTTGTGGCAGGCTTACGCAATATATATCATATTTCGTAAGTAAATCCCCAATCATTTATTCCTAAATCATGTGTTTTGACATCTTTAGAACTATATTAACCAGCTTAATACAATGGGGCAGACTACTCCATCCTGGTGTCTGGTGGGCCTAAACGCAGCAGAGCAGATAGCACACCCTGCGGCTTTCTGGTAATTCTTTGTTACGGTGGACCTGGCCTAGCATGGGCGCAGAAAGGTGTGAGCCTAATGTGCAGTGATCACACATGAATACAGACATGAAACAGCAAACAAGATATTTATTTTAAGCCAGACTAAATAAACAGCAGGGATCCAGAACAAAAACCACAAAATATACACATGAAAATAAGACCTGAGAACTTTCAGCAAAATACAGGAATAAACCAAAATACTGAGATGAAAAACAAATGCAGGATACAGGGCTACAAGCAGATCACATACAATAATAAAGAAGGCAGACAGACCTGAACTAAACTACAAAGAATAACTAAACCAGATAAACACAAAATTTATATGAATGAAGAACCTAGATAACAATGAACAGACAAGAAATGATCAGAGCTAAGCAGGGGTATTGCTAAGAATAAACCTGACACAGAAGTCCTACAGAGTAACCTGAAGTCAGACAGGAGATCCAGAAAACAAAACTGCACCTAAGCAGGACTGAATGGAAATGAATAAGAATCAGATCAAATCAGAATGAGGCAGCCCCCCTTCCTAGGGTGATGCCTCCTTTTTAAACACCGGTCAATTAGAACAAGTGAGTCCAGGTGAGGTTCCAAGGCGAGAAATCCAAAAATGAAAATGAAAGTCCAGAACTTAAATAGCAATGTTCACATATATCAGAGGGGGCGCCAGGGGCCCAGAACATCACACTCTTATGTCCCACCTCCCTACCCTGATGATAAATAACGTCATTGGCTGCAGGGATTGCCTGTGTTCAGCTGCAGGGAAGGGAGATTGGCGTAGAAGTTGCAAGAAAGCCGCTGGAAGTGCTATGCAGCCACGTGGATTTTAAGCTCCTCTACCTCTCAGTGGAACCTTGGTGGCAAGGGGTTAATGTGGAGTTCTCTGAATTTGTAAAGTTGCGCTTATTGGTCTCAGAAGCACCCTTATTAAAATTTATATAAAAGTTAGGAAAGCCATCGAGGTTTTGTAGGGTATGTTTGGAAAACTGACAACCCTCTCTGGTTTTACACCACTCCCTATCACAGGTCTCTAATTGCAGGACCTATGTACCCATTGAACTGCAGTGAGCCCAGGGTTTTATCCCGTAAGAACAGGAAACAGCGTAAGACTTAATAGGACCTGCCATGATTGGGTGCATTAATCTTGTGGTAGGCTTACGCATTGTAGGATCAGATTTTGTAACCAAATCACATTCATATGTTCCTTTTTAAATGCTTTAAACCTATATTATAGTGGAGTGCCCTGAATTTGGTATATTGTGCTCCTTTGTCTTAGAAGCACCCTTATGAAAAATGCATGTTCAGGGTAACTGAAGCCTCTGGTTTGTATATTTATTTACTTATAAAGTATTTTACCAGGACAGATACATTGAGATTTCTCTCGTTTTCAAGTATGTCCTGGGTTCAAGAACTGTATGTATGTGTGTTTATTTATATATATATATATAGCATAAATTATAAATCATGGTTTATCTAGTAGATAAAGTAAAACACATCTGTTATCATTAATTGAGTTTGCAGTAACAAAGCAAAGGTTTGCTTGAAAAGGTTACACATATACTAACTATATATTTTGATTTAACAAATAGAAATGAATCATTTAAAAAAATGAGTAATTAGAACTTTGTTCAGGGGTCACTAAAACCTATTTATGTTTGATGTATGCTGTGTGGCATTAATACTCAACACTGGTCCTTTGCAAACATTACAAGCAGGCATGCATCATTAAAGTCACTTGACCGAATTGTTTCATCTTTCTCCTGTATGCTGCGATATCGATAGATACGTTTGCCATTTATACCTGACCTGAACCTGGTCCTTTGTCATCTAACACTGTTCATTCATGATGTTCTATTTTCCTGGAGGATTATTTAAATGCAATCTGTGGTCTTTTAGATCATCATGTGTAAATATCAACAGAATTAACAGAGGTTCTGAGGGCAGACTGTAAGGTAGAGCCGACGCTGTCACTCATCAGGAAGACATGAGTTTTTAATTTTTATCCCATGACACATAAATTATCATACATGTGAGAATGGTAAGAATTCTTCATATTAACAAAGCATGCTACAAGAATGCCTTAAAATTCAATCCTACCAAACCTGCAGCCTTCTGCATTATTTTTTTTTAACATACTGGGGACATTATGGTAACTTTTATAGAAAAATCTTTAGCCTATCCTTTAGCTAGATTCTGAGTCAGCTGAAAATGTAACCAGAGCGTTGGTAAAGGGAAAAACTTCATAGCCTTTAATTATTTAACCCCTTCACTCACAAAATCGTGTTAACGTAAACCACTCACAGAATCGAATTAACTCGATTTTGCATTGTAATACACTGAAAAGTACTCATTAGCATATCAAAAGCCCATCTTTATACCTTTTTAATGCAAGATCTGTAGGTCTCCTGTGATAAAACAAAAACCTTTGTTTTATTTCTCTCCAAGCACCCTGGAGAGAGATAAAATAAGCTGCAAATTGCATCCCCAAACATCACTATAATCACTACAAAGCCCCATGAGCAGGAGATCTCACACTTTTTCATATTTATCTTTATCACTATTACTGGATCTGATACACAGCCCATTTCTGTCTGAATGCTGGTAATGCAGAACCTGTGTGAAATTGTGCAACATAAAGGGACACCATCTAGACCTGAGAATCTTTCAATCCAAAAATATATATTTGTAAAGTATGAACGAATAAATGAAAAATTCAAAATAGCAAAGTTACATTACTTTAATTTTAACGATCAGAGAACATCAGTTTCTGTGCAAATGTTCAATTTTATACACTAATTGACAACATCGCTTCCCATGGCTTAAATAAATTGTATCAATTTTTTTTCAACAAAAAGTGCTTGATAGTGACGAGGATAATTGGGATCAATTCCGATTCAGGTGGAATCCATGGAAATTAGTATTCTGTTGTGTAACAAGAAAACTAATTTCTGACATTTGTATTTAATTTAATATGGACCGGAGATGTTGCACCTCAAATAAGGTCTGTAGATGGAGTATTATCCAATGAGCTATCATTTTCTTATTTTAGAAAAGACAAGCTTCTTTTTTTTTAAAATCACAGAAAGATTGCTTTTGTTTCATTTTTTTGCAAAAACATTCAGTTTAAGGGGTCTTTTGATGCTCAGTGTGAGTTCTGTTTGTGTTTGGAGAGGATAGATTCTTTTTATTAAATCAGGGTGAAAGAGTTATTTAATAAATCACATTTTCTTAAAATAAGGGCATATACTAAACAATTAGATAAGATGTGATAAAACCATTAACAACAACATTTCTAATCATTGCCAGTGTGCTTGCTTATGTATTCTAGTCCTGTATGTTTCCTGCAAATTACTTCTGCCTGCAAGTGTTCATGTCTCCTCTGTACTGTCCTTAATTAGCACTTTATTGGCTTTGCTTCTGAGACTTAGTTACAGAGGAAACTTTCCTCAAACTGCCAAATGGTCACAAGTAGGAGGCTATTAAATACAGTCTCGAGCAGTAGATATCTCTGTTCATTATTTGTATTGCTTTGTGGATTTAAGAAAATGTTCTTAATATTGCATGCCTTTGGGTATGCTATACTTTAAAATGATGTATTTATAAATGTTTCCTCAAATCATTAGCTTTAAAATATAAAGTAGTTAACGCTATTTACATAATTTGATCCTTGACTCTATTAAAAGAGATCTATGCTGTGATTTTGATATAAGAGGGAAAGCATTGATGGCATAGTAATGGATTTGATATGCTGTATAGAGTAAACATACACAGAAAAATGTTAGAGCATTTAAAGCTTAGTTGATAATAAAACGTATTTAGGGAGAAACAGCGAAGAGAATGTTATTAATGTGATATCAAATAAGTGAACAATTTTCCTAATTGTCTCATTTTTTTTACATTTGACAACTTATTGTTATCACATCTCAATGCAAAAGCTATTAAATGTAGTTGCAATATAAAGCAATAGATAAATACGTTGAACATAAGGAAACTGTTACGTTTCGTGTCCTTGATCAAAAATCAAATATAAAGAGAACAAAAATTGTGGCTAGGGACCTAAAATGTAAATGGGAGGAGTCATTCATTAAGGCTAATGTCAGATGAACACAGTTTAATGTCCGTTGTAGCATAGAATCATGATCAATAGAGACCCACATACAAAGTGCGTGTGCACCGAACTGCGCACCCACAACGCACGTGGCAAACGGACGCAGGTTAGGCAAGAACGTAAAACCACTACCATAGACGCACAGAGTGCGCCACGTCCGCGTAGCGTTCTGTGTAATGAGGAGATGTCAGACGCAGCGCATTTGCGACCTCCAGCACCTTGACGCAAAAATGGCTTTTCATATCCTTTTCAAATTTTTATAATTTTTCATATTAATTTTATTTCCCATAATTCCCTTTTTTTTTCTACGTCCGTCAAGAAAACCAGATTGTGTGGTGTCTACAGTATCTTCCATCAGTACGCCCGTCCGTGCCCTCAGACTGCGTTCGTCTGACATTAGCCTTATCGAGCACATAGGGCTGCCATCAGAAATTCTGGGGGCCCTTACTAAACCACTTCTCAGGGCCTCCTCTCCCCATCCCACCACTCCCTTTAAACCTGGTATTATATCTGAGTAATGTATGATATGATCTGTGATTTATGTACTGTATGTATGTGTAATGCATGTGTGCAAAGGGTGATATAAATCGCATACATACCCATCACCCATTATATATACAGCAAGCATTACACATACACATAGAAACATAGAAACATAGAAAAATGTCGGCAGATAAGAACCTTTCGGCCCATCTAGTCTGCCCAATTACATGGATACTTAACCTACACAGTTTACATACATCACCTGTTTCAAATACATTACATATGTGTGTAGTGGGTTATGTGAATAAATTCTATTAAAGTCTGTTGCCGCCTCTGCTTAGCAGTAAGGGGGTATATCTCCAGTGGAAGGTTTTAAAGGGATATTCTATGAAAATAAAGTTCCCTTTTATGTACTTAAATAATTGGGTAAATCCTGCTCCCAACCTGCCTAATTATTTTTTTTTTAATATATTCTTGTTTTAGGGTTATTTTACTCACCTTTTGTCCCTCGCTGGGTGCTGCTCCTCCTCTTCAGCTCAGGGACACCCGAACCCGAAAAAGCTGTGACTATGCAGGGAAAAATCGGGACACATGTCAACTCTGAATGGGAAAAAGAACAAATAGAAGAAATTTCTAAATATTGGCTTTTTTCCTATATTTTACAGAGGTCATTTTATATAGCAGAGATCTTGTAATGAGAATACAAGAAAATTTAGGGTTAACCTGTGCAATTAACCTCCCTGGTGGTGTTCCCGAGTGTGTATCGGGGTTAAATCTCACTGCTGAGGGTGGTAACCCCGAGACACACTCGGGCAGTTTACATTATCTCTCGTGCGCTCCCTCGATGATCTCTGCAGTCTCCTCCAGCGATCGCAGCGTTTTACTTCCTGGATTCCTTCTCTCGAGGAGGAAACCAGGAAGTATAAGGTCGCGGTCGCCGGAGCAGACTGCGGGGGACATCGAGGGAGCGCAGGGAGAGGTAATGTATCCAGCGGCATCCTGAGTGTTGCTCGGGGTTACCACTTCCAACATAGGAATTTAACCCCGAGCCACACTCGGGATGCCGTTAGGGGGTCAATAAAAAAAAAATAGACTGTTTTCAGCACAGAAGTTTGTGAAGAAATAGACTGCCAGGGAGGTTAATGAACACCAAATGTCAACTGGTTCATATAAAAGCAATCCAAGCTGAATTAATTTACTTACAATTACAGACACGAAACATACAGACAAGGTATTTTTTTTAAGAAAAGCAGGCACATACTGAAGGCTGCAATAAAACAATAAGGGCAGTATTACAATGTTGGTGCTAACTTAAACAGAGCAGTTGTAAACTGAAAACCTCCATAGGCTATAATGGCTCTGGGAAGTTTACAGCAGCTCTGGTTAAGTTAGCACCAACTATGTAATATGGCCCTAAATCAGCTGGACTCACTCCATGCTTGTAGTGTGAAGTGTTTTGTCAATATGACCAATGTTAAAGAGTTGACTCCCCACATGAAATGTATAAGCAAGGGTTACTTACACAAATTGAGTGACAATTAAAAATAAATAAATAATTTCGATAAACATATGAGTCCAATGTCCACAAGCTGTTACATCCACCAGTCCAAATGTCAATGATCGACTTGATCATTGACAGTAAGGGGTCTTATGAAGTGTTTTGGGTCTGCAGCCATATGTGTGCTCGGTGCCTGCTCACTCTGGAGGTCAGTGGGCACTGAAATATAGCAATGTGGCTCCAGCCCGTCCAATGCAGGAAGGTCAGGAGGGCTCTGCTGGTAGAGCAGAAAAAAAAACCACTTTCTGCACTGTAAGTGCACTAAAAACAAACTCTCTGATATGATTTAATGCTGGGGGTAAGGACTATGTGAAGCAGCCAGGGCACATGTACACATCTAGGATCTATGCACTGCAGATTCCTGCTGTGGGCCAGGACCTCCTGTTACTTCTACTCCATCGTCTGGGTGCCAGATGCTCAGTGGTGACGTCATACATTCTGACTCACACTGAGAGTGACGGTAATGATTGAAAGCAGGTACGCCACCTGCACCGGAGAAGAGTACAGAGTGCAATCCCGTACCTCCAAACAACGGAACCAGCAGGGAATTGGCAGCACTGCACACCGCAGGGACCCAGTGGCTCCCGGGGGCCCAGGCGCTCCTGGTGGAAGCTTATATAAATGTCTTGGGGTTTTTCTGGAGCCCCGAGCCACCCAGAGCCGCTTGGCCCCTTACAAGTGTAATACCTGTACCCCCTGATGCTGGCCCTGCGAGCACACACCTATGAGTCTTCACTTGCTAACCCATTCACTACCAAGTGATTTTCTATGCATTGGCGATAAGGAAAAATGTCTTTCCATTACCTACTCAGAAAACATGTCCCTTTGTATAAGTTCATTTTATGTAAGCCCGCTTTGTAAGGCAGAGTATCCCATTACTGTCTAAAAAGCTCTCCTACCTTTACGTTTTAGCTTGAGCTGCTTGGTTCCTCGAAAAATGATATCAAAGCTTTTCAAATAATTTTAACACATTGGCTGTCATGTCTGATGTGTTGAAATTTCAGGGGCATGTACAGTAGTCCATTTACAAATAAATTTTATTTGCAAAAAAATTATGTTTCTTTGCATTGCTCCATATTTAGACCAAATCGATTATGCTCCATATAGAAGCACCAGCAGGTGATTTTGAAGATCTTGGTATTGAAGAGGTTAAATGAAGAGACACCCTATATACTTGACTTTCTATGTTTTGAAAAAAAATACAAGTCTTGCTTGTTTTGAAATAGAAAAATATCATCTGCTTTTATTGATGATTTCACAATATTTAGCGGCAATAACTATTGTGTAGTAAATGTCAACAAAACACAGCAAAATTCAACACCTGAAATATTTTATTCTATATGCAAGCGCTTTTTTTATTTTATAATAACTGCCTTTCAAGACAAAATTAACTTATGACAATAAACACAGTCGATGAACGGATTTAGCCTGATTTCATTTTAAAATGGCTTGACATAGTTGTTTAAAAAATAAATAAATCCCAAAGTCAAATTTCCTTGGTTTGGGCCAGACAGTTTTCCATTGTTTCACACGTCTACTAGAATTAATTTACATGTTTTTTTCTTAATGACTCTGTGTAAAAAAAGCAATATCTTTTGCATTCTGCCAGAGCAAATGCAAGAGCAGATGTTGCGTCCCCACAAGCCATGAGCATATGGGGGTTTATTGTTTGTTGTATAGGTGATATGTTCATAGGAAGTACCAACAAAACCACTGATTTGGCAACCCCTCATAACTGATTCGGAAGATAGGAAGGGCTCAATATCAATATGATCTGGGGAATTGTGTGCTTGTGGCCACAGCTGGAGAAAAAAGTGTAGTAAAAAGAAGGTTGTTTTTACAAAGGAATAAAGCACCTGCTCTGTAACAAGCGTTGTCAATTACAAACCAAACAGTTGCCTGTGAATCTTTCTATACAACAATAGCCAAATGCAATTATACTGGTTGCTTAATAATCTCCCCAGAATGCATTATCCAAAATATGAATTTATCATATTTCACACTTTTTTGGATAATTATTTCTAGCAGCCTACATTTAGGGTTCTATTACATTCTCCGCGCAAATTCACACGCGCAGGACATTTTTTTTCGCGCAACGTTAAATGTTAACGCACGTAAATTAACGCAGGTATTACGATCCGAGCTCATTTTTTCATCCGTCAAAAAATATCACGCGTAAAAAAGACGCGCAGAAATCGGTGGGCAGACTTTTTTTTTTACGCGATTCAGCCAATCAGAATTAAGAACCACAATTGTTTCCCGTTCAGTTTTTGCACCTGTCAAAATCAATCTGTGTATATATGCTGCAGCAATAATAAAAACACGCACAACCTCTCAGTTTTATTGTTTGGGTATGTGTAGAATGAGTAACTATACTTTGCTGTATTTTTTTTTCGTGCGGATGTATTTGGTTTCGGCCAGAACGATCAGATTTGCAGTTACCACTAGCTTTTAAAAGACGTTAAAATTATGTGCGCAAACGTCGTTCGTAAAAAAGTTGCACATCGATTGTAATACCATCCGCCTACCAGCGCACGAACGCATTTGCGCTCACAATGTTAAGTATGGGATGTGCGCACGAAATTGCGTTCGCGCAGGGTCACTCGCATAAGGCTAAGGTCAGACGAAAGCATTTTTAACGTGCGTTTAGCCGCACGAAATCACGGCCGTGCTAGCAGCAAATGACGTCCAATGCCGGGGAACATACGACGAACGGCCGCACGAAAGTTCGTCCGTGCAACGCAGGTGGCAAACAAACGCATTTTTTCGAGAACGTCAAACCGCTACTACTGACGTACAGAGTGCGCTGCGCCCGCATAGCGGCGTGTTTGCGTGATTGGGAGACGTCAGACGCTGCACACGTCCGGCCAACATAACGTCCAGACGCAAAAAGTGTTTTATTGATGATCCGTACAAAATCACGGACGAAAATGCGCATCGTATGACCGCTATCGCGTATTCCCTGAAAAAATACGTCCATTCATTCGAACGCACTTTTTCACGGACAACGCGAAAAATGCGTTCGTCTGACCCTAGCCTTAGACGTTAACGCGCATCGTATGCACGAACGTCGTAATATGACATTCAGAGCGAAGGGTTTTGCCGCTCGCGTTATTGCGCTTTTGTGCGCGCAAAAAAGTGTGCAAAGAATGTAATAGAGCCCTTATATTGTTGGTTCTCTCACAATCAGTAGCTTGAAGACCTTCTGCTACTAAAATAGTAGACTTGTTTATCTAGGAAATGCTTCAACAAAATAACACAAGTCAATGCAGAACAGAATGAAAGCATACCTTCCTAAAGGGTCTACTCACAAAGCACCAACATTTCAGTGAAATTTTCACTTCGGCGATTCCATTCTGCCAAAACTTCAGTGATTTAACTATTTAGCAAATGGTTACCATAGTGCACCGAAGTTGGAGTCAACAAATCCCCATGAAAAAGGTTTGGAACGTCACTGAAGAGCATCGAAAGAGTGCCGAAATGGCCTTGGGGATTTCCACCGTACAGCAAAAAAAAAAGGAACTCTCCTTTTCTCCTAGTGGGTTTTTAAACCAATAAAAATGTAATCAAAATGTGTCTAGATAATAAAAAAGTGACAAAAAGCCTTGCACTTTAAGGCAGAAAAGAGAGCATGAATAAAACTTAACATTTATTAAATAAAGTAATAAGAAACAGTGAAAACAATCAGTGCACTGATCACAC
The DNA here is from genome assembly GCA_009667805.1 of Leptobrachium leishanense. NCBI lineage: Eukaryota > Metazoa > Chordata > Amphibia > Anura > Megophryidae > Leptobrachium > Leptobrachium leishanense. The sequence continues at coordinate 121,855,250 of CM019067.1, read as the reverse complement.
ACACAACACAAACAGTAACATTAATTGAGTTGATTGTAGAGTGGACATTAACAAGAGGGTCATAAGTAAACCACTCCCCATATGGAAGATGGAGAAAAAAATTATATCAAAATTTACCATGAAATCATCACACTGCCGGGAAGAACTTCAGAGATAGAAAAAATAATAATAAACTCACTATGGTACTGAGTGAGTTATTTAAACAAGAGTGTCATAAGTAGACCACTCCCCGTGTGGAAAATGGAGAAAAAATTATATCAAATCATCAAAAAATCATTTTTTTCTCCATCTTCCACACGGGGAGTGGTCTACTTATGACTCATGCTCTCTTTTCTACCTTAAAGTGCAAGGCTTTTTGTCATTACTATCTTATACGGGTTATCCCCAACATTGGGAGCGTGTGTGCGATTATTATTACAAGCAATATCGATTCCATGTCTTGATTTCACTAGGGAACTCAAGTTTTGTGTATAAATAATAAAAAAAGATTGAAAATAATAAAAAATAATTTAAATGTCTGTTACAGAATGAATAAAAACGTCTTTTTAAAAAATTGGGAAACAAACATTGCGTCTAAAAGTTACAAAAAATTCAAAAAGGCGTTCTAAAAGTATATGAAATAAAAAAAGCTTTTGTTGAAAATGAAAAAAATAAACAGTCTTTCTAAAAAAAATTTAACATTATATACTTTTTTTACATTTCCTCCTATGGGATTTGCCTGTTTAAACCTGCTGAACTGAAACACCAAAAATCAGGGCATTTCGCCAATTATTCAGTGCAGTTTGGCATTCTGTGAATAGACAAACCAGTACTTCACTATGGGACATTTTTGCCTTTTATTATAAATGGATAGATTTTATTAGGCAAAATAGGGATGCCGAACTCTGGTCCCCAGAATGCTGATTGCCTATATTTCCCAGAATTCTTCCAGACTGCTATAGATGGTGAGAGAATAATGGGAGTTGTAGTTGAGCAACATTTTCCCATTACAAAGGTCATGGGTTCCAACTAATTGTGTTAAATGTTGTTGTTTGTCAATAATACCATTATAAAACAACATATATGACATTAGGAAAAATTTAAATATGCCATTTAGTAAACGGGTGTAAAAATTACATTAGCGCAATCCTTTATCTAAGTATTTAAGATCATGTTGACCATATAATTAAGTTTATTGCCGAATGGAGCATCTGCCATTTTTGCTTCCTATGCCACATTTTTTTAGCAAATCACCAAGTCTCACAAATGGTAAATGAGGCTCATGTTAAATACAGAAAAAAAGTACACTTTTAGTTTTGTAGAGCATATACAATACAGTAATTTATAGATATGTTGCGGAGACAAACAATGTGTACGTGTCTTACATGACACATCAGAATGCAAATGCCAGACGAACTTAATAAAAAATAATAATATATCCCCACAGGTGAAAAAAAGGCTAGATGACTTCCGAAACTGCTTTCTATATGTGCAAAATGTAAAAAGGCCTTAATCTCATGAGACTCTTTGTCAAAAGATGAAAGATGTGGTGTTTAAAACTGCTGGTTATTTTTCAAAAGGTTGCAAAATGCCTTTCTCTATTTTTTAACAGCTTGGAGGTATCATATCTTTTATGTTGTACAGATTCTTTACATAAAATAGCAAAATGACCTTTAGTGTGAATTTCCTGCTGTTTTTCTGTAGTGTTGTTTTAAAATTTTAATTTACAGCAATATACTTAATTCAAGCAAGAAAATGTATTTTTATTATAAAATGTATTTTTAAGGTCTATTAACTGTCCAGTTCTGGTTGGCAGCGAAACCTTGTGCTTGTCAAGCCAGCACACGTAAAATCGAAGGTGAGCTTCAATAGTGCTAATGAAACAATAGGCAACCCTAAACCTGGATGCGATACCAGTCCTTATGGTGGCTGGGTTCCGCAACAACTGGAGGTGAACCTATAAGGCAGGGACACTCAAACAAGGAAGATAGGAACCAGTCCTTAGAGTGGCTGGTATAAAGACAGGTAGGTATGGAGTAGTCTGATATGAGGCAAAGTGGGGAGTATGCAGAAAGCAAAGTCGAGTACCAATAGTCGAGTCAAGGGAATTAGAAGTACACAAGTCAAAATAGAAAGCTAGGTCATACACAAAATATCCGTCAAAGGTGAAATACACAAGCACTTAAGGGTCAGACTAGCAGAACCACGAAAGGGCAGTGAGGAATGACCAGAGCAAGTTTAAATCCTGCGCCCTGCCTTCTGATTGGCCCAGCGGGTCACATGCCGCATGGAGACCCAAGTGGGAGCGTGATGACGTCGCGCCGCCGGTGGAGCTAAATCCGGAGATGCCGACGGCGCGCGCGCATACAGCGCAGGGACAGAACGCGGGGGAGATGCCGACCCCGGAGCCGCGGGGAAGGGCGCCGGAGCTGCACCAGCCGCCGAGGCGTGACAGTGCTATGGCTGCTTTGGCAAGTGACCAATTGGTTGCAGAGGCTTGATCTATTGAATACACAAATGTTAGCTGTAATGTAGTTGTTTTGTGGTGTTTTAGACTACTGTATATGCTGGTATGATATATATATATATATATATATATATAAATTTGATAGGCCGTGTTAGTCCAGTTGCCAAAATCACGAGTATAGCAGTACGTAGTGATACCTTTTTTTTATTGGACTAAGGTTACATTTAAAAGACAAGCTTTCGAGAGTATTCCTCTCTTCCTCAGGTCTGGATGCTAACTGATCAGTTCCTAGAATTGAACATTAGGACATTAAGGGTCACATGGGTGGGGGGGTTAGATGTCGTAAAAAGTGAGAGTCAAATGGTATGTTCAAAATGGGAAAATAAACGCATGAGGGAATCTTGGGCCCATAATAAAACAACAGAGATAAGATCATACAACCTAGAATGAAAACAGGAGGAAAAAAAAGGAAAAAGAAACAAAATATCAGCCAGAATTAAGAATGTTATGTGACGTTATGATAATGGCTTGAATGCCAGTAAGGGGGGCTGTGGGAATATTTCTTTGCGCACAGGATCCTCTGTGACCAGTGGCTGCAGATCTTTGATGATTTTGCGAATTCCCTCTAGAGTTGGGTTGTAGGAAAGAACTAGACACACGGATCCCTCTAGTTGTTTCCTACAACCCAACTCTAGAGGGAATTCGCAAAATCATCAAAGATCTGCAGCCACTGGTCACAGATTTATATATATTTATATATATTTACAGGATATATATATATATATATAATTTTTTTTAGTAAAAATATGAAAAGTGAATTGTGCACAATAATTTCTCTCTCTATCGTTTTCAGAAATTCCAAACGAAAGGTCAATTGTGATTTTAAAAATACCATCCCATTCTTCTTCCACTTTCACCCAGCTGTACACTAGTGAACTCTTAATGCTCTTCAGTGTAAAACTCGCTTCGCTGCCAACCACTGACCATAACACTACACAGAGCCCCTTAACCCCTTCACTACTGATATCAAAATATCTTGGGCTTCAAAAGGCACCATCTGGTGCCCCAATATCGAGATATCTCGATATGCTGATTCGCAGCCCAAAACCAAATGAAATTTGTTTTCTTCAAATTAAAATTAGTTTGCTTTTGGGCTACAGAAGGTGCCCCCAAAAGTTTTAGCCCAGTCAGTATAATGCCCAAAGAGCTAAAACTGTAACATCAGCTGGTGAAAGCTCTGAAATATTGGGCTTTCAGCAGCCGATGCAGGGAGAAAAAGAAGAATATAGACCAGCCGCTCAAACCTCTGTAACTCACTTTGGCTCTAGATGGCGCCAACTACTGGCCAAAATAGGTTATTTACAGTAAGAGAGTGTCAACATGCTGTGCCCTGCCCCAGGGCGTACCACGTGATAGCAGCCGTCCTCTTCTTCCCTCGGCAACTGGCCAGCGAGCAGCGTGGAAGGTGCTGCCGGGCGACATAGACGGTGTGGGACGTGACAATGAGTCCAAATGGTAGCTTTCAGAAAATGTATTATTGATTTAACACACTTCTCCTAATGATCAGACTAGTCAATTGACACTTCTGGAAAAAGAGGATATCATGCTTTATAATTTTTGCACTATATAGAATATGTCTATATAAAAGGAAAAGGTCAAGGGACGATTAAAATAAAATAAAACATTGTGTTATAGTAACTTATTTATTATTCATTTAAGCCACTGAACATGAGATTGAATGATCACACATACAACCAGATTTCGCTGTTCATCACAAGAGGGGATTTGGCATGCAGCCACAAATGATTTTTATATTCTCAGCATCTGTGTTTCATGTAATCTCAAAGGTAGCACAAAGAGATACCTGTGCATGAACCAATTTGACTTTGGACCCATAGATGGAGTTATGTCTGTGACGACATATATGTTTGCTATATATATGATATATATGTCTTCTTCTGTGTTATTTCTGACAAAATAAGAAAGCAGAATTGGAAATTATTTAGCATTCGGAGATAATAATGTTTTTAAGCACCCACTAAGTTACTTTTATTACAAAAATAGAAAATATCAAGGTCCTTTATCAAATTATTGTTGAGGGATAAATCATTTGAAGCAATACATTTCACCAGTTTAGCATTCACTTACTGTCACCATGTATGTGAAGAGCTTTTCACACACAGAATAAGTCATTGATTGTAAGAAGGAAGAGGCAGTAGAGACACATTTATGGTTCTTAAAGTGGAGAATTTAAAGCAAAGGGCTCAAGAGAGGTAGAAAAAAAATAAAAATAATATAAGTACAGAAAGTAGAGAACGTAGGAAAATCACAAAACTACAGTGGTGACGCGTGAACTCAAGACATAGCTAAAAGGTAAATTTGCCTAGTCCATAAAAACTAGTTCAGGGTGCTTGAGGTACAAACCAATGGGGAATAAGCCGAATTACTAGAAATCATGCAACAAACAGAGAGCATACATTCAATGTATAGGAAAGTTATCAATCGCTGCCCAGGGCATCACTGCTTGATGTCCGAGAACTAGAGTAAAAAGGAAAATACATATTGCAGTTACAGTCAGTTTGAGCAGAGGGTGTAGCATCCCTAATACAGGAATATATAGTTCATTTGGCAATCTCAGGTACCCGTACCAGCCAAGCAATTTAACCCCTTCACTGCTGAGGCATTTCACCGCTGTGTGCTGAGCTTATTTTTACCGCTTTTGCTCATCATGTTTAAACGTGATTTGAAGCCTTATTTTATTATATGACCCAGACATATCATATATCGTTCTTTCCGGCAGACTCGGCAGATTCATAATATATAATTTTAATATGTAAATGTCATGTCCTGCCTGTATATCATCTACAGCGTGTAAAGTGTTTTTTTTTTCACATTTTATCACATGAGCGTTTGCAGTTATATTTTCTATGGGGTGCGCTTGTACAAAAATTAGGGGGAGTAATTACATTTTTGGGGGGGGAATAACGTGATTTTTAGCAAACGCATGAACCCCATAGAAAAAAATCATTAATGCAGAATCATTGTTCACATTATAATTGAAATGTGAACAATATTGCTGCATTAATAAGAAACGACACACAAAAAAATACATTTTTTTTTTTTTATTTATTTATTTATTTTAATTTTTTTTTATTTTATTTTTTACTTTTAACATGGTCATGTTTGGTATCATTCAAAAGGCCATGCTCAGGCCTTTCGAATGACACCCTCCATGCTACCTGCCATGGTTCTGGAGATATTGTGGTTCAAAACAACCCCTTATCTCCACCAGGGGATTTCCTTGGGAAATCCCCTAGCAACTAGGGGTTCCCCAGCTATCTGACGTCATCGCGCTATGCACGATACGTCAGGAGGCGAGGCGGAACCCGGAAGTGGAGCCGCCATCCAAGATGGCGGCCCCCACTGGAGCTAGATTGGGATGTGGCGCTGAACGGCGCTGCATCGCGATCTGGCATGTAAGGGGTTAAAAAAAGGCACTGCTTTAAAGGGCAGACACTGCCCTTCAAAGCGGTGCCTTTTTTTTTACGTAAACCCGACCGATCGGGAGGGATAGGGATCCAAAAGGTTCCCCCTCCCTTTCAGGCGATCTCCCGGCATTGCCGGGGGTCGCCTGGAAATGACGTCATCACGCATGGCGGAATGACGTCATTAATATTGGGAGGGGCTTAATGAGAGAAATCTCAATGTATCCTTCCTGGTAAAATACTTTATAAATAAATAAATAAATAAATAAACTTCAGCGTCTGAGGACGCTGAAGCCAGAACGCCGCGGAACCCCGGACAGAGAGGTGAGTCTCTCCGCCGGGGCTCCCGCTTGCGGATGACGTGTAGGGAACGTCCTCCGCATATAGCAGGAGTCAATGAGGACGTTCCCCACACGTCATCCACAGCAAAGGGGTTAAAGAAGAGGGAGGGAGCTACTGCATCCGACAGGGAAAACAAACATCGCAGTGGCTCTGGGTAATAATTGCAGTTGCCGTGTCCGGCAAAATGTTAGTGATTTCAGTAGCCAGTTAAAACACATTTGGCAGCCAACAGTTTCAAGCGGTGGGAGTCAGAATTCTCCAGTGTCTCCTAGCATTTGTGGTGTTGGAAAGCTCAGGATTCTAGGAGTTCTAGGAGTTGTACTTTTATTGGCATGTGAAAAAGTAGATTTGACAATATTGATCTTATTGTATTTTCTGCAAAGAACTTAGAGGGACTAATTGAAGAGCCAATGGAGCACAAATATGATTTTATCATGACTACATTAATGCAGCAGTAGCAGTGTAAGGGAATGCAAATCTCTATATTTATCACTACTAATACATTTGGAAGGTACTTACAGCATTTCTTAAATCGATGCATTAATTTTCCAAAATCTGTATTATTGTCTTTGTCTGCATTTGTACATTCCAGCAAGTTGGACACAATGGTTTGATATGGCTTTCAGAGACAGCTTTTTTCCCCTTTAAGCTGGCCCCCTTTATCATCTTGCAGAACCCATTTCAGTCTTTTTCTAACCATTCAAACCCTGTATCGGTTGCCTCCCAACCATCCCCAGACCCTATGTCAGTCCTCTTCCACCCCTTTTGACCTACAATACAACATTTAAATATAATTTATTAATAATGGTGTCCTACTTTTAATCTACTCTTCTCCATGTCACCAACTTGAAGTGATCTTTTAATGATGTCCAAGACTTTGCTCCTCAGTCTGTGAAACCGGGAGAAATGTCATGTAAGTGTATCACATTTCCATGCAGCCAGCAACTGCTTTACTGCACATCTGTGATAGAGAGCAAACAATAATTTTAAAGAGAACATACTGGGGTGGATTTGACCCAATTCATCTACCCCCAGATAATTTACTACACAGTTCCAATGCCTATGTATACACAAAAAAATATATGTACTGTATATGTATATGTGTATCAAATATATTTTTTGTTATGTATTTACTAGTATTCCACAGTCTTACTATGAGTGAACTCAGCTACAGATGTGCACCGCTGAAAATGTAATTTCGTTTAGGTTTTTTTTTCAGGTCTTTTTTTTTGTTTCGGGTCGTTTCGGACCGTTTTCGCTTCAATTCGGGGATTAGATTTGGTGATTCGATTTTGATTCGAAATTTCAGATCGAGTCGAAATTTTGGATCGATTCGGCGATTCGGGTCATTTTGGCATTTGGATCGTTTCGGCGATTCGGTGATTGGGGTGATTCGGTTCAGTTTGGTTTTTCGTTTTTTAATGAGTTATTTGGTTTTTTATTGCTTATTTAAGAATGGGAAGTAGATTTACTACCAATAGAATGAAAGTTCCTTTATTTATTCTTTTAAGATTTTTTAAGCATTTTTTAGGTGAAATTTTAGGTTTCTTAACTTCTTTTAAAGAAACAAGGCTTTTTAACCTATAGGTTTCAATGCAGCATATGATTCCACACACTGCCGGGCAGCACCTCTACGGTATAATTAATGCAGCATATAAATCCGCACACTGCCGGGCAGCACCTCTACAGTATAATTAATGCAGTATATAAATTCCCCACACTGCCGGGCAGCACCTCTACAGTATAATAATGCAGCATATGAATCCGCACATTGCCGGGCAGCACCTCTACAGTATAATAATGCAGCATAAAACGAAAAACCAACTGAACCGAATGATCCGAAATGATCCGAATCACCGAAAAGATCCAAATGCCAAAATGATCCGAATCACCGAATCGACCCGATTTATCAAATCGACCTGAAATTTCAAATCATCCGAAGTATCGAATCGAATGACTTGAAATTTCGAATTGATCAGAAATTTCGTGTGGTTGACATTTCGGATTTGGGATGCCCTCGGAAGCACGAAAATGGTAAATTTCATCTGAAAATCGATTCGTTACAAGACGAATTGCACATCCCTAACTCAACTTCAAAAATAATGGACCATTTCTATGGCTGCAAAAATGTACAGCATATTCTGGTAATTACAAGGTTATGTGAAATCACTTTAAGCTAAAAATTACATGTCTAAGCATATTTACATGTTGCTAACAAATCCTTTTTGTTCATTACATTTACTTTATTCTTTGCACCTGCATGTTTTAGATCTCTGGCAAATGATCTACATAAGCATGTAATTAGACGGAGTACTTATTTTACATAAACTTTGCTTGTTTACTTCCCCCAAAGGAAACTAAATTCGTATTTACAGATCAAGAACTCCTCACACAATGTACAGTGCAATAAAAACATTTGCTTAAAATTTAAATTGCCTGTCCTCCTTGGACAGTTTCTCACGGGGAAAATTAGGAATTCAATAATTTCAGTTTAGCATTTTTCATATAAAACATGTTTAATATCGGTACGGTTGCACTGGGTTACATTACGGCTACATTTTTGTCTTGTTATGAAGAATTGTAGAAAATTACAGAAATGCAATATTGTGGTTTTATAGAAATCTTTGTCTAAAAAAACTTTTGCCATCACTTTCTTTTAATTTGCCTATAATTTACACTACAGTGGCACAACGAAAAGGCTAAAAGGGTTATTCAAAGAGCCCCGAATTGGCCACAGAACGGTGCAATTTTGTGGCCATTTGGCTATTCAAAGAGCTGGCGATTTGCCAAATATTAGCTAATTGCCAGCAAAATACGGTGACTAATATTTACAGGCATTTTCATACACTATATTTTTTAAACACGTAGCTTTTTTCTCTACCCCTTTTCGGTGGCTTTTTGGCTTTTTCTGGCGGCTGGTCGGCAGGTCGTTGGCAGATTGCAGATCAATTCGGTGATCTGTTCAGCAGGTCATCGGCATTTTTCAGCAGGTTTGCGGCTGTGTTCGCCGGTTTTTAAAATTGATCTGGTGGTGTTTTGGATCGATCTGGCGATGCTTCGAATCGAACTGGCGGTTTTGCGGCGATTTATTGCTTTGATTCAGTGGTTTGAGGATGCTTTCGGTGGGTCGATTCACCACACTTTGGGGACCCTGCGGTGAATGCTGAATTCACTGCAGGGTTGGCGAATTTAAGTCGCCAAAGTGCGGCGAACGAGAGAGCACCGAAATGTCGGTGACATTTCGGTGCTCTCTGAATAACCCCTATAATGAAACCCTTGGGCTTGCTGTACCCTAACTTTCATATCAAAAAGCAACTTTCATATTTAAATTATGGAGTGTGTGCTGTCTGGTCTTTGTTATAGTTATTGATATCAGATCCAGATTTAAATAACTGCCTCTATAGAGATATATATTAACAAAAAAATATATAGCAGAGCACTCTGGTGTCCTGAAAAAATATTATCAGGGTTATTCAAAGAGATCCGAATTGTGTGCCTGAAAGGTAACCGAACAGTGAAATTCAGCGTACAGTTACCTTTCCTGGCCATTTGGCTATTTAGAGAGCAGGCATTTTGCCAAATGTTGGCAAATTGCCTGCACATACGGTGCCTGTTTGTTGCCTGTTCGAGGGCAGTGAAATCCCCATAGAGAAGCAATGCTTCATCTATTCAGAGAAGAAAAACCAGCAGGGAAAAGTAGCCGAATTGCCCTGCTGTTCGGTGGTTTCATTCGACAGGTTTATTCAGGCGAATCCCATAGGCTTCAATGTTAAAAATATTCCCATTTTAATTCAATATCTAATAAACCGTTGATTATAATATTCTGCAGTAAAAAGTCTCTTTATGTATAGATTTTTTTGGATCTTTTAGGCATTTTTCGGGATTTTTTTGCAAAAAATTTTGTTCGTTTTTTTTTTTAAATGTTTTTTTCTTTTTTCTGTAACAGCCCTTTTTATTATCATTCATTGAATCTTATGTGTAAATTCCAGACATTTTCGTTCTGCAGTTTTTTTGCAAACAGCATTTCACTTTTTCGGGTTTCTCCGACGTGTTCGACGGGGGTTAATCCAAAGGTTTTTGCGGGTTTCGGTGTGCGTTCGCCGGATTTTGCAGTGAGTGTTCGGCGGGTTTGCGGTGGCTTTTCCCTGCACTACGACGGCCCTGTGGTGCTTGCTGAATACACCGCAGGGTCGCCGAAATGGGATCGCCAAATCGCACCGAATCGAGGAGAACGGAAAGTCACCGAACGTGCGGTGACTTTTCGATTGTCTTTGAATAACCCTGATAATGTTACCGCTCTGGTGAAGGGTGCAAATGCTGGTCACAGGAAAGCCAACACTATAGACTTGTAAAGCGAGTGAAAGGAATCTGGCACTCCTACTGGCTTGACAATGGCCAGTGATGTGGCCACAGTTTAAACCATAATAAACCTGCTTTACTTTGCTTCGGAGCGCCAGATTCCTTTACTTTCTTTACAGGAATGATTGAAACAGGAAGCACAGGATTCTTTTTTTCCCAATCTTTATTCCTTAAAAACTTTACATGTTTCAGCAATTTTGCTAACACAATGTACAGATAGATTTTAGAGACCTATTCAATAAAAATATATTTTTAGCACGACAGGTGCACTTTAAACATTTGTAAGAACTGCAACAGGAGAATGAAACAGATGAAGAAAATTGCCTTTTTTTGTGTTCGTATTTGACATTTTCCATCTCTTATAAATTCACCATAGTCATACAAAGCCCCAGCATTAAATTCAAAATTTTAAAAACATACTACTACAATTTTGGGAGTAAAATTGTCATGTTAGAAGAATTGTGATAAAGTTTTACAGTGTAAATTGGCAGCTACATAAATTGGCAGCTCCTTAAAGTAGCTTACCTTAATTAAAGTGACAGAAGCTGGGCAAAAAAAATCCCAAACTGAAAAGGCGATATTTTGCTAAATACGACATTATGATGCAACTAAAACCTTGACAAACCTGTACACATGGGGCTATATTACATTCTCTGTGCAATTGCGCTCGTGCAGCGCAATTTTTTTGCGCGCATTGTCCAGGGTTATCGTGCGAAAATTAACAAGATATTTGGATCTGAACGCATTTTCTCATCTGTCAAAAAATAACATTAGTAAAAAAAACGCGCAAAACGAAGTGTAATACGCACGCAGTAACGTTGCGCATATAAATCAGTGCGCGGACTGTTTTTTTTTGCGGGATTCAGCCAATCAGAATTAAGAACCTTAATTGACTAACTAACGTTTTTGCGCCTGTCAAAGTAAATCTGAGTATATATGCTGCAGCAATAAAAAAAATATGCACGAATTCCCAATTTTTTTGTTTGGGTATGTGTAGAATGTGTAACTATACTGTGCTGTATTTTTGTTTCGTGCTGGTGTATTTTGTTTTGGCCAGAACGTTCAGATTTGCAGTTAACACCAGGTTTTCAAAGAAGTTAAAATTATGCGCGCAAACGTCGTTCGTAGGAAGTTGCGCATCTATTGAAATACCATCCGCTTAACGCATTTGCGTTCACAATGTTAAGTATAGGACGCGCGCAGTTCATCACGCTCGCGCAAGTCCATCCGTGTTAAACGATAACGCGCATCGTTTCTGCAAACATTGAAATACGACGTTCTGCGCAAATGGTTTTGTCCTCACGCAAGTGCGCATTTGCGTGCGCGCAAAATCGATGCGCGAGGAATTAAATAGGGGCCATGGTGTACTGACAGACTCATGAGATAATGGTATTCAAAATAAAGCTGCAACATTGAGTGAAATGGCCATGTTGTTCATTTGACCAATTTACTTCACAAAATTAGAGTAAACATGTGGATGCTGTTGGGCTGTGAAGATAGACATGAACAAATAATGAGGTATTTGTCTGCAGGGTTACAAATTTGGATTAGTATTGTAATTTTATTATCCTTTATTTCTTTAATTTCTATAGCACCACAGATTCTGCAGCGCTTTACAAGATCTTTTTTTTATACAAGGGAACTCCAATATTCAGAGTACAACCAGAGCGTGCGAGTGTGTGTGTTGCTAATATTGCTGATCATGTGATGACATGAAATGTATTAAACTCCCCTAAAATAAAAACTGTGAGATGTCTTCTTTTCAAAAATATGTACTTTTGTATAGCAATTTCAAGAGGAGGAAAGGCTGCAACACTTACACTCCCAGCATATTACATTGAGAAATTGTAGTTTTGAAACAATTGTGTACTTATTTTTTTTTTGAGAAAGGATTTTACCAGGAAGGATACATTGAGATTTCTCTCGTTTTCAAGTATGTCCTGGGTGGCGAGTATGTACCGTTAGGTGTCTTGCCCAAGGACACTTACTGGAGACGTGCTCGCTGGGATCGAACCCATGACTCCATAGGCTCCACCCAGCCGGTATTAGGAGACCTATAAGTTCTATCAATAGGTGAGCATCTGATACATAGATACCACCAAAATCAGTCAAATAAATTCATTTATTTTGATATAAATTTGCAGTGGTTTGTTATACATTATCCAACGTGAAACTATAAAAGTATGTTTTTTGCATTATTTTGTCATTTTATTATTATTTTCATAGTTATTGCTGTTGTTTTATGTGTAGACAGGAATGAGCAGACAAAGGCCTAGGAGGGGGTGAGAGTCAAAGCACAAAGGATAGCCCTATATGAGTAAGGCAGTGTTTGGAATATGGCAGGCTTTACAGATGGCCCATGACTGCCAGACCCGGACTGAGACATAAAATAGGCCCGGGCATTTTGGACTGAGCAACCCACTTTTTTTTTCTACACACTTCACATTATGTTTTATTGCTGTGGAGCACTGTGATACCCTCATACACACCGCACATTACTGTGGAGCTTGTGATACCCTCATACACACCACATATTATAAAGGGGTTATTCAGAAAGCATCGGAATGTTGGTACTTTCTCGTGTAGTGCACTTTGGCGATTCCATTTTGCCGACCGTGCGGTGGGTGAATTCATTATTCACCGTAGGGTTCCCGAAGAGCATCGAACTTAGAGCCATTGAAAATGTGTCTGAATAATTAAAAAAGGCCCTTTAAAATTAATAAAAAGGTCTGTTAAAGAATAAAAAAAAATACCTCTTTAAAAAGAATTGGTCAAATCTATTTTCCCTATGGGGTATATAATGTAAATCTTTTTTGGGGGGAGGGTGGTTTGGGGAAGACAAGCGAAAGGGGTTATTCAAGAAGAGCTGAACTTGCGACCGAATTGCACCAAACGGTGCAATTTCATGGCAGTTAGTCTATTCAGAAATACGATGCAATTCATCTCAGATCGCTGCAATTCGGTGGCCTTCAGCAGCAGTGAAATTCCCCATTGTTATTTACTGTTTTAGAATTTTTTAGATATTTTTCTGGATTTTAGGTGAAATTTTTGAGTCACATTTTTTTTTAATGGAGTTTTTTTTATTCTGTAACAGATGTCTTTATTATTATTTATAGGACCCTTTTTGATTATTTCCCTGAAATTTCATGCATTTTTTTAAATGCCTATTTTAAAATTGTCGCTCTTTTTTTCTTTACCCTCAGTTCAACGGTGTTCGACGGCTGATCGTTAGAAGGGAAGGCGCGTTTGGTAGTCTGTTCGGTGGATCATGGGCTGCGTTCAGTGGTCTGCATCTGCAGGTTGATTGTCGCATTTCAGAGGCCCTGCGGTGAATTATAAATAACTGACCGGCTTCCTCTGATTGGGTTACAAGCGCGCCGTATGGTTGCCCGCCATCTTGAAGTCCCAGTTGCTCGGTATGCTTGATGGCCAGTCCGGGCCTGATGACCACCCATGACAATTGCAGCCCACCGGTCTGGTGACCATAGTGATGACTGAGTATACCTATGTGGTATTGGAAAAAAGTGCTACCTAGCATTTTAAAAACAAAGTTTAGTCTGTAGGAGTGCATCAAATATAAAAGCAGATAATAATGACTGAATATAAACATGTCAAAAACTGCGGAAATTCTGTTTTTTTTTTAACACAAATAACGAGCAAGCATGTTAGACCTGAAGGGGTTAAACATAAAAATAACTACAATCACAGCCAATTTTCAACTAAGATGTTTTCTAAGAGCATTATTTTTTGTTTTGGGCAAATTTTTACAAGACGTCAAAGTAGATAAATGTATTTGAGCACATAAAATAACTCTGACTCAATCACTTGCAACAATTATCCGGGATATTATTACTACTTTTCCATTGAACAAAATAATACATAACATCTGTATACAGTTGATTCTTGCTTAGCTCTATTGACACGAATAGATAATTCACCAAGGAATACACTTGTTTATTTTGACAGTGATGACATGTTGAGAAAATTACTTGTTGGAGGGTACAGAGAACGCAACCCCATGATACAACCAAATGCTAAGTCAAACAAAACAACTGAATTTGACAGCATGCTACTTAACCTTATAATCTCATAAACATATGTTGTCATGCATGACATGACAGAATCCAGTCTGAATGTGCTAATAATTGGTTTTATGGGTTGTTTTAGTGAAACAATTGGCTTTTGTATAGAGAGATAAATGATGTACTATTAGCTACACTGCTGGCTCAGATTTAGAACAAATGCTGAGAAAACTATTTTAATAATTAAGAAAAGTATAATCCTTTTTTATTCAGCTATATTTTATTGGGACAGATATACACATATACAACTATTTAATCTTGAAAAATTCAGAGAGTCAAATAAAGTCTCCAAATGACCCAGAATACATTCATATGTAATATATGTTTGAAACAGGTGATCACATCAAGCGCATGAACCAGAACACTAAAAAAAAAAAGTCAAAGCATAGATTTAGGTATTAGGAGAACTAAAATGAAGTTCAGCCTTTACAGGAAACTATTGTAAAGGAGGTGAAGGATACTGTAACGGTACCGGCTACACGCTGGTAGTGCAGCAGTTTTAAACATCAGCTTTTCATTGCAAAGTCTATGAACTGCTTGCTTTCGGATGCCAGCTGTGTACAATATTATATGTGTCAGATCCTTGTTGATGTGTCTCAATGTGACATGGCTATTGTAATTTTTATTGTGAACTAGATGATATTAATTTCATTATGAATTATCTGCTAGCAAATATGATTAAATAAACCATTGTTTGTCTTAATAGGGTTATATTCTGCTCTTTTACCACTCTATCAAGTATATAAATGATAGTCGTTGGAGTCCAGGGACTAGATGCTAAGGCTGGTGTAAGCTTCCCCAGAGCTCTGGGAAACTTGGAGCTCCACATACTTCAATGGCTTTGGTAAGTTTACCAGCGCTCTGGTTAGGTTTACACCAGACTTGGAATCTAGTCTTTGGTTTCCTCACAGTTGTACTAGAACTAACCAGCACAATAGCCAGAAATGTGACTTTGAGAATGAGACGGAATGAATGAGGTAATGAATCAAATCTTGGAACCAAGATTCGGACAGAACACAGCTGCATATTGTCATAGCAGGCCCCTGATTACCATAATTTGGTTATAGTTACAGTTACAAGTATTTATAAAGCGCCAACAAGTTCCGTAGCTCTTTACAATGGGTGAGACAGAATAAGAAATACACATACAAGTTAAACACACAGGACAGTAGGGGAGAGGACTCTGCTTGAGAGATTTCAATCTAAGAGGAGAGGGGTGATACACTAGGTGAGAGTAAATAAATAATGTGAAGTAAAGGGGGCTGTGGGGAAAATGGAGCAATAAATTTACAGTGTAAAAATCATGGAGTGAGCCGATAGGTTTCTCTAAAGTAATGTGTTTTCATAGACTTCTTGAAGGACTGGAGTTTCAGGAATAGACTTATGTGGTGGGGAGGGAGTTCAATAATAAAAAGTGGGCAGCTCTGAAGGTGAGAGTTGGGGGTGCGGGTACGAGGAAATGACAACATCAGATAATTGGAAGAGCAAAGTGGATGGGATATACCTGCTAATAATGGAGGAGATGTAGGCAGGGGTGCTGTTATGGAGAGCTTTTATGTGAGAACTGTTATTTTGATTTGGATTCTAAAGGGAAACTCTAAACAGGATGCCAGTGTAGAGATTGACAAAGGGGCAAGGCGTGGGAGGTGCGAGAAGTGAGGTGGATGACATACTGCAGAGGGAGAATCTGAGATCTCTTAAAACCAGCGAGAAGGGGGTTACAGTAGAAAAGGTGGGAGATAATAAGAGCTTGGATTAGCATTTTAGTAGAATCCTGATTAAGAAAACGGAGGTATAGTGCAATGTTTTAGGTGAAAGTAGCAGGATTGGTTAGCGACTAAATGTGAGGAGTGAATGAGAGATCAGAGTTGAAGAGGACAACGCGGGAATGAGCCGGTGAGGTAGAAGTAATGGTGGCACCATCCCCCTGAATGGTGTGTGAACATGCAGAAGAATAAAACTGAGCCCAGATAAAGATTTTTCCTCATTACTAGACTCATAGAAATCAAGCAGTGGATAAAACAAAGCTGAGTAAAACTAATAAAGATTTTTTTTCTTCACGTTGGATGAATGAAGACAACTAGTCAACTTTTCTGCTGAAAACATTCATTTTTTAAAAAGGTACTAGCATCAAGTGTTCTTCGCTATTTTATTGCTCATCAGTTGTCACGAATGGTTTATACTAGAGGTGCTTGACCTTGGACCTCTAGATGTTTTTGAACTACATTTCCCACAAGGCTCTGCTGACCTAATTAGTGGCTGGGTATCTTGGGAGATGTTCTTCCAAAACATGGAGAGCCAAGGTTGAGCATTCCTGGTTTACACATACAGGGTTATTCAGAGAGCACCGAAATGTCACCGTCACAAATCAACCCGCATAACGAATAAAAAAAATGCTGCAAAACCGCCAAATCAATCCAAAAAAACATCGCAAACCTGCGAAATGCATCCGTCGATTGGCCGCAAAACTGTTGAATTGATCTGAAAAAAGTTGACTGTAAGGCTCACACCCTTTTTGCCTGCTGCTGATGCCAGTATCTGACTTTATACACTGACCTAGCTCCAGCAAACTCTTTCCTTGTAAATTCTCATGTTTGTCATTTAAACTTTGTTGCTCCATCCAGGTTCCTGGGCTCCAGTCTGGACTTTCCCTGGATTCCATAGAGCACCAGGTGTGGCTTATTTCCACCTGGGAGGCCTCCATAAATAGGAGCTACTCCCGTCGGAAAAAGCAAACAAGCTGCCGAACAAGGGTGAACGAACAAAAAAAAAAAACACTGCAACTTTCAAAAGGCATTTAAAAAAAATTACTGCATGAAAATGCCTGGAAATATTATATTATGTTCTATGAATAATAATAAAAAGGTCTGTTGCAGAAGGAAAAAAAAACGCTATTATAAAAAAAATCTGAAAACTAACATTTTGCTGAAAAAATATCCCAAAACAATGCATAAAATCCTAAAATATAGACTTTTTGCTGCAAATGAAAAGAATAAACTGTTGAATAAATATTTAAGTAAAACAGGGAATATTTTTAACATTGAAATCTATGGGATTCGCCTGTTTAAACCTGTCGAATGAAACCACCGAAAATCAGGGCATTTCACTGTCATTTCAGTGCTGTTCGCTGTTCTCTGAATAGATTAACCATTACTTCTCTATGGGAAGTTCACTGCCACTGAAGATCAACATAATTCGCTGGCAATTTGCCAATATTTGTCGTACTGCCAGCTTTTTGAATAGCCGAATGCCCCCCTAAATTACACCATACAGGGGAATTGAGCGTTCGGTGTAATTACGAAGCCAATTCGGTTCTCTTTGAACCCTGATAGTGAGTAATTCCCAGGAGACCCCTCTCCACACTGTAAGACCTTTACAACCCTGAAGTCATAATTTTGTCTATTATGTTTTGGTGAAAGGGAAAACAAAAACCATTTGATGTGTTTTTAACAAATTATTTTAATCTCTTGGGTTTGAAATGCGTCAGATTTTGCTAAGCTTTCAACATTGTTTCTAGGAACAGTAGAAAGCCCTGAATAAATCTTTTCAGTTATGCATTTTAAAATTGCATAAAATACTGTGATAGATCATAAATCTTTATACATTTTAACCTGCTATAAATAAAGAAGTCAGGTCCTTGATTCCCTGCTGCTACTGTTAATATATGAATAAAAAATAAAATTATATTTAAAAAGATAGTGTTAGTTTTAATGTGCATTTTATTAAAATATGACATACACTAGCAGCTTACCAGTACCATTATATTCTATGGGGTTACGTTTACAATAGCTGTGGTTAACTTAACACCAACCTTGGAATATTACCCAGAGTGCTTCCATATGGTTAGACCACTACAGTGATACGGTCTGAAGGATATCCTTTACACATGCTTTATTATGAGGCTTATAGCATAGTGTATATATGAATGTAAAGCATTTTTTACCTACACTGGTTGAGTATGCATAATTTAAAAAATATATATAATTAAAATAAGATTTTTTTAACGATAAAAAGGACATGTGCCTTCAGATAGAACAGCACACAAGATCAAGTAATTGCTTCTCATATAGTTTTCTCACGTTCTATATAAAAACAATACCTTCTTGTAAACCTATACTTGTGTATAAAGTTTCCCTCATTCATTCTGGAGGATTACATTTAAATGCATGATTATTTCCACTCAGAAGCAGAAACTGTATTTCTATGTGTTTCTTTTTTAGATTTATTTCTTTATCAAATCTGATTACTTCTTAATGCTACCTGAGCCTGACACACAATGCATTTTTGTAGATTATATTACCAGTAGGGGAAATAACTTTGTCCATACTTTCCTAATCATATTTTTTCTGTATACTGTTAGCAAATTCAGACACCATTATTTGTTTCCATAAAATTATACTTAAAATGACATGTAAATGAACATACCCTGGTTGAATTAATTGAAAAACAGGAGTTTATTGAAAATAGACTCATTGTTTAACATGTAATTCTATACCATACATTTCTATTTTTCTTTATGGAGTGCATATGCAAACATGTAACATAGGGAGTATAATTCCTACATATTTATTTTCTGTGTTAAGCTGTATATTTGTCTTTCGTTTTTAATATCTTGCATTTAGTACTTTGTATTTCTGTACCTACTGTAAAAATGCAATGTTCCTGAAACCACGACATACTTGAAAATGAGAGAAATCTCAATGTATCCTTCCTGATAAAAACGTTTATAAATAAATAAATATGCAGGGTATTGTATTGACTGGCACACATGTTAATGCTAGATAGGTAGATATTAAAAGGACAACGAAACAATACCCTATTAACCCCTTCACTGCCGGTATTGAGATATCTTGAGCTTCAAAGGCACCATCTGGTGCCCTGATATCGAGATATCTTGTTATGCTAATCTGCAGCCCAAAAGCAAATGAATTTCGTTAGCTTTTGGGCTGTAGAAGGTGCCCCCAAAGTTTTAGCCCTGTGAGCATAAAGCCCAAAGAGCTAAAACTGTCAAACCGGCAGCTGAAAGCTCTGAAATATCGGGCTTTCAGAAGCTGTCAGCAGCGATGCAGGAAAAATGGAAGAAAATAGACCTGCTGTTAAAACCTCTGTAGCTCTATTTGGCAGTAGATGGCACCATCTACTGGCCAAATAGGTTATTGCAGTAATAGATATGTATTACGGTACAATTTATTAAAAATTATTTCTGACATTGTTTTTCTGGAAAATCACTTGGTAGTGAAGGGGTTAAGCTGGTCAAACACTTACAAAATATGAAACGCTGCTTTATCCACAGCAGAAAAAAGATGCAATTGATTTTAATGGCAGGAGATTTTATTTACATAGAATTAAGAGCTGTAAAAAAAAACAAATCCCAATGACAATGAAAGTGTTTTTTAGCGTGAAATACCAAGAATTCTAACACTAAAAAGGATTCCCTAGCCAAGGGAAGACCCTGTGAAACATGGTATCACATGTGATAGCACTCACACATGCACAGAACTTATTAAGTCGATAGGCCCTAATTAACCTCTATTACATACTTCAATCAATCTATAGCATATGTGAAAACCCAAACATAATAAAAATAACTGATACAAAATAGAGTGCGATACTTCTGATTAATATTTGGAGATCTGAAATACATTGTCAGTATGTCACCACAAAATGCACAAGAGCAGAAAACACAAAAGAAACGTGCACATGCCCAATGTCAATCACATGCAATTGAATTTCACCCTACCCATTATACAAAGCCTGACCACCACAGGACACACATATGTAATGACTGCAGTTCCTGGTGACCAGCAGCCAGAGGTTCTGCAGCATGCCCAAAATGGGTAGAGTAGATGCAGTCAGGAGCAACTGGACAAATATATAGGGCCAGGGTCACACTATTTGGCATAGGTGACGAAGAGATGAAAACCTGATCTCCAACAGTCTAACACTGCTCTATGAGCTGCTAAAAGATGACCTGAAAGTTTTATTGAGATACACAAACCATGTCATCCCTCGGATGGTCAAGTTACTGGATTCCTTAGAATTCGTGACTTGTGCCTCCTTCCAGCAAGTATAGGACGTCTCATCTGAGATGTCTTGGGTATCAAAGGCACTGTATCAGGTGCTAAAGTTCTTGAAAAAATAGTTGAGACAGTAAACCACGTTCCTCAATACTCGGTATAACCGACTGAATGTCAAGGCTTTTGCAACACGAGAGGGATGTCTCATGTTTTGAGTTCAACTGATTGTGTACATGTTGATACCACCTTGTAATAAGCACCTGTTCTTTGGTAGGAATGACACCTTTTCCATCAATGTGCAGATGGTATGTGATCCCAAGTGCAAAATAGGCAAGGTTCTGCCCTATTAACTCTTGTCTCCATGTCCCCAAATCCCTTATGGATGGTATGTTCCCTCAGGAACAGGGTCCTCCTTTCCTTTACTCTCATCTCTGTCAAGTCATTGGTTTTATAAATTTTATTTATGAAGAAATGTATCATTCCCCTGTTCACTTTCTCTGTAATGTATAATTCTAATAACAATAAAGTGACCCACAATTCTTTCATTCTCTTCATTACAGGACTCCAAATGCTGTATTCTTCCACTCTCGTTTTACACATCCCCTCTGTATCCTCACAGTCACCATCAGTTCTTCTGCTCCCCATCTCCCTATACCTCAAAGCCTTCTCCAAGTCAACCTTCACATACTGTCCTACCAGTGTATGCATAGATAGAGAAGGAGCTATCAGTGGTTCTTTTTGGAATGGGAAAATTCCATGAATTCATTCTGAGGCAACCCTTGCTTAAATTGCCCATGCATCTTAAGCATATGATGTTATGGATGTAGATAATTATTATATTATTGATATTATTATTATCATCATTTAAATAGCACTAACAGTTTCCACAGCACTTTTCATTAACCCTTTAACGCTGCGGGACGTGCTATGTCGTCCGTGCGGCTGGAGGGCTTTGAAGATGCAGAGTGTACATGTACACCCCGCTGACTTCAATGGGCAACCTCGGCCTCTACCCACAGTCGGCGCATGCTGGGCACCGTTGGCTGCAGAGAGACAGCCTGAACTCAACAGCTGTTGGCGAAGCATACCTGTACACCTTGCCAGCGTTAACCCTCGCCCGATGGGCGACACCGCTCATCCTTAAGGGGTTAAGAACTGGGTGCTAAACTAACAAACAAAAAACATTGGAATCAATGATGGGAGGTGCCTGTATAGAACAAGACCAGAAAGCAATGAAGCCAAAGAACAGAAAGAATCTAACATGGAATCATCACGCACAAATTGTTTAACCACTTCGCTGCTACGGACGCGCTGAGCGCGTCAAGGAAGTTCCCGCTGCTGTGCGGAGGACGCGCTCAGTGCGTCCGGTCCTCCCGGCAGCGAAGCGGTGGTGTGGCGGAGATCCCCGGCGGCAAACAGTGAGGAACCGACATCCGGGATGTCGGCCCTCACTGTGGGATCATGGGAGTCGCGGTGATGTCATCACGCCTGGCGTGATGACGTCACTTTCAGCGGCCGCATAGACAGCCCTTAGGAGGAGGGGGGAGAGGTCCTTAGGACCTCTCTATCTCCTCATCGGTAAGGGCTGCAGAGATAAATGAGGCACCGATGGAAAGCCCAGAGCCTGAGCTTTCCAACGGTGTGCCTCATTATAGTATAAAATGTAAACAAAAATATAAAAAAAAACACAGAAAGTAAAAAACACCACACACAGGGTCTCTAAGGGTAGTAAAAAAAATCAAAACTGCCCAGAGGCCCCCAAACCCCACATTTAATAAAATTACAATCCCCTTTTTATTATTTTATTTCACATTTTATTGTTACAGCTATGTGATCACTGTAGTAACAATGATCACTTAGCTGTCACAATTGTCACTGCCACCTCCAACATGGCCACTGAGGATACAAATATAACCCTAAAATGACCCCGTAACCTAGCGATTGACCCTCCAGCCAATCACGGGGGATGAATTTTTCCAATCTTGATAATTTTACATTTCTATCCTCAGTCTGCATGTGGATTGCGAGGTGTTAGTGTCGCAGAGGCTGTCTCCACAAAATAGGTGATAAATTGCTAATACACACATATATATATATACATATATATACACACACACATATATATATACATATATACGCACACACACACATATATATACATATTTACGCACACACGCGCACGCACACGCACACGCGTACACTCACACACACGCGCACGCTTATATATATATATATATATATATATAGAATATATATTATATACGCACACACACGTGCATATATATATATAATATATATATATATATATAATATATATATACACGCACATATATATATATATAGATACTATCAAACGGCGTAATTTTCTTTTGAAAATACATTTTCAGAAAGCAAATTATGGCTAAAAGGTTTCTAAGCGCTGAGGAAGCAGCTGACGTCCTTATGATGTCAGACTCTGATCCCAGCGCTGATGAATCTTTTGAAGATTCAGGCAGTGACTTTGTCCCTGGAGCATCATCAGATAGTGACGGTTCCAGTGACGAAGAACTACGTGATGAGCCATGGCGTGGCCGCACGGAGTTACCAGGGTGCTCCCGTGGTAGTGCAGGGACCGCACGGTCTGTAATTGCATTACCTGATCCTGCACCGGCCCAACGGCCTATTGCAGGGGTATCTGCAACACAGGCTGTGGCGATGCCTGAACCAGGATTTGACTGGACCTCCCCTAATATGGTCCAGCCAGAATTGCCACAATTTTCTGGCAATCCTGGTATACTAGTGGACACCACTAATTTTGAACCCATCAACTTTTTTCAACTATATATAGATGATGGGTTCTTGGAATTTATTGTTCAGCAGAGCAATCTGTATGCCGAACAATATTTTCAAGGTCTAGGGGCAGAATTGTTGCCAAGTGCGAGGGCACGTAAATGGACCCCAACCAGTTTGCCAGAGATGAGGAAGTTCTGGGGCCTCACTCTGCAGATGGGGATTGTGCAAAAACCCAACATAGCCTCATACTGGTCAAAAAAGAGTACCCAAACCACCCCTATCTTCCCTGCTACTATGAGCAGGGACAGATATTTATTGCTCCTGCGGTATTTACATTATAATGATAATGCAAAGGCTTTGCCCCGTGACCACCTAGATCACGACCGACTGTACAAGTTGCGGCCACTTCTTGACCATCTGATGGCAAGATTTGAAGAGTTATACACTCCAGGCCAAAACTTGTCAGTCGACGAGTCCTTGCTGCTTTACAAGGGACGTCTTGTTTTCAAGCAGTACCTCCCTTCGAAGCGAGCTCGGTATGGGATAAAACTTTATAAACTGTGCGAAAGCTCCAGTGGATACATGTATCGCTTTCGTGTATACAATGGCAAGCTGGCCCCCCCTGACTGCCCCCCGCCCTCTCCACCACTGAAAAAATAGTGTGGACCTCGCTTATCCACTATTTGGTAAAGGTTACTGTATTTATACAGATAACTTTTACACGGGTGTGCCGTTGTACAAATTTTTGTACAGCAATGGTACTGGAGCCTGTGGCACGATCCGTTCGAATAGGAAAGGCTTTCCAACAAACAGTTTGGGAAGCAAAAGAGAGGAGAAACATCTGCCTTGCGCTGCGGTGAACTGCTGGCTGTGAAATACACAGACAAAAAGGATGTGCATTTACTTACAACGATACATAATGAATGCACATCTGCAGTTCACGTCAGATGGAGAGATTCCCCTATCATGAAACCCCTATGTGTACAGGATTATAATCGATACATGGGGGGGTGGACAAGTCTGACCAGATGCTTGTACCATATCTCGCTTCGCGCAAGGCATATGTATGGTACAAAAAGCTGGCAGTCCATCTGATACAGATGTCAATGCTTAACGCATTCATCTTGTATCAGGCCACTCATGCCCGACGGATAACATTCCTAAAATTTCAGGAATCTGTTATCGAGTCCCTTCTCTGTCCAGAAGAGAATGCTCCCATTGTTGAAGAGGTGGAAGATGTAATTAGGTTGCGTGACCGCCACTTTCCTGGCTACATTCCACCAACTGAAAAAAGAGTGACCCCATGTAAAAGGTGTCGGGTTTGCGCGCGCCAAGGACGACGTAAGGAAAGCCGCCTTCACTGCCCTGACTGCCCCTCCAAACCAGGTCTTTGTGTGCCTGATTGCTTCAAGATTTATCATACAGTGACACATTACTAGTGGCATACCGGGACCGAATTGTTTCTCGGCTGAGAATAAACAGATTTCAGGTTGAGGTATGCCACTGATTTTGTGCTTCTTGATATAAATCTGGCTATAGCACCGTTAAGATCTTTGCAGATCTTGATGACATTCTGATGGACACAGTGCAGTGTAATCTGGACAGAGCTTGCCCGGATCATGCTGGCATTTATTCCTGGATAGTGCTATTCCTCTAAATTTTCCCAAATAAAAAACAAAACAAAACCAGCCCCATTATTTTATAGCAGTGTTAATTCAAGCGTTAATAAAAAAACTACCCACCACGTTTCACTACCCACTCCGGTTCAATACCCACCACGTTTCACTACCCACTCCGGTTCAATACCCACCACGTTTCACTACCCACTCCGGTTCAATACCCACCACGTTTCCCTACCCACTCCGGTTCAATACCCACCACGTTTCACTACCCACATACAGTTTACTACCCACCCCCAGTTATAATGTAATTCACCCCACATACAATAAAATAGGTTGCCCCATCCCCAACAATCTGATGTCCTCCGTACGTCAGATGTAGAAAGAAGCCTCTGAAGACAGATTTAACTGCGGTGTTAATGGTGTGTCTTCAACTTCTTTGTCTCTGCCCTTTTCTTTGCCCCTTCCCTTCACCCACTTCCCTTACCTATCTTCTTTCATGAATGGTGTGTGATTCAGTGAGTGAAACAGATGTGAATGGGGGGGTGTTTCTATTCCACCCCCTCTAATCCTCATTATCTTTCTCTTTTCCCCTTCCGTGTTTCTGCACTTTTCCCTTCTTTGCCCCCTTAACGTCATTCACTCCACTTTTACTAGCTTCTTGCATGAAAGGTGTGTGATTCGGTGAGTGAAACAGATGTGAAAGATGTGTGAATGGTCAGTAACCTGGTTGGGGCCTTGACGTGGCGTTACTGCTCACATGGATGCCCCATGTGCCAATCCAACTGATTGAGTGAATGTAAAATGTGTGGCGGGCTTGTTGTGTGTTTGTGCAGCATTTTGAGTCACTATACAATTGTTGATAGACTACATAATTGTTGAGCAAAATTCATGGGGAAAATTTTGTGAATGTTGTTTTTTTTTTTTTAAGAAGCCATACCTGCAATTAAATGTCTCTAGCTCAACAGAAAATTAAAACAGACCACATAAAGTATATATTAGGAGAAACTAGACACCCAGACGAATCAAATGAGGGGTTAAATAAAATTCTATCATAAAAATAGAGGGCGCAACAGCATGTGGAATTTACATTTATTTATTTTTTTAGCACAAATCCAAATTCCACAAGTTGCTGCGGGCTCAATATTTATGATAGAATAATAAGTAACCCCACGTTTGAATCATCTTCTGGAAGTCTACTTTGTCTGGATATATACTTTATTTGACATATTTTAGATCCCTGTTGAGCTAGAGCCATTTAATTGCTGGTATGCCTCCATTCAAAAACCGGCAATAAAAGCTTCTCTAAATTTATTTCTGCGCATGGCGCAAATTAGCGCCTGGTGCTCCATCTAGGGGGACCCGGACCACTAAACCTGGGTCTCATTTTTATCACAAGGGTTGGGGCTTTGCATTGAGCTAGAGAAAGGCCTAGTTTTCAAAGATTTTATCATGTCTGAAGTGATTGAAATAATTTTTTTTATTTTTTTTGCGCACAAATCCAATTCCACAAGTTGTTGCGGGCTCAATATTTATGATAGAATAATAAGTAACCCCACGTTTGATTCATCTGGAAGTCTACTTTGTCCGGATATATACTTTATTTGGCATATTTTAGATCCCTGTTGAGCTAGAGCCATTTAATTGCAGGTATGCCTCCTTTCAAAAACCGGCATAAAAAGCTTCTCTAAATTTATTTTGCGCATGGCGCAAATTAGCACCTCCAACGCTGCCTAAACTTGATCTATGCAATCAAATTGGATCTATTATTTTATAGGAGGGATATATTTATATAGTTAAGCAAAACAAAAATATTTTACCCCAAAAATTAATATGAAATTATGCAATATAAATCTTGACCTATTATGATTTTTTTTTTTACATTAAATATGATGTTTTTTGAATAAAGTTATGAATAACAAAATAAATTTAAAAATGTGTCATAAAGGTCTCTTTTTTTGCGGAATTTTGTCTAGTTTCAGAAAATATATAGCTTTTCAATTTCAATTGGTTTAGATATACTAATTTTATGTATTACATACAATGAGTCATGACATAAGAAAAAAGTTGATTTTTTAGATTTTTAAGAAAACTGCATATTTTTGTACAAAAAAACATGAAATATTCTCCATTACACCATTTTTAAAAAGGCACCTAATGTATCAATATATAACCACAATAGTTCTGGTCATAAAGTGTAGATAGAAAAAAATATGCAATGTTGTTCTTCTGAATTTTAACAAAATTTTACTTTTTTTCCCCCTTTTTTTTTTTAAATCTTTACTTATACACATAATAATGATATATTTTGAATCTGTGGAGTCTGCTGAAAAAAAGGATATATAATTTGTCTGGGTCATATAATAAAACTTGACTTCAAATCTCATTTAAACATGATGAGCCAAACCGGTAAACATGAGCTCAGCACACAGGCAGGAAATGCCTCAGCAGCGAAAGGGTTAAGCAATAAAGCAGAGCGCGTCGAGTCCCTACTGGTCAGCCAGTGCATGATGGTGCTCCACTGCCAGAGAGCCACTTCTCCCAAATATAGTAATATAAAATACAGGTCAGAGGGCAACTCAGTGCTGACAATAACGTTCGTCTTTAGTGGAGACAAAAAAACAAAACTAGCAACACAAATTGTCTAAGGGTCCAAGGGCTGATAAGAAAATTCTTCCTGAAGGACCACAGGGATCCAGACATATTCAGACAGTGGGAGATGTATGAGAAAACCCTCATATATGAATGAGTGTGTGGAATCCTAAAGTTTAGCCATTTAATGTTTTGTATCACTAGGAGGAACCTATCTGAGGACTTAGGCTGGGGTCAGACTAGCACATTTTTAACGTGCATTTAGGCGCACTTAATCACGGCCGCAGTAGCAGCAAATGACGCGCAATGACGGCCAATATACGAAGTACGGCCGCATGAAAGTCCGACCACGCATCGCAATTGGAAAATGAACGCATTTTTTCGAGAACGCAGAACCGCTAGTACTGACGTACAGAGTGCGCTGCGGCGGCATAGCGGCGTGTATGCGTGATTAGGAGACGTCAGACGCTGCTCATGTCCGGCCAACATAACGCCCAGACACCCAACGTTTCCTGGTTTAGATCTGTAACAAATCACACACGAAAATGCGCATCGTATGAGCGTTTTCACGCATTCCGTGAAAAAATACGTCAATGTGTTCAGACGCACTTTGCGACGGTCGCTGCAAATAATGCGTTCATTTGACCCTAGCCTTAGAGTTCTCTTGGACTCAAACTAATGTGACAGTGGCTGCCAGTTCCACAGAGAGTAAAAAGATTTTTCAATAGAAGTGGAAACAAAATGAGTGTGCATCAGTGACGTGCGGTGAGGTCAGTGGCTGGTGAGGCACTGGCAAGTATCAGAGCCAGATATACACAGGGTTACGCAGTCGCAATTTACGCATTTG
Source organism: Leptobrachium leishanense (assembly GCA_009667805.1). Classification (NCBI taxonomy): domain Eukaryota; kingdom Metazoa; phylum Chordata; class Amphibia; order Anura; family Megophryidae; genus Leptobrachium; species Leptobrachium leishanense. Next base: position 121,826,689 of record CM019067.1, on the reverse strand, counting down.
ATTATCGTTATATAGGAGAATATAGTTTCACTATTTATAAAGTAAAGTTCACATTTTTTTTTACAGTTCTAAGAGCATGCACTTACAATACTGACTAATAGAGGGCGCTATTACACCTTTTACTGTAAAGTTTGCATATTGTTTTTTAGTTCTAAGAGCATGCACTTACAATACTGACTAATAGAGGGCACTATTACACACATGCTGATTTCTGAGCTCTGCCTGCCCATCCCCCCCACGACTGACGAGGACAGTCACATGACTGTCCTGCGTCAATCAATCCATGGGGAGCTCTGCCTCCCATGGGGGGTGTTTTTTTTTAAAAAAAATATAATTGCTTGAGACCAATGGAGCTTTCTCATTGTTTCAAGCTTTCAATTGCTCTCAGTGCCTCTGGAGGCACTTAAGGGCGTAGAACCAGGAAGTCAGCTTGAGCTACTCAATTAGCGTAGTGTTCAGCTGTGAAAATTGCGTAGGCTATGCTGGCTCAGTGCTGCCCCTGCAGTCTGTGTAGTTAATCACACACACAGCAGCCGGCAAACTGAAGGTACGGGGGAAAAAAGCGGAGGACAGAGAAGCACAGCGAGGGAGCATGGAGAGGTGAGTTTGAGAACTTTTTTCAATGAATAACATTTTATTTACAGCTAAAATGCACATTACACTGCATTTTAGCTGTCTGTTATTTACAGACAGCTAAAATGCAGTGTAATTTGCATTAATATGCCCCTGCCACCCCTGACTGCACGTCCCTGGTGTGCATAGTTCCAGGGGCAGATTAATGCACATTACACTGCATTTTAGCTGGAAGTGGGGATTGACTCCTCTATGGTCCTCTTCCAATTCAATTTTTGAGTGTGACTTAAAACTCAAATTAATACCAGCAAAGCTGTCAATGTCAGAGGTCTGACTAGGTGCTCAAAGCTTTCTCAAGTGTCCAGTCAATCCAATGGCTCCTAATGCAAGCACATTGACAGCCATCTGCTGGTTGGGTATGTACAGAGCTTTACATTGCTAACCTACATCCTGGAAGACAGATTTCTGGGCAGGGTGAATCCTCTCACTCCCCTATCTAGAAAGCTAAATAAGCCTTTAAGGACACCTGAGGAGGGGGCAAGGGATCTCTTAGAAACCCATGACCATTTCAATTACATTAAATGTAAATGCTGGTGTCCTTGTAAATCTTCTATAAAGTGCATTCCTAACTTCAGAACACAATTTTGTTGTTTAAATTGAACCAAATGCATTTTTAGAGGAACAGTTTTCAAATCTAAATTATACAGTACATATGTATAACAAAAGCCCAAAGTCGATTCCAATGTTTGGGCTTACAGTATTTAAGTTAATTGTATTCAACTTAAGGTATAGATTGACCCAGGACAAAAAAATTAAGTACCCTAACAAGCAAGGATTTAACAAAAGTCAGCATTTTAGTTCCGAATATAACAGGCATTCCTAAAATTATCCTAGCTTGCAAAGGTGAGAAAACAAGGGTAAATTGTGATTCTGGTTATTAACAGCACTAATAACTAACGGTATTTTATTGAAATGTGGCTGTAGGCTATTTGTACAGTGATAAAGACATACAGTGATACATAATTATTATGGGCCCTATTCTGTGCATCGCGCTTAAATGAGGATTCCAATGAGGAAAACCTGTTTCAGCACCTCGCCCTGCAATGCAGTGCTAACTGCAGTGATTCTCGTGGTAACGGTACTGCGACATGGTGAGTATCACCTCCTGAATTTGATAGGATCCCGTGGAGGGTTGCACTTCCGGGCCGCGAGCCCTGCACGTTCTTGTTTTAGGGAGATCGCACAGCACCGCAGAGTGATCAAGGTGGGAGACTGAGAACTATCTGCTCCCGGTTCACTCTGCTTCCAATAACAAGAAGCGGCAGATTGGACCACCGCTCACACCGCGAGATGAGAGATGAGTATTGGATTTATGGGGGGATTAAGGGGGTGGTAAATGATTTTTCAAATACAAAACTCTTTAGCACCAGCTTTTAGGTGTCGATAACATTTTGTAATACATTACTTATCGAAATAGTAATTGAACATTGTGCTCTCCATGTTAAGTATAGGATGCGCAAACTACAGAAAGCTGGTGGAAGCTAGTTCAAAAACAATGTGCTAAGTTATTTCCAAGGGGTTTAGCATTAGGAAGGTAATATGGTGGCATGCGTTAAAGGCACTTATCCTGACGGTAATGCTGAAACATCCACTATGGAAAAGTTCCCTATCAGGGTTATTCAGAGAGCGGTGAAAAGCAGGAGAATGACTGGAGAATGGAAAATTCTAGGTCAAAATAGCCAAACCAGAAAAATTCTCTCATTCATCTCACTTTCCAAATCGGCTATTTTGACCTAGAATTTTCCATTCTCCAGTCATTCTCCTGCTTTTCACCTCTCTCTGAATAACCTTGTATGTCTTTCCGTATTTATAATTTCTGATCTGTTAAAGGTTGTTAGTTCTTTAGACATATCTTACCAAGAAGATGCTTTACAGTTTCAGTTTTTTGTGTTTGGTCTGTAGTGTACCAACTATACAATATAACTATTAAAATTATGTTTGTATAATTATAACATTAACTGATAATGTTGTAGTTTCTCCAGAGGTCCCATATCCACACGCTATGTACAACTCATCATATCTTCAACAAACAGCTCTTTATGATACACTGTAGTGAGGAAAAAGAAGTTAGGCTGCTAACTTGACTCTTAGGATTGGTTGGACATCTAGGAGGCTGCATCAAAATCTTCCATCTGTGTTCACATGCTTACTAGAAGACATGGGATGCATTGTCAGTTTATGGGGGGTGTAGTGGAGACGGTAAATCAGATCTCAAACACCATCCTCCAGATGATTCTGAGCTACAACTCCCATGATTCACTGTTCATCTGATGCAGCCAAAAAATTTAGGGATTTGTAGTTAAATCAGGGGGGGGGGCTGGAGTTTGAGATCCCTGCTGGATCTGGTGCTTGTCGCAAGGAGTCCCCTGATCCCAGTTTTTATTTTACCTTTCTTTCCTCTTTTCTACATTTATTCTCCATTAATTTATCTTCACTGTCTGCCCTGTCTGGCTCTTCTTTCAGACTACCAGGTCTATTCAAAGAAAGGGGAAACTCAGGAGAATGACTGGAGAAATGAAAATTCTTGGTCAAAAGAGCCAAACCAGAAAAATTCTCCCACTTATCTCACTTTCCAAATCGGTTCTTTGGTCTAGATCAGTGGTTCTCAAACCTGTCCTCGGGACCCCCAACCAGGCCATATTTTGCATATCACCTTGGAGAATTGCAGACTGAATCTTGCATTCACTGAGCAGCAAATCATATCACCTGTGCTGTGCTTCAGCTATCTGCAAAATCCGGCCTGGTTGGGGGTCACGAGGACAGGTTTGAGAACCACTGGTCTAGATTGTTCTCTTCTCCTGCCAGTTCTCTTGTTTTTCACCTTTCTCTGAATAACCCTGTAAATATTGTTTCTTACACACTTCAAGGTCCTGACGTCTGGATATGTATTGTATTCTCACAAAACCTTGCTTAAATAAAGTCTTAAAATACATATACTGATTACAGAGAATCTGATATTTTTTTACTTTTAAAGCTTGTATAACTAGCCAGATGTTTAGTTGTTGGGAAAAGTAGAACATCCTTCCTTCTTATAGTAAGATCGAGTTAATATCTTTTTTTTACATGAGATTTAATAATTCTATACGAAGGACCACAACCAGTGGAAAGGACAACAATCACCCCAGCCCCAAAACAAATTCACTTTGGGATGGGCACCCCTTTAGTAGGCTTAAACCTGGTACAAATTTGGAAAAAAGCATAAGAGATAAACTCTCAGAACAATTAAGGAGTGCGGAATTAGAACATAACCTTTATTAGTTACAATAAAACTAAATATGCGGACCGAATAATGTCATAAAAAACATATGCAAAAACGTAATCTAACCTGCAGGTTCAAAAAGAATTGTTGATAATTTGCGCTAGGTCAGTGTGCAAATTTTGAGCGAGAAATGAGCAAATACTCAACGTTTGTTCTTAGCCGTCATTTACTACTTCATTTGCAACTGAAGCAAAATCATTCTAATCACGGCGACACTGTCGGATATAATCTCTGCACGTGAATACAACACGTTATATATTGGATTTATCAGCCAAGCCTCCAATATGTCTATATTGGACTTACTGGACCTATCTCGGCAGTTGCCTCCAATATATCAGGGATTATTATTTCATAAGAAATCCATACGAGACACAAATATCAATCGTTCATATTTCTTAGAAATTCTCCTGAATTCTTTTAATTCTCTGTGTTTTGCTTTGAAAAATACAATAATCAATAATCGGATAAAAATATATATATATTTATTACGTATACAAAAAAGTTTCAAATCTCATATCATAGACAAAGATTTATAAACCACAATTCATCAGCATATAAAAACTAGCTTCACAATATATGTATCTCCTGTTAGTAACTGCATATATGATTAATATAATTTACCTTATCAGTTAGTAACTAATACACAAATGGTTAATAAACATTTCTGCCTAATACAACATGCATTTCCCAGCAAACAATGTTTAACCAGCCAGCTCTTATAGATATATATATTCCTCTCTATGCTACATGGATCAACAAAGGATGAGCTAATTTAATGATAAGTAATAAAAACTTATTTAGTGAATCCTCCCCTAATCTCGAGAATTAAACTTCTAATCTTTTGCTTTTTATTTTATAGTTATATAATTCTTTGCTTATTAATTATTCACAGTAATTTCCAAATTCAATATATATTGGTATCAATCTTACAACATTTCTTTTAGGAATAAATCCTTATATCCACTTCTTCATATTTCTATCTGCAGAATAGAAATACTTAGAATTTTGGAGTTACCCAGTATCTGAGAAATCTCAGTCTACGTTGCAAGAATATCTACAAATATATATAATTACATTAATTCCTTAATTTCATACATTACCTGTCCAATCTGGATTTTGATAAATCTGCCTTGGAATTCCTGATGTAATAATTTGGAATGTGTGAAGATTATCGATATCAAGATAATCAATGCATGTGAGTTAGAGATTTGGTGAGAATCTTGATTGCCTCATGTCCTGGATCGGCTATGTGTACTGGACATCTGAATGCATTGCGGTGTGAGTCTGAATGCTGGAATCTCGGACTGCTTTGCAACCAACATTGCCGCTTATTATAGTCAATTTGACGTCACTGGCAATATTATTAATACATCAAATCTAATATTTACTATCCTCTAGAGGGCAGTATTGCACTTCTTAATTAATTCCACCATTTCTTTTTAATATTCTTATCTCGGGTCAAAGTTCAATCTGATTTAACAAAGACTCTCTCTCTCAGTCACTAGACACTGTGTCTCTACCTATCATACCTAATTTATATCCCTACTCCCTTTTGGTTACTTATTGAATCTTTATCAGCTGGATTCTTTTCCAGTTAACTCAACAAAATCTTTTCTTTAGTAAATTTTTATTTACCAATTATATACTTTCTACAATATTTATTGGAGTATATATTTCCTACTGTAAATATAATAAAATATACCTTGATTATAAACATATATTTGTGTGAATATAAATCTATATTACAGAAATATTAACTCTTATTCCTATACCCAAAAGACAAAATATCTCTTGTTTTAAAAACTTAAGACAGACCAATAAATTTAATTATGACACGTCTTAGCACTTAACTCTAGCATTATCACACAAAAACATTCTAGGTTCCTTCATGTCTGGCACTTCTTAAAAAAATATAAAAGACTTCACCCAGGAATGAACTCTGTAAAAAAAAATTTCGTTCATTTCTAACCTAGAGAAAATTGAAAGAAAAGACTGTCATTAAAAACAAAATGGCTACAGGCATCCATTTTAATTTTTCCTTTCTGTAATATACCCGACATAACCCCCCTTTGGTTTCATCTATTTGTTGATCAAATAAAATTGAGGAAAACATACAATATCTCCCCCCTTTACCAATTAGGCTAGGTTTCCACCTTTCGCAACACATTTTTCTTCTTTCATCCATTTAATAATTGAAGATGCAGTGTTTTTAAACTTCAATGTACGTACTTTCTTTGTTAGAACAATCATCCAGACAGTTAGAAACATAAATACTATACAAATCACAATCTCTGTAATCTTTGGCCCGTTATAAGCAGATAGCAATTGATGATCAATCTGTGAATACATTGGAGCATAAATTGTTAGATTATCTTTCTTTATTAGAAGTTCAATAGTATGGTCATGTTAGTTCTTTAGCAAATATTTCAAATCTGGATTCATAGGTATCTCTTGCCCTTGGAATACGACAACGATTTGTATCTCTTCATACCAGACTTCATTTATAAAAAGTAACTTCTCGATAACAACTCTTGATTCTTTAGGAACTTTCACGAGAATCACTGGTGTGGGTATGAACACTCTCTTGTTTTGTACCAGATCCTTCCGGTAAACATTTGCTTCTCTTTCTGTAGAACAGCAGTTGCAATAAAATATGCGGCAAATCTTTTCCTTCGGTGGTTCTTGTACATAGCAATCAACGGTATCCTGGCTTTATCCAGCATGTGTTTCAGGCTTGCATGAGCTTGATTCGCATTGGGACTTTAGCATTTTCCTTGGAATTCTGCGGAAAACCGTAGAATTTCCAGATAGTCGCAGTCTCCTTGGTGGTCCGATTCAGTTTTGCGGATTAGCGTCGCAGTTCGGATTAACCACTTATCTCAATTTCTGTTGAAAGAAAGAGTATAAATAACCATTCATAGACTAGCGATTTCACTCACATTCCCTATAGATACCTTGATCTCTGATTAAATTTAATTAACCGTACGGATCTCGTCTATCTACTAGCTTGCGTTAAACATCTGAATGCTGGGAAGAAGAATCACATGTTAATTAAAACATCACTTCACATGATACCAGTTAAGTGACTTCTGCTGGTCCATTTTCACATATCCTGAGGTGAGATCTAGGATGACAAACACGCAATTGATTAATGTGAACCCATTTTTCAATACTCTCCTTTCCTTTGGGTATCTCTATTTTATACACCACAGGAGACAGTTTATCAATTATCGAGTATGGTCCTTTCCAGGATGGGAGAAACTTTCTCTCTTTTACTCGATCTCTACTGAAATTATACAGATACACCTTTTCGTCAATCTCATACTCCTTTTTGGTAGTCTTAAAATCATAATAAGTCTTATTAGATACAGCGGCCTTCTCTAGGTTTCATTGCGCAAAAGCAAATGCTTGCTGTAAATGCTGACGCAGGTTTTCTATATACTGATGTGTGGTAGCAGCATTTATTAAATTCTGATCTGAAGTGCGATACAACAGATGTTGTGGTAACACCATCTTCCTTCCAGTCATTAACTCAAATGGTGACATCTTAGTCGCGGTACTTGGCGTGGCTCTAATAGCCATAAGCACTAAGGGCAACTTTACGTCCCAGTCCTTTCCTGATTCTTTTACAAATTTCTTTAGGACATTTACAATTGACTGGTTATAGCGTTCGACACTTCCACTAGACACGGTACGCAATATGCAATTTACGCTTGACACCTAACATTTTCCACATTCTTGTCATTACATCACTTGTAAAATGGCTACCACGGTCAGACTCCAACCTTTGAGGTAGACCAAACCTGGAAAATATATGGTTAATAAGAAGAATTTCACATGTTTCAGCAGTATTATTAGGAGCTGGTAAACACTCTATCCATTTACTAAATAGACAGGTGACTGTCAACATATATTTGTTTCCCCTAGTTGATCTTGTGAAAGGACCAATAAAGTCGATCTGAATATCGGACCATGGCATTGAGAAACCTTTCCTCTGGAGAGGTGCGCGATGAGTAGGGCCATGAGGTTGAAATTGGGCACATACTAGACATCCATGGCAATATATTTGGACGTCTTGTAACATATGGGGCCAATAAGCATAATCCCGCAATAACTCATAGGTGATCTTTTCACCTCGACGTCCGCAGTGGGTGCATCGTGTGGGCATGTTGCAGCATTAAACCTCTAAAGGCAGTAGGAACTACCCATTGTTGTATCCCATGTTTAGATGTTCTGATCAATAGACCATCCTTAATACTGAATTGGGCCTTGGATCTCATTAAAATACGAAGATCCTCAGTCTGGTCAGGACTCTCTTCAGATAAAAATATATCACTAGGATTTTCAATATATTTGTAAAAGATTCCAATTACAGGATCTTCCTTTTGGCTCTTAATTAAATCTTCATTGGGAGAATCTTGACACCACTGTGCTACATTACTCTCGACCTTAGATTTAGTCTGCTGACGGGTAAGTACATCTACATGTGTTTCATTTAGCAAATGATCAATTTTATAATTTCGTCACTGACTGCACCCTGTTTAGCCAATTTGCCAGCTAGGTCATTGCCTTCTTTATCCATACCTGAAATTTTGGAATGACCTTTTGTCTTTTTCCAATAAACGGTTAAACCATTTTTAGTCACCATCTTATCGATTTCTCCAAATAGATCGCATGTTTAACAGGTTTGTTATTGGACCTGAGCATCTCATTTCTTTTCCACCCAGGCAAATATTCAACGAAACTGTTACGGACATAATTAGAATCTGTGACTATCAGAAATTCTTTAACATCATAGTCTATAGCCATCTGAACGGCTTTGTAAACTGCGGCTAATTCAGCGACTTGGCTACTTTTAGCACCGATGTTATATCCTACTGATATATTGGGATATTCTTTTGTCCATGCAATACCAATGCCAGCTACCAGTTTCCTCTCTTCTTCCACAATGGCGTGGTAGGCACAACCATCTATATATACACGTGGGAGTAGGGAACAGTATTCTTCGTCATAGGCCTTGTAAGGTGATAATACTTGCTCTTGTAAGAAATCAACTCCTAGGAATTCTTTTTCAGAGGAGGGATCAGCACAATCATGGAGTTCGGCAAGTCGTTGAGCTACTGGATTCTTTTTGATCCTGTCTATACCGTACCTCCAATGGCCATCCTTGTAAGGATAACGTCCATGGCAGTTATTCTGCTATTGGATAGGTTCCCGTCCCTTATTCGACTACTGTGTAGATATTGTAAGGTTGGTGTGCAGTTTCAATTATTATCCTCTCTCCTTGGATATAACTCCGAAAATTCTGTAGGGCCCAGACTGTGGCTAGTAATGATTTTTCACAGTCACTAAATTTAATCTCCACTGGAATAAGGACTTACTGGCATATGCAATAATTTTACTCTGATCATCTTGCTTTTGACATAAAACGGCGCTCATGCTCAAATTGGTAAACCAGTCTCCAGATAGAAAGGTTTACCCCCTCTGGATAGGCTAGGCATGGAGCCTGGGTGAGTTTTATTTTAAGCTCAGTCATGGCTTGTTCTTGAGTCTCCCCCCATATCCACTTTGCATCTTTTTTAAGCAATGTTAATAGAGGTTTACAATCTCTGCATAATTTTCGATAAACTTACGTGAGTAATTCATCATACCCAAGAATGATCTTAGTTCACTGATATTAGTGGGAGTTCTGGACTTCATCACTGCTTCCACCTTCTTCCGCTGAGGATTTAGGCCTTCGGATGTAACCTCATGTCCAGGAAATTAACTCTGGTGCGACACCATTGTGCTTTCTGCAATGAGATTTTAACCCCTGCCTCTCTCAACTGGTTAAGAACATGTCTAATTTCTTGAATATGTTTCTTTCAACGAAATACTTTTCAGTAAAATATCATCCACATACGCCAAATTACCTCTCTCTGCTGCATCTGGCATGGCTTATGTAAAAAGACAGCGAACTCATGACCTGAGTTTATATAGCCGAAGGGCATTCTGGTCCACGTAAACTGTTGTTGACCGAAGGTGAAGGCCAATTTGTATTGGTCCTCAGGACTTACCTGAATTGTCCAGTATCCTTGGGCACAATCCAGCGTGTAAAAAGCTTACAACCTTGCATTTGGACTAGACATTGATCAATATATGGTACGGGCCAGCCGGATCTGTATACACGTTTATTTAGCGGTCTCAAATCAGCACATAAACGCCATTGACCATTCGGCTTAAGGATTCCGAGGATAGGATTATTATAAGAGCTGTGCACCGTCCTTATAATTCCCCTTTCTTTTAGATTCCCAATACCTCCGCCAGCGAGTCGTAACACGCTAAGGGAAGAGCCGATATAGTCTGACGTATACAGGAGGGAGCGTTAGGGTCAGTTTGGACCCTAGCTATATGTAAGTCGGTGACTCCACAATCATATGAATCCTTAGCAAAAATATCTTGAAATTCCATTAGAACTTCTTTTAACTGTTGGCGCTCCATATCATTAGAACATCCGTCAGCGAAAGATATTTGTTGCTGGACCATGTCCTGAAATCCTGGAAAGATTTCAGGTTGACCAATTCTCATAGGCTTCTTCAAGCCTTTCAGAGAGGTCATGATTTGACTTACTTGCATCTCCAGCAAAGTGAGTATACTCCTCTGCTTCCTGTGTAGTCAGAGGATGATCAAAGGTTAAAGATGATTCTCTCTACCTTGCAGATTCCTTCTTCAGAACTGAAAGGATAAACAGAATATATCGTGAATAATCCTTCGGGCCACGAATTAAATGATTGTTCTATCATTGTTCCTCTGTGAGGTAACGTTCAGGTATTAACCCAATAACAGCATTCTGGAACCGAATGTATAATAATCTGAATCCAGTGCTAGACCTATTGTAGTGTCTTTAGGCAAATGGATTTCCTGTGAGGAATTATTATTTATAATGATTTGGGTTCTAGATTGGTGTATTTTCACCATGGGTGTAGGATTTGCTGAAATTTCTAACCCATGTATTCGATTGGAAATACAGACTAGTGCCTCAGAATTTCTCAACTTCTGACCTTCCATTACCTGTAAAGGTAATGGGTAATTTACAGAGCCTGGTGGAATATAGACCTCATATGGTACCTGTAAATTTACTGCGTATGGCAGTGTCTGGCATGACTTAAGAGCTTTATTTTCGTCCTGGAATTCACAGGGGTTCTCTTTTAGTCTGGTCCATATATGGGAATTAATCAGATCCACTTGCATAGCAAAACAATGAATTATATCATTACCTACATAAATCTGATAACCGGGTTCATTTAGGACCAAAAATAAATGTGTGGCAGTTTTATTCCCAATAGAAATAGATAGCATACATTTTCCAACAACATTGTGACGGTCTCCATCATTATCTAGATCTGTTATCCACTCATCTTGAGGATTTGGGTATCTGATCACTTTAAGGTCAGCTATTTTATTCAGCATCTCCCTGCTAATATAGCTATATTCCTGGCGCAAATCTAGCTTAGCCATGTTTTCTCCAGCTAAACTATTTACACGTATAGGGAAAAATACCTCTTCATTTATCTTCTCTATTTCAGTTAAGAACTGAGAATGGTCACTATGCCCATTTGGTTCTGTTTCCCTTTTGTGGAGGTGAATAATAAGCACATAATTTTCCAGACATATATCTCGAATTCTCTCGGGGGGGAAACATATGGTGTTATCCTCCTGCTCTCCTGGAGTCAGGGGCTTTGGCCTTAAGAAAGAGATATCAGGTGTCTGGCTATTTCTGAAGTGGACTTCAATAGAATCCGGCCTTTCCTCAATCACGTGGCAGTTACGCTGAGTGTGATGGGATTGGGATCTATCGTAGCTGATTGGAACATTTACTTGGGACCAAATAACCTCATTGATAAAATCAATGATTGGATTTAACCTTTTGAGAAGGTCCATTCCAATAATTAGGCGATTTTGGGGCAGATCCACAACAAGCGTTGGATGCCGAATTACTTTATTCCCTAATTTAAAATCCAATTTAGCCGTGCCCAGAACTTTCAGAGATGTGCCACTCACACTCACTAGATTAGCATTAGATTTATCTAATCTAGGCTTCCTGGAGGACAGTTCTTGGACCTGTTCAAAATAATGGCTGATATTAACGTAACTTGGCTTCCACTGTCTAGCAAGGACGGAATATGTGGTAAATTATCTTGTAATTCTACATTCACATAATATCGGTCTTCAATGCTATGCAATTTACAGAGAAATTAGAGTGAGATATGAAATTAGGTTTTGTACAGAATTTACCGACTGATTTTGGTCTCTCAAACGTGCTTTTGGCAGCTGTGCTTTCCATTTCAGATCCAGTCTTCTCAGCTTGCTCGCACTTAGTCTGGGGAGATAAAATACATTTTCCTTCTCTTTGCAGGGAAGGGTTTAAATCATCAACCATACAAACATTTGTATTAATCATTTCATCATCACTTTCTGGAAAATTGTCATGGATACTGGTTACTTCATCAGAAACATCATCTAGTCACTGGTTGGGTGGGGCTGCAGGTGTTGCATTGCTTACAACCTGACCAGAGTTATTTACAGTCATTAACTGAGTGATCTGATCCAGTTTTTCTATCAGCACACAGAAATTTTCCTGCAAATTTTCCTACGCCAATACGGTGGCGTACATTATATCTCCGCTTTCTATTCGTCCTTGGGGACGAAGCTTGTGCATTATCAGACTCCTCAGATTCAGTCTTACCTCTGGTTGCTTCCTATCTAGGTACATTTTCCCGTGATTTAACCCACTGACTTCTAGGTACCCATTGCTTCCTAGATTGAAATTTACTTCCTGAATTTTCTCTGGCAAACCCTCTTTCCTGATCTGGCTTGGATTTTTCCCTTTGAGGTATGGAGTCACGCAATATTTCCGCATAACTCTTTTTGTGGGACTCAAATTTAATATCACCCTTTTTAACGTGAGCTTCCGCTATTTCCTCAGGTAAGTTTTTCACTCTTTTCCCCTGAGTTTCTTCACCATATTCAAATACATTAAATAGGGTCATACTTTCTTTTAGTACCCAATCCAAACCATTTCTCGGGTCATAATCTCTTGCCAAAATAACCTTTATTTTATTTGGCAATGCGTCATAAAATAATTGGATAAATTCAGGGTTTTCAAAATCTGGGTTTCTTTCAGCCAAGCTGTATACATTTTTAAGGACTGAAAGAAATTCACGGGGGCTTTGATTAGGTCTGCATTTTAGAGTTAAAATTGCTCTTTTCGCAGCTAAACTGGTACGGTGAGGCCCAAATTCAGATTTGACCTCGGAGACTATTTTACTCCAGTTGCGTATACCAGATTCTTTCAAAGACTGAAAAAAATACCTATGTTTGCCTTCAAAGACCCATGGGATCAACTCAATTTTCTGAGCATCTGAATTAATTCCTAATATTGACAAGCTTCTTCAAACATATTTAAATGATTTATTATTTTGGCGATCCCTTAAGGTCAAAGATACCTACTGAGTTTTTTAAGAAATTAACGATTTTCGTTAAATCCTGAACTTTATGAGATTTCTTAATAGGCTGTGGCTGGCTAGAGTGATGTGATTTGAAATACTCCTGTGTAAGAGGCTTCACTCTTTTTTCATCATGAGATTTAGTTTCACTTTCGCATTCGCTCTGCTCACTCTCGCTCTTCAGAACGGAGCTGTTAACAGGCCTAATCAGTGATAAGTTATAGCTCAAAGCTTTCAAAGGGAACTTCTCTAACAAAGGATTTTTAACCCTTCAAACATCAGTTTCAATCTGACGTAACTCATCAGCGAATTTCTCATGTTCGCGTTTCATTCTCGCCAATTTTGCATTCAGCTCCTTATTTAATTTGGATAATTGAACAATCTCATCTTGCAATTGATCTTTTTCTCTTGCACACACTTTCAACTCCATTATCGTTCGTTCTGACTCATCTTTTAATTTATTTACGGTATCATACAAGTCACAATTTTTATTTTCTAAGCTGTCTCTGGTTTCTTTGTCATCATTCAATCTCTTGTTCATTTCTGCGATCAAGTATATGCATTCAGGCACAATTTTTAAAACAAAAATCTCTTTGTCTTTTTATTTGTGGCTGCACTTATCTTTCGCAAATACTCAAGAAAATTTGATTGATCTGACCAGATTGAATCAACATATTTAGAAACATTTGATTTTAATTCTTTTATCCAATCAAATAAATCGTCTGTGACGTGTAACTTGTCCTTTAGATAAGACATAACATCTATCAATACTATTTGATCTGCATGTATCTCTACATCTTCCTGAGTCTCAGATTCTGACTCTGACATTTTTACACTGTTAAGTAGACAACCGTAAAACCACAAGTCAAAATACAACAAGGAGTCAAAATATATATATATATATTTTATCTCTGTCTAATCAGACAATACTGACAATTATATTCCAAACAAAAACTACAATCTTGGTACAGTGCCTCCAATTTGTCGGATATAATCTCTGCACGTGAATACAACACATTATATATTGGACTTATCAGAGAAGCCTCCAATATGTCTATATTGGACTTACTGGACCTATCTCGGCAGTTGCCTCCAATATATCAGGGATTATTATTTCATAAGAAATCCATACGAGACACAAATATCAATCGTTTATATTTCTTAGGAATTCTCCTGAATTCTTTTAATTGTCTGTGTTTTGCTTTGAAAAATACAATAATCAATAATCGGATAAAAATATATATATATTTATTACGTATACAAAAAAGTTTAAAATCTCATATCATAGCCAAAGATTTATAAACCACAATTCATCAGCATATAAAAACTAGCTTCACAATATATGTATCTCCTGTTAGTAACTGCATATATGATTAATATCATTTACCTTATCAGTTAGTAACTAATACACAAATAGTTAATAAACATTTCTGCTTAATACAACATGCATTTCCCAGCAAACAATGTTTAACCAGCCAGCTCTTATAGATATATATATTCCTCTCTATGCTACATGGATCAACAAAAAATGAGCTAATTTAATGATAAGTAATAAAAACTTATTTAGTGAATCCTCCCCTAATCTCGAGAATTAAACTTCTAATCTTTTGCTTTTTATTTTGTAGTTATATAATTCTTTGCTTATTAATTATAATCACAGTAATTTCCAAATTCAATATATATTGGTATCAATCTTACAACATTTCTTTTAGGAATAAATCCTTATATCCACTTCTTCATATTTCTATCTGCAGAATAGAAATACTTAGAATTTTTGGGAGTTACCCAGTATCTGAGAAATCTCAGTCTACGTTGCAAGAATATCTACAAATATATATAATTACATTAATTCCTTAATTTCATACATTACCTGTCCAATCTGGATTTTGATAAATCTGCCTTGGAATTCCTGATGTAATAATTTGGAATGTGTGAAGATTATCGATATTAGATAATCAATGCATGTGAGTTAGAGATTTGGTGAGAATCTTGATTGCCTCATGTCCTGGGATCGGCTATGTGTACTGGACATCTGAATGCATTGCGGTGTGAGTCTGAATGCTGGAATCTCGGACTGCTTTGCAACCAACATTGCCGCTTATTATAGTCAATTTGACGTCACTGGCAATATTATCAATACATCAAATCTAATATTTACTATCCTCTAGAGGACAGTATTGCACTTCTTAATTAATTCCACCATTTCTTTTTAATATTCTTATCTCGGGTCAAAGTTCAATCTGACTTAACAAAGACTCTCTCTCTCAGTCACTAGACACTGTGTCTCTACCTATCATACCTAATTTATATCCCTACTCCCTTTTGGTTACTTATTGAATCTTTATCAGCTGGATTCTTTTCCAGTTAACTCAACAAAATCTTTTCTTTAGTAAATTTTATTATTTACCAATTATATACTTTCTACAATATTTATTGGAGTATATATTTCCTACTGTAAATATAATAAAATATACCTTGATTATAAACATATATTTTGTGAATATAAATCTATATTACAGAAATATTAACTCTTATCCCTATACCCAAAAGACAAAATATCTTTTGTTTTAAAAACTTAAGACAGACCAATAAATTTAATTATGACACGTCTTAGCACTTAACTCTAGCATTATCACACAAAAACATTCTAGGTTCCTTCATGTCTGGCACTTCTTAAAAAAATATAAAAGACTTCACCCAGGAATGAACTCTGTAAAAAAAAAAATCTCGTTCATTTCTAACCTAGAGAAAATTGAAAGAAAAGACTGTCTTTAAAAACAAAATGGCTACAGGCATCCATTTTAATTTTTCCTTTCTGTAATATACCTGACAACACCAGGTATACAAACCGGAGCAATAATCTAAGGTTCCTTAGTCTGGCCGCCTTAATTTGAAATAAATATAATAATCAGTGCTGAAGCAAAGTCAGAACTTCATTATCATATCAACTCGACACGGGTATAACCCGTATACAAGTCACAAGACGACATAATAAAAAGGACTCAACATATGTTCAACATTTTTGACTCCCGATGAAGCTGATTTAGTCTCGGTGAAACACGCGTCCGTGTTGAGTCCTTTTTATTATGACGTCTTGTGACTTGTAACTCTGCAGGGCTATTGTAGAAATCTATTTAAACCTAGGGTCAGTTGTTTGGTCTATAGCGATGGATGTAAGGAAAATCGCCATCGGCGCCATAAGAAGACCAAGGATGGTGCTGGCTCGAAGTAATGAGACATTCAGTAGTCTTCTCAATACTCACCTCTGCCTGTGCAACTCTCAGGTGTTGATTAACTCACCTTAATGCTCCTGCATATAACCAGACCACACCCGTCCAATAATGCTTCCACATTGCTTTGAGAATACTCAAACTGAAAGGAGCTACGTCTGTCTTCTCCTGATATCCCAGATCCCCTCTCAACCTGCTGGGCCTCCTAATTCAACCTGCTGGATCTCCTCTTTATACCTCCTGGATATATTGTTTCTCCCTGGATTTCTCTTATAAACTCCTCTGGATTACAAGGGTTTATTTCACTACCTACCTGGACGCCTATACAGAGTGCACTCTGAGGACTAAGTTATAACGTTATTATTTAAAGACTTCTTCCTCCTTTATTATCTTTTGTCTTGCATATATATATATTCAGTGTACTCCTGTGTTCCTTAACTCTTATGATTATATGTGTCTTTCTCTGTATAACCTAAACATCTTTTCTCTGTTCAAATACCATTACCTGCCATCTGTATATGTTATATCTGTTTCCCTCTTACTCCATAACTCTCTCTCATATATATATATATATATATATATATACACCTTTCTGTTCTGGATCTGCATCGTTATTATATCACCCTTTTATCCTTGCCTCGTCTGCATATCTTCAGTTTATCTATTGTTATTGTTTATTCATCATTCTCTTTTTCGCATAACCCCCTTTCATATTCTGTTATTTCTCCTGTGTCCTTATAATAAACTCTTCCAAATATATATATCTGCTTTACAAGTCTTCTGATTTATTGCATAGTGGCTCGAACCTACCGCCCCGGGACCTGTATCTTGACAATGGATTAGCAAAATGTTGACGCATTTACCATTTGTAGATACGGATTATACCCGTGTCGAGTTGATATGATAATGAAGTTGTGACTTTGCTTCAGCACTGATTATTATATTTATTTCAATTTAAGGCGGCCAGACTAAGGAAGCTTAGATTATTGCTCTGGTTTGTATACCTGGTGTCGCCGTGATTAGAATGAATTTGCTTCAGTTGCAAATGAAATAGTAAATGATGACTAAGAACAAACGTTGAGTATTTGCTCATTTCTCGCTTAAAATTTGCACACTGACCTAGCGCAAATTATCAACAATTCTTTTTGAACCTGTAGGTTTGTGTATATGGTTTTTATTACATTGTTCGGTCTGCATATTTAGTTTTATTGTAACTAATAAAGGTTATCAGGGTTATTCATAGAGCGTGTAAAGCAGGAGAATGACTGGAGAATGAAAAATTCTAGGTCAAAATAGCCGATTTGGAAAGTGAGATGAAATGGAGAATTTTTCTGGTTTGGCTATTTTGACCTAGAATTTTTCATTCTCCAGTCATTCTCCTGCTTTTCACCCTCTTTGAATAACCCTGTATGTTTTAATTCAGCACTCCTTAATTGTTCTGAGAGTTTATCTCTTATGTTTTCTTCCATGAGATTTAATAAGGCACATAATCACCCCATAGACAAAAAGCTATCCACTTTTGAAGAAGATATGTTTGTTCGCGAATGTTATACTGATGGTCAGACAGATACAGTAGCCTATATGGTAACATTTTAAACACGTTTAAAAATTAAACAAAACAGACAAGTGACCGCATTTGAGAATGTCAAAGATACCTTTAACTGTACCTCATATAATGATATGTATTTTTTTTTTCTATTTTTTAATGGTAAGAGTAATGCAAATGTTAAACTTAAAGGCCTCAAGTCAGAGGCGTTATGTCTGATATTTACATGTATTCATGTTTAGTACCATCAAGTCACCTCATAATTAGAGAAGGATCCCATGAGATACGATGTAATTGCTCATTTTGTAGATGTGACACTTCTGGATGAAGAAGTGATTAAAATATTTATATTACACAGCCTGTTCATTTCACCATTTTTATCAGATTAATTTTCTTTAATTTAGGCTGCCTCAGCATTCACACGTCTGTCTGGTAAATGGTACTTGAAAGAGTTTGAGATGATATTGCACTTGAAAAAACGTGTTCGAAAAGTAAATAGACATAAAGCTAAGTGTTTAGGTCAATCATAAAAAGGAGAGATAAAAATGCTAATATAATATGCTAAACACTATGGAATTTGTATCATGTAAATGTACATGTGTTACCACAAACATGATGCCTTACATTGTTTTTTTTACAGAAACTGATTCAAACTGACACTTTATAGCAACATTTTACAAAGACAGAATTATATAACAATAATGCAATTTGCTATGCACTATTAAATGCAATGGTGAAGTTGACAAAATAAAGTGTATGCATGTCTATGTGAAACATGCAGAGCTAGATTCCGAGTCAGGACTAAACTTAACTAGAGCCCAGTAAACCTACCACTGCAGTTAAAGGGCTCTACTACACTGTTCGCACAAAAATGTGCGCATGCGCAAAAACGCTTTAACTGGAGGGGCAAAAACCTTTGCGCTGAACATCGTATTATGACGTTCGCACAAACGATGCACGTTAACGTCTAACGCGAGTGACCCTGCGCGAGCGAAAGTTCGTGCGAGCATCCCATACTTAACATTGTGAGCGCAAATGCGTAATTTTAACGTCTTTTAAAAGCTGGTGGTAACTGCAAATCTGAACGTTCTGGCCGAAACCAAATACACCAGCCCCCAAAAAAAAATACAGCACAGTATAATTACACATTTTACACATACCCAAACAATAAAATTGAGAGGTTGTGCGTGTTTTTATTATTGCTGCAGCATATATGCTCAGATTGATTTTGGCAGGCGCAAAAACTGAATGGGAGACAATTGTGGTTCTTAATTCTGATTAGCTGAATCGCGTGAAAAAACAGTCTGCCCACCGATTTCTGCACGTTTGTTAATGCGCGCGTTTCTGCGCACGTTATTTTTTGACGGATGAAAAATGCGCTTGGATTGTAATACCAGCGTTAATTTACGCGCGTTAATGTTTAACGCTGCGCGCAAAGAAAATTGTGCTGCGCGTACGAATTTGCGCGGAGAATGTAATAGAGCCCAAAGTATATAAAATTGCCACCTTTACCAGGTGCCTAAGTTTACACTTGACTTGGAATCTAGCCTGTATCGTTATGTGTCAAACCAGCTACGTGGTTATTAAGTTAAAGGGATGCTCTAGAGCTGAAACCTACTCAACGCTTAAGATTATTTTATAATGCCTTCCTTCCAGCACTAAGCAGAGGTCCGGACATGACGTGCATTGAGAGCCATTTGAGGGAGCTGATTCCTGAACACACTTTATAATGTATAGGTAGCAATACCAACCACTAGACATGTGCACAGCACAAAATTTCGTTTTGAACTAATGGATTAGTCCTAAAATGCAATTTATTTAGTTACTAAGGAAATTCGTTTTCAGTTCTTTAGTATGAAAACTAATTTCATTCATCCGAAAACCAATGGATACAATTACTATTGTAGTGGCTCCTCAGAGGGCTGAGATCGCTGCTTGTTACAGTATCTCTCACTCTCAGCACAATGTGGGCCATATTACATAGTTGGTGCTAACATAACCAGAGCTGTTGTAAACTTCCCAGAGCCATTATAGCCTATGGAGGTTTTCAGTTTACAACAGCTCTGGTTAAGTTAGCACCAACATTGTAATACTGCCCCGTGTCAGGCAAAGCTGTTACAGTAACTGACTGCTGCTCATCACAGCGCTCAGAGTTTCAGTAAAACTAGTAAATAATATTTTTATATGTAAGAGGTTAGAACAATATTATTTCCTTGTTTTACTGAAACTCTGAGCACTGTTACAGTCAGTTACTGTAACAACTGAGCCTAATACATTGTACTGAGAGATAATGTAACAAGCAGCCGATCTCAGCGCTCACAGCCACTGGATTTAAAGGGCTGAAAAAAAAGGATCCTCTCTGCATAATGTTTAGCACATCCTCCTGCATTAATGAATACCCCTCTCTGTATAATGTATACAACATCCACCTGCATTAATTAATACCCCTCTCTGTATAATATATAGAACATCCTCCTGAATTAATGAATGCCCCTCTCTGTATAGAACATCCTCCTCAATTTATACCTTTGTCTGTATAATGTATATAACATCCTCCTGCATTAATACCCCTCTCTGTATAATGTATAGAACATCCTCCTGCATTAATTAATGCCCCTCTCTGTATAGAACATCCTACTGCATTGGCATGTGGAGGGTGCAGATCTTCGGATGTTGCGATGTTGCGCTCTTCATTGCTGGTCTCCTTCAATCATCAATGTAATATCACAAAAAGGACTGAAACTAAAATGTAGTGCATTTTATTTTAGTTTCTTTCGTTTTTTGTACTGAGCAGTTTCGTTTCTCTTGAGTCATACTAAAACTAAATTATCCCAAAATTCTGACTAAATCGTTTTAGTACTAAAACGAATGCACATGTCTACCAACCACACCATATCTCAAATCTGTCAACTTCAGGCTAATACCTATAGGATTGGACTAAGGGATGAATGTAAATGGTGTAAGAGCAAGTTGGGCATGTTTGTATCATGAGACATTTTTGCTAAGTATTTATCTTTTTATCCCTTATATTGATATACTGGTTAATTTTAGCCGAGCTTAAGAGGTATATTTTTTATGTATTAGTATGAACCATCCAGTGTATCTATATATTTTATATTACCTTAATTTCCCATTAAAAATATGAGTTCCAGTATAGCTTATACTGGAAATCCACTTCCAACAGAGATCAGAGATCCTGTGGAATTGCGCCATAAGGCAATTCATTTTCTCAGTGTGTGAGTGATTCTTTATTGCATTGTATTTATAAATATGCACTATTTTGTATTTTAGTCTCACTTTTGGTTTGTGTTTCTCTCTCCGTTGGATTTTTTTTGTAAAGATGGAATCATGCCGCCATTGCATTCTTGTCCACTTGCGCTGCTGATGAACGTATTTACAGTATTTATGGTTCAAATATATGGTTTTAAAATTAATATATAAATAATGTTTTGAAAAAAAACACGAGTATGAAAACCTTTCCTTAAATGATTATGAATATAAATTACCAACATCCACCAGTTGTTTAACAAAGCAACTGCTGATGTGATATTACACTTAGCTGTAACATTTCAATGTTCTTGAACCCAGGACATACTTGAAAACGAGAGAAATCTCAATGTATCCTTCCTGGTAAAATACTTTATAGATAAATAAATAAATATTTACATTAATTACGGTGGGACTAAAAGCAGACAAAACCATGTGATCACAAATTTCCACTGAGTTAGGTTCCCTGAGGAACTTGACTCTCAATCCTAACCCTTTCTAAATTAATGTCTTGTTCAAATATACCTATTGTACCCTTGTACAGATAACTGGGTACCAATTTGTGTTTAATATAGATCTCCAGATACAGTTAGCATTCTTTAATAAAAAAAAATAATATTGACGGTGAACTACTTAATTTACGTCCCCATTCTATTGTTTTAAAGTACATGTATTCTTGAATATAGATGCACCCAATGGATCTCCTTGAAATAATTCTTAAACCTCTCCTCACATCACTACCTTTCTTTTTTCTCTCTATGAAAGAGCTCTCTTTTATTCATAGGTTTCCTCTTATAACCCCTATCATTCATGAGCACAGGGAAAACAATCTTGTACTCCTGCATGATTAATCGTAGACTATCAGGTCTATTCAATAAAGGGGATTTAGCAGAAGTTTAAATTCTAGATAAAAATAGCCAAACCAGAAAAATTCTTGCATTTATCTCACTTTCCAAATCGGCTATTTGGTCTAGATTGTTCTCTTCTGCCAATTCTCCTGACTTCACACTTTAGTGAATAGACCTGTTAGACAATGACACCTAAAGTGAGACCAGGACTGTTTTGCAAGAAGGCTCTTCTACATCTTGTAGTCACTCAATCCATTGGCATGCCAAAGAAAGTGGATGATAGTGAATTTTTTAAGAGAGAATTATTCAGAAATAAATGCAACATTGCTAAGTAAAAACATATTTGTTCTTGTTTTGTGAGAGATTATGTAATAAGACAATGGATGAAATAGGAAAGCCTAAAACATATACAGTCAGGTCCAGAAATAGTGGGTCATCGACACAATTTTAACATCTTTGGCTCTATACACCACCACAATGGAGTTGGAATGAAACAAACACAATGTGCTTTAACTGCAGACTGTCAACTTTAATTTGAGGGTATGTACATCCAACTCAGGTGAACAGTGTAGGACTTTTAGAAGTTTGCAGATGTGCCTCTCACTTGTTAAGGGAACAAAGGTTATGGGACAATTGGCTTCTCCTGTTCCATGGCCAGGTGTGTGATATTCCTTCATTACCCCAATTACAATGTGCAGATAAAAGGCCCAGAGTTCATTTCAAGTGTGCTATTTGCATTTGGAATCTGTTGCTGTCAACTCTCAAGATGAGATCCAAAGAGCTGTCACTATCAGTGAAGCAAGCCATCATTAGGCTGAAGAAACAAAACAAACCCATCAGAGAGATAGCAAGAACATTAGGCATGGTCAAAACAACTGTTTGGAACATTCTCAAAAAGAAGGAACGCACCGGTGAGCTCAGCAACACCGAAAGACCAGGGAGACCACGGAAAAACAACTGTGGTGGATGACCGAAGAATTCTTTCCTTGGTGAAGAAAACACCCTTCACAACAGTTGGCCGGATCAAGAACACTCTCCAGGAGGTAGGTGTATGTGTGTCAAAGTCAACAATCAAGAGAAGACTTCACCAGAGTGAATACAGAGGGTTCACCACAAGATGTAAACCATTGGTGAGCCTCAAAAACAGGAAGGCCAGATTAGAGTTTGCCAAACAACACCTAACAAAGCCTTCACAGTTCTGGAACAAGGTCCTATGGACAGATGAGACCAAGATCAACTTGTACCAGAGTGATGGGAAGAGAAGAGTATGGAGAAGGAAAGGAAATGCTCATGATCCTAAGCATACCACCTCATCAGTGAAGCATGGTGGTGGTAGTGTCATGGCGTGGGCATGTATGGCTGCCAATGGAACTGGTTCTCTTGTATTTATTGATGATGCTGACAAAAGCTGCAGGATGAATTCTGAAGTGTTTCGGGCAATATTATCTGCTCACATTAAGCCAAATGCTGCAGAACTCATTGGACGGCGCGTCACAGTGCATATAGACAATGACCCAAAGCATACTGCTAAAGCAAACAAAGAGTTTTTGAAGGGACGGAAGTGGAATGTTATGCAATGGCCAAGTCTGACCTGAATCCCATTGAGCATGCATTTCACTTGCTGAAGACAAAACTGAAGGGAAAATGCCCCAAGAACAAGCAGGAACTGAAGACAGTTGCAGTAGAGGCCTGGCAGAGCATCACCACGGATGAAACCCAGCGTCTGGTGATGTCTATGTGTTCCAGACTTCAGGCTGTGATTGACTGCAAAGGATTTGCAACCAAGTATTAAGAAGGGAAAGTTTGATTTATGATTATTATTCTGTCCCATTACCTTTGGTCCCTTAACAAGTGGGAGGCACATCTGCAAACTGCTGTAAGTCCTACACCGTTCACCTGAGTTGGATGTACATATCCTCAAATTAAAGCTGACAGTCTGCGGTTAAGGCACATTGTGTTTGTTTCATTCCAACTCCATTGTGGTGTATAGAGTCAAAGATGTTAGAATTATGTCGATGTCCACATTTTTCTGGACCTGACTGTTTGTTTGCCCTTCTTGATTAAGGTGGTTTTGCCTGTAGAAGAATTAAATAGCAACAATTTATTTATTTATTTATTTTAAAAGTATTTTACCAGGAAGGATACATTGAGATTTCTCTAAATGGCATAGTAACATTTATGGAGGAAAAGATATCTAAAATTATATTTTGAAACAGTAACTCTTGCAATAGCATTATTAAATATAGTCTTCAAAAGCACCTGCAAGTGCAATGAGGTCATATATACTTCATCTGATCTGATTCTGGAGGAATGCAAAACAATTTCATTTATTGCAAATCAAAATTATTTGCAGATGGGCTCTTGAACATGATTCTAAAATTTCAACACATTGGACTTGACAGCCGATGTGTGTCACGTACCGCATTAAGGTCTTCAGCATTGTCCTCAGCATTGTCCTCACTGCTCACTAGCCGGTCGCCAAATGAAGAAGGGAATCCCGGTGGACATGTGAGATGCTGGGGGGCGGAGCCAGCCGTGATGATGCGGAACCGCCAGGTTTATAACCACAGGCAATGCATACTAGCATTGCCCTAACCTGGTTTCTCTATCCGTTTGAGCTACCCTTGAGATATTGTATTTTATCTGATTACTGACCTTTGGCAAATGGCTTCCGACACTCTCTGGCGTACTGACCCCTGGCAAATGGCTTCCGACACTCTCTGGCGTACTGACCCCTGGCAAACGGCTTCCAATAGTCTCTGGCGTACTGACCCCTGGCAAACGGCTTACGATACTCTCTTGCATACTGACCTCTTGCTTTTGGTTTCCTTACTTTCTCTGGTATCGTAGCCCCTGTTTTCGCTTTATTTTCCCATGCTTGGCTGAAACATTTCCCATGCTTGGCTAAAACATTTCCCACGCTTGGCTGTACCTTTACCAGCATAGGGATATATATATATATTGACCGCCCACTTATAAGGATCGGAGGGAAAAGGATAGTGTGCTGTGTGCAAGGATCATATACCTCATTCTGTTGGGGAGCGTTACAATGTGTTGACATTATTTGCAAACTTTGACATTTGTTTTTTCTTCAGAGCAGGAACCCAAGCAATACTACACATATAGTAACACTTTTTGACCAGCAGAGGGAGCCCTCTCTCAGTCAAATAGGGCTTACCTACCAATAACACATACAGTCTGACACCTCTGTATATATTACTGTCTGGGTAATGGAAAATCACTTTCCATAAGACTGCAGGGGGCTGCTGGTGCTTATTTGGAAAATCACTTGATATTGAAGGGTTTAAAAAGTTGTTGCACATGTTGGTAATTTATCATCCATAATAACAATATGCTTATTCAGAAACAGCAAAAATTTTAAGTCATGTATGGAAGGCAAAAAATAATTACCGACTCTTGATTGTGGTAAATAGATGGGTCTTTATTCCAAAGTGAGCATAAAACGACAGGACGACGTTTCAATCCTTAGGTCTTTGTCAAGTCTCAATATACAATACACCAAACACATATAAATAGGTGAACAACCAATGATTCAATTAATTCAATTAATCCCAAATGGAAGAAACCTGCAGCACCTTCGAGGAATCTAAATTGATTCTCTCTGCATCTTATGTTATGCACCTGGGATTAATTGAATTAATTGAATCATTGGTTGTTCACCTATTTATATGTGTTTGGTGTATTGTATATTGAGACTTGACAAAGACCTAAGGGTCGAAACGTCGTCCTGTCGTTTTATGATCACTTTGGAATAAAGACCCATCTATTTACCACAATCAAGAGTCGGTAATTATTTTTTGTCCTATACATTGTGGAGTTTGAAGCCATCCATGCCGGGTAGTGGATCCATATTGGTTACAGACTATTTTAGTTCCATGTATGGAAGGCACACACTCTGAAAACTTTCTAAACCTCACATTTATAATATATTTGAGTATGTGTAAAAATTATCCAGTGCTGCAAATAAATACCATCTTCATTTTGTCTACAGCAAGATGCTCTTGGATGGTAAGTGGTTAACGTCATTCCCACCTAATGGAAATGATACTGAGATTACAATAGTTCAGTAATGTAAATCATGGCAAGTGGTCTTGGTTTTAAAAATGGAAATTTAATCCAAACAAATAAAAAATAAGCCTATATTCTTATATAAAATATGATCTTCATACATAAATAATGCATAATATTCCTCTTGAATTATTGTTCAGAGTCTAGAAAAATACCTTGGTTTAAACTGAATTATCTTTAGCTGTTTGAAGACGTTAGATTTTGATACATTTGCGAACCAAACCTTTACTTCTGCTTCTACATTTAATTAATATGCTTTTTCGAATATGTTAATGTATCATTGTTAAGTATTCTATAGGACGCTTGCGTTTTCTTTTTTCAAAATGAACATTTGAAGGCTGATAACAATAGTACTGTCCAGACAATTTCCAGTGCTCTCACAGGTGTTTCTACTGAAACTTTTTCATAGCAGATTTAGCAGCAAAGATCAAATTTCAAAACTCCCAGCAGTCAGACTACAAAAAAAGGCAATAAAATCCTTAAATAAAAAATGATGAAGCTTCCCACTCGTAATGAGATGCTAGAAGAAGCAGCTCTTTAGATTTCTCGAGGGGCCTCTAGTTGCCAAAGACAGACATAATATTTTCTCATTATTAGCTCTTGAGCAGAAAAAAGATGCAGGGTATCATGTTCTTTCTGAACACACAGAGGAAGGGGCACTTTACCACTAGTAATTCAGGGCAGCATAATGAAGGAAAAATGGCTGCAGAACATCAAGTGATGTATAATTATATTTCCAAGAGAAGGTTTGTGAATACCCCTGGTGATCTTCATTCAAAATAACCTCTCTAGAGAAATTTGATTTAGCAAATTGTTTGAATACAAAACAAACACTTTTTTCATAGGATTTCTCCAGAAAGACATGATACCCCAATTAAAAATGGAACATTTTGATAATGCATTGGAATACTGGTCGTTTCATTAAAGTGGATCAGCATTTTACTGCGGTTTTTAGCCTTCGTCTGACCTCTGCCAAATTCTTGTGCAATATCATACCCACATTGTGTCATATTATTCTTTGCCTACAAGCTACTGAAAATGTAGTTAGCGTGAAAAATATAAAGCTAATTTATGATTATCTTATATATATATATTCTATATTGTGCTTTACAGAGAAGCGGAAAAATACCTGCCCTACTTTTCGATGAATATAATAACGGTAAAGTAGGCGTTCCGTACATTGAATACACAAGTATAAGCTCCACAATATTTAGAATACAGTCTGAATAGAATTTGGTGTCAAAACCCTAATTGATACAGTCTGCTATTGTTTTCTTCTTTTCACTGAGTGTTAAATATTCTTTTTTTTTATTGTTTTCAGCAAAAATCCGGAGACACCAATCATTTTATTGAAATAAATACCATGAACTGAAATTCAATCCGCAGCATTATATGTAAAGGAACCCGCACTCACCAGCAAGAATGAGTTGACGCACTTCTCTTCATGGAGTCACGGTCAAAAAACGGAAAATGAAATTAGCCAATGCTGGTTGAATCATAACCAAATAAAGCACTAAAAAACACAATTGGCACTATTCCCTAGAGAACACTAACGTTAGCGTTCGGATGTGTAAGTGTTATCGCTAAGATAACAAATACCCCCAAATTACCTTCCTGATGCTAAACCCGTAAGTAATCACTTAGCGCATCAGTTTTTGTGTTAGCTTCCGAGAGCTTACTGTACTTTGCGCATCCTATACTTAACATGGGGAACGCAATCATTAATTAGTGTTACGTTAAGTAAGGTATTACAAAGTGCTGCCGCTAAGCACATGGCAAAATTTTAGCTACACATAAAAGATGGTGCTAAATGATTTTGCATTTGCAAAATCATTTAGCACCCCTGAAATCCCCCCTCCAATAAATCCGATACTCACCTCAGAATGGTGGCCCGATCCGCTACTTCTTGTCGCCAGGAGCAGCGTGAGACTGGGGAGGACTAGTTCCAGTCACCATCCGTAATCACTATGCGGTGCTGCACGGTCTCGCGAGAGCGTGATCGCACAGGGCTCACAGCCTGGAAGCACAAACTTCCACAGAGTCCTATGGACTCCAGCAGGTTATACTTGCGGCGACACGGAAGTGCTACTGTGAGTATCCCAGGGATTATCACTGCATTCCGGGGCGCAGTGCTGCAACAGCGCCTGCCCCGGAATATTGCGCAGTAAAATGGGGATGCTACTGGGAGACCTGCATTCCCAGAATTTACCCGTTAACATCCCCATTTTAGTGCACACTATGAAGTAGTGTTCCTTATGACTCTTAACTCATGTGCAAACCTACTGTGCATAAAAATTTTCAAAAATGCAAAATATCTTTCTAGTCAACAAAAACAGGCACATCGCCAACTCTAAAGCGCCGAGAATTAACCTCAAGCCTTGATCAATCAAATAGCAAATGCAGACTAGTTAACATCGGCACTGATCTGATTCCCACTTTACAAAAAGTGAGGAATGCCCATGTAAACCTACATTTTGCCCACTGACCAATCAATGAAGACTTCGATCTTCCACAGTCAAGAACGAGACACCCTTATCAAGAAAAATGGATGTGAGCAATAATGACACACACACACACATCCTGAACAAGCTTCACATGATGCATATGTTACTTTTTAACACCCATGTAGACAAAGTCATAAAACAAAAATGCCTTAAAATGCAGGTCAGTGGGCAATCCAGTGCTGGCAAAAATGTGAGTCTTCATTGGAGACAAAAATAACAACAAAAAAAAACATTTCAGCCTTACATGGCCTTAATCATGCTAATACATATAGCTTGTGAAAACATATATATATATATATCTACACAGGAGATATTAAGACCCCCTAGGCCAGAAGGTGTCCAGTCTGTGCATTCATTTTGCCTCTTTTTGTCTTCAGTAACAGCTTTCTTTCACCCAGTTGGGATTGGACCATTGTATGACCGGCTGTAACAAGGTGCTCTTGGACCTGTAAACCCGCCTTTCTCAACCTGATTGTGGACTTTCGTTTCGTCACTCATTCCTTAATTATCATAGTGGTCTCCTCCACATAAAGAAGTCCACATGGACACTTCAACAAATAAACCAAATATTTGGAGCCACACGTAAAATATTCCTTGATGTGTATTTTATGACCAGTACGCATGTGAATGTAACAAATACTAGCAACTGCAATTCAAGCAAGGAAACGTCCTGTGTTTTGTCTCTCCCAGAAACCATTGTTAACTTTTCATTAAGGGACCTACGTTAGCCCTGACCAATAAATCTTTCAAATTACAATTACGGCATTACGAGACTAAAGGTGGGACATCATACGTTGGTTCGATGGGATATACTTTGTGTAAAAGACCCTAATGTTTCTTTAAGATATGCACAATCTGTTTGCTAGCCCGACTATAATTGCACACAAAGGGTATCAGTTGGAAATTTACAATATCTGCTGTATTATAGGGCTAAAGTTCATTCTTCCTCAGATTGTAAAAGGCCTCCTTCATACTCCCTTTTCAAAATCATTGATTTAATTTCCTAAAGTCTCTTTGTGCATAAATTATGATCAGATACATTTCTGGTGACTCTCATAAAGTGGCTCCTTGGCAATGATCGGATCATGTGCGGGGTGTGAAAATTAGAAAAATGAAGTAAGCTTTTACAATCAGTTGGTTTTATGTAGAGATAACTTTCAATTTTCTCACCCCGCACACGGAGTGGAGGATGCTTTGAAAGTCTGAAGCAGTGAAACGCACAACAGACGACATCATAAAGAGAGCTGCAAACTGCAAGTGGCAAGTGAAGACAAAGATGAGCAAGGAGCACGGAGCGTTCAGATCTAAATGTGGTGGTCCTCTCATCCCATCTACCAAAATAAGTGGAAGCAAGAATCCTGCTTGCCTTCCTACTGATGACGTACAGCCTTCGATTACTGTGTAGTAAGATCTTTGTTACAAAAGGCTCTTGGGAAGTTGATGGGGAGGTGTAGAAAGGTTAGGGTTAAGGTTACCCAAGGTTTTTGGGAAGCAAATGGATGGGTGTGCTCAGATCTGAAAGCGAAAGATGTGAGTAGAATAATGGACTGGTAAACCCATACGTCTATACTGCTTTTCATCACTCCACAATCTGCAATTTAGGAGTAGAATAACATTAATATGTATAATACAGTGATACATAATGCATTAATGTTTTGTTGAGTGCTCCGATAGATTTAATTAGTTGGGATCAGCAGATGTATTAATTTGCACACCTACTATCACCCTATAAATCTGTATATCTTGTAGAAATGTAGTCAAAATCTATAAATATGGTAACTATCAACAATGAGAATAAAACAGAGTCATTGAAATCAAATTAAATATTCCCATTGCTCTCTAATAATACAAATCAAAGGTCTTTCAGCAAATATAATCCAGTCTTCCATATTTTTTGTTTAAAAAATACATTGTTCGATGTTTAAATTTGAAAGTAAATATGCAAAACATTTTGTTTGGCATTCTATGAATCACTAGCAGATTTTAATAGTTTGATATTCATTACAATAAATCAACATATTGTGTTCATTATATAATGATTTTTGCAGAGCTTCTTTGTATGGTTGTATTTCACAGACAGCTTGATATTACTATTTAGCTTAATACTTTCCCTGAGGCTTACTTCTAAAATAATGATTTCTCATATCACATAGAGTTTTACTTATTCAATCACTTTTAACATCAATCCACAGACCATCTATTTCTCCAAATTAGCTGCTATAAAGATACTTTTCATGGAGGAGGCATCATTTACCGTCCCTCGTTTAAATTTGTCACCATGCAGACTCGCACTACAGTGGCTTTTGTTTTCAACAATGCTGTTACCAGTTTTCAAACTGCCAGTATTTACTATCTATATGTTGCTTTATAAAAAGTTGGACATATTTATCTCTGAATATTTTCAGCTAACTTCTTGGTTAAATTGATTTATAGTCACAATTAAAATTTCTACGCAGCAGCCTTCCTGACTCTGGAGTTTTAAAGTAAATCTTGTAAAGTTTGTATGTTATGCTCATTGGTCTCTCACAGAATCACCCTTAAAAAAATGCATGTTCAGGTTACGTGCGGCCATTATGGTTTTGTATATTACATGTTGAGGACTGACCATCCTCTTTGGTTTTTATTCTGCTGGGACCCCAAGGGGGATGTATGTTCCATGCAAGTGAGTTCACCTTGTAAAAAGGCATTAGGTTAGGAAGCTTAGGACCTGGCATAGTGGAGTACAATGGCATTGTGGCCCCATGTCTTTAGGGAGGAGAGGTAGCATGTTAAAATCAGCACCAGACTTACAGATACAATGCCAACATGTCATCTTAAGAAGTGTTGATGTAACTGTAGACATTAAGGAACTAAAGGATGGTCATGACCCAAGAAGATGACTTTTCCATGGGAAATTATGTCCAATTCTACATCTTTGAGGAAGGGATCTGCCTCTGTATAGTAAATATATTAGATTTACTGGGATGTTATTTTTAAAAGTTACAAGGACTTCTTTATGTATTAACATAATGTCTTCTTTTTGTTTAATTGAAAGGTGATGAGCGAGCTAATTGGGGTATTTTCTTTTGTTTTTGCATGTACTTTTTTCACAAGATCTGAACCAGGTACAGTAAGAGCAATAGAAAGCCCATTTACAAGAAGGGTAGTAGGGAGGAATCGGGGAACTATAGGCCAGTTAGTCTTACGTCAGTAGTGGGGAAATTAATGGAAACCATGTTAAAGGAAAGGATTGTTGAACATCTAAAAACACATAGATTACAGGATCAGAAACAACATGGGTTTACCTCAGGGAGATCATGCCAAACTAATCTTATTGACTTTTTTGATTGGGTAACAAAAATAATAGACAAAGGTGGTGCAGTAGAAATTGCTTATTTAGATTTCAGTAAGGCTTTTGATACTGTTCCGCATAGAAGGCTTATGAATAAATTGCAATCTTTGAGCTTGGATTCCAATATTGTTGAATCGATTAGGCAGTGGCTGAGTGACAGGCAACAGAGGGTTGTGGTAAATGGAGTTTATTCGGCCAAGGTCTTGTTACCAGTGGGGTACCTCAGGGGTCAGTACTTGGACCCATTCTCTTTAATATTTTTATTAGTGATATTGCAGAAGGTATTAATGGAAAAGTATGTATTTTTGCTGATGACACAAAGATTTGCAACAGGGTTGACGTTCCTGGACGGATCAGCCAAATGACAAATGATTTAGGTAAACTAAAAAAATGGTCGGAGCTGTGGCAATTGAGTTTTAATGTGGATAAGTGCAAGATAATGCACCTGGGACGTAAAAACCCAAGGGCTGAATATAGAATATTTGATACCGTCCTAACCTCAACATCTGAGGAAAGGGATTTAGGGGTTATTATTTCAGAGGATCTAAAGGTAAGTAGTCAATGTAATAGAGCAGCAGGAAATGCTGGCAGAATGCTTGGTTGTGTAGGGAGAGGTATTAGCAGTAGGAAAAGGGAAGTGCTTATGCCACTGTACAGAGCACTGGTGAGACCTCACTTGGAGTACTGTGTGCAGTACTGGAGACCGTATCTCCAGAAGGATATAGACATCTTAGAGAGAGCTCAGAGAAGGGCTATTAAAATGGTGTACGGCTTGAAGGAGAAAAGTTACCAGGAAAGGCTTAATGATCTTAACATGTACAGCTTGGTAAAAAGACGAGACAGAGGAGATATGATAGAAACAGTTAAATACGTAAAGGGAATCCACAAGGTAGAGGAAGGGAGTATATTTAAAAGGAAACAAAGTAGCAAAACAAGAGGACATAGTCTTAGATTAGAGGGGCAAAGGTTTAAAAGTAACATCAGGAAGCATTATTTTACTGAGAGGGTGGTGGATACATGGAACAGCCTTCCAGTAGAAGTGGTAGAGGCCAAAACAGTGATTGAATTTTATGCAGGCATGGGATAGGCATAAGGCTATACTAAACAAAAGATAAAATCCAGGTAAAGTATCCATGTAATTGGACAGACTAGATGGGCCGAAAGGTTCTTATCTGCCGACATTTTCTATGTTTCTATGTTTCTATAGATGAACAGTAATTAATTTTATTGTTTTGCAACATATAGGGCACTATCAACTGCCCTGAGTTAAAACCGGGATGCTAAGGGGAAAAATTAGCATTCGCTAACTTCTCCTTAGTGTCGTGGCTTCACCAGCAGATCGCTGGGCAGGCGTTGAATCCGGTAGCCTGCCCCTTAGTGATCACTAAGCTCGTGGGTGCTGCGGGCAGCGCTACTGCGCCGTCCCCAGCATCCCCTCCATGGCATCCATAGGACTTCATGGAGGACCGTACTGCCAGGTCACATGACTGTCCGAATCTCGCCTCTTGCGTGATCCTGCTGGTCAGTGGAGTAATCGCGGAGGGAGACAGGGGACTTTCTTCCTCCAGCCTCCCTCTGCTCCTGACAGCCAGAAGCAGTGAATTGGGCCGCCGTTCACGCCGTGGGATAAGAGGTGAGTATGTGATTTTGAGGGGGGGTTGAGCTGCAATTAACGGATTCTGCAGCAGTGGAATCTGTTACCTACACCTCTGAGCTGGTGTTAACTTATTTAGTTAGCGCCAGCTCTTAGGATCACTTGGTCCTAACGCTAGTTACTAACGCTAGTTCCTCTGTGCTTTCACTTTGCGCTCCCCATGGTAGGTATAGGGAGCGCAAAGTACAGTAAAGTCGTGCTACGAATTGCAAATTAACCAAATTAACTAAATTAACTCTTTTAAACCATTAGCGATTCAAAGGCGATCTGGCCGCAGTGCTAAAACCTCCTTTAAGCTAGCGCTAATGCTGACGCTAGTGTTAGCTTGAAGAAGGTGATAGGGGCTCTATACCTACCATGGTAGATACCCGGCTACAAAAAAATAAAAAGCAAAGAAACTTTCACAAATCGAGAGAGGTTTCTTAAATATAAAGATTTTATGCATGCAAAAAAATGAATTGGCAAAATCTTTATTGCTTTCAATGTTTAACAAACGTAATATTTTTTTTATTGCTAAAACATGAAAGAACAGGAATCCTGTGAGATCACCACTCAAGAAACTGGCACAAATCCTATTTATAATATGTAATATTCAGTAATCATAAATAATGCATGCTGAAATAAAGCAGGATCAATAACTTCACATATGTCTATTTTGCACCTAAGCAAGGGTTAATAACTGAGAACTTAAGGCATTGCGTTCAATAAGGTAGATCTATAAAAAGACAAGGCAATAACAAGAGGACAAAACCATGAATAATAGAATGAGCAATTTTCACAGTGGTGAGCAGTCTATAACCTGATCTAATTGGGGTGTCAGAGATCAGGGAATTACATGGAAGACCACAGACTGCATTCAGTGTAAGACCAACAATATAATAGTACCTCTGTGAATTTGAATAGATCCTTAATAGATTTTATATCACATACACCTATCTGTTGGATCAGAACTAATCCTGCATTATTGGGGGTGTTTGTCACGGCTGGGGCCTAGCATGAGTGCAGGAGTGTGGGTGTGAGCCTAATGTGCAGTGACTCAAAACTCATACAGGGTACAGGGTACCAAACAGGATTTATTAAGCAAAACAAGGTACACTGACAGGAAACCAGAACTAAAGCATAATACCAAACAAGAGACTAGAACCAAAACACAACACAACAGTTAGCACCAGCTCTTAGGATCACTTGGTCCTAACGCTAGTTACTAACACTAGTTCCTCTGTGCTTTCACTTTGCACTCCCCATGTTAGGTATAAAACACAACAGTGCACACAAGATAAATATATATATTCCAGACAAGAAGGGAACCAGACTGAAATATGAGGGACAGGAGGGCAAGGAAGAAAGCTAAAGGGAATACTAAGCTGGGGTAGGTCCTTCAATTGGCCTTTAACTAGGGAAGAACCCTCAATAAGAATAGACAAGAGCAGAGGAGGAACATGGAGGAGAGGCTAGAATTAACAGGAGGGCTGGGAGTAGTGAGAGTGGGAACTGAATCTAGGAGCAGCAAAGAGGCATGAGAAACAAGGAACAGCAGGAGGAGACTGAAATACAAGATGGGGTGATAGATCTTAAGACACAGGAGACTAAATACATATGAAGGGCAGATACTTAATAAACATAATATACAAATAACAAGAATATACCAGGCAACAGTACAATAGGAGCAATCAATAGAATTGTCAGAATATAAAAGCAGGAGTCTATACAGGAAACAGGCAAACAGGATCGTCATATACAAAGCAAGGGGTCTGGCGCACGAAAGATCAATGATAGGCAGGGGCACAGGGAGCAAAGGAGGGTACCGTAGATGTGAGGAAATAATGTCCAGAACTATAGCAGAGGGTATACGTGGAATGTCTATGAATCATGAAGCGATAAGCAAGGAACCAGAAATAAGCGTCTGCACTCAACCAGGGCCAGGACTTCAATGAATGAGGAATATCAGACCAGTTCAGATATGACATTTCTATATTTCGCAGGACTGTATACATGACGGCAAGAATTGCTTCAAACAGGCCATCTGTCTAATTGGGATTAAAATGTAACAAGAATATGCGTTTTAAACAATGGACAAGCTAAATTCGTTATCTTTCAGCAAACAAGGGAAGAAACATCATTGTTCAGAAACGGTCCTAATTGATTCTGGTTGTAAAAAAAAAACCAGATGTTAGATCACATTACTTTGAAGTAAAGGAACACAACAGGCAGCTGAGATTAACCTAGTGTATGTATTCCAGGGCATTGTGTTTAGTTGGTCAGATCTAAACTCTGGAGCCATATAAACCTTAGACAATGGATTGCATAACCTGGAGAATAAAAAAAACCAGAAAAGGTTAAATGATTCTCTGGGTTTTAACAGGGCTATATTACCTGAATAATCAGTTTATAATGCTATACTATAGGCGATATGATCTCTAACACTATATAGTATTTGAATATTTAATTTATGTGGTCAGTTATAATAGATAATCTTGGTATTTTAGAAAAGATAGAGGCCATACCACATTTAACTGATTATTACATAACAAATGTCTTGTGTATTAACATTTATAAAACAGATTAAGTCTGGTAATTATGAATGAATTTTAAGGACTATATCACAAATGAATGAATGCATGTCTGCAGCATCACCTCATACACACATATCTCTGGATATAAATAAGGGGTGTATGAGATGCATGCACGCGGCAGCAAAATAAGCCGGCGATTCAACAAAAGCAATAATATTGATATTGTTAAATAAACCCATGGAGTCCTGGTATATAGTATAAAATGACCCCTAAACATTAACAATTGGTTTCCTACATAAATTAATTCCTGTAGAAGGTTGATGGTTGATCTGAGAGCGCCATCTGCTGGCCAGGTAGTATAACACCTGGACAGACCCCTGGAGTTAATGAATATATATATCCTCCAATCAAATGAGGCCACATAGTGATGGGCTAGAGCTAAAACTGGGCGGGAAACCACTACATAGAGGGGAAACTCCAGAGAGGAGAAAAGAAAAAGACCCTGAAAGAAAGCTTTGGGGGAGAGACCTGAGGGACGCTTGGAGGGGAGAAAGGGCAGATACCATCAGCCACTCCAATAAGACGTGACCACACCCTAATCTTACACCATTCTATCTTCACTACCAGATGGTAAAGTATAACTGAATAACTTGATATCTATTTTCTAATTGCATAGTCCTTACTATAGATGTCATCACAAATTAAAGGAATATAAATGAATTATTTTGCTGTTGAAGCCTAAACAGTAGAATAGTATCAGCCTTTCCGCTCTACTGCAGACGAGTGCTAAAGGAGAAACTATTACGGCTGCTTAGTTGCGCCATAATTTAGTTAAATTATTTATATTCCAAGAATACTGGATGTGGACATCTAAAGATCAGTTGTGTGCCCATAGTGAGATACGCTGGAACTGAGAAAGTTTATTTATATCAAGTGCCATCAGCTCCATTAGTAAAACGAACATAACCCCTTTCATATACATCTTGCAGCCCTTTCGATTGAATGCATGTAAGTCAATAGGAAGTTTTGGGTTAACGTATATTGAATGAAGTGCTGTGATTGATCTGTGGAAGAGATAGTCTACTTATCGAGTGTGTTATGTATCTCCCTGAAGAAAGTTGCATTTAGTGAATAGGCCCCCACAATAATAAATTGTGTCGCAGGTGATGCCCAGTAACTGAGTGTTTTTAGCCAGGTGGAGGATTGGTTTATAATGGGAAAGGTTTAAGTGAATAGAATAGAACTTGGTGTTTAAGAACTGATGCGTGCACATATGTGGTGCGGTCTATAGACCTAAAATATTTGTCCATTAGATTATTGCGTGTCACAGTATTGCTACTAATCACAATCTATAATTACTTTTGAAATTGCATCCTGCTAATCCTTTGATAACATTTTGTGTTGGGTGAGTGGTACACCAACACCTATATTTTCAAGCGCTCAGCGACCATTTACCACACATATGATTGTATAAACTTGACGTGTGAATAAATTTTGGTTTGAATTGTTTTACCGTTACGCAGTCTCATATCATCTTTATTGATTTTATTGTGTCTAAAAATATCTAGATAGCATCAAAAGAACTCGGGATAACGCGCTATATATTTGTTAAAATGTATATTCATTGATTGGTTATTAATCCTTATCTTAAGGGTAAATGACCAAATTATACCATTGGTATTGGAGGCAATGTCAAAAATATATATACATATAGCTATCTAAAATAAGAAAAATACACGTCATAATTAATATATCCCCGACATATTAATGGAGTCAAACTCTGACAGGAAGCACTGCCTTGAGGGTGTTGCTTCCTTTTAAGCACCGTTCATTAGTTCAGAGAGAGTCCAGGGGAGGTTCCAGGGCGATGTTGCAGACAACAGGTAAAAGTCCTGGAACCTGCGTATTCAATGCAAGACAAAGTCAAGCAGCAGGATACAAGGGGGCGCCAGGGGCTCAGAATGTCCAGATTGTTACAGTGTTATGATGCATTTAGATCAAACCACTCTTAAGAACCTCATCTACATTCAATATATACATTTCATAATACAGTATAGCAGTGGTTCCCAACCCTGGGCCTCATGTACTCATAATAGGTCAGGTTTGTAGGATATCTGAATCACAGTACAAGTGATATGATGGCTGCTTAACCCTTCAATGACAGGGGGTGGCACCCATTGGGAGGGGATTAACGGGAGCAGCGTGTACTAGTACTAGTACGCCCTGCCGCCAGGTGCTGCAGTGGGCCTCTCCTTTGGCCCACCCACGCAGCAGACAAGCACCGTCTCGCAGCAGTCAACTACAGGCGGTGCACACCGACTGTGGGGAGGGACCGAGGCAGCCCATAGAAGTCAACAGGGCGTACCCTGCATCTTCTAAGCCCACCTGCAGCAGGGACTGCATGGTGCGCCCTATGGTGGGAAAAGGTTAAAATATGCGCTGGGGTTGGGACCCAATGCAGTATATGAAGACGCTATATCTGAAATGTTGAGGTTGTATGCAGGGGCGGACTGGGCCGGGGGGCAGAGAGGCAAATGCCACCCTGGCTGGTTTTCAGCTGCTGCGTTTTCTCTTTATAATGAGACCGGCCGGTTGCTACAAACCGCAGCCAGCCGATCTCAGAATCAGGAAGAGGAGGCTGCGAGCCCAGCAGCTCACATGGGGCCATGCTGGCCCCTTCCTCCTCCAAAACCATGCTAGAAGTGTCCAGCACGTGCAGGGAGGGGGAGAGAGGAGAAAGCCCAGCCAGGAGACAGACAGGCAATGATTCCAGCCTATGGTAAGTATGTAACAAGTGTGTGTGGTGTATGAGCAGAGAGTGGTTTGTGTGTGTGAGAGCAGAGGGAGGTGTGTGTGTGAGTGCAGGGGTGGTGTATTTTGTGTGTGTGTTTGAGAGAGAGAGAGCAGGGGGCTGCGTGTGTGTGTGTGCTTGAGAGCAGGTGGCTGTGTGTGTGTGTGTGTGTTTGAGAGCAGGGGCTGTGTGTGTGTGTGTGTTTGAGAGCAGGGGGCTGTGTGTGCGTGTTTGAGAGCAGGGGGTAGTGTGTGTGGTTCAGAGCAGGGGGTAGTGTGTGTGGTTGAGAGCAGGGGGTAGTGTGTGTGTGCGTGTGAGCAGGGATGGTGTGTGTGAGCAGGGATGGTGCATGTGAGCAGTGATGGGGCGTGTGAGCGAGCTTGGGGTGGTATGTGTGTGTGAGCAGGGGGTGGTCTGTGTGTGAGCAGGGGGTGGTGCGTGT
The DNA here is from genome assembly GCA_009667805.1 of Leptobrachium leishanense. Classification (NCBI taxonomy): domain Eukaryota; kingdom Metazoa; phylum Chordata; class Amphibia; order Anura; family Megophryidae; genus Leptobrachium; species Leptobrachium leishanense. The sequence goes on along the minus strand of CM019067.1, from coordinate 121,787,097 downwards.
GAGAGCAGGGGTTGGTGCGTTCGAGAGCAGGGGGTGGTGTGTGTGTGTGTAAACATACTGGGGGGCTGATGGGCTGGGGAGAATTGAAATTAAAGGGGGGCTGTGGAACTCTGTCATACGCTCATACACAATGCACATTACAGTAAGTTTTATTGCTGTGGAACTCTGTGATACGCTCATACACACTGCACATTACTGTGAGTTTTGTTGTTGTGGAGCTCTGTGATACAGTAATGTGCAGTGTGTATGAGTGTAACACAGAGCTCCACAGCAATAAAACTCACAGTAATGTGCAGTGTGTATAAGTGTTTTATTGCTACCTACCTGGTGTGTAGGGGATATATGGCTGTGTGTGTGTAAATGCATGTATTTGTCTTTAAACAGGCTCCTGTGTGTGTAAAATTCTGCACCTGTGTCCTTGTCGCAGCCCGGCTTGGCACCCTAGCCCTGCATCCAAAGGGCTGGTATTGCTCCTAGATCAGCCACAGTAGCTGCTGCCTGCACTCCACAAAGTAAGAATGACGGCGAGTGTCTTGGCAGCATCGTGAGGTACAGGTACGAAACTAAATATTTGTGCATGGCAGCAAGAGGTTAAAGGGGCACTCAAATTTTCCCCTTTTCCCCTTTAACCTATTTGCTACTGACGACGTGCTGAGTGCATCCTCTGGTTTCATGTTTGTGTGCAGAGGATGTACTTGGCACGTCGTTGAAGTGATGTGATACTCTCATACACACCACACATTACACTATCACAGAGCTGCACAGCAATAAGAAGTATATGAGCGCATAACAACTCACCATAATAATAAAAGCCACTTTAATGTTTTTGTAGGGGTCTTTTACTGCATGTCCTGGTCACCATGCAGGGATGTCCCAAAAGCTCACAATCAAGCAAGCCCCTGCTTTACCCCGGGGGGGGGTAGCGCAGAGGGTGCAGGGCCCCTCTCCCTTATAGAGTTGCTGCACCACGGACCTATGGCTTGTGCTTGCCACAGACAGACCCTACAGTGAAGTAGTATGCATTGCTAATCAATTTGGACTGTTGACTTTGGGGGGGGGGGGTCTTTGCATTTTCTATTATATGTATTTTTTCCTGTCAGAGAATTTGAAGATTTGAATGTCATATCTCAGAATTTATGTATTATATGGTTTTAATTGGCCCACTTAATAAAATTATGTTCCTTTATCTTCTTAGGTGTGCTTTGATGTGTTATTATGTTTTTTTGAAATACATAGATTATTAGAGGTCTATCTGTCTCAACGATGGAATAGTGTATCACATATCAAAGATGAGCCAGAGGGCATGTAATCAGAAATACAAATTCAATTATAGAACCTTAAGGCAGAAAAAGCATGTCTGGAGTATGATTTACTATGAAGTTATCAAATCAAAAAGATTGCAAATCACAATAATGAAAACTGGTGTAACATAAGAAGTGCTTAAACAAGAAAATAAAACAGAAAATGTCAGCATGTTATGTTGGCACAAATGAAAACCAAATGCAAGATTTGAAATTAATGGTTTAGCTATACGTTTATATCTTTGTGTATGCTACTTGTAAACAAACAAGGTTAAAAATAAGGACACAAAAGATTGGGAACACAAATTTTGCCTTTTAATAAAAAACAGAAGCATGTAAAATGAAAGCGAAATACAATGAAGTATGAAAAATACATTTAAATTTGGAGAAAAAATAACTATTTGTCCCCAGTCTCACCCGGCTCGCATGACAAGCGGTGGATCGGGCTACCTTTCCCGCCACAGGATGAGAGATGAATATCGGATAGGGATGTGCGTTTCGTACCGATTCGTTTTTCTCACGAAACGGGCCGATTCGGTGCTTCTGATTCGTCCGATGTTCTGAACCGGACCGGCAACGAAATACACACCATCCGAAATATTTCCCGATACGAAACGAAAATTTTTTGTTATTTCGTATGGACATGAAATTTGTAAAATCACAAGTCATTTTCGTTCTATTCGCAATTTCGGTTCCGTTTCGGTAGCAAAGTACAGTAAGCTCGCGGAAGCTAGCGCAATCACTAACAGATGCGCTATTGGATTTTTTAGGAAGGTAATATGAGGATCATGAGTTAAAGTCACTTATCCTAGAATTAGCGCTTGCATATCTGAATATTACAGTTAGCATTCAGTATGTAATCTAGCCCCTAGTGTTTTTTCTAAGCAGTAAAACAAGAGTACTGTATTACTGTCAACTATTTGCATGTAATAAAATTAGTCAAGATAAAGTCATGTTCATGCCATTAAATCAATTTGGATAATAGAAAATCTTGTGCATTTGTTATTGCTTCACAGTAAGTCATAATATAACAATATGTAAATTTGATTTATCTACATTTACATTGGTTCTAAATCAGAGTACCATATGCCTGAATAGGATATAATTAATTATGTGTATGTGTCTCAATGACAATTAATACATTTATTAGAATATTAAACGTTATCATGATTCTTTTAACACTAGTTTATTGTGCATTTATAGATTTCATGAAGGTAAACTAAAAATGTATCATTTCTAATAAAAGACTAAATCAGTTACTAGATGTGCAGTTTTCTGGAAATCTAGATCTCTTTACGCAGTTATCCAACTCTCATATCATCAATACAAGATCTGGGGGAGAAAGTAATGCAACTCTGTATGGAAATAAATGTTGTGACATTGCATAAAGTTATTGAAATTATACAATGAAAAAAGCATGCTATAATCAAAGCGAAAGGCACTCCAATGCAATATTAGACTGTGTAACCTTTTATAGCCAGGCTGTGAATGTACTGAATATAGTCCTAAATCATAATTTAAACTCCTCCAATAAGAATGGAGGAGCTCTCCACCTGGAAATTCAAGGGAATATAATAGGAGAGCTCATTGAAAATAATCAGGTTCTCGATCACTACAATATCATCAGGAAATGGGTATCACAATGCAACATCTCATCACTTGATGAGATATTACAGACTCAACTTAGTTCCAGTATTGGCAAATGTTTCATAGTGAATTACTCAAAACTTCCCAATATATGTGTCAGCAAAAACATGTTAACCAATGCAAAAGGTAGTAATTCCCTTTCAAATGAGCCCAACTCAAGTTGGGCATGACTGGTGGATTTTACTACTATCTATAAGGTGACAACCAATGAATTACTCATGGTGGGTGGAATCTTTACTCTTTTTATTGTGGATCATGTGTTGTTATTTAGAGATTAGATCCTAGTATTTGATTTTATTGGAAGGCGTTTGTCATTGATAAATATATACCCGATGGCCAACTTGGGAACTTGGGTTCAAATTACAATCCATCTCTTTCTTTCCTCTGATGTTGATCCGGTCTCATGATGCGTTTTTCACAATTTTGTAAAAAAGCTATTCAAAAATGTATGGTATTTATGTTTTCAGCAAACAATTCTATGAATTGTTTGAAACTGCAGCAGAAAAAAACCCAAATTAAATGTTATATTATTGAGGCTATAAAAGTGAAATACTGTTGTAATTAATGGAATTCGAAACTTCGATCTAGGAGCCATAAACCACTATTTAGTTTCCCACAAAACATTGGCAAATTCTTAGCTGAAATATCATTTTAGTAAATGTTTAAAGAGCAATTACATTGTTAAGCTGTTTTTTAAATTTTCCCATGCTCTGTTTGTCCTGTGATTATGAGTTACAAAAGCAAAATCGTATGCCAGAAATGCGGTGAACAGATTATTAAACCAACTCAAGCCATCAATGACTTAAAACAATTTCACATAAGCGTCTGATATTTCACATTCATTTAAAAGGAGGAATGGAACAAACAACACTATGCCAGATGTTCAGTGCTGAAGTGGCTGGGTGCTATTTTAGCTGAGCCAAGCATTTTTTGCAATGCATCACGGGACATGTCTTGCCGAGTAGCAGATGAAATCAGGTGTTGAGCACAGAGGGAGCACAATTTACTATAAACAGTTTTAATGGCCTCAGCAAAAACTTTGTTTCATGAAGATAAAAAAAAATTGTTTTTACAAACAAGGATGCTAATAACTTTACAAGATGAATGTTTGCTTTCCTATAGACATTAAGTCATTTTTGTGCAGCACTGGCAGAATACATAAACTAAATTATAGAACAATTTGCGGGGGCTTTGATACAATAACGTGAAAACTGCATTCCAAAGTGTTTAGATCTGCAGGGGAGGAGTGAGCATGAACATATTTAATTGCCAAACTGTAGTGTTCCTTTTCAGCACTGTTGTTTTAATTTCATTTTACGTGAGAGTTTCCCCGCTGACCTTAATGCTAAGGTAAGGTAATGCTGCTAACAATAAAACTATATTATTTTATTTCCAGGGGTTTCTTGGGGGATTTCTCTCTTAGTTTTTTCTTAACAAAATCATGATTACACAAGGTTATCCCATTCAAACAGAGAAACTTATTTTATCTACATCTATGAAAATTCTACTACCCCTGCTAGCATTACCAATATGCAATATAAAATGTCACATTGAATAATATGTGTATCTAATGCTTTTATTGACATGTCACATTTAGAATTTCTTCTTCAGGATGTAATTAAGAAAAAAAAGATCTGTTTTTTTCTAATATCAAACTGACTATAAATATAAATCATTTTATTCATTAATTCCACAATGACTTCAAACATCATAGATTTACTTCGACTGTTGACTCCTCCCGTGCTGTACATTTTGAATTTAATGACCTAGGTGACTTGTACATCCTACCCAGCTTTGTTGGGGGTCAAAGAGTCTGGTGATGTCTCAGTACCAGTATACTTTCATTGGTGCTGTGGCAAGCTTATGCAGTTTATGATCACATCTTGTAACTAAATCTCCATGACTTGTTCCAGCAAGTTAGTTGTTTTTACTATTTTTTGCCAGTATTGGCAAGTATTGTCAGCAACATTGTCCTACAGCATTGTTAAGTGGGCTAACAGTTGTAAAAATCTTAGAAACATAGAAAATGTCAGCAGATAAGAACCTTTCGGCCGATCTAGTCTGCCCAATTACATGGATACTTTACCTGGATTTATCTTTTATTTAAGATAGCCTTATGCCTATCCCATGCCTGATTAAATTCAATCACTGAAATCTCGACCACGTATGGACTCGAACCCTCAATCTTTTGATTTGAAGTCAGACGCCTTATCCGTTAGCTTAGTTTCCACCAAGACACTTGAATGTTTGTTACATGGGTCATGGGGACAAATAACTATAACTAACAATGATTTCTGAAGTTTAATGTAATTTTTTATCAAAATGGGTCAGTTTATTTTTCAATCTCATTTTGGCAAAATTAAATTTATCTTGCTTTTTGGTTTGGTTAAATTTTATGTATCCTGTAGCTTATTTTGCCTGAATGCATTGATCCTGAAATGAATTTAAACCAAAGGTCATATCCTTACAATTTGTCTACTGTCAATTTATCAAGTAATTTGGTCAATAGACCGAACATGAGTTCAATTTATTTTTCACATACAAACAAACAAAAAAATATTTGTAAAATTTAAATTGACATTATAGAGATGACAGAGTCTCCAACCTCTCCCTTGAAAAATAATAAGATGCTGTTCACATACCATATGTTAATCTACTGGTCCCATTTGTCCTAATTTGTCTATTGTACATTTATCAAGTAATTTGGTCAATAGACAAAATGGGTTCAACTTATTTTTTACATTTAGACACCCACCCACATTTTATTTGTGAAATTTAAGTTATTATGTAAATACCTATTCAATCAAAACTGATTTTAATATATTTTTGTCATGTGTGCAAACTGGATATAGAAGATATTTCTGAAAGCAGAAACTGTGTATTTATTTATTATTTTACTTAGTCAAGAATTCTAAAATGCTTCCATGTAGCAAACTGACCTTGCACATGCATTTTGTAAGCACTACACATATTTTAACATAATATACAATTAAAGTGAAGTACACTGATAAATAATATCTTTATCTTACAGACATCAGTGAGACACTATAAGGTCATGTTCATTATTTGCTTATTTTAAAATGGTTTAGCTTATACATGCCTAAAAGTATGCCAGACAAATGACATTAAGCAACCTCGTACTGAGAATTTTAATTACATTGTACTAAAGTTGTTTATCTGTAAATTAGATTTAATATTTTAATTAATTTGTATGAGTCCCATGAAGCCCTAGCATTGTACAGTTGATTGTTGCTGACTGTCAGCAGAATATGTTTATTGAAAATAAGATTAATGTTTCGTTCAGGTGCAATAAACTATTGTATCAGAAGCAAACAACAACAGATAAATTTATTTGTTTCCTAAATTTGTGTAATTTTAGATTGTTATTTAAATGTATATGTACACTGGTTCACAAGTCAGAAATAATGTGGTGGTGTGCGTTGGTGGTGATAAAGGCTTGACCAGGTTTTCAAAGAAAAAAGAAGATCTGTGTTGGACTCATCATGAATTACATCTCTATAGTTGTGCTGTGTAGGTCATGGATTTTATATGGTATCTCAAATGAGATGCAGTCTGTAAGGCGATTATCAGGTATAACAAAATGTACAACTAGTAAAATATTAACACTTTTCTGCAAATCCCCTAGATTTGTAAACTTGTGAAGGAATGTCTGGGCACACAAACACCTGGCTCAGACAATACACAACACATTCTATACTGTGGTATGATAATATTCTGCAAAGAGAGTTTTATCTAAATCTTAGCACACCTAACCATCCCTAAGAAGAGACATTCTTCCGGTTGGATGGAGTAGATGTAACATCACTGCTCTATAAGCAGGTTTGAATCTCAGCCAGAGCACCTCTCCAGTAAGTGTCATTGGGCAAGACACCTAACAGTACATAAATACAGAAAAAATGGCGTTGCACCCATACTCAACTGCCAGGAGTAACAGCCCAGTTAATGTATAAAACATAACAAGGAAAAAAAAAGTGTCATCTGCGCTCGTTTCTATATATTCCATGTACAACAAAACACTATGAGGTTTTTGTTTGTTTCAATGGCCATTGCAACGTAAGCTCACTCGCCACTTCAAAGCACCTCTTTGTAGAGTGAGTACCTAACAAATGTAACCAAAAGGCCGCTCTACTGAGCAGCTCCAAGCCCCTCCCAAATGGGAAGTGTTTGGTGCGTGTATAAATAAAACCCACCATATCTCTGCCTCTCCTTAGCTGAAAAGCAGCAGGAGGGGCTTGGAGCTGCTCAGTAGAGCGGCCTTTTGGTTACATTTGTTAGGTTCTCACTCTACAAAGAGGTGCCTTGAAGTGGCGAGTGAGCTTACGTTGCAATGGCCATTGAAACAAACAAAAACCTCATAGTGTTTTGTTGTACATGGAATACATAGAAACGAGTGCAGATGACACTTTTTTCCTTGTTATGTTTTATACATTAACTGGGCTGTTACTCCTGGCAGTTGCTGCCGCTCCGGTGAGTATGGGCGCGACGCCATTTTTTCTGTATTTATGTATATTATGCTTGTAACACCAGTCCGTCGTTTTGCTGCTGTTCCTCTTTCCATGTTTTTGTTTTTAATCCCAAATGGGAAGTGTTTGGTGCGTGTATAAATAAAACCCACCATATCTCTGCCACTCCTTAGCTGAAAAGCAGCAGGAGGGGCTTGGAGCTGCTCAGTAGAGCGGCCTTTTGGTTACATTTGTTAGGTACTGTCATGTTTAATACCTTGCAGGTACTTGCCTTTCAGGTGATGAGGCCGTTATGCAGGTCTCGGGGATGCACACACTTGTGGGAGAGGAGAACAACACAGGAGGGCTGTGGGACAGGGCACACTGGAACTCACAGGTTGGCTGAGGGTAATGAGGAAAGCAATCCTTGAGTCCAGATACGAGGGTAGTTGCTCCTGGGAGAGCACGGTGGGAAGGGTAGTTGCTCCTGGGAGAGCACGGTGGGTATTGGTTGGGTCTTAGAGCAGGGGAAACACGATGAGTAGATAGGGAAAGCAGGTTTCTGGAGCTTGGTATTTGCAGGTCTTATTTCTGGGAATAAGTAACAACAATGAAGCACTGTGGGAAGGTAGGAGGGAACTTTTATTGGTTAGCCACATGGGTGTGTCACGTGAGTTGAGGTATGTGTGTATGGTGATTTAACTGTTTATTAGCTGGTTCACAGCAGAAGGGCAGCACCTTTCATGGAGCTGCCACTTTCATGGAATGACACAGGAACAGGCAGGTACGGTCCTGACAGGTACTCACTCTACAAAGAGGTGCCTTGAAGTAGCGAGTGAGCTTATGTTGCAATGGCCATTGAAACAAACAAAAACCTCATAGTGTTTTGTTGTACATGGAATACATAGAAACGAGCGCAGATGACACTTTTTTTTCCTTGTTATGTTTTACCTAACAGTACATACTTGCCTACCACACAATGGAGGTAACGTCTCTACCCTTCGACCATGAAGAAGCAAGTCAAAATAATATTCAGCACATCCCTCCAATTCAACTGTAGAGAAGCACGTCTTGACTTTACAAGAAGCGGGTTCAACCTAACCACCAGGATGCTGCTCTACAATCATGGAAAGCTGACTCGATTCCACTCAGAAAACACCACCCTTGAGTGTCTTTGTGCAAGACACCTAACGATATTTATTTATTTATTTATTTATAAAGGATTTTACCAGGAAGGATACATTGAGATTTCTCTAGTTTCAAGTATGTCCTGGGTTCAATAACATTAAAATGTTACAGTTGTTACAGAAATACAAAGTAATACAATGCAAGATATTAAAAAAAAACAACACAAATATACAGATTAACAGAAAATAAATAAGTAGGAAATAGTCATTATGCTACATGTTTACAGGTGCATTCCGTATTGAGGTATGTTAATAGGGAGCTCTTGGATGCACCTACCTCAAAAAATACTTGTACATCTCATAGACTGTAAGTTCCCTTGGGAACAAGGACTCCCTGAATAAGGCCATATCATCCATGTGTAGTATTCTACTGTATCAACCCCTTGTATACTGATCTTGTAAAGAGCTGCAGAATTTGTGGTGCTATATAAATAAAGGATAATGATATTAATAACATTACAAAAAGTGTCGCCAACATACCAAACTATAAACATTATCTCTAACCTATCTATAGCCTAACATTATCTGTATCATTTGCTGTGAAAGGATTTTCTGCCAACCTGGTTTTAGTGGGAATTCTGCTGTCTTTGTGGTCTGTGGATTAAGGATTCTTCTATATTTTAGTGTTTGTAGTAAGTATGAGTGTCAGGAAAAAGAATTATATATTTCTTCTTTTCTCACATACTAAAGAGAAACCATTGAGGATCCCATCCCCCCCCCCTCTCTTCAGGCAAACAGGATGGTACGCCTCATTTTATGGTTCTGACTGAAGACACAAATTTAATCCAAGATTGTGATGTTGACACTAAAACTGAAGATATGCTTATTCTCAGCTTGTATATATAGTGATAATAAATCCTCTTTTTTAAACAAAAAATATGAAAATATGCAAAACTGAATGAACGTTCAAATTGCTGCTCAATATACACTAAAGAAGAAGGGTAACTGATTGTATTAATCTAATTTCAAAATTAGGGCTGAATATTATTTAGATGTTCTGCAAGGACATACTTGAAAACGAGAGAAATCTCAATGTATCCTTCCTGGTAAAATCCTTTATAAATAAATAAATACATAAATAAATAAAATGTGATGGCAAAATATTAACCAATCTAGAACTAACAATTACTGATTGTCTGCATTTAACATAACTGTATAATGACTTAAGATGAGGATCATTGACAGCTAGGGATGCCCCTTTTAAAATGAAAATGATAATAAAAGTTATGTTATTTATATTCTGTCTCAAAGAATTTTTTTTCCCAAGATTGCCTTTGCACAGAAACCAAATGAAGCAGTATAATTTGGATTCTAGTTTTGTTCTAGCAGTGTTTGTGGCCAGTTCTTAGGCACTCAAACATTAGGTCAGGAATCAGAAATTATCGTGCTCCAATTGGCTGTTGACAAAGCTACAGGGAAGAAACATCCTTGTATCCCTTGGGAATGTAACATGTCATTATTAACGACATTGACTGGCATGGCTTCAATATGTCCTGTAAATACTTACATATGTAGATGGATGTTTTTATTACAATGTCATACTGCTCATATCTACAGAATTTATGGAAGAAACATATATATAAGGACATTTACTTTATTGAAAATGACAGATTTAATGCTTCCGAGTGAGTCCGATTTTAAGTTTAACCAATAATAATACAAATGTAGATATAATTACTGATTTCAAGATCATGTAATTTTCAATTGTTGTAAAAGATAGAAGAAACGAGGCATCCCAAATGTCAATGGTTTTTGTTTGTCTTAATTTATGTTTTCATTTCAATAGTTCCACCATATTCCATATAACAGATGTTAGTTTTATAAACCATGTAAAATGCTCTATATTGAATGTAGTCCTATTCAGATAGAACAAAGACACCTGTTCTGATCATGTAAATAATAGGGAGCCACAGAAAGGAAAGGCCAGAATTACAGCTCCAGCTATATAATTTGACGAGTGCCAAGTGGGGCCTTCATATGTAACAGGTCACTTGTTACGTTTAGCTGCTAGGTCAGAATAGAGCCCATGGAATACAAGGAAATTCAGGGACAACATATGAAGCTAATGAAGAGAATTGGAAGCATTTAATTTTGAAAGAGACTAAAAAATGCATTTTCCTCAAATTTATATGTAATCTTACCAACTACCCAGCCAAAAACTGAAAAGAAATGGTTGGGATTCCTCATCTCTCCTTGTGAAAACAGGTGTGAGTTATAAACTTGCACACTAGGCAAACATCATCAGGGTTTGCAATATGCTCCAAAGGGATAGGAATCACCGTCTTGGAGGATGACATACTAGTTTATGTTTTGGATCCAATGCAATAGTCACTGATTATCATGCACAAAATCACTCATTACAGCATGTCATGTGTTCTGAGATTGACTTATCAAAGTCTGACACCAAACCTAACAAATGCCACACATGCAGGGAAACATTCCACGTCCAAACAACCACAATAAATAATTTGGCGTATTAATTTGTCACTGTATGAATACATTTCACAAGATTAACATTCCTTACTCTGTACAACCAATTTTTACATTTTGTTAAACTCTTAGAGGGATCTACCCTTTACCATTACAGGGTGGTAACTAACATATTGCTTACAGATCCTACCACTTATTAAAATAACATATAAACAAAATATATTCCCTGTTTACTAAATTCTCAAGGCAAGAAAAATGATCGCCCTGAGTCAACTCCAACTGAACTTGAACATCGTTAATATATTTAGCTACAACCAAGCGATGAGGTATCATCATGAAATTGACTCACTATCTAGAGATGACAGAGTCTCCAACCTCTCCCTTGAACAATAATTTTGTCCTACGATGCTCTTCTCTAACCTCCTCCACATACCATATGTTAATCTACTGGTCCAGTGTCACGTACCGCGCAGGTGTCCCCAGGCACCCGGCAGCATCATCCTCACTGCTCGCTGGCCGGGCGCTGAATGTTGAAGGGGATCGCGACGGACAAGTGAGACGCTGGGGGCAGACCCGAATGCGCTGACGCGGCACCTCCAGGATTAAAACCACAGGCAATGCAGTCTAGCATTCCCCTAATGTGGTTTCTCAACCCCTTAGCGCTACCTTTTTTTATTGTGATTTTCTCTGGCAAACTGGACCTTGCCAAACGGCTTTCTGACATTCTCTGGCGTACCGACCCCTGGCAAATGGCTTCCTGACATTCTCTGGCGTACTGACCCCTTGCTTTTGGCTTCCTGTCATTCTCTGGTATTTTGACCCCTGGTTTCGCTTAGTGTTCCGCTCTTGGCTGAAACATTTACCCGCACTTGGTTGAAACATTTACCCGCACATGGTTGAAACATCTACCAAGCATAGGGCTATATATTGACCGTCCACTCCTAAGGATCGTGCTGCGTGCGAGGATCATATACCGCATTCTGTTGGGGATCGTGACATCCAGATCAAAAACATTACCCTACCCCCCCCCCCCCATAAACGTATAGAAACGCACAAGACTAAAATTTACTCTGCAATGGCAATACTTTAGATTCCCCATCTTCATCTATGACCCTTAATTACAGGATGTTGTAGCTTTCAACTATGGGAGAAGGCCTCACTCGTTAACATGGTAGATTGCTTGGATCATCGCAAAACACTTCCAACACTAACACAACTACAATACAATCTTCTTCACTTCAAATTCCTCTATTTGCCTATTTAAAAATCTAAGAGCCCTATTGCATACTTGATGATAAGGTTAGCACTCAGATGTGTGAGCATAACGTTAGGCTAAGTGGCCCTAGCGCGGGCCGACTATATTACATTCTGAACACTAACGGGTTAAAACCTCATTAGCGATTTTTAGATTGTGCGAGTTTTCTGTACTTTGCACTCCCTATGCTTAACATGGGAGCACAAAGAGTTAATTAGCGTTAGGATTACAAACTCCTAGCGCTAATTATGCCCCACTATGGTTAACTCGAAAGTTCACCACAGCTAGGACCTGGTGCTAACTGATTCCACTTCTGCGGAATCAATCAGTCAGCACCAGCTGAAACCCCCCCCCCCAAAAAATCAGATACTCAACTCTTATCCCGCGACGAGAAAGTCAGCTCGATCTGCCACTTCTGGCTGCCGGGAGCAGAATGCAACTGGGGAGAAAAAGTCCCCAGTCTCCCTCCGCGATCACTACGCCGACCTGCAGGATATCACGAGAGGCAAGATCCTGCAGGTCATGTGACCCAGCAGTCATAGCTTCAATGTATTCCTATGGATGAGTTTGTAATAAAGATCGGACCTGTATGCAAAGACCAATGAGTGCCCTCAGTTTGTTGGAAAAAAAATTATATATATATATATATATACACACAAACATACATACTGCAGTCGCAATCCTGCACTCAAAAATCCTTAATGTAAGGATTGCCGCATCCAGCTGAAAAATCTTCAGTGGAAGGCAGCACTCACATAAAAGTCACAATGTTACTTTATCCTATCAATGTTTCGATCCACAATCAGCAGACTTTCAAAGTCAGTTTGATACTTATATGAGAGTCCCATGGATGTTACCGTACACCAAAGATATGAGAAAGGAAAGAATAACTTTAGCATTTTCTATCAGCCGACCCTGTTAAAATGACATCGTAATTTGTTAAATTATGTTCTACAAAATTCAGTAAATGTGTATTCCTTATACATGCGGTATACAGTAAAAAAAATATTTTAATTGTAGTTAAGCACCCGTAGTAGTAAATTTTATAAAATAATTCGGGAATGATTTGTGTTTTTTTAAAAACATAATGTAATATTCCATAACACAGCAACGTACACTAAAGCCACAATTAGAAATAAGGAAATCTTATAATTTTCTCTTAGGAGGTGCATACTCAGCTCCATAATTGTTTTAAATAATGTATCATTTATCAAATATTGCCATTTGGGGCTATAATAACAATTGCCTCTGGAACCCCTATGTTTTCTTTAATTAAAGTTTCACTTTATACTCAAATCTTTAGAAGGATTAGTTTTAAATATTGTATGAGGCATACTTGCTTGATAAACAAACTAAAATTAGGGACTTCCTATAGAGAACAAAAGGCTCATTAGATTTTGACATAATGACACATGCCTTTAGTAGACTTCTAACTAATAAAACACCCACAGGAATCTCACAAATTGTGTTTGTATCATCATCTTGTGGAGAACTGAGCAAATTATACATAACATAAAATAATGTATTGCTCATTTAAGCTACGATGAACACAAACATTGCATTTTTAAGAGACTAAAACATAATTGTTTGCTGCTTTCATAGAACATGTTCTCAGGATACGCCATTAAGCTCAGATATCCTTCTATAATGTTAGTTTTGGATAGGTAGTTATATTATAAAATCATACTTAAATCTGTTAAAGCTCATGGAAAACTACTACATTAATTTAGCTCCTGAAATGTACACTTAAATTTTTTATTTCGGTTCATGGTATTAAGACAAATATGGTTTCTCTCACTTTACAAACATATTATTATCACGGTATGAATTTTAAATGTTTGCTGTAATATTGCCCAATCGAATTACAAATCTTAATTGTAAATTGTATCCCGAGAAGAGAGCAAGCTGTTCTTGTTGAGTTTATTTGCTTGTTCATTCCAAAACGTTTATCAAATGTGAGCTATCCTGGCTGTCATGTGTAAAGTTATGCTGCAGAGGAATGTGATGTGATGATGAAATGGCATAGTAAACTAAATTTGAATACAGTAAATGAAATGGGGCATAATAAATTAATACTGAAGCCTAGTAAATGAAATGGGGTGCATAACAAATGAAATGGGGGTGTAACAAAATATATGTGTAGCGCTCACCCCCGGAGGAGCCGCTGAATTAACCTCGGGTTAGTCTCACCGCACTAGGGAATAAATATACACCAGCACTGTTTTGGATTTTATAGATTATATACTTTACTGATCCCAATAAAGCGGCATATATATTGTAGATACGGTATATGAATGACAGAATTTCGTAATGCGGGAAAAACACGCGGCGGTAAAAGAGAAAGTTTAACCCCTTCAGTTCTGGAGTGTAAGTCCTGTGAAAGTAATGTAAAGTAAAGTGTGTGTGTGTGTGTGTGATCTCGGGTACCCGGGTACTGTATTCAACTGGCCAGTGAATGAAATGAGCAAATCTTCGACTAGTCACGTTGGGGCCCTGTAGATTTGGACAATAATGCAGCGTGCTTTGTTATACTTGGAATTTTGCGGCCTGGAAGGCCTCTCACCCATCCTTTAGACAATCTGTCCCGCTGCCCGATCAAGGATGTCTCTCCGCTTTACCACTGGGACTCTGTGCCACCGGATCAGCTCTCTTGCTTGTCCGATCTCCACAATGCGAAACTACGGCCTACCGCCTGCAATCCCAATGGATCATCGTGGTCTCCTTACTCCGGGTCCAACCGGAACTAAATTTCTGTGCAAACCTCTCGGCAGTGCGTAGGTAGGTCTCTGCAAAGTCACTGTCCCAATCTCCAGCACCCGCAAGGCAGCACCTGCTCTCTGGCCTGGTGTCACGGATGGCTCTGTTCTGGGGCGCCTGGCAGCAGATTCCTCGCTGCTCGCTGGCCAGGCGCCGAATAATAACGCCACCGGGTGCGCTCACGTGGGATGCCGGGGGGCGGAGCCTGGCGTTATGACGCGGACCCGCCGGGTTTAAAACCCGGCTTCACTAGTTCGCCGGTGCCCTGACGTGGTATTCACTTCCCGCAGAGCTCTTGTGTTTTTTGGCAAAATATCTGTGTCTGACCTTGCTTCTGACTTGAACCATTCTGTGTATGACCCCTGGCATTGGCGAACGAACCATTCTGTGTATGACTCCTGGCATTGGCGAACGAACCATTCTGTGTATGACTCCTGGCATTGGCGAACGAACCATTCTGTGTATGACCCCTGGCATTGGCGAACGAACCATTCTGTGTATGACTCCTGGCATTGGCGAACGAACCATTCTGTGTATGACTCCTGGCATTGGCAAACAAACCATTCTGTGTATGACTCCTGGCATTGGCAAATGAACCATTCTGTGTATGACCCCTGGCATTGGCAAACGAACCATTCTGTGTATGACCCCTGGTATTGGCATTTACTCTTCTCACGGTTCTGCTCTTAACTTTGGTACCGAGGTCAGTCTGTGTGGCACCCTAAGCACACATCAGACTACCTCTTATATTACTAAGGTCCTAGGGAGAACGAATACTCTATTCTGTGCATCTGTCTGGAGTTTACCCTTGTTTGTCTATTGTCTGGTTAATTATCTGTCTAGTTGTGCCGACCATTCAAGGATCGGAAGGGTAGAGAGCGGTCTACGTATAGGGACCACTATTCTGGTATTCAGGGGGATTCGTGACACCTGGTCACGATCCTTGGCAGTCTCACGTGCGTCTTCTACCTTTCGCCGCTCGGCTCACTCTGCCTCTCCTCCACACGAGGCTGCGGATGTCCTTCCTCTCTCTCCCACCCACTTCCTGTCTCCACCACAAAGCACGATGGAAATTGTAGTTCCATTTGTGTCCAGCATAGTCCATATTGCCCCTGTCTCCCTCTGGTGGCCACAACAAGTAAATGCAGCAAACACAATCCTTAAACAGCACTACATATGGAAACATTACAGTGACGGGTATTTATAAAGCAAAAAGATACCCCTCTGTGCGGCGCTGCTCACAAAATTTATAGTGTTGTTAACAGAGGTATTGCATCCGTATTATACATATACAATGTGTGTACATAAAATATATTCATAAAAAAATATTTTATGTACACACAGTGTATGGACCCTATTACAATCTTCATGCAAACATTTGTGCCGGCGCAAAAATGCATTAACGCGAGGGGTAAAACCCTTTTCGCAGAACGTCATATTACAAAGTCAGCGCAACAAACGCGCGCACTCGTCAAACGCTGGTGAACCTGCGCGAACCCTGCGTGAGTGTACTGTACGTCACGCGTCCTATACCTAACAATGTGAGCGCAAATGCGTTTGTGCGCTGGTACGTGGATGGTATTACAATCTATGCGCAGTTTGTAACGCACAGCCTTTGTGTTTTAGATGGATCAATGTCTAATAATGATTTTCTCTATCACCTCTACATCAGTGATACATAGGACATATTTATGCTTGGCTGCGGAGTACGCGCTGAGCGCGGCCTATCTTTGCAGCCGCGATCGGCCGGGATTCCGGCCGATCGCTGCGGCCTACCGGTGCGGCTGACATCTTGGATGTCAACCAGCCTCCGGGACCCAGGCTGGCACAATAATCTTCATTGCGCCAGCGCGATGATGTCTATTACAGGCACCCCCTGGGGAAGGTGCCTGAAGGGGAGGGAAAGTCCTTTGGACCTCTCTCCCTCCTGATCGGCTTGGGGCACTGCAAAAAGGCAGGCACCGCTTGGAAGGGCGCAGCCTGTCCTTCCAAGCGGTGGCTGCCTTTAACCCCTTGGGACTGGATCGCGATTTAGCGCCAATAGGCGCCGGATCGCGGTCCCCTCCCAGAGCTGGCCGACTTCTAGGAGGTCGGCCAAGCTTCCGGGATCTCCCCCTGCCTATTGACGTTAGTACGGGAGTTAACCCCTAGCTGCCACCTATGGTGGAGATAGTGGGTTCCAATGGGTTCCGATCCGTGGCAGCTAGAGTTTAATGTTTGGTATCATTGGAACGGCCAGATCATGGCCTTTCCAATGATACCAAACATGACCATGTAAAATGTAAAGAAAAAAACTACAAATTATAAAAATAAATAAACAGTTTCTTTTGGTTTGTTAATGCAGCAATATTGTTCCCATTTCAATTCGAATTTTATATAATTTTTTTGTTATAATATTCAGGCAGGACATGATGTATACATATACTAATGATATATGATGAATCTGCCGAGTCTCCCGGAAAGAACGATATATAATTTGTTTGGGTCGCATAATAAAATGTGACTTCAAATCGCGTTTAAACATGATGAGCGAAACCGGTAAAAATTAGCTCAGCACACAGGGGTGAAATGGCTCAGCAGCGAAAGGGTTAATTGTGTCTATATGTACTTCTTATTGTTCAGACAGCAGAGAGGAGACGGTGCTGGGAAGCATTCTATTGCCAAGTTACAAAATCTGTGAAAAATCAACGGTTCAGTTTCGAGGCAAGATACCTGGAGGCTGGAACTGGCAGCATTAGGGGCATTGCTAGCCCTAGTATATGTCCTGTTAAAATTATTTTCTTTATAAAGATATACACAAGTTTACAAACATTTAGGGCTCTATTATATTCTTCACGCAAAAACGCACGCAGAAAGCGTGAATTTTTGCGCACAGCGTTAAACGTTAATGCGCATAAAACAACGCTGATATTACAATCCTCGTGCATTTTTTCATCTGTCAAAAAATAACGTACATAAAACGGACACGCAAAAACGCGCGCACAGCAACGTTGTGTGCAGAAATCAGTGTGCGGACTTTTTTCACGCGATTCAGCCAATCAGAATTAAGAACCACAATTGTCTCCCGTTAAGTCTTTGCGCCTGTCAAAGTCAATCTGCGAATGTGCTGCGTCAATAAAAAAAACACGTACAACTTCTCCATTTTATTGTTTGGGTATGCGTAGAATGTGTAACTATACTGTGCTGTATTTTTTTGGGTTCGGCCAGGACGTTCAGATTTGCCGTTACCACCAGCTTTTAAAAGACGTTAAAATTATGCGTGCAAACACTGTGCGTTACATTTTGCGCAGAGATTGTAATACCATCCGCATACCAGCGGACAAACGCATTTGCGCTCACAATGTTAAGTATAGGACGCGTGCAGTACAGTACGCTCGCGCAGAGTTCGCGCAGGTTCACCCGCGGTAGACGTTAACGTGCATTTTTTGTGCGGACATTGTAATATGACGTTCAGCGCAATGGGTTTTGCCCCTCGCGTTAATGCGTTTTTGCGTACGTGTTAATGTTTGCGCAAAGAATGTAATAGAGCTCTTAAGGTGTTATTTACCAAGTGCCAAAATTGCCAAGGAATTGCACTAAATGGTGAATTTCACCGTATGGTGCTATTTCGGGGCAATTTGTCTATTCACCACCCTGGTGGGGGCGGCGCAATTCTTGCTTGCCCCGGGTGCTGACAAACCACGCTACGCCATTGCATTTATGCCTTGGGCCTTAAGAGGTCCCAGATTCTCCCTCAGCAGTCTGTTACGAATGCCTAGCTAGGCTCATCTACCTCACGCACTTATCGCACCTCACCCCTTTGTCAATCTCTACACTGGCTCCCTGTTTCCTTTAGAATCCAATTCAAAATACTGGTGCGTAACTACCAGGGGTGCAGAGGGTGCCACCGCACCTGGGCCCTTGAGTCCGGGGCACCCACACGCACCTGCCTGGGCCTGGGGGCTTGCCTAAATTATATACTGTATATATAATTATTTGTGAGTTTTACTTTGGAGCTCTGTGATGCACTCATACACACCACATGTTACTGTGAGTTTTGTTGCTGTGGAACTCTGATTTACACTGATACACACTGCACATTACTGTGAGTTTTATTGCTGTGGAGCTCTGTGATACGCTCATACACACTGCACATTACCGTGAGGTTTATTGCTGTGGAGCTCTGTGAGATACAAATAACGCACATTACATTAAAAATGGGATGGACTAAAGAGGTCATAATGGACCTGGAAAAAATGTGACACTGATTGTCTGGAGTCAACATTGTGGACCTGGAGGGGACAAATGCATGTTGACGGGATGGGGAACAAAATATGATTTTGCCTAGGGAGGGAGGGACTGTCATGATTCCTGCACCTGGGCACCTGAGGTTTCTAGTTACGCCTCTGCCTACAAAGCTCTCCATAGCCGCGCCCCTGCTTACACCTTCTCCCTTATTAGCAGGTACATCCTGTCTCGACCACTTCACTCTGCCAATGATCTGATGTTATAAGCTCCGCGTACCCGCACCCCCAACTCTCATCTTCAGGACTTCTCCCGAGCTCCCCCCTTTCTATGGAACTCCCTCCCCCGCAACATCAGACTCTCCCTGTCTCTCATGTCCTTCAAGAAGTCTCTGAAAACACATTACGTTAGAGAAGTCTATTGGCTCACTCCATGATTTCCCCCTGCACACTTCTTGCACCATCTTCCCACCCAGCCCACATGTTCTCGCTACTTCAGGTCCTCAATGTGCCACCCCTCTCCTCTTAGATTGTAAACTCTTGAGCAGGGTCCTCTCCCCTTCTGTTCAGTGTGTTTAACTTGTATGTGTATTTGTTATTCTGTCTCACCCATTGTACAGCGCTATGGAATTTGTTAACATTTTATAAATATCTGTAACAATTCAATCCATATACACCTCAAAAAATTCAAACTCACATAAAGAATTGTTGACTTATCGAACATGGAAGATTTAGTTTCTCTCCATTACAAAATATAAGAACAAGCACAACTTTGCATCATATTGTGAAGGTTTGACAGTTCCCCAGAAAATTAGTGGGAAGAAAAAAAAGTAGATTTTTATGTTTATTTTAAGCCACAAAATGAACTTTTAAAATATTGTGCACAGGTACATTTACATGTAAGCTATGTGCTTGCTTGGGCATTTCATTTTAGGTATGTGCTTCCTATATGATTTGGTAGAATTAACAAGGAGAAGATATCTGACAACCATTCACAAACATTAACGGAACTATTGAATATTGTGTGACTCTATCCAAGAAATCCCAACAACTGTCATGGAATGTTTATGACTGTCCCCTCACACGTGCCTTAAGAGCTGCAAGACTATGGTTAATTTAGTGATCATAAAGCAATTACACGAAGAATATAGAAACCATTTTACAAAATTCATTAACACAATGCATTTGTTAGCTAAAATCTACTCAATATCATTACACTACATCCCAGAACTTGCTTACGATAAATGATCATATCACAACAGTTGCTGAATGCTTAATGGTAATCCACAAAAAAGCGCTCACATATCTAGGCCAATGTGTGGCAGGGGTGACATTTCTAGAAACATTCTGATGAGTAATTTAGCTGTAACCTGGTATTGTAATGATGTGAGTTAAGTGAAGGGTTGGGCATAACTCTGTGTGCAGAGGCTTATTTAGATTTTCTTTTTAACCCTTTCACTACCAATGTCAGGCATGCTTAGTATTCAAAAGCACCTTCTGGTGCCCAGATATCAAGTATACTTGATTTAGTTTCATACTAGAGCAATGCAAAATAATTTTGTTTATTGTAAATTAAATTTGTAAACATCCTCTAAAATGTGAACCAAAGAATTTAGTACCTTGGGCACACAGGTCTATTCAAACAAAAGTGAAACTCAGGAGAATGACTGGGGAAGTGAAAATTCTAGGTCAAAATAGCCAAACCAGAAAAATTCTCCCATTTATCTCACATTCCAAATCGCTATTTGGACTAGATTGTTCTCTTCTCCTGCCAATTCTCCTGATTTTCACCTTTCTTTGATTAGACCTGACAATGTGTACTGGCTGGGTGGAGTAGAGGTAACATCACTGCTCTGCGTGGAGATAGCCTGTGGAGTCATGGGTTCAATTCCAGCAAGAGCACCTCTCCAGTAAGTGCTCTTGGGCAAGACACCTAAGGGTACATACACACTCGCCACCCAGGACATACATGAAAACGAGAGAAATCTCAATGTATCCTTCCTGGTGAAATACTTTCTCAAAAAAATTTGACTCGGTATCTATAACACAGATTCGCAGCTGGTTCTGCAAAAAGTCCAGCTGCAGTACTACCTTTTGGCCAATAGACGGTGCCACCTGCCTGCCAAACAGGACCATTATAGTATATACATATAGATATATAGGTATGACGGAGAAAAATCTATTGAATTTTCCCAATGGTTTTCACTATATAATTAATGAAAAGAGAAAATACCATTGATTTCTGACATGGGTTTTATGGAAAATCAATTGTTAGCGAAGGGGTTAAGACATCAATAAGGCTTGAGTGAATCACTTGTCTGTGCAAAGATATTTAGAAATTTGTACTGTGCAACCGTCTGCAAGCCTGATTAAACATGGACCACAACTTACGATAATTTACTGCACAACTGAAACACTTACGGCACTATCACCTCCTTCAAGTTAACGGTAGTGCTCACGTAAGCGCTAGCTTAAAAAAGGTGATAGCGCTCCTCGCAGATCACCTCCGATTCACTAATGATATAAAAAAACACCTTTAGCAAATCGGTATTAGCGGATTATTCCGCAAGTTTGCTGTACTTTGCGCTCCCTATACTTAACATGGAGAACACCAAGTGTAAGAAGAGATTAACTAGCGTGAAGGATCACAAGGTCTTAACGCTAGTTACTAAGAGCTGTAGCTAAACAAAAAGCTAACACCAGCTCTGAGATTCCGTTGCTGCAGCTGAAAAGCCTCCCAAAAAATAAATACTCCCCTCTCTCTTCCCGCAGCGAGAACGGTGGCCTGATCCACCGCTTCTGGCCACCAGGAGCAGAGTGACACGGGGGAAAAAAGTCCCCAGTCTCCCCCTGCGATCATTCCACTGACCAGCAGGATCTCGTGAGAGGTGAGATCCTGCCGGTCATGTGACACGACAGGGCAAGCCTCCATGGAGTCCTATGGACTCCATGAAGGGGATGCCCTGGACAGGGCTCTAGCGCTGCCCCGAGCATCCACAAGCCTAGCGGCCGCTACTGGGCGAGCTGCTGGACTCAGTGCCTGCCCCGTAATTTGCTGCAGAAACCGGGATGCAAAGGGGAAATTAGTGATCGCTAATTTTTCCCCTTAGTGTCCCGATTTTAGCTCAGGGGACCTGGCCGATAGGGCCCTTATTGGGTGGCAGCACAACTTTGTAATTATTGTTTGTATGGATTTACCACATGACCCATTGCATTGCATGTAGCTATACAAGCAACTATGCTACATGTATATTTGCGACTACTTGGTCAAAATAATTATTTACATGCGGTGTGTGGAGGTGTAACACAGGACTATAATTTATGTGTCTTGTATGCAAATTATCAGGGCTATATAGCATTGTCAGGCTTGTATGGATGTTTTATAGAGCCAAATTGCCTTGGGAATAAAAGCAAAATGTGGTACTGATCACAGTGATCAGCAGCTCAGTGAATACTAGTAATCATACACATGCTTTTATACAAGCATCGTCTTGTATCTTTTATGAGTGTATCACATAGAGTTCATTTGTGCGCCTGCATAAATATGTACAAAATATTACATGTAAAAAGGATTGGCCCTGCTTATCTGACGTTTGTATTAATATAGCCCATTAATGATATCCACAGCAGGAATGTGTCTCCAAGCTCCCATTGCAATAACCCAAAGATGAAGTTACTGGGTTGCCTGACACACCATAAAATACAGCACACAGAGCAATATTGAAAAACTGTCAGTGATACACCAACAATATTGTGCAGTCAATATGATTTATACATATCAATTTATACAGACAGCAATAGACCTTACCATAACATCCAGTAAAATATGCAGTATGGATAAATAAAGCAATATTGCCACAATATTGGCAAATATGGCCAGTTTGAGAATAGTGAGATAAATTTAGGGATGATATATGAAGCTGCAACCAGAGTAAATATCTAGAGTATTGTATATTTCATTGAAAGAAATCAGAATAATATGCAATAATAATTGTTATATTTACTTTTAAATAAATTATATGTTAACGACACCTATAAATGAGCCGCAGAGCTCTATGGCAGTTGATATATATACTGTATATAAATAAATTAGTAGATAACAATTTGAACGAAAAATTCACATTTATTACATAGGTAACATTTGTATAAATTCTAAAAACATATATAATATAGACATATCATTTTTGGAGTGGTTTGGAGCAACTGCTCCAAGCGGCACATTTTGTAGGGCAGCAACTTTTTACCGCAGCACTATTTTTTTTATCAGCGACGTTGCGTCGGCATCTCTTGGATGCCGTCACAGTGGCCGCTGACCTTGCCCACACACGTGCGGCCAGCCAAGAGTGGAAGAGTGAGAGCCAGATTAAGACGTGCGTATCTGGGATTTGTGTATTTATATAGATAATGAGGCTGTATATATGTAGTAACATGTGAAGCTCTATGATACGCTCATACACACCGCACATTACTGAGTTTTATTGCTGTGTAGCACTGTGATATGCTCATACACACCGCAAATTACTGTGATTTTCATTTCTGTGGAGCTCTATGATACAGTAATGTGTGGTGTGTATGAGCGCAAGGTTTATTGCTGTGGAGCTCTGTAATACAGTAATGTGTGGTGTGTATGAGCATATTGCAGAACTACAGAACAATAAACATCACGCTCATACACACTGCACATTACTGTATCACAGAGTTCCACAGCAATGAAACTCACAGTAGTATGCGGTGTGTATGAGCGTGAGCTTTATTGGTGTGGAGCTTTGTGATATTCTAATACACACCACACATTACTGTATCACAGAGCTCCACAGCAATAAACCTCATGCTCATACACATCGCACATTACTGTGAGTTTCATTGCTGTGGAGCCCTGTGATACAGTAATGTGCTGTGTGTATGAGCGTGAGGTTTATTGCTGTGGAGCTCTGTGATACAGTAATGTGTGGTGTGTATTAGCATATCGACAGAGCTCCACAGCAATGAAACTCACAGTAATGTGCGGTGTGTATGAGCATGAGATTTATTTCTGTGGAGCTCTGTGAAATGCTCATACATGTCACACGTTTTTACTTTTTTGGGAGGGCAGCATTTCAACCATCGCTCCAGGCAGCACAGTGGCTTGAGCCGGCCCTGCCCGCCACCACCAACCTGCTGGACAACTGCCGCAAATCCACCGGACAGCCGACAAATGCAGCCGACGAGCCACCGAGCACTGCGCCGATCAGCCGCAGAAGAAAGTTGACAAGCCGCCACACGGGTAGAAAAAAAAATACGATCAAAAGTGTCAAAATTCAAACGCTGTTTGCAAAAAACTACTGAACGAAAATGTTTGTAATTAACTTATAAGGTTCCCAATGTATTTCATATTGACAGATGCTGCCATCTGCTGGCCGAAAGGATTTATCCTGCGGGTCTGGTCTCCATGTAGGATCAGCTGGGTAGATGTCAGTTCAGACACATTCCCAACTTGTTCTTAAGTGTTAGCACCTCAGGCATTCCCACAGTGCTAAAACTTTAGAAGCATCTTCTGTAGTTAAAACGCAAACTAATTTTGTTATTTAACCCTATTATACTCATAGAGAATGAACGTTTCTTAATACTAGAAACACAGCATATGTCGGAAGATAAGAACCTTTCTGTCCACCTAGTCTGCCCAATTATATGGATTCTTTTCCTGGATTTATCTTTTATTAAGGATAACCTTATGCCTATCCCTTTCCTGCTTAAACTCAATTACTGTTTTGGCCTCTACCACTTCTACTGGAAGGCTGTTCCATGTATCCACCGCCCTCTCAGTAAAATAATACTTGCTGATGTTCCTTTTAAACCTTTGCCCCTCTAATCTAAGACTATGTCCTTTTGTTTTGCTACTTTGTTTCCTTTTAAATATACGCTCTTCCTCGACCTTGTTGATTCCTTTTACATATTTAAATGTTTCTATCATATCTCCTCTGTCTCGTCTTTTTTCCAAGCTATACATGTTAAGATCATTAAGCCTTTCCTGGTAACTTTTCTCCTTCAACTTCTCCTGGGTTTTTATAGGTTTGCCTATCTTCTTCACTCTGGGTTTTTTGTAATTATTGAATGCTATCTTTTTGTTCTTTACTATTTTGGCCACTTCTGTACCACAGTGGTTTCTTTTCTTTTTTGCTTTTGCTAATAAGCCTAATGCAATTGTCTGTAGCCTTCACTAATGCAACCTTTAATCCCTTCACTACCAAGCGATTTTATAAAAGCAAATTGCCAGAAACCAGTGATTTTTTGCAAAATCATTTTAATTAATTATACAGTAATAACTAGTTATTACTGCAAATAACCTATTTGTCCAGTAGATGGCACCATCTACTGCCAAATTGAGTTACAGAAGTTTAAGCTGCAGGTCTATTTGTTTCCCTGCATCGGCCGCTGAAAGCCTGATATTTCAGAGCATTCATCAGCCGATTTTACAGCTTTAGTTCTTTGGGCATTTTGCCCACAGGGCTGAAACTTTGGGAGCACCTTATGGAGCCCAAAAGCCAAAGAAATTAGTTTGCAGCAAACAAATTTCATTTGCTTTTGGGCTGCAGAGCTTCAGATCAAGATATCTCAATATCGGAGCACCAGATGGTGCCATTGAAGCCTGTTATATCTTGATCTCGGTAGTGAAGGAGTTAAATAATCCCATTTCTCTTGAACTCTATTTAAACTACTCCAGTCTGATAATGACTCATTCACACAAGATCTGATATTAGAAAAAACACACTCAGGGTTATTCAGAGAGAGGTGAAAACCAGTAGAATGACTGGAGAAGTGAAAATTCGAGGTCAAAATAGTCAAACCAGAAAAATTCTCCTATTTATCTCACTTTCCAAATCGGCTATTTGGTCTAGATTGTTCTCTTCTCCTGCTAATTCTTTTGGTTTTCCCTCTCTCTGAATAACCCTGATAGACTAGTGATCACTAGATACCAAATTTTCATTCATAACAACGTGACGTCCCACATCGAGGATCAGACCTGGTGCCCGGCAGCGCCGTCCTCGCTGCTCGCAGGCTGGGTGCCGGGTGATATGTATGCCTGCGGTGGTCAGGTGGGTGGTCGAGGGGAGGGGAGCATCATGATGACGCGGCGGCAAAGAGTTTTAAGCCAGTTTGCACATGCAGACTCAGTGCCCTGACGTGGTTCTCATATCCCTCAGTGCTTTCATTTATATTTGGCTACTCTGTGTATTTGACCCTGGCAATTCATGACAAACCCGCTCTGTGTATCGTTATTGTCTATATGGCTGACTATATCTCCTGGTACTAAGACCCCTGTTATCCCAACCAAGTATATCAATGTATTTTGGTATCTGGTAACCCTTGCTGGGTACGTGTTGTACTGTTCACTGATATATAGTGAGTTTTACCGACCACCTAAGGTAGACAGAATACTGTGTATAGGGACCAGCATCATAGACCCAAGAGGGATTCGTGATACATAGAAGATAAACTTACTCCATGTGTGCTGGTAAGTTTAACTCAAATGGTAACTGAGTCCACCAGTATTAAGAAAATTTCACTCTCTACGTACATAAAGATAGAACCTGCCGTGATAAGGTACGTTGACTTTGAGACAGGCTTATGCAATGCATGATCATATTTTGAAGCCAAGTTCCCATCATCTATAACTACATCAGACAGTTTTAAAATCATTAAAACTGCATCTTAAAGCAGAGTGCTTTTAAAACAACTGTCTTTTTGTAGAATATTCAAACATTTACCAAAAGACAAATCTGCGCATTTGAACTCGTACATCTATATAAAGAATGGATACAAATAAAACAAATGACTGAATAGAAATGTCAAAATGACCTAATATTTGGAAAGTGACCTTATTTGCGTGACTGTTTTAGTTTGTACACTACTCATTATTTCAAGTCTTGTTTCATACATTAAAATCATATTGTGTATCCAAAGACAAAATGAAATATTACAATTGAATTAGAAGTTCAAGTATTCTTTTAAAAATCTGGTTTTGTATTGCACCTGCATAACAAAAACCCTCATATTAAAAGAAATATTCATGTGCTCTTCAAAAACAAACCTTTTCTATTTATTTCGCTTGTTAAAATTTTCCATTAAACTAAACTTGTTTTTACAACACTTCAAATTAAAGCGTTGTCATCTTAAAGAGAAATGCTAATGATTGTCTCATTTTTCCTCCACCTGTGTCCTCAATCAATCTTATTTATATTTTATTGTTTAGACATTTTGTAGTTTCTTTCTTTGACACAATGACTAAGGCAATGAAAAATAATTTGCTTCTCAACGGTTATTACACATCAGTTTGCAGCTACAAATTGTTTTACCAACCAAATGTAATCATTACATTCTAAATCGTATCAATTCACGAATTTATGCCGAAATCTACTTCCCATCTAAAAATTACAGGCCTGATTCCATCCGGTGAGCAAACAGCGTGACGATACGGGATAAAATCTACGCGAGCAGATTCCCTTACCGTCTCACTGTTTGTAATACTATTTTAACCCAGACACACTATGTATGCCTGTCACGGAATGACTGTGAAGCGCAGACCGATGCTTGCAGTAGCGCAACGCACCGAGGTGAGTATCAACTCCTGGAGTCCATAGGACTCCATGGAGACCTGTCTGTCCTTGCACAAGCTCGAATGTGCAGGGGCTGCGGAAGGAGAAACGGAGGGACATAGGAACTATTTGTTTTCATTTTCATGCTGCTCGCAGCCAGAGGAAGTGGCGGATTGTGCCAAACTCTGCGCCGCGGGATCGCAGGTGAGCATGGAATTTTTTGGGGTTAAATTGGCGCATTAAGCTATTCTACAAAAGCAAAATCACTTAACACCAGGGTTTGAAATACAGTATTCATATACTGAACACAATCTTCTTTAGAGGAGAGCGAGTTAGGTTGGAATAGTTTCCAGTTTCTCTAGTTTCAGATAGATGAGGGTTTAGTTACAAGATCTGGTCACACTTTGTCAGGCGCAACGTCAATGTACCCCATAAGGCAGGTCCCTACCTATGTAACTTTAATGCCTGGTCTTATTATTATTATTAATGTCATTTATATAGTGCCAACAGTTTCTGCAATGTTTACAATTGCCAAAGGGAGCAAGACACAATTAAACAAACAGTAGAATGGAAACAAGAGGTGTAGAGGACCCTGCATATAGGAGCTTATAATCTAATTCTAAAGGGACTGGGTTGAACGAGGACAAGAAGAGTTTTATGACCACTAGAGCTGGTGGTTCAGGAATGGTAAGGACATGGAAATGGCATCTGTCATGGCGTACAGGTAGGTGAGGAGAGGGATAGGTTGGCATCTGAGGTACGCTAAAGAGATGGGTTTTAAGGGACTTCTTGAAGGCCTGAAGATTAGGGGAGCATTTGATTGGGCGAGGTAAGTCATTATACAGGACCGGAGCTGCCATTGAAAAGTCTTGGAGATCACAGATTGCCGCGTGCCAAAAACCTGCCGCCCTCAGCTTCTAGAGATGTTCTCGTCCGGGTGCATTTTTTCCATGTTAAAGAAGTGTTAATGAGAGCGTCACGGAAATCTATGCCTCTACCTTCTCCATATGCCGAAATTTCTTTCTACGCAGACCTGTCGACAGCTACCATGTCTAAAAGGAGAGAATTCTCGTCCTTCACCAAAATCTTACGTGACCACAACATGGCGTATCGCTGGGGATTTCCCACAAAGATCCTGTTATGGCGGGAGGGAGCTTTGCACGTCATTCCTGATCCCCTCGCCGGCATGCGTTTGCTGACGGAATGGAAGGTAGTGTCTGAATTTACTCCCCCTCGTGAGGAATCGTCTTCGCCGCTGAAAGTTTCTCCGGAGTGGCACCGGGTCCGGCCTAAATGAGATGCTATGGTCCTGCATTTTCTCGCTTCTGGGCGTGCTTTTCTTTTTTCCGCCAGGTTGTTCTAAATCTACTCGGACATTGAGATTCTTTCATGTTTGCAGGACTCACCCCCTCTGATTTATCTTAGGAGTGACGCTTTCTGGGGTTCTGTTCCTTCATTCGGCTAGCCCCGAGGCCTTCCAATGGCCTGCATATTGGCGCAGTCACCTCTATGTGTAGAGTTGGGACTGTTGTTTTTTCCCCTACTGGAGTTTTTTCTTGAACGTGTTTTTTTTTTTCCACTTATACCAATCTACTGTGTTGATTGACTCCACTCAGCTGCATTCATGGAGTGCAGTTTTTTTTTTCGTACTTTGTTCGGGTTCTCTTTTATTTTTTCCTTTCCTTTTTTTTTTCTTTTCTTTTACTTTTTTCTGGTTCAACCTATGTACGTAATGTATGTATTGTATGTATTGTTTGTCTATTTGGTATGCACTGTGCTATATAATTCCAGGTACTGTTGTAAGCAGAGGAGTCCCTCCATCCTCCCACTGAGGTTGTATGTCATGTCCGCTGTGAGATCTAGACGGATGGGCGTAATTAACGATGAGTAAACCTCACTTCCAAATTTATTCCTTAAATGTTCGGGGCTTGAATACTCCGTACAAACGACATGCTTTATTTCGTGACCTGCATAAGTCCCAACCTGCTATTGTATGTTTGCAAGAGACTCATTTTTGTAAGAGACGTCCGCCGTTTCTGAAATCGCGCATGTATACTGATGCATATCATTCTACTGCTCAGACGAAGTCTAAAGGTGTCTCGATCCTGTTTCATAGAGACTGGACCTTTGTGTGCTCGGCTCAGTATGTTGATCCGTTGGGTCGCCTTGTAATTCTTGTGGGCACGCTGAACGAATTACCTATCACTATAGCCAATCTTTACCTTCCTAATGACAATCCAGTTTCTTATCTTCGGAAAGCTTATGGTAGAGTGAAAAAAATGTCTAGTGGTACGTTGTTTCTTTGTGGGGATTTTAATTGCACTCCTGATCCTGACGTTGACACCCAATCAAGCCAACCCCGCTCCCACACCGCTCCCCCCCATCCTCTAGTAAACAATTACGGGAATTCATGCATTCGTTTGAACTATATGATACTTGGAGGATATGCCACCCTAATACACGCGATTACACTTTTTTTTCTCATGTTCACTCCTCATATAGTAGAATTGACTTGTGTTTGATTCATAGTTCGGCTCTGTCCCGCCTAATGGAGGTGACCATCGGCATTATTACATGGTCTGACCATGCCCCACTTACGCTTACCTTTGAGGCGGCTTTTCCGCCGAGGGGTATGGGGAACTGGAGACTCAATGACTCGCTTATTGTGAATAGGGATGACGTGACAAATACACTACAACTCCTTCAGGAGTATTTTACGGCGAACATGACTGAGGATATTGCAACATCTTCGGTTTGGTTGGCCCACAAAGCGGTTCTGCGAGGACACTTTATACAGAAAGGAGCGCAACGTAAAAAACGTTTTAATGCTCAGACAATTGCCCTTATACGACGAATCACTGTATTGGAAACCCAGAATAAAACCTCTCCTGCCCCAAATATTACCGCTCAATTGATTTTACAGCGCCGTGAGTTGGAGCATCTTATGCTCCAGGTCACGGCGCGCTCAATTAGACGGCTTAATTATGCTCATTACACCCAAGGGAATAAACCGGGGAAATTGCTAGCGTCTAAATTGAAAGTGAAACGAATGCAAACCAACATACCGTACCTCTTGGATGCTAATAGCGTAAAAATTTACAACCCAGCCCTTATCACTGATGAATTCGCACACTATTATGCCTCCTTGTACAACCTAGGAATAGACCATACCGTGCCGTCCCCTGCACCGGGCGACATAGATCTCTTTCTTCAGACGGCTAATCTCCCCTCTATCTCTCCCTCTCAGTCTACAGGTTTGCTTGCTGCATTTACGGAGGAGGAGGTACATAAGGCTATTAAGGCACTTCCAAAAAATAAAGCTCCAGGCCCTGACGGTTTTACGAATATGTATTACCAGAAATTTGCTCCGTCTCTAGTCCCGACTCTTACCCTGGTTTTTAATGACATTAAAAGTACTGGCCTTATTCCTCCGGAGATGCTGCAAGCAACTGTGGTGACCCTGCCTAAACCCGGTAAACCCCCGACACATTGTGCCAATTTCCGCCCTATCTCCCTGTTGAATGTAGATGCAAAATTGTATGCTAAATTACTAGCTAATAGACTGGCTCCTTTACTTCCATCCTTGATCGCGAATGAACAAACTGGCTTTGTCCCGGGACGCCAAACGTGTGACAATACCCGACGTTTTTATGACATAATCGACTTGGCTCATAGGACTAATACCTCCGGACTCTTGCTGGCATTGGACGCTGAAAAGGCGTTTGATCGCCTGCACTGGGGGTATATGCGGACGGTGTTGCTGCAGTTTGGTTTCCCGGAACAATTTGTAAATAGTATTATGGCCCTTTACTCAGCTCCGTCGGCAAAAGTTTTGGCTTCAGGGTTTTTATCCTCCTCTTTCCACATAACCAATGGCACCCGACAGGGTTTTCCACTATCCCCCTTGATATTCATTCTGGCCCTAGAACCCCTGGCGTTGCAGATTAAAACCTCCCCGGCAATCAAGGGTTTACCGACCCCGAATGGGGAGCATAAGTTGGCACTCTTCGCGGACAACATACTGCTTTTTCTGACCTCGCCGGAGACTTCGCTTCCTCCCCTGTTTAACCTCCTTGATAGATTTGGCGCGTTATCTTATTATAAAAATAATATGAGTAAAACGCAAGCTCTCCCCATAAATATTGCTGCTTCATCCCTCAGCTCTATGCATAGTAGGTACCCTTTTGATTGGCACTCTACTTCTTTAAAATACTTGGGTATCTCCTTATCTAAATCGCGAGGAATCATCCTTAAGGAAACTTTTACGCCACTATTGACCTCCATAGAGATACAGCTCTCTAACTGGAGTACAAACGATTCCTCTTGGTTAGCCCGAATGGCGGCCATAAAGATGTGCATCTTACCTCAAATTTTATATTATTTCAGAAATAGCCCTGCTTTTATGCCGGCGCATTTATTGCTCCGGCTGCAAAAACTACTCCATGCACATATTTGGAAGGGGAAGCCCCCTCGAGTGTCGGCCTCCACGGTCACAATGCCGCGACGTAATGGAGGGTTGGGTTTTCTGGACCTACACTCTTATTACAAAGCAGCCTTACTAGCCCAACTGTTGTCGTCAATGCACCTAAGAGAACCACCACTATGGTTACAATTGGAGAATGCCATGATTTTCCCGTATAGACTCCATGACTTGATGTGGCTTCCATTTCTGCCGAGGAATAGCACCACAGGTCTGTTGCCCACTTCAATGCTTTCTCATGTCTTGGCGCCTGTGGGGTCGCCCTTTGGTACGGCCTTATGACTTACTATGCCTCGCTCCCCTAAGAGTTTTGTGTCGCTTTATCCCTGACTTAAATTTAGACTCTTGGTTCTGGCGCGGCTTGACTCATGTGTGGCAGCTCTTTACGCCCCATTCCCTGAAACCCTTCCCCGATTTGGTACAGGAATTTGCCATCCCATCGAGTGATTGCTTTACATACCTTCGTCTGAAACATGCTCTGACCCAGAGGGGCCTCACCTCTTTCACTGATGCAAACCTTTCAGCCTTTCATAAACTATGTATGGGACGGAAATGTCAAATGAAACCATTGTCTCTTTGTTACAATAGCCTCCTAACCCCGACCCCACCTAAAAAATTACCCTATATGGTTAAATGGGAAAAAGACTTAGCTTTAACTATTTCCATAGAGGATTGGTCATATGCCATGGAAACGATATTTAAATATTCTAGAAGCACCAATTTACGTGAGGCCCATATCAAACTGCTGTGTAGATGGTACTTAACACCTACCTGGTTGGCCCATATCTCAGGGAACTCAGGCTTCTGTTGGAGGTGCCTAACCAGCCTTGGCTCTCTATTGCATACGTTTTGGCTCTGTCCCACACTGGGGGGATATTGGGAAAAGAGAAGTAGACTGATTTCCCATTGTACTTTGCTTACGCTCCCACTTTGCCCGAAAGTATACCTCCTGCATCTTTTACCCGTTAATATTCAGACCCGTCATAGGAGGTTTATCTCCATGGTACTTGGGACAGCTAAAATAGTTATAGCAAGTTCCATCTGTCCCTCTATGAAGGAGGATATGGTTGCCCTCGAAAGTGTTTTTAAATATGAGGAAATGTTCCACACAGCGATAATTCTATATGCCAACTTGATGATACGTGGGAGGGATGGAGGGTGTTTGTCGACTCTGGAATTTTGATATAAGGTACTTCGACATGTAAGATTGTAGTGCTGCCATGTTGTATGTTTTATGTTTTACTTTTGTTTAGGAATTTATATGTTATTGGAAAATGGAGTCCGCACAACCGACCCCTTTTCAGATTACAATGATAATTCACTTGAATTGTATTGTTTATAGCCAATGCTGCAAATCTATGTCTCTTCATTTTGATGCATTCTTTATTTGCATGTTTGTACCATTCATGTGTGAACTCCAATAAAAATCTTTTATATGAAAAAAAAAAGAAAAGTCTTGGAGATGAGAGCTGGCAATGAAGTTGTAGACAGTGGACAGACAAGGAGGCCGGATGACTGGAGTGATCTAGAAGGTATGTGCTTACGTTACGGAGTAACGTAGATATGTAAGGAGGATCGAATTATTGAGTGATTTCAATGTGACCATGAGTATTTTAAACTGTAAAATCCTGAAATGCAGAAAGCCAATGGAGGGACTTGCAGAGGGGGGAGGTATGGGAGGAGAGTCAGGTTAGAAAAATAAGCCTAGCAGCTGCATTCATTACAGGTTGCAAATGGGCAATGCAGATGTTGAGAAGGCCAATAAGGAGCGAGTTACAGTAATCAAGTCATGATATAATAAGCACATGAACCAGTACCTTCTCAATATCTTCTTGGAAGGAGGAATGATGAGAATTTCAGTTTTGTCAAGATTGAGTTTAAGAAAGCAGAAAGAAATCCAGTTAGAGACAGTGAGGGGGCATTCAGTGACATGATCCAGGAGAGCAGGGAAGAGATCGGGAGGGGAGGGTATATTTGAGATTACCTCACCTGTTGGGGACATCCAACATACCATAGCTCTCTGCAGAATGCAAGGTTTATATAGGCCCTGCAAAAGAGAACCTGTAAACCAAGTGACAGCGTAGGGTGCAAAACCCTGAAAGACATTGTCAGGCCTCCGACAACAACACAAACAAAAAAAGGACTGCCCTTGACCTGGACATACATATCCTGTACTGTGGTACCTGCCTTAGGAGTACATTGATGTCGAGAATATCCTTTATAGAGTTCCATACCACAGGTGCTGCAATCTGTCGAAACCAATCTTTCAAGGCTCTCTGGAATTTGGTAAAAAATATTTTGAAGCTTTATGTCAACAATTAATGCAAATTCAGCTTTTGAAAACTCTGTTTCTTGTAAAAGATTTCCACATCTTGTTTTGGTTTTCTTACACATTCATAATTGATTTTCTACTATACAGTAGCATATTTATACATCTGTGGAACGGCTGCAATAGTTTCATTCATGCAGAGGGAAATGCTTGAAGCTTATTTTATGTGGCACAAACATATGCACACATTTTTGTTGAACAGAAGTGTATGCAAAGTGCTCTCAGTCCTCATATCTACATTTGGCATCAGTTGTTACAATTTCTGTATGTCAACATTCAACAACAAAGTCATTCTAATATTACAGTGCAGCAAGGGGAAAGAAGAGATAATTAAAACTTTTCATCTGCCCCTGGATCTCACACAGTTTATGCAATCTAAACTTAAAAGCATAAAATATTTGTCATGAATTTTCTTTATTTTTACATCGGTAAAATTAAAGAATGTTGACAATTTCTAAGAATTTTAACTACAAAAATATATATTTTCTGTGTTGAGAATCATTTCAACGACGATGATCGACCATGTCTGTAATATTGGGGCATCAAGGTTATGGCATAAGTGGGACCCCCCATGCCAACCCTAAGATGGTAAATAAGAATATGAGTGGAAAAGTATTGCAATCCTTTATATTGGGATGGTACATGTACCTTGAATCCTAGCTTGTTTTATGAATTTATAAAACAATGTTTACTGGGGATTAAAGGTTTGGGATTTACCATGACAACTGCTTTTTTCCTTATCCACGTTCTGTGCTCCAACGGTGAGTCCAAGACCCTGCTCCTTGCTGCTACATGCAAGTAACTTTACCCCACACCTGCTCCTGTGTATCCAGCCTCCAGCGCTAACGCATGCTTCTGTGTACACGGCCTTCTCTGCTCACGTCTTCCTTTTGTGAACCCAGTCTTCTTTGCCCATATCTGCTTCTTGTGCACCCAGCCTTCTGTACCTATGACTTTATCAGTCCACTGTGGTATTTTTACCTACCTTTTTAATGAATGTGTTATCCCAATAAATCTGTTTTTGAACTCTATTACCTGTCCTGGTCTCCATGGATCACTGAACCCTGGGCTCTTACCAACTACCCTGACCCCTGTGCGGCATCGCATAAGAATTTCTTCCATAAGATCATGGTGATTCATCCAAAATGATTAGCTATATTAAGTAGTTTTGCATTGCCAAGATGATGCAGTTTACCATTAAGGCTAATGTCAGATGAACGCAGTCTGAGCGTACTCTGCGTGCGTGCATAACGGACAGACATACTGACGGAAGATATTGTAGACACCACACGGTCCGTTTTTGTGCGTGCGCAGTTCGGTGCGCACGTACTTAGTGTGTGGGTCTCTCTTGCTCATGATTCTATGCTACGATAGACGTTAAACTGTGCGGCAACACAGATGTGATCACTGCGTTCGTCTGACACGGGCCTAAGAGTACCTAGGACCATCCTATGAACAACCATTTGGCACCAACAGTAACCTTAAACCTTGGATTGGACAAAATGTTTCAATTCAAATACAACTCTTGTATCAAAATGGAGTAGCTATGTACAGTGTATGTGTCATGGATCCCCCATTGGGTCGAAGATGTCGGTCCCTGTATACAGTAAGCTATCTACCCCTCTGATCAATGAATGGTTGGCACAGCTGACTACCTTCAGGGGCTCAATTCTATAACACCCTGTGAGGGTTAATAGGCCCCAGAATAGTATAACACAGTAGGCCCTGACAGCATAGGTCTTAATGCCAGGAGAGAGAATCAGCCTTATACCAGGGGTTATACTCAAAGCAGGGTTGTCAAGAATAACAGTGGTCATACACAAAACAGGGTTCTCAGGAATAGCCGGGTTGGTACACAAAGTGAGGTTTTCAGGAATAGTCAGATCAGTACACAAACCAAGGTTCTCAGTAATTGCTGGGTCAGTACACAAAGCGATGTTCTCAGGAATAGCCCTGTCGGTACACATAGAGGGTTCTCAAAATAAGCTAAAAGTCACTAAACAGTATAGAACTCGCCAGAATAGAAATTGCACTGGAGAAGCAAACTCCATGTCAGGGCAATGAGTCTGCCTAAGCAGATTTTAAAGCCAGCGTCATCGCGTCATCACGCCACGCCCCGCCCCCTGACCACCCATGTATATCACGGGCAGGGATCCGGACACTGGATTTGCCAATACGCTTTAGGTACGATCGATCGGTCATCTTGATAATTGACATTTTAGGTAAATAGATTTCTGCTCTCCACTAAATGTTGAGTTTTGTTATGCCAATGTTTTTCTTAATATCTCAATCAATAAGATAATGTTTATGTATTCAGTTGATAAAATATAGTCTGTCTACCATCTGATATCAACAGAAGGAATCAACTGCAATGAATTGAATACGAAAATTGGAGGTATCCAATATCCCTTTTATTTAGCCTTCCTGGTTCTTACTTTTCAACAATTAGCTCTCACAAACTCTTGGGCAATTATTTGCAGACCCAGGCTGTCCTATTAGAATGCAACCCTAAACATTCAAGCAAAACCTGAAGCAAGAGCTGACTTTATTCAGAATCACTTTAGTTTAGGACAGATGTATACCATAGGCATGATTTAGAATGTGAAGTGTAAACACAGCTGGAGTCTCCATTATGAGCATGTGCATACTTACACAATCTGTTTGTGATGTTGTATAGATAATCCCTGTCCATTTACACTGCCAGACTGACAATTTTTAAGCTCTGGTGCGTCATCTGCTCAATAGTATAATTTAAAGGGAAGATAAGTACTCACAGGACTTTTCTCTGTGCAGTATTTCACAGGATCATCATTTTGGTTGCATATGGACCTTTCACAGGACAAAATTCCATGTAGGACCAGAACTTTGATCCTGTCAATAATAGTATTTTGAAAAATAAAAACCTAGGGATTTTATAAATGTATTTTATTTAATAAATATTTAAATAAATAGGCAGGATTGGTTTGCCAGTGTTATGCAACAAAACTCCATGTCATTATGGTAATGTAATTGTGGCACATAATTGACAAAAAAACTCTGTGGTTTGACAGCAAATGGAATCATTAATAGCCCAAATTCTTTGGATGACATTTAATCTAGCATCTGTTGTCATGCAAAAATTGACTTTAACATACATTCTGAGTACAGAAACCATAATGAATTCCAAGGATGTCTTCATTTTCCATGAACATTCATAAAATATTAGTGCTCAACTTTACATTCATAAGGATAAGCAATTAAGCCTTGGCAGTTCAATTGCATTACAATGCAGCAACATGACAGCTGTTACCTTTTACAAAGAATTATTTACTCTAATATTAAATAAAATGATTGCCTATTATTATCATTCTTATGCGATTTTTGCAAGTATGTATTCTGAGCCCAATCGGTAAATTAAATATTTAAATCAACATTTATTCTAAATACTAGTTGTGTTTACAACACATGTGGTCCAAAAATGATTGACGCTCTATGTATATCAACTAGACCAACAAAAAAGAAAAAAATCTACATTACTAAAATGTGTTAAGACTACTCTGTGTAACTGCGTGAAGTAAAATGTAGTATTTAGGGCTAGTTTAGGCAAAAGATTACTGCTTGCCAAGACTATCTGGAAGTTTAGCTTGTGATCTTATCTGGGAGAGGAGAAGGGATGCTGGATCTGATCCATATATGACTTTTTGGATGTGCGTAACTGACCCTTGTTCTCATTATATACCTGACAAAGCCTTTGACTTTCATTAGCATAGTCATAGAAGTAGCGGTGGGAATGCTGCATGTTCCATTTAAACTTTTGGTGGAATAAATTGTTCAGACCAGGATATCATGTCTACGGATACATGCTGTAAGGATTGAACAAAGTTTGGCGAAAGAAAAAAATAGTCAAGTACAAACAGAATGAGTAGGAGAGTAATATGTGCCCAACTGTTACATCCTCAGCCCCCACTGTGCCCCCTGGGGGGTCTGGGCAAGAAAGGGGACCACTGGCTGGCCGGGTGCCAGCACTTTCTACTGGCAGATCGGCATCTGAGGGGGCGGGGTCAGGTATGGTTACCAGGAGCCGCAGGCTTTAAAACAGGGCTTGAGGAGTTGCCTCATCGCCCTGTTGTGGAGTTTACTTCACGCAAGGCTACTTTCTGTATCTACTTGAATTTACTGTTTGACGACCCTGCTTTGTATGAGATTTCTGCTCCTGTTATTTGACCCTGCTTGGCTTTGACGACTCTCTCTCTCTATCGTGTATATTACGCTGTGTGTGTGTTTTAGTGATTTAACCCCATGCTGGTTGCTGGGTTGATCGCTCGCTGTTTGGGTTCTGTCCCATCACGTTTAGGGGTATCATTTGTAACCCTCCGGGGTCCCTTTACCCAGGCTCCTACTCATGTTCATGTCTTTGCATAGACCACGATAACAAACGATTGTTTATTTCTGTTTAATGTTATTTCTAATCGCATCTCTGTACATATTAGCAATAACAATCTTGTATGCAAGCCAGTACCGTCCGAGAGTCACCAGGTATCTACTAACTACAAGTATTTAGAACGATTGGTTTCTGCATCTCTGACTGCCCTGCACCTTGAATACTTCACGGACTGTCATTCCACGTATGGTGTTTCTGAGCGTGTCCTAGGTAATCTGTTGGTCTTGAAACCTTCAGAGCTTAGAGGTAATTCAGTTAGCCCTTGTGTCTCCTTGGCTATTAAGTTACAGTCTGTAGTTTATGAACCTTTTGTGTTATTCAAGCAGATACTTTTGCCCTCAAGGATCTCAACTCCGCTACTCGTGTGACAGCGTTACCACTACCGTTACACCAACAAACTGACCACGTCAATTCTCACTTTCTCCATGAGCCTTTGCAAACTGTTTTTTGGTCCATGCACTCAACAGAAACACCTCTAACTAAACTAACCAAGGACCTTAACACTGCCAAAACTAATGGGCATTACTCTCTACTAATCCATCTTGACCTCTCTGCTGCTAGCAGGCCATTCGCTTCTCCTACAAACTCTTCAAGACATAGGCCTTCAACCTACTGCTCTTTCAGGGTTCTCCTCCTATCCCTTAAAACCCATCTCTTCAGATTAGCAAACCACATTACTGATGCCGAGATATCCCTCTCGTCACCTACCCCCACATCATGATAAAAGTCCCTTCCCTGTACCCACCCGTTCTGTGAAACTACTGCTAATGATCCTGGAATGGTGACTGGACCAAGAAATGATAGGATGTCAGTCTCCCATGGACTAATCCTCAGGCAAGGTGTATGTCCTGTTTGCTGTCTGTGGGGATTTTCAAAGGGGGGGGGTAACAGGTTGGCAGGCAGTGCTTAAAATTTCCTGTGGGCGACTACGGGTTGGGTGAAGCATCTAATTGCAGACAGGAGTTATTGGTAGTTCCAGTGTTTGGAAGAAGTTTGGCAGATCGTCTACCATCTGATTATGGAAAAGGAATTTTTGTGCCCGACCTGGAACCTAAAGGGAAACATTCAGCCTTATTGAATACCTCGACTATATAGCAGTGTAATGACTGGGTGGAGAGCACATCTAACATCTAAGTGAGGTGCACATTATTTTTATTTCAGCTGGAAAGAGTAGAAGCAAAATATTAGATCTCAGAGAGACCCTGTGAACCCTGTCAACACGACAGAGGCCGCAGGGGTATTGTCACCCAATGTATGGGCAAATAGGTCCTATAGGGTATCTGGGAGTCACTTAAATCAGTTTCTTTGGAACTTGAAACCTAATGATGGACCAATGTAATCTTTCAGCTATATCCTCCATGTGCTGTCTCATTTCCAAGAGCATGTTTCTCTGCGGGGTCGCTGCAGTTTCAGCCGCTTGAGCTTGTAGCTGTGGGAAACTCACTTCCGTCTCTAATGCTTGCATTTTTATTATTCAGGCTAAAGAGGTCCGTACAGATATTCATTAATTCTGCGTGGACTAGATCTTAAAATTTAGCTAGTAGCTGGTCTTTATCCAACTGTAAAAGCATGAAAGTGAAGATCATTTGTAGGCTGGTGTGTATATCATTGAGGGATGCTGAGGGGAAAGAGAATCTGTGGAAAACACCAGGCCTCAGTACTGTTGATGCCATCAACCATGACAACTAAGATTGTGGAGGTCTACTGATCCTGAGATAAAATCATCCATCATCCCAAATACATTTTCTGTGGTTGTCCCCAGATGGGCACTGTAGTGTACCAGTCTGTCTGTTCACATCATCATGTTTGAGAGAGAAAAATACACCGCCTATTTCAAGCACGATCTGTGGCAGCTCTCGGTTTAAGCAGCCATCTTATTCAGCACACAGCCACACCCGCCAGATACCCTTCTTTTCCTCTAACTCATTTACTACTACAAGAGTGTGTGATCACAGTTTGCAGCATCTCCTGCAAATGCTCAAAATCATATATACAGTAGATTCCATATCAGGAAACTTATAGCCAAAAACTAAACACATGGTGCAAAAGTGGATAGTGGGATATTGAATTGAGGTAAGGAATTTATGTAGACATTTGGGATGAAAAAAGAAATCACACTAGAGACATTAGGCTGCTACATGGGCGAAGGTGGCAGATACAATTTTGAGCACAGAAAAATAAAAAATATTGCTATTCATAAGCTTTACCAGTTAAAGCTGTCTTTTTTTTACATATACTGTAATTGTATATAACTTTTTATGTAGATGTTCAATTTTAAAAAAATGCTGGTTTTCAGCTACTAAACTGTGCTGCTTATCCACCATGATATTGAAATATCGACATACATTTTACTTGTCAGAACTGAAAAAAATCAGGGCCTGATTCCAACCAAGCAATTAAGCTAACAGCTCAAGCCATTATGCACACACCGGCTTCAGTCGTTAGTGCAATGGCTTGAGCCGCTATTCCCACCAGCTCGGACTTTACTGTGGTTTAAGAACTTTTACACTTTGTTTACCCTATAAATATTCTAATTTGTACTTTGCCTATGTAATGCGACATTTGCATCCACATGCAATTGTGGAAAATGTTTTCTCTCAATTTTATATCATAATTTTCATTAAAAACCCAAGGTTTACCTATAATGTTCAAAAATTATTATTCATGAATATCAGCAAGCTTAAGCATTAAAACCCCAGATAAATTACATATTTGGTGACAATAAAGATTTACCAAGTTTCTTGATTGCATATTTTGGCATTTGTACAAAAGATTCAAAAGAATCAGATATTTTAAGTGAGAAACAAATTGACTAAAAGAAAACAAGAGAAAAGTTTAGAATCATATCCAATGCCATGACAAGCAATGAAAATGTCACCAAGCTCAGTGGAATAAATTCATAGTCTGTGACTGCTTGCCAATATTATTGGAAATCAGAAATGCTGCAGCACAAAATCAGCTTGCCAATTATACAAATGATAAAATAGGATTCTGCAGATTGCGGTTATGATAAGCTGCCTGGAGCTGTAATTAAACTACATTCCCTAATGCGTGTTTTACATCTGCTTTCTCAAAGGCATTGCTTGCCATTTAAAGAAGGGGTTTTGAAAGAACCAAGCTCCTCGTCTATCATCATCAAATCAACAAAAAGCTAGAGGCGAATCAGATTATGAATAAGATACATATTGTCTGTAGTGTGACCTCAAAGAAGCAAAGTGTATGATGCAACATATCAAAGGAACCTTTAAGTGTTTCTTGAAATATTGTATAAGACAATATATAAATTGGATATTGCATATGCAATATTTCCAGTCGTGAACAGTAAGGGCTTCCTCAACTGTTCAGATACAATATTGTTTTCTCCACGTTTGTACTTTTTAGCAATATTTTATCTAGTATGTGTAGCTTGAATCAATTCTTTTTATAGTTTTCAGAGGCAGACAAAAAATAACTTTTAAAAATTCATTTTAAACCTTTCATTGTGAAGTCGAGTTAACTCAAGTTTGCATTGTAATACATTGAAAAGCAATCGTTAGCATATTAAACATCCATTTGCATAACTTTTAAAGGCAGGATTAGTGTGTCCATATGGAGAAAGGAAATTCATTGTGAGAATTTGTTCCTGTCCCTTTGCAACACTGTAAAGCAAGCTTAAAAGAAACCAATGCATTAAAAATTAAAAATAAGCCAATTTTAATTTTTTAATTATTTTAGAACAATATTTTTGAGTATATTTACTAGTTTAATCAAGATTTAATTATTAGCTTTGCATCTAGTGTTTAAAATAAATGTTATATTACGTTTTAAAACAAAAAGTGTTTGGTAATGAAGGGGTTAAAGCAGTATCATTCTACAATATATGGAAATATGCAATATGGAAACATATATAATAAATTTATATTCAAGGGTATTAAATCACCACAAAAAAATTCCTGCCTTAATGTCAATGGCTTTTGGAGCACCAGAAGTGCTTTTGGTGATAAGATATGTTTGTTTGATTCAAACAAAAATCATACCATCATTCCCCATCATACATGCCAATATAGATAATCAATGTCCAGGTCCCATGTATTTGAAAATTTGAGGCCCAAGGACTACATCATTTGGCA
Source organism: Leptobrachium leishanense (assembly GCA_009667805.1). Taxonomy (NCBI): domain Eukaryota; kingdom Metazoa; phylum Chordata; class Amphibia; order Anura; family Megophryidae; genus Leptobrachium; species Leptobrachium leishanense. Next base: position 121,743,923 of record CM019067.1, on the reverse strand, counting down.
ATGGAGAGAGAGAAAAAAATAGCCTTAATAAGTAATGAGACAGATAAAAGTGCATTGCTCTTTTTATATTGCAGTGCTATCATTTTAGTAGCCCTTCTCTGAACTCTCTCTAAGATGTCTATATCCTTCTGGAGATACGGTCTCGAGTACTGTGTGCAGTACTGGAGACCGTATCTCCAGAAGGATATAGACATCTTAGAGAGAGTTCAGAGAAGGGCTACTAAAATGGTGTACGGCTTGAAGGAGAAAAGTTACCAGGAAAGGCTTAATGATCTTAACATGTACAGCTTGGAAAAAAGACGAGACAGAGGAGATATGATAGAAACATTTAAATACGTAAAGGGAATCCACAAGGTAGAGGAAGGGAGTATATTTAAAAGGAAACAAAGTAGCAAAACAAGAGGACATAGTCTTAGATTAGAGGGGCAAAGGTTTAAAAGTAACATCAGGAAGCATTATTTTACTGAGAGGGTGGTGGATACATGGAACAGTCTTCCAGTAGAAGTGGTAGAGGCCAAAACAGTAATTGAATTTAAGCAAGCATGGGATAGGCATAAGGCTATCCTAAACAAAAGATAAATCCAGGTAAAGTATCCATGTAATTGGGCAGACTAGATGGGCCGAAAGGTTCTTATCTGCCGACATTTTTCTATGTTTCTATGTTTCTATCCAGACCAACAGAATTTTATTGCTATAAAAAGTAATGCATTTAAGTGAGAACCAGGGGGTGTAGAATCTGAAAATAACTTTAGAATCTGAGTAGAAAAGTGATTTTTTTCGTCCTTTAATCAGCTTCTTAAACTGTGTAATATTTAAAGTTATGTTGTAAAAGTCTTCTAGTAAGTGACTAGAGAAAGACAGATAATAAACGTTTCAAGAGTGAAATGCAAAGGGAATTCTTCCTATATATATAAAGCTAACTAGAAATTAGAAACATCTGGAAAACACTTGTTTACCATTGCTAATTCATAATGTAAGATGTGTCTTACCAGCTGGACTTCACGCAATGCAACCTTCATTCAGAATGGATCAGGAACACGTGAACATTCATTTTTTCTCAGAAACGTAAGTAGTGCAAATGTTGCTTTGCTTCTTTGACTCTAATGGTGGTATTCAAAGTGTCTGCGAAAGTTGTAAATCCTGTTGATATTTTGACCATTGTTGCAACAGCCAAACGCCGGCATTAGAAGCTTCACTGTGAAACTTCTGCTTTGTTTAGATTTCGCATTTTATGAAATACCAGAATTTGTTGCTCTAGCAAAAATGGTGATTTTTGATGGTGTTTGCAACTTTGGCATACACCGGAACTCTTTGAATAACCCCTAAGAATAGATTTAAGATGTTGACATGTTTACACACTAAGAAGAGAGGAGGGGTGCTTTTAATTTTGCTTTGGCTATATCATATAGAATAGTCTATAATTTTTTTGTTATCTCTGTCAATGAAAAAAAAAAAGAGTATTACATGGCATTGTTGAACAACATTGTAATTCAATAATGGAGTGACAATGAGCTTCTTAACAATGAATGGTTAAACATGTCCTACCCATACCCATACTGAACACTTCCACAGCCTAAAGTATATATTTTTGAATTGAGAAACTTTGAAAAATGATATATATAGCTAGTAAAAATCCCATGTACTGTACATACCTTTTTAATAATGGATTCATATTATTCCTGGTAGAAACACAATTCTCACTTAGATCTCAATCGTACAAGTCTGTAGGTATTCAGGGGCAACATGGGCAGTGCCTGAGGGCCTGAACCTGGGAGGAGGCCACTGAGTGGTCCTGTGTGTACAAGTATGCCTCGCTTGTTGACTGCTGCAGCGGAGCCCTCCTCTGGCCTGCCTACACAGCTGACGCACGTTGCACGTCATTGGCTGCCGGGGGATGGTCAGAGTTCAGGCCATCCCTCGGCAGCGAATGATGCGCGCCAACTGGTGGGCGGGTCTGTCGCGGCCCATAGATGCTTGAGGAGGGATACACCTAAACCATAGCAGCTTTGCCTGTAGTAAGACTGTCAGCACTGGTATGGGAGCTAGCAAGCATCTAACTCCTGAAAGCTGTAGTTTTGTAGCCTTCATATGATTCACCTTTCCAGCCTGGTGTTTAAGAGCATTTCTGGGAAGCTGCCACCCTACCTGAATAGACTGCTTCCCCAGCAGCTCCCTCATCCTATAACCTCCGATCCAGGACCAGCACCTTACCCGCAATACCACAATACAAAAAGACAGTGGCTCGGTCCTCATTTTCCTACAGAGCACCGCAAATATGGAATAACCTCCCAGACACCATCAAATCTTCCCCCAGTCTTAAGTCACTCAAGAGCTCCTTACTAACATACCTCAATACAGAATGCACCTGTAAACATGTAACATAATGACTATTTCCTACATATTTATTTATGTTAATCTGTATATTTGTGTTGTTTTTTAATATCTTGCTTTGTATTACTTTGTATTTCTGTAACTGTAACACTTCAATGTTCTTGAACCCAGGACATACCTGAAAACGAGAGAAATCTCAATGTATCCTTCCTGGTAAAATCCTTTATAAATAAATAAATATGACAAATTTATCATGTAGTTTGAGGCATGTAGTGACAGTGCCATATCCAGAACATCATTTAAGATTAAAAAGTTAATCTTGTTAATAAATACATACAATATCATTTAATGAAAGTGGGAGAAAGGAACAGTGAGGTGTACTTTGAAATTCTAAGAATGTACAGTTAGACTGCAAATGCTAACAAATGAATATAAAAAAATTACATTGCACCCATTAAGGAAAAGAGATATCAATGATACACACAGTGTCTTTTTCTAATAACCACTTCAGGGTCAGTGTATAATAAATCTATTTTTGTTGCTCGTCTTTGCTTTTCAAGAGGTTTGCTCATATCGTTTAACAAAAAAAATGACATACAGTTTCAAAATTCTACTGATGATTTATGATCCTATGGGTCATATTATCAATAGTCTGCAATGAACAGATGGTGATAATCTATGTGCATTAAATATGGTTTTGCGTCTTTTTCCTAACAGGGTGACTGTGTGGACCAGAAGTATCCAGTCTACTTCATGTATAAAACATAACAAGAAATAAGATTGTCATCTGCGATCACCCCTGTAGCTCCATGCGAAACAAAACACAATCAGAGGTTTTAGTTTACTTGAATGGCCACTAAAGTGTAAGCTCACCTGCCACGTCACGGCACCTCTGGTCAGGTGAGTCCTACCTAATGAAATCAAGAGCTGCTTGCTAAGCAACCACATATGCTCATGCTACTTATCTGTCATAACAAAAACTGGTGGGTTTTCATTTATTCCCTCACCAGGAACAATTCCACTTTGGGATTAAAAAGAAAAACATGGAAAGAGGCAGCAGCAATAATGACCTGGCTGGGGATACAACAAGATACATATATACGTGCAGAAAAAAATGGTTTGCGCCTAATCCCTAACAGGGTGGCTGCGTGGACCAGAAGTAACCAGCCTGCTGCATGTATAAAACACAACAAGAAAAAAGATTTTCATCTGCGCTGACCCCTGTAACTCCAAACAATTACATTGTACTCATTAAGGACAAGAGATATCAATGATATACACAGTGTCCTTTTCTAATAAACACTTCAGGGCCAGTGTTTAATATATCTATTTTTGTTGCTCATCTTTGCTTTTCAAGAGGTTTGCTCATATTGTTTAACAAAAAAAATGACATACAGTTTCCAAATTCTACTGATGAGTTATGATTCTATGGGTCATATTATCAATAGTCTGCAATGAACAGATGGTGATAATCTATGTGCATTAAATATGGTTTTGTGTCTTTTTCCTAACAGGGTGACTGTGTGGACCAGAAGTATCCAGTCTGCTTCATGTATAAAACATAACAAGAAATAAGATTGTCATCTGCGATCACCCCTGTAGCTCCATGCGAAACAAAACACAATCAGAGGTTTTAGTTTACTTGAATGGCCACTAAAGTGTAAGCTCACCTGCCACGTCACGGCACCTCTGGTCAGGTGAGTCCTACCTAATGAAATCAAGAGCTGCTTGCTAAGCAACCACATATGCTCATGCTACTTATCTGTCATAACAAAAACTGGTGGGTTTTCATTTATTCCCTCACCAGGAACAATTCCACTTTGGGATTAAAAAGAAAAACATGGAAAGAGGCAGCAGCAATAATGACCTGGCTGGGGATACAACAAGATACATATATACGTGCAGAAAAAAATGGTTTGCGCCTAATCCCTAACAGGGTGGCTGCGTGGACCAGAAGTAACCAGCCTGCTGCATGTATAAAACACAACAAGAAAAAAGATTTTCATCTGCGCTGACCCCTGTAACTCCAAACAATTACATTGTACTCATTAAGGACAAGAGATATCAATGATATACACAGTGTCCTTTTCTAATAAACACTTCAGGGCCAGTGTTTAATATATCTATTTTTGTTGCTCATCTTTGCTTTTCAAGAGGTTTGCTCATATTGTTTAACAAAAAAAATGACATACAGTTTCCAAATTCTACTGATGAGTTATGATTCTATGGGTCATATTATCAATAGTCTGCAATGAACAGATGGTGATAATCTATGTGCATTAAATATGGTTTTGTGTCTTTTTCCTAACAGGGTGACTGTGTGGACCAGAAGTATCCAGTCTGCTTCATGTATAAAACATAACAAGAAATAAGATTGTCATCTGCGATCACCCCTGTAGCTCCATGCGAAACAAAACACAGAGGTTTTAGTTTACTTGAATGGCCACTAAAGTGTAAGCTCACCTGCCACGTCACGGCACCTCTGGTCAGGTGAGTCCTACCTAATGAAATCAAGAGCTGCTTGCTAAGCAACCACATATGCTCATGCTGCTTATCTGTCAGGGCTGGCCCAAGCCACTTTGCTGCCTGGAGCGAAGGATGAATTGCTGCCCCCCCTCACCCCCAAAAAACATGGTGTGTATGAGCATATCACAGAGCGCCACATATCATGGCCCACTGTCCCACGAATCCACATACCGTCACATACACACACTTCCACATACAGACACACACTTCCACATACAGACACACACATCCACATACTGTCACATACACACGCTTCCACATACAGACACACACATCCACATACTGTCACACACACACGCTTCCACATACAGACACACACACGTCCACATACAGCCACACATGCTTCCACATACACACTTACATACTTCCACAGTCACACACATGCAGTCACACAGCCGGTAATGGGGAGACGCAGAGGATTAATGACTCCGGAGGTCACAGAGTTACTGTTGATTATATTTCACAGCCTTTTCCTTTAAATAGGAAGCGCCTCACTGAAGGTATGAAAGAAATTAGGAAAATGCTGGTTTTCTCACCATGATTTAATAATTCAGGGAATACTGGGGGTGGGGTGTAAAAGCCATAAAGCGGCATTAAAACATGCGGCGTCCCAGTCATTTCTGTAATTCCCCATCAAACCCTGGCAGCTCCATACTAACCCCCCCATCAAACCCTGGCAGCTCCATACTACCCCCCCCTCATCAAACCCTGGCAGCTCCATACTAACCCCCCCTTATCAAACCCTGGCAGCTCCATACTAACCCCCCCTCATCAAACCCTGGCAGCTCCATACTACCCCCCCTCCTCATCAAATCCTGGCAGCTCCATACTAACCCCCCCCCTCATCAAATCCTGGCAGCTCCATACTAACCCCCCCTCCTCATCAAATCCTGCCAGCTCCATACTAACCCCCCCTCATGAAATCGTGGCAGCTCCATACTAACCCCCCCCTCCTCATCAAATCCTAGCAGCTCCATACTAACCCCCCCCCTCCTCATCAAATCCTGGCAGCTCCATACTAACCCTCCCCCTCCTCATCAAATCCTGGCAGTTCCATACTAACCCCCCCTCCTCATCAAATCCTGGCAGCTCCATACTAACCCCCCCTCCTCATCAACTCCTGGCAGCTCCATACTAACCCCCCCCCTCATCAAACCCTGGCAGCTCCATACTAACCCCCCCTCCTCATAAAATCCTGGCAGCTCCATACTAACCCCCCTCATCAAACCCTGGCAGCTCCATACTAACCCCCCCTCCTCATCAACTCCTGGCAGCTCCATACTAACCCCCCTCATCAAACCCTGGCAGCTTCATACTAACCCCCCGCTCAGTTTAGAAAGGTAAAAAATTTGATTTATTTATTTTAGTAAAGTCACCCAGGCCTCGCCAGGTCAGTGAAAAGCAGATCCCCCAGCTATTACCAACTAACTACAGCTCCCATCATGCTGTGCGGGCTGTAAGAGAGCTGCAGATTGTCCTCAATCTGGGCCCATGCAGAGCTCAATCGGCAGCTCCCTCAGGACTCTGGGATAGGGTGTCTGTCCAGGCCTTCCCTCAACGACGACAGAGGAGCTGGCAGTGCATTATGGGAGCAGCAACATGTCCCTGTGAGGAGGGATGGGCGGGAGGGGAACCTCCATAACACACACGGGGGAGGGCACAGAGTCTCCTGTATGAAATCAAGCCAGGCCTACCTCCTCAGCAGCCTCACGGTTCCCCGGGATTATTCATTTAAAGGCGCGCACTTTCCTACGCCATCAGAGCCCTGCCGCGCGTGTCAAGTGACAGGCTCTAAACACCGCGTTCCGTCTCACAGGCGCACTGCGCTGCAGGAGAGATCACAGCCAGGCTGCATCGCTGGTAAAACTTAAGCTGATGGCCTCCATGCCGGCTGAAAGGGGCAGTCACGTGCTGGAGGGGCAGGCACGGCTTGGTTTTCAACGGACCACTGTCCTGCAGCCTTGTCCGGGCTGGCGGCCTTTTAAAGAGCAGCAAAATGCTGCCCCTGACAAAGTGCTGCCTGGAGCGGCTGCTCCACCCTTCTCCATGGCCCGGTTATCTGTCATAACAAAAACAGGTGGGTTTTCATTTATTCCCTCACCAGGAACAATTCCACTTTGGGATTAAAAAGAAAAACATGGAAAGAGGCAGCAGCAATAATGACCAGGCTGGGGATATAACAAGATACATATATACGTGCAGAAAAAATGGTTTGCGCCTAATCCCTAACAGGGTGGCTGCGTGGACCAGAAGTAACCAGCCTGCTGCATGTATAAAACACAACAAGAAAAAAGATTGTCATCTGCGCTGACCCCTGTAACTCCAAACGATTACATTGTACTCATTAAGGACTAGAGATATCAATGATACACACAGTGTCCTTTTCTAATAACCACTTCAGGGCCAATGTTTAATATATCTATTTCTGTTGCTCGTCTTTGCTTTTCAAGAGGTTTGCTCATATTGTTTAACAAAAAAATATGACATACAGTTTCCAAATTCTACTGATGAGTTATGATTCTATGGGTCATATTATCAATAATCTGCAATGAACAGATGGTGATAATCTGTCTATTTCCAAAGTTGATGTGTTAATTGCAGCCCTGTCTACTGAAGTGAAGAAAACAAAATCTCTTTAAAAGTAATATTAATAGTAGGTAGCATTAGATTAGTTAATATTTAAAATAAATGAATTACATGTGTTCAATTTCAGATGTTTATGTTTTTCTCATAGTCCATGTACTTAAACCGTTATGCCAAACATGGTTTTCAAAATGATACGGATATGTGTAAATTTAAAGCATTCCCCACCTTTGTCTGACATTTATTGCATGATGATCAGATGTCTTAAATAGTATATGAAATGTATTTCATCTTTTTAACTACTAAAAAACATACACCTGTTTGCATTGCGATACAATGAGAAAAAGTATCTTATAAATCTCCATTAGCATAATTAGTACAACATTTTCTGATATCTCACTCCTTTTACCCTGCATCACCGAAGAGAAACAGGATCTGCCCCCAACCTCACTATAATAAAAAGGTCAAAATTTACAGTTTATGAAAAGCACCTACTCATTTTGAGTTTGCTATTCAAAAAAAAAGCATCTGTTGACAAGAACCATCCCTGGCAAACAAAAATTAGTTGTCTGAAGACCTACGATCAAGAATTGAAAGAGTTGGAAAGGGTTACAAAGTTTACAAAGTTAATTCAAAGAGCTCAGGTATGCATCTGTCTGCTGTTAGATTTATTATCTATAAAAGTAGAAATTTAGTACTGTGGCTGCTCACTCTAGTAGTGGCTGTCTAGCCAAGAGCACTGAAAGGGCACACACAAAATTCTTAATGATGTAAAAAAAAAAACGAACCTTAGAGTGATAGCTAAAGACTTAAAGAAATCATTGAAACTTGTTGACATCTCTGCTCAGGAGTCTGCTATACGGAAACCGTTAATCAGGCATGGTGTCCATGGCCAGACACCACGAAGAAGGCCATGGCTTTCCAAAGAAAAACATTGTTGTGGGCCTGAACTTTGTCAAAGACTACCCCGATGCTCCACAAAGATACTGTCAGGGTGACACCTGACATATGCCATAGTGGGACCCAGATTCAGGGGGTATGAGACCAGTGTGCGGGGATACACAGGGTGTACCTTTGGGTAGGCAGACTGATACAGGGGAGAATCCATAGCACGGTACATGAGGATATCCAGGGAGAGTAGTCAGGACAGTCCACGGTTCAATGGCTGGCAGAAAGGAGGCAGAGTCAGTGAGCAAAGCAGGAGGTCTGATACAAAGTGAAGCAGGAGTATAACACAATAGGTCTAGGCACTAGCTAGGTTTGACTCTCAATGCAAAGTCAGTTTGCATAGGGGGGAGTGACTCTTATATCCCCAGACAGGAGGGTGTGGTGTGTGTTTGGTGTTTGACTGTGATTAACTCTTTCAGTGCTGGTTAGGTATGAGGGCAGCACTTTACAAGTATTGACCACATGCAGGTAGATCTTTCAGTCATATGCAGGCATGGTTCCTGACATATTTTGGAAATGGGTTTTTTTTTTGGACTGATGAAACTAATGAAGAGCATTCATACTATAGGTCCTTTCTAGTCACATGGACCTAATCGACCAGCTTTACTGCTTGGAGACACATGTGATTTTCTTACACCACGGATTGGTTGATTCCAGACCAGATAGGGAATAAAAAGAGGGAGGTACATACAACATTACTAACTATTTTTTTGCTCCAGATGAAGCCAATGTTCAGTTGGCGAAACATATGTTGAGCTGATGTATCAACCTTGATTTTAAGCCGTGATTTGTTGTGTGTGCAGCATTTGCAGGGTGAGGACAGAAATCTTGAGCATGAGCTCGACTAGCTAAGGGTCAGTGTTGGCGTGCTGATTTTGAAGGTGATTTATGGTTTGCTTTTTGATGCTAATCCCTTTGTGCAATTATGGAATTCTATTATGGTGCCTAATACATCGATTGCAATCCTCTTTCCACACCTCTTTTATGCACAGCCATTATACACTGGCGTCAATTCCAGTACACCCTGCTTTGTCTGCTGTCATATTTATGTTTTTTAATTGATTTTTCCTTGCATCTGAGAGTGTCTATATTCGTTCAAATAAAGATTAATTTTTCTGTAGCCACTCCTCCAGCGCCATTTGCCGGTTCTTTTTTGAGCTGCCAAGTGGTTTATTGAGATATATATCTATTTAGGTCAGGTTTAATCCTGAGTAAGAGGTTGTGCTGCTCTCGCTCATTTGGATGAGAGTCAGGTGATTGTCAAAATTTGAGGGTTCCTGTTGTGGGTCCCCCATCTCTCTTTTTTAATGTTTACTACTATGTTAAAAATAAGACATGAAAGGTTATAATTGTTTGTGTATTGTTAACTTAAAGGGATACTCTAGGCAACATGACCACCTAAGCTTTTTTAGGTGGTCATGATGCCCTGAGTATGCCCTTGTCTGTCCCCCCTCCCTCCGCTCAGCCGATCGGCTGAAACAGCTGAAAACAGCTGAGAGACGCGGAGGACTTTACTCCGCCCTCCCAGGTGTCAGTCAGCAGAGCGGGATTCATATTTCCCGCTTCTGCCGACTATTGCCGAGTAGGAGACGTCATCGCGCTTTCAGCGCGATGACGTCTCCAACTCGCCGCAGTAGCTGGCGGGAGCGAGCCGCCAGCATAGTCTTCGGCTGGGATTAGTGTTGCGCGCATCCTCTTGCGCGTAACACTAATCCAAGAAGAAGAGGAAGCCTGCTGATTGTCTGGCTTACGTGAGAGGCGTGCATGCGCGCTTCTCACGTAAACCATTAGCCAAGTGAAAGAGTTAGGACGGGAGCGGAAGAGGAGGGAGGTGAGTGTATATATATAAAAAAAAAAAGACGCCGTTGGAAACAAGTGGATTTTAGGGTAAGTATTACAGTAAAAAAAATACCTAGTTATTGAAGGGAATAGGTATATTTTAATGTAAAAAAACGGGGGGGAATTTTTGCTTAGAGTGTTCCTTTAAGGACATTGTGATTGCTTTGAGACTTTGTAACTATTTGGATTTGAGCATGAATTGGTTATAAAATGTCATCTCATCTTTATCAAAGAGTTCACCTACTTTTTACTGCTTAGCTAAAAATAAAAAAATATGATTTAGCTTTATGCTAAAATATCTATGGTTTCAGCACCAAGGACAGCAGTACTGATTAATTAGATTAACCATTACTTTTCTATAGGGAATTTAACTGCCACCAAACTACAGCGAACAGCACCATGGTGCTGTGGTGCTGTGTTGCTGAATACGAGGGATGAGCCGAACACCCCTGTGTTCGGTTCGCATTCAAACTCGAACAATTTCAAAAGGTCGAGTTCGGACGCGAACACGAACCGAACTCAATGCAAGTCAATGGGATTCGAACATTCAATTTTTAGAGTGCCCTCCAAGAGGGCATATATGCAAGATATTTGCCATAAAAGGTGTATGGGGGTCCGGGTAGTGCCCTGGGGAACAGGAAACAAGGAAAAAAAGTTTAAAAAAATTAACAGGGTTATTCAGAGAGCGTGAAAAGCAGGAGAATGACTGGAGAATGAAAAATTCTAGGACAAAATAGCCGATTTGGAAAGTGAGATGAAAGGGAGAATTTTTCTGGTTTGGCTATTTTGACCTAGAATTTTTCATTCTCCAGCCATTCTCCAGTCATTCTCCTGCTTTTCACACTCTCTGAATAACCCTGCAAGTTTTTAAAGGAACAGGGATTTTTCCATGAAATAAAGATTAAGAATAAAAACGAAAAATTCCTTCAAATATCGTGCCTAGGAGGTCCCCATAACCTGCCCGTGAAGTGGCGGATTTGTCAGATGTATAGAAACATTTAAAAATAAAAAATGACATTTCAAATGACGGTAAATGTTTTTCCTTTAATCTATTCATAAACAACTGCTTGGGGCGGCAGCCTGAATGAAAGGAGACGTTTTAGGACACGCAGAACAAGTTTAGTGATTTTTTTGGCTAAATTATGGTGAAACTTATGCAGGCTTTGGATGAAAGTAACAACCGGTGCATTAAAATTGGACCTTTGGTGCCAGCTAGTGCCTTCACACCGTAACCCCTCTGAGGTATTGTGGAAGAGTGCAGGGGTGGACTCTCCATTCAAATATTAAAATGATTGGAATCTGGTACACGTGTCAGTGCACCCAAATATTGGACTTTTGGTGCCAGCTAGTGCCTTCACACCATAACCCTTCTGAGGTATTGTGGAAGAGTGCAGGGGTGGACTCTGCATTCAAATATTAAAATGATTGGAATAGCTGCCAGTGGCGTAGCGTGGGTTGTCAGCGCCCGGGGCCAGCCAAGAATTGTGCGCCCCCCAACCTGTGGACACGTTATCGATATTGCCCCAGCTCACACATGGATTTGCCCCAGCCAGCTCACACATGAATATTGCCCCAGCTCACACATGGATATGCCCCAGCTCACACATGGATATGCCCCAGCTCACACATGGATTTGCCCCAGCTCACACATGGATATGCCCCAGCTCACACATGGATATGCCCCAGCTCACACATGGATTTGCCCCAGCTCACACATTGATATGCCCCAGCTCACACATGGATTTGCCCCAGCTCACACATGGATTTGCCCCAGCCAGCTCACACATGAATATTGCCCCAGCTCACACATGAATATTGCCCCAGCCAGCTCTCACATGAATATTGCCCCAGCTCACACATGGATTTGCCCCAGCCAGCTCACACATGGATATTGCCCCAGCTCACACATGAATATTGCCCCAGCTCACACATGGATTTGCCCCAGCTCACACATGGATTTGCCCCAGCTCACACATGGATTTGCCCCAGCTCACACATGGATTTGCCCCAGCACATGGATTTGCCCCAGCTCATGGATTTGCCCCAGCACACGGATTTGCCCCAGCACCTCATGGATTTGCCCCAGCACCTCATGGATTTGCCCCAGCACATAGATATGCCCCAGCTCATGGATTTGCCCCAGCTCATGGATTTGCCCCAGCTCATGGATATGTCACAGCTCATGGATTTTCCCCAGCACATGGATTTGCCCCAGCTCATCGATTTGCCCCAGCTCATGGATTTGCCCCACCACATGGATTTGCCCCAGCTCATGGATTTGCCCCAGCACATGGATTTGCCCCAGCTCATGGATTTGCCCCAGCACATGGATTTGCCCCAGCTCATGGATTTGCCCCAGCACATGGATTTGCCCCAGCTCATGGATTTGCCCCAGCACATGGATATGACCCAGCTCATGGATTTACCCCAGCTCATGGATTTGCCCCAACTCTCACCTGGATATTCCCCCAGCTCCCGGGCAGCGGGAGTGCCTGCCCGCCCCGGTCCTGAACAGCGTGCGAGTCCGTCCTGTTGAAGGGGAGGCGGCTGCGTGCGTGCGCAGGTCACGCGGTCCGGCCAGTCAGGTGGTACAGAGACTCAGTACCACCTAATTAGACGGACCACGTGACCTGCGCCTGCACGCAGCCGCCTCCCCTTCAACAGGATGCACTCACTCTTTAGGACCGGGCATGGGCAGGCACTCCCACTGCCCGGCATCTGGGTCCCCTCAACCCGCGGGCCCTTGGGCGGCGCCCGAGGGCCCGGCGGGTCAGTCGGGCCACAAGTTTTAGGGGCGCATAATTTCAAAAGAAATTATGCGCCCCTAACAGAACTGCGCCCGGGGCCACGGCCCCCCCTGCCCCCCCCACGCTACGCCACTGATAGCTGCACAAGACGCGCCGGTGTATGCAGCGTCTAACAGCTTGGGAGACAGGAGGCTGCGCTTGTTGGTGGATCCAGGAATCAGGTGAGTAATAGAAAGAAAGAAAAAGTTTTATTTTATGTTCCTTGGGACATTTAAAAATGTCCTCAGATTTTTTTTTTAGAAATGTGTCTCCTTACCTTAGCCTGGTGGTCATGCAGTGGAGGCTCCCTGGATCCTGGTTGTGGGGGGGGGGTCTGCCATGGCTGCAGGTGCAGTGGCTCGCTCCCTCCCTGCGCCGCCTCTCTGCCACATGCAGGCTAGCCCACACAGTCGCAGCTCTGTCATCCGGCAGCCGTATGCTCAAATTCCCAGAACTCTGGTATAAGTCAGTGATACAGCCTGATAGCCTTTGCAGTGGCAACACACAGATTCAAATTCACACAACTATGGTATAAGTCAGTGATACAGCCTGATATCCTTTGCAGTGGCAACACACAGATTCAAATTCCCAGAACTCTGGTATAAGTCAATGATACAGCCTGATAGCCTGGCAGCAGCTGGCAGTGAGAAGACACAGATTACAATTCCCAGATATCAGCTAGAAGTATGTGGGACCCCCTGATATCTGGCAGTGAGAAGACAGATTACAATTCCCAGATATCTGCTAGAAGTCTGTGAGACCCCAATAGCTGGCAGTGAGAAGACACAGATTACAATTCCCAGATATCTGCTAGAAGTATGTGGGACCCCCTTATAGCTGGCAGTGAGAAGACACAGATTACAATTCCCAGATATCTGCTAGAAGTATGTGGGACCCCCTGATAGCTGGCAGTGAGAAGACACAGATTACAATTCCTAGATATCTGCTAGAAGTCTGTGAGACCCCAATAGCTGGCAGTGAAAAGACAGATTACAATACCTAGATATTTGCTAGAAGAAAGTGAGACCCCAATAGCTGGCAGTGAGAAGACACAGATTACAATTCACAGAAATCTGATAGATGTCTGTGAGACACACATAAAAGAACAATCTCCTCTCACACCTGCAAAAAAAACACGTGCCCGGGCTGCGGGGAAGCCTTATATTGTGTGCTGCGGGACTTAGCTCTGTGAGCCCATGATTGAGACTCTGAGCCCTGATTGGCATAGTCTGCCACCTGTCTTGCACCTGACCTGTGGTCAGGTGCAAGGCTGTAGCCAATTACAAGCTTCAGGCCACTGGAAAAGTGCATTGTGGTCCATTGTGGGCGAACACAAGGCGAACACGCGGAAATGTTCGATGTTTGCCGAACGGGCAATGTTCGAATCGAACTCATGTTCAGATCGAACCGCCAGCCCATCTACTGAAGACAACAGATTCAGCACTACGGCCAATGGATAGTGATGCGGTGCTGAGTCTAAGTGAAATGGTATAATGAAGCGAATCGTAAAAACAGAATCAATTCGTCATATACCGTTTCATTTCATTTTCTCGATTTTTTTCGATTCATTATATGGAAAGTGCTTCTGAAAGTCCAATTGGTATAATTTCGTCCGAATTGCGATTCGAAACGAAACAAAATGCACATATCTACTGCAAACCCCATGTGACATTGTGCAAGATTAGAGACACCTGTAACGGTTAGCCCCTGCTTGGGCCATCGTGGTGGCTTGGAACATGAGATGAAGCCCTTAAGGCAGGTGAGTAACTGACTGGACACAAGGACAGACGGATTTCTCCAACACCAAGGAGCACCAAAAAACAGAACAGAATTGCCACTAAGCTCCGAAGGCTTCAAGACCGACAGACAACTTAGGACACTCAGAAACACAAAGATACACTTGACAATCCGTGAAGGGAGCAGGCTGCAGGACAGTAAACAAAACAGACAGACTATACTAAAAGAGGTCCTTATAAGCGGCCTCTGAATATAATACTAAACTAAGACAGACAAGGTACATAAAACATGAAACATACAAGAATCGTCAATCAGGCAGAGGTTGGCAACAGATCAGAAATATACGGTACCAGGGGGAGTAGAAGGGATAGTCAAAAATAAAGCCGAGGTCAGAACCAGAAAACACTTGAACAGGAATGCTTTGCAGCAACTCAGGAAACACAAACCAGACAGAACCACCATCAAACTCCACAAACAGTCAATGAGGCTCTGTGCTGCTGGGAATATATAGGGAGTGGGTCAGTGTGAGTGGGCCATGTGACCCCAGACCAGGAGATCACAACAGAACCCCAGATCAGCCCTAAACAGCACAGCCAGACACACCATAGGGGAAAAACAAATATGAAGACCCTTCACCACCAGGGGGCAAGGCCGAGACGTGACAACACCATCTAGAGTTCACAATCTGTCATTCCAACAACATTTCTGTGGATAAAGAAATACATGAAAAATTAAAAATGAGCAAATTTTTATTATTTTATTTTTTTATCTATCTCAGGACTAGGGATGAGCTGTTCGGTTCGATCGGTTCGGAGTTCGATTCGAACATTGGTCGTTCGAAAATTCGCGAACTTCGAACTTTTTGGGACGTTCGCCAAAAGTTCCAAAAAACAAATCTAGAAATAAAGAGACTCTTTACTGCTGAATATTATAAGCAACGGTTTATTAGATATTGAATTAAAATATTTTTAACATTGAAGCCTATGGGATAAAACATTCTTGTTACTAAAACATCAGGCAGACACGGCCCTCTAATCAGACACTGTAGAGGGCAGCCTGCCGGGGCCTCCCAAGGATCCCCTTGAGAAGCATGCGGCTGCCGGATGACAGAGCTGCGACTGTGCGGGCTAGCCGCCCAGGTGCATGTGGCAGAGACAGGTGGAGCAGGGAGGGAGCCACTGCACCTGTGGCCACGGCAGACCCCCCACAACCAGTATCCAGGGAGCTGCCACTGACCACCAGGCTAAGGTAAGGCGACACATTTCTAAAACAAATAAAATCCGAGGACATTTTTAAATGTCCCCGGGAACATAAAATAAAACTTATTTTTTTCTTTCTCTACCTTGCTGAATGTATATAATAATATAGATTAGATACATTCAGCCAGGTAGAGGGGGGTGGCATGTGGGCTGCGCAGGGTCTCAGGCAGTGGTTTGTTTTTTTCGTGTGTATATTTTTAGCAAATTTATAGGGGAAGGTAAGGGCAGGTATGATAAATATATATATATATATATATATGAGATATAGCTATATTCTTATAAATATATATATCCAGACTTGTATTACACACACATTTTGACAACTAATTGCCCCCCCCCCAATTTGGCTGATCCCTCCAGAAGAAATTTTGAACCCAATAGAGCAGAGAATAATATATATATTCTCTGCTCTGTCTGGTTCAACATTTCTTCTGGAGGGATCAGCCAAATGGGGGGGGGGCGCATTTAGTTGAGATTGTCCACATGCCCCCCCATGTGCGTATGTGCATATATGGTCTGAGGTCTGTGGGTGGGTGTTATATATATATATATATATATAATCTGTGTGTTGATATATACGTATATATAGGTATGCATGTTGATATATACGTATATGTTTGTGTGTGGTATCAATGTATCCCTACTCTATACACAGCGCTCCGTGTCCCTATAATATATATGATCAGGGGCTACCTTTTTTTAATATTTTTATACTAGTCCTATTAAATTAACAGTAATTTTTGATGTATTTTATTCAGTACAAACTTTTTATTGCCTATATAACATGTGCTTTGTGAAAATAAAATGGTTTTGTGTGTACATTTTAATTTAGTTAGTGGATTCCATCCTGTCCAGTGCGGTGAGAAGCAAACGTAATGTAGTGTAGACACGCTGCGAGGCGGAGCGGATTGAAGTCAAGCCTGCAAAATGTTTGCTTCTCTTCGCTTCGCTACGCTGTGCATCGCTACACGCTCAGTGTGTCTCAGCCTTTATTCCCGCATCGCTAGCTTACCGAATCAGTTTGTATACTTGTTACTGACCCTGCTTGTTCTGAGGACCCTATATGTTGCTGACTTTGCCTGCCATTTGACTATTCTCTCTTTGTATTCCCTGCCTGTTCTGTTTGCTTCCTGTTGCTACTGGTGTGCGCCGATTCTCACCATATACAGTAGCGCAGTACAAGTGCCTAAACATTGCTGACCTGGTTTTGTTATAGCTGCTGATGTAACTGAATAGATCGGGGATCTCTTCTGCATTACCAAAACCTCCACCACTGCACTCTTCCACAATACCTCAGAGGGGTTACGGTGTGAAGGCACTTGCTGCCACCAAAGGCACAATATTTGGGTGCACTGCCACTGACGCCTGTACCAGATTCATATCATTTTAACATTGGACTGCAGGGTCCAACCCTGCACTCTTCCACAATACCACAGAGGGGTTACGGTGTGACGGCACTGTTGCCGACACTAAAGGCCCAATATTAAAGTACCTATTGTTACTTTCATCAAAAGCCTGCATAAGTTTCACCATAATTTAGCCAAAAAATCACTAAACTTGTTCTGCGTTTCCTAAAATGTCTTTTCATACAGGCTGCCGCCCCAAGCAGTTGTTTATAAATAGATTAAAGGAAAACCATTTACCGTCATTTGAAATGTCATTTTTTTGTTTTTAAATGTTTCTATACATCCTACAAATCCGCCACTTCACAGGCAGTTTATAGGGACCTCCTAGGCACAATATTTGAAGGAATTTTTTGTTCCATTTTTTATGGAAAACTCACTGTTCCTTTAAAAAGGTTTTTCGTTTTTTTTACTTTTTGTCCTTGTTTCCTGTCCCTCAGGGCACTACCCGGATCCCCATACACCTTTTATGGCAAATATCTTGCATATATGCCCTCTTGGAGGGCACTCTAATAACCGAACTTTCGAGTCCCATTGACTTGCATTGAGTTCGGTTCGTGTTCGAACTCGAACTTTTGAAATTGTTCGAGTTCGAATGCGGACCGAACATGGAGGTGTTCGGCTCATCACTACTCAGGACAACATTCTCTTTTGCAAAATTTCTATTTAACCTATACTTTTTTTAAGCTTGCATCTTGTGTTTCAAACAAATTTTATACTAAACTTTTTCAACAAAAATCACTTAGTAGTGAATGGGTTAACAAGTCAAAACCCAATAAAAAAAAAAAGCACATATTTTTCCACTCCACATATTTTTATGATTGTGTACAAAAATAAAAATGATTTATGTAGAAATAAAGGTGTGTGTGTATAAATATATATTACACAAACACACAAACACATTCTCTCATATATTTTTGTGTGTAGATATTATTTATAGTGTAACAGGATTGGCAGCCACGTGTTTGCCAGATCTTTTTTAAGAGCATTATAGGGCTTTTGAACTGCATAAAGAGTGCTGTGAAAATGATTACTTTTAAGTTTGCAAGGTGTCTTTGCATTCATCTTCTTTGATATGGTAGACTTCAGATTGAAAAGATTTTTTTTCCTTTTTTATTCCAGTCACTTATAGATGATTCGGAAGTAGTCTAGGGAGTATGGTTGAAATGCAAGCACATTATTACATTCTACCCAAGTCAGGAAGATGAGAAGTTTAATCATATTTAATAAAATTGCGCGCTGCAAGGAGTGAAAATAACTGATGCATTTTTAAAGGCGTTGTCATTCACATTCTAGCATGCACTGCCTTCACCCTGAGAACTCTGTCAGTGGGCTTCGTTGTCGTTAATAATGATTTATGGATATGGCTATTCAAAACATCTGTGTCTTCACCTTTAACTACCTCATACAATATTCAAAAAGTACTTGGATATGGTGCATCGCGAAGCAGCTAAATTGCTAGAAGGCAATGCTGGTTTAATGTTTTACTTCTAAAACAGTATGATGATTTTTTTTCTCTTTTTACTAGTCAAAAAGGGTCTTTATGTACAGAGAACTTGCGTAAAAAGAGTGGTGTTTTTTTGCAGATAAATGCAACGTCTGCTAGCCAAATTCAGTATGCATACTAGGCATTTTCATTGTTGGCAGATGTGCTAAATTGAGAAAACGACCTTTATTAAAAAATATCCAAGTTCTAATCCTATACAGATAAAGTAATGCATGCAAATCAATGAATTTGAGCCTCTAATACTTAATAATAGACAACTAGAGTACATTGTTTATTATTGTTTTGTAAACATCAAACAAACAATATTATAACAATGAAAAGGGAATACTAACAGTCTTAATTCATGGTATAATTGAAAAATATGTTGGAAATTAGCACAGTCTGGAAAGTCAATTTAACACAATAATGCAAACACGAGCTATGCATCATTTCATTGTTGAATTCTTTTATAGAGGCAAGACAAGATAAAAAGATTTATGGAGCAATACCCCACGTATCAATTTTGTTTATGAAAATCAAGCACTATGATTTTCCACTAAAGAAGAACTAAGAAGAAGAACAGAAGACTGGATAGAATACAATTATAGTGAAATATTAACAAAATTGCTTTAAAATCTTATATGTGCTGTATATATCAATTTGCAATTCAGAGAGGAAAGTTTGGCAACATTTTATCTATTTAAAGGATACTCTAGGCACCATTGCATAAATACTGATACAATGGATAAAGACCCCACCGAAGGTCAAAACCTTGATCTATTTTTAAATTATGTATGTATAATGGCCGTGTTTATATGAATATTTATATCTCATTTCTAGGACCAGATTTACAAAACTGTTTTTAAAAAGCTCTTTTAAAACATGAATTCCAAACTCGGATTGCATCTTCTGCCTCCCAATCTAGGACCCTGAATTTGTGGTGCAGGAAATCCCATTTGTAAGTATTAATAGTTTACTATTAGTTTTTGCTTAATTGTTTGAATGTGGTAAATACTGTATGTGTTATAAACATATGTTGTTAGATTCTTCGGGCTAAATTACAATCTTCACTCAAACGTTTGCGCCGTGGGATAAAACCATTTGCGTTGAATCCAGTATTACCTAGTCAGCGCAACAACCGCGCGCAATCGTCTACCGAGGGTGAACCTGCACGAACCCTGCGCGAGCTTACTGTACTGCGCGCGTCCTATACTTAACATTGTGAGCGCAAATGCAAATGTGCGCTGGTACGAGGATGGTATTACAATCTATTTCGCTGTAATTACCGCATAGCCTTTGCGCACATAATTTTAGCAACTCCTAAAAGCTGGTGCTAACGGCATATCTGAACAACCTGGCTAACCCAAAATAAAAAGGAATGCAGCAACAATATAATGGATGATGGCAGGTGTGTGTGTATTATTACTGTAGCATATGTGCTCATTTTGAATCATAGACGCAGAACCCATCTCCGATGCCTCTGCCAGGCGCAAGTTGCGTTTGATAGGTATGTTTCTTCATCTTGATTGGCTGAATGGGTGGAAAAAACTACGTGCGCAAAGATTTTTGCGCGAGACGGCACTGAGCCTGCATTTGTGCGCGTCCTGTTTGCGCACGCAATTGATCGGCGGAAGAAAAAAGCAGTGAGGATTGTAATTCCAGCGGTGATTTGCGCACGCAAAAGTTTAACGCTTGGCGCAAAGATTTTCGTTTTGCGCGAGGCTTTTTGCGTCAAGAATGTAATATAGCCCTTCATGTTATTGAATAATATATATATTAATTGACAAAAAATATTGTATTACCTGAAGTTTATGTAGTCAATTAAATGTGAAAAAAGGACATTCTGAATTCATGCTGTCCCCACACTTGATGCTTTTCATTACATCAATGATTACATCATGCATGAAATTGGTGTCAAAGACATCACTAGTAACATCACCTATGATATAACTGATTCTGTCATTAGTGATACAATGATAGCATCATACAGATCAAAACATAGAGACATAAATGTGGGACTTTAATATGTTATACATATGTTCAGCATTCTCGATAATAAATTGAAAGGGCTGAGAGTTTCCCAGGGTACACTGCCACATGAAACCTACAAAAGTCACAAACAATGGACGCTGCCCAGTGCAGCCGTGATCTACCCACAATTATAACTAATAAAAAAACGTATATATACAGTGGTGCTCATGAGTTCCCAAGTGCAGTGGTGTATTTAGGTTTTGTGCTGCCCTAGGCCTGACTAAACTCATGCACCCCCTAATTTAAATTTGACGCACCCCTTCCTGTCAAGGGCACACCTCTTCCTGGTTAATCCCCACCCTTCCTCTTTAAGCTCCACCTTTTCCTCTTAGAGCTCCGCCTTTTCCTCTCTTTATATTAAAAGTGGACACCAAGTGCCTACTTGTATATTTTGTATACCATTTCAAATGTATCTATTGAGAAAGAAAATTATTAAATGTTTAAATTCAAGCATTTTTACAAAGAACAGCCACGCATGTCAAGTAAACGGGATCACAGCCGCTCTAATTTGTTGAACAATAAAATCCACAGAAACGTGCACTGCATATGAGCGTATCACAGAGCTGCACAGCAATAAAACCCACAGAAATGAGCACTGTGTATGAGCATATCAGAGCTGCACAGCAATAAAACCCACAGAAATGTGCAGTGTGTATGAGCATATCACAGAACTGCACAGCAATAAAACTCACAGTAATGTGCAGTGTGTATGAGCGTATCCCAGAGCTCCAGGGCAATAAAACTCACAGTAATATGCAGTGTGTATCACAGAATCCACAGCAATAAAACTCCCAGCAATGCAATGTGCGGTGTGTATGAGTGCATCAGAATTCACACCAATAAAACTCACAGCAATGCAATGTGCGGTGTGTATGAGTGCATCAGAATCCACTGCACTAAAACTCCCAGCAAACCGAGTGTATATGAGCACACAGCAATTATGCTGTGGAGCCATCTTGTCAGCAGTGGGGTGACACTGCCAGAGGGTGCACTGTAGCTTTGATTCCCTTCCCGGTGGGTGTTCAGTCCAGAATAGAGTCTGTGTTAACGAAAGGGCGGGCAGCTGCGCACGTGCGTTTCACGTGGTTCAGCCAGTCATGTGGTACTGAGACTCAGAGAAATGGCAGTGAAATGCCCTGATGTTCGGTGGTTTCAATCAGCAGGTTTATTCAGGCGAACCCCATAGGTTTCAATGTTAAAAATATTCCCGTTTTTATGCAATATTTAATAAATCATTTATTATTTTAATCTGCAGTAAAAAGTCTTTACTTATTGATTTTTTTTTAGTACCCTTTAGTCATTTTTCAGATATTTTTGGGCAAAATTCCCCCCCCTTTTTTTTAATAGCAGTTTTTCTTTTTTCTGTAACAGAACTTTTTATTATCAATCATAGGATCTTATATGTAAATTCCAGACATTTTCGTTCAGTAGTTCTTTTGAAAACAGCAGGCCACGGGTTTGCGGTGGCAGCATTCAGCGGCCGACTCCATGCACTTTGGGGACCCTGCGGTGAATGGTGAATTCACTGCAGGGTGGGGAAATTTTATTCTCCGAAGTGCAGGGAGCTACAGAACACCAAAAAGTTGGCGTCATTTCGGTGCTCTGTGAGTAACCCATTTAGTGGTGAGGTTTTTTGCTGCCCCCTGGAAAGTGAAATTGAAAGTGTAAATTAGTGAAATCTCAATGTATCCTTCCTGGTAAAATACTTTGCAAAAAAAAAAAATTTTATTTTTTTTAGCGTGGGGCCACCCAGTGCGGGCCGCCGCCCCCTGGAAAGTGCCGCACTAGGCCTGGGCCTAGTCCTCCTAGGCCAAAATACACCAGTGCCCAAGTGACCATCATAACTAAAAATATTCAAGAAAACAACTTGGAATCCATGTACTGCTATCAAGAAAAGGCAACATTTATTTGAATGTTGGCAGTGTTTTATCTGACAATGCAGCCTTTGTGAAGCCAAATCACATCTCACATATCATCATAGAAATAGTAAGAAGAATCAAATAATGTGATTACATGATCGGGCAACAATTAAGTCATATTAACAAAAAGCATGTGAAATGTGTTAATAGCATGAAAGGAAAAAAGAACAAAATAAAATAAAACTGAGCAAATTTACATTATTTATTACTTATTATTTATATACATTATTTAAATTTTGTATCCACTTATTTATTATATACACTTCTGGTTTGCGCCATTTTAAAGGTAATCGCAACATTTTTTTAACTCACTATAATTGTCTTATTGAATATAATTGTGGCAGCCTTGGTGGTCCGAGAAATGTCCAGGCAGTATTTGACCGCATTCGATTTTGCATTCCATCCAGTACTGGCTGGATAGAGTAGAGGTAACATCACTGCTCTATGACCGTGGAGACCATGGAGACACAGGTTTGAATCTCAGCAAGCGCACCTGTCCAGACACCTAATGGTAAATACTTGAAAACGAGAGAAATCTCAATTTATACTTCCTGATAAAATACTTTAAAAAACATATACTATTATGATGCTATTATTATTCATAATGCAATCTTATAATAATAGCAGCATTATAAATATATAAGGCATAGGAAGATGTTAAAAAAATTACAACCGACCCTGTTGGGAATGGATCTTAACTAGATCTCTTTCGTACTAGCACAGTGCATTAGCTTGTTTCGCTGTTGTGCCAACACACGAGGAAGGAAGGTTTAAGGCTTCTTATCATATGCCTGCAACCGGCCAAGGAGAGCTTCTTTTCCTCCTGCCACCAGTGTTGCTCCATACTGAAACATGTCGATTTTCCTATAAATCCATCTTTTACATGTTGCACGGCGGTTTTCCTGTACAATCCATCTTTTACATGTGCACAGCCTTTTAACTATACAATGCATCTTTTACTTTTGCATGGCCGTTTAACTGTAAAATGCATCTTTTCATGTTTCCCCTGCACACAGAGGTTTTCCTATACAATGCATGTTTTCACGTTTTCCCAAAGCACACCGGTTTAACTACACAATACATTAGCGCTGGTTCTCAGCCCAGGTCTTAACATTTCCCTAGCGTGAACTAATGAATCTTGTACATGCTGACCAGCAATAACAGGCTTTAATTTAGCAAGCCACAACATGCACACAACCTTCTCCTGCAGTGTTGACATTCTGACTGACGTTGTCTGCGGTTAGGATGCTGACATTCGTTGGCGCATGCTTGTGAGTGGTTATTTACTTAGAATGATTCTCTACGCAGTGGCAGAAACCCAAAGTGTAAAACTAAATACTTTCCAGATCATGATACAATCGTCCATACACCCTGTATTTTCATTCTTAATGTCGCATCCTACGTTTTAAATGCATTTTAGAGTACATGTTATTATAATATTTTTTTTAAAAATAGTTGGCAGTGAAGGAGTTAATCTTTTAAGAATTTTAAAATATATCTTCATTCAATCTTGCTGTTTTACCCTACATGTAAATGTTATCTACGAATCATACGTTTCATAAAACATTTATGATAATATCTTTTTAACCGAAAGTGTTTGGTAGTGAAAAGGTTAAATTGAATAATGTCTTGGTGCATGAATTTGTACGTAATACTAATTAAGAGAAGATTTTATTAAAAAAAAATTGAAATTTTCAATAGTAATGTTTAAAACTTTTGTTTAATATGTTTGTTTTCTTATGTGCCTTGTTGGTGAAAATGTATTGCTCTATTACTAAACCATCGAAAAGACTTATTCACAAAATATTGAATTGTGATTTAAAAACAGAATTTGCTATTTTAAAACAATAGACAAGTTTGAAAATATGAGCATTCAACTAACTCTATTCACTGCAGCCTGGTAATATAATGTAAAATACAGGGCAATGTCTCATGAAATCACTGATAAAAAATATGAAATTCCATTGGATTCATTGTTATGAGTGAGAGTCGCAGTGTCCTTGGCATTATTAGAGCAGCACCCAGAACGTGCGGCTGTGGTAGAGGTGATAGTTGCGGCTTTCAAACAGCAGCTGTGGTTCAAGTTCAAAGCGAAAAGAGAAATTCAATTGCCAGCTGACCCAAAGCAGATTTTCACATGGAGAATGGAAAAGCACAACCATAGAACATGCTGCAAATGATTACACAAAATGTAATAGGAGATCATTGAAAACCTAGCCTGTGAATCTGCAAAGTAAGGGCTGTCAAGGCTCACTGACAAGCTATGACACTTAGCAAGTTCATGGTAAGTTTTTATGAATCCCATTAGGGCTTTAGGATTAGGGATGAGCGGTTCGGGTTCGGACAGTTCGGAGTTCGACCCGAACTTAGCCTGTTCGGGTAGATCGCGAACTCCGAACATTTCCGGGTGTTCGGCGCATGTTCGAGTCCACAATGCATCACAATGGCCCACAATGCATTTTCCCACTGGCCTGAAGCTCGTAATTGGCTACAGCCTTGCACCTGACCACAGGTCTGGTGCAAGACAGGTTCAACAGTATGCCAATCACCGCTCAGAGTCCTGATTGGGCAAATTTTGCCCAATCATGGGCTCACAGATCTAAGTCCCGCAGCACACTATATAACATTTCCACGCGCCGATTCTGCACGCATTTCAGAGGAAATTTCAGAGGAGATTGTTGTGTGTTGTTACTGCCGGTCTGCCACGCTACTGGCGGGGTCTGGGGGGTCTCATTTCTACAAAATATCAGGGAATTGATATGTGTGTCTTGTCACTGTGCCAGCAAGTTTTTTTGGGGTCACTAATTTCTTTAAAACATTTGTGAATTGAGGTGATCTTCTGTGTCTTGTCACACAGCCAGTACCACGTAGTAATTTGGGGCTCACTAATTTCTTTAAAA
Source organism: Leptobrachium leishanense (assembly GCA_009667805.1). NCBI lineage: Eukaryota > Metazoa > Chordata > Amphibia > Anura > Megophryidae > Leptobrachium > Leptobrachium leishanense. The sequence goes on along the minus strand of CM019067.1, from coordinate 121,718,175 downwards.
CATTTGTGAATTGAGGTGATCTGTGTCTTGTCACACAGCCAGTACCACGCAGTATTTTTGGGGTCACTAATTTCTACAAAATATTTGGAAATTGTTATAATCGGTGTGTTCTCACTGGCTGCCACCCATCAAGGGGTCTCACTGATTTATAAGAGGTTTCACTGCCACCCATCAAAGGGTCTCACTGATTTATAGGAGGTTTCACTGCCACCCATCAAAGGGTCTCACTGATTTATAGGAGGTTTCACTGCCACCCATCAAAGGGTCTCACTGATTTATACCAGAGTTCTGTAAATCTTTAATCGTTATACCAGAGTTGAATCAGAGTTCTGTATATATTTAATCTATATATCACTCACCATGTCTGAAAGAACAAAAAGGACAGGCAGACGCTCCCAGACACAGATAAGAGGGCAAGCAGCCCCTGTGTCGGGAGGTTGTGCCTCTGGTCGTGGTGGACGTGGTGCATCCTCTGCAGGGGCACGCTTGTCCTTTATAACTGGTGCTGGCTGTCTTCTTAACCTGCAGCAACATACAGAGGATTTGGCGGATTGGCTAGCCAGGCCATCCTCATCCTCCGAGTCCTCTGCCAGCCAGGCTTCTAGTGCTTTACAGTCCACCTCAGCTGCCAAAGCATCTAATGCAGCCTCAATGTCTGCAGCTACTCCTGCCGAAGCCTCGCTATCACACACAGAGGAGTCAGCTGAATTGTTTGACTACAATGAGAGTGACATGCTGCTTGAGGATGCGCAGCAACTACAGTGCTCTGATTCAATCTCTGAGGTTGAGGAAGGGAGTATAATCAACCTAGAGGAAGGGGGTGCCAGTGATGACACACAAATAACTGGCACTCATGTTGCCCCAGCAGCTGCAGCATACTGCCAAGTTGGCTCCAGTGACGAGGAGATAGGGGGTGAAGATGACATTGATGATGAGGTCACTGACTCCACCTGGGTGCCAGATCGAACTGAGGAATCAAGTGAGGAGGCACAACATCCTCTGTGACCAACCGTAGCACTAGCCAGTCCAAGGCATCAGATGTCAGAGCTGCTCCGGTGCAGAGCGCTGTTGTCTCAAAGAACACATGCAGGAACTCTGCTGTCTGGGAGTTCGTTAAGAAATGTGCAGCAGACCCCACCATTGCTATTTGTAATCTATGTCAGAGGAGGCTGAAGCGTGGGATAAATACCGGACACTTGGGTACCACGTGCTTGAGGCGACATATGACCACCCGCCACGCATCCCGTTGGCACAAAACTTTGCGCAGGTCCTCCTCCTCCTCATCTGTCTCTACCCCCACTGTATGTCCTGCCATGTCATTGCCTACAACCTCTACTGACAGGGATGATGCTACAGTAATGGCTGTACCAGGTCCTTCCTCACAATGTGACATCCTCCCAGCAGCTGAAGATTTACGCAGTCAGATTACGTTGCTGCAGCCGCTGCAGCGTAAGAAAAAGTATAGTCCCAACCATCCCCAAGCACAGCGTCTAAATGCCAGCTTAGCAAAATTACTCGCATTGCAGCGGCTGCCTTTCCAGGTGGTGGACTCTGCTCCCTTCCGTGAATTTGCTGAATGTGCTGTACCACAGTGGCAGGTTCCAAAACGCCATTACTTTTCACACAAGGCCATTCCAGCACTATACCAGCACGTGGAAGACAATGTTACCCAGTCATTGGGAAAGGCAGTCAGCAACAAGGTGCATGTGACTTTAGACACGTGGTCCAGCAAGCATGGACAGGGTCGTTACATTTCCTTCATGGCACACTGGGTAACTCTGATTGCAGCTGGGAGGGATCCAAGATGGGGCTCTGTGCTGGAGCTTGTTCATCCACCACGCCTCCAGAAAGCTGCTTGTATGAGGTCTGTCTGCTCCACCACCACCACCTCTCCCTCTTCCTCCTCTTTCTGTGTCTCTGGCGAAGTGGCAGTTAAACCGATGCCTGACAGGGTCTACGCAATGGCTCAAGCAAAAAAGAAGCCATACTGTGCTTGAGCTGGTTTGTTTAGGGGACAGGAGCCACACCGGGCCAGAAATTCTGTCAGCTCTGCAGGGCCAGGTGCAGAGATGGTTAACACCACGCCAGCTTGAGCTGGGAATGATCGTCTGTGATAATGGCAGCAACCTTCTCTCCGACCTACGCAAGGGTAAATTGACGCATGTACCATGCCTAGCACACGTCCTAAATCTAGTGGTACAGCGCTTCCTAATCAGGTACCCAGGGCTGCCAGAGCTTCTCAGCCAGGCCAGAAAAGTCTGCAGCCACTTCAGACGGTCATTCCCAGCAAGCGTTCTGGCAGAAATTCAAAAAGAATTCCACCTTCCCACAAACCGTCTGATCTGTGACATGCCCACCAGGTGGAACTCGATATTAGCAATGCTGCAGCGTCTGCACAAGCAGCAGAGGGCCATCAACGAGTACCTGTGTGAGTATGGCACAAGGACAGGTTCAGGTCAACTTGGTTCCCCCCCCCCGCAGTGGCTGATGATCAAGGATGCATGCACTGTACTGTCACCATTTGAGGAGGCAACGAGGATGATGAGCAGGGACAGTGCATGTATCAGTGACACAATTCCTTTAGTGTTCCTGCTAGAGCACACTCTGCGGGAATTATAGATGTGGCTCTAGAGGCAGAGCAGCGGGAGGAAGAAGAGGCCTTCCCTAGCTCTCAAGGCCCCAGTCTTTCCGCAGACAGCATTCCAGTGGGTCCTACTCAGATCAGACAGGAGGAGGAAGAGGAGGAATATTTAAGTAGTGGGGGCATTGAAGGTGGGGATTCCTCAAGAGAGGGTTTTGTGTGCCCAGAAACAGAAGGGCTAGTGCGTGGCTGGGAGGAGGAAGTGCACGATACGGTCATCCTCATTGACCAGGAAGACTCGGAAGCTAATGCCACCGCCAACCTACGCTGCATGGGCTCCCTAATAATGCAAAGCCTGCTAAAGGACCCCAGGATTCGTGCTATCAAGGAGAGGGATCATTACTGGTTGGCAACCCTTCTTGATCCACGATACAAGGGGAAAGCTGCAGAGCTCATCCTGCCCGCACAGAGGGAGCACAGGATGAAAAAATTGAGGACGCTCTAAAGCGACACTTGTGTAACACCTTTCCAGGCACTGGTAGATTACCAAGTGCTGACACAAGTTCTTCTGAGGCTGCGGATGATCAGAGGAATAGTGGTTAAGGCCAGGGCCGCTTGACTGATGCATTTTTTAATTTTTTTAGTCCTCGACGACCAGGGACGTCAAATGTAGGCACCCATTGCCAGCATCTTCACCATATGGTGCAGGACTACCTAGGGGCAAGGGCAGACCTGGATACCTTTCCAGCAGATGATCCACTGGCTTACTGGGTGTTGAGATTGGATCACTGGCCAGAACTTAGCCAATATGCTATGCAGCTACTAGGTTGCCCTTCATCAAGCGTGCTTTCTGAAAGGACGTTCAGTGCCGCTGGAGGTTTTGTCACAGACAAAAGAGTGCGTCTGTCCACCGACTCTGTAGACCGGCTGACATTTATAAAAATGAATCAGTCCTGGATCAGCAGCTATCAACCCCCTGATGCTGAAGTAATGGAATAGATCGGGGATGTCCTCTTCTGCATTCACAAAACCTCCAGCACTGAACTCTTCCACAATACCACAAAAGGGTTACGGTATGAATGCACTTGCTGCCATGAAAGACGCAATTTTTGGCTGCACTGACGCCTGTGCCAGATTTATATCATTTTAATTTTTTGAACCGCAGGGTCCAACCCTGCATTCTTCCACAATACCACAAAAGGGTTACGGTGTGAAGGCACTAGCTGCCATGAAAGGCACAATATCTGGGTGCACTGATGCCTTGACCAGAATCATATCTTTTTATTATAGGACCACATGGTCCACCCCTGCATGCTTCCACAATACTACAGAGGGGTTACTGTATGATGATACTTGCTGGCCTGGCAGTCTTGCACCAAAGGCAGAATATATGGGTGCACTGACGCCTTTACCAGATGCATATCTTTTTAATATAGGACCGCAAGGTTCACCCATGCATTCTTCCACAATACCACAGAGGGGTTACTGTATGATAGTACTTGCAGGCCTGGCACCAAAAGCACAATATTTGGGTGCACTGCCACTGACGCTTGTATCAGATTCATATCCTCAGAGGGGTTACGGTGTGATGGCACTGTTGGGGACGCTAAAGGACCAATTTTGAAGCACCTATTGTTACTTTCATCCAAAGCCTGCATAAGTTTCACAATAATTTAGCCAAAAAAAATCAGTAAACTTTTTCTGCGTGTCCGAAAATGTCTCCTCTTTTCATACAGACTGCCGCCCCAAGCAGTTGTTTATGGATAGATTAAAGGAAAAGCATTTACCGTCATTTGAAACATCATTTTTTTGTTTTTAAGTGTTTCTATACATCCTACAAATCCGCCACTTCACGGTTATTTTTAACCCTTATTTCATGGAAAACTCACTGTCCCTTTAAAAACGTATTTTTTTAAACTTTTTGTCCTTGTTTCCTGTCCCCCAGGGCACTACCCGGACCCCCATACACCTTTTATGGCAAATATGTAGCATATATGCCCTCTTGGAGGGCACTCTAAAAACCGAATTTTCAGCCCCATTGACTTGCATGGGGTTCGGGTTCGGGTTCGGACCCGAACATTTGGAAAAATTCGGGTTCGGGCCCGAACCGAACACGGTGGGGGGTGTTCGGCTCATCCCTATTTAGGATCCCAGAGGATACATTTAAGACTTACTATTAAGACATGCTCTAAAAATGTAATTAATCAGTTCGGATGGATTGAAAAACATCCTACATAGAATGTCATATGTAACACAGTAGCCACGTGGATTTTTGTGATTATGGTTTTCAAACTATGTTGTATTTTTTTTTAAAATATAAACCTAGAACTATTTTTATTCAAAACCCTTTTATTCGGATTTGTGTATGAGACAAATAATGTTTTACAGAAATAATCAAAAATTTTCGGTCATAAAGACAATGTCGGAAGTAAATTACATGGATTTATGGCAAAAGTCGATCTAGTAATAAACATTGTAACCAAGCAAAAGTCATAGTAATCATCATTGTGAACTGGACACCCAAGGTTAGCCACAGTAGAGTCGAGGTACCACATGTATATGTCTCATAATAAGTGGAATAATGCAACAATTGAGTATCAGTTAACATGGTTGTGGTGGTAGGGGACTCTATTATTAAGAGAGTAGACAGGGTAATCTGTCGCGCTGATCGCCTTAACCGGACAGTTTGCTGTCTGCCGGGTGCCCGTGTTAGGCATGTGGTTGACACAGTTGATAGATTATTGGGAGGGGCTGGAGATGACCCAGCTGTCATGGTCCATATTGGTACCAATGACAAAGTAAGAGGAAGATGGAAGGACCTGAAGAATGATTTCAGGGAATTAGGAAGTAAACTGAAGAAGAGGTCCTCCAAGGTAGTATTTTCTGAGATCCTACCTGTGCCACGTGCTACAGTGGAAAGGCAGCGGGAGATCAGGGAGGTCAATGCGTGGCTTAAAGCTTGGTGCAGGAAGGAGGGCTTTGGGTTTTTAGAGCACTGGGCTCATTTTGCACTGAGGTACAATCTGTATAGTCGGGATGGATTGCACCTGAATGGAAGAGGGTCTGCTGTGCTAGGGGAGAGGATGGTTAAAAGGTTGGAGGAGACTTTAAACTAGTGGAAGGGGGGGATGGATACAGTATCTTACAAAATGGAGAAAGAGCAGATAGTGGAAGGGTTTCAGTTCAGACTAAGGGGGTGGAGCCGGGGGGGATGGGTAATGTCAGAACAGTGGAGGCATGTAATGTAAAGTCGCATTCAGCATGTGTGGGTAGAGACAACATTAAATGTATGCTTGCTAATTCAAGGAGCCTCAATAACAAGATGGGGGAACTAGAGGTAATAGCACACACTAAGCAATACGACATAATAGGAATAACAGAAACGTGGTGGGACGAAACGCATGACTGGGTTGTAAACTTAAACGGTTATACATTGTTTAGAAGGGATAGGAAACATAAGAAAGGGGGTGGAGTGTGTTTATATGTAAATCAGGATTTAAAGCCTAATATTACACAACTGGAAAGCGATGAGGGAAATGTGGAATACTTATGGGCAAATATTTCGTTGGGGAATAAACAGGGAAGTCAACTATTGGTTGGCATATGCTATAAACCACCTAATATAGATAATGATGAGGAAGAACAACTGTTAGAGCAAATTAGGAAGGCTGCAGATCATGGTAGCACTTTAATTATTGGAGATTTTAATTACCCGGACATTAATTGGGATAGTGGGACTAGTAATTCAGCAAAGGGAATCCGGTTTCTGAACATTTTAAATGATACCTTCAACTGGTAGAAACACCAACTAGAGAGGATAACTGTCTGGACCTGGTTATAACAAATAATGTGGATCTTTTCTCAAATATTAATGTAAAGGAACAGTTGGGAAACAGTGACCATAATATGGTGACTTTTGAAATAAACTCAAAAAAACACATCCATAAGGGGCATGCTAAAACATATAATTTTAAAAAGGACAACTTTATTAAAATAAAGGAAGCTCTCAATGTCATTGACTGGCAGAAACTCTTTCACGGGAAAAACACTGAGGATAAGTGGAATATCTTTAAACTAACACTAGAAAAGTACACATCACAATATATTCCACTGGTTAATAAATATAAAAAAAACAGACTGAAACCGATGTGGCTTAGTAGGAAGGTAACTAAGGAAATTAGAAATAAAAAGAAGGCATTTAAAGCTTTTAAATTTGATAAATCTGAGGCATCCTATAAAGCATATAGGGCAGACAATAAAGCATGTAAAAATGCGATTAGATGGGCTAAACTAGAAAATGAAAAAGAAATAGCCAAAGAGAGCAAGACCAACCCTAAAAGATTCTTTAGGTACATAAATTCTAAAAGACCCAAGAGTGAAAATGTAGGTTCACTAAAATCTGAGTCATTGTTATTGTTAACTGAAGATCAGGATAAGGCAGAAATTTTAAATGATTATTTTTCTTCAGTATTTATCAAAGAGAAACCTATAACAGGAGACATGAAATTCATTAATAAAAACTTACTAATACAAAGTGACTGGTTGACTCAGGACAAGGTTTTGCAGAAATTAAACAATGTGAATGTGAACAAAGCCCCAAGGTCAGATGGAATTCACCCGCGAGTACTGAGAGAGCTATGTGATGAAATATGTAAACCTCTGTTCTTAATCTTTCGAGATTCTTTTCTTTCAGGAATAGTACCAGAGGATTGGAGAAAAGCTGACGTGGTACCTATATTTAAGAAAGGTTTAAAATTTGTGCCTGGGAATTATAGACCTGTGAGCTTAACATCTGTGGCTGGGAAAGTATTTGAGGGGTTACTAAGGGATAATATTCAGGAATTTATTGGGAGGTTTACTGTAATTGGCAAAAATTAGCATGGTTTCATGAAACACAGATCATGTCAGACTAACCTAATTACGTTCTATGAGAAAGTAAGTAGAAGTATAGATCAGGGGGTCGCAGTGGATGTGATTTACTTAGATTTTGCCAAAGCTTTCGACACAGTTCCACACAAAAGGTTACTATTTAAATTAAGAAAAATTGGTCTAGATGAAAATACTTGTTCTTGGATAGAAAACTGGCTAAAAGATAGGGTACAGAGAGTGGTCATAAATGGTACATTTTCAAGATGGACATCAGTGGTAAGCGGTGTCCCTCAGGGGTCTGTTATAGGACCAATACTATTCAATTTATTTATAAATGACCTTGAGATAGGCATTGAAAGCCATGTATCAGTGTTTGCAGATGACACAAAACTAGGAAAAGTAATACAATGTGAGCAGGATGTTACTTCGCTGCAGAGGGATTTACTGTAGATAGATTGGGGGACTGGGCACTTAAATGGCAGATGAAATTTAATCTAGATAAATGCAAAGTTATGCACTTTGGAGTGAAGAATACACAAGTAATTTATACCCTAAATGGTACGGAGTTAGGGAAATCCAAGCAGGAGAAGGATTTGGGAATAATCATAGACATCAAACTAAGTAATGTCAGACCTTTTTAGATATGAAATTTCTATAACGCAGGAATGTTTAAATTTGGGGCCAGGAATTGCGTCACGCAAACAACTTGTCTGCGTCGTTAATATATAACAAGAACAAGAGACAAGCTAAACTCGTTAGTGTTACGCATACAAGAAAGGACATTTAACATTGATCAAAGACGGTCTAATGGACTCTGTTTATTTTATTTATTTGTTACAACCAAACAGGGTTTAGATCAAATGGTTTAAAAGTAAGGGAACACAATGACAACTAAGATAGATATCTCAGTATTGTGTTATTTCGTCAGATCGAAACTCTTAAAGCCACGTAAACATGGAACAATAGGTTGCCCAATAAAGAAAAAAAAACCAAAGAAGGTTAAATGGCTTGGGTAAACCAGCTTGTAATGCTATGCTATTCGGCAATATTTACTATATGGTATGAGAATATTTATTAGTTAGAACTGATAATTTTAGCATCTTATAAAAACAGAGGCCCTACCACATTTAGTTGATCATCACAAATGTCTGGTGTACTAATCCGCATGAAGCCGATTAAGTCGGGTAACGTGTGAATGTTAAAAACGATACCACGAATGAATGATTGTATGGCCCCTCACATACACATCCCTGTGGATATAAGTAAAGGGGGATGAGATGCACACACGCCGTGGCGAAGTATGCTGGCGATGCCACAATAGAAATAAATTTTGATTTGTTAATAAAATCTATGGAGTCCCGGGATATAGGAATAAAAGACCCCAAACCAGTAAAAAGATTGGCCAAGCACATAAATTAATTCCTGCAGAAGCTTGATGGATGATCTGAGAGCGCCATCTGCTGGCCAGGTAATATAACACCTGGACAGACCCCTGGAGTTGATGAATATATATATCCTCCAATCAAATGAGGCCACATAGTGATGGGCTAGATCTAAAACTGGGCGGAAGACCACTATATAGAGAGGACACTCCAGAGCAGAAGGGGACACACTGAGAAAAGCTTGGGGAGAGACCTGAGGGACGCTTGGAGGGAAGAAAGGCAATCACCATCAGCCGCCCCTTTAAGACCGACCACACCCTAATCTTCCACCACTCTATCTTCACTAACCAGATGGTAAAGTATGCCTGAATAATATGATATCTATTTTCTAATTGCATAGTCCTGACTTTAGATGTCCATCACAAACTAAAGGAATATAAATGAATTATTTTGCTGTTTGAGCCTAATAATCAGTAGAATAGAAATTCTGCCTTTACAGTCCACTGCAGAGGACTGCTAAGGGAGAAACCTATTACCGGCTGCATACTTGAGCCATAATTTAGTGAAATTATTTATATTCCAAGAATACTGTTTGTGGACATCTAAAGATCAATTATATACCTATAGTGAGATACGCTGGGACCGTGAAATAGCTTTTATATGTCAAGTACTGTCCGCCCCATTCGTAACCTAGCATAACTCCTTCCATATCCATCTTGCAGTCCTTCCGAATGAACGCATGCACTGTAAGTCATTAAGAAGCGTTAGGTTAACGTATATCGAATGAAGTGCTGTGATTGATCTGTGGAAGAGATAGTCTCCCTATCGAGTGTGTTATGTATCTCCCTGAAGGAAGTTGCATTTAGTGAATAGGCCCCCACAATAATAAATTGTGCTGCAGGTGATGCCCAGTAACTGAGTGTTTATCTTAGCCAGGTGGAGGATTGGTTTATAATGGGAAAGGTTTAAGTGAATAGAATAGAGTTTGGTGTTTAAGAATTGAGGCGTGTATATCTGTGGTGCGGTCTATAAACCTAAAATATCTGTCCATTAGATTATTACGTGTCGCAGTATCGCTACTAATCACAATCTATAATCACTTGTAAATTGTAGTTTGCTAATCCGTTGATAACATACGATTGTATGAAACTTGACGTGTGAATAAATTTTGGTTTGAATTGTTTTACCGTTACGCAGTCTCATATCTTTATTGATTTTATTGTGTTTAAAAATATCTAGAGAGCATCAAAAGAACTCGGGATAACGCGCCATATATTTGTTAAGACGTATATTCATTGATTGGTTATTAATCCCTATCTTAGGGGTTAAATACCAATTTATACCGCTGGTATTGGAGGCACTGTCAATAATATATATATATCTATGTATATCAACAATAAGAAAAATATGCGTCATAATTAATATATCCCTGACCTATTAAAGAAGTCAATAATCTCTAACAGTAACAATGTGCAATGTCAAACAGCAGCCGCCAAGGCCAGCAAAGTATTGGCATGCATTAAAAGGGGAGTTCACTCACGGGATGAAAACATAATTTTGCCTCTGTATAAATCAATGGTCAGGCCGCACCTTGAATATGCCGTGCAATTTTGGGCACCTGTCTTAAAAAAAGATATTATAGCGTTAGAAAAAGTGCAGAGACAGGCAACTAAATTAATAAGGGGAATGGAAGGGTTAAGTTATTGCGAAAGACTAACAAGCTTAAACCTGTTTAGTTTAGAGAAACGGCGCCTTAGAGGGGATCTGATAACCTTATATAAATATATACGGGGCCATTATCAACCATTGTCTGATAACCTATTCATTAACAGGTCTATACACAGGACAAGAGGTCATCCATTTAAACTGGAAGAAAGAAAATTTAGCTTAAAGCATAGGAATGGTTATTTTACGGTGAGAACAATAAAGCTGTGGAATTCTCTGCCTATTGAGGTGGTTGGGTCAGAGTCTGTACAGACTTTTAAAAAACGACTGGATGACTTCCTGCAGACACAGAATATTAAGGGTTATAATATTTAATATGTGGGTAAAAGCTTCTTGATCCAAGGAGAAATCTGACTGCCATTCTGGGGTCAAGAAGGAATTTTTTTCCCAGTATGTTGCATATTGGCAAGCATTTCAGACTGGGTTATTGGCCTTCTTTTGGATCAACAGCAGTAGGTTATGTGGGAGAGGCTGAACCCGATGGACGCATGTCTTTTTTCAGCCTATATAACTATGTATAACTATGTATAACTATGTAAGGGGATGAAGCGGCGTTGGAGAGAATGAGGGCAGGGTTGCTCCATACCTTGGCAAAACAAAAATGTCCTATGAAGTAGATGGAATAGGCAGTGGGAATCTTAAGACATATAACCATCAAATTTGAATCAGGTGGCTGTCATGGCAAAGTGTGGTGGAGTGGGGATGTTGCCATGACAGAAAGTCAGTCCAGTACCATGTAGCAAATACATATCTTATTTACCTTCTAGAACGAGTTGGAGCTCCTCCATCTCCTGAACCTGCTCCACCCGTTTGAGAGAATTGTCTTCCGTATACGGGTATCAAGAATTTGGCTGCATAAGAAAGATGAGGTTTGCTAAAGATTCTGGTATGTGGGGACTAGGTGCACCAGCACAATGGTCAGGAAAAGGGCCAGGTCTAGGCGTGAAGTTACTTAACCCCTTCCCGACCGCTGACGTACCCTTAGACCCGATGACGTACAGGGTACGTCAGCGGCGCCAAATCCCCCTCCCGCCCGATACTCACCTCCCTCGTCGGATCCCACGGCGATCTGACAGGGAGGAAGCCTGCCCATGTGATTTACATGGGCAGGCGAGGCTGATGACGTCGCCACGCTGCGTGGTGACGTCATCAGAAGGTGCCCCCATGTGTTTCAATGGAGGGGAGGGGGGGGCTCCTTCGGAGCCCTCTATCTCCCCAACCATTGAAGCTAGTGAGATGCCGTTTGCACCGCTGGAGAGGGGAGAGCCTCCCCTTTCCAGCGGTGTATGGCATTAACCGTTTCGCCGCCGGATCACGTTGCGGCGCCAATTGGCGCCAAAACGCGATTCGAACCTGGAGGGGGGCTGACATCTTGGATGTCAGCCTAGCCTCCAGGTCCACCCCCACCCACTGACAACCTCACCATATGTGTGAGGATGTCAGTGGGCCAGTTAACCATCTAGCTGCCATGTAGAGATAAGGGGATCCTAAGGATCCCTTTATCTCCCGATCCATGGCAGCTAGATGGTCATATTTGACATCATTTGAAAGGCCTGATCATGGCCTTTCAAATGATATCAAACATGACCAGGTTTGGTTTAAAAAAATTTTTTTAAAAAAAATAATAAAAAAATTAAATAAAATAAAAAAATGTGTTTTTTTAAAAAAAAATTTTTGTCTGGGGGGGGGGGTTTAATTAAATAGGACCTAGGCTGACATCTCAAAATAATTAGCACAAAATGGTCAGAATGAGCGCAGCGCACATAGGTGAACTGGCTCAGCAGTGAAAGGGTTAAAAGGTAAAAACATGTAAAAATTGGGTATTTCTATTCTCGGGATAAAATTTGGAAACTATTTAGCCGGGGTCTTTATTGGTGGTTGTAACTTTAGGGGATTAAATTACGAAAAAGTGTGTTTTTACCATTTTTTTCATCATATTTCATATTTTTTTTATAGTAAATTATTGGATATGATGGAAATAATGGTATTTCTAGAAAGTCCATTTAATGGCGGGAAAAAGGGTGTATAATATGTGTGAGTTGAATAAACGAGTAAGAGGAAAATTTGACCTAAACCCTAACGTAAAAACAGCAGCGGTCACTAAAGGACGGATTTGTGTAAAACCGCCCAGTCACTAAGGGGTTAATCCCTTTGCTGCAGATGATGTTTAAAATCGTTTAAAATCACCCTGTGGTATGGACAACTTAACTGGAGTGCCCCCCCAAAAAAGTGCCAATACTGGGTGAAATCCATTTAAAATTTTTGATCTGAAGGGAAACAAAAAATTAACTGCACATTTTAAAAAAATTACAAACCAGTTTCTCGCTGCGCTCACATCAAAAAGAGTGTCAGAATCTGTTTCCTTAAAATGAAACAAAAATAGAGAAGATTTAGGGCTAGAGTTAACCCTGAAATAAGTACAAACAGTAACTTAACCATAATTTCTAATCCAAACCCTAACTTCTAACCATAGCTATGTAAAATGATGCACCATTTCGGCCCAGTGCATCGAAATTTCTGGGCATCAAAATTCAGCCTCAGCTGAGGGTCTTTTTCGAAATGTGCTTTTAAAAATTTAAATTAAGGTTGCATAAAAAATAAATTGTATTTTGTAATTTATTTTGTAATATTTTGGTTTTATAGAGAAAGTTGCACCACAGAGGGATACTTTTCTCTGCCAACTAAAATTAATGTAAAAAAAAAATAGTATTTTTTTTTTTTTTTACAAGTACTTTAGATTCAGGCTGCTGTCAGACGAGCGTAGTGTTCACGTCCGTGATTGCGCCTAAAAGTACGTCCGTGATAGCATGAAAGAAAGTCCATTGGAGCCTGACACACGAAGTACGTCCGCACTGAACTGCGGACGCATGACGGACTCTGCAAACGGACGCAGGTTAGGCAAGAACGTAATACTGCTAGAACGGACATGCGGAGTGCGCCACGTCCGCAACGTCCGCATAGCTTTGTGTGTGAGTGATGGAGCGAGGTCAGACGGACTGCATTTATACGTCCAGCATTTTTGACGGACAGAATGTTTTTTCATTGTAATTTATTTTTCCCTCCTACATCAGTCATAAAATAACTTCAGTGAAAAAACGGACTGTGTGACCACTACTGCGTCATCCGTACTGACGATGTCCGTACTGCAGGGACGTACAGTCCGTAGAAATCACGCTCGTCTGACCCTAGCCTTATAGAGAAAGTTGCCCAACACAGGGGGTGCCTTTCTTTGCAAATTTATTTAAAAAAAAAATGAAGAAAGAAAGCTGAGTGGGAAAAGGAGGAACATTTAAATTTTTCATTTTTTATACTTAAATTTTTTTACTATTAGAATTAAAGTAATAAACTTTTAGAGAGACAGGAGGCAGACACTTTTCTGTGGGAAAAAACATATATATATATATATATATATAGAATTAGGCAATAGAGGATGCACTCACGGTCTTCCAAACAAATATAAAGAATTTATTTTACAAAACTCACATGGACATCAACGTTTCGGCTCGCAGAGCCTTTTTCAAGATAAACAAACAACACCAAATAACACATTTTTATACTAACAAACCAATGAATGAATTAACTCACAAATCTGTCAGAAATCTCACTAATGAGTTGCCCCACCCCATCCTGAATCAACAAGATTACGGGCGGGGGCCAACAACACATTGATAATGGGACTGAATACTAAGAAAAAAATACATAACAATACAGAGATACAAAAATACAAAAAAGTTAAAAGCAAAAGATGAATGACTGAATATTGTAACTAATATTGCAATGAAACAAAAATCTTTTTACACCAACTGACCCAAAAAATATGAACCTATAAATGTAAAGTCAGTGATTTAACGGGGAGATAAAAAAGATGTAAAGGAAATATATTCGTTCAAACCTCTAGGTGAAACTGTATCTAGTTTCATTGTCCAGAACGCTTCTCTTTGCAACAATAATTGAGACCGATTACCTCCACGTTTTAAAGGTGGTATATGGTCTATAGCCTTAAATTTGAGTGTAGGTAACCTATGCTGTAAAGCCAAAAAATGTTTTGCCACAGGCTTATCAGTAGACCCATCTCTAAAGGCAGTGGTAATATTAGACCTGTGGCCTCGGATCCTATCTCTAAGGGGTCGGTCGGTTTTTCCAACATAAGAGAGTCCGCAAGGACATGTAATTAAATACACCACAAACTCTGTGGTGCAAGTAATATGATGACGAATGGAAAAGATTTTTCCTGACCTAGGATGTGAAAAAGTTGAGCCAGGCTGCATATGGCTACACGTTACACAACTTGTGCATCTGAAGCAACCATGCCGAAGAGAGATGGAACTGGATGAATATGATTTAATTGGGTCTGTCTTGACCAACCAGTCACGAAGACTTCTGGACCTCCTATAACTTATTACAGGAGTATTATGAAATTTAGAGGGCAAAGTACTATCGTATTTAAACATTTCCCATTGTCGATGTATATTTTGTGTGATTTTATGACTATAGGAATGATATGTCATAGGTAGGTACATCTTACTATTGGCCAAAGGATTTTCTATTTTCTTGGATGAAATTTTTTCACAAGCCTTCACAAAGGCTTGCTGAAGAACGTTGTCAGAATAACCTCTCTGTTTAAACCTATTATAGGTATCGGCTAATTGCAAAGTACAGCGTTCCTCATCACTATTGTTTCTTAATGTATGTAGGAATTGGGACACTGGCAAAGACTGTTTTAAGTGCGGTGGATGGAAACTATCTGCTCTTAAAATAGTGTTCCTGGCTGTTTCTTTTCGATGTAATGTGTAACCTAAACGATCACCCGCTCGAAACACTAACACGTCTAAGAAGACAATCTCCTGTGTGGAAATAATAGATGTCAACTTAATTGTAGAGGACAATGAATTGATTTGTTCAACCATTTGCATTAAGGTTACCTCCGTATTATTCCACACTAAAAAGATGTCATCCACAAATCTGCAGTAAAATAATAATTTTTCAGAAAAAGGTGAAAGAATATGAAAATTTTCAAATACATACATAAAGATATTGGCGTAGGATGGAGCCATCGGGGCCCCCATCGCCGTGCCAGCTGTCTGCATGTAGAACTGTTTTTCAAATCGAAAAAAATTATTTTCCAATGTACATCTCAACAACTCCAATAAATATTCAATAGGTGGACCTCGATACACATCAGATTCCATCAAAACCTTGCGCATAGCAGAAATACCTTCAACATTGGGAATACAAGTGTATAGATTTTTTACATCTAATGTCGCTAATATAACTGGATTAGGCGGTAGGGTAACCTGAGAGATCATCTGTAAAAAATGACTAGTATCTTTCAAACATGTAGAAAGTGACAAAACAGTGGATTTACAATAATAGTCAACAAATTTGCCCAGCGGTTCCAAAATCCCTCCCACCGCGGAGACAATTGGGCGTCCTGGTGGTTTCACCGGATTTTTATGCAATTTGGGTATAGTATAAAAAATGGGAATCCTAGGGTGTTGCACAGTCAAAAAGGCTGCTGTGGTTTCATCAATATAACCCAAATTTAAACCCATAGAGACAATAGGTAATATACGTTCCGCAATCTGTTTTGTCGGATCACCAAATAACCTTTTGTAGGTCTGTGTATCATTCAGTTGGTTTAAAATATCATCCTTATATAATGCATAGTCCAAAATAACAATGCCACCCCCCTGTCTGCCGCCACGAATAACGATAGAATAATCCTGTGACAAATCTTTCATTGCTCCCCATTCATCATGAGAAAGATTAGACCTCTTTTTGATGTTTTGCTTGCTAGAGTTTCTCATAGTATCACGCATTATATCTCCAAAAGTATTGATAAAATGATTGGGGTTTTCACTTCGTGTGTATTACGTAATCTAAATGGGTTGGTTTGAATATAAGTTCCTTTCGATTTTTCTTGTAAAGTCAAAGTCCTTTGTAATTTATAAGCCTCAACCTCTAGATATATTTGTTTGGAAGACCGTGAGTGCATCCTCTATTGCCTAATTCTATATACTTCAACTGGATTGCACCAGGCAATGAACGGTAATATGGAGAGTGCTGTATGCAGTGGATTTTTGGACTATGCATTATATAAGGATGATATTTTAAACCAACTGAATGATACACAGACCTACAAAAGGTTATTTGGTGATCCGACAAAACAGATTGCGGAACGTATATTACCTATTGTCTCTATGGGTTTAAATTTGGGTTATATTGATGAAACCACAGCAGCCTTTTTGACTGTGCAACACCCTAGGATCCCATTTTTTATACTATACCCAAATTGCATAAAAATCCGGTGAAACCACCAGGACGCCCAATTGTCTCCGCGGTGGGAGGGATTTTGGAACCGCTGGGCAAATTTGTTGACTATTATTGTAAATCCACTGTTTTGTCACTTTCTACATGTTTGAAAGATACTAGTCATTTTTTACAGATGATCTCTCAGGTTACCCTACCGCCTAATCCAGTTATATTAGCGACATTAGATGTAAAAAATCTATACACTTGTATTCCCAATGTTGAAGGTATTTCTGCTATGCGCAAGGTTTTGATGGAATCTGATGTGTATCGAGGTCCACCTATTGAATATTTATTGGAGTTGTTGAGATGTACATTGGAAAATAATTTTTTTCGATTTGAAAAACAGTTCTACATGCAGACAGCTGGCACGGCGATGGGGCCCCGATGGCTCCATCCTACGCCAATATCTTTATGTATGTATTTGAAAATTTTCATATTCTTTCACCTTTTTCTGAAAAATTATTATTTTACTGCAGATTTGTGGATGACATCTTTTTAGTGTGGAAT
This sequence comes from Leptobrachium leishanense, assembly GCA_009667805.1. Classification (NCBI taxonomy): domain Eukaryota; kingdom Metazoa; phylum Chordata; class Amphibia; order Anura; family Megophryidae; genus Leptobrachium; species Leptobrachium leishanense. The sequence continues at coordinate 121,700,799 of CM019067.1, read as the reverse complement.
AATACGGAGGTAACCTTAATGCAAATGGTTGAACAAATCAATTCATTGTCCTCTACAATTAAGTTGACATCTATTATTTCCACACAGGAGATTGTCTTCTTAGACGTGTTAGTGTTTCGAGCGGGTGATCGTTTAGGTTACACATTACATCGAAAAGAAACAGCCAGGAACACTATTTTAAGAGCAGATAGTTTCCATCCACCGCACTTAAAACAGTCTTTGCCAGTGTCCCAATTCCTACATACATTAAGAAACAATAGTGATGAGGAACGCTGTACTTTGCAATTAGCCGATACCTATAATAGGTTTAAACAGAGAGGTTATTCTGACAACGTTCTTCAGCAAGCCTTTGTGAAGGCTTGTGAAAAAATTTCATCCAAGAAAATAGAAAATCCTTTGGCCAATAGTAAGATGTACCTACCTATGACATATCATTCCTATAGTCATAAAATCACACAAAATATACATCGACAATGGGAAATGTTTAAATACGATAGTACTTTGCCCTCTAAATTTCATAATACTCCTGTAATAAGTTATAGGAGGTCCAGAAGTCTTCGTGACTGGTTGGTCAAGACAGACCCAATTAAATCATATTCATCCAGTTCCATCTCTCTTCGGCATGGTTGCTTCAGATGCACAAGTTGTGTAACGTGTAGCCATATGCAGCCTGGCTCAACTTTTTCACATCCTAGGTCAGGAAAAATCTTTTCCATTCGTCATCATATTACTTGCACCACAGAGTTTGTGGTGTATTTAATTACATGTCCTTGCGGACTCTCTTATGTTGGAAAAACCGACCGACCCCTTAGAGATAGGATCCGAGGCCACAGGTCTAATATTACCACTGCCTTTAGAGATGGGTCTACTGATAAGCCTGTGGCAAAACATTTTTTGGCTTTACAGCATAGGTTACCTACACTCAAATTTAAGGCTATAGACCATATACCACCTTTAAAACGTGGAGGTAATCGGTCTCAATTATTGTTGCAAAGAGAAGCGTTCTGGACAATGAAACTAGATACAGTTTCACCTAGAGGTTTGAACGAATATATTTCCTTTACATCTTTTTTATCTCCCCGTTAAATCACTGACTTTACATTTAGAGTTCATATTTTTTGGGTCAGTTGGTGTAAAAAGATTTTTGTTTCATTGCAATATTAGTTACAATATTCAGTCATTCATCTTTTGCTTTTAACTTTTTTGTATTTTTGTATCTCTGTATTGTTATGTATTTTTTTCTTAGTATTCAGTCCCATTATCAATGTGTTGTTGGCCCCCGCCCGTAATCTTGTTGATTCAGGATGGGGTGGGGCAACTCATTAGTGAGATTTCTGACAGATTTGTGAGTTAATTCATTCATTGGTTTGTTAGTATAAAAATGTGTTATTTGGTGTTGTTTGTTTATCTTGAAAAAGGCTCTGCGAGCCGAAACGTTGATGTCCATGTGAGTTTTGTAAAATAAATTCTTTATATTTGTTTGGAAGACCGTGAGTGCATCCTCTATTGCCTAATTCTATATACTTAAACTGGATTGCACCAGGCAATGAACGGTAATATGGAGAGTGCTGTATGCAGTGGATTTTTATATATATATATATAATATATATACAGTGTATATATATGAAAGAACAAATGGTAAGCGCCCACCACATATACCACCACCGAAAACCCGAAACTAGGCCAGATGGTTAGTGGTTTCCCCTAAACCAAAAAAAAGGGATGTGTACGTATCTGGTCAGCGCGATTGGAATCGACCTCAGGGTTCAGATGGCTCCCATAAATAGCATCGTCCGTATGGATATACAAAGAAGCAAAAATACATACAGTATATTGGTGCATTAAGTCACAATCAATATGCAATTTCTAAATAACACATAATTTTTCCACTCACCAGTCTAGAGCCCTATCACTGGCTCTGAGTGGATCAGCGCATCTGGGTATATTCCAAGGTAACCCACAGCTTATTTTTGGTTTTACAGTGGAGACTTTCTCCTTGGATCAAGCAGCTTTTAGCCACATATTACATATTATAACCCTTAATATTATGTTTTTGCAGGAAGTCATTCAGTCATTGATTAAAAGTCTGTACTGTCTCTGACCCGACCACCTCAACAGGCAGGGAATTCCACAGCTTTATTGTTCTCACCGTAAAATAACCCTTCCTATGCTTTAGACAGAATTTCCTTTCGTCCAGTCTAAATGGGTGACCTCATCTCCTGTGTATAAGCCTATTAATGAAAATGGTGAGATAGTTTTGCATTGAAGGGGTTAAAAGGAATACTGTCCCAGTGGGTCAGTATGACCGGGCACTCTCATCATATACAGTACGCCATATATGGAGTTAGGTACTCAGGGCAAACATGACATTTACAGCAACAGGGAGGGACAGTAGAACCTTTTTTAGCTATTATGTAAGATTTTGACCCAGTTTTTTGATCTAACATGGATAATCTTGATACACAGCCTCATATGCCATTATCATATTCGGTGTCCAATAATTCTCACAAAGAATGGCACGGTTTCCCATGTGTGATTATTTTTCTCCATATAATATCACCTATATAAATATTCATGGAAAGATCAATGTTTAAATATTCTAGCCCAAACTTTAAGCATTTTCTCATTACAATATATATATATATATATATCAGCAATATCATTTAATTATATATTGTTATACTCTGAGTGCCTCTTTGTAGTTTTACTGCTAAAGTCACCTCGTGTTGCAGTTTTACAGTTAAACTTGTCAGATTTCTTCCTAGTAACATTATGTTCTGTGCTTTAATGTTTTGATATATATGTTTCATCAAAGTACCATCTGCTATTGTGCAGGGAAAATGGCAACAAAACAATAAACTGAGAATATTTAAAAAGGTCTTAAAGACAGATTTATTCACAACGGGGAAATGCACTTAGACAGTCAAACATGCAATTGTAACAGAAGAACATGTATCAGAGTGTCAGCTGTCTATATTAAAATGCATAACTTTGTCTCCAAATCACTGGAAAATTAGAACAGGTGATTTCATTTTGTAAATGGATGGTTTTCTTTATCTTTAAGATTTGCAACTTATCGTCTCTGTATCTAAAAAGATTTTAAAAAGGCATGACATAGGAAACCACAAATTTGGATCATTTGCAGATTTACGTACATGTGATTTCTACATTAAAATGTGTTTAATTTACATGAGTGTAACTCCTTCACTGCCATGGTTGAGTATATTCCATGATCAAAAGCTCTTGCAGGAAAGCAACATTGAATAGGCTCAATCTGGTCATATTCTGAAGAAATACTAGACATGCTGAACGCCACAGTGTTATCTATTCTGCTCCAGGAGTCGACTGGACTCTATGGAGACGGATGCAAGCTTGCGTGAGTGATCCAGACAGGGAGGTGGAGGGATATGCTGAGAGGAACACTGAAACCTATTTATTCCCAGTGTTCCTCTGCCCATGTAGCGAGAAAGCGGTGGATGGCGCCACTCTCACCAATGAGGGATCTGAGGGGAGTATGGGATTTTTAGATGGGTTTAGATATGTGTGTTATGTGATTGTGCAGAACTTCACACTAGGGTCTGAGAAACATTATTAAAGCTTGAATAACGTCACGTGCAGCTGGGGAATGAGCGGGTTGGAATAGCTTATTCTCCATCTGTTGGGGCCACACTAACGTCTCCCATACAAAGTATAGGAGACATTGAAGTACAGTAATCTGGTGCAACATCTGAGAAACAAACTTTTGTCATGGACATGTTAAAATTATGCTGTACGGCTATAGTGCTGTGCTTTATAGCCCGTTTTACACATATTACTGTTCATTACAATGAGCAAGGCATTTTACTATCGGCATTATGTCCAGTTTGTAAGAATCAAATGTTAGATGTGTTCACACCCTAATGAAATGGGCTGAGCACCAACAACCAGCCATCTATCCCTGAATTCAAGTGTTAATTTTCAAGCTTTCTTAAACCAGTCCTTCAAAGTAATCAGAGACAGAAATGCATTATCTAGCTCCCTCACATACAAAAGGGTTGACCAAGGGTATGTTACGGTGACCTACATATACTTCCAGGGTGTCAATCAATCTCATTTTTGGAGGGGAAAACAGACAGACACTTGATTTAAGGATGTACAGAAATAATAGGACTATTCATATATTCATTTTTATCTATACTGACTGATGAAGTCAAGTGTTTAATCAGCAAAATGCATCTCAGTTCTTTTAATACATATATATTTCATTTTATTTAATTAATTTTAAATTATAAAAGTTTTTTTGTGTTATTATTATTGTCATCATTTATATAGCGCCAACAGTTTCTGCAGTGCTTTACAATAACCAAAGGGAAAGAAATACATAAAAATGGACATAAGATGGAAACAAGAGGTGTAGAGGGCCCTGCTCATAGAAGCTTACAGTCTAGAGGGATTGGGGTTGAGTAAGACAAGAGGAATTTTACTCGATAGCAGGATCATTAGTGCCAGTGGTTTGGGAACTGTGGGGCCATCAACCTGGATTACTGTTTATCATTACCCTGCTAATAGGGGATACAGAGACCACTGAGATAACAGTGAAGGTGATACACCACCCTCAAAGAGTGTTTCCAAGCACGCATTCCAGAGTCAAGTTTCCCAGTGGTTCTGAAGTCAGTTAACCCCTTTACTGCGGATGATGTGTGGGGAACGTCCTCATAGACTCCTGCTGTATGCGGAGGACGCTCCCCACACATCATCCGCTTACCGGGAGCCCAGAGAGATACTCACCTCTCTCCTCCGGGGTCCCAAGGCATTTTGACCTCGTTGAAGTCAGACGTTGCTTTTAAGGCTCTCGCAACGCAAAGGACGTCATCACGTCATCTGCATTCCCGCAACATTCCCACTGCGGGAGAAGTGCGGGAATGACTTTCCCGTGCATTCCCACGGGACTCGAGCCCTGTACCACTGTATTTTTGGGGTAACTTTCTTACTACTGCAAAATGCCCATATCGGTATATTCTTCTTTGTTACTAGGTCCCAGGAAATTCATCCATTATTGATTTTATAGTTGTATGGTGTGTATAGATACTGTACATATAGTCTGTATACATGTATAAGTCTGACCTCACCAAAAAGGAATGGGTAGCAGTGATTTCCATAACCCTTTTATTCTCTGAGGTTTGGTGATGAAGTTTACATTTGGTTATGGTGTAAGTGAAAGCTAATATACTCCTTTACATCTACAAAAGAAGGAAAAATTAAGAACCTTGAGCATTTTCAAATCAACTAAAAGCTAAAGGAATGACAAAGCTACTGTGTAACATCCCTGAGAATGCTACATTTATTATTAGTAGTAGTTATTGTTCTTAATATGAATAATAATTACTATAATGTAAAAGGAAAAGAAAAAACATTGGGCTATATTACAAAGTTGGTGCTAACTTAACCAGAGCTGTTGTAAACTTACCAGAGCCATTATAGCCTATGGAGCTGTTAAATTAACAACAGCTGTGGTTAAGTTAGCACCAACTTTGTAATACTGTCCTTTGTATTTTAAGTTAAATCAATACATTTTCAAAAATAATAAGAAGAAATTACTAGCCTTTCTAAACTTCTAAAGACCAATTGATTTTCAAAGTTATTTAGATATCATGGCTTACTATAAAAAAAATGACAACTAAAAATGTCAGAGCTGAGAATTGGAAGCAAACACCATGTTCAAAAAATGCAAACTAAAAAACATATATAAATAAATAAAAATGAGCAACTGACACGCTATAAAAAGCAACATAAGGAGAAAAAAAGAAATCTACCTTCACATATACTTATTAGAAACAAGTCGGATTGAAAACATTAGGTAGAAAACCAGCCTAGGATGGAGAATACTCAGGAAGATGAAAGACATTATAAGAAGCAATATCTCAGTGCAAGTGAAGAAAAAAAGAGCACATTCTCTGCTTGATGACATATATCTTATAGTCTAAGTCCCATCTCAGAAAATTGAGAAGAAATTTGCCAGCTTTCACAGAAATACTGAAAGGGCAATGATGTATGAGAGCCATATTATGAGATAAGATAACTCTCCAAGGAAAAGAGTAATAATATATTTGACAAGTTTTATTGAGGCAATCGAGAAATATAAATGTAAAGCTAGAGAAAGGGATATATAACACAAAGAACAATAGTGGTAGAATAAAAAAAAATATGCATCCTGTATGAATGAACTAAACCTTACAATATAGATCAAAAGAGTCAAGAAAGTGGAAGAAAATGATTCCTCTTAAACTACCGCATATATTCAGCAATGGACAACAGTTAACAAATTTCACCTTGGCGAGTGCCACCTACAAGATCTATTTACCCTTAGATAAATCAACGACCCTGCGATTAAATAATAAAGAGAAATAAAATATAATTTTTAATAATGTGTGATTTGCAGTTTATTAATTTGCAACAATCAAGCTGCAATATTCCGCAAGAAAATCCCAGCTTGAAAAATGATTTATAGATTAGAGTAAAAATGTAAGTCTTAAAATGACAGCTGCAGCACCTCACCATAAAAAGCATGCACTTACTTTGCTCCAGTGCATCAAAGGTAAGTTATGGAGTAGTGTACTACATAAGCAGGAATCAGCGCAGGAACTTGTGGCAGATGCTAAGTAAAGGACATAGGCTTAGGACAGCAATGAGAATTCCATAGACTTATATTTTAAGTAAATGGTATTCGATAAAGGTAGGAAATACCTGATACACATAAATTAAGACCGACCTCATTTAGGAAACATTTAGTAATAACTAGGAATGCACCAACACCATTTTTTTAAAATCAAGTACAAGTACCGGTACTTTTTCCTCAGGTACTCACCGATACCGATTACCAATACTTTTATTTAATATTTTGTGACCACTTTCCAATAAATAATTTAGGATTTTGCTGAAAGTCTGTCCAATTTATGTTAACATTGAAATGTATGGCCAGACAGACACCCCATTTACCCAACGCACAGGCCTGCACACACCCTGACCACACACACAGACACCAGACCTCAGATACATGTAAACCACACCAGACCTCAGGTACATGAAAACATACACCAGACCTCAGTTACATGTATAGCCACAGCAGACCTCAAATACATATATTCCGACACCAGATCTCAGGTACATGTGTATATATATGTATATATATATATATATATATAGTGTGTTTAATATTGCAGAAGCCACCCGCACATCATAGCAATTCAAAGAATTGTATCCCAGAGCTCCTGTGCCACATTCCCCATATTCAGCAAGGAATTCTGGGTAAGATATGCAAATGACCTCTGTCTCACTTTTACACATCCTGGATCTGTTATTATTATTATTATTTATTATTATTCTTTATTTATAAAGCGCCAGCATATTCCGCAGCGCTGTACAATAAGCACAGTATAGACAGGGTTACAATACATTGAACAACATTTGACAAACAGTACAGGAGGAGATGAGGGCCCTATTCCCGTAGGAACTCACAATCTGGGAGGGTTGGGGTTGGAAACAGGAGGAGAGGACTGTAAGGTGAGAGTGATTGATGGTTGCGTCAGTGAGTTGGGTGGTAGGCTTCCCTAAATAGGAATGTTTTCAGGGAGCGTTTGAAGGAAGAGAAGTTAGGGGAAAGTCTGACAGTACGAGGGAGAGCGTTCCAGAGAGTGGGGGCTGCGCGTGAGAAATCCTGCAGTCTATCATGGGAAGGGTTACACAGAACCCTAAAATCAATGCTATGCCACACTGTGGCTTTGTAGCAAAGATAAGGTTATGCAACTGGTCAAAGCCACTCCTAGGACAGCGCTGTTTCAGGTTTGTTGAACCCTCATCAGCTAGGAGACAGGCATGACCAGTTGCAGTGGATGCTTGGACCATAGGTAAGTAAGTGTCTATAAGGGTTGTATATATATATATACAAAAAACATGGGGGGGGTAGCACTCAACCTTAACTAAGCATTCAGTGCGGGTGCGTCTCAAAATAAAATACAAAACAAAACCACGGAGAGAGCACTCCAGACAAACACATTCAAAAACCTGCAACAACAGCTCCATGCATGGGTACATAATACCAGCTTTTACCACATGGTGAAAATTTCATAACTCTGAGCTTTGTTGAATAAAATGGTGGAAATTTGGTTCGCAATGAACGGCCGTGAATTGCGAACCAAATTTCCACCATTTTATTCAACAAAGCTCAGAGTTTAGAAATTTTCACCATGTGGTAAAAGCTGGTATTATGTACCCATGCTTGGAGCTGTTGTTGCAGGTTTTTGAATGTGTTTGTCTGGAGTGCTCTCTCCATGTTTTTGTTATATATATATATATATACACACATGTCAGACCTCAGGCACAGACAATGGGATGGGACGGCTGGCAGAATTCACTAACAGCATTCTGCCAGGCCCCTCTGGCTGGCCACATTCCAGCGAGTGGTTGCCGGCATGTGAAAGTTCTGTTCACGAGATCTTGCAGTGTTCGCGAGATCTCATGAATTCTGCAAGCTCTCGCAAGAGCGAGGCAGGAGGTCCCAGCGGCCACGTTGCAACCTTCACATGCCGGTGGCCGCTCGCTAGGCCGCCAGCCGGAGGGTCTGGCAGGATGCTATTAGAGGATTTTAGCAGCCGCCCCAGACCTCACATACCGTCCGGCAAGCCATCCCAATGCTGCCTTCCGATATCGCGATACGTATCAGGGGCATTTGTATGAATACAAGTACTTGTGCAAATGCCTGGTATCCCTAGTAATAACACTAAATGGGTTATTCACAAATCGCCCTTGTGTAGGAAGCCCTAATTGGGGGTAGGTGAAGAATAAAAAGTGATTCCAATGTTACTCATTGTTCTCATTTCAAGACAGTTTTAATGAAAAAAAACTGGCTCCTAAAATGTGGTATTAAATGATTTTGTACCTGTACAATCACTTAACATCATAAAATTTAAATTTTAACATAAAATATAAAACAATGCAAATCTCTATTTCTGGCGCCACCCAGTGGTCGTGAATGATATAGTAGTCTTTAGTATTTATAGCTGGAAAATGGGATATTCACTGTCACAATTAGTGTCATATTTACAGTCCCAATGAATCCAGCCGCTGTTCCTTTCCACTTGGTGGTATATCCAAGGTATATAAGGTGAAGGCTCGATAGGCCTGGAAAGTTACACCTACACCAGGGATTCTCTTCAAATATCACTTGAAAGAAGCGCTGATTCCATATATTTGACTTTGTTGCGCATTACACTGCTTACATATCTGAAAACTTATTTTATATATACACACACTGGACTTATTTATATGTATATTCTGACATGCTTTGAAACAACGGATATTGCAAAGTATCCGTCCAAGAAAGAAAAGACTCTAATTACCTGTGTCTTTGGATGGATTATCTTTCACAGCGAAAAAAACTGAATTAGGTCAAATAGAGTTTTCTTGCAAAACTGACTTTTTAAGATATTACTTTAATCATTGCAGATAGACATGTTATTAAAATAAGTATATTGATTAAATATCTTTTCTATATACTGTAGTTTCATTGAACAGCATACTTGCTATTTATCATTCTTTCTTACTCATAGATAACATTGTTTTCCTTATGTCATTAAATGTGATTGGTGAAACAACATCACATTAGTCAACCCACACAACAGCTTCAATGAAGAAGTGCACTGAGACACACACACAGCATATCCCTGCTGAATTGCTCTTTTTTGTCGTCTCAAGTAAGTCATTCTCAGTATTCAGCATTATTCCAGATTCCTTACCGGTTTGTATGTAATACAGTTGATTTCAGTCAGTGCTTGACAGTCTTTGCAAATTTAAAAAAAAATCTTGTCATTTACAAGAATTAATGACTAAATCTGCATTAATAAAATATATTACTACCAACTGGTCCACATATATTTAAAGATTGATTTATATAGACTAATATATAAAAGTTAAAGCTTAAAATTAATATTTAAAGAGTCAGTGGGCTGGGTTCAATAGATGCACTGAACCATCGACAGTCAAACACATCCTCATGTTAAACGAGACAGGACCATAAGGGGTTTTTACATATGTGTGGAATTCAACAACATGGGTTTACATCAGGGAGATCATCAGGGTTATTCAAAGAGATCCGAATGGCTGCCGAAAGGTAAACGAACGCTGAAAATCAGCGTTCGGTTACCTTTCTTGCAGTGGCGTAGCGTGGGTTGTCAGCGCCCGGGGCCAGCCAAGAATTGTGCGCCCCCCCAACCTGTGGACACGTTATCGATATTGCCCCAGCTCACACATGGATTTGCCCCAGCCAGCTCACACATGAATATTGCCCCAGCTCACACATGGATATGCCCCAGCTCACACATGGATATGCCCCAGCTCACACATGGATATGCCCCAGCTCACACATGGATATGCCCCAGCTCACACATGGATTTGCCCCAGCTCACACATGGATATGCCCCAGCTCACACATGGATATGCCCCAGCTCACACATGGATTTGCCCCAGCTCACACATTGATATGCCCCAGCTCACACATGGATTTGCCCCAGCTCACACATGGATTTGCCCCAGCCAGCTCACACATGAATATTGCGCCAGCTCACACATGAATATTGCCCCAGCCAGCTCTCACATGAATATTGCCCCAGCTCACACATGGATTTGCCCCAGCCAGCTCACACATGGATATTGCCCCAGCTCACACATGAATATTGCCCCAGCTCACACATGGATTTGCCCCAGCTCACACATGGATTTGCCCCAGCTCACACATGGATTTGCCCCAGCACATGGATTTGCCCCAGCTCATGGATTTGCCCCAGCACACGGATTTGCCCCAGCACCTCATGGATTTGCCCCAGCACCTCATGGATTTGCCCCAGCACATAGATATGCCCCAGCTCATGGATTTGCCCCAGCTCATGGATTTGCCCCAGCTCATGGATATGCCACAGCTCATGGATTTTCTCCAGCACATGGATTTGCCCCAGCTCATCGATTTGCCCCAGCTCATGGATTTGCCCCACCACATGGATTTGCCCCAGCTCATGGATTTGCCCCAGCACATGGATTTGCCCCAGCTCATGGATTTGCCCCAGCACATGGATTTGCCCCAGCTCATGGATTTGCCCCAGCACATGGATTTGCCCCAGCTCATGGATTTGCCCCAGCACATGGATATGCCCCAGCTCATGGATTTACCCCAGCTCATGGATTTGCCCCAGCTCTCACCTGGATATTCCCCCAGCTCCCAGGCAGCGGGAGTGCCTGCCCGCCCCGGTCCTGAACAGCGTGCTGCGTGCGTGCGCAGGTCACGCGGTCCGGCCAGTCAGGTGGTACAGAGACTCAGTACCACCTAATTAGACGGACCACGTGACCTGCGCCTGCACGCAGCCGCCTCCCCTTCAACAGGATGCACTCACTCTTTAGGACCGGGCATGGGCAGGCACTCCCACTGCCCGGCATCTGGGTCCCCTCAACCCGCGGGCCCTTGGGCGGCGCCCGAGGGCCCGGCGGGTCAGTCGGGCCACAAGTTTTAGGGGCGCATAATTTCAAAAGAAATTATGCGCCCCTAACAGAACTGCGCCCGGGGCCACGGCCCCCCTGCCCCCCCCCCACGCTACGCCACTGCTTTCTTGGCCATTCAGCTATTCAGAGAGCAGGCAATTCGCCAAATGTTGGCGAATTGCCTGCACATACGGTGCCTGTTCGAGGGCAGTGAAATCCCCATAGCTTCATCTATTCAGAGAACAAAAACCAGCAGTGTAAAGTTGCCGAATTGCCCTGCCATTCGGTGGCTTCATTCGACAGGTTTATTCAGGCGAATCCCATAGGCTTCAATGTTAAAAATATTCCCGTTTGAATTCAATATCTAATAAACCGTTTATTATAATATTCTGCAGTAAAAAGATTCTTTATTGTTAGATTTTTTAGGATCTTTTAAGCATTTTTCGGGATTTTTGGCCAAAAACTTTTTGCCAATTTTTTTTCTTTTAAACGTTTGTTCTTTTTTCTGTAACAGCCTTTTTTATTTTCATTCCTTGGACCTCATATGTAAATTTCAGACATTTTCGCTCAGTAGTTTCTTTGTAAACAGCGTTTCACTTCAAGGTGGTGCAGTAGACATTGCTTATTTAGATTTCAGTAAGGCTTTTGATACTGTTCCGCATCGAAGGATTATCAATAAATTGCAATCTTTGAGCTTGGATTCCTATATTGTTGAATGGATTTATTCAGTGGCTGAGTGACAGGCAACAGGGGGTTGTGGTAAATGGAGTTTATTCGGCGCAAGGTCTTGTTACCAGTGGGGTACCTCAGGGGTCAGTACTTGGACCCATTCTCTTTAATATTTTTATTAGTGATATTGCAGAAGGTATTAATGGTAAAGTATGTCTTTTTGCTGATGACACATTTCCACATTTCTAACGTTGGACAAAATATAAATTTCTCCAAACAATGCTGATTTGTAAGCATCCACATTTATGAATCATTGAGCTGCCAAACTGAATCACATCTAAAATAAAATGATGTAAACAATCTATTAGAGACAGCAGACAGGACAGGAAAAGGGCTGGCTGGATACTGACAGGAAAACAAGGGCTGGTAGCGGAGACTGAACAGGAAAACTGATGGATGGCTTGCAGGTCAACAGATGGAGGCTGTGGCAGGCAAAGGGAAGAAGGGAAAGCTTGATGGAACAAGGTAGAAGGCTTGCGGGAACATGCTTCTTAGGGAGCACACACAACAACTGTTGACAATGCTAAAGCACTGCTCATAGGGAGCTCCACACTTATGTAGGGGTTCACAGGGCTTGTAAGTGGGAGCACCTGTGATGGCCTGCAGGAGAACCAGAGGGATAGCAGGGTGTGGACATCAGGTCATAGAATGAAAGGGGATGCCAATGTTCTCAGGGAGGGACAGCACTGGTTTGGGCCTTCCTTTGACAGTGGCGGCAATGTGTGCTGTGAGAGGAACCCTAACAATAATCCTAACCATAACAGTAACCCTAATACGAACCCGAACCTTAAAAATAATCCTAAACCTAACCCTGATTCCAACCCTAATATTAACCCTAACCCTAAATGTGACCCGAACCACCATAATACTAACACTATATATATAAATCACCAGGGTATAGCAGTAGTAGTGATACCTTTTTTATTGGACTAATATTAAATGTAACGTTAGTCCAATTAAAAAGGTATCACCACTATTGCTATACTCTGGTGATTTTGGCATCTGGACTAAGGCTGGGGTCAGACGAACACAGTGCGAACGTGCGTTTAGCCACACTTTATTACGGCCGTGGTAGCAGCAAATGACGTCCAACGCTGGCCCACACACGAAGTACGGCTGCACAAAAGTTCGGCAGCGCAACGCAAGCAGCAAACAAACACATTTTTGCAAGAACGTCAAAGCGCTAGTACTGACATACAGAGTGCGCTGCGTCCGCATAGCGGCGTGTGTGCGTGATTAGGAGACGTCAGACGCTGCTCATGTCCGGCCAACATAAAGTCCAGACACACAAAGTTTCCTGGTTTGGATCTGTAAAAAATCACGGCCATAATCGCGCATCGTTTGACCGCTATCGCGTCTTCCGTGAAAAAATGCGTTCGGACGCATCAACGCACTTTTTGACGGTAGACGTGAAAAATGCGTTCGTCTGACCCTAGCCTAACACAGCTTACCAAATCTACACAATATATATATATATATATACTGTATATTTGTTACCATTTTACATCTGAAGATATTAATGGGGATATTCGGCGACTGTATCAACTAACATTAGAAATAAAATGATAAAATTGCTATTTATGTCTGCAAGACAGCTAAAAGGAATCGGGACTCATTGAACTGATAAGGAACCCTATATAATAGTGTATAGAGTAGACCATAAGATATGTGACATGCATATCATATGACATAACTACCTCGCTCATGGTTAGATATTTCATTTGTATTGTAGTCATTGTTCTTTAGCGCATTGGCATATCCTGCTTTTTTAAAGTTTAAATCACTAAAACATAAATGTATATATTTCGAGTATAAATTTACAACAGTCAGGTTTGTGTCACAAATTTAAGTCATTGCACCCTTTGTGAGTAAATTGAGAAACTGTGTTTTAGCAGTTTCTTTCAGCATGTGTTAAAAGAACTCATTAAGCTCAAAAGCATCACTTACACTAGCGTACAGTGCTGAATTGATGAAAAATTCATGAGACATAAAGTTTTCATTTGACTATACCATGAAAGTATTGCCAGTGACAATAACCTGTCACCATTAATTATGGGCTATTTGTGCTGCAGCTGTTCTCCCTCATTGGAAATCTGTCATGGCTCGTGTATAAGATAGCTTCCACAACAATAAAACTGGGACAAAGAAAAGAATATGTGAAAAGCAGACATGTATAAAATGAGGATTGCTAGTTATTTCTATGCTGTGTACAGTTTCATAAATTAGATTTTTTTTTAGCTATATCATTTTTTTATGTCACACTATAATGTATATATTTAAAATTAATGCCGGCAGTTTTCTATATTAGCTTTTCTTTTAACTCACCTTTCAACTTCAATACAGTATTTTATACTCCCATATCTACATATTTGCTAATACTCTAATACCCATAGCTATACTGCTATAAGGTCAAAGGCAGTGAAATATAAAGTAAACGTTTATTAACATGTAAATGGATTCAAATATACATACAGATGCTGAGCTGTGTGAAGCATATATTCACACGTGCAAAATATACTTAACTGATGCATTTGAAATATATTCATATTTTGTTACTGTAAAACACAATCTATGCTTCTAGTAACAAAATAGTAATATTACATATAATGTTATTGCATGAAAGTATGTATTTGAATGACTTAAATCTTCTTTGGAGAATGTTTGTACAAAAATACACAGGTTAAAATCCCCATAATTCAGAAATAATATAAATGTTCAGGTCTATTCAAAGAAAGGTGAAAATCAGGAGAAGAGCACAAACAATCGAAACCAAATAGCCGGTTTGGAAAGTGAGTGAAATGGGAGAATTTTTCTGGTTTGGATATTTTGACATACAGGGTTATTCAGAGAGCGTGAAAAGCAGGAGAATGACTGGAGAATGAAAAATTCTATGTCAAAATAGCCAAACCAGAAAAATTCTCCCTTTCATCTCACTTTCCAAATCGGCTATTTTGACCTAGAATTTTTCATTCTCCAATTCATTCTCCAGTCATTCTCCTGCTTTTCACGCTCTCTGAATAACCCTGATAGAATTTTCACTTCTCCAGTCATTCTCCTGAGTTTCACCTTTCTTTGAATAGACCTGTTTGTCTTTCTAGGCTTATAGGTCTTTGTCTGCAAAGTACTGGGTGCAATCTTGCTTTGTTTATTTTGTTTTAAACTTGTGATTTTGGCAGATTGGTTTATTGGGTCTGTTTAGCAGTTCACAATTTAGAAAGTTGAGTAAAAAGGGCTATGACTGATTCCACTCTATATATTAATTTAACCCTATCCCTTCCATGTGCTTTTCATTGAAACAAATACTATCACAACATTTATTTGAAACATGGGATTTGCAATTATCAAATAAATATTGTGTAAAATGGTAAGTTTGCATAGAGAAAATGTGTCCAAAATAGTTAAAATGTTAGAATAAGGTGAATGTGCTCATTTTATAATATTTTTCATGTGTTTGTTTATCCTTTATAGAAATCTTGTTGGGATGAAAGTTTCTGAACTCTAGATGGTGTCCCTTATCTTGCACAATTTTGGAGTCTGCATTAGCAGCATGCAGACAGAAAAGACCTTTGCATCAAATACAGTCAATGTGTTAGCGCTATAGAGCAGTGGTTCCCAAACGCGTTCCTCAAGTACTCCTAACAGGCCAGGTTTCCAGGACTGTGAAGCAAAGAAATGTGGACAGCGCTTCAACTTAAAAGGATGCAGTGTATAAGTGATGTGGTAAATATGGAAAAATGCTTACAAGCAATGGTAGGTCCCTTAAGGAGGATTAGATGTGGACTAAATCACTCAAAATCTTTATAATAGGATGACCTCAAAATACAAAAAATACAGACAATGGTACATTATTGCACAGACTATACTGCTTTAGTAAAGTTGTAATGTTCACTACTCACACTTTATGAGAGCTGCTAGCTCTCATATGAAGACCTCACAGGTGTTCAGGGCCAACCTGTTCGCCTCATACTCCCACACTCAGACCAAATAGAATTGAATCTCCAGCAGAATCCTTCCAGGGTAGCAACGTATGTAAACCTCAGTGCAGGAACAAAGGTAACATAAAGGCCAGATATACTGGAAAAATATTTACTAAAACAAAAAATAAAATATACAGACGAACAGTAAACAGCCAAACGCGTTTCTCGCCTCAGGGGCGCTTCATCAGTGGCAAGGGGAAAAAAAGCATGTTTCAAGGACTACCTTGAGGAAAAGCAGACTGAATCCTGCAATCACTGAGCAGCAAATCATATCACCTGTGCTGTGCTTCATATATCTGGAAAACCTGACCTGTTGGGGGTACTTGAGGACCGCTGTTGGGAACCACCACTATAGATAATAAAAATGGTCAGATATTATTTATTTATTTGCAAAGTATTTTACCAGGAAGGATACATTGAGATTTCTCTCGTTTTCAAGTATGTCATGCTTATGAGTATTTGTATGGATCATAATGAGGTTATTAGCAATGCCGCTTCCAAAAATACCAACACCCCCACTGGGTGGAGTAAAGGTAACATCACTGCTCTGCGTGGAGAGAGCCCGTGGAGACATGGGTTTGAACCCGACTAGCACCTCTCCAGTAAGTGTCCTTGGGCAAGACACCTAACGGTACATACTCACCTCCCAGTACATACTTGAATACAAGAGAAATAAAATCCTGGTAAAATCCTTTCTCAAAAAAAAATAATAATATGTGGCATAATGCCTGTGTATGGAAATCCCCGTAACACCTTGTATCTGTGCTATACAGGGATTTTCAGCTATTACAACCCTCTGAATCTTATCCTTGTACAGTAGTGAGTGACCCCAGAGCACTCCCTGTATTCTGCAATCTGTGCCTTGGATGGCACAATACACAGGTGTTCAGAAAGTTTGTAGTAATCCCCTTGTAATATATGGCCTATTGCCAAAAGCTCTATTTCAGGGGTCAAGTCGAGTGGGAATGCAGTTCCTAAACTATTTTCTTAGAGAGAACAGAGTTCCCTTTTGGCCCACACACCAGGAGGGTCATTCAAGAGAGGTGAAAACCAGGAGAATTGGCAGGAGAATGAACAATCTAGACCAAATAGCCGATTTGAAAAGTGAGATAAATGGGAGAATTTTTCTGGTTTGGCTATTTTGACCTAGAATTTTCACTTCTCCAGTCATTCTCTTGGTTTTCACCTCTCTCTGAATAACCCTGTATGAATCTTTTTTTTAGGTCCAATTTTATGTTTCTTTATTAATTCACCAGAAATATATCATAAGTATTACAAGTATCATAAGGTTTGCCTAAAACCCAGCTTACCTTTCTGTTTAAACATTGATATCAAATTTGAATGCGATGTGGCGGAGTGACACACTTGGAGCACGACATGTCAATGGTTAATACAGGAGCAGAAATCTTGGCGAGCTCCTGCACTTATAGACCATTCCCTATTTCTATATCTTCTTTCATAATTACAACAAATTAATGAAAAAAATAGAATTGATTTCTTAATATGTTTATGTACTGTGAAATATTTATTTTTATACTTTACCTGTAATATTTATTTTTTTCATCTGACCTTCACAAAAGAATATGGAAAGCCAGAAACAGCATAAACTCATTGCAGCACTGAAGTAGCTTGTTCCTAGTGGGGTTAAAATATTCTGATGAGTATGTTGAATGAAAAATACAGTAAACATTTACTATCAAGGTTTCTTGACATGGATTGACAGTAAATACCTCTTCATTTTAAAATGCTGGGTAGCTTTCTATAATTAAACAGAGAAACTTGAAATTGCAGCATTAAAGTTGTAGTTTCACTTGACTGCCTCTGTCTTTTATTTTACACAGCTGTAATTTATGTATAGTCAAGTGCATTTTAACCATGACCTTGGCATTCACTGGATCATTCAGCTAGCTTCTAAGTTATTCTATTTATCAAACAGTGAAGTCTTGTTACTTTATATTAGCAAATACACAGCCAAAGGTTGTCTAGTTTTATTACACCAGTAGGAGTAAGCTTAAAAAGAGACACAGAAATAGAAGTACGAAAAAAGTTCCAGAGCAGTATGCACTGCTGAAAGCTAACCTTAGCGTTTTGGTGAGTAAGCGTTAACATCAGGAAAAGTGACTCTAACGCATGCCACCCATATTACATCCCTAATGCTAAACTGGTGAAAAATCCATTAGCGCATCAGTGATTGCGCTAGCTTGCACAAGCTTACTGTACTTTGCGCACCGTATACTTATCAGTAATTAGTGTTAGGAAAAGTAAGGTATTGCAAAGTCCTATCGCTAATTACTGCACTAATGGGTTAACCGAGTTTTACCAGCACCAAAAACTGGTGGTAATGATTCCGCTTTTGCAGACTCATTTAGCACCAGCTTAACCAAGGGTCATGGGCAGGCAGAAAATAACAAAGTCCAGGAAGGAAGGACAAATATTCGGTACACAGATATAGGATGGGATCAAGGGAGCAAGGAACAGGCAGAAACACTGAGTGGTGAAACATCTATGCAGAAGCAAGGAAGGAAGGGTGTGAGCTCATTTTAAGGAGAGCTAATCACAGGTAAGGGCTGACACCTGTAGAGGAGAAGTCCAGCAGGCAGTAATTGGAATCCCCCCAGGCAGCACCTTTCATGTCGTGGCAACACCAGATTTCCCCTTCCTGGGCTGGTGGGTATTGGCATGCATTGAAAAGGAAATTCACTATCGGGATGAAAACATAATTTTGCCTCTTTATGAATCAATGGTAAGAACGCAACTTGAGTATGCCGTGCAATTTTGGGCACCTGTTTCACGAAAGGATATTATACCGCTAGAAGTGCAGAGAGACAGGCTACTAAATTAATAAGGGGAATGGAAGGGTTAAGTTATGAGGAAAGGCTAACAAGCTTAAACCTGTTTAGTTTAGAGAAACGGCGCCTTCGAGGGGATCTGATAACCTTATATAAATATATACGGGGCCATTATAAACCATTGTCTGGAAACCTATTCATTAACAGGACTATACACAGGACACGAGGTCGTCCACTTAGACTGGACGAAAGAAAATTCAGCCTAAAGCATAGGAAGGTTTTTTTACAGTGAGAACAATAAAGCTGTGGGATTCACTGCCTGTTTTGGTGGTTGGGTCGGCCTATTAACCCCTACACTACCGAGGTCAAGATAACTCAGAAATTCAAAGGCACCATCAGGTCTCAATATTGAGTTATCTCGATCTGCAGCCCTGAATGACAAAAGCATATGAAATTTGTTTGCTGCAAACTAATTTTGTTTGCTTTTAGGCTGCAGAAGGTGCCCCCAAAGTTTTAGCCCTGTGGGCATAATGCCCGAGGTGATAAAACTGTTTAAAATCGATTGATGAATGCCCTGACATATCGGATTTTCAGCAGCTGATGCAGGGAACAACAACCTGCACAGGGCCAGACTGGGAATAAAAAGCAGCCCTGGAAAAAAAAAAATTACACCAGCCCTATATTGTGAAAAGTGCAAACGAAAATGATACGTATCACAGAGCTCCACAGCAATGAAACTCACAGTAATGTGCAGTAGACATGTGCATTCGTTTTAGTACTAAAACGATTTAGTCAGAATTTTGGGATAATTTAGTTTTAGTATGACTCAAGACATACGAAACTGCTCAGTACAAAAAACGAAAGAAACTAAAATAAAATGCACTACATTTTAGTTTCAGTCCTTTTTGTGATACTACATTGATAATTGAAGGAGACCAGCAATGAAGAGCGCAACATCGCAAAGATACAGAAAAGGTTTGTATGCGTAATCTAATCCTTCCAGACCCCCTACCCGAAAATCTGACAGTGGTAAAGCTCCAGAATACTCACTCGCAGCACAGACAGACAGCACAGGAGAGGAAACCTTTATTTAACCCTTGCAAGTCTATGAGGCAGACAAGATGATAAAAGCAGCTGGAGAAGGAAAACATTCAAATAAATCACACTGAAAGCTAATGACAGAGGAGGGCTGGATAGTAAAAACCCCTTTATAACAAGCAGCGATGGGAGAAGAGAGGGACTTTATAAAACGTGTGTTATCTCCCCTCCCGCTCTGCATAATAGGGCCTTAGGTCTGATACATTTTATATTATCCAGGAGCACTATCCCCCTTTCCTCATCTATAATACACGTTTTATATAAAGTCCCTCTCCTCTCCCAGTGCAGATTGTTATTAAGGTTTTTTTTATGTCTGATACATTTAGTATCCAGCTCTCACAGTTACTCTGTCATTATGAGCCTTCAGTGTGATTTATTTAAATGTTTTCCCTGGATTTAAAGTGCTTTATTTTATTATAAAAAATAATTTTGCACCAGTCATCTCTTCTCTGAGCTTTCAGACCGATTTACGTTAATATTTCCCTCTCCCCTGCTTTTATATTCCTGTGTCTCCCCCACAGAGATACAAAGTTTAACCCTTTCGCTGCTGAGGCTTTTCCCGCCCCTGTGCTGAGGTCATTTTTTACCTGTTTTGCGCATCATGTTTAAACGTGTTTTTAAGGCTTATTTTAGTATATGACACCGACATATTATATATCGTTCTTTCCGTCAGACTCGGTAGATTCATAATATGTCATTATTATATGTATACGTTATGTCATGTCTGTATATTATAACAAAAAATGTAATAAAATATGTATTTTCAATAATTTACAACGTGTAAAGTGTTTTTTTCCACATTTTAACATGCGAGCAATTGCGGTTATATTTTGTATGGGGTGCGCTTGTTAAAAAAATTAGAGATGGGGTCTCGTTACATTTTTTTTTGGGGAAAATGACACTATTTTTAACAAACGCACCGCATACAAAAATCGTTAGTGCAGCATCATTGTTCACATTATAATTGAAATGGGAACAATATTGCTGCATTAACAAACCCAAAAAAAAGAAAAAAAAGTGTTTATTTTTTTTTTTTTATTTATTTTTTTTATTTTTTTTTATTTATTTATTTATTTATTTATTTATTTTTTTTACAACAATTTTAACTTTCATGTTTGGTATCGTTGGAACGGCCATGCTCTGGCCGATCCAACGATATCAAAATTTAACCCCTAGCTGCCACGGATCGGGAGATAGGGAGTTCATTGGAACTCCCTATCTCCACACTTGGTGGCAGTTAGGGGTTAACTGTAGGACTGGCGTCATCGTGCTACGCACGATGACGCCAGTCCTCTGGGGGAGTTCCCGGAAGCTTGGCCGACATCTAAGATGTCGGCCAGCTCCCGGGAAGGATCGCGAATCGGCGCTTTTCAGCGCCGATTTGCGATCCAGCTCCCCAGGGGTTAATGCCAGGCATCATTTGGAAGGGCAGGCTGTGCCCTTCCAAATGATGCCTGGGTTAAGCCCCTGTGCGCCGCCGATCGGGAGGGAGAGAGGTCCGAAGGACCTCCCCCCCTCCCTTTCAGGCGCCTCCTCCGCACATGCGGGGGGGGCGCCTGAATTAGGTGTCATCGCGCCCCCGCGATGACACCTAATAATGGCGGCTGCTGGTCCGGATGCCGGGCTGACATCCAGGATGTCAGCCCGCACCGGAGGGGCCAGCGATCGGCCGGAACCCGGCCGAACGCTGACCCCAATGTGAGGACGCGCTCAGCGCGTCCTCAGCACACCAGCAGTAATGCTGAGGACGCACTGAGCGCGTCCTTAGCATTGAAGTGGTTAAGTAAAAGTTCCCTCTCCTGTGCTGGATAAGCATTGCACTCCGAAGTTCTGCACCCTCCACATGCCAATGCAGTAGGATGTTCTATACAGAGAGGGGCATTAATTAATGCAGGTGGATGTTGTATACATTATACAGAGAGGGGTATTAATTAATGCAGGAGGATGTTGTATACATTATACAGAGAAAGGTATAAATTGAGGAGGATGTTCTATACAGAGAGGGACCACTACAACAGTAATTGTATCCACTGGTTTTCGGATGAATGAAATTAGTTTTCATACTAAAGAACTGAAAACAAATTTCTTTAGCAACTAAATAAATAGCATTTTAGGACTAATCCATTAGTTCAAAACGAAATTTTGTGCTGTGCACATGTCTAATGTGCAGTGTGTATGAGCGTATCAGAGCTCCACAGCAATAAACCTCACAGTAATGTGCGGTGTGTATGAACATTAATTAACAGTTGTTTTAACATCATTGGGCCCATCAAGGTATAGATAATTAATTAGTCATGCAGGTTGCATGGCCCTGGGTATTGCTACGGGAAGGGTTGGGTGGCAGGAATCTAATTATAAAGGGGTTACAGACAGGGATGGGGGGGAGGGGGCGAGAACTTGGAAGTGCAGGCTTTGTTTACAGGTGCAGTAGGGGTCTGGTTATTTAGGGGTTACAGGCAGAGATGATGGTACACAGGGACCTTCAGGTGCAAGGTTTACAGGAAGAGTGGGGGCAGTAGTCTGGTTATTTAGGAGTTACAGGCAGGAATTTGGGTCAGGGATCTGGTTCTAAAAGGGTTAAAGGAAGGGATGGGGATGGACAAGGACAAGTAGGTGCAAAGTTTACAGTAAAGGTGGGAGTCAGCATGGGGTTACTGTCACGGTTCCCGGATCCCACCACGCAGTACTTAACCCCCAACACTCCACAAAACCCAGAAGCTACCAACAGTGTAGCTGTGAATGATCCCTATCTGTCTGGTCCTTAGAATTGGCCAGGTAAACTAGCTAGACAGAAAAGGGTTAACAATACGGAGAGGAGTCAGCCGAGCCAGAATCAGGAATACAGAGTTCAGAATGGTCAAATGGAATAGCCGGGTCGGTATCAGAGCAGTAGCGTAGTACAAGTATATAGTCTAGGGCAACAGAAGGCAGAATGGTCAGAACACAAGCAGAGGTCAATAACAGGTTAAATCAATATAGCAGTCAGGTACAAGGAGCTCAGGTATGGATAACCACGATCTGGCAACCTCTGAAACTATACTGAGGGTTTTTAAAGACCTTCACCAGACCACGCCCCCCACTCAAGCCACACCTCATGCAATCACCTCCCTGCCTGTCTCCATTTAAACCAGGCAGTGGTCAGAGAGCAGCATCAGACTTGCTGTCCTCAAGCACACAGGTAGGGCTGGAAGCCCCCAATGTTACAGTACCCCCCTCTCCACGGGAGGCCACCGGACGACCAACAGGACGAGCGGCAATACGACCACCAGGGCGATCGGGGTGCGAGGCATGGAACGCCCTGACCAACCTAGAGGCAGACATGTCGGAAGCTGGAATCCAGGACCGGTCTTCCGGGCCATAGCCCACCCAATCGACCAAGTACTGCAGAACACCCCTGCACAGCCTAGAATCCAAAACCCTCCTAACCTCATACTCCGATTCACCATCAACCTGAACAGGTGGAGGAGGAGGAACGACCCGCGTGTACCTGTTACACAACAAAGGTTTCAGTAGGGAGGTGTGAAAGACGTTGTGCAAGCGAAGATGTTTAGGAAGGGCAAGAGCATAAGCCACAGGGTTAACGCGGCGAATGATCTTATATGGACCAATAAACCGAGGTGCCATTTTCATAGAAGGCACCCGTAACTTCACGTTCCTAGTAGACAACCAAACTCTATCCCCCACGTTATAGGAGGGAGCTTGTAACCTATGCCTGTCAGCCTTGCGTTTCTGGACAGCAACATTGCGCTCCATATTTACGCGAATCTGTCTCCAAATCTCTTGTAGTTGAGTGAGATGGTCATCGAGAGCCGGGATGGCCTGTTCATTAAACTGAAGCGGTAGAGCCGGAGGGAAAAAACCATAGATAGCAGAAAAAGGAGAGTGGCCAGTGGTCTCATTAACGGCGTTATTACGTGCATACTCAGCCCAGGGCAACAACTCCGACCAATTGTCTTGTTGTTGTGTGGTAAAGCAACGTATGTACTGCTCGAGACCCTGATTTGCCCTCTCTGCTGCCCCATTGGTTTGTGGATGGTATGCTGAAGAGAAGGCCATCGCACCCCCATCTCCGCACAGAAAACCTCCAGAAACGAGAGACGAACTGAGCTCCTCTGTCAGAGACTATTTCAGACGGAACCCCATGTATTCGTACAATCTCCTAGCAAAGACAACCGCCAGTTCTTTGGCTGTAGGAAGCTTAGGTAAAGGGACAAAATGAGCCATTTTGGAGAAGCGGTCTACAACTGTCAGAACCACAGTATGACCTTTGGACTTCGGCAAGTCCACAATAAAATCCATAGATAGATGAGACCAAGGCCTCTTAGGCGTGGGTAAAGGCTGCAATAGACCGACAGGCAAGGTTTTACTGGTTTTGCTTCTGGCACAGATTTGACAAGCCAAAACAAACAGGCGTACGTCCTGTCGCATGGTGGGCCACCAGAACTGTCTGGAGATACTGGTAAGAGTCTTAGTAATACCAGGATGACCTGCTGGTTTAGAATCATGAAACATTATGAGTAATTCTTGTCTTTCCTTTTCAGGTACAAACAACATATCTGGAGGCTTGTCAGGTGGTGGAGCCCCCACTTGAGCTGCCTGGAGGCGTTCCAGGAAAGGCGAGGAGACAGACAAGACTGTGGAAGCCACAATACGTTCAGGAGGAACTATAGGATTGTGGTCTTGTGTATTAGATTCATATGGGTCATATTGACGAGATAAGGCATCAGCCTTTACATTGCGGTCACCTGGTCTGTAAGTCAATACAAAATTAAACCGAGACAGTAGCAATGACCACCTGGCCTGTCTCGAGTTCAAACGTTTAGCATCCCCGATGTACGTAAGGTTCTTATGATCAGTGATTATCAATAAAGGATCAAGAGTACCTTCCAACAAATGTCTCCACTCTGACAGGGCAGACACAATAGCAAGCAATTCTCTGTTGCCAATATCATAATTGCGTTCTGCTGGTGATAATTTTCTTGAAAAGAACCCACAAGGATGTAGTGGTTTCCCTGGAGATTCTCTTTGAGACAGGACAGCCCCAATGCCTATCTCAGAAGCATCAACCTCAAGAATAAACGGAATCCTGGGATCAGGATGCCGTAACACGGGAGCGGAAGTAAAAGCCTGTTTGAGGGCTTCGAATGCTTGTTTAGATTGAGAAGACCAGATCTGGTACTTCAGACCTTTACGTGTCATATTAATGATAGGAGAGGCTATAGCGGAATAATTCTTGATAAATCTCCTATAATAGTTAGAAAACCCCAGAAACCTCTGTATGGCTTTGAGACCTTGAGGAAGAGGCCATTCTGAGATGGCCGTGAGTTTAGAAGGATCCATCTCAAAACCCTCTGGAGTGATAATGTACCCAAGGAATTTCACAGTAGTAATGTCGAATAAACACTTCTCTAGTTTGCAATAAAGACCATTCTCCAGTAATTTAGCTAATACCTGTCTGACATGTGCATGGTGGGTTTTCAGATCGGGAGAGTAAATCAATATATCGTCTAGGTATACTATAACAAAGGTTTGCAAGAAATCTCTGAGCACATCATTAATAAAATCCTGGAATACCGCTGGAGCATTACAAAGACCAAAAGGCATGACCAAGTATTCATAATGCCCACTCCTGGTGTTAAATGCTGTTCTCCACTCATGCCCCTCTTTTATGCGTATCAAATTGTAAGCTCCTCTTAAATCAAGTTTAGTGTACACTGCTGAACCCTTAACCTGTCGAACAGTTCCGATATGAGAGGGATAGGGTACACGTTCTTAATGGTGATCTTGTTAAGCCCCCTATAATCAATACACGGGCGTAAATCTCCCTCTTTTTTCGACACAAAAAAGAATCCAGCCCCTGCTGGAGAAGAGGAACGTCGGATAAAACCTCTCTCCAAGTTCTCCTTGATGTACTCCTCCATAATTTGGTTCTCCTTTATGGAAAGAGGATATACTTTGCCTCGAGGAGGCATGGTACCCGGATGAATATCAATAGCACAATCATATGGTCTATGTGGAGGTAGTTTTCTCTGCCTCTTTTTATCAAATACAGCCCTGAGGTCTGCATATTGTTCAGGAACTTCAGTAGACAATGGAGGGGCTGTGGGTGTGTTCAGGGCACCGACATGCTGAATGGGTATTAAACAAGTCCCAAAACATGCAGAACTCCAAGACAGTATCTCTCCTTTAACCAATCAATAACGGGATTGTGTTCCACCAACCAGGGGAAACCAAGTACAACAGGATTGGAAGGTGAGTGGATAACTTGGAATATGATCTTTTCTTTATGCAAGAGACCAGTAGTAAGAACTACTGTAACCGTATCATGAGTAATCCTAGGGCAGGATAACGGCCTGCCATCTATGGCTTCAACGGCTAAGGGTGTCTCTCTTACAACCAGAGGTAGAGAAATGGAAGAAGCGTAGTTAACATCAATAAAGTTACCAGCAGCCCCAGAATCCACAAAAGCGGTATTATGTGTGGTCTTGGTCTCCCAAGCCAAGGATACTGGTAACATAAGTTTAGTGTCTTTGATAGGAGACATGCATGTCACACACCCAAGGCCTGTCTCCTCAGCTGCCTTAGGTGCGGTAGTTTTCCGGCTTATCATGCATCTTAGGGCGAGTAGGACATTGAAATCGTACATGTCCCTCCAAACCACAATACAGGCACAATCCCTCACGAAAACGCCTTGTTCTCTCCTCCTCTGTAAGCCTAGTACGGCCTAGTTGCATAGGCTCTGAGGGGGGTGATAACTCTCTGGGTGGTGCTTGAAAGACAGGGGCCAACCTAGGTAACGGTCTCTTGGATCTCTCTCTTGGAGTCCTTCTATCCCTTATCTGATTATCCAGATCTATACAGTAATCAATGAGTTCACACAATACCTCAGGTAGTTTACGTGGAGCTAATTCATGCATCAACGACTCTGATAACCCCTCCATAAAAGCCAGAACCAGTGTCTCATTTGTCCAGTTCACATCAGAAATTAAGGTTTTAAATTCTATGGCATAATCAGACACAGTTCTGTTCCCTTGACGTATGCGGAACAAGGATTTGCCGGCTATCGTGGCCTTTCTGGTAGGATTAAATGTACGTTGTAACTCGGCTATGAATTCTTTATAATCCTGTACAATAGGTCTCTCTGCCTCCCATAAAGGAGTCGCCCATGTCAACGCTCTGCCAGACAGATGGTTAATAATAAACCCCACTTTGGCAATGTCAGAAAAAACATTTGTGGATTTAATTTAAAATGGATATCCACATGGACCAAAAATCCCCGGCACTCAGAGGGAGTACCGTCAAACCTCATAGGAGCGGTCATGTGTACCTGGGATGTCTGAACGACAGGGGGCACAGGTATAGCAGGCGGGGGTGCAACCCCAACTGGTTCCAGGTGTGCAGTACGATTCAGGATAGTTTGTAAGGCAATGGCAAACTGATCCATCCTATGATCCTGCTCATCCTGTCTGGATACAAAGTTAGCCAAGTGCTGTGTTAAATCTGCGGGATCCATATTGGCCAGATCGTAATGTCACGGTTCCCGGATCCCACCACGCAGTACTTAACCCCCAACACTCCACAAAACCCAGAAGCTACCAACAGTGTAGCTGTGAATGATCCCTATCTGTCTGGTCCTTAGAATTGGCCAGGTAAACTAGCTAGACAGAAAAGGGTTAACAATACGGAGAGGAGTCAGCCGAGCCAGAATCAGGAATACAGAGTTCAGAATGGTCAAATGGAATAGCCGGGTCGGTATCAGAGCAGTAGCGTAGTACAAGTAAATAGTCTAGGGCAACAGAAGGCAGAATGGTCAGAACACAAGCAGAGGTCAATAACAGGTTAAATCAATATAGCAGTCAGGTACAAGGAGCTCAGGTATGGATAACCACGATCTGGCAACTCTGAAACTATACTGAGGGTTTTTAAAGACCTTCACCAGACCACGCCCCCCACTCAAGCCACACCTCATGCAATCACCTCCCTGCCTGTCTCCATTTAAACCAGGCAGTGGTCAGCGAGCAGCATCAGACTTGCTGTCCTCAAGCACACAGGTAGGGCTGGAAGCCCCCAATGTTACAGTTACAGGTATGGATGTGGGACAGGGATCTGGTTATGCAGGGGTTACAGGTACAGATCTGGTTATGCAGGGGTTAAAGGTAGGGATCTGGTGATGCAGGGGTTAAAGGTAGGGATCTGGTGATGCAGGGGTTAAAGGTAGGGATCTGTTTATGCAGGGGTTACAGGTAGGAATTGGTTATGCAGGGGTTACAGGCTGTTTGATCTGCAGAATGTAGATTATATCAGTAGCTGTGATTGATGGAGGGGAGAGGGAGCACATCTCACTTTCAGATCAGACAGACATTTACTCTGCCTCCGACTAACACCTTAACCCTTTAACTTAACACATGGGATCCAGAAGGCAGCTGCTTTTTGACACATGGTAGGGGCTTCATTTTGTTTCAGGACAGAAGGCTCCTCTTATCTGTCCTGTAACTTGCCCAGCAGTTCATGGTGATCTGTAGATCACAGCAGGGAGAGCTCCTGCTGCCTGTGTCCTCTGTTCACATGCAGGATGCTGTGCAGAGCAGCAGGCTTACCAGCTTTAGCTCCCCTCAGTGGCACCTGCGCCCCTGCTTCCATCCAGTCTAGGCAATGCTGGCCAGAGACCAGTGCACATGTAAAGAGCCTGCTCTGCTGTGGTCAGAGATGATCCTGCTGGAGAGAATGGTCTACACAGCCTGACCTCGGCTCCAACCTAATGCTGGAGGATGCCCACTGCCCAGGCAAGTCAGGCCCCGCCCTGCTACTCTTCATGGGGGTCTCCTACCTGGTGTCGGCGTTCAGGGAGGTGGCTGACTGACAATCAGCATGCTGGTCTTCCTGGTGGGCCTGCTCACCTTCCTCTTCATGTGTGGACTGTGGAAGCACGGTCACTGCTGCTTGCTCCGGCCCATCGCAACACGGACCAACCCACCACCACCACATGACACCCCTGGCCTGGTGCTCCCAGCCTCTACAAACGGCTTGTAGGCAGCCTGCCATGTGCCGGCCCGCGTGTGAGCAGGTGGCACCAGCGGCTGCCTGCTTGCGGCTGCGCTGAGACACCCAGCCATACAGCCCCCTCGCTCAGCTTGTCAGCTGGTGGCCCAGCGCTCCGCCCCCCCCCCCCCCCTGCACTGCAGTACATTACTGGCAGCCGATGAGCTGCCGATCAAAAACTTTGAAACAGGTTTCAATTATAATAAAAGGCCCCCCAGTGGCCAAAAAGTGACGCAGCATACCGGGATTTCTCCCGGCATCCCGGTAGGCCAGTCCGGCCCTGAACCTGCAGCTCACACTGCTATAACTTGATTTGGCCAGTAGATGGTGCCATCTGCCTTCCAAATTGGTTATTACAGTAACTAATACATTGGGAATACTGTACTCCCAAATATTTCTTACTGTATAATTAATAATATTTTTCAAAAAAACACTGGTTCCTGACAATGTTTTTTTTGGAAAATCACTTCGTAGTAAAGAGGTAAGACAAAAACTGGATGACTTCCAGCAAAAGCAGAATATTAAGGTTTATAAGATTTAATATGTGATAATGGCTGCTTGATCCAAGGAGAAATCTGACTGCCATTCCTAGGTCAAGAAGGAATTTCTTTCCAGTATGATGCATTTCAGCAAGCGCTTCAGACTGGGTTTTTTGCCTTGTTTTGGATCAACCAAAGAATGTGATGTTTGAAAGGCTGAACTGGATGGATGCACGTCTTTTTTTCAGCCTATGTAACTCTGGAACTATGTAACTTACATGGCCTCTAAATAATACATAAGGACTACCAGCAAAAAATGTAAATTAAACATTATTAAAGACAGACATACAGTAAATGCAAAAAAAATCATATGATTATTTTTCTTGAGTTCAATTATAAAGTTTATACAATGCTTGATATAAGTAATCTTTACAATGGAGACTGCAGTAAATGTAATGTGCATGTTCTGATTCTTTCCCTGATGGGAGCTGGATAGATGACAACCTGTTTGGATTCATAGTGTTATTAATCTAAGAACATTACAAACTCTCAAACTATATGTTGAACATTTAATCATTGTCAAACTCCTAGAGTGCTTGCTGAGTATACTGTTGAATACTGCATACATATTTTATGGGTCTCATCAGAGACATATCTATATCATATTTGAAGTTCTTGCTGGGCAGCATTTTTATTATCTTTTTGTTTATTAAACAGCTCCACATTGACATGTACATTTATTTTAAATGTGTAATAATCAGTATTTTTTGAAAATTGGATAGTATTAAATTCCCACTGTTTTAGCAAGCTCTAGCAGGTTTAAATCTTGCTGAATGTGCTACATATGTTAAAAGGAAATATCCTGTTCACAAATATATCTTATGTTGTGATAAGATTTCTATTAAAAAATGTCATGTGTTTAACCCTCTCGCTGCAGATGATGTGTGGAGAAGTCCTGGCGATTGCACGTTGCATTCAGAGGACGTCCCCACACGTCATGGGGTCTCTGCAGCAAAAGGGGGAGACTCCATCTGCTCGGGATTGAGTGCCGGGGCAGTCTGACTTCCTTGCAGTCAGTGGGTCCCATATGACCGATCCCAGCACACTGAAGTCATCACATTTTTTTCAGTGAACTAAGCAGATTATAAATATATAAAAATAATGTGTATTTGTCATGTCACGTCAGAATACTGTAACAAAAATCAAAAGAGTATAACTTTCCAGTCCGATTTCAGTCATTTTCCAGTTTTTAAAATTATTTTTCCAATACAATTATAACTGTTGACTTGAACATGTTTGGGTCGAAGAACTGAACCCTCAGAATAGGGACTATGCCTGAACGTGGAAGGAATAAATTGCCTTGGCTTAGAAACAGGATATTTTTGCAGATGGAAAATACAAGGAAGGTCTAAGCAATATCAGGGTCCATCACAGGGTGACCTCCTGCTCTCCTCAGTGAAAGCCAAGAACTCCCTTGGGGTACTATGCACTATAGAATGTGTTAGATGTGGGTTTATAACTATCACATTCCCATCTTGCTCGATGACCTGAGGCACGTTCAGTTCCTCAGCCGCTGCAAGTGCTAAGTTAGCAGTTTGGGACTGAGCGCTGTGCTGCAGTTCAGCACTCAGCACTGCTAACTTAGCACTTGCAGCTAAGTAGAGAGGTGTTGCAGAGTAGCTGAGTGTGACAAGGGAAAGATGGCAACCTCCACGGAGCAATTAATCCAATAAGGAAATGTTCAGTTTGAGGTTTTGGTGGATACAAACACCAAATATTTTTTGGAACATGTTAAACATTAACACTTAAGTGGTAATAAAATGGACAACAGTGGAAATTGCAGAAACAGTACCTTTCATTAAGCAATCCTGTGCCCTTTTGCTTCAATAATCAAAGCTGCTGCAGCAAACTGAACTGCTGCAATGTAGCAATTCAGCAGCTGCTGAGGAACTGACCGGGCCTCTGGGTGCCTGCCTGCACTGGAGAAAGGCAGTTGGGCCTATTACAAACTTAACGCTAGCATTAACGCTCAGATATGTGAGCGTTAACGCTAGCTTAAGTGGCCCTAGCGTATTACATTCAAAATGCTAACGGGTTAAAAAACCTGATAGCACATCAGGGATTGTGCTGTCTTCTGTGAGTTTACTGTACTTTGTGGTCCCTATGCTTAAAATGGGGAGCACAAAGAATAATTAGCATTAGGATTACAGGGGGCGTGGCTGGCTATGAACGGAAGATGCTGTGTTTACCTTGGGGCTTATTTGACAATTTTTCCAGCTGATTTTCCCTGTTTATGCTCCCTAAGTAGCTGGCCATCAGGTTGTGTACTCTCCGGAGCCGTTCTGCTCTCCCCCCGCCCCTCCGGACCAGAGACCTTTTTTCTCTGCTCGTCTTCAGGCCGGCGGCCATCTTGCAGCCTACATCTGGCTGTGTCCCAGCCTCCCACTGTCACCTCCCGAGAGTGTCTCCTCCCTGGAGGGGACTATGATGCGGGCTGCGAAGATGATGGGCCCACATCCCCTGGCCTCTCAGGCTGGTTGTCTGGCAGGGGTAACAGGGAGGCCTGCGAGTCCTTTCCTCGATGCTGGTCCACTGACGACTCGCTCCCGCTGCTGAAAAGTGACCAGGTGAACCTACTGGCTGAGCTGCGGGATGCATGGCGCTCCTCCCTTCGCAATGCTGGATGGGTATGTGGCGCAGGTGACCCTGATGAGTGCGACTGGAGATCCAGTGACCTAGGGAGATCTACCCCCTCCCCAGCTGACCCTGCTACTGTGGTGGCTGTGGTAAAAGGTCGTAATATCAACAATGGGGAGACAGAAAGAATCCTTAGCTCTCTGGTTCAATGTTTGAACCGATTCCTGATTTTGTGGCCTGGATATATCTTCATAAGTGGATGATGTGGTGATGTGTGTAACCTCTTTCATTTTATTTTTATACTCCATCACCATATCCTGTAATTCTAGGATTTTGTCCCAATATGCAGCTCTCTGCTCCTCTAGTTCCTTTACCTGTTTTCCTAGTTGTTCAATGGTGGTTGAAGAGAATAATCGTCTCCAATTGTCCGTCCTTAACCCCTAAGACCCTGTCTTAGGCACACCTTGAGTTAACTCTCCTTCTGCGCAGGGAGAGAGAAATCCGTTAAAAAAACACACGAGGCATGTAATTTTGTCTGGCAATTTCTCTCTGCCTTCCAACAGTTCTTGACACATATTTATACCTATGTCAAGGCGTTGTCTTTTTATTTCATTAGTTAACATTTCAAAACCTAACATAGTTCATTGGCCAGTTTCAATACAGGTCTGGTGACACATTTCTAGACAGTCCCGTGGCCTCGGCATGTGATTTCTTAAGACATCAGCACTTTTTTAAGACATCAGCACTTTTTTATCACTTGAGAGAAACTTGCAAACATCAGCATCCTTGCCTTTCTAAAAACATTTGCAAACATCAGTATCCTTGTCATTCTAAAGACATTTGCAAACATCTTGAGAAGTGAACCTTAGTCCTATAATACTGCTGATTATCAATTTATCTTAAAACTATTTCTTATATTTTAAACCTTAATTTATCTATTAATATTATAATTCCTGGGGTGTTATTTAACTACTTATAGGGTCCTTCTTATAGGTTAGCAGATGGTGGTCTGAGGATTCCTTTTCCTTCAGTGGTGGATGTACTTAAAGCTGCTATCTTAAAGCAATCTCTTTTGTCTAAGGCAACCTCTATTCTGCTCTTCAGTGCATTGTTGTCTGTCTTTAAATCCACTACCAAATCTGACAAACCCTTAATTGCCGAAATCAATGACTGAATTACCAAACTCTTTCTTTTATCGGAATTACATTTTTTGTTGGAAACGATTTGTGTAATTACATTCATAAAACCATAATCCAGATAATCACATTCAGTACTCTCTGGTTTAGGTAACTCATATGGGCCACCATGTTTTTCAATATATTTCCGGAAGTAAACACAAGTAGCAGTTGAAAAGTATTTGTCACTTGGGGGAGGCATTCTGATAAGTGTAAAACAAACAAACTAAAAGCAGGTTTAAACACAATGCTCCATTGTAATATCACTTGATAGATCTCACACTCTAATCAAGCATGATGGAAAGAAACTAATGAATAACCAACAGTGGTAGAATCCTAGATATCCAATAGAGAAAAGAAAAAAAAATGTCTGGTGTTTTGTTTCACAATGCTACCAAATGAACCAATAAATATATCCCAAAATAAACTATCTAGCCTCTTAGCACTAAAGGATGCAATCTACCAAACACAACCTTATTCAGCAGTAAACAATTCAAACAGTTGTAAATACATTAAAATATCTGTGATCCCTTGAAAACTATCAATAAACCTAGCAGTAAACAATTCAAATATATTTAAACTACTTTAAAATAAAAAATCCTGTAAGCCCTAAAAATAGCAATAAGACTAAATTTTTTCAAAGAAAAGGCTTTTCTAGCAACAAAGAATAAAAAAAAAACTTCTATGCAAAGATTGCCCTTTACTCAGTAATTAGTTTGCAAATGAACTAAACAATAACCCTGTATTAGGGACTGCAGAAACTGCATATCAAAGCACTCACCTACCCCTTCCAAAACCTATAGAAACTGGTCAGACCAGTTTTACCTTGTGCTTTGTTTACAAGGCCCAAAAATTAGCAACATCTGTATTTAAAGATCAACAATACAGAACATTGCACAACATAAAAATCAACTAAAATGAAAGGCAGAAACCTCCTTAAATATCGTAGGCCTTCAGACAAATCTGGAGCCAGCAATACTATATGTGTTAAAATTTAGCCAACACTGTATGAATTCCAAAATGCTTAAGTGGATTTTTCTACACTTCGTGGTCGCCAAAATGTGGTAAATGGTCGCTGAGCGCTTGAAAATATAGGTGTTGGTGTACCACTCATCCAACACAAATATATATTGCACAAGACAGGTTCGTCCACTATATCAAGCATTTATTAGGAATTACAAACAGCACACTAAATCACGTATAACACATATATACAAGATTTACAAAGCAGCCAATATGAACAATAACAAATAGGCCTAGAGGGCCAGAAGCCCATAGTGTATACTTATCAACCAGGAGAGCAGGGGGACTGTGTCCACTACACAGGACAGGGAGAGAGAGAGAGAGAGAGAGAATGAACTGCAGAGAGTTCATATAATGGAGTAGGTGTGTCTTCCCAAGGGAAGGGCATATTGTAATTAACCAAAGAGTCTAGTGATATGTAAATGAAGGCTATAGAGCAGATAGACCTGGCTAATTCAACATACAGGAGAGGGATGTCTAATGTCCCCACAGCGGCTACCTGCTCCTCGGCTCCCTTACCTGTACCTGCGGTTGGTGACCAGCATCTCTGAGGCTGTGGTGTGGAGGGGCCACCTGGTTTCCTGCCCTCTCTTGCGGCTTCGGAGCTGCACGGTAGAAGTGGTCTGGTCCCGGCTGTTGCAGCGAGTAGAGGTCGCTCATGGGTCTCGTGTCTCGTGGCTGGGCTTCTTCCCCAGTGGCGCTGAAATCTCTGACTGCCTGGTCACCTGTCCTGATGTACCTCTCGCTCGCTGTCTCCGGAGCACTGACGGTCCCCGTGCACCTGGATCCTGGCTGGGTTACTGGGATACGTGGTGTTGTCCATGGCCTGCTTTATATGGATGCACCTGGCCTCCCTCCCCTGTGGTGCCTTGCCAGTACGGGACCCAGCCTCATTCCTGGATGCGGGTTGAGGTGGATCCTATGCTGCCCAGTGGCCCCATATCTGCTCTTCTGAGTTACAGAGTTTTCCCCCTGATTGCTGAGTTTACTCCCCCCTTCCTTTGAGTTGTGATCCTTTCTTGCTGCCCTGTGTGTGTATGCCCAAATGTTCAGAGACACTTTTTGAGGACACTTGCTGATTAACCCCCCCTTCCTGGACACTATTTTGCAGACTTTAATTTGCTTGTTCCTGAAGTGGTTTGGAGTGGTGGTTCCGGTATCTGCCCCCTTTTTTTTGTGTGGAATGATGGGTTGTTCTGGGAGAGTCATGGGAGCGGGTCCCATGGCTCTGACCGCTTCCTCTGGCCCCAGGTCACCCGGCCGTGTGGCCTCCGTGGCCTCTGTTTTCCCGCGGGGCTACTGGAGCGAGCCTGGAATGCTACTTTTTCCAGGGTGGTCCCCCACCCCTTTTTTTTTTCTTTCCACCCTCCCCTTGTTTTGTTTCTTTCGACTACGTGCCTCACCCGCTGCTTGTCTGCAGACAGGGACACCTCCCTTGTACCGCTAATTTATGGTTGAGTGTCCTTTCCACTCCCCCTTCTTTTTGTAACCTTTGATGACCCTTGTTGGCTATTCTTATTTTATCTATGTCTGTTGTACTGCTGGCTTCTTTTCAAAATCAAATTTTGAATATTAATAGCATTAGGATTACAGTCCTGACGCTAATTACGCACCGCTGCAGTTAACTCAAAGGTTAACCACAGCTAGAAACTGGTGCTAACTGATTCTGCTTCTGCGGAATCAGTCAGCACCAGCTGAAACCCTCCAAAAACTCAGATACTCACCTCTCATCCCGCGGCGCGGACGGTGGACCGATCCAACACTTCTGGCCACTGGCAGAAGAGTGAGAATGAGGACAAAATGTCCCCAGTCTCCCTCAGCGAATCACGCCTCGGCCCTGCATGATCTTGCGATAGAGAGATTGTGCAAGGCTAAGGCCTGACAGCAGAACCCTCAATGGAGTCCTATGGACTTCAGGGGGTTAGCGCTGCATTACAAGGGTAGGCTGCTGAATCAATGTCTGCCCCATAATATGGAGCTAAAACGAGGATCCATTTTTTTATGGAGGCAATGGAGTCGCATCAAACGAGGATGTTTGTAGGTTTTCCATCCCTTAGGAATCCAATAAGCATTACCAAAAGAATACCATGAGATCGCTATATGAGTACATTGTCTCTGTGTAAAACTGCAGGGATTCGAATTGGCAAGTGTGGAAAGACAAGTTGACCTATTCAAGTTGACACAGAAAAGTCCAATATTCTTGTAAAGCAGTCTTGGAATGATAAATGGAACGGTAACTATTGTGTGAGCCCCTCAGTATTTACCATTCCTAATGTCATCATTACCACCCAACATCAAATACAAACACCAATGTCTTAGAGTATTGTATACATCCTGTGGCTTATCATTCATCAGTGCCAGTTTATAAATACGTCATTGTGTAACAGTTATTCAAACATCTTAAGTACCTTCCTGACATTTGAAATGCCATTAAATTGCAGTTACACTATAAAATCTAGTTAAACAAAGGTTAGGCAAGAACTCTGTAATAATGTAGTTGCTATTCATATTGCTCTAAATGCATTTCTTTATTTCTCTGTTTGGGTTTCTAAATGTACCATTATGGCCCTACATTACTTCAATTACTTGAAACTACCTGCATGGCTATGCTTAAAAAATAAAATGTATTTTTTGTTGTTTGGTTTAATAGAATATGTAACCTTTACAAAGACTTCATTGCATCATCATCATGACGGTCTAGCTGAAGGATAGGTAAATGGATGATGAATCATTATAAACAAGATAAATCTATCTATACCAATGGTAATGTATGCAACCACTTTCAGTATAATACACAGAAGAAGCGTTCATGCATCAAATGTATGCTATTATCAAACTGAATGGGTATGACATTTAGTCCTCAAGGATCTGTAATTTTAAGGTTATTAAGCTGCAATACATTTGATTCAGAGGGAATGTCTTGTCACCTGACACCTGATAAATATATTAGCCTGCTGTGGCTTCTTGGGAATTACTTTTCCATAAAAAAAGGCTGAAAGTTAATTTTCTGAAGGAGTTTGTGATAACTTTTATGGCCTTCCTAGGAAATTAAGAAAAGATTTATCTTTGCAAATAATCTAAAACAAAATCCCCATTTTTATAGAGTTGAATATATAAAGAACACACTATAACCAGATTTTTTCCACTTTAGTCAACTCATAATAAGAAGTATAAATAGATAATATACTTTAATGCTTATTATAACAAAGCCTGTACATATATTATTATTAAACATTGTTAACTACAGGCCATAAAACCTGCTTGGAAATAATTGTACAAAACTAAGGTCCAGAAAAGTATATAATATTTCTCTCTATTCAGAGAACATAGAATGTATAGACATAAAGTCAGATAATGCCCAACAATTGTTTCAGTATTGAGTCTAAATTATTAAAAGTACAAATGTCAGACACTTAAAACTGTATTATACGTATGAATAACGGAATACGTATCTTTTAGTGCACCTTCGGGTGGTTCCTCCCTTTCACCCAAACAACAGGATACTTCAGAAAAGTGAAAAGGGTGCACTAAAAATAAAGAGCAAACAATAGCCACATAGCGTTATACTGAAGCAGAATGAGTATAATAACCCCTGCTATACGTATGTGCTTACAAGATTAAAATTAAAAAAAAATCATTTTATTCTTGTAAGCGCATAAGTATAGCAGGAGTTATTATACTCATTCAATACTCGCTTCACTATAACGCTATGTGGCTATTGTTTGCTCTTTATTTTTAGTGCACCTTTTTCACTTTTCTGAAGTTTTGAGTCTAAATTAGTTTGCAAATGGGCTCCGGAATGTGCTACTAAAGTTTCAGCATGTCGAACACATCAGCCGTCATTCTAGACCTGATTTAAATTGACTGGAATTTTGTTCCGCTGCCAGTAGAAAGAGGGAGAAGATGCAATAGCACATTTTGTCCAGCAGAGTGAGCACTCTATCAAATAAGCTCACTGGCTGTAATTATTATCCTTATATTATCCTTTTATTTTTTTGCACCACAAATTCCACAGCGCTTTACAAGATCAGTGTAAAAGGGGTTGATTCATTAGAATACCACACATGGATGATGACCTGATTCAGTCGGACCCTCTCCACAGGGAACTTACAATCTATGAGATGTACAAGTATTTTTGGGAGGTAGGCGCATCCATATCATTAGATGTTTTGCCCAAGGACACTTGTCCTTGGTGGCGTCTTCTGAGTGGGATCAAGTCATGCTTCCATAATTGTAGAGCAGCGACCTGGTGGTTAGGTTGAACCCGCTTCTCGTAAAGTCGAGACTTCTCCACAGTTGTATTGGAGGGATGTGCTGAATGGTATTTTGACTTGCTTATCCATGGTCGAAGAGTGGAGACGTTACCCCTGGACTCCACAGCCGATATTGTGTGGTAGGCAAGTATGTACTGTTTTGTGTATTGCCCAAGGACACTTACCGGAGAGGTGCTCTGGTCGGGGATTCAAACCTGGGGTCTGGAAAGTGGTTTTATGGGACACAACTTCGTAGTGAAGAAGTTAAAGGTTCCAGTACAGTGTAGGAAATAAAAAAAAAATGGTATCAATGCAGGGGCCAGACTCTGCCCTGTCCAAAGACCGCCCAGTGCACTTCGCTGCAGTGTGTCGGTTCAGGTTTTTGATTTAACAATTCGTAATAACGGATTGTGCCATCACCTCCACACTTGTTGGTGACATGAGATGGTGAGTTAGTGCAGCATTATTGTTCCCTTTATAAATGAAAAGTGAAAATATTGCTGTTTTGGAAAGAAAAATATATCTATATATATAAGATATATATATTATATATATAAGTTAAATAATATTTTATTTGTATTGCTATGTCAAACCTGGTTATGTTTGGTATCATTGGAAAGGTCATGCTCTGGCATTTCCAGTGATACCTCACATGACCCTGTAGTTGCTATGGCGTTGGAGTTATGGGGGTCCAAATGCCCATCAATGCAGACATACATGTAATTATACTTTCTCTGGGCCTAGTATGGGTAGTGGTTCCTGGTAGTTCCTGGTAGTTAACTCTGCTACTATACTATTCAACATTAGTAATTACTTTAATAAGTAGTTCAATTATAATGTTACATTGTGTTCTCATGTGCTCCTAGAGGGTTATAACTAAATGCATCTTCCAAGTTAAATTTCCCCAGTTCTAAAATGGCCAAACTTCTTACTGCAAGGTGTGTGTGTGTGTTTGTGTGTTATAGAAATTGAGAAATACAATGTATTACTCTACTTGAAACAGACATAATTTTTTTAGTAATTTTACATTATTTTAAATATATCTATTAAATTATAAGGATTATTTTTGATATTACTAGATTAAGCTCATTAATTGGAAACTAATTAAAAATACTGCAATTATTCTGAGTCTCCAGATCAAAAAACAGGTGAATAGTGGGCCAAAGGGAAAAAAATAATAAAACTTAACCTTTAATATGAAAACATAAACGGTACAATTTCACAGGACTGACCCTGTAACTGGAAAATCAACAACAACGTATCCAAGCA
The DNA here is from genome assembly GCA_009667805.1 of Leptobrachium leishanense. NCBI lineage: Eukaryota > Metazoa > Chordata > Amphibia > Anura > Megophryidae > Leptobrachium > Leptobrachium leishanense. The sequence goes on along the minus strand of CM019067.1, from coordinate 121,660,829 downwards.
CACAATGTCTCAAAACACACACAGTATGACAATAAAGGTACAAAACAAAACAAAACAGCTGGCTACACTAAGGTAAAAGGGTGGGTGTCCACCCAATCAGTGACTATCTGGAGAGATTCAATGAAAGTGGGAATACGGGCCTTCATGGATCCATTGCCATTGGAAAGTAAGAGAGATAGTATGAAGGGTAAATGGTCACCACAAATAAAGTTCTTAGTAACTTCAAGGAGCACACGGAGTGCCCCCAACATCCACACAGAGCTGTTGAGAGAGCTCTAACACAATGACATCCAAAAAGCAGAGTTAGTGGAGGAGATCAACCATAGTAGAGGAAGCCATATGGAAAATTAAACAGACTAGATTACTCCATCAAACTCTACGCGTTTCGCCACTGTTGGTGTCATCAGGAGTCATAGAGTGGTATGTAAGTGGAGAGAAATATAGCTGAGTATATTGTATCAGACCATGTATATTTATACCAGATGGAGTATTGGTTACCATGCATCAGGTGTCAGACAGAGGTGGCACTGGCAGCATACCTCTGTCTGACACCTGATGCATGGTAACCACTTTTTTTTTTCCCTTGGCCAGTATTCACCTGTTTTTTGTTTTCATCATATAGAGTTACCCCCATCCTTGTTTACAAATCTGGTGCCTTCTCTGCTTTTGCTAAATCATATGTAGGAAGTATCACCATTACTCTATTCCGTTCACTATTAACACTACCATACATAATTCTCTGAGTCTCCAGATCAACAGTAAATCAACTACCAAGCGTAACCGTTATGTACTTAATTTACCCTATTGAAGAAACATCAATTATTTTTGAAATTTGTAAATAAAAAAGAGTGAATGTAAAAAAACACAATAAAATATAATGAGAAAAAACTCATACTATCTTGTTATATTACCAGTTCAACTAAACTTTGAATATATTGAAAACGACCTGTGGGTTGTATATGAACTGGGATGTAATGTGAGATGAGATGCATTGTGCCCTTTAAAATACTTTTGAAATGTCAGTATGTTTTCAAAACATTTATAAAAGTTCAGCAGGTAAATGTGACAATGGAACCACTTCTAATTGTCTTGCTAACATTGTCAAATTCTGTTGATTGTCCTCTCGACATATTTTTAAGTATTAAACTGAGCTCTTACACATATTTTTAATTGTGTTAAAGATTGAATATATATGGACTATATTCCTGTAGTCTGAAATACTAATTATGGTTGGTATCGAACAGTGATGAGTTTTCCATATAATTTCTTTAACTCCTTCACAGCTGCGCCGTTTCACCCGTGTGCTCAGCTAATTTTGACCGTTTTGTGCTCATCATGTATAAACACGATTTGAAATCATATTTTATTATAGGACCCATACATATTATATATCCATATTTTCAGCAGACTTGGCAGATTCAAAAAATATCTTTTCTATGTGGATATGTCTCGTCACATCAGAATGTTATAACAAAACTTTGTTTAAAAAAAATTAATTTCCATGCATATTTGAATCATTTACAGCATGTAAAATAACTTTTTTCACATTTTATCATCCAACCTTTGTAATTATATATTCTATGGGATACTCTTGATCAATAAAACTACAAATGGGAACCTGTTACTGCATTTTTCTGAGAAAATTCACTGTTTTAACCAAAACTGAAAATAAAGAAACTTTTCACTTGTAATTTGGAGGATTGTGTTTAATAATATTAAGACTATAGGAGTTATTGAGAGAGTTTTTTAACCAGTTAGCATTTGGATTGTAATATGGTGGGGCCACCAATGCTTACGTTAATGCTCACTCAGGTGAGAGCTAACATTAGCACCAAGAATGTAATGGTGCCCTGAATGTGGTCATGTTGTGAGAAACGAGAAGGTTTTATCTTAAAATAAACCACTAACACTTTTTAAAACCAGTTGGGGAATGTCTCTGACAGACCTTTCCCCAACTGATATTGCACAGAGGCCTGAATTTTAGTAACTCAGTTTTACCAGCAGATGGCAAAATCTGCCTGCCAAAGAGGTTATTATAGTAAGAAATGCACTGAGAACATTCTCAAGTATTCCTTACTGTATAATTAATTAAAAATTATTTAAAAAAAAAACACTGGTCCCTGAGACTGTTTTTTTGGAAACGCACTTGGTAGTCAAGGTAGTAAATATGGTTTTACATAGGTTTGAACTTTTTTCTGAAAGCCCACTAATAAAAATGATAATCTAAAGTGATCAGTATTTCTTATGGATATACAGTGATGTTGTTATCTTTGTTGAACTCAGTGGCTTACTTTTTATAGTTGAAAAATTTAATTAAATAACAGATGGCCAAAGGCCTGTAAACCATATTTTATTCTGTAATATTAGCTATTTGAGAATATGTTCAGTTGCAGAACAACACCTTATCAATGGTTGATAGTATTTACTATAGTCAAAAACATTCTATTATGCAACACAACTGCTGTGAAATATTCTTTAATTCAAGAAAAGCAATTATATTACATAACAAAGTATATGAAAGAGAAGTAACCCCGTAGTAGTAGTAGTAGTAGTATGAATAAAAAATAAGCTACCAACAAGGAAAAAAACTCTCACTGTGAAATACGCTAGAATTTGTTTTTGTTGCCAGACAGGCTATATTATAATGTAATAAGGAATCATTACACTGCACTGCATCATTATCAATATATTCTGTAATTTATACGTAATTTCATATACTGTACATTTGTCTCATTCATATATTACTTGATTTATATCCTGATATCTGCATAAATATATGATAAAGGTTCAAAGATGTAAACATTGCATACATCTTGGTTGTAAGAGATAAGAGAGTGCAAATAGATTAAACATGATCCAATCTTATCTTCAAAATTTAAATTAATATTTTTCAAACAAAAATGGGCATAGAATCCAAATTTTTGTTTTCTGGTGCAAATGAAATGCTGCTAATTGTGGAAACATAAAGGGCACTTTCACCTGGTGTGAGTTAAAACACCAACGCTACTTGAAAAATCTAGCGCAAGTCGCTAAAAGTTAGCGCCTGACAAACCACCACCAGATCACGTTATCCGCGGTAGTCTGTGTACAAGATTCATTAGCGCACGCTAGGGAAACGCTAAGACCTGGGCTGAGAACCAGCCCTAATACATTGTATAGTTAAACCGGCATGCTTCTGGGAAACGTGACCACAGGCATTGTATAGGAAAATCTCTGTGTGCAGGGGAAACCTAAAAAGATGCGTTGTATAGGAAAACCTCCATGTGCAGGGGAAACGTAAAAGATGCATTGTATAGGAAAACCTGTGTGCAGGGGAAACATGAAAAGATGTGATGTATAGTTAAACAGCTGTGCAAAAGTAAGATACTTTGCACATGTAAAAGATGGATTGTATAGGAAGACCGCCATGCACATGTAAAAGTTGGATTGTATAGGAAAACCGCCGTGCACAAGTAAAAGTTGGGTTGCAAAGGAAAACCGGCGTGCACATGTAAAAGATGGATTGTATAGGAAAACCGCAGTGCACGTGTAAGGATGGATTGTATAGGAAAACCGCCGTGCTTCAGTATGGAGCCCCACTGGTGTCAGGAGGAAAAGAAGCACTCCTTGGCCGGCAGCAGGCATATGATAAGAAGCCTGAAACCTTCCCTCATGTGTTGGCTCAACAGCGCAACAAGCTAATGCACCACGCTAGTACGAAAGAGATCTTTATATCGATTCCCAACAGGGCCATTTTGTATTTTCCTTTTTTTTAGCATCTTCCTATGCCTTATATATTATATATTTAGAATGCTGCTATTATTATTATAATATTGTATTATGAATAATACTAGCATTATAATATAAAAAATTTTTAGAAAGTATTCCACCAGGAAGAATACATTGAGATTTCTCTCATTTTTAAGGATGTCCTGGGTGGCAAGTATGTACCATTAGGTGTCTTGCCCAAGGACACTTACTGGAGAGGTGCTCTTGCTGGGATTCAAACCTGTGTCTCCACGGTCATAGAGCAGTGATGTTGCCTCTACTCCATCCAATAAACATAACAAGCTTTGTTTCATTTACTTAATAATATTATTATAATGCTACTATTATTCATTATACAATCTTATAATAATAATAGCGGCATTATAAATATATAAGGCATAGGAAGATTTTAAAAGAGCAGAAGATAAATTTAAACATGTCTTAATTGGGAATCAATGTTAAGACCTCTTTCATACTAAAACAGTGCATTAGTCTGTTGAGCTACTATGCCAACATAAGAAAAAAGAAGGTTTCAGGTTTCTTTTTATATGCCTGCAGCCAGAAAAAGAGAGAAAACAATAAAGACGCGTTCCAGAGAAAAAAAGCCTTGGTTTTTAAAAAAAAAAAAATTCAGAACCCCAAATTTGCCTAAAATATCCAGAAAAATACCTAATAAATTCTAAAAATTCAATAAATAAGGCTTTTTGCTGTGGATTAAAATTATAAAAGGTAGAATTAAAAAACGATAATATTTTTTACATTGAGTCCTATGGGCTTCGGGCACGGCGATTGCCCTATACAATGCATCTTTAACATGTAAACTCCATCCAGAGAGCCAAGAGAATATCTCTGTTGCCTCCTTTCAATTGCCTGTTAATTTTGGACAGGGACCTTTGAATTTAAAATTATTTTTTTTTCCTTTTTCTGTCAGTTAACACCAGGATTGAGCAGTAGGTAAATTTATTTAATTAGCGTATGTGTAGAAATTAGCGCCGGAACCAAACGATCTGTTGGTTACAATAGCGCAAGTGATCTCTAGTGCTCCCCATGTTAAGTATAGGACGCAGTAAGTACAGTAAGCTCGCACAAGGAATTGCAAATTAACGCACGCAAAGTGATTTTCGCCGTCTTAGGCTAGGGTCAGACTAACGCATTTTTCGCGTTGTCTGTGAAAAAGTGCGTTCGAACGAATGGACGCATTATTTCACGGAATACGCGATAGCGGTCATACGATGCGCCTTTTCGTCCGTGATTTTGTACGGATCATCAATAAAACACTTTTTGTGTCTGGACGTTATGTTGGTCGGACATTAGCACCGTCTGACGTCTCCCAATCACGCACACACGCCTCTAGCGGACGCAGCGCACTCTGTACGTCCGTACTAGCGGTTTGACGTTCTAGAAAAAATGCGTTCGTTTGCCACTTGCGTTGCGCGGACGAACTTTCGTGCGGCCGTACTTCGTGTGTTCCCCGGCATTGGACGTTATTTGCTGCTAGCACGGCCGTGATTTCGTGCGTCTAAACGCACGTTAAAACTGCTTTCGTCTGACCCTAGCCTTAGTGGGAGGCAAACGATCTGTTGGTCAGGCGCTAGACTGAATTTACCTGGCGATAACGTAAAAACATGCCTACGCTAGAGTTAGCTCACACCAGGTGATAGTGCCCAAAATGTTTTGTGAGCTGGGACTTTATAAACACATGCAGGGCTATTCAGAGAGAGGTGAAAACCTTGAGAATGACTGGAGAATTGAAAATTCTATGCCAAAATAGCCAAACCAGAAACATTCTCCCATTTATCTCACTTTCCAAATTGGCTATTTGGTCTAGATTGGTTATTCTCCTGCCAATTCTCAAGGCTTTCACCTCTCTCTGAATAACCCTGATGGTCTTCAGGAACGCCATGCAAAATTTTCTTTGTTTTCAAGCACAATCCATTTATTTTCCGGTCTTGAAGGTAAACACAGAACAAAATACAAACAAAATGAAAGCCTAGATCTTTCCGTGCCGTAAATGACAAATATCACTATGAGAACTTTGGCTTACACACAGTCAAGTAACAGAAAAACAAAAAATGCCAGAACGTTTCAGTTCACAGGTTTCAGCTTTCTCTCTGGAGAGAGCTGTGGCTTCACTTCCTGCTCAGGGTACTCTCCCCTCTGAATCCCTCACTGGGAAAGCTTTTATCCTGCGGGTGAGGAACTCCCTCAGTGATCCAGAACTCCTGGACTGGACATCTCACCCTCTGAGCTGCATGCAGAGTGCAGTGTAGAGTACTGGCCTGCCCTACACTCCAAGTGCTCCAAAGCAGGCACCTAAACCATACCACTTATCTTTATGGATCGATATGAAAAGAAGATATTCTTCCTTGTGTAAACACACTCTTGTCCGCACTGCAGCACCATCGATGGAATATAAACATCCCCCAGGACCATGCAGTCTTTTGTCACAGTATATAGGATACATTTTGTGTATAATGGCTCCTATGCTGCTTTTTAGGATGCATGCCGTCAAAATGAACCACCCCCCCCCCCCAATTTATTCTTGCCTATAATATTTTGTTGTTTTTCCATATTTCAGTAACTGTTCAAACTAAAGTTACTTTTGAGAAGAGGAGATCTGTTGAAAAAGAACAAGGTTTAATTTCCATAGGTAATTCAGAGATAAATGACTGAAATTAGTGACTGAATACAGATACGGCATACGGGTGAGAAATGGCTCTGCAGTGCAGGGGTATACATTTCAAATTCGGATTTCAAACAATTATAACATCGAAAATATTTTGCCACACTTTAACATCTGACCGTTGTGGCTGAATTTTCTAAATGGTACTCTTAAAAAATAAAAAAGAATGAACAACAGGTTATTGCATTTTCTGACAAAAAAAATCAATTTAACCAAAATTAGATAAAAACCAAAGGCCCTATTTCTATGTTCATGCTAAAACAGGGACGTTAATGGGGAAAATTTGCGCCTGCAGGTTTCTCCATAGCGTTCCCATCTTAACGTGAGATTCTGGGACAGGCGCTACCTCGGCACCTTAACCCTGGAACCATATTTTACCCTAGGTGATATACTCACAGTATTGCTTCTTGCCGTGGTATGGGAGGTGAGTATCGGATTTATTGAGGTGGGTATAGCTGGTGCTAAATGATTCTGCAATAGGGGAATCAGTTAGCACCAGCTTCTAGATGACGGTAACATTTTCTAATTACTGTTTGCAGACCTCATGTTAAGTATAGGGGGCGCAAAGTACAGTAAGCTCGCGAAAACTAGTGCAATCACCGATGTGCTACCGGATTGTTTCCCTGATTAGTGTTAGGGATGCAATATGGGGCATGCGTTATAGTCACCTATCCTGCCATTAATACTTACTCACCCAAATGCCACAGTTAGCCGGTACTAAATGGCTCAAAGTGTGCCAAGAAAATATCCCCCACACCATTACACCACCACTACCAGCCTGAACCGTTGCTACAAGGCAGGATAGATTCATGGTTTCATGTTGTTTATGCCAAATTCTGACCCTACCATCTGAATGTCGCAGCTGAAATTCAGACTCATCAGACCAGGCAACATTTTTCCGATCTTCTATTGTCCACTTTTGGTAGCCTGTGCAGATTGTAGCCTCGGTTTCCTGTACCTAGCTGATAGGAATGGCACACGGCATTGTCTGCTGCTGAGGTAGCCCATCTGCTTCAAGGTTCAACGTGTTGTGCGTTCACAGATGGTATTCTGCATACCTTGGCTGTAACAAGTGGTTATTAGAGTTACTGTTGCCTTCTATCATCTTGAACCAGTCTGTTCATTCTCCTCTGACCTCTGACATCAGCAAGGCATTTTCATCCACACAAATGCCACTCACTGGATATTTTCTCTTTTTCGGACCATTCTCTGTAAACCCTAGAGACGGTTGTGTGTGAAAATCCCAGTAGACCATCAGTTTTTTTTTTTAAAATATTCAGACCAGCCCGTCTGGCACCAACAACCATGCCACATTCAAAGTCACTTAAATCCCCTTTTTTCCTCATTCTGATGCTTGGTTTAAACTTCAGCAAATGGCCTTCACCATGTCTAGTTGCCTAAATGCATTGCGTTGCTGCCATGTGATTGGCTGGTTAGCAATTTGCGTTAACAAGCCAATGAGTGTAGTGTGGTTCAGTGGCGTCACTAGGGTTGGTGTCACCCGGTGCGGTAACTTATGGTGTCACCCCCCCCCCCCCGAGTTTTACAGATTTTTTTAACTACTCTTACTCCTAAATCAGTACTCCCATATAACACTGAATGCTCATACACACAGCGCACATTACTGTGAGGTTTATTGCTGTGGAGCTCTCTCATATGCTCACACAAATTTTTGCCAACTGCCAGCAAGTACGGTGCCTGTTTCGAAGGCAGTGAAAGCACACATGGATATATATTGCCCCCAGCAGCTCACCTATGGATATATATTGCCCCCAGCTCACATATGGATATATTGCCCCAGTTTACAGTTATATATTGCCCCCAGCAGCTCACCCATGGATATATATTGCCCCAGCTCACATATGGATATATTGCGCCTCAGCTCACATATGGATATATTGCGCCTCAGCTCACACATGGATATATTGTGCCTCAGCTCACACATGGATATATTGCCCCAGACCAGCTCACACATGGATATTGCCCCAGCTCTCATGGATACTGCCCCCAGCACACATGGATATGCCCCAGCTCTCATGGATATTGCCCCAGCTCCTCTCATGGATATTGCCCCAGCTTCTCTCATGGATACTGCCCCAGCTCCTCTCATGGATATTGCCCCAGCTCCTCTCATGGATATTGCCCCAGCTCCTCTCATGGATACTGCCCCAGCTCCTCTCATGGATACTGCCCCAGCTCCTCTCTTGGATATTGTCCCAGCTCCTCTCATGGATATACTGCCCCAGCTCCTCTCATGGATATACTGCCACAGCTCCTCTCATGATATACTGCCCCAGCTGCTCTCATGGATAATGCCCCAGCTCCTCTCATGGATTTTGCCCCAGGTCCTCTCATTGATATTGCCCCAGCTCATGGATATGCCCCAGCTCATGGATAATGCCCCAGTTCATGGATAATGCCCCAGCTCATGGATAATGCCCCAGCTCATGGATATGCCCCAGCTCATGGATATGCCCCAACTCATGGATACTGCCACAGCTCATGGATACTGCCCCAGTTCATGGATAATGCTCCAGCTCATGGATAATGCCCCAGCTCATGGATATGCCCCAGCTCATGGATATGCCCCAACTCATGGATACTGCCACAGCTCATGGATACTGCCCCAGTTCATGGATTTGCCCCAGCTCATGGATACTGCCCCAGCGCGTGGATATACTGTCCCAGCTCATGGATATGCCCCAGCTCATGGATAATGGCCCCAGCTCATGGATATACTGCTCCAGCTCATGGATATACTGCCCAGCAGCTCATGGATATGCCCCCAGCTCATGGATATGCCCCCAGCTCATGGATATACTGCCCCCAGCTCATGGATAATGCCCCCAGCTCATGGATGGATATTGCCCCAGCTCATGGATATGCCCCAGCTTACGGATACTGCCCCAGCTCATGGATTTGCCCCAGCTAATGGATTTGCCCCAGCTCATTGATATACTGCCCCCAGCTCATGGATTTGCCCCAGCTCATGAATATACTGCCCCCAGCTCATGGATAATGGCCCCAGCTCATGGATATTGCCCCAGCTCATGGATATTGCCCCAGCTCATGGATAATGCCCCAGCTCATGGATACTGCTCCAGCTCATGGATATGCCCCAGCTCATGGATATGCCCCAGGTCATGGATACTGCCCCAGCTCATGGATATGCCCCCAGCTCATGGATATTGCCCCCAGCTCATGGATACTGCCCCAGCACATGGATATGCCCCAGCTCATGGATATTGCCCCAGCTCATGGATATACTGCCCCAGCTCATGGATATACTGCCCCAGCTCATGGATATTGCCCCAGCTTATGGATACTGCCCCAGCACATGGATATGCCCCAGCTCATGGATTATGCCCCAGCTCATGGATATGCCCCAGCAGCTCATGGATAATGCCCCAGCTCATGGATATACTGCCCCAGCTCATGGATATGCCCCAGCCATGCCCCAGCAGCTCATAGATATGCTCCAGCTCACCTCCGCCGCATGTTCGCTCCCTCTGAGCGTCCGGCCACGTGCAGAGGGTGAGACACCCGCCCTGAGGGCGGGTGTCACCTGGTGCGGGCCGCACCCCCCGCCCCCACGTAGCGACGCCCCTGGTGTGGTTAAATAGTAGGAGTGTGTAGATGTAGTGTAAAGGGTTAAAAATGGAGGGCTAGGTAGTAGAGGTGTTAAAGGGATACTCTAAACATCCTGACCACTTTAGCTTATCATTGTGGTCAGGCTTTATGGAGTACTCCCTCCAGCCCAGTTTTGCTGGTCCAGCTGTATGAAGCGGAAAACGTCCTCCAGACAGCAGCATCTGCACAATTATGTAAGGTGAAAATAATAGGGAATAATTTTTACACAGTGTTTCTTTAAAGGAGGTGTTGGGAGGAGGACGTATGGCATTGGCATACTGAGAGGGACTTGTGGATGACCAAATTACTGTGTCAAATTTAAGGAATATATATTTACTTTTTTCTCTTTTGTAGACATTGTCTACAGGCGACAACATATACTCAAATAATTGTTGACCCTTTTAAGTTATTGTATCAATTTTAATCATTGTACTTTTCCGTATTTTGTTCTACTTTTTAAAGGGTTATGTTCCATAAAGTTTTCTTATCTTTTGTAATTAGGTACAAATATAGTTCGCATAATACTTTTTTTTTGGTACGTACTCTTTATTTTTCTTTGCCCAGGATTCCAAAACACAATATAAAAGAAAAGATATAAAAAAAAATTATTAATGCAGACTTCACATCATTACATATTTATTTTCGTGTCAATGATATTGCAAAGCATTTTACTTTTCGGTACAGTAAACCAAAATGTTTTACAGACGTTCAGTAATTGCTGTCGATACAGCAACATTTTCTTTGAATCATATCACAAGTTGATAACACATCGCTACTGCCAAGTGGACAAGAAAAAAAAAGTCACATCACAGTAAAGCTTCAGATTTAAGAGAAAGCTGCGGAACAGAAAGTTGAGTGTGTGCGGATCACAACCTTTGGGTTAAAATAATAATTTCCATGCCGATTGTCCTACATAAAAACAATTGGTTACTTGTACTCAAAGATTTACAAAATGGTACATCCAAATGTATTCAGTCATTATTTCCATGAAATTAAGCTTTTTTATAATGTATCATTAAAACAGAATATAAAAAGTGGCAAGAGCACAATTACCAAACCCATTAATGTAAGTGCATAGCCAACTCTGGTAACAATGTGTTAAGAGGTAATTCGTCTCGTAGACCCCAATAAAATAATATTTATTCGATATTTTTTTAAAAAAAAATATTGTAAATTTCTGTTTCTAAGAGAATAAATGAACCGTGGAAGCAAAGAACCAAAACTAAATATTTTATAAATTAATTAATTAATTAAATTCAATAGGCCGTGTTAGTCCAGATGCCAAAATCACGAGTATAGCAGTACGTAGGGATACCTTTTTTATTGGACTAACGTTACATTTAAAAGACAAGCTTTCGCTCATGTGTTTGTTTTCTCCTTTTGAACATACTAGTTGACTCTCACTTTTTACGACATCTAAACCCCCACCCATGTGACTCTTGATGTCTTAAGTCGCCCACTGATGACCGGTCGTACGCATTGAGATAAATTAACACAACACAATAAAAACACAAATACTGTACTGTGGAATGATATATATTTATTATCGGCCACAGCTATAAAACCCCCACCAAATGTAAAATAACATATAACAATAAAAATAATAGACAGTGCTGACAGGGAACTCCACACTTCCACCATACCTCACCTAAAAACCAAGCCAACTAAACTCCGCCCCATCTCCCATACATCTAATCAACCAATTACCACCTTAAATCAAGGAACCCTACCTCAGCACTGCCTACCAGCCCCCGTTGTGACAAAGGGGAAAAATTCAAAACCTAAAACCCATCCCAAAACCCGCATATAAACCAAAAATAAAAGGAGGGAGGGTGGGGATTTCCTTTGCGAGTTTACCTCAGGAGAAAAAGGCGCGCAGAGCCACAGAGCACGCGCCTTTTATACCCTCCTGGAAACCCCGCCCCTACAATTCCTGCTCTAACTCCTAAACGCGCTAACCCCTGCTTACCTAAAAATCCTCCTTGCATCCTGGCATCAGGGACAACTTAAGGGCCCTACGCCTGAGTTGCTTCAGGCCTTCATAATGTTAAATTCTAGGAACTGATCAGTACAGCTTTCAGACCTGAAGCAGGCAGGAATCTTCTCGAAATCTTGTCTTTTAAATGTAACATTAGTCCAATAAAAAAAATATCACTACGTACTGCTATACTCGTGATTTTTATTTAATACAGAACGCTAAACTCAGATAAATTAAAGACAAATAGTATAGTGGAAGTGTTTGGAGAGCTATTATATATATGTATTAACTGTGATTGAAAATGTTGCTGCAACTTTACTGTGAATTTTCAGCTCTGTCCTCATGCTTCAAGTTAAATATTAGGTATAATGTATGCTATTTTTGGAAGTATTACAATATTTCTATGTATTATTTTTCATTTCCAGCAGCTCCCTCATCCTATAACCTCCGATCCAGGACCAGCACCTTACTTGCAATACCACAATACAAAAAGAAAGTGGCTCGGTCCTCATTTTCCTACAGAGCACCACAATTATGGAATAACCTCCCAGACACCATCAAATCTTCCCCCAGTCTTAAGTCACTCAAGAGCTCCTTACTAACATACCTCAATACAGAATGCACCTGTAAACATGTAACATAATGACTATTTCCTACATATTTATTTTCTGTTAATCTGTATATTTGTGTTGTTTTTTAATATCTTGCATTGTATTACTTTGTATTTCTGTAACTGTAACACTTCAATGTTCTTGAACCCAGGACATACTTGAAAACGAGAGAAATCTCAATGTATCCTTCCTGGTAAAATCCTTTATAAATAAATAAATAAATAAATTTCATAAAGAGAAACTTTTCCTCACTTGATGACGAACACACATATACCCTCCAGCGATGACATCTTTATAAATATATATTACAAAGTAATTATCACCTACTTTTAAATGAAAGTGATAAATAAATCTTCGATATCTCCCTTTGTTTCTGGTAGTCTATTTCTTATTTATAGATAGGAAGGGGGGGGTCGGTATGGGCGCTCTTATCTAGGTGGAAGTATTATTTTTGTTTGCTGCCATTTAGGGAGTAGCACAGACTCTCGAATGGGTGTGCAGATGTCAGTAGGAATGGAGGGAAGGTATCCTAGTGGCGCAACAATTGTTACATACAACAGATTACAATATTGTACTGATTGACCGTCAGATGTACATAAATCCTTACGGTTCATATAGGGTGCAACTTTAGTCGTGCAAATTTAGCTCATAGAAAAAATGGAAAGTGCCAGTGCAGCAGTTTACACAGTATTAAAGTGCAACACTGACAGTAGGTGCATATAGTGCAAATTAGAGCAAATGTACGTATCAATGCCTTAATAGAGGGTGTAGCCCAAGTCCAGATGGTTTGACATTCGCTTGAGAATGTACGCAGCTTTGTGCAAATTCAACTCCTAAATAGATAGAAAGTGCTAGTGCCGCAGTATGTCCTACTATTTACACAATATTAAACTGCAAACGGTGACAATAAGTGTATATAATGCAGTTTAGTGCAAATATACGCATCAACGTTGTAATAAAAAGTGTGGCCCAAGTCCAGATATTTTGGCGTTCACTTAGGGATAATAAATGACCTTATGCTGGTTTCCCATGCGTATTGAAGGTCTAGCGTCCTTAGTGTTCTTTTCCAGAAGTCCTAAATGGCAGAATATGCACCAAACGTGCTCTGCAGTGTACTTGGTACAGCGTCTCCTCCTATAGTGTTGATTAACTCCGCTCCAAATGGGAGATAGAGGGGGAGAGAGAGAAAAGATAATAGTGCAGCAACGTCTTATAACCATTAAATGGTCGTGTGTTTAATAATTGCACACTTACAAGAACCAGAGCCTCTTATGTCCGGGCTCTGGAGTGAAACGCCTTGTGCCAACTATAGGGTGGCCACTTCCCTTCTTTAATGTATCGTCTTTACCTTAGATGGAGAGACATAAAAGAGAGAGTGCTCTCATAGCACGGCGTCAATGGTTAATGGCTTAGTGTGAAAGAGAGGGTTGGTTACACTCACCAATTCAGGAGCCTTATCTCTCCAGGCTAAACTGTTATGCGTGCGGTGCTGCTTAATGGTGAGCGCCAGAACCTCTCTTAGCTGCTTCCTTGGGTGCAGGTCACGGTGTCCACGATGAGCCTCACAGGTATGTCCTGATCGAGTTGGACTTAATAATCAATTACCCCTATATGCTTAAATGAAGGGTTTATTGATATATTAAATACAGGTATTGATAAAGAATAAAGAATAAAAAGTGCAAATGGGAGGGGGGTATGGTATCTCGAGACGCTGTTCCTGCGCCTTCCTCAGTCGATATGTTGAAGAAAAAGGGGGGTATGGGGTTTGTCCAGTGTCTCTTTTTATTTCTGGACTTGGGCTACACCCTCTATTAAGGCATCGATACGTACATTTGCACTAATTTGCACTATATGCACCTACTGTCATTGTTGCACTTTAATACTGTGTAAACTGCGGCACTAGCACTTTCCATTTTTTCTAGGAGCTAAATTTGCACGACTAAAGTTGCACCCTATATGAACCGTAAGGATTTATGTACATCTGACGGTCAATCATTACAATATTGTAATCTGTTGTATGTAACAATTGTTGCGCCACTAGGATACCTTCCCTCCATTCCTATTTCTTATTTATAGCCTGATCATGCTAATATATTTAGGGTAAAGTAGGTATATTCAGGGAATTATTTGTATTTAATTTTACTTATATATGTATTTAATGCGTATTGTTTTTTAAAAATTCCATACAATGCAATCTTAATTAGAATGTTTATATATTTGCCTTTGATATGGATGGTACACTTTTTTTGACATAGACATCTAATTTAAAAATGGTAATTTTTGTAATTCATTGTGCATGTTTCATGTTCTTGATTTGAAATTATGCTACAGAGATAATGCTTTAATATTGTAATTTTATTTTGGAGAGCTATTCAAAAGGGAAGGAAATATTAAAGAGCAGAGATCAATTTCTTGCTGTAACAAAACATAGTTTTTACACAAGATTGTTTCCGATGGACAAATCTTTTTGTAGCACATTTGTTTATTGCCTGGAGCCTAAGGTGTTTAGCAAGACACAGGTAGCACTAGATGGAAAAACAGCAGGAACTGCCTCTTTTAGTACTATACATTATAATTATCTTCTTGTGGAAGCAGTCACGGATTTCAAACCACTGATCCCTAGCAGAGGTCATTACTGCTATAACTTTGATGTGCACGGCTGTGAACTAGCACAATTAGTGAAGTCAGATTGCCCTCTTCAACATTCAAGCTCTTCTGTATGCACAGAGCTTTACTAACCTTGACTCCATAGGGAGCCTGTGTTCTAGTCTGCTTTTCATGTCTTACAGCAGGATTTTTTTATTTTGCAATTGTTCTTGCGACATGTTGGGATGGTGTAAAACCAAAGAGGTCAATCTAGATAAATGATATTAAATGAAGAAATCAAATAAGTTAATTGTTTAGTAAAAACCAAGTCAGCAGAGAGAATATTAGGTCATAGATAACATTTTAAAAACAGTGTATCAAAGAGTTCAAACTAATTTAAAACAAAACTAATATTATTGACAATTAAGATGACCCAGTTACAAGTCACTCGGTTCAGTAGAGTCAAAATGGTAAAAGGGTCACAGATTCTTTCCTAATTAGATTTTGTTTCTGTGATGTTTTTCATATTATTGTTTCGTACTTTTTTATAATGCAATAAAGTAGCCAAGTATATTCATTTCTAAAACATTACATCCTTTCAAGTACAAATCTGCAAACAGATTACTGAGTAAAGAGGTTATGCATGGTGAATAATACCTTTAAAGATATGTATTTAAAATAATACGTGAGTGACGTTAAAATGAATAGAGTGAATATGTTTAAGATTAGGAAAGAATAAAATGAGGGGATTTTAAAAGTGAGCATTAGATAAGGGTTATTTGAGGTAATGGAGGAACTGAGAATAAAAGAAGGATTATAATATATTATTTTACGTTTATAGTTAACAGATATTTTCATTAGCAAGTGAACCTAGATTACAGTCAAACATAAATAAGAATATTTAAACTAATGAACATATGATATACCTCATCATTTCTGATTTGTTTATAAAAGAACTAAATCTATATCGTATAATTTTATGTCCATAGAAGATAGCTAGTCCAAATGAATGATGTTAGCATGATTCACTAGCAGTCATTACTCACCCAAGCTCATCTTGATGCAACTTTGGAGCATGTTGAGCTTTTTAATTCTTCCAAGTATTCCAGGAACTACCATTCCCTATGGAAAGATTTTCATTTAGTCAGTACCCAAGTTAAGAAAACAAAATGAATATACTTGTAAAGATCTTAAAAACTAAATTCTTCAGAAAATGTGGGTCAAATCTACGCTTCTAAAAGAGATGATTGCCTGTTACTTTGTGTAGACTATTAGATTTGGTGGACCATATAAATTTAATAACAAATATTAAGCAGATTCAGGGGCGCAGGCAAAATACAATCTATATAACTGAGCGTCAATAGCTGCTATGCTCACATAGACACCTCCCTCTGGTGCACTACAAGCATATATGACGAACACAACAGAAAAACAATAGGCAAGCGCTCCTTGAACCTCTGGTTAAATAGTAAGGGTCACCATTAGTGAATGAGTACACTATACAACCATATTCTGCAATTAACCAAATGGTCACCAGAATTGTGCATCAATAAATAGTATTACTCGAGAGGGTTCAAAGTACATCCTTCACCCTCAACAGACAAATAACAAATATTACCTAAGAAATATCCTCGAGATGCGGTTCAATTTCATGACGGACACATGTAAAATATAAATAAGACAAAAATAGTGCAATACATTAGACCATACAATACATATTGTGTGGTATAAATGATCCACTCACATGGGGTGGAGCCTGATAATATTAAGGCTCAATTATCCTGCATCGGGTCCCTTTGGGATGACCCCGCCCTGCATTATTATTCTTATGCAGCAAACACCATGCAGAGACAAAATAAAAAGTAGACCATAGCGTGATATTGCATCAACAGCATATATCCTTCTGGACAGTAAAAAGACAAACTCATGAGAATATTTCTTAGGTAATATTTGTTATCTGTCTGGTGAGGGTGAAGGATGTACTTTGACCCCTCTTGAGTAACACTATTTATTGATGCACAATCCTGGTGACCATTTGGTTAATTCCAGAATATGGTTGTAAGTCCTAACGCTAATTACCGCACCAATGGCAAAACAAATTTTTATTGTCACCTAAAAGCTGGCGCTGAATTATTCTGGTTTTGCTAAATCATTTAGCACCCCTTAAACCCAAATGCCCCCAGTTTTCCACTATGATCACTATGATGGACTCCAGGAGGTAAAACTCACGGCGCAGAAGCGCTACCATGAGTATCACCGAGGGTAGTGCTTCGTTCCAGGGCAAGGTGCTGAAGTAGCACCTGCCCTGGAATCTCACTCTAAAAGGGGATCCTACGGGGAAACCCGTAGGCACAAGTTTTTACCCATTAGCATCCCCATTTTAGCGTGAGCATTGTAATCTGGCTCATAATATTATGAATCTGCCAATTCTCCTGAAAAAGAGGATATATAATGTGCACATATCATACGAACAAAACGTTCAAAATGAGCTCAGTACACATGGATAAAATGGCTCAGCAGCGAAGGCGATAAGAAAGAGTCACTGGTTCAAGCAGCCAACTTCATGATATCTCTCAGTGTTTCTTCATTGTGAGGTACCTGATTCGCGCACCCATCCATCAATTTTCAATGGGCTGGAAAGCTGTGAGGGATATGAGGTTTTACACTCTAAGCAGAAACAGTGGTGGGAAAGAAAACTGATATGGGGGCCAAACCAAGTTAATTATTAACCCCTCTGATTCTCTTTTCCACAAATTTGTAGAAGGGAGGCCAGAAGGAGCTGTTTATTAACCTGGTGATATGTTTCCCTCAAATATCTCTCATAAAGTGTCCATTTAAAATACATGGCCAGTTGTGGGTTTTAAATACATCATACATATTAAAACAGGCGTCCCTCTTTATTTCAATCTCCATTTGCCTCTCTCTATTTCCATTTCCCTTGGTGATTTTGCCTGTTGTTTGTTTCTCAAATTAAATTCATTTCACATGAGTCTTTTGATTCTAAAATGCTTCTGCCAACATATTCCTCATGTGTCTTTCTTTGTACTTTTCTTAGTACTGTTTTATTCTGCCTGGCTGACTTATCCACCATTCAACCCTATGACTCTCTCAAACCCTGCCTATACTGAATTTTTTTATATCACCATGGTGGTGCATCCTGAACCAGTGGTCTGCAGGAGGTTTACTGGCATATAGCAAGAAATAATTTCCGCTCCTCTCTTATTCAAAAGGAGATGCGCATCACCACAACATACAAGGGATGCCAAGGGTCCTCAGGATGCTACTTGGCAAGCTACCCATCCATTTAGCAAATTGCTAATGTGCCACCTAGCCCATTTATATAATTTCAGATCCTCTTTCAAATCTTTTGTTGCTCCCCAAAAAGTAGCTATTTAGAGACATAGATACCCAATGTGTGTTTAAAATGGTCTACAATCCAAAGGTATTCTGATTTCAGACTGAACAGTCGTAGGTTTGTTGCTTCATATAAAAATGTCAAAGATTAATTTACACATTCTAGACTCATTTAAACAAGATAAACATATACGCTTACACTAAACTTACTTACCTTGGGTATTCTTATTTTGCATACCTCCCCCTCATCAGAATAATGATTAGGTTTGGGGGTTTACTTCTATTATTTCAAAACGTGTCAAGTTTTATGAACGCTCAAAGAATTAATACTAGCATTTTATATAGGGACACAAAATGAAAGATAGGAACGTTATTCTTATAAAATTGAATACTAAAAGTATTGCATTTGCTATTACATGATACTGAAATGAAAATCATAATTTTAATGATACGTTAACAGTTTTTATATAATAAAATACTATATGATGCTGGTGGCGTGGCTGGCTGCGGATGATGACATCCTCCATGTCTATGGTGCTCCGACCCGTCCTTCTCTCTACAGGGTCCTTAGACACCTTTAGCTGCTGACTTTTGTATACCAGGAGCCCAGAGTAGCTGGCCATTGAAGGCGAGTTGTCCGGGGCCCCGTCTGCCAACCCCCACCGGACCAGAGATTGATGATTGCTGGCTGTCTTCCTGCTGGGGTGCGCTGTTGGCAGCCATCCTGGGTCTACACCTGCCAACTTCAGGCTGTGCCTCCTCTTAGATTCTGGGTCCATGCTGAGGACTGTGGAGACAGAGGGCCCCGGTCTCCTATCTGCTACAGGGGACTGAACAGAGAAGACGGATGGGGCTGGTGGGGTCAGGCACCAAGTCATACCCCCCACTGAAGAGAAAATGGCCGTGATAGCGGGCCTTGAGGCCTGTATGGCGTTGCAGGAAGGAAGACAACCTGAGCCCCCTCACGAAGGGGTCCTTGCGCCAGCTGATGGCCGTACTGCAAGAATGCAGGGGAATGCCAGCTTCCTTCACGGGTGTGATGGAGGAGGCTTTACCTAGTCGTGGAGCGAGGGGTCTGGAGGCCATTGATGAAGTGGTGCATAGCAGAGCTGGAGAGGTGTGTGTCATGCCGCTAGTTGACCCTCCATCTTCAGAGATGGCTCCAGAGCGGAGAGATGGGGCATTGCTGCCATTTTACCTGATTGGCAGTGAAGTGGAGGTGCCTGCCATGAGTCCCCCCCTGCCTTTGCTGGAGGTGCTGTGACTCCTTGGGAGGCTGTGCACTAGCAGGCTAGGATGCTGACTCTGGCCCCGTGGCATGAACCCTGCTGTGGTTGAGGAGGCCAGGGGGTTGCCAGTCCGACAAGACCTTCGTGAGGTGCCTCAGCCTGACGTGACTGCCGACTCGGCCTTCTTGTTAGACATGGGCTGAAGTGGACTGTCTTGTTTATTTTTTCTTTTTCACTGCATGCCCGCACCTTTCTTGAAGTAATCCCCCTCTGCTGACTTTCTCCTCTCCCCGCCTTGCTGCGTACTTTTATCTCTTTTGTTCCTGTTTTTGAGACTCCCCCGTGATGACATTTTTATTTCTATTTTTGTTTTAACCTGCAGAGTTTTTTTGATATGTGTGTGTTTTGTTTTTTTATTGTTTTTCAGTCTGAGAGATCCCTTTTTGGCACTGCGAGGCCATCTATGCCGGTCGATTTGTGACCCTTTTTCACAAAATAAAAACTATAAATGTAAAAAAAAATTATAATTAAAAAAGCACTAAATGGTGCTGTACAACACCAGTTAGGCATATAGAAATCATAAAATATATATATATATTTGTTATATTCCTTTTTGTTGATATGAACATTCCTTAACTATGGTCCTTTTTATATACAGCATTAACATTTTAAGACTGGATGTGTGACAGGGGAATACTCACAACGTTCCGATGTACATCTTTCATGATATATGATGTTTGGTTTTATCTAACTAAAGTTTAGCTTGGCTGCACAGATGCTTTTACCATACAAGAAGCAAAAAGGCAGTGATCTACCAATTTAAAGCCAACAGACATTAACAATAATTAAAAAGGAGAATGGCTCTCTGCTGCGTACACCTGCTTTTTCAGGGGGGTGTCGGATACTGCGCAACACCTGCAGAGCAAAACATAAGAGTTTAATGGCGCACCAAAATATAGAAAACATTTAACTAACCTCAGGACATGTTTTTATAACCATCACATTAGAGACTTTACTAATCCGTTTGTGCAGAAAGCGAAGCAAGTTTTAACTTAAAAAGGGGTTTCAGTTTTACCTCTGATCTGCCTGTTATTCAAACTGTTCATAGATTAAATTAATAATGGTCTCAGATTGTAATGAAATTCAAGTCTCCGCTAACGTCAATGATTGCAATTTTCTTGCACTTGAAATGAGTGGTTCTAAAATGAAATACTTGGTTTTAAACATGTATATTTATAGATTTACATTAGTTTTGTAGTTTAATCATCTCAGTCGATGCTATCATTGTTTGATCAGATTAGTATAAATCTTGGGATGATGGTTAATAATTTGTTCTACTGAAAAATAAGACGGTATATATGTTTGTTTAATCATGGTCATTTAGAGAATTAATTAACCAAGATTAAATTGAGACTATTTTCAGTCTAGAAAACTAATAGTACAGTGTGATTCATATAGAAAGAATGGAAATTAATGAGAATTTCAGGAAACATATTAGGTTGAGCACATCCTAACACAAGAAGTGCTTGAAGTGGCTGCCATTTTCTGTTAGACACATGTCGACTTGGAGCTGCATGTTGTTGCTAATGCATCTTAATATTGCATCAATGATGTTTTGGATCTCATTCCTAATGTTATCCACTAAGGTGTCAGTCATGCGTTGCTTCTTACAGTACACATGTTCCATCGGATAGCCCCCCATAAGCCAGTTTGCTCTGTGAGAGTGTTATAACAGATTTCCTTTACATGGCTGGACTGTCATCATCTGGCCACTTCCAACACATTCTATAATGAGATGTGCTCAACATAAGAGATACATTTCGAGTACTGGTGATCGAGTACTGGTGATTTTTTGTTTTAAGGGCAAAAAAGCAGACACTAGTTGTATAAGAAACATAGTCAATTCATGTATGGGACCACCATGTGAACATGAGTCCCTATCGTGATATTGGGATGCACTTCTCAGGGAGACTAGTGACTAAACACTAATATACAATACAAAAAGGGGGTTCCTCTTGCTTTGAGGAAAGACCTCTCCCTAAGTGCCAATTAAAATATAACCTTTATTGATACATAAAACTCATATATCCAACACATTAAATGTCTCTGGGTAGTGGTATAAAAAATGCCAATGCATAGGCTGTTGTAGGTATGTGTCACGGTACTACCTCACTTCTTTGCGTGATGAACTTGCTGTCTGGTCCACCATGTCTTCATCACATGCTGTGCAGTCCTCAAATTGCAGAATAGTGCAGGGTCTTCAGCCACAGGTCTCTCCTCATGGTAATCATGCCGGGTGTGTACTGGCTACACGCGCGCGACCGCATCATTGCTAATGACGACATCATCATCCTGCACTCCTGCCCGGCACCCAGCTGATGAGGATCTGACCTGATTGAGGAGTCCCGGCATAAATCTACAGAAGCCCGGTGAATCAGTGCTTGTTTATTATTCTCCTTACTCGAGCTGTCTACCCCTTGTTTCCTGAAATCTCTGTTGCAACTTGTTAAGTATTGACTGAATATTAACTTCATACCTGATGAATATAATTGAACCTGCTGAGATATTGAATGAACGTTCTGCTGCTCAACTCTGCTAAATATTTAACCTCATATATGCTGAAAATTATTGAGCCTGCTGAACTATTGAATGAACGTTCTGCTGCTCAACTCTGCTAAATATTTAACCTCATACATGCTGAATATCATTGAACCTAATGAACTATTGAATGAACGTTCTGCTGCTCAACTCTGCTAAATATTTAGCCTCATATATGCTGAATATTTAACTTCGTTTAACCTTGTACATGCTGGGTATTACTGCTAGGACTCTACTGAAGCTTAACCACGTACGTGCTAAAGGTTGCTGCTGGATAATTGAAGTACTTGTTCACGTGGTATTGCCCAAACTCAGCTGAATGCTTAATCACATTTAAACCACGTTTACACTGAATCTCATTGTGTTGATCTCTTGATGTAGATTTAGAAATATTCAGCAGCCTGACATCACTGCTACAACAGTGAAGGTGCTGTGCACGCTAATCAGCCTTTCATATTGTGGTTGTATTGAACTGGCCATTATTCCTGTACGTTTGGTTCCTCTTCATGAATCAGATCCTGACAGTATGGTTCCTTTGTGCTATATATCCTTTCAAGTCTCCTTATTGTGGGACTCATATACTAGCTCTGAATCTGCATCCACACCACTATACCACCTTTGTGCACCAGCAATTTCAATAACCTCTATATACTGTGCTTCTTTCTAGTCCCTGAGCACCAAAATGTAAGAAGCCACTTCCCTGAAATATTCATACATTCTTGTAGGTGCTAAATTAGTGCAACATTGTTGCAGAATCAATTTATGTTCATTAACAAAAACGGCCAAACGTGCATTTCACTGCCGATTTTACAGTGGTTACATCCGTAGCTCTGAATTCAAATGATGCTTAATTAACTACAGGTGTAATTAATAACATGAGCCGTATGGGTGAACAATAAGGTGGATCTTCGCTCATCATACGCCACGCTTAACAGGCTCTCTGACAGCAGGGACACGTGACTGCTATTCTACGAATGGGTAATGAAGTAACTCCTCCCCTTTGTTTACATTACAGTAATCACGTGACCTACTACCATGACAACGGACGCGTATCCATAGAAAACCTGCATCCGTTCTCTATATCTCGTATATTCGATATCTAGCGGCAAGACCAGCTATATATATATATAAGAGTATCAGTTAAATCTAGAAATTAAATCCTAATGTTTCATAAATGTTGCTAAAGGAATATACTTTTTTACCTATTATAGTTAAAAATTAACTATACAAAGGGAACCTACTTAGAGATGTTTTTTACATGAATTAAGGAATTAAATGACTAATTAATTTGGCATTGATTGTGTTCCTGCATTTGTTGTAATATCCATTCATCTATTTGTTTCTCATTTGACACGTATTTTGATGTATAGTTGTTTTCATTTCATTCTTGTTTTCAGAGGTGATTTCTTATTTTTGGTGTTTTGCTCATATTAGTTATGTGGAACGCGGACGATTGCATACCATCTTGTATTTCAGTGTGGACCACAAATGGATCTAGAGCACATGTCAGACAACACAAGAACCTTTCCAGTTCTCTGAACACACAATAATGTAGCAGACACCATTTATGGATGCTAGGAATAACAGATTGCTAGTGGGGGGGGGGGGTGAGCTGTTCAAACTGAGGAGTTATGAAGTTAATGCAGAAAGACTGAGAAAGCTGGATGGTTACTACAGCAAAATGCATCTTTCACTCTGCTGTATAATGTAAAGCAAAATGTTTTTGTGTTTCATTGGTTTTCTATCATAATAGTAGAATTAATTTGATCCATGGAGACCTGCCAAGGGAAACACTGCAGGGAGAGTTGAAGTAACAGCCCTTTAAGTCACTAAAAATTGCAAACTTATTTAAAGCTCCGCAGAGTGAGAGTATTATTTTAATATGTCATTACGCTTGTATATATGTAAAATAGAGCATACCAAGACTGCTTGAAAATAGGTCTTAAAAATAATTAAAGCAATCCAAATTGATTAACTTCTTCCATTCTGAATGGTCTTCAGTCTTCCATTTTATTACAACAATCACCTCCTACACTACCATCTTTTTTGTGACAGATACAGCTATATTTACATTTGTAGCAATCAAAGTGTGTGCAGTGCTATGCTGCTATTCAGAATGAGCACTTAAGGGGTTATTCAAAGAGAGCCAAACTGGCCCCAAAATTGCACCGAACAATGAATTTTCCCATATGGTGCAATTTCGGGACGGTTCAGCTATTCAAAAGCTGTCAATTCACCAAATATTGGCAAATTGCCAGCGAAATACGGGTGATCTATCTTCGGCAGCAGTGAAATCCCCATAGAATAGCAATGGTAAATCTATTCCGAGAACACTGAACAGCAGAGAAATGTCAGTGAAATGACCTGATGTTCGTGGTTATTATATTATTATTATACTTTACATAGTTCCAGCATATTCTGCAGCAGTGAACAATGGGCACAATATAGACAGGGTTTACAATACATTGAACAACATTTTGATAAACCAGTACAGGAGGAAACGAGGGTCCTATTCCCATGGGAACTTACAATCTAGAAAGGTTGGGGGGTGGAAACAGGAGGAGAGGACTGCAAGGTGAGAGTGATGGACTGGTTGGGGCAGTGGGATGTATTAGTGAGTCGGGTGGTAGGCTTGCCTGAATAGGAATGTCTTAACCTCCCTGGCATTATTCCCGAGTGTGACTCGGGGTTAAATTTTGGTACCGCGAACGGTAACCCTGAACCACACTCGGGCTATATACTCACCTCATCCTGCACTCCCCCGCAGTGTGATTGCGACGAGTTGCTTCCTGGTAACGCTCCCTGCGAGTCACAATGCAGTGGGGCGGGACCAGGCAGCAAACTGAAAAAAAAAGAATACACTGTATTCCAATGGAAAATTTCGAGCAGCATGACCTGCTCATGAACGGCCACTAGGTGGCACTAAAGGATCAGAAACAGACCATACATATACATAGTCTAATATTGCACCCTTGTTTTCTGAATGATTTCAGTGTTTTTTGTTTATTTTATTGAATATAATTTATTAGCATTATTTTGGATAATTATTTTTGGGATAATAAATTATTATGTCGTGTTTCAAACTTTATCAGACTCCGTGTATTTAATATTTATTTATTTATTTTATTTATTTATAAAGGATTTTACCAGGAAGGACTCTTGCTTGCATGGATTTCAGTGCGTTATTCCTAAGTATTACAGGCTTACTATATGAAAAAAAACGTTTCCTTTAAAAAAAAATTGAGAAGCTTTTAGACACAAAATTTTAAAAAAATTAGACCGCCAGGGAGGTTAAGAGAGCGTTGGAAGGAAGGGAAACTAGGGAAAAGCCTGACAGTATGAAGGAGAGCGTTTCAGAGGATGGGGCTGTGCGTGAGTAGTCCTTCAGTCTGTCATGGGAAGAGGTGATGCAGGGAGTGGCTAGGCACAGGTCACTGTTTGATCATAGGGAGCGGGCCGGGGTGTATTTGGTGATTAATGAGGACAGATTGTGGAGAGCTGAGTTAGCAAAGGCTCTGTAGATCAGGGTAAAGATTTTGAATTTAATTCTACAGTGGATGGAGAGCCAGTGAAGGGACTCGCAGAGAGGAGCGGCAGAGACAGAGCGACGGGTGAGGTGGATGAGCCTGGCAGAGGCATTCAGAATGGATTGTATGGGGGGGAGAGGCGGGAAAGAGGGAGGAAGATTATTACAATAGTCAAGTTCGGAGATTACAAGGGTGTGGATGAGTTATTTTCTAGTATCAGCAGTCAGAAATGGCCCAATTCTGGAAATATTACGTAATTGGTAGTGGCAGGAGGAGGAAAGAGACTGGATTATTATTATTATTATACTTTATTTATAAAGTGCCATCATATTCTGCAGCGCCGAACAATGGGTATGATACAAACAGGGTTACAATACATCGAACAACATTTGATAAACTGATACATGAGGAAACGAGGGCCCTATTCCCGTGGGAACTCACAATCTGGAAGGGTTGGGGTGGAAACAAGAGAGGACTGCAATGTGAGAGTGATTGACTGGTTGGGGCAGTGATGTGTATTAGTGAGTTGGGTGGCCGACTTCCCCGTATGGGAATGTCTTATACGAGAGGGAGAGATGAAAATAGTGGAGGGGTTGGTGGTACAGAGGCAGAAGTTCCATTTTAGGATGAATGCAGAGTAAAAGAGAAGAAGAGACAGGGAGCGCATTGTGCAGCAGTATGTGGACCTTGCCGTTCCAAGCCCAGCAGGGGGAGGGGGAGCTGGTGGCCAGAAAACCACTGCAGAGCTTGCATTAGTAAGAGTAATTAGAGAGAATTGGAGACAGCTGTAAAGGATGCCTGAAATTAGAGGCCGGTCCTGGGTGGGACTGATCAGTGTTGGAATTAAACTTTTGCTGTGTGTTTCTGTGTGAAAAGGAAATTAATTCAGGTAAGTATCTAGGTGTCAGAGGCCTTTGTAATGGGGGGAGGGGCACTAGTGAAAGACTAGCTACATATTCTATCTAGAAATGCGGCAATTTAGAGGATAGTCAGACAGAAATTAATACATGCAGACACAAGATACAATTGCGATGATAGAATATTGCAGAATGTGATGGTGGCCATCGTGTTGAGATTTGGATACCTGGCTTGTGATTGCAGAGATGTTCCTTGCAGACTGATCAGTGTTGGAATGAAACTTTTGCTGTGTGTTTCTGGCTTGTGATTGCAGAGATGTTCCTTGCAGACTGATCAGTGTTGGAATGAAACTTTTGCTGTGTGTTTCTGGCTTGTCATTGCAGAGATGTTCCTTGCAGACTGATCAGTGTTGGAATGAAACTGGAATGATGTGGGGGATGAAGTAAAGAGCAGAGTCAAGTGTAACTCCAAGACAGCGAACGTGGTTTAATTCGGCAGGTTTAATCAGACAAATACCATAGGTTTCAATGTTAAAAATATTCCCATTTTTAGTCAGTATCTATTAAAGAGTTCATGCTTTTAATTTGCAGCAAAAAGACTTTATTTTCTTAGGATATTTTTAGCAAGTTTTTTTTCTGATATCTTTTTAAGAGCGGTTCATATTTTTTCTGTAACAGACCTTTTTATTGTTATTCATAGGACCTTATATGTTAATTCCAGTCATTTTCATCCGGTAGTTTATTTTGCAAAGAGTGTTTAAAATTTGTAAATTTTCAATCGTTTTGTTTATGGCGGGTTTTCGGCAGCTTATCGGATCGGATATGATCATTTCGGCGGTTTTGCGCCTTTTTTTTCGATGCAGTGGTTTTGCAGCGGATTTTCCCTGCACTTTAATGCCCTATTCCCTGTAGTGAATGCCCTATTTGATTCCCTATAGTGCAGGGAACGAAAGAGCACTGAAATTCCAGTGCTCTTTGAATAGTTAGTCACAGTGATAAAGAGAAAGGATAGACACACACTAGCATATAGAGAAAGATGAGGGGTCCAGGCATTCCATTTCCACTCAAAGCAGTTGATTAGTATTGAAGCAACATTTTGGCTGTATACTAGCCTTTCTCAAGTCCACATAAACAGTCATAAATTACAATTCTACCGAATAAAATATCTTAGAACATACAATAGATTGTGGCCTAGATTTCAAGCCTTGTGAAAATTTTTGGAAACAAGGCATATATATATATATATATTTGAGGTCCTAAATATCACTAGACTTGTACATTAAAATCATATGAACTCAGCCTCTTATTTTTCTAGCTTCTGTTATGTATTACTTATTAGACATGTGCATTCGTTTTAGTACTAAAACGATTTAGTCCGAATTTAGGGATAATTTAGTTTTCGTATGACTCAAGAGAAACAAAACTGCTCAGTACAAAAAACGAAAGAAACTAAAATAAAATGCACTACATTTTAGTTTCAGTTCTTTTTGTGATATTACATTGATGAGTGAATGAGACCAGCAATGAAGAGCGCAACATCGCAACATCCGAAGTTCTGCACCCTCCACATGCCAATGCAGTAAGATGTTCTATACAGACAGGGGCATTAATTAATGCAGGAGGATGTTATATACATTATACAGGGAAAGGTATAAATTGAGGAGGATATTCTATACAGAGAGGGACATTAATTAATTCAGGAGGATGTTCTATATATTATACAGAGAGGGGTATTAATTAATGCAGGAGGATGTTATCTACATTATACAGAGAGGGGTATTAATTAATGCAGGAGGATGTTCTAAACATTATACAGAGAGGAGCCTTTTTTTTCAGCCCTTTAAATCCAGTGGCTGTGAGCGCCGAGATCGGCTGCTTGTTACATTATCTCTCAGTACAATGTATCAGGTTCAGCTGTTACAGTAACTGACTGTAACAGCTCTCAGAGTTTCAGTAAAACAAGGAAATAGTATTGTTCTAACCTCTTATATATAAAAATATTATTTACTAGTTTTACGGAAACTCCGAGCGCTGTAACAGCTTGGCCTGACACGGGGCATTATTACAATGTTGGTGCTAACTTAACCAGAGCTGTTGTAAACTGAAAACCTCCATAGGCTATAATGGCTCTGGGAAGTTTACAACAGCTCTGGTTAAGTTAGCACCAACTATGTAATATGGCCCACATTGTGCTGAGAGTGAGAGATACTGTAACAAGCAGCGATCTCAGCCCTCTGAGGAGCCACTACAATAGTAATTGTATCCACTGGTTTTCGGATGAATGAAATTAGTTTTCATACTAAAGAACTGAAAACGAATTTCTTTAGCAACTAAATAAATTGCATTTTAGGACTAATCCATTAGTTCAAAACGAAATTTTGTGCTGTGCACATGTCTATTACTTATAGGGATGAGCATTCGGTTCGAATCGAACATCGGGCGTTCGAGTGTTCGGCGAACGCCGAACATTATGGGATGTTCGCGGTTTGTTCGACCGCGGACATTCCATAATAAAAAATGCGTCCACAGGTCTCCTAAATGTACCGGCGGCTGCGGCCCCCAGTCCCCGTATCTCACCTGTCCCGGCGTCCTGTTCCCCGGTCCGTCAGCTCCTCCGATCCGTCTGGCCGTGGCTCCTCTCTGCCCCACGTCTTCATGCAGAATGATCTGATTGGGCAAAGTCCTGCACCTGACCTGGACTTTGCCCAATCAGGGCTCTAATTCAATATTGAGCCCTGATTGGGCAAAGTCCAGGTCAGGTGCAGGACTTTGCCCAATCAGAGCTCAGCATGAAGATGAGGCATGGGGCAGAGCTTTAACCAAGCTCTGATTGGTTAAAGTCAGTGCAAGACTTTAACCAATCAGAGCTTGGTTAAAGCTCATCTTCATGCTGAGCTCTGATTGGGCAAAGTCCTGCACCTGACCTGGACTTTGCCCAATCAGGGCTCAATATTGAATTAGAGCCCTGATTGACGTGGGGCATGAAGACGTGGGGCAGAGAGGAGCCGCGGCCAGATGGATTGGAGGAGCTGATGGACCAGGGAACAGGACGCCGGGACAGCTGCAGGACAGGTGAGTTACGGGTGCTGGGGGCCGCAGCCACAGGTCTCCTAAATGTACCGGCAGCCACCGGTACATTTAGGAGAACTGCAAACACATTTTGCGTGTTCGGCCCCCATAGGTTTACATTGTGTTCGAGTTTGTATTCGAACATTTCGGCCATTCGGCTGTTTGGATACGAACCGAACACAGGGGTGTTCGGCTCATCCCTAATTACTTACATTTAGTAAGTTATTAGTCCAATTTAAAAGAATTTGCAGCCTTAGTCTTCCTGACCTATATACACGCAGTTTACTTAATAGTTAGAGTCAGGCGAGAAGGGAGAGACCACCTGACACCTCAGAATTACATAATAATGTCAGAAAATAAGAAACTGTAAATTAGGAAAATGCTTCTTATACTATACTTCATATAGTCGATTTAGGTAAAGTTAAAAAAACAACTTTGTCAGGTTCGCTTCCGGATGAGTAGCGGCCTTGCAGATATGAGACCAGTATGCAGCGATATATATACACACGCACACTTTTGGGAAAAATAGTGGAGGCAGAGGTTAGAATAGGAGAGCCAGCAGATGGTGAACAACAGGCAGGACTTGAAGAAGGCTGACCAGGCTGGATAGTAGGATACTAAGTTATCAACAACAGGAACATGGGAGAGATAGCCAGGGGTCTTGGAGTGTACAAAGGTCTTGAGTGAAGCGGGAGGGGCTTTGACATTTGAGAGGGACACAAGGAAACTGAAGGTACCAGGAGACCTGGGGGGACACAATGAACTTGGAAGGTACCTTGGGGTGTTAAATACTGGGGTGCAGCAGGCAGCTGAAGGGGCACAAGGGAAATCCAGCCATAGTAAAAAAGGGGTAATCCAGGTAGCGTAGTAAAGGTCAATATCCAGGGTCGATGGTAGGAAGTAGCAAATAACAAGAGCAGGCAAGGATAGGTGTTTAGTGCAGGAGGGGTGGGGTCGCGCCTATTCCCCGAAGGGTTGGCTGCAACCACCAAATGCATCCAGCCCAACAACATGTGTAGAACATAACAAAGAAAAAAATGTCATCTGCGCTTACTCCAATTATACCGTGTGAAACTAAACACAATTAGAGGTTTGGTTTCTTATTAATGAGATGTTGTACACATGTTGTTGGGCTGGATGCATTTGGTGGTTGCAGCCAACCCTTCGGGGAATAGGCGCGACCCCACCCCTCCTGCACTATGTATGTTTCATGTACTTCCAGGCAGGTCATCCCTGCAGCAAGACTCTGCTCCGTGTCTTTGTTTTGATCCCAGTGGATTTTGTTTCTGGGGGAGCATAAATAAAGGCCCACCAGTCTACCTCATGTTTGACAAGCAGCATGAGCAGGTATGGTTTGCTATGTAGCAGCCTGTGGTTTCATTTTGGTTAGGACTCGCCCTTATAGAGGTGCCGTGACGTTGGCGGGCGAGCTAGTCTTATAATGACCATTAATAAGAAACCAAACCTCTAATTGTGTTTAGTTTCACACGGTATAATTGGAGCAAGGATAGGTGTTTACTCTAGGAGTAAGGGAAGCACTGGTTGGAGGGAGTGACTGCTCTTTATTTAGGCAACCAGTGCTTCATGGGAATCAGCTGAGTGAGAGGGTATAAACTGAATCAATCAGGCTTGGAGTTAGTGATGCTGTCTGAGGGCAAGACATGAAGGTTGCTGCCCTTATGTGCGGGCACAGTTCTGTCCATGGCTGGGAGTATGATAAACTTTAACCTTTTTATGCAACGGGGCTTGTTATGCCACCCTCGCGGCAGGTGGATCTAAACGCCTTGGGCCAGCATAGTACACCCTACTGGCTTCCTATAACCGCCTACGTCCTGCCCCCACACAAACCAAGCGCATAATTGTCTGCTGTGTGACTGCCTGAAATCAGGTAGTCCTGTGGCTGCCAATGATGCTCTCATGCTGCAAGGATGGGATGTGGGACAAAGAAGGCTTCAGAGTCTGTAGGTCTTAACAAAAATTCTCAGTATTGCTTAGCTGTTATACGGATACAGTATATGGATTAAATATTGTAACACCTGGTACATTCTATATGTACCTGAATGTAAATAGCTGAAATTCATCAGTAATGGTCATAGTAATTCTGGACACAAAAAAAACAACTGGTATACTGTTCATTTCTTCGATGCTAATAGTACAATTTTATTAATATCCACTTTCAAAGAATTCCAAGTTTCTTTGTGGAATCATAAAACTTCCTAACTCAATTATATAGATATTATAGTTACAGTATAAATATATCTGGGATAAAAAATAAAGTGCATAGCAATGTGCTTTTTAATCTGTGAAACAGCTTCAAAACAACCGACCTAGTGATTTTGACAATGGGGGTTATTCAGAGAGAGGTGAAAACCAGGAGAATGACTGGAGAAGTGAAAATTCTAGGTCAAAATAGCCGATTTGGAAAGTGAGATAAATGGAAGAATTTTTCTGGTTTGGCTATTTTGACCTAGAATTTTAACTTCTCCAGACATTCTCCTGGTTTTCACCTCTCTCTGAATAACGCTGAATGTGTTTATTGTGTATGGAATGTTATTTTGAAGAAACTATTCTGTTCAGCAACAGCTTTATTTGTTTAATTGCCCCAACTCATGGATTGAAAAACAGAAAAAGTTAAAAAAACAAAAAACTAAGGGATGAAAGAGAGTGAAACTAAAGAGATGAAAATGAGATTTCATATCTAAAGGAAGCTGGATAATTCTACGATGAACAATATCAACACAAGCTCCTGGAAATAAATCTCAGATTAAGTGTGTTTTAAAAAATGAGATCAACAGTTGCAAAGCCTATAAATACTTCACGTCTTGTTGTTCTAAAGCCTTTCTTCTCTTGCTGAGATTATAGAGAGCACCCAATTGTGAGGTTCTCAGGACAAATGGAGAAATAAGGTTTAAAGAATCCCGATGCTGCTTTGCTCTCTTCAGAACAATGAGTAAGCAGTCCAGCATTTTAACCCTCATCATAAAAATATGCTATGGTATTTGGTAGGAGACTTCATAGTTACTTTCCTTTATCAATATATGCTTTTGTCATGACCTTGAATGTGCTGCAACATATTTCGGTTTTTATTCATTATTTTTACTGTCTTCAAGGTCAAGACAGAGAACACATTGGAGCATGTTTTCAATGTTGTGTAGAAACTTATAGTTCATCATCTTCAGGAATGAAAATTCACTTAATTATTCTACCGTTCAGCATGAATGCCAAAATTATGTTTTTGCTTTTATTTGGATTGACAATACAGATGCTTTCAGGAATGTTCTGTCCTATTTGAATGACAATTACTCTGATTTCAGGACTTGGGTTTATTATTCAGATTTTCAGCTTTCCATGTTATACATATCTATCTGCTAAGACTGAGAACAAAGTTAAGAAAAAAGGCCTTTGGCAGAAAAATAAGCTTTATTTGGATTGATTTGTAGCCCGAACCTATGATTATGCAATAATTGCTCTTACATTTTTTCTTCCTTTCTAGAATTGATATCATTGATGGAGATTCTGAAACAATAAAGGCTGTGAATCCTCTAAATACATTGGAGAGTTTGAGTTAAAATGTTCGTACATTAAAAATTTAATTTGAAAAAGCTGTATTTACAGAAGACCTTCACATTCACTTCTTGCCAACATTGAATCTATTTTTTATTTTTTTATTTTTTTTAAAAAGGCTGTTTCATAAGAGGAAAATACAATGTAAAACTGTGACTCAATTAAATCGCCCTGTATACAACTGATAAAAAAACAGAACAAAACGAAAGTTAACTTATTGTGATGTTACTAGAGGATACAATCCCACCAGCAGGGGTGCTCCGATAAAAGAACCTGCTCAAAGTGGA
Source organism: Leptobrachium leishanense (assembly GCA_009667805.1). Lineage (NCBI taxonomy): Eukaryota > Metazoa > Chordata > Amphibia > Anura > Megophryidae > Leptobrachium > Leptobrachium leishanense. Next base: position 121,627,109 of record CM019067.1, on the reverse strand, counting down.
GGATTACTGTTAGGGAAACTACATCCAGAGGAACAAGATTCCATCTTAGAGGAGTTTCTGAATCTTGAAGTACTCCACTGACCAGTACATCTTTATGCAGACCACATCCTGGAGTGAATAAAGAAGGGTAGGGCCAACACATGAATGGGCAAGAAGGCAGCATATTCTGAGCCTATACACTTAAGGCTCTGGCAAGGGTGAGTGGATTTGATTCACTTTTTCTGCATTATGTGTGTACAGAGAGACATACTGCTTTATGTTCTCTTTTGCAGTTCCCTTATAGGGGGGCAGAGGATCGTGGAGTAAGACTTGTGCCACTCCATTAAGATAGTCATACTGCTGTCTATATAGAGCCAGTTTTTTCAGGCTTTCTACTGAGTGAATTTTAACCCCTTAACAACAGGTAGGCATCGCCCGTTTGGAGGGGGTTAATGCCGATGAGGTGCACTGGTCTTCAAGCCCTCCTGACATGTGAACATCAGAGTACGTCCCATGATGTTAATGGGTTAAAGACCCTTGCTTCTGATCACATATTAGCCCACTTTATAGACAATATTACACTTTTATTCCTGTTCTGTTCTTTGCAATTTTTTAATATTTCATTGAACCGTACATGACACAGTGTGGATAAAAAATAACTGACATAAGCAATATTAATATTATTTATACCTTTTACGGTGGAATACCAGTGACGCACAGTTTGCACACTTTTATTGCACTGTTCTGTTACGGAAGGTTAGATAAAAATATCCAACCGAACTGGAAAATAATACCAATCGACCCCTAAAGGGAAACCTCTATTGGCAGCATAGAGAATCAACCCTAAACAGAGGAACTTCTATGTGCATTAACCGTTACTTGGGTCCAACCACTCTGTTCACCTTGGCTTCCACTGAATGCCTTTTGCCAAAATCGGGCCGCAGAAATGAGACACACACAATTATGCTATCATCTCTGTGCGTTGCTTAGACCTTGCACACATCTTTTAATGAAAAAGTAAGAGAGAAAGGGAGGGGTTATTATGTAAGAAGACCCCAGGAAAATTCATGCCTAAAATATGACCTCCACAAGTTGTGCTTGTATTAATTATCTGAATGTCCTGTACAGCAGGAACAGGGAGCTTATGTTTATGAACATTGTTTTAAGAAAAAACCCTGATACAATCAAGCTAAAAACATTATTAAGGCAGAGGTATTAAACTCTTTTGCTACATCTCCTTACAAGGAATTTGCAACTTTGGGAGTTTTTTACCATTTGCATGTTTTCATTGCACTTTCCTATTAAGAAATTGACCAGTGTGTGTCAGTACGAAGGACTTGTGTGCACGTGCTGAATGTGTTAATTTAATAAATATCTATGAAGGTAATTGTGTGCATTTGTTAGGCCACTTACCCCTCCAGACGCCGTTCCCCCCTCCCAAAGGTCCGTTGGCATTGACTGCTGGTCCCATGAGCCTCAATAAAATCTTAAATAGGAATTATAGGAGTTCGGTGAAACGTGTTTCACCATTACTAATCTGCCATGGTTTTTAGCAGTTAGGAGGTCATTGGCGATTATGATGTAGTGCTGTAAGATACTAGGGTGTTATTTTCTATTGGCTGCCACACTACCCTGGGCTATGACAATATATACACTATATTGCCAAAAGTATTCGCTCACCTGTCTTGACTCGCATATGAATTTAAGTGACATCCCATTCCTAATCCATAGGGTTCAATATGACATCAGTCCACCCTTTGCAGCTATAACAGCTTCAACTCTTCTGGGAAGGCTGTCCACAAGATTTAGGAGTGTGTTTATGGGAAATTTTGACCATTCTTCCAGAAGCGCATTTGAGAGGTCACACACTGAAGTTGGACGAGAAGGCCTGGCTCTCAGTCTCTGCTCTAATTCATCCCAAAGGTGTTCTATCGGGTTGAGGTCAGAACTCTGTGCATGCCAGTCAAGTTCATCCACACCAGACTCTGTCATCCATGTCTTTATGGACCTTGCTTTGTGCACTGGTGCACAGTCATGTTGGAAGAGGAAGGGTCCAGCTCCAAACTGTTCCCACAAAGTTGGGAGCATGGAATTGTCCAAAATGTCTTGGGATCCTGAGGCATTCAGAGTTCCTTTCACTGGAACTAAGGGGCCAAGCCCAGCTCCTGAAAAACAACCCCACACCATAATCCCACCTCCACCAAACTTTACACTTGGCACAATGCAGTCAGACAAGTACCGTTCTCCTGGCAATCGCCAAACCCAGACGTGTCCATCAGATTGCCAGATGGAGAAGCACGATTTGTCACTCCAGAGAACGCGTCTCCACTGCTCTAGAGTCCAGTAGCGGCGTGCTTTACACGACTGCATCCGACACTTTGCAATGCAGTTGGTGATGTATGGCTTGGATGCAGCTGCTCGGCCATGGAAACCCATTACATGAAGCTCTCTGCGCACTGTGCTTGAGCTAATCTGAAGGCCACATGAAGTTTGGAGGTCTGTAGCGATTGACTCTGCAGAAAGTTGGCAACCTCTTTGCACTATGCACCTCAGCATCCGCTGACCCTGCTCCGTCAGTTTACGTGGCCTACCACTTTGTGGCTGAGTTGCTGTCATTCTCAAACACTTCCACGTTCTTATAATACAGCTGACAGTTAACTGTGGAATATTTAGGAGCGAGGAAATTTCACGACTGGATTTGTTACACAGGTGGCATCCTATAACAGTTCAACGCTGGAATTCAGTGAGCTCCTGAGAGCGACCCATTCTTTCACAAATGTTTGTAAAAACAGTCTGCATGCCTAGGTGCTTGATTTTATACACCTATGGCCATGGAAGTGATTGGAACACCTGATTCTGATTATTTGGATGGGTGAGCGAATACGTTTGGCAATATAGTGTATGTATCCAATAAATGTGTCCAGTGTTGTTGCTGTTCAGAAAACTCCCAGATCTACAGCATTGTCATATTTTTGAGGGATGCTAGCAAGGCACTTCTTTACATGTCCTGGTCATTAAGATTCATATAAGGTCTGGAGGAATGCATGAAAGCCTGCTGGGGAGAGAACAGGGGTCCGGCAAGGAAGCGGCCTTAACAGATGTGACCCAGTCGGGGTACTGAGATCTGTTACAAAGACAATGACCGGTCATCGCTAAACTGCATGTTCAAGGATAATCAGTTATCACTGATACAGGATTGCACAGTTCCAATTAACAGCCTTCCAGGCAAAAGGAAAGCAGTCTGCTTTCGAAGGCTGCCAGAGCCAAAAGTACACTGTATCTCACACTCAAGAATGGATCCCAATAGCGGAAAGAGGTTTTCATCATATGAAATGGTTATTTCATTTAAATACTAGAAAAAGCTCTGGATACTTTTTTAAGAGAGCCTCAGGGTCTAGAAAGTGATTTGGATAAACAGTAGAATGTGGGTTTCCTTACTTGTTTTGAGACACTAACAGGAATTTTATTTTTTCACATTGATAAGATTACAGGTGCTGTGAAAACACACACAGTGCAACAATTTCTTTTTGGAAATTTACCACTAGGATAATTCAAATTAATAATTTTTTTAAATAACAACCGTTTTAGTATGTCAGCCATCACATATTTATTTTCAGCTGTTTTAATATAGGCTGGCTAAATAATTGTAAGTCCTGAATGCTTTAACAAAACATTGCCTCTAGATATAAGACGTTATACCGTAGATACTCGAGTATAGCGTGACCCGAATATAACGTGATGGATTGAGATTTATTATGGAAATGAGAGAATACTCAAGACTCGAATATAACGCGAGGAGCAAAATTATAAATGTATACTATACTGGGAAACCATTAAAATCCTTCCAGATTTTATTAACACAGTCAGGCTAGCCCTCAGGCCAGGATGCTCTGCTCTAGAATGATTGTAGTTGTTACTAGGTATGAAGCCGCCGGCCACCCGTCTTCTAACTTGCGATAAGATGGCCGGCGGAGCGAGATGACCAACACCGTGAATCATTCACCAGTAGCCAGCATGCCAGGAGGTGTCGTTTTCTGACCTCCGGCTCTAGCAGGCAAGCTCATCCACTGCTAGTAATGGAATTTGGGAACCATGAGCAATTCAAGTTGTTTGTTTTATTTGTTTTTTTCTTACACGCGATGCAGTTGTCTCGAATATAACGCGACCCCTCCAATTTTGAGGTAAATTTTTGTCACCAAAATCTAGCGGTATACTCGAGTATCTACAGTATTTAATATATTATTTATAACACAGGAATTACAGGAATTTAAAGGTCACTTATTTTATTTACTGTTAATGACACACTAATTCTAAAGTCTAATGCTTGTTATACTGACAGACTATACATTGTATTGTGTATTATAATTTGATATGTATATACCTTTTATATTGCAAGTGCTACATGCTCAATTCTGAAGTTATAAAGTTTATGTTCTCTTTGTATGTGTCACAATTTTCTGGTGGAAACTAGGGATGTGCGTTTGGGGTTTCGGAGTTTTCACGAAATTTCCCGATTTGTGCATTCGGATTCGGCCGATTTTCCGAAAATTTTCAGATCCGAAAACGGCAGATCCGAACAAATTTTCGTGCCGAAACGAAAACTTTTCGGAATTTTCGAATGGACTAGAAATGTGTAAAATCGAAATTCATTTTCGTTCCATTCGTGATTTCGGCTCCATTCCTGATTTAGATTCCATTTCAGGAATTTCGGACATCGTATTTATATCGCTGATTCTGTAATTAAATTTTGTATCATTCCCATCTCAATGTTTCCTTCCTGGAAAACCAGAGAAATCTCAATGTATCCTTCTTGTAAAACATGAGAAATATCAATGGCAGAATTATCGTTTCGGCAGAATTATCGTATCGTATAATTATCGTATCCGAAAAACCATTAGTTTACGTCAAAACGAATAGACACTTTGAAACGAGAACAGACGTTCCGAAAAACACGAAAATTTCCAAAATCACGAAAAAAAGTCTATACGAAAAATGAAACGAACTGAACCTAAAATCGGCCGAAACGAGTCGAAACGAAAATTTACAAAATCCAAACGAACCGAATCGAACAGAAAAAAAAATCAAATGTAGGTGTAGCAACCAGAAGGTCTTACAAGTCCTTACGACACATATTGCTTCATTCTCCTTTGATCAGTTTTATATGAACACTGTCATAGATTCATTATATTGTCACCACCTATGCTAGTGCCCTTTTGTCACTTATGTATTTGCTACTTTAATTAAAAAAATGGTAAACAGTATTATAATCTCTAAATATGCTATAACCAAATATAGTGCTAAATAGTTTACTGGCCCAAGTTCAGACGTAGAGTAGTGTCTATAGTGTCTTTTTAACCATATTTTTTATTGACAAATCAGGTACATAACAATCAGTGGAGAAGACTGACAGGGGAGACAGATCTGTCAGTCACTCAGTGATAACAATAGGCTATATCAACAATAAAGGCAAAAAGACTCAGACATTAATTGCCCAAGCTACTGTAGGGCCACAGAGTAAAGGGAAATGAAGACCTAGAAAGGGCAAGAAATCACAGGTGTCCACAGCTCCTGATGAAAATGCCGTGAGGAAGGCAGTGAAACGCGCGTTGGGCAAAGTATTATGGGTCAATAGACTAGAAATTATTGCTACAACAATTTGTTGTATACTATGAGTTATAATTAACAATAGAATGAATTTGGTATGTTGCAACAATGTTTGCACTTAATAAGCTACAATTAATATGATTTGAATTGATCAACTGCTATCTGTTGGATTGTGACTACGTGAGGCAATATGCTGGTGGTAGATGGCAAGCATAGTGTTACGATGTATGATATTAATGTGCTTCCTGGCAGCTAATAAGTATGGTGTGACTATATACAGGGCAAGCTTATGAGTCCCATCCTAAGGAGACTCAAAGGGACATAGCTCCTATTGTACTACGCTTCTGATTATGTTGTAGTAAGACACATCTGCAAACTACTGTAAGTCCTACACCGTTCACCAGAGTTGGATGTACATACCCTCAAATTAAAGCTGACAGTCTGCAGTTAAAGCACATTGTGTTTGTTTCATTCCAACTCCATTGTGGTGGTGTATAGAGCCAAAGATGTTAGAATTGTGTCAACGTCCCAATATTTCTGGACCTGACTGTATATACTAATGGTTACCCCCTTGAGATTTTTTAAATGATGGTAAATGAGTGTTTTTATGACGTTCTAATAAAGGTTATATTTTAATTGTTAGTGTTTCCTCAGTGTTGGAGGATAATTTTTGTCAATAAATTTTGGTGTTTAATCACTAGTGATACTAGTACTAGTAGCACGTCTATTTATCACTTGTGGGAGAATTACATCCTATATGTGGTTCAATGTATGGCCCTTAGATTCCAGATTTCACAAAACACCGTAATAAAATAATGTATACTCAGAATTCTTTCATCAAGTATGTTTATAATGGTATTAATAAAATTATTTACAATGATTACCCTAATGATACTGAATGCCTACTATGAATAAAGGCAGTGAACGGTGGCTAGATAATTATATTTACCAATAGCATGTTCAACTCTAATTATCAATAGGTTAAGTGCTCATTATATGGCATATATGTTTTATATGGTATAATTTGCCTCAACCCTAAATTGTTCTCAACGTTCTTCAGAGATTGGCAGCATTATCATTTCTGTCTATAGAAGGTTTATAAATTAGTTTAAATCATGCAGCTACTTTAAAAATAAAAAAAAAATCACAACCCTCAAGGAAAAGAGCCACTGACAGATGTTAAGCACAGAGATGTCTCATTGTGCCTGTGGATCACAGGGCATGTTCTGTTTTTGGCAACTGACTTCTAGATGGCAGACAGTAATGATATATCTCTACAAAAAAAAAAGACAATGAAACATATTATGTGAATTGCAATGTATTGATTTTCAGATAATCTATTTCTAGAAGTAAAGATTAAACCAAATTTTTATTCAGCTCTATTAAAAATTAAAAAAGATTCTTAATGCGATTTAATATATCACTCACTTTTACAAAACATGCAGCAGTAAAATGTGTATTCCCTGCTGGGAAGCCAAGATGGCAAGAATGCTAGGGTTTGCTCACCAAGCAGATGCCTTGACTTTGTAAAAAATATTCCGTTATCACCTGCAACATTTGAAAGTCACTTATGAAATTGTTGCTAATTGCAACTCTGGCTGCAATCCATTTTGATGACAAAACATTTTTACTCATCTCATCACTGAAATATGTGTTCTTATCTTCTTGGAATGCATTATTCATTAACCCTTTCAGTGCCAGTGATTTTTTATTTCCCTGCTAAAGGCCAGAACAGGTCTAATTTTGCCATCATGAACTTTAGGTTGTATTCCTATATAATACATCCAATTTTTAGAGGTCAATTCAGACTTTTTATTCATACCAAACATGCTTACATAGCTCAGAATTTATTATGGAAAAAAACACACAAAATAAATCAAGAAAAAATTATAATAAAACACATTTTCATAGTTTTGCCTGCAATAATTGTAACGCAATGGTTCAAATATTATTCAGATATAATAATTTGTCCCGTATTTACAAATATTACATAGGCGTGGGACATACTTTTATTTTACAAGTTACATTTAATATAAAAAAGGGAGAAATTTTTCAAAATTTGGTTGTGTGAGATTGTAAGGAAATGTGAATAATTTGTATTAAAGTACATCCCACATTAACAAGGAGAGTAACACTCCATTTTCAACAGGACTAAATTCACTAACCACCATTGTTTCATTGAACTTAGGGGAAATACAGTGGATCAAGAATGTGAACTACAGTGAATTCACTCTTATGGAACTGCCTCCATAGATCACTGTACTTTTCACCATTTTTTCCACTGTAGATTCTGCTGAAGTTGTCTAACATATTTTTCAATGGGGTTTCCACCCTAGTTTCAGCCAAAGATGTTCAGATATTGATTTTGCGGTACTTTAACACAAATTTGTTGAATGTTGCCTTTACTGTTGTTTCTATCAGAGTTCTATGGCAATCACCACTCTAAGGTCGCTGAAGTTGCAAACAATGGTGGAAGAAAGCTAAATGGCAACCGCCGACGTTTACTCATTTTACAGAAGAACAACATTAGCACCACTGTTCAGCATTGTTCACCATTATTTGTAATGGTAAGGATTAACAAGATATTGGTTATTGGAGGATTTGGGTACAGGGTATTGAAAGTAAAGATGGCTAAAAGTGAAGAAATATATGGGTGGGGTTGTTAATTTATACAAAGTAGGGTGAGGGTTTGGGAGAAGGGTAAGGTAGCTATACAGACGAGGTTAAGGGTATGGTTAACTATAGGTGTCAGATTAGGGGTATGATTAATTTTTGGACAAAGCAAGATTTAGATTGAGAATTTCTCCGTTATTTATTTAATGTATTTCAAAATAAAAAAAATGTAAAATAATAATATTCCTAAACCCTATTTCTAATCCATACTGTTAGCCCTACACATACCCTTAATCCATTTTTCCAACTTTACCCGTAATCCTAACTCCTATCCACAATCCAAACCCCTACCCATTCCAAAACCCCAACTCATAGTCCCTATTCTTAAACCTAACCCTTACCATTATACTAATTCCATCATTAATCTCAACCAATCTCAAACTGTCGCCAATCCTAACCTTCTACCCCTTACTTCTAATTCTTACCCATGATTGCAGGCCCAGTCATAACCCCATCCCTATCCCCCATCCATATGCCTCACCATATCCTAAAAGTGAATGAGTACCAGCCAAAGAAGAGTGGATATCATATTAGTCTTCAAAACTATCTCAGACTGGTTTATCCAGGCAGAGTGGACGGAGGGCCATCATGTAGGTCAGCTCTTTCACTCCCAACTTTCATTCACCCTGAAAGAATGCCAACAGAAGTGAGTGACAGAAAAACTTGGATTAACTCAATTTTTTTTATGTACAGTTTAGCATTAAAGTCCAACATATTTAGGGAGTGATACCCTATCAAATGAGTCCAACTTATGTTAGGCATCAAAAGTGCAGTTTAACCTTAATCTTAAACCTTTCCCCTACTTTCTATCTCAAAACCTAACCCCATCTACTATTCTATTCTCACCACTAATCGTAACAAATAATTTTGGACTCTAGTGCCAATTCTCTTAAGGGTCTATACACAAAGCACTGAAATTATTTGCAATTTCAGTGCTTTGTGTTTCACCTCAAATCACGGTATTTCGGCGATTCCAATTCGGAGAAATATGGTGAATTCACTATTTAGGGAATGGTCACTGTATTTCTTTAGAATTGGAGTCTCCGAAGCAGTTATTGGATGTCAGCAAAAACTGCCGGATTGCGCCAAATTGGCGAATTCAACCAAACTGCAAAAAAAAAAAAAAAAAACGGGCTCCTATTTTCTAATAGGAGTATATATATCAGTAAAAAGGTTATTACTTCTTTCAAATAATAAAAGTTCTTTAAAAAATAATAAAAAGGTCTGTTACAAAATAAAAAGTCTTTTCAAAATTAAGAAAAACAAAAATGGCGTCTACAAAATACAAAAAGGTGTAAAAAAAAATGAAGAGTTTTTGCTGAAAATGCAAACAAACGGTCTTTAAAAAAAATAATTTAAAAAGATATTACGTTTTTACATTGAATCCTATGGGATTCGCCTGTTTACACCTGCTGAACTGGAAAACCGAAAATCAGGGCATTTCGCTGGAATTTTGGTGATGTTCGGAGTTCTGTGTATAGAAGTCACGATAGTCTTCTATGGATCAAATTTGGTGCCGCAGAACGCAGTCAAATTGCGTTTAACAGCAGCAAATTGCACCATATTTTGCGGTCAATTGGCCAGTATTCTGGGAATTCACAGCTTAATGAATAGACGAATTGGCCCCTTAAATTGCACCGAACGATGAAATTCACTGTTTGGTGCAATTCGGGGCCAATTCAGAGGTTAGTGAATAACCTATTTAGTGTCAGGGCTGGACCTACGGTTAGCGTGGGACTTAGGGTTAGAGTTAAAGCTATGGTTAGAGTTATTGTTAGGTTTGGGTTTTTTGAGAAGAGTTTCAGGGAGCAATAGATAAATGCTGTTGGGGTTGAGGGATGGGCCTCAGAGACCATCCTTTCCCTGATCAAGTCCTTGTCGTAGCTACATGCTGCAAAAGGAACGAGCCGTTGAGTGTCAGCATTATGGTAATGCTCGCTCTAAAATGCCAGCTCTGGAGGGGAGGACTGGCATTACTTAGGCACAGAGCAGGGAGGGTGCCTACATCTCTATGGGTACTCTCACTGCAGGGCAATATAGTATTGCTGACCCCCCAATGGAGATTGCGAGGTCAGCAAAACTGGCATAGACTGGTAACCTACCTTGAAAGATAAAATAACTAAGCAGCTGCTGGTGGCTGGAGAATGCATCAATTAGACATGTGCATTTGTTTCCAGTTTAATCACAATTTGTCTTGAATTTACTGCTATACTTCAACTTGTCCGAATTATGAAGCTCAAAATCAAACTGCCACTTGGAAGAAATAAACTAATAGTGAACCACCACAGCAGTTTCATTATTAGTGAATTCATTTGTGCGGTCTGTGGTGTTAAGAGCTGACTAGCCAGAATTTACTAGCCCCCATAAAGCTCTATGCCCTCGCCACACATGGAATGGGTGGGGGCACATAAACTAAGCTGTGAGCAGCTGGCTGCCCACCACTACCTATCACGCACTGTTGGCGTTAAATATTAGCTACTGAGAAGTTTTTATAACATTATGGGACTTTGTGAAGAATATATATGTTTATAAAGAGATTTATTATAATGAGCGATATAGAACACGGTTTAAAAAGCATAAACAGTAAGAATCACATTTGTTTTCAGTAAGAGGGAGATAGTGAGATGTAAATAAATATGATAATAGGGGACAAGTAATAGAATAGAAATACTTGGAAAGGGAAAATAGTGGTCAAACATGCTGTAGCGCATAGAAGGCAATGTTACATTATATTTTAATGAATGCGTTAATAAAGCCTTTCCAACGTAGTATCATACCACGTCCCTTGAGAACAGGACATCCAAAACAGAGTGAAAAATGATGCATTAGACCGCTGACCTGAAAATTCCCTAATCTAATATATAGACAAATGAACATGGTTAAATTTATACACAGTTATTGAACTGGGTCATCGGTTCAGTATAATGAAGGTCGTAACTATATTGTTCTTTGCAAATGTCACAGAGCTGTTGTCTCTTTTACACCCGCACAAGCGATTATATATTGTATGTTGTCAGGAGGCAAGTTAACAGAATATTTTTCTCTTATATGTAAGAGAAAGATAAAAAAAACAATAATCTTAAATACGATGAGAAAAAAAATTCCAGATTAATTGAATAGGTGGTGTTAGTGTATTTGCTCCTTCTGAAATGTCACGGCTGAGCATTAAATGCAAATAGTGCCCTTAAAACGTAGTTCACAACCACAATATGCATTTGGCATTTTACTATCCCTATAGAAAGCTGTTAGATGTTTGGATCAGCACATCTGCACATTCAGGAAAATGGAATAATGCAACATTTAGATGCACAGTAGCAGCTATTCAGATATTTGAGTTATGCGGAAGAGGTTCAGGTTCCATCTAAAAATAGATGTATTGCTATCTGTCAGATTATCAAAATACCTAAGAGTTAAAACACTCTTTTTTGAAGACAGTTTTTTGATTATCCAATTTGAAATTGATTTGTGTAGTGGACAGCACTGCCACCTAGTGTGTATTGAATTATTTTTGCATTGTCAATGCATCCATTACAAGTGCCTGCCACTCACTTATATATTTATATAAATGTTGCACACATATGTGAATGAAATTGCATTTTCTACTATTCAAAGGTTGGTTAAGTTGAAAGTCTCACATAGAATTTTCAATTCAGGAAAACAATTTCTTTCAGCCCGTTTTACAATGGAAAAGATGCCATGTCCTGGTCACTTTTGAAATGGAAGTAACGAAAATGATACTGTATAAAAACAAGAAGCTTTTTTGTGAATAATCGAAAAATTTCGAGACCGTCAAAAATTTTAGATTGCTCTTGAAGTGGAATGATTTGAATTCTTCCACAAGCAAAAAAAAGTGTTTGTTTTAAAACTTTGTAATTTTTTGTGAACTTTTGCCACGATTGTTGTGTTACGTTTTAGGGTTACAGGTAGGATTATGGTTAAATCAAACCCTAATCCCTAACATGCTGCTCTTATTTTTGCTTAAATTTAAGGCAATAGATTTTGTTTCTTTTTTTGAGAATCCTAACCCTAAGGAAACCCTATCGGAAAACAAGTACAAATAGTAATCTAACCCTAATTACAAACAATAAAAGTTACCCTAACCCTAAAGTTAACCCTTTTTCTTCAAGATGGCCTTGTTGCTATCATGTCAATGGAAGATTGGTCCCAAATTTGTATCTTGAGCCCCCAAGAAGCGTTACAACATTTTGTCTGAATGATAGTGGTAAAACATGATGGGTCAGAGATAGCAGTTCTTCCCTGACCACACACTCCTGCGCGCGCACACACACACACACACAGGTATCAATGTCCAAGTTCAAAATGTCCCCCACTAAAAATCTACTGCACATAGCACTTATGCAGGTTCCTCTACAATAGAGGAGTAATCCCTACCCTACCCTGAGACAATAGCTCTCCTAGACATTCGCTCTACGGATCAACTCACCACCCCCTTTATGATATAATAGTTTTTTGGGATAAAACTAAGAGAAGGGAATCAGGCACACCAAAAATTCTCAGCAGGGATGTAAGTCAAAAGAATCGGGTCATCTCATTGTTCCCAGTGCTACCTGAATTGCCCTCCAGATGCATTGCTTCTTTTTGTCTTTATGTTCAACATAGAACTGAATTTTATGTCTGCATTTGGCAACCATGGTTTGGATACATCACTAGGGCCTGAGAGACTGTCTAGTTCTAGCACTGCATGCATGCAGGCAGGACATGTGCGTTTCCCCTCTACCTCTACTAAGACCTCTTTTTTCTTCCTCTCTCGCACAGCCTCACTCCTGCTCTAATCCTGATAGATATTATTATCCTGTTATTTCTCGATAAAACTCACTAATAATCTGAAATATCTGGTGACCTTGGTTTTCTAAAAAGTACTTGTTTTTCCTTTAAGGGTTTATTGAATATCTTACGTTGTTTTTAGAATTAACATTTGAGGTGACAGATCAGATCCATTCCTATTTTGTTTAGGATCCGAACCAAAAGTACTAACCAAGGGATTACTATATGTACTGTGTGTGGACTGTGTATTGCGACTGCCCAACAAGCTGCTTGGTCTGTGGTATTTTATTTCATTCACATTGTACCAGTCTTATCCTATTTTATTTTCCCGTTTCACTAACTGTAAGGATTATACTACTGCTTTTTTAATTTTGATGTTAATAACAATAAAGAGATTCTAAAGAATAGGTTTGGATTCATAAAGAACTCCTAATTTCTTTTTTTTTTACTATATATTATTTATATTTACAAGAATTTGTGCCTAGGAAGCATCTCTTGGTTCATAAAGAATGTTGGTCTTAGACTGACGATAGCCTAAGAGGTAAAATTCTATCTTTGCAAACATAATTGCTGGTCATTCTAATTAATCTACTCTATTGCCCCTGAGGTTGTCATTTATGATATTTACAATAGTCTCATTAGGACACATTTGTGCTATTGTATTTATTAGCATATATATCCGGGAACCAATTATTTTATGTAACATACCTGAATAAGTATACTAGGAAAAGGAAGATCGATACCGTAATGATCTGTACTAATTGCTGTGCCCTAAGGTAGTTTGTTTCTCTCAGTTTATGCCAGTTTTTTCTTTTCACATATTCATTGTTGGAATCACATTATTATTTGACTAATTGAATATAGACCTTGTTTTAGTTTTATTTCAAGGAGATACATTCTATAGCATTGTAATAATCCAAATCTTATTTCTATAAAAGTATTTTATAGGATTGTTCCTTTCTGAACCAAGTGTGTGTTTTATCCTGTGTGACACAGATAAAAGATGGTAAAATAAAGTTTTCTTAGTTTTCTTTTTGCGTAGGTATGTATAAATCAACCAAGCTACAAAACTAAATATAAAGCCACATTCTGTTCATTTAATTATCTTGTAGATTTCAATATCCTATTTATAGCTTTAAGCAAATGATGGACCCCAAACAAATTTATGAGGTGTACCAGTGACCTTGTAATATAAATAAGATAGAATCGACATGAAGCACTATAAAACACATTGACAAAAAACAATTGCATAATATAAAAGTACTGTAGTAAACTGTTAACCCTTTGACATGTTTTAGTTTTGGAGGTCAATCTACTCCTGAGCAATTTTTGTCAAACTTTGGGGAACTACTGTGGATCAACGAAGTTCAAACTATGATGAAGTCAGTATTCATGGAACTTCCAGCATAGTTCTAAAGAGTTTTCGCTGTTCTGCCTGTAGTTTCCGCTGAAGTTGTTTAGAGTTGCTCTTAGCATAGCTTTCACTGTGGTTTGTTTCCACTGATGTTTTCCCCATAGTTTCTGCCAAAGTTATTTAGTGCAGACTTCACCAAACAAAGGTGAAATAACACTAACAGGACAATAGTCCTAGTTAATTCATGTTATGAAAGAATAATGATTGCACTGTTGTTCAGTGTTGTTAACTATATTTTGCAAAATCCTTGGCTATCCACAGAAAAGAAATTCAGCAGTGGCAGGCAAAAGTTCATTGTAGTTACAAGAACTAGGATTTGTATCATTGTATGCAACTTCAGTGAACTACGGTGCCACAATGGTACTTGGTATAGTACCTCTTAAGTCGTTTTCCTACAAACTGGATACAGGACGATACATAAATCTACATTTGTACTCAATGACTATCTTCTATGACCGTCTTTGGTTCCAGTATTCCTTAAGCCATACACCTCATCCACCTGGATTTAAATGGTAAATAATGGTCACTTACTCACATTTCTTTGTGCCCTTTGATAAGAGGCAACAAAATTCTGGCGGCCAGTGAATCAAGGGACCACTGGATCTCCCATCACTTCCTCAGGAAGCGGCTGGATTATAGTTCTTCCATATAAGTAGCAAGACAGGCAGTATCAATTAATAAACAAGCAATTTATTATTAAAACAAAAATAATATACCACAGATACGTTTCGCCGTAAAGGCTTCCTCAGTGGGTATAATGTAAATACAGAATTGCAATTCCTTAAAATAGTAATGCAGTTCCTTTAAATAGCCATG
Source organism: Leptobrachium leishanense (assembly GCA_009667805.1). Taxonomy (NCBI): domain Eukaryota; kingdom Metazoa; phylum Chordata; class Amphibia; order Anura; family Megophryidae; genus Leptobrachium; species Leptobrachium leishanense. Next base: position 121,611,838 of record CM019067.1, on the reverse strand, counting down.
TTCTAATGAAAGAGCTCCGCTTTCAGTATTGTGTGGGGTTTTCCAAGATGGCCACCAGTCACATGACAGTGCATGTGTATGACGTCACTACTATCCAAGATGGTGGATCCCATTATATTCTCCAAATTCAGGCTTTCATTTCTCGGGCTGGTCTCCTCAACCAAAATGGCTGCTCGCATATCTTTCAATTCCTTGTCATAAAATGGTAATAAGTACAATATAAATGCACATCTTATAAAACCCAGTGGGTTATTACCATTGAAAGGTTAGATTCAGAGTTTATATAGGTAGCCATAGGGTGATAGAACAATGAGTTTACAGTTCCTATAGTATATAAAATCCTAGTTCCGGGGGAATGTTAATTAAAAATGGGATGCTGGTCCCCTGGTGGTAACTAAAGAGTGTAATATAAGAATATGTTAGTATATTACATAGAAACATAGAAAATGTCGGCAGATAAGAACCTTTCGGCCTATCTAGTCTGCCCAATTACATGGATACTTTACCTGGATTTAGCTTTTATTTAGGATAGCCTTATGCCTATCCCATGCCTGCTTAAATTCAATCACTGTTTTGGCCTCTACCACTTCTACTGGAAGTCTGTTCCATGTATCCACCACTAGGGATGAGCTGTTCGGGTTCGGACGGTTCGGGGTTCGACCCGAACTTAGCCTGTTCGAGTAGATCGTGAACACCGAACATTTCCGGGTGTTCGCCGCTTGTTTGACCACAATGGACCACAATGCATTTTCCCACTGGCCTGAAGCTCATAATTGGCTACAGCCTTGCACCTAACCACAGGTCTGGTGTAAGACTGGTTCAACACAATGCCAATCACCGCTCAGAGTCCTGATTGGGCAAATTTTGGCCAATCATGGGCTCACAGAGCTAAGTCAAGCAGCACACTATATAACGTTTCCACGCGCCGATTCTGCACGCATTTCAGAGGAGATTTCAAAGGAGATAGTTGTGTCTTGTTATTGTCGGTCTGCCACGCTACTGGGGGGGTCTGGGGGGGTCTCATTTCTACCAAATATCAGGGAATTTAGGTGATGTGTGTCTTGTCACTGTGCCAGCAAGTTTTTTTGGGGTTTACAACTTTCTTTAAAACATTTGTGAATTGAGGTGATCTGTCTCTTGTCACACAACCAGTACCACGCAGTATTTTGGGTGTCACTAATTTCTTTAAAACATTTGTGAATTGAGGTGATCTGTGTCTCGTCACTGGCTGCCAGCTATCAGTGTGTCTCACTGAGTTATACCAGAGTTATTTAAATCTTTATACCAGAGTTGAATCAGAGTTCTGTATATATTAATCTATAAATCACTCACCATGTCTGAAAGAACAAAAAGGACAGGCAGACGCTCCCAGGCACAGATAAGCGGGCAAGCAGCCCCTGTGTTGGGAGGCTGTGTCTCTGGTCGTGGTGGACGTGGTGCATCCTCTGCAGGGGCACGCTTGTCCTTTCTAACTTAAGCAGCAGCAACATACAGAGGACTTGGTGGACTGGCTAACCAGGCCATCCTCATCCTCCAAGTCCTCTGCCAGCCAGGCTTCTAGTGCTTTACAGTCCACCTCAGCTGCCAAAGCATCTAATGCAGCCTCCGTGTCCACAGCTACTCCTGCCGTAGCCTCGCTATCACACACGGAGGAGTCAGCTGAATTGTTTGACTACAATGAGAGTGACATGCTGCTTGAGGATGCGCAGCAAGTACAGTGCTCTGATTCAATCTCTGAGGTTGAGCAACGGAGTATAATCAACCTAGAAGAAGGGGGTGCCAGTGATGACACACAAATAACTGGCACTCGTGTTGCCCCAGCAGCTGCAGCATACTGCCAAGTTGGCTCCAGTGACGAGGAGATAGGGGGTGAAGATGACATTGATGATGAGGTCACTGACTCCACCTGGGTGCCAGATCGAACTGAGGAATCAAGTGAGGAGGAGGGGGAGGAGGAGGAGGCACAGCAAACACGAGGCACAACATCCTCTGTGACCAACCATAACACTAGCCAGTCCAAGGCATCACATGTCAGAGCTGCTCCGGTGCAGAGCGCTGTTGTCTCAAAGAACACATGCAGGAACTCTGCTGTCTGGGCGTTCTTTAAGAAATGTGCAGCAGACCCCACCGTTGCTATTTGTAATCTATGTCAGATGAGGCTGAAGCGTGGTATAAACACCGGACACTTGGGTACCACGTGCTTGAGGTGACATATGAACAAGTGCCACACATCCCGTTGGCGCAAAACTTTGCATAGGTCCTCCTCATCTGTCTCTACCCACACTGTATGTCCTGCCATGTCATTGCCTACAACCTCCACCGACAGGGATGATGCTACAGTAATGGATGTACCAGCAGGTCCTTCCTCACAATGTGACATCATACCAGTAGCTGAAGATTTACGCAGTCAGATTACGTTGCCGCAGCTGCTGCAGCGAAAGAAAAAATATAGTCCCAACCATCCCCAAGCACAGCGTCTAAATGCCAGTTTAGCAAAATTACTCGCATTGCAGCTGCTGCCTTTCCAGCTGGTGGACTCTGTTCCCTTCCGTGACTTTGCTGAATGTGCTGTACCACAGTGACAGGTTCCAAAACGCCATTACTTTTCACGCAAGGCCATTCCAGCACTATACCAGCACATGGAAGACAATGTTATCCAGTCATTGGGAAAGGCAGGCAGCAGCAAGGTGCATGTCACTTTAGACACGTGGTCCAGCAAGCATGGACAGGGTGGTTACATTTCCTTCACGGCACACTGGGTAACTCTGATTGCAGCTAGGAGGGATCCGAGACGGGGCTCTGTGCTGGAGCTTGTTCATCCACCATGCCTCAGAAAGCTGCTTGTATGAGGTCTGTCTGCTCCACCACCACCACCTCTTCCTCCTCCTCCTCCTTCTCTGTCTCTGGCGAAGTGGCAGTTAAACTGACGCCTGACAGGGTCTACGCAATGGCTCAAGCAAAAAGATACCATACTGTGCTTGAGCTGGTTTGTTTAGGGGACAGGAGCCACACCGGGTCAGAAATTTTGTCAGCTCTGCAGGGGCAGGTGCAGAGATGGTTAACACCACGCCAGCTTGAGCTGGGAATGATCGTCTGCGATAATGGCAGCAACCTTCTCTCCGCCCTACGCAAGGGTAAATTGACGCATGTACCATGCCTAGCACACGTCCTAAATCTGGTGGTACAGCGTTTCCTAACCATTTACCCAGGGCTGCCAGAGCTTCTCATCCAGGCCAGAAAAGTCTGCAGCCACTTCAGACGGTCATTCCCAGCAAGCGTTCGCCTGGCAGAAATTCAAAGAGAATTCCACCTTCCCACAAACGGTCTGATCTGTGACATGCCCACCAGGTGGAATTCGCCATTAGCAATGCTGCAGCGTCTGCACAAGCAGCAGAGGGCCATCAACGAGTACCTGTGTGAGTATGGCACAAGGACAGGTTCAGGTCAACTTGGTTCCCCCCCCCCAGCAGTGGCTGATGATCAAGGATGCATGCACTGTACTGTCACCATTTGAGGAGGCCACGCGGATGGTGAGCAGGGACAGTGCATGCATCAGTGACACAATTCCATTAGTGTTCCTGCTGGAGCACACTCTGCAGGGAATTATAGATGTGGCTCTAGAGGCAGAGCAGCGGGAGGAAGAGGAGGCCTTCCCTAGCTCTCAAGGCCCCAGTCTTTCCACAAACAGCATTCCAGCGGGTCCTACTCAGATCAGACAGGAGGAGGATGAGGAGGAGGAGGACTATTTAAGTAGTGGGGGCATTGAAGGTGGGGATACCTCAAGGGAGGGTTTTGTGTGCCCAGAAACAGAAGGGCTTGTGCGTGGCTGGGAGGAGGAAGTGCACGATACGGTCATCCTCATTGACCAGGAAGACTCGGCAGCTAATGCCACCTCAAACCTACGCTGCATGGGCTCCCTAATAATGCAAAGCCTGCTAAAGGACCCCAGGATTCGTGCTATCAAGGAGAGGGATCATTACTGGTTGGCAACCCTTCTTGATCCACGATACAAGAGGAAAGTTGCAGAGCTCATCCTGCCCGCACAGAGGGAGCACAGGATGAAAAAACTTGAGGACGCTCTAAAGCGACACTTGTGTAACACCTTTCCAGGCACTGGTAGATTACCAAGTGCTGACACACATGCTTTGAGGCAGCGGGTGATCAGAGGAATAGCGGTGAAGGCCAGGGCCACTTGACTGATGCTTTTTTAATTTTTTTTAGCCCACGACGCCCAAGGACGTCAAATGTAGGCACCCATTGCCAGCGTCTTCACTATATGGTGCAGGACTACCTAGGGGCAAGGGCAGACCTGGATACCTTTCCAGCAGATGATCCACTGGCTTACTGGGTGTTGAGATTGGATCACTGGCCAGAACTTAGCCAATATGCTATGCAGCTACTAGGTTGCCCTTCATCTAGCGTGCTTTCCGAAAGGACGTTCAGTGCCGCTGGAGGTTTTGTCACAGACAAAAGAGTGCATCTGTCCACCGACTCTGTTGACCGGCTGACATTTATAAAAATGAATCAGTCCTGGATCAGCAGCTATCTATCCCCTGATGCTGAAGTAATGGAATAGATAGGGGATGTCCTCTTCTGCATTCACAAAACCTCCAGCACTGAACTCTTCCACAATACCACAAAAGGGTTACGGTGTGAAGGCACTTGCTGCCATGAAAGGCACGATATTTGGCTGCACTGACACCTGTGCCAGATTTATATCATTTTATTTTTTTGAACCACAGGGTCCAACCCTGCACTCTTCCGCAATACCACAGAGGGGTTACTGTATGATGATACTTGCTGGCCTGGCATTAAAGGCACAATATCTGGGTGCACTGACGCCCATTACCAGATTCATATCTTTTTAATATAGGACTGCATGGTCCACCCTTGCATTCTTCCACAATACCACAGAGGGGTTACTGTATGATAGTACTTGCATGCCTGGCACTAAAGGCACAATATCTGGGTGCACTGCCACTGATGCCTGTATCAGATTCATATCCTCAGAGGGGTTATGGTGTGACGGCACTGTTGCCGATGCTAAAAGCCCAATTTTAAAGCACCTATTGTTACTTTCATCCAAAGCCTGCATAAATTTCACAATAATTTAGCCAAAAAAAAATCAGTAAACTTTTTCTGCGCGTCCTAAAATGTCTTTTCATACAGGCTGCCGCCCCAAGCAGTTGTTTATGGATAGATTAAAGGAAAAGCATTTACCGTCATATGAAACGTAATTTTTTCTTTTTAAGTGTTTCTATACATTCTAGAAATCCGCCACTTCACGGGCAGGTTATGGGGACCTCCTAGGCACGATATTTGAAGGAATTTTTGGTTTTTATTTTTAACCCTTATTTCATGGAAAACTCACTATCCCTTTAAAAATGTTTTTTTTTTACTTTTTGTCCTTGTTTCCTGTCCCCCAGGGCACTACCCGGACCCCCATACACATTTTATGGCAAATATGTAGCATATATGCCCTCTTGGAGGGCACTCTAAAAAACCGAATTTTCAGCCCCATTAACTTGCATGGGGATCGAGTTCGGGTTCGGTCCCGAACAAATGGGAAGTTCGGGTTCGGGCTCGAACCGAACTTGGGGAGTGTTCAGCTCATCCCTATCCACCACCCTCTGAGTAAAATAATGCTTCCTGATGTTACTTTTAAACCTTTGCCCCTCTAATCTAAGACTATGTCCTCTTGTTTTGCTACTTTGTTTCCTTTTAAATATACTCCCTTCCTCTACCTTGTGGATTCCCTTTACGTATTTAAATGTTTCTATCATATCTCCTTTGTCTCGTCTTTTTTCCAAGCTATACATGTTAAGATCATTAAGCCTTTCCTGGTAACTTTTCTCCTTCAAGCCGTACACCATTTTAGTAGCCCTTCTCTGAACTCTGTCTAAGGAGTCTATATCCTTCTGGAGATACGGTCTCCAGTACTGCACACAGTACTCCAAGTGAGGTCTCACCAGTGCTCTGTACAGTGGCACAAGCACTTCCCTTTTCCTACTGCTAATACCTCTCCCTACACAACCAAGCATTCTGCTAGCATTTCCTGCTGCTCTATTACATTGACTACTTACCCTTAGATCCTCTGCAATAATAACCCCTAAATCCCTTTCCGCCGAGGTTGAGGTTAGGACTGTATCAAATATTCTATATTTAGCCCTTGGGTTTTTATGCCCCAGGTGCATTATCTTGCACTTATCCACATTAAAACTCAATTGCCGTACTATACTGTACTTCAAGTACAGGAATAATGCCTCCAGAAATGCTTCAAGCCACGATTGTTACTTTACCCAAACCTGGCAAACCAACGACACAATACGCTAATTTCCGCCCGATATCGTTATTGAATGTGGATGCTAAATTGTACGCTAAATTGTTGGCAACTAGGATAGCTCCGTTACTCCCCTCTTTGATCTCGGCGGAACAGACTGGTTTTATCCCTGGCAGACAAACAAGTGACAATACCCGACGCTTCTCGGATATAATTGATATTGCTAATAGGACTAACACAAGTGGTCTCCTGTTGGCGCTAGACGCGGAAAAAGCATTCGACCGTCTCACTGGGGTTATATGCGTGAGCCGTTGGCTCGGTTTGGCTTCCCTTCCCCTTTTATCACTAGTATTATGAGTCTTTACTCTTTTCCGTCCGCAAAGGTTTTAGCGTCCGGGTTCCTTTCATCCCCCTTTTCAATTACTAATGGTACCAGACAGGGATACCCCCTATCCCCCCTGATATTTGTTCTGGCTTTAGAACACCTGGCTTCATGCATTAGACGAGATCCTAATATATATGGCATATTGACCCCGACGGCGGACACAAGCTAGCATTATTTGCGGATGACATTTTGTTTTTTTTTTACTTCTCCCAACACCTCCCTGCCTGCTTTACTCCGTTTGCTTGACTCCTATGGCTTAGGGTCTTATTATAAAAATAATGTGAGTAAGATGCAAGCTTTGCCTCTGCATATCCCTGCTTCTTCTCTCTTTTCTTTACAAGCTTCGTATCCTTTTGACTGGAGAACATCCTCTTTGAAATATCTGGGAATCACTTTAACTAAATCTAGAGGGTCTATCCTTAAGCTAAACTATCACCCCCTCTTTGCTTCTATTGGCTCCCAGCTGACGTCATGGCATGTATTGGAGACTTCTTGGATGGGGCGCATGGCAACGATTAAAATGTGCATCCTACCCCAAATTCTGTATTATTTTAGGAATATACCAGTTTTTATCCCGACCCATATGTTGCTTCGCTTACAAAAAATGCTCTATGCACATATCTGGAAGGGGAAACCACCACGCATTTCGGCGTCTACTGTTTCCGCGCCTTGATGTCGAGGGGGCTTGGTTTTTTTAAATATTATAGCATATTATAAGGTGGCGTTGTTAGCACAACTATTATCCTCTATGTTCCAACAGGATGTCCCACTATGGCTACGTCTAGAAAACTCCTATATCGCTCCTTTCCACAACCACGATTTAATGTGGCACCCAACGATGCCAAATAGTAAAATTATGGACATCCTACCCCAGGTGTCGGCAACCCGCGGCTCCAGAGCCGCATGCGGCTCTTTTTCACTTTTGCTGCGGCTCCCGCAGCTCCCTCCCTGTGGCGTAGCGTGGTGGGGGCTGGGGGGGGCCGCGGCCCCGGGCGCAGTTTTGTTAGGGGCGCATTTGCGCCCCTAAAACTGGCCCGGGGTTGAGGGGACCCAGATGCCGGGCAGCGCAGGAGCGCCTGCCCGGTCTTGAACAGTCCGTCCTGTGAAGTGGATGCGGCTGTGTGCGTGCGCAGCCGGTCACGTGGTCCGGCTAATCAGGTGGTACTGAGTCTCTGTACCACCTGACTGGCCGGACCATGTGACGCGGCTGCGCACGCACACAGCCGCATCCACTTCACAGGACGGACTGTTCAAGACCGGGCAGGCGCTCCCGCGCTGCCCGGCATCTGGGTCCCCTCAACCCCCGCCGGAGCTGCCTGGGGCAAGTATCCAGGTGAGAGCTGGGGGGCAAATCCATGAGCTGGGGGCAAATCCATGTGTGAGCTGGGGGCAAATCCAGGACCTGGGGCAAATCCATGACCTGGGGGCAAATCCATGAGTGAGCTGGGGCAAATCCATGAGCTAGCTGGGGCAAATCTATGAGCGAGCTGGGGCAAATCCATGAGCTGGGGGGCAAATCCATGAGCTGGGGGGCAAATCCATGAGCTGGGGGCAAATCCATGAGTGAGCTGGGGCAAATCCATGAGTGAGCTGGGGGCAAATCCATGAGTGAGCTGGGGAAAATCCATGAGCTGGGGCAAATCCATGTGTGAGCTGGGGCAAATCCATGAGCTGGGGCAAATCCATGAGTGAGCTGGGGCAAATCCATGAGCTGGGGCAAATCCATGTGTGAGCTGGGGGCAAATCCAGGACCTGGGGCAAATCCATGACCTGGGGGCAAATCCATGAGTGAGCTGGGGCAAATCCATGAGCTGGGGGCAAATCCATGAGTGAGCTGGGGCAAATCCATGAGCTAGCTGGGGCAAATCCATGAGCTGGGGGCAAATCCATGAGTGAGCTGGGGCAAATCCATGAGCTGGGGCAAATCCATGTGTGAGCTGGGGCAAATCCATGAGCTGGGGGCAAATCCATGAGTGAGCTGGGGCAAATCCATGAGCTGGGGCAAATCCATGTGTGAGCTGGGGCAAATCCATGAGCTGGGGCAAATCCATGTGTGAGCTGGGGGGCAAATCCATGAGCTGGGGCAAATCCATGTGTGAGCTGGGGCAAATCCATGAGCTGGGGGCAAATCCATGAGTGAGCTGGGGCAAATCCATGAGCTGGGGCAAATCCATGTGTGAGCTGGGGGGCAAATCCATGAGCTGGGGCAAATCCATGTGTGAGCTGGTGGGCAAATCCATGAGCTGGGGCAAATCCATGTGTGAGCTGGGGTTTTACATTGTTAAGTGAAAAAGTCTTTTTTTTCTTCAGATTGACAGCTGACTGCACGATCCTGTATATAGCACTAAGGTAAGAAACAATATATGCAATGTTAGATTTGTTTTAAATGTCGCAATGGTTTTGCGGCTCCCAGTTTTTTTTTCCATTCGGAAACGGGTCCAAGTGGCTCTTTATGTCAAAAAGGTTGCAGACCCCTGTCCTACCCGCTTCCTCACTCTCCATCATGTCATGGCGTCAATGGGGTAGACCGCTTATCCGTCCCTTCTCTCTACTAAGCCTAGCCCCTTTGAAATTTCTGTGTCGCACTGTCCAGGACTTGAACCTTGACCGCTGGTCGCAAAGGGGTCTTACCCATATTAATCATCTTTTTACACCCACCTCGATGAAAACCTTTCTTGACCTGATGTTAGAATTCGCTATCTCAGCCAGTGTCATGCTTACTCGTAATACGGGTCTTTTGGAGTCCAGTATGCGGTTCGCGGTACAGGAGGAGTATGGAAAAGGGATGGTCGAAATCAGGCAAGTGGTCGGTCCAGGCGGAGTACGTTCATAAACGAGAGTGGGAAGCCAAGTGTCGGAAACCAGGAGATCAATAAGGTCAATGCAAGGTACAAGGGTGTATTCGGAAGACGTGGTCAAATTGGAGACAAAGGTTCGTTAGTAGTAGCTATGGGATCAGTAGAGAATATCAGGAAGCTTAGATATCAACAGGGAGTTGACGACTGAGCACTGTCTCCTTGGCCCTTGGGGTTTTTATGAGGTATGGGTAACGAGCTCAGCCCCTCCTGTGAGTGGGACTCCTCCCCTGCCCCTCCTGTTCCCCGGGTCTCCCCAGGTCCTGTCCAGAACCCGCGAAGGCCATGCCCCTGCAGGCGGGCTAGAGGGTGCCGCCCCCCCGCAGACGTCCAGGAGATCCAAGGATCCTCCCACGCGTGCACGACGGGAGACCGCACCCACCGCCGCCTGCAAGCGACGCCGAACCATGCGGGAGGCCGACAGGTAAAGGATGGAGGCAGCGAGGGAGCCCAAACGTCGCACCGAGAGGGCATCGCGACCAGCGGTATGGGACCTCCCAGTACCCGACTTCCCCCACCGTGGGAGACGTCGACGGTCGCCATGGCCGCGCTATGGAGGTGAGGCATGACACAACCCCCCCACAAGGCGAGCCCTCCAGGAGAGCAAAGGACCAGGCTTGGTCAGATGGGAGCGATGAAATCGAAGAAGAAGACGAGAAGCATGTATATTCCGAGCAGGTTCCCAGGATCGTTCCTCCGGGCCATATCCCTTCCAATGGATAAGATACTGGAGTTGTCGTCGTTGATAGCGGGAATACAGGATGCGGTGAACTTCGAACTCGGGATCACCGTCCACTTGGAGAGGAGGAGGGGGTATGGTGAGTTGGGAAGGAGCGGAGGGTGCAGTCCAGGGTTTCAATAGAGAAACATGGAATATTGGGTGAAGACGTAGACTATCCGGTAATTGGAGACGGATTGCAGTGGGAGATACTATGGCTGAAATGGGGAAAGGACCTATATTACGTAGGTCCTAATTTTTTGGTGGGACAAGTAAGACGGAGGTTCTTTGTGGAGAGCCATGCTTTATGACCAACACTATACGTGGGAGAGGGTCTTCGTTTTCAATCAGCATAAGTTTTATACGTGTCTTGTGCTTGTTGTAGTAGACGTTGGGCCTGTTGATGCCCTCCACGTAATCGTTCCAGTCATTCTTGGACGTTTGGGACGTTTCCTATCTGAGGTAGATCAGGAAGAAGTGTAGGATGATACCCGTAGTTGAGGAAGAAAGGAGACTCACGTAACGACTGATGTGTTCCTGAATTATAAGCGAACTCAGCTGCGGGTAATAAGTCGATCCAATCGTCTTGTAAGTGGCAGGTGTAACACCGGAGATATTGTTACACGATTTGATTTACCCTCTCGGTCTGTCCATTCGTTTGTGGATGGTAGGCAGAGGACAGTTTAACTTTTATCTGTAAAGAGAGACAAAACATCCTCCAGAAACGTGATGTGAATTGGGAACCTCGGTCAGACAGGATTGAGGTAGGGATTCCATGGAGGCGGAAAACCTCCTTGTGGAATAGATGTGCAGTTTCTTTTGCGGTAGGTAATCCTTTTGTGGGGATAAAGTGGGCCATTTTTGTTAGACGATCTACCACGACCATGATTGTCGTACATCCTTGGGAAGGAGGTAGGTCAACAATAAAGTCTACTGTTGGGAAGAGGTTGGAGGAGACCCACCATCTTTTGTGGGCACTTTTTACTACGATTACAGACTGGACAAGCTTGTACATACTGGATAGCGGACTTGTTCATGGTTGGCCAGTAGAAATGACGTTGGAGTAGGTTTTGAGTTTTCTTAATTCCTCCATGACCGGCTTGTGGAGAATCGTGACACAAGGCGAGAACCTCTGGCTGTGCCTCCTCCGGAACAACTGTTCTATCCTTGTACAGGAGAAGACCATCAGAAGTTGGAGGGTTGTCTGTCGGGGAAGTGAGCGGTTTGATCTTTGTCATGGTACTGGAATAGGTAGCCAAAAATTGACCGGGAGAGAGAATTGATTCTGGTTCCGTAGGTATGGATTCCTCGGAGTTCGATAAGCGGGACAAGACGTCTGCCTTACCGTTTTTTGCACCTGGTCGATAGGTAATATCTAATTGGAAGCGAGAAAAGAAAAGAGCCCAGCGAGCTTGACGGGGTTTGACTCGTTTTGCTGTACGAAGATACTCTAAGTTTCTATGGTCGGTAAATACCGTAATGGGACATATAGTACCTTCCAAAAGGTGATGCCATTCCTCCAGGGCCTTTTTAATGGCTAACATCTCTCGGTCACCTATCTCGTAATTGCATTCGGCAGGAGTAAGCTGTTTTGAGAAGTAGGATGGAGTTCTTGGTCGGTGACGTGTCTCTGAGAGAGAACAGCACCCGTAGCTTTGTCTGAAGCGTCTACTTCCAGGTAGTACGGCAGAGCAGGATTGGGTAACCTAAGGATGGGAGCTGTGGTAAACTGTTTTTGCAGGGTGTGAAAGGCTTGGGATGCAGATTCCGACCACTTGAATGGTACTTTGGTTCTGGTTAGGTTTGTGAGAGGTTCAACGAGTCTTGAAAATGAGCGTATAAACTTCCTGTAGAAATTAGCAAACCCTATAAATCTCTACCTCCTTGCGGGAGGTGGGAATCGGCCAAGACGTAATGGCGGTTATCTTTTCAGGGTCCATTTCAATTTTGCCAGGGGAAAGGATATATCCCAGGAATGCTATTCGATTGGTTTCAAATACGCATTTTTCTTTTTTAGCATATAAATGGTGCTTTCGTAGTCTGGAAAAGACCTCTATCATTTGCCGTCTGTGGTCTTGGAGGGTGTCTGAGTAGATCAGTATGTCGTCGAGGTACACCACTACACATATGTCAAGGAGGTCTCTGAACACATCATTTACAAAATTCTGAAAAGTCGCTGGGGCGTTGCATAATCCGTAAGGCATGACGAGATATTCGTAATGTCCATAGCGGGTGTTGAAAGCGGTTTTCCATTCGTCTCCTTGACAAATACGCAGGAGGTTGTAGGCACCCCTCAAATCAAGTTTTGTAAATATGTTGGCTGTTTTTAACCGTTCCATAAGCTCCGGGATTAACGGAAGTGGGTATCTGTTTTTTATTGTGATGGCGTTGAGATCTCTATAATCGACACAGGGTCGTAGTCCTCCGTCCTTTTTTCCCCACAAAGAAGATCCCGGCACCCGCAGGGGAGGTAGATGAACGGATAAATCCTTTCTGTATATTTTCCTGTATGTACTCCTTTAGGGTTTTAAGCTCTGGTTCGGACAGGGGGTATATTCTTCCATAGGGGATGGCAGCTCCTGGAAGCAAGTCGATCGGGCAATCATACACCCTGTGAGGAGGGAGATCTTCTGCTTTTTTTCTCGTTAAATACATCTTGGTATTCGATATAAGCTGGTGGAAGGATAACTTGTTTTTTCTCCATGTGTAGATCTAGGATAGAATTAATGGTTTTAACGTGCGGTCTCAAACATTGTTGCAGACAATGTGGGGATATAAACAATACGGTCTCTTTTTCCCAACGTATAAGAGGATCATGTACACGTAACCATGGTAACCCGAGTATTATTCGGAACACTGGTGAGGATACAAGGTCAAAAGAAATGGTCTCGAGGTGGTCGTGACCAATATACATTCGGATAGGAATGGTCTCAAGGGTAACCAACCCTGACTTCAATGATGAACCATCAATCAGTTTTATGTGAACAGGGTGTTTTTTATTGATTATAGGTACACACAAACTAGTGGCGAGTGATAAGTCCATGAAATTTCCGCTTGCTCCAGAATCTATCATGGCAGTTAGTGGGAGGCGTTGTTCATTCAGCTGTAGGAAGATAGGGATAGACAGGTGAGGAGCAATCAGTAATGTATTATGCTTGGAGACAGGGTCGGAAGGCGTATTTGTTTTCTTACCTCCACGTTCGGCCTTCTCGGGGCAATTACAGATCACGTGGCCGGCCTGACCACAATAGAGACAAAGGCGATTTGTTCTGCGTCGTGCCATCTCTTCTGGTGGGAGACGCCTGTCGATAGCTCCTATCTGCATTGGTTCCTCCTGTGCGTTGCATGGTGCATAGGGAACCAATGCTCTGGTGACGTCGTGAAGGGCAGGTTGTGGAGCGTGACGTGGTTGTACGGGGGGATACAGGTTTCTCTCTTGTCTCCTCTCGCGGAGTCTTCTATCAATTGATATAGATACTTGCATCAGCATTTCTAGCGTAGAGGGAACGCCGATCTGGGCGAGTTCATCCTTTACTTGGTTTGATAGCCCGCTGCGGAATTGGGTGATGAGAGCTGCTTCGTTCCATGCAGTATCCAAGGCATATTGTTTGAACTCCATAACATAGTCCTCTACAGGTCGGCGACCTTGCTTGAGGGCTTTGATTTCACGTTGTGCTGTATCTTGATGGAACGGATCATCTTATATTGCATCCAGGGCAGACAGAAGGGTCTCCCAGGTATTGAGGAGTGGGCTTTGGGTCCGCAACAGTTGGTGGGCCCAAGATTGGGGTTCACCAGATAACAACGATATGACCGTTTGTACCTTGACGTGTTCGTTACAGAAAGTACGTGGTTTTAGAGAAAACATCACTTGGCAACTGGTCATAAATGATCTGTAGGTACGACGATCTCCCATGAATCTTTCTGGTAGGAGAACAGGGGGTTCAGGTGCTCTGGTAGCTGAGGCACCTTCGGTGTGTACTTGGGCCTGTAGTGTAGCATGGCTTACTTGTAACTGCTGCACTGAGTGGGCAATGGCCGTTACTTGTTCGGTGAGGGTTCGTATAGCCGAAGCCACTTCCGCAGACTCCGGGTCCTGGCTCAGTCGTTCTGTCATGCTTACTCGTAATACTGGTCTTTTGGAGTCCAGTATGCAGTTCGCAGAGATAATGGGAAGGGATGGTCGAAATCAGGCAAGTGGTCGGTCCAGGCGGAGTACGTTCATAAACGAGAGTGGGAAGCCAAGTGTCGGAAACCAGGAGATCAATAAGGTCAATGCAAGGTACAAGGGGTTATTCGGAAGACGTGGTCAAATTGGAGGCAAAGGTTCGTTAGTAGTAGCTATGGGATCAGTAGAGAATATCAGGAAGCTTAGATATCAACAGGGAGTTGACGACTGAGCACTGTCTCCTTGGCCCTTGGGGTTTTTATGAGGTATGGGTAACGAGCTCAGCCCCTCCTGTGAGTGGGACTCCTCCCCTGCCCCTCCTGTTCGCCGGGTCTCCCCAGGTCCTGTCCAGAACCCGCGAAGGCCACGCCCCTGCAGGAGAGCTAGAGGGTGCCGCCCCCCACAGACGTCCAGGAGATCCAAGGATCCTCCCACGCGTGCACGACGGGAGACCGCACCCACCGCCGCCCGCAAGCGACGCCGAACCACGCGGGAGGCCGACAGGGAAAGGATGGAGGCAGCGGGGGAGCCCAAACACCGCACCGAGAGGGCATCGCGACCAGCGGTATGGGACCTCCCAGTACCCGACTTCCCCCACCGTGGGAGACGCCGATGGTCGTCATGACGCCACGGCCGCGCTATGGAGGTGAGGCATGTCAGCCAGCGAGTGCTTTACATACCTTAGAGTGAAACATGCACTTTCCAGTCGAGGCTTATTTTCATTTCAGGTGGCGGACCTAACGACTTTTCACAAACTCTGCATAGGAGGGAAGGTGAGGAGGAAACCTCTGTCTTTATGCTACGAATTTTTGCTGTCAGCACAGACCAGTAGGAAATTACCCTATATGACCCGGTGGGAAACAGACCTGTCTTTGACTATCCCCAGAGAGGAATGGTGTTCTGCGACTGAAACGGTTTACAAATATACCAGGAGCACTAACTTGAGAGAATCGCATCTCAAGCTTTTGTATAGATGGTACTTAACTCCGACCAGGTTAGCTCATATACACCAGGACAATCTGGACTGTGCTGGCGATGTGGAGCTAGTTCTGGCTCCATCCTTCATATCTTTTGGCAATGCCCGCTGATTATTGGCTATTGGAATAGAGTGTGTAGATTGATCTCTCACTGCACATACCTGGTTTTGCCCTTATGTCCAAAGCAGTACTTGTTACATATGTTGCCTACCACTATTCAAGTAAGACATAGGGCTATAATCTCTATTGTACTTAGTGTGGCCAAATCTACTCTCGCCCGACATTGGCGTTCGGCGTCATGCCCATCTATGAGGGAGGTCATGTCGTCTTTGGAAAGTGTATACCACTATGAGGAAATGTTTCACAGAGCTTCAGGTTCCCTCTCAGCTTCTCACTTTAATGATGTGTGGGAGGGTTGGAAATCTTTTCGTCTCCTCTGGGAACTTAATTTAACTGAATCTAAGTAAACTGGCATTGAACTGATCTGTATTATCACGACTTTGTGTACACTGTTGAGCAACCTTTTTTTTTCTCTTATTTTTCATATTATGTGTTTGTAGATCTTAGATGCTGTACGTGGATTTTATTTTTATTTTTCTTTGCTTTTCTTAAAATGTTGAAGATGAGGTTCTTGCGACTTTCAATGTTCCAATTTATACTTACAATTCATGACATGTTATTTCTCGTAGGGTCCTGCGAGACTCCTTTTTGTCTGCACTTTAAGTTACTGTCAAATACTATGTTATGTGAGAATTCTCAATAAAAAACTTTTAAATATTAAAACTCAATTGCCACAGCTCCGACCATTTTTTTTAGTTTATCTAAATCATTTGTCATTTGGCTGATCCCTCCAGGAACGTCAACCCTGTTGCAAATCTTTGTGTCATCAGCAAAAAGACATACTTTACCATTAATACCTTCTGCAATATCACTAATAAAAATATTAAAGAGAATGGGTCCAAGTACTGACCCCTGAGGTACCCCACTGGTAACAAGACCTTGCGCCGAATAAACTCCATTTACCACAACCCTCTGTTGCCTGTCACTCAGCCACTGCCTAATCCATTCAACAATATTGGAATCCAAGCTCAAAGATTGCAATTTATTGATAAGCCTTCTATGCGGAACAGTATCAAAAGCCTTACTGAAATCTAAATAAGCAATGTCTACTGCACCACCTTTGTCTATTAGTTTTGTTACCCAATCAAAAAAAAATCAATAAGATTAGTTTGGCATGATCTCCCTGAGGTAAACCCATGTTGTTTCTGATCTTGTAATCTATCAGGGTTATTCAGAGAGCATGAAAAGCAGGAGAATGACTGGAGAATGAAAAATTCTAGGTCAAAATAGACAAACCAGAAAAATTCTCCCTTTCATCTCACTTTCCAAATCAGCTATTTTGACCTAGAATTTTTCATTCTCCCGTCATTCTCCTGCTTTTCACGCTCTCTGAATAACCCTGTATGTGTTTTTAGATGTTCAACAATCCTCTCCTTTAACATGGTTTCCATTAGTTTCCCCACTACTGATATAAGACTAACTGGCCTATCATTCCACGATTCCTCCCTACTACCCTTCTTGTAAATGGGCACAACATTTGCTAATTTCCAGTCTTCTGGGATGACTCACGTTAACAGATTTATTTAACCAATCCTTGTTAACGGTTTTGCTATTACTCCCACTGAGCTCTTTTAATAACTTAGGGTGGATCCCATCAGGCCCCATTGATTTATTTGTCTTTACTTTAGACAGCTGCTGTAGAAACTCCTCCTCTGTAAACTCATAAGTAAATGTCTCTTTAGTGTTTCCTCCTAACTGAGGTCCCTTTCCTTCCTTTTCTTCTGCAAAGACTGAACAAAAATATTCATTGAGGCAGCCAATTTCTATGTTCATTAAATGGTGATCTAGTGGGTAGTATGTACAATAATAAAATACACCAAAGCTGGTTTCGCTGTAATTTGCTTCCTCGGTTGGTGCGGATATACACACCAACTGAGAAAGCAAATTACTGTGAAATGCGTTTTGGTGTATTCTATCATTGTATACCAATAAATTGAAATTTCAATCCTGCTCCTGGTCTGATTGTCCAGCAGAGGAAGTGATTGCTGCTGAGAGGTGATCCAGTGCTCCCCGAAATCACCGGCTGCCTACGTATCTGGTGTCTAATTGTGAGACACCACAATTTTTTTTTGCTATATTGCTTTGCTGCTGCCGCTCTAACCAACAGGGACCTTGTACTGGGGGACTACGCAGGACAGACTGCGGGAACACATCTAGGATCAAGACAGAAGGAGATATCACCATCCAAATATAATTATCCATTACACTTTTATGCAATTTCAATATGGTAAATTGCTTTTTATAAAAATGAGTTGAATACACCAAAGATTAGATAGAAGTTTTATTGTGACATATGTATTTTGGTGCTATGAGAATAATTGCTTTTCTTTGCTATATTTACTGTGCCATTTTGGGGTTGTGGGTACTAATATTCCATTATAAGCAACACCAGGCCCAATATAGCACCTTTCTCATTCACCATCATTAACAATAGATTGTGTGAGAACCGCGCTAAGTTTTCTTCTTACCATTCAACTTTAACAGCAGTATTGTTACAACATAACTGTAACTGTATACAACACAAAGTTGAAACAGTTTAGAATTAAATTAATCAAATAAACTGACACTTTGCTACCTATCTGCTGGGCAAACATGGCACTTCTCAGGTGTGACTCTGAATTGCCAGTGCATCATCTGACATAGAATAGCTAACAAAAAGTAGAGAACCTGCATGTAGGTCAGCTCTCCTGCCTACCTTGAAGGTAATCAGCAGTGCAGTGGCTCTGACTGCAGCCCAAACCGATGTGTTGAAGTTTCCATATGGCAGTGCCCTGCAGATAAGTGTGTTAGACTCATTTTACCATGAACAATAAATAATTATCCTGAACCACTTCAGGAAGAAGTCTTATTTGATGCACAGTCAGCGTTCTATTTATAATTTCAATTGAGATGAAATCAATAGCCAAGATATACTAAATGCCAAATGCTGTACATGTTTCAATAATGTGTTCGGGCGGTTTTACACAAATCCGTCCTTTAGTGACCACTGCTGTTTTTACGTTTCTGCGCTGTTAGTGTTTACGTCAAATTTTCCTCTTACTCGTTTATGTAACCCACACATATTTTACACTGTTTTTCTCGTCATTAAATGGACTTTATAAAGATACCATTTTTTTCATCATTTCATATAATTTACTATAAAAAATATTGTGAAATATGACAAACAAATTGAAAAAACACCACTTTTTCGAACTTTGACCCCCAAAATTTCTTATGTATCAACAACCGTCAAAAAAAAATAATTCCTTAGTAGTTTCTAAATTTAGTACTGAGTTTAGCAATACCCAATGTTTACATATTCCTCGCTTTTTTCCTTATTTTATGCAACAATAAGTGCAAGTAGCACTTTGCCATTTCCAAAGAGTTTATTTTCAAAACTAGTGATAGTGACATTGTAACACTGATATCTGTCACTAATTCCTGAATAACCCTCCACATATACATATTTTTTTAAAGTACACAAATCAAGGTATTAAACTTGGGTATTTTGACTCTTTCCATGCAAACCATTTTACCACAAATCTATGCCAAAGTTTGAGAAAAAAAATTTTGTTGGTGATTTTTTTTTTGAACGCAATTTAAGAATACATGTACTGTGAACTTTAAGGTTTACTGCCAAAGAGCACCCCAAAATATGTTCAGCAACATCTTCTGAGTAAATTGATACCACCCATGTATGGTATGTCGGGTCATTTGGGGGCTAATAGGCCTTATTTGGGGGGTGCGCATTTCAGTTTTCCAACTTGGAATTTTCACATTTCGTCATCATGCACCCATGTCCTATTTGGGACATTTTTGAAGCCGGCCAAAGTAATTTACCCCATCAAATCATATATTTTTAGAAAGGGCACACCCTAGGGTGCTTCAAAGAGTTGTATTTTAACACTTTCCATGCACTAGCTCTATGTCAAACTTTCAGGTAGTCACTTTTTGTGTTATTTTTTCACACACACATTGTACTTTAGGCATGAATTGTCAAATCCAGTTATGGGTTACTGCCAAAAACACCCCAAAATATGTTCAGCAACATCTTCTGAGTAAAGTGATACCACCCATATATAGATTTGTTCTGCTGTTTTTGGGTGCTACGCCAATCTTTGACATGTGCTTGTCAATTTTCTAATTTGACATACAGTATCTTCTTTGCTTATCTTCTTTTTAGGGGCTTTTTACATACCCCAGTTTTATGAACGTGCATATATTTGGTAAGCTAACACCCCAAAGTATTGTAAATGAAGTGTTTTTATGCTATGGATGCAACCGTTTGCTCCAAACAAATTGGATACTGTTTGGTGGTCATTTTTCATTTTCACACCCACATCAGTTTTGGACTGTGATTTAGGAGACACTGTTGTTTGTTACTGCATGAAAACTCTCCAGGTTGTTTTCTGCAAGGTCTCCTGAGTACACCCATGCCCCCCATGCATAGGTTTGCCAGGATTTTGGGAAGGTTCAAATACAATTTTTATGACTTTGTCATTGGAGTTGAAATTGAGATTATTTCTTCAGCTAGGCCTAGCTTTGGTTTTGGGTCTACCGCATACCCCAGTTTGAATTATTGCCAGAAAATTGTTTATATTTGTTATGTTGACACCCCAAGGTATTGCATATGGAGTGCTTTGATGCCATGGATGCAACGGTTTTAGCCCAAAACATTTGAGAAGGTGTGTGGTGTAATTTTTCAATTTTCAGATTTTTACAACCCACATTAGATTTGGACTGTGATTTAGGAGACACTGTTGTTTGTTACTGCATGAAAACTCTCCAGGTTGTTTTCTGCAAGGTCTCCTGAGTACACCCATGCCCCCCATGCATAGGTGTGCAAAGATTTTGGCAAAATACAGCACCAATTGTAGAACTTAAAAATGTACGAATAAAATGTAAAAGTCTGGTGCAGTAAAAGAAAAAAAAAACTAAACTGAACTAACTAACTGGAGTGTGAGAAAAAATAGAAAAAACAAATCACAGATCACGCACAGTGTGATATATCTTGAAACAGTCCCCAAGACACAGACCGGGTTGTCCAGGGCATTCTGGGCAGTAAAAGATTGTGTCTCTCCTCTGCCCTCTTGAAACACACCCTGCACCTTTTTTGGGGTTTCTGTTTGCCCTCAGTAGGGGGGATTTTATAAATAAAATGCGTAGCCCCAACTCTGTCCCCCATCACCGCCCGGGGAGCAGGTGCATCCTGGTACAAAAGCCCCGAAATGACCTGGAGCTGAAACTGTAAAAAGGACAGCGTCACTCCGGGGTTTGCCTTTTTGCAGAGCAAAAAGGCATTGTGGGTTGCAATTTGCATCAGGTAAATTGCAACCTTTTTGTACCAGGCCCTTGACTTCCGCATAATCTGGTAGGGCTGGAGCAGCTGATCTGCCAGATCAACCCCACCCATATGCCGGTTATAGTCTTTGATGCACACTGGCTTCCTGATGCGCTCAGCTCTGCCACGTACAGAGACCTCCACAGACCTCTCAGTGTGGATGGTGGATAGAAGGTATACATCCTTCTTGTCTCTGTACTTGACCGCCAACAGCTCCTCTTGGCGCAGAGCTGAGGTCTCCCCCCTTTTTAACCGGGTGCGGACAAGCTGTGCTGGGAAACCTACGCGGTTCTTGCGAACAGTACCGCATGCTGCTGTATCAAAACAATACAGCAGCTTGAACAAAGGGACACTTGTATAAAAATTATCAACATACAAGTGGTACCCTTTGTTCATCAGGGGAAAAAGTAGGTCCCACACAATCTTGCCACTGGTTCCCATGTGTTCTGGGCAACCTGGAGGGTCAAGGCTACTATCCTTTCCCTCGTACACCCGGAAGGCCTGAGTATACCCACTCTCGCTGTCACAGAGCTTATACACCTTCACTCCATACCTGGAGCGTTTGGAAGGAATATACTGCTTGAATCCCAGCTTTCCCTTGTATTTCATTAGGGATTCATCCACGCAGATATTCCTTCCAGGTGTATAAGCCTCTGCAAACCTGGCGGCGAAGTGGGTAATCAGGGGGTGGATTTTATACAGCCTGTCAAACTGGGGATGCTCTCTAGGAGGGCACAGGCTGTTGTCACTGAAGTGCATGAAACGCAAAATGTTTTCATACCTTCTACGTGACATTGATTGGGGGTAAATGGGGGTAGAGCAGATGGGGCTACTGCTCCAGTAGGAGCGAATTGAGGGCTTCTTTATGATGCCCATCAGCATAGTAAGTGCGCAGAATTTCAGAAATTCTGGCACATCTAGCGGGGTCCATTGCTGCCTTGCCAAGTAGGAGTCTGGCTTCGCAGCACAATGCTGATGGGCATACAGATTTGATTGGGCCACGATGTGGCCCAACAAATCATCCCCCATAAACACCTGCAAAAACTGTGTGGCGGTAAATCCTGCAACATCAATATTGATGCCAGGATTTGCCGTGAAAGGAGGGATATCTGGCCTCTGGCGATGAGGCACTACCCACTCCTCAGCTGGAGCTGTGCGTCTCCTGCTGGCAGGTGGTGACCCAGGATCTGCATCAGAAACATCACTAGATACATCAGCCAGCGTAGATGATGTATCTAGCGACATCTCTGAGCAGTTTGGCGGGTCGAAATGAGGGTCTGAGTCTGACGCAGATGCCTCAGATTCTGACGCCAGGATGGCATATGCCTCCTCGGCGCTGTACACCCTCTCAGACATTATATATAATAGATTATAAAAATTTATAATTATTATATATAATAAGCGGATTGTTGGTTCTTAGAAGAACCGTTGGGTTTCACAAGAAAATACAAATAAACACCTAAATCTCTCTAAATCACTCTAAACCTGCCTCAATTATTCTAAATCTCCCTAAAATCTCTCTAAATCTGCCTCAATTTTTCTAATCTCACTAAAATCTCTAACCTGTCAAATCTGATCTCTCTCTCTCGCTCACCAAAACACAAGTGAGGAGAGGGAGGGAGAATCACAGAGGTCAGAGCCAATATTTACAAAATATTGACCTGACCTGACAAATTAGAAATTTTATTTTGATTTTTTTTTACTTCTGATTGGATGTTGCTAGCCTGCCTCTCTGATGAGGCAGGCTAGGAACATCCCACTCAGCCCCAAGATGACCCTGCCCTTAGAAGGGCAGCGCCATCTTGGCTGTCAGTTTATTTTATTTTATTCATTTTTATTGATTTTTATTTTACTTTTTTTACACTTTTTTTTTACTCTGCTGGTGCCTTGATCCCTCGAGGCACCCAGCAGAGCACCTGATCACTCATGTGATCGTTTTTGTACTGAGTGCTACGATACCTCGTGGCACTCAGTACTTCCTGCCGCTACCGGAAGTGATCGCTCGGGGGGAGCGATCACTTAGCGGACCGGCGGCAGGTAAGCATATTGCAAGGATGCCTCGATGTCGAGGCATCCCTGCAATATACTCAGAGCAGCTGGAAGCGATCCGATCGCTTCCAGCGCTCTCTAGAAGTGCCGGGCACCTCTCCGGTAAAACCGGATGTTGATCGCTCCGGGGAGCGATCACAAGGTGCCCCGGCACTTCTCACCGCCATTGCACGGATGCCTGGACTCCCAGGCATCCTGCAATGGCGTTTGAGCTGCTGGAAGCGATCCGATCGCTTCCAGCGCTCAAAAAACCGCAGGACGTACCATGTACGTCAGCGGGTCTAAAAGAGACCCGCTGCAATGACGTACATGGTACGTCCTGGGTCCTTAAGGGGTTAAGATAAATGCATATATAACAGAATTTTATTTTGTTCCGATGCACCTACAAAATATCTGAGTTTTGCAAGAGTAAAATAAATGATATATTTTTAATTATTTTTCTAACCTTTGCAGAAATACTCTGAGACAAACTGAATTAGTTATTAAACTGGGTCCTCTGTACCTAATTTTTTGTGAAGTCTGCTCACAGTACATAAAAATAAATAAACTGCCTCAGTGAATCCTAATGGTTAAAGCCGTGGCTCTCAACCCTGTCCCCAAGGACCCCTAACAGGCCAGGTTTGCCAGATTTCGGAAGCACAGCACAGGTGATATTATTTGCTGCTCAGTAATTGCAGGATTCAGTCTGCTTTTCCCCAAGGTGATCCTTAAAATGTGGCCTGTTACAGGTACTTGTGGACAAGGATAGAATCACTGGTTTAAATTATATTTTAGACTCATTAGAACTGAGCTGTAAGATCGTGTGAGCAGTGTTGGCTCTAGTGTTTGTTTGACCAGGTGCAAGGTACCGGCTGGATGGAGTAGAGGTAACATCACTGCTCTATGACTGTGGAGACACAGGTTCAAATCCAAGCAAGAGCACCTCTCCAGTAAGTGTCCTTGGGCAAGACACCCACCAGTACATACTCGCTACCTAGGACATACTTGAAAACGAGAGAAATCTCAATGTATCCTTCCTGGAAAAATACTTTCTCAAAAAGAAAAAAATGCAGAGTCGCTGTTCTTATCTACTTGTTTTTAGAAAATGATTTTGATGCCAATTTAATCAAACACTCATTACTTTGACTAGCTTATAAGCTCCATCAAATGTGAGTTGACACTCTATTTGCACTATTCTATATATCGATTGGTGGATCTGCACAAGAAAGTTTTTTTTCTGTCTTTATGCTTTCTTTTATATCCGTTGAATAAGAGGAGCTATCGATTGTGATAGGTGTTGGTCTCCTTCATAATAATAAGAAGAAAAAGGACCCAGACGTATTCAACCACTCAGAGTCAGTGATAAGGCTCTACATTTGTGAGTGGAACGGCTTGATAGTATTGCATCAATATTTTATTAATACACCCTGCACTATTATATGTATTTTTTTGCTTCTTTTATATAAAATCCATGTGGATGATACATAACATGAGAACCACCTGAGTACCAAGAAGCGATTATCGTCGCGCCACCAGATACGTATATCTATGCTTGTTGTCACACTGGTTTTGGGCAAACCTCTATAGATCTGGTTTGGCATTGGGATACTGGTGGTGGTATAAATTTGGGCGCTGACCATTTTTTCTGTGTATTTTATACATATAGTTTATTTTTTACATGCTATAAAATGTTGAAATAATTGTTTTACATTTTTTGATGAAGCCTTGTGATTCGATATCACATTTATGCATATTCATGATACATTTTAAATTTGCGTCTGCTGACAAAAGATAGATCATTTGTGGGGGGACTGAAATAAAATATGACATCAAATAGCACGGAAACGTAATGAGCAAAAATGGTCAAAACAAACTCCGTATATTGGTGGGAAATGGAAGGGTTATTATTGTACTTGACTAGCAGATTTTTATGAGCGAAATATTGTGCTATAGAAATTATACTTTAGATTATCCATCTTTGGTTAAATTCCATTCCCTCCATTTGTGACCCTATGAGAATGTTTATAATAATTTCCTCACTTAAACAGTTCTTTTGTCTGCAAAAACATACCACCAGCTATGTCCGCAGGTTATATGAGAAACCACTTATCTTTATGATGTGTCAGACCTTGAGTCAATAGTCACAGGTAGGAGTACAAGAAGTGTAAGAACTGTATTGAGCTGTAAAAGACCTTTGTGCTGAGTCAAGGAATTAGTCATATCGCAACTGTGCGTCTTGCATTGAAATCGTAACTGAATAAAGTCATTATATTGATCTATAACAATTCTTGGCTAGTTCCTCATTTTACACTCTTTTCTAAATACTGACATAGCGCTTACTGTCTCGCATGCTCTTGACTTTAAAGGTTGAACAGATTGTTGCGGTTATTCTAACCTGTTGTTTATTTCCCATAAGAATCATTTGGGGTCTGTACTTTGTTTTCTATTTTATGCTTTCTTTCATGGAAAAAGTTTAGATGACTATTGGAGTTGGGAAGCTTTCAATTTTCCCTCTTTGTATTGTACAATATATTACCCTTATATAAGGACGCAGGTGTAATTCATTTATTGATGCATTTTCAATTATTTTGAATAGCTCCTCTATGAGAGGTTTTCTACTTGAAACCTTGAGTACCTATTCACTTATATTCTATAACTCGGCTGTGTACCATGACATTTTTAGTAACATAAGGTTGGAAAACTGAATTGTGCAGGTAGCATCATCTTTTGTTCATCTAAGACATCTATTTTCTCGGGGAGGAACATCTGTTTGGCTCAGAAAACTCTGTTTCAAAACATTTAACTCTTTCATTGCCAAAAGAATGTATAAAAATACACGGATATACACAAATTAGCCTTTACTACCTGTCTGCATGCCTTTCTAATACAAGATTAGTGTTCTCTGTGGGAGATTAGTATGAAATCTTACGGTCACCCTTAATCACTGTAAAGAAGCTACGTAGAGCAGACCCCAACCACATTGTAACTAAACATTCAACACACGCTACTGCTGCATTAGAACAGTCAGGAAGAGGGCAGAATACAGAGGGAGCTTTGGGGTCACTCACTAATATACATGGATAAGATTCAGGGCGTTAAAATTACTGAAAATCCTTCCACAGTAGAGAAAAAAAGTGTAACTGTAATGTTCATAGGCAGGGGTTAAGTCCCTAAAAAAGACGTGTACACCTGAATGTGAGTTTTATATTGTATGGGACCAATGGGAACCTAGTTCCCTCTGCAAAAATAGTGGAAGTATATTCCACGCATTCCTCGCTGTCCCCTGTTCATAGGTAGGCATTTATTATATAAATTTACATTCTGTTGATATTCTTTGGTAGCCCCATTGCTAATAATCTCTAATTCTGATCACTATATATCCCAATAAGCAGGAAATCTCACCATTTTCATTACTTATCTTTATTACATTTTGTATATTTCACACAAAGGTCACTTCTGTTTGTAAGCCATACCATATAGTTTGAATGACTTATGAAATTACTTATCTCAGGTTTTGAAGTATAGGAGGATTTGAATCCCCAGACGTCTTTTACCATGCTTACCATGTAATGCTCATTGGCACTATACCGTTGCTGTACTATGGTATGCTCTTGCTGAAGATCAATGATCTCAGGAAGAACTTTTCAAAATGATCCAGTGCAGCATAAAATATGTAAATTTATTTTCAGAGTTTATCTATTTGCGCTCTATGACAATAAATGAGATATGCCCTATTGCACCCCCTGGCAAATGAGCACAGCTTCCTGCTTTGTTTTTTGTTTCTGCTTCTATGGATGTTGATCCTAAGCCTCTATTATGGATCCCGCTGCTGAAGTGAACATATTATTACAGGTCTTTACACTTACAATAAATCAAATATCATGGCGCCAGAACTGTATCAACTGGATCATGGAGCTGCAACTTGATGCCAATGTCTCACAGTAAGCTCTCCGAAAGCTTAACCTTTTGGCATCTCCAATATGGCGGGAACACATATTGAGCCACAATAACTGTGAAGGCAATGGAGCAGAGTTCAATGGGGATAAGGGAGAGGAACAATGGGGTAAAAGGAAAAGGCAAATTCTCAATGCAAAAGAGAGGGATGGGACAGCTAAACAGTGGTTGTGAGAGATAAGGACAGAAACACAGTGGAAGTTCTGGCAGAGGTTCAATGAGAGTGAGTGGGATGTGGGAGAGGTATAATGGGAGAGAGATGGCTTAGGCAGAAGCAAATCAAGAGAACTGCTTGCGTGAATGCTTGAATGATAATTAATTTCTAAAGTGACTTTCATAGTTTTGGAACTGGGATATTAGATTTATATTTAAAGCCTACGTCTCCTTTATCCTATCCCCCGCTTAATCCCCACGACGCCATTATTCTATCTCTCTCACCCCATGGTGCAAATGTCCTATCGACTCTCCCATGGTTACATTTCCCCATCTCCCACTGTCTTACTGATTTCCAAGATGAAGCGATTGGTGCAAAAATAAATAGCTTTTTCTGGGCTTAGTCCAAGGCATGGGCTGGATCTGCATCTTAAATGTTAAAAATCAATGCAATTATTTTTTGTGTGCTTTTCATGCTTGGTTGAAACTGTCCTTTTACGGACATTCCTGTTTTGTATATACAAATATATGCAACATCTGACTAACGTAAGAAACCAGGAATATAAGAATATAAATTGAAAGGACTTGTCTCCCCAGGTAATATAAATCAATAAAAAGGTTGATGTGTAACTCAATCATTCAAAAAATCTATTTGAAAAGCAACTTTCTCTTGGTTTTAGATTGTGCATTTATACTGTGCAGGATTGTCTACCCTTGCTGTACTTAAATGGTTAACCGAATAATAATCTATATTAAAATATTTCCTTGTGTTATTATCCATCACTTTCAAACTTGTTCAAGTGGAAAATTAAGTTTGGAAGATAACCATATGCCTGCACACAAATTGTAGCTCTGTTGTTAACTCGGTATCCTTCTAAATTCTTGTGCAGGTACTCATGAGAAGTGTCCTTTGGGAAGCCAAAAGGACACCTATATATTACATCCATATCAGATAGTACTATGAATACTTATGCACAAATTGATTCCTAATTGAAGCAGTTAGTTTAAAGAACATCACACAACACGCTATGCATAGCAATAAATTTCACCAATAGCTAAGATCATACGGTGGAAAAAACTAGGATTTCTGCATTGAAAAAGCCACATACCCTGCACAAATGCTTCTTTTAATAACCCTCATCGACTAAGGCTATGCTAATAGCTTGTGTAAAAGAAGTAATCAAAAGAAATGAACTAGCTGAGAGGAAATGTACCCGGACAGTGCTTTCCAATGAAATCAACTGAATAATATAGTAGAATGTTCATGCTATAAAAGAAGCGTTTCTGTAGATAGTCATAACACAATGGATAGATCTTAAAGATATTTAAACAAACCCTACTAATAGTAGTAGGCCGGGTGCACGCGAGATGTTTTTTAGTGCGCACTAACGA
This sequence comes from Leptobrachium leishanense, assembly GCA_009667805.1. Taxonomy (NCBI): domain Eukaryota; kingdom Metazoa; phylum Chordata; class Amphibia; order Anura; family Megophryidae; genus Leptobrachium; species Leptobrachium leishanense. Next base: position 121,583,488 of record CM019067.1, on the reverse strand, counting down.
GAGTTAAAAACGACGCACGCGTGCGTTAAAAATGACGGAAGAGATCGGTAGAGGCCAGACTGATGCGTTATTTTTGACACACGTCGTATACCCACCACCTGCAATTAAATCTGATTCTAATTGACACTCTGCCACAGGACCATAACGTGCCTGCCGTCGCTGGTGCGCTAATTTGACTGCACGCGCCGTTCAAGTGCGCATGCGCAACGCCCGACGTCGCGTCAATCCTAGAGCAACAGCCTTTGCGTTTTCAAGACGGACGTCTTCAGCGCGCGTTATGTGTAGCGCGTTATGCACATTAGTGTAATTATATGCAGCGACGCGCGTTAGTAATGCACGTTAGTGCGCATTAAAAATGTCTCGTGTGCACCCTGCCTAAATAGTAATACATATTATTATCATACTGGGGATATCTATGAAATTACAGAAGCTATGACATTTGACTGTGTTCCTATTACTATATTTTAAAACGTTATTGCTAGATTTTTAAACGTTATTTAAGAGCTTTTACCTTTGGTTCATCAGTCCAGCTCTTTTGGTGCTAAAGGTTTTGTTGACGACAACATATACATATAGAATGATATCAGCACTCGTCCAGTGTCCACCTTGATATGCTGAAAGTCTACATGCTTTTTCTCCACTGGAGAAGAAACCAAACACAGTAGGACATTAATATAAGGATAAGTAGATGTGGTGGAAGATATGTGGGAAATATCATTGCATTCCATACAGATCTATTCAAAGAAAGGTGAAACTCAGGAGAATGACTGGAGAAGTAAAAAGTCTAGCTCAAAATAGCTAAACAAGAAAAATTCATCTCTCTTTCCGAATCGGCTATTTGGTCAAGATTGTGCTTTTCTCCTGCGTTTCACCTTTCTTTGAATTGACCTGATAGTGTATGCATGTGGTTTTCTGACATCTTACACACTATAAGCAGTAATTATATCCAAAGAATAACATTTGCAAGATCAGTAGGTATTCTTTCCAAACATGTGCTTTGGAGGCTCCTATGCATTAAAATAAAACAGTCAAAGGGTGAAAAAGTCCCGCAACGTCTTTGCAGAAAGAAACTCAGTCATGGGGAGTTCTTTGTTTAATTGTTTCAGAGGGTGTTTACAGTGATTGCTGCTAACATGGGGATGCTAAGCATGGAACAGAATGCATATAGAGGATTGAGGATGTGATCTTCACACTCAGCAGAGAAAACAGAATGTGTCCCACACACTGAATAATAATCAATCGCAATATTTTGCTACCCTCCCCTATAGTGTTCTTACATGAATTGGAATAATACTGACTGGTTTGTTTGCTTGATCAGTGATCAGCTACGGTATAACCCTATACATCTACATCTATTTCCTATCTAATCTCTTCTAGTATGGCTGTGTAGATTAATTTCATAGATGTAAAGGACATTCTTACACCAAATCGAACCCTACTTTAGAATGTGTGCCAAAAAAAGTGAACAGGAGCAAGCTGCATATATTATATTCTCCGGTAATGCATTTCACATCTTTAAAAGCAACATATAAATGTATTAAAAGAGCATTCCAAATATGAATTTCACTTTTAGTTTAAGTTTGATGGTTCTGTATCATACATTAGGAGCCTTGCTTTTTATGCAATTTGAAGTCCACCTGTCTTAAACCAGCAGGGATTGCTTTTCTGTCTTTTGCAAGAACTTACTGCTGCCAATTACCAACCACTGAAACAGTTGGATATAGTTTTTTTTTTCTTTCTACTGATTGTTACAAATACAAACTCATTAAAAATTTTATCTCCGGTCTTTCGACAGGTTTTCTTTTTCAACATTGTCACAGCAGAAAGCATCTTATGAATCAAGTGATCTTTTTGTGCTCATTGCAACTTTAGAAATCTGAAAACACATTTTAATGAGGCTATGTATCTTCAGATCACAGCAGCCGTTGAAACTCACTATTCCCATGATTTCTGTCCCCTTCCATTAACAGTAAAATTAAAATGTTTATTTTAATGAACGGATAGCAGTAAAAGAGAATAATTAAAAAAGTAATGCTCTTAGACACACATATCCTCAAAAAGACACAGACAGAACTCAGGAATGCAAATTTATTTTTGCATACCTTGCGACATCCCTGTATGCATCAAACCTATATTCCGCTGATGACAACAATGTTGTAATATGAATAATAACAGTTAATAACGCAAAATAAAATAATGAAATAGTAGGGTAGATTTTGCGTTCTTCTGTAATAATTTTAGAATGTCACACCTATTAAATAAATAGGACAAAAATAGTAATAGAAAACCATAAACTCAAAATCCATATATATATTACACATACAGAAAAAATGCAAATACAGGAAATGTCAGTACTACATGAAATGAAAACATACACGGTTTCTTTAGGAATGTTGATGCGTGTTGGTCTAAATCAGGTGTAAAAATAAAAACAAAAAAAAACTTTATTTTTGATCTTCTAAAACAAATAGTAACTTTTGAAAATGGTATTACTATAATATTAAATAATTAAATCCTTTACTACCATGTCATTTTCCAAACAACACTGTCAGGAATGAAAGGTTTTGGAAAAATCATTGTTCATTAATTAGTCAGTAAGAAATATTCCCAATGGCTTTCTTACTGTAATAACCTATTTGGCAGGCTTATATCACCATCTGCTGTACAAACAGAGTTACTAAAGTTCTGGGCTCTGCATTATCAGCTGGGGAAAAGTCTGACAGACACATTCCCCAGCTGGTTTTAAAAAGTGTTAGTACCTTGGTGCAACGGATGACTCCTCCGAAAACCCCCTGTCAGACACTTGGCTGGGCTCTATTCCTTTTAATGTGTATTCTGGTCTGTGCTTCAATGCTGCTATTCTATATGTCGCAATCTTGTTTTAAAAAACTGTTTCTGTGGGAAGATTATTGTCCCCGTTTGTATTGTGGATATAGTGTAGCCCACCCCCTCCCTTGATTGAATAAGACTGTTTGTCTCATAACATCACATTATTCAGAGGTCCTCTTACAGAACAGCACCAAGGTGTAACCTTATTGTTCTCTTTAACCCGCCCTGTGAACAGTTTAAGTATAACAGGTTTTTCTAAAAATAAAGCCAGTCTGCTTTTGAATTCTCAATGGTCTCCATCCTTCTTTCAACTGCGGTTAAAGTTTGGGTGGGCTGTAAGAACTGCTTTAAGGGGAGAGAGCCCACTGACGGAGGTACTCAGTTAGGATACAGACGCTCCGTTACATTGGGCATCATGTACAGAGTGCTAATACTTTGTGGGCAACCTTTTAAGCCCAAAGCAAATGAAATTTGTTTCCAACAAATGAATTTAATTTCTTATAACACAGCATAGCCCCAGATTGTGTTTACATGAGCCTGAGTTGCTGTGGCTGCTATTTCTGAACGTGTATACATGATAACTATAGCGAACAGGTTAATAAATAATAAATAAGGATAATTACTGGAAAATAGTCGCTGCAGTTCTTAATTTTGGTCAAATTTAATAGTTGAGCATCATAATCTTGTCTCATCCAAAACATATTAAGTAAAACAAAGAACTAACAACTCATTGTGCCATTGATCTCATTTTTAGTAACCTGAACTTAGTTTGGTAACATAAGCAGGAAGGGAAGAGCATTAAAACACAGAATGCCATACAGTGATAAATGTTCAGACATTTTTTGAACTAAAAGGGAAACATCTGACTTAACTTATTCTATGAGCCATGCAAATGTTTGATGCCATTTTGTAAACTTTTAACTCTTTCAAGACCAGCCAATTCTATCAGCCATAACATATGAAGATCCCTTTAGGGTTCCTTTTTCCTTTCATGGATAATGGCTTAGGATCTAATTCCAATGCAGCTGTTAACATTCATGAAAGAGCCATTAACCCCTTCACTACCAAGGAATTTTTCAAAAGAACATTGTCAGGAACTAGAGGGTTTTTGAAAAATCCGTTTTAATTATACAGTAAGAAATATTCCCAGTGTATTAATTGTATTAACCTATTTGGCAGGCAGATGGCGCCATCTACTGGCCAAATGGGGTTACACTGGTTTGAGCTGCAGCTTTTGGTTCCGTGCATTGAGTGCTGAAAGCCCGATATGTCAGGCATTTAACAGCTGATTTTAAACAGTTTTAGCACCTTGGGCATCATAGTCACAGGGCTAAAACCTTGGGGGCACCTTCTACAGCAAAAAAGCAAACAGAATCCGTTTGCAACATAATAATTTAATTTTCTTTTGTCCATCAGAGCTGCAGATTGAGATCTCGATATTGGGCATCTGATGGTGACTTTGAAGACTCAAGTTATCTCGATCTTAGTAGTGAAGGGGTTAAACAGCCACTAATTCAGCTGAGAATTCCAGCAACTACACAATTTTCAAGGAATATGAACTTAAGATGATTTGTCCAAGTATTCTTACTTCAGTAATAATTGAGTTTGCAGATAAAAAGAATATTTGCAGTTTTGGCATTTAAAATGTTAACAATAGAGTTAAAATTATTGTTGGTGGATACAATGAGCTCAGATACTTCTAAAATAAAATTACATTTTGTGCTTTTTTTTCAAGAGAAGAGAGATCAAACTAAACACAATTCAAATTTACTGCCTTCATGTTAATAATACTCAAATGATTCATATCGCAAAAGAGGAAAATCGTAAAGAAATAGAAAATGCAAAATCCTACTGAATTTTGCTTAAATAGATTTGAGTATGAATGTGAGCAAACATTTAAAGATGGTAAGATAGAATAATCATTGGGTCTCCAAGGAGGATTCAGTTCTTTCTTTCCAACACCAGGTAGCATCAGATACATAACAGTGACTGTGAAGGTAATACAAATATCGTATATACCATCCACATTAGTTGTAAGAAAAAAAATCTTGTATAAATAAATTCTTGGCGTTCGAAAAAGAAAAATTGGGTATAGTCAGTTACCAAACCATGGGCACGATTTCAAGGTTTATGTAAATGTAACCAGAGTTGTTGTAAACGTAATACCTACATAGACTATAATGGCTCTGGCAAGTTTACAACAGCTCTGGTTATGTTAAAACCAACCTTGGAACAGGATTCCCCTTGTGTCTTAAAATACAATTATAATTCTAGTATCAATACTTAAATGCCCCCCCCCTTAAAAGTTACCATCAAGCGTATATTATTTTACATCATTAAAATTCTGTGTAAGCCTTCTTTAAAGTTCCCTAACTATACACAATGACAAAACCACTATTACAACTATACCACACACAGTGGTCTTTGCAGTTTTACCTAAAGCAATGTTTCCCAATCCTGTCCTCAGGACCCTCTATCAGGCCCGGTTTTACAGATCACCTTGGGAAATGCAGCCTGAATCCTGCAATCACTGAGCAGCAAATTATACCTCCTGGGCTGTGCTTCAGATATCTGGAAAACCTGGCCTGTCAGCGGGTCCTGAGGACGGGCTTGGGAAACACTGACCTAAAAGGGTAATTCCAAAGTAAGGAGCTACACATGTTTTGAGGTTAACCTTAAGCATCATATGACTTGTTAACATTATTACAGCAGGGATTCTCCATTTTGGTCAAACAGTATACAGAAAAACTACAGCTCTCGTGTGCAAATGCATCATTAGTCATTTCCTGTGGAAGAAAAGAATTGAAGCAGTGTCACCTGTCATCCAGTCCCAATCCTCCATTCACTCCATTATTCATTCTTATATTTGTAACACAGACATTACATTTTGGACAGTGTATTTGGAAAAGGCATTTTCATTTCATAAATGAATGTTGTGACCAATAAAGACCACAATTTATAACAGAGCAGGAGTCATGCATATATATATGGTTATTTTTTTTTTAATTATGTCATAGAATCCCCAATCCATAATTTTAATAATCACATCAGACTCCTTAATAACTGAGATTTACAACACTACAGCTGCCATCAGCTTAGCGGGTGTCTTTAATAGCAAACATTCAACCATACATGCACACAACCACACCACACATGCCGCCATGACTCAGGCATGTATCTGTAGATTCGAGGGTACGGTTTCCACGCCAAGAGAATAAAAAGGCAGATTACAGCTGCAATAGCATTTGCAGCAGAAACGAACTATGAGCTAGGAGTCAATGAAAGATGTACTACCTTGACTTCACCTAGGCTGTTTTGGGGGCTTGAACGTCCATTTTTAATTTAGTTAAAATAATTAGAAGATAATAGCAGAAGCTGTCATACAATATTCAAGAAGGAGTGTGCTAGTAAAGATTCCCCAAGTGACTGACTCCTTTTAAATATTGCAGTCTAGTCAATATCTAAACTTTCAATTTATTAACATAGAATGTTTATTTAAGGACCAAGAGATCAATGGTATTATTAATTTCAGATGTCGGTTATGCCCTTTCTTTGACAGGCTTTGATTAAAATAATTCTTCAAACGCCAATACCTGAAAATCTGTTTATTCATTATCCCGTGGTAACATCAGGTCTTGTAAACTCCAGTTCATTACAGCAATTTTTAATAGAGACATTATAAGTAAGCAGCCTTTTTAATTAAAAATAAATTAACAAAGCAATAAAAACGTCAATAGCATTTCTCCCACACAGAGTGTTAAAACACTGCAAAAGTGTTTGGGGAGAATGCAAGCAATTAAAGTTTGAGAGGTCTAAAGTGGCTATTGTTACATTATAAATTAAATATTTTTTGAGGACATTTGACTCAATTTTTGCTGTTTCAGCATTTCCCTACAGCTATAGTTAGTTGTATAGCTATAGTAATATTCAATCTGGTAAATGTGGTCTACAAAAACTTATCATATTATAATTATTCAACGTTTATTTAATTTTTTTAAACATATTTTGTTGAACCAATGAATTAAACAGATATCCTAAATAAATCTATGTAATATGAGACTTGGGAAAAATCAAAAAAATTCTGTTCATATTAATCATTACATCCAAAAGATTCTGATGAAACGAAATTACGTGTACACTACTACATCAATACATACATTAGAGTTATTTGGCTAATTGACCAGACCTGGAGAAATAAGAAAAGTGTGGCCGACAAAAGAACAGTATAATGTCCATTATATTTTGGAGTCCACATCTTATGACTATCAGTAATTCCTTTCTAAAATTCAACCACCACAAAATAACAATTAACAATAACACACATACAAAAGAATAAGTTACAGAGATAAATCCTTGCAGGAGTTCAAAGTGGAATCCAACTGAGTATACCTATATAGATAAGTCCATATTTCATGATGGTTAAAAAGGAACGACATATATAAGGTAAAGATAAATGATGCCATGTAAATATCTGTTTCTGCTAATGAGAAGAAAAGGAAAAATAACTTAACAGAACCCACATAAAAGAATAAAGTTAAATTCCTCACGGAGCCTCTTTGGCCACAGCTCGTCCAATTTATGGATCCATTTTGCTTCTCTTTCTTTTTTAATAGCAACTTTTTTCCCCCTTCACGTCTTAACACTGGCACATAATCAATGACTTGAAATTGAAGCGGTGCAATTTTGTGATCAACCAAAGCAAAGTTCTCTTTAACAGATAATCTATTCTCTTAGCCCCAATTCTATTTTTTCAACTACATTTAAGTCTCCCTACAGAGAGGAGACCACGTGGGCATTTAAACAGATACACCACACGAATCACAAGTGAAATACTCTATGTCACTGATCCCAATCTTTCGACTTCTGTGGTGGGTGTAAACGTTTTCACTCTTAATCATTGCATTGCAGTAACTACAATTCAAGAATGTGCAGCATTTCTGTATCACCAAAATACCATGGACTGCTTCCTTTGATGGGTCCCATGTCAGCTGTAATTAACAATGTCATCAAATTCCCATCTAGGTGATAGGCAAAAAGGGGGATGGAATTTAGGCTCACTGGGATAAACTCTTTTCAAAATGCTACAAAGTCTTCACAATCTGTTTGTTTTCTCACTCAATTTAAATTAGTAAAGATGAAGATATTTTGGTTAGCATCATTCTCCGGTCTACTTCCTAGGAAAATTAATTTATGAAGATCTAACTTCACGGCCCTTGCCTCTTCACCCTCCAAAAATTACGATAATTTCTTCTAATAAATTTATTCCTAATTTCTTCCAATCTCCACCTCAATATTTTAGGTTGAGAAATGTTCACATCATCAAAGAGGCACCACCAAACTTGGATATGTTTCCTAAAAAAGTCTTCTTACATATGGTGTCTGTAAAAAAATCATCTATATGCAAATTAGCATATGTATGTGCCATATTGGACCCCATCGTGATGCCTCTTAATTGTTGGTAGATGTCAACACCAAACGAAAAATAATTCTTACAAAAAAACCATCTTTCAAAGCATATGTAGAGAATTGAGTCTCTGGTACCTTATCCTCAATCAATATCTCTTTAATGGCTGCAATAACTCCTTTGATCAAGATAGAAGTATATAAACTAAAAAATATACTATGTGATTAAAATGAAAGTGAAGGATGGAAATATCCTTTTGTTTCAACAGTATCTCTGAGCTATAGACTATGAAAGATTTAGTTTGTTGTTAGATCATACCCAGAAGACCGAAAGGGGATGCTGGGCTGATTCCATGCTCTATACTGTCTCTCTCCCTGAAGGATAACTTGGATTTTTGCAGACTTTTGGTAGTATATAGAAAAGCAGTAAGACTGGATTTTTCATAGTCATGTATTTTTTAAGATCCGGATCAATAATACGGTCACTGTTCTCGATCGCTAGCTGAACACTAGACAGAGGATTCTCGTCACACGAAAAATACATGGTCTTAGATACCAAACGCAAATTAATTTCCTCAATAATTTAACAAATTTTTCATGACCACCACGTTCCCAGTTCCCACCCTTGTCTGCAGATTTGATAACATCTTTTACTCTTCATACCAATTAAAGCATCATTTTCTACTTTAGTCAGGGTGTGATGTCTGTGGTCATGAAATTCACTTGAACAATCAATATGTTGTTTAATAAAATGAATATACGTATCAACAGTTGTGGCGGTTCATCGCTTTGGATGAATTATTTGCGCTAAATAGGTGCAAAGGGTTGTACAAGTATTGCTGTGTTACTTCAGACACAAGCAAAATTACTGGAACCCAAATGCACTTAATAGCATCCAAAAGTGAACAGATTTTTGGTATTCTGGAGTTATATCTGAACAGTCAATTCCCCTATTGTCAGTTCACTCAGAGACTATACAAAATGACAAGGTTTAATAAAGTCGATATACAGAGCAGGTTGTCACAGAGAGCACTAAGGGATGCAAAACCACGTCAGGGAACTGGAGTGAGACGCTAGATTCTAAATCCAACAGGCACCGCGTCATCAGGCCACACCCAACCCCTAGGCATCCCACGTGACCGTCGTGGTCCTGCTCTCCAGCAAGCAGCAGGAAGACGCTGACGGCCGCAGGGGCAAAGCCAGCGTGGGACGTGAAAACAATGTTCATTCTGGTCTTTTCTGTGGGTTTACTAGGTGGAAAGAGGAATGTGGTATACAGTATATACATAGTGGGCTTGATTAGTGCACCACAGTGTACCCAATGTAAAAAAAAAATACTCCAATAGAGATTGAGAGGTTGTAGAGAGCAAAGGTTTCTCCCTGGAGGGTTTTAACCAAATCGTTTTTTATTGACTGGATATTTGATAACTTAGAATTTGTTTATATTATTATAGCTACTTCTGTTTAAAACAATTTATTGCACAATAAATGGCTATTAAAAGTTGCATGTCGATAAAGTGCCATGGTAGAAGCTTGTCCTCTAGAGACAGTTTTTAGTGACCATTATGACATGTATGTCACTCTGTGTGAAAGGATTAATACCACAGCTTTTCGCGGACTGATTTGCCTTCATTTTAACTTCTTCTAATAGCTATAAAATATTAATTAGATTTTTATGTATTCTGAGTCACTAAACAAAATGATATATAGCAGTGAATAAATTAATTTTAAGTGTAGAATTTGTTATGTTAAATTAACAATTTCATTGTTTTGACACGTTACATCTTTGGGGGAAATTATGAATATGCATTTGAAATCACCACATTCATGATAATGAAAACAAAGTTATTTGAGGTAACCAGTTCACCTTTGCTCAAGATAAATATCAAAAACATAGAAATGTGCCTGAGCAGATTTAGACATCAGCGTAGATTTAAAAGATTGTTATATAACCATTTTAAAAGTTTTATCTGGTGTGACCTTTCTGAGCTCTTAATCATTACTGTTAATTTGACACCTACACAGCATTGCTCAATTTACAATGAGATGAAACTGATGATCTTGCATTGTGTATTGGAATACAGAAAGAAATTAAAAACAGATTTCTCAATAAATTGTTATATTAACCTATAAATGGGCATTTATTTTCATTATGAGTCCATTAGTTAAATTAGTGGATGAAAAAATGTGGTGGCCTTAAAATTCTCAATGTTTAAGTACTGCAGATACATAGTTACATCAATCAGATAACTAATTAGGGAAACTTACTGCTTGAGGCGCAAAGAGGCTTTTTTATTATTATTTTTTTATGAGCCTCATCAGTTTCTTTCATCTCTGTTTATTACAGCTTGTGAAAAATGCTAAATTTTCAGAATAAAGATCTCTTATTTGATCTGGAAAGTTATTCATACCACCTTTTTTGCATGCCTTCTCATTTTAGCTGCAACAATTATGAAGAAATATACCATAGTTTTATGTAATTTCCTTTTCAATTTTGTATACGGTTAATTCTTTCCATTTTATACAAATATTGTAGGTTCCACTTGATTTCTGACCCTTTCAGGACCAAGGCTAGTAACCATCTCATATTCCTTGACATTTGTTATTAGTCCCAAAGATATTACATATGTATTGCAGCAGATGTATAGGCCATTGTACATTAAGCAATATAGTTGTTGATAAAGTATATCACTTGTTAAATAAGCTTGCACATGAGCACAACAAAATCCACTAAAAAGACAAATGTCAGTTATTTATAGCAAAATTACTAGTCTGGTTAATGAAAGAGGTCTGACAGTATTAAAAAAATAAAAAAAAAAGGAATTCACACACTCCACTGGTATTCTATTTAAACTGTGCATGTGTGTGTTATGTCTCCATAAACGCCTGTGTAGACTGAAATACTGACACATACAACATTTTAAGTATTTGGAAAAAAGTTCTTGCCTAATGAACCTTACCCTGAAGTGTTAGCTATATATATATAATTTTAGAAGCATGAGTTAGTGATTGTGGGCGGAAACGGAGGCCAGGCAGAGGTTGCCTGCAGACCACAGTGATCTAGAGGGGTGTACTTGTGGAGTAAGAAAACATGTAAGGAGTAGGGATGGGCTGCCGGTTCGATTCGAACATGAGTTCGAATCGAACATTGGCTGTTTGCGCGTTCGCTGACCTGCAAACTTTTCAGGGTGTTCGCTGTATGTTCGCCCACAATGCACTGTGCCCTGGCCTGAACCTGTAATTGGCTACAGTCTTGCACCTGACCACAGGTCAGGTGCAAGACTATGCCAATCAGGGCTCAGTACACATGCGGAGTCATGATTGGGCAAATTTGCCAAATCATGAGCTCACAGAGCTAAGTCCCGCAGCACACTAGTCAAGGCTGCTGACAAACTGCAGCCCTATGTAGTGTGTTGCAGGAGTGAATCAGAGAGGAGAGATTGTTCTATGTGCAGTGAAATAGCAGTGATATAGGAGAGATAGCAGAGTTCTGTATATCTTAAATCTATATATCACAGTTGTTTCAGAGTTGTGTGTATCTCGAATCTATATACCAGAGTTGTATCAGAGTTCTGTATATCTCAAATCTATATATGTTCTGTTACTTTCATCCAAAGCCTGCATAAGAGGCACCATAATTTAGCCAAAAAATAAATAAACTTGTTCTGCGTGTCCTAAAATGTCTCCTCTTCATACAGGCTGCCGCCCCAAGCAGTTGTTTATTAATAGATGAAAGGAAAAACATTTACCGTGATTTGAAATGTCATTTTTTCCTTTTTATATGTTTCTATACATCATACAGATCGCCACTTCACGGGCAGGTTATGGGGACCTCCTAGGCATGATATTTTAAGGAATTTTTCATATTTACTCTTACCCTTTATGTCATGTAAAAATCACTGTTCCTTTAAAAAGTTTTTTTTTTTCTTTTCAGTGTTTCCTGTCCCCCAGGGCACTACCCGGACTTCCATACACCTTTTATGGCCAATAACTTGCAGATATGTCCTCTTGAAGGGGACCTTAATTTTCGAACGTTCGAGCCCCATTTACTTGCATTGTGTTCACATTGTGTTCGAGGTCAAACTTTTTCGGGTGCTCAAGTTCAAATGAGAACCGAACACAGGGGTGTTCGGCCCATCACTAGTAAGGAGGGGTCAAATTATTCAGTTATTCACTTTGGATGTGAGCAATAGTATTTTAAATTGTAACCTGATAGGTACAGGAAGCCAATGGGGGGACTGTCAGAGGGGAGAGGTATGTGAGGAGCGTCGGTTGAGAAATATAAGTCTATATAAGAGAGTTATATAGAGGATATAAGAAGCACATAGATGAGCACCTTATCTTGCGTCAGAAACAGGCAGATACAAGCAATTATTTAAAGTGGAAGTGACATGATTTGCAATATATTTTCTCTTCAGAGTGGAACTACAGGAAAAGGGACAAGAAAAAACATTACATAGCAAAGTTAAGTCGTTAACACAATTCTACATTAAAAAATCTAAGAAACCCACTTAAACAAATCAGCAAGGCAAACAGCGGGGGTGGCGGAGGTCAAGTCAGATTTTTGGTCATTATGGAATATCTGCACAGTGAAATGATGTTACATTTTTTGGGTGCGGATTGTTTGATTCCGCTTAGGGGTCCTTGATGGGGCATAAGGGCTTCTGGGCACTCGGTTATTAAAGTGGGGTGGTTTGCGGAGTATTGTGTTCACATTTTTCCTGTTCCATTGCTTAAATACTGTATGTTAAACTGGATTTTTCTTTCCCCACTCCCTATTTTTCTTTTTGTACCCCTCATTTTCCTCTCTTGAAAATCTTAATAAACATTTCATTTGAAAAAAAATAAACAAATCAGCACAAAAATACATATTTTTGTGCAAATGAATCCTGTTAATAGTCTCACAGTATGGTTTTCTTGCAGAAAGGTACGCAGTTACTCTAAATGAAGAACCTTTGGAAAATGTCCACTGGTTTTATATTGTTTGACTGCAAAGGAAATTTGTTGTTGTCCTTTGCCTGTGAATCTTCCTTGCAATTCCCATATATATATATGAAAATAACTTGCTTCAGAGAGTCCATTAGAAATGCAAGTCCTAATAGAGTGAAGCTCATCAAAATCAGACGATTAAAACAAAAATAAATATATAATCAGAAAACACAAATAACAATAGGAATAAACAGGCCAGCAACATGTTTGATGCATTTTATCTTCTTACTGGACTTCAGGAGCATCTAAAGAACAGAAAAAATCTTTAGGTCTCCAACACGTTTGAAAGCAGACAAAAAATTCAGAAGTGTAGGAAAACATACCAGTCCACTAAAAACATGCCATCGCCATCTCCAAGGAGCTTAACATCAACTGTGAGACCTGCTCCATCGCAATGCAAAGTCAAACGTTTGGGACTATTCCAGTTATTCAGTAATAAATCTTTTCTGCTCTTGAGATTGTACACACAATCATCCCAACTCTTGTGTAGAGTGTGTGTCTCAAATCGATATTCACCAGTGGGCATCCAGTGCTTTTTTGTGCTTTTCATGGTTTTGTGGTTCTCGAGCACTCTGATAAACATGCTGATAATGGCCCTTCTCGCTGCATCAATTCATTTTAATAAATTTCTGCCCTCTGTGATTTTAGGGCACCAGCTTCTCAGGGATCATTACAAATCATTTTGGCACACAAAGACAATGCAAACCTATCTAAGAGCAGATAATATTGAAGCCAGCTCCGTACTCAATATGATGCACTGTCATGGTCTATTATTCAAGAGCGCATCATTTATAGAACTATTGTCTTACTGTGTAGAGAACCACACATGTCTCAACTTTGCTGATATTCTCCTGTCCTGACCCTTGGCTTGTTTCCTTGCTATTACTGACTTCTATAACCCAGACCCAGGCGTGTTACTGTTGTGCTTTTCCTTTCCTTTAGTGGGTATATTCAGCCATTCTAAGGACCGATATAGGGTTTCCCTTCACTGTCTGATATTCTGGGAGTTGGGGTCACTAGTGAACTAGTGATAATGTGTGACTGTCCTACTGCAGCTGTCCTTTTCTGGCAATTACATCCATTCACAGTTTGCACACATATTAAAGTGATGTAATGTATTATGGCTTTTGAGATTCCGCGAGGAAAAACTCCTATTGTACCCATAATAACCCCTAGAGAAACTTGGCCATTCACAATTTCATGCAAAGTAGAAACGTTCGTGGCTGCATATGGTTAGAATTTCCTTAATTTTTCACATGTCATTGATAGAAGTGTTTTGCCTGCATATATATGTAGTATGCACCTTTAAATACATATCAATGGAGAAGTCACAGTGTGTATCGATAGTGTAAGATGAAGAATTAAAACATAACTTTAATGGCATCACTCATACGACAAAAAACATGCAACATGCAAAGTATGCTTAAATCACAACATTGAGAGTCAATTAGGTATCCTTAGAAATGGTCCAAACAGGATGATATTCAGCATGTACGCTGAGAGCAGGTTTGCATACCTTCACTTAAAGGTGGGCCCAAAAGGGTTAATTGCCAGCTATGGAGAAACAGAAACCATTGTTAATGAAAGGGTACAACGTACGTTTTAAGTAGCCCTAAGTATCCTTGAATGGTCCTCAATACCTGTCCCTCTAATTATTCACCTAAAGAAAGGAGAATAAATAATGGCTCACAGCAATGAAGGTTCAAAAAAGAAAATTGGTGATGCTGTCTTGCAGTGACAGCAATCTTAAGGTATAAAGATGGGCCCCAGATAGTAGGTACAGAGATAAATATAAAATAAATTCTCATATCATGCCAGTAGCTCGACGCGTTTCGCCTAACGGCGTCATCAGGAGCATGGTGATAGCAAGTAATTTAGCAGAGAAACTAAATAGTCTTTGAATACATACATACACATTTATATATTTGTGTGTGTTTATAGTCTTGATGACTGAAACATTAACATTTTGACGACATTGTATTACTCATCTTGTCACTGTATGTGTTTACATGTATATCTATCATTGTCATTTTTAAAAGTACAGTTCAAATGTAAACTGCAACAAATATGGCCACATACTGAACAACATTTCTTGAAGGTTTGCACGAGAAGAAAACACAACTGGGTAAACAAGAAATAAACCACAAAGAGATGGAAATTTTCAAGCCTCATATTTCTCGCTCTCCTTATTCAATCAAGCACACTGTATGCATTTCAATCATACGACCTAATCCGATTTCTTGGTAAGCAAGATGCACAGTCTGGAAAGCTGATGTGGCATATATTCATATACTTGAGTGATAAGATCGGATATTTTCTGTAACGAGCTTCATTTTATCATATGACATCTAATTTCAGCCAGTTTATTCCACATTATTGTCAAATAACAATTTTTTTCTGAAACACTGCACTCTGCTGTTAAAATATTTAAGCTACGGAAATTATCCGTAAGATTTTTAAGAAATGAACAGATGCGAGGGAAATGCTTAAATGTTCAATCTTTGATATCCAATTTAAAATGCCTACTAGTTAATGTACAATTTCATGTACTCTCTTGCCATCAATTCTCTTTACCTTTATGCATATATATATATATTCTGGTGCAAGTGTATCTGAATTTACAATCATTTTAGTTCTTGTTTTACTTTCTTTTTTTTTAGATTGAGAACAGATATATATATATATATATATATATATATGAAATATCACCACTGAATCCAAAAATAGGTAAGGAAGTAGACATCAAGCGCCACACTATTTGGTTTGTATTTAAGTAATGTTTCAAATTCACATACCTAAGGGCTTGACTTAATTCGGCTTGACCTACAAAATTTAATGATTTTTTTACTTCAATTTGCCTAGTTTTCAATTTGGCAAATTAAAATAAGGGCATTCCGGAATTTTGATTATCGTAAAAACTTGACTCAATTATCAGCACTTGCGCCTATGCTCATTAATGGAAATATCGGCTTTAGGTGTAATCAGACTTTTAAAAAATAGGAAGTACTAAAAGGGCTTGACACATGTATTTCCAAGCAGGAGAAAACGGAAAACCTCATTTAAACAATGTATTTCAAAAACACATGCTTATTGATGCTGGCTGAAAGGAGAAAAAAATGGGGGCATTTTATCTGCCCACTATTTTTGGATATTAAGATATTAAGTAGAAACCAAAAAATAAGTTTGAATAAAATTAAAATCAAACGCTAAGGGCTTTATTACATTCTCCGCGCAAATTCGTATGCACAGCGTATTTTTTTTGCGCGCAGCGTTAAACGTTAACGAGCATAAATTAACGCTGGTATTACAATCCGAGCGCATTTTTTCATCTGTCAAAAAATATTGTGCGTAAAAAAGAGACGCGCAAAACGTGCGTGCATTAACGTTTCGTGCAGAAATTGGTGGGCAGACAGTTTTTTCACGCGATTCAGCCAATCAGAATTAAGAACCACAATTGTTTCCCGTTCAGTTTTTGCACCTGCCAAATTCAATCTGAGTATATATGCTGCAGCAATAATAAAAACACGCACAACCTCTCAATTTTATTGTTTGGGTATGTGTAGAATGTGTAACTATACTATGCTGTATTTTTTTTTCGCGCTGGTGTATTTCACTTCGGCCAGAACGTTCAGATTTGCAGTTACCACCAGCTTTTAAAAGACGTTAAAATTATGCGTGCAAAGGTCGTTCGTAAAAAGTTGCGCATCGATTGTAATACCATCCGCATACCAGCGCACAAACGCATTTGCGCTCACAATGTTAAGTATGGGTGCGCGCACGAACTTGCGTTCGCACAGGGTTTACGCAGGTCACTCGCGTTAGACGTTAACACGCATCGTATGCGCGAATGTCGTAATACGACATTCAGCGCAAAGGGTTCTGCCCCTTGAGTTAATGCGTTTTTGCACACGCGTTACAAATTGCGCAAAGAATGTAACTGGGCCCTAAATATGTTAAAGCTTCTCTTCTATATGTCTCGAGTTTCATGAGAGAAAGCCTGTATATAACTTGCATGACTCCACATTACTTCTTCGCAAAACATGGGCTTGATTTAATTCCATTGGCTGTGGGGCAGTATTTTTCTTACATATCATCTGATTCTGTTGAAAAAAATCAACCTGAGCCGAATTTTGAAAAATGTCCCAGTTTCGTATAAATATCAAGTCGTTAAAAAGACTGAAAAATGGAGTATAAATACGTCTGCACGGATGCTTTTTCTGTGTCTCTCTTACTGTAAATCCCGGACTTGAGAATTCTAAAATCAAACCCCGTACATTCGCATTGTACTCAGAAGTCCTGAAAAGAAGTAAACAAGTCTTACTACAATTTCAGCCATGCCTATTTTTTAATATATATATACCGTAAGCAGGAGTCTTATTTTTGCTCCCTTAATATGAGTTTTGCTCTGTACCCCAGACTTGAGTATTTTCAGAGTAAAAGTTGAAAGATTACATTAGAGACTTGCAGATTGTACATTAACAGTGACATAGTAAAGCAGAGACTTGTGGGTTGTAAATATAATGGTGGAATATTAAATTGGAAACTTGCAAGGTTGAAAATCTTAAGTGTTTACTGTAACAGCAAAAAATGTATTTACAGACTTGCATCTTATAACTTCAAATGCGTAAATTGTGATCTCCTGACTTGGGAGAATGAAATTAACATTACGGAGGGTACGCATTTTTACTGTAAATTTTTAATTATTTCATTTAAAAATATTAGTTGCTTGCAATTTATTAATAAGTTTATTAACATTTAAACTATTATTTATTAAAACTAATCTACTTAATAAAAACAGGATCCACATTTTTAATTACTTTTATTAATATAATTATTAAAACTATTACTTATTTAAACTAAGTGTAAATAAATTAGTTACAACCCTACCTTCTTTTTGTAAAAACCCATAAAATATCCCTGTGAGAGAAAAAAAATTCAATTATACCCTTAACTACCAAGTGATTTTCCATAAAACCACTACCAATAACCAATGGTTTATTTGGAAATCAATTTCCATTAATTATATAGAAAAAAAAATCATTTTAAATATACACAATCAGGGTAATTCAAAGAGATCCGAATTGCTTGAGAAAGGTAACCGAACGCTGAAAATCAGCGTTCGGTTACCTTTCTTGACCATTCGGCTATCCTGAAAGCAGGCAATTCGCCAAATCCTGGCGAATTGCCTGCACATACGGTACCTGTTCGAGGGCAGTGTCATGCCCCGCTCCGCGGCCCGCTCCCGGTCCGGACCGCCATGCTGGGAGATGTGCTCTACTCACCTAAGGTCCCTCGTGGCGCGTTGCTCTGGGTTCCTGGTCCGCGGGATGGAGAGAGAGAGCCAGGAGACTCCCCACGCCGCCGGCCGGATCCGAGTACTGAAGGTGAAAGCGCGCATGCGCGAGAACAAACTTCCCTAAGTGATGCAAAGCCTGGTACTCTGGCGCCCTCGGCTGGCCAATTAGGGGTACTGCTTGACATCTGTTCTGGAGATCCTTGTATTCCTCCGATTGACCTACCAAAGACTCAGGTACCTCAACTCCAACTACAATACCCAGGTGAAATATATTCCCATGATCCTTTGAACCCTATTTAAATCTTCCGCCCTTCTCAACACATTAACCAGGTTCTACTGTTGCCTTCCACTTCAGTTTTTCCTAGTGCTCCTCGTATTCTTGACCATGTTGCCTCTCTTTGATCATCAACTCGGATTGCTGTATCGACTACGTCACCTTCTTCAGCCCTTCGACCCGGATTGTTCTATTGACCACGCCGCATTCTTCAGCCCTTCGACCCGGATTGCCATATCGACTACGTCACCTTCTCTTGCCCTTCGACCTGGACTGCCATATTGTCTACGTCACCTTCTTCAGCCCTTCGACCCAGATTGTTCTATCGACTACAAACAAACCGTTGATTATAAAATTCTGCAGTAAAGAGTCTATTTATAGATTTTTTAGGATATCTTAAGCATTTTTCTGGATTTGTTTTTTAAAAAAAGTCCGATTTTTTTAAAAAAAAATTTAAGTTTACTTATTTTTTTCTGTAACAGCCCTTTTTATTATCATTCCCTGGATGTCATATGCAAATTTCAGACATTTTCGCCCATTAGTTTGTTTGCAAACAGCGTTTCAGTTTTCAAACATTCATGCAAACTGTTTTTCTAATTTATTCACTGCCTCTTCTGGTCTCAGCTTTTTCCGGCGGCTGCGATTGGCTCCTGCTCGGGTTTTTCCGTGGTTTTCGGTGGGTTAATCCAGATGATTTTGCGGGTTTTCGGCGTGCATTCGCCGGGTTTTGCGGTTTTCGTCGGGTTTGCGGCAGCTTTTCCCTGCATTTCGGGGACCCTGTGGTGTTTGCTGAATACACCGCAGGGTCACCGAAATGGGATCGGCAAAAGGAACTGAATTGAAGAGAACGAAAAGTCACCGAGCGTGCGGTGACTTTTCTAATCTCTTTGAATAACCCTGAATGTGTTTCTTAATGCAGCAGCCTTATTTAACAGGCAGATGTCACAATTGCTGGACAAAAAGAGCTAATGCTGCTGGGGCCCTTTGCTGAATCAGCTGGGGATCCTTATTTTGGACATAAAGTACCAGCTGTTTATACTGTTATAGCACCTTGGCTGTCATGTCCAGAATGCTGAAACCTTTGATGCGTATTCTGAGGCCCATCTGCAAATGAGTTTAGTTAGCATTTAACAAAATCCCTTTGTTTTGCACCTCATTGCCACGTCCCACGCCGGTGTTACCCGATGCCTGGCAGTGTCCTGCTTGCTGCTCACTGTCTGGGTGCCGAGTGAAGAGCAGGATCGCTGTGGTCACATGAGACGCCAGGGGCCGGGGTGCGACTTGATGACGCGGTGCACGCTAGGTTTATAGCCCAGCGTCTCACTTACTCCAGTGCCCTGACGTGGTTTCACATATCTTGGTGATTTTTTTGTGTGTTTGTTCTCGGCTATTCCTGACTACTCGCTTTGTGTACCGACTTTGGCTATTCATGATTAACCCTCTATGTGTATGATTCCCTTCAACTCTGAGTACCCACTCTATGAACCAACCCTGATCTGTAGGAGAAACTTACTGTGTACTGAATGTAGCATACGGTTGACTACCTCTCCTGGTGCTAAGACCAAGCTATCCTACTGACCAAGTATAACATCATTATCTGGTGTCTGTTAACCCTTTGCGGTTATATTACGGTTTGCTGACCGGTATTAGATAGGTAGCTAGAAATCTGTATATAGGGACCTGTACCATAGATCCTAGGTGAAACCGTGACACTCATTAGGCCAAATCGAGCAAACTTGATATCAGCTCACCAAAAAGTGCTTTGAGGATAGACTATACTCGATTTTGGTAGAAAAGAGGTTAAATTCAATAAACTTTAGGACTCATGAATGGTCCCCATTTTTTCATATATTTATATGGATATCATGAGAAACTACAAAGTGGTACCCAACTAATATATATCTGTGCTTATTCTGGCTCTCATAGCAGGAATACAAAATAATGCATTTTGTTAGCTTTATATTCATTGATTTTGTTATAGGCAGCACAACAGCTTAAGAATTGAAACATTATTTTTCTACATATATTTATCACAACGCTAGATATATTTAACTAGATGTAATGTGCAGAATCAAACACATTTTAATTCATCTGTTCTAGATTACAGGCAATTTACTTTAATGGCAGTTGATTATGAGGATAATGCTTTAAATAATTCTCTCTACACTTCCCTTTACTGAGTTTCATCGAGTGATCTGAAAAAAGATCTTATTTTTATCCAGCACAATCTAAAACTTAAAGGTCATATGATTGAAGCCTTTCAGGAAAAAATGGACCACAAGGAATTCAGAGACGTGTGTGTTAGAGGCATTCATTACATAAAAAATAACCTCAGCAGTAAAGAGATTAGAGAGCTGTAAGTGAGCTTGAGAATAATAATATTGTTAGAATGAAATATAATAAAATGGGAAGAATATATGCACTCAAGATAATGTTCCTGCACATTATATTATTTTATGAACAATTTTATGTCATTACTTTTCACTCGTGACTTTTTTTTGTAGTGTCCAAAATGAACAGTCTGACTTATGTCCATAAGAGTCCTGTATCTGACCAATTCTTTCAAACCTCAGTTTGCACCTACAGATGATAATCACAGCTCTAGACATCTTTTTCCTCTTATATATGGAAACGTAATGGCTTTTTCAAAATCCCTTTACTTGAAATATTCTAGTCAACATTTGCCCATGTAGATGGCGAAGACACCCATTGAATAAAAATTAAGATGGTCCATGCTAAAAGTCCCCATATTGCAGAGCATCTGTTCATAAATCCATAAACCTCATCTCTGCTAAAAAATGTTTTAAAAAAGCCATCTAGTATGGCATGGCATTGATTGAAGGGTTCTGTGTGAAAACAAACCCAGGATGCAAAAAAGTGAGACTTTTGTAATTTGCATATCTTACCAAGAGTTCTGTGCTGCATATGGGGAATGTAGCATAGGAGCTCTGGGATGCAGTTCCTTGAATTGCTGTGATGTGCAAATGGCTTCTGCAATAATAAACCTTAAAACCATAGACAAATGTTCAGCTTTCAACCACTATAACGTTTTGCTGTATACCTCTCTAGCCATAATATTGCAAACCATGACAACCCCCACATTACAACCTGAATATTTGTTACTGTTACGACTCTTCTCATCCACCAAACCCCATAGATACTCATCATAAAAAAACAGACATTTTGTTTCCATCTATACATCCAAACCTATGTTTTCTCAACCTATAATATCAGTAAGAATAAAACTTTGTGGTTTTTTTTACTCACACCAACCAGTTTATCTAGTTGTCCTTTATTATCCCAAATCATTGAAACCCTAGCTCATACAACCTATCTGTATCACATGACAATCTTCCTGCCTGCAGGAAAGTATCATCCTTTATCACAGACAATCTTCTACAACCCTTCCCACAGTCCCCCCCTCAACAACTTTAGTCAAGACCCAAATTTCACTTTATAAGTACCTTTTGAGTTAGATCAGTTAAAGTACAAGAACAAAAAAAAAGACACTCAATCTTCCAAAATGCTATTGGTTAATTGGAAAATAATGTAAATGTTTTGGCTTTACCTGAGCCTTTCTCAAGCCTTCTTGGACTGGGTTGTAAGAGTTGGCCTCTTTAAGACTTGGTGCACCTGCTCTGCATATTACTTGTGAATGTAGTGTGCTAGTCCTGCTTTACATCTCTACAGTTAAAGAAAGCCTTAACAAATCCACTCTTATACATTTGCCATTGAAAAGACTTCTGGTTTAGACACCTATTAAAATGTTCGCAAACCCATGAAAAATATTTAAAAAACTGATAAAACATTGGTTCACATCAATCAAAAATTGACATGAGCAAGGTAGAAAAATGATGTGAACATGGTAGAGAAATAAAGCTAACATGATGGAAAAATGCCAAACGTTATGTTAGTCCAAAGAAAGGGAGACAAGGCACTGAGGTCACTGTGTGCCAACTTTAAGGGTTCCCTCAAGACAATGTTTCAGATGATCAAGTCAGCCTTTGTCAAGCCTGACTTGATCAGCCAAAATGTTGTCTTGGGGATCCATTAAAGTTGCCACACAGCACTCTGTGTGCCTAGTCTCCTTTTTCTTCTGGATTATACAGTGATGGGCCATGCTGGAGTTGAGAAGCACCGATCTGCTTATTATTGCTGGAGTGCTGACCTATTTTGCTGTTTGGCAAGTTACGCTAGTATCATAAAATTGACATGAGAATTTAGTAGTAGAACTATTCATTGCAAAAAACCCAACCCCAAACCCCTAATCAACAGAGCCTGCTTAGTTATTTGTCAAAAGCATCAATACAATTCCACGATGTTAGTGTCATTTTGTGGCAAGGATTTATTTCAATTTAAATATAACCATCATGTATTTAAGGTAAACTTTATTAATACGAACATATCCCTTTAACCACTTCACTACCAAGTGATATTCCAAAAAAACACTGCAGGAACCAGTGTTTTTTTTTTGAAGAATCGCTTTAAGTAATCATACAGTATGAAATATTTGGGGATATTCCCAATGTATTTCTTCCTGTAATAACCTATGTGGCAGGCACATGTTTAGCCCACAGGGTTAAATTTGGGGGCACATTCTGGAGGCCAAAAGCAAATTAAATTTTTTGCAGCAAACTAATTTTACTTGCTTTTGCTCTGCTCTGGCACAGGTTGGGATAACTCTATTGGCACCTGATGCTGCCTTTCAACACCAAAGTTCTTGATCTTGGGAGTGAAGGGGTTAACTATGACATTTTGGCTATACAACTGTACAACTCTTTTGTTCTTTCTAACAACTGACCCATTTTCTTCAACAGCTTCTTTAAATTCATGGTCTCTTTGTTGCCTTGGTTAATTACCAACCAATCATGACCTTGCCTACTAAAAGTGGCATTTGTGATACACATCACATGTATCACAAAGAACAAAAACACATTTATGAGAGCACTGAGAATGGGCAGTGGCATAAGGGGGTTTGCCCTTTGGGGAGTCCCCGCTCAGGGCTTACAATGGTTTTAGCCTGATGATGCAATTACAAACACAATACCATATGGAAATCAGACTGCTATAAACAAAAAAAAGATGGCCAGTACTGAAATACCAAGGCAACCTCTGCACAAGAGATACAGGAACAATCGTTTTGGCGTACTAAGGCTGGGGCCATATGGACATAAAAGAGAGCGTAAAAAATTTCCATGAGTGCAGAATTTCTGTCACGAGGCGTGTGCGGTTCTGGTATGAGCCCAGCCGGCGGCGACACAGAAGGGAGGCCAGACAGGAATCACGCAATGAAATAACTTTAATTGAACAGAAATAGGCCTTGGCAGCAGGCAATAGAAAGCATTGGGGATTGAAATAAAGTCCAGGGAGAGTTCTTGGAGAGTCAGTGGATTGTGGGCAATGCAGTCCCAGACTGCAGACAGGGCCCACCAAGAATAAGTCTGGACAGCTGGCAGTGGTACCTGGATCAAAGGTCAGAGACGGTGAAGAACAACTGTAATCTACAAGAAGGTTTCCAGACACAGGGGATAGTGGGCTACGCGGTTGAGAGTACCCACT
The DNA here is from genome assembly GCA_009667805.1 of Leptobrachium leishanense. Classification (NCBI taxonomy): domain Eukaryota; kingdom Metazoa; phylum Chordata; class Amphibia; order Anura; family Megophryidae; genus Leptobrachium; species Leptobrachium leishanense. The sequence goes on along the minus strand of CM019067.1, from coordinate 121,559,138 downwards.
TGAGCAGTGACCTGGAATCTTGACCACAGACCGTGGATACAGCGCAGGTGGAGATCGCTGAGAGTCCCTTGCACAGACGGAGATGTATCCAGGAACAATAAGGTAGAAAGATGGGTACTGGATACACTGGTACAGGAAGAGCAGGTTTGCACACAACCAAGTGACCTCAGTCAGGGAGTACAATGCAGAACCACTGCTGGCTGGGTCTCTCTGCCTTTTAAGGAGGTTAAACACGGATAGGCCTCAGCTGGAAGTCCAGGGCTAGAAAAGGAAGACCCAGGCTGGATCTCCAGGAGCCTGGTCAAGGTGCTGAGCCTGAGCAAAACCTGGACTGGAATCCAAGAAAGAAGAGATCCAGGGCAAAGTTCTTAGATCCAGGTGTGCAAGACCGGTACACGGGGTGGACTGTGACACTTTCCTTTTGCTCGGAAGCCTTTGTGGCCACCTCGCTCTACACACATCTGTGCACACAACTCTACAAAGTGCGAGCCTCCTATGGAGACCTATAGGCTTTGTATACCCATCTGATGCCTGTCGTAGGAGCTCGACGGGTAGGTAATATCCACGCCTGTTGTAATGAGTGATAAAAGTACACACATTACATAATGTGGTCCTCCCAGCTGATCCATCGAAACGCTACAACAGGCGCTGGGAGGGGGTCACAATGGACGCACTGATGCATCTTCGGGAGGGTATTGCTGATACCAATTGAGGTACCTTTTGCAAGGAGATCGTTGCCCAATTTTCTGTGCTCTTACAAACTTGTTTTTGGTTTACATCACATAAAAACCTCTCCTACAAACCTTAAAATATGGTTTAAGATCACATGTTTTATGCCAAAAATAGTCTATGTCGTGGGGTTTGACTGTATCCAATACTGAACACAGCATTTTTACTCTTTCCTAAACAGTATTGGGTGCTTTACCATTTCCTGAAGCATCTAGATACATATTTAAATCTATGATTTAACATCTAGATTTGTATACCAGTACTAGATCATTAGATTGGGAGATAGAAGTAATTATTCAGTGTAAAGAAATGATATTATTTACTGAAAATATTTTCTTCAACAATCTTTATTTAGCACATAAAGCCAATTTACATTTTAAAGCGAAAATTTTAAATTATTTCCTGCTGTTTCAAAGGTTTAATATATTTGATCTAATTCTATGTGATTGAACATTTTAAGCTAACCGTATTGCCTTCGGCACCACAGAGGTCATATATGTCATGGTATGAGAAGATAAATGATTGCACACAAAGGTGTCAATTCCATAAAAGTGAGTGCCTGATGCGCAGCTGTTTGTGGAGGCCAATTATTTTTTGCAATATTGCTATACTGTAAACCTAGATAAAGTTACATTTTGTCCGTAAGCTCATTTTCTGGACAGTATAGTAATATTGCGTTCGTCAATAGACTTACTGTATGTAAGGTATGTATGAGACACTGGTTATTGCATTTCTATGAATTATTGGTAAAGTGAGGTTTTTGTGTTATTCAGTATGGAACCCAGATATGTTACTGCTCTCTGTGGATTACAACCTGCCATGTACTTTCTGAAATATGATAATTTAAGTACAAAGATATAAACAGAGTTAAAACACAATCAGTTACAATGTATATTAAACTGTTTGCAATTTTCCAGTGGTATAGATTTAATTATTTTTCAGATGTTCTATTACTTTATTGGAGTAGGTTTGGGAATTATTGAGTGATGGGTTATGTTACAGAATGTACAATTACATATAATTTTCATTTATAATGCATAGATGAGGCTTGCATTTATTGGACTCATGCTGCGTATTTGAGTAATAAAAGTCACGTGTGTGTTTGTTATAGTAGCTTGCAGACCTATTTAAGAGCTCTGGTATGGATCTCACAATTATGAAATTAGATGCGTTCTTTTTCATACCACTTTACCATCTCACTAGGGAGTTTTCATTAGGTGTATGATTACAAGTACCTTCTATCATAATCACAGGGTGTTCCGTTTCTATGCTATGCATCACTTAAGGCTATGCAGTAAGCGGTTTCTGGCTTCCATTGTTTTCTGAGTTAATTACAACACACAGAGTTCGCTATGAGACCCATGAGATGTCTTTGAACTCTGGGCTATTTGCCTGGTTTTGGACTAATAAAAGTAAGCGGAATAATCTTCAAATGCTTATGACTTTTTTTGAACCAAATTTCATTATTAAGGAAAAACACATTTTACTTGTTTATAGTCTTTACAAAATGCTTTGTAAAATATATGCGCTTGTACGTAAAATATATTTGCGTATAATTATATCTGGATATGAGAAAAACATGCAACTAACTTGTATTTATGCTGATATGACATTGAATGGATTGGTCCTGTCTGTCCCCCATTTTTTAAGACAGAAAAAATGGGTGGTCCAGAACCCCACCTGGATGTTTTATTAGTGCAGAAGGAATATTTCTAGTTATAGTAGTCATCGGTTTAGTCCCAACATCGGTCTTTATCAACAATTTTACGAGGAACATCATTTGCATAAAGATAACTATCATGAAAACTGTATTTCTGTATACCCTTGATTTTTTGATAAGCAAAATCTTTGTAATGTGCACCTTATATTTTGTCATTTTTCACTGAGTTCTCATTAACCTACTTGGTGTTTTTTTCCGAGTGTGGCTCAGGGTTAATTTCAATGCTGAAAGCGGTAACCCCGTGCCACACTCGGGCTGGATACATACCTGTCCCTGCGCTCCTTTGCTGACCTTCCACAGTCACCTCCAGCTGAACGCGGCATTCTGCTTCCGGGTTCCCGTTGCGAGGAGGGAACCCAGAAGCAGGATGCCGCAACCGGCCAGAGGTGACTGTGGGAGGAAAGCGAGGGAGAGAAAGGGACAGGTATGTATCCAGCCAGAGTGTGTATCTCGGGGTTACCTCTTTCAGAAGTGAAATTTAACCCAAAGCCACACTCTGGAAAACCACCAGGAGGCTAAATAAATGCACCGACTTTGACATATAAATGTGAAAATCAGACCAGCAGGGAGGTTAAGAAAACTGTATTCCGCTGGTGCACATCCTAAAATGTACGTTGCCTACTTCAATGCTTGCATATATATTACAAGTAACCAAAGCAACGGCAAGGCACCAGGTACTCAAAAGGGCATAACCCAAATAATGATGAAAAGCAAACCAATTTGCACAAGGTGCAACAAGAGTACCAAAATACGGTTAATTTAATAAATGACACTGAAACAAACGATAATTGAAAAAACACACAATTAGCGGTAAAGGGTGTGGTGGGTGAAGCAAGGACCATGGATATGATTGCAGTAAGGTTAATAAAGGCACACAATTATAAGGCAAGAAGAACTATACCTCAGCGGTTCAAGCCGCCTACATAACCAATCGCTAAATAAGGTACCGAGCAACATATATATGACCCAACCACTACCCACACCAACCACAACAGTTAAAAAAAAACAAAAAGAGGCATGACTTGACGCGTTTCGCCCGTGCGGGCTTAGTCTGAAGCTTCTTTTTCAATTATCAATTGTTTATTTCAGTGTCATTTATTAAATTAACCGTATTCTGGTATTCTTGTTGCACCTTGTGCAAATTGGTTTGCTTTGCATATATATTACCAAGTTGATGTGAAGGAAAGATGAGCAACACATTACTAGGAGAATCTGGATGGAGGAAGCTTTAAAAAGTCCACATGCTTAAGGACGTCTCTACTGAGAAACTCCAAGCATTGTATGGTTGAGTTTGTTCTTGTAATAAAAATATCCATTGTTCCATCATACCGCTCTGATTTGCAGCAACTGATCTCTGCTACAGAAACCTGTTTGCAGCCTTTTCCAGTGCTCTTGCTGAATGTTTGGACAACACAGTCAATAACATTCACCCAAACACTTCATCGAGCTTATCTGAAAGGTAGCCAATAGTAACATATGCCCACAGAAAGCTGTGCACGTTTACTTCAGTGCTGCATGAAGAACAAATAAAAATTAAAGATTTTTAAATTATAAGACATGAAATAATAGGGATGTGCAATGCTTTGTCCCCCCAATAACTTTCTCAAGTGTTGCCATCACTGGTTGTCTATTTATGTCCAGTGGCACCAGAGGAGGAAGTCCTATATGTGTTTAATTTTAAAATTGAGAAACCACTGTTAAATATTATTTATGTGTGTAACGTAGCATTCTTATGGCTTACGGAATTATTACTGCCTATATATGCCCAACACGCAACAACAAAAATATTTATGATTTTAATTAAAACTGAGGAAACAAATAGAGGATACTAATATATGCAAAGAAATATGTAATAAAACACTTTATTACAAAAGTTAAATAATTTAAACTGCCTATGTAGCATAGTTGCATCGAACAGTAGGTTGAAAAAAGACTAAGGTCCATCACGTTTAACTTTCATGTACAATATCCATAACATATTAACCAAAACTAGCCTAAGCTGGAAGATTAAACTAATTACAGTCTGGTAAAAATGGCCAGTTAGAGAACACACGATAAATTGCTGTCATGCCGAGCCAAAAGTACACCAGAAAAGACAAAGAACGTAAAATATGTGAAGGGCAGGGCAACCAGAAAAATGGGTGATTGAGAGAGCCAAGCAGAGCTTGGGACAGGAGAATAACTGACAATTGTCATTGACAATCTGGGTCGATACACAATACAAGCAATTAGACAAAGAACACACTCTTGGGTAACAAATATCATGACAGGGCAACTGCTAGAGAGGAAGAGACTTAAATAGGTCGGGATGAGTCTCAATTGGTCGGCATCACTTTCGTGCACCAAAATATTTGTGAATGACGTAGGAAAAACGAGGAAACCCATGAAGTCCAGGTCCGATATATCAGAATGGGAAGAAGAAATGGTGCAGGTAGCATCAATACAAGAAGGAGTCACATCAGAGCAACAGATAACATGACACTTCCATACATTCCTGCTGCCGCATTATTTTTCAACTGAATAATAACATTCATAAAAACTGATTTGCAAAACTGCACCACCCATTCAAGATGTAGTCTTACCTTACAACAGCTTTATAAAAAGATTAAATAATGTATGAAATGCATTCACAATAAAGATTGGACTGTTAGATGAAAACCAGTTAGTGCCCTCAGTGTCTTGAAACTCTATTTGCTGTGGAGATTGCACCAAGGCGCCAAATCAATTAATGGTGATTTGAGGAGCTTCGTACCTGCTGTTGGAGATATATATATATATTTTTTAGTTAAATGGTTCATTCCGTGCTTTAAAATTGTTGTACTGAAATCTACGTATTATCCTTGGAGATAATAACACTAGGCTATACAAGATACACATTTCCATTTGTCTAATAAGATCCATGCTAATGAAACCCTATTAGTACAGTGCATTGTACAATACTTAGAAACCAGTAGAATACAACATATAAATCTATACTAATTAAAGAGAAAGTGCAGTCAATATATAGGGAAGTACTCATACAATGAAAGACTATATAAAAAGGAGTGTGGTTGTTTCTGAAATAGAGAGGACTATCCAGTAAGTGCCATTGATTGGTGGTTTTTTGAATTTCCCTTCTACGATTACAGCACGATTACGAAGTACCGGCTGGGTGGAGTAGAGGTAATGTCACCGCTCTGCATGGAGCGAGCCTGTGAAGTCATGGGTTCGATCCCAGCGAGCAACCTCTCCAGTAAGTGTCCTTGGCAAGACACCTAACGGTACAGACTCGCCACCCAGGACATACTTGAAAACGAGAGAAATCTCAATGTATCCTTCCTGGTAAAATCCTTTCACAATAAATACCAGCGCTTACTAAACAAACCCCATAGTCTAAAACTGCATAATTTACTGTATAAAACTTTAAAAACGGATGTCTCATGTTATTTTAAGTTTTATCATCTGACCAGTAGATGTCACGTCAGCTTACATTCATTTTAAATAAAAAAGTAATGTAATACAGAGTTAAAATTATTTTTATACATGTTTTATAATAGTGACTTATTTTGTTAGCACAATGTCTAATTCAATAGCTTACCTTTTAGTCAATTTTCTTTCCAATGCACAACTTAAATAGCCAATGCTGAATAATATACACATAGTATTTACAGGGGTGATCTTTAATCTCGATGGTGGAATGTTGTGGCTATTTCTAGCCGGCCATGGGCAGGCACAGTAGATTCAGACACAGCGTCATGGATTATGACTCCCTATTCAAGCATCCACAGCAATGTTACACTAGCAAGGCAATGATACTCTGGTTGATCTCCCCATGGACTATGGCTAGCCTTGGTCATACATAGGAAGACTTGGTCACCCAGATTGTGAGAGGTCATTGAGATCCAACAAGAACTCAATGTGATCAATGGTTAGTCAAGTCCTGGAAATATTTATGAAAAAAGTTGCAACAAACTAATATTATACTATAATGAAAGTCATAGCTTGAATGGGAACTCCCCCAGACCTTTGTGTTTTGCATACAACTTGTAGAAATTTAATCAGCAGAAACCCATACCTCTAGACCTCTGTACTCCATACCATGATAACCTAGTTCTTCCACAGACCCTTCAGGCCCAGTGGTTTCAATCTGAAACCATATTATCAAAATAAAATCATTGTAATTTTCCAAATTACATTAGTGTTTTTCACTTCCTAAGATATACATTTATTAAAAAAAAGTTCTTTTATTTTCCAATTTCCATTTCATCGGCCTGAAAGGGATAAACGGAAGCACGTTCGCCCTTACGAACTATAACCCAAAGCCTCCTTGAAGATAACCTAAAACAAAAAACCCATAAATCTTCTTACAACAGAAATCTTATGAACCAACATTTGTTATAAACTTGTACAAAGAAAATGACAAAAAAAGAATAAACCTGCACTAGTGTCACCAGAGAGGTAGAGGGTACTCTCCACCAACCCAAAGGAACTAAACCCACACTATGAAATATAGCACAAGAAAAAGAAAAAAACAGGTGGTGTAGACACACCCTGTCACCCTAGGGAGGGTGTAAAGAAAACACAGAATTTTATTAATTCCCTTAGCTGAGCATAGACTGACAAACAACACATCAATAAACACCAAATAAAATAGAGTTACATAAAACACAAATGGGGTTAAACCACTACTGCTCATATACTGCATCTAACGGCTCCGGTGCTACTCCCTGCTGCCTCCCTTACCTTTGCATTTGTGAAACACTATTGGATTAATAAAATTTAGTGTTTTTACACCCTCCCTAGGATGATAGTCTGTATCTACACCACCTGTTTTTTCTTGAGTTATATTTGTCTTGCCACTATTTTTTTAACCATGAATGTAAAATCAAAGTTGGAACACGGTGATACACATGTCCAAAATACAAACCAAATCTTGAAATCTCAGGGAACTGTTAGAAATCTATGGCAAAGAAAAAAAGGAAAAATCGATTCGCTCAGGAGATATAGCTAAACATCAATACTGCATCAATTCTCCTGCATTGCCATATCACATGTACACAATATCAACAAATAAATTCAAGATACAGATAACTACGCTATTCATCAGAAGCCTGTCACATGAAGGCTTCCAACACATATATGGTAGGACTAGCAAATGGGAAAGTGGCAAATGGTTCTCTAAGCCACTAGCACAAAATGTCACAGTATCCTTTTCTGATTAAGTGCAGCATTTTTATACACACATATCACTGGAGGAGAGAGCACTCCATTGAGTTAACTTGCAAAATAACAGAACTACTATGTTAGTATTAGACATGTGCATTCGTTTTAGTACTAAAACGATTTAGTCCGAATTTTGGGATAATTTAGTTTTAGTATGACTCAAGAGAAACGAAACTGCTCAGTACAAAAAACGAAAGAAACTAAAATAAAATGCACTACATTTTAGTTTCAGTCCTTTTTGTGATATTACATTGATGAGTGAAGGAGACCAGCAATGAAGAGCGCAACATCGCAACATCCGAAGATCTGCACCCTCCACATGCCAATGCAGTAGGATGTTCTATACAGAGAGGGGCATTAATTAATGCAGGAGGATGTTCTATACATTATACAGAGAGGGGTATTAATGCAGGAGGATGTTATATACATTATACAGAGAAAGGTATAAATTGAGGAGGATGTTCTTTACAGAGAGGGACATTAATTAATTCAGGAGGATGTTCTATGTATTATACAGAGAGGGGTATTAATTAATGCAGGTGGATGTTGTAGACATTATACAGAGAGGGGTATTAATTAATGCAGGAGGATGTTCTAAACATTATACAGAGAGGATCCTTTTTTTCAGCCCTTTAAATCCAGTGGCTGTGAGCGCTGAGATCGGCTGCTTGTTACATTATCTCTCAGTACAATGTATCAGGCTCAGTTGTTACAGTAACTGACTGTAACAGCGCTCAGAGTTTCAGTAAAACAAGGAAATAATATTGTTCTAACCTCTTATATATAATATTATTTACTAGTTTTACTGAAACTCTGAGCGCTGTGATGGGCAGCAGTCAGTTACTGTAACAGCTTTGCCTGACACGAGGCAGTATTACAATGTTGGTGCTAACTTAACCAGAGCTGTTGTAAAATGAAAACCTCCATAGGCTATAATGGCTCTGGGAAGTTTACAACAGCTCTGGTTATGTTAGCACCAACTATGTAATATGGCCCACATTGTGCTGAGAGTGAGAGATACTGTAAGAAGCAGCGATCTCAGCCCTCTGAGGAGCCACTACAATAGTATTTGCATTGATTGGTTTTCGGATGAATGAAATTAGTTTTCATACTAAAGAACTGAAAACGAATTTCTTTAGTAACTACATAAATTGCATTTTAGGACTAATCCATTAGTTCAAAACTAAATTTTGTGCTGTGCACATGTCTAGTTAGTATCAAGTAAACATTCTTACTAGAAACAATATTTTGTACGATCCTTTCCTTAGATTACTAAATATTTTATATAAAATATACCAGGGTTGGGTTTAGGCTAATGTCAGATGAATGCAGTCTGAGCGCACTCTGCGTGCATAACGGATGGATATACTGACCGGATATACTGACGGAAGATACTGTAGACCCCACACGGTCTGTTTTTCTTGACGTCGAGAAAAACGGAATGCTTGTGGTGTCTACAATATCTTCCGTCAGTACGTCCATCCGTTGTGCACGCATGCAGAGTGCGCTCAGCCTGCGTTCATCTGACATTAGCCTTATCTGTTCTGTATAGGGATTTCTGGCAATGATGACAGTCTGACTCATTTCTGTATAGTAATAAGTGGCCCAAACACCTTCCTCCATCCTGCCCTCTTCCTGACTGTTTGCAATGCACTAGTAATGGCTGTTGAACTTTTTGTTACATTGAGTGTGGGACTATTCTTTGTAGCTCTCTACAGTAATACAGATTGTGGAGTGACATCTCACTGAAAATTTAATTTCTCATCAGGGAGCACATTAATATTGCATTAAAAAAAAGGTATGCAGAAGAGGTTTGTACGCTAATTTTAGGTTTTTCTTGTATTACAATGCAATATCGCATATATACATTTTTGGTAGTAAAAGGATTACCGGTAAAGTTACCTTGCCTTCTAGATGACTAATGAAGTGCCAGCCCACAAAAATCTAGGCTTCCCTAGATAATTACCACTGCTTGAAAATCTTGAGCAAAAACATGTTTAAGTACCCATTTGTAAAGACAAATATGTAAATGTTTTACATCTCTCCTGAATATAGAAGTATATATTTTATCCATATATGTGCAATTAAAAAGAAAAAGATTTTATTTAATTATTTTAACAGTAACAACCTGTACTTTAGTCAGTTAACGAAAAAGAATATCTATTTAAAAACACATCATGGATGATCTATTTAATTATGCATATGCAAAGTAGCAACAAACATGGTCTGTTACATTCACAACTGTTTAACATACACTTTTTCACTCTTTAATTTGAAGAAATGGTAATTGATTAACAAAACAGCTCTGCTATATAAAGCAGAAAACTTTGACAGGTAGATAGAATGTACATTACACTTTCAAAATGAAAATATTGATCTTTTGACAAAATGCCTTTTAAGGATTAAATAAAATGTACCATCTATCAAATTTAAACTAAGCTAGAATTATGCTCTTGTTGGAAATTGACATTTATGCATTTTTAATTATAGTAGTATTTGCGTTTTTTTTTTGTTAAATTATTAATGTACGAATGAGTGAAATATTCCCACTGTGGAGGTAATTATCAGACATTTATAAAACTATAGAATTGAGAAAAAAAATGACTGAAAAAATATCTCCATTGAAGCTATTCAAAGATATTGCATTGACCCATTTTTTCTAAGTTTTTCCTTTCACATAGCTGTGAGACGCTTAGAAGCACGAATAGTAATGGTTGAGTTATTCCTATAAAAGAGCAAACAAATGTTTGCCAATCCACTGAACGGAAGCTTGACCTTTGCAAAAGGCACCAAGATCATGTCTCATTAGTTATAACCAAACATGAAAAAAGTCTTTTAACAAAGTCATTTTAAGTTTGGAAATTCTAGTTAGCTATGTGTTTCCAGCTGAAAGTTCCTACAATTATGCTGACAAATTAAGCACTGAATCCCCTGAGAAACACAGGCTGAAAAACATTACAATAGCACATATGGAAACACTGTGTGGTTTCACTTTACAGCCTAGCAATCTATTTAAACTGTCCAAGTTTTACAATTGCTTCTAGGTTTGATCAACAACACCTGACATCAGCACATTTTGTTGTCATCAGCGCATGCATTTATTTTCTACGAATGCACAGCAGATATATAAAATTTACAAAACAGTTTAAGAATTCATATATACTCTAAGTGCAAGAATGAAAATACAAGTTTATAATGAACCCCCTTCACTGCTGAGCCATTTCAGCCATTCTGCGGAACTTGTTTTGACCATTTAATTTGCCTTTGTATTTAAAGCCTATTTGAAGTTATTTTTATAGCAGAACCCATGCAGTTATAGATTTTTTTTTAGTAGACACAGCAGATTCAAATAGTGTCCTACAGAAATGGCATGGGAAAAAAGTTCCGACTGATGAAGCTCGCAGGGTTAGCGAGAGAAACGCGTTTCGGTTTTTAATTACTCTGTTAATTTTACCTTTATTTTATTGTTATATTTATTATCTTTTACCCATTTTTTCTTTATTTACAATAAATTTTCTTTTAAAATTATCCGAATTTCCACCTTCTGATCCTGATCCTGATCTCCATCGCATTCATCCACCAGCTCATTTTTCAGTTTTCATCATCACAGGGGTGGGACCCCCCCTCCACTATTCAAGTGGTCCACAGGCTAAGGTACTGAGCCACTCAGACGGGAGGCTCAGAAACACGTGAGTGTATACCATCCATCTTACTTGTATTGTCACATTGCTCTGGTATTGTGCCATATATTTCTTATTTACCGAGGTACTCCTGGATACCAAAACCATCTCCCGAACCACCATCTTGACGGGAGGAGCCCCCCATAGAGGCTCAAAAGCGAATACTACGAGCCTTGAGGCTCCATGCTTAAACTACCCTATCCAAGAACACCCGAGATATTTGAGAACAAAAAAACATTTTTCTTTTCCCTTCCTGCGCTCCCTTCACAAGCAAAAGTTTGTATTGTTTTTATTTAATTTTGGTGAGGGACACACCATTGGTGAGCGGCAGAATCGTATAATTCTATCAGCATAAGCATTTTCCTTAGCAAAACTCCTCAGCGCCAAACACATTTAACACCTTTAGGAGTTAAACACACTTTTGGGAAAAAAGTTGCCAAATTAAAAAAATTCCAATTTGGTGCATCTGAAAAATACTCCTACTACGGTTTTCTGAAGCGATTTTTGGGAGTAAAACACAATTTAGCATTACTCCAAAATTTCTGATTGCTCCTAAATTGGAGTTTTTTGGGAGCCATCAATTGCTAGGGCTGGGGTTAGAATTTAGGGTTACAATACTATTTGTGATTGTCTTAGGTTTAGAATTAGTCCTAACATGAAGTATAGCCCTAGCCCTAACATTCTGCTCCATTTTTGCTTTACGTTAAAGCAACAAATTCTAATCCTTATGTTGAGTCAAGCTATAAGTTTTTCAATGCAGTCTATTATTTTTTGAAAATTTGAGAACCTGAAATTTTTATGATGGCTCCCAAAAAAAATGCCTTACAATCTATGTCTGTATTGGAGCATTCTTTTTTCTATTACTTGTTTTGGCAGGAAATAATTGTAACCAAAATTGAAACAACTTGTTTCTTATAGATTGCAATAACAGCACACACCAGAGCTTTCTGAATAACCCTCAATCTATAAAAACAGCATCCATCACCAACGGGTGGGTTAGAACGGAGCCTCATGTGTCAATAATATTACATCTATTCAAACTATATTCTCCACCACCTTCATAAACTTACTACATTTTGTAACTCATTCTGCAGCTTTGTGCGACAACGTAACTACATGACCCACCATTGTGACATGTTAAAAGAGCTAAACTGGCTGTCGTTAGAATCTAGACACACTCTTCACCTTTCCAACCTGGTGTTTAAGAGCTTTTCTGTGAAGCTACCACCCTACCTGAATAGGCTGCTTCCTCCCCAGCAGTTCCCTCATACTATAACCTCCGATCCAGGACCTGCACCTTACATGCAGTACCACAATACAGAAAGAAAGTGGCTAGATCCTCTTTTTCCTACAGAGTACCACAATTATGGAATAACTTCCCAAACGCCATCAAAAAGTCCCCCAGTCTAAAGTCACTTAAGAGATCTCTATTAACATACCACAATACAGAATGCACCTGTAAACATGTAACATAGTGACTATATTACTTACATATTTATTTTCTGTTAATCTGTATATTTGTATGTTGTTTTTTTAATATCTTGCATTTTATTAATTTGTATTTCTGTACCTAATGTAACATTTCAATGTTCTTGAACCCAGTACATACCTGAAAATGGGAGAAATCTCAATGTATCTTTCCTGTTAAAATACTTTATAAATAAAAAAAATTATCATAAATGGAACTCTAAATTTACCTTTCACCCCACACCTTAACGTTCCCTTTTACTTAACATTTTGCCTAAGGTTACCTTTTAACATCACAGTAATAACTACTCAACTATCTATTAACATGTATGACTCCTCATTTTAAATGTATACATGACAATAACAAGAGTATATAGAGGAAAGCTTTAGACACAATGTGCTATTAATAATCTGATAACTAAAAGTCAATAGTGGTGATATCCAATTTCAAACAAGCGCTTAGGCTGACCACTGGCGGTGGCGATTTGCAATCAGTCCTGAAGTCCACAGTGAATTCACACAGGACAGACAGGTCACTGATGGGCAATATGTTTGTATACTTCTAGCAGAAGCAAAAGAATCTAGGGCACGTTCAACAATTCTGATCTATTTTTCATTACGTCAAATGATTTTGCAATGTTTGCACACCTTAAACAAGAGAAACCATAACACAACTTATTACTTGACGCCAAGCAGCCCATTAGTATTTGCTACTGGAGTCACTATGGCATTGGAGTCAGAATGTCTGCTATGTAATACAGAAGTATTAAAAAAAAAAAAAACGATCATCACTTTAGGGCGAACTTAATTTAATTTTATCGGTAATTTGCAAAGCAAAGATCAAAATACAGATTTCTTGCAAAAGTAAAAAAATAACAATGCTATAGATTACATACACCTTCCTCCATCTTTAAAAACTGATTAAGATGTAAAATCAATAAGGGAACAGCAACCATCAAATTATGCTTTCTATTAATAATGTAATTACCACTGTGTTAAAATTAAATAATTGTGGACAGGAAAGAAAAATATCAACTATGCGTTTAATTTTGTAATCAAATACAAAATTCACCATGAAAGCTGCTACAATGTATAATAATTTTAACAATATTATGTCATAGTTCTATAGCTCAAAGAGATTCTTAAAATACACTCTACAGATATGGTGTACGATTCTGGAGCTGTAAGAATGATATTCAATGCTATCCTCACAATGCAGCATAACCATTCAGCAGCAAGCACTTAAAATAATCAAAAATTTGATTTTTTTTAACCACATATTTAGCATGTATTTAAAACATCTCTGTTGAAATAAAAGCGTCAAATATTGACCCCCCAAAAATGTTAGAATGTTCACAGTTCTGGGTTGTCACTGCTAAAACAACATAACTCGCGCAGAAGGGTTAGGGGTGGGGACTATGTAGCGTAAAGGGAAAATATAATGCAGGGGTTTAGTGGTGAGAGAATTAAGATTAGGCATTGGAATAAATACGATGTAACAATCAAATCTTACTACAATCTCATCTAGTAAAATGACAAAATATTAAAGTAACCCCTTGGCTGCTGAGCCATTTCACCCCTGTGTCCTGAGCTCATTATAACCATTTTGTGTTCCTAATGTTTAAACGTGATTTGTAGTCATGTATTATTGTAAAACCCACACAAATTATCCTTTCAGCAGACTCAGCCATAAAACCAAAAAAGTGTAAAAAAAATAAAAAAAATTACAATTTTAACAAAATTTTACAACATAGCATTTTTTTTCTCAACTTCAGAACTTTTGTGGTTATAGGATTATACATTAAGTATCCTTTCAAAAGTGGGGTAATAGAAAAAAAATGCAGTGTTCTTAAAAGGAGAAAAAAATAAAATTATTCTAATGCCATGACAAATAGACCTGTGCACAATGAAAAAAAAAATTCATTTCGGATCGATTCATTACATTTTTAATTTTCTGTGTATTTTGTTACGTTACCATTATTCATATTTCAGATCAATTTCTTATTTCGGAAGATTAGTAATTTTTATTTCATATTTATTCATTATTTTGTTTTGATTAGCTATTTCAGAACATTGAACCGAATGAATTCATTACTGTTAGATAAGGGTTAAAAGACACGTAATCCCCCTGTCCTTGGTGCTGAAATATGTTTAGGCACCAAGGACAGCACCCGCTGAACGCAGCCAGACTGAAGGAAAAAAAAACAAAACACTTTGTTCGGTGAAGAAAAAAGCCTAGTCTTTTTAGAATAATTGGGAATCCAAAAATTTCCCCGAAATAATACAAAACAATTATAAAAATTATAACAATCAATAAAAAGGCTTTTTGTTACAAATGAAAGAATAAATGGTTGAATAAATATTTGATAAAAAACGGGAGAATTTCTTTTTACATTCCAAGCTATGAGATTCGCCTGTTTTAAACCTGTTAAATTAACTTTTTCGACATTTCGGTGCTGTTCGGTGTTCTCTGAATAGATTAACCATTACTTCTCTATGGGGAATTTCACTGACACCAAATCGCGTGGCCTCTTGTGCCGAAGCACCACAGTCAATGGACGGGCGCATTGCTGAGTCTGACTCAGTCTAACAAATCGATTTGTGAAAATGAAATCAATTCGTTACATACCGATTCGTTTTCGTTCTGTTTTGGACGAAATCTATTCGTTATTTCGGAAGTGCTTCCAAAATACGGATGGTATAATTTCGCCCGAATTTCGATTCAGAACGAAACGCACATATCTATTGACTAATTGAATGTAATGTATAAAATTTGTATGTCCAAAATGATTTACATGGAACAGCTATTCATTCTAAAACTACACAAAAATCCCCAGAGAGACATTAATGACAGTTATCATTTATTTTGCTATTCATAAATTTATTTAAAAAACATGATATTCAATAAAATGTAATTATTTTCATATTAGTTTAAAATTGACAATGCATAATTTATTATTTTTTGAAGGAAAATAATTTTTTGTTAACTATATAAATCTATACCCCCTATAAAATAATAGACCCAAATTGATTGTGCAGAGCAAGTTCATGTGACATTATAGGTGCTACTAAGCACCTTGTGCAACATAAATTTAGAGATGCCTTTGGTGGTTTTTGCAGCAAGTCATACCTGCATTTAAATGGCCCTAGTTCAACATGGATTAAATTAGATCACATGAAGTACCTAACATGAGAATATAGACATCCAACGGAGTCAAATGAGGGGTTACTTAAAATCCTGTTTTAAAAATAAACTGAGTAGCAATTTATGGAATTTAGTATGTTACTTAAAAACACATTTTTTTATTTCTATCCCTCCAGACATGCTAATATCATTGAAAAACAATAACATACGCTGGTTCAATGGAAAGCCCCAACCCTTCTGATAAAAATGAGACCCACTTTTAGTGGACTGGGCCCCTCTAGATTGAGTAGAAGACACTAATTTACACCTTGCGCAAATTACGTTTAGAGAAGCATTTTTGGGCATTATTTAATCTCTTAGGGACCACGGACATACCATGTACGTCACAGCCACGGGTCTCCCTTAGACCCGCGGATGTACATAGAAACATAGAAGATGTCGGCAGATAAGAACCTTTTGGCCCATCTAGTCTGCCCAATTACATGGATACTTTACCTGGATTTATCTTTTATTTAGGATAGCCTTATGCCTATCCCATGCCTGCTTAAATTCAATTACTATTTTGGCCTCTACCACTTCTACTGGAAGACTGTTCCATGTATCCACCACCCTCTCAGTAAAATAATGCTTCCTGATGTTACTTTTAAACCTTTGCCCCTCTAATCTAAGACTATGTCCTCTTGTTTTGCACCTTTGTTTGTTTCCTTTTAAATTTACTCCCTTCCTTTACCTTGTGAATTCCCTTTACGTATTTAAATGTTTCTATCATATCTCCTCTTTTTTCCAAGCTATACATGTTAAGATCATTAAGCCTTTCCTGGTAACTTTTCTCCTTCAAGCCGAACACCATTTTAGTAGCCCTTCTCAGAACGCTCTCTAAGGTGTCTATATCGTTCTGGAGATACGGTCTCCAGTTCTGCAAACAGTACTCAAACTGAGGTCTCACCAGTGCTCTGTACAGTGGTATGAGCACTTCCCTTTTCCTACTGCTAATACCTCTCCCTACACAACCAAGCAATATGCTAGCATTTCCTGCTGCTCTATTACATTGACTACTTACCCTTAGATCCTCTGCAATAATAACCCCTATATCCCTTTCCTCAGATGTTGAGGTTAGGACTGTATCAAATATTCTATATTCAGCCCTTGGGTTTTTACACCCCAGGTGCATTATCTTGCACTTATCCACATTAAAACTCAATTGCCACAGCTCCAACCATTTTTTTAGTTTACCTAAATCATTTGTCATTTGGCTGATCTCTCCAGGAATGTCAACCCTGTTGCAAATCTTTGTGTCATCAGCAAAAAGACATACTTTACCATTAATACCTTCTGCAATATCATTAATACAAATATTAAAGAGAATGGGTCCAAGACCTTGCGCCGAATAAACTCCATTTACCACAACCCTCTGTTGCCTGTCACTCAGCCACTGCCTAATCCATTCAACAATATTGGAATCCAAGCTCAAAGATTGCAATTTATTGATAAGCCTTCTATGCGGAACAGTATCAAAAGCCTTACTGAAATCTAAATAAGCAATGTCTACTGCACCACCTTTGTCTATTATTTTTGTTACCCAATCAAAAAAATCAATAAGATTAGTTTGGCATGATCTCCCTGAGGTAAACCCATGTTGTTTCTGATCCTGTAATCTATGTGTTTTTAGATGTTCAACAATCCTTTCCTTTAACATGGTTTCCATTAATTTCCCCACTACTGACGTAAGACTAACTGGCCTATAGTTCCCCGATTCCTCCCTACTACCCTTCTTGTAAATGGGCACAACGTTTGCTAATTTCCAGTCTTCTGGGACGACTCCCGTTAACAGATTTATTTAACCAATCCTTGTTAACGGTTTTGCTATTACACCACTGAGCTCTTTTTATAACTTAGGGTGGATCCCATCAGGCCCCAATGACTTGTCTTTACTTTAGACAGTTGCTGTAGAACCTCCTCCTCTGTAAACTCATATGTAAATTAGGGATGAGCTGTTCGGTTCGATCTGTTTGGAGTTCGCATCGAACATCGGCCGTTCGACAGTTCGCGAACTTTGAACTTTTTGGGACATTCGCCAAAAGTTAGATTTTTATTTTTTTGGGAAAAAAGTATAAAAAATGCTTAAAAAAATACTAAAAAAAATCTAGAAATAAAAAGACTCTTTACTGCAGAATAGTATAAGCAACGGTTTATTAGATATTGAATTAAAACAGGAATATTTTTAACATTGGAGCCTATGGGATAAAACATTCTTGTTACTAAAACATCAGGCAGACACGGCCCTCTAATCAGGCACTGTAGAGGGCAGCCTGCCAGGGCCTCCCAAGGATCCCCTTGAACATGTGGCCGCCGGATGACAGAGCTGCGACTGTGCGGGCTAGCCGCCCGGGTGCATGTGGCAGAGACAGGCGGCGCAGGGAGGGAGCCACTGCACCTGCGGCCACGGCAGACCCCCCCCCCCAACTAGGATCCAGGGTGCCCCCACTGACCACCAGGCTAAGGTAAGGCGACACATTTCTAAAAAAAATTAAATCCGAGGACATTAAATAAAACCTTTTTTTTCTTTCTCTACCTGGCTGAATGTATTTAATTATATATATTAGATACATTCAGCCAGGTAGAGGGGGTGGCATGTGGGCTGCACGGGGTCTCAGGCAGTGTTTTTTTTGTGTGTGTATATTTTTAGCAAATTTATAGAGGAAGGTAAGGGCAGCTATGAGATATATATCTATATTCCTATAAATTGGATATATATATATAGATAGATATATATATATATATCCAGTCTTGTATTACACACACATTTTGGCAACTAATTGCCCCCTCCCCATTTGACTGATCCCTCCAGAAGAAACGTTGAACCCGATATTCTCTGTTCTAATATATATATTCTCTGCTCTGTCGGGTTCAACATTTCTTCTGGAGGGATCAGCCAAATGGGGGGGCCGCATTTAGTTGAGATTGTCCACATGCCACCCCCCCCATGTGCGTATGTGTATATATTGTCTGTGGTGGGTGTATATATACACATCTGCGTGTTGATATATATATATATGTCTGTGTGTGGTATCAATGCATCCCTACTATATACACAGTGCTCCATGTCCCTATAATATATCTGATCAGGGGTTACCTTTTTTTTATATTTTTATACTATTCCTATTAAATTAACAGTAATTTTTGATGTATTTTATTCAGTAGAAACTTTTTTGCCTATATAACATGTGCTTTGTGAAAATAAAACGGTTTTGTGTGTACATTTTAATTTAGTTAGTGGATTCCTGTCCAGTGCGGCGAGAAGCAAACGTAATGCAGTGTAGACACGCTGCGAGGCGGAGCGGAGTGAAGTCAAGCCTGCAAAAGGTTTGATTCTCTTCGCGTCGCTACGCGTCGCTACACGCTCAGTGTGTCTCAGCCTTTATTCCCGCATCGCTAGCTTACCGAATCAGTTTGTATACTTGTTACTGACCCTGCTTGTTCTGAGGACCCGATCTGTTGCTGACTTTGCCTGCCATTTGACTATTCTCTCTGTGTATTCCCTGCCTGTTCTGTTTGCTTCCTGTTGTTACTGGTGTGCTCCGATTCTCACCACATACAGTAGCGCAGTACAAGTGCCTAAACATTGCTGACCCGGTTTTGTTATAGCTGCTGATGTAACTGAATAGATTGGGGATCTCTTCTGCATTACCAAAACCTCCACCACTGCACTCTTTCACAATACCTCAGAGGGGTTACGGTGTGAAGGCACTTGCTGCCACCAAAGGCAAACTATTTGGGTGCACTACCACTGACGCCTATACCAGATTCATATCATTTTAATATTGGACCGCAGGGTCCACCACTGCACTCTTCCACAATACCACCGAGGGGTTATGGTGTGACGGCACTGTTGCCGACACTAAAGGCCCAATTTTAAAGCACCTATTGTTACTTTCATCCAAAGCCTGCATAAGTTTCACCATAATTTAGCCCAAAAAAAAAAATCAAAAAACTTGTTTTGCATGTCCTAAAATGTCTCCTCTTTTCATACAGGCTGCCGCCCCAAGCAGTTGTTTATGAATAGATTAAAGGAAAACCATTTACCGTCATTTGAAATGTCATTTTTTGCTTTTAAATGTTTCTATACATTCTACAAATCCGCCACTTCACGGGCAGGTTATGGGGACCTCCTAGGCACGATATTTGAAGGAATTTATCGTTTTTATTCTTAACCTTTATTTCATAGAAAACTCACTGTTCCTTTAAAAACTTTTTTTTTTAAAACTTTTTGTTCTTGTTTCCTGTCCCCCAGGGCACTACCCAGACCCCCATACACCTTTTATGGCAAATATCTTGCATATATGCCCTCTTGGAGGGCACTCTAAAATTCAAACTTTCGAGTCCCATTGACTTGCATTGAGTTCGAACTCGAACTTTTGAAATTGTTCGAGTTCGAATGCGAACCGAATACGGGGGTGTTCGGCTCATCACTAATGTACAGTAAATGTCTCTTTAGTGTTTCCTCCAAACTGAGGTCCCTTTCCTTTTCTTCTGCAAAGACTTAACAAAAATATTCATTGAGGCAGTCAGCGAGACTTTTATCCTCTTCTACATACCTTCCTTCCTTTGTTTTTAATCTAACTAATCCTTGTTTTACTTTTCTCATTTATGTATCTAAAAAATGTTTTGTCCCCCTTTTTTACTGACAGAGCTATTTTCTCTTCTGCGTGTGCTTTGGAAGCTCTTATAAATTGCTTTGCCTCTTTCTACCTAATCTTATAGGTTTGCCTTCTTGTCTTCTTCACTCTGAGTTTTTTTATAATTATTGAATACTAACTTTTTGTTCTTTGCTATTTTGGCCACTTCTGTAGAGTACCACAGTGGTTTCTTCCCTTTTTTGTTTTTGCTAACAAGCCGAATGCAATTATTATTATTATTATTATTCTTTATTTATAAAGCGCCAGCATATTCCGCAGCGCTGTACAATAAGCACAGTATAGACAGGGTTACAATACATTGAACAACATTTGACAAACAGTACAGGAGGAGATGAGGGCCCTATTCCCGTAGGCCTGTGGCCTTCAATAATGCCTCATTTAAATAATCCCATTTCTCCTGGACTACCTTTAATCTCCTCCAGTCTGATAATGACTACTTCACACAAAGTCTCATTTTAGAAAAATCTGTTTTTTTATAGTCTAAAACTTTTGTTTTTGTGTGGTGCGGCTCCATCCCTGTTCTTATATTAAACCATACTGACTGGTGATCACTAGCGCCCAAATTTTCACCTACAACAACGTCCGATACCAAACCTCCATTTGTGAGTATTAAATCCAATATGGCCTCTTTACGGGTCGGCTCCTCAACTACTTGTGTTAGAGATAATCCCAGTAGGGAGTTTAGAATATTTGTACTCCTGGTGCACCCAGCGGTTTTGGTTTTCCAGTTCACATCAGGAAGATTAAAGTCCCCCATGATAATAACTTCCCCCTTCATTGCCATTTTGGCTATTTCCTCAAACAGCAGATTATCTAGCTCTTCTACTTGTCCAGGGGGTCTATAGATCACACCTACACGTGCTACTGTATGATTGCCAAATGTTAGCGTAACCCAAACGGACTCTATATTCACCTCGCTCACTTTTATTTGGTTTGTTTTTATGTTGTTTTTTCACATACAGGGCCACTCCTCCGCCTTCCTACCTTCTGTCTTTTTTATATAAAGAGTACCCCGGTATTGTTATGTCCCGGTTATTTTTCTCACTGAACCAGGTCTCAGTAACTGCCACTAAATCTACTTTTTCAGCTGCCATCATTGCCTCCAGTTCATTGATTTTATTGACTAAACTGCGAGCATTTATAGACACGACTCTGAGCTTGTCATTATATACCCCGCATGTTGCTTGCACCCTCAGATTTAGTTTTGGGGGATCGTTTTTTTATCCTTTTGTCCCCCCTCCTAGTTTAAATATTCCTTTGTGAAACCTTTGAACTTCTCAATGAGAACATATGTTCCCCTATGAGTAAGATGCAAACCATCTTTTTTATACATTTCCTTTCTGCTCCAATTAGAGCTATCATGGGACACAAAGCCAAATCCTTGCTCCAGACACCATTCCCGAAGTCACAAATTAAATTCCCTAGTGCGCATCTGCCTATCCTGAATGTTATGCACAGGCAGAACTTCAGAGAATGACACAGTGGATGCAATCTGCTGTATTTCACCTCCAAAAACACTTTTAATACAATGAAACACAGAAACATAGAAAAATGTGGGCAGATAAGAACCTTTCGGCCCATCTAGTCTGCCCAATTACATGGATACTTAACCTGGATTTATCTTTTGTTTAGGATAGCCTTATGCCTATCCCATGCTTGCTTAAATTCAATTACTCTTTTGGCCTCTACCACTTCAACTGGAAGACTGTTCCATGTATCCACCACCCTCTCAGTAAAATAATGCTTCCTGATGTTACTTTTAAACCTTTGCCCTTCTAATCTAATGAGTGTGAAGTTTCTTTAAAGCTGTCATGCTATGTGTGTTAGACAAATTTTTAGTCATTTTTCTGATTTTCATAATGATATTAAAAAACTCAGTTTAACAGCCTGAATCAAAACGTTTAAAATAACTGTTCGTTTGTGTACTAACCTTAATACGCGTCTGAATATTGGAATCATTCAAATATATTGTATGCTTCCTATATTTCAGATTTTTCAATACAGAAATATCGAAAAGCCAAATCATCTGCATTAGCTGCTTCTGAAATATTTCTGAATCCAAATCATCATCAATCAAATCTGCCACACTGAAGTTTTTGGCTGTGCACATATCTACTCTGATGTGTATCCTGTGCACTTCAGTATGATATCTCTCTGAACCAGGACTTTTTATTTTAAACGGGTTTCCAATAAGTGACAATTTAAGAGACCATTAACCATCTTACTAAATTAAACCGGGAGAAAACCAAAAACGGAATGTTAGAAAAAAAATAAAACATAATCTGTGATGCCGGTAAAGTTTGGTAATTATCTTTAGACATCAAAACTATTAAGAGTGTTTGAGAATATTAAACAATAGTAACACCTATATGTAATCTAATATTACATTTCTGTATAATAAGAAACTGTCATTTAATTTAAAACATAACTTAAAATAACAAATTTATGTATTTACTACGTAAAGCCCATAAAGGTCTTCAAAACCCTTCAGGTCATTCTATAATTACATGGAACAGATCAATAACGGCAAATGTTTCGGCTTTATTACTTTACACATATATTGTTCAAGAATGTAACTGTACAGAATGGCATCCTAATTACCACTGGGCTACTCATGATGTGACTTAATTGTACATAGTAGTAAATCATGACAAAAGACTGAGCTATCCAGTATGCATTGAAAAAAGATCATAAATCACCTTAATTACAAGAATTTTCATTAGTGTTAAAACCACATTAAAAAAATTTATTTAAAAAGGGTTTTCTATTTCTCCTGTACTTGGACGGTAGAGTAGACCATCAGTAATCAGCCCCACTTCATGTATAAAACATGAATCCCATGAATGCTATGCTTAGGGTGGATATAGTGACACATCTGTGTCACGATCCCCCACTGGATGAGGTAAATGATCCTCACACACAGCACACTATCCTTTCCCTCCGATCCTTATAGGTGGTCGGTCAATAATATATATCACTATGCTGGTAAATAAACCACCAAGCGTGGGAAATGTTTTAGCCAAGCGTGGGAAATACAGAAAAAACAGGGGTTATGATACCAGGGAATGTCAGGAAGCCAAAATTAAGAGGTCAGTATACCAGAGAGTATCGGAAGCCGTTTGCCAGGGGTTAGTACGCCAGAGAGTGTCGGAAGCCATTTGCCAGGGGTCAGTATGCCAGAGAAAAAAATACAAATAGACAAGGGTAGCTCTAAAGGATAGTGAAACCACGTTAGGGCAATGCTGGTATGCATTGCCTGTGGTTTTAAACCTGGCGGGACCGCGTCATCACGCCCGGCTCCGCCCCCCAGGGTCTCAAGTGTCCGCCGGGATTTCCTTCTTCATTCGGTGCCCGGCCAGCGAGCAGCAAGGATGATGCTGCCGGGCGCCTGAAGACCTTAGCGCGGTACGAGACAATCTGCCTCGGAGATGTAATGTGTCAACCATAAGGCTGCTTGTTGCCACACTTATGCAAAACTGGGAACCCGTTTCCTGCCACATTCCAATTCATCACCTCAGGTGAAGTGACGGCTTCATTCTGGTGCATCATCTCAGGACAACATCGACGATGTTGACATTGCCACATGGAGCATAAATGGCTGCCAGACACCAGAATGGAGGATTAGGAGGATGGCCAGGAAGACATGGAGAAGCAGTGAGAACCCGCAGCTAGGCCTCGGACACTGGGCGAAAAACCTCATCAAATCTGCCATTTCATAGTTAAAATGTTGTACTTTTCCCAGAATTTCATTATAAGGAAATCAACTGCTTTACAAGCCAAGGTAAAAGTGTACATCAAAAAAAAAAAAAAAAAAAAAAAAAATTGGCTTGCCAGGCATCCTGAGGTTTCAATTTTATGGAGGATGAGAAATTGTTCAAGATTGGAAAATTTTGACAGAAGAATTTTAATAGACCTATGCTGAAGAAAGTGATTAGACTAAAAATGAGAAAGGAACAATGATTGGGAAATTAGAACAGAAACCACAGCATGGTAAAAAAATTATTTCTTCCATATTTCACAAATTGAACTCCCAGCACAATATTGTCCAGAAAAATAGTGCAAAAACTTTAGATATTTTTGGGGATAGATGAATTTTCCAAATGGTGGAGAAGAGGAGTAGAGGCAGAAGACTGCATCAATGAAAGATCTGTGTTTTCAAAATGCAAACACTGACAACTTTAGGTTTTTAATGTGGACATGTATTTGGTCTCTATGTCACTGTACGTGTATGTATATATCAAGGGCTTGAGGAGTTGAGGTCTGACCTGACACGCCAAGAGAAACAGTGCTTGAGGCCCAACCTGACACGTGGGGTTAACCTCCCTGGCGGTCTAATTTTTGCAAAATTTTGTGTCTAAAAGCGTTTCAATTTTTATGGAAAGGAAATGTGTTGTATTATATAGTAAGCCTGTATTCTGTAGGAATAAGTCACTGAAATCCGTGCAAGCAAGAGTCTAGTAAACACACGGAGTCAGAAGGTTTGAAACACAAAATAATAAATTATCCAACAAATAATTTTCCAAAATAATGGAAATAAATTATATTCAATAAAATAATCAAACCAAAAACATGCCTCTTTCCTCTGTGTGCTGGGATTCCTGTCCAGATGTACAATCCTTTGCCTATTACACATGCGAGTCATCATATGTAATTTATGTATTGAAATGCCCTTGTGGCTTATTATATGTGGGAGAAACAACAATGAAAATGAAAGAACGTTTCCTGAAACATAAGTCAACCATTAGGACAGGCGCAGGGACCTACCAGTATCGGAGATTTTTCTTGATTGTACACACAATATAGCACAACTAAGATTCCAGATTATTGATCATGTCCCAGTCCTACGACGGGGAGGGGATAGAATTAAACTGTTGAAACAAAAAGAAAAACAGATACATAAACTGGATACGCTATGGCCTAAGGGTCTTAATAGGGAGTTTGATCTACATCTTTGTTATTAGTACTATACCCTTATTGGAGTGCATTACATAGGATTATGATGCATGTTTTGTTAAAAGTCAAATGTATAGATCACATGTCACTTCTTTGTGTCCCCACAGAACTTTCATAAGGTTCCATTGGCACCGCGCTTGATCCTCATACGGTAGAGTATGAGTTCTACATGTTTCACATACATGTAACAATGGTTATTTTATATTATTAAGGTGTTTAGAAACCTCTGTGTAAATTATATATATATATATATATATATGTTGTGGTGGACAATAGGAGACACCCCCTTGCTAAGAGGAGAGTATTGAGATTGGTTGAGAGGGATTTAAAAGGGAGGGTGCTATGTCCCATCTTGTATGTAGGATTAAGGCTCATTGTGGCCGAAACATCACGCTATTTTTTTGGGGAGATGTTACTCCCGTGAATAAACACACACGTTTTAGCTGCCTGAGTCCCGGATTCCTTTTTGACTTGTTGTACGAGAGGGGGGTTTTTGGCACCCTCATTCCCGGAGACTCGGCGCAAGGTGCGGTGGGCTTCCACCATTGAGGATCACGACACTTTTGGATTATCTCAACCTTTAATTCTAGTCTCATTACTTTGGCTACAATATGGATTGTTATTTTCCACTGCTGCATTTATTGATTCCCCTCCCCATCAGTTTTACCCTGGTTACTTGGGCTTGGTGGTTCACTGGGAATGGGTGGGAGGAGGGCAGGCTGAGGTGACAGGTCCAGCTCAGTGTGAAATCAGGGTGTCACGACCACTACGCGCGCTGCTGAGCAAAGACGCCGGGTTAAGCCACTCACTATCTATCCTAGACCCAGATAATCACGCGCGCTTCTCTACCCGTCCCGGCCACACTTTCTCTCATAACAGGCACGTAGAGCACGATATACTGATCCCAGGATTGCAACGCAGTACAAGTCTTCTCCTGAAGCGCGTACTATGTCTCTCACAATCCCGGAGCTCACTTTCTTATTCTATTAGTAACGCTGCCACCAGTCCTCATGGACACTACGCGTGTCGCAACAGGAGACGCAGGGCTTAGCAGCCGCACTATCCTAGACTCGGACAGTGACTACAGATCCCACAATTCCCTGCCGTTTCCTGATGACCGCAACTCGCAATTTCTTATATATAACCGAGCTTAAAGCAAATAGCGTGGATTTCATCAGCCAGAGTCAAAACTTAAATATTTTTTTGTTTATTTATGATAGAAAAATCACAGTGCTTTGTCACATAAAAAATTATAACTAGAATAAATCAATTAATTACACACTACACAGCAAATAAAAGGAAAAGGGGTTAATCACAGAGCCTTACTTATGACGGACTAATCAGTAGCTAGCATCAATGCCTCCTGGAGCCTGGAGGTAGGAACATGGACCGATTAGTCCTCTTTAGAAGCTACCCCAAGTGATCAGCCCCAGCACATTGCCAGTGTTCAGAATTTATACACTTCCTGATCTTTCCAGCCCACCCCCAAATGGCCCAGTGTCCAGCACTACATTTCCCAGAATGCCCTTAAACTCGAGCGCGCTCAGTAGCCTTGTCAATTAATCTTTAATTGCCCAAAAGGTGTCCATCCCCCCCCCACAGGGATCAAGGATGTGCTTCCTGTCTTTGAAGATAGCTTCTAGATCTTGGTGCCGGGCTGGCTTCCAAGGTGTGATTTTCTACGTCAGTGTACAAAAGAAATTCCCTTTTTACAGCTACGTGTTATATCCTCTCCCCAAGGGAGAAAGCTAACCATTTTGATGACATTTCAGCTGTGAACACAGGGATACACTTACCAAATGGCCAGTCACCAATATGAATATAACTCTATATGCAGGAGATATGTATAACCAGGCAGATAGACACATATATACAGGCAGACCCTTATATAGATAGAAATACAGATCTAATTTGCCACACAGGGTACACTCTCTGTGCTGGTCCCCACCTCCTGCCAGCACTTGCTTTGAAGAGTGAGAACCTCTGCTATCTCTAAGCAGCTGCTTCACACTCAGATAGGACTTCTGGCTATGTTGCATAAGATATAAATAGATCTCAAAAAGCTGACAGATGACAGAAAGGCACATTAAAAAGCTAACAATTCTATGAACCATATTACAAAGTTCCATACATTAATCATAAAGAGAAATTGACATCTCAGCAGGGTGAAGTAAAAAAACAAACAAGAATTTATATAGCAGTATTCTGTCCTGTTTAAAACACAATTTTGTGGTTTTATTTCAAAAGAAAACGGGTCCCAGACAAAATCCCTACAAACAGGTTCCCTAATGCCAAAATCCCAACGGCCAACTTCCAAACAGAATATACATGATCAGGTGACCCTTCTAGACCAAGGTTTTTACTTTGGCTTCCCAGATATTTCTGAAATACCTTCTAGATTGTAAGTTCCCACGAGAATAGGGCCCTCGTTTCCTCCTGTACTGGTTTATCAAAATGTTCAGTCTCAGTGTATTGTAACCTTGTCTGTATCGTGCCCATTGTTCAGCACTGCAGAATATGCTGGCGCTATATAAATAATAGTAACTCATGATTCTCTGACCAACTATTGCATTCAAAACAATTCTGGGAATTTTAGACAATCAACATCTGGGGGGCTGGACTTTGAGATCACTGCTCTTAAATCTGCATTTGTGCTATGATTTTTATCTACTGATCAATCAACAGTTTCGTTAGCGAGTGCAAAAAAACAAAAATAACATTAACCCTACCCCCGACATTCCGACCACTTGCCCCAAATCCTAATTCTTACCATAACGCAGTGTAAACTCAAGCCTAAACCTTTCCCTGGGATAAGGGACATAGAAAGTGGCGGCAGATAAGAACCTTTCGGCCCATCTAGTCTGCCCAATTACATGGATACTTTACCTGGATTTATCTTTTGTTTAGGATAGCCTTATGCCTATCCCATGCCTGCTTAAATTCAATTACTGTTTTGGCCTCTACCACTTCTACTGGAAGACTGTTCCATGTATCCACCACCCTCTCAGTAAAATAATGCTTCCTGATGTTACTTTTAAACCTTTGCCCCTCTAATCTAAGACTATGTCCTCTTGTTTTGCACCTTTGTTTGTTTCCTTTTAAATTTACTCCCTTCCTTTACCTTGTGAATTCCCTTTACGTATTTAAATGTTTCTATCATATCTCCTCTTTTTTCCAAGCTATACATGTTAAGATCATTAAGCCTTTCCTGGTAACTTTTCTCCTTCAAGCCGTACACCATTTTAGTAGCCCCTCTCTGAACTCTAAGATGTCTATATCGTTCTGGAGATACGGTCTCCAGTACTGCACACAGTACTCCAAGTGAGGTCTCACCAGTGCTCTGTACAGTGGCATGAGCACAAGGGATGTGCATTTCGGGTTTCGGAATTTTCACGAAATTTCCCGATTCTTGTCTTCCGATTCGGCCGAATTTCTGAATCGGATCGGACTCGAAAACCGATAGATCCGAAAAGTTTTCCGAGCCGAAACGAAAAAATTTCGGAATTTTCGAATGGAATTGAAATGTGTCAAATCGAAATTTATTTTTGCTCTATTCATGATTTCGGTTCCATTCGTGATTTCGGTTCCATTTCGGTAATTCTGGACATCGTATATTTAACTATTATCGGTTATATCGCTGATTCAGTAAATTTTGTATTTGTAAATGCGTATCACTTGTTTCTTGTGGCATTCGGGTCAGTTTAGCGTTTTTTAAATCGTTTTGTTCATTTTTTTTGTTCCTTGGCTTTCATACCATTTTAATATGATTAAATAAAGTTGTGAAATGTATATTCAATTATTCATAAGAAAAAAAGGATCTTTATTTAATAAAAAAAAACACGATAGAATCGCCAGAATTATCGTAGACACTTTGAAACGAGAACAGACGTTCCGAAAAAACGAAAATTTCCGAAAGGGCGATACAAAAAACGAGCAAAGTGACCCGAAAATACGAAAAATGGTTGATATTCTGGAAAAAAAAAAAAGGTACACGAAAAACGATCCGAACCGAATCGAAACAGAAATCAGTCGAAACGAGCCGAATCGAAAAGTTTAAACATCCGAACAAATCGAACCGAACCAAAAAAAAAAATTGGTGCACAAGCCTAATGAGCACTTCCCTTTTCCTACTGCTAATACCTCTCCCTACACAACCAAGCATTCTGCTAGCATTTCCTGCTGCTCTATTACATTGACTACTTACCCTTAGATCCTCTGCAATAATAACCCCTAAATCCCTTTGCTCCGATGTTGAGGTTAGGACTTTATCAAATATTCTATATTCAGCTCTTGGGTTTTTACGTCCCAGGTGCATTATCTTGCACTTATCCACATTAAAACTCAATTGCCACAGCTCCGACCATTTTTTTAGTTTACCTAAATCATTTGTCATTTGGCTGATCTCTCCAGGAACGACAACCCTGTTACAAATCTTTGTGTCATCAGCAAAAAGACATACTTTGCCATTAATACCTTTTGCAATATCACTAATAAAAATATTAAAGAGAATGGGTCCAAGTACTGACCCCTGAGGTACCCCACTGGTAACAAGACCATGCGCCGAATAAACTCCATTTACCACAACCCTCTGTTGCCTGTCACTCAGCCACTGCCTAATCCAGTCAACAATATTGGAATCCAAGCTCAAAGATTGCAATTTATTGATAAGCCTTCTATGTGGAACAGTATCAAAAGCCTTACTGAAATCTAAATAAGCAATGTCTACTGCACCACCTGTGTCTATTATTTTTGTTACCCAATCAAAAAAATCAATAAGATTAGTTTGGCATGATCTCCCTGAGGTAAACCCATGTTGTTTCTGATCCTGTAATCTAGGTGTTTTTAGATGTTCAACAATCCTTTCCTTTAACATGGTTTCCATTAATTTCCCCACTACTGACGTAAGACTAACTGGCCTATAGTTCCGATTCCTCCCTACTACCCTTGTAAATGGACACAACATTTGCTAATTTCCAGACTTCTGGGACGACTCCCGTTAACAGTTTTGCTGTTACACCACTGAGCTCTTTTAATAACTTAGGGTGGATCCCATCAGGCCCCATTGACTTATTTGGCTTTACTTTAGAATCCAGGTTGATTTTGCTACTGTTACTACGGTCTCAAATTATTTCTCTATATAACACCGTTTATTTTGATGAATTATTTTGTTTAATGATATATAATAGTCTCATTTTAGTGATTCTATTAGAAATGCATATTCATGAGAGGGTTGGGTCTCTATTTTTTTAATCACCTACACAACTGCCTCATTTAAAAAATATATACATAATAGCTTTTACCCGCGGCTTCGCTCGCGTGGATTTTAGGATTTGTTAAAATTGTTTTTTAAAAGACACAAGGTTTTTTTGGTAGAACCCCCCTTCCCCCCCCCCACCTTGGGATTTTTGGAAAATTGTAAAACACGTGTTTTTTTTTTTTCAAGAAGAATGTAAGTGCCAAAATTCACACCTGTAACATCTTTGGTTTTTGAAATATAGGTATACTGATAAACGTATTCACATCCCTTTCCCCCACCCCCCTTAACTGGATTTTCGGAAAATGGTAAAACAAGTTTTTTTCTTTGTACGAAGATTTTAAATATCGAATTTCACACCTGTAACATCATTGGTTTTTGAAATATAGGTATAGTGATAAAGGTATTCATCCCCCTTTTTGCCCCCCACTGGATTTTTGGAAAAAATGGTAAGATACGTGTTGTTTTATTTTCAAGACGAATCTAAATACCAAGTTTTACGTCTGTAACATCTTCTGTTTTTGAGATATAGGTATCCTGTTGAAAAGTATTCACCCCCCTTTTTTCACCCACCACGTGGGATTCTTGGAAAATGGTAAAACATGTGTTTTTTTTATTTTTCAAGAAGATTGTAAGTGCCAGATTTCACACCTGTAACATCTTTGGTTTTTTGAAATATAGGTATACTGATAAAAGTATTCAACCCCCCTTTTTTGCCCCCTCCCACAGAATTTTTGGAAATTGGTAAAATAGGTGTTTTTTTTGTTTCTCAAGAAGAATCTAAATACCAATTTTCACGTATGTAACATCTTCTGTTTTTGAGATATAGGTATCCTGATTAAAAGTATTCAGACCCCCTTTTTTTCACCCCCCACTTGGGATTTTTGGAAAATGGTAAAAACAGCTGTTTTTATTTTTCACGAAGATTGTAAATACCAAATTTCACGTCTGTAACATCTTTGGTTTTTGAAATATAGGTCTAATGATAAAAATACTCAGACTCCTTTCCCCCGACCCCCCCCTCCCCAATTGGATTTGTGGGAAATGGCAAAAAACAGGTTTGGTTTTTTTCACGAAGATTGTAAATACCAAATTCCACACCTGTAACATCTTCGGTTTTTGAAATATAGGTATACTGATAAAAGTATTCAACCCCCCTTTCCCCCCCAAAGAATTTTCAGAACATGAAAAATAAAACAACACGTATTTTACCAAGACTAATCTAAATACCAATTTTCAGGACTGTAACATCGTCTGTTTTGGAGATACAGGTATCCCGTTTAAAATATTCAACCCCCTTTTATCGCCCCCCCAATTGGATTTTTGAAAAACGGTAAAATACGTGTTTTTTTATTTTTCAAGGAGAATCTAAATACCGATTTTCATGTCTCTAACAGCTATAGGTATCGTGTTTAAAATAGTCAACCCCCTTATGGGTGGATTTTCCAATATTCCTTCCTTAGTTGGTGCCCACATCATAAAAACAGTGCACCTTCAAAATTTCACTTTCCTAGGTTAAACGGTTTCAGCTGGGCGTTGATGAGTCAGTCAGTCAGGACTTTCGCGTTTATATATAGATGTATTTAACCCCCCATTTTGGCCCCCTTATGGAATTTTAAGAAAATGGTAAAATACGTGGTTTTTTTATTTTTCAAGACGAATCTAAATTCCGATTTTCACGTCTGTAACATCTTCTGATTTTGAGCTATAGGTATCCTGTTTAAAATATTCAACCCCCTTTTCACCCCCTTAGGAGCGGAGTCTCCAAAAATCCTTGCTTAGTGGGTGCCCACATCATAAAAACAGTGCACCTTCAAAATTGCACGTTCCTAGGTTAAATGGTTTCAGCTGGGCGGTGAGGAGTCAGTCAGGACTTTCGCGTTTATGATAAAAGTATTCAACCCCCCTTTTTGCCCCCCCCCCAAGGAATTTTCAGAAAATGGTAAAATAAGTGTTTTTTTATTTGACAAGATGAATCTAAATACCGATTTTCACATCTGTACCATCTTCTGTTTTTAAGATAAAGGTATCCTGTTTAAACCATTTAAAATATTCAACCCCCTTTTTCGCCCCTCCCAGTCAAATTTTTGAAAAAAAGGGTAAAATACCTGCTTTTTTATTTTTCAAGACGAATCTAAATACCGATTTCCACATCTGTAACATCTTCTGTTTTTGAGCTATAGGTATCGTGTTTAAAATATTCAACCCCCTTTTTCACCCCCTTAGGGGCGCAGTTTCCAAAAATCCTTCCTTAGTGGGTGCCTACATCATAAGAACAGTGCACCTTCAAAATTTCACGTTCCTAGGTTAAATGGTTTCAGCTGGGCGTTGATGAGTCAGTCAGTCAGTCAGTCAGTCAGTCAGTCAGGACTTTCGCGTGATATATATATATATATATATATATATCACGACAAGGCTACTGAAAAATCAGAGGTAGATGACAAATTGTACTGGATCATGGACATTCAGAATTGTAAAAACTAATTTTACGCTGTTATTAACAATAATGTTAGAGTACGAAAAACAACTTCAATGAAATTTCCTAGATTGTTAAATGTTTACCACATCGAAAAACATACACACCAAAGACAGACAATGCTCCAGGCTACACATTCCTTTCTAAAGGGAATTTTATTTGCCATCATACCAGCATCTGCAATATCCATTAACAGGATTCAAGGATAAAACTTTAAATATGTTGAATTGTATCTTTCAGTACAATTTCTTTCATAGACAATTGTATGTTGCTTATCACAGTGAACAAAGCATTAAAGCACATCTCTCCCCAAACAATTCACAAGGACATTTATTTCAAGATTTTATGATGCTTACCAAGATGTCCTCAAAGGAATTTCAAACTAACCATCACATAAATATTACACAATTCATGGAACTGGTAACTAGACATCTCATACAAGACTAGACGTTATATTCCTTTAAAACGTCTTTAGAGATAATAGATTTAAAATCTAACCTTTTCTGTCAAACACAGCTTCAATAAACTTCAACGTATATATTTTTGTAGAATTAAAACTATGAAAAAATACATAAATAATTGTCGGCATGGTTTGGAGCTCAAAGATGAAAATTGTGCAATATGTACAGGAAAAATAAATTTACTTAAAGGGCTTTTCAAAGAGCACCGAACTTGCCACCGAATTGCACCAAACGGTGCAATTTTGTGGCAGTTCAGCTATTCAGAAAGCTGTAGAGTTGCCAAATACTGGCGAATTGACAGCAAAATACAGTGCAGTTAGACGCAGATAGCTGCAATTTGGCGGTCTTCAACAGCCGTGAAATTGTCCCATACAGAAGTAATGGTTAATCTATTCAGAGAACACCGAACTGCACTGAAATGCCCTGATTTTCGGTTGTTTAGTTCAACAGGTTTAACCCCTTCACTACTGAGATCGAGATATCAAAGGCTTCAAAATGGCACAGTGTCTAAAGTCCAAAAACAAATGAAATTTGTTTGCTGCAAAGGAATTTCGTCTTCTTTTGGGCTGCAGAAGGCGCCCCTAAAGTTTTAGCCCTGTGGGCATAATGCTCAAATGAACCAAAACTGTAAAATTGTGTAAAAAAAATGTCCTGACATCGGTCTTTCAGCAGCCGATGCAGGGAACACAGGCTGCAACTGTAACTCAATTTGGCAGTAGAAGGCACCATCTATTGGCCAAATAGTGTATATCTTACTGCGATAACCTGAGTATATGCCTATATAAGTCCTTAATGTATAAATAACCCCTTCGCTGCTGAGTCATTTCATGCCTGTGTGCTGAGCTCATTACCGGTTTCGCTCATGTTTAAATGCAATTTGAAGCTACATCTTATTATATGACCCAGACATATTATATATCGTTCCTTCCGGCAGACTCGGCAGATTCATAATATATCATATTTATATGTATGTCATATCCTGCCTGAATTTTATAACAAAAAATGCAATAAAATTTGAATTTTCAATCATCTACAGTGTGTAAAGTTTTTTTTCCACATTTTATCATGCGAGTGTTTGCGGTTATATTTTCTATGGGGTGCACTTGAACAAAAATTAGAAATGGGGACTCACATTTTTTAGAGGGGAAATCACGTGATTTTTAGCAAATGCCCCCATAGAAAAAGTCGTTCATGCAGCATCAAATTATAATTGAAATGGGAACAATATTGCTGCATTAACCTCCCTGGTGGTATTCCCGAGTGTGACTCAGGGTTAAATTTCACTACCGCGAACAGTAACCCCGAGCCACACTCGGGCTGGATGCATACTCGCCTCCTCCTGCACTCCCTGGCTGTCCCCCGCAGTGTGATCACAGCGAGTTGCTTCCTGGTAAGGCTCCCTGCGAGTCACACGATGCAGGGGGGCGGGACCAGGCAGCAAACTGAAAAAAAATAATACACTGTATTCCAAGGTTTATGAACGGCCACTAGGTGGCACTACAAGATAAGAAACAGACCATACATAGTTTCACCCTTGTTTTCAGACAGATTTCAGTGTTTTTTGTTTTATTTTATTGAATATCATAATTATTTTTGGGATAATAAATTATTATGTCGTGTTTCAAACTTTAATCGGACTCCGTGTATTTACTATTTATTTTATTTATTTATAAAGGATTTTACCAGTAAGGACTCTTGCTTGCACGAATTTCAGTACGTGATTCCTAATTATTACAGGCTAACTATGTACAAAAACACGTTTCTTTAATAAAAAAAAAATTGAGACGCTTTTACACACAAAATTTTGAAATAAATTAGATCGCCAGGGAGGTTAACAAAAAAAAAATATATATATATATTTTTTTATTATTTCCTATTCTTCTTCGAAGTCCATGCCTCTTCCACCCCACACCCTTACGTGTTGTGGTAATCTACCACCCCCTGTCTATCCTGGACCATTTATGGAACATTTCTCAGCCTGGCTCCCTTACTCTCCTGACATTCCATCTCTCATCCTTGGAGATTTTAACATTCTCAAATCGAACAACCCTCATACCTCCAAACTGCTCTCTATCCCCTCCTCCTTGGGCCTCACACAGTGGTCCAACGCTATCCAAAAAGCTGGCAACACCTTGGACCTTACTTTCTCTGGACTCTGCACGGTTTCAAACTTTTCTAAAAACACACCTCTTCCCCTTTCCGATCACCAACACCTTTCCTGGAACCTTCTCCTGCCACCTACCCAGCCTTCAGCTTCTACCCCCCCCTCCAATTCAACCTCAAAGGCACCTTGGTGCCCTGAAACCTAAGCTACTCTCCTACTTGAACTCACTCCTACCACTATCCGTCGCACACGAAAATACACAAGATATCTTTGTGGCTGGAGGAAGTCTCACACTTATGCTTCGTCCCTTCTGTCTCGCTTTATCTCTCGCTAAATAATCTTATTTCTGGTCCCTTATCTCAACCTTTTTTCAGGATTCTAGATATGGTTTCAAACTTGCAATCTGTTAATGTGCCCCACTTTCACAAGCTTCCACGGACCTCACTGCTGTTAGCTTTGCTGACTACTTCACCAATAAGATTATTAAATTTACAGGGCTATTCAGAGGTGAAAACCTTGGAGAATTGCCAGGAGAATGAACAATCTAGACCAAATAGCTCATTTGGAAAGGGAGATAAATGGGAGATTTTTTCTGGTTTGACTATTTTGACCTAGAATTTTCAATTCTCCAGTCATTCTAATTTCAATTCTAATCTAATCTCTATATATATATACGCAGCACCCCTTCTCTTATGTAGCCCTGATGTGTAGCTTTACAGATACATGACACAGGTTTACGCAACGTTATGCCTCTCAGCTAATTTTTTTTTTTTTGTGAAAGGATTTTACCAGGAAGGATACATTGAGATTTCTCTCGTTTTCAAGTATGTCCTGGGTGGCGAGTATGTACCATTAGGTGTCTTGCCAAGGACACTTACTGGAGAGGTTGCTCGAACCCATGACTCCACAGGCTCTCTCCATGCAGAGCGGTGACATTACCTCTACTCCACCCAGCCGGTACCCTCTTAGGCTCCTTAAGAAAATAGTACATATAAACTGCAATAGCAGTGAGGGAGGTGGAGACGGTCACTTGCATATTACCATAATATTTTTTTTTTTTTTAAAAAAGGCTAACTTTTTTAGCTCATACACACTGCACATCACTGGCTTTATTGCTGTGGCGTTCTGTGATACGCTCATATACACTGCACATTACTGTGTCACAGAGCTCAGCAATACAACTTGTGCTGTGTGTTTTGAGTGCATCACAGAATCCACAGCACTCCCACACTATACCAGCCCCCACCCCAAACAAGGCAACCCCCACTCCCCACCACACACACTTCGAGCCGCCGCCCCACCCAACACACACACACTTCCAGCTGCCCCACCACACACACTGCCAATCTCTGGCAATCACCCCCCTTCCCACTCTGGCAGCTCTCGCCGCTTCCCACTCTGGCAGCTCCCCCCCTAACCACACACAGTTCCAGCCGCCCCACGGCGCACGCACACACACACACACACACAAACTTCCAGCCGCCCCACCACACACACACACACACGCACTTCCAGCCGCCCCACCACACACACACACTTCCAGCCGCCCCACCACACACACACACTTCCAGCCGCCCCACCACACACACACTTCCAGCCGCCCCACCACACACACACTTCAGCCGCCCCACCACACACACACACACTTCCAGCCGCCCCACCACACACACACACACTTCCAGCCGCCCCACCACACACACACACACACTTCCAGCCGCCCCACCACACACACACACACTTCCAGCCGCCCCACCACACACACACACACTTCCAGCCGCCCCACCACACACACACACACTTCCAGCCGCCCCACCACACACACACACACTTCCAGCCGCCCCACCACACACACACACACTTCCAGCCGCCCCACCACACACACACACACTTCCAGCCGCCCCACACACACACACACTTCCAGCCGCCCCACCACCACACACACACTTCCAGCCGCCCCACCACACACACTTCCAGCCGCCCCACCACACACACACACACTTCCAGCCGCCCCACCACACACACACACACACTTCCAGCCGCCCCACCACACACACACTTCCAGCCGCCCCACCACACACACACTTCCAGCCGCCCACCACACACACACTTCCAGCCGCCCCACCACACACACACTTCCAGCCGCCCCACACACACACTTCCAGCCGCCCCAACACACACACACTTCCAGCCGCCCCCACACCACACACACACTACCAGCCGCCCCACACCACACACACACACACTTCCAGCCGCCCCACCACACACTTCCAGCCGCCCCACCACACACACACTTCCAGCCGCCCCACCACACACACCACTTCCAGCCGCCCCACCACACACACCACTTCCAGCCGCCCCACC
This sequence comes from Leptobrachium leishanense, assembly GCA_009667805.1. NCBI lineage: Eukaryota > Metazoa > Chordata > Amphibia > Anura > Megophryidae > Leptobrachium > Leptobrachium leishanense. The sequence continues at coordinate 121,520,889 of CM019067.1, read as the reverse complement.
ACACCACCACTTCCAGCCGCCCCACACCCAACACACACACCACTACAGCCGCCCCACCACACACACACACACTTCCAGCCGCCCCACCAACACACACACTTCCAGCCGCCCCACCACACACACACTTCCAGCCGCCCCACCACACACACACTTCCAGCCGCCCCACCACACACCACACTTCCAGCCGCCCCACCACACACACACTCCAGCCGCCCCACCACACACACACTTCCAGCCGCCCCACCACACACACACTTCCAGCCGCCCCACCACACACACACTTCCAGCCGCCCCACCACACACACACTTCCAGCCGCCCCACACCACACACACTTCCAGCCGCCCCACACCACACACACACACTACCAGCCGCCCCACACCACACACACACACTACCAGCCGCCCCACACCACACACACACCCACACACACTACCACCCGCCCCACACACCCACACAACCACACACACACACACACACACTACCACCCGCCCCACACACCACCACCACACACAACACACACACACACTACCACCCGCCCCACACACCACACACACACACACACACACTACCACCCGCCCCACACACCACACACACACACTTCCAGCCGCCCCACCACCCACACTGCCCATCTCCGGCATTCACCCCCTTCCCACTCCGGCAGCTCCCCCCTAACCACACACAGTTCCAGCCGCCCCACACCACACACACCCACACACACTTCCAGCCGCCCCGCCACACACACACACACACTTCCAGCCGCCCCACCACACACACACTTCCAGCCGCCCCACACCACACACACCCACACACACTTCCAGCCGCCCCGCCACACACACACACACACACTTCCAGCCGCCCCACCACACACACACTTCCAGCCGCCCCACCACACACACACACTTCCAGCCGCCCCACCACACACACACACTTCCAGCCGCCCCACACCACACACACTACCAGCTGCCCCACACCACACACACACACACACACTACCAGCCGCCCCACACCACACACCACACCACACTACCAGCCGCCCCACCACACACACACACACACACACACACACACACTTCCAGCCGCCCCACCACCCACACTGCCCATCTCCGGCATTCACCCCCTTCCCACTCCGGCAGCTCCCCCCTACACCACACACAGTTCCAGCCGCCCCACACCACCACACACACCCACACACACTTCCAGCCGCCCGCCACACACAGCTAGCCCCGCCACACACACACACAGCTAGCCCCGCCCCACACACACACAGCTAGCCCCGCCCCACACACACACACAGCTAGCCCCGCCCCCCCACAACACACACAGCTAGCCCCGCCCCCACACACACACAGCTAGCCCCGCCCCACACACACACACACAGCTAGCCCCGCCACCCACACACACACAGCTAGCCCCGCCACCCACACACACACACAGCTAGCCCCGCCACCACACACACACACACACACCTAGCCCCGCCCCACACACACACACACACACACAGAGCTAGCCCCGCCACCCACACACATACACAGCTAGCCCCGCCACCCACACACACACACAGCTAGCCCCACCCCACACACAGCTAGCCCCGCCACACACACAGCTAGCCCCCCACACACACCAGCTAGCCCGGCCCCACACACAGCTAGCCCCGCCCCACACACAGCTAGCCCCGCCCCACACACAGCTAGCCCCGCCACACACACAGCTAGCCCGGCCCCACACACAGCTAGCCCCGCCCCACACACAGCTAGCCCCGCCCCACACACAGCTAGCCCCGCCCCACACACAGCTAGCCCCGCCCCACACACAGCTAGCCCCGCCCCACACACAGCTAGCCCCGCCCCACACACAGCTAGCCCCGCCCCACACACAGCTAGCCCCGCCCCACACACAGCTAGCCCCGCCCCACACACAGCTAGCCCCGCCCCACACACACTTCCAGCCAGTGGCGTAACTAGAAACCTGAGGGCCCCGGTGCAAGAATCCATGACGGGCCCCCCCCCAAAGAAATATCCATAATTTTAACTTTTTTTTATTATTGAAGGATAAAAAAAAAATAAAAAAAAAGTACACCATTTATATTTACAGTTGTGTTCAAAATTATTCAACCCCCACTGAAATTGAGTGTTTTGGCCAGTTTGACATTGATTTTGATCATTCAGTCATCTTGCTTACAATTAAATCAAAGAGGCACGTGTAGGTCAGACAAATATAACATAACATTTATAATGAAATAACCACAAATGTCTTTTCTGTGCTCACATCATTATCAGTTTTATTCAACCCCCAAGTGACATTCAATCTTAGTACTTAGTACAACATCCTTTTACAGTTATAACAGCTTTTAAACGTGAAGCATAGCTTGACACAAGTGTCTTACAGCGATCTACGGGTATCTTCGCCCATTCGTCATGGGCAAAAGCCTCCAGTTCAGTCACATTCTTAGGCTTGCACACTGCAACTGCTTTCTTTAAGTCCCACCAGAGGTTCTCAATCGGATTTAAGTCAGGTGACTGCGATGGCCACTCCAAAATGTTCCAGCCTTTAATCTGCAACCATGCTCTAGTGGACTTGGAGGTATGCTTAGAATCATTGTCCTGTTGAAAGGTCCAACATCTCCCAAGCCTCAGGTTTGTGACGGACTGCATCACATTGTCATCCAATATCTCCTGGTACTGAAGAGAATTCATGGTACCTTGCACACGCTGAAGCTTCCCTGTACCTGCAGAAGAAAAACAGCCCCAAAGCATGATTGACCCCCGCCATGCTTCACAGTAGGCAAGGTGTTCTTTTCTTCATAGGCCTTGTTCTTCCTCCTCCAAACATAGCGTTGATCCATGGGCCCAAACAGTTCTAATTTTGTTTCTTCAGTCCACAGAACACTATCCAAAACTTCTGTGGTTTGTCCACATGACTTTTGGCAACTGCAGTCGACTCTTCTTATTCTTTGGAGACAGCGAGGGGTGCGCCTGGGAGTTCTGGCATGGAGGCCTTCATTACGCAGTGTGCGCCGTATTGTCTGAGCTGAAACTTCAGTACCCACATCTAACAAATCTTTTCTCAGTTCCTCAGCAGTCACACGGGGACTTTTCACCACTCTACGCTTCAGGGAGCGCATAGCAGTCAAAGTCAGCATCTTCTTTCTGCCACGACCAGGTAGCGTTTCAACAGTGCCCTTTGCCTTGAATTTGCGAATGATGCTTCCTATGGTCTCTCTTGTTATGTTTAACATCTTTGCAATCTTCTTATAGCCATTGCCCTTCCTGTGAAGAGTAATCACCTCTTCTCTGGTCTTCCTGGACCATTCTCTTGACTTCACCATGTTTGTAACCACACCAGTAAATGTCTAGAAGGAGCTGAGTATCACAGTCATTTTAAAGCTGCCTAATTGGTGCTTATTATGCTTTATTGCTGCTCCGTGACATCCACAGGTGTTTTCAATACCTGATTGAAAACACTTGAATGAACCTCTGTTCTTCAGAGTGGTAGTCTTTAAGGGGTTGAATAATTGTGTCAATGAAGAATTCACAAAAGAAACATTTACTACTGTATTACAAAACCAATTGATGTCATTTTAGTTGCATATGGTTCTTTAAAAAGTCCTTGTAGGATTTCATTTTGAATACAATTACAAATGTACACTAAATTCCCTAAAACCCTTTACAGCATTGGAGGTTGAATAATTTTGAACACAACTGTATATGACAGCTAATAGTATGCAAGCTCTTTAGGCATGGAGCTAATGTTGTATCTATTGAGATAATCAAAATTATTAAAATGTTACAGCCAAGTGCGGCAAATGTTACAGTCAAGTGCGGTAAATGTTACAGCCAAGTGCGGAAAACAGAATCAGCCTGAATCTCAAACGGAATGCAATTGGCATGGTAGACACAGCCCCCCCTAATGCAGGAGCCAGGAGGCCACCTTATTGAAAGGGCTCCCCCCCTAATGCTTTGATTTTTGAACATAATTACCTGAGAGTCAGGTGGCGTGCTGCTGATGTGTGGCCTCAGCCCTCAGGAGAGACAGTGACTGTCACAGGCAGAGTCTGCTGCAGCGGTACAGTGGTGGCGCCAGCCAGGCCCAGCTGAATTCAATGAAGTGATCCATGTGTGGAGTGGATAAGGAATCGGTCTCGGAATGTCAGTGACTAACCACTGACTGGGTCGGCTCAGAGTGGGTGAGTGGGAGGCAATTGGACAATCAGTCAGTCAGTGACTGTCACAGGCAGGCAGGGCACGCCACGGGAGTCTGCTGCTGGTCAATGTGGTGGACCGCGTGGGTCACTCACGGGTGCCAGACACTCATTGACAGTCAGTGACAGGCAGCAGTGTGACTAAGTGGACTGGCTGGACTGGAGGAGTCTGGAGACGCCCGGGAGTCGGGAGAAGAAGCGTTCTGGCCGGCTGCGAGGAAGAGAACTTCCGGCCGCGCATGGATTCCAGATCGGCCCGCTCGCTGTCTCCTTGGCCGCGCCCACACACACATGGACACACGTGCGGGCGGAGGCGGAGCAGGCGAGCGAGCAGGGAAAGGGGGAGGAACTTAATCATCAGGAAGGATGAGTGAGTGACGCTGCTGCAAAAAATAGTGTGCTGGTGACTAGCCACCCAACTTCTCCCCAAGCGAGTAGTGGGCCCCCTCAAGTGGCGGAATTGCCAGGGCCGGTCGCAGTTGCGACCGCTGTGACCCTGGTAGTTCCGCCACTGCTTCCAGCCGCCACCCACACACACACACACTTCCAGGCGCCCCACACACACACACACACTTCCAGGCGCCCCACACACACACACACACACACACACACACCACACACTACCAGCCGCCCCACACCACACACACACACACTACCAGCCGCCCCACCACACACACACACACACTACCAGCCGCCCCACACCACACACACTCCAGCTGCCCCACACCACACACACTCCAGCTGCCCCACACCACACACACTCCAGCTGCCCCACACCACACACACACTCCAGCTGCCCCACACCACACACACTCCAGCTGCCCCACACCACACACACTCCAGCTGCCCCACACCACAACACACTCCAGCTGCCCCACACCACACACACTCCAGCTGCCCCACACCACACACACTCCAGCTGCCCCACACCACACACACTCCAGCTGCCCCACACCACACACACTCCAGCTGCCCCACACCACACACACTCCAGCTGCCCCACACCACACACACTCCAGCTGCCCCACACCACACACACTCCAGCTGCCCCACACCACACACACTCCAGCTGCCCCACACCACACACACTCCAGCTGCCCCACACCACACACACTCCAGCCGCCCCACCACACTCACTTTCAGCTGCCCCCACTTCACTTCCAGCTGCCCCCACTTCACTTCCAGCTGCCCCCACCACACACACACACTGTCAAACTCCGGCATCCCCCCTTCCCACTCTGGCAGCTCCCCCCCTTCCCACTCTGGCAGCTCCCCCCCCCTTCCCACTCTGGCAGCTCCCCCCCCCTTCCCACTCTGGCAGCTCCCCCCAGTCACACACACACTGCCACCCACCCCCACTATGGCAGCTCCCCCCCTCCCCACTATGGCAGCTGCTCCCCTCCCCACTATGGCAGCTGCTCCCCTCCCCACTATGGCAGCTGCTCCCCTCCCCACATGCAGCTGCTTCCTCCCCACTCTGGCAGCTGCTCCCCTCCCCACTCTGGCAGCTGCTCCCCTCCCCACTCTGGCAGCTGCTTCCCCTCCCCACTCTGGCAGCTGCTCCCCGGAACACCCACTCTGCAGCTCCCCCCAGTACACACACTGCCACCCCCCCATCTGGCAGGCTCCCCCCCTCCCCACTCTGGCCGCTGCTCCCCTCCCTCTGGCAGCTCGCTCCGGACACCACTCTGGCAGCTCCCCCCCTTCCATCTGGCAGCTGCCACTCTTCCAGCCGCCCCCACACACACACTTCCAGCCGCCCACCACACACACTTCCAGCCGCCCCACCCAACACATACACTTCCAGCCGCCCCACATACACTTCCAGCCGCCCCCACACACACCCACACACTTCCACGCCCCACCACCCACCACACACTTCCAGGTCGCCCCACACACCGCCACACACTTCCAGCCGCCCACCACACCCACACCACTCCAGCGCCACCACACCCCACACACTTCCAGCCGCCCCACACACACCAACACACTTCCAGCCGCCCCACCACACACACACTCTCCAGACGCCCCACCACACACACTTCAGCCGCCCCACCACACACTTCCAGCCGCCCCACCACACACTTCCAGCCGCCCCACACCACAACACTTCCAGCCGCCCCACCACACACACTTCAGCCGCCACCACACACACTTCCAGCCGCATCCACCACACACACTTCCAGCCGCCCCCCCACACACCCACACCTTCCAGCCGCCCATCACACACACACCACACACTTCTACCCGCCCCACCACACCCCCACAACACTTCCAGCCGCCACCACACACCACACACTTCCAGCCGCCCCACCACACACTTCAGCCGCCCCCCACACACCACACCACTGTCCAGCCGCCCCACACACCCCACACTTCCAGCCGCCCACACACCCACACCACTTCCAGCCGCCCCACCACACCCCACACACTTCCAGCCGCCCCACCACACCCCACACAATTCAGCGCGCCCCACCACACAACTTCCAGCCGCCCCACCACACCCTCACACACTTCTAGCCGCCCCACCACACCCCCACACCTTTCAGCCGCCCCACCAACAACCCCCAACACTTCCAGCCGCCCCACACCCCACACACTTCCAGCCGCCCCCAACACAACCCACAACACTTCAGCCGCCCACCACACACCCACACACTTCCAGCCGCCCCCCACCACACACACTTCCAGCCGCCCACCACACACACCTTCCAGCCGCCACACACACACTTCCAGCCGCCCCACCACACACACTTCCAGCCGCCCCCACACACACTCAACACTCCTAGCCGCGCCCAACCACACACCCCACACCTTCTACCCGCCCCACCCGCCACACCTTCCAGCCGCCCCCCCACACCCCCACACCTTCCAGCCGCCCCACCACACACTTCCAGCCGCCCCCACCACACACCAACACTTCCAGCCGCCCCAACACCACACACTTCAGCCGCGCCCACACATCCACACACTTCCAGCCGCCCCACACACACCCCCACACTTCACCGCCCCACAACCACACACTTCCAGCCGCCCCCACCACCCCCCACACACTTCCAGCCGCCACCACACACCTCCAGCCGCTCCACCACACACGTCCAGCCGCTCCACCACACACCCACACACTTCCAGGCGCCCACCACACACCCCCCACTTCCAGCCGCCCCACCTACACCTTCCAGCCGCTCCACCACCACCCACACACTTCCAGGCGCCCACCACACACCCACTACTTCCAGCCGCCCCACCACACACTTCCAGCCGCCCCACCACACACCCACACACTTCCAGCCGCCCCACCACACACCCACACACTTCCAGACGCCCCACCACACACACACACACTTCCAGCCGCACCACACACACACACACACTTCCAGCCGCCCACCACACCCCACACACTTCCAGCCGCCCCACACACCCACACACTTCCAGCCGCCCCACACACCACACACTTCCAGCCGCCCACCACACCCCAACACTTCCAGCGCCCCCCACACACCTCCAGCCGCCCCACCACACACCTCCACCGCTCCACCACACAACCCACACTTCCAGGCGACCCACCACACACCCACCCACTTCCAGCCGCCCCACCCAACACTTCCAGCCGCTCCACACCCACCCCACACTTCCAGGCGCCCGCACAACACCCACAATTCCAGCCGCCCCACCACACACTTCCAGCCGCCCCACCACACACCCACACACTTCCAGCCGTCCCACCACACACTTCCAGCCGCCCCACCACACACCCACACACTTCCAGCCGTCCCACCACACACTTCCAGCCGCCCCCACACACCACACACTTCCAGCCGCCCCACACACTTCCAGCCGCCCCACACACCCACACACTTCCAGCCGCCCCACCACACCCACACACTTCCAGCCGCTCCACCACACACCCACACACTTCCAGCCGCTCCACCACACACCCACACACTTCCAGCCGCTCCACCACACACCCACACACTTCCAGCCGCCCCCACCACCGCCCACCACACACCCAAACATTCCAGCGCCCCACCACACACCCACACACTTCCAGCACCGCACCACACACACCCACACACTTCCAGGCGCCCCACCACACCCCACACACTTCCAGGCGCCCCACCACACACCCACACACTTCCAGGCGCCCCACGTCACCACACTTCCAGCCGCACCACACACCACACACACCTTCCAGCCGCACCACACACACCACACACAACACTTCCAGCCGCACCACACAACCCCCACACACTTCCAGCCGCCCCACCACACCCCAACACACTTCCAGCCGCCCCACACAACCCCCACACACTTCCAGCCGCCCCACCACACCCCCACACCACCAACTTCCAGCCGCCCCACCAACCCCCACACCAACACACACTTCCAGCCGCCCCACACACCCCACACACCTTCCAGCCGCCCCAACACCACTCCCCACACACTTCCAGCCGCCCCACCCACCCCCCACACACTTCCAGCGCCCCACCACACCCCACACTTCCAGCCGCCCCACCACACCCCACCACACTTCCAGCCGCCCCACCACCCACACACTTCCAGCCGCCCCACCACACCCCCACCTTCACCCAGCCGCCCCACCACACACACCACACACTTCCAGCCGCCCCACCACACACTTCCAGCCGCCCCACCACACACTTCCAGCCGCCCCACCACACACTTCCAGCCGCCCCACCACACACTTCCAGCCGCCCCACCACACACTTCCAGCCGCCCCACCACACACTTCCAGCCGCCCCAACCCAACACTTCCAGCCGCCCCACACACTTCCAGCCGCCCCACACACTTCCAGCCGCCCCACACACTTCCAGCCGCCCCACACACTTCCAGCCGCCCCACACACTTCCAGCCGCCCCACACACTTCCAGCCGCCCCACACACACACTTCACAGCGCCGCACCACACACCCACTTCCAGCCGCACCACAACCCACTTCAGCCGCACCACGCCACTTTCCAGCCGCACCACACACACCTCCAGCCGCACCACACCCACTTCCAGCCGCCCCACACACCCACTTCCAGCCGCCCCACACACCCACTTCCAGCCGTCCCACACACCCACTTCCAGCCGTCCCACACACCCACTTCCAGCCGCCCCACACACCCACTTCCAGCCGCCACACACACTTCGTCGCCCCACCACACACTTCCAGCCACCCCACCACACACCCACACACTTCCAGCCGCCCCACCACACACTTCCAGCCGCCCCACCACACACCCACACACTTCCAGCCGCACCACACACACACTTCCAGCCGCACCACACACACACACACACTTCCAGCCGCACCACACACCCACTTCCAGCCGCACCACACACCACTTCCAGCCGCCACCACACACCCACTTCCAGCCGCACCACACACCCACTTCCAGCCGCACCACACACCCACTTCCAGCCGCACCACACACCCACTTCCAGCCGCACCACACACCCACTTCCAGCCGCACCACACACCCACTTCCAGCCGCACCACACACCCACTTCCAGCCGCCCCACCACACCCACTTCCAGCCATCCCACACACCCACTTCCAGCCGCCCCACACACTTCGTCGCCCCACCACACACACCCACACACTTCCAGCCACCCCACCACACACTTCCAGCCGCCCCACCACACACCCACACACTTCCAGCCGCCCCACCACACACCCACACACTTCCAGCCGCCCCACCACACACCCACCCACACACTTCCAGCCGCCCCACCACACACCCACACACTTCCAGCCGCCCCACCACACACCCACACACTTCCAGCCGCCCCACCCACACCCACACACTTCCAGCCGCCCCACCACACACACACACACACACAGACAATTCCAGCAGCCCCACCACACACACACACGCTCCCCTTCCCCATACACAGTTTCTGACTCTGTCTCTCCCTGCCGAGCATCTGATCATCAGTATCAGACACCCGACTGCAGAAGGAGGATCAGTTTGCTTACAGTGCAGCCAGATAATTGGCGGTGAAGGAGGCCACACAAAGCAGAGCCCCTGCCCCACCCCCCGCACGGATTGGCTAATACCAAGGTAAGGGGTGTGTAGGAGAATCTTTCCCCTCACAGCAACAGCGGAGCTACAGAGAAAGGGGACGGAGGATACACAGCGGTGCCGCTGTATGTAAAGAGAAAAACTTTATCGCTGCCGCAGTAAACTGCAAAGCTAAAGTTAGTTTTCTTTACATGTTAATCAGCTGCCTGGCCAAATTATCCACACCCGGTGCCAACAGTGAATGGGTTGACAAAAACCCAGGCGCTAGGACACAATTTATGGTCGCCATGGTGACCTAGCGCCTGGGGTTTGTCGACCCTTGCCTTAAGAGATACCAGATTCTCCCTCTGCAGTCTATTATGAATGCCTGTGCCAGGCTCATCCACCTCACATCGTCCCTTTGTCAATTTCTACACTGACTCCCATATTCCTTTAGAATCAAATTCAAAATACTGGTGCTCATGTACAAAGCTCTCCATAACCGCACCCCTGCCTACATTTCCTCCCTTATTAGCAAGTACATCCCATCCCGGCCACCATGCTCTGCCATTGATCTGATGCCATCAGCTCCATGTACCTGCACACCCAACTCCCGCCTTCAGGACTACTCCCGAGCTACACCTTTTCTATGGAACTCCCTCTCTTGCAACATTAGACTCCACGTCTCTCCAGTCCTTCAAAAATTCTCTGAAAAACGCATTACTCTAAAGAAGACTAATCGGCTCACTCCATAATCCCCACTGTTCATTTCTTACATTATCTTCCCACCTAACCCCTATGTACCTGCTACTTCAGGTTCTCTATTTACACCTCATCTATTTATCTCACCTACTGTGTTACCCCTCTCCACTTAGATTGTAAACTCTCGAACAGGGTCCTCTCCCCTACTGTTCTGTGTGTCTAACTTGTATGTATATTGTTATTCTGTTTAACCGATTGTACAGCGCTATGGGACTTGATAACGCTTTATAAAAACTTGTAACTAACCTAAAATGATCATAACTACATTACATAATTAACAATAACAATATACGTAAATGTTATCTCTTCACAATCTATATTTGATACTTACACACCGTTTCTCTTCTGCATTACGTCATAAAAGACATAATCACAAAAAAGTAAAGCTTCACGGAAAAACTCAAGAGTCTACACTATACAGGGCAATGGATTCTAAAACGGACGTCTGAAAGAAGCTGTGCCCATAGGTTTAGCAGCACCTGGAATTCCTTTGCAGCGACACATCTCGGCAAAGTAAGTCTTGGAACATACAGTAAAACATTTTCATACCATAAAATTATGCTGCATTCTAACAAAATAAATTGTACCCCCCCCCGCCAAATAAAAATTAGTTTTAAAGCCATTAGTAAATCAATATTAAATGTTCAGCGAAATAATTTTGTTCAGTTTACTGGAAAATTTACAAAGACATTTTAATCTCATGATTACATGGTTTCGTTTTTTTTTTACAAAAACACTTCAGAGCAACATTTTTTATTCCTCACTTCTTTCTCTCGGGTTTTATTACTAGCATAGTCTGGTATTATGTTAGTATGTGGCTGGAAAATGCCCCTCTGAATAGCTGGGAACCTATCAACAAAATTCTTACCCACACGCAAGTGCAGTTAAATGTGCTAATAATTAAGCACGGATAATGAGGATTTTGCAAAGATCCTTCCAGATATTTATTGGCAATCAACGATTTCCCTGTAGAGTACATCTGCCTCACTAAAAAGGATTCACATTACAATGATTTGACCCCTTTTGTTACATAGAGAGTGTATACTTTTTTAACCAATATGCTAAACCATAAAAAAGGTATGTCTAAATTTTATATAAAAATAGAAGTCTAAAAATATATTGTAAAAACAAAAACATAAAACAGGTAAAAGATCCAATCTATAGGTTTAATTTAATGTCAGCGGTGGTTAAGAACACATGAAATATGTGCTTTTTTTAAAATGCATAATAGTCACAGTGGATAGCAGCTAAAAACATGGAAAAATAGGAAAATCTAATATTTCACATTGTGATTATTATTTCTTTTTTCAATGTCATAAAAAGATGGTGAAATCACACAAAGAAAAAAAAAAAAAAGATTTTACTAGTAAAAGAAGAACGAGAAGAATAATGTATTACACTCATTTATCCAAACAAAAGTATATTGGTATGGCAGCAAAATATTCTGAGATTGATGAAGAGTCTGTAAACGGCATTTAAACTTTTTTTTTTTTTTTTTTAGTTCCCAAAAGTGCAAGTTGCAAAATTTCCATAAGTTCAGTAGTGCTTTTCCTGTAAATAATCCTTCATTTTGTTTGGCAAAGGCAGTTTCTGAATCAGGTCTATTCTTGTGTACTGACGTATTACAAAACGGCACAAGTACTGCAAGGACCGCACTTGCATAAACCTTGACACCGGGTTTGTCAGTCTAACCGGGTAAGTCGCAGATCCCGGAACTCGAGATCTGGAATAGCAAAAAGCTCCGTTTTCTGAGTCCTTTATGGAATGTTCGATAAGATCCACTATCGAGGTGTGCCCTTCAACATCCGGCTGTTCGTAAAAGCTAAACCTGCCGTTTGAGTGTTCAATTCTAGTGTGAAGAGTTTTGCTGTGTGAGCGGAAACTTAGGCTTAAAAGGTAACGGTCATCAGAACTGTCTCGGACCAAAAAAGAGCCATCTGGGACATTTGCCAGTTTCTCCTCTGCCTCCCAACGTGTTATAGGCCCCCAGTACCAGCCTTGCCTAGCAAGTTTCTTAAGTTCTTCTGTGAGGCTTGTAACTACCATGGGGCCACTGCTCTGCACCGAATCATAAACTCTGCTTACACCTGGAGCTGTACTGGGGTCAAAATTCAAATGACAACGCATATTTTCAGCCATGTGTGCATCTGTGCTATTAAGTCCTGCAAAGGTCCTTTGGATTGGATTATTTTGGACGGGAGGTAGTAATGGTGAAAGTGGTGGGACGTCGTTGTGGGTAACCCTAGGGTTCTGAAAGAGAACCCCACTGGTGCTATGCGACAGACCGTTGACACCTTGGTCCACAAAGATGTCTGGCACCACTACTACATCCTGGGCCACCTGACCTTCCTCTTCAAGAAAACTGTTACTTCCAATTTGTGGAGGTGCAGCAGAAACTTCCATAGGTGATGAGCTGTCCAAACAAAAAGCACGAGATCCTTCCAATGGATACATTCCCTCATCTAAAGGCACAGTATACTGAATATAGTCCTGAGGCAGAAGTCCAATAACTACAGGCACGTGTTCATTAATATGGAGATGTAGATCTCCATTTTGAGACTCTGTACTTTTCAATGCATTGCTTTGTTCCTGAAATACATTATCGGATTGAAGCTCTTGAAAGTCCTTTCTAACGCCATTCAGTGCTGGGCTTGGACTGGAGGAATGTACCAATGCTTTCACCTTGACTTCCATTCTAATGCAAGTATCTTCCGAATTGGTTGGTCGCAGGGGCCATGGAGTTGGGCTGTAATGGTGGGTGCGAAGGGATGTTGATCTTAAAGGCCTTTGAGCTCTTACATCTTTAAACGTTATAGGTGCAGAAGAAGAAGAAAACGTATCCTCTTCGGCAGAATTAATGGATGCACTGCCCTTTCCTTTTTGTTTCTGCTTCGCAGAAAGGCGTCTTTTTAAAGTGCCCATTAAGCTCTCACTCTTCGATCTGTTTTTGCCCCCTTTGTCATCCTCGTTACTTATTTCACATCCTGTCAACTCTTTGCCATAGCAGCTGCCAAACAAGGAGTCATCTTTCACAAAATTATTTGTCATGGATGGCTGTGGTACCATTACAAAATCATTGTCCTCTTTGCTTTTGTTCAAGTTAAAAGACTTGCGAAAAGTCTTTAGACTGATTTTCTTCATTATGGCAAACAATCAAACCCTGCTGGTTTTGGACTCTTCCAGTGGATTAGCCCTAGTAGGCTGCCATTAATCGCTCCTCCTTTTGTTGGTGTATATGGCGTCATTTAGCTTCAAAAATCATCACCTATACACACACAAAAAAAAGGCAAAATATAATGAACAATTTTATAAGTGTATAGCAATATCACATTTATAATTAGTCTATATGGAGATGACCAGTAACAAACTTTAGGATAGTAATGAACCAGTTTGATGTTTTTGCAGCACTGTACCACTGAGATCCATTATAATTCTCAAATATACCATTATGCTTATTCATTCAAGCAGATCAGATAATTCCCATTACAGTTGGTACACTCGACCTTACCACAAATGTTGAAATACAAAAGTATACACAATTCAGCTGGAGATAAACATTTCACGTTAACATTAAACCATACTGATGTCATACTCTAATTGCTTGAGCTGAAGAAAGAAACATTGCATTGTACAGTAGTCCTAGAAATGCAATCATTACATAATAGCCTGAAAAAAGGACGATTGTAAAAATTTTAACTTTTCCATAGTGTGCTAAATTTCACACACGGTTGAAAGACTGTTACGGTGTGGCACATGAAGTAATCATAGGGGTGTGCTGGGTGCCAAAACGGGGTTGCATACATTACTATACTGTAACAAGAAGCACTAGCATTAACCCCTTTATGATGCAGGACGCGCTATGCCGTCCTGCAGCAAGTGGGCTTTAACGCTGCAGGATGGCATAGCACGCCCCATGTGTATGATCCCCCCTCCTGCCGATACTTAACCTCTCTGTCAAGGGTCCCACCCAGTCGGACTTCCTTGAAGTCAGATCCATGTGTTTATACCCCTCCCGGCAAGATTATGTCAGTTTCAGGCACCACCATCCCCCCCCCCCGAGCCAGAGCAGAAGGAGTGCCTGGAGGAGGATGGGTCCTTTCGGACCCCTCTATCTCCCCATCGTCAGGAGGGGGTAGAAAGACAAGACAGGCACCGCAGGAAAGGTCACAGTCTGATGCCCTTCGTTAACCCATTAGGTGACAGGCCACGATCCTGCACCAGCTCACGCTCCATTTCTGGTGGGGGCTGCCATCTTAGAGGTCAGCCTCACCGCCGGGCGCGATGACGTCAGTTAGTCGGGTAACCGCTAGCTGATCAGTGATTTCCAGTGGAAGCCCAATCTACTCGTCCCAATAAAAATAGCATTAGGTTTTTATTCTTAACCACAGACAACAAACACATTAATGTGATCAACGAACACAGGAATTTATTTTTAATAGAAAACTGCAATGCAATAAGTGTTCTAACACCATACAACCCACACAATACTGATCACAGTAATGTGCGGCGAGAATGAGCGTATCACACAGCAATAAAGTGTGTGTGTGTGTGTGTGTGTGTGTGTGTGTGTGTGTGTGTGTGTGTGTGTGTGTGTTTCAGAGCTCCACAGCAAGTTTCAGAGCTCCACAGCAATAAACCTCACATTCATACACACTGCACATTATTGTGAGTTTTATTGCTGTGGAGCTCGGATACGGTCATACACACCACACATTGCTGTGAGTTTTATTGCAGAGGAGCTCTGTGATACGATACTCTTGGAGCGTAAGCTCTCGAGCAGGGTCCTTTCCTCCTACTGTTCCATATGTGTAACGTGTATGTATATTTGTTATTCTGTCTCTCCCCTTGTACAGCGCAAAGGAATATGTTGGCACCTTATAAATGCTTGTAACTGATACGCTTATACACACTGCACATTACTGAGTTATATTGCTGTGGAGCTCTGTGATACGCTCAATCACAGAGCTCCACAGCACTATAACTCAGTAATGTGCTGTGTGAATGAGCGTATCACAGCTCCGCGGCAATAAAACTCAAACAATAATGCTGTTTATTTAAAATAATTACATAAAATTTGAATAATATATGCTTTCATTAAAATTATAGTATAACATTAAAATATAAAAATAAACTTTAATATACACATTAAAATATTTAAAATTATATAAATTAGTGCAGCTGCATTGTTAAAAAAGGGGATGCTGCATTTAGATAAAAAAAAGGAATATCAATTTTATTTTTTAATATTTCAATACTATTTGGTCACATAGTAGATCAATGGAAAGGCCAGACTCTGGCCTTTCCAACGATATCTCAATTGTCCTTGTAGGACATACGGAACCAGAGATACAGAGGTTCCAAAAGGACCTCAGCATCTCCTGTGGGATTCCCCTGCCAGTCAGGAGAGGAATCCCCATTTAGTGACGTCATCGCGCATGCGCAATGAAGCCCGCAGCCTGGGGGCAGTCCTACAGAGTGGGCTGGGCTGATGTCCTTGCTTGGTGCCAGATCGGCAGTGAGCAGGGACAGAACAGGACGGGCGTGGAGCGCCCTCTGCTTTGGGGAGGGAATCCCCAGGACGCGCCACACAGGATACTGGCAGTACTTGGCGCTCAGCACACACACGAGCTGAACAGCCAGGACTCCAGTATCTGCGGTTCTTGCCCGAAGCAGGGCTACATGGGGGTAAGAAACCTCCTGCCCGGCTCCCAAAACTACCAGTCCCGGGAGGTGGGATTTAAAATATAAAAAAAAAATTAATTTATTAATGCAGCACTATTGTTCACTTTTCAATTATAATGTGAATATTGCTGCCTGAATGAAAAAGGTCTCTTTTTTTTTTTTTTTGCCAAAATCACGTATTTACTCAGAAATGGGAACTCGCCACTATATTTTTCTATTTTTTTTAAAATTGTACCACACAGAATATATAACCATAAAGGCTTGGATGATAAAACATGAAAAAAATTACTTTACATGCTGTAGATGATTGCAATTTTAATGGAAATTCACATTTTTTGTTATACATATAAAGAATCTGCTGAGAGGAAAAAAAGAAGGAAATATAATTTGTCTGGGTCTAACAATAAAATGTCTATTCAAATAGTGTTTAAACATGATGAGCAAAAACGGTCAAAATGAGCTCAGCACACTTCTACTTTTAGAAGTGTTCCGAACTTGTAAAATTGCTCCGGTCCTTAAGGGGTTAAAGGAATACCGAAAAAGAATTTGCCTTCCCAATAATACCACACATGACCATGTATAATGTAAAAATAAGAAAAATAATGCTTTTGCTCTAACGCAGCAACATTGTTCACTTTTCCCCTTTCAAAACTGAACAATAACTTACCTATTCATTTTCCGTGTCAGGAGCAAGTGTGAATGAAATGACTATTTCGTGATTACACACTGCATCATCTAAAATTTCTCTGGAGGCAGCGAGTAGCATTGTCTGCTTTAGAACGATGCCACTGCCATTACCTTATTACTGTTTTTCCCCATCACTATTGTCCTCGAACCCAGTTGCATTTATCATCCTCTTTGTATTCCCTTGATATATGCCTGTTTTCTGCCACCTTTATGGGCCCATTAACATTAAACTAGCTACTATATGGACTGGTAAACACCTTTGTTTTTTTCATTCGGTCTTTGCCCTATTGCTGCATATTCGCTCTTAGGGTCTTCTAAGTCTGTCTAACAAGGACTACTGCCCAGTAACTACTACTTAGCACTAGACAAGTTTTGGACACAAACATTACTTGGCAAATACCTACAGCAAGGCACGCCAGGGACCTAGTGCCACTGTGCCAGATATCGAGGGTATGCTGCAGGTCAAAATTATACAGAATTGTCATAATATAAAGAAGGAAAAATTGACTTTATACCGATCGACAACAAATATGCTACATCAAAAGCACACTATGTAGATACAAAATACTTCAAGGACAGGATAAATCACAAAGAGCAACAGTGCGAGAGCCTGTATGAAAAGCCTTCCAGGCCTGTGTTAAATGGCAATGAGAATGAAATGGTGTTTGAAGTAACCACAGAACCACCCCACATTAAATAAAAAATGACTACAGATAATAACCTGCACTCTTAAAAATCAGCTGGAAAAGGGCAATCATTGTAGTTTATCACTTCCATTTTTCTGCAACAGACGTCAGAGGACACTCCCTGGAACGGAAACTGATTTTCTGAATGAGATTAAATTACGCAAGAAAGACTATCTACAGTTGTGTTCAAAATTATTCAACCCCCAATGCTGTAAAGGGTTTTAGGGAATTTAGTGTACATTTGTAATTGTATTCAGAATGAAATCCTACAAGGACTTTTTAAAGAACCATATGCAACTAAAATGACATCAATTGGTTTTGTAATACAGTAGTAAATGTTTCTTTTGTGAATTCTTCATTGACACAATTATTCAACCCCTTAAAGACTACCAGTCTGAAGAACAGAGGTTCATTCATGTGTTTTCAATCAGGTATTGAAAACACCTGTGGATGTCACGGAGCAGCAATAAAGCATAATAAGCACCAATTAGGCAGCTTTAAAATGACTGTGATACTCAGCTCCTTCTAGACATTTACTGGTGTGGTTACAAACATGGTGAAGTCAAGAGAATGGTCCAGGAAGACAAGAGAAGAGGTGATTACTCTTCACAGGAAGGGCAATGGCTATAAGAAGATTGCAAAGATGTTAAACATACCAAGAAAGACCATAGGAAGCATCATTCGCAAATTCAAGGCAAAGGGCACTGTTGAAACGCTACGTGGTCGTGGCAGAAAGAAGATGCTGACTTCGACTGCTGTGCGCTACCTGAAGCGTAGAGTGGTGAAAAGTCCCCGTGTGACTGCTGAGGAACTGAGAAAAGATTTGTCAGATGTGGGTACTGAAGTTTCAGCTCAGACAATACGGCGCACACTGCGTAATGAAGGCCTCCATGCCAGAACTCCCAGGCGCACCCCCTTGCTGTCTCCAAAGAATAAGAAGAGTCGACTGCAGTATGCCAAAAGTCATGTGGACAAACCACAGAAGTTTTGGGATAGTGTTCTGTGGACTGATGAAACAAAATTAGAACTGTTTGGGCCCATGGATCAACGCTATGTTTGGAGGAGGAAGAACAAGGCCTATGAAGAAAAGAACACCTTGCCTACTGTGAAGCATGGCGGGGGGTCAATCATGCTTTGGGGCTGTTTTGCTTCTGCAGGTACAGGGAAGCTTCAGCGTGTGCAAGGTACCATGAATTCTCTTCAGTACCAGGAGATATTGGATGACAATGTGATGCAGTCCGTCACAAACCTGAGGCTTGGGAGAAGTTGGACCGGTCAACAGGACAATGATCCCAAGCATACCTCCAAGTCCACTAGAGCATGGTTGCAGATTAAAGGCTGGAACATTTTGGAGTGGCCATCGCAGTCACCTGACTTAAATCCGATTGAGAACCTCTGGTGGGACTTAATGAAAGCAGTTGCAGTGCGCAAGCCTAAGAATGTGACTGAACGGGAGGCTTTTGCCCATGACGAATGGGCGAAGATACCCGTAGATCGCTGCAAGACACTTGTGTCAAGCTATGCTTCACGTTTAAAAGCTGTTATAACTGTAAAAGGATGTTGTACTAAGTACTAAGATTGAATGTCACTTGGGGGTTGAATAAAACTGATAATGATGTGAGCACAGAAAAGACATTTGTGGTTATTTCATTATAAATGTTATGTTATATTTGTCTGACCTACACGTGCTTCTTTGATTTAATTGTAAGCAAGATGACTGAATGATCAAAATCAATGTCAAACTGGCCAAAACACTCAATTTCAGTGGGGGTTGAATAATTTTGAACACAACTGTAAAAGAAGAGGAACATAAAATGTCAAGCTTATGCCTCATTACCATCAAAGTGTAACGATCACCTGGTACACGGACTGCTACGGTTTGTTAAATCAAATCAGGCATCCTTAATGAGAGGCTCCTAGACTTGGTTAATTACAAACTGGAAATAATATGACTATAATGCCTTGTGCGTTACCTGGATATCATTTAATTAAGAGCATGACCTGGAAATTATTGGTTTAACTCTCATCCACAAGCACTGGAGCTACCGCATGCTGTAGGGATGCACCGATACCACTTTTATTTTATGTCATGTGACCGCTTTCCAATAAGAACAGACCTCATATAAAGCCCCCAGCTCATGGATTTGCCCCCCCCAGCTCGTGGATTTGCCCCCCCAGCTCGTGGATTTGCCCCCCCAGCTCGTGGATACTGCCCCCCCAGCTCGTGGATCTGCCCCCCAGCTCATGGATTTGCCCCCCCTTCCGCTCATGGATAATGCCCCCCAGCTCAGCCGAGACTCTCCGCTCATACTTACCTTCCTTTAGCGACGCCGGGAAAGTCTTCGCGCGCGTGCGCTCCTTGGAAGGTCCCCAGCCGCGATCACGTGGGACCATGTGATCGCGGCTGGGGTCCTTCCAACGAGCGCACGCGCGGGAACTTTCCCGGCGTCGCTAAAGGAAGGTAAGTATAAACAAAGTGAGGAGAGCAGCTGCAGGGCCTGTCCGAATGCCGATAGAGCATTCGGACAGCCGCCCCAGCCCCTAGGATGCCGGCAAGCCGGCTCAATGCCGGCTTCCGGTATCGGAAAAAAATATCGGAGGTACTGCACGAGTACCAAGTACTCCTGCAGTACCCGTATCGGCACAGATACCGATACTAGTATCGGTGCAACCCTAGCATGCTGTATTCCATCTACACATATATTCTTTATAATCTATAATAGAACTATAAACGCATAGCAGTGGTTCCCAAACCTGGTCCTCAAGTACCCCTATCAGGCCAGGTTTGCCAGATATCTGAAGCACAGGTGATATCATTTGTTGCTCAGTGATGCAGGATTCAGCCGGATGAGCCTTGAATCCCAAGACGGCATAGTATTCCCCGTTGACTCCAATGGGCCTCTTCCGCCTCACCCAGCAGTCGGCTCGCAACGCTGATTGCTGCAGGCCACCCCCCCCCCCGCAGTCAATGACGTGTGTCGCGGATCAGATGCTAGGCAGGCATAGGTTTGCCTTGACAAGCTTTCCATATTCATATCATAAACTAGCAACTTCTTTGTGCTGGTCAGCATATGACGTTAAATGACTAGGGTCCTAAATGTTCATGTTTGTTGCCTAAAATATACCAGAGGGAACAGGGGTCATCCTTGAGCCATAAATCATGCAAGAAGTTTAAAGCTTTGGTATGTTTGCCATTTAATATAAAAAGCAAGACAAATCCAAGAGTCAGGTAGAAGATGGCTTCTAGACGATTACATCTGACTCCTAAACTGCTGGCTTATTCGGTTCACATTCAAATGCAGAACTGTGAAGATCTACTCTAATAGGTAAAATCATGACTGAAAACTAGGGACGAACTGATGCCGATACTGCCATTTACACAAGTACTTTGTACTCCTGCAAATGCCCGTTACCTGGAAGCCAGCGCTGACCTGGCTTGCCAGTATCCGAGGGGCTAGGGCAGCTGTCAGACTGCATAAAAAGCATTCTTCCAGCATTCCCATCTGGCTGGCTGTGTTAACAAGCGCCCTGCCGGACTGTGGAGGCGGTGACGTGGCCTCCAGTCGTGATCTTGTCTGAGTCGCAAGAGCGTACCACAGCCCTGCAGCCGCTCTGTAACGCGGCCAGCCAGAATTCTAACATCTTTGGCTCTATACACCACCACAATGGAGTTGGAATGAAACAAACACAATGTGCTTTAACTGCAGACTGTCAGCTTTAATTTGAGGGTATGTACATCCAACTCAGGTGAACGGTGTAGGACTTACAGCAGTTTGCAGATGTGCCTCCCACTTGTTAAGGGACCAAAGGTAATGGGACAGAATAATAATCATAAATCAAACTTTCCCTTCTTAATACTTGGTTGCAAATCCTTTGCAGTCAATCACAGCCTGAAGTCTGGAACGCATAGACATCACCAGACGCTGGGTTTCATCCCTGGTGATGCTCTGCCAGGCCTCTACTGCAACGGTCTTCAGTTCCTGCTTGTTCTTGGGGCATTTTCCCTTCAGTTTTGTCTTCAGCAAGTGAAATGCATGCTCAATGGGATTCAGG
This sequence comes from Leptobrachium leishanense, assembly GCA_009667805.1. Lineage (NCBI taxonomy): Eukaryota > Metazoa > Chordata > Amphibia > Anura > Megophryidae > Leptobrachium > Leptobrachium leishanense. The sequence goes on along the minus strand of CM019067.1, from coordinate 121,498,808 downwards.
TCAGGTGATTGACTTGGCCATTGCATAACATTCCACTTCTGTCCCTTCAAAAACTCTTTGGTTGCTTTGCAGTATGCTTTGGGTCATTGTCCATCTGCACTGTGAAGCGCCGTCCAATGAGTTCTGCAGCATTTGGCTGAATGGGAGCAGATAATACTGCCCGAAACACTTCAGAATTCATCCTGCTGCTTTTGTCAGAAGTCGCATCATCAATAAATACAAGAGAACCAGTTCCATTGGCAGTCATACATGCCCACGCCATGACACTACCACCACCATGCTTCACTGATGAGGTGGTATGCTTAGGATCATGAGCAGTTCCTTTCCTTCTCCACCCATCACTCTGGTACAAGTTGATCTTGGTCTCATCTGTCCATAGGATCTTGTTCCAGAACTGTGAAGGCTTTGTTAGGTGTTGTTTGGCAAACTCTAATCTGGCCTTCCTGTTTTTGAGGCTCACCAATGGTTTACATCTTGTGGTGAACCCTCTGTATTTACTCTAGTGAAGTCTTCTCTTTATTTGTGACTTTGACATACATACACCTACCTCCTGGAGAGTGTTCTTGATCTGGCCAACTGTTGTGAAGAGTGTTTTCTTCACCAGGGAAAGAATTCTTCATTCATCCACCACAGTTGTTTTCCGTGGTCTCCCGGGTCTTTTGGTGTTGTTGAGCTCACCGGTGCGTTCCTTCTTTTTGAGAATGTTCCAAACAGTTGTTTTGGCCATGCCTAATGTTCTTGCTATCTCTTTGATGGGTTTGCTTGGTTTCTTCAGCCTAATGATCGCTTGCTTCATTGATAGTGAAGGCTCTTTGGATCTCATCTTGAAAGTTGACAGCAACAGATTCCAAATGCAAATAGCACACTTGAAATTAACTCTGGGCCTTTTATCTGCACATTGTAATTGGGGTAATGAGGGAATATCACACACCTGGCCATGGAACAGCTGAGAAGCCAATTGTCCCATTACTTCTGGTCCCTTAACAAGTGGGAGGCACATCTGCAAACTACTGTAAGTCCTACACCGTTCACCTGTTTCACCTGAGTTAGATGTACATACCCTCAAAATAAAGCTGACAGTCTGCAGTTAAAGCACATTGTGTTTGTTTCATTCCAACTCCATTGTGGTGGTGTATAGAGCCAAAGATGTTCGAACTGTGTCCATGTCCCAATATTTCTGGACCTGACTGTATATATGAGATGAGGTGGTGTCTGTGTGGTGTCAGGGTGTGTGCAGGCCTGTACAGTGGTTAAATTGGGTGTCTAGCCATACATTTCAATATTATCATAAATTGGACAGGCTGTCAGCAAAATCCTAAATTATTTATTGAAAAGCGGTCACATGACTTTTATTTATAGTATCGGTACTCGATATCGGGGAGTACCTGAAAAAAGTATTGGTATTTGTGTCGGTGCAACTCTCCTGAAGAATGAAAACCATTCATGGCTAGATACCAAGCCTGATGTAAAAGTAACCAGAGCTTAAGTTTAAACCAGATTCCTGATCTAGCTCCCATTTTCTGTGTGCTTGTGTACGAACAAAGGAAATAAAAATGTGTCTTATTTGTATGTACTTTCGTTTTTTCAGGTTGATGGCACCATGTTAAACAACAGAAATATGTATGCGCTTAGCCCTTTCAATTAGGGTTGCACCGATACTAGTATCGGTGCCGATACCGGGTACTGCAGGAGTACCCCCGATATTTTCCGATACCGGAAGCCGGCATTGAGCCGGCATCCGAGGGGCTGGGGCAGCTGTCCGAATGCTCTATCGGCATTCGGACAGGCCCTGCAGCTGCTCACCGCGTTCATACTTACCTTCCTGAGCGACGCCGGGAAAGTTTCCGCGTGTGCGCTCGTTGGAAGGCCCCCAGCCGCGATCATGTGGCTTGGGGCCTTCCAACGAGCGCACGAGCAAAGACTTTCCCGGCGTCGCTCAGGAAGGTAAGTATGAACGCGGTGAGTGCCAGGTGAGCTGGGGGGCATTATCCACGAGCTGGGAGGGGCAAATCCATGAGCTGGGGGGCATTATCCATGAGCTGGGGGGGCATATCCATGTGAGCTGGGGGCATTTTTATATGAGGTCTGTTCTGATTAGAAAGTGGTCACATGACATAAAATAAAAGTATCGGTACTCAGTATCGGTGAGTACTTGAACAAAAGTATCGGTACTCGTACTTAAAGTGGTATCGGTGCATCCCTACTTTCAATACCAAGTACTTTTTGTTGGAAAAAAAAATTAACAGTATAGGGTAAAATAGAAATTGTGCACAGAAATAATTAAATAATTGCTTGATATATTTAAACTCATGTAAATATTTGCTCGTTTTTAATTTTTCACATATTTAAACTTGACAGAAATATTGTTGGAATGAAAGATTCTGAACTCTAGATGGTGTTCCTTAGCTTTCAATCACATACGGGGTCTGCATTATCAGAATTCAGGCAGAAATGGATTGTGTGTCAAATACTGCAATGGTGATGCAGAAAGATACTAAAAAATGGTTAGGTCTGCCACAAAATACCAATAGAAAATAAAAAATATCTGTATGAAGAATAATGTCTGGATGCAAAATTATAGTAACACTTTGTATCTGTACTTAACAGGGATTTTCAGACATAACAACCCCCTGAACCGTATTCCTGTACAGTAATGAGTGACCCCAGAGCTCTCCCTGTATTCTGCTCACTGCCTGGGTGCTGTAATGCAGCAAAGTTTACGAACCTTTTGTTACAATGAGTGTGAGAGCTGCTTCTTGTAGCTTGTTTACAGTACGATAAAGGTGAAAAAGAGATAAGACCATGGATTTCCTTTGCCCATCGACTAATTGTGCCTTAAAAACGATATGCAAATGGAATTAATATGCCATTACTTTTTAATATACTGAAGTGCGTTACAGACTTAACTCTATTTTTGGAGTGAAGGGGTTAAGTGTGCTACTTAAATTTTTTCAGAATATAGGAGGACAATTCAAAACTAGATTCAATAGTCAAATTTTACTAAATTCCACTATTTTCTCTTGATTATACTTCTGTTTTACCCCACGATTGGATAAAGCACCAAGAGGGTTTTTTGCCTAGAGATAAGGGGAAGGTTGAACTTGATGGAAATTGGTCTTCAACTTTCTTTATTATCAGGGTTATTCAAAGAGATCCGAATTGGGGCCGAAAGGTAACCGAACGCTGAAATTCAGCGTACGGTTACCTTTCCTGGCCATTCGGCTATTCAGAGAGCAGGCAGTTTGCCAAATGTTGGCGAATTGCCTGCACATACGTTGCCTGTTCGAGGGCAGTGAAATCCCCATAGAGAAGCAATGCTTCGTCTATTCAGAGAATACAAAACAGCAGTGAAAAGTTGCCGAAATGCCCTGCCATTCGGTGGTTTCATTCGACAGGTTTATTCCGGAGAATCCCATAGGCTTCAATTTTAAAAATATTCCCGTTTTAATTCATTATCTAATAAACCGTTGATTATAATATTCTGCAGTAAAAAGTCTCTTTACTTTTAGATTTGTCAGGATCTTTTAGGCATTTTTCGGGATTTTTTGGCAAAAAAGTTTTTTCGTTTTTTTTTTTTTAAATAGTTTTTCTTTTTTCTGTAACAGCACTTTGTATTATCCTTCATTGGATCTTAGCATTTCACTTTTCAAACATTCAAGCGTACTGTCTTTTTTTTTCCCCCACTCCATTCGTCTGCGGTATCTGCTTTATCCGGCGGCCGCTCTGGTCTCTCTGGTGTGTTCGGCGAGGTTAATCCAGATGTTTTTGCGGGTTTCTGTGTGCGTTGGCCTGGGTTTTGCGGTGAGTGTTCGTCAGGTTTGCGGCAGCTTTTCCCTGTACTACGACGGCCCTGTGATGCTTGCTGAATACACCGCTCGGTCGCCGAAATGAGATCGCCAAATTGCACCGAATTGAAGAGAATGAAAAGTCACTGAACGTGCGGTGACTTTTCGATTCTCTGAATAACCCTGTATGTAACTTCTAATATCTTATGATCCCATTATTGTCCCAAAATAGAAAAAAAGTCTTAAAGCGAGACCACCCCTACGCTCTCTCAACTGCTGATTTACAGCTAGTTGAAAGATCACGAGCATGTCTTTTTTTTAAATAAAATTTTCAATATTTAGACTTAATATTTGTCTCTAAGTTTAAAAATGTTTTCAATGACTACATGGGATCTTCATGTATGAAAAGTTTAATCAAACTCTAAGAATCTGAGTTAGAAAAATATTTGTGTGATGATTTGACACTGAATGCCCATTTGCAGACTAATGATCTAGGAAAACAATGTTAACTGCAGATTGTAATAAAAAAAATAGATTACAATTTATATAGAAATAGGAACAGCTGTGCATATAGATTTATTTGCAAGAATAAAAAAAAACTCAAGCACTACCTGGCCCTTGATTTATAAAAATATATAAATAAATGTGTATGTATATCTAGGGGGCTCTTGTGCTCCAGTTCTCCACAGGGGTGTGGGAATTGTATCGCCCGACGCCCGGCACATGAAGATCCGGGCGCCGGGCGAGTATTTTTTTTTGAGATGCAGTCCGCCGGGCTAGAAGCCTGCCGGACTGCAGACTAATCCCAGGGACGCCCCCAATACCGGAAGCCAGCATTGAGCTGGCTTGCCGGCATCTGAGGGGCTGGGGCGGCTGTCCGAACGTTCTAACGGCATTCGGACAGGCCCCAGCAGCTTACCGCGTTTCGTACCTTCTATCGAGCGCTGCGTGCAAAGTCTTCCAGCGGCCACTCATTGGGAAGCCCCCAGGCGCGATCTCGGAGTTCGCGCTGGGAGCAATCTCGCGAGATCGCGGCTGGGGGCTTAGCAACGAGCAGCTGCTGGGAGACTTTGCACGCGGCACTCGTTAGAAGGTACGAAACGCGGTAAACTGCAGGGGCCTGTCCGAACGCCGATAGAGCGTTCGGACAGCGCCCCATGTCTGGTCTGAGGTCTGAAACATGCCTATGTGTACACACACACACACACACACGGCTGCCCTCAGCGATAGATAGATCTATCAGTCCTGTGTGTGTGTATACATACACATTGTACCACCACCCCATCCTCCATCTCTCTGGTCCGTAGCTGCAATCTGCCTTTGGTCTGGCCCTGTCACCCAACCTCCCTCCCACACACGGTCCAGTCCTGTGCCCGAACTAACCCTATCCCCCGCCCCTCCCTCAGATTGTCTATGAAATTATTTTGGAAGGACATAGTGGTCAGGCTTCATGGAGCGCCCCCCTACTCCTCTTGCTTTGCGTATTGACATCATGTCTATCTGCGTGATCGTAGCAGCGTTCGTTTGGGGAGAAAGCAGACACATGGGCTTGAACTGCGCTGGCAGCATCAATCCCTCATTCTGGCCAGATGCTCATGTACCTTGTGCGCAAAAACGTACACACGTTACGTATGTAGGTACGAAAGCTCTGTACCCTACGCAAATTGCATAAGAAAAATAAAAAGGGGGGGGGGGAGGTTGATTTTTGTTTTACAGAGTGTTCCTTTAAGTTAAAGCTTTCCAGAGATCCAGGTAGATCTATTCCACGTTTAATTTTTTTTATACTCAACTATTTTTTTCTGTTATCCGATGAACGGGGGGGGGGGGGGGGGTTGGGAATAAAAATAAATTTGGCCAACTAAAATCGATTATTTTCATAAATCAGTAGTTTCAGTCCTGAAGATCTTGAAATATTCCACCTGCTGGGGAAGCAGCTCTGGGACCAGTGATGCCAGTATGCTCTACTACCGCTCACAGGATTGTGCATTTGGAGAGACAAGGACAGCAGGCGCTCATGTACGCTGCGTACAAAAATTAAGCAAGTAACTCAATTTACATAAGAATCTCTAGGGACTTCCATGTAGAATCCCTGGATCAGAAGAGGAGTGGGAGCCCAGCAATGTTGGAAAAAAAATTGAATTTCTTTAACCTATAGTAAATATTTAAAAAATAATTGTGCAGATGCTGCCAGATGTATCTGCAAAATTATTTAAGAGGAAGAAAAGGGAGGTTAATTTTTTTGGCCACAGGGTTTGTTTCACGATTTCAGCTGATTGGAGAAGACGCGCCGCTATGAATTAGTTCCAGGGTTAAGTCCTTACATATAACCAGTAGGGATGCACCGATACTTTTATTTAATGTCATGTGACCGCTTGCCAATAAATAATTTAGGATTTTTGCTGAAAGCCTGTCCAGTTTATGTTAATATTGAAATGTATGGCCTTACACCCTATTTAGAAAAAGGAGAGAACATGCAGTAAATTACAACCTTTAGATGGTCAATGTCTCTGGATGGAAAGCCAGAACTTCATGAAAATACACAGTGACTAGAATTAAAAGCATACAGATCATAGCATAACACTGTATAGTATTTAATTAAAAATGAAACCAACAAAGAAGCCACTCACAAAATTAGTGGCACACAATAGATAAAAGTGTCCATAATAGCATGTTAAAACAATTCGTCCGAATAGTCACCGCAACCGGGAAGCGTTGTCTTCAGGATGTAGAATTCAACAGGGGAACCTGGCCAAGGTAAGCTCCGTGTTTGAATCCAGCTGTCAGGTGGAACCTTCAGCGATCCAATAGGTCAGACGACCGAGAATTTTGGACCCATCCAGCGTAGACAGAAGACGACCCGGCGGGCGGACAAAGGATAAGTTCATACATACTGTATACTATACAGTGTTATGCTATGATCTGTATGCTTTTAATTCTAGTCACTGTGTATTTTCATGAAGTTCTGGCTTTCCATCCAGAGACATTGACCATCCAAAGGTTGTAATTTACTGCATGTTCTCTCCTTTTTCTATATTTGTTACAGTAGCACGTTGGGGTGGAGAGTGCTGTGAACTGCAGTTGTCTAATCCTAGGGTTATACACTGTCACTCTTTTGGTATTGTTGTCATTTCATTTCTTACACCCTATTTACCCACTGCACAGCCTGCACCACCGACAACAGTTATACCCCACAGGCCCACACAGACCTCAGATACTGTTGCTGGCAGAATGCATTAACAGATTTCCGCCAGCTTTCCCCTCCAGCCGTCCACATGTTGCTCCGAGCACCAGCTGGCCGCCTGGCCTGACGAGCCGCCGCCGACTTGTGAAGGTTGTGACACGCTCCCGCGACCCCCACGAGATCACGACTGGAGTCTGCGTCACAGGCCGGCGGAGGAACACGCAGCCAGCTGGAGGGAAATGCTGGCAGAATGCTGTTAATGGACTCTGATAGCAGCCCAAGCACCTCTGATACTGGCAAGCCAGTCCAGTGCTGGCTTCCAGATATCAGTTGAGGTATCAGGGCATTTACACGAGTACCAAGTACTCGTGCAAATGCCAGTATCGGCACAGATTCTAGTATCGTATTGGTGCATCCCTAATAGCCAGGGTGTTTCTATGTAGTTTACAACAGCGGCAAACCCATGGCACACAGGATGGAGGAGTAGTACCACCAGTGGTTTATCCTTTGTTGGAGATGGAGTCTGCGCCACCCTCTTTCTGGTCCAGAGCTGCCACCTCTCCCTTCAGTATGGTCCTTTCACCAAAACTCACTCCCACGCTAGGGTCTGGTCCAAACTCCTTCCAGTCCCTCATGAAATAGATTTCTATTAATAAATAATAATCTGCCAAATAATCAATTATGAAAAGAGTCTGTGTGCGTGTGTATATTACACATATTATCATACCTTGATAAAGTCGACTTGCTAGTTCTAACATTGTTTTTTGTAAAATCTTTTTATTAAAAACTTTAACTTCACCTACTCCAAGTACTTGAGTGTGTCCTCAAAATTTGCCAAATATATATAGTAAATGTACACACATATATGTAAAAATACACACTTTAGATAACGTAAACAAATGTAGACGTCAACAGCTACCAGGCACTTGCATTTTTCAAACTCTGAAGAATTGTACTTAAAGGGTAAACAAGACAGAGGAGAGGGAAACAGTTTCCATTCTACATAGGTCTGTCTAGAATAAAGCAGATATTTAAAGGCCAGTGTTAAAATGCTTGGAGATTCTGGTTAATTGACCCATGTCAGTGAAGTTATCTTAGCATCTAGTTTGGATGTCAAAATGTAAATGGAGCTGCCCTTAAACAATGACTTGCGTTGAACAGCACTCATGCAAATAACTGAAAAGCCCAAATAAAAACAACCAATAATGAAAATAATGTTAATAAGACAACTGGGGAGAGCCACCTCTGCAACTGGGCAGTGTATCCTGCTATGGACAATTCTCCTATAGGACCCAAAAAATAAAACCTATGACACTTGTTTTAGCAAGGTCTTTCTAAACAAGGAGGTAAATGAATGGCCCTTCCAACTATGATCACTTAAGAGATGTATTTTACCAAAGGTGTTCAGTAACAGTTGCATAAAGAGGGCACGGACCAGGACTTTACAATAAAATTGTAAAGTCATGGTCTGAGTGAGCTTGAACCAACAAGTGAGCCCTCATTGTGTTATAATATGCCACACATGGCATGTAATAGGTATCATGTAAAATCAAAATAAAATGAGTGACAGGCGCTCCACTGCAGGACAGGAGGGTTATTTCTCATCCCTGTAGTCACTACACAAAAGTAAGAGTGGGCAGCTGTGCATTTGCAAGCAGGTAAGTACTTTATTCAGTCATCATTGGACAGACAGGGTGACAATTCGGGCCTGATTATGTCCTTAATCATGTTTACGCACCACTGATGACTGCATGAAGTCCTTATCTACTTGCACATGCAGGTACGCCCACTGTTACGTTTGTCCAAGGTCTATGGGGAGGTGACACAGCCCACCCACAGTGGAATATTGCTGTGTACTTGACGAGCATCCTATGGGGGTTCTCGTGGTTCCGCATGTTTTTTTTTCGTAGACATGACTCAAAGTAGTCCCCAAAATTGGTGTTCACACAGCAGAGAAACGTGGCACCCCAGGGATTTTATATGTGACGCATTTCAAACGGAGTTTGTTAAGCGTGAGATGCAAGACGTGCAAATTAATACAATTACTCCTACTACAACAAGTGATTAAAATTATTTATAGATAAGTAACAATCTTCACAAACACCCTTTGGACTTAAAAGAATAAATTTATAGGGAGTTACTTGAATTGTAAAAGAAAGGTATCCAGTGATTCATGAGACTTGAGAGAAAACATCCAAATTAACATTCCGGTGCTCAGTCATTGTCCACTTGCTGGATTTGCTTCTGGTGATTAAAAATATGAATAACCACAGATTTTCAAATAATAAACAAATGTTGCTATGGAGAGTTATCACAAGTGAAAAATGATATGCAGTCAGACAGAGCTTTTCTCTTGGTTAATTAATAGGCAGTTCAGAATAAATTGTTCGACATCAAATTAGTTTAAAAGAAAAAAATGTATTTAGATATAAAAGAGCTCCATTTATTCAAGAAATTTGAAGTGTGCCTGTTAGTTAGTTATCCATTGCCCAAACTCACTCTCTTCCACCTCTGGACCCTCCACCTGCGCAGTTTGCTCATGTAATTATTATAAAAGCAGAGCTTGACAAATTTGCTTGAATCTAGGAGTCAGCTACAAACCTGTTTTTGCTTCAGACTAACTAGGCTGGCCGACCACTGGGTCCAGAGTCGGACGACAGACTTGGCCGTCTGACTACGGACAACTTTTTTGAACGGACTGGGTCGTCCACTTGAAGCAAATTTGGACAACCCAGATCAACCGAAAGTAAGACTGACAAACTGGAAAAAAAACCTCCCACAGCCGAAGACATGAAGGGAACTCTGGTGTTGTCCCTGGTGCTGAAAGGGATTATTAAAGCCCTTTCAGCACCAGGGACAACATTGGAGTTCCTTTCATGTCTTCGACAGCGTTGTAGTTTTTTTTCTAGTTCAGTAGAAAAGGAAAAAAAAAAAAAAAAAAGCAAGCAACAACAACAAACAGCTTTAAAAATAATAGATATTTTACCGGAAAAAAAATAAATCGTAATGTGTCGGGTAGTGATGCACCAATACCATTATTTTAAGACAGAGTAGGAGTACTGATACTTTAATGACGTGACCACTTTCCAATATAAATAATTTGGGGTTTCGCTGAATGCCTGTCCAATTTTTGTTGATACTGAAATGTATGGCCAAACACCCCATATAACCACAGCACTGACTGCACACACCAGACCTCAGCCGTACGTACATACATACTCCAGACCTCAGACACTGGGGCAGCTGCCAGAATGCACTAACCCCATTAGGCCAGGCCCCTCCAGTTGGTGCTGCGTTTCAAAGAACAGCAGCCGGCAGGGTTGCTCCACTGGGGCTGCGCTCTCCAGAGAGCATGCTGGGTTCACGAGATCTGGCAAACTCTGATCTCACAAGAGCGCAGCAAGAGCCAGCAAACGCCCACCTTACAACCTTTTCTAGCAGCTGCTCGCTGGGACGCGACCAGCCGGGGAGTGCTGGCAGAATGCAGTTTGTCAGCCACCCCAGGCCTCTCGGCAAGCCAGCCCAGTGGTTGGATAGGTATCAGACATCCATGGGGGGGGATGGAAGGGGGAGGATTTGTCCCAAAACACCAGGACAACATTTGTAGACGCCATGGCTTCCTGCGTTTTGTCGAGCCATGTTGTGAACGGACACTCTAATAAGCTGAAGTGGTCAAGGTTTGTAGAGTGGTCAACTGCATGGAGCATCTCCCCTTCCCATCCAGCTTTGCGCTCAGAGATGGGGCCGTGCCGATGTCACTAGTGAACCAGGTAGTAACTGGCAGCCGGGAACCGGGCAGAAATCACGTTGTGAAGTAGAGGAGTTTCCTCTGCCCACATTCGTGTCACCAGGCAGCCGGGATTTTTAATTTCCCAGTCACCAACTCTGTCACAATGAGGTCAGGTGGAGTAGAGGTAACATCACTGCTCTGCGTAGAGAGCCTGTGGAGACATGGGTTTGATCCCAGCAAGGGCACCTCTCCAGTAAGTGTCCTTGGGCAAGACACCTAACGATACATACTCGCCACCCAGGACATACTTGAAAACGAGAGAAATCTCAATGTATCCTTCCTGGTAAGGCTAGGGTCAAACAAACGCATTATTTGCAGCGACCGTCAAAAAGTGCGTCTGAACACATTGACGTATTTATTCACGGAATGCGCGAAAACGGTCAGACGACGCGCATTTTCGTGCGTGAATTTTTATGGATCGTCAATAAAAGACTTTTTGCATCTGGACGTTATGTAGGCAGGACATTAGCAGCGTCTGACATCTCCTAATCACGCACACACGCCGCAGCGCACTCTGTACGTCAGTACTAGTAGTTCTGCGTTCTCGAAAAAATTTGTTCATTTTCCACTTGGTTGCGGACTTTCGTGCGGCCGTACTTCGTATATTGGCCGTCATTTGCTGCTACTGCATCCATGATTAAGTGCGCCTAAACGCACGTTAAAAATGCGTTAGTCTGACCCCAGTCTAAAATACTTTCTCAAAAAAAAAATATAGCAAGTGAGAGATTAGACAGCCAATGGATTGCTGCTGCATGCGCACCCCGCTCCAATCCATCGTTCTGTGGAGACTCTATGGAACTTGTGCACAAAAAACTCCACAGCTTCCCGAGTGATGCGCAATTTGCATAACATACGCAAATTGCATCGGTGCAAAAATTAGGTAAAATAGCTGCAGAGACACCTGGATTTCAGAAACCCACAGCTGGAGTGGAAGAGTAACGCATGCCGAGGAAGAAAAGGGGAGTATTTACAGCTAAATTAAAAATAAAAAATGTCCCATATATCAGAGTATAGCAATACATAGCTATACCTTTGGACTAACATTACATTTGAAAGACAAGCTTTGAAATGTAACGCTAGTTCAATAAAAGAGGGATCACTACGTATTGCTTTACTCTGCGGATTGTCACATCTGGACTAACAAGGTTCATACATAATAGTCCAATGCCGTCAGCAGCATCTGTCCAGGTATCTAAATGGAATAAAGGAAGGGGGGTTTAATAGAGTAGCCCTTTAAAATTCGCTCCGTGCATGGAGAGGGTGTGTGCGTGAAACAGCTCAGCAATGAAGTGGTTAATCAGAGCTGCCACTTTCGGAATACAAGGTAACATAGAAAAGTGAATATGTGGGCCAGTTTCTGGTTATTTCATATGAGAGCAAAGTCCTGCACATTACAATATGTCCCAAAAGGCTAAAAGATGTGTGCATGCGCGCACACACACACCTCTCTTGATATAGTTGGCAGAAATCTTTGGAGATATTGATGTGAAAACTCTGAATCTTGCTGAATAGACTCATGCAAACCCTAGCTCTATACTTAAGTGGTTAAGAGAAATATATATATATGCCCCCCATAAACACAGGGCACTGTAGTGACAGCTGATGCCAACAGTTTACATAGTGAAGCCCCTTAGTTGATCACTCCAGTTCCTGGCTACACCCAGGCACACAGGTACAGAGCAATGGGTGTGCTGCTGCGTTGTTTACACCGAACTCCACACACAGACATCCCACATGCTTCCAAAACACAAACAATGCAGAATTCAAACCCTCCAGTTTTGTAAACACCGACCCCCCCTCTAAAGCTGGGCTGGTATCCCCCCTCCCTCAGCACTCTCACTACTTCCTTCTCAGTATCCAGGCCCTCCTGCTCATCACAAAGCCTCCACACCGGGCCCGCACCCTCCCTCAGCAGCCTGTTTCCTGGCCTCTCTAGGCACTACAGCCCGGTGAATCACGCCGCACACGGGCCTACCCTCACCTCACGATAGCAAACACGATTCCTTGTACCGCTCCGTGCCCGAATTCTTCCGGCTCCCCTCTCCGACCCAATCCACTGCTCCGTGCGGACCCACAGAGCCGGCCATGAGAGGAGGAGCGGGACGTGGAAAGTAAGACTACAACTCCCTGCTATCCCTGCGGCAAGACGGCAAAAATGTGTCAAACACGCTCAACTTTATTGAAAAAGTACAAAAGAACAGAAAAAGAGTAGTTGCTTGTTTTGGAAGACAGAGATATTCTATACCACAGTTTATAGTCTTTTAGACGTGAATAGTAAATGTCAAAATATAAATAATGCTAACTAGCAGGTAACTTGTGATTTAATTTTCAGCAATTGGCTGCTTTCACGTGGTTTTAAAAGTCATTTTTCAATTTATTTAATTTATTTCTTAGCTTATTTATCAAATTTTTACTGCAAATATAAATAAAAAGCAACTAAGGGTAAAGGTTTGATAACTTTCAATTGTACATAAATAATCGAGGAGGTATGGGGGAAAAATAATAATAAAATGTAATTTTGTCCTTCACAAACAATAAGGCTAGGCTCAGACGAACGCATTTTTCGCGTTGTCTGTGAAAAAGTGCGTTCGAACGAATGGACGTATTTTTTCACGGAATACGCGATAGCGGTCATACGATCCGCATTTTCGTCTGTGATTTTGTACGGATCATCAATAAAACACTTTTTGCGTCTGGACGTTATGTTGGCCGGACATTAGCAGCGTCTGACATCTCCTAATCACGCACACACGCCGCTAGCGGACGCAGCGCACTCTGTACGTCAGTAGTAGCGGTATCACGTTCTCAAAAAAATGCGTTTGTTTGCCGCTTGCGTTGCGCCGACACACTTTTGTGTGGCCGTACTTCGTATATTGCCCGTCATTTGTTGCTACTACGGCCGTAATAAAGTGCGCCTGCACGTGCGTTCGCACTGCGTTAGTCTGACCCTAGCCTAAAATGTATTTATTTATAAAGTATTTTACCAGGAAGGTAATTGAAATTTCTCTTGCTTCAAGTATTTCCACTTGCCCGCACTTAATTTTCACTCGCCAATTGTGAGTAGGTGAGTGGAAATTTTGAGCTCTGCCATAAACTATAATGGCGCTGGTTAAGGCTGGGGTCAGACGAGCGTAGTGTTCACGTCCGTGATTGCGCCTAAAAGTACGTCCGTGATAGCATGACATAAAGGCCAATGGAGTCCCACACATGAAGTACGTCCGCACTGAACTGCGGACGCACAACGGTTGCGGCAAACGGACGCAAGTTAGGCAAGAACGTAGAACCCCTAGAACGGCCGCACAAAGTGCGCTGCGTCCGCAACGTCCGCATAGCTTTGTGTGTGAGTGATGGAACGTGGTCATACGGACTGCATTTATACGTCCAGCATTTTTCACGGACAAAATGGTTTTGCATTTTAATTTATTTTCCCTCCTACATCCGTCAAAATATACGTCAGTGAAAAAACGGACTGTGTGGCCACTACTGCGTCTTCCATACTGACGTACGTCCATGTGCATGGAAGCACAGTCCGTAGAAATCACGCTCGTCTGACCCTAGCCTAAGTTAGCACCAGCTTTGGAATAGGGTCCAAATTATTTGCATATGTTTATTCTAACCAATCATATTCCAGTGTTCAAATTGTCTGGTGACCTCTGCGGTTGACGAAATCGGACCCAGTGGACAACCAGCCTAACACAGTGGACCAATACCCCTACCAAGTTGGCAATGTTCTGGACCTTATATTTGCCAGCCTGTGTACAGACTCGCATAGGACAGCCTGGTTCTTTAGTAGTTGAATAATGTTTGTTTTTGTTATTGCTGGATTTCTTTTTTAAACCGTTTTCTTTAAAAGCTAAAATCAGGACTTCCCTTGTTGTGATATTATCTTAGTACAGGCGTGTTCTGTTAGTTTCCTTTGGTTACATCGTGACACTGTCTGCAGGTGGGTCTCTCTGTGGTTTACTTTGAAGAATAAGGGGGTGTGTGTGTTTGCTATAACTGGATTTCTTCACATACTGTAGGTGTGTGTGTTCTTTTAGTAATCAGGACAGGAAAAGTGAATTTTACTTTGTATGTGTTTTTAAAGTGTACCTGTCATGTTGGACTAATTTGACAAAGAATCACTCTTTATATGTGTTAGCATTGTTTCGCTAACACATATATACTAAAAAATTTAGTTATTCCCTGTCGAACAGTTGCTTATTTCTAGTGACATGTCACCACCAGGGTGAATGTTAACTGTGAGCACACAGCCATCCTAAAGGACAGGCCTCCGCTAACTTGATGCATCCGATTGACTGTTGGTACGCAGACTCCCAACTCCGCATGCAAATGTCACCACTGAGGGCCAGTTTCGCACTGCTGTACAATAGCCCTCAGCAAGCTCCACCCTTGAAGGGGGAAACAAGGCAACAACCGGAACTGTATCTAGAAGAGCACCTGTGGTCCATCATTTCAGCAGCGGACCCGTGGTCACTCGAGTCCTGTATCAATTCCAGTGCTCCCACGTCACTTCCCATGATGTAGAATCCGCTGTGTCTTTAAAGCCAAATAATACATACAAAGCCACACCCACACAATGTGGTGATGTGTCCCCTGTGGCATGTGTGACGATGCACACATGCACACTGTGTGGCTTTGCAAATACACAGCTGAGTCCATGTCATCAGGCGTGAAGTGGGTGCACCGGAAGTGATGCAGGTCTCGAGTGGCCACAGGTCTACTGAAATGATGGCACAATGGCTGCAATATTTCATGAATGGATAAGATATCACACTGGTCTTTAAGAGCAATGCAATATCCATCCCCTTATGGGATATAGCAGTAACCGTACCAGTATTTATATAGCGCCAACATATTCTGCGGCGTTTTACAACAGGGATGCACGAACACGAGACATATTAAAGGAACACTCTACCCAAAAATCACCCCCCCCCCTCTGTTTTTTTATCCTAATCTATCCCTATTCCCTTAATAAAAAGTTGTTTTTTTTTGTGTAACTGTAACACTTACCCTAAAATCCACTTGTATCCAGCGGCGTCTTTTTTTTTTTTTTATACTCCCCTCCCTCCTCTTCCGCTCCCGTCCTTCTTGCTTCTTCTTGCCTTCTGGTTTACGTGAGAAGCGCGCATGCGCGCCTCTCACATAAGCCAGCCAATCGGCAGGCTTCCTCCAGGGCCGGCGCTATCGTAAGGCGGCACAGGCGGCCGCCTTACTGTCTGGCGTCCTGCCAGTGTGAGGGGCGCCGGCCCGGGGTGTAATCGGTCATCCGATTCGGATGACCGACCCCCGAGATTTGGCCCGGGGGTTGAGGGACCCAGATGCCGGGCAGCGCGAGAGCGCCTGCCCGGTCTTGAACAGTCTGTCCTGTGAAGTGGATGCGGCTGTGTGCGTGCGCAGCCGGTCACGTGGTCCGGCTAATCAGGTGGTACTGAGTCTCAGTACCACCTGACTGGCCGGACCGCGTGACCGGCTGCGCACGCACACAGCCGCATCCACTTCACAGGACGGACTGTTCAAGATTGGGCAGGCGCTCCCGCGCTGCCCGGCATCTGGGTCCCTCAACCCCCTGCCGGAGCTGGGGCAACAATCCAGGTGAGAGCTGGGGGCAAATCCATGACCTGGGGGCAAATACATGTGCTGGGCAAATCCATGACCTGGGGGCAAATCCATGAGCTGGGGCAAATCCATGACCTGGGGGCAAATCCATGAGCTGGGCAAATCCATGACCTGGGGGCAAATCCATGACCTGGGGGCAAATCCATGAGCTGGGCAAATCCATGACCTGGGGGCAAATCCATGAGCTGGGCAAATCCATGTGCTGGGCAAATCCATGACCTGGGGGCAAATCCATGAGCTGGGCAAATCCATGACCTGGGGGCAAATCCATGAGCTGGGCAAATCCATGAGCTGGGCAAATCCATGAGCTGGGCAAATCCATGACCTGGGGGCAAATACATGAGCTGGGCAAATACATGAGCTGGGCAAATCCATGACCTGGGGGCAAATCCATGAGCTGGGCAAATCCATGTGCTGGGCAAATCCATGACCTGGGGGCAAATCCATGTCCTGGGGGCAAATCCATGAGCTGGGCAAATCCATGACCTGGGGGCAAATCCATGAGCTGGGCAAATCCATGTGCTGGGCAAATCCATGACCTGGGGGCAAATCCATGTGCTGGGCAAATCCATGACCTGGGGGCAAATCCATGAGCTGGGCAAATCCATGACCTGGGGGCAAATCCATGAGCTGGGCAAATCCTTGAGCTGGGGGCAAATTCATGTGTGAGCTGGGGGCTCTCTGCTCCTCTAGATTGTAAAATCCGGGGTGCCCTCTGCTCCTCTAGATTGTAAAATCTGGGGTGCCCTCTGCTCCTCTAGATTGTAAGCTCCTGGGTGTCCTCTGCTCCTCTAGATTGTAAGCTCCTGGGTGCCCTCTGCTCCTCTAGATTGTAAGCTCCTGTGAGCCGGCCCCTCTGCTCCTCTAGATTGTAAGCTCCTGTGAGCCGGGCCCTCTGCTCCTCTAGATTGTAAGCTCCTGTGAGCCGGGCCCTCTGTAAATTCTCGTGAGTCGGGCTCTCTGCTAAAACACCTTATTTTCTGTAAGTGCCCCTCCCGAGACTAGTCTCTGGATCCGCCCCTGCCTGGGATTGGAAGGGGGCAATGAGAGGGAGGGGACAACAAGCACCACGTGGTTCCCTGCCTGGCCTTGCTTCCCGAATCCAATCACAGGCGAGCGGGAAAGGTGCGTGTGCACGTGTGCATCACATGCCTGGCCAGCGCCAGCGGCCGCTCGCACCAGTCGCCTCGAGACGTGACGTCACGTGTCACACGAGGGGGACGCAGAGAGCGATGGTGGCGGTGCCTAGCTTAAGCTAAGCCTAAAAAATTGTTGCTACTAAAAAACCTACTACCTGGTCTGGTCCCTGATTGTCCCTGGTGGTCTGGTCTCTCGTCTCACTCCCTCCCTGACTGCCTGAGAGTGTGGACTGAGTAGAACTAGAACGCCAGCGGGCGACGGGGGGCCTGCAGTGCCAAGGTGAGGCAGCAGAAGTCAGCAGGCAGCAGTGAGCAGTGCTGTGCACACTGTCACAGTCAATCAGACACAGTCAGCTGAGCAGAGAGGTAAGAGACTCGCTGGGGGAAAATTTATACCATAAATAATACCCATATGAGCAGCTGGGGGCCGCAAATATACCCATACATGAGCTGGGGGCCGCAAATATATACCCATACATGAGCAGGGGGCCGCAAATATACCCATATGAGCAGCTGGGGGCCGCAAATATACCCATACATGAGCTGGGGGCCGCAAATATATACCCATACATGAGCAGGGGGCCGCAAATATACCCATATGAGCAGCTGGGGGCCGCAAATATATACCCATACATGAGCTGGGGGCCGCAAATATATACCCATACATGAGCAGGGGGCCGCAAATATACCCATATGAGCAGCTGGGGGCCGCAAATATATACCCATACATGAGCTGGGGGCCGCAAATATACCCAAATATGTTGTTCCTACAGTCTGACAAATGTAACTACTGCCTTTCCAGAAGAAAGACAGTGTTTATATAAGTCCATAAAGACAGCACTGGTGGCTGTCCCCCCAATCAGTGACTCACAACGCTGCTAAAGGTTGTCCTTGCAAGACCAACTTTAAGCATCCTTTAATCTCTGCGTGACGACACCGAACACTCACGATAGAGATTATTATGCATCTCTATCCTGATTGGCTTGACATGACGGGGGGGGGGCACCAAAACAGACCTTCGCCTGACTAGGCAAAAAAGCTTGCACCGGCCCTGGCTTCCTCCCGGCTCCCTCGGAGGATTAGTGTTGCGCGCAAGAGGATGCGCGCAACACTAACCCTCAGCCGCTGCGGCGAGTTGGAGACGTCATCGCTCTGAAAGCGCGATGACGTCTCCTACTCGGCAAAAGTCGGCAGAAGCGGGAAATATGATTCCCGCTCTGCTGACTGACAGCTGGGAGGGCGGAGTAAACTCCTCCGCCTCTCTCAGCTGTTTTCAGCTTTTTCTGCTGAACTGCCGAGCGGAGGGAGGGGAGACAGAGGGCGGCATACTCCGGGCATCATGACCATCTAAAATAGCTTAGGTGGTCATGTTGCCTAGAGTATCCCTTTAATAAAACAAAAGGAAAGCAATGGCCCTGCCTGTAGAATCGTTGTTCTGCTAATACAGCACATATACACGTGCTTAGCCAGACATCCAGGGCTCGAGTCGAGCGGGAACGCGCAGGAACGGCGTTCCCGCACTTTTCCCACAGCGGGAACGCTGCGGGAACGCAGCGTTCCCGCTGTGGCCCGAGCCCGAACGCCGCCGCCGCACATTGCCGGCGGCCGGCGTGCTTCCTGTTACAAGGGCCAGCTGACAGGAGGTGGAGCCGCTCGCCTGGCTGTTTCATAGTTCCCAGGCGAGCGGCTGCACTTCCTGTCAGCGGCCACTGAAGCAGGAAGCACGCGGCCGCTGGCAATGTGGAGAAGCAGCAGCAAAGGTGAGCTGGGGGGGCAGTATCCCTGAGACCTGGGGGGGGCAATATCCATGAGACCAGGGGGGCAATATCCATGAGACCAGGGGGGCAATATCCATGAGAGCTGGGGCATTATCCATGAGACCTGGGGCATTATCCATGAGACCTGGGGCATTATCCATGAGAGCTGAGGCATTATCCATGAGAGCTGGGGCATTATCCATGAGACCTGGGGCATTATCCATGAGACCTGGGGCATTATCCATGAGAGCTGAGGCATTATCCATGAGAGCTGAGGCATTATCCATGAGACCTGGGGCATTATCCATGAGAGCTGAGGCATTATCCATGAGACCTGGGGCATTATCCATGAGAGCTGGGGCATTATCCATGAGAGCTGGGGCATTATCCATGAGAGCTGGGGCATTATCCATGAGACCTGGGGCATTATCCATGAGAGCTGAGGCATTATCCATGAGAGCTGGGGCATTATCCATGAGAGCTGGGGCATTATCCATGAGAGCTGGGGCATTATCCATGAGAGCTGGGGCATTATCCATGAGACCTGGGGCATTATCCATGAGACCTGGGGCATTATCCATGAGAGCTGAGGCATTATCCATGAGAGCTGGGGCATTATCCATGAGACCTGGGGCATTATCCATGAGACCTGGGGCATTATCCATGAGAGCTGAGGCATTATCCATGAGACCTGGGGCATTATCCATGAGAGCTGAGGCATTATCCATGAGAGCTGGGGCATTATCCATGAGAGCTGGGGCATTATCCATGAGAGCTGGGGCATTATCCATGAGAGCTGGGGCATTATCCATGAGACCTGGGGCATTATCCATGAGAGCTGAGGCATTATCCATGAGAGCTGGGGCAATATCCATGAGAGCTGGGGCATTATCCATGAGAGCTGGGGCATTATCCATGAGAGCTGGGGCATTATCCATGAGAGCTGGGGCATTATCCATGAGACCTGGGGCATTATCCATGAGACCTGGGGCATTATCCATGAGAGCTGAGGCATTATCCATGAGAGCTGGGGCATTATCCATGAGACCTGGGGCATTATCCATGAGAGCTGGGGCACTATCCATGAGAGCTGGGGCATTATCCATGAGAGCTGGGGCATTATCCATGAGAGCTGGGGCAATATCCATGAGAGCTGGGGCATTATCCATGAGAGCTGGGGCATTATCCATGAGACCTGGGGCAATATCCATGAGAGCTGGGGCATTATCCATGAGAGCTGGGGCAATATCCATGAGAGCTGGGGCAATATCCATGAGAGCTGGGGCAATATCCATGAGAGCTGGGGCATTATCCATGAGAGCTGGGGCATTATCCATGAGAGCTGGGGGCATTATCCATGAGAGCTGGGGTCATTATCCATGAGAGCTGGGGCAATATCCATGAGAGCTGGGGTCATTATCCATGAGACCTGGGGGCATTATCCATGAGACCTGGGGGCATTATCCATATGAGCTGGGGCAATTATATCCATGTGAACTGGGGAAAATATATCCATATAACCAGTGCTGTGCATATTATTCTTGGGGTTCAGTGCTGTGTATGTTATTCTGGGGGCTCAGTGCTGTGTATATTATTCTGGGGGCTCAGTGCTGTGTATATTATCCTGGAGGCTCAGTGCTGTGTATATTATTCTTGGGGTTCAGTGCTGTGTATATTATTCTTGGGGTTCAGTGCTGTGTATATTATTCTTGGGGTTCAGTGCTGTGTATATTATTCTGGGGGCTCAGTGCTGTGTATGTTATTCTGGGGGCTCAGTGCTGTGTATATTATTCTGGAGGCTCAGTGTTGTGTATATTATTCTGGGGGCTCAGTGCTGTGTATATTATTCTGGGGGCTCAGCGCTGTGTATATTATTCTGGAGGCTCAGTGTTGTGTATATTATTCTGGGGGCTCAGTGCTGTGTATATTATTCTGGGGGCTCAGCGCTGTGTATATTATTCTGGGGGTTCAGCGCTGTGTATATTCTGGGGGTTCAGCGCTGTGTATATTATTCTGGGGGCTCAGTGCTGTGTATGTTATTCTGGGGGCTCAGTGCTGTGTATATTATTCTGGGGGCTCAGTGCTGTGTATATTATTCTGGGGGCTCAGCGCTGTGTATATTCTGGGGGTTCAGCGCTGTGTATATTATTCTGGGGGCTCAGCGCTGTGTATGTTATTCTGGGGGTTCAGTGTTGTGTATGTTATTCTGGGGGCTCAGTGCTGTGTATATTATTCTGGAGGCTCAGTGTTGTGTATGTTATTCTGGGGGCTCAGTGCTGTGTATATTATTCTGGGGGCTCAGTGCTGTGTATATTATTCTGGGGGCTCAGCGCTGTGTATATTATTCTGGGGGTTCAGCGCTGTGTATATTATTCTGGGGGTTCAGCGCTGTGTATATTATTCTGGGGGCTCAGTGCCTGGAGATAGAGATATATATATATATTTGTATATAAAATGCGTTAGTCCAGTTGCCACAATAACGAGTATACCTGTACGTAGTGATACCTTTCACTGATCAGTATAGTTTCCAGTTTACACTCTTGAAAGCTTGTCTTTTAAATGTAAAGTTAACCCAATTAAAATGGTATCACCGGCACGCGCTGCTATACTCGTGATATATATATATATATTTTCTTCAGGTAATGGGGGTTGTGGAATTCGTGGGTGAGTTCCCTCACTTTTTTCCCCAGGACTTGACCCCTGCAGACATCCTGTGGGTTTACAATCTAAGAGACTAAGGTATGTGAAACAAAAGGGAGCAGGGGAAGAATGGAGTTGATTACCAGAAAGATAACAACAAACACTGCATGAGGATAGACTAAGAGCTTGTGCATGATAAGGTTAAACCAAGAGAAGAGAAACAGCTTAGATAATTAGAATAGAGACTGGGTAGGAGGGCAGGACAGCAGAGGGAAGATGGTGATGAGTGTGGCTGTGGGGAAGAAACACTGAGGCCCCTATTACATTCCTCGCGCATCGGTTTTGTGCACACGCAAATGCGCATTTACGCGAGGACAAAACCATTTGCGCAGAACATCGTATTTCAACCTTCGCGCAAACAATGCATGTTATCGTTTAACGCGGATGGACTTGCGCGAGCGTGATGAACTGTGCGCGTCCTATACTTAACATTGTGAGCGCAAATGCGTTAAGCGGATGGTATTTCAATAGATGCGCAACTTCCTACGAACGATGTTTGCGCGCATAATTTTAACGTCTTTGAAAACCTGGTGTTAACTGCAAATCTGAACGTTCTGGCCAAAACAAAATACACCAGCACGAAAAAAAAAAATACAGCACATTCTAGTTACACATTATACACATACCCAAACAAAAAAATTGTGAATTTGGGCATATTTTTTTTATTGCTGCAGCATGTATACTCAGATTTACTTTGACAGGCGCAAACACGTTAGTGAGTCAATTAAGGTGAATTGATGTCAATTAAGGTTCTTAATTCTGATTGGCTGAATCCCGCGAAAAAAAACAGTCCGCGCACTGATTTACATGCGCAACGTTACTGCGCGCGTATTACACTTCGTTTTGCGTGTTTTTTTTACTAACGTTATTTTTTGACGGATGAGAAAATGCGTTCGGATCCGAATATCACGTTACTTTTCGCGCGATAACGTTGGACATTGCGTGCAAAAAAAATTTTGTGCAGAGAATGTAATAGGGCCCTGAGTATAGACAGATGGTCAATGCATGCAAAGAATTTACGACAGGGAAGAGCAGAACAAAAAAGGACAGAAAGGAAGAAAAAAACAAACTAGCGGTCAAGATATAATGGATGCAAAGATAAAAATCAGTAATATCATTATTAGAGCAGAAACAATGTGGCAAATGTTGTTGTGTTGATTGAAGAATACCTTGCTGGCTTGTTTCAGAGGGAAGATGGTGGCGAGTGTGGCTTGATAGCTTGTTTCAGAGGGAAGATGGTGGCGAGTGTGGCTTGATAGCTTGTTTCAGAGGGAAGATGGTGGCGAGTGTGGCTTGATAGCTTGTTTCAGAGGGAAGATGGTGGCGAGTGTGGCTTGATAGCTTGTTTCAGAGGGAAGATGGTGGCGAGGGTGGCTTGCTGGCTTGCGGGCATCTTTTGCCTTCACACTGTTTGGATTATACTTTTGAGAAATGCTGCCATTTCTCAGAACTGCAATAAAGGTGATTTTTGAAATGCCAGCTAACACCGGCACTTAGTGGATAACTCCCATAGTTTCTATTTCCTTTCAATCATAATCTGACCCTTTCTCATCTAAATATGAAGCTCTTTCATGCTATGACACAGAGAGATCACCCTGACAACCACTGCCTTTCTGACAGGAGAAACTAATTGGCTGAGATGTGTGCTAATGATGCTGCCAATAACCGTCCTCAACCTACACGTTACAATAGCAGTAATTTATATAAATTAAGAAAATACTGACCAGTGAAAGGAAATTCACATGGATACACCAAGATTTCAGAACTTCATATTTTCAGTCACATGTTTAGGTTTAGGGTTTATAAACAATTAGCACAATTTCCCATTATTTTCAAAACCCCCTATGGAGGATCGCGCTTTGCAGCTCCGTCAACGCGCGTCCTAGTGCTTTGATGGACAGGCCTGCTGCACGGACGCAGCACGGCCGCTGTTGCACGCGCAGTTTGTGTGCACGCAACAGCATCTGGCCAGCCCCATCGCAGCGTCGCAACGCTGCGACGGATGTCGGAAGCCACAGCAGTACAGGCGCACCTAGTGCGCTTGTCTGACACTGGCCTCAAACACCAGAAAATGTCTTGAAGTGGCAATCTTTTTCAAACTATATAGATGTTTGATTCTTCTTCTTGAACACTTTATCTAAGCTTTGGTTGACTTTTCCAAACAATGTCTTAAACGTTGCTTTCTAAGAAAAGTTTTTTTTTATTTTAACCCTTTCACTGTGTTAACATTTGCTAGTGAGCCGTTAGCTTTTATGGATCCACTAGCAAATGTCAAAAACTCTGCTGCTTTTCCAAACTAAGCAGCAACTCCTATTGCAATTTGACTTGCGCAGCAGCTTAATGTACATTAATGCATCCTATGCTTTGTATAATCTGTCTGATGGCCAGTTGCATTGCATAATACTGCTGCCAGGCTGTAATAATCGTAATACTAAAGCCTTTTTACAAATAATTGATTTCATTACTCATTGGCTATTTTTAAAGGTCACCTGAGGAATTACAGTGGCAAGAAAAAGTATGTGAACCCTTTGGGATTACGTGGAGTTTTGCATGAATTGGTCATAAAATGTGCTCTGATCTTCATCTAAATCACAACAATTTGAAAAACACAGTCTGCTTAAAATAATACAACACAAACATTATCAGGGTTATTCAAAGAGCTCCGAATTGCTTGAGAAAGGTAACCGAACGCTGAAAATCAGCGTTCGGTTACCTTTCCTGGCCATTCGGCTATCCAGAGAGCAGGCAATTCGCCAAATCCTGGCGAATTGCCTGCACATACGGTGCCTGTTCGGTGCCTGTTCGAGGGCAGAGAAATCCCCATGAAAAGCACTGCTTCGGCTATTCAGAGAACACAAACCAGCAGTGAAAGGTTCCCGAAATGCTCTGCCATTCAGTGGTTTAATTCGGCAAGTTAATTCAGGAGAATCCCACAGGCTTCAATGTTAAAAATATTCCCGTTTTAATTCAATATCTAATAAACCATTCATTATAAAATTCTGCAGTAAAGAGTCTCTTTATTTATAGATTTTTTAGGATACTTTAAGCATTT
Source organism: Leptobrachium leishanense (assembly GCA_009667805.1). Lineage (NCBI taxonomy): Eukaryota > Metazoa > Chordata > Amphibia > Anura > Megophryidae > Leptobrachium > Leptobrachium leishanense. The sequence goes on along the minus strand of CM019067.1, from coordinate 121,473,785 downwards.
AACAAAAAGGTAGACTAGGACTCAATATCAAATCAGGTCCAAAATTAACGGAGCTTAATTACCAGCGTGATTAGGATTAAACCTTAGTTGAAACATTATGATGAAAGAAAAAGTAGAATGGAAAATGTGGCTATTTTGTCTTGCCTATTGGCTAATATACTGATGCCACTAAATGCTGGTAGTTAATTATTTGAATAATAAATAAGTGAAAATAAACGACTGTACATAAGAACTAACAATAATCTTTATTAAACATATACAAGAAATAAAATACTAAATATGTGTAAGCAGTGGTTCGACAGCTGTTAGAATTTGTATCGGTAGATACCTTATGGCAGACTAGCTAGTATTCCCATGTATCAGAAATAATTGGAACACTTAATTGTTCTTATATATTCAACCCTATATAAATACATTAATGAATATTTGGATTGGTCCTGGTACGTAGTTAACAACCATTGGAAACTATCCCCCCAACCTTGGTGGCTGTTTGCAGTTAGATTTACGTGATTGAATTACTAATCAAATGCAGTAATGGGCAGTTTAAATCGCTCAATAAATAAAGCGGCTCCCAGCTGATAATAACCAAAACACTCTTATATTGATGGTGATGATATCCCCTATAGCGGTAGCTATTGTATTTCGTATTGAGTCATCAATAAATATCTTAATTACGTCACCAATAGTAAACATAAACAGTAGTGCAGGGTGTTGTGGTCAGAGTAATTGCTGAAATCTAAGCAAAGCTGCACCTAAACTTGTTGGACACACCAGAACACAGAGTTAGGTTGTATATATTTGCATATCAGATTGAGTTAGCATCAAAAATGGAGTCTATCCAACAATGGACTACTTAGAGCAGGCCTCAAAATTTCCACTCGCCTGCTCGCATTTGGCGAGTGGAAATAACATGAGGGCGAGTTGAATGCAGAGGCAGGGCAGGATAAGGGGTTAGGTGAGGCAACTAGTGGCGAGTAATTCTTAAGGCCTGGCTAGTAGCTTGGGACTTGAAATTTTGAGCCCTGACTTAGAGTATGGATAAGGGTACAATATATAACATACATCTAAAATTAGAGATTACTGTGCTGTACTTTAAAGAAATATATATATGCTGATGGTGTGGTTGTCAATTTGCAAGATGTGGAGAATCTCCACAATGGTGGTCTGAGTATTGACGGTTGGTAAGTATAACATTGAAGTCAGTTTCCGCCAGTGTTAGAAGTTTAGACAATCAGAGCAGGTGGTTTTTTTAAAAAAGGATAAAGCATTAAATTGCTATACTGATTCTCAAGTTACATGTATGTTCTTACAATAAATATTGAAACAACCAGTTCAACGATGTTTGAAGGGTCCCCACAATAGGCAATCCAATACTCTGAAATTCAGGAGATATTGAATATACCACCTATTTCAACTGCCACCCAAAACGGGAATACATAACCATAACAAATAATTTTTCAATAGTAGTTACAGCAGTATGAAATCTAGCATGTCCCTAATATTCCAGTATTCCAGATTCTATATTAACCCTAAATAGGCACACAATCATAACATAATGCTAAGTCTGCCAGGATCCAAATTACCGGATCAAAACATTGCCAATAATTGAAAAGTGCAACCCGTGCAAACTGTTAAAAACAATCAGTTGGCCATCACCAAAAGATGAAGAAACGCTGACGCGCGTTTCGCCGTATTCACACGGCTTCGTCCAAAGCGTAAATGTGCTTATACCTTCATTCCATATTTATAGTAGTCCCCCTTGTTAAGTTCATTCATTACCAGACTGAGAGGAATTTGCATAATTATATTTCCGCAGTGGTCATTAATCATGTGACCATCTCTCCACCATTGGGCTTGTAGTGTTAGTTCGATACTAGATGAACTCCTCCGGTATGTATATCGGACGGGTACGTTCCAAGTTGTTTGGGGTCAGGTGACTCACCGGCCAATCAGGCTGTCTAGAACGGTCTGCATATAAAAGTCGATATCAGGCTTAGATAGACGCCGGAAAAAGATTGCGTGGTTCGAATTACATAATGAACCTTAAAACACCTGAACGTCTCATCGCCACCAGGATTTGCATGTCACTCTAAAACAGATCCAATTCTCGGGTCTGTATATAGAGTGATTACATTCCATATAGTGTGGAAGTCAGGTGACGGCTTATCAACCAATTACACTCTCTATCCAACTGTGACCTAAGGCCCAGGAGAAGAATAAAAATAAAGATAACGGTTGTCCCCCTATGGAGATTGTAACATTGGAAAGAAATTTTTATGATTACTACAGTTATTAATATACACCAATGGGGAATCGGAACAGCAGTCAATATGGATCATGAGTGGGTGCCCATATATAGAGAACTCCATAAATTAAAACTAAGGAATCGGCAGGTATAAAGTGTGACCAAAAAAGAAAAGGAAAAAGAAACAGAAATACATGTAAATAGTGATGCTGCAATTATTTTAGAACCACATTAGTGAAAATAATATATAAACGTTTATGCATTCTTAGTACAAAAATATACATATGTATCGCTTAATCATTAAACCTGTCTTTAAATTCTTAACAAGATGAAATCATTAGATGAAGGGAGTAAAGGTAAATCCCTCATTTAAACCCTCTGGGGCCAGAGTATGTAGGGTATGAATCCAGAAACATTCCCTACGTCTTAAAATTAAGTTGTAGTTCCCTCCCCTTTGTGGGTGTTTGACCAATTCAATTCCACAAAATTTTAAGTTATTAGTACTTCCTCCTTGGCATTGTCTCACGTGCCTTGCTACTGGGGTGTCTATATGTCCGCCAACTGATCTGATGTGTTCTCTAATCCTATATTTAAATGGACGGAAGGTTTTGCCTACGTACTTTTTTCCACACCCACACGTGATCATATATACTAGGCCAGACGTATTACAGTTGAAGAAAGTGTGAATCTCAAAAGTTTTTTCTTGCCTAGCGTCCTGTATCACTTTAGAGTCCTTCAAGATATTGGCACAGCTCTTACATCTCCCGCAGCTATAAGTCCCTTTTAGGTTGTTACGTAGCCAGCTAGTTGTTTGTGATGTTGTCTTCTCATAATGGCTATGGACTAATAGATCTTTGAGGTTCCTACATCTTCTATTTGTGATGGTCGCACGAGGACCTATTGACTCTTTTAGATGTGGATCTAGAATCAATAGCGGCCTATATCTGTCCATGATTCTTTTTACTGCACTGTCCCCAGTATCGTAATTTCCGATACCACGAATCAGTTTTGAATCGGTTTTGGGTGTATCTTGTAGGAGAGTATCTCTCGGATGATGTGCCGCTTTCTGATACGCCTGTTTAAGAACTCTCTATTTGGGTATCCTTTCTCTTTAAAAATTTTTTGAAGGATTTTAGCTTGTTTTTCATATTCAGTACTAGATGAGCAGATTCGCTTTAATCTTAAGTACTGTCCATAAAGTATTCCCAATTTTAATGGTTTCGGATGAAAACTTGACCAGTTGAGCAGGTTGTTCGTAGCTGTCTTTTTTCGATATATAGTTGTGTTGACCCGTTCTTTATTACGTACTATCATTACGTCCAGGAAGTTTAAAGAATCCCGGTGAATCTCATGTGTGAAGCGGAGATTCAGAGTATTTCTATTAAGAAAATTGGTTAGATCGAGAAATTCTTCTGGGGTCCCATCCCATACCAAGAAAATGTCGTCTATATATCTCTTCCAAAATAAAATTGTGGAGCGAAATGGATTTTGGTCCGTAAATACTTGTTGTTTCTCCCAAACACCCAAATATATGTTGGCATAGGCGGTTGCACAAGTAGTGCCCATTTTAGTGCCCTGGATTTGATGATAAAATTTCCGATCACAGATGAAATAGTTATGTTTCAAAATAAATGCCAAAAGCTCCCCAATGAAGTCAATAGATTCCTCTGTGAATTCGCCGGATTCATATAAGTCCAGTTTCACACGTGACAGACCTTCAATATGGGGAATGAAGCTATATAAAGCCTCCACATCAAGGCTACACAGCCATGCATCCTTTGGGAGTATGAAATTGTTCATGAGTTGTAATAATTGCTTAGTATCTCGAAGGTATGAGGGTAGGATCTTCACTATGTTCTGCAAAATCTGATCTATATATTGACTGCAGTTTTGTGTCAAGTTTCCAATACCGGAAACTATAGGTCTACCCGGTGGTTTCTCCAAGTTTTTATGCACTTTTGGTAGTGCATAAAATGTTGCAATAATAGGTTTATCTATTTTTAGAAATTTATATTCATCCTCTGAGATATGGCCTTTCTCATAACCATGGATCAAAATCTCACCTAGCTGACCCATAAATCTTTTCGTCAGATCCTGTGGTAGTCTTACATAGACTTTGTTGTCATCCAAAAGGGTTTTCACCATAAATTCATACTGATCTTTATACATAATGGTTATATTCCCCCCTTTGTCAGAAGGTTTTATAATCAGATCTGTGTTCATGGTTAGTTCTTTAAGTGCTTTTCTCTCCCTTATAGTGAGGTTCTCCTCAACTAGTTCAGCTTTCGGATTTGTACCCAAACTTTCTATGTCCTGACATACCAGTTTCCTAAAGAGTCCCAGATTGTCATATTCTTTTATTGAGGGAGTGAAAGTAGTCTTAGGCTTTAAATTCGAGTATGGTGGACCCTTCTCAGGGGTCTCATTTTCATTTAGAAGTTGGATTAAAGTTTCCAAACACTCCAGTTCTTTCACCTCTAAACCTCTAATTTTTGCCTGTTTCTCTCTCCTCAACATGTGATATTTCTTCAGTGCCAACTTTCGTGCAAACAAATTAATGTCTTTAATCCAGTTAAGAGAATTAAATTTTGGCCTTGGCACAAAGGACAACCCTTTCCTTAAAACCACCTCCTGTTCGCCTGAGATAGGAGTTCCAGACATATTAATAATGCGTAACTGCGGTTCTAATAGTCGTCCCTTCTCCTCCTTCCTCGTCTCCCTGCCCTGCCTCGTCCTCTCTGACGTCTCAGAGGCTCCATGTCCTCTAAAAAAGGAGAGGCAAAAGAAAGTCCCCTTTTCAATATGCTTCTAGGGAGCGTTGGGATTTCGTCTGGGACATCATTCTCAGTTTCTGAGGATTCATATTCACTAGTGGATCCATTAGTGCTCACTGTTCGTATCTGTCTCTTTGGTCTCCTAAAGACTGTGCCCTCTTTGTAGTCTTTAAGATCCCGGAGGAATTTCTTGTGCTTTCTAGTTTTTATCTCCAATTCAGTTCTATCTAATTTAAGTTTCATTTTTGCTTCTAATTGGAGATAAGTAGGATCTTTCTTTGATACTTGTACCTTGTCCACTAAGTCTTGAATCTTTTTATTTATATCACTCAGAAAGGTCTGTTCATATTTCTGAATAATATTCATGAATTTGTTGGAACATTCTATGGCGGCTTTCTCCCACTCCTGTATGAAATCCTCATGTATTATATGAGAAGCAGGAATATTAGATACTCTCAAACCTCTAGGAATCATCTCCTTCTTGCAATAGTTTTCTAATGATGAGCTCTCCCATAATGATCTCATCTGTTGGTGGAGTAATTTTGTCAAGTTATTAAATTGTCCCATCAGCGATTCATCTTTAGGAACTTCTTCCAAAAATATTTCAGAAAATACAGAATCTGCATCTTTCCCCCATATTGGTTTATCCCTCATGGATGCTACAAAACCTGACATCTTACTTCCCAATTTGTCACAACAGGTTAATCTAAGCGAAAAATTAAATACAAAAATTGGTGTTCAATAAATGCTCCTATTGGTATTAAAACCCCTTACTAGACTTAACAAAAAGGTAGACTAGGACTCAATATCAAATCAGGTCCAAAATTAACGGAGCTTAATTACCAGCGTGATTAGGATTAAACCTTAGTTGAAACATTATGATGAAAGAAAAAGTAGAATGGAAAATGTGGCTATTTTGTCTTGCCTATTGGCTAATATACTGATGCCACTAAATGCTGGTAGTTAATTATTTGAATAATAAATAAGTGAAAATAAACGACTGTACATAAGAACTAACAATAATCTTTATTAAACATATACAAGAAATAAAATACTAAATATGTGTAAGCAGTGGTTCGACAGCTGTTAGAATTTGTATCGGTAGATACCTTATGGCCGACTAGCTAGTATTCCCATGTATCAGAAATAATTGGAACACTTAATTGTTCTTATATATTCAACCCTATATAAATACATTAATGAATATTTGGATTGGTCCTGGTACGTAGTTAACAACCATTGGATACTATCCCCCCCAACCTTGGTGGCTGTTTGCAGTTAGATTTATGTTTAATAAAGATTATTGTTAGTTCTTATGTACAGTCGTTTATTTTCACTTATTTATTATTCAAATAATTAACTACCAGCATTTAGTGGCATCAGTATATTAGCCAATAGGCAAGACAAAATAGCCATATTTTCCATTCTACTTTTTCTTTACTTTAAAAAAAAAAATCAGAAAAATGCTTAACGTTTACTTATTTTTTCTGTAACAGCCCTTTTTATTATCATTCCCTGGACCTCATATGCAAATTTCAGACATTTTCGCTCAGTAGTTTCTTTTTCACACAATCATACAAACGGTTTTGCTAATTTATTCACCTCCCTCTGTCTGCGGTCTCAGCTTCTTCGCTGCGTGTGATCGGCTCCTGTTCGGGTTTTTCCGTGGTTTTCGTAGGTTAATCCAGATGTTTTTGGGGGTTTTCAGCGTGCATTCGGTGGGTTTTGCGGTTAGTTTTCGTCGGCTTTGCGGCAGCCTTTCCCTGCAATTCGGGGACCCTGTGGTGTTTGCTGAATACACCGCAGGGTCACCGAAATGGGATTGGTAACACGAACCGAATTGAAGAGAACGAAAAGTCACCGAATGTGCGGTGACTTTTCGAATCTCTTTGAATAACCCTGTATATGTTTTCATGTGTTTATTGAACATAACATGTAAACATTCTCAGTGCAGGGTGGAAAAAGTATGTGAACCTTTGGACTTAATAACTGGTTGACCCTCCTTTGGCAGCAATAACCTCAACCAAACGTTTCCTGTAGTTGCAGATCAGACCTGCACAACGATCTGTAGTAATTTTGGACCACTCCTCTTCACAAAACTGTTTCAGTGTAGCAATATTCTTGGGATGTCTGGTGTGAATCACTCTCTTAAGGTCATGCCACAGCATTTCAATCGGGTTGAGGTCAGGACTCTGACTGGGCCACTCCAGAAGGCGTATTTTGTTTTGTTGAAGCCATTCTTTTGTTGAATTACTTGTATGCTTTGGGTCATTGTCCTGTTGCATCACCCATCCTCTGCGGAGCTTCAGTTGGCGGACAGATGGTCTTACGTTTTCCTGCAAAATGTCTTGATAAACTCTGGAATTCATTTTCTTATCTGGCCTCCCTCTGTCCCGCCTCTCCCCCCTACAATCCATCCTGAACGCCTCCGCCAGGCTAATTCACCTCACCCGCCGCTCTGTCTCTGCCGCTCCCCTCTGCGAGTCCCTTCACTGGCTCCCCATCCACTGCAGAATTAAGTTCAAAATCCTTATCCTTACCTACAAAACCCTCACTAACTCAGCTCCCCACTACCTGTCCTCACTAATCACCAAATACACCCCAGCCCGCTCCCTAAGGTCAAACAGTGACCTGCGCCTAGCTTCTCCCCGCATCACCTCTTCCCATGATAGACTGCAGGATTTCTCACGCGCAGCCCCCACTCTCTGGAAAGCTCTCCCTCGTACTGTCAGACTTTCCCCTAACTTCTCTTCCTTCAAACGCTCCCTTAAAACATTCCTATTTAGGGAAGCCTACCACCCAACTCACTGACGCAACCATCAATCACTCTCACCTTACAGTCCTCTCCTCCTGTTTCCAACCCCAACCCTCCCAGATTTTGAGTTCCTACGGGAATAGGGCCCTCATCTCCTCCTGTACTGTTTGTCAAATGTTGTTCAATGTATTGTAACCCTGTCTATACTGTGCTTATTGTACAGCGCTGCGGAATATGCTGGCGCTTTATAAATAAAGAATAATAATAATAATAATCAATGACAACAATCCGTCCAGGCCCTGAGGCAACAAAGCAGCCCCAAATCATGATGCTCCCTCCGCCATGTTTTACAGTGGGGATGAGGTTTTGATGTTGGTGTGCTGTGCTTTTTTTCTCCACACATAGTGTTGTGTGTTTTTTCCAAACAACTCAATTTTGGTTTCATCTGTCCACAGAATATTTTGCCAGTAGTGCTGTGGAACATCCAGGTGCTCTTTTGCAAACTTCAAACGTGCTGCAATATTCTTTTTGGACAGCAATGGCTTCCTCCGTGGTGTCCTCCCATGTACTCCATTCTTGTTTAATGTTTTCCTTATTGTAGATGTGTCAACAAAAATGTTAGCATGTGCCAGAGATTTCTGTAAGTCTTTAGCTGACACTCTAGGATTCTTCTTTACCTCATTAAGCATTCTGCGCTGTGCTCTTGCAGTCATCTTTACAGGATGACCACGCCTAGGGAGAGTAGCAACAGTGCTGAACTTTCTCCATTTGTAGACAGTATGTCTTACCGTGGACACAAGAACATCGAGGCTTTTGGAGATACTTTTGTAACCCTTTCCAGCTTCATGCAAGTCAACAATTCTTGATCGTAGGTCTTCTGAGAGCTCTTTTCTGCGAGGCATGGTTCACATCAGGCAGTGCTTCTTTAAACCAGTAAACCCAAAACTGGTATGTGTTTTTAACGGGCACGACAGCTTTCAGCAACACCTCCATTAATATCACACTGATTGGACTCAAGGTTGGCTCACTCCTGGTTCCAATTAGCTCTTGGAGAAGTCATTAGGCTAGGGGTTCACATACTTTTTCCACCCTGCACTGTGAATGTTTACATGCTATGTTCAATAAACACATGAAAACATATAATGTTTGTGTTGTATTATTTTAAGCAGACTGTGTTTTTCAAATTGTTGTGAGTTAGATGAAGATCAGAGCACATTTTATGACCAATTCATGCAAAACTCCACGTAATCCCAAAGGGTTCACATACTTTTTCTTGCCACTGTATGCTTTAACCCTTTCGCTGCTGAGGCTTTTCCCGCCTCTGTGCTGAGGTCATTTTTACCGGTTTTGCTCATCATGTTTAAACGTGTTTTGAAGGCTTATTTTAGTATATGACCCAGACATATTATATATCGTTCTTTCCGTCAGACTCGGCAGATTCATAATATGTCATTATTATATGTATACGTCATGACCTGTCTGTATATTATAACAAAAAATGCAATAAAATATGAATTTTCAATAATTTACAACGTGTAAAGTGTTTTTTTTTCACATTTTAAAATGCGAGCAATTGCAGTTATATTTTGTATGGGGTGCGCTTGTTAAAAAAATTAGAGATGGGGTCTCGTTACTTTTTTTTTGGGGAAAATTACACGATTTTTAACAAACGCACCGCATACAAAAATCGTTAGTGCAGCATCATTGTTCACATTATAATTGAAATGGGAACAATATTGCTGCATTAACAAACCAAAAAAAGGAAAAAAAACTTGTTTATTTTTTTTTTTTATAATTTTTTTTAAAATATTTTTTTATTTTTATTTTTAATTTTTTTTTTTTTTACAAACTTTTTTTATACTCATGTTTGGTATCGTTGGAACGGCCATGCTCTGGCCCCTAACTGCCACGGATCGGGAGATAGGGGGTTCCAATGAACCCCCTATCTCCACCATTGGTGGCAGTTAGGGGTTAACTCCAGGACTGGCGTCATCGTGCTATGCACAATGACGCCAGTCCTCAGGGAGCATTCCCGGAAGCTTGGCCAACATCCAAGATGTCGGCCAGCTCCGGGAAAGGATCACGAACCGGCACTTTTCAGCGCCGATTCGTGATCCGGCCCCCATGGGGCTAATGCCAGGTACCATTTGGAAGGGCAGGCTGTGCCCTTCCAAACGGTGCCTGGGTTAACCCCCGCAACGCCGCCGATCGGGAGGGAGAGAGGTCCAAAGGACCTCCCCCCCCTCCCTTTCAGGCGCCTCCTCCGCACATGCGGGGGGGCGCCTGAATTAGGTGTCATCGCGGCCCCGCGATGACACCTAATTACTCCGGCGGCGGTTCCGGATGCTGGGCTGACATCGAGGATGTCAGCCCGCACTGGGGGGCCAGCGATCGGCCGGAACCCGGCCGAACGCTGACCCCAAAGAGAGGACGCGCTCAGCGCGTCCACCGCATGGAACGATACATGTGGTTGGACGCGCTGAGCGCGTCCTTAGCAGCGAAGGGGTTAAAGGTAATCGGCACAAAGAGGTGTATGAATTCTGTTTGTTCTTTTGGAGTTTTTTAAGCTAAATAATGAACAGACAGGCTTGAACTGAACATTCAGGGCCATATTCTCTGGTTGCTAAGCAGAGCGCTTGAACCATACAGCAAAATGTCTCGATCTCTGCTTAGTATTTTAGGGCTGTGATGGAACCGTTCCCTTCCATCTGTCCTGACTCTCCAGACACCCCTTCGTTGCGGTCAGCCCGGCTACTGGGAGCGCTGTCCTCAGCGCCTCGAGCAGCTTGACCCGCCTGCTTCTGTTCCTCTGCCCTGGAGCCGTTAGGAATCTCCAGAAGGCCGCTCGGTACCTTCTGAGGGTGATAGTGTATAGTGTAGCGTCGCTGAAATAAAAACACCAGGCGCAGCTGTATGCTTTAAAACAGGATTCTCTCTCTCTGAGCTCTGAGAGTTCTCTGACTTTTTAATGAACAAAACGCCACCATTTATGCTGAAGTCCAACAGTCATAATTTGCATAAAATGACGCACCTCGTCCTACCCATACTAATTACATTATGTCAGTTATTTACAATAAACATTCTTTACATTCTTTAGCCTTCAGCTCACACAACATTTGTATACTCCATTGTTCTAACACATCAGATTAAACACACACTATCAGAGATCCCTTGAATTAAACATGCAGCTAGATAATGGGAAAAGCCCTGGTGCATAAATTACACAGCAGTAAAGCTTGTTTACTGGCTATACAGAAACACATTTACCTACAGGAATATAAGTATTTTTAAAACTAAAGTTACGCCATTTTACACTAAACTAATTTAAACTAAAACCAAACTATGTAAAATATTTAAAAACACACGATATAAATGAACATAAAGTCTTTTGGGGTTTGAAGCATGGAGCGTTACATCAGCTCCATGACAAGGGCCATTTCAGACAAGCGCACTAGGAGGATCGAGCCTTGTAGCGCTGACCGCACTAACTGCGTTCAGCGAGGTGGCCAGATGGGCGTCAGAGTTAAAGGAGCGTCCACTCTTACGGACGTTCCTTCCGCTCTTACTGTAAAACCACTTGTCTGACCCTAGCCTTAGAGTCTTATTCCGTCTGGGACATCTTGAACATTGCAGTAGCTTTCTGTATATTAACTTCTCCTATCTTTCACCAGCAGATTTCGCAGCATTGAACAAGATCCGTGTTTGATACATAGAACACCACACGTATAGATGATACAGTATGATTTACCCTGTTCACAAGGGAACTTACAATCTATAGGAGAATTTTAGGCAGGCATTTCCATATCATTAGGTGCCTTGCCCAATGACACTTTCTGCTGAGGTCTTCTGACTGGGATCTGAGTTTTCTTTCCATTGTATTCCATGATTGTAGAGCAGCAACATACAGGGTTATTCAAAGAGAATCAAAAAGCCACCGCACGTTCGGTGACTTTTCGTTCTCTTCAATTCGGTGCGACTTGGCGATCCCATTTTGGCGACCCTGCTGTGTATTCAGCAAGCACCACAGGGCCGCCGTAATGCAGGGAAAAGTTGCCGCAAACCCGCCGAAAACTCACCGCAAAACGAGGGCGAACGCACACTGAAACCCGCAAAAACATATGAATTAACCCTGCCGAAGACGCCGGAGAAACCCGAGCAGGAGCCGATCACAGCGCAGAGCAGCCGCCGGAAAAATCCGACACCGCAGACGAAGGAGGGGAAGAAAAAAAACCCAGTATGCTTGAATGTTTGAAAAGTGAAACGCTGTTTGCAAACAAACTGAGCGAGAATGTCTGAAATTTACATATGAGGTCCAATGAATGATAATAAAAAGGGCTGTTACAGGAAAAAGAAAAAACGATTTAAAAAAAAAACGGGAAAAAAATGTTTGCAGAAAAATCCAAAAAAATGCCCTAAAAAATCTAAAAATAAAGAGACTTTTTACTGCAGAATATTATAATGAACGGTTTATTAGATATTGAATTAAAACTGAATATTTTTAACATTGAAGCCTATGGGATTCGCCTGAATAAACCTGCCGAATGAAACCACCGAATGGCAGGGCAATTCAGCAACTTTTCACTGCTGGGTTTTGCTGTCTGAATAGCCGAAGCATTGCTTCTCTATGGGGATTCACTGCCCTCGAACAGGCACCGAACAGGCACCGTATCTGCAGGCAATTCGCCAGGATTTGGCGAATTGCCTGCTCTCTGAATAGCCGAATGGCCAGGAAAGGTAACCGTACGCTGAATTTCAGCGTTTGGTTACCTTTCGCCAGAAATTCGGAGCTCTTTGAATAACCCTGGTAGTAGTAAGGTTGAGTATGATTCTCCTTGGTTGTAAGGTAGTGACTTGCGTCACCACAGTTGTAGGCAGTTGTAGGGGGGGGAAGTGCTGGTCAGACATTCCAATTGGGATTTGAACATTCTACTCCATAGTTGAAGAGCAATGTTATTACCACTAGGTTGCACAACCTATGTTGGACTCTATTCTATAGTTGACGGTAAAATGGAGACAATAAGTAGGAAAATCTGCAACTGCAGATTTTCATTACCATTTTCATTTTACCGTTGTATTCAGGGGTAGGGCACAAGCCTGCAGGTAGGCTGTCATATCAGCAGGATTTGTTAAACTATCAGCTGCCTTCAATAGCCTAAGGGGTCAGTTCTGGCCCAGAGTTTACTGCACTAATGCAGAGGCAGATCCCAGAGATTCTCAGGTATATGTATATATGCAAAAAGTTGAACCAGCTTTGAGGAGTAGTAGTCCTGTTCAAAACAACCACTGTAATAAGGGCTAGAGGTATACTGATATAGCACCCTATATGCAGTAGAGGTGGTGCCAGGTTTTAGAGAGGTCTTTGACTTTAGTAGATATTGCAAGCAGAATATACAGTATATATATGCAGTTCAGCAGGCTTACTGTTTATGAAGCAGCAAAAGGAGAATTCTTAGAAAGTGAGTGATCAGATGCTTGGGTCTTGGTGGTTTGAAGAAGGCAGAGGTCGATAAGGCGGGCAGCTTTCAAGGGTGGTCGAGTGGAGGCAAAAGTGATCAAAGGCAGGCGGCGTTCAGGGGTAGTCAAGGAGGATAAGCAAAAGGTTCGGCAACGAGGAGTTCAGGCAGAATATAGGTAAGGTAGCTCTAGGTATTCCAAGAATAATAAACGAGCGATTACTCACCATCCGCTGACTTCTTTTATGGAGGATTGATGGCATACAGGTGCCGGCATCCTCAGCTGCGGCCGGTGCTACTTCTGGGTCCGCGTCATTGACTTGCGACGCCATTTTCTGTAGCGCACGCCAAAGGTTCCTGGTCTGCCTGCGCATGCGCGGTTCATTATGGTTGTCGATGGGGAAGTAAGTGGATCTCCGGTGGGGTGCTGATCCTCCGCAGCGTGCGAGGACACGGTATGTGCGGGCGCTGGTGCCCAAGGAGTTGGGGGCATGGATACATGGGTACAGAGATTATCTATTTTAGAACATCGCCAATGGGTCCCTGATTTGTATGTCTGTAATACAAGGGGTCTTTCAGAGACAGCCGATCTGGACCCAAAATGGCACCGAGCAGGGAATTTTCCCGTACAGTGCTATTATGGGGCCATTTGACTATTCAGAGAGCAGGCAGTTTGCCAAATGTTGGCGAACTGCCAGCAAGTACAGTGCCTGTTCGAAGGCAGTTAAATCCCCCATAGAGAAGCAATGGTTAATCTATTCAGCGAACAACGAACAGCAGTGAAAAGTTGCCGAATGCCCTGGTGCTTGGTGGTTTCATTCGTCAGATTTATTCAGGAGAATCCCATGAGCTTCAATGGTAAAAATATTCCTGTTTTTACCCAATATCTGATAAACCGTTTGTGATTTTTTAATCTGCAATAAAAGGTCTCTTTATTTATTGATTTTTTTTTTTTTAGGATCTTTTAGGCATTTTTCGAGATTTTTTCGGCAAGAAGTTTTCCTTGTTTTTTTTTAAAAGTGTTTTTTCTTTTTTCTGTAACAGACTTTCTTATTATCATTCATATGATCTTATATGTTAATTTAGGGCATTTTCGTTCAGTAGTTTTTTTGCAAACAGCATTTCAATTTTGACACTTTCAATCGTATTTTTTCTTGCTTCTTTTACTTGGCCGGTGGCTTGTTGGCTTTTTTTTTTTTTTGCGGCTGGTCGGCACTGTGAGAGGCGGCTCGTCGGCTGCGTTTAGTGGCCCTCCAGCATGTTTCTGGTGGATGTCCAGCGGGTTGGCGCCGGCATCGGGCGACGGAGTGGCAGCTGATTCCCTGCACTTTGGGGACCTGCAGTGAATGCTGAATTCACCGCAGGGTGTGGAAACTTGATTCCCCAAAGTGCAGGGAACGAGAGGGCACCGAAATTTCAGTGCTCTCTGAATAACCCCCCATAGTATTTTTTTCTCCACGCAATCTTATCTATTATGGTTTCTACAGTAACTGGCTTGTCAGAAACTGCTGTTACCAGCTGTATCAGGTGCTGAGGATTGCAATGCTTTTGTGATAATTAAATGGACAAACATACAATAAGACAGACCTGCAGTCACAGACACACACAAAATGACATGCTGAAATGTTTCCTACCATTGAGTTAGCAGAATTCTAAATTTAGATTAAACAGACCTCAGTATTTCACAAAAAACATGATATAACAAGTCAAATCATCAGCTTGGTGTACAACATATTAAAACGGCATGCTAAGAGGGCTTCACGCTGCAGGCAGGCCGATTGTATCACATACTGCTGCAACATCAGTTTTACACAAACTGCATTGTCTACTGATTAATAACAGATATAGAATGTAAATGAAGACAAAATATGTAAAGAAATGCTCCGAGCATGTTAGAATAGCCCCACAATCTCTCAGTTATCATAGCGTAATTTAGGGTTATAGGACTTAAAAGAACTAATAAAAATTGACCTATCACTTGGGTTCATTATTGAATCTCATTTATGCTACATTAAGTACAATTCGAAGTCCGTTATAGTGATGCATTTGCCAGGTCTAACTTATGTCAACCATTTTCACAACCTTTTGAGAATAAGAAGTACAAGTTATTGGCTAAGATAGGAACTTGTTTATGTACATGGGCAGGGCAGTGAAACACTTTGCAGCGGCGCTGGGACCCTCTGACTCACTTGGGTTTTATTACATCCCAAACCCACAACATCTGATGCGAGCAGAAGAGCCATGGCAATTTGCTGCATGTTCCCAGTGTATAAACCTTTCTCATTTTACACATAGGTGGAAAAGAGAATGAGGATTATACAGTGAGATTGCGGAGTGAGAGTGGAGGGAGACAGGGAGCTATTCGTTCCCAGTCTCACTCTGCTTGCCACCAGAAAAAGCGGCGGGTCAGGCCAGCCTTCTTGCCATGGGATGAGCGGGAGTATGGGATTAAATGGGGGGTTTACAGGAAGTGTTAAATGATAATGCAAATGAAGAATCCGTTAACCCTAGCTTTTAGGAGGTTATTATTATTATCCTTCATATATCTAGCGCCACATATTCAGCAGCACTTTACAAGTTCAGTATACAAGGTATTGATACATTAGAATACCACACATGGATGATATGGCCTGATTCAGGGGGTCCCTGTTCCCAAAGGAATTTACAATCTATGAGATGTACTAGTATTTTGTGAGGTAGGCGCATCCATATCGTTAGGTGTCTTGCCCAAGGACACTTGCTGGTGGTGTCTTCTGAGGTGCTAAATTTTGGCACTCTGCATCCCGACGATAAATTGTGCCTGGATTTTTTAATGCCTCAATTATCGAAACGCTAATGATTGCTTGCAAATCCTATACCTAACATGTGGAGTGCAAAGTACAGTAAGCTCGCGCAAGCTTCGACTAGCAAATGGATTTTAATCCCAGTGTAGCGCCAGGAATGTAATATGAATGCCATGCGTTAACTCCCTTATCCGAGTGCTAACGATTCCATATCGAGACGCTACATGGGCACCACCTATGGAGTAGTGCGCTTAGGTTTTTAATATTGCATCCACATTGAAACCGCTTGTGACTTTTGTGGTCAGCTTTGCAGATATGTGCAGAATCTGATATAAACAGGCCTTCAAAACCTGAGCATCACAAGAGATGTAGTTCCAAAATATCTAGAGGGCCATGGTTCTTGATCTCTGTCATAAACTGACAGTTGATGATGTCACAATGAGCAACATACATCACATTTCTGGTTACACCCTAAATTATTGGGTATAGCTAACCATGCCCCAACGATAAATAGACAATCCGGTAGCTGCATGGAATTTCTGTGTGTGAATACAGGGGGAATTCTGTACAAAAGTCAACTTTTTTCTATCGACATCCACAATGTGTAAGAAAAAAGAAGTCGTCAGTTTAACAATGTTCCATAGCTTTTAGAGGCTTTAGTTGAGCAGAGGTAAGGCTTTTTCTCTTTCATTTAATCAGCCTTTTACAGGTGCTAGATATTAATGGATTCTAAGTACATATGTACATTTTTCTTTTGTCTTCAATCCAAATATGTTCTGATTTGTGTAATCAGTGGAAACCCACAGATCATATATAGCATCGTAACTACCAGCTATCTGTCACATTATTATTCTTTTTACTACATAAAATCCCCCTGATCTACCAGTGGTTAAATGTGTTCCCTCCAGTGGCCAGCAACCTGGTGATATCACTGTGCTAGAATTGAGGGCACCATCTGCTATACCTGGCTTTGACTATCTTTTGACAATTATAAAATTGTGATAACGTTCAGAAATATTGCCTAACATGAAATCGGCCTCCAACACAGCACATGCTTCTATCTCCTATAGTTATTCAGAACACAATTATACTTGCGTTAATTTACATACGTAGCTAAAGAATAGCTAAACGAATAGGAGATAAAACGTCTATTGAGCATTCTAAAAATAATATCAAAGATTGATATTTGTAATAGAAGAAGAGATGCTGCAGACTTTTTAATGATGTGAAATTATATTTTGACTACACTATAAAAAGTGTGGTTGTTATTCTATATCGACTAGCTAATTTAACTCCGATCATAAAGTGCAGATATCTATATGTGACAACCATCAAACAGGAATTTAATATTCAAAAGAAAAAATGTGCAGGGTTGGTTCTATATATGGACACGTTACTCATTTTCTATAATTCTCTAGTCTATGTTCCAAGTCACAGCAGTAAATAAAATAATATTTGCTATTTTTATAGCACAAGGCCAACCAATGGTAAAGGTTTACTCATAAAAATGGCACCTTTTTTTTTCTAAGTAAGGGAAATGAGATATAACTTTATTTCATTTTTTTCTTCAATAAACCCAAACCCATAAGACACATGGTGAGTAAAACAGAAACAGTTTTCTTTGTTATGCCAGGTACTTTTTTTTCTTTTTTATGAACAGCTCCCTTAAGGTCTGAAGCCTAGTGTACTGAATGTAAGTATTGAGAAATAAAATTGGCATGTATTCAAAGCACATGCTAGTTATAAAAATGCACACATGATCATTCCCAGCTGACATGAAAACGGCATTCAACATTCAAGAATGCCGAGAACAAAAATGTCATTTGAGATATTGTTGGATGATAAACATAATCACCTTTTTTTGTATACATTGCAGCTATTGTATCATTTGCTATGCAATATGTGCTAAGTAGATTATTATATATTATGCATCTTATTAGGGTATAAGCACAATACATGGAATTATAAAAATAAATGTGCGTCTTAAGCCAAAATGAACAAACTGGAAAATCCATCCATCATGGCTTTTTTTTTTCCATGTTGGATATTTAGTTTTAAAACGTTTATTTTGCTTGGCATTCTCCACATTTCCTTGTTTACTAAATAACTCAAATTGGGTATTAAAATTAAATATGTTCCTGCTGCTTTGTGAATAGAAGGTGTAACAGTCTGGTTTGAAGAAGAGAATTTATTCATAAAATACATATATTCAATATATATATATATACATACATACATACATACACTCTATTAAGAGTCATTGAAGAAAGAAAATGCTAATTTCAGCTTTTATTTTATTTAACTGATATGTGATTAATTCAAGTCAAAAATATTCCAAACATTGCTTTTTCCTGCCAGATTATAGGAGTGTTTCAAGAGGATGAAGCTAAAGCTGGTTTATCTTTTGTTCCTCCTAATACAAGGAATAAAGTTGTTGCTTTCATGGTACTTATATGGGCCAAATAACATTTTTATTACTATGTTGAGCTTGTTTCTGTATATCTCCTGTGTGATCCAGCAATATGCTCTTTCATAAGGAAAGTTGACACATACATTGTGTAACAGTGTGATTAGGGACAGTCTTGTGTGCAGGATGCAGAGGGAAAGGAAGCCTAATCCTGAGCCCAGCAGAAAGGTACACAATATTTTGCTTTTATAGGTAGGTAAACAGTTTAGGCCGGTGTCAGACGAGCGCACTAGGTACGCCCGTACTGACGTGCCTACCGGTGTCCGTTGCAGCGTTGTGATGCTACGACGGGGCCGGTCACAGGCTGTAGCACGCGCACGAATTGTGTGCGCTACAAGCGTCCATGCACTAAGCCTCCCCGTCAAAATGCGTGACGGGGCTGCAAAGCGCGATCCTCCATAGGGGTATCGAACCTTGCAGTGCTGAGCGCACTAACTGCGCTCATCGAGGTGGCAAGACGGGGGTCGAGTTGAAGGAACCTCCACTCTCACGGACGTTCCTTCCGCTCTCCAAAGATGCTCAGCTGACCCCGGCCTTAGTCGTCCATCATGTCAGACAGATATGCCGAAATGTGAAGTTAGCCTCCGCATCCAGGAGTAGATTTTTATTTTGTGTTTGTTTATTTTGTATTTATTCATTTTATACTCTGCAATTGCTGCACAAAAAAGCAGCAAACAAAGCACTGATATTTGTGTCCAGTGGCTATATCACAATGGATACAAACACTGCCTTAATATACAAAAAAAAAGAGAAATCTAGGCTGGTTGGATTCTTAATTTTACATTGATTTCTTATATCACAGGGTTGTAATACAAAGTAAACTATTTCTAAAGAAATGCAATAAATACATTTGTCACAGAAAATCTGTATTTATCAAATTCAATTTCTTCTGTATCTCTCCTAGCACCGTACATCCTCCTGATGCAATATGAATAACATAAAACACACATGCACAATGTCACTTTAGTAAAATGGGATGTTATTTCTCTAATTAGGATTATGGCACCAAAGTTTAACGAATTAGGTACATATTAATAGGAATATAAGAGAACACTTCCATACCCATGTTCAGTTACGCATATGTACATTCCATTATCTACATTCTACCCATGTCCTTCTATGACTCAATACAGTAAAGAAAATCAAATGCTATGTTGGAAAGACTTTTTCTTCTGTAGATAAAAGGAAGATATGTCTGGGGAAGGAAAAGCCATGCAAAATACTAGCCGGTGTACCTTATGCATATATTGTCCTTCTCCTAGCATGCGTAACCATGAAGATTGTCCCTTTGCAAGCTGAGGGTTTTTAATACCATGGCTGGAATGTGTTGACAACTGATACTTCTTTGCCAGGAAATGACCTTAGCTCCTTGTCCCTTGAGATATTTCAGTACCTTTAAAGTTTGCCAGCCACATGACGCATCGATGTAAAGGAAGTCTTTAATTTTAATGCTGTAACGTCCAAGCGCATTATGCATGGTATATAAAACCATGTTATCTTGCTGAGATCTTTGGTGTTTGGGAACACAAAACAACCTGTGCTGGTTGTCATACGGTTTAGAATAATTTTAAAGCATATATATGGAGCCTGAGAGATAACGATGTGTAACACGCTATGGGTTTCTTGCATAGGTTCCATCCTTCCACTATGGAGGACTGGTCCATCCAAGTGCCTTATATCAAACCACGAAATAAAAACGTTAAAATGCAAGGTTATTTTTTTAACCCTTACTAATACTGACAACACTTTTTTTAAAAAAAGATTAGCAACTTGTCTCATGCTCTAAACTTGCATACTTTTGACTGCAAGTTCAGCAAAACTTGTGCAGAACGATGGATTGGTACTACGCATACACGCACAATCTCCCATTTCCACAATGATTGCTGCTGTGAGTGGTTGAGAGAGAAATGTTGTCAGCATGCAGAGTGCGCTGACATCATCAGTGATCAATTTGGTGAAACAGGCAGGACATTCAAATGCCCTCTGCCTGGTGACACCTGTGTGTGCAGAGGTACTCCTCTGTGTAATACAACAATATCTACAAAACTGGACCGGGGGGGTGGATGGGTGGCAGTACTCCACACAGCCTGGTCCAGGGCTGGCCAAAGACTCTGTGCAGGGAGTATGATCGTACACAGTATCCACAGCAATAGATCTCTAACGGTAAAGACAAGGAGTCTGAGCGTACACAGGATCCACAGCAATAGAACTCTAATGGTAAAGGCAGTGAGTTTCTCCTTTATCATGTCCCCTTCTCTTTATCATGTCCATCTCCCCACTTCCCTTTTCAATCCAAATGCGCGTTGGGCTATTTTGTGGTCATTGTACCTTGATTGAATTGCAAAAATGTTGCGGTGATCTAGCAATTAATAAGTCTTTGGTGTCTCAGGGCAGTGTAATTTATGGATGGTGGTCTAAGTATTCAAAGGAATTTAAAGGGATGCTGATTATGGAGCTTGTTACTGTGGATATCTGAAGGGGCATTGAGAGTGTGTCTATCTAGGGCTAGCACTCAAGTCCCAGCACAAGGAGACTTGAAGGGATTTCTAGCAACTTCTAGACCCATAATACAAGTCCCACAACAAGGAGACTTATGAGAGGAATCCAGCAAATGCTTTATACCTACAGAGGCAATAGCACAGATACCACCACATAGATCACTATCCTGGAACCTTTTAAACGTGTTGAATTGTTTGTTTGTATTAATAAAGGTTACATTTTAATTGGCACTAGGGAGAGGTTTCCTCTAATGTCACAGAGGAATTTTTGCATTGTGACGCGGCCTGAGTGAGGGGGCGGAAAAATCTGGACACACTGAGCGCGTCTCGCTGCGCGGCGCCGCCTCAGTCGCAACGCACTCAGTGTATCTCAGGCTTTACCTTGGAGGGAGTTGGAGAAAGAGGAACTATTTGTTCCCATTCTCACGCTGCTGGACACCAGAGAGAGCTGCGGTTTGCGCCACCCTCTGCACCATGTGATCACAGGTGAGTATGGAATTTTATTGGGGGTTAAATGAAGGTATTGGTTTTGCAGAAGCAAAATCACTTCACACTAGATTTGAAATGTCAGTATTCAGTCACTGAATACTGTTTTGGAGGACGAGCTAGGTTGGAATGGCTCATTCTCCTCTTGGGGGTGCACAAATTCACACCTCCAATGCAAAGTATAGGAGATGTGAATTTACAGTAAGCAAGCGCAACAAGCAAGGCGCAAGCATGGCTTTTGTCAGGATTGTGACAGTTTGTGACAATTTTAAGCTAATGTCTGGGCTGTTTTCACTAACACTTTCGCAGTTTCTGCACGGTTTACTTTAGTGCTGCTCCCAACATTATGTCAATCTAAATTTATTTTTACTTTACAACAAAAAAGTAATCTAAATGTATACGAGATTTCAATGTGAATTATGAATAAGGCTCAGTTGGATTGTTAAAAGTGTAAATATTTTATTTTATCCTGGTAGCAGATGGATCTGAATCCATTAACCATTTTACACTCCTGTTAGAGTAATATAAAAGACAAGCATTTGGATTCTATAAAAATGAAAAATGAGTGATAAATAAATAGCCGTTGTAATACATCATGTATAAAATACAAATATCTAGTTGCAATAAATATAAAATATAATAGAGTTTTGTTATTGCAGTTTAAACGAATACATAGCATTAAAAATACATCTTTAACATAGGATGAAATATAGAAAGGCGCAAGAAAAGTATAAATATTTGCCTGTCAGGCTGGATAGGTGTTGGCTTGTTAACATTTTAAATCGTGAAAACAATTGCAAACATGACCATGTAAGATGTAGAAATAAAAAAAATGTGAGCTCTTTTTCAATTTTTTTAAATGTTTATAGATTTTTTGTTTCCCCAAAAACAAACATTAAAATAAGTTTTCCTCTGTTTATTTATTTGGGGAGGGGGCTTCAGATTTCTGTGTCTACAGACTCCTGAGATGTAAATCTGAGATGTAAACCTGGAGGGGTCCACTATACCCTACTGACAATAAGACAAGCAACAATGAAACGATCATCAGGAATTGCTCTATTTCTCCTGGAGAAGAAACTGCCTTGACATTTCAGTTCTGTCTGCCCTTTCTGGTTGACAGGAGGTTACACCATATACAAATCAGATTACTATGTAATGACTCCATCGAGCTAAAACCTTATGAGACCTATATGGGAGCACATCGAAGGGCATTGTTACGTCCTCAGACCCCGCAGCGCTGCCTGGGGGTCTGGGCATCATTCGTGTCACTGGCTGGCCGGGTGCAAGCACTTACTAATGGCCGATCGGCGTCTGAGGGGGCGGGGTCTGGCGTGGTCACGAGGAGCCGCCGGGTTTAAAGCAGGGCGCAAGAGATTGCTCATCGCCCTGACGTGGAGTTTAGTTCCCACATCGCCTGCTGATTGATATCGCACTTTTGATTACCCAGTTGCCAACCTGATTTTGTTCGATGATCCTGCTTACATTTCTGACCCGGCTATTCCTATTCGACGATTCTCCCGATTATCCCCATTGGTGTTTTGCCTGAGCGGTTTTATGTTTTACCGCATGTGTGCTGTTTGGAGGTCTGCTCACCTCTCGTTCATGGTCTCTAGTAACTAACCAACCTGGTCTGAGTCCTAATCGCAAGGCATCCAATTGTGTGTATATCTGCCGATTCGTGAGATCATATAATGGTGACAGCGGTCTGTTGTCTGCACTTTCTGGTTACAGTTTAAACACCAAGTTTACCGATTTTGTGACTGCCCTGCAGCCTGCACAATTCATGTACCGCGACAAACTCTTGCTTAAAAACAAATGTAAAATTGACGATGCTTATGTGATACCTAGCCATGTTCATGTCTACAGGATATGTTTATTTGAGTCTAGAGTTTATGTGTTTGCACTAAGCGATCTTTGGTCTCGAAACCAATTGAGTTTAGGTGCTACTCAGGATTGTTTATTAACTCCCTGGCTTGCTTTGAAACCTTGTATCAGAAAAATCTGTCCATTACAATCCTAACTACGCTTCTCCAGTGTGAGCGCCATAGCGCCTGTTACATTACGTCGGGGCCAAACATGGATCAGACGGATTTATCTGTACTCATGTCTAGACTAGGTGATATGATTACTAAACAGGAGGAACAAGACCATCGCATAGACCAATTTGCTCAGGGCTTGGGCCTACTAATGACTCAGTTTAAAAACTTGGGCAGGGCTTCACAACCTGTGGTTCATGTGGCTTCTCAGACAGTAACTGTCTCCTCCTCGAAGTCTACTGAAGTGTCTCATGTGAGTTTAAAAACACCTATATGTTTCAATGGAAATTCTGGTTCTTGCAGAGGGTTTCTAACTCAAAATCGATATCATGTTTGAACTGAACCCAGGGATGTGCCCCACAGACAGAGCCAAGCTGGGTTACGTTATTAACCACCTGACCGAGAAAGCTCTGCTTTGGGCAACTCCCCTATGGGAATTAAAGAAATCAGTGGTGTATAATTATGCAGAATTTATGAAGGAACTGAGGTGTACTTTTGATCCTGCTAGGCGGGCAACAGGAGCAGCCAGGACACTGTGGCATATAACCCAGGGCAACCGCCGAGTTGCAGACTACGCTATAGAATATAAAAAACTGGCTGCTGAATTGCAATGGCCTAATGATACGCTTACTATGGCGTTTCTTGAAGGAATTCCTGATACACTTATGCACGAATTATCTCCTATGTCGCTGAGGAGCTAGATGACCTGATTGACTATTGCATAGCCCTCGATGATCAAATACGTGACAGGAGTAAGCCTCACAAACCTTCCCATGGTACCTCCTCTACTCCTAGGTTGGTTCGCAATGTCTCCCCTCCCAGGCCTGTATCAGCTGAACCAGAGCCTATGCAGTTAGGCCGTTCTAGCATCTCAGGGGAGGAAAGACAATATCGCCCCAGTGAAGGCCTGTGTTTCTATTGTGCAGACAGGGGACATTTCCGTTTACAATGTCCCAAACAACCAAGCCTAGAATCCTCTGAGAGACAGGTTCTAGGTACTACTGTAGTGTCTCTCGTGTCGAGTAAGAAAAGAAAAAAAAATCTCGTGTAGTGGTGCCTGTTTCAATTGCTTGGGAGAAAAACAAGTTTGACACAAAAGGCACTGATTGATTCTGGGTCTGCTGGCAATTTCCTGGATTCTGGGTTTGCTGCTATTCACCAAGTGCCTTTGATGGAAAGAGAAGTACCCCTTCTCATTGAGAGTATTGACGGCAGGAAATTACTGAGACCCCATGTTACACATGATACTGTTCCTGATGTTGAGACACACCACGCTCATGTGCGTACAGTATTGCGAAGGTTGCTGGAAAACAAACTGTACTGCAAGTTAGAAAACTATGACAGAGACAAAACTATGACATTGGAAACAGAATTACTGGCAGTCATAGTAGCACCTCAAAGAATGGTGCTATTTTTTTTTAAAAAAAAAATTGAGAAAGGATACATTGAGATTTCTCTCATTTTCAAGTATGTCCTGGGTGGCGAGTATGTACCGTTAGGTGTCTTGTCCAAGGACACTTACTGGAGAGGTGCTCGTCAGGGTCAAACCCAGGATTCCAAAGGCTCTCTCCACGCAGAGCAGTGATGTTACCTCTCCTCAACCCAGCCAGTATTTGCTGGAAGGTACCAAAGATCCAGTGATCATAATCACGGATCACAATAATCTTGTATACATGGGAGAAGCTAAACGTTTGAATGTTAGACAGGCAAGGTGGTCCTTGTTCCTGTCCAGCTTTAACTTCTTGTTGACATATCGCCCTGGTTCAAAAAATACTAAAGCTGACGCTTTGTCCAGGCAGTTCGAGTCATATGAACAACATACGTTCGACCAAAGTTCCATCATTCCTCAAGAGAGGATCGTGGGTACCACTCTTCTTGCTGTATCTTCTCCATTGTTGGAGAGAATTCAGGCCGTTGCTTCTACTGAAAGGCCTCCTGGTAAATTCTTCGTGCCTAAAGGAGAGAACACAAATTATGAGGATATATCATGATTCCAAGCCCTATGGGCATATGGGTATAACAAAAACCCTAGCCACGATTGAAAAGCAGTTCTGGTGGGCAGGTATGTGAAGGGATATAAAAGGACTATATAGCCACTTGCGAAGTGTGCTGTAGAAGCAAAAATCCCAAGTCCTTACCTATCGGTCTATTGCAGCCATTACCGGTACCCGAAAGACCATGGTCCCACCTCTCAATGGACTTTATTACCGATCTACCTATGTCCCAGGGTCATACTGTGATCCGTACCGTGGTAGACAGATTCTTGAAAATAGTGCACTTTGTGCCTTTGGCCAAGTTTCCATTAGCCAGCGAGCTAGTACCTGTCTTCGTGCAAAACATTGTCAGGCTTCATGGGGTCCCTCTGGGAATAGTATCCAACAGAGGGACCCAGTTTGTCTCTCGATTCTGGAGAGGGTTTTGTGAGAACCTAGAGATTGAGTTGAGTTTCTCCTCTGCTTACCACCCTCAGACAAATCCCCATTTGATACCTAGCCATGTTCCTGTCTCCAGGATATGTTTATTTGAGACTAGAGTTTATGTGTTTGCACTAAGCGATCTTTTGGTCTCGAAACCAGTTGAGTTTAGGTGCTACTCAGGATTGTTTATTAACGCCCTGGCTTGGGAGACCAGGTATTACAATACTCTTTGCTTTGAAACCTTTTAGCAGAAAAATCTGTCCATTACGAACCTAACTACGCTTCTCCAGTGTGAGCGCCATAGTGCCCGTTACAAAACCTAACTCTAGTTCCCTAAGCCTAACTCCCTAAATCTAATTTCAGTTCCCTAAGCCTAACTTTAGCTCCCTTAGGCAAACTCCCTAAACCTAAGCCTAACCCCCTAAATCAAAAGCTTAACTCACTAAGCCAAAGCCTTACTCCCTAAGCCTAAACCTAAGCTTAACTCTAGTTCCCTAAACCTAGCTCCCTAGGCCTAAGCCTAACTCTAGTTCCCTATGCCTAATTCCCTAAATTTAACTCTAGTTCCCTAAACCTGAGCCTATGCCTAACTCTAGTTCCTTAACCCCCTAAGCCTAACTCCAGTTCCCTAAACATAACTAGTTCCCTAAGTGTAACTCCCTAACCCTAACTGTCTAACCCACTAAGCCTAACTCTATAAGCATAACTCCCTAAATCCTAACTCTAACTCCCTAAGCCTATCTCCCTAAATCTAGTCCTAACCATAACTCCCTAAGCCTAACCATAACTCCCTAAGTCTAACCGTCAGCCGGGTACAATTTATTGGCAGGATTTTGGATTCAGGAAATTGGCCATCGGGAAGCTGTCTGTGTCGGGAACTTAGTATGTCGGCATGGGCATCCGCAGGTTGGGGCAAGGGGGGCACTTGCCCCCCCTGGAACGGGGCCGGCCGCGGAAGGAACGCCTTAAATTTTTGCGTCCGGCGGCAATTTTCGGTGCCTGCCTCAGCCTGCACTATATGTTAACGAAGCAGGCAGCGGCGACGCATGCGCGCAACGCTGCCCCCGCATGTGAGACCACATGCGTGTGGGCGCAGTCAGGGAGACAGAGTGGAAGAGTGGTGGGATTAATGCGCGTTGCGTGGTGTTGGCAAATCCAGCCGTTCTCCCCCTTGTCCCCCGCACCGGCACCACCATCATTCAGCCCTCTGACCGCTGCGGCCTCCGGCGTCTAGCCAGCTTTCTGGTGTCCAGCCAGCTCTGGCGTCCGGCCTGCCGCATTTGGAAAGTCCAGCCGCGCTGACTGAGTGACCTCTCCCGGGTCTCCTGTCTCCGACTCCACACTCCACCTGCCCATCAGCCAGCTGAGCTGCCTGCAGTGTCACTGTCACACACGGTATGTGTTATATGCGGGCGGCATATTATTCATATATTTAATGATATGAAAATATTGTCTCAATTGTTCTTTCTAAACACTTCTAGTTCCTCTACTTCATCTAATAATGCCCTTAGACCACGGCCGGCACTGCCGCTAGGCGGGCGCCCAGAGCGCGGCACCCGCCTAGGGCGCAGCCGGCCCGACCAATTGAGAAAAAAAAAATTGGCGAAAATTGGCCGCGGGGCAGCCTGGGGCGGCCGCGTGTTGCAGCCTGCCCCAATACGAGCCGGCATCGCCGCCGGCGTCAAGGAGACGGAGGCATGGACTTGGTGCTTTTAGCTTCCTGCACCAAGTCCACGCCTCCGTTTCCTTGACGCCAGCGGCGACGCCAGCACGTATTCGGACTGGCTAGGACTATGCGGAGGCGGATGGAGATGGTGCTGGAGTGGCAAACAGCCATGGGTGAGCCTGGGGGCAGATACATCCATGTGTGAGCTGGGGGGGGCAAATATCCATGTGTGAGCTGGGGGGGCAAATATCCCCATGTGTGAGCTGGGGGGGCAAATATCCCAATGTGTGAGCTGGGGGGGGCAAATATCCCCATGTGTGAGCTGGGGGGGCAAATATCCCCATGTGTGAGCTGGGGGGGGCAAATATCCCCATGTGTGAGCTGGGGGGGCAAATATCCCCATGTGTGAGCTGGGGGGGAATATCCCCATGTGTGAGCTGGGGGGGGAATATCCCCATGTGTGAGCTGGGGGGGGGATATCCCCATGTGTGAGCTGGGAGGGGGAAATATCCCCATGTGTGAGCTGGGGGGGCAGATATCCCCATGTGTGAGGCTGGGGGCAATATCTCCATGTGTGAGCCTGGGGGCAATATCTCCATGTGAGAGCTGGGAGCAAATATACCCATGTGAGCTTTCTTTTTTTTTGGGGGGGGTGTTTTCTGTTGAATCCATGTGCATGGTAGGCAGAAATTTGTCATTATGAATAGCAAAATGGGGCAGACAGAGCATTTTGACTTTTTAAAGCTATACTATGCCTGTCACTGCACTGATGATCACAGACATACAATACTTTTTCTACTAACAATCCAGTAGCCCCGCAGCCCTGTAAATGAGATCTCCTTGGTGGTGGTGAGTGTGTGTGCAGTCAGTAATCAGAGGCGCGTTCAGTTCCTCAGCTGCTGAATTGCTTCAATGCAGCAGTTCAGTTTGCTGCAGCCGTCTCACTGAACGCTTTGGCTGTGAATATGGAAGCGAAAGGGCAGAGAATTGCATAGTGAAAAGGTGCGGTTTCTGCAAAATCCACTTGTCCATTTTATTACCACTTTAGTGTTAAGGACTACCATCTTCCAATAAATATCTGGTTACACTTTATTTTAGGACGGTCCCCTTCATGACATTCTCAAAAGGGCAGAATATGGATGCCATTAAAATTTTGCCCCCCCGGAAAAATTTCTGCGGACGACCATGCTTGTTCTGTCTGGAAGTTGGATGTTGGCATTAGGAAACCTGCTTGTAGGGATTTTGTATGGCACCCCATGGGGATCTACAAGTGTGTTTCACAAGCGGATGGAGATATGCAATATGTATCTCTTTTCTTTCTTTTTTTTTTTATTGCTGAAAACCTTGTGTCTTTTCCAGTTAAGTCTTTTAGGTTTTCCCAAATAGCTTCACAAGATTTCCTGTCACTAGCCGTTGCTCTGTATCATATTATTTTCAATTCTTCGGTGTGCTGCTTTTCCGCAAGAATGGTTCCTCAGCTTTAACATGAAAAGTAAGACTTCTCACTCTTAAATCAAGTGTTTTTGGTGTTTTAGATGCTGAACAAATACTTTGTCGCATTTCATTCAGTCCCTGCAGGTTTCTTTGCAGATGTGGGTAGATGATACAACGGGAGCATATTGGAATTCTTGCGGCTTTAACTAACCCATTGCGCATCTAGGCTAAAGGAAAAATGGGTTGAGCAGTCATAGACATTCTGAATCGAAGGAATTGCACTTAAGGAAAATAGAAAAGGTATTTTTTGTTTTATTTTATAAAATGCATACTACACATATTTAAAATTACAGTAAATAGAAAAGCAATAGTGAAATGTGTCATGGATATAGGGTGGATAGGGGCATTGAGTTTATAAATGGGAATGTGTCACAAGCATTGCAACAAGTTCACAAGTGATGTGGTTGGGGCACAGTTCTTCCCATAAATGGATCTGTCAACCAGACTATCTGGCTGATTCACACAGGTCCAAAGGTGTGCTCAGAGGGTGTGCCCAGGCACACCCTAATGTAGGGCAAATAAATCATTTTCATCCCCTACATTGACATTTTACATGTCCTTTTTCTGGTTCATGTTGATTTACTGGAAAATAGACTTTATCTTGGATTACAGGCTTTTTAGTGCTAAAGAAAAATTTGTTTTTTGTGCAAAATCTTCTAAACATACTTGTTCAATTAATAAATGATCTGTGGGTGCACATCCAAATGCATCGGGCTGCGCACGCCAGTACACAGGTCTGCACACGCGCAGAGAAGGCGTCGGCAGCACAGGAGTAGTAACTACAGGGTAT
The DNA here is from genome assembly GCA_009667805.1 of Leptobrachium leishanense. Classification (NCBI taxonomy): domain Eukaryota; kingdom Metazoa; phylum Chordata; class Amphibia; order Anura; family Megophryidae; genus Leptobrachium; species Leptobrachium leishanense. Next base: position 121,443,921 of record CM019067.1, on the reverse strand, counting down.
GGGGGACAGAATCCCCCCTCAAATATACTTATAGAGAAGTGCACAGTGCATGCCTGGTATTGATAATTTGTTGTATGGACAGAGTTTATGCTTCAGTCGCCCATTTAAAGTTATTTAATCCTGACTATTTACAGGTTAGGGGTAGTATACTAATAAGCTGAGCTTGCTTATATTATGAAAATTGCACTGCCTTACATTGTGAATGTTACCCTCCCTCGGTGCTGTACCCCAATGATCTGCAGTGCCCTGTGCATGGGCAGGAAATGCCATAAGGGTTATTCAGAGAAAGGTGAAAACCAGGAGAACTGGCAGGAGATGAGAACAATCTAGACCAGTGGTCAGCAACCCGCAGCTCTGGAGCCGCGTGCGGCTCTTTCATTGCCATGCTGCGGCTCCCGGGATGGTGCTCATGCTAGGGCGCAGACAACCCCGACCTGGAGCTTCCCCACACTCCGCCGGCCACTGTCACTGGGATCTATCACCATCACCACGCTGTGCGCTTGCTCTTGGCACAGCGTAATGGAAGATGTTGGCTCGTGGTGGTTGTCCAATAGTATGCTAATACTAATAATACATGGGGGGCTGAGGGTTATAAATTTATACATGGGGGCCTGGGGGTTATTAACCCTTTCGCTGCTGAGGCTTTTCCCGCCCCTGTGCTGAGGTCATTTTTACCGGTTTTCCTCATCATGTTTAAACGTGTTTTGAAGGCTTATTTTAGTATATGACCCAGACATATTATATATCGTTCTTTCCGTCAGACTCGGTAGATTCATAATATGTCATTATTATATGTATACGTTATGTCATGTCTGTATATTATAACAAAAAATGCAATAAAATATGTATTTTCAATAATTTACAATGTGTAAAGTGTTTTTTTTCACATTTTAACATGCGAGCAATTGCGGTTATATTTTGTATGGGGTGCGCTTGTTAAAAAAATTAGAGATGGGGTCTCGTTACATTTTTTTTGGGGAAAATTACACTATTTTTAACAAACGCACCGCATACAAAAATCGTTAGTGCAGCATCATTGTTCACATTATAATTGAAATGGGAACAATATTGCTGCATTAACAAAACAAAAAAAAGTGTTTATTTTTTTTTTTATAATTTTGTTTAAAATTTGTTTTTATTTTTATTTTTCATTTTTATTTTATTTTTACAACATTTTTCACAGTAGTGTTTGGTATCGTTGGAACGGCCATGCTCTGGCCGATCCAACCATACCAAACATTAACCCCTAACTGCCACGGATCGGGAGATAGGGAGTTCATTGGAACTCCCTATCTCCACAGTTGGTGGCAGTTAGGGGTTAAGTCCAGGACTGGCGTCATCGTGCTACGCACGATGACGCCAGTCCTCAGGGGAGTTCCCGGAGGCTTGGCCGACATCCAAGATGTCGGCCAGCTCCGGGAAAGGATCGCGAACCGGCGCTTTTCAGCGCCGATTCGCGATCCAGCTCCCCAGGGGTTAATGCCAGGCACCATTTGGAAGGGCAGGCTGTGCCCTTCCAAATGATGCCTGGGTTAACCCCCGCAGAGCCGCCGATCGGGAGGGAGAGAGGTCCGAAGGACCTCCCCCCTCCCTTTCAGGCGCCTCCTCCGCACATGCGGGGGGGGGCGCCTGAATTAGGTGTCATCGCGCTGCTGCGATGACACCTAATTCCGGCGGCTGCGGTCCCGGATGCGCGGCTGACATCGAGGATGTCAGCCCGCACCGGGGGGGCCAGCGATCGGCCGGAACCCGGCCGAACGCTGACCCCAATGGGAGGACGCGCTCAGCACGTCCTCCGCATACCAGCGGGAATGCTGAGGACGCGCTGAGCGCGTCCTCAGCATCGAAGTGGTTAATTTATACATAGTGAGACACTTGAGGAGTATTATACATGGTGGGGCTGGGGGTTATTCATTTATACATGGGTACTGGGGTTATTATATATGGGGAACCTGGGTGAGTATTATATATGGGGGTCCTGGGTGAGTATTATATATATGTGGGAACCTGGGGATTATTATATATGTGGGGCCTGGTGGGGTTAATATTTATGGGGAGAAGAAATTTAATAATTATAAATAAATGGCATCATTCATGGCATGGCTGCATTAAGCTCTCGAGCAGAGTCCTCCCTCCTACTGTTCTGTGTGTTTTGTGTATGGATATACAGGTGCATCTCAATAAATTAGAACGTCATGGAAAAGTTAATTTATTTCATTAATTCAACTCAAATTGTGAAGTTTGTGTATTATGTAAATTCAATGCACACATACTGAAGTAGTTTAAAGTCTTTGGTTCTTTTAGTTGTGATGATTTGGCTCATATATAACAAAAACCCACCTCAAAAAATTAGAATACTTCATAAGACCAATAAAAAAAGCATTTTTAGTGAATTGTTGGCCTTCTGGAAAGTGTGTTAATTTACTGTAAATGTACTCAATACTTGGTAGGGGCTCCTTTTGCTTTAATTACTGCCTCAATTTGGCGTGGCATGGAGGTGATCAGTCTGTGGCACTGCTGAGGTGCTATGGAAGCCCAACTTTCTTTGACAGTGGCCTTCAGCTCATCTGCGTTTTTTTGGTCTCTTGTTTCTCATTTCCCCCTTGACAATATCCCATAGATTCTCTATGGGGTTCAGGTCCGGTGAGTTTGCTGGCCAGTCAAGCAAGCCAGCACCATGGTCATGTAACCAACTTTTGGTGCTTTTGGCAGTGTGGGCAGGAGCCAAATCCTGTTGGAAAATGAAATCTTCATCTTTAAAAAGCAGGTCAGCAGAAGAAAGCATGAAGTGCTCTAAAATCTCTCGTTAAATGGGTGAAGTGACTTTGGTTTTCAAAAAAACACAGTGGACCAACACCAGCAGATGACATTGCACCCCAAATCATCACAGACTGTGGAAACTTAACGCTGGACATCAAGCATCTTGGGCTATGAGCTTCTCCATCCTTTCTCCAGACTCTAGGACCTTGGTTTCCAAATGAAATACAAAACTTGCTCTCATCTGAAAAGAGGACTTTGGACCACTGAGCAACAGTCCAGTTCTTCTTCTCCTTAGCCCAGGTAAAACGGCTCCAATGTTGTCTGTGGTTCAGGAGTGGCATAACAAGAGGAATATGACAATTGTAGCCAAATTCTTTGACAAGTCTGTGTGTGGTGGCTCATGATGCCTTTACCCCAGCCCCAGTCCATTTCTTGAGAAGTTCACCCAAATTCATGAATTGATTTTGCTTGGCAAGTCTTTGGAGGCTGCGGTTCTCTCGGTTGGTTGTGCATCTTTTTCTTCCACTCAACTTTCTGTTAACATGCTTGGATACAGCACTCTGAACAGCCAGCTTCTTTGGCAATGAATGTTTGTGGTTTACCCTCCTTGTGAAGGGCATCAATGATTGTCTTCTGGACAACTGTCAAATCAGCAGTCTTCCCCACGATTGTGTAGCCCAGTGAACCAAACTGAGAGACCATTTTGAAGGCTCAGGAAACCTTTGCAGGTGTTTTGAGTTGATTAGCTGATTGACATGTCAACATATTCTAATTTGTTGAGATAGTGAATAGGTGGGTTTTTGTTAAATGTGAGCAAAATCATCACATTTAAAAAGACCCAAAGACTTAAACTACTTCAGTCTGTGTGCATTGAATTTATTTAATACACAAGTTTCACAATTTGAGTTGGATTAATAAAATAAATGAACTTTTCCGCGACATTCAAATTTATTGAGATGCACCTGTATGTTTGGTCTCTTCCATTGTACAGCGCTACAGAATTTGTTGGCGCTTTATAAATACTTGTAACTGTAATTAATTGAAATATATATTTCTTTATACTAATGACATGGAGATTGATTTTTTTTAAAAATATTATTAAAAGTTTTAGTTTAGAGTACCCCTCCCCACCCATAGCATAAAGGTAAAAAACGATATATGCAGTGTTATCTTCATTTTAGATGTCAAAAGGGGTTTTCGGCTCCCAGTGTTTTCTTTTTTTGCGGGAAATGGGTCCAAATGGCTCTTTGAGTGTTTAAGGTTGCAGACCCCTGATCTAGACCAAATAGCCAATTTGAAAAGCGAGATAAATGGGAGAATTTTTGTGGTTTGGCTATTTTGACCTAGAGTTTTCAATTCTCCAGTCATTCTCCTGGTTTTCACCGCTCTCTGAATAACCCTGAATGTTTTTTCAGAAAATTGCTTGGAAGTGAAGGGGTTAAACCATAAACAAGAAAATTTAAAACATATAAATCAAACGCCTACTCCTTATGTGGAGCCTAACTATAATATTTGTGGCTAAGCTGCTTACCAATAAGCAAAAACAAAATAAAATGTTCTTTCCTTTGGCTTCAGGATTTAGCTTCCTTCCCTGCTGCACCCAGCACCAAGACTGCCATCTCAAAGGTGGGTTACCTTTCCTATAAGAGCCAGGGCACACTTAATCGGGCGTCAGCTGATAATTAACCCTGTAGGGGAAAAGGGCTTTTCCCCTCTGCCTGCTAATAAACCTGAGGTCTATTACCCTGCTCCTAATCACACTGTCACAGAGGTTAAATCAATAAAAATGTATCTAAATTATAAGAAAGGACCTTGAAAATTTTTTTTTTTGTAAATATCTGTTTATTAAATTTCAGGGTAAACACATAAATCACATAAATCAATGAACACGCAGGTTCTCAGAGATGGCAAACAAACAATTATGGACACACAGGTCCAGTATGAGGCTACAATGCTTACATATTACTAAAAAGGAAAATAGGGGGTAAGGAAGGGTAAAAGAGGGTAAGAGCATGCGTCATGTGAGCATCATGTCATTCTCTTATATACGAAGTTCTCTAGGAACCTTCACCCATTCGGGGAGGGTCAGTAACGCTCTGAATGAGGTGGCCGAGGATCTGAGAACCCAATTCGACCATATCTCAGAGTATAGGGGTAGTTGGTCGGAGGCCTTGAATATCAGATGTTCAATAGAATGAAGTTCTTCCATGCGGGTAAACCAGAGTGTCAGGGGTGGGGGTGTGAGCTGTCTCCAGAACAGGGGTATTAAGGCCTTGGCGGTGTTCAGGACCCGGATGGCCAGCGTGCGTTTGTACGAAGCTATCGAGTAATTATTATGATGTAGGAGCAGAGCGGCAGGTGAAAACTCTGGGAGAGGGTCAATGAATTCTTTGAGTATGTCGTATATTCTAGCCCAGAAGGGTCGGATTATTTGGCATTCCCACCAGATATGTAACATATCACCCAGCGCATCGTTGCATCGCCAGCAGAGCGCAGGAACCTGTGGGTCATAACGATTAATTATGTCCGGTGTCCGGTACCAAAAGCTAAGGACTTTGTATGCTGTTTCCTGCAATTTGGAGGAGGTGGAGCAGTGATGAGTTAATTCGCATATCTTGGACCATTGGTCGTCTGAAAGTGTGATATTTAATACGGACTCCCATTTTCCCATGTATGGCGGTGGAATGGCAGAGGTCGCATCCCTGAGCAACGTGTACAGCAGTGATAGACCATGTGAGAGAGGTCCCGTACTGTGACATAGTCTCTCAAATGTCCATAGTGGGCGCCCCAACTGATGTTGTTGGGGGATACCGTCAAAGTAGTGCCGTATCTGGGCGTAGTGAAATGAGTGAAGGAATGAAACATGTCTGTCTTGCATTATGTCTGTCAGTGATCGGCGTGCCGAGGCGTTAAAGTGCAGTATACGAGGTGTGGGGGTGGGTATCAGCCTTCTGACCGAGTGAGGGTCTAAACCAGGAAGGTAGTCCTCATTATGTATCACCGGGGTCATGGGAGAGGGAAAGGAGGTGAGGTTAAATTTAATCGCTATCTGGCGCCATATTCCGTACGTTGCCCCCACATATGGCGAGGAATTGGCCAGTTTCCTACCTACTTTCAATGGCAGCCACGGAAGAACTGTCATCGGCCTCCCCACCAATTCTTGCTCCATTGCTCTCCACAATTTAACCGATCCCTCTCTTGACCACTCAACCACCCTCTGTAAGTGACAGGCCTGATGGTAAAGGCTAAAATTGGGTAGGGCCAGGCCCCCTGCCGCTCTAGATCTAGTGAGTACCTGGTAGCTCGTCCTAGGGCGTTTACCCCTCCAAATATAGGTGGCCACCTGTCACGATGGGGGTCAGGGACCTGACCTGACAGAGAGGGGTGTGAGCCTAATGAGCAGTGAAAATAGACCATAAGCCTGAACTAGAAAAATAAAAATATATCATTTATTCTAGGAACCAAGAACTTAAACCAAGAACAGGGAATACAGAACATAAATACAATAAACAGAGCCTTTAACCTCACGGCAAGAAATATAAAGAAAACCAGATAAACAAAATAGGCAACTAAATATGGGAGGCAGAATTAAACATGATACTACAAGAAGGCAAGAAAAACAGGGCAAACCAGACATGAGCCTGTAAACAGAATGACCAGGTAGACAGGTTAAACAGGATAAATCTAGACCAGGGAAAGACCAGACATGAGCTGGAAGACAGACAGACTGAACAGGATTAAATTAGACCAAGGCAAACCAGACAGGAGCTTGAAGACAGACAGACTGAACTGAACTGAATAGATGATTCAGGATGAATCTAGAGCAAGGCAAACCAGACATGAGCTGAATGACTGATCCAGGATGAATGAGACCACACCCTACTAAGGGAGTGGTCTCCATTTATACAAAATGGTCCAGGGTGAACCAATGGAGTCCAGGTACTAATCAGGCTTGGAATCCAAGAAATGAATGAAATAAAAATAAACCAAAAGCAGCAATGTCCACTACTGCCAGAGGGGGCGCCAGAGACCCAGAACGTCACATATCCCCCCCTCCACGAGCAGACCCCGGATGCTCAAAAAAAAAAGACAATAAGAATGAAAGTAAAGAGTCAATGGGTCCTGTAGGCACGTAGAGCCCTCGCGTACACCAGTCACCAAAGTCCCCTGAGGTCCCACTCAGAGTCGTCATCCTCCTCAAGACGCCCCCGTCTATGAGGGTGGGAGCCAAAACTGGGTCCAGGTTTGAAGACACTGGCACCAGTCCTGTTGTGTCTCCTCCCCCTGGTACGGGACGTGGAATGGACAGCAACAGTGTCCTCCCGGCTCTGCGGCAACAGGAACATGGCACCAGTGGCGATCCGGTTCTGTGGCAATTTGACTGGGACAGCAGCAGCACAGCTCCGTAGGTTGGTGACCTTGGCACGGCTCTGCAGCGACTCGGTCATGGCGGCAGCAGCACGGCTCTGCGGCGACTCGGTCATGGCGTCAGCAGCACGGATCTGTGGGTCAGCGACATCGGCACGGCTCTGCGGCGACTCGGTCATGGCGGCAGCAGCACGGGTCTGTGGGTCAGTGACCTCTGCACGGCTCTGCGGCGACTCGGTCATGGCAGCAGCAGCACGGGTCTGTGGGTCAGCGACCTCGGCACGGCTCTGCGGCGACTCGGTCATGGCGGCAGCAGCACGGCTCTGCGGCGACTCGGTCATGGCGGCAGCAGCACGGATCTGTGGGTCAGCGACCTCGGCACGGCTCTGCGGCGACTCGGTCATGGCCGGCTCGGGTGAGCGTGGCTTGGAAACTACCGGCTTGGGTGAGCGTGGCTTGGAAACTACCTGCTCGGGTGAGCGTGGCTTGGAAACTACCAGCTCGGGTGAGCGTGGCTTGGAAACTACCAGCTCGGGTGAGCGTGGCTTGGAAACTACCAGCTCGGGTGAGCGTGGCTTGGAAACTACCAGCTCGGGTGAGCGTGGCTTGGAAACTACCAGCTCGGGTGAGCGTGGCTTGGAAACTACCTGCTCGGGTGAGCGTGGCTTGGAAACTACCAGCTCGGGTGAGCGTGGCTTGGAAACTACCAGCTCGGGTGAGCGTGGCTTGGAAACTACCAGCTCGGGTGAGCGTGGCTTGGAAACTACCAGCTCGGGTGAGCGTGGCTTGGAAACTACCAGCTCGGTTGAGCGTGGCTTGGAAACTACCAGCTCGGGTGAGCGTGGCTTGGAAACTACCAGCTCGGGTGAGCGTGGCTTGGAAACTACCAGCTCGGGTGAGCGTGGCTTGGAAACTACCAGCTCGAGTGAGCGTGGCTTGGAAACTACCAGCTCGGGTGAGCGTGGCTTGGAAACTACCAGCTCGGGTGAGCGTGGCTTGGAAACTACCAGCTCGGGTGAGCGTGGCTTGGAAACTACCAGCTCGGGTGAGCGTGGCTTGGGAACCACCTTGGCTTGGCACTGTGGAGCGGTGACCCCGGCTTGGCACTGTCGAGCGGTGACCCCGATTTGTTCGCGCTGCAGGGCAGCACTCTTGGCTGGAACTGCTGGCTTACACCTGGTCTCTCCCTGTTGGGCAGCGGACTCTGGAGAATCTGCGGGTTGCAGGGCAGCGGACTCTGGAGATCCTGCGGGTTGCAGGGCAGCGGACTCTGGAGAGTCCTTGCGCTGTAGGGCAGTGGACATGGATACTGCGGCCTGGCATGGCTTGGTCAAGGAGGTTTGGTAAGGCTGGACCGTGAGGGCCTTCTGTGGGCGCACCTGGCAGGTTGCCACTCTGTGCAGGCAGGAACCACAGTAGAAACATAAGCCATGGGTTTTCCTCCATACCCTTTCCTCCAGGGTCAGGGGTCCTCTGGAATCTTTCACTGGAACAGGTTCCTTTGGGAAGGCGTCCCTGGGAGTTTTCAGCAGTATAGCACTCAGCCGCTCCAGGTGCTGTTCTGCAGCTTTATTAACCTTTTGCAGGTTCTCCAACAGACCAAGAATCACTGCTAGCTCACTTGTTACTGGCGGTCTCATTATGTCACGATGGGGGTCAGGGACCTGACCTGACAGAGAGGGGTGTGAGCCTAATGAGCAGTGAAAATAGACCATAAGCCTGAACTAGAAAAATAAAAATATATCATTTATTCTAGGAACCAAGAACTTAAACCAAGAACAGGGAATACAGAACATAAATACAATAAACAGAGCCTTTAACCTCACGGCAAGAAATATAAAGAAAACCAGATAAACAAAATATGCAACTAAATATGGGAGGCAGAATTAAACATGATACTACAAGAAGGCAAGAAAAACAGGGCAAACCAGACATGAGCCTGTAAACAGAATGACCAGGTAGACAGGTTAAACAGGATAAATCTAGACCAGGGAAAGACCAGACATGAGCTGGAAGACAGACAGACTGAACAGGATTAAATTAGACCAAGGCAAACCAGACAGGAGCTTGAAGACAGACAGACTGAACTGAACTGAATAGATGATTCAGGATGAATCTAGAGCAAGGCAAACCAGACATGAGCTGAATGACTGATCCAGGATGAATGAGACCGCACCCTACTAAGGGAGTGGTCTCCATTTATACAAAATGGTCCAGGGTGAACCAATGGAGTCCAGGTACTAATCAGGCTTGGAATCCAAGAAATGAATGAAATAAAAATAAACCAAAAGCAGCAATGTCCACTACTGCCAGAGGGGGCGCCAGAGACCCAGAACGTCACACCACCAAAGACCTAAGGGAAGCAAGGAACGCCGAGGGATATCAATAGGTATCGTTTGTAACAAGTAGAGGAGTTGGGGTTGTACGTTCATCTTGATAACTGCGATACGTCCCAGCCACGAGATGTGTGGGTAATTCCAATTGGCTAGGTCACGCTGTAAGAGGACCATGAAAAATAATAGAAAGGTCTGTTAAAAAATTATTCAAAAACATCTTTTACGAAATACAAAAAACACAATTTGGTCTTTTAAAAAGTAAATGTTTTTTGTAAAAAATAATAAATGGTCTTAAAAAGAGATAAAAAAGGTATTACAGTTATTATATCACAACCTATTAGATTTGCCTGTTTAAACCTGTTAAATTTAAGTCACCGAAATCAGGTAATTTTGCAGGAATTCAGCATTCTATGACTAGATGAATCATTAGTTCTCTATGGGACAATTTTAGGTGCCCCCACGAATTGCAGCAAAATGCACTGTAATACACTGTCAATTCGCCTTTACAGTATTTGGCAAATTGACAGATTAGTGAATACACTAATTGCCCAGTGGTTGCACGTACGGTGAAACTCACTGTTTTTTGCAATTCAGTGACAAATTCAGAACATAGTGAATAAACTCCTAAATAAAGTCCTTTCCAAGATGAATAGAGAAGCACCGGCTTTATTTATTTTAATTTTTCGCTGAGTTTTGATTTACATAAACAAATACTGCCCCTCCCTCCCCAAAATGAGTAATTTGGTCTGTTAAACCTTTCGCTGCTGAGCCATTTCACACCTGTGTGCTGAGCTCATTTTTACCACTTTTGCTCATCATGTTTAAATGCGTTTTGAAGCCACGTTTTATTATATGACCCAGACATATTATATATATATATCGTTCTTTCTGGCAGATTCATAATATATCATATTTATATGTATATGTCATGTCCTGCCTGAATATTATAACAATAAATGCAATAAAATTAGAATTTTCAATAATTTACAGCGTGTAAAGTGGTTTTTTTTTCCACATTTTATCACGCAAGCGTTTGCGGTTATATTTTCTATGAGTTGTGCTTGTTAAAAACATTAGAAATGGGGACACGTTACATTTTTTTGGGGGGAAAACTGCAAACGCACCCCATAGAAAAATTGTTAGTGCAGCATCATTGTTCACATTATAATTGAAATGGGAACAATATTGCTGCATTAACAAAAAAAAACTGTTTATATATTATTATTTTTTTATTTTCATTTTTATTTTTTTATGTTTTTTTTCTTTACAGTTAATATAGTCATGTTTGGTATCATTGGAAAGGCCATGCTCTGGCCGTTCTAATGATATCAAACATTAACCCTTAGCTGCCACGGATCAGGGGATTGGTGGCAGCTAGAGGTTAACTCCAGAACTGACATCATCGCGCAATGCGCGATGATGTCAGTCATCAGGGAGAGATCCCGGAAGCTTGGCCGACATCCAAGATGTCGGCCAGCTCTGGGAGGGACCACGATACGGAGCCTGTTAACGCTGAATCGTGATCCAGCCCCCAATGGGTTAAAGCCATCCACCGCTTGGAAGGGCAGGCTGTGCCCTTCCAAACGGTGCCTGGCTTTTGACCGGTTCCCCAGCCGATCGGATGGGAGAGAGGTCCAAACGACCTCACCCCCGCCCCTTCAGGCACCTTCCCCGTAATGGCAGGGGTGCCTGATTAGATGTCATCGTGCACGGCGCAATGACCTCTAATTAGTGCCTGATGCGGTCCCGGATGCGCTCAGCGCGTCCTCCACAACCAACGCTTCATGTAGCTGGACGTGCTCCGTTGTGAATCCGCAGTTTGGTACGGTCAGGTTGATACAATTTGCCGTTACCACCAGCTTTTCAAAGACGTTAAAATTATGCGCGCAAACGTTGTCTGTTAAATTTTGCACTAAGATTGTAATACCATGCACGTACCAGCGCACAAACGCATTTGCGCTCACAATGTTAAGTATAGGATGTGCGCACTAAATTGCGCTCGCAAAGGGTTCACGCAGGGTCACTCGCGTTAGACGTTAACACGCATTTTGCGCGCGAACATCGTAATACGACGTTCAGCGCGAAGGGTTTTACCCCTCGTGTTAATGCATTTTTGCACAAACGCAAAATTGTTCGCGAGGAATGTAATAGGGCCCCTAGTGTGCATCGGTGAACAAAGTTTAAATGAAGATCTTGACCAAAGAACTTTAAAAACACCATTTCTTGGTCAAATCATTATTCAGTGATGCACAATAATTAAATCCCTTACTGATGTGATTAGAGCAGCACTGAAGTGTCTTATTTTTTTGCATGCTGTGATATGGCTTTATTTGAAGATTACAGTTATTACAAACATGAGAACGTTTGTTACTGTTCATCATTGGTACATGTTGACTTCAATTATATATTAATAAGTATTTTCATAGTTTGCCCCTTTTTTTGCATGATGTAAAGCATTATATCAGATATTCCTAGCATAAAGTGTTCCTTTCATTATTAATTATTTATTATGTGATGTGTACTGGAAGTTACGGAGCTTACAGTATATTAACAGACACAGCTGGATACGTAATAAAATTCTGCAACAAATATTTAATGTAGGAAAGTCTATTATGCTATATTAAATATGATTAACTTGAAACTATTATTAAGTTAGAGCTATATTATACAAAAAGGTACACAGTGATATTCTGTTTAATATTCTAATGTTAGTGCTAATACTTTTGATAAACGCCTTTAACTCGATGTTCTGCAATCCACTGGGCAGCATGATCTGTTTATGAAAATGCTCGAAAGCCACATGTGCATCGTCCAGAATCACTCTACTGCGTATTTTGTGCTGCCTAATGTCTACGCACGGAATTCTTTGCCTAGACTATTCTCATTGACGTTTAAGTTTTTACATTTCAGTTTAAAAATCAAGAAAGGAAAACTATCGGGTCATTTCACAGACATCCAAGCTGACGCCAAGTAGCGCAACTGGGCTTTTTTAACTTAGTTGAAAGAATTCTTAACCCTATTACTGCTACGACAAAAACAAACTTAAAATCAATAAACGGCTACTTCAGTACCTGAAAAGAAGAAATCTTTAGATGAAAATGATAGAATAAACAGTGCTTGTATAAAGGCATGCGGGTGATAACGATGTTATAAATACAATTAAAAAGAATGAAATTGAAACAACATAATAGTCTTTACCGTTATTAAATTTATATTCAGACAAGCTGCCGATTAAATTATACTTTCTACTGATTTTCAATACTAGCAATTCCATCAAGAAATTCTTAACTGGTAAAACAGACCCTGAGAGATCACTGACTATTATTTCTCATCATTGCTTATTGATCCTTGTTGTATTAGAGTGCCTCAGGAGAGTGTTGCCATTATTTCTCATTATTACCTATTACTTCTCATCTAAGCACTAACATGTAGCAGCCTTGGAAACCTAAGGAGATGTTGCCTTATTCATCTGTATTTGGACAAATAATAGCAAACAATTCATTATATGGCATTAAGATGAGGGTTTTTATGATTATGTGTGACACAGATGGCCCCTAAGGATTGTACAAATCAGTCAGAAACTGAATACTGACTTGCAAAAAATTTGTACCTTCACAGTACCACGGACATCTTGGTCCATCTTTTCATTACAATATGAAACACCTGGTAAAGATAAAGACTTGCTGGAGTTTTAGTATTGTTGTTTTTTGTTATTTGTCCTTATTTATTATTATTATTATTCTTTATTTATAAAGCGCCAGCATATTCCGCAGCGCTGTACAATAGGCACAGTATAGACAGGGTTACAATACATTGAATAACATTTGACAAACAGTACAGGAGGAGATGAGGGCCCTATTCCCGTAGGAACTCACAATCTAGGAGGGTTGGGGTTGGAAACAGGAGGAGAGGACTGTAAGGTGAGAGTGATTGATGGTTGCGTCAGTGAGTTGGGTGGTAGGCTTCCCTAAATAGGAATGTTTTAAGGGAGCGTTTGAAGGAAGAGAAGTTAGGGGAAAGTCTGACAGTACGAGGGAGAGCGTTCCAGAGAGTGGGGGCTGCGCGTGAGAAATCCTGCAGTCTATCATGGGAAGAGGTGATGCGGGGAAAAGCTAGGCGCAGGTCACTGTTTAACCTTAGGGAGCGGGCTGGGGTGTATTTGGTGATTAGTGAGGACAGGTAGTGGGGAGCTGAGTTAGTGAGGGTTTTGTAGGTAAGGATAAGGATTTTGAACTTAATTCTGCTGTGGATGGGGAGCCAGTGAAGGGACTCGCAGAGGGGAGCGGCAGGTGAGGTGAATTAGCCTGGCGGAGGCATTCAGGATGGATTGTAGGGGGAGAGGCGGGACAGAGGGAGGCCAGATAAGAGATTATTGCAATAGTCGAGTCGGGAGATTACCAGGGTGTGTATGAGTTGTTTTGTGGTGACAGCGGTCAGAAATGGCCGAATTCTGGAAATATTACGCAGTTGGTATCGGCAAGAGGAGGAAAGAGACTTGATGTGGGGGATGAAGGAAAGAGCAGAGTCAAGTGTAACTCCAAGACAGCGAACTTGGTTTGATGGGGAGATGGTGAAACCCTCCACCGTGATAGAGAAGTCAGGAGGTGGGGAGGCATTGGAGGGAGGAATAAGTAGGAGCTCAGTCTTTGACATGTTGATCTTTAGGTGGTGGGAGGCCATCCAGGAGGAGATGCCAGATAAACAGTCACTGACTTTTGAAAGGACAGGGGGAGAGAGATCAGGGGTAGAGAGGTAGATCTGAGTGTCACCAGCGTAGAGGTGGTAATTAAAGCCAAAGCTGTTGATGATTTTGCCCAGGGAGGAGGTGTAGATGGAAAAGAGCAGAGGACCAAGATTCAATCTCCTACATCATACAGCAGTCCTTGTTATATTTCATTGTGTGTTACTGTGCTTATTTCTGTATCGTATATGAGCCCCCCATTTTTTAATATCCCCATAACCAGAGGCGTACTTAGGGTATTTGGCACCCGAGGCAGATACTCTGTTTTTCTCCCCACGCCACTCCACACCCCCTGAGAAAATAAGGCTAAAATGCAGTTCAGTGATCCAATTCAATGATGAGGTGAAAGAATTTAGATTTTTGCAAAGCACAAATGGGTCCGGCCCAAGACATTGTGCTGCCTTTGTCCAAGAATGAACTGCTGCCCTCCCCAAAACAAAATCACACCCATGCATTTCACAGAGCTATAAAACTCACATAATATACGATGTTTATGAACGTATCACAAAGCTCCACAACAATAAAACTCACAGTAATGTGCGGTGTGTATGATCATATCACAGAGCTCAACAGCAATAAAACTCACAGTAATGTGCGGTGTGTGGATGTGAGTATTATTGCTGCGGAGCTCTGTCATACAGTGATGTGCAGTGTGTATGATAAAATCACAGAGCTCCACAGCAATAAAACACTTTCATACAGGATTCAATCTCCTACATCATACAGCAGTCTCTTTTACACAGCACACACAAATATTCACACTGCACACACTGACAATACACACACTCAAAGCACACAAACAGCTCTCACACTTCACCTACAAGTATATCACACCCCCTAACACTGCACACACTGACACCAAACCCTCTCACAATACTCTCTCAACACCCCCACACACAATTACCCATCAATGCCTCCACCTGCAGCCCTGCTCACCTCACTTCTCACTTCTCTTCCTCCAGCGCGTGGACAGGAAGTACAAGAGGATGGGGAGGAGGCAGGCTGTTTGCCTGGCAGCCCCAGATGCTTTGCGGTCTGTGTTTCATGTAAGCATAGATGGCATTGCTGCACGGACGGGCCAGCCCTGAAGGGTGGCAGCTGGCTACATGCATATCTGCCAGGATGTCACCTGGGGCGGCACGCCCCCCATAGTATGCTACTGCCCATAATTGTCTTTGTTTTGGAAAAGTGGAATACATAAAAATAACCGTATTAAACATGCATACCTTGCCTATAACACGTCTTTGGGTTTAGAATGAGAACCCCCCAAAAGAACCTCTCATTGTTTAAGTTAAAACAGATGGACAACCTGTGTGACTTTCTCATTCGTTCCTCGCCTGTCTATTAAATGGTTTACATTAACAATGGTAACATGAAAATGTTAGTTTAAATACAAAGTGACATGTGCAATTAGAATTTTGCAGTAATATTTCTATTTTATTTTAGCACAGTTAGTAATATTTAGCAACATTACCTTGCAGTGTACGCAGTTGAATTTCATATTGTAACAAATATGTGGACAACAATGTCTTCAGTACTGTGGATTTAGGGTGTAATTAAGTTAGAGATGGGTTATGCAGAAGTGGGTTTACAGTTTATTGGTATAAATGTAATATATCATACAATTTAATAGGTAAAAAAGTAGTAAGTGCCTGGCACTCCTTTCCATGGATAAACAGGAATTTTATTGTGACATCATGATTGGCAATGTTTCGGCTGAAGAGTCATCCTTTGACAAGGCTTGACAAAGGTTGATTCTACAGCTGAAATTTCGCTGCTAATGATGATGTCACAATGAAATTCCTTTTTATCCACGCACAGGAGTGCCTGGTAGTCCATTTACTACATTTTTACCTCTTGATTTTATGGAAATTCTAACATTTTTTTCAGCTCCGCTCTTTGCCTTGGGCCTTTGAGACCATCCCTTCTTATCCCCAATATTGGTTTTATTGCGGAGACATGGTTCTGCCCTGGGTTTAATGGGTCCCGGCTCCCCACTAACACCTATAACCAGAGGGGTGCACGGGGGGTGTGCCCATGCACACCCTAATGTTGGAAGAAGAGGTCCTCTTTCACCTTCTGCACTGATATTTTAAATGTCCCCTATCTGGTACATGATATATAACATAAAAACTGACTGTATCTCTAATTATAGCTTATTTCAAATGAAAACAAATTTTTCTCCACATGTTTTCAGTTAATGTTCCATGTTTACACACCGTAATGCTAATGAAAATATGAAATAACTCATAAAAACGTAATACGAATCAATCCAAAAAAAAAATAGCTCATAAAAACTAAATACGAAGTGATCTGAAAAATGAAAATCGGACATCCGAAATTTTGGAACGGTCCAAAAATATGAATTGCGGCAACTTACTGAACAACCCGAAACAAAAAAAAAAAAGAACTAAATGATCCGAAACGGAAAAAACAAACGGAACAAAAAAAACTAAACGGAAAAAAATACCATGCACATGTCTAGTAACCCATTGTTCCCTCTGGGGCTTGAGAGGGGTTTTCTAGGGATACAATCGATGGCCATCCACTTCTTTGTGATGGTGGAGCTTTGCTTCCCTTATGCATGCTGATAGCCCCTAGCACCCCCACGTCTAAACTTTCCTTTCAATATGCCCGACTTAGACATTAATTTCCGTTCTGGCAATGGGAGCACAGATGTTGGGTGCTCACTTACCGACTTTGAATCGATTTGCTCTGATGCAAAAACATATGACTCTACATTAACTATTATACATAAGTTCCTTTTGTATTGGCAGTATGAGGATGATTCGCCTTGTGTTGCCAGGTTGGACAGGGAATTAGGAGGGGGGATTGTGTGGCAAGAAGGATCTAAAGCCTTCATGCTAACATTCTATGCCTCCGGTAGCATCAGCCTCGGGAGCAGACCTGCAAATTGTTCTTACAATGGTACCTGACTCACACAATGCTCCATAAAATGTCCCCTCTGAATCCAATCTTTGTGGGTGCTGTTACCGAGAGATTATACACACAATTGGTTGACTTGCCCCAGGCTCCAAGTCCTTCTGGTTATGGGTGTAGGGTCATGTCGCTGATGTTACCCACGCTGACTTGCCCTTTGTTCCGGGGACCTTCCTTTTGAACTTGTTACCATTCTCTGCTGACTATCCTTTAAAAACTCCTTATTATCTATCCTACTTTCTGCGGCTAGGGGTCTTATCCCTGTCTATTGGCACCGTCAGAGGGCTTGCTCCATTAAGGACTGGGTAATTAGGGTGGAACAAATTTGGGGCTTTGAGCAGTTGCATTAAACCTCCTATCTGGTGGCCTCACCTGCCATACCATTAAGTGGTGGTGGTTAATAATATTAAAAGAAGTGTGTAAAATAAAGTAAAATAAAATATGCTATTTAAAAAAGTTAAGAAGTTCCCTGCTCCACGCTCCCCCGCCATCCATCTCTGCTCCTCCACTTTTTTTTTTGTTGCGTTTGCGGGCTGCTGTGTGTGTAGCAGCCTTCTCTGAGCCTAGCCTGGTACGCAATTTGGCGTAGCTGAAGCTGGCCAAAATGATTCAGATTGAAGTCTGCAGCGCGCGTCTGGTGCTGCCTACTTTCTGAATCTACGCTCTTCAGTGCCTCAGAGAAGCCCTGAGAGCAATTGTATTGCTTGGACCAATAGGAAAGCACCATTGGTCTCAAGCTATTCAAAAAATGCCTCCTTGGGAGGCAGGCCTCCCATTGATTGATTGACGCAGGACAGTCATGTGACTGCCCTCGTCAGTCATGGGGGCGTTGCTGCGGGGCAGTGAGAACTCAGAGCACTTGTGCTACTGTGCTGGGGATGTGTGGCCTCAACCAGTGGCGTAGCGTGGGGGGGGCAGGGGGGCCGTGGCCCGGGCGCAGTTTTCTTAGGGGCGCATAATTTCAAAAGAAATTTGGGCCCCTAAAACTTGTGGCCCGGACTGACCCGCCGGGCCCTCGGACGCCGCCCAAGGGCCCGCGGGTTGAGGGGACCCAGATGCCTAAACAGTGAGTCCGTCCTGTTGAAGGGGATGCGACTGCGTGCAGGCGCAGGTCACGTGGTCCGTCTAATCAGGTGGTACTGAGTCTCTGTACCACCTGACTGGCTGGACCGCGTGACCTGCGCACGCACGCACGCAGCCGCCTCCCCTTCAACAGGACGGACTCGCACGCTGTTCAGGACCGGGCAGGCACTCCCGCTGCCCGGCATCTGGGCCCCCTCAACCCCTGCTGGATCAGGAGCTGGGGCAATATCCAGGTGAGAGCTGGGGCAAATCCATGTGCTGGGGCAAATCCATGTGCTGGGGCAAATCCATGAGCTGGGGGCAAATCCATGTGCTGGGGCAAATCCATGTGCTGGGGCAATATCCAGGTGAGAGCTGGGGCAAATCCATGAGCTGGGGCAAATCCATGAGCTGGGGCAATATCGAGGTGAGAGCTGGGGCATATCCATGAGCTGGGGCATATCCATGAGCTGGGGCAAATCCATGTGCTGGGGCATATCCATGAGCTGGGGCATATCCATGAGCTGGGGCATATCCATGAGCTGGGGCATATCCATGTGCTGGGGCAAATCCATGTGAGAGCTGGGGCAATATCAATAACGTGTCCACAGGTTGGGGGGGGCGCACAATTCTTGGCTGGCCCCGGGCGCTGACAACCCACGCTACGCCACTGGCCTCAACTTCTCACGTTGTCTGACTCTGAGCCAGGCAGTGTCATAGAGATGAGACGAGTGTGGTCAGGTTACGTGACTACTCCGTCCATTGTGCGCAAGAGCGGGGACAGAGTTTGCGTGGAACCTGATGCACATACACAGGTAAAATACTGCCAATCTTCTTGGTGGCACTCAGTTTAACTTAACTACTTTGTCGGACTCAGAACATAATATATATTTATTGACTCCCTGTGCTGGGTTGAGTCAGTTAATAATTATGCTATTTTACATTTTCACAATGAATACATATTATCGGTTAACCCCGTGCTGCCTCTTCTTTAAAGCATGTCACAGGCAGGATTAGTGTTTTGCCTTTCTGTCTATCTCCATCTATTCATCTTTTTGTCCATCTAATCATCTTTCTGTTTTTGTGTCTATCGGCCCACTTATAAGGTCAACTTTAAAGTTTACCATTGACACATTCCCCCATATAACATTAGTAGCTGGGAAGCAATTGCTATTGCTCACATTTAAGTTGCTACTATTTAACCCCTGCATCACCGCTGGCAAAGTAGTGGAAAGTAGATGATGGCTTCTTACTGTTCAGCTGATATGTCCCTATCCACATCATGTTGGCGTTGGGTCATTTTCTCCACCATATGCTTTAATTTTTTTTAAAAAAAATCATTTTTTTTTCTTTACAGTGGCAGCTGACTAGCAAGCACTGACCAGCTGCCACTAACCCCTCATGTACAAATGAACGAAAGAATAAATCAATGGACGTACTCAGTCAGTCATTATGCCATTTGTGCAAATTGCGCTTCGTATGTTTCTCCATGGGTCAAATCAAGAAATCACTGAAAATTTGGATTTTGAATGCACAAGTCTCTTCGACACTATTTAATTTCTGTGGTTAATGTCTATTTATTCTCATGTCTGTTTATTCTAAAAAAAATACTGCATAAACTGCGCAGGGTACAAATGCGGTAGAAAGGTCCGGAATGAGCCTAAGTTTTTGACAGCTTACAAATACAGAAAGAAAATTCTGTCTTAAAATAATAAAAACTACCTAAAGTAATGATTGCATCCTCAGGTGACTAGCCAGTGCCTCACCAGCCACTGATTTCACCGCACGTCACTGATGGAGACCTGAATTGCAGTAACTCGTTTTGGCCAACACATGGTGAAATTGGTTATTATTCTAAGGAATACATTGTAAATATTCCCAAATATTTCCAACTGTATAAATAAGAAACCCCTCCCCCAAAGAAAAACACTGGTTCCTGACTGTTTTTTAACTCCTTTGTAGCAAAGGGGCTAAGCCACAATCCATGGTTGAGAAGGTTGAGAATTAACAGTATCTGCAAGACCTTTAACCCCTTCACTACCGATAGAGATATCTCAGGCTTCAAAGGCTCCATCTGGTGCTCCGTTATCGAGATATCTCGGTATGCTGATCTGCAGCCCCAAAGCAAATAAAATTTGTTTGGTGCAAACGAAGATCGTTTGCTTTCGGACTGCAGAAGGTGCCCCCAAAGTTTTAGCCCTGTGGGCATAAAGCCCAAAGAGCTAAAACTGTAAAATCAGCTGCTCAAAGCTCTGAAATATCGGTCTTTCAGCAGCCGTGCAGGGAGAAATAGAAGAAACTAGACCAGCTACTGAAACCTCTAACTCAATTTGGCAGTAGATGGCGCCACCTACTGGCCAGAAATAGGTTATTTACAGTTAGACATAAAATAGGTATAAACGGAATTATTTCTTTTGCTTTGAAATTAATTTAAAATGATTTTATTTTAAAAAAACACTGGTTTCTGACGATGGATTTTCAGAAAATCCCGTGGTAGTGAAGGAGTTAAAGGCGAGCATATCCGAGTCAAACTATTTTTGCGTGAATGTTTTTTTTCTTTACCAAATGTCCATATAAATCCTCTTTCAGCTGCCATATTTATTTTCTAGGCATGTGCTGCAAATTTCATTAGAGTGTACCTCCTGCAGATTTTATTTATTGGCAAAACAGAATATGTTTAATACTCATTTAGTCATAAAGTGAAGGTTTTCATGAAACCATAGACACAAGCGCTCTTCATTTTTTTCCTTGCTAGATCATGCGATTGATTGAATCAGATGCTTTCTGTTAGATGAAGACCTACCAATTACTGAATAGTTGAATTACCTGACCTTATATAGTGGATGTTATAAAGAACTGTGTGCACAGATTAAGAGATTTCTTCTAGCGCTCAGACAACATTATTGAATAAAAACGTGATGAAATCAAATCAAGCTATGAAGCTTTCGGAAGTCCCCACAGTAATATGAAACATCTACCGATAAGCCTGTTCTACATTAAGAACATTAACCTTCCCTGTGTAGGATAACCAGCGTTTAGCTAGTTGGATAGCAAGGTAGTGTACAGTCCTTGGCAAAGGATGGGAAGGATTCTTGTGCACAATATACAGTGTATACATATTGGCAGAATCATTCCTTTGATGCAGAAAAAGCTCCTTATCCTTAAAATTTGTTGTAGAAGGTGGCATGACTGACCAACAGCACTGGCATTCAATTTCTTATGTAAATACTAATTCTTGCTATTACCACTATCGAAGGATGAAATGTTCTTGACCAATTGACAACTGCTGAGATAAAACGTGTATCATTAACCCCATAGTGACAATAGGCAATTTTACCATTGTCTGTCCAAAAGTACCCACTGCTGTTTTTACATTTCTGCGCTGTTTGTTTTTAGGTCTAATTTTCCTCTTACTCATTTATGGAACCCACACATATTATATACCATTTTTCTTGCCATTAAATGGACTTTCTAAAAGATACCATAATTTTCATCATATCATATAATTTACTATAAAAAAATTTATGAAATATAATGAAAATATGGAAAAATCACACCTTTTCATACATTGACCCCAAAAACTATAACCGCCAAAAAAGATCCCAGCTACATAGTATCAAAACTTTTGTCCCAAGTTTAGAAATACCCAATTTTTACATGTTTTTACTTTTTAACCCCTTCACTGCTGAACTATTTCACCTCTGTGTGCTGAGCTCATTTTGACCATTTTATGCTCATCATGTTTAAACGTGATTTGAAGTCCTCTTTTATTATACGACCCGGACCAAAAATGTTTTTTAAAAAAAGCCCTTGTTAATTTTTTATATTTTTACACCAAATCAGATCGAATCATCGGATGAATTCGTCAAGTTTTCGGATCAATTCAGTGTTTTTGTGGCGGTTTATCTGATCGATTTGGTAGTTTTGCGGCAGTTTTTCAGATATGTTCGGCGGCTTGTTCCCTACACTTCTGGGAATGCTGAATGCTTTCTTTGCTCCTTCAGTTTCTCTTTTGCTGGTGCCTCTTCACCACCAGTTCCTCTCTCAGTTGGGGTGCCTCAAGGCTCTGTTCTGTGTCCTATACTCGTCTCAATTTATAATTTGTCTCTCTGGGCAACCTCATTTCTTTCTATGGGCTCCAATGTCATCTCTATGCTGATGACACCCAAATCTACCTTTCCTGCCTCGATCTCTCTCCCGTGTTGGACGGTGTTACAGCCTGCATGCCAGCTGTCTCCGACTGGATGACTTCCCGTTTCCTAAAGTTCAACCTCTCTAATCTGAACTCGTCTTCCCTCCCTCTAAAACTTCCATTCTTGCGCCCATTTCCCTTCAAGTGACTGGTGCCACCATTACTTCTTCCTCTCAGACTCATTGCCTAGGGTTCCTCTTGGACTCTGATCTATCCTTTACTCCTCACATTCAGTCACTAACCAAATTTGCTACTTCCACCTAAAAAACATTGCACGCATCCGTCCCTTTCTTAATCAGGACTATGCTAAAACACTCATCCAAGCTCTTATTATCTCCCACCTTGACTACTGTAACCTCCTTCTCTCTGGCCTTAAAAAAATCCCAGATTCTCCCTCTGAGTTCTGTAATGAATGCCTGTGCCACCTCACATCCCGCACCTCTCACACCTCAGCCCTTTGGCAATCTCTACACTGGTTCCCTGTTTCCTTTAGAATCCATTTCAAAATACTGATCGTCACGTTCCACGTTTCCAGCCCTGTCCCCTGTATGCGATGATACCCTGTTCAGGTCTTGTTTTATGTTGCCATTCCTGGGTTGCAGCCCAGGGGTTAATTGTTCTGCTCTCTCAGCTCAACTGTCAGCCATGTCTTGTTCCACTCCCTATTTAAGTGCATTGCTCTCATAGTGCAGTCTTCCATTATTTTGAGTCTTCCTGTATCATTCTGAGTTTAGCTTTCATTGTGCTACCTGCTTCAATTTCCTGTCCTGTTTGTATATTTTGTTCATTATATCATTGGTCCTGTTTCCTTGCCTGTCTGTCTGTTACTCCTGTCACCGTGTTCTATTATTCTAGGGTATCTATTATTTCTGGATATTCCTGTGTATTATTTCTTATACTGTTTCCTGTGTTATTCAGTTTGTGGTTTTCTGTTTATTGTTTCTTGCTGACATCCTGTGTACCGATTTTTGGCTTGTGTGACTACCCTCCCGGCTCTTGAACCCTGGCATCTGGTTTACATACTCTCTGGCTTTCTGACTCCTGGCATTCCTCATGACTATGATTATGTATTTTCCAAGAATGTATCTGTGGTATTTTCCATTTAGCTTAGATCTGGCTACCCTAAAGACCGGCCTATCAGTTTAGGGTTTCTTTGGTATTGCCGTGCAAGAGTCTCTGTTTAACCCTGTGTTGCTCTTACCACCTGTTGTCTGCAGTAGTATTTCTTGCAATTTGGGCTTTCCTCTTTAACAAAGGCCCCACCATGGCTCAGGCCTGTGCTGCCGTGACACTGGTGCTCACCTACAAAGCTCTCCATAACTGCACTCCTGACTACATCTTAGATTAGAGGGGCAAAGGTATAAAAGTAACATCAGGAAGCATTATTTTACTGAGAGGGTGGTGGATACATGGAACAGTCTTCCAGTAGAAGTGGTAGAGGCCAAAACAGTGATTGAATTTAAGCAAGTGTAGCGCTCACTCCCGAAGGAGCCGCTGAAAATTGAACCACGGGTCAGTCTCCCCGCACTAGGGAATAAATATACTCCAACACAGTTGTGAGTTTTTATCATTTAAATCGTTTACTAAAATAATGAGCAGATGTTGAAACACGGTATTCACAGATATATTACAGTATTTTCGTAGCGCGGTGAAACGCGTGGCGGAAAAGAAACGAAACACGAGGCTTCGTATTTCGGAAAATAAAATATTCGTAACCGAACAGAAAATAAAAGCAGTTGCACGAATATTCGAAAAAGGAACACGTAGCGGAACCCAAAAATACAATCTCTTCGTATTACGATAAACGCGCAGCGGAAAAGAGGAAAATATATTCGGAACGTATCTTTACTCTTGTTCCGATACGCAACAAAAGTGAGTCCTGCACAGGTTAAGTCCCGGAATGTAAAAGGTGTGTATATGTGTGTATGGTACCCGGGTACTGTTCAACTGGCCAGTGAATTTACTTAAAGAATCTCTTCGACTAGTCAAGTTGGGGCCCTGTGGACTTTAAAGAGAAAACAGCAGCGAGTTCTTTATTTACAGTACAGCCTTGGAGGCCTCTCACCCATCCGACGGTTGCTTTAGGCTCCGCTGACCCAGGACGTCTCTCCGCTCGATATTGACTGGGGATACTAGCGGCCGGATCCGTTGTCTGACTTTCCGCAGCTTGTCCACGACTTGTCCAACTCACCGCCTGCTCTCCGTATTCGGTCAACCCGCGGCAACTCCTTACTCGGGGTCTTTGGTCTCTTAGATCTGCAGCAATCTCTGGAACTTGGAGCGCTCTCTTTCTCTTCAGGCTGAATGTCCAAATAAATGACTCTGACAGGTCTTGCTCAGGCTCTGGCTTAGGCCCTCTTGCGATCTCTCTCTCTCTCTGTCTCTGCGTCTGCTCCCTCTGACTCCCTGGCGCGCTCTGGAACTTTCTCCACGAGGCAGAGGATGTAAGTGTCCAGTCCCCACCCACTTCCTGTCTTCTTGCAAAGCATGCCGGGCGTTGTAGTCCCAATGTCCAGTATCTGATCGCGATAGTCTCCATCTTGTGGCCAAAAATAGGTACTGCCACAGCAAGATTCTACACAGCGCTACACTCTCCCCCTTCTAGAACTCTTGGGTCTCTCCAAGGAGGTGCAACAGTTACATTACATTTCCACAATATAGAATACAGTTTACATAACATGCACAGGTTCAGCAGCCTACATGTAGTGGGTTAGAAACACTTCCTCAAGCTGACTCATATTTTGGGCTACCTCAGCTAGCATAGCAGACACTTCGGGCAACCTCTGCACTGTGGTGATGGCCTCTTCAGTGCTATGTCCTGGTGTATCGTAGGTGAGTCGTTGAGGCGGTCGAACAGAGCGTTTTGGTTCTGGCTCAATCAGTTCCTCTTCAGGTGGAAGTACTATAGGTGTTGGCTCAATCCTTCTCTCTATCACTGGAGCAGACGCTTCTTCAGAGTATGATCCTTCCAGTGAAGGCATAGAACTATAATCACCTGAATAAGCTTCCGGAGCTACCGGGATTCCAACAGCCTCAGGGACTTCCAACTGAAATTCAAGAGGTTCAGGGATCTCAACAGTCTCAGGGACTTCCAACAGAAAATGAGGAGCTTCAGGCCTCAAGTTACTCTCCCACCGCTCAGGAACAACGACAACCTCCTCAGGTTCCGGTGAGCGCATCCAGTCTAGACAATAACTCTCTTCTTCACTGTCTTTTTCGCTCTCTTCGACAACCCGGGTCTGTTGAGACCGAGTAACAGGAGGTAAACATGGAACAGGCGGATTCGGCGGAGGGTCAACTACCCGAGTCTGTTGAGACCGAGTAACAGGAGGTAAACGTGGAACAGGCGGATTCGGCGGAGGGAGTTCGTTCCCAACTGGTATCCTCACAGCCTCTCTCAAAGGTAACAAATGATTTCGGTGCCAGTTCTTAAGAGGCCCAGCCTTTCCATCTGGGCGAATTTGATACACCGGCAGACCCGGCAGTTCCTTGCAGACAATGTAAACCTGGGAACTCCATCTATCCGCCAACTTGTGTCTTGCAGCAGCACCCAAGTTCTTCAACAGGACCCTATCACCGGGTTGTAGATCTTGTATTCGAACTTTCAAGTCATAGTTCCTTTTGTTCCTTTGCTCCCTGTTTCCTGAAGTTAAACGGTCCTGTTCAAACGCAGAAGCCAGATTCTTTCGAAGTCTATCCACGTAGTTTCTATGGGAAGCTACTGATGTTTGGTCTAGAGATAACCCAAATGCCAAATCAACCGGCAGTCGAGCCTCCCTTCCGAACATAAGACGGTACGGTGAGTATCCAGTTGCATCGCTCTCCGTATTGTTATATGCATGCACCAGAGTAGCTATGTGACGACTCCAACTTTGCTTCTCCACATTCGACAAGGTCCCTAGCATGTTCAGCAGTGTGCGATTAAACCTTTCAGGCTGAGCATCACCTTGAGGGTGATATGGTGTAGTTCGGGTCTTTTGGATTCCCAACAGCTCTAACAACTGCCCCACCAGTCTGCTTTCAAAGTCTCTACCCTGATCAGAGTGTATTCTCCTTGGCAGTCCGTAATGAACAAAGAACTTTTCCATCAACACCTTGGCTACTGTCGGAGCGCGTTGATCTTTGGTGGAGAAAGCTTGGGCGTAACGAGTGAAATGATCAGTCACTATTAGAATGTTCCCTTGCCCACTAGCATCCGGCTCTAAGCACAAGAAGTCAATGCACACCAAATCCATGGGTCCCTGGCTCTGCAGATGGCTCATTGGAGCGGTTCGGGTCGGTAGAGTCTTTCTCTGAATGCACCTTAGACAGGAGTGACAATAACTTTCCACTTCAGCTCTCATGCAAGGCCAATAGAACCTATCTCGCACCAGCTTAAAAGTTCTTTCAGCACCCAAATGTCCATGCTCATCATGTAGTGATCGCAACACACTCTCCCTATGTTTAGTAGGGAGGAATAACTGTTGAATCTCTTCAACGTTAGTTGAGGGGCCCCTTCGGTAGACCACCCCATCCAACATCTTTAACCGCTCCCATTCTTTGTAGACCAATCTGGCTCCACTCGGGGAGTTGGTTAACAAGATCTCTCGCTGGTTTGTAGACAGGGCCTTTATGGTCAAGGCAATTAAGGGGTCTCTGGCCTGATCCGCTTTCAGGTCCTGTCTCGAAAAGGTAGGTAAACTTTCGTCCCTTAACTGCGTAGGGTTACAGTAAAACTCAGGAACAGCCGCTGCCATAACTCCTATGGCCTCCGCTTCAATCCCTCCTTTGACCCAGCGCTCTGTTCCTTGACACAAAGCTTGCACCCCGTCTGGAGTCAACTGAGTCCATTCTGTGGTGTAGGATCTTCTCGATAACGCATCAGCATCTCGATTGTTCACCCCAGGGCGATACTTTAGGCTGAACCGAAACCCTGACAGAGCGGCCAACCACCGATGCCCCGTGGCGTCCAGTTTTGCGGTAGTAAGGATGTAGGTAAGAGGATTATTATCCGTCTTGATCACGAACTCAGCTCCATACAGATAGTCTTTTAATTTGTCTACCACTGCCCACTTTAAGGCTAAGAACTCCAGCTTGTGAGTAGGATAGTTCTTCTCTGAAGGCGTAAGGCTCCGGCTCACGTACGCTACAGGCCTCAGTAATCCACCATACTCCTGATACAGGACTCCTCCCAGACCTTCTCGGCTGGCATCCACATGTAGTTCATATGGCTTGTGAGGGTCCGCATAGGCCAAAACAGGAGCTCGGGTTAGACTCTCTTTCAACTTCACGAAAGCTCCTTCACATTGACTGGTCCATTCACCTTGTATAGACTCTCGAGCTTTCCTTGGCCCCGGAGCTGACGGGTTTTGGTCAGAGACCTTGCAGCCTTCTTCTGTGGTTTCCTTCTGCAGGAGTTTGTTCAGTGGTTGAGCTATTTTCGCGAATCCTCCCACAAATCTTCGATAGTATGAACAGAATCCCAGGAAAGATCTAAGTTCAGTGACGTTTCGGGGTCTAGGCCAAGAAGCTACGGCCTCCAACTTCCGAGGATCTGTCGAAACACCTTCTGCTGAGACCACATGTCCTAGATACGTAACAGAGGGTAGACAGAATTGGCATTTCTCCAGAGACAGTTTCAACCCCTCTTCATGGAGCCTCTTCAAAACCTTCTCCAGACGTTGCTCATGCTCTTCCAGAGTCTTCCCAAATACAATTATGTCATCCAGGTACACTAATACTTCGATCAGATTCATGTCCCGACTGTCTTCTCCATCAACCGTTGGAACGTGGCTGAGGCCCCGTAAGGCCTTGAGGCATTCTGTTGAATTCAAAGAACCCCAGTGGACAGATGAACGCAGTTTTCTCCTTGTCTTCAGGATGCATGGGTATCTGGTGGTATCCGCTTCGCAGGTCCAGTACACTAAACCACTTTGCTCCAGACAAGCACTGTAGGGCATCTTCTATCCGAGGAGTGGCATATTGATCGGGGATGGTTCTCCGGTTCAACGTGCGGTAGTCTATGCATAGACGGACAGAACCATTTTTCTTCCGGACCAACACTATAGGAGATGCATATGGACTCCTGGCCTCTTGAATCACCTTGGTTCTTTGCAATTCATTCAGTTGCTCTCGCAGATCATCCAAGTCTCCTAGCGGAACTCGCCTTGATCTTTCCCGAAACGGCTTGTCTTCTTGTAACCGAATGCGGTGCTCAGTACTCTTAGCTAGGCCCACATCGAACTCATCTTTTGAGAACAATTCCTTCCACTTTAAGACTTGAGATTGGAGACGTTTCTTCCACTCAGGTGAAATGGGAGCGTCCTTGGGGTAGAATCTTTCATCTGGAATCTCTTTATCCACTCCCCCTCCTAAATCGGTAGAGAGGGGTGTAGCAGACTCTACTTGCCCGATAGGCATTCGTGCTTTAAGGACGACTGGAGAATCCGTCACATTGCACACACTGACCGAGACTCTTCCTCGTGTTCTCTTCAGAGCTTTGGTGGAGATTATTTCAGGAATTACTTTGACTCCGGTTTCACTCCCATAATTAACATCGGTTCCCAGCACCACATAGGGACCCGGTTGCGATCCGTTCAACTTGACTGAAACCCGGAAGCTCGCTACTTCTCCTGCTTGCAGAACCTTCTCTGTTCCCCCCAGTCTCCACAGGCGCCCCACCTCGGCAGGTGCCTTTCGTTCTTCAACCATCCTCTGATAGACCGGACGTAACAGTGGGTGTACTCCTTGAGTCGAACCTTCTTCCAATACAATAGGTGTCAGGAGACGCCGCACTAGGTCAGTATTCGTCCCCACTATCAGGGAGCTTCTGTTCGCGCCTGGGGGTCGAGGACACACAATGGCCAATGCATCACAACCCCCAGACTGCCCGATGACTTCAGATCCGATCTCCAACTTCACTTGCAGGTACCCGTCATAAGGGAGTTTCTCAGTGCCGATACCCCATATTTCCAAATCCTTCAATTCTTGCAGAGGAATGTGCTTTAAGTGTTTCTCATAGAAGTCTTTGTAGATCAATGTCACTTGAGCCCCTGAATCTAACAGAGCTTTAGTGTAGACTCCCTCCACTCGGATTGGCACAATAGGAGAAGGACCTATCAGTTGGTCAGGAAACTTGGTGGCGGTATCTGGACGCTTAGACCCAGTTTGCTGTACCCTGGCCTTTTTCTTGGCCCGTGTAGGTTTTGGGTGTGCATTGCTTCCCCATGACGTAGGTCCGGATGCTAAAGGAATGACTCTTTCAGTCCTGGCAGGCTCAGCAGTTGGTCGGACTTTGGGCCCTCTCGCCCTCTTAGTCCTGGCTTGATTTTTGGAGCGGGTTTCAATCTTCGGGCCCCTGGTTTGCTCCCTTACCAGGACCCTCTGGAGTTTCCCGCCTGCAGGGCGGACAACAGTTTCTCCACAGCTTTTAGAAGTTCTTCGACCAGTTTCTTTTCAACCCTCCCTTGTGGGCACTGAGCCCTGAAATGGCCGATTTCCCCGCAGCCAAAACATTTCTTCCTCGGGAGTGTGGACATATTTCCTTCTTGCAGTTCCCTTGGAGACCCCCTGTTCGAGGCTACAGCAACCCCTTCAGTTCTGGTGTCCTCAGCCAACAGTGACGTCATTAACTCCATCATTTGCAACATCTGAGTTTTTAAGGCCAGCACTTCAGTCTGTATGTTTGCTGCATCGGCTACCGAGAGAGTTCCTACTTCTGCGGTGAAAACTGTGTGCGAAGCATTTGCAACCTTTTTAGCCTGAATCAAGGCCTCTTCTTCTCGGATAGCTTTGATTAGTTTGGAATAGGTCAGCCTTGTGTTCTGGTATCTAGTCTGAAACTTCAACATTATGGGATCCAGTGGGAGTGCACCTTTGAAAACTTGATCCATCAAAGCTTTGCTTGCACGACTCGGCTCCATGCCTCTTTTAAGAATGACCTGATGGATGATTTTATCCAGCCGCCAGACATATGTGGACAATTCTTCTCCTTCCTTTTGATAGGTGTGAGAGAACTTGTGAATAAGCTCGGCACAATCCTCCACTCCCCCGAAATTTTCCTGTAAAGCTTCTAGATACTCCGCAGCAGTGCAGCCGGGCTTATCCCTTTTTAGATTTCGAATGACATCTGAAGCAGGACCTCTTAGGCTCTCGATCAACCTTTGTCTCTTCACGGCGTCGGCAACTTCCCATTCTTCCACTGCTTGCACTGCCTGATCTATCCAAGTCTCGAAATCCTCTTCTCCAGTTGGCACAGGGACCTTACCAGAATAAAACCGTAACTTGCGATATCCGTAATTTGGAGATGCAGCAGAGTTTTTGGCTAGTGTTTCCACCAGTTTCCCCATAGTGGTGAAAAATGTAGTAGGAGGGAACCCTGTAGTTGGGGTAACATCAGGAACATTCGCGTGATCACCACGTGGCGTACTTGGCTGAATCAGTTGGACTTCCACCTCATCGGTCAGCTTCATGCTCGCGCCCTGAAAACATACTGGAACACCCTTTCTCCACTCAAGAAGAACATACGTGTGAGGGGTATCTGGGTTCGCTTTTATGTCCAGGATTAACCCCCGATTATCTGGTGTCAGCGTGGCCACGGCCTGGCGAATCTGATCTTCGGCCCAAGTGTCTGCAGGAATATCCATAACTATACATAATTCTATCTGACTACTGTGCTCTTCACACCATTTGGCAGCAGTGTCTGGATCCATATTTAACCCTTTAAATGCGGTTTTTCCAGAGACTGAATCCCGGAAACGAGCCCCCACGTGTAGCGCTCACTCCCGAAGGAGCCGCTGAAAATTGAACCACGGGTCAGTCTCCCCGCACTAGGGAATAAATATACTCCAACACAGTTGTGAGTTTTTATCATTTAAATCGTTTACTAAAATAATGAGCAGATGTTGAAACACGGTATTCACAGATATATTACAGTATTTTCGTAGCGCGGTAAAACGCGTGGCGGAAAAGAAACGAAACACGAGGCTTCGTATTTCGGAAAATAAAATATTCGTAACCGAACAGAAAATAAAAGCAGTTGCACGAATATTCGAAAAAGGAACACGTAGCGGAACCCAAAAATACAATCTCTTCGTATTACGATAAACGCGCAGCGGAAAAGAGGAAAATATATTCGGAACGTATCTTTACTCTTGTTCCGATACGCAACAAAAGTGAGTCCTGCACAGGTTAAGTCCCGGAATGTAAAAGGTGTGTATATGTGTGTATGGTACCCGGGTACTGTTCAACTGGCCAGTGAATTTACTTAAAGAATCTCTTCGACTAGTCAAGTTGGGGCCCTGTGGACTTTAAAGAGAAAACAGCAGCGAGTTCTTTATTTACAGTACAGCCTTGGAGGCCTCTCACCCATCCGACGGTTGCTTTAGGCTCCGCTGACCCAGGACGTCTCTCCGCTCGATATTGACTGGGGATACTAGCGGCCGGATCCGTTGTCTGACTTTCCGCAGCTTGTCCACGACTTGTCCAACTCACCGCCTGCTCCGTATTCGGTCAACCCGCGGCAACTCCTTACTCGGGGTCTTTGGTCTCTTAGATCTGCAGCAATCTCTGGAACTTGGAGCGCTCTCTTTCTCTTCAGGCTGAATGTCCAAATAAATGACTCTGACAGGTCTTGCTCAGGCTCTGGCTTAGGCCCTCTTGCGATCTCTCTCTCTCTCTGTCTCTGCGTCTGCTCCCTCTGACTCCCTGGCGCGCTCTGGAACTTTCTCCACGAGGCAGAGGATGTAAGTGTCCAGTCCCCACCCACTTCCTGTCTTCTTGCAAAGCATGCCGGGCGTTGTAGTCCCAATGTCCAGTATCTGATCGCGATAGTCTCCATCTTGTGGCCAAAAATAGGTACTGCCACAGCAAGATTCTACACAGCGCTACACAAGCATAGGATAGGCATAAGGCTATCCTAAACAAAAGATAAATCCAGGTAAAGTATCCATGTAATTGGGCAGACTAGATGGGCCGAAAGGTTCTTATCTGCCGACATTTTTCTATGTTTCTATGTTTCTATCTCCTCCTTCATTAGCAGGTATATCCCGCCAAATCACTTTGCTCTGCCAATGATCTGCTGCTATCCATTCCTCGTACACGCACCCCCAAATCTCGCCTTCAGGACTTCTTCCGAGATGTCCCCTTTCTATGGAACTCCCTCCCTATCAGCTCACTTCATAATCCCCCACTGTACATTTCATGCACCATTTTCCCATTTAGCCCACATGCTCTCAAATACTCTGCTATTCATGCTCACCCAGTGTGTCACCCCTCTCCTCTCATATTGTAAGCTCTCTATCAGAGTCCTCTCTCCTACTGTTCTGTGTGTGTAACGTGTATGTATATTTCTTATTCTGTCTCTCCCATTGTACAGTGCTATGGAACTTGTTGGTGCTTTATAAATACTTGTAACTGCAACTAACTGTCATTGGTCCTTAATGAGAGTTTTTCCCAGGATGTATTATGTACGTCAGTGGTCCTTAAGGGGTTAAAAGGCCCATAAGACTACTGATATGCTGTTAGTATTTTTTTCAGTATAAGTAATTTCTCCAAAATGAAAATTAATTGGCATAGATTGACTACCTGGCACTTACACATTACATTACGTAATCTTTATTTATCTATATTTATCTTTGGTCAACATATTTTTGCATCAACAGAAGAGGCAGAATCTTTTGCTTAAAAATGGAGTACAATGTTAGGGTTAAATCTAACCCTAAATGTAGATAACCTAAACTTAATTTCAAACCCTAACCCTAATTTCTTGCCCACCGCAGTTAGGCCTCCTGGGCAGAGAGGTTGCAGTTCTGGACATGTATCCTCTCGCCTTCTGCACCTGGTCATAGAGCTAGGAGGTTAAATAGCAGCAGCTGACAGATCTCTGGGCCCTGTCGTTGTTTCCATTTTACCCTTCAGCGAGGTCCTGTATATCTGTGATACTTTGGTTTGACCACTGGCTAAGTATTCTCAGTTCTGGTTTCTGCTCATGTTCTTGTTTGTTTTAAATTGATTCTGTGTACTGACCTTAGCTTTAGTATTTGGATTTTGGTTATTTTTTATTCTGATTCTGTGTACCGACCTCTGGCTTTGTGTTTTGGACTGTGATCTTTCTTTTGTCCCTGTGGGTTCAATACGTCTATGTATTGTCATTGTTCATATCCTTTATTCAGCTTAGAACTGGCCATTCTAAGGACCAGCTTGTCAGGTTAGGGATTTCTTTGCTTAACTGGGTTTTGTCTGAGTGCTGGGTTTTATCTGCCTGCTGGGTTACATGCTATCCGTGACAAAGCCTAACCCTAAACCTTATCCTAACATTTATTTCTAACGCGACCCGGTGCACCAAATTCGGCAGCGGCCAAATCTCATCTGAATGCCTCATCCAAACTGGTGCTTCATTTTTCACGCATCTTTTTTTGATGAGTCGAAAAACCCATTGTTTTCATAGGATACCATATTTTATGCATGACCACGAGATGGTGACATTGCCAGAGGATTCCAACTAGAAAAAAAACAACTATTGGAATGTTTTTAGCTCTGTAGGATTACATTTGTATACAATTGTGACTTGAAGATCAAACCACATCTTATGAGATTTCAGGAGCGAAACATGATCTGTACGCTGGTGCTGCGTATGCATGAGACGCACAGGCAGTCCATTCCATCAGTCTGCGCAGGTGCTTCCGTACCTTGTGTGCAAAAATTATGCAAGTTACAAGAGATAAGCAATTTGTGTAGCTTACGTATGAAAGTTCCGGAAGTTATATATATGTGTGTAGGAAGCTCCAGGTACTTCTGCATTCGGAGGTATTTGAATGCCCTGGAGAGGAAGAGGAGGGGGTTCTCAGTGATGCTAACAAAGGATGAGTAATTTAAACTTACTAAAACAGATATTACATAAATAATCATACAGATGCTATAAGCAGGGGTCAAGTAGTGCAGGAACGCAATGGAACGTAGTTCCCTCACTATTTTAGCAGGAGGAACTTAGTTCCCTTTTTTGGCTGATATACTGGAAAGCTGCAATACCTTTCTAAATAGACACAGGGGGTTATTCAGAGAGATCCGAAATGTGGCCGAAATGTAACCGGACACTGAAATTCAGCGAACTGAGACATTTCGGGGCCATCTGGCTATTCAGAGAGCAGGCAGTTTGCCAAATTTAGGCAAACTGCCTACACATACGGTTCCTGTTCGAGGGCAGTGAAATCCCCCATAGAGAAGCAATGGTTCGTCTACTCAGAGACACCAAAGAGCAGAGAAATGTTGCCAAAAAATGCTCCAGCTGTTCGGTGGTTTCATTCGACAGGTTTATTCAGGCGAATCCCATAGGTTCAATGTTAAAAATATTCCCGTTTTAATTCAATATCTAATAAACCGTTTATTATTTTATTCTGCTGTAAAAGGTTTCTTTATTTTTATTTTTTTTGGATCTTTTAGGCATTTTTCGGGGGTTTTTCAGCAATCTGTTTTTTTTTAAAAGCATTTTTTTCTTTAACAGACCTTTTTATTATCATTCATAGGACATTATATGTAAATTCCAGACATTTTCGTTCTGTAGTTTATCTGCAATCAGCGTTTCAAATTTCAATCTTTTTTTCCATCACATTCGTCTGCCTGTCGGGTTTTTCCGGCGGCTGCTCTGCGCTGTGATCGTCGGCGCATCGAGTTTTTTCCGGCGGTTTCTTCGGGTTTACGGTGAGCGTTCGGCGAGTGTTCTGCGGGTTTGTGGCGAGTTTTCAGTGCACTATGGGGGGCCCTGCAGTGCTTGCTGAATACACCGCATGGTCAGCGAACTTGAATCGCCGAATCGCCCCGAAGTGCAGGGAACAAAAGGTCACCAACCGTACGGTGACGTTTTGGATTTCTCTGAATAACCCTGACAATTTTCTTAAACTTTCTGTATTTAAGGGTTTTTCCTCATTATGAGCACATTGAGAAGGCATGGGAATGTAAATTTATCAGTGTTTGCCTAGAGGAATGCATTCTCATGCATAAGAAGTGCTGCAGCTGCTGTGTCTCCCAGTAATCTTTGAGATCAGAAGGTACAGAAATGTTGGTGAGTTCCCACACTTAATTTTTTAGGACTTGACCCCTGGCTATAAACAACATCTGCAGTTATTTATTTTTCCATTGAATGTTCCTTTATGCATCACCATGCAAATGAAATTAAGAAAAGCATACACCTATACCTAATACCTATGTGTAAGACTGCATTGCCCATTAACCTTAGCCCATAAATAATTAATTATTATATAATTGTTTATTATTTGATAATTAACAAATGAGGCTGGGAGTATAAAAGAGAGTGAAATGGCCACAGAGCTGGCTGCTAGGACAATATCACAAAGAAATGGCAAGGAGGGTCTTATTAGAAAACCACTGACATCTAATTGGGCTTCATATATTAATCTCAAACCAAATCTTGTTTAATGTTTTGCCGTGTGACAGTCATTTTTTTCTTTCTATACCAATCTAAAAACAAGCCTGTTCTACCGGACCTGATACATGCAAAGGTGCTGTAACCAGCGGATTGTATATATCGCTTCCTATTTATGTGTCTACCTGCAGAGAATAGCCAGTTGTTGTTAGATTAGTTCATTTTGTAGCAGACTGCTGTGTTACATGCTGCTACAGCAAAATAAACTGTGTGATATACCACTGGCTGCTATCTGGCCAAGCACTCCATCCCCACAGTATACAGTGCTGTTCCGGAGATGAGGATGGGATCCAGCTGTTGTTAAGAATAAAGTAGGAGAATTATATAACTGTGCACAGAAGGGAATATAGTGATGCAGCAAGCACTATAGAAAATAAAAAAACATCTACACAGTTATATCTAGAAATAGAAAAAGTCTGTGCATAGATAAA
Source organism: Leptobrachium leishanense (assembly GCA_009667805.1). Classification (NCBI taxonomy): domain Eukaryota; kingdom Metazoa; phylum Chordata; class Amphibia; order Anura; family Megophryidae; genus Leptobrachium; species Leptobrachium leishanense. The sequence goes on along the minus strand of CM019067.1, from coordinate 121,407,674 downwards.
TTGGATATGCATTACCTTAAAAGAAGTAAAAGGATGTACTAAAAAAGTTTTACTGTTAGTCATGCTGATTTAGCCCTTTCCCTAACAATTACTTGTTATTGGATAAAAAATATTAGCGTACCTTTTTATTTGAAACATGGGATGTATAGTTAACGCTTACATGTAACGTAGGGTTAAATGGCAATTTCACTTATTGTAATTATAATAAATTTATTCATGTGATCCATCATATGGTACTTCTCAGGCAGCACCGAGGCCTTAGTATTGTGATCAGCAATTCAAAATTAGTTGGACACTTGAGTGAGAAAGACACGTATATAACAAAAATATATAGGCCATATTACATAGTTGGTGCTAACTTAACCAGAGCTGTTGTAAACTTACCAGATCCATTAGAGCCTATGGAGGTTTTAAGTTTACAACAGCTCTGGTTAAGTTAGCACCAACATTGTAATATGGCCCTATGTATTTTATAGTGCTCCCCTTGGATGGCTCCTCCTCTTCATCCACGTACCATACAGGAAAAAGGAAAAAGTGGGTGCACTATAATAAAACAGAACATTCATTCACTCAAGGATACTTGAGAAAGTCCAGAGTGACAAAACATGGTGGGGGCGTGATATCCGACACGTTTTATCTACTTGTTTTATCTCTATTTTATTGTCAATTTTAGTATTTTTTTTAATATATATATTCCCTCTTCATGGTGATTCTATTCACACAAGGTGTATGTGATATACCAGTGCAAAGAAGAGTCCTGATAGCAGCCTGGAGTGGTTGAGACTGGAGCCCAGCAGAAACAGAGAGGACATATAGAGGAGGAAGCTGAGTATACTATACATTGATGAGCATGGGCATACTTTATTTTGTCATCCTGTAAGTGCTTCATGTAGCAGGGGTTTCTTGGGTCAATATTATAGCTGTTTTGCACTGTGAAAGAATGTTCTGCTTAGTATTGTGATGTCATGGTGCAGCACAATTTAAAACCGAGGAAAGAATATACCGTAATAGAAGAAGCCACATACTCACATGGCATAGAGCCTTACTTCTCTTTCCAGGGTCCCATGGTGGTCTGACTTCCTTGAATTCATACCCCACTTTTATACCCCCTCCTGGCGTACTGACGCAATGCGATGGGCACATTGATGTTAGTTTTAGGCGGCCCCCTCCACGGCAGAGTGCCTGAAACGGAGAGAGGATTCCTTTTAACCCCTGTCCCCCCGATTGGAAGAAGGTACAGCAAAAAGTGGCATCGCTGGAAAGATCAGTCTGATCAGTCTGATCCTTTCCAGCGATGCCTCTCTTTAACACCTTCATTGCAAGTCCGCAATCCGGCACCGGATCACATACTTCTCCCACAGATGGCTGACATCTTGGATGTCAGCTAAGCATCTGGGGTGTCCCCCGCCCACTGACATCATCGCACATGGGCGCGATGACATCAGTTGGGTAATTAACCCATAGCTGCCCAATGAAGTCTTATGGAAATTCCTATGGTGGAGATAGTAGGGTACTTTGGACCCCATATCTCCAGATTGGTGACAGGTAGAGGGCCATGTTTGATATCATTGGAAACCTTGGCACCCCAGATGTTTCTAAACTACATGTCCCATGATGCTCAGTGAGTCTTAATGCTGATGGAGCATCATGGGACATGTAGTTCAGAAACATCTGGAGTGCCAAGGTTCGCCATCACTGCTCTAGCCTTTCCAATGATATCAAACATTGCCCTCTAGCTGTCATGGCCTTTCCAATGATTCCAAACATGACCAATTTAAATGTAAACAAATAAATTAAAATAATTAAATAAATACATTTTTACTTTATTTGTATTTTTATTTCTTTTTTTCTAGTATTTTAATTCAGCACTAGTGTTCACGTTTCAATTATAATGTGACCAATGATGCTACACTAACGAAAAATATTTTCTCAGTTTTAGCTAAAATCACGTATTTTCTCAGAAAAATACAGTACAGGTTCCTATTTTAATTTTTGTTTTAACAAGTGTACCCCATAGAATATACAACTGTAAAGGCTTGGATGATAAAATGTTAAAAAATCATTTTAGACGCTGTAGATGATGATGGAATTAATGGAAACTAACAGGGTAATTCAAAGAGATTCGAAAAGTCACCGCACGTTTGGTGACTTTTCGTTCTCTTCAATTCGGTTCCTATTGCCGATCCCATTTAGGTGACCCTGCGGTGTATTCAGCAAACACCACAGGGCCCCCAAATTGCAGGGAAAAGCTGCCGCAAACCTGACGAAAGCTAACCGCAAAACCCACCGAATGCACACCGAAAACACGCAAAAACATCTGGATTAACCATCGAAAAACCCGAGCAGGAGCCGATCACAGGCAGCTGAGACCGCAGATGAGGCAGTGAATAAATTAGAAAACCGTTTGTATGAATGTATGAAAGTGAAAAGCTGTTTGCAAAGAAACTACTGAGCGAAAATGTCTGAAATTTGCATATGAGGTCCAGGGAATGATCATAAAAAGGGCTGTTACAGAAAAAAAGAAGTAAACTTAAAAAAAAAATGTAAAAAAAAAATCGGACTTTTAAAAAAAAATTAAGAAAAATGCTTAAAATATCCTAAAAAATCTATAAATTAAGAGACTCTTTACTGCAGAATTTTATAATGAATGGTTTATTAGATATTGAATTAAACGGGAATATTTTTAACATTGACGCCTATGGGATTCTCCTGAATTAACTTGCCGAATTAAACCACCGAATGGCAGGGCATTAGGGGAACCTTTCACTGCTGGTTTGTGTTCTCTGAATAGCCGAAGCAGTGCATTTTCATGGGGATTTCACTGCCCTCGAACAGGCACCGAACAGGCACCGTATGTGCAGGCAATTCGCCAGGATTTGGCGAATTGCCTGCTCTCTGGATAGCCGAATGGCCAGGAAAGGTAACTGAACGCGGATTTTCAGCGTTCGGTTACCTTTCTCAAGCAATTCGGATCTCTTTGAATAACCCTGTAAATTTTTTTCCCCATTTTTTGTTGTTGTAGCATTCTGGAAGGACATGACGTATACATACAATGATGATATAGTATTAATCTGCAGAGTCTGCTGTAAAAAAGGAAATATAATTTGTCTGGATCGTACAATAAAACATGACTTCAAATCACGTTTAAACATGATGAGCACAAAACGGTAAAAATTAGCTCCGCACACAGAGATGAAATGGCTCGACAGTGAAGGGGTTAATCTTTTTTTTTTTAAAGAAGATATATGATTTTTTAAAACTACTTAATTTTTTGCATGTATTTTGTCTTATCGTTTCTCATTGGGCCTTGCTATTCATCTATTTTGTTTTATATATTTCTAAAAGCACTGTTACCCCATATTCTGTTTTCTATCTGTGTTCCATATTTTTTGTGGGGTTCTATAATATTTGGTTGTAAATTAGGCAACTAATTGGTTATGTTAATTGTTTAACTGCTATGAGAGTACGTTATTCATTTTTGAGAGTGTATAACAGAGCTGTAAAGCAATACAACCTCAACAGAGAATATCTAAAATGGATAACTAAGATACTTTGCTTTTGTTCTAAATTGCTTTATTCTGTACATAAATGACCCAGATCTCACAGAAAAATTTAAAGTTAACCATATGATAAACCCTAATCTTACATACTTATACTATACATGTAGTGCCGTTGGTATTTAGTCACTGCTTTGAAGTGATATTTCTGAATAGTCTAGGTCCCATATGAGCCAGATGATGGACTGTGATTACATCATAATGGAAAAGAAAGGATTCCAGACGCTCCAGGCACAAATTACACCAGTATTCTATTGGGGTATTGCCAATGTCTCAGCAGCTGTGGACCAACCTTTTCTTAGGTCAGGCTTTTCCTGGCTCGAGAAAGGCTGGGCACCAGCTGAAATGTTACAAATACCCCAATAGAATAGTGTTATTCGTGATTGGAATGTTATATCTTTCTTTATTTCATGTTTATAAGTATATTTCATACTTGATATGGGAGGGGGACAGCCCAATTAGTGGTAGCACAAACCCAGAATACACCTCAGCCATACTTACTGCACTCATTACAGATGTCATATTGGATACCAGATGTGCTAGGCATAACATGAGCATTTATAAAGTCCCTAGACAGGATAAGGAGCCTAGCTATAGTAGGGGTGTGCCTTCGTTTCGTAACAAATCTCAATTTGTTAAGAATTTCATTAATTTGTATTATTTCGGGAGTACTTCCGTAATAACAAATTGATTTCATCTGAATCAAAACTAAAACGAAACGGTATAAAACAAATTTGATACATTATACTGTTTCACAAGAGATCCATTGATTAATGATTAATTGATTCCTGAGCAGGATTTAATTCATTAGAGTTTTATTTAGTGATCCGAAATTCAAATCGATATCAAATATCGAAATCGATCCCAACTTACATTACATACAAGTCAGGCTCAGTACTAAAGCAAACGACATTATGAAAAGAATCCGATTCATTTGACTGTTCAACAAAGCACCCTGTCCCTGTAAATTGGCCTGTGATGCTGAATCTGTTGTCTGCACCACAAGCCAATGGACAGCTCAATATTTAACCCTAGCTTGCCTTTTAACAGCAAAATTCGATTCATTGGGCTTTATTTAGTGATCTGGAATTCGAATCAATATCAAATATTGAAAAAACAAAACAAATCAAAACTTAACAAAATTACGAAATGAAATTCCAAACATGAAATTATTTTGAAATGAAACAAACCAATTTTTTCAGCTGTGCACACCTCTAACCCAGGGCTCAAAATTTCAAGTCCCAAGCTACTAGCCAGACCATAAGAGTTACTCGCCACCAGTTGCCCCACCTACCCTGCCCTAAACTCCGCCCCTAAACACGCCTTCTTAAATTATCTTATGAAATTACACTGTTAAAGGTCTTATTCAGAATAAAGTTACAAAATAATAAATAACATTAATACCCAGGCATCAGATACATGTTTACCCAGGCACCAGACCCAGACAAGTAGTTCCATCCATTAAGTACAGACTCCTCTCCAACAGTTTTTAGGACCAAATTAATTTGGTGTTTATGCATCCAATATATCAAGTGGAACCTAATACTCACATTATTCATATGCCAGATTATCATTAGAAGTTAGAAGACCCCAAAGTCAGGTTTCCCCCTTGGATGCTTATATAGATGAATCCATTAATTTTCATCTGCGATACTTCTACAGTTTTACTCGCCAGCGCTCAATTTCCCCTCGCAAAACGCGAGTATGCGAGTGAACATTTTGAGGGCTTCTCTAAGCTATACTGATATGTACTGATATAGCATAACTATAGTGAGATGCACAGTCCTTGCTAATAGGTCTCTCACTATCTTTACTTTTGTATTTTTTTAATTCTATATTTTTGAGGTTTGTTTTTAAAAACAAGTTATCAGAAATAAGAACAATTTTAGGAAATGACAGCAGATATCACACAGCAAAATATCTATACTTTGTTACCTCTTAATTTATAATAAAGTCACAGTACTGGTGCTACTGTGATTTTTTTACACACATTTAAAATGTGGTCTGCAATGTACTTGAATCACAGCTACTGCTAGCTCATGTTCAACTCTATAGGGATCGAGACTGCTTACTGCTGGCTAGAGCTACTACTGCAAGGGTCACATTTACTTGCACTTGACCTGTAATAGTACCACTATTATTCTTGCTGTAAAGATTTAGTACATGTAGTTTATCACTCGGCATCTAATAGGGCTGCTTCCCAAGGTAATTTTCTAAAACCAGGCCTTAACTGTCTTTGTCTCTAATCTACTGGTGGGCAGCAGGAAATGAATAGTTATTCTAAGATATGCCATGAAATAATCACAATATCTTCAAAACGAGGGGGGATATGGCACTTTCAGCAGCCTTTTAACACAGTCACACAAAGACAAAGTCAAAGTCTCAGGCTAGGGTCAGACGAACGCATTTTCACGTTGTCTGTGAAAAAGTGCGTTCGAACGAATGGACGCATTTTTTCACGGAGTACGCGATAGCGGTCATACTATGCGCATTTGCGTTCGTGATTTTGTACGGATCATCAATAAAACACTTTGTGCATCTGGACGTTATGTTGGCCGGACATTAGCAGTGTCTGACATCTCCAATTCACGCACACACGCCGCTAGCGGACGCAGCGCACTCTGTACAACCGTACTAGCGGTTTTACGTTCTCGACAAAATGCGTTCGTTTGCCACTTGCGTTGCGCAGCCGGACTTTTGTGCGACCGTACTTCGTATATTGGCCGTCATTGCCCGGCATTTGCTGCTACTACGGCCGTGATTAAGTGCGCCTGCATGTGCGTTCGCATCTGCCTCAGTCTGACCCTAGCCTTAGAGATATATCCACAATGGAAAGTGTTCTAGGCATTCTAATCACAAACACTATTCTGTTGGGGTGTTGGTAACATTTTAGCTCGGACCAGCCTTTCTCAAGCCAGAAAATGTCTCACTTGAGAAAGAGCTGGTCTACAGCCAAGACATTGGCAATACCCCATTAGAATACTGTTATTTGTGACTGGAGTGTCTGGAATTCTTCCTTTTCCATTATGATATAATCAAAGTCCATTATCTGGCTCATATGGGACCATGCCTATTCAGAAATATCTCCTCAAAGCAGTGACTAAATACCAAGAGCACTACATGTATAGCATAAGTATGTAAGAATAGGGTTTCATATGGTTAACATCAAATTCATTCAGTCTAAGAGATTCTAAGATTGGAACATACAATTCAATCCTAAATATACACGCAATATTTTTTTTAAACAGTTATTTTTTAAAACATAAAGATGAAAAAAGAAAACAACTAGTTTGAACATACAGTTATACAGAACAAATAAAAGGGAAAATGCTAAAATCAATGGTAGACAAAAGGACTTATGCACTAACTGTACAAAAATCATGTCTGGGAGTTCCAGTGCAATTAGCTCCAGCTTAAAAATGCAGTACATACTTCTGGGTATAGGTGGAATCCAAGTCTTCATAAGAAATATGAAGCTGAAATTGCTATAAAGAAAACAGTGAAAGAAAGTAATGATTTATTTATATTCTTTGAAATCATTTTGAAAGCTGATATGATGTTCACAAGAAATATTGCAACCACATGAGAAAATAAGAGTTCACAATTGAAAGCAATATATTAAATCGAATCTTTCTATAGCCATAAAGCTGTTAATGTTTTCATTCGTTTTCAAGGGATCTCAGTGGAACTGTAATGCTATGACGTATCAAACCTTTACCTGTTTTATTATTTATCGAGTAGAAATGCTCTCTGTCCTATTTTCAGAGCACAAATGTCTTTGGTTGTCAAACAAAAAATACAATAATGTTGGCCATAAAGAAAGCTAAAGTACCTAAAGATAATAATAATAAATATATATATATATATATATGTGACCCAATTTGTTGTTCCAATCCTGAAGCTGAACTGCCTGAGGCTGGGTTTACGATGATCATTGAGTGCACAACTAGCATGTATGTAGCTAATCAGATACCTCTCAATGCAGAAGGCATTATGATGTCAGCTCGCTTAGGTTTTGATCCTGGAGGACATAAGAAAGACTGTCACTAGATGGCAAGGTGGTCGTAAATCCAATGTGTGGATGTTCTGTCCCTGTGAGACTGACACGTGTTCACCGGTTGTCCTTGGACCACTTTTGGTAGATTCTAACCACTACATACTGGGAACAATAGACAAGACCGTTTTGGAAATACTGTGTCACATTCGTCTAGCCATCACTATTTGGCTAGACATCTATTCTAGCAATCACTATTTGTTAACCCTTTCCTGCTGCAGGGCGTACTATTCTGTCCCCATGGTGGGTGGGCCTGAACGCCGCAGGGTGGCATAGCATGCACCGCTGGCGTCTATGGGCTGGGCTGCGACAGGCCTGCTCACCAGCAGCCAATGATGCTAGCCAGAAGAGGGGCTTGCCACAGCAGCCAACAAGCAGGGCGTACTAGTACGCCCCGCCGGTGGTAACGCCCTGACACTGGGCACAACCCACCCGCTGATTAGGGGTTAAAGTCACTCAGATCATTTTGCTTACCCATTTTTCCTTCTTCCAACACATGAAATTCAAGAACAGACAGTCCACCTGCTGTCTACTATATCCCACCTCTTGAAAGGGGCAACTGTAACAATGAAATCAATGTTATTAACTTCACCTGTCAGTGGTTTTAAAGGGCCACTACCACAAAATAATAAAATGCCCTTATTGTGTTTATGTCGCTGATATCTTAGATGTACTTTGTTTTTCTTTTGTATTTTTAGTTAAGAAAATATTTTACTCTGTCACTGGTGCATCTATTTTATGATTGTTTTTTCTTGTGTTGTAAACTCACCCCCCTATATCTTTACTTCGCTTTGTTCTCACTTTTTTGCGGTTTTGGCAATATAATGGAGTCTATGGGTCAGGTAGCCGACTCACATCATTGCAATGTGTAGGATGTATTCAAAGGACATCACCAGGGGGTAGATTAGAAGTCTTTTAAGCTCCCTGTCATATCTCATTCAGCTGCCAGCTGTTAGCCTGGGAATCACAATAGCCTTATTTAAACATTCCATCCTCCACCTTATTAACTGGTAGATATTGTATATTAAATAAACAAGAGCCACAAAGCAAAGCTTTTGGTAAATGTGCATCATGGTAAAAATCCAGAAGCTGGAATCCAGAAATAAAATACCTAATTTTATTTTTCCTTTTTACATGCAAATACTTCAAAGGAAAAAACCCAGCAGCATGTGGTTTTATAAAGTGGTTTTCTTTGTAACACACAAGCAATCTAGTTACAGCTTATGTAAGTGGTAGTGTCCCTTTAATGTTTTTGCTGATCAGTGTATTCACTGAGATATATGAAGGGAGAATAATTAGGGACTTCTTCCTCTGATACAAATTGCATGTAATGTCATAGTGCATGCAACAGTGCATTCATCGATATATTCTTTTAAATGTCTGTCCAACTGATGGGGGGATTGGTGGTAGCAACCATTACTCACTGTGAAAAGATAGACTGATCCAGCTGTGAACATTAGTTACCTGTGCATTTTGCTGAAGTAACAGAACTCTTCCGATAGCCGTTGGGAGCCAAGAAAACTGGGAAGGTGCCACATTAGAAAAGTGGTCAGGAGACCCTAACACTAAGAAAACTTCATAACTGTTGGAAGGCAAACTTGCCAATAATTCTTTCATGCCATAGCAAACATACTTGGTGATTTTAGGGTGCATCCCTATATATGCTGTTTGTCTCTGGCAGTATGTCATTCTCCAGAATGAAAAGACCTTTTCGATAGCTGGTGCATCTAGGTTCAGAAAAATGTATCTCTGGCATACCACCTTATCACTATCTGGCTCAATCCTGTCTTTGAGATATACTTGCCAACAGTGGCAAGCAATGACCAGCTTACATCCCTGGTATCCATGGCAGCGCCTGTTATTTTACACCAACAAGATAGCAGGTGACAATGATTAAATCTAGGATAGATTTCTACCTCGACTTACTGAAAGTAAGCCACCCCTAGATCCATGCCAATGTGAGTTATGATGGATAACTACTGTAAACAGATGATCATGATTCTACCCATGCCACATACTACCCCTGTCCCCATCAACTGTCAGATATTTCACAGATTACACATTTCATTAGTTAAAGGGGCATTCTAGTGGTTTGTAAAGTAATACTTAATAAACACAGCCAGTACTAAAATAATTTACTTGATTTCTATCTACCAGAACAGGGATCTCAAACTATGGATCCCCAGATGTTACTGAACTCCCATGATTCTCTGGCCATTTATCACATCCATAGAACCTGGGAATTGTAATCAATCAACATCTGGGGGCCATTTTTTGAGATCCTTGCCCAGAAGGTAATCCTAATTCTTCAGCAGTGTCTCTTGCTTACTTTGATCCTTCCTGACTTGGAGCAAGGGGTGGACATTTCTACTTTGTTCAGTGCTGAGGTAGGGGGAATGAGATAATCCTACACAGATGGCAATAAAAGGTACACAAATGTCATTATTTATTGACCCTTTTCAATGATTTATAGAAAACCATGATATATTATTGAAAATGTTACACAGATAATATGTATGTCATTAGTAGAAAGAAATGTTCAAGTTAAAACCTCAGGGAAGTGCAGTATATGATTGACTGTCCTTGAAGACCTGGACAGTTGGCAGGTATGCAAAAATATATTTAGTGTGATATTTACTGGAGGTTAATCACTTTAGGCTCTAAGAACTCTAATCAAAAACTATTAAAATCAAAAGTGAACACAGATCGCCAGTAACATTATTCCTAATTCTCATCACAGGATGTCAGCTGCAATTTTTAAAACTGTTACAGTCAGGTTAAATTATATCAGTCTTTGTCTAGGCTAGCAAAACAATAGCACCAAATATTCTGCCATTTGCAAACGTGCTCTTTTATTTTTGTAGTTCTTGTCAGTTATACCCTTAACTGACTTTAACATTCTATAAAATCGTACATATGAGCAGGATTGTGTTTTCAAAACATGAAATGTAAAAATAACTACAAGAAATGCCAATCCTTCATACTATCACTGTGTGGATTTCTTACACTCAAAAAAAAATACATAAAATTTTGGTATAAGTATTTCATGTACTAGTAATTAATGTATTCCTACCTTTTGAAGAAGAAAGTCATTAGTGTTCTGCACAGATGCTTGAGTATTGGTATAGAACCTTTGTAAGAGGTTTGCTTAAAAAGTGAGTTTACTTGATAGTAAAAACATCTTTTAGCTAAGGATGCATTGGGAATCAAGTAAAAAGCACAAGTGACTTGTCTTTTTTTTTGTGAATGGAGTGGCGTTAAAGTGTATTCCCGTAAAGCATTCAGATGCACCCCAACATTAGGTGAAATAGGTGGTTGCCCAATGTCTCAAATGTAAAGTTGGGGCAACGTGTGAAGGGGCAGACTGATCAATATAATTTGGTTTAGCATCACAAATGATGCTCAGGTAGAAAGCTATCCATGCCAGAATTTGGATCTTTTATTAAAGAGAAGGAAAACAATACCAAACAATCTTCTATGTCAGTCACATTGCTTTGAAAATGGAAAGAGTATGCCTTAATAGGGAATGGATGCTTCTCTGTAGCCCTTTGCTCCCTGACTCAAAGCACAGCAGGCGAAGTGTGTCATAGAGGATTGAATTGTGCCAGACACAAAGAGGGGTTGAATGGTGTCTGAGACACAGGAGGCCTTATTCCACTCTTGCCATTATGAGCAGCTCCAGCATATAATGACTGGAGTTCCTATCTTGCTGCAGGCTTTGCTTTGGCTTGGTCATTGCAGCTGCCTACTGTAAATGTAAAGCACCTATACTTTGTATAGGAGTTATTAATTTGAGCCTAAACTGAGAACTATCTATTCCAATATAGCTCCGCTCGTTCTTCTTCCGTGGAGACTCCTAGAACTCCTATTACATGATTCTGCAAAATCATTTAACACATTAAAATAAACACCCCAAAAAAATAACATTTGTGGCTCCCTATTATTCCAGCTGCTAATACAGTGTCTGAATCGGAACAGGCACAGCAACAAGAAGCTGTATTTTTCCTTTTACTAGCTCTCTGTTGCCGACGACAAAGCAATAGGGTCCAGCAATGGGAGTTGATTGGAGTTTGAGGGTGTAAAACAAAGTGGGTGAGTAAATGGGAACTGAAACATAGGATGGATCTATGTTGTTTAACACACAGGTTAATTCGGGGCTGTGCCTTTGGGTTTTACACACTTTAAATTGAAACAGTCCCACTTCTGCCTGGTGCTGGACGTCAATACTAAACTTGTTATGATTGTCTTGAGCTAATCTATGCCCAAAAATGATCGTAAATCAATGTATTGAATGAAAGGAGAAGTATATCCACATGTTGAAGTAAAATCAAAACATGGAGACATATAACGTAACATCGTGAGGATAACGGTAATGGTATCTTTACCATGATTCTTGAAGATGGTCTTGGATCAGAACCCCTTCTACTGGCCGAGATCCATCAGTATATATGTTAACCATTTGCTACTGTACAACAAGAATACAAATCACGCCCAGGATCTCCAGACCAAGATTTTTTGATGGATACAAATAATATAAAATGGCAAATGAAAAAAATAAAATCCACCACGTTTTGCTACATTTAAAATGAACGCTATCAGGGATATAATGTTCTGTGGTGCATTACTCTTTATATACTGTCCTTTCATATCCTATACACCATTCTACTCTGTGCTCATCACCCTGTCTCTTTCCGGATGCCATGGTAGACCCTCCTCAAATACCATGGTTCAGCTACCATTACAGGTTGAGCATACTTTATCTTGACTGCTCGGGGCCAGCAGGATTGTGGACTCTTCCAGATTTCAGAATCCAGAAGAATCTGATTTATTTTTTATAGGGAGAGGATCATGCCAGGACAGTCACGATTCCTACAGAACCAGCATGTATATATGGTGGGAGCGCTGTGCAGAGTTTTTCCATTGACACGATGCTTAAAGTCAATGTGACTCCGGGCAGCATGTGACATGCAGGGGTTGCCCAGAGGCTCTCAGTGGGTACCACGGTCTGCTGTAGCATTCATGATCTGTGTTCCTGAATGGCTGGACCCTTCCAGAGCACCCTTAATCGAGAATTACTAAAGTCCAGAAGCCTCCGAAAATCCCAGTTTTTGGAGTCTTCTGGATTTTAGAATTCCAGATGAGGGATGCTCAACCTGTATATGCAAGATCAGTTGATTTATTTATTCTGTAAGTGAGTTATGAAGATGCCTCTTTGGGGCTTATTTTCTTGATCATATTACATAATTTGTGGCTATGTTTTGCTATCATTTTACATGTGGATGCCCTCCTACACTTATATATCCATTGAATGAGCCTCCGCAGAGCTGTTGCCAGCCTTTAACTGCAAAACTGATTATAGGCCCTATTCCAAAGTTGGTGCTAAGTTAACCAGAGCTGTTGTGAAATTACCAGAGCCATTATATTGGCTGTTGGTTGCTACCTCAGCACCTCACCCTGGAATGAAGCGTTAACCACTGGGATACTCATGGTAGCACTTCTGTGCCGCGGCAAGTATCACCTCCTGGAGTCCATAGGACTCCATGGAGGGTTGCTCTTCCAGACCCGCGAGCCCTGCGCGAGCTCACTCTCACAAGGGAGAAATAGTTGTTCCCAGTCTCACTCTGTGCCCGGCAACATGAAGTCGCGGATTGGGCCACCGTTCTCGCCCGTGGGATGTGAGGTGAGTATCAGATTTATTGGGGGGCTTTTAGGGGGTGCAATAGGGTTCAGCAAAAGCAGAACCATGTAGCGCCAGCTTTTAGGAGGCGGTAAAATATGGCTGTCCACATCTCTGCGGTAAGTGGCGCAAGCACGATGGAATGCCATAAGTATTGAACCGCTAATGTATGTTTGCACTCCCCATGTTAGGTATAGGATGTGCACACTACAGTAAGCTCATGGAAGCTAGCGCAAACTCTGATGCACAAAATGATGACTAACGGGGGTAACGTCAGGAATGTGATATGGAGGGCATGCATTAAACACACATATCGAGGCGCTAACGTTGACGCCAACTATGGAATAGAGCCCATAGTCTATGGAGTTGTTAAGTTTACTACAGCTCTGGTTAAGTTAGCACTAACTTTGGAATATTGCCTTATGTATTTCATGATAGCTTTTAAGAAAGGTCTATTGTATTTTGTATATTTCATAGACCTTTCAAAAAAAAAGATAAAAAAAACCTAGTGATTTATAATGATTGGTCAAACTATTTTTGTAATATTTTAAGATTCTCTACAAAAAAACCTTTAAAAACACACATACAATTTGTTTCTACCCTCCTTTAAAAGTATATAATTTAATATGTCATTAGTAACCCATATTGTTAACAGTAGGTATCCTTCATCTAAATTGCAGACATATGTACTTCAACAAATGGTATTTAGAAGTGCTGGGAGATAGAGAAAGGAGGTACCTTAGTGCTGAGAAAGTAGAACTGTCAGCAGCTTGTTTCTGTAACTAGATATGTTCTATCTATACCAGACAAAAATAGTAGTTCCTTTTTCCTGTGTGAAATGCCAGGTATTTTATAAAGACTACATGACTCAGCCCTTGTGACATAACCTGGGAACATTCTTTCCCGTCTTTAAAATCTGCTGCGAGCATAACTGTATAAAATCTAATTAATGTCGTGCATATAACATGTATTAAAGGAATAGGAATTTAACAGGCTGTGCAAGCGTTATACTACGCATCTTTCTGAATATTAAAATCCGACTCTTCCATAGATTAGTTTATAATGTCGTGCAGCTTAGAAATTGTTTAGGTACTTAGAAATTAGAGTATGGAAGAAATGTTCAATATCATTGATTTTTTTTATTTGGAAAACGTTGATTATATTGAGTAAATGATCAAATAACCTTCAGGTATCCCCAAAACTGCTATGACAAGAAAAAAGAACCCCAAAAGCACTTCCCTTATATTTTAATAATACATTGTGTGCCCAGACATATTTGCCAATATAGGCAAGATGAAAAAAGCGCACACAAACTCTTGAGTATTTTACATTTTGCATCTCTGTTATCTGCATTTTAACATACAGAAAATGTTATATGAAAAATTCTCTCAGATCCATCAGTACATACATATACGGTTTGGAATATGACAGGATATTGATGTGCAGCTCTATGCTGGAAAGAAATAATCTACAAAGGGGAAAGATAATCTGATAATGAAAGCTCTGAACCTTACTTGCAGAAAACCTGTCATCTGGAGGATTGTGATCTATTTTGAGAGCATTTGTATTCCATGATTTGTGAAAATCAGGATCCAGATATTTTCATACGAGACTAAAATACTTGTTACTGGGATTTCGTAATATGTAGGTTTATGCTGCTATACTGCTTTTTTATAGATACCCACACAAGGGCCAGGCAACAGAGCTGCCCGGGGGGCAATCACAAGTTGCTCAGATTGATGTATCAACACCCGCATGGTGCTGCCCCTTGCTACCTTGCCCCTATGATTTTGTTTTTTTAAAAACGTTTTTATTTTTTACATGTAACCTGGTCATGCTCTGGCCTATCCAATGATGCCAAACATGATCCTCTAGGTCCCACAGATCGGGAGATAGGGGGGTGCAAATGGACCTCCAAATTTATCACCATAGGGATTTCCATAGGAAATCCCTTGGCAGCTAGGGGTTAGTTCCCCCAACTGACATCATCGCGCCCATGCACGATGAAGTCAGTGGGTGGATAGGCCCTGGAGGCTTGGCTGACATCCAAGCTACCTCTGGGAAAAATCCGCGATCCAGCACCAAATGGAGCTGGACCATGCCCTTAGGGGTTAAAAAGAGGCTTCGCTGGAAATGTCAGACTGTGACCTTTCCAGCAATGCCTCTCTTGAAGTTCAATCTCCTCAAGTTAAATCAATCAGGAGGGAGAGGGGTCCAAAGGACCCACCTTCGGGTGCTCTCCCGGCTTTGCTGAGGGGTGCACCTGAAACTGACATCATCGCACCTGTTGTGATGACGTTAGTGTGCTGGGAGGGCGTATAAAAGCATGGTCTGACTTCACGGAAGTCAGACCACCACAGGAACCAGGACAGAAAGGTGAGTATTTGGCAGAATACCCCTCTTGTGGCGAATGTCCTCCACATACAGCGGGGGAACCCATGACGTTCCCCACACATCATCCGCATCCAAGGGGTTAAACAAATTTCTACAATTTATTTATAACAGTAGCCCACAAGGGCAAAAGTGAATAATTGGCACTAAAATTACAGTGTCTATCTTTACAATTTTGTGCTGCTCCAACACCCACGTGCACCCCACACACGAACAGAAATCAAAATACAGTCAGACACCAGTCCCCGTGTGTCATGCCCCATGGCTGCCACCATCCTGAAACCCCTCCAGTGGTCCAATTCATGTTCTGTTCCTGCAACCTGCACTTGGTTTTACATCTGGAAGCGGTGAAAGAGTTAACATCCAGCATACTACTAGTTAACACCAAAACACACCTCACACTCTTAATCAAATAAAGGGCTGTGCCCAGACTGAACTGTGCTGTTCACTGCTATTCAATCCTGACAGAGCAAGTCATTCACGCTGTTAGCTCTGAGATTCAGCTCTATCTGAGACCCCAATTACCTACCTGCTCCTGTTCACCGGATTTCCTCCAGATGCCAGCAACCTCCTTTCCTTCTGCAATATCCATACCCGGTCAGTTTTCCATTCATTCCCCATACTCCACCCTCCTGTCTGTGCAGTTCACTGCACCCTGGGCTCACCACCTCCCAATACCCCGGCTCCACCCTGGTGCCCCCCTCACGCCCGTGACACCGTGTGAGCGCACACTCTTGATCCCAATGGTATTATATACCCATCAGTAATCCATAAGAAACACTTATCTGATAATACCTTTCTCAGATAGTATCGCTGTCATAAATTTGAATCCTACAGTATAGGGACACAAATAAAAAGCATATGGTGCAATATTGTCTGTACAGTCAGTGAAAATAATCAAGATGGTTTATAGGTTTTCACTCACAAAGGAGGAGCCCCAATTTGGCTCAAATGACAGGCCTTCTGACCTCTTGTAAGGGGGGACACGCCCAGCTCATAGAGTCTTCAAATTCCAGTTCCACTTATTGTCCCGACATAATACTTAAAGGCAAAAAGAGAGAACTCCATTGCACAGATATATTCCTCAATCTTAACATATATTGGTAGATAAGAGGATATATACTCACAATTTTCTGAGCCTCTATAGTAAGTGGCTCAGTATGAAGGCGTCAGGTACATCCCAAATCAAGGGAAAATACCACACTCTCGTTATCCCCTCCAAGGTGTAGCTCCCTCCACTGTAGAGTAGAATCAGTACTCGCCAAAGGGGTGGTCAGTTGCTATGCTCAGCTGGAAGTCCCCTGACACCACAGGAGACCACCATTATTTCCTGAATTTTTTTCCTCAGCAAAATATGCCTTGTGAATTGAACACAAGGTATTGTAGGTGAGGGGTGATACACACGGCACTGAATTTATCAGAAGATGACAGCGATACTATCTGAGAAAAGTATTATCAGATAAGTGTTTCTTATGGATTACTGATGGGTATATAATACCATTGGGATCAAGAGTGTGCGCTCACACGGGGACTGTGTGTTCGACTGTATTACAATTTATTTATGCCCAGTGTTTCTTTAAAACTATATTGAATCGAAGTGCTCTACTTTTTGAATGTCTATGCGTGTCTCAATGTTTCTGTGTGTCACTGTCTCCCTCATTGTTTTTTTTTTGAGAAAGGATTTTACCAGGAAGGATACATTGAGATTTCTCTCATTTTCAAGTATGTCCTGGGTGGCGAATATGTACCGTTAGGTGTCTTGCCCAAGGACACTTACTGGAGAGATGCTCATCGGAATCGAACCCATGTCTCCACAGGTTCTCTCCACGCAGAGCAGTGATGTTACCTCTACTCCACCCAGCCGGTATTGTGTATTTGTGTCTTCCTTTGCAGAGTTTTTTGCATTAGTCTGTGTCTCTGTATGTGTATCTCAGTCTGTGTGTATTTTCACTGCCTGTGTTTCGTTGTCAATGTTTTTGCCAAAGTTGTTATTTTTGGATAAACCTGTGTTATGTGTTATGTTTGCAATTGTTCGATATCCATTAGAGCAGAGTATTTTTGTGTGTTTCTTTTTTAATAAAGATCAAAAGGTTAAACAATAAAGACATATTTGCACAGCCTTCTTTGCTCATTTTTACCAAGGTTGCCAATATTAGTGGAGGATGTTCGCATTGTATATAAAATAGAAGTGCACATTTATTACACATTGAATACTTAACTGTGATTGTCATTTCTCATTGAATTCTCTTCTAAGATTAAAACCTAGATTGTGCTAAAATCACAAGAAGCTGCAGTTAAATTGGAAATGTCAGTTAACGCATCCAAAATATGTGAAGGAAAAAAGTTCGAGTTCACTGTAGCTGTTACTTAATAATTTAGAAGTTCAATTAAAAATGTATTATCCAATAAAAAAGGTAAATTGCATTCACTTAATGTACAGATCACACTAGTGGTCCTAATATCACTGCTAGGAGAATGGTTTTGGGAATCAAAGTCTGCCTCCTACCTCTGAATCACAGAATACAAAACCACATTTCAATATCGGTGTTAACTTAAAGGGAATCTGACAAAAATATCTTTGCTATATTAATGGATTAATAAAATAATAAAACAATCACCCCGGGAGTTTTACTGGAATGTGTTTCTGCCTGATCGACTGTTTGATAAGAATTACAGGGACATAAAAAAATTATTATTCCAACACAAAATGACATCATACATACTAAAGAATATAGGACAATGAATCACCTTGTGTGGCGGGAGCAGATTTTTTCCTCATATTGATAAAGTAGTCATGTATACAGACTTGATCCCCTAAAACAGGTAACAAAGAAAGAACCCTGAAATACAATTCCTTAAAATAGAGTGGGTGAAAGTACTACACAAAGAACAGTTGAGGTACAAGCCAAAGTCTAGGATTGCGGAGGAAAGCCAAGGTCACACACTGGAGAAGACAGGATGGCCAGAGTCAAGGTCAAAACACTTAAGGTGTCATTCAGAAAGTGCCGAACTTGCTACCGAAGGGCGAATTTCACTGTAGGGTGCAATTTCGTGGCAGTTCATCTATTCACTAAGGCTGCAGTCACACGAGCGTACTGAGTGCCTCCCCGTCAAAAAGCTCGTCGCAGATCAACGATCTTTGACAGCAGGAAAATTGTTCCATAGAGAAGTTATGGTTAATCTATTCAGAGAACACCGAACTGCACCGAAGTGTCAGGGAAATGCCCTGATTTTTTGTGATTCAATGACAGCATTAACCCCTTTACTGCTGAGTCATTTCACCTCTGCGTGCTGAGCTCATTTTTACTGTTTTGTGCTCATCATGTTTAAATGCGATTTGTAAACATAATTTTATTGGACGTTAGGACAATAAGAATAACATGGGTGCACATGTGGCGTCGCAGCGCCATGAAAGAAATATCAATAAACATATGCATCCTAGTAAGCCTCAATCCCGTCCATATTATGGCATTAAAGTAGGGTGAAAAATAAGGGTAGAGAGGTGGGAAAGAAAGGAAAAGAAAAGGGGGGGGGGGTGAGCGGCCCGGCCCAGGCCAGAATCCTAAAACATAGATATTAATCCAACCTGTCGAATGCTATAGAGGGAAACATAGAAGGGTGGGGGGAGGGGGGGAGAGCGCCAAGGAAGAAAAGAGGGGTGAAAGGGGCCAAGAAGCCCTATATACGTGACCATAGCCCAAATTCCCGTCATAGATTATAACCCAGCATCAAGCCAAGGCCCCTAAGTTTTACTATATGATGGCAGTGTAAAACGTACTATAGCGGTCAGTTCGTCCATAACCTGAGTGTCTCTGATTTTGGCATATACTTTAGCCATACAGGGCGGGAGGGGTTGTCTCCAGACTTCCGCCATAGCCCGTCTCGTGGCCAGGGTAATTTTGGCTAATAGTTTGTTTTCATGGAAAGTAAGTTCAGGGAGCGGCCTGGAGAGCAAAAATGCCCAAGGATCCAACGGGATAGGTTTAGATAGAACTAAAATCAGTAGATCTTGGACTTCCTTCCATAGAGGCACAATTCGGGGACATGTCCACCACATGTGGAAGAAGGAGCCCTTGGAGGTGCATAGTCTCCAGCATACATCCGGTAGATTTCTATTCATGTGCGCCAATTGAGATGGTGTAACGTACCACCGCATAATCATTTTAATGGACTGTTCCTGCAATGAGGCGCACACCGACACGGAGCGAGACATCTCCCATATGTCCAACCAATCCTCTGAGTCCAGGGTTTCCCCAATATCTCTTTCCCAAGCATGAATATAGGACAGGTCTTTCCAGTCCAGCAGTGAGATTAGATCCCGGTATAATGAAGATATAAGGCCTCTCGGATATGTGCCGGCCAGGCATAATCGTTCAAAGCGGGTCAGCGGCGCCAGTGCAGCTTGCTTGATGTGAGCTTGGGTGGCGTATGATGTCAGTTGAAAAATATGTAGAAAAGACAGTCCCGAAATATCTCGAAGGGGAATCAAGTTTCCGATGTGGTATAAGTTATGTATTCTGCACACACCTGAGTCCAATAGGTCACGCCAGGGCCTCATGAGTAGACCGGGCAAAAGTCTCTATTCCCAAGAATCGGAGTCATAGGTGTTGGTATAGACATCAACTCGCATTTCACTGCTAGCCTATGCCAAAGGCGCAGAGAGTTTAAGATGGCTGGGCATGTGGTGGTGATCAAAGGACGATGTTCTCGAGCCAGCCATATCCAATATTGTATCTTATTCGGCCGCATAAGGGACGCTTCCAGGTCGACCCACCTGCGAGACCCTGCCGGAGCATGCCAGGCTACCACTTGTGCCAATTGAGTTGCATAGTAATAGGTGAGGAGAGATGGAAGGCCCAGGCCGCCCAGAGACCGTGGGCGATAGAGAGTATGTCTAGCGACGCGGCATCGTTTCCCTGCCCATATAAAGTAATCAATTGAGCGCTGCAAAGCGATGACCTCTGAAGCAACGAGAGGAACCGGTAATGCCTGAAACATATACAATAATCTGGGTAATACATTCATCTTGATGCAGTTAAGCCTACCGAGCCATGATATCGCATATTTATTCCAACATTCTAACTCCGCTTTGAGAGTCGCAAATAGGCGAGGGTAATTAGCCGAATAAAGGTCTGCCGAGCATGATGTTAAGCGGACCCCCAAGTATACCAGCTCCGAGTGGGTGAACCTTATAGGGCAGGAAGAAGAGAGAGTTGTAATCGCCTCTGCTGTCAGCGCCACCGGGAGTGCCTCTGATTTAGTTACATTGATTTTATATCCTGAAAGAGTAGAAAAGTCACTGAGCAGATCCAAAACCCGGGGCAAGGAGGTGGAAGGGTCTGTTAGGGAGAGAAGGACGTCATCGGCATAAGCCGATAATTTAAATTCCAAGTCACCCACCGTAAGTCCCAAGATTCCCGCGTCTGATTTAATAGCAAGCAATAGAGGTTCCAAAAAAAGGGCAAATAAGGCCGGAGACAATGGGCAGCCCTGCCTGGTTCCGTTCCGGATAACAAAGGGAATCCTATCGGCTCCCGGTATCAAAATTTGCACTCCTGGGGAAGCATACAAGGCTGAGATCATTCGGAGAAACGTGGGGGGGAACCCCAATTGTTTAAGTAGAGTAAATAAAAACGGCCACTCCGCCCTATCAAAGGCCTTCTCAGCGTCTAAAGACAAAAATAAGGAAGGCTTCTGATAGGTCTCAGTGAACCAAATAAGGTCCGCCGCGCGTCTCGTATTGTCGTACGCTTGCCGACCTGGAATAAACCCCACCTGGTCTGGTGATACCAACAAGGGGAGGAGAGGGTCTAGGCGCAAGGCCAAAATTTTTGCTAATAGTTTAATGTCCGTATTTAAGAGGGATATGGGCCTGTAACTATCAATGTTCTCAGGGTCTTTCCCAGGTTTGGGGAGGAGAACAATGGCAGCCAACAGTGACTCTGCAGGGAAAGGGGCACCCTCCCGTGCGGCATTAAATAAACAGCATAGAATGGGCTTTAATTTAGGACAGAACGCTTTGTAATACCGGTATGTGAAGCCATCTGGCCCAGGGGCCTTTAATGGCTTCATCAGGCCCAAAGCCCTCCCTATCTCCTCCTCCGTTATAGGAGATCCCTGTGACGGAATGGAGTATCCGCCTGCGGTCCTGCTCTATCTGACCCCCTCTTTGGTGTTGCCAAGCCCGACTACCGAGTGGCACGGCACCCGGCGTCTCGAGCGGCTTGGGTAGAAGCCTACGTGACGGTGGAGATCTGGAGAGTAGATGGGGCACCCACGGTGGAAATCCGCCCGACTACCGAGTGGCACGGCACTCGGCGTCTCGAGCAGCGGATCTACTGACCATTGAAAGGCTGGAGACGGTCTGCATGGTGAACCGCGGTTCGGTAGAGTCTCCTTGAAGATGCAGGCACGGCGCTGAGTCGAGGTCCCAATTCGGGGTGGTTGCGGTATCCCGAGGTACCAATTCAAGGTGGCGCAACGGCGCGGCGAATCGAGGTTCTGCTGCGGAGTTAAAATGACCCGTTCCTGGGTAGTGGTGAGATATAGCCGACGTAAAAATGACAACACCAGGCAGAGCTGTATGTTTCAAACACTCAGATGATCTGAATCCTTTAATGAACAACGCCACTATTTACTCCAGTACAACAGTCATAATTTGCATACCCATACTAATTAGGAGCCTAACCATACAATGAGGTATGGCAGTTATTTACAATCAACATTCTTCACATTCTCTTAGCCTTCAGTCCACATAACATTTGTACATCTATTGTTCCAGCACATCAGATTAAACACACACTCTATCAGAGATCCCTTAAATTAAACATGTACTTAGATAATGGGGAAAATCCCTGACGCATAATTTACACAACAGCAAAGCTTGTTTACTGTTTTATACAAAGACACATTTACCTACAGGAATATAGTATTTTAAAACCAAAGCTATGTCATTTTTCACAAACCAAACCAAACCAAACCAAACGATGTAAAACATATTTAAAACCACACAATATAAATGAACATAAGGTCTTCCCCAAAGCAACGGTCTATGTCTTTTGGGGTTTTCGCCATGGAAATAAAAGTCTTGGGGTTTGACGTGGGGAGCGCTACGTCAGTTCCATGACATATCTCCCCTCCCCAAAGGAGTCCGACGGCCACAGTTGGACCCCAACGGGTCGACGCGGGGTCGTTGGAGCAATAGTCCATACCTGGGTCCATAGTCTGTTGGGAGGAGGCGAGCCACCAGGCTTCTCCATTTGTCCTTGCGGCAGTGCCTGGCGTGTTGGGGGTACAAATCTTTGGGGGTACCCCCTCCGGAATAAGGGTCCTGTGGTCGGGGAGGGGTACCGCCTGTACCACCTCCAGAGGTATCGCGCACCCGGGAAAAACAGGTGCTAAATGCACGCGCCCCGAGTGCCCTGGTCAGCCGTTGGAAAAAACAGTGGCTGCATGGGGCCTCCGGCCAAAGGGGTGTGTGGAGATGGCAGAGTTGAAACAGGCTCTGCCCCATTGCCAGCGCGTCGGCTGGGAGGTTCAAGGCCGAGGAAGGGTCCCCGGGCAGGAGAATGGCGTCCTCCATCTCCGGTGGGGTCAGTGGCTGCGGGATAAGCAGCCCGGGTGTATCCTCTTTCTGCTCCTCGGGACAGACGAGAGAGGGTGGGCAGAGGCCAGCGGCACTCTGCCCCGTTGCCAGCTCTTCTGCTGGGTAAGCGGGTGTGGAACAAAGTCCAGGGGGTCGGATGGGGTCAACGGCTGCGGATAAGCAGCCGGGTAAATCCTCCTTCGGCTCCTCAGGGCAGACGATGGAGGGTGGGCAGAGGCCAGCGGCACTCTGCCGCATTGCCAGATCTTCTGCTGGGGAGGTGGGTACAGGAACAAAGTCCAGGGGGTTGGATGGGGTAAGCGGCTGCGGGATAAGCAGCTCGAGGGTATCCCCCTTCTGCTCCTCAGGGCAGATGGTGGAGGATGGGCAGAGGCCAGCGGCACTCTGTCCGGTTGCCAGCTCTTCTGCTGGGGAAGCGGGTGCAGGAATGATGTCCAGGCGGTTGGATGGGGTCAACGGCTGCGGGATAAGCAGCTCGGGTAAATCCTCCTTCGGCTCCTCAGGGCAGACGAGGGTGGGCAGAGGCCAGCGGCACTCTGCCGCATTGCCAGATCTTCTGCTGGGGAGGTGGGTATAGGAACAAGTCCAGGGGGTCGGATGGGGTCAACGGCTGTGGATAAGCAGCTCAGGTAAATCCTCCTTCTGCTCCTCGGGGCAGATGAGGGAGGGTGGGCAGAGGCCAGCGGCACTCTGCCCCGTTGCCAGCTCTTCTGCTGGGGAGGTGGGTACAGGAACAAAGTCCAGGGGGTCAGATGGGGTCAACGGCTGCGGGATAAGCAGCTCAGGTAAATCCTCCTTCTGCTCCTCGGGGCAGACGAGGGAGGGTGGGCAGAGGCCAGCGGCACTCTGCCCCGTTGCCAGCTCTTCTGCTGGGGAGGTGGGTACAGGAACAAAGTCCAGGGGGTTGGATGGGGTAAGCGGCTGCGTGATAAGCAGCTCGGGGAAATCCTCCTTCTGCTCCTCGGGGCAGACGAGGGAGGGTGGGCAGAGGCCAGCGGCACTCTGCCCCGTTGCCAGCTCTTCTGCTGGGTAAACGGACACTGCCACAGTGTCTTCTTGCGGGGGTGGGAGGATAACTTCCTCACTGGGCCACTCGGACCCTTTACGCGGCCCATTCTGGTCGCTTGGCACCTGCCGTGCTTCTTCTGAGCTGGCCGGCTCATCTACTGTGGTCCCGACGGGGACCCGGGAGCATCTCGGGCTCCAATACTTCAGTGTCACTTGGGCTGTCTGCTTCTTCCGCTAGACAGTCCCAGGTAATGGGGCTCAGGCCTAGCTGTGGAGCGTCATCGAACAGCCTTTTGTAGGCCTTTTCGAGCTCCCATTCCTGCTCAACCAGAAACTCCAGTTCCTCTGCCTCACGGTCATCGTCAAGGTCTTCCAGTTCCTCATACCGGAGGTCCAGGAGTTGTTCCCGCCGCCACTCTGTGTCGTCCCCAAAACCGGGGTCTTTGCCCATCCTTGTATACAGCAGCCCTGTGCCGCCGTAGTCGAAGCCTTTTGTTGGCCGCTGTCTGCTGTGCTGGGCATTAGTTGGGACGTAAACCACTGGAGGGCTCTGTAGCTGGTGTCCAGTATAATTTCGCTCTGGACCAGTTCACCTAGCTCCGTCAGCCATTCCTCTCGGGGCTGTGCTCCCAAAAAGGGCACCCGTAAGTACCACTGGTGCTCGAACCTCTCCGTATAAGTGGGAAGGGCTTCTTCAGGGCAGTCCTCCTCCTGTTGAATGGCTTCGTTCCACATCTCCTGGCGGACAAAATCTTTCCACCAGTGCTCGTCCTGCCAGGACCAGGTGCATCCGCCTGGGCCTGGGCCATCGCCCTCCTTACTCTTCGCTGGAACCGGTCTCTTATGGACGGGGGTCCTGTGTCCTCAATTACAACTCCAGGCGCGCTGTAAATCACAAAAGAGGTATCGCTGGGGGGTGTGGCGTCCTCGGATGCAGCTCCAGGCGAGCTGTAAGCCTCCATCCAAGGGTCGCTGGGATGTGCGGTGTCCTCAATTACAACTCCAGGCGCGCTGTAAATCACAAAAGAGGTATCGCTGAGGGGTGTAGATTCCTTGGATGAAGCTCCAGGCGTGCTGTAAACCTCGAACCAGGGTTCTACGGGGTTGGGGACGCTTATCAGTTGCTGGTCCATCCTGTGAAGCTCCTTCACCAGGGTTTTCTTATTTTTGTTGCCGGGATTTCCTCCCGAGTCTCCAACATGCCACGTAGGGTGTCCCTGGTGTAGTGACTGTACACCACCATGGCGAGGGTCTTCTTGGGGGGTGCAGAGAGCTATCCCACCGCTTGCCACCAATGTGACGGAATGGAGTATCCGCCTGCGGTCCTGCTCTATCTGACCCCCTCTTTGGTGTTGCCAAGCCCGACTACCGAGTGGCATGGCACCCGGCGTCTCGAGCGGCTTGGGTAGAAGCCTACGTGACGGTGGAGATCTGGAGAGTAGATGGGGCACCCACGGTGGAAATCCGCCCGACTACCGAGTGGCACGGCACTCGGCGTCTCGAGCAGCGGATCTACTGACCATTGAAAGGCTGGAGACGGTCTGCGTGGTGAACCGCGGTTCGGTAGAGTCTCCTTGAAGATGCAGGCACGGCGCTGAGTCGAGGTCCCAATTCGGGGTGGTTGCGGTATCCCGAGGTACCAATTCAAGGTGGCGCAACGGCGCGGCGAATCGAGGTTCTGCTGCGGAGTTAAAATGACCCGTTCCTGGGTAGTGGTGAGATATAGCCGACGTGAAATGACAACACCAGGCAGAGCTGTATGTTTCAAACACTCAGATGATCTGAATCCTTTAATGAACAACGCCACTATTTATGCTCCAGTACAACAGTCATAATTTGCATACCCATACTAATTAGGAGCCTATCCATACAATGAGGTATGGCAGTTATTTACAATCAACATTCTTCACATTCTCTTAGCCTTCAGTCCACATAACATTTGTACATCTATTGTTCCAGCACATCAGATTAAACACACACTCTATCAGAGATCCCTTAAATTAAACATGTACTTAGATAATGGGGAAAATCCCTGACGCATAATTTACACAACAGCAAAGCTTGTTTACTGTTTTATACAAAGACACATTTACCTACAGGAATATAGTATTTTAAAACCAAAGCTATGTCATTTTTCACCAAACCAAACCAAACCAAAACAAACGATGTAAAACATTTTAAAACCACACAATATAAATGAACATAAGGTCTTCCCCAAAGCAACGGTCTATGTCTTTTGGGTTTTCGCCATGGAAATAAAAGTCTTGGGGTTTGACGTGGGGAGCGCTACGTCAGTTCCATGACAATCCCAACAATAGGGACTGAACCCTATCAAGGGTAGGGAGGTTCTGCCGTCTCAAGTAAGTTTCTATATCATCTATCAGGTCGCGGTTTCCCATTTTGTGGGTGGGGAAATGGTCATAAATATCCTTGAAATACGCTGTGAAGGCATCCCGGATATCCTCAGGAGACTTATGAACCTGCCCTTTTTTATCTCGGATCAACGGAAACAGGACAGTGTGGCGTCTAGGGCGCAGCATCCTGGCCAGGGGTGTATCTGCTTTATTCGCTCGTTCATAGTAATGCCTTTTGGACCATAGCAACGATCTCCCCACATCATCTAAAAATAAACCGTTAAGATCTGCACGAACTCGATTAAGCTGCAAAAGGGTATCGTCCGTCGGGACCCGTTTATGCCTGAGTTCCAGTCTCCGCAGGTCGGTCTGTAACGTGACTATGGCCTGCAACTTCATGCGTTTGTGGTAGGCAGCCTGACTAATTAGCACTCCCCTGATCACTGCTTTATGAGCATTCTATAATGTGTGTATGGACATGTCAGGAGTATCATTTAACTGAAAGTATGAATCCAACGCGGATCCAACCGCTTTCCTAACCCCCTTTTTCAAAAGAAGCAAAGGATCGAGCCGCCATTGGCCACTGCTGCCAGACGCCAGTGGGCGGACATGCAAAAGCACATCTGCATGGTCAGACCAAGTTATGGAGCCAATGCCTGATTTCGCAATCAAGGGAATACAGTCCGGGGAGATCAGAAAATAATCTAATCTGGAGTATGAGGAATGGACCGAGGAGTAAAAGGTGAAATCCTTCATTGTGGGGTGCTGTACTCTCCAGATGTCTATCAGATCATGATTACGCACAAACGCATGAAACTGCCTATCTTGGGATGGATGGAGTCAGACCGATGCGAGGGGGATGGCCGGATCGGTCCAATGGGGAGCAGAGAGTAGCATTGAAGTCCCCTCCCAATATGATTTTTCCCTTAGCATGCAACCTGAGAAAGGAGGAGAGGTCCGCCCAAAATCCCGCATCTGGCCCATTTGGTGCATATACCGACATCAATGTATACCATTTAGACGAGCAAGTACCCCTCACCAAGACATACCTCCCAGCGGAGTCAGAATATACATCAATAATCTGCAGCGGACAGGAATTATGCAACAAAATAGCGGCCCCATTCCGTTTAGGAACTGCACAGGAGGTGAAGACACGGGAGTAGGATGGGTCTGCTAAGCGAAAGTCCGCAGTGGTAGAGATCCTAGTCTCTTGGAGGAATGCGATGTTCGCAGACTTGCGCTTAAGGTCCCGAAACAGGAGACGGCGCTTGCGCGGGGAATTTAGTCCCTTGACATTCAAGGAGAGGAATTTAAGATCAGAAATCATTATGGGACTAGGAATGGGAACGCATGGCCACCATCCTCCCCACGTCTCCACCCCTGTCCCGTCCCGCCAGCTCCCAGCCTCTTGCCGAGGGGGGAGATGACAGGACGGGAGCCGCCTACATAGGGAAAAAAAGTGTTAAATACATCAATATAATCATACGGCCGAGAGGTCAGAGAAGAGAAAGTAGGGCCAGGCCGGGCCGGGGGAATAGGTAGGGAAGGGGAAATAAGGAGAAAGAGGAAGGGAAAAAAGAATAAAATGTCCCGAACGGATGGGTAAACCAAAGGAACGGAACCTTGGAGGAGGAGGTAGTCTCGGGGAAACCAGCACACCATGGGGAAGAAACCCTCGGCCACTGTCCCCCCGAGCAACCGCCACATTAAACGTCATACTAAAACTACAATCACCTTAACCAATAAATCAGAGGCACAAAGAAATAGCAGAATATAACCTAAGAAAGCATCAAAGAGCCGTCTAAGGGCCTAAGCCCCGCAAAACCTGGACTGAAGGATATATATGCCCTCACTTAGGGCACCCACGGCCGTCCACGTTCAATCTCCAGCCGGAGACCAGTCTCTGGAGAGCCATGGCAGAGAACTCGGAGGGGTGAGCTGAGCAATTGCGTCTGGGACCTCCAATCCCAGCTGGCGTAGGAAGTCCTGAGCCCTGTACAGGTGTGTGCAAGAATATGTGCGACCATCTTTGTGTACCAAAATACGAAATGGGAATCCCCACGAGTAGCGCATATCGTGAGAGCGCAGCAGTTCTGTGACTACCCGCCATTCCCTGAGTTTAGCCAGGGTCGACGGGGCAAGGTCCTGGTAGAAAAGCAACTGACCATCCTCGTACTCCACCTGTTGGTCGCAAGCTGTGCGTAGTAAAGCTTCCCTGGTCGAGAAATAATGTAATCTAGCGACTACGTCGCGCGGTGGTGCGTTCTGGCCTTTCCGCACCCCCAGAGTACGGTGTATCCGGTCGATCAAATATCTAGCCGGTGGCAGTGCGGGTAATAACTTTTTCATAATGCCAGTAAGCGTGGCGTCCAGCGCATCCGATGTCACCGATTCAGGCAGGCCTCGGAGCCTGACGTTGTTGCGTCTGGACCTGTTTGATAAATCTTCCAGCGCCTCCTCTAGTGTCTCCACCCGTGTTGCTAGTGTCTCAGCGTGGTGGGCAAGTGTGTTACCTGGACCTCCGCCGTGAGCGCCCTCGTGTTGTGCGCCAGCTCCTCCGCTATAAATTCTTGCAGGTGGCGGATGTCCTGACGGGTCGCCAGGCCTGAGTCCTGCTCCATCTCAGATGTGTCTGAGCCTGGGGATGGGCTTCTCCCTCCATCTCTGGAGGAAGCGCCGCCATCTTGGGGCCTGGCCACTGTGCGGGTCCGCGGTGTGAAAATCGGCGCTACAAGTGCGCTGTCAGGCTTTTTTGTTTTTTTGGAGGACTTCATGGCTCCTGCTATCTTCCCTTGTACCTCCAGAGCGAAATAAAGAAGATTAAAGTGGTGGTTGTCTCAATTCAATCAGCGGCTACTCGGGAGCTCCAGCAGCACACGTCCTCTCACATTGCCGGCTCGACTCCGCCCCCTTAAAATGCGATTTGAATACATGTTTTATTATAGGACCCAGACAAATTATAAATCTTTTTTATGGCAGACACAGCAGATTCATAATATATTATTATTATATGTATACGTCCTGTCAGAATGCCATAACAAAAAATGTGAATTTGCATTTGCATTTGGATTTCAATCATTTACAGCGTGTAAAATTATTTTTTCACATTTTATCATCATTTTATCATCCGAGCCTTTGTGGCCTCGGAGGCTTGGGGAAGTCCGGATTTGGAGCCAGATCGCGGATAGCACCTAAGGGGTTAAAGAGAGGCATCACTGGAAAGGTCAGACTGTCGAGGAAGTCATACCACTGCGGGACCCCTGGAGAGAGGTAAGTATGGGGAGGAAAACCCCACTGACCGGACACCAGCGGGGACACCATGACGTTCCCCCACACGTCATCCGCAGCGAAAGGGTTAAACAGGCACAACACATTTTTATTTAATTTCTTCAACACCTTATTGTATTTATTTTTATTAATTTTTTTTAAACAAAAGTTTTGATGTCCAATTTTGTTTAAAATACTTTTTTTTTCTTCTGGAACAGAACTTTTAATTATTTGTAAAGGACTTTTTATTATTTAGATGCATTTTTATTGGTTTAAATACCTTTAGAAGAATTGCAGAGTTCCAAATTTTTTTTCTCTCTACAGTTCTGCGGTGTTCGGCAGTCTTCGGCGATTACATTTTCGGTGCACTACGGTGACCCTGCGGTGAATAGTGAATGCACTGAAGGGTCGGCGTAATTGAATCGCCAAAGTGCATTGACGTACAAAGCACCGACATTTCGGTGCTTTGTGAATAGCCCCTATAGAATCACACTACAAAGAGTAACATGCTTTGAAGGGACTGAAAACCACAATGGGGGACTGTGAATACAAACTCCTATATACCTTGAGATATAGTCCCATCTGTTCGATAGGAGGAATGGCGAAAATGTCCTTCTCCACATTTAGGAACTAGGCATTCCATGATGTCTGTTAGAAGCACTGTATGTGGAATGACAAGGGTCGGTGTTTTTAGATTGACACAGGGTGTACTTAGTGATAAAAGGCATTCTAGGCATCATTAGTGTCAGGGTTGCACCTGGCATGTGCCATAGTGGGACGCAAGTTCAGGGGGTCTGGGCCCAGTGTGCAGGGATGCACAGGTGGTACCTTTTGGGTAGTGGGAGATCCAGGCGTAGTACAAGGGGGTAGTCCAGAGAATGGTCAGAGAGAGATCCGAGGTCAAGGGGCTTGTACAGGGCGGTGGTCGGTAGGCAGGCAGGGTCTGGTACACAGTTATTAGGATATCAGAGATATGACTAGGTACTAGCAAGGTTTGACTCTCAATGCAAAAGTCATGTTGGATAGGGGGGGGATTAATTTCCAGACAGGAAGGTCTGGTGTGTGTTTACTTGTGCTTAACTGTGAATGTGCTGGATACTAGTGCTGATCATGAGGGCAGCACTTTTCACATAGCTGTTACCAGGGCTTTTTTTGAGGCGGTATGCCTCATCGCCAGCCGCCCGTTTCTTTTTAATTTTTGACAGCTCCGGTATCGGACTCTCGGAGTCCAGATCCGGAGCTGTCTGGTTGGCGCAGGGACAGATCCAGCAGCTGCCGCGTTCTAATTTTCTACGAGCGGCCGCCTGCATGGATATCTGCCGCTCGCCTGGGATCCATCCACCAGCCAGCCGCGATCTCCCGAGATCACGGCTACCTAGTGGATGGATCCCAGGCTAGGCAATGACTCGGAGGGGCCTGGCAGAGGTGATCTGGGGGCAATATATCCATGTGAGCTGGCCTTGGGCAATATATCCATGTGAGCTGGGTCAATATATCCATGTGAGCTGGCCTCGGGCAATATATCCATGTGAGCTGATGCAATATATCCATGTGAGCTGGGGCAATATATCCATGTGAGCTGGCCTGGGGCAATATATCCATGTGAGCTGGGGCAATATATCCATGTGAGCTGGGGCAATATATCCATGTGAGCTGAGCAATATATCCATGTGAGCTGGCCTGGGGTAATATATCCATGTGAGCTGGGGCAATATATCCATGTGAGCTGTGGGCAATATATCCATGTGAGCTGGTCTGGGGCAATATATCCATGTGAGCTGGCATGGGGCAATATATCCATGTGAGCTGGGGCAATATATCCATGCGAGCTGGGGCAATATATCCATGTGAGCTGGCCTGGGGCAATATATCCATGTGAGCTGGGGAAATATATCCATGAGAGCTGGGGCAATATATTCATGTGAGCTGGCCTGGTGCACTATATATTCATGTGAGCTGGTCTGGGGCAATATATCCATGTGAGCTGGTCTGGGGCAATATAACCATGTGAGCCTGGTCTGGGGCAATATATCCATGTGAGCCTGGCCTGGGGCAAAATATCTATGGGAGCCTGGCCTGGGGCAATATATCCATGTGAGCTGACCTGGGGCAATATATCCATGTGAGCTGGGGCAATATATCCATGTGAGCTGGCCTGGGGCAATATATCCATGTGAGCTGGGGCAATATATCCATGTGAGCTGGCCTGGGGCAATATATCCATGTGAGCTGGGGCAATATATCTATGTGAGCTGGCATGTGGCAATATATCCATGTGTGAGCTGCCTGGGGCAATATATCCATGTGTGAGCTGGGGGCATTATATCCATGTGTGAGCTGGGGCAATATACCTAGAGCAAGCGGCTGGTGCGTCTTCACCTCTGGGATGTAAGACAAACATGTATACAGTGTGCCAGGTTCAACTTCCCTATATGCTATAGTTTTGTTATAACACTAGTTTAACTCTTTATTAACTGTTTGAGACAATTAAGACATATTTACATTAGAGGCAGGTATGTTTTGGAAAAAGAAGAGTATAGTCATAAAAGGCACTTGATATACTCAGGTAATATAATGGTTTATGTAAACGCCCTTACAGTGCAGCAAGTTGTGGCTTGTATTACAAAATCTCACAAAGTTACACAAATATTTTTAATAAATAATACAAAAATATTTTGAAGTTACGTATGTAAAAATATTTTATATTTTACATATGTAATGAACGGTAATCATGGCCAAAAAAGGCCCGATAACCAATATTGTAAGGTACTACCATAAGTGATGCATATATGCAAAGTACCCAATCTATTTACGATCCCAGCAGTCAATTGTTTTATATATAAAATTGTCTGCTAAGATAATGTAATGATTGTGGTTATCAGGCCATTTTTGGCCATGACTACCATTAATTACTTTTGCAATATTTTTGGCTTTGAAAATTATTCCTTTTTTTCTTTTTCTTTCTTTGTTTGGTGTCCTATGGCAACAGACGTGGGGCGGTGCATCATGCACACAGGCTTCCGGTGCCACTGGCTTTCTCTCGTTGTGGGGTCTCAGTCTCGGTATGTGTAACAGGGTTATTCAAAGAGAATCGAAAAGCCACCGCACATTCTGTGACTTTTCGTTCTCTTCAATTCGGTTTGATTTGGCGATCCCATTTCAGCAACCCTGCGGTGTATTCAGCAAGCACCACAGGGTCCCCTAATTGCAGGGAAAAGCTGCCGAAAAGCTGCCGAAAACTCACTGCAAAACGACGGCGAACGCACACCAATACCCGCAAAAACATCTGGATTAACCTGACGAAAACACCAGAAAAACCCGAGCAGGAGCCAATCACACGCAGCGCAGCTGCCGGAAAAAGCCGACACCACAGACGAATGCAGTGAATAAATTAGAAAAACAGTTTGCTTGAATGTGTGAAAAGCGAAACGCTGTTTGCAAAGCAGCTACTGAGTGAAAATGTCTGAAAATAAAAAGGGCTGTTACAGAAAAAATAAGTAAAGTTTAAAAAAAAAAAAGGAAATTTTTTTTTTTTTTAAAAAAATACTGAAAAATGCTTAAAATATCCTATAAAAATGTATCAATGAAGAAACTCTTTACTGCAGAATATTATAATGAACGTTTTATTAGATATTGAATTAAAACGGGAATATTTTTAACGTTGAAGCCTATGAGATTCGCCTGAATAAACCTGCCGAATTAAACCACCGAATGGCAGGGCATTTCGGGAACCTTTCACTGCTGTTTTGTGTTCTCTGAAAAGCCAAAGCATTGCTTCTCTATGGGGATTTCACTGCCCTCGAACAGGCACCGAACAGGCACCGTATGTGCAGGCAATTCGCCAACATTTGGCGAATTGCCTGCTCTCTGAATAGCCGAATGGCCAAGAAAGGTAACCGTACGCTGAATTTCAGCGTTCGGTTCCCTTTTCGGCAGCCATTCGGATCTCTTTGAATTACCCTGTAAGTGTATAAATTTTGTTTGTATTCATTTGTATACTGTCTTGATAAAAGTCCCGTAGGGGACTGAAACGTTGACTTATGCAATAAATGTATTGGTAATTACCATATTAAGCCTCCGTTGTGCACCTCATCTTGGAATAATATATATATATATATATAAAAACAAAATGGGAGCCGGGCACTCAATTCCACGTTGTAATAGATGCGCTGTGAACCAGGTTCTCCAACAGCGAAAAGTTCATGCCCCGGTGCTGAGCTCCCATGGATAAGCATATGCAAATAATCGCAGTGGAGGGAGGCACTCAGGGACTTTTTAAAAAAAAAAAAAGTTTTTATTGAGATTTACATTAAAACTGATGTTTCGGCCCAGCGAGGGCCTTTATCAAGGTACTGTAACATTAAAAAACAGTAAATATATTTTGCAGCTCATGTATTAATAAAAATGTTTTGGTTTTATAAAAAAAAGTCCCTGAGTGCCTCCCTCCACTACGATTATTTATATATATATATATATATATATATATATGTCCCCAGAAACAGCACTCCAGCTTTTGTGTCCATCCAAAAGTGATGCCGTGGTGCTTCAGGAAGCCCCAATAAGATAGTATACGGAACCAAGCAAGGGGGCACTCACGGACTTGTTAAAAAACAATCAATTTTATTAGTTGCTCATTAAAAATCCGACGTTTCAGCTTAGACACGAGCCTTAGTTATGGATCATAATTAAGGCTCGTGTCTGAGCCGAAACGTCGGATTTTTAATGAGCAACTAATAAAATGTATTGCTTTTTAACAAGTCCGTGAGTCCCCCCTTGCTTGGTTTCGTATATATAAATATATATAATAGTTTCTTTGTTATTAATTTTTTAACTCTTACCACTCAGGCTAGGGTCAGACTAACGCATTTTCGCGTTGTCCGTGAAATAGTGCGTTCGAACGAATGGACGTATTTTTTCACGGAGTACGCGATAGCGGTCATACGATGCGCATTTTCGTCCGTGATTTTGTACGGATCATCAATAAAAACCTTTTTTGTGTCTGGACGTTATGTTGGCCGGACATTAGCAGCGTCGGGGGTCTCCTAATCACGCACACACGCCTCTAGTGGACGCAGCGCACTCTGTATGTCAGTACTAGCGGTATCACGTTCTCGAAAAAATGTGTTAGTTTTCCACTTGCGTTGCACGGCTGCGCTTTTGTGCGGCCGTTCTTCATATGCTGCCCGGCATTGGACGTCATTTGCTGCTAACATGGCCGTGATTAAGTGCGGCTAAACGCACGTTGATACTGCGTTAGTCTGACCCTAGCCTTATTGTGTATAAAAAAGTACGAAACAATACAAATGAACCATTGAATATTGTAATTTCCTTAAAGATGTGGCATGGATAATATAAGTGTTCTAATACTGCAAGTTCTGGATAAAATTTTCTAATTCAGAAGAAAGCTTCAACAATTAAATGTTTTTTTTCCTTACTGACAAAGGCAGCGAAAACTGGAGAGACATTTGTTACTGAGAAAATATAACAGCTTTTCTGCTAGTCAAGTAGAAGCTAATGTTAACATGCCTTTTGGTTAAATTTTGGGAAAAGAAAGAGACAACCAGTCTGCTAATGATACTGCTAGCTTTACAGGTTCATTTAGCTGATTGAAGTGAAAACCGAGTGTCAGTCATACCTGCAGCTTGGTGTAGTACAAGCCCCATGCATGAATTTAAATTAGCATTACAGATTATAAAGGCGTATAAAATACAAACGCTTGGATAAAAGGGTATGGGGGATGGTATTGTCGTAGGATGTCAGTGATTTTTTATTTGAGGGAATACATATGAAATTCCTCTGTATTCTACAGACAAAAATCTAGATACATATCACATTTAACCAAACCAACATA
This sequence comes from Leptobrachium leishanense, assembly GCA_009667805.1. Lineage (NCBI taxonomy): Eukaryota > Metazoa > Chordata > Amphibia > Anura > Megophryidae > Leptobrachium > Leptobrachium leishanense. The sequence continues at coordinate 121,371,909 of CM019067.1, read as the reverse complement.
TTCATCACAATTCAGAAATCTCTTAACCCTTTCGATGCTGAGGCGTTTCACACCTCTGTGCTGAGCTCATTTTTACCTGTTTCGCTCATCTTGTTTAAACGTGTTTTGAAGGCTTATTTTAGTATATGACCCAGACATATTATATATCGTTCTTTCCGTCAGATTCGGCAGATTCATAATATGTCATTATTATATGTATACGTCATGTCCTGTCTGTATATTATAACAAAAAATGCAATAAAATATGAATTTTCAATAATTTACAACGTGTAAAGTGTTTTTATTCACATTTTAACATGCGAGCAATTGCGGTTATATTTTGTATGGGGTGCGCTTGTTAAAAAAATTAGAAATGGGATCTCGTTACATTTTTTTGGGGGAAAATTATGCGATTTTTAACAAACGCACCGCATACAAAAATCGTTAGTGCAGCATCATTGTTCACATTATAATTGAAATTGGAACAATATTGCTGCATTAACGAACCAAAAAAAAGAAAAAAAACTTTTTTCACAGTCATGTTTGGTATCGCTGGAACGGCCATGCTCTGGCCGATCCAACAGTACCAAATATTAACCCCTAGCTGCCACGGATCGGGAGATAGGGGGTTCTTTGGAACCCCCTATCTCCACCATTGGTGGCAGTTAGGGGTTAACTCCAGGACTGGCGTCATCGTGCTTTGCACGATGACGCAAGTCCTCAGGGGGAGTTCCCGGAGGCTTGGCCAACATCCAAGATGTCGGTCAGCTCCGAGAAAGGATCACGAACCGGCGCTTTTCGGCGCCGATTCGTGATCCGGCCCCCATGGGGTTAATTCCAGGCACCATTAGGAAGGGCAGGCTGTGTCCTTCCAAACGGTGCCTGGATTAACCCCCTGCACCCCGGCGATCGGGAGGGAGAGAGGTCCGAAGGACCTCCCCCCCTCCCTTTCAGGCGCCTCCTCCGCACACGCGGGGGGCGCCTGAATTAGATGTCATTGCGCCGCCGCGATGACATCTAATTCGGCCACCGGCGGTTCCGGGTGCTGGGCTGACATCGAGGATGTCAGCCCGCACCGGGGGGCACAGCGATTGGCCGGAACCCGGCCGATCGCTGGCCCCAAAGAGAGGACGCGCTCAGCGCGTCCTCCGCACGGAACGCTACCTGCGGGTGGACGCGCTGAGCGCGTCCACCACAGTGAAAGGGTTAAAGGTTGTAATTGAACAGGTAAGTGTCACTGAACACATAAAAATGATACAATTATATACACAAACACTTGGATGACAAATCTGAAAGCAGGGTCAGGGCAAAAATTTGTTTTTGTGCTTCTTACTTATGTTATATTTGAGAAAGGCAACAATCTTATACTTTCTTTACAGGGTTATTCAAAGAGCACCGACATTCCACCGGGTAAGAACCCCCCCAAAAAAACCACTGCAACTTTTAAAACACTTTTTTGCAAAAAAAAACCCTACTGGACGAAAATGCCTGGAAATAATATATAAGGTCCTATGAATAGTAATAAAAAGGTCAGTTACAGAAGAAAGAAACATGATTTGAAAAAACCATTTTTCCCAAAAGATGCCTATAAACTCAATAAATAAAGAGACTTTTTGCTGCAAATTAAAAGAATAGATGGTTTAATAAATATTTAATAAAAACAGAAAACATTTTCATTGAAACCTATGTGATTCGCCTGATTAAACCTGTCGAATGAAAGCACTGAAAATCAGGGCATTTCATTGACATTTCGGTGCTGTTTGGTGTCTCTGAATAGATTAACCATTACTTCTCTATGGGGATTTCACTGCCATTGAAGATCACCGTATTTTGCTGGCAATTCGCCAATATTTGGCGAACTGCCAGCTTTTTGAATAGTCGAATGGCTCCGAAATTGCACCGTACGGGGAAATTCACCATTTGGTGCAATTTCAAAGCTAGTTCGGCTCTCTCTGAATAACCCCTTTTAATTTTTTTAAAAATAGCCGTGCTGTAGGAAAGAGAATTCAGGTAGAGAAGGGCATGTGTGATCTTGGCAGTATATTTATCGTACATGATTTACCATTACTACAAACAAATGGCACAGATCTTTATCTGAGACCTCAGAAGCCATTCTAGCTATTTTTCTACATATTTGTCAACTTATCTGCCATACTGTTATTTGTAGAGATTGTTTAGAACACACAGGAGAGGAGGAACTATAAATTGGGTTATCCACTAACTGCCGTCATTTAGCATTGTTGCAACCATCATAATCATTGGCGATACAGATAGGGAAAATCAAAGATCAGTAGGTGAAGTATCAGCAATGATTTCCAATCTCTGGATTGTAAAAGTATATTGTGGTTACGACAAACGCGATTTTCACTAGTGTTTGAGCAATACAAAACAACAGCAGGTAGTGGATCACCCGCATAATGAAATACTGCAACAAATGTATTCACTATATGTCAAAAGTATTGGGTCACCTGACCATTACACCAACAGGGACTTTTATGACATAGCAGTCAAAATACAGAACATAGCCATTAATGTGGAGTTGGTCCCCCCCTTTGCAGCTATAACAGCTTCCACTCTCTTGGTGCTAGATAAAGAAAGATTGAACTCACTGTTCGTAGAGCCCGATTGCAGATACAGCACGGCCTTGGTGTACAAAGGGTCAGGAAGCAAGTAGCTTAGCAGAGAGGTCAAGTAGAAGCGCTGTCAGTCATTTCTACAGTCTGGACTGGCGGTTGGGATTGGTTTACAGAAGAGCAATCCGGGGTCTTGGTAATAAACAGCAAAAGGTTAATCTGACTGACAGTCTGGGTCATACACAATAAAGGATAGTATAGGAGTGCACGGTACAATTAAGGAGTGAAGAGATTCCGTGGTACAATGAACAAAGCTGGGTCGTTACCAATAATTAAGAGTTCATGGTACAGATAAGGAGCAGGCAGGCATTCAGGGGTCAAGTGACCAGCTGGGTCGGTTACAATAGTCCAGAAGTCGCAGTATAAATAAGGAGGCAGGTATTTGGAGGTTGAGTGACAAAACCGGGTTGGTATCAATAGTCCAGATGGGTTCCGTATTTGCCACCTGTCTGTACCTTTCCTTTTTGGATGACCCCCCCAACCTGATGACCCCCACCCTATGTTTAGTGTTTGAATTCTGCATGCGACATTTTATTTTTGGACTTTCCTACTAGTTTGCAGGTATTGGCTTCTTCGATGGCTGCGGGGACCAGGGTTTTTTACTCCCACTCCCCCCCCCTTTTGGGTGGCAGGACACTGGGTTGGCCTAGGCGAGCCGCTAGAGTGAGCACCATCAACTCTTTTGGCCCTAGATTTTCCGGCCTTGTGGCCACTTCCACAGCATCTTGTTTCCTGTTTAGGCTGCGAAGCGAGGTGAGAATGCCACGCATTTATAGGCGGTGCTCCACCCCCCTCCCCATATATTTTGTTTTCCGCACCTATAAATGGGCACCTTCTCCATGATTGTAGAAGAGAGATGCGTTGGGCAGGTGTTCGGATCGCAGCTGATATTGTGCGATAGGCACGTGTGTATTGTTAGCTGTCTTGCCTTAGGACACTTGCTGGAGCCTTGCACTGAATAGGATTCAAAACTGCATCTCCAAGGTTGCTGAGCAGTGATGGTACCTGTACTCTACCCAAGTGATACATAGGCTTCTTCTTCATCTGTTCAGAAAAATATCACTGGATACACAGGAGACGGTTAGATATTATTGTTATTTGATCTTTATTTACCTACAGTATCTAGATCAGATAAGCACCTTCACATCCATTTTTTTGTAAGTGCAATATAATACTTGCCTTGTCATTTATTTGTTTAACCAATAGCAGCATTTTTTTCCTGTTTACTATATTACACTAGATTTAATTTTTTCACCCACAAATTGTGGAAAATACCATTCCAAACAGAGTGCTTTGCAGAAGAAGCTAATCCTATATTTAAGACTCCAAAAGTAAATTAATCAAATCAAATAAAGAAAATAACAGCCTGAACTGATGGTAACCACAACATGGCTTTTATTAGTTTTTGGATAGTTGAGCTTGTGGTAACAGATTCTGAACATACATTTGAAATTTTACATTCTGGAATCATAATATGATTATCATACGGCACTTAAACCACATGAACAATTAGAAACCATTTCTGTAACATAGTTTACACTTATAATGGAAATACTGTCACCTTGGTCCACTAGTTTGGCAGCTGGTTTGCCATGAATCCTTGATACCTGAAGAATGACCCATAAAAATAAGTTAGTAATATAAAATGTGATAAAGATGACTCACGATGCTGCTATTCTTTGTGCGCCTGTCTAGTAAAGATTGACAAGTCTCATCCGGTAGTCAAGATTGTAATAAACGATTCAAACTGTCACTTTTTATGAGTACCCATGCCTAGATTGTAATTATATCCATAATGTCTTCCTGTAGCTACAATAAAATCATATATGACCAACAAAGTTACTTAAAAGAGCACACATTTACTGAAAACGGAATTCATGCTATTTTCTCTCTCCATCATTACCTGGTCTGTAGCTGACATTTATTCTTCCATACTTGCTGAATGCATCATGTCATCATTTTTTTTTTCCTTTATTCATCAAAGTATCATTCTGCCAGTTTTATGGAAGACCTTAAACACTGAAAGGTAGAAACCAAGAGTTCCTGATGATAAATGGTGATATACTCTGCTTGTAATAAAAAAAAACATACAATTAAACTGTCATCCTCCCCTGAAAAGATGAAAACATTTCTGTATTATTATAAATACTTGAAAAAAAATATTAGACTACTCAAGCTTGGTTTTCAAAGAAGAAATAGAGCTCTGTTAACAGTGAGGACAGTTTGATGTCTATAATGCGAAATGAGTGTGGATCCTCCTTGACCTGAAGATTTCAGTGTTCATTTCCTTCAAGAAAGGGTGCTTCAGAGTAAATGACATTTACCATCTAGCTGAAGGAAAAGCCACCTCGTCTTTTATGTAATAGATACCACAGTAAGCTTGTCAGTAACAAGCACTTTTGAAGGTGTGCTAGACAAGGAAACAAAAGGCTTTAATGGGCAGTTATTTATATTTTCCATCTTGATACTCGTTTCGCTCTTTCCATAATTGACGAAATGTATCCTGCTACTTTAAAAGGGTCATATTTTGCATCATTTCAAATGTTTCAAGTGCTATATGTGTAAAATTCTACTTCTATTCTAGAAGACATCCGTAGATTTATGTCAGAGTACACCTGTCATGCAAAAATGACAAGGTGGCATCGTATACAAAATGACATTTAATTTAAGCATTGCACTAGGCTAATTGGACGTAGATGCACATGTACAGTTATATTTAATATAGAAGATCTAGGTTATAGCAGTCATCCTGCTGACATAAATGTATAAACTGGAACCAAGCCGGTGAGATCCACACAAAACAGTCTTGCATCTCACATGGAATCAGCTGCACTAAGACAATCTCTGATCTAAATGAATCAAAACAAAATAATTTCTCACAATCCCTAATTAAGGACCAAGTGTCTTTAAAGTTCCGTCATTGCTCCTTAAGGGGTTAAAGGCAATATATTAATGAAATAATTGTAACATTCAACACATAGTACTGATCACTACAAAATGTAAAACTCAATCAGGAGATCTTCTACTCCAGTGGCAGATGGTGAACCCTTTTATTTGGGGGAGGGCAGACAGCACCTAGTTAATAAAGCCAAACTCCTTGAAAGATTTGAACCTTTAAAACCAATATTTATTTAAACGATTACATTTCACATTATGTCAGTGGTTGATGGCAACCTTGGTCCTTCTGTTGTTTGGAACTACATTTCCCATAAGGCTCAGCCAACCAAATGAGTGGCTGAGCATCGTAATTCATGATGTTGTTCCAAAATATCCAGAGGGCCAAGGTTGCTGACCCCTGCACTGTCATCTTGTGCCACTCTCTGAATGATTGAGTCCTCTGTAAGTGAGTGGAGGAAGCTCTACTCCAGCAGCCCTTCTAATATCTCCCATCCAATCAACCAAAATGGCCTCCACTCATGTGAAGAGGTGCCAGTTGGGGAAGGAGTTGCAGGAGACTGGGGGTAAAATTTGTTGACTGGAATTTTTATAAGTAGATAATAGCCCAGAACAGCCCAGGCAATGGTTGAGCTTTATACTGTTGCTTATGTGCCAATATTCTTTTTAAGGATCAAATCTCCCTCTATGCTCAGCCAACCTGGAGGCAGATCCGACATGTCAATCCTACATGCAGACTGGCTGAACGGAGATACAGAAGATTAACTATACATTAACTCATAATTCTCTAGTAGTGGCATTTTTCACCTGCTCACTACTTGTTCAATTGCCTGCTGCTCCCTGGCAGGTACTTCACTCCCTTTTTCTGTTTCCTCTGTGTGTGCCCACCCTCTCTATGAGCATTAGCCAATGAAAGCTTTATGCTTAATGAATGGACATTTATTTTAGATGTAATGGGGCAAAACCCACAGAGACAAATAGAGCATATGTAAAATGCTCTCACATTAGTCAGGGGACTCAAAACATCCATATTTATTTTCTAGATCTTGTCATATGATATGCTCAATTAAAGCTATGTTGCTGCCATCAGACAAGGGTGGGAAAACAAGCTTCGCAGTTTCTCCATTTTTTTATCAAATCAGGTTATTAACAATTGCAGTATGATTCCCATTGAATATTTGAAATGTTTTGCCATATAATATTATTTACCTTTTTTGCTTAATATCCTAAGCTTTATTTAAAGGGACACTACCACCAAATAATGAAATGTTTTTATTGTGTTTATTTTATGTTGCTGATATCTTACATGTACTTTGGTTTCCTCTTGTATTTTTAGTTAAGAAAATAATTTACTCTATGTGTCACTGGGTGCATCCATTGTGTGATAGTGCGTGTTGTAAACTGCACCCCACAATGATCCCTATTACACTCTTTGCGAAAATCGATTTTTTTTGCGCACGCAAAAAATGTTAGCGCACGCAAATTAATGCGGTATTAGGATCCGAGCGCATTTTTTCAGCCTTTATTTTTTTTGAGCGCAAATCCGACGCGCAAAACCAGGCGCAAATGACCGTTGCGTGCAGGAATCGGTGGGCAATCAGAATTAAGAACCACCATTTGCTAGGTTTCAGGTTGTTGCGCCTGTCAAAGTCAATCTGCGTATATGTGCTGCAACAAAAATAAAAAATTAAACTATTTACTAATTTTATTGTTTGGGTATGTGTAGAATGTGTAACTGTACTGTGCTGTATTTTTTTTTTTGTGCAGGTTCATTTCGTTTCGGCCAGAACGTTCAGATTGTAAATTAACACCAGGTTTTCAAAGACGTTAAAATGATGCGCGCAAACGTCGTGCGTTTCATTTTGCGCTAAGATTGTAATACCATGCGCGCATACGCGTACTAACGCATTGGCGCTCACAATGTTAAGTATAGGATGCGCCGCGCTGGGTTTGCGCAGGGTCACTCGCGTTGGACGTTAACGCGCATCGTTTGCGGGAACGCCATAATACGACGTTGTGCGCTAATGGTTTTTTCCTCGCGCAAATGTGCATTTGCGTGCACGCATATGCGCTGCGCGAAGAGTGTAATAGGGGCCAATATCTTTACAGCACTTGCTCCTCACTAAGCTCTTGAGCAGGGTCCTCCTCTCTCACTGTTCTCTGTGTGTAACGTGTATGTACTGGTATATTTGTTATTCTGTCTCTCCTATTGTACAGCACTATGGAACTTGTTGGCGCTTTATAAATACTTGTAACTGTAACTCTCAGTCAGGCAGAAGTCCAGAAAACCAATCTATTGACTTGCATTGCATGGAATGTATGCAACTGACATAACCAGCGGGTATCATTGAGTGTTGTCAGTCCAGTATCAGATCTCATTCAGCTGCCATTTATCTTGGGTAGCGTGTACAACACAGTAGACCACCTTGCAGCTTTTGTTTAAACTTGCCATATCTTGGTAAATGCTGCATCATGGGAAAAATCCATAAAATGGAAACAAAGGATAAATACCTAACTTAATTTTTCCTTTTCACATTCAATTAATTCAAAGAAAAAAACCATAGTATGCGCTTTATAGTGGGGTTTTTTATGAGATCTAGTTAAAGCTTATGTTAGTGTTAGTGTTCCTTTAACTTGTTCCAGCCACCTTCTGTTTCTGTATGCTGATGTCAATTATATGCTGAAGAATCAGGATGTAGACAGAAAATAGGTAGTTTAATTTGCTAAAATGCTTATTTTATCAGAGTGGATTAACCCCCTGACTGTTATCCCGATTGTGGCTCGGGGTTAAATTTCACCGCTGAAAGCGGTAACCTCGAGCAACACTCGGGATGCCGCTGGATACATCACCTCTCCCTGCGCTCCCTCGCTGATCCCCGCAGTCTCCTCGCGATCAGAGCATTTTACTTCCTGGATTCCTTCTCACAAGGAGGGAACCAGGAAGTATGAGGTCGCAATCGTCGGAGGAGACTGCGGGGACCAGCAAGTGAGCGCAGGGACAGGTGATGTATCCAGCCCGAGTGTGGCTCGGTGTTACCGCTTCCAGCATAGGAATTTAACCCCGAGCCACCCTCGGGAATACCGCTAGGGGGCCAAAAAAATAAATAGACCGCTTTTTGACACGATATTTAAAAAAAATCAGACCGCCAGGGAGGCTAACTAAGGTTCTAGTTAAATGTAAAAAAATAACTAACACTAAAATGACCCATTTATGTGGATAGTAACAGTACTCATTTGTTGCTTGTTTTTGATTTTTGTGCATTCAGAATTGATTCAGTTTCAGCAATGAGACAGCACTCACCAGCAAAAACCAAGCAACATGGTGCTACCATGGACCCCAGGACAGCAGTTCCCTCATATGTGTAACAGAAGGAGATCCGACACGTGGTCCAAATGTTCAGCTTTATTGGAACAGATGAATTAGCAACATTTTGGCTCAAATGACAAAGGCCAATATTTGGGCTGAAACATTGCAAATTTTCCATTCCAAAAAAGCTGTGCATTTGGACCACACATGTGCCAGATTTCCCTCTCTTTCATAATATTTTTAAGACACAACTATACAAGAGATAAACTCAATGAAGAGAAATAGGTTAAGCAAAAAGATATCACTAGAAGCATGGGCATTGAAGCCTTCATTACAGTGAGTCCTGAAAGCATAGAGCACAGTCCAATCCCAATCCTAAAACCAAATCAATGACCAGAGGGTCTATTCAAAGAAAGGTGAAACGCAGGAGAATGACTGGAGAAGTGAAAATTCTAGGTCAAAATAGCCAAACCAGAAAAATTCTCTCATTTATCTCACTTTCCAAATTCGGTTGTTTGGTCTAGATGTTCTCTTCTCCAGACGGTTCTCCTGGTTTTCACCTTTCTCTGAATAACCCTGTATGTGAAGCAGTGAAATTAAGAAACATAATGAAGAAGTTGTAGGCCAGGGAGTAAAAGGGAGCTGATGGTGCTTTGAGAGGGGAGCTAAGGAGAGGAAGAGAGAGGCCCCCTAGATGTTTATGAACTACAACTCCCATGTGGGAATTGTGGGCATCTGTCACAGTTCCCGGATCCCACCACGCAGTCCTTAAAGCCCAACACTCCACAGAGCCCAAAAGCTACCAACAGGGTAGCCGTAGAAGAATCCCTAACTGTCTGGTCCTTAGAATTGGCCAGGTATACTAGCTAGACAGAAAGAGTTAATCAAAGACAATGTCGTAATACAAAATCAGGTCAGCAACACGGGGGTAGTAAGACGAGCCATAATCAGGAATACAGAGTATAGAATAGTCAAATGGAATAGCCGGGTCGATATCAGTGCAGAAGCGTAGTACAAGAAAATAGTCTAGGGCAACGGAAGGCAGAATAGTCAGAAAACAAGCAGAGGTCAATAACAGGTTAAATCACGAGAGAATTCAGGTACAAGGAGCTCAGGTATGGATAACCACGATCTGGCACTGCTTAGAAGGAACTGTTGGTTTTTAAAAGACCTTCACCAGACCGTGCCTCCCTCTCAAGCAGCACCTCATGCAGCCACCTCCCTGCCTGTTTCAATTTAAACCGGGTGCTGGTGAGCGAGCAGCATCAGACATGCTGCCCTCAAGCACACCGGAAAGGCTGGAAGCCCCCAATGTTACAGCATCAACATCGGGGGGGGGGGTGTGAGTTTGACAGCTCTACATTACAGAAAGAAGCCGACAATTGAAGTAGAAAGTGGTCAGACATAAGAATTTCGTCTCACCCCCCCCTCGCATGTTCTTGGAAGTTAGCATAAAGGTGAATTCCACCCAATAGTCCCATCTTTAGACATGCGCTATTCATTCAGAAGCACAGCTAAAGACATCTCAGATGCGCACCATTGAACATGTCATGACCAGTACTTTATCGTATTTTATGGCCCGCTTCAGACGACCGCACTGTTTGCTGTCCGTTGCAGCTTTTCAAAGGAGTCAATAGAGAACAACACACAAAGCACATGCACACTTTTTCATGCACGTGCAACGCATGTTGCAACGGAAGCCAAGATGGCATCAACGTGAAAAAGCTAGACAGACGTAGAGAAACAACTGCATACAGTTTTTTTTTCTTTTTCTCAACATCAGTCAAAATTAACTGATACAATGTAACCACAATCTCATCAGTTAAAAAGTACGTCTGTTACTGTGCGCACTGTGCGCAGTCAGTGCGCTCGTCTGACCCCAGCCTAATACTTTGGGGGAGAGAGATTTTCTCATTAAAATGTTTTTTTTTTGTCCAGGGCTTTTTATAAACTGTATCATATTAGACAGTAAGATGGAAGAAATACAGATATGACTGTAAATGTCCCATAAATGTTAGACATGAAAATATTAAAAACCATGATAATATGATTCCAACAAGATCAATAGGAAAGTTTAAATTTAACTCAATAATTCTGAGCTATCAATTCAAAAAGTATGAGGATGGGAGGATAGTAAGAAAAAATGGAAAGAGTAAAGAAAGAGAAGACATTTAGGAGATACAGCATTAAGGAAAAGTGCAGAATAAGAACATTAAATAATAGCAACAAAATTATAAAATCACAGTTGTAAAGGATGAGGAGAATCCCACAACATATTCTGGAGTTAGGCTGGGTGGTTAACTGAATGGTTTATTCTAGTGTTTGATATTTTACTTAACTTAAGAAAGTTCCTTTTTTACATTTCAGTTTTCAAAGTGACCCAAAATTCTATACGGACCTAACATGCATCAACAAGAACGTCAAAACTGTCTGAGGTTAGATCAGTTAGCTAAGGTAATTTGGAGATAAAAGTTCAAATAAACTTGTTAATTGATTAAAACGTTTTTTTCCCCAAAAAAGAAGCTAGTTACCATTCTCTGCTTCCCTTTGCCCAAGTGCAGTACCAGTTTTTTCTGTGGCTGGGTTTCGCAATGATTAATCAGGGGTCGATCTAACACACAAGGAGAAAAACAACTATGGGGAGATGGAGCACCAATCCTTAATGTGGCTGATAAAGAAAATATGGATATAAGAATCTATCAGAGTAATACAAAGATAGCGGTAATAGTTAGAACTAGAGCCAGTAATATAAACCAGTCCAATATGCAAGCTGGATCCAAGGGAACCAGAATTACACAAATCCAAAATACAAGCCAGGTCAAGGGGAGCCAGAAAACCACTAATCCAATATACAAACCCGGTCAAGGGGAGAGAGAAATACACTAATCCAATAAACGAACTGGGTCAATGGGAGCCAGAAATACACTAATCCAATATACAAACCGGGTCAAGGGGAGCCAGAAATACACTAATCCTATATAGAAGCCGGGTCAAGGGGAGCCAGAAAAAACTTTTTCCAAAATGCAAGCCGTGTCAAGGGGAGTCAGAAATACACTAATCCAAAATGCAAGCTGGGTCAAACACAGATCAATCAGAGGATGTCAAGCACCTACTAGATATATAATGTCTGACCCCTGTACGCAGATGGGGTATCCTACACTGCTGGTCCTTGAAGTGGCTGGAAATGACTATCTATTGCCACACACAGACAGTAACAAGGTATACACTCATGAAACCGAATCACTAACACCAGGGGTTAATGACAGAGTGGCATTATACACTGAGGAAGGGGCTGTGCCCCGAAACGTTTGTTTTGTGTTTTCCTTTTGTGCACCATTCCTTATTGTCTAGTGTCAGGGGTTGTTATGCCAGAAGAGATTGTCAGCCAAGTGTCAGAGGTCATTATGCCAGAAAGGATCATCAGCCAAGTGCCAGAGCTCGTTATGCCAGAAAGAATCATCAGTCAAGTGCCAGGGCTCATTTTGCCAGGAAGGATTGTCAGTCAAGTGCTAGGGGCTAAGAGCCGGGAGAATTGTCAGACAAACCAGGGTCATACACAGGACAACAGATAGCAATAAACGCAAGTGAGCACTGAGAGGAGTGAAGACCACGTCAGGGCAAGGAACCGTGCTCAGACGTCCAACACGTCTGTCTCTGCTTTTAAAGATTAGTTGTGTATCTCTTAACTGGACAAGCTTCTTAATATTATGTAGCATAATACATGAAGTCATACATTGCTTTTACAAACTTTATTAGCGCAGTCATTCTATGTTCTCCGTGTCACTCTCTGTGTGTATACTCCATCCAGGCAATGTCATGAATTCCGTCAATCCAGAACAGAATGTACACTGCACAGCTTGAGTTGCAATCGGTGTTATGCCCATCAGATAAAATCCCTTGGTATTGCTTTGCCATATTGGCTTTCTAGAAATTCAATCAGCAGCGATGAGTTCAAAATGGCCTGACATTACTCATAAAATATGGCTCTGGTTGTCACACTGTGTAGGTCAGATTTCCAGGGGAATTGGAACTTTGGTAACACACGTAGGGGCTGTGCAACTGATAAACAGGGTTGAAACTTATTAACGCTAATGTGGAGAAACTGTGAAAATGAATATTGCCAAATTAGCTATGAACGTGTGCAATTCCCCTTGTTATCATGAGTAGTGTCTCTGCCAGCAAAGTCAATCATTACTTTATAATTAGGCCTGAAATGTGTCTCTAACAGAAAAGCAGTTTAGTTAAGGCGAAAGGGGTTGCTGTGGAAACTTATTACATTTGGTCCTCATTTGTGTAGGTTAGTGTTGCAGCAGCCTTTATGCTGTATATTTGCAATTGTTTCATGGAAGAAACCTTCTCTATAACCACTGTAAAATATGCGTTGTGTATACCTTGTGTTATGGTGCTGTCTTCCGGCTATGCTATATGTAGAATGTAGTTAAAAAGATAGATCAGTTTTGTTTAAACCTGCATAATTCAAGTGCAAAGTATTAACTGCTTTGGCATAAAATATATATTTTCAGTCCTACAAAGCACTGCAGGGATGTTTCTTATCCAAGTGCTTAATATGTTAAATAAAAAGCAAAGATGCCCTAATCCACCACCGAGACTCATTCGGTTTATATCACAAAAATAACTCATTATTAATAAGGCACATTTTACAAGCATGCATCGGTGAAAATGCTTTTATGGCTGGCCCCAGACTTTTGCAACACAATTTCAGTAAATTTTCTCTTAGAGCCTATGGGAGACATATTTAATGGAGTGCAGGGGACACCAACTGTAAATTACCATCTTACAGATAACTACAAATCTGTCCCCTTTGTTGTTAACTGTGGCAGGATATACTTTGTCTCAATTCGCTGTGTCCTTGTTGGAACAGATGCAGGAAGGATCAGGAACATTGTGTAACCATCAGTACTGTACACAAGATAATATTCTTATTTCTCTTAATATTATTTAACAACTATAAAAGACTGAGTGAAAAATAGTATGACCTTTTACTAAGACAATTTGATGAGGTCAGAAATGTAGATGTTGATTGTAACATGTAGCAGACAAATTACTTGGTTATCCGTTTAAGCAGTGGATCGATTTTTTTTTATTATTTTATTTATTTAAAACTAAGAAATTTGCATTTTGGAGATATTGTCATTTATTGGGTTGGTCTAGAGCAGTGTTAAATGTTTTTGTGACCTCTGTCTCCCAAATAGGTTATTACAGTAAAGAATACATTGGAGATATTCCCAAATATTCCTTACTCTATTATTTAAAAAAAAAATCAGTGGTTCCTGACATTGGTTTTCTGGAAAATTGCTTGGCAGTGAAGGTTTTTTTTAGACAGTATTTTACCAGGAAGGATACATTGAGATTTCTCTTTTTTTCAAGTATGTCCTGGGTGGCGAGTATGTACCGTTAGGTGTCTTGACCAAGGACACTTACTGGAGAGGTGCTCTTGCCGGATTAATGTCAAACATACCAGTATAATGTACCAAAATCAAGTGGAGAAAGAAATGGCACTCAAATAAAAAAGCCACTCCAGATGAAATGTACTGTACTCTATTTCAAGAGAAAATTCTGGACTTGACCAGAATGTGCGATAAACAAGTAATGAAAAAGTGAAAATAAATAATATAAGGCTCTAGGAGATGGAATATCTTACTATAGAAGAAAATAATTCAAACAACCACCCCAAGTTGTAGTAATTGTAGTTTATGATGATAGAATTTCTACCGTTTGCTAGACCTTAGAAGAAAACATTAGACAATCAGTGATGAGTCTTCCTTACACTATGCGGATAGTGGGGTTTTAGCTGCTAAAGTAATAATAGTGAATATTACCAGAAGGATGTTTGAGCAAAAATTCATGAAAAGGCAAAATATAAAAACCACACATCTACATAGTGCTTTATGTACCAATGTATTGAGATAAATAGTGCTCTTAAAGTGATACACTCAAGCCATTGAGTCGCTATGTGCCACTCAAGCATATACACCCAATGGAGAATCAGACCCCTAGCAAGTGATGGATCTCCAAACTATCAATGTATGTGTCAGGATGGAGACAAATAAAGATGGTTAAAAGATTCTGCAAATTTATCAATAACAATGCAATTTACATGAATAAAACACTCAAAATGATGAAGTCCTTGGATGCTTGTCGGTTGAGCTGCAACAAAAAGTGCAATCGAACGTCTTTGGGGTAAGTAGATTTGGCAAAAAGGGGACCAGGCACATCCATGTAGCTATGAAGGTACTTTAGGATAAAGTCGCTTGGCTCTGTGGAGTCCTATGGCCAAGAACAGCTCACAAATACTCTGATGCAGAGGCTGGGTCCGAATAGAATTAGGTGCTGCTAAGGTTTAACGCCTTGCTCCAATATTTCCCTTAGCGGCTCGTGTTAACAACAAAGTAAGAATAGGAGCCTCTGCCCCTTATCAGCTTCCATACCTTTTTTTGTTGGAAGGTGTCAAAAAAGATGAAGTAGAAACAAATATTACGATCCCTGCACATGCACATGGTAAAATGTCCAAAGTTTAGGCAGCAGTGAAGAAATCCTGTGAAACAAAACATATTGCACCACCCCAACTCTCTACTCAACAACCACCAGTATCCAGCCATGGCACGTCCCCACCACAAAAAAAATCACACCTCGCCCTCCTTCTGCAGCTACGATGCTTCGTTTAGAACAATGTGAAAGATTTAAGGACATCTATTTTATACCTGTTGATTTATATAGATATGCACTGTGCTTTTAACACATCAGTGTGAGAATTAATGTTGTGAAGCGTGATGAATCATTTATCCTCCTCAAATATACCTAGTGAAAATGCTCAAAAAGGAAAAGAAAGAGAATAAAAGGGCAAATCGTGACCCAATATGGAGATATCTCTCCAGGAGACAGGCACTTGGGAAATACGTGGTATTCATATTTATTCCTGTGAAATGGGTATGGGGGATTGCTTGCTGTAAATAGTTAGGCCCAGTTACTACCAGACAGGCCAGTAACCCTTTGTATGATTGCTCTCGGCATATTTCCTGTACGTTTCTTTGTTGATATATATACATATATTACATTTTGAACATTTCCCACAAGCAAACTACACCGATGGAGCAAATGAAATTCTCCTAAATGTGTATAATGCAATATATATTGTCCTTGTAATGTTTGTATTTACTGGAGGGTAAAGCAGTAAGCCCTGTGTGTGCACCTTCAGTTGACTCTTTCACTGTTTAAGTGCATTTCAATTAGTACAACCTTTGAACACGCTGATCCTGAGGAAAAAAATTGAATGTTTAAGCCTTCAAAGAAAATGACACAGTGTGAAAGTGCAAGACAACCCTCTAGTGTATGGTAGAAGAATTATTAATGCTACGTCTGTAGAAAATACACTTTGAAGTTTGCACTCTGCTAAACGTGCTACTAAAGGTGAAGCTTTTGATGAGAATCAGTTGAAATCAATCTGCTTTATGCCGTGAAATGATGAAGGTGGTGACGTTATAAACAAGGTCAGCTCCGCCATGTAATCGCTGTGTTAGCACCACAAAGTGACAACAAATAAGGTTTTTTTTTCTGCGTTAAAAAGGGCTGTACACAGGTGCATACACATCTAATACTGAATGCGTTGCTCCAATGTATAGCGGAGGGGGATGCATGCCTTCATTTTTCTAATTATTCATTTAGCATTTTGAACTGAGATTTTTACAATGTTTAAAAGCCTTTGAACATCAAAGAGGTAATTGTAAATAAAAGCATAATAAAGCGTGTGAAGTGCAGCTTCACAACTTTACGAAGTCTGCATTTTCATTAAAAAAGGCCCATTTTAATTGCCTGCGCAGAATGCTTTCATGCAAAGACATCACACAGCTTCACAGACTGAGGTTTTACGTATCTTGCAGAATCAATCAGATACGTACGTGTAAATTCAGACAATATTGTGCCAGTAATTGCGTTGAAGTTATTCATAGTTACTGCAAAACACTTCAGATTTATCTGAAACTTGATGGGTCAGGAGTTTCCTTTCAGATTGCCAGCGTTCCCTTCAAACGAGACGATTAGTGTACATTTTAACACACTTCACAGAACTATTACTTAATGTCTCAGAGAACACTTACATCATGGATCTACTCTAGATAGGCTGTTAAAGTGCCTGGTTATATTGATACTAGGGCCCTATTATGAGTTGAGTTCTAAACTGCTTGTGGAAATACATCTTAAAGCCGGGGTCAGATTAACCCACTACGTGCACCGGTACTGGCGTGTATCCCGGCGTCTGTCTCAGCGTTGTGACGCTTTGACGGGACCGGCCACACGCTGTAGCTCGCGCAAAAATTGCACGCGCTACAGTGGACATGCTGCGGACACGTTGAAAGCCTCCCCATCAAAGCGCTGCGGCGCACGATCGACTGGGCTGCAAAGTGCGCTTCTCCATAGTATCGAGCCTTGCAGTGCTGAGCGCACTAACTGCACTCAGCGAGATGGCCAGACATGCGTCAGAGTGGAAAGAACGTCCACTCTCACAGACGTTCCTTCCTCTCTGAAAAACGCTTGTCTGACTCCGGCCTAATACTATATGCTGTAACTATTTACTGCAAACATAACAGTGTCGTGATTACAAGTCAGGTAAGAGTAAACTTGACCTTCGCTGTAATACAGGTATAGGTAATGCTGATGTAAAGTAACTTCTTTTTTGGTCCCTAGTTAAACACGTAAGAAGTTAGTCCAGTTCAAGCATTTCACTATCAAAACCATGAGTGTATTGTATATACATTATTTTTGCATTGAAAAAATGATAGAATTTAATTTGTGCCTCCTTGTTAAAGCAGGATTAAAGTGTATTTGGAGACACTTAAGGGGTTATTCAAAAAGCACTGAAATTTCGGTGCTCTTTCATTCAGCACACTTTGGTGAGTTCAATTCGCCGACCCTGTGGGGAATTCAGTATTCACTGCAGGGTCCCTGAAGTACGCCGAATGGATCTGCTGAATGCCACTGATAAATCCAAAAAAAAGCATCTGATAAACCACCAAATGCCGTAAAAAACACCAAATTCAGCACACTTTGGTGAGTTCAATTCATCGACCCTGTGGGGAATTCAGTATTCACTGCAGGGTCCCTGAAGTACGCCGAATGGATCTGCCGAATGCCACTGATAAATCTGGCAAAAGCATCCGATAAAACACCAAATGCATCCGATAAACCGTCAAACGCATCGGATAAGGCCCCCGGCACACGAGCGTATTTTTGCCTCATGTGCGCCCGCACTTCCCTGCGTCCGTGGGTTTTTGACGGGGAAAGCCCTCCACCGGACGTGAAAAAGGCCTCCCCGTCAAAAAGCTAAACGGACGCTGAAAGTATACAAAGCGCGATTCTCCATAGGAGGATCGCGCTTTGTACGCTGAGCGCAGAGAATGGAAGGAACGCCCACTTTCACGGACGTTCCTTCCATTCTCTCAAAACGCTCGTGTGCCGGGGGCGTATACTGTCGAGTGTAGCCTCAAACCACCGAATGCAGCTGATGATCCGCCGAACAAACCGCCGAATGGCTCCGATCAGCCACCAAACACCGCTAAAAAAGCCGACCAGCCGCCGATCAGGGGTACAGGAAATAAAACGCAACTTTTAAAAGGCGTTTTAAACAAAAATAATGTATGAAAATGCATGGAAATGCTATATATAAGGTCCTATGAATAACAATAAAAAGGTCTGTTACAGAATAAAAAAACCACAGTTCAAAAAATCTGAGTAGAAAAGTTAGCCAAAAAATGCCAAATTTAAAAAGAAAATTAGTAAAGTGACATTTTGCTGCAAAAGAAAAGAAAAACAGTTGAATAAAAAATTTATAAAAATGGGGATTTTTTTTTACATTGAAAACTATTGGATTTGCCTGTTTAACCTCCCTCTTTAGATGTCAGAATCATTACGATTTTTTTTCTATATATCCCCCTAGTGGTATGTCGAGTGTGGCTCGGGATAAATTCCTATGCTGGAAGCGGTAACCACACTCGGGATGCCGCTGGATACATTACCTGTCGCTGCGCACCCTCACTGACCCCGCAGTCTCCTCCGGTGATCGCGACCTCATACTTCCTGAGAAGGGGACCAGGAAGCAAAACGCCGCGATCGCCGGAGGAGACTGCGGGGGACAGCGAGGGAACGCAGGGACAGTTAATGTATCTCTATCCAGCCCGAGTGTGACTCGAAGTTACCATTTTCAGCGGTGAAATTTAACCCCGAGCCACACTCGGGATAACCGTCAGTGAGGTTAAACCTGTCGAACGAAACAACTGAAAATCAGAGCATTTTGCCAACTTTTTCCCTGCTGTTCAGCATTGATTAACCATTGATTAATATTTAACCAATATTTGGCGAATTACCAGCTTTCTGAACAGCCAAGTTGCCATGGAAATTGCACCCTACGGGGAAATTCACTGTTCTGTGCATTTCGGTGGCAAATTCGGCTCTCTTTGAATAACCCCTATAATTCTTATTTATTCCTCATTCCTTTCCCCTTTTATGACTGCAAAAGAGATGACTGGAATAGCTCCCAGCTTGTCACGTCCCACCGCGGGATCTCGTCGACCTCGGGACCCACCTGGTGCCGCCTTGCGGTCTCGGCCAACGCCTGCGGTGGTCGCGGTAGCGCTGTCCCAACCATGGGGGTCCCTTCCTTCGGCGTTGGGCGGGTCACGCCAGGTTCGAGCAGCCGATGGGGCCTGTCATAGCGCCGGTCTGGAGCTTCAGAACGCCGCGGTGCATGGCTCCCCGCCGCACGACTTGGAGGGGCGTGGCCCAAACCGGTGTGCGGATCAGGAAGCTCCTAATAACAGGTTGGGGGGCGTGGCTGAGTCCTTGACAGGCAGAAGCTGGGATCGCCCCCAGGGTGAGCCTACCTCCCAGGTGAGAATCAATAGGGAGGCGAGTCATCACAGTTCAGAGGGGCGTGACCACCCCAGCTGCCTATATATACTCAGACCTTGCAGACCATCATTGCCACGGCGTCGCTTCTCTTAAGGAGTTGAATTCCTGCACAGCAAATTCTCTGATATCCCTATCGTGTACCAAACCCGGAATTATTCTCGACACTGCAATTGAATTCTCCCTATCGTGTACCTCGCCATTGCTTCCAGCAACACCAAAAGACCTGGGAGACCACGGAAAACAACTGTGGTGGATGACCGAAGAATTCTTTCCCTGGTGAAGAAAACACCCTTCACAACAGTTGGCAAGATCAAGAACACTCTCCAGGAGGTAGGTGTATGTGTGTCAAAGTCAACAATCAAGAGAAGACTTCACCAGAGTGAATACAGAGGGTTCACCACAAGATGTAAACCATTGGTGAGCCTCAAAAACAGGAAGGCCAGATTATAGTTTGCCAAACAACACCTAACAAAGCCTTCAGAGTTCTGGAACAAGATCCTATGGACAGATGAGACCAAGATCAACTTGTACCAGAGTGATGGGAAGAGAAGAGTATGGAGAAGGAAAGGAACTGCTCATGATCCTAAGCATACCACCTCATCAGTGAAGCATGGTGGTGGTAGTGTCATGACGTGGGCATGTATGGCTGCCAATGGAACTGGTTCTCTTGTATTTATTGATGATGTGACTGCTGACAAAAGCAGCAGGATGAATTCTGAAGTGTTTCGGGCAATATTATCTGCTCACATTCAGCCAAATGCTGCAGAACTCATTGGACGGCGCTTCACAGTGGAGATGGACAACGACTCAAAGCATACTGCAAAAGCAACCAAAGAGTTTTTGAAGGGACAGAAGTGGAATGTTATGCAATGGCCAAGTCAATCACCTGACCTGAATCCCATTGAGCATGCATTTCACTTGCTGAAGACAAAACTGAAGGGAAAATGCCCCAAGAACAAGCAGGAACTGAAGACAGTTGCAGTAGAGGCCTGGCAGAGCATCACCAGGGATGAAACCCTGCGTCTGGTAATGTCTATACGTTCCAGACTTCAGGCTGTGATTGACTGCAAAGGATTTGCAACCAAGTATTAAGAAGGGAAAGTTTGATTTATGATTATTATTCTGTCCCATTACTTCTGGTCCCTTAACAAGTGGGAGGCACATCTGCAAACTACTGTAAGTCCTACACCGTTCACCTGAGTTGGATGTACATACCCTCAAATTAAAGCTGACAGATCTGCAGTTAAAGCACATTATGTTTGTTTCATTCCAACTCCATTGTGGTGGTGTATAGAGCCAAAGATGTTAGAATTGTGTCAACGTCCCAATATTTCTGGACCTGACTGTACATACTAATGGTTACCCCCTTGAGATTTTTTAAATGATGGTAAATGAGTGTTTTTATGACGTTCTAATAAAGGTTATATTTTAATTGTTAGTGTTTCCTCAGTGTTGGAGGATAATTTTTGTCAATAAATTTTGGTGTTTAACCCTTTCGCTGCTGAGGCTTTTCCCGCCCCTGTGCTGAGGTCATTTTTTACCTGTTTTGCGCATCATGTTTAAACGTGTTTTTAAGGCTTATTTTAGTATATGACATCGACATATTATATATCGTTCTTTCCGTCAGACTCGGTAGATTCATAATATGTCATTATTATATGTATACGTTATGTCATGTTTGTATATTATAACAAAAAATGCAATAAAATATGTATTTTCAATAATTTACAGCGTGTAAAGTGTTTTTTTCCACATTTTAACATGCGAGCAATTGCGGTTATATTTTGTATGGGGTGCGCTTGTTAAAAAAATTAGAGATGGGGTCTCGTTACATTTTTTTTTGGGGAAAATGACACCATTTTTAACAAACGCACCGCATACAAAAATCGTTAATGCAGCATCATTGTTCACATTATAATTGAAATGGGAACAATATTGCTGCATTAACAAAACAAAAAAAAAAAAAAAAAAGTGTTTATTTTTTTTTTTTTTTTTTTTTTTATTTTTTTTATTTATTTTTTTTTTCTTTTTTTTTTTTTTTTACAATTTTTTTTACTTTCATGTTTGGTATCGTTGGAACGGCCATGCTCTGGCCGATCCAACGATATCAAAATTTAACCCCTAACTGCCACGGATCGGGAGATAGGGAGTTCATTGGAACTCCCTATCTCCACAGTTCGTGGCAGTTAGGGGTTAATGCTAGGACTGGCGTCATCGTGCTACGCACGATGACGCCAGTCCTCTGGGGGAGTTCCCGGAAGCTTGGCCGACATCCAAGATGTCGGCCAGCTCCCGGGAAGGATCGCAAATCGGCGCTTTTCAGCGCCGATTTGCGATCCAGCTCCCCAGGGGTTAATGCCAGGCATCATTTGGAAGGGCAGGCTGTGCCCTTCCAAATGATGCCTGGGTTAAGCCCCTGTGAGCCGCCGATCGGGAGGGAGAGAGGTCCGAAGGACCTCCCCCCTCCCTTTCAGGCGCCTCCTCCGCACATGCGGGGGGGGCGCCTGAATTATGTGTCATCGCGGGGGCGCGATGACACATAATAATGGCGGCCACTGCTCCGGATGCCGGGCTGACATCCAGGATGTCAGCCCGCACCGGAGGGGCCAGCGATCGGCCGGAACCCGGCCGAACGCTGACCCCAATGCGAGGACGCGCTCAGCGCGTCCTCCGCATACCAGCGGCAATGCTGAGGACGCGCTGAGCGCGTCCTTAGCATTGAAGTGGTTAAGCACTAGTGTCACTGTCCCAATATTTCTGGACCTGACTGTATTCTTTTTATGATTCCAATGATTTTGAATCCCCAAATACAAAATATCTGAGCATTTATATTATCTATCCCAATCACATTTATTATATTTGACACAAAGGTCATTTTCACCTGAACGCTAATACAGCAGACTCTGTTTGAAACCGTGCAAGATAAGGGACACTATCTAGAGCAGTGTTTCTCAAACCTGTCCTCAGGACCCTCTAACAGACCAGATTTTGCAGATCATCTTGGGGAAAAGTAGACGGAATCCTGCAATCACTGAGCAGCAAATCATATCATCTGTGCTGTGCGTCAGATAACTGGCAAACCTGGCCTGTTAGTGGGTCCTGAGGACAGGTTTGGGAAACACTGATCTAGGGCCATGTTACATTCCTAACACTAACATTAGTGCTCAGCTGTGTCAGCGTTAACATTAGCTTTTGTTCCTTCCCCTAGCGTGGGCCAGAAGAAGCAGATCAAGGTGATGTTCTCGCTGCGGATGAGAGGTGAGTATGTGAATTTTTTGTTTTTTTTATTTTTAGCTGGTGATAACTGATTCCGCAGAAGCAGTATCCGTTAGCACCAGGTCCTACCTGTGTTTAACTTTTGAGTTAACCGCAGCAGGAAAGTAATTACTGTTAGGACTTTGTAATCCTAACACTAATTAACTCTTTGCTCTCCCCATGTTAAGCATAGGGAGCACAAAGTACAGTAAGCTTGCGTTGAAAAGCACAAGCTCCGAATCGCTAATGAGTTTTTTAACACATTAGCGTTCGAAACGTTCGAAACGTTTCGAACGCTAATGTGTTAAAAAACTCATTAGCGATTCGGAGCTTGTGCTTTTCAACGCAAGCTTACTGTACTTTGTGCTCCCTATGCTTAACATGGGGAGAGTAAAGAGTTAATTAGTGTTAGGATTACAAAGTCCTAACAGTAATTACTTTCCTGCTGCGGTTAACTCAAAAGTTAAACACAGGTAGGACCTGGTGCTAACGGATACTGCTTCTGCGGAATCAGTTATCACCAGCTAAAAATAATAAAAAAAAAAAATTCACATACTCACCTCTCATCCGCAGCGAGAACATCACCTTGATCTGCTTCTTCTGGCCGCCGGGAGCAGAGAGAGACTGGGGGGGAATAAAGTCCCCCAGTCTCCCTCTGTGATCACTCTACCAACCTGCAGGATCTCGCCTCCTGCAGGTCATTGACTGGCAGCAGAAGTGTCAATGGAGTCCTATGGACTCCATGGAGGGGATGCTCGCGGCAGCGTTTAGCGCTGCTGCGAGCATCCCGAAGCTTAGAACAGCGTTACAGGCAGGCTGCCGGATTAGTGTCTGCCCCGTAATATCATGCTAAAACGGGGACACTAAGGAGAAACCTGCAGACGCGTGAAGATCATAATAGGGCCCCTAGAGTTTAGAACCTTTCATCTCAGCAATATGTCAGTAAAGAATTATTATTATTATTATTCTTTATTTATAAAGCGCCAGCATATTCCGCAGCGCTGTACAATAAGCACAGTATAGACAGGGTTACAATACATTGAACAACATTTGACAAACAGTACAGGAGGAGATGAGGGCCCTATTCCCGTAGGAACTCACAATCTGGGAGGGTTGGGGTTGGAAACAGGAGGAGAGGACTGTAAGGTGAGAGTGATTGATGGTTGCGTCAGTGAGTTGGGTGGTAGGCTTCCCTAAATAGGAATGTTTTAAGGGAGCGTTTGAAGGAAGAGAAGTTAGGGGAAAGTCTGACAGTACGAGGGAGAGCGTTCCAGAGAGTGGGGGCTGCGCGTGAGAAATCCTGCAGTCTATCATGGGAAGAGGTGATGCGGGGAGAAGCTAGGCGCAGGTCACTGTTTGACCTTAGGGAGCGGGCTGGGGTGTATTTGGTGATTAGTGAGGACAGGTAGTGGGGAGCTGAGTTAGTGAGGCTTTTGTAGGTAAGGATAAGGATTTTGAACTTAATTCTGCAGTGGATGGGGAGCCAGTGAAGGGACTCGCAGAGGGGAGCGGCAGAGACAGAGCGGCGGGTGAGGTGAATTAGCCTGGCGGAGGCGTTCAGGATGGATTGTAGGGGGGAGAGGTGGGACAGAGGGAGGCCAGATAAGAGATTATTGCAATAGTCGAGTCGGGAGATTACCAGGGCGTGTATGAGTTGTTTTGTGGCGACAGCGGTAAGAAATGGCCGAATTCTGTAAATATTACGCAGTTGGTATCGGCAGGAGGAGGAAAGAGACTTGATGTGGGGGATGAAGGAAAGAGCAGAGTCAAGTGTAACTCCAAGACAGCGAACTTGGTTTGATAAGAATAACCAAATACACTAAAAATGAAAACATCTTTAACTATCTAAGAATACCAATCTTCATGTAATATCTCTATTTCACCCTACTGTTAAATGTTATCTATGCATCTCATGTTTCAAATAAATGTGAGTTTTTTCCCGAAAAACCACTTGGCAGAGAAAGTGATGGATTTGGTACACATTTTCCCATCATTTGCTTTATTTCTTCATTTTGCCACTTGCACTTACTGTCAGGATTTTGAAAGCAATATAATTATTCTGTTAATACACTCAGATTGAGAATATCCATGGACTGGTAATGACTCCATGAACTCTGTATTGCGAGCAGCATTTTGTATTCCCCATGCAAAGTATAGGATTAATAAACGTAAAGAAAGCTCACAATGACGCTGTCGAAGTTTTATATCTAGTATTGTACTTTTAGAATGATCCATAACGGTTACAGTTACGGTTACATATTTTTATAAAGCGCTAACAACGGTGGAGAGGGTGGCGCAATCTGCCGCTTCATCTTGCCAGGGGAGACTGGGAACAGATAATACCCAGTGTACCTTTGAACGTCATCTTCTGCTCCTGTGTGATCCCATGAGTGCGAGCTTGCGCAGTGCTTGAGGCAGGGCTCCATGGAGTCTTATGGGTTCCAGGAGCCGATAACAGCAGCGCCACCTCTGAAGGTATCAGTCTGTGCCTCTGTTTCATCCCGAGGCCTCCTACTAATAAAAACAGCTGGATCAGAAATAGGTAAGGCAAAATGAAAATGGTAAGAAAAATCGGCTAGGGACAATTTTTTTCCTTACCAGCTCCATTTTAGTATCAAGAGGGGAAAAGGGCCCTATTTTGGCCCTAGAAGATTTCAGAAGAAATACGTTTATTCTTATTTTTTCCTCAAGTTGAAGTTATTAAGGCTACTTTAAGATCTCTAGAAAGAACATTTCTACTATGGGGACACTTGGGTGCTCCTGCAGATACCATCAAATAGCAATTCTTTGATTAGTATATGCACTGCATGATATTCTCTGTTTAACCAAACAACGCCAGTTTTTTTAATCTAAATCGCCAGTTTTCACATTGTTTTTGCTGAGTTGTTCTGACATTCACTTGTTTCCAGTCTTTATAGGTAGCATGGATATTCAGTAGCGGTGCACAAAATGTTTAAGCTTTTCTTTAATAAATAAAATTAATTAGTGACTGCTGCTTATGGACACCACACATGTAGGATAAAGAGGGATATGATACAATATTATTTTTAAATATAACTACACATAGAGCAGTTCTAAAAATAAGAATATCGATATCAAATTGTAGGTGGGTTGTAGGTAAGCCTTTAACTCTTATATTATTTTTGTATGGGATTTGGGGTACAGACCGATTATCGGCTTTGTCAATTGTCGGTAGCCGATATTTGTAAATTGCTGTTAATTGGTATTGGCATTTTATTTGCCGATACTGCTGATAATTTGCCAAGGCGGCTCACTGCAGCCATGACACGTCAAGTCCCACAACTCTGCGCTGATCTGCACCTTTCCTGTAGAAGACTGATATCTTGGCTGGCAGCCCTTGTTCTTGTTCCCCTGCCCAATGTTGGTATTGCACGTGAGCGATGACAACTGAAATGGGGCTTCCCTCCCATCTCTCAGGGAATTCCCGACACAGAACATACAGGAGGTTTTTTTGACCCCTGTATCTCTGGTACCGTATGTCCTACAGCAGGGGCCAGTAACCATGGCCCTCCAGTTGTTTTGGAACCTCTGATGAAGTTCTATCAACTTAATGAACAGCTGAACATTAGAGATGTAGTTTCAAAACATCTGGAGGGACAAGATTGCAGACCCTTTCCTACAGGGTCATTGCAGAGCCTAAACATGGCCATGTTAAAATAAAAAATAGCTTAAATAAAAATATTTTTTTATTAAATTGGATAAATGAAATTGTCATGATGCAATGTTTAAAATTGTGTTAAACACTATCAGGGTAATTCAAAGAGAATCGAAAAGCCACTGCACGTTCTGTGACTTTTCGTTCTCTTCAATTCGGTTCGATTTGGCGATCCGATTTCGGCCACCCTGCGGTGTATTCAGCAAGCACCACAGGGCCGCCGAAATGCAGTGAAAAGTCGCCGCAAAACCGCCGAAAACTCACCACAAAACGAGGGTGAACGCACCCCAAAACCCGCATAAACATCTGGATTAATCCGGCAAAAACGTTGGAAAAACCCGAGCACGAGCCAATCACACGCAGTGCAGCCGCCGGAAAAAGCCAACCCCGCAGATGAATGCAGTGAATAAATTAGAAAAACAGTTTGCTTGAATGTTTGAAAAGTGAAACACTGTTTGCAAAGAAACTACTGAGCGAAAATGTCTGAAATTTACATATGAGGTCCAGGGAATGATAATAAAAAGGGCTGTTACAGAAAAAATAAGTAAAGTTAAAAAACAAATCTGAAATAGTTTTTTTAAAAAAATCCCTAAAATATCCTAAAAAATCTATAAATAAAGAGACTCTTTACTGCAGAATATCATAATGAACGGTTTATTATGATATTGAATTAAAACGGGAATATTTTTAACATTGAAGCCTATGGGATTCGCCTAAATAAACCTGACGATTTAAACCACCGAATGGCAGGGCAATTCGGCAACTTTTCCCTGCTGGTTTTTGTTCTCTGAATAGACGAAGCATTGCTTTTCTATGGGGATTCACTGCCCTCGAACAGGCAACAAACAGGCACCATATGTGCAGGCAATTCGCCAGGATTTGGCGAATTGCCTGTTCTCTGAATAGCCGAATGGCCAAGAAAGGTAACCGAACGCTGATTTTCAGCGTTCGGCTCCCTTTCGGCAGCCATTCAGATCTCTTTAAATAACCCTGATTCAGTAAATGGCATAATGTCAGATTTGTGTTGTTTTTTCACAACTTTAAATGTACAGACTATCGGCACCAGATCTTGGCTATCAGCCAGAAAGGCTGACGATAATCATTATTGGTATCGGCTCTGAAAAAATGATATTGTCTATCCCTAGTTTGGAGTTGCCTTGTACAATTATTTTTCATGGAGAAGCCCAGAATATTTTACTTGGCGTGTGCGTGTCCCTAATGTTGCGATATTTTGTTTAGAATAAAAGTCAGCTATGAAACACAATGGAGCATTTAACAACAAAACAAGCATCAATGCAGTTGACTTTGGTTTCAACTGGGATATTATTATTAGTTACATATGTTTTGGAAGCGAAGATCTATAACTTATCATAGGTTGTACAACAAAGAAATGGGTGAGCGAGCCTCTCAGATAAAGCAGCTCTTGTTGAAGGCTTGTTATGACATTTAGTGACATTGTTATGTTATGACTGTCAGCTAATCTCCTTCTGAGAATACTCGCTTGAGTCTTTGTTTCTTCGTTTGATATTTTGCCTTGCTAAGACGATATTCTTTAAAAAAAAAAAAAGATTTAATGACAGTAAATTATGCCTACAAGTAAAGTTTACCATATAAAACAGCAATTTTAGCTGAACAACATTTTGAGCATCGTAATTTTCATTTATGCATTCTGAGAGCGGCTGCCAGGGATTTGAGAGCGGTGCCAGCTCAGTTTACCATGTGTGCTTTTTTATTGGTCTATGTAGTACATCTCACACATTTATTGCCATCAAACTGCATGACCCTTCATTTGAACTTTGCTCTGCAAGGGCGTATAAAAAAGTGTGCTATTAAAGAAAGAAAATATTTTCTGATATCAATTGGATTTTTCTTTCTCCTCTGCTACAAGCAGACACACAGCGAGCACAATATTGGTGGTTTATATTTGTTTTAAAACCATCCTTACTCTTCATGACAGATTGTTGAACACAAACCTAGTCTTTCCTTTAAAATTTTCACTCACTATTCCTGACTTTTGAATGACATGATCAATTAATGTTATTGCTCCTCATTAGTGTTCTGGCAGTATATCCAGTTACATTGTATCTCCCTATAATCTATCAACAAATGGTCAGAGATTTGGAGTTCTATTTGTTATAAAAAATAAACTAAACAGAATAGAAATCCAATTGATTATTTCTTTTTACAGATATGGTAAATATATATTCTGAATAATAGACACAGGAGCACATGTGTTCAAGTTGAAATTCGTTATTTTATATATTTCTTAGATAATCCTTTCTTCATGGTGCTAGCAAAAATTTCAGGCAAATATCCCTGTCAAAAAAGCAACCCTCCTACAGGTGTTTCTTTTTCTCCTATTCATCCCTTTAATGCAGACCAGTATGTTGGCTTTGATGGTAGTGGGCTGACATCACTAGTTTGTGGCTTATTCAGGATAACAACTGGAGTCTTTAATCCCTTCAATATCAAGATCAACTACACTTGATCCGCAAGGCATCTCCTGGTGCCCCAAAATCGAGTTCCACAGGAACACCAAAAATAATTTTGTTTACTGCAAATAAATTTCATTTGCATTTGGGCTTCAGAACATGCTCCTAAAGTTTTAGCACCATGGGCATGATGCTCGAGGTGCTAACACTTTTTAAAACCAGCTGGGAATGTGTCTAACTGCAATCTCCCCACCTGATCCTGTACGGAGACCAGAACTACTGTAACTTCATTTGGCCAGTAGATGTTGACATCTGGCTGCCAGACAGGTTATACAGTAAGGACTATATTGGGAATATTCCCAAATATTGCTTACTGTATAATTAAGAATGATTTTATGAAAAAAATGTTGGTTCCTGACAGTGGTTTTCTGGAAAATCCCATAGTAGTGAAGGGGCTAAGCGAATAGCTGGAGTCGCTAAGCCTTTAGTTTCTAGAGCAGTTGGTTGCCACTGTCCCATAACATAGAATCGTCACTTTTCAGTAGGCTGCACATTTTATTGTCACCTTCTCCTTGTGACATCACTAGTTGAAATTTTGTTGCTAGGGTAACACATTACTTCACTTTCAAGTGCACCTGTACTGGCCAGATGCACTCTGCCTGCAATATTCCATCAAGAGGTGAATATTATGTGGGTGGAGCTTATTAAGGATTAGAGATGTGCGTTTTGTTTCATTCTGAATCAAAGTTTGGATGAAATTTTTCTGATTCATATTTCGGAAGAGCTTCCGAAATACGAATGATTTCCGTCCAAAATGGTCCGAAAATTGAACGAAAATGAATTGTTTGGGACCGAAACGAATTGGTATAAAAATACTTGATTTCGCTTTTAGAGATCAATCTGTTATTCTGTTTCACTTAAACTTGGCACCACGTCCCTGTCCATTGGCTGTGGTGCTGAATCTGTTGTATTCAGCACCGCAGGCCATAGACAGCACCATGTGCATTTCGGTGAGATTCAGCAGCCGTGAAGTTCCCCATGGAGCCCCATGGAGCTGCTATCCATGGTGCTGAATAGGTTTCAGCACCAAGAACAGCTGCTGTCCATGGTACTGAATAGGTTTCAGAACCAAAGAAAGAGTGGATTAAGTATCTTGTAGTTTTTAACTTAATCTAAGTAATAATTAATCCATTTGACATTCTGAAATAACTAATAAAAACAATAAATGAAATAACTAATAAAAATGAAATACGAATTGTTCCGAAAAACAAATTACCAATAAAAACGAAATAATGAATAAATCCGTAATACGAATTACCAATCGTCTGAACTAACGAAACACGGTAACATAACGAATGCACTGAAACTAATTGAAAAACGGAAGTAATCGATCCGAAACTAAACAAAACAATTTTTTTCGTTGTGCACATGTCTATTGAGAATCATTGGTCATTGCTGTACAATTGTCACTCATTGGTGATGGCAGCTAGCTGACAGTCCATTGGCAGGATAGTGTGAGCACTGAGAGCTGTGTTACAATATGACGCTTCCACTCACAGCTGTGCCTCACTCCAACGGTATGACACACAGAAGTGAGTGACAGAGATTTTTTTGTAACTGGAAATTACTCGGTTTTTATTTTTAATGGTGTACAAGTTTTAGCAATAAATGCCAACACATACAGATGGTGTGATTCTGTGTCAAATACGCCCACCTTCCAGTGGGTGGGCATGACAAGTGCATATTCTCACAAGTCAATATAACAACCATAACAATCCAAAGACGAGGTATTTTATGTTACTTCTCAACTTGGAATAGCAAGTGAAAGAGAAACAACTGAGAGATTCATAGGAATAAATACTGTGCTTCATGCAATCAGTACTGCTTTATTGTGCTCAACTTGGAATAGGGCCAACGACTTTTAATGGATCATTATTATAAGATATGTCCTTGTAGGAACGCAACTAGTACCAGTTCATACATTATTTATCCGTTGATAAGCCACAGTTGCCAATACTCTGAAATAGAACTGCATATGTCGTTATGTGTTCTGTGTTTTGGGGCTGTGGTACATATTCCAGCGTTGAAGGGACTTTTAAATAAGAATTTTTATATCTGTTTATTTTGCTTCAAACATCTGGACTTGATTTTGTTTTATATGTCCTTTTTTTATAAGTTGAATTTATGACTAAATGCCCGTTAAAATATAAAGAGACATGAAGTAAGGTGTGTACGTGTATATAAAGGACACACTTTCAGCTCGTTTGCAGTGGGAAATAGTAAAATCGATGTCCATAAAAGCTCGCAAATGCAGACTAAAGTGTTCAGGGACACTGTGTGTGGTTTGACCATTTCTTTTTCTTTTTGATGTTCCTAATACAAGCGGCTCTCTTTGACTTCTATTGCCTTGATGTCCTGCCAATATGCTGTAGACCACAAGGGCATTGTAGAAAATGTTGCAGCTGATAGATTGCTCAGTCGCAAACGTCTTTCTTGTATTACTGGATTTGAATCATTTAACACGGTTGTACCTTTTTCCACTTACTGCATTTCTGGAAAGCTTAAAATTCCACTCTTATTTTACACAATTGATGGCTCTTAATGTTTCTTAGAAATTTGTCACAATTTTTACATAATTTAACGCAAACATATTTCATACAAAATCCAATGATAAGTATATTTTGGAGCATCTACAACAAAAAAGCCCCCCCCCCCTCCACAAAACAAAATTCTATGCAAGTTAGAGAGATAGGGCCCTATTCCATAGTTAGTGCTTGTCACGGATGGGCCGGTACTGGGGCGCCTGGCAGCAGATTCCTCGCTGCTCGCTGGCCAGGCGCCGAATGATAACGCTACCGGGCGCGCTCACGTGGGACGCCGGGGGGCGGAGCCTGGCATTGTGACGCGGAACCGCAGGGTTTAAAACCCGGCTTCACTAGTTCGCCGGTGCCCTGACGTGGTGTTTCACTTCCCGCAGAGCTCTTGTGTTTTTGGCTTAATATCTGTGTCTGACCTTGCTTCTGGAAATAACCATTCTGTGTATGACTCCTGGCATTGGCAAACGAACCACTCTGTGTATGACTCCTGGCATTGGCAAACGAACCACTCTGTGTATGACCCC
This sequence comes from Leptobrachium leishanense, assembly GCA_009667805.1. Classification (NCBI taxonomy): domain Eukaryota; kingdom Metazoa; phylum Chordata; class Amphibia; order Anura; family Megophryidae; genus Leptobrachium; species Leptobrachium leishanense. The sequence goes on along the minus strand of CM019067.1, from coordinate 121,339,691 downwards.
TGGCATTGGCAAACGAACCATTCTGTGTATGACCCCTGGCATTGGCAAACGAACCACTCTGTGTATGACCCCTGGCATTGGCAAACGAACCATTCTGTGTATGACCCCTGGCATTGGCAAACGAACCACTCTGTGTATGACTCCTGGCATTTGCAAACGAACCGTTCTGTGTATAACCCCTCGTATTGGCATTTCCTCTGTTCTTGGTTCTGCCCTTAACGTTGGTACCGAGGTCAGTCTATGTGGCACCCTAAGCACACATCAGATTACCTCTGTTATAACTAAGGTCCTAGGGAGAACATATACTCTAGTCTGTACCTCTGTCTGGTGTTTCCCTTTGTTTATCTATTGCCTGATTAATTATCTATCTAGCTTTACCGACCATTCAAGGATCGGAAGGGTAGAGAGCGGTCTACGAAAAAGGACCACTATCTTGGCAGTCAGAGGGATTCGTGACAATACTCTATTCTATACCTCTGTCTGGTGTTATCACTTGTTTATCTATTGTCTGGTTAATCATCTATCTAGTTTTGCCGACCATTCAAGGATCGGAAGTGTAGAGAGCGGTCTACGTAAAGGGACCACTATTTTGTTAGTCAGAGGGATCCGTGACATTACGTCAGGGCCAATGGATCCCGCAGACCTCTCTAACCAGTTGGCACGTATCGCAGCCAGACAAGAGGAACAGGACCATAGGATGGACCAGATTTCTCTCGCTCTGCAAACCCTGTTAAATCGCTCCAATACAGGTACCACAAACCCTCCAGATCCAGTATTACCTAGGGTCAGTCCGGTCTCCCCTGAAGGACATAGGCTTAGTATGAAGGCACCTCTACGCTATGACGGTACACCAAGCCTATGCCGGGGTTTTCTGACTCAGCTTGAGATCTTGTTTGAGAACAACCCAGGGTCTTGTATGTCTGATAAAGCCAAAGTAGGATATCTGATTAATCATTTAACAGAAAAAGCTTTATTGTGGGCTACGCCGTTGTGGGAAAACAAGAAACCCATCATCTATGATTATGAGGGTTTTACCTCCGAGTTGAAACGTACCTTTGATCCCTCTAGAAGGGCTACCAATGCGGGTAGATCCTTGTTTCACATTAAACAAGGTAATAAGAGGGTCGCCGAATATGCCATAGAGTTTAAGACTTTGACTTCAGAGGTACTTTGGCCGAACGACGTTTTAACCTTAGCCTTTACCGAAGGTTTGAACGAGGCTTTTATGTTTGAGCTGGCTCCCTTAAAATTACCAGAGAATCTGGACCACCTGATAGATTTTTGTATAGCCATGGACGATCAAATTAGGGAAAGGAGACATCCCAGAGACAGACCCAGAAGGGTCTTGCCTCCTTTACCCTCATTACCCAGACACACCAGTACCTCTGGTAACCCTGAACACGCAAAAACCGATTTGCCAGTCGTTGAACCTATGCAAATAGGAAAAACAGGTATTTCGGAAGCTGAAAGAGCTCACAGAAGAGAAAAGGGGCTCTGCTTTTATTGTGCAGGGGCTGATCATTTCCGCCTTCAATGTCCTCAGAGACCCAGGGCCAACAGAGGGGAGAGTGGCAAATCGGGTCAAAGAACAGCCAATACCCAGGTTATCGGTTCTCTTTATGCCTCCTTTGTGGATAGTGAAAAAAAAATCCAGGATTCTGTTACCGATCTCCCTAACCTGGGAGGGGTTCACCTCAAGACTGAGGCGTTCTTAGACTCTGGGGCCTCAGGTAATTTCATGGATAAATATTTTGCTGCCAAACACCTTCTACCCCTGGTTCTCAAGGAAAAACCTCTAATGGTTGAGGCCATAGATGGTAAACCTCTGTCATGTCCACATATCACTCACGACACTGTCGATGTATGTATGAAAACAGGAGTTTTGCACCATGAAACCATAAGATTTCAAATTATTGAATCTCCCTCATGTCCTGTCGTTCTTGGGTTTCCATGGTTAACAGAGCACAACCCGGTTATTGATTGGGTCCAGAGAGACATAAAATGTTGGGGTCCTAATTGTCAGTCTAATTGCCTAGGCAGGGTCAATGTGATTGGTAGCCTCAATGTTGCCACAGCCCTCCTTTGTCCACAGAGGTCCCTGAATGTTATCTGGCATTAAAGGAGGTGTTCTCTAAGGCCAGGACTGAGGTCCTACCACCACATCGTCCATATGACTGTGCCATTGATTTACTCCCCGGTACGATGCCTCCTAGAGGACATGTATACCCTTTGTCACAAAAAGAAAACGACATTATGGAAGAATACATAAGGGAGAATCTAGAGCGAGGATTCATTAGACGGTCCTCCTCTCCAGCAGGAGCAGGTTTCTTTTTTGTCTCCAAAAAAGAGGGAGATCTGCGACCTTGCATCGATTATAGAGGGTTGAATAGGATAACTATAAGAAATGTATATCCCATACCTCTCATAACGGAATTGTTTGACCGATTAAAAGGGGCCCGTATTTATACTAAGCTCGATTTACGCGGAGCTTACAACCTGGTTAGGGTTAAAAAGGGAGATGAATGGAAAACGGCTTTTAATACACGTAGCGGGCATTATGAATACCTGGTGATGCCCTTTGGTTTGTGTAACGCGCCAGCCGTTTTTCAGGACCTCATAAATGACACCCTAAGGGATTTTCTACAAGAATTCGTCATAGTATATCTGGATGACATCCTGATATACTCTCCCGATGCGGACACTCATCACGCCCACGTGAAACAAGTATTGGAAAAACTATTAAAGGCTGGATTGTACTGTAAACTAGAAAAATGTCTATTCGACATAGTAACAGTACATTTCCTTGGTTATATAATTACCCCTGAGGGTTTTCAAATGGACCCTAAAAAACTTTCAGCTATTCTTGACTGGCCTCTACCCCAAGGGCTTAAAGCCATACAGAGGTTTCTAGGGTTTACGAACTATTATCGTAGATTCATTAAAGACTTTTCGGCCTTGATTGCTCCCCTCACGGCTATGACAAGGAAAGGGGTGGGAAATCAGAAATGGACACCTCAAGCCACTCAAGCCTTTGAGGCACTTAAGCAAGCATTCACTACTGCCCCTGTTCTCCGACATCCAGATCCGGCTCTGCCTTTCCAAGTAGAAGTTGACGCCTCTGAACTAGGTCTTGGCGCAGTCTTGTCCCAAAGAGAGGCACCCGACAAACCCTTGCATCCATGTGGCTTCTATTCTCGGAAATTGTCCCCGGCAGAGAAGAACTATGACATTGGAAATAGAGAGTTGTTAGCAGTCATCTCGGCCTTGGCCGAATGGAGATACTTATTAGAGGGATCTAGGGACCCCGTCGTCATCATAACCGATCATAAGAATCTCACATACATTGGAGATGCTAAACGTTTAAATTCCAGACAAGCGAGATGGTCATTGTTTCTGTCAAGTTTTAATTTCGTGCTTACCTATAGACCTGGGTCCAGAAACATTAAAGCAGACGCTTTATCAAGGCAGTATGAATCCTATGAACACAATATCCAAGATCAGCATCCCATTGTACCCCAGGAAAGGATTATAGCCTCTACCACGATTAGTGTCTCGTCTCCTCTGATGAAAAGGTTGCAGACCGTCCAGGGTGCAGCTCCTGGGGAAAACCTCCTGCGAAACTCTTTGTACCTGAGAATGAAAAAGAGGAAGTACTTAACATCTATCATGACAATAAAACTTCTGGGCATATGGGTATCACCAAGACAGTGTCTAGTATCAGTAAACTCCTCTGGTGGCCCACATTGCGCCGAGATGTCAAAGATTACATAGCTGTGTGCGAGGTGTGCACAAGACAGAAAAGTCCAAAACAGCACCCATTGGGTTACTCCAGCCTTTGCCGATCCCCGAACGACCATGGTCACATGTAGCCATGGATTTCATAGTAGATTTACCTGAGTCAAGAGGGAATACAGTGATACTTACGGTCATAGATCGATTTTCCAAGATGGGTCACTATGTTCCTCTTCGGAAACTACCTTCGGCAGCCGAACTGGTGCCCATATTCATTTCCAATGTGGTCCGCATACACGGTGTTCCTCTGGAGATCGTCTCTGATAGGGGGACCAATTCATCTCTAGATTCTGGAGAGGGTTTTGTAAGAACGTGGGGATAGACCTATCATTCTCTTCGGCCTATCACCCCAGACCAACGGAGCAGCAGAACGAGCCAACCAAAACATAGAGAAATATCTGAGGTGCTTTATATCAGAACAACAAAATAACTGGTCTGACCTGTTACCATGGGCAGAGTATGCTTTAAACAGTGCAGTGAGTGAATCCACAGGACATTCTCCTTTCTTCACTGTTTATGGTTTTGATCCTCCCGTGCTCCCCGCTACGTTTCCTGATACCACGATTCCTGCCTTGGATGAGCAACTGGCATCATTGAAAGAGACTTGGGAGAGAGTGAAGCGGGCACTGGAGGAAAGTAGTGCCATCCAGAAAACCAAGGCCGACAGACACAGGAGGCAGGCACCCGTGTACCAAGTCGGGGATAGGGTTTGGCTGTCTTCACGAAATATCAAGCTCTTAGTACCTTCCATGAAGTTGGCACCTAGATTTATCGGCCCCTATAGGATTCTGCGGCGACTCAACCCTGTCTCCTATGCTTTGGCATTACCTCCCCATTTTAGGATACACAATGTGTTCCACGTAAGCCTTTTGAAGCCATTAATATGTAACCGATACACCAAGGTCCATGCTCCACCGCCTCCTGTTCTGTGGAGGGCGAGGAGGAGTTCGAGGTTGAAGCCATTCTGGGTGCCAGGAAGTCTAGGGGTTCCTTACAGTACTTGGTCGATTGGGTGGGTTACGGTCCGGAAGATCGTTCCTGGATTCCGGCTGCAGAAGTCCACGCCCCTCGGTTGGTGAGGGCATTCTATTTGGCGCACCCCCGTGCCCCTGGGGGTCGTCCAGTGGCCGCCCGTGGAGGGGGGGTTCTGTCACGGATGGGCCGGTACTGGGGCGCCTGGCAGCAGATTCCTCGCTGCTCGCTGGCCAGGCGCCGAATGATAACGCTACCGGGCGCGCTCACGTGGGACGCCAGGGGGCGGAGCCTGGCGTTGTGACGCGGAACCGCAGGGTTTAAAACCCGGCTTCACTAGTTCGCCGGTGCCCTGACGTGGTGTTTCACTTCCCGCAGAGCTCTTGTGTTTTTGGCTTAATATCTGTGTCTGACCTTGCTTCTGGAAATAACCATTCTGTGTATGACTCCTGGCATTGGCAAACGAACCACTCTGTGTATGACTCCTGGCATTGGCAAACGAACCACTCTGTGTATGACCCCTGGCATTGGCAAACGAACCATTCTGTGTATGACCCCTGGCATTGGCAAACGAACCACTCTGTGTATGACCCCTGGCATTGGCAAACGAACCATTCTGTGTATGACCCCTGGCATTGGCAAACGAACCACTCTGTGTATGACTCCTGGCATTTGCAAACGAACCGTTCTGTGTATAACCCCTGGTATTGGCATTTCCTCTGTTCTTGGTTCTGCCTTAACGTTGGTACCGAGGTCAGTCTATGTGGCACCCTAAGCACACATCAGATTACCTCTGTTATAACTAAGGTCCTAGGGAGAACATATACTCTAGTCTGTACCTCTGTCTGGTGTTTCCCTTTGTTTATCTATTGCCTGATTAATTATCTATCTAGCTTTACCGACCATTCAAGGATCGGAAGGGTAGAGAGCGGTCTACGAAAAAGGACCACTATCTTGGCAGTCAGAGGGATTCGTGACAATACTCTATTCTATACCTCTGTCTGGTGTTATCACTTGTTTATCTATTGTCTGGTTAATCATCTATCTAGTTTTGCCGACCATTCAAGGATCGGAAGTGTAGAGAGCGGTCTACGTAAAGGGACCACTATTTTGTTAGTCAGAGGGATCCGTGACAGTGCTGAATTAACCAGAGCTGTTGTAAACTTAGCATAGCCTTTACAGTCTATGGAGTTGTTAAGTTTACGACAACTCTGGTTAAAGGAACACTCTAGGCTAAAATCCCCCTCCTTTTTTTTTACATTAAAGTATACCTATTCCACCTAGTTATTGTGTGTATATATATATATATATATATATATATATATATATATATTTTTTTTTTTAAATGTAATACTTACCCTAAAAACCACTTGTTTCCAACGGGGTTTTTTTTTTTTATACTCACCTCCCTCCTCTTCCGCTCCAGTCCAGAAAATGATGAACTTGGCTAATGGTTTACGTGAGAAATGCGCATGTGCGCCTCTCACGTAAGCCAGCCAATCAGCAGGCTTCCTCTTCTTCTTGGATTAGTGTTACGCGCAAGAGGATGCGCGCAACACTAATCCCAGCCGCAGACTATGCTGGCAGCTCGCTACCCGCCAGCGGCAAGTTGGAGACTACTACTATGAGTCTCCTACTCGGCAATAGTCGGCAGAAGCGGGAAATATGAATCCCGCTCTGGTGATTGACAGCTGGGAGGGCGGAGTAAAGTCCTCCACGTTTCTCAGTTGTTTCAGCCGTTCGGCTGAGCGGAGGGAGGGGGGGGACAGACAAGGGCATACTCAGGGCATCATGACCACCTAAAAAAGCTTAGGTGGTCATGTTGCCTAGAGTATCCCTTTAAGTTAGCACCAACTATGGGATATTGCCCATAGAATCAAGATTTGAAACAGTGACTTTGATGGTAAGTAAAACAAATCCGATTGGGCCAGGAGAGAAAAGCATGAGGACTTTACTTAAAAAGGGAAACTCTATAGGGGTTATTCAGAAGGCACCGAAATTTCAGTGCTTTCTGGTTCGGTGATTCCATTTCACCGACCCTGTGCTGAATTCAATATTCAACGCAGGGTCCCCCGAAGTGTGCCGAACATGGAGCCGCCAAACAGCAGAAAAAAACAGTTCTATATAAAATCATAAACAGGTCTGTTACAGAATAAAAAACACCTTTTAACCCTTTCACTGTTGAGCCATTTCACCTCTGTGTGCTGAGGTCATTTTTAGTTCTGTGCTCATCATGTTTAAACACGATTTGAAATCATGTTTTAATGTAGGAGCCTGTCAGGATCCGCATCGCTGACCACACCAGGATCACATTCCTTGCTCAGGCAGCACATGTAAAGTGCTGCCCCTGTTCCAATCCAGCAAGGAGAGGGGTTAAACAGTAAAAACACAAACACCACACCCTCCTGCTTGCAAATAAAGAGTCACTCCCACCTTTCTACCATGGCTTCGCATTGCAAGTCTATCCTGCAAACATATCTGAGCTATTGCTAAAGACTTACCGTGTATCAGACCCCTGCTTGCTTCAACGACTATCCCGCTGTACCAGTCCCTCGACCTAGGATCGCCTGCTGACTATTCTCCTGGATAACCCCCATTGTACCACGCCTCAGATCACATAATATCAGCCTAACCAAGGTACCTTCAGAGCATCCCTGCATCCTGGGCTTAGACTCCCTGAACCTGCGGTGCCACCCCGGTGCCATTCCTGACAAAATGCGAAGCCCCACAACTAAGCCCGCGGGGATACTGCAAGCCCTGGACCGTATGGACTATCAGTTGTGTGGGGTGTTGTCGGAATTATGGGAACTGAAGGACTCCCTCAAAAACTGCCCTAATAAGGTGTGTGTTCCTCCTGTGAAAAAGGTCAAAGGCCCACTAACTCCTGAGGAGCGATTCAGAAGACAGACCCAGAATCTCTGCTGGTACTGTGCCTCTCCGAATCACTGTGTCTCTGAATGCCCAGAAAGGCCCATCAGACAGCAAATCCCGGTGGCAAGCCCTTCCAGGGAACCCCAGCCCATGTATGACACCAGAAGGGCTCCTACTCCCAAGGCGGAACCCCAGCCCAAGCATGGAACTAGAGGGGCTCTTGCTTCCAAGGCAGAACCCCAGCCCAAGCATGTAACTAGAAGGGCTCCTGCTCCCAAGGCGGAACCCCAGCCCAAGCATGGAACTAGAGGGGCTCATGCTCCCAAGGCTAAACCCTGGCCCAAGCATGAGAACAGAAGTAATCTGGTTCCCAAAGCTGAATCCTGGGCCGAGTTTAGACCCAGAGGAGATCTGCCCTCTTTACTTGCTAAACCTGGGAGAATAGAATTTCAAGCTGCCAGGTGTAGAGAGGAGGAAGACCCGGTCATTCCTGTGGAAATGGAGGTCACCACAGAGAGCGACCCGGAAACACCCATGGACATCGCCAGTACCATACCCTGGGCGGTGACACCTACAACCTCCAGACCTTGTATAATGATGTGTGTTCCTTCCACCCCGGAACCTGCATGCATGAAAACTACTGCTTCAACCACAGGTGATCCAGGTCCTCCCAGTCATGTATATGCCTCTAATGGAACCAGGGTTCGCAGAGAGGACCTAAAAGTATTTGAGGACGTATTAATGATGAGGAAAGCTGCAAAACAAATCGTGGACTCTATTCACATATTGACTGCAACTCCAATCACCCTTGCAGACCGTTGCATCTCCTCCCCTGCTCCAGTCCTCGGACAGTCTGCAAGAAGAGAGCCAGCTATGCCCACTTCTGCAAAGAAGTACCACATGCCTTGGGAAGACCTACCACCGCCTTCACCGTGTCTCTCTCGACAGGACTCAGAGTCTGACGGCGAGTGGGACTCCCTGGAGTCAGACAGTGAGGGGTTGGCAGCCCAAGACCTTCTGTGCCTTCCAATGAATCCGCTACAGACAGCACGGTGCTCCCGAGGGTCTCCTTGTGGTTATGCAAGGTATATTAGCACTACCGCTTCATATCCCACTACCTACCCAAACGGTACCACTCCTTTCAAACAAAGAGTGTACACTGTTGCTTCCAATGGTTTTGTGGTCGAAAAAGCCAACATTGACACCTATGAGAGGACATTGGTGAATAAAAGAAAGATCAAGTCTCCAAGGATCTCTGCTGACCCCAGCCGGGCTGACATGGAGAAAGATCAACTCCTTGACCTTGTACTACCAGACGCGATCACCAGAAGTGCCATATATACCATGGTGAACACCCCGCTGCATCAAGATTCTCTGGATCCCTATGTTGCTCCCACAGACAATGCTGGCCTGACTCCTTTCATGATAACTGAGTAGGTTGAACCTGAAGCCTACGCAAAAGGGCCTGCTGCTGAGGTGCCCACTGATGAACCCCAGTGCGCTTCCCTGCAGCTTGATGAACCCAAGTGCGCTTCCCTGCAGCTTGATGAACCCAAGTGTGCTTCCCAGCAGCTTGATGAACCCAAGTGCGCTTCCCAGCAGCTTGATGAACCCAAGTGCGCTTCCCAGCAGCTTGATGAACCCAAGTGCGCTTCCCAGCAGCTTGATGAACCCAAGTGCGCTTTCCTACAGCTTGATGAACCCAAGTGCGCTTCCCTGCAGCTTGATGAATCCAAGTGTGCTGCCCAGCCGCTTGAGGAATCCAAATCCATGCCTGCTTTGCCGAATGAAGTGGTACATGTCAAACCCGCTTCAATGCCAGATTGTGTGGTTATTGATGACAAGGCCCCAGAAATATCAGTGCTTACTTCTACTGTCGTTGCCCTGGCAAGTCGGGTTGAGTCCCTCTCCGACATCCTGCAGAATCTCCAGAAAAACCCTGCTTTCCTGCTGAAACAACTGGCTAAAATAAGCGCCACTGCCGAAATGCCACCATCTGCTGCAGTTGTACCACCTACCTTTGATCCATCCTCAGAGACGGGGCTTGACTTTATTGATTTAAATGGTGAGTCACCGCTGCAGAGCGACCAAGAAGGGGCATTCCTGGGCACTACCCTCACAACGTCTATGACATCCAGCAACGAGGAAGAGATACCCATCATGGAGGAGATTGTTCCAAGTGAGGCTCCGGTTCCTTCCTTGTGTGGAACCATTCTGGCAAAATCCTACAAATCAAGGGCAAGGAGGCGTCAGAGAAAAAATCATCTCCAAGCTAATCCTGCCCCCTCTGCCCAGAATTCTGCCTTCTGCGGGGCGATCCTCCTTGCTTCCAACACCTACCAGAGTGGTCCTATACTTTGTGATGCACAGTCCAGAAACTCTACTAAAGATCAAGATTCTTATTGTGTGCAGGGGATCTTTTCCTATGTGTCTCCTGCAGTTGAACCCAGCTTACAAGCACATCTGGGCCGCACGGGGTTCGGCCTTGAGGAAGGGGCTATGTCAGGATCCCCATCGCTGATCACACCACGATCACATTCCTTGCTCAGGCAGCACATGTAAAGTGCTGCCCCCGTTCCAATCCAGCAAGGAGAGGGTTTAAACAGTAAAAACACAAGCACCACACACACCACACCCTCCTGCTTGCAAATAAAGAGTCACTCCCACCTTTCTACCATGGCTTCGCATTGCAAGTCTATCCTGCAAACATATCTGAGCTATTGCTAAAGACTTACCGTGTATCAGACCCCTGCTTGCTTCAACGACTATCCCGCTGTACCAGTCCCTCGACCTAGGATCGCCTGCTGACTATTCTCCTGGATAACCCCCATTGTACCACGCCTCAGATCACATAATATCAGCCTAACCAAGGTACCTTCAGAGCATCCCTGCATCCTGGGCTTAGACTCCCTGTACCTGCGGTGCCACCCCGGTGCCATTCCTGACAGAGCCAGACAAATTATACTTCCTTTTTTCGGCAGATTAATACTATATCATTATTACTAGTTGTAAAGCCTGCCCAGAGGGCAGTCTATTGTGGATATACTGCCCCTGCTCATGGATATACTGCCCCAGCTCGTGGATACTGCCCCCGCACGTGGATACTGCCCCCGCACGTGGATACTGCCCCCGCACGTGGATACTGCCCCAGCCTGCCCAGAGGGCAGTCTATTGTGGGTATACTGCCCCAGCTCGTGGATACTGCCCCAGCACGTGGATATTGCCCCAGCATGTGGATACTGCCCCAGCACATGGATATTTGCCCCCAGCACATGGATTTGCCCAGCTCATGGATTTGCCCCCAGCTCATGGATTTGCCCAGCACATGGATTTGCCCCAGCTCATGGATTTGCCCCCAGCTCATGGAGTTGCCCAGGCATGGATTTGCCCAGCACATGGATTTGCCCCAGCTCATGGATTTGCCCAGCACATGGATTTGCCCCAGCTCATGGATTTGCCCCCAGCTCATGGATTTGCCCCCAGCTCATGGATTTGCCCAGCACATGGATTTGCCCCAGCTCATGGATTTGCCCCAGCTCATGGATTTGCCCAGCACATGGATTTGCCCCAGCTCATGGATTTGCCCAGCACATGGATTTGCCCCCAGCTCATGGAGTTGCCCAGCTCATGGATTTGCCCAGCACATGGATTTGCCCCCAGCTCATGGAGTTGCCCAGCTCATGGATTTGCCCAGCACATGGATTTGCCCCCAGCTCATGGAGTTGCCCAGCTCATGGATTTGCCAGCACATGGATTTGCCCCAGCTCGTGGATTTGCCCAGCTCGTGGATTTGCCCCCAGGACGTGGATATGGTCCCCCAGCTCGTGGATATGGACCCCCCCAGCTCGTGGATATTGACCCCCCACCCCCCACCAGCGCTCATACTTACCTGTCGAGCGGCGCCAGGGAAGTGACGATTTCCCCGCTTCCGGTCTTTGAAGGACCCAAGCCGCGGTCACGTGACCGGGGCTTGGGTCCTTCAAAGCGGAAGCGAGGGAACTTTCCCTCTGCCGCTCGGGGGGTAGGATGCGCGCGGCAGCCGGGTAGAGGCTGCGCCTCTACCCGGCTGCCGCGCGCATCCTACCCCTGAGCGGCGGAGGGAACTTTCCCTTCGCCGCTCGGGGGACCCGTTAGATGCACACAGCAGCCGGGTAGAGGCTGCGCTCGCAGCCTCTACCCGGCTGCCCGCGCATCCAACCCCCGAGCGGCGGAGGAAACTTTCCCTTCGCCGCTCTGGGGTTGGATGCGCGCGGCAGCCGGGTAGAGGCTGCGAGCGCAGCCTCTACCCGGCTGCTGTGTGCATGTGTAACCGCCGCGGCGAGCCGGCAGCCGGCTCGTGCCGCGGCGGTTGCATGCGCGCGCAACCAACCGCCGCGGTTGCGCGCGCATGCGCAGTAAGGCTTTGGCGACGGACAGCCAAAGCTTACTCTTTTATTATATAGATACAATTAGGTTCATATATAGTGGACAAAGGCGCAATTTTAGTTATTTTCGGTATTTACCAAAATATATTCAACTATAGTTTTATAATGGATATGGGCTGAAAGTGCACACAGGTTTAATTTGAGGGTATACACATCCAAATTGGAGGAAGGGTTTAGGAATTACAACCATCCCCTGTTTCGAGGGACCAAAAATGTAATTAGACAATTGAATCAAATGCTGTTTCATGGCCAGGTGTGGGCTACTCCTTCATTATTACTTCATCAATTAAGCAGGTATAAGGTCTCGAGTTAATTCTAAGTATGGTATTTGCATTTGGACTCTATTGCTGTGAACCTTCATCATGCGTTCAAAGGAGCTGTCCATGCAAGTGAAACAGGCCTTTGCAAGGCTTCAAAACAAAACAAATCCATCAGAGAGATAGCAGCAACATTAGGATTGGCCAAATCAACAGTTTGATATATTCTGAGGAAAGAAGAGCGCACCGGTGAGCTCAGCAACATAAAAAGGCCTGGACGTCCACAGTAGACAACAGTGGTGGATGATGGAAGCATCCTCTCTATGGTAAAGAAAACCCATTCGCAAAATCCAGACAAGTGCAGGGCACTATCCAGGAGGTGGGCGTATCATTGTCAAAGTCTACAATCAAAAGAAGACTTCACAAGAGCAAATACAGAGGGTTCACCACAAGGTGCAAACCATTCATAAGCCTGAAGAATAGAAAAGCCAGATTAGACTTTGCTAGAAATACCTAAAAAAGCCAGACCAGTTCTGGAAAAGCATTCTTTGGACAGATGAAACTAAGGTTAATCTGTACCAGAATGACCAGAAGAAAAAAGTGTGGAGAAGGCTTGGAACAGCTCATGATCCAAAGCACACAACGTTATCTGTAAAACATGGTGGAGGCAGTGTGATGGCATGGGCAATGCATGGCGTTCAGTGGTACTGGGTCATTGGTAATTATTGATGATGTGACAAAAGACCGAAGAAGCTGGATGAATTCAGCAGTGTTAAGAGATATACGGGGTTGTCAAAGAGAATCGAAAAGTCACCGCATGTTCGGTGACTTTTCGTTCTCTTCAATTCGGGCCGATTCGGCAATCCCATTTCGGCGACCCTGCGGTGTATTCAGCAAGCACCACAGGGCCGTCGAAGCGCAGGGAAAACCTGCCGCAAACCCGAAGAAAAGTCACCGCAAAAACCCGGCGAATGCAAGCCAAAACCCGCAAAAACATCTGGATTAACCCGCCGAAGACGCCGGAAAAACCCGAGCAGGAGCCGATCACACGCAGCGCAGCCTCCGGAAAAAGCCGACACCGCAGACGAGTGAAGTGAATAAATTAGGAAAACAGTTTGCTTGAATGTTTGAAAAGTGAAACGCTGTTTGCAAAGAAACTACTGAGCGAAAATGTCTGAAATTTAGAAACATAGAAACATAGAAAAATGTCGGCAGATAAGAACCTTTCGGCCCATCTAGTCTGCCCAATTACATGGATACTTTACCTGGATTTATCTTTTGTTTAGGATAGCCTTATGCCTATCCAATGCTTGCTTAAATTCAATTACTGTTTTGGCCTCTACCACTTCTACTTGAAGGCTATTCCATGTATCCACCACCCTCTCAGTAAAATAATGCTTCCTGATGTTACTTTTAAACCTTTGCCCCTCTAATCTAAGACTATGTCCTCTTGTTTTGCTATTTTGTTTCCTTTTAAATATACTCCCTTCCTCTACCTTGTGGATTCCCTTTACGTATTTAAATGTTTCTATCATATCTCCGCTGTCTCGTCTTTTTTCCAAGCTGTACATGTTAAGATCATTAAGCCTTTCCTGGTAACTTTTCTCCTTCAAGCCGTACACCATTTTAGTAGCCCTTCTCTGAACTCTCTCTAAGATGTCTATATCCTTCTGGAGATACGGTCTCCAGTACTGCACACAGTACTCCAAGTGAGGTCTCACCAGTGCTCTGTACAGTGGCATGAGCACTTCCCTTTTCCTACTGCTAATACCTCTCCCTACACAACCAAGCATTCTGCTAGCATTTCCTGCTGCTCTATTACATTGACTACTTACCCTTAGATCCTCTGAAATAATGACCCCTAAATCCCTTTCCTCAGATGTTGAGGTTAGGACTGTATCAAATATTCTATATTCAGCCCTTGGGTTTTTACGTCCCAGGTGCATTATCTTGCACTTATCCACATTAAAACTCAATTGCCACAACTCCGACCATTTTTTTAGTTTACCTAAATCATTTGTCATTTGGCTGATCCCTCCAGGAACGTCAACCCTGTTGCAAATCTTTGTGTCATCAGCAAAAAGACATACTTTTCCATTAATACCTTCTGCAATATCACTAATAAAAATATTAAAGAGAATGGGTCCAAGTACTGACCCCTGAGGTACCCCACTGGTAACAAGACCTTGCGCCGAATAAACTCCATTTACCACAACCCTCTGTTGTCTGTCACTCAGCCACTGCCTAATCCAGTCAACAATATTGGAATCCAAGCTCAAAGATTGCAATTTATTGATAAGCCTTCTATGCGGAACAGTATCAAAAGCCTTACTGAAATCTAAATAAGCAATGTCTACTGCACCACCTGTGTCTATTATTTTTGTTACCCAATCAAAAAAATCAATAAAATTAGTTTGGCATGATCTCCCTGAGGTAAACCCATGTTGTTTCTGATCCTGTAATCTATGTGTTTTTAGATGTTCAACAATCCTTTCCTTTAACATGGTTTCCATTAATTCCCCACTACTGACGTAAGACTAACTGGCCTATAGTTCCCCGATTCCTCCCTACTACCCTTCTTGTAAATGGGCACAACATTTGCTAATTTCCAGTCTTCTGGACGACTCCCGTTAACAAGGATTGGTTAAATAAATCTGTTAATGGTTTTGCTATTACATCACTGAGCTCTTTTAATAATTTAGGGTGGATCCCATCAGGCCCCATTGACTTATTTGTCTTTACTTTAGACAGCTGCTGTAGAACCTCCTCCTCTGTAAACTGATATGTAAATGTCTCTTTAGTGTTCTCTCCTAACTGAGGTCCCTTTCCTTCCTTTTCTTCTGCAAAGACTGAACAAAAATATTCATTGAGGCAGTCAGCGAGACTATTATCCTCTTCTACATACCTTCCTTCTTTTGCTTTTAATCTAACTAATCCTTGTTTTACTTTTCTTTTCTCGTTTATGTATCTAAAGAATGTTTTGTCCCCCTTTTTTACTGACTGAGCTATTTTCTCTTCTGCGTGTGCTTTGGAAGCTCTTATAAATTGCTTTGCCTCTTTCTGCCTAATTTTATAGGTTTGCCTATCTTCTCCACTCTCAGTTGTTTTATAATTATTGAATGCTATCTTCTTGTTCTTCACTATTTTGGCCACTTCTGCAGAGTACCACAGTGGTTTCTTCCCTTTTTTGTTTTTGCTAACAAGCTGAATGCAATTTCCTGTGGCCTTCAATAATGCTTCCTTTAAATAATCCCATTTCTCCTGGACTCCCTTTAAACTCCTCCAGTCTGATAATGACTCCTTCACACAAAATCTCATTTTAGAAAAATCTGTTTTTTTAAAGTCTAAAACTTTCGTTCTTGTGTGGTGCGGCTCCATCCCTGTTGTTATATTTACATATGAGGTCCAAGGAATGTTAATAAAAAGGGCTGTTACAGAAAAAAGAAGTAAATTTAGGACTTTTTTAAAAAAAAATAATCCAGAAAAATGCTTAAAATATCCTAAAAAAATCTATAAATAAAGAGACTCTTTACTGCAGAATTTTATAATGAACGGTTTATTAGATATTGAATTAAAACGGGAATATTTTTAACATTGAAGTCTATGGGATTCGCCTGAATAAATCTGTCGAATGAAGCCACCAAATGGCAGGGCATTTCGGGAACCTTTCACTGCTGGTTTGTGTTCTCTGAATAGACGAAGCAGTGCTTTTTTATGGGGATTTCACTGCCCTTGAACAGGCACCGTATGTGCAGGCAATTCGCCAGGATTTGGCGAATTGCCTGCTCTCTGGATAGCCGAATGGCCAAGAAAGGTAACCGAATGCTGATTTTCAGCGTTCGGTAACCTTTCTCAAGCAATTCGGATCTCTTTGAATTACTGTCAGCACAGATTCAGACAAATGCAGCAAAGTTGATTGGATGAGGCTTCACACTACAGATCGACAAGATCCAAAACACACTGCAAAAGCAACCCAAGAGTTTTTGAAGGAAAATGAATGGAATATTCTGCAATGGCCGGGTTAATCACCTGATCTCAACCCAACTGAGCAGCATTTTACTTGCTGAATGCAAAACTAAAGGCAGAAAGACCCACAAACAAAGAACAACTGAAGACAGCTGCAGTTAGAGCTCGGCAAAGTATCAGAAAGGAGGAAACCAAGTCTTTGGTAATGTCCATGGGTTCCAGACTTCAGACAGTCATTGCCAGTAAAGGATTCTCAACAAAATATTAAAAAAAAAAAAAAAAAATCAACATTTTATGATTATATTCATTTGTCCAATTACATTTGAGCCCCTGAAAATGGGGGAATTGTGTATAAGAATGGTTGCAGTTCCTAAAATTTGTATGTGATATTTATGTTCAACCCTTGAATTAACCCCTTCACTGCGGGTGGCGTGTGGGGAATGTCCTTATTGACTCCCGCTATATGTGGAGGACGTTCCCCACATGTCACCGCTAGCGGGAGCCCTCCGGGGTCCCGCGGTGTTCTGACGTCCAGGAAGTCAGATGCCGAATTTATACCCCTCCAACGCCAATGAGGTCATCGCGACATGATGTCATTTTCAGGCGACCCCCTGGCAATGGCAGATCGCCTGAAGGGGGGGATCCTTTTGGATCTCTCTCCCTCACGATCGGGAGGAGCTAAAAAAGACAGGCACCGCATTGAAGGGCAGTATCTGCCCTTTCAAGTGATGCCTGTCTTTAACCCCTAAGGCCCGTGTCAGACGAACGCAGTGATCAAGTCCGTGTTGCCGCACAGTTTAACATCCGTCGTAGCATAGAATCATGAGCAATAGAGACCCACACACTAAGTGTGTCCGCACCAAACTCCGCACGCACAAGGCACGTGGCAAACGGATGCAAGTTAGGTAAAAACATAAAACCGCTACGCACGGACGCGCAGAGTGCGCCAACTCCACCACGTCCATGTAGCGTTCTGTGTGCGTGATGAGGAGACATCAGATGCAGCGCATTTGCGACGTCCAGCACCTTGACGCACAAAATGCCTTTTCATATTCATTTTGTTTCCCATATTTCCCTTTTTTCTACGTCCGTCATAAAAAAAACAGACAGTGTGGTGCCTACAGTATCTACCGTCAGAACATCCGTCCATTGTGCATGCACGCAGAGTGCGCTCAGACTGCATTCGTCTGACTCTAGCCTAAAGTGCCAGACCGCGATCCAGCGGTATTCAGTGCAGGATCGCGGCCTAGCTCAGGTGGGGGCCACCATCTTGGATGGCGGCTCCGGGTCCCCCCTCAGCACCTGACATCATCGCGCATTGCGTGATGATGTCAGTTAGCCGGGGAACCCCTAGCTGCCCGGGGATTTCCCAAGGAAATCCCCTGATGGAGATGAGGGTTCCTTTGAACCCCCATATCTCCAGAATGGTGGCAGCTAGATGGTCTTGCATGGTGAAATTTGAAAGGCCAGAGCATGGCCTTTCAAATGATTCCAAACATGACCATATAAAAAGTAAAAGAAAATTAATAAAAATAATTTATAAAATATTTTTTAAAAAAACGGTTTATTGTCTGTTGTTTTTTATTAATGCAGCAATATTGTTCCCATTTCAATTATGTGAGCAATTATGTGAGCAATGATACTGCACTAATGATTTTTTTCTATTGGGTGCATTTGCTAAAAATCACATAAATTTAACGAGTCCCCATTTCTAATTTTTTTAACAAGCGCACCCCATAGGAAATATAAAAGCAAAGACTCGGATGATAAAATGTGAAAAAAAAACACTTTACACGCTGTAGATGAGTAAAAATTCTAATTTTATTGCATTTTTGTTATAATACAGGCAGGACATGACGTATACATATAATAAATGATATATTATGAATCTGCCGAGTCTGCCGGAAAGAACTGTATATAATATGTCTGGGTCATATAATAAAATGTGGCTTCAAATCGCGTTTAAACACGATGAGCAAAAGCAGTAAAAATGAGCTCCGCATACAGACGTGAAATGGCTCAGCAGCGAAGGGGTTAAAGCTGAAAGTCTGCACTTCAAATTCGTTTTAATTTTATTCTGGTGGCATACAGAGCTGAAAGTATGTAACTTGTGCCTGTGTCCAAATATATATGGACATATCTATACGTCATGTCCTGCTAGAATGCTATAACAAAAAAAATGTAAAGTAAATTGAATTTCCATTTAAATTTGAATCATCTACAGCGTGTAAAATTATTTTTTCATATTTTATTATACAAGCATTTGCGGTTATATAGTCTATGGGGTATGCTTGCTAAAATAATTAGAAATGGGAACTCGTTACTGTATTTTTATAGTAAATTAGCGATTTTAGATAAAACTGAAAAAACTAATTTTTAATTAGTGCAGCATCATTGTTTACATTTGTAGTGCTGCTTTAGGCTAGGGTCAGACGAACGCATTTTTATGTTGTCTGTGAAAAAGTGCGTTCGAACGAATGGACGCATTTTTTCACAGAATACGTGATAGCGGTCATACTATGCGCATTTTCGTCCGTGATTTTGTACGGATCATCAATAAAACACTTTTTGTGTCTGGACGTTATTGGCCGGACATTAGCAGCGTCTGACGTCTCCAAATCACAACACACGCCGCTAGCGGACGCAGCGCACTCTGTACGTCAGTACTAGTGGTTTCACGTTCTCGAAAAAATGCGTTCATTTTCCACTTGCGTTGCGCAGCCGGACTTTTGTGCGACCGTACTTCGTATATTGGCCGTCATTGCCCGGCATCTGCTGCTAGTGCGGCCGTGATTAAGTGCGGCTGCACGCGCGTTCGCACTGCCTCAGTCTGACCCTAGCCTTAACCCTTTCGCTGCTGAGGCTTTTCCCGCCCCTATGCTGAGGTCATTTTTACCTGTTTTGCGCATCATGTTTAAACGTGTTTTGAAGGCTTATTTTAGTATATGACCCAGACATATTATATATCGTTCTTTCCGTCAGACTCGGTAGATTCATAATATGTCATTATTATATGTATACGTTATGTCATGTCTGTATTTATAACAAAAAATGCAATAAAATATGTATTTTCAATAATTTACAATGTGTAAAGTGTTTTTTTTCCACATTTTAACATGCGAGCAATTGCGGTTATATTTTGTATAGGGTGCGCTTGTTAAAAAAATTAGAGATGGGGTCTCGTTACATTTTTTTTGGGGAAAATGACACTATTTTTAACAAACGCACCGCATACAAAAATCGTTAGTGCAGCATCATTGTTCACATTATAATTGAAATGGGAACAATATTGCTGCATTAACAAACCCAAAAAAAAAAAAAAAAGTGTTTAATTTTTTTTTTTTTATTTTTTTTTATTTTTATTTTTTACAAAATTTTTCACTGTAGTGTTTGGTATCGTTGGAACGGCCATGCTCTGGCCGATCCAACGATACCATAATTTAACCCCTAACTGCCACGGATCGGGAGATAGGGAGTTCATTGGAACTCCCTATCTCCACAGTTGGTGGCAGTTAGGGGTACCGTTAAGTCTAGGACTGGCGTCATCGTGCTACGCACGATGACGCCAGTCCTCTGGGGGAGTTCCCGGAGGCTTGGCCGACATCCAAGATGTCGGCCAGCTCCGGGAAAGGATCGCGAACCGGCGCTTTTCAGCGCCGATTCGCGATCCAGCTCCCCAGGGGTTAATGCCAGGCATCATTTGGAAGGGCAGGCTGTGCCCTTCCAAATGATGCCTGGGTTAATCCCCTGTGCGCCGCCGATCGGGAGGGAGAGAGGTCCGAAGGACCTCCCCCCCTCCCTTTCAGGCGCCTCCTCCGCACATGCGGGGGGGGCGCCTGAATTAGGTGTCATCGCGCCCCCGCGATGACACCTAATGCTGGCGGCTGCTGGTCCGGATGCGCGGCTGACATCCAGGATGTCAGCCCGCACCGGAGGGGCCAGCGATCGGCCGGAACCCGGCCGAACGCTGACCCCAATGTGAGGACGCGCTGAGCGCGTCCTCAGCACACCAGCGGGAATGCTGAGGACGCGCTGAGCGCGTCCTTAGCATTCAAGTGGTTAAAGACTGTATTCTGGTGCATTGAATTATTGCTGCCACTAGAGGGAGACAGAGTGGAGACATTGTGGACTATGCTGGACAGAGCGGACTCCATTTCCCAGCACCCTTTGCGTGAGGACAGGAAGTGGGTACAAAGAGGAGGATATACTGGGGAGCCTCGTGTTTGGCGCGCGGAGAGTGAGCGCAGCAGTGAAAGGTGGAGGACGCACGTTGGAGCTGTCAGGGATCGCAACCAGGCCGGAGTGCAGACGCTGTCTTACTGGTGCTGGAGATCGGACAGAAATCGTGCTGTGACCTACCTAGTACCCAGCGCTGAGAGATTTGGAGGACAAGCTGGTTCCGGCAGGATCCCGCATTAGTAGGCCGCACCGATCGATTGGGAGTGCAGGCGGCGGATCGATGGTTCCAGTTGCGGAGATTTGGCAAGCGTGGAGCAGAGTCATTGACAGAGTCCCAGTACACAGCGGAGAAAGATCCTTTGGTCGAGGCATCGAGTGCTGGACAGTTTTGTTCGACGGATGGGTGAGAGGCTTCCAGGCCCACAGTTCCAAAACAGAAACGCACGCTTGCAATATTGTTTAAATTCACAGGGCCCCAACAGTGACTAGTTGAAGATTGCACTTTTCGTTCACTGGCCAGTCGAACACAGTACCCGGGTACCCTAAACTTTGTATATATATATTTTGAGCTATTTTGCGGGACTTACACTCCAGAACTGAGGGGGTTAACTGTTCTTTTCCACCGCGTGTTTTTCCCGTGTGACGCATCCTGTAAATTCATTCAACGCGCTTTTATATTTTGACACTTTATCCTTTAGTAAAGTATATAAAACTAGAAAATCCACAACAGTGCTGGTGTGTAATAATTCCTAGTGCGGTGAGACTATCCCGAGGTTTGTTCAGCAGCTCCTCCGGGGGTGAGCGCTACACATTATAATTGAAAAGTGTACAACAGTGCTGCATTAATAAATAAAAATATATTTTTTTAATTATTTTTTTTTTTTTTTTTTTTTTTACACTTAACCTGGTCATGTTTAGTATCATCGGAAAGGCCATGCTTTGCCACTTGTGAATGTATGGTAAGCGCCACAAAGCATGTACCACCACCAGTCCCCCAATAGCTGGATCAGAAACAGTGGTTTTCCCTGTATGAGTGGTTAAATTAGCATATACAGTGGGGCAAAAAAGTATTTAGTCAGCCACCGATTGTGCAGGTTCTCCCACTTAAAAAGATGAGAGGCCTGTAATTGTCATCATAGGTACACTTCAACTATGAGAGCAAAATGAGAAAAACCAGAAAATCAGTCTGATTTTTAAATAATTTATTTGCAAATTATGGTGGAAACTAAGTATTTGGTCACCTACAGTACAAACAAGCAAGATTTCTGGCTCTCACAGATCTGTAACGTCTTCTTTAAGTGGCTCCTCTGTCCTCGATTCGTTACCTGTATGAATGGCACCTGTTTGAACTTGTCATCAGTAAAAAAAGACACCTGTCCACAACCTCAGACACACTCCAAACTCCACTAGGGTCAAGACCAAAGAGCTGTCGAAGGACACCAGAAACAAAATTGTAGACCTGCACCAGGCTGGGAAGACTGAATCTGCAATAGGCAAGCAGCTTGGTGTAAAGAAACCAACTGTGGAAGCAATCATTAGAAAATGCAAGACATACAAGACCACTGATAATCTCCATCGATCTGGGGCTCCACGCAAGATCTCACCCCGTGTGGTCAAAATGATCACAAGAACGGTGAGCAAAAATCCCAGAACCACACGAGGGGACCTAGTGAATGACCTGCAGAGAGCTGGGACCAAAGTAACAAAGGCTACCATCAGTGTAACACTAGGCCGCCAGGGACTCAAATCCTGCAGTGCCAGACGTGTCCCCCTGCTTATGCCAGTACAGTACATGTCGGAGCCCGTCTGAAGTTTGCTAGAGAGCATTTGGATGATCCAGAAGAGGATTGGGAGAATGTCATATGGTCAGGTGAAACCAAAGTAGAACTTTTTGGTAAAAACTCAACACGTCGTGTTTGGAGGAGAGAGAATGCTGAGTTGCATCCAAAGAACACCATACCTATTGTGAAGCATGGTGGCGGAAACATCATGCTTTGGTGCTGTTTTTCTGCAAAGGGACCAGGTCGACTGATCCGTGTAAAGGGAAGAATGAATGGGGCCATGTATCGTGAGATTTTGAGTGAAAACCTCCTTCCATCAGCAAGGGCATTGTAAGGTGCTGGTTCCGGGGCGGTAGGTACGAGCCAATGTGCAATGAAGAAGTCTTGCAAAGCAGAGATATATATGTAGCGATGTGTTAAAGTTTACTGTGGCAGTACCCATTTTTGGCCACAAGATGGAGACTATCACGATTAAAGACCCTGGACACTTGAACTACATGTCCATGCATGCTTTGCGAAGAAACAGGAAGTGGGTGGGTTTGTGGAGAGCCTGTACATCCTGCACCTCGTGGAGAACAGGCAGAGCGCGCCAGGGAGCAGAGGAGAGCGGATGCACGTACAGAGAAGGAGAGACCAAAAGATAGGCCGGAGCGCAGACAGAGTGGATTGGGCCTTAGGATTGGGTCACCCAGCCTTGCGAGAGACAGACATCACCATCTATTATCCGAGTGCAGTGCTGAGGAGAGAAGACCCCTCGAGTAAGGAGTACCGCGGTCGATTGAAGCGGGGAGCAGGCGGTAAGCTGGCTGAGTCGAGGCTGACGACAGAAGGCCAGACAACAGATCCGGTGGTCGGCGTCCCCAGTCAATATCGAGCGGAGAGACGTCCTGGGTCAACGGAACCTCAAGTTTGCGCTGGATGGGTGAGAGGCCCCCAAGGCCGTATGTAAATAAGAGCGTACGCTGCTGCTTTCTTTCTAAAACCCACAGGGCCCCAACTGACTAGTCGAAGACATCGATAAAGTAAACTCACTGGCCAGTTGAAAAGTACCCGGGTACCCTACACACATAACCACATACACTCACGTTCTGGGACTTAACCTGTGCAGGACTCAGTTTCCTTTTTCTATCTTACAAAGGGGCAAAGTAAAAGTTACATTCTGAACATTTTTCCTCTTTTTGTTCCCGCTGCGCGTTTACCGTGATACGAGAACTGTGTATTTTATTGTGTCCCGCTACGCGGTTTTTTCTCGAATTTCGTATCTTTTAATTTTCTGCTCGGTCGGGGTTTTTCCGAAAATACGAAGCCCTCGTGTTTTCGTTTCTTTTACCGCTACGCGTTTATCGTGTTACGAAAGTACTGTAAATCTTCCTGCATATACCGTGTCTCAAGAGCTGCAAACCTTTTAGTAAACCTTTTAAATTGTAAAACTTACAGCGTGTTGGAGTATATTTATTCCCTAGTGCGGGGAGACTGACCCGTGGTTCATTTTCAGCGGCTCCTCCGGGAGTGAGCGCTACACGTGGGGGCTCGTCCGGGATTCAGTCTCTGGAAAAACCGCATCTAAAGGGTTAAATATGGATCCAGACACTGCTGCCGAATGGTGTGGGGAGCACAGTAGTCAGTTAGCATGTTGCATAGTCATGGATATTCCCGCAGACACTTGGGCCGAAGATCAGATTCGCCAGGCCGTGGCCACGCTAGCACCAGATCATCGGGGGTTAATCCTGGACATTAAGAAAAACCCAGATACCTCTCACACGCATGTTCTTCTTGAATGGAGAAAAGGTATTCCAGCATGTTTTCAGGGCGCGAGCGTGAAGCTGACCGGTGAGGTGGAAGTCCAACTGATACAGCCAAGTACGCCACGTGGTGATCACGAGAATGTTCCCGATGTTACCCCAACTACAGGGTTCCCTCCTGCTACATTTTTCACCACTATGGGGAAACTGGTGGAAACACTAGCGAAAAACTCTACTGCGTCTCCAAATTACGGATATCGCAAGTTACGGTTTTATTCTGGTAAGGTCCCCGTGCCAACTGGAGAAGAGGACTTTGAGACCTGGATAGATCAGGCAGTGCAGGCAGTGGAAGAATGGGAAGTGGCTGACACCGTGAAGAGACAAAGGCTGATCGAGAGCCTAAGAGGTCCTGCTTCAGAGGTCATTCGAAATCTGAAAAGGGACAAGCCCGGCTGCACTGCTGCGGAGTATCTAGAAGCTTTACAGGAAAATTTCGGGGGAGTGGAGGATTGTGCCGAGCTTATTCACAAGTTCTCTCACACCTATCAAAAGGAAGAAGAATTGTCCACATATGTCTGGCGGCTGGATAAAATCATCCATCAGGTCATTCTTAAAAGAGGCATGGAGCCGAGTCGTGCAAGCAAAGCGTTGCTGGATCAAGTTTTCAAAGGTGCACTCCCACTGGATCCCATAATGTTGAAGTTTCAGACTAGATACCAGAACACAAGGCTGACCTATTCCAAACTAATCAAAGCTATCCGAGAAGAAGAGGCCTTGATTCAGGCCAAAAAGGTTGCAAATGCTTCGCACACAGTTTTCACCGCAGAAGTAGGAACTCTCTCGGTAGCCGATGCAGCAAACATACAGACTGAAGTGCTGGCCTTAAAAACTCAGATGTTGCAAATGATGGAGTTAATGACGTCACGGTTGGTTGAGGACCCCAGAACTGAAGGGGTTGCTGTAGCCTCGAAGGGGGTCTCCAAGGGAACTGCAAGAAGGAAATATGCCCACACTCCCGAGGAAGAAATGTTTTGGCTGCGGGGAAATTGGCCATTTCAGGGCTCAGTGCCCACAAGGGAGGGTTGAAAAGAAACCGGTCGAAGAACTTCTAAAAGCTGTGGAGAAACTGTTGTCCGCCCTGCAGGCGGGAAACTCCAGAGGGTCCTGGTAAGGGAGCAAACCAGGGGCCCGAAGATTGAAACCCGCTCCAAAAATCAAGCCAGGACTAAGAGGGCGAGAGGGCCCAAAGTCCGACCAACTGCTGAGCCTGCCAGGACTAAAAGAGTCATTCCTTTAGCGTCCGGGCCTACGTCATGGGGAGGCAATGCACACCCAAAGCCTACACGGGCAAGAAAAAGGCCAGGGTACAGCAAACTGGGTCTAAGCGTCCAGATACCGCCACCAAGTTTCCTGACCAACTGATAGGTCCTTCTCCTATTGTGCCAATCCGAGTGGAGGGAGTCTACACTAAAGCTCTGTTAGATTCAGGGGCTCAAGTGACATTGATCTACAAAGACTTCTATGAGAAACACTTAAAGCACATTCCTCTGCAAGAATTGAAGGATTTGGAAATATGGGGTATCGGCACTGAGAAACTCCCTTATGACGGGTACCTGCGAGTGAAGTTGGAGATCGGATCTGAAGTCATCGGGCAGTCTGGGGGTTGTGATGCATTGGCCATTGTGTGTCCTCGACCCCCAGGCGCGAACAGAAGCTCCCTGATAGTGGGGACGAACACTGACCTAGTGCGGCGTCTCCTGACACCTATTGTATTGGAAGAAGGCTCGACTCAAGGAGTACACCCACTGTTACGTCCGGTCTATCAGAGGATGGTTGAAGAACGAAAGGCACCTGCCGAGGTGGGGCGCCTGTGGAGACTGGGGGGAACAGAGAAGGTTCTGCAAGCAGGAGAAGTAGCGAGCTTCCGGGTTTCAGTCAAGTTGAACGGATCGCAACCGGGTCCCTATGTGGTGCTGGGAACCGATGTTAATTATGGGAGTGAAACCGGAGTCGAAGTAATTCCTGAAATAATCTCCACCAAAGCTCTGAAGAGAACACGAGGAAGAGTCTCGGTCAGTGTGTGCAATGTGACGGATTCTCCAGTAGTCCTTAAAGCACGAATGCCTATCGGGCAAGTAGAGTCTGCTACACCCCTCGCTACTGATTTAGGAAGGGGAGTGGATAAAGAGATTCCAGATGAAAGATTCTACCCTAAGGACGCCCCCATTTCACCTGAGTGGAAGAAACGTCTTCAGTCTCAAGTTCTAAAGTGGAAAGAATTATTCTCGAAAGATGAGTTCGATGTGGGCCTGGCTAAGAGTACGGAACACCGCATTCGGTTGCAAGAAGACAAGCCGTTTCGTGAAAGGTCAAGGCGAGTTCCGCTGGGAGACTTGGATGATCTGCGAGAACAGCTAAATGAGTTGCAGAGAACCAATGTGATTCAAGAGTCCAGGAGCCCATATGCATCTCCATAGTGCTGGTCAGGAAGAAGAATGGTTCTGTCCGCTTGTGCATAGACTATCGCACCTTGAACCGAAGAACCATCCCCGACCAATATGCCACTCCTCGGATTGAAGATGCCTTACAGTGTTTGTCTGGAGCAAAGTGGTTCAGTGTACTAGACCTGCGAAGCGGATATCATCAGATACCGATGCATCCTGAAGACAAAGAGAAAACTGCGTTCATTTGTCCATTGGGGTTCTTTGAGTTCAATAGAATGCCTCAAGGTCTGACGGGAGCTCCAGCCACGTTCCAACGGTTGATGGAGAAGACAGTCGGGGATATGAATCTGATCGAAGTGTTAGTGTACCTGGATGACATAATTGTGTTCGGGAAGACTCTGGAAGAGCATGAGCAACGTTTGGAGAAAGTCTTGAAGAGGCTCCATGAAGAAGGGTTGAAATTGTCTCTGGAGAAATGCCAGTTCTGTTTACCTCAGTCACATATCTGGGACACGTGGTCTCGGCAGAAGGTGTTTCGACAGATCCTCGAAAGTTGGAGGCCGTAGCTTCTTGGCCTAGACCTCGAAACGTCACTGAACTTAGATCTTTCTTGGGATTCTGCTCATACTATCGAAGATTTGTGGGAGGATTCGCAAAGATAGCTCAGCCGCTGAACAAACTCCTACAGAAAGAAACCACCGAAGAAGGCTGTAAGGTCTCTGACCGAAACCCCTCCGCTCCAGGACCAAGGAAAGCTAAAGAGTCCATACAAGGTGAATGGACTAGTCAATGTGAAGGTGCGTTTGTGAAGCTGAAAGAGAATCTAACTCGAGCTCCTGTTCTGGCCTACGCGGACCCTCACAAGCCGTATGAACTACATGTGGATGCCAGCCGAGAAGGTCTGGGAGGAGTCCTATATCAGGAGTATGATGGATTGCTGAGGCCTGTGGCGTACGTGAGCCGGAGCCTTGCGCCTTCTGAGAAGAACTATCCTACTCACAAACTGGAGTTCCTAGCCTTGAAGTGGGCAGTGGTGGACAAGTTGAAAGACTATCTGTATGGAGCTGAGTTCGTGATCAAGACGGATAATAATCCTCTCACCTATATCCTTACTACTGCGAAACTGGACGCAACGGGACATCGGTGGTTGGCCGCTCTGTCAGGGTTTCGGTTCAGCCTGAAGTATCGCCCTGGGGTGAACAATCGAGATGCTGATGCTTTATCGAGAAGACCCTACACTACAGAATGGACTCAGGTGACTCCAGACGGGGTGCAAGCTTTGTGTCAAGGAACAGAACGCCGGGTCAAGGGAGGAGTTGAAGCGGAGGCCATAGGAGTCATGGCCGCGGCTGTTCTGAGTTCTACTGTAACCCTACGCAATTGAGGGATGAAAATCTACCTACCTTTTCCAAGCAGGACCTGAAAGCGGATCAAGCTAGAGACCCTTTGATTGCATTGACCATAAAGGCCCTGACTGCAAACCAGCGAGAGATTCTGTTAACCAATTCCCCGGATGGAGCCAGATTGGTTTACAAAGAGTGGGAGCGGTTGAAGATGTTGGATGGGGTGGTCTACCGAAGGGGCCCCTCGACCAATTCCGAAGAGATTCAACAGTTATTTCTCCCCACTAAACACAGGGAGAGTGTGTTGCGATCATTACATGATGAGCATGGACATTTGGGTGCTGAGAGAACTTTTAAGTTGGTGCGAGATAGTTTTATTGGCCTTGCATGAGGGCTGAAGTTGAGAGTTACTGCCATTCCTGTCTGAGGTGCATTCAGAGGAAAACTCTACCAACCCGAGCTGCTCCAATGAGCCATCTACAGAGTCAGGGACCCATGGATTTGGTGTGCATTGACTTCCTGTGCTTAGAGCCGGATGCTAGTGGGCAAGGGAATATTTTGATAGTGACTGATCATTTCACCCGTTATGCCCAAGCTTTTTCTACAAAAGACCAACGCGCTCCGACAGTGGCGAAGGTGCTGATGGAAAAGTTCTTTGTTCATTACGGCCTGCCAAGAAGAATACACTCTGATCAGGGAGAGACTTTGAAAGTAGATTGATCGGGCAATTGCTGGAGTTGTTGGGAATTCAAAAGACTCGAACTACGCCATACCACCCTCAAGGTGATGCTCAGCCTGAAAGGTTTAATCGCACACTGCTAAATATGCTGGGGACTTTGTCTAATGTAGAGAAGCAGAGTTGGAGTCGTCATATAGCTACTCTGGTGCATGCATATAACAGTACGGAGAGTGATGCAACGGATATTCACCGTACCGTCTTATGTTCGGAAGAGAAGCTCGACTGCCGGTTGATTTGGCATTTGGGTTATCTCTAGACCAGACGTCGGTAGCTTCTCATAGAAACTACGTGGATAGACTTCGGAAGAATCTGGCTTCTGCGTTTGAACAGGCCCGTTTGACTTCAGGTAACAGGGAGCAAAGGAACAAGAAGAACTATGATTTGAGGTTCGAATACAGGATCTACAACCCGGTGATAGGGTTCTGTTGAAGAATTTGGGTGCTGCTGCGAGACACAAGCTGGCGGATAGATGGAGTTCTCAGGTTTACATTGTTTGCAAACAACTGCCAGGTCTGCCGGTGTATCAGATTCGCCCTGATGGAAAGGCTGGTCCCTCAAGAATTGGCACCGAAATCACTTGTTACCTTTGAGAGAGGCTGTGAGGATACCAGTGGAAAACGAACTTCCTCCGGCGAATCCACATGCTCCACGTGTTCCTCCTGTTACTCGGTCTCAACAGACTCGGGTTGTTGGAGAGAGCGAAAGAGACAGCGACGAAGAGAGTTTCTGTTAGATTGGATACGCTCACCAGAACCTGAAGAGGTTGTCCCAGTTCCTTGTCAATGGGAAAGTAACTTGAGGGCTGAAGCTCCTGAATTTCAGTGGGAATTCCCCGAGAATATGGAACTCCCTGAAACCCTTGAACTTCCGTTAAGGGTCCCGGATACTGTTGGAGACCCTGTAGCTCCTGAGGACGAGCCTTACGATATAGTTCTATGCCTTCCCTGGAGGGATCGTACTCGGAGGAAGTGTCTGCTCCAGTGGCAGACATAAAGGACTGAACCTATACCTATAGTACTTCCACCTGAAGAGGAACGGAAGGAGCCTGAACAAAAACGCTCTATTCGACCGCCCCAGCGACTTACCTATGACTCACCAGGACATAGCACTGAAGAGGCCATCACCACTGTGCAGAGATTGCCCGAAGTGTCTGCTATGTTAGCTGAGGTAGCCCAGAACATGAGTCAGCTTGAGAAAGTGTTTCTAACCTACTGCATGTATGCTGCTGAACCTGTATATGCTGTATAAACTGTGTGCATATTGTAAAAGGATAATGTAACTGTTGTACCTCCTTGGAGAGACCCAAGAGTTCTAGGAGGGGGAGAGTGTAGCGATGTGTTAAAGTTTACTGTGGCAGTACCCATTTTTGGCCACAAGATGGAGACTATCACGATTAAAGACCCTGGACACTTGAACTACATGTCCATGCATGCTTTGCGAAGAAACAGGAAGTGGGTGGGTTTGTGGAGAGCCTGTACATCCTGCACCTCGTGGAGAACAGGCAGAGCGCGCCAGGGAGCAGAGGAGAGTGGATGCACATACAGAGAAGGAGAGACCAAAAGATAGGCCGGAGCGCAGACAGAGTGGATTGGGCCTTAGGATTGGGTCACCCAGCCTTGCGGGAGACAGACATCACCATCTATTATCCGAGTGCAGTGCTGAGGAGAGAAGACCCCTCGAGTAAGGAGTACCGCGGTCGATTGAAGCGGTAAGCTGGCTGAGTCGCGGCTGACAGACAGAAGGCCAGACAACAGATCCGGTGGTCGGCGTCCCCAGTCAATATCGAGCGGAGAGACGTCCTGGGTCAACGGAACCTCAAGTTTGCGCTGGATGGGTGAGAGGCCCCCAAGGCCGTATGTGAATAAGAGCGTACGCTGCTGTTTTCTTTCTAAAACCCACAGGGCCCCAACTGACTAGTCGAAGACATCGATAAAGTAAACTCACTGGCCAGTTGAAAAGTACCCGGGTACCCTACACACATAACCACATACCACCTCACGTTCTGGGACTTAACCTGTGCAGGACTCAGTTTCCTTTTTCCTATCCTTACAAGGGGGCAAAGTAAAAGTTACATTCTGAACATTTTTTCCTCTTTTTGTTCCCGCTGCGCGTTTACCGTGATACGAGAACTGTGTATTTTATTGTGTCCCGCTACGCGGTTTTTTCTCGAATTTCGTATCTTTTAATTTTCTGCTCGGTCGGGGTTTTTCCGAAAATACGAAGCCCTCGTGTTTTCGTTTCTTTTACCGCTACGCGTTTATCGTGTTACGAAAGTACTGTAAATCTTCCTGCATATACCGTGTCTCAAGAACTGCAAACCTTTTAGTAAACCTTTTAACTTGTAAAACTTACAGCGTGTTGGAGTATATTTATTCCCTAGTGCGGGGAGACTGACCCGTGGTTCATTTTCAGCGGCTCCTCCGGGAGTGAGCGCTACATATATATATATATATATATATAATGATGATTTATTGTAAAGACACAATAAAGCAAAGGCAATAACAGATATAGAAGAGGTATGCAATAGATGGAGAATACTGAATAGAGGAGAAAAGCTAAGGAATAGGGAAGAAGTGTATATATGTATACACAGGTTACAGGTCTAGAGAGAACTAAAGCAGAATAATATATGGATGAGGAAAGAGATCGTATATATGTATTCACAGGTTACAGGGCTAGAGGGAACTACAGCAGAATACTATTAACTATGCATAAGAGGGATAAACAGAATAAGTCAGAACATACTAAGTATAAAGGGAAACTACAGATCAGAACAAAGATACAATACAATAAAGTGTACTTAGGTTATATATATATGTATATATCTGAGTCCTTGGAGATATGGGCAAGTCCTTATAATCCAGGCAAGGCAAACTTGGGAGGTCCAGGAGGATAACAAGTCCAGAGGTCTGTAGTAAGTAGGAGATCCAGGAGGTTTGCAAATAATAAGTCCAGGAGAGATATAACAGCCTTGAGAAAATAGGATCCAGCAGAGTATGGGTCCTAGGATTCTTGGAGGTACAACAGGTAGCTCCTTGCAGCTTGGATATTTCCAAGACAATGTGGAAGCGTTGGGTTTCAGGAGTGGCCTGGTTTTATGCAGGAGTAGTAGGTGATCTAGGCAACACCTGAGCGATGCACAGGCAGAGGTGAGTAGTGGTACGGCTATATGAAAGTCTCACTAGTATGAGCCAGCACTGGGTTTAGGCTTTTTATTACGCTGGCGGCGATGATCCTTACAGGCATTGAAGATGAAACGAGGATGGGTCTTTCAGCAGGACATTGATCCCAAACACACCGCCCGGGCAACGAAGGAGTGGCTTCGTAAGAAGCATATCAAGGTCCTGGAGTGGCCTAGCCAGTCTCCAGATCTCAACCCCATAGAAAACCTTTTGGAGGGAGTTGAAGGTCCGTGTTGCCCAGCGACAGCCCCAAAAATCACGGCTCTAGAGGAGATCTGCATGAAGGAATGGGCAAAAATACCAGCAACAGTGTGTGCAAACCTTGTGAAGACTTACAGAAAACATTTGACCTCTGTCATTGCCAACAAAGGATATATAACAAAGTATTGAGATGGACTTTTGCTATTGACCAAATACTTATTTTCCACCATAATTTGAAAATAAATTCTTTAAAAATCAGACCATGTGATTTTCTGGATTTTTTTTCACATTTTGTCTCTCATAGTTGAAGTGTACCTATGATGGCAATTACAGGCCTCTCTCATCTTTTTAAGTGGGAGAACCTGCACAATTGGTGGCTGACTAAATACTTTTTTGCCCAACTGTACATATCTGATCAGCGCAAAATAAATTGCATTCAGGGTCCAGATATCTCTCGTGAATCAGCAAAACCGTATGTTGGAGTACATATAGAAAATAAACAAGAGCATATATGGTGAAGTATATTGAACATAAAACATTAGGTGGAACGGCGTGCAAGATCAAACTCAAAGAAATAGTGCCCTGACACTGGCTCTAAGTGGGTCTCAGCATCTGTGTTGTTTGATACTAGTTTTCTCAGGTAACCCACACCTTATAGGTAATTTTCTTCACGCCTCAGAGTGGTATGGAAGACAAGAAAAACAATGCAGCCTTCCTTGTGTAAAATCGGAGACACGAGAGGTGCAGCAGTATTTCCCGTCCGTGGCAACAGCGCGCCGTGTGGGTCCATTCCATGTGAACTTCCCTGCGCCCCCTCACAGGAACTGAAAATGTAAATAATGTGCACCTGACCAAAAAAGACGTGTAAATAATATGACCAGGTTAAGTGTAAAAAAAAATGTTTGGTATCATTGGAAAGACCATGCTTTGCCACTGATCGGATGATAGGGGGGTCCT
Organism: Leptobrachium leishanense; assembly: GCA_009667805.1. Lineage (NCBI taxonomy): Eukaryota > Metazoa > Chordata > Amphibia > Anura > Megophryidae > Leptobrachium > Leptobrachium leishanense. Next base: position 121,306,841 of record CM019067.1, on the reverse strand, counting down.
TTGGACCCCCATATCTCCACCATAGGGATTTCCATAAGGAAATTCCTGGGCAGTTAGGGGTTAATTCCCCACGCGCGCTGGCGTCAGTGAGCAAGGGAAGCCCCGGAGGCTTGGCTGACAATCAAGAGTCTGTGGTATTTGATCTCCTGTGTACCGACCCCTAGCTAGTCTGATATCCCTCTCTGGTTTATGATCTCTGGCTTCTGTATGACTACCCGTTCTGGTTACTGACTTTGGCTCCTATTTATGACCACATCTCTGGAATTGTCCCTATTGTCCTGTCTGTTGGTTCTGTGTGTCACCCACCACTGAGGTCTCCTCCCTTTAGATTATATGGCCATTCTAAGGACTGTATCCTAGTTTAGGGTTCCCTTTAGTTTACTGCTGAGTGCCAGTATATTCTCTCCCTTAACTGTACTCTGGCCTGTTGTCCTGTTCTGTTGTCTGGTTACTTTGTTTCCTGATCTACGTTTAATGCAGCCAGCAGCTATCCTGCTTAAAGGACTATCTAATGTGGATAAGGGCCCACCTTGCCTCTTGCCGGGTGTCACTGTGACACATACACACAAACAGGCATATAGATAGATATACAGTACACACACCCTTGGGCATACAGTATACACACTATAGATGTGTGCAGATTTTGAGTGTATCCGGAGGCCAGACACATAGATGTTAACCCCTTCAATTCTGAGATTTCACCAACATGTGCTTTGCTAATTTTGTCAATTTTTTTTTTGCTCATGACATTTAACCCCTTAATGCCGGGTCTTCAAAGAGGCAGATGGGCCTGAACGCCGCGGTGCAGCATAGCACACCCCCTGCCTCCCTTCCCTTTAGCCGTTTGCTGCAGCTAATTGTAGTGATCAACAGGAAAGGGAGGTGGGTGGGGCAGGAGCTGGAGAACCATGCCATTCCACAGCATTCAGGCTCACCAAGTGGTTGTAGCAAGGGGTTAAACCGTTTAGGAAATCACGCTTTGGACTGGGGTTAGACGAGCATTTTATCAGAGAGGAAGGAACGTCTGTGAGTTTTCATTCCTTCCACTCTGAAGCCTGTCTGGCCACCTCACTGAGCACAGTTAGTGTGCTCAGCACTGCAAGGTTTGATCCTCCTATGGAGGTTCATGCTTTGCAGCCCCGTCGAATGCGCGTCATAGGACTTCAACTGGGAGGCTTTCAGAACATCCGCTGTAGCGCACACAATTCGTGTACGTGCTACAGCGTCTGCCTGGCCCTGTTGAAGCGTCACAACGCTGCAACAGATGCCGGGAGGCAAAGCAGTATGGGTGCACATCGTACGCTATCTGAACCCGGCCTTATTGTAGGACCCTATGTAGGATCTTTTTTTTAACAGTATTATAATATATCATTAAATGTGTAGATGTCACGATGTGGCGATATCCAGAAATGTAAACATAAAATCATAAACATCTATTCAGGTTTCAGTCATTTACAGCGTATAAATGTAGGTAAAACTGTATTTTAGCGGGGAAAATGATGTGTGACCCATTTCAAAGGTTTTAAGCATTGTAAACCCCGACCCCTGACCCTATACTGACACCTAGTTAGGTTTCCAACTAATTTGTTAAAATTTGCAAATTTTCACACATTTTAATATCCAAATCATTGTGGTTAATATTCTGTGAAGTTGTTTAACCCGCCCATAAATTAAGAACCTACTACTGAATTTTTACCTAATTTTAATTAAAACTGAAAATAAACGATTTTTTTTCTCTCATGAAACAAAATATTCTTTAAATGTTTTCCCCGGTCATGTTTGTTATCATTGGATGCTTTCAGCTTGGGGGACAGATGAGCAGCCACAACCACAGCAGCCCCTTCCCTCGACACAGTGAGTGGTCACTTCAGGCCGTGCTATCTCCTCTCTGTGTGGGACTCTGTGGTTGCAGCGCGGCGGATTCGGCGCCGGAGGTAGCCTGACGTTTACACGCATGCGCAGTGACTTCGTCTGAAGCAACTCCTGTGCGGGAAGGAGGACGCTAACACCACCGCGGTTGCAGTCGGGATTAACCCGTCTCCTGCCACCTTCCTCAGAACAGGCAGGCCCGCACCGAGAGACGTTTCCCATCATAGCTCAGCTAGCCTGCGTGTTGCCGGTGAAACGCATTACGTCACACATGATCGCTTTGAAGCACCACATCTCGCTCTACGGCCCCATGTCCCTGTATCGGGCAGGAAACTCCGCCCACCAGCCCTGAGTGACAGCTGCAATAGCGGGTAGACTTCACTTTCACTCTAGTAGTAAACATCCCGCCCACTGCCCTAGTCGAAGTGGCGATTGGTCTCTTGAGCTCAGCCGGGAAAACGCAAAGCGGTGATTGGTTTAGGAAGTGCTTGAGCAGTTAGAATGTTCCTCCATGGTAACTAGTGACAACAACCGGGTCTGCATGGTGGAGGCGCGATGGTGAGTAAGAGCGGCCTGTCCAGCCGTGCTGTGCCTCTGCATGCAATGTGTTCCAGGGTCATGCATATTGACAGAGAGACAGGGAAGCTGATCCACTCCCTGCAGCTCTCATACACCCTGACCACATTAATAGCAATGCATGCTGCTGTCTCTGCTTGTGTGGGATTATATACAGGGTTACAAATATAAGTGAAGTCACTCCTCAGTCTAAGTCTTGCCATCTTGCATGTAACCTGCCACCTCCCAATTACACATAGATACATCTACACACGTGAGCTGGATTTTAGGAAATCATAATTCATAGATTTTGTCTCCTAAAGTTTCACAGCGTGTTGGCCAAGCGAGAACGCCATTCCTCCTGCAAATATCATTGAGGAACTGCGTTCCTGTAAGTTCTTGCTGGTCATGACCCCTGTGTGAAAGGATTTTACCAGGAAGGATACATTGAGATTTCTCTCGTTTTCAAGTACGTCCTGGGTGGCGAGTGTGTACCATTAGGTGTCTTTAAATATATATCTAACCCCTTGCGCTGGGTTGACACCTGAGCGTATGTCATACGTGCATTTTTGTCGGGCGTTTAAACCTGGTGTTCATACGTGCGTTTTTGATTATGAAAACATGCAAACGCCGGTTTCAGCACGTTCGCAGCAAACGTGCTGTAATACGCCCCAAAGAAGCTCCTGTACTTCTTTGGGCGTTATACAGCGCGTCTCTACGTTCCTTCCTTAAGAAATCATGGGATTTCCGTGTTTCAGCATTTTACAGCACGTAGGAACGCGCTGTAAAACGCCCAGGTGTGAACCAGGCCTCACAGTGGGGTGGATTGTGCTGGCGGCAGGACATTAACACTGGCGATTCGTGCTCCTCTGCTGCTGCGGCAGGCTCCTCTGGCGCGCAGCACGCCTCATTGGCTCCTGGGGGACAGACGTGAGTTCGATCAATGATCGGCATCAACTGATGGGCAGGCCTGACGCAGCTCATAGATGCAAGCGGGGTGTGCTATGCCACCCTGCAATGTTGAGTCCCACCCACTGCTATGACTGCATAGTATGTAGCGCAGAGTAAATGGGCTATACAAAAGACAGACCTCTATATAGAAGTCTCATAAGTGGAGTACTGCCACCAAAATACTTGTGTATATGCAAGATCCACTGGTTTTAAAAAATAACTAATATATGGTTTTTGTAGATAAACAAGTATTTTTCTGACCGTTCCCCACTTATGAGACTTTCAGGGATGTCTTCTTTTTTTTAGTTGTATATCTATGGATTCAGTCCCATAACCCTTTCACTAGCAAAGTCGACTTATCTAGATTTTGCATTGAAAAGCAATCATTCGCATTTTAAACCCCATATTTGCGTGTCTCTTTTTTTTTTTTTTTAGGGCACACAAACAGTGCCCTGTGTGGAGAAACAAAATGCACTGCAAGAATTCACTCCTGTCCCACTGTAAAACAAGCTGCAAAACACCACCAAATCTCACTGTAACAAAGTTTTTAAACTTTGCAGCTGCGTTACAATAACCAAGGAGAGGACAGAATACAGGGATAACTGTGGGGTCACTCAGTGCTGTTGAAAGATTAGGAGCAGGGGGTTATAATGACTGAAAATCCCTGTGTAATACATATACAAACAGTTACTGATATTTCCATACACAGACATTATGGCACATACAGATATTATTATTTATGTATTCTGTTGGTATTTTTTGGAAGCTGCATTGCTAGTAATCGCACTATGATCTCTACAAATCCCCATAAGCAGGAGATTTGAAAATTTTTATTATCTATTTGATACAAAGGCTTTCTCTGCCTGTATTGTAATAATGCAGACCCAGTGTGACGTTGTATGTTTAAAGGGCACTGGCGAGAGTTCAGAATCTTTCCTTCCAGCAATATTTCTGTAAAGGATGTATGAAAACATGAAAGATTAGAAATGATCAAATTTACATTTATTTACTGTTTTAGAACAACGATCTCTATGCATAATTTCAATTTTATTCTATATTTGTTAACTTTGCTTTCCATGTTTGAAATAAATGTTTTTTTTTCTGCAAAAATGTTTATGGTAATGAAGGTGTTGAAATGGATTTGTTGTATCGAAGGCCCCCTTATAATGCTGCTTCTTGAATCTAGCTCTGGGCTTCATCTGTGCTGGCCGGACTTGACATGTTGTTGGCTTCCAGTGAGTCAAGCAGTCATGCGTCCAAAGAGAGGATGGATACTCGAGCGAGTGTCTAGTCAATCCAATGGCTCTCAATGCTACATGGGTGAGAGCTGGGTCCTTGTCGCGTACCGCCGGTGTCCAGCAGCATCCTCTGCGCTGTCCGAGCGTTGGGTAAAATACAGGCTGGCGTGGGCCGCGTGACAAGCGGAGGGGCAGGGCGCGTAGCTATGACGCGGCGCCATCGGCTTTAAATGGCTTGCAGTCAGCGGTGTTTGTAGCGCTGACGTGGTTTCTTTTCCCCACAGTGCTACCTAGCGTTTGTTTATTGATCTATTCAGTGTATGAACTCCTGGCTTTGGCAATTGACGATTCTGGTATTTTACCCCCTGTCTTTGGCAATTAACGATTCTGGTATTCTGTACCCCTGGCTTTGACATTTCTCAATTCTGACATTGCTCCCTGGTGCTCCACTATTACCACATATATAGTTTTGATCAAACGGACCACTCTATAGATCGGAAAGCGTAGGGGCAACTCTGCGTACAGGGACTGGCTTTCATATATCCATGGGGAATCCGTGACAGTCCTGAAGGTACTGAAATTCCAGAATCTGAGATCAGTGCTTAGGTTCTGGGTTGTATTAGTCCTCCACTCCCCACCTGAGAGTAACGAAGGCACACAGGTCACACATAGGCGACTACCTATCAGATGAGATTAGAAGAGCTGGCCGACAGGAGACATACAGGGTTATTCAGAGAGTGTGAAAAGCAGGAGAACGACTGGAGAATGAAATTCTAGGTCAAAATAGCCGATTTGGAAAGTGAGATGAAAGGGAGAATTTTTCTGGCTTGGTTATTTTGACCTAGAATTTTTCATTCTCCAGTCATTCTCCTGCTTTTCTCGCTCTCTGAATAACCCTGATAGTGCACCTGTAATACTCACTATAAGTGGTCACTATGGCTGGAGTCTCCGTTTTAAAACCCTACATTACAATGTTGTGAAGAGAGTCACTTTGAACTTGGGGTGCAAGGACCTAGAAATGCATTTGTGAGGTGCAGGCCTGATGTTCTTTATTGTTTACCTGCCATCTCCTATGTTGAAGTCATCCTGTACCTAGAATCCTAGGTGCGGGGTGTTTTGTGTCCTCTGTGTTATGTATGAATGATTTTATTGTTGATATCATTAATGTCTATGTTTATCTGTTACTATGATTACTGTGTGGGTCACTGTAGCCTGTTTGCATCTGTTAAAGGTTGATGTGGTCTTTTGTTTGGCAGACCTTGTAACCTGAACGCACAGGGTTCTGTCCAGAAGTCCAGGACCCGAACCAGCTCGGTATTTGTCCGTTTCTTCTCTGTCCTAGAACCACGTCAGGAGAACCACAGTCACTTTCCAGACTACAGAGAGATTCCCCAGTGAGACTTGATCCTTGGTAAAAGCAGGAATGAATGCTTTATTCATTGTGCAAAATGTATTATCTGGGAGGGGTCTAGAACAATAGCCCTCTGCTGTCTGAGCACCCCCATCCTTCCCAGTGATAAGATGGCTATCTGTCCAACACCATCAGAGGGGGAGGCTGAACTACTACAAACTCTAGGAACTGCTAAACAGAAACATGCTTTGAAAACAAAACACAAACAGCATGGCAATGTCCAAATGCTCTATGATGAGTCTCTGCCATAATCACCTGTAGTCTGCGGGCACGAGGCTGGCATCTGCTCCTTTCCACAGGGCACACAGTCTATAGTGCGGGCAATGCTGTGAGTGCCTCGACAGCCAGTCTCAAACATTTGAAATCCAAGTCATTGAAAAGGTGGCAGAGGCTTCTGTCACAAACACTGTCTCATTATCTGAAAATGTAAATCTGCTATTGTTTGAATGTTGAACAATAGATCTTGTTGACCAGAGATAATCCCATTATCTGTCCCTGGTCTAATTATGTCCTAGGCAGTGAGGCAGTAATTTCTGAGCAGTAACCGTAATATCCCAGGGAAGGGTTTTTCGTTGGCTGCTAGGCTCCGCCTGGTACTGCGTATGTTACTTATTAAAGGCTTAGTTCCATGCTCGCTGTTATAACCTCAAGATCTGCGTGGTGCCCCATCTATGGGGAATGCTATCACCGTGCTTTCAGCTTTGGCTAAAAGCTGGAGAAAGTCATGAAAGACTGCTGGTGGGAATCTTGACAAGGGAGTGGCATTAACAGATGTGACCCAGTCAGGGTACAGAGATCTGTTACAAATGTGTCTTGTATTGGCTCTGTTTTATGCTAGGATAGGTATGAGCTGAAGATATGTGCATATAAACAGTGCATTTACAGATACAAGTATTTATAAAGTGACAGCAAATTCCTTAACGCTGTACAATGATAGAGCTAGAATAACAAATATACATACACATTACACACATGAAACAGAAGGATAGGGGGCCCTTACAGTCTCTAAGAAGAGAGAGGTAACCCATTAGGTGAGGGTGAATAGTGTAAGTGGCGGGTTACAGGATTACTGAATGGGGAGAGGAGCAGGAAATGGCAGTGGGAGATCATGGAGTGAGCCTATAGGCTTCTCTAAGTAATGTGTTTTCAGAGACTTCTTGAAGGACTGGAGAGACGGGGAGAGTCTAATATTGCGTGGGAGGGAGTACAGAAAGGGGGCAGCTCGGGAGAAGTTCTGAAGGCCAGAGTTGTGGGTGTGAGGAACTGATAGCATCAGATCATTGACAGAGCGAAGTGGTCGGGGTGCGATATACCTGCTAATAAGGGAGGAGATGTAGGCAGGGGAGCAGTTATGGAGAGCTTTGTATGTGAGCACCAATATTTTGAAATGAATTCTAAAGGAAACAGGCAGCCAGTGTAGAGATTCACAGTGGGGTGACCCTTCATATTTAGACCCCTTCATAGATTTTTCTTTTCCAGTTTTAAGTTTTTCACATCTATCCTCAGGGCGAGATATCAACTTATCGTAAATTTAATTGGAATGTTATGCAATGGCCACGTCAATCATCTGACCTGAATCCAATTGAGCATGCATTTCACTTGCTGAAGACAAAACTGAAGGGAAAATGCCCCAAGAACAAGCAGGAACTGAAGACTGTTGCAGTAGAGGCCTGGCAGAGCATCACCAGGGATGAAACCCAGCGTCTGGTGAGGTCTATGCGTTCCAGACTTCAGGCTGTGATTGACTGCAAAGGATTTGCAACCAAGTATTAAGAAGGGAAAGTTTGATTTTATGATTATTATTCTGTCCCATTACCTTTTGGTCCCTTAACAAGTGGGAGGCGCATCTGCAAACTGGTGTAAGTCCTACACCGTTCACCTGAGTTGGATGTACATACCCTCAAAATAAAGCTGACAGTCTGCAGTTAAAGCACATTGTGTTTGTTTTATTCCAACTCCATTGTGGTGGTGGTGGTGTATAGAGCCAAAGATGTTAGAATTGTGTCGATGTCCCAATATTTCTGGACCTGACTGTATGTCTCCCAACAGTTTCCAGGGGAGATTTTGTGTATGTAAATAACCCAGGTTGACCATATATAAATATGGGTCTGTCCCTGATTTTAAGAGTTTTTTATTTTGACCCTACATGCAGTCACGACTCATGGTTTGGGTAGCAGCTTTATACAGTGGTAGCTGTTCCAACGAAAAGCTCCAGATCTATAGCCTCGTCTTATTTCTGGGGGATGCTAGTAAGGCTCTCTACATGTACCCATCTTTAATCTTCGTCTGAGTTACCGGAGACAGGCACGAGATTCACGAGAAGAACACAGGTGTCCCGCAAGGGAGCTGCATTGACAGATGTGACTCTGTTGTGGTACAGAGATATGTCACATTGGTGGCAGTGGTGGGATGCTTCCAAGCTAAGGACATCTAAACCACCACCGGGACCCTAACTGCTACTGAAGTATCCAGTGTGGATGGCCCAGTGCTATGAGGGGTTGAAAGGATCGACATTAAAGGTTCTCCTGGAAGCCAGAGGCAGTGCGGCCAACAATAACACTAAAGCGGCCCTAATTACCGAATTGAAGGAGGTAGATCGGAGGCTGGTGCAACAGCGGTCGATGAATTTGACTGATGCGCCAGAGGTTACTGTACCTCTGACCAAACCTCTCTGAAGCCACAGTGCGAGAGATAATGGTGGAGGTCTCAAGGATTTTTAGAAGCAGAGAAGGATCGACGAGCACAGAGAAATTACCCCCCCCTCCGAAATAACAAATTTAAAATATCGAGATGCGTTGAAGCCGTGGAAAAAAAACGACTCCCATTTCATGCATTTAACGAGGCAGAGGGTGATCTAGACGATTTCCTTCAAGATTTCGAGCTGCATTGTGGGTTGGATAGAGAGGACTGTTGCCATCCAAGTGAGCAAGCTGTCCGGGAGGGCTGCCGAAGCCTATTAAACGGTGTCAGATACGGATAGTAATGACTAAGACCAGGTGAAGCGGTGCCTGCTGGCCAGATACGCTATCACCCCAGAAGCCTATCGGCAGCAGTTTCTGAGAGCTGCGGAAAAGAGTCGGAAGGTCCCGTGCCGAGTGAGGACATCAGATGCAGCAGACTGTCAATAACTGGATGCAAGGCTGCCAAGTGACTACGCTGGCAGAAGCAATTCAGGTTGTCATCCTAGGGCAATTCTATGATCCTACTGCACCTGAAGTTCGCGTCTGGATCAGAGATCAGAGACCAACCAGGCAACCCAATTAGCGAACGAATTCCATGACTCCCGCCGGATCTCCGTTAGTCAGATGCAAACCTCATCCAGACTTGCAGTTCCCCTGACCCGAGCCCCACCAACACCTATCCGAACCCTTGGAGCTGCTATACCTCGCACTCCACCCGTACTGCATCTACCTCTGCCCAGACGCCTAGGATCCAATGCTTCGACTATAATCAGATGGGACATATCCGTCAGAACTGTCTCAAGCTTCAACCCCCGACCCACCTGGAGCTGCCCTGAAAGTCAGACACTTTGGGTTCGGTCTCATGGTGTGCAAGAAGGGGCATTACGAATGGGTTTGATACTTCTCAAATGGATTACAATTTTTGTGAAGAGAACTGGAGAGTCCCATATGAGGCTGATCCAGTGTAAGCGGCCAACAGGGACAACCGATACCACCACAGATAAATTGTCTGGATTAACAGTTGGGCAGCCCATTACTTTACTTTAGTGCAACCACACCTCATCCAACCAGCAGAGAAAACGGGAAGATCTGTGGCCGTTCGGGTGACTGGAGAGGTTCGTACATCGGCTACCTACCACCCAGGTACAGCTGAATTGGGAGGCTGGTGCTTGGGAAGTGGATGTAGGATTGATGCAAAACTTGCCAGTAAATGGTTTAATTAGGAAATGATTTGGCCTGGCTCACTTCGGCATGCCAACCAGACCCGCCTGAGGCTGCTTGTCCCGTGGCCACCAGACAACAGACTCGCAGGGTTGCAGAGCACCACTCCTCCCAGGGGACCCAAGTAAGACCATAGCCCCCTGACTACCCCAGCTATCACTTGGGCCTCCCCAGCTGATTTCACCCAGGAAGTAGAAAGAGACCCCACCTTAGAATCTTGCTGCAAACAAGCAGGGATGCCCCATGGGGGGGGGAGAGGCGGCCATTATATGGGATTGAGAACGGTTGTACCAGGTGACAGAAGGGACTGGTCCCAGGGCTACTCAGATTCCCAAGAGGCAGTTGCTAGTACCCCATAAATTCCGAGCAGAGCTATTGAGGGTGTCCTACGACTTTCCCCTGTCTGGTCATTTAGGGGCCAAAAAAGCACAACTTCGACTGACTCAGAACTTAATTTGGCCTACATTAACCGTAAACGATTACCCAGGGAGGTGGCATATGCCGCCATTGTGAAATAATGCCTGGGCTACGTTACTAGTATGCAGCGCTTGATGGTTTCTGTGGCGGCCCCTTCTCTGGCAGACTGGTGGGCGTAGGAGGCCCATTGAGGCTAGCGGGGGGCATACAAAGCCAACGGCCGTATGGACAGCAGAATACGCCCTGAGGCGGGAAAGGGTTAAATCTGAATCAAGTCACTGAAATCAGGGCATTTCACTGACCTATCGTTGCAGTTTGGTGTTCTTTGAATAGATTAATCATTACTTCTCTACGGGACAATTCCGTTGCCAACGAAGATCACCGAATTGCGGTGAACTGCACCGTTTTTCCCTGACAATTCACCAGTAATTGGTACATTGTGTGCAATTTCAGTGCTTTGCATTTCGAGCCATTTCGCCATTTTTCGGCAACTCCATTTCGCTGAAAATATGGTGAATTCACTATATAGTGAATGGTCACCATATTTTTGCCGAAGTCAGTCACCAAAGCAATTATTGGAGGTCATTGAAAACTGCCAAAGTGCACCAATAACTGCCGAATTGCGCCGCATCAGCGAATACCGCTGAACTGAAAAAACAAAACATAAGTCACTTTTTCTCTTTATAGGTGTTTAAAACAATAAAAATGTGTCAATAATAAAAAGGTCTGTTTACAAAATTAAAAAAAAAATCACATTTTTAAAAAATTGAGAAACATCTGGTTTAATAAATACTAAAGTGTTCAAAAAGTACCCTGGTTTCTGCTGAAAAATGAAACGAATAAATGGTCATTTAAATAATAAAGATTTTTTTTTTTTTTTCTCCTGTTTGTTTATTGCATTGAAACTTATGCAATTTGGTTGTCAAATTGAAACACCGAAAATCAGGGCATTTCACTGCAATTACGTTGCAGTTCGGTGTTCTGTGAATAAAAGACGCAATAGTCTTCTATGGGGAAATTTCGGTGTTGCTGGATTGCTCTGTATTTCACTGTCATTTCCCCTTTTTGACGATTAGACGTTTTGGCTTTTCCTGCTGCAGGGTGCACTATGCCGTCTCTGCGGCGTGTGGGCCTTGAAGCCGCAGGGCATACTAGAACGCCTCATTGACTTCTAGGGGCTGCCTCGGCCCGTCCTAGCATTTAACGCATGTTTATGGCTGCTGCGGGACAGTCTGAACCCAGGCTGTCCCCCTGCAGCCAATGACGTGCTTTAGCTGCGTGAGCAGGCCGAAGGAGAGGCCTGGCTGCGGGGCATACTAGTACAAATTGGCCGGTGTTAACCTCCTCCTGCTGTTTATGGGATAAATGGGCATAACTTGCTGAGGGTAAGAATTAAACATTGGAGGTATATTAGGAAAACTTTTATTTTCCGTATGTGTTGCGGCAGTACCCTTGGGTTTTCCTTTCCCGAAAACCGGACAGATTACTTCCAAAGTCTTTTAACTGAAAGCAAAAAATACAGACACGAGGAGGCACCCTTCCCCCTATGTTCCTCCCCACCTATAACACCCCTCTGAACCGGGAGACCCCCAGTCTTCTTCCTGTCCTCGGACAGACAGGTTGCCAGTTGAGCGGTGCTGTTTAAGCGTTGGTCGTTCCCAGGTGGGCCGCTTGTGCTATGTTTGCCAGGACTTGGCTTGGTCCACGTTGCCACCGGCAGATGCGGGTCGGCGTGCTCGGCTGTCGGCTGTCAGCTGTTGATGATGCACTTCCGGATCCCATTACAAGGTCTTGGGTTGATCTCCGTTATGGCTGCGGCCACAATTCGTGGAGCCAATCGTAGGGGCTGCAAAGCGTTGCATGTGGGACGCTGGTCTGCTACGTAGCGCAGGTGGTTCCGTCTGGCCCTAATATTTGACACAACTACAGCCATCTAGCTAAGAAGGGTGATGCGACAGCGTTGCTGTGGCCTTCTTTGCAGGACCTCTAGTTATGCCCCAGGTGCTGCTCGTGGTTGCCCAGGATGCCGGTTCCAAGTGAGGCTCTGGCTCAGAAGGGAAAGTACGCCTCTAAGACTAAACATTTGATTTGTGCATCTTGTGTGCAGCCTAAGGAGGCTGTGGAAGGATCGAAAAAAATAAGAATTATCCGCCTTTGTTTCCTGTCTTCACGACAACCTAAAACAGACTTTTTCTGATATGAGGTCAGCGGTTATGCTGCCCGCTCAGCCGTTGGCCTTCTTGTACTGAGCTGGCTGGAGCAAGAAAGTGAATATATGATGCCTTGGATAATTAGGATTACGAGGAAATTATGTGGGTCATTCCATGTAAAATCAAACAATGCATAAAACTTAATGTCATGGATTTGGTCCATTTTTGGTACACTTCTACCAACCAGGAGAGGTTTAAAAATAATTTTTTCAAATGTTTTTTGGGAATCTGTTTTTGAGATATTGAACTTTCAAAATTACCTAGAAACGCCAAAATTCACTAGCCACTATAATTTCAAATGCCATTTACGAGATACATATGAAATCTACAGACATGGGATATGTGTCATTCTAAAATTTATGAATAGGGCTTTCATTTGATAGAAAACATGACCCAATTGTAAAATTTAAAAATTCACAAATTTTTGGAAAAAAAAAAGTTTTTGGAAAAACTGAATTTGTCTTGTAGCCAGACAATCCCTGACATGTTTGTGCTTGTTTATTCATGTGCCCTTCCCCCACCGTTTTACCTTTCAGACAGCTTAGTTGTGGTCTTTCTCTCTTTGTGTGCACTTCAGCTCATAAAGTGTTTTTTTTTTTTTTTTTTTTTTTTTAGTGAAGCTTTCTAAGACTTTTTCGGGAAGCTGCATTATTAGTCTTTTAAGTCATTAACTGTTTGATCATTTACATTCTGATTTGAAATATGAAGGCGAATGAGTGGACAGAAAACTGTTGCAACCCTTTACTAAGCCAGTGCTTTTTTATTTCTTTTTTAAAGACCTTTATGAACGTAACTGATTTAATAGTGAACTCAAACCACACATGAAAGTATGCACTTCATGCAGATTGCAGTTAGGAAAAGGGGAAGCCGTGTCAGATGGAAAACAATATATTTGAAAAGGAAATTCCTCCTGAGATTTGAGATTCCAGGACCTTTTTGTATTAAAGTCACTCCCAAGCTTCAAAATGTAGATTTTGATCGTATGAACCTTATTTGTGGCATGTGCTTGAGACAACTCATGGTGGACGGGATGTGTTCTCTCAATGGATGCGGTAGAACGTGAAGTGACACTATCATTCTTGCATCCAGCTGGACCAGCAGTAAGGCGTCCCTTACCCCCCCCCCCCGCGGACCCTGGACACTCCCAGCGTGAGCCCAACCAAAGGGGAGGAACGGGGCGCTGGGCAGCCAGCGCTGGAGAACAGTCAGGGGTACCGCAAGGGCCTACTGCAGGTACTGACACACACACTACTGTGGAGCTCTGGGATACCCTCACACACTGCACATTACTGTATCGCAGAGTTCCACGGTAATGTGCAGTGTGTAGGAAGGGTGAGTGTTATTGCTGTGCAGCGGTTATACAGTAATGTGTGTGTGCGCATATAACAGAGCTGCACAGCAATTAAACTCACAGTAAATAAAAGTATCTATCGGTACTCTGTCTTAAAAAAAATCAGTTTATCTTTAGTTGTTGAAAGTAAAGCCTTGTTAGTCTGAAGAAAAACCTGGCTCCTAACTTTTGTAGCTGGCTCCTAGATTCAAAGCAAATATGTCAAACCCTGTTTTAACCCCTTAACTGCTGAGCCAGTTCACCTATGTGCGCGGAGCTCATTATGACCGTTTTATGCTCATAATTCTTAAATGACAGCCTAGGTCCTATTTAATTAGCCCCCCCCCCCACCGACAAAAAAATAAAAATAAACCCAGTAAGTGTCCTTGGGCAAGACACCTAACGGTACATACTCGCCACCCAGGACATACTTGAAAACAAGAGAAGTCTTAGTGTTTCCTTCCTGGTAACATAGTTTCTCAAAAAAATAAAATAAAAAATAAAGTTCCAAAATGAATTTTCATTGGTTGATTTAACATGGAATGATTCTGACTAGTCAGATACCTCCTCTGAAAGGGAGGATGTTACCTTCACTGTTTTTTATGAGGACTCAATGCGCTTGTTAAAGATGTATCTGCTACATTGGGGCTAATGGTGTGGAGCCTGGTGGAGTTCTCAAAGGTCATGGATTTCCTTTTTACCCCTTGTTGAAACACGTTATGGAAAGAGAATGGAAGGCTACAGATAGAAAGCGGTTTATATCCGAAAGGTTCAAGTCGTTATTTTCACTGGTTATGCCTTCTGAAATGGCATTTGATGTCTTGCCTAACGTGGATATACCGATTGTGCAGGTTCACCATAAATCTGCCATTCCTACAGGTGACCTGGCTAACCTAAAAGACTCAATGGATAAGCGGATTGAGGTTTTGCTACACCACAACTACTCCACTGTGGCATCTCAGGGCAAGGAGCTAGTGGCTGCATCTTCAGTGTCGAGGTTACAAAGGCTTTGTCTTCAGGAGTTGGAGGGGCTACTTCCGTACTCCTCGTCTGACGTTAGATGCTTTGTTCGCAAGATAATGGTTTCATTAGGTAGGACCCACCTGTCCCAGAGGTGCTGTGATGTGGCAGGTGGGCTTACACTTTAATGGCCATTCAAGTAAACCAAAACCTCTGTGTTTTGTTTTACATGGAGCGACAGTGGTGAGCGCAAATGCCAACCTTTTTTTCTTGTTATACATCTATATCTCCTTCTGGTTTACAAACGTAATCCAGTAAGTAGTTGTACACTCACACAGTAATGCATTCATCTAACCATAATACTTCCTTACAGTCATACATGCATACATAATCCAGTTGTCTGTACACATGGATCGCTCCTTTCAGTACTATGTGCTTAGATCTGCCACCATGTGCTCTCCTACTACTTTTGTTCATACACACTTTATTCACACAGCTTAGAGACATACAGTACTGTGCAAAAGTTTTAGGTAGGTGTGAAAAAATGCTGTAAACAAAGAATGCTTTCACAAATGGAAGTGTTACACATTTGTTCATAAATGAACAAAATGCAGTGAATGAACAAAAGAGAAATATAAAGCAAAACAATATTTGGTGTGACCACCCTTTGCCTTCAAAACAGCAGCAATTCTTCTAGGTACACTTGCACACAGTTTTTGAAGGAATTCGGCTGGTAGGTTGTTCCAAACATCTTGGAGAACTAACCAGAGATGCTGCAGAATAAATTTGGGGCCAATCATACGCCTCCCTGATGGTATTGCATGATGCATAACAGTGATGGACTGAAATTTCGGCCACCGATAGATTCTGCCGATTAATGGGGTTATCTGTTTCAGCCCGAAAGTAAATCACCAGCCGAAAATTGCTGATCCTGAGCGTGCACTCTTTCAATGCTCCTTAGCTGGAGATAATTGTAATTGGAAAGAGGCAGGAGCTGCTACACACATTTATTTCTGCACACAAAGGGTTAACTGCCTACTAGGAGCTGCTGCCACTATCAGTAACCTCTGGCCTCTCAGTGACAAGGAACAAGTGATTTATCACTGACCTCCTGCCAGAGGTGTCTGCTCCAGGACAAGGGGGGGGGGCTAATGGAAGGTATACACATTCATTTTGCAATGGTTTGTCTTTTAACTTTCTTCTTAAAGGCCCCTATTATAATGCGTTGTTTTTCGGCACTTTAAAAAAAATAATAGATTAAGAGGAACAGACTGATGTTTAGATTCCATCTGAGCCATTATAGATATATATATACTCATTTAAGTTAAAAGCCTCCACACAACAAATAATAAACTTTATAGTTGCAGAGTTCTCTGAATTGCTGGGATATGTAAATGTCTTCTGCAACTATAAAATATGTGTGTGTGTAAAAATTTTACACATGAATGTATGCACTGACTAGATGCAAAATAGGACAAAAACATCTTAAACATTTTAATGTGGATTAATTTAAATTCATGATATTAATTTAATAAAGTCTAGTATTATTACAGTTATACAAAAAACTCTTAAAATAAATTGTAGGGGGAAAAAGTAATTTCCGGTTTCGTTCCAAAATGTTCATTTCGGAGCAATAAATACACACACCAGACACGTATGATATGACAGATATGTGTATATATAGTCATTTTCGGTATCGTTTTCGCCCAAGCTCATCGTGCATTTTCGGTATCTGTTTCGGTCCCAAATTTTCATTTCGGTGCATCCCTAATGCATACGTATCTGCCTGTATTTCTCCGCATTGAGTACACCATTAATCCTGACCAAATCTCCAACTCCATTTGCAGAAATGCAGCCCCAAACGTTCAAGGAACCTCCGCCGTGTTTCACTGTTGCCTGCAGACACTCATTATTGTACCACTCTCCAGCCCTTCGACAAACCAACTGCCTTCTGCTACGGCCAAATATTTCAAATTTTGACTCCTCAGACCACAGCCTCTGCTGCCATTTTTCTGCACCCCCAGTTTCTATGTTTTCGTGCATACTTTAGTCGCTTGGCCTTGTTCCCACGTCAGAGGTATGGCTTTTTGGCTGCAACTCTTCCATGAAGACCACTTCTGGCCAGACGTCTCCGGACAGTAGACGGGTGTACCTGGGTCTGAGCTGATGGCACTGCTGGACATCTTCCGATTTCTATCATGCGCTGATTCCGGGGCGGTAGGTGCGAGCCAATGTGCAATGAATACTAGCAAACCAGATATATTTATATATAAGGATTTATTGAAAAAGGCACAAAAAGAAATAGGCCGAGGCAACAACAGAATCTAGGAGGGGTAAACGAGAGAAGTTTGAGAATGCTGAATAGGGGAGAAAAGCTAAGGAATAGGGAAGGAGAGACTGTATATATGTATACACAGGTTACAGGTCTAGAGACAGAACTAAAGCAGAGAATAATATATATGGAGAAGGGAGAGAGATTGTATATATGTATACACAGGTTATAGGTCTAGAGAGAACTAAAGCAGAATAATCTATATGGAGAAGGAGGAAAGAGGTTATATATTTATATACAGGTTACAGGTCGAGAGAGCAAAGAATAATATATATGGATAAGGAAGAAGGGAGAGATTGTATATATGTATACACAGGTTACAGGGCTAGAGAGAACTAAAGCAGAATACTATATATCTATGTATATACAGGTTACAGGTCTAGAGACAGAACTAAGGCAGAGAATAATATATATGGATAAGAAACATTAAACTATACATAAAAAGAGACTAAAAGCAGAACAGACTAAATATAGGGGGACACTGCAGATAATAACAAATGGGAAAACAGAAGCAGAGTATACTTAGTTATATATATGAATATATCAGTACTAGAGATGTGGGCAAGTCCTTATAATCCAGGTAAGGTAAATTTGGGAGATCCAGGAAGATGACAAGTCCAGAGGTCTGTAGTAAATAGGAGATCCAGGAGGTTTGTAAATAAGAAGTCCTGGAGAACTAGAACAGGGATAGCCTTGAGAGGATAGGATTCTTGGAGGAATAGCAGGTAGCTCCTAGCAGCTTGGATATTTCCAAGACAATGTGGAAGCATTGGATTTCAGGTGTGGCCTGGTTTTATGCAGGAGTAGTAGGTGATCTAGGCAACACCTGAGCATTACACAGGCAGAGGTGAGTAGTGGTACTGCTATGAGCCAGCACTGGGTTTAGGCTTTTTATTACGCCGGCGGCGATCATCCTTACATGCACTAAGTTTCCTTTGCCGACCACTTTGTGGTCGAGCTTGAACAGCACATCTTGAAACCCCAGTCTGCTTTTCAAATCTTTTGTCTGGGAGAGACCTTGTTGATGCAGTATAACTACCTTGTGTCTTGTTGCTTTGCTCAATCTTGCCATGACAGGAAACTGTCTTTCACAACCTCACATTGGTAGCAGAGTTTGGCTGTTCCTCTCCCAGTTTTAAGCCTCCTACACAACTGTTTCTGTTTCAGTTCATGACCTGGGTTTCAACCTACGTGTGACATTGATCATTAGCACCTGTTCGGTATAATTGGTTGATCATACACCTGACTATAATCCTACAAAATCCCTGATTTTGTGCAAGTGTACCTATGAGAATTGATGCTGGTTTGACAGCAAAAGGTAGTAACCCCAAATATTAGATTTAGATTTTTCTTTTGTTCGCTCACTTTGCATGTTGAAAATTGACAAATATAAACAATCATTATTTATATTTCTGAAAGCATTCTTTGTTTACAGCATTTTTTCACACCTGCCTAAAACTTTTGCACAGTACTGTATATCTGATCTTCTTTTTGTCTGTTTTTCCATCCGTTCCTTCTTACACTTACTATATGTGGTTCGTGTAAAATATGATTTGATCACAAGTTGAATCCTGGGTATATACTGCCAGCACATGGAGTATAGTGCCAGAAATCTTGGTAATCTCCTTCAGATTTGTATAGTAGCAATGGCTTATCCACATCTGGTTGTGTTCAGCCAGTCAATGCAGTATGTAAAATCTCTCGTTCCAGGGTTTTACTTACTCTTTTTAATTTCAAAGCTAAATTTAATATATTTAAGTCAAATGTTCCTACACTTATCCGTGGTGCTTTACTAAGATTAGTGAATACAAGCTGCACATGAAAGGGAGTAATCCCCAGAATACGGTGGGATTTTACCAGATTAATGTCGAAGGGAAGCAATACAAACTGGAATTTGTATTGAAGAAAACAAAAACGTAATAAAAAAAGCAATTAAAATCCACTGTTCTAGGTGTAAATCCAGGTGCACTGAGGTGTTTAATTATGCAAGTGTATCTATTCAAACAAAAGACCTAAAGAAAATTTAAAGGAATCAAGCCATGACCCGAATGTGTTTGAGAATGTGGAGTTACATTTGTAGCACGTGGGGTACGTGGATTCCTTAGGTAAGCCAAGTGATGTGATTCAGTGCCCAGAGTTGTATTGTTGGCAGAAGGACCATATGGGTGTAGAGGATGTGTTGGTCTACAAGGTCCTGCAGACTGTGAGTATTTGGTTGCACCCGTGAATATTCCCTTTTTCAGATTCGTCATCTGGATGCCTTTTGCAGCCTGGACCTATATATTTTCTAGATGAGACAAGCAGGAAATATGATTATGGTCATAATTGACTGCACACCCTGTACTATGTTAATCTATTGGCAACCTTTTAGAAAAGTGTTTCCCAAAACTGTCCTCAGGACCCTCTAACAGGTCAGATTTTACAGATCACCTTGGAGAAATGCAGACTGAATCCTGCAATCACTGAGCAGCTAATTAGATCACCTGTGCTGTGCTTCAGATATCCTGCAAACCTGGCGTGTCAGTGGGTCCTGAGGACAAGTTTGGGAGTCATTGCTTTAGAATTATTCATATATTCTATGTATTATATGGTGGTTTTCTATACACGTTTGCAGGTGTAGGAATGAGAATTTTGTCCCGCAACTGATGGTTTGGATTGTGTTAAAGCTATGTCTGACCGTGAATTGACCAGATGTTCAGGTGTGGAAATTCAAAAAAAAAAAAATCTACTTGTCCAACGGACTAAAGTGGTTTCTGATCTACTTGTCCCTCAAGAAGATGTACTTGTCCTGATTATTTATTTTTTTCTCTTCACAGTATAACTGTTTCTGCTTTTAGGCTGGGGGTCAGACGAGCGCAGTAATCACGTCCGTGTTGCCGCACATTAGGACGTCCGTGGTAGCAGAGAATCATGTAGCCCCACACATGAAGTACGTCCGCACGGAAGTGCGGATGCACAACGGGCGCAGTAAACGGACGCAAGTTAGCAAGAATGTAAAACCGCTAGAGCGGGCGTGCGTCCGCAAAGTCCGCGTAGCATTGTGTGTGAGTGGTGGAACGTGGTTTGACAGACTGCATTTATACGTCCAGCATTTTTGACGGACAAAATGTTTTTTTTTCATTTTAATTTATTTTCCCTCCATCCGTCAAAAATAACGTCAGTCACAAAAACGGACTGTGTGGCCACTACTGCGTCTTCCGTCAAAGTGCGTCTGTACTGCACGGGCGCACAGTCTGTAGAAAACTCGCTCGTCTGACCGTAGCCTTAGGGTCACTGCTTGTATTTTTATTGTACTACGTTGCAGAATATGTTGGCTCTTTTATAATCAAATGTCATTTAATTATAAGGGTTACAGCCTCTGCTTGTATTTTTATTGTACTGAGCTGCAGAATATGTTGGCGCTTTAGAAAATAAAAGCAGAAACTGGAACCCTAATTATAAATAAATGTAATTTTATTAAACGCCAACATATTCTGCAGCGCAGTACAATAAAAATACAAGCCGAAGCTGTAACCCTAATAAAATGACATTAATTTATATTGTACTGTGCTGCAGAATATGTTGACTATAATTTAATGTTATTTTATTAGGGCTACAGCTTCTGCTTGTATTTTTATTGTACTGCGCTACAGAATACGTTGGCATGGTCTTTTAACATGCCAAGATATTCTGCAGTGCTCAACAATTAAAAATACAGGCAGAAGCTTAATTTCCCCACCCCCCTTTTCTATAATATGTAGTTACCCTCTTACCCAGCGATTAACCGTTATTTATTTATTTTTTTTCTTTCTTGGCAGGCTGTATAACTCCCACTGACAAACAAAGCAGTTTTAAATTTCCTGCTCGACCAGCATAGAGAGCTTCTGCGTCCGTCCTGAGCAGGCAGTCAGATTTCCATTGGCTCACACAGTGACCAATCCGAAGCCAGGGTGCGCCGACAAGCCGCTCCTGCACAGAACTGCGCTGAAGTCTGAGAATTAGTAATGAGTCGCGCCAGCTGTCAGCCCAGCAGGCTAGAAGCTGATCGTTTCGGCGATCAGAGCTGGTATACGTTACTACTGGCTCCGGTCACTGCAACAATCAGCTTCTAGCCCGCTGGGCTGACTTCTGGTCACAGCACACTTGCCCGACGTCGGGCGATACAAGTCGCCCATGCCTGTATGTTTCTATAGTGCTTCTACCCATATATTTGTTTTTGCCACATTTGCCCTGTGCATTGAAAAGTTGCTTTACCACATAAGCTTTCTACTTCTAAGTAGAAATTTAATAGTTTGCCTTTTTTGGTATCAATAGACCTGGTTTTAGTAACAAAAAGACATACTAACTTACATACATACATACACACGGAGAAGGGTCCTGACCATTTCATAATGCTTAAGATGTCCTGCAGCAGCTAATTGAATTGCAAGGCAACATGGTCTTGCCAAGGCAAGGAGAATAAACCAAGGCGGCTATTTCATTTAAATGAGGTTTCTAAATCACATGCCCTTTAAATATACTGTATATTACTTGTACAGTATCTATCACTATCCTCTTTACCCCATGTTTGTTTAATTACTGGAAATTCTGTTCTATTTTTTTTTTTTCTTTTTTCCTGCAGATCTTAAAGTCTGAAATAGAAAGCGAAGAACAAAGTCACCATGGACGTTTCTTCTTTGGTCAAAAAACTCTGTACGTTCACTCCTTATTTTTCTCAATCATGTATCATAAATAGAACGCATAGTCCTTAGGTTATGCATTGGAATAGATCGATTGATTACAGGGAATGCTTATTGATTACAATAATCAATTTCAAGTATCCGCTTAAAATAAGTTGCTTGGGAAACAACTGCTCAACTTTTTAAAAAGTTTTTTAAATATTGTGATTATTAGCATTTTTTTTTTCTTTTTGGCCATTTTCAGGACGTGACACATTTACTACACTTTTTATTAAGCTGCCATGCAAAGTTTGTATAGAGCACAATATAAAGATGAGGAGAGGTACACATTTAGGAGCATGTGCCTACTATAAATTTGTAAAACCCTTTTACGCTTTACTCCAGGTCTGTTTTCCATCAGGAAGTATCAAGACTCCATGTTATGGTATATGTATTGTGATCTAGCCACTGGACACAGAAATCTGTGCACCCCTCCTCTTCAAGACCCACCTGCTGCAGTGGTGTAAATGTAACCAGAGTTGTTGTAAACTTTCCTTAGCCATTGAAGGCTACAGAGTTGTTAGGCTTAAATCAGCTCTGACTTCATTTGGTGGGAAGGGACAGGTGCTGTGCACAGTAAAATAAAAAGAGCGATGAGAAGATTCTCTTGTTGCTTTCAGGATGTTCGCTGGTGTTTACAACACCCATAATATGCATGGGATCATCTATGGACAGGATTTGGATCAGTTGTGGGTGGCATTTGGGATGGTCCATGGACAGGGTTTGAGATCTCCACTGTGGCCTCCAGCCGTAGCTTGCTTGGAATTTGCCTGATGGCCAAGCCTGACTTGTGACAAGCATGTGACCCTCACAAAGAGAGTAAGGAAATGCTGCCTAAAATGCTATTGGTCCTTAATTGGCTGAGCTAAATAGAAAGTCAACGAAAACAAGCCGAGGTCAAGAGTAGGAGAGTAAGACACTTGCGTAAACTAGCCAAGGTCAGGAGAGCTACGGAAACATTGTATGCAAGTCAATGTCAATATCTAATCCAACAGAGAAACCGTATGACTGTTATTCTTATTGGCCAGAAGACCAGAGTGTTTTACCGATGTGTCCAGTTCTTACCAGAAAATATAGAAATAATTCATGTCAATAGTGTTACCATAATTCTACACCTTTTTAGCAATGCTTCATCTGAATGGATCCAAGACCGGAACATCCCTGGCTCTGTCAGCAGCATCGACCAATTTAAGGGCAAAAAAGGGAACTCACTATTAAAAATATCTTTTTTAATCCTGCATTAGTATCAAGCATAAATTTAAGGTTTCGTGTAGAATTGGAGTTTATTTCTAGGTTATGTTTAGATATCAATGTTAGGATGACAATTTGGCCAGTTGCTTAGATCTTGTCAAGGTATTTTGGAATTTACCTTCGAAACAAAATACTTTGAAGCACCATATATTGGAACTTGTTTAAGGGAAGTTATTTTGTTTTTTGCAGATTACTTTCTCCTGTGGTATATGTTTTCAATACCACAATGACACGAATATAACCCCATTATGCTGTCAATGTTACGGCTAATGTCACCACTTAAGCTTTTAACCAAAAATTCCCTTCTTGTAGTATTTGACCTATACAGTATATGCTTAAATTTCTTCAGATTCCTATACAGAAGAGAATTCCTGAAATCAGGACAATTTAATTAATCCGTTTTAAATTTGTACTTTTTATTCGTTGCACGAGTTGTGTAAATAAAGGACAATTCCAAAATTATTATTACATTACATGTTCAAATAGTGGTTCACAAAAATGTATCTGCTAAAAGCCGTATATAGTGTGGATACGCTTAACTAGATAGTGAATAATTCTGCCAATTACAAGACTTATGTAATACCTTACAAAAGTGAGTAGTTTTTCATTGATTTATTTTGACGTATTATGACTTTGCTTTTTCTTTTTTCAGCCCATCAGTTGGTTGAGATTAGAGAAAGAGCACTCAAAAATCTTCTTTGTAAACTAGATCACAATTTACTTTCGCTTGTGGATCTAGTCCAGGAGAAGTCTCTGTTCTTGCATCTTTTGGAATGGTTTAACTTCCCAGAAGTTACACTGAAGGAAGAGGTCTTACATCTGCTCAATAATCTAGCTAAGGTGAGAGTTGTGCAGGAAAACGGTGATTTAAAAAGAATATTCACTCAAAATGGCAATCCAGTTTATCCTTGGGTGAAAATGTTTCCTCACTGTGGTAAGATTAATAGAATATAAAGATACCTTAATTGTATATAACATTAAATGTAGAACTCTAAAAGTGCATATGTCTCGGACAAAATATGATTTCTTCATTTGACAGGTCCTCTCCCTTTATATAGATGTGCATTTTTGTGCTGACATTTGTAATTGAAAAATGGAGATCTTTGCTTTTAAAGACTCCCACAATGCCACAGGCAGGTGCCATGTTGCAAGGGGCAGGGGCCACTGCAAGAAGGGAGCTTTATTACAGGATGACACCCCCACTCAGTCAGTGTGCGCTCTGCCTGTCCGATTGTAATACTCAACTTCCTTTTCAGACCGTTTTATTGGTGACACCTCAACCACAGCAACGTTTCTGCCTCTGTCGATTTCAAGCTTGATAAAGGCTTGCAGGCAAAATGTTGCAGTGTTTGATGTGCCATCAATATAATGGTCTGAAGAGTAGGTTGAGCACCCGGTCTAGCTCTTCTTTGGTAGTCTGACTATGTTGGAGGTGGTCAGTTCATGGATTGTGACAGCACCTGCCTGACCTTGCTAATGGGAGTCTACACTGAGAAATTGTAGTCAGATCGTGGCGCTGATCCAATCTGCTGTGCGGTATTCAGGATTGGCGAATACCAGATCACAATCGGATACCGCACAACCCGTGGCCATAGTGGTAGCTCGGCCGCTACAGAATGCCGAGGCCTTGGCATTCACCTCCGTTTCTTTCTTGCCTGCTCACAGGTGAACACAGAGGTGCTCGTGGTTCTGTTGGAAGCTGCATCATGAATTGCTTTTGGCAATCCTCGTAATGCTGCCCATACACCCTCATGAGGGGGAAGTGCAACCCCCTGTGTGGGGACGGTGGGCAGCATTACGAGATTGACAAACGATGTGCTTATAGATTTCACTGCACAGCTTTCAATAGCAGCCGGCAGCTCTGCGATCTCCCGCAGTGTCTTCCCAGTGAGCAGGCAGGTAAGATTCCGCGGTGGATGTCGTTTCTGTGGGGCTGGGAGTCTCACAGCCAGGTATGCCTCAGACTTTGTGATTGGATCAGTTGATAAAGCTGATCCCTGGAAAAAAATGGCACAGTTGGGTCCTGATCCTAAGGATCAGATCGGGACATCACTACTTGCAGCGCTCCGGCCATCTGAACATGCTGTGATCACGTGTGCATTTTAGAATCTTGAAAAGCAAATATCTCCCTGTTTTTAATTACATAGGTCAACGGAAAAAAAAAAAAAGGGCAAATTGATTTGCCCCGCAGTGGCATTTTAATAATTCTGGTGTGGATGGATTTTTAAATACATTGAAAAATAAGATGTAGAATTATAAAAAAGTGTGTGTGTGTGTGTGTGTGTGATATATATTTTTTTCCTGTATACATAAAACCGGGATGACTGCACACACTACGACCATGAATTTTTCATGTATACAAGAGATTTTATTTATTTGTTTTTCTGGAAAACCCCTCTTCACACCAATTTATTTGTTGATTAGGAAATCTCATTGTCTTTTCTGGTACTGGAGGATACTTTTTCTTGCCTGTCACAAACAGATATATTAAGGAGCAAGCTAATTCAAAGGCATCTATTCCTGTGAGAAATAATCCAGAATGTGTTTGCTATCTCTCCGTCCCCTGATACAATTCATGTATTGATGTCTGCCATTAGTTTGAAATATATTCTTCTTGTACACTTGCACAGCAATTCTATAAAAAATATATACGTGAAGATTGGTTCCCATATAACCTGAAGCTTTTTAAAGAGACCAATTTAACCTTTCTTTTTGTAAACCTTATTAGATTTCTTATTGATTTTTATTTTAAGCTTAATAGATATATTTGAGTTATTGCACTCCTATTTTTTGTTCCTAATTGTTAAACATTTTTTCACCTCTTTTTATGAGCTAAAATGTAGATATATCTGTCTCGGTGTACGTGTATATAGTATTTATGCAATATCCATTTTAGTTTTCATATTAATGGTGTCTCAGTAATTTGCTTATTTTTTGTATACTTTTTAAACAAATGGCCTACTTTAAATATTGTTTCTTTAAAATGCCATGTGACACCCTCCACTCATCCTCCCCCAAAGGTTACACATGAAGGGGATGCTATCCTATGGTGCTGCTCAGCCATCTTCTGTTAAAGCGTCCCAAAAATGGTTGGATTCTAATGCCCATTATGAATGACTTGGGTGGTAGAAGGGTTCTCCTACTCTCTGCTGTTACTCAGTCCTTGGCATAGTTAATTGACAGTATTTTGTATTTGCTAGTGCAATGTTTAGCTATACTGCACTTCCCAGGTGCACATTGGCTACAATATCCCATTAGGTGATGAGTACCGCATTGGTCCTAAAGATTAATGAGATATCGCTCCAAATATCCACCTTTGTCCAGCATTGGGCGCAGCCATGTTTCTCACTCAGTGGATGGCCAGTCTAAGGCTAGGGACAGATGAGCGCATTTTCTGCGGCCACCGTCAAAATGTACGTCGATGCGTGCGCACGCATTTTTTCACGGAATACGCTTAAGTGGTCAGACGACCACAGTCGCACAGTCGCAGGTACTCACCAACGCAATTCTAGGGAAATCCGGCTGTTTGAACGTTATGTAGGCCGCACACTAGCAGCGTCTGACGTCTCCTAATCACGCACACACGCTGCCATGCGGCCGCAGCGCACTCTGTACGTCTGTAGCACGGTTTCACGTTCTGAGAAAAATGCGTTCATTTGCCGGTTGCGTGGTGTCGGCGCACTTTTGTACGCACGTACTGCGTATATTGGCCGTCATTGGCCGTTATGTGCTGCTACTGCCGCCGTGATTTAGTGCGCCTGCACGCGCGTTCCGACTGCCCCACTCTGACCCTAGCCTAACTCCACCCACAGACTCCGTATTTGTGCGATCATCCGATATCTTCTGAAGTCGTCCGACTGGTCCTACAACATGCACATGAATCAGCCCTCTTTCGCTGCATCCGACCACCATCGGACGATTTCAGACAATTTTTTGTGAATTACAACAGACTAGCGATCTTTCCAAATTTATTTGAAATTATCGGATGATGCCGGGACAAGTTTACATGAAACAGATGCATTGTATAGTAAAACCGGCGTGTACAGGGAAATGTGAAAAGATGCATTGTATAGTGAAAACTGCCGTGATTCGAGGAAACGTGAAAAGATGCATTGTATAGTGAAAACTGCCGTGATTCGAGGAAACGTGAAAAGATGCATTGTATAGTAAAACCACCATGCGTGAAGCCCATAGGATTCAATATAAAACATATTTTCATTTTTATTCAACAGTCTATTTTTTTTTTTTAATCCGCAGCAAAAAAGGGTTTTTATTTATCGAATGTTTTGAATTCTTTTAGGTATTTTTTTGTATTTTTTTCTCAGGAACAGGGTGGTTAATCCCCTGCTCACAGCGTGGGAGGTCCCCCCCCCCCCCCTGCTGTGGCTGATCTGGACAGGTGCTATCTTTTGGAGCTGAAACTCGAGTTTCATTCCAGCATCAGAGACTGCCCCCCCTTCCCTCAGCCCCCCCCCCCGCAGAGGGGTTTCTCGTTGGCCGGCCTGTCCTTTGGCTGATCTGGGTTGTCCACAGACGCTTCCAGTGTATGACCCTGATTGGCCGATGGCGCTGTCCTTAGTCGGATGACCAAGTCACGGCCAGCCTTAGCTGGGGACTATCGCATATATGCGCAGACTGAGGCTAATGTCCGATGAACGCAGTCTGAGCACACTCTGCGTGCATGCATAACGGACGGATGTACTGACGCAAGATGCTGTAGACCCCACACAATCCGTTTTTTCTTGACGGACGTAGAAAAAAAGAAAGGGAATTATGGGAAACAAAATTAATATGAAAAATGATACAAACTGGAAAATGATATGCAAAGCCATTTTGTGCGTCAAGGTGCTGGACGTCGCAAATACACTCCGTCTGACCTCATGTCATCACACACACACACAACGCTAAGCGGACGTGGCGCACTCTGCGCGTCCGTCTTAGAGGTTTTACGTTCTTGCCTAAATAGCGTCAGTTGCCACCTGTGTGGTGCATGCGCACCTTGGTGCGCACGTACTTTGTGCGTGGGTCTCTATTGATCATGATTCTATGCTACGACGGACATTAAACGGTGCGGCGACACGGACGTGATCACTGCGATCGTTTGACGCCAGCCTGAGAGGAGGGCTTTCGTGGAGGATGGCTTTCTGCGCAGAGCTGTCGCTCCCCTTATGGCACGCTGCATGAAAGTGAGAGACGACTAAAATTTTATATCAAGGCAGGAGGCTTCATATTTTGCATTCTCTTCTCTTTACTAAACCACAGCAGCAAAGAGAGTTTTACATAGCAACAGTAAAAACCAATAAACAAATAGCATTCCCACAAGAGAGCAGTAAGTCCCTCCCACAGCCTCTTCTCTTTGCTGCTGACGACCAGGTGAGACGTTTTTGAAACAGCTCCTGGTTGTCAGGCCTAGTTTAATTGTATTTTACTGTATTTTCAATCGATCTTTCTGTAATTTTATTATATGGTTTTTCTACTGTATTACTGTGGATTTAATATGTTTTCCTCCATAGGTTCGCCCCTGCTGTGCGGGCACTCTCCCGCCTGCAGGTTGCGCTTTGCCATCTGCTTGTGGTCTCCCGACGGGACGAGCGTTTTACACCTCTGACCGTCGGGTGACTATTGGCGATGTTTTGCCATGTTTTTTCCACGTTTTTAGCGTATTTTTCTGCACTTAATTACCCGTTGTGCGGCTTTCCCAGTTTTAACCGCACGTGCGGTCTTTTCTCCTCAGAGCGTGGTGTTTTTACTGCACTTGCGCACCCTGGCGGCCATTTTGGGGTTTTTCCATATGCGTTTGCCGCCATTCGGAGCTCGCAACGCTGACAGGCGTCAGCACACTTCACGCGCCCTGAGAAATAAACAGCCTCCGCTTCCCTGCAGGACCCCGCGGTTAACTCGAGTGAGCCCCGATACATACGCATATACCAAGCGGCACTTTGTTATTACCAGCCCGCAACACATCGGGTGAGCCTGATCACACAGCAATATATTGCGCTACTTTCGCAGAGAGATTAATTTATATATATATATATATGTTCAAAATTATTCAACCCCCAATGCTGTAAAGGATTTTAGGGAATTTAGTG
The DNA here is from genome assembly GCA_009667805.1 of Leptobrachium leishanense. Taxonomy (NCBI): domain Eukaryota; kingdom Metazoa; phylum Chordata; class Amphibia; order Anura; family Megophryidae; genus Leptobrachium; species Leptobrachium leishanense. The sequence continues at coordinate 121,277,629 of CM019067.1, read as the reverse complement.
TACATTTGTAATTGTATTCAGAATGAAATCCTACAAGGACTTTTTAAAGAACCATATGCAACTAAAATGACATCAATTGGTTTTGTAATACAGTAGTAAATGTTTCTTTTGTGAATTCTTCATTGACACAATTATTCAACCCCTTAAAGACTACCACTCTGAAGAACAGAGGTTCATTCAAGTGTTTTCAATCAGGTATTGAAAACACCTGTGGATGTCACGGAGCAGCAATAAAGCATAATAAGCACCAATTAGGCAGCTTTAAAATGACTGTGATACTCAGCTCCTTCTAGACATTTACTGGTGTGGTTACAAACATGGTGAAGTCAAGAGAATGGTCCAGGAAGACAAGAGAATAGGTGATTACTCTTCACAGGAAGGGCAATGGCTATAAGAAGATTGCAAAGATGTTAAACATACCAAGAGAGACCATAGGAAGTATCATTCGCAAATTCAAGGCAAAGGGCACTGTTGAAACGCTACCTGGTCGTGGCAGAAAGAAGATGCTGACTTCGACTGCTGTGCGCTACCTGAAGCGTAGAGTGGAGAAAAGTCCCCGTGTGACTGCTGAGGAACTGAGAAAAGACTTGTCAGATGTGGGTACTGAAGTTTCAGCTCAGACAATACGGCGCACACTGCGTAATGAAGGCCTCCATGCCAGAACTCCCAGGCGCACCCCCTTGCTGTCTCTAAAGAATAGGAAGATTCGACTGCAGTATGCCAAAAGTCATGTGGACAAACCACAGAAGTTTTGGGATAGTGTTCTGTGGACTGATGAAACAAAATTAGAACTGTTTGGGCCCATGGATCAACGCTATGTTTGGAGGAGGAAGAACAAGGTCTATGAAGAAAAGAACACCTTGCCTACTGTGAAGCATGGCGGGGGGTCAATCATGCTTTGGGGCTGTTTTGCTTCTGCAGGTACAGGGAAGCTTCAGCGTGTGCAAGGTACCATGAATTCTCTTCAGTACCAGGAGATATTGGATGACAATGTGATGCAGTCCGTCACAAACCTGAGGCTTGGGAGACGTTGGACCTTTCAACAGGACAATGATCCCAAGCATACCTCCAAGTCCACTAGAGCATGGTTGCAGATTAAAGGCTGGAACATTTTGGAGTGGCCATCGCAGTCACCTGACTTAAATCCGATTGAGAACCTCTGGTGGGACTTAACCCTTTCACTGCTGTGGACGTGTGGGGAACGTCCTCATTGACTAGTAAGGAAAGATAGGGGGTTCGTTTGAACCCTGATTTCTGCCAACTGTTGGCAGCTAGCAGGGTCATGTTTGGTATCATTAGAAAGAAAGAGCATGGTCTTTCCAATGATACCAAACATGACCATATTTAAAGTAAAGAAAAAAAATAATAAAAAAAAGGAAAAATGTGGTTTTTTTAAGACGTGAAATGGCTCAGCACTGAAGGGGTTAAAGAAAGCAGTTGCAGTGCGCAAGCCTAAGAATGTGACTGAACTGGAGGCTTTTGCCCATGACGAATGGGCGAAGATACCCGTAGATCGCTGCAAGACACTTGTGTCAAGCTATGCTTCACGTTTAAAAGCTGTGATAACTGTAAAAGGATGTTGTACTAAGTACTAAGATTGAATGTCACTTGGGGGTTGAATAAAACTGATAATGATGTGCGCACAGAAAAGACATTTGTGGTTATTTCATTATAAATGTTATGTTATATTTGTCTGACCTACACGTGCCTCTTTGATTTAATTGTAAGCAAGGTGACTGAATGATCAAACTCAATTTCAGTGGGGGTTGAATAATTTTGAACACAACTGTGTATGTATATATATATATATATATAACAGGTGAGCCCCGTAACTCCCGTTTTTTTTTTTTTTTTGATGGACCCTCCACAATTAAATCCCATCAATCAGGAGGAGCTTAAGGCCTGGCTCCTTACTGCTATTTCCGAGACTCTACCCATAGCCCTGGCAGCTTTACCTCCACTTCCACAGCCGGATACTCCGGTGCTTTCTCGGGCCCAGTCCCCGGCTCAATCTGTGGACTCTCAGTCCGAAGCTGCCACACCGTCACGTGACCCTGGAAGGGCCAGTCTGACTCCGCAGGCAAGGGCAAGGGCCCGCTAAAAAATCCTCTCGCATGTCTGCCCACCATGAAGGGGACGATATTTGCGACCTGGAGGATTACCGGGCTGATTACCCGGAGGAGGAAGGAGCAGAGACCGCCGGTGACCCGCTGGCTACTCCTAGCTCAACGGGTGAGCCCCGTTCTGATGCCATGGCCATTGTGCCTCTCTCTGCCGTGCCAGTACCGCCACGCTCCCTGGTGTCCTCGGATACCCCATTGTAGATCCTCGACGCTCGGAGTACCCTCTTTCTACCCGCGCACTACTACCCACCCCAGGTCTTCGGCCTAGCTCCCACCTGACCACGTAGCCGAGCTCCTGTGCTTTTGGCTACGCTGTCCCTTAGAAAAAGCAGACAGGGCATGTTTGCGCAAAATGCCCCCGCCCGACCTTGGCAGACAAGGTCTCTCTTACCCCGGAATTAGAGGATTTCGTCACCTTCATGGGTAAGGCTGGCAGGGATCCTCGTCGTGGTCTGGAACAGGGCCTCCGCGTCGCTCAGGACAAACTGCTAGATGTTTTTGGCCCCCATTCCGTTATTTTCGTCATGGCGGACAAAGCATTAACTAACAATACTCCGCTAGACCCCCGCGATGGTCCGAGAATGAGCACAGCGTGCTCTCTGCCTTTTAGGTAACGCCAATTTTGGCATCTCTTCCGAACGCCGCAAGGCGGTGTTTTTTCGTTTTGATGCAAAACTTACCAGTATGTGCACCAAGGAGTTGGGTCCTGCAGCTAAGGGGTTGCTGTTTGGGGATCTCTTCTTAAAAGAGCTAAGGTCTATACGAACCTGCAGAAGGTCCAGTATAATATGAAAAGAGTTTTCCACCCACAGACTCGTTTTTCCTCCAGGGCTGGTGCACAAAGAGGTCGGGTCGCCAGCCGATACAACAACTCCTATAGACCTCGCCTCACCACCAATCAGAGCACGGACGTGCAATATTATTATTATTATTATTATTATTATTCTTTATTTATAAAGCGACAGCATATTCCGCAGCGCTGTACAATAAGCACAGTATAGACAGGGTTACAATACATTGAACAACATTTGACAAACAGTACAGGAGGAGATGAGGGCCCTATTCCCGTAGGAACTCACAATCTAGGAGGGTTGGGGTTGGAAACAGGAGGAGAGGACTGTAAGGTGAGAGTGATTGATGGTTGTGTCAGTGAGTTGGGTGGTAGGCTTCCCTAAATAGGAATGTTTTAAGGGAGCGTTTGAAGGAAGAGAAGTTAGGGGAAAGTCTGACAGTACGAGGGAGAGCGTTCCAGAGAGTGGGGGCTGCGCGTGAGAAACAAAGCTCAATCCTCTGGGAGTTCCCGTCGGTCGCGGCTTCAACAGCCCTCGGCCCGAGTCACTGATAGACAGGGAGCTTCGTTTCCTGCAGTTAAAAGGGGCCATCCTCCCCGCACTAGACCACCCACGCTTCATAAGCCATGTGTTCCTAGTACACAAAAAGTCTGGGAATCTCCGTCCAGTCATAAATTTGAAAGCCCTCAATGCCTTCGTGTCCTATCGCCACTTCAAGATGGAGGGAATACACCTGCTTAGGGACCTCCTCTGAGACGGCGACTGGTTCACAAGACTGGACCTAACAGACGTACCTTATGGTCTCGGTCAATCCTGCAATTTTACTGGCACCACGACCTCTGGCAGTTCACCTGCCTACCGTTCTGCCTCAGCTCCGCGCCATGGTGCTTCACAAAGCTCCTCAAACCGGTTATGGCCTTCATACGCGCTCAAGGCATCAGGACCATCATCTATCTGGACGAGATACTAATACTGGCTCAGGATCCCGTCCAGCCTTCCCGTCACACGGCCTTAGTGGTTACACTCCTGCAAGACCTCGGGTTCATCATCAACGTGGACAAGTCGGCACTTCGTCCAGCCCAAAAGGTCACCTTCCCGGATTCGAAATAGACTCCACGTCTTGCCAACTACGTCTCCCTTCGCAAAAGCTTTGAACCATCAAGAAGACCCTACGAGGCGTCCTGACGGACACCCTCTGCCTCTGAGATCTGGCGAGAATTGTAGGCCGACTCTCTTCCTCCATCCAAGCCATTTTCCCGGACCCATTGCACTATCGGGAGATGCAACGTCTGAAGACTACATACCTCTGCCTCAATCCCTCCTACGACCAGTTGGTCCCTATCACCCCGGAGGTTCGAATGGCGCTCCTATGGTGGCTGCGACACATGGAAGCATGGAATGGGCGTACTTCGTACTGGAATCGGACGTCAGCCGATCGGGCTGGGGAGCGACCTGCGGGTCCGTGTCCACAGGAGGTGCATGGACGCCAAAGGAACAGCACCTTCACATCAACTGCTTGGAGCTCATCGCCGGCGCCATTTGCTGTCCGCAGTTTTACCCAAGACCTCAGGGACTGCTCTCTACTCCTCCAAATGGACAACATCTCCACGGTCCAATATGTCCACCGGCTAGGGGGCTCCCGTTCCAAGCTCCTGTTGGACCTTACGCTCTCCCTTTTCAACTACTGCCTGAAACGGAACATCTCCCTCACAGCGGAATATCTGCCCGGTTCATCAAACTATATGGTGGATTGTGTTTCAAGATACTGGAGAGACTCCAGCGACTGGAAATTGGACGATGCGACGTTCCAACACTTGTCGATGCTGAGAGGGTCTTTTTCATCTCGATCTGTTCGCTTCCCGCTTGAACCATCGGACGCAGGCCTACTTCAGCTGGCTTCCAGACCCGCAGGCGACAGCAGTGGATGCTTTCCACCAACCATGGCCACCGTTGGGAGCCTACGCTTTTCCACCATTCCCGATGATCACACGCACTATCCAGGAAGTCCGCAGACGGAGGATTCAGATTCTCCTAAACAAACCCCTGTGGCACGTTCAGCCCTGGTTTCCTCTGACGTTGGAACTTTCTGGTCTCCAACCGCTACCGTCCTTCCACTCAATTCTGCTGGACCCTCAAGGCAGGCCACTCCTTTTGGTTTTGGAGGGCAACCTTCCCCTGGTGGCGTGGACGATTTCCAGGGACCCTGCATGCTGCCAGGCCTATCAGATGCAGCTCGCTCATTATTATGGGGATTCTGGGCTCCTGGCACAAGAAAGAGCTACCGTTACACCTGGAGAACTTGGTGTAGTTGGTGTGTGCAACAACAGGCTGATCCCGCTACAGCCCCTCTACCTCTAATACTTAATTTTTTAGCGGACCTTTCCACGACCGGAAAATTATACCGTACGGTTAATCTGTCCCGCTCGGCCATTTTGGCAGCTCACGCTCCCTTGGGTGGCGTTCCTGTGGATCGGGACCCTTCCGTGTATTGTCTCCTCCGAGGCATTCGGCTCGCTCGCCCGCCGGCCCCTAAGTATGCTAATTTTTGGGATGTTGTGCTGATGCTCGAGTTCCTGCGTAGCTGACCAGATAATGATTCGCTGTCCCTCCCTCAGCTCTCTGCTAAACTAACAGTCCTTTTAGGTTTGGTGTCCTTTCGACGTGTCTCAGATGTTAGGGCCTTCGCTGCGCACGCTGTGGCTTTCTCCCCTGAGGGCGTAGTTTTCACACTTACCAGGCGTACTAAAACACTTTCTCTGGAGGTTTCCTATCCTTACTTTCCTTCCGATCCCCTATTGTTTGTTGCTCCTTGTGTTTCCACTTGCCTCTCTCGTTTGCGTCCCTTGCGCTCCTCTCCTACTGGCCAACTTTTGGTCTCCTATGTCACCCCTTACAAACCTGTCTCTTCACCTACCCTCTCTAGATGGGTTCGCTTGCTACTCTCCCTTGCGGGCGTTGCTCCTCACTTGGCGCGCACTCCGTGCGGGGCGCTGCAGCTTCCTCTGTTGCGGACGCCAGGGGTTCTCTGTCCGATATACTGGCGGCTGCTGATTTGGTCCAGGGAGGTTACGTTCCGTACCTTCTATTTTTGCCCTCGTTCCCATGCATCTGGGGCTCTAGTGCAGCTTTAAAACTGCAAAATATGAAGCCTCCTGCCTTGATATAAAATTGTGGATTATTCCAGCCTTGGTGTTAGAATAATCTTAATTTTAATAAAGACAGGAGGCGAATATTTTTCCCTCCCGCCCATGCCCTGGTTGTTTACATTTACCGCATTTTCTACTGAATAAACAAACAAAAAAAACACGACTTCGACGGCTCTAATTGTTTTTCCCTCCATTAGTAGGATTCGATGTTTGCATGTCTAGTTAGTCTAGTCTAGGGCTAGTCTTCTCGACCTTGTTCATAGTGTTCTTGATAGCTCTTCGCTAGTGAGTTAGTTACCTGCCGATTGACATGTTTCCATCACATGGTACTTTCACGTATCCTCTGTTTTCTCCTTAGCCTGATTGGACTCTGTTGCTCCGCTGGTCTGCAGTTCTGCGACTCGTCTGTTGAACTCCGGTTCCTCCTGTTCGGCCAGTTGACGTCAAGTTCACTTAGGTTTCTTCATCTTCAGTTGTTTCGGACTTTCTGTTTCATGGACATTCCTGCTCGTCCCGCACGCAAGAAAAGAGGCTGTGGGAGGGACTTACTGCTCTCTTGTGGGAATGCTATTTGTTTATTGGTTTTTACTGTTGCTATGTAAAACTCTCTTTGCTGCTGTGGTTTAGTAAAGAGAAGAGCATGCAAAATATTCGCCTCCTAACACCAAGGCTGGAATAATCCACAATTCTAACCGCATTTTACTAACACATATAATATGGGGGGGGGGGGGTGGAGCAATTTCCGAAATGCTATAAACTCCGAAGACATTTTCAGCACTGGCATGCCACATGTGGATAAAGTCTACCTGACTTTATGTGAGAGGGATGACATTATTAAAACGATTTGTATAAAATTACCTTTACGCTTTGTGCTTAAGGTTGATATAAGACAAATTAATTTCATGTTCCTTCCCTAAAATAACCTTATTTTATGCAAATATTCCAAAATCTGAAGGAAATGAAACCTCTGATCTAATTTTGGAGAAGGGATACTCTACTGTACAAAGTGTTTTTCTTTCAGGTATATTTAAGATCAAACTTACTGTTTTTTCTTTTTTTTTTTTGTTACATTTTAACAGCATTCCACAGCAGCTCAGTGGTTATTAGAAATTGGTGCAGTGGATTTTTTCTCTCAACTTCGGCCAAACATTGACCCAAACCTTCAAGCGATAGTGGATGGAATTCTGGATGGTCTTTTCCTTCTGCCTAATGAAACTTCTAATGACCGTCTTACATTTGTTCATGAAGTAAAATCTTCCTATGGCTGTCCAGGTAACTTTGTCCCTGTAATATTTTATTAGGTAAAATGTTGTCTTTTTATTTATTTTATAGAATTTTAACTGTAAATTATTCCTACCGATAGAAAAGGAACTATATCTTGGGAGTAAACGATTAAAAAAAACTTGCTGCTCTTACAATGTATGTTTATGAAAAAACATCATTTCATCTTTTTTTTTTTTTTTTCAGTAGGCTATCTTTTAGAAAAATGTAAGCAAAACACTGCGTAACTGTATTCATGGGTGGTACCTTTTCCATATTTTTTTGGGGGGGGATTTTGAATGGCAGCAAAGTAAATTTGCCCTAAATATTTCGAGCCCTATTCCAAGGTTGGTGTTAACCAGAGCTGTTATAAATTACCAGAGCCTTTGTAGTCTACGTCAGAGCTTTCCAAACTTTTCGTGACACTTTTTAGACATGCATCATTTGGTGACACAGTAATTCTGTTTTACTGGCAAGCTCCGTTTAAACTAATTTGTTTATAATACGGACACGCATTGTTACAAAATATATAGGGACACAACATATTTCATGAAACCTTTTTATTTTTTTTAAATATGATTTGTAATTATTAGCGATTTATTAATACTCACTTTGTCCCCCTTCCATGCACATTTTTCCCTCTTCCATTGACTTCCTCTCTACCCCTTTCACCTTCTTTCTCTCTTTCCAAGTCCATCTCTGCCCATCTTTATCATGTTCTCCCAGCCATCCTTTCACCTTCCTTTGCATGGCCAGCAACAGAGGGGCTTTGCTTCTGTCCTCAGCAGCATGAAGCGCTGGGAGGAAGTGACGTTATCTGATCACTTCCTCCCCGAGCTGCCACGGAGTAAAGGCGACTGGCTGGGAGGATGCGGGGACCTAGTGCCTCCAAAATGACGGAGGGGGTGGGGGCGAATAATCGGTGCTTCTTGTTAATGCATCGATTACTTGCCCTACACCCCAGCTTGGTGTCACACCAGAAGCTTGCGGCCGACACACTAATGTGTTGCGGCACACCATTTGGAAAGCCCATCAAGTGCACATTTTTTTGAGTCTACAATGTGTACTATACTTTTACTTATAATAAAAATATTGTTTACTAAATGTCACTCATTATTTATATAGCACCAGCATATTCCGCAGCGCTGTACAATGGGCACAATATAGACAGGGTTACAATACATTGAACAACATTTGACAAACCCGTACAGGAGGAAATGAAGATCCTTTTCCCGTGGGAACTCACAATCTAGAAGGGTTGGGGGTGGAAACAGGAGGAGAGGACTGCAAGGTGAGAGTGTTGGACTGGTTACATCCGGGAGGTGGGTGGTAGGCTTCCCTAAATAGGAATGTCTTAAGGGAGCGTTTGAAGGAAGGGAAACTAGGGGAAAGTCTGACAGTACGAGGCAGAGCTTTTCAGAAGATTGGGGCTACGCGTGAGAAATCCTGCAGTCTATCACGGGAAAAGGTGATGCGGGGAGAAGGTAGGTGCAGGTCACTGTTTGACCTTAGGAAGCGGGCTGGGGTGTATTTGGTGATTAGTGAGGCCAGGTAGTGAGGAGCTGAGTTAGTGAGAGCTTTTGTAGGTCAGGGTAAGGATTTTAAATTTAATTCTGCAGTGGATGGGGAGCCAATGAAGGGATTCGCAGAGAGGAGCAGCAGAGACAGAGTAGCGGGTGAGGTAGAGGAGCCTGGCAGAGGCATTTAGAATGGATTGTAGGGGGGCGAGGAGAGAGTCCAGCAAGTAGATTATTACAATAGTCAAGTCGGGAGATTACAAGGGCGTGGGTGAGTTGCTTTGTGGTATCAGTGGTAAGAAATGGCCGAATTCTGGAAATATTACGTAGTTGTAGTGGCAGGAGGAGGAAAGAGGCTGAATGTGGGGGATGAAGGAAAGAGCAGAATCAAGTGTAACTCTGAGACAGCGAACCTGGTTTGATGGGGAGATAGTGATACCATCAACCATGATAGTGAAGTCAGGAGGTGGTGAGGCATTAGAGGGAGGAATTAGTAGGAGCTCAGTCTTGGACATGTTACTCTTTAGGTGGGGAGAGGCCATCCAGGAGGAGATGCCAGATAAACAGTCATTGACTTTGGAAAGGACAGGAGGAGAGCGATCATGGGTGGAGAGGTAGATCTGAGTATCATCAGCATAGAAGTGGTAATTAAAGCCAAAGCTGTTAATGGTTTTGCCCAGGGAGGAGTTATAGATAGAGAATAGCAGAGGAACTAGGACAGAGCCTTGCGGTACACCAACTGATAAAAGGCATTGAAGAGGAGGAGTTACCAGTAAATGACACAGAAGGACCTGTTAGACCGATAGGAGTCAATCCAAGAGAGTGCAGTGTCACAGAGACCAAGAGAGCTGAGAGTCTGTAGAAGGAGGGTGTGGTCTACAGTGTCAAAAGCAGCCGAGAGAGGTCAAGCAGGATGAGAAGAGAATAAAATAGAATAGTAGCCGTGTTTTATTTTTAGTTGTTAGATCATTGGTGACTTTGAAGGCCGTTTCTGTTGAGTGTAGGGGACGGGAGCCTGATTGCAGGGTGTCGAGTAGGGAATTTGAGGACAGGAAGAGGGAGAGGCAGTTGAAAACTAGTTTTTCCAAGAGCTTAGAGGTGAATGGAAGCAGGGATACAGGACGGTAGTTGGAGATTTGAGATTGAGGGAGGGTTTCTTTAGTATAGGGGTACCCTGTGCATTACTCATTATGCATTCTCCCAGTTCTGCCACTTGTTTGAATACCTAACCTTTTATTATTATTATGATGGGATACGGGGGGGGGGGGTTACGTGCCCTGACAGCAAAATGACAACAAAGTGTAGCTAGCCAGTATAGTTTTCAGTAGAATAATGTGACTGCTATGGGGACAATAAATCATATGTGCTCTTAAACATTATCAGGGTTTTCCAAAGAGATCCGAATTGTGGCCGAAAGGTAACCGAACAGTGAAATTCAGCGTATGATTACCTTTCCTGGCCATTAGGCTATCCAGAGAGCAGGCAGTTCGCCAAATGTTGGCGAATTGCCTGCACATACGGTGCCTGTTCGTTGCCTGTTCGAGGGCAGTGAAATCCCCATAGAGAAGCAATGCTTCGTCTATTCAGAGAACGAAAACCAGAGAAAAGTTGCCGAATTGCCCTGCTGTTCGGTGGTTTCATTCGACAGGTTTATTCAGGCAAATCCCATAGGCTTCAATGTTAAAAATATTCCCGCTTTAATGCAATATCTAATAAACCGTGTATTATTTTATTCTGCAGTAAAAGTTTCTTTATGTATAGATTTTTTGGGTTTCTTTCAGGCATTTTTCGGGATTTATATTTTTTTTAGATTTTTTTTCTGTAACAGCCCTTTTTATTATCATTCATTGGATCTTATATGTAAATTTCAGACATTTTCGTTCTGTAGATTCTTTCCAAACAGCGTTTTCACTTTTCAAACATTCAAGCGAACGGTTTTGTTTATTTTTTTTCACTCCATTCGTCTGCGTTTCGGGTTTTTCCAGCGGCTGCTCTGCGCTGTGATCAGCGGCTGCTCGGGTTTCTCCAGCGTGTTTGGCGGGGTTAATCCAGATGTTTTTGTGTGTTCGTCGCGTTTTGCGGTGAGTGTTCGGTGGGTTTGCGGCGGCTTTTCCCTGCACTACGACGGCCCTGTGGTGCTTGCTGAATACAATGCAGGGTCGCCGAGATGGGATCGCCAAATCGCACCAAATTGAAGAGAACGAAAAGTCACCGAATGTGCGGTGACTTTTCGATTTCTCTTTGAATAACCCTGACAGTCATGTGGATTAGATTTGCATGTTTTAACCTATTTTGTTAGATATTTTTATGTCTCCTCCCTAGTTTAAGAATTTTTAAATTAGCAATGATAGGGTTATTAAAGGATCAATTTTCTGATGTTTTGAATCTGTAAAGCAGTTTTTTTTTTTAAATAAGTAAATCTAGAGTGTCTTTGTTTGATTATATATACACGGCATTTGAAGAATTCTTATATGGTATGCAAGAAACCTTAACCAGAGATAAAAATAAACTCTGATTATTAGAAAATAACGGGCAACAATTTTAATGCAAAATTCATGTATCTTATTGGAGTAAAAAGCTCTTTAAACAATAGCACAGTCGCTCCCAGGCATACCAGAAGGCAATCCTGCTTCTGCAAGGTCTTCCCTCATTTACCTGACATTAAAGATATATATTTTGCAATTTCTTTATCTAATTTATGTACGCATGTATCCGAGATGGTTTCCAACAAGACCTCTATTTATTTATTTATTTATTTATTTATTTAGCCACAGAACACAAACCAGAGAGTTTGATTGATGGATATTTTCAAGAAAACGTCTGCAGGCTCCAAAATTCAGGAATGGCTGCAGAACAACCAGTTGGTATGCATCACTACGTGTTCTTATTGTTCCATGGATAAAATATGCCTATGGCCACGTATGACTTATAGTATGCATTGCTTTATATTAGGATTCACATTTGAAGTATTGTACAAAGTTATATGCAGTTTAATAACCAATGCTGGTTTACAGTACATTTTCCTCCTATTTTTAAAGAATAATAGTCCCATATAAATTGCCCGCACTATGGACTTCGATCTAAAAATGATTTTTACGCCATCACTTTGTCCTCAAACTATGGGCCATAAATAATGACTTTCTGAAAATTAAAAATAGAAGCATGTTAAAGGCTGCTGTGCATTATGACTTCTCGTCAGACAGTTGTCTGAAGGGGCACTTAAGGCAAGTGAAGTATTTATGCTTCTGTCAGGAGCTGGTTCCGGGGTAGCAGGTTCAAGCCCAATGTGCAATGAACAAAAGGTAGATAAGGAAAGGTAGGTATGAATAAATCAGGGTTTTATTAATAGATACAGAGGCAGTAACTAAATATAAAGAGGCTGGGTGAGCGAGAGCGAATGATGCTTAAGTAATAATCAATAGGGTTAACTGATGATACAGCGGAATAGACAAGCAGGGTTAGTCAAAGAGAGCCGATCTGGCCCCGAAAGGTAACTGAACACTGAAATTCAGAGTACGGCTGCATTTGCTGACCATTTGGCTATAGCAGAGAGCAGGCAGTTCACCAAATGTTGGTGAATTGCCTGCACATACGGTGCCTTTTCGTTGCCTGTTCGAGGGCAGTGAATCCCCCATAGAGAAGCAATGCTTTGTCTATTCAGAGAACACAAAACAGCAGTGAAAAGTTGCTGAAATGCCCTGCTGTTCGGTGGTTTCATTCGACAGATTTATTTAGGCGAATCCCATAGGCTTCACAATGTTAAAAATATTCCCGGTTTAATTCAATATCTAATAAACCGTTTATTTTATTCTGCAGTAAAAAGTCTCTATTTATAGATTAATTTTAATTTTTTTTAGGATCTTTTAGGCATTTTTGGGGTTTTTTGTGGCAACTTTTATTTTTTCCATTTTTTTTTTTTTTTTAGTTTTGTGTTATTTCTGTAACAGACCTTTTTATTATTATTCATAGGATCTTCTTTGTAAATTTCAGACATTTTCGTTCAGTAGATATTTATGCAAACTTTCAAGCGTACGTTTTTTGTTTTTTTTACCCCACCTCGTTCGTCTGCGTGTCTGTTTTTTCCGGTGGCTGCTCTGCGCTGTGATCGGCGGCTAGTCGGGTTTCTCCGGCGTGTTCGGCTTTGTTAATCCAGCTGTTTCTGCGGGTTTTGGTGAGTGTTCTGCAGGTTTTGCGGTGAGTGTTCGGCGGGTTTTTCTGCAGTGCTTGCTGAATACACCGCAGGGTCGGCGAACTAGGATCGCCAAATCACGCCGAAGTGCGGGGAACGAAAAGTCACTGAACGTGCGGTGACTTTTCGATTCTCTTTGAATAACCCTGAAGGACATTAAACTTACAATAAAAGACAGAGGGACAATACAGGAATGAAACTGGTTACGGATACTGAACAGAAGAAAATAGAAGGAAGACCACAATACTAATAAATGAATAACATGGGCTATAGATAGAGGGGAGAGAAGAGATAGAGCCGAGTATGTATGTATGTCGATATCTTTTAGATATATATATATCTATGGATGAGAGGAAAGTTATCTTTTGGAGTTTGAGAGGTGGATCTGAGTCCTTAGAGTGCCCTCTGTAGGTAATCCTTTGGATATGTGCCGCAGACAAATACTGAAGAGGAAACTATGAACAGATCCTTGGTATGCAGGCTGTAGGTAAGTCCTTATAAACCAAACGGAGTATGTAGGAACCATAAATCCAGGAGGTTTGTGGGACTAAGAGCTTTACAGGAACAAGAGATCCGACAGAGTTGTAAGAACAGGATATTTGCAGAAACGAGGGGTAGCTTCTTGTCAGTATGGAGTTCACCAAGACCATGCAGAAGCATTTGAGTTAAGGTGTGGCTTGGTTTTATGACTGAAGCAGTAGATGGATTAATCAACACCTGCGGATTGAACAGACAGGGGAGGCTCCTGAGAAGACTATTGCTAGTCTCATCACTACGAGTCAGCGCCGTTCTTAGGCTTTTTACGGCGCCAGCGGCTAGGAACCTGACAGCTTCCCAGGTACCGGGGTAAAACACAAATTATGTTTGAATTAATTAAAATGTACAAAGGACATCGAGACTCTTAGGCTGGGTTCACACCCGGGCGTAGCGCTGCGTTGCACAATGCGCGCATTTTTTTATAATTTTTTTTGTAAAAACAAAAAACGCACGAATGTGCATTGCAGCACGTTTGCGGCTATGATATGGCCGCGAACGTGCTCCTGTATGCCCGAAAAGAAGCTCCCGAACTTCTTTTTGGGTCGGCTGTTTTAATGCGCGTTCCTGCGCGCTTTAAAACGTTTAGGTCTGAACGGGGGGCCCATAGCAAAGCATGGGATTTCCCCGTTCATGCGTTTTAAAGCGTCCACGAACGCGCGTTAAAACGGCTAGGTGTGAACGGGGCCTTAAACAGATTGTTAATAAAGCTTTTCCCACATAAGTCAATGACTTCAAGAGGTTAGTGAGGCCTGCAGTGCATACTATATGCAAGGTGATGAGCCTCTTGCTCTTGGATGGACTCGATATTGTTTGTCCTCTAAATGTGTGAAGGATCAGGGGCTTGTCCAGGACAAAAGCACAAGGCTTTTGTGTTTCAGCATCCCCCTATAAGTTATGTCTTTTTAGTTACAGTATTAATGACTAAAATATTCATATCTGTTGGATTTTAATCATGCTGTTTCAATTAAACCATATTGATGCTGTACTTTTTTTTTAATTTTTTTAAAGAAAATGTTGTTTTGAACACCATATGTTCCACATGCTAAAGTTGCTTTTGATTTGTCAGTATTATGTATAAAATTAATTTTAAAATAGTTTGTTTTTATCCTTGTCTTTATTTAATTGATATACTTTTGTATTATGTCCCTTTTCACTCAACAGTAAGTCAATGTGGAGCTACATGTTTAAAGTTCTCGACCTTTCCGTGGTTGACTTTGACCACGACTGACAGACATGTGCTTTCTACAAATGAAAGGTATAGTTTAGTTTTCATTTGTTCATTTTACTAATGGGAAGTGCAGTCTACAAGCTTCTATAGTATGTAAGAAATTTACGGGCGGCACAAATGTATATCCGGTGAGGTGCGGATAAAAGTTCAGATACAATACACTTGGTTTGCTGGCACTTTAAACATTTGATGGTCCAAATGGACTTGGATTAATTAAAATTATTAAATAAAAAGCCCTTTTTGTTGCTCTATAGTTCTCAGTTTTACAAATATCAATTAAGACAACAGACACAGGTCCACAAACTATTTCATTAAAGATGAACCAATGGCACAGGTTTCTTTCACCTGTCTACTTTGACGGCTGCATTACCCCCTAGAAACAGTCATCCATATTGCTCCTGCGTTATGCAGCGTATGCCTGCCTAATAATTGTTAATTTCACTCTGCCCTTATGCAGAACTGGGACAGATACGGGCTTCTAGAATAAAACCATTATGGCAGCACAGACAAGGGACTGTGGGTTTCGCTAAAACTAATTAAATAAAAAAATAAAAAAAAAATAATAAATATATATATATATATATATTTTTAAATTAATTTAATTAGTTTATATAATTAGTGTGTGTTTAGAATTCTAGAAGACGTTTACACATCCAGCAATTCAGAGAAATGTTCTACAGAGCTCATGTGCTACATTCCCCATATGTAGCAAAGAACTCTGGGAGGGATGTGACCGATCTCTGTACCCCAACAGGGTCACATCTGCCAAGGACCCCCACGTGTTCTACCCAGGCAGACTCCTGTGCCTTCCTCCAGTCCTCAGACGAAGCTTAAGGACCGGGACACATAGGGAGCCCTCTAGCATCCCTCAGAAATAAGACAAGGCTGGTAGATCTGAGGTCTTTCAGGGTTAGAATGGAACTGGTTTTAATCAGGGACACTCGCACATACATTTATACGGTCATTTACATACACAAACCCCCCTAGAAACCACTGGGAGATCTAATTACACAGAAACAGATAATTGGGCACATTTGCCTTTTTGGAAGGAGAAACCTAATTCGTTTAGGGACAGACCATAGAATCAAACATTACTTAACATTTCTAAGGAGGCAGGACAATGGGAATCGAGATAACACATTACAGTTTAAAAAAGGCAGTGTTTGTCAGACAACAGCGATTTTTTTTAAATTTGAGGAGCTGTTCATCAGATATTTATACCTTCCTCAGAGCAGGTTTACTGGAAGGCTAATCCGATCAGCAGATAGTAGTAGACAATAGATGGACAATATAATTTTTCCATAAACACAGATTATACCAACATTCTGGACACAAGAAGGCAATGTGCTAGTCCTGCACTATACAAATCCATCTCCATGCCCTCGCACCCCGAAATCCAAATGATGCATGTCACAAGCGCCATGTCAGGTCCATGACAAAGGATATGCAACATCACGTCCACAATTTATCACTTTTTTTGCATCCAGGGTCTGTTTTAACACAAAACCCTCCTTGCTAGTGCCATACTATACTAGATGTCCTTTATGCTTCGAGTCAGTCACTCCTGGACAGCTGTTTCAGACTTATTATGCCCTCATCAGCAGGAGACCGGCCATGACTCGTTGCTGTTTGATGCTTTACCCCGAGGGCAAATCAATACACACTTATGCTATGGTACAGGGCAAAAAGTGAGAGTATAAGCCTTCGCGTAGCAAATATTAGAGTTTATAATTGTAGAAGACCTTTACACATCCCAGCAATTCAGAGAACATTGCATTGCAAGGAGGGTTCTGTGTTATAACCTTTTTTTGCTACGTGGAGTCTTTTAATCTCACTTTTTGCCCTCCACTATAATTTATATGTATGTATTGTATTTTTTTCTCAAGCGGTTTTATTCATACCTGTGCATTGTTTTCATGCAGATGTAAGTGCACCACTCGTTGGCTGTTACTATACTTTTTATAGAAGCTTTTAAGAAATCCATGGAACTTGTTTTGACATTGTAGATTATAAAAGCTAAAAATGAAAAATAGCATTTCACTATAGATTTTCTAAAAATTGATATATATGTTATGAAGTGTCAAATTCGCATGATGGTGGATCCTTAAAAGTTCTCCAACACCAATTATTTGCTGTATGGTAGGAATTCTTAGTATTTCTCTTTATTTTTCTTTCATTTTTCATGCTTGTGTAGTCACTCCTCTCTACATGTTGCTTGATCATTTTACCTGTATTGCATCAAGTTTGCACTACTAAAGTATAAATCTCTCCAGGATATCACCCTTCCAATCCTTATACGTTGCTTTTACTTTGTCTTAAAATACACTTAAAAAGCCAGTGAATTGCACATGCATCAGCAGTAGCCGCTCGCCTGAATATATGAAAAATATGTATCTTACTGAGAATTGCTCATCTTTTATATTCTAGTTTTGCTCACTCATCAGAAGTGCCAGAATGTATCTGATGGGGAGATGGCAGATCTTGAATATTTTTCACATTTCCAAATTATGTTTTAAGATGTAAAATCCTCTTGTGCCAAATCACTTGTTTTGCCTAGCAACTTGTTTAACCCCTTCACTTCCATGATCGAGTTAACACCATGGGGTAATGCACCAGTGTGTGCCCAAGATGGTCAACTCTAAAAGGATTACAAATGGATCTTTTTTTTTTTTTTTTACCAGGCTCCAGAATATGTTCCTAATGTTATAGCACATCGGACATTAGCCAATGTACTGTAGCTCACTAAAACAGTACATGAAAAATTTCCCTGAATATTTCACTGCAGTTTTATATTCTATCCCCAGATTGAACAGTGGAGGGAACTCTCTTCCTGTCAAATCCTGTGAATAAAGTCTCGACATCCACTGTAATGATAATTACTGTGCATTTAGAGTGTGTGTTTGTTTGTGTTGGTCACCGGCTTAAATGCTTTTTAAAAAATAAAAAAAAGGTTAACATATGTAGGAACAGAGATTACTATTATCGGTCCTGCCATTGAAACCTTTTACCGGCTGGGTGGAGTAGAGGTAACCTCACTGCTCTGCGTGGAGAGCGCCTGTGGAGTCATGGGTTCTATCCCGACGAGCACCTCTCCAGTAAGTGTCCTTGGGCAAGACACCTAATGGTACATACTCGCCACCCAGGACATACTTGAAAACGAGAGAAATCTCAATGTATCCTTCCAGGTAAAATACTTTCTAAAAAAAAAAACAAAAAAAAAAAACCAACTCCCTGGTGGTCCAATAAAGGGACCAATAAAGGTCCAATAAATAGTGAGAGAGCACCAGTGCCTGGTGCAGACCGTACAAATAGTTCCCTCATTGAAAAGTCAGAATGCTCCTACTGACCCCAGATGCTGCGGCCCACTGGGATATTAATTTGTGTCTTGGTGGGCTAGTCTTGGGTGACAGAGCACCCCTTACATCTTGGGCTCTTAGACACGCTGCACAGAGTTTGGCAAGAGCTAGTGGGCCCCTGAACATATCATGGACTGCCACCCCCTCCTCCCCCCTCATGGCAACTTTGTGGGTATCATTAATAAACACAATCGCTGCTGCTTGAATTATTTTTTCTGTGTCATAACCTTTATATGTCTAACTGTAGGGCTGAAACAACTAATCTATGATTAAATTAGTTGTCAACTATTTCCATTATCGATTAATCGGTGTTGATTAATCGTCCTGTGTCCAACACACACTGTATAGAGTCAGACTGTTAAACGTAAATTACCTCAGCTTCGGAGCCGATTGGAGAAGACGCACTGCTGCTTTACTAGGTATGATTTAGTTCTAGAGTTATGTCAGACACAACCAGTTTGTTCTTATTCTGTTTACAACAGTAGCAGAACTGTAACACAAACAATAGGATACTGCCTTCTGGGTGAAGGAGCTGTATGCCTGTGTTTTATCCTTACTTGAAGCTGGAGTCCTGTGCCACCACCCCACCCTCCCTGCCACACCCTCTTTGATCAGGAACTGTCATTCCCTCCCTTTGGTCTGGCCCCTTTCCCCAAATTCACTCCCACACTCAGATACGGACTTTTGTTCATTCCTACTCCCTCTCTCACTCAGGTAAAGTCACTTGAGCAATGACACTCCCTTCCACCTCCAGTCCCTCCTCCCACTCAGTTTGTTCACAAAATTATTTAAAAGGCACACTCTACGCACCCTAACCACTTTAGCTTATTAACCCCGATTTCATACTGACATCATCATCTGTGACAAAGTGCTTGTAGCCATATTAATTTGAGAAAAGAAACATGGGCTTAAGCTGCGCATGCAGCATCAACCCATCCGTCTAACCAAGCACTAGCATGCCTTGTGTGAAAAGTACACAAGATAAGCAATTTGCGTATGCACGTACGAAAGTTACGTACACTACGCAAATTGCTTATGAAAAAAGGGGGAGGGGTTGTGGTTATTTTTTTACATAAAATTCCTTTTAAGTAAACTTTTTTTTTTTTTATCCGATGATTAATCAAAATAATAATCGGCCATCTAATCGATTTAAGAGAATAATTGTTAGTTGCAGCCCCATTTTTGTATTGATTCTGTGCATACATCCATATTCTATGTACTGTATTTTGCTTTTTCTTTTTGGGGGGGGGGCGGAGGTTCCTTCTGCCTACTATTTTGGAGAAAGATAAAATGTGTATGAAATAATTACTTTGTATAGAACGTTAGAGACTGCCAGACCTCCTATGTACTGAATGTGTGTCTTAAGAAAAGCTACTTGCCATCCCTTATTTGGAATTACATTTTCGTTAAAGAAATGTAAAGTGCTTGTTTTCTACAGTTTCATTTTTTACCTTCGGCAGTTCGGCTCCTTGTCCCCACATAAAGTAGCCTATAATGGTATACATTGCCACTGAAAATAAATAGCTGGTAAAAGCTGCTTAACAAGTATCACCATTTATATAGTACATGCAATATATTTTTTGGCTCCCTTGAGCAAAACAAATAGGGAAAAAGTTATGTAGTGATCAGGCAAGTGATACAAGAAATAAATACAAAGAATATGGTGTCTTTTGTTATGACCCACTAAGGATTTAGTGCTGTTCATAAACCTTAATTCCCGAATGTGATTTTTGTTTAGTCGTACAATGCGGTGACATTTCAGTCTGCATCTTATTTAAAGATGAAAAAGCGAGTGATACGTCCGTGTGTGCTGTTGGAAACAGAATATTTTTGGAATGACTTTCACTGTGTGTAATATTATTGATCTAGAATAATGCAAAAGACACATTAATCATATACAGGCTTATTTATTTAAGACACTGCAAATAAAAAATCCTGTTTGACCCAGTGAGCGCTACTTTATTTCTTGAAGATAAGGGTTTATTAGAAGTAGAGTGCTTACTGACGCTGCCCGCGTCACTGGCTGTAGGGGGGCGGCTGGGGTTCAGACTAGGGCAGCAACTAACGATTATTCTCTTAATCGATTAGTTGGCCGATTTTATTATTTTGATTAATCGGATAAAAGAAATAGATAAAAATTTTGTTTACTTTAAAGGAGCTTTCATAAGGTTAAAAAAATAAAAACCCACAACCCCCTCCCCCTTTTTTTCATAAGCAATTTGTGCAGTATACGTAACTTTCGTACGTACATACGCAAATTGCGTATCTTGTGTACTTTTCACACACAAGGTATGCGAGTGCTTGGTCAGAGGGATGGGTTACTGCTGCATGCGCAGCTTAAGGCCATGTTTGCTTTCTCAAATGAACGCGGCTACAAGCACTTGGTCATAGATGATGATGTCATCATGAATACAGGGGTTAATAAGCTAAAGTGGTCAGGGTGTGTAGAGTGTCCCTTTTAAATAATTTCATGATAAACTGAGTGGGAGGAGGGTCTGGAGGTGGAAGGGAGTGACTTTGCTCAAGTGACTTGCCCTGAGTATGAGAGGGAGTGGATATGGGCAAAAGACCGGACCGGAGTGTGGGAGTGAGTTTGTGGGAAGGGACCAGACCAAAGGGAGGCAATGGCAGTTCCCTACCAAAGAGGGTGTGGCAAGGAAGGTGGGGTGGTGGCACAGGCATACAGCTCCTTCACCCAGTGGCAGTATCCTATGTTTTGTGTTCTTGCTCTGGTACTATTGTAAACTAAATAAAAACAAACTGGTTATGTCTGACATAACCTTAGAACTAAATCATACCTAGTTAAGCAGCCGGCATGTCTTCTTCAATCCGCTCCGAAGCTGAGGTTATTTACGTTTAACTCGATCGGACTCTAAACAGTGTGTGCTGTACACAGGATGATTAATTGACAGACGATTTAATCGATGATTAAAATAGTTGTCATCGATTTTAGTTGTTTTCAGTTCTAGTTCAGATTGTCCTGCAGTAGCAAATTACATATGGTGGGTGGTCAAGAGGCAGCCCATAGATGCCAGCGCGGTGTGCTATGCCATCCTGCGGCGTTCAGACCCATCTGCTGCGGGGATCTTATAGTACGCCCCACGGTGTTAATGGGTTAAATCGAAGATGAAGGCATACAGTGCTACAATCTGTAAAAAGACTAATTTACTGAGCTAGCAGCAACCTTTCAGTCACGGAACAGCCTTTCTCAAACTGTCGAGCTTCCATCTGAATGTACTCCATTGGCACACTGGTGAATGGAGTTGTCGATGAGTCGGCACCCGGACAGTCTCCAGAGTCTGTTCTACCTTGATCTATTTGCCTCCAGAATTAATTTGCTTAACGTCTCAATTTGATGAACAGCTTCAGGACCAGAAATCTTGTGTAGTGGATGCCTTTTAGGTAGTCCAGGCTTTGCAGCGAGTGTATTTGATTTCCCCATTCTACATGATTGCTTGACCCAGTCTCTGACTTTGGACATAGTCACTCCCCTCTGGTGGGAGCCAGCCGTAGTTCCCTGAGCTCTTGCAGATGTCATGCAGGCATGTTCTTCTTATACCTTGTTATGTCAGACAATTGCAGGACCCTCTGTGTAACGTAGACCTTTTGGGTCATAATCCATTGCTAGTGGCCTGGAACCTTTTAGGGGATCTTGGAACATCTCTGGTTTATTGCAGTTGACTCCATCCTTGTCGCATGTCCCTCTTCTGGGACTCTTGGGTAACTGGTACTTGGAAGTTTTACATTTCTGCTAGTGTGTGTGTGTTTTCTAGACTTCGTGACCTTTGTTTTCGTTGACTTGAAATCTTTCCAGTCTACCAAAGCAGTTTACACATTTTTCCTGCATTTACTTAATAGGGTTAAAACAAAAACCAACATTACTTCTTTTTAATTACTAACCAGTTTATTAGCCTATTTATATAGTTCCTGTTTTGAGTAATTTATGAAATGTATCCCCCATACAACTGTACGTGAATTGCTTCCATGAGATGACTGAAAGTAAAGCAGAAAATTTATTTATATGTATTCCACATATACACATCTCTATTTTTGCAATACTGATATATTCTAGGATGGAAAAAATATCCCTTTTCTTTACAAAGAAATTATGATTTTACTGTCTGGTGAATAAATGCATAATAAGTTGGTTTTATATTACAGACCTGCCAAAGTTTGGTTGTGCGTTTCACACTGTAGAATAGGAGATCTTAAGACCAATTATTTTAGTTTTCACTTCTAATGTATGCTGACTAAAATATGCATTTGAAGTGAGATTTCACCCCAAAATAAATTAAGATATTCTCTGATTAGCATTGTAATATGTGTGACTGATAAGGGAGCAGGGGTGTATTGTATTCTGTTTGCTACTCCATATAAGAGCTGGCAGATGAGAGAAGACCTGGAGTTTAAGATTTACTGTCTAATCTACAGTATTTAACAGTTAATGAGATGGTGGAGGGAATGTTTAGATAAGGCTACAGGGGGCTATTATTCTTCTGGCTACTCAAAGTAAGAACCGACAGCTGAATATGACAGGGAACACTTACAAGATTTGATAATCAAACCCATTGTAACGTCCTTTTAATACATCCCACACAATACAATGAGATCTAGAACGTGATCGACCCATAGACTCTATTATATGGCCATTGCCACAGATTGAGGAGCAAGCGATAGAAAGATACGCGGTGAGGGGGTGCAGTTTATATCACAAGATCACAAAATGGATCCACCTAGTGACACATATAGAGTAAAATATCTTAACAAACAAGCGAAAAATAAATCCCGTGTAAGATATCAGCAGTATAAAATAAGCAAAATAAGGGCATTTTAATTGTTTGGTAGTGGCCCTTTTAAGGGACTTGCTTCTCCAATTAAAGAAACAAATGTGATTTGCCGTAGCTGGGACTTGGCTTGCGATTGCCAGTGATGGCCTGTATAAACCATGTAATGATTTTGTTTAACACAAATGCCCTTATTTACAGCTCCCTGAGAAGTAATAACCATGGCTTGATCTGGACAAGTTGCCAGCTTTTACAAGATGTTGTAATGCAAGATTTCCCGGCTGAAATTTTTCTTCAAAGGCCAGGGATTGTACAGGTGAGCTGCAAAAATGAACTATTCTTCACCTGTCACAGTTAGTCATAAGTACCGGTCTCTGAAGCTTTAAGATTCACCTACATTTTGTGCAGATTTTGTTACTTTTTTATGTTTACAAGGGTTATTCTTTTAGTTTAGATTTTTGGCACAAAATATCCAGGACAATCAAAAACAGGACCTGCTTGGTGAACAGGACCTCTAGAATTTAATGGATAAGTGGCATTGACTGGCATGGGTCTGTGCAGGCCAGCCATCGGAATCGTTGGGGGGGGGGGGGTCCCAAAAATTCTCTATTTTTCCCACAGGAAATCAATATTTACTGTGAATCGTGGTCACATTACAGAGTGTTAGTCCAAATATCTTAAAAATCACACCTATTGCTCGCACAACAGCACATTTAACATAAAAAAAGTATCTATCTGGTTCAAATAATTTAAGACCGTATTAAATTCAAATTGTGATTAAAAAATATGAATAAAGATCGTATTACAGAGTGTTGCTCCCAATACCTTAAAATCACATAAAATGTGTATTAGTACAAACAATGTAGCATAAAAGTATAATTATATTATTCCACTGGTTTAGCATATCAGAGCACTACCGCAATAGAACGCACAGTAATGTGCACTGTGAACATATCAGAGCACCACAACAATAGAACTCTCACAGTAAAGGCAGTGAGTATGAAAGTACACAGAATCCACAGCAATCGAACTCTAATGGTAAAGGCAATTAGTATGAATGTACACAGGAATCCACAGCAGTAGAAAGGTAAAGAGTATTTGCTTGCAAAGTTATATACCAGAAAGGCTACATTGAGATTGCTCTCGTTTTCAAGTATGTCCTGTATGTCAAGTATGTATGTACACAGGAATCCACAGCAATAGACCTCTAACTGTAAAGGCAGGAAGTATGAACGTACACAGGAATCTACAGCAATAGACTTTTAATGGTATAGGCAGGAAGTATGAACGTACACAGGAATCTACAGCAATAGACTTTTAATGGTATAGGCAGGGGGTCTCTCCTTTATCATGTCCATCTCCCCACCTCCCTTTTCAGTCCTTTTCATTTCGTCCCCCCATCTCTTTTCATTTCGTCCCCCCATCTCTTTTCATTTCGTCCCCCCTCTTTTCATTTCGTCCCCCCTCCTTTGGTTTCATCCCCCCCCCCTGTTTTCATTCCCACCCTCCCCGTATTTAATTACCTTCCTTGGTCCTGTCACTGTCAGCCACGGCAGGTAAGTGATGTTATATGGCCCAAAGTACACAGGAGGAAGCCAGGAGGAAGCCAGGAGTCGGGTGGAGCATGGGCTACAGACTTCTGTGGGCCCTCTCTGACATCATCAGAGGGGGCCTGCCGGCGGCCATATTGGAGTCCCTGCTCGCCGGCGGCCGAGCCCATTTAGTCTGCAGTACCTCCTCCGAGGCCTGCGGCCTAAAGTTAACATAGTTGCTGCCGACAGCGGGCCCCCCCAGTCCCCGGGTCCCTTCCAGTAACATGGGCCGTAATGCCTGATGGCGGCCCTGGGTCTGTGTAACAAGGATAGAGTGTACATGCCAGAATAGCTGTAGCAAATTCCAGAGATAGGTTTTACTTTATGTTAAATTTAACAATAATATTTAGATATTTTTTTTTTTTTTCTTTGCCTGTGATTTCATATAAACTCTGACCACAAATCAGCCACAACATTTAGCATTTATATTGTTACAATGGTACCTGTGAATGGGTGGGATATTTTAGGCAGCAAATTATCAGTCAGTTCTTGAATTTTATGTTTTGGAAGCAGGAAAAACCTGCAAAAGATCAGAGTGACTTTGACAAAGGCCAAATAGTGATGGCTAGACAACTGGGTCAGAGCATCTACAAAATGACAAGTCTTGTGGGGTGTTCTCAGGATGTAGTGGTTAATATCGACCAAAAGTGGAGCAAGGAAGGACATCTGGCGTCCGGGTCATGGACACCCAAAGCTCACTAATGCACATGGAGAGTGAAGGCTAGTCTGTCTGGTCCGATTACACAGAAGATCTACTGTAGCTCAGTTTGCTGAAACCTCTAATGCTGGCCTTGATAGAAAGGTGTCAGAACAAGCTTGACACATACCACCCACCTAGTGATTGTTGCAGGCTGTGACAATATGCCCTATTCCCTGATGTATGTGTTTGTTATTATTCCCTGATGTGTTTATTGTAGTGTCCTGTTGTATATACTGTGTACATTCCGTCTTTATTATCTATCCTCTCTCTGTATAGTATACACCCTCCGTATTATCTATCCTCTCGCTGTATAGTATATACCCTCTGTATTATCTATCCTCTCTCTGTATAGTATACACCCTCCTTATTATCTATCCTCTCGCTGTATAGTATATACCCTCTGTATTAGCTATCCTCTCGCTTTATAGTGTACACCTTCTGTAAGCAATTGATTTCTTTGTTTTCACATGCTTTAATCAACCCCCCCCCCCAGGAGTTGGCTTTAGCCAGAACCCTTACCTAATTAATGTTCCTTTTGTCTACTAGATCCGGGCGGTTGGTGTGGGCGGGAGGGACGCCGGGGCCCAGGCACTGCAGAGAGAGGTCTGACACCAGCATGGAGATAGCCAGAGACTGATGGAAGCACAAAGTTGGGGTGTCAGGCGGTCTGTCACACAGGCCACTTACACCCCTTCATTGCAGTGGTTTCCCTGGTGGCATGGGACTCTTTTTCAGCAGGATAATGCACCTTGCCACACTGGAAATTGTGATCAGGAATGGTTGGAGGAACATTATCAAAGATTTCCCGGGTTCCCGCGTCCCGGGTTCCCCAGCAGATCACTGGGAAGGCGCTGAGTTCGGCAGCCTGTCCCTTAGCTTCCACTAAGCTCATGGATGCTGGGGGCAGCGCTACAGTGCCCTCCCCAGCAGCCCCTCCATGGCGTCCATAGAACTCCACGGAGGATCATGCTGCTGAGTCACATGACCGATAGGATCATGCCTCTCGCGAGATCCTGCTGGTCGGACGAGTGATCGCGGAGGGACACAGGAGACAACCTTCCCCCAGTCTCATGCAGAAGCAGCGGATCGGGCCGCCGTTCTCTATGTGGGATCAGAGGTGAGTATGTGATTATTTTTTTTTCTTTGGGGGGGGGGGTGGTTTGAGCAGCAGGTAATCGATTCTGCAGTAGCGGAATCCGTTACCTACACCTCCTGAGCTGGTGGCAACATTTTCGTTAGCGCCAGCTCTTATTTACTAGCGTTAGGACCAAGTGATCCTAACCCTAGTTAATCTGTGCTTTCACTTTGCGCTCCCCATGTTGGTTATAGGGAGCGCAAAGTACAGTAAATTCGTGCTACGAATCGCATATTAATGAGCGTTAATATGTTTTTTTAACCCTTTAGTGCTGCGCCTGCATCGCCTTTGAATCACTAACGCTTGTGTTAGCTTGAAGGAGGTAATAGAGCCCAATGGGTTTTAATAATATATATGCATATTATAGCAAAGTTTCATGTTTTTAATATTAAAATCTACTCTTACTGTCAATCTCTTACAGGTTTATCCCTTGTCTAAACATCAGCCAATTGTTTTTGGTTGGAAATCTTCTCTTCTGACAGTTAGATGTACAAATCTCTGAGATTTGTACATTTATTTAGAAATGGAAAGATTTCCTGTTTATTGAGGTTTTATGCTGGTCACACGCACAGCAATGTCTCAGAATTCAAACAACTGCACCAACTGTTTTTCATGGAATTATAGATATAAATAATTATTAAGGATTAATCATGCACCCTGGAGAATCTCTTTAAGTACGAGACAAACTTTGTGCAGATTAGCGATGTTTCTAAATTACATTCTAACCGTCAAACGTTCCAGAGCCTCCTGTATCTCCTTGACCTGGCGTCTGAACGAGATGGCCAGCAGCACTTGGCATTTCAGTCTATTTCCTGTCTGCATCGCTTGTGTGTACTGCTGAGAAGCCGACTGAATTTTCACAGGGACCCGGCATTTATAAGCACGAAGCAAGGTAAGAATAATCACCATATACAAGTATGCTTCAGTGCTTTAAAAACCCATGTAGGTTGTGTTAACAGAAACCATTTTCCGTTGAAGTCATTAGACGCTAATAAGGGTATTTCTCCATGCTTCAAATGGCTTGTGATGCTAATTAACCTCCTGCCAAGTTCCAAACTAAGGCGGTTTGATAGGTGGCTGAAAGGCAGGCTGTTAATTTGAGTAATATTTTGAAGCGCAAAGAAAAGCTTTTGTTTAATATAAAGTGTAATTATATATATTGTTTCGGTTGGCAACAAAAGACTATTAATGTCATAAAGACAAGTCTACGTCTACGACTGTATGGAAGCAATTTACATACGTTTTTTTTTCCTTGGTCTTGCAGATGTAGTATCACAGAACTCCTCTGTTATGAATATCCAAGATACCCCGGGTTATAATTCTCAAAATCCTTCTCCGATAAATGAATGTATTAGACCTTCTGCACTTGGACGTACAAGTCAACGGCTTGGAGGAGATGGCCAAGACTGGGACACAACATCTTCTAGGTAATGTCACATGCGGAGAGAAAATGTACATTAGCGGATTAAATGTGTATCTTTTAGATTAAAAAGTGATCTCTTGCACAGGGGATACGGTAAGAATGTGGTGCAGCATGGAAAAATATTCAAATCTTGTTTCAGAGCTGCACGGCTTTTTCTATAAAACCCTTCCTTTATGTGAAAGTTGGTAAACTTGAAAGGGACCCTACCACTTACATAAGCTATATCTAGATTACTTGTGCATTACAAATAAAACCACTTTGTTTGAAGTAATTGCACGGAAAATAGATTTTAATTTCTTTTATTAATCTCTCATTTCAATTTTGTGGATTTTCCCATGATTCGACATTTACCAAAATCTGTCCAAAGGTTTTACTTTGTGGCTTTGCTTTATCTTCTGCAGTATTTAACAGTTAATGCGGTAGATGAGGGAATGTTTAGATAAGGCGGCAGGAGGTCTGTCATGTTCTCCAAACTAACTGAGATAAGAACTGGCAGCTGAATGAGATAAGACAGGGAGCTTAAAGTACTTCTCATCAACCTCCTGGTGATGCCCTTTGAATACATCCACACAATACCAATGATTTGAGCTAGTGATCAACCCATAGACTCCATTCTATGGCCAAAACCACAAAGTGAGGAGCAAGTGATTTTAAAGATCCGGGGAGGGGGGGGGGCAGGTTTCAACACAAAAGATCACAAAATGTATGCACACCTAGAGTAAAATATTTTCTTAACTAAACGTACAAGAGAAAAACAAAGTACAAGTAAGATCTCAACAACATAAAATGAACAAAATAAGGACATTTCATTTTATTGGTTGGTAGTGGCCCTTTAACACGGTATATGACAACCATTTAACACTGGCTTGCTGAACTCATGCACCTTAGATGTTTTTGAAATGGAACTCCCTTGATCCGCTGGCCATCTGTGCATTCAAAGATTTCTGGGAATTATAGCCAGCATCTAGGGGAAGGAGAAATAAAAAACGAGTGGGGTTATTGCACTCAGCAATAACTACACAATAACGGTGCTCATAGACTCCATTGTGACCCATAGCTATCAATATACAAGGAAGAAAGGCAGATCAGGCACTCTGGTTCCATAGTGGCTGATTTATTGGATATTAGTCGAAATGTCAACCTTTATCAAGTCTTAAGTGCTGCAGAGTTTGACATTCATGATCTATTATGTATGCTGGTTTTAAGGCTGTCCTAAAATCTAGCAGAAATGAGTATATTAAAATGTGAACAGTTGAAGTAGAATAAATTATCTAAATGTTTAGATGCAATGTGCCTATTATGACTTCTTACCTCCTGAATACCTATGGGCCCTCTGATCTCCATATCCAGCTATGGAAATGGTTAATTGGTCATGATGTGGTGTTACTACTCTCTGCTGTACTGTTAGGTTGTGACAGCCTTCCAAAGTGGAGGGAAGCCCTCCACCTTGAAGGCTGTCAGCGTGGACTGCAGTCTTCTGGTACTACCAATATCCAGTGCGTCTCCATTGCATCGGCTGAGTGGCCAGCTGTCTTATTGTAATTAAAAACCAAATCATACATCCATCATATGGATTGCCCCTCTCTATACATTATTGGCACCATATTGGTACTTGGAGATATGACAGAAGCTAGTGTGTACCAGCTAAAAGGAACACCTACACACAAAATATCAAAACCGGGGAAACGAGAGATCGAAATGACAGAGGTCATGTTTATTTTATCATTATTGTGTTGACACTTTTAATATCCTTGCCCAGGAGCACGCAGGGGCCACAAAAGGACCTAGAGCTGTTCCTACAGTTACGTAACTGGTGGCAGCACCTTTCCTGTCCTGCCCATGCTTTGCAATCCAGTCCAGGTTTTCTGCTTGCCCAGCATAAAGAAAGCCTCAGCTGTTCCCTATCCAGCCTGTCAGCCAAGAACGTCTATTTAAGGTATTTGCCCCCCATGACCTTTACTTAGCATCACATACTGAACCTCACTACTATCTGGACTCGGTCTCATGTCTGCCTTTCGTTTGCTTCCTTGTTCGTGTTCTCGGTCACCCCAGTACCTGCCATTTCCATCTGACCTGTGCCGTGAGTCTGTACAATGTTTGTATCTAGTGTCTGCTGAACGGATTTCCTTTGCCTGCAGTAAACGTCCCGAGATTCAGCATAACCTCCCTGTTTGTGCTGTGTATCCCCTGCAGTTGGGCTCTCACCGGCCACCCTGCATCATGGCCCTGACACACTTACTCTTGTTCCTAACAAGTTGTTGTCCTTTTCTGGTGAGCCCTCTTCATCTCCTCTTGAATTATAATTTCAATAGTAATATTTTGCACATTGTTGGTAGCTGAGGAAAGGCACATTGAAATCTTTATTTGTAGACCATGGATTCCTCTACCTTTTTTTTTTTTTTTTTTTCTTTAATACATTTCCAATGTATGAGTGCAGCTAGTTCTGTTGCTATCCAAAAAGCAGTAAAAGTTTCCATAGCATTAATTAAAATATGCCATTTTATTATTATTCATTGTGAACGTCCATGAATAATTGTGTGTATGTATGTATATATATCTCAAATAATTTATTCATTACAGGAGATATGAAATATCAATGAAATATCAACACCTACACATCGAATGACTAATTTTGCAAAGTTTTGTGAACTTTTTTAAGTTAAATTTTCACTTATGGAAATTCTAATTTTCGTGATGCTGCTGTTTTACTAAATATAGTGGTTGCCTGTGTGCCAAAATTGTATATGGGTTAATTGGGTTCATCGTTGGTGTGTGCAAACTTCTGTATGAAGATAAACATCCCATCTGTTGTAACTTTGTTGCTATGCTCTCATGGATTTGCCCCCAGCTCACATGGATATTGCCCCCATCTCACATGGATATTGCCCCCATCTCACATGGATATTGCCCCCATCTCACATGGATATTGCCCCCATCTCACATGGATATTGCCCCCATCTCACATGGATATTGCCCCCATCTCACGTGGATTTGCCCCCATCTCACGTGGATTTGCCCCCATCTCACATGGATTTGCCCCCAGCTCACCTGGATTTGCCCCCAGCTCTCCTGGATTTGCCCCCAGCTCTCCTGGATTTGCCCCCAGCTCTCCTGGATTTGCCCCCAGCTCTCCTGGATTTGCCCCCAGCTCTCCTGGATTTGCCCCCAGCTCTCATGGTTTTTCCCCCAGCTCTCATGGTTTTTCCCCCAGCTCTCATGGTTTTTCCCCCAGCTCTCATGGTTTTTCCCCCAGCTCTCATGGTTTTTCCCCCAGCTCTCATGGTTTTTCCCCCAGCTCTCATGGTTTTTCCCCCAGCTCTCATGGTTTTTCCCCCAGCTCTCATGGTTTTTCCCCCAGCTCACATGGATTTGCCCCCAGCTCTCCTGGATTTGCCCCCTAGCTCACATGGATTTGCCCCCAGCTCGAATGCTGGGGAAGCTGGCCGCGTGCATGAAAAGCACGCAGCCAGCGTTCCCCTCCGGCGCGCCGCATACTCACCCATCCTGAAGGTCCGGTCGCTTGGCAGTGATGCGATCACGTGGCCGCCGTGCGCATTTGTGACGCTGCCTCCAGCCGAGAGGCAGCGTCACAGGAGTGCCCAGTGGCCGCTGGAACGCATCACTGCCAAGCGACCGGACCTTCAGGATGGGTGAGTATGCGGCGCGCCGGAGGGGAACGCTGGCTGCGTGCTTTTCATGCACACGGCCAGCTTCCCCTAGCCCCGCGGATACCGGCAAGCCGGCCCAGCGCCGGCTTCCGGTATCGGCGGGATGTATCGGGCCGTTTGCACGAGTAACAAGTACTCGTGCAAACGGCAATATCGGTACCGATACTAGTATCGGTGCATCCCTATACAAAATACATAACGTTATTGTTCTAAAGGCTGTTCTGTCTGTGCTTAATATAAAAAAAGTATTAATAACTAAGCATTATACCCTTTATTATAAGACGGATTACAAGTACCAATACTATTTTTTCAAGCACTCGCTGATACCGAGTACAGATACTTCTGTATAATGTCATGTGACCGCTTTACAATAAATAAAGATTTTGCTGAAGCCTGTCCAATTTATTGAAATGTATGGCCAGACACCCCATTTACCCACTATATACTCCCCAGACCTCAGATATACCAGGAATGGGTAAATCCCACCGCCCGACTCCCGGGACTTGCAGTTCTGGGGGCTGGGCAGGTGGTTTATATCCCCATTTAGGCTAGCGTCAGACGAACGCAGTCATCACGTCCGTGTCGCCGCACCGTTTAACGTCCGTCGGAGCATTGATTTGTGATCAATAGAGACCAACACACGAAGTACGTGCGCACCAAAGTGCGCACGCACCACGCAGGTGGCAATGGACGCCATATAGGCCTCGACGTAAAAGCGCTAAGACGGACGCTCAGGGTGCACCGCGTCTGCGTAGCGGCCTGTGTGCGTGATGATGCGACCTCAGACCCAGCACATTTGTAACGTCCATCACGTTGACGCTCAGAAGTTTGTTTTTTTTGGTCTGGTTGCCTGTACCAGTTTTTTAATTTTTAATAATTTTTTTTCCCATATTTCCTTTTTTTGTTTTTGACAGATGTAAAAAAAACAAAAACAAACACCGTGTGGTGTCTACTGTATCTTCCGACAGTACGTACGTCCGTTATGCACGCACGCAGAGTGCGTTCGTTTGACATTAGCCCAAGTCCTGCTTCAGGCAAGCAGCAGGGTTCGAGCGGATACCGGAGCCTTGGCTGCTCAGCACACGCGAGCGCTGTACACCAATACACCAAGTGCTTCCTATATCCTGGTGGCCCCAGCACTGTGTGTAAGTGAGTGCTTAGTTTAGGTGAGTGCTACCCCTCCCCATGTATTATGTACGCATCTGAGGTCTGATAGATATACAGGAGAAACTCAAAAAATTAGAATATCGTGCAAAAGTTCATTTATTTCAGTAATGCAACTTAAAAGATGAAACTAATATATGAGATAGACTCATTACATGCAAAGCAAGATAGTTCAAGCAGTGAATTGTCATAATTGTGAGGATTATGGCTTACAGCTCATGAAAACCCAAAATCCACAATCTCAGAAAATTTGAATATTCTATGCAATCAATAAAACAAGGATTGTACATAGAACAATATGGGACCTCTGAAAAGTATAAGCATGCATACTCAGTAATTGGTTTGGGCCCCTTTTGCAGCAATTACTGCCTCAATGCGGCGTGGCATGGAAGCGATCAGCCTGTGACACTGCTGTGGTGTTATGGAAGACCAGGATGCTTCAATAGCGGCCTTCAGCTCTTCTGAATTGTTCGGTCTCATGTCTCTCCTCTTTCTCTTGGCAATGCCCCATAGATTCTCTATGGGGTTCAGGTCAGGCGAGTTTGCTGGCCAATCAAGCACAGTAATCCCATGGTCGTTGAACCAGGACCTCAGGGGTCAGTACTTGGACCCATTCTATTTAATATTTTTATTAGTGATATTGCAGAAGGTATTAATGGAAAAGTATGTCTTTTTGCTGATGACCCAAAGATTTGCAACAGGGTTGACGTTCCTGGAGGGATCAGCCAAATGACAAATGATTTAGGTAAACTAAAAAAATGGTCGGAGCTGTGGCAATTGAGTTTTAATGTGGATAAGTGCAAGATAATGCACCTGGGACGTAAAAACCCAAGGGCTGAATATAGAATATTTGATACAGTCCTAACCTCAACATCTGAGGAAAGGGATTTAGGGGTTATTATTTCAGAGGATCTAAAGGTAAGTAGTCAATGTAATAGAGTAGCAGGAAATGCTAGCAGAATGCTTGGTTGTGTAGGGAGAGGTATTAGCAGTAGGAAAAGGGAAGTGTTCATGCCACTGTACAGAGCACTGGTGAGACCTCACTTGGAGTACTGTGTGCAGTACTGGAGACTGTATCTCCAGAAGGATATAGACATCTTAGAGAGAGTTCAGAGAAGGGCTACTAAAATGGTGTACGGCTTGAAGGAGAAAAGTTACCAGGAAAGGCTTAATGATCTTAACATGTACAGCTTGGAAAAAAGACGAGACAGAGGAGATATGATAGAAACATTTAAATACGTAAAGGGAATCCACAAGGTAGAAGAAGGGAGTATATTTAAAAGGAAACAAAGTAGCAAAACAAGAGGACATAGTCTTAGATTAGAGGGGCAAAGGTTTAAAAGTAACATCAGGAAGCATTATTTTACTGAGAGGGTGGTGGATACATGGAACAGCCTTCCAGTTGAAGTCATAGAGGCCAAAACAGTAATTGAATTTAAGCAGGCATGGGATAGGCATAAGGCTATCCTAAACAAAAGATAAATCCAGGTAAAGTATCCATGTAATTGGGCAGACTAGATGGGCCGAAAGGTTCTTATCTGCCGAAATTTTTCTATGTTTCTATGTAATCCCATGGTCATTGGGGCTTTTGGCAATGTGGGCAGGTGCCAAGTCCTGCTGGAAAATGAAGTCAGCATCCCCATAAAGCTCGTCTGTGGAAGGAAGCATGAAGTCTCCTGGTAGACGGCTGCGTTGACCCTGGACTTAATGAAGCACAGTGGACCAACACCAGCAGATGACCTGGCTCCCCAAATCAACACAGACTGTGGAAACTTCACACTGGACTTCAAGCATCTTGCAGTGTGTGCCTCTTCATTCTTCCTCCATACTCTGGGTCCTTGGTTTCCAAATGAGATGCAAAATTTGCTCTCATCAGAAAAGAGGACCAGGTCTGTTTTTCTTTAGCCCAGGTAAGACACTTCTGACGTTGTTTGTTGTTCAGGAGCGGCTTGACGAGGAATATGACATTTGAAGCCCATGTCCTGGATCCGTCTGTGTGTGGTGGCTCTTGATGCACTGACTCCAGCCTCAGTCCACTCCTTGTGAAAGTCCAACACTTTTGAATGGCCTTTTGCTGACAATCCTCTCCAGGCTGAGGTCATCCCTGCTGCTCGTGCACCTTTTTCTTCCACACTTTTCCCTTCCACATAACTTTCTATTAATGTGCTTTGATACAGCACTTTGGGAACATCCAACTTCTTTTGCAATGACCTTTTGAGGCTTTCCCTCCTTATGGAGGGTGTCAATGATGGTTTTCTGCACAACTGTCAGGTCAGCAGTCTTTCCCATGATTGTGATTCCTTCTGAACCAGACTGAGAGACCATTTAAAGGCTCAGGAACCCTTTGCAGGTGTTATGGCTTAATTAGCTGATTAGAGTGGGACACTTTGAGCCTAGAATATTGCACCTTTTCACAATATTCTAATTTTCTGAGATTGTGGATTTGGGGTTTTCATGAGCTGTAAACCATAATCCTCACAATTATGACAAATCACAGCTTGAACTATCTCATATATTAGTTTCACCTTTTAAGTTGCATTACTGAAATAAATGAACTTTTGCACGATATTCAAATTTTACGCGTTTCACCTCTATATCTATCAGGCGTCAGACCTCAGGTGTGTGTGTACATCTATCTATCTCAACCCCAGACACTGGGGCAGCTGCCAGCTTCCACCGCCAAAATAAAACAACTCCCACCCAGTGGCAGTGCCTCAGGTTCTGTGCTATAGTTTAGTTTCGGTTAGGGATACACCGATACTAGTATCTGTGCAAATGTCCCCTATGCGATACTGTAAGCCAGCACTGGGCTGGCTAGCCAGGCCGTATTTGAGGGCTCAGGCGGCTGACAGAGTGCACAAACAGCATTCTGCCAGGCCCCTCCGGGCAGCCACTGGCACAGTAGCGCCGGGAGGGCTTGCAGAGTTCATGAGGTCCCAGGAAGTGGCCGCCTTACAACCTTGCCGTTGGCTGCTCTCTGGGATGCGGCCAGCCAAAGTGGCCTGGCAGGATGCTGTTAGCGCATTCTGCCAGCTGCCGGAGCCCTCACATACCGCCTGGCAAGCCAGCCCAGTGCTGGCTTCCGGTATCTGTATCAGGGGCCCTTTGCACCGTTACTAGTATTGGTGCATCCCTAACTGGAACTATAGCACAGACCCTGGGGTACTGCCACTGAGTGGAGGAGCTGTACCACTGGTGTTTTATCTTTACTTGGAGATGAAGTCTTGTGCCAACACCCCACCCTCCCTGCGACCCTCTCTCTGGTCAGGAGCTGCTAGCTCTCCCATTGGTCCAGTTCCTTCCCCCCCAATCCTCATTCCACACTTTGGTCCGGTCTCTTGCCAAAGCTCACTCCATCTCACACTTGGGCAGTCCTTTGCACAAACTCACTTCTTCCCACTACCAGTCCCCCCCCCCTCAGTTTGTTCATGAAATTATTTTAAAGGTACATTCTTCGCCCCCTTGACCCCTTTAGCTTATAAAAGTGGTCAAAAGTGGTCAAGCTGTGTAGAGAACACTAGTTACGCAAGATACACAATTTCCGTATGTACATGGAAAAGTTACATTCACTACACAAATTGCGTTAAGAAAAAAAAAGAGGGAGGGGTTTATTTTTTTATTTTTTTTGCAATGTGTTCCTTTACCTAAACAAATAAATTATTACCATAATTTTTTTTTCTTAATCCAATGAGTTGATTTGAAAAAGTAATTGCCCAACTAACTGATTATGAAAATTATTGCTAGTTGCAGCCCTCCTAGGCATATAATCCAGTTCCTCAAGCATCTCTTGAATATTAGAGCAGTACAATGCAAGGTTCCTTAGAATCCACTACCCAATGCTATGGGACCAAATAAATCCGGTGGAGAATCCAAGTGCACAACTGGAAACTGCTCAATAGATACAAAAAATAATAATGGTAAGTCTAGATTTTTGAATGTGGTCATCTCTGTATTATCTTTTCTTTATGGGTGCTTAATAGCTTTCAGTTCTGGAGAGAGGAATGGCAAAGCTAGACAATGACACATGCTTTTGTGCTCTTCTTTAGTAGTGGAAGTGGTGGTCAAGCGAACATAAATTCCCGAACGGCTCACTGGTCCCCCTTGGACATTGGACGTCTGGATTTTCCAGAAGTAGAAAATGATGACCCGAAAGAACTTCAGTTTCAACAGCTCAGTCTTGCACAATTTTGTGTTATGCTGATGGAGAATACCACACCATTATTGCAAACAGGTACTTTAACAAGTGAACAACAATTTTGTTTACCTAAAACGTGCACAATTTTATGATGCTAGATTTAACTTCTGCAAGGTCTATGGCCGGTATCTCTCCTCTGCTTTTATGGAATCTCGTATCAATCATACATGTGCAATACATTTGGTTCTATGTGAACCATTTGTGGAAGAATAAAATGAAAAATAATAATAAAAAAAATCAACACCAAACTTCACTCTGCTTGTGTTTTGTCTTGTCATACTCTGTATTAGTATATGATCACAAAACATAGACATTTTGGTTTGTGCTATTTATAATTTCACAATATGTAACCCATATGTACAAACCTGCATAATAGCAAGTTCCATATACAGCAATTCCAATAGAAGAAAATACAAGCCAATATTAAGGCGACACTCTACTCATCCTGACCACTTTATTGTTTTAAAGTGGCCAGAAGTTGTAGAGTCCCTCCCCTGCTGCCCTTAACTGGAGAAGACACTGGGTAAAGTGGAGGAATTTATTCCACCCTCCACCCAGCTACAACGGGTGGTCTCAGAGTGTGATTTTGCCACTCCCTCTGCATGCTGACATAACTAGTAACCAATCTGGTAACAGGCAGCCAGGAAATTCAAAAATCCTGGCTGCTGCTGGTGATGCTGGGTGAGGAGGAAATAACTCTGCCACTTCACATGATGGGGCAGTGGGAATGGGAAAGTGGCAGAAGGGAGGGCACTCCTTACATCCTGACCACTTTAGTGTTTTAACCGCGAAGGATGTGCATGGAGCGTTCTCCCGTTTCACTTTCGTACACGGATGATGCTCCCCACACGTCTTCGCTTTGCCCCAGCTCGGTCGCCAGTCTGGGGCTTCTTTCACAGCGGGCTGACCTCTTGCAAGTCAGCCCTCGCTGTGGGACTGACCCCCCCCCTGCCATGGGAGTCATCACGCACTCTTTTGATGACGTGTCATAAGAAAGGGGGATTCCCCTGCATCTCCATAAGCGTGCAGCAGAGGAGGTTACTTGAGGTGTCATCTGAAAGGCTAGATCCTGGCCTTTCCAATGATACCAAACATAGAGACATAGAAAATGTCGGCAGATAAGAACCTTTCGGCCCATCTAGTCTTCCCAATGACCAGTAAATCCGTAAAAATAACAAATCTTAACTATAAAAATGTTTTTCACTTTTTTTTATAAAGTGGCAGTATTGTTCACTTTTCAATAATAAAGTGAATAATATTACTGCACTACCTCACCTTCTCATTTCCCATAGCAGCAACAAGTTTGACGGTGATGGAGCAATGTGTTATTACGCATGCTTTCATTGAAACCTTAAGCCTCCGTTCCTTTGGACCCCAGCATCACCCTTTGCTACTCCCAACAAGGTCAAGTGAGGTGTCATTGAAAAGGATAGAGTGTGGCTTTTCTAATGATCCCAAACATGACCATATAATGTGTAAAAATAAAAAAAACAATCAATTGCAAAACGTCTTTTTCTTTTTTTCTTCTTCTCCTTTCTAAGGCAGTAGTGTTATTCACTTGTAACGCAAACCACTAATTCATCTTCTCATTTCCCACACTGTTGGCAAGTTTTGAATTGATGGCATAGTGCGTTATTACGCATGGTTTCATCTAAAACACAATCTGTTGCACCAAATGCGGGGGACATTTGGACCCCTGTATGACCATTCTTTACACCCCACTTGATCAAGTCAATTGTCCTTAGACATGTCAGAGTCCGGCCTTTCCAAAGATGCCAAACATGACCAAGTAAAATATTAAGAGAATACTGAAAAACAAAAAAAAGAAAGGGGGGGGGGGGTTGTTTTTTCGTTAAGGCTGTGACATTGTCCATTTTTCACATAAAAAATTAACAATACCACTGACATTACTCACTCTTTCATTACCAAACCCGGGTGCAAGTACAGTGTTTTATATGGAGTCATAAAATGCAATGCACCAAAATACTAGCAAAAAATTGAATTTTTCTCCGTTTTCGTTAATTTGCGTGGTATTCATTTATTTGGAGGGGGGAAAAAAGGATAGCGGACTCTCAATTTAGCCCCCCCCCCATAAAGATTAACCCGTAGAATACATAACCAGAAAGATTTGGATGATAAAATGGGGAGATAATAAATTTACACGCAGCCGAATGGAAATGTACACTTTTTTCGGGGGGAAAAAAAATTGTGATGGCATTCTGACGGATCATGACATCTAAACCTAGAAATTCTATATTCCGAATCTCCGGAGTTTGCTAAATAAATAAATAAATATATATACTGTATATTATTTGTCTGGGTTCTATGATAAAACATGACTTCAAATCACGTTTAAAGACGATGAGAAAAAATGGTGAAATTTAACTCCACACACTGGGGTTTAATGGCTCAGCAGCGAAGGGGTTAAAGTGGTCAGGATGAGTACTGTGTCCCTTTTTATCTGGGGCACAATCCCTCGATTTGTATACCTTGATGCTTTCATATACAGGTTTATTATCTTTTTGTCTGAAAGCTGATATGTTTTTACAGCACAGACCTGGTGCCAGATGTGGAAAATTCTACCTGACCTTGTGACGGGGACAAAATTATTACACATATTGCATAAAATTCCATTGATGTTCTGTGCATAAGGTGTATAGGAAACACTAATTAATTAACATCCTCAAGACATCTCTATTTTGAATGCGAATATTTTGAACTCAAATCCCTTCTGGTCCTAAGAATTTCGGATAAGGGATACTCAACCTGTACGATCGAAAACTAGGCAAAATCAACTAAAAAAATGGTTAAATACATTAGATCTGCATGGAATGACGAACGTGAAAACATTTCTTCACCTAGTTACCAAGTATGCTGGTAGAACAGCGTGTAAGACATGTAAAAACATACCATGCTTTGTTAGTTACGTGCTTTAATGTTTGTGTGTGCGTGACATTTTCAGGCAGGAGGAAGCTGATCATGCGTGTTATTGAATTGCTCAGTGAAAACTTGCTGCTGCTTAGTGACGCCTTATCAGAAAATGTCTGGGAAGATGAAAGCCTGCTAGGGCAAGGGATGGTAAGATACCACATTTGATATATTTTTTTAATGAGAACATTCAGGTATACGTATATAAAGTGTTCTTACAGCAGACCTGCTATCCACAAAGTCTGTTTGCGTGTGGCTTACAGGGTCACCTTCAAAGTCACCTCCAGATTATACCTCTACTGTCGACATTTTTTTGCAAAATTTCCAGCAAATGTGTGTTTAAATGATCTCCTTACCTGGCAAATCTTTCCTCCTCCAGGAATAAATGTTATGATGAAAGAAGTTGCTGCGCTTTCGGCTGACCATCCCTAAATGTCAGAAGTGGCTTTTCTCCTTGTACTTTTTTTGGTACATTATTTTATCCTTATGAGACATCTCCTGGTTACAGCAAAAAAAAATCAAGAGGCAAAGCACATCAGAACCCTCTAGGACGATCTAGAATAATTACTGCTCACGTTTGGGTGCTTCTAAAGAATCCCGGTGTTACAATCCGAGTGATACTGTAAAGAAGAAATAAGGAAACACTCAAATGGCAGTGAACAAATAGTAGCTTTATTGGTAGAACTTGGGTGGCAATGTTCCGGCGAAGGCCTCTGTCAAGCTCTTATTCCGTTTCTACCACTAAAATTGCTACTTGTTCACTGCGTGGAGTACCGGGATTCCTTCTTTCTACTTCACAAAATTTACTGGTTAGAGGACCTCTATGTAGAAGGAGATCTTGGGGTTTTCATGCACTGAACGAGAGAGATTATCATTTCCTTTTATACATCATCTCTGTATAATTCAGTTGAAGATGGAGCAGTAAATGCACCTGGAACACACTTAAACATGTCTGTCGTCCAGTTGCACATAAAAAAACTCCTTTTTAAGGTTCCCATACCATCCTTTTTTCGTGCGGCCATTAATTATTCTTCAATTGCATTATGATGGTCAGATTACTTCTTGTTTAAAGTCAAAGAACTGGTCCCATCAGGTGGGTGGGTTGCAAATAGGCGCAGGGTTTTATTGGCAAATGCAATGTTTGTGTCCTATCCAAGGACCGTCCTAATCCGTCCTATCCAAGGACCGTCATAATCCGTCCTATCCAAGGACCATTTTAAGGCTTGATGGAGGTCCTTGAATAACACTGAAATGTTGAATTTTGTAATAAAATCCCGCTCCTATTTGCAACATACTCACTTGATGTGACCGGTTCTTTCTTTGGTTGCAAGGATATAGTGTTTGGTTTCTACGGATCGTGGTGCACTACCTCTGGGTGAAGTATAGTGTCGTATGCTTTTTATTTTCCTCTCTCTTCTGCTTCTTGGGTAAAGTGATCCTTTTTTTCCATCAACGTGACGTTATCTGATAGGGATTTAATTTCTACATATATTGTGTGAACCAGACTTATGACAAATGTATAGATTTCAAATAAATCCCTGAGAAGCATGTGGGCCTCCCCCCTCACACCTGTCAGTGACAGGTAATGCCTTCTTACCAGATTTCTGCAGCCAGTCAGATCTATGACACCTGATAAGAGTAGAAGGTGATGGTAGCGATGGGCAGTTAGTTGGTGCACAGGAAAAACAATGTTAATTAATAAAAGTAACAACAGACAAATATCCAACATATATATTTTTTTTATTCTGTGTTTTACATTTTACAAATAGTAAATAGAAAACAATACAACATGTGTTAAGTCACAGAAAAAGGAAAATGGAAAAGTCATAAAGTCCAAATGATGAACTTGGAAGCGCATCCAATATATTTTAACCCACTGTGTATTGGTGTCCAGGCTTCATAGACGATTATTTTATCTGCTCAGCCATTGTTACTGAATTCTACTTTTCTTCTGTTGCAGAGGTGGACACTCCTTTGTCGTCCACTGAGAACGTGTTTTGAGCATAGTACACACTGAGAGGTTTCAGAGAAATCTATTGCTGTAATGTCTGAGATTTATTACTCTCCTTGCATTGTGAAATAGATTTTTATTACTGTTCTGCTCTATATTGTCCTTTCTATATGCTCCTCTCTATGTTCCTACCTTTTTAATTTGTTTGACTATTTTCACATAAAAATAAAAGTCTAAAACCTGTTTTTCTTAAACACAGTCACTATTAAGCTGCGCAGTCAGTTTTTTTACATTCCTATCAGACTCCTCTCTCAAACATGTTCATATTTTACCCTAATGTAATAATCTGGGGTTCGTTAAGAAGACCGTTAGCTGACCAGCAATTAAACCGCAATACAAGTTGCTGATTTCTCAATTAAGATTGCCTGATTCAGAAGATGCACAGAAAGCACTTGTTTGTTCCCAGTGGTTTGAAAAGCCTATCCAGCAGCACACATTACCATGGAAACTGCAGAAGGCAAACAAAGACAATGTCAATGTCAATAACACCTTTCTTCCTCGGGTCTTTCTTTTCCTTTATTTCCTTTCCCTACTTTTTTTTTTTTATGCTATAGGTTAAGTACAGACAACCGCACAACTGTCTGTCAAATGCGCCAAACCTAATTTTAAGAGATTTTGTGAAGAGCCGTGAGTTAGACTTTTTCAAAAATGTAAAAAAATAAATGAAATATATATATATATATATATATATTTCTTAATCCCATCTTGTGCTTTTGTCTTTCAGAGATCCAAGCTCCGATCCATCCTGGATACGCTCGGGGAGGCTATATTGTATCATAAAAATACCGGTTCTGAGCAGCCTGACTCTTCTCTTGTGAACCACAGAATGGCATTTATCAGCATCTCTCTTTTTACAACGCGACTGCTGCAAACCGTTCTCCCTGTGGAAAAGGTAGGAGATGAAGAACCGTGTCGAGAAGCGGAAACCTTTTTAGACATGCTTCTGAGCAATGTCGGTTAATAATAATATCCCAGGCTAGCCGGAGCAAAATTCAACTTTCAACTGTGCATTAGGACTGGCGACGCAGCGCGGCCCGCACAAAGCCACGGCTGGGCACCTTGGGAATCAGATGTGTGTCAGAACATCCGTCCCTGAATTATCTAGTGTGATGTGCTGGTGCAGAATAAAATGTGGACCTGTGTGCATCACAGCAACGTGTTACTGTATGAGGAGCATGTATGTACTCTGCACACCGACGTCTTTATTGCACACCCCACAGTCTTCTGTTAAGGCTAATAATACGTACCCTGCCTGCCACCTTCCACTTCAATTACAGTGACAAGCACATTATTTTAAAGCTCATTTTGAACCGGCTCACACACGTGGCAATAAATGGAGCCCCCGGGCAAACTTTGTGTGTGTAAAGATTTTACGGAGATTGACTGGGAATTTTAAAGAGACAGAAATGCGTCACAAGAAAATAACCCTTGCAGAAACGGCAGATAACCCGTACTCGTACTGCTTGGTGAC
The DNA here is from genome assembly GCA_009667805.1 of Leptobrachium leishanense. Lineage (NCBI taxonomy): Eukaryota > Metazoa > Chordata > Amphibia > Anura > Megophryidae > Leptobrachium > Leptobrachium leishanense. Next base: position 121,234,411 of record CM019067.1, on the reverse strand, counting down.
CAATGAGCAACTCAAGCAGAAAGTGATAGTTAGAAATGAGTAAATTCAGTGTTAATTGAATTAAATTAAGTACTGGCGTGGCATAATCTCCTTTCACTTCAATGGGGTCTGGGTGTCAGCTACATTTTGTAATTACAATTTATTATTGAGCTCCTGAGCACTGGATTGCCCTGAAATAAACTGCAACGGTAATGTTTCTGGGATCACACGCAGTCTGTAGTCTAAGGCCTAGCAAAAATGTAACTCTTGCTATCCTAATTTTCAAGTCATCCCCACCCAATTTATTTTTTATTTTATACAGTCCATGAAATGAAGACATATTTTTATATTAGGTTTTCAGATAAAATATAAATCAAATGCTCTTTTTATGGTTGGGACAGTGCAATAGCTACACTTAGAATTCCATTTTACCTTTTATATCGTTTTAATATATATATATATATTTGGTCTGCACTCACGGTTCACCCAGTTTTCACACACCCGGTGCTTGATGTTGGCCTCTTACGAGTATATTCAACCAAAGGCATTCACCAGCACTCCAGGATTTTCAAAGGATTCCAAAATTTATTCAATCATGTTGTCAAATCGTCAACGTTTCAGTTCTCAATCTGGAACTTTCATCAGGACAAAAACCTATACCACCCCATTCAAACTCAAGGCTTAAATAGGTGACACATAACCATAACAATTAAAAATCTCCCCCCTCAGGTGTGTGGAGCAGGAGGCATGCTGAACGACTTAACTGCACCTGCGTGAAGACTCCTACGTACCTCAATGGAGTCAGCCAGGTTGTCATGGGAACCAGGAAGCCGTTGATGGTGTCTACCTCCCACCCAGTCTACAGACCATCAGGCCAGACGACATAGCCACTGCGCCTGCGCCAACCTGGCAGCGCTCACCTCACACGAGGCCATAGTTGTCCCGGAGACCGGGACGCCCCCACGGGGAGACTAAGAACCAAACTCCTCCCACTCAGCGAACAACACCAACAGTGTTGCGGCGCCCATCGCGCCTGCGCAGCTATCGCTTTCCTACCAAGCGCCAAGAAGGCGGACCCAGCGGCCCGGTCATCGGCGATGGGAGGGACACATCGAGTGCGGGGAAGGTGCCTGAAAGGGAGGGGGGGTCTCCCGATCTGCCGGGGGCATTGGCTAAAGGCAGGCACCGTTTGGAAGGACACAGCCTGCCCTTCCAAACTGTGGCTGGCTTTAACCCCTTGGGGGCGGATCACGATCCGGCGCTGGATCGTGATCCACTCCCGGAGCTGGCCGACATCTTGGATGTCGGCCAAGCTTCCGGGAACTCTCGTCTGGCGTCATCGTGCATAGCGCGATGACGGCAGTTTTGGAGTTAACCCCTAGCTGCCACCAATGGTGGAGATAGAGGGTTCATTGGAACCCTCTATCTCCCGATCAGTGGCAGCTAGAGGTTAATGTTTGGTATCGTTGGATCGGTCAGAGCATGGCCTTTCCAATGATACCAAACATGATCATGGTAAAAGTTTTTTTTTAAAAAAATGAAAATAAAAATATAACCAAAAATTTTTATTTATTTTTTAATTTGTTAATGCAGCAATATTGTTCCCATTTAATTTATTATGTGAACAATGATGCTGCACTAATAATTTTTGTATGGGATGCGTTTGTTAAAAATAGCGTAACGAGTCCCCATTTCTAACTTTTTTTTAACAAGCGTAACCCATAGAAACTGTAACCGCAAACGCTCGCATGTTAAAATGTGAAAAAAAAAACCACTTTACACGTGGTAAATTATTGAAAATTTTAATTTTATTGCATTTTTTGTTATAATATACAGGCAGGACATGACGTATACATATAATAATGACATATTATGAATCTGCCGAGTCTGCCGGAAAGAACGATCTATAATATGTCTGGGTCATATAATAAAATAAGGCTTCAAAACGCATTTAAACATGATGAGTGAAACCGGTAAAAATTAGCTCAGCACACAGGTGTGAAATGGATCAGCAGCGAAAGGGTTAAACAAGCTCAGTTCAGATCTTGCTGCTTCCCTGGCAGGCTTCCAGTGTCTCTCCTTAGCACACCCCTTACAGGTAAGAGACTAATCTCCCTCGTCAGAGGGGTTTTGTAGTTCCCCAATTAGCATACCTGGTTTTAACTCCTCGGGTGCTGCGGCATTGCAGGGTACTCTGCTATAGTTGACATTTTAATAATGTGACCTAACTTTGTAACATTTGAAGAAATTTATAATCGGCAGTGATACTTCAAACTGCCTGTTTCATTGGATGGTCTTCAAAGGAGAGATGTTTCTGGTTTTATAAATTGAGAGAAAGGGTCTAAAACCCCCTCCTCTAGGAGCTAGAAAAGTTCTGTTTTTAGAGACCATTGTTTGGCTTGTTTTTACTATTTCTACCATGGAGTTGGGGGGGAGTTACATGATCTGAGCCATGGTCATTTTTGAGAAATGTCTGCCATCCTGAATAATACCATTTTTTTTTTTTTTTTAATAATAATAATTATTGATGTATACTACATTGTTCTTGCATATCATTTCATGTTTTCAGAAATGACAAAAAAATACCAAACAAAGGCTGTGCTTGAAATGGGACACAAATTGATGTTTTAAACATTTTTTTTTATTTCTATTTGCATGAGAACGTGGAAGTAAAACACAAAACATTTAAGACATTGTTTTAATCCCACTTTTATGTGATCGCATAGATTCTTCTCTTTACTTTTGCCAAATGGATGGCAAGAGGTCTTTTTATCTCTGGAAAGGCAAATATTGGCTTCTAGATTTCTGGCAGGTGCCAGAGACACACATTCAAGAGGTCTCAAACATTCCATCTTTATGACTAAATGCTTAAAACCTCCTTGTTCTGTGTAACCGAATGGTAGTGGGTTCAATGATGGTGTTCCCTCCAACACTTTCATCCGTGAGCAGCACTGAAGGTATTCACACTTACAGGTGAAACTCGAAAAATTAGAATATCGTGCAAAAGTTAATTTATTTCAGTAATGCAACTTAAAAGGTGAAACTAATATATGAGATAGACTCATTACATGCAAAGCAAGATAGTTCAAGCTGTGATTTGTCATAATTGTGATGATTATGGCTTACAGCTCATATTGAAAACCCCAAATCCACAATCTCAGAAAATGAGAATATTCTATGCAATCAATAAAACAAGGGTTGTACATAGAACAATATCGGACCTCTGAAAAGTATAAGCTGCAGATGTACTCAGTACTTGGTTTGGACCCCTTTTGCAGCAATTACTGCCTCAATGCGGCATGGTATGGAAGCTATCAGCCTGTGGCACTGCTGTGGTGTTATGGAAGACCAGGATGCTTCAATAACGGCCTTCAGCTCTTCTGCATTGTTCCGTCTCATGTCTCTCATCTTTCTCTTGGCAATGCCCCATAGATTCTCCAAGGGGGTTCAGGTCAGGCGAGTTTGCCGGCCAATCAAGCACAGTAATCTCATGGTCATTGAACCAGGTTTTGATGCTTTTGGCAGTGTGGGCGGGTGCCAAGTCCTGCTGGAAAATGAAGTCCGCATCCCCATAAAGCTCATCTGCGGAAGGAAGCATGAAGTGCTCCAAAATCTCCTGGTAGATGGCTGCGTTGACCCTGGATTTAATGAAGCCCAGTGAACCAACACCAGCAGATGACCTGGCTCCCCAAATCAACACAGACTGTGGAAACTTCACACTGGACTTCAAGCATCTTGCAGTGTGTGCCTCTCCATTCTTCCTCCATACCCTGGGTCCTTGGTTTCCAAACAAGATGCAAAAGTTTGCTCTCATCAGAAAAGAGGACTTTGGACCACTGAGCAACAGACCAGGTCTGTTTTTCTTTAGTCCAGGTAAGACACTTCTGACATTGTTTGTTGTTCAGGAGCGGCTTGACAAGAGGAATACGACATTTGAAGCCCATGTCCAGGATCCGTCTGTGTGTGGTGGCTCTTGATGCACTGACTCTATCCTCAGTCCACTCCTTGTGAAAGTCCCCAACACTTTTGAATGGCTTTTTCCTGACAATCCTCTCCAGGCTGCGGTCATCCCTGGTGCTTGTGCACCTTTTTCTTACACACTTTTCCCTTCCACATAACTTTCTATTAATGTGCTTTGATACTGCACTTTGTGAACATCCAACTTCTTTTGCAATGACCCTTTGAGGCTTTCCCTCCTTATGGAGGGTGTCAATGATGGTTTTCTGCACAACTGTCAGGTCAGCAGTCTTTCCCATGATTGTGATTCCTACTGAACCAGACTGAGAGACCATTTAAAGGCTCAGGGACCCTTTGCAGGTGTTATGGCTGAATTTGCTGATTAGAGTGTGACACTTTGAGCCTAGAATATTGCACCTTTTCACAATATTCAGATTTTCTGAGATTGTGGATTTGGGGTTTTCATGAGCTGTAAGCCATAATCATCATAATTAGTTCAAGCCGTGATTTGTCATATCTCCTATATTAGTTTCACCTTTTAAGTTGCATTACTGAAATAAATGAACTTTTGCACGATATTCTAAGTTTTTGAGTTTCACCTGTTTTATGACAGGACACTGAGGAATTTTGGACAAGGATGAGCTAAACATGCAATCTTTGCTTTGTTACTGCCACATCAGATTGTTCGATGAACCAAGAACATTTGGTCAGGATTTTGTATAATTTCTTCATCAAGAGTAGCAACTCCAAAATTGCTCTGTTTTCCTGATAAAATTGCTATTCTGGAACATCTAAGTTTTTTTTTGTCCCAATCAGACTCTATATGACGAGTGGCAGTCCAGTCTTTGATTATCCAATGTTCCTTAAGGTCATCTTTTTGAAATCTCTTTAAAGTGGTATAGATCAGAGATCATGACATCTGTGTCATCTGAGGCAATCCTAATCTTTTAACAGATTGTTTCAACCATGTCTTTGTGTTTCATTGCTGGACACCTCACATACCCGATCAAGTATTGGTACCAGATCTGCAGAATCTTCCATCTATTCCTCAAGTCCTATTTGTGGTCTCCTCCCATATACATTGGTTTTCTATGATTTTTTTTTTTTGATATACATCCCAGCCAATGGATTGTTCCTGAAAACTGGTTATGTTCTGGCTTGAACCCAAAGTGTCCATGTTGACAGGAATGTGCGTGCTTAGGTTGTTGAAAGTTACAGTAATAGGATCAGCTTTTTTTCTGCTCTCGATTTTTGTAGGTCACCATTATTACCAGCTTCCCACTTCATTTAAAAGCCAAGAACCTTTCAGTTCATTGGTAGAGCATACATTTTTCACAACCAAACCGTAGCCCGTGTTGGATGCATAGTCCAGCTGGAATAAATTATTTTCCCCTGGGTATGAGAGGTATATACAATCGCTCTATGCCTCAACGATCGTGGACTTGGTTTTCTTTTCACTTCATAAATTCATCGGAATGCATAATCCTTTTGTCTAAAGTCACACTCTGTATAAAACATTTACGTCGGCATGAACTTTGTTTCTCATTGAGTATACTTTCTGTCGATATTGCGGTTTTGAAATTTTTTAATATATGGTTTCATGCAATTGCTATGATACATAAGGGGTTATTCAGAGAGAGCCAATGTGGCCCCCGAAATGGCACCGAACAGTGAATTTCCCCGTACGGTGCTATTTCGGGGCCATTCAGAGAGCAGGCAGTTTGCCATTTGGCGAATTGCCAGCAAGTACGGTGCCTGTTCAAAGGCAGTCAATCTATTCAGAGACACCGAACAGCAGAGAAATATCATTGAAATGCCCTGATGTTCGGTGGGTTCATTCCGCAGGTTTAATCAGGTGAATCCCATGGGTTTCAATATTAAAAATATTCCCATTTTCATACAATATATAATAAACCGTTTATTTTAATCTGCAGTAAAAAGTCTTTGTTTTGTTTTTATTTTTTATCCGCTTTTTGGTATTTTTTCCTTTTTTTTTATGTAACAGACCTTTTTATTATTATTCATAGGACCTTGTATGTAAATTCCAGACATTTTCGTCCTGTCGTTTTTTTGCAAACACGTTTCAAATTTGGCACTTTAAATTTTTTTTTCCCTTTACCCGTCTGGCGGCTTGTCTGCTTTTTTTTTGCCTCTGGTCAGAGCTATGCTCGTCGGCTGCTTTTGACGGCTGACCGGCGGGTTGGCGGTGGTGGAATTCGGCAGCCGATTCGCTGCACTTCGGGGACCCTGCGGTGAATGGTGAAATTTGATTCCCCGACGTGCAGGGAAGGACAGAGCACAGAAATGTCGGCGACATTTCGGTGCTCTGTGCATAACTCCTTTTGATGTCACTCAATTGCAAATTCCTTCAAAAATGTCCTCTTTAAAAAACTTTAGGCTCTATTCCATAGTGAACGCCAATGGTAGCTTTCAGTTGATTAAGCGTTAACGCATGCCCCCCATTACATTACTGATGCTAAACCTGTGAAAAATCTGTTAGTGCATCAGTGATTGCTCGGGCTTACTTTTCTTTGTGCACTCCCCATGTTAAGTATAGGAGTGCAATCAGTAATTAGCATATATTATAAGTAAGTTATTACAAAGTGCTAGCACTAATTACCACAAGGCAAGGCAAAAATTTAGCTACTCCAAAAAGCTGGTGCTAACTGATCCCCTAAATATCACCCCAATAAATCCGATACTCTCCTCTCATCATCTGGCGCGAACGGTGGCCCCATCCGCCACTTCTTATAAGGAGCAGAGTGAGACTGGGGACAAATAGTTCCCAGTCTCTCTCCACGATCACTCCGCAGTGCTGCGCGATCTCATGACTTGGATGCGAAAGCCTCCATGGAGTGCTATGGGCTCCAGGAGGTGATACTCGTGGTGGCCCAGAAGTGCTATCGTAAGTAATCACAGCGGGGTAGTGCTGCCTTTCGGGCAAAGGTGCCAACGCTAAAATGGGGACGGTATGGGTGCACCTGCAGGTGCAGTTTTTCCACATTAACCCCCCTGGTGGTCTATTTCTAAAGCAATTTTTTTTTGCTGAAAGCGCTCTATTTCCCCCCCCCCCCCCGCGGCATCCCGAGTGTGGCTCGGGGTTAAATTCCTATGTTGGAAGCGGTAACCCAGAGCAAAAGTCGGGATGCCTCTGGATACAACACCTCTCCCTGCGCTCCCTCGATGTCCTCAGCTGTCTCCTCCGGCGACCTCATTACTTCCTGGTTTCCTCATCGCGAGAAGGAATCCAGGTAGTAAAACACTGCGATCGCTGGAGGAGACTGCAGAGATCATAGAGGGAGCGCACGGAGAGGTAATGTATACAGCCAGAGTGTGTCTCGGTGTTACCGCTCTCAGCGGTGAAATTTAACCCCGAGACACACTTGGGATCACCGCCGGGGAGGTTAACGTCTCCATTTTGGGGTTAGGAAGGGAATACGGCTCTTTGCATCTAAAGGTTCCTGTGCAAATCCAGAAAAGTTATGTATCTTACATTTCGTTTGCAAATGACGCTTATTTGTGACTGGTTTTGTTGTGACATCATTTGATTTTATTGAACTCTGCATACCAAACTTATACATTTGTTGTTTGTGTATATAATTTTATATTAAACACCAATAATAATTATTAAAAGAAAAAAAAAATCAAGGGGAAGATCAATATAGTGAAATTTATTAAAAAATGAACACTAGTCAGATCATGTGACCAAACCAAAATTCTTGCTCGTACAGAACTCTAGGTGCTGCGTTATGTGGAAATGACATCCTGTACAGAGACACATACTCACACTTTCAAACCATTTTTTAAAACATTCCTGTTTAGAAAGTAGGTATCAGACTTCTGGTGTTCATTGTGGCCCCGTTCACACTGTGCTATTTGAAAATCGCACGATTTCCCGCTTGTTTTTCATATTCGCAACGTCGCAGTTTTGCAGTTTTGAACCGCTCCATTGAAATGCATTGGAGAAGCTACATAGCGCGACGTCGCGATAAAATCGCAGTGTGAACAGGGCCTGATTAACCCAGCCTTTTAATTGATTCGATATTCCGACTCTGTTGTTAAACGTAATGAGAGAGCCATTAAAGGGACAATGTATACATCCCGACAACGTTCCATTCCCCTTTCTGCTTTAATAGGTAATGTGGTTTGAAGCAGTGGAGTTTCCTCAGCCCAACTGGAATTTCCCAACTGCCAGTCTCTAGATCAGTGACTGGAAGCTCTGCGTTCTGACATCGCCCTCTCTGACCCCCCCCCCCCGACAGTGAGTGTCCTGAAAGAGGCGGCCGATGGATTTGTTATGCGTGTGCGTACAGCTCCAATCCATCGTTCTGCGCAGAGGGTGCGAATGTTCTGCGTGATACCCAATTTGTGTACCCTGTGCAACAAAAATTGCAAAATTGTAAAAGCTGCAGTGACAACCGGATTTTGGAAGTCCTGAGCTGACAGTGATGTGCAGTGCGTGCAGAGGGAGAAAAGGTGAGTATTTACAGATAAAATGAAAAAATACTGGTGACAGCAGATGTCCAATTATCTGCTCAGTTATTTAGGGGCTAAAAAAGTAGGATGTGTTAACTTTAAGGAATAATCGTAAGATTAACAGCTGGAGCCGCTATTCCGACTGACTTGAATGGCTTCTTACTGTAAGTTAATGCTTCTTATACTTTATATAGGTAGCACTAACTATTAGCCAGCTGGAGAACAACGATCTGCTCCATGGTAGCTCATTATTCTCTGGTCGAGTCAGAATGCAAGATTTAACACCGTCTCTGATAAAAAATAAATGACTTTTAAGAATGGCTTGCTTATCTCTAGTCTCACGGTGCAGACGGTGGTGCGATCCGTCGTCTCTTCTGTCCATATGCAGTAGTACCTTGGGAACAGTAACTCCCAGTGTTTTTTCTGCAGACACCGCGTGACCAGGCAATGCTGCACGGGGCTCCATGGAGCTCTATGGACTCCAGGAGCCGATGCCAGCGGCAGAGCCTCTGCATTTATCGTTTAAACTCCCTCCTCTTAGTAATACAGAGGTTCCGTTATAGCGCCGCTAAGGGTTATCCGAATAAGGGCCATTGTGTTAGCTAACAAATTGTGTTTTGCATTATCCATAAAACGTGTGTATTTTGAAATAAGCTGTTATTTCTGTGAATGAATACCCCACGCTACACTATATTCTATTTTTATTAGTATATTAGACTGGAATTACCTGAAACATCTGGTGTTTAACATTCTAATAGATGAACTATAACTCTTTTTTTTTTTATTTTAAACCTTGCTCCCCCTCCTTTCCAATTAAAAATACTAATTATGTTCATATGGCTTTTTCAACAATACCATCATTTTACAATAACCCCTTAAAATTCTGTCAATCAATAGATTTTATGTTGAGCTCGGGCAAAGAACATCATCAGGTAGTTAAAGGAATGTCAAAATTTCATGTAGAAAGCAGGGAGAATCTTAACCCCCCTACCCCTGCTGTAAATGGTCACATAATTGAAAATTTGGATGTAATTCCAAAATGCCCTGACGCTGAAGCTGACAGACATGCTAAGAGTAGCATTAGTAGTTTGGATTGGGGAATAATGCTCTCGTTGAGTTAATGTTTCAAAATGATTATTTTAAGGGAAACGTCAATCACCGGGACACTTTAATACCTGTTAAAGGCACAATATGAGGGCATGGCCAGTGAAGAATTGGAGGTTTTTAGTCTGGTGTTTTTAATACTGGCGTGGAGTAGAGGTAACATCACTGCTCTGCGTGGAGAGAGCCTGTGGAGACACAGGTTCGATCCCGGCAAGAGCACCTCTCCAGTAAGTGTCCTTGGGCAAGACACCTAACGGTACATACTCGCCACCCAGGACATACTTGACAACGAGAGAAATCTCAATGTATCCTTCCTGGTAAAATCCTTTCTCAACAAAAAAAATTAGTATGTATGGGAGATTTGAAGGCTTTCCTATTGTCCGCAGGATTATACTGCCCCCTGCCTGCTCGTGGCATAACTGCAGCCAGGCTGTTTATACTTTATTCTTGTATAGGGAATATGTATACAGCAACACCTCCCGTGAACATTAAATAATAATTTTCCTATTTGCAGTTAAGGTTCTGCACAGCGGTCCTTAAAGGTATTTTTAGCTGCATTCGATCCCAGCTAATTAGCAGCATAATAAACTTATCAAACAAATTATCACGCAGTTAATTCGGTCATACGTTTTGGTTTTAAATATCTGCTGGTGCTTCCGTTTCGCAATTTGCAGAGGTTAACAGATAACGGTCGTGTTTTCGAGAGCAGGCAAAATAAAATCCTTCGAGACCTGAGCATCACTACAGCGATTTTTAAGAGGGGGGGGGGGAATACAAAAAACTAACGAGGACGGAATGGATGGGTTGATATTCCGCTCATATTCCTAGCCATTGAAAATACATGCTGTGCTAAGCACATTAAGGCACAAAAGTGACTCCCTTTAGTGAGTTTGATTTCTGAAGACATTACGGCACGAATAAGAATTCTAATCAGCGCAGGCACTATACAGTGGGAAGCTGGAAAACCTTTCCGAACAAGCTCCTCCAAATTGGTCCTTTAGGGAACCGCGCCGGGCACGTTGATGGCAAGGTTTTATGTCTTTTGTGTCTCTTAATAAAATATTTAAATATGATGTCTGACAAATATTGAAATCTTTTTTGAAGTACAAGTAGCTGCTTTGTCTGATGTGCGCGCGGTCACAGCTGCTATCCGCTCCATGACTTTTGAATAAACTTGGTATCCTTTTGCATAATTATTATTATTTTCTTTTTTAATCTCGTTTTTATTTAAGGCAAATGATGTTCTGCCAGCGAGCCTGACGAATGCCTTGTTTCTCGTGTCTGTCGACCTGCCGTTCCGCATTGCATATCCAGGTGTCCATGAATCTGTTACAGCTTTTATGGAACAACTGAATTCCGAGGAGTATGGAGTGTATAAACAAGCCTCAGAGATGGTCTATTCAATTGAATGTACAACCACCTTTATGTCTCACTCCAGCAAAGAGGTTTGTTCCTGGAATATTTTAACTGTCTCTCTATATCTAGCTGTCTATATCTTCATCCTCAGATATGTAAATTATAGGATTCATACTGATCCTATGAAGTGTTTCTGTCTGCCCGAGTATAAAAAAAAAGTGATATTTTGTATTCATGGCTAGTACCTAGGTCTTTATTTTATGCACACCATCAGTGCACTTTCATGTGCATTTAGGTCCACAGCAAAACTCACTGCATATGTAGAGTCCCCGCACTCAGGTGCGTTATGATTACCTGGATGTACATTGACTCTCCTCATTGTGGCGACCTTGTCTATCTTAAGTCTCAGATCATAGAAATACCTTCATCTACAAAATTATATATTGGTCAGCGTTGTTTAAATAGTTGAGGCATGACTGTAATAAGAAAAGACGACGCCTGATTCCCTTGCTTCAGAGGTGCTAATGAAGAATTTGTTGGGGTTGGTGCAGCAGACATTCAAGTAATAAACGCCACTTCTGCGCTTTTATTCCGCCACCATCCCAAAACACGTTGGGCATGCTCCTGCATGCACGGGCCTAAGAATATACTGCCAAGCATAAAATATGTTTGCAAATATTCTGGTATACTTTGTTTTTCCCCTGTCTGAAATAAAGTGTAACCCCTTCACTACTAAACGCTTTTCGTTTAAAAATATTATCATTTATTCGAAACATGGGAAGCATAGTTAACAATTAAATATAGAGTTTAATGGCAATTTTGCATAGAGCTTGTTATTTTGTGGTAGTTCAGATTAAAATATTATAAATTTGTTCCTTTTTTTTAAATTTATTAAATCTACATGCAATTTATCCTTTACAGAAATGTTGCTGGGATAAAAGGTTCTAAACTGTAGCTGGTGTCCTTTTATCTCACACGATGTCATACGGGGTCTGCATTATCAGCACACAGGCAGAAGTGGGTTTTGTGCTAAATAAAGTAAATGTGATAGATATATAATAAAAGTGGTCAGTTCTCCTGCTAAGGCTGGGGTCAGACGAACGCAGCGCGAACGTGCGTTGAGCTGCACTTTATCACGGCCGTGGTAGCTGCAAATGACGTCTAATGACAGCCAATATACGAAGTACGGCTGCACGAAAGTTCGGCCGCGCAACGCAAGCGTCAAACAAACACATTTTTTCGAGAACGTGGAACCGCTAGTTCTGACGCACAGAGTGCGCTGTGTCGGCATAGCGGCGTGTGTGCGTGATTAGGAGACGTCAGACGCTGCACATGTCCGGCCAACATCACGTCCATTTGTTTATTATAGCTCTGTCAAAAAATACGGCCGAAATTGCGCATCGTATGATCGCTATCGCGTCTTCCGTGAAAAAATGCGTTCGGACGCATCAACGCACTTTTTGATGCTAGACTTGAAAAATGCGTTCATCTGACCCTAGCCTTAGTGGGATTTGTAGTGATCATGAGATTTATTAGCAATGCAGCTTCCACAAAATACCAATGGAATATAAAAATAATCTGCATGTGGCATAATGCCTGTGTAGGGAAATTAAATTAGCATGTTATATCTGTACTGTTTTCAGCAATTACCCCCTGCATCTTATACCTGCATGTTTCTATACATTCTCGATTTCTTGTATTCCTACCAACTTCAGTGCAAGCTGAATGTCCAAGGCCTTACTTGATGCACAGCAGTTATGCCACCACTGTACAAGCAGCAAAGATTACAACTCAAAGTAATCTTTCGCTCCATCTTCATTTTTGGATGACACAGTGGGTTAGTGTCCATGCTTAACCCCTTCACTATCAAAATTGAGATAACTCAGGACGTCGAAGACACCCTCAGGAGCTCAATGTCGAGTTATCTTGATCTGCAGCTCTGCGGAGCAAAAGCTAATTAATTTAGTCTGCTTTTGGGCTGCAGATGGTGTCCCCAAAGTTTTAGCCCTGTGGGCATAATGCCCAAGGTGCTAAAACTGTTTAAAATTGGCTAAAGAATGCCTTGACATATCAGGCTTTCAGCAGCCTATCTGCTGTTACTCCATTTGGCCAGTAGATGGCAACATCTACCTGTCAAATAATTATTAAAGTAAGAAATACACTGGGAATTTTGCCAAATATGTCTTACTGTAAAATTAATAATTATTTTTCAAAAAAACAATGGTTCCTGACCATGTTTATTTGTAAAAATCATTTGGTATTGAAGGGGTTAATCTGAAAGCAATCACTCCCTCCCTATCCCAAGCCTCAGCAGGGACACGCGGTTCCCGGCGCCGGACAGGTGTTTTATTTATTTATCTATTTTATATTTAGCCCTAATGTGGACAACCAGCAGTGATTTACTGTTTTTTTGCCCCTTATGCTAATGTCAGACAAACGCATACTATGCGTCCGTGCACAACGGATGTACTTTCTGACTGACGACAAGGTAGTGGTCACACAGTCCATTTTTGTGACTGACATTTCTTTTGACTGATGTAGAAGGGAAAATAAATTAATATGAAAAACATTTTGTCCGTCAAAATGCTGGACATCAAAAATGCAGTCCGTCTGACTACGTTCCATCACTCACACACAAAGCTATGCGGACGCTGTGCACTCTGTGCGTCCGTTCTAGCGGATTTACGTTCTTGCCTAACCTGCGTCCGTTTGCCGTGTCCGTTATGCGTCTGCAGTTCCGTGCGGACGTACTTCGTGTGTGGGGCTCCATTGGTAATAATTATATGCTATAACGGACGTACGTACAAATGTGCGGCAACACGGATGTGATCAGCGGACACCCGAGCTTCCTTTGGGTGCCCGGCACACGTGTGGGCTGCGTACAAAGTGTTTCTGGTTATCCTGAAGGCCCCAGCACTGTGTGGACATGCGTGGAGCGTCCTGGAGATTCCCTCCCAATCGTGGCGGACGCTCCACGCCTGTCCTGTTGTCTCCCTACTCAGTGCAAATCTGGCTCTGAGTAGGAGCTTCAGCCACAGTGGGCTGAGGGCGGACATGTCAGCCCTGCACTCTGTGGGACTGCCCCCAGGCCACTGGAGTTCTTGCATGTGCGCGATGTTACGATGTTACGCGACATTACAAATGGGGATTCCCCCTCCCTGCCCGGGAGGGGAATACCACAGGAGGTGCAGGCATCATTTGGACCAAGGTTTTTCCAGATCCGTACTTCCTATAAAGATGATTGAGGTATCGTTGGAAAGGTCAGAGTCTGGACGTTCCAAATATATCCAACATGACTGCATAATTTGGAAATGTAAAAAAACATAAAACAAATTCTAAAATCTGCGACATCCCCTCCCCTTTATAAAGGGAACTGTTACTTGCAATCATCATTTTTTAAAAAAAAATGTTTTAATATATTTAAGTTTATTTTTATACATATATATTTTAATATTTAACTATTATACTTTTAATCAAATTTTAATAATCGACTGTATTTTGGTGTATGTTTATAATAAATATATATATATTATACATGAAGTATAGACGGCACTCACGGTCTTGTTCAAAGTTTCTTGAATTTAATGTAGAAAAGGGGATCGACGTTTCAGTCCACTATCCGTGGACTTTCTTCATTGATATCCTGATGAAAGTCCACGGATAGTGGACTGAAACGTCGATCCCCTTTTCTACATTAAATTCAAGAAACTTTGAACAAGACCGTGAGTGCCGTCTATACTTCATGTATATCCTATATCTGAGCCGGATTATATATATATCCGCATAATTGTTTTTGAGTTGTATTGCTCTGGAGCTCTGTGATACACTCATAGATATACCTCACATTACTATGAGTTACAGTGCTGTGCAGCTCTCCTACACACTGCACATTCCTGTGATCTGTAACGTGTGGGTTCGGTTGTATGAGTCTGAGTAAACTGCAATGCAATAAGAACTGTTTGTTGATCACATTAACCTCCCTGACGGTTTTCCCGAGTGTGGCTCGGGGTTAACTTTTTGTACCGAAAGTGGTCTCTCCGACCTGGCTGGATACTTACATGTCCTGCGCTCCCTCGCTGATCCCTGCCGTCTCCTCCAGCCGCTTGCAACGTCACACTGCCTGGTTCCCTTCTTGTGAGGAGTGAACCAGGAAGTGTGACATCGCGATCGGCTGCAGTGTGACTGCGGGGGGAGCGCAGGGCATGTAAGTATCGGCCCGAGTGTGGCTCGGGGATACCGCTTTCAGCATTGAAAGTTAACCCCCGAGCCACACTAATACCGGTAGGGGGCCAGAATAAATAGGACCGATTCTGACATATAAAATATGTCAGAATCGGACCACCAGGGAGATTAATGTGTTTGTTCTGTATGTGGTTAGGAATAAGGACCTAATTTTGCATTATATTTCTGATTAGGACAAGGAGATTGACATGAGGGACAAGTAGATCGGTCTACCACTTTAGTCCATTGGACAAGTAGATTTTTATTTTTTTTTAAATTGCCACACCGCTGCTCGGTATTCATTTAAATAATGGATGCTTTTAGTATCCGTATGACTCCCCACCAATCGACATTGCTAATTTTCTCAGTGTGTCCCACACTTAAGTATGTTTTCCTGACGACTTGCACTCGGAGGTGCAGAGTCTTTCATAGGACAGAAACATGTTATGTTGTAAGATTTAGACACATTAATCCTAAAAAAATACTAAAATGCAGGGAATTTCACTTGAACAAAGGAAATAAAAAAGAAAAGATCATCAAATATAACATGTATAGTTACCCATTTTATTATTTACTGAAACATCGTTTTAATGTTTAATTATTTGTTTAGTGCCACTTATAAATGGCATCTCCTATATATACACAGGGTTATTCAGAGAGCGGTGAAAAAGCAGGAGAATGACTGGAGAATTAAAAATTCTAGATCAAAATAGCCAAACCATAAAAATACTCCCATTCATCTCACTTTCCAAATCGGCTATTTTGACCTAGAATTTTCCATTCTCCAGCCATTCTCCTGTTTTTCACAGCTCTCTGAATAACCCTGTGTATTTTTTCATGTGACAACACTGAAGAAATGACACTTTGCTACAATGTAAAGTAGTGAGTGTACAACTTGTATAACAGTGTAAATTTGCTGTCGCTTCAAAATAACACAGCCATTAATGTCTAAACCGCTGGCAACAAGTGAGTACACCTCGAAGTCAGGGGTGGGCAAACTACGGCCCACGGGCCACATGCACACCACCGAGTTTTTTGCGGCCTGCCAAGCTGCCCCGGCTCTCTAATTGGCCACCTCTGTAATCGCCGGCCGCCGCTCCTGAAGGGGTCCTCTGGAGGCCTGTGCCTGTTTAGAGGGCCGCATCTGCCCAGATGCTCAGTATGCGATTCGGGCTGGCTGGATCAGGCAGACCCGGCCCTCTAAACAGGCACTGTAGAGGGCCGCCCGCGGGGGCCTACAGAGGACCCACTTGAGGAGTGGCGGTGGCCGACGATTACAGAGGTGGCCCATTAGAGAGCTGGGGCTGAGCGGGAACTGCAGTGCAGGTCAGTGCGCCCAGAGCAGGTGGCGAGTGCAGATGGCAGAGGGATGTAGCCGCTGTATTGGGACAACAAATTGAGGGACCACCTGCCTGCTGTATGGGGACAATAAATTGAGGGACCACCTGCCTGCTGTATGGGGACAATAAATTGAGGGACCACCTGCCTGCTTTATGGGGACAATAAATTGAGGGACCACCTGTCTGCTTTATGGGGATAATAAATTGAGGGACCACCTGCCTGCTTTATGGGGATAATAAATTGAGGGACCACCTGTCTGCTTTATGGGGATAATAAATTGAGGGACCACCTGTCTGCTTTATGGGGACAATAAATTGAGGGACCACCTAATAAATTGAGGGACCACCTGTCTGCTTTATGGGGATAATAAATTGAGGGACCACCTGTCTGCTTTATGGGGATAATAAATTGAGGGACCACCTGCCTGCTTTATGGGGATAATAAATTGAGGGACCACCTGTCTGCTTTATGGGGACAATAAATTGAGGGACCACCTGTCTGCTTTATGGGGATAATAAATTGAGGGACCACCTGTCTGCTTTATGGGGATAATAAATTGAGGGACCACCTGTCTGCTTTATGGGGATAATAAATTGAGGGACCACCTGCCTGCTTTATGGGGATAATAAATTGAGGGACCACCTGCCTGCTTTATGGGGATAATAAATTGAGGGACCACCTGTCTGCTTTATGGGGATAATAAATTGAGGGACCACCTGCCTGCTTTATGGGGATAATAAATTGAGGGACCACCTGCCTGCTTTATGGGGATAATAAATTGAGGGACCACCTGTCTGCTTTATGGGGATAATAAATTGAGGGACCACCTGTCTGCTTTAGGGGATAATAAATTGAGGGACCACCTGTCTGCTTTATGGGGATAATAAATTGAGGGACCACCTGCCTTCTGTATGGGGATAATAAATTGAGGGACCACCTGTCTGCTTTATGGGGATAATAAATTGAGGGACCACCTGTCTGCTTTATGGGGATATTAAATTGAGGGACCACCTGCCTTCTGTATGGGGATATTAAATTGAGGGACCACCTGCCTTCTGTATGGGGACAATAAGTTGAGGGAATTTTCATACGTTGTAAATTGTAATTGAAGTAGTCAAAATATATATGCAGCCCCCCGATAACAATAAAGTTTTCAATGTAGCCCTCCGTAGAAAATGTTTGCCCACCCCGGCTCTAAGGCTGGGTTCACACCACAGCGTAGCGCAGCGTCGCGCAATGCGCGCATTTTTTTTACGCGCGTTCGCGCATACAAAAAAAACACGCGAACGTGCGTTGCAGCGCGTTCGCGGCTATGATATGGCCGCGAACGCGCGGCTATATGCCGAAAAGAAGCTCCCGGACTTCTTTTTGCGTCGGCCGTTTCTCAGCGCGTTCCTGCGCGCTGAGAAACGGCCAGGTGTGATATGCCCACATAGGGAATAATGGTATTTCACTGTTTGAGCGTTTTACAGCGCGCAGGAGTGTGCTGTAAAACGCTTAGGTGTGAACCCAGCCTAAGTGAAAATGTCCAAATTGGGCCCAATTAGCCGTTTTCCCTCACCTGCGTCATGTGACTCGTTAGTGTTACAAGGTTTCAGGTGTGAATGGGGAACAGGTGTTTAAATAAAAAAAAAAAATAGTTTTAACTCCATTATTAATAAATCTGAACAGTTTGTTTGGGGGGGATGATCAAAATGTAGTCCATAAAACTTAACTTGTAACCTTATATTTTAATGTAAAAAAAAAAAAAAAAAAAAAAGTTTGCCAAACTTTAATGCTGCATTACATAGCCAGGGAGAGAACAGTACTGCGAGAGCTTTGGGGTGGATAAGATATCGATATCGTGTAGATTTTTAACCCCTTCACTACCAAGTGATTTTTTTTTTTTCATTAAATCGCTTGCAAGGCTCCGTGGTTTTATGGTAAATGGCTTTCCATTTCCCACACAGAAAATATATGTAGGTATATTCAAAAAAAGGTGAAACTCTGACTGGAGAAGTGAAAATTCTAGGTCAAAATAGCCAAACCAGAAAAATTCTCACATTAATCTCCTTTTCCAAATCGGCTTTTTGGTCTAGACTGTTCTCTTCTCCTGACAGTTCTCCTGAGTTTCACCCTTTACAGGGTTATTCAGAGAAAGGTGAAATTCTGGAGAACTTTTGGAGAAGTAAAAATTCTAGGTCAAAATCGCAGATTTGGAAAGTGAGATAAATGGGAGAATTTTTCTGGTTTGGCTATTTTGACCTAGAATTTTCACTTCTCCAAAAGTTCTCCAGAGAATAACCCTGCTAGTGAAATAGACCGGAGTTGGCTCTCTCTATCTGGTCACTGCAGGTAACCCTGGTTTGACTGGCAGAGAGCTCCCTCTGTTGGCAAAATGTGCTACTACATGTACATTACTACTTGTGCTCCATGTTTTCATGAATTAAAAACAGATCTCGAAGCTTTTCAAATTCTTTCAAACCACAAGCTGTCATGTCTGATGTGTTGACATTTTAGAAGCGTGTTCTGGAGTCTGTTTGTAAATAATTTTCATCTGCAATAAATGAAATTCCCTCGCATTGCTCCAGAATCGGACCAAATTGAATATACTCCATCTCAAGGTACCTGTAGGTGCTTCTGAAGAATGAGTTTACTCCATAATGGTATCGAAAGGGTTAAGATCAATGTGATTTCAGTAGCTTGATGATCTTTTGCTGGAGGAGTGAATCTAGCCATGACAGGTTTACTTTAATGGTTTAAAGGGTCACTCACAGTGCCCTATTGAATAATCCTAACAATATGTAGGGCAAAGTATAAACAAAGTCTGTATTCTGAAAGCCTGTAGGATTACACCTATATTCTGTTCCCTGTATGATAATAAATATTTTCTTTTATTCAATTATAGGACAAAAGAGACTTTTTGGAATTGGTGGAACTGGCAGAAAACGCCCTCACAAGTCTTCCATATCACAAGCACTTCACTTTGGTTCAAAGGTTCATCGGGATGTGCTCAGACATGTAATGCAGCGCTCCTAATATTTTTATATCACATGCAAAAGATCTGATTTAATGTTTGGGTTATTTGCGTTGCCCGTATAGCGAAATAATAACTTCTGATTTTTCAAAACTGTCACTTTACGCTTTTGTGTTCATTTTCTTCTGATCCTTCTATATGAATGAATGAAACCAACAATGAACATTTCATTGCGTTTGATGCCAGCAGAGGTCACTCAATACCAATTAAAATACAAGCATAGGTTTTATCCGCTTGATATTTCTAGGGCTCTGACCTGTTTTCATCTCCCTGACAGGACTGCTGTTACTATCAGACATTAAATTAGAAAGGTGTGATACACCCAGCACGTTCCAGTGACCCAAAGCAATATTTTATTCACTATAACAAAAATAGAATTCATTCGTTCTTAATGATATTGCCCAGACTCTCCCAGTGATTCATTACAAAACTCAGTGCCACATGTTCATAAAGCTGTATATATTTAAATCATAACTTTCATTAGTTAATTTATTGGTTAAATATCTATTGGTGTCTATATATAATATTAAGATACATTTTTAATTAACTAGCTTGATGTAGGTTTTGCCTTCTTGAAGCAATGTACTTGACTGATATATATTTTTTCTTTTTTGTATTTTGCATTTTTATGCATATAAGTAAATATTTTTACAGATTCACTGATGCTGTGAAACAGAGTGACATTGCTGCCAAATGATAATTAATAATGGCACCTATTGCATACCACAGGCTGACCAAACCTTTTCAAAACGTGAAGCTAAACAGCTGGAGTCCATAATACATGTGTGAGGTCTATGTGCGCCTGTACTGATGTGCTTCCTGGCGTCCATCACAGCGTTGTGATGCCTCGACTGGGCCAGCCACACGCTGTAGTGCATGCACAAATTGCGTGCTACAAGCGGACGTGCTGCAGACATTCTGAAAGCCTCACCGTCGAAGCGCTATGACGCACGTCATAGGAGGATCGAGCCTTGCAGCGCGGAGCAAACTAATTACGCTCAGCGAGGTGGGCAGACTGTGTCAGAGTGGAAGGAACGTCCACTCTCACGGATGTTCCTTCCGCTCTTAAAAACGCTCGTCTGACCCCAGCCTAAAGGTGCGATTTCAGTTACCAACTAACCATACCATCCTGGGCCGTATTTCAACTGTGGTATACACATAACCAGAGCTGTTTTAAACTTAGCAACACCATAAACTGTGGGTCCTTGTCACGAAGATAACGACAGAAGCCGCTATACATGGGCTTGCGGCTTGAGTGTAGCGATTCCCTGCACATCCTTACAGTACATTAACATCTCCTATACTTTGTATAGGTGGCATAATTTGCAATCAAACCGTTCCCAGTCCCCTGCTTGCTTGCGGCCCGGGCTCACAAGTCTCCATTGAGTCCTACGGACCCCAGGAGCTGATATTCACAATGGTGTGCAGTGCTGCTGCCAGTGTCAGTCACCCTGTGCTTTGCTCTGAGGTAAACTCTAATAAAGCGCCTATCCTAGAATAGCTGCGTTAAATTGGAGAGGGTAAGGAAAATCTGCAGACAAGTGTGGGATAGAGCCCTATGTTGGCTCTGGGAAGTTTACAACAGCTCTGACGTTTACTCCAGGGTAGGAATAGGGCCCATTCGATTTACTGCAGGTTGAACCAACCCAGAGCAGAGTTTCACTTAGGGCCCTATTGCGTCTCTGGTGTAAACTTCCCAGAACCATGAGAGGGCCTGAACACAAACTGCATGTTAAAGGCCAGACACAAATGGAAACCGTTTGCGTCTGCCGTTTTCCGTTTGCTTCTTTTCTTTAATGTCCGTATAGCAACTCAGCCACTTTGCCAGCAGCTGGAGTCCTTATATAGCGAGGCCGCAGGGTGCTAACACCCCCCACACTATTTAGGCCCCATTCACACCTGGGCGTTTTACAGCGCATTCCTGTGCGCTGTAAAACGCCTGAACACGGAAATCCCATTATTTCCTATGGGACCCGTTCACACCTGGGCGTTTTACAGCGCGTGGGAACGCGCTGTAAAACGTCCTACGCTCAAAGAAGTACAGGAGCTTCTTTGGGGCGTAGTGCAGTGCTTTCACGGCCATAGACTGCAGCGTGAACGCGCTGCAATGCGCGTTCGCGCGTATTTACGTTTGCGCGATACGCACGTCAAAAAACTCTCATATTACGCTCAACAAAAAATGCGCAGGTGTGAACCCAGCCTAAGCGCTGCTGGTGTTGTCCGTAGGACTCCATGGAGGAGGAGGAGATCTCGCACTAGCTCTGCCAGAGCTCACTTGAATGAGATCCAACTGCGGCAGTGGAGGGATATGTGGAGGAACACCAGGACTATTTGTCCCATGTACCTCGGCACACGGAGCGAGGCAGTGGCAGATCGCTCAGCTTGCATCTTGGATGGAATAGGATGGTTAACAATGGAGCACAGCGCTCAAGCTGTTATGCTGTACGGCTCGAGCGCTGTGCTTTGCTTCCAGGTTGTGATCAGGCCCATAATCTATGGAGGTCTTAAGTTTACAACAGCTCTAGTTAAGTTTACACCAAGGTTAGAATAGGGCCCTTGGTCTATTAGCCCCAACGCTTTGACTGTCGAGTAGTAGCTGATGGACATCCTGGAGTAGACAGTCTCACAGCCTGCCGGGGGTATCCTTGAATCCATGACCATTCAAAGTCCCTTAAGTCTGTAATGAACATGTGCCAAACTCCTTCAACTCCCCTCCCGCACCTCTCACACCTCACCCCTCTGTCAGACACTGGCCCCCTGCTTACTTTGGAATCCATTTCAAAATACTGGTGCTCACATACAAAGCTCTCCAAAACCACATCCCTGCCTACAGCTCCTCCCTTGTTAGCAGTTACATCCCATCTCGACCACTTCGCTCTGCCAATGATCCGTTCACCAGTTCAGATCAGTGCTATCAGTTCCTCAAACTGCACCCCCCCCAAACTCTCGCCTTCAAGACTTCTCCCGAGCTGCCTCCTTTCTATGGCACTCCCTCCCCCGCAACATTAGACTCTCCCCGTCTCTCCAGTCCTTCAAGATGTCTTTGAAAACCAATTACTTATCGGCTCGCTCCATGATTCCCTACTGTACATTTCTTCCTCCATCTTCCCATTCAGCCCTCATGCACTTGCTACGTCACATACTTTATTCATCCTCACCTAATGTGTCACCCTTCTCCTCTTTAGAGTGTAAGCTCTCGTGCAGGGTCCTCCCTCCTTCTGTTCCTTGTGTTTAACTTGTATGTATATTTTTTATTCTGTTTCTCCCATTGTACAGCGCTAAGGAATTTGTTGGCGCTTTAGAAGTAATTGTAACTGTAACTTAAGTGAACGTTCTTTTAAAAGTTTGGTCAGAGTTGCAGAAGTTAGCAAGTGATTGACAAGTCCGAGGATATGATTGATTCAGTCACTGGCTGCTTATTTCCTTACTTGGATGAAATTTGAAATGTCATTTAACCCCTTTACAAGGGTTAAAATGTACTTGCCCTCAAGGCATTGAGGTGATAAGTGACATACTGGAATGAAATTCACCTTGCCATAATTTGACTGGAATATCCCTTCCACCCTCTGTGTGTCTGCAGAATCAGCAGATACTTCCAATTTTTTTCTCTTCCATAGCGTGACTGTAACTGACAGTTGCTTTAACGCATCAGCTCTGCCTTTAGTGAAAAGACCCTAAATATTCTGCTAATCTAGATCTCTTCTGTCGAAATCAAATTACTTTTTCAGCAATATTTATATTTGCTTTAAAATGCCAGCTTTAGGGCAGTATTCCAAAGTTGGTGCTAACGTAACCAGAGCTGTTGTAAACTTAACTCCATAGGCTATAACGGCTCTGTTAAGTTTACAACCGCTCTGGTTACGATAGCACCAACTATGTAATATGACCCTTAGTGTCTCATCACACAATACTTTGTGGCACAAGCTGTCTCTTCTGATTTCTACAAGTTACAACAACATACAATGTGGATATAAAGAAAAACCATAAATTTTTATTTTTATTTTTTTAACAAAATTCATAGCTATTTTCCTTTTCAACTTCAATCTAAACAGATTCAAGTCTGCACAGAGCGGCCCTGTGCTTTTGGAAGGGAGTCAAAAAGTACTTCTCCGTCTGATGTCCCACTGGCTGTCTGCTGTGAAAGCTGAGACGTATCGTTCCTGCCTTGACGTTGTTAAGGTGGGCACTAAAATCCTCGAAATCCTGGTATTTTGTATAAAGAGCATTACTTGTTTTAAAAGTGTAGTGTCAGTTCAAAACACGGAGGGCCCTATTCCAAGGTTAGCGTTAAGTAGGGTTGCCAGATCCTCCATGTTTTCCTTGACACATAGTTTATTCATGCTTACAGGTTATGCGTGAAAAACTTTGCAGGGTAGCACCTTCCCTGTGCTTTCCCTCTGTGTTAAATAGTAACATGTGTCCAGGAAAACATAGCCGATCTGGCATCCCTAGCGATAAGAGGACTTCTTGTCTAACATCTCGAAGTTATCTCTTTGCCTGGAATCCCTATTCCACTATAGCTGGGCTTGCACCTCGAGTGTAGCGCTTCCTTACTGTTAACTAACGTTTCCTATACCTTGTATAGGAGGCGTTAATTTGCACCTCCGAATGGAAGTGCATTCTATTCCAAGGTAACTTGCACCTGGGAGATGGTATTTCAATGTGAAATACCTTCTCATAAAAGCTGCCGTTAATCGATTATATATATTTTTTTGTAATCATGTAAAACTTGCTTACCCCCCCTCCCCATCCCATACTCTCCTCTCCCGTGGCAGAGAGGGCGGCTCGATCCACTGCTTCCCCTCACTGGGAGCAAAGTTAGATTGGGAACAAATTGTTCCCAGTCTCCCTTTGCAGTGCTGTGCAATCTCACAATGGAAATCTTGTGGCTGGGATGCGTAATACTCCATGGAGTCCTATGGACTCCAGGAGCCGATAATTCGTGGCGCTGCGCTGTGCGTTCAAAGTATCAGATTGCGCTGCTATCCCTTCCGGGGCTTGGCAGTAATTAAGCACCTAACTCGGAATAGGCACAATAAAAGGAAATAGTAAGTAGAATCTGCAGGCGCAGATCTTTTTACTTACTTGGCTCCTTTTTTGTATTAACCTTGGAACAGAGCCCGCGGTGCTTATACATTTAAGATGTTGTGCAAATGTTATGTTTTGTGTTAGTACTGTAGCATTAAATAAAAGTACAGTAGGCCATAGCACGTTACAATGATCAAACCATTAATAACCTTACCAATTATTTGCAGGATTCCCTGGGAATTCACAATGCCACCAAACCGGTGTCCTCAGTCTGTCATGGTGTACGTTTCCTGCTGCAGCCTAAAGTGTTATATGAAATTTGTGCATTTGGCCTCCAGGATGCTAATTCCGAGGTATTGTGCGGTTTTGTGTTTTAAAGCGTTTTTTTTGTATTGTAGATACTCGAGTATACCGCTAGATTTTGGTGACAAAAATTTACCTTAAAATGGGAGGGGTCGCGTTATATTCAAAACCTCTGCATCGCGCGTAACAAAAAACTTGACTTGCTCAGGGATCCCAATTCTCCCGGAAGTTCCAGTAGTCTCCCTGAATTGAATGGGGCTCCCCAACACCCGCAAACACTTCAGAAACTTCCAGATTCGGGAGAGGTGGTATCCATCATGGCCAGAGGGCACGCCCAGTTTAAGCCAATCACGCTGGGAGGTATAGTTTTCTGACCTCTGGCTCCAGCTGGCAGGCTCATTCACCGCATTGTCTGCCAACGTTGTTGCCCCGTCCTGACATCACTGCAGATGCACTGCACGATTCTCCTCACATTCTGAATGTGAAGAAAATCACGAAGAGCCTCTGCTTTGACGTCAGGAGCTCATTCGGAGGGGCTGGCTATCAGCGGATGATGCGGTGGATGAGCCTGCATGTTGAAACCGGTGGTCATAAAATGACACCTCTCTGCATACTGGCTATTGGTGACTGATACACTGCGATACACCTCGCTTCGCCAGCTATCTTATTGCAAGTAAAGAAGACAGGTGGCCGGCGGCGTCATACTTGGTAACCACTACAATCATTCTAGAGCAGAGCACCCTAGCCTGAGGGGGAGCCTGACTGTGTTAAGAGAACCTGGAAGGATTTTAATGGTTTACCGGTACAGTATACTTTTATAATTTTGCTCCTCGCGTTATATTCGAGTCTTGAGTATTCTGTAATTTCCATAATAAATCTCTATCCATCGCTTTATATTCGGGTCGTGTTATACTCTAGTATCTACTGTACTCCTTATTTTCATATTTTTTTGGTGTCCTCCCCTGCAAGTCACATACCTGAAATATAACTGGGAGGATCAAATCGCCACACTCCGCACATGCATTATACATACACCACTCATACACATCATTTCACCCTTCCCAAAGTGTCGTTGATCATTGGCGGGAGGCTCCAGTAGCAGAAGCGTTTCTAGGTTTGATACAGTCTTCACATCTTTCTGCTTCTACTAACACAATAGGACACAATCTACAATCTATGAATACTCTGTTTACACAAGTCCACAGGTGTGGAGTTTAACTAATTTGTGTTGACCTACATTACATGTGTTATAGATCTGATGTGCACTAAATTATAGAATTGAGATTTTAGCTCTGTGTAATGTGCCTCCCTACAGTTCAACATCACCGTGCTGCAGCTTTCATTGTACAGTAAGCAATGGCTTTTTCCTCCGTTCTTCTTTTTCTATTTTCTATATTTTTATAACCATACACGGGAAATAGAAAATCTTTACCAGTGGTGAATTGTTCCTTAATCTCCAATATGACCTATATAATTCTTAGCAAGCTTTTTACATCTTTTGTAAAGTACCACGTGCACCAAAGGTTCGCCAACAGGTATCTGGAGTCTGCTGTGACATGTGAGATAACTGTACAGGAGTAACATACCACCTGAAGACCATTTTAATAAGTTGTTCTTTGTGTGTGGCACATATAGAAACATTTTGCATGGGCTCCCAATTATCAGCCCAGACGTTCACATCATTGGTGTCACCAAGTTTCTTTTCCTAGGCCAAAATACATGGAAGTTCCTTCCAGTCCAGAAGGGTCGTGAGTTTAGTATAGAGTGTTGATAAGAGGTTTTTGAGGTACGGTAGGTACCAGAATAAAAAAGTCAAAGGCCCATAGTTGTAGAAAACCGAGTGGGCGAGTATTTCTCCGCAATGGAAGGTCACCCAGTCGAAGCAGTCAACCCTCCGTCCGGATAGATGTGGCAAACCCTACTGACTGAGGCCTCCATCCACCCCTTGCACCTTTTGAGCGTTTATACCAGGAGGGAAGTCCCTGTTCCAAAGAATCAGTGTCTGGGGTGAGGGAAACAAAGCGAGATCGCATTTAGTTGCAAATGTGTCACATATCCTGAGGGAGTTAATAATAGGCGGGCACGATGTTCGTAGCATGGGGCGATGAGCTTCTGGAAGCCAAATCCACATATGTGGGCTGTCACATACATAAAAGCATGCTCTAATTCAATCCAGCATCTCAGTGTGGTTATGGAATGCCATTCCACAATTTGTGCGAGCTGTGCAGTGTATGGCCATGTCCAGTTTTAATTTACTTCTTTTGCTGTTGTTATTTTTCTTTTTTCTGTAATAAGCTCTTTAGTGAGAGTTTTTACCTTTTAAATATAATTATTAGAATGACCTTTTAAGTGCTTTTTTCTTTGTTCATTTAGTGATTAATGATGCATTCTATAACTGTAAAGTTTGCTGCCTGCATATTCATTACTCTGAAAAAACTATTTTTGTGTAGGTTTGTTCCTCTGCGAAGAACATTATGACATTTTTACTTCAAGGTCACCTTGTAATGTCTGCACCAACCTGGGATATGTTTCTCCAAGCACTTTACCCAGTCTTGCCAGTTTTGCAGGTATTTAACAGTTTTCCAAGTATGCTCTATGACTGTCACTAATTTGTCTTTTACTATATGTGAAACACATCAGGGGTCTTTTATTGTTGTTTGCAATGGATAGGAAATCCTAGATGACCCATTTTATCTGAAGCATTGATAGATACTTTGCTAAATATACAAAGCTGTCCTTCATCCCTACCAATATTGAATACAGAAGCACCTAGTCGCCTTGTAGAGCCATTGACTCAAGTGCTAGTGTGTCATCAGCTCTCAAATCTTAGGGCCAAATTACATTCCTAGCAGTAAAACGGGGGCGCTAGGGAGGAAAAACTGCGCCTGCAGTTTTCCCCTTAGCGTGCCCGTTTTAACACTAGATTACAATGCAGGTGCTAAAAAAAGCTGCCTGCGTTGTTACCGAACGCAAAGCCCCGGGATGCTCACGGCAGCGCTAAGTGCAGTCGCGCGCATCCTCTTAGTGGAGTCCATAGGACTCCATTGAGCCAGACGCCGGCGGTCACATGACCTGCCAGATCGCACCTCGCGAGATCCGGCCGGTCAGCGTAGTTATACGAAGGGGAAGACTGAGGAACTTTTCCCCCCAGTCTCTCCCTGCTCCCGCCGGACTGAGGAGGCAGACATCGCCGCGGTCCTCGCCGCGGGACAGGAGGTGAGTATATGATTCTTTTTATTATTTTATTGGCTGGTGTTAACGGATTCTGCAGAAGCGGAATGCGTTAACACCAAGTCCTGGCTCTGGTTAGCTTTTTGTTAATCGTGGCCGGATGTTAATCAGCGTTAGGACTTTGTATTCCTAACACAAATTAACACTTTGCGCTCCCCGTGTTAAGCATAGGGAGCACAAAGTACAGTAACCTCGCGCTGAAAAGCACAAGGTACCAAACGCAAACTTAACCCGTTAGCGTTTGGATTGTAATATGCGGAAAATACCTGGGCTAACGTTAACGCTCACGCAGGTGAGCGCTAACATTGGCACCAAGTATGTAATTTGGCCCTTAGTGTTTAAGCAAGCAAGCATTCTGGTTGTGACGGACTGTTTGGCACCCCAACTGTGTGCCTTCGCCAGACTCTAGCTTTCTCCAAGCTGAAACCAGAGTTCCAACAACCTCAGCCCAAACCTCCCTAAGTTACCAGGCAGAACCAGTAACATTTAGGGCAGGAACACAGACTCCCAAAATAATAAAGATTTACCCCAAATCACTAAACAAGACCTGTGTTCAGAGTAACAGCAGAGAAACGAACGATTTACTGAAAATAGACAGATATATACAGTTAAGGGACAATCCCCCTTGATGAATAAAGCAAAGATCAGGAGAAGGGACGTTAAACAATGGACAGTTTACACAGTCCTAGGCAACCCTTATCTTATTATGGCTGCTAGGGAAATCCTCCGCCCAGCATCCTCCTTCTACATGCTGGGAAAACATGTCCAACATAAATCAGGTGTGCCAACCAGGATGTCTGGGCACAGTTCCACATAAATCCTGAATTCCCTGGGCAATCCGGTTGGCAAACCCCAGGTAGCACGTTGGCCTATAGTCAGTAGGGAGGAGGCTAGCCCCCAAGCTCCTCCAACTGCCCCAGTGACGGCTTAGTCTGTCACACTGGGTAATTATTCTCATAATGCCATATCATCTAGGAATTGCCAGATAACATAAATGTATGCAAAGGGGGTGCCTACCGGATGAATTGTTCCTGCTCACCTATATTTTATGTTCTCTGCTACACTTTTAATGTTCTATAACTGGTTTGTTAAATTGTATCAATATTGACATTATTTACACAATGGAATTAATAATTGTTCCTTGTTTGTGCACCTTTTATGATTTGTTCTGCACGCATCTATGCATGGTAGTAGTTTGAAGATTAGTTTGGACATCCTTGGTTCCTCTTATAGGGCATATGTATATAAAATAATTTATCTATGCAAAAGAACGCAAGACATAACCAGCACACGTTGTTACAATGTGCGTACAGATAAACATTGCTAATTACAAAACAAACTATTTTAATTACCAGCCAGATTTTTTGTAAAATAATCGGATTTTAGCTAAAGCTTAAGAGGAGCACAAAATGATTAACTCATTACCTCTATCAGTATGTTTGTTTTATTCTTGAGCCTATAAGGCACATTAAAAAAGTGTCGCTAGGGACCTAAATAGAAGACAGGCCAGAACGACGGGCCATGCAGCATCAATGTGTCTGCATGCCTATATGCACCGCTTTCCTCTACTTCCATTAGACACTGTAGACCCCAAATGTTCATAGAGCTCCCTACCCCTCCTTGTGAGTACTTGTAGTGCTGTTGGTAGCTTGGGTGGTCAACACATTCAGGGTTATTCAGAGAAAGTTGAAACTCTGGAGAACTTTTAGAGAAGTGAAAATTCTAGGTCAAAATAGCCAAACCAGAAAAATTCTCCCGTTTATCTCACTTTTCAAATCGGCTATTTTGATCTAGACCTCTCACTTTTCCAAAAGTTCTCCAGAGTTTACCTTTCTCTGAATAACCCTGATTGTTTTTTTCCCATTCATGTTGGCTGAATTCTTTTCTTAATTTTTTTTCTCATGTATGTTACCTGACTCTTCCATTGCCTGCCCCTTTCCGTTACAGATTTTATGTAATGGTTGATGTCTTGTTAACTTTTTCAGGGCTTTGCAGACACAGAAGAAACACTTGGCATGTCTGTTTTGGCATTATGTGAAACAAATGCGAAATGTGAAGGAGTCCTCCCCAAAACGACCAGGCTCAAGACAGCGCTACGACTACTGTTTGCAAAAAAACCTGCGTAAGGAAACAGTTGTCCCCCCCCCTGTTAAACCTAGTATAGTGTCCTAATTTCACTATACGTAACACATATTTGTTTAAATGTGGATCATTTTACTGGGTTTATAAAATGTGCACATGCTCTAGCAGTGTTTCTCAAGTAGTGGGTCGCGACCAGGGGCAGACTGGGTCACGGGGAAAGTGCCCCCATGCCTCTCTAATGCCTGGGACCCACTGATGTATCTTACCTGCAGCAGAGGGTCCCAGGCGGCACGGCTACCTCTTCCTCCCTCACCAGCAACCGCGTGCCAGAACTTCCCTGCTTGAAGGAACCTCCGGTGCTAGTGAGGGAAGCAGGTCCAGCCGCCACGCACTGCCTGGGACCCGCTGCATCAGGTTAGATACGCTGTAATGGCAAGGTGGGGGGATCTGTAATGAGAGGGTGTGGGGGTGGGACTCAGTGACTGGCAGCAGCTCTTTACTCCCAACAGGGACTGACATGTATCCAGAGCATTCTACTTCTGGCTTCCAACACCAGGAGCCACTGTGCACAATGCACATCTCGGTGAAGCAAAAGGCTGTTGGGTAAGGGGGAATTTTTTTTATAATGTATCAGAAATTCAACTATTTTTGGGTCACGACTTAATGACCAAGGACAATTGTGGGTCCTGAGGTTCCACAGGTTGAGAACCACTGCGAGTCTAAAGGCATTATGAAGGTAAGAACCCTTCATTTCCTCTCCCGGGCACATTAAAGCACTCATCTACTTTTAAATTGTATTCCTAATGTGTATTCCTACACACTTTTAGATTATACAGTTGTTAGGAATGACCCAATCAGCCTTTTTTGGGCTTCTGATCGGAGTTGTGCCGTGTTTGGGATGGGCTGATAGAGTCTCAAACCGAAACCACATGGCCCACGGCTGGACCAGTGGCTTGTCTCCTAAAGAGTCCCGAGGTTGCTGCGGTATCTTCTCTGCCTGCTCACAGGAAAGACGCTAGGGGTGCACACCTGCAATGCTGTGCAGTGCAAAATCTGCACACAGCCTTCGGCAATCTGCATAATGCCGCCCATACTCATAACACAGGGGGAAGTAAAACCCCTCTGGGGAGTACAGGTGGCGTTATGGGTTTGCCGACGGTTCCTTGCGCAGAATTCACAGCGCACAGCTTTCATTAACAACCAGCAGCTCTGTGTGCACCCCTAGCGTAGGTAGGCAGGTCTGCTGCCGCAGGGATTGCCTAGGCTCCGGTCTCTCAGCCCGTCATGATCCGCTCGAAAAAGCTGATTTCCAAAAAATGCCGTAATCAGATCCTGATCCTTAGGCTCGAATCAGGACATCCCTATGACTTGTGATATTTCCATTGAAAACAAAACTGACATTGTGTGCACGTTCAACTATTTGCTGACTTGGAGCTTTGGATTTGTTATAGGATGTCATACTCGGACAAAGGTGTTCAGATAGCTATGTAAGCCACAATATTAACAATCTGTGGCAGATAACTGGTTGGTGTTGTGTATTAAATTAAGTTCTCAGTTTCATCAGAAGCAAATGCACGGAGAAGCATTGGATGATCAGCACTGGCTCTGCATTGCTGTACTGTATCTAGAAGGCTAGCTTTCACAGCCTTCTGGGCTGAGGGGCAGACGGCATTTGTCGGTTTCAAAAGCTGTCACAGCCCACTGGGACAACCAAATGTGGGTGGACGTTCAACTCGCCATGACATTTCATTGAAGTTTGGAATAGACGTGTCTCTGTCATATGACCTGTGCAGATTAAACGTATGACCTGCCGATTTTAAACTAAAAGCAAGCAAGGTGTGTGTTTGTTTTATTTCTTACAGCAGACCCTAATTTAAAAAAAACAAAAAACCCTTGTTGTGTAACAGACAGTTTAACCCCCACAGAGATATCTTAATGACTGTGATATCTGCGTTAGGATGTTGCTTTTTCTCACAGATCAATAGCAGGCCTCAGAAAATCTTCAGGAAACTTATAGCAGACCCATGGAGACTACATAATTGTTTGGCACTTTGATCAACTACCAATAAATCAGCCTGTGTTTCATGTTGTTAAGATTTTTAATCTGCCTTTATTGCTCAATCTTTGCAGGCTACGCTCATTGGCCATTAAGTGGTTATCAATCCATCTAATGAATGAAGAAGAATCACACCTCAAACGCCCCGAGTCACAAGGAAATATCCTGTCTAAGTCTATCAGCCTGTATATCCTAGAACGACCTCTAGATTTAAAGCTGGATGACAGTGGAAAATCAATTTTTAAGGTGCAATTATGTTTCAGTCTTTGTGTCCGGCGTATTATTTTCTCCTGTGTAACTGTTTTTCGTGTCAATAGCAGTGTTACCTTGTTAATCTCAATTGGTTTAGATTGAGATATTAATGAAGTAGATTGTCACTTTTTTGCTCAAAAAGGAATAAAAACACCTTTATTCTAAATGCACAACAATATATTAGATGTTCCTATATTGTTTTTTAGTATTGAATATTTTCTCTTTTTATCTATTCTTCTTGGGTTTGTTCGTTCACTCATTATGTGATTTTGTTTCTTTGTTCTACTCAAATACAGACATTACAGAAGTGTTGTCAGGGACTAAATACATTTTTCTACCTTGTGATTTGAGTATTGTTTTTTTTAGCGACTTGTTAAAGGGGGAGTTTAAAGAGGGGATACAGTTTAACCACTCCTGACATATCTCCCATCTTCCCATTTTAACTCTTAATAGTCCTTTGCTCCCCTATAATGCAGTGATGGGCTCCAGTGTCCATCCAATCCAACAGCTCCCAACGTGTGTGCACTTAGAGCCATTGCTTTTTGGGAATGTACTAAGCTGTATATTCCTGACCTAAACACCACAAGGCTGACCAGCAAAAACTGATCGATTTGCTGAATCGGCAGCATTTAAAATTCACTACATGGTGATGTTGGCTTGAGTGTCCCTTTTTAAGCTGTAGGATTTTTATTATTGTTTTTATACCTTCTAGAATTCATTTATGTACTTGAAAGGATGTGTATACTGTTGAGAATTATCTCTGCCCGTCTAATATTTTCTACAATATTTCTTCCAACTTTGCCATGAAAGAGATCTTTGTTGTGTTTCGTAACAGTGCTTTTAAATTTCACAGCGCGCACCTGGGGTCTTTGTGCTTTTGCAGACAGAAAAGCAAACTACTAAGTGGAACATACGTAATGTAATTGCAGTTCAGCTGCAAAGACCAAATTTTTTTTTTTTTTTGTTCAAGCTACCCAAAGGGATACGTGCTCCTCCACATTATAAGAGCTAATAATCTTTGAAGGCAACATTAAAGTCCTAATCTTCGATGAAGAAAAAATATATAGACCTACGTGGGGATTCACTCTCAACATATGGCCGTTTCATATTTAGGCTTTTCTTTAAATTCCCCATTCTAGAACTGAATAAAGTAATAGACTTGTCATAGGCTGCCAGGATGTCAACCTTCAAATTGACATTTATGGTTTAAATTAGCTTTGTGGCTATCTCCACAGTTTGCACAATCATGGAAATTGCATTCCTTGCCTACAACTGATGTAGTGCGGTATCTGCGTAATCCTCTTGCCAAAGTGTTAGACGTTTATATCTGTCTTGCCCTCACAAATGGACAGTTCACCAAACACATAATATTATATGTGCAGGAAGCTACCATTCAGCCTGTGTAGATTACATTTGTATGTTTTTAATTTTCAGGCTGAAACTGTATCAAAAGTTGCCGAAATCTTTACTGCACATAAACTTGATGTGGCTCTTCAGAGATCTGCAGGAGAACAACTGGCAGTTATTGCACAAGGTATGTTTACAGTATATTTTTCTACAGCGGTCATGTGGACATCTGAGTTGCAAAAGCCCCTTATTTCCAGTAATTGGCATTAAAGAGTCACTTGATAGCAGCCTAGGTCTGGATTATGGATTTCATGAGCCAGGAGATGAAGATTGTGATGTACATCTTCATCATCCCTCTCTCCACAACCCCGACACTAGCCCTACCCTTTCTCGTCATTAATTCGTCCTGTTCTTTTCACCCCCATGGATTGTGCCTTTTTGTTCTACCGCTCTCTGTTGGAGGCAGTTGCCAAAAATAATCACCTCAACTCTAGGCCTATTTTGACGAACTGGAGTCAACAGCTCTAATAATCCTGATGCTATTTTGGTCCTGATCTCCCTATAAATGGCTTGCAGTATGCCATAAGTACTTCATGGTGTGTGTATCTGCCTGTTAAAGGTACATGGCAGTGGTAGCAGGTTAAAGTTTAGATGGAGGAGATGCCAGAATTTTACACCGTACCCATCTATGCAAACTCAATCTTGCACCCTGACTAACCTATTACAAAGCAAGTTGTGAGAGGAGATAAACAGTAAGGATTATCTAAATCCAACTTTTACATAAAGCTTCTCAAAAACCGAATATATGGATTTAAATGTATGATGAGTAATTCTGTCACTTCATGATTTTTCCCTAGACATCTCACTCCTTCTGAGTTCACCTTAAGCTGTTTGAAGCATTGGTTACCGTAGATACTCGAGTATAGCGCGACCTGAATATAACGCGATGATAGAGATTTATTCTGGAAATGAGAGAATACTCAAGACTCGAATATAACATGAGGAACAAAATTTTACCTTACCAGTAAATAATTAAAATCCTTCCAGGTTCTCTTAACAGTCAGGCTACCCCTCAGGCCAGGGTGTTCTGCTCTTGAATGATTGCAGTTGTTACGAAGTATGAAGCCGTCGGCCACCCATCTTCTTTACTAGCGATTAGATGGCCGGCGGAAGCAAGCGAGGTGAATGATTGTCTTAAACCGAGCGTGCCCTCTGGCCGTGATGGATCCCACTTCTCCTGAATCTGGGAGTTCCTGAAGTGTTTGCAAGCATCAGGGAGCCCACATTCACTTCAGCGAGACTATCGGAATTTCCGGGAGACTTGGGATCCAGAGCAAGGCAATTTTTCTTTTTTACCACGCGATGCAGATGTCTTGAATATAACGCGACCCCTCCAATTTTAAGGTAAATTTTTGTCACCAAAATCTAGCAGTATACTCGAGTATCTTTTTTACAGAGATCGAACTCCTATACACTACTTAATTTCTCTGAATGCGGGGAGGAGGGGTCAGACGGACGCGCTCAATGCACAGTGCTCGTATTGCATGGCCTCGCTCATTTATCATAAAATTTATAAAAAATTGTTGCTCATCTTGCAAAACACTCGCAGACCAAGTTACTCGCAATCCAAGGTTTTACTGTATTTTAAATACGTTGCATTCTATTATTTCTCCAAATCCCTGCCTGGAAAACTTCTCAATCACGCTTGTTTTCCTTTACGTTGCAGATCTACAGCTGCACAGAGTTTTAAAAAATGCAGGGGTGGTGGAGAAAAGCCTCCATATCTTATCCAAATGTATATATGAAGATGGCAAGGTAAGCTCAAGAATCCCGTCATCATTGGTAAATCTGGAGTTTTCTGCTCTTATTGACGAATGATAATGGAAACATAAAGTAAACTTTAATAAAGTGAATAAAAAAATAAATAAAACCTCAGCTGCGGTAAATTTTTGTGAGACCTGAGCGGGGCCTCACCATAGGGCAGGCCATTTGTGCTGATGCACGTTCTCCTGGTCCTTAAAACCTTGTGACTTTGCCTGTATTCCGGGCCTTCACATCTTTTTGCGCATAAAAAGTAAGACTATACATGCAATCTTTCACAAAGTCATGAATAAATGTTTAACCATATAGATCATTGATATAGTTTGTCACGTAATGAGATATTCCTTGACTATTTACATTGGCTCCAGTTTTCCCCATCTTGCAGCTCCTGGTGCGCACTCCTAGTCCGTCCTGCCTCCACCCACATCCTAACTAATTGGCCTCTTTGGGAGACACACTTCCCAGACAGCAAACACAGACATGCTTGTCATCATGCTCTGCAGTCCATCATGCTCAGGTTGACCTGCGTGGGGAGTTAGAGACCCTCTTGTCGGAGGGTTCTCTTTTTACTGTTGCCATTTAATCTTTTGCATAGGAGCTCTGCCAATGGCATGTCAGGTTTAATGGACAGGTAGTGGTGCACCCCCTCACCCCCAACCTATACACTACTACTACTATTATTATTAATATTGTCCTCATTTATATAGCACCAACAGTTTCCGCGGCGCTTTACAATAACCAAACGAGCTACAGATAAACAGACATGTGATGGAAACAATAGGTGTAGAGGGCCCTGCTCATAGGAGCTTACAATCCAGAGCGTTTATTAGCAAATTGTAGAGTCCGAAGACATATGGTATATTATAACACAGAATGTGTTAATATATGAGGGTTTTGATCACTGTTTTAATCTGGGGTTCAGTATTATTTGGTAAAATCTATAATTTCTGTGACACAAACGTAGTCGAAGCACCAAGCAATTTAACAGTGTCTTTTGAATCTTTGCATCACTATCGCTGCTAAGCAAATTTTGCAGTCAGTTCCAATTAAGTATACCTTATGTGCATTTAAACTTTAAAAAAAAATGGGCCCTTTTCCAAACCAGGTGTAAACGTCCCAGAGCCATGACAGTCTATGGCAAGGATGTCCAAACTCCGGCCCCCCAGATGTTCCTGAACTACAACTCCTTGAAATCTCTGACTGCATTAGATGGATGGAGAAGCATGGTAGTTGTAGTTCAGGGACATCTGGGAGGGGGGGCAGAGTTTGGACATCCCTGGTCTATGGAGTTGCTTAGTTTACCAACCGCTCTGGTAAAGGTTTATACCAGGAACTATTTGTTGGCAAATAGTATTTCTCAGACATATTTTGTGTTTTTTTTTCAGATTTTGAGTGATCCCTTACCAGATTTTAAATTGTTCTTAGTAAGTTCTTCTGAACTTCTACTCCAGTGTACACTCTGGGCCAGGAGACCGCAAACCTAGCTTTGCAGATGTTTTGGTACTGCATCTTCCATGATGCTCAGACTCTCATTAGGTTGACCAAGCCTCATGGGAGATGTAGTTCCAAAACTCCTGCAGAGCCAAGCTTGCTGACCCGTGCTTTAGATTTAAACATTCGATGCAAATTGGTCACAGTGACCTGATTGTCCCCCATTCCCCTCCTGTTTTAGCCTGAGTGCATCCCTTTAAAAATCTGTCCTTTTAAAATCTGTTCTAGTTTTAATAATCACATTTAAGATGTTTGTAAATGTTTCCCCCCCCCTTCTTTTTATTTCACTATCTTCTCTGCAAAGATGCTTTGAGCTCTGATATCAAACTTCTATTTTCTGTGTATCTTTACGTCTAGGATTTGGAGTGTATAGCTCTCCCTTGCTTAATGCTCCTGCGAAAAATGGTGTACGCTGATCCGGTGCTGCGCTTGTCACTGGCAAACGATCCACGTTTCCTCCTTACATTGCTCAGAGGTAGTGACATTTAAAAACTTGTGTCTAGTACAAATTAGCTTTTTTACAAATTGTTTATGTAGGAAAATGCAATGGTTTAATGTATTTTTAACACCGTTACATATTGGCTCCTTTTACCAAAACTGGATATAAATGAAAAAATTTGTACATTGCTAATTATATGTTTTATCCTCATCTCCACAATCTAATGGCTTAATCATGAAACATTTCATTAGCCAGCTCATTTAGAAACGCAAATTATTTTCAGTTCTACAGTGTAACAAGCTGTGGGACAGCTATTTCTGATGCCAGATGCCCTGCTATAACATTAGGATTCAATAAGAATCCTTTAAGGCTTTTCATTTTGCTGTACTTCCATCAGTTCAGCTATATTTGGTTAGTAATGTGCACAAAATGAAGCTAGAGATGGAATGTTTGATACACAGGGATATGTCGCTAAAGCCATACAAACTTCTAAATGTGGGATGCTCCTTGTCCGGGATGCCATTTGGTCAAAGACCATTTTGTTCTATTACTTAAAAATATATGAAAAATATCACTGTACAATTTGATCCATACCAAGTAAAGACTAAGGGCTCTATTACATTCTTTGCGCAAAAACGCTCGCGCAGCGTTAAATGTTAACGCGTGTAAATTAACGCTGGTATCTCAATCGAGCGCATTTTTTTCAGCCGTCGAAAAATACAGCGCGTAAAAACGCGTGCGCATTAATGCTGCACACAGAAATCGGTGTGCAATCTGAATTAAGAACCACAATTGTCTCCCTTTAAGTTTTTGCGCCTGTCAAAATCAATCTGCGTATATATGCGGCATCAATAATAAAAACGCGCACAACCTCTCCATTTTATTGTTCGGTATGTGTAGAATTTGTAACTATACTGTGCTGTATTTTTTTTTTTCGGGCTGGTGTATTTGGTTTCGGCCAGGACATTCAGATTTGCCGTTACCACCAGCTTTTCAAAGATGTTAAAATTATGCGCGCAAACGTTGTCCGTTAAATTTTGCGCTAAGATTGTAATACCTTGTGCGCACCAGCGCACAAACGCATTTGCACTCACAATGTTAAGTATAGGACGCGCAAAGTACGTTACGCTCGCAAAGTGTTCGCGCAGGTTCACCCGCGTTAGACGTTAATGCGCATTTTCTGCGCGGACATTGTAATATGACGTTCTGCGCGAAGGGTTTTGCCCCTCGCGTTAATGTGTTTTTTGCTCACGCGTTAACGTTTGTGCGAAGAATGTGATAGAGCCCTAACTCAGCCAAAACAGGTTGTTAATGAACGTGCTGAGAACAGACGACAGCTTGGAATAGTTGCATAGCTTGACATTCGGTGAGTCCCTTCTCCGGGTTCATGCCGTACTATAACATATCTTAGAGCAGTGGTGCTCAACCTTGGTCCTCCCAGGTGTACATTTCCTACAAGGGTTTGTCAACCTACTAAGGCCCCTATTACACGCTTAGCGCAAATGCGCTCGCGCAGCGCAATCTTTTTTGTGCACGCAAAAAAAGTTAGCGCACGCAAATTAACGCAGTAGTACGCTCCGAGCGCAGTTTTTCAGCCTTCAACTTTTTGCGTGCGCAAATTCGTGCGCAAATGAACGTTGCGTGCAGGAATCGGTGGGCAATCAGAATTAAGAACCACCATTTTCTAAAGTCAGGTTGTTGCGGCTGTCAAAGTCAATCTGCGTATATGTGCTGCAGCAAAAAATTTTTTGACAAATTATTAATTTTTGATGTCTGGATATGTGTAGAATGTGTAACTGTACTGTGCTGTATTTTTTTATATTTTTGGCCTAAAACATTAAATTCTCCACCAATTCATTGCATAGTGAATATTCCTTCAGGTTTTCTGACCACTTTGACTAACTATAGCTTAAATGTTTTTCATTCCTGCTACCCGGACTTCATTGCAATTCATGTTTGATGTATTCTGTTAGTACACGTAAGAAAACATGGCGGACTACTGACAAAGCTGGAGATTGATCTATGATGTTGCAGATTTCAGGTTTTGATAAACGTAGAATTATTGTTATCCTTTAATATAGCGCCAACAGTTTCTGCAGAGCTTTACAATAGCCAGTGGGGAGTGAGACAGAACGACAACAAACCTAGAGACCAGAAATGTGCGGTCTACAGGGCCATGCTCAGATTAGCTTTCAATCTAGAGGAAAAATACTTGCGATTGATATGTATAAAGTACAAAGCTCCACAACTCAAAGATTTGTTTATAGGCTAAATCAACATTATTTGTTGATTTTAGCTGTTAAAAAAAACCACATCTGAATTGCAAAGCCTTGTAAATCTTCGTATTGTGGACGATCAGACTCCCGCACTGGAGTGTAAATCTGCCTTATAGTGTGTGTGTGTTTGTTTCCTGGTGCATAGGTTTTACCATTACGTACGAGTACCTCTACTTTTAAGGTCATGTGACCGCTTTCCAATAAATAATTTAGGATTTAGCTGAAAACCGCCTCTCCCCCCTACAATCCATCCTGAACGCCTCCGCCAGGCTAATTCACCTCACCCGCCACTCTGTCTCTGCCACTCCCCTCTGCGAATCCCTTCACTGGCTCCCCATCCACTGCAGAATTAAGTTCAAAATCCTTATCCTTACCTACAAAACCCTCACTAACTCAGATCCTCACTACCTGTCCTCACTAATCACCAGATACACCCCAGCCCGCTCCCTAAGGTCAAACAGTGACCTGCGCCTAGCTTCTCCCCGCATCACCTCTTCCCATGATAGACTGCAGGATTTCTCACGCGCAGCCCCCACTCTCTGGAACGCTCTCCCTCGTACTGTCAGACTTTCCCCTAACTTCTCTTCCTTCAAACGCTCCCTTAAAACGTTCCTATTTAGGGAAGCCTACCACCCAACTCACTGACGCAACCATCAATCACTCTCACCTTGCAGTCCTCTCCTCCTGTTTCCAACCACAACCCTCCCAGATTGTGAGTTCCTACGGGAATAGGGCCCTCATCTCCTCCTGTACTGTTTGTCAAATGTTGTTCAATGTATTGTATCCCTGTCTATACTGTGCCTATTGTACAGCGCTGCGGAATATGCTTGCGCTTTATAAATAAAGAATAATAATAATAATAATAATAATAATAAAACCTGTCCAGTTTATGTTAATATTGAAATGTATGGCCAGACACCCTATTTACCCACTGCACGGGCCTGCACACACCCTGACCACACAGATCTCAGATATATACCCTCACACACACCAGATCACAGATACCAGACCTCAGACACCACATATGTGTGCGTATATATCTATATACGCACACGCCTATGTGCACACGCACCCCCCGACACCGATACAGGGGTGGCTGGCAGAATGTACTAACAGCATTCTGCCAGGCCTCTCTGGCTGACCGCGTCCCAGCAATTTTCAGCCGGCTTGTGAAGATTGGAAAGCGGCTTCTAGCCATGCTCTCACAATATCTTGCAGAGTTCACAAGATCTTGCGAGAATGCAGCTGGAGGCCACGTTTCTAGCTTCACAAGCTGGCCCCTGCTTGCTGGGACGGGGCCTGACAAAATGAGTATCAAGTACTCGTGCAAATGCCGGTATCGGTGCACCCCCAGTTATACATATATTTGGGAACCACTTGGTAAAGTATCTGGTATTCTTTTTTTTTTTTTCTACTTCTAGAGTTGAGATGTTTTAAATACAAACACATTTCTAATGCAGACCCAAACATTTGTATGAGAATTAATGCATTCTATGTTGTATCCCGTGGATGGTTCTTTATTTTCCTTACTAAGCCTCAAATTTAGTGTTTTAATACAGAAATTTTAAGTTTTGTCTCTTTATCCTGGAATCATGAACATGTAAGACATTAATCTCCATGATTTACTTTGTCTAGTTCCTGGACTGCAATACTTCTACTAATATTAGAAGAAATGCTTTGAGTGGAAATCTCTCTCCGCATCCCCAATGTCTCATTTTCCGCCTCTTGGAAAGAAATCTGTACTCGGCTGGGATTTATTTATCATATTCTAATTCTTTTCAGTGTCCCTGTTATTACAAGATGATGGTGCGTTACTAATTGAAGCCGTGGCTTTGCTATGCCTGTTGCTGTTTGATGAAGTATCAAGAATAGATACATGGTGAGAGCGAGATGCAAAATATTTAAATTTATATGTAGATCCTACAACTGTCAGATCTCCGGTATTACAGCAGGGGGTGTGTGTTGTTTGTTTGTTTTATATAAATTAAATGTTCCCACTTTTGCATAAACTCTCACGTCATATCCGATTCATGCTGGCATCACGCTGTATAATTTTTTACTTGATTGGATCATGAATAAGAGCAAGCCATCAATGTGCATTATTCTCAGTAGCATTGTCATGGTGTTTAATGATTTTATGTATAACCAAGAAATACCTACGCTATTCACTACATTTTGCATAATGTAAACTTTTAATACAAAGTTGATTTTCATAGGAATAAATATTCTGTGGATCACATGTTTATCCCGTCTATATTTTCCCCTATCCTGGTACATCACCTGTAAACATATTGCATTGGTGATCTCTGGGAATGCTTTCATGATCAAAGCAATTCCAAAGCAGCTCTGATGTCTTCATTATATGTTGTTTTTCTGACCGTAATAGTACTGACTAAAGCTAGATGTTCTATTATGTGATCATTAGGAATGAGTGGTTGGTATCTTCTAATTGCATGATCCTGGATGGCCACACGACTCAAAGATGAGGTGAAGCCTTGAAAGCACAATATGACACCATGCCATGCTGTCGTTAAACATTTGTTCATGGGATCATTAATAATTGCACTTGTGGTCATGCTCCTTTTTTTTTTTTTATCACAGATTGCAACCTTACTATCACATTACTTATGGTTTACATACGTGCTCGGGGAAGACGTGCCAATGGCCTTTTCCAATAATTCCATTTGGCTGTAAAGGGAACGTCTACAATACAAATAATATGGTCTCTGGTTTCCAGATCTTTTAAAATGTCTTTTGACGCTTAAGACGGTTTTCTTATTTGCAGGTCGGAAATTTCGTCCGGCTCACCACCTCCTCCTTTTGGCTTGCCAGTCACTGTTGTTAGACGGTACGTGAATTCGTAAAGCCATTTAAAACCTTTCAAGTTCTTGTCATATGAAGTACTTATAGTCACATTGTTTATTTTTCTGTTATGCTGCCTTGTAATATTATGCACAAAGATAATCAACTAGACCTAGATAATGACATGTGCAAAGCCAAAAAAATTATTTCATTTCGTTCTATTTTTTTATTTTTTTTTTTCGATATGTTACTGCGATTCATATTTTCGGACAGCCGGGTTTTTGTATTTGGGTCCATTAGTTTTTTTTTTTTCTCATTGTTAATTTGTATTTCGGACTGATTCCTTAATTCAGACGGCTGGTATTTTGTTTTTCTGGTCCATTTGTTTTTTTGTTTTTATTGCTCATATTTTGTGTTTATTCGTATTTCATTAGTTATTAGTTTTCATTAGTTATCGGAATGTGAAACGGATTATTTACTTGGTTTAGGGAGTGCTTCAGACTAGGTTTTCTGCTTTTTTTTTTTTTTTTTTTTGGATCAACAGCAGTAGGTGATGTGTGAGAGGCTGAACTCGTTGGACGCATGTCTTTTTTCAGCCTATGTAACCAGGTAGGGTAAAAAAATGCTGTCCTTGGTACTGAATAGGTTTCCTCACCATGGATGGCCCCAGCAGAACACAGCCAAACTAAAGGAAAAAAAATCGCTGCGTTCGGCTAAGAAAAAAAAAATCGTTCTTTTAAAATAAATTCGGAGTCCAAACAATTCCAAATAGATGCCTAAAACATCCTAAAAAATAGAGTTTTTGCTGCAAG
Organism: Leptobrachium leishanense; assembly: GCA_009667805.1. NCBI lineage: Eukaryota > Metazoa > Chordata > Amphibia > Anura > Megophryidae > Leptobrachium > Leptobrachium leishanense. The sequence goes on along the minus strand of CM019067.1, from coordinate 121,191,021 downwards.
TGCAAGGATTTTTATTTACATTGAAACCTATAGGATTTGCCAGATTAAAGCTGTCGAACGAACCACCGAAAATCAAGGTTAGGTGCTAGGGTTAGAACTTCGAACTCCAATTTCTAACCCTAGCTTCTAACCTTGACTTTCACTGGTTCATTTGACGTTTAATTGGACAAATCCTATAGGTTTCAATGTAAAAAATAAAATCCCTTTTTTTTTTCGTTATGTTACCGCGATTCATAATTTTGGACTGATCCGAAAATTCAGACAGCTGATTTTTCGTATTTCGGAAGTGCTTCCGAAGTACGAATTATTATTTTTTTTTTTTTTCTTTCATTCAAATTTTCATTCGGAACAAAACAAAATGCACTTGTCTACTAGATAATGTACATCATTTCACCAAACAGTTATTTTTAGGAAATGGAATAGAAATTAAAGAGGTGTTTTAGACCAGGAATCTCAAGTTCTGGGGCAAAGTTTGAGACCCCTGTTCTCGACGCTGTGACCATGAAATGCAAATTGATTAGCCCTTTCCTTCTCCACTGTTCAGCATTCAGAGTAGGGGGAGATTAGTCCTGTCCATACAGCTCAGATAAGCATTCCCTGGATAAAGATTCGGAATGGGGAAATAGCACATGGCTCTCCATACACACACACGGAACCACTGAGTTAACTGTACATTCACTGCAGCTTCCACCCACCCCAGTCACATAATAACATGCTGCACCTTTACAGTAAGCTGCATGTTTTTTTTTTTTTTAATTTATAGAAAGGATTTTACCAGGAAGGATACATTGAGATTTTTCTCGGTTTCAAGTATGTTACTTCAAGGCCAGTGCCAAGGGAGCTTGGCACTGGATAAAGATAAATTTTGCCCTGATTATAGGGTTACAATGAAGTAGGGGTTAAATATTAACCCTTTCGATCCCCACCTACTGCTTTTGTTTAATCCCGAAACTGTGACTTTAATAACCCTCTACATTAGTGAACTTTACGTTTTAATGATAAACCCTCCATATCTTAATAAATAAAATGATAGGCATAAGCCCAAAATCTTTTTATCAAAGTCACCAATAGACAGTGCAGTTCCTGAGCATTTCATTGTGGCAGTTGTTGCAGTGAACGATCGGACGATGAAGCCCTCTCCCTTTAAAACCCCTTTTTGCAGGTGGAGTTGTAGCAAGCTTTAGCAAGTGTAAGACAAGTTTCTTGACACAAAGAAGCCGTACATCATTGTTTAAAATTGGCCTATACAGCTAGTGTTCTTATCTATTCTTTGCAAAAGAAACATTTAAAGCATTAAACGAAAGATAAAGGAGGAAAATTTAGCAAGTCCTTCTAAATCTGAAGCAATTGCTAAACCAGTGGAATCAATAGCAGCACAGTGTAGGTTTCCATTGTGATTCTTCCATTTTTCCACCGCGCTTTTACTTATATGCAATTTTTTTAACGAAAAAAAGGTCTTGTCCATTTCTATTTTATTGTACAATTTGTATTTATTTTAGATTTCACCTTCCTGTACAAGTCAACAGTCACCACGCTGTGAGCCCGTACACAGTGACTGCTTTGCTATCTGTGGAGTGGCTGACTGTTAAACCTGTAGAAGATATGCTGCGCACAGCTTGGAATCTTTCCTGGTACCAAGGGATAGATAACCTGCTCACTAACATGACAAGTGATCATAAGGAACCAGAAAAGTGAGTTGGAATAAAGAAAAAATATGCAAAACCTATTTATTAAACATTGTCCAAAATATGAAGGAGAAAGAAATCCGTTTGTACTGTATGCGCCTTCCTATCATATACAACTTGTGTTTATTTCAGTACACAATATAATATTACTAATTAAATGTAGTGTATGGATAGTCTGCTTCTGCTTTGTTAAGGCTAGGGTCAGACGAATGCATTTTTCACGTTGTCCGTGAAAAAGTGCGGTCGAACGAACGTACGTATTTTTTCCCGGAATACGCGATAGCGGTCATACGATGCGCCTTATCGTCCGTGATTTTGTACGGATCATCAATAAAACACTTTTTGCGTCTGGACGTTATGTTAGCCGGACATTAGCAGCGTCTGACGTTTCCTAATCACACACACGCCGCTATGCGGCCGCAGCGCACTCTGTACGTCAGTAGTAGCGGTTTGACGTTCTCGAAAAAATGCGTTCGTTGGCCACTCGCGTTGCGCGGACGAACGTTCGTGCGGCCGTTCGTCGTATGTTCCCCGGCATTGGACGTCATTTGCTGCTAGTACGGCCGTGATTTCGTGCGGCTAAACGCACGTTAAAACTGCGCTAGTCTGACCCTAGCCTAAGATGTCACTTTTTCTAAGAATCTTTCTTCAAGTCACAGCGTTACTACGGCGTTAGCACCCAGTGTAACCCCAGCAAGGGCTGCACAGACCCTAAAACTAAACGTGTAGCAGCCGTGATGAGGCAAGTTCTAGCCTAGGTCTGTGTATCCAAAGCTCCCTCTACCTTTGTGCCCTCAACCTCCTTGACACCCTTGCCCACACTATACATGGCCTCTGTTCCTGTTAAAGTATGGATGCTGGCCTCCTGCCAAGGGACTGTGGACCAATGTGCCATAGCCAGTTCTCAAGGACAATGGGCATAAGTGGGCACCTAAGGGTTAACAGGTTAAATATATTTCTTTCTATATTGAAACTGTTTGTATTTTACGAGTTAGTTTGTGATAGTGATATAATGTAGATGTATTGTTCTGCCTATCTGTTTGAACCTAGATTGATCTGATGTTGTTTGTTTGCTAACCTTTGTAGTGTGTACTGATCAGGTTTCTGTCTCCTGGCGGAATTCAAATCCCCCTCATGTAGACAATGTATTCTGTTGATTGTCCTCATGTTGCCTCCCCTCCCTGTTTCCCATATAACTGGCCCCCGTTTCCTATAAAATATATTACGTCCCTGCATTAAGTTGTGTCTGGTGTTTGGGGAGAGATACTTACAGGGTTATTCAGAGAGGTGAAAAGCAGGAGAATGACTGGAGAATGGAAAATTCTAGGTCAAAAGAGCCGATTTGGAAAGTGAGATAAATGGGAGAATTTTTCTGGTTCGGCTATTTTGACCTACAGGGTTATTCAAAGGGATCCGAATGGCTGCCAAAAAGGTAACCCGAACGCTGAAAATCAGCGCTCCGTTACCTTTCTTGGCCATTCGGCTATCCAGAGAGCAGGCAGTTCGCCAAATGTTGGCGAATTGCCTGCACATACGGTGCCTGTTCGGTGCCTGTTCGAGGGCAGTGAAATCCCCATAGATTCGTCTATTCAGAGAACAAAAACCAGCAGTGAAAAGTTTCCAAATTGCCCTGCCATTCGGTGGCTTCATGCGGCAGATTTATTCAGGTGAATCCCATAGGCTTCAATGTTAAAAATATACCCATTTTTGTTCAATATCTAATAAACCGTTCATTATTATATTCTGCAGTAAAAATGTCTCTTTATTCATAGATTTTTTAGGATCTTTTAAGCATTTTTCAGCATTTTTTTGCAAATTTAATTTTTTTTTAAAGTTTTTTCTTTTTCTGTAACAGCCCTCTTCATTATCATTCCCTGGACCTCATATGTAAATTTCAGACATTTTCGCTCAGTAGTTTCTTTGCAAACAGCATTTCACTTTTCAAACATTCAAGCAAACTGGTTTTTTTTTTTTTTTTCACTCCATTCATCTGCGGTGTCGGGTTTTTCCGGCGGCTGCTCTGCGCTCTGATCGGCTCCTGCTCGGGTTTCTCCGGCGGGATTAATCCAGATGTTTTTGCAGGTTTTGGTGTGCATTCGCCTGGGTTTTGCGGCGAGTGTTCAGCAGGTTTTCGGCAGCTTTTCCCTACGCTACGACGGCCTTGTGGTGCTTGCTGAATACACGGCAGGGTCGCCGAAATGGGATCGCCAAATCAAGCCGAATTGAAGCGAACGAAAAGTCACCGAACGTGCGATGACTTTTCGATTTTCTTTGAATAACCCTGCTAGAATTTTCAATTCTCCAGCCATTCTCCTGCTTTTCACCTCTTTCTGAATAACCCTGATAGAAATATACAGCTCTCCCTCGAGTTCTGGCTGAGTGTTGTGAGAAGGAAAGCTGCTTCGGATCAGCTTGGCTGGAGAGAAGGGTAACAGGTTCAGGTCTGGTCCACAAGCTGGAGACCAGTAAACCCCAGTTGCTGTTACAGTGTGGATAGGAGACCTATCCTTATGGAAGCATGTCATGGACTGGACAGGGTACCAGAAAGGGACAATAAAGACTCTCGGGTCATAAATATAAACACTAACTGGAAGAAGGACCCAGCCGGGGAGCAAGATTTTTAGATTCTCTACTTTTGGCGTCATGTTGGGGCTCTTTTTTTTTTTTTTTTTGGGGGTTTTAAACATTTTGGAATTCCCAAAATAAGGGATACTCTACCTGTATGTACATAACTACCTTTAGAGAGTGTTGGTATTTGTGCACCAATTTTGGGGTTTGCACTTGGAGCTGGTACCGTGATACAGGGATGTTGAGGATTGAAGAAGCTCCGTAATGAATAAAAATAATATAGTATAAATGGCGTAGTACGCTTCGTAATCTGTGTCATTTTTTTCCTAGAATTCCCATAAACAATGCAGTATGCAGAAAATAGTTGCCTGGTTACCAAGTTGAAAGAAATGTGACAGTCTTTTGGCAGTATCGCTGATTAATGTGTTTACGCATCCTTTCATTGCCTTTTCTTTATTTTTAAACTGGATTTATTGCTACAGCTGTTCTATAAAATGTTCTCACCTGCAGAGCTAATCGTTCAAATTGAGATTCTGGTATTTTTTCCCCTAATTTCTCCCAAACAAGTTTTTTAGATACATTAAAGTTATCCCCAGAAGAAGTCCTGACATTGAAGATGACACACTCAGCCAGTGGACTGCAAGATTGCCTGAGTTCCATCATTCAGGCGACGTCTCACGGGGAAGTTCGTTCTGCTGTTGCTAGGATGAATTTTTATCTCCTCAATGACAGACTGGTTCTAAACTGCCTCACTGACTATAACATGTCTTCCTTGAAGTGTTTGCCTTGGCATACTGCATTGAGCAGGTGAGATTTAGAGGGTCGTTTCTAATATCAGTTTTGTTGTGCATAAAATATGTTTGCACGTGTGTGATTCATTTATTCAGGAGAAATGAGCCAGTGGGGGATAATCTTGCACTTGCTTTGCCATGTGGTGTAGGCATGAACATTATTACTGGTTTGATCAAGATTTAATTTAACCCCTCACTACCAAGTGCTTATTATTAAAAAAACCATAACAGTTAAATATAGGGTAAAATAGCCCTTTTGCATAAAGATTGTTTTTCTGAGATGGCTAAAACCTTAAAATAATGTACCTTTTCTCATTTTTAATTTTTCTTTAAGTCGTTTATCCTTTACAGACATCAATTGCTGGGATGAAAGGTTCTACACTGTAGATCAGGGCTGTCAAACTCCAGTCCACCCAGATGTTTCAGAACTACAACTCCCTGGCCATTTATTACATTGGAAGAATTCTGGGAATTGTAGGGCTCCAAATCTGGGGGGGGGGGGCTGGGGGGGGCATGAGTTTGGCAGCCCTGCTCTAGATAGTGTCCTTTATCTTTCACAATTTCACTCCGGGTCTGCATTATTGGCATACAGGCAGAAATGGCCTTTGTGCCGTATACAGTATATATGAGTAAGATGGTTAATTAATATGGTCAGATATCCGGCTTGTGGGATTAGTATTAATTATAATGAGATTATTAGCAATGCAACTTCCAAAAATACCAAAAGTATATAAATAGAATATCTGTGGCATAAAGCGGTTATGGAAATTACAGAACCTGCTGTATCTGTACTGTACAGGGATTTTCAGCAATATATATGTACCGCTTATACTTGTGATTTAGAATTTTTTTAATACAGTGAGAGTGGGGGCTGATCCTTGGAGCTTCTTTACAGTAGTATGACAGGAGTGAGATCTAATTGAGAATTTATTTATTTTTTTGGTAGTGAAAGTGATAACTTCTGCACATGCAAGGAGAAGCTGAAGCCTAAATTCATGTTCTTTTGAAATAACAAAACCTAAAAACCACTACAAATTCTAAAACATTTGCCTAGTCCAAAAGATTGTTTGGTGTTTTTTTTTTTTTTTTTTTCTATTCTAATTTTGAGGGGGAAAATAAATTGCAATTTGTCTTCATATATGATAATGCTCCTCTTAATAACATGTTCTTTCTTTATTGACATTGTAACATTTGGTGTGCATGCAATAGCAATGCAGTCGTATGTGAAAGCAAGTTGATCTTTATTGTTCCATCAAGGGTCGATGTTTCAGCTCCAGCTAGGAGCTTTCCTCAGGACAATAAAAGTCAACGGATTCCATAGTCCTGGAGTGCCACTGCAATACTTGATTATTTACATACCACGAAGCAGAGTGGCAGGCACCGGGCACAAATGATTATCGCGTGAGTGCATGACATATTGAGGATATATATATATATTCGAGTATAGCAGTCTGTTAAATGTCGTAAATAGCCAAATGGTATGATGAAAATGGGGAAAGAAAGAAAAAAAAAACATTGAGGGATCTTGGGCCCATAAAACAACAGTGATAAGATCATGACCAGTGGTCATGGTCATGATCTTATCACTGTTGTTTTATGGACCTAAGATCCCTCAATGTTTTTTTTTTTCTTTCCCCATTTTTGACCATACCATTTGGCTATTTACAACATCTAACACCCCCACCCGTGTGCCCGATAATGTCTTAATGTTTAATTCTATGATTTTGCTTCGTAAAGCGTCCAAACATGAAGAAGAGCGGAATCCTCTCAAAAGCTTGTCTTTGAAATGTAACGTTAGTCCAATAAAAAAAGGTATCACTACAGACTGCTATACTCGTGATTTTTGGCATCTGGACTAACACGGCCTACCTAGTCTATTATATACCGTATTTTTCGCTCCATAAGACGCACCTAGTTTTTAGAGGAGGAAGACAGGAAAATAAATATTCTGAAATCAAATAGTGTAATAATGGATATTGCCCCAGCTCCTCTCATGGATATACTGCCCCCAGCTCATGGATACTGCCCCCCAGCTCATGGATATGCCCCCCAGCTCATGGATATGCCTCCCAGCTCATGGATACTGTCCCCCAGCTCATGGATACTGTCCCCCAGCTCATGGATACTGTCCCCCAGCTCATGGATATGCCCCCCAGCTTATGGATATGCCCCAGCACATGGATATGCCCCCCAATTTATGGATATGCCCCAGCACATGGATATGCCCCAGCTCACTCATGGATTTGCCCCAGCTCACTCATGGATTTGCCCCAGCTCACTCATGGATTTGCCCCAGCTCGCTCATGGATATGGCCTAGCTCGCTCATGGATGTGCCCCAGCTCGCTCATGGATGTGCCCCAGCTCGCTCATGGATGTGCCCCAGCTCGCTCATGGATGTGCCCCAACTCGCTCATGGATATGCCCCAGCTCGCTCATGGATGTGCCCCAGCTCGCTCATGGATGTGCCCCAGCTCGCTCATGGATATGCCCCCCAATTTATGGATATGCCCCCCAGTTTATGGATATGCCCCAGCTCACTCATGGATATGCCCCAGCTCACTCATGGATATGCCCCAGCTCACTCATGGATATGTCCCTGCTCGCTCATGGATGTGCCCCAGCTCGCTCATGGATGTGCCCCAGCTCGCTCATGGATATGCCCCCCAATTTATGGATATGCCCCCCAATTTATGGATATGCCCCCCAACTTATGGATATGCCCCAGCTCACTCATGGATATGCCCCAGCTCACTCATGGATATGCCCCAGCTCACTCATGGATATGTCCCAGCTCACTCATGGATATGCCCCAGCAGCTCATGGATATGCCCCAGCACATGCATTTGCCCCCCAATTTATGGATATGCCCCAGCACATGGATATGCCCCAGCTCACTCATGGATTTGCCGCAGCTCACACATGGATTTGCCCCAGCTCGCTCATGGATATGCCCCAGCTCGCTCACGGATATGCCCCAGCTCGCTCACGGATATGGCCCAGCTCGCTCATGGATATGGCCCAGCTCGCTCATGGATGTGCCCCAGCTCGCTCATGGATGTGCCCCAGCTCGCTCATGGATGTGCCCCAGCTCGCTCATGGATGTGCCCCAGCTCGCTCATGGATGTGCCCCAGCTCGCTCATGGATGTGTCCCAGCACATGGATTTGCCCCCCAACTTATGGATATGCCCCAGCACATGGATATTGCCCCAACACATGGATATGCCCCAGCTCACTCATGGATATGCCCCAGCTCACTCATGGATATGCCCCAGCTCACTCATGGATATGCCCCAGCTCACTCATGGATATGCCCCAGCTCACTCATGGATATGCCCCAGCTCACTCATGGATATGCCCCAGCTCACTCATGGATATGCCCCAGCTCACTCATGGATATGCCCAAGCTCACTCATGGATATGCCCCAGCTCACACATGGATTTGCCCCAGCTCGCTCATGGATATGCCCCAGCAGCTCATGGATATGCCCCAGCACATGCATTTGCCCCCCAATTTATGGATATGCCTCCCAATTTATGGATATGCCCCAGCACACTCATGGATATGCCCCAGCTCGCTCATGGATATGCCCCAGCTCGCTCATGGATGTGCCCCAGCTCGCTCATGGATGTGGCCCAGCTCGCTCATGGATGTGGCCCAGCTCGCTCATGGATGTGGCCCAGCTCGCTCATGGATGTGGCCCAGCTCGCTCATGGATGTGGCCCAGCTCGCTCATGGATGTGCCCCAGCTCGCTCATGGATGTGCCCCAGCTCGCTCATGGATGTGCCCCAGCTCGCTCATGGATGTGCCCCAGCTCGCTCATGGATGTGTCCCAGCACATGGATTTGCCCCCCAACTTATGGATATGCCCCAGCACATGGATATTGCCCCAACACATGGATATGCCCCAGCTCACTCATGGATATGCCCCAGCTCGCTCATGGATTTGCCCCAGCTCGCTCATGGATCTGCCCCAGCTCGCTCATGGATCTGCCCCAGCTCGCTCATGGATGTGCCCCAGCTCACACATGGATGTGCCCCAGCTCGCTCATGGATGTGCCCCAGCTCGCTCATGGATGTGCCCCAGCTCGCTCATGGATGTGCCCCAGCTCGCTCATGGATGTGCCCCAGCTCGCTCATGGATGTGCCCCAGCTCGCTCATGGATGTGCCCCAGCTCGCTCATGGATGTGCCCCAGCTCACCTGGCGCCGCCGCGTTCGGCTCCCTCTGAGCGTGCGTCCGGCGGCAGGAAGCTTGGGCACTCGCCTGGGGGAGCCACGTGACCGCGATCACGTGGCTCCCCCAGGCGAGTGCCCAAGCTCCTTGCCGCCGGACGCACGCTCAGAGGGAGCCGAACGCGGCGGCGGCAGGTGAGCTGGGGCATATCATGGGGCATTCGCTCCATAAGACGCACCCACTTTTCCCCCCACTTTTTGGGGGGACAAAAGTGCGTCTTATGGAGCGAAAAATACGGTGTATATATATGTATATTTGTGTATATGTATATATATATTCTGCATGGGCTACAATTATCCTTGTTCAAGGTCAAAATCCAGTTTTGTTAGACATTTTTTACCTGCAGCAGCTATTTAGAGCCTGCTAATGTCCTAGGCACAAGGAAAGCTCACTGTTTGTTCTTTCTGTTGGGCAGGTTTTTACTGGTTTATCCTGCATGTGTCGATGATGAAAAGCTACTGGCAGATGTGATAAGCTTCCTAAACAAGATACTGAGAGAGCACAGAGGAGGCTGCGATTCACAAGATCTCCAATGGATATTAGAGCTGCTGCTTAAACAAGTAAGAACAGTACCGTAGGGTATTTCAATAGCCACTCCTGACAGATGATGCAGCATTAACATCCATGGCCAATAAAGATAATTTAGCTGTAAAGAGTATACATTTATTTTGTTCACCTGCCAATGCAATTCTGGTGGGAGCAGTGAAGCTGTCTCATACAATGCTCCAGGTCTCAATAAAAAAGCAAACACTGCAGCAGGAGTGACATTGTATGGTAATCAGAAAACAATATTATTAGATTGCTGGCACGCCAAACTATTAATCCTGTCTATGCTCTGTGCTCTTTTGCCGGTCTGCATTTATCCATTTGATTGCCGCATAGATATGTCAAACACTGCATGGAACAAAAGAAGGGCAGGGTACTGTGCGGATTTAAACCTCCGAATCAATCTTAAATGTTCATGACTGATGTGCATAAAGCAGTGCACAAAAATTCTTTGCGGTTTCCATTAAAGGAAAATTGTGGACTTGAAATGACAATAACCGGTGCCGGGGTTTGGCTGTCATGCCCTCAGGAGCACCAGCCTCTGTGACAAGGACAATTATCTTGAGAAAGAAGCGGAGGTGAAATATCCATCATTTTGCAGAATAGAAAAATGAGGTGACCGTGAGCGACACCACTTGACAATATTATATTCTAAATCATTAGGGTTGCACAGATAACACTTTTTTAAGACCAAGTACGACTACCGATACTTTTAAGTACTCACCGATACGAGTACTGATACTTTAAGGTCATGTGACACTTTCCAATAAGAACAGACCTCATATAAAATGCCCCCAGCTCATATATATTGCCCCCAGCGGTCTCTCCCGCTCTGCCAGGCTCCTCCGACTGCTCTTCTTCCTTCAAGCGTCAGCCGGCAAAGGTTGTAGCTGGGGAAAAGTCAGAGACATTCTGGTTTTAAAAAGTGTTGGCATCTTGCCCATGGTGCTAACCCTTTGGGGGCATGTTCTGGAGCCCAAATGTAAATGGAATTTGTTTGCAGGAAAATAATTCCATTTGCAATTATACAACACGGCTCCAGATCGTGTTAACGCAATCTCTGACTTCTGTGTCACCTACTGCTAATCGTAAACACTATCACTATAGTGAAGGGGTTAAAATTACAGCAGGGGTCAGCAACCTTGGCCCTCCAGATATTTTGGAACAGCATTTCACATGAGTGTATGCTTGAGCATCATGGGAGATGTAGTTCCAAAGCATCTGGAGGGCCAAAGTTGCTTACCTCTCAATAAGAGCCTACTACTACAAGACGTGGGGCCTGAATTGTTTGTACTCCATTAACAGGCCCCACTTGTGCAATGAACCGAAATGTGACAGAAGGAAGTGCTTTGACATCAGAATTAACACACCCTCGATATCGGTCTGGCAGTGCAACTCTCCATGGAGTCCTATTGACTCCAGGAGGTCATACTCGAGGCAGTGCTACCACGAATATCACTGAGGGTAGTGCTGCATTCCAGGGAAGGTGCTGAGGTAGCATCTGCCCCCCCGGAATCTAATGCTAAAATGGGGATGCTACAAGGAAACCTGCAGGTTTTCCCTGTTGGCATCCCCATTTTAGCCTTAACCTTGTAATGTAGCCCAAAGTCTTTTAAGCTCCCTGTCTTATCTCATTCAGCTGCCATCTCTTTTCTCAGGTAGCAGAGGCAAGACAACAGACCTCCTGCAGCCTTATCTAAACATTCCCTCCTCCACCTTATTAGCTGTTAAATACTGTATAAGATAAAGCACAGCAAAACTGTTGCACAATTTTTAGCAAATGTTGCATAGTGGGAATAATCCACAAAATGATAAAAGGACATAAAAACTAACTTTATTTTTCCTTTTTACATTGAATTATTTTATATAGAAATAAACAGCAGCATGTGTTTTATAAAGTGGTTTTATTTGTAATGCACAAGTAATCTAGTTACAGCTTATGGAATTGGTAGTGTCCCTTTAAAATACATTTCTTTCTTGTGCCCCAATTATTTGTTTCTGTTATAGCATGGCATCCTCCTGGTGTTTTGAACCAGGTGGAGAGGAAAATAATGTGTATGCGAGTGACTAGCTGTGTATGTTTTTTCCTAATGGTTCCTTTTAAAAAATGGTGCTGTATTTAAACAGCAGGAGAGTAGAAAGTATAAATCGCTTTTGTGTTTTTTTGTTGTTTTTTTTTAAGGATGTTTGTTTATTTTTTTTGCCCTTTTTTTGAGTTGCCAGGCAACGATTTAAAGTGTTTTTATTCTATTTGTGGGGAAGTATTAATGTCATTATTTTGCATACTTGGGCATAGTTTGATAATGTTACTGTAAGTATAAAATAATTCCAGCCTAATTCTGTTTTTAATATCCTATCTCAGAGCACGAGCCCACTGCTTGATCTAATTGTCCAGAAAGAGCACCCAGCCAGAAAGGACGTGGATGATACCCAAGCAGCTGTGAGGCAGCATCTGCAGAAGGAGCTGATGGTGTTTTTTAACACCCTAATGCTCTGTTTAACTTCAGTCACTGATCGGTAAGTGCCAGCTTGCCTTTTAGATCCATCGTTTATTCTGCTGCATTAAGGATTTTTCACTTTTACATAAATTCATAAACCTTTTGGGATTTAGGCTTTTTTCGTTACTATTTTTATTATATGCTTTTATATCTTTCTTGTGCATATATTACTTTGACTTTTCATATAAATTCAATTTCAAATCAAAAGCCTTTCCATTATTATATATTTATATATGTGCCATACTATCACATCAGGAAAATATAGTATCAAATGATAAAAAAATTAAAGTATCAGCTGAGAAGATACAAATAACAGTGACTACTACCAAATATTATGGGCCCTATCACGTCCCTACAGCTAAAAGGGGACGTTGAGGGAAAAAAATTAGTGATCACTAATCTCATTTTAGCATCCCTGTTTTACCTGTATATTACAAGGCGGGCGCTGAGTCCAGCAGCCTGCACAGAAGCGTCTGCTAGGGTCCTGGATGCTTGGGGCAGCACTAAAGAGCTGTCCCGAGCATCCCCTCCATAGGACTCCATGGAAGCTTCTGCTGCCGGGTCACATGACCAGCAGGATCTCTAATCTCACGAGAGCCTGCTGGTCGGCAGATCGATCGTGCAGGGAGACTGGTAACTTTTTTTCCCCCAGTCTCACTCTGCACCTGGCGGCCAGAAGCGGCGGATCGAGCTGCCGTTCTCACCGCGGGATGAGAGGTGAGTATTTGTTTTTTTGGGGGGGTTTACAGCTGCAGCTAACTGATTCTGCAGAATCCGATAGCTACAGCTCTAAGCTGATGCTAACTTTTTTATTTGGCGACCGTTAACGCTATTTACTCTATTACGCTATTTACTATGGCTGACGGTATATGAGGCCTGCAGTTGTTTGAGGAGCATTACACTATTTAAACCAGACCCTACCAGAAGCAGGGGACGCTGTCAGATCCTAGATGACCACCCACCTCTCCTCCTTTAAAATCTCTCGTCCATACTTTTTTCCATCCTAAGTGTGGACCTGCTTTCTCGGGCCCACTTTGTCTCGAGACATTTGTTTTCTGCCTGTTTTGTGATAGACCAAAGTCACCCAGATTGAAACATGGGACACAGCGTTCCTTACACGGACCATGCCACTTCCTGCTTGAGATTGTTTGGTGCCATATTTGGAAATTTAATGACCGGCACAGCTGGTTGGCTTGTGCACAGCAGGGCTGATTCTCCCATAAGCTCACAGTGCTCCTCCCGTTCACCGCCAGACACTGGGGAAGATCACCAAGAGAAGACAGAGAGTTTTCTCTGTGTTCTATTTGTTTTTTTGCACTTTTACTCTCTTTTTTTATTATTTTTTATGGTGGGACTTCTGAGCCTTCTAGTTTATCTTGTCTGCGGAATATCTAATGCTGCTGAGAACCTAACTAATAAAGGGAGGTTGTCCTCTGTCAGTCAAGCAAGAGAGAAGAGCGTTCCCTGTTTAACTGACTGCAGGGACATTTCAAGAGACTTTTCAGATTTAAGAGTAGCAGCCATACAGAATTTGCAGTCATCTCTTCAAGCAGCGGAAAGTCTTTCCACAAGTCGTAGAGAGAGAACAGGGCTCATTATTTATCAGGTTTTTGAAGGTCCAGAAGATGAATAACTAGAAGAGACAACAGATCGGAGATGATTTGGTAATTTTTGACCCAAAACAATAATTTCATCACTTGTATAAACACACTTATTATAGTGTGGAGGCCTTTTATCTCACTTTTTGTCCTCCACTACAACCCTTGTAGATACTGATTGCCCTGTGGGTCCAAAGCATCCACTGCAACTGGTCATCATGCCTAGCTCCTAGCTGATGAGGGTCCAACAAACCCGAAACAGCGCTGTCCTAGGAGTGGCTTTGACCAGTTGCATAAACCTTATCTCTGCTAGAAAGCCACGGTGTGGCATAGCATTGATTTTAGGGTTCTGTGTAATAACAGACCCAGGATGCATAAAAGTGAGACAGATGTCATTTGCATATTCTACCCAGAATTCCTTGCTACATATGGGGAATGTGGCACAGGAGCTCTGGGATGCAATTCATCGAATTGCTGTGATGTGCAAGTGGCTTCTGCAATAATAATATATATAGATCTAGATTAAGGTACTTTAAAAAACTTAGCATTCATTCTTCAGTTCTATTGAATTTGCTCTTCTATATTTTCATATTCAATTCACAGAAGTCGCCAAAGCTCCCCCTCCCCTAGAAAAGAAGAGTAGCTTCTTAAAAGATTTATTACTACCCACTTATCTTTCATAATGTCGGAAGTTCCTTATTGAAGTATGAAAGACAGAAAGTTTATTAAGAAGCAAAGTACTAATTGTTGGTTATTACAGTGTGAAATAATGAATCTTCTCGACTTTAATAGTTTAATTCATGCTGCTAAAAAGTTGAAGACAGATCAGATTCTGGATTACAATATCGGCCGACTGCAAATCTAATAGTAAAATGTCCTCGCCTGAGATGCAGCCTGTTCTCATTTTCATTTCACTCTTAATGGGATTTTCCATGGTTGATATGTTTTCTAATGGTAATTAACCTTTAATGAATGTGGTATAAAAAATTAAGTTAATCTATCTACACAGAATGGAAGAGGTTCATTACATTTAGCTTAGTTTCCCGATTCACTGGCAAAGCCAAGGAATATAGAGAAAATATTATCGGATTCCCCTGTGTCAAATGGGGTGGTGCAGCTCTTTGACATTCTGCAATTTGGAGATAAATGACAGATCCGTCATGCATCAAAGCAGCGAAAACTTCTCACAGCTCTTGGGTACCATGGTTCCAAAGCAATTTTTTGTCTTACCTGTTTTTATATATATATATATATCTATCTATCTATGTATTTTCCACATTGAGCAATTTCTTTCTATGCACGTGTTCTGTGGAGGAGTGTTAGAAAAAACATGGAGCACTTACATTACAAACTGATTAAATGAAGAAATTAAGAGCCGTTAAAGAAGACAAAATGTTTTTTTAAAAAAAGAACTTTGGTACAACAAAAAACACCCTATTGATCGATTTCAAAAATGATAATGAGACCGCACTCCATTTGTGGCTATTTTATTTTTTGCAACTGTGGTGGTAAAGAGCATCTATAGGTATAAACAAAACTGAAAGAACATTTTAAATTGTGTTTTTCTACACTAGAAAAGATTAAAAAAAACAAAAAAAAAATACAATGGCATGCCATATGTACAGTTCCAAAAAAAAACATTTTGATTTGATAGAGTGGGAAATGGGGTACAGTGGAGGCGCTTGTGTGGTGTTGATGTTCAAGTAATGCAGCCGTCAAGGATTATAACACAAAACCTCGACAGAAATGTGCAAACAATAGTAGAGAAAGGGAGGGGGATCCGAGTGGCGCAGTCCCTTCTGAGGGTGATCGAAGTAATACAGGTACGAGTATAATGGTCCTATAAATCCAATACGGTAGAAATAACCGCTAAGGTGCTAATCGTAAAGTGCAATAGTGAGCAGAAAAATGATAAAAGATAAATGCAGTATACGTCCTATTCTATACAAATAACTTGCTTCCTAATTGTAGCCAAGATACATACAAGTGCAAATGCAATAAAATGTGTATGTACAAGTGCACGTGGAAAAATTCCTAAAAAGAGTCCCGTGTTCCAGTTCGTGGTGAATAAAAGGGAAAAAGGTAAAAACGTGTTGAAAATGGATAAAATAGTTCGGACCGTGTATAAAAGCAAGGGTAGTCCAGTAGAATCTCTGCTAAGATGATACGGAGGTCTCGAGTGGGGTCCTAGGGTGTTGTCCTCTCCTAGGTCCTATATAGGCTCACGGTTCCCAGGAATTGGGAAGGGGAGGGAGAGGGAAACAAAAAAGAAAAAATGGTGCAATACTGGTAGATAAATGATCAGGTACCTTGATGTCAAGGGGACACTTACAGTGTATAGAGCCTCTTGTACCGGCTCTGGTGTGAAGTGCCTTGGGCCTAATCGAGGGTGGCCTCTGCCCTTCTTTGTAGTGGTTCCCTGTAGTAGTTCCCAGGTGACCTTGGTCTCTTACTCTTTACAGAGAGAAAACATCCTCCTAGCGTAATATGCATTTGCTGGTTAAATGAGGTAGATAATAATGGAAAAACTCACCGATGTTGGAGCCTTGAATGACAGGCTCAACTTGTAGGCATGTGGTACTACTATGGTGGGTACCTGCACCTCTTTCAGCAGCAGACAATCTTCTTACAAGGAAAAGGAAGGAATATACAGCATGTATTGTGCAATAAATCCCTCAGATGCAGATGGTGAAGAAAAAAGGGTTTTTAATGGGTTAAAAAAAGGCAGTAAGTATCACAGATACGCGTTTCGGCTTAACAAATGTAGCCTTCCTCAGTCTGTGTGATAAACAATTTCAAAAAAAGGGGGGAAACGCGTATCTGTGATACTTACTGCCTTTTTTTAAGGGGGCGGAACGTACTAGCACCTTCGCACGAGACGCCACTACATGTGCGGCACATCTAGTTAGTTGCTATGGATACAAGATGCAATAAGAATATGTGAAAATACCACAAGCTGAATAGAATGTTAAAAACCACAAAAACCGAATACATAATGATGATTTAAAAAAAAAAAAAGTTCACTCACACCTGAACAATTGGGGCATCATCCTTCAGCTAAGGATTTATGTTTTGATTTATTGACTATGAAATGCAGGGACGTGGACTTGGACCTCCATTGAGTTTTTTTAACAGATTATTATTTTTATTATTATTATTTTTATTTATAAAGCGCCAGCATATTCCGCAGCGCTGTACAATAAACACAGTATAGACAGGGTTACAATACATTGAACAACATTTGACAAACAGTACAGGAGGAGATGAGGGCCCTATTCCCGTAGGAACTCACAATCTAGGAGGGTTGGGGTTGGAAACAGGAGGAGAGGACTGTAAGGTGAGAGTGATTGATGGTTGCGTCAGTGAGTTGGGTGGTAGGCTTCCCTAAATAGGAATGTTTTAAGGGAGCGTTTGAAGGAAGAGAAGTTAGGGGAAAGTCTGACAGTACGAGGGAGAGCGTTCCAGAGAGTGGGGGCTGCGCGTGAGAAATCCTGCAGTCTATCATGGGAAGAGGTGATGCGGGGAGAAGCTAGGCGCAGGTCACTGTTTGACCTTAGGGAGCGGGCTGGGGTGTATTTGGTGATTAGTGAGGACAAGTAGTGGGGCGCTGAGTTAGTGAGGGTTTTGTAGGTAAGATTAAGGATTTTGAACTTAATTCTGCAGTGGATGGGGAGCCAGTGAAGGGACTCGCAGAGTGGAGTGGCAGAGACAGAGTGGCGGGTGAGGTGAATTAGCCTGGCGGAGGCGTTCAGGATGGATTGTAGGGGGGAGAGGCGGGACAGAGGGAGGCCAGATAAGAGATTATTGCAATAGTCGAGTCGGGAGATTACCAGGGCGTGTATGAGTTGTTTTGTGGTGACAGCGGTAAGAAATGGCCGAATTCTGGAAATATTACGCAGTTGGTATCGGCAGGAGAAGGAAAGAGACTGGATGTGGGGGATGAAGGAAAGAGCAGAGTCAAGTGTAACTCCAAGACGGCGAACTTGGTTTGATGGGGAGATGGTGATACCCTCCACCGTGATAGAGAAGTCAGGAGGTGGGGAGGCATTGGAGGGAGGAATAAGTAGGAGTTCAGTCTTTGACATGTTGATCTTTAGGTGGTGGGAGGCCATCCAGGAGGAGATGCCAGATAAACAGTCACTGACGTTTGAGAGGACAGGGGGAGAGCGATCAGGGGTAGAGAGGTAGATCTGAGTGTCATCAGCGTAGAGGTGGTAATTAAAGCCAAAGCTGTTGATGATTTTGCCCAGGGAGGAGGTGTAGATGGAAAAGAGCAGAGGACCAAGGACAGAGCCTTGAGGTACACCAACAGATAGAGGCAATGAAGAGGAGGAGTTACCAGCAAAGGACACACAGAAGGACCTGTTGGATAAATAGGAGTCAACCCAAGCAAGTGCAGTGTCACCGAGACCCAGAGAGTTGAGGGTCTGTAGAAGGAGGAGGTGGTCAACAGTGTCAAAAGCAGCCGAGAGGTCAAGCAGGGGGTCAAGTAGGGAATTGGAGGACAGGAAGAGGGAGAGGCGGTTGAAGACTAGTTTTTCTAAGAGCTTTGATGTGAAGGGAAGCAGGGATACAGGGCGGTAGTTGGATGGAGAGTTGGGGTCTAGGGATGGTTTCTTTAGTAAAGGGGTAACTAGCGCGTGTTTGAAGGCGGATGGAAAGGAGCCAGTGGAGAGAGATAGGTTGAAGATGTGTGTGAGAGCAGGGGTGAGGGAGGAGGAGAGGGGAGGAATTAGATGTGAGGGAATGGGGTCGAGCGGGCACGTGGTGAGATGTGAGGAGGACAATAAGGAATTGACTTCCTCCTCAGTGGCTGGGAGGAAGTGGCAGAGGGGACCTGTGGGAGTGGAGGTGGCAGATAACTATCTTGTGTTGGGATGTTGCTTCTGATAGTTAGAGTTTTACTGAGGAAGTAGTCTGCCAGGTCTTGAGCGCTGAAGGCAGCTGAGGGGGGAGGTGCAGGTGGGTAGAGGAGGGTGTTGAAGGTGGACCAGAGCCGTTTAGGGTTGGAGGACAGCGTAGATATAAGAGATGAGAAGAAGGATTGTTTGGCCAAGTGGAGGGCAGAGGTGTATGACCGGAGAATAAACTTGAAGTGAACAAAATCAGCTTCAGAGCGGGATTTCCTCCAGGCACGCTCTGCGGTGCGGGAGCATCTTTGCAGGTAGCGAGTCTGGAGGGTGTGCCAGGGCTGAAGCTGGCGGCGTGGGGTCTTACAGAGTCGAAGAGGAGCAAGAGTGTCTAGAGCAGAGATAAGCGTAGTGATTAGTGGCAGCATCAGGGCAGCTGAAGGATGAGGTATGAGGGACGTGGTGAAGTAGGTTGGAGAATTGATGGGGGTCCACAGCATGTAGATTTCTGCAAGTGTGTGTGCGGGGTGGGGGAGCAGGGTGTTTAGGAAGTCCAGATAGGTTGAAAGAGAGATGGGGAAAGGGCGACATTTGAACTCAGAAATGGAGCAGAGGTTGGAAAAGACCAGGTCAATAACGTGACCATCGCGGTGGGTAGGGAGGAGGGAGGATTGTGTGAGTCCAAGGGAGGACGTGAGTGAAAAAAGTTTGGAGGCAGCAGGAGCGGAAGGATCGTCAATGGGAATGTTGAAGTCCCCGAGAATTAGGCATGGAAGATTAGAAGACAGGAAGTGAGAAAGCCAGGTAGCAAAGTGGTCAAAGAACTGGGAGGTTGGTCCCGGTGGGCGGTAGATGACTGCCACCCTGAGGGCCAGAGGAGAGAACAGGCGGATGCAGTGTGTCTCGAAGGAGGAGAAGGAGAGGGATGGGGGTGGAGGGAGATGCTGGTAGGTGCAGGTGGGAGAGAGCAGGAGTCCGACCCTGCCACCATTTCTCTCACCCGGTCTGGGGGTATGGCTCAAGTGTAGACCGCCATGTGAGAGAGCAGCAACGGAGGCCATGTCAGAGGGAGTTAGCCAGGTTTCAGTTAAAGCTAGGAGGTTGAAGGAGTTTGAAAGGAAGAGGTCATGGACGGCTGTGAGTTTGTTGCACACAGAGCGAGCGTTCCAGAGGGCGCAGGAGAAAGAGGACAGGCGCTGAGGGATTATGGGAATGAGGTTGCTGGGCTTGCAGGGAGGTGATTTATGTGCGATGGAGATAGGATGAGAGGGAAGTATTGGATGTGTTGTGGGGCCAGGGTTAGGGGATATGTCGCCTGAATAGAGTAACAGCAGGAGGGTGAGAAAGAGAAGGTGGGAATGGGATTTGTGGGAGTGGGAGTGATTGGCAGCACGAGAGTTAGAGGGAGACCATGTTCTGAGGAAACAAAGGAGCTCATGCGAGGCCATCATGTGGGACGAGAGGAGGGAGGGAGAGATGCTGATAGTGTAGGGGTCGGTGGTAGAGGGGCAGGAGTTCCATTTAAGGAGAAAGGTAGAAGTGAAGAGTAGAAGCGTGAGAGAAAGCATGATATAGACGTGAGTTTACCAGAGTAAAAAGTGGGCCTTGCAGTTTTGCAGTTCCTTCCTCCAGTCCCGAAACTCCAGGAATCAACTCTGAACGTCCACTTAAGAATGCCACTTGGAAATGACACTGGAGCCTGGCTCAATGGAGCCTGTTATAGTTGTTATATAGGGCGGACTGATTGCATTCAGGCAGTTAAAAAGTCAACACCTGAAAAAGTCAACACCTGAAGCTGGATGGGCTGTGTCAATAGGGCAGGAGATTCACATGCTAATTAGCAAAGCAAATGGTGGAGAAAAACAAAAATAAATAAAAAATAAATAAAAACCGCAAAAGACCAAGGTAACGTTACAATGTGGGTGCCTGCGAATACTGGGTGATGGGGGTCCTACCAGCAAAAGTATGCAGGGGATCAGTTGAGATGTGGGTGTCTGTGGATGATGGGTGATAATGTCCTACCTGTGGAGAGAGGAGACACAGAAATTAGGGATCGTGAAGGCGTAGGGGATCTTGGATAAAACTCCAGGAATCAACTCTGAACGTCCACTTAAGAATGCCACTTGGAAATGACACTGGATTACTACAGGGTTGAAAGAATACCACATGGCTTTAGAGTTAGCAATTCACCAACTAATGGCCAGAGTAATCCGGAGTATTGCAAATCTGTTCTTTAGATGGTTATTGCAATTGAAGATTTTGGCAAAGAGATGCAAGTTAGAAAACGGACTGCGTTTTTCTGCACGATTAATCAAATTACAGGAAATTTTGGATAAATGCAAAGTGGATTTGAAAGTGGATTTGATACGTTTAAAATTTTTAAAAAAATTGGAGAAAGTTCATATGGATTATAAATCCCTCATTTCCATCTATTGAGATCACCTCTGAAAAGTCAACCTTTGAGTCGGAGAATACTTTAGTATTGTGTGTATAGTTCTCTCCCAAAAAAATTATGCTGTGGTGTGTAATTTTTATGCAAAGTATTCTCTGAATCTGAAGTAGCCAGCAGGTCTTGTATCGGGTGTGCGAACTCGGCTTCAAAAATAAACGTCAGAGAATGAGAGGTCATAAAGGGAAAGACCGGAAGAAGCAAACCACCAGTACCTCAGAAATAGTCCCAATATTTATCCAGCAAGAAGGATAAATATTGCCAATATTTATCCAGCAAGAAGTTGCTTAATATTTTAAGCAACGGATTTACTTTTGTTCCTACATCTAAATCTGGGCACAATAATGGGGGCAGCTATGGCACCCTCCTACGCCAACACTTTAACATGTTTTATTGAGTAATCGCGCATACTGGAAATTTTTGGGGCTGGTTCTGATTAAAATTTTCGTGTTCGATTAATCAAATTTTTTTAAATAAATAAATTTTGATTAATTATAACACACAGATCCAACTACTTTTAGCTGATCGCCTTGGGCCCTGGGTCTTGTCTGGGAGTTGGTGTGTGCCTGGGGTCTGGGCCCTGCTGGAGTTTGGCTGGGTCCAAGGCTGGACTAAGACAGGCCGCACCATACTCACCACTCCTCCGCTGCCTTCTCATCTGCTGTCTTCTTCCTGCGCCAGTCGCTGTGTGTGACGCGTCACACACGTGACTGGAGGGCGGTGCCAAAGCCGCTTTGCACGCTGCTATAGGGCCGCCCAGGGCCCCAGGAAGCCAGTACAGCACCGGATTAGGACTCCTAGAGTCCGATACCGGAGCTGATGGGGCCCCCCCGATCAAAATATATTTAATCGATTAATCCTTTATTTCCCCAGCTGTAGACATTTTACTAATAACGTCTATTGTCATTTTGTGGACGACATTTATAATTTGGAAAGGAGATGAAATAACCTTTTTACATGTGGTACATACAGTGGATAGAAAAAGTCTACACACCCCTGATAAAATGTCAGGTTTCTGTGATGTCAAAAAAATGAGACAAAGATAAATCATTTCAGAACTTCTTCCACCTTTTAATTTGACCTATAAACTGTACAACTCCACTGAAAAACAGAAATCTTTTAGGCAGAGGGAAATAGAAATAAAAAACTAAAATAATATGGTTGCATACGTTTGCACACCCTCTTATCACTGGGGATGTAGCTGTGTTCAGAATTAAGCAATCACATTGAAAAATCATGTTAAATAGGAGTCATTACACCTGCCATCATTTAAAGTGCCTCTGATTAACCCTACATAAATTTCAGCTGTTCTAATAGGTCTTTCCTGACATTTTCTTAGTCACATCCTACAGTAAAAGCCATGGTCCGCAGAGAAGCTTCCAAAGCATCAGCGGGATCTCATTGTTAAAAGGTATCGGTCAGGCGAAGGTACAAAAGAATTTCCAAGGCAAAGTTAGATTAAAATTAGATCTACCATGGAACACGGTGAAGATACCCATCAAGTGAAGAAAATATGGTGCGACAGCGACTTTACCAAGAACTGGACGTCTCTCCAAATGTGATGAAAAGACGAGAAGAGAACTGGTTGGGGTGGCTTCCAAGTGGCCTACAGCAACATTAAAGGAGCTGCAGGAATATTCGGCAAGTACTGGATGTGTGGTACATGCGACAACAATTTCCCGGATTCTTCATTTGTCTGGGCTATGGGGTAGAGTGGCAAGACGGAAGCCTTTTCTTAGGCAGAAAAGCATCCAAGCCCGGCTAAAGTTTGCAAAAACACATCTGAAGTCTTCCAAACGCATGTGGGGAAAATGTGTTATAGTCTGGTAAAACTAAGTTTGAACTTTTTGGCCATAATTCCAAAAATATGTTTGGCACATCACCTAAAGAACAGCATACCCACAGTGAAGCAGGGTGGCGGCAGCATTATGCTTTGGGGCTGTTTTTCTTCAGCTAGAACTGTGGCCTTAGTCAAGGTAGAGGGAATTATGAACAGTTTCAAATACCAGTCAATATTGGCACAAAACCTTCAGGCTTCTGCTAGAAAGCTGAACATGAAGAGGAACTTCATCTTTCATCATGGCAACGACCCAAAGCATACATCCAAATCAACAAAGGCATGGCTTCACCAGAAGAAGATTAAAGCTTTAGAATGGCCCAGCGAGAGCCCAGAACTGAATCCATTTGAAAATCTGTGGGGTGATCTGAAGAGGGCTGTGCTCAGGAGATGCCCTCACAATCTGACAGATTCGGAGTGTTTTTGCAAAGAAGAGTATGCAAATATTGCCAAGTCAAGATGTACCATGCTGATAGATTCATACCCAAAAAGACTGAGTGCTGGAATAAAATCAAAAGGTGCGTCAACAAAGTATTCATTTAAGGGTTTGCACACTTACACAACCATATTATTTTAGTTTTTTATTTTTCCTCCCTCCACCTAAAAGATTTCAGTTTGTTTTTCAATTTAGTTGTACAGTTTATAGGTCACATCAAAGGTGGAAAAGGTTCTGAAATGATTTATCTTTGACCCATTTTTTAGTTATATTTTTATTTATATGTATATAGTGTGTTTATTATTGCTGAAGCCACTTGCACATCACAGCAATTCGATGAATTACATCCCCGAGCCCCTGTGCCACATTCCCCATATGCAGCAAGGAATTCTGGGTAGGATATGCACATGACATCTCTCACTTTTATGCATCCTGGGTCTGTTATTACACAGAACCCTAAAATCCATGCTATGCCATACGGTGGCTTTCTAGCCGAGATAAGGTTTATGCAACTGGTCAAAACCACTCCTAGGACAGCGTTGTTTCGGGTTTGTTGGACCCTCATCAGCTAGGAGCTGGCATGATGACCAGTTGCCGTGGATGCTTGGGACCCGTAGGGCAAATCCGTATCAACAAGGGTTGTGGTGGAGAACAAAAAGTGTCCTCCACTGAAACCTGACATTTTAACAGGGGTGTGTAGACCTTTTCTATTCCCTGTATGGTACATATGGTCACCTATTAAGGTGACATCATGTTTTGATACTTTTTCAATTATATTTCTTGATGCCAAGGTGTTCGACAATGAACAAACAGTTGGCTACACTCTTTTTGTATAGAAACAAATACTATGTTAAAAGCATATTGACAGCATCCTAAACATCTGAAAAATAATTTTCCTGTTTCACAATTTCTTTGAGTCCTATGATATAACCGTGTTTCTTCTTTAAGAGTTCAACAAATTAATGCTACGAATGCTCGTTTTTTGTAAAGGGGTTGCACTAAAAAGTGCCGTGATTCAGCCTTAAACCAGATGTTTGTTCACACACACACACGACATAGATACAATATTAGACACTGTATTTCTTGTCTTATGGAATTTGCTATATATTTAATTATTTGCCCCTGTGGGTTGGCTTATGCAGGTAAGACCGACTTGACATTACAAGATCATAACCGTGGCCAAAGATCAGCTATCAATTCAGGTTTCCAGGATTGCCAAACAAAAAAGCCAGTAACCAAACATTTTCTTGCTTACAAACACCTTTTACACACATTAAAATTCATAGGTATTGATCACGTGCCTCCACTTCCTTGGGGAGGCAAACATTCACAAATCCTTTTACGAGAGACATTTTGGTTTAGGACATTAAATACGATAGCCCCATATGAATATGTATCATTTAATTGTTTTTTTTATATTCTCTATTTTTTTCCTTTATACAATTAGTGCCAGTTACTTGAAGCTACTAATATTTATTGTAATAATTTTGTCAAACATAGACTTAATATCACTTCTATTTCTCACATCTTTCACATTGTCCAGCGTTGATTATTATACACTATTATGTGAGTTTTTAACAGATCTTACCACTGTTTATGTCACTGATGTTCACTACCACTTTTTCATTATTTTAACACACGATCACTCACTCCCATCATCCACATTTTTTGCACCACCACATCACTCATATCAATTTCAATAACACATTTTTCATTTTTAGTTTTCACATTAGACATTTCAGCATTCGCATCACAATAGATTTTTTTTTTCACATTTTCACTTTTCTTTTGTTGAACACTTCACATTTCAAATTTTTTCACTTCTAGGTATCACAGAAGCATACTCATCAAAGATTCCCATCACGATTTGCACCAGGGCTTTCCTTTTTTGTTCCATTGTTTTCATTTTTTAATCTTTTGTTTTTATAGTTTCATTATGCATTCCATTTTAATTTAGTATTGGTGATTATACAACCACTTGTACCTTGTAGTATCACCACACAATTCTTAAAACAACGCATTTATAAAATCCTTTGCGTTCTCTCTTATACAAGATATATTTATTACACTATTATTATTATTGTCATCATTTATATAGCACCAACAGTTTCCACAGCGCTTTACAATAACAAAGGGGAACGAGTGAAACATATGATATATGATGGAAACGAGGTGTAGAGGGCCCTGCTCATAGGAGCTTATTACAATAAATATATATTGTAACATTTACTACTTTTTGTATGTGCACATGCGCAGAAGTATATGCTTGTATGAGACATTTTTCTTGTACAATCCAATGCTAGTTGTCGATTTTTTTATTTTATTTTTAAAAAAAAAATAATTTAAATTTCTTTTTTGCGTCTCGGTTTTGTTTGTTCTTTAATATCACTAATCTTATGTGAATTAGCAGTTATGCAAATGTAATATCCTTTTCCGTTTTGCTGTTTTCTTTGGGGATCTTCTGTATCCCTTTTCAATTCGCCGTACATAAATCTGATTATCCTAGGCAAAAATGCATATAACTCCATACATTATCATACATAATGAATTTAGGCAAATGTGCTAATGACACAGTGCAGGCTTGCATTACTAAAACTACTGCAACATCAATCTATGCCCAAAGTGCACTTTAGAGGCCAGAACAAAAAGGAACAAGGAAACCAAAATCATTTGTTGAAGGTCACAAGAAGACTTCTATTAATTCTCACGGATCGCAGCGTGTGAAGTTTTGTATTTGGAGGGCTTGTTGCGCCAACTGCATAATATATTCATTATACCAGACACTAGGGTTTGGCACCTGGAACATATTTGTTTGCTGCCAAGAGACCTGGCAGGCAGCTCAACAAACGCGGAACTCCAGATACAATGCTAAACAGATGTATCGTAGCTCGCCTCTCACTTCAGGTTAGGTGGAGGATTGTGTCAGGTGGAGGATGTCGCTATTCTAACAAAAAATGGTGATAAAATATAGTCCCGGAATCCGCTGCGTTGTAAAACACACTATTAAAAAGAAGCCCAACAAAAAACAGCCATTTCAGATGCATGTGCAAAATCAATGAGCAAAAAAGAAGAAAAGAATAGTGTTTAACAATATGTTGTTTTGATGAGTTTGTGCGAACAGTTGCTGCGTCAGTGTTCCTGGGAGGAATAAATAAATATGATTTAGCTTTAAAATCCCCCAGCTCTGCAGATTTAATCCACATTCTCCCAATCTCCGGACCGTAGAGCTGTAGATCACTGGCAGCATCATTAAACTGGCCAGCAAAAAAGTCGAGACGCATAGCAACTCAGCCTAGCATTATGGCCATAGATTCACTGGTTCGCTTGTCTTCGGGCAGCATCGAGCGCTATATACCTGCTTAGCCAGCTGTTTTAATTTTTTTTATTTTCTTTGTGTAGACCAAAAGGAATATACGTCTCTCCAAGTTTTCGTTGAGTGGGTTCTTGAAGAATTCAGGTCATTATTGTAAGGTGATTACAGGAAAGGCAATGGTTTCAGCCTCTCCATTTGTCTTTTTAAATGACAACGTTCTCAAACTTTGCCATCAGATGAAAATAAAATGTTAGGGTTAAGGGGTCCTATTCTAATGTTTCTGTTAAGCACAGCGCTCGAGCCGTTCATCAGAAAAAGAAGTGCAATTTTACGGCATATTACATCCAAGATGTGGTGGATTTTACATTGGATGTAGCGTCAGGTTACTATACAATAGTGTCTCCTATACTTTGTATGGGAGAGTCTAATGTGGCCCCAGGAGGTGGTGAACGAGCTATTCCAACGAGCCTGTTCTCCATCCTCATCTGTTATTTTCAAAAGCATAACATCTTTCAGACCCTGGTGTTAAGTGCACTTCAGCACAATCCCATAACACACTAATCTAACCCCACCAAAAAATCCAATACTCCCGTTAGATCCCTTGCTGCAGATAGCGGCACGATCCGCCACCTCCACACTCCGTGGGAGAGGTACAATGGGAACAAATAGTTTCAAGTTTACCTCCACATATCACTCCGCCGCCTGACCGAATCTCCTCTATGCGGGATCGCATCCTGTCCCCATTGAGTCCTATTGACTCCTGGAGCAGATAACACCTGAAGCACTTAGCGCTGCGGGTGTTATTTCTTAACGCCTCACCAGGATTACGACTGTAGCTGCTGAGAAAGCGACTCCATCGTAATACAGGTGTTAAATGGTCTTAATGAGTCTTAATGGGACACTCATAGCCTCGTGGCAATTTTATGGTTCATGGAGGTTAATGCATGTGTTATTACTGCTGCAAGAAGAATGTCTTTTCTCCTGACATCCTAGAAAGATATTTTTGCTTATTTGTTTGCCTTTGCTTTTTTTTTTAAAGGTTTGTGCACGTCAGAGAAGTACAAATCGCCCACTATTATGACGAACCTGAGCTTCCGCATGTGCATTGACTGCCACTAATGTTTGGTATCCTGGTGTATGGACGCCACCTTCTGTCCATCCTTTGTAAAGGCAACTAAAAAAGTTGCACGACTTAAAGGGCCACTAACAGCAAAAAATGTAATGTTCTTAATTTTATTATACGTTGCTGACATTTTACTTTGTGCTTTGTCTTTCTCGTGTATGTTTAGTTAAACTATTTTACTCAGTGTCACTGGGTGCATCTATTTAGTGATCCTTGGTGTTGTAAACTGCCCCGCCACCACATTATCTTTACCTTACCTTGGGGCCCTATCACGTCCTTACAGCTAAAATGGGGACGAGAAGGGGAAAAATTTGCCTTCACTAAGCTCCCCTTAGTGTCCCCGTTTTACCTGTAGATTACGGAGCAGGCGCTGAGATGAGCAATATGCACCGTAGCGGCTGCTAGATTCTAGGATGCACGGGACAGCGCTAAGGCTGTGGTCACACAAGTGCTCTTGAGAGTGTAAGGAACGTCCGTGAGAGTGGACATTCCGATCCACTCTGATGCCGTCTGGCCACCTCTGAATGCAGTAAGTGCACTCAGTGCTACAATGCTTAAATCCTCCTATGGAGGATCGCGCTTTGTAGCCCCGTCGACTGCACGTTCTAGCTTTTTGACAGGGAAGGTTTCAGCACATCCGGTGTAGATGTGCACACTACATCGTGTGGCCCTCCCCATCGGTCTGTCAGAAAGGTGTGAGGGAGGCGGGGTCACAAGGACGCACTCAATGGTATACTGTTTTGAAAAGTGAACTTTGATAAAGTTTGGCGTTTTTTTGTTTGTTTGTCTTATTCCTTTACACAATGTTAAAGCGCTACAGAATATGTTGGCACTGTATAAACACCTGTAACTGTACCCTACTGTAAAAATTTTATGTTCTTGAGCCCAGCTTGAAAACAAGAGAAATCTCAATGTTTCTTTCCTGGTAAAATGCTCTATAAATAAATAAATGACTACTTTTTTTTCCTTTTTCACTTCATTTACTTTTTTTTGTATTGCCGTTGTAGCGCTCACTCCCGGAGGAGCCGCTGAATTTAACCTCGGGTCAGTCTCCCCGCACTAGGGAATAAATATACACCAGCACTGTTGTGGATTTTATAAGTTATATAGTTTACTGGTCTCAAATAAACTCGCATATATAAAGCAAGCACGGTGTGTGTATATATTTATATATATATATATATAAGAAAAAGTAAGTGAACCCTTTGGGATTATGTGACGTTTTGCATGAATTGGTCATAAAATGTGCTCTGATCTTCATCTAAGTCACAACAATTTGAAAAACACAGTCTGCTTAAAATAATACAACACAAACATTATATGTTTTCATGTGTTTATTGAACAGAACATGTAAACATTCACAGTGCAGGGTGGGAAAAGTATGTGAACCCCTAGCCTAATGACTTCTCCAAGAGCTAATTGGAGCCAGGAGTGAGACAACCTTGAGTCCAATCAGTGTGATATTACTGGATGTGTTGCTGAAAGCTGTCCTGCCCTTTAAAAACACACACCAGTTTTGGGTTTACTGGTTTCAAGAAGCACTGCCTAATGTGAACCATGCCTCACAGAAAAGAGCTCTCAGAAAACCTACGATCAAGAATTGTTGACTTGCATGAAGCTGGAAAGGGTTACAAAAGTATCTCCAAAAGCCTTGATGTTCATGTGTCCACGGTAAGACAGACTGTCTACAAATGGAGAAAGTTCAGCACTGTTGCTACTCTCCCTAGGTGTGGTCGTCCTGGAAAGATGACTGCAAGAGCACAGCGCAGAATGCTTAATGAGGTAAAGAAGCATCCTAGAGTGTCAGCTAAAGACTTACAGAAATCTCTGGCACATGCTAACATTTTTGTTGACACATCTACAATAAGGAAAACATTAAACAAGAATGGAGTACATGGGAGAACACCACGGAGGAAGTCATTGCTGCCCAAAAAGAATATTGCAGCACGTTTGAAGTTTGCAAAAGAGCACCTGGCTGTTCCACAGCACTACTGGCAAAATATTCTGTGGACAGATGAAACCAAAATTGAGTTGTTTGGAAAAAACACACAACACTATGTGTGGAGAAAAAAAGACACAGCACACCAACATCAAAACCTCATCCCCACTGTAAAAAATGGCAGAGGGAGCATCATGGTTTGGGGCTGCTTTGCTGCCTCAGGGCCTGGACGGATTGTTGTCATTGATGGAAAAATGAATTCCAGAGTTTATCAAGACATTTTGCAGGAAAACGTAAGACCATCTGTCCGCCAACTGAAGCTCCGCAGAGGATGGGTCATGCAACAGGACAATGACCCAAAGCATACAAGTAATTCAACAAAAGAATGGCTTCAACAAAACAAAATACGCCTTCTGGAGTGGCCCAGTCAGAGTCCTGACCTCAACCCGATTGAAATGCTGTGGCATGACCTTAAGAGAGCGATTCACACCAGACATTCCAATAATATTGCTACACTGAAACAGTTTTGTGAAGAGGAGTGGTCCAAAATTACTCCAGATCGTTGTGCAGGTCTGATCTGCAACTACAGGAAACGTTTGGTTGAGGTTATTGCTGCCAAAGGAGGGTCAACCAGCTATTAAGTCCAAAGGTTCACATACTTTTTCCACCCTGCCCTGTGAATGTTTACATGTTCTGTTCAATAAAAACATGAAAACATATAATGTTTGTGTTGTATTATTTTAAGCAGACTGTGTTTTTCAAATTGTTGTGACTTAGATGAAGATCAGAGCACATTTTATGACCAATTCATGCAAAACTCCATGTAATCCCAAAGGGTTCACATACTTTTTCTTGCCACTGTATATATATATATATATTACAGGAATTCGTAATGCGAGAAACGCACAGCGGTAAAAAAAAGGAAATTTTAACCCCTTCGTTGCCGGAGTGTAAGTCCCGTACAGGTTGTGTCCCAAGAAGGTGTGCGTGTATGCGTGTGTTGGTACCCGGGTACTAGATTCAACTGGCCAGTGAATGAATTCAATGTGTCTTCGACTAGTCACGTTGGGGCCCTGTAGATTTAGACAAACTGCGGCGTGCTTTGTTAATTTTACTGTGGACGAGAAGGCCTCTCACCCATCCGCCAGATAATCTGCACCCCTGCTCGACCAAGGACGTCTCTCCGCTCGATTTGGCTGGGACTCTGTGCCACCGGATCCGCTTGTCGTGCTTGTCCGTCTTTGCAACAAGATTCTCAGTTCACCGCCTGCACTCCCATTAGATCATCGCGGTCTCCTAACTCTGGGTCAATCTGCAGCTCTGTATCTGAGTAAACTTCTCAGCGGTGGATTACTAGGTCTCTGGCAAGTCACTGACACCGATCCCCAGCGTCTGCAAGGCAGCACCTGCGCTCCGGCCTGGTCACAATCGCTCCCTGTTTCACGTGCGTCTTGCTCTGTTCACCCATTGGCGCGCACTGGCGCTCCTCCGCACGAGGTTGCGGATGTCTCTCCGTTCTCCCCACCCACTTCCTGTCTCTGCCCCAAAGCATGCTGGAAAACGTAGTCCCAAAGTGTCCAGTACAGTTTACATTGCGCTCGTCTCCCCCTGGTGGCCAGAAATGAGCAATTACAGCAGCAGAACTAATCCAGCGCTACACTGTTAAAAAGGCGGCGACCTTACAATAGTAAGCCATACGTTTCACGATGCACAGCTGATGTAGCAAAACCGAGATCACTGGTGGTGAACAAGTAGTTGGCAGCTATTTTATGTAATATTACGTCTTATAAATTATGTATGTTCTATTATTATATTGGTTTACTAAACAATAACAGAATGGATTGCAGAGTGCTGTGTGAGGCAAACTGAATTATTTATAACTTTCATTTAAATATCATTTACTTATACTCCTCTTATTTATTTTGCAGGAAGTGTTTGCTTCTGGCCGGATCATTCAGAACACAGTTGGCTTTACATTTGCTCAACTGTTTAAAGGTTTCGGATGCGCCCCATTTCTATGGGCTACCTACTTTGTCACGAACGCTGAGAGGAATGGTCCATGTCACGTCCTTACCTGGCTGGAGCACTTACTGTTCATTAACAGAACCATTCACTGTATGTGTTAAACTGCTGACAAGCCTTCTAGAGGTATGTATGGATAACTCATGTCTATTTCTTTTCCCTGATTTTATGGTTGCTACTATAAGATATACACTTATGGCTGTGGTTTACACCTTGGAGAAAGGTTACTTGCATCTTAATTCTAATATAAAGTGTCCAAAACCCTATCAAAGGACGATCTATGATTCCAGTAAGAAACTACCAATTCTATGGATACGAGAAATCCGACTCACCAGATCTTGTTTTGGTGACTAGAGAGTCTGGCTAAACTGCTTTTGCGTGGTTTGAAATATAATAAAAATTAATTCTCCTTTGACATTCATTTCCATTGACTCTTGTAATTACTGTAACTAATGGCTAATGATCAAAAAATAGGAAATATAAGAGATCCATTGAGAATGCCCTTGTGGTTTGATCCTGACCAAATGTACCGGCTGGGTGGAGTAGAGGTAACATCACTGCTCTGCATGGAGAGAGCTTGTGGAGTCATGGGTTCGATCCCGACGAGCACCTCTCCAGTAAGTGTCCTTGGCAAGACACCTATCGGTACATACTCGCCACCCAGGACATACTTAAAGCGAGAGAAATCTCAATGTATCCTTCCTGGTAAAATCCTTTCCCAAAAAAAAAAAATGTAATCTGATGGCATATCCTTGATCAGCAGTGGCTGAGAGCTTGGTTACTGGCCGCTATAGAGCTGCAACTCCCATGTTTCTTTGACATCATGTTAAGACATTATTGCACCTGGGGGACCTGCCTTGCCAGGCCTTCATGGACATAATGGAATAAAACCTCTCTAAAAGACAAGCAATATGCAATCTGTTATCTACTTTTATTTAACATTATTAAAT
Source organism: Leptobrachium leishanense (assembly GCA_009667805.1). Taxonomy (NCBI): domain Eukaryota; kingdom Metazoa; phylum Chordata; class Amphibia; order Anura; family Megophryidae; genus Leptobrachium; species Leptobrachium leishanense. The sequence continues at coordinate 121,158,179 of CM019067.1, read as the reverse complement.
ATAGAATTAATTTGCATTGATTCGCTGTGCTTTAAACCAGTGGTTCCCAACCCCGGTCCTAAAGTACCCCTAACAGGCCAGGTTTTAAGCATTACCTGGAGAAATGCAGACTGAATGCTGCAATCACTGAGCAGCAAATCATATCACCTGTGCTGTGCTTCAGATATCTGGAAAACCTGACCTGTTGGGGGTACTTGAGGACCGCGGTTGGGATCCACTGGTTTAAACAACTACTTACAAGGGCAGTTCTACACCATACATGCCATTTTCCCGTTAACCCAAACTAGTGATTTTACCTTCCTTATCTCTGTCCCTAATGGCATTCCTATACATACTATTATTGCGATCCTAAAGATGCCTTTGACCAACAGGTCCAGCATCTATGTACTGATAGCATGTTACCCCATAGTAAGCCTATCATCATCATATACAGGGTTATTCAGAGAAAACCAGGAGAAGAGAACAATCTAGACCAAATAGCCAATTTGGAAAGCGAGATAAATGGGAGGATTTTTCTGGTTTGGCTATTTTGACCTAGGATTTTCACTTCTCCAGTCATTCTCCTGAGTTTCACCTTTTATTGAATAGACCTGTATCTTAGCTGCATCATCTGCAGTCAAGCACATTCAAAGTCACAAACCTTGGTGAGGTATCTCCTAGCACAGCACTCAGCTATGTGTTAATCCTGGGTATTGTACCTAATATATGTGTATTAAAAGCTTTTATTTATTATTTTTTGTGTGTGTCAGATGTGTAATATTTTTTGTAGCTTTTAGAAATCCCGTCTATATTTTGTGCCGCCGTTTGTAGCTCTGTATGCAATAACCGTACAAAAAGGATATACAGGTACATGGATTAGTCAGATGGATTGCTTGTACTTGCTTGAACTTAACTAAAAATTTAAATATACTTCGGTTTATATACATTCAGTGAAGTTATTGACATTTTTACAATCCACCTTGCTGGATAAATCAAAATCACTAAACTTGTGAAACCTTTCTTACTTGTTTATTGTAATGGTACTTCAGAAGCGAGAGCGCTGCATTTCAAACCCTAATGTAGATCTCTTTTACTGACTACTTTATTAAATATGTCAGATGCTTTCTGCTAATAAGTGATCTTATTATTATAAAATATGATTGTAGTAAAACCTACAAAAGCAAGTTCTACTTTTTAAAATAATTGGAGATTTTCTAGAGCATTACAGCACTGGATATATTTAAACGTTTTGCATATTTTCTATTAATATTTATCGTGTAAAAAGAAAGCGTATAGACTGTTACATGCTGATGTAGGTTGGGGAAAAATGGACATCTAGTTCAACCCTCCCATTCTCACTTATTCTTGGTGAACACCCCCCCCCCCACCAAAAAAAAGTGGGAAAATTTTTGCAGAAATTTCCACAAAAAGATTTCTGTGACTATATCGAATGAATCAACGTTTTAATCTCCTCCTCCCCTTCTTAAATCAACAGCAAGCTGATACCACATTAAGGGCTCTATTAACGTGTTCGCGCAAACTTAACGTGTTCGCGCAAACATTAACGTGAGGGGAAAAACCTTTTTGCGCAGAACGTCGTATTACAATGTCAGTGCAAAAAATGCACGTTAACGTCTACTGCTGGTGAACCTGCGCGAACCCTTTGCGAGCGTAATGTGCGTTTCGCGTCCTATACTTAACATTGTGAGCGCAAATGCGTTTGTGCGCTGGTACGCGGATGGTACTACAATCTATGCGCAAATTTTAACGGACAACGTTTGCGCGCATAATCTTAACGCCTTTTAAAAGCTGGTGTTAATGGCAAATCTGTACGTCCTGGCCGAACCCAAATACACCAGCCCAAAAAAAAATACAGCAACGTATAGTTACACATGATGAAAAAATGCACACGGATTGTAATACCACCGTTCTTTTTCGCGCGTTAACGTTTAACGCTGGGTGCAAAAAAATAGCGCTGCGCGTGCGCTTTTGCGCAAAAAAGTTAATAGAGCCCTAAATCGTATCATGAAAGTACACCTAAATTGACCAGGTGCACTTTGTCTGCGTATTTTTTTTTTTTTTTTTTTTTAACAAGACTACTAACAAAAAATAGTGTCCAAGATAATACCAGGTAAGTAACTTCTATTTCCATGGCCACTCTCTCTGACTAGATTATATGTGAGAAGCCTTACTTGAATAAAGTAAAAGATACTGTGCTGTTATTTTCTTTTTCCCTTTTCTATGAACACTCGTAAAAGTCAAGCTACCATGAAATTGTTTCCCTCTCTTATCAGATCATCTCATCTTTTTATGTGGAATGGGGAGGAAACGCTCTTTCCTACATGGGAAAAGGTGTCACGAAGAGCACCGTATTGTGCTTGCTTCACTTGTCCCATGAGATGACAGCTCAAGCCAAAAACACGGTGAGAGATCCAAATTGTGCCCTGCATTACACGGTCTGTGCAGAGTTTGCGTTGCTCTAAACACAAAAAAAAATACAAAATGTATTTAATTTATGAACGATATGTTATTTATGGTGAAAGCTGCAGCAGTGTCTGTCTGGCCAAACATGCACACAACTACATGCATCCATTTCCACAAATACGGACACACTTAAGTGTGTGTCTGTATTTATAGCTGTGCGTGTATATATATATCTATCACACACACACACATGGATCGCGAGATTGGAGAAGCATTGTTAACATCTGAGCAATATTTATTAGTGAGGTGTTGAGCCATCATTAATACAGCTTCCAACCTTCTTCTTGTAGTAGACTCATACGAGTAATCTCCCGACTTGACTATTGTATTAATCTTCTAGCTGGTCTCTCTCTCTCCTCACCCCTACAATCCATTCTAAATGCTTCTGCCAGGCTCATCCACCTCACCCGCCACTCTGTCTCTGCCGCTCCTCTCTGCGAGTCCCTTCACTGACTCCCCATCCACTGCAGAATTTAATTTAAAATCCTTACCCTGACCTACAAAGGTCTCACTAACTCAGCTCCCCACTACCTGTCCTCACTAATCACCAAATACACCCCAGTCCGCTCCCTAAGATCAAACCGTGACCTGCGCCTAGCTTCTTCCCGTATCACCTCTTCCTATGATAAACTGCAGGATTTCTCACGCGCAGCCCCCATCCTCTGGAACACTCTCCCTCGTACGGTCAGACTTCCCCTAAAGACATTCCTATTTAGGGAAGCCTACCACCCGACTCACTGACGCAACCAGTCCATCACGCTCACCTTGCAGTCCATCACGCTCACCTTGCAGTCCATCACGCTCACCTTGCAGTCCATCACGCTCACCTTGCAGTCAATCACGCTCACCTTGCAGTCCATCACGCTCACCTTGCAGTCCATCACGCTCACCTTGCAGTCCATCACGCTCACCTTGCAGTCCATCACGCTCACCTTGCAGTCCATCACGCTCACCTTGCAGTCCATCACGCTCACCTTGCAGTCCATCACATTCACCAGTCCAACACTCTCACCTTGCAGTCCATCACGCTCACCTTGCAGTCCATCACGCTCACCTTGCAGTCCATCACGCTCACCTTGCAGTCCATCACGCTAACCTTGCAGTCCATCACGCTAACCTTGCAGTCCATCACGCTAACCAGTCCAACACTCTCACCTTGCAGTCCTCTCCTCCTGTTTCCACCCCCCCCCCCAACCCTTCATTTCCTCCTGTATTGGTTTGCCAAAATGTTGTTCAGTGTATTGTAACCCTGTCTATATTGTGCCCATTGTACAGCGCTGCGGAATATGCTGGCGATTTACGAATAATAATTTGTCTCAGGACATCTGCTGTTTTTCTTCAGAGATGTCGATGGAGGGAATGTGCTTTTTCCAATGCTCTCCAAACTGCCCATAGTGGGATAATGACTTTAGGTCAGGTTATCAAGTTGGCCAGGGCTGGTGTTGAAGTTCATATTGGGGGGTCCTCAAATTAAGACAGAACTATTCTGCCTGTGTGTATCTTTTAAAAAAAAAAAAAAGGCACCCTTGATGGGAAACAACTTTTGATACAAGTACTTGTTGGCGGTAACTTGACCACTGTTAGTAAATTCCACAGCTAGCCAAATAACAATATAAACCTCCACGAACTTGCCTCTAAGATCATATCACTTATTTAGTGGCTTCAGCTGTCTTATGATCATGATGCCGTATGTTTATCAATTGCAGCTCCTCCGTGAATTTCAACCTCGTAATGTTCTCCTTGTGAATGGTCTGTTTGTGTAAACAGGATCTTCAGGGTAGATATTGAATTCCGCGGTCTTTTTTTTTCTCTTTTTTGCTGCTGCTGCAGCAGTCATTCGCCACGACCCTTGTTAGAGTTTGACTGTCCCGATCATTCCATTTCTGTTGGCGATATCTTCAGTCTTATCCATTGCTCTTGAAACACTAAACAATATGGCTGTTATGGTAACACAAGCTCTGACTAACTGGGCCTTCATGACGTTTCCTCTTTTGGAAATCTATCAAGTCACTCATTTCTTGGACTGCTTGTACTAACAACTGCTGACCACATCTGATACTACACTGGCATTCAACCAAGAGTTACGGGTAAAGTCTAAGTTTAGGGTTAAGTGTTGTGGGGTTGGCCATGGAAATGGGTGATCTTAGGTTTCAGATCAACTTTGACCCACTCCAATGTCTCAGAAAAATTACCCGGAGGCGTTTAGGTAGATCTGAGATTCCCGGTTGAAGCCCGATGGATGCTGGATAAACCTATGATTACCCGGGTAAAGCCCAAAGTTTTACTTCTTATCCAAAGCCACCTAGGTAATGTCAGGTTTACCCGGATAATCCTCGGGTTATCCGGACTTCTGACTATACCTGTAACACATAGACAAAAACAGGATAAGCAATAGGGTTTTTTTTTGTATTTTGTCAGGTTTTTTTTTTTTTTACCCCCGGTGCACACATACTGATCCTTTTAATAGTGATATTCACATTCTTTTGATCATCCCATATATACACGACAGGAGGTGTGCACTCAACATAAACATTCATATCTCATAACGGTGCTACTGAAACCGATGAATACAACATACAATATTGAGAGTAAACAAAAACCATACAAACAGGCAGCGCGTCTTCACGTTCTCAAGGGAAATAAACACAGGGAGGAATGGAGGGAGAGGTATATACGTTGGTAAAGTGGTCACGGAATACCAGATAGGTTAACCGCTAAACCATATGGCATATACAGTCAATGATACATACATTGATGAATGGTGGCAAAAAGTTCTGTGAAGGAAAATAATTGTCTATATGTAGAGGTTTTTTCTTCTGTCTGAAGATATGTATTCAGCTGGTAGAGTGGATACCTCAGAAGGAGAAAAGACGTAGAAAAAACGTAGTGCAACACTGTATGTTCACCATAAACAATATACATATATTGTAAAGAGAGAGCAGAAAAAAAGACTCACATTCTTCGAGAGCTTCCAGCCCTCATATGTTCGCTTTCCAGGTTGTTAATAGGCCAACTGGTTTGCCTGCAGACTCACAATTCAGAGCTCCATAAGTCGCATGGATCACCTCCGGCACCTCAGTATTGAAGGAAGAGGCAGCAACCACCAGGAAAGTAAACCAAATGGAATGAAAATATTTTTTATTTAAAAATATTTTTTTTATTTTTTTTATTTTTAAATATTTTTTATTTATCCCAAAGGGATCAATCTAGTGGATTAAAATAGAGGGAAGCCAGAGGCTAAACGCGTTTCGCGCCGCTAAGGGCGCTTCTTAAGTAGCAGGTATAGTGAAAAAGAAAGGAAAAAGGACAAATGTCCTTTTTCCTTTCTTTTTCACTATACCTGCTACTGAAGAAGCGCCCTTAGCGGCGCGAAACGCGTTTAGCCTCTGGCTTCCCTCTATTTTAATCCACAAGATTGATCCCTTTGGGATAAATAAAAAATATTTAAAAAAAATATATATTTTTAAATAAAAAATATTTTCATTCCATTTGGTTTACTTTCCTGGTGGTTGCTGCCTCTTCCTTCAATACTGAGGTGCCGGAGGTGATCCATGCGACTTATGGAGCTCTGAATTGTGAGTCTGCAGGCAAACCAGTTGGCCTATTAACAACCTGGAAAGCGAACATATGAGGGCTGGAAGCTCTCGAAGAATGTGAGTCTTTTTTTCTGCTATCTCTTTACAATATATGTATATTGTTTATGGTGAACATACAGTGTTGCACTACGTTTTTTCTACGTCTTTTCTCCTTCTGAGGTATCCACTCTACCAGCTGAATACATATCTTCAGACAGAAGAAAGAACCTCTACATATAGACAATTATTTTCCTTCACAGAACTTTTTGCCACCATTCATCAATGTATGTATCATTGACTGTATATGCCATATGGTTTAGCGGTTAACCTATCTGGTATTCCGTGACCACTTTACCAACGTATATACCTCTCCCTCCATTCCTCCCTGTGTTTATTTCCCTTGAGAACGTGAAGACGCGCTGCCTGTTTGTATGGTTTTTGTTTATGGTCAATCGGTGATATTGGGAAGATATCTCCGACAGGCTTCTATAGCGATCTCCATAGATCTCCTCCCCTACTTGTAAGCGCACTATCCCCCCTGTCTCTCTCACATACAATATTGAGAGCACTCAACCCGAACATGCATCTAACGAGTTAAAAACACCCGACTAATTGATGCTTTAGTTAGAAAATCTGGTCATTCATGGCATAATCCTGGTGTCAATGATGTACATTGATATTATGGCACGCATATGGAATTTATAATCCTATTTTCTAACTAAACCCTCGTCAATTTCTAACCAAAGTCAGCCGTTTTTACATTTGTGGATGCATGTTTGGGTAGAAGGCTCTGAATTGTGTGTGTATATATACAGAAATATATATTTAATGCACCATAGCTTTATGTATAAACACAAATATGTTTCGTTTGGGGATGGCACAAAATCGATACAGTTAATCAAATTCCTCTTAAACCTAGTCTTACTACAGTGACTAGTTTGCTAATAGATTTTCATCTTTTAAATTCTTTTTTTCGTACCTTTCTCACTGTGTACAGATGGTTGTTTGAAACCCTATCTCCTTTGAGGCACCGAAGCAAAAATGCCAATTAATTCCTCCTTCTGGCATACTTTGCCTTTTTTTTTATTCATTTAATGTTCTATATCTCTGTTTTCCTTTCTTACCCATGTCTTTTGTTCTCCTTTTTGTGTAGTAAATATTGTCTTGCAGAGAGCTGTTTGTGTAATATATGTCCTTTGTGGGTCATTCTGGGTTCATCGGTGTGGAAGATGCATGTCGAGTGTAGAAATACTGCACATGGTGCTGAAGGTAGAATAAAATGCATACTTAAGCAGTAGGGAACATTAAAATCATGTTCTGTTGGCAGTGATTCTAAACTGCCACAAGTGTACATAACCCTAGAGCTTAGTAGCTTTGCAATTCAGAATATAAGACTCTCTGATTTAAGAACCAAGTAAACACTTAAACTAAGACATGGGAGAGAAAGCCGCACAAACGCTGAAAGTACGTGCTAATGGCATATACTCAGCAGCACTGCCAATTTTTTTTTTTTTTGTGTGTCTCTCATAGAAGATACGTTTTCTTTTTAATCCAGAATTCGGAAGAATGTGGCAATAATTAGCAGCCGTTTTTGGCTGGGGTATAGTGCTAGACATGGTCTCACGAGAATACAAAGCCAAGGTAAATAGGCTTCTCTGATTAAAAGATTAGGTTAAATTCTTTAAAGCAACAAATAGGATTTTTTAAACTCAGCTTTTTGCTATTTAGAGGCTGTTTGTGGCATGGTTCTCAACCGGTTACAAAGTCGGGCAAATTAGTTAATCTAGCGCCCAATTTTAACATCTTGCAGATTGATAGGGGAAAAAATAATGAAGAAGCGGACAATATTTTTTTTTATAATCAAAATATCAGATTGTGATGGAGCGACTGTACCCTTGCTTGGTACCTCCGTCCGCAGACTCTCTTCCATGTAACAGTCTCCAGAGCAATCTTTCCGAACAGCTCCCCAAAACTTTAACCGCAGCTTAAGGCCCCGTTCATACCTGGGCGTTTTACAGCACGTTCCTGTGCGCTGTAAAACGCCTAAACACGGAAATCCCATGATTTCCCATGGGGCCCGGTCACACCTGGGTGTTTTACAGCACGTAGGAACACGCTGTAAAACGTCCTACGCCCAAAGAAGTACAGGAGCTTCTTTGGGGCGTATTGCAGCGCATTCACAGCCATAGACTGCAGCGTGAACGCGCTGCAAAGCGCGTTTTTTACATTTGCGCGACAAAAAACACATAGGTGTGAACCCAGCCTTAAAGAATGAGGCTCACCTTTGGAAATCAAACGGCAGAATGCTAGTTCATTCACCTAGACACAGAAACGCAGTCAAGAACCAACCCCCTTCATGAATACAACCAAACAGATAACTTCTCAGATAAAGTAACTGCACAGGACCTTCGGACAATGGGATTTCCTGGGAGGCGAAAGGGAAGGGAGAAAGAAAGGTAAAACAAAAGGAATTTCTTATAGAGAATGTGCACAATAGAGAGAGCAGGTACTAATACAGAGATAGGATACATAATAGAGGGAATGTACACCATATACACAACAGGAGACTCTACAATAAATACACAAGGGAATAACACACAGACCTCAGTAATCTTGAGTTAACTGGCAGATATTTTTAAAAGGTCCACCAATTCCCCAATAGTCTCTTTCACGGGCCATAGTCGCTGGGCAGGAGGATAGCCCCCAGCCCCCTCCAGATGCCCCAGTGACTGTAGGTTCCATCACATAGATGATTTAATCAACCATAACTGGTTGAGCCATACCCCCAGACCGGGTGAGAGAAATGGTGGCGGGGTCGGAATCCTGCTCTCTCCCACCTGCACCTACCAGCATCTCCCTCCACCCCCATCCCTCTCCTTCGAGACACACTGCATCCGCCTGTTCTCTCCTCTGGCTCTCAGGGTGGCAGTCATCTACCGCCCACCGGGACCAACCTCCCAGTTCTTTGACCACTTTGCTACCTGGCTTTCTCACTTCCTGTCTTCTAATCTTCCATGCCTAATTCTCGGGGACTTCAACATTCCCATTGACGATCCTTCCGCCCCTGCTGCCGCCAAACTTCTTTCACTCACGTCCTCCCTTGGACTCACACAATCCTCCCTCCTCCCTACCCACCGCGATGGTCACGCTATTGACCTTGTCTTTTCCAACCTCTGCTCCATTTCTGAGTTCAAATGTCGCCCTTTCCCCATCTCTGACCACCACCTTCTCTCTTTCAACCTATCTGGACTTCCTAAACACCCTGCTCCCCCACCCCGCACACACACTCGCAGAAATCTACATGCTGTGGACCCCCATCAATTCTCCAACCTACTTCACCACCTCCCTCATACCTCATCCTTCACCTGCCCTGATGCTGCCACTAATCACTACAACACTACGCTTATCTCTGCTCTAGACACTCTTGCTCCTCTTCGACTCTGTAAGACCCCACGCCGCCAGCTTCAGCCCTGGCACACCCTCCAGACTCGCTACCTGCAAAGATGCTCCCGCACTGCAGAGCGTGCCTGGAGGAAATCCCGCTCTGAAGCTGATTTTGTTCACTTCAAGATTATTCTCCGGTCATACACCTCTGCCCTCCACTTGGCCAAACAATCCTTCTTCTCATCTCTTACATCTACGCTGTCCTCCAACCCTAAACGGCTCTGGTCCACCTTCATCACCCTCCTCTACCCACCTGCACCTCCCCCCACAGCTGCCTTCAGCGCTCAAGACCTGGCAAACTACTTCCTCAGTAAAACTTTAACTATCAGAAGCAACATCCCAACACAAGATAGTTATCTGCCACCTCCACTCCCAGAGGTCCCCTCTGCCACCCTCTGCCGCTTCCTCCCAGCCACTGAGGAGGAAGTCAATTCCTTATAGTCCTCCTCACATCTCACCACGTGCCCGCTCGACCCCATTCCCTCACATCGAATTCCTCCCCTCTCCTCCCTCACCCCTGCTCTCACACACATCTTCAACCTATCTCTCTCCACTGGCTCCTTTCCATCCGCCTTCAAACATGCGCTAGTTACCCCTTTACTAAAGAAACCATCCCTAGATCCCAACTCTCCATCCAACTACCGCCCTGTATCCCTGCTTCCCTTCACATCAAAGCTCTTAGAAAAACTAGTCTTCAACCGCCTCTCCCTCTTCCTGTCCTCAAATTCCCTACTTGACCCCCTGCAATCTGGCTTCCGTCCCCTACACTCAACTGAAACTGCCCTCACCAAAGTCACCAACGACCTCCTACCAACGACCTCCTAACTGCTAAAAAACACGGCCACTATTCTATTCTCATCCTGCTTGACCTCTCGGCTGCTTTTGACACTGCTGACCACCCCCTCCTTCTACAGACCCTCAACTCTCTGGGTCTCGGTGACACTGCACTTGCTTGGGTTGACTCCTATTTATCCAACAGGTCCTTCTGTGTGTCCTTTGCTGGTAACTCCTCCTCCTCCTTGCCTCTATCTGTTGGTGTACCTCAAGGCTCTGTCCTTGGTCCTCTGCTCTTTTCCATCTACACCTCCTCCCTGGGAAAAATCATCAACAGCTTTGGCTTTAATTACCACCTCTACGCTGATGACACTCAGATCTACCTCTCTACCCCTGATCTCTCTCCCCCTGTCCTTTCAAAAGTCAGTGACTGTTTATCTGGCATCTCCTCCTGGATGGCCTCCCACCACCTAAAGATCAACATGTCAAAGACTGAACTCCTACTTATTCCTCCCTCCAATGCCTCCCCACCTCCTGACTTCTCTATCATGGTGGAGGGTATCACCATCTCCCCATCAAACCAAGTTCGCTGTCTTGGAGTTACACTTGACTCTGCTCTTTCCTTCATCCCCCACATCAAGTCTCTTTCCTCCTCCTGCCGATACCAAATGCGTAATATTTCCAGAATTCGGCCATTTCTTACCGCTGTCACCACAAAACAACTCCTACACGCCCTGGTAATCTCCCGACTCGACTATTGCAATAATCTCTTAACTGGCCTCCCTCTGTCCTGCCTCTCCCCCCTACAATCCATCCTGAACGCCTCCGCCAGGCTAATTCACCTCACCCGCCGCTCTGTCTCTGCCGCTCCCCTCTGCGAGTCCCTTCACTGGCTCCCCATCCACTGCAGAATTAAGTTCAAAATCCTTATCCTTACCTACAAAACCCTCACTAACTCAGCTCCCCACTACCTGTCCTCACTAATCACCAAATACACCCCAGCCCGCTCCCTAAGGTCAAACAGTGACCTGCGCCTAGCTTCTCCCCGCATCACCTCTTCCCATGATAGACTGCAGGATTTCTCACGCGCAGCCCCCACTCTCTGGAACGCTCTCCCTCGTACTGTCAGACTTTCCCCTAACTTCTCTTCCTTCAAACGCTCCCTTAAAACATTCCTATTTAGGGAAGCCTACCACCCAACTCACTGACGCAACCATCAATCACTCTCACCTTACAGTCCTCTCCTTCTGTTTCCAACCCCAACCCTCCTAGATTGTGAGTTCCTACGGGAATAGGGCCCTCATCTCCTCCTGTACTGTTTGTCAAATGTTGTTCAATGTATTGTAACCCTGTCTATACTGTGCTTATTGTACAGCGCTGCGGAATATGCTGGCGCTTTATAAATAAAGAATAATAATAATGATCATGTCTTTGTAAAAAGAAGGCTGCTAAAAAGCATATTGGCGTCAGATACAACATAATAGATTGCAAATCATTGGCTGTATTAGGGATGTACCGATAACGGTTACAGTTACAAGTATTTATAAAGCACCAACAAGATCTGTAGCGCTGTACAATGGGTGAGACAGAATAACAGATATGCATCAGAGTTAAACACACAAAACAGTAGGAGAGAGGACCCTGCTTGAGAGCTACCGGTACTTTTTTCAGGTACTCGCCGATACCAATTACCGATACTTTTCTTTAATGTCATGCGACAGTGTACCAATAAATAATTTAAGATTTTGCTTAAAGCCTGTCCAATTTCTGGAAGTATTGAATGGTATGGCCAGATCCACCATTCACCAACCACCCATGCCTTGTCACACTTACACCTCAGACATAAACATCACACCCAGGCACACTGACCCCAAACCACACGCTCAGACACCCACACCTCTGACACAAGATGGCTTTGACTAGTTGCATAAACCTGATCTCTGCTTAAAAAAGCCATCTAGTATGGTATGGCATGGCATTGCATTGATTTAACCCCTTAGTGACCGGGCGGTTTTACACAAATCCGTCTTTTAGTGACCGCTGCTGTTTTTACGTTTCTGCGCTGTTAGTGTTTAGGTCAAATTTTCCTCTTACTCGTTTATTCAACCCACACATATTATACACCCTTTTTCCCGCCATTAAATGGACTTTCTAGAAATACCATTATTTCCATCATATCGAATAATTTACTATATAAAAAAAAAAATGAAATATGAGGAAAAAAATGGTAAAAACACACTTTTTTGTAATTTAATCCCCAAAATCTACAACCACCCAAAACGACCCCGGCTAAATAGGTTCAAAATTTTGTCCCGAGACTAGAAATACCCAATTTTTACATGCGTTTGCTTTTTAACCCCTTCACTGCTGAGACAGTTCACCTATGTGCGCTGCGCTCATTCTGACCATTTTGTGCTAATTATTTTTAGATGACAGCCTAGGTCCTATTTAATTAAACCCCCCACAGACAAAAAACTTTTAAAAAAAAACATTTTTTTATTTTATTTAATTTATTTTTAAAAAATTTTTTTGGATCGGGAGATAAAGGGATCCTTAGGATCCCCTTATCTCTACATGGCAGCTAGATGGTTAACTGGCCCACTGACATCCTCACACATATGGTGAGGTTGTCAGTGGGTGGGGGGGGACCTGGAGGCTTGGCTGACATTCAAGATGTCAGCCCCCCTCCTGGTTTGAATCGCGTTTTGGCGCCAATTGGCGCCGCAACGTGATCCGGCGGCGAAACGGTTAATGCCATACACATCTGGAAAGGGCAGGCTCTCCCCTCTCCAGTGGTGCAAACGGCATCTCCCTAGCTTCAATGGTTGGGGAGATAGAGGGCTCTGAAGGAGCCCCCCCTCCCCTCCATTGAAATCCATGGGGACGCCTGCTGATGACGTCACCACGCAGCGTGGCGACGTCATCAGCCTCGCCTGCCCATGTAAATCACATGGGCAGGCTTCCTCCCTGCCAGGTCGCCGTGGGATCCAGCGAGGGAGGTGAGTATCGGGCGGGAGGGGGATTAGGCGCCGCTGACGTACCCTGTACGTCCGCGGGTCTAAGGGAGACCCGAGGACAAGACGTACAGGGTACGTCAGCGGCCCTTAAGGGGTTAAGAGTTCTGTGTAAAAACAGACACAGGATGCATTAAAAGTGAGACAGAGGTTGTCATGGAGCTGATGTAACGCTCCATGCTTCAAACCCCAAGAGACTTTATGTTCATTTATATCGTGTGATTTTAGATATATTTTACATCGTTTGGTTTTTGTTTAATTTAGTTTAGTGTAAAATGCCATAGCTTTGGTTTTAAAAATACTTATTCCTGTAGGTAAATGTGTTTTTGTGTATACAGTAAACAAGCTTTACTGCTGTGTAATTTATACACCAGGGCTTTTCCCATTATCTAGCTGCATGTTTAATTCAAGGAATCTCTGATAGTGTGTGTTTAATCTGATGTATTAGAACAATGGATATACAAATGTTGTGTGAGCAGAAGGCTAAAGAATGTAAAGAATGTTTTAAATAACTGACATAATGTAATTAGTATGGGTAGGACGAGGTGCGTCATTTTATGCAAATTATGACTGTTGGATTTCAGCATAAATGGTGGCGTTTTGTTCATTAAAAAGTCAGAGAACTCTCAGCGCTCAGAGAGAATCCTGTTTTAAAGCATACAGCCGCGCCTGGTGTCTATTTCAACGACGCTACACTATCACCCTCAGAAGGTACCGAGCGGCCTTCTGGAGATTCCTAACGGCTCCAGGGCAGAGGAACAGAAGCAGGCGGATCAAGCTGCTCGAGGCGCTGAGGACCGTGCTCCCAGTAGCCGGGCTGACCGCAACGAAGGGGTGTCTGGAGAGTCAGGACAGATGGAAGGGAACGGTTCCATCACAGAGGTCATTTGCATATCCTCCCCAGTAGGGTTGCACCGATACTAGTATCGATATCGGTGCCGATACCGGGTACTGCAGGAGTACTTGGTACTCGTGCAGTACCCCCGATATTTTTTTCCGATACTGGATGCCGGCATTGAGCCGGCTTGCCGGCATCAGAGGGGCTGGGGCGGCTGTCCGAATGCTCCATCGGCATTCGGACATGCCCTGCAGCTGCTCTCCGCATTGTTTATACTTACCTTCCTTTAGCGCCGCCGGGAAAGTCTTCGCGCGCGGAAGGTCCCCAGCCGCGACCACGTGGGACCATGTGATCGCGGCTGGGGTCCTTCCAACAAGCGCACGCGCGGGAACTTTCCCGGCGTCGCTAAGGAAGGTAAGTATAAACAAAGTGAGGAGAGCAGCTGCAGGGCCTGTCCGAATGCCGATAGAGCATTCGGACAGGCCCTGCAGCTGCTCTCCGCTCATACTTACCTTCCTGAGCGACGCCGGGAAATTTTCCGCGCATGCGCTCGTTGGAAGGACCCCAGCCGCGATCACATGCGTGGTTGCGGCTGGGGACCTTCCAAGGAGTGCGCGCACGCGCAAAGACTTTCCCGGCGACGCTAAAGGAAGGTAAGTATGAGCGGAGGGGGGAGGGGGGCAAATCCATGTGCTGGGGGGCAGTATCCACGAGCTGGGGGGCATTGTCCACGCTGGGGCCATATCCACGAGCTGGGGGGCATTATCCATGAGCTGGGGGGCATTATCCATGAGCTGGGGGGCAAATCCATGAGCTGGGGGACAATATCCATGAGCTGGGGGCAATATCCATGAGCTGGGGCAATATCCATGAGCTGGGGCAATATCCATGAGCTGGGGCAAAATATCCATGAGCTGGGGGGCAGTATCCATGAGCTGGGGGGCAAATCCATGAGCTGGGGGGCAAATCCATGAGCTGCGGGGCAAAATCCATGAGCTGGGGGGCAATATCCATGAGCTGGGGCGCAAATCCATGAACTGGGGGGCATATCCATGAGCTGGGGGCAATATCCATGAGCTGGGGCAATATCCATGAGCTGGGGGGGGCATATCTATGAGACCTGGGGGCTTTATATGAGGTCTGTTCTTATTGGAAAGCGTCACGTGACATAAAATAAAAGTATTGGTACTTGGTATCGGTGAGTACTTGAACAAAAGTATCGGTACTCGTACTCGGTCTTAAAAAAGTGGTATCGGTGCATCCCTACTCCCCAGAGTTCCTTGCTGCATATAGGGAATGTAGCACAGGGGCTCTGGGATGCAGTTCTTTGAATTGCTGTGATGTACAGATGGATTCTGCAATAATAAACATAACCATTATAACGTGGAGGCTTTTATCTTACTTTTTGTCCTCCACCACAACCGTTTTTATGTGTGTGTGTCTCAAAACCAGGGAGAGAGCACTCCAGTCAAACTCTCTCTCCCTGGTTTTGTTTGTATTTCATTTTGAGTTGCGCCCACACTGAATGCTTAGTTTAGGTTGAGTGCTACCACCCCCCCCCCCACATGTGTTTTGTGTATGTATATATATATATATATATCTCTATCATTACTTATTTGGGTTGTGGTGGAGGGCAAAAAATGAGCTAAAAAGCCTCCACACAATAACCAATAAGGGGCACCATTACAATCCTGAGTGTTAAGGTTAGCCCTGGTGGCTCTAGTGGGGGCGCACCATATTACAATCCAAACGCTAACAGGTTAAAAAACCTGTTAGCGATTGGTATCTTTCGCTTTTCATCGTGAGGTTACTGTACTTTGCACTCCCCATGTTAAGTATAGGGAACGCAAAAAGTTAATTAGCGTAAGTATTACAATATACGACCGCTAATTACCGTCTGGCTGCAGTTACATGAAAGTTAACCACGGCCTAGACCTGGTGCTAACGGATTCCGTTGCTGCTGACCTTCACAGTTTGGATTCATGTTTCCTACATATTTTTCTGTTAATCTGTATATTTGTGTTTTTTTTTTAATATCTTGCATTGTATTACTTTGTATTTCTGTAACTGTAACACTTCAATGTTATTGAACCCAGGACATGCTTGAAAACGAGAGAAATCTCAATGTATCCTTCCTGGTAAAATCCTTTATAAATAAATAAATAAATGTTGTGTATTTGTAACGTTGCTACGCTCTGTTGAGTGTTTCTAACCCTGTCTGGTTTTGTCTCTAGTTAGATGTATCACAGAGATAGGGGATGACAGTGAGCCGTCCTTTAACCAGGGTGGTAAATCATACATGTGGTTTTCTCTACAGGATTGGGTGCAGCTATGGTCTTTACCATATGACCACGGAAGTGATGAACAAGCTTTGCCGCGACTTGGTTTGGAATGGTTAATCCCTTTGTGGGTAGATAGAGACCCAGAGGTGAGTAAAGAAAAAATAAAGTAATCTATATATATTTCCACTTTTCTTTTAAATGGCCATTAAATGGCCTTGCAAGAAAAAGCAGGGTTTAAGCTCAAACCACCACGCATTTCAACTTAAAGGGGCATTTTATATTTTAGAAGCCGTTTTTATTAAATCCAGTCTGGGAAAAGAAACAATTTAGCAATTGAACCTATGTACTTATTTTCTACCTATTCTGCAGCCTTGAGGATATTTCACACAGTACTTGGCTTCCTGCTCCTTATCTTCGTTGTTTACAGAGAGGGGTCGGAGTTTGTGCTGCTCTGTGCATGAAAGAGCATTGATATCATTCTATGGCGGAAAGAGACAGAAAGCTCTATAAACCAGTGTTTTCCAACCCTGCCCTTAGGGCCCACTAGCAGGTCTGGTTTGCCAGATATCTGAAACACAGCGCAGGTGATATCATTTGACGCTCAGTGATTGCAGGATTCGGTCTGCATATACCCAAGGTAATCCTTTAAATTTGGCCTGTTCTAAACCATTAAAGCTCCGGTCACACTGTGCGATTTGAAAATCGCGCGATTTTCATATTCGCGACATGGTGCGATAATGTCGCGCGACGTCACTGTTTTGTGTGATTTTTTGCAAAGCACCACCAATACAAATCGCAGATAGCAAATCGCAAAAAAAGGGTCATGTACCTGCGACATGCTTCTGCGACGCGCGACGTCACGCGGCAAGATGTGAACAGCTCCATTGAAATGCATCGGAGAAGCTACACAGCGCGAACGTCGGGGCAAAATCCACGCGATAAATCGCACAGTGTGAACAGGGCCTAAGGCTGTAGCTTCTCCAGTGCATTTCAATGGAGCTGTTCACATCTTGCCGTGCGACGTCGCAGGTACATGACCCTTTTTTGCGATTTGCTATCTGCGATTTGTGTTGGTGGTGCTTTGCAAAAATCGCACAAAACAGTGATGTCGCGCGACATTATCGCACCATGTCGCGAATATGAAAATCGCGCGGAAAGTCGCACGATTTTCAAATCGCACAGTGTGAACGGGGCCTAAATATTCCTTTTTTTTTATTATTAAAGCTAGAAAAGGTAAAACTGTTATTTTGCAAGACTTTAAATGTGAAATGGAACCATAATTCAATTGGTAGTAGATACAACATATTTGTGGTACAATTGAAGTCTTCTAGAGTATCCCTTTAAATGTTCGTTTTCATGCGTTGTGACCGTGTGATTAGGGGCAGTGTGGTAGACCACATGTTCATCAGCAGGCGGATGGAGGACTCCCTTTTCCCTTAAAGGGTTAACCAACAGCCAGTGCAAAGTTAAGTCTGCCCTGCCCTTTATAGGAGATGTTCTTCCCTTTGAGAGGGCAGTCTTGGTGCAGAAGGACAAGGGAGCTTAGTCCTGAACCCAGAAGGGAAGGTATATTATGTTATTTTTACAGGTTGGCAAGCGGTTTAGCCGCCCAACATGTCAGATAGGTACTCCGGTATGTTTAGTTAGACTCCGCATCCAGGAGTAGGTGTCTGTTTTGTATTTGATTCTTTTCTGTTCACATTATACCCTGCAATGGCTGCACAATAAAACGAAACCGAAGCACTGTTATTTGTGTCCAGTGGCTATATCACAGTGTGTAGTAGATCAGGCTTTCCTAGCAGAGACTGCACATTTCATGCCTGTGCAATTGTTACCATAGTGTAAAAGTGGCACATATTCCACTATTGTAGAACTAGAATTTGTTCTAGTACTGCTGTCCTCTTATGGCATTTCTATAGCTGACCACCACTGAGAAGGAGAAACAGTTGACCATGCTTGGACTTAGAAATACAGCAGAGTTTATTTTTAATTTATTTTAATCTTTTGATGCTCAGATCACCCCAATTATTGCTCCAGTAGCGGTTGATCTGGGTTTGGGACCGCGAAATTGTCTGTTACACAGATGATAATTCTACTTTGAAGTATTTAAGACTTATTGTTTACTGCGTTGCTGAGGCTCAATTCCTTTGTTACATTTACCCCTCAGGGCCCAGTTCTGCAGTGTTATTGCAGTCGGATGTTGACAAAATGACGCACTGCTGAAACTTGTGAGACTGACTGAGCAGAGACTCGCTGTTCAATGTGTCTAGAGGCCAGATTGTATTAATTGGAGACATATATACAGTATTAATGGCATTCTTTTGCAAGAACTCCGCAGACAATAATACGACAACTGACTAAAAAGACTATCTCCAAATAAGAGATAAATAATACAAACCGAATATAATCTGTTTGTGTACATCTTAATTAATTTACCCAGTATTATGAAGGATCACTAAGTACGAACATTTAAGATGATTAAAATGTTATAAACTAAAAATATAAACACAAAAAAACATAGGGAGCATTGTCCTTTATTGACTTTCTCCTCCTCACCATGTTGCGAATTAATTAAGGCTGGTTTAGCAGCAAGTTCAGATTCAAGAACGGAATTTAATGACTATTAAATTATATTGGGTTATTTTATGAGGAATTTTGAAGGAAACGTTTATTCTGTGGAAATGAGGTAAACACGGGAGCATAAATAATTTATTGCTCTACAGACAGAATTCTTGAAGCAACCTTAAAAAGAAAGAAAATAGAAAATACCATTAAATTGTATTAGGCACACGTTTTGGGGCCGAAAATTGGATCTTTCTTTGAAATGCCATTTACTTCCAACACTAGGTTTTAAGCAGTTTTTTAAAAAAAAAAAAAAAATGATGTGATAGATCTCTGATGTGTCACTTCTCTTCTTTTATTTTTATTTTTTTTCCCCAACGGAGCTGAATGCTAGAACAAGGAGAGTGTGCATCTTTAATTTACTTAGTAATTAAATGTCATTGACTTGTTTCTGACCCTTCACAGTATGATCAACAGCAGTGAACATCTGCTTAAAGATTCCTCTGTATTTTTAAAAGCTCTCTGAATTTAAAGTTGCAGTGTTATCGATTTTACGTTCTTCGGGGGCACATCCAATATTGCAAATGCATTTATACATAGTTCATGAAGCTGGAAGGAAAAAAAAAACACTAAAACATATTGCTTACTTTTAGAAAGGTGAAATAAAATAGATTTTATGTTTTAAACCTTAGGTTTCCTTATGATAGACTTTTCTCTACATGGCTTTCCTTCTAGAACGGGGTCACATGAGCGCACGGAGTGTGTCCGTAGTGTTCCCTCCTCCCAGTGTCCATTGTAGCATTATGCCGGCTCAACTGGTTGGGCCACACGGTGTAACGTGCGTAATCGTATCGCACATTAAACCAGGCGTGCTGAAATCCTCACGGTCTACTCACTACAGTGGATATTGCCCAGGTCTACAAAGCTCAATCCTCCATAACGTGCACTCAGTGTGGTTGCCACACGGGCGTCCGAGCAGAAAGAACGTCTGATCTCATGAATGTTCCCTCCACGCTCGTGCGACCCCAGCCTTAGGGCTCTATTGCTTGTGTTGTATTAGAGCAGAGGCTGTATTCCCGTCAACCTATAATAGGTAAAGTCAGTGTGAGCTGATAACCCTTAGCGACTCCTTTTGTACCGGCTTTATTATGATTGAGTTGATATGTTAGCTGGTCGACTGATCTCCTAAGGCAGGGGTCAGTAACCTTGGCTCCCTGATGGTTTGGGAACTACATCTCCCAAGATGCTCAATCACCCATTAGACTGACTGAGGCAAATGGGAAATGTAGTTCCCAAAACATCAGGGAGCCGAGGTTGCTGACACCTGTCCTAAGGAAACTGCTAAATGATGCAGCGGCAGGGAGTCTGCTGCCATCTCCTCAGTGATGACCTACGCTTCAGTGGTGCACAGGAACAGCGGAAGGGCACTTGTAACTATTTTTCTGCTCTCCCTTTCCTTCCTCATATGGCCAGAGGAGACAACGGATCATTCCATCCTCTGCATAATGGGCTCCAGGGGTAATTGGGTGATTTATTTATTTTTTATTTTATTTTTATTTTTTTTCTTGCATTTTTTATTTTGTTTTGAGAAAGGATTTTACCAGGAAAGATACATTGAGATTTCTCTCGTTTTCAAGTATGTCCTGGCGAGTGTGTACCGGTAGGTGTCATGCCCAAGGACACGTACTGTAGAGGTGCTCTTGCTGGTATTCGAACCTGTGTCTCCAGTCTCTCTCCACGGTTGTAGAGCAGTGATGTTACCTCTACTCCACCCAGCCGGCACTTAAAAGTAAAGACTTGCTGAAGGGGTCCTAGTGGCGCAATTCGTTACTAAGATAGTTATATAATTAGTATTAAATACGTAATATAAACACTGATATGGGACCCAATATGGTGTCTCCGCAAGTTCTAAGTTCTGTTGATATTAAAACACTGTTGATATATAAATACAACACAAATTGTGTATACAAGATAATAAAGTGCTGGTGGCAAATCTCTCTCTGTGGAAAGTGCAAGCATTCGATGTACAGTGTACATTCAAAGTAACTTTCCTGCTATACAAATACAACTCAATTTGGCAGCCAATTGCAGAGTAAAATGTCTATGGCAAATAATTACAGAAAGGAATGCTATGCAATACAACAGTAAATAAGACCATCTAAAATATACGATCTATATTAAATAGACGGTGAATCCCAGTGTTCACTATGGGATATATGCACAGTCTAAATGACTTGTAATAAAGTGCAACCGTGAGTAGATAATGCCAAGAATGCGCAAAGTGCAAAACAGTGCATATATTGTAGTGATAGCTGAAATAATTGAGTTTCCAATAATAGGCGGATACACATAAAAAGTGCAAATAGTTCAAAAATTACAATAAATAAGTCCTTGAGGAACAACTGCGAAACAGTCCTAAAAAATTACTGCCGTGGCAGTAAATAGTGCACGAAAAAGTGCTGTTAGTGATATACAGTTGTGTTAAAAATTATTCAACCCCCATTGAAATTGAGTGTTTTGGCCAGTTTGACATTGATTTTGATCATTCAGTCATCTTGCTTACAATTAAATCAAAGAGGCACGTGTAGGTCAGACAAATATAACATAACATTTATAATGAAATAACCACAAATGTCTTTTCTGTGCTCACATCATTATCAGTTTTATTCAACCCCCAAGTGACATTCAATCTTAGTACTTAGTACAACATCCTTTTACAGTTATAACAGCTTTTAGGCTAGGGTCAGACGAAAGCATTTTTCCCCGCGAACGTGAAAAAGTGCGTCCGAACGCATTGACGTATTTTTTCACGGAATGCACAAAAACGGTCAGACGACGCGCATTTTCGGGCGTGATTTTGTACAGATCGTCAATAAAACTCTTTTTGCGTCTGGACATTAGCAGCGTCTGACATCTCCTAATCACGCAAACACGCCGCTATGCCGCAGCTGCGCACTCAGTACGTCAGTACTAGCGGTTCAGCTTTCTCAAAAAAATGCGTTCAAATTCCACTTGCGTTGCACGGCCGGACTTTTGTGCGGCCGTACATCGTATATTGGCCGTCATTGCCCGTCATCTGCTGATAGTGCGGCCGTAATTATGTGCGCCAGAACGCACGTTAAAAGTGCGCTGGTCTGACCCCAGTCTTAAACGTGAAGCATAGCTTGACACAAGTGTCTTGCAGCGATCTACGGGTATCTTCGCCCATTCGTCATGGGCAAAAGCCTCCAGTTCCGTCACATTCTTAGGCTTGCGTACTGCAACTGCTTTCTTTAAGTCCCACCAGAGGTTCTCAATCGGATTTAAGTCAGGTGACTGCGATGGCCACTCCAAAATGTTCCAGCCTTTAAGCTGCAACCATGCTCTAGTGGACTTGGAGGTATGCTTGGGATCATTGTCCTGTTGAAAGGTCCAACGTCTCCCAAGCCTCAGGTTTGTGACGGACTGCATCACATTATCATCCAATATCTCCTGGTACTGAAGAGAATTCATGGTACCTTGCACACGCTGAAGCTTCCCTGTACCTGCAGAAGTAAAACAGCCCCAAAGCATGATTGACCCCCCGCCATGCTTCACAGTAGGCAAGGTGTTCTTTTCTTCATAGGCCTTGTTCTTCCTCCTCCAAACATAGCGTTGATCCATGGGCCCAAACAGTTCTAATTTTGTTTCATCAGTCCACAGAACACTATCCCAAAACTTCTGTGGTTTGTCCACATGACTTTTGGCATACTGCAGTCGACTCTTCTTATTCTTTGGAGACAGCAAGGGGGTGCGCCTGGGAGTTCTGGCATGGAGGCCTTCATTACGCAGTGTGCGCCGTATTGTCTGAGCTGAAACTTCAGTATCCACATCTGACAAATCTTTTCTCAGTTCCTCAGCAGTCACACGGGGACTTTTCTCCACTCTATGCTTCAGGTAGCGCACAGCAGTCGACGTCAGCATCTTCTTTCTGCCACGACCAGGTAGCGTTTCAACAGTGCCCTTTGCCTTGAATTTGCGAATGATTCTTCCTATGGTCTCTCTTGGTATGTTTAACATCTTTGCAATCTTCTTATAGCCATTGCCCTTCCTGTGAAGAGTAATCCCCTCTTCTCTTGTCTTCCTGGACCATTCTCTTGACTTCACCATGTTTGTAACCACACCAGTAAATGTCTAGAAGGAGCTGAGTATCAGTCATTTTAAAGCTGCCTAATTGGTGCTTATTATGCTTTATTGCTGCTCCGTGACATCCACAGGTGTTTTCAATACCTGATTGAAAACACATGAATGAACCTCTGTTCTTCAGACTGGTAGTCTTTAAGGGGTTGAATAATTGTGTCAATGAAGAATTCACAAAAGAAACATTTACTACTGTTTTACAAAACCAATTGATGTCATTTTAGTTGCATATGGTTCTTTAAAAAGTCCTTGTAGGATTTCATTCTGAATACAATTACAAATGTACACTAAATTCCCTAAAACCCTTTACAGCATTGGGGGTTGAATAATTTTGAACACAACTGTATATTGTCTTTCACGGCCCTCACTCTTGTAGTCCAAGCATATGTAAGGGTCCTAATATGATAGCTTCTCCTTGAGGTCCTAGTGGGCTTACGGTCCTCAAAATAGGAGGAAGAAAAAGATGGAAAAAAGGTGAGTGCAATATTGCCTTAACAAACTGGCTAGTAATCACAGAAAAAGGGACACTTACACCTTCCAGAGCCTACTAAATCCAGGCTCTGGTTTGAAGTACACTGGGCCAAGTATAGAGTGGCCTCTTCCCTTCTTTTCTTTATCCTGGTCATCTCAAATACACAAGATGTGGAGAAACCTCGCTCCCATAGCGTAACTTGACTTGACTAGCGTAACTAGCGTAATTTGTACATGTAAGATAGATTTAGTCTCACTCACTGATGTTGGAGCCTTATGAATCCAGACTCCACTCCTTCGCATTCGGTACTTATTAATCGGTGAGTACCTTCACCTCTTTAACAGCTCATGGGTTCCTGGACAGGTGCAGAAAATGGATGAGGGTTATAGGGCCATGTATAGTTTACTGGGTGCCTAGTGTAAGTCAATGCAGAAACCAGAATGGCTGTGATAGGTTTAAAAAAGGGTTTTATTAGTTAAAAATACAAATTAAAACAGGAATGCATAAAAAAAAGGGGGGGGGTCCAGAACATAAGTGGATATGCGTTTCGGCACTTCCTGAGCCTTCTTCAGTCCTTACAGGTCTGTCAAATGGAAAGTAGGGGCATCTGAGGCAGTCCAAAGGTCTTCTTTTAAATAGCTGTTCAAATTAGAATGGTAAGGTACACTTTGTCAGCCATTTGCGGGTGCCGTGGTCACATGGTTTGTGCCGCGTCATCAGGGTACGCTGCGGCCATCTTGGGTGTCCGTTCCGGGACTAATTGTTTGCGTTCCACTGTGTTATCGGCGGCATCTCTGGCCGCAACTCAGCGGTAGCCCAGTAACACAATCGATTTAAACCCAGATAAAAACAGGAGTGACTGCACTCCTACCTATCATAGTGGAGAACACTAATTATAGATGGATATTATGAGCGACATAAAAATGTATATGACCTATATAAAAAGTGGTGTTAATCCTGTTCCTTGGCATAAGAAGTCATGTATTACATGAATCTCAGTAGATTTAAAGGCAAAAATCTTTTGTATAAAATGGATTAGGAATATCTATTTCTAATATTTCAAATGACATACACTAAATATTAGTGTCTTTCACAGCTGATCGTGCTATCAGTATGTCTATATATGTAACATATCAATTAAAAAGTGGGCATACAGCAGGACATTGCAGTGAACTGATAATTTAAACCCTTTGGGCAGTATTACAAAGCTGGTGCTAACTTAACCAGAGACTATAATGGCTCTGGTAAGTTTACAACAGCTCTGGTTATGTTAGCCCCAGATTTGTAATATAGCCCTTTAAGTACAGATTACGTGTATATTGGTTCTAGGTGAATTTTACTATTCAGCAAGTCTTCACATTTATATCGAACACATTTCTGTCGAGGTTTTTTGTCCTTCTCCCAGTTGGCTGCCTACCATAAACACACCACTTCATTTAAGACTAGCGCCTCCACTGTACACCTTTCTTTTTACCGGCACTTAAAAGTAAAACTCTTAACTCCAGGATACCCAAGCTGGTATTCTTTTTTTTTTTTTTTGGATTCCGGCTCAGGACGAGGATAGCTAGCGTCCTTGCAATCACCCGTTATTTTTTGGCTTGGCAACAACTAATACTTCCTATACAAAGTGTAAGTTTGTGGAATTGCAGCTTGAGCCATCAGTGAATAAGTGAGCGATTGAGTATAAGAGCCCCACTTCTTGATGGTTAGGTCAGAGTAGGACCCCTAAAGTTTTCAGTACATATCAGTAAGTTACTTTAAACCCAAAGCACACGGTGCTATTACAGTCTCGTCCTAATACCTGGATTGGTAGTCTGCCTGTAGGTGTGCATTTACACCTTTGGGTATTTCTCTACATTCTTGATTATTGCAGTTGTGTTCAATAACTGCTGCCTCCATAAACCTACTGCATGTCTTCTGTGTCACATGAGCTAGAGGAGACAATGTGATAATATGAACATATGTCACCATATAACATCTAACAGACAATGTTATTGGTTTCCTTGTAGAAATGTGCTTTAGACTTGCTGGTCATCACACCCATCTCCATCCATGGCAAATCCTCATAGCCATCAGTAAGGAAATAGAATAAAAATGATAATCTGATAGTTCAGATTAATTCCATGATCCAGTTGCCTACCAGAAGGCACCCATTATTAAATCTATTATCTCAATTATAAATGCAGTCATAAGGGCTGTGATGGATTGATCAAGAGTGAACCAAGGTCAATGACACAGCTGACTATAGCAAAGCTCAGCATAGCCACTGCCAATCCCAAGGATTTAAGCTAAATACAGGAAAAAGTTTATTTCATTTTTTTATTTGTTTTGCTTTAGCTTATTTTTTTAAAGGATTTTTCTATATTTTTTTCATATTTTAATAAGACGTAATCCACTAAATCCTGTATTTTTGAGTGTGATCTTAATCTGTGCTTTTTTTGGCCATTTCTAATGTTTCTATGACATCGTTTTAGGTCAGATTTACGAGCTTAGCCATTGGTTCGGCCTTGACAAGCCTTAAAGAAGGTTGCCTGATTTTGTCTGATAGCTGTCAGCACATCTCTGGAGGCTTATGGGGAACAGTGATCAATATCTTCCTTGATCAATGTGAATGTAGCATGGTGCGCCGAGAGGTAAGCTTGTTTAATTTGTGACATGCTTTTATTTGATTTTCAATAACAAAAATAACCAAAGGCAAGCAAGCTAACTTGCATATAAAAATCTAATCTTTATTAGAACTATACACTAAAAAATTAGGAAAGTGTGTACTACTTACATAAACAGAGCGCTACAAGTTTTTAGATTTAAGTTGGTGTGCTTTCATGTGGTTACTTGTGTTACTGATTTTGTGAGGAGCCTTGAGGGCAGGCCCTAATTTTGGTTAACACCCTATACTGTATGTTAGTGTTCAGTGTGCAGCACAACAATTGTTTTTTCATCTATTAGAATGCTTATGGTCATTGAATAGAGATGTAATGTATGCAGTTGCCCCGCAAACGCACCTTCATAAATTTACTACATTGTATAACTCATTCTGCCGCTTGGTGCTGCATTGTAACTACATGACCCACCATTGTGACATGTTAAAAGGGCTAGACTGGCCATCGCTGGAATCGAGACGCACCCTTTACCTTTCCAACCTGGTGTTTAAGAGGTTTTCTGGGAAGCTACCACCCTACCTGAATAGGCTGCTTCCCCCGGCAGTTCCCTCCTCCTATAACCTCAGATCCAGGACTGCACCTTACTTGCAATACCACAATACAAAAAGTAAAGTGGCTGAATCCTAATTTTCCTACAGAGCACTGCAAATATTTAATAACCTCCCAGACGCCATCAAATCTTCCCCCAGTCTAAAGTCACCAAAGAGATCTTTATTAACATACCTCTATACAGAATGCACCTGTAAATATGTGACCTAGTGAATATATTTCCTACATGTTTATTTTCTGTTAATCTGTATATTTGTGTTTTGTTTCTAATATCTTGCATTTTATTACTTTTGTATTTCTGTATCTACTGTAACATTTCAATGTTCCAGAACCCAGGACATACTTGAAATCGAGAGAAATCTCAATCTATCCTTCCTGGTAAAATACTTTATAAATAAATAAATACATTTTCATTCATCATTTAACCTCCCTGGTGGTATTCCCAAGTGTGACTCGGGGTTAAATTTCACTACCGCGAACGGTAACCCACTTGGGCTGGATGCATACTCACCTCATCCTGTGCTCCCTGGCTGTCGGTTGCTTCCTGGTAAGGCTCCCTGCGAGTCACACGATGCAGGGTGGCGGGACCAGACAGCAAACTTAAAAAAAATTGTTAAACATTGCACATTGGAATATAATGTATATGAACTGGCACTACAGGATAAGAAACGGACCATACATAGTCTCAACCTTGTTTTCTGACATTTCAGTGTTTTTTGTTGTATTTTATTGAATATAATTTATTTGCATTATTTTGGATAATTATTTTTGGGATAATAAATTATTATGTTGTGTTTCAAACTTTATCGGACTCAGTGTATTTACTATTTATTTTATTTATTTATTTACTAGGTGTAAAGCCTGCCCAGAGGGCAGTCTATTGATAAGTGTGGTGCGTTGTGCTTGGTTCGGTGCCATTTATTGTGCTGTGTTTGGCACTGTGCTCGGCTCTGTGGCGTTTATTGTGCTCGGCTCTGTGGCGTTTATTCTGTTTTGCTCGGCTCTGTGCTGGGCTCTGCACATCGGCTCTGTGCTCTGCTCCGTGCCGTATATTGTGCTCTGCTTTTTATTGTGCTCTGCGCCGTTTATTGTGTTGTGCTTGGTTCTGTGCTCGGCGCCGTTTATTGTGCTGTGATTGGCTGTGCCTTTTATTGTGCTGTGCTCTGTGCCGTATATTGTGCTGTGCTCGGCGCTGTGCCGTTTATTGTGCGTGGCTCTGTGGCGTCTATTGTGCTGTGCTTGGCTCTGTGGCGTTTATTGTGCTGTGCTGTGCTTGGCTCTGTGGCGTTTATTGTGCTCGGCTCTGTGGCGTTTATTGTGCTTGGCTCTGTGGCGTTTATTGTGCTTGGCTCTGTGGCGTTTATTGTTCTTGGCTCTGTGGCGTTTATTGTGCTTGGCTCTGTGGCGTTTATTGTGCTCGGCTCTGTGGCGTTTATTGTGCTCGGCTCTGTGGCGTTTATTCTGTTTTGCTCGGCTCTGTGCTGGGCTCTGCACATCGGCTCTGTGCTCTGCTCCGTGCCGTATATTGTGCTCTGCTTTTTATTGTGCTCTGCACCGTTTATTGTGTTGTGCTTGGTTCTGTGCTTTGTGCCGTTTATTGTGCTGTGCTTTGTGCCGTTTATTGTGCTGTGCTTTGTGCCGTATATTGTGCTGTGCTTGGCTCTGTGGCGTTTATTGTGCTCGGCTCTGTGGCGTTTATTGTGCTGTGCTTTGTGCCGTATATTGTGCTGTGCTTGGCTCTGTGGCGTTTATTGTGCTCGGCTCTGTGGCGTTTATTGTGCTTGGCTCTGTGGCGTTTATTGTGCTCGGCTCTGTGGCGTTTATTGTGCTCGGCTCTGTGGCGTTTATTGTGCTCGGCTCTGTGGCGTTTATTGTGCTCGGCTCTGTGGCGTTTATTGTGCTCGGCTCTGTGGCGTTTATTGTGCTCGGCTCTGTGGCGTTTATTGTGCTCGGCTCTGTGGCGTTTATTGTGCTCGGCTCTGTGGCGTTTATTGTGCTCGGCTCTGTGCCTTTAATGGGTTGTGCTCTGCTCTGTGCCATCTATTGTGCTCTGCTTGGCGCTCTGCTCTGTGCTCTGCACTCGGCGCTGGGCTGTGTTCAGGTACTGGGCTCAGGCGCTGGGCTCTGCTCAGGCGCTGGGCTCTGCTCAGGCGCTGGGCTCTGCTCAGGCGCTGGGCTCTGCTCAGGCGCTGGGCTCTGCTCAGGCGCTGGGCTCTGCTCAGGCGCTGGGCTCTGCTCAGGCGCTGGGCTCTGCTCAGGCGCTGGGCTCTGCTCAGGCGCTCGGGCTCAGGCGCTCGGGCTCTGCGCTCAGGCGCTGGGCTCTGCGCTCAGGCGCTGGGCTCTGCGCTCAGGCGCTGGGCTCTGCGCTCAGGCGCTGGGCTCGGGCGCTCGGGCTCTGCGCTCGGGCGCTGGGCTCTGCGCTCGGGCGCTGGGCTCTGCGCTCGGGCGCTGGGCTCTGCGCTCAGGCGCTGGGCTCTGCGCTCAGGCGCTGGGCTCTGCGCTCAGGCGCTGGGCTCAGGCGCTGGGCTCAGGCGCTTGGCTCTGCGCTCAGGCGCTGGGCTCTGCGCTCAGGCGCTGGGCTCAGGCGCTGGGCTCTGGCGCTCAGGCGCTGGGCTCTGGCGCTCAGGCGCTGGGCTCAGGCGCTGGGCTCAGGCGCTGGGCTCAGGCGCTGGGCTCTGGCGCTCAGGCGCTGGGCTCAGGCGCTGGGCTCTGCGCTCAGGCTGTTGCGGTTGGATGCACGCGCGCCACCTGCCGCAGCACGCCCAAAGCGTCCAACGGAGGTTGGATGCGCGCGCAGCAAACCTCCGTAGGACGCTTTGGGCGTGCTGCGGCGGGTGGCGCGCGTGCACCCAACCGCCACAGCACCCCGTGGGCTGCGCGCATGCGCAGTATATATATATATATATATATATATATATATATATATACACACACACACACTGTAACCCCATGTGGATATATATACACACACATATATGGTTTTTACAGTGTGTGTGTGTATGGCCGGCATCCAGGCTCAGGCGAGCCCCGGCTCGGCTGGGCCTCTAGGCCCAGGCCAAGCCGGGGGCTCGCCTTAGCCTGGATGCCGGCCACGCAATTAGCTCGGCCGGCATCCAAGCTTGGGCGAGCCCCCGGCTTGGCTGGGGCCTAGAGGCCCAGCCGAGCCGTGGACTCGCCCGAGCAGGCAATTCGGCCGGCCTCCATGCTTAGGTGAGTCCCCGGCTCGGCTGGGCCTCTAAGCCCAGGCCAAGCCGGGGGCTCGCCTAAGCTTGGATACCGGCCGAGCAAGCAGGGTGGGTGTGGAGAGCACATACTCACCTACATCGGCCCTCCAGCGATGGCAGTCTCGCTTCCAGTGTCCTCTCTCTGTTGGTCACCGGTATGACATCACAAAAGCCTTTGACCCAGGGTCAAAGGCTTTCGTGACGTCATACCGACGACCAACGGAGACAGAGAGGACGCTGGAAGCGGGACCGCCATCGCTGGAGGAGCTAAGGGCCAATGTAGGTGAGTATGTGTAGGCAACATCCTCCTACATTGGCCCTGAGCTCCAGCGGTGACCGTCCTCCGGCTGTCGCTGGCTGCTCGGCCGGCCTCTAGGCTTAGGCGAGTCCCCGGCTCGGCTGGGCCTGTAGGCCCGAGCCAAGCCGGGGGCTCGCCTGAGCCTGGAGGCCGGCTAGCAGCCAGCGACAGCCGGAGGAAGTCACCGCTGGAGCTCAGGGCCGATGTAGGGGAGTATGTTTTGGCAACTTCGGCCCTGAGCTCCAGCGGTGACCGTCCTCCGGCTGTCGCAGGCTGCTCGGCCGGCCTCCAGGCTCAGGCGAGCCCCCGGCTTGGCTTGGGCCTACAGGCCGAGCCGAGCCGGGGACTCGCCTAAGCCTAGAGGCCGGCTGAGCAGCCAGCGACAGCCGGAGGACGGTCACCGCTGGAGCTCAGGGCCGAAGTTCCCAAAACATACTCGGGGGGAGGAGCTAAGGGCTGGAGGAGCTAAGGGCCGATGTCGGTGAGTATGTGTAGGCAACATCCCCCTACATTGGCCCGGAGCTCCAGCGGTGGCTGTCGCAGACAGCTCGGCCGGCCTCCAGGCTTAGGCGAGCCCCAAGTAGCCGGGGGCTCGCCTGAGCCTGGAGGCCGGCCTAGCAGCCTGCTCGGCCAGAGGAAGTCACCGCTGGAGCTCAGGGCCGATTTAGGGGAGTATGTTTTGGGAACTTCGGCCCTGAGCTCCAGCGGTGACCGTCCTCCGGCTGTCGCTGGCTGCTCGGCCGGCCTCTAGGCTTAGGTGAGCCCCCGGCTCGGCTGGGCCTGTAGGCCGAAGCCAAGCCGGGGGCTCGCCTGAGCCTGGAGGCCGGCCTAGCAGCCTGCTCGGCCGGAGGAGGTCACCGCTGGAGCTCAGGGCCGATTTAGGGGAGTATGTTTTGGGAACTTCAGCCCTGAGCTCCAGCGGTGACCGTCCTCCGGCTGTCGCTGGCTGCTCGGCCGGCCTCTAGGCTTAGGCGAGTCCCCGGCTCGGCTGGGCCTGTAGGCCCAAACCAAGCCGGGGGCTCGTCTGAGCCTGGATGCCCGCCGAGCAGGCCGCGACAGCCGGAGGCCGGTCACCACTGGAGGATCGGGGCTTGCGGCGTTTAAACACACGGGTAGCTGCGCGCGGCTCGTGCCGATTTTTTTTTTTTTTTTTTTTTTTTTTTTTTTTTTTTTTTGCAGGCGGCCGGCACGCGCAGCTACCTGTTTGTTTTAATGGCCACTTTCAAATGTCCGTCGCGCATGCGCAGACCGCTTTTGGCGACGGACACTTGAAGGCTTACCCTTTTATAGTATAGATAAAGGATTTTACCAGTAAGGACTCTTGCACGGATTTCAGTGCGTGATTCCTAATTATTACAGGCTAACTATGTACAAAAACACGTTTCCTTTAAAATAAAAAAATCGAGACGCTTTTAGACACAAAATTTTGAAAAAATTAGACCGCCAGGGAGGTTAAACCATTGTTTTTCAACTCCGTTCCTCAGGACCCTCTAACAGGACAGGTTTTAAGGATTAACATGGGGAAATGCAGACTAAATCCTGCAGTCACTGAGCAGCAAATCTGTTCACCTGTGCTGTGCTTCAGATATCTAGAAACCTGGTCTATTAGTTGGTCCTGGGGACCGAAGTTAGAAAAAACTGATTTAAAACCAAATGTTTTGCTTATGAATATTTAGGAGGTGGAGGGTTCTGTGAACATTTTATTTTGGGGGGTTAAATTACAGGTGGGGGGGGAAGAAGCTTTGAAATATTGCATACTTCATTCTTGGTCATGAGGATTGTAGTAACTTAATGGATGTGTGTAGTAAATTAGGCCTCATTCACACTGATAAGCACGTACGCGTGTATAAGCGCGTACGTGCATATTGTACTATATAGAACATATGCTAATAAATGGCTCCATACACATAGCCGTATATGGAGCCGTATATTTTCATTGCATAAACGCGCACAAAAACAGAATGGAACCAAGCTGCGTCCCGGCAGCAGTTTCCCCGATTTTGCGCGTGTGCGCACGCGTACATTATGAAGTTTTAACCCCCCCCCCCCCCCCACCGATGGTGTTTCCGAGTGTGGCTCGGGGTTAACTTCTAGTGCTGAAAGCGGTAACCCCGAGCCACACTCGGCCTGGATACATTACCTGTCCCTGCGCTCCCTTGCTAATCCCCGCTGTCTCCTCCGGCGATCGTGTAGTTTTACTTCCTGGCTCGCGAGAAGGAAACCAGGAAGTAAAACTCAGCGATCACCGGAGGAGACAGATGGGGACAGCAATGGAATGCAGGGACAGGTAATGTATGCAGCAGCAGCCAGAGTGTGGCTCGGGGTTACCGCTTTCAGCACTGAATGTTAACCCCGAGCCACACTTGACATCAGGGGCCAAAACACCAAGGACTAAAAAAAAAAAAACACTTTTTTATTATGCGCGTATGTGCGCGCACATAGTCGTTATTTAAAAAAAAAAAATAGTTTCGTGTGAATGAGGCCTTAATCTAGGGGTTTTTCTTTTTTCAAGTCATACTTTTTAATACTATACGTTCTAAACTCTAATTCAGAAAATGGATGAAGCCGGGCATGGAAACCACATCTAGACCTTTTTCTTTATATTGTTTAATTTTTCATGCTCCTGTTAAAGTTTATTCTGCTGCTCACTGCGACGAGGATTTATCTTCTAGTGACTGGTGTCAATGTAAAACATCGTCCATCAATTAACATGTTTTCTTTGAAAAATACATGATTTTAATATTAAATCTGCCAAAAGCACCGGTTTCAAAGGCTAAACTGTCTTTTTCGTGCACGAGGTAAAGCGAATTTAATTGTAATCACTTATGAACAATAAATCCGCTTGTGGTACCTATGGAGTCTGTTCTGTGGTGACATGCCTGACTGCACTTGGTAGCAGTTTCAGCAAGATGGCAATGTTGAGATCTTATAATTTTAGTCTGTTTTCTTTCAGGCTGCTTTCATACTTCAGAATTTGCTCATCATTCCAGTGCCAACAGGTTCAGAAGATTCCAAGGACTGTACATTTCAGGTTTGTAGCTTTGCCCTAGGAGACCAAATGAACAGACAAAACTGGCACAAAAAGACCTGTTATCCTTGCTTGCCTATAAGTATTTTGTGAATGCAGGGTCGGCTCAAGACACTGCTGTCTAAGTCTAAGGATGAAATTTTGCCCCCCCCTCAAAAATAAATAAAATAAAAACGCAGAGTATATGCACGTATCCGACTCCACAGCATTAAAAATTAACCGTAATGTGCGGTGTGTATGAATGTATCAGACTCCACAGCAATAAAAATTAACAGTAATGTGTATTGTCTATGAGCATATCACAGCGCTCCAAAGCAATAAAACTCACAGTATTGTGCAACATATATGCGTGTATTACAACAGGAATAAAATTCAGTCATTATACACTTGGGGCCATATTACATTCTTCACTCAAAAACGCATGCGCAAAGCGTGAATTTGTGCATCAAGCGTTAAACGTTAACGCATGGAAATCAACGTGGAATTACAATCCTCGTGCATCGTTTCATCTGTCGAGCAATAACGCGCGTTAAACGGGCGTGCACAAATGCGTGCGCAGTAACGTTGCGCGCAGAAATCAGTGTGTGGACTGTTGTTTTTTTTTTTCCACGCGATTCAGCCAATCAGAATTAAGAACCACAATTGGCTCACGTTAAGTTTTTGCGCTTGCCAAAGTCAATCTGAGCATATACAGTATGCTGCAGCAATAATAAATGCACACACAACTTCTCAAATTTATTGGTTTGGTATGTGTAGAATGTGTAACTATACTTTGCTGCATTTTTTATTTTTTTGGGCTGGTGTGTTTGGTTTCGGCCAGGTTGATAGAATTTGCCATTAACACCAGCTTTTAGGAGTTGCTAAAATTATGCGCGCACCGGCTATGTGTTAATTCCAGCGCATAGATTGTAATACCATCCGAGTACCAGCACACAAACGCATTTGCGCTCACAATGTTAAGTATAGGACGCGCGCTGTAAAGTACGTTCGCGCAGGTTCACCCGCGGTAGACTATTACGTACGTTTGTTGCCCTGACATTGTAATACAACGTTCAGCACAAAGGGTTTTACCCCTCGCGTTTTTTGCGCCAGCACAAACGTTTGCGTGAAGATTGTAATAGGGCACTCAGTGTATACACCCTAAAATCATTATACACACACACACATCATAAACTCAGTGGTGTATTTAGGTTTTGTGCTGCCCTAGGCCTGACTAAACTCGTGCACCCACTAATTTAAATTTGAGGCACCCCTTCCTGTCAAGGGCACACCGCTTCCTGGTTAATCCCCACCCTTCCTCTTTAAGCTCCACCTTTTCCTCTTAGAGCTCCGCCTTTTCCTCTCTTTATATTAAAAGTGGATACCAAGTGCCTACTTGTATATTTTGTATACCATTTCAAATGTATCTATTGAGATAAATAAAATTATGAAAGGTTTAAATGCAAGCATTTTTACAAAGAACAGCCACGCATGTCAAGTATACTGGATCACAGCCAGTCTACTTGGTTGAACAATAAAATCCACAGAAACGTGCATATGAGCGTATCACAGAACTGCACAGCAATAAAACCCACAGAAATGGGCACTGTGTATGAACATATCAGAACTGCACAGCAATAAAACTCACAGTAATGTGCAGTGTGTATGAGCGTATCCCAGAGCTCCAGGGCAATAAAACTCACAGTAATATGCAGTGTGTATCACAGAATCCACAGCAATAAAACTCCCGGCAATGCAATGTGCATTGTGTATGAGTGTATCAGAATCCACTGCAATAAAACTCCCAGCAAACCGAGTGAATATGAGCACACAGCAATTATTTATTCTATATTTACCGGCCTCCGTCCGCGGTAGGACTGTGTGCAGAGTCAGCAGGGACTGTGTACGGACTCAGCAGGAGGTCCCTCCAGGCCACGTTAGGATCGCGGCTGTGCCTGTGCGTGGAGCCATCTTGTCAGCAGTGGGGTGCCACTGCCAGAGGGTGCACCGTGGCTTTGATTACCTTCCCGGTGGGTGTTCAGTCCAGAATAGAGTGAGAGTCCATGTTAACGAAAGGGTGGGTAGCTGCGTGTGTGTCACGTGGTTCAGCCAGTCAGGTGGTACTGAGACTCAGTACCACCTGACTGGCCGGACCGCATGACCTGCATGCACGCAGCCTCACTAGGAGCCAGGCAGCTCAATGACAAATTTCTATCACTGCAGTGCTGGTTAAGGAAAGGTCCACTTTAAACAGCAGTAAGCAGACAGGGCTTCATATTCTGCTGATACCCCCCCCCTTTACCTGCCGTTTACTGTTATCTCTCTCTGCACACAAATCACATCCCCCTTCCCTCTCCTAGAGCTGCTGCGGGGCAGGGGAGGAGCTATGGAGGGAGGAGAGGGGGATTTTCATCCTATTCGATTTTATTCCGTAAGCAAACACCCTGCTCCGCTGCTCATTGTTTGAGAACACAGCTCAAAGCTGACACACAGTGACAGTGGCACCTCCTAGTACCACTAATGACACCCCAATAATCACTGGTACCTGGGGCGGCCCGCCCCCGCCACTCCCCTAAGTACACCACTGCGATATGCTCACACACAAGTTTGGCGAACTGCCAGCAAGTACGGTGCTGTTTGAAGGCATTGCAAATCCCCATAGAGAAGTAATGGTTAACTATTCAGAGAACGCCAAACAGTAGAGAAATGGCAGTGAAATGCCCTGATGTTCGGTGGTTTCAATCAGCAGGTTTATTCAGGCGAACCCCATAGGTCTCAATGTTAAAAAATATTCCTGTTTTTATGCAATATCTAATAAACCATTTATTATTTTAATCCGCAGTAAAAAGTCTTTATTGATTTTTTTTATTTTTTTTTAGTACCTTTAAGCAATTTTTTCGGCAAACCCCCCCCCCCTTTTTTTTATAGCAATTTTTTTTTCTATAACAGAACTCTTTATTATCAATCATTGGATCTTATATGTAAATTCCAGACATTTTCGTTCAGTAGTTCTTTTGAAAACAGCAGGCCACGGGTTTGCGGTGGCAGCATTCAGTGGCCGACTCCATGCACTTTGGGGACCCTGCGGTGAATGGTGAATTCACTGCAGGGTGGGGAAATTTTATTCCCCGAAGTGCAGGGAACTACAGAACACCAAAATGTTGGCGTCATTTCGGTGCTCTGTGAGTAACCCATTTAGTGGTGAGGTTTTTTGCTGCCCCCTGGAAAGTGAAAGCCTAGGCCTTGCCTACCCAGGACATACATGAAAATTTGTGAAATTTCAATGTATCCTTCCTGGTAAAATACTTTGCAAAAGTAAAAAAAATGAAGAAAAATTTTGGGGATGGGGCCACCCGGTGCGGGCCGCTGCCCCCTGGAAAGTGCCGCCCTAGGCCTTGTCGGCCTAGGCCAAAATACACCACTGCATAAACTACCAACTATACTATAGGTATACAACCCTAAATTATGTACCATAAACAATGTACCCACTATACAGTAACACAAAATACCCTCATTATACATAATATAGTATACACATTATACATACTATATTCTCGGCATACATACAATACACTTTGGGTCCTTTTTCCTTAGTTCGCCTTAACATGGGGACGTTGACGAGGAAAATCTGCACCTGCAGATCTCCCTGTAACGTCCCCATGTTACTGCGATATTCCAGTAGCGTTCACTATATGCAAATCACCGCAGTGACGCTTAAGGCAAATATTTAGCTACACTTTAAAGCTGGTGCTAAATGATTCCACATTTGCAAAATCATTTAGCACCCCTAACAACCCCCGCCCCTAATAAATCTGTTACTCGCCTCTCATCCCACAAAGAGAACAGTGGCCCCATCTGCCACTTCTGGCCGCGAGCAAAGTGAGACTATTAAGAAATAGCTCAGTCTCCCTCCATGGAGCTGTGGGATCTCGCGGCCCAGAAGTACAAACCTCTATGGCGTCCTATGGACTCCAGGAGGTCAAAACAACCACAGAAGTCAGGTGACCCTGAACCACTGTAGTCACCTCTCTCCTACCTGAAGTCTGCGAGAACAGACCTGTTCAAAAGGAATAAACCTTCAACCATTAGAACACTAAACAAGAAAACAAAAAACGAGGGACCCCTGACTAAGGGATACACCTCAAAGAACAGGAGTGCCGGAAAAAAAATCAGTAAATACTTTATTGGTATAAATAAGAGACATTCATTATGAACACCAGAAAATTATAAAAACAAAAGACACATGGGAAAATTCTTGATAGACATGGGTCTTAATATTAACCTCGTTCAGTCACAATTTTGCTCCTGTTGAAGCTGGCAGCAAGCCAGTGAAACACGTGTCGAGCGTGAGCTATTCTTGTTTTTAATTCTGTGTGGGTCTTTTGTATTCTTGTAGGGAAAGTGCAGAAATCTTGAGACTATAAGGGTCAGTCTTGGTTTATTTTCTCGTGCTTTGGATCACTGGATAAATGCCTGTATATGCGGCGGCATAGCAGCAATTATGACAATGGCTTTGTATTATTGGCGGGCTTCTGTGATGGCATATGTTGTGCCTTAGACACTTTTTGAACGAGGGTAATATTAAGACCTATGTCTCCTATCAAGATTGATCAAGAATTTTCCCAGGTGTCTTCTGTCCTTTTGATTTTATAATTTTCTGGTGTTCACGATGAATGTCTCTTATTTATACCAATAAAGTATTTACAGATTTTTTTTTTCCGGCACTCCTGTTCTTTGAGGTGTATCCCTAAGTCAGAGGTCCCTCATTTTTTGTTTTCTGGTTTAGTACTCCAGGAGGTCATACTCGCAGAAGCGCTACCGCGAGTATCCCAGCGGTTAGTGCTTGCGTTCTGGGGTGAGGTGCTTGGACAGTACCGGTCCTTGAATATCTTGTTAAAATGGGACCCTACGGGGAAACATGCAGACGCAAATTTTGTCGTTAACCTCCCCATTTTGGCACACAGTAGAGAATAGTGCCCGTTTTAGGGTATGAGCTATCTGTACCTTTTCATGTCAAAAGCACAATATTTTGTGTCATTTTTTTCCTACAGTATAAATTATTTCTCCCTACATCAACGATTTGTAAATTTAGTGGAGAATGCCAATTTCAGGAGTTTAGTACACTCAAAGGCAATGTATATTATTACAAGGATATTGTAGTCAAATAACTACGTGACCAATTTGAACAGAGCACATTGTTTTGACTTTTCTGGTGTGTGTGGTGTGTGTGTGTGTGTGTGTGTGTGTGTGTGTGTGTGTCCCAAGGTGAGAGCCGTAATCTTCCAAGAACAGTTCACTCTGAGGACTGTTATGGTGATACACCAGCCCCAAAAATACAGCAAGACAAGGAAAGCTGGTTACAGGCGTTGGAAGAAGTGAGCACACTTTACTCAGGGCAAACTTCTAGGCACAGGATTGCAAGGTTTCCGACTATTTACCCCTTATATGATTAGATGAAATTGTGTTCTGCTTGAATATGACTGATAAGCCGAAATGTCTCATTATTGTTCCCCAGACGTTTGTCCAGAATAAACTGTTCCCGCTTGTTCCATCTCCTATCACTTTCCCTGTCTTGCAATTTGTGTATAAACCCCACAAAGTGCCAACAGAACCAACAAGACACCACTGATGATAGGCGAGTTAATCGTTCAGAGTATGCAAATGACTTAAGCAAACATCGGCACTGTGCCCTCTGAGCGTGGCTTTATAGGTTTATTTACAGCCCCTTTGGAGAGTTCAACTCTTTCGCAGGACTTTCGTGTCAAAAGTACATATGCTATTGAAATAGTGATTTCTTTTTTTACTTAAACGTTTTCTGAAACTACAACATAGCAAATCATTTAAAAAATGAACAAAGTCTGAAGTACTTGTATAACCAACATAGCATATTTTTATTATCCACAGAGATCCCGTGTAAGGAATATAGAAATTCTGTAAAATATTAAAGAGGACCCTTGTCTAGCAGCCTTACATTATAAACAATCAGTATACCTGAGATAAAAAAAGTTTACATATCTAGTGATTTCTAGATGTGTAGCCTGACTGTAACTAAATACATGTGTAAATTCATGAAGTGTATGCAGTAAGTGTTGTAAAACATGTGATATAATTAAGCTGCCAGCTCCTGTTGCCTGGGGACACATGAGTATGTATT
Source organism: Leptobrachium leishanense (assembly GCA_009667805.1). Taxonomy (NCBI): domain Eukaryota; kingdom Metazoa; phylum Chordata; class Amphibia; order Anura; family Megophryidae; genus Leptobrachium; species Leptobrachium leishanense. Next base: position 121,118,705 of record CM019067.1, on the reverse strand, counting down.
TGTAGAGATTGAGGAATCTCGGGGCACTATTCCTCAGCCTAGAAAACACTTGCTGTAGCGTTCGGATGAGTAACACTAGGATATGTGACTTTACCACATGCCCTCTTCCTAACGCTAAACCCATCAATCTGTTAACGCATCAGTGATTGCGCTAGCTTCCGCAAGCTTGCTGTACTTTTTGCATGCTATATTTAACACGGTGAGCGCAATCAATAATTAGCGTTCGGATAAGTAAGGTATTACAAAGCCCTAATGCTAATTGCCTTAACGATGCGCAAACCAAATATTTAGGGACACGTAAAACCTGGTGCTGATTTGTGTTTTTGCAGAATCATGTAGCACCCCTCTAAACCCCCCTCATTAAATCTGATACTCGCTTCTCATCCCACAGCGAGAACAGTGGCCCGATCAAACGCTTGTTGCCGGGAGCAGAGCAAGGACATATAGTTTCCAGTTTCGCAACGCGATCGCTCCACGGCACTGCGAGATCAGGCAGGGCTCGTAGCCCAGAAGCGTAAGCCTCCTTGGAGTCCTATGGTAGAGCCCTGCAAATCACAAGTTTTCTCTCTAATCGAATCACAAATCAAATCGGCTGTCCAGGTTCGAATTCAAATCAAATGGTTGAGTGACGCTTTCCTGTAGGATGCACCCTGGATAGGTTTGTGTATGCAGGTTCAGCAGATGTTACAGCTGACGTTAGATATAATTTATAATTTCTCACACAGAGCCGACCCCCCTATAATTTATCTCCCCAAACAGAGCAGGCCCCATATAATTGATATGGCCAGTTCTAAGCTCCCCCACCCCGGCAGCCTTCTTATCTTCTGGTGATGAATGATCCATTCCATCACCTGGCTTCACCATCCGCAAAAGAAGCACAATAAAGGAGTAACAGAGTAGTTATACTCGCCATCACCAACTTGGCTCAGGCATGCCTGCTGTTCACTCCTCTGTCCCGGCCGAACACCTTTTCCCAGCTTTGACCGTGCCCATTGTTGGCGTCCTCTGTGTGTCATGTGATGTCTCACATGACAGTTTTGCTGGAGGGGGCGGCGCTTTGCAGCGTGCCATTCCCAGCCGCGTGCTGTGCGTCTGGGAGGCACCGTGCACTGCTGGGGACGCGGATTGCGGCCAGACAAGCTCCGGAATCGGACTCCGTGAGTCCTATATCAGATCTTCTGATAAAGTGACTGATTTCGAAAGTTTTCGAATCAATGTGCTCAGTTCCGAAACAAATCTATCCTGCGATTTGAAATTGAATATCGAAGGTTTGCAGGTCCCTATCCTATGGTGCTAATGTAGCGCACTTAAATAGGGATGCTACGGGGAAACCGGCAGGCTTTGGGTAGGGAATAGGGCCCTCGGTGGTTTACTTTCTTAGAATACTTTTCTTTTAGTCTATGCTGCCATAATCCATTGGGTTGTCGTATCGTGTTGAACATTTATTTTTATATAGAATTTTTGACATTTAATATCTTACGGTATCTTGCTAAAAGCCCTCATTACGGTATAACATGGTAATGGTATCATCACTCCATATAAAATCAGTTCAGTAACAGCGATGGCGTATATGTGGAATCCAGCTTCATACTTCAATAGTATATTTTGTCATTTATCTTTTAGATGACTAACACACATCAAGATAATAAAAGTACATGTTTTACGGTTAGCACATTGTTTAGAAACTGGCTTTTTTTTTTGTTGCTTTTGACAAAACCTGTTTTAAAATGATAGTCTGTGACAATAAATTTCTCCTTTTCATTCCGTTCAGTCAGAAATAATCATGCACCGACCATATGGTTATCTGTGTGATTCCTATTTCACAGCGGGCAGTGTTCTCCCCCACAACCTTGTGCTTGTTTGTATACGGTTTCCCGAGTCAGACAATAGCTGTTACGGTTAATAAGGAGCTGTCCTGTTGAAGATTGTTCTTTTTTTGTTAAGCTTCAATTACACAGATTCTATATTTGTCTTTTTAGCAGTCAAGCACAAAAAGTGCTTATGTTGATATTTCTCTTCATAACTATGCAAAGTTACAGCCTTTTCACTTTTCTCTTGATTTACATTTTCCCTTCGATAGAGCTTGCTTAGTTTGCATTTATATAGCGAGCAAAATAAGAGTTTATAATCCATCTTGCCTAATTCTTAAAACGTTGCTAACTTTATTTATTTTTTTGTTGGATGTGATTGAGAACAAAAATTACGGTGTATATAAAAATAAAGCACGTCAGTAGAATAAATTTGATATCCCACAGTATTGCTGATTTGTAGAGTTTGGTTTGTTTAGGATTAAATAGGTAACCCCAAGTACTGAGTGCTTTTGTATATCTAGCATGTATATAAAATATTGTTTATAGCTAAAATGAACGAAAAAAAGGCATAATCTTTCCTAGAGTGCATACATGATATATTGTGGTGGGATAGCAGAGTTCACAATCCTCAAAAAGATGTCTCGTATTTAAATGAAGGTATGCTTTATTCAGCATTCAGGCCTCACAAAAAGCTTTATGACAACAAACGTACCAAAAAATAAATAAGATACAAACAAAATCCTATTCCTTTCTGTATTGGAGACTTATTCACTTAAATTTCTTACTATCATACTTACTATCCTTACTTGGGTAGCTAGTAGATACTCGAATATACTGCTAGATTTTGGTGACAAAAATTTATCTTTAAAATTGGAGGGGGTCGTATTATATTCGAGACATCTGCATCGCCTGTATAAAAAAAAACCCTAAAAAAAATTGACTTGCTCTGGATCCCAAGTCTCCCGGAAGTTCCGGTAGTCTCGCTGAAGTGAATTCGGGAGAGGTGGGATCCATCACGGCCAGAGGGCATGCTCCGTTTAGGCAAATCATTAACCTCGCTTGCCTCCGCCGGCTATCTAATTGACAATAAAGACAGGTGGCCGATGGCTTCATACTTAGTAACAACTGCAATCGTTCTTGAGCGGAACACCCTTGCCCGATGAGTAGCCTGACTGTGGATTTTAATTGTTTACCGTTACAATACAATTTTGTTCCTCGCGTTATATTCGAGTCTTGAGCATTCTCTCCTTCCCATAATAATTCTCTATCCATCGCATTATATTCGGGTCGCGCTATACTCGAGTATCTACGGTACTCCGTTATCTCAGTTTCAACCACTAGAATTAAGGATTTAGAGTGAAGAGGAACTCTGGCAACCAGTTGTGGTTTTAGGATAGGTTTAGAGAGGTATTGAAGAAAAAAATATATATATTTGTTTATTTATATTCCTTTATATATTATGTCAACAAAAGTCCAGTCTGGACAAAAATGCCAACATTATGGGATATATTCTGTTTGTTGAATGTATTGATAAAGCATCTTTTCTAAATGTTTAATAAGATCCAAAACTACACTCATATTTATAGTGTTTTGCTGAAGATGGAGACATGCCCTTAGGCTGTAATTTTGGCCAGTGGGGGTAAAGTGCGGGGTCAGACGATAGATATATCTATTTATCTAAGCCATGTTGGTCCAGATATAAAAATAAGTAGAGTATAGCAGTAGTAGTGAAACTTTTTTAATCGGACTAACGTTACATATAAAAGAGAAGTTTTCGAGAGTATAGCTCTCTTCCTCAGGTCTGGAAGCTATACTGAGCAAAATCATAGAATTAACAATAAAGAGCTAAGCAGAAGGGGGGTTAGGATGGATTGTTGTGAATACGGAATACTGGAATAGTGTGGTTAAGAAAGGTAAACAGAGGACATAGGTCCATCAAACAACAGAACTAAGCATGATGTGTATCTGATGATCCTGCCTGATGAGGAAGAAGTCAATGACACAATGTTTAAAAAAAAAAAACAAAAACATAAATCATGTACAATGGTGAATGTTACGTGATATTATGGTATGGAGGTAAAAAGCCAGAATCTACATTCCCTCCTTTATAGTGTTACAACGAATGAATATAATATACATTTTTTATAGAGGTTGATGGATATCTCAAAAGGGTCACAGAAAGTAAGTGCATTAGTCCTAGAACGGAGCTTGCTGTGTTCCCTTTAAGAAGCAACGGGTTAAATTTCAGGTTGCTTTCAGAGCAGTAGTTAGGAAGCTAGAAAACCCTGTGCAGAGAGCAATCCACTCACTTCATGTGAGAAGCAGGAGCTGGGACATAGAAACCCAAAGAATTGTAAGCTGTGAAACTCCGAACAAAGCAAGACATTTGGAATTGTTTTATTTTTGCGTGTTATTTAATCTACTAGATTTATATTACCGTAGATACTAGAGTATAGTGCGACCCGAATATAACGCGATGGATAGAGATTTATTATGGAAATGAGAGAATACTCAAGACTCGAATATAGCGCGAGGAGCAAAATTCTAAACGTATAATGTACCGGTAAACAATTAAAATCCTTTGAGGTTCTCTTAACACAGTCAGGCAACCCCACAGGCCAGGGTACTCTGCTCTACAATGATTGTAGTTGTTACGAAGTATGACGCCGCCGGCCACCCATCTTCTTTGCTTGCGATAAGATGGCCGGTGGAGCAAGGTGAATCATTCACCAATAACCAGCATAGCGGGAGGGATAGTTTTCTGACCTCTGCCTCAAGCAGGCAGACTCATCCATCCTGTCGTCCGCCGATACCCAGCCCCCTCAAATGAGCTCCTGATGTCACTACAGAGGCGCTGTGCGATTCTCCTCATTCAGAATGTGAGAATTGTACAGCTTGCCTGCAGTGATGTCAGGACGGGGCAACAACGGGGTGGGGCTGGCTATTGGCGGACGACGTAGTGGAAGAGCCTTCCTGCTGGAGCCAGAGGTCAGAAAACTACACCTTCCGCCGTGGAGCGAGGGTGCATGCTCGGTTTTAATCTTGAATGATTGGCTTAAACCGAGCGTGCCCTCTTGCCGTGATGGATCCCACCTCTCCCGAATCCCAGAGTTCCTGAAGTTTTTGCAGGTGTCAGGGAGACTTGGGATCCCTTAGCAAGTAAAGTTTTTTTTACACGCGATGCAGATGTCTTGAATATAACGCGACCCCTCCAAGTTTAAGCTAAATTTTTGTCACCAAAATCTAGCGGTGTACTTTAGTATCTACAGTAGTCCCTTTTTGTGTTCATAACTAAACTTGGGGTGCTAAAACCCCAAAACCTTTTATTCAGTTTGGAATAACTGATCACTGCCTTAGGTATGTGTTCTTCCTCAAGAAATAATCAGGAGATGGGGCCTTTGGCTAATAAGTAATAAGTAACAGATTTCAACACCAACTGAATTAATTGGCTGTAAAAAAAACAGTGATTTGTGATACCTGTACTGACTTGACAACATATAACAGAAGTATTCTGATAGTGTATGCTATACATAAACAAGACACATTCACATTGTTTCATCATATTCATACAAAAATTGCATTCCTAATATTCAGCAAAGAATGGGTTTTTTTTTCCTTCCTGAATTCAGTTTTTTAAGACTTGGAACAAAATCTTCCAAACTTCTACGGAATAATTTATGTTGACCGTTAAAACAGAATACACCATTTCATTTATGCCATTTGTCACAGTGGGGGCTGATATTTTGGCTTAATGTTTTTTACTGCCATTATTCATAAATGAGGATGATGGCTGTGCTCTGGTTGGTGATTATATTCAATACCTGGAAAGTAAATGGAATCTTTTTGAATGCATTTCTAATTGCATACGTGAAGAAATCAAAATAAAATTTTACACACTTTTGTAAAAAATGACTAATGATTGCTCACTGTCCCCAGAGTGATTAAGTGTGTTTGCAAGTTTATTCTCGGCTTGATCTTCATGTTCTATATTTTTTCTGTATATTTTTGTAGACTTAAAGGTGGTACTTGATTAATATTGAATTGGATACACATGTATTTTACAGTTGATCAGGTGTGTCATTCATGCATTGCTTCTTCCCCATTTAAACGGACACTCTAACCCCCAAGAGAATGCTCAGGAAGAGGAAGATAATAACCAGGAACAATGTATACCTCACCTAGAGTTCCTCACAAAGACCAGCTAGACACTTAATGGAGTGATGCAGAATACTGGTTTTAATGCAAAAAAACGTTGTACACACCTATATTCACAAATATGGTGTTTATGTCCTGAGGAAAGCTCTGAATCAGGGCTGAAACTTTGACTTATATGGAATAAATCAATTATTTGCTTTATAGACCTGGAGTGCCGCCACTACTATTATTGTATATTGAATTGAGCTGAACGGCAGGCACCGGGCATTTGTGATAGCGGAAGCTGGAGTGCTCGGCTATTGATCAAATCTACATTCACAAATTGATAGGACAAACAAGGGCACCAGCTGGGTGGAGTAGAGGTAACATCACTGCTCTGCGTGGAGAGAGACCGTGGAGTCATGGGTTCGATCTCCGCAAGAGCACCTCTCCAGTAAGTGTCCTTGAGCAAGACACCTAATGGTACATACTCACCACCCAGGACATACCTGAAAAAGAGAGAAATCTCAATGTATCCTTCCTGGTAAAATACCATCTCAAAAAATAAATAAAAGAAATCGGGAGGGCCTGATGGAAAGAACAGGGAAATATATAGGCTTGCTTAAACTAAGCATTTTCTGCCAGAACAATGGACATATGCTCTTGTGGCAAATGCTAGGTTGGTGAAGTTGGATAAACCAATAACCCAAAGAGGTATTTCCATTTCCGTTGTCTGTAGGCATTAGTAGATAATACAGGCTCCTCCAGATAGTAGAAAGTCTCTCCTGTCTGTGAGCAAGGTAGCAAGTGACTGGTCTAGATGCTGAGAGGCTATGTAAGGGGACTCTACAAAAAGGCAATCATTTGCATAAGAATATAGCTAACCTCACAAAATCTTTTCCTTACCCCACTAAATCTTTGCTCATACTCTAACTTCTAGTTTAGAGTCATCGGCTCTTCGCTAGACACTCATACCAGTTTTTTCCCTTTTTTTTCCCTCAGGGTCCATGTGTCCATGATGAGGAGTCTGGGTTATCTTTAGAAGGTATACCTGCACTTCAGGCTTTATTGAATCACTGCAATTTCTATGAGCAAGTTTACCATATAGTGAAAAGTTGTTTTTTGGAACGGGACACATTTGACTTCAGCCTCCCTGGTGTGGGATCCAAGACAACTACTGCAAATACAACAAGTAAGTACCTATTCTAAATATCAGATTGTACATGGGAATATTGGGATGTCCAGTAAGAAAGCTTTAAAAAAATTATGCAACGTTGGATAAACATTTAAGCACCTTAAGATATTGATGATTAAATGGACGTCAAGTGTCCTTACTCCTATATTATCCCTCTGTATTATTTATTTAAACCTTGCCATGGAACACCCCCTGCTCCATATACAATTTAATTTCGACTGCAAAATTTAAACATAGGTCCTTATTCCAACTCATCCAGTAATAGCAAGCCAGTACAGGCTGTAGTTGACATGCGTCTTTAACTCTTAGTTCTATCTTGCATTGACAGCACTTCTGCTGGTATAGGTATCCTGGAGTACATAGGGGTCCAAATCTGATCATGTAGGGTCTGCAGAAGGACACACTGAACTTCTGCATACAGCTGTAGGAGCTGGCAGTTCTGTCCTTTGCACCATGAGACCAGAAGTAAAGTATATGTTTAAAAAAGTAGAATCATTTAACACCAAAGAAAATTGTATATATATCACCAGTATAGCAGTATGTAGTGATACCTTTTTATTGGACTAACGTTGCATTTAAAGATACACTTTCAAGAGTATACCTCTCTTCTTCAGATATGTAAGCTATAGGGAGAAAAATCATTTATAGCTTCCAGACCTGAAGAAGAGCGGTATACTCTCAAAAGCTTGTCCTTTAAATGTAACCTATCACTATGTACGGCTATACTCTGGTGATTTTGGCATCTGGACGTATCTCAGCTATCCAGTCAACACTAATATATATATATACCAGGAGTGGCATAACCTGATGTTTGCTAAAAAGCCATCTAGTATGGTATGGCATCGCCAACAAGGGTTCAGTGTTAAAACAGACCCAGGATGCAAAAAAGTGAGGAATTGGAGACCTCATTTATTATTATGGTCATCATTTGCATGTCCTATTCAGACGTCTTTGCTGCATATGGGGAATGCAGTACATGAGCACTGTAAAGCAGTTCTCTGAATTGCTGGGATGTGTAAATGTCTTCTACAATTCTAAACTTTATTATTTGCTATGTGGAGGCTTTTAATCTCGATTTTTGTCCTCCACCACAACTATATATATTTTTTTTATTTATCACTTGGTTAGCTCTGGCTGGCCGCAAATTAACTCTTCCGATGCAAAGTATAGGAAGCATTCATTTACACTAAGCTAGAATAACATATTTTACTTTCTCAGCTGTAAAATCCAGGTGAGCCAGTAGTGGTAACAAGTTGTTTGGGAGAGGGCACACAATTTTAATTTATGAATTGTGAGTTGCTCTATAGCATTTCTAATATAAATATCAAACTTATAGAGTCTAGAGGTAAGGGTCAACTGCCTCCTGTACCTGTCCTGTAAATACTTCCAATTAGATCCCCGGGGAGAAAATATCTATAGTCCAAAAATCTTTAAACATCCATTCCTTTACTACCTTAACCAAATCACCAATGATTAGCACAGTGCTGTCACAGGTATTGAGGGATCCGTGTCAGAAGCCGTGAGAAGCTGAACTATCATTGACTTTTTGTGAGTCTTGGCAGGTTTTATAACTCTGGTTTTCATTCAAAGACCGACTATTAGGTTTTACATTGGATCCACAAATGGGTAGTTTAGCCAGTGTGTGAATCCCATCTACATTATTCAGATTTTGCATACACGCACATTTGTAACAAATTGCTCAATTCATTACATTCCTAAAAATCTTTTTCACATATATGGAATAGTTTGATTTGTAATTAAAAATAGAAATAAGAAAAATGTACCGTATATGTTTATTTGTCAAATTAAAACCTGTCTGATCTCAAACACGCAATTTGGTAGTTGGTGTTACATTACCCAATTGGACATCTAGTCATAGAAAATGCAACCAGTTACATTTCTTTAATCACTTCTAGCTTGGCTGGGAAGACAGCAATATTTTATGTATTGTTGTTCCCTTTCAGCTCTTGGAAAAGACTTCAAACAGATCAGTGTACTGAGATTTCTATATTTAAACGTGTAAACATACAGCTGATATCACCAAGAAAAATGTTGCATACAATTTTTTTTTTTCTTTCTCCATCTAAATCTTGCTTTTAAGTGTTCTGAGCTGGTCAGATGCACAACAAATATAGCTTCCAGCATAAAACCACACAAAGTCTTGTCTAAATGATTGATTTTTATCAGTCTGACTTGCCAAGAAAGGATATGTTTTGTATTTGGTAATAATGTAAAAATGCCCATATAGGAGCTTTTCAAGATCATCAATAGCTTTTTTTCCCCCTGTGTATTGAGTCATAGATGTCTTTATACACATGATATACAGAATACTTTGTTGTCTTGGTGTTCACTTGTTCTTCAGTGATCCAGTGACATAATTGGCCCTTGATGGTTGAGGGATTGTCCATTTATAGAGCCTACTTTGGATTGAATTGGTAAATATGACATTAAAAAACTTGTGGAATATGTAGTCTGTTCAAAACGAATATTGGTGACTCTCGGCTGTTATAGAGGAGTTGCACAACACTGGTTACAGTTCTCTACTCTACAAGTGTCACCCACCTAATTCACTTGAAAAAATCTTCTGGTAGTGGCCGACATGTTCCCTGTATATGAATAAAGGTTTGAGCTACCCTGGTCTGTGTGGCACCTGGTTGACGGCTTTACTAATAGAGCATGTGGCCTGTCTCTACCTGGATAGTTGTTACCCGACCTAATTCTGACTCCTTTGCAATTTTGTGAAATTGTTGGCAGAGTGACAATTTACAAAGACTGACAACAGACTGTTTGCACATCAGTGAAGACAAGCTTTCAAACTGTATAACTGCACATACTTAGAGAACATAAAGGGAAAGAAAAACACGGAGAGATTAATTCTTAACACCTGCGAATTCACACACATTTTCCTCCTAGGACCACTGTCAACTCCCGAATAAGCCAAGAGGTAGTTGGATGCTGAACCACTGATGATTGGCTAGTGCATGCACCCTGCTAATCCGATGCCTTTTACAGCAGAAACGTTTACAGGGTTATCCAAAGAGATCCGAATTGCTTGAGAAAGGTAACCGAATGCTGAAAATCAGCGTTCGGTTACCTTTCCTGGCCATTCGGCTATCCAGAGAGCAGGCAATTCGCCAAATCCTGGCGAATTGCCTGCACATACGGTGCCTGTTCGGTCCCTGGTCGAGGGCAGTGAAATCCCCATGAAAAAGCACTGCTTTGGCTATTCAGAGAACACAAACCAGCAGTGAAAGGTTCCCCTAATGTCCTGCCATTCGGTGGTTTAATTCGGCAAATTTATTCAGGAGAATCCCATAGACTTCAATGTTAAAAATATTCCCGTTTTAATTCAATATCTAATAAACCGTTCATTATAAAATTCTGCAGCAAAAAGTCTCTGTATTTATAGATTTTTTTTAAAAAGTCCGATTTTTTTTTTTTTTTTTTTTTTAGTTAACTTATTTTTTTTGTAACAGCCCTCTTTATGATCATTCCCTGGACCTCCTGTGAAAATTTCAGACATTTTCGCTCAGTAGTTTCTTTGCAAACAGCGTTTCTTTTTCCCAGATTCATACAAATGTTTTTTCTAATTTATTCACTGCCTCCTCTACGTCACAGCTGCTTCGGCTCTGTGTGATTCGGCTCCTGTTCGGCTCCTGTTCAGCTTTTTCGAAGGTTAATCCAGATGTTTTTGCTTGTTTTCAGCATGCATTCGGTTAGTGTTCGTCAGGTTTGCGGTAGCTTTTCCCTGCAATTCGGGGACCCTGTGGTGCTTGCTGAATACACCGCAGGGTCACCGAAATGCAATCGGCAAAAGGAACCGAATTGAAGAGAACGAAAAGTCACCGAACGTGCGGTGACTTTTCGAATCTCTTTGGATAACCCTGTTAGAGGCATTATGAATCGGCTGGTTACTTATTTAATCACCAGCTGACTTATCTTGGGCTACAACCGCTTATGATAGACAGACTTCGTTTTTGGTCCCTGCAGGGCCGATTAACATAGGAGCTGATGGAGCAGCAGCTCCTTGCCCATGTCCCAGAATAGGCCCAGAGAAAGGATAACTGTGTCTGCATTGATGGACATTTGGACCACTGTAACTGCAACTTCATAGAAGCTACAGGGTCATATAAGGTATTATTGGGAAGGCCAGAGCATGGCCTTTCCAATGATACCAAACATGACCAGGTGAAAAAATTTTAACACAGAATTGTTACATCAAAAACCTAAACTGCCGCACTGCAGCGAAGAGCAATGGGGGGACATTGGGCCCCTGCGTCACTAATCTTTACACCTCACAAGGTCAAGGGAGGTGTCATTGAACAGGTCAGAATCTGGCCTTTGCATTGATATCGAACGTGACCATGTAAAATCTAAAAGAAAACCAAGTTTTTTTAATTTATTTACTTTTAGTTCCAAAGCGATGGTATTGTCCATTTGTCACATATAAAACGAGCAATACCACTGCCATTACTCACCTTTTTAATTTCCAACTCTAGGAGCAAGGTCAGTGTTTTATACATGGTTATATTATTCATAAAACACCATCCTCCAAAACACAAGGGAAATATTTCATTTTTTTGTTAAAATTGTATACTTTCTCATAAAAATTCAGTAACAGGTTCCAATTTCACTTTTTTATTTTCTCCCAACAAGAATTCCCTATAGAATATATAACCACAAAGGTTTGGATGATAAAAAAAGGGAAAAAATTATTTAACACTCTTTTAAATGATTAATGTTTCATTCAGATTTCACACAGTAACTGGCTGGTTAAATATTCCCGTATCGAATAACCTAAAATATGTTTTCTTTTTGCTAATTTCCAAAAAAGTCACCAAAATATTCCGCTCCAGGCCCATCGAGATCTTAATCCGGCCCTGGGTCCCTCGGGTAACCAACTTCTAGAAGGCTGTCGAGTGGATGCTGATTGACAGCCTTTAGGTTGACCGTAACACTTCCAATTTGAAGTACTATCCAGTGGCTGGGGACAGCTGGAAAAAGGGGAGGGGTACAGACTCCTGCACCATGACACCTTAAATTAGGTTAAGTGTTCAAGGTTTACAAAATATAACCCTTCAATGGCCATTCAAGTAAACTAAAACCTCTGTTTTGTTTTAGCATGGGGCCATAGGGATAAGCGCAAATGACAACCTTTTTCTTCTTTTCTTCATGTTTTGTACGTTAAGGGCAGTATTACAAAGCTGATGCTAAATTAAGCAGAGCTTAACCCCATCTATACTATAAAAGAGTAAGCTAAAAACTGTCCGTCGCCAAAACCCTACTGCGCATGCGCGACGGACATTTGAAAGCGGCCGTTAGAACACACAGGTAGCTGCGCGTGCCGGCCGCGTGAAAAAAAAAAAAAAAAACGGCACGAACCGCGCGCAGCTACCCGTGTGTTTACACGGCCAGATGCCCCGATCCTCCAGCGGTGACCGTCCTCCGGCGGGCCTCCAGGCTCAGGCGAGCCCCCGGCTTGGTTTGGGCCTACAGGCCCAGCCGAGCCGGGGACTCGCCTAAGCCTAGAGGCCCGCCGAGCAGCCAGCGACAGCCGGAGGACGGTCACCGCTGGAGGATCGGGCCAAAAGTTCCCAAAACATAGTCCATAATCGGCCCTGAGCTCCAGCGGTGACCTCCTCCGGCCGAGCAGGCTGCTAGGCGGCCTCCAGGTTCAGGCGAGCCCCGGCTGGCTTGGGCCTACAGGCCCAGCCGAGCCGGGACTCGCCTAAGCTAGAGGCCGCCGAGCAGCCAGCGACAGCCGGAGGAGGTCACCGCTGGAGCTCAGGCCTAAATCCCAAAACCTACTCCACCAAATCGGCCCTGAGCTCCAGCGGTGACCTCCTCCGGCCGAGCAGGCTGCTAGGCGGGCCTCCAGGTTCAGGCGAGCCCCCGCTTGGCTTGGGCCTATAGGCCCAGCCGAGCCGGGGAGTCGCCTAAGCGTAGAGGCCGGCGAGCAGCCTGCTCGGCGGAGGAGGTCACCGCTGGAGCTCAGGGCCGATGTTGCCTACACATACTCACCGACATCGGCCCTTAGCTCCTCCAGCGATGCGGTCCCGCTTGCAGCATCCTCTCTCTCTCCGTTGTTCGCCGGAATGACGTCACGAAAGCCTTTGACCCCGGGGGTCAAAGGCTTTCGTGACGTCATCCTGGCGAGCAACGGAGAGAGAGAGGACGCTGGAAGCGGACCGCCATCGCTGGAGGAGCTAAGGGCCGATGTAGGTGAGTATGTGTGGAACCGTGGAGGACTCGAGGCCGATGTAGGTGAGTATGTGCTCTACACACACCACACCCTGCTTGCTCGGCCGGTATCCAAGCTTAGGCGAGCCCCCGGCTTGGCTTGGGCCTAGAGGCCCTGCCGAGCCGGGGGCTCGCCTAAGCTTGGATACCGGCCGAGTAAGCAGGGTGGGTGTGGAGAGCACATACTCACCTACATTAGCCCTGAGCTCCAGCGGTGACTGTCCTCCGGCTGTCGCAGGCTGCTCGGCCGGCCTCCAGGCTCAGACGAGCCCCGGCTTGGCTTGGGCCTACAGGCCCAGCCGAGCCGGGGGCTCGCCTAAGCCTGGAGGCCGGCCGAGCAGCCTGCGACAGCCACCGCTGAGGCTCCGGGCCAATGTAGGGGGATGTTGCCTACACATACTCACCTACATCGCCCTTAGCTCCTCCAGCGATGGCGGTCCCGCTTCCAGCGTCTTCTCTCTCTCTCCGTTTGTCGCCGGTATGACGTCACGAAAGCCTTTGACCCCGGGGGTCAAAGGCTTTCGTGACGTCATCCCGGCGACCAACGGAGAGAGAGAGAGAGAACGCTGGAAGCGGGACCGCCATCGCTGGAGGGCCGATGTAGGTGAGTATATCCACGAGCTGGGGGCCAATATCCACGTGCTGGGGCAGTATCCATCCACGTGCTGGGGCAGTATCCACGTGCTGGGGCATATCCACGTGCTGGGGCAGTATCCACGTGCTGGGGCAGTATCCACGTGCTGGGGCAGTATCCACGTGCTGGGCAGTATCCACGTGCTGGGGCAGTATCCACGAGCTGGGGCAGTATCCACGTGCTGGGGCAGTATCCACGTGCTGGGGCAGTATCCATCCACGTGCTGGGGCAATATCCACGTGCTGGGGCAGTATCCACGTGCTGGGGCAATATCCACGAGCTGGGGCAGTATCCACGTGCTGGGGCAGTATCCATCCACGTGCTGGGGCAATATCCACGTGCTGGGGCAGTATCCACGTGCTGGGGCAATATCCACGAGCTGGGGCAGTATCCACGTGCTGGGGCAGTATCCACGAGCTGGGGCAATATCCACGAGCTGGGGCAATATCCACGTGCTGGGGCAGTATCCACGTGCTGGCAGTATCCACGTGCTGGGGCAATATCCACAAGCTGGGGCAGTATCCACGTGCTGGGGCAATATCCACGTGCTGGGGCAGTATCCACGTGCTGGGGCAGTATCCACGTGCTGGGGCAGTATCCACGTGCTGGGGCAGTATCCATCACGTGCTGGGGCAATATCCACGTGCTGGGGCAGTATCCACGTGCTGTGGCAATATCCACGAGCTGGGGCAATATCCACGTGCTGGGGCAATATCCACGAGCTGGGGCAATATCCACGTGCTGGGGCAGTATCCACGTGCTGGGCAGTATCCACGTGCTGGGGCAATATCCACCTGCTGGGGCAGTATCCACGAGCTGGGGCAATATCCACGTGCTGGGGCAGTATCCACGTGCTGGGGCAGTATCCACGTGCTGGGGCAATATCCACGTGCTGGGCAGTATCCACGAGCTGGGGCAATATCCACGTGCTGGGGCAGTATCCACGTGCTGGGGCAGTATCCACGAGCTGGGGCAGTATCCACGTGCTGGGGCAGTATCCACGTGCTGGGCAGTATCCACGTGCTGGGGCAATATCCACGTGCTGGGGCAGTATCCACGAGCTGGGGCAATATCCACGTGCTGGGGCAGTATCCACGTGCTGGGGCAGTATCCACGTGCTGGGGCAATATCCACGTGCTGGGGCAGTATCCACGAGCTGGGGCAGTATCCACGTGCTGGGGCAATATCCACGTGCTGGGGCAGTATCCACGAGCTGGGGCAATATCCACGTGCTGGGGCAATATCCACGTGCTGGGGCAGTATCCACGGCTGGGGCAATATCCACGAGCTGGGGCAGTATCCACGTGCTGGGGCAGTATCCACGAGCTGGGGCAGTATCCACGTGCTGGGGCAGTATCCACGAGCTGGGGCAGTATCCACGTGTTGGGGCAGTATCCACGTGTTGGGGCATATATCCATGAGCAGGGGCAGTATCCACGTGCTGGGGCAGTATCCACGAGCTGGGGCAGTATCCACGTGTTGGGGCATATATCCATGAGCAGGGGCAGTATAAACGCAAAACAGAATAAACGCCACAGAGCCGAGCACAATAAAAACGCCACAGAGCCGAGCACAATAAAAACACCACAGAGCCGAGCACAATAAAAACGCCACAGAGCCGAGCACAGTACCATAGACGGCACAGAGCCGAGCACAACAGAATAAACGGCACAGAGCACAGAACCAAGCACAATGCACCACACTTATCAATAGACTGCCCTCTGGGCAGGCTTTACACCTAGTAGACTATAATGGCTCTGGTAAGATTACAACAGCTCTGGTTAATTTAGCACCAGCTTTGTAATACTGTCCTAAGTGTTCAAGGTGGCTGGAGTGTCACTTTTAAGCAGGAATATTGAGGATGAGGGGGACTCAGGTAATGTGTTCAGCTTAAAAATGTCTGTAACATCTCCAAACTCTGCTTAGCTCTGTACCCAATTAACATATAGTGAATTGATCTGCCTGAAGTGAAACTATGCGACAACTGCAAACACGCAAAAACAGCCAAATATGGAAACCATTTTAGCAACCACTCTTGGCATAGGAATGAGAGACTTACATTTTAATTTTCCTTTTAAGGTTCTGAAGAGTCTCTGTATGTCTGGCACAATGCCCCTGATGCTTCCGCAACATCCCCTGACTCTGAATCGACATTAAGTACCTTGGTAAGTGTTACCATCTATTTTGTATCTGCCATATCTCTGTGGTGGAAATAGAGTATTCCTGTATATTTATCTTAATGGCTTTCAGCTTTCGTTTCACTAGTGGACTCTGAATGCTACTGGTCCACAAACCTATTTGGGTATTGATGAAACTTCATTCTTTAATCATTCCATAATGAAACCATGCAAAAGTCACTTTGTTGCACTGTTTCACTGGAGCTTGAGAAAGGTCTCTGTGTTGGGCCAAACCATCTGCATGTTATGCGGATATAAATGTTTTGTTTTTTTTGAGAAAGTATTTTACCAGGAAGGATACATTGAGATTTCTCTCGTTTTCAAGTATGTCCTGGGTGGTGAGTATGTACCGTTAGGTGTCTTGCCCAAGGACACTTACTGGAGAGGTGCTCGTCGGGACCGAACCCATGACTCCACAGGCTCTCTCCACGCAGAGCAGTGAGGTTACCTCTACTCCACCCAGCCGGATTAATAAATAAATGGAAAAATCCAGGCGTACTGAATACATTATTCTTCCTACATTTGGAGTACACAAACAGACTGTAGCAAAGGTGTCCTAAATCTACATAAGAACTGTGGTTATTTCTCTAAGATGTTTGTAACAACCTATCTGCCGGGCTCCTTATAAAGCCGTGTGTGAGTATACCTACGAGATTTGGTGGTGTATAGATAACAAAGTGTGCTTACCAAATTTTGATTTAGGTTTTGTTTTTTTCTTCTCTTACACTCGGCTCTCTGTTTATTTTATATAAGTAAATCATTAACATTTTCTGTTTTTGAAACCCTTCTTCTGTAATGTCCATTTTTTTCCTTTTGTTGAAAACACAGCAATGTATTTTTGCTTCATTTTAGTACGTACCACGTGTCAAATGTCTGCTACCACTTAAAGGGACATTTACACACCCTGACCACTTTAGCATGTTAAAAGTACTCAAATTAGGTGAGATACACAATTTGTGAACCATATGTACAAAAGTTACATACTCTACGCAAATGAAGGAAAATGCTCCAGGGACTTCTGCATTAGGGAATCACTGAGCTGAAAAGGAGGAGAAACGTGTGCCGGAGGAAAAAAAGGTGAGTATTTTCACCTAAACTAATAGAAATATATAAAAAAAAAAAATTCAGCCTAAGTTGTCAGCAGCAACTGCCTGATTATTTAAGGGGGGATATGTTAGTTTTTATTTTTTTAAATAGAGTTCCTTTAATGTTTGTTGATACTCCTGGCCTATCCATAACATACCACCATAGCTCTTGAGAAATCGTCCATGCAGGCTTTAGAAGTTACTGATATCTGCTCTTATTTGCTATATCATGTAAGCATTCACATATTGAATTCCATATAAATGTGTACTGTCTTTTTTTTATTATTATTATTATTATGTGGTTTATGCTAATCTTTCCTACCTACATCATGTCCATAAAGTGTCTACCGTTAGTTACAGATACTTATGTAGCACCAACAGAATTTGTAGCGCTTTACAATGCGGGAGTGCAGACAGGAGACATACTAAAAACACATAAGGGACAGACGGCCCTGCCCGTAGGATAATTGCCCTATTGATACAGCACTTTATACAAGTGCTCAGCCAGACATCCCGTGAGCTTACAACCTAAAGGACAGAGGTAAGTGAAACAAAAGGGAAGCAGGGGAGTGTGGAGCTGGAGGCTAGAGAGAAAATAGCAAGGATTGCATGGGAATGACCAGAAGCTTGGATTTAGGAGGTTAGTTAAAAAAAAGTGTCTGCAGCTGGAAGGGAAGCAATGAGTTTGGGCCCAGGACTGGGTGGGAGTGCAGATGCAAAGCATGGGGAGAAGTTGATTATTATTATTATTATTATTATTATTATTATTATTATTTATTTATAAAGCGCCAGCATATTCCGCAGCGCTGTACAATAAGCACAGTACAGACAGGGTTACAAAACATTGAACAACATTTGACAAACAGTACAGGAGGAGATGAGGGCCCTATTCCCGTAGGAACTCACAATCTAGGAGGGTTGGGGTTGGAAACAGGAGGAGAGGACTGTAAGGTGAGAGTGATTGATGGTTGCGTCAGTGAGTTGGGTGGTAGGCTTCCCTAAATAGGAATGTTTTCAGGGAGCGTTTGAAGGAAGAGAAGTTAGGGGAAAGTCTGACAGCACGAGGGAGAGCGTTCCAGAGTTGATGGCTGTGTGTGCTGAGCTGTGGAAAGAAAGACAGATTTTAGGACTGGGGTCTGTATGCAAGGAGTTAAGGACATGCAAGGGGGAGGGGTGGAAGAAGCAGAGTGATAAGAGACTATCAAAAACGGAGGGAAACATTGAACAGAAAATTAGTCAGCCTGTGCATTTAACATAAAAGGCAACATAATCTAAAAACAATAGGAGTGGAGCGACTTGAAGGACTTCATGGTTGATAGCTGAATACCTTGGAGTCTTTACAGTCCTCTCCTCCTGTTTCCAACCCCAACCCTCCTAGATTGTGAGTTCCTACGGGAATAGGGCCCTCATCTCCTCCTGTACTGTTTGTCAAATGTTGTTCAATGTATTGTAACCCTGTCTATACTGTGCTTATTGTACAGCGCTGCGGAATATGCTGGCGCTTTATAAATAAAGAATAATAATAATAATTTAGGAGTGCAGATGCAAAGCATGGGGAGAAGGTGATGGCTGTGTGTGCTGAGCTGTGGAAAGAAAGCGTCTAGGCTTGAAAGCTGTTTGGACACTGGTCTGAAGAAAGATCTAATTTTTTTCGTACAATTTTACCTTTTTTCCTCCATTAATAGCATTGCGTGAGATGCTATTAAGAGATTTCCTTGTGTAACGCAATGTCCAAAGGGATGAATTGTAAAACCAATAAGCTTTTCCATGCTGTTGTGTTCCAGAAAAAAACAGCATAAAATCCATCTAAAAGTACTGCAGATATGCGAATGATTTCATTTTTCTAAAAAATGAATAGGAGCACTTAAAGTATGAAGGAGCCCTGCAAGGCAAACAAATTATAACTTCTGAGCACACTTACAAATGTAGATGCGATTTCCATGTCTGAAAGATTTCTTCTAAGCTTTTTCTATCAATTTGCCAAAATTGCTACATATTCCATGTGAAGTGTATAACCTATAGTTATATAAAGTATGTGTTGAAAATGGAACATAAATATTTGTTTACTTTTTAATATTAAAATAATATAGATATATATTGGTTTTAATAATATATTTTTTCCAGCTCCTTCCCAGTTCTTCTATATGCAGCACAGAACGTCTGGTTCCAGTCGCCGCTTCTTCAATCTGTGAAAATGTAGTTGACAATCTGCTTGAACAAGGTATAGGATAAAATCCCATGAAGGCCAGGTGTATCATATGTGATATATATATTATATTTTTTTCTCTGCATCTATAATCAATTGAATATTTTTTTCTATCTGTTTATAATTTTATTTATATTTCTATTAATTTTTTTTATTCAATACTTGTATTAAATTTTTCTAAATACAAAAATAAGAGGTACAGAAGAGGGAGCAAAAATAAAGTAGATAAAGGTACAATCTGTACCAAAATATGGTATCAAACGTATCGGTGTGCAACAGCGAATATTCAGAAAACCAGTATTCAGGTATAGCGATAGACACTCAGATTATCGCGTATATATCTCAAATAATTCAATAATCCCTTTTATGTGGGTGAGACCCTGTTGTGTTTTTTTTCATTGCATCTACCGACCTAAGATCACTGATCTTTTCTGTAATGTCACGCATCTAATTAAATACCTTTTTACCTATGTTATTGTTTATCCTTATCTCTGCATTTACACAAAGACATTGAACCCAGTTCGTCCATTGGTGTAACAAAGGCAGCACCCCACCAGTTGTTTTATTTTTTTTTTTTGGCACAAAAAATAAAATAAATGTTCATTTGTATTGAGTCTTAAGGTTTTTTTTGCATCCATGCCTCCCCTTCCTCCAGTTGGAGGGATGGTATGGGTAAGTTAGCGAGGCATATACATCTGTATTATTTCACACCTGGTTGTTAACAGGGCAGTAGGAACAATTGACTATTTCAAATATGGGTGTTTTTTCCCTCTGTCCTGCCTGGGAGCATTTGACACATGCAATATGTGTCACTATAGGGAGGTTCTGCCCCCAGGCCATTAAAATTCCGAAAAAACGTTTGGGCAAAACGTCCACCCTATATTCCTGCTACTCTCATTGGCTCATGACCATATAGAGGGCATGGGTACAGGAGAAAGGCAAGTGGCAGAATCTCACAGCAGTAGAAGCTACAGAGACAGGACAGGACAGGAGCAGGTAAGCGGTTTCAGCCATCACTCCTCCTAATCTAACCCTATCCTAGCAATAGTTATTAAATATTTATTTCCTCTGCCAATTGCTGCTTCCCTGCCACTTGCCAGTTCCTTCCGTACTGCGTCTGTTTTACCACAGAACCCTCCTTGCCAGTGCAATGCCATAGTAGATGTCATTTTAGCAAAGATCAGGTTATGGAACGAGTCACAGCCACTCCTGGAAAGCTGTTTTGGGCTTATTGTGCCCTCCTCAGCAGGAGATAGGCCGTGACTCGTTGCAGTTTGATGCTTTACCCCAGGTCAAATCAATACAGTGTATATTAAAGCACAAATATGAATGCAGCCTAACAAAGTGTCACGGCGCCCCGCCAGTTTTAAACTTCACCAGCTGCCACTGACTAAACCGATATATATTTATATATATATATTTATTTATATATATATATATATTTCGGGTTTTTTTTCTATTTTCTTTGCTATTTCCTGTGTTTTAATTCCTTATCTTTATGAAATTCAAAGCTTTCTTGATGTCATTTGTTCTTGTTTAAGCCCATTCGCTTACACTCATCTTTATAATTAAGTATACAGCTGCCAAATTTCTATCAAACATTTATATCTATTTTTTTTTTTTTTTTCCTCCTTTAGGTCAGAACAACAAGTCCGCAACAACATCTCTCAGCTCAGGAGAGCTTTGTGTTTCGACTGCTATGCCTGAGCAGAGTTCTTTAGTCACTCCATCACTTCTGTCAGCAGTATGCAGCTTGCTGGAAAATCTGCTAATAACGAATCCAAAAGACACTGCAATTGCACTATCTGGAAGCAAAATATTGACAAATATGACAAGGTAGGAGACCAACCACAGTTATTATCATGTTTCATACACTTTGCAAAGACAAGGGGAAAAATAGCGTTACAGGGTTATTCAAAGAGATCCGAATTGCTGGCGAAAGGTAACCCGAACGCTGATATTCAGCGTTTGGTTACCTTTCCTCGCCATTCAGCTATCCAGAGAGCAGGCAGTTCGCCAAATGTTGGCGAATTGCCTGCACATACAGTGCCTATTCGGTGCCTGTTCGATGGCAGTGACATCCCCATAGAGAAGCAATGCTTCGGCTATTCAGAGAACATAAACCAGCAGGGAAAAGTTGCCGAAATGCCCTGCCATTCGGTGGTTTAATTCAGCAGGTTTATTCAGGCGAATCCCATAGGCTTCAATGTTAAAACTATTCCCGTTTTAATCCAATATCTAATAAACTGTTGATTATAATATTCTGCAGTAAAAAGTCTCTTTATTTTTAGATTTTTTTTTTTACAATGTTTTAGGCATTTTTGGGGATTTTTTGCAAACATTTTTTTCTTTAACAGCCCTTTTTATTATCATTCATTGGACCTTATATGTAAATTTCAGACATTTTAGTTCAGTAGTTTCTTTGCAAACAGCGTTTTACTTTTCAAACATTCAAGCGTACTGTTGTTTGTTTGTTTTTTTTACACTCCATTCGTCTGCGGTGTCGGGTTTTTCCGGCTGCTGCTCTGCGCTGTGATTGGCTCCTGCTCGTGTTTGTCCGGCGTGTTCGGCGGAGTTAATCCAGATGTTTTTGCGGGTTTCAGTGTGCGTTCACCCTCGTTTTGCGGTGAGTTTTCTGCAGGTTTGTGGCGATCTTTCCCTGCATTACGACAGCCCTGTGGTGCTTGCTGAATACACCGCAGGGTCGCCAAAATGGGATCGCCAAATCGCACCGAATTGAAGAGAACGAAAAGTCACCGTACGTGCAGGGACTTTTCGATTCTCTTTGAATAACCCTGTTAGTATTTTTCATTTGTAAACTTTTTCTTTATTTAAATTTTTTTCATTTAATAGCAAGAAACCTGAAAAAATACTCTCCAGAAGAGGACTTATTGTGAGGATTTTACCTGTTCACCTACTACATAGCATAAAATGCAGCAAACCCTTCTTTTTTTAATCGGTGTCTATATAATACGTTGTATCATATTAAATGAAAAACGATAGCTGGGTGTAAATACTATTTCTAGGGTTAATAAGTCTTTAAAAGACGCATCTTATAGTTTCAATTTAAGCTACTTGCCTGTTTTCTGTCTACAGAGGCATAATTCAGCATACTTTAGGCTTTTTTCTCATTGTAGTGAAACGCCGCAATTCAAGGAGAGATTTAGGGAGATTTTGTTCATTCTTTGTGGTTTATGTGCACAGCTGTGGGAGGAGAAAGGGGAGGAGCATTGATCATCAGGGGAAGACCACCAGGACATTGTAAAACTTCCACGATACGACTTTCCTCTTTCAGCTAAAAAGTTATATAAAAATAACAACAGAGCCAGTAAAGCCTATATTTGTTAATTTCAAATCTGTTGTAAACTTATCGCATAATTATTTGGCGAGCCTATCACCAAGCAACTTATACACTCTCTTATAATTTTCTGCTTGGACTACTGAGATAACATTCTAACTGGCCCTCCTCTCTCTCGCCTCTTCCCCCCCCCCCCCGCAGTCCATCCTAAAGGCATCAGCCCGGCTCATCCACCTCACCCGTTGCTCCGTCTCTGCTGCCCCTCTCTGTGAATCCCTTCCACAGCAGAATTAAATTCAAACTGCTCACCCTGACCTACAAAGCCCTCACTAACTCTGCTCTCCACTACCTGTCCTCTCTAATCACAAAATATACCCTAGCTCGCCCACTAAGATCCAACAATGATCTACTTCTGGCATCCTCCATCATTACCACCTCACATGCCAGATTGCAGGACTTTTCTCGTGTGTCACAACCCTATGGAAAGCGCTTCCTAACAGTATCGGACTCTCCCCAAATCTTGCTTATTTTTAATGCTCCCTAAAGGTGATTCTATTTAGGGAAGCCTACCAACCAACTCTGTAATACACATCCAACCAACCCAATAACTGTCCTCATCTCTCTATATTACCTTCATTCCCATCATTGCTGTCCTCCTGTTTCTCACCGGTCCACCCATCTAGATTGTATTTTCCCACGGGAATAGGGCCCTCATCTCCTTCTGTATCTGTTAGTGAAATATTCACTTGCCTGTTTGGTGTATTGTGAAATTGTCTTGTTATCCATTGTACCTTTGTACGCACTGTGGAAAGTGTTGGTGCGTAACATGTAAAGTAATAATAAAACCTAATGATAATCATGAGCGATCCTGTGGGAGGAATAAAAAAGAGCTAAGGGTTTCTCTGTCCTTAAATTTTGGTTCTAAGGATTTTATTTTATTGGTATTGTAGTCTTTCCTTTTTTATTTTTTAAATTTTATTTTGTCTTCCCAATTTCTGTCGTGACAGTCTTATAAAGCCAACGATGCTAGAAAGATGTTTTAACGAACTTCGGTCACCACTCCTCTCTCAAGTTCATTCTGAAGCCGTTAAGTCACAGGTCAGTTTTTTTTCCTTTCTCCTTTCCATAAATATGATTGTTAAAATGAGCCGTGCAACAAGGTGCAGTACATAATATGGGCTGGAGTTTGCATACCCATAAGAACCAGATAGCTTAAAGGGACACGATACACAGTGTGACCTCTTCATGTTATCTGAGTGAGTGATCATACTTCTGTGAGCCCACCCCCCACTCTGGGGGGGGATCTGTAAAGGCTAATTCAGTCCTCAGAGTGCAAGGGCTTGGTCCCAAACACAGACCCTCAGTGCTGAGCCCAGTTTGTGTGCTTCGGAACTGTTGAGAATCAGGCCCCACCAATTGATTTTATTGCGCTCCAGCATAGAGAGCCATTGGATTGGCTTGATGATCACTCAAGCATGTTTAAGTTGTTGTATGGGTTATTTGGTGGATTGTCTGCTTGTAGAGTAGCAATCCGTCATGGAGAGTCTATTAACTGTTGCTTACAATGAAATGCCAAATCACCAGGTAAGATGTTGACTCCTATCTATACATAACATGTATAGCAGGTATTTTAAAAGTGATGGCAAACAAGTAGAGGATTGTCACCTGTCAGATGTAATAGATGCTAAAGGGCAGAATTGGGAAAATCTATTTTATTGGATGAAGAATGAAATGAAAATGAAATATAATGGAAATTAAACTCCCTGGCAGTCTATTTCAAATTTTCATGTCCCAAAGCGGTCTTTTTTTGTTTTGTTTGTTTTACACCCCCCGCCCCTTCCCTAGCGGTATCCCGAGTGTAGCTCGGGGTTAAATTCCTATGTTGGAAGCCGTAACCCCGAGCAACACTCGGGATGCCGCTGGATACATCACCTCTTCCTGCGCTCCCTCGATGTCCCCAGCTGCCGCCTCCTGGCGATCGCGACCTCATACTTCCTGGCTCCCTCTTCGCGAGAAGGGAATCAAAGACGTAAAATGCCGTGATCGCCGGAGCAGACTGCGGAGATCAGCGAGGGAGCGCAGGGACAGGTGATGTATACAGCCCGAGTGTGGCTCGGTGTTACCGCTTTCAGAGGTGAAATTTAACCCCGAGACACACTCGGGAACACCGCCAGGAAGGTTAATGTAGAGTCTGGGTTTACCAAGTTTTGTCCCTTGATTTCTGCAGAAACTTAAATGGAAACTCTAGGTAAAATGACAAAGGGAGGAAACACAGGGGTTAAACATTAACCCCTGCAATTCCCTTCTGCACGTCCATCCTGTTTTAACCCTTTAGATTTTTTAAAAATTTGCTTTCATTCCAGCGTTGGTCTCCCTCAGCGCTGGTCCAGATTTGACATGCTGCTAGCTTCCTGTAAGCCGTGGTAGTCACCTGCAGTCAAAATACAATGGCTCTCAGTGCCGAGTGCATTGACAGCCATTTGTGGGAGCTGAATTCCAAAGGTACTGATAGACAGGACCCTGAGATCAATGCTCAGGTTGTGGATAGAACTAATCCCCTGCACTCTGAGGGCAGGATAAGCCCTTTGAGACCCATCTTCCTGAAAAGTGGAGAAGGATGACGGCACTCGTGACACAGTGAGCACTCAAATTACATTGAGTGGTCACAGAGTCTAGACTATCCCTTTAACCATTTGGGTTTACAACATTTAGCACCAGTGTTCTGATTTATCACAAATAACCTTACTCTCGCTGTCAGACCTTAAGAGGACAAACTAACTAATGGATGCATTGTACTTTAGTACATGTAGAATTGATTCCTTCCTTAGTTGTACTTGCCAATCAACGATTTCATGTTTCTTGTATAACTAAAAAGAGCATAAATCTGTTCTCAATGTGTTCTCTGTATTGGATTTGCTCAAGCATTCAGCCCCCTCACCCCTCCCCAATCATGTGACATGCTGCAGCTTGCAAGAAGCATCAGCATGTCATGACCATTTTAATTCCATAGTACTCCTTTCACTCAAAGAGCCTGGTCAGGGCTCAGAATATAGATACAACATACAAACATAGGTTCTGACTTGTGCTTACCAATCTGATTTACTGGTGGTACTACTGAAGTCACCACTGTTTCATCAAAATATATATAAGAAGATAGATCTCACAAAGCCAAGTCCTATTGTAATGGCTCCGCTTAATGGAAAGGATCACCTGGTGGTACTTATGTTGGGATTCATTCAGTTTGGATTACAAATGGTTTTGTCATCCTAACTCTCGAGTCGATTGGCGGGCTATACTGTCGAGTGCGACCACCACAACTGGCTTTTTTTCATGGCGTGTACTTCCATTCGCAGTTAACTCATATTTTCTTGTAATGCAATGCATAGTGATTTTGGAATTCCTCCTGGCAACTTGTACGACTGTCCCCGAGCTCAAAATGACCACCTTTTAGAGAATCTAGGCCATGGACGTTTTTAGACCTCTTTTTTTAGGAGGTTTAAAGCGATGCTAGAATTGTTATGCAGACAATAAATTACGTTTGTACAATAGTTGATACAAATGGTAAATATTAATAATACTATGCTTTGTCTACTCCACTATGTAATTTTATTTTGCCTCCTCTGTTAAATTAGGTGATGGTCCTTCTTGAGTATGTCTCATCGCTCTCAGGACTGGTTCAGGCCTGCCTGATTATTGACATTGGTATAGGGATCCAGAATGAATGGATACAGCCCCTTCTAACAATGATGTTATCACTGCTTTCAATGAAACATAAGAAAGTTTGGGGAGGTAAGTCCTAAACCCTTTAAATATACATCTGTTACAGCTGGAGAGGTATGATTATTATCCTAAATATATTTTATTTATGCATTATAAACATTGAGTTGGATAAACTATACAAAGTAGGATCCTATGTTGTTTTTTGTATGGTCTATGGTTTGTAAATATTGTAATTAATTACCATTTTTAAAGACCAATGGAACTCTAAGCCAAAGGACAGCAACTTTGGCCTTCCTTGTGTTTTGGAGCTATATCTCCCATGATGCCCAGCTACTCATTAGATTGGCTGCACCTCATGGGAAATATAGTTCAGTTACACGTTTTTATAAAGCGCTAACAAGTTACGTAGCGTTGTACAATGGGAGTTCAGAAACAGAGATTGCTGACCCTTGCTGTAAGCCATTTCTTGAATTTGATGAGCAGCACGTCACAAAGCATATGCCATTAGGTACCTGCATGACAGGATTTGGTTTGCTGGGGCCTGGCAGATACTGCAACTGTTGCCCCATAATCATTATATTTGTAGTCAAAGCAATTAAGCTCCAGATTTTGCCCAAACACTTATTTCTTGTATTTTCTGGGTAACCTTTCCATGAAAGTGCTCTTGCTAGACCTTTCACTATTCACTTTTTTTTTATTTGAATATATTTACTTTTTTTCCCCCCTCTTATTTCAGACCTTAAAATGAGTTGTGCAATTCACCAGACCTGGACAGATATATTTACATGTTTAACCACATTGTTAAGGAAACACAGCGAAAGTATAATTCAGGTGGAAGCGGCCATAGCAAAACACGACAATGCATTGCTTGGTAAGTGTTTTTGGTTTTTTTTCGAATCGTGTTCACAACAACTGTGCCCCAACTTACAGGTCTCATGATTCAACTTTTTATGTAGGCTACGATATGTGTTTGTAACTTGGAAATATATTAATTAGTCTATGTGTCCCACTGGCACCTAATGAGTGAACCATTGATGCTTACATGCACAATCAAATGTTAACAGCTGGGCCACTATTCCAGGTAGACTCTAAACTTCTGGTTTTTGGCAGCGTTCTGATCATTTACTCTTCCTATACTCTCCAGCAGTGTTTGCCAACCCTGGTCTTCAGTTCCCCCCTAACAGGCCAGGTTTGCCAGATATTTGAAGCACAGCACAGGTGATATGATTTGCTGCTCAGTGATTGCAGAATACAGGCTGCATTTCCCCAAGGTGATACTTAAAATTGGGGATGTTAGAGGTACTTAAGGTCCAGGGTTGGGAACCACTGCCCTTCAGGAAACGCAAATGTGCCCAGAGCCGGCATATAGTGATTTCTAGGTGCTCATTATTAATGTCTGCATGTAAAAGGTAAAGGTCTGCAACCTTGGCCTCCAAATGTTTTCGAATTACATATCCTGTGCCTCTCATTAGGTTGATAGAGTATCATCGGAAATGTAGCTCCAAAACATCGCAAGAGTCAAGGTTGCTGACCCTTGATGTCACCTTAGGTCACATATAAAGAAAAAGTCAACAGAAGACTTACTGGGTTATTCAAAGAGAGGTGAAAAGCAGGAGAATGACTGGAGAAGGGAAAATTCTAGGTCAAAATATCCAAACCAGAAAAATTCTCCCATTCATCTCACTTTCCAAATCGGCTCTTTTGACCTAGAATTTTCCATTCTCCAGTCATTCTCCTGCTTTTCACCGCTCTCTGAATAAACCGGTTAGTATAGAAAGTACAAATCCAGGTTACATGGTTCCTCAGAATCAGCAGTGGTTAGAACCAGGTGATTCATGTAAGGTAAACTCATCAGGCAGCACACAGCTGCTGCCGTGACGCAGGGCCCTTAATTGTGGTGGTATGATGCATAATCATCTGTGGACTCCATAACCCTCATTATTCCAGTTCACAGAATGTTGAATAACACCACAAATATTAGGATTTAAAAGCGGGGTAAGAAAAAGCTCCTACAACATGTGCTAAGTGAATTTACCTTTGCAGTTTTACTTGCCAACTCCATGGTTTGCCTGAATTTAGATGTCAACCAGTACAAAAGATACATTTTATTCATGCACTGTGATTTTTTTTATTCTTTATATACATATATTAAATTGTTTCCTCTCCATGTTTTAGATTCAATGTCAGAGTGCGTAAAGCTATCCACCAGCCACCCAAAGCTGTTCACCGCGAGCATGCATTTCCTTTCCGTACTTTTAGCAGAAGACGGAAAATACCAGCTTTCTGAGCGCCGGCCAAGTGCTACCACAGAACTCTGTAAACTATTAGATGGAAACCGAAACATGGGATATGACCTGTGTAAACTGATATTGCAGGTTGGTAATGCCATATTTAGCTGCAACTATGCAGTAATGCAATGTGTGTCTACATTTTTAAGAAATTTGTGTTAAGTATCTTTTTTTTTTTTTTTTTTGTTTTTCTCTTAAGCCAAAATCTCATTGGTCTCATCCTGGTTCAGGTGACTTGTACACGGAGGAAGGAGTCTAGTACCCCTTCAGTAAATCACTGGTCGCACTAATGAACTACATTTAAAGCAACATTGGTGGTAGTTGTTTAGACTTAGGTCCCATCTCCAACATATCTCATTATAATATGCAAATATTCTGAAATCCAGAACTCTTCTGGTCCCAAGCATTTCGCTTAGGGGATACTCAACCTTGATTTCATATTTGGTGAGTTTGTTACAGCATGCTCCGTGATGTATTCTTCTGTGTCACGGGAGATGCACGCACCTTAATAATGCAGCATTTATTAGAAGGTGTAATTTTACATCTTAAGAAAAAAAGTGCTTACCCCTATAGCTCCATGTGAAACAAAACACAGAGGTTTTGGTTTACTTGAATGGCTATTAAAGTGTAAGCTCACCTGCCACGTCATAACACCGCTGTTCAGGTAAGTCCTAACTTAATTAAACCAAGAGCTGCTTTTCTAAGCAACCACATCTTCTCCTGCTGCTTTTCAGCAAAGAGACAAAATGGTGGGTTTTATTTATACCCTCACCAGAAACCTTTCCACTTTGAGATTAGAAACAAAAACACAGAAAGAGACAGCAGCAAAAATGACCTGGCTGGGGTTACAACAAAATATACATACGTACAGAAAAAAATCGGTATCGCGCCTATTCCCTAACAGGGCAGTTGCAACATCCCAATTCACGCATAAAAAAGGTGTCATTTGCGCTTACCCTTATAGTTCCATGCAAAACAAAGCACACAGGTTCAGGAGGGGTGGGGTCGCGCCTATTCCCCGATGGGGCGGCTGCAACCACCAAATGCATCCAGCCCAGCAACATGTGTAAAACATAACAAGGAAAAAAATGTCATCTGTGCTTATTCCCATTATACCGTGTGAAACAAAACGCAATTAGAGGCTTTGGTTTCTATTAATGGCCGTTAAGAGTGTAAGCTCACCTCCACGTCAAGGCACCTCTAATGAGGGGGAGTCCTATCCAAAAAAATGAAGCCACAGGCTGCTGTGTAGCCAACCATAATTTGCTCATGCTGCTTGTCAGTCATGAGGTAGACTGGTGGGCTTTTATTTAAGCTCCCCCAGCTTCATTTTTTGGATAGGACTCCCCCCTCATTAGAGGTGTCTTGACATAGAGGTGAGCTTACACTCTTAATGGCCATTAATAGAAACTGAAGCCTCTAATTGCGTTTTGTTTCACACGGTATAATGGGAATAAGCGCAGATGACATTTTTTCCCTTGTTATGTTTTACACATGTTGCTGGGCTGGATGCATTTGGTGGTTGCAGCCGCCCCATCGGGGAATAGGCGCGACCCCACCCCTCCTGTACTATGTATGTTTTAATGTACCTCCAGCAAGGTCATCATTGCAGCTGTTCTGCTCCGTGTCTTTGTTTTTTGATCCCAATGCGGATTTTGTTTCTGGGGGAGCTTATATAAAAGCCCACCAGTCTACCTCATGACTGACAAGCAGCATGAGCAAGTTATGGTTGTCTACGCAGCAGGCTGTGGCTTCATTTTTTGGATAGGACTTACCCTCATTATAGAGGTGCCTTGACGTGCCGGTGAGCTTACACTCTTAATGGCCATTAATAGAAACCAAAGCCTCTAATTGCGTTTTGTTTCACACGGAATAATGGGAATAAGCGAAAACACACAGGTTAATTAAACCAAGAGCTGCTTTTCTAAGCAACCACATATTCTCAGGTCATTTGTGCTGCTGTCCCTTTCTGCGTTTTTGTTTTTAATACCAAAGTGGAAATGTTTCTGGTGAGGGTATAAATAAATCCCACCATTTTGTCTCTTAATGAAGTTAGGACTCACCTGACTAGAGGTGCCATGACGTGGCAGGTGAGCTTTCACTTTAATGGCCATTCAAGTAAACCAAAACCTCTGTTTTGTTTCGCATAGAGCTATAGGGGTAAGCACAGATGACATTATTTTTTATACATGAACTGGGCTGGAAACTTCTGGTTGTTGCAGCCACCCTGGTAGGGAATAGGCACGACACCGTTTTTTTTCTGGATGTATGTAATTAAGTTTTATCTATGGAGTTTAATGGCTTTGTAACCAAACTGTGCGTCCAGTCAGCCTCCTTACACAGTTTACAATCCTTTTTACTAGGGATGCACCGATACTAGTATCGGTGCCGATACTGCCGTTTGTACGAGTACTTAGTACTCGTGCAGATGGCCCGATACACCCCCCGATACCGGAAGCCAGCGCTGGGCCGGCTTGCTGGTATCCGCGGGGCTGGGGAAGCTGGTCGCGTGCATGAAAAGCACTCGGCCAGAGTTCCCCTCCGGCGGGCTGCAATACTCACCATTCCGAAGGTCCGGTCACACGGCAGTGATGCGTTCACGCGGCCGCCGGGGGCTTCTGTGACGCTGCCTCTCGGCTGGAGGCAGCATCACAGAAGCGCCCGGGCGGCCGTGTGATCGCACCACAGCCGTGCGACCGGACCTTCGGAAGGGGTGAGTATTGCAGCCCGCAATTCGATGGGGGCAATCTCCATGAGTGCTGGGGGCGTTCACATGACATAAAATAAAAGTATCGGTACTCGGTATAGGTGAGTACTTTTAAAAAAGTATCGGTACCCGTACTCGGTCTTAAAAAAGTGGTGTCGGCGCATCCCTACTTTTTACTTTACTCATGG
The DNA here is from genome assembly GCA_009667805.1 of Leptobrachium leishanense. Taxonomy (NCBI): domain Eukaryota; kingdom Metazoa; phylum Chordata; class Amphibia; order Anura; family Megophryidae; genus Leptobrachium; species Leptobrachium leishanense. The sequence goes on along the minus strand of CM019067.1, from coordinate 121,087,022 downwards.
TGCCAACTTCAAGTTATGTTGTTCTTGGAGCCAACTAAAACTTTAAAAATGCCGATCACACACTATTTACAATTTTTTCAATCTTTCTGTAAATTATAGATTATAACCTGTGTTTTCACTCAGTGTATTGTGACTGTTTTTATTTTCTATGAATTTAAGATATGTTATGTGCAGCTGGAAATGGCTTTCCTTTCTCAGTCCAGCTTCCTATATATACCCTTTTACATGTATCTCATTAACTGTCATGCGTGTAATATAATGGGCAGCAAGCCTAGCTACAAGACTTCAGCTGTTTAGATATTAAATTTAAGATTTGGTTTTAGAAATTCTACAAAACCCAATCCTAATCCCCAATTCCAATCCAAAACGTTACTCCTAAACACAATTAATAAAGTAAAGCCTATAAACAACTAAAAATAAATAATTTTAAAAGGATTTCCATCACATTGACATTCTAAGCCTTTTCTATCCGCGTCTTGAGTTGACGTTTTTATTTATTAACATGTACAACATTTTTCTTTCATAAAAGCTGATTCTCTTGTTTTGCAGATACCAGACTTTGCTCAAATTCAAAGATCTATAATCGATTTTATAACTTGTACGAAATATGTGCATTTGATTTTTTTTTTTAAATCGGGCATAAGAGTCTGAACTTTGACATTTCCTATAGCTATCCGAGATACCCATTGTAACTGGTAAATGCAAACAGAGTTTCTGTAGCCCTGTCAATAACATTAATAATGTTCTGGTGTTTGTGGATTGTAGATATGACCTATGTGGTCTTGTGTGAGACACTTAGGGCATTGAACATGCCAGATCAGTATATTTTTACTGTGTGAGTTAGGGCTGTGCAATATTGACAAAATAATCATAATTGCGATTTCTTGAATGAATATTGCGATTGCAATTTTATTTGCGATTTAGCCAATTGTTTTTGCTTTTTCAAACATGCTACATACATTCTAAATGTATTCAGTATTCAGCACATGGATACTGCCCCAGCACATGGAAATACTGCCCCAGCACATGGAAATACTGCCCCAGCACATGGATATACTGCCCCAGCACATGGATATACTGCCCCAGCACATGGATATACTGCCCCAGCACATGGATATACTGCCCCAGCACATGGATATACTGCCCCAGCACATGGATATACTGCCCCAGCACATGGATATACTGCCAGCCCCCAGCACATGGATATACTGCCCCAGCACATGGATATACTGCCCCAGCACATGGATATACTGCCAGCCCCCAGCACATGGAAATACTGCCCCAGCACATGGATACTGCCCCAGCACATGGATACTGCCCCAGCACATGGATATACTGCCCCAGCACATGGATATACTGCCCCAGCACATGGATATACTGCCCCAGCACGTGGATACTGCGACGCAGCTCACCTCTGTGCGCCGCTGTGTTCTTTGCGCCACGCGTTCGGCTCCCTGTTAACTTGCGGCGGCACATGGAGCTTGGGCGCTCGCCTGGGGGAACCATGTGACGAGTTGCGAGAACGCGGCTCGTCACGTGGTTCCCCCTGCGAGCACTCAAAGCACCATGCCGCCGCCGGAAGTTAACAGCCGAAAATTGCAGCCTTATGCGATTTAGAAATCGCAGGGTCGGAAATCGCGATTCGATTGCGATTGCAATTAATTGCACAGCCCTAGTGTGAGTATTGGGAAGCAATCTCCCCCCTCATAAAGTCACCCGGTCCTGCCAATTCTAGGTCAAAATATCCAAACCAGAAAAATTCTCCCATTCATCTCACTTTCCAAATCGGCTCTTTTGACCTAGAATTTTCCATTTAATTTGTTTTATTTTTACGAAACACTGTACAATATAAAGTGTAGCGCTGGTTTTAAATTCCCTGTCGTTGTAGTACTTGTTTTTGGCCACCGGAGGGAGACAAGCGCGATGTAAGACACTGAACATTGGGACTACATTTTCCAGCATGCTTTGCGGGCGGGAACAGGAAGTGGGTGGGAGAGAGACACTGACAACCGCAGCCTCGTGGAAAGAGCTGGCAGAGGAGTGAGAGGAGCAAGACGCAAGTGTAGCAGAGAGTGATCACGACCAGGCCAGAGCGCAGGTGCGACCTAGCAGAGCTGGAGATCAGGTTTTTCCCTTCTTATTACACGAAGACCCAGTGATCCACCGCTAGTAACCCACGCTGATACAGAGTAAGCTGAAGGACCCCGAGTTAGGAGAACCGCAGACAATCTAACAGGGAGTGCAGGCGGTGAGCTGGACATCTTGTGGCAGATACAGACAAGCAAGACAGCGGATCCGGTGACACAGAGAATCCCAGTCAAAATCGAGCGGAGAGATGTTCTGGGTCGAGCGGAGCACAGAGTATCTGGCGGATGGGTGAGAGGCCTTCCAGGCCGCTGTAAAATACTAAAGCACGCTGCAGTTTGTTCAAATCCCACAGGGCCCCAACGTGACTAGTTGAAGATACCTCATAAATAATTCACTGGCCAGTTGAATATTGTACCCGGGTACCAATACACACATACACATACATTCCTTGGGACATAACCTGTACGGGACTCACACACCAACCACTAAGGGGGTTAAAAATACTTTTTTCCTTTTCCGCTGAGGGTTTCTCGCATTACGAAGTATTGTATTTCTTTTCCGCTGCGCGTTTCCCGCATTACGAAGTACTGTAAATATATATACGTATACCGTGTTACTCATTATATGCCAGTTTATTCAGTAAACTATATAATTTAAAAAATCCACGACGGTGCTGGAGTATATTTATTCCCTAGTGCAGGGAGACTGACCCAAGGTTCAAATTCAGCGGCTCCTCCGGGAGTGAGCGCTACACGTGGGGGCTCGTTTCCGGGATCCAGTCTCTGGAAAAACCGCATTTAAAGGGTTAAATATGGATCCAGACACTGCTGCCAAATGGTGTGAGGAGCACAGTAGTCAGTTAGAATTGTGTATAGTCATGGATATTCCTGCAGACACTTGGGCCGAAGATCAGATTCGCCAGGCCGTGGCCGCGCTGACACCAGATCATCGGGGGTTAATCCTGGACATTAAAGAGAACCCAGATACCTCTCACACGTATGTTCTTTTTGAGCGGAGAAAGGGTGTTCCAGTGTGTTTTCAGGGCGCGAGTGTGAAGCTGACCGACGATGTGGAAGTTTGACTGGTCCAGCCAAGTACGCCACGTGGTGATCACGCGAATGTTCCCGATGTTACCCCAACTACAGGGTTCCCTCCTGCTACATTTTTCACCACTATGGGGAAACTGGTGGAAACACTAGCCAAAAACTCTGCTGCGCCTCCCAATTACGGATATCGCAAGTTACGGTTTTATTCTGGTAAGGTCCCTGTGCCAACTGGAGAAGAGGACTTTGAGACTTTGATAGATCAGGCAGTGCAAGCAGTGGAAGAATGGGAAGTTGCTGACACCGTGAAGAGACAAAGGTTGATCGAGAGCCTAAGAGGTCCTGCTTCAGATGTCATTTGAAATCTAAAAAAGGACAAGCCCGGCTGCACTGCTGCGGAGTATTTAGAAGCTTTACAGGAAATTTTCGGGGGAGTGGAGGATTGTGCCGAGCTTATCCACAAGTTCTCTCACACCTATCAAAAGGAAGGAGAAGAATTGTCCACATATGTCTGGCCGCTGGATAAAATCATCCATCAGGTCATTCTTAAAGGGGGCATGGAACCGAGTCATGCAAGCAAAGCTTTGATGGATCAAATTTTCAAAGGAGCACTCCCACTGGATCCCATAATGTTGAAATTTCAGACTAGATACCAGAGCACGAGACTGACCTTCTCTGATAGCTTTGACCAGTTTGGAATAGAAGAGGCCTTGATTAAGGCTAAAAAGGTTGCAAATGCGTCGCACACAGTTTTCACCGCAGAAGTAGGAACTCTCTGTGTAGCAGACCTACAGACTGAAGTGCCAGCTTTAAAAACTCAAATGTTGCAAATGATGGAGTTAATGACGTTGCTGTCGGCTCAGTTCACCAGAACTGAAGGGGTTGCTGTAGCCTCGAACAGGGGGTCTCCAAGTGAACCGCAAGAAGGAAATATGCTCACACTCCCGAGAAAGAAATGTTTTGGCTGCAGGGAAATCGGCCATTTCAGGGCTCAATGCCCACAAGGGAGGGCTGAAAAGAAACCGGTCGAAGAACTCCTAAAGGCTGTGGAGAAACTGTTGTCCACCCTGCAGGCGGGAAACTCCAGAGGGCCCTGGTAAGGGAGCAAACCAGGCGCCTGGCTAAAAGAAAACGCTCAAATTTTCAAGTGAGAAATGAAAGGCCATGGACTGAAAGAGTCACTCCCTTAGCATCCGGACCTACGTCATGGGGAAGCAATGCACACCCAAAACCTACATGGGCCAAGAAGAAGGCCAGGGTACAACAAACTGGGTCTAAATGTCCTGTTGCCACCACCAAGTTTCCTGACCAGCTGATAGGTCCTTCCCCTATTGTGCCAATCCAAGTGGAGGGAGTCTACACTAAAGCTCCGTTGGATTCAGGGGCTTAAGTGACATTGATCTACTGAGACTTCTATGAGAAACACTTGAAGCACATCACTCTACAGAAATTGAAGGATCTGGAAATCTGGGGTATCGGAACTGAGAAACTCCCTTATGACGGGTATCTACAGGTGAAGTTGGAGATCGGATCCGAAGTCATCGGACAGTCCGGAGGTTGTGATGCATTGGCCATTGTGTGTCCTCAGCCTTCAGGGGCAAACAGGAGTTCCATGATAGTGGGGACAAATACTGATTTGGTGCGACGTCTCCTGACACCTATCGTACTGGAAGAAGGTTCTACTAAAGTACACCCAATGTTACGTCCAGTCTATCAGAGAATGGTCGAAGAACAGAAGGCACCTGCTGAAGTGGGGCGCCTGTGGAGATTGGAAGGAACAGAGAAGGTTCTGCAAGCAGGAGAAGTAACGAGTTTCCGGGCTTCAGTCAAGTTGAACGGATCGCAACCAGGGCCCTATGTAGTACTGGAAACTGATTTTAATCATGGGAGTGAAGCCGGAGTAGAAGTAATCCCTGAAATAATCTCCACTAAAGCTTTGAAAAGAACACGAGGAAGAGTCTCAGTCAGCGTGTGCAATGTGTCTGATTCTCCAGTAGTCCTTAAAGCACGAATGCCTATCGGGCAAGTAGCGTCCGCTACGCCCCTCTCTTCTACCGATTTTAGGAGGGGGAGTGGATAAAGAGATTCCAGATGAAAGATTCTACCCCAAGGACGCTCCCATTTCACCTGAATGGAAGAAACGTCTTCAGTCCCAAGTTCTAAAGTGGAGAGACTTGTTCTCGAAAGATGAGTTCGACGTGGGCCTAGCTAAAAGTACTGAGCACCGCATTCGATTACAAGAGGACAAGCCGTTTCGTGAAGGGTCAAGACGAGTTTCGCTGGGAGACTTGGATGATCTACGAGAACAGCTGAATGAACTGCAAAGAACCAAGGTGATCCAAGAGTCCAGGAGCCCATATGCATCTCCAATAGTAATGGTCCGGAAGAAGAATGGTTCTGTCTGCCTATGCATAGACTATTGCACGCTGAATCGGAGAACCATCCCAGATCAATATGCTACTCCTCGGATAGAAGATGCCTTACAGTGTTTGACTGGAGCAAAATGGTTTAGTGTACTAGACCTGCAAAGTGGGTATCACCAGATACCAATGCATCCTGAAGACAAAGAGAAGACTGCGTTCATCTGCCCATTGGGGTTCTTTGAATTCAACAGAATGCCTCAAGGCCTTACGGGGGCTCCAGCCACGTTCCAACGGTTAATGGAGAAGACAGTCGGGGACATGAATCTGATCGAAGTATTCGTGTACCTGGATGACATAATTGTGTTCGGGAAGACTCTGGAAGAACATGAACAACGTTTGGAGAAGGTCTTGAAGAGGCTCCATGAAGAGGGATTGAAACTGTCTCTGGAGAAATGTCAATTCTGTTTACCATCTGTTACGTATCTGGGACATGTGGTCTCCCCAGAAGGCGTTTCGACAGATCCTCGGAAGTTGGAGGCCGTAGCTTCTTGGCCTAGACCCCGAAACGTTACTGAACTTAGATCTTTCTTGGAGTTCTGCTCTTATTATCGAAGATTCATAGGAGGATTCGCAAAAATAGCTCAACCACTGAACAAGCTTCTACAGAAGGAAAGCACAGAAGAAGGCCACAAGGTCTCTGACCGAAATCCGTCAGCTCCAGGGCCAAGGAAAGCTCGAGAGTCCATCCAGGGAGAATGGACCAGTCAATGTGAAGGTGCTTTTACGAAGCTGAAAGAGAGTTTAACTCGAGCTCCTGTCTTGGCCTATGCGGACCCTCACAAGCCGTATGAGCTACATGTGGATGCCAGCAGAGAAGGTCTAGGAGGAGTCCTGTATCAAGAGTATGGTGGATTGCTGAGACCTGTAGCGTATGTGAGCCGGAGCCTTACGCCTTCAGAAAAGAACTATCCTACCCACAAGTTGGAGTTCCTAGCCTTAAAGTGGGCAGTGGTAGACAAGCTAAAGGACTATCTGTATGTGGGCCGAGTTTGTGATAAAGACGGATAACAATCCTCTTACCTACGTCCTTACTACTGCAAAACTGGACGCAACCGGACATCGGTGGTTGGCCGCTCGGTCAGGGTTTCGGTTCAGCCTGAAGTATCGCCCTGGAGTGAATAATCGAGATGCTGATGCTTTGTCGAGAAGACCCTACACTACAGAATGGACTCCGTTAACTCCAGACGAGGTACAAGCTTTGTGTCAAGGAGCAGAGCGCCGGGTCAAGGGAGGGATTGAAGCGGAGGCCATAGGAGTCATGGCTGCGGCTGTTCCGGAGTTCTACTGCAACCCTACGCAGTTGAGGAATGAAAGTCTGCCTACCTTTTCAAAACAGGACCTGAAAGCTGATCAGGCTAGAGACCCTTTAATTGCGTTAACCATAAAGGCCCTAACTGCGAACCAGCGGGAAATTCTGCTGACCAATTTCCCAGATGGAGCCAGATTGGTCTACAAAGAGTGGGAACGGTTGAAGATGTTGGATGGGGTGGTCTACTGAAGGGGCCCCTCAACCAATGCTGAAGAGACCCAACAGTTGTTCCTTCCCACTAAACATAGGGAGAGTGTACTGCGATCGCTACATGATGAGCATGGACATTTGGGCGCAGAAAGGACTTTTAAGCTGGTGCGAGACAGGTTCTATTGGCCTTGCATGAGAGCTGAAGTGGGAAGTTACTGCCATTCATGTCTGAGGTGTATTTAAAGGAAGACCCTACCGACCCGAACCGCTCCAATGAGCCATCTGCAAAGTCAAGGACCCATGGATTTGGTGTGCATTGACTTCCTGTGCTTAGAGCCGGATGCTAGTGGGCAGGGAAATATTCTAATAGTGACTGATCACTTCACACGTTACGCCCAAGCCTTTTCTACAAAAGACCAACGCGCTCCGACAGTGGCGAAGGTTCTGATGGAAAAGTTCTTTGTTCACTACGGCCTACCAAGGAGAAAACACTCTGATCAGGGTAGAGACTTTGAAAGCCGGCTTGTTGGGCAATTACTGGAACTGCTGGGAATCCAAAAGACCCGAACTACACCATATCACCCTCAATCGCACACTAACTTTCTCGGACTTTCTCTGCCGAATCCGCCTGCTCCACGTTTGACTCCCGTTGCTCGGTCTCAGCAGACTCGGGCTAGCGAAGAGAGCGAAAGGGACAGTGAGGAAGAAAGTTTTTGTCTGGACTGGATGCGCTCACCAGAGCCTGAAGAGGTTAATTTGAGGCCTGAGGCTCCTGAATTTCAGTTAGAAGTCCCTGAGACTATTGAAATCCCTGTAGTTCCTGAAGCCGAATCTTATGACTACAGCTCTATGCCTTCACTGGAAGGATCATACTCCGAAGAGATGTCTGCTCCAGTGGTAGAAAGAAGAACTGAGCCCGCGCCTATAGTACTTCCACCTGAAGAGGAACTGATTGAGCCAGAACCAAAACTCTCTGTTCGACCGCCCCAGAGACTCACCTACGACTCACCAGGACATACAGTTGTGTTCAAAATTATTCAACCCCCAATGCTGTAAAGGGTTTTAGGGAATTTAGTGTACATTTGTAATTGTATTCAGAATGAAATCCTACAAGGACTTTTTAAAGAACCATGTGCAACTAAAATGACATCAATTGGTTTTGTAATACAGTAGTAAATGTTTTTTTTGTGAATTCTTCATTGACACAATTATTCAACCCCTTAAAGACTACCACTCTGAAGAACAGAGGTTCATTCAAGTGTTTTCAATCAGGTATTGAAAACACCTGTGGAAGTCACGGAGCAGCAATAAAGCATAATAAGCACCAATTAGGCAGCTTTAAAATGACTGATACTCAGCTCCTTCTAGACATTTACTGGTGTGGTTACAAACATGGTGAAGTCAAGAGAATGGTCCAGGAAGACAAGAGAAGAGGTGATTACTCTTCACAGGAAGGACAATGGCTATAAGAAGATTGCAAATATGTTAAACATATCAAGAGAGACCATAGGAAGCATCATTCACAAATTCAAGGCAAAGGGCACTGTTGAAACGCTACCTGGTCGTGGCAGAAAGAAGATGCTGACTTCGACTGCTGTGCGCTACCTGAAGCGTAGAGTGGAGAAAAGTCCCCGTGTGACTGCTGAGGAACTGAGAAAAGATTTGTCAGATGTGGGTACTGAAGTTTCAGCTCAGACAATACGGCACACACTGCGTAATGAAGGCCTCCATGCCAGAACTCCCAGGCACACCCCCTTGCTGTCTCCAAAGAATAAGAAGAGTCGACTGCAGTATGCCAAAAGTTTTGGGATAGTGTTCTGTGGACTGATGAAACAAAATTAGAACTGTTTGGGCCCATGGATCAACGCTATGTTTGGAGGAGGAAGAACAAGGCCTATGAAGAAAAGAACACCTTTCCTATTGTGAAGCATGGCGGGGGGTCAATCATGCTTTGGGGCTGTTTTGCTTCTGCAGGTACAGGGAAGCTTCAGCATGTGCAAGGTACCATGAATTCTCTTCAGTACCAGGAAATATTGGATGACAATGTGATGCAGTCCGTCATAAACCTGAGGCTTGGGAGACGTTGGACCTTTCAACAGGACAATGATCCCAAGCATACCTCCAAGTCCACTAGAGCATGGTTGCAGATTAAAGGCTGGAACATTTTGGAGTTGCCATCGCAGTCACCTGACTTAAATCCGATTGAGAACCTCTGGTGGGACTTAAAGAAAGCAGTTGCAGTGCGCAAGCCTAAGAATGTGACTGAACTGGAGGCTTTTGCCCATGACAAATGGGCGAAGATACCCGTAGATCGCTGCAAGACACTTGTGTCAAGCTATGCTTCACGTTTAAAAGCTGTTATAACTGTAAAAGGATGTTGTACTAAGTACTAAGATTGAATGTCACTTGGGGGTTGAATAAAACTGATAATGATGTGAGCACAGAAAAGACATTTGTGGTTATTTCATTATAAATGTTATGTTATATTTGTCTGACCTACACGTGCCTCTTTGATTTAATTGTAAGCAAGATGACTGAATGATCAAAATCAATGTCAAACTGGCCAAAACACTCAATTTCAGTGGGGGTTGAATAATTTTGAACACCACTGTAGCACTGAAGAGGCCGTCACCACAGTGCGAAGGTTGCCCGAAGTGTCTGCTATGTTAGCTGAGGTAATCCAAAGCATGAGTCAACTTGAGGAAGTGTATCTAACCCATTGTATGCTTGCTGCTGAGCCTGTATATGTTGCCTAATATGTGTTGGAATGTAATGCAACTGTTGTACCTCCTTGGAGAGACCCAAGAGTTCTAGGAGGGGGAGAGTGTAGCGCTGGTTTTAAATCCCCTGTCGTTGTAGTACTTGTTTTTGGCCACCGGAGGGAGACAAGCGCGATGTAAGACCCTGAACATTGGGACTACATTTTCCAGCATGCTTTGTGGGCGGGAACAGGAAGTGGGTGGGAGAGAGACACTGACATCCGCAGCCTCGTGGAAAGAGCTGGCAGAGCGCGCAGAGGAGTGAGAGGAGCAAGACGCAAGTGTAGCAGAGAGTGATCACGACCAGGCCAGAGCGCAGGTGCGGCCTAGCAGAGCTGGAGATCAGGTTTTTCCCTTCTTATTACACGAAGACCCAGTGATCCACCGCTAGTAACCCACGCTGATACAGAGTAAGCTAAAGGACCCCGAGTTAGGAGAACTGCAGACGATCTAACAGGGAGTGCAGGCGGTGAGCTGGACATCTTGTGGCAGATACAGACAAGCAAGACAGCGGATCCGGTGACACAGAGAATCCCAGTCAAAATCGAGCGGAGAGATGTTCTGGGTCGAGCGGAGCACAGAGTATCTGGCGGATGGGTGAGAGGCCTTCCAGACCGCTGTAAAATACTAAAGCACGCTGCAGTTTTTCAAAACCCACAGGGCCCCAACGTGACTAGTCGAAGATACCTCATAAATAATTCACTGGCCAGTTGAATATTGTACCCGGGTACCAATACACACATACACATACATTCCTTGGGACATAACCTGTACGGGACTCACACACCAACCACTAAGGGGGTTAAAAATACTTTTTTTACTTTTCCGCTGCGCGTTTCCCGCATTACGAAGTACTGTAAATATATATACGTATACCGTGTTACTCATTATATGCCAGTTTATTCAGTAAACTATATAATTTAAAAAATCCACGACGGTGCTGGAGTATATTTATTCCCTAGTGCGGGGAGACTGAACCGAGGTTCAAATTCAGCGGCTCCTCCGGGAGTGAGCGCTACAAAAGTATTACTGTAATCCAGTGACGTGCGGTGAGGTCAGTGGCTGGTGAGGCACTGGTTAGTATCAGAGCCAGATATACAAATGCAAAACAGCCAAAAACCATTCTAGCTCCCAAAGAGGAGGCTTCAGGCATTTAGTACATCAGAAGCCAGACACTGCGAGTAAGGACTGACTGGAAGCCGATTCTGTTCCCACAGACCTTTATACAGAACAATTATCTTACAATATGCCTTCTAAATTGCATTGGTAAAGACTTCTTAAATGAAGAATCTACAGTCCTGGGTCCTTGTACCTGGACTTGTTTTCATACAGGGTTATTCATTCAGAGAGGTGAAAAGCAGGAGAATGACTGGAGAAGGGAAAATTCTAGGTCAAAATAGCCAAACCAGAAACATTTTCCCTTTTATGATCTGCTATTTTGACCTAGAATTTTCCATTCTCCAGTCATTCGCCTGCTTTTCACCGCTCTCTGAATAACCCTGATACAGGGCTATTCAGAAAGGTGAAAACCTTGAGAATGACTGGAGAAGTGAACATTCTAGGTCAAAATAGTCAAACCAGAAAAATTCTCCCATTTATCTCACTTTCCAAATTGGCTATTTGGTCTAGATTTTTCAATGGGCTATTTGGTCTAGAATCAGTGTTTCTCAACTCGTTTCCTCGGCCTGGTTTGCCAGATATGTGAAGCACAGGTGATATAATTTGCTGCTCAGTGTTTGCAGTATTCAGTCTGCATTTTCCCAAGGTGATCTGAAAAATCTAGCCTGTAGTGGATCCTGAGGACTGGAGTTGAGAAACCCTGGTCTAGATTGTTCATTCTCCAGCCAATGCAAGGTTTTCACCTCTCTCTGAATAACCCTGATAGTGTAGCCAGCACAATGATTCAATATTGGGGATATTCAGAGAGAGGTGAAAACCTTGAGAATTGGCAGGAGAATGAACAATCTAGACCAGGGTTTCTCAACTCCAGTCCTCAGGATCCACTACAGGCTAGATTTTTCAGATCACCTTGGGAAAATGCAGACTGAATACTGCAAACACTGAGCAGCAAATTATATCACCTGTGCTTCACATATCTGGCAAACCAGGCCGAGGAAACGAGTTGAGAAACAGATTCTAGACCAAATAGTCAATTTGGAAAGTGAGATAAATGGGAGAATTTTTCTGGTTTGACTATTTTGACCTAGAATTTTAACTTCTGTCATTCAAGGTTTTCACCTCTATCTGAATAGCCCTGTATCAGGGTTATTCAGAGAGCGGTGAAAAGCAGAAGAATGACCCTGTATCAGGGCTATTCAGAAAGAGGTGAAAACCTTGGAGAATGACTGGAGAAGTTAAACTTCTAGTCAAACCAGAAAAAATCTCCCATTTATCTCACTTTCCAAATTGGCTTTTCATTTTCCTGCCAATTCAAGGTTTTCACCTCTCTGAATAACCCTGATTTTAGGCTAAAAAAAATAATAAAAAAAAATGTTAAGCCATCGCTTGCCCCTGGCAAAAAAAAAACAACACACGTGAAAGAAAGGGTGTGTAAAGAGACTGACACTGTAAGAACACGCACACCGCTCTATATGCTGCCCCTATAACAAAAGTGTTAAGAGGAGCCTGGCCACATCCATTAGGTTTCCTTAAAGCACCTATACATTTTTGCGTCATTCATATTATACTGAAGGGAAAGCAAGCCACTGACCCAACCTGACTTCTGCTCACTGCAGGGCAGCACTTTCACGCACTGACAGGGAGCAAAATGGAGATCTGACACCCAGCCCAAAGCCAGTGACCCATGAAGCACACGCTGTGATCTGACAGCCCTGGTAGAAGAGGAGTTGAGAGAGTCTTGCTGGCAACTTTGCATCTGCTGAGTCCCCCACCTGTCCTGTCCTGTCCCTTCCCAGGCAGCCTGGCTAGAGGTACAATACATCATACAGATTGACAGCTAAGCACTATCTGAACATCAGCACAGAGGAAGGCCATGGCCTCTCCCCCCTCCCCCTGTGAGGTCACTTACCTTGCAGCTGGGCAAAGAGGGCTTCCTGCTGCTGCACCCCCTCAGATCCCTCCTGGGGGGCAGATGTGTTGTGCATTCTTCCAGCCCCAGTTAGCAGACAATAACCAGCCTGGGGTATAACTTTGCATCCCCAGCTGTGGCAGAGCAGGACACCCCTGTGCCAGGCTCCTGGACTGCAGCTCCCCATGCAGCCAGTCAGGGGTTGTCCACCATGCAATCTTTTCACAGCCTGCATTGGAGGGCTGCCTGGCCTAACTGCTAGACTTCCTGTCAATCAGAGGCAGTCCTCTAATGTAGGGGTTTTCTGGGAATGGCTTGGACCAATGGTGCTTTCCCATTGGTCCAAGCTTTCCCATGCTCTATCAGTGCCTGTCAGTCTGTGCGGCACTAATGAGCAGTGATCTCTGACGTGTGCTGCACACATCTTGAGCAGTTTACTCAATTAGTGCAGCGGGGAAACGCCTGCTATGCAAATTGCGTAGGCTGGGAAAACTAATGCCGGCAGAGGACGGAGCTGACAGCGGGGGAGCAGGTGAGTTTGTTTTTAGTTTATTAATTTATCACTTAATGGCAGGTGCGGCTGTGCCTCCCATGCCTCCACTGACTGCACGTCCCTGCTGTAATCCTTGTCATATGAATAAATGGTTGTGGAACGAATCGTCAGAGCTCCAATTATTTCTTATGGGGAAATTTACTTTGATATAAGAGCGCTTTGGATTACAAGCACACTTCCGGAACGAATTATGCTCGCAATCCAAGGTATTACTGTAGTACTGTAATACTAAGTACTTTATATCTCATGGGGCATGAAACCACAGTTGCCACAGGTCTAAGACGGCAAGGAAAATACTTGCTAAATGCAAAGATAAATCTATATACCTCTAGACCAGGGTTTCCCAAACCTGTCCTCAGGACCCTCAATCAGGCCAGGTTTTGCAGATCACCTTGGGGGTAATACAGACGGAATCCTGCAATCACTGAGCAGCAAATCATATCACCTGAGCTGTGCTTCGGATATCTGGAAAACTTGGCGTGTCAACGGGTCCTGAGGACAATTTGGGAAACCCTGCTCTAGACCCTGATTCTAGATGATTTCTGTGCTGTCTCTAACCTGGCGCCTCCGAGATGGAAAATTAAATAAAAGTTGAAGGAAATCGTATGCAGCAGCGATAATAGGACAAAGTTATAATGTCTATAGTGAGTCATACAGCCACCCAAGTGTTCAGGACCATTAGGTCGCTACATTCACAATTACAGGCTCCAAACAGGCAGAATAACGTGAACTGCAAAAAAAAAAAGCATCTGTCGGATGCGCTCACCAAGAGACCTCAATGCCCTAAAAAAAGTAATAGAGAAAAAAAATTCTCTTTAAGACAAATTTGACCCTAAGGTTTCCCAAATTCAACCATCTACTATAACAACGCATGCACTGCGTTAATTTCACTGAGCACTATTGGTGTCGCTTTAAAGTCATATCTGGATTTTTACAACTGAAAAAATACAGCGTCACTATATCATCTTTATGTAGGTTTTTAAAATTGAACTGATGGCTGCGCAGGGCAGTAAACACATTTGCTTGATCAATTTAGTTTATATACTGTATAATACTCTATTGATTAGAACGTATTCTTCTGCACTAGTTCAAGGAACACAAATGTTTTGCTTGCTCTCTTATTGCCTGAAGTGCTTTTCAGTTTATGATTAGCTGAAAAGGCCAAGGTAACATACAAACTCATCCCGTGGCGTCTGTTCTCTTCCAATATTGGTTTTGTGTTGTATTTGGATCTTAGCAATTTGTGCATTCATTGAAACACATTATTTGGTATTTCATACAGAGCTACGAAGAAAAATCCTCAGAGGACCATCTCCGACAAGTCTGTGCTAGCACTTTAATCTTACTGCTAGCTGTCAGCAGAAGTGCCCAGAAGTACAGTCTACAAGGTGAGATTTTTCCTTTGTACGTTTACAATCAGGAACAAAGGCGCTTTTTCCTGTCAATTCTCTGACAGTGTGGTTTCTCTCGAAAAACGCCTAAGCCGTCAATGAAGAATAGATTGAAATTATTCTTCTATAATTACTCAATTTATAGATTGGTTATGGGGAGTAAAATATTTTGCGTGTAACTCTGTGTCTGTGAATACTATGTGTGTGCTTATATTTTTGTGCTAATTTAGCCATTTACAGAGTTTGGTGTTTCCAAACATTTATGTTGGCTGATGAATTACTGTCACAGCATGATCTTGGACTTATTTTTTTCTTTTTCTGTTGCCTAAAGGCTAAGTGAGCTTCCTGGAACATAGTGTTCAAACCTGCAAGTTATTTAACAAGAATAATGCACAAAAAAAGTGTATTTTCTGGGATGCTAGCCACTCAGTTTGCAATTTTGTGTTGTATTTTCACTGTAGGTCACCCGATAATTGGAAAATTAATTTACAGTTATAAATAATCAGCCTTGTAGTGGTCTCTATTTCCATTAAAGGGCCACTCTAGGCATTGTGACTAGTTAAAGTAAATTTAGTAGTCTGAGCATCATCACACCTCTGTCCCCTTCATGGAGGGCTTAGCTATTCCCAGACATTCAAATCTGTGAGGGCATACCTGAGCTTCAGGCATCCGGACCAGAAAGCAGGATCCGATTTGGGTGCCGCTTCCCTCCTTCCCAGCCATTACATTGGCTGGATGCTTACTGTATCTTCTAGCCCCCCCCCCCCATCTCCACATGACATACTTCGGCTTGCAGGAAGCCGGCAGCATGTCACATTCAGAGGGTTGGAGAGACAGAACTGAGTTGGAAAGAAGATAAATTTTGAAGTGATCTTTACTCTTTCCTGCCACAGGGCATACAAGCCGTCCCTGCAGTGGGTGGGCTTAGAAGATGCGGGACATAATAGTATGCCCAGTTGACTTCTATGGGCCACCTCGGCCCTGCCCAGCAGCCAGTGTGCGGCACGGCTGTGCAGGCCGAAGGCGAGGACCTCTGAGGAGGCCGGCAAGTGGGGCGTACTAGTACGCCCCAGCAACATTAACCCCCTCCTGCCAGGCGCCCGGTGATCAGGAGGAGTTTATTTTGGTTTCTCCCCCTCCTCCCATTTTAACCCAGGAGTGTCCCTTTAAATTTCTATGATCACATCCACACATGAAACTGCAGAAGAAAACACCTAGTGCCCTAACACTAGTGATCACATAGGTGCGCATTAGCGCTAGGTTAATTGAGGTGATAGCGTGACATACAGATCTCCCGATCGCTAAAGGGTTTAAAAAATCCGTTAGCTCTTTTGGTAATGGCCCTTTTTAGTGCAAGGTTACTGTACTATGCTCTCCCTATGCTTAACAAGGAGAGCGTAAAGATTAAACGAGGAGTAATTAGCGTTAGGATCACATATTCTTCTAGTAATTCCTCCCTCTAATGCCTCCCCACGTCCTGACTTCTCTGTCATGGTTGAGGGTATCACGATCTCCCCATCGAGCCAGGTTTGCTGTCTCGGAGTTGCTTTTGACTCTGCTTTTTCCTTCATCCCCCACATCCAGTCGCTTTCCTCCTCCTGTTGCTACCAGTTGCGTAATATTTCCAAGAAATTTGGCCATTTCTTACTGCTGACACCACAAAGCAACTCATTAATTCTCTTTGTAATCTCCTGACTCGACTATTGTATTAATCTTCTAGTTGGCCTCCCTCTCTCTCGTCTCTCCCCCCTACAATCCATTCTGAATGCCTCTGCCAGGTTCATCCACCTCACCTGCCGCTCTGTCACTGCCGCTCCTCTCTGCGAGTCCCTTCACTGGCTACAAAGCTCTCACTAACTCAGCTCTCCACTACCTGTCCTCACTAATCACTAAATACACCCCAGCCCGCTCCCTAAGATCAAACATTGACCTGCGCCTAGCTTCTCCCCGCATCACCTCTTCCCATGATAGACTGCAGGACTTCTCAGGCGCAACCCCCATCCTCTGGAACACTCTCCCTCGTACGGTCAGACTTTCCCCTAGTTTCACTTCCTTCAAACGCTCCCTTAAGACATTCCTATTTAGGGAAGCCTACTACCCCACTCACTGATACACCTCACTGCCCCAACCAGCCCATCACTCTCACCTTGCAGTCCTCTCCTCCTGTTTCCACCCCCAACCCTTCTAGATTGTGAGTTCCCACAGGAATAGGGCTCTCGTTTCCTCTGTACTGGTTTATCAAATGTTGTTCTGACTCAGTGTATTTTAACCCTGTCTATATTGTGCCCATTGTTCAGCGCTATGGAATATGCTGGCACTATATAAATAAAGTATAATAATATTCCTAACGCTAGTTACGATACTCTGCGACTAACTGAAACGTTTGCTATAGCTTAGAGCTGTAGCTAACTGATTCCAATTCTGCAGAATCGGCTGCAGCAGCTGGAACCCCTGCCAAAAATCAAATACTCACTGCTCATCCCGCAGCGAGGACGGCAGCCCGATCCGCCTCTTCTGACTTCCGGGAGCAGAGTGAGACTGGGGGGAAAAGTCCCCAGTCTCTCTCACGATCACTCCGCCGACTTGCAGGATCTCGTCCTAGTGGCTCCATGGAAGGAATGCTTGCATCCGCGGGTTAACGCCGCTGTGAGTATCCTAGAGCACAGTGGCCACTACGGGGCGAGCTGCCTGATTCAGTGCCTGCCCTGCAATCCACTTGTAAGGTACTAATCTTTACCCTTAGCATCCCCGTTTTAGCTTGGGGCAATTGAAAGGGCCCCTAGTGTGTTGTCAGTTCCATGGAAAACCTGCACATTTCAACTGTGTGCACAAGAGAACAACTATATCGATATCACAACAAGATACAATAAACACACCAAAGCCGGGGTCCTGTGTTCTAGATTGCACATTACAGGAAGATAGAAGCAGTGAGAGGACCTGCTCCTCAGTAAGGGTACATTGCGTCACATTGCTTACAGTAAATTGAGACACATTCGCACAGAATACACTCGCAGCATTATGTTCATTCGTCTAAAAGCGCAGTTCAAGAAGAATAAACATTGCTGTCCCAGATCTACCTGTTCTCCACCTGCATTTTACTTTATGGATCTCATTTAGCTAATTTAGTGTATGATTTAAACACTGAACTCGCTTATGGCAATAGCTTCATAAAATTGTGAATGGTATTAAGCATGACTTTGTTCTTTCTTCTAGCACAACTAGTAGACAGCTGTATCGAGCAGATGAAGCATATTCACGCACAGCTAAACCTTGATTCCCTCAGGCCAGGAAAACCAACACAAAGGAAAAAGGTATTCATTATGCATACTAACATCCGTTGAAAAGTCATTTATTTCTAGTTTACATTCAATCATGAGTGAGATTCCTTTTATAGTACGACCATAAAAAGTGTTGTTACTGTAAATAACAGATACACAGTGCATACTTGGGTATTCATAACCGTGCGATCTCTGATACAGGTACATTCAGTTTTGCAAAAAGTTTTTCATGAAGGCGGGACAAAGATGTGTCAATCTCAGTATGGTTTAAAGGGAAAGCAATAAAAGCACTGTTTAAAATCTCATTGTAGAGTTTTTATTTTAGCTTTTAATGTGAATTAGTGAGAGAATTTTCACTTTTTTAAAATGTTGATTATACAGGGAGTTGAACACCGGCAAGTCGGAGAGTGCCTTCTCCAACCTCTCCGTTTTGTACAAGGTCTGCCCAGTGACGGATGACTTGTCTGATGCACGGTTATCATTTCATTTTGTAGATAAAGGCAGTTTCAGCAGATTAAATACATGTGTCTAGTGAGGAGTTCATAATTTTGAGATAATCATCTGTATATACAGTATACTTCATGGAAGTGAAAGGAATAGAGACACATTTATCAGTGGAGCAAAGGAACATGTTCAATGAGTAACGGGGCACCCAAAATCACATGATTTATTGGGGCTAATTATATAAAGGCAAAACTGGGCAGTTACAGTTATTTATGAAGTGCCAACATGCTCTGCAGCGCTGTACAGGCAGGGTAAGCTGAAGCTGACATAATGTTAAGCACAGGTTTAGCACACAGAGAACGATGAGAAAAGAGGACGTTGCTCCAATGGGCTTACCATCTAAGAGGTGAAGGTGGTGGGAAACACTATCTAGGGAAGATCTCAGACTTCAAACTCCCCCATGTTGGTTGCCTACAATTCCCAGAATACAACAGCTGGCCAGAGAATCACGGGCATTGTATTTGAAACATCTGTGTGGCTGGAAATTGAGATGCCTGACCTAGGGGAAAGAAGCTTATGATTATAGGTTTTTTATAAATATCTGATTCTCTCTGAAAATGGAGAGCAGTAAACTGGATTTTCAGGTATGTCATGCTAGGCCACTATCAAACCTTGTATAAAATGACTGCACAGCGCTCTTCTTTCAATGCCAAAGAAACCCATTATCATTGGTCAATTCTGACATCGTTAGCAATTTCTTAAAACAACCTTCATTTCAGGAGGAGATTCATTTCAAGCAGCTAAAGGTCACCATGCATCTTGTGAGAAACTGTCTATACGAAAATGAGGAGGACAAGGTAGGTTATACTCCTAAGGCAAATAGAAATCCTAGATGTTTCATGTTAAAGGTTAAAACCTGTTGATATTATCTGATATTTATGTGTGTGAAAATCTACACAGAGGATCTATATTCCAAGTCCAGTGTAAACGTAACCAGACCTCTGGTAAACTGGCCAACTCAGTTGAGTTTAATGGCTCTGATGCATTTACGTCAGCTCTGGTTACTGTTACGCCAGGCTTGGAATCTAGTCCATAAATATTACATTTAGATTGTACCTTTTACATTTGTATTATAAACTTTATAGACAACAAGGTTAGCCCTGTAGTAGTTTATTGGATTCAACAAAGCACCGCATGTGTGTGTGTGTATATATATATATATGTTTCTTATTGCAGAAGCCATTTACACATCACAACAATTCAAAGAACTGCATCCCAGAGCTCCTGTGCTACATTCCCCATATGCAGCACAGAACTCTGGGTAAGACATGCAAATGACATCTGCAATTTACCATTTTTTTGCTATTTTTTTTTTGACAGCTTTTACTCTCCATTCTTGCCCTCCACCATAACTTATATGTGTATGTGTATAAATATATATATATATATATATATATTACACGCACAGTTTATATACATTTTTCTTATCTGTCACATATAAAATTGTATTTTCCTTTTAAAACCTTTCTCTTTCGTTCGTCTTTCATCATTGCTTTGAACCAGTTAGTTAATATGTATAAAGTGAAAAATATGTCACTGAGAATTTCCCACACTGTCAATCATCCAGTTTGAAAAAGTTCTTTAATAATTGTCACCTCAAAAGGAAGTCACATTAATTTCTGTAATCCTTTGCCGTATTTCGGCACTCCTCTGTAGTATATTTGAACACCGCTTCTCTGCGCACCCTGATTGGTCTACTATAGAATTGTAAGGATGAGACTAATTTAGCAGAAGTTTGATCGTCCTGTCATTTGTAATGTGAATATATCTGTGTGAATGCGGATAGATCTGCACTGCAAGAAGAGCGAAAGTTCACCGCAATGTCATGAGTTTTAGAAAACCTCGTGGTAATTTTTTTAGCAGTTTAAGAAAAAATAAAGCCTTAATTTGGAGAATAAAACGTTTTAAAGAACGTAAACGGCAGTGGAAGTCTTTGAATTAAAAAATCATTATTGATTACTAGTTTTGTGAAGCTAAATATTTTCTGGTATGTATTGTACAAAAATACCAAAACATCTGACATACACAGGCAGGGTTATTCAGAGAAAGATGTAAATCAGGAGAACTGGCAGAAGAGAATAATCTAGACCAAATATCCGATTTGGAAAGTGAGCTTAATGGGAGAAATTTTCTGGTTTGGCTATTTTGACCTAGAATTTTCACTTCTCCAGTCATTCTCCTGAGTTTCACCTTTCTTTGAATAGACCTGCAAATATAAATTCTTTGATACAAACTGAAAATTTGGTCTTTCAGGAAAAACATTAAGGCTAGGGTCAGACTAACGCATTTTTTGCGTCGTCCGTGAAAAAGTGCGTCGGAACGAATGGACTTTTTTTTCACAGAATACGCGATAGCGGTCATATGATGTGCAATTACGGCCATGATTTTGTACGGATCCAAACCAGGAAACTTTGGGTGCCTGGACGTTATGTTGGCCGGACATGAGCAGCGTCTGACCTCTCCAAATCACGCACACACGCCGCTAGCGGACGCAGCGCACTCTGTACGTCAGTACTAGCGGTTTGACGTCCTCGAAAAAAATGTGTTTGTTTGCCAATTGCGTTGCGCGGACGAACTTTCGTGCGGCCGTTCTTCATATGTTGCCCGGCATTGGACGTCATTTACTGCTAGCACGGCCGTGATTAAGTGCGCCTAAACGCCCGTTAATACTGCGATCGTCTGACCCTAGCCTAAAACCTCAAAGCTATCTGCTGCTATTTGGGGCCATCTCTATTTTCTATGACCTCACCAAAATATTGCCAGATACAACTATAATAACAGCTTTGAAATGGAATAGGAGTGTAGGCCTCCACAGACCAACAAATACTTTTATAAAACCCATATACATAGGTTTATTTGTAGTATAACTTGTATTTCTTGGGCTTTTTATGGAGTAGCTGCACAGTAGTAATGCACGATTACATATATAATTCTCATTTTTAGGTGTTTATGCTTTGAAGTGGTTTTAATTAAACCATTTATATTTTTCTGGTTGATCTTTTCACACATTTGTTGTACACGTGTTCCTATGGTAGTTCTTCTCTTTTTGTACTTATGCTAAGAAGTACTTTTACCTTTTTTTTAAACTGTTTTAAGAGCTTTTTTTAGAAGTCTGTATTTCTTACGCCACTGTTCATTTTTTTTCAGTTTCCTTCAAAAAAAAAAATCTTCTAGATTTTATCATCTTTGGGTTGGAATAAACAAACCTACAGGTTCCCTAATCGTAATGAAAATCATTGCTTCAGGCATCCTGAGGATAAAATCAGTCATGGCGTGTATCAAACATTAATTTTGCACATTAATTTTCTTTTCACGTATTGCCCCATAATAAATTTGTGTTTCTTGTATTGGCTCATACAAAGCCTAGACGCACTGTCATTTTCATGTGTTATACTTAAACGTTTGTGCTGCGTGTCTGTATGATGGGTCAATATAGACAGCTGTTTTGATTGTATAGTAAAGACAACGTTTCATAAAAAAAATCTATATTTATTCCGACATCAAAACATTCTCTACTCTTATGTATAGCTGGGAATGTAAAGGACCAGCAACTAACCAACTGTAGGTGCTGCAGATCGATCTCCTATAAAGATAGTGTTACCATAGGTATAGATAGATAGTTGAAAGAGAAGAATATCTTTCTTAAAATGTATTCAGCAACAAGAATTCACTTATCCATGTATAAAACACAACAAGAAAAAAGATTGTCATCTGCGCTCACCCCCGTGACAGACGTTTTGGTTTACTTAAATGGCCTTTAACCCCTTAAGGACGGGAGTCATTTTACAAGTTCGGCGCTGTTTCGAAGTAGAAGTTTGCTGAGCTCATTTTAGCGGTTTTAAGTCACATATTATTGTACCACCCAGATAAATTATATATCGTTTTTTTCCAGCAGACTTGGCAGATGAATAATATATCATTATTATATGTATATGTCATGCCCTGCCAAAATGCTATAACAAAATTGTAAAAAAAAAATTTTTTTTTTTTTGCATTTTATTACCCGAGACTTTGCGGATATATTCTATGGGGTAGACTTGTTAAAAAAATGTGAACTTTTTTTTTTTTGAGGGGGGGGGGGGGAGAAATTCCATGATTTTAGCTAAAACCCCCCCCCAAAAAAAAATCATTAGTGAAGCATCATTGTTCACATTATAATTGAAATGTGAACAATAGTGCTGCATTAAATTTTTTTTAAAAAGCACGTTTTTATTTTTAATTTTTCTATTATTTTATTTATATATTGTTTTCACTTTTATTTTACAAGTAATTTGGTCATGTTTGACATGATCAGGCCTTTCAAATGATACCTTACATGACCCCCTAGCTGTCACCGATCGTGAGATAAAGGGGTTCAAAGAACCCCCCTATCTCCACCATGGAATTTCCTTAGGAAAGCCCTTGGCAGCTAGGGGTTCCCTGGTTAACTGACGTCATCGGGCCACGCCCGATGACGTCAGTGGACGTGGGGAGTCCCGGAGGTGGGGCTGCCATCCAAGATGGCGGCCCCCACTGGAAAAAGGCTGTGACCTGGCACCGATTGGTGCTGGGTCACAGCCTTGCCATCAAGGGGTTAATGCCATACATCCCTGGAAAGGCCAGGCTGTGCCCTTTCCAGGGATGCCTGGCATTAGCTGATAGCCCCCGGCGATGGGGAGGTAGAGGGATCCAAAAGGATCCCCCCCTCCCCTCCAGGCGCTTCCCCTGCTCCGGCTGGGAGGGGACACCTAAAACTGACATCATCGCGTCCGGCGTGATGACGTCAGTGCGTCGGGAGGCACCAAAAGTGCCGGTCTGACTCCGTGGGAGTCAGAGCAGCGCGGGAGCTGCCGGAGCAGGTGAGTATCTGCCACCGGGGGGCTGCAGGCGTTAAAGACCGCCTAATGCAGGACGTAACTGTACGTCCCGCGGCGTTAAGGGGTTAAAGTGTAAGCTCAACTGCCACATCACAGCACCTCTGGTCAGGTGAGTCCTACCCACTGAAACAAAGAGCTGCTTTCTTAGCAGCTACATATCCTCATGCTGCTTTCCAGTCATGAGAGATCTGGTAGGTCTACATTTATACCCTCACCAGAAACCTCTCCACCTTGGGATTAAAGAGAAAAACACAGAAAGAGGCAGCTGCAATAATGACCTGGCTGGGGATACAACAATATATATATGTGCAGAAAAAATTCAGCAGGTGACGATCGTTTTTCTTATGTTTTATACAAGGAGCAGGCTGGATACTTCTGGTCCACACAGACCACCCTGTTAGGGAATAAGCGCAAAATCATTTTTTTTCTGCACGTTTATATATTTTGTTGTATCCCCAGCCAGGTCATTCTTTATAAACAGCATGAGCATATGTGGTTGCTTAGTAAGCCGCTCTTGGTTTCATTAGGTAGGACTCACCTGACAAGAGGTGCCGTGATGGGGTGGTTGTGCTTACACTTTAATGGCCATTAAAGTAAACCAAAACCTCTGTGTTTTGTTTAACATAGCGCTACAGGGCTGAACGCAAATGACCACCTTTTTTCTTTTTATGTTTTATACAAAGAATTCCCTTATGGTTCTTAGAATTGTATCATTAGAGCTTGTTGACAATTGTTGATGAAAGTGACATCCAGAATTCCAGTAATATATGTATTTATTACAAATATGTTGTCTGAATGCAGCAGCCACTGGCGTGCACAGCCCGGTGCATTAGGGTGTGCATTTATTAGTTTAAAATTTATGTTTAGGATATTTTGCACAAAATACACATTTTTCTTTAGTGATAACAAGCCTATAATAAGAGATACAGTCCATTTTCAAGTTCTTCATCATGAACCGGAAGATAAGAGACATCTAAAATATCAATTTAGGGGGTGAAAAGTGACTTTACTCAACAATAGAGTGTACCTGGGCACACCAAGCACACACCCATGACAACAGCTTTTCAAACAAGAACAAAACAGGTCTCCCTCCTCATAAAGTCATATGGAAATAATGTTTGTACACACATCTTTTCTGTATAAATAAGTGGGACTACTAAACCCAAAATGGTGACCTTTCCAGTGACCTTGAAATAGGTTGACATACAGGAGAGGAGCTTTGCTACCATGGCCCTAAATTTCAGTATATTATTCCGTTTACATAAAACCACATCAGAAGCATAATAGGAGGAAGGTCTTTTTAGTCTGTGAGGGATATATTCTGTTCTCCCCTCTTCCAGAAACCACTATCTGTCTTGCTGCGTGTAAGAAAGCAAGTATGTCTCTCATCTGCACCTTTTATGATGTATTTGTATTAGAGCGACGAGTAGGTTCAATGTCAGAGTGATCATAGGTTTATTTGTGTTTTCCTGTACTGTTTGTGTAGACTGCGGCACTAGATTCCCAGCTCGCTCCCGTCCTGCTTTCCCTCTGGCCTTGGCTTCTGATGGATGATACCTTGATGCAAGGGGCTTTGCAGTTGCTTTGTGTCTACACTGCCAACTTTCCTGCAGGTAAAGGCCAAAAACATGTCTGTTTCTGTTCTGTCAACATTTTGTCAGTTAATATGCCTTTATTAACCCTTTCAATGCCAAGTAAGCTACATATGATATGAAAGGTTCTCTAGACACTGCATGGTGTCTCTTTCTGCACTTCAGTCTTAGTCTGCATTACCTAAAAAATATAGAGATTTCAGAACACACCATTACAGTATAGGAAAAACAACAAACGAGTAAAAGAAATGATGCAGGTTGGGTTACAAGACGTGATTACATATTGCACAAGCCAGCCCCAGTGCAAATGTGCCCCATCAATATCAGGACCTACTCTGTACAAACCAAATGTCTGCTATTTTGAGGTATACCCATTTACTTGTAACATGCAGCCTGATGGAGCACCCAGCAGATCAAGGTTTTAATTAGAACCTGTAATGAGGCAGGTGTGACAGCGATTAGTGCAAATCCAAAGAGTGACAGCCAATGATCAACATGTAATGAACAAAACCATTTATATAAATGCATGTTTAGGTGAGTGCAGACATCCTCGTTTTGTAGTCTGCATTATCAGCATACAGGCAGGAATATTGGTCAAATACAGTAAATGTGATGAATACAAATAATTAAGAGTCAGATACCCTGCTTATAGGCAGCTCTTGATTTCTGAGGTTTGCATTTCTTCAGTGTGTTCAGGCTGGCCGCTTGTACCAGTAGAAGCAGCAAATTTGTAAGTACACACAGTGGATATCAAAAGTCTATCTGATAGATTTGGAATGTTTTTGCAAAATGAGTGGGTAAATATTGCCAAGTCAAGATGTGCCATGCTAATAGACTCATACCCATAAAGACTGAGTGCTGGAATAAAATCAGAAGGCGCTTCAACAAAGTACCGTAGATACTCGAGTATAGTGCGACCCGAATATAATGAGATGGATAGAGATTTATTCCGAAAATGAGTGAATATTCAGGACTCGAATATAACACGGGGAACAAAATTATAAAAGTATACTGTCCTGGTAAACAATTAAAATCCTTCAAGGTTCTCTTAACACAGTCAGGCTTCCCCTAAGGCCAGGGTGCTCTGCTCTAGAATGATTGCAGTTGTTACTAAGTATGAAGCCGCTGGCCACCCGTCTTCTTTACTAGCGTTTAGATGACCGGCGGAGGCGTGCAAGGTGAATGATTTGCTTAAACCGAGCGTGCCCTCTGGCCGTGACTGATCCGACCTCTCCTGAAGTGTTTGCAAACATCAGAGAGCCCGTATTCACTTCAGCGAGACTATCAGAACTTCCGGAAGACTTGGGCTCCAGAGCAAGGCAAGTTTTTTTTAAAAAAAAAATTACACACGATGCAGATGTCTCGAATATAACGCGACCCCTCCAATTTTGTGGTAAATGTTTGTTACCAAAATCTAGCGGTATACTTGAGTATCGTTTAAGGGTTTGCACACTTATACAAACCTATTATTTTAGTTTTTTATTTTTCTTCCCTCCACCTAAAAGATTTCAATTTGTTTTTTAATTGAGTTGTACAGTTTATAGGTTACATTAAAGGTGGAAGAAACTCTGAAATGATTTAGCTTTGTCTCATTTTTTTACATCACAGAAGACTGACATTTTAACACGGGTGTGTAGACTTTTGCTATCCACTGTAAATTTTATATTGTTTGCTATTTTTGATGAATAGAAAAAAGAAAACCCATTCCAGACCTTTTGTAAGGATTCTGTTCTGTATAGCGGAGCCTTAGCCGTATTTGGAAACAAAAAAAATGTTAATCACGTGAGGCTAAGCAGACTATACACATTTATTTTTTTCTCTCTCGCTTTTTATGAAAGCATGCAGCTCTCTCTGTTGGACAACCACTGGACCGATGCCCATACAGCCTTCTCCGAAAGCTCCTGCAAATAATTCCCTTATGCACGGCATTTTGAGGATTGCCTCAGAACCTGCTGTCAGTAACAGCGGCACCCAACAGGCAGCCTTTGTTCTGCTCTCTAATCTTGCTGCTACGCAGGACTGTAAATGTCTTATTCAGAAGGTAAGGACGTTTTATTAAAGAAGAGCTACGCTTTTTAATTCTAATCAGCCTTAATCACAGGATTATCATTACATATGCTTGTTTCAATGTTTAACAGACTTTGCCTTCGTTTCAGCTAGTTGACGATTTAAGGAAGTAATCCTGCTAGTTTTAGGGTCAATATTTTTCAATATGCTACACCTTCAGTTTGTGGTGAAGAATTATTGTTTCCACTTCCATGTGAGAGCATCTTAAACAAAATACTGTGTACAAAATCCTTGCCGAAATACTAAATATTATCATTGGTAATAGGAGTGCCGAGCCACTTTTATGACTGACCAATGTTTAATAGGCTAGCTAATATGAATTTAAAACCTGAAACCTTTACGTACCAGAATTTAATCCATACTATTTAGGCTAATCTCAGACGAATGCAGTCTGCGCGCGTGCATAACGGACGGACGTACTGACGGAAGATACTGTAGACACCACACGGTCCGTTTTTTTTAACGGATGTAGAAAAATAAAAGGGAAATATGGGAATCAAAATTAATTAAAATTAAATGACCGTACAGTCAGCCAGACCAATAAAACTGAGTGGCAACGTGATGGACGTTGCAAACGCGCTGCGCCTGACGTCACCTCATCACGCACACAGGCCACTACTAGGACGCGGCACACTCTGGGTGTCCGTTGTAGCGCTTTTACGTCGAGTCCTAAATGGTGTCTGTTGCCACCTGCGTTGTGCATGCACAGTTCGGTGCGCATGTACTTTGTGTGTTGGTCTCTATTGATCACATATCAATGCTACGACGGATGTTAAACTGTGCGGCGACACGGACGTGATGACTGCGTTCGTCTGACACTAGCTGTAATATTATATATTGGGTAAACTCTTTCTTTGTGTGTATGTATATACTCCGTGTATGTATATGTAAATATACGAGAAGCCGCGTTAGTCCAGCAGTTTAGATGATGAAATAATCGGAGTAATACAGGATGCAATGATACCCTTTTTATTAGGGTTGCACCGATACCGATACTAGTATCGGTATCGGGGCCGATACTGGGTACTGCAGGAGTACTTGGTACTCGTGCAGTACCCCCGATATTTTTTCCGATACCGAAGCCGGCATTGAGCCGGCTTCCGGCATCCGAGGGGCTGCAGCGGCTGTCTGAATGCTCTATCGGCATTCGGACAGCCGGCCCCGCACTCTCCGCAATACTTACCTCCTGGCGCCGCCGGAATGTCTCCACGCGCGCGCTCGTTGGAAGGACCCCAGCCGCGACCACGTGATCCCGGCTGGGGTCCTTCCAACGAGCGGCGCGCGGAGACATTCCCGGCGGCGCCCAGGAAGGTAAGTATTAAACACACTGAGCAGCTGCAGGGCCTGTCTGAATGCTGATAGAGCATTCAGACAGGCCCTGCAGCTGCTCTCCGCGACGATACTTACCTTCCTGGGCGCCGCCGGGAAAGTTTCCCCGCGCGCGCTCGTTGGAAGGACCCCAGCCGGGATCACGTGGTCGCGGCTGGGGTCCTTCCAACGAGCGCGCGCGGAGACATTCTCGGCGGCGCCCAGGAAGGTAAGTATCGTCGGGGGGGGCGGTCCATGAGCTGGGGGCATATCCATGAGGGGCATATCCATGACCTGGAGGCAATATCCATGAGGGGCATATCCATGAGCTGGAGGCAATATCCATGAGGGGGCATATCCATGAGCTGGAGGCAGTATCCATGAGGGGCATATCCATGAGGGGGCATATCCATGACCTGGAGGCAATATCCATGAGGGGGCATATCCATGAGCTGGAGGCAATATCCATGAGGGGGCATATCCATGAGGGGGCATATCCATGAGGGGGCAATATCCATGAGGGGCATATCCATGACCTGGAGGCAATATCCATGAGGGGGCATATCCATGAGGGGGCATATCCATGAGCTGGAGGCAATATCCATGAGGGGGCATATCCATGAGCTGGAGGCAATATCCATGAGGGGGCATATCCATGAGGGGGCATATCCATGAGCTGGAGGCAATATCCATGATGGGGCATATCCATGAGGGGCATATCCATGAGCTGGAGGCAATATCCATGAGGGGGCATATCCATGAGGGGGCATATCCATGAGGGGCATATCCATGACCTGGAGGCAATATCCATGATGGGGCATATCCATGAGCTGGAGGCAATATCCATGAGGGGCATATCCATGAGCTGGAGGCAATATCCATGTGGGGGCATGTCCATGAGCTGGGGGGGCATACTCATGTGTGAGCTGTGGGGGCATAATAACCCATGTGTGTGCTGGGGCATTATCCATGTGCTGTGGCAAATCCATGAGTGAGCTGGGGCAAATCCATGAGTGAGCTGGGGCAAATCCATGAGCTGGGGCAGTATGAATATATATATATATATCGGGGGGGATATACATGTGAGCGGGGGGCATTTTTATATGGTCTGTTCTTATTGGAAAGCGGTCACATGACATTAAATAAAAGTATCGGTACTTGGTATCGGTGAGTACTTTTAAAAAGTATCGGTACTCGTACTCGGTCTTAAAAAAGTGGTATCGGTGCATCCCTACTTTTTATCAGAATAACAAATAAAAAAATATGGGAAGTGTTCACGAGTCTCCTTTCTTCTCCAAGTCAGAAGCAATACTCTATGGCTTGGATCACTGTGAATGTCAGGGTGACACCAGGCAGGTGCCTTGGTGGGACGCAAGTTCAGGGGGTTTGAGCCTTTAGCACAGGGATATGATGATGGTACCTTGGAGTAGGCAGGCTAATGCAGGTAGGAATCCATGGCGTGGTACAAATGGGTAAGCAGAGAGAGAGTGGTCAAGACAGTCTTGTAGATCAGGGGCTGGCAGCAAGGAGGCAAAGTCAGTGGGTATAGCAGGGTCTGGCACACGGTTGTCAGCAGAAACACAGAGGTACCGTGTTTCCCCGAAAATAAGACACTGTCTCTTATATTTTTTTGGCCCCAAAAAACACAATAGGTCTTATTTTCGGGGTAGGTCTTATTTTTTATGTTGGTGGTTTTTTTCGATGGTGTACATCTGGTATCACTCCACCTTTGACAGGAGCTGGCGTTAGAGGAAGCATCGGCTAAGGCTGCGGCCACAGTAGTGTTCTTTGAGCAGAAGGAACGCACGGAGTGTGTCCGTGTGACCACACTTCCCTGCGCCCGTTGCTGCTTTGTGAAGGCTGGAGGGGGTGGGTCACATGGTGCAGCGTGCGCACGAATTGCGTGCACTACCACCAGACATGATCCAGCCTCCCCGTCAAACAGCTACGACGGACGCAGGCAGTGCTTCAAAGCATGATCCTCCATAGGAGGATCGCTCTGTGTAGCGCTGAGCGCACTAACTGCGCTCAGCGAGGTGGCCACACTGGCATCAGAGTGGAAGGAACGTCCAGTCTCACGGATGTTCCTTCTGCTCCAAGAACACTCGTGTGACCGCAGCCTTATGTGGCTCTGCTCCCTCTGCTGCTGCCTCGCATCCTCTGGCGCCGGTATCACGGATTCTCTCCCGCGACTCTTCAAGTTGCCCTACAACTAGGTCTTATTTTCGGGGTAGGTCTTATTTTTGGGGAAACCGGGTCAGAACAGTACAGGGTATGACTTGTAATGCAGAGCCATCTAGCTTTGGGGGAGTTGACCTTTTATTGACAGACAGGAGGGTGTGGTGTATGTGTTTGGTGTTTCCCTTGATTTAACCCCTTTCAGTGCTGGTGAGGAATGAAGGCAGCACTTTACTGGTATAACACACATGCAGGCACTGATCCCTGACAGTGAATGTTTTCTTTGTGAACATGGTAGAGTCAACGTGACTCTGAGCAGCATGTCACATGCTGGGGCTGACCAGACGCTTTCAATATGTGTCCCGATCTGCTGCAGCACTCAGGAGCCACATACCACAGAAGAGCGACCCGTCCGGCGCACCCCTAATCCAGAAATGCTAAACTACAGCAGACTCCAAAAATTCCGGGTTCGAGGGTACTTTGTGTTGTTCCAATTGTTAGCTCATTATACATAGATATGACTTTTAAAGTATTATTGCCTTTTAATATGCTTTATGTGATTGGTGTAGTCTCTTCTTCTTTTAATATAGTTTTGTTTTCTGTCCTTAACAGAGTAACTTCTTACAACATTTCATTACTGTTTCACCAACAAAAGGAGCAAACAAGAGTCTTAGCATTGCAGCTGGCAACTGGCTGAAGTTTCTTTTGAGCTTGTCATTTAGCAGTGATGGTCAGCAAATGATCCTGAAGCTGAAAGGAAGCTTAGACCTTTTACTAGAAATGATAAAATATAAACAAAAAATGGATTCTCCCGTAGCTCTGTTCATTCTGCATAACCTGTGCTTCAACCCGGCCAACAAACCCAAGATTTTGTCTAATGGTAAGAGTGATACTTTGTATTTAGCCTGGCCTGTTTTTTTAAGGGTTTGTAGAAAGCTTTTATCTTGAAATTAAGTTTCGCAAAGTTACCGTTACGTGATAAGCACTATATTTGAAATAGAATATAGGCCCCCAAATTTCTTGTACATTGTTGTGGACGTTTTGGGGTAATGCATTAAAAGATGGTAATTTAATTTTGTATTTACCTTTTAACATACGTTGGGTTAGAGAAAATCTTCCTAAAATTGTTGCTTACGTTAAAATACAACTAGTGAGGAATACATACGTACAATTCATGGCTATGTGTCCTGTACGTTGCTTAAAAGTCAGTAAATCATGAGTTTGCTTATTGTATTTTTTTGTAAAAATTTTAATATTTTTATTAGATAAAGCAGTATCGGTGATTTCTTCCTGTTTGGAAAGTGACAACATCAGTATCCAAAGAATAGGTGCCTCTTCTCTCTGGGCATTACTTCACAATTACCAGAAGGTGAGCATAATAAGCCTATGTGTCATGCACGACGCATGCATAGTTTGCTTGTGCAAGTCCAAGATGCGGTGATATTATGAGGTCAGACAGATTGCAGGGCACAGCAAGGTGTTTTAACCTCCCATGCGATCTAATTTTTTCAAAATCTTGTGTCTAAAAGCATCTCAATTTTTTTTTTTTTTAAGGAAACGTGTTTTTGTACATAGTTAGCCTGTAATAATTAGGAATCACGCACTGAAATCCGTGCAATCAAGAGTCCGTACTGGTAAAATCCTTTATAAATAAATAAATAAATAAAAAATAGTAAATACAATGAGTCCAATAAAGTTTGAAACCCGACATAATCGTTTATTATCCCAAAAATAATTATCCAAAATAATGCAAATAAATTCTATTCAATAAAATACAACAAAAAACACCAAAATCTGTCCGAAAACAAGGGTGAGACTATGGTCTGTTTCTTATCCTGTTGTGTCACCTAGTGGCCGTTCATAAACATTGCACTTTGGATTATACAGTGTTTTATAATTTCTTTCTAAATTTGCTGCTGGTCCCGCCCTCTGCATCATGTGACTCGCAGGGAGCCTTACCAGGAAGCAACTCGCGGCGATCACACTGCGGGGGACAGCGAGGGAGCGCAGGAGGAGGTGAGTATGCATCCAGCCCGAGTGTGGCTCGGGGATACCGTTCGCGGTAGTGAAATTTAACCCCGAGTCACACTCGGGAATACCGCCAAGGAGATTAATAAGGATAAAGCAGAAACAAAACAAGAGCATGAACTGAATCAATGGAGACTGGGCGGGACAGGAAGAAGGCAAAGAAAACAGCACAGCAAACAACATAGGGGGGGAAAAGGGAGACACAGGTAAAGGGCTGGCTGAGGTAACAGATATGAGTAGTGGGAGTAGAGCTAGGAAAAACTACATACATACTACTAGAACGTAAAGACATGGAGGAACAAGGAGCACAAGAGGACTGGCTAAACACAGAACTAATAATTCAGGCGGGGGTGACCGGAGTAATTAGACACAGGCAAAACTGACAGGACAGGAATAGAGCTGACATAAAGAGTAAGAAACAGAAAAACTAAGGCAAACTTAGTGAAAGTCTGTGGCAAGGGTTCCAGACAGGGAGCAGGCAATAAACGTGGTCAGTATCCAAAGCAGAGTTCATACACAGGTAATCAATTAGTGGAAGTATACTTGAGGCTTGACAAGGTAATCGATGGGTATCCAGGGTAGGTACTTAGTGGGAGAGTTGATAGGGTTCTCAATGGGTAGCTGGAGTAGGTACTTGGTGGGAGACTTTGCGTGATGGCGATGGTTAGACTTGGCAGGATCACAGGAGGTATTTAGAGGTTGGAGAACAGGGAGCTTTAGGTAGTCAGAACTGATTGGATGCACAGCCAGACTTCAATGTCGAAGCCATGAGGAGAGGGCATAGCTTCCTTTTGAGGAGGCCTCATCAGGTGGGATGGGGAGCACCTGAGGGTCCTTTGAACGAACAGAACATCCAGGTAGGGTTTTCAGGAACCAGCATATACCATAAGCTCGCAGACAAAACCTTGGGACAAGTCGAGCACGATCATGGCGGGAATAGGGCTGCTGGTGTCAGGTGCGGGCATAACACTCTCAGGGTTATTCAGAGAGAGGTAAAAAACAGGAGAATGACTGGAGAAGTGAAAATTCTAGGTCAAAATAGCCAAACCAGAAAAGTTCTCCCATTTATCTCACTTTTCAAATCTGCTATTTTGACCTAGAATTTTCACTTCTCCAGTCATTCTCCTGTTTTCACCTCTCTCTGAATAAACCTGTATGTCTGTTTAATATATGTTGCACTATATATAGATGTGCATCTATATCTGCTTTTAAATCTCCAGTGCAATACTGACTGTAACACTGTCCTTAACATTAACCCTTGCCTCCCCTTAATCACATCCGTGTGTACAATATTTATAGTCCAGAGTGGCGAGAGTTTTAACTTTTAGCACCTTTCAAACCTATGTCCAGGCTCGCTAGATATGACGTTTTTTTGAAAGGGTGGAACATGAATATTGCACTTTATTTCCTATTACTTTTTTGTATTCTGATAATGGTGATCACTGCTCCCTTTCCCCTTTGCAATGTGAAATCTGTATGAAAGTGATATGATTGTTATTCTGTCTCCCACAATAAGATATTCTAGAACTCTGAAATCTTGGTTTAGATTGTAATAATGCATATTTAATGTAAAAAAAAAATCGACTTCACTTTAATGTGTGTTTTATAAACTATGCAATGAAACAAACCCACCGTTATACAAATTTTACGGACATCAATATATCTGCTTGTTTTAGGCCAAAGTGATTCTAAAGAGCCCATTACTAAAAGGGAGAGTAGAAGAAGCATTGTCTGCAATGAGGAAAAGTAAGTTTTGTTTTTGCTTTCTTTGTCTTAAAAGGAAATTAAGTATAATTATTAATGAACTCTTATGGTTTGCATCCTAACTGTGTGCACTGCTTACTATGTGCTTAGGTTTGTAAATCTAAAATGTTTTGGGCTAAATTACATAACGAATGCTAACTGTAGCGTTTGGATGAGTAAGCGTTAACGTCAGGATAAGTGACTTTAACGCATGCCCCCATATTACATTCTTGACACTAAACGTGTGAAATATCTGTTAGCGCGTCAGTAATTGTGCTAGCTTCTTCGAGCTTACCGTACTTTGCGCGTTCTTTACTTAACATGCGGAGCACAATCCGTAATTGGCGTTAGGATAAGTAAGGTATTACAAAGTCCTAGCATTCATTACTTCACCGATGGGTTAAACAAAATTTTAGCGACACCGAAAAGCTGGTGCTGATTCCACTACTACAGAATCAATTAGCTCCTCCTAAACCCCTCCCGCGCCGAGAACAGTGGCTCAATCCGCTGCTTGTCCGGGCCTCGAGCATTGTGGGACTTGTGACAAATAGTTCCTAGTTTCCCTCCGCAATCAATTGCGGCACTGTGAGATCTTGCAGGGCTCGCAGCCCGGCGGCGCAACCCTCTATGGAGTCCATGGGCTCCAGGAGGTGATACTGGTGGCGGCGTGCAAGCGCTACCGTGTGTCTTACTGAGGGTAGCGCTGCGTTCCAGGGCAAGGTGCCAAGCCCCGGAATTGAACGCTAAAATGGAGACCCTACAGGGAAACCTGCAGGTGCAGGTTTTCCCCGTTAGGGTGCCCATTTTAGCGTTAACTATGGAATTTGACTTGAATACAATGTGCCAGCTCCCAGATGGAAGATACTGTGAATGGATTTCTTGATTGATACCTAATTGATACATGCAACAGTACCACCATTGGTATCCTCATCCAAAGGGCTTCATGGGAATTTGTACAGACCCTACTGGAGATTGCAAGTCCACTGAAACAACATCAATTAACACCAGCATTTTGCAGCTGGTAAACTATTTCAATACCACCTGCACGCAAGAATTACAGGCAGCCTTGGACTCACTGGTTATTCTACAGCTGCCTCTACATGGATATACTTTGTATAGGAAGCATTGATGTTCATTGGGTATCTGCAACAGTGCAACTTGAGAAAGGTTGCACTCGCAGCCAAAACATCTCCGTTACTTTTCAAATAAAAGTGGCTTTGATTGTGCCTGGCTCCTCTTTTTTTTGTCTTGGATGTATTGAGGAGTTGGTGACTTTGGAACCTACTGAACTCTCTGTATTCTGTATCTCCCCGCAGTTTGTATTATACACTAATATGTATTTGTAAGGCAGTTGGTCTACATGCTGTCAGTCCCACTTGGCTGCCATGAGAAGAGTAGACCTAGGATTTTACCACTAAAATGTATAGATTTATTTATAACGCTCAGCTGACATTAATATTGACCTCTATTTGTGTTAAGCTGTTACTGTAATGCAGCACAAAATGCATGAATTAAAATCTATTCTTTACTGGTTTGTTTTGTTTTGTCCTTCTAGGCTCATCAGTTATCGAGGAAAGAGTAGAACTTTACCATCTGAGATGTCTGGAGAATTTGGAACAAATTTTCAGTAGCTAAGCTTTATAAAAACCTTTTTCTTTTTTCTACATTTCATCTGGTGTAACAGAAAGAGTTAATGGATGTACAATTGCAGATAACCTCAGAAGTCTCATTGCAACAAGTCTTATGGCACGGACGTGGCGCTTCAGTAAATGCTTAACACATTAGTATGTGTAATTTGGCTCAAGTACCTGTATATTTACTTTCATACTATGTGAAAATATCAATAATTTCACATGGACATACCATTACATTTTTTTTTTAATTTTGTAAAACCTTTTTATATTATTTATATTTATTAAAAATAAAATATACCTCAGCTTCTACATTTACTCACAATTCCAACACATTATGTTCCTTTGAATTATCCATGTGTACAGTGGTGAATTACTTATATTTATTCTTTTAAATGCTTATTATTATGGGAGAAGCCTCAATGGCAAGATATCATATATTACCTTTAGGAAGCTATGGCAAAGTTATGTCCGATAAAATAAAATGCAGATAACAAAAATGCAAGATTACAGGAAAACCCCTGTTAAGTTATAGGGCCATTCCTGCAGTCTTTAAAGCCGTTAGAAGTCCAGCCTGATAAAATAAACTTTCTAGTAAATGGAACTACTTATTTTCTATGTGCAAGAAGTTAATCCTATTCTGTGGCTTTCAGAGCCCACATACCTGACTTTATATTTGCCTGGTTCACAGTATGGGACGGTAAATATGCTGCTTTGTTCCCAGTTGAGGAAGAGGTGGCAGGGAATTGACATCTGAAAGTGCAGGGTATTAAAATAAAAATAAAAGGACCTGTCCGGATAAAAGATTAACAGAACAGGAATGTTGGCGGAACACTCCACTGAATAGTAGAGTTCCCTTGTTTTGCCCTTAAATAATAGGTAGAGGCTGCAGATAGCCTCTGCCCTATTGTTGTTATTCTTCTTCTTTTTTTTTTTTTTGGCCCCATTTTACTCAGCTTTTGTTCCTCGCTGCAAGCAGCTCCTTCTCTTCGGAAGTCCCTGAGGCTTTTCTGCGCAAGTAGCACAGGAAGCACAGAGTACTTTAAGTACACAAATCCTGTAGCACCTGCGCAGAACGATGGATCGGAGATGTGAACATCCATCTCAGCCTCTCTGAGACCGATCGCTAACATGATTGATCTCAGAGATAGTGACTTTGGCTTGCTCCCTGCGTGCCAATGTGACTAGCAACTGAGTGGTAACGGTCAGCCGGGAAATTCAATTATGGCTCCAGGTGACATTGGATGGGGTGGAGGAAACTCCTCCACTTCGCCCAGCTTTTTAGCAAAAACGGGGCAGGGGGGGGGGGAGCACTCTACTCATCCTGACCATGTTATATTTTAAAATGATCACGATGTGTTGAGTGTTTCTTTAACACTATGGAACACATAGTGGATTAACCCCTTAACAACGAGCCTGTCGGGGTTGGCTTCACGCAAACGAGGTGTACAGGTACGCCTCGTGGGCCGCTGATCACGGCGCGCATCATAGGCTGCAGGGGGGTGACCTGAGTTCAGGCAGTCCCACTGCAGGTAATGGCGCGCGGCACGAGAAGGGTCCAAGGCGGCCCATTGAAGACAGCGGAGAGTCCCTGTACGCCCTCTGTCTTCAAAGCCCTCCCGCCACATGGCATAGAGCGTCTCGTGGCAGTATGAGGTTAAAGAGATGTTCTTGGGGTGATCAGTGTTTGTGTTCTGAATATATTTATCTGCGATCCTTAAGTGCAGGAGGTGTGTGTGTTCCTGAGATGCACCATTAGAAAATGTTCTTATGGTTTAACAGTAGTTTTTTGAGTAATTTTCCCACTGGTTTGCAGACCGTTTGATTTGTGTTTTTATTCTTTCACATTTCTCTTGTAATCCTTTATTAATAGATGTTGTTACGCAAAGGAAAAACAGTGACAAGCAACCTATTTTCTTATTATTACCACATCCCCCCACAACTAGATGTAACATTGACATGCATACTACGTAGACCACTTCTGTTTCTTAGTGGTTACTGTATGAATACAAAGTAAATATAACCCAGGAAAGGAAATAAGCGTATTATCTAAAGTCCTGTACCAGTTTCTATTTTAATGCATTGTCCTGCCCCCGTGAAGATGAACGTTTATCCTACTTTTGCTTTTAGAAGCTTAAAAGAAAGAAGGCTAAAAGTTTGTTGCTCTTACATTTTTATCTTTTTATAAAAACAAATTTTATTTAAGAAGCAATTACGGAGTATTTTGCAAACTATTGGGCAATGAGGAAAAATATATTTTTGGCAAGTCATTTTTTCAGCGTTTTAGTTGTAACTTCACAGACAGTGGATACTCGATTGAAACTTCATAAGGACACAACATTGGATTGCATATGTTCAGACGGTCGAGAGATAATTCAGTTTTCATGGTCTAAACAGAACGGATCTTCTGACGAGAATATATGTAGTCTACATATCGGGCTGGGCAGCCACATTTCAAAAAAGTACGAAAATAAAATCAAATTTCTAAGTAACAATACATCCACGTTGGACCAATCCATAATGCTGATAAACACGTCAGAAGAGGATATCGGTATCTACGTTTGTTACATTACCATTTTATTTGGTATTTATAAAAAGTTTGTAGCCGTTCAAGCAGGTAAGAAAAACCCTAAGTTGTATTTTGTTTTATAATAATGTGATACATTTTCTTAAGGAAGAATTATTTATCTAAACCCTCTTCCACAGTAATCTTCCAGCTTTGCCCATTTGCCTAAATTTACAATTCCTTTATCAATTTCCACAAATTCCAAGTTAGTGAA
Source organism: Leptobrachium leishanense (assembly GCA_009667805.1). NCBI lineage: Eukaryota > Metazoa > Chordata > Amphibia > Anura > Megophryidae > Leptobrachium > Leptobrachium leishanense. The sequence goes on along the minus strand of CM019067.1, from coordinate 121,048,313 downwards.
TAAACTTGTCTAATTTGTTCATAAACCTATGTATTCATTCTTACATTTAACTATTTTTACACTGTGCATAATGCTCAACTAATTCCTTACTATATCAAAAGTATTGCATTATTACACACCGAACCCTTTACAACTCCTGATGATGCTACCTCAAAGTAGCGAAACACGTAGAGTGATAAATTCAATGCAGGTTAAGGGGTATCTTTTATTGAAGCTGGTTTTCAATCTACATGTGAAGGTACGATTGGGAGCGTCCTCTTTCTGTGCCTTCATGTTGATGTTCTTTTGTCTATACAATTCCTCTTTACTGTCCTATAACCACCAACCCTCGAAGGTTGGTTTCTTACTTTTTAGTAATAGAGAACAGCAATAGAGCGGTTATTTGAGACAGAATACTTGAACAACTAATTGTGAGTCCTGCGATCAATATCTAACATGCTAAGTATGCGTGTGTGTATACATCACCGGAGTAGGTGTTTTTTATGGTTTGGTTTTATATACAGATCAATAAAAGTTATATTTTATACATGTTACTGTCAATGGTAACCACGATTGTCAAATTGAAACAATTTGAATTATTAGGGTCCCCCCCCCCCTGCAGCGTATGACAATGTGGTTTCTGTCTTGAATCCGTAATCCTTGGGAATCTTATCGATGAATTGACTTACTTTGACCTTATATTCAGTGATTGATAAAAATGTTTCTTAGCAATGCCCTTAACAATTTCTAAACAAAAGACTATACTGAATACAGTTACCCCAAAGTAGGAGCTACACTTGGCCGTTATCATTTATATAGTATGTACTTGTTTTAGATGTATGTTTTGGAATGTAGGATTTTGAGCATGTAAAGCAGGGGCCCTCCAGATGTTTTGGAACTACATTTCCCTTAAGGCTCTGTCGATGTGTTTCATGGCTGTTGTGGTTCTAAAACCTCTGAAAGGTCGAGGCTGTGCACCCTGATTGTAAGCAGTCATGGAACACAAAATAGCAATACAGAGTATAGATTGTTCTAATACAGATAATAAACATATATATAAGATAAGTGGAGCGCCACACCAAACGATTCCTTAGTCGCTATATACCTCCACAGTGGTTTCCCCAAAAGACCATAAAAGACCAAAATGGTCCACTATTAAATCCAGAATAGGCACAGCGCACTCAAATAGGAATAAATTCTAAGTTGTACAAACACGCTACATAGCTGGAAAGATCTTTATGTCTCCATGAAGCATGTTGGAAAATGAAGCATATAAAGAGATTATTCTGCAGTATATCTCAGCTGTGTACAGTTTTCAGAAAACTCTACAAATGCACACTCACATGAAGAGTTTTTTTCTAAAAATTGTACAGTGCAGAGCATACCAGCTGATGATTAGTTACAGGATTACCAAAGACAATGTTTACAAGTGCAACTTTGCCATTACAGCCAAATCGCAACCATTAGAACCACATGTTGTTTTCCTCTTGTATCCTCGAGATCAGAACATCAGTGCAGGTTTATAAATGTATTTTTGAACTATATCACTTAAAGCTCTGGTTCCCCTCCCCTGGTCCTCATGTACTCCTAACAGGACAGGCTTGTCTTATATCTGAAGCACAGCACAGGTAATGATTTGCTGCTCAGTTATTGTAGGATTCAGTCTTAAATCTGGCCTGTTAAGGGTACTTGAGGGCTGGGTTGGGAAACACTGATTTAAAGGAATAGAACAGGTCTGTACACTAAAGGGGACACTCAGGAGAATTGGAAGGAGAAGAGAACAATCTAGATCAGTGTTTCCCAAACCTGTCCTCAGGACCCGCTGCCTCGCCAGCTTTGCTAGATATCTGAGGCACAGCACAGGTGATATGATTTGCTGCTCAGTGATTGCAGGATTCAGTCTGCATTTCCCCAAGGAGATCTGCAAAATCTGGCCTGGTTGAGGGTCCCGAGGACAGGTTTGGGAAACACTAGACAGGTCTATTCAAAGAAAGGTGATACTCCAGAGAATGACTGGTGAAGTGAAAACTCCAGCAGGGTTATTCAGAGAAAGGTGAAACTTCGAAGAACTTTTGACCTAGAATTTTCACTTCTCCAAAATAGCCAAACCAGAAAAATTCTCCCGTTTTATCTCACTTTCCAAATCGGCTATTTGGTCTAGATTGTTCTCTTCGCCTGCCAGCTCTCCTGAGTTTCACCTTTCTTTAAATAGACCTGCAAATAGCCGATTTGGAAAGAGAGATAAATGGGAGAATTTTGATTTGGATTTTTCACTTCTGCCAATCCGGAGTTCCACCTTTTAGTGAATAGACCTGTAAGTGTTCGAGTGAACAAGGATAAGGGAGAATGAGCAGTCGTCAATGGGGACTTCCACTCAGCTAGATTATAAGCTCCCACGGGAATAGGGCCCTCATGTCCTCCTGTATCTGCTGGCAGGAATATTGACCGGCCTCCTGTATTTAATGTATAATTGTCCTGTCTTTAGCCACTGCACCTTTGTACAGGCACTTAATATATAATGATGATAATAAAAAGCAGCACCAAGATCAACAATGTTCTTTCTCGCAAAGCATGTTAACCTCAAATAAGATGTGTGAAGACCGTGTTACTACAGTGTATATTTGGGGCTTCCTTTTTAAACAGGCATTTTTACCAGCCAGGTAAAATTGGTTTATCTAACTTGAAATCACAGCCACATCTCTTACATGGTTTGACTTTAAAGCCTCATGTAGTAACAAAGTGAAGGTTATGTGGTTGGCTGCCTTAGGTTTAAGGAGACTAAATCCTGCATTTAGCATTTTCCTAGTCTCTACTGACCCGAATCTTCTCAACCATTCTCTTACTCTCCATAGTATAAAGTTGAATAACCCCTCCAAAATTACACTACTATCCTTGTAAAAAAAAGAAAACCCTGTTCCTTGAAATATAAAAACTTCGAGGACTTTTTGTATTTGTGGTGAGAGCATAAGTGGAACAAAACATACAGTAATCAATGTGTTTTTTGTGTAGCTCCTCGTCATTTTTCCGGACTGACAGCACCTGATGATCAGCAAAGTAATGAGAATGAACTGAAACTGAGCACAACACTGTGTCAGCTACCGGCTAGGGTGGGGGGTTTGCAAGCCCACGTGCCATATAGCTTGCACACAGGAAAGGGTGGAGGTAGTAATGCAAGCTGGAAACATGAACAAGGTTGTCGAGAGGCAAGCAAGGTTTGGTAACTGTATAGGCAGAAGCAATAACACAAGCGGCAATCAGTCTAAAGGCAGGCAAAAGTCATCAATGGTAGTAATCAGGCAGAGTATAGGAGATGCGAAGACTATATGGAAGGCAGATGTTTGGGTTAGCAGGAGGGTTCTTGTAAGCAGGAGGATCTCAGAACAAAGATTTTGGTAAAACAGGTTGGGAATACAGGGTCTGTGGAGTTGGAACAGGTAGGTCATGTTTGAGCATTGGCTTTTTGGAAGCATAGCATTTTATTATGAACTGCCAATGCATAATTAGACACGTGCTGCAGCAAGGAAAGGCCGGGAGATCACACCTTGGTAATCAAGGTGCAGCACCAGTTTGGGCCCCTTTGCAATGCTGGCGGTGAGGGCCATGATGCATTGGAAGGTTGTCCAGCAAGAGCTGACTGACATCCTTTAGGGACCTTTTGTAGGACTGTCACAGCCACCTGATTAGGCATGGAGAATGGAAGGCACGTGCACAGAGAACGTGGGATCTTGTTTTTTTTTTTTATAAATCACTTCTGGCTTGTTTGGTAAGACCTTGTATACAAAATATTCCAATGTTTGTTTAGAACTTTTTTAATCTGCATATCATCACGATTATATTGAGTAATAAATGCACATTGCATGTTTTTAGCTTCTATAGTACTTCTCTCTCTAGGTCTTAATAATAACGGTCCATCCCAGTAACCTGATTAATGATATCTATAGTTGTTTCTTCATATTCTTTACCCAATAGCTTATTTTTAATTATTCCCATTTGATCACTGAAATCTTTTATTTTGGTGCAATTGCATGTCACTCTTATTGCCTGGCTTTTAGGGATTAACCACTTCGCTGCGGAGGTTGCACTCAGCGCGTCCAGCCGCAGGAAGCATTGGCTGAGCGCGTCCTCCCTTTGCAGCCAGCGATCGGCCGGGTTCCGGACGATCGCTGTGCTCCCTGGTGCGGGCTGACTTCCTTGATGTCAGCCCAGCATTCGGGACCGCCGTGGGCACTAATAGAGGTCATCGAGATGGCGCAATGACATCTATTACAGGCGAACCCCCCCCCCCCCCGCGCGGGTGCGGAGAAGGTGCCTGAAAGGAAGGGGGTGGTCCTTTGGACCTCCCTCCCCTACCGTGCAGAGCAGCAGTCAAAGTCAGGCACCATTTGGAAGGGCACAGCCTGCCCTTCCAAACGGTGGCTGGCTTTAACCCCTTGGGGGCCATGTAGTATATCATAGTGTTATGTCTATCCACCACTAGAGGGCGCATGTTGTAGGTATTATCTGTGTTCCTGTTCATTGTAAATAAAGTTTCCTGATCACATGGTAGAGTTCTAAGGCAGCGTGCAGACGCTGTGTGCAGCTCCTGTAAATAAAGAATAAGAACCTTCCACAGCCTGTCTCTGCTTTCAAAGATATGGAGATATCACATTGGCGACGAGGGTAAACAGGTTGTACTGTGGAACGTGTATGTGCAGTTGCAAGGTCTGCAGAGCAGAAAATAAAAAAAAAATAAAAAATAAGAAACAGAAGAAACTACAAGGACGTGAATTGCTGAGACAGAATGGCTGCTCTTGTGGGAACAGTGAGCCCCTTTGACTGTGAGTTGCAATCGTGGGACGAATATATTGAAGTGTTGGACTATTTCTTTCAAGCTAATGAGATTACTGATGCCGGTAAGAGGAAAGCAGTGTTATTAAGCGGGGTCGGCGCGTCAACTTATAGTTTGCTGAGAAGTTTGCTGTGTCCTATGACGCCAGCAGAGAAAACATATCAGGAACTTGTCGTCATGCTCAAAGCCCATTATAATCCAAAACCAAGTGAAATTGTGCAGAGATATAAATTTAATTCACGCACACGGCATACTGGCGAGAAGGTGGCTGATTATGTGGCGGAGTTGAAAAAGTTAGCACAGTATTGTGAATACGGGCCTACACTGCCACAAATGCTGCGGGACAGGCTGGTGTGTGGAGTAAATGACGACAGGATGCAGAGACGGCTGTTGTCAGAAGTGGATTTAACCTTTGAAAAGGCTCTTACTATGTGTCTGGCGATGGAGTCGGCTGACAGAAATATAAAAGATCTCCAAGGCTTCTCTGGGGATGAAGAATCACAGTCTCAAAGGTCTCATCAGGGACAATCGGTGGTGCATAATGTGGGTGCAGTGGATAAGAGGGGGTGGAAGACGGACTATGAGTGTTTCAGGTGCAAAGGGAATCATGCACCCCACGAATGCAAATTTATAAATGAACTGTGCCACCATTGTCAGAAACGTGGACACATCAAGCGGGCGTGCAAATCCAAGCACGTGATGCAGAGTCACAAAACCCCATTTCAAGGACTGAGGGGGGAGAGGAAAGGAAAGGAGAAGGCTGGGAGGTCGCATTTAGTGAAAGAAGAAGACGTTAGTGAGACAGAAGATGCAGGTGACATAAACACGATATACAGTGTCTCACATAAAATGCCTAAAGTGGCTCCTATTCTACAGAAGTTAAAGGTGAATGGCATGAACATCGAATTTGAGGTGGACACAGGTTGTGGCATTACAATTATTAGCAAAAAGCAATACTCTAAGCTATGGAAAAACACCGACATACCAGAGTGGGAACCATGCAACCTGACATTAAAAACATATACAGGTGAGAAGATGCTGGTGTTAGGTCAGGTTATAGGAACAGTGCAGAGTCAGATGGACAACAAGAAACTTACTATGGTAGTGGTTGAAGGGGCCGGGCCAAATTTATTGGGACGAAACTGGCTGAAAGACTTAAGAGTGTTGCCACAACTGGTGAATACAGTAACAGCCAGTCCAACGCTACATTTGGCTGACCTGCTAGATCGATATGCTGAGGTGTTCAAAGATGAGCTAGGTCAGCTGAAAGGCACCACGGCCAAAATTCATGTGAACTCAGAGGCCCAGCCACGATTCTATAAGCCACGACGGATACCTTTTGCTGTCAAACCTCTGGTGGAGGCAGAACTGCAGAGGCTGGTAGATGAGAAAATTATAGAACCAGTACAATTTTCGGAATGGGCAGCTCCCATAGTACCGGTGAGGAAGCCGGATGGTTCAATCCGCATCTGTGGAGATTACAAACTCACAGTAAACCGAGCATCCAGTGTGGAACAATATCCTATTCCTAAAGTGGAAGACTTATTTGCTCAGTTGGCGGGCGGCAACAAATTCTCCAAACTGGATATGAGTCATGCGTATCAGCAGATCGTGCTGGATGAAAGCGCCAAAAAGTATGTGACTGTTAATACACACAAAGGACTGTATACTTATGGTAGATTGCCGTTTGGTGTGGCGTCGAGTCCAGCCATTTTCCAGCGCACTATGGAGGGCATCCTACAAAACATGCCGCACGTCACAGTCTACTTAGATGACATTTTAGTTACTGGGGTCAGCGAGGACGATCATTTAAGAAATCTGGAGGAGGTCTTGTCTCGGCTAAAACAAAGTGGCCTGAGACTAAAAAGGAGCAAGTGCAAGTTCCTGGGAACAGAAGTGGTTTTTCTGGGTCACAAGATCAGTGCTGCGGGTGTGCAGCCAGTCGCAGAAAAGGTCCAGGCCATACAAGAGGCACCCACACCGCGGTCTGTGAGTGAACTAAAGGCTTACTTAGGCCTATTGAACTATTACCACAAATTCTTACCGAGCCTGTCCACGTTACTGGCACCGCTGCATGCACTATTGAGGAAAGAGACTAAATGGACCTGGAGTTGTGAGCAAAAAGAGGCTTTTGAAAAGTCCAAAAATCTTCTCCAGTCGGATGCCTTGTTGGTACATTATGATGTCAACAAACCTATTATCCTGGCTTGTGACGCTTCACCTTATGGTGTGGGTGCTGTGTTGTCGCACAGGATGGGGGATGGATCTGAACGGCCAATAGGGTTCGTCTCACGTACACTGAATGCAGCTGAGAAAAATTATTCTCAAATTGAGAAGGAGGGCCTTGCGGTGATATTTGGGGTGAAGAAGTTTCACACATACTTGTATGGGAGACAATTCACCATTGTTACAGATCATAAACCACTGATCTCATTATTTAATGAACTGAAGGAGGTTCCACAAATGGCCTCGCCACGCATTCAAAGATGGGCTGTGACATTATGTGGATATGAGTACTCCATCGTGTACAAAGCAGGCAAGGATCATCAAAATGCTGATGGCTTGAGCCGGTTGCCAGTCGCGGAAACAGGGGTGGAGACGCCTGCGGAGGAAGAGAGAGTACTTCTATTGGAAGAAAATGGCGTACCATTGGTTAAAGCCGACCAGGTGAGGAAATGGACAGATAAAGATACCGTTTTAGCACGGGTTAGAGAGTTCGTCCTCAGAGGATGGCCAAAAAGAGTGGAGAAATCAGTGTTTGGAGCTTATGTGAAAAGGAAGGAGGAACTTAGTGTGGAGGCAGGTTGTGTCTTGTGGGGTGCCCGTGTGGTCATTCCACCCCCAGGTCGCACAGACCTGCTGAAGCACTTACACACGACTCACCCAGGAATAATCAGGATGAAGGGGCTGGCGCGGAGCTATATGTGGTGGCCGAAGATGGATGCCGATATAGAAGCAATGGTAAAAACTTGCACCATGTGCCAAGAAAATAGAAATTCTCCCCAGTGTGCACCTTTACATCCTTGGGAAGTACCAAACCTTCCATGGAGAAGACTTCACATTGATTATGCGGGCCGTGGATGGGCAAGATGTTTTTGATTTTGGTGGATGCTTACTCTAAATGGATAGAGGCGTACCCGTTAAGTAAATCCACCTCCGCAGTGACTATTCAATGCCTCAGACAGAGCTTTAGCCAGCATGGAATTCCCGAAATGGTGGTGTCGGACAATGGCACCAGTTTTACGAGTATGGAGTTTCAAGAATTCATGGCTCGAAATGGTATTAAGCACGTGACCACAGCGCCTTACCATGCAGCGTCCAATGGACTGGCCGAAAGGGCGGTGCAGACATTTAAAGGGCTGATAAAAAAAAGTTCAGGAGATTCCATTGAGGTCAAGATGGCCAGAGCGTTGTTTAGTTACAGGATAACTCCTCAGTCCACGACTGGAAAATCACCTGCAGAGCTCTTGTGTGGGAGGAAATTGCGTTCCACGTTGGATCTCATACACCGGATTTTAAAGGCCAGGTGCAAGAAAAGCAGGTGAAGCAAAAACTTTATCATGATCAACATGCCAAGGAGAGACATCTGCGGGAAGGTGACAAAGTATACACTAGAAATTTTGGTGTGGGACCTTCCTGGATTCCGGGGACTGTTCAGACGCAGACAGGTCCTGTGTCATGCACTGTTGCACTTGGAAATGGCCAGCTTGTGCGTCGTCACATAGATCAGGTGAGAAATAGACATGTTGCATATCCAGAGGATCTACAGAGTTTGGCGGAACATTAACGCAAGATATGGAGATTTTGGCTCCCCTTTCCGGTGTTGTACTTGCAGAAGCCGGGGAAGAGGGACAGATGGAGGGGGAGCTTGTCACAGAGAAATCATCAGAGACTGCTCATGTGGAGGGGGAGCAAGAATTACGGCGATCCACCAGAACAAAGAAAGCACCAACTTATCTACAGGATTATACTTAGCTTAGTAGTGAGTTCCCCAGCCACAGGACAAGAATGCGTCCTGGAACTCACTGGGACGGAGGTAGTCTACCCAAAGTCTCAAGTTTAGTGGGAGTTTTTCTGTGCCTAGGGTCATGTGGGTGGTATTTTTGAAACTAGTGTTATCAGAGGGAAGGGGATGTAGTATATCATAGTGTTATGTCTATCCACCACTAGAGGGCGCATGTTGTAGGTATTATCTGTGTTCCTGTTCATTGTAAATAAAGTTTCCTGATCACATGGTAGAGTTCTAAGGCAGCGTGCAGACGCTGTGTGCAGCTCCTGTAAATAAAGAATAAGAACCTTCCACAGCCTGTCTCTGCTTTCAAAGATATGGAGATATCACAGGCCAGATCGCTATTAGGCGCCAAAAAGTGCCAGATAGCGATCCTCTCCCGGAGCTGGCTGACATCTTGGATGTCAGCCAAGCTTCCAGGATCTCCCCCTGACGACTGGCGTCATTGTGCATAGAGCGATGACGTCAGTTTTAGAGTTAACCCCTAGCTGCCACCAATGGATCTCCCAATCCAGCAGCTAGGGGTTAATGTTTGGTATCGTTGGATCGGCCAGAGCATGGCCTTTCCAACGATACCAAACCTGACCATGTTAAAAGTTAAAGAAAAAAAATAAAAGTGTAATTAAAAAAAAAATCCTTTTTTTTGTTTTGTTAATGCAGCAATATTGTTCCCATTTCAACTATAATGTGAACAATGATGCTGCACTAACGATTTTTGTATGGGGTGCGTTTGTTAAAAATCGTATAATTTTCCCCCAAAAATGTAACGAGTCCCCATTTCAATTTTTTTTAGCAAGCGCACCCCATAGAAAATATAACCGCAAACACTCACATGTTAAAATGTGAAAAAAACACTTTACACGTAAATTACTGAAAATTTAAATTTTATTGCAATTTTTGTTATAATATACAGACAGGACATGACGTATACATATATTAATGACATATTATGAATCTGCCGAGTCTGCCAGAAAGAACGATGTATAATATGTCTGGGTCATATAATAAAATATGGCTTCAAAACGCGTTTAAACAGAATGAGCGAAACCGCTAAAAATGAGCTCAGCACACAGGCGTGAAATGGCTCAAAGCGAAAGGGTTGATGGGATGATTGGGTCCTAATTGATTAATTTGGATTAATTGGTCTGAATATATAATGGCGATGGATGAAGTTATGTTTTATGTATTTTGTTTTTTCTGATGTACTTTGACTGCACACTTGATGCTCCTGAGGAAGTCTATTTAGACGAAACACGTTGAGCGTAAGCAGTCTTTTATTAATAAATACCACTTATTTATGCTGGTATTTGTGCTTATTTTGGCTGACCTGAAAGTGTGCTGGACATAGAGAACCACAAATCTGAATACAGATCCAGAGGCACTCCTCTGGAATGGTGATAATGCTTTCATTTTAACCCTTTCACTGCTGAGGACATGTGGGGAACGTCCTCATTGACTCCCAATGAAAGATAGGGGTGGAGATAGGGGGTTCCTTTGAACCCCTATATCTCCTTACTCTTTGCAGCTAGCAGGGTTATGATTGGTATCATTAGAAAGGCCACAGCATGGCCTTTTCAATGATACCAAATATGACCATGTTTAAAGTAAAGAAAAAATAATTTAAAAAAAGCGTGTTTTTTTTTAAGACGTGAAATGGCTCAGCAGTGAAGGGGTTAAAATGTGCGTGAATTATATTTCAATTTCTATTTGTATGTGGATATGCACTTCTAAGCAATTTAATTTGTCCTAGGATCACCCTCTAATCTCATCAATTGTACACCTCTTCATGTGTGTTATCAAAATGTTTCTAGGTATTATTAGTAAGCGCTGGTTTCCCTCTAACTCTACTCCCTATTTCATCCACAGAATCAACAAATCCAATGACCTAAGAGGTCAACCCGGGTTTTACAATAAAATGGTGTAAATGGCTTAAGTCTACACAGGAAGATATTTCTTTGTCTATAATATTGCCAGGGGTCTGGCTCTAAAAAAAAATCAAAAGTGCAGGGATTCTCAAAGAATTCTGCTCCCCCTATTTACCATTGGCTTGTCGAGCCGAACCCAACATCCCACATTCACATTTGACATTAATGTTTACATAGAACAATAAGATGGGTTTTTAGGGAATAATAATCATAATAAATATCATACTTTTTGTGACTTATTAAGGAAACCTGACTGAATCCTAGTAAAATATTTATCAGTGTGTGGGCTAACAGGGACCTCTGTTCTTCCTGAAAAAAATACTGCAGGACCTTCATTCCCAAGCGTTTCTGCTCAACCTGATGTCTGGTTATTGCGATATCTCTAATGGTTTAGGGCTTATTACCTATCTTCAGAATAACACCTACTACCATCTTGGTCAAAAGTTTATTTAGTGCTAAAGAAATATTTGCTATTTACTGTTTGTGGTGTGTGGTATAACACTGTGTATGTTTTTGATGTTTTTTTATTGTATGTGTTATGTGAGTGTTTGATGAGCTATATGTTTGAGTTTAGTTTTGAGGAGAATACGACAGGATTGAATTTAAAGATGATATGAGTGTGTCCGTGTTAGAGATATTTGGCAGTATTTGTTTACCCCATCCCTTCCCTGATTAAAGTTCTAAAAGAAATATGTGAACTCAAAGTTTAACACATCCATTAACCAATATGACATGTTAAATAAAGGTTGTTACATCATCTATATTTGTCCATCCATCCTTAGGCCCCCTTCCTGGTAGTGCGGGTAGCGAGTGGGCTGCTACCTGAATTAGTACCCCATTAGCAAAATCTAGTGTTGGTAAGGTTAATTATACTATAATAGTGATGCCTTTTACAGTATGATGAATGTTAAACTGCATTACTATTACTGTATATTGTCCTACTCCGTCTCATGGTAAGCAGATCACTGTGTGTTCAACGAATGCACTTGGATCACTTTGCAATCTGATTCATAATGACTCCTGAATTGCATTTTTATTGTGACACATTGCTTAGTGAATCTAGGCCACTGATATAAACTTAGACACTGACAGATTCATGCTCCCGTTGACAAATACTATAATAATGTGCCGACACTAACAGATAAACATAGACACTAAGAAATGGAAGCAGGTGCTAGTTACATCCTGTATATGTGTCTTCTCTGATTCTCTGTCAGAATGCAAAGGCTACTCTGCAAACACCCTCTTGTGTGCTTTGAAGCCACCTCTCCAAGAAATTAAGCCAAGCAAGGTATGACCGGTTACTGCAAACAACTCATTAGACTGAACTCCCCACCTTTTGTCTCAGGATTATTGGATAACTTTACTACTTCATTACTTCAGCTGAAGTACTTCAGACTGCTAAACATGATGAAATTTCTACAGCTTCTTTTTCATTGCCTGCAACTGCTTCAATGGTTCATATCCGCTATTGAGAAATTCACACAAAGGCACTGACAGATTCACAGACACACATGGAAAAAATTCCTGCAAATTCATACCTACACTATGGCCATTACATACACACTCTTTGGTTCTTGGACTCCCTTGTGCCAACCCAGATGAGGGGAGAGATTGATAGGTGGGTGGAGGTATCTGGCTGGTAGTGTGTCAAGACCCTTGGCACTGTGGGTGTTCACAACACATAGGCCAGTCAGCAGCCATCCTACATGCTGCACAGCAATTTATACCTCATTATCACATAGCATTATTTGGTGACTTCCAGTGGCTCATACAGCAGAAACTAAATCTGCCCAGGTAATAATTGGAAACCTGTTCTGATATAATCTATGGGAATGCATAATATGTCCTATGGTAGTGCCGGCCGTGAATAGAACTGAGCAGTAAAAAAAAAAAAGTCCCCTTTCGATCACTATTAAGGAACAACTATAAAAAAAACAACTCCTAGTATAGTATTGCATTTTTTTGCCATCTTACCAACGAATACAATCTCTCAATGTCAAACCACAATTATTACACTTTCTTAGAATTATTTTGAAGATCTAGGATTCAATTATTGAAACAATATTAAAAATAGATGTAGCACCCACTGGAAAATGTATACATAAACCTTGCATGCTAAACGCTGTATATAGAGGTTTCTCTAATGTACCAAATAGACCAAACGATGCAAATCACAGTGTGTTGCCATTTGGCCTTGGCTTGCTGGTTTAGCAGGGTATTATACACCATACTTGTCCATAACAGAAGCTGGAAAATTCTTTCTTCTGTAATCCATTTTATCCTTGGGAAATATCTCCAAAGGACTATAGAAAAAGGAGAACAATTGCGCAGTATGTCTGATGTATAGATCTCGATGAAAGCATAAGAATCCGACTCAGAGTATTGAGCCCACATCCCATGGGCATACCTAGAAGATTTGGCACCCGGGGCGGCTCCTATATTTGGCACCCCCCCATTAAAGACCAGCAGACCGCATGCAGCATAATGATATATACCCCCATTAAAGACCAGCAGACCGCATGCAGCATAATGATATATACCCCCCATTAAAGACCAGCAGACCGCATGCAGCATGTTGATATATACCGCCATTAAAGACCAGCAGACCGCATGCATCATATTGATTATATATAACCCCCATAAACATTAGACCACCAGCAGACGACCTATGCATAGCATATTGATAAATATATATACCCTACAGTACCCCCATAAACATATATTTACCAGTACCAGCAGCTGCAGGCAGGCGGTGACCCAAATTTGCGGTCCGATCGGTTGGTTGCCGTTCACTCATGTTGGTGGGCGTCAGTTGCACTGGTCTGGGGAGAGGCTGGCAGTGGTACCCCTCCCCCCCTGCGGGCACAGCCTGGCTCTCCTCTCACTGGGGATTGGGGAAGCTGATTGCGCACCATGCCCTCGCAGAAGACCCTGCTATTGTGTGCCACGTGTGATTTACTGGGCGGGGCGTAGCTTGGCAGGCAAACAGGCAGCCGCAGTGCAGGCTGAGCGGATTCATCTGCACGCCTGCGCAGTGTGCTCTGCCTCTGCGTTTATTCACGCAGCCTGGCACGTGAAGGAAGGGCCCGCATGACTTGTAGCGAGAGGTCAGGGCACACAAACATGACCGCGACAACGGCGGTTGGCTGCCCCACCAGCGGTCCGACTCCGGGATGCGGAGGCTGTGGTACGCCCCCCCCCATCGCTGGTACCCGGTGCGTACCTGCGGCTCTGGGTAGATTCGCTTTATGGGTCTTAGTGCCTTTTTCAGGTGCCCATCACCCCTTGTTACACCTTGGTTTTTATATTCCATCATCCAGAACGCATTTCGCCGGGTGGCTTCTTCAGCTGATGTCCTTAGAGGACATCACCCTGCTAACCAGTGAGCCAAGGCTAACTGGCGCCACACTATTATTGAAACAGTCTAACATATTAACACCTCATTATAATCCTCTCTTTCAAAAGACTGTTAATTTGTCCCTGTGGGCTAATAAAGGTCACATAAATAATAATGCTAAATTACATTTTAGAGACTTTTCTAAAATGAGTACAACTTTAGACGAACAGAAAACAACATTCCTGATGTTTTAATCATAAATTGCAATAGTTTAGTTATTTTCCTTCGCTGCATAGTAATAAGAATATTATCCAGCACAGGCACTGCATCATGTAGCTATGAAAAAAAAGGCAATTGTTTGCTTGGGTTTTTTTTTAGCTTCTTTTTCTATACGGCAAAATAAATTTTAAGATAATGCAGTTTGAAAACAATAATTGAATGCATTTCCAAAAGGAAATTGAATTTATAAGGCACACAGTCAACAATGATTAAAATGCTTAGATTTAAATTACAGAAGCTGTAAGAACTGAATAAAGTAAAAGCTATTGTGTTAATTAAATATATATTAAAATGTTATGTTAGGACTTTATCTTCCCAGTACTATAGGTAGGCAAGAACAATTTTGCCCCACGGAATTAATTTTGAAAATGCATTGCTTTTCTTTATTTTATTATAAACAATATGACAAATTTACTTGGGCTTTAATACACAGGCAAATAGCAGAACTTAGATAATGATTGTTTATATGCTTTAATTCATTCGGTACTGAACCATTTCACGCCTGTGTGTTGAGTTCACTCTGACACTTTTTTTGCTCAAATTTATACACACATTTAAGTATTACTTTTTGCAGAACCCATACAAATGATGTTATTTTTACAGTGTGCCCAGTAGGGTCAAAATATAGCTTTTCTATGTGTATATGTCATGTTATATTAGAAGGCTACATCAATTCACGTAAAAAAAAGTGTTATTTATTTTGGAATTTCAATACTTTACAGCTTTTATTTTTTTCCCCCATGCGTTTTACATTCAAACCTTTATGGTTCTAGATTTTATTAAGTGCTCTTTAAAATAATCAAAAAGTGAGAAACCTGAATAAACCTGTCATTAAATTTGACTGCTATACCATATTTGAATAGAGTAACGTAAAGACCAAAATGTTTCTATTGTGTTTTGGCAAATTGTGTTAAATCCATATAAAGAGATGTATAAAGTAACTTCTTATCATTAAATTACCGTTTATTTTTTTAAAGTACACAAAATTCCAACACCAAAGATGGGTTAATAAAATTTGCAGTATTTTATTACTTTGCAGTTCTAATCAAAAGGTTTATAGGTCAATAGACAAGGGTCGTTTTTTTTATACATATTTACTTAACTATATATTGGTAAGGGCCATCCTTTAAAATTAATAATCTAATAACATATTACTGTATATTGCCATAACTGCCATGAGAAAACTTATGACACTCTTGAGCCCTAATGTGTCCTTTTCGTAACCTTGATATAAAAAAATAGCTTTTGTCTGCACTTTTTTTTAAAGGCTTGTCTATGTTTAAAAGACTTTGATAAACCAGAATATTTTTAAAATAATAAAATTTTATGTATTTTACAAGGAAATTAATGAGAGATTCAGGAAACCGTTATAAGTATTCATGAAGCATTAACAAGTTCCATCGCGCCATACAATGGGTGAGACAGAATATCAAATACATAAAAGTTGAACACACAGAACAGTGGGAGAGATGACCCTGCTCGCAAGCTTACAGTCTAAGAAGAGGGGGGAGCGACACACTAGGTATGGGTAATAGCGAAGCATGTGGGCTGTGGGGAGAGTTGGGCAAGAAATGTACAGAGGGGGATTATGGAGCGAGCCTATAGACTAAAGTATTGTGTTTTCAGAAACCTCTTGAAGGACTGGAGAGACAGAGAGTCTGATGGTGCGGGGGAGAGAATTCCATAAAAAGGGCACAGCTCGAGAGAAGACCTGAAGATGAGAGGTGGAGGTGGGGGTCAAGTAGACGATAACAACAGATCATTGGCAGAGCTAGGTGGTTGAGAGAGGATGTACCTACTAATAAGAGAGGAGATGTAGGCAGGGGCACTGTTACAGAGAGCTTTGCATGTGAGCACCATTATTTTGATTTGGATTCTGAAGGAAGCAGAAAGCCAAAGAGGTGGGGTGCGGGAGGTGAGGTGGATAAGCCTGGCACAAGCGTCCATTACAGGCTGCAGAGGGAGAATCTGGGACCTCTTAAGGCCAGGGAGGAGGTTACAGTAGTCCTGGTGGGAGATAAGAGCTTGTATGAGCATTTTAGCAGAGTCCTAATTAAGACAGGGACAGACACGTGCAAAGTTTTTTTAGGTGGAAGTAGCAGGATTTGGTTAGCGACTGAATGTGAGGAGTAAAGGAGAGATCAGTGTCTAAGAGGACACCCAAGCAACGAGCCTGTGAGGAAGAAGTAATAATGGCACCATTCACCTGAAGGGAAATGGGTGCAGGAATGTTTGCTCAGAGGGAGGGAAAACGAGAAGTTCAGTTTTAGAGAGATTGCGCTTTAGGAAATGGGAAGTCAACCAGTTGGAGACAACCGATAGGCAGCAACACAGTCCAATACAGGAGGAGAGAGATCGGGAGAGGAAAGGTAGATTTGGGTGTCAATAGCATAGAGATGATACTGGAAACAATAGGATGAGATGAGGTTACCAAGAGAGATGGTATAGATCGAGAAGAGCAGGGGACTCCGAACAAAGACTTGAGGTACCCCAACTGAGAGAGGAATGGGGAGTGAAGAGGCACCAGCGAAGGAGACACTGAAGGAACGAAGAGAGATAGGAAGAGCAGTGTCACAGGTCAATTTGACACAGCGTGAGAAGCAGGAGAGGGTGGTCAACAGTGTCAAATGCCAACAAACCACCTCTTATGTTGAGCACATCTCATTACAGCACATGCTGAAAGTGACCGCTGTTTTCCATTATGCACATGTTGATCTGGTACTGCAGGTTGTTGATAACAGATCTCAGTACTGTAACATCAGTGTTTTGGATTTCATTCCTAATGTCCAAGTTGTCAATCATGCTGGCTTGTTACGGTAAAATCCTTCCTTCAAAGCCTCACAAAAAGAAGCTTCAGTTGGTAAGATTGGGAGACCATGGTGTCCATAGCTTCTTTGAAGTAACACAATCCTCAATAAAACTCGGAATTGTTGCCATTGACCTATGTGATGTGTGGCATGTTGTGCCATCTTCCTGGAAGTAACTTTATGCCATTTTGTTCTGTGAGAGTACTATTCTCATGGCTGTGCTGTTGTCATACCTGTCCTTCCACCTAACAACCGCACCAGGCCGCTGATTCTGAGTACTATTCAGCTTTGTGAAGCTAATATTTTAGATGACACATTGCACAATTACATACTGCATCATCTCCTCCACATTTGCTCCCAGTGTGGGTAGTGAGAATATCCATATTAGCAGTGTCATTGTTCACATTTTAAGTGAAAAGTGGACAACGGCGCAGAGTTGAAATAAAATGAAAGTGGTTTATTTTTTTCTTAATTTTTTTATTATAACTTTATATATAGTCAGGTACAAAAAAAGGCTCTTTTTTTTTTTACACAGGAACGATACTGCCTTTTTACCTGATAGGTTATGCAATTGCCCTGCCTCACCTTCTGGCTGCCAGGTATGCTGGAGTCCAGAGTATAGTTCTCTCCAAGTATTATTGGCGAGCAGCAGCCAGTAGGTATCTCTCATTGGCTACTGAGCGTGACACCTTCCGGCTGCTCCTCCCATCCTCCTGCACGTCTTCTTGTTTCCTCACCATGCGGAAGGGTGGCGTAAAGACTGCAGGACAGGAGAGCAGGGCCAGCTGTGCAGCAGCCACGGGGATACTTCCGAGGTAAGATTCCGGCCTAGCTCATTCCCCTGGAGTGTTTTTTTTCCCCTGCATGACGCCCCCTCAGCTTTCCCTCTGATCTAACTTGGCAGGGAGGGGGGCATGCAGGGTAGGAAGACCGTACACAGAGGAGTCAGAGAGATGAGGGGTTACAGAGTGAGAGAGGGGTCATACAGCAAAAAAAGCACCAGGGCAACCAGCTGCCTAAGGCTAGGGTCAGACGAACGCATTTTCACGTTGTCTGTGAAAAAGTGCGTTCGAACGAATGGACGTATTTTTTTCACGGAGTACGCGATACCGGTCATACTATGCGCATCTTTCGTCCGTGATTTTGTACGGATCATCAATAAAACACTTTGTGCATCTGGACGTTATATAGGCTGGACATTAGTAGCGTCTGACGTCTCCAAATCACACACACACACCGCTAGCGGACGCAGCGCACTCTGTACGTCTGTACTAGCGGTTTTACGTTCTCGAAAAAATGCGTTCATTTTCCACTTGCGTTGCGCGGCCGGACTTTCGTGCGACCGTACTTCGTATATTGGCCGTCGTTGCCCGTCATTTGCTGCTAGTGCGGCCGTGATTAAGTGCGCCTGCACGCGCGTTCGCACTGCCTCAGTCTGACCCTAGCCTTAAGGGATCTAGGTCCCTATACAGTAAATTTTATTTATGTCAAACACAAAAAAGTCAATAAAACACATGCAATATAACAATGGTAGAACACAAGAGAAGATAAGCTAGGATATCACATACATATATAATGAAGATATATTTCTTACTGATAACAAGTTTTGATACCCTTCAGATGAGTTATCTGGTGAGTATGCATCTGAATCGAAGTTATTCACTCAGATAGACCTCAAGATATGAGCATATAAACAGAAAGACATGGTTCCAACATCACCCTCAGTGGTGACTACCATATAAAGATTCCAAGAGGAGATACTATGGCAGGGGTGCAGGCAGCCTCCTTGTGTGGTTATACCAACATACACAGAACAATTCAGAAACTCCTAGTGTTGCTTAGGAAGACTGCTGCAAATCAAACATAATCACCAGCTCTGTCTCCGATAACCCCCTGTAGCACTTCCTGAATACCTATCAAGCTTTACTGATATGGTGTTGCTTCATGGCTCACCAAAATAAGCACAATTGCAATACACATGCACGGACACCTCTATCCTAGACAACTGTTAAAAACATGAAAGTCTCAACGCGTTTAGCCTGTCTAGCAGGCTTTATCAATAGTGCGATAAAGGCTCTTGAGCATTCCAGATAAGGGGTGCTCAATGTGTGTGTGTGTGTAGATGTATATATTGTAACAGCGTGCCAGTAGAACCTGCCAGGGTGGCAGGAAAAGTGATAGATGGCAGATACATTCCTCCACGAATGCTTAGATTCATCATCTAAGGTACTGCTAGTATAAAGACCAATAGCTCTTTAACTTGTATGGGTAAAACAGATTCTGGAGCTGGAGTTAATTTAATGTGCAGCTGCACCTAGCAGTGTGTGTGTGTGTCTCAGTGCATGGAGAGACGGTGTGTGGAATGCAGCAACTCCTGTGTTTGGAGAAAAAGGCTGTCAGTGGGACAGGATTCCATGGATGAACTTTAACTGTTTCCTTGGAGGAAACCATCTCAGTGTGGCGTACTGTCTCTAAATACCCAAGTAAGGCTCAGTGGAGCGGACTTTTATTTGTTTCCATGAACTGATTTTGGGCTGGATGCCTGCAACCTTTTTGTTTCTATTTTTGTGACTGGATTGCTGTCTGAAATTAAAGCTGGCAATTTCTGAAGCGACTGCGAGTTTGCCTCTATATTGAGACTGATCCCCTACAATTGGTGTTCGAATGCGGGCAAAGTTCCAGAGACTTAACCTCATGCAAAAGCAGTCTTAAAGGGACAGTACGTTTGACTTATGTCGTGGGTTAAGGCTGCACAAACCCTAAAGCCTAAAATGATGGAAGAGTTAATCAAACTGCTAGTGCAGTCAAATGCCCTCCTTCAGGCTGCGCATGCAGATGAACAGGAAACAAATCGTCTGCTGGCAGTGTCTACCCAGGCAGCTATAACCGAGCAAAAAGAGTTTAGTTTACTTATCCACAGTCAGATACAGTCTCTGGCTGAAAGGACTCCATCTTTGGAAAATGTTGCAGCAGTACGCAAGCGGGTGCAAGCCGCACTACAAAAAATGACCGCTGAGGATGATGTGGAGGCCTTCCTCAAGGCTTTTGAAAGGCTGGCGGAGCGTGAGGGTCTGCCCAAGGACCAGTGGGCTGAGGTCCTTGCCCCTTTTCTAACTGGAGATCCACAGAAGGCCTACTTTGATTTAAGTGCTGCTGAGGCTCAGCAGTACCACAGACTCAAGACAGAGATTCTGGCCCGCCTGGGGGTTACCATGGCCTTGAGAGCCCGGCACATCCATGCCTGGGAGTTCAAAGTGGACAAACCAGTAAGGTCCCAGATATATGACCTTGTTCACCTCACACGCATGTGGTTACAACCGGAGATTACCAACCCTGCCCAGATGGTGGAGAGAGTTGTGGTGGACCGCTTTGTGAGAGCCCTTCCAATCTCTATACAGCGGTTTGCAGGTCGAGCTGACCCCAAAGATATTGATGAACTGGTGGCCCTCGTGGAGCGCTATTTAAGTACTGAGGATTTTCTTCGGAGTGCAGTCCCCAAAGAATCCCCCCCCAGGAGTCAGAAGTCCACCACTTTTGCGAAGAGCTCTTCTGGCCCAAGGGGTAAAAAGGAGGAGGTGCAGGCTATTGACAACCATACTATGCAACGCATAAAAAGACCCAACCGACCCTCAGAGGTACGACAGGACTGGGGGCCGGTATTGTGCTGGCGCTGCCATGAACCAGGACATATGGTTGCCAGTTGTCCCCTAAACCAAGAGCCTATGGATTGCGGGTTTTCTCGGCGACAGTCTCTGGTTGCTACACCAGGAGGCGCCCCACAACAGACTATGGAGACCGAGAAACAGGTTTGTGTGATTACAGTGGATGGTTGCAAGGTGACTGCCTTGCTGGATTCTGGCAGTCTCGTCACTCTAGTGCATGCAGCTCTAGTTAATCCTCAAAAGGTTAAACAACAGCTGATGGGGGTCATCTGCATTCATGGGGATACTAAGTGCTACCCCACAGCCATGGTGTCCATTGAAACTGTTTGTGGCACCCGGGACCATGAAGTGGGAGTGGTCCCAAGTCTGATGTACAATGCTATACTGGGGCGAGATTTCCCCTAAGGCAGATGGACCCAACACACAGTGTCTAAATCTTACAGCCCGGATCCACTGGAAGAGAGCTCTCAGGAGGATGTACTTGTGAATTTTCCCCTGGAGGTCTTAGCAGGTGATGCTGAGGACCACACCCCAGAGGTAGAACTGCCAGACCTCCCCATGACCCGTGACAAGTTCGGCACGGCCCAGCTTAGGGATCCCACCTTAAGTCGGGCCAGGGAACAGGTAACAGTTGTAAATGGAGCACCCCAAGAACCGGGGGCGGAGACTATATTCCCTTATTTTTCTATGGAAAATGACTTATTGTATAGAGTGGATGAAATACGGGGTGACAGAATTGAGCAGTTACTGGTACCACAAACCCATAGACGTATGGTATTAGACTTGGCACATTCTCATGTACTTGGGGGACATCTTGGTTTAGATAAAACTAAAGAGCAGGTGTTACAATGCTTTTATTGGCCAGGCCTACATAATGATGTAAAATTGTACTGTGAATCCTGTCCAGTTTGCCAGATCACTGCTCCTGTCTCCCGGTTCAGGAGTCCATTGGTACCGTTGCCCATCATTGAGGTACCCTTTGATAGGATTGCAATGGATATTGTGGGTCCCTTGGTTAAGTCCGCTAGGGGACATCAGTATATCCTGGTAGTCTTAGACTATGCCACCCGTTACCCAGAAGCAATCCCTTTAAGGAATACCTCCGCAAAAAGTATTGCCAAAGAGCTGTCTCTTATGTTTACACGGGTGAGTATTCCTCGTGAACTGTTAACTGACCAAGGCACACCCTTCATGTCTAAGGTAACAAAGAAATTGTGTAAACTGTTTAAAATTGACCATTTACTCACTTCTGTGTACTACCCCCAAACGGTGGTTTAGTGGAGAGGTTCAACAAAACCCTGAAAGGAATGTTAAAGAGGGTGGTAGCTGCTGATGGAAAGGACTGGGATTGCCTCTTGCCCTACCTCATGTTTGCTATACAGGAAGTACCCCAAGCTTCCACGGGCTTCTCTCCCTTTGAGTTGCTGTAAGGCCGACATCCGAGAGGCCTCTTAGATATAGCAAAGGAGACCTGGGAACAAGAGGCAACCCCTCTCAAAAGTGTAGTGGAGCATATTGCACAAATGCAGGACCGCATCGAGAAAGTGATGCCCATAGTTAAGTCACACTTACAACAGGCTCAACACGCTCAGGCTAGAGTATATAACCGTTCAGCCAAGGTCAGAACCTTTTAACCCTGGGGACAGAGTACTTGTACTGGTACCTACAGTCGAGAGTAAGTTCCTGGCAAAATGGCAAGGGCCATATGAAGTTGTAGAGCAGGTTGGGGAGGTGAATTACAGGGTACACCAACCTGGTAAACGGAAACCCTACCAAATTTATCATGTAAACCTATTAAAGCCCTGGAAAGATCGAGCGGCCCTGATGGCCCAAAACCCCTTAGCTATGACTCGCACACTGTCTACTATGGTGCCTGAGGTAGAGATCGCTGAGACCCTGTCGATGAGTCAAAAGCAAGAGGCCAAATAATTTCTACTAAGGAATAGAGAATTCTTTTCTGATTTACCAGGCTTACCCACCATGCTAAAGCATGATATTGTGACTGAACAGGGGGTAAAAGTAAACTTAAAACCCTATCGCATCCCAGAAGCTCGACGCCAAGTAGTCTCAGATGAGATCAAGAGGATGTTGGATTTTAAGATTATTGAAGAGTCGCATAGTGAATGGTGTAGTCCCATTGTCCTTATTCCAAACCCGATGGTAGCATCAGATTTTGTAACGACTTCTGGCGGCTAAATGAGGTCTCAAAATTTGATGCTTATCCCATGCCTAGGGTAGACGAGCTAGTCGAGCATCTAGGCCCTGCTCGGTATATCACCACCCTTGACCTTACGAAAGGGTACTGGCAAATACCCCTAACCGATCTGGCTAAAGCGAAAACGGCATTTTCTACTCCAGAAGGTCATTGGCAGTATAAAAGGATGCCTTTTGGCCTACATGGGGCTCACGCCACTTTTCAGCGGATGATGGACCGTGTCCTTAAACTACACAAAAACTATGCATCTGCATATTTGGATGACGTAGTGATCTTTAGTGCAGAGTGGGAGAGCCACTTGCCCAAAGTACAGGCTGTCATTAATGCCCTCCGCGATGCTGGACTGACAGCTAATACCAAGAAGTGTGCAGTGGGTTTGGAGGAGGCCCGCTATTTGGGATACATTATTGGAAGGGGAGTAGTGAAGCCCCAAGTCACCAAAATCCGAGCTATCCAGAATTGGCCAAGACCCCTAAATAAAAAACAGGTGAGAGCCTTTTTAGGGTTGATAGGCTATTACAGAAAATTTGTCCCCAATTTCTCCACTAGGGCAGCTCCTCTCACAGATCTAACAAAGGGAGGAAAGTCTTCGGCTATGACTTGGACCCCGGAAGCGGAGAGCGCTTTCCAGGACCTCCAGACAGCACTGTGCAAAAGTCCGGTTTTGATTACTCCTGACTTTACGAAGGAATTTGTGGTTCAGACGGATGCATCGGAGTTGGGCTTAGGTGCAGTGTTGTCCCAAGAGGTGAACGGGGAAGAACACCCTGTTGCTTTCTTAAGCAGGAAGTTGACCCCAGCGGAGAGTAAATATGCCATTGTGGAACAGGAATGTTTAGTGGTTAAGTGGGCCCTCGAGAGCTTAAAGTATTATTTGTTAGGACAGCAGTTTAGGCTCCTAACGGACCATGCCCCGCTCCAGTGGATGGCTCGGAATAAAGAAAAGAACGCAAGAGTTACCCGTTGGTTCCTGGCCCTGCAGAATTTCAGATTTGTAGTGGAGCATAGACCAGGTAGCCAACATGCTAATGCCGATGCTCTTTCCCGAGTCTACAGCCTGTTTGCTGAGGGTGCTCAACCCCACCAGTTTGAGCAGAGGGGGGGATATGTAACAGAGTGCCAGTAGAACCTGCCAGGGTGGCAGGAAAAGTGATAGATGGCAGATACATTCCTCCACGAATGCTTAGATTCATCATCTAAGGTACTGCTAGTATAAAGACCAATAGCTCTTTAACTTGTATGGGTAAAACAGATTCTGGAGCTGGTGTTACCAGGAGTTTAATTAGCTCTGGGTGGGACAGGGATTAATTTAATGTGCAGCTGCACCTATGTGTGTGTCTCAGTGCATGGAGAGACGGTGTGTGGAATGCAGCAACTCCTGTGTTTTGGAGAAAAAGCCTGTCAGTGGGACAGGATTCCATGGATGAACTTTCAATGTTTCCTTGGAGGAAACCATCTCAGCGTGGAGGACTGTCTCTAAATACCCAAGTAAGGCTCAGTGGAGCGGACTTTTATTTGTTTCTATGAACTGATTTTGGGCTGGATGCCTGCAACCTTTTTGTTTCTATTTTTGTGACTGGATTGCTGTCTGAAATTAAAGCTGGCAATTTCTGAAGCGACTGCGAGTTTGCCTCTATATTGAGACTGATCCCCTACAATATATATTATATAGATTAGGTAGGCAGTGTTAGTCCAGATGCCAAAATCACAAGTATAGCAGTCTGTAGTGATACCTTTTTTATTGGACTAACATTACATTTAAAATACAAGCTTTCGAGAGTGATCCTCTCTTTGTCAGGTCTGGAAGCTATACTGAGCAGAACAATAGAATTAAGCATTGGGACATTAATCGGGCACACTGTTGGTGGTGTTAGATGTTGTAAATCGCCAAATGGTATAGTCAGAGTGGGGAAAGAAAAGAGGGGGGCAAAAACAAACAAACATTAAGGTGTCTTAGGCACATAAGACAACGGTGATAAGATCATGACCACTTCAAAGGGAAAGTGAAAGGGCAAAAAAAAAAACACAGTGAGTATGAAGAAGACACCGAAAAAGAAAAAAAACAAAACAGGAAAAAGAAAAACCCCAACCAGAATTATGAATATTATGTGACATTATTATAATGGGTTAAGAAACCCGAATCTACATTAAGTCCTTGTTTTATAGTGTTGAAATATGTGATCATTTTCATTTCATATGTTTTGCGTTCACGGTGGTCTTTAAAATGTCCTTTGAGGATTTTAATTCTGAGGTTTAGGATGGAGTGGCCTGTTTAGATTGAAGTGATGTCCCACCGGGGTACAATATGTGTTTTCCTGGTGGTTCTTGATAGAGTGTCTGTGTGTGGGAGGAGAGAAATTTGAGACAGGCATTGATTCCATCTTTGTGTGGGATGTTACTGTATAGGGATTCTACATCCATAGTAACTAATATAGTGTCGGCCGGTAGTGTCTGGATATCTCTAAGTTTGTTGAGAAAGTCTGTGGTGTCAGGTTTATAACTATATATATATATATATATTATAATGTACAGTATGTTTATATTAAAATAGATATATCTGAGTTAGTAATTTTTGTTCTCAAAGAAAATATAAAATTTTATGTGAATTGACAATAATGAAAAATAATTAGCCTTCATTCATATTACACTCAGGATATTCACCTCTTAACAAATTCAATTTAAGCAAATGGCTTTGTAATATGAAAACAATTCACCGGCAAACCAAGGCAACAATGTCATTGAATTTCTTTTCCATCCATTCATCATTAGCATTGAACAATAGTATTTCCTACTAACCTACTTGTGTTATTAATATGATTATTATCCCTTTGCCCATTTTTTTGTCATTTGAAATGTCATATAGAGCATCTCAAACATATTTTATTAATATTTTATTTTTAGACCTCCACGGAAATTGAACAAAAGCTTAGTGATTGTAAAGTTTATTTTTTATTGTGTTTGTTTGTTTCCAGGATTAAATTTTAGTTTTTTTTGGAGTGAATGAAAAGGGGGATTATTTTCTGGCATTACTTCACACTAGTTACTTTATATCTTCTGAAGCCATCATGTGCAGAATGAAAATATTTAAATATAGTTGATGAATCATTCCTATCACATATTCTCAAAATCAAAAAGATGATGAGAAATTATAAATAGAATTATTTCTGGAGAGAATAATTTAGAACTAACATTGCTTTCACTTCATGTTCTAAATGGAATTAAGTGGGGCTTCCTGTTTTCTAAATGTATGACAATTTTTTTCACATGTATTTCATTCATATGTTTTAAAATAGCAAGGTATATTATTTGTATCCTTTCTAGATTGAGTATTGTAATTCTAATTAGAATGTGTCCACTTCCCCTAGCTCATAATAAAAATCGAATTTCTCATTCCAGTTGCCATTTTATCTGTATTAGTCTGCCGTAAAATCTTTTCATTTTGGCAGGGGAGGGCTTGCAGGTTTTGGAACAAGTACAAATGAATAACACTTTTGTGATTGAAAAAAATAATTGAACCTGTCCCAGCCCGTTTCTATAATTTTAGATAAAATATTGAAAAGTAATACAACACAATAACCAGGACACAGTACTGCTATAAAATAATTTGTGTTAAGAATATTTAACTGATACTATTTTAGTACTTTCATGGAATTATTGGTTAAAAAAATGTGTTCAAACCTGGCAGTCCTCTATCCTCACTCTCGAACCCCTCATTTCAGGCCACTACCCACACCACTCTGCAATACACTGCTTTGAATTCATTTGAAATGATAGCAATGATATCCTTTCTGACATCCTTACATTCCATTGCTGCAAGCTTCATTTATACTTGCACACTTGGTTTTGTTGACCCTGCCTATTTTTGACAGCTCTGAAACAATTACGAATTCCATGTGGTATTTTTTTATATTCTATTTTTCAGATTACATTTTTTTTATTTTCCAATATTTTATAATTTTATTAAATGTGTTTATTGCTGTATGAAATAATTAAAAAAAATTAATGACATTGTTTGGCATGTGATATCATCCACTACATATATTATTTTTTGCTGATACTATATTATACAAGATGCTAATGTTGACACACTTTTTACATGATCTGACGTGCTCAATAAAAACTGTTGTTTAAAAAAATATATAAATAAGTGTCTGATTCTATGTATATTTTATCTTGTAGAAGATTTCCCAACCATAAAAACATCATCTCTTGAGACATTCACGAACAATTGGCCTGCAACCTTGCATTTTCGAAACACCGTTGAAGGAGTTGTTACTGGAGTAACCTTGGAAAGGTTCACAAATGATAGGATGGACCATATCGCATCCTGCGTACATACTCATAAAATTGCTGCCTATGGTTTTGATTACAGTATGAATAAACGCGCTTTTGTGAACTGCTCTGATATGTCTGAGGTTACTCTTTCCATTCAGAATATGAGCAGTGCTGACGAAGGGCTTTATGTAGGTCATTTTACGACAAACAAAGGAAACACGACAGTCGGAATAAAACTGCAAAAATCGAAAGGTATGTTAATATATGTATTATGTGCAATTAATTATTCTTTCGCCGTTTTGTATTTTCAAATTAAAAAATCGTCAAGATCAAAGTACTACAAAGCTGTGAGTATATACCAGAAAAACAAGTATGGATAAATACATTTGTAATATTTCCTAGTATTGGTAGATATTATTGCTGAGACTGCTGTGAACTATTATTATTAATAGTGTTATTTTATTGAGTGATTGATAAACCTGAATCGTCTAATTTATTTTCTATTCAAGACTTAGCCTGTAGTGTCCCTTTAAACTGACTGGAACACAAAGGTCGCTAAAAGTCTATATACAGTAACATTAGCAAAGCACACACATTTATAAAACAACATAATTGGCTGGATGTGACTGGATGCTGTGGTGCAGAGAATCACTGCCTGTAGATATTATCATTTGTACCGATAAAACTGGGCTGACAATGAATCCTTATATATACTGTATATATGGCTGTCACTATCAGACATGTATTAATGGAGATAATGCTTACTGTCTTCCTTATTGTGGCTCTAATCTCTAATTATATAAGGCAACGTTATTACATAAAATAAGGTTATTGCACTGTTGTCCTCCATTCTTCTTTATGATGCAAACCATCTGGTAGGATATGAAAAATAGTGTACTTTTCATCTAGTAAGCTTTACATGTCCCATAAGCATTTTGCTGGCCTTTGCAAATATTTTCTAAGGGGAAAAAAGTATATCAAGCTATGCTTGTTGAACAAGCGTCTACTTTGGGTTTGATGAAGTGCAGATAAAACCAGGTTGTATGAAACATAATAATAAAAAAAGTGTGACCAACACGGGTCCAACAGAACCACGTGAGAATGTCACACCATTCATACTGTATATATGTGTGTATATTCTTCTGAACTTGCGCAACAAAATATATATTTTTTACGTGTATCCGGATGTGTTGCATACCCATCTTTGCATCATTCTCACATGCATAATTTTTTAAGCTAGTTCCAACCGTCCACCCCTGCCTTGGACCAATCAATGACCACTTCTGCCTATTTAAACCCTTCTCTTCCTTTTCTCCTCACCTGTCGAGGATCCACTGCCTTTCAATGCATTTTTGCTGTCTCGCTGTGTTCTGAGGGTTTTTTGTTATCTCCAACTTTGTGTAGTGGTCACTCTGGTTTATCTCCATTCCTTACCCCAGCTCTTCCAACATGCAGTGGTGTATTTAGGTTTTGTGCTGCCCTAGGCCTGACTAAACTCGTGCACCCCCTAATTTAAATTTGACACACCCCTTCCTATCAAGGTCACACCTATTCCTGGTTAAACCCTGCCCTTCCTATTTAGGCTCCACCTCTTCCTTTTAGAGCTCCGCCTTTTCCTCTCTTTATATTAAAAGTGGACACCAAGTGCCTACTTGCATATTTTGTATCTATTGCGATAAATAAAATTATGAAATGTTTAAATTTAAGCATTTTTACAAAGATCAGCCATGCACGTCAAGTATACTGGATCACAGCCACTCTAATTGGTTGAACAATAAAATCCACAGAAACGTGCACTGTGTATGCGTGTATCACAGAGCAGCACAGAAACGTGCGCTGTGTATGAGCGTATCAGAGCTGCACAGCAATAAAACCCACAGAAACGTTCATTGTGTATGAGCGTATCACAGAGCTCCACGGCAATAGAACACAGAAATGTGCAGTGTGTATGAGCGTATAAGAGCTGCACAGCAATAAAACCCACAGAAACATGCATTGTGTATGAGCGTATAAGAGCTGCACAGCAATAAAACCCACAGAAAGGTGCACTGTGTATGAGCATATCACAGAGCTGCACAGCAATAAAACCCATAGAAAGGTGCATTGTGTAGGAGCGTATCACAGAGCTGCACAGCAATAAAACACACAAACGTGCATTTTCTATGAGCGTATCAGAGCTCCACAGCAATAAACCGCACAGAAATGTGCAGTGTCTATGAGCGTATCACAGAGCAGCACAGAAACGTGTGCTGTGTATGAGCGTATCACAGCTGCACAGCAATAAAACTCACTCATTTCATTCCAAACGCCCCCAATCTTTTCATTTCATTTAAACTCCCCCCACTCTTTTCAATTCATAACCCCCCAGTCTTGTCATTTAATTTAACCCCCCTCTTTTCAACTCATAACCCCGTACCCCCTCCTTTCATTTAATTTAAACCCCCACCTCTTTCATTTAACCCCCCCCCCCGCCTCTTTCATTTAATTTAAAAAAGTCATACTCCATCATAATTCCGTTCTCGTTTTGGTTTCCCTCTGATGTGGACTGCCGAATGTACACCAATTGATCCTTTTGCAATATTGGAGCATATATATTTGGGGATTGATAATGTGGATACATTTGTTGATTTCATTGGTGTACATTAAGTGATTTTGAATTTATATACCGGCAGACAGTATATCCCCACTTTCCAATCTTTGTATGATATACTGATTGGAGACAACTATTTGACCTCCAGAGGCCCAAATCATTGTTATTTATGTTATCAGGTTGTTAATATTATTTTCTATTTATATTGTTTATGGTTCTTTTCTATGGTGTATATAAAGATCAGATTTTAATCTTTGAGATATTATTTGTTGCTTCAATAGAATCCGTGGGATCCTTGGGATTTTTTTCAAAGAATGTATCAATTCACCTTTTCAACCACTGTGTAAACCACTTTGCTGGATACATACTAATGTCATTCTGCCTCCCTTCACTCAAAAAATTCATAGCCTATGGGCACAATGCGTCAAAATACAGAGTCCATGCCACTAAATAAAGATGTAAGCATGCAAAGGTCACTTTATCCGAAATTCAATGTATACATCACAATAGTAACTCACTTGCCGTTTGTAAAAATGCTCTAAACCATAAATGGATATCGTCGAAACCCCAGACTGGATATTTGTGTATGGTTTGAGCATCATTATAATGACTCTAAATAATCATGCCTTTTAAGGCTAGGGACAGATGAGCGCATTTTCTGCGGCCACCGTCAAAATGTACGTCGATGCGTGCGCACGCATTTTTTCACGGAATACGCTTAAGTGGTCAGACGACCACAGTCGCACAGTCGCAGGTACTCACCAACGCAATTCTAGGGAAATCCGGCTGTTTGAACGTTATGTTGGCCGCACACTAGCAGCGTCTGACGTCTCCTAATCACGCACACACGCTGCCATGCGGCCGCAGCGCACTCTGTACGTCTGTAGCAGCGGTTTCACGTTCTGAGAAAAATGCGTTCATTTGCCGGTTGCGTGGTGTCGGCGCACTTTTGTACGCACGTACTGCGTATATTGGCCGTCATTGGCCGTTATGTGCTGCTACTGCCGCCGTGATTTAGTGCGCCTGCACGCGCGTTCCGACTGCCCCACTCTGACCCTAGCCTAAATGTTACTAATAATAACTACTATTTAACCCAGGAGTAATGATGGTAAACAGAATGCTTTCTTGAATTGTATTTATTAAAAAAACAGACAATACCTTCTATATCTTCGAAGGTGGACATATTTATCTTGAACTAAGAAAACAAATCAAACCAATTTTTTGTTAGAGTATATGTCCTCTTTGGCACGTTAAGAAAGTTACCAGTGTCTGCTCCCCATTTTTTTAAGACAATAAAAATACTTGTATAGTTCTGACTTTTTTTAAAGGGCCACTACCGCCAAAAAATGAAATGTTCTTATTTTGTTTATTTAATGTTGCTGATATCGTGCATGTGCTTTGTTTTTCTATTGTGTGTTTGTTATGATTTTTTTTTACTCTATATGTGTCACTGGGTGCATCCAATTTGTGATCTTTTGTGCTGTAAACTGACCTGCCCACAGTATGTCTACCTCCCTTGGTCCTCACTGTGGCTAAAATCATTGTATTGTGTGGGATGTATTCAAAGGACATCACCGGGGGTAGATTAGATTATCTCGGTTAGCCTGTAGAACAATATCCTCCTGCAGCCTTATCTAAACAGTCCTTCCTCCACCTTAAGTGTTAAATAATGTAGATTAAATAAATAAGAGCCACAAAGCAAAGCTTTTGGTAAATGTTGCATTATGGGAAAAATACACAAAATGGGAACAAGAGATAAAAATCTTTTATTTTTCCTTTTAACCTGCAATTACTTCGAGCAAAGAAAAAATGCAGTAGCATGTGTTTTATAGTGTGGTTATATTTTTAATGTACAAGTAATCTAGTTACAGCTTCTGTAAGTGGTAGTGTCCCTTTAAATAAGTTCCTGTGCTACAGTTCAACACATCTCTTGTTATTGTAAACTATTTTTCATAGACAGAGAACCACTGAGGACATACATGAGAAAAATACATATTGAAGAAGAGCAATTACAGATGCACATATTTCAAACTGACTCCTCTAACCAAATAGCGAATACATACAGGGTTATTCAGCGAGAGGTGAAAACCAGGAGAATGACTGGAGAAGTGAAAATTCTAGGTCAAAATAGTCAAACCAGAAAAATTCTCCCATTTATCTCACTTTCCAAATCGGATATTTGGTCTAGATTGTTCATTCTCCTGGAAATTCTCCAGGTTTTCACCTCTCTCAGAATAACCCTGATAGGGATTTCAGATGTCCCTT
The DNA here is from genome assembly GCA_009667805.1 of Leptobrachium leishanense. Classification (NCBI taxonomy): domain Eukaryota; kingdom Metazoa; phylum Chordata; class Amphibia; order Anura; family Megophryidae; genus Leptobrachium; species Leptobrachium leishanense. Next base: position 121,016,139 of record CM019067.1, on the reverse strand, counting down.
GCTTTGCTAGACACATGCTACTCCTTCACTCATTGCTCCATCATTGTCCTGAAATATATAAATGAAGAAAACCAATTATCTAACCAATGCAGTAGATCCAGAATCATACATTAATAAACCGAATTTCTGTCAGCAGTATATAGATATACATATTGCCAGAGAGCATTTTCATATAGTGACTGCCAGCATGAGGATATTATGTGTCCAAAAACCAGAAGAATCTGACAAACCTATTTATATTATCTTTCATGCAGATCCTTAAAAACAAGATTATAACAGTCACTTTTCACAAATATAATAAGAAAAACAGAATTAATCAAATGCCATATTACTTAAATTTAAGATGGATTGTTTGCCTGGATTGATTTTCTAGCTGGAATAAGGCCCATAGTATAGCTTTGCTGACTGTCATATTATTTTATCAGTGTTATCCTGTTAGCTAAGGCCGGAGTCAGACGAGTGTCTTTGAGAGCGTAGGTGTGTCCGTCAGAATGGATGTTCCTTCCACTCTGATGCCCGTGTGGCCACCTCACTGAGCGCAGTTAGTGTGCTCGGCCCTGCAAGGCTCGATCCTTCTATGGAGGATCGCGTTTTGCAATCTCATCGAACACGCATCTAGCGTTTCGACGTGGAGACTCTCGGCACATCCGCTTGTAGCGCGTGCAATTTGTGAGCACGCTATAGCTTGTGGCCGGCCCCGTGGAAGCGTCACAACACTGCAACGGATGCCGGGAGGCACGTCAGTACAGGCGCACATAGTGCGCCCGTCTGATCCCGGCCTAAGTAAAGTGCAATAGAAGAAATGTAACAATGTGTTCCCTCTCCCGGTATCTATCAATCTGTCAGTAATTCAATCACAGATATTTTTTTAGGGGGGTAAATGGTAATTATTTTGTTCTAGTAGTCGGCATATTTCTATTTTATTATTTGTAACCTTAGTTTTTCTAATACAAGGCAATAATTTAAGTTAATCATTCTATTAGCCCCAGCCACTTTAACCTCCCTGGCGGTATTCCCGAGTGTGACTCAGGGTTAAATTTCACTACTGCGAACGGTATCCCCGAGCCACACTCGGGCTGGATGCATACTCACCTCCTCCTGGCTGTCCCCCGCAGTGTGATCTGGGGAGCTGCTTCCTGAAAGGCTCCCTGCCTGGTGCAGGGGGCGGGGCTAGCATTGAAGAAATCTTTTTTACAGTTTACAGCATTTTGGATTATACAGTGTAATGTTTATGAACGGCCACTAGGTGGCACTACAGGATAAGGAATAGACCATACATCGTCTCACCCTTGCTTGCAGACAGATTTCGGTGTTTTTTGTTGTATTTTATTGAATATCATTTATTTGCATTATTTTGGATAATTATTTTGGGATAATAAATTATTATGTCGTGTTTCAAACTTTATTGGACTCAGTGTATTTACTATTTGTTCTTTATTTATTTATTAATTAATTTATAAAGGATTTTACCAGTAAGGACTCTTGATTTCACGGATTTCAGTACGTGATTCCTAATTATTACAGGCTAACTATGTACAAAAACACGTTTCCTTTAAAAGAAAATTGAGACGCTTTTAGACACGAAATTTTGAAAAAATTAGACCGCCAGGGAGGTTAATTGAAGCAGATTTCCTATGTAGCATAGCTCTTTTCTTAACGCAGTTTCCTGATATTAACTTGCATTTCCTTTCGGCTTCTGAATACAGTAAGTCATCTTCCTGATATCTTCTTTCTACAGATCATGTCTTCTCACCTTATTGCATCTGGTGATTTATGTGCATGTTTATTATCATGTCACCCATCCTTCCGCTCTGCAGAGCTTATTGGGACATTTTGTTTCTGAAGCGAAGCTTTATATTGTTTACATATCTATCGTCTATCTTTCAGATACGTTATGTGCCTATAGCTTAATATCTTTCCTTTATTATTAATTCATTTATCTTGATGCCGATGACAACAAGAGAGATGGTAAGATGCTGGGGCACTGCGATTGACTATATACTCCTCTCTGTAAACCCAGATGTCAGAGAGCTTAAAGAGATGGGAATTTAAAGGTTTGCATTTCATGAAGCAGAATTCAGTGATTTCAACAGTTAATGTATTCCATCAAATAATAAAATACATAGCAAATGACGCATACGCCTCATGAACCAGAATTCATTGAGCTAAATGATAAAACTTCTATTTCTCACCCTTAAAAATAGCAAATGTGTGAAAAGTCGCAGCTGAGTCTTCACAAGATGTTTGATATCTGAGAGGACTTTGACACTCGCCTTTACTATTTCCCGTGTCTGTTTATGAATTATTATTATTTGGAACGTATGTCAGTGGAAGGTTGCTGCAGATGAACAGATAAAGGACCATGTTTACCCTAAGTAAAAATTGTATATATACTGCACTGTCATATTCCTGGTTCCATTCAATGAGAGACCTCCCCTTCCATGTGTAGCGCTTGAACGCCGGCAGCCACCTATGTGCGCCTGTAGTGACGTGCTTACCGGTGTCCGTCACAGCTTTGTGACACTGCAAGGGGGCCGGCCACACGCTTGTGCGCACACACGAAATGCACGCGCAACAAACGTCCGTTATCCAGGCATCTCCGTCAAAGCGCTAGTACAAGCATTGATGGAGCTGCAAAGCACGATTCTCCATAGGAGGATCGCGCTTTGCAGCGCTGAGTGCGCTCAGTGAGGTGACCAGACGGGCGTCGAGTGGAAGGAACGTCCACACTCACGGACATTCCTTCCACTCTCCAAAGAGAGACAAAGTCTGGCACTAGCATAAGATGTCATCAGGGAATCGGTACCCAGAAAGGGCCCTTCTGTATGCCTACATATATAAATATGACACCACTGGTATATATGTTGTAACCCTTGAAAAAGGTTTGAAGCTGAAACGTTGGGTACCCGATCTCTGACCGCAGTGAGGCTCTAAGTGATATATGTAACTATATTAATTTAGGCTTTTTTTAAATATTTTCATTAGGTTGTTGTAAATATTTATGCATTATAGGACTTTTATATATAATTCTGTGCAATTTTTGGTTTGATTCCACTGAGGAGTCTTCCCTGAGGGTTTATTCTTTGATTTTCAACTATTGCATTTGGTTTTATTCTATAAATGAGTACTTCTGATACATCAATTTAATTTATTCCAGAACAAAATAAGAAAGTTATGTGTTATTATATTGATGTGCAATTGCATCGCTGTTTTTTTTTCTCTGTTGACATCAGTTGTAGGATTTCTGGGTTAGCCTGATATGATGATCGCACCCTAAGATTATATATAATTTTTTTTCAGTGTGCAACACAACTATTGGATGTTGTAGTTCTAATAATACAGTTTTCTTCTGTGTGTCTATAAAGTATAATGGTTGATTTATAGTGACTGTATAAAAATATTGTAATACTCTGTTTCACATTTGATTTTTATACAAACAGGGTTATTCAGAGAGCGGTGAAAAGCAGGAGAATGACTGGAGAATGGAAAATTCTAGGTCAAAATAGCTGATTTGGAAAGTGAGATGAATGGGAGAATTTTTCTGGTTTGGCTATTTTGACCTAGAATTTTCACTTCTCCAGTCATTCTCCAGCTTTTCACCGCTCTCTGAATAACCCTGAATGTGTTTGGCCCTTCTTTCCGCTTTGAATTAAATTGGGTCACAACATTTTCTAATGGACAGGCGAGTACAAATTCATCTTTACTTACATATAATTATATTCCCATCCTGCTCTACCAGCATAAACGTTATCAAGCTTTTTCTATATACCTTTTCTCACTTGAGATCAATACAATTCTAGTCACAGTAAATGCAACCTTCTCTTTTTACCTTGTTATGTCTTTAGAACACAAATATTTTAATATGCCACATTCTTGAGTGTTTCACCAATTTCCTTAATTGTTTCTCATTTTATTTAAATCCCCCAGGACATCTGCTCGGTTGCTAATCGTTCTGCAAAAAAAAAAAAAAACAACAACCCACAAACTTTGCATTCTAAAGTATCTGCAGCATTATGGTGCTGTGAGTCCATAAGCACGCCCAGCACAATTCATTATGGTGTGCATCAATGGAGCATTTTATTCATTAAAAGCCTGAAAGTATTTATTTTTTAAACCCCTTCACTGCCAAATTATTTTCGATTGAAAAAAAAAAATGGGATGCGTAGATAACTAAATATATAGTAAAATGGCAATGTTGTATAGAGTTTGGTATTCAAAGTTGCTTAAAAGGTTAAAATAATGCTAATGTGCTTATTTTTTTAATTTTTTTTGTATTCTTTTATCCTTTACAGACGTATTGCTAGGATATATGGTTCTAAACTCTAGATGGTGTCCCTTATTTTGCACAATTTCAAACAGGGTCTGCATTATTAAAATAAATGCATTAAAAATCCGTAATGTCAAATCCAGTAAATGCGATATAGAATAGATAGATAATAAAGTGGTGAGATTTCCTGCTTATGGTAGAATTGTAGTGATCATTATATGACTAATAGCAATGCAGCTTCCAAATAATATCAATCTATACTATAAAGCAGTAAGGCTTGGCGTGTCCGTCGCCAAGCCTGTACTGCGCATGCGCGCGCAACCAGCGGCGGTTGGCTGCGCGCGCATGCAACCACTGCAGCACGCGCCGGCTGTGCGCGTGCCACGACGGTTACAAGATGTGCACGCAGCAGCCGGGTAGAGGCTGCGCGCACATCCTGTAGAGCCGGACACGCTCGCAGCGTCTACCCGGCTGTCGCGCGCATACATCTGCTGCGGCGGTTACAGGATGCGCACACAGCAGCCGGGTAGAGGCTGCGTGCGCATCCAGTAGACAGGATGCGTGCGCAGCCTCTACCCAGCTGCTGCGTGCGCGTCCTGTTCTCCTGGATGCGCACGCGGCCGACATGTAGAGGCTGCACGCGCATCCAGCGCGGGGGCCACTTTAACCCATGTGAGCTGGGGGGCACTATAACCCATGTGAGCTGGGGGGCACTTTAACCCATGTGAGCTGGGGGGCACTTTAACCCATGTGAGCTGGGGGGCACTTTAACCCATGTGAGCTGGGGGGCACTTTAACCCATGTGAGCTGGGTGCCACTTTAACCCATGTGAGCTGGGGGCCACTTTAAACCATGTGAGTTTGGGGGGCACTTTAACCCATGTGAAGTGGGGGGCACTTTAACCCATGTGTGCTGGGGGCACTTTAACCCATGTGAGCTGGGGTGCACTTTAACCCATGTGAGCTGGGGTGCACTTTAACCCATGTGAGCTGGGGGGCACTTTAACCCATGTGAGCTGGGGGGCACTTTAACCCATGTGAGCTGGGGGCACTTTCACCCATGTGAGCTTGGGGGGCACTTTTAACACATGTGAGCTGGGGGCACTTTGACCCATGTGAGCTGGGGGGCACTTTGACCCATGTGAGCTGGGGGCACTTTAACCCATGTGAGCTGGGGGGCACTTTAACCCATGTGAGCTGGGGGGCACTTTAACCCATGTGAGCTTGGGGGGCACTTTAACCCATGTGAGCTTGGGGGGCACTTAACCCATGTGAGCTGGGGGCACTTTAACCCATGTGAGCTGGAGCACTTTAACCCGTGAAGCTTGGGGGCACTTTAACCCATGTGAGCTGGGGGGCACTTTAACCATGTGAGCTGGGTATACCCATGTGAGCTGGGGGCAAATATACCCATGTGAGCTGGGGGCAAATTTACCCATGTGAGCTGGGGGCAAATTTACCCATGTGAGCTGGGGGCAAATATACCCATGTGAGCTGGGGCAATCATGTGAGCTGGGGCCAAATATAACCCATGTGAGCTGGGGGGCAATCTTACCCATGGAGCTGGGGGCAAATTTACCCATGTGAGCTGGGGGCAAATACCCATGTGAGCTGGGGGCAAATATAACCTAGCTGGTGACCCATGTGAGCTGGGGGCAAATATACCCATGTGAGCTGGGGGCAATATATATATCCATGTGAGTTGCTTCACTTAACAATAGACTGCCCTCTGGGCAGGCTTTCCACCTAGTAGAATATAAAATAATATCTGCATGTGGCGGATTGCCTGCACCTTATATCTGTACTGTATAGGGATATTCAAATTATAACCCCTGATTTTTATCTCTGTATAGTAGCGAGTAACCCCAGAAATGTCTGTGTATTCGGCCCTCTCTTACTTTTTATAATTCAGGAATACAGTTTGAAGAGTTTTTTGATACGGTGAAGGTGGGGGCTGCTTTTTGTAGTGTATTTACAGTTATACAGGATGACAGGACTGAGATCAAGGAATTTATTTTCTTCCTAGAGGACACAGGAATATTGTTTAAAATGGTTTGGAATAAAGGTCTTATATGTTAATTTTTTTTAAAAAAAAAAAATTTCATTGTAATGCAAAATTTGGTTTGCTTATTTTGGTAGAGAAAGGCTTAAGTAAGCAGCCGTATTTTAAAACACAATCTCAAACAAACCACAGGCTACACATATTTTAGTTTGTTTAGCAGTAATCAGCGGTATTTAGAAATGATTTAAAGACTTATCAGGGTTATTCAAAGAGATCCGAAAAGTCACCACACGTTTGGTGACTTTTCGTTCCCCACACTTCGGGGGATCTGGCGATTTCCTAGTTCGCCGACCCTGCGGTGTATTCAGCAAGCACTGCAGGGCCCCCGTTGTGCAGGGAATACTCGCTGGAAACCCGCAGAACACTCGCCGATCACTCATGAAACCCGCAGAAACAGCTGGAATAACCCCGCCGAACACACTGGAGATACCCGACTAACCGCCGATCACAGCACAGAACAGCCGCTGGAAAAAGCCGACATGAAGACTAACGAGTTTGGGGGGGGGGGGGGGTATGCTTGAAAGTTTGAAATATGAAATGCTGTTTGCAAAAAAACTACTGAACGAAAATGTCTGGAATTTACATATAATGACCTATGAATGATAATAAAAAGGGCTGTTACAGAAAAAAGAAAAAACAAGAAAAAAAAAGTTTGCAAAAAATGCCTAAAAAATCCAGAAAAATCTATAAGTAAAGAGCCATTCTACAGCAGAATAAAATGATAAACGGTTTATTAGATATTGAATTAAAACAGGAATATTTTTAATATTGAAGCCTATGGTATTCGCCTGAATAAGGCTAGGGTCAGACGAACGCATTTTCGCGTTGTCTGTGAAAAAGTGCGTTCGAACGAATGGACGCATTTTTTCACGGAGTACACGATAGCGGTCATACGATGCGCATTTGCGTTCGTGATTTTGTACGGATCATCAATAAAACACTTTTTGCATCTGGACGTTATGTTGGCCGGACATTAGCAGTGTCTGACATCGCAAAATCACGCACACACGCCGCTATGCGGCCGCAGCGTACTCTGTACGACCGTACTAGCGGTTTGACGTTCTCGACAAAATGCGTTCATTTTCCACTTGCGTTGCGCGGCCGGACTTTCGTGCGACCGTACTTCGTATATTGCCCGTCATTGCCTGTCATTTGCTGCTAGTGTGGCCGTAATTAAGTGCGCCAGAACGCACGTTTAAAGTGCGCTAGTCTGACCCTAGCCTAAACCTGTCAAATGAAACCACCAAAAACAGCAGGGTATTTTGTCAACTTTTCTCCGCTGTTTGGTGTTCTCTGAATAGACGAACCATTGCATCTCTATGGGGGATTTCACTGCCCTCGAACAGGCACCGTATATGCAGGCAATTCACCAACATTTGGCGAACTGCCTGCTCTCTGAATGGCCAGGAAAGGTAAGCGTACGCTGAATTTCAGTGTCTGGTTACATTTCGGGGCCAGATCGGCTCTCTTTGAATAACCCTGTGTGCTGTTTCTGTTAATTCAGAAAAGGGGTATCCGGAGCAGGAATACCCATGCATGCCTTTATATACGTCTGTATTCTACCGTATAAGAACTCTAGAAAATATGTAATCTATTAACATTTTCCATAATAGTTTATTAAAAATGGTTCATTCCCTCATGTCGTATACAATGTGTCAGGCTCGGGTTTCCTCTTTATCTAGTAATAGTGTTTAGTGTAATAGTGTCATTAAAAAAAAAATAGAAAATGTTAGATAAAATATTTTATGATTGTTTGATTCTATTATTTATACTGTAGTGTATACATTTAAGAGAAGTTGTAGAATATTATTTTTGTTTGCATTTAGACCTATTATGTACTAGAATTCATTCTAACCTTTTTTTCCCCCCTTTAGAGACACAATTTCTTTTTCCACTTATTTACGGTGTCATTGGTCTGACAGTTGTCATTGGAATCCTCATAATTACAATCATTTGTATTCCGAAGTAAGTATCCCATGCTACAGAACTGTATCATGTCATATCACAGACGTAGCTGAGCATTCGCCCCTTTACAGCAGGCTCATACGGTTGCATTATAAATATTTCAAAAAATATATATTAGTGAGCAAACGTTGCAATTCTGTGCTTTCATGGACATTCCTGTGGTTTTCAAAAGATATTGTTAATAGCAGATATGTTTTATTTTTTGTGATGAAAAATGAATGTGTATGATGCTATACATACATTAGTTGCATGTTATATTTTATATACCTTCATGGATAGTACAATGTTAATTAGAATGCATACTTATGCTGGTATCCTCGCTTTTTACTCAGAAAGTAATTTAGTGTCACTAAGTAAATGCAATTCGAGGACACGAGCAACAATTACCAATGAAATCTCTATTTCTGATTTTTTTCCTATTTTTGTAGATTTTTTTTATAAGGATTTACAGCATGCTAGATTTTCCTCTTAATGATTATCAGGGCGATCTGGCATATTGTAATTTGTTATTTTTCTTAATTTTAAAGCTTTTAGATCAAAATGTGCAAAATACACACATTTTTATGAATTGCAAATGTGTGTTTTATTGGGTCTTGTCAGCAAGATTTATTGTTCTGTCAGACATGAAATTCCATTCCTATAGGTCTTTTTTTAGACAATAAACAAGACATTTATGGAAGATAGATATGGGAATTACAAATAGACTAGATAAAAAGAAGAGAGTGTAAAATTTTCTACAGTCTTGTCTGAATTAAACCTATGCATTATAAAACGCAGCAAGATAATGGAACGTATAGGTTATTTTAGCAATTGAATCAGCTGTATTAATATTTTAATAGGACTTGGTCGGTAGGAGCCAACTTTAATTTCTGTTAATAATTGTATTGCATTATACGTAGCAATGCTATATAGTTTTGGACCATCAACCAATCACAGCTATCGCTAACCTTGGTCTTGAATTGCTCAAATTATATCAGCTATTGTAGAATGATGTATATCCTTCAAAATTCCACATGTGTCAGTTACTACCTTATATAGAGCTGTACTGTTTAATGGATAACCATTAGTAACCCAAACTATATCAAATTACCTTTTATGTGTTATTTTTCAATTTCTAGATCAACAAAATCATATTTCAAGGACAATATGTCATCTGTAACAAAATGAAGTATCCCAATATAGGGCTTTATTACATAGGTGGTACTAACTTAACCTCCCTGGCGGTTTTCCTGAGTGTGGCTCGGGGTTCTATTTCATTGATGAAAGCGGTAACCCCAAACCACACTCGGGCTGGATACATATCTGTACCTGGGCTCTCTTGCTGACCTCCCGCAATCGCATTCTCCTTCGGCCGATCGCAGCGTTCTGCTTCCTGGTTCCCTTTTCGCGAGAAGGGAGCCAGGAAGCAGGATGCCGCAATCAGCCAGAGGTGACTACGGGGGACAGTGAGGGACTGCAGGGACAGGTATGTATCAGCCCCAGTGTGGCTCGGGGTTACCGCTTTCAGCAATGAAATATAACCCCCAACCACACTCGGGAATACCGCTAGTGGGTTGAAAAAGCGGTACTGATTCTGACATACAAAATATGTCAGAATTGGACCGCCACAGTTAACCAGAGCTGTTGTAAATTTACCAAAGCCATTCTAGTCTATGGAGTTAAGTTTACAACAGCTCTGGTTAAGTTAGCACCAATTTTGGAATATACAGTGGCAAGAAAAAGTATGTAATATATATATATATATATGAGAGCGATTCCCACCAGACATCCCAAGAATATTGCTACACTGAAACAGTTTTGTGAAGAGGGGTGGTCCAAAATTACTCCAGATCGTTGTGCAGGTCTGATCTGCAACTACAGGAAACGTTTGGTTGAGGTTATTGCTGCCAAAGGCGGGTCAACCAGTTATTAAATCCAAAGGTTCACATACTTTTTCCACTCTGCACTGTGAATGTTTACATGTTGTGTTCAATAAACACATGAAAACATATAATGTTTGTGTTGTATTATTTTAAGCAGACTGTGTTTTTCAAATTGTTGTGCCTTAGATGAAGATCAGAGCACATTTTATGACCAATTCATGCAACACTCCACGTAATCCCAAAGGGTTCACATACTCTTTCTTGCCACTGTAGCCCATAGTCTACTAACTTCTTGGCTGGCAAGATGTATACATTAGACATTATTGTGAAAGTAGTTAATTTTGCACCTTTTTTTTTTTCTTTTTCTGATCCATATCTAGCTGACTGAACATGTGACGTTTTTGTATCTTTCTTTTTAGTATTTCTGCTTTGTGTAATCATTCAAAGCCAAATGGCAAAACCCTTAGAGTGGTTTTGGTATCCATTATGCATTTACATGTTTTTATACATGTTCTGACTATTTGATGTAGAGTAATTATGAAAGGATTGTGTTTAGATAGGTAGCTAGTGTCTACCACCTTATGTTTTATCTAACTTTGCTTGGGTACAATCCCTTTTGGACACTGGTGGACAGTATTTCCCAGTGTAATTGTGTTGTTGTTTTTTTTTTACATACACAGGTCTATTCAGTAAAAGGTGAAACTCTGGAGAATTGGCAGGAGAAGAGAACAATCTAGAACAAATAGTCAATCTGGAAAGTGAGATAAATGGGAGAATTTTTCTGGTTTGGCTATTTTGACCTAGAATTTTCAATTCTCCTGAGTTTCACCTTTAGTGAATAGACCTGGTAGAAAGAATCCTTTATAATAGCAGCTGGATTAGTTAATCATAGGCGACTCTACAGGGGGGCAAGGGGGGGCAATTGCCCCCCCTAGGTTATTCCTTGCCCCCCATGTGCCCCCCCACCAAAAATCATCATCCAGCTTCCCACACTTCTTCGGACCAACATATCTCCGTAGCTGTGCATCGTATATGGATGAACTAGGTGTCATTTGAAAGGGCAGATTCTGGCCTTTCCAATGATACCCCACATGACCATATTCAGTGTGATGTAAAAGTCATAAAACATCAAAAAAAAACGTGCACTTAAACGTAAACATTTTCACAGGGTTGAAATGGCTCAGCAGTGAAATGGTTAATGTTCAGACTATACATTACATTGTGTATTACGTTAGTTTATGCCTTGGTTTAGTTGTATATTAAGGGTTAATGGGCAGGCTTCATTCCTCACAGTATACATTTGTTTTTCCCTTGATTAATGGCATTTTAGGGGTTAATGGGTTGGCTACATGCCTCAGTGTATTCATTTCATGTTTTCCCTTGATTAATGGCATTTTAGGGGTTGAGGGGTAGCTAAATGCCACATTGTTTATTATTTTTATTGTATTTCTCTGGGTTTAAGGCATTTTAGGGGTTATTATGGACGTTAGAATCTAAAGGGTCTAATGATCTGTAGATCCTCTGCTTTCCGTCACATTTCGGGGAATTTATTTTGCAGAAAATAAGGTGAATTCCCTATTTAGTGAATGGTCACTGTAATTTGCTAAAAGTGGAGTCGCTGAAGCAGTTATCAGACATTCAGCGGAAACTGCCAAATTGCGTCAAATAAAATATTGAATTTAAATATCAGGTTAGTACAACAAAAAGGCATCATTGCATCACATTACTCTGGGGTTTTGTAATCTTATTTATATATATACTTATTTAGGGCACTATTACCTGGTGTGAGCTAACTCTTGCGTCGGCGTGATTTTGCGTTAGCGCCAGGTTAATTCAGTCTAGCGCCTGACCAACAGATCGTTTGCCTCCCGCTACAAATGGGAAAAATCACTTAGTGCGTCGCTATTAGCGATTTGTACCGCGAGCTTACTGTACTTTCCGCGTCCTATACTTAACACGGGGAGTGCTAGATATCTTTACAGATCACTTGGTGCCAGCACTAAATTTTTTGAGGTGCACTAATTGCAACATTTTACCTACTGCTCAGCCCTGGTGCTAACTCCAAAAAAACTGAAAAAACAGGTCCTCGTCCAAAATTAACAGGCAATTGAAAGGAATGCAACACAGGTGTTCTCTTGGCCCCATACACCATAGTAATGGATATGGTCAGCAATGTCGCTGATGTTGCAGTCGCTCTATTATAAATGTATCCTTTATCCACATATATCCTAATTCTAATATATTGCCTAATTTTAAACATTTTATGCTGGGGGCTATTCATAGTATGTAAGCAGTTGATTATTAGGGTGACTGTGTGGACCATGTTTAAAGGAACACATGGATAAGTCTTGCCCTGAAACATGTATTGTTTATATGCTGTAGCAGGGAAATTTTTGTCGCTCACCTGGCCTTCCTTTTGGATCTATTAAATGCAGTGTAATGATTCAACATGCTGCTGGGAGGCATTTATCATGCAATGCCCATCAGCCTTAATATATGTGTGCATCAAAACATGGATGATACGGCCACCGTGAAGGCTTTTAATAATGCAGGGGTGAGAGGTTATTCACTGGATGTGTTCATATTCAAGCTTGTGAGGGTGGGGGATAGGTATGGAAAAGAAAAAACGTTCTATCCTGTACACAACCGCATTAGCGCTGGGTCTCAACTTGGGTCTTAGAGTTTCCCTAGCGTGCGCCAAACGACCTTGTTCATGGACTACTGCAGTCAAGGTGATCTGTTAGTAGGTCGTCAGGCACTAACAGGGTTATTCAGAAAGCAGTGAAAAGCAGGAGAATGACTGGAGAATGGAAAATTCTAGGTCAAAATAGCCGATTCTTTGACCAAGAATTTTCCATTCTCCAGTCATTCTCCTGCTTTTCACCTCTCTCTGAATAACCCTGTAAGTTTTAGCGACTCGCACTAAATTTTTCCTTTAGTGATGGTGTTTTAGCTCACACCAGGTGATAGGGCCCTTACTTTTATTCAGTGGTATGATTTATTGGTGAAAATTATTAGTGCCCCCCCAGTTTTGACTGCGGTATCTTCTGTGCCCCCCCTAAATATTGTTCCTAGAGTCGCCACTGTAGTTAATAAAAAGTATTTTCTAAATCTTTACTCATCTATACCTTTGGTGGCTTTGTGTATATGGATGTAAAAGATTAAGGGCTATATTACAAAGTTGGGGCTAACTTAACCTTCCTGGCGGTGATCCCGAGTGTGTCTCGGGGTTAAATTTCACCGCTGAGAGCGGTAACCCCGAGACACACTCAGGCTGGATACATTACCTCTCCCTGCGCTCCCTCGATGATCGCGACCTCCTACTTCCTGGATTCCTTCTTGCGAGGAGGAAACCAGGAAGTATAAGGTCTTTGTCACCGGAGGAGGCAGCTGGGGACATCGAGGGAGCGCAGGGAGAGGTAATGTATCCAGCGGCATCCCGAGTGTTGCTCGGGGTTACTGCTTCCAACATAGGAATTTAACCCCGAGCCACACTCGGGATGCCGCTAGGGGGGGGGGGGCACAAACAAAAAAAAACTGACCGCTTTCAGCAAAGAATTTGCTGAATAAATAGACCGCCATGGAGGTTAACCAGAGCTGTTGTAAACTTACCAGATCCATTCTAGCCTATGGAGCTGTTAAGTGAACAACAGCTCTGGTTAAGTTAGCACCAACTTTGTAATACTGCCCTAAATGTAGCCGTTAGTAATGGAAGTCCAGCTCCCTTGGAGCTGAGGTTTCCAACCCTGATCCTCAAGAACCCCTAACCGGCCGGGTTTGCCAGAAATCACCTGAAGTTGCTGCAAGATCGAGTTTACTCGATCTAGTCTGATGTAAGGAGCAATGCAAGGCAATTTCATTTATTTAACCTCCCTGGCGGTCCGATTCTGACATTTTATATGTCAGAATCGGTACAATTTAATCTGGCCCCCTAACGGTATTAGTGTGGCTCGGGTTAACTTTCAATACTGAAAGCGGTATCCCCGAGCCACACTCGGGCTGATACATGTCCCTGCGCTCCCTCGCTGTCCCCTGCAGTCACACTCCAGCTGATCGCAAGGTCACACTTCATGGTTCTCTCCTCGTGAGAAGGGAACCAAGTAGTGTGACGTTGTGATCGGCTGGAGGAGACTGCGGAGATCAGCGAGGGAACGCAGGACATGTAAGAATCCAACCCAAGTGTGGCTCGGTGATACCACTTTCAGTACAAAAAATTATGCCCGAGCCACATTCGAGAAAACCGTCAAGGGGGTTAATGTGAAATTCACTTGCAAATGGGCTCTGGAATGTGCCCCTAAAGTTTCAACTTCCTATGAGATATTTATGCTAAAGAGACACTCCATGCATTCTAAAAACTGTAGATTGTTAGAGTAGATTAATTGTTACAGAGTCCAAGATTTTTTTTGTACAGAATTTAAACTGTTCACTTGGATCTCACATACAAATTGTTCCAGGAGAATCCTAGGATAATCTGGGGGGGGGGGGAATCAAGAACAAATTTCAGTGAGTTAATCACAAGTTGTTCAGTGAAATAATTCTATAAACTATCCGTTATTGTAAAGGAGTATAAGAGGAGTTTTTTTCTCTCTCTAATTATCCAGGAAAACCAGATCTGAAGCAACACAGCCGGTGTCACATGGAAACAAATCTCCGGTAAGTTACTCTAAAATTCATTTTTATACCTTGCTCTATTCAAATTCAAACATTTCTAAAATGTATGTGACAAAAAAATATATAGTCACATGACCTCTCTTCCAGTCATTGTGTTTGCTGTTACCCACCGCTGGGCTTCCCATCCATATTTTCTATTCCTCTTCACTTTCCCTTCTCATTTCAATAATTTAAATTTTCTTTGTATTTTTCTTACTTCTTTATTCTATTTTATTAATTGAGTTGGCCTTTACTGTTGCTTACTCTATGCAATATTATGTCACAACACTTACAACCATTACCATACATTAATACTAATATACTGTATATACACACACACATTATTTTGTGTGTGTGTGTATTCATATAGATTTTGTGTGTGTGTTTGTATTGCTGAAATAGAAGTTCATAAACATTTAGCTTACATCATTCATTTCACTCCTTATATATCACTCAGCCTGGGAGTATAGTCGTTTGCCCTTTGCAATCCAATGTGTAGAAAAATATTCAAGGTGCCATCGTAGTTACATGTCATTCATTTAAAGGGCCACTACCACCAGAAAATGAAATGTTCTTATTGTGTTTTTCTATGTTGCTGATATCTTACATGTGCTTTGTTTTTCTCTTGTATGCTTAGTTAAGAAAACATTTTACTCTGTATGTGTCACTGTGTGCATCCATTGTGCAATCTTTTCTATTATTAACTGCCCCCCCACACATTGTCTTTAAATCATTTACTCCTCACTCTGTGGCAATGTCCGTATAATGGAGTTTATGGGTCGATCACGGTCTCAAATCATTGTATTGTGTGGGATGTTTTCAAAGGACATCAGCAGGTGGGTAGATTAGAAGTCCTTTTAAGCTCCTTGTTTTATCTCATACAGCTGCCATCTCTTATCTAAGTTAGCCTGGAGAACAATACCGCCCTGCAGCCTCATCTAAACATTCCCTCCTCCACCTCATTAACTGTTAAATAATGTAGATTGATTAAACAAGAGCTTATGGTAACTGGTACATCATGGGAAAAATACACAAAATGGAAAAAAGCGATAAAAACCTTACTTTATTTTCCTTTTTTACATGCAATTACTACAAAGAAAGAAAGGAAAACAGCAGCAGCATGTGCAGTGATACTATGATACTTTGTTGAGGCTACATGTTTTCATAGTTACCAAATCTTTCTGAAACAGAAACATCATACAGTTATATATTTACTTATTTGTTTCAGTTTCTTTATCACTACTGTATAGCAATGTGACAAATATGTCTCCGCTTGGACTCTGTATGCGTTTCTTTTAACCTCCCTGACGGTTTTCCCGAGTGTGGCTCGGGGTTAACTTTTTGTACCGAAAGCGTTATCCCCGAGCCACACTCTGGCTGGATACTTACATGTCCTGCGCTCCCTCGCTGATCCCCGCAGTCTCCTCCAGCTGCTCGCAACATCACACTGCCTGGTTCCCTTCTCGCGAGGAGTGAACCAGGAAGTGTGACATCGCGATCGGCTGCAGTGTGACTGTGGGGACAGTGAGGGAGCGCAGGACATGTAAGTATCGGCCCGCGTGTGGCTCGGGGATACCGCATTCAGTATTAAAAGTTAACCCCCGAGCCACACTAATACCGTTAGGGGGCCAAAATAAATAGGACCGATTCTGACATATAAAATATGTCCGAATCGGACCGCCAGGGAGGTTAAATAAAGTTTAGCCAAACCTTACCATTTTAGGAACTACAGCCATGTCTTTTTTAGAGATGTTTGGAAATGGAGATTTCGCCAGGCGACAATTACGCTAAGACATAGATATGTGATATGACCCATAGAAATAATAGTATTTTTTATATTTTAAAGGGATGGAGATAAATGCTGTCCAGCACAGCTATAGCAGCCCTCACTGGTCATATTTTAAGCATAATTACAACTCAACATTATGTTTCATTTCTGTTACTGCTCAATCTCCAATAATTTTGTGCTCTTCACCAGATTATATTTCACTTTTGTCTGCCCCTCTCATTCTGATCATTGTCTGTTATAAGCACTGAATTACAGATATGGCTAGCCTTGCTAATGTATACGTTTCCGTGCTGTACCATATAGCTTCTCATCAACCCATGGACAGGTCTGTAGGGTGTTATCGGAGATGAGTCTAAAACCCGCACAAAAAGCAATCATAGAAAAAGTTGCTTCCACCAGATGAAAGCATTTAGCTCTGTTAGCTTTGGTTGATAAACGTGGAGGCTGCAGGACCGCTGCAATGTCCAGGGATTCCTGCTATCAAAATAATGCCTGGGCGGTAGGATAACAAAGTCTGTGATCACTTTCTCACACAATACAAACTTCATCTGTACAGCCTTACAATATAAACTACTGCAGAGCCAAGGTTAGGTCATTTCTCTCTTCATGTCCACTCAGGTTTCCAGTATCACAGTGTATCATCTCACAAATCACTTTAATATCTTTCTTCATGGTAAGCTTTCGACAGAGCTGGAGGTACATAAAAGCTTCCATTTTATATCTGTGTGTTTCTTTCTGGTTTTAGGAGGGGAAGAATGCTGAGCCCTGCGAAGAACATATATACGCTAATGTATTTTCTACAAGACGATAAAACCATCTGCCACTTTCAAAACTCTATGCTAGTAAACTATTTGTTACACAATTTTTTTTCTCTATATATATTTATGTATATATTATACAGGGTGTCCATAAAGTCTCTTTACAATTTCAAAAATTTCTTACAAAGGCAAATGAAAAGACAGATAAGTGAAAGTTATTACAAAATGAGACGTATATATTTAAGTTTTTTTGTCTCATTTAATACACCTCTATATGGGCACCATTAGTTGCACGAAGCACATCAAGACGGTACTCGATTTATTACCATGTTCGCTGTAGCATACCCTCATCGATGGTGGCAATGTCATCAGTGATCCTCTGCTTTAGATTAGTGATGTCCCATACCTTTGTTCGATACACAATATCTTTAGCATAAACCCATAGAAAGAAGTGGAGGGAGTGATATCTGGTGAACGAGGTGGCCAGGGAATTGGGCCCCCCTTCCAATCCACCGGTCTGGAAATGTTTCATTAAAGGATACACAATATCGTTAACATAACCCCATAGAAAGAAGTAGTTTTTCTTCGGCGAGAAAACCATTACTGCAAATGTTTACCTTGACCTTTTGACTGAATAGGTGGCACCACAACTACATGACCTTCAACCTTCCATCATTTTACAGCAAGATGGTGCAGCACCACATTGGTGACTTAATGTTCGTGGGTTCCTAAATGAAACCTTTCCAGACCGGTGGATTGGAAGGGGTGGCCAAATTCCCTGGCCACGTCGTTCACCAGTTATCACTCCCCTCGACTTCTTTCTATGGGGTTATGTTAAAGATATAGTGTATCGAACAAAGGTACGAGACATCACTAATCTAAAGCAAAGGATCACTGATTCCATTTCCACCATTGATGAGGGTATGCTAGAGCGAACATGGCAAGAAATCGAGTACCGTCTTGATGTGCTTCGTGCAACTAATGGTGCCCATATAGAGGTGTATTAAATGAGACAAAAAAACTTAAATATATACGTCACATTTTGTAATAATTTTCACTTATCTGACTTTTCCTTTGCCTTTGTGATAAATTTTTGAAATTGTAAAGAGACTTTATGGACACTCTGTATATTAAACACATTCATATACATAGTTGATTAGGAATGCATTTTGGAATTTCTCATATATATAATTTTAAACTAGCGATGGGCATTAATGACAAGCAGTACAGTACAATATGGATGATAACTGATGCAAAGGATTAGATGAGTTACAATATGTTCCTGTAAGTCTTCTATGATGATGGGGCTCGTTAGATTGAAGCTTAGTTGTAATGAATATTCAGCGGACATCTGGGATTGAAGGAAGACAGAATGCAGAGAAAGCATACAGGGCACGTTGCATTCTTTGGCACTTTCAGACTTTGCATGCTGACTTCAAACAGGCTAATCCGTCTAGTCCAGATGTTGCCTTGAAAACTCAAAAAGTAAAATTACAGTAAAAGCACAAATTGATGTTTTATTTTGTGTATGGCAATGAATAAATCTCTGTTCCAGCATTGAAATAATGTTTGAAATATGTGTATGTTTGTAATAAAATATGACAATGCTATGGTTTATGATGTTATTAAAACATCATGCGTGTTAGATGTGTGTTGGTATATATATTTTTTTTTTGAGAAAGCATTTTACCAGGAAGGATACATTGAGATTTCTCATGTTTTCAAGTATGTCCTGGGTGGCGAGTATGTACTGTTAGGTGTCTTGCCCAAGGACGCTTACTGGAGAGGTGCTCTTGCCAGGATCGAACCTATGTCTCCACAGTCTCTCTCCACGGTTATAGAGCAGTGATGTTACCTCAACCCTCACCTTACCTCAGGACCAATATTACCGGCTGGGTGGAGTAATCTAGGAATATTTAATTGGTTTCCATGGCGATGGCTTAATTTTTTGAACTTTGAACCAGAAAAAAAATTATATATTTAATAGACATGTGCATGGCAAAAAAAAATATTTTTGGATCATTTCGTTCAGTATTTTTCTTCATTTCGGATCATTTCGTCCCAATTTAGTTCTTTTTAGTTTCAGGTCGTTTGATATGTTACCGTGATTCGTATTTAGGACTGATTCGTTAATTCGGACAGCAGGTATTTTGTTTTTCAGACCCATTTGTTTTTTTATTTTTAATGTTAATTCGTATTTCAGGTTTATTCGTATTTCGTTTTTATTAGTTATTTACTTTTTATTAGCTATCAGAATGTGAAACGGATTAATTACTTAAATTAGGGTAAAGAAAAAGGATTCATAATCCCCCTGTCCTTGCTATATATATATATTTCATTACCAAGGACAGCAGCCAGCCCGTAGTACAATAAAATGAAAATACCAGCTGTACTAAACTAAAATACAGCCGGTACTACAATAAAATAACTGGTCAAATAGACATGTGCATTTAGTTTTGTTCCAAATTGTTCGTTGGCAGTGAAATTCCCCATAGAGAAGTAATGGTTAATCTATTCAGAGAACATCGAGCGAAGGTCAGTGAAATGCCCGGATTTTCAGAGGTTCAGTTAGACGGGCACATCCCATAGGTTTCAATTAAAAAAATATTCCCGGTTTTTATAAAATATTTATTCAACCATCTTCTTTTCACTTGCAGCAAAAAGTCTATTTTTAAGGATTTTTTTTGCTTTTTTTTGGGATATTTTATGTTTCCGAATTTAATTTAAAACCAGACTTTTTTTCTTTGCCAAACACTTTTTTTTCGTTTTACTCTTTCCTTCATTCTGGCTGCGTTAGGCAATGAATACTATCAGGGTTATCCAAAGAGATTCGAAAAGTCACCGCACGTTCGGTGACTTTTCGTTCTCTTCAATTCGGTTCCTTTTGCCGATTGCATTTCGGTGACCCTGCGGTGTATTCAGCAAACACCACAGGGTCCCCGAATTGCAGGGAAAAGCTGCCGTAAATCCACCGAAAACTAACCGAATGCACGCTGAAAACAAGCAAAAACATCTGGATTAACCTTTGAAAAAGACGAACAGGAGCCGAACAGGAGCCGAATCACACAGAGCCGAAGCAGCTGTGACGTAGAGGAGGCAGTGAATAAATTAGAAAAACCATTTGTATGAATCTGGGAAAAAGAAACGCTGTTTGCAAAGAAACTACTGAGCGAAAATGTCTGAAATTTTCACAGGAGGTCCAGGGAATGATAATAAAGAGGGCTGTTACAAAAAAAATAAGCAAACTGAAAAAAGAAAAAAAAATCGGACTTTTAATAAAAAAAAAAAAAATCTGAAAAATGCTTAAAGTATCCTAAAAAATCTATAAATAAAGAGACTTTTTGCTGCAGAATTTTATAATGAACGGTTTATTAGATATTGAATTAAAACGGGAATATTTTTAACATTGAAGCCTATGGGATTCTCCTGAATAAATTTGCCGAATTAAACCACCGAATGTCAGGGCATTAGGGGAACCTTTCACTGCTGGTTTGTGTTCTCTGAATAGCCGAAGCAGTGCTTTTTCATGGGGATTTCACTGCCCTCGAACAGGCACCGAACAGGCACTGTATGTGCAGGCAATTCGCCAGTATTTGGCAAATTGCCTGCTCTCTGGATAGCCGAATGGCCAGGAAAGGTAACCGAACGCTGATTTTCAGCGTTCGGTTACCTTTCTCAAGCAATTCGGATCTCTTTGGATAACCCTGTATGTTTCTTTTTTGTTTTATTTCGTTTCAGATAATTTTGTTCCATTTATATTTCATTTCAGATCAATTCGATCAGTTTTTTTTTTTGTTTCGGTTCGATCATTATGTTGCCGTAATTCGTATTTTCAGCCCGATCGTTAAATCCGAAATACGAATCTGGTAAATTTCGTCTGAATTTTGATTCGTAACGAAACAAAATGCACATGTCTAATATTTAAAATCATCGGCTTTAGTTAAACAAGACAAAATGTGGTTCTAACAAAAGTGCAAAGCCATAATAAAACCTCCCAGCAATGTGTCTAAACTATAGAGAATGTTAGAAATTGCTTATGTGTAAATAAGATTCCTTGCTCTTACACTAAAAGGAATTTTCTATACATTTAAAGGATATGACAAAATGCCATTTAACCCTTTCAATCGTCAAAAGCACTTGCTGTTGCTCCATTAGCGAGTATACTCGATTTGTCCTAAATCAGGAGCATTGTGTTTATTGAAAGTAAATGGGTTTCAAAACATGCACCAAACGATATGGCATGGCAACTGAAGAGCTAAAACAGTGCCTGCCAAATAGGGCTACTACAGTACAGATTGGGTAATATTCGTACGTTTTTACGGTATAATTAATGAAAAGTGACTTTCAAAAAAACAATACATCCTGGCAGTGGTTTTATGTAAAATTACTTAGTCGTGAATGGGTTAAAACGTGTGGAAATAAACTAAATAATTATAAAATTTTAAAAAATAATGAATTAAGCTGACCCAGCGTGATCATTACCAATAAGCTTTTAGGTCCAGGCAGTGGCGTAGCGTGGATTGTCAGCGCCCGGGGCAGGGCATGAATAAATGCGCCCCCCTCCCCCAACCTGTGGACTGGTTAGCATGCCTTGATTCCCAGTGATTGCAGGTACCTTGGACAGGGCTGGTGCAAGATTTTTTGTCTACATAGACAACGGTGTATTTTTCTAACCCCCCATCCCAATATCTTCCACAACAATAAAGTCAAGCTTATTCACACTGAGTGTGAATTACTGTGAGTTTTATTGCTGTGGAGCTCTGTATACACTCATACACACCACACAGTAGGGTGAGTTTTATTGCTGTGATATAGTAATGTGTGGTGTGTATGCGCATATCCATAGCAATAAAACTCACAATAATGTGTAGTGTGTATGAGTGTCAGAGCGCCACAGCATTGATACTTTAAAATAATTATAGGTTAATGCAAATTATATATTAAAACACATTTAAATAACACATTTATTCGTATGTATTTTATTTTTTAATATTAAATTATACATGAAAGTAATTATTTTAAATTTTTTATAAATAAATTATATAATAAAATACACTAATATTTAAAAGTATTAAACTTATTAAAAAGATGTACAGGTTAAAAAATATTAAAATACATTGACCATTAAAATATGTATTACTCGATTAATAAATAAATAACCCTTAATAACCAATAAGCATGCCATATCATAAATTAATGATTAATTAAGGGCAGGTTTCAGAATGTTTCTGTTGACCCCTTACCGAGGAGACAGAGTGGGGGGGGCGCAGACCCTGCAGCTTAACTGTCACTGAGAAGAGAGGAATGCAGACAGGAGAGCAGGAAGTAAAACCTAGGGACAATAGTGAGATGTCCAGGAGAGAGAGGGTTAAAGTGAAGCATTTACGGGACACAGTAAAACTCACACTGTCAGGCCTGCATGGATCTCTTTCTCTCTGGTCCCTTGCTGCAGTGTGTGCCCAGCCTCCTCCTCAGCAGAGCCCGTACACGTGTGCAGGGACAGGATGACTGAGGAGGAGCCAGATCCGGAAGCCCTGTGTCCTCACTCCTCCTGCACAGCGGGGTAAGCAGCAGTTGGGACATTCTGTGCCTGTTGTGCCTCCGCTGTGCAGAGGGGAGGGGGCGGAGGCGCAGTGTGAAGCAGAGCAGTAAGAATGCTCTGTCCGTCTCCTCCCTGCCAGACTCAGCGGACTATGCTGTGGACACCTTGCCAAGCTGATCCCTTCTGCTGGGAACTATTAGGGGCGCAAATTTCTCTTGAAATTATGCGCCCCCTGAGAAAATTGCGCCCGGGGCCACGGCCCCCCCAGCACCCCCCACGCTACGCCACTGGGTCCAGGAATAAAGTATGGACTTGATCATCTGGAAATTTCAATGACCGGAGGACTTCAGATAAATATGCAAGATAGAAACGGGAATAAAAAAGAAAAGGACAATTTAGGCTAGGGTCAGACTAACGCAGTATCAATGTGCGTTTAGCAGCACTAAATCACGGGCGCGCTAGCAGCAAATGACGTCCAATGCCAGGCAGCATACGAAGAACGGCCGCACAAAAGTGCACTGCGCAACGCAAGTGGCAAACGAACGCATTTTTTCGAGAACATGAAACCGCTAGTACTGACGTACAGCGTGCGCTGCGTCCACTAGCGCCATGTGTTCGTGATTAGGAGACGTCAGACGCTGCTAATGTCCGGCCAACATAACGTCCAGACACAAAAAAGGTTTTATTGATGATCCGTACAAAATCACGGACGAAAATGCGCATGGTATGACCGCTATTGCGTATTCCGTGAAAAAATGCGTCCATTCGTTCGAACGCACTTTTTCACGGACAACGCGAAAAATGCGTTAGTCTGACCCTAGCCTTATATGATAAGGTTTTTGCCAGCTTACCTTAAACACACTGACCATTTTGGCTTTTTAAAATGGTCTGGCCTTGTTGAGTGCCCCCCCCCCCATGCACGTTGCAGATCTATATAAGTTGTATTAGATAATTGTTATTCCAGGACAAAATAGGGGGGGGGGGTATTGTACAGGGTCCCTTTAATTGGATTCTTCAGCTGTCAAGCAATTATTTGGGATAGGTTTCAGTGTTCACACTGTATTGTGGATCAGAACGCCGAGCGGTGCTGGCAGTTGCTTTCTCCATTGCTGTCTCGGTGATGTTTGTGGCTGTAAGCATGTGAAACCACAAGCCCAACTTGCATATAAAATAACATCGATACACACACTTTCGTGGATGCAGAAAGTGTTTGTTTTGTATTCGTTAAAGCTGCTTCAAGCTGAGCTTTATCATACTGCATTACACCAAGTACTTTGCCTCGGTCCGTGTGGTTATTTATAAGCATCATCATCTTGTCAGCTTCAGTGAGAATGGAAAATAACTCTTGTTTTGTAGAATGAAGTCTGTGGTTTCCTTCTGCTTTAGATAAAAGGCTTTTACAGGAAGTCTATCTTTGTTTCATTTTACATTAATATTGATATTACTTTCAATTAAAAAAATAAATATATACATTTCCACCAGAAGGTCAGACATGAAAGAAGACTTAAATGGTAACTATAAGCGTATTGATTTCACATGTATAATCACTAATTAGCTGGGCTGTATATACAGTATTCCAATCTGTTATATGTACATTAGGAAACTCAAACTATCTCTAAAATCCCTAAACTGCACGATTTGTGAAGGATTAAAAACGTTTTGTGAAATTATTTTAAAACCTCTTTGTAGTTCTCTCCCCCGTGCTTTTAGCCCTTTCAATAGAGCCCTTTCTCACACAGGTTTGCATGTCCCAGGAAATGAGGGGAATTGAATTGGCTACTTCCACCCATAAGGTATTTGCATATGCCGATGACGTCCTATTGATCCTCACCTCTCCGGCCTCTCCTCTGCAGGCCTTCCATAAGGTAGAGAATTGAGTCAGGATCTTATCAGGCTACAAGGTGAATCTGGACAAATTCCAAGCTTTGGCGTTCAATGTCCCAGCAGTACTACTGCATAATAGGAGTTTCCTTCTGGGTGTATCCTCTGTTCCCTTTGGCTTTCTCCGTCGATGCAACATGGTACGAGGCTTATGAGATGCTCACCTTCCACGCCTTACTGAAATGTACCAAGCTGTCTCCCAAGGACTTTTTTAGTTTCCTCCAATGTCGACATTTTCTTCAGTCCACAGCTGCCCGTACAGCAGCCGCTGCCACACCCATGTTTTTGAGAATTTGCGTTTAAAGGGAGAGATTGCATGAACACCGTATCAGGAGCGCTGGGTAAGGTGGTGTATGGGTACCTTGATGAATGCTGCTATGTAATGAATGTGTTGACAAAGTCAATCCCCAAAACTATGTAGCAAAACTCTGATAGCGCAAACTGGTACCAACTTCTGATAACAAAGTGCATATGAACACACTGTATATCCCTTTTATGGACTTAAAACATAAAGTGATACTGTATATCACTATATAAAGTCACATTACGTATCTCCTATATAGTGATACCAATACTTATGACAGGTGGGATAAAAGTGATTTCACTTAGTAAGCTTATTCAATAAATTCTTCAATGTAGTGGTATAGTGGGAAAATTGAAAAGCTCATTGCATCATACCAAAGCGAATGATCCCCATATGAGGGGGTATGAAATCCAGAATTCTCAAAAAGAACAAAATACAACCAAAATAATGCAACATTGTCCAGTTATACAGAATAAAACAGTTACTGAGATTAGGAATAATCTGAAGGTATCCCACTCACAAAGGTGGAGCCCTCCTATTGGTTCGGTAGATAGTTCAGTGTGCCAACTTGATTGGATAATGGAAGGATAATGAGGTTAAATCTGAAATGGCTAACCCTTCTATGAACACTGTCTGTTGGCATTGGCTTTGCCACATTGGGTCGTGTTCCCTTGGCAGGAGGCCAGCATCCACACTTTTCCAAGAGGCAAAGAGGCCATATATAGTATGGGGAAAGGGTGAAACATGTGCCAAGGACGGTGAGGGCACAAAAGTTGAGGGAGTTTTGGTTACAGGTCTGCAACATAAAAAAATGTGGAAAAAGTTAAGGGGTCTGAGTACTTGCTGAACATTGGGAGTTTCTTCTTAAAGGGATCCGTTAATAAAGACTAAACAGTCGAAACGTTGGGGTTCTGGTTCCGCTCTCTGCACACATCTCTCTTCCGAGTGCCAAGTAATAGATTAAGGGCTAAATTCTTTGCGCAAATGTTTGCGCCGGCGCAAAAAAATTAACGCAAGTGGTAAAACCATTTGCGCCTAATCCCGTATTACATAGTCAGAGCAACAACCGCGCCATCTGCGGGTGAACCTGCGCGAGCTTACTGTACTTTGCGCGTCCTTTACTTAACATTGTGAGCGCAAATGCGAATGTGCACTGGTACGCGGATGGTATTACAATCTATTTGCGGTAATTACCGCATAGCCTTTGTGCGCATAATTTTAGCAACTCCTAAAAGCTGGTGTTAATTAGAGCTGCGCATCTTCACTGGTCTCACGATTCGATTCAATTACGATTATCAGGTCAACGATTCAATGCGATTCTGTGATACGCTCCTACACACTGCACATTGCTGTGAGTTTTATTACTGTGGAGCGACGTTATGTCCTTGTTTTAAGTTTTTCTTTTCTGATCTGTATGTGCGTTATAATTAATCGATTAAAAACAATTTGATTAATCTAACAGAAATTTTTTAATCCGTACCAGCACTACTTATTTGTATTGGTATATTGCATTGGGAGCATTTCCCTTTTTGGGTTAATATATGTGCCATGATTGTGATTTAAAACTGGTTGATATAGGTTCTTTCTTTGGCTTATATTGTCCTTACTTTGGGATTCCTGAAATGTGTATATATCAATTTTTCTTGATTTTTTTTTCCATCAATAAAGTTTGGATACTTTTGCAACTAGAGTGCATCTCTTCTTTGTATTGTATTGACTATTGGAGGTTTATAGGGAAGCCTCTTTTTTTGGAGATTGCACCCTTCTTGTTTTCAGTGTGCAGAATAACTGTATTTATTTTTGTAGTATGATTTGCTGCTCAGTCACAGGAAGTTAAAACTTTAGGGGCACATTCCGGAGCCCATTTGCAAGTGAATATCACATTAAATAAATGAAATTGCCTTGCATTGCTCCTTAATCAGACTAAATCACATAAACGCGATCTTGCGGCACCTTCAGGTGATTTCTGGCATACCCGGCCTGTTAGAGGTTCTTAAGGATCAGGGTTGGAAACCTCCGATCGAAGGGAACTGAACTTCCACTGCTAACTGCTAAGTTTAAACTTTTACATCTGTATATACCCAGCCAGCAAATGTATAGATTAGCAGCTATTAAGAAATTACTTTCTATTGATGAATCCAGCTGTTCTTATAAAGGATTCTTACTACCAGGTCTATTCACTAAAAGTGAAACTCAGGAGAATGACTGGAGAAGTGAAAATTTTATGTCAAAATGGCCAAACCAGAAAAATTCTCCCATTTATCTCACTTTTCAAATCTAGATTGTTCTCCTCTCCTGCCAATTCTCCAGAGTTTCATCTTTTAGTGAATAGACCTGTTAGTGTGCGTTACGTTTTGAAATTAGTGGAGACATGATGAGAAAGTGTGCAACACTGTACAAGCCACAAGAACAACAAGTGAGGAGCTTTGGATCCTTATTTTCCGGGTGGAGTAATCTCGATGGGGGGGACGTAAATCAGCCGTCTCTGTATCTAGGCAATGGATATTCTCCAATATTGAATAAAGTAATCAGGCGGGAGGGTAAATAAATGAATAACAAATTTATTAAATCTTTAAAATCATATAATGCCCAACGCGTTTCGTCCTAAGACTTTTTCAAGGGCGATAAAAAAAATTAAAAGCATATAATGTTTGATGTATCACTTCCCTCCCCTCTTCTCGTTCTTTAATAGTCCGCCTGATCACCTCATTGGTCCGTTCGGCCTCACGGCGTTTTCCATATATGGCTCGATGGATTTTCTCTGCTACGTCCCTTCCCTCTCCGTTTTAGCACTACCGTGTCTCCGGATGTCTCTACATCGCGCACTTCCGATTTCCTCCTCGCTCTGCTCACACTGGGGTCTGATGTCTGGGTATTAATGTTATTTTTGTAACTTTATATATATAAACGCGAAAGTCCTGACTGACTGACTGACTCGCCCAGCTGAAACCATTTAACCTAGGAACGTGAAATTTTGAAGGTGCACTGTTTTTATGATGTAGGCACCCACTAAGGAAGTATTTTTTGGAAACTCCGCCCCTAAGGGGGTGAAAAAGGGGGTGGAATATTTTAAACAGGATACCTATAGCTCAAAAACAGAAGATGCTACAGATGTGAAAATCATCAGATATGAAAATAATAAAACACGTATTTTACAGTTTTTCAAAAATTCAACTGGGGGGGCGAAAAAAGGGGGTTGAATATTTTAAATATTTTAAACAAGATACCTATATCTTAAAAACAGAAGATGTTACTTACGTGAAAATCGGTATTTAGATTCTTCTTGAAAAATAAAAAAAACACGTATTTTACAGTTTTTCAAAAATCCAAGTGGGGGCGAGAAAAGGGGGTTGAATATTTTTAAATATTTTAAACAGGATACCTGTATCTCCAAAACAGACGATGTTACAGTCCTGAAAATTGGTATTTAGATTCGTCTTGAAAAATAAAACCACACGTATTTTACCATGTTCTCAAAATTCCTTGGGGGGGCAAAAACGGGGGTTGAATACCTTTATCAGTATACCTATATATTTCAAAAACCGAAGATGTTACGGATGTGAAATTTTGGTATTCACAATCTTCGTGAAAAAAACCAAACATGTTTTTTGCCATTTTCCACAAATCCAATTGGGGGGGTCGGGGGAAAGGGGTCTGAATATTTTTATCATTATACCTATATTTCAAAAACCAAAGATGTTACAGACGTGAAATTTGGTATTTACAATCTTCTTGAAAAATAAAAACAGGTGTTTTGCCATTTTCCAAAAATCCCAGGGGGGGGGTGAAAAAAAGGGGGGCTGAATACTTTTAAACTGGATACCTATATCTTAAAAACAGAAGATGTTACATACGTGAAAATTGGTATTTAGATTCGTCTTGAGAAACAAAAAAAAACACCTATTTTACCATTTTCCAAAAATTCAGTGGGAGGGGGGCAAAAAGGGGGGGTTGAATACTTTTATCAAAATATCTATATTTCAAAAAACAAAGATGTTACAGGTGTGAAATTTGGTATTTACAATCCTCGTGAAAAAAACAAACGTGTTTTGCCATTTTCCACAAATCCAAATAAGGGGAGGTCGAGGGAAAGGGGTCTGAATACTTTTATCAGTATATCTATAGTTCAAAAACCAAAATGTTACAGGTGTGACGTTTGGTAATTACAATCTTTTGAAAATAAAGAAACAGGTGTTTTACCATTTTCCAAAAATCCAAGTGGGGGGGGGGGTAAAAAAAAGGGGGTGAATACTTTTAAACAGGATACCTACATCTCAAAAATAGAAGATGTTACAGATGTGAGAATTGGTATTTAGATTTGTCTTGAGAAACAAAAAAAACACCTATTTTACCATTTTCCAAAAATCCAGTGGAAGGGGAAAAAAGGGGGGTTGAATACTTTTATCAGTATACCTATATTTCCAAAAGCCAAAGATGTTACAGGTGTGAAATCTGGCACTCACAATCTTCTTGAAAAATAAAAAAACACATGTTTTACCATTTTCCAAGAATCCCACGTGGTGGGTGAAAAAAGGGGGTGAATACTTTTCAACAGGATACCTATATCTCAAAAACAGAAGATGTTACAGACGTGAAAATTGGTATTTAGATTCGTCTTGAAAATAAAACATCTATTTTACCATTTTCCAAAAATCCAGTGGGGGGCAAAAAGGGGGATGAATACCTTTATCACTATACCTATATTTCAAAAACCAATGATGTTACAGGTGTGAAATTCAATATTTACAATCTTAGTGCAAAAAAACCCCATGTTTTACCATTTTCCAAAAATCCAGTTAAAGGGGGTGGGGAAAGGGATGTGAATACTTTTATCAGTATACCTATATTTCAAAAACCAAAGATGTTACAGGTGTGAAATTTGGCACTTACATTCTTCTTGAAAAATAAAAAAAGACTTGTTTTACAATTTTCCAAAAATCCC
This sequence comes from Leptobrachium leishanense, assembly GCA_009667805.1. Taxonomy (NCBI): domain Eukaryota; kingdom Metazoa; phylum Chordata; class Amphibia; order Anura; family Megophryidae; genus Leptobrachium; species Leptobrachium leishanense. The sequence goes on along the minus strand of CM019067.1, from coordinate 120,986,118 downwards.
AAGTGGGGGGGAAAGGGGGGTTCTACCAAAAAAAACTCAAGTTTCTTTTAACCTCCCTGGCGGTATTCCCGAGTGTGACTCGGGGTTAAATTTCGCTACTGCGAACGGTAACCCCGAGCCACACTCGGGCTGGATGTTTACTCACCTCCTCCTGGCTCCCTCGCTGTGCCCCGCAGTGTGATCGCGGCGAGCTGCTTCCTGGAAGGCTCCCTGAGAGTCACAGGGTGTGGGGGGGCGGGACCAGCATAAAATAAATCTTTTTTTACAGTTTACACTTTGGATTATACAGTGTAATGTTTATGAATGGCCACTAGGTGGCAGTACAGGATAAGAAATAGACCATACATCGTCTCACCCTTTTTTGCAGACAGATTTCAGTGTTTTTTGTTGTATTTTATTGAATATCATTTATTTGCATTATTTTGGATAATTATTTTTGGGATAATAAATTATTATGTCGGGTTTCAAACTTTATCGGACTCAGTGTATTTACTATTTTTTATTTATTTATAAAGGATTTTACCAGTAAGGACTCTTGATTGCACGGATTTCAGTACGTGATTCCTAATTATTACCGGCTAACTATGTACAAAAGCACGTTTCCTTTAAAAAAAAATTGAGACGCTTTTAGACAGGAAATTTTGAAAAAATTAGACCGCCAGGGAGGTTAAAAAACTATTTTAACAAATCCTAAAATCCGCGCGAGCGAAGCTGCGGGCAAAAGCTAGTTCTAATTAAACCCTTTAACAGTGTAAATTCATAAGCTAATTTAAGGGTGTGTGTTTAGGGGCTGAGTTAAGGGCTGGGTAGAGGTTATGGCCTGGTTAGTAGCTTTGGACTTGAAATTTTGAGCTCTGGTCTATCTGACCAAGAAGGATGGAGATGGTGATAGGGCAGCAGCCATCATAGATTTTTTTTTCATATACTTTTGCTATCTCATTAAGAAGCATAACTACACCAATGTCAGTAATAGTAATTAAGTGCTCATAGAATAGACACTTCTGTTTCTGTACAGTGTTGTTGTTGTAACATGTCAATAACATTTTGTAATAAAAAATGCAACACACGTGATGTTGGTAAAAAAACCAACGGATTTTGTCACCATTGCAAATATATTAAATGGGAAAAAAGGGGTTGGTTGGTTTCATTGGTGTATCAAGCTCCTACCTTCACATGCAGTGAAAATATATTACATGAGATGATTACACATTTTACAGATGTTAATATCTAAAATATATTGTTTCTCGTGATGGGATTATGCAGGCTCTCGCGCTAAGAGACCGTGTGACAGCACGACACAAACTAGCAATCTTTATAACAGCCCGTTTACTCAACACCAATAATCCATTCACAAAGCGGTTTCTAGAACACGGACATCAATTATTCTTAGGTTTATTGTGATTGATTGCCTCCCATCACTTCAGAGATTTTGCAATAGAGCTTAATTGTTGTTTCAAAGGAAAACAGCACAGAATTCAGATTTAACACACTGAATTACTAAATGGATTAAGTCTTGTAATTTGTATACAATTCATTTAACATATTCATATCTGATGCTCAAATATAATTTTATCATACCGGACTTTCCGAACAGGACTCTAACCCTTTAAAAGCTTATCATGATTATCTGTCATTGGTTGCTCTATACGGCCGTGCAGCACACATATCAATAATAATTATAATTAGCATTTTGACATGTGATCATTAAAAAGTAATCAGTAATTCAGCTTTTATAACCTTAATAATCAACATTGATCAAAGTAAGTTCTTTGATAAAATGCAGCCCTCTACATTATAAGCTATGAGCATAAAAATCGATTTCCTTCAAAACTCAATACTCCCATTCAAAAATAAAAAGGATTTAGCACACCTTATTTATCATCAAAAATATATTTTATTGATGAATTTGCTGTAAGGGAAGCTCCATCTGAAGAGTACATGTTTCGAAGCTGCAGGAACATTGGTGAACATGGTTTTGTGAAAGTAGAACTTATTATGTGAGTGCATTGGGTGCAAATTCCACTAGTTTGAACGAACGTTGGGGAAGTACACCCTGATTATCAGTGGAAGATTCGCCCACACCCTAAATTTGACATAGGTCTTAAAATGCAGCCACAAACTGTCCATTTTTTATATTTTATAAAACTTTAACCCTTTCGCTGCTGAGGCATTTCCCACCTCTGTGCTGAGTAGGGATGAGCTGTTCGGGTTCGGACAGTTCGGAGTTCGACCCAAACTTTGGCAGTTCGAAAGTTCGCGAATTTCAAACTTTTTGGGCGTCTTCGGGTTTGAAAAAAAAAAAGAGATTTTGAAAAAAGTATAGAAAATGCTTAAAAAAATACTAAAAAATCTAGAAATAAAGAGACTCGTTACTGCAGAATATTATAAGCAACAGTTTATTAGATATTGAATTAAAAACTAATGTGTACGTGGAAAGATTATCAACTCTAAATGACCTCTGTTCACAAACGGGCATAACACCAGGTGTTTTTAGTCTGGTAATCAATTTGATACATTGTACAATATACTGAGGGTTGGGTGGTGTCTGCTTCTGATTGAGATTTGAGAATTAATTTCCCTAAAACATCCTAATATGCTGCATTTAACTGGTGTTTGAAAAAAATCTAAAGCAATGTTATTTTTCACCTCGGGATTAAACATTCACAGGGTTATTCAGAGAGCGGTGAAAAGCAGGAGAATAACTGGAGAAGTGAAAATTCTAGGTCAAAATAGCCAAACCAGAAAAATTCTCCCATTTACCTCACTTTCCAAATCGGCTATTTAGTCTAGATTGTTCTCTTCTCTTGCCAGTTCTCCTGGCTTTCACCTCTCTCGCAGGGTTGTTCAGAGAAAGGTGAAAACCAGGAGAATGGCAGGAAAAGAGAACAATCTGGACCAAATAGCCAATTTGGAAAGTGAGATAAGGCTAGGGTCAGACTAACGCATTTTTCGCAGCGACCGTCAAAAAGTGCGTCGGAACGCATTGCCGTATTTTTTTCACGGATTGCGCGAAAACGGTCATACGATGCACATTTTTGTGCGTGATTTTTTACGGATCCAAACCAGGAAACTTTGGGTGTCTGGACGTTATGTTGGCCGGACATGAGCATGGTCTGACGTCTCCAAATCACGCACACACGCCGCTAGTGGATGCAGCGCACTCTGTACGTCCATACTAGAGGTTCTGCGTTCTCGAAAAAATGCGTTAATTTTCTACTTGCGTGGCGCAGCCGGACTTTCGTGCGACCGTACTTCATATATTGGCCGTCATTTGCTGCTAGTGTGGCCGTGATTAAGTGCGCCTAAACGCACGTTAAAAATTCGCTAGTCTGACCCTAGCCTAAATGGGAGAATTTTTCTGGTTTGGCTATTTTGACCTAGAATTTTCCATTCTCCAGTCATTCTCCTGCTCTTCACCGCTCTCTGAATAACCCTGACCACAATTCAGAGAAAGGTGAAACTCAGGAGAATGACTGGAGAATGGAAAATTCTAGGTCAAAATAGCCAAACCAGAAAAATTCTCCCATTTATCTCACTTTCCAAATCGGCTTTTTGGTCTAGAAGTTTCCATTCTCCTGCTTTTCACCGCCAAAAAATCAGTAAACTTTTTCTGCCGAAAAGGTCTCCTCTTTTCATACAGACTGCCGCCCCAAGCAGTTGTTTATGGATAGATTAAAGGAAAAGCATTTACCGTCATTTGAAATGTAATTTTTTAGTTTTTACATATTTCTATACATCCTAGAAATCCGCCAATTCACGGGCAGGTTATGGGGACCTCCTAGGCACGATATTTGAAGGAATTTTTTGTTTTTATTTTTAACCCTTATTTCATGGAAAACTCACTGTCCCTTTAAAAACGTTTTTTATTTTTAACCCTTATTGTCCTTGTTTCCTGTCCCCCAGGGCACTACCCGGACCCCCATACACCTTTTATGGCAAATATGTAGCATATATGCCCTCTTGGCGGGCATTCCAAAAAACCGAATTTTCAGCCCCATTGACTTGCATGGGGGTTCGGGTTCAGTCCCGAACAAATGGGAAGTTCGGGCTCGAACCGAACTCGGGGAGTGTTCGGCTCATCCCTAGTGCTGAGGTCATTTTTACCGGTTTTGCTCATCATGTTTAAAAATGTTTTGAAGGTTTATTTTAGTATATGACCCAGACATATTATATATCGTTCTTTCCGTCAGACTCGGCAGATTCATAATATGTCATTATTATATGTATACGTCATGACCTGTCTGTATATTATAACAAAAAATGCAATAAAATATGAATTTTCAATAATTTACAACGTGTAAAGTGTTTTTTTTTTCCCATTTTAACATGCGATCAATTGCGGTTATATTTTGTATGGGGTGCGCTTGTTAAAAAAATTAGAGATGGGGTCTCGTTACATTTTTTTTTTGGGGAAAATATGCGATTTTTAACAAACGCACCGCATACAAAAATCGTTAGTGCAGCATCATTGTTCACATTATAATTGAAATGGGAACAATATTGCTGCATTAACAAAACCAAAAAAAATAAAAAAAACTTGTTTATTTTTTCATAGTCATGTTTGGTATTGCTGGAATGGCCATGCTCTGGCCAATGCAACAGTACCAAACATTAACCCCTAGCTGCCACGGATCGGGAGATAGGGGGTTCATTGGAACCCCCTATCTCCACCATTGGTGGCAGTTAGGGGTTAACTCCAGGACTGGCGTCATCGTGCTATGCACGATGATGCCAATCCTCAGGGGGCATTCCCAGAAGCTTGGCCGACATCCAAGATGTCGGCCAGCTCCGGGAAAGGATCACGAACCGGCGCTTTTCGGCACCGATTCGTGATCCAGCCCCCATGGGGTTAATTCCAGGTACCGTTAGGAAGGGCAGGCTGTGCCCTTCCAAACGGTGCCTGGATTAACCCCCTGCACCCCGGCGATCGGGAGGGAGAGAGGGAGAGAGGTCCGAAGGGAGGGAGAGAGAGGCCCCTCCCTTTCAGGCGCCTCCTCCGCACACGCGGGGGGCGCCTGAATTAGATGTCATCGCACTGCCGAGATGACATCTAATTAGGCCGGCGGCGGTTCCGGGTGCTGGGCTGACATCGAGGATGTCAGCCCGCACCGGGGGGCACAGCGATCGGCTGGAACCCGGCCAATCGCTGGCCCCAAAGGGAGGACGCGCTCAGCGCGTCCTCCGCAAGGAATGCTACCTGCGGATGGACGCGCTGAGCGCATCCACCGCAGAGAAGGGGTTAAGGAAACCTACACTCTCTTGGCTGTTAATGCCACCCATGATTCATTAACTAGGCACATGTGTCCCTTGATCCGATATTTAAATTCTTTTATCGTTTTATTCCTTTCATGTCAACATTAAAACTGCACAAAAACCCAAAACTTTATTATTGTTTGTTTTTTATACAATGAAAAAAAGAATCCTTCTATTCGTCCTTGTGTTCATGATCTTGTGTTTTTCAAGGTTATATATAATCGGTCTTCTTACATCAAATTTTGAGCATTAAATTAATATTCTGCTGTACAAAAATAAAATAATCATAAAAGAGATTCAAAACGAATTGCACGGTGAATAACTGGTACAACCTGGTCATGTTTGGCATAATTGGAAAGGCCACGCTCACTTGACTTTCTAGCTGCTATGGTTCCTCCATAGGGAATTTCCTGCCCGTTCGGGGAGGTCCCATTTCTACCATCGTCCCATGCACAATAATGTTAATGGGCAGGGGGAGGTTCCATGGTGTGGTCTGACTTCCAGGAAGTCAGACAACTGCAGTATTCCCCCGGACCCTGGTGTTGCAAGTAAGTAATGATGCGTGGGGGATGTCCTCCACATGTTGTGGTGAACCCTAGGATGTCTCCCACACGTCATCTGCAGCCAAGGGGTTAAGTCCGAAGATAGACTCTAAAACATGCATCCACAGGGAAAGCCCCAAATGCAGCGCTACTAAACATATAAATCATTTGCCATTAAACACAGCATCTGCTTGTGGCAGAGCATAAAATAAATAAAAACGACAGATATCTAAAAAAAAAAATAACTTTCGAAAGGTAAGGGTCCATTACAAGGACAGAAAGCAAAATACTATCAAGGTCACCCTATGAACATTATGTACGTCCATTTGCAAATGGAGTGGAGACCAGCAAGACCAAGCTTGACAAGCTCATAAAAAACATTTAGGCTAGGTTCACACGAACGCATTTTTCACTTCTACCGTCAAAAAGTGTGTTGATGCGTCCGAACACATTTCTTCACGGAATAAACACGATAGCGGTCATACGATGTGCAATTTCGGCCATGATTTTTTACAGATCCAAACCAGGAAACTTTGGGTGTCTGGATGTTATGTTGGCCGGACATGAGCAGCATCTGACGTCTTCTAATCACGCACACATGCCGCTATGCGGACGCAGCGCACTCTGTACGTCAGTACTAGTGGTTCAACGTTCTTGCAAAAATGCGTTCGTTTGCCGCTTGCATTGAGTGGCCAATCTTTCGTGCGGCCGTACTTTGTGTGTGGGCCTGCGTTGGACGTCATTTGCTGCTACCACGGCCGTCATAAAGTGTGGCTAAACGCACGTTCGCACTGCGTTCGTCTGACCCCAGCCTAAACTAATCTTTTTGTTTCAAGGAGTAATTTACATAGTCCTGTGACGTTCACAGTCGTTGGTAAAAATCAGGCATTGCAACTACAATGAGCTTCAGCCATTCAAAGATGGAAAATCTAACATTGGCAGGTGAAGATACTGCAAATAACAGTGAACAGCTCTGAACAACAGTACCACTGTTATGCTTACTTAAGAAATGTACCGCATGATTATTCCCTCTGTACATTTGTTTTTCTGGTGTTTGCACCACCAGAGAATTTACGTCGATTTTAAATTGATCCACCATAGTACCCCAAAGTTTGACGATTTATTCTTTCATAAAAGTGAGTAACCCCTTTAGTGCTATATACTGTAATATCAAAATAGTTGACATTGTTTTTGTTAGCTGTGACATAGCCTATAACACCCACAGCTGCCTACAGGTTGTGTGTAGAAGGTCATCTTTCAAGACTACGGAAAACCACAAATGAGATTATGTTCATGCTAGAAATGCCCAGTGTGGAAGTTGTGAAAATTTATTTCAAGCTTTCAAGGTGTTAAAACACATAAATAAATTATATCGTGATCTAGCTACTGGACTCCAGCCGTGGAATTTGCAGGGCACATTATGAGCAGAAAATAAACATAAAATTAACACCTACTACGTTATGTGGAGGCTAAATGAACAGAGTTCCTGTCTGAAGTATTGGGTGGCTAAGCGGTTTACCAATCAATAAAACAAAATCAAATATGCTTTCCCCCTGTGATCAGGATTGCGCTTCCTTCCCTGCTGTACTCAGGACAAAGACTAACCTCTCAAAGGGAACCACATCTCATATCTCCTACAAGGACAAGTAGTCACTAATCATGAATTGGCTGTGCGTTAACCTTGTAGGGGGAAAAGGGAGTTCTCCATTCACCTGCTGATAAACCTGTGATCTACCACCCTGCGCCTAATCACACTGTCACAATATATATATATACATACATTATTCTTTTAAAGTAGTGAATACAAGAAGTGTTACATTATAAACATTTTCCAGTGCCAGCTTTTCTTTGAATCATTTAGATAAATGAGCTGACACCTGCGCATAGCGAAACTTCTGATAGCAGTTTGGAGGAAGGAGATCTGTTATTAGCTGGCATCCTGACTGCTCTGTAATAGATGGCAGCTTGTACATTGCTTGTTACTGTTGGAGTTCCTTTTAGGCTTCATTTTTCTAAGCCACAAAAGCAGTCAAGTGAAAGAATAACAAGGTCAGAGTGACATGACTGATACATCAAACACAAACATTCCTCATCAGCTGTCTTGGAATCCTCATCATATCATGCAAACAGGTTTCTCTAATATCCAGGTCATTTTGCAGCATTTGCTTAAGGAAGGTAATTAAATTCATATTAACAATCACACAGAAAAAGAAAATACACATTGACAACAGGAACATTTTTACTTCGCATCTGCTTTTAATGTGAGTTAACTATTAGGGTTTTTGGACTCTGCGGCGATAAGGCAGAGGATGTTGCGTGTGTCTCAAAGCAAGACTATTTATAAAATAAGGGAAATGAACATGGAACATTGCGCACTATGAGAAATCTTGTCTATAACGTGATATACTATACCAATAACCTACTGGCAAGTGCAAACAACAATAAACAATGTACTATAGCTGGTTAAAAAAAATAAACAACTATCTATAGAGATGTCAGCAGGCTCCGGAGACTTGGGCACGGACAAACAATAAAAGTAAGGACAGAAATGGCCATAAGAACAGACTTGTTTGTTTTATAAAGTGCCATAAAATTCCTAGATTCTTGAATGTGGGGGTTGCAGTTACTCAAATAAATCACATATATTGAATCTGATAGTCCTGGACTGGATTGATAGCTGCTATTTTCCTTGGAATACTTTTGCCCTTTGGGCACGATTAGGATACTGGACACTCATGCTGCAAGCATACTTCATTGAAGGATAACAGAACTATATTTTTAAGACCAAAAAAAATCCCATATATTATAGTTATTGCAAATTAACTTATATTATTGCATATGTAGCTACACTGTGACTGGTATTGTCGCTAAGTTAAAATCTGCTTATTGTGCTACAATATGTACAGAAATGCAATGCGTTTATTACTCATTTGAGCTCACTTCTAGTTTTTGAAACTGATAATAGAAAACTATCTTCCTGAATCTTTTTATAAAATGACAGTAGCTATAACTATAAATTTTCACCCTATGCTAAATTTGCTTTTTTTTTTGGATATTCCCATGTAACAGGCCATATTTTCTGATAATTTATTTTATGCCATTCAATACGAACTCCATTAATTATCACATTTGGGTTATTTATGTTGACATATTTTTAGAATAAATATTTTTAAATGTATGCCTTTGTGAGCCTTATTCCAAGTGTGCCTTTACTATTGATGAGTAGGTCTGTTAGTGTTAATGACTGAGCCATCAAGGCTAATTGCGCCAACTGCTGTTAGAGGTGAACTGTAAACTTTGCTTGCAGCACTACTGTCACAGCAGATTCAGCAAAATAAAAGGTGTATGAGATTGCTGAGAATGGGCAACAGCACTGGTGGCCTGATCAACAGTGGCTCCCGGCACAGGCTGGTTACTTTGCATAGGAAGCATTAATTGGGACCAGCTGGAGAATCACGTGTGATGCTAAAGTCACTGGTTATTGTAGTCTCAGGTCGGCAGTTAAAAAATAAATAAAACCTGCTGTTAGACTCTGTTCGCCATTGGTATCGTTCTATAGATGACATTATTTTCATCTGAGAGGGTGAGATAGAGCAATTACAAGAATTTTTGAGGATGTCGAATTCTGGATCTACCTCTATAAGGTTTACCATGGCATTTGACAAAGAATGAATCAGTTTTTTGGACACCCAAGTGATAAAGAGAGAGGGTCGGTTGGTGACAGACCTTTACAGAAAGCCTATGGACAGGAATGCTCTTTTAACGTACAATATCACACATCCAGATACTCTAATAAGATCTCTACCCCGTAGCCAGTTTATGAGGGTGAAAAGAGTTGTTAGTGCACCAGTTTGTAAGGAGAAAAGGATGGAAGAAATGTTGGAAAGGTTTAAGACCAGAGGGTATCCACGGAAGCCATTCGGACAGGAACTTGCTAGAGTGAATGAACAACAGTAGAGTACGTTAGTGAGACGCCCCAATAGGAATAATAAGAGACTAGCTTTTGTATCCAGGTTTGGCACGCATACGGACCAGATTAAAAAAAATGTACCAGTATTTAAACAATATATTTTGAAAGATTATTATCCAAAAATACCAGAATTTCAGACTGTTCCCCTGATGTCTTAATAGAGGGTGAAGTCTCTGAAAGAGAAATTGGTTAGAGCAGAATTCAAGAGTAATCAGGGCAAGACCATGTTTTTTGGGAGACCCAAGTGTGGTATTTTACCATGCCTCAGTTCTTGCTGAAATGCTGTTATCCGTGGAGACTCCTTTGTACATCCCCACTTTGGATACAAGCAGAAGGTTAGGGGATACTCCACATCTAACTCAACGGTTGTTGTATATCTGTTGAAATGCCCTTGCGGGCTAGTATATGTTGGAGAAAGAGCCCAAAAAGTAAAGAACCGTGTTTTGAGACATAAATCCGTCATTCAGACCAAAAAAGTGGAGTTCCCAGTATCTTGTCATTTAGTGGAAAATGGTCATGATACCTCACAGCTCAGGTTCCAAGTCATCATAGACGGGGTTCCCAAATTCACCAGAGGAGGTGATAAAGAAAAGGCTTTGAAAAGAAAGGAACTGTATTGGATATATCCTCTTAATTCCATGTTTCCCCATGGTTTGAATAGAGGGGCTGACTACGCATATTTTTTGTAGTACAGTAGATCTTCTGATTGAATATAGAAGATACATGTAGGCAAAAATTTATCACAGCAAATATCTGTTGTAATTTCTATATGATTGTTTCATTGTATGCATATGTCTCAGTCAATAAGACACATATTAATATAGTCAGGCTTAGTATAAGTTAGACATATGTCATTTATGTCATGTGCAAATGTAATGAAATTTAATAAAGTGATACCAGACATATGAATTAATAATTGAGGCGACATGGTATCAATGTGTTTTTAAAGTAACAATCATTGTGTTTAGAACACTATTATTGTATGTAGGTGGTGCATTAAAGAATGAAGAATCAACAACACTGGTTTAATGATTTACTAATTGTTTAAGGGTGTGGTAGACTATTTAAGAGGATGTATGTAGTTGAATATCAGACTTGACAAAGACCTGGTGCAGGTTGAAACGTCGTACCGTGTGGTGATGGAATAAAACCATTGAAAAATACTGCTGTATGCTGGAATCATTGTTTGGTGCCGTTAAGGTTTTTTAGTTTTGAAAAATCACTTAAAACTGAAGAAAATTGGTTAGAATAACCCTTCCCTACCTCTAGTTCTGTGATGCAGAGGACAGCACAGTCTGTCTTCTATCTCTTCGTACAGAAGGAAACAGGAAACAAATAGTTCCCAGTGAACTTCCACTGACCCCGTGCGATTCTGCTTACAAAGTTTGTGTTTTTCTCCATGGAGTCCTATGGACTTCCACAAATGATAAATGTAGAGGCGCACAGAGTCGCTGCCAGTAACAGAGACTCTCTGTGTTGAGTCTTAAGTTCTATGTGCTATGGTTTCCTTTCATCTGGTCTCTGCATGATATACTCTGGGAAAGAACTTAAGAATCAACACACACATGGAACGGAGTCATCCCTAAAGGGACCAAATGCCGGATTACTGAGCCTTAGATATTTAGGCTCTGAACCATGTGAGTGGACCATCTGCTGTTATATACTGTAAAATATTGTGTATAACTGTATTGCACTATTTTTGTTTTTATGTTTATATTTTACATGTACCCTATGCGAGGCTGAGTTGTTTCATGAAGAAACCATCTGGATAATATTTGTCATATATGTGAGGGTGAAGGAATGTTTTTTCTTCCCTTTAATTAGTATTCTAGACTGATTATGCACATTTATGGTGATCATTTGATTAACCTTTTTTGGTACATTATCGATTTTGTGTAGTGCACCCATTCTATATTGGTGACTTTACTGTATAGACAGGGATTTGATAAGCGCTTCCTTATGCATAATTTATCTACCATGGGTTCATTCATAACTGCTAGTGGCGCAGCTGGAATAGAGTCCCTAGCTGTATATCCACATAGATACATCTTCTGCTTTAACTCACTCTACTTAACAAGCGTCCATAATTGTGAGCTGGATTAACTATGCAAGTCATACCACTGATATGGATAAAAGGTATGTACTAAATATAATCATACAGTGGAAATGAGGATTGCAGCTTTCAACTGCCATTAATTTTACAATAATTACATACAATGCGATTAAAAACACAAACATACTACAGCTGACTCACAGTTTTGGTTCAATATCACTTCAGGTGATAATCCTGCACGATATGCCTTTTAATTTAGGCCGTGTCACTTTGGATGAATTATTTTCTTAGAAGGTTGTACAACTACTGCTGTGGCACTTCAAAAATGGCTGCAGACCATGTGACTTATTTAGTCTTAAAATGGCCACCAGCCATGGGCTCAGTGACCACTAAATGGCCACCGACAATATATCACCAAGACAACCACTGACCATGAGACCACAATGAGTAAGTAACAAAAGCGCAATTTACAGAACCCAAAATGCACATAATAGCATCCAAAAAACAGAGCAATTTCTGGTATTCTTCTAGTAGAGCTATACCTGATCACTCAGAGCCTATACAACTCAAAAGTTGCTAAGCCTCTGCAGCAATGATATTCGCTAATTAACTGCTAAATATGAATAACTCTGTCTACACCATTTGTAGTTTTAAAATGGTATATCACCGATAACATGGGACGTAATATAGCAAGTAAAGAGACACACGGATGGTTATAATGAATTTACTTTACTAAAAGTTAAAAAGGTAATAAACCAACAAATGTTACAATCATCTGGTACAGAGTTTAATAATACTCATGGTCTGATGTTCATTAATATATTAATAACTCTCCCCAGAAACGAACATAAGAAATGAAACATTAGTTAACATAAAAATGTTAAACTAATCCTGGACCTTAAGGCTGGGGTCAGACGAGCGCGTTTTCTACGGACTGTCCGCCCGTGCAGTACGGACGCACTTTTTGATGGAAGACGCAGTAGTGGCCACAAAGTCCGTTTTTGTGACTGACGTTATTTTTGACGGATGTAGGAGGGAAAATAAATGAAAACGAAAAAACATTTTGTCCGTCAAAAATGCTGGACATATAAATGCAGTCCATCTGACCACTTTCCATCACTCACACACAAAGCTATGCGGACGTTGCGGACGTGGCGCACTCTGCACGTCCGTCCTAGCACTTTAACATTCTTGCTAACCTGCATCCGTTTGCCGTGTCCGCAGTTCCGTGCAGACGTACTTCATGTGTGGGCCTTTATTGGTCATGATTATCGGCTACCACGGACGTACTAAAGTGTGGCTACACGGACGTTAACACTGCGTTCGTCTGATCCCAGCCTAAGAATAACAAAGGACATGTATAGGTGATTTTTAAATGCAAACTGGATTAACCCCTTAGTGACCGGGCGGTTTTACACAAATCCATCCTTTAGTGACCGCTGCTGTTTTTACGTTTCTACGCTGTTAGTGTTTAGGTCAAATTTTCCTCTTATTCGTTTATTCAACCCACACATATTATACACCCTTTTTCCCACCATTAAATGGACTTTCTAGAAATACCATTATTTCCATCATATCGAATAATTTACTATAAAAAAAATATGAAATCTGATGAAAAAAATGGTAAAAACACACTTTTTCGTAATTTAATCCCCAAAATCTACAACCACCAAAAAAGACCCCGGCTAAATAGGTTCAAAATTTTGTCCCGAGACTAGAAATACCCAATTTTCACATGTGTTTGCTTTTTAACCCCTTCACTGCTGAGCCAGTTCACCTATGTGCGCTGCGCTCATTCTGACCATTTTGTGCTAATTATTTTGAGATGACAGCCTAGGTCCTATTTAATTAAACCCCCCCCCCCCCCGACGAAAAAAACTTTAAAAAAAAATAAGAATATATATTTTATTTAACCCCTTAGTGACCGGGTGGTTTTACACAAATTCGTCCTTTAGTGACCGCTGCTGTTTTTACGTTTCTGTGCTGTTTGTGTTTACGTTAAATTTTCCTCTTACTCGTTTATGCAACCCACACATATTTTACACTGTTTTTCTCATCATTAAATGGACTTTATAAAGATACCATTTTTTTCATCATTTCATATAATTTACTATAAAAAACATTGTGAAATATGACAAAAAATTTGAAAAAACACCACTTTTTCGAACTTTGACCCCCAAAATTTCTTATGTATCAACAACCGTCAAAAAAATTTAATTCCTTAGTAGTTTCTAAATTTAGTTCTGAGTTTAGCAATACCCAATGTTTACATATTCCTCGCTTTGCTCCTTATCTTATGCAACAATAAGTGAAAGTAGCACTTTGCCATTTACAAAGGGTTTACTTTTAAAAGTAGTCATAGTGACATTGTAACACTGATATCTGTCACTAATTCCTGAATAACTCTCCACATATACATATTTTTTTAAAGTACACAAATCAAGGTATTAAACTTGGGGTATTTTGACTCTTTCCATGCAAACCATTTTACCACAAATCTATGCCAAAGTTTGAGAAAAAAAAAGGTTTTGGTGATTTATTTTTTTTTTAATGCAATTTAAGAATACATGTACTGTGAACTTTAAGGTTTACTGCCAAAAAGCACCCCAAAATATGTTCAGCAACATCTTCTGAGTAAATTGATACCACCCATGTATAGGTATGTCGGGTCAATTTTCACATTTCGTTATCATGCACCCATGTCCTATTTGGGAAATTTTTGAAGCCGGCCAAAGTATTTTACCCCCATCAAACCATATATTTTTAGAAAGGGCACACACTAGGGTACTTCAAAGAGTTGTATTTTAACACTTTCCATGCACTAGCTCTTTGTCAAACTTTCAGGTAGTCACTTTTTGTGTTATTTTTTCAAACACATTGTACTTTAGGCATTAATTGTCAAATCCAGTTATGGGTTACTGCCAAAAAACACCCCAAAATATGTTCAGCAACATCTTCTGAGTAAATTGATACCACCCATGTATAGGTATGTTGGGTTATTTGGGGGCTAATAGGCCTTATTTGGGGGGTGCGCATTTCAGTTTTCCAACTTGGAATTTTCACATTTCGTCATCATGCACCCATGTCATCATGCACCCATGAGCGCTTCCAGCGCTCTCTAGAAGTGCGGGGCACCTTTTCGGTCAAACCGGATGTTGATCGCTCCTGGGGAGCGATCACGAGGGGCCCCGGCACTTCTAACCGCCATTGCACGGATGCCTGGACTCCCAGGCAGCCTGCAATGGCGTTTGAGCTGCTGGAAGCGATCCGATCGCTTCCAGCGCTCAAAAGACCGCAGGACGTACCATGTACGTCAGCGGGTCTAAGGCTAGGGTCAGACGAACGCATTTTTCGCGTCGACCGTGGAAAAGTGCGGTCGAACGAACGGACATATTTTTTCACGGAATACGCGATAGCGGTCATACGATGCGCCTTTTCGTCCGTGATTTTGTACGGATCAACAATAAAACACTTTTTGCGTCTGGACGTTATGTTGGCCGGACATTAGCAGCGTCTGAAGTCTCCCAATCACGCAAACACGCCGCTATGCGGCCGCAGCGCACTCTGTACGTCAGTAGTAGCGGTTTGACGTTCTCGAAAAAATGCGTTCGTTTGCCACTTGCGTTGCGCGGACGAACTTTCGTGCGGCCGTACTTCGTGTGTTCCCCGGCATTGGACGTCATTTGCTGCTAGCACGGCCGTGATTTTGTGCGGCTAAACGCACGTTAAAACTGCGTTCGTCTGACCCTAGCCTAAAAGAGACCCGCGGCCGTGACGTACATGGTACGTCCGCGGTCACTAAGGGGTAAAAAAAAATTAAACCAAACCTGGTCATATTTGGTATCATTGGAAAGGCCATGATCAGGCTCCCCTTAGCTCTACATGGCAGCTAGACCCACTAACCCACTGACATCCTCACACATATGGTGAGGTTGTCAGTGGGTGGGGAGGGACCTGGAGGCTTGGCTGACATCCATGATGTCAGCCCCCCTCCAGGTTCGAATCGCGTTTTGGCGCCAATTAGCGCCGAAACGCGATTCGGTGGCGAAATCATTAATGCTATACACCGCTGAGAAGGGGAGACTCTCCCCTTTTCAGCGGTGCAAAAAGCATCTCCCTAGCTTCAATGGTTGGGGAGATAGAGGGCTCTGAAGGAGCCCCCCTCCCCTCCATTGATTTGCATGGGGACGCCTGCTGATGACGTCACCACGCAGCATGGCGATGTCATCAACCTCACCTGCCCATGTAAATCACATGTGCAGGCTTCCTCCCTGCCAGATCGCCGAGGGATCCAGTGAGGGAGGTAAGTATTGGGCGGGAGGGGGGGTTAGGCGCCGCTGACGTACCCTGTACGTCCGCGGGTCTAAGGGAGACCTGTGGACAGGACGTACAGGGTACGTCAGCGGTCCTTAAGGGGTTAAGAAGCAGCAGTCATTTACCCATCCAGATACACACACAGAACCCATAGCATGGACAGCCCATGTGTCCTGCTCAAAATCCACAGCAGAAAGACCTTCACTTCCTGTGTTTCTCTGGACGAATCCAGAAGAGGTTGGGCTAGAGTCTCCACCCACCAGACTAGGTTCTATTGATTGAATGTCATGTGACCTTCCTGGGAGGCGGGTAGCTGGCTTATGTCACATCTTGGCAAAGCACATGTCCAGACAAAGAATGTTTTGCTCTTCAGTGACAGCTAGTGGTGGTCACTAATTGTTACATAGCCTTTGGGGGAGGGGGTTATTCACATATTTTTTATTCATTGGAGAAGATCACCATATATTTTTGCCCTTAACAGTCACTGACCCACATTGCATGCATTGATGTTCCCTCCTGCCTTCTCTCCTTGTTAATGGTCTGGGTGGTTAAAGCTTGGCTGGTGGTGTCAAATCCTTACCCTTCCAGTAGAAGTGGTAGAGGCCAAAACAGTAATTGAATTTAAGCAGGCATGGGATAGGCATAAGGCTATCCTACACAAAAGATAAATCCAGGTTAAGTATCCGTGTAATTGGGCAGACTAGATGGGCCGTAAGGTTCTTATCTGATGACATTTTTCTATGTTTCTGTTTGTACAACTCACTCTTTTTTTATATTTGTATCTGGCAAAATTTTGGTGATCTATGTCATAGAAAATAGAGATGGCCACAAATATCAGCAGATAGCTTTGGAGTATTAATATGTTTTTCCTGAAAGACCAAACTTTCAGATGGTTTCAAAAAAGGTATATTTAATGTGAGATGTATTGGTATTTTTGTACAATATACACACACACACACACACACACACCGGAAAATATTTAGCTTCACGAAACTAGTGATGCTAGAGATCAAGAGTGTTTTTTAATTCAAAGACTTCCGCTGCAGCTTACGTTCTTTAAAATGTTTTATTCTCCAAATTAAGGCTTTTTATGTTGAAACTGCTATAAAAAAAAATACGATGAGGTTTTCTAAATTCCATGGTATGACATTGCTGTGAACGTTCTCTCTTATTGCAGTGCAGATCTATCCGCATTCACATCACAAATGAAAGGACGATCAAATGTCTTCTAAATTAGTCTCATCCTTACAATTCTGTAGCAGACCAATGGGGTGCGCAAAGAAGCGGTGTTCAAATATACTTCAGACCAGGGGATATGGAAAGGATTACAGACATTAATGTGACTTCCTTTTAAGATGGCAATTATAAAAGACCGCAAGCAGACAATTATTGTCACATAAACACATATTACACTAACTGAAGGTTTCAGAGGAGTTTCATGACGTTTACCCCCTCCCCACTTTTTTCAGGTATCACTTAGCATAACTATGGATTACTCAGTTTCATTAGTGGACTCTACTTCACCTTAAAAGGTTGTTCCAACCTTGCTGGACAAAGGGAGCGGATATGGCTATCTGCTGCTGCTCTGGTAGCATTTCCCGAAGTCCAATGGACTCCATGGAGCAAAGCAAGACCCTGCATGAGCTCTGGTAAGCTCATATGGGGGGGGGGGGTCATGCTGAGGCCACTAAAGGACTGTGATCTATTTGCATACAGTGTTCCCTGCTAGCAACTAGAGAAAGCGAGGATTGTGCCACATTCTGCACAGTGGGAATAGTTTGTGATAAGTTTGTGATTTTTGGTGAGCTTATTTTTATGCTAGGATAGCTCGCATAGTGAAAGACTAAAGGAGTCATCCGTAACAATAATTCCAATTCCAAGCCACAAGCAAAGCTTGCAGCAAGGCAAGAAAAGTGTCTTGAGCTGTTGAGGTTATGGCTGGAGTCATTATATAGAACAGTTGGACACGTTATTTTAATGGCAGGATCCGCATAGGGTCCTAAGTATATATATTCTTAGATTTACTATGGATGAAAATATTGACTGTGCAGGGGGACTAACAATCATAGACAACTCAATACATTTATGTGTTGAAATGAGAAACACAAACATCATATAGACAATTAGGTCTTAAGAAAACAAAATGATAAAATAAACAATGGTAGTCAAAACAAAAGAAGCACTTATCTTTAAGAGCGAAAACAAAGCATACTCTGTATTTGGTTAGAGGAGTGGTCTGTGGATTATATGGATCGTTTATCATAAACAATGCAGAATCCAACACCTGCTCTCAAAATGTGCTTTTCTGGCTTTCATATGGTTGGCTTTACAAATGCAGTCTGTTTTCGAGTCCTTGATTCAAAAAAAAGATTTAGTTGTACAATCATAATAATTGCTCTTTTTCTGTGAGCTGATTTCATTACCATTTAAGTTCATGGTCAATAGGAACAGTAAGCATCGGAAATGTATAGTAGTTGATTGGAGTAATCAAAAGGAAACAATTCATTTGTAACAAAGACAAATTAAAGATAACCTATCATTTCATACAATCATGCTATGATTATATACATATAGCATCATAGTATAGCATTTTCAATCCTAGGAGTCCTGACATGTATTCCTTTGCTTAAACACAAGGCGTTACATGTCCTACTTGGTGCTATTTGCAGAGGTATACAGGTTATCCATTTCTCAGTTAATTCTTATAAATTTGTAGATTTTTATTCGGAATTAAAGGGTAAAACTATCTGTAACCCCTTCACTACCATGATCTAGTATACTCGATCTTCAAAAGCTCTTCCAAGAGTCCAGCATAGAGTAGACTTTAGATAATGAAAAGTGATTTTTCATAAAACCACTGCCAGTAGTTTTATGGAAAAATCACTTGATAGTGAAGGTGTTAAGATGGATATCGTCGGTCATATTTGGCATGTTGTGCTTTTGACCAGGAGCAAATTACAATTGCTAGAGCCAGTGTAAACTCTAAGGCTGGGGTCAGACGAACGCAGTGCGAACGTGCGTTTAGCCACACTTTATTACGGCCGTGGTAGCAGCAAATGACGTCCAACGCAGGCCCACACACGAAGTACGGCCGCACGAAAGTTCGGCCGTGCAATGCGAGCAGCAAACGAACGCATTTTTGCAAGAATGTCGAACCACTAGTACTGACGCACAGAGTGAGCTGCGTTCGCATAGTGGCGTGTGTGCAGGATTAGGAGACGTCAGACGCTGCTCATGTCCGGCCTACATAACGTCCAGACACCCAAAGTTTCCTGGTTTGGATCTGTAAAATCACAGCCAAAATTGCGTATCGTATGACCGCTATCGCGTCTTCCGTGAAAAAATGCGTTCGGACGCATCAACGCACTTTTTGACGGTAGTCGTGAAAAATGCATTCGTCTGACTCTAGCCTAAGACAGCAATGTCCCAGTCCATACTTTACATGCGTTATATATACAGTATAGCTATAAAACATGTTCTTATAGAGAGACAATAGGAATACATGTAGATTCATGGTATCAGACACATACTGAAAATGTGTCCCACTTTAAAAATACCCTTTCAATATTCCTATTATCTTGTTGCTAATACAAAAGCATAATATTCAATGATTTTCAACTATCAGGGTTATTCAGAGAGCGGTGAAAAGCAGGAGAATGACTGGAGAATGGAAAATTCTAGGTCAAAATAGCCAAACCAGAAAAATTCTCCCTTTCATCTCACTTTCCAAATCGGCTATTTTGACCTAGAATTTTCCATTCTCCAGTCATTCTCCTACTTTTCACCGCTCTCTGAATAACCCTGTATGTAAAACCTACTAAAAAAGCCATCATAAGTTTTTGGTTGGGAAATGCAAAGCACATCGCTTTGACAATCGGTTGATCGACTATGAAGTATCCACACATGTGCACAACACCAGAATAGTCAGGTAATAAGAGATTGGCTGATGGGATAAGTGTGATGCTCCGCATAGAGCAAACAGTGCTATGGCAAAAAGTTTTTATTGGCTGACATAACTATCCCATTATTTAAATATAATTATCTGTGGCCTGGAAAATTACTGATTGAGTTATGTTATGACATCATTACATTGTGCCCTCAGAAAGTTCATCACCAGCATAGAACATTAATGCACAGCAAGTGGAACATGGCTTATGAGGTAGATTACTCTTGTTGTATTTGCTGTCAACGTGATGATAAATTCACTTTTCATAAGCATTGCTTAAACTAAGGGTAAGCAACCTTGGTCTTCCAGATGTTTTGGTACTGTATCTCGCAGAATGCTCAGCCACTCAATAGGTTGGTGGAGACTCCCAGGAAATGTATTTCCAAAACATTTGGGGCACTATCAGCTGCCCCTCGCTAAAATGGGGACACTAAGGGGAAAGATTAGTGTTCACTTATCTCCCCTTAGCGTCTTCGTTTCACCAGTTGATCTTGGGGCAGGCACTGAGTCCAGCAGCCTGCTCATAGCGGCCGCTAGCCTCCTGAATGCTCAGGACAGCGCTAAAGCATGGTCCCGAGCATCCACTTCATGGAGTCCATAGGACTCCATGGAGGCTTCTCCTGCCGGGTCAGATGACTGGCAGGATCATGCCTCTCACGAGATCCTGCAGATCGGCAGAGTGATCGTGGAGGGAGACTGGGGACTTTTTTTCTGACAGTCTCACTCTGCTCCCAGTGGCCAGAAGCAGTGGATTGGGCTGCCATTCTCGCTGCGGGATGAGAGGAGAGTATTTGATTTTTTGGGGAGGGTTTAAAGCTGGTGATAATGGTTTCCTCAGCAGCGGAATCATCAACAGCTCTAAGCTGCCGCAAACATTTTGAGTTAGCGACAGCTGTAAGTAACTAACGTTAGGACTTTGTGATCCAAATGCTAGATACTTTCTGCTTACAGTTTGCGTGCTCCATGTTCCGCATAGGGAGCAACAAACGCCAATGTATTCTACCTTTTTGACTTATTTTAAATTACTTTTGGAACTCCCACTCACATACTAAAGCGGTATAGCATGGACTCAAAAAGATTTATTTTAAGTCTTAAAATAAAGACGTTTTTGAAAGAAGATAATATTAATTATTATTAAGTCATTAATTATGCATATTAAATTTTCCATTTGAAGGATAAAACACCCGCAAACTGTAAATACTACTAACTTTAAAACAGAAAAATACAATCTACTCATCTGCGATAAAACAAATAAATAAAAGAGGTGATGAAATAAAATAAAACAAATTGATAAAAAAATATATATTGTAATAATGTGAGAAAAAAATTAAACTAAAACAAAGGATTCCCTTTAACACTATAGTATTAAACACATCAATAAATGATTTTAACTCTCCCCCCTTGTAGAATATATGATGCAGTGGCCCATTAGTGGTACACCTGCTTGTTAATGTAAACATCTACGATGTACAGTCATGTGACAGTAGCTCAGTGCACAGACGTATTCAAACATAGTCAAGATGTTCAAACCAGACATCAGAAAGGTCAAGCAATGTGATCTCATGACTTTGAATATGGAAAGATTGTTGGTGCCAGAGGTGACTGTTTAAGACAGTTTTACTCACAACAATCTCTAGAGTTTTCATTTCAAAGAGTGACAATTCCATGCATGGAAATGCCTTGCTAATGTGACATCAGAATAAAATGTCCGGACTGGCTCACACTGACAGAAAGGTTATAGTAACACAAATAGGCAAATGTTCCAACAGAGCTATGAAAAAAAACCTGAAAGCCTCAAACCTTCAAGAGAATTTGTAACAGCAGCAGATTTCAAGGATTTCCCCTTCTGTTAGTTAGAAAAAGAAAAAAGGAGGTTAAATACAACTTATATGTGCTTAAAATTGGACAAAAAATCTTTACACAATGTTGCTTTGCCTTCTGTTGATGGATGGTAAGGTCACAATTTTGTGAATTCATGGATCCATTGTGTCCATGTCAAGCGGTGTCGATCTGCTGCTGGTGACATAATAATGGTGGGATTGTTTGAGCATCTTCTAAATGCGACAGGCCAGTTGAGTATTGTTGTTCACTAGGTAAACATTGCCACAGGCTACAAACAGCTTATATGACACAAACCACATTTGATTAATGGAGCGTTCCACGAACGGGAGCTCTCTGTTATCCTCTATGGTCAACAGATCCCAATCCAATTCATCACTTTTTGAATGTAGCCAATCATTTTGAAGCTGTGAGATTTCAACATGATAAATAAAAAACTATTTGGAATGTTTCTAGTGTAGCACTGTTTAAAGACTGTGTTTGCTGCATTTACTTATTATGGCCACCAGGGGGAGACAGAGGCAATATGAACTATGTTGGACATAAACAGAACTACAATTTCCATCATGCTTTGCGGGAGTACAGGAAGTGGGTGGGAGGAAGAGGAAGGAGATCAGCAGCCTCGTGCGGAGGAGAGGCAGAGTGAGCTGAGCGGCGAAAGGTGGAGGACGCACGTGAGACTGCCAGGGATCATGAACAGGCCGGAATGCAGGCGCTGCCTCGCTGGTGCTGGCGATCGGAACAGTGACCTTGCAGAGACTTGCCTACGCACCGCTGAGAGGTTGGAGTAGCTATCTAGTTCCGGCTGGACCCCGAGTTAGGAGACCGCGATGATCCTGTTACATCCATGGCCCCGCAGCGCTCCCTGGGGGGTCAGGGCACCAGGTGGCATCGCTGGCTAGCCTGTTGCCAGTAGTAAGGGCTGGCAAAACGGCATCTGAGGGGGTGGAGCCAAGCATAAGTCCAAGGAGCCATCAGCCTTTAAAAGAGGCTGAGAGAAGGTGCTCCTTGGACTGTTGTGGTGTCTAGTCTGGTGGAGTCTTGTTCCTGATATTTTCTGATTGACCTGTTTCTGTTCGAGGACCCTGATCACATTTTGACCCGGCTATCCCTACTGACTACTCTCTTGATTATCCCTTGTGTACTTTTGCCTAGTACTTCTCGTTCTTGTGTATTTCTTGCCTTTATGGTTCTTGTCTGTCTTGTTCATGTTTATGTTCAGCCTTATGATTCATGTCTGATGTTCGTTTAACTGATTGTGAGTCCTAATCGCTAGGCATCCAGTTCTGCGTGCTTCTAGAGTCCAGTTTTAGTCCTGTCCTGCTTCTTGTATAATATATATTGTCTGGTTGTCCGTCTGTATCTGTGCAATCTTTGTGGAGATACAGTATCCAAGCTCTGCTTGTAGGCCTGTCTTGCAGGCTATTGAATTATGTTCCCACTCTGTATGACTGCATAATATAGAGTCCAGTCACTGACTGAAGGCCTCCCATGCAGGCTGTTATACACAGATTCCTACACTGTATGTTCTATCTAGAAGTGTGTTGCACTAAGCAGTATTTTGGTCCAGAAACCAATTGAGCTTAGTTGCTTTGTTAGGTCTGTTCTCGACTATCTTGCCTATTCTATTTATGTATTACGTTTATGTTTTTGTTCAAGTATCACGTCTCTGTATCTGTTCTCTTTTGAGTATTTGTGTATTGCACTAAGCGGTCTTTTGGCCTTGAAGCCAATTGAGCTTAGTTGCCCTTTCAGGTCTGTCCAGTTACTCCCTGGCTTGGGAGATCAGATTACAGCCGTTATTAGTCTTTTGGTCTTTAGAAATCTGTCCTAAAGGATCCTAATACGCTTTTTGAGGTGAGTGCTATAGCCCACCATTACAGATCCATTGGGAGTGCAGGCGGTAGACCGTTGTTCGCAGTGTGGAGATCAGACAAGCGAGGAGCGGATCCGGTGGCACAGAGTCCCAGTGCATAAGTGGAGAGACATCCTTGGTCGGGCGCTGAACAGATTGTCTATCGGATGGGTGAGAGGCCTCCCAGGCCGCAGTTTCCAAATCTAAGAACCTCACGCTGCATTATTGTTTAAATCTACAGGGCCCCAACGTGACTAGTCAAAGATTTGTTTGTTTCATTCACTGGCCAGTTGAATACAGTACCCGGGTACCTGAGACAATACACATACACCTTTTTGAGATATTGCATTCACGGAACTTACACTCCAGAACTAAAGGGGTTAAACTTTCTTTTTCCGCCGCGTGTTTTCCCCGCATTACGAAATTCTGTCGTTCAAATACCGTATCCACATTATATATGCTTCTTTATTGGGATCAGTAAAGAATATAATCTATAGAAATCCACAACAGTGCTGGTGTATATTTATTCCTCAACGTGGTGAGACTAACCCGAGGTTAATTCAGCGGCTCCTCCGGGAGTGAGCGCTACACTAGCATGACGCAGAATCTGTGACATCATAATGAATTTTGAGCTGCTGTGGCAGAAACTTAATTCTAACAACCAACATTGTAATTTTAATAGATTGACTTAATACAGTGGCCGCTGTACTGGAGGTATTGTCACTATTTGTTACACATACAGATTCCAAAGATTCGTTTGCTTAATGTTGAGTTAATATTCTTGCTGGTTATTTTATACAACGTGTCTCTTTTTGACTTATTTTTCATGTGTCTCACTTTTCCATTCAAAAGGACCCCTATGAAATAACAATTTTTGATGGTGAATTCTGTGGTTGGAGAATTTGAGGCTTTTTTCTTCATATGCCCTTCACCTCCTCGAAAGCCATTACGCATTTTTACAGGTTATGCCCACATATTTATTTTAGGTTTGCATAGGTTAGTACCAGCATGCTGATTGACAGCACTTACCTTAAAATCCGATTCATGGTCTCACCTGTGACTTACTCATCCTCGTTCCAAATTGGCCTCATTTGTTCTTGATAATTAGCAGCAAAACAATATTTTATTTGCGTTATCCAGTTCCTAGTAACTGTAATATTCAGAGCGGACTGTGTCTTTCAACAACAAATTAAAATATGCATTTTAAATGAAACCAGTGATCCCTGCTGAAGAATGCAATTGGTGGATACAGTATGGATGCATTCTGGAAATATACGACACGTTATTTAAGTTCTATGGACATTTTCTATGTAAACATTTTACATTTGCTACATGAAACAAAATCTCCTGTTATGTAATTACTTAGAAATAAGGCCAGGTTCTATGACGTTCAAGAGGAATATAAACAAACGATTTGAGAACCACCTCTACTGATTGCCTATGAAATGACTTTAGTCCATTTACAATATGCTCCATTGTAATATTATGGTAAACAACGTGGTTTGAAGTGGTACCAGATCAGTGAATGGTTTTCTTTCTCATCTATTAATAATAGAAAACATTTATATATGGACTTAGAAATAATGGCAATAGGAGTACCAATCACTAAGCAACATTTAAGAGATAGCTATGCAAACGTTCAGCCTGTTTAGAATGATTTTCCTATTACTTTCCTACAACTGTAATGCAATTTCAAAATATTCATATAATCACCTATTTTATTGAAATCTACAAACATTATCAGAGTCATAATTTTACCATAATGCTACAGATAGGAACAGAAACAAAATGTATACTTTCTCCGTGGAATCTTGCCAACAGTAAAGTGTATTGTTACACAGTTGTTGTTACACCAACTTTTGCCGTGAAATATTATAGTATTATTGAAGTCCAATCTTTACCGTAGATTGATCTTTCTTTTGAGTATAAATTTGCTGAATGAATGCTAATAATATGAAGGAACATTTAAGCATTTCCTGGAGAGATTCATTGAAACTCTCCAGGAAGGAGAGGGGCCTCTCCAGAATGGAGAGGTGGTGTTATTCAATGAACCTCTTGTATGTATATGTTTTGAGTGTTCTCAATTGAGAGCTACCAATAATAACCTAAAAGTATGCAAACAAATGCCCATATAGTTTGAATAGCAAGTTTAAACTGCACAGTGGTTGTGAAGTAAATAATAAGTAACGAAAAGTCCACTACAAACAGGTGTTATTCAGGTACCATGAGTGTTTGTCGAAATTGCAAATTGCAGTGAAAAATTATAGTGCTGCAACTCTGAATTAGAAACACTGGCGTTTCACAAACGATGAATGCAAAGAGCAGCGGGTTAGCGTCACTGCGCAGCATCTACTGATGCTCTTTAGATGCAACTTGTGTGAAACACTTGCATTTTTAATTGAGAGTTGTAGCACTGTTGATTTGAGGCTGACGTACCAAACACTAGCAGCACCCGAAATAACCCTCAGAATGCCTTTGCTGAACAGAGTTTTAAAACACAAGAATCCTGCACTCCATCCACACACATCAGAACTGTACCAAAATATATGTGCTCAGTAGCCTCATGGTGCAACCAACTCCCAGGCAAGTTCAACCAGGAGAATAAAGGGACCAAACACTCCTTAACAATGTGGCACTTTATTCAGAAATGACAACGTTACGGCTTGATCAAAGCTGCATCACAAGTAGAAACGTTGTCTTTTCTTAAAGTTCCACTTTGTTAGAGTGTCCGGTCCATCTATTTCATTGCTGAACAGAGGTCTTTGTGATTAATGTCATTATATTTGATGAATGGCATTACACCATTTTAGGCACATCAAGGGTTATTCAGAAAGAGCCGGTGTTTGACAATTTACAAATACTGGTAAAAATCAAATGTTGTTGCAATGGTGACAAACACTGTTGCTTCAACATAGATAAATCTAAACCAAATGACTAACAAGGCCATTGAATTATATGTTGTGAAGCTCTGACATTTGATGCTGTTGCAAAAACAGTTATTTTTGTCATTTGCAACATTGTCAAACGCCAACTCTTTCTGGTACCACCCAATGTGTGCTCAGCTATAAAATTGAAGTTATATCATCACTACTTGTTATGTGACAGATGGAAAAAAAAATACAACATTTAAAAAGAAAAGAAGAGAAGATGATTATAATGGTTCAATTTTATGGACCATAGCACACATTATATATGCATATTCCTAAATTCCAGACTGGCTCTGAAATACATGTTCATACAAATTAAAAACAAAATATTTCAAAATAAGTTATTTTTAAATTTTTTTGACATCAGTAGTAAATAAAAGTCATTTCTAATTTCAGTAAACTATTTAAATTGAAACAACGTGATCATTCGAGGATCAAAGATTTCCATAAAATGCCCTTATCATAAGTTTTTTTTTTCAACGAAAGGACACATTCAGATGACAGAGCTCACTTATCCAGCAGGTTTAACAGTGAATATTAAGAGCATCCACTTTAAAGCAGAAATTGTTATGTCCAAAGTCTAACTAGGATTTTATACAAAGCGTTCCAGCAGACTGAGAAATTGAAAATAACGATAAACAAAAATGCACATCTTCGTTTTAAGTGTTTAATTGTCTATTTGAAAGGCTCTATCTCTGGTTTCGTTGTAATTCATTTTTCGTGAATGCACCGGGTACAAGTGACTTGCAGACCCAGCTTTAAAGTTCCAGTTAACATTGTCTCTGTGATCTACAGCTTTCTGAATGTCATTAGAGGATGCACGAGCAGTAGAGGGATTCATACCCACTAAACAACGACAGGGACTGCTGGTACTTCTTGAAC
This sequence comes from Leptobrachium leishanense, assembly GCA_009667805.1. Lineage (NCBI taxonomy): Eukaryota > Metazoa > Chordata > Amphibia > Anura > Megophryidae > Leptobrachium > Leptobrachium leishanense. Next base: position 120,958,537 of record CM019067.1, on the reverse strand, counting down.
GGCTCAGTGGAGTAGCTGGAAAGCGTCTGTGCACCAAACACCTTTGCTGCACGGAAACGGTTACCTAGAGAAATTAAGATAAGAAAATTGAACTGAAAATGATCTGTATAGTACAATGCATTAATTCTGTATCATTATCATTTAAGGAACAAGCTGCCACCCAAAATATGTCCCACATTTGAAACTTTTAACTCTGAAGCCACCATGCAATTTTGGGCAGAGGTTCCAGGTGTGAGAGGGATCTACACTCTAGATAGCATGACATTTCTGTTTGTGATAAACAATACCCATAGGCATGTGCAGATTGGTGTCAATTGGAGGAAATGGTTCTATGTGGCTCCTTTTAATGTTCCCATCTATACAGTATTTTTATTGGCTTTTAATATTTGGTTCATAAAGACAACGACATTTGGTTGTGATTATTTATTTTGTAAGTAATGAATGCCTCGTGTAATACACTGTATAATGTGGGCTGCGCACACCTAATTCCATGAGCGAACACTTTCAATAATAGAGATGTAGTTGTTATTCAAATCAAGAGGTATAAATTGTTCATAAGAATGTGATAACTTACAATTTTACAAATTCAAACTAACATCCTCATATCTGTTCCCTCTGGTGAATTTAAGGGCTGGATTTCAAAACGTAATAAAGTAAGCACTAAGCATTTAGAATCATTATGTATTTTTAACCCAAGCACTTTTTGGTTCAAAAAATATTTTTATAACATTTATTTCATCAATTCTTAAAAAAATAAATAATAATAAAATGCACCATATCTCTGTACAGCATTAAGTGACCTTTGAACTTTCCCTGTATTCTCCACTCTCCCTGGCTGTTGTAATATACAAGTAAAGCTTGCTGAACTCTTTTGTTGCAGTGAGGGTGGAAGTTGCTCCTTGTAGCTCCTTTACAGTAATACAGGATGACAGGAGTGCGATCTCAGTGAATTTTGTTTCTCTTCAGGAAGGACTAGTCTTCCATTACTATAGGTATGTAAATGGGGTTTTATATACAATTTCTTCATTCCATTTGAATACAAAATTGAGTATACATGTTTTTGGTAGTGAAGGTATTAACCCTTTCACTACCAAGCGATTTTTGTTAAAAAATGTTATGACATTTTTTTTTAAAGGGGTGTGAAGTTAAAAATGAATATAGGGTAAAATAGAGGTTTCATACAGAAATTGTTATTCTGAGATTAAAATGCTAATTTGCACATTTCTAATTTTTCATGTATTTGTTTATCCTTTACAGAAATATTGTTGAAATGTAAGATTCTGAGCTCTAGATGGTGTCCCTTATCTTACACAATTTCAAACAGGGTCTGTATTATTACCATACAGCCAGAAACGACCTTTGTGTTAGATACAGTAACAAGGATAAAGATAAATAATAAAAATGGTCAGATATCCTGTTTATGGGGATTTGCAGAGATCATAATGAGATTATTAGCAATGCAGTTTCCAAAAAATATACCAATAGAATATAAAATCTGTATGTGGCATAATGCCTGTATAGCAAGAATACAATAACACTTTGTATTTGTACCGTATATGGATTTTCAGTCATTAAATCGCCTTGAATCTTATCTCTGTACAGCAGACCAGAGTACTCCCTGTATTCTGCCCTCTCCTTGGCAGCTGTAGTGCAGCAGTAATCTATTTGAGCTTTTTGTTACAGTGAGGATTGGGGTTGCTATTTGCAGCTGGTTTTATGTCTCTCCAGGGTGCTTGGAGGGACATAAAACAAAGTATTTTGTTTCTCCACAGGGGACACACTAATCTGTCTTTAACCCTTTAACGCCGCAGGACGTTCCATGATGTCCTGGTGGCGGGCGGGCTTTGAAGACGCGGGGCGTACCTGGTACGCCCCGCTGTCTTCAATGGGGCTGCCTCGGCCCCTCCCCGCAGCCGGCGCGCGTCATTGGTTGCAGAGGGACGGCCTGAAATCAAGCCGTCCCCTGCAGCCAATGACGCGCACTGCACGCCGGCTGCAGGGAGGGCTCAAAATCAGTGCCGCGCGACGGCACCTGTCGGCGAGGCGTACCTGTATGCCTCGCCGGCAAATTCAAACCCCTTAAGGGTGCCACCCCTGCGTCCTTAAGGGGTTAAAAAGTGTGAAATGCTCTTTTGATATGCTTATGAGTACTTTTTAATGCATTACATTGCAAAATCAAGATAAGGCTTTCGCACTCAAAATCAAATTATGTAGTCAACTTATAATGAATATGCAACCTTTGAAAACACACCAAAATAAATAGGACATTATCAATATTATATACCATGATTGCCCCAATATTAAATGACAATCTCGTGTTTTGTGAGGATTGAACACGCTTTGAATCTGAGCAGAATCCAGTACTTATGCTCTATTTCTAAGTTGCAATATATGATTTTGTTGTGGATTTAGTCTTCATAAGTAACTATAGATATCATCTATCAACATTTTGTTAATTGGATGAACTGGTAAAATAAGCTATAAATGGATATAAGAATTAAAATTTCAATGCATTGCTTGCTGATCTAACGAGAAATCAAATTGCCATTATGGAATCAAGGAGGATTTATTTCTTTTTGGGCACAATTAAGGGTTGCCAAGTCAGCCATATTTTCCTGCACACATATAGGTTATTCATGCTGATGGGCAGTTCATGCAAAATGATGCCCTGCTGTACGTACGACTTATGCTGCAGGCAATGAATCCTAGGTGATATGCGTTTAATAGAATAGCTAGTGATTTCTCTCATCTTTTACGAATTAGTAATAAGCGCCTAGGAAAATATGTCCGATTTGCCAACCTTAACATACAGTTGTGTTCAAAATTATTCAACCCCCAATGCTGTAAAGGGTTTTAGGGAATTTAGTGTACATTTGTAATTGTATTCAGAATGAAATCCTACAAGGACTTTTTAAAGAACCATATGCAACTAAAATGACATCAATTGGTTTTGTAATACAGTAGTAAATGTTTCTTTTGTGAATTCTTCATTGACACAATTATTCAACCCCTTAAAGATTACCACTCTGAAGAACAGAGGTTCATTCAAGTGTTTTCAATCAGGTATTGAAAACACCTGTGGATGTCACGGAGCAGCAATAAAGCATAATAAGCACCAATTAGGCAGCTTTAAAATGACTGTGATACTCAGCTCCTTCTAGACATTTACTGGTGTGGTTACAAACATGGTGAAGTCAAGAGAATGGTCCAGGAAGACAAGAGAAGAGGTGATTACTCTTCACAGGAAGGGCAATGGCTATAAGAAGATTGCAAAGATGTTAAACATACCAAGAGAGACCATAGGAAGCATCATTCGCAAATTCAAGGCAAAGGGCACTGTTGAAAAGCTACCTGGTCGTGGCAGAAAGAAGATGCAGACTTTGACTGCTGTGCGCTACCTGAAGCGTAGAGTGGAGATAAGTCCCCGTGTGACTGCTGAGGAACTGAGAAAAGATTTGTCAGATGTGGGTACTGAAGTTTCAGCTCAGACAATACGGCGCACACTGCGTAATGAAGGCCTCCATGCGAGAACTCCCAGGCGCACCCCCTTGCTGTCTCCAAAGAATAAGAAGAGTCGACTGCAGTATGCCAAAAGTCATGTGGACAAACCACAGAAGTTTTGGGATAGTCTTCTGTGGACTGATGAAACAAAATTAGAACTGTTTGGGCCCATGGATCAACGCTATGTTTGGAGGAGGAAGAACAAGGCCTATGAAGAAAAGAACACCTTGCCTACTGTGAAGCATGGCGGGGGGGTCAATCATGCTTTGGGGCTGTTTTGCTTCTGCAGGTACAGGGAAGCTTCAGCGTGTGCAAGGTACCATGAATTCTCTTCAGTACCAGGAGATATTGGATGACAATGTGATGCAGTCCGTCACAAACCTGAGGCTTGGGAGACGTTGGACCTTTCAACAGGACAATGATCCCAAGCATACCTCCAAGTCCACTAGAGCATGGTTGCAGATTAAAGGCTGGAACATTTTGGAGTGGCCATCGCAGTCACCTGACTTAAATCCGATTGAGAACCTCTGGTGGGACTTAAAGAAAGCAGTTGCAGTGCGCAAGCCTAAGGATGTGACTGAACTGGAGGCTTTTGCCCATGACGAATGGGCGAAGATACCCGTAGATCGCTGCAAGACACTTGTGCCAAGCTATGCTTCACGTTTAAAAGCTGTTAGTACAACATCCTTTTACAGTTATAAGTACTAAGATTGAATGTCACTTGGGGTTGAATAAAACTGATAATGATGTGAGCACAGAAAAGACATTTGTGGTTATTTCATTATAAATGTTATGTTATATTTGTCTGACCTACACGTGCCTCTTTGATTTAATTGTAAGCAAGATGACTGAATGATCAAACTCAATGTCAAACTGGCCAAAACACTCAATTTCAGTGGGGGTTGAATAATTTTGAACACAACTGTAATTGGATGCACCAATGCATTTTGACACCCTGTCAAAGGCCGTGGCATAGAGCGCCCGGACCAAGCACAGCCCTCCAGCAAGACAGTGTTCCATTGAAAAAACAGGCTGCTCCCACCCTTCCATCACCCGCCCTCAACCAGGCTGGCACCCGCCCTCGACCAGGCAGACGGGGCGTCCAACCAGCCCTCCAGTGGGTCAGTGCCAGGCCCAGAGTCTGGTCTCAACCAGGACTGGTGTACAACGAACAATTTTAGTGGGCTGGCGCCAAGCCCGGAGCCCCGCCTCGACCAGGCCCAGCGTCCAACCAGCCCCCCATCAGGCTGGCATCCAGCCAGGCCCAGAGCCTAGCCTCAATCAGGCTCAGCGTCCAACCAGCCCTCCAGCAGGGCTGTTTGTGTGTGTCATGTGTGTATGTGTGAGACGGTGTGTGTAATGACAGTGAGTGAGTGTGCATGTGTGTGACAGTGGGCTGGGATATGTGGCGATCTGTAATAAACACACACACACCGCTCATTACTGTGAATTTTATTGCTGTGGAGCTCTGTGAAACAGTCATATCCGTCACATGGTTTTTGTTTTGGAGGGAGAGGGTGCAGCAACTCATCCTTGGCTCCAGGCAGCGCAGTGAGTTGAGCCGGCCCTGGCCCAGACAGTACATTATATAACTGATGTGTCACAGAAACACATGCTTTTTCTGCACATTAGTCAAACTGTCAGTGACAGGCAATTTCTCTCTAAAAACATATGAGCAATATGCACGGCTAAACATAGCCAGAAAAGATAGTGAATATTAGTAAGGGATGTGTTTGTGTTTATGATACTGTTAATGAGCAAATTGAGAATACAGGAATATTTTATGTTGATTTTTTTTTTGTTGTAGGGCCTGCCTGTGTTTTCATCACACGGAAGAAAGCGTTTCTTCTTTCTTACACATATGATTAGATACAAACATTTAAGCAAAGCAAGGTTTTTCTTCTCTTTGTGAATTTAGCTGATGCTGTGCTATTATAATGTATTGGATGCAAACAAATCTGACACCTTTCAAACACAGACATCTGGCACAAAATGTCTAAACAAAAGGCTTTGTACCAGTGATGAAGTGAAGCACAGAATAATAAAAAATGTGGGTTTTTTTTGGAAAAAATATTGCTTCAAACTTGCAACACATTATACATTATTTATGTGGGATATTAAAATGGTAAAGAATGCAAAGGGCTTAAAGCTTGAGTTTTCTCGTATATAAATTCAGGCCCAAGTTTTCTATTTTATTGTAAAACAGTTAATGTTCTGTATTACTTTACCTGAAACTATTTAAAATAAGAGAAATTCAGTATATTAAAGTGATATTAGTTTTATGCTGAAAAACATTTTGAAGAAAAATGAGGTAGGATGAGCGTGTGGTTGGGAAAAAGAGGGACGTAACTCTGCAGCACGGAAATGGGATCCAAAACCAAGACATATGATTTTTTTTAAAATTGTATTTCATAAACATTTTACAAAGTACTACAAACAATTTAAGTCTCAAAAGTCTAAAGCTTATTATTAGGCAAAGCTATAAAACTAGATAAGATACGGTTAATCAATCTTGGTAAAAATAACAAAAACCTCACTTATATGGGATTGAACCCTTCTAGCAGTGAGCTTGAAAGCCAAACAAAGAAAGGGTAAAGACCAAAAGGGGCTGGAGCAGACTAACGGAGTAGAAAAGCCTAAAACGTAGCTTTAAATAGCAAATTAAAACACATAAATCTTTCCCATGGTACATAAAACATAAAAAAAAGAAACACACAACAATCATACAAAAATCTTGACAAAGCAACTAAAGATTATCGACCAAAGAGATATAATCATCTATGGATCCATTAGTCATATTTCCATGTACCCCTTTGTTTATTTGCCCCCCACAAATAAATAAAAATGAAGAAATATTACTCATAAATATAAAATGTAATAAACAGTGAGAGTAGGTGTATGTAGAAGGCAATAATCCCTTCCCTGATCTGCAGGGTATAAATATCCCAGTATTTGGTGCCTTCACTATAATTGAGTGCACCCCATTATGTAAAATTATTTTCTACCAAATTTACGGTGGAGGTTCTTATGAGATATTTGTCAAAGTCAGCCTAAACTACAGTATTGAAAACTACCGGCCAAATAAAGGCAGTACTTTTTTAGTGTGTACTATTTTCTTATATTTAAAATTTGCTGAATCCACTGAAAAATAAAACTATATATAATTTGTCTTATAATAAAAATGACTCCAAATAGCGTTTAAATGTGATGAGCTAAGAATGGTGCAAATGAACTCAACACGTAGGGGTGAAATGGCTCAGCTGCAAAGGCGTTAATTGTAGCAAATAATATTTTTAAAGAGACGTTTGGATTGGAATGCCAATGGTATCCCTTCTGACTAATATGTACAAAAGTTTCATGTATGAAGCTATATTAATCATCTTGGAAAATATAACTTGATGTCTTTATTCCTGCAGCATATCTATGTTATTTATTGCCAGCGGCTAACACCCATAGAGCCTGTAACATCCATTAGTGTCTTCAAAGCACAATTCTTGATTACTAAATTATAAATAAAGTAACAGTAGAAGACAATGAATAAAGCACGGGCTCTATTCCTTTGTGGATGCTAACATTAGCACCGCTAACCTCCCCACTGACCGCAGTACTGCTTCAGCACCACCGCGAGTACCAGCTCCTGGAGTCCATAGGGCTCCATGAAGACTTGCGTGTCCGGGCCACGAGCTTGCTCTTGCGAGTTCGCACAGTGCCGCAAAGTGATCGTGTAGGGAGACTAGGAACGGTTTGTCCCCAGTCTCACTCTGCTCCCTGTGAGAAGACAAGGGGGATCAGGCCACCCTTTTCTCCGTGTGGTGAGAGGTGCGTATGGGATTTTTAGGGAATTTTAAGGGCTTGTTAAAGGATTTTGCATTTGTAGAATTATTTATCACCAGCTTTTAGTGTTAAAATTTTGTTTTGGGGCGTCCTGACAGTCAATTGTGCCAACACTTTGTAATATCTCACTTTGCGTTCCCCATGTTAAGTACAAAAAAATGCTTAAGTATAGTAAATTCACGCAGCTGCAAATGTTTTTCACCCCAGTTTACCGTCAAGATTGGAATATCGATGCCAGATGTTAAACTTGCTTATCCTAGCACTAACAATTCTGTATCGAGACGCTACATTAGCACCAACTATGGAATAGTGTCCCACATATCTCATTTTAAAAGTGGATTTTCATTTTTCCACATTTATAAAAGAAAATCCCATATGTTTCACAAGAACCCACACCACTCCATCTGACATGATTACTAAAAATGCATGCAAATCATGCTCCCGATAAGTTGTTTATGCGGTATAGAACGTGTATAATTTATTGCTTCACACAGTTTATTTCAGTCAACCTAATTACTATAGATTTAAAAATGATAGAAAAATCTCAGATGCATTTCCATCTATAGTATCTGGATAGATTTTGAGCTATTGATCTGGGTTTGAATGAAGTTATATATTTGAAGCAAATCTACAGAATGATTAGTGAGGTTTGGAATCATGGATTAAGTAAAATAGATCTGCTGAAACGTAAGTGCTGCAGAAAGAGAAAATAAGAGCAACACAATTTATCTATCAATAGAAATCTAATGGTGTCATAAAAATGATATAAATGCGGAGACGCTTTAGCCAACATCTATATTTTTCTAACAGATTGATGGAATAAAGCAATCTCAGCAGATTAGTGTTATTCATACACATTGCAAACCGTTTCTGTCTATTTAGGTCATTCTAATGAAATGCATAATAAACACACTATGCCAAAAATAAATAAATAAATAAAAATAAAGACTCTTATAAAAGCATTGAGAATCCGGTTCAGCTTTTTTTTTATATAAAGAAGCCCTAAAAGAAAACTCTAATGATATTACTGGTGCATATATCAGTTTATTCTTATCAGTTTTATTAACCCTCAAATATAACAGTTATTCTACTGTTCTTTAGACAGAATGGGCCCTGAGTCCAGCCAAGCCGTAAGCAGGGAGACGATACAGATTGATGCGCTAGCAGATCTCCTTTACCGTTTCCCTGTTACCATTGCTATTACAAACCAGTCGCACTGTATGTCTGTGTCTGCAATATCAGAGCCGCAGGCTGGTAGTGCAATAGTGCTGTGTACCACTACAAGTATTTGTTCCCATTCTCATGCTGCTCATGACCAGATCACGCCCCCCTCTGCACCACAGGATCTCAGGTAAGTATGGGATTTTCCATACAGCAGTATGGTCGGAGTCTTTACCTTTCCTATATTTTGCACAAGTTACCCAAGCTTTCCAGATACACATATAAAAAAAATTGTTTAGGAAAGCTAAAACCCCTCCCCTGCAATCTGGCACCTCCCCATACCCTATAAATATCCCTACAACAATCAAGCCACCCCAAACATTTCTTTCTGTCCTCTGGACAGATGGTTAGCTGAGGGTGTGGTGATGGGGGGAATTCGTTGATTTTCTGGGGCGGCCACATTGTTACCCTCCTCACTCCCAAGCCTGACGGTCAGTCTGGGGGATGTCTGCATCGGGACTGCACTTCTCGTGGGAGATCGCTGATGTGGTAACCCGATTTCTGGCTCCTGGTGCGAGTCTTGCTTTGAAGTCTAGGATATCTGCGGCCGTGAGGCAAAGTCCGATGTAGGGTCTACACCACGTTCCACTGCAGAACGTGAGTACATGTGCACATGTTCAGTCGTGCTGTTCAGCCATATTGGGCGCTTAGTGGTTTTCTTAAAAATGGCGCCAATTGCAGACATTGGGTCATAAGGGGAACAGGTCCGTATAGACGTCTCTGGGTCTCTTAGACAATTTGAATGAATTATTGACTCATGGCATAAACCTTCCACTAAAAGAATTTAAAACTGGATAAGAAAGAAGTTCTTGAATTGGTGTGCTGCTCAAAACCTGGATCCTGTGGCAGCGTCGAATCCTGACATTTTGCAGTTGGTGAAAGGATTCCGTTTGGGGCTGAGCAGGTTCATGTAGCCTCTATTTCTTCTATCTCCCTGGGAGAGCTGGCTATGCATCCTCTCATTTAGCATTTCTTCAAGGTGGTGTCTTCTCTTTGCCCATTTGTCAGAGAATTGGTTCCCCCATGGGACCTCAATCTAGTATTAGAAGCCCTATGCAAGCTTCCATTTGAAACTATCCAACTCTGTTCTCTGAAATTGCTCACTATTAAGACTGTTTTCCTGATGGTGAATACGAGTTCTGGCTTGTCATCCTGGGTACACTGTTTTTCACACCAGTAAGGTGGTGTTGAGCCCTCTGCCCTTTTTCAAGCCTAAAGTATCCTCATCAGGCACCTTGACTCCGGAAATCATTTGCCTTTCCTTCTGCGAAAAGTGCACACCCTGAGATGTGCATATTAAACTTAACCCCTTCATTGCAGACAGCATCCTTATGTGTCACCGCTAAATGTGGAGGGTGTTCCCCACACTGCACTACTTAGCTACAGCATTGGGGGTAAATCACTGCTGATTAAGCTGATGTCCTTCAGTGGACCTCCCCCTACCCATTGACATCATCATGCAGGGACGCGATGATGTCAGAATAGAAGGTTGGCCAGAACTACTTTCTAAATGTCCATAGAAGAGAGGGGATGGGTCCTTTGTGTCGGGGTGGCATCCGGCATGTGCCAAGGTGGGACCCCTAGAACGTGACATAGCAGACCCTTCAGGCAGAGATACACAAAGACAGGCTTGGCAAAGGTGAAGGTTTATTGTACTGCAGCTGGACACGCAATGAATGAACAAGGCTGTACAAGTTTGGACTCACATAGGTTGGATAAGGCTGAATCACTGAAGGCAGGTTGCAGGGCTGGATGCAGACCAGGCAGACAGGTTGGAGGGTACAAGGCTGAAAGCACTGGGCAGAAGACTCTCCATCTCCAAAATTCATTTTGTTTCTCTCATAGCTATATTTTTGATAATCTCTCCTCCTCTCCAGTTTTGATGTACCATATTGATCCCTATACTAAGGAAATTTTTCCATTCAAAAGCCAGAGAGCTATTGCAGTGTAGTGGAATTGAGTGATCGGTACATTTTTTTTAGAATATTGTTCCTATGTTCCATCAGCCTGACTTTCAGCGGTCTAGCGGTCTGCCCCACATACTGCGCACTGTATGTATATTGGAGGTAGATTAAATTTTTGCTAGTACAATGTATAAACTGATTCATTTTCTAGATCTTCACATCGAAACCAGATTTAAATTCCACAGTCCTTCTTGCTTGTTGACTGCACGCCAAACAGTGCCCACATTTCTGGAACCCCAATTGGCTTATTGCCAGCTAAACGCTGTGGAAGGATTATGTTGAGAATAAAAACGTCCATTCCGTTTGTTTAAAGTGATATCAAAAGTGAAAATAATCCGAGCATGGAACACATACGAGAACTGTGGTTCGATTCCAAAATGGAGCAGCGGAAGTGACAAAAAGGAGCAAAGGGAAATCGGAAGTGAGCAGAAAGCGTTATGACGCAGGATGAGGAGGATACGTCAAGGAAGTACTGTGAAGACTGGAACACATGGAGGCCAAAGAGGACGCCGGAGGAATGGGAGGCGATAATTGATGGTCAATTGGACCCCTCCTAAGATACTGTGTATATATACATCGCATGGATATGGGGACATTATCCTTGAAAAAGTCTGATAGCCAAAACCAGTCAGATGATGTTGCTATTTGCTTTAGATGTATTGATTTTTTAATAAATTATTTTTATTTCTAAAGACTTTTATTAGACCGTTGTTTACGTAATACTCAGCTTATATAACCGTATTAATCTCCCTGGCGGTCTATTTATTTTGAAAATCTCTGTCTAAAAGCAGTCAATTTATTTTATTTTTTTGTCCCCCTTAGCGGCATACAGAGTGTGGCTCGGGGTAAAATTCCTATGTTGGAAGCGGTAACCCCGAGAAACACTCCGGATGCAGTTGGATACATCACCTCTCCCTGCGCTCCCTCGAAGTCCCCAGCTGTCTCCTCCGGCGACCGCGACATCATTACTTCCTGGTTTCCTCCACGTGAGAAGGAATCCAGGAAGTATAAGGTCGCGATCGCTGGAGGAGACTGCAGAGATCATCGAGGGAGCGCACGGAGAGGTGAAGTATACAGCCCGAGTGTGTCTCGGGGTTACCGCTCTCAGCAGTGAAATTTAACCCCGAGACACACTCGGGAACACCGCCAGGGAGGTTAAAGAAGGATCCCTGGAACAGAGCTTGGTCGACATCGGGACATCCATCAGGATTAAATGAACCAATGGCAGTGGGATCTCTACTAGAATAAAAAGAGCAAGCAGAGTTGGGATGCCTACTGAGATCCGAATAAACAAAAGGAAAATGAGCTGAGCCTTTATTAGACAAGTCTTGATATATCAGTATTTTATTTTTAAAGTGTATTATCTACAAAGAGTGGTATATTATTTTTATCCATGCAATATCATGGATCATGTGCTAGTTGAGTTTTGTAGTGCACCCTATTTGTTTTCTGTGACACTTCCAATGTATGTCTGCTGTAAATTTGTTTTATATTACTCCTGGTTTTATGGAAAACAACTTGGTAGTGAAGGGGTGAATAGCAACTCCATATCTAACCATTCATGCTTGGCCATCAACCTAACCCACCGTGTCTGTGCAGTGTCTCATATTTGCACTGCACTTTTTTAGTTTAATTCTGTGCTGACTCTCAGCCTGCTCCTCCCTATTGTAAATACTCTGAACGAATGGCGACCCCCTCTAAACTCTGTATTTCTTTATCCACAGTCACTCACCACCACCATTTTCCCTCTGCTGTCCCGCCTGCCCGCCCGCCCCATGCACCCTCCCACCCAGCCCCTATCCTAATTATATAGTCTCCTTTTCTCAGCTGCTTCAATCCTCGCTCGGTTTAACCTCATCATTCCCAAGCTCTTGGTCTATCATTATGCAATGTCTGCTATATTCTCTCTGGCAATTATCTCCACACTCCCTCTGTTCCCTTTCCTTAGTCCCTTAGATTTTAAGCTCACGGGATGTCTGGCTGAGAACTTGCATAAAGTGCTGTATTTGCAGGACAATTATCCTACGGGCAGGGCTGTCTGTTCCTTATGTTTTATTATTTATTACAAGGTGGAAAGCCTGCCCAGAGGGCAGTCTATTGTGGATATACTGCCCCAGCTCATGGATATATGCCCCAGCTCGTGGATACTGCCCCAGCTCGTGGATATACTGCCCCAGCTCGTGGATATATTGCCCCAGCTCGTGGATATATTGCCCCAGCTCGTGGATACTGCCCCAGCTCGTGGATACTACCCCAGCTCGTGGATATTGCCCCAGCACGTGGATATACTGCCCCAGCTCGTGGATATACTGCCCCAGCTCGTGGATATTGCCCCAGCTCGTGGATACTGCCCCAGCTCGTGGATACTGCCCCAGCACGTGGATATATGCCCCAGCACGTGGATACTGTCCCAGCTCCTGGATATTGCCCCCCCAGCTCCTAGATACTGCTCCAGCACGTGGCTATATGCCCCAGCACGTGGCTATATGCCCCAGCACGTGGATATATGCCCCAGCACGTGGATATATGCCCCAGCACGTGGATATATTGCCCCAGCTCGTGGATATATTGCCCCAGCTCGTGGATACTGCCCCAGCTCGTGGATACTGCCCCAGCTCGTGGATATTGCCCCAGCACGTGGATATATGCCCCAGCACGTGGATATATGCCCCAGCACGTGGATACTATGCCCCAGCACGTGGATACTGTCCCCCAGCTCGTGGATACTGCCCCCCAGCTCGTGGATATTGCCCCCCAGCTCATGGATATTGCCCCCCAGCTCATGGATATTGCCCCAGCTCATGGATACTGCCCCCCAGCTCCTGGATATTGCCCCCCAGCACTCATGGATATTGCCCCCAGCTCATGGATATTGCCCCCCCAAGCTCTCATGGATATTGCCCCCCCAAGCTCTCATGGATATTGCCCCCCCAAGCTCTCATGGATATTGCCCCCCCAAGCTCATGGATATTGCCCCCCCAAGCTCTCATGGATACTGCCCCCAGCTCATGGATATTGCCCCCAGCTCATGGATATTGCCCCCCCAAGCTCTCATGGATATTGCCCCCCAGCTCATGGATATTGCCCCCCCAAGCTCTCATGGATATTGCCCCCCAGCTCATGGATATTGGCCCCCCAGCTCATGGATATTGGCCCCCCAGCGCTCATGGATATTGCCCCCCCAAGCTCTCATGGATATTGCCCCCCAGCTCATGGATATTGGCCCCCCAGCGCTCATGGATATGCCCCAGCTCAGACCCCAGACCAGACATGGGGCGGCTGTTCGAATGCTCTATCGGCATTCGGACAGCCGCCCCATGAGCTCAGCGCCATACTTACCTTTCCGAGCGGCGCCGGGGAAGTGAAAGTGTCCCCACTTCCGGTCTTTGAAGGACCCAAGCCGCGGTCACGTGACCGGGGCTTGGGTCCTTCAAAGAGCGGAAGTGGGGAAACTTTCACTTCCCCGGCGCCGCTCGGATGCGCTCGGCAGCCGGGTAGAGGCTGCGAGCGCAGCCTCTACCCGGCTGCCGCGCGCATCCAAGCCCCGAGCGGCGGAGGGACCTTTCCCTTCGCCGCTCGGGGGTTGGATGCGAGCGGCAGCCGGGTAGAGGCTACGAGCGCAGCCTCTACCCGGCTGCTGTGTGCATCTTGTAACCGCCGCGGCGAGCCGGCAGCCGGCTCGTGCCGCGGCGGTTGCATGCGCGCGCAACCAACCGCCGCTGGTTGCGCGCGCATGCGCAGAGTAAGGCTTGGCGACGGACACGCCAAGCCTCACTCTTTTATAGTATAGATGACACCTGTCTGTGTTTCCCATTGTAAAGCGCTACGGAATCTGTTGGTGCTGTATAAGTAACTGTAACTGCATGGCGAGAATTTGCAAATCTTATATTTCCCTAAAGAAAATCCTTAGCTCAATAAAAATAGGTTGTATATTTACTGAACAAAATCACTTTTGAGTTGCATGACACTTTCTTGCTTTCATCAGGTGTGGCAAACCCTGGACCATAAAATTCAATTGGCTTATACCTTTGGAACCCTTGAAAATACAAAAACAAAGAACATTCGCATTTATTCTCTTTTACCATAACTGCTTTTTATTTCTTCATCTTTATCAATTATCTTTATGTGTCTTATTCCTAGAGATAGTGTACCATTTTCAGCAACTTTAGTACCTACTATGTTATTCTGCAGTCTGTTTAATTGTCTATAATGTCTGCAAGTGTCCCATAAAAATAATTGATTGCAGATTAAAAAAGGAGTTTACTAAAGTATGTTAAATGTCTGTCTATTTACATATTAGAGCATGGTAAATAAAATATAAACCTTTAAACCATTGACATCTAAGAGGCCATTATAGAATTTAATCAGACCATATATGTATAAACACACATTCCGCCAAAGCCATTTCATTCTTTTGAATAGATACTTTTATTTTTCAAATATACACAATCTCAAGCTTACATACTGTAATGTGCATGTTCTGAAAAACCATTGTAAATGTATTCAATATGAAAGCGGAACCTCATAACCAATATCTACTGATTTTTGAAGTCTGTTAGCGCACATTTTTGATTGCTGTGAAAGAAATAAAGGTCATGTAGTATAGCACATCATTTTATTGCATAGGGACATTAATTAATGCTACCCTTCTTTGTAGGGGAACACTATGTTCCACTATATGATTGACAGAAATCTATAATCAGTTCTGATACATTGTAGGAGACATGAGAAGCTATACAATTGCAAAAGTAAACGAATATAGGTTAACCGATTAGCTTGGGAAATCAAATCATATGTGTATACTGTTATTCTAAATGGTATTAAGAATGAAGCCTGAATGAGAGAAGCATATTTTCTGTGAACCATATGTTTCCAAATGATAGCTTCACAAAGTCTGCAGTTACACTTTGAAATAGATTATGTGACAGTATTGCAGGATATCAGGAACACAGACACATGACTGACTGAAATGCCCAGAGAAAAATATTGTTTAATGTTTTAGTTCGCTTTGGAAGTATAAAAAACCCCCCACAAAAGTCTATAAATAGTTTATATTTCTGCAAGAAAATTGGAAATGATAATTTAGGATAAGTAAGAAAATGTTAATGGGAAAAATAGAATTACATTTTTATTTATTCAAATTTAACAAATTTGACTTAAAGCGTCAACAAAAAATTCAATGCTCTTATTGTGTTTATTTTATGCTGCTGATATCTTGCATGTGCTTTGTTTTTCTCTGGTATGTTAAGAAAATATTTTTACTCTATATGTGTCACTGGGTGTATCCATTTTGTGATGTTTTGTGTTGTAAACTGGCCTCCCCCTGTATCTTTACATCACTTACTCCTCACTGTGGCAAAGGCCATAGAATGGAATCTATGGGTAGATCACGGTGTCAAATCTCATTGTATTGTGTGGGATGTGGAGCATTCATCCCTGTAATGGCACAAGCAAGCTAAAACCTTGTGAGACCTGAGCGGGCCCCACCGTAGAGTAGGCCATTAGTGCTGATGCTCGTTCTCAGGATCCTCACAGCCCCCCTTTCTCTCACTATAAGTTTACAGGGCAACCCAGACGTGGACCCTTTGCTTGATGTGCCTAGAGGGGTGTCTGCTATACCCTCCTGACGAGGTCTAACAAGGCTGAAACGATCGTCGGGGGTTGCTGCACCTCTCGTGCAGGGATGACGTCCTTGGCAATCAGTACTGGCCACCCTTTTTGGGTGAGAGCAGACTGATATGCATATGGAGCATTCATCCCTGTAATGACACAAGCAAGCTAAAACCTTGTGAAACCTGAGTGGGCCCCACTGTAGAGCAGGCCACTAGTGCTGTTGCTCGTCCTCAGGACCCTCACAAACACCCCTTTTCCTATACATAACCAGTTTCTTTATCACTACTGTATAGCAATCTGACTAATATGTCTCCGCTTGGACTCTGGCTAAATTTTATTTAAAAGAAATACATACAAACTTTAACATTTTAGGAACTGCAACCATGTCTTTTTTTTTTCCAGACTTTTGAAAATGTACTGTAAATGTAGCCAGGCAAAAATTCCCCTAAGACGTAGATATGGGATATCCAAGGATAGATCTAATTTTGTATAATTGCTTATCTTATTTTGTATCTTATTTGATAAAAACCGTAGAAAACACATTGTGTATGACTGTTGAAGATGAGCAGAAACAGGAAGAGATATAAGAAACTGATCTAATATAAACATGACAGTAATGGGAGTTTTTTTTTTTTACAATTTATAGTAGTCCTTCTAAAAGGTTTATAAAGATGGTCGTAGTGCTACTCAGTCAACTTAGATACAGAACAGGATCCCAGACTGGTGCATACGTTCTTTGTGGATTCTGGCAGTCTGAAGCAGAAGAGCTGACATGCAGATTAAAAAAACCTCTACAGTGATAGTAGATTGCCAATTCATAAAATGTGACTCTAGATCGTAATTTGGAATTTTGTACCAAAATAATAATATCAATTAAGTATGCCAAATCGGTTATGTTGGGTTACTTTTTTAATTTATATTTTACACAAACATTCCTTTCATGGCCCATGTAATATATTTCTATATTTAATGATATCAATGCATAATACAGTTGGAGTTTTCTTTATGAAGATAAAAAGAGGAAAAGAACACCATGAACAGATAATCATCTAATGTGGCCTGTGTGTAGTCCCAACAGAATTCTTAGGCTGGCTTATCTTATATAGGACACTCCTTAATGAACATAGTCCATTCCTATATTCAAAATACCTGGCATCAGGTACATACTCTAATGGATATCTTGGGGCAGGATTCACTAAGTGTCGATAAAGCAGTGATCGAAGTGTGTTGCAGTGGAGCATTCCAGTCTGAAAACACCGGCTCATGCAACATTGCTGCAAATTCCTTGGTCGTGATGCTTCATGACCCTGTCCAGAATACTCTTGCATTGGGTTGATGACATAAAGGGGACCCCTAGCCCCCTGTTAAGTCAACCCTAAGTGAGTGAAGGGTTAATATGGAGAGCATGTAGGCTGAATTGCAGCCCAGTCACTCCACTTCCAGAAACCCATGTGCCCTTAGGGAATAATTAGATGGGACGGTGAGTCCCCTAATGTATGTCCAAATAACCCCACAAAAGGGCAACCCAAATATATACAATTTTCCTATAAAACTTATATGGGCCTAACACCCTTCTCCCTTTGACCTAAATTTAGTGTTAAGTGTAATCTGCCTTGTGTTTTTTATTTATTTAGTTATAGAATTTACCATCCATTAGTCCATGACATCATTGAGGACCCTCCAGACCTGGGTCTCCATGCAGAATGAGCCCTATAGGCTCAGAGGTTTTTAATTCACAAAGCCATCCAATAGCATTTCTTGTTAAACATTTGTATCAGCCATTGAGAGTGTCATCTATGGAGCTCTTTTGATTGGCTGAAGTAGTGTAGAATGTGTAGCCAATTTGCCCAATCAGAGAAGAATTTTCTGTGATCATTCAAGTATGTACACAGGGCCAAACTACATGAAACCAATGAGAGAAGAGGTGAAAATTATTTTAACGCTCAGTCTGTTATTGTTGTATCCATAAAGCGGAGTTATTTAGGATAATGATATCCAAATCTATATATAGATCATACTGGCAGTGTTGTTTATTTGGCTATGGATTTGCCAGGATTATCTTTCCTCGAGTTAAACTGAGTGTATTTTAAATTATTGGTAAAATACTGTCCGAGTCAGCTGTTTAGCTACATATGGTTAAACGAAACAACAAAAGATTTAAAAAGAAAACACTCCTTTCTACTGAAAGCCCTGAAAATGATTTTTTTTTTTAAAATGTCAGATATTTTATTGCAAGTGACTTCTTCTCTTTTTTGTGATGACATACAATATTGACAAAAGGATCAAACAAAGGCATTTTTTTGCATTCAATTACTTATCCACAGTGACAAACATGACAGACACATAATCCAATATTTTAGTCTTCCATAAGCAATTTAGAACATAAATTGTGAGCATTAAAATATAATGCCATGGTATGACTGGGAAGATAAACTGAATATAGTATTAGATCCTTAGTTCCCTAAATCATGTAGTAACTGGCATCTGCTCAACAAACATGAGGATAATATCCCAAAGATATTTACTGAATGCTCTGCAATCTTGTGGTATGATTAGCAAAAGGTCTATGAATAAGAGACGTAAAGGAATATTAAAATTATAATTCAGACTGTACCACCGTGTGAGCTATAATTCACGCATAGGCATAATTTTCTATTTCAAGAGTATAATTATAAAAGCTATTACACAAATGTTAAATTAATGAATAGACATAATTTATTGTTTTTGCTGAAAATATAGCTGAAAAAATAGCTTGTGTGATTGTTCACTCAAGGAGAGGTGATTCATAATGGAACCTACGGATATGGTTTATGACATTTCTTTAATGTATATTTGTATCATTAACACAATCTGTATTTAATTAATTTTTTGCCTTCTTGAAAACAAATCATTAAAACCAGGAATGTCAGAGCAAACGCATTCTTAATCACATTTGGCCTAATAAAAGATATAGAGAAAACCAAAATTGTTAGTTTGACCTTAATTGTTTGATGACCAACTCCCTTCCTTCCAAAATAGAGATAGAGAAGAGATAGAACCAGTAACAGACTGGAGGCAGGATATCAGCCTGGGGGTGGGGGCCAGGAGAAAGCGCCATTTCCAATTCACACATTGGTTTTGGGCAGTTCATGCAATTGGATTAGATGGGTTGTGGACCAGTCTGGGACTCAACTTTGGCATGCAGCCCACCTGGAAACTCGTGGTGTACCAGTCCACACCTACATCGAACAGTGTCTTATTACACAAGAACAATGGGTTCAATACTCAGTGTTTTAGGGACAATTAATAGGTGCTTCTTTTGTGAAGCGCAGTAAACATCTCCAAACTCTGCTTTAATATGCTTCACAAGCCTTTCAAAGTTGTAATTATCAGGATAGGTCCAGGATAGCAACCAACTGCAGTGACGGCAAACAGAATTATATCCAGAGTACTATAGGTAAGAGGAAGAATAAGTGTGATCGACATCTACCCAGAGTGGACAAATGACATAAAGAGAACAGGAATGACTCATCAAACCAGATTCCTCTCGGTCCTACGTTCATGGGACCATACACAGATCATGACCAGATGGTGGTCAGGAAACTCAGCATAGTAATGGCCAGAGAATTGATTTTAATCTGACAGTCTTCTTTCCAAAGAGATCAACAACTTTTTCTCTCTTGTTCAGGTCCTAAACAAGTGAGACCACCCCATTTTAAAAGAAGTTTTGAAAAGCTTTTAGATAGGCTTCAATTGCAGGTGTCTTTGGTTCTTTCTTCTCCGTGAAGAAGAATGATATTGAGAAATGTCAGCATAAAATTTTAAATCAAGTAGATTGTTTTTCTGGCATTTGGATTAGGTTTGTCAGTCCATACTTGCCATTCACTAAACACCAGATTTCCACTGACAAGCGCGACTTAGCTGTAACTGTAAATTTTGCTTCTCAGTATTGGATCAGAAAAGCACATAAGGAAATTTGGGCTACTGCTCCAGAATTAGCTAATGTTTTGATATACATATACGTATATATATTGGTGTGTGCAAATCAGCATACTGTATATATATATATATATATATAAGTTTTTAATGAGATTCTCAAGGGGTTAAACTGGAAGGGAAGTGGATATAGGGGTTTAACAGTAACTTCTCTACAATGTCAGTTTAACTTCATAGATTATTTTTAAACTCTCCTTAATACAACAATGGGTGTGACCTGCTGCTGACTTCCTGTAAGACACAACTATCACATAGCTGTGGGGAGGCTGGAGGCTCATGAGAGCCCCAGCCATTCCATTGGCTCAAAATGCCAGAGAACATTGAGACCCATTGGTGGAAGCTGTGTCTTGACGGCCTCAGGGTCTAGGTGGGACTAGTCCCTTGCACTGAGAGGGCTAAATCAACTCTTCAAGGCCCCCCTCCCCAGAGGGGAGAGAGGGGTGAGGGCACTCATGTCATTGAATTATATTGAGTGATCACAGTGCCTAGCGTACCCTTTTGGAAGATAATGCAAAACGGTTGAAATGCGAAGGCATAGTACATAGGAAATGGAAGGGTAAAAATTATGTTTTCAGGCTATGAAAGGGAGGCTAGAAAAAGCTAGCTAGGTTGGGATATCAATATACTGTAAACCTAGACAAAGCTTGTTCATGAAGAGGACTAAAGAAAATGAATGAGGCCATTCACTTTACCTGAGGAAAGGAGTTAACAAAGGAAAGTGGTCCTGATTGTAAGACAAATACAAATATGGACTTCTTTGCCAATGGCATTTTATTGAATTTCGTGGATCTCGATACCAAAACTGGATGTTTTCATGGCAAAGAATGATATACTGGAAAATATTAGCATTGAAAAGGTGATTTTGAATTGCTTGCTGATATATCTTTTCACCTTTACAGTTCCAAAACCGATTTTTTTTCTTTTTAAAACCTTTTATGGAAAAATCCAAAAGTATTTCAGCCAATGACAATTTTTTCCCTTCGTTTTGGATCGAAGGTATATTGTTATGTGAATGAGTGAGAGATTTAACTTTTTTTTAGTATTTTTCCAACCTAAATTAATATTTTACTTCAGAGGAAATGTGCGGTCTTCACAAAATTATAAAACAGTCATAGGCATGCGTATCGGAGTGCCTAGTGTGCCCAGGCACACCCTAATGTTGGGTGAAATGTTCATCTTTGACCCCATACATGATATTTTGGATGCTCCTTTTGTGGTTCAAGATAAATAGCATGAACATTGACTGTATCACTGCATAAACACTGCTTATTCCTAACTAAAAATAACCATCCTGTACAAAATTATGCAAGCATGGATATGTAAATAATAAATATTATTTAAATATCCAAAACGATAGGGAAAAAATTGTTATAGCTGAAATACTTTTGGATTTTGCCATAAAACGTAAAAAACAAATTAAAAAAAATCTGTTTTGAGACTGTAATGGTGACAAGATTTCTCCTTGGATCAGCAAGCAATTCAAAGTGACCTTTCATGGTCCAATGGTCCACCGTCCAAAATGACGTTTCATTTAGGGAACAATTATAATTGTTCCCTTTATGCACACCCTTATGAAACGGGCTGTGCACACCATTGAAAACAGCATTTATCACTGTGCTTGCTGAATTCTAAGCTGACATATAGATTAAAAGAATTGTTCGCAGAGAAATTAATTATTATTTAAAAAACATTGGGCTATATTACAAAGTTGGTGCTAACTTAACCAGAGCTGTTGTAAATTTACCAGAGCCATTATAGTCTATGGAGTTGTTAAGTTTACAACAGCTCTGGTTATGGCTAGGGTCAGACGAGCGTGATTTCTACGGACTGTACGTCCGTGCACATGGACGTACGTCAGTACGGAAGACGCAGTAGTGGCCACACAGTCCGTTTATCACTGACGTATATTTTGACGGATGTAGGAGAGAAAATAAAATAAAAAGCAAAACCATTTTGTCCGTGAAAAATGCTGGACGTATAAATGCAGTCCGTCTGACCACGTTCCATCACTCATACACAAAGCTAAGCGGACGTTGCGGACGCAGCGCACTTTGTGCAGCCGTTCTAGGGGTTGTACGTTCTTGCCTGCCTTGCGTCCGTGGGCCGCGGCCGTTGTGCGTCCGCAGTTCACTGCGGACGTACTTCGTGTAACGGGCTCCGATGGGCTTTCTGTCATGCTATCACGGACGTACTTTTAAGCGCCATCACGGACGTGAACACTACGCTCGTCTGACCCCAGCCTAAGTTAGCACCAACTATGTAATACTGCCCATATAATTTAAAATTTTAGTTTAAAATAGGTGACAAACCTGAAAATTTTAAAAGTTATATTTTTATGGATAATCAGTTTTAAGTTCTGCACAAATCACACCTTTTTTAAATGTAAAATCACAAAAATGAAAACAGATATCATTTAAAGTGAAAGTTAAATTGTATAGTTTTAAAAATTACTTCCAGTGCTGATAATTTTTAAACACTTTTTGTTAAGTCTTACCATCCAGAGAAATAACCTGCCACTGTTTCCAAGACAGAAAAAATGGAAATACTTTGGTTCACCAAGTAAAGTTTTCTATCTTTATTATTTTTTCATTATAGCAGATTTGTTGTGTTGCCAGAAGGAATGTTAATTATATTTTCCTTCAGCTCTCACAAGTTTAAATATTGGAAATAAAACATTCAGCTCAAGATAAAGAACATTCCTGAGGAAGTCCTTAATTAAATTTGGGATATTCATTTTGGCCTCTTATAATATCCTCTAGAAGTGTCCTTTTATGAAAAATCAACATAAGGTATGAATAAATTGTAAAACCAAAAAAATAATTCATTTTATTATAGAGAACGATACATAGCACATGTAAACTAGTTTGTACAATGAAAGTGTATAATCAATACTTGCAATCTGTATTTTTAGGGGCTTAGAAACCTTTGGTTATGTCAAATTGCTACAGGTAATTACACATTTATCACGCACTGTTATTTTTATGTTGCTTGCAATCCAAACAATTGCATTCAACTCGGTTAAACGGAAAAAAAGGAAATATAACAATGTTCCTTGGTGGATTTCAAAATGGGATGTAGATGCATATTGTGACATAGTGCACTGATGGGTCTGTGTATTCCCCTTGTATTTTTGTTTATAGGTGTAGGCATTAATCCCCAGGAGGGAATGCATTTGTTTTTGCTTCAGGTATCCCTGCAATTAAGGGGATAGATGGCTCCTGCTTGAGAGAGGCGGAGGAGATGTAAAACACAAAGAGATTGAGAGACACGGCAGGATATTAAACCAAAGGTTGGTTTAAATGTTATGTTGAGTCCCTGTTGCAGAGAGGGATGATCAGTGAATTAATTCGTGCTCAGGTGAGCCAGGATTTTATTTTGTATTATGTTTTCCTTGCGACTCCAATAAAGCCTGGGAGATTTCACCATTAAAGGTGTTTGTGATTATAATTGCCCTAGAGAACCGTGCTACAGCGCCCCTGTGACGTGCGGGATCACAATATGTATTTTTAAAACTGTCACACAGCTCTCAGAAGTACAGAAATCTCAATCTCTGCTGCAATTCAGCTTTCAAAATATTGCAAAAGAATGAAAAATAATATGTTTGTGGGATAAGGGCTCCATATAGAAGCTATAGTAACACCAGATTTCTGCGCTAAAGAGATTTTCAGCAATTATAAAACCCAGTTCTTATCCCTGAACAGTAGTGAGTGACTCCAGAGCTTGCTTTGTGTTCTGTTGTAAAGTTTATTGAACTTTTTTAGTATAAGGAGAATGATGCTTTTCCAAACTCTTTGGCACCAGTACAGGGTAACGTGATTGAAATCTGACTTGAGAGATTAATTTATATAGGTGTTCAGGTTTAGCAAAGAAATAAAGGCGAGGTATCATCTCAGAAATAGGAAAAAATATTCCTAAAAGTTAAATTCTGTTTTTTTTATATGTAATGGTATATACAGATCTTATAAGATGTAAAGAGGTTAAAATTCAGGCAAAATAGTAATGATACTTGTGATGTTATATAGTAAATATGATGAAAAACTAACTGCAATTTGCATGGACATCGCCCAATGACAAATAAAAAATACCGTAGATACTCGAGTATAACGCGATGGAGAGAGTTTTATTATGGAAATGAGAGAATACTCAAGACTCGAATATAACGCAAGGAACAAAATTTTACTGGACCGGTAAACAACTAAAATCCTTTCAGGTTCTCTTAACACAGACTACCCCTCAGGCCAGGGTGTTCTGCTCTAGAATGATTGCTGATGTTACTAAGTATGAAGCCACCGGCCAGCCATCTTCTTTACTAGCGATTAGATGGCCGGCGGAGGCGAGCAAGGTTGAATGATTGGCTTAAACCGAGCATTTGTCCTCTGGCCGTGACGGTTCCCACCTCTTCCGAATCCGGGAGTTCCTGAAGTATTTGCAAGCATCAGGGAGCCCACACGCACTTCAGCGAGACATACGGAACTTCCGGGAGACTTGGGATCCAGAGCAAGACAAGTTGTTTGTTTTTTTTGTACACGCGATGCAGATGTCTCGAATATAACGCGACCCCTCCAATTTTAAAGGTAAATTTTGTCATCAAAATCTAGCAGTATACTCGAGTATCGACAGTAAATAATTCTGAATATCTAACAAACAACCAATAATGTAACATGAATTCTTCATTACAATTACTGATAGTATGCTCTTCACTGCAGCCTTAATTGCATATAATTTTGTATGGGCAAATCTTGAACTGAAAATTTATTTCAAATTTCTGACATTGTGAAACTGTTCAGAATTGAACTAGCACATGAAATAGGACAAAAGTGAAAGGAGCACAGAGCGATGAATAATTCTATTTCACAATCTAAAGAAGGTGAAGGGAGAAAAGTATAAGTAATGTAAACGCAACAAAACTCTAGGGGGGTTAAAAGACAATAAGTACAGTACAGGCAAAGAGAAAAGGTCAATTTAATGCTCTTGCTACAAGTATTCTTAGTAGCAGCACAAATACAAATTGAAGGTTTTTTACGGAAAACAAATGATCGTTTATGAATGTTGTATTTCTTTCTTTTTTGAATTGCATTATTTGTAATAAAATGAACTTTGCGGCTTTAGATAGAAATGCTCGTCTCCATGATCCATTTAATTGGTCATAGGGAAATTAGTCTAATCTACCCTGCATCCCCACCAGCTCTTCCAAGGTCTCCAGCTAGAAGTCTGTCAAACAGCTCTCAATGAACAACATTTCACGGTTCCGGCCAGCTTAACATAAACTGTGCATTAATAATTGGCCAATAACAATTTTGCTTAAGGCTGGACATCCACTGGATCCGTAGTCATGTGACCGACTTGGTCTGACGATATCGGTCGTGCGACTTGGTCTGACGAGGGTCATCCACTGCATCAGACTAGCGATCAGCAGCTATAGATGACCATGGACCCAAAACCCAGTTTATTCTTGTTTTCCTTTTTGTCTGAGACTATTGCATATTGCATTCTGCCTTTGGAAACACTGCAGTCCTTTGTGTGTGAAAATGGATATGGAGGAGGTGGATGCACTAGTTCGATGTGTGAATTTTAATCCCTTCGCGCAGCTGAAAAATGACCTAAAATTACTTCACCCTGTACCCTACCCAAACACGGCTAGTCCCACCCATCTCCCATACACAAAATATACATTTAAATATCAAAACATTGAATATAATATTGTTTTTAACTCCCCTAACCAACTTCTCAGTGTCCATCTCCTTCCCTGATCGTCTGGCTGTCTGAGTTGCATGTGCGATATTTCCAAAATGTTTGGTCTGATCACTAGTCTGCAGCAGACTTCAAAAGTTGCTGGAAGTCGCAAGTCTGACGCAACAGACGATGGTACATTCACAATAGTGTTGTTGGATTGGTCTGACGACATGGACAACTTTGTGTGATGTCATTGTCGCACGAATACGGATCCAGTGGACGCCCAGCCTAAGAATCCCAACTAGTTGCACAGTGGCAAACAAAAGAAGAGAGGAAAGAATATGACATCCAAGTAGGTACATTTTTAGGGTACTCTAACCTAAAAGGTGGCAGGGAATCAAGGGGGTGATCTATCATGAGTTAAAAGCTTTTCAAAGTCTGGGGCACCCACCAATAGATACCCATGGCAGCAGCGTTCACAGGACACCATAGAAACTTGTAAGCCTACATATTTTTATTCAAAACACAGGAATCGAATAATAGGCACATCCATGACACGCTGCGAAATGCCCTGACAAAAATTTCCCTCGTGATCAGTTTAATTTCCTTCCCTGAACCTGTGGAACTAGTTGGAGCAAAGTGTACTCTACTCTAACCTAAAAATGGTAAGGTGGCAGGGAATCAAGGGGGTGATCTGTCATGAGTTGGAAGCTTTTCAAAGTCTGGGGCACCCACCAATAGATACCCATGGCAGCAGAGTTCACAGGACGCCATAGAAACTTGTAAGCCTACATATTTTTATTCAAAACACAGGAATCAAATAATAGGCACATCCATGACACATTGCAAAATGCCCTGATGGGAATTTCCCTGGTGATCAGTTTCATTTCCTTCCATGAACCTGTGGAACAAGTGGGAGCAGAGTGTATGGAACAGTGTTTCTGAATGAAACTTGCTACTTCTGACTCAATTTCCCTTGCAAAATTTTAAATTAAAAGTATGAAGTATATTCCGTTTGAACTCAAACTATCCTTATACTACATATTTCCCATCAATGTCATCATACGTTAAAATACTGCAACACTTTTCCAATTTACTATGCTTTAAGAATCGTTTACAACTTTGCCAACTAAGAGACTTTTCCAAATATCAGTACTTCATGCTCGAGTTATATTGAAGGAAGGGGGGAAAAAAACAGAAAATGTAAACGTATGAACAATAATATGTTTTCCTTCTTCATTCAAAACTCAATAGCCTAAAGATTATGATAGGATTGTTGATAGAAAAGACGCTTTAGAATTTCAGATGGTGGACAGGGTACAATATAGCAGGATTGATGCACAAAACATAATGCTGGCAGATCAAAGTAGCTTGAAAATGTATGCTTGCAGACATCCATTACATGCTCTTTATAGTGACAACAAGCATTAAAATTTAGTTCATTCAGCAGAAACCTATTGCCAAGCTGGCAGGATCAGTTTATCTTTATCTTTGATGTAAAAGACCTTTCATGACACAATGCCTGAAAAACTTACAAAGTTATCACTTAATTCAATAGGATAATAATCTCATTATGTAATGAGATTCTGTGCAAATTGAGTTTTTGTCTACATTGATTTTGTTACATTTTAATTAGTTTCAAGAATTTAACAGGACCACAAAGCATGAATTTACAGAGATAGCATCAACATCAGCTTTAGTGTTTTTTAATGCTTAAATGTCGCTCTTTATTGTTGTATTTTAATTTGGTATGCTACGCAAGAGCCTCATACAATTTAAAATATACTTTACAATAAAAAAAGAAAGTGGAACGTCCACCTGAAATAATAATTTTATCTCCTGAACTATTTTTTTCTTAAAATACTGATCTTGTTGTAGATGATTTCCATTATAAACACAATGTTGAAGTCTAGGTTTAGAAATAATAATCTATGTTACGATCTTTGATGAGCGCACACGTTATCAGATTTTTTTGGTAATACAGATGTATTTTCACAAGTTCATTATTTTAGAACATATTACTGACAAAACACGTCTCACGGGCCAGTTGTTTATGACCCGCACATGTTCTAGCAATGCTCATATAGGGCATTTTAGCACCACCGCTTCGATTGTTCCATTTATCACACCACCTGCACAGTTGCTCAAGCATTGCATGACAGGCAAGGAAAACATAATTGAAAGGACTTTTTAGGAAATGTGTCACTAGGGACGTTTTTCTTTTTTAACGTTTAATAAATTCAATGGTAGAGATCAATATACCCAGGACATACTTGAAAATGAGTGAAATCTAAATGTATCCTTCCTGGGAAAATACTTTTAGGAATGATACCCTATTTTATTTATTTATAAAGTTTATTATTAAACCAGAGAAGCAGATACAGGGGTCAAAACTGGAAGAAAAAACTCAAAATTTCCAGACCCCCCCCCTCTCAAAACAGGGCCAGAAAAAGCCTCTTCAGACATCTGTTTTTCCAACCTGTCCATAAACTTTTGATGACTGACAAGAGATGTATGATGTATTGCCTGCAAAGGGACTGTATTTGGGTGTTGTTACCAGACTGCAGGAGGAACTCACAGGAAAGGCGTTCCTAGACTACTCCACCAGCGGGAACGGCACAGGTTTCCCATTTGATCAATAGTGTGTTGGATCAAACGCCCACATGCTGCACCAGAATTAAAGGGCCCCGTTGGGGGGGGGGGAAAGAGGAGAAGGAAGATGGAGGCAGCCAGCCCAGTAGCTTACATGTTGACCTGCTGGCCCTGCCCCTTCCCCTTACAGCAAGCGAAGCAGAGCCTCCCCTGCTGTGCTGCAAGTGTCCAGCATGTATAGCGAGGGGGAGTGGAGACAGACCAGCAGGGACCCAGGAGACAGCCAGGGATTCTACCTAACCTATGGAAAGTATATAACAAGCAGGGGTGGTGGTGTGTGTGTAAATGGACTGGGAAAGAAGCTAGGCTGAAATTAAATTGCCTGAAGGGGGCTGAAATGGACTGGGAGAGAAATACAATTAACGTGGGAGAAATTTACTGGTGGATTCTGAAATGGACTGGAGGGAATTAACTGGGGGGGCTGAAATGGACTGGGCTGGGGGAGAAATTAATGGGGTGGGGGCTGGGGGGGATTACATAGGCTGGGGAGAAATTAACTGGGGGCCTGAAATGGAATGGGGAGAAATTAAATGAACTGGGGGATAAATTAAATGGACTGGCCTGGGAGAAGAAAATAACTAGTGGGGGCTGAAATGGACTGGGCTGGGGGAGAAATTAACTGGGGATGAAATGGGCTGGGGAAATTAAATGAACTGGGAGATAAATTAACTGGTGGGGCTGAAATTGGCTAGGGAGAAATGAACTGGGGAGAAATTAACTGGTGGGGGCTGAAATTGGGCTGGGGAGAAATTAACTGGTGGGGGCTGAAATGGACTGGTCTGTGGGGAGAAATTAACTGGGGGGGCTGGAATGGACTGGGCTAGGAAGAAACTAACTGGTGGGGCTGAATTTGGCTAGGGAGAAATGAACTGGGGAGAAATTAACTGGTGGGGGCTGAAATTGGGCTGGGGAGAAATTAACTGGTGGGGGCTGAAATGGACTGGGCTGGGGGAGAAATTAACTGGGGATGAAATGGGCTGGGGAAATTAAATGAACTGGGAGATAAATTAACTGGTGGGGCTGAAATTGGCTAGGGAGAAATGAACTGGGGAGAAATTAACTGGTGGGGGCTGAAATTGGGCTGGGGAGAAATTAACTGGTGGGGGCTGAAATGGACTGGTCTGTGGGGAGAAATTAACTGGGGGGGCTGGAATGGACTGGGCTAGGAAGAAACTAACTGGTGGGGCTGAATTTGGCTAGGGAGAAATGAACTGGGGAGAAATTAACTGGTGGGGGCTGAAATTGGGCTGGAGAGAAATTAACTGGTGGAGGCTGAAATTGGGCTGGGGAGAAATTAACTGGTGGGGGCTGAAATTGGGCTGGGGAGAAATTAACTGGTGGCTGAAATTGGGCTGGAGAGAAATTAACTGGTGGGGGCTGAAATGGACTGGTCTGTGGGGAGAAACTAACTGGTGGGGGCTGAAATGGACTGGTCTGTGGAGCGAAATTAACTGGGGGGGCTGGAATGGACTGAGCTAGGAAGAAATTAACTGGTGGGGGCTGAAATGGACTGGTCTGTGGGGAGAAATTAACTGGGGGGCTGGAATGGACTGGGCTAGGAAGAAATTAACTGGTGGGGCTGAAATTGGCTAGGGAGAAATGAACTGGGGAGAAATTAACTGGTGGGGGCTGAAATTGGGCTGGGGAGAAATTAACTGGTGGGGGCTAAAATGGACTGGTCTGTGGGGAGAAATTAACTGGGGGGCTGGAATGGACTGGGCTAAGAAGAAATTAACTGGTGAGGGCTGAAATTGGGCTAGGCTGGGAGAGAAATTAACTGGTGGAGACTGAAATGGACTGTGCTGGGAGAAGAAATTAACTGGGAGAACTGAAATGGGCTGGGGAGAAATTAAATGAACTGAGGTGGAGACATTAACTGAGGGATGAAATGGACTGGGTGGGACTGAAATGGACTGGGCTGGGGGAAGCAATTAACTGGTAAAGGCTAAAATGGACTGCAGTGGGGGGGGGGGAGATATTAACCGGTGGAGACTGAAATAGACTGGGCTGGGGAGAAATTACCTGGAAGGGCTGAAATGGGCTGGAGGAGGAATGAAATGAACTGAGGGGGAGAAATTAACGGGGGAGCTGAAATGAAATGGACAGGGTGGGGAGAAATAATGGATAGATGGATGAATGGATGGTTACGGAGGCATTATCCACTGCCTTCTCTGGCTGTATGCATGACATGTCTCACAGATAATAAAGCTGGTACTAGAGATTCGCTAAGGGTTACCTGCTCCATATTAACTCAGCTGGAATATGGCCCGTACGGGTTCCTGTGAGTTCCTGTACTTTTTTTAGGACTTCACCCCTGCCCATGTGCATGTTTGTGGCGGTCTGTGTGAAATGGAGGAATGTGCCGATTTGTCTTTGTGACGTAGGAATGAATCTAGATGGAAATGAATAGCTGAATGGATAGACGTGAGCATTGTGTCAGGATGGCCTAATCTTTGGGTCATAATAAACCCCAAAAAGACATCTAGCACTTAAAAAAATTATGCTTTATTCAGCATCCAGGATTTATGACGCAGCAAATGTATAAAAATAAATGCAAACAAAAATCCTAACAATCTTGCTTGGCAGCTAAGCTGAGTCCAGTAAATCAACATAACATGGCACAATTTAACCTTTCTAATTACGGTTTAGCTTTCAACTACAGTCGCTCGTTTTTTGAGGGGTTCCCAGAGGGACAGCGGATTACTCCCTTTACTTAGGGTGTGGTGGGTGGCTTGCAAATTACAACCCCTTGCTACTAAGGGAACACTGAAATTTACACAGGGTTATTCAGAGAGAGGTGAAAACGAGGAGAATGACTGGAGAAGTGAAAATTCTAGGTCAAAATAGCCAAACCAGAAAAATTCTCCCATTTATCTCACTTTCCAAAATGGCTATTTGGTCTAGATAGTTCTCTTCTCCTGCCATTCTCCTGGTTTTCACCTTTCTCTGAATAACCCTGACAATCTAGTACTAATATATAACCCTATCTATACTGTGCCTATTGTACAGTGCTGCAGAATATGCTGGCGCTTTATAAATAAAGATTAATAATACTAATAATATACCCATTGTAGATGACCCTGTACATCATGTACTTAACTAAACGGGAAGGGAAACAATATGTGTCTGAGTAAGTGAGATGGGAGTATTTGGTTTGTTCAATGAGGCAAGAGTGAGTATATGATTAACTATATTGGACTGGAGAAAACCTGTGGTGGTGTTAGTGCATTGGGAGTATGTGGTACAGTAGGATGCATTATACGGATGACTGAGTGGAATAAGAGTAAGGCTAGGGTCAGACGAGCGCATTTTGTACGGACTGTGCGTCCGTGCAGTACGGACGTACTTTCTGACTGACGACAAGGTAGTGGCCACACAGTCCATTTTTTTGACTGATGTAGCAGGGAAAATAAATTAAAATGAAAAAACATTTTGTCCGTCAAAAATGCTGGACGTATAAATGCAGTCCGTCTGACCACGTTCCATCACTCACACTAAAGCTATGCAGACGTGACGCACTCCACACGTCCGTTCTAGCAGTATTACGTTCCTGCCTAACCTGCGTCCGTTTGCCGCATCCGTCATGCATCCGCACTTCTGTGCGAACGTACTTCGTGTGTGGGGCTCCATTGGTCAGAATGCTATGCTGCCACTGACGTACATACAGTCAGGTCCAGAAATATTGGGACATCGACACAATTCTAACATCTTTGGCTCTATACACCACCACAATGTTGTAAGGGACCAAAGGTAATGGGACAGAATAATAATCATAAATCAAACTTTCCCTTCTTAATACTTGGTTGCAAATCCTTTGCAGTCAATCACAGCCTGAAGTCTGGAACGCATAGACATCACCAGACGCTGGGTTTCATCCCTGGTGATGCTCTGCCAGGCCTCTACTGCAACTGTCTTCAGTTCCTGCTTGTTCTTGAGGCATTTTCCCTTCAGTTTTGTCTTCAGCAAGTGAAATGCATGCTCAATGGGATTCAGGTCAGGTGATTGACTTGGCCATTGCATAACACTCCACTTCTGTCCCTTCAAAAACTTTTTGGTTGCTTTTGCAGTATGCTTTGGGTCATTGTCCATCTGCACTGTCCATCTGCGCCGTCCAATGAGTTCTGCAGCATTTGGCTGAATGTGAGCAGATAATATTGCCCGAAACACTTCAGAATTCATCCTGCTGCTTTTGTCAGCAGTCACATCATGAATAAATACAAGAGAACCAGTTCCATTGGCAGCCATACATGCCCACACCATGACACTACCACCACCATGCTTCACTGATGAGGTGGTATGCTTAGGATCATGAGCAGTTCCTTTCCTTCTCCATACTCTTCTCTTCCCATCATTCTGGTACAAGTTGATCTTGGTCTCATCTGTCCATAGGATCTTGTTCCAGAACTGTGAAGGCTTTGTTAGGTGTTGTTTGGCAAACTCTAACCTGGCCTTCCTGTTTTTGAGGCTCACCAATGGTTTACATCTTGTGGTGAACCCTTTGTATTCACTCTGGTGAAGTCTTCTCTTGATTGTTGACTTTGACACACATACACCTACCTCCTGGAGAGTGTTCTTGATCTGGCCAGCTGTTGTGAAGGGTGCTTTCTTCACCAGGGAAAGAATTCTTCGGTCATCCACCACAGTTGTTTTCCGTGGTCTCCCGGGTCTTTTGGTGTTGCTGAGCTCACCGGTGCGTTCCTTCTTTTTGAGAAGGTTTCAAACAGTTGTTTTGGCCACACCTAATGTTCTTGCCATCTCTCTGATGGGTTTGTTTTGTTTCTTCAGCCTAATGATGGCTTGCTTCACTGATAGTGACAGCTCTTTGGATCTCATCTTGAGAGTTGACAGCAACAGATTCCAAATGCAAATAGCACACTTGAAATGAACTCTGGGCCTTTTGTCTGCACATTGTAATTGCGGTAATGAGGGAATATCACACACCTGGCCATGGAACAGCTGAGAAGCCAATTGTCCCATTACCTTTGGTCCCTTAACAAGTGGGAGGCACATCTGCAAACTGCTGTAAGTCCTACACCGTTCACCTGAGTTGGATGTACATACCCTCAAATTAAAGCTGTCAGTCTGCAGTTAAATCACATTGTGTTTGTTTCACTTGGGTTGACTCCTATTTATCCAACAGGTCCTTCTGTGTGTCCTTTGCTGGTAACTCCTCCTCTTCATTGCCTCTATCTGTTGGTGTACCTCAAGGCTCTGTCCTTGGTCCTCTGCTCTTTTCCATCTACACCTCCTCCCTGGGCAAAATCATCAACAGCTTTGGCTTTAATTACCACCTCTACGCTGATGACACTCAGATCTACCTCTCTACCCCTGATCTCTCTCCCCCTGTCCTCTCAAAAGTCAGTGACTGTTTATCTGGCATCTCCTCCTGGATGGCCTCCCACCACCTAAAGATCAACATGTCAAAGACTGAGCTCCTACTTATTCCTCCCTCCAATGCCTCCCCACCTCCTGACTTCTCTATCATGGTGGAGGGTATCACCATCTCCCCATCAAACCAAGTTCGCTATCTTGGAGTTACACTTGACTCTGCTCTTTCCTTCATCCCCCACATCCAATCTCTTTCCTCCTCCTGCCGATACCAACTGCGTAATATTTCCAGAATTCGGACATTTCTTACCGCTGTCACCACAAAACAACTCATACACGCCCTGGTAATCTCCCGACTCAACTATTGCAATAATCTCTTATCTGGCCTCCCTCTGTCCCGCCTCTCCCCCCTACAATCCATCCTGAACGCCTCCGCCAGGCTAATTCACCTCACCTGCCGCTCTGTCTCTGCCGCTCCCCTCTGCGAGTCCCTTCACTGGCTCCCCATCCACTGCAGAATTAAGTTCAAAATCCTTAATCTTACCTACAAAACCCTCACTAACTCAGCGCCCCACTACCTGTCCTCACTAATCACCAAATACATCCCAGCCCGCTCCCTAAGGTCAAACAGTGACCTGCGCCTAGCTTCTCCCCGCATCACCTCTTCCCATGATAGACTGCAGGACTTCACACGCGCAGCCCCCACTCTCTGGAACGCTCTCCCTCGTACTGTCAGACTTTCCCCTAACTTCTCTTCCTTCAAACGCTCCCTTAAAACGTTCCTATTTAGGGAAGCCTACCACCCAACTCACTGACACAACCATCAATCACTCTCACCTTACAGTCCTCTCCTCCTGTTTCCAACCCCAACCCTCCTAGATTGTGAGTTCCTACGGGAATAGAGCACTCATCTCCTACTGTACTGTTTGTCAAATGTTGTTCAATGTATTGTAATCCTGTCTATACTGTGCTTATTGTACAGCGCTGCGGAATATGCTGGCGCTTTATAAATAAAGAATAATAATAATAATAATTCCAACTCCATTGTGGTTGTGTATAGAGCTGAAGATGTTAGAATTGTGTTGCTGTCCCAATATTTCTGGACCTGACTGTATGTGCAGCAACGCGGACGTGATAACTGCGCTCGTCTGACCCCAGCCTAAGCAGCTAGCTGGCTTAGTGAGGGGCACCAAGAAGATCTAATACTAACCCAGCACAAGGTTCTAGTCTACTGCAGAACACGGTCAGCATCCCAGCTGAACGAGCAGCTCACCAAGGTGCTGGATGACTTGAAAATTACATCTTTTAAAAAAATGTTGTGGCCGCTTGAGCTTCACTAAAGATGTCCCAGGGGCAGCAACAGGAAGAGCTGGAAAATTAGTAAGCTCTGGATATTATAGTGAGATATCACACTTCTCCTAGGGTTCATTATGATGTTACAGACTTTTTTCAGTCATTTCACGAATATGAGTTTCTGAAGTAGAAGTGATCTGGGGATGACATTTAATTTCAGAGTTTGAAGATAGTTGCAGAGTAGTGTTTTTATGTGATCATACCAGACTTCTTTATTTAATCTAATTCGAACAGTTATCTTAAACATATAAACGCAGCTGTATCTCAAAGGCTTCTCTATATTCTTTTCTCTTCTCAGTGTAAACATCCTGGTCCCTATTCTAGGAGCTGCAAACATCAAAACTCAGCGCTAGCTGTTAAGCACTAGCAGCCCCCTATTAAAGCCTCCATTAACACCAGTTTCTTGCAGCTGGTAACTTTTTTTAATTACCTGTTGCAAACTAGAATAACGAGCAAGCTTGAAATCAGTTGTTATTATCTGGCTACCTACACACTAATGTTGCCTATACAAAATATAGTCCTGACTTGATACAGGAAAAGTACAGACACATCTTGATGACTTTGCATTTTCCTAATGATCACATTGTATCTCATTTACTAGCTTAACGAGCTAGCCTTTTCAAAGTACTTTATTTGATTTTAAAATGTAATGAAAGCATCTGTCTATAGATTTTAATATGTCACTGCATTTTTAAAATCCCCTTTTTCAGGTTAAAATGCAGAAGAGAAAGTATTAAAGCTGCATCTGGCTGCTAATATATCTCATCTTGCCGCCAAATAACTGCAATTGTATGATTTTTTTTGAATTCGCTTTTGTGTACGGGTGCTCATGCTCTACTTTATCTTGATATTTCCTTTTGGCATCTGGAGTTAATAAATCCTCACAACATCCTATAAAACAGTTATAAATGTGTTCATATATTACATAACTTTCACCATAACTTTATAATGGTCTCTCTACACTATACTGACATTTTACACGCTAAGGAATTTTAACGAAACTAGATACTATAAAACATAAAATCGGTAGTTTTCACTTAAGGGTCTTGAATTGTTTGCCTTTGCTCTTTATTTTTTATAAGTAATGACAATATGTATGACTAGCTTTTGCCCGCAGCTTTGCTTACGTGGATTTTGGGATTTGTTATAATTGTTTTTAGAAGAAACATGAGGTTTTTTTTTGTCTAAACTGTCCGAAATATTACTTTAAGACCTTAACCTGTAAATTATAAGTAGGGTTACACCGATACCGATACTAGTATCGGTATCTGTGCCGATACCGGGTACTGCAGGAGTACTTGGTACTCGTGCAGTACCCCCAATATTTTTCCTGATACCGGATGCCGGCTTGCCGGCATCTGAGGGGCTGGGGCGGCTGTTCGAATGCTCTATCGGCATTCCGACAGGGCCTGCAGCTGCTCTCCGCGATACTTACCTTCCTGTGCGACGCCGGGAAAGTCTTCGCGCGTTGCGATCGTTGGAAGGACCCCAGCCGCGACCACGTGGGACCATGTGATCGCGGCTGGGGTCCTTCCAACGAGCACACGCGCAGAAGCTTTCCCGGCGTCGCCCAGAAAGGTAAGTATGAACGCGGTGAGCAGCTGCAGGGCCTGTCCGAATGCCGATAGAGCATTCGGACAGGCACCTGGAGCTCTCCGCGATACTTACCTTCCTGGGCGATGCCGGGAAAGTTTCCCCGCGTGTGCTCGTTGGAAGGACCCCAGCCGCGATCACATGGTCCCACGTGGTCGCGGCTGGGGTCCTTCCAACGAGCGCAACGCGCAAAGACTTTCCCGGCGTCGCCCAGGAAGGTAAGTATCGCAGAGAGCTCCAGGTGAGCTGGGGGAGGGGAGGAATCCATGAGCTGGGGCAATCCATGAGCTGGGGCATATCCCATAAACTGGGGCAAATCCATGAGCTGGGGCATATCCCATGAGCTGGGGCAATCCATGAGCTGGGGCATATCCCATGAGCTGGGGCAGTATCCATGAGCTGGGGCATATCCCATGAGCTAGGGCAATCCATGAGCTGGGGCATATACCATGAGCTGGGGCAAATCCCATGAGCTGGGGCAAATCCCATGAGCTGGGGCATATCCCGTGAGCTGGGGCAATCCATGAGCTGGGGCATATCCATGAGCTGGGGCATATCCATGAGCTGGGGCAAATCCATGTGCTGGGGCATATCCCATGAGCTGGGGCAGTATCCATGGGCTGGGGCATAATCCATGAGCTGGGGCAATATCCATGTGCTGGGGCAATATCCATGTGCTGGGGCAGATCCATGAGCTGGGGGGGGCAGTATCCATGAGCTGGGGGCATTTTTATATGAGGTCTGTTCTTATTGGAAAGCGTCACATGACATAAAAAAGTATCGGTACTCGGTATCGGTGAGTACTTGAAGAAAAGTATCGGTACTCGTACTCGGTCTTAAAAAAGTGGTATCGGTGCATCCCTAACTATAAGTAATGTTTGAAAACGATTGAAATCTCAATGTATCCTTCCTGGTAAAATCCTTTATAAATAAATAAATAAATAAATGTTTATTGCAGACATTAGTCAGGGCATATTGCCTATAAAACAAAGTTTTTTTCATTCATTCAGACAATGAGACAGACAAAAAATTAATTTAGTTTTTTTGGCATCTGGAACATACAGGGTAATTCAAAGAGATCTGAATGGCTGGAGAAAGGTAACCGAACGCTGAAACTCAGCGTTCGGTTACCTTTCCTTGGCCATTCGGCTATCCAGAAAGCAGGCAATTCGCCAAATCCTGGCGAATTGCCTGCACATATGGTGCCTGTTCGGTGCCTGTACGAGGGCAGTGAAATCCCTATAGAGAAGCAATGCTTCGGCTATTCAGAGAGCACAAACCAGCAGTGAAACTAGGTTCCCCTAATGCCCTGCCATTCGGTGGTTTAATTCGGCAGGTTTATTCAGGCGAATCCCATAGGCTTCAATGTTAAAAATATTCCCGTTTTTATTCAATATCTAATAACCCTTTGTTATTACATTCTGCAGTAAAAAGTCTCTTTAATTATAGATTTTCTAGGATATTTTAAGCATTTTTCTGGATTATTTTTTTTTAACAAAGTCCGATTTTTCTTCTTTTTTTTTTTTAAGTTTACCTCTTTTTTCTGTAACAGTCCTTTTTATTATCATTCCCTGGACCTCATATGTAAATTTCAGACATTTTCGCTCCGTAGTTTCTTTGCAAACAGCGTTTCACTTTTCAAACATTCAAGTGTACTGCTTTGCTAATTTATTCACTGCCTCTTCTGCGGTGTCGGCTTTTCGATTCTCTTTGAATTACCCTGATAGAAAAACTATTGAGTACATCTTTTTAAACTACATTAGTAATACTTCTTTTAGGTGCTCGAATCAGCAAAGAGGTGAGCTCACTCTGGGACAGGCAATGTAAAACTGCCCATGTGACAAGCAGTCTTCTCTTAGGGCAATCCCCACTATTTTCAAAGTCTGACCCTGAGACTTGTTGATGGTCATCGCAAAACAACCTTTAGGGTGAACTGAAGTCTTTTGAATTGAAACGGATATTCTGAAGGTATAAGAGGTATTTGTAGTATGAAAAAGTCTCCTCTGGCCAGAACCGGTTAGCACCATAGACTCAAACACATTTCTGTGGAGTGCTTTTACTTGCAATATGGTACCATTACAGAGCTTAGGTGGGTTGAGGTTCCGCAATAATATCACAGGTTCTCCCATGCTGGAGCATTGGGGGGTGTGTGTGAGGCCTTGCTGTGATAGGGAAGCAGACATGCTGAAGCAGTGAGAGTGTGCGAAACCTGGCTGTGAGAGGAGCTGCATACAGACTCCATTCTGTATGAAGTAACAGCATCCCACTGATCTGCTGATCCAGTGTATAAACTGGATTTTCAGAAATGCTAAAACATGCTTTTTTTTTGTTTTTCAAGAAGATTGTATATACCAATTTTCACGCCTGTAAAATCTTTGGTTTTTGAAATATACACTATATTGCCAAAAGTATTCGCTCACCCGTCCAAATAATCAGACTCAGGTGTTGCAATCACTTCCATGGCCACAGGTATATAAAATCAAGCACCTAGGCATGCAGACTGGTTTTACAAACATTTGTGAAAGAATGGGTCGCTCTCAGGAGCTCAGTGAATTCCAGCGTGGAACTGTGATAGGATGCCACCTGTGCAACAAATCCAGACGTGAAATTTCCTCGCTTCTAAATATTCCACAGTCAACTGTCAGCTGTTTTATAAGAACGTGGAAGTGTTTGGGAACGGCAGCAACTCAGCCACGACGTGGTAGGCCACGTAAACTGACGGAGCGGGGTCAGCGGATGCTGAGGCGCATCGTGCGAAGAGGTCGCCAACTTTCTGCAGAGCCAATCGCTACAGACCTCCAAACTTCATGTGGCCTTCAAATTAGCTCAAGAACAGTGCGCAGAGAGTTTCATGGAATGGGTTTCCATCCCCGAGCAGCTGCATCCAAGCCATACATCACCAAGTGCAATGCAAAGCATCGGATGCAGTGGTGTAAAGCACACACCACTGGATTCTAGAGCAGTGGAGATGCGTTCTCTGGAGTGACGAATCGTGCTTCTCCATCTGGCAATCTGATGGAGTCTGGGTTTGGCAGTTGCCAGGAGAACGGTACTTGTCTGACTGCATTGTGCCAAGTGTAAAGTTTGGTGCAGGGGGGATTATGGTGTGGGGTTGTTTTTCAGGAGCTGGGCTTGGCCCCTTCATTCCATTGAAAAGGAACTCTGAATGCTTCAGCATACCAAGACATTTTGGACAATTCCATGCTCCCAACTTTGTGGGAACAGTTTGGAGCTTGCGCCTTCCTCTTCCTACATGACTGTGCACCAGTGCACAAAGCAAGGTCCATAAAGACATGGATGACAGCGTCTGGTGTGGATGAGCTTGACTGGCCTGCACAGAGTCCTGACCTCAACCCGATAGAACACCTTTGGGATGAATTAGAGCGGAGACTGGCCTGCTTGTCCAACATCAGTGTGTGACCTCACAAATGCGCGTCTGGAAGAATGGTCAAAAATTCCCATAAACACACTCCTAAACCTTGTGGACAGCCTTCCCAGAAGAGTTGAAGCTGTTATAGCTGCAAAGGGTGGACCGATGTCATATTGAACCCTATGGATTAGGAATGGGATGTCACTTAAGTTCATATGCGAGTCAAGGCAGGTGAGCTAATACTTTTGGCAATATAGTGCAGGTACACTTCTAAAAATATTGATCCTTTTTAACCCACCAACTGGATTTTCTGAAAATGGTAAAATTTGAGTTTTTAAATTTTTCAAGAAGAATCTAAATACCAAATTTCACACCTGTAACATCTTCTGTTTTTGAGATATAGGTATCCTGTTTAAAATATTCACCCCCTTTTTCACCCTCAATTGGATTTTTGGAAAATGGTAAAACACGTGTTTCTTTATGTTTCAAGAAGTTCTAAATACCAATTTTCATGACTGTAACATCTTTGGGTTTTGAAATATAGGTAAAATGATTCACACTCCTTAACTGGATTTTTGGAAAATGGTAAAACACGTGTTTTTTTTATTTTTCAAGAAGATTGTAAATACCAATTTTTATGTCTG
Organism: Leptobrachium leishanense; assembly: GCA_009667805.1. Lineage (NCBI taxonomy): Eukaryota > Metazoa > Chordata > Amphibia > Anura > Megophryidae > Leptobrachium > Leptobrachium leishanense. The sequence continues at coordinate 120,917,816 of CM019067.1, read as the reverse complement.
TAACATCTTTGGTTTTTGAGATATAGGTATCCTGTTTAAAATATTCACCCCCTCCCCTTAGGTGCGGAATTTCCAAAAAGCCTTCCTTAGTGGGTGCCTACATCATAAAAAAAAAGGACCTTCAAAATTTCACATTCCTAGTTGAAACTGTTTGAATTGGGGTTTGATGATTCTATCAGGACTTTTCCTTTTATATATAGATTACATTAATTTGAGAAATTCCATAGGACACAATTTCCACAAATTAGGATATATATACAGTATGTACAAGCAAGCGCGGTGGCACTCCAGGACTTTTAAAACAAGTTTTTTTTATTATTCCATTAATAACGGGACATCGGTTCAACTCCCTTCCGGAGCTTTCCACAGGACATAAAACATACATTCATATTTCACATTATTCATACAATTGACAAATAACATCAGGACTCACTATCACCAGCGCGGTGCCGGATCGTGTTCCTCTCCTGGAGGTGGCTGACATTTTGGATGTCAGCCAAGCCTCCGGGATCTCGCCCCACCCACTGACAGCATCGCACTGTAAGCGATGACTTCAGTTTGAGAGCTAACCCCTACCTGTCAACTATAGTGGAGATAGGGGATTCAAAGGACCCCTGTATCTTCTGATCGGTGGCAACATGTTTGGTATAATTTGGAAAGGCCAGAGCATCCAAAACAAAAATTTTAAAAATTAATAAAAATAGAAAAATACATTTTTGAAATTTATTAAAGCAGTCCTATTGTTCACTTTTAAATTCTAATGTGACACAATGATGCTGCACCAATTAATAAAAAATTTTCTCTTAGCTAAAAATCGCGTATTTTCTCTTAAAAAATACAGTACCGGTTTCCCATTTTTAATATTTTTAACAAGCGTACCCTATAGAATATATAACCACAAAGGCTTGCATAAGAAAACGTGAAAAAATAACTTTACACGGTGTAGATCATTGTTTTCCAAACCTGTTCTCAGGACCCATTGACAGGCCAGGTTTGACAGATATCTGAAGCACAGCACAGGTGATATGATTTGCTGCTCAATGATTGCAGTTTTCAGTTTTCATTTTCACAAGGTGATCTGCAAAATCTGGCCTGGTTGAGGGTCCCCGAGGACAGGTTTGGGAAACACTGCTGTAGAGGATTGAAATTTTATTGAAAATTCCCATTTGCTTTTACATTTTTTGTTATGGCATTCTGGCAGGAAATGACGTATACATATAATGATATAAGGAGTCTGTCGTAAAAAGGATATATAATTTGCCTGGGTCATATAGTAATACATTACTTCAAATCGTGTTTAAACAGGATGAGCAAAAACAGGAAAAATTAGCTCAGCACACAGAAGTGAAATGGCTCAGCAGTGAAGGGATTAACAGAATAATAATAAAAAAATTAGTTTTAAAAGTCTTGCGGCTGCACTTGTTTATACTTTTGCATATGTTTGGAGCTGGTTGACAGGTTCTAGGCAGCAAGGAATCGACAAGCGTGCGTGCATGATGATCTGGATATATAATATATATATATTAGAAAGAGAAATTGTGAACTTCTGTTTCAATTCTTCTTGTTACCTGAACTAACAATGTTAATACCATCTGCTCATTAGTTTTGCTATATGGAAAGTAGAGATGTGCATTTGTTTCGTAAAAATTCGGCATTTGGAACGAAATTTGATAATTCGTATTCGGAAGTACTTCCGAATAACGAATCGATACGATACGAATTTGAAATGAAACAGTATATAGCGAATCTATTTCGTTTTACACTGTGTCATCATCATAAAAGAAAAATTAGAATAACTGATATCAACTATCGAATTTGAAATGAAGTATCAAATTGATATCAACTGTCGAATTTGAAATGAACCATCAAATTGATATCAACTATCGAATTGATGTATGATATATAACTTACAATACAAGTAATAGTCAGCAAAGGACTTTATGAAACAAATTAAATTTTGTTTCACTGTTTAATTTGACTCAAATACTAAATCTGTGACACAGCTTAAAATTTAACCCTAGCTTTTCTTTTAACAGCAAAATTTGTTTAATTGGGTTTTATGTAGTGATCCAAAATTCGAATTGATATCAACTATCAAATTGATATATGAAATTCGAATCGATTCGAAATTTCAAATCGATCCGAAATGAAACAGAATACGAAACAAAATTAGTTATGAAATTCCGAAAATGAAATGATTTAAAAACGTAACGAAACAAAACTAAACAAAACAATTTTTTCAGCCATGCACATCCCTAATTGAAAGAAAGCATGGGAAACTGCTCTTTGTTTATGGTCTTGACTTGTGCCGCTCACATTTATTTCCACATCAGAGCTTAAGACAAATGTTCTGGGCTAGTTCCTGTTATTAATGCACAATGGCCAAAGTGGCAGAAAATTGAACCAGTGCACTCCAAGAACCAAGACAGCATGCCTCCCATGCTTTCTTCTTCTATTGGACATCATGAACCAGTGATCCAAGGTTCTCTAGAGAGATGCGCTGCTGGTGAGAACAACATTGAAATACACAGAGCAGCAAGCTCCCCCTTCACATCTCTCTCTACATGTTTTATATGGATGGCAAGTTCACCGTCAGGCTGACATAGACTAGACAATAGGTCAGAATGACATGCATGCTATATTTATATGTCGTAGCATGTGGGCATATGATAGCAGTAAAAGTAACAGTGAGTTGTGAGATTAGTGGGATGCATTGTTGGGGGGGTATGATATTTTATACCACTCAACATAGGCAGGCATTTGATTATAAATTAAAGTATACTATGAATCACAGACCAATTCCAGCTGAGCCTGCAATAGGAAGCTACTGATGGAAAAATGTGCAGTGATGTCCTGTCACTGCTCGCGGCCAATTTGGTTATGATCACCAGCATATTATAAGCAGTGCACTTGCCTTTTCACCTCAACCTCCTGCATTTGGCTATATGGCAACCACAGAGAACTCTCCATGAGATAGGGTCTACACGATCTCAACAGTCCAGTTTAAGGACACTTGGAACTGTGCTGTCCTCTGCAACATTGGACCAGATGTGACAATTTGTTTTAAAATATTTTTTTAAAAATACAGGCTCAAGACTAGAATAATAAGTGGCATTGGAGTCACTTGTTATTCTCTACTTGCCTACAAAAGAGGACTTTTTATACAAAGCATAGTAAGCGTTAATTTGCAGTAGGGAGCCACAACAGCCAAACCACAAGCAAAGTTTGCGACTCTCTGGAATATGATGGGGCCATTAGGAATACCTTAAATCATTATAGTAGAGTAATTTTTTGCTATAGAATTGATTTGCATAATATCGAAGATAAAAAAAAGGATATCACATCACTTAAAATATTATCCACAGGACTGGAGGAAAGGAATATAAAAAATAGTTACCAATCTGTAAGTCTTCTGCAGAACAAATTAATTTTAATGATGAAGATGATGGCTCTGGAAATCATGTCGCTTGTACATATTATATGACTGTTTACAGACTGTACACATATTTATACTTATTACATTTGTTATACTTTATTTTAGATGGAACAGTCTGTTCTAACATTCTAGCTCTTATTTCAAGATGCGGTTGCTAAGAGCAATCAATTTTTTTTCTCTGCAAGACTCTTTGAATCATATTGTCAGGATAACATTTTATATCATAAAATATTAGTGTAAATAGCAAGAGCGAAAACTACTTATTGTCAATTTTTCTTTAAATAACCAATGGTTTATGATTTTGTGCATAATCTTAATTTAGGAAGTGGACATTTTAAACTACATTTAATGTAGTTTAGTTATCTAAAGCAAGAGTTGTATAATGTTTTGATACATTTAGGGCCATATTACATAGTTGGTGCTAACTTAACCAGAGCTGTTGTAAACTTCCCAGAGCCATTATAGCCTATGGAGGTTTTAAGTTTACAACAGCTCTGGTTAAGATAGCACCAACATTGTAATACTGCCATTAATGTATTATATATAATTTGTAAGTATAGTGCTGGGCTAATGTCACTGAACATCATAAGTGAAAGGAAGAACGATCTGTGACTTCACGAAATGAAGACGGCTTGATAATCAAAGTTACTAAGATCTTTCTGAAGCAGTTATTGAGATGATGAATACAAGAGTAGGCAAGAATAAAGTCTGCTTGTTCTCTACACTGAACATCCTGGACTAGACGCCAGCTATGTTCAAGTATTGGCTCAACAACATACTACATGTCATGAGCAAGCTGCCTCGGCATTTCTTCAATTGTTTATTTTGTATGTCATGTAAGTAAGGACTTAATCTTAATGATAGCATAGGCATAGTAATGAGGTGCAATCAGGGGACTTATTCCATGGCCCCAATTGATATTCCAGTTAAAATCACAATCCTTCATTGACTGTAAGAACAGAGGTGTGTTCAGTTCCTCAGCCGCTGCAAGTGCTAAGTTAGCAACTTGGCACTGAACGCGGTGCTGCAGTTCAGAGCTCGGCACTGCTAACTTAGTACTTGCAGCTCAGTAGAGAGGTGCTGCAGAGTAACGGAGCGTGACAGGGGAAAGATGGCCGCCTCCACGGAGCAAATAATACAATAAGGAAATGTTCAGTTTGAAGGTTTGGTGGATCCAAACACCAAATATTTATTGGAACATGGTAAAAAGTGGTAATAAAATGAACAACAGTGGATATTGCAGAAACTGCACCTTTCATTAAAGCAATCCTCTGCCCTTTTGCTTCAATATTCACAGCCAAAGTGTTCAGTGAGACTGCTGCAGCAACTGAACTGCTGCAATGGAGCAATTCAGCAGCTGCTGAGGAACTGAACGCACCTCCGGTTTCTGAGCATTAACACTTCCTATAGTTTGCGTATTAAGTGCAAATGTATTGGGAGCTGGACAATAAGCATTGCAATGTTGCTCGTTATTCTCAATTGCAGCTGGAGTTGAGTGATTTTGCATTTGCAAGATCACTTAACATTTAATAAAAATTACATTAAAAAAATCCAATACTCACCTAAGATCCCATGATGCAGAGGAGGTATAATATTAAACTTATATATATTATATTTATGTATTATGCAAAGGAAAGATTGATTGTTTAACATTTAAGCCACGATAACCTGCTACTATACACATTTTCCATTGCATTTTTAACAAGACTACAATTCAGTTTTACTGAAGTTTTAGAAAATGTTGGCAAGCCGGGAAAGAAACGAAGATAAGACCTGAGTAATTCAATCATTGGGATTTGAGCCATAACCTTAGTCAGCTTTCTTCACACATTGTACAGCCACATAATTGGTGTGACATTTCATTTATTCCTCTCTGTAAATTATCCCCAGCCAGAGATCCAATTGTTTACAGACGCGGCTGTTTTAGTATAATAAAGTAATAATGTTCATGTTTTAATAACAACCATATAGTGAGGTACTATGTAACCATTAAAGAAGTAATAAAAATGATACGTTTTTGCAGGGGATTAAAGGTACACAGTCATTTCGCTTCTGCTTGTGTTCATTTTGTTTTCTATATTATTAGGAATTGTACACAGTCACAGAATGATTTCTTTATCTTGAAAGTATGTTTGGACAATGGACAATCACAATTAGGGTTTATTCACTAATCGCTGTTGTCGCAACAATGATAAAATTTGTCAGTCCAGAAAGGGAGCGTCAAACAATGGCACACAAAGTTTAATTCACCAATCTTTGAATCTCCTTCTTTGAATTGCCTAAGTTTATCGTGGTTGCAACAAGGTTAAACCGCGGCAATTAGGGAGTAACCTCCAATGATTTATTTAAGGTGATAAAAAATTAATTTATTGCAGGAAAACGGTCAGCAACTCTGTCAATCTGTGGCTGTTAGTTTTGCAACTAGAGCAGAAAATATGTTACGATCCATTGCATCTAAAAATTCACCACAAATGGTCATCATTCAAGAATCACACCAATACAGTATGGAAGATTAATGTTAGTAATGCAGTATTAACATTTATTCTAGATTGTCTATTTTTGCCTTTTAATATTTATTTCCTGCCACAACATTTTACAAATATAATTAGTGAAGGAAGGCATAATGGCAATTCTGCTCCAAAGAATTTATTCACATTAATTATTCAGTCGTCAGTACAATAAAAGAGCACCCCTTAAACACTTGCAGGGTTATTCAGAGAGCGTGAAAAGCAGGGGAATGACTGGAGAATGAAAAATTCTAGGTCAAAATAGCCGATTTGGAAAGTGAGATGAAAGGGAGAATTTTTCTGATTTGGCTATTTTGACCTAGAATTTTTCATTCTCCTGTCATTCTCCAGTCATTCTCCTGTCATTCTCCTGTCATTCTCCTGTCATTCTCCTGTCATTCTCCCGTCATTCTCCCGTCATTCTCCTGTCATTCTCCTGCTTTTCTCCTGCTTTTCTCGCTCTCTGAATAACCCTGTTGATGTTTCTCCACAGTTGAAGATTAGTCATAAACTGAATCCACAATGAAACGAACATTTCAATATGTGAGTAATTTGTACGACTCATCTACTTTATGAGACAGGATAATTAATGTATGTGCTGAATCATATTGCAAATGAATATACTGCAAGTAGAAAGTAAGAAACATTAGATCAATACCTACAAAATGAAAACAAATACCCACTCAATTTTGGCTGTAAAAAAAGAAGATCCAAACCAATTCCAGAACTAAAGGGGTTAAATAAAGGGGTTCAGAGAGCACCAAAATGTCACTGACATTCCGGTGCTATTCTGTTTCGCCGCACTTCGGTGAGTTTGATTCGCTGACCCTGCAGTGAATTCAGCATTCAACGCAAGATCCCCGAAGCGAATCGACCCGCCAAATGCATCCGAAAAACTGCCTCAAAACCACCGATTCGAATCAGAAAAGCACCTCAAAACAACCGAAGGAATCGAAAAACCGTTGAATATATCTGATGTTCCGCTGAACAAACCACCAAATGTATCTGACGTTCCGCTGAACAAACCGCCAAATGTATCCGAGGTTCCGCCGAACAAACTGCCAAATGTATCTGTCTTTCCGCCGAACAAACCGCTGAATGTATCCAACAAACTGTCGAACCGAAATGAAAAAGGCCGACGAACAGCCGCCGATAAAAGCAGCAAGCCGCCGAATAGGGGTTAAAAGAAAAACGTATTTTTTAAAACGCCTTTTAAAAAGAACAAGTTCATGAAAATGCCTGGAAATAATATAAACCATATAAGGTCCTATGAATAGCAATAAAAGGGTCTGATACAGAATAAAAAAAAATGCCATATAAAAAATTGGAATTAAGAATTCTGCTGGAAAAAAATCCCGGAAAAAGAAATTCCTAAGAAATCCTAACAAATCAGAAGTCTCATAACCCAACAGGAAATGAGTTCCTTGAGTGTGCAATAAAACATAACATTTATTAGAATAAAATCGTATAATATCACCATTAAAAAATATCAGAGAGTACAATAGTCGTGCCATATTGAAGTATCCAGCATATAGTGCAGTGTATTGTGGAGAGGTTAGATTGCCTTCAAGTCTCCTTATGGGACTCTTATTTCACTCCACTTCCAACAAACACACTAACATAAACCCTTTTAATGGTAACATGCAACCTAATCTTGCTGGTAAATATATTTGCAGCAGTATATAATATCTGTCAATTGACAATTTAATTTGGCAATAATGGTTGCACTTATTTAAGAGGTGATAAGAATTGAGGAATTGTTTTGTGTTGAGAGACCACGCTGTGGTATAGAGGATTTTACTGCTGCAAATATATTTACCAGCAAGATTAGGTTGCATGTTACCCTTAAAAGGGTTTATGTTGGACGTAGGGTGAGATATACGAGTCCCATAACAAAGAGACTTGAAGGCAATCTAACCTCTCCACAATACAGCACTATATGCTGGATACTTCAATGTGGCGCGACTATTGTACTCTCTGATATTTTTTAGTGGTGATATTATATGGTTTTATTTAAATCTAATAAATGTTATGTTTTATTGCACACTCCAGGAACTCGTTTCCTGTTGGTTTATTAGACTTCTGCATCTCAAACAATTCAATTGTGTTTAATCACTCACACCTCAGGGTATTTCACTGACATGTTGATGCTGCTCGGTGTTCTCTGAATTTATAAACCATTCCATTACTTCTCTATAGGGAATTTCACTGCCAACAAGCTGCACTGTATTTCGCTGGCAATTCGCCAATATTTGGTGAAATGCCAGCTTTTTGAATAGCTGAATAGCCATGAAATTGCATCGTACAGGGAAAATTCGCCATTTGAGGAAATTTTGTGGCCAATTTGCTGCTCTCTGAATAACCCATTAAATGTTCACTTGCAAAAATGAGCACTATATTTATCCAAATAATCTCCATAGAACTTTATTCTCCGTTTAAACCAAATTAAGCAAACCACAAATGAAATATTCTCAAACAATTGTCTTGAAACTAAACCCATCATCTGGTTTCAGAGATCGAGTAGATCTGTTTAATGTCTTAAAATGTAAAAAATAACACATGCTTTCAACAGAATATATAGCACTTTAGTTTACAAACCCTAACAGGTCTATTCAAAGAAAGGTGAAAACCAGGAGAACGACTGGAGAAGTGAAAATTCTAGGTCAAAATAGCCAAACAAGAAAAATTCTCCCATTTATCTCCCTTTCCAAATCAGCTATTTGGTCTACATTGTTCTCCTGGTTTTCACCTTTCTCTGAATAGCCCTGTCAAAGATTTTGGACATTCAGGCAGCTCAAATTCAAAGTAATACACTATGCTGAAAACCGGGATTTTGTGTCTCCAAAATGTAACTTTTTTGCTCATAGTGTGGTGATGTTTTTCCATATTTGAATAATTATGTCACTAAGTTACTGTCAGAAGAAAGAGGTCTTGTGTAAATACCAGACAGCAAACCAGCTGAAAATGATGACTAAATACAGCTTGGACCCAAGTTTGCAAAGTGGCTTCATTTTAAAAAGGTAAACAATGTTATCCATGGAATCGTAGCTTAAATCTAAAACTCAATTTCTTTAAGAACTGACATAATTGCAGAAAACCTAAAATGATGTCATGTCCTAAGCAGACATCAGTATTCAACAACATAATTTCCCCTTTCTTATTTATAAGTGTTATATTATTAGTATTCGGGACCAGTGCATCCCCTACGTGCCGACGGGAGCCCCAACCAAATGAAATCACAGAAAAAGAGTTTTGTGGCCACTGTTGAAAGGTGAACATCTTGTTCACCTGGAATGTGGTTTAGTCTTGGGTAGGAAGATGCATGGGAATGAGCGGCAGGAACACACATGCTCACTCCTATCCCTCTCATCCAGCTACATATTCATGATGCACTTAGAAACCACAAAAGCATCTCTACCTTATTCAGCCATCCATACACTCATGCATGGATTGCTAGTCACTATTGTCTCACTCAGGCAGTCACACACGAAGCACACCATTCACTTATTTCCATCTTATGCGGTCATGTTCACTCCCATGCCACAAACCCACATTCCATACAAGAATTCAGAACCATACATATAACATTAATCCCGAAGACACAGACCTTACACATGTAACATATCTCTTGTGACTTGTTACAAATTAACTGTTTACAGGGTGCAGGCGGTAGGAGGTGGCAAATAAGGTGCACCTGTATACCCGAAAATCCTTGAATCGGTCTTTTTAGTTCAGTAAAGTACTCCTTATCTCTCTTCAACAATAGGGATATCATGTCTCTAAAACATTGGTCATATTCCAACTCAACTATTACGTTAAGGAGTAGGGCCATTATACTTTACAGCGCCACTCACTAATGTAAAGGCATGGCTTTACCAGCTACTTATTGTAACTTAATTGGACAGCCGAATGGTAACACCCTTAAATGGCGTTATTCTCTGCTTATATGGTATTCGGAAGTGACATTAGGTAATTTTGCTTCTGCTAGCTCACTGAACATATAAAAGCAATTGTTTTTTTTAAAAAAAAAATCCAACGCCTACACTGGCCATATGCAGAAGAACACTAATAACAAAAAGATTTCGGTGTCCTTCCCTGGCACGATCCCTCTTGCGTGAAGTCTGGCATGGTCATGCTTTTCTCCATAGATTCCAGCTCCTTAAGTAAATGTTATAATTACAATTAACCTTTAACTGCCCCATGTGTCATGAAGCCAGAGAAAAGTAATTTCTGTGTTCAAATTCTTTGTTCTATGTCTCAGAAAGACAAATACACAATAACAATTTTCGAAGATCGACAGCTTGCAACCTGAGGCATGAATTGTATAGTTATATTAAGTATAATAGACACATGACAGTGATCATTGTGTACCTGCATCCCTGGTTTGATGTCATCAGTCCGTGACCAAGAAACCAAGAAGTCTGAAGAATCTCCCATGAGACACCCTAATGCAGCAAACAAAATTGTTTTGTGAATCTCTGCAGATACGTTTTAATTATTCATAATTAATCTATATCGCTGCTTAATTGATTTGGTTACGAAAGTTTACACACAGGTATAAAAAATATATATCGAAAAATATTTGTGTTTTCATGTCTGTACGTATTTTGATTCACTTTGTAATCATAAAATAACTTTAAAACAATGTATAAAAGTTCATAAAAGCAGAAGACAAGAGTTTATGTTTCTTCAGAAGTGATGTCGGATTGTTGGCTTCTAAAAACGATCTAAGACGAAATTGAAGTAGCCTCTATGCCAACATCAAACCATAGCACTTGTGTTTTATTAAAACATATAAACTTAATAAACTCGAAATGCAAATGGTTAGAATCATTCCACATTTCAGAAGAAATAAAGGACAAATGGCACATTTGTTTATATATATTCTATGTCATTTCCTTTTATAACAGTCTTTTCAAATGTTATACGTTTAAAGTATACCTAATGATTTGATGGATATCTCACTAGCCATTTGTTTTTAAATACGGATTTAACAGTAAGAATTGGCTGTTTATTTTATTGATGTATCAATAAATTAATCAGTTTTGCTAAAACATTAACCATGTTTTTGTTAAGTATAAGCAAAAAGGTTATAATCACAGCCAAATAACAGAAATTATGCATTACAGAATATGTTAAGCGAGCTTCTTTCCAGATGGCCTCCTCTTTTGACATTGACTGTGGGGCTGTTTGCGACTTTCAGAAAGCCTACTATTATTGTAACTGCCAACTAGGTTTATTCAGCCTGGAAAGAATAGATTATATATGCCTGCAGCACTGCGAGAACAAGAGCGGCTCATTATTAGGTTTCAGTCCACATTACAAGAATACAACATTTAAAGCAGAAAAAATAAAATGCACATTTTACAGTATTATGTGAAAATAGCACTACATTTGCATTATACATAAACCGATATAATTAAATCAATACGGAGGCATTGTAAAATAAACAAAAACATTAATAAATTAAAGAAACACTGTATAACGCAAAAGGTTCAAATTAAAAATTATAATTTTAGATCAAAACACTTTAGCAGCTGTTTACTATAAATCACCTCTGGTTACAGAATACATTTGAAATGTATTATTTGAACATTTTGACACTGGAAGTATTATTTTTTCTCTATAGCTCCTTCAACAAAACAGCATAGAATGTAACCGGTACTGCAATTTGCCTTTGCTATAAATGAAGTTGAAAGGATACTTTATAGAACATAAAAATGACTCACCCATGTATGCATAATCTCTAGTTACATAACTACAGTGATAATTAAATGAAACAATACAGACACCCACTGATGAAGCTGACCACAGCGAAACACGTCTGCCGTGTGTTATTGTATTGTAAATTTTTAATAAAGTATTTTTAAACATAACCAGCGACTGCCTGTCCTGTTTTAGTGGATGAATCACCACCACTATCACCACTGAGGATCATTTCAACCAAGAAGGGAGTCCGGTGCCCCTTGGAATCACCAGTTGCTTGAGATTGGGTGCCTCTTGAACAAGAGGCACCAGTAAATGTAAGTATACATTTTATATTCTACTATAACCATTTATTTAAATGGTCTGCACCCCTTGGAGTAAAGACCTAATTTTCCAGTGTAAATACTGAAATTTGGATGAATTGATCACCAGTGCGAGCGCTGATAGCCACTACACCCTAAAATACAGAATGGACAATTGTTCAAATGTTTTCGTTGAGTGTACCGCTAGAGCTGTACAACAGAACGGCTCGAGCATGGTGATTAATGTTTTCAGGGCATATTCCATTCGAGATGCAAGCTCAGCTTGCACCTTGAATGTTAAGCCATTTTACTATACTTTAACATCTCCTATACCAAATATGGGAAATGCTAATGCGCCGGTAACAAATGAGGAACAAGCTATTCCAACCAATTCGTTCTCCGTCTGAGTCTGACAATATTCTGAAAGGAAGAATGTCTTTCAAAGGCTGCTGCTAAGTTAAGGGTGGTGCTGCACTTCTGCACAATCACTTAACGCATTAATCTGACACCCCCAAAAATCCTATACCCACCTTAGATCCCTTGGTACAGAGAATTAGACAATCGACCGCCTCGTCACCCCACAGGCAGATGAATACAAATAATTTCAAATGCTCCTCTGCATATTGTTCCGCTGTCCTGGCCAGATCTCACTCATATGAGCTCGCGACTGCCTCCATGGAGTCCTACAGACTCCTGGAGCTGATAACAACACGGCGCTTCGCACCCTGGTGTTAAATGACAGACACCAATGGAAAATGGCTGGCGCTAGACATGTGCACAGCACAAAATTTTGTTTTGGACGAATGGATTAGTCCTAAAACGCAATTTATTTAGTGGCTAAAGAAATTCGTTTTCAGTTCTTTAGTATGAAAACGAATTTCATTCATCCGAAAACCAGCGGATACAATTAATATCGTAGTGGTGGCTCCTCAGGAGGGCTGAGATCGCTGCTTGTTACAGTATCTCTCACTCTCAGCACAATGTGTCAGGCAAAGCTGTTACAGTAACTGCTGCTCATCACAGCCCTCAGAGTTTCAGTAAAACTAGTAAATAATATTTTTTATATGTAAGAAGTTATAACAATATTATTTCCTTGTTTTACTGAAACTCTGAGCGCTGTGATGAGCAGCAGTCAGTTACTATAACAACTGAGCCTGATACATTGTACTGAGAGATAAGGTAACAAGCAGCCGATCTCAGCGCTAACAGCCACTGGATTTTATGGGCTCAAAAAAAATAAAATGCTCTTCTCTATATAATGTATAGAACATCCTCCTGCATTTTTAATACCCCTCTCTGTATAATGTATAGAACGTCCTCCTGCATTAATACCCCTCTCTGTATAATGTATAGAACATCCTCTTGCATTAATTAATACCCCTCTCTGTATAATGTATAGAACATCCTCCTGAATTAATTAATGTCCCTCTCTGTATAGAACATCCTCCTCAATTTATACCCCCCTCTGTATATATTAATGCGCTCCTCATTTTTGGTCTCCTTCACTCATCAATGTAATATTACAAAAAGAACTGAAACTAAAATGTAATGCATTTTCCTTTCGTTTCTTTCTTTTTTTGGACTGAGCAGTTTTGTATCTCTTTAGTCATACAAAAACTAAACTATCCCAAAATTTGGACGAAATCGTTTTAGTACTAAAACAAATGCACATGTCTAGCTGACGCTAAGGTTTGCTTTTCCATTCGCGCATGACATTTAACACCAACCTCCTAATAGGGCCCGATGTCTTAAGTCCGTTATTTGAATAAAATTTACTGCTGTTTGTTCAACCCACAATTGTGTATTTATATGCATGGAAAATGCAGGTAACAAGATTTTTTTGTTTGTTTAGGGGCTATTCTGAAAATTGTTATCTGCGCCATGATAGAAATTAAATAAATATATATATATTTATATTCAACAGTGGAATAATTTTTGAAATAAAAATATTAGTATTGAACCTATACAAGACATCACTTTGATCAGGATTTATTTATTTTACTCATTATAAAAAGTTACCTGAAAATATTATTTGAGGTACTTGCAAGATACCTGCTTCAAACCATACCATATCTACCCACGCAGCAGAATATGGGCATTTTTTTGGCAAGCTTAAGCCATATTAGTCAGACTTTTATAACACCTTTTGTTTGATGATATCAGCTCCTTGTACCCACACCCCCAACTCTAACCTTCAGACCTTCGCCCGAGCTGCCTCATTTTATGGAACTCAGCCCCCGTAACATTAGACTTTCCCCGTCTCTCCAGTCCTTCAAGAAGTCTCTGAAAACACATTACTTTAGAGAAGCCTATTGGCTCACTCCATGATTCCCCAACTGTACATTTCTTGCACCATCTTCCCACTCAGCCCACATGCTCTCCACAACTTCAGGTCCTCTATTTACCCTCACCTAGTGTGTCATCCCTCTCCTCTTAGATTGTAAGCTCTCAAGCAGGGTCCTCTCTCCTACTGTTCTATGTGTTTAACTTGTATGTATATTTGTTATTCTGTCTCACCCATTGTACAGCACTATGGAACTTGTTAGAGCTTTACAAATACCTGTAACTGTTGGGGCGGATTGGCTGTTATGTGATTGTTTTTGATAAAAAAATCAGAAAATGTCAGCAAATCAGGAAAATGAGGAATGCTGGTAGTACTGAAATGTTAGGATGCAAACAAGTAATGAAACAAATGATTAATATTGGCTAGGAAACGTCATCGCTAAATAACACAAAGACACATTTCTGCCCTTTGAAGGTTTTCGGGTGAGAAATATTCTGTGAGGTTGAATATTAAAGGAGTTGAAGCCAAAACTTTGATAACCAAAGCTTTTTTCTATTTCCTTGTTACCTGTAATTTTGGCATGTTTTTCTTCATATTATTTACACATTGAAATTTATGTACCCAACTTGACATCTGCCAATGGCTTAAGACTCTACCTGGATTCATACAAGCTTATTCAGAGAGCGGTGAAAAGCAGGAGAATGACTGGAGAATGGAAAATTCTAGGTCAAAATAGCCGATTTGGAAAGTGAGATGAATGGGAGAATTTTTTTGGTTTGGCTATTTTGACCTAGAATTTTCCATTTTCCAGTCATTCTCCTGTTTTTCACCGCTCTCTGAATAACCCTGATCATTATGGATTTGTTATACGCCCTTAGGTAGTTGACGGATTTATTGCCCATTGTCTCCTACCTAGGATGAAATTATGCTCAGACTTGCTCATTGTGCCCATTTCTCACAAAAAATGGTATTTGCTATGAGCAGAAAATCCTCATCTTGTTATTTATGTTCCGACACAGACCCTAATCTAGATCATTGTTTTTGCAGCTGCTCAATTATCCAGTCCTTTTAGGAGGAAGTTTGAATTTACCCCATTTTTAAATGAATACTACTTCTCCCTTTGGGGATGGAATTCCTTATTTTAGGACTCCCGTCAGCTTTGCATTTGACTAATTGTCAGGGTGTACGAGGAGAATGAGCCCAGTTTGCAGTAATACAAAGGAGAAGCCTTATTAGTATTAGAAGTTTATTAAATCGAATAACAAGGCAGGCAAATAATAATGACAGGAGCAATACAAAGTGTAAAAGATTAATTTCATATTTACCAAAACATGCAACCCAGAAGATTTCTGTATTCCTCATGTAAGGCGTGGAAAGAGCAGCGCAGCACTAGCTAGCTAGGGAGAGCAGTAAAGACAAACACACTAGGGTGTATAATAAAAAACGTTTTCAATTTGATGGTCTGTGCATTTGGCTTATATAACATATATACAACGGAGTAACAATGACCAGCCAATGTACAGATATATTTCCACTTCAGAGTTAACCAGCGCGTTCAGCCCAGAAGCATTTTTTTTTTACCATATATGGTTTACATTTAACTTTTAGAGGTATACATAAACATTCATTATGTCCAGCATCACGTGTCGTACTATGGTCAAAGAAAGGGGGAGGAGGGACTTTCAAAGTCATGTCATCCCACATTCCTGAGACTTTCTACAGCAAAATAGTCTGCAGTTACATTTATTTAAGAAAAGGGCTTATTAACGAGGTGGTATATTTGGATAACTTTTTATATGTATAGGACAAGGAAATTATTAATTATCACCAGGGAGGAACAGGTATAAACAAAAGAAATAAGGGAACACTGGGGAGAACCGGGGTGAGACTGAGGCACAAGCGGGTAAACGGAATAGGAAGAGGGCTGGACAGAGGGGAGACAGGAAGAGGGCTGGACACAGGCAAGGATGGGCAAGGGAGAGACCGGTGAAGATGGGCACGGATACTGGCTTGAACGGAAGCTGGTAGTAGTAGGTATGGAGGCTGATAGACGGCACAAAGTCTTGTAGGAGGCAAGAATTGCCAAAAGGCACAGCAGGAAGAGTGGAGGCAGGACTGGCACAGCGTAGGCAGGATTTGCACTGCAAGAACAGCGTAGGCAGGACTGGTACAGCAGGAACAATGGGAGAAATGGAGATGAGAGGACAGGTTGGAGACTCTGGACACTAGGTAGAGCGGGATCTTCAGGATGCACCACTCATGGGGATTGCTCACACAATGCTGAAGCCAAGTCCTGGGGGCATGAATCCCTTTTAAAGGAAGTCTGATCTGCAAGGTAGGTGCACCTGGCTTCTCAGTGGATGGTAACACCAGTGGTGGAATCATAGAAACCCAGAGTGGAGTATAGAACTTGAAAGGCAAACATTGAGAATGGGATCAAGGCTGCTGTTGTCACATCCCACACTGTCTTCTTACCCCAGCGCCCGGTAGCGTCATCCCTGCTGCCCGCTGGCTGGGCGCCGAGTGATGTACAGTCACTCGCGGTCACGTGGTAAGGCTGGGTGCGAAGTGAGGCATGAGGACACTTCGCCCGCCGAGTTCAAAACCACTCCGATGAAACCTGCTCGTTGCCCTGATGTGGTTTTCACTCCTCTCAGTGCTCCTTCTGATATTACGGTGTATCGACCACAGCTTGTTTGACTCTTCTCTCCTGGCTCTTTAACGCTTGGCATCCCATTTACTACCCGGTCTGGTATACGACCTCTGGTACCTGGCTGACTATCTCTCTGGCTATACAACCCCTGGCGTTTCTGAGGACCCTCTCTGACATATGACCCTGGCATCACCGAGAACCCGCTCTGGTATATGACCCCTAGCATCACTGAGAACTCGCTCTGGTATGTGACCCCTGGAATCACTGAGAACCCACTCTGGTATATGACCCCTGGCATTAATGATAACGCGCTCTGGTATATTACCTTAGGCATTTCGATTGTGTATTAACCTCTGTTGTGTTGTTCTGGCTGCGTACTCCTCCGATTCTGTTCTAGGTAGATGTGATTACCATTCAAAGGATCGGAAGTATAGGATAGTTGTGCTGCATACAGGGACCAGTATTATAGTTATTCTGGAGGAACGTGACAGTTGTCAAAGTTCAGATGGTAGCAGTACAAGCTCAGGCACCTACGTGTCCCTTGGCCCCATACCCGACATTAATGAGGCTTTTTGTCTATAGTTATGGGCTGCAAAACTATTCTATAGGTGTGGAGCCAATCCTCACTGCCTCCATTGTCACTTTTTCATTTTACACCACCTCTTGGGCCAAATTACAATGTTAACGCTAAAATGGAGACGCTAATGGGTAAAAGCTGCGCCTGCAGGTTTCTCCATAGCATCCACATTTTAGCGTTAGATTCTGGAGCTGGTGCTACTTTAGCACCATGCCCCGGAATGAAGCACTACGCTCGGTAATACTCGTGGAAGTGCTTCCTCACCACAAGTAGCACCTCCTGCAGTCCATAGGACTCCATGGAGGGTTGCGCTGCCGAGCTGCGAGCACAGCATGATCTCGCTCTCACAAGATCGTGCAGCACCACAGAGTGATCGCGAAGGGAGACTGGGGATTATTGCTACCACTCTCCTCCCGGCGGCAAGAAGCGGCAGATCGGGCAATCGTTCGCGCCACGGGAGGAGAGAATGAGAGGTGAGTATCGGATTTATTGGGGGGGTTAGGGGGGATGCTAAATGATTCTGCAAAAGCATGTGTTTCACAAGTAAGGTAATCAGTAACACTTGGGGGGGAAGCAGGAAGGACCTAGAGAATCTCGGGTGATCTGAAGATGGTGTCACTCAAAGTGGGATCTGAGGCAAGTACAGATGTGATATGTAATGTAATACATAATAGAGCGAAGGGATAAACATGGCAGAATGGGGTATGGTAGGAAAAGTTGTATTGATATATAGGTTCACTGTAAGTTTAGCTTTCCTTGCCAGATCAGCTACTACAACCAGAAATGATTGCTTCCATACAAAAGATCCACATACATTGTTACGCATGACAGATTTGCATTAGGATTTGAGAAAATAAACTCAATTATTGTTAATAAGCTGCACATTCACTACATAACCAATGACAATATTTTTCCACCTCTAATTTTCAGTGGAGTTACTGGAATTTAGTTCATAAAATTATACTGGCCAAAAAGAACTGAGTACTGTACTGGCAATTTAAGGATAGAAAATAATTTGCATTCAATTCAGAAGTACTGTATATTGTTTAAAAGTGTTACATATGAACTTTATATATAGAAAGAATAAATGAAAAATGTAATATCAGAAGTTCAACATGTTTTATTGCATCATCATCTGCAAACGAGGAATAGCCAAAAAATCATTCTAGAATAGGAATAATGAAAAATTGATTTACTCTTCTTTGTCACTAGTCATTAAAACATGACAAAAGATCATAAAGCTTACAATCAAGCAGTTTGAAAATATGCACATTGCAAACTGGATCTATGTTCAGTCAATGATTACAACCAAATGTGGCTTTCTTCTTCTATCAGGAGCAGCTGTATGAATGTGTAATGAGTCCCTACTCCAAAAAAGGTACATTAGTCCATCTGTGCTCACGCTGGATGGGTTATGAAAGCTGTAAGAATGATTGAATTTCAAAGTCTGTATGACACCATGGTGTAACAGCCACAGAGTACACTTCCGTGTATAGGGGAAATACATCAAGAGAATATATGGGAAAAACATTGTTGATGTATGTACATGTTGCCTTCAATAGCTGCCATATTAAAAAGAGGATTTTGGTAGTTATTCAAACACTGTTATGATTAATGTAATGACCATATAAAGTACATTGTAAGAATAAAAAAACATAATAATGCTTCCATAGCTAAAAATGAAACATTGTTTATCCCCTTCACTACCAAGTGATTTTTAAAAAAAAACACTCTCAGGAACTAGTGTATTTTTCTTTTTAAAAATAATTTTTAATTAATTACACAGCAGGAAATATTTGGGAATATTCCCAATATATTTATTACTGTAATATCTGGCAGATATGATCATCTAGAAGGAAACTAAAATCCAGAAATATTGAACACTAGAAAAAAATAATTGATGAATGCAATGCGAATAGGTATCTTGCAGCCATTACAAGTAATGTGGTAGTGCAATGAATCCCCAAAACAGTACACTAAAAAGAAGTATTGAACACAATGCACACATACAAAGCGCAATACATACCCTCAAAGTATTCCTTATTTTTCTTAATAGAATATACAGTGCATCATTATTTAAAACCAAAACCAATATATGAAAAAACTAGTGCCAATAGTGCCACCAGACTAGGTATAAATTAAATGTAAACTATACACAGTGCACACGTACAAAACGCAATATATACCCTAAAAATATTCCTTAATATTCTTAATAAAATTTACAGTGTATTATTAATAAAAACTAAAATCTATATATGTAAAAAACTGGAAAAATAGTGCAGCAAGAGAAGATATAAAATATGAATGAAATATATAGTGCAAAATTTATTTATTTATTTATTTATTTTATTTATAAAGGATTTTACCAGGAAGGATACATTGAGATTTCTCTTGTTTTCAAGTATGTCCTGGGTTCAAGAGCATTAAAATTTTACAGTTGTTACAGAAATACAAAGTAATAAATGCAAAATATTAAAAACAAAACATAAATATACAGATTAACACGGAAAATAAATATGTAAGTAATATAGTTACTATGTTACATATTTACAGGTGCATTCTGTACCGAGGTATGCTAGTAAGGAGCTCGAGTGACTTTAGACTGGGGGAAGATTTGATGGCGTCTGGGAGGTTATTCCATAATTGTGGTGCTCTGTAGGAAAAGGAGGATCGAGACACTTTCTTTTTGTATTGTGGTATTGCAAGTAAGGTGCTGGTCCTGGATCGGAGGTTATAGGATGAGGGAACTGCTGAGGGAAGCAGACTATTTAGGTAGGGTGGCAGCTTCCCAGAGAAGCTCTTAAACACCAGGTTAGAAAGGTGAAGGGTGCGTCTAGATTCCAGCGACGGACAGTTTAGTTCTTTTAACATGTCACAATGGTGGGTCATGTAGTTACATTGTAGCACAAAGCGGCAGAATGAGTTATACAATGTAGTAAGTTTCTGGAGGTGTGTTTGCGGGGCAGCTGCATACACTACATCTCCGTATTCAATAGCCGGCATAAGCATTTGTTGTACAATCTGCTTTCGTACCGCGGGGCTCAGGCAGGATTTGTTTCTGTACAGGGCACCTAGTTTGGGGTAAAGTTTGGATGAGAGTTTTTCTATGTGGGGGCCAAAGGATAGATTTGGTCTAACCACATACCTAGATATTTGAGAGAAGTGACTGTGGTCAGCGTGCAATTTGATTTTGTCCTGACATGTAGATGGGGATTTTGCAGTTTATGTAGTTTAGGTGCTGTTCCGAAAGAGCATTGCAGAGATAAACTGGGGAAACTGAGGAAAATGTGTGGATGATACACATGGAATGAATACTTAAAGAGATATGCAAGTCTAGAATAAAAAAATTAAATTGACATCTAATTATTTTTATACCTATAGACAAACTAGAATAAATCAAGAAAAGTTTTAAAAATGTGCGTTTTTTTTCTTGTTTTAAAATCTGTCATTACATCTCCTTTGGCCCAGCCCCTCAGCTAGGGGTGTTTCTTCAGCTCCCACTTCCTGAATATTCCCCGCCTCTTTCCACCCCGTACCCCACCTATCAAAGCTTCACATGAACTCGTACAAGCTGTGCACGTGAAACCCTGTGCGTGCTCAGAACCTCAGCTAATATTCAGTTCCTCAGTTTCCCCAGTTTATCTCTGCAACTATGAAAGCAACACACACACTCAAGATCGCTCACACACTCACTCACCAGCTGACTTGCTCACAATCTCATGCTCACTCAGACTCACTCAACCGCTGACACGCTCGCTTGCGCTCTTTCATGATTTACATACTCAATGTCTCAAACTCCCTCACACAGTCACGCACTATCACATACTTTCTTGTGCTGTCTCTTGAGCGCGCACTCTCTTACTGCACTTTTTCTTGTGTTTTCTCTACTTTATCTTGCAGTTTTTCTCTCGTTACCATCTCTTGCTGTGTGTAATGTATTGTGTTTTCCCTATGTTTCTTTTTGTGTCATCCTGACCACCGTAGCTAGTCTGCTTGAGCCCTCCCTCCTGTTATGTTTGTGTGCAGTAACAGAACAAACAGGAAATAGAGCAGGAGCTCAGCTCAGTTGTGAAGCTCTGTGTCTGTCACATTATTTTACATGGTGTCAGAAGTCTGTCTGGAACAGATCTCACGCTTAGTATGGCATTATTGCAATTTGAGCACCCTAAGATTGATTGGGTTGCTCTGGACTTGTACCAAGAGTTTGATGGATTTCGAAGCCACGGCACATTCGTGTGTGACGATCCATTCTCAGAACAAACACCTGTTATGTCTCGACCTTGCCCCCTGGTGGTGAAGGGTCTCCATGTCTGTATTCCCCTGTGATGTGTTTGGCTGTGTTGTCTGGGGTCACATGGCCCAATCACACAGGCCCACTCCCTATTTATATCCCAGCAACACAAAGCCTCATTGACGGTTTGTGGAGTTTAATGGTGGTTGTGTCCTGGTTTTACCCAGTGTCCCTGCAAAGCATTCTTGTCCTAGTGTATTCTGGTTTTGATCTTGGCTGTGTTTCCTGACGATCCTTTTCTGCTTACTCCTGGTACTCTGTATGCTGATCTGTTGCCAACCTTGCCTGAATGACCATTCTTAAATGTTTCATGTATTTTGTTTGTCTTAGTCTGGTATATTCTCTGAGTCCATTACAAGGACCTCCTCAGTACAAGATGTTTTGTCTGTTTTGTTAATCCCTTGCCCTTCTTATTCATATTGATCGGTTTATTCTTTGTGAGGGTTTCTTAGAAGTATTCCCAGCATAGGGATCCCTTTAGTTTTCTCCTGGCCCTCCTGTTCCATCTGTCTCTGGTTCCTGTATCGTCCTGAAGTGGAGTTCAGTTCAGTTCAGTTACTGTTTCGCCAAGTCTGTCAGTTTGTTGACTGCCCTGCAGCCTGCACAATTCATCTACTGTCATACATTGTTTGTGTTTCTGAGCGTGTCCTGGGTTATCTGTCTGTCTTGAAACCTTCGGAGCTTAGTGGCAATTCAGTCCTGCTTTTGTGCTCCTTGGTTTTGGAGAAACAAGTCTGTTTTATTGATCTGTCCAGTGTCCAGTCAGTAGCTCACTTGCCTTAAGGGCTACACTCCATGTTCCAAGCCACCACGATGGCCCAAGAGGGGGCCAACCATTACAACACCGAAGCAGCGTGCAGGTTGGTTGGGTACGTGGATTGGGGAGCAGGGCAGAGAAATATATAAAACGCTTCTCTGGGGAGAAGGTGAGAAGGATGATCCATCTAAAGTACTGGATAAATTTGCCAGCTATATAAGGCCAAGAAAAAATAAGAGAATAGCCAGACAACGCTTTAAACTAAGAAAACAAGGAGTCACTGAGGGTTTTGATCAGTTTGTGAAGGATTTAAGACTCATGCTAATAGATTGCGATTATGCTGATATGTTAATCGATGCAATAATCGCTGGAGCCAGAGAAAAGTGCATCCAAAAGAGACTCTAAGGCTAGGGTCAAACGAACACATTATTCGCAGCGACCGTCAAAAAGTGCGTCCGAACGCATTGCCGTATTTTTTCACGGAATGCGCAAAAACAGTCATACGTTGCGCATTTACGTGCGTGTTTTTTTACGGATCGTCAATTAAACACTTTTTGCGTCTGGACGTTATGTTGGCCAGACATGAGCAGCGTCTGACATCTAACCACGCACACTCTCCGCTAGCGGATGCAGCGCGCTCTGTACGTCAGTACTAGCGGTTCTGCGTTCTCGAAAAAATGCGTTCATTTTCCACTTGCGTTGCGCGGCCGGACTTTCGTGCGGCCGTATTCGTATATTGGCCGTCATTTGCTGCTACTGCGGCCGTGATTAAGTGCGCCTAAACGCACGTTAAAAATGCGCTAGTCTGACCCCAGCCTTAGACAAAGGGGAAGATCTAACACTACCAAAAGCAATTGAAATCGCTCAACAGTTTGAACTGTCACAGAAGCAAATTAAAATAGTCAGAGAAGAAGTATCTCAGGTGCAAGCAATAAAGGTGAATACATAATTCCAAACTGCAAATAAAAAAAGCCTATCTACAAAATCAGACTAAATTTGTGCAGAAAGACAAGTATACTAATCGAACATACAATTGTTTAAGTTGTGGCAGAGATCCACAGCATAAGTGGAACCAAGGAAAATGTCCAGCAAAAGGTTCTGTCTGCTCGTACTGTCACAAATTAAACCACTGGGTGGCAGTATGTCGCAAAAGGTCAGTATACACGGATAGTATGCAGCAGCAACCAGAAACAGAGGATGAGGAGGTGCTGAACATAAATCTCACACGAACGGATGAGCACGATGATTACAAGTGGACAGCAGACATTGAAATCCTGTCTCGACAAGTACCATTCAGAATTGATACTGGTGCAATGTGTAACATATTGACTTTAAGTAATTATCAGGCACTTCTGCATGAGGGTGAGCTTAAGCGCTCTAATCGGTGCTAAAGTCCTACTCCAACCACAAGCTGAAGCCAATAGCTGCAGTTGACTTTCCGACTAAATTCAAGAATACAGAGTTACCAGCAGAATTTGAGATTGTGGACATAATGCAAGAAAATGTGCTCAGTGGTGCAACAGCGGAAGCCTTAGGCTTAGTGATGCGGCTCAATGCACTGCTGCCCGCTACGAAAAACAACACAACACACTCTGTGCCAGTTGGGCTAGATGATTATCCAGAGCTGACTCGCACTACTGGAACCTTGCCAGGCAAGTACCCAATCAAAATTGATCCTGAAGCACAAGGTGTGGCTCATCCTGTCCGTCGTCAACCAGCTGCACTGCGAAAGAAAATACTAGAAAAACTACAAGAGATGGTCAAAGATGGCTACATCACTAAAGTTACCCAACCGAGTGGGTGAGTTCTATGGTGGCAGCTGTGCGTAATGGCAAGATAAGGATCTGTATTGACTCGAGCGACTTAAATAAAGTCATTAAGAGGGAACATTACCCAATGCGCACCATCGAGGAGGTAGTCTAGTCTCTACAATACCTGGTGCTAAAGTTTTCTCAGTTTTGGATGCAAAATCTGGCTTCCTACAAATAGAACTGGATGAATCATGATAATTTCTGACAACCTAAAACACACCCATTGGCAGATTTAGGTGGCTTAGGCTTCCTTTTGGCCTAAAGTGTGCACCCGAAATATTCCAGAGAATTATGGATGAAATGCTTGAGGGCATTAGCGGTGCCATCAGTGTCATGGATGACATTCTCATTGCAGCTCCTTCAGTAACGGAACACGATGAGATCTCCACAAGGTAATTCAGAGAGCCACAAGCTATAACCTGAGTCTCAACTTTGATAAATGCCACGTCAAGCAATCGTCCGTGTCCTATGTAGGACACCTGATAAGAGCAGATGGCCTGAAAGCAGACCCTGCGAAAATAGAGACTGTGAAATCCATGTCAGCACCAAAAGACAAGGATGGTGTTCGTCGCTTCCTAGGGTTTCCAACCTACCTCTCGAAATTTCTGCCCAACCTCAGTGAGGAAGACGCATCTCTCAGACAGCTTCTGAAAACGGATGTGGAATTTGTGTGGCAACCAGCACAAGAACAAGCCTTTGACAGACTCAAGGAC
Organism: Leptobrachium leishanense; assembly: GCA_009667805.1. NCBI lineage: Eukaryota > Metazoa > Chordata > Amphibia > Anura > Megophryidae > Leptobrachium > Leptobrachium leishanense. The sequence goes on along the minus strand of CM019067.1, from coordinate 120,892,779 downwards.
CTGTGCACTAAATCTCCTGTGCTACAATTTTTTGATCCATCCAAGCCTGTCTAAATTTTCTGCGATGCCAGCAGCAACGGCCTCGGTGCTGTATTATTGCTGGACGGTCACCCCCGTTGCCTTTTCGTCTAGGTCGCTAAACAGACACAAAAAAGCGTTACACGCAAATCGAGAAGCAGACACTGTCAATTGTTCACGCATATATCAAGTTTCATAATTACATATTTGGAAACCACGTTACTGTGTACAATGACCATAAACCTCTGGAGGATATTTTTAGGAAGCCATTGCTCTCTACTCCCATGCGCATTCAGAGGATTCGCCTACGCTTGCAGTGGTATGATCTCACCGTTAAGTACAGGCGAGGCAAAGATATGGAACGGCCTGATATACTGTCAAGAGCTCAGTTACCTGTATACAAGCCTGAGATGGAAGGCTTAGAGTGCGTCTCCATGCTTAACTTTGTTTCAATCAGTGAACAGAAATATTCAGAGCTCCAGAACTGCACAAAGAGCTCAGCTGTCTTCAACGGACAATCCAACAAGGCTGGCCAGACCACAGGCATGATCTGCCGAATGAAATACAACCATACTGGGACTCACGAAGCCAGCTTGTTGTCTCCGATGGTGTTGTGTACAAAGGCCTGCATATAGTGGTACCCCCTTCTATGCAAGCGCACATGTTGAAGCTCATACATCAGTCCCACTTGGGAATAGTGAAGAGCAAGCAGAGAGCCCGTGAGGTTCTATACTGGCCAGGTATGAGTTCTGTAATTGAACAAATGGTGAAGAACTGCAGCAAGTGTGCAGACTTCCAGAATAAACTGCCGAGACAACCACTTCAGCCTACAGAAACGCCCGATCTTCCCTTTGAAGAAGTAGCCTCAGACCTGTTTGAGTTCGAAGGGACCCATTACATTCTGCTGGTGGATTACTACTCGAAGTTCATTAAAGTGGACATGCTGAAAGATCTACATTGCCGCACTGTTCTAGAAAAGCTGAAGGCTCAATTCAGCAGGCATGGGATCCCTGTCATCCTCCAAACAGACAATGGTCCGCAATATGCAGCAGAGGAATTTAAGATTTTCTGCCAAAGGTATTGAATTACTCACAAAATGTCATCACCCTACACACCACATTCCATTGGTGAAGCAGGGCGTGCAGTCCAGACTATGAAAAAACTTTGGGCCAAAGTGCCAGACAAACACCTTGCTCTGCTTGACCACAGAACAACACCACTGGATTCTGTAGGCTTTTCGCCTGCTGAACTGCTGATGGACAGGCGGCCCCGCAACTGCCTGCCTACTGCTCATCTGCTGCTCGCACCTGCTGCTTATGATCCCGTCAAACTGCGCCTAGACAGAAACAAATGCATTCAGAAGTTGTACTATGACCGCAAAAGAGCAAGTGGCCCTCGTGTTGAATTGAAGCAAGTGGCCCTCGTGTTGAATTGAAGCCTGGAGATGAAGTTAGGATGCAGCCGCATCCAGGCAGTAACAAATGGTCACCTGGAGTAGTAGTGAGGTTTCACAATGCCCCAAGATCCTATATTGTAAACTGTGGGAATAGAGAATACTGTCGCAACATCCAGCATCTTCGTAAGAGCACACCAGCTGCTAATGACTCCCGTCACAGACTTGTCGGTGATCATTGGGCAGAGTCGTTGGAACCAGTGAGTGCTGAAGAGCCCGAGTCTGTGGATCATGCTAGCTCTCCACAAGAATCTGCTCCAGCAATACAACCTGCTGAGGAAATGCTGCCAACCGGGCAGTACACCACCAGACTTGGCAGAGTCGTGAAGCCTCAGACAGGCTTTGCTTGTAGTCAGAGACATGCGCGGCGACAGCGCTTTGTGAAAGCAGTTTCCTTTCCTTTCACCTTTCCTTTCCAGTTACACATGTTTATGTTCAATTGTTGACTGTTCTTAATAATATGTCATCGAATGATTCTCATCTGAAGTGTGCTAATCTTTTCTTTTTTAGGCATGCAAGTTTTTATGTAAATTGCAAAGTTTAAAGAAATAGCAACGATTAATATTTGCGATATTTAAAGTGACTATGCTAACGTAGGGTTTATTTTATACTTAGGAAGGGAGATGTAATGTATTGTGTTTTGCCTATGTTTCTGTTTATGTCATCCTGACCACCGTAGCTAGTCTGCTTGAGCCCTCCCTCCTGTTATGTTTGTATGCAGTAACAGAACAAACAGGAAATCGAGCAGCTCAGCTCAGTTGTGAAGCTCTGTGTCTGTCACATTATTTTACACTGTGTCTCTGTGCTTTTTTTGCTGTACCTCTCTCTGCTGTCTCTTTTTCTCCCTGTGTGTGTATTGATTTCTTTCCTTCCCTGTCTCTGTAGTAACTGGGAGTAAAATAGTTGAAGATTGGAATGGCACTCAGCCCCGCCCTCCCCGCAGCTCAGTGTTGGAGGGAGGTGGAGCAACTCAGTCGCACATGCTAAGTGCGTTTTTATCTATACCTAAGTATACACACTGATTGGTTATCTCAAAGTGCCTCCTGGGGTGGGCTTGGAAAAAGCCAAGAAAGAAAATCAGGTAAATATGAAAAAAATTAATTCATATTTACTTGCTTTTTATGCCTCCCGAATGACACTAGTGACTCATTCAAAAGCTATTGCACATTTTTAAAAGCACACTAGCAAAGCATGCATGTCCCTTTAAGTGGGTAATCTTTCTTTGGTGAATCTACAATAATTACATGAAAGAATCCTCAAAAGAAAAAAATATATAAAATGTACAAGTCTGTGAAAAAAATATAGAAAAAAAGGTGCTATGGACCCACTCACATTTATGGAGCCCAAAACAAGTGTCTCCCCTTCATCACACTGTTTTGTCAACTTTCAGCGTGCCATCTACTGGCCAAATGGAGTTACTACAGTTCTGAGCTCCATGCAGGATCAGCTGGAAAGATGTTACACACATATATATTCCCAGCTGATTTTAAAAAGTATTCACACCTCTGGCATTGCGCCCACATTGCTAAAACTTTGGGATCACCTTCTGGAGCCCAAATGTTAACAAATGTAATTTGCAATGATATAGCATTGCCCCTGATTGTATTAACACGATCTTGGGCTGCTGTGTCTGCTTCCGTGTTTACACAATGACAGTAGTGACTTGGTTAAGCTTAAAGTCCAATTTTCAACCTTTCTTAAAAAAATTGTCAAAAAAACGGAGGTTTTCAGTCTCGAATTGACTAGTAATGGCTACAAACTTGCCAGATGAAAAGGAATATGAGCCCTTGTGTTTGAAAATATTTAAAGTTGAAACAAGTGCAGCCTGTATAGTTAAATGGAATTCCCAGAAATTTGGCTTGGAGATAACTTTTAAATTGGACCAGTGCTTGTATTTTGTACATGCTGCCAAATATAGTTTTATCCCGAGTTGGCATGCTCAGTACATGAGACAGAAGACGCTGATTGACTTTCTTCTTGTACTTTCATGATGACCATAAAGAAGGTAATAAGTAACGAGCACTGCAACAACTTGCCGAGTGCCGCATAGTGGTGTATGACAGCATTCAAACAATTAAAACTATTTGTAAATGCTTAGCAAACAAGTACACACTACATCCAGCAACCATGCACGTATCCACATATGAAGCTTAACATCTTCCTTGAAGTTCTTCCAAACAGCATTTTTTAAAGCAGAACCCCTATTCTGATGGATACCAGCACATGCAAATGCTAAAATGACTCTGTATTACTGGAAATACTGAAATCTAATATTCTACCACAACCCTATTTTATCTGATTTGTTGCAGTTACGACTCATAAAAAAAACCAAAAACGGGATTTTGAAAGATGAACTTTGTTACATATAGGCACTTTACATAAGCGGCAGAGCCTACAGGCCATGCCCTTCTGACTAGTGGGCTGGTGGGAGCAGGGACCTGCTTGCATCTCGAATATAGCATCAGGTTACTGTACACTAGTGGCTCATATAATATGTATGGGAGAGGCTAATGTGGCCCCAGGAGATGAAAAATTAGCTATTCCAATGAGCCCATTCTCCATTTGTGTGGTGTTATGTGTTATGTCCTGGTGTTATGTGATTGACTTAATAGCACTATTAAATCCAAAACCCCCCTTAGATCCCTCTTTGGTGAGAGTGGCACGATCTGACGCTTCCTCGCTCCACCCGTAAAACAGTTCCCAGTGTAACTCAATGTATCACTCCCTTGCCCAGCCGGATCTCATTCATGTGAGTTTGTGTCCTGTTTCCATAGAGTCCTATGGATTCCTGGAGCAAATAATACCACGGCGCTTAGCGCTGCTGGTGTTATATTTTAAACCCTTGGCAGTATTACATCCAGGGCTGCAGAGAATGTGTCTCCGTCATAATGGAGGTATTAAATGGCAGGCATTTGTGGAAAACTGCAGACGTTGAGGTTTTCCATTAGCGGTTGCAAACATCGGAATAGGGATATACACACACACACACAAACCATAAAAATAATCTCTGGAATGTGATCCTGTTAAGCAATACAAATTTATTTTGAATATGTGCACTAAGAAATGCTTGGAGAGAAAAAAGGGGCAACTGAATTGTCAAATGAAGGAAGAGCAGAATCTGTTGAATAAAAATGAAGTGTAAATAGAGCAAAATCGGTTATTTAGGGTTACAGTTTAGTTAACCCGAAATGTAACTCTAAAACAAGCATACATACTAGTCTTATCCTTAGCATCATTTTTTCTATTTTCTAGATGTCCATGAAATGACACTAGCATGGTGGTAAGGGACCAGCAGTAGTGTACTTTTCACATCAAACACAATTTGTTTTATAATGTCCATCTGGCTATCCACTTAAATCTAAGAGTACCGATTTGCACACATGTAGGGACACTTTAGTGTACAATCAAAATGTTTATGGTTAGTATACTTACTCAAAACAAGCATTATCATTTAAATGGTTACTGCTTCCAGGTAATTTTAAATAATTTTTTTAAAAATGGCATAACGCTGAAGAGATTGGAGACGAATAAAAATATTGAATTGGAGCATATGTTCCATTGGACGTGAATGTATCATCGGCTGGTCAATAAATAATTCACAAAGAACAAGAAAATCCATTGCCATGAGAACTTTATCCAATGGACTATTCTGAAGCAGTTGCATGTAATGTCAAGATATATATTTTTATTCTAATGCCACTAGTCTTTGTAAAATATGCATTCAAGGACAGCAGATGGGGATCAGAAACATAAACAGCTGTTGATAATCTCTCCGTAGACCCCGTTTAAATCGGATTTACTCACTCTGTGTGTGTGTTCATGAATATAACAAACCACATTTGGACAGATCATCAACACATTGCCCTTGTATGTCAGGTTTGGAGTGCAGGAGCTCGGGGTTGCAGGAAAGCAGATTAAAAGGTGTTTTTCCAATAGAGTGGTCAGGTAAGAGTCTGTGGTCAAGGCAAGCGGCAGACAGAGCATAAAACAACAAACAATAGCCTTGGTCAAAGCCAGAGAGAACTGTAATATCAGAGAATGCTGCTAGGCAGAGCAATCTGACCAAGCACCCTCTCCTCCGTGAGTGGGATTCAAATAGGGTTCCAGAGTTAAGGACACCCTTGTTCCCAGGTGTGGCCCTCCCATTCTCTCCTTTCACCAGGGAAGTGGAAGACAACTAGGCAGTCTAGGTAACCATAGCCTTGGGTGCAGATGTTGAGGCTACACCCCCTAGTACGCCAGATGCCTGCCGACATCTCCATGCATAAGAACACAATGGAAGCCCTAGTCTCCTGCCCCCCAATGCAGAGGACAAGCGGCAAAATGCACAATATGCATCACAGAATGTCAGAGACACCATACACGCTGCGGAGGAGTAATACCAGGTGTGTAGTGAGTCGTACGGTGTGGGGCAGGGACACAACATTGTTAACTTTGTACACACAAACCAAGTTACCTATACCTTCTTAAAAACATACCCTCGACGTCCAATGTAGATAAGATCAGATGCATACATTTTTTCTGTATACAATATTTGAAAGTAACATGTTAAGGTCGGGTTCCAGTTTGCTTGTACAAGTTACACAGTGGTTTTAGACTAGTTTCTAAAATGATAGAAGAAAACTGTCGTTTGAAACCCCCCCCCAAAAAAAAACGTGTTCCCACTGAGCTTTATGACAGCTGATAAATTGAAATGAAAGGAAAACAACCAAGTCAAACGAAAAAGCAATTTGAATGAATTTTGCTCAGCAGGAAGTAGGCTAACAGGGAGGATGTTTTATTTTTAACCCACTTGCCTTGTAAGCTGTATATCTCGCCAACACTGTTCTGTCTGGTGATATGATGCCAGTAAGCACTCCGAGGAAGAGATATTGACTTGGACAATGTCATTGGCTCAGTCAAACTAGTCTGAAGCTGAAAGAGAAAAAAAAATGGTTTATATCATCTAGATAGAAAAAAAAATACAAAGAAAATATGTGTTAAATAGCAATAACCACATAAAAAAAAGGCTGCAATTTAAAATCACTTATAATGCCAGCATGTTGGTATCCTATGTACAAAATGGATAAGATTTTTCACAAAAAAATTTCTACAGTATTTTAGAAACTACGCAGTTCAAACTACATTAAAGATATAGGGCCCTATTACAATGTTCGCAGAAATGTTTGCGCCGGCGCAAAAACGCAATAACGCGAAGGGTAAAACCCTTTGCGCTGAAAGTCGTATTACAATGTCAGCGCAACAAACGCACGTATACCTCTACCGCGGGTGAACCTGCGTCAACCCTGCGCAAGCGTACTTTACTGCGCACATCCTATACTTAACATTGTGAGCGCAAACACGTTGGTGCGCTGGTACTTGGATGGTATTACAATATATGCGCGGGAATTAACGTATAGCCGTTGCGCGCATAATTTTATCAACTCCTAAAAGCTGGTGTTAATGGCAAATCCTATCAAACTGGCCGAAACCAAATACACCAGCCCAAAAAAAAATAATCCAGCACAGTATAGTTACACATTCTACACATACCAAACCAATAAATTTGAGAAGTTGTGTGTGCTTTTATTATTGATGCAGCATATATGCTCAGATTGACTTTGACAGGCACAAAAACTTAACGTGAGATAATTGTGGTTCTTAATTCTGATTGGCTGAATTGCGTGAAAAAAACAGTCCGCACACTGATTTCTGCATGCAACGTGGCTGCGCGCGCATTTGTGTGCGTCCGTTTAACGTGCGGAATTGCTCGACGGATGAAAAAATGTGCGAGGATTGTAATTCCAGCGTTGATTTCCGCACTTTAACGTTTAACGCTGGGCGCACAACTTCACTCGTTGCGCGAGCGTTTTAACGAGAAGATTGTAATAGGGCCCATAGTGGGCAGGAAAGCAGTGTTATCAATAATCTTAAAAGGGAGAGAATAACGAGTGGCCCTGGAATTGCTCATTCTCTGACTGGACACAATTGAGCAGTTCCTATATAAAGTATACAGTAGGTGGCATTAATTTACAGGACTCTGCCATAACAAGCGAATCGCAAAGTTTGTGGCTTGGCTGGTATAGCCGAGGAGCTGTTGTGATTCACGAATGTGGCTGAAATAGTTTATGGCTCACTCATTAACCATATCGACTCATATTACTGCCCCATGAGAGGTGTTAGCAAGATAATGCTTGGTGGATGAACAGAATCAGGTTTTTATTGCAGTAGGCATCTGTTCTTTCCAATATCAAGTAGATCCATTTCACTCACACATTTGCTTGATTAGAGGCAAGCTACAGCTCAGTGTGATTGCCAAACTGGTGAGGAAAAATGTTCTTTTACTACATTTTACCTGTTTGGCCATCACACACTCCTGCATTTGATATCTCGGCTCGGATTTTTTTCAGCTATGTGCATCAAGAGGCTAGCAGTAGCTCCTAATAAATGCACCAAGGGACATTATAGTAGTCACTAATAACTTGACGGTGCATCACACAACAATGGCTACGTCATGTAATACACTTTTATTGTTCAAACTTTTTGTCATCACAGTTAACCACTACCTACCCCTCCAGTCCCTCATAGCCTAACAGCAAGTCAAGGAGGATATCGGTGTCCTGAGAATACTGGAAGCTTGCTACAGGCTCTTCTAGTGTTTCCACTCTACCGCACTAATGTCAGTTGCAATGATGGATGAAGATTAAGCTCTTTTGACTAGACTTAACAACAAAGCTTGATCTTGTGGCTTGTTCAGAATAGCATTTCGAGCGTTTATAGACTGTGTCTGCTATACCTAACAGCTGGGTTGATATTGGGGGCTAAGTGTGGTCATCATCCTCCATAATAATATGCAGCTTTCCAGAGGAATACATTTTTCACAGTTACAGTATTCATGTCTGAACAATGTGGAAAACCTTCAGATATGTGATAGTCCTCATTAAACTCCAAGGTAGACTTGAAGATGGGGAGGGAAATCAAGTAAGGAGTCACATAGGATGGAAGGACCCCCATGAGGAGGAACAGGATACACTTTACAATCATATCTTGGAGCAAAGATAACACAAAATGCTTTTCAAATATGCAAGTAGAACGGGTGTAGAATATTTATGGTGGATAACCACACACTTAAAAAGTGAAGTGTGGTTTGATGATCTGTTGATCTCTACCCCTAAGCTTGTCTTTTCTCCCATTCCTCTAGAATGGAATAATGTCACTTTCCATGGGCTTATTGTCCTCCAATAGCTTTGTGTCTATAGCAAAGTTGTGAAATATGCAAGATGCCATAATGATATCACATACCCTAATGCGATTATATTGTACCATTCTGTTTGCCAAATCTGGACACCAAGATCTAGTTTATATAAATGTAAAATGTACACTCTGACAAGTTACAAGAACCACTATGAGCCACGTCATAACGACCAGAGTTTGGGGACTCTGAAGTTTGGATTCATTGAAGGAAGTCTATAATGAGGGGAATAAAGACCAAAGCAAAAAAACAGCTGCGATTTGTAACAGATGTTTAATTCATGTGGATTGAAACCGTTACCAACTGCACAATCCCACTAAACCAGTGATGAGAAACTTTGGCACCCCAGATGTCTCTGAACTACATATTCCATGAAGCTTTGCCAGCCTTATGTGCAACTAAACAGAGTGCCAAGGTTCACCATCATTATACTAAAGAATCAGAGGATGTCGTTTGTTCAACATTAAATCACTCCTTTGACAACATATATTGCTAAAGCTGTGTATATATATACACACACACACACATTCAAAGACTTCATCAGCAGCTCATACATTTAAATATTTTACCAAATTTTAACCCTTCAAACCTTCCAAAAACTCTTAACCCATTCAAGACTTTCTACAAGATTTTTAACCCTAACCTCTGTGGAAATTTAGTTCACAATACATGGCCATAAACTGCTTAAGCCTGCAACAAACAGCAATATATTCCACCGTTTGGCAGGACCTATCCTTATTACCTAATGACACCCCTTGGACAAGCACCCCTCCCTGTCACAGGTGTTCCACCCACAGGATCTATTTAATCTTGAACTGCAGGGAGCTCCAGAAAGGATTCAGTCCTTGATTAGTGAGTTGATCCTATAAAAGCAGTCATTAGGTAATAAGGACAGGACCTGCCAAAAGGTGGAATACATTGGCGCTGTTGGTCAGCTTAAGCAATTTATGGCCATATATTATGAACCAAATTTCAATTATTTTCAACAGAATTTAGGGATAAAAACCTTGTAGAAAATCTTGAAAGGGTTAAGAACTGTTGTAATCCTAAAAGGGGTAAGAGTTGTTGGAAGTTTTGAAGGGTTATAATTTGGTAAAATCTCAGGGCCCTATTACAATCTTCACGCAATTGCGAAAAAAAAAAGTTATCACGCGAAAATTTACGTAGTATTACGATCCAAACGCATTTTTTTCAGCCGTCAAAAAATAACGTTCGTAAAACCGACGCGCAAAGATGCGCGCAAAGTACGTTTGCGCGCACAAATCTGTGCCCGCAATGTAATTTTTTGTAAATTTGATTCAGCAAATAAAGACAATAGGAACCAGTAGTGGGTACAAATGTACAGTGGGAAAATTCCCAAAACACAGTGTCACAGTAAAAAATTGTAAAGGTCTTGAAGATATGCAATTCGTATAATGAAAGCGTATATTGGGAAGCACAGGAGTGTGACCCTGAATTTACCTGTGAAATACTCCATCAGGGTCGCCTTCCTGCATGAATAATAATCATAATTCAGAGTCCCACTGGCCACTCCCAACATTTTATTTTACATTTTCAACATTTAAAAAGGACCTTATTTTAAAATTTAAGCAAAATTGGATCAATTAATTTTTTTTTATATCTATATTATTCTTACAAAAAACACCACTTTCTAATAATTTCACCTATAAAAATGTCAAAGTCAATCTGCAGCAAAAAAAATAAAAAACGAAACAACTGATAAATTTTATTGTTTGGGTATGTGTAGAATGAGTAACTGTACTATGCTGTATTTTTTTTTTCGTGCTGTTGTATATCGTTTCGGCCTGAACGATCAAATTTGCAGTTACCACCAGATTTTCAAAGACGTTAAAAAAATGCGCGCAAACATTGTTCGTAAAAGGTTGCGCGAAGATTGTAATACCATTCGCGTACCAGCGCACAAACGCATTTGCGCTCACAATGTTAAGTATGGGAATGCCTGCATGAAATTTCGTTTGCGCAGGGTCACTCGCGTTAAACGTTAACGCGCATCGTTTGCGCGAACGTTGTAATACGGCGTTCAGCGCAAAGAGTTTTGCCCCTCGCGCAAATGCGCATGTGCGCACGCAAAACACAATGCGCGAAGAATGTAACAGGGCCCTCAGTGTTTAAATGTATAAAGCTGTTGTTGAAGTCTTTGAATGTGTTAATGAAACGCTCTCATCCTGGTTTGTTGTATTACATTGTCTTGAGATGCACCCAAACTCTGTGCTTAGCAAAGGTTTAGTGCTCCCCTCCTTGTGAGATATATAGAAGGTACATATTCATCATGATTTCCAGAAATATTATTTTGGAGATGAACATAGCTAATGAGTTGTCCTGACTCATTCAATATATTTAAAGCAGATGACATGACCTTTTTATTATTAAACACAAATCATTTGAACCATTAATGCCAAATAAAATCATTACAGGGCTTGCTTAGTAAAGGTTTCTGAACTAAAAACTTGCATATTAATAATTAAGCAAATCTGTTTTTCTAAAAACTTACAGACCACATACTGTATAACAGATTTCAAACTGAGCGAGTTAAGTAAATCTGGCATACTTTTCTATGTGTTGGGCACATGTACCCATTAATATATAAAACTTGTTTTTAAATGGTAGCATACTCTAGTTATGCACAACAATAAGTACAACTACCATGTATACTGTAATGTGGAGTGCAGAAAATATTTTGCAGTTTTTATTACAACTTCAAGCGCAGCTATTGAAACGTGCTATATAACGAATTAATTTATCCTCACTTTAGGAATGCCCAACATCTCCAGGATTTAGTAATTTATAGTAAAAAAGTACAAACATGGAATTATGGTTTTGAAATCAACAGTTAACCTCCGCTGTCTCCCACCAACGACTCCTGCTTGCACTGACATAATGCAAATGCACACAATGTTTCTTTGAATCTGTCTACATGGACGGCGGATTATGGTTTTTAGTCATTTACTAGTAAAGATTTAATATTCTTATTTTACCATCTTGTTGGTGTCTGTTCATCTTCAACGGAGGCATTGGAGGACATATATCCTGTTGCAGATAGGACCCTACCTATGTAAAGGGTCATAGCCGATACCAACAGAGCCTTAAGGACTAAGGCCCTGCTCTCGGTGACTAGGGGATCATACTTAGTCCAGAAACTACTGAACATAGATATCCTGCACATTGAATACTTTTTTTATTCTGTTCTTGGTCTGTGAGGTGGGAGATGAAACATACAGGGCTTCAGAAAGAGACCATCTGGACCCCAAATTGCACTGAACAGCGAATCTCCCCGTATGGTGCAAATTCGTGGCAATTCGGTTAATCAGAAAACAAGCGGGTCGCCAAATTTGGTGAATTGTCAGCAAATACAAGTAAGTGTCCTTGGGCAAGACACTTAACGGTACATACTCGCCACCCAGGACATACTTGAAAACGAGAGAAAATCTCAATGTATCCTTGCTGGTAAAATACTTTCTCAAAAAAAATATATATACGGTGCCTGTTCATGAAATCCCCATAGAGAAGCCATGGTTAACAATCTATTCAGAGCAGGGGCGGAGCTAGACACAGGTTTCGGGGGGGGGGGGGTGATTTTACCAGTTTTGGCCAAGAGCTGGTGTTGGGTTCGCAGTGACAGGTGGATATATTTGCCCCAGCTCACATCGATATATATATATATTGCCCCAGCTCATCGCATGGATATATATTGCCCCCAGCTCACATGGATATATATATTGCCCCAGCTCACATGGATATATTGCCCCCAGCTCACATGAATATATCACCCCAGCTCACATGGATATATTACCCCAGCTCACATGAATATATTTTGCCCCAGCTCACATGGATATATTTTGCCCCAGCTCATCACATGGATATATTTTGCCGCAGCTCACCTGGATATATTGCCCCCAGCTCACATGGATATATATATTGCCCCAGCTCACATGGATATATTGCCCCCAGCTCACATGGATATATATATTGCCCCAGCTCACATGGATATATTGCCCCCAGCTCACATGGATATATATATTGCCCCAGCTCACATGGATATATTGCCCCCAGCTCACATGGATATATATATTGCCCCAGCTCACATGGATATATTGCCCCCAGCTCACATGGATATATATATTGCCCCAGCTCACATGGATATATATTTTGCCCCAGGTCACATGGATATATATTGCCCCAGCTCACATGGATATATATATTGCCCCCAGCTCACATGGATATATTGCCCCCAGCTCACATGGATATATTTTCCCCCATATTTGTCTGCAGTCGTTCTTCTCCCTACGAGTGGCCGCCAGCATGCAGCTTGGCCGTTCGCTGGGAACCACCTGACCAGCGCAGCCGCGTTCTCGGGCACTGGTCAGGTGGTTCCCAGGCGAACGGCCAAGCTGCATACCGGCGGCCGCTCGTAGAGAGAAGAACGGCTGGTGGCAGTGATTTTCTCAGCAGGGGCAATTGCCCCATTGCCCTCCCCCTGGATTCCCCCCTGATTCAGAGAACACCAAACAGCAGTGAAATGTCCAGCTGTTTGTTTCTTTCATTCGGCAAGTTTATTCAGTCGAATCCCATAGACTTCAATGTTAAAAATTGTCCCGTTTTTATCCAAAATCTAAAAAAAGTTGGATCTTTAATCTGCATCAAAAAGGATCTTTTAGGCATTTTTCGGCAAAAAAATAAATAAATAAATCTGATTTCTTTTAAACAGGTGAATCCCATAGGTTTCAATGTTAAAAAATTCCCCGTTTTTCTTAAATATTTATACAACTGTTTATTCTCATTTGCAGCAACGTCTCTTTATTTACCTGTTAGGATTTTTAGGCGTTTTTTTTAGGATAACTTCAGCAAAACTCTTAATTCCAATTTTTTTATATGCCATATTTTTTTTCTGTAACAGACCTTTTTATTATTATTCATAGGACCTTATATGTTAATTCCAGTATTTTCATTCAGTAGTTTTTTTGCAAAAGATCTTTTTTTTTAACTTTTTTACAGCAGTTGGTCGGCGCTGTGTTCAATGGATCATCGGCTTTTAACGGATGCGAGCGGATCCTTGGGTGTATTAGGCATTTTATCAGCGAGTTATCAGATCAATCTGAAACTTTGGATTATATCGGCGGCAGTTTCTGGCGATTTTTCGGCAGAATGTCACTATTCTGTTTTGCGGTGGATTTTTGGGTCCATTCCCTGCACTCCGATGACCCTGCGGTGAATGTTGAAATCACTGGAGGGTCAGGCAATTTGATTCCCCAAATTGCGGGGAACGAGAGCACCGATGTGACATTTCGGTTCTCTCTGAATAGTCCCGAAAGTGATATAATGAGTGTGTGGGCCAGGTCACCACGGAGGTTGACTAACTGCATATTAGGGGAAGCCATCATTCTGGTCTCCTGAACATGTAAGCAAGACTGACCTGGTTTTATTTTCGCCATGTGGTTTTTCAGACTATACTGCACTATGTTGCTCTTTGTGTTTTTAGGATACTTCACTGATTGAGGACTTAATAACAGAGACTTAAATTGTCCTGAGCACAATACTTATATTTTATAAAGTTTCACACTGCATTGCTTTATTTATTTTCTCTGGATTGCCACTTTGTTGGGTCACTTATTTTTTACTCTATTTCACTAGAATATTTGTTGTACTATTTTATTCTGAATTGTTTGTGTTTTTGATTATGCTCACTGTATTCACCATAGTTCTGTATATTGCGTAATTTAAAGGGGAATTTGCTACACCACCAAATTCACTAACATGAGTATGATACCCGCTCACATCCTGTCTATTTCCAGTGCTCAGATTTTGTGGGTTTTGCTCTTTGAAAAATATTTTTAATGCATATCCGCTGCAAATTTATTTTCCATAAATCCACTGGGTTCTATGGAAATCACCTTGGTACTGAAGGGTTTAAGAAGTAGAGGCTTCTTCAAAATACCCACAAAATTACTCAACCTGGATATACCTGTACAAGATGATGAATTTGTTCTGGAAGATTCTCCTTTGTTTTTAACTAAAATGAGCTTCAAGAATATTTTCCTCTTTTCAAATGTTCCCCGAGTTGCAGCATGCTTGGGGGTAACCGTTTAATCATTTTCTTATGGCCATATTGTTCAGATGGAAGTTTACTTGTTTTTCATCTCCCCTTTTTTATTTTTAAGAACAGCAACACAAAATGATACACAAATAGTATTTAACCCCTTGGCTGCGAATGACGTGCTAGATACATCCTCCGGTTTCCTTGTTGGATGTGGAGGATGTCTTCAGTACATAGTTGAAGTTTCACAGCTTGTTATTACACATTGTTCCATCAAAAACCTAAACCGCGACTTTTCTGTGAGGAGCACTGGGGGTCCTTTGGAACCCTGTGTCTCTAATTTCTACACCACACAAGGTCAAGTTACATGTCATTGGAAAGGTCAGAGTCTGGCCTTTCCAATAATAGCAAATATGACCACATAACCTGTAATAATGTAGAAATGAGAAAAAAACAACACTTTTTATTTCTCTTTTTTAAGGCCGTGACATAAGGTGCTTTTACTTATAAAGCAAACAATTATGCTTGACTAACTCACCTTCTCATTTCCAATGACCTGAGCAAATGGGGAAGTGATGGTGCAATACGTTATTACGCACTTGTCCATCTAAAACACAAGCTGCCCCACCGCTGTGAGGAGAGTGGAGGTCCACTGTGCCCCTGTATCTCCATTGTTTTATACCCCACAAAGTCAAGTTAGGTGCAATTGGACAGGCCAGAGTCTGGCCTTTCCAAGGATACCAAACATGTTTTTTTTTCTTCCAAAGCAATAGCATTGTCCATTTGTCATGTGACAAATGAGCAATACCATTGCCTTTACTCACCTTCTCACTTGCCACGTTGGGAGCAAGTTTAGTGGTTTATACATATTAATCATAAAACTCAATCTTGCAAAACACAAATTTTCTTTTTTTTCCAGTTTTGGTTGAAATTGCATATTTTCTCTGAAAAATGCAGTAACGAGATTCCATTTCATTTCATTTTTTTCTTTTTTTAAAGAGCACCCTATAGGATATATAACCATAAAGGTTTGGATGATAAAATGGGAAACTATTTTATATGCCGATGTATTTTGAATCTGCCAAGTCTTTTGAAAAAAGGATTTGTCTGGGTCCAAGAATAAAACATGACTTTAAATCGAGTTTAAACATGATGAGCAAAAAACAAGGGGATGAAATTGCTCAGCAATGAAGGAGTAAAGTGCATCTGGCACTCTAATACAGCTCTATATATTTTTAAACTTTAGGCAGACATAGTTGTTGCAGTACTTTAAATTTATTCAAAAAACAACCGTCTGCCATTCCTATTGTATCCCATCACAGTTAAAATAAAATCCATGGTGAACATCTCATCTTAAGCCAATAATCATTAAAGAAAAAAAAGCATCTATCTCATAGGAGGATATAGTTCATCGTAATAAGATATTACCTAATGCAGATTTGATTCATCTATATTATGCGAACTTTTCACGTTGATGCTTTTTTATTTTATTTCAAATCAATGATCATTTTCTAGAAAAAAAACATTTTTTGTAGGCACAGAGTTTGGAGTAATGGATGACTAACTCATTCAGAGATGAGTAATATCTGTCATGACAACTTTTCACATTGTGGCTTTGTACTTCACATTAGTCATAAGTATTGATTAGAAGCACTTCTTTTTCTAAATGATTTCAAAAACAAAAGTGGTTATCTCCTAGCAGAACGGATGCAACATTTTGAACCTCTTCACAAACCGGTGCTTTGCCATAAAACCCAGTTTCAGGAACCAGCAGTTAATGGAAAGCCATTTTACAGTAGTCATGCAATATAAATCCCTATAATTTCAGTGCTGTATGCACCATTTGCAGAATCCTTCTGGAAGAGGCACTGGGAGCCCTATTCAACAAACTTGTTATTGCTCGCGATTGAGCCATGTACATATAGCGGCATACTCGCCAACACTAGCGGGCTGGAGCTGCTATTCCAAATGGGCCAAGAACTCTTCTTGTGGCCCTACTGTAACATCTTCCTACTGTAAATTAATGTATCTTATACTTTGTATGGGAAGCATTAATGTGCAGTTATTACCATCTTGAGTCAGAATAAAATAAAAGAAGAAAACAAATTTACTGTCTTAGACTCTAATGTTAAGTGATTTTTTCCTTTGCAAAAATCACTTAGCAATTAAAAAAAATATACTCTCCTATGGTAACTTCGTACAAAGGACGACAACGCAATTGGTCGCCTCCTCTCTCCGCATGCAGAGGGCAACTTGGAACAAATACTAATTTCCGTGATACTAATAGTCAATTTTACACATATCACCTTGTTCTATCCTCCCATTAGTCACCACCTTAAATTTTGGACCTCCCCCCCCCCATTTCTCTGCTTTCAAACTTTTCTATTACATTAAAGGGGTTAACCACTAATTACCAGTTTCTGCCGTTGTTACAAATATGGGTGAAATTGCCGATAGGCCCCAGTGTTTCTGAAATCTAAAATACATATGACAACAAGCTATACTGTACAGCTTCTGCTGTTGCACTTTGTATTCTAGTACTGAGAAAAGCCAGCGTTTGTTGGTATTGCAATACTTGCAATCACCTGTATTAGTAATGCTGCTATGCCAACAAACACTGGTGCTTCCTGGATAACCTGTTTAGTCATGAAATTACCATAGGCCAAGGTTTATAGACATATCCTATTTTTTCTATGGGGTGTTGGGTTTAGTTGAATGTGTTTTTTTGTAAATATTTGCCATAGAAATAGGTATGCGGAAAAAGACTCCTTAGCATTAAAACAAGTCAGTCTGTAGTAATATTGATCATAGTTTGACTAATTATACTATAGATGCTGCATGAATAGTATTGATGACTGCATGGCTGCGATTCTACATATCAAAAAGGGTGCTGGTTGATGGACGGTCTCTTAGGCTGGTGTCAGACGAGCGTACTATGTGCGCCCGTACGGACGTGCCTACCGGCACCCGGCGCAGCGTTGTGATGCCACATGCTGTAGCGCACGCACGTATTGCAAATGCTACAGCAGGTGTGCTGCGTCTGTTTAGAAAGTCTTCCCGTCGAAGCGCTACGATGTTCGTTCGACGTGGCTGCACTGCGCGATCCTCCATAGGAGGATCGAACCTTGCAGCGCTGGGTGCACTAACAGCGTTCAACGAGGTGGCCAGACGGGCATCAGACTGGAAGGAACATCCACTCTCACGAACGTAAAAACGCTTGTCTGATACTAGCCTTAAAGTCTATTTAAGCTTGCCCATCGTCTCCTGATTACTTTTATTCAGTGTATAAATACCAGCTATGAATAATAACAGGAAATTAAAACACAGTCACAGTTGTTTTAGTAATATTATTTCCATGCACATTTTAATATACTTGCAGAAAACCATGGAATATTTGGCAACACTAATCCCTTCTATATCACTAAAACCAGATAGACATGTTACCTGGCCAAGCAACTAATAAGGAGCCACTAATAGCACAGAAAAACCAAGCTGTTAAGCATTACTGGCTCCCTGTTACCGGCTCTATTGCGACTTTAAAGCAAAATTACTTAACACCAAGATTTGGCAGCTGGTATTTTTTCATTATTATCAACTGCAAGCAGATAATGAGCAATTTTGGAATTGTGCGCTAATTCCCAGCTGCCTACTGTACAATAAGAGGACTTTGCAGCTCAGGTGGAATATGACTGATTAACAAGAGGGGCCGTAATGCTTAAAGGCCCTCTCGTTAACACTAACAGCTCAGCTGGAAAAGAACTAGAGTTGCCAGATCGGCCATGATTTCCTGTACACCTATTACTATTTCATGCAAAGGGGGAGAAAAGGGAAAAGGGCTGCCCTGCAACATGTATAATTCAGAAGCTGCAGGAAGGAAACCAAGGCAAGATTCCTTTTAGATTCCTACCTGCAACGCATGGATACTATATGTTGCGAGGTGAGATTTTTCATGCATTGCGCATCAGCATGAATATATTATATGCGACCAGGAAAACATCTGGCAACCCTAAATAGAGCCCATATTTTACACATCGATACATACAATTAACACCTTCAATACTGGGATCGTGTATACATGATCTGAAGAAGCAGACACAGCAGGCCAAGATCATGTTAACAGGATATAGAGCTATGCTATATCACTGCAAATGAAATTCAATTGTTGCAAAGGAATGGTGACTGCAGTTAGACTCCAAAAGACGGCCCCAAGGCTTTAGTACCTTATGCATGACGGCTGAGGTGCTACAACTGTTTTTACAAGTGATTATCTCTGCAGCACAGAGTTATTCACTTGCTACAGCAAGGAGCCCCAGCTACAATATCTCCTTTTGGCCAGCAGATTGTCTGCCTACCAAATTAGACTAGAACAGTAAATCATGCTGTAACCGGAATCTGCTAGGTTCACTCGGGACGAGGCCGGACCGGACACGAGCAAGGATTGTCTGAACACGAGTCTCTTCAGGAACGGCAAACTTTATTTGTGTCGTCACACAAATGCTCACACAGGATTGAATCGCAAAGAGTGAGCATCGAACTCACCGTGACATGAGATCTTATACCCCAAATACATAATTAGGTACATCCCAATTAACCCACCTCTCGGTGACACTCTCCCACCCCACATGGGTTAATACCGCCCTTAATCTAATACAAAGACATTCCATTACATTGGCCGTAAATTGGCAAACTTCATGTTAGTTTCGACAGATCATGATTTGCTGCTACACTCAGTCCGGGCTGTGCTCACCTCCCTAGCGCCTGTGTTTATTTGTTGCGGATAATACCTGGTCTGTCTTCTATGCTCCCCTTTGTCTCTCTGCAGGCCTCTGTGACCTTGGTGTATCCACTTCTCATTCTGTCCCTTCGTGCCAGGAACAGTCTGGATCTTTCTCAGGTTTTAATTGCTTTTCTGCTAATCTAACACATTCCTAAGTTTCTACGTATGCTTCATTCTAGTTTCAGCTAAAACCTACCTAGTTATTTTCAAGTGAACCAATATTCTGAACAAGATGGCCGCCTGGCTTATAATGGCGACCATCTTCCAGCCTGATTCCACTTCATTCCCCCTTGGCTCAAGCCTCAGGTTCTTCTCCTGAGACTTGTAGCCATTACACCTCACTACTATTATTCTTAAGTTCCTCATACTTTAGGGGACCTATTTTTTTGTTGGAAACATGTCTTGTGGGATAATCAGTGGTATCTTCTGTGTCTGTGTGGGTGTCAGTGCCTCTTGCATAGTGGCCAGAGACAGAGCCCTATGCGGTACAGTAGTGTCCCTACGATCAAGATCACCACCACCATCAGAATCATGGATCCAATCTGTGAAATAAATCTCAGAATGGATCCGTACCAAACTCCGATTGCTCCGAACCCACGGAGTGGATTCCAGCCTTCAGCAGTGATCCTCCTTGCTGTGTTCTGCAACTGTGCTACCTTCTCCTGGTGATCTTGGATTACCTGGTAATAGTCAGGGACGTCATGTGTAGTGTTCTTGATGAAGGTGCAACATTCATAATGCAATCGTCATTTCACACAATCCATTCAGAGCCGCACTGATCTGTTCCAGGGCCATATCATGTATCATTTGTACCTTTCGTATCTCCCGTACTTCCAGATTCAGTAATTGAATATCCATACTAGTCTTATTCAAAATTTCATCCATCAAACTGGCATAACTGTTCATTCTTGCCATCAACTCTCTTCCGCATCCAGTCCATGCTGGAAGTCATGCCCATATTCGATCCGCTTTCTTGAATAACTCCCTCTTCTGTCTCTCAAACACCAGTGGGTACCTAGGGTGAAGTGTTGTGTCTGAATTAGTGTCTTCTCCCCTTACCCTCTGGATTGGTTATCTAAATAACACATTCCCGTTATTGTAGGTGGTACCCATGTGTAACACACCCTTTCACAGCACACCTGGTACCCTCCTTTCACTATAAATGGTGATAAATATAGTGTTCCCTTTGATATCTCTACCGCAAGTTGTCTCAGCTGTCTCATCATATCCACTGCACCCTGCTTCCCATCGGTCACATTCGCAATCACCGCCTCTTGGTCTCTAGTGAGTTGCCTGCCTCGTATGTATAGATAATTCGCCTTTTGTCCTGTTTTGAATATGTAAATGTATGATGTCCAGTTGAACTGACTTGAGTTACATAACCCACCCTCGTTATTTGTTTCTTTATCTGGTCCTAGTTGAAAACACCATTCTGGTGGGTACACTGGCCCTATTATGGGATACCCGGGACTGAATGATTCTGGTTTTTCCCTTGGTGCATCAAAAGCATGTATTGTGACATTTCCTGACGCAAACATACTCAAATTCATTGGAACAGAGGCAAATGGTATGTGAATTGTCTCTGGGTGCAGTCTACTACACACCCAGCATGCAGTTTGCCCAGGCTTTTTAGCATAGTCATATTTAAATTGCACAAGTAAATGTCCTCTTGGCATAATCTCAGATATCGCCTCTCGCTTTTGTCTCCACATGGTATGGTTCTCCATCATTGGGTGCGTACCATTCCAGATATAGGAAATATCCACTTTCTTGGCAGTGCTTGGGCACCTGGGGCATACTCCATGCGAGAGTCCATAAATCAAATTTGCAAGGTACAAAATCAGTACCACAAATGCCCCAAATGTCAAAATCCCTTGGGCAATTCTTTTCACAGTCACATAAACCCAATCCCTCCCCACCGGAATTTCAAAAACAAAAGACATTTCCGGTTGATCAAAAGTTGGGGTCGGGCCCCTAGAAATAACCCTCTGGGCATCCCTCGGGGGATCCCTTTGTTCCCCTGTCGGTGGATGGTCAGGCTTTATTGTGTCCATCAAAAACACCACTTGTTTGAATATTTTGGGTGCTTTCAGTAGGATCATTCAGGTGCTCACGACTGTGGTCTTTGTCAGCTTTAGCCTCAGTGGATTGGTCTCGTTGGTGATGACCTTCCATGCTGGTTCAGGATTGGCTGCAGCTACCTTCAATCTGGAGTGATGTATCCACGGGACCACCTCGGCAATCTTCACTGCTGTAGGGGTTGATAACAGGACAAGGTAAGGACCTCTCCATTTTGGGCCTAGTGGGTAATTTTTCTACTCCTTCACCCATACCGAGTCACCTGGACAATACTTATACAGTGGGGGATATAAAAAGTGAGGTATATTATCTCCCACCCTGTCACGGTGAAGGATGGTACCGGGGTGGCACCAGGGGTGAGGAGGGTATGAGCCCAGCGTGCAGTGGTCTGCACAAATAAACAGAGGATAAGGGAAGAGGAGGGTGGATGAATATGATGACTGACCAGGTTGATAGCAGAGGGATGATGGGTATGATGGTTGTAGTAGCAGGAACCAGGTATTGGGAATCAGGACCAGGAATCAGAATAGCAATGAAGCAAGGATGTTCACTCTTCGTGAGCATTAGCCGTAATGAACCAGCAGTGAGTGTGTGTGGGGCTGAGCACTTTATTTCGTGTGTCACGTGTTTTTGTGTTTTAACTTTTACACTGCTGGATGCTGGTTGCTGGCTGCAGGGCAGGAACAGGATGGAAGTGAACCACCAGGGGGGGTTTCAGGATGGTGGTAGCCATAGGGCATGACAGTACCTCCCCCTTCAGGTCACGCTCCGAGTGACCAAGGATGGCATCAGGACTGCGCATGACCAGGCACGGGTCACCCTGGTGGGTACTGGGACCCGTACTCGTCACACCACTGGAGGGCAGAACGGTGGTCAGGAGCGGTGGTACAGGGTTGGGCACGTGCCTTCCTCTGACGCCGCCGTGCCTTGGTCTTCGTTTTCTTGCGGTCAGACACCTCAGGAAGGAGGGTGCCACATAAGAAGATGGCATTGGGGTAGGTGTCTTCTCCATGTCTTCTGGTTCCACTTCTGATTCCTCACCCAGGGAAGGATAGTTGAACAGCCAGGACTCAGGGTCCTCATCCTCTTCTACCACCTCCTCACCATAACCCCACTCGAGGTCATCGCTGGATGAGGAATAGAGATTACGCCACCCCTTGATGGGAGCATCGAACCCCAAAGACCCCGTATTTTGACCTGGAGGTCCTTTGGAGCGTCGGGCTGTCTGACGTGGTACATTATGGCTGGGAGTGATAGGAGTAGGTACGCCTGGAACCTGTATATACATAACGTCCATCGGCTCCGGTTCTATGGATGTATCTTCAAAGTCCATGGGGGTGTCGCTGACCTCTAAAGACGTCACATGCCTGGGTACAGTTTGTCTGGGGACAGGTATGGGTGCACGAATTGTTCGAGGTGCAGGATTGGGTTCAGGAAATCTCGTGGGGGCCGGTCTGGGTAGGGGTACCGGCCTAGGGACGGCAGGTCTCTTAGAAGCAGGTGTAGACACAGTGGCTGTAGCAGGCCTGGAAGCCTGGGGCTGCTTCAGAGCTCTACGCACCTGAGCGTGTTTGGGAGTTGCAGCTGGCTTGGAAACCGGTGCTGGCTTGACAAACGCTGATCTGGGGTTTTTTTCTGGGCAATCCGATATCCAGTGTGATCCTGCCCCGCAATACAGGCACAAATTGCTATTTTGTCTCCTGACACGCTCTTCAGGAGACAGGGGACCATGGCGTTTGTTTGGAGGAGCGCACACCTTAGTTGAGGTGCCCAGAATATTTTGCAGCATTTACATCAGGGAATCAGTCAGGTTTTTAAACAGGTCCTGGAAGGTCTTTTTTAGTAACTCCACCATAAAGTGCAGCACTGCGGGCTCATTAGTATTGGGCTGGTTCATTCTGTCACGGTGAGGGATGGTACCGGGGTGGCACCAGGGGTGAGGAGGGTATGAGCCCAGCGTGCAGTGGTCTGCACAAATAAACAGAGGATAAGGGAAGAGGAGGGTGGATGAATATGATGACTGACCAGGTTGATAGCAGAGGGATGATGGGTATGATGGTTGTAGTAGCAGGAACCAGGTATTGGGAATCAGGAATCAGAATAGCAATGAAGCAAGGATGTTCACTCTTCGTGAGCATTAGCCGTAATGAACCAGCAGTGAGTGTGTGTGGGGCTGAGCACTTTATTTCGTGTGTCACGTGTTTTTGTGTTTTAACTTTTACACTGCTGGATGCTGGTTGCTGGCTGCAGGGCAGGAACAGGATGGAAGTGAACCACCAGGGGGGGTTTCAGGATGGTGGTAGCCATAGGGCATGACACACCCAAGTGTTCAATTTCTGCATTGATTTACCTAACAGTACAACCTGATCATTTAGTTTAGTTTCCCCCAATGCCCGTAGGTCCCCCCTTAGTCCATTAATCAGAGGGGTAGGCCGTCCGAACATAAGCTCGTACAGACTTAGCTTCAATGGGGGGGTTGGCCTGCACCTAATGTGCAATAGAACTATTGGCAGCACATCCAACCAGCCTAGTGACATCTCTTGGCACAGTTTGGACATCAAAGTCTTTAGGGTGCGGTTCATTCTTTCGACTTTTCCCGAGCTTTGGGGCCTGTAAGCAGTATATAGCTTCCAGGTGATGCCCAACAGGCGGGCAAGCTGTTGTAGACAGTTCTGTATAAATGCGGGGCCATTGTCTGACCCTATTTCGAGAGGAAGTCCATAGCGTGGTATTATTTCCTTCATCAGACTTTTCTTCATTCTTGGCAGTTTGTTTTTGATAAGGGTCTCTTTGAGAAAGAACCTCACCAGCGGAGCTTGATATTCTTCTGCTCCCAACTCTCCCAAACTTGGCAGTATTCGTGTGATCCTCAGATTATTATGAGGGTTGGCTGTTAGGCTGTCAAAACGTGAGGCAAAATTTTCTGCTCGTTCAACTTCAGTTACTTTTGTATCTTCTCCATTACTCCCCCATTAATTTTACGCCGAAGAATTTCAGCATCATTTTGTATGCTCTGCGGAGTCTTTGCTGAACTTCTGAGGTGTTAATCATAAGACGTGTCTCTTGACGGTTCAGAGAAGTGAAGTAGAAATTTCGGCCTTGAGACCATGTTGGGAAAAGCCATTGGATATAATCATGATTGAGTTCTAATAGTCCGTAATCATTGTGCAGAATAATTTCAATGAATTCGCCTTTGGGTTCAAATTTTCTCCAATTCATGTAGAATTCGTAGTTTGGCATGGGAGGTTGGGCCTCTTGCTTGCAGAGCAGGACTTTGGCTTGATCAGTTGTTAACAATGGTTTTGCAGCCGCTTTTGCGGCCTGGTCAGCGCGCCTGTTGCCTTTTGGGATTTCATCATGACCTTTCTGGTGGCCACGACAGTGCATAATACTGACAGCACTTGGTTTCCATACAGCTTCTAGGAGGGCTGCGATTTCAGCTGCATACTTGATTTGTTGTCCTGAGGAAATAAGTAGGCCTCTTTCTTTGTAGAGCGCACCATGTGCATGGACAGTCATAAAGGCATATTTGGAATCAGTATAGATATTTACTCTTTTGCCTTAGGAGATTTCCAGAGCCCTGGTTAGGGCTGTTATTTCAACCAGTTGTGCAGATGTACGGCCTGGTAGAGAATTTGCTTCAATAATTTCTTCTGCTGAGACAACTGCATAGCCGGAGACTTTTTTCCCATCATCCATGTAACTGCTACCATCGGTGAATAGCTGTAGATCGTATTTGTCTAGGGGTACGTCTTTCAAATCTGGCCTGCTACTGAACACTTCTTCCATGACTTGGAGGCATTCATGATCTCGATCCTCTTCGCAGTCAGGCAGTAAAGCAGCAGGGTTCAAGGTAGCGATGAGGTCCAAATGAACCCGTGGATTCTCACACATCATAGCTTGGTACTTTGTCATCCGGCTGTTGCTGAACCAGTAGCTTCCTTTTACATCCAGCAGGGCTTTGACAGCATGTGGTACCTTGACATGAAGAACTTGTCCAAGGGTCAGCTTGTCTGCTTCTGCTATCAGCATTGCGGTGGCTGCCACAGCTTTCAGACATGGGGTAGGCCGCAGGGTCAAGTTGCTTGGATAGATAGGCCACAGGCCTTGGCCATGAGCCAAAATTCTGAATCAGCACTCCTGTAGCGGTTTGATTGTGTTCATGCACGTACAGCTGGAAGGGCTTGCTGTGATCTGGCAGTCCCAGTGCTGGAGCTTCCATTAGTAGAGTCTTTATTTTCAGGAAAGCTGCTGTTTGCTCTTCTTCCCAGAGGAAGGGGTCATGCTCTTTTTCCTTGGTGGCTTGATAGAGGGGCTCAGCAATGTCTGCGAAGTTGAGGATCCACAGGCGGCAGAAGCCTGCAGCTCCCAGGAATTCACGGACCTGTCTCCTTGTCTTTGGTTGGGG
The DNA here is from genome assembly GCA_009667805.1 of Leptobrachium leishanense. Taxonomy (NCBI): domain Eukaryota; kingdom Metazoa; phylum Chordata; class Amphibia; order Anura; family Megophryidae; genus Leptobrachium; species Leptobrachium leishanense. The sequence continues at coordinate 120,866,761 of CM019067.1, read as the reverse complement.
TATTCGGCATACTGCTTCTTTTCTTTCTGTCCCCAATACACGTTTGGTACCTGTTAATTGAAAACCTAAATATTTTACAGTCTGTTTACATATTTGCGCTTTCTTTTTGGACACTCTGTAACCTGCAAGGCATAGCAGATATAGCAGGGCTTTTGTGGCAGAAAAACAGTCTTTTTCTGTGGGAGAAGCCAGTAATAAATCATCTACATACTGTAGTAAAACAACTTAGTCTGGCTGAGCGTTGAAGGACAGGAGGTCCTGGCTGAGCGCGCATCCATTGTAGATTCCTCCCACTGAAAAATAAAAAGGGGTTGGCTTGCCGGAGCCAGACGGATGCAGAAATTTTTTTTTTAAATCAAGCACCATGTAATATTTTGTATCACCAGAAATTAATGCCAATAAATTGTATGGATTGGGAACCACAGGGTGTAGAGTTACTGTGGCTTCGTTGACGGCCCGTAAATCTTGGACTGGGCGGTACTCTTGTGTGCCCTCTTTCAGTACTGGTAACAGGGATGTGTTCCACGGTGACAAGCAGAATTTCAATATGCCATGGTCTTTAAGTCTCTGCAAATGTGTCTGGATATTCTGCTTGGCTTTTTGTGGGATATGATATTGTCTTAAAGCCACAGGTGTTGCACCAGGTTTTAAATCGACGTACACTGGAGGGATATTTACAGCTAATCCGGGCGGGTTTTCCTCTGCCCAGACTCCAGGAATTTCAAGGAGTAGTGTGTACGGATCTGGGGCGGCCGGCAGGGTTGGTGCCGTTCACGATTCTTCTTCTCTTGGCATAATTACTGCAATTTTTAAAAAAAATTACAGGTTGGGTATGCTGGCTGGCTGGGCTGTACTGCCGTGTAGAGCTGCCACTCTCAGGCAGGTCTAATCTAGCGTGACCCCCGGGAAAAAATATATTATTATTATTATTCTTTATTTATGGAGCGCCAGCATATTCCGCAGCGCTCTATAAATAAAGCGAATATAATTCGGGCTTGCAATTTGCAAAAAATATCCCGCCCCAGGAGCTGGATGGGACATTCGGGCATATACTGTACATATACACATTGTATATTTTAACTAAAAAGAAAAACCATCTACATATACAAACAATATTCACAGATGTCTCTCTCCCGTAGCCAAAACGGACTCTTAATACCACATCAGTAAAAAATAAATAAAAATAAAATCAGTAATCATATAAAATACTCTTATAACAATAGAATAACTATCTCATCAGAAACTAAATAGAAATATATTTTTTTGAATTTTTTTTAATCATACTTTCGCTATATCTTAACTATATAGGACATGAAACAGTATAAAACTAGTTACTTTAATTATTTCTCGAACTGCTCTTTTAATATTATCTTCTAACCATTTCATATATTTCTATTTAGTTTGTTAATAAATTTTATTATATTTTGGTAGACAATATTGTATATTTTTATATACTTTAATTTTACTTCATAAAATACATGTTGTATTATAAATACTCACTATTGTTACACTCTGTAACAATATAAAAACCAGGACACCCTATTTTATTTAATTCTAGCTCTGTGAACAAAACTAGAGTTTTTGGAATAATATCAACACATTACACAATATTGCTTGAAGCAAACGGACAACAATACTAGACAATATAAAACTTTCTTACATATAGCCTAGATTATATAAAACTATTTTAAAATAGTCTGTCAAGACAGACTTAACCAAATATATCAACACAAAATAAAAATATACATCTTGCACTCGACAGACTTCATGCATTCTATTGTAGCACACATTAAAAGTTAGCTAAACATAGTAATTTTTCTTCTTTATTTCTCTGGTAAACTTAAATTCGCTGCACAGACACATAAAGGGTTACTTTCTCTGTTCGTCAGAGAACAAAAAATTGACTCCCTCCCTCCCCTCCGTGCAGACAGTGTGTGCCAGAAAGGAGGGTGGGAGCGAATACAAGAGAGAAAAAAAAAACTGTTCTCTTTTTCTTCTGGCCCAGGGGGAAGTGGGGGTTCAGAGACTCCTGCAGATCATTACATAATCCACACACAAAGCTTGTAAATTATCTTTGTTTAATTTACTGGTATATTAAAACACTAAATATATATATGTATATATTTTCACATTCATATTTATATTTATTTGAGGGCATACTTTCTTTTTTTTATTGCCCATCTAACATAACAAAAATGGCTTTTATCTCTCACACAGTACCTCCATATATCTATATACGGGTATTGTTCAGGATGACCATATCTCCCGGTTACCTAGGAGTGCACTCTCTGTATTATCTCCGGGTCCATAGACCCCTGTTCTGGCCACTCAGGAACTAACTGTGGCCATACCATTGTACACAATAATTTTAACTTTTCTTTACTCAAATCCATTCCATAATCATGTGTTGCATACAACACTTCAAAATTCCACACCATATACCCCAAGGGCGTCTCACCCTTCTTAGCCGTCTTGGGTTTGGACGACCCGTTGCCCATTGTTACTCTTACAGGCGGTAACCTTCTCACAATGCAGATATTACATTTAGCACAAAACACTTGAAATTTACTGTCTGGTCCTCAGTCAACAATTCATATATATCGTATTCGCTTCCTCCATCAGTAGCCGATTGCAGTCGCCTGAACCGGAAACGTACCTTGGGAGTCCACTTTCAAGTTTGCTTCCTCGCTAGGCAAGTAGGCGCACGTTCACTCACGGCACTCTCAGCAATCATTCACAACCCATACTGTACCAGATACTTTCAGCACAAAACAATACATAAACAATTCTACTCTTTCTACTAGCCGATGGCACGCCGTCCCTCCTTTTGGCTCCTTATACCCAGTTAATTGAACTCTAACTCTTGTCTGCTTGTGACTATGTGCACCCCGTTCTATAACTACACTTCCGTCTGCAAATCCAATTTGCCTATGGGTAATCTACCCACCCGGCACCACTACCTCTGCAGCTACCGCTGGCCCCAATGGGCCCTCTTCACTACACGACGTACACACTAGCACTGACTCAAGGCTCTCAGCCCGGTCACAGAAATCTCTCCTCCTTTCCTTGTCCACGTGCAGAAGCTCTATTTACAAACACTGACTACGACTATGGAACTCCACGTGGCTACCCTCTCCCTCACATACAGAACTACCCTTTGGTTAACATCCGATCCCCCGGGTTCAGACACGCGCTAACCACTCTGGCTCCTTTGCTTGTCCGTGCTGTCGGCGTGGGGTGCGGTATGTCAACGAAACCGTGGCCGTGGGTTTCCTTATCCAACTATGGTTGGACGTTTCCCTTTATACCGGTATCTCCATTACACATACAAACATAGAAGACACTTTACCTATCGCCGCGCTGCTTGCTGTTTCCTTGGACTCGGTGGTGTCCCAGTGTTCCCGGGCCGGGGGTCCATTTGGGACGAGACGAGGTCCACTGAACAGGAAATCCTGCTTGGCGCCTGCAGATGTCAGCTCATCTTCAACGGACGCCCAACCAGCGGGATCACTCGCACCTGCAGTCAACCGCTACAGTGTTCCGCAGTCGTTGCCATGCCGGCAAGGGCCCATATCCCGGCTATCGAGCCCCCAAGAAATGTAACCGGAATCTGCTAGGTTCACTCGGCGACGAGGTCGGACCGGACACGAGCAAGGATTGTCTGAACACGAGTCTCTTCAGGAAAGGCAAACTTTATTTGTGTCATCACACAAATGCTCACACAGGATTGAATCGCAAAGAGTGAGCATCGAACTCACCGTGACATGAGATCTTATACCCCAAATACATAATTAGGTACATCCCAATTAACCCACCTCCCGGTGACACTCTCCCACCCCACGTGGGTTAATACCTCCCTTAATCTAATACAAAGACATTCCATTACATTGGCCGTAAATCGGCAAACTTCATGTTAGTTTCGACAGATAATGATTTGCTGCTACACTCAGTCAAGGCGGTACTCACCTCCCTAGCGCCTGTGTTTATTTGTTGCGGATAACACCTGGTCTGTCTTCTATGCTCCCCTTTGTCTCTCTGCGGGCCTCTGTGACCTTGGTGTATCCACTTCTCATTCTGTCCCTTCGTGCCAGGAACAGTCTGGATCTTTCTCAGGTTTTAATTGCTTTTCTGCTAATCTAACACATTCCTAAATTTCTACGTATGCTTCATTCTAGTTTCAGCTAAAACCTACCTAGTTATTTTCAAGTGATCCAATATTCTGAACAAGATGTCCGCCTGGCTTATAATGGCGGCCATCTTCCAGCCTGATTCCACTTCAATGCATCAATTATATATTGTGACTGTTCTCACTTTATTATTAACCCCTTACCACAGGTGGTTAATGACTGCTGCGGCAGGCCCATCCTCCTGCTCACCTATGCAGCTGATGCACAGCACATGTTATTGGCTGCAGGGGGCGGCCTGAGTTCAGTTCTAGTGCTATGCCGTTGAGCCCCGCTTGCCGCAGGGGTGGCATAGTGCACCCCACCATGTAAAAGGGTTAATGAAAAGTGATTGTTTCAAAAGATTATTTCTTGAAAATCTCTTGGTAGAGATGGGGTTAAGCAATGTAAAGTATAAAAATCTGTAGCACGAGATGGATTGCTCACACACACTGTATACAGTATCTCACAGAACTGAGTACACCCCTCACATTTTTGTAAATATTTTATTGTATCTTTCCATAGACAACACTGAAGAAATGACACTTTGCTACAATGTAATGTAGTGAGTGTACAGCTTGTATAACAGTGTAAATTTGCTGTCCCCTCAAAATAACTCAACACAGCCATTAATGTCTAAACCGCTGGCAACAAAAGTGAGTACACCCCAGTGGCTTAGCGTGGGTTGTCAGCGCCCGGGGCCAGCCAAGAATTGTGTGCCCCCCCAACCTGTGGACAAGTTAGCATGCCCCGATTCCCTTCCACCATTAGGGCATTGAACCCCTTAACTGTGATACAATGTAATGTGCAAAGTGTATGAGCGTATCACAGAGCTCCACAGCAATAAAACCCACAGTAAGGCTGGGGTCAGACGAGCGGGATTTCTACGGACTGTACGTCTGTGCACACGGACGTACGTCAGTATGGAAGACGCAGTAGTGGCCACACAGTCCATTTATTCACTGACGTATATTTTGACGGATGTAGGAGAGAAAATAAAATAAAAAGCAAAACCATTTTGTCTGTGAAAAATGTTGGACGTATAAATGAAGTCCGTCTGACCACGTTCCATCACTCACACACAAAGCTATGCGGACGTTGCGGACGCAGCGCACTTTGTGCGGCCGTTCTAGGTGTTGTACGTTCTTGCCTGCCTTGCATCCATGGGCCGCGGCCGTTGTGCGTCCACAGTTCAGTGCGGACGTACTTTGTGTAACGGGCTCCGATGGGCTTACTGTCATGCTATCACGGACGTACTTTTAGGCGCAATCACGGACGTGAACACTACGCTCGTCTGACCCCAGCCTAATGTGCAGCTCACACATGGATATATATTGCCCCCAGCAGCTCAAACATGGATATATATTGCCCCCAGCAGCTCAAACATGAATATATTTGCCCCCAGTAGCTCAAACATGGATATATATTGCCCCAGTAGCTCAAACATGAATATATTTGCCCCAGTCGCTTAAACATGGATATATACTGCCCCCAGTAGCTCAAACATGAATATATTTGCCCCCAGCACCTCAAACATGGATATATATTGCCCCCCCTCCCCCTTGCTCACCGGCTCGGAGGGCCCGCGGGTCGGTAGGGGGGCCTGGTTTGGGGCATCATAGTGGTCCCCCGCCGGTTTTCCTGTGATGGTCATCAGTATACTTTACAGGCAGCCAGCAGCGCACTCTGTAAATGCCGCGGTGGCGCCTGCAGCATGCCTGCATCCCAGTCTAAAACTGGAGCAGGCACGTTGCACTGGCACCGCCCCTCACGTGACACGTCAGCGGCGTTTACAGAGTGCGCCGCTGGCTGCCTGTGTGCACTGATGACCAACACAGAACAGGGAAACCGGCGGGGCCCACTATGGTGCCCCCCCACGCTACGCCACTGGTACACCCCTAAGTGAAAATGTCCAAATTGGGCGCAGTTAGAAATTTTCCCTCCCCGATTTCATGTGACTCGTTAGTATTACAAGGTCTCAGGTGTGAATGGAGAGCAGGTGTGTTAAATTTGGCGTTATCGCTCTCGCTCTCTCATACTGGTCACTGGAAGTTCTACATGGCACCTCATGGCAAAGAACTCTCTGAGGATACTGTACCATGATCATTTGGACCTTTTTGATGTTCTTACCATTTAATATAATTCCTGGGGTCTGATTAGCAGGTATAGAATTGGAATTTTAACACCAGCATTGAAGCACTTACTAATTATTACTAAGCAGCTTTAAAAACATGGAGTGCAATGAAAGGGTGCTTGCACTATAGCGATTATAATAAACTTTAGTGGTTCATTTAAGACAAATATATCTATATGCCATTATATTTCCTTGTGTGTTTTTATGCAACACATGGAACAAAGCGAAAAGCATCTTATCCACTCGCTTGTTATCTCCTGTCTGGACTACTGCAACAAACTCCTTTCTGGCCTTCCTATCTCCAGCCTCTCCCCCCTGCAGTCCATCCTAAACACATCAGCCCGACTTATCCATCTCACCCGTCGCTCTGTCTCTGCCGCTCCTCTCTGTGAATCCCTGCACTGGCTCCCCATCCATAGCAGAATCAAATTCAAACTACTCACCCTGACCTACAAAACCCTCACTAATGCCGCTTCTCACTAATCACCAAATACACCCCAGCCCACGCCCTAAGGCTCGTGTCAGATGAACGCAGCGATCACGTCCATATTGCCGCACATTTTATCGTCCGTCACAGCATAAAATTATGATCAATAGAGACCAGCACACGAAGTACGTACGCACAGAAGTGCGGACGCACAACGCACGTGGCACCGGACGTAATTTAGGCAAGAACGTCAAACTGCTAGGATGGACGCACAGAGTGCGCCACGTCCCCGTAGCTTTGTGTGTGAGTGATGGAATGTAGTCAGACGGACTGCATTTTTGACGGACAAAATGTTTTTTTATATCATGTATCAATTTTTTTCATTTTACATATTAATTTTATTTCCCATCTATATCAGTCAAAAAAAACGTTCGTCAAAAAAAACGTCAGTCAAAAAAAACGGACCATGTGGTGTCTACAGTATCAGTGAGAAAGTACGTCAGTTGTGCACGGACGCAGAGTGTGCTCAGAATGCATTCGTCTGACATTAGCCTAACATCCAACAATGACCTGTGCCCGGCATCCTCCATCATTACCTCATCACATGCCAGACTGCAGGACTTTTCTCGTGCGGCGCCGACCCTTTGGAATGCGCTACCTCGCAATATCAGACTGTCCCCAAACCTGGCTTCATTTAAACGCTCCCTAAAGACCCTTCTGTTTAGGGAAGCCTACCACCTGACTCCGCAATAAGATATTCTACCGACCCAAAAACAGTCCTCACCTCTCCCTGCATTAACTCATAACTGCAGTCCCTCCCTCTTGTTTCTAATCCCCTCACCCATCTAGATTGTAAATTCCCACGGGACTAGGGCCCCCATGTCCTTCTGTATCGGCAGGCAGGAATACGGACCTGCCTCCTTTATGTATTGTAGAATTGTCCTGTCTTTACCCATTGCACCTTGTACAGCGCTGCCGAATGTGTTGGCGCTTAATAAATAATAATAAAAAAGATTATTTGTTCCCATGAACCAGGGGGAAATATATGGTCTCAATATGCGCGTATGGTCTGGAGCGTCAATCTCAAACTCCAGCCACCCTGACTGTTCTGAACTACAACGCCCATGATTCTCTGGCCATCTATTACATTTAAGTAATTCTAGGAATTTTAAACCTCTATCATCTGAGGGGTCCAGATTTGGAGATCCCAGGTCTAGAGCAATCCTAAAACTTTGCTCATTCAGATGTTAGAGTCTCTTATTGTTATTTTTTCCCTGTTTTTATACAGGAACCCTCACATTTTTACCAGGCGCCAATTGAGACCTATAGAATCATGTATTGAATAGACACACAAAAAGTATTCAGAGTGGTGAATACGTACATAACACAAGATAAACCATTGAATGTTGTTAGAAGAGCATACTATTGTTTATAGTCCAACACACGGTCTTAATTTCTTTGAAGTTGTTATGGTTCCTAGAGTGTCCATTTAAAAGGGACACTCTAGACACTGTGACCACTCACTCAGTCTACATTGAGTGATCAAAGTGATAGGAGGAAATTCACAATTCACCTCATAGATAGCTTTTCCTTTTCTGGTTATTTGGCTACAACGTGATAAAATAAAAGGTAAATCTTTGGTTTCTTGCATTTCGTTACATAAGCACAAACTGCATGAAAAGATCTAATGATGTATAATTTTATGGCATTTGACTAAAAGGAAAGACTGTTGCTTTGAGCCATCAAACCTTAGAAATACTATTTTTCCTAGAGGTTTCCACAATTTTGACCAATATTGTGTTTGTGTCTATCTTCTGTTTGGAAATATAACTGCACAAGTGTCAATTTAATGGCATGGGTGTTCCCGAAAATGAAATGGATACATTTAAATGGACCAGCAGACATGCCATATCTGAAATAAAGTATTACAGTTATTACATTACTTAATAAACCGTATTAGCTGTAATGGATAGAAACCACACTCTTTAGAGATTGGTTTAATTCTGGTTTTTGCTGCCAAGAGGTTTGAGATCAGATCACTATGTTGGCTTTATACATACACAGATGTTGTAGATGCCTGGCACAGAAAAAATAGTAGATGTAACCCAAGTGCCAACAAGAACATAATGATTTCATCAACATATTGCACATATTTATAAAGCCCCAAAAGGGGAGGGATACTAAAAGGAAATTTTTATCTTTTTCGCTCTTCAAATATGTCTAGGAGACAAATCTGTGCCTTACAAAGCTCAGCACATGGAGAATTTAGAAAGATTATAAAACAAAGCAGATTGCTAGTTGTCTAACAATGCATTGTAAGCTGGCATTGCAAATTTAAATGGTTCTGCTTTGACAACAATAATAATAAAAAGAAACCAAATGCTTGTGCAGATGTGGCCACCAACAGAATATGTAATAATTCTTAATGAAGAAAATTCTTTACCATTGTATTATAAAGTAAATGCACAGTGGGATGGTAGTTCTTGAAAAAAAAAAAAAAGCGAGGGGCAATATAGGATACTCACCTAATGATATTTCGTAACATGCAGTGCAAACAATGGAGTTTTCCAGAACTGATAAGTCAACAGTTATGTGTTTGTACTGGTATGTGCATGACTAGAAAGTCAAATTTAAAAAGGATTTTTCTCAGTTATATGCTCCCATTTTATACAAACTTTTTTTGATATTTTATTAAGTAAATTTTAAAAATATAAGAAGCAAGTAGATAAATAAATGTTGTGGGACATAGAACCATAAGCAAAAAAAACCTATGTGTCCCATTGTCTCAGCGATCAGTAGGCGCATTGAACCCGTAGCCAAGTGGTTGGACTTTCTATTTAAGGACCCTGTACATGAAATTCCAACTTGTGTCAAGGACACTCCAGCCATCCTTCGGAGCTTGTCAGCAATACAAACAGATGTGGATGAAGTTGTTTTTGTCACCATGGATGTAAAAAGTCTTTACACTATCATACCACACGAAACAGGTCCTTTCCCACTCCACAAAGGATAAAGGCCCTTGTATAGAATTTGTTTTGGAACTGCTAACTTTGATTTTACTAAAGAATTATTTCCGTTTAGAAAAGAACTGGTATTTGCAATGCATGGAAATATCCATGGGGTCTGCTATGGCCCCCATGTATGAGAATGCTTATATGTATAAATTCGAGAAGGAATTTACTTTACCCATGTTTGAATCCAATATTATTGAACTTATTCGATGGTCAGCTTCAGTATTCACTCTATTCGAAGCCAACAGATCGCAACACAATTTTGCATGCCGCCAGTGCACATTCAACACATGTTAAAAAATCTCTCCCATATGCACATTTTTGAGGGTTGATAGAAACAACTCACAGGAAGATCGACAAGAGGAACAACTACTGAGGATGTATAATAAAATCTGAAAAAAAGGGGCTACTCGATAAAAACCCTAGACACAGCATTGGAGAGCTAGGTCCCCTTTAGAAAAATGAGAATCTACTCGTGGAAGACGGAGGTTTCCAATTTGACACCGCCTCGAACACTTTAACCTCCATCGTGAATTGACACGCGTTAAACAGGATTAATTACTTCTGGAAATATTTAAACAAAAAACAATGTTTTGTTATGGGAAGGGTAGAAATTTGTGAGACCTACTGGTCCGAACAGACCCTGTTCAGTTATATGCAGGGCGTGAACAAGTTCCAAAATACTGGATGTAAAAGAGGTCTTGGATGTGTAATGTGTGGCCACATGGTACCCTCAAATACTTTGTCATGTTCATATAAAAAATATGAAATTCCGCACAATATTACATGCAAAACTGAGTATGTAGTATATGATATCTTATGTCCATGCGGTCTGGCGTAGATTGGGAAAACTGTCACACCACAGTGCGAACGCATTAGGAACCACATGTCCAATATTTGCACAACGTACAGAGGTGGACAATCCAATAAGCCAGTGGTATGACATTTTAAAACATCCATTGACATATTTGAAGTTCACAGCCATCGATCATATACCTCAACCAAATCGTGATGGTGATAGAGCATTATTGTTACTACAAAAAGACACATATTGGATCCATACATTAAAAACTGTATCCCCGTATGGCCTTAATGAAAGAGTATTGTATTCCATGTTTTGATAGTGTTTAAGTGATCCTTAATATAACCTTGTGAAGATTGATAGTCCACTTTGTACATCTGGCTGTTAGAGAAGCATTTATGGTGATATAAGTGTAGTGTTTTATTTATTTTTAATATGGGACTCTGTACTTTTTTGAAATGATAAGAGTTTTTGGTGTCGCTACTTTTATGAGACATGACTAGTATTGGGTGTAGTGGGTACTTTTGGTATCTCTACATTCACAGTTGGTGTAGTATTGCACAATTGTGTATTTTAATCTAAGGATATGCACCTTATAATGTATGGTTATAACACAGCCGTACCTCAAGTCTGAATGGCTGTTTAGGCTAGGGTCAAACAAACGCATTTTTCTCATCGACCACCAAAAAGTGAGTCCGAACGTATTAACCCATTTTTTTTTTAACGGTGGACGCGAAAGCGGTCAAACGATGCGCATTTTCGTGCGTGTTTTTTTACGAATCATCAATAAAACACTTTTTGTGTCTGGACGTTATGTTGGCTGGACATTAGCAGCGTCTGCGGTCTCCTAATCACGCACACACGCCGCTAGCGGACGCAGCGCACTCTGTACGTCAGTACTAGCGGTTCGACATTCTTGCAATAATGCGTTCGTTTGCCGCTTGCGTTGCGCGGCCAAACTTTCGTGCACCCGTACTGCGTATATTGCCCGTCATTTGCTGCTACTACGGCCGTGATAAACTGCGGCTCAACGCACGTTCAAAATGCATTAGTCTGACCCCAGCCTTAGAGTATAGCTCTTTTACACATTGGATTAATAGAACTTGTATTTAGAGCACTAATATCTATTTTAGTTTATTTTTTTACCCTTAGTTACATTAAATTCAGGAACGGAGTATAGCGTTCCGTTATCATGGTAGCACTAACACATCATCCTGCAAGTACGGGAACCGACGCATGTGCACAGGTGTTGGGGTCACGTCGATCGGGAGGTGGGGTATTTCCCCCCCATTAATGTTATAAATATTGTTGCTTTTTGTCTGGCGGAACGTTCCGGGATGGAGCTGAAATGTTGACGACTCGGGATTTTAAAGGAATTAATAAAATCATTAGATATGACGGCACTCCAAGGCTAAAACTATCTATATGCTGTATATACACACAAACACACACCACACACACACACACTACATGCCGCACTTGATACCTATTTTTCATTGTCCTGAAGTTATAGTAGTCTTGTGTTGCTCTACCCTGGCCTATTGAGTTCTTGATGAAGCCAATTAATGGCTTAGGCCAGTAACCCTTATTAGCTCCCTGGTCTATTTAGATTCAGCCATGTATCAAGTGGCTTGATCTGGAATAATTGGGAGCAAGAACGGATAAACAGATACAGACAGCAGTGCGGACACTGGTATCATCTCCTGGAGTCCATAGTACTCCCTGGAACCAAGTTTGACCCTGTTGCGAGCATCTCCCAAGCGGTGTTGTCACTAGAGTCCATGCAGATAAGTGCAATGCTGCATAATTATGCTTTGCTTTGAGAAAAGCCATTATGTAAATAGAGATTCATGGGCAAAATTATTTTTCTTAAAAAAAGTTTTCCAGTGCAGAAACATGTGTACGTTTTTGGTACTGAAGTGTTTATCAAGGTTGAAGAAATAGTAAAGTAGTATTATTATTATTCATTATTTATAAAGTGCCAGCATATTCCGCAGCGTTGTACAATAAGCACAGTATAGACAGGGTTACAATACATTGAACAACATTTGACAAACAGTACAGGAGGAGATGAGGGCCCTATTCCCGTAGGAACTCACAATCTGGGAGGGTTGGGGTTGGAAACAGGAGGAGAGGACTGTAAGGTGAGAGTGATTGATGGTTGTGTCAGTGAGTTGGGTGGTAGGCTTCCCTAAATAGGAATGTTTTAAGGGAGCGTTTGAAGGAAGAGAAGTTAGGGGAAAGTCTGACAGTACGAGGGAGAGCATTCCAGAGAGTGGGGGCTGCGCGTGAGAAATCCTGCAGTCTATCATGGGAAGAGGTGATGCGGGGAGAAGCTAGGCGCAGGTCACTGTTTGACCTTAGGGAGCGGGCTGGGGTGTATTTGGTGATTAGTGAGGACAGGTAGTGGGGCGCTGAGTTAGTGAGGGTTTTGTAGGTAAGGATAAGGATTTTGAACTTAATTATGCAGTGGATGGGGAGCCAGTGAAGGGACTCGCAGAGGGGAGCGGCAGAGACAGAGCGGCGGGTGAGGTGAATTAGCCTGGCGGAGGCGTTCAGGATGGATTGTAGGGGGGAGAGGCGGGACAGAGGGAGGCCAGATAAGAGATTATTGCAATAGTCGAGTCGGGAGATTATCAGGGCGTGTATGAGTTGTTTTGTGGTGACAGCGGTAAGAAATGGCCGAATTCTGGAAATATTACGCAGTTGGTATCGGCAGGAGGAGGAAAGAGACTGGATGTGGGGGATGAAGGAAAGAGCAGAGTCAAGTGTAACTCCAAGACAGCGAACTTGGTTTGATGGGGAGATGGTGATACCCTCCACCGTGATAGAGAAGTCAGGAGGTGGGGAGGCATTGGAGGGAGGAATAAGTAGGAGCTCAGTCTTTGACATGTTGATTTTTAGGTGGTGGGAGGCCATCCAGGAGGAGATGCCAGATAAACAGTCACTGACTTTTGAAAGGACAGGGGGAGAGAGATCAGGGGTAGAGAGGTAGATCTGAGTGTCATCAGCGTAGAGGTGGTAATTAAAGCCAAAGCTGTTGATGATTTTGCCCAGGGAGGAGGTGTAGATGGAAAAGAGCAGAGGACCAAGGACAGAGCCTTGAGGTACACCAACAGATAGAGGCAATGAAGAGGAGGAGTTACCAGCAAAGGACACACAGAAGGACCTGTTGGATAAATAGGAGTCCCACCCAAGCAAGTGCAGTGTCACTGAGACCCAGAGAGTTGAGGGTCTGTAGAAGGAGGGGGTGGTCAACAGTGTCAAAAGCAGCCGAGAGGTCAAGCAGGATGAGAATAGAATAGTGGCCGTGTTTTTTAGCAGTTAGGAGGTCGGTTGGTGACTTTGGTGAGGGCAGTTTCAGTTGAGTGTAGGGGACGGAAGCCAGATTGCAGGGGGTCAAGTAGGGAATTGGAGGACAGGAAGAGGGAGAGGCGGTTGAAGACTAGTTTTTCTAAGAGCTTTGATGTGAAGGGAAGCAGGGATACAGGGCGGTAGTTGGATGGAGAGTTGGGGTCTAGGGATGGTTTCTTTAGTAAAGGGGTAACTAGCGCGTGTTTGAAGGCGGATGGAAAGGAGCCAGTGGAGAGAGATAGGTTGAAGATGTGTGTGAGAGCAGGGGTGAGGGAGGAGGAGAAGGGAGGAATTAGATGTGAGGGAATGGGGTCGAGCGGGCACGTGGTGAGATGTGAGGAGGACAATAAGGAATTGACTTCCTCCTCAGTGGCGGGGAGGAAGCAGCAGAGGGTGGCAGAGGGGACCTGTGGGAGTGGAGGTGGCAGATAACTATCTTGTGTTGGGATGTTGCTTCTGATAGTTAGAGTTCTACTGAGGAAGTAATCTGCCAGGTCTTGAGCGCTGAAGGCAGCTGAGGGGGGAGGTGCAGGTGGGTAGAGGAGGGTGTTGAAGGTGGACCAGAGCCGTTTAGGGTTGGAGGACAGCGTAGATATAAGAGATGAGAAGAAGGATTGTTTGGCCAAATGGAGGGCAGAGGTGTATGACCGGAGAATAAACTTGAAGTGAACAAAATCAGCTTCAGAGCGGGATTTCCTCCAGGCACGCTCTGCGGTGCGGGAGCATCTTTGCAGGTAGCGAGTCTGGAGGGTGTGCCAGGGCTGAAGCTGGCGGCGTGGGGCCTTACAGAGTCGAAGAGGAGCAAGAGTGTCTAGAGCAGAGATAAGAGTAGTGTTGTAGTGATTAGTGGCAGCATCAGGGCAGGTGAAGGATGAGGTATGAGGGAGGTGGTGAAGTAGGTTGGAGAATTGATGGGGGTCCACAGCATGTAGATTTCTGCGAGTGTGTGTGCGGGGTGGGGGAGCAGGGTGTTTAGGAAGTCCAGATAGGTTGAAAGAGAGAAGGTGGTGGTCAGAGATGGGGAAATGGTGACATTTGAACTCAGAAATGGAGCAGAGGTTGGAAAAGACCAGGTCAATAACGTGACCATCGCGGTGGGTAGGGAGGAGGGAGGATTGTGTGAGTCCAAGGGAGGACGTGAGTGAAAGAAGTTTGGAGGCAGCAGGAGCGGAAGGATCGTCAATGGGAATGTTGAAGTCCCCGAGAATTAGGCATGGAAGATTAGAAGACAGGAAGTGAGAAAGCCAGGTAGCAAAGTGGTCAAAGAACTGGGAGGTTGGTCCCGGTGGGCGGTAGATGACTGCCACCCTGAGAGCCAGAGGAGAGAACAGGCGGATGCAGTGTGTCTCGAAGGAGGAGAAGGAGAGGGATGGGGGTGGAGGGAGATGCTGGTAGGTGCAGGTGGGAGAGAGCAGGAGTCCGACCCCGCCGCCATTTCTCTCACCCGGTCTGGGGTATGGCTCAAGTGTAGACCGCCATGTGAGAGAGCAGCAACGGAGACCGTGTCAGAGGGAGTTAGCCAGGTTTCAGTTAAAGCTAGGAGGTTGAAGGAGTTTGAAAGGAAGAGGTCATGGACGGCTGTGAGTTTGTTGCACACAGAGCGAGCGTTCCAGAGGGCGCAGGAGAAAGAGGGCAGGCGCTGAGGGATTATGGGAATGAGGTTGCTGGACTTGCAGGGAGGTGATTTATGTGCGATGGAGATAGGATGAGAGGGAAGTATTGGATGTGTTGTGGGGCCAGGGTTAGGGGATATGTCACCTGAATAGAGTAACAGCAGTAGTAGAAGTAGTTCTCAGAAATACCCAAACTGGATTCCCTGCCTGTGGAGGAGATGTGGAGGCCTCACAGACGTGTTACACAAATATCTTGCCTGACGGTATTCCCGAGTGTGGCTCGGGGTTAACTTTTCGTACTGAAAGCGGTATCCCCGAGCCACACTCTGGCTGTATACTTACATGTCCTGCACTCCCTCGCTGATCCCCGCAGGTTCCTCCAGCCGCTCGCAAAGTCACACTGCCTGGTTCTCTTCTCACGAGGAGTGAAACCAGGAAGTGTGATGTCGCGATCGGCTGCAGTGTGACTGCGGGGACAGCGAGGGAGCGCAGGACATTTAAGTATCGGCCCGAGTGTGGCTCGGGGATACCGCATTCAGTATTGAAAGTTAACCCCCGAGCCACACTAATACCGCTAGGGGGCCAAAATAAATAGGACTGATTCTGACATATAAAATATCAGGGTAATTCAAAGAGATCCGAATTGCTTGAGAAAGGTAACCGAACACTGAAAATCAGCGTTCGGTTACCTTTCTTGGCCATTCGGCTATCCAGAGAGCAGGCAATTCGCCAAATCCTGGCGAATTGCCTGCACATACGGTGCCTGTTCGAGGGCAGTGAAATCCCCATGAAAAAGCACTGCTTCGGCTATTCAGAGAACACAAACCACAGCAGTGAAAGGTTCCCGAAATGCCCTGTCATTCGGTGGTTTCATGCGGCAGATTTATTCAGGCGAATCCCATAGGCTTCAATGTTAAAAATATTCCGGTTTTAATTCAATATCTAATAAACCGTTCATTCTAAAATTCTGCAGTAAAGAGTCTATTTATAGATTTTTTAGGATATTTTTTTTTTAACTTTACTTATTTTTTCTGTAACAGCCCTGTTTATTATCATTCCTTGGACCTCATATGTAAATCTCAGACATTTTCGCTCAGTAGTTTCTTTGCAAACAGCGTTTCACTTTTGAAACATTCATGCAAACGGTTTTCCTAATTTATTCACTGCCTTCTTCTGCGGTGCCGGCTTTTTCCGGCAGCTTCGCTGCGTGTGATCGGCTCCTGCTCGGGTTTTTCCATGGTTTTCGGCTGGTTAATCCAGATGTTTTTGCGGGTTTTCGGCGTGCAATCGCCGGGTTTTGCAGTTAGTTTTCGCCGGGTTTGCGTCAGCTTTTCTGTGCAATTCGGGGACCCTGTGGTGCTTGCTGAATACACTGCAGGGTCACCAAAATGGGATCGGCAAAAGGAACCGAATTGAAGAGAACGAAAAGTCACCGAACGTGCGGTGACTTTTTGATTCTCTTTGAATTACCCTGTTAGTCAGAATCGGACCGCCAGGGTGGATATAAAGCTTATACAAATATTTATATTGAATTATAAATATATTTCATATAAGAAGTGTGTTACCCTAGAGTTCATAGGTTTCATGTTTTATAGACAAACTTTCAATCTATCGGTCTTCCTTGTACTCTATAGTAGGGTCTAACGGTGTCATCTCCATCTCTTCATGGCCAATGCAAGCTCTTTTTTGTGGCAGATAGAACAATCTAATTTCACAATTACAATCCTATGTTTGAACACTGTAAGTATGGCAATTTGTCTTTTACTCATCCATAGTTACCTACAACAGTTCCTTTTGCCACATTAGGTTTGTTGTTCTAGAGCACTATATTTGTATAATTTATATATTCACACACACACATATATAAATACACACGCACGATTATAAATACACAAATACACTCATACTGTACAGATATACATACAAACACTTTATAGCATTAGATACGATTAGGGCAGGAACACATTCCACAGTGTAATGTAATTATAATTATTTTGAAAGTATTTTCTGTGTGCCTGTTTTTTAATTATGTGATTGGGAAGTGCATTCCTTATGTTTATCTCCAGCATGGATTACCACTAATCCAATTGGATGGTGTTTAATAAATAATAGGGCACTCATGAATAATCAGCTGGAGATTCAAGTTAATTAACATTATTATTCTCAATGTGAAAATATTTAATACACATTTACAATTACTCGTACAGCAATCATTTATGAGGAGCAATTTGGTTAATTTTAAGAAATTGTTCACATTGCAGATAGATTGCTTTGAGTATTCCAGTACGGAACCGATAGAAACTTCGTATCATGACATAGCTCTACATACTGTAGATGCACGTTGTGCCTCTGTGGCAGCGTTTGCGTTACAGAAGGAAGTAGAAGAGCAAACATTAAGGCAAGACATTTACTTTAACCAGTCTTTAAATGCCGATGTGCCGAGATGAAGAGTTAGAATCATATTAAAGCTTATCCTGCTTTTGTATAATTTTAAAAGCTTGGTTACATAAAAGAAAGGGTAGGATGTTGGTAGAGACCCGCTGTTGATATAAGTGGATACTCCTGAAATATATCATGACAATATTCCTTTGCATCAATTTATATAGGTGAGCGAATGAAACCATCTACATTTTATTCTTCTGTCAGCCTGTATAAATACAAGGTTATTTACCTGTGTTTTTTATATTCCTTTTTGTACATATGGGCCAAATTTAAATGACCTCAGATCTATAAAAAATATTTTTGCATTTCTCATTGTTGCCAATCTATATTAACCCCTTCCAGACAAAGGCATAATTCTACAGCTTAGCTAAAGCAAACGCTTGAATTTTTAACGTTGCTCTTTTGACCAGAATTACCATTTTCAGTCAAACATGTAGATTTTGACAGATTAGTTTGTTGCTCATATGTGACATGTTAGATAATGTAACACCCACAAAACACTACCCCAGAAAGACACGTCATTTTTAAAAGTTAGACAACCCAGGTAACTCAAATTGGGCTTTTTGTGCATCTATTTTTTTTTAAATAAATTTGTTGCAAATGTAGCTGCATTTCTTTTTTACGTATTTTTCAAACTCACATTTTTCCTGGGTGTATCATAATTCTGAGAGTAGAGAAGAACATAAAAAGGTGGCTATTTTTTCATGCCTATTGGCTAATATACTGATGCCACTTATCGCTGGTATGATACAAATGAAATAACAACTGTACATAGACACTAATTGTCAACTTTATTAAACACATATATATATATATAAAACTTAAATAATTTGAGTTAAATGGTTCACAATGGTTTGGATAAATACTGGTAGATCCCAGTATCAAGCTGACCTAAACTCTCATATATCCGGGGGTCAGTGGCGTCACTAGGGTTGGTGTCACCCGGTGCGGTAACTTATGGTGTCACCCCCCCCCCGAGTTTTACGGATTTTTTTAACTACTCTTACTCCTAAATCAGTACTCCCATATAACACTGAATGTTCATACACACAGCGCACATTACTGTGAGGTTAATTGCTGTGGAGCTCTCTCATATGCTCACACAAATTTTTGCCAACTGCCAGCAAGTACGATGCCTGTTCGAAGGCAGTGAAAGCACACATATATATATATTGCGCCCAGCAGCTCTGGATATACTTCCCCCAGCAGCTCACCCATGGATATATATTGCCCCCAGCTCACATATGGATATATTGCCCCAGTTCACAATTATATATTGCCCCCAGCAGCTCACCCATGGATATATGGCGCCTCAGCTCACATATGGATATATTGCGCCTCAGCTCACAGATGGATATATTGCGCCTCAGCTCACACCTGTATATATTGCCCCAGACCAGCTCACACATGGATATATTGCCCCAAACCAGCTCACACATGGATATTGCCGCAGCTCTCATGGATATGCCCCAGCTCCTCTCATGGATATTGCCCCAGCTCCTCTCATGGATATTGCCCCAGCTCCTCTCATGGATATTGCCCCAGCTCCTCTCATGGATATACTGCCCCAGCTCCTCTCATGGATATACTGCCCCAGCTCCTCTCATGGATATTGCCCCAGCTCCTCTCATGGATATTGCCCCAGCTCCTCTCATGGATATTGCCCCAGCTCCTCTCATGGATATTGCCCCAGCTCCTCTCATGGATATACTGCCCCAGCTCCTCTCATGGATATACTGCCCCAGCTCCTCTCATGGATATATTGCCCCAGCTGCTCTCATGGATAATGCCCCAGCTCCTCTCATGGATTTTGCCCCAGCTCCTCTCATGGCTATGCCCCCAGCTCCTCTCATTGATATTGCCCCAGCTCATGGATATGCCCCAGCTCATGGATATGCCCCAGCTCATGGATAATTCCCCAGCTCATGGATAATGCCCCAGCTCATGGATAATGCCCCAAGCTCATGGATATGCCCCAGCTCATGGATAATGCCCCAGCTCATGGATAATGCCCCAGCTCATGGATATGCCCCCAGCTCATGGATAATGCCCCAGCTCATGGATTTGCCCCAGCTCATGGATTTGCCCCAGCACATGGATAATGCCCCAGCTCATGGATAATGCCCCAGCTCATGGATAATGCCCCAGCTCATGGATAATGCCCCAGCTCATGGATATGCCCCAGCTCATGGATATGCCCCAGCACATGGATACTGCCCCAGCACATGGATATGGCCCAGCTCGTGGATAATGGCCCCAGCTCGTGGATAATGGCCCCAGCTCGTGGATAATGGCCCCAGCTCGTGGATAATGGACCCAGCTTGTGGATAATGGACCCAGCTTGTGGACAATGCCCCAGCTCGTGGATACTACCCCAGCTCATGGATACTGCCCCAGCTCATGGATATGCCCCAGCTCATGGATTTGCCCCAGCTCATGGATACTGCCCCCGCTCATGGATTTGCCCCAGCTCATGGATTTGCCCCAGCTCATGGAAACTGCCCCAGCTCATGGATTTGCCCTAGCACATGGATATGCCCCAGCTCATGGATATGCCCCAGCACATGGATACTGCCCCAGCTCATGGATATGCCACAGCACATGGATACGGCCCAGCACATGGATACTGCCCCAGCTCATGGATACTGCCCCAGCTCATGGATATGCCCCAGCTCATGGATATACTCTGCTCCAGCTCATGGATATGCCCCAGCTCATGGCTATGCCCCAGCTCATGGATAATGCCCCAGCAGCTCATGGATTTGCCCCAGCAGCTCATTGATATGCCCCAGCAGCTCATGGATATGCCCCAGGCCCTAGCAGCTCATGGATATGCCCCCAGCTCATGAATAATGGCCCCAGCTCACCTCCAGCACCACGTGTTCGCTCCCTCTGAGCGTCCAGCGGTGTGCAGCTTGGGCACTCGCCTGGGGGAGCCACGTGACCAGCCGCGATCGGCTGGTGACGTATTTCCCCCAGGCGAGTGCCGAAGATGCATGCTTCGGACGCTCGCAGGGAGCAAACACGCGGCGCAGGGTGAAGACACCGCCCTTAGGGTGACGGTGTCACCCTAAAGGCGGGTGTCACCTGGTGCGGGCCGCACCCCCCACCCCCACGTAGCAACGACCCTGCCAGGGGTAATGAATTGCTTAGATGTCCTTAAGATGTATTTCTTTAAAGTTAATTAGGAAGCAGCAAAAAGATTGTAGCAATAATCTAGGGTAACTAGTGAAGAGACAATAAATAGTACCCCCCTTCACTTAGGTAGCTATTAGCGATTGTTATAACTAATTAGTACTATTTTGGTGCTTCCCACAGAATCAAATCTCATCGGGGCAGTAAAACAATTGTGATCATTCCTTCATATAGACCCACAGTCCGTCACAGTAGTTGTTTATCCTATAAAGTTATGTATCACCTGCAGTGGTAATTAGCATACATAGTATCAAGATATCAATGGGTTCATTACAATTAGATACATAGTGCATCACACATTTGGAATTGCGGAAAATAGCTAAATATCTATATTTGATTCCAATAAATAGCTAAATATCCATATTTGATTCTAATAAAGACTAGATAAATTTGCCATCAGCTATTCATGCATTGGCTAGAACAGGATCTTAATATTTGAGTTCACGAGGACATCATATAATTTTATCATATTGATAGAGTCCATCAACATATTAGCTGAACCCACATTGTGCTTGAGCCTCTCAATCAATCAGATATGAGGGTCTGTACATATCACTACTAATCTTCATTAAAATAGAAAATACATTTGAGAAATAGTATTGTGACCAGACGAATTACAAGACTTGGATAAGTCTGCACCAGAATTATAGGTAATCAAAGAATCAAGTGAAATCGTATATAATACCAAAATAAACCTCCATCAACAATTGAGATTGTCCAGCAAGCAATTTCACCCTTTTAAATAACATGGGTTCAATACGATATACAATATAGCCCTAGTATTTCAGATTTCTATGCTGTCCCTAGAATGGCATTCGAGCATAAATGGATACAGACTAAGTCAACTGGGGTCCAATAACCAGACCAAACATATCGCAAGATATAAAGTGCAATCTGTTAAAAACAATTGGTCATCACCAAATTAGAAACGGTGACGCGCGTTTTGCCGTATTATCACGGCTTCGTCCATAATTCTGTGTGCCACCACAACAAAATCCCGCTACTTCTGATCGTCAATCCCTCTTGATTATATCAATATTCTACATGTGCAGATTTCCTATTTATTTGGAAGAGGTAGAGCCGTATTACAAATCTGGTCAATGTCATTTTGTTGGAGCAAAATAACACTTGTTTGTTCCTAAATAGATGGTTTAAGTTTATTTTTTACTTATTATCTGGCATTTATCGATCCAATATAGGCTTTATCCAGACCCCATGGAGGTCTTATTAGCAGGTACCTCTTAATAAACGGGTAATTGACTAGTGAATTATTGCAATCTATAGTATGGCAAATAAACAACTAGCAGTGCATTGTTGCAGCCTAATCAGTGTGTAGCAGACAGAATACACAGCTGCATTCAGGACCAAACTTAGAAAGAGGTCATGACTCCTTTCCATTGCTAAATAAAATGTAATTTTTTTGTAAAAACCAGACACAATGCAACTTGCAGGAGAGAGAGCAGTAGTGTCCTAACACATTTCTTACATGTTACTGTACTTATTCATAGGAATTAGGGATGGGCTGCCGGTTCAAATCGTTTGAAGTTCGATTCAAACATCGGCTGTTCGAAAGTTTGTGAACTTTGAACTTTTCGGGACGTTCGCGGAAAGTTCGAGAAAAAAAGTTTTCAAAAAAATTCCAAAAAATGCTCAAAAACCCTAAAAAAATCTAAAAATAAAGCGTCTCTTTATTGCAGAATATAATAATAAACGGTTTATTTGATATTGGATTAAAACAGGAATATTTTTTAACATTGAAGCCTATGGGATTCATAAACATTTCCCACTCATTGTTGGTCAAACATTTCCCACTCGTTGGTGATAAAACATTTCCCATGGCTTCAAATCATGTTTAAACATGAGCAAAAGTGGTAAAAATGAGCTCAGTGAACAGCGGTCAAATGGCTCAACACTCAGCAGTGAAAGGGTTAAAAAGTTTTTTTTTATTTCATTGTTTCTTGTCCCCCAGGGCAGTACCTGGACCCCCATACACCTTTTATGGCCAATATCTTGCATATATGCCCTCTTGGAGGGGACCTTAATTTTCGAACATTCGAGCCCCATTGACTTGTATTGTGTTCGCATTGTGTTCGAGTTCGCGGTCATCACTATAGGAATAATCACATTATCACAAGCATAAATGAATATCCAACTATAGGGTTTATTCAGAGTACAGCGAAATTTCAATGCCCTTTCGGTCGGCGCAGTTCGGCAATTTCAGTTTGCCAACCCTACGGGGAATTCACTATTCATTACAGGGTCCCCAAAGTGCGTCAAATGGGATCGGTCGAAGACTGCCCAAAAGCCCGCCGAACAGACCACCAACAGCCGAACAGATCGCCGAATATAGCCGACGATCCTCCGAACTGACCGACGCACACTGCTGAACTGGTAGAAGAACCCAACAAAAAACAAAACAGAACATAACTCTGCTATTTTATAAAAGGTGTTTAAAACAATAAAAATGCATAAAAATAATATTTACCTATAAAAAAATAAATAAAACTGTTACAGAATAAAAAGAATGCCATTAAAAAAAAAATCAAAAAATTTCTAATTAAAAAATACAGAAAAAAATACAATTTTTAAAAAAAATTAAATAAAAAAGGCATTTTGCTGCAAATGAAAAGAATTTTTTTTATAAAAACGCCAATTTTTTTTATTACGTTGAATTCTACTACGGGATTTTCCCGTTTAAACGTGTCAAACTGAACCACTGAAAATTTGGGCAATTCGCCAATATGTTGGTGCAGTTCAGTGTTTTCTAATTAGATTAACCAATACTTCTCTATGGGACAATTTCACTGCCGTCGAAGGTTGCTGAATTGCAGCGATCTGAGACGAACTGTACCGTATTTCACTGGCAATTCACCAATTCTGGTGAATTGACAGCTTTCTGAATAGCGGAACTGCCATAAAATTGCACCAAACAATGAAATTCACCGTTCGGTGCAATTCATGGCAAGTTCGGCGCTTGTTGAATAACCCTTTATGTCTGTTTTTGGAAACACACTCACTTAGAAGTGAACCTATCTTCATTTGCTCATATGGAACTAATGAAACACCAACATACCAAACAAAAAATAAAAAGTTATATACAGTATATATATACTGTATATATTATATACACATATGCACACATATGTACACAGGCAACTAAAGTCCATTAAGTAATGCATAGCAGGTATATTAAGACAATTTATCAAAACTCAACTGTAGTATGGATAAACATATCATGCAAAGCGAATACAAGCCCAGACCTGAGAAATAATTACTAACGCAAACCGAAAAGCCAAGATAGAGCCAAATTATTCCAGATATTTAAAGGACTGTTTCCATGTTATAATATACAGCTACATATATATATTCTACAGTACCAATTTGTAACTTAGAAAAACTGTAAAAATCATTCAGGGTCCACTTAGAAACTACAATATTTTGTGTATTTTCTTCTGCGTTTGTGATACAATGAAATAATTGCAAGAACATTTAAGAAAGAATGAAAGAGAGAAGTCATCCATGCCATTCAATACATAGTATACCACCTGGCCAGTTTACACCAGTGCGGTTTGGGTGTTGGTCAATGTTTAACCTCCCTGGCGGTCTATTTATTTTTTAATTCCATGTCTAAAAGCAGTCTATATTTTTTTTTGCCCCCCTAGCGGTATCCGAGTGTGGCTCGGGTTAAATTCCTATGCTGGAAGCGGTAACCCCGAGCAACACTCGGGATGCCGCTGGATACATCACCTCTCCCTCATTGTCCCCAGCTGTCTCCTCTGGCGATCGAGACCTCATACTTCCTGGTTCCTTCCTCGTGAGAAGGAATCAAGGAAGTAAAACGCTGCGATCGCCAGAGGAGACTGCAGAGATCAGCGAGGGAGCGCAGGGACAGGTAATGTATGCAGCCCGAGTGTGTCTCGGGGTTACCGCTCTCAGCGGTGAAATTTAACCCCGAGCCACACTCGGGATAACTCAGGGGGTTAATGGAGCCTAGAAATTGTAGTGATAGACTTTTAGATGAGGTTGTCATCCTAGCATATTGGAGAAAGCCTTCAGAACAGTCTTGTCCACAATAAAGACTAACGAGGATCATATATTTAACTTATCTTTATACCATCACTTATAGTCAATTCAGTCAGATAAAAAAATATATAATTACTTGTAACCTTCTTATCTTGCATAATTATCCATAGCAGTTATTACAGTTTGTCTATTCACTTTATCTCTCTGTATTTTATTCTGTCTACAGTAGCTGATAAAGTATGCAAACCTTTTGGAATTAGTTTGTTTTCTGCAGATTTTTAGTTTTTTTTTTAATATTCCACATTTAATAATTGAAATATTCTTTCCAACAATGCATCTTGTGGTCTACTGTGGGACATAGTCACACCTACCAAAACCCCATAGTGATTGGCACAGGAAATGAGTAAGTAGCTCCATAGTATGATGCCAGTGCAAGCTGAAAGTAAACAAAAGATACACTTACTCTTGCCTTCTTCTCCAGTTCTAACATGAGTCGCTCATGTTGTTCTGCGATTGCCAATGTAGCCGAATGAACTTTCTGATAGATCATTTCCCCTTCTCTTGTTTGGAAGGTGAACAGTCCCTCTCCCGTATCACACATTCTAAAATAAAAAACCAAAGTGCGGTTGAAAGATGCTCACGAAATAAAAGATCAGATGTTGCTATTAAAGAAGTTCATTAAACAGAAAGCTGGATGTTAATAAAGCATGATATTCTTCGCTTGAAAGTGATATACAAAACATTGAGCTAGAATTGCCTAAGGAATAGTCTTATCTGGAAAAACAAATGCAAAACCATTTGTAAGAAAACATACACTGAATTGTTGTATTTTCAATTAAGATGCAACATAAAAATTCTCCAAAACAGGAAACCTTTGTATTCCCCAATATAGAAAAATTTGAAAGTAATCCAGATATATAATATGTAATGTTTGTTCATTATATTTTGGATGAAAAATTGAGTATGATGTTTGAGGTAGCATTCTGTTCATATCGAAAGACAAAGTATTTTGGTATCTGTAGTTATAAAATGTAATGGAAGGCTCCCAAAACAGTAGGTATAATCGGATAATCCCACTCTTGCAGGGTTATTCAGAGAAAGGTGAAACTCTGGATAACTTTTGGAGAAGTGAAACTTCTAGGTCAAAATAGCCAATTTGGAAAGTGAGATAAATGGGAGAATTGTTCTGGTTTGGCTATTTTGACCTAGAATTTTCACTTCTGCAAATTTTCTCCAGAGGTTTACCTTTCTCTGAATAACCCTGATAGATTATATTGTATTATAAAATATAGGGACATTATCCTTTGTTGTTCAAGTGGTTCATTTTCAATTTGCAACGGAAGTCCCCCATCTATACTGTAGAGCCTCTCTACCGCTGGGTACCAAGGCTACCAGCTAGGTGTAGTCTGGAAACTGACAATAGTGCCCCTGTAGAGTTAGGAGATGTAGAAATGAAAAAACACATTTAACAAGGTTAGGTCTGATCTTTGAGCACTAGGAGGAACCCAGGCACATTACACTTCCCAGTTCCCATTACACAAATCATTTAAAAAAAATTACTTGCTAAACTGAACAACAGAAATACATACTGTGAGAGTGTGTCTTTACTACTAAGACTAATGTCAGACGAACGCAGCCAGAGCGGACTCTGCGTGCGTGCACAACGGACGGACGTACTGACAGAGGATACTGTAGACACCACACGGTCCGTTTCTGTTGACGGACATAGAAAAAAAAGGGAATTATGGGAAACAAAATTAATATGAAAAATGTTAAAAATTTGAAAAGGATCTGAAAAGCCATTTTGTACGTCAAGGTGCTGGGCGTCGCAAATGCACTGCGTCTGACATCTCACTCACGACGAATGCTACACGGACGTGGCGCACTCTGCGCTTCCGTCTAGCGGTTTTACGTTCTTGCCTAACTTGCGTCCGTTTGCCACGTGCATTATGTGTGCACAGTTCGGTGCGCACATACTTCGTGTGTGGGTCTCTATTGCTCATGATTCTATGCTACGACGGACGTTAAACTGTGCGGCAACACGGACGTGATCACTGCGTTCGTCTGATGCCAGCTTAAGCAGGAAGTATCTTATGGTAAGATGTCAAAAAATAGCAAACTCTGTCCCAAAGACTGAGAACTTGGCAAGACTGCATGGTGCTATAAAACCTAAAACGTTCAGTTATTAATAAAGCTAGTCATTATTTACTTTGGTCCAAACTGTATACCAACAAAATAGGCATGTTATTAGCCCACCACTGCAGTCTGTGACCTCCTCTTTTGTGTTGCTGTATGTAGTAAATAGTAGTTACACCATTCATAATCAGTAATTAGATTTTGAGCATAAACAGGGTTATTCAAAGATATCCAAATTGCTGGCGAAAGGTAACCGAACGCTGAAATTCAGCGTACGGTTACCTTTCCTGGCAATTCGGCTATTCAGAGAGCAGGCAGTTTGCCAAATGTTGGCTAATTGCCTGCACATACGGTGCCTGTTCGGTGCCTGTTCAAGGGCAGTGAAATCCCCATATCTTCGTCTATTCAGAGAACAAAAACCAGCAGTGAAAAGTTGCCGAAATGCCCTGCCATTCGGTGGCCTTATTCGACAGGTTTATTCAGGAGCATCCCATAGGCTTCAATGTTAAAAATATTCCCGTTTTAATGCAATATCTAATAAACAGTTTATCATAACATTCTGCAGTAAAAAGTCTCTTTATTTATAGATTTTTTATGATCTTTTAAGCATTTTTCAGGATTTTTTTGCAAAACGTTTCTTTTGTCTGTAACAGCCCTTTTTATTATCATTCATTGGACGTCATATGTAAATTTCAGGCATTTTCACTTAGTAGCTTGCTTGCAAACAGAGTTTTACTTTTCAAACATTCAAGCGTACGGGTTTTTTTTTCTCACTCCATTCGTCTGCGGTGTCAGGTTTTTCCGGCGGCTGCTCTGCGCTCTGATCGGCTCCTGCTCGGGTTTCTCCGGCGTCTTCGGCAGGATTAATCCAGATGTTTTTGTGGGTTTCGGTATGCATTCGCCTGGATTTTGCGGTGATTGTTCGGCAGGTTTTCGGCAGCTTTTCCCTGCCCTACAAAAGCCCTGTGGTGCTTGCTGAATACACAGCAGGGTTGCCGAAATGGGATCGCCGAATGAAGCCGAATTGAAGAGAACGAAAAGTCACAGAACGTGCGATGACTTTTCGATTCTCTTTGAATAACCCTGCTAATCTCTGTATTATCCCTTTCATGAGGTTTTTTAAAATAGTTTTTTCCACTTCAGCTTCCACTATTACCAGTGGCGTAGCGTGAGGGGGGCCTCGGGGGCGGTGGCCCCGGGCGCAATTTTCGAGGGGGGCGCAAAATTTCAAAATAAATTTGCGCCCCTATTAGCTTGAACCTTCCAGCAGCCGGTATCTGCTCGGTTCCCTCACACAGCCCTCCCATTGGCTGTGCGAGTCATGTGACAACACGAGGAGGGGGAGGAGGGGACAGGCAGATGCAGGAAATCCCTCTGACTGGTCTGGGAGGACATGTGACTTCTCATCTAACTGCAGTGCACCACGGGCTTTGAAGAGCGTGAGATGCCTGCACTGAGTGAGAGGGTGTGAGTGGCTGCAGGAGGAACCCAGGAGAAGGAGAATGGAGGGAGTGTCTGTAGCTGCTGGCACCTTACCCAGGCCCAGATTAAGAGCGCTATGGGCCTGGAGCTGAAGATTTTGGTGGACTTTTTTTGTAATTTAGTGAGCAGGATGTTACTTCACTGCAGAGGGATTTAGATAGATTGGGGGACTGGGCACTTAAATGGCAGATGAGATTTAATCTAGATAAATGCAAAGTTATGCACTTTGGAGTGAAGAACACACAAGTAATTTATACCCTAAGGCTAGGGTCAGACGAGCGTGATTTCTACGGACTGTACGTCCGTGCACACGGACGTACGTTAGTACGGAAGACACAGTAGTGGCCACACAGTCCGTTTTTTTCACTGACGTATATATTTTGACGGATGTAGGAGGGAAAATAAATTATAAAGCAAAACCATTTTGTCCGTGAAAAATGCTGGACGTATAAATGCAGTCCGTCTGACCACGTTCCATCACTCACACACAAAGCTATGCGGACGTTGCGGACGCAGCGCACTTTGTGCGGCCGTTCTAGCGGTTGTACGTTCTTGACTGCCTTGCGTCCGAGGGCCGCGGCCGTTGTGCGTCCGCAGTTCAGTGCGGACGTACTTCGTGTAACGGGCTCCAATGGGCTTTCTGTCATGCTATCACGGACGTACTTTTAGGCGCAATCACGGACGTGAACACTACGCTCGTCTGACAGCAGCCTAAATGGTACAGAGTTAGGGAAATCCAAGCAGGAGAAGGATCTGGGAATAATCATAGACTTCAAACTAAGTAACGATGTGCAATGTCAAACAGCAGCCGCCAAGGCCAGCAAAGTATTGGCATGCATTAAAAAGGGAGTTCACTCACGGGATGAAAACATAATTTTGCCCCTGTATAAATCAATGGTCAGGCCGCAACTTGAATATGCCGTGTGATTTTGGGCACCGGTCTTAAAAAAAGATATTATAGCGTTAGAAAAAGTGCAGAGACGGGCAACTAAATTAATAAGGGGAATGGAAGGGTTAAGTTATGAGGAAAGACTAACAAGCTTAAACATGTTTAGTTTAGGGAAACGGCGCCTTAGAGGGGATCTCATAACCTTATATAAATATATATGGGGCCATTATAAACCATGGTCTGATAACCTATTCATTAACAGGACTATACAAAGGACACGGGGTCACACATTTAGGCTAGGGTCAGACGAACGCATTTTCGCGTTGTCTGTGAAAAAGTGCGTTCGAACGAATGGACGCATTTTTTCACGGAGTACGCGATAGCGGTCATACGATGCGCCTTTTCGTCCGTGATTTTGTACGGATCATCAATAAAACCCTTTTTGTGTCTGGACGTTATGTTGGCCGGACATTAGCAGCATCTGACGTCTCCCAATCACGCACACACGCCTCTAGCCGACGCAGCGCACTCTGTACGTCCGTACTAGAGGTTTGACGTTCTAGAAAAAATGCGTTCGTTTGCCACTTGCGTTGCGCGGACGAACTTTCGTGCGGCCGTACTTCGTGTGATCCCCGGCATTGGACGTCATTTGCTGCTAGCACGGCCGTGATTTCGTGCGTCTAAACGCACGTTAAAACTGCTTTCGTCTGACCCTAGCCTAAGACTGGAAGAAAGAAAATTTAGCTTAAAGCATAGGAAGGGTTATTTTACGGTGAGAACAATAAAGCTGTGGAATTCAATGCCTGTTGAGGTGGTTGGGTCAGAGTCTGTACAGACTTTTAAAAAACGACTGGATGACTTCCTGCAGACACAGAATATTAAGGGTTATAATATTTAATATGTGGGTAAAAGCTTCTTGATCCAAGGAGAAATCTGACTGCCATTCTGGGGTTAAGAAGGAATTTTTTCCCGGTATGTTGCATATTTCAGACTGGTTTTTTTGCCTTCTTTTGGATCAACAGCAGTAGGTTATGTGGGAGAGGCTGAACCCGATGGACGCATGTCTTTTTTCAGCCTATATAACTATGTAACTATGTAGTGAAATGAAAACATTTTTGGTAATTTAATAGTGCGGATACAGGTATATCTAACCAGGCAGATACTGTGTGAAAAAAATGTGAAATGGGAATCGGTTACTGCATTTTTCTGAGGAAATACACAATTTTAACCCAAAAAAATGAAATATTTCCCTTGTGTTTTGGAACATGTTTTTTTTTTTTTTTTTTACGAATAATATGACTATGGGAGCAAGGTCAGTGTTTTATACAGAGTGGGAAATGAGAAGGGGAGTAACGGCAGTGGTATCGTTCATTTTATACGTGACAAATGGACAATACCATCGCTTTGGAACTAAACATAAATTTAAAAAAAGGTTTCTTCTTTTAGATTTTACATGGTCAGGTTTGGTATTAATGCAAAGGCCAGACTCTGACCTGTTCAATGACACCTCACTTTACCTGAGGTGTAAAGATTAGTGACGCAGGGGTCCAAAGTTCCCCCGCAGTGCTCTTCGCTGCAGTGCGGCGGTTTAGGTTTTTGATGTAACAATGGATTGTACCATCACCTCCACACTTGTTGGTGACATGAGAAATGTGATGGTTAGTTAGTGCAGCATCATTGTTCAATTTATAATTGCTTAGTGAAAAATATTACTGTTGGAAAGAATGTAAATATTATTATTATTATTTTTATGTTATTTAAAACCTGATCATGTTTGGTATCATTGAAAAGGCCATGATCTGGCCTTTCCAGTGATACCTCACTTGACCCTGTAGCTGCTATGGAGTTGGAGATACATGGGTCTAAATGCAGACATAGTTATCCTTTCTCTGGGCCTATTCTGAGGCATGGGCCTGGAGCTGCTGCTCCATCTGCCCCTATGTTAATCCGGCCCTGACCTTACCCTCCCTGCACTGAGCATGATCCTTCACTTTCAGACTCAGCCAGGATCACTTGGCAGGTGAGAGAAAAGACCAAGAGGTCTTGTGAGTGACCCAGCTGTCAGTGATTTGTTACTTATTTTGTGTGCCCCCCCTGCTCCCCCCCATTCTCCACCTCCTGCAAGCACAGAGTTCCTCACCCTGCACTGTCAATTCTGCAGAAATCACTGAGAAGGGGGGGGGCAGTTGTAGGAGCCATATTATTCCTTAGTTTATAAATCCTTGTCTGGTCCCTCAGTATACAGGCAGTGTATGAAAGCTGGGAGTTCAGGCATCACAACAAGCCCTCCCTCCCCACATACACAAGGTATCACTTTCAGGGGTCTGCTCTGAAAACCAGGTAAACCATAGAGGTGTCTGGGTGAGATACTTCATAGCAGGTGAGTGTGAGAGTGACAGCTGCTGAGGTCAGAGATAAATGGCAGGTGACCATGGGATTAAATGCCAGCAATGTGTGGCTTGTGTCAGTCATTTTTTCTGCTTTACATAGGAGTGAGAGTTTCTGTGCATGAATGAGCTTATCACAGTGTTTGTGTATGAGTTTGTGTGTGTGTGCGTGTGTATGCATTTGTGTTTATGAACAGGTCTCTCTAAATGAAATTGTTTGCATCATATGAGAAGAAAGTCTGGTATTGTCTTTTATTGATTACGTTTTGGGTTTATCCATTCCTGTTGCACCTGAATGTTTTTCATCTGCATACATGCCTTTATATGTACAGACAAAGGCAGAAGCAAACACACATGACTGTCTCTATATGGTTTTATTTTGTCAGTATGTATATAATGGTGTCTGCTTTGAAATAAATATCTGTCAGTGCATTCTGTGTCAGAGTGTGTGTCAGTATGTATGCTTACCTGTTAAGAAATGTGTCTGATTTGGTGTCTGCGCATCGATGGATTTTCTAGGATTGTCACTATGCTTTGCATCATGCATGTAACATATTCAAAAAATAAGAATACACTACTTAGTAGGTATAGATTGATTTCAAGGGGTAGAGCAGGAGAGGATTATGGATAAATTGGCTTCAGATGACATACATTTGGAGCCTATTAACGTCTCTTTGTGAGGTTCAGGTACACAAGGATGGTGTTTAAAGTCAAAGATAGGGCAGGTCAGTGACCAATGTAATAAGGTGATGAGACAAAATGGACTAGGGAGACTCCAGGGTTAAAGGATTTGCTTTGCACCTGCAAAATCATTTAATACAAAAATAATATATTAAAAAACCCTATACTCTCCTCTTGTCCCACAATGGAGGATGGTGTGATCTGGTACTTCTGCTTGCTGAAAGAAAAAGGAAACTGGGAAAAAATATTCCCTAGTATCTCTGTGGTGACCATGACTGAACGCAACTCCAGTTACAGAAGTTCACGGAAAGCTGTAAGTTATGTCAGCGCTCAGTGCCACCACCAGTATGGATAACGACACACAGTGCCATCATCCGCAGCTTCCTAATACAGGTTCAGCCAGAGTGTTGGAAATTTAGGGAGTTCCGTCACTTTTTTTTTTTACTTGACCCCTGTGAAAGACACATGAATTGGAGCTAAAAGGGAAACATTTTGGGAAAATGGTTACAGGGGGACACATGAAGGTGGAGGTACAGGGGGATAGAAGGGTTCTGTATCTTAATATTTATTTTTTATGTCTGTATATTTCATTTATTGCATTAATATTTACATTATTTTAATATATAATTGTGAGTTTTATTGCTGTGCAGCTCTGTGATACGATCATACACACTGCACATTACTGTGTTTTATTGCTGTAGAGTCGACATTGTAGACCTGGAGGGGTCGAGCGCGTGGGGGGCGCAATTCTTGCCTTGCCCCGGGCGCTGACAACCCACGCTACGCCACTGACTATTACCACCATTTCAAGTTGTATACAATTAACACACTTTTTCTTTGGACCTCTCCTATGTAGCTGTCATGTAAAGGTCATCTTATAGTTTACCACTGTGATCTTTGTGACTCATTACAGTGACATGACTGTTGCAGAAGGATTTAGTTTGGTGGCTTACTCCTGTCATCAGAACTTCACTATTCTGCACTCAGGTTTACAGGTGGAACAAATTATATTTGTACTTTTTCCATTAAAAGAGAGAAAACAAACGGTTATTGTTACTGTTACAAGATGTGTTGAATCCACTCGTTTTCGTATGTCTTTTAACTTTTTTTTTGAGAGTAAGTACTTTTAAACAAGCATTGTTAAATAGAAGCAATTTAATGAGTGTGTTATTTCATTGTTGTGTTCACTTAGGGCAAATAAAAATTAAGAGTTATAAAAAAGATAAAAATGTTACACGAAAAACATTTACACAGAACTTTTAAAAACACATAAAATTACACATAAAGAGAAAACGCATTCTCTAATTTTAAAGAGAATAGGTGTTTATCAAATTGGTAGTTTCTGCAATTTTTTTGACATTTCGGGCCATATTCCAAGGTCGGTATTAACCACTTCCATGCGGAGGACAAGCTCAGAGCGTCCTCCACATGGCTCCCGCTGAGCGCGTCCTCCCTTTGGGGTCAGCGTTCGGCCGAGTTCCGGCCGATCGCTGGCCCCCCCGGTGCGGGCTGACATCCTCGATGTCAGCCCAGCATCCGGAACCGCCGCCGATGAAATTAGGTGTCATCGCGGCAGCGCGATGACACCTAATTCAGGCGCCCCCCCCCCCGCATGTGCGGAGGAGGCGCCTGAAAGGGAGGGGGGGAGGTCCTTCGGACCTCTCTCCCTCCCGTTCGGCGGCGTTGCGGGGGTTAACCCAGGCACCATTTGGAAGGGCACAGCCTGCCCTTCCAAATGGTGCCTGGCATTAACCCCTGGGGAGCTGGATCGCGAATCGGCGCTGAAAAGCGCCGGTTCGTGATCCTTTCCCGGAGCTGGCCGACATCTTGGATGTCGGCCAAGCCTCCGGGAACTCCCCCTGAGGACTGGCGTCATCGTGCATAGCACGATGACGCCAGTCCTAGAGTTAACCCCTAACTGCCACCAACGGTGGAGATAGGGAGTTCCAATGAACTCCCTATCTCCCGATCCGTGGCAGCTAGGGGTTAAAGTTTGGTATGGTTGGATCGGCCAGAGCATGGCCGTTCCAACGATACCAAACACGAATGTGAAAAAAGTTTTTTAAAAAAAATTAAAATTAAAATTAAAAATAAAAATATATTTAAAAAACAAATTATAAAAAATTTTTTTTTCTCTTTTTTGGTTCGTTAATGCAGCAATATTGTTCCCATTTCAATTATAATGTGAACAATGATGCTGCACTAACGATTTTTGTATGCGGTGCGTTTGTTAAAAATCGTGTAATTTTCCCCAAAAAAAAATGTAACGAGACCCCATCTCTAATTTGTTTAACAAGCGCACCCCATACAAAATATAACCGCAATTGCTCGCATGTTAAAATGTGAAAAAAAACACTTTACACGTTGTAAATTATTGAAAATACATATTTTATTGCATTTTTTGTTATAATATACAGACAGGACATGACGTATACATATAATGATGACATATTATGAATCTACCGAGTCTGACGGAAAGAACGATATATAATATGTCTGGGTCATATACTAAAATAAGCCTTCAAAACACGTTTAAACATGATGAGCAAAACCGGTAAAAATTACCTCAGCACAGAGGTGTGAAAAGCCTCAGCAGCGAAAGGGTTAATCAGCATATGCTAATGGAATACCTGAGCGTCTGCCGTTTTCCACTAGCGTTTATCATTTAACACCTATAGTACGAAGGAGCAACTTTCTCAGCAGCTCCAGACAAAAAACACTTATTAAATAATAACACCAACTGTAAGTTATCTGCTCTAGGAATCCATACGACTTCATGGAGACAGACGCAAGCTTGCGCAAATGAGATCCGAACGATGGAGTGATACGCGGAGGAACACTGAGAACTATATTCCCAGTGTACCTCAGCCACGGAGCGAGGAAGTGGCAGATCATGCCGCTCTTGCGACTTATAGTATCACATGCAATGGATTGAGTCAGTCCAAGTAGAGTTGAGAGCCCTTATATGCACCTTGCACAAAGGTTTGAGGAACATGACAAATCGTTCAACGTGTTGCCTGGCCTTCCAAATCTAGATCTCAATCTGATCGAGCTTCTTTAGGAGGTGCTGGAACAACAAATCTGATCTATGGATGCCCGACTTCACAACTTGCAGGGTTTGAAGGATCTGCTGCTGATGTCTTTGTGCCAAATATCACAGGACACATTCACAGGTCTTGCAGAGACCATGCCTAGATGTATCAGAGCTTTTTTGGCCGCACAAGGGAGAACTACATGATATTAGGTGGTTCTAATGTTGTGGCTGATCAGTGTATATGTATTTGTTAAACGTTTATGCATAAATTTGCTTATTGAGGCCATTAACATCCTGCAATCCTGACTGTGAATGACAAGCCAAGTCCTGTCACAGCTGTCAGCTTCAGTTTTGTAAAGGTCAAGTTTGAGTCTCAACACTGCCAAGCCACAGTCCTGTCCCTGCCAAACATAGGACTGTCAAGCCCTGGTCCAGCTCTTGTCTACGTACAAGGGCTCTGTCAGTTGGCAGGGAGATCCCAGCAACCTCAATTAGTTCAAAGGCTCACATGGCAAATGAAGATGGTTGTTAATGTGAGATGAAGTGTTAAACAGCTTCCTCAAAGCTTTGTCCGATTCTTTCATCTTAAAAGATGCACAGATCTACACCTGAATGAAAAATTAACCAATATTTGAATTCTGTATTAATTAACCTGTAAAACTATACTTGCAGATTCTATTGGAAATCAGAATTTTTGAAAGTACACATCTCATATATGTGAAAGAACAAACTGTAAAAAGGTTCCTTGGATTACATTGGCTTACTTTATATTTTATTCATAATTCACATGATTATATTCCTAGAAATGATATATTTAACAATACCATATCTCTTTACACGTACAATATAATGAAAACCTCATCAGGTTCTTTAAGCTAATCTTTTTCTTTAAATGATATAAAAGGACAAATTGCAACAGGGCCGGTCACACGCTTGTGCGTGTGCAAAAAATGCGCGCACAACAAACATCCGTCCACAAAGCCTCCCTGTCGAAACACTAGACGTGTGTCGACGGGGCCGCAAAGCACGATCCTCCATAGGATGATCGCGGTTTACAGCGCTGATCGCACTGACTGCACTCAGCGTGATGGCCAGACAGGCATCGAGTGGAAGGAACGTCCACTCTCACGGACGTTCCTTCCACTCTGAAGTGCGCTCGTCTGACCCCGGCCTAAAGAAACTTTTTGTGAAGGCAAATACAGCGTAACATTTACTGTGGATGAAAAAAATAAGCTAATGTCCAAAATGTAAATAATTATTGTATTATATTTATGTATATTGGGTTGTTTTCATAACGCTATATCAAGACTAGAAAAAGCAAAACATCTTCATTTCATTTAGTACCAAACAATTAGTTCATCCAGGTTACTAAACACGTGACAAGATTTGTGTCAAAACAGTACACCAGCTTAGAACTACGTTTGGATCTGCATGTAAGTTTGCAAAAACATGAAATGACAAACACTCTATTCTCTTCACTGTCCAATGATGTCAATTCAGTTGCAGGTGGGCTGCTTCTCACCTGGCTCACAATGGAGTTCAACGAAGTTTCCGATGAGCAAACATTTATTTAACTGCAACACAGCACAAATGAATTTGTAAAGTAAGGAATACAACAATAGGAAAAATAAATAACTGCATAAGGAAAATGGTTCCCTGTATAAATGTGGTGGCATGAAGAAGTAGTGGATAAGAGAAGGCATCTCACACACTTAGAAGCAGGTTCTGAATGGTTTATGTTGAGTACAAGACTTAAGGCAGTATTTATATACTGCCTGATAAAACGGAGATGCTAAGGTGGAAAACTTGTACTTGCCGGTTTCCCCTTAGCACAGTGGTCCCCAACCCTGGTTCTCAGGGCAAACAGGCCATATTTGTCAGATATCTGAAGCACAGCACAGGTGATATGATTTGCTGCTCAGTGATTGTAAGATTCAGTCTGCATTTTCCCAAGGTAGTCCTTAAAACCTGGCCTGTCAGTGGTTCCTGAGGACCAGGGTTGTGGACCACTGTCTCCGTTTTAGCTCCATATCACAAGGCAGGCGCTGATTCAGCAGCCTGCCCCGTAATGCAGCGCTAAAGCGCCGCCGCAGTATCACCTCCTGGAGTCCATAGGACTACATGGAGACTTGTGCTGCCAGGTGAGCAGACCTACGGGATCTCGCCTATTGCGAGATCCTGCAGGTCTGTGAAATGAACGCGGAGGGAGAATGGGGACTTTTTTCCCCAGTCCCACTCAGCTCTCAGCAGTCAGAAGAGACGGATGAGGCCACCATTCACGACACACGATGACAGGTCAGTATCCAATTTTTGGGGGGCATTTTCAGCTGTGCTGACGGATTCTGCCGAAGTGGAATCAGATAACCACAGCTAGAAGCTTTGGGATTAGCATTTGGACTTTGTAATCCTAACGCTAATTACTCTTTGCGCTCCCTATGCTTAAAATGGGGAGCGCAAAGTACAGTAATCTCGCAGGAGTGAGTGCAAACTTCTATCCGCTGGTTTTTTTAACCAGTTAGAGTTCAGATTGTAATATGGGCGGCCTGCACTAGGGCCAAATAACCTAATGTTAACACCCACAATGCTGAGCGCTAATGTAGCACTAAGATTGTAACCTTTCCCTTAATGTGGGTAAAACATAAATGTTGCTGCACCACACGTTTGACAAAACTTTATTTCAAAAAAAGAAAATTTAAAGTAGAACAAAAAAGCACTGAAATTGCGAAGCCGGTCTCACTTTATCCTGTGTTATTAGGTTAATTCAATAGCCATTGAGCTGCCACTGAAAGACATTTTGTAATAAAAGGCTTTTCAGATGGAATGATGGTATCAAAATATCTTGCTCTATTGTCATCACTTAATGCATGGGGTTGTATAGTAATACTAAAAAGAATGAGTGATAATAAAAGACATTCATAAAAGCAAAAGGGTTTTATTCTACAAGGCAATTTTGTTTAACTGTATGAAATTAAGGTTTCCTAGTGACATTCCAGTGACTCGTGATCCATGTTGCATTAGTAGGATGAAATAAAGGAAGTGGTTTAATTCTCCAATATATAGGTTAATTGACTGCGACATTTCTCACCAATACCAAGCTGGCCGGGAGAAAAATGACAGACAAATGAAAGATATTTGTCAGATGTACGGCCTGAAGCAAGGCCTGCTCTTTCAGCTTCAAATAACCCTGGCATCTGTGTATCTTCTATTGAGAAAATTAATATATCAACCTTGGGTCACATAAAAGGAGAGAGTTTTCAAAAGATTGCGCTTCGTACTTATTCCAAAGTCAGCAATCTTCATGGTTCAATAAACACCATGTGTAATGTTTTCTCATCCATAGAAATGGATTTTAGGAAAAAAGAAGCATTTTTACAATGACATGTTTAATTATAGTTTTTTTCAAGGGATAAAAAGGAAGAGTAAGAATCAGACTTTATTTGTTTGTTTTAATGGCCTCTATGTCTCAGGGGAATGAGTATACTTTGATATTATCGGAGTATCTTTCAAAGACCAACATCTGTCGGAGCATGAAGTTGAAATGTGTATAAGGAAATTGGCTACATGACTGGACTGTTAAAAGGCTGTCTCAATGGGAAAGAAATGATTTTGTATTCTGTTTACATTTTCCTAAATGTACTTTGAAATCAGACATCTGATAATTGTCAATTTAAACCTAGGCATATCTATTTTCTTATCATGTGTTTGCCCTGCCATTATAACTACTCCAGCTTGCATTGCTGGCTCCAGAAGTGTCTTTGCATATTGTCCCCTGTGGAAACACTCAAGGATAACCACAAATAAATACACAGGATTAGATTTTGCAAGACCTGGTGCGTTAAAATCACTAAATTGCAAGAGGTTTCTCTATAAATTAAAATCTGTAATGCTAAAATAGATCAGTTACTTACAAGAAAACCTATTTACGGAACTGCTTTTCAAGGGTCACATATTTTTAATCTATGGAACATAAAATCAGAAATATTGCTAACAAGACAAGATAGGTATGATGTAATTAAATGAGTGTTTGTAAGCAGTCATTAATGTAAAAAACTGTTATAGTCATTGAGTATTTGATTCAGCAGTAAAAATAAGTATTGCATTTTCAAATATATATTCAATTTAAAACTTACTTCCAAATTAATAATCTGATTCTTCATTGAGATGATTAGAGAAAAAGTGCAACATGGCAGTCATGCTATATCTCGGTTTCATGCCATTTAGTAATATATAATTGGGTGGATACATTTTTGCAAGTAGAGGACTACAGTAGTTGTAAAAGCAATATTTTCATTTAACATTGGACATTTTGCTTTACCCAGGGGTTCAATTAATTAGGTATTCACTACCAATGTGAAGTAGCTTTCATACATATACTGGGAGAGCTGGCAAGATATAGTTGAGCATCACTGGGCCATTTTCTGAATTTCAGCCAAAAACAATTAATGTGATGATCAAAAATCACCAGAATCTCCTTTAATAATTTTCTATTCCAAAAACATAGAAAACAAAAACATTTAGTTTTTTGCGTTCAGAAATAATGGCAGACATAATAATGAAAGGAAACGGATGTCACATGTTATGGTCAACTACCGCATGATGTAACTCACTTTACACTGTAAACAATTGGCCCTCGCTAAAACTGTTCATTGCGAAGGCTTGACCTCAACCACAATTATACACCACTTAAATCTACCCACCTAAGAATTCTTTGCATGGACTTAACAAAATTAAAACATCACTTTTATTCTAAGCATTAAAAACAATTAAAACATCTCCACCAAATCATATACAAAAGAATAAAAAATAAAAAAAAATCAGAGTACTCAGAGACACAAGATCAACAAGAAATCTACTGATCAGTAGTGTCACGGTTCTGATATCGCATTTAGTCCTCCTATTTAGCAAGGATATAAAAATGATCTTTGTTCTCTGTTAGTTCTGCAATCATTTGGACGCCACTCGACTTATTTGTTGGATGAATGTTTGTGATCATCTGTAGGATTCTACAATCGTAACCGACATACTTAGACTTGAGGAATTTGCTGTTTTAGGCGAGTGTTGTGTTTGAGAAGGAGTCACTAAGTACAGAATTTTCTGGTGTATAAGACTACTTTTTATACTTAAAAACATCCCCCAAAAATTGGGGGTCGTCTTATACGCGGGATATACAACACAATATGACGAGTATAGTCCAAAACCTATTTTTTAACTGGAAAATTAGGGGGTCGTCTTATACACCAGAAAATACGGTACTTCCTTTGGCAGCCAAGGTGGAGGTGTTTTATAAATAGTGTCTTGAGATTACAATAGGGAACCAGAATGGAGAGACTACGGAGGTGATTTTGGTTATAAATCCTTTTAATTTTCCGCATGTTAAATATTTAGCAAATCTTTTACTATGTTTGGTGTATTGTATTTATAGGTTTGCAAGAAATAGACGGCAAGCGTATTAACGCAAGCAAATATATGAGTGTCCGTTGGGAATACTGATACTTTGTGTGATTGTTCAAGATGCAGTATTTCCGGGGGTAGCATTGAGACTATTTGGTAATTCGAGGTGCCTTGTACAGACAAGATTAATTAGGATATTTATGTTTGTACTCAGATGTTTTATTGATGTTTTTTTTTTATTCTTTTGTATAGGATTTGCCAGGGATATATTTAATGATTTTAAAGGGCCACTACCACCCAAAAATGAAATGTCCTTTTTGTGTTTATTTTATGTTGCTGATATCCTACAGGTGCTTCATTTTTCTCTGTAGGTTTAGTTAAGAAAATATTTCACTCTTTATGTGTTACTTGGTGCATCAATTTTGTGATGGTTTGTGTTGTAAACTGCCTCCCCATAGTATCTTTACCTCACTTGCTTTTCACTCTTTTGGCAATAGCCATAGAATGGAGTCTATGTGTCGATCACGGTCTCAAGTCCAAATATTGTATTATGTGGGATGTATTCAAGGGATATCACAGGGGGTAGATTAAAAGTCTTTTAAGCTCCCTGTCATATCGCTTTCAACTGCCATCTCTTATCTCAGGTAGCCTACACCACACAATACACCCCCTCCTGCTTTATCTAAACATTCCCTCCATCTTGCCAAACTGTTAAGCAACAGAAGTGAAGAAAAACCTTTGTAAATGTTACCTCATTGGAATAATCAACAAAAGGGAGATAAAAAAATATTTTTTCCTCTTTACCTGCAATTACTTGAGAAAAACAAAAAAAAAACACAGAATGTGGTTTTATAGTGTATGTAACGCACACATAATCTAGTTACAGTTTAAGGTAAGTGGTAGTATCCCTTTAATGCTTCAAATGAAAGTGATGTATTAATTTTGTTAATTAAGTCCATGCGGAGAACCCTTAGGTGGGTAAATTTAAGTGATGTTATGATCAGTTGCAAGAATAACTGCCCATCAATATATATAGATTAGGTAACGCATAAGCGACTTTGTGCTGCTTCACTTCTTTTGGCAATGGTGTGAATGTATACTGCAAACACCTTTATTTTCTTAACTAATAAGCTTTTTTCCATTTTTATTAATTTAATTAGACAATTAACTTTTTTTAAACATTTTGGTAAAGAATTATTTTGCCATA
The DNA here is from genome assembly GCA_009667805.1 of Leptobrachium leishanense. Lineage (NCBI taxonomy): Eukaryota > Metazoa > Chordata > Amphibia > Anura > Megophryidae > Leptobrachium > Leptobrachium leishanense. Next base: position 120,824,390 of record CM019067.1, on the reverse strand, counting down.
CATTTACATGTATTTTGTACAATACTTTTATGAATTATTTACCTTTACTTTCTCTTTTGGATATTTTTCTAATTTGTGTCCTTTTTTCAAAACAATATTTTTGCAGGCAATTAACTCTCCATAAGAAACTCCATTCTTAAACGTCAACAAGCAGCTTTACTTACCTGCTACATACTCCGGCAAAACATTAATTATGTTCCTCACATTTTGATCGATAACAAAGCTGGATGTCTAGGACTAAAACCAGCACAAAGTCGCTTATGCGTTACCTAATCTATATATTTTTTTTAAAAATGCTTTTTTGATAGACCATTATTTGGTAGCTTGATAGACAATACACAGTAAATTTTCCACAAGCCTATGTGTTTTATAGACATTTGTTGCATGTATACAAACTGATATTATAAAAATGTATCAGTAAGTCCCTGCAAGGCATCTCGGAACTATGGGATAAGCATAGCCGCTGCTGAAAAAAGACTGAATAATATAAAAAAATAAATCTCGCTATACTGGCATAGCGGGTAGCGGGTGTGCTTGAATATTGATCATGAAAGACAAGGTATCTATAATGGTGGAACACACAAACCTGATGAGAAAGTCTGCAGAGAGTTGGTCCCTAGAATGACCAGGTTACTAGAGAAAAGTCCAACTAAGGCTGGGGTCAGACCAGCGCACTTTTAACGTGCGTTCTGGCGCACATAATTACGGCCGCACTAGCAGCAGATGACGGGCAATGACGGCCAATATACGATGTACGGCCGCACAAAAGTCCGGCCGTGCAACGCAAGTTGAATTTGAACGCATTTTTCTGAGAACGCTGAACCGCTAGTACTGACGTACTGAGTGCGCAGCTGCGGCATAGCGGTGTGTTTACGTGATTAGGAGATGTCAGACGCTGCTAATGTCCAGCCTACATAACGTCCAGACGCAAAAAGAGTTTTATTGACGATCCGTACAAAATCACGCCCGAAAATGCGCGTCGTCTGACCGTTTTTGCGCATTCCGTGAAAAAATACGTCAATGCGTTCGGACGCACTTTTTCACGTTCGCGGGGAAAAATGCTTTTGTCTGACCCTAGCCTAAATGTCAAATGACCAGATACGCAATAATGAGGTCATAAGCTGAGGCAGGGTTGGAGAGATACCCATAGTCATGAAACAAACCCAAAAATCCAAAACCAGTGTAATTGGAAAAACAGCAACCAGGAATGCACTAAAGGGCAATAAACCATAATCAAGGAAGAGGAAGGACTCATAAACCCTATTAAGGAACCCAATTAGGCGGGACATTATTTGGGTGGAGACGTCCAGAGTTTCCATTGCAGTTTCTGTCCTATTAGAAACTACAGTGTAATCTCCAGTATATTAACAGTTTCAGTCAAAGTTATCTAGTGTTGTTTTCTACCATTGTCAATGTAGTTTATATGGGAGGTTTATGGAGGAGGAGGTGTTGCGGATATCAGTTAAACAATGGTAACTGTAAAATGTAAAATAGCTGCAGTTTAAACTTTTTACCAAAGAATAATGGTAGCACTATTGCTCAGTCCTGTTCAGTATTATTTGCAGGAAATTTGCCTGTTGTCAGATTTTCCATCTTTGGAGAGCCGACATTCTCCATAGTTGCCTCAACTGTGATTTTTACCATTTGCAATACTGGAGAAGAACAGTGCTTTTGTGAATTACCCTTACAATTTATACCTGCTGTTTTTAATTGGGATTCTTCATGGTATCCCAAAGCCTAGGACAGCTGGAGGTCTGTAAGACATTTTACACAATACTGTAAAATTCATAAATAATGGGAGTCTTACTTCAGAGACTTTCTTTTATTCTTCAATAAAAGGCTCCACTTCACGTGCACTTGGCCATACATTTTCATATTCCCCTCACTATGAGAAGATATGCATCCATAATACATGATACTATCACATATCTATTCAAACGAATGCCATGGACACCCATTAAATGTAATACTGCATTACACATTCATCTAATCGCCTACTTTATGCCATCTTTTCTACTATACATAAAGTAATAATGTTCCACCTAACTTCAAAACACACCTCTATCTTCAGATTGCTCACAAATCTAAACAGGTGTTCTTCCTAAACCCCTATACACAAAAGTCTGAATGTCAGGAGCCACCTAGTGGTTTCTCATGAGAATGTCTTCCCAATGTATTTCACTGAATATAGTGATAGTGAGTGGGATAGGGATTGTGGTGATGAAACAGTTCAGTATGTTATTGTGGATCTATATAAAAGTCCAGGGTGGGCTAGATCAGCAGCTCGTCTCCACTCACTAGAGGAAATATCCCAATTCCTCAAAGAGAAGCATATGGAAAAAAACAATGTGGTGGGACAGGTGCTTCTTCCAGCCAGTAGGGGTGTTCTTTAAGCTGTTCCCTCTATTTAGATGGGGTCCAGCCCTCAAAACAGAAACAAATATATTGTGCAGTATGTAAGGTAAATATATGAATAAACCCCTTTAGGGAGAAATTACTCATATTTTTCAGTGTCTCAAGATCAGACACTAGATGTAACAGCAACCGGCAGCTTTAGGAATGCCGGATTCCCCTTACAGTACTCCAGCGCCTTCTTTCCCCTCCTCAGCAGCAATCCAGGATTGTAGCAGTAAAAATGAAAATCAACACGCAGGGGGTGTAAGATTAATTAATTTATTAAAGTAAAAGATATAATAAAAAGTGCATCTAAACGTGTTTCGCGGTATGAAGCCACTTCCGCAGTAGATGCCAATGTTTTCACAGTCCTGCTATACCTATAAATAGTCTTTTTGGAGGTTCCAGCTGTAAGGTTGATTTAGGTTGGAGTGCTATGCAATAGAGCGAGGTTCCAGCTGTAAGGTTGATTTAGGTTGGAGTGCTAGGCACTAGAGCGAGGTTCCAGCTGTAAGGTTGATTTAGGTTAGAGTGCTATACACTAGAGCGAATGATATGTAAAACTAATAGTGCCATATAAAGGGGAATTGCCAGTGTGCACTCTTAAGAGTATTCAGCTAAAAAATATAGCAACTATTTAGAAAGGTGCAGTGTGCTGAGGTTCCAAAGTGGGGAGCAGATGTACATTGGTGCCTGCTAATGGAGCAGGATACGTTATTCAAAACTACGAGCGCTAAGCACTATGTGATATATTTGTGTGTTTTTCTTATTAGATAAATTTCCTCATCCTTTATATGTAGGAAATTTATCTAATAAGAAACAACACACAAATATATCACATAGTGCTTAGCGCTCACAGCTTTGAATAACTTATCCTGCTCAATTAGCAGGCACCAATGTACATCTGCTCCCCACTTTGGAACCTCAGCACACTGCACCTTTCTAAATAGTTGCTATATTTGTTAGCTGAATACTCTTAAGAGTGCACACTGGCAATTCCCCTTTATATGGCACTATTAGTTTTACATATCACTCGCTCTAGTGTATAGCACTCCAATCTAAAATCAACCTTATAGCTGGAACCTCGCTCTAGTGCATAGCACTCCAACCTAAATCAACCTTACAGCTGGAACCTCCAAAAAGACTATTTATAGGTATAGCAGGACTGTGAAAACATTGGCATCTACTGAGGAAGCGGCTTCATACCGCGAAACGCGTTTAGATGCACTTTTTATTATATCTTTTACCTTAATAAATTAATCTTACACCCCCTGCGTGTTGATTTTCACTTTTACTGCTACAATCCTGGATTGCTGCTGAGGAGCGGAAAGAAGGCGCTGGAGTACTGTAAGGGGAATCCGGCATTCCTAAAACTGCCGGTTGCTGTTACATCTAGTGTCTGATCTTGAGACACTGAAAAATGTGAGTCATTTCTCCCTAAAGGGGTTTATTCATATATTTACCTGACATACTGCACAATATATTTGTTTCTGTTTTATTTGAGGGCTGGACCCCATCGAAATAGAGGGAACATCTTAAAGAACACCCCTACTGGCTGGAAGAAGCACCTGTCCCACCACATTGTTTTTTTCCATTCCTAAGCCCCTAGACTCTAAAAATCTGTAAAGTAAATGTATGAAATTGCTCTTGCTATGAATGAATTAAAAAAAAATCAGACATACACTATCAGGGTTATTCATAGAGCGTGAAAAGCAGGAGAATGACTGGAGAATGAAAAATTCTAGGTCAAAATAGCCAATTTGGAAAGTGAGATGAAAGGGAGAATTTTTCTGGTTTGGCTATTTTGACCTAGAATTTTTCATTCTCCAGTCATTCTCCTGCTTTTCACACTCTCTGAAGAACCCTGTATGAAATGGTTTTCTGCTTATCCTTTTCAAGACCAAACACAAACAATTTTCATATAATGATGGTTAAACCGATAGCTTCGATATTTGAACAAAGAAAATATATTTTTAGACTGTGTAATGACAATTAAGTAGTATACCACATGTCACTGCAAAAAGGTTGACAACAATGAACATTCTTTGGTTGATTGGAAGAAAAAGTCAGCTTAATTTTATTACGCGATGTTAACACAGTGAAACCCGATATTTCTTCTGTTCAGCATAGCACGGTTTCTTTGAAATTACAGCAATTAGCCTACTTCTCTGTAAAATAACATCTCTCAATGACAGTCTGTTGTGGGACTATCAAACAGATACTAAATTTGCAACACTATTATGCATTTTACTTTGCTCCCGGTATAAATACTGAAAAAGAACTTCAGACACCAATAGAGTTTTTACTTTAATATCATAGTAGTTGATTAGACCATTTGGTAATATTTATAACGAAAACAAGAGCTTTCTTCGGGTGGAAATAAGTCCCGAGCATGTGCTTTGCCTTCCTACTTGTCTAGAATTACCTGCTAATCAAACAAGGGCTACATTGTATGCATAGGAAGGATACATGTTTTTTATTAAATCAAACTTATTTGATTCAGCCTTTGATTAAAGTACACATTTTCTGTGTTTTGTCTAATTATGGGTTTGTTTCTAGCCTTTTTTGTGATTGAGACAGAATAATGAAGGATGCCCAGTCACATATTCTCCATGTGTGCAGATCTCTCCTCTTGCCTCCCTCTCAAAAATAAAATTTATAGACAAAACAAAAAAGTTACTGGCTCTCAAATGCTAGTTAAAGTGGTTTTACCGCCTCAAAAATCAGGGTTGAATAACAAGAAATTATATTCAAATACTCAGTTAAACAAGGGTCATTAGCGAGAGGACCTGATGAGTACATTCCAGTAAAAGAAGAGAGAGGTGAAGGTGTGCAGGTACGGAGGGCATCTGGAGCCAGTATTACAGAGCCAGGAGGGCAAGCGAGAGGAGTGGGGAGAACATGGAAGAGGCAAGAATAGGGTACTGGCAGGGATGGATGGATTGGAGGTGAAATGTGATGGATTGGAAGGAGTAGTCTGGGCTAAATTCCAGATTGAGATGTGCTGTTCTCCTCAGACAAAAGGTGACCTATCCAACGTAATGTTGGCCTGGAGAACAATGAAGAATGCAGTGCATTCTTGCAATGCACTGCCTATAGCACACAAAGAAGTAAATTAGATGTTAACTGAAATGATCAATCTGTAAATGAACAATAACAATACAGATATTATTTTCTTTTAAAAAATACCAATAATGTTTTTCATATCATATAATCTTTAAAACTAACTATATATTAGGTTTACACCTTTAAAACTAAAAACAAATGCTTATTATTCATTTACAATGTGGCTAAAATGACACTTCCACAAAAAATACAACATGCAGCAATCACTATCTATCCATCCCTACCTCATACACAAGAAATCCATACATTCATTAAAAATATATCTTTGGGAAAACCTTGTCCAGATGGGTCTACGGCTATAAATCTTTGTTTTTCTACAATGTTACCTCACATTACACTCAAGGTTTACATCAGCATACCCATACATCTCCTTCAGACCTGACATGCAGACAGTAACGATTATGACTCTATCCAACCATGGCAAACCTATTATTTTCCCAATTCTATGCCTTCACTTATAAATTTTGGAGGTTAAAATATGTGACAATCATGGCTGACCCTCTGGCCCTCAGTCATCCCACTATTTTTGGATCACACCAGGAGGGATTTGTTCTGCCCTGAAAAGGGTTGGATTCTACGTGAAAACATTTTAATTGCTTAGATTTATTACATAGATATAAGGAATACTGTTTGATTTTAATTCTATATGTTTAAATGGCTTTTGCCCATTGGTTATTTTTAAATTTCATGTTATGCAATTTCCATTTTCCTCTTAAAGTGTTGATTACCTATGCATACATTTTGGATAGAGATCCTATTCTATCAATTTCTCTTTAGTGTGCTTGGTAATGTTAAATTTTCCTCTTTTGAATTTTGTTGCTGTAACTGTAAAGGGAAGTGGTTTCCGTTTTAGAGATGTGTTGTCCCTTGCATGTTTAAAAGGTAAGGATTCCTTTAAGTGGGCTTGGTTATGTAGTGGGTAGGACAAACTTTAGGTTCAGTCTTCCAGAGTATGGGAACTAGCACTTCATGGTTTCTAAGCTGCTGCAGCTACTTGGGGAGACAGCTCAGGGTGTTGCTTAACTCCTTATGAAGAAATTTATCTGCATGTGGTCAAAGAGGCGCACTCAGTAATTTACCTCTGTGAGTGAGGGCAAATACGATCACTATTTTGCGGTTTGGCATCCATGGTTATCACGACGAGCGTCCATAGCAGGGGAAAACCCATTGGTATTTGCGGCGGATGTTGCGATATTTGGGAATGTGTCGACCGTTTCGTCATAACTTGGAAGTTTAGATACTCCCCCGGGAGTCTTACATTGCTACATATTGCTTGAACTTAGATCATTGCTTTTTAATTTTATTTTATTATGTTAGTTTTGTTATATTTGAGAAAAAGAAAATGTACGAAAAGGTATTTTATATTTCACTAGGTGGAAAGCCTGCCCAGAGGGCAGTCTATTGTTGTCGCCAGCTCAGAATTCACGTCCATAGTTTTTTTTTCAATGTCCTATCCAATAGTATCTCTATATAAATACGTTTGTAATCCGCAACAGGAGGGCCAACTGAGCAGCTGTGATGGGTGGGCGCACAGCTGACAGCGCATTACAAAGGCATTTATATACAGTAATCCCCCGGTCATTCGCGGTTTTACGTTCGCGGACTCAGTGGTTCGCAGATTTTTTCCACTTACCACATGGTAGTAGCATCCCGGTGTGTCATCTATGGTTCCTTATCGAATATTGTTCCAAGGAACCCTCGGCAAAGAACGGAACGCCAACTCCCCAGGCTCCAACACATCAGCGCCTCCCAAACACATGCCTTTGTGCAGCCCCCTGATGTGTTGGAGCCTGGGGAGGTGGAGTTCCGTTCTTTGCCGAGGGCTCCATGGAACAATATTCGATAAGGAACCATATAGGACACAACACCCCAGCAGAGAAGCTGCTCCTGTGCATCTCCGGGCGCACGATCGTGGCCAGGGCATTCCCTTCTCTCAGCATCGTTACGAGAGAGGAGATGCCGAGGCTCCTGGATCCCCGGACCACGCTTGCGGGGGGTGCACAGGAGTCTCGGCATCTCCTCTCTCTGAACTATGCCGAGAGAGGAGAATGCCCTGGACGCGATCTTGAGTCTGGAGATGCACAGGAGCAGCCATTCTGCCAGGAGGACGGCGGCTCCTGGGTCCTAATGCCGCATGGCTGTGCTTTTTTTAGCACAGCCACAATTCGCGGTTTTTCAAAATTCGCGGGGGTTGTTAGAACGTAAACCCCTGCTAATTTCGGGGGATTACTGTATTAGAGCAGGGTCCTCTTCCCTCTTAGAGTGTAAGCGCACGGGAACAGGACCCTCAGATTGCAAAGTCATGGGACCCCTTAGATTGTAAGCTTGTGGGGCCCCTTAGATTGTAAGCGCATGGGGCCCCTTAGATTGTGTTGGGCTTGGCGGGCATTTTTTTTGTAGCGTATACATTATGCGTATATTTAATGGAACGTGGTATGCATGGCATGGCAGGCTAGTATTTAGGCACACTGGTATTATGAGACGCTGGTATTATGCATGGCAGACTGGTAATATGGCTGGCAGACTGGTATTGTGCATGGCAGACTGGTAATATGGCTGGCGAACTGGTAATATGTTTGGCAGACTGGTAATATGGCTGGCGAACTGGTAATATGTCTGGCGAACTGGTAATATGTTTGGCAGGCTGGTATTGTGCATAGCAGACTGGTAATATGACTGGCAGACTGGTAATATGACTGGCAGACTGGTAATATGGCTGGCAAACTGGTAATATGTCTGGCAGACTGGTATTGTACATGGCAGACTGGCAATATGGCTGGCAGACTGGTATTGTGCTTGGCAGACTGGTATTGTGCATGGCAGACTGGTATTGTGCATGGCAATGTGCATGGCAGACTGGTAATATGGCTGGCAGACTGGGCGCTGAGGAGATGGAGGCCGGGCGCCGAGGAGATAAACAAATCCGATCCATTGGAGAGGCGCTGTGCTGTGCGCCTCTGCAATGGATCGGATTTGTTTTGTCCCTTGCGCACGCCGACTGTGCGCGTGCCGCGGCTGTTGGATGCGCGCGCAGCCAACCGCCGCAGGTTGCGCGCGGAAGCGCAGTCTGTTTTTTTGGGCGACGGACACGCCGGAGCCTATTGTATTTTGATATAGATGTGACCGGACAATTGTTGTTTGCTTCTTAATACTTAACATTCTGTATTATTGTCTGTGATTTCGATGGTATGCTCCTTTTTGTCAATAAATATATTTTACACCTCTGTGTTTGTTTATATTATAATGTTTTATATCACTTTAGATGAACAATGTGATCTGTTAATGCTGTAACTGGATACTAATTTCTGGATACTAATTTCTTTTGGAAAGGCATGTTCATTTTGCATGCGAGATTTTAATGGACTGTTTATGCATTTATTGAATATTATGTGGTTTTATTTCTTGTAGTTTTCATGGATCAGCTAAAATTGAGATACAGAATAAAATAACAAAAATACATCTGTATGAAGCATGCCATTTCTTTAGACCTGTGCAGCTGCAGTTGTCTTCTGACATAATGACGTATTTTTACTAGTATGTGTTCCTATTCTATTATAAACATATTAAACATTCTGAACTGCATGTGCAATATTGTAATAATTTATGTACTGTGATTTGTTAAGTTTTGCTTTTTCTATGTATTAATTTGTCTATTTCCCCTATTCTTCTCTGTATCCCTTCATTTAGCAAAAAGAATAAATATTTGAAAACTAAAACAAATACAAAATGTCATTAAATTGCTAATAAGCACTGAATATAGATAAGTCAATGCATCTGTATACTAAAGTATATCACAATATATTAACTAAAACAATTAGTGTATTTTCTAATCAGAAGTGGAAAATAAACCTACAATTCATAAGTAAAGTACAAGAGAAACAGGGCCATATGAATTTCAACATTCATTTGCTACAAAAAGACATATCCAACCTAATTTATGCTTCAGATTTTACATATAATCTCATAATGTAACAATCATTCTCCAGTAGCCAGGAAATTTGAGTAATGGGATGCAAATGAGAACTCTTTGGATCATTTGCATTTCATTTTCCAACATTGCTAATTGTGGTTCAAGCTTTGGCTTAAATTAACTAGGAATTGTTGTTTCCTTACAACATGAAAGGAAAAAAACCCTGAAGTAGTTTATAGCAGATGAATAAAAATAATAATTTTCCATAATTGTTAATACTTCCAATTAAATACAATCAATATAATATATTATTTTCTTAATTTAGCAATTTTAAATGGCTTCCAACTACTAAATCCATCATTTATTATCGTCCAAATAGTTAGCATATTTTAGCAATGGAATTTTTAAAAGAGGTTCAAGTGTGTAACTATTTACAAAATACATATTCTTAATGATAATTTATGTTTTGTATAAACAGTTCACAAGAACACACAAGAAATTAATCAAAAGAATAGTGTAAAAGGGACTTGAGAAGCTAAACATTGTATATTTATGCTTCTTTGCTGTATATTTCTTTGGAAATGTTTTGCTACTAACCATACTATTTCAACGGATTTGCACCAGGGGCAGACTAAAGGGGTTATTTAGAGAGCACCGAATTGGCCACCGAATTTCCCCATACGGTGCAATTCTGTGGCCATTCAGCTATTCAAAAAGCTGGCGATTTTCCAAATATTAGCGTATCGCCAGAGATGTAAGGTGGAAGTGAAATTCCCCTTAGAGAAGTAATGCTAATCCATTCAGAGAACGCTGAGCGTTTAAGCAGATGAATCCCATAGGTTTCACTGTAAAAGAAAAAAAAAAAAAAATCGCTGTTTTTCTTATTCTTTTCATTTGCAGCAAAAAGTCTATTTTTTAGGATTTTTCAGGCAAAATTTTTGATTCCGAAATTTTTTACATGGCATTTATTTTTTTCATTCTGTAACAGACCTTTTCATCATAGACCTTTTTATTGTTATTCACCGGACCGTATATATTATTTCCAGGCATTTTCATGCACTAGTCTTTTGTAAAACGCATTTAAACGTTTTTGTTATTATACCCGTTTGGCGGCTGGACAGCTTTTTTTCAGATGCATTCAGCGGTCTGTTCGTCGGATTGATTTGGATCGATTTGGCAGTTTCTCGATTCATTTGGTGGTTTTTCGGTGGTTTACGGCTGCATTCAGTGGGTTTATCAGCGGCGTTCGGTACATCGATTTAGCGAACTTCAGGGACCCTGCGGTGAAAGCTGAATTCACCGTAGAGTTGTGAATAAGGGTGCTGAAGTGAATTTTCGCTTCTCCTGCCAGTTCTCCGGAGTTTCACCTTTATTGAATAGATCTGTAGGTTTCAGTAGTCTGTGAAGATTGTTATAGAGTAGATGGGAATTCCAGGCGATATCTCCACTAATGTAGGGCTTGCTTGACAGTCAACGTCTCCCGATCTTCAACAATGTTGTTAAGCCTTTATTTCAGTTCATCTGAAAATTATGATCGCTAAATTGGCCCAAATTTCGTTTGACTATTTATTTGGGTGAATGGTTTGTTCATTTAAATGGTTTTCTGATGGTTACTAGACAGTTATTTAATAGATCCTTTACCCACTGGCAGTAGATGTGGAGTTAATTGAGAGAGCTAGTGGACTGTTAGAGAACATCTGACCAACTTTCTACCTTAGACTTTTGACATCTGTTGTTTCAACTGCTGCTCCCAGCTATGACTAAAATGCTTAGGATTTTTTTGCTACTTCTCTAGAACTTGTAGCCATCATTGCCAATCCTAATCAGTTTTCATTAAAATGAATTGTGAAAAAAAAATGATAAAGTAATTAAAAATATGGGCCTGACATTTGGCTTTCAGTTCCTGGTTCAGTGAATAAATCCTATTGCTTTTAGACAATATCTAAATGTTATCAATTTAAAGAAAATGAAAATAAAGATCAACTAGCAGACAATTTGTAGAGAGCACAAGATAATATTTTTCTTGACCATGTTTAGACACCAAAGTTAATAAATTAAGCAGATAACATATTTACAGATTATAAAACTAGAAAATCCACAACTAAGTTTCTCAACAGGAGGTCAATTTTCTAATTTAACTCATCTGTTTCCTTAAGCATTTAGGAATCCAGTTGATGTTTAATGATTGGTTCCCTAGATTTTGCTAGAGAACCAGACTGCACCTCTTTTGTGCTTGAATTTTCTTTTTGAGAGGTTGTATTCTCCCCCATCCTTTCATTATAACTATGAGTAGGTGTTAAAAATATATTCACACACAACACTATGCTAAATCTTTACTGCATTCAATCACACAGAGATGCAGAAAGGAAAGCAGACAAGATTGGACAGAAAATAAAAAAAAGACATAAAATGAAAAATGACTCGCAGGAAGAGAACAAGAGAAATCAGAATATAATAATCTAAAAGGAGGACACAGCAGTTCAGTGAAGAATCAATATTTTACACTCAAATCACACTGTCCCACAGCTCATCTGACAAGTTTCTCTCCCCACTCAAATCTAAACTATAAAAGTAAGAAAGAGACTTGTTTGAAACAAGTATATAATCTCCACCAGCCATAACTCACACTGTTAAGTGTGCATGTGATAAAGTTGAACTCAAGTGCCTTTTTAAACGTGTTGTTTGTAATCAATACCCAAGCACATAAACGGGTACTTCTTTATTGTCATACCTTTAGTGGGCTTTTGTTAAAAAGGCAAAATCAATAACCAAACACATGCTGAGCACTAATGACTAATGTGATATAATGCTCATGTAGAGGGAGAACACAGTTCTTACACTATTTTATATGAGGGGTTTTTCAAAGAGAGCTGAACTGGCCCTGAAATTGCACCGAACAGTGAATTTCCCCTTAAGGTGCAAAATATGGGTGATCTTCTTCAGCAGTGAAATCCCCATAGAGAAGCAATGGTTAATCTATTCAGAGAACACCGAACAGCAGTGAAATGCCCTGATGTTTGGTGGTTTCATTCGGCAGGTTTAATCAGGCGTATCCAATAGGTTTTAATATATTTAAAAAATTCACGTTTTCACCAATATCTATTAAACCGGTTATTCTTTTAATTTGCAGCAAAAAGTCTCCTTTTTGGAAAGGCATTTTTTGGGCTTTTTTCGGCAAAATTGTTTTTTTTTTTTAAATAGCATTTTTTTTTCTGTAACAGACCTTTTTATTATGATTCATAGGACCTTATATATTAAGTCCAGGCATTTTCGTGCAGTAGTTTTTTTGCAAACAGCTTTTCAATGTTGCAGTGTTTATTTTGGGGTTTTTTCTTACCCCGTTCATTGGCTTGTCGACTTTTTCCAGCGGCTGGTCGGCGCTGTGTTCGGCGGATAGTCAGCTTTTTTTTTTATTGAGTTCGGTGGCTTATCGGATGCATCGTTTCCCGGCAGATTGAAGTGGCTTATCGGATCTGATGTTTTCTGCGTTTTTTTGCGATACGTTTGGCGGCTTTTTTCTGCACTTCGGGGACCATGCGGCAAATGCTGAATTCACCGCAGGGTTGGGGAATTTGATTCCCCGAAGTACAGGGAACGAAAGAGCACAGAAATTCTGGTGGCATTTCGGTGTTCTTTGAATAACCCCTATAGTGAAACGCTGTTCCCATTTGTTTGTTTGGGTGGAGTGAGATGCTACACTCGGTCTTATGTAATTATGGAATATCTGACCTGAAGCTATCCAGCTCTACAAGAGTATGTTGTGCATCATGCCCTTGTCCGTCTAAAAGAAAAAGATTCTGGAACATGTACTCCCTTCAATGTGGAAACTGGGTAGGGAGAGAAATGGACTGCCATGGTCATCATTACTTGATCAATGATTAATAAAACTTATCTTGCAAGTCTTGAATTTCCAAGGTCAACTGAGCATGACGAGATATACACTCTAATCATTTATCATTCTGAATTTTAACTCTGTACTAATTCTCAAGGGAAACCTGTCCACTTTAGGAAGTCACATTGGGTTTATACTCCAAGCATGTATTCCTCCCCAATTCTGCACGCTTCATGTTCTACATCAATGCTTACAAATAATTGATATTTTATAAATTCCAAACATATGAATTTCTACAATTTACTATCCCTAAATATCTTTATAGGTCACGCTTAAGTAGTCTATTTAGACTGCTAAAATGGAGAAGGATTCATCAAATATATTTATGGTTGTTAGCAAAAGTACAATTCATACCATTTGCACTAGACGTGTGCAAAGCCATAAATTTTTGGTTTCAGAAATTTCTCTAATTAGTTTGGATTTGAAAATATTTCCAGTTCAGATCTGAAACATCAGATCGATTCAGAAAATTCAAAAGGTGCACATATTTTCTCTGTAATACTCCCTATACTTCCTCTTAGGTTAGGGTTAGGGCTAATTTCAAGGTTACATTATGGGTTAGGGTTAAGATTACGGTTAGGAATAGGTTTAGGGCTACTTTTATGCTTGTTTTAAACTTAAGGTTACATTTGGGATCAGGGTAACTATTTCTGCTTGTTTTAAGGTTAGGGTTAGTGTTTGGTTAGTTTTATAGTTAGGGTTACTTTAGGGGTGAGGTTATGATTTGTGTTAGTTTTAAAATTAGGCTTCAAATTAGGGGATTTTGAGTACAATTTTTTTCAGTGATCCAAAATAACATAATAATAAGTCGATTCGATTATATATGGAGCGACTTGGAAAAAGTTATTTTGGATCGAATTAGTTAATGAAGGCCTGAAGCACCTAAGGCGTAGGGCCCTTAAGTTGCCTCTGATGCCAGGACGCAGGGAGGATTTTTCTAGAAGGGTTTTTAGCGTGTGTGGAGGTTTGAGCGGGAGAGGTGTGGGAGGAGTCACCAGGAGGGTACTTAAGGCGCGTGTGGAGAGGCTCTGCGTGCCTTTTTCTCCTGAGGTAGAGCTGGAAAAATCTTGAGCTGCGTCCGAGAGCGGTGTTTTTGGCTTTTTGCCTTAAAAATTGTCTTTGAGTATGGTGGAAGGCGGTGAGCTGGAGTCGCTGTTGGAGGAAGTGCGGGAGGCAGCTCGGCATCATGGTGTGGAGTGGGTGAGAAGAAGCTTGTCGGAGGTGCTGGCGGCGGATTCGGAAGTGTGAGAGTGGCCTTTCAGGATCTCTAGGCCTCCGGAGAGGTTCAGTCCGGGAGGAAAATCCAGCGGTGGATCAGCATCTGAGAGGTTGAGGTTGGAGGCAGTGAGAGGCCGAGGACGGTTGGTCCGGCGGATGTTGACTGGAGGTGACACAGTTGGGACTGAGGCTGGCGTGAGCGTTTCCAGAAGTGGGGAAGGTAGGAGCTCGAGGCCGGTGTCGGGGGCTAAGGATCCTTCTGGTCAGAGGGGTGGTGTGGGGAGCGCTACCAGGAGAGAAGGAGTACGGAGGTCGAGGAGTTCCTCGGGTAGAAGAAGAGTTCGGTGGTCCGCCAGGGGTCCCAGAGGTGGAGCGATGACTGTCTCGGGGACGGGTGTTTTGGCAGTAAGGCAGTTGGTGGATGGGGGTGTGGACGATGGTGTGGCACAAGGTGATGGTGTGCGGGATGAGGTCACTCAGGAGCTCGAAGTAAATTGGTGTTCAGATGGTGGAAGTGAAGTGGCTCCGGATTTTGGTGTGGTGGAGCGAGATAATGATTATGGTACTTCGGGTTCTAAGTCTCATCGCACAAATGTTTTTTTGTCCACAGTTCTGATGGTTCGGGAGCGGAGTCCGCAGCCGGTTGGTGGTTTCCAGGCTGGTGAGTCGGAGTTGGAGTGAGGGGTTCGGAGAGTGTGGCACAGGAGGTTCCAGGAAGTTCGGCTGGACCTAGTGTGGCGACAGGTAATGGAAGTGGAGGTGATATGAGTTCTTTCATGTCTTTTTTGCAGTGGCTTTTGAAGCTTGGTCGGTTTCAAAAGGTGGTGTGAGCCAGGGAGTTGATTTGGCTCAAGCATGGAAGGGAGCAGATGGGCCAGTTAGGAGAGTTGGTGGAGCTCTTGGTGGTGAAGCTCTGGCTTCAATAGGTCTGAGTGGTGTGTCGGGTTCACTTGGTGAGTCCGCAGGGGTGGCGGATGTGGCCAGGAGGAATGCTTACGTGTCATTTTCTGGTCCTTTGGGGTTTCATTTGAAACAAGAGGTTAAAGAAGGTATCTGGCGGGGTGAGTATGTGGAGCTTTTTTCCCTGCTTCCTTTGAATGAGGTGGCAGGGGTTAAGGATGATTCGTTTAAGGAAGGTTTAAAGGAGGAAGAGGAAAGGAAAAAAGAGGTATCGGAGGATTCCTAAGTCGTTTGGGAATTGGCTCCAGGCTTTTTGTATTTTGGCAAGTGTGGTTGGGGAGAAGAACCCACAGCACTGTTCGGCTCTTTTTTGTTATGTGAATGGGATTTGGGAGGTTTATCGGATTTATGGTGTTTGGGCGTGGTGGAAATACGATGAGCAGTTTAGGCAACGTTTGGCAGTTCACCCAGGGATGAGGTGGGATTAGATGGACATTACTCTGTGGTTGCGTCTGATGGAGGCTCAGAAGGCTCTGCCCTTTCCAGGGGGCGCCGGTGGGGGAGGGTTCAGTTCTCCACCGGCAGGTGTTAAAAAGGAATCTTGCTGGCAGTTTAACGAGGGTCAGTGCAAGTTTGGTAATGGGTGCAGGTTCAAGCACGAATGTTCAAATTGTGGAGGATTGCATTCATTGTCCAGATATTTTAAGAGGGCAAGACAGGGAGGTCTGCCTTTTGGAGGGTCTGGAGATGGGGGCTTCCCCAGTGAAACTCGACGCAATGTTACCGTGGCTAAGGCTTTACGGAAAACGTAGGAATGCAGAGTTTCTGCAAGACGGTTTTGGTGATGGTTTTCGGATTCCTTTTGTGGTAAGGCCAGGGGGTGGCAAGTTAAGAAATTTAAAGTCGGCTAGAGTTTATCCGGAGGTAGTTCGGGAGAAGGTGTTTAAGGAGATCGGGGCTGGTAGGATGGCAGGTCCATTCTCATCTCCACCAGTGCGGGATTTGAGGTTATCCCCTTTGGGGGTGGTGCCTAAATGGAAGGCGGGGGAGATTCGCTTGATTCATCATTTATCCTATCCGCGGGGAGGATCGGTGAGTGATGATATTGGTGAGGAGTTGGCCTCGGTGTCGTACGAGTCATTTGATTCCGCGGTCAGTTTGGTCCGTAATGCAGGAAAGGGGGCTTTGACGGCTAAGGTGGATATTGAGTCGGCTTTCCGGCTATTACCTATTCATCCTTCGTGTCATCATCTTCTGGGATTTTGGTTTGAAGGCAAATTGTATGTGGATCTATGTTTGCCTATGGGTTGTTCCATTTCCTGTTCCATTTTTGAGTGTTTTAGTACATTCTTGGAATGGGTGGGTCGTGAAGTGGCAGTGGCGGCTATTTTGACACATTATTTGGATGATTTTCTGTGCGTGGGTAGGGAAGGGACAGGAGAGTGTCCGCACATTCTTCGGTCTTTTCCGGGGGTGGCACACAGTTTTGGTGTTCCTTTGGTTTTTGATAAAACAGAAATTCCGACGTCAGTCATCACTTTTTTGGGGATTGAGATTGATTCGGTTAAGGGTGAGTGTCGTCTACCTGTGGGGAAAGTGGTGGAAGCTTTGAGGCAAGTGGAAGGGGCCCTGTCAGTTAGGAAATTGCAGTTGAGAAAGTTGCAATCGCTGATTGAATTTTGCGTGCAGGATCATTCCGGTTGGAAGAGTCTTTTTGCAAGGATTTGCTTTAGTGACACGGGGTATTCAGGAAGGTCATCATTTTGTTAGAATATCTGGTGCCATGAAGGAAGATTTGGAGGTGTGGAGATCCTTTTTGGTTTTGTTTAATGGGGGGGCCATATTCCCTTCGAAAGAAGTTTTGGCAAGGGAACTGGAATTTTTCACGGATGCCTTGGGAGGTGTTGGTTTTGGGGTATATTTTGGGGGGGAGTTGGTGTGCTTCTCGTTCGCCTGATCGTTGGTTAGCATCTACATTGGTGTGGAATTTGGCATTTTTGGAGTTGTTTCCATTAGTGGTGGCCTTGAAGCTGTGGGGAGGTGCTTTGGAGGGGAGAAGGATTCTGTTCCGTTCTGACAACATGGCGGTGGTGTCGGCGGTTAATTCTTTGTCGGCTTCATCATTGCCAGTCATCAGATTGCTGAAGAGGTTTGCGTTGCTTTGTCTTAAATTTAATGTTTTATGCAGGGCACGTCATGTTCCGGGTCACCTTAACTCAATGGCGGATGCTTTGTCTTGTTTACAGTGGGACAGGTTTTGTTCCCTGGCTCCGTTGGCGGAGGAGGTGGGCACCCCTTGTCCGGAGGGCCTTTGGCAGCTAGGCTCGGAATTTTTGGAAGCTGGGTGAGAGGTTCTTTGTCTGAGTCCTCTTGGAAGGCCTACTCGAGAGTGTGGAGGGATTGGGACGCATTGGTGGAACGGTTCAGGTACGTATCAGTGAGTGGATTGGATGAGGAGACTTTGCTTAGGGCGTACCTCATTCGGTTATTCGAGTCAGGGGCATCTCCTGGGGTGGTACGGCAGTCATTGGCCGCCCTGGCTTTCCTTTTACAGGTATCGGGGAAAAGAGATGTCACTAAGGATTTTGTTACCAGGTGTGCAGTTCATGGTTATGTGAGAGGGAGGTGCAGGGTAGATGCTCGGCGTCCAGTTTCGAAACAGTTATTGGAGGGTCTATGGGAATTTGTCGGGAATTTTTGTTCTTCACCTTATGAGGTTCTGCTTATGAGGGTGGCTTTTTGTTTGGGGTTTTTTGGGGCATTTCGAGTGGGTGAGCTGGTGTGCAATTCTAGAAGAGGAGGAGGTGGTGGTTTGGGAGCTGATGCGGTTTGGTTGGGAGTTAAGGAAATTGTTATTTGGGTTTCTAACTCCAAGACTGATCAGTTGGGTAGGGGGCGTAGAGTTGGTTTATCCAGTGTGGATAACTGCGTGGTTTGTCCAATGAAGAACGTTAAGGAATTTTTGGAGGTACGGGTGGAGTCTGGAGTGGCCTTTTTATGTCACGCGGACGGGTCGGCTTTATCAAGGTATCAGTTTGTTTCTATTTTTAAGAAGGGTTTGTTGAGTTTAGGGAGAAATCCGGAGGAATTTGGTTTTCATTCCTTTCGTATTGGGGCAGCAATGGAAGCTTCAAGGTTGGGTTTGTCGGCAGCGGAAATTCAAGAATTGGGAAGATGGAACTCGAGGGCTTTTCAGTCCTACGTGCGTCCAGGTTTGGTGTTATGAATTTTGGAAACACTTTTTAATGCTGGGAGGTAATGTGGAGAACAGTTTGCTGTATGATCTGTTATGTTTTTCATTTATAAAAAAAACAAAACATATGATATCAAACTTATACATGGAATATGAATTTATACCTTTTATATGGAATATATATATTTATTCTATTTTATCTTTGTATATTTGTTTGTTGTTTGGGGAGGAGTGTGGGGGTTGGAGGATTTGGAGGCGAAGAGTATGGTCATTGTTTATGTTATGGTTTTTTTGCAGGTATGGACATCGTTTATTTGGTGGGGTGTGTGGTGGTTTGGCGGAAAAAAATTTTTTTTTAGAGTATTTTGTGTGGTAGAGCTGTTGGTAATTTGTTTTTAACAGATCCTTCGAGAGTTGTATGGATTGTTGGAGACTCGGTTTTTTGGGCAAGGAGAAGGGCGTTGGTGCGAACATCTGGAGTACAGATGGGTTTGCATGGGTCGGCAACACGGGTACGGTGGTTCGGAATCCGTGGACTCCTATGGGAGGAGTTTAAGCCAACGGTTTTGGGTGCCCTTAGGCACGGTGAAGTTCCCCATGTGCTGGTGGTACACATGGGAGGGAACGATTTGGGTGTGGTCCCTCTTGGTGTGCTGCTGGAGCAGATGCAGGAGGATCTGCGGCAGTTGAGGGAGTGGTCACCATGGACAGTGGTGGTGTGGTCCGAGGTGATGCCAAGGATGGTGTGGAAGCAGGCAGAGAATGAGGAGGCGGTGCGGCTTTGCCGGATCAAGGTGAATCGCTGTATGGGAAGGTTTGTGAGGCGGATGGATGGTGTGGTGGTGCGGCATCTACCCTTTGAGGAGGAGGATGCGGCGTGTTATTTTATGGAGGATGGCATTCACCTGAATGATGTGGGCAAGGATCTGTTCATCCTGGGACTCAAGGAGGGGATTGAACAAGCCCTGTTTTTTCTTGGTGGGGGAGCTCTCCCATAAGGGGGTTATGTGAGGAGCTCTTGGCGGGGGCTTGTAGGCAGTGCTGGGTAGGGGTTCCTTTTATTTAGGCAAATTTTGGTCAGATGGTTGGGAGTTGGGACGTTTTTGTGGTTGGTTGGTTTGGAGGTGTGTGGTGGTCGTGTGGAGTCCTCTTTCAGCACTGGGTTATTGTATTACTGTCAAGTCCCACGGCGACGCCGTGGCAAAACGTCCAAGTCATGAGACCAACCCTGGTGGCAAGCTTATGTACAGCAGTATGCCTTAACCCAGTTTTGTATACTGCATCAGGTGGATGTAATGAGCACTGGCTGGGTTCCTTAAAAGAACCACTCCCACATCCAGCCAGTGCTCGGTCATTAATGTTGGATTCCTTGTGAAAGAAAGGTGCCTGATTTATCCCAAGAGCCAAGTGACCAGCCTTGCCGTTTATTCTGATTCCCGTGTACCGGATCCCTGGTTATTCCTCTGGACTTCACTTCTCTAACTCCTTGCCAGTACAGTCTCAAGACCCCTTCTACATTACCCATCCCAAGAGACTTTACATCATCTGCGTTTGTTTTTCAAGGACTTATTTATACAGATTCCTGCCTTTTTTATTTGTATCCAGTTATTCAATATAAGTTTCTGCTATTTTCACCAAGCCTTTTGTTGTTGCCTTATTTACTGCATCCTGGGTTCATATTCACGTCACCGGTGTCACAAGAACCCGGTCCCTGACAATTATTTTTGTTGTTAAATTGTTAATTTTTATGTTATGGTGGTGGGTTTATTGTGTGGAGTTTTTACCTGTGGCCTATATATAATAAATATATATATTATTCCACAGTTATGTGTCGTGTTTTTTTTGAGTATTTATTGTCTCCCTGCGTACGACTCGGTCATCAGTAGGCGACTTAAGGGCTTCACGATTTGGAATTCCTATACTTCCAAATCTCTTTGCTTTATAAATCATCCATATTGCCTATATTTGGACAAAATTGTACTCAACTGAATTGTACAAGTCTAATTTGCACAAACGGTAATGTAGATCCTGAACAAGGGATTGAGCTGAATGATTAGGATCTTCAATGCAGAAGGCAAAAGCCTGCACCATGTAGAAACATTGGAAGAGTCATTGAAGAAATACAAGAACGATAAGAGTCTTAAATAGGTTACTTTCAGGACAACATAATGAGACAAATTGCATTTTAGAGGTGATTCGGAGCTATTAAATATTGCGCAGAGCCTGGGAGAGGTAAGTAACATACATCTGAGTTAAATAATTAGGAACATAAAGAAATCATGAATTATAGGGATATTCTTGCAATGTTCTGGTATTATGCAGTGTTTAAAAGGCTTGCCAACTGTTTGTGCTGAATAAAGAGTTGCTGTTTGTTTTCTGCCGCAATCCCACTCTATGCATCTGTAATCTGATTTCAACCCCTAACCTTTTCCCTTCCGAATGCAACACAGCAGCAGAAACTCCCTCCCTCTGCTGTGAACACAAAACATAAGGACCATAGAGCCTCAAGGCTGCTGAGTAAATGGGTTTTAATCCTTTAAGGCAGAATAGACATGCACCATGTCAGTTGGTAAAATGCTTGGTTTTACCAGAATTCATTTACGAAGACTTAATTTAGCAACATCAGAGTGTCCCTTTAACTAAACCACCAACACAAATGTGATACTATGCACCTGTCTTGATTAATGTATCTTTAATATCTATATAAAATACATTCAAATATAGATAAACCATTTAATGGCCATTGTGAGAAATTCTGTCTAATGCATTTCTGTATTCCATCCATAAATCATTTCTGTGGCTTGAATCCAACAGGTCGCACATGGCACAGCTGTAATTCTGTGACAATACAGCCACTGCATGATTATAGTCTCCTTGAAAGCTGCACGTGAAAGTTATACACACATTTTAATCCTATTAATAATCAAAAGGTTACACATAGGATTTAAATGCCAAGAGAAGTCCCACAAGCTACTCTATTTCAATCTCATTTGTGTCTTGCATATTTCTTAATTCCTCAAGTAGGGAGTCAATAAATTAATGCACATGCTATAAATTAATGCAGAAAAAGGCAAACATTGCCTAATGCGTTGTTATAATGACTCTGGAAAAATGTAACTAGATAGAATTTTGCAGGTTCTGCAATTTATTTTCCAATCCTAAAAAGCTGTGATTTAGCAAGGTATATTTGTTTATCCCCTGAAGTGTGTGTGTGTGTGTGTGTATATATGTAGCAGCTTGTAATAATATGCTCATACTAGCAATAGACTCCACAATAGAGACTTACGAACAACAGCAAACTCAGTTGCCGGGGGGTGCCACTAGTGTCACTACATTTAAAATCACAGCAGGATCATAGCCTATTGGGGGCGGTGCTTTATCAATGCAAAGTGTTTTTTTTGGGGGGTTTTGAGAAAGGATTTTACCAGGAAAGATACATTGAGATTTCTCTCGTTTTCAAGTATGTCCTGGGTGGCGAGTATGTACCGTTTGGTGTCTTGCCCAAGGAGACTTACTGGAGAGGTGCTCTTGCTGGGATCGAACTCATATCTCCACAGTCTCTCTCCACGCAGAGCAGAGATGTTACCTCTACTCCACCCAGCCGGTAAAGTTCAGTGTACATTGAGCACTTTGGACTAAAGGAGGGGGGTACTCTGCCCGCAGCCAGAGGAAGCACTGGATCACACCACCCTTTGCACCACAGGATCTCAGGTGAGTATACAATTTTCTGTTGGGGTTAAATAGAGGTATTAAGTGATCGTTGCAAAAGCAAAATCACTTAATACCTGTGTTTAAAAGTTGATATTCAGTAACTGAATCCTGTCTCATTTAGAGGAGAAGGAGCTAGATTTGAATAACTCTCTCTTTGAGGCAAGTATAAATTTACATCTCCAAAACAAAGTATAGGAAACATGAATTTATAGTAAAGAGGTGCAACATCTGAGCCACAAGCAGGATAGTGGCTCTGTTGTGATAGTTGGCGACAGGTTTACAATAATTACTGGAGAGGTTTTCGCTAATGGCTCCAGACGTTAGCTTAAACGACCTAGTTGGAATCGAGCCTGAATAGTGTGATGAAATGACTTTACCATCATCACTTGAACAAATACTTATGGGTCAACTGCACCTGTGATCACAAACTGATCTTGTCAGTTGTTTAAAAGATCTTCAAACTACTCTCTCAGTTGAACAATCCAAGAACAAAGTAGGAGGACCTGGCATTCAGTCTGTAAAAACAACAGGTTTATTGGATATTACTGACAACATTTCAGCTGTACATGAGCCTTCTGCGAGTGGCACGCAGTATTATTTATCTATTCAAGATTTTTTTTTTATTGTGAAAACAAGTCAGCAGAACAACAGACATGAAATGAAAATAGCCAGCAATGGTCATAAACGGTGACAGGAATATAAGGGGGATGGACACTCAAACAAATACAGGAGAACGGTACCAGGGAGGTGGTTGAGCCAGCAGGTAAACAGCAGGGGAAGTACCTGGACAGAAAGAAGGGGTGGGGGAGAGATAAAAAAAAAAAAAGGAGAAAGGGGGTAGTGGGGGACCGCCCGGAATGTAGCGGCATTCCCGGCACTCTCCAGTATCCCCGCAAGGGACTGGAGGCCGTGGAAGAGGCCACAGGGCCGGGTGTCCTGGGGCCAGAGGAAACGGTCAGTGCCATGGTACCCGCTCCAATGGCGCACCCAGGTCGACCCATCATCCCACACACCTCCCAGAAAAAAAAAAATATATATATATATATAAAATATAAAATATAAAAAAAAAAAACAAGAGGGGGAGGGAGGCCAGATGCCTGAATCACCATATAAAACCACCTCCTTGGCATGTAAAAGGAAGTCCACAAAACAGACAGGTGTCCAGGACAGGGAGGGGATGGGGGGGTGTAATTCAGCATGAGTTTTCCAAAAAATGTCTCTGAATGTACTGTAGTCCATATGCAGGGCAGCAGGAAAGGGTCTTGTTGCAAGGGGAAGGGGGGGGAAGGCACACAGATACAAGAGTCCTAAAAAAAAAACACAACAAAGTGCCCAGAATAAAGTGGGGGGTATCATCGGGGGGAGTCGACAGAGGGCGGTTTCATCAGAGGGGGGGTAGAGGGGGCTCATCATCTGCGAATGAGGGCCACGGACAAACGCCAGACCGGACAGTCTCAGCCAGTGTCCCATAGTTGGGGGGAAAACAAAGCCCCTAGTATATCAGAAGAAAAACCATGCTTCGCCTGACAGGCACTCGACCACCTCGTTGACACGGCTAGCTCCATTCTCAGCAAAGGGGGATCCAGCTTGGCCAACCTGACAGGCTCCACCATAGCCCAGCATCCCACCGCAGTAAACAAATTACCAGTCTCCGGACCCAAGGTCGCCCCCAAGGTCCCGGGACACAGCTTCTGAGGCACAGCTGAAGCAAGCTCCGCAGAACGGCCCCCCTCTTGGACTCCGGGAAGCTCCAGGTCCTCCATGAATTTAGGGACCAGGACCGCCACAGCCACGTGCTCCCGCAGATCCCCATCTTCCTCCACTGGACCGACAAGGGTAAGTAAGTCCACTGCAGGCTCTCCCTCTGCAGCAGCCCCCGCTCCCCTGCAGCGCTGCAGAGCGGCTATCATCCGGCGCCAAGTGCCCCTCGTAAGCGGACCAGCGTCCTCCTCCAATATCTCCAAACAGGCATCTAGGCCTGAAATCACGTTCAGCCTCACATCTGGGTGGGGAGGGGGAACACCACCAGCCCAAGCAGTCGCGCTGACATCCAGAGCTGCCATGAGACAGGGGCACAGCAGGTGCCCGCCCGACAGCAGCCTCGTCTGGGGAAACAAGAGAGCCCCACGACTGGGATCCGGCAAGGCCGCAGTAAAGGCCCCAAAATGGCCGCCGGCCTCGTGCTGCTGCAGACGAACGAGCCATCTGAACTCTCTTCTTGGCTCCGGAGGGGGGACAAACCGGGCTCCGGAGTCTGCTCATCCGATGGCCAGCCGGTCTGGAAACTCGTAGCAATCAGGCAGCAGGAAAAAGTCACCTCAAAGGCCCCTCATAGCAAACAACAGACGGAGCTGCAGTTAAATGCGTCCTCACTCCTTCACGGCCCGGCACGCAGTATTATAATAGTTACTGTTTTGTTACCATTATTAGAACAACTTTTTAAATCTGCCATCTACATTCCCATATATGCATGGATATGGATGGATGCTTATTAAACGTTTGTTAAAAATACAGAAACCAAATTTTAACAAAATCATCTAGAATAGTTAACATAATTAGATGTCAAATGAAAAAGTGTTACTTACAAATAAGCCCTGTAGTACTAGTGTGGAATTTACAACGTGGTTGATATATTTTCATGTATGATGTCACTGGAATTATTAAAACCCACTCTTTAATAGTTGAACTTGTTTTTTCCCCATATTTATAACAAAACATTACATTACAACAGCTTATATTTAAATAGTCTCTGCATTTAAAGCAGGTTTCATTTTTTTGGCCAGAGGTATAGGGTCCTATTCAGGTTAAGTTGATAATAAAAAGCCGTTAATGGCAGGGATGTTTCGTTTCTGGACATTCGGTTTTTCAAAAGTTTCGTTTCGGATCGTTTTATCCCATTTTCGCTTCGGCTCGGTGTTTTGTATCGATTTTTTTTGTGAGATTGGGGAATTTCGGTCTTTCAGATCATCTGTTCTGTTCGTTTCAAAGGGTCCATCTTCGGATTTTCGTTTAGACGTATGGTATTTCGGATGCTCCGATATTTCAGTCGATACGGTAATCCTGCCGATTCGTTTCTTCAGATGTATCGATTTTATGACAGATCCTTTTTTTCTTAGGAATAAATGTTAAAACAAATCCCCGTTTTTAAGTGTTTATTAAATATTTCTAAAACCATTTATTATTTTCTTTTATTTCTTTTATTTCTGTTTTAGGATTATTTTTGCATTTTTCGTGAATTTTTGGGTTAATATTTAGGGTTCTCCCTAACTTATTTTACATGTTTAACGAGGTCTGTTTTTTTCTTTGCTGAACACATACAACTTGATTATCTTCTCACAGTCTGTCCGTATGTGTTCTGTTCAGCAATGACTTGATACAATATATTTTGCCAGTATCAGTACCATGGATAGTAACAAGCCTGCCGTTATCCCCGGTGGTGATATGAAGAAATAGATAATATGTGTTTCACCATTGGCGACTGTCCATGGTTCTGATCCGAGAAACGATCCAGAAACGATCCGAAAATACATTGTCCGAAATTAACTGAAACGGAACCGAAATTGCGAATAGAACGAAAATGACTTGTTGCGATTTTACAAATTTCATGTCCATCCGAAATAACGAAATTTTTTCATTACGTATCGGGAAATATTTTGTATGGTGTGTATTTCGTTGCCGGTCTGGTTTGGAACATCGGACGAATCCGAAGCACCGAGTCGGCCCGTTTCGTGAAAAAAATGAATCAGTACGAAATGAAACGCGCATCCCTAGTTAATGGGAAAATGGGGCATGAGCCATTAACCCTTAGCTGCTCCCTATATAGTGACTCAACTCTTAACATTGACAGTGGCATCACATGCAACAACTCCACAAATACCATAGAGGGCACTCCACGAAATTGTGTTTATGCAGGCTCACAAGATCAACAGAATGACACTGCGAAGGTGGCGGATTGTAGCGTCCTCTGCAACACAAGACCAGAGTTGAGAGTTGGATTTTCCCATGCACTTCCTTATGTAGTGCTAAGTGATTTGAACTGATACATTCTATAAATGGTATTGTTTGCAACTCTTGGGGCATCAGTTTTTGTAGGATACGGAATCAGGGATAAGGAACTGAAACCATCAGCCATGCAACACTGAAATTTGATACGATCAGAGATGTCTTCAATTGGGTAATTTTGGACAAATGAATCCTTTAACACAGTGCACATCCTTTACGTATTGAACTACCACCATCCAGTCTGTTTGATCATTTTTTAATAAAAAGCAGCTTTACATACAAAAGTAACAACTAAAGGGGATGCTCAACCAGGGCCTACTTCCATTTGTAATAATCTCCCACATAACATGATATTTTACTATATGCATTCATTATGCTCTCTGGACATATTTGGAAAGCAAAAAACGGAGCGCTTACCTTCCAGATTCGAATGTAAACCATGTTGAATCCCGTCCGTATCTCCTTAAAGAACTTAGAGGCCACATTACCAGCTTAACCTTTGCATTATGAATATCCCATAGATAGATGTTTTCATGCGTGATCTGCATTGTACATTCCCCATAGATATCTAAATTTGGTGTTGGCATGAGATATACATTGAACCGTTCTAGGAACAAAAAGAAAAAAGTAGTTAAATCTTCAGATGATCATATAGGCCAATTTGTCTATTTTTTTGCACTTTATGACTGCAACCTGTACATACTTGACCCAGGGAAATAACAATTTGTAAGGACAGGTGTCCTACTTAGAATCAGCTGGAAAAAATATAAAGAATAACCATATAAAGACTAAGTATGGTATAAAGTAATGTGAGGCTTAATGTGTTGTCATACATGTGTACAATGTATCTTGCAATATATCAAATTTCTCAAATTTCAGGAGGCATAATATAAATGAAAACTATTGCAAAAATGTTGCATATTTTCAGAAATTCACAGTTGCGTTTATTCAGTGGACTTGGCATTTGACAGCCTATCCTTCTGAGCTCATTTCAAATTACATAAATATTGACACGAGTCAGATTGTGCTGAGGGAAATTATTGCTTTCTTCAAAAAGACCATGTTTGCCAATATGTCAAAATGAACAATTGAGAAATATTAGGAAAAATAACAGATGTATTAAAACAAATGTTATACACAAACACACACCAAACAATTCTCCTTTTACCAAGCTAGGAGGCTTTCTAAATAACTATTACAAATCAGAAATATCATCGGCAAGCATCTATAATTATCATTTGGAATTTTAGTTTTGGCAACTTATTGTGATACAGTTTGTACTTGAAGACATTCTTAACTCCCTAACTACCAAGCACGGTTTATTGAAAAAAAAAATAGCATAAATACATTGCAATCATGGAATGTGTGGTTAACACTTAAATGTGGAACAAAATAAAAACATCTCCTTATAGAGTATAACTCTGAAATAGCCAAGAATGGTCTGCATTATCAGCATACAGGTAAAAGTGGCCTTTGTGTCAATTACAGTAAATGTGCTAAAGATACTGTAGATGAATAAAATGATCAGATCTTCTACTTATGGTGATTAGTAGGATCCAGTGGCGACTCTAGGAACAATATTTAGGGGGGGGCACTAATAATTTTCACCACTAAATCATACCACTGAATAAAACTAAGGACCCTATCACCTGGTGTGAGCTATAACACCATCACTAAAGGAAATTGTTCTGCCCTCACAGTGTGTCTGAGGCACAAAGCTTGGCAGACAGCTAACATAATAAAAATCTGGAAGCAGGATTGAAGAAAAGTCTTTACTGAACTTTATTTGTATCTTTACTTTTCAGATCTTTAAACTTTGTAAAACTGTGGAAAATACGGAATTATGGCAATATATTAGTCTAGGAATGCAAATCTACACAAATAAGTGACAGGCATGCTACCTAGATGTAAATTACTGGCTAACAGAAGTTTAACTTAATGTGAAGACAATCAAACACTACTAAACTAATCTAACAGTGCTTTGAGTTGCTAAAAATATATACATGACTAAAAGCATGAAGGTTCTACTTACAGACTTATAAGCAGAAGGCCTGTGTAACAGAACTGTGGAGCTTGCTTTCTGCTTGACTCACTGGTAGCTATGCTGGTTGAATCTGGCTCTACCAGGAAGTAACTGTACTGCATGGCATCAGTAATGGCCGCTCAATTAAAGAAACAGTACTCTAATAAACTAAATGCTTAGAAATTTGTGAGTGACAGAACACTCCCCACTTTGGATAATAACATTATGCAACTATGTATCCTTTTTGAGAAGTAAGACAACTTCAGAAACAGGCCTAAAATAAACTTTTGGAGTACCTTCCTTCATGACTTTAATTTCTACCTTTCTAACTTTGTTGTCAACACTAGGTACAACTTTGATAATAAGTCCAACAGGCCATTCATTTCTATGAACTTGAGTGTCTTTCAGTAAGACAACGTCTCCGACTTGTAAGTTAGGCTTGTCAGCTTGCCATTTCCTGCGTGGCTGGAGTGTCACTAAATATTCCTGTCTCCATCGTCTCCAGAATGTGTCTGCAAGACTCTGCACTTGCTTCCACTGCTTGGTATGAAGATCTTTGAGTTCAAAATCTCCAGGAGGTGCCGTTGTTGTTTTGACTTTCAGAGTCAGAAGCATCGCAGGTGTCAATACTTCTGGCATTTCAGGATCTGTGGATACTGGAACTAAAGGTCGAGCGTTCATGATGGCCATAGTGGATGCATCTGAGAAGGTGCATAATTCTCTTCGTTGTGTGACAGACAAAGAGACAGGAACGTAAGATCTTTGGATACTGAATTGTTCAAGATCTAGTAGTGAATCCTTCCACAGTTTCCACTGTGTTTCTTTCTCTTCAGGGAGATGAGTATCCCATTCATTTTGTTCACCTTCATTTGCGAATTCTCTCATGAGAGTTTTACCTTGCATAGTTATAGGGGCGACGAATCCCAAGGGATAGTACAAACTATTGACTGTGGACAAGACACCTCTTCTTGTAAATGTTTTTTCTTCTCTGGATACACAGAACGTGAAACTGTCTGACTTTATGTCCAACTTAACCCTAGACTTCTCTGGAGATGTGGTGAATCTGCTCCCAAGTCTTAGGTCTTTGAGATCTTTTGCACGATCTTCCGAAGGAAGGAAGGATCTTCCCAAACACGTGTACCTTCATTCTGTATTCCGTGACATCTTTGTTGAAGTCATTATCTTCATACCACAAGAACCTTAGGTAATTTCTGTGATCTTCACGGACGAGGAAGCAATAAAACATTTGTTGTACATCTGCTGTTACTGCAACACGTTCTTTTCGGAATCTTATGAGTACTCCGAGGAGCGTGTTATTCAAGTCGAGCCCACTAAGGAGGACATCATTAAGGGAGACACCTTCATGCTTTGCGCTGGAGTCAAATACTACGCGTATCTGTCCCGGTTTCTGAGGATGGTACACCCCGAATATTGGTAAATACCAACGTTCCTGTTTTTCTTCTAATGGTGGTGCCTTCTCCGCTTGATCGTTATCAAAGATCTTCTGCATGAAATCATGGAAGTGTTGTTTCATCTCTGGCCTTCTGTTCAGAGTGCATTGCATGGAAAGGAGACGCTTCATTGCTTGTCTTCTGTTATTCGGGAGGTGACATCGTGGTGAACGGAAAGGTAAAGGAGCTACCCAGTTGTTTGATTCATCTATGAAGACTTCTTTGCTCATGATCTCAAGGAAGAGGTTATCTTCCACAGATAATGCTTGTTTGTCATCACTTTGTGTTCTTTCGAACACCTTGCACCCTAATCTATCTGTATCTTCTGTTGAAGCTGTAGTCGCCATGTAGACCTGATGCTTCTGGTGTTGCTTTGAGAGGACTAGTCTCTCTTTGATTTGCATGTTGTTTGTACAAGGGCTCAAACATGACGTGCGTCCATTTTGCAACAGGTTCGTTTTGTAGACATTCACTTTTGTTGGCTTGTGAACTCCGTCCAGACACACGTCACCAATGATAACCCATCCAAGGTCGAGACGTTGCGCAAATGGTGCGTTGTGTAGCCCATTGTACTGTTCCCTAACCTTGTGTACTCTCAGTATGTCTCTTCCAAGTAGGAGGAGGATTGCAGAGTCTGGGTCAAGTATTGGTATCTTTTCTGCTATTTGTCTCAGATGAGGATGTCGACGTGCAATTTCGGGCGTGGGATCTCTGATCTATCATCTGGTATCATATCGCATTCTATGAGAGTTGGGAGGACAACTGTGTTTTTCCATCTATTGACTCGATGATATAGTTGGTTGCTCTTCTCCCTGATGTCTCTATAATACCTGAGCAAGTCTTCAAGGTATATGAAACCGGATTTCCACTATCGTTGAAGATGTTGAAAAACTCTGTTCTGGCCAAAGACCTGTTGCTCTGCTCATCTAATACTGCATACATTCTCACAGTTTTCTCTCTGTGACCTTCAGGATATACTTTTACTAAACATATCTTTGAGCATGATCTAGGACTAAATGTCTTTGTACAGATCTCTGTACACGTTGACGTTATTGCTGGTGCTACGTCCTCTTTTTGCTCCCCACCATAATCTTCTTGGGTGGTTACGTTCTCCTCTGCCCAGGTGCTGGGCCTGGATGCATTGCAGAAAGATGCTTGTCACTGTGGCATTCTCTGCATTGTATTGCTGTCCTACAATCTTTTGCGAGATGTTGAGTTGAAGCACAGCATCTGAAGCAGATGTAATGGTCTTTAAGATAGGACTTACGTTCTTCGATTGTCTTGATCCTGAAACCGCGACATTTTTTCAGAGGATGAGGTTTGTTGTGTATCGGACACTGATCGTCTGGATCTTCAATTTTCTTTTCTGCGATTCTATTGTTGACGTATTCAGACTCAGGTGGTACTTCTGTCTTCCGTACAGACACCGTTGTCCTTGATTCCCTGTTCGGCTGCAGTGATTCTGTTCTGCTATAGTTTGGGTTCCCAGGTTCAAAAAGGCAAAGCTTGGGTCATTGCGGTTTTCGCTTGATTCGTTATGAACTTAGTGAAGAAGGAGAAAGGTGGAAATGCCACCTGATAGCATTCTTTGTATTTTGACGCTTCTGTAACCCATCTTTCTTGCAAGTTGTAAGGAAGCTTCACTATTATAGGGTTGACCCCACGTGCAGTGTCTAGATATGAGAGACCTGGTAGGTGTCCACCATTTTTGCTGATTCCATCTCCAGGAGTATGTCTCCAAGCTCTCTTAACTTCTGATTGTCTTTGTTTGTTACTTTTGGGAAATTTTCAATTTTCTTCAGGAGTGCATCTTCAATTACTTCTGGTGATCCATAACCTTCCTCCAATCTCTGCCACACCATAGCGAGTCCTGTTGTTGCGTTGTGAGCGTGTACGGACCTAATTCTTTTGGCTTGTTCGGAAGATTCTGGTCCGAGCCATTTAGAGAGTAGATCTAGTTTTTCTCTGTCTGTCATGTTTAAGTCTTGGGTGCTGCTAAGGAAAGATGACTTCCAGGCCCAATAATTTTCAGGACGGTCGTCAAACTTCAGGAGACCGGAACTCACCATTTCACGGCGTATCAGGTACTTCGTTACATCTGAAATTCCAGCTGCCTCAGGTGAACGTACTCTGGAACAGACCCCGGGCTTGGCTGTGGCTGATAGGACGGTGGGGTTGTTAGGTCAGGCTTGATCTGGTATATGGTGTGTTTTCCTCATTGTAAATAACTCTCCTATAGCCCACATTGGTGTGTGCCTGGGTAGGAATCGTGTCGTTTTGATTTGATGTCTGGAAGAGCTGGCTAACTGGTCTTTGGGTTCGTAAACATTTGGCTTGTCGTGTTGGAACTCTGTTTTGGCTTTGCAGACTTTAGGTGATTCTAGGTAGCCGTCTGCTAGAGGAGCTTTTGATAGTTTTAATGCATTGTCAGTTTGTTGATCAGTGTACACGGTTGTGTGTAACTGAACATATTCCCTGGTACGATGAATTGCACTGACTGAGGTGTCACCTGTTCTCTATGACAGGGAATGTTTCTTTATACTCTTCTTCTGCCGCATTCATGAGAACTTCAGCTTCTGCTACTGCTTTCATGAGAACTTCAGCTTCTGCTACTGCTGCTGAAGCTGCTTTCTCGTGTTGAAGAATATGTAGAGATGCTTTTACCTCTGCTTTTCTTCTAGTAGTTTCAGCTTCATTCTTATGCTGTTCTTCCTCTATGTAGCCCTTCTCTTATCATTTCAGCTTCGCGTATTGCATAGGCAGCCATTGCACATGCTTTTTCTGCTTTTGCACGTGCCTTTGCAGCAGCACTCGCCGTCGACAGGTTGGAGCAGATTGAGTGTCTTGAACTAGTGTTGTTTGACCTGGCAGTTTTAGCACTAGCCGATGTCAGATCTGATTTACTAGAGACTGTGGAGCTTGTGCACCGTGACCTGGTCTTTGGTGTGCTGAGTGTGCTTTGCTCTGCATCTGAAAGCTGAGGAATGGCTGGAGTAGCATGCTGCTCTGTGTGCTGCATGGTGAGACAGATTACTACTTTGCAGGATGCTTGAGGAAGTTAGAGATAGATGTGTAGAAGAATCCACTTTTCTTTTTGATTAGGTCTGCTGTGTATAAAGTCTTTTTACTGTTCTGCCCTCACAGTGTGTCTGAGGCACAAAGCTTGGCAGACAGCTAACATAATAAAAATCTGGAAGCAGGATTGAAGAAAAGTCTTTACTGAACTTTATTTGTATCTTTACTTTTCAGATCTTAAACTTTGTAAAACTGTGGAAAATACGGAATTATGGCAATATATTAGTCTAGGAATGCAAATCTACACAAATAAGTGACAGGCATGCTACCTAGATGTAAATTACTGGCTAACAGAAGTTTAACTTAATGTGAAGACAATCAAACACTACTAAACTAATCTAACAGTGCTTTGAGTTGCTAAAAATATATACATGACTAAAAGCATGAAGGTTCTACTTACAGACTTATAAGCAGAAGGCCTGTGTAACAGAACTGTGGAGCTTGCTTTCTGCTTGACTCACTGGTAGCTATGCTGGTTGAATCTGGCTCTACCAGGAAGTAACTGTACTGCATGGCATCAGTAATGGCCGCTCAATTAAAGAAACAGTACTCTAATAAACTAAATGCTTAGAAATTTGTGAGTGACAGAACAGAAATATTTAGCGCGAGTCGCTAAAACGTAGTGCCTGACGAC
Organism: Leptobrachium leishanense; assembly: GCA_009667805.1. Lineage (NCBI taxonomy): Eukaryota > Metazoa > Chordata > Amphibia > Anura > Megophryidae > Leptobrachium > Leptobrachium leishanense. Next base: position 120,790,861 of record CM019067.1, on the reverse strand, counting down.
CTACTAACAGATCACCTTGTCCGCAGTAGCCCACGAACAAGGTCGTTTAGCGCACGCTAGGGAAACTAATATGGTTGTGTACAGGACAGGACTGTTTTTTTTGCAGTACAGAGTGCCGGGCCATACCTATCCCCCACCCTCACAAGCTTGAATATGAACACATCCAGTGAATAACCTCTCATCCCTGCATTATTAAAATCCTCCAAGGTGGTCGTATCATCCATGTTTTGATGCACACATATATTAAGGCTGATGGGCATTGCATGATAAATGCCACCCAGCAGCAATCATTACACTGCATTTAATAGATCAAAAAGGAAGGCCAGGTGAGCGATACAAATTTCCCTGCTGCAGCATATAAATAAAACATGTTTCAGGGCAAGACTTATTCATGTGTCCCTTTAAACATGGTCCACACAGTCACCCTAATAATCAACCGCTTTCATACTATGAATAAGCCCCAGTATAAAATTTTAAAATTAATTCGCATATATATGTGGATAAAGGATACATTTATAATAGAGCTTACTGCAACAGCAACGACATTGCTGACCAGATACATTACTATGGTGTATGGGGCCAAGAGAACACCTGTGCTGCATTCCTTTCAATTGCCTGTTAATTGGCTGTTAATTTTGGGTGAGGACCTGTTTTTTCTGTCTTTTTGGAGTTCGCACCAGGGTTGAGCAGTAGGTAAAATGTTGCAATTAGCGTCCCTCAAAAAATTAGCGCTGGCACCAAGTGATCTGTTACCTGCAAAAGCACTAGAGCTCTCTAGCTCTCCCATGTTAAGTATAGGATGCAGAAAGTACAGTAAGCTTGCGCTACAAATCGCTAATAGCAACGCGCTAAGTGATTTTTCCCATTTGTAGCGGGAAGCAAACGATCTGTTGGTCAGGCGCTAGACTCAATTAACCTGGCGGTAACGCAAAACCATGCCGACGCAAGGGTTAACCCACACCAGGTAATAGTGCCCTAAATAACTATATATATATATATATATACACTGTATAAATAAGATTCCAAAACCCCAGAGTAATGTGATGCAATGATGCCATTTTGTTGTACTAACCTGATACTTAAATTCAATATTTTATTTGCTGCAATTCGGCAGTTTTCGATAACTGCTTCAGCGACTCCACTTTTAGCAAATTACAGTGACCATTCGCTAAATAGGGAATTCACCTTATTTTCAGCAAAATAAATTCCCTGAAATGTGAAGAAAAGCAGAGGATCTAAAGATCATTAGACCCTTTAGATTCTAACTTCCATAATAACCCCTAAAATGCCATAAACCCAGGGAAATACAATAAAATGAATAAACAATCTGGCATTTAGCCTACCCCTTAACCCCTAATATGCAATTGATCAAGGGAAAACATGAAATGAAAACACTGTGAGGCATGTAGCCTACCCATTAACCCCTAAAATGCCATTAATCAAGGAAAAAATAAAATGTGTACTGTGAGGGATGAAGCCTACCCATTAACCCTTAATATACAACTAAAACCAAGGCAAAAACTAACGTAATACACAATGTAATGTATAGTCTGAACATTAACCAATTCACTGCTGAGCCATTTTAACCCTGTGAAAATGTTTACGTTTAAGTGCACTTTTTTATTTAATATTTTAGGACTTTTACTTTACACTAAATATGGTCATGTTATAAATATGGCCACAATCTGCCCTTTCCAATGACACATAGCACGTCCATATACGATGCACAGGAACGGAGATATACTTTGAAGTAGTGTGGGAAGCTGGATGCTGATTTTTGGTGGGGGGCACATGGGGGCAAGGAATAACATGGGGGGGGCAAGGAATAACATGGGGGGGGGCAATTGCTCCCCTTGCCCCCCTGTATAGATGCCTATGGTAGGATCATAATGAGATTGGTAGAAATGCAATGTCCAAAAAATACCAACAGAATAGAAGAATAATGATCCCTATTCAAGCAAAGTTGTTTTTAGTGGGTTTGCCAAAGGATAACTTTTGTAGGAGTTGTTCTCCATGTGAAGTTTGCCAACGACCTTGTTCTGACGATGCAAACGGTATGCAAACGTATGCTCAATTTCATTTTTCTGTGCAAAAATGCTATGCTCCCTGACGTTGTTCCCGAGTGTGTCTCGGGGTTAAATTTCACTGCTGAGAGCGGTAACACCGAGACACTTTTGGGCTGTATACATTACCTCTCCGTGCGCTCCCTCTATGATCTCTGCAGTCTCCTCCAGTGATCGCAGCGTTTTACTTCCTGGATTCCTTCTCGCGAGGAGGAAACCAGGAAGTAATGAGGTTGCCGGAGGAGGCAGCTGGGGACATCGAGGGAGCGCAGGGAGAGGTGATGTATCCAGCGGTATCCCGAGTGTTTTGCTAGGGGTGACCGCTTCCAACATAGGAATTTAATCCCGAGCCACACTCGGGATGCCGTTAGGGGCAAAAAAATAAAAATTAGGCTGTTTTCAGCACAGGATTTGCTGAAGAAATAGACCGCCAGGGAGGTTAAAAAGCCATTTTCTGTTTCCTGTGTAGTTGGATTGCCTTTATATTTGAAAAACAGTAAACAGACGTAGTAACACAGTAATGTAAGTGCACTAACAGAATGTAGACCATGATATGTTTCAACAAAATTCCAAAATGCCCATCCCGTGTGAATTAAGAGAACATAAACATCCGGTTTCCAAAATCATAAGTGAAGGGCCAAAGAAAAAAAAAAAAGGATATTCTTTGCTACTTTGTACCAGGTCCAGACTGGCCATTCGGCATGCTTGCTATTTGCCTGGTGGGCTGCAGCACTACAGCCCTCTTTGCCACCTATATGCTCAGTCATACAACACTATTTGTAGCCAGGGATGCAGCAACATGAAATGTGTATTAACCTGGTAGCAGCCATCTAGCAGAATTCTACTGAAAACCACCTGGTTTCCAGGTGAATAGCTTTTTCACCCTGTAGAAACGTTGGCCCCAAATCTTGCTGTCTCAGACATGTAGCATAATTGTATCAGCCACCAGGGAAAAGCTGTCAAGAGATTGCACCAGCCACAACATGGGACAAGGCACCAGTATAGTGACAAGATGGAGGTGGAAGGGGACTGGTCTGAGGGTCTGAAGGTGTAAAGGGAGCAGATCTGATCACATTCCAACTAGCAGTGAAACAGTCTTGGCAATAAATATTGAAAGTTTAATGTGGATATTTTTAAGGTTGCATGAATTTGGTGGAATTTTTTTAAAATCTAAACCATTTCTGCATTTGCAAAATCAAGAGCATCATTATACATGTGCACAGTTAAGTCAACTGAGATGTTAATTTGTTAGGTTCCTTAAAAATCTAATTTCTGTTCATTTGAAATAACTGACAACTGGGTGTTTATTAATATCTTACTGGAGTTGCCTACAGGGCTTCGATGCTAACTGCAAATTGCAAAGCAAATTAAACTTGGCAATAGCCGTGTAATTTACACTCTGCATACAATCACTAGAAGTTTAAATTATATGGCTATTTCATGGTTATTACCATTTATCATTTATCCAGATTTGCTATTGTGCTTGCATGTTTGAAAAATAATGTCCATGTTAATGTAGTCCACAGTATCAGGTTAAAAAGGTAGACTACAACAGAAATGCATATAACATTGTAAATTGCGATTGAATCATTTGCAGCCAAATACTGACAAATGGGATGGAGAGTTAACATTCAAATTTACGATTTAAAAAAATTAAATACTTTTACCATCTGCAATTCTGAGATAGCTAAAATTATTCAAATCTGCACGTGTTTAAATTATTTTACCTTTCCGTATTTCAAACTGCATTCTCAACATGAAGGCAAGATGCCATTTCATCCAATATAGTAAATGTGAATAGAGATCAATAAAATTGTCAGTTGTCCTAGTTTTGAGTATTTGCAGGGACCATGATGAGAGGATTATTATCAATGAAGGGCCTAAAAAATTCCACAATCTGAATATCACCCCGGTACATTAACACGTGACATTATAGCACTCCTTCTGCGCAGTATTTCCTTGGTAATAGTGTACAGCAATATCGTTTTTTGAATGCTTTATATTTACGGAGAAGGAAGAAAAATGTTCTTCCATATCCTCTGAATAAATACAGTGGGATTTAGTCACTAATCTTTGTTGTTTACCATTGCTGGAAATAACTGATAAAAGTTGATTAATCAGAGGTAAATTCAAGCAATGGCAGGTGAGGTTTCATTGATATAACTTAACCCTTTCCATGCGGAGGACGCGCTCAGCTCGTCCTGCCGCATGGCCACTTTGCTGCGGAGGACGCGCTGAGCACGTCCTCCCTTTGCAGCGGCGATCGTCCGTGATTTCGGCCGATCGCGGCGGCCCTCCAGTGCGGGCTGACATCCTCGATGTCAGCCCAGCCTCCGGGACCCCGGTGGGCATGATAGACATCATCACGCCTGCGTGATGATGTCTATTTCAGGCACCCCCCGCCATTGCCCCGCCATTCGGACCTCCCCCCTCCCCGTCCGTGCGGGCCATCGGGTAAAGACAGGTACCGCTTGGAAGGGCACAGCCTGCCCTTCCAAGCGGCGGCTGTCTTTAACCCCTAGGGGGCTGGATCACAATATGGCGCTAACATGCGCCGTATCGCGGTCCCCTCCTGGAGCTGGCTGACATCTTGGATGTCGGCCAAGCTTCCGGGAAATCCCCCTAATGACTGGCGTCATCGCGCATAGCGCGATGACGCCAGTTTCGCAATTACCCCCTTGCTGCCACCTATGGTGGAGATAGGCGGTTCCAATGAACCCCCTATCCCCCGATCCGTGACAGCTAGGGGTTAATGTTTGATATCATTGGAATGGCCAGAGCGTGGCCTTTCCAATGATACAAAACCTGACCATGTAACATGTAAAAAAAAATAAGAAAAATTAAAAAAATAAAAAATGTAACAAAATTAACAAACTTTTTTTTTTATTAGTGCAGCAATATTGTTCCCATTTCAATTATAATGTGAACAATGATGCTGCACTAACGATTTTTTCTATGGGGGGCGTTTGCTAAAAAACACGTAATTTCCCCCAAAAAAAGTAACGATTCCCCGTCTGTAATTTTTTTAACAAGCGCAACCCATAGAAAATGTAACCGCAAACGCTCGCATGTTAAAATGTGAAAAACACTTTACACGTTGTAAATTATTGAAAATTCAAATTGTATTGCATTTTTTGTTAGAATATACAGACAGGACATAACGTATACATATAATAATGATATATTATGAATCTGCCGAGTCTCCCGGAAAGAACGATATATAATATGTCTGGGCCATATACTAAAATAAGCCTTCAAAATGCGTTTAAACATGATGAGCGAAACCGGTAAAAATTAGCTCAGCACAGAGGTGTGAAAAGGCTCAGCAGCGAAAGGGTTAACCTGAATTGACAGTCTAAGGAATTGGTTAGTTTTGCAATAGTTATGTTTAAGATTACTTCTCACTTGGAATCTAGCCCTATGTGTACAGATAGTCATTCTGAGACTGTTACATAATTGGAATAATTTCCTTCACAGAAATATTGTTGTTAAATACAGCCCTTTTCTTTATTCTCTTAAACAAAACAAAACAGACGGTTGCTTTATATTATACTAGTTGGAAAGTCTGCCCAGAGGGCAGTCTATTATTAATACTGCCCCAGCACGTGGATATACTGCCACAGCTCGTGGATATTGCCACAGCTCGTGGATATTGCCACAGCTCGTGGATATATTGCCCCAGCTCATGGATATATTGCCCCAGCTCATGGATATATTGCCCCAGCTCGTGGATATTGCCCCAGCTCGTGGATATATTGCCCCAGCTCGTGGATATATTGCCCCAGCTCGTGGATATATTGCCCCAGCTTGTGGATATTGCCCCAGCTCGTGGATATATTGCCCCAGCTCCTGGATATATTGCCCCAGCACATGGATATACTGCCCCAGCACATGGATATACTGCCCCAGCTCGTGGATATATTGCCCCAGCACATGGATATACTGCCCTAGCTCGTGGATATATTGCCCCAGCTCGTGGATACTGCCCCAGCTCGTGGATATACTGCCCCAGCACATGGATATTTGCCCCCAAGCTCTCATGGATATTTGCTCCCAAGCTCACATGGATATTTGCCCCCACGCTCTCATGGATATTTGCCCACAAGCTCAGACCCCAGACCAGACATGGGGCAGCTGTTCGAATGCTCTATCGGCATTCGGACAGCCGCCCCTGGAGCTCTCAGCCGCATACTTACCTTCCCGAGCGGCGAAGGGAAAGTTTCCCCGCTTCCGCTCGTTGAAGGACCCAAGCCGCGGTCACGTGGGACTCCCACGTGACCGCGGCTTGGGTCCTTCAAAGAGCGGAAGCGAGGGAACTTTCCCTTCGCCGCTCAGGGGTTGGATGCGAGCGGCAGCCGGGTAGAGGCTGCGAGCGCAGCCTCTATCCAGCTGTTGTGTGCATCTTGTAACCGCCGCGGCGAGCGCACAGCTGGCTTGTGCCGCGGCGGTTGCATGCGCGCGCAGCCAACCGCCGCTGGTTGCGTGCCCATGCGCAGAGTAGGCTTGGCGACGGACACGCCAAGCCTTACTCTTTTATAGTATAGGATTATACGGACACTGCCTTAAAAACATTGTTACCTAGAGTACACTTAAGGAAATATCAATTTTTTTGTTGGAGAAATACTAACAGGGTTATTCAGAGACTGGTGAAAAGCAAGAGAATGACTGGAGAATGGAGAATTCTAGGTCAAAATTTGGAAAGTGAGAATTTTTCTGGTTTGGCTATTTTGACCTACAATTTTCCATTCTCCAGTCATTCTCCTGCTATTCACCGCTCTCTGAATAACCCTGTAAGTCTTATTTTGATAACTTGTGTGGTTAAGGCAGCATTTATTATTCTGCCATCTTGATTTGACTCTGCTTTAGCTTGAATTCCAGAACGCTACAGAATTATTCTACAATGCTCTATAAAAAGCTATATAAAGCTGGAGAGACCTGAGCGAGGAACCACCATAGGGCAGGCCAATAACGCTGTTGTCCATTATCAGCACTCTCACGAACCTTACTTCTTTCAATATAAACATTCAAGGTGATCCACACATGTAATGGCACTATCAAGCTAAAACCTTGTGAGACCTGAGTGGGCCCCACCGTAGAGCAGGCCACTAGTGCCGTTGTTCGTTCTCAGGACCCTCACAAACGCCCCTTTTCCTCAATACATGGACCCCTTGCACAAGGTGCCAAGAGAGATATTACTTATACCCTCCGTATGAAGCCTTACAGGGCCGAAACGATCATCACGGACTGTGGTTCCTCTAGGACAGTGAAGATTACTTGCGCATTGAAGTTCTGGAAACCCTTTTGAAGTGACAGCAGTCTAATTTGCTGAAACCTATGAGACTTGAGTAGGAACCTACCACCGTTGCTGTTGCCTGTTCAAACACCCTCACAAACCTTGTTTTTTTGCACTCTATATATTGTGAATGTTCTTAGTTATGCAAATATTTTCTGATGATTTTCTCAAGTCTAAGATTTTTTTCAAGCAAAGGTTAATGCACAGTCGTCCCAGAGTAATACAATATACATGCATTAGGGTGCTCATGGAACCCAAGGGGGGCCAACCTCCAGCTTGAGAAAGGCTGTTTATTAGCTGAAATGTTGCCATTTGTGAACTAGTAAAAGGTGTAATTTTTCAGAGATTTGGGGTGTCTGGAGTCCTTGAACTATGATATGAGAGAAGTGTTGTCCAATTCTCATTTTTTAATTCCTGAGTTAACCATTCAAGGAAAATGCTGCATTTTAACCCTTTCATAACCAAAATTGTGCTTACTTCAAAAGCACCTACTGGATCCCTGATAGAGTATACTAGATGCTGTAGAATTTTGTTTATTTCAAATCAAATTAATTTGCAAATGGTCTCCAGAACAAGGTCCTCAAATGTCAACTCGGACACAACAGCTGATGTAGTAATGTTATTTGAAAAGCTACACACTATGGGTCCTAGTCCAACCAGGCCGTTACATTAATGTCTGAGTTTTAATGTGGATAAGTGCAAGACAATGCACCTGGGACGTAAAAACCCAAGGGCTGAATATAGAATATTTGATACAGTCCTAACCTCAACATCTGAGGAAAGGGATTTAGGGGTCATTATTTCAGAGGATCTAAGGGTAAGTAGTCAATGTAATAGAGCAGCAGGAAATGCTAGCAGAATGCTTGGTTGTGTAGGGAGAGGTATTAGCAGTAGGAAAAGGGAAGTGCTCATGCCACTGTACAGAGCACTGGTGAGACCTCACTTGGAGTACTGTGTGCAGTACTGGAGACCGTATCTCCAGAAGGATATAGACATCTTAGAGAGAGTTCAGAGAAGGGCTACTAAAATGGTGTACGGCTTGAAGGAGAAAAGTTACCAGGAAAGGCTTAATGATCTTAACATGTACAGCTTGGAAAAAAGACGAGACAGAGGAGATATGATAGAAACATTTAAATACGTAAAGGGAATCCACAAGGTAGAGGAAGGGAGTATATTTAAAAGGAAACAAAATAGCAAAACAAGAGGACATAGTCTTAGATTAGAGGGGCAAAGGTTTAAAAGTAACATCAGGAAGCATTATTTTACTGAGAGGGTGGTGGATACATGGAACAGTCTTCCAGTAGAAGTGGTAGAGGCCAAAACAGTAATTGAATTTAAGCAAGCATGGGATAGGCATAAGGCTATCCTAAACAAAAGATAAATCCAGGTTAAGTATCCATGTAATTGGGCAGACTAGATAGGCCGAAAGGTTCTTATCTGCCGACATTTTTTCCATGTTTTTCCATGTTTTCCATGTCTGGAACAATTAGGGAAAACAACCTCAGATTTTAGCTTAAAATTGTCCCCAGCTATCACAACTGAGCTGCAAGTCCTGCTTACTTCTATGTTGTTGCGGTTGTTTACTATGAATTCATTCACATCTGCTATACTAGCAGGGTTATATTCAGAGAAAGATGAAAATCAGGAGAATTGCCAGGAGAGAACAATCTAGATTTGGAAAGGGAGATAAATGGGAGAATTTTGTTTGGCTATTTTGAACTAGAATTTTCACTTCTCCAGTCATTCTCCTGATTTTCACCTTTCTCGGAATAACCCTGTTTGTATTGGAGACAAGAATTTGCACCTACCTAAAAGGAGAACAAACCCTTCCAACCTAGCCTATTCTCCTATAAATGAGACAGTATGCAGTAACGGAATATAGTCTCTGAAACCCTGGTGTTACAGGTTCTGCTTTTGGCAAAAAAAATCACTAAATACGCGTTCCACTGCTTCCTCTGGCCATAAGCATCTTGAGAATGCTAACAAGTATTTCCCATATCCTTCCATGTCTACCACGGTCCCTGCATATTCGAGCTTGCACAGGGCTCCATGGAGTCCAATGGACTCCAGGAGCTGATGCAGTGGAAAGCAGCGCTGCCATGAGTAAATACCATTCTTCATCTCACAAATATGACGAGCCCAGCCGCACATACGTATCGAGTACAGAGTCAGAATAGCATCGTTAACAGGGAGATGGCAAGGTAAATCGGCTAGCACAGATTTTCTCTCATACCAATTCCCTGTATGCAGTTCTGTTGGAATCAGGTCCATTGGCTTTAATTTATAAAAAAAACATTTTTAATGAAAAAAGAAAGACTCCATAAACCATTGATGGTGTAACAAGTGAGTGTCACATGCTTTGTCATTTGAAAGATTGGGATTCTTCACTTTTTTTACATAATCACAAACAATTTAAGCCATTTTCATTTGAAAGGGATAATTGATGAATAATCACAGATCATTTTTCAAGTTGTTAAGATGCATAACTTCATGTCCATGCTCAATACTGCTTCACATACTTCCATTATTTCAAAAGTGGTGCATATAGGAGCACTCCCACCTTTATTTCTGGAATCTACTCTACTCTGTACTGGTAGACTCAATTATATGTACCTGCTGGGTGGAGTAGAGGTACCATCACTGCTCTATGACCGTGGAGACACAGGTTCAAATTCCAGAAAGAGCACCTCTCCAATAAGTGTCCTTGGGTAAGACACCTAGCGGCACATACTCGCCACCCAGGACATACTTGAAAACCATGCTTTTTGTTTCACCTTGTCTTTTCACATCAATAAGGCTAGGGTCAGACTAACGCATTTTTCGCGTTGTCTGTGAAAAAGTGCGTTCAAACGAATGGACGCATTTTTCACGGAATACGCGATAGTGGTCATACGATGCGCATTTTCGTCCGTGATTTTGTACGGATCAAGTGATTTTGTACACTTTTTGTGTCTGGACGTTAGGTTGGCCGGACATTAGCAGCGTCTAACGTCTCCTAATCACGCAAACACGCCGCTAGCGGACGCAGCGCACTCTGTACGTCAGTACTAGCGGTTTGACGTTCTAGAAAAAATGCGTTCGTTTGCCACTTGCGTTGCATGGACGAACTTTCGTGCGGCCGTTCTTCGTATGCTGCCCGGCATTGGACGTCATTTGCTGCTAGCACGGCCGTGATTTCGTGCGTCTAAACGCACGTTAACACTGCTTTCGTCTGACCCTAGCTTTAATCTTTGCAAAGAAGGTGTACATTTATTATGCAAGAGTGACCTCCATTAATGAAATAATGGTGCAGTTGTGAGAAAATATGTAACACTGGTTTTGACAGAAAAGCAAATTCAAAGGTATTCTTTGTATTTTCTTTACAGTATTGTGTTGGATTCTTTATTTAGAAAATCCACCTCTCTGTCTCATCCAGATAAAACCATTGGCCATGACAAGGTTTTTATTTGTTTTTCATTATTTTTCACTTTTTGAAAAGGAGAGAAATCTCAATGTATCCTTCCTGGTAAAATACTTTCTAAAAAAATAAAATGAAGACCATGTAGGTTAGTAGATCAAATAGTAGAAGAATGCATCGAAGATCAACTAGAAAAGAAAGAACCCCTTGTATATACAATAGATTTTTCTAAATCTACTCTTGGGAAGTCACCTAAAAACCATTTAAGTATTTTTAGGTATACATTAAGAAAAATCTCAATATCGTTTACTATTAATCTAGACTTCTTTCAAAATTTACATTGCTTTGATCTTTGTATCCAAACTTTAAGATACCTCCATGGGTTTATTCATTTTTCCAGTAAAATCTTGGATTGTACAAACATGATCAAGAACCAAAGAATATTATTAGCATTATTAAAACTGTTTAGATTCGATAATTTCCAATGGTCGATTCCAACATACATAGAAATACTATTAAAACAACCAATTTTTTTAATACAGAAACTAGAAGTCAGAAAATGTGAAGTTGCAGAAATAAAAACCTTGTCATGGCCAATGGTTTTATCTGGATGAGGCAGAGAGGTGGATTTTCGAAATAAAGAAACCAACACAATACTGTAAAGAAAGTTCGAAGAATACCTTTAATTTGTTTTTCCTTCAAAACCAGGGTTGTTACATATTTTCTCGCTATTGCACCATTACTTCATTAATGGAGGTCACTCTTGCATAAAACATGTACACCTTCTTTGCAAAGATTAATTGATGTGAAAAGGCAAGGTGAAACAAAAAGCATGGTGCACACTTTATAACCTGGTATGATTTATAGCACTGTGTTATGGAAGTACAAGTGCCCATTATTGAATGACTTTTAGTTCCCAAAAGACATTGTGAACCAGTGATGGATTTGACCAATGTTCATTTATTTACAGGGCACTTTCACTCACAAATCACAAAGAATAGGCCTACAGGACTGGTCGTCATTCGACCTGGTAGACAGCACATTTTAAGGAGGATATCGCTCTTTTCTACATATAAAGAGTTAAAAATTACCATTATAAAAAGGACTTATGAATGTGATTTTTTATTTTCATTTTAATTAAAAATGTTTTTCAAGTCAAACCTTTTCATTTGATGTGGGCAGTAATTCAACAGTGTATTCAGTGTGTCTCTGTAGGTCGAGGAGGTACGGTTGGGTATATTGCAATAACTTTAATTAAATTTGTTCATGTAATAGTACAGTTAGTATTTTTTAATAGGTGTAGAACATTACTGGGATGTGAAGAAAAAAAAAGTGTTTATATTTTATGGTGTGCAGTTTAACCTCTTTACTGGGTCAGGGTCGGCCGGTTCAATATTAGCTTAATGGTTCGTCTAAAGATATTCAAAGTGCTAAGGATGAATCATCCTTATTAATATTAATCTCTCATTTACTTTTATAGACATTGTTAAATGTGAATCAGGCAAATGTAAAAACTGGGAATTGTTTGTTGTATAGCCATATGATGTAATTAAGGTATAATGTAAAAAAAACGACATTGGCATTAACTATATTCGCTTACTTATACTGTAGTTATTATGGCTTTGTTGAGCCTCGTATTGAAGGAATATTGAGTACTTTAAGCAAATTAAGAATTAATTCCAATATTTCTGATAAAAGCAATTGATAACATTTTTGAAAGTTTTGCTGCAAAAATTTGACCATTCCACTCAGTCTCAAACACTTCATTAGTTGAGCCAGCTTCCATATGGTTTATTCAGTACCTAGCACTTTAGCAGTCATGCAAGACCTCTGGTACACAAAATAAATGTTATTACTGCAACAAAGCAAGAGAAACACACAAAATGGCAACATCATCCCCAGAACAAAGTCAGTGCACGCTAAGTCCCCCAAAACCTAAAAATTGCTGCACAAAAAGTACAACTCACACTATAAGAAATTCTCAGAAGGCTCATAAAATGCATACGTTCCACTTATAAGGGATGCAGACATAGAACAGACGATTCTTTGTCTGCAATTGCAAATGAGGTACCCAGAGCAAGAAAAAAATGGAAAAAAATGACGCCCCATCACTCGAAGACGCTAAAGCCACTGCAAATGTCCCTTAAGTACATGTGAGTCATAAAACGTACGAGATGATCTGTAAGAACATACATGTTACATAGTTTCATAGGCTGAAAAAAAGACATGTGTCCATCAAGTTCAACCTTTCCCATGTCACCTACTGCTGTTGACCCAAAAGAAGGCAAAAAACCCAGTCTGAAGCGCTTGTCAATAAGCAACATACTGGGAAAAAGTTCCTTTTTGACCCCAGAATGGTAGTCAGATTTCTCCTGGGATCAAGCAGCTTTTACCCACATATGAAATATTATAACCCTTAATATTATGTTTTTGCAGGAATTCATCCAGTCATTGATTAAAAGTCTGTACAGACTCTGACACAACCACCTCAACAAGCAGAGAATTCTACAGTTTTATAGCAGGATTTGGTTAGCGACTGAATGTGAGGAGTGAAGGAGAGATCAGAATCTAAGAGGACACCGAGGCAATGAGCCTGTAATGTAGAAGTAGTGACACTATTCACAACGAGAAGTTCAGTTTTAGAGAGGTTAAGCTTTAGGAAATCGGAAGTCGTCCAGTCGGAGACAGACGACAGGCAGATAATAACACGTTTCAGCACAGGAGGAGAAAGATCGGCTGAGTAAAGGTAGCTTTGGGTGTCATCAGCATAGAGACGATATTGGAACCCATAGGAAGAGATGAGGTTGCCAAGTGAGGTGATATAGATCAAGAAGAGTAGGGGTCCCAGAACAGAGCCTTGAAGTACCCCAACTGAGAGAGGAATTGGGGGAGAAGAGGCACCAGCGAAGGGAAAACTGAAGGAGGGAAGAGAGAGATAGGAAGAGAACCAGGAGAGAGTGTAGTCACTGAGGCCAAGTTGACACAGCGTGAGGCATAGGAGAGGGTGGTCAACAGGGTAAAATGCAGCGGTAAGATCAAGAAGAATATGGAGGGAGACGTGGCCTTTCGTTTTAGCAGCAACTAAATCATTAGTCACCTTGGTCAGAGCCATTTCAGTGGAGTACTGGGAGCAAAAGCTGGACTGGTGAGGATCAAGTAGAGAGATAGAAGTACGAAAACCGGTGAGCTGGTTATAGACCAGGCGTTCTAAGATTTTTGGAGGCAAAAAGGAGCAGAGAGATGTGACTGCAGATTGAGAGGGAGGTGGGATCAAGATATGGCTTTAATACAGAGGGGAAGAGGTGAGGGGAGAGTGTGAAAATATGAGTCAAAGCTGGGAAAACAACTGGTAAGACAGGCCGAATACGGTGTGAGGGGATGGAGGTCAAGCGGACAGGTGGTTGGGCAGAAGGACATGAGAAGTGATGAGGCATCCTCCTCTGAGACCAGAGAAAAGGAAGACATAGAAGAGGGGGCAGGGAGTGATGGATTGAATGAGGTAGAATGGTTAATGGAGGACGACAATGAAGAGATTTCGAGTGTTAGTTTAGCAATCTTATCAGTGAAGTAGTCAGCAAAGCCGACAGCAGTGAGGTCCAAGGAAGGTTGAGTGGACGTGGGGCTCATTAACAGATTGAATATATGAAACAGACGTCTGGAATCATGTGAAAAGTTAAAGATAAGGGACGAGAAATAAGACTGTTTAGCGACTACTTATACTACATCTCCCAGAATCTCCTATGCATGGATTTGTGGGATGGGATCAGTGTTATGCAGGGTTTCCCAAACTTGTCCTCAGGACCCTCCGCCTCGCCAGGTTTGACCGTTATCTGAAGCTCAGCACAGGTGATATGATTTGCTGCTCCGTGATTGCAGGATTCAGTCTGCTTTTTCCCCAAGGTGATCTGCAAAACCTGGCCTGGTTGAGGGTCCCGAGGACAGGTTTGGGAAACACTGGTGTAAAGGTTACTGGATATGTCACTGGCTGCTCTATACAGCCTGGAGTGCTGGAGCAAAGTAAACTGTGAATGTTGTTCTTACTATACATATAACTTTAATAGAGCATTATTACTTTCTGGAATATACAGGTCTATTCACTAAAGGGTGAAGTCAGGAGAATTGCCAGGAGAAATGAAAAATATAGCTCAAAATAGACAAATCAGAAAAATTCTCCCATTATCTCACTTTCCAAATCAGCTATTTTGACCTAGAGGTTTCACTTCTGCCAATTCTCCTGACTTCACCCTTTAGTGAATAGACCTGATAGTATAGTCAATTAAAAAAATGAGGTATAAGACATTATCCAGTGCTCAGAAACTCTATATAGATGTACATATATAGGAGAACGACGTAATCACTATTAAATATATTTATACATACAATCACTCTTTGACTTGCTATCTAGGACCAACGGGTGCCAGGTGCTCTATCTGGCATTGATAACACAGGGACCAGAAGGATGGCACTCATGATTTTTCTTCAATAAAACTTAAATGTTATTCAGGTCAAGTTACATTTTATTAAAACAGAAAAGACCTTTTGGTTCTATCAATTGCATGCACACAAAAATCAAATACACAGACTGTCCTTTTTGGAATCCCTATATAAAGGTAATGAAAGACCGAGAAAAAAAAAAGTGTTAGTGCTGACTTCTTGGAATGTGATGACGCTTGAAAGGTTCTGTCCTGAGTAGATAACAATAATCCATATCTATCTGCCTATACATCCTGTATGTCCCGGACAAAATATCCAACACCTTGCTGACAGGTGTTATGCTTTTAGCAAGAACTGCACATTTATCTTGTAAACAGTTAGTGTGACAGAATAAATTTGCATCCTATTTTCAAAGAACTTCTGCGTTCTCAACTATCTAACCAATGTGTCAAGATAAGACCATCACTTCCATGAGATAAGCATACCCACATGATTTATCGGCCTCACTTAGAACACTGTTGTCCATTTGTCAAATAGAGACAGCGTTAGAACAACACTCTTTGCTACATTTTTATACATGTGGTTAGAAGAAAAATCACATGAAGTATGACCTTCAATTCCGAACATAAAATGTAGATGGTATGTAGAGAATAATACGATAATAAATATAAAGAGCACTGCAAGACAGCAAAATAACTCACCATTTTGTTCCCTCTGCACCCCCGCTGCGAGTAGGTCAGGTTCTCCAAGGCTTATATCATTAAGTCTGGTTCCTAAACATTCCACACATAAAAACTTGCACCATTCTTCAGCTTCCAACTCTAAAAAGAACCATACATATAACAGAGGTTATAAAAAGTAGCACATTTTGGGTTATGTATCATAACGAAAAATTAGTACATCAATGATGCCTTTCATGTTTGACATCCTTGACTGAAAGAGATGCAATCATTTTTGTCTGTTTATCAAATCTCCACATGAACAGATCATACCACAGGGCAGAGCATATGAAGTGATTGATTAGAAACACTGCCTATAACTTCACAAGTATTTTTCTTCAAACACCCAACAAAAAACACAGCGTTTATTTTGGGGTGTGAACAAATGATATTGAAATATGAAATGAAAATATGATATTACTTACCTACTGTAAATCATTACCAATGTGGACTGACCATCGGTGGTTCTGTATCCGTTGCTGTCACAGGTACAGCATTTAAAGTTCCTCTTTATACCTTGAACAGCAGAGAGCACCAGGTGCAGGTAGACTAATCACATCAAAGTATATATTGTGTGTATACTGATGGCCCCTAGCAAGATACGATGCCAGCCATCGACAATTTGCACAAAGAACATGATACAAAGGAACTAGCTCTGTGCCACCTCTTCCAGCTGTGCATGCATTTAAACAAATAAGTTATTTATTTACAATACAATAATGATGTGTGCATATAATCGTATCAGTAAATTTACTGATCGATCCCGATGAGCACCTCTCCAGTAAGTGTCCTTGGGCAAGACACCCAACGGTTCCTAGATTGTGAGTTCCTACGGGAATAGGGCCCTCATCTCCTCCTGTACTGTTTGTCAAATGTTGTTCAATGTATTGTAACCCTGTCTATACTGTGCCTATTGTACAGCGCTGCGGAATATGCTGGCGCTTTATAAATAAAGAATAATAATAATAATACATACTCGCCACCCAGGACATACTTGAAAATGAGAGAAATCTCAATGTAGCCTTCCTGGTAAAATCCTTTCTCAACAACAAAAAAAATATATATATCACAGAGCTCCACAGAAATAAAACTCACAGTAATGTGCGCTGTGTAGAAAAAAAAATGTGGCCTGCTCAGTCCAAAATGACCGGGCCTATATTTTGTCCCAGTCCGGGCCTGCTTATAACCAGAGTGGAGGTTTATATAATGAGGGGTGGGAAATTTCTGTCTGGGGCGCTTATAGAAACATAGAAAATGTCGGCAGATAAGAACCTTTCAGCCCATCTAGTCTGCCCAATTACATGGATACTTTACCTGGATTTATCTTTTGTTTAGGATAGCCTTATGCCTATCCCATGCCTGCTTAAATTCAATTACTGTTTTGGCCTCTACCACTTCAACTGGAAGGCTGTTCCATGTATCCACCACCCTCTCAGTAAAATAATGCTTCCTGATGTTACTTTTAAACCTTTGCCCCTCTAATCTAAGACTATGTCCTCTTGTTTTGCTACTTTGTTTCCTTTTAAATATACTCCCTTCCTCTACCTTGAGGATTCCCTTTACGTATTTAAATGTTTCTATCATATCTCCTCTGTCTCGTCTTTTTTCCAAGCTGTACATGTTAAGATCATTAAGCCTTTCCTGGTAACTTTTCTCCTTCAAGCCATACACCATTTTAGTAGCTCTTCTCTGAACGCTCTCTAAGATGTCTATATCCTTCTGGAGATACAGTCTCCAGTACTGCACACAGTACTCCAAGTGAGATCCCACCAGTGCTCTGTACAGTGGCATGAGCACTTCCCTTTTCCTACTGCTAATACCTCTCCCTACACAACCAAGCATTCTGCTAGCATTTCCTGCTGCTCTATTACATTGACTGCTTACCTTTAGATCCTCTGAAATAATAACCCCTAAATCCCTTTCCTCAGATGTTGAGGTTAGGACTGTATCAAATATTCTATATTCAGCCCTTGGGTTTTTACGTCCCAGGTGGATTATCTTGCACTTATCCACATTAAAACTCTTTTGCCACAGCTCTGACCATTTTTTTAGTTTACCTAAATTATTTGTCTGATCCCTCCAGGAACGTCAACCCTGTTGCAAATCTTTGTGTCATCAGCAAAAAGACATACTTTACCATTAATACCTTCTGCAATATCACTAATAAAAATATTAAAGAGAATGGGTCCAAGTACTGACCCCTGAGGTACCCCACTGGTAACAAGACCTTGCGCCGAATAAACTCCATTTACCACAACCCTCTGTTGCCTGTCACTCAGCCACTGCCTAATCCATTCAACAATATTGGAATCGAAGCTCAAAGATTGCAATTTATTGATAAGCCTTCTATGCGAAACAGTATCAAAAGCCTTACTGAAATCTAAATAAGCAATGTCTACTGCACCACCTTTGTCTATTATTTTGTGACCCAATCAAAAAAAATCAATAAGATTAGTTTGGCATGATCTCCCTGTGCTAAACCCATGTTGTTTCTGATTCTGTAATCTATGTGTTTTTAGATGTTCAACAATCCTTTCCTTTAACATGGTTTCCATTAATTTCCCCACTACTGACATAAGACTAACTGGCCTATAGTTCCGATTCCTCCCTACTACCCTTCTTGTAAATGGGCACAACATTTGCTAATTTCCAGTCTTCTGGGACGACTCCCGTTAACAGTTTTGCTATTACATCACTGAGCTCTTTTAATAATTTAGGGTGGATCCCATCAGGCCCCATTGACTTATTTGTCTTTACTTTAGACAGCTGCTGTAGAACCTCCTCCTCTGTAAACTCATATGTAAATGTCTCTTTAGTGTTTCCTCCTATCTGAGGTCCCTTTCCTTCCTTTTCTTCTGCAGAGACTGAACAAAAATATTCATTGAGACAGTCAGCGAGACTTTTATCCTCTTCTACATACCTTCCTTCCTTTGTTTTTAATCTAGCTAATCCTTGTTTTACTTTTCTTTTCTCGTTTATTTATCTAAAAAGTGTTTTGTCCCCCTTTTTTACTGACTGAGCTTTTTTCTCTTCTGCGTGTGCTTTGGAAGCTCTTATAAATTTCTTTGCCTCTTTCTACCTAATATATAGGTTTGCCTGAGTTTTTTTATAATTATTGAATGCTATCTTTTTGTTCTTCACTATTTTGGCCACTTCTGCAGAGTACCACAGTGGTTTCTTCCCTTTTTTGTTTTTGCTAACAAGCCGAATGCAATTGCCTGTGGCCTTCAATAATGCCTCCTTTAAATAATCCCATTTCTCCTGGACTCCCTTTAAATTCCTCCAGTCTGATAAGGACTCATTCACTCAAAATCTCATTTTAGAAAAATCAGTTTTTTTAAAGTCTAAAACTTTTGTTTTTGTGTGGTGCAGCTCCATCCCTGTTCTTATATTAAACCACTCTGACTGGTGATCACTAGATCCCAAATTTTCACCTACAACAACGTCCGATACCAAACCTCCATTTGTGAGTATTAAATCCAATATGGCCTCTTTACAGGTCGGCTCCTCAACTACTTGTGTTAGAGATAATCCCAGTAGGGAGTTTAGAATATTTGTACTCCTGGTGCACCCAGCTATTTTGGTTTTCCAGTTCACATCAGGAAGATTAAAGTCCCCCATGATAATAACTTCCCCCTTCATTGCCATTTTGGCTATTTCCTCAAACAGCAGATTATCTAGCTCTTCTACTTGTCCAGGGGGTCTATAGATCACACCTACACGAGCTACTGTATGATTGCCAAATGTTAGCGTAACCCAAACTGACCTTGCTCACTTTTATTTGGTTCGTTTTTATGTTGTTTTTCACATACAGGGCCACTCCTCCTTTCCTACCTTCTCTGTCTTTTCTATATAAAGAGTACCCTGGTATTGTTATGTCCCAGTTATTTTTCTCACTGAACCATGTCTCAGTAACCGCCACTAAATCTACTTTTTCAGCTGCCATCATTGCCTCCAGTTCATTGATTTTATTGACTAAACTGCAAGCATTTATAGACACGACTCTGAGCTTGTCATTTTTTACCCCGCATGTTGCTTGCACCCTCAGATTTAGTTTTGGGGGGCAATCGGGCAGATTGTTTTTTACCCTTTTGTCCCCCCTCCTAGTTTAAATATTCCTGGTTACGCCACTGCTACTGAACATATACACCCCTTCATGGCAGTGGTGTTCCCTGGTGGCAGTGGCCTCCTTCAGCAGGATAATGCACACTGCCATAATCCAAAAAATGTTTAGGAATGGTCTGAGGAACATGACAAAAGATTTCAAGGTGTTCAAATTCCTCAAATCTCCATCTGATTGAGCATCTGTGGGATGTGCTGGAGCAACAATTTCGATCCATGGAGCCCCACCTCACAACTTGCAGGCCTTTAAGGATCTGCTGCTAATGTCTTGGTGCCACAGGACACATTCAGAGGTCTTATGGAGTCCATGCCATGACACTTTGTGCTATTTTGGCAGCGATATTGGGATCTACATGATATTAAGCAGGGAGTTTAATGTAGCTGATCAATGTATTATCCATAAGTATTGAGAAATGCTTATGGGCTAATAGCATCGACTAGTATACTTCAAGGAAAACTGGGCACAAAATACTATTTTTTAAGACAATAAAGTGAGGCTTAATGTGGAGTCATAAAATGTATATATAGCATATTTAGTGAATGGCTCCTAAGCTGTTGCTTAAGATCTGCAAATTGTTAAAATGACCCTCACATTTCACTTTTTTATTTTCCTGTAATATGGTAAAAAAAATTGAGCACTTGTTCTAATTAAAGTAGCTGTTTAAAAGGAGAGGTTCTGCTGACAAAAATAAGGTACAATTTGTGAGACGGAAAATCGCTACAATCAGTGACTAAATACAGATAGGTTTTTGTTCAGTGATATGGTCCAGCACAGAAGGGGTTAATATTGAGGGATGTAGTTCTTTTTGCCAAGTCTGTATCTAAACCACATGGACTTCTGTCTCCTTCTCTAATCTATGCTGAGAATTTTTTTAATAATTAACAAAGTAATGAAAATAACAAACACCAAAAACACAAAAATACTGATTCCTATGGATTAAAATACCTTCCATCTATCCACATCTTTTGCATAGAGAACATTTCATATTTCACTTTAGGATATAGAAAGAATATGTATCTGTGCAAGCACAGTAGAGTTATTCAGAATAAGGAGCCTTTAGCTAACATTTACGGAAACATTCCATTAATCATAGGCATTGGATGAGAAAAGGGACGAAAGGAATCAAGAGGTCATCTTCAGAACCATATACTTTTTATCAGCAAAAGCAAATATCCTAGAACCTATATTCAAATATGTGTTAAATTTATGTGCATTTAAATAACAGGCATTTGAACACTTCTCTGAAACCAGAAGGATTAGCTCTGCACAATTTATAACTAGGCAGTTTTTTAACCCACTTCTATACCAAGTTATTTTCCATAAAGATCCTTTCCATTACCCACACCGTAAAAACACAGAGGTGTTATATATACACTATATTGCCAAAAGTATTCGCTCACCTGCCTTGACTCGCATATGAATTTAAGTGACATCCCATTCCTAATCCATAGGGTTCAATATGACGTCGGTCCACCCTTTGCAGCTATAACAGCTTCAACTCTTCTGGGAAGGCTGTCCACAAGGTTTAGGAGTGTGTTTATGGGAAATTTTGACCATTCTTCCAGAAGCGCATTTGGGAGGTCACACACTGATGTTGGACGAGAAGGCCTGGCTCTCAGTCTCCGCTCTAATTCATCCCAAAGGTGTTCTATCGGGTTGAGGTCGGGACTCCGTGCAGGCCAGTCAAGTTCATCCACACCAGACTCTGTCATCCATGTCTTTATGGACCTTGCTTTGTGCACTGGTGCACAGTCATGTTGGAAGCAGAAGGGGCCAGCTCTAAACCGTTCCCACAAAGTTGGTACTAGCATGGACTTGTCCAAAATATCTTGGTATGCTGAAGCATTCAGAGTTCCTTTCACTGGAACTAAGGGGTCAAGCCCAGCTCCTGAAAAACAACCCCACACCATAATCCCCCCTCCATCAAACTTTACACTTGGCACAATGCAGTCAGACAAGTACCGTTCTCCTGGCCACCGCCAAACCCAGAGTCATCCATCAGATTGCCAGATGGAGAAGCGCGATTCGTCACTCCAGAGAACACATCGCCACTGCTCTAGAGTCCAGTGGTGGCATGCTGTATGGCTTGGATGCAGCTGCTCGGCCATGAAAACCCATTCCATGAAGCTCTCTGTGCACTGTTCTTGAGCGAATCTGAAGGCCACATGAAGTTTGGAGGTCTGTAGCGATTGACTCTGCAGAAAGTTGGTGACCTCTTCCCTCAGCATCCACTGACCCCGCTCCGTCAGTTTACATGGCCTACCACTTCGTGTCTGAGTTGCTGTCGTTCCCAAACACTTCCACGTTCTTATAATACAGCTGACAGTTGACTGTGGAATATTTAGGAGCGAGGAAATTTCACAACTGGATTTGTTGCACAGGTGGCATTATTATCATTATTATTCTTTATTTATAAAGCGCCAGCATATTCCGCAGCGCTGTACAATAAGCACAGTATAGGCAGGGTTACAATACATTGAACAACATTTGACAAACAGTACAGGAGGAGATGAGGGCCCTATTCCCATAGGAACTCACAATCTGGGAGGGTTGGGGTTGGAAACAGGAGGAGAGGACTGTAAGGTGAGAGTGATTGATGGTTGCGTCAGTGAGTTGGGTGGTAGGCTTCCCTAAATAGGAACGTTTTAAGGGAGCGTTTGAAGGAAGAGAAGTTAGGGGAAAGTCTGACAGTACGAGGGAGAGCGTTCCAGAGAGTGGGGGCTGCGCGTGAGAAATCCTGCAGTCTATCATGGGAAGAGGTGATGCGGGGAGAAGCTAGGCGCAGGTCACTGTTTGACCTTAGGGAGCGGGCTGGGGTGTATTTGGTGATTAGTGAGGACAGGTAGTGGGGCGCTGAGTTAGTGAGGGTTTTGTAGGTAAGGATAAGGATTTTGAACTTAATTCTGCAGTGGATGGGGAGCCAGTGAAGGGACTCGCAGAGGGGAGCGGCAGAGACAGAGCGGCGGGTGAGGTGAATTAGCCTGGCGGAGGCGTTCAGGATGGATTGTAGGGGGGAGAGGCGGGACAGAGGGAGGCCAGATAAGAGATTATTGCAATAGTTGAGTCGGGAG
The DNA here is from genome assembly GCA_009667805.1 of Leptobrachium leishanense. Lineage (NCBI taxonomy): Eukaryota > Metazoa > Chordata > Amphibia > Anura > Megophryidae > Leptobrachium > Leptobrachium leishanense. Next base: position 120,767,761 of record CM019067.1, on the reverse strand, counting down.
ATTACCAGGGCGTGTATGAGTTGTTTTGTGGTGACAGCGGTAAGAAATGGCCCAATTCTGGAAATATTACGCAGTTGGTATCGGCAGGAGGAGGAAAGAGACTGGATGTGGGGGATGAAGGAAAGAGCAGAGTCAAGTGTAACTCCAAGACAGCGAACTTGGTTTGATGGGAGATGGTGATACCCTCCACCGTGATAGAGAAGTCAGGAGGTGGGGAGGCATTGGAGGGAGGAATAAGTAGGAGCATCCTACTGGCATCCTATCACAGTTCCACGCTGGAATTCACTGAGCTCCTGAGAGCGACCCATTCTTTCACAAATGTTTGTAAAAACAGTCTGCATGCCTAGGTGCTTGATTTTATATACCTGTGGCCATGGAAGTGATTGGAACACCGGATTCTGATTATTTGGATGGGTGAGCGAATACTTTTGGCAATATAGTGTATGTTCACTGTAGGGAAGCCCAATTTGACAGAGGGTTCTCCTTGCTGGCCAAAAAGTGCTACTACATTTAAATTACAGCTTGGGTTCCACGTTTCCGTGCAGGAATAACAGATTAGCAGGGTTATTCAGAGAAAGGTGAAACTCTGGAGGACTTTTGGAGAAGTGAAAAATCTAGGTCAAAATAGCCAAACCAGAAAAATTCTCCCATTTATCTCACTTTCTAAATCGGCTACTTTGACCTAGAATTTTCACGTCTCCAAAAGTTCTCCAGAGTTTCACCTTTCTCTGAATAACCTTGTAAGTTTTCAAATTATTTTCAGCACATCGCCTGTCATTTCTTTGTAATAAACAAAATTCCTTTGCATACTCCAGAATAAGTTTACATGGTATCAGGAGCAGGACACAAACAGATGCTTTTGAAGATCGAGTATACTGGATCTTGGTAGTGCAGGGGTTAATAACTCTTAGGCTAGGGTCAGACGAACGCATTTTTATGTTGTCTGTGAAAAAGTGCGTTCGAACGAATGGACGTATTTTTTCACGGAATACGCGATAGTGGTCATACTATGCGCATTTTCGTCCGTGATTTTGTACGGATCATCAATAAAACACTTTTTGTGTCTGGACGTTATGTAGGCTGGACATTAGCAGCGTCTGACGTCTCCTAATCACGCACACACGCCGCTAGCGGACGCAGCGCACTCTGTACGTCAGTACCTGCGGTTTCACGTTCTCGAAAAAATGCGTTCATTTTCCACTTGCGTTGCGCAGCCGGACTTTTGTGCGACCGTACTTCGTATATTGGCCGTCATTGCCCGGCATCTGCTGCTAGTGCGGCCGTGATTAAGTGCGGCTGCACGCGCGTTCGCACTGCCTCAGTCTGACCCTAGCCTTAGCAATTCTGTTTACAAACAAAAGAATGGCCGCACACATTTACTCAAGTGTAAAATATGCACAACCAAATTAAAACACTTTCTAAATTAAAGAACTGACGTAATAATACATCTAGAATCCAAAACCCACTCGAAAAAAATGTGAGGCAGTTACTGTAATTGAAAGACTTGTTTGTGACTGCAGAGCATAACATTCTTTTCCAACATAACACAAAATTAATCAGTTTGTTTTTTTCATGAACAGATGTAGTTGGACTCTGCTGCGATTTAGCTCCTAATACAAAAGGTAAGATTGTCTAACATGATTAATTACGTATTTTATGCAATCTATCGCTGTCATTAAATACCAGGAGCAAAAATATGTGCTTTCTACAGTTTGACATACAAAATAATTCTTAAAAATTCAGCTCATGTTAAAATATTGAACTGGTTTGGTTAGTTTACATTAATAATGGTTTTGCCAAACCACATTAGGTATGGCTTACGAAGGTGTAATCATTAACAAAGATGTCACAAGATAGAATGCTAATTGCCTGAATATTGTGTATTATGAAAAATTTTGTAAACAAAATTCTGAACCAGCTGTTGGGTGATAAACGTTGTACAAAAGAGGAAAAATATAATTAAAAATAGAATATGAAATGTGCTTATAATGACGTTCGTTTAAGGTATTTTTATTTAATTAACTCAATCAAGGTGATGTACTAGGCAAAAAATAAAACATTTCTTTACTATAACTGTCACAATGCATGATGGCGTATAAAAAGGATTTAAAAGACCACTCAAAGCACCATAACACAATATATAGTACTGTATAATATATACAGTATATGATAAACAAATCAAAAATATATCCTTAGAACTTAAAACTTTGGCAAGAAGAGAACCAGAGCTACCTATTCTGGGCTCAAGGCTGGATTTATAATTAGGCAAAGTAGGCATGGGCCAAAAGGGGGTGCCTTGCTCTGTAAAAAAAGTAAAACAAATACGAGTTTAAAATCATTTAGACACCTGTATCTCTGGAGCCAAGCTAGAGGGACACCTATGGTGTCATTGGAAGGGCCAGAGTATGACCTTTCCAATGATGTCAAATATGACCAGGTTTATTTAAAAATAAAATAGAAAAAAAATCTAAAGAGAAAAATATTTTTTTTTTATTTTATTTAATGCAGCACTGTTGTTCATTTTACAATTATAAAGTGAACAATGATGCTACGCTAACAATTCGGTGGCACGTTTGGAGGGTAGTTAGTGAATAACCTCTTTACGTAAACCATTCAAATTTTGCAGGAACGATTTTTTTTAAGTACTTTTTTTACCGAATGACAAAAATAGACATAAGTACAAAATATAGAAAGGGAGGGGAAGCAAACCCAAATAATGGAACAAGATTGTAAATATTGCAATCCATAGACTACATAGTGGAGACAATAAGTGGAGACACCAATATAATATTAGCACATGTGGAAAGCAGGAGCAATTAACCAATCAGGTATAATTTTCAGCAAAAGACTATGCCCCATTGATATGTGTTTGGTTTTCCTTCCCCTACAATAAATTCTAACGTCTTCACCCTTTTTTTTCTCTTTTTCCACTGCTCCATAAAAGATATTTGCTCCCTAGAAACTCACTGCCCTCAACTTATGTTATACTTTCAACACCATATGCCTGTGCTGCTCTCTCATATCAACCCCCTTTGAGCTTCAGCCACCAGTTTCGCACTCCCCACATTCCCATTAGGCTTTTATCCATTTAATTCCATTAAATATAAAATAGCTTTACTGGTTATGATGTCTCGTCCTTATGTAATGTCTTCTCTGCATTTGCCAACTATTAAAGTGCTGCAAACTTTGGCGTCGCTATACAATTATGATTTAGGAGAATATAACGTACATTTCTCCACTAAGAAAGTTATGCTACATGTCTCAATTGTAGCAATATGCCAATATATTACTAGTAGGGATGTAATAAAGATTGAAAGTATAAAAGTATGACAATGAGCACATAAGCAAACGGTGTACATCAGGGGTCTCAAAGTACCAGCCCGTGGGCCATTTGTGGTCTGAGGACCGGTTACAAATGGCTTGCAGACAGGGGCGGACTGACCCGTCGGGCACTCGGGTGCCACCTGAGGGGCCGGATTGGGGGTGGTGGTTCGGATTGGCCTTGCTGCTCCTGCAGTCCAGAACGTATGTTGGGTGTCGTGGGGATTCCCTCCCCAGCGTACATCCCTCTCCAAGACGGCAGATCGACACCGAGCAGGGGCCCAACAGGATGGGTGTGGAGTGTCCTGATAGATCAGCACTGAGCAGGGGCTTCAGCCACAGTGGGCTGGCCTTGGCCCTTGCTGTGGGATAGCCCACCCAAGCCACGGGAGTCATTGCACGCGTGCACATGATGAAGTCACCCTCTGGGATTCCCACTGCCCGCAGCAGGATCTCATTACAGGAGATGCTGGGGCCGTTTAGAGCCCGGTATCTTCAGATCTGTAACAGCTACAAGAACGATTGAGGGGTCATTGGAAAGGCCATAATCTGGCCTTTCCAATTATACCCAGCATCACTATGTATTGTGTAAAAACAAAAAGATACTAAAAATAATAAAATTAAATAGATAAAAAGGTATTTTTTTAGTTCTAAAACCAGGGGCATTGCCCCCCCCTTAATAAATTAACAATGCTGCTGCATTCATTTTTTATATATATTTTAATATATTTAAATTTTAATATAAAAATATTTTATTACAAGGATTGTATATTATACATAATTAAAATAATTATAAATATATTTTAATAAAATACTGCATTTTGATATAACTTTAATAAATAATAACTTAAATATAATGGTTTTCAAACGAGTTTGAAATTTTGCATGCGGCCCCCATGGGCTATGAAAACTTGTCCATGTCGGGTAATTTGAGTTTGAGACCCCTGGTGGTGTACATGTTATATAGCAGTGTTTATCAAGTCTCCTCCTCAGTACCCTCTAACAGGTCAGATTTTAAGGATTATCTTTGGGATATGCAGACTGAATTATGCAATTACTGTGCAGCAAATTATATCACCTGTGCGCTGCGTCAGATATCTGGCAAACCTGGCCTGTTAGTGGGTCCTGAGGACCAGAGTTGAGAAATGCTGTTATATAGTAAGCCAGGGCTCAAAATTTCCACTCGCCTACTCATTTGGCAAGTGGAAATTAAGTGAGGGCAAGTGGAAATGAACACACACAGGCAGCACAATAAATTATTTCGTGCTGCGTATTCCAGCGTTGCCACCATGCAGCCCCCCCTTCCCCAGGCTGCATGGTGGCAGGTATCAGCTGCCTAACCTGACCCAGCTCGTCTCCGTCACTGGCAGGGGGGTGAAGAGGAGCTTACCTGCCTCCTCGCTCTGCTCACACTGGGCTCTGAAGACTAGGTATACATGTGTCTGGGGTCTGATGTTTGGGTATTAATGTTATTTTTGCAACTTTTTTCTAAATAAAACCTTTAACAGTGTAATTTCATAAGATAATTTAAGGGGGTGTGTGTTTAGAGGCAGAGTTAAGGGCTAGGTAGGGGCTAGGTGTAGCAACTGGTGGTGAGTAACTCTTATGGCCTGGTTAGTAGCTTGGGACTTGAAATTTTGAGCCCTGTAGTAAGCATTCATATGATGTATAGCAGCCAACATTTACGGGTGCACCTGTCAAAGCTAATGCCTCACTCACAAATGTCAGCATTTCCACTGGAATCAAAATGAAAAGAAGTTCGTTCTTGTTCATATTGTTGGGCTCTTTATAGATTTCTGTATATGTAGCGTGTTTATAAAGTGAGAGAAAAATCTCATTGTTGGGCGTTTCTTACCTGATAACGGAATTCAAAACCCTTGTGAGTTTTTTCTAACAAATTAAATTTCTACACTGCGATCTCTTCTAGTAGATGTTGTTAGGAGTAATATTTCATAATGCAAATTAAACACAACAGCACAGCAGTGACTTACAATTATTTTGCATAATTAAAAACATTTATCTTGTTATTTTGTTAATTATAGATTTGCCTCTGTTGGAATATAGCAATTACCTGTCTTTACTGCACTGTTGTCTAGAAGTGCATTAAATAGGATTCATTAAAAGGACATATTGTCAATGAGTTGATATGCTTTACCACTAAAATAATTCCCGGTTCAGCAATATTTTAATGACCACAGGAATCTATCATTCAGTTGTGATTTAATGAGCTGCATTTCTGCTCCACTGGCTTTCAATAGGAGTGAGTTATTCATTTTGCTACATAACTAAGAACATACGTTGTTTTAGTTGTTAAATAATATTTTTAAAAGTACTAGCCATTAACACTTTGTTATGTTTGCTAAAAAACAGGTTATTGGACACGTGTGAATCCATTGTTCAACTCATAGTAAAGTTTGTGGTACAGTAAACAAATTATACATTTCTGCAGATTCGGCAAAGCTATATTGTTTTTGTTTTATACCAGAGGTTTAAACTGTATTATTTCAAACACTTTAAAGAAAATTATTTGAGTTATTGAATTCCGACATTGTAAAGAGGCTTTAACCCCTTCACTGCTGAGCCATTTCACCTGCATGTGCTGAGTGTATTTTTACAGTTTTTGCTCATCATGTTTAAATGCGATTTGAAGTCATGTTTTATTGTAGGATGCAGACAAGTTATCTTTTTTTCTGGCAGACTCACAATATATCATTATTATATGTATACGTCATGCCCTGCCAGAATGTTCTAACAAATAAATGCAATAAAATTAGAATTTCCAATCATCTACAGAGTTTAAAAGGATTTTTTCCCCCACATTTGATCATATGAGCCTTTGAGGTTATATATTGTACAGGGTACCCTTGTTGAAAGAACAATTAGAGATGAGAGAACCTGTTACTCCCCCCCCCCGGAGAAATTACATGATTTTTAGCTAAAACCCCAAAAATAGAAATTGTTAGTGCAGCATCATTGTTTCTCAATATAACGGAAATGGGAACAATATTGCTGCATTAATAATAATAAAAAAATACTTTTTTTAAAAAAAAGATTTATTTAGATATTTTTTAAAGCATTATATTTTTTATTACTTTTATCATCATCATGTTTGGTATCATTGTAAATGCCATGCTCTGGCCTTTCCAATAATACCAAACATTTACGTCTAGATGCCACCAATCGGGAGATACGGGGGTCCAAAGTTTCGTGGGCGGGGAGAGGCCCTGGTGGCTTGGCTGACATGCAAGATGTCAGCCACCTTCGGGAGAGGTGCCTCAGGTGTTAAAGACAGGCATCGCTTGAAAAGGCAGACTCTGCCCTTTCCAGCGGTGCCTCTCTTTTACTTAAACCTCCGAGGGAGAGGGGGTCCGAAGGACTCCCCCCCCCCCAATCAGTTGCTCGCCTGGCTTTGCCGTGGGGCCGCCTGAAAATTAAATCATCACGCTGGGAGGGGTTTTTAAAAGTCTGACTTTCATTATTCCTAGAGAGAAAGGTGAGTATGGGGAGGAGAGCCCGCTTAGTGGAAGACTTGTGGGGAACGTCCTCCTATGGCGTTCCCTACACGTCTTCTGCGATGAAAGGGTTAAGGTGGTAAGACCTACTTGAAAATAATTATGATGACAATTTTGTTTAATATATTAACCACTTCGTGCAGAGGGTCATCCTATGCCATCCTGGAGTCAGGTAGACATAAAAGTCATAGGGTATGCTATGTAGCCTTTCACCAGGAATGGTATCAGTGTTAAGGGGTTAAATATTTACAACATCATCTTTTCGTGATTGGCTAGATGGGTTATTTAAATAAAAAATATAAAAAAATAGACATAGGAAGTCATTGTAGGGCAGTGGTTCCCAACCGCAGTCCTCAAATACCCCCAACATGTCAGGTTTTCCAGATATCTGAAGCTCAGCACAGGTGATATGATTTGCTGCTCAGTGATTGCAGGATTCAGTCTGCATTTCTCAAGGTGATCCTCAAAATCTGGCCTGTTAGGGGTACTTGAGGACCGCGGTTGGGAACCATTGTTGTAGGGTAACCCTGTGCAGGACCCAGCTGATTCACAAACTGTAGCAAAAACTGTTAATTTCTGGTGTTGGTGCAAAAGAAATACATTTACAGACACTGCTTCAGCTGAACGCCACTAGAGAGTTAGAGGCAAGACCAACCCTTACACATTTTAACCCTTTTCAGGTGCATAAAATGGAAAATAAAAATGAAATTTTAATATAAATCTGTATCTAAAAGACACGAAATACACTAAAATAATGTGGAAAACTGTAGTGGCTTCGGTCTGTAAATGTGGTTAATGAATTGAAATACTGGGCCTAAATGGTTTAAACCAAATTTTAGACTCTACCCACTAACATCAACCACTTAGCACTAACTTCCCACCTTGTCAGGTTATATTTTTATAAATAAGAACTGGTAAGTGGATACTGGATATTATAAATTAATATGTACCCAGTTTTGGGATACCAATCTATAATGTTTCTTCATATATACACAGTAAAGAAGAGGGTCCAGGTACTCCACATAGATTTCAAGAAGTGATTGTTTAAGAAATCCGCCATGTTTCAGCCATAAAATGGTCTTTTTCAAGATCCACATTAACCATTGCTACTTGAAGAACCTTTTCTTTACTGCATTGGTCCCAAACCCTGGTTCTCTTCTCATGTACCTTTAACAGGCCAGATTGTAAGGATTACCTTGTGGAAATGCAGACTGAATCCTGCAATCACTGAGCAACAAATCATATCACATTCAGATATCTGGCAAACCTGATCTGTTATGGATACTTGAGGACCACGGATGGGAACCATTGCTTCACTATTTATGTATTCTAGGAGCCTGGGCATGCTCTGGGTTTCATGAGCAATAAGTAGAGTGGATAAACCAGGATTCTCAGCTCTGGTGCTCCAGATGCTTTTTGCCTACAATTCCCAGAATTCTTTGAATGCAATAAATGGCTAGAGAATCATGGGAGGGCTCGTTCCGAAACATATGGGAGGGAGAAGGCAGAGTTTGAGTTCCCTAGGCTAAACTGCTCCAGTCAGGAGTGCACCTTTCTGTCTTCCTATTACGGCTTTTCATATGTATTATAGAGAGAGATGTACCTAATCTAGCTAGATACAATACGGCAATATATAAATGTAAAAACTGTGGTACAATACATTCAGGGGGTACAATACTAGCAGGGGTGCAGTGAGTGCCACTGCAGACAGGCCCCTGAGTCCAGGGGGACTGCCGTCTGGGTCCTCGGCTAGGCTCTTCCACTGCACAAAGAGGAATTCAGCCCACTCTCTGCAAAAAAAGTTAGGAAAGGTACCACGTATATATTTGCTAATATAAAAAAAACATTGATCTTAATTGTATTTAAATGAATTAAATATTTTAATATTTTAGTTTAATAATATTTTATTTTAAACTTCTTTGAGTTTTTTGCCAAGGTGGGGGCCCTTCATGGATTCCTGCACCTGGGCCCGGAGTTTTCTAGTTACGCCTCTGAATACGTGGTTTCCTGAATTAAGAGCCATTAAAAAAACTAATCTCCAGTATTTACAGTATTTGGTATTCACTTACATGTATCCCATTAAATCCCATGAGTATACCATATATAGAAAGCAGCAGCACATGAACTATAACATAAAATGTTTCAATGCCAAAATACCACAGGGAAAAAAAAACTGTTCACAGTTGATTAATTCCTTCATTAATGAAAAATAAGCATATTAAAATATTTAACCCATAGCACCTCCATCTATTGTGGAGAGAGAATTTAAACCAAGTGCTGATTATTAGTAGCTATTTCACTTGCTCTTACACTGAGGGATCACTAAAAGTTTATCATTCCTTAATCCCTTTGATAAGTTTCTAGATCTCAAATCTTCAAGAAAAAGCTTGTAAACAAAAATTGAGAAGACCAGCAAGGAGCAATATCTAATGGCTTAAAATAACAATACAACATACATCTTAGTAATGCAAATTATCCCGAATCCATCCTCTCTGTAAATATTTGTCATATCAGATAAAAATTATGTCCACATGAAAGGTAGTGTGAATTATTCCAATTAATGTTGAATATTATTTGACATGATCCTGTAAAGTGACACATAGCCTCGCACAGCTGTGCTGCATGCTATAGATACTGGAAAACAAACAAGACCCCTTAATAACTGATTAGCATCTTACAAGCATTTGTCTGGATTTACCACTGAGAATGCCATGTGGCATTAATCACAGAAATCAGGTGTGACTTAAATTTTGTTACATTTTCAAGACACACCCATGGTTTCATTATTAAACAATTGTGTCAGATGGCATAAAAAGTCCCATACATGACGTAAAAGCCTCATATTTAAGTTAGTACATTGATGTTTATGGCCAACGTGACATCCAACCCCTGTTGGGATATAGCAGTAAAAGTGAACCTGGTCACAAAAGGTGATCTATAAAGGAACTGTACCACTAACATAAACTGTAACTAGATTACTTGTGCATTACAATTCTTTTTAAATTATTTGCATATATAAAAGAAAAAATAATGTTAGGTGTATGGCAAGTCTCACTTTACAGCTGTGTTGTACAATTAAACCGTAATGAAGAGGCAATGAAGTGGTGGAGGGGACGTTTACGCAAGGGTCTGTTGCATTGTCTAAACTACCCAAGATAAGAGATGGCAGCTGAATGAGATGTGATAGTGTGAGGACACTTCCCCCTCCCTTGGTGATACCATTTGCATACATCCCACATAATGCAATACTTAGGAGTCAGTTTTTTGGAGATCTGGCCTATAGACTCAATTCTATGTCCAATGCCACAAAGTGAGGAGCAAGTGCTGTAAAGATACTATGGGGGATCAGTTTACAACACTTAAGAACACAAAACGGAGGCACACAGTGACACATATTCTATAAAATACTGCCTTAGCTAACCATAAGTGAGAAAAACAAATACAGGTAAGATATCAGCAAGATAAAATAAACAAAATAAGAACTTTAAATTTTTTGGTTGTAGTGCCTCTTTACCATATTGTAATGTACAATTCATCAAATTAAGTTTAAAATAAAAAATTTAAAAAACATTACTGGTACTCAATCAGCACACTAGTTGATGCTTCACTACACTTTGCAGACATCATTTTCAATTACATGTAACACTGGGTTGACAGGAATGGTCATGGGACCCAATTACAACCGAGCTATTAAGGTAACAGCACGAGCCGTTATACCTAATGAGTCCAGACGTTAAAGACTGAGACGGTATTTCAATGAATCTTCTCCCGTCACGCTTTTGATATTACTTTCATAAAATGCCGATGTTTTGTGTGCAACTGACAAAATCTGGCACTTAATGAATAGCAACCTAAATGATGGTAACACATGAAGGCATCAGTTGATTTTGAATCTGTGGCTAGACACTTTTATCAGTCCTCTTGGGTGCTGTAACATGACTAGAAAGTAAATATCCATAGAAACATAGAAACATAGAAAAATGTTGGCAGATAAGAACCTTTCGGCCCATCTAGTCTGCCCAATTACATGGATACTTTACCAGGATTTAGCTTTTGTTTAGGATAGCCTTATTCCTATCCCATGCTTGCTTAAATTCAATTACTGTTTTGGCCTCTACCACTCTACTGGAAGACTGTTCCATGTATCCACCGCCCTCTCAGTAAAATAATGCTTCCTGATGTTACTTAAAATGAGCTCAGCACACAGATGTGAAATGGCTGAGAAGTGAAGGGGTTAATTTTTTTTTGTGAAAGGATTTTACCAGGAAGGATACATTGAGATTTCTCTCGTTTTCAAGTATGTCCTGGGTAGCGAGTATGTACCGTTAGGTGTCTTGCCAAGGACACTTACTGGAGAGGATGTTCGCTGGGATCGAACCCATGACTCCACAGGCTCTCTCCATGCAGAGCAGTGATGTTACCTCTACTCCACCCAGCCGGTATCCAGCCGTCTCTTTGACTGCTTCTGGAATTTATAGATCTTGGGTGTAGCCAACTTTTTAAATTTTGTTCCAGCCATTTGGCTGGTTGGATTATCTTTTTTCAGCTAATTGTTTTGTAACAGTTCGGGTACTTTTTTGGTTTATTATTTATTTCCGTTCGTAGCGCTTTAATCGCCATCAGTATGGTGTGAGAAACATAAATGGGGGGCATGCGAGGGATGGAAAATGCACATCAAATAAATATTGAAGGCAGTAATAACACAGTGGAAGGGTTTTGTTCGAATGTTGGCACTTGAGCCTATACCTGATAATGTAAATTTCAGCTTTAATGATTCATTTTGAATATATTGGTAAACCAATTTTCAAAACAATATCAATTGCTGAATGGTGGTGATTTTGTCCTGCTAAAACATGGGCTTAGCTCCTCTCAGAAGCTCTGGTCAGCAAGATCTTCAGGGAACGGAAAGAGGGAGCATCAATTTGGGTCACTCCTCCCTCACAGCCATTGGATGGAAGCTCGCTGAAGCATCCAGCTCCCATTGACCACAAGACATACATAGGCTGGCAGGAAGTCAGCAGCAGCATTTCATGTCCAGAGTTTGGAGAGCCAAAGCTATGCTGGCGCCAAGGTTTCGTGTGGCCCAACATGCAAACAACCCCTAACCAAAGAGACCCTAAACGGACAGGCCGATCCTTAAGATGGCTGGATCTAAACTACGAGAAAGCCACAAACATTAGCAGGGTTGACACGCTAGCCTGGTTCGATAGACTAAAGAACAATATCTATATTACACAGTATACAAAGGGTTAAAGCGATAACAAGGTCAATACAAGAGCTGGATTTGGCACACTTAAGGTCAGTGTATATCTATTTCACAGTATCAGAAGGGTTAAATAGCGGACAACCAAGAAACACAAATTAGGCAAGGCAAGGCAGGAGGTATTATGACAAAGGGGAAATACATAAGGCTAGGGACAATACAGTAATCCAAGAGGTGCTGCAGAGGATCCAAGGATTTGGGAACCATGACAGGCACCCGGAAGTGTTACTGGCCAATATTAAATGTGCACCCCAGTTGTGATTGGCTGCAGTGGCACGTATTCGTGGGCTGGAAAAATGCAGCGGAGTGGAGATCGTAGATCTTAGAGGAGTCTGTCGGCGGTGGGAGGATGATCGTACATGTGTGGTGCACAATCGCTCCCAGCTGCTCAGCGCCTCTGTGGGGCATGACAGAAGGTAAATTTGAAAATGATCTCAAGGATTAAAATGAAAGGATAAGATCCATAGTGGGTCAGGTTTGGGTCAATGTTTATACTTCATTTCCCCCCTTCCCACTTTAACCGTACCTTGTAAGATATGGCAAATTCTTATTTTTTTTAAGACTTTGAATTTTAGTGCAAAGATTGTACATTGTAATATGCTTAAGAAAAAATGTATATAGCAAATGTGTAGCAATGATACCATGAACCGATGAATGATCTTACAGTTGCTAACCACTTCTAGGTGTTACGCTTATCACCCAGCAACACAAAATACAAAAAATATAAACCATCAAGCTGAAGTGTAGCGCACCCAGTGTTAGAAGGGATAGGATATCATTACTGATACAAGAGAGGCTGAACATTCCCGATATGTTATGATGTTTTTTTGTTTTTTCTTTGAGGAAAATATAACTTATTTATTATATATTAGGTGAAAGATAATTGATAGATATTTTTAATATTCTGTATGAATATATGGATGTCCTGTGATTCAATTATGATTTATAGGGGCTTGCTATGATGCTGGGTTGTGGTCTCCACCCGCCCTTTCTCCCCCCTCCCCTTCTTGTCCCAGTGCAACAGATTTCCTGATCAGCTTCATATCCTGTGTTAACTCTTTTCAGGCAAAAATAGAAATGCCTGCGAAACCATATATGGTAATAAGTGTTTGTTAAACAGTGTTGGTTATTAAACTCTGACGTGGAAATGTATCTGTATGTTGATTGGTTAGAAGTTATTTCAAATCTAATAAAAACACCAGGCTAACAAAAGAAGGTCAGATTTCTCTTAAGAATAACACAGACTTGTGTTTGATTTTGTTGAGATCTCCGCTGATCAGTGTTACGCGCAGCTGTGGCCTTGTTTGCTATAAGGGAAGAAACCAGTTTATTGAAATTCCATTTATGGTAATTATAATAGGAAAATTTGATTTTGTTTGCTTAACCTCCCTGGCGGTCTAATTTTTTCAAAATTTTGTGTCTAAAAGGATCTCAATTTTTTTTTAAAGGAAACGTGTTTTTGTACATAGTTAGCATGTAATAATTAGGAATCACGCACTGAAATCCGTGAAATCAAGAGTCCTTACTGGTAAAATCCTTTATAAATAAATTAATTAATTTAAAAAAAATAGTAAATACACGGAGTCCGATAAAGTTTGATACACGACATAATCATTTATTATCCCAAAAATAATTATCCAAAATAATGCAAATAAATGATATTCAATAAAATGCAACAAAAAACACTGAAATCTGTCTGAGAACAAGGGTGAGACGATGTATGGTCTATTTCTTATCCTGTACTGCCACCTAGTGGCCGTTCATAAACATTGCATTTTGTATTCAGTGTTTATTATGAATGAAATTTGCTGCGGTCCAGCCCCCCTGCACCATGTGACTCACAGGGAGCCTTCCAGGAAGCAGCTCGCCGCGATCACACTGCGGGGGACAGCGAGGGAGCCAGGAGGAGGTGAGTATGCATCCAGCCCGAGTGTGGCTCGGGGTTACCGTTCATGGTAGTGAAATTTAACCCTGAGTCACACTCGGGAATACCACCAGGGAGGTTAAGGTTAAAATTTAACATTAGGTGTTAAGTCTACACAGAGGGCAGTCTATTGTTCTAGAGTGTGGTTTGCCTCCATATAGTCAGGGTGTACAGGTGTCTATTTTAGGGGCTCCCCCATACATTCAGGGTGTGTGGGTGACTTATTAGGGCAATGACGTCAGTGGGTGAGGAGAGGCCCCAGATTCTTGGCTGACATACAAGATGTCAGTCTCCTCGGGGAGAGGTCCACGATACGGCCCACATACAGCGTCCGCCACATATAGGGGGAGACTCCCATGAAGTTCTTCCGCAGTGAAAGTGTTAAATTACCAAAACTTTACCAGCTCTGCTGCGCGGACACACGCAGCGCACGCAGCTGATGTCGGACACGTTACAAACACATTTATATAAAGAGATTACATAAAATCTTTTGAATGCACGCACACATTGGCTCTGGATGTGGTCAATCCAAAACCATAAAATGGGAGAGCATAAATTGATTGTATCAGTAATAAAGTAGTATAAGATTACTGGAAGAATGTCTATAAAGGACATCTTAAGGGAAGAAAAAGGATGCCGACATTCTTTGGTTGAGGATTTGTGTATGCATTGCATCCTTGGGACAGTGGAGACAAATGTGATATCCGGAACTTTTGAAGGCGAGTATGGACGATGGATGTCTGGATGTTGTGTGCATGCATGTACTTTCCACTTGAACAGTTACATCATTGTTGGGCACTAGTGATGGAGGAAGTCTTTGGATGGAGGAATAGATGTGTGTGCAGATGTGCACTTTCGATTTGGTAAACGGAAGAGGGAGAACGTTCTGTGTGCGGAATCAACCTATTAGGATAACGGTTGAGCGCACTTTCACTTTGGGCTCTGCGGGATATTTTTGTGGTTGAAAAGAAGGGAAAGAGTTTGTAATAGGTTACCATGATTCCTGCAATTTTAGGGACTTGGGATTGATTCATGATAGCAGCAATGGGGTATTTAAAGATGAAGTAAAGCAGTAGGCCTCAGAAGCCAACTAAACTCACTTTTGTGGCCAGTGGTTTAGACATTAATGGCTGTGTGTTGAGTTATTTTGAGGGGACATCAACTTTACACTGTTATACAAGCTGTACACTCACTACTTTACATTCTATAGCTAAGTGACATTTCTTCAGTGTTGTCACATGAAAAGATATAAAATATATAAAAAATGTGAGGAGATACACACACCACCATGATGATGATTTTCTTCTATTGAGGAGACAAAGATTTGGATGATCCAATGGGCTGTTGGGTGGTCATCAAATAACCTAGAGGTAAGAAAGTCAGAGCCATATGTAGCTCTGAGGAATGTGAATGCATTCAAGAGTTTTTTTTAATGTCTTATATTATAAATAAGTTACGCCATGATGTATTTTTGTTTTTTCCTTTATTTGAGGAAAATATATATCGGGTATGTTCAATCTCTCTTTTAAATAGGTAAAGCGATCTCATTCCTTAGAACACTGTCTGCGCTACACTTCAGGTTTGGTGGTTTATAATTATAATTAATACGCATGTCTGACTTCCACTTCAACCATCAAAAGAAGGGAAATTCAACATAGGTGAAGTTGCTGCAAATATTGGTGAACACGGATGCACAAGGATACTATCGTTATTCATAAAAAATGTGAACTGCGGTTATTTTCGATGTACCACTGTTTCTAACAACAGTGAATATACTTGAATAATTTAAGTGTTGAGCTTCATAATCCTTTAATACAAATTGGTGAAATGAAAGGTAGGCATGATGGCGGTTCTCAAATAGTGAATTGATTGTACTTTGCCTCTACTTGGCCCACTGCAGTTTACCGAAGATTAACCATTGTTCATTCAATGAAATAAAAGTGGATAGTGAATAGTCCGTATAATGCAATTCTGGATTTTTTTGTGGTTTTCAGTGTAGAAATACCTTTAGCAGTGTTTCCCAAACCTGCCTCAGGACCCTCAACCAGGCCAGATTTTACAGATCAGGTTGGGGAAAATGCACCAAATTTTTTTTAGTTCAGGCACCATCAACAGTAGTGGGCAAGCGGGTGGAGGTCCCTTGCTGTACAGCCCCAAAATCCACAAACTGAATAAAAAACTCCAAGACCCACAATATTAAATCAAGTGGATTTATTCCAGCACCACAAAAAAAGACGACGTTTTGACCGAGACTTGGCCGAAACGTCGTCTTTTTTTCTGGTGCTGGAATAAATCCACTTAATTTAATATTGTGGGTCTTTGAGTTTTTTTATTCAGTTTGGAGAAAATGCAGACTGAATCCTGCAGTCACGGAGATGCAAATTATATCACCTGAGCTGTGCTTCAAATATCTGGAAAACCTGGCGGGTCAACAGGTCCTGAGGACAGGCTTGGGAAACACTGCTTCAGAGGGATAGGATTTTGAATTTTCCCTTCTAACTCCCATGTTTTCATTTCCTCATTAATTTATCCAAGAAATTACCATTTGAACCTTTTACTCTGGTCACTTTTGCTTTGTATCCAAAGACTGGGTCGACATAGCAATCCCAGTAGTGCGATAAACAAGATTCTTTGTTGTTTTTTTTAACAGAAATCAATGAAGCATTTTTCTATTTATAGTATAATTTCTAAGTATTACATACACTTTTTCTGTTTTGTTAAACACACGCTGTGGTTAAACGCCCTGACATGGTTAGTGACTCAGTTTTGAAACATTGATACATTCTCGAAACATTGATACATTCTCTGTTATTTGACCTGTAATTGAGAAAAAGGTAAATTGGATACATACAGATTATTCTCAAAATAAGGACAAACATGTTTACCACTTTTTTATACATGACTGAAAAGCGAAGACAATTGAAATATGCTCAAAAATTGGCTTTTAGTGAGAATTTTAAAAGTTTAATTTGCACTCAGAGTTAATATTTTATTGAATTCACTCATAATTGAAGCAATCCTTTATAGAAACCTAACCTTTTAAGCGCAGATCATAATTTACAATTTTTCTAACATATCCTCTGTCTTTTTATGCAGTTATGTTAATTTATATACTTTTTTGTTTTATCATCAAGTGTTAATATCTGTTGCCAGGTTAATATAATACATTTTAAATGCCTCTATTTATAAAACTTGATAGCTAATGTAATAGATGTTTTTCTGCTTTAGTCAGCACATGTTTAACCCTCACGTGCTAATGAGAACTGCACCCTTTTGCTTTTACATGCTGACATTTAATGTAGTGATAGTTTGTTTACAATATTGTATGTATGCCTTCTTTGCTTACATACCCATTTACTGGCCTCACTTACCTTTTTGCTGCATTAAAAGGACAGCCCAGATATGAACACACTTTCTAATACAGTGCATAAACAGCAACAGGAATTAGCCAAGAAAAAAATACTCACTAATGGATACTCTGGAGTTAAAATAGGAAGAAATCCAGACCATCTCCTCCATCATGCCCCTCCTCCAATTTTAACCTTCAAGTGTCCAGAGTATGCGCCTTCATTCCAGCACTGGGTCAGGAGCTCACCCTCAGATCCCGCCCTTAGCTTACAGCTTCTTTTTTAAGTTACAGCTGTCGGAGCTCTGACAGGGGTCAGGACATTCACCAATGTACAGAACTGTGCAACCCCAACCTAAAGCCTGGAGTGTTGATCAGTACAAGCTGACTGACAGATTGTCAGGGGGAGTCTCACTGTTTGGAAGGCTGAATCAGCCTTCTGGTAAACCTGCCAGTGGTGGTGGGAATGTCGTACGCTCAGCTACCAATGACCTTTTAATTACTGAATGCATATACTGTGCACATCAGTATGAAGAGTTAATCTCAAGGTCATTGCAGTGTTAAAATACATTTCTGTCCTTTGATGCCCAGTGAGATCAGTCACTATAAATACAGACTGTCAAAGATGTGTACAAATGGAATTATATATATATATATATATATATATATATAGTCATGGCCGAAATTGTTGGCACCCCAGAAATCTTTCCAGAAAATCAAGTATTTCTCACAGAAAAGTAATGCAGTAACACAGGTTTTGCTATACACGTTTATTACCTTTGTGTGTATTGGAACAAAACAAAAAAAGGAAGAAAAAAAGCAAATTGGACATAATGTCACACAAAACTCCAAAAATGGGCTGGACAAAATTCTTGGCACCCTTTCAAAATTGTGGATAAATAAGATTGTTTCAAGCATGTGATGCTCCTATAAACTCACCTGGGGCAAGTAACAGGTGTGGGCAATATATAAATCACACCTGAAAGCAGATAAAAAGGAGAGAAGTTCACTTAGTCTTTGCATTGTGTGTCTGTGTGTGCCACACTAAGCATGGACAACAGAAAGAGGAGAAGAGAACTGTCTGAGGACTTGAGAACCAAAATTGTGGAAAAATATCAACAATCTCAAGGATACAAGTCCATCTCCAGAGATCTAGATTTGCCTTTGTCCACAGTGCGCAACATTATCAAGAAGTTTGCAACCCATGGCACTGTAGCTAATCTCTCTGGGCGTGGATGGAAGAGAAAAATTGATGAAAGGTTGCAAAGCAGGATAGTCCGGATGGTGGATAAGCTGCCCCAAACAAGTTCCAAAGAAATTCAAGCTGTCCTGCAGGCTCAGGGAGCATCAGTGTCAGTGCGAACTATCCATCGGCATTTAAAAGAAATGAAACGCTATGGCAGGAGACCCAGGAGGACCCCACTGCTGAAACAGAGACATAAAAAAGCAAGACTACAGTTTTCCAAAATGTACTTGAGTAAGCCAAAATCCTTCTGGGAAAACATGTAACGGGCGGGGTATCGCCCACCAAGGAGTAGCGGAGTTGAGATCCTTAAGAGCTGAGAAATCTTCTTGACATTTAAACACTGATTAAATCTCCCAGAATCAGACACTTGTGGCAACAAGGCAGAACCATACACAGAGTCGCTACTAAGTACTAATGGTTTCGAGACCAATAGAATACCTAGAGCACATAGAGAAACACAGATCACTTAGACAGTTGATGAATTGAACGGACTGCAGGGCAGTCAGGAAATAGGTATCATTAATGTTTGCTGATATTCGGAGACAGGTCAGCGGTACCTTAGGATGGTAGGAACCAACACATACACTTCGAGGTCTGTTGTACAAACAAGAACGAGTATTGTTGAGGATATGCGCGCATTGACAATCAGCATTAAATAAACATGACTTGGCAATCGCAGATTGAAATAATAGTTGTGGCTGGTGAACGTGAATCCTTGGTTGGATATAGGCACTTGGCGAGACCACGGACAAGACCCACCGATGAGAAGGAACACTTCCCCAGTAGCGTGTAAACACCCCAGTGGCAAGCATGAGGTTAAACCACCAAAACACAACACAGACAATCAGAATCAATCAGCAGAGAATAGTCCGAAATCAGGCCGGGTCAAATAACAGGAGCAGGGATCAAATACAAAAACTGGGTTGGCAACAGGAAGACAATCTTAATCAATAAGCAGCGATGCGGGAATCGGACTCCACGACAGGGCGATGAGGCAACTCCTCATGCCCGGTTTTAAACCCGGCGGCTCCTCGTGACCATACCGGGGCCCGCCCCCTCGGACGCCACTTGGCCATTCCCCAGTGCTGGCAGCCGGCCAGCTCCTGGCACAGGACCTTGCCCAGACCCCCCAGGCAGCGCAGCGGGGGCTGAGGACATGACAAAACGTCTTGTGGACAGATGAGACCAAGATAGAGCTTTTTGGTAAAGCACATCATTCTACGGTTTACTGAAAACAGAATGAGGCCTACAAAGAAAAGAACACAGTACCTACAGTGAAATATGGTGGAGGTTCAATGATGTTTTGGGGTTGTTTTGCTGCCTCTGGCACTGGGTGCCTTGAATGTGTGCCAGGCATCATGAAATCTGAGGATTACCAAAGGATTTTGAGTCGCACTGTAGAGCCCTGTGTCAGAAAGCTGGGTTTGCATCCGAGATCTTGGGTCTTCCAGCAGGACAATGACCCCAAACATACGTTAAGAAGCACCCAGAAAAGCGTTGGAGAGTTCTGAAGTGGCCAGCAATGAGTCCAGATCTAAATCCCATTGAACACCCGTGGAGAGATCTTAAAATTGCTGTTGGGAAAACGCGCCCTTCCAATAAGAGAGACCTGGATCAGTTTGCAAAGGAAGAGTGGTCCAAAATTCCGGGTGAGAGGTGTAAGAAGCTTATTGATGGTTATAGGAAGCGACTGATTTTAGTTATTTTTTCCAAAGGGTGTGCAACCAAATATTAAGTTAAGGGTGCCAAGAATTTTGTCCAGCCCATTTTTGGAATTTTGTGTGACATTATGTCCAATTTGCTTTTTTTCCTCCCTTTTTTGTTTTGTTCCAATACACACAAAGGGAATAAACATGTGTATAGCAAAACATGTGTTACTGCAATACTTTTCTGTGAGAATTACTTGACTTTCTGGAAAAATTTCTGGGGTACCAATAATTTCGGCCATGACTGTATATAGTGTACATCTCTTACAAAGCAACAGTTTAGTAATTAGACATTGTACCGTTCAGCCATAGCAGTCAATATGATGCAATATGTAATGTATACTTATTTTAAAATAGAAATTAATTTTAGTGTAGATCTACTTTTTCACTTAACAAGATTCTTCAGAGAAACACTAGCCAGTTTCCATGAAGCGTGTCTGCTTGGATTCTGAGTTTGAGACCTCTGACCTCATCACACAGTCTGCTGATATTTAACATTTAAAACTGATATTTAAAAATCGTACGCTTATAAAAAAGGAAAAAAGGCATAAAAAGGTGATAAAACTGGATTGCTCTGTTTCTGAAGCTTTCCCATAGAAAAGGGCTCCGTTCACTAAACTCCAAGTTGCTGTTGCCAAGCGCAACTTGATTCTAATCACTGATTTGCACTCATCACACTGGCTTATTAAACAATTAAGCAATACGACGTCTGCAAATACAACTCATTGACTACAGCTGACACTTTACTTTCCTCATTTGGACAGATTTATAATCAAGGTTATTCAGAGAAAGGTGAAAAACAGGAGAACTGGCAGGAGAAGAGAACAATCTAGACCAAATATCCGATTTGGAAAATGAAATAAATGATTTGGTTATTTTGACCTAGAATTTTCACTTCTCCAGTCATTCTCCTGAGTTTCACCTGTCTTTGAATAGACCTGTAGGTCATTTTAGAAGCAAAACACCAACAATTTGGCTCAGGTCTTTCTTGAGCTAATTTGTTTCCACACAGTTTAAGAAACGTCTGCAATGTGAATAGTCACTATTTTTTTATGCGGTAATCAAATAAATGTGTTTATTTAAGGAAGGCATAATGCCCGTTTCATTTATTGTATGCATGGCTACAAAAGATGGTCAGTCCAGGACCGTGTTGGCACCTGCTGATCCTAATAAAGGTGGGAGTGCAGCTCTATATACAAGCTACAATGCAAATTGAAGTTTAGCGAATGAAGATCATAGTGTACGGATTATATAATTGGGCCAGATTAGAACTCTGCATTAATTTAACGGCCAAAGACGCTATTGTGACTGAGCCGTAAACCTTGCCTTGCTTGAGGATCAGAATTAGCAGCTTCTTACTGTACATACTTTTATAGAAATCAGCAATAATGGCTCAGCCAGGGAGCAGCGAGCTATTCCATGGTAGTTCACTGTTCTTGGCTTATGTTGCTATTCTGAATACATGCACCAGGCGCCTGGTGTTAAGTGGTTCCACCTTTGGAAAAATCACTTAACACCTAAATTTAAATACCGTAGATAAAATAAACACTAAACTCTCTGCTGCATGCAAAATACTGCTGGAAACCCTGTGCACCCCACATACTCAAGCTGGCACAGAGCTCACACAGGTTTGCAGTTGTCTCCATGGAGTCCTATAGATGGATGCTAAGAGCAAATACCAGCAGTGGCAGACTGTCAGTGCCAGTATCAACCAGTGAGGCATTGACATCCAAATACTCTTAACAGAGTCACTAAAAAAGCGACTGGAATGGAGTCAGAAATACGGAGCCCCTGTGGGTTATCTGCTCAAGCGAAGATTTTCCCTTAATGGCTCCCTGTTACCAACAGTCACAATATAGCCTTTCTGCTTTGGAACAATCCAATGCTAGGATTATTGCTTCTATCTGATGCTGCTGACACAGAGGTGGCCCTAGAGTTTGTGAGGTTAACTCAAGGCTAGAATATGAGGGTTTCTTTTTGTATGTAAAAATGCAGAAATTAACCCAATAAATTTTAATTCATAAATGCTAATGAAGGTTCTTACATAAATACATAAATTTCAGTTTGTATATGTAGGAGAGTATTTCAGTTTGTATTTTAATAAAATGTACAAACTGACATTCCATATAAATTCCATCATGTGAGGCCCCTGTAAGACTGAGGACTGAGGCGACTGCCTATTTTGCCTAATTGTAGAGCCACCTCTGTGCTGACATCTTATGAGGTTCAAGTCAAACAGCATGAAAACTGTATTGTGACTCATTACGCTTATGGCCTTAAAGATTTTGATTCCGCATGCTCCATTTTTTCCCATTCTTATAGGGTCATGATTGTGCGTCAGAAAATTGATGTGAATTCTGCAAACTTCCATTTTGAGGGAAAGGGGGGTTTGTGAGGGTCCTGAGGACGAGCAACAGCACTAGTGGCCTGCTCTAAGGTGGGTGCCCGCTCAGGTCTCACAAGGTTTTAGCTTGCTTGTGCCATTACAGGGGGGAATGCTCCATATGCATATCAGTCTGCTCTCACCCAATAAGGGTGGCCAGTACTGACTGCCAAGGATGTCATCCCTGCACGAGAGGTGCAGCAACCCCCGACGATCGTTTCGGCCTTGTTAGGCCTCGTCAGGAGGGTATAGCTGACACCCCTCTAGGCACATCAAGCAAGGGGTCCACGTCTAGATGACCATGTAAATTTATAGTGAAACTTCCATTTTGGCACACTAGAATGATGCCAACATATATCAGTCATAGAGTATAAATGCTGCAGCAATAATAAAAACACGCACAACTTCATTTTATTGTTTGGGTATGCGTAGAATGTGTAACTATACTTTGCTGTATTTTTTTTTTCGGGCGGGTGTATTTGGTTTCGGCCAGGACATTCAGATTTGCCATTAACACCAGCTTTTAGGAGTTGTTAAAATTATGCACGCAAACGCTGTGCGCTAAAAACTGCGCATAGATTGTAATACCATACGTGTACCAGTGCACGAACGCATTTGCACTCAAAATGATAAGTATAGGACGTGCGCAGTACAGTAAGCTCAAAAGGGTTCGCGCAGGTTCACACATGTTAGACGATTACGCACGTTTGTTGCGCTGACTTTGTAATACGACGTTCTGCGCAAAGGGTTTTGCCCCTCGCGTTAATGCGTTTTTTGCGCACGCGCAAACGTTTGCGTTAGGATTGTAATAGGGCCCCTTGTGTGTTAGGGCCAAAACTTATTATGACAGAATGTCAACGTTGACATTTCTTCAAACAGGAATGCAAAATTTAATTCTACATTAAAAATAAAAAAATTCTGTGACACATCACTTGACTTCCGAGTGAGGTTATACAGTAGATAACACATTTCCGCACCAGTTATGCTGGGTAGTAAAGTAATTTGACTTAAAATCAAACAGCTCATCTAATGCTAGTAAATTACCATACAAAATGCATGTTGTGGTCTATATTTATGCAAATATAGCACCTACTGAAAACTGTGTCCTTATGTGAGAAAATATGAATATCAAATAGGTTTTTCATTATATATGAGCGCACATGAATACTACAATTTCCTTGTCTACTATACAGTTGCTATAGGTGAATGCATTTTTGTCACCATGAATGAGATTCCTAGAATGTGAATGAAAGATTTTATGCATTTGTGCACATATGATGCTTTCCAGTTTACTAGGTTCGACAGAACATCTTGCTTCAATATATCTGAATTTCTGGCTCGAATCACATTATTTCATGATCATATTGTGACTTTTTTTAGGGTTTAGTTTGCATCGACTGGCCAGAACATAGTTGAAGAAACCAACAGATTTTTCTGCATCTTTTTCATTTTACATAGTGGCAATATTAATCTAAGAAGTCAATATGGTTATTTTTAAATAATTTTTACATTCACAACATTCTGCTCCTGCTTATCTGGTATTATTTAACCTCGTTCATAAGATTTAATAGAATATATTTTTTCTGTACATATATTTTTCTGAATAATTAGAATAATCCGTAATAATTGTAAGCTATTGATGACAGCTGGTGACATTTAATTTGCAGAGCGGTAAAGGAATATGAAAAACGTTTTAATTTATCAATGGGGAAAAAGAGACATCTTTATAGAGATTATTTTTTTCATGTCGGATGTAACAGAGATTTTTGCTCGCACCAGCAAATTTGAGCCAATTCTAGAACAAAGTCTATACATGCCAAGGAAAATATTGACATTTTTACAGTACAGAGATGTAGAACCCGATTTCAACTGTAATGGCTCAACTTGGAAATGTCAGTGTCTTTGTTGCTAGTCCTAATCATGATACAACTCTAGTTGCAGCGCGCCTTGTGTAGCAGCTAATGACGTTCCGAAACTATTGGAATCAGAAAATTCACAACATCGGGAGTATCCGATATTTTGGAATTTTCCAATTCAAAAGATTGGAAGCGCCCAATATATATTTGTCAATTTCCAATGTTCGGGACACAATGTATTTAGGGTTGAGGTTACGGTTTGTGCTGGTTTTATGATTAGGGTTAGGTGTAGTGTTTCTGCTGTTTTTTTAACTGGGGTAGGGTTAGAAATGCTGATTGTTTGATTAGGGTTATAATATTATACTCCAACGTATAAGGCAAAACTCAATCTACCACAAGCTGTATGGTTTAAATTAACAATACATATACATATAAAATTCAAAAAACAATGGGGGTTATTCAGAGAGCACCGACATTTCAGTGCTCTCATAGGCGCCTTTCAGTGAGCTCAATACCCCAACCCTGGGGCGAGTACGCCAAATTGATCCACCGAATGCCACAAACATCGCCGATAAACCAAATGCAGCCAATGACTTGCTGAACAAAGCTAATCACTCACTGATCGGGGTAAAATTTTTAAAAAAAAAATTAGAAAAATGGCTAAGAAATTTAATAAAAAGACTTTTTGCTGCACATAAAATGAATAAATGGTTAATAAAAAAAACATTAGAAAAAAGGAATTTTTTTCTTTTACATTGAAACCTATGGGATTTGCCAGTTTAAACGAAAGCACTAAACACCTGGGCATTTTGCTAACTTTTCGGGGCTGTTCGGGATTCTCTGAATAGATTAACCATCACTTCTCTATGGTGAATTTCACTGCTGTGAAATTTTGACGTATTTCACTGGCAATTCAGCAATATTTGGTGAATTGCCAGCTTTCTGAATAGCCAAATTGCCATTAAATTTTAGTTATAAATCCAAACCCTGGGGTTATACACAGGAAATCAAATAACACAGAAACACACAGGTCAGTAGAGATGTGCATTCGTTTCGGAAAAATTCGGAACGAAATTTGATTATTCGGAACTACTTCCGAATAACGAATCGATACGAATACGAAACGGTATATAACAAATTTATTTTATTTTACACTGTGTCATCATCATAAAAGAAAAATTTGAATAATTGATATCAACTATCGAATTTGAAATGAACTATCAAATTGATATCAACTATCAAATTGATCTTAACTTACAATACAAGTAATAGTCAGCAAATGACTTTATGAAACAAATAAATTTTCTTTCACGGTTTAATTTGACAAATCGATTAAAAATTTCGAAACGAAATATGAAACGTAATTAGTTACTAAATTCTGAAAACGAAATTATTTAAAAACGTAACTAAACAAAACAAATTTATCAGCCATGCACATCCCTACAGGTCAGTATAAACCAAAAATAAAATAATGGGTAGAGTCCTCGCGCTTACGCCAAGTGTCCAGTGAGTAATACTTCAAGAAAATCTAGAAAACATAATAGGAGACATACATTGCGCAGTACATCCTTCTGACACCTGGTTTCCAGAGAGAAAGTATTCAACTCACTTTTTTCTGAGCCCCATAAAGTCGGCTCTGGACTATATAGGCATATATCTGTGGATATGATCTCACCAGCCCGTCCTACCAGCAACCATCCGTGGTGATAACCTGGTCCATAGATGAAATATTGGATCCCCGGGATATGTCACAGACGAAAAGTCGGCAGGATAAAATAAAGTAAAATTTATTGCAGCACTAATAAAGCAATAAATTTTACTTTATTTTATCCTGCCGACTTTTGTCTGTGACATATCCCGGGGATCCAATATTTCATCTATGGACCAGGTTATCACCACGGATGGTTGCTGGTAGGACGGGCTGGTGAGATCATATCCACAGATATATGCCTATATAGTCCAGAGCCGACTTTATGGGGCTCAGAAAAAAGTGAGTTGAATACTTTCTCTCTGGAAACCAGGTGTCATAAGGATGTACTGCGCAATGTATGTCTCCTATTATGTTTTCTAGATTTTCTTGAAGTTTTACTCACTGGACACTTGGCGTAAGCGCGAGGACTCTACCCATTATTTTATCCATTGACTATTCGCACTTGGGAGTGTGCGTTTGTGCCCTTGCTGCTACCCAAGACCGACCATCTACACATTATCTGCGCCATTTTTTCCACCTTATTGTTTTCTCATAAACCAAACATAAACAAATGGCAATGACAAGGAAAACTGAAGTCAAACAGACCAGGGAAAACAACGGACCATAAATAAACTGAACCAAATATACAAAGGGCAAACAACAGAACTATAGGCAGCATGAATAAACGATCAGACAGAATCACAGGCAACAGACTGACCCTTATGAAAGCACAGGGAAATGTGAGAGGCTGCCATATAAAAGGGAGTAGGCTACACCTGACAGGTCATGTGATCAAGGACTTGGCAAGGGAAATCCTGAAGCAGAGGGAAAGAAGCGAATGGCCCAGACAGGTGTAAGCGCCAGCTCGGATCGGCTCATGGCTGGAAACATGTGGAAATGTGACAGATACAATGTCTACAGGGATTTATGGAAACGTTTCCCCAGTAACAGGGGTTACACGATTGCCGTCACACACATGGGCTAACAAGTCAGCTCGGGAACGTGACTTCCGGGACTGATTGGGCGTGTAAGCCACCCCAGTGTGATGGCATGGGTGAGTAATTGTGAGGGATTGTAATCCCTATGAAAATGTGGTTATTTTATGGTGTTTGCATCCATGAAAAAGGCATCTAGGAGCCGAAACGTTGGGTATTTTTTTAAGGAGTGTCTAATAAGAAAAAAATGTCCTCAACCCCTTCAATGCCAAGATTGAGATAATTTGGGACTTAAAAGCCACCATCAGGTACCGATAGAGTTATCTCGATCTGTAGCTCTGAAGGACAAAATCAAACGAAATTAGATTGCAGCAAATAAATTTCATTTGCTTTTGGGCTACAGAAGGCCCCAAAGTTTTAGCCCTGTGGGCATAATACCCGAGGTGCTAAAACGGTTTAAAATCTGCTGATAAATGCCCTGACATATCGGGCTTTCAGCAGGTAAAACAGGGAATCATGAGCTGCAGCTGAAACTAGTGTAACTCCTTTCGGCCAGGAAATAGTGTAATAAACTGTCGGGCAGATGACACTAAGGAATACAGTGGAAATATTCCAAAATATTTCTTACTTTATAATTAAAGGATTTTTCAAAAAACCACTGGTTCCTGACAATGCTTTTATGGAAAAATCGCTTAGTAGGGAAAGGGTTAATAACAAATAACTCATGTGTGCATGTGTATAACAATATAGAAGAAAACTAGAGTTAAACAAACACATAAAGGATTATTTACCAATCACTGTTCTTTCTTTGAAAGGAATGTTGGTCTTGCAAACAACGGTGGCACAATGCTGAATGGAGAATAGCTGTAGTTTAATCATTTTATGAAATAATATAGGGTTATTCAAAGAGCGGTGAAAAGCAGGAGAAAGACTGGAGAATGGAAAATTCTAGGTCAAAATATTCAAACCAGAAAAATTCTCCCATTCATCTCACTTTCCAAATCGGCTATTTTGACCTAGAATTTTCACTTCTCCAAAAGTTCTCCAGAGTTTTACCTTTCTCTCAATAACCCTGTTAAAGGTGAAACTCAGGAGAACTGGCAGGAGAAGAGAACAGTCTAGACCAAATAGCCGATTTGGAAAGTGAGATTAATGGGAGAATTTTTCTAGTTTGGCTATTTTGACCTAGAATTTTCCCTTCTCCAGTCATTCTCCTGGTTTTCACCGCTCTCCGAATAACCCTGATAGTGATGGACCCAATGTTCAGTGATGTCCTCCATTGTTTGCAGCAACTTCAACTGCTGTTGTTGAATTTTGCCTCTCTGGATAACCCAAG
Source organism: Leptobrachium leishanense (assembly GCA_009667805.1). Lineage (NCBI taxonomy): Eukaryota > Metazoa > Chordata > Amphibia > Anura > Megophryidae > Leptobrachium > Leptobrachium leishanense. The sequence goes on along the minus strand of CM019067.1, from coordinate 120,739,243 downwards.
GTCATTGTAGTTGCAGCAACGGTGATTATTATCATTGTTTCCAACTATGGTGAACATCGCATCGGCGAGAACAGAATTACTGTTATCTCAAAAATTGAAGTTTGTTCAGAGCTTGGACATAAAGGGTTAATTCCATTCTAGGAGTATTTTAACACAGTTTAAGGATCTTTCCGTCAGGGTTTTAGTGCTGCAGAATCTTTTTCAAATTTTTCCCAGTATTGGTTAATAATCCATTCATTTTGTAGTTTGCAAATCTAAAGTAATGCATGTATATTTTTTTATGATAGCTAACAAATCAAGAATTTGTTTAAGGAAATGTTTTCTTATTGGATTAGTTTAATAGGTTATGCAGTTTGATATGTTAATTGCTTAATTAGAATTAATCTAGGTTGATCTATTGGACAATATGAAGTGATGGAATGTATCAACATGGTGCATTTTAGACATCACGTCATTTTAAAGCATTCATTCTTTTGGAGTGTATTTACACTTTGTAATATAGGCATGGATCAGTAAATTTACATGATTTATAGAATTGTGAATTATTCTTTAAATTAAATATGGTTTCATTTGTCCAGTGTGGTCTGAATTTTAAAGGACCTCTGCATCACGATAGAGTACAGACTAACTTATTGATAAAATCTGTCTGAGGAAAACACTGAAGATTCTCTTCATATTACATCAAATTCATAACAGAACAACAGGATCTCAGGAAATGATACTTCACTGAACAAAAGTTTTATACAGAAATTATGCAAACAAGCTCTAACTGGAAAAAAAATTGCAAATTTTTGCAATTTAGCAAGCAGCAGCTTATCACAATATTTATTAAAGTTTCCAATTTTTATATTGTTTGTAGAAAATAGAATGGTAAACTAGAATACGTAAAATTACACTCTGGTTTTTCACATCATAAATATTTTGAAGTGAGCAACATTAAATAGCTACCCGTAGATACTCGTGTATAGCGCGACCCGAATATAAGGCGATGGATAGAGATTTCTTATGGGAATGTGAGAATACTCAAGACTCACTGACTGATGAAGCCAGGTGACGCTGTTGAAATGTGTTTCAGGTCCATTTTAATTTATTATCCTTGTTTAAACAACGATTTTATGACGATATTTTAAAAATAAAAAAGGTGTTTTTTTAAGTCTTTGGATCCGGGGTCTCTCTTGTACGTTCCCCCTGACCACACCAGCTGGATTTCGGAGACCACTTGCGATTTAAAGGAGGTTGGAGGCTACCTAAAGCACCTCACAGACCATCCATTCCCAGAGCCGGGCGAAGAGGCTCTGGGTCTAGAACCATCTGAGGAGAATTACCATCAGAAGAGAATTACCATACATTAATTAATTATCCTCTATAATTATTCCCATTTTGTTATACATTCTGTGAAAGTGTCATGCAGACATTAGTTTAAATGTTTAATATGTTTTAAAAGGGATTCTTTCATATTTGCGAATACTCAAGACTCAAATATAATGCGAGGAACAAATTTATACTGTACCGATAAACAATTGAAATCCTTCCAGGTTCTCTTAACACAGTCAGGCTCCCCCTCAGGCCAGGGTGTTTTGCTCTAGAATGATTGCAGTTGTTACTAAGTATGAAGCTGCTGGACATTTGTCTTCTTAACTAGCGATTTAGATGGCCGGCGGAGGCGAGCGAGGTGAAAGATTGGCTTAAACCGAGCTTGCCCTCTGGCCGCGATGGATCCCACCTCTCCTGAATCCGGGACTTCCTGAAGTGTTTGTAAGCATCAGGGAGCCTGCATTCACTTCAGCGAGACTACCAGAACTTCCGGGAGATTTGGGATCCAGAAAAAGGCAATTTTTTTTCCTTTTTTTTCAAGTGATGCAGATGTCTCGAATATAACGCGACCCCTCCAATGTTAAGGTAATATTTTTTCAGCAAAATCTAGCGGTATACTCGAGTATCTACAGTATATCTAGTGCCAACACACTCCATAGAGAAAAGGATGGAAAAAAAATGTATTCATGACATTTCCCAAAATATCTTTTTGTAACACTTAACCATAGAAGCAGGGATATTCCGGAATCTAAAATGTCATTCAAGTATAGGATTTCCTTTTGATACATTCAACATTATCAACAGAGTGCAGGCAGTAAAACATGTAGATATAGATTTAAAACTTTGATTAAGTTTCTTTATTATTGTAAATTCTCCATATTTTTGTTTTATTTATACCAGATTTGCACTCCTATACATATCTGTCCATTTTTATCTAGGTTTGTTATCAACATTTTCTAAAAGTCAAATATTTAAATAATTCTATTCTACTATAAACAGTTTTGTCTATTTTTCCCATCAATTAGTGAGCCACTATTTCAAGACTATTAGTATTATACAGGCTAATTTTTCTCATTCATCACATTCTTTAGTAATTGCTTACCTGACTCACAGGCAAATGTCTTTGAAGTCTCATCATAAAAAATAATTGCTACTGCATGTTTCTTGGTCTCTCGAGGCAGTCTTGTTATAGTTTTGATATTGTGCAGCTCTGTTACCTTGAAAATGAAAAAATATGGTTATTTCCTACGTGTCTGAAAATACTTCTGAAAACTGATGTTTAAGTACTTGGTCACATAGTTCTAATATTGTGGTGTACATGTTTCTATGTACTGTTAACAAGGGCCATCTTCGTATAATGTGGACGTTATCCCATGCAACAGTTGCCGTCTTGCGGACGCTTGTAAAAACAACTCAATTAAGGCTGGTGTCAGACGAGCGTAGTGTTCACGTCCGTGATTGCGCCTAAAAGTACGTCCGTGATAGCATGAAAGAAAGTCCATTGGAGCCTGACACATGAAGTACGTCCGCACTGAACTGCGGACGCACAAGGGCCGCGGCAAACGGACGCAGGTTAGGCAAGAACGTAATACTGCTAGAACGGACGTGCGGAGTGCGCTGCGTCCACAACGTCTGCATAGCTTTGTGTGTGAGTGATGGAGCATGGTCAGACGGACTGCATTTATACGTCCAGCATTTTTGACGGACAGAATGTTTTTTCATTGTAATTTATTTTTCCCTCCTACATCCGTCAAAAATAACTTCAGTGAAAAAACGGACTGTGTGACCACTACTGCGTCATCCGTACTGACGATGTCCGTACTGCACGGACGTACAGCCCGTAGAAATCACGCTCGTCTGACCCCAGCCTAAACTGACACCAATTCGAAAACTGCTCCAATTCAGACGATTACACGATTGATGGGCTGCATTGTTTTTAGAAGCATTTCCAGAAGCAACGGAAAATTTTTCAAATGCAGCTGAAATGGAACATTTCCAAATCGCCCATAATCCGTACAACTTTTCGTCTTAAAATCCTTTTAATCCCTTCACTATAAAGTGAACTAAAAACAAAAAAAAAAAAAAAAAAAAAAAAAAAAAAAAAACATTGCCAGGAACCAATGTGTTTTTTGGAAAATCATTTTTAGTCATACAGTAAGAAATATTTGGGAATAGTCAATGTATTTCTTATTGAAATAACCTATTTGACAGGCAGATCCGCTCGCCGAATGGAGATGCTTGGAAGTTGTCAGACACATTCCAAGCAGGATTTAGAAAGTGGTAGCACCTCATGCATCATGCCCAGGGTGCTAAAACTATAGGGGCATGTTCAAGAATCCAAATTAAATTTGTCTGCATAAAAACAAATTTTATTTGCAATAATACGGCTTAGCCTCAGATTGTGTTAATATGATCTTGTGCTGCAGTGTCTGCTGCTGCCAATTATGTGAACACAATCATGGTAGTGGGGGGATTTATTTTAGGGTTAAGTTTGTCATGACAGTGTATTAAAAACAGATTTATAAATCTTTGTCTTTTAATGATTAGGGTTACTTTTTGGGTAAAGGTTATTATTACGGTTAGGATTGGTAATTGGGGTTAGTTTACAATTTGTGCTTGTTTTAGGGAAAGGGTTACTTTGAGGGTTAGAGTTAACACTAACCCTAAAACCACCCGAACCCTAAAAAGTAGCACAACTGTGTTGACAAAAGTAACCCTAAAAAGAAAAAGGATTTAAAGGTCTGCTTTTATAGGCATCTAGGAGGCGGTGTTGAACTGATAGTAAACCAATGTGGGCTAGATTCACTAAACATCAGTTTGGGATGATGGTTTAATAAAGATGTTAGGGAAACCTGAACTTCATGAAACTTCAATTTAAGTTATGAAGCTATCCAGATTCAGTAGTACTTGCTTTGCAGAGAAACTGAGATTGCATGACAATTGCTTGATTTAATATATATAACCCTCAACATTATTATACGTTTGAAGATGTGGCTATAATATGCTGATTGTGAAACGCGTGGCTATAGCACGGCTAGTATGATGAGCATTCCTATAACGAGAATTAAGGATTGCTTACCAATTTGCAGACATCATACTTACACTAAAAACAAATCTTCAAAATATAATTTTTTCCCTGAACTTTCATAAATTGATAAATTGAATTAATAATTCAGGTCATACTTGAACTAGCAATAGGTTGGCAGGGAAATTCTGATTGTGTTTCAAAAAACTGGATTTTTATGAGCTGATTGAGATTCTGTAATATTTGAACCTCAGCGTATTTGATATTGGGTAGATGCAAAGTTTTGAGTTATTTTGTGATTTCACAATACTTTTTACACACATGTTTTTCTGACTAAATGAGGAATTCTTAAGTGGTTACTCACAAAATGCCAATGTATTGCAAAATGCAACAAAGATCATCGATATTGCAGTGTTGACAAACACCGGCATTTCACTAAAGTAAAATCCAAAAGAGTGAAAGGGGACGCTTCACAGTAAAGTGCTTTGTTGCCACATGGATTTTAGGTTTGTGAGATGCCAGCTTTTGTCAGCATTGCAATACCGCTTATTTTCACCGGTATTTGAAACACCAGTGCCTTGTGAATATACCCTTTAGTTGTATCATTTTTTCAGTTGTGATCTAGCAGCCCAATTTTAATGACTCTAACCTAATCGCTTTAAAATACCAATTAATAATGTATACTATAAGAAGTCTCAAATAAAGGACATTATACAAGGTTACTTATATATTATTAATGTAGCAAAGTATTTTCATAAAAGGCCAGCATGCTTATGTTACACAGTTATCCGTAAGTATCAGAAAAAGCACCACAATAACACTTCTTTAGGTCTAACATCTCATGCGGTTTTCAGTAAATATTTAATGTCAATTCCTTAGATCTTTCCAATCAAAGCCTACAAATATCCAAAGACAACAAAGGACATCATATATTTACTTCATGTTGACATACAAACTTGATTAGATGTACCGATATATTCTTGTTCATGAGTTAAGTAAAGAAAAATATATATATAACCACGGTCTCAAATAATTATTATCTTTTAAATTTCCAGTGGACCTGTCACGATATGGTGTACGGAGGTGAGGGTATGAACCCAATATGCAGTGACACAACAGGCAGACACACTTGAATAGAGTCCAAATGGGTGTTTATTGGAGTATACAAATGACAGCAGAATTGTAAGCTGGATTCATGTGAAGGAGGTTCTGGGGTGAAGGAGAGGAATAAGGCAGGAAAAAAGCTGACTGTAGAACGTGACAGGGAGGAACAATCCTGTCCCAAGGTGGGAGGAGGTCCAGCCCAGAGATGAAATGAATGGCTCTAGGTGAGGGCAACACCTGCAGTCTCCGACATAAGCGGGGGTTTTCAGTAAGAGGGAGCATTGGGGAGGAGTACGAGGAAAAAGAACAATGACGCAAAACTGAGCGCCAGACAAGCAGGGTAGCTTCCAAATGCGGATAGCGGAAGGAGAGGGGGGATCTAATATCCAGAGCAACACAGTAGTAGGGTTGAGGGTGGCATCAGATTCCAGGTCCTGCAACAGAGCGTGTCTGCCCCTCATAGTCCACTCCATGATCCCTAGGAGGTGCGAGGCTTGATAATAGAGGAAATCTGGTAAGACCAGGCCCTCCATCAATTTGGGACAAGACATAGTGCGCAGATTGATTCAAGGTCGTGACGAACATTTCTTATTTCCTTAGAGCAGTGTTTCCCAAACCTGTCCTCAGGGCCCATTGACAGGCCAGGTTTGCAAGATATCTGAAGCACAGGTGATATAAATTTGCTGCTAAGTGATTGTAGGATTCAGTCTGCATTTCCCAAGCTGATCTGCAAATCTGGCCCGTTAGAGGGTCCTAAGCACAGCTTTGGGAAACACTGCCTCAGAGGAATGACATAATATGTTCATTTTGGGAGGGGGGGAGTGTTCTTTTTTTATTTTTAAAAGAATACCTCATAGAATATATAACCATAAATGCTTGGATGATAAAACGTGGAATTGTTTTTACATAATGTAAATGAAATCCGATTAGAAATTTACACTTTTTTAAACATATTTGGAAATAGCATTCTTATATGACATATACACAAAGTAACAATATATTTAGAATTTGCTGTACGCTGGAAAAAAGTTATATAATAATTTATCTGGGTTCTGCAATAAAATAGGACTTCTAATAGCGTTTAAAAATGATGTGCAAAAGAAAATTGAAAACGATCTCTGCGCAAGGGTTGAAATGATTTAGCACATAACAGATTATTCTTGAGGACTGCTGTTTTATTCAATCCAAGACAGAAACCTTACTCATGGCTTGGCTATTGCAGATCCATACTCCAAATTAAGACTTCCTGCACTTGGTATAGCAAGCTCTACTTTATGGCAGCCAGAGAATAGAGGGATTTCAAGGTCATTCATTACACTGTTTCCAAGATGGTATTTAAAAAACAAAAATACCAGCTCTCAGAATCTGGTGTTTAGGGATTTTGCATATGCAAAAATCACTTAACAAAAGAAAATAAAAACATTAAAAAAATCCATACGCACCTGTGGTCCCACGGCACAGAAGATGGAAATTGCTGCCTCCTGTCTACAGTTTCATTCTGCAAGTGGCATTGAAAAATTGCCAGTGTCCTTCTGCCAGCCCTGATCTCATAAACATCTTTCTTTGATCTCCATGTCCATCTCCAATGGACTCCAGTATACACTACCAGTGGTGTACAACCTGTATATAACAAGTCAGGCCACCAATATAGGATCTAACTTGTAATAGAGTGCTAAATTAGGAGAGTACTAAGGGTTAACAGCTTGCATTGCATTTCCCCATTAGTTCCCTATTTCCCATTAGTAATAGGATTGCATTACCACATTCGTTCTCTATTACAGGCTCAACTGAAATTTGACCTTTAATTGTTCATATCAGCATGCATAAATATAATGTTATAGGAGAAAAAAATATCATTTTACAAACACGTGAAAATGGAAAATGTTACAAACCAAACAATGATGACATTAAATATCAGAAAGACTAATTTCACTTTTTAGTTTTGGTTTTATATTTTTTTAAAATCCATACTTTGAATTTAAAACAAGTAGTTTTCATCTAGTCGGCTTATCAGTTAATAGAAAATTGTTTTTATAACTGGCTTCTAAATAAAATCTAAACAAAATTAGATGTCGGCTGCGCTATAATTCTTACATGTTTCCTTTGTTACATGACATATATGAGGCTTTATCTAGAATTCTTTATGTAGCTTGTGAACCATATAATTTTTGAACTCATAAATAATGCACTCATAAAGTGCAGAAAAGAATGCTCCATAACGTCCAAATCAAGCACTGGAAATATCATTGAATGTTGTTGCTGCTGCTTTCTAATTCCAGGCATAAAGTACTTGTGGCCTACTTTTCAAACCCTTAATCCTGTCTTCCAATTGTTAAATCGTCTCTGTCTCCAAGTTTAAAATCCTAATACAGGGTTTTGGACAAATTTTCTATGTTCAGAATCTAAAAGTCTATGCTATATAGGCATACACCTCTATTGCTTACAAAAAGCTATGTTATTCTGAAATATCCATTTGTATTGCCGGGTTATACATTTCATAATGTATATAATATATGGAACAAAACCAAGTGTGTTTTTTGTAGGGATCTCTAAAATGAAGCTACATTGCTAAAATTCTAAAGCCAAACCACGTTTTGCATTTATTTGGCAGGGTTTAGTACAATATGGAATTAAAAAAAGAAGGATTATATAAAAGAAATGTTAGTATTTCCCATAAGGCTGTTAAAATTATCCATTATTAGGCAGGGTAGCTTAATAGCAAACAAAATCACTTGTTTTGTAGTGACAGCTTGGCTTTAATAGGAATATAAACCTATCATATTTTCTGTTTAAATAAACTATAAAATTAACCGTTGAAAACAGTATTGTAAAGTTCTACATTATCTTAATCAGGGCCGGATTAACATAGGGCTGATGGAGGAGCAGCTCCAGAATAGGCCCAGTGAAAGGATACTGTATCTATGGCTGCATTGATGGGCAGTTGGACCCTTGTATCTTCAACTCCATAGGAGCTACAGAGTCACGTGAGGTATCACTGGAAAGGCCAGAGCATGCCCTTTCCAATGATACCAAACATGACCAGTTTTTATGTACAGTAACAATAAAAAAAAATTTTTTTCTTTGTAACACAGCAACATTTTTCACTTTTCAATTATAAGGTGAACAATTATGCTGCACTAACTCACCATCACATTTCTCATGTCACCAACAAGTGTGGAGGTGATGGCACGATCCGTTGTTACGAATTGTTACATCAAAAACCTAATACACTGCACTGCAGTGAAGGGCACTTGGGGGGCCTTTGGACCCCTGCCTCACTAATATACACCTCACAAGGTCAAGTGAAGTGTCATTGGACAGGTCAGAGTCTGGCCTTTGCATTGATACCAAATGTGACCATGTAAAAACTAAATGAAAACAAAAAAAACAACTTTTTAGTTGCAAAGCGATGGCATTATCCATTTGTCACATATAAAATGAGCAATACCACTGCCATTACTCATCTTTTAATTTACCACGCTGGGAGCAAGGTCAGTGGTTTATACATAGTCATATTGTTCATAAAACACCATCCTCCAAAACACAAGGTAAATGTTTCATATTTTAATTCAAATTGTTTATTTTTTTCAGAAAAATGCAGTAACAGCTTCCCATTTCACTTTTGTGGGTTTTTTTTTTTTACAAGAATTCTCTATAGAATATATAACCACAAAGGTTTGGATGATGAAATGGGAAAAAATTATTTTACACGCTTTAAATGATTGAAATCTGAATGAATAATTAATCACACAGTATCTGCCTGGTTAGATATAGCCACATCTGCACTAATAAATAACCAAAAATATGTTTTCATTTCAATAAATTCCAAAATAAGCCACCACAATATTCAGCTCCAGGCCCATAGAGATATTAATCCGGCCCTGATCTTAATTGAACCTTATGGGGATAGAACAAGAGTTCATTGACTCTTCTTCCCAACAGTAGACATTTACTGTAAACTGGGTTTAAAGCAGCAGGACCAGTGCATATCCTATATCTGTAAATCTTAACTATTGAAATGTCCTAGAGAATATCTTATTAATTTTTTATAGTATTTAATTTTGCAGATAAGGTTAAAATGCTGCCAGTATTTATATCTGGGTTGCTTAAGACTACATGGAGTGCCAAGTGATATTGTGTTGACCATATAGAACAGTGGTTCCCAACCGCATTCCTCAAGTACCCCAACAGGTCAGGTTTTCCAGATATCTGAAGCACAGCACAGGTGATATTATTTGCTGTTCAGCGATTGTAGGATTCAGTCTGCATTTCCCCAAGGTAATCCTTAAAACCTGGCCTGTTGGGGTACTTGAGGACCACGGTTGGGAACCACTGATATAGAACACCAGAGAAGTATTTATTCTCCATACTGTTAATGCAATGGTGAGGTGCAGATTTACATTGTTCACTTCAGCAATGGATTTGAGACACAGGTTTTACATTTTTATGGTGTTGAGATTTTGTGATCACACACTGACACACACACCCACACATACCCACTTACAACCAGATATTTTATTAGCTTTTATTTATTATACACCTGTACTGGGAATACCTACACGTGGAATTCAACCATCATTCTGAGGCTGGGGTCAGACGAACGCAGTGCGAACGCACGTGCAGCCGCACTTTATCATGGCTGTAGTAGCAGCAAATGACGGCCAATGACGGGCAATATACGGAGTACGGCCGCACAAACTTGCAGCCGCGCAACGCAAGCGGCAAACAAACGCATTTTATCGAGAACGTGATACCGCTAGTACTGACGTACAGAGTGTGCTGCGTCCGCTAGCGGCGTGTGTGCGTGATTAGGAGAGGTCAGACGCTGCTAATGTCCGGCAACATAACGTCCAGACGCAAAAAGGGTTTTATTGATGATCCGTACGAAACCACGGACGTAAAATGCGCATCGTATGACCGCTATCGCGTATTCCGTGAAAAAATACGTCCATTCGTTCGAACGCACTTTTTCACGGACAACGCAAAAAATACGTTCGTCTGACCCTAGCCTTAGCCAGCTACCAGAGGTTTGGAGCATCTTTTACAAAGTATAAGCTGCGTAAAAGTACTTTAGCCATGTATTAAAGCGGAATGATAACTGAAATTTGGAAAAAGCAGCCGAGCTATTACTATTTGTGTGTGTTCACATTGGTTAACTGCTCACTCACAAATACTATAGGTTCATCGGGAAAAGTGGTTGTAGTGATATATTTGATCACTTTATTTAGTGTTGTGTACAGTTTTATATTGTTGATTTGCAACAGTTTATTGAAATATAGCTGTTGAATTCATTGTGGATGAATGGTCTACACTCTTCTCGATTATAACTAAATACATTTTAATGTTTTAGATAAAATAAGCATCACATGACTCCATTGTGAGTGCACTAAGTCTGTATTAATGATGGTTGTATCTGCATTTTTTTTTTAAGAACCTACAGGGTTATTCAAAGAGAATCGAAAAGTCACCGCACGTTCGGTGACTTTTCGTTCTCTTAAATTTGGTGTGATTCGGCAATCCTATTTCGGCGACCCTGCAGTGTATTCAGTAAGCACCACAGGGCCGTTGTAGTGCAGGGAAAAGCCATCGCAAACCAGACGAACACTCACCGCAAAACTCGGCGAACGCACACCGAAACCCACCGTACACGCCAGAGAAACCCGACTAGCCGCCAATCACAGCGCAGAGCAGCCGCCAGAAAGACCCGACATGCAGACTAAAGGAGGTGAAAAAACAAACAAAAAAACAGTACGCTTGAAAGTTGGAAAATTGAAACACTGTTTGCAAAACGACTACTGAGCGAAATGCCTGGAATTTACATATAAGATCCTATGAATGATAATAAAAAGGGCTGTTACAGTAAAAAGAAAAGACTATTAAAAAAAAAAGGATTTTTTTCCCCCAAAAATATCCCCAAAAGGGCGTAACAGATCCTAAAAAAACTATAAAGAGACTTTTTACTGCAGAATATAATATTAAACGGTTTATTAGATATTGAACTACAGTAAAACGTGAATATCTTTAACATTGAAGCTTATGGGATTCTCCTGAATAAATCTGTCGAATGAAACCACCGAACAGCAGGGCATTTTGGCAACTTTTCACTGCTGATTTGTGTTCTCTGAATAGCCAAAGCATTGCTTCTCTATGGGGATTTCACTACCCTCGAACAGGCACCGAACAGGCACCGTGTGTGCAGGCAATTCACCAAGATTTGGCGAACTGCCTGCTCTCTGAATGGCCAGGAAAGGTAACTTCACTGTTTGGTTACCGTTCGGCCACAATTCGGATCGCTTTGAATAACCCTGCTAATGTTCCAGAGCAAAAAATGCTTGCATTTTGTGGCCCAAAGTTGAATGCAGCCAACTGCTAATAAAAGCTAGAAATAGTACAGTTAACAAGCTGGGAAAGTACAGTTTAGCCACCATGACATCATCACTGGAAGTAGCCAAGACCCAAGTGGTTGCAAAGACATTACATGTCATGGGTCTATTACACATGCATACAAACCTAACCAGAGGTAAGGAAAGCCGACCCTTAGATGTCTGAGCTAAATAGAGTGAGAATAGTTAAAGACAAACTGAGGTGTAGCAGTGAAGAAATTAAGAGAGTCAAGAAAAGTAAAAAATGAAGCCCCAAAGAAGGCAAACCGCATACAAACACACTGTAGGGTAATATACCATACCAAGGCACTGGAACAAGTGGAAGTAATTATTAAACCCTGAGGTACCTTCCAAATGGCTATACGAAAGGAAGGGTGAAATATTCTGCCCCACTGACAATAGGACACAACACATAGCGATGCTCCTGTGCCTTCATTTCATACTCCAGATCACAGGACAACAAGTGATGCCATAGATTAGTGTACTGTTGGTGGTGCTCTGGCAAACTGATTCAACAGAGGCAGCCATACCACAGTGGAGGGTGGTAGACTGAACAGAAGCATTTCTACGAACATCAAGAGAAACACCGAAGGATATGACAGTACTAAGCTCCAAAAAGTTAAATAGCTGCCATTTATAAAGTTATCACAAAATCAACTCTTAATACATTTTACAAACATTAAAACATCTTCCCATCTCAGATGTTGGCTATTGTTCCTTGCCTTTAGTCAGATTTACTTTTGAGTCTGAAATACGACATGAAAGTTCTGGTGGTTGAACATATGAATAAAAAGTTGTGTGTGGTGAAAAAACGATTTTGACCCCTTCCCAACCGCTGACATACATAGTATGTCCTGCGGGGAAATCCCCTTAACGCCCCCGGAAGTACTATGTACATGGTCTCCTAGCCTCCCTCCCTCCCTATACTCACCTCTCTGTCTGGGCTCCCTCGGCATTCTGGCGGGCCTCGAGTCTGCCCCACCTTTTGAGGAGGCCTGGCAGTCGCGGTGACATCATCAGGGTGCATGATGATGTCATCGCCAGGCGGCCCCGGCGCATGCAGTGAAGAAGGTGGAAGGGGAGGGGTGGCTCCTTCAGAGCCCTCTATCTCCCCAACTGTTCCACCAAGAAACAAACAAATGGTACCACTCGAAAGGGGGAGTCTCCCCTTTTCAGTGGTTACCATACTTAAACCCTTCATTGCCAGATCATGATTTGACACTAATCGGAACTGAATCGTGATTGAAACCCGGAAGTGGCTGACATCTTGGATGTGAGCCAAGCCTCCGGGTCACCCCCACCGACATCGTCACCATATGTGTGAGGATGTCAGTGGGCCAGTTAACCTCCTAGCTGCCAAGAGGAGATAGGGGGATCCTTTGGATCCCCGTATCTTTGGATCTGTGGAAGAGGGTCATGTTTAATATCAATAGAAAGGCCTGGTCATGGCCTTTCCAATGATGCCAAACATGACTAGTTTTGTTGTAAAAAACTATATTAAAAAAATAAAATATATATTTTTGTTTAATTTTGTCTGCGGGGGGTTTAAGAAAATCGGACTTGAGCATAAAATGGTCAAAATGAGCTCAGCGCACAGAGGTAAAATGGCTCAGCAGTGAAGGGGTTAAAAAGGAAAAACATTTAAAAATTGGGTATTTCTGATCTCAGAACATTTGAAAAAGTATGTTTTTTCAATTTTTTCATAATATTTCATATTTTTTTATAGTAAATGATAGGACATTATAGAAATAATGTTATCTTTAGAAAGTCCATTTAATGGCAGGAAAAATGGTATATGATATGTGTAGGTTGCATAAACGAGTAAGAGGAAAATTTGACCTAAACACAAACAGCGCAGAAATGTAAAAACAGCAGTGGGCACTAAAGGACGGATTTTTGTAAAACTGCCCGGTCACTAAGGGGTTAAAAGATCGAGAGACTGCAGGTCGGTCGAAGAGTCGATAGAACCACATGAGTATGGGGACAGAGGGGCATGCTTCACGCCCAGTTTTGAAGTTGATTTAGATGCGGATTCTTTGCGGTCTTTTTGTTGGACTTCACTGCGGAAACACATTTCTCCATTTCCCGAGAGGATAGGTATTGACAAGAAACAATGTTATGAGATTTGGAGGAGGACACGAGACGTATCTCCAAAGCGAAATAGTCAAATCAATGTGCTACAGTGGCAAGAAAAAGTATGTGAACTCTTTGGGATTACGTGGAGTTTTGCATGAATTAGTCATAAAATGTGCTCTGATCTTCATCTAAGTCACAACAATTTGAAAAACACAGTCTGCTTAAAATAATACAACACAAACATTATATGTTTTCATGTGTTTATTGAACATAACATGTAAACATTCACAGTGCAGGGTGTAAAAAGTATGTGAACCTTTGGACTTAATAACTGGTTGACCCTCTTTTGGCAGCAATATCCTCAACCAAACGTTTCCTGTAGTTGCAGATCAGACCTGCACAACGATCTGGAGTAATTTTGGACCACTCCTCTTCACAAAACTGTTTCAGTGTAGCAATATTCTTGGATTGTCTGGTGTGAATCGCTCTCTTAAGGTCATGCCACAGCATTTCAATGTGGTTGAGGTCAGGACTCTGACTGGGCCACTCCAGAAGGCGTATTTTGTTTTGTTGAAGCCATTCTTTTGTTGAATTACTTGTATACTTTGGGTCATTGTCCTGTTGCATCACCCATCCTCTGCGGAGCTTCAGTTGGCGGACAGATGGTCTTACGTTTTCCTGCAAAATGTCTTGATAAACTCTGGAATTCATTTTTCCATCAATGACAACAATCCGTCCAGGCCTTGAGGCAGCAAAGCAGCCCCAAACTATGATGCTCCCTCCGCCATGTTTTACAGTGGGGATGAGGTTTTGATGTTGGTGTGCTGTGCCTTTTTTCGCCACACATAGTGTTGTGTGTTTTTTCCAAACAACTCAATTTTGGTTTCATCTGTCCACAGAATATTTTGCAAGTAGTGCTGCGGAACATCCAGGTGCTCTTTTGCAAACTTCAAACGTGCTGCAATATTCTTTTTGGACAGCAATGGCTTCCTCCGTGGTGTCCTCCCATGTACTCCATTCTTGTTTAATGTTTTCCTTATTGTAGATGTGTCAACAAAAATGTTAGCAGGTGCCAGAGATTTCTGTCAGTCTTTAGCTGACACTCTAGGATTCTTCTTTACCTCATTAAGCATTCTGCGTTGCGCTCTTGCAGTCATCTTTACAGGATGACCACGTCTAGGGAGAATAGCAACAGTGCTGAACTTTCTCCATTTGTAGACAGTCTGTCTTACCATGGACACATGAACATCAAGGCTTTTGGAGATACTTTTGTAACCCTTTCCAGCTTCATGCAAGTCAACAATTCTTGATCGTAGGTCTTCTGAGAGCTCTTTTCTGCGAGGCATGGTTCACATCAGGCAGTGCTTCTTGAAACCAGTAAACCCAAAACTGGTGTGTGTTTTTAAAGGGCAGGACAGCTATCAGCAACACATCCAATAAGATCACACTGATTGGACTCAAGGTTGGCTCACTCCTGGCTCCAATTAGCTCTCGGAGAAGTCATTAGGCTAGGGGTTCACATACTTTTTCCACCCTGCACTGTGAATGTTTACATGTTCTGTTCAATAAAAACATGAAAACATATAATGTTTGTGTTGCATTATTTTAAGCAGACTGTGTTTTTCAAATTGTTGTGACTTAGATGAAGATCAGAGCACATTTTATGACCAATTCATGCAAAACTCCACGTAATCCCAAAGGGTTCACATACTTTTTCTTGCCACTGTATGTGGTGATGTCTGCTGGTAGATAACAGCAGGAGCAACCTGGGCTCTCAGGTCGACCTTGTGAAAAATCAAGGTAGTCTCCCCAAGTCACCCAGAGACTGAAAAAATAAAAATTGTTAAATTGAAAAGGCGCCCCAGGTCTCCCTGGGGCAAGAAACATTTGGGCCAGGCCCGTTGAATCGCAATGGCTCACGGACAGTTTCAGAAATGAAAAAGGGACCCCCAGGCAATTCTGGAGGTGAAATTTGGGCAAAAGGATGGGTATTTGGAACCCACAAAGTCCGACCAGTTGGGAATTCGAAAGTGCCCCAGGGACTGCAAAAAAATAAAATTGCTGGTAAAGGTTCTCTGACCTACACCCCTCAAATGGTACTGGGCGTCCAGACACAGGCTCCGGTGTTTCCACTCGCTCCACTGGGCCACGACCAAGTAAGTCGCAGCAAACCCTCCCTGGTAGTTCGACTGTTGTGAGGAAAGGGCCAGGCGCCGCCAAGCAGTCTCCAGCACCCAGAGATGCGGCCACTGCACCAAAGCCCTCCGAAGTTACTCTCCTCACCAGGTGGGCTGTGGTCTGGCGGCGTTATTCGGTCCTCAGTTGAGGGAAAACAACGAGATTCCATATCATCCTGACCTGTAGCAGCCCGGGCCAGTCGGCTGTGCTGCAGCCTGTGGGCTTCCGAGGTCGCACTGCGGCACAGGTCTCGTCTGTCGGTAGTGGCGCCATGTCCAGCCATGCCGTGGGATCACTCCTTCACCATTTCAGTGCAGCAAGAGAGATATCAGCCCCCCCCCCATAGGGGTGTAATAGTTCAGGGCTAGCGGAGCCATAAACAAAAGCAGTCATTAATGAGGCCCATCTTACAGAAGTCGATTGAATGTTTTTAAATTTCACATTGTCACTGCATATTAAACTACTAAGGACTTTTGCAGTGTTAAATAAATAATAAAATATATTATACAGTATAAGAAAAAAAAATCAAGCATGTGACAACAGCATACACTATAATCTTGTTGGCTAACCTGAACACCACCTCCAATCTAAAAAGCCATGGCATGATTAATGCCTTAAGGGCCGAGACAACGCCTTTTATCCATACACAAAAATCTATGAACACTACACCAGGAGTGCCCCTCATTTTCCTGGAATTTGTGTCTAGGGCACAGCAACGCCCTGTGCGAGAATAGCTTGACCCTAGTCACTTGTTCTCGGTACTTTGTTTTCAATAGGATGACAACGTTTTTTAAGAAATCGATTTATTTTCGAAAAATTGCTTGCAAAGATATGTGGAGCCTTTTTCATTCATTTTGATAAATTAGTTTTTCAAGTTTAATAAGACAGCAAAATTGGCAATTTGTTTTTGTTCATTCGCCAGTTGTACCTTTCTTGAAATTAATAGACAGGAGTCCTAAAGGAGGAACTAATTGAATTTCTACTGGGCAGAGGCATGGCCATGGGGACAGATAGGGTAGAGAAAAGAATGCTAGAAATAAATTGGCAGTGGTAAAGGTTATTGACATTTTCTTTTTCCTAACAGGAAGGAATGCTAATTCTCATTGTAGAAGAATAATCAAACTACCATTAAGAGATTACTGTGTTGTAACGGATTCTTTAATGATTCCAATTCTGCAGTTTCTTTTCAGCAACTGAGCATGCCTAGACTTTAGAAGGTTTTGGAAAACTGCTCCATTTGAGAACTTTTTTTAGGCAAGCTTATTTGCCCCTAGAATGGATTAGTTACAGTGCCTCACGTTTTCACTTTAGGACTGATGAGCCTGTGACATAAAAAGGTAGAGGCATATAAAGGGTTATTCAGAAAGCACTGAAATTTCTGCTTTCTAGTTCAGTACACTTCGGTGCGCTTCAGCAATTCCTTTTCGCCGACCCTGAGGTGAGTTCACTATTCACCGCAGGGTTGCCGAAGATGGAGTTTCCGAACACCGCCGAACTGCAGGGGAAAAAAAAAAGGAAGTCTGCTATTCTTCTAATAGGTATCGTAGCCAATAAAAATGTGTCTAAATAACAAAAAAGGTAATTTAAAAAAATATAAAAAGGTCTGTTACAGAATAAAAAAAAAAGCCTTTTTTTTAAAAAAAAAATAATTGGGAATCAAGGGTTTTTGCTAAAAAATACAAAAAGGTTTTCTAAAAAATAAATAAAACGGCTTTTTGCAGAACATGAAAAGAATAAACGGTTGGACAATTTCACTGCAGCCTAAGATCACAGAACTGCGCCGAACTGCACTGTATTTTGCACTCAATTCACCAGCATGTGGTGAATTGATAGTTTAGTGAATAAACAAACTACCACAAAATCACACCGTATGGTGAAATTCAATTTTTTTTCTTCTTTATAACCCCCTATAGTCTCCTTTTCTAGGCCTGTGATAGACCCACAACATCAGAAAACTGGAGGAAAAGTCAACATTGCAGCATTAGGAGATGAATTAAAAGCAGGAGAAAGAAGCAAAAATATGTCGTAGCTTCCAATGTAGCAACACCATATAAAATGATATAAAGATTATACAGGGTTATTCAGAGAGAGGTGAAAGCAGGAGAATGTCTGGAGAAGTGAAAATTCTAGGTTAGAATAACCAAACCAGAAAAATTCAACCATTTATCTCACTTTCTAAATCGGCTATTTTGACCTACAGGGTTATTCAGAGAGCGTGAAAATCAGGAGAATGACTGGAGAATGAAATTCTAGGTCAAAATAACCGATTTGGAAAGTGAGATGAAAGTGAGAATTTTTCTGGTTTGGCTATTTTGACCTAGAATTTTTCATTCTCCAGTCATTCTCCTGCTTTTCACCTCTCTGAATAGCCCTGTATACTTTTGGACATCAATTCCTTTCCATTATCTTTTCTGGAGGCAAATTTCAACTTCACAGCAGCATAAACATTTACGAGTCTCAGCTGAGTTCTATCACAAATAATTTATATGGTATTTTGCAGTGGCTACAGGGCACACGGTTTAGGCTTAACCTCCATGACAAATTCCAAAATTTGAAAACCTTTGAAAACTATATATATTTTAATTTCTTGCATATTACTGGCCCTCCAAGCAAGCTGGTTTGGTTAATGTGTAATCCATTTAGTGTGCAGTCCTCACATAACATACAAAACACTACAGTTAAGCAAAATAACCCCACTCATAAATCATAACGGCTCTACTGCTATCCCAGTAAACAGTCATAACTGCCAAGTCACATAACTGCCAAGTCACAAGTGAAGCTTGTGGCTTAGTTGCCATGGTTGCTTAAAGAATGCGCTTGTTTATGTTTGTTTAATTGTAATGCGGAGAAGAGTATAGAGTAATAATAGAGGCTGGCACGACCATGGAGCGGTTTGGAGCAACCACTCCAAGCGGCAAATTTGGGAGGGGGGCAATTTTGCCACCTAGCCCCTTCCGTCCCACATTGGACTTGAGCATCGGTGATCTGTGATGACCTGTCTGCTGACCATCTGCGCTCGACACAGTCAGTGAGCGCTGGCAGTGTGGGACGAGCTCTGCATTACTTTGCATTTTATTGCTGTGGATTCTGAGATACAGTAATGTGTGGTGTGCATAAGCGTATCACTGATCGCCACAGCAATAAAACTCACAGTAATGTACGGTGCATATTAGCATATCACAGAATCCACTGTAATAAAACTCACAGTAATGTGCCGTGTGTACGACTGAGAGTTTTGTTGCAGTGGATTCTGTGAAATGCTCCTACAGGTCATGATTTTTTTTTTTGGGGGGGGGGGGCAGCATTTCATCCATTGCACCAGGCAGCGCAGTGGCTTGGGCCAGCCCTGGTAATAATGACCCTATGGACAGGCTAGAAAAACGCTAGAACAGCAACTGTTAACCTTGGATTCAAAAGTTTTCATTGCCAAATCTCATATAATGAACCAAGCTCTATGGGATTCATAATTCTTAAAAACGTGGCATGTCATCATGGTGGCAAAGATATACTGTATACTATGAGGACAACAATTAATCTAACCTTGGAACCGTAAATATATCGTAAGTGTATTTTCTAATGTAGCGCTCACTCCCGGAGGAGCCGCTGAAATTGAACCTCGGGTCAGTCTCTCCACACTAGGGAATAAATATACTCCAGCACCGTTGTGGATTTTATAAATTATATAGTTTACTAGAATAAATGGCATATAATGAATAACACAGTGTTCGTAGATATATTTACAGTACTTCGTAATGCGGGAAACGCGCAGCGGAAAAGAACTACGATGCTTCGTATTTTGAGGAAACGCGCAGCGGAAAAGAAATACAAGGTTTCGTAATTCGAGAAACGCGCAGCGGAAAAAAATAAATACGATGTTTCGTAATTCGTGAAACGCGCAGCGGAAAATAAATGGAAAATTATCTTTAACCCCTTTCTTGATTGGGGAGTGAGTCCCGCACAGGTTGTGTCCCGGAATGTAAGTGTGTGTGTGTTATGGTACCCGGGTACACTATTCAACTGGCCAGTGAATTGCTTAAGAGGTATCTTCGACTAGTCAAGTTGGGGCCCTGTGGGTTTTGGAAACAAACAGCAACGTGCTTTCTTGGTTTTGCAATGGCCTAGAAGGCCTCTCACCCATCCGCCAGATACTTGAGGCTCCGCTGTACCCAGGACGTCTCTCCGCTCGATGTTGACTGGGCTCTCTCGGCTTCTGGATCCGCTGTCTGGCTTTCTGCTCCTGCCGCGACTTGTCCAGCTTACCGCCTGCTCTCCCAGTCCGATCGACCTGCGGTACTCCTTACTCGGGGTCTTCCAGCTTCCCCAATATCAGCGTGGGTAGTCTGGTGAATCACTGGGTCTTCCTCTGATAAGGCTGAATAACCCGGTCTTTAACTCTGTCAGGCCGCCTGCACTCCGGCCTAGTCACTCTCTCGTTCTGCAGCACTGGGTCTTGCTTCTCCCACTCCCTGTCGCGCTCTGCCAGCTCTCTCCACGAGGCTCAGGATGTAAGCGTCTGTGTCCCACCCACTTCCTGTCTCCGCTCCCAAAGCATGCCGGGAAATGTAGTCCCAATGCAATGTTCAGTGTCTTCTGTGTTTGTCCAGCATAATCTTACCATGGTCTCTGTCTCCCTCTGGTGGCCATTGCAAGTAAATGCAGCAGAACAGTCTTTTTAAACACAGCGCTACACTTTCCCCCCCTAAACTCTTGGGTCCTCCCAAGGGCATGTAACGGGTACATGTGTCGGTCATACATAACACAACATAACATAACAACAGTTGCATTACATTTCAACATATTTTAGGCAACATATACAGGCTCAGTAGCAAGCATACAATGGGTTATATACACTTCCTCAAGTTGACTCATGCTTTGGACTACCTCAGCTAACATAGCAGACACTTTGGGCAACCTTCGCACTGTGGTGAAGGCATCTTCAGTGCTATTTCCTGGTGAGTCGTAGGTGAGTCTCTGGGGCGGTCGAACAGAGCGTTTTGGTTCAATCAGTTCCTCTGTTCCAACCACTCCTTGGGTTCTTTTCAGTTCAATTAGATCTCTCGATGAAGCTCGCCCTGACCTTTCTGGAGAAGGCTTATCATCCTGGAGACGAATGCAGTGTTTAGTGCTCTTAGCGCATCCCACGTCAAACCCATACCTGGAGAACGAATTTTTCGACTTGAGTATTGGAGACTGAACCCGCTTCTTCCGCTTGAACGAGATAGGAGCATCTTTAGGGTAGAACCGTTCAGCTTGAATCACTTTATTCACTTCCCCCCTTAAATCGGTAGAGAGGCGTGTAGCGGACGCTACTTGCCCGATAGGCAGTCGTGCTTTAAGGACTACTGGAGAATCAGACACATTGCACACGCTGACTGAGACTCTCTCACTTGTCCGTTTTAAAACTCTTCCAGAGATTATTTCGGGGACTTCTCTGGACTGAATAACCTTCCGCTTTCCTCAGCCGCCTCACTTCTGCAGGGGCTCTCTGTTCTTTGACCATCCGTTGACATACCGGCCTTGACATCGAGTGTGCCTTCTTGGGAGCAAGACTCTCTTCCTTCCTCAGCGGGGTTAGAAAACATCTCACTAAGTCAGTGTTCGTCCCCACTATCATAGAACTTTGATTAGTTCCCGAGGGACGAGGACACACAATGGCCAACGTGTCACATACTGCTGGTTGTCCAACGGTCACTGAACTGAATTCCAGCTTCACCTGTAGATATCCATCATAGGGAAACCTCTCAGTCCCCATACCCCAGATTTCAAGATCCTTCAACTTCTTCAAGGGTATATACTTCAAATGTTTCTGATAGAAATCTCGGTAAATCAGAGTTACTTGAGCACCTGAATCTAGAAGAACCTTTGTGTAGACCCCTTCCACTTGGACCGGGATGATGGACGAAGGACCGATCAACTTGTCAGGGAACTTCTCCGCTGTAGTACAAGGTGGGGACCCAGTTTGCTCATTCAACCGGGGTCCTCTAAGATTTTCCCTTTGCAAGACAGGCGACTGCTCCTTCAAGGCCTTCAGGAGTTCTTCGACCGATCTCTTTATGGGTTTCATTTTCGGGCACTGAGCCCTGAAATGACCCTTTTCCCTGCAGCCAAAACATCTTTTCCTCAAGCGTGTGGGCACATTTTCTTCTTGCGCCTCATTTGAAATCCCCTTGTTAGGAACCACAGCCGCTCTGGTCATTCGTATATCTGCTAGAAACGTCTGTCCTCTTCGCGGTTTGGGTGGGCTGGGGCAGTCACGTCGATAGTGGCCAACCCCCCCCCACAGTTGTAGCAGATCAACGACCCAGAGGGTTCTCCAGCAGGAATACTCCGCACTGCCTCTCCCTCCTCAGGTACGGCAATCCTAGAAGACAGCAACATCATCAACTCTATCATTTTCGACATCAGAGTTTTCAAAGCCATCACTTCAGTCTGTATGTCCGCTACACCAAGAGTTTCTACTTCTGCGGTGAAAACTGCATGTGAAGCATTAGCAATCTTTTTGGCCTTAATTAAAGCCTCTTCTTCTCGGATAGCTTTGACCAGTTTGGAATAGGTCAGTCTCTTGCTCTGGTATCTAGTCTGGAATTTCAACATTATGGGATCCAGTGGGAGTGCACCTTTGAAAATTTGATCCATCAGAGCTTTGCTTGCACGACTCGGCTCCATGCCTCTTTTTAGAATAACCTGATGGAGGATTTTATCCAGTCGCCAGACATAGGTGGACAATTCTTCTCCTTCCTTTTGATAGGTGTGAGAGAACCTGTGGATAAGCTTGGCACAATCCTCCACTCCTCCAAAAATTTCCTGTAAAGCTTCTAGATACTCAGCAGCAGTGCAGTCTGGCTTGTCTCTTTTCAGATTTCGGACGACATCTGAAGCAGGACCTCTTAAGCTCTCGATCAACCTTTGTCTCTTCACGGTGTCCGCAACTTCCAATTCTTCCACAGCTTGCACTGCCTGGTCTATCCAAGTGTCAAAGTCCTCTTCTCCAGCTGGCACAGGGACCTTACCCGAACAGAACCCCAACTTGCGATACCCGTAATTGGCAGACGCGGCTGAGTTTTGGGCCAACGTTTCCACCAGCTTCCCCATAGTGGTAAAGAATGTAGCAGGAGGGAACCCTGTAGTTGGGGTAGCATCGGGGATCTTCGCGTGATCACCTGGTGGCGTACTTGGCTGGACCAGTCGAACTTCCACATCGTTGGTCAGCTTCACACTCGCGCCCTGAAAACACACTGGAACACCCTTTCTCCACTCAAAAAGAACATAGGTGTGAGAAGTCTCTGGGTTCACTTTAATGTCCACTATGAATCCCTGCTGGTCAGGTGCCAACGCTGCCACGGCCTGGCGGATCTGTTCTTCTGCCCAAGAGCCTGCAGGAATGTCCATTACTACACTCAACCCTAACTGGCCATTTTGTGCTTTACACCACTCTGCTGCTTCTTCTGGATCCATATTTAACCCTTTAAATGCGTTTTTTCCAGAGACTGAATCCCGGACAAGCCCCCACGTGTAGCGCTCACTCCCGGAGGAGCCGCTGAAATTGAACCTCGGGTCAGTCTCCCCGCACTAGGGAATAAATATACTCCAGCACCGTTGTGGATTTTATAAATTATATAGTTTACTAGAATAAATGGTATATAATGAATAACACAGTGTTCGTAGATATATTTACAGTACTTCGTAATGCGGGAAACGCGCAGCGGAAAAGAAATACGATGCTTCGTATTTCGAGGAAACGCACAGCGGAAAAGAAATACAAGGTTTCGTAATTCGAGAAACGCGCAGCGGAAAATAAATACGATGTTTCGTAATTCGTGAAACGCGCAGCGGAAAATAAACGGAAAATTATCTTTAACCCCTTTCTTGATTGGGGAGTGAGTCCCGCACAGGTTCTGTCCCGGAATGTAAGTGTGTGTGTGTGTTATGGTACCCGGGTACACTATTCAACTGGCCAGTGAATTGCTTAAGAGGTATCTTCGACTAGTCAAGTTGGGACCCTGTGGGTTTTGGAAACAAACAGCAGCGTGCTTTCTTGGTTTTGCAATGGCCTAGAAGGCCTCTCACCCATCCGCCAGATACTTGAGGATCCGCTGTACCCAGGACATCTCTCCGCTCGATGTTGACTGGGCTCTCTCGGCTTCTGGATCCGCTGTCTGGCTTTCTGCTCCTGCCGCGACTTGTCCAGCTTACCGCCTGCTCTCCCAGTCCGATCGACCTGCGGTACTCCTTACTTGGGGTCTTCCAGCTTCCCCAATATCAGCGTGGGTAGTCTGGTGAATCACTGGGTCTTCCTCTGATAAGGCTGAATAACCTGGTCTTTAACTCTGTCAGGCCACCTGCACTCCGGCCTAGTCACTCTCTCGTTCTGCAGCACTGGGTCTTGCTTCTCCCACTCCCTGGCGCGCTCTGCCAGCTCTCTCCACGAGGCTCAGGATGTAAGCATCTGTGTCCCACCCACTTCCTGTCTCCGCTCCCAAAGCATGCCGGGAAATGTAGTCCCAATGCAATGTTCAGTGTCTTTTGTGTTTGTCCAGCATAATCTTACCATGGTCTCTGTCTCCCTCTGGTGGCCATTGCAAGTAAATGCAGCAGAACAGTCTTTTTAAACACAGCGCTACACTAACATGCTTGTCTAGCTTTAAGTCTGAATTAGGGATGAGCTGTTCGGTTCGATCAGTTCGGAGTTCGACTCGAACATTGGCAGTTCGAAAGTTTGCGAAGTTCGAACTTTTTGGCGTGTTCGGTTCGAATTCGAAAAAAAAAATACATTTTGAAAAAAGTATAAAAAAATGCTTAAAAAAATACTAAAAAATCTAGAAATAAAGAGACTCTTTACTGCAGAATATTATAAGCAACGGTTTATTAGATATTGAATTAAAAACTACCCAGGGCAAGAAGGCACGCATGTGGGCGATGATTACGGACGCAGACAACGCGGTGGGAGGCAATGGACAGACTGTACATCGTCAAGTAGCAGTATCTATAATAGCATAAACATGTTACATACACATAACACACATTACATACATCTACCAACATATCCCTCGATCCCAACTCTCCATCCAACTACCGCCCTGTATCCCTGCTTCCCTTCACATCAAAGCTCTTAGAAAAACTAGTCTTCAACCACCTCTCCCTCTTCCTGTCCTCCAATTCCCTACTTGACCCCCTGCAATCTGGCTTCCGTCCCCTACACTCAACTGAAACTGCCCTCACCAAAGTCACCAACGACCTCCTAACTGCTAAAAAACACGGCCACTATTCTATTCTCATCCTGCTTGACCTCTCGGCTGCTTTTGACACTGTTGACCACCCCCTGCTTCTACAGACCCTCAACTCTCTGGGTCTTGGTGACACTGCACTTGCTTGGGTTGACTCCTATTTATCCAACAGGTCCTTCTGTGTGTCCTTTGCTGGTAACTCCTCCTCTTCATTGCCTCTATCTGTTGGTGTACCTCAAGGCTCTGTTCTTGGTCCTCTGCTCTTTTCCATCTACACCTCCTCCCTGGGCAAAATCATCAACAGCTTTGGCTTTAATTACCACCTCTATGCTGATGACACTCAGATCTACCTCTCTACCCATGATCTCTCTCCCCCTGTCCTTTCCAAAGTCAGTGACTGCTTATCTGGCATCTCCTCCTGGATGGCCTCCCACCACCTAAAGATCAACATGTCAAAGACTGAGCTCCTACTTATTCCTCCCTCCAATGCCTCCCCACCTCCTGACTTCTCTATCACGGTGGAGGGTATCACCATCTCCCCATCAAACCAAGTTCGCTGTCTTGGAGTTACACTTGACTCTGCTCTTTCCTTCATCCCCCACATCCAGTCTCTTTCCTCCTCCTGCCGATACCAACTGCGTAATATTTTCAGAATTCGGCCATTTCTTACCGTTGTCACCACAAAACAACTCATACACGCCCTGGTAATCTCCCGACTTGACTATTGCAATAATCTCTTATCTGGCCTCCCTCTATCCCGCCTCTCCCCCCTACAATCCATCCTGAACGCCTCCGCCAGGCTAATTCACCTCACCCGCCGCTCTGTCTCTGCTGCTCCCCTCTGCGAGTCCCTTCACTGGCTCCCCATCCACTGCAGAATTAAGTTCAAAATCCTTATCCTTACCTACAAAACCCTCACTAACTCAGCTCCCCACTACCTGTCCTCACTAATCACCAAATACACCCCAGCCCGCTCCCTAAGGTCAAACAGCGACCTGCGCCTAGCTTCTCCCCGCATCACCTCTTCCCATGATAGACTGCAGGATTTCTCATGCGCAGCCCCCACTCTCTGGAACGCTCTCCCTCATACTGTCAGACTTTCCCCTAACTTCTCTTCCTTCAAACGCTCCCTTAAAACGTTACTATTTAGAGAAGCCTACCACCCAACTCACTGACGCAACCATCAATCACTCTCACCTTGCAGTCCTCTCCTCCTGTTTCCAACCCCAACCCTCCTAGATTGTGAGTTCCTACGGGAATAGGGCCCTCATCTCCTCCTGTACTGTTTGTCAAATGTTGTTCATTGTATTGTATTGTAACCCTGTCTATACTGTGCCTATTGTACAGCGCTGCGGAATATGCTGGCGCTTTATAAATAAAGAATAATAATAATAATAATATGTCAACACATGCTGCAGCGTAATGTATTATCTGTTTGTCAGACAAATGTGACTGTCATAAAATTATTCTGGTTTTATTTAAAATATTTGCACATTTACATTTTTCTGAAGCTTTCACACCTCAAAATTACATGTGCTTAGAGTGCATGAGGCTTGCATAGGATTTTTTGCGCCGCCTGTGTGTTTCATCTATAAAATGCTGCAATGGGTGATGTGGATTTTCTAGCTTACAAGGAAAGCATGCTTTACAGTCTGCCTAATGTCTAGGTGCATAGATTCTCATCTCTAAATGACATGTGCTTACAGCAGGGCTATCAAATGGCGTAAACAACAGGTGTTAATTAGTGTTTGGAAATAACATGTGCTTCTAATTAATCTGGTCTCATGAATTT
The DNA here is from genome assembly GCA_009667805.1 of Leptobrachium leishanense. Lineage (NCBI taxonomy): Eukaryota > Metazoa > Chordata > Amphibia > Anura > Megophryidae > Leptobrachium > Leptobrachium leishanense. Next base: position 120,712,147 of record CM019067.1, on the reverse strand, counting down.
GATACATTGCCTGCAGACTGGATGTGGTTCCTGCACATGTATGAACACTGTGCTTCTGAATTCTAAGAAGTGTTCATTTCTAATACATGTTCCTCTGATTTGCTGTTTAACCCCTTAAGGACCAGGGCTCTGTAAAGCCAATCATTAATGATGTAGATGTTACGTCATTTGTCATCAAGGGCTTAATAAAATCTTTATCACACTCCTTAGATTTAAACGTAATATTCCAGTATTTGTATGTCATGTACCTCTCCCAAAGGGCCTATGTGAGCATACAATTATTATTGTGTTAGATCTATAGTTTTGGTGCAAGCGTGGTGGGAGGGCTTTCTGCTTCTGCATTAGTAACACAACACAACGTGAAAATGTCTATCATAAACCATACAAGCTGAGTCCCAAGAGTCTCTGACCATCCATTGTCATATATACCTTGCTTTATACATATAATACATTCTCTCATCTAACAGGATAGTAGCCAGTCCCTGTGCATTTTAACTCCTTAAGGGTGGCTAGGTGTCGTGTGTGGGTCTCTGATGGCGATATTTCTATACATCCTACAAATCCGCCACTTCACAGGCAGGTTATGGGGACCTCCTAGGCACGATATTTGAAGGAATTTGTTTTTTATTTTTAACCCTTATTTTATGGAAAACTCACTGTTCCTTTAAAAACATCTTTTTTTAACTTTTTGTCCTTGTTTCCTGTCCCCCAGGGCACTACCCGGACCCCCATACACCTTTTATGGCAAATATCTTGCATATATGTCCTCTTGGAGGGCACTCTAAAAATCAAACTTTTAAGTCCCATTGACTTGCATTGAGTTTGGTTCGAGTTCGAACTCGAACTTTTGAAATTGTTCGAGTTCGAATGCGAACCGAACTCAGGGGTGGTCGGCTCATCCCTAGTCTGAATATTGGGGAAATTATTCCAGGAAAAGCATGCATACAAAAGTAATATATGTCAGAGAGTTGCGATACATTGGGCACTATTCCGCAGTTTGAGATAAAATGGGGAAAAGAAAATTTGCGAAACCATTTAGCATCCCCTAAACCCCCTCTCATAAACCCGATACTCACGTCTCATCCTGCGGCGAGAAGAATGGCCCGATCCATAGCTTTTTGTCACCAGAAGCACAGTGAGACTGGAAAGAAATAGTCCAAGTCTCCCTTCCTCTATCACTTCAAGGCACTGCGCCGTCTATGGACTCCAGGAAGCGCTACAGCAAGTATCCCAAGGGTTATTGCTGCGTTTCGGGTAAAGGTGCCAAGGTAGCTCCTGCCCCGGAATAGCGCCCACTAAAATGAGAATGCTACGTTTTGCTGAGCATGGGACTTCCTCTTTATGACGACATTGCACACATGAGCGATGACTCCCCTAGCAGGGGCAGTCCCACAGCAAGGGCTGACATGCAGGAGGTCAGCCGTTGTGATTAAAGCCCCGGTTGCTGGGAGATCGGTGGTCAACCTGTGGCAAAGCGAAGACTGTGCATGGAAAGTGTTGTGAACTGTTAACTTGCATCAAAATAATAATAGTAAAACAATGTGTGCACTGACATTATATGGATATTTCTTTTAATTTAGGAGTCTTAAACTTTGGAGTTTTATCGTATTTATCACATGTGCGATGGAACTTTATCATCCCATTGGGATTCCAAGACATTACTATCTACAAGGACTGGACACTTAGAACCAGAACATAATTAAAATGGATGCATTTGTGCCTACATTTATAATTAAAAAATAAATTAATAATAATAATAATAATAAATATATATATATATATATAAAAAAGCCTTTACAATCAGTGTGCATAGTTTGATAATAGAGATGTAATTATATGTAAAGTGAATGGTTAAATAAAAGGGTGTATACTGAATATTGAAATAGCTCTAAACGCACATAAATCACCGCTGGAATTACAATCCACGTGCATTTTTTCATCCGTCGAGCATTAATGCGCGTAAAACGGACGCGCACAAATGCTCGCGCAGTAAAATTGCACGCAGAAATCAGTGTGCGTACTGTTTTTTTCAGGCGTTTCAGCCAAACAGAATTAAAGACCACAATTATCTCACGTTAAGTTTTTGCGCCTGCCAAAATCAATCTGAGCATATATGCTGCAGCAATAATAAATGCACACACAACGTCTCCATTTTATTGGTTTGGTATGAGTAGAATGTGTAACTATACTTTGCTGCATTAATTTTTATAGGCTGGTGTATTTGGGTTCGGCCAGGTCGTTCAGATTTGCCATTAACACCAGCTTTTAGGAGTTGCCAAAATTATGCGCGCAATGGCTATGCGTTAATTCCTGCGCATAGATTGTAATACCATCCGAGTACCAGCGCACATACGCATTTGCGCTCACAATGTTAAGCATAGGACGCGCGACGTACAGTAAGCTCGCGCAGCATTTGCGCAGGTTCACCCGCGGTAGACGATTACGCGCGTTTGTTGCGCTGACAATGTAATACGGAATTCGGCGCAAAGGGTTTTACCCCTCACGTTAATGCGTTTTTGCGACGGCGCAAACATTTGCTTTTAGAATGTAATTTGGCCCTTATTGTTTTACTTAAGACCCTGAGTGCATCCATAGAGCTATTTAGTGATATATACAGGTGCATCTCAATAAATTAGAATGTTGGGAAAAAGTTCATTTATTCATTCTTTTAATTGTGATGATTTGGCTCACATTTAACAAAAACCCACCAATTCACTATCTCAACAAATTAGATTACTTCATAAAACAAATAAAAAAAAAAACATTTTTTTAGTGAATTGTTGGCCTTCTGGAAAGTATGTTCATTTACTGTAAATATTCTCAATACTTGGTAGGGGCTCCTTTTGCTTTAATTACTGCCTGAATTCGGCGTGGCGTGGAGGTGATCAGTCTGTGGCACTGCTGAGGTGCTATGGAAGCCCAGGTTTTTCTGACAGTAGCCTTCAGCTCACTCATCTGCATTTTTTGATCTCTTGTTTTTCATTTTCCTCTTGACAATACCCTATATATTCTCTATGGGGTTCAGGTCTGGTGAGATTTCTGGCCAGTCAAGCACACCAACACCATGCTCATTTAACCAACTTATGGTGCTTTTGGCAGTGTGGGCAGCTGCCAAATCCTGCTGGAAAATGAAATCAGCATCTTTAAAAAGCTTGTCAGCACAAGGAAGCATGAAGTGCTCTAAAACTGGATACAGCACTCTGGCAATGCATTTTTGATGCTTACCCTCCTTGTGAAGGGTGTCAATGATTGTCTTCTGGACAACTGTCAGATCAGCAGTCTTCCCCATGATTGTGTAGCCTAGTAAACCATAATGAGAGACCATTTTGATGGCTCAGGAAACCTTTGCAGGTGTTTTGAGTTGATTAGAATATGTTGACATGCCAATCAGCTAATTTGTTGAGATAGTGAATTGGTGGGTTTTTGTTGAATGTGAGTCAAATCATCACAATTAAAAGAACCAAAGACTTAAACTACTTCAGTCTGTGTGCATGGAGTTTATTTAATACACAAGTTTCACAATTTGAGTTGAATTAATGAAATAAATTACCGTATTTTTCGCTCCATAAGACGCACCTGACCATAAGACGCACCTAGTTTTTAGAGGAGGAAAACAGGAAAATAAATATTCTGAAATCAAATAGTGTAATAATGGATATTGCCCCAGCTCCTCTCATGGATATACTGCCCCCAGCTCATGGATACTGCCCCCAGCTCATGGATACTGCCCCCCAGCTCATGGATACTGCCCCCCAGCTCATGGATACTGTCCCCAGCTCATGGATACTGTCCCCCAGCTCATGGATACTGCCCCCAGCTCATGGATACTGGCCCCCAGCTCATGGATACTGGCCCCCAACTCATGGATACTGGCCCCCAGCTCATGGATACTGTCCCCCAGCTCATGGATACTGTCCCCAGCTCATGGATACTGTCCCCCAGCTCATGGATACTGTCCCCCAGCTCATGGATACTGTCCCCAGCTCATGGATACTGTCCCCCAGCTCATGGATAATGCCCCCCAGCTCATGGATAATGCCCCCCAGCTCATGGATACTGTCCCCCAGCTCATGGATATGCCCCACAGCTTATGGATATGCCCCAGCACATGGATATGCCCCAGCACATGGATATGCCCCAGCACATGGATTTGCCCCAGCACATGGATTTGCCCCCCAACTTATGGATATGCCCCCCAGCTCATGGATATGCCCCAGCTCATGGATATATCCCCCAGCACATGGGTAATGCCCCAGCACATGGATATGCCCCAGCTCGCTCATGGATGTGCCCCAGCTCGCTCATGGATGTGCCCCAGCTCGCTCATGGATGTGCCCCAGCTCGCTCATGGATGTGCCCCAGCTCGCTCATGGATGTGCCCCAGCTCGCTCATGGATGTGCCCCAGCAGCTCATGGATATGCCTCCGCTCACCTGTCGCTGCCACGTTAGGCTCCCTCTGAGCGTGCGTCCAGCGGCAGGAAGCTTGGGCACTCGCCTGGGGGAGCCACGTGACCGCGATCTCGCGAGATCGCGGTCACGTGGCTCCCCCAGGCGAGTGCCCAAGCTTCCTGCCGCCGGATGCACGCTCAGAGGGAGCCTAACGCAGCGGCGACAGGTGAGCGGAGGCATATCATGGGGCATTCGCTCCATAAGACTTTTTGGGGGGAGAAAAGTGCGTCTTATGGAGCGAAAAATATGGTAACTTTTCCACGACATTCGAATTTATTGATATATATATATATATATATACACACACAGGTTATAGCAAACGTCTACATACCCCTGTTAAAATGTCAGGTTTCTGTGAGGTAAAAAAAAAAAAAAGGCCAAGAAATCATTTCAGAACCTTGTCCACCTTTAATGTGACCTATAAACTGTACAACTAAATTAAGAAACAAACTGAAATCTTTTAGGTGGAGGGAGAAAAAATAAAAAACTAAAATAATACGTTTGTATAAGTGTGCAAACCCTTAAACTAATACTTTACTAGAGGCTGAACCCGATGGACGCATGTCTTTTTTCAGCCTATGTAACTATGTAACTTTGTTGAAGCACCTTTTGATTTTATTCCAGCACTCAGTCCTTTTGGGTATGAGTCTATCAGCATGGTACAGCTTGACTTGGCAATATTTACCCACTCTTTTTGCAAAAACACTCCGAATCTGTCAGATTGTGATGGCATCTCCTGTGCACAGCCCTCTTCAGATCACCCCACAGATTTTCGATCGGATTCAGGCCTGGGCTCTGGCTGGGCCATTCCAAAACTTTAATCTTCTGGCAAAGCCAATCCTTTGTTGATTTGGATGTATGCTTTGGGTTGATGTCATGTTGAAAGATGAAGTTCCTCTTCATGTTCAGCTTTCTAGCAAAAGCCTGAAGGTTTTGTGTCAATATTGACTGGTAATTGGAACTGTTCATATTTCCCTCTACCTTGACTAAGGCTCCAGTTGCAGCTGAAGAAAAACATCCCCAAAGCATGATGCTTTACTGTGGGTATGGTGTTCTTTGGTGAAGTGTAGTGTTGTTTTCGTACAAAACATGTCTTTTGGAATTATGGCCAAAACATTCAACCTTTGTTAAACCCCTGGTTTTCACCCCCAAAGCTTGTTACACATGCACGGTCCAATTACATGCAAAAGACAGAACAGCCCTGACATATCAGGGCTGATCACATGTGTGCACAAATCACACGGTTTCACTGCCAGGCATTGTTTGCGGTTCACCTACCAAGAGTAGGTACTATACTGGTTAAGAGACAAAGCATATATGTAGCTAGTGGTTTGGTTCTAGTTCTTTGTGCTTGCTTGTTGTTCATACATCATGATACCAAACTTAACCCCTTAAGGACCAACGGTCTTTAAAGTCAATGCATTTATGACGTAACAGTTACGTCATAGGTCCTTAAGGGATTAAGGAGATTGCTTATGAGGCATAATTATTCCACTTACATATGGAATCTATGTGTCATGTATGTCCTGTCACAAGATCAGAGTCATGAGAAACAACCGTACGAAATTTGTGAAGTCAAATATATAGATTAAATATTAAATCAAGAAGAATTCAGCAGCACTACATGTAATTGTAGTGATGGTGCTTGGAGTGTCCTTCTGATAATTGTCTTCTCCCATTGATTAAAGACTGAGTAAAGAAGGTGTTGTTGACAATCTCTATTTTTTGTTTTCATTCTCTCCACCTTCACTCCTTTTAAAGAGACACTCTACTGATCCTGATCACTTCGTATTAAAGTGGTCAGGATGTGGAGTGCTCCCCCCACCCTAATAGGGTGAAAACGCTGGGTGAAGTGGAGTAATTTCTTCCACCCAACCCAACATCATCAGCAACTGGGATTTTTGAATTTCCCGGCTGCTGGCCACCAGATCGGTCACCAGTGACGTCAGCAGGCAGAGAGCGTGCGATCATCACCCTCTTAGAGACCAGGTGCTATAGCGATTGGTCTCAGAGGCAGCCGTTGGATCAGATCTGCGTATGCAGCAGCTCCGATCCATTGTTCTGTGCAGGAGCTACAGAACTTGCATATGTAAAGTGTGCAAGTCAAGTAGCAGTGCGTAATTTGTGGCTCCTATGCTATGCAAGTTTCAAGAGTACAAATTGCATTAGATAGCTGCAGGGACTTTCAGGTTTGGGAGTTCCTAAGCCGAAGAGGTGGAGAGGCATATAGCAAGGGACAAAAGGCAAGTAAATTCACAAAAAAAATAAAAAAAATTGAGCAGAGTCCGTCAGCAGCCTCTGCTCACTTATTTAAGGCCAAGCAAGTAATCAAATGGATAATATACACATAAAGTGTACATCATGTTGCTGAATATTTTTTTAATGCTCAAAATGTTTAATTATTATCAATAAAATTACTGCAAAACATGACAACTAAAACATTAATTATCTATTTGCCTGAAAAGCACTTTGCCATCTACAGGTTTTCTGCTCCAGAGTCCTTTTCACTGGCATCCAGAGCTACAAATGGCCACTAGTTATGAACCATCCTGTATTAGAAAGAAAAAAAAAAGGAAATACCTTGTGGAATGTCCTAAAATAGGCTGCTTTTTCATCAGGAAACTTTTCCAATCTTCGAGGACCTTTACTTGAAGCCTTCTTAAACACTAGCCAACAGCGCCTATAAATCTGAAAAAACAAACAATGATCATTAAGAAACATATATATGAAATGTTCGATAATCATGACTACATAACTGTAAAGCTTTGTGAAGGTATATGTATGGTATCTTAGGGCATTTCTGAGGTTAAAAATTTGGTGAACAAACTAAATATTTTAGGACAAAGTAGTACACTATATGAGCAAAAGTATTGGGACACACCTCTTAATATTGAATTTGGGTGTTTCAATTAGACCCTTTGCCATGAGTGTATAAAATCAAGCGCCTAGCCATGCAGTCTGCATTTACAAACATTTATTAAATGACTGGGTTGTTCTCAAGAGCTCTTTTCTATTCCAGCATTACGGTGACCCCCGTGCATGAATCAAGTTCCAGAAAGACATGGTTGGATGTGTTTTGTTTTGAGGAAGTTAATTGGCCTACACAGAATCCTGACTTCAACCCCATCAAACACCTTTGGGATGGACTGGAACAGAGATAGCGAGCCAGACCTTCTTGTCCAAAAATCAGTGCCTGATCGCACAAAGGTTTTACTGAAAGAATGGGAAAAATGCCCAAAGAAGCATTCCAGAATCTTGTGGAAAGCCTTCCCAGAAGAGTGGAAGCGGTCATAGTTGTTCAAATGGGGACTGACTCCATACTGATTTGATGTCATAAACGTCCCTATTGGTGTAACGGCCAGATGTCTCAATACTTTTGTCCATACAGTTTAGCTTAGATAAGGGATGTATTTTAGCATAAAGCAAATAATTTGTTCTAAGTTCACCCTAATTCTTAGTATTGTAAATACATCACAGTGATTATTATTTTACTACATGGATATTTTGTGTGAATAATGAATTTTGAAATTCCTTGAGGAAAGCTTCATGAACCCTGTTCACAATTGCCTCGGGTCCCTGTAAGAACATAAAGTAAGGTTGCCGAGTCCACTTTTAATATATTCATATTGTAAAGAAATCCTTATTTGCCCCTTATGTACAAGTCGCAAAAAACAATTATTTTGAAGGATGTATTAGTCAGTGTAATAAAAAGATCTTCCGTGGATGGCACGAGTTGAATGCATGATAATTTGTTCTAAAGCAAGCTCAAAATGTTTCACACTGACCTAGTGAACTTAGATTTTATACTCCTTTCCTTCAATTGTGATCCTTTTAAATCCCTTTCAGATACATGGCATTGTTACTATATCATATACAAAACCTCCTGACTGTCAAGAGCTTTTGCAAAATAGTTTCACTTTTATTCCATATTATACAAATCTTTAGAGATAGTGTAAGGAATTTAATTAAATTTAAAAAGTCTAGTAGAGGACATGTTTGTTTACAGAACTGAGTAGACATAAGCCCTAGTTACATTATTGTGCATAGCACTAGTCACCTGCACCACTGGAGGCTTTGTATTCTCTACTTGAATCTATGCGAACATTTAGACCTGATGCTACTTATTTTAGATATTAATGGAATGGAAAGGTTCATATCAGATGCCTGTGTAATGGGAAGCCCATCCATCTCAGGTGAACCCCTTTTATAGTTTGCAGTTGACCGAAGTCCCCAATGCTTTTGCATTGGTGGTTGTCATCTGTGCACATTGCCTTGTTTCTGTAGGTGTTGTATACCTGCTGACAGACATCTGCCTGCATACCAGCTATTGATCCAATGATGCCAGTCTTTGACCATCTACTTACCTCCTGGTCATCCATCTGGGGCAATGACTCGGTTGCCTGGTATGTGGCACGGGGGGCACCTGGCGTGAGCCGAGGTGGGGCCCATATATGGGGCTAGGAGCCCAAAAAGGCAGGAGTGCCGCTAGCTGAATAGCAGATAGGTGTCACACACTCGGCGCCTGGGGGGTCTCAGGAGGGGGTCAGGCACCCGGCGGCATCGCTGGCTGGCCGGGTGCCCAGTGTCCATGCTGATCCTGGCGTTCATGCGCCTAATGAGGGTGTGAGGCGCAGTATGATGACGCGGAGCCGCCAGCCTTTATAGACAGGGCTCGCAAATTGACTCGTCACATTGACGTGGAGTTTGTTTCCCGCATCGCTGGTGTACCGTTCACTCGAGTCACTGATTCATTGTTTCATTGCTACGTTGCTGACCTGGACTGTATGAGGAACCTGATTGTTGCTGACTCGGACTGCCTTCTTGACTATTCTCCCTCTGACCAAGCTTGTATGTATGCTTTACCCAGAACAGACTCAGACTGTATGCTGACCCTGCATAACACTGACCCTGATTGTATGAGGACCCTGTCTGTTGCCAACTCGGATTGTTTACCTGACCTCGCCATTTCTGAATCCTTGTGTATGAACGACCTGCATAAGCCTTATCCAGGTTACTCCTTGTTAAGATTAACCCTTGCTGCCTGAGTGCATGTTCTGACCTGAGACCTGCTGCTAATATACCAAGGTTGTACTCTGTGTTTCTGGTGTGTCTGTTCTCCCTGGCTGGGAGCTATAGGATTAGCGGTCCCGACCACTCAAGGATTGGAGGGTTTAGAGGTTTGTCCAACCAACGGTTGTCGAGGGTGAGCGATACAGCAAATGTGACAATAGGTCTCAGTACACACCAGAAAGGCAAAGCAAGAGTTAAAAGGAATGTCAACTACAGGCACCCAGCAGCACAGACCGGAAATCCTAATCTAAGGACCAGTCCTTGAAGTAGCCAGATTTAATGCAAAGGCAATGGAAAATACTACTGCTGGGTAAAGCAACAGAAAATATAGTCAAAAGAAAGCCAGGAGTCAGAACCAGAGAGGAAAGTCAGACAAGCCTAGGTCGGTGCAGAGGAAGATCAGCACAGCAAGGGTAACACACAAAACAAATCGCACATGAGCAAGGAAGGGGAAAAGGAATAACCAAAAAAATAAAATAAACAAATGATAAGGATGAGGTAACTGGAGGGATAAACAGACTAGGGAAACAGGGAACCAAAAATAAGCTGAACAAAATATTCAAAAGGAAAATAACAGGCGAATATAGGCAGCCGGAAAGGTAAAATAACAAGCAGCAAAATTATCCTTATAGCAGAGAACAGAAGAATGGGAGAGACTGGCTTATAAAGGGAGGTGTTCAGTGCCATCTGGGTCAGGTGGTCAGAGACCTGGCAGGCTACAGGGAAAACCAGGAGCGGAAGGTGAGAGATGGATGGACCAGACAGGGGTCAGAGCTGACCCGGATCGGCTCATCCACAGGGCTCAGACTGGAATCATTGCAGTATGTATGTTTGTGTGTCTCACTCTCTACTACCTGTCCCTGGTTTATTTGTGCATTTTTCAGTCTATACTTACCTATAACTGTTTTTTTCTTTCTGTAGATGAGTTCTACCTGGATTCCCCATCAGGGTCCATCACAGACACCTCTGCAATTGGTGTAGTTAATATATATATTTTTTAAATCCATGGTCTTATCTGAGTGTGATGCTTAATATTCTCAGTTGATTCGCCACAACACAGTGCTGTTACGATAATGTGTGTTGCTCAATATTGAAGCATGAACAAATGTTTGTTTACTCACCATTACTACCACTTAGGCTAGGATCAGACGAATGCATTTTTCGTGTCGTTTGTGAAAAGTGCGTTCGAACGAATGGACGTATTTTTTCACGGAATACGCGATAGTGGTCATACGATGCGCATTTTCGTCCGTGATTTTGTACGGATCATCAATAAAACCCTTTTTGCATCTGGATGTTATGTTGGCCGGACATTAGCAGCGTCTGACGTCTCCTAATCACGCACACATGCCGCTAGCGGACACAGCACACTCTGTACGTCAGTACTAGCGGTATCACGTTCTCGAAAAAATGCATTTGTTTGCCGCTTGTGTTGCGCGGCCGCACTTTCTTGCGGCCGTACTTCGTATATTGCCCGTCATTTGCTGCTACAACGGCCGGGATAAAGTGCGGCTGCACGCGCGTTCGCACTGCGTTTGTCTGACCCTAGCCTTACTCATCCTGCCACCAACCACTTTGAATATGTATGAATACAGTATACAGTTGGTTTTCCAAAAAATGGCTATATGTATAAAAAAGTGTCAAAAATGGTACGGTATCTTTTTATGTGGATATAGAAGATCACGGCGCATGACTTCATTTCATCTAGTTGTGAATAATGTCGGGATTTCATTTGCTGATATTTATTTTTTTCTTTTATTCCAGGCTGATCCACTTCATTACAATTGTCAGAGGCCCTAAAAGGCACTATTCCATAGTGAACGCTAACTGTGGCGTTTGTGTGATGACAGGATAAGTGATTTATCGCATGCCACCCACATTCCCTTCCCAAAGCTAAACAGTTTTAAAAAAAAATCTGCGCATCAGTGAGTGTGCTAGCTTGCGCAAATTTACTGTACTTTGTGCACCCTATGCTCAACATGGGGTGTGCAATCAGCAGTTAGGATAAATAAGGCATTACAAAGCCCCGATGCCAACACCAATTACCAAACCAATGGGTTGTTACCGGCACCCAAAAGCTGGTGCCAACTGATTCCACTTCTGTAGAATCAATTACAGTGGTTAGCAAAAGTCTACACACCCCTTTTAAAGTTTCAGGTTTCTGTGATTTTGGTTTTTTATTTTTCCTCCCTCCACCTAAAAGATTTCAGTTTGTTTTTCAATTGAGTTGTACAGTTTATAGGTCACATTAAAAGGTGGAAAAGGTTCTGAAATGATTTTTCTTCGTCTCATTTATTTACATCACAGAAACCTGACATTTTAACAGGAGTGTGTATACTTTTTATATCCACTGTAGCACCAGCCAACCCCCCCCCCCCCAATAAATCTCTCATCCCACGGCAAGAACATTGCTTCTGGCTGAATTCACCGTAAGGTCGGCAAATTTAACTCACCGAAGTGCAGCGAATGTGAGAGCACGGAAATGTCGGTGACATTTTGGTGCTCTCTGAATAATCCCTTCTGTAATGTAGTCTTGTGCCTGGTTTGTGATGTTTTGGATGTGCATGGGTCTGAGAGAAAACACCATGGAGAGGTTGGCAGATATCCTCAATTGGCTCTATGTCAACTTGAAGGATAGGAAATATATATAAAAACACAAATGCACAAATAAATGTATCAAACACACACACACACACACACACACACACACACACACAGTAAGTCAGGACACACTCCACTTCGGGTCACCAGACATGCCAGGTTTTCTTTGATATATTACTTCTTTATGTAGGATCCTGCACGTTATGGGTTAGTTACGTTTAGGTGCTGCAGATAAAGAACTATGCATGGCAGTTTGAGAGCCCACCTTTGTTAATACCTTGATTTTCTATGCACAATATATATATATATCAATATAGGGTTGCAATATACTGTACATCAACCCTAATTTACATCACATTAGATGTAGGTGATGCAGGATGGAAGAGAATTATCAGCAGTTTTTTGGGATCCACCTTTTATCAATGGATTCATTTTATATATTCAATATATAACACCCCTAATTCACATCAGATTTTTGGCTAAATCGTAACAATATCACATACAATTCTTAATCTAAACCAAAAAGGCATAGCACATCACATGGTTAACATAAGGTATTGAACAGATGTGAAACGAATGCTCCTCTTCAACAAACAATAACATTTTAATTATTTGAAAATCAACATCTAGATTTAATAGAACATTGCCCTTAATAATATGTGTTTTTTGCTCTCTTTTAAACTCTACATATTGTTAGAGATTATTGACTTCTTTACTAGGTCAGGGATATATTAATTATGACGCATATTTTTCTTATTGTTGATATACATAGATATATATATATTATTGACAGTGCCTCCAATACCAGTGGTATAAATTGGTATTTAACCCCTAACATAGGGATTAATAACCAATCAATGAATATACGTCTTAACAAATATATGGCGCGTTATCCCGAGTTCTTTTGATGCTCACTAGATATTTTTAAACACAATAAAATCAATAAAGATATGAGACTGCGTAACGGTAAAACAATTCAAACCAAAATTTATTCACACGTCAAGTTTCATACAATCGTATGTTATCAACGGATTAGCAAACTACAATTTACAAGTGATTATAGATTGTGATTAGTAGCGATACTGCGACACGTAATAATCTAATGGACAGATATTTTAGGTTTATAGACCGCACCACAGATATACACGCCTCAATTCTTAAACACCAAACTCTATTCTATTCACTTAAACCTTTCCCATTATAAACCAATCCTCCACCTGGCTAAGATAAACACTCAGTTACTGGGCATCACCTGCAGCACAATTTATTATTGTGGGGGGCCTATTCACTAAATGCAACTTCCTTCAGGGAGATACATAACACACTCGATAGGGAGACTATCTCTTCCACAGATCAATCACAGCACTTCATTCGATATACGTTAACCTAACGCTTCTTAATGACTTACAGTGCATGCATTCATTCGGAAGGGCTGCAAGATGGATATGGAAGGAGTTATGCTAGGTTACGAATGGGGCGGACAGTACTTGACATATAAAAGCTATTTCACGGTCCCAGCGTATCTCACTATAGGTATATAATTGATCTTTAGATGTCCACAAACAGTATTGTTGGAATATAAATAATTTCACTAAATTATGGCTCAAGTATGCAGCCGGTAATAGGTTTCTCCCTTAGCAGTCCTCTGCAGTGGACTGTAAAGGCAGAATTTCTATTCTACTGATTATTAGGCTCAAACAGCAAAATAATTCATTTATATTCCTTTAGTTTGTGATGGACATCTAAAGTCAGGACTATGCAATTAGAAAATAGATATCATATTATTCAGGTATACTTTACCATCTGGTTAGTGAAGATAGAGTGGTGGAAGATTAGGGTGTGGTCAGGTCTCTAAAGGGGGCGGCCGATGGTGATTGCCTTTCTTCCCTCCAAGCGTCCCTCAGGTCTCTCCCCAAGCTTTTCTCAGTGTGCGTCTTTCTTTATCTGCTCTGGAGTGTCCTCTCTATATAGTGGTCTTCCGCCCAGTTTTAGATCTAGCCCATCACTATGTGGCCTCATTTGATTGGAGGATATATATATTCATCAACTCCAGGGGTCTGTCCAGGTGTTATATTACCTGGCCAGCAGATGGCGCTCTCAGATCATCCATCAACCTTCTGCAGGAATTAATTTATGTGTTTGGCCAATCTTTTACTGGTTTGGGGTCTTTTAATCCTATATCCCGGGACTCCATAGATTTTATTAACAAATCAAAATTTATTTCTATTGTGGCATCGCCAGCATACTTCGCCACGGCGTGTGTGCATCTCATCCCCCTTTACTTATATCCACAGGGATGTGTATGTGAGGGGACATACATTCATGGTATCGTTTTTAACATTCACACGTTACCCGACTTAATCGGCTTCATGCGGGTTAGTACACCAGACATTTGTGATGATCAACTAAATGTGGTAGGGCCTCTGTTTTTATAAGATGCTAAAATTATCAGTTCTAACTAATAAATATTCTCATACCATATAGTACATATTGCCGAATAGCATAGCATTACAAGCTGGTTTACCCAAGCCATTTAACCTTCTTTGGGTTTTTTCCTTTATTGGGCAACCTATTGTTCCATGTTTACGTGGCTTTCAGAGTTTCGATCTGACGAAATAAACACCATACTGAGATTTCTATCTTAGTTGTCATTGTGTTCCCTTACTTTTAAACCATTTGATCTAACCCCTGTTTGGTTGTAACAAATAAATAAAATAAACAGAGTCCATTAGACTGTCTTTGATCAATGTTAAATGTCCTTTCTTGTATGCGTAACACTAACGAGTTTAGCTTATCTCTTGTTCTTGTTATATATTAACGACGCAGACAAGTTGTTTGCTTGACGCAATTCCTGGCCCCAAATTTAAACATTCCTGCGTTATAGAAATTTCATATCTAAAAAAGGTCTGACAATATGTAACAAATATGTTCAAGAACACATTCATGCACAACCCATATTTTCGGAAGTGCTCAAATCTTACATTACATAAAAAGTAAATCTTCTTTGTCATGAACCAAATGGGAATACCCCAAAAAGTGTAGACCGAGAAATAAAAGATCACAAGCAGGAGAAATACACCAAGCGTTCGCACTCTTCTGCACATGCCTGTGTTCCAGAACAATATGGTTTTGGAATATAATACATTTGTATGCATTATTAAAGTATTTTTTGATACATTATTTAAGGCCTTTACAGGCTTTGGTGTGATGAGGCTTACAATATAACATGAACAGTAGTGATTATTTTGACACTGCCTGGAATTGTACATTTTCTTAAGTATCTTCTGTTTTACAGGAGGCATTTGGTCATGCTGGCTTAGATGTACCATTGCTTTAAAGAATGTTTGCATGTGGCATTAATATCCTATAATAGCAGTGTGTTTATGTTTCCCTTGAGCTAAAATAAAATAATGATCTTATTATTTTACTATGACTACTTGGTAATGAGCCAACTGGTTTACCTACTGCTACTGTACGGATTGAATAATTCAAGAGGATATGACAGATATGCAGTTCTGGACAATATTTCTAACTCATTAGGCTTGGCACTCACTCCCTGAATGGCATTCTCTATACTAAACGCGTAAGAATCTCTGCAATCAGTATTCACGGAATGTTCATTTAAACTGGCAATGTTGTAGCAGCACATATGTATTTCCATAAAATCGTGAGGCAGGGGTGTAATAACAAACTTGTGACCCCCAACTAAACCTTGATATTTATCATCAAAAATGTTAGTACTGACCCCCATTCCCTTTTACAGAAAGACCTTTGTTTACTAACACTTGTGTACCGGTGCATTCAGTTATAAATCCTCCTTTTTGTACACCGGATATATGTAACAAAAGGTATAAATACACATAAAAAAAGGTTCAGTCCACCCTCTGATCATACTGAACTGTTTTTTATGTGCATTTATATATATCTTTGTGCTATGGTGTTTTTCTTTTTTTTGGGGGGGGGCACTTTTGTTGTTGTAAAGCAATAGTGACATTTGCCACTTTTTTCACCATTTGTTTCATTTTATTTGTATTATTTAATAAAATGGACAGTGGGCAAGAGAGTTGTATGACAAATGTTACATATAACCAATTCCAATTTAATGGTATCTGTTGCCTCCAACATTACATCATTGATTAATCCATTAGTTTATGGATCATTTCCTGTTAAAAACCATTTCCAATTAAATCCTGAAGCAGTCAACAAGCATCATGTTATGGAGAGTAAGCAGGCAGTAATGTCATAAACAAGATTATGTTTAATAAAAATTGAGATATGTAAGATTATTGTTATCAACTAAAATACCTGTCACTCACTGGTAGCCGTTTATTAAAACAACTGCTTGCGGAAATGACTTTAGCAATAAATAATGACAGGCGCCAGAAATGTAAGTGACCTATTGTATTTTATTAGCAAATTAGATAAAGTTATTGTTCCCTCAACTGCCTATGATAATATAACAAGAATCTGAATCTTCCTGGCAGTAAATATTACGTGAACGCTTAATTGGGGGATATTAACCTTCACTTGGACATGCTGATAGCAGTTTAATATGTTCTAATGCAATGTGACGGTGTTAGAGGAAATTGTCTCTTTGTTGGTACAACGTTAGTTGAGTGGCGGGGACTTAATAGAATTTGTTTTTATGTGAATGTGAATTAATAGCATCCCTCAACAGGAACACCTTACAAGAACACTAGGTAGCTGAATGTGAGCCCAAGCAATGTTTTTTAATGCCACTTTTTTTTTTTTGGTACTCGATGAGCAACATGCATATTAATTGTATTTGTGTTAACACGTTTTAAAACAGCTGGAGAATGTCTATTGGACTTTTCCCTCAGTTGATCCTGCATGGAGCCCAGAAGTGTAGTAACTCCATTTGGCCAGTGGATGGTGAGTGACATCTGCCTGCCAAATAGGTTATTCCATTAAGAAATGCATTCGGAATATTTCAACATATTTCTTGCTGTAGAATTAAAAATGATTTTCAAAAACCACTGGTTTATTTTTTAAAATCAATTGGTAGTGAAGGGGTTAATTTTTAAAAATGTCAAATTGTAAAACTAAAGTTACATTTAAATTGTACCATGAATGTACACCCTAATAAGTTCATTACAAACCGATGAGTGCAAACAGTATTTGTATTGATGGATATTACATTAGTTTTTAAAAGGGACGAAGACTTAGGGCAGTATTCCCTAGTGAACGCTAGCATTAGCATTCGGATATGTAAGCGTTATCGCTAGTATAAGGGACTTTAACACATGCTACCTATATTACCTTACTTATGCTAAACCTGTAAGAAATCACTTACGCATGAGTGTCACGTCTCACTGTACGGAGTTAGAGTTTCGAGCCCAGTATGCGGTCACAAAAGCGGAGTGAGGCAGGAAGGGGAGGTTCAACCAAAAATAAAGGTTAATTAAATGAGGAAACAGAAGCAAACCAGGAAGGGGACAATGGATAAGAAATAACACTTATAGGAGCTAGCTGGGAGAGATACTATATACACAGGACAAGGTATACTGAGCAGATGGGATAGGGAGGGGTGGACAGGGCAGGACACTGAATAGCACAATAGGGCTAAAAGGACAGGTAATGGACTGGACATTGAATACAGAATAACTAAAGCACACATTTACTGGAAAACAGAGGGCGGAGGACCAGGAGACACAGAGGGCAAAAGGAATGACAATATCAAGCGTGGTATCAGAAGGTCTATAACAGGAGAATAGTCAGATCAAGCATAGGTTGGTGGCAGGCAGCTGGCAGAGGGTGGTCAAAGTTCAGATCAGAGGTCATACAATATCAATATCAAGATCAGCAGGATGATGAAAGAGTAGTAATGACAGTCCAGGAATATGGATAAACAATAATTGAGGTTACTGTAGGAGTCCAGAGATGAGGGGTCACGAGGGGTATCCAGATATGGAGGGTCACGACAGGTATTGCAGATAGGAGACAATGGAGGGTCACGATGGGATGCAGCGATGAAGGGTCACAGTGGGGGGCAACGAAGAAGGGTCACAACAGGATGCAGCGAAGAAGGGTTTTAACAGCATGCAGCAATGAAGGGTCTCAGACAGGTGATGTGCATAGCACGCAGGTCCGGCACACAATGAGGCTTCCAAGGAAGATGCAGAAGCCCAGAGCTTAGGGTTGGATCTGGTTATATGGCAGTCCAGGCCCAGCTCACACCTGAGGCTGGAGAGGTGAGGGGAAACCTAGACTGGATCCCTGAGTGCCTGGACAACAGTCCAAGCAGCGGTAAATACTGGACTAGAACATGAACCGGAGAGGGAATGGCATCTTACTTGCCCTTTCTCCGGCACGTGCCGTGACAATGAGTGATTGCCCAAGCTTACTCTACTTTTAGCGCCCTATACTTAACATGGGGAGCGCAAACGATCTGTACCGTCCATAAGTAAGGCATTACAAAGTGCTGGCGCAACCTCAGCACAATGTTATTAAAAGAGGTAGATCAATTTTTTTTTCATTAGTCAAAATTTTGTTTTGAAAATAATCATATTGCACAGCAAAATATAATAAAACAACATGTCACAAGGAAAACATCAGGTGTAAGCATTGGGGGAATAATGCAGGGGGAGTCACAAAAGTCATTCAATAACACAAAAGATAATCAGCTTGGTAGGGAAGCAGGTGAAAAGAAAGAAAAAAATAAGAAGGGGGGCCTCAGGTGGCCACCATGGAAATGACATACCTGATGCACTCCTGCGGACCCACAGGTCAGCAGGAGGCCAGAATAGAGATCAAGGCCGGGTAGCACTAGGGCCGAGCAAAGCAATCAGACATTATTTGTTATTCAGAGAGCACTGAAATGTCACCGACATGTCGGTGCTCTGTCATTCCCCGCACGTCGGGTAAATCAAATTTCCCCACCCTGCGGTGAATTCAGCATTCACCACAGGGTCCCCGGAGTGCAGGCAAGAGACCCAAAAACCCACCAGAACCGCAGTAAAAAACACACTGAACACATCGGAAAAAGCCGCTGAGCCGCCGAACACAGTGCTGACCAGCCTCCGGAAAAAAATATATTGAATGATATCAATGACAGCATTACTCACACGGGGGTTTATGGCCTCGCTCTGGCCTCCACTACTCTCTCAAATCCTCGGACACTGACTTCTGAGATTCTGGTCTTCAGCATTTATTCCCACCAAGCATACACATAACGCCTTGAGGGACCACTGACAGTCCTCTAGGACTCTTGTTGCTCCCTTGCCATCTTTGCCTTCAATTCACGTTTACAATCCTGGTACTTGTGCTTGATCGGCTGTATACTCCGGGCTCCTCCCCAGAGCACAGACCGCTTGTTGGATCTCACTCCACAAGTGAATGTACAGGTGCCCAGACAGGGACAAATAATCCAGCCTGTGTGCCCTCTGCATATGAGCCTTCATGAGTGCCGTCTTCTCCTCCAGGGTGTACCTCTCTTCCCGGATCCATCCTGCTGAAGTGCCCTGGGACTCCTGTGTCCCGGAGTGCGATGGCGCACTGTCTCCCTGCTGTGGCCCTTGCCCAGAACCTGACCCTTGGCTGGATGGGTACGGCCTGGCACCCCCACTCTCCTCACTCCCAATCCGCTCTCCTTCACTCCACTACTGTCCCCCCTTGAGACTCCTGTCACCCCTCCTCTCCCCCTCACCCCACCACTGTCATGTCTCCTCTCCCCACTCCTCACCCCTATATCCATACACCTCTCTACCTTTCCTCACGTCCTCCTTCTCATTAACACACCTTCTCCTCCCTCCATATCCTTTCCTCTCCCAACACTCTCCAATACAGTGACAGACAATGCCAGTTTAGAATACATGGGGTTCTTAACTGTCAAGGGACAGGGTGGGTACAAGAGGGGGGCAAGAAGGGGGCATCCTTCCTAATCCAATCCACTGCAGTCCACACCCTCTATACTTATGTTTAACCTCCAAATGCAAGGGGCCCTTTGTCTGACTTGAAAAAGCACAATCACAGTCCGGGCATTGTGCGTTCAGACACTATTTATTGGCAGTGAACAGGTGTGGTCAGGCGAGGACACATGTGAAAAACCTGCCCGGACGCTACACATTTGTTAGTGCTAGGTTGCAATAAAATAGTGCAATATTGCAATCTTCCCACTAAAATGGGGACACTAAGGAGAAAAATCTGTGCCTGCAGGTTTTGCCTTAGCGTCCCCGTTTTAGCGTGATATTACGGTGCAGGTGCTAATCCAGCAGCCTGCACCGTAACCCGGCACTCAACCTCGGGATGCTCATCGCAGCGCTAAGCAGCAGCACCACGGGTATCCCCTCCATAGGACTCCACTGAGGCTAAGTCTGCCAGTAACATGACCTGCAGAATCTCGCCTTGCGATATCCGACAGGTCAGCATAGTGATCTACAGAGGGAGACTGGGGGACTTTTTGTCCCCCCAGTCTCTCACTGCTCCCGATGGCAAGAAAGAGCGGATGGAGCCGCCGTTCTCACCGTGGGATGGAAGGTGAATATGTGATTTTTGGGGGGTTTCAGCTGGTGCTGACTGATTCAGGAGAAGTGGATTCAGTTAGCAACCAGGTCCTAGCTGTGGTTAACTTTTGAGTGATCCGCAGGACGGTAATTAGCATTAGGATTACAAAGTCCTATTTAACAGTTTACGCTCCCTATGCTTAACATGGGGAGCACGAGGTACAGTAAGCACCCACAGAGCCGTAGCTAGCTCCTTTTGCACCAGAGGCAAAAACAGAAAATTGTGCCCCCCCCCCATAATTTAAAAAATCAGAATCCCCGACCAGTGGCGCAGTGCTAAGCTCCTGGATGCTCCCCGCGACCAAAAACAGTGGATCGGACCACCCTTTGCGCTGTGGGATGAGAGGCAAGTATGTGATTTTTGGGGGGTTCCAGCTGGTGCTGACTGATTCTGCAGAAGCAGCATCAGTTAGCACCAGCGTCTAGCTGTGGGTAACTTTTGTAGCTATGGCGGGATGGTAGTTAGCATTAGGACTTTGTAATCCTAATGCTATTTACTCTTTGCGCTCCCCATGTTAAGTATAGGGAGCGCAAAGTACAGTAACCTTGTGCTGAAAAGCACAATCTCCTGGATTTTTTAACCTGTTACCGTTCGGATTGTAATATGAGGGTCCTGTGCTAGGATGTGATATGGGCAGCATGCAGTAACCTCATTTAACCTAGCACCAACGCTCACATGTGTGAGTGCTAGCGTTAAGGAGGTGATGGGGCCCTACATATATAGTGCACACACAGTACATGTACAAATACAGTACACACAGAATGCATGCACGTATAGCAAAAGAACATTTAGCATAATATACACCCCACAGAATAATATACACAGCACTGAGCCCCCAGACTATTTTCCCCAGTTCACATGGATATAATTGCCCCCAGTTCACATGGATATTATTGACCCCAGCTCATATGGGTATATATTGCCCCCAGTTCACATGGATATGGCCCAGCTCATGGATATGCCCCCCAGCTCTCATAGATATTGCCCCAGGTCTCATGGATATTGCCCCCCAGGTCTCATGGATAGCCAGGTCTCATGGATAATGCCCCCAGGTCTCATGGATAATGCCCCCGAGGTCTCATGGATATTGCCCCCCAGCTCTCATGGATATTGCCCCCAGGTCTCATGGATATTGCCCCCAGGTCTCATGGATATTGCCCCCAGGTCTCATGGATATTGTCCCCAGGTCTCATGGATAATGTCCCCAGGTCTCATGGATAATGTCCCCAGCTCTCATGGATAGTGCCCCCAGCTCTCATGGATAATGCCCCAGCTCTCATGGATATTGCCCCCAGCTCTCATGGATAATGCCCCAGCTCTCATGGATAATGCCCCCAGCTCTCATGGATAATGCCCCCAGCTCTCATGGATATTGCCCCTAGGTCTCATGGATATTGCCCCCAGGTCTCATGGATAGTTCCCGCAGGACTCGGCTACGCCCCTTCACAGCTGTGCCCGAGGCACGTGTCTCACTCGCCTCACCCTTCCTACAGCCCTGAGCACGCACTAAAAAGTGCAAGATCCGGATCGCTATCGGGTTTTTTAACCCGCTAGCGTTCGGACTGTAATATGTTGCGCTCGTGCTAGGGCACCCATTGTTAACGTTAACGCTCACACAGGTGAGGCTAACGTTAGGAATGTAATAGGGCCCATAGTGTTTGGCTGTGTAAAATTAGCTCTTCTCACGGTATTCTAACCGATTGTGTGCCTGAACCCGCGTGAGCTTTTTAATATACTCGGTGGCAGAGGTGTAACTAGAGACCTCAGTGCCCAGTTGTGGGAATCCATGAAGGCCCCCCCACCCTTGGCGAAAGCATATACCACCCATCATCCTCATGTACTGGACCCCTCCAGGTCCACAATGTTGACTCCAGACATTCAGTGTCCCATTTTTTTTTCCAGGTCCACTAAGACCACTTCAGTCCATCCCATTCTTAAAGTAATGTACACCATGTATATCTCAGAGCAGCACAACAATAAAACTCACAATAATGTGTGCTGTGTATGAGCTAATCATAGGTGAAACCCTGGCCCTTGCCAAGCTGCCCAGGTGAGGCTGCAACCGGCTGTGTTTGGGCCCTCCCGAACTCAGGGGCTTGACTGTAGTGCCACTCTCTGCACCCCTGATAGTTACGCCCCTGCTCGGTGGTTGGCAAGCATTAACATTTACCGTCAAAGCGCTACTTTTTGGCTTTGCGCTCGCATTTTATCAGAAACTTGGGAATAGGGCCCTTAGAGAGTTATTCAAAGAGCACCGGTGTTTACTGAAGTCGCAAACACTAAAAAAATAAATAAATCACTGCGGTTACAAAGGGCATTTCACAAAATAGGAATCCAAAGATGTGTAGGAGAAGCATCACGGTGATTTTCCATTCGTGAAATGCCAGGTTTGTTCCCATTACAGTAATTTTTATCAGTATTGCACACAGTCAGCAAACACCAGCGCTCTTTTGAATAACCGCAAACGCTTTCTGTATATTACGCTTTGTGTGATAAATTAATTACTATAAATTGGAATTACGCATTTAACGCTGTGTATACAAAATACATACCTTTAATTGTACATTTTAATAAAATGCTTTAATCATGCTCTATTTTACAATAGCCAATTTCTTTCTTTTTCCTGTTTCAGAGTCTAACTGTCCCAGATGGAGTTGAAACATTATTCTACATGCTTCCATTGTGTTTCCCTGCAGCATAGAAACAATTATGTAAATCTGAAAAGAGTTTGTGTATAGCAGTTTGAACATATTTATTCTAACTTGTTCTTCTAGCCTGCTAAAACATCTTCATTTACTTGCAGCCCAAAGGGATAGCACTTATGACAACTTTTTATTGCTCTATAACAATAGCCTCCCTGGGGTGATAACCCTTGTCTACAGATAGAGGAGAGGAAATGGTTCAAAAAGGAGTTCCAGAAGTCATCTCATATCATAGATCTTGCTTGTATATAACAAGATAATATAGTTAAAAATAAAGACAGGTTAGAGATCATATTAAAAGAAAAAAAAAGCCATTTTACCCCATGTTTTCTTAAAATACGAACACTGGGGGCCCTATTACATTCTCTGGGCAAATGCATTGTCCAGCGTTATCGTGCGAAAATTAACGTGGTATTACGATCAGAGCGCATTTTTCTCTTCCAAGATTTTTCGTGCCCAAATCCGACGCGCAAAGCCGTTCGCAAATGAATGTTGCGTGCAGGAATCGGTGGGCAGACTGTTTTGTCACGGGATTTGTCACGGGATTCAGCCAACATCAATCACCCATTTCCAATAAAATATTTACAAACTAAAAAAAAATGAGAAAAAAAAATTAACAACCACCAGCCAAAAAAAAAAAAAAAAATAACAATGACACAATTTATACATTTTTATGTTTGGGTATGTGTAGAATGTGTAATTGTACTTTGCTGTATTTTTTTTTTCGTGCTGGTGTACTTCATGTCGCCCAGAACTATCACATTTACAGTTACCACCTGCTTTTCAACGACGTAACGAAAATGCGCGCAAACTTTCGTTGCGCGAAGATTGTAATACCATCCACGTACCAGCGCTCGAACGCACTTGCGCTGACAATGTTAAGTATAGGATGCGCGCAAGAAAATTCGTTCACGCAGGGTCAGTCGCGGTAGACGATTACACGCATCGTTTGCGCGAACATCGTAATATGACGTTCTGCGCAAATGGTTTTGCACTCACGCAAATGCGCATTTGCGCGCGCGCAAAACAAATGCGCGAAGAATGTAATAGGGCCCAGAATGTGTTTTTTCTTCCTTTTGTATCACAGTACAGAAGGGATTAATGAAGGAATTGACTGATTCGTCAACAATAATGATAGCCCCAAGGTTGTGTTCATTATCCCTGCAAAACCGAATATTCAGTACCAAGTAGAGTTAAGTGTCAGATGCTTGCACTAGTAGCGGATACACACATAAAGACATACATATGGAGACGACTGTAAAATTTCAATGTTCTTGAACCCAGGACATACTTGAAAACGAGAGAAATCTCAATGTATCCTTCCTGGTAAAATACTTTGCAAATAAATAAAATAAATTTAATCATTTGTCAGTTTGTTCATAGTTACTTGTGTGATGCATGTGTTGAGTATGCTAGACAAACACAGTTTTTAAACTCACAAGATGCAATGTGCCATGGGCTTCATGAAAATATAAAAACTTTGCCTGGTATTATCAACATTGTTCCCAGTTGCCATTTTCTTGTGACTATTGTATATAAAACATGTCACGGAGTATTGTTATACTCAATGAATCCATACCTAACTGGATTTGAAATATGGATAAGTGAATTCTGAATGTTCTTACTTTTCTATCATTATGGGAAATTTGTTTGATAAAACCAGGCTTCTTTCAGATTTTAAAGACAACTTTCTAACTCCTAAGAATTTTAGAAGCGTGATAACTTAACCTCCCCGGCGGTCTGATTTTTTTCAGCATTTTGTGTCTTAAAACGGTACAATTTATTTTGCATGGAAATTTGTTGTTTTATATTGTAGGCCTGTAATCCTTTAGGAATAACTCACTGAAATCTGCCCAAACAATAGTCTAGTAAACACACGGAGTCTGATTAAGTTTGAAACACAAAATATTTCATTATAGAATAAATAATTATAAAAATAATAAAAATAATATTCAATAATATAAATCAAACTAAAAACAGAAATTTGTTGAAAACAAGGGTGCAATATTAGTCACTACATAGTGCTTCAGTAAACATCCCTGGTATGGTATATTTTGAAACATGGGACTGCACAAAGTCCAACGTCACAATCAGGACAATGGAACCTGGTTTCCATTTGGATTTTCTTCCCTTGCCATCCAGCTTGGAGCAACAAACCACACACATCCTAGTAGGTGATGACTTCCTTGCAGTTGGTGGGATGTAGTCCACGAAGTGACGACCAGTCAGGTGTTCTGGGTTGACAATGCCAACAGCACGACGTCCAGGTCTACCCCCAGCCACCGATGTTTGATGGGGCAGAAAGATACATTCGTCAGCCTTCCAAATGAAGTCAGAATGAACGACAGGCTTGTCACTTATTTTTTCAGCAGAGTGTAGGCAATCCACAAGCATTGCTCAAGACGATGCTGTTTCCGCATAGCTGGGTAGAAGAATGTCATCGCTGGATCGGCTCTGTCAACACCTCCCATGGTGGAGTTGTAATTTATCACTACCTGTAGCTTCATGATGCCTTTCAGAGTTCACTAGATGTGTAAATGTTGTCCGTTGTCACGCAATAGCACTGATTCAGCAATGGCTCAATGAGTGACAGAACAGAAGATGTTGCCAATCCATACTTGCTGTATTTCTCATTGAATTTCGTCCCTCTACCAGTGTAGATAATGGAATTCCAGATGTAGCCAGTTGAGGATTCACATGGCATGTATGATTTCACGCCAAATTGTGCTCTCATTGATGCAATGTATTGCACCCAGCTTAGTCGGCCCTTGTAGGCCATTAGAGTTTTGTCTATGCTGATGTCCCTCTCTGGCACATAGGTCCGTTGGAAATTATAGACAATCAGTTGATACACTTACCAAATTTTACGCAGTTTTGGGGAAGGATGATTGGTGTCAAATTCCTTGTTGTTTCCAAAGTGCAGGAATTTTATGATCAGGGTAAACCGGTACTCTGACATCACCGTGCCAAAGAATGGAGTAGCAAGCAATTTATTAGTTGTCCAATACCACTTCTGAAGGGGTTTACCCACCACTCCCTGAAGTATTATGAGGCCCAGGAATTTCCAGATGTCAACTTTGGTCACTGGTTCCCACTTTCTGCTACATGAAAACGTCCGCTGCAGAGTGGCAGATGGTTGCTCCTGGTACCAGTTTGTCTCCGTAACAATTTTTTCAATGACCACATTGGTCAGGAATAATTGCAGGTATGCCAAGGGGTTGTCGTGTTCAACGTCCACTTTCATACCAGTTACTCAAGTAAATGAGAATCTTGGGGGCACTGCATGAACCGCACCCCCGTCAATAGGGCACCAAGTTTACACATCGCTGAGCGCAGTATCAGATTCGTCACGGTCATCACTTTCAGTGTCTGATGACGAATTTATCCACAAATCAATGTCGCCCAATTCTGCGAGTAATTCCAACTTGCTGTCGCTGCTTTCAGGCTGGTCTGCAACCACTTTTGAGGTACAGGCATGCTTTTTGAACGCGATGGACGTACAAAGTACAGGCAGGGCACAGGACAACTCACTAGGGAATACTTGTGGTGACTGACACAAAGTAATACTGACAGAATGCATTGCATCTGTCAGGATTTTACACTTTTTTCTTCAAATTTGCCACCAGGTCCCGCCCCCCTACATCGTAGTGCTTGCAGGGAAAGGAACCCGGACACAAGCTGCAAGCTGCTGCGATCGGAGGTGACTGTTGGGGACAGCGAGGGAGCATAGGTCGAGGTATGTATACAGCCCGAGTGTGGCTCGGGGGGGTTACCGTTTCCTGCAGTGAAATTTAACCCCTGAGGCACACTCAGGAAAACCGCCAGGGAGGTTAAGCTAGCAAAGTACAGAAATGTATACACTCAATGTAAAGTATGAAGAGGAAAACAATGTTGTCCTACTTTCCAGCCTGGAAATTTTAACATGCAGTAAGTTATTTTTGGAGATATTTATGAGAATGCTAAAAATATTCCATCTTTCATCTGAAAGATGATAGTGATGATTCAGCCCTACAGGTGTAGAACTACAATGTCTTAGCTGTGTATAACAACTCAAACAAGCCATCTTAATGAATAGACTTTCCTGGTACAGTTTGTTGTATCTATGATGACATCAATTTCTCTCACTTAGGCACTGGTTTCTTTGAATCAACATAATCAATATACCATTAAGCAATTCGGAGCCAAGAGTTAAAAATAGAAATACTGTAAGAGTATAGATCACAAGGAGTCTGGGTCTTTCATTTTACGTATAAAGGTTCAATAGTTGAAGATTGGTTATTAACATTGCTGGTGACAAATGATTGTGCAATGATGCCGTTTATACCAATTTCTATGCTGTAAAAATAACTTTTACTATTATGTTCCTATTAAGGAAAAAATAATGTCAAGATACCAAATGATTTGATTTTAGTTATTAGTGTGCACAGCCCACATCATCAGGGTGGAACATTTATTATATATACAAATTGTACCGGCTGGGTGGAGTAGAGGTAACATCACTACTCTGCATGGAGAGAGTCTGTGGAGTCATGGGTTCGATCCCAGCAAGCAACCTCTCCAGTAAGTGTCCTTGGCAAGACACCTAACGGTACACACTCGCCACCCAGGACATACTTGAAAACGAGAGAAATCTCAATGTATCCTCCCTGGTAAAATCCTTTCTCAAAAAAAATAATTCTATTTAATCACAATCAATTTCATGATATTGTGAAACCGATAAAGAACTTTCAAAAATTGTAGATAGCAACAAACAAAATGGTCTAATGTCACTCAGTACAAAATGAATGGTCTAATGTCACTCAGTACAAAATGATGATTGAAAAGACCCCATAATAAACATTAATTAAGTGGTTGTGGCACTAGTATTAAAAAAATTATTTTCTTACACAGGACATCAAACCTAAGCTTGTTGTTCCTCCCAGAAGCACAGACCTCTGGGGAATTCTACTTCTACTTTTAGTCCAAAAAACACCACTGATGACATACAGTATGAAAGGGGCTTGCTCGCATTTCCACAAGATTTATTCATCTCATATGCTGATATTGTATCAAAGATGGTGCACTAAACTAAAAGGATCAAATGTTTCAGTCAAATATTTGAATGTCAAAAAGGTATAATTCACATTGTAGAAACTTCATTCACCCACTTTTTAATCTAAGCTGTTTATTGCATCCATATTTGCAGGCTCTGGTTAAATGGTTAATCTCCATATATAAATTGAAAAGGAGTAAGAGCATTATTTAGTTTCACTGTAAGACTTCTACTGCCTGGTTCTTGTAGAATAGCATAATGTTGTATAGATTAATTCATGGGTTAGCTCAACATATTAAATGACCTTTGAATGTGCTAGTTCTTCTCCAGCAATGTAACCATTTTTAGACCAAAGTATAAACAAATATAAATCATCTTATCATGGAATTTCAGTTTTACTGAACAAAGAATATGTATTAAAAAGGAACAATCCACTATTGGCTTCCATAAAGTATTTTATGCCAATAATAATAAAACAAGACAATCGCAGAGTATGATTCAGAAACATTTCAGTGCCATAAACAATTTTTGAAAAGCACTTTGTTGTAAAACTACTAAAGCCATGGGACTAAGTGTCAGGAATAGGAATGATCCCCAAGGTAAAACCTAAACTAACAGGATTAAGCCCTACAGCGATCCTTAGAATGGGCGATAAAAAAACAAAACTGTAATAGGACTGAATTAGAGAGTAACCATAAACATGCCAGAGGTCAGGGATACAGAGAAACACAAAGCGAGAGAACAAATCAAAGGTCAGGATTCCAGAAATCAGTGGAGTCAATATTCAGATCTCTGTCAGCAACAGCCATTAACAAGGAGTATAGAGCATGCACAGCAAGAACCACAACAGAGCACTGAGAAAAAGGGGTGTAGGTAGGCCCCGACTGGCCATCGGGCACTTGCCCGGTGGGCCGCGGTCAGTCTTGGCCCGGTCACGCTTTGAGTCTGTGCTGTGCTTCGGCCCAGAATGCTTTCCAATGGGGGTCGAGGTGCAGTAAACATCCGGCCCTGCAGCATCATCGGGGGGCCTCTCCTGAGGCCTCAAAGCTGCACAGACATAAAGCTGTAGCAATCTTTGAAGATCGCCAAGGCTGATGCTTTGGGATGCTGTGCAGCAGAATTCCAAGCTCGATGTCTTGTACAGCATCCCAATAAAGTTCCACCATCCTGTCAAATGCCCTGCCCACCTCACCGAGTCCAGCGCATGGCTCTACAGCTTGCTGCATTTCAACTCTGACCTCCTACTGAGAGACAAGCTGCAAATACAGGGCTTCGGCTCCCAGTCCTTCAGTGTGCTGTCCTGTTTGTCCCCATCATCACATGGTGACGCCCTCCTGATGTTAGTGTGTGTGTGTGTGTGTGTGTACATGTAATAAACAGCAGAGGATTTATTCCTCTGTAGTATCCTGTGTAAGTCAGCAGGTCCAGGCACAGCAGATGAGGTGTGAGGAGGGAGGGGGGGGGCAAAAAGAGGCAACCTAAAAAAATGGCATGGAAGGGCTTATACAATGGGGGTTCAGACACAGTGGGGGTTGGAAAATAGTTGTAAACACTGGGGCTGGAAAACTGGGGCAGGCACAGAGGGACTAGAAAATGTGGACACAGGAAGGCTGAAAAAAAAGACATAGAATACTGTATATACTGTATGTGGTGTGTGTGGCAGAGAGTATATGCTGTATGTGGGTTTTGTGTGTGTGGCAGAGTATATGCTGTATGTGGTGTTTGTGAGAGTATACACTGGGTGCGTGGTAAGGTGTACGTGGTTGTTAGGGTGGTCAGTTGGGTGTGGGTGTGTGTTTAAGTGTATAGGGTGAATGGTTGTGGGTGTGTGTAGGCCCTCCTACAGGCATATATGTGTAATATTGGTGTCTAGGCGTTAGTAGGCTTACGAATGTGTATATAATGTATGCGCACCTTTAGGAATACAATGGTTGTGTAGTGTAGGCTTATGTTCAGGGATTTGAGTAAAGAGGTCTAAATCGAGGTGGTGTATAAATATATTGGTAATAACAACACAAAATAGAACAAACAGATACCAAAACGCGTTTCTCCCATTCATGGGCTTCATCGGTTGGAAATAATAACAAAATAGTGGAAAATACCCCCGTAAGAGGTCATATTTATACCTTGGAATCAAATTTAAGTTAAAACACGCCGGCATCTGTGTGTTTCTGGGCGTGTCAATGACGCAAGTAGACAAGTGATGTCATCGCGTCAATTCTGTTGCCTTACAGTGAAAGCAAAATTGTTCACTTCCGCGTTCCATCATGTGAAAACTTTCGCTTTCACCATAAGGCAAGAGAATTGACGCAATGACATCAATATTTTTTTATTTTTTTCCAACTGATGAAGCCTATGAATGGGTGAAATGCGTTTTGGTATCTGTTTGTTCTATTTTGTGTTGTTATTACCAATAAAAACTCCCTTTTTATGCCAATTGGGCTGTTTTTTATGGTGACTACACTTCAATCCTGGGTAATATCCCAAGCACGGAATTCCACGGAATTTACCATCTTATACAGATTCAGACCAGGTAATACCACCCTGGTCTCCAAGGATTGCTGTATTGTTTTGGGCTAGTGGGAGAGCCATATAAGACACCCACAGTCACCACCATCGAGCTTGGCTCAGCTATGAAAAGTGTGAGTGTGACCATTCATTCTTTACATTGTATGTGTGCCTATTGGACTTCACTATTGTGTCAATCCATTTTTTATTTCCTAGAGCGTATATGGATGTATAACACTACACACAACATTTGTGTAATGTGTACGTCTTCAAATATCCATTGTATGTAAGAAGTTTATTTTTCTATGGCATGTGAACGCTGGGCACCTAATTTTTCAATTTGGGTCTGATATATTTGTGTTTGTGTGTACTGGGAGACAAAAGTGGGCTCCTCACTTTAAAATGCCCGGGCTTATTTTTTTCCTCAGTCCGGGTCTGGGTGTAGGCTATTTAAAGATAATGAGTCTGACATAATCATTGTGAGCCGCTGGCTGCTCCATGTGGCTGAGGTGTCACTCAAAATAATGCAGAGAGGAGTTTGTATAAATCACAAAATGGAAAGCCGTGACCTGCATCCTAACAGAGGTCAGTTGAAGGAAAAATGGCTCATGGTAGCTAGCTGGTGTCAATCTGACTGTAAGAGGAGGAGAAAGTGTCGCGTGGTTTACATTCAGTGCCGCCAAAGTGACGCGAGGTTGTGCAGGAGGCAAGACGGTGCTGAGGCCCAGCAACAGGATGTGAGAAATCAGTATGGTCAGTAGCCCTGACACTAAAATACAATACAGAAAAAAATAGGTTTCTAAAATTAGGCGTTTAACCCCTTCACCACCAACTGGTTTTCCATAAAATCACAGGCAGAAACCAATAATTTTTTTGAAAACTACTTTTAGGTATGCACACTACAAAAAGGTATCTAAGATCCATACATTACATTTTTACATTCAGTAAGTCCTGTTTCACAGCCAGAGTACTCCTTCTGCTGTCAAAGAAGTGCTACAAGAGTAAATCAGTTGTATCTCTCTGGGTTTGTTTGGGGGTTTTTTTTAACGAAAAACAGAACTCAAAGCTGCTAAAACTGTTTCAGCACAATAGCTGAAATGTCTGATGTGCTGAAACTGTAACAGCAAATTCTGGAGCTCATTTGCAAATTAAATTACCTTTGCAAATTATGAAAATCCCTTGCATTGCTCAAGGATATGGCCAGATTGAGTTATCTAGATCTCAGGCACCTGCAGGTGCTTTTGATGAGCGAGGTGGCTCAAGCATAGTAGAGGAGGGCTTAATATATAGAAGATTATATTTGCCTTGTTTATGTACAACATACCAGTTACAAATAAGTCTGTATAAATTTAACAACGTTAAAATAACACAAACTCCTAGAAACAAGCAAACATCCTATCATTGTTCAGGTGGGTAGGAGAAGAGTAAATAGCAGATGTGATTAACAGTGCAAAGAAAGGGTCTGTGATAAAGGCATTCCTATACAGGTCTATTCACTAAAAGTTGAAACTCAGGAGAAGAGAACAATCTAGACCAAATAGCCGATTTGGAAAGTGAGATAATGGGAGAATATTTCTGGTTTGGCTATTGACTGGATTTTTCACTTCTCCAGTCAATTCTCCTAGTTTTCACCTTTATTGAATAGACCCGATAAGGTTTACAGTGACAACAGGTTTTCAAGGATGAAATGGAGAAACCAACTCAGTGTCATGCCCCATGACTGCCACCATCCTGAAACCCCCCCGGTGGTAAACTTCATAGAAACATAGAAAATGTCAGCAGATAAGAACCTTTCGGCCCATCTAGTCTGCCCAATTACATGGATACTTTACCTGGATTTATCTTTTGTTTAGGATAGCCTTATGCCTATCCCATGCCTGCTTAAATTCAATCACTGTTTTGGCTTCTACCACTTCAACTGGAAGGTTGTTCCATGTATCCACCACCCTCTCAGTAAAATAATGCTTCCTGATGTTACTTTTAAACCTTTGCCCCTCTAATCTAAGACTATGTCCTCTTGTTTTGCTACTTTGTTTCCGTTTAAATATACTCCCTTCCTCTACCTTGTGGATTCCCTTTACGTATTTAAATGTTTCTATCATATCTCCTCTGTCTCGTCTTTTTTCCAAGCTGTACATGTTAAGATCATTAAGCCTTTCCTGGTAACTTTTCTCCTTCAAGCCGTACACCATTTTAGTAGCCCTTCTCTGAACTCTAAGATGTCTATATCCTTCTGGAGATACGGTCTCCAGTACTGCACACAGTACTCCAAGTGAGGTCTCACCAGTGCTCTGTACAGTGGCATGAGCACTTCCCTTTTCCTACTGCTAATACCTCTCCCTACACAACCAAGCATTCTGCCAGCATTTCCTGCTGCTCTATTACATTGACTACTTACCCTTAGATCCTCTGAAATAATAATCCCTAAATCCCTTTCCTCAGATGTTGAGGTTAGGACTGTATCAAATATTCTATATTCAGCCCTTGGGTTTTTACGTCCCAGGTGCATTATCTTGCACTTATCCACATTAAAACTCAATTGCCACAGCTCCAACCATTTTTTTAGTTTACCTAAATCATTTGTCATTTGGCTGATCCCTCCAGGAACGTCAACCCTGTTGCAAATCTTTGTGTCATCAGCAAAAAGACATACTTTACCATTAATACCTTCTGCAATATCACTAATAAAAATATTAAAGAGAATGGGTCCAAGTACTGACCCCTGAGATACCCCACTGGTAACTTCAGGTTCTGCTCCTGCCCTGTAACCTGAATCCAGCAACCAGCAATGTAAGAGTTAAACACCAATACACCTGTGACTCACAAAATAAAAGGTTCTGCCCCACACTCACACATTGCTGGTTCATTACAGCTTATGCTCACGAAGAGTGAACACCGTTGCTTTCTACTGCTGATCTGCTACCTGTTCCTGATCCCCCATATCTGGCTCCTGCAACCATATCCACAATTCCCATCATCCTTCTGCAATCAACCTTGGTTAGTCACCATCTCCATCCACCCTCCTCTAACCATATCATCTGTTTATCTGTGCAGACCACTGCACGCTGGGCTCATATTCCCCTCAACCCTGGTGCCACCCTGGTACCAACCCCAACCCTGACACTCAGAGATTCAAAGATTTTTTTTATTATTGTAACTCTTCATTTTCCAGTTGTCATTCTTAATCTTTTAACTTCTTTATTCTCTCTTTCTATACAATTTTATATTAAAACCAGAACCCATGGGTCATAGTTTATTGCATATAAATTTAATGATTAAAAAAACATTTAAATATAGAAAACCATATAATCTATATCTAATCTATAATTTAGTATATCCTAAAGACAATCTGTTGACCTTTTCCAAAAGTGGACAAGGAAAGCATTACAAACATACAAAATATACATGGCAGTTGATGAATTAGGTAGCACCATTAAAAAAATAATTAAATAAGTGACCCACTTACCTGTAGAGAAATAAACATCTTAACCTGGAATAAAGCACATGCTACCTTACACAGGCTCTATTGTTGCAGAAGAAATGCTATAAAAGGTATATCTTGATTAGTGTAAAATAAAACAGACATAATGCTCCTGTATTGGCATCAATATCCTAATTACATTACTATTTTATATCTCCCAAAATTAAAAATAAATGGGTTTTTGGGTCAGCAAAAATATATAAAGTCAATCATTCTTAAGAGCAGGTGTCAATGCAGGGTTGGAATACCCGAGGTGGAACTAAATAAGTGTAACCAATGAGCTTTCAATAAAAATCATGTTTAAATGTTGATCTGGAATGTCACTTTATAAGCTCCTGAATTATCATGAAGTCATTTTCAAGTGCACAGTTACATTACACAGTGTTACGTTCCAAAAGTAGCTGAACCTCATTGTACAGAAATTGCTGGTGTAACCGAATGACCAGAGGTTGATTAAATCCAAAGCACTTTACGAAAACAGAAAGGCAAAAGGCTGGTTCAAATGACTCTCAAGTAGGAATGTGCAGTGGAGAATCAACACAGAAGTCAATCTCTAGTGGGGGGTTTGGATCCTTGATTTGATTTTGGGACCCAGTTGCCACCATGGCTTCTACTGAACTCAGTATTAAGAATCACTTAATTGGCTGCCTACCATGGTCATGTGACATGCTGCAGCTTACAGAAAACAGCAGCATGTCACATCCAGACCAGCAGCAAGGGAGCTCTGCTCTAGATATACAGTGTTATTCAAAGAGATCCGAAAAGTCCTCGCACGCTCGGTGACTTTTCGTTCCCCGCACTTTGGGGCGATTCACCGATTCCTAGTTCGCCGACCCTGCTGTGTATTCAGCAAGCACTGCAGGGCCCCCGTAGTGCAGGGAATACTCGCCGCCAACCCGCAGAACACTCGGCGAACACTCGCCGAAAACCTGCAGAAACCGCCGCGAAAACTAAGCCGAACATGCTGGAAAAATCTCAGCAGCCGGTGATCACAGCGCAGAGCAGCCGCCGGAAAAAGCCAACTAGCAGACGAATGAGGTGAAAAAAAAACAAAAAAATAAAAATAAACTGTTTGCTTGAAAGTTTGAAATTTGAAACACTGTTTACAAAAAAACTACTGAAGAAAAATGTCTGGAATTTACATATAAGATCCAATGAATGATAATAAAAATGTCTGTTACAGAAAAATGAAAGAACGATTTAAAAAAAAAATAAAAATCCCAAAAATGCCTAAAAGATCCTAAAAAAAAATATCTATAAATACAATACTTTTTACTGCAGAATAAAATTATAAACGGTTTATTAGATATTGGATTAAAACTGGAATATTTTTAACATTGAAGCCTATGGGATTCGTCTGAATAAACCTGACGAATGAAACCACCGAACGGCAGGGCACTTCACTGACATTCCTCAGCTGTTCGGTGTTCTCTGTTTAGATGAACCATTGCTTTTCTATGAGAGATTTCACTGCCCTCGAACAGGCACCATGCGTGCAGGCAATTCGCCAAAATTTGGCGAATTGCCTGCTCTCTGAATAGCCGAATGGCCCCAAAATGTCCCCGTTCGCTGAAATTCAGTGTCCGGTTTCATTTTGAGGCCAGATCAGCTCTCTCTGAATAACCCTGATAAGGTGATTTGAAATAAACTAAAATGTTAAAATGGGAGGATGAATGTGGGGTCAGGAGAGCTTAATGTTCAACCTTGTGTCAAATCATGGCAGTTTTCACATCCTATAATATCTAAAAAAAAAAAAATGGTGCAACAACGCTGAATAGAGAATAACCATATGTTACCCCTTTTGCTGAAGAGTCACGGTGGTAATGTTACATGTTTTTGCCGTTGTTTGTGTCTGCCACCTGCCTTTATTGAATTTTTCTCCTCTGGATAGACGACGTTCACGGTATTTTCAAGAACTCTTATTTTCGATCGTTACGATAGTAAACATCAGCTACTGTATTTGTGAATTACCCCTTTTATTTCATTTATTTTTTTAAATAAAAGTTTTAAATATAAAACTACAATGACCAGGTCATTTGTTACAAAACCGTTTAAACGATAACTGTTTGTAGTTCGCATGGAGATAGGTTTTATTTACAATTTTAATTAAGCTGACTACAAGCCAAAAACATTTTAACAATGTTTATATTGATCACACATTACTGGGGTAGTTTGCTCGCTCATTTACTTTTAAAAGGAATGCAGGATATTTTACAAAGCTCTATAGAATTCTGAAGATAACACAAACAGAACTTTTAACCTTAACATATGTCATTGACTTTTCTCTCTAAAGAAATCACATTTCTTTTAAAAGACAATATCACCTGATAAAAGGCATAGCTTGTAAAAGATTTTTTCGGACTGCAGTATTCTCACTTGATCCCTTTGTGCCGTACTTGACCTGCTCTGAACTCCATCATATAGTCCAGATCAATGTGACCATACACTTAGCTAAGGATTAGATTCCATTATGCACCTACTGTTGTCATAGTTTCTCACTATTCGGATTTTAAAAGAGTAAATTGCATCTGCATTCACAGTGTTACAGAATGGACACAGCAGCATCATCTTACACAAAAGCCACACTGAATATCAGAGGGCATTGTTCAGCTATGCATTACTTAAACTAAGCCCAGTTTAGAAGGAGTCTGGTAATAGAATAGATTAAATAACCAATTTTCCTTTTCCATTTCAATGACTTTCAGTATATCTGAAAACTGTCTGCAGTTATTTGTCTGTTGTATTAGAGCCATTAAAAGGTGTACATATATTTCAGTTTGATTTTCAGGTTTCAGGTTACGTAGTGTTGATATTTTTATAAAATGAATGAACTGTGAGATGTAGAGAATGTGCCCAAGATGAACAAACAGGTTATACGATAGAAGATCAACAACAATATTCAGATAAAAATTAAATCATATTAAAAATGTTATTCATACTTTAACAGAAAGTATAAGGAGGTAAATCGTATGCCCAGCATCAGATTTTCCTGTAGCATTTTGTCTGCAAGACACAATGCAAATAGAAGTCTCTGCTTTGGTTCTAAAATAAAATCCAGCACAATACAGTTACAAGTATTTATAAAGCACCAACAAGTTATGTAGCGCTGTACAATGGGTGAGACTGAAAAACAAAACTATATGCAAGTTCCACAAAGAGTACAGTAGGAGGGAGGACCCTGCGCGAGAGATTACAATCTTAGAGGAGAGGGGGAACACATTAGGGGAGGGTAGATAGCTGGGTATGGGAAGTAACGGGTGCATGGGGACTGTGTGTGAAGATGGGACAAGAAATGCACACGGGGGATTATGGAGTGAGCCGATAGGCTTCTCTAAAGTAATGCATTTTCAGAGACTTCTTGAAGGACTTGAGGGATGGGTAGAATATAATGATGCAGGAGAGGGAGTTCTATAAAAAAGGGGCAGCTCTGGAGAAATCCTGAAGGCGAGAGTTGGGGGTGCGGGTACAAGGCGATAACATCAAATTGTTGGCAGAGCGAAGTGGTCGGGATGGGATATACCTGCTAATAAGGGAGGAAATGTAGGCAGGGGTGCAGTTATGGAGAGCCTTGTGCATGAGCATCATTACTTTGAATTCTAAAGGAAACAGGGAGCCAGTGTAGAGATTGGCAAAAAGTTGAGGTGTGAGAGGACCGGGATGTGGGGTAGATGAGCCTGGCACAAGCATTCATTACAGACTGCAGAAGGAGAATCTGGAATCTCTTAAGGCCAGTGAGAAGGAGGTTACAGTAGTCAAGGCGGGAGATAATGAGACCTTGGTGAGCATTTTAGTAGAGACCAGATTAAGAAAGGGACAGACGCGTGAATTATTTTTTTTTGGTGAAAGAAGCAAGATTTGGCAAGTGACTGAATGTGAGGAGTGACTGAGCGATCAGAGTCGAACAGGAGACGGAGGCAACGAGCCTGTGAGGTAGATGTAATGGTGGCAGCATTCACCTGACGGAAAATGGGTGCAGTAATGTCAGCTTTAGAGGGAGAAAAGACTAGAAATTCATCTTTAGGAAACAGGAAGTCATCCAGTTGGAGACAGCTGATAGGCAGGCAGTAACAAAAAAACACAGCCACTATTCTATGCTCATCCTGCTTGACCTCTTGGCTGCTTTTGACACTGTCGATCACCCCCTCCTTCTACAGACTCTCAGCTCTCTTGGTCTCTGTGACTCTGCACTCGCTTGGGTTGACTCCTATCTATCCAACAGGTCCTTCTCTGTGTCCTTTGCTGGTAACTCCTCCTCTTCATTGCCTTTATCTGTTGGTGTTCCTCAAGGCTCTGTCCTAGGTCCTCTGCTTTTTTCTATCTACACCTCCTCCCTGGGCTACATCATTAATAGCTTTGGGTTCAACTACCACCTCTATGCTGATGATACTCAGATCTACCTCTTGTGACAGATCTCTGTACCCAACAGGGTCACATCTGCAAATGCCGCTTCCTCGCAGGACCCCCCCGTGTTCTACCCAGCGAGACTGCCTTGCCTTCCTCCAGTCCTTAGTTTAAGACTGGGACCCATAGAGCCTGCTAGCATCCCCCAGAAATAAGGAAACGCTGTAGATCTGTGGTCTTTCAGGGTTAGAATGAATTGCTTTAATCAGAGGCACATTTATACAGTCAAACATAGGTCATTTACATACACAAAATCAAAACATCTTCCAGTGGGACCTAATTATACTGACACATAATTGCACAAACATTCACCTCTTGGAATGATAAATCTAATTCCATAAGGTCAGTTACAGTAAACATTACTTAACATTTCTAACAAGGCTGGACAAACAGAAAACTAATTACATTACCTACAGACAGTTTACAAACTTTTCAGATAGCAGGTAAACAAAGACTAGACAATGCATTCCTGCATAATCACAGATCACACATTCTGCACACAAGAGGGCAATGAAAATAATAATGAAAGTCAGGCCTGCACCCCAAACCCATCTCCATGCCCACACACCAAGTCTAAAGTAACGTACGTCACACCTCTCTACCCCTGATCTCTCTCACCACCTAAAGATTAACATGTCTAAAACTGAGCTGCTACTAATTCCTCCTCCTAATACCTCCCCGCCTCCTGACTTTTCTATCACAGTGGAGGGTATCCCTATCGCCCCATAAAACCAGGTTCGCTGTCTGAGTTACTATTGACTCTGCTCTTTCCTTCATCCCCCACATCCAGTCTATTTCCTCCTCCTGCCACTACCAAGTACGCAATATTTCCAGAATTCAACCATTTCTTACCGCTGACGCCACAAAACAACTCATCCACGCCCTTGCAATCCCCTGACTCGACAATTGTAATAATCTCTTATCTGGCCTCCTTCTCTCCCGCCTCTCCCCCCCTACAATCCATTCTAAATGCCTCTGCCAGGCTCATCCACCTCACCCACCGCTCTGTCTCTGCCACTCCCCTCTGCGAATCCCTTCACTGACTCCCCATCCACTGCATAATTAAATTAAAAATCCTTGCCCTGACCAATAAAGCTCTCACTAACTCAGCTCCCCACTACCTGTCCTCACTAATCACCAAATACACCCCAGCCCGCTCCCTAAGGTCAAACAGTGACCTGCGTCTAGCTTTTCCCTGCATCACATCTTCCCATGATAGACTACAGGATTTCTCACACGCAGCCCCCATTGTCTGGA
The DNA here is from genome assembly GCA_009667805.1 of Leptobrachium leishanense. NCBI lineage: Eukaryota > Metazoa > Chordata > Amphibia > Anura > Megophryidae > Leptobrachium > Leptobrachium leishanense. Next base: position 120,672,122 of record CM019067.1, on the reverse strand, counting down.
ACGCTCTCCCTTGTATGGTCAGACTTTCCCCTAGTTTCCCTTCCTTCAAACGCTCCCTTAAAACATTTCTATTTAGGGAAGCCTAGCACCCGACTCACTAACGCAGCCAGTCCATCACTCTCACCTAGCAGTCCTCTCCTCCTGTTTCCAACCCCAACCCATCTAGATTGTGAGTTCATACGGGAATAGGGCCCTCATCTCCTCCTGTACTGGTTTGTAAAATGTTATTCAATGTATTGTAACCCTGTCTATACTTTGCCCATTGTACAGCGCTGCAGAATATGCTTATGCTTTATAAATAAAGAGTAATAATAAAAATAATAACATGGTCCAAACACAAGAGGAGGGAGATAGGGAGAAGAGAGGTAGATTTGGATGTCATCACCATACAGGTGATGGATCACCTCAATAACAAAGGTAAAAGCAGGTTAACAGGATGTATAGAAAAAGATTAAATAGGAGTATTTACAGCCACTAGAGAAAGAGTAGGAGAAGCCTTGGGAATGTAAAAGGCTGTCCTAGCTAAAATACACAGACTTAATCAGGTGTACATAGTAGACTGGTCCTTGAGATGGCCAGTCCAGATACACAAAGAATTATCAAAAACAAGCTATGATCTGGGGCAGGAGAAGCACACACAAACTAGGTCACAAGCCAAGGTCCAGGGTTGGAGAAGAATAAAGGACAGATAAGACAAGCGGAGATCAAAGGATCAATGACAACCATGTAAGGGCCCACAGACACCAATAAGGGAGAGACCATTACAAGCCTAACCTCCCCCCCCCAGATATTCAATTCTACAGCAATGGATTCACGAGGAAATTTAGAGCCTAGACTTAAGATGCAAGATATTTTGTTCATTAAGGATTGCCTGACTGGAATGCTTAAAGGTGTGTATTCGTTTCGTAACGAATCTCCATTCGTCCGAAATCTTGGTAATTCATATTTTGGAAGCAATTAGTTTCATCCAAATTTAAATGAAAACGCAACAGTATATAATGAAATTTGTTCACTACTGTTTCACAAGAGAACCATTGATTGAATGATTCCCTCTATGCACACTGCAGCAAGATGGTAATTTAACAATAGCTTACCTTTTAACCCTCATGGTTTGTTTTTGTTTTTTTGAGAAAGGATTTTACCAGGTAGGATACATTGAGATTTCTCTTGTTTTCAAGTATGTCCTGGGTGGCGAGTATGTACCGTTAGGGGTCTTGCCCAAGGACACTTACTGGAGAGGTGCTCTTGCTGGGATCAAACCCATGTCTCCACAGGCTCTCTCCCCGCAGAGCAGTGATGTTACCTTTACTCCACCCAGCCGGTACATGTTTAATCCTAATCTAACAGCAATTGAGCAGGATTTATGTTTTTTTTTGTGATCCTAAACTTCAAAATCGATCCCAAATTACAAATGAAACTATGAAAACGAATCTGTTTTGTTTTACTGTTTCACAAAGCACCCCATCCCTGTCAAATGACTGTGGTGCTGAATCTGTTGTATTCACCGCCACAGGCCAATAGACAGCTCAATATTTAACCCTAGCTTGCCTTTTAACGCTCATGTTTAACCTTAATCTAACAGTAATCGAGCAGGATTTGATTAGTTTTTTTTTTTACTGATCCTAAAATTCGAATCAAATCAAAATTACGCATAGAAATTATGAAAACAAATTAGTATTCAAACAAATTGTTTTGGATGAAATGATTTTCAAACAAAACTAAACAAATTTAAGCTGTGCACACCTCTAATGCTCACTTAGTGAGTAGACAAATGCAAAGGTGGTTATAAAATCTTGGTCCCAATTTATAGATACGCTCAAAGATATACAAAAGACCCATATACAGAATACCTCCAGTTTATGACTTGGTATCTAGTTCTACAACTCTGTAGTGCGTCAAACCTTTTTCACCCTACCGTAACGCAGTCAGAGGGACCTCATAAGCAAGGAACAAGTGCCAGAATGTTGGAACACTTCTCTGTCTTAAGAAGTTGGGGGTGGAGGATTTTCTGTTCACATGCAGATCTATTTATTTCATATTGATAGTTTGCTCTTGCCTCCTGTAAAGGAGGTGGGAAGATGATGGTCAATTCTGTTTGACTTAAACCATCGAAAAAAAAATGTTTAATCTAAAAATATTCCATACTACTATTTTTTTAAATTATTTTATTTATTAGTGATCTTCTACGGACATAAACAGATTAATAAAGAAAAAACACCAATAGACCCCCCCCAGCCGATCCCATCTCTACATTTCTGTGGTTTGTTTGTTTAACGAGTCTTTTTCCTGTTGTTAAAATGAATCTTTATGAGAAATTATTGCACAGTCACATTTTGATTGCATACACAAGCGCAATGATAAATGGCTGCTTATAACAGCTTATTGAATAAAAGCATTATACCAGGAAACATGATGTGAATCATAGCTCATTTTGGCAGGGAGACTGATACAGGCATCAGTTTTATAGGTTTTAATAGTATACATTTATTTTGTTAGCTGTTCTGAATTTTAACCAATCTACACTTAAAACCTGGACTGTTTAGTTACCAAACAATTGCACACAGGTTATAAAAATGATTAGAAATGTTGATGTTACTTTGGCTGTTGCACTTGGAAAGAAAAAAATCATAGTCATTATAAGGTAAAAGAATGACAAGCCCTGAAAATGAAAAACTGCAATCATTTACACTACATACACGCATCAGGTCAAGAAGAATATGACGAGTTGGCTGCCAAGATAGGCATACATTAATGTACATGTGTTCCAGAAATGTAGCCAACATGTAATACAAATAATAGAAAGAGTAATAGAATACATGAAAAAATGTGACCTAGACATTTGAAACGCAGAATATGTAAATATGGAGCTGCCAGTTTCACTTGTAAAAATACAGTTTTTGATGTAGCTTTCACGGATGAGGTTTAGCGAGTTTAATATTCACTTTATTTACCTTATTTTAACTTTGCAAGCTAGTGAAACGGGACAAGGAGAGCATGGAGAGTATTTAAAAGGAATATGCAGAATAATGCAGAAAACCTTGCATAGGAGAATTACATGGTATAGTGTGTAAAAGGATACACTAAGCAATACAGCATGATTTAATGAAATTAATTTGCCCAAATTGCATAAAAATAAAACCAATCCTCCAGGCCGCCCCATAGTGTCGGGTATTAATTCGATAACATCTAGGATTTCCGAATACATTGATCTATTACTACAGCCCCTAGTGATAGAGACCCGTGCCTACCTCAAAGATACCATGTCAGTATTATGTCTTCTAGAAAAAATTGAATGGAAAGACAACTATATTATGGCAACATGCGATGTCAACTCCCTATACACTATAATTCCTCACAATGTCGGATGTGAAGCAATGGAGGCTTTCCTTACAGACTCAGGAAAATTTGAGACCAATCAGATTAAATTTATAATTAATTGAGGGCATACGACTAATACTTACCCATAATTATTTTTGGTATAATGGGGCTTTTTATCTTCAGAAGAACGGCACGGCCATGGGGACGAGGTTCGCCCCCAGTTATGCCAATCTATTTATGGCCTATTGGGAGAACCAAGTGGTCTGGAGTGGGCATGACTGGGGGCGTAGCCTCGTCCTATACCGTAGGTATATAGATGATATTCTGATTGTATGGGAAGGCAGCTACATTGATCTGCAGTCATTCATCGATCACTTAAATGTCAACTCAGTAGGCATTAAGTTAGAATCCACTATTGATCCAGTTACAGTGGATTTTCTTGATCTCACTCTATACATAGAAAATGGAAAGGTCTGCACCAAAACTCACTTTAAGGATGTCCATGTGAACGGATATATCGACAAAAGAAGCGATCATTATCCACCTTGGCTTAACGGTATACCCAAAGGACAGATGGTGAGGGTCCGTCGAAATTGCTCCGATGTTGGTCAGTACCAGTTGCAATCTCAAAAACTGATCCACGAATTTGCGACTAAAGGGTACCATAAGCGAACCCTTGAAACTATCAAGGAAGATGTATTACAAACAAAGAGATCAACTCTTTTGAATAACAAACAACGAGAAAATACTCAAGAAAATGCTGTATCCTTTATTTTAGATTACAACGTACACAACAGAGAGATTAAGAAATCGATAGAGAAACACTGGTCTATTTTGAAGAGAGATCCTATCCTTAATTCAATACTGTCGGATAAACCATCCATCATCTACAGAGGTGGAAGAAGTTCAGGACGTCAGCTAGTAAAAAACCATATTATTGAGAAGAAAGCCACACTTGGGAATCCATTCGGAATACCGGCTGGTTTCTACGGATGTGGCCAATGCATTGCATGCAGAAAAACTTTGAATAAAAGGAGAACGATTCGTGAATTCGTTTCACCCAGAACGAATTCCGTCTATAAAATCCAACAGCTTATTACCTGTCACTCCAAGTATGTGGTTTATCTACTAAAATGTCCATGCGGTAAAAACTATAGGCCAAACGTCAAGACCTCTGTATGTCCGTATAAATGAGCATTTGTGCAATATAATGAGAGGTTATGAAAAACACAGTGTGTCTCTTCACTTTCGAGACACACATGGTTGTAATGTAAAAGATACACAGTTTTTTGCAATAGAGGCTGTTAAATGTAATTGGAGGGGTGAGGATTTGACCAGAAAATTGATTATGACGGAGATGAGGTGGATTTACACACTAGACACCCTTATTCCAGGTGGCTTAAATGCCGATTTTGAAATAAATCATTTTCTGAAATAATTCCATCATACACCCCTTACAATAGGCCTATGGCACCCCTTTTGCATTACATACACCTTCAGTCTCTCTTTCTCCATTCTATTGTTCTTTTCGGTTTTGGGCATATAGAATATGCTAAGAATGTGGCCAATATAATATGCTTCTGAATAGAGGTTAGCGATGTATTTGAAAATATTGTCGCAATAAATCGGAGGAATCATCTATACCGGACACTCAGATGATGGAACGCAAGCGGAAGTACCTTGGATGGAACGCATGCGGAAGTGATTTGGAACGCATGTGGACGGGCTTGATGTGGAACGCACGCCATAACGCTGCGGCAGTGATTTATGGAGGGTATAAATTGTGGAGGCAGAATTATGGGTGTTTATTACGATTGAAGACGCTTACAGATTCGGTAAGGGAAACGCGTCTCGTTGACACCCCATTTCTTTTATGTATTTTAATATGTTTTAAATTAAAAGCCTTTTTTTCCCACTTCCCATTTTTCCACGCCTATGTATATACGATTTATGCCCTTAAACTTCTTGTCATCGCTTCACTATCCATAACATTGTGATCCATCTGCCCTCTACTGGAGTACATGAACTTATCCAGCTAGAGGCTAAGACCCCCTGCGAAGTGGTCTACTGCTGTTTTACAGAACCACCTATATAGGAGGTTCTTAATTATGTGAGTACCTGTCTATGGATAACTACATGCCACTTTTCCTGTAAGCGGGATTACGCTATATCACCTTTCTTTCGAGGTCTTTTTCGATGTTTTGTACATTGTGGAACATCCGATTGGAGTGAACAGCGCAACAGGAATCCCTACTACCAGCGGGTGGAGTCCCCCATAGAGACTCAACTGCGTACCACATTGAGCTATTCAGCTCTATACTTGTGAGTTTTTTCTCCTTCTAAATTCTTCTGCACAACGCATCCGATATTGCCCAATTTGTTTTTTCTTTTTTCTTTTCCACTCGGTACTCTTATCGTGTGACCTGAGAACATCTTGGACTATCTTCAAAAAGAGGCTTTTTCTTGGAGATTTTTTGAGATCCCATACTCAAAAAGGACTAACTTTATTTGCGCTCCCGAATACATTGTGGTATTTTTGTTTATTAATGAAATGGGGCATAAGAATATGTGGATGCTGTCTTTCTGGTTAGGTCTCCCTGAAACATCTAATCTGGCACAGGAAGACAGTTGAGCTTCCTCCTCATAAGTCTTGGATACATGTGAATGAGCTTAGCAATACCAAAAAATTAAATGAGGCATACAACAAAATAGGGGCATGAAACAGGTATAATGAAATGAGAGATTACGGGCACTATTACATTCTTCGCGCACAAATGTGCGCGTGCGCAAAAATGCATTAATGCGAGGGGAAAACCCTTGGTGCTGAACGTCAAATTACGACGTTCACGCATACGATGCTCGTTAATGTCTAACGCGAGTGACCCTGCACGAACACTGCGCAAACGCAAGTTCATGCGCGCATCCCATACTTAACATTGTGAGCGCAAATGCGTTCGTGTGCTGGTATGCGGATGGTATTACAATCGATGCGCAACTTTTTACGAACAACGTTTGCGCTCATAATTTTAATGTCTTTGAAAAGCTGGTGGTAACTGCAAATCTGATATTTTTTTGACGGATGAAAAAATGCGCTCGAATCGTAATACCTGCATTAAATTAAGCGCGTTAACGTTTAACGCTGCGCGCAAAAAAAATTGCGCTGCGTGTATGAATTTGCGCGTTGAATGTAATAGGGGCATGAAGTAGCCAGAATTAATTTGGACAAGAGATTGGGTATAAATACTACAAGGGAATGAAGTTGGTGTACAAAATGTGTCAATAAAATGAAAGAAGGGTTTGAAATAGGGGCAGAGAATGAAAGTGGAATGCGACAATGCAGGTATAATGAAATTGGGCATTCACTGACAGTGGGTATAATGAAATGAGGGCATAAAATATAATGGGGAGGATTGTGAATGGAATCGTTGCCTGTGTCTATATCAGGGCTCAAAATTTCAGGTCCTGAGCTACTAGCCTGGTCTTCTATGTTACTCGCTATCAGTTAACCTACCTAACCCAGTCCCATACTGAACATTTTCCTTGCAGGGATAGTCACTGCTCTATGTAAAACATATATGGCACTGAAGGGGTGTTTGTTTCAGTAAATCCCGTTATCCACTGAATCCATTCAGTGGATGACGGGTATTATACAGAGGGGGTCTGTATTAGAGACCCTCTCTGATTCCGATTAACCTGTCACCATCCAGAACGGATGGTGATCATTTAAACATTACAGATAGCCCTGCAGGGCTTTTCATATGGTCCAGGGCTCTCTGCATCACTCAGCTCTGGATGTAAGGCAGTGCAAGGGCTCCTGTGCCTGCCTGTGTGTGTGTGGTGAGGTGCAGGGGGTGTGGAATGAGACCATTCTATGCCTTATAAACCCTTACGCTGAACGTGTGATGCCGGCTAGCGATGCTGGTGTTACATTATTTTCTATGGCAGAACTAATATATGGAGGGTGCAGGGCAGCATGCAGCCAATGTATACAGCCAGGGCCAGACCATGACATTGTGTTGCCTGGGTCCAAAGATGATATGCTGCTGCCCCCCCAAAACTATTCCCACAATACACACCCATGCTTATCACAGAGCTCCACACCAATAAAACTCACAGTAATACTGTGTAATAATATGTGACATGAGGGCTGCATTTATATATGGGGGCTGTGGTTACATATGGGGACTGTATGAATTTGTGGGTGCTGTGAGGATATGGTTGATTTGGGGACCAAGAAGGGCTGTATAGAAGATGTGTTAAGGAGGCTGTGTCCCCACTGTAGAGTCACAGGGTTATTCAGAGAGTGGTGAAAAGCAGGAGAATTACTGGAGAACTGAAAATTCTAGGTCAAAATAGCCAATTCTGAAAGTGAGAGAAATTGGAGAATTTTTCTGGTTTGGCTATTTTAACCTAGAATTTTCACTTCTCCAGTCATTCTCCTGCTTTTCACCGCTCTCTGAATAACCCTGTCAGTGTGTGGATGCATTTGTGATTTGTGCACTGTTTAAAATGGCAAGGAGAGCCAGGAAGGAGTTAACTGCAAAATTTAGAGGAGCTGATTACTTCCCATGCATTCCTCCCCTGAGCCCCCCCCCCTGCAGTGTCCACTCACCTCAGCTGTGATCAGGGAATGTGACAGGAGTTTGTGGCTCTACAGATAGTGGCAGAAAGTCCTCTCCACTTGGAGCAGTGACAGAGGGGCCAGTGGACCAGACAGCTCTGTGATTTCCTGCCTAGTTTCTGTTTAAGTGAAATCACCTGATCACAGCTGAGGTGAGGGAGCACTACATTGCAAACAATGGGCTGCACACATCTTTACATTTAACTCCTTCCTGGCTCCCACTGCCAATTTAAACAGCACACATCACACAAAATAAAGGGCAATAAAGTATTATTTTCTGGGGTTTATATTAAGAAAATCTGTTTCTTGTTTGGCAAATAAAGTAATTTTCCCCTTCTTCCGAGGGGGGGGTGTCAGGTGATCATACCTCAGGTGGAGATGGTTTCTTGCACAGGCACTTTCCAACATGCTGCCTTGAGGAGGCACCATTGCCTGTTGTTCTTGCCTTCCATCCAGATTCCACTCTGTGAGGGTGTGACCTGCCCCTGCCTGACACGCTGTACAACTGCCGCGGAGTACAGGAAGTGATCAGATGTCACATGGTCTCTGTTGTGACAGGATCATGGAGGACCCGCATGAGGCAGAGGTAGAGACAGTATTTATTTTCAAAGCCTGAAAGGAAGGGATATGAATCCCTCCTCCAGCAGACAATGACTAGCCGGCAGGTAAAAAGCCCTGATTAGTGCTGGTGTCAGCATGGAGCCGACACTAGCACCTGAAAGGGATTACAGACCAATTTTCACTCGCCTCCTGCAAAATTCTACTCGCAAATTGCGAGAGGGCGAGTGGAAATTTTAACCCCTGGTCTATATCATGTTATTGACAGGAAATATGGTTTGCGTGTGGAACTAGCGAAAACGTCACAGGTATCCTTTCCCGTCTATGTGGGAATATAGAACTCTCCTCAAAAAAGTTAAATGGTGTCGGGAGCTTAGATAGTAAAACTTTATAGAACAGAATGTCTATGACACAAGTGGTCTTGGGATAAAACAAAATCAGCATAAAAGAAAAACCATGACTGAGGCAGTTGGAAGCAATTATCCAGAAAAATTGTACATTTACTATAATCTGCTCACTGAAATTTAGATTGATTAAAGTAAAACTGCTGCCTCAGCAAAATGAATTATTATATTCAATTCCCATGCCAAAAATATGAACTTAATATTTAAAAAAAATAGATCATAAAGTCCTGCCAAACACATTTGGTCTCCTTTAGCCATTACCTAAAACATAAGTTAGTTGCATGGTCATAAATTTTTTTATATTTTATATATATTCACCAATTTTCTTTTTTAAAAAGATGACATTTTCAAGTACGGTATATGTGGAATAATTTGTTCTGTTTGCACAGTTTTATACTGGAAAAGAAAAAAACACTTCCAGGTGCACCTTACTAAAATTTCCACTTTTTTAAAACCAAAAATGGCCAATGTGCAAACATCTAATGAATTAATATTTAAACAAAACAGTGGTTATATTATAATGATAAATGTGTATAACTTAAAGAATACTTATAGTTCAGTGGTGTTTCTTTTTTTTCCCTCTCTCAGCATGGGGTCCTGAGATGTAGCTGTTCGGTATCCCAAGAAAAAAGGAGGGGAGGGTATTTCTCCACTTGATGTACAAAAAGGCAGCAAGGTGGCAGATAATTCAATTAGAATGCATTTATTAATCAATAAATAGGTAGACCTTCAACTATAAAATCAATTGTTAAAGTACTAATTAAGTAGGATCAACAAAAACGCGCTTTCACCAATAGGCTTCATCAGTTATCCTTTCTGAATGATCAGTCTGTGCAAGAAGTGCAAAAAGTCCAAAAATACTTTTTATACTGCTTAAACCAGTTTTATACTGCTTAACCCATCAAATTATGAAAATATATGGATTTAAATGAATACTAAAATTCATACAAACTCTACTAATGTATTTAACTTCTTAAAATATATTATGATGCATAACTTTTTTAAAAAAAAAAATCTAACTTTCTTTGCCAAGCAGGACCGTTCTTAAAAGGGCACTCTACACACCCCAACCACTTTAGCTCATTAAGGCTAGGGACAGATGAGCGCATTTTCTGCGGCCACCGTCAAAATGTACGTCGATGCGTGCGCACAGCATTTTTTCACGGAATACGCTTAAGTGGTCAGACGATGCGCAATTCTGGACGTATTTCATGACGATGGGGTGAAAAGTTTGAACGTTATGTTGGCCGCACACATAAGCAGCGTCTGACATCTCCTAATCACGCAAACACACGCTGCTATGCGGCCGCAGCGCACTCTGTACGTCAGTACCAGCGGTTTAACGTTCTCGAAAAAATGCGTTCATTTTCCACTTGCGTTGTGGCAGCGCCGGACTTTTGTGCGACCGTACTTCGTATATTGGCTGTCATTGCCCGTCATCTGCTTGCTAGTGCGGCCGTGGATTATGTGCCGCCAGAACGCGCGTTCGCACTGCCTCAGTCTGACCCTAGCCTAAAGAAGTCAGGCTTCGTGGCATGCCCCCTTCCCCCATGTCCCCAGCCCCATTAGCCAATATTTCTGTGTGAAGCAAAGGAGTTTTCTCCACCCACACAACGGTCATTCGGCAGATTGGATCTGAATACCCCGGCTGTCGAGTACCATCTACGGGCTAGCAATATCTTCATCCTCTCTCACAAAGCTCATAGGGCGAGCTTTCTAGGAGATGGTAGCAGAGGATAGCGTAGCACCAATACATCCCTTAGCACAAATGATATGGAACTTATATACAAGTGTACGCACATTCCGTGCAATATGCAATTCGTGTAGTGTATGCTGCACAAATTACATACACTGTGCAAAATTCATAAGAAGCTGCAGGGAATTTTTCCTTTTGGAAGCCCTGAGGTGCAGGGGAGCCAGCACCGAGGGAAAAAAGGTGAGTGGGGGGGGGGGGGGGTTAGAAAAAATACATAATGAAGCTAGGGGTAACAATGTGTGAGCATCAAATTAATGCATCTTGTCCATGTGTAGTGTTTCTGGTGTAATAACCTGTGGACTAGATAAATTGCCAAGAAGTATTCATTGATGCCTAGAGAAGACATTCTTGAATGTAGAAAAGCTAAGAAATTTGCAACTTAGACAGCCCCCACCCTGGAACTTTACACAGCAACAACAATTACATCACTCCGAACATTGTACATGTCATTGATTATATCATGAACAAAGGCAGCACAAGTGAAATCACATATGCATTAAACTGTCACGGTGGCCCATGTCTGGGGAAATGTTGCGCCTGAGCCCCATGTCTGGGGAAATGTTGCACCTGAGCCCCATGTCTGGGTAAATGTTGCACCTGAGCCCCATGTCTGGGGAAATGTTGCACCTGAGCCCCATGTCTGGGGAAATGTTGCACCTGAGCCCCATGTCTGGGGAAATGTTGCACCTGAGCCCCATGTCTGGGGAAATGTTGCACCTGAGCCCCATGTCTGGGGAAATGTTGCACCTGAGCCCCATGTCTGGGGAAATGTTGCACCTGAGCCCCATGTCCGGGGAAATGTTGCGGCCGTCACAGCAGCCGATATCCAGAAAGCCTTATTCCAGGGTACTGTGTACTACAGGACAGAGAATGGTGCTGCCCGCGAATCAGATGCAACATGCAGGAAGTGAAGGAGAACCAGGCTGGAAGATGGTTGCCACCATAAGCCAGGCAGCCATCTTGTTCAGAATATTGGTTCACCAAGTAAATAGAATAGATTTCATTTAGAAGAGAAGAGCTGAGCTCACGTAGAATTTAAGGAATGCGTGGTAGATTAGAAAAGCTAACAAGAAATCCAGGCAGGATCCGGCCAGCTCTTGGCATAGAGAGACAGAAAGATTTATGAATGAAGCAAGGTCAGTGCGATGTGCCAAGGAATAAAGAAAAACATAGAAGACCAGGCCCCAGGCCACCTGAATAAACATAGCCGATAGGGAGGGAGGCACTGCCCGGAGAAAGACAGCACAAACAAATCACAGACTGTCAAACTAACGAGAAGTGTATCAATTTATAGTTATATGTGGAATGTTCTTTGTGTTCGAATTAATGATGGGAGGTATTAACCCACGTGGGGTAGAATAGAGTGTCATAGGGAGGTGGGCTAATGGGGATGTACCTAATTATGTATTTGGGGCATAAAACCTCATGTCTCTGTGTAATCGGGGCTCACTCTAAGCGATTCAATCCTGTGTGAGCACTTGTGTGACGACACAATAAACTCTTGCCTTTCCTGAAGAGACTCGTGTTTGGACAATCCTTGCTTGTGTCTGGTCCGGCGCCGTTAATGAAGTGAACCTGTCTGACTCCGGCTACATTTTCTGGGGTCTCGATAGCCGGGATAACGGGCCTTTTGCCAAGACACAGGCAACGGCTGCTGAACACAGTGCGGCGCTTGACTGCAGCAGTGCCAGAATCCCGATGGTTGGGGGCGCCCGTTGAAGGTGAGCTGACATCTGCAGGCGCCAAGCAGGATTTCCTGTACAGTGGACCTCATCTCGTCCCAAACAGACCCCCCTGACCCGGGAAAACTGGGACACCAACGAGTCTGAGGAAACAGCAAGCAGCGCCGGCGATAGGTAACGTGTCTTCTATGTTTTGTATGTCTAAAGGAAATACCGGTATCTAAGGGAAACGTCCGACTGCGATAGACGGATAAGAGGATGCGATGGCCACCATCCTATTGGCATATCTTTCCCGCCGCTGGTAGCGCTGACATTGCTAAGGAGCCAGAGTGGCTAGCGGGCGTCTGGATTCGGGGAATTGAATGCCAATCAAAGGGTAGTTCTGTATGAGAGGGAGAAAGTAGCTGCGTGGAGTTGCATAGTTCAGTGTTTGTAAATAGAGCTTCACCACGTGGGTAAACGGGAAAGGAGGAGGATTTTTCTGTGACTGGGCTGAGAGCCTGAGTCAGTGCCTAGTGTGTACGTCGTATAGTGACAAGGGCTTATAGTGAAGCCAACGATAGCTGCAGAGATAGTGGTGCTGAGTGGGTAGATTATCCATAAAGCAGATTGGAATTGCAGACGGAAGTGTAGACAAGGAACGGGGTGCACATAGCCACAAGCAGTCAAGAGTTAGAGTTCAAATTACGGGGTATAAGGAGCCACTAAGGAGGGAATACGTCCTCGGCTAATGGAAAGAGTTGAAGTGATATATGTTCTATATTATGCTGAAAGTATCTGATACGGAATGTGTTGTGAATGAATTGACTTGAGTGCTGTGAGTGAACGTGCGCCTACTCGCTCCGCGAGGAAGCAAATTCGAGAGTGGACCCTGGAACGTACGGTTTCGGCTCAGGCGACTGCAGTCGGCTACTGAAGGGGGAAGCGTATGTGGATGCGGATAAATTGTTGACTGAAGTATCAGACTGTAGATTTTAACTGTTATTGAAATAAGATAATTGTATCAAAAAAGTATTGTTTTCAAGAGTGACAATGGGTAACAGGTCATCTAAGCCCAGAAGGTAAAGGAGGGTAAGATGCCCCTAGAATATATGGTGCGGAATTTCGAAGCATTATATAAAAACGTATGATTATGGTGTAGAATTGACAAAAGAGAAATTAAAAGTAATGTGTACAGTTGTGTGGCCGTTATTAGTCCCAGGATGGCCAGAGCAGGGGTCAATGGACCCGGAGTTAGTACAGAAGGTACATTCCCAAGTTACAGAGCAGTATGGACATCCTGAACAATACCCGTATATAGATATATAGAGATATTGTATTAAAAACCAGAGTTATTTTATAATGATAGCGGGGAGGAATAAGAAACAGGACCCCAAAATAAGGGAGATAGAGAGGCTCCACCAGAAAAGATTGAGATGCCCGATGGGAGCATATATAAATTAATTAATATTTCACGGAGTGAGATAGTTGCGGTGCTGTATAGTTTATGTGTGGTTCAGACTGATTTTGTCCGATTGTGTTTTTAATTGATCATTAAACTGTTCAATTAAAAGTTGAGATTGAGCGTCGTCCCTGGTGTAATAGGCCCCCTCCTTTTTCTGACAGACTGTTTGCAAGAGAGAGGGGAGAGGGAGGGAGCAGTTTGTTTTTCTTTGCTCTCTGAAAGGTGGAAAAAAATAACCCTTTGTGTACTTGTGCAGCGTACTATGTTTAGCTAATTTTAGTGTGTGTTACAATAGAATATTTGTCTGAAGTCGGTTGAGTGCAAGATATATGTTTATATTTTGTGTTGATATTATTAAAAAGGAGTCCTGTTTTTTTTTATATTATTGCATATAAATAATAATAGGTATGTAATGGTATACAATATTGCCTACTAAAATATAAAAATTTATTAACAAACTAAATTGAAATATATGAAACGGTTAGAAAAATTAATTCGAGAAATAATTAAAGTAATTTTTTCTTTACTGTTTTTACAAGGTATGTTTTTGTTTGATTTTTGATGGAATGATTTATTTTATTGTTTTTTTGATGTAGTATTAAGAGTCTGTTTTGGGCTATGGGAAAATTTCTGAGAATATTATTTATATAATGTGTATATGTATATGCCCGAATGTCCCATCCAGCTCCTGGGGCGGGATATTTTTTGCAAATTGCAAGCCCAAATTATGTTTTTTTTTTTTTTTTCCCGGGGGTCACGTTCAATTAAACCTGCCGGAGAGTGGCAGTTTTGTTCGGTAGTATAATCCAGCCAGCCCGCACAACCCCCAATCTGTGAAAATCGCAGTAGTTATGCCGAGGGAAGAAGAATGGCGCACGGCACCTACTCTGTCTGCCACGCTGGATCCGCACGCACTACTCCTTGGAATTCCTGAGGTGGGGGGCGGAGGACAACCCGCCCAGATTAGTTGAATTAAAGTCCGGCGCAATACCGGTAGCTCTAAGACATATTATATCCCAAAGAAAGCCAAGCAGAATATACAAATATATTTGCAGAGATTTAAAGACTACAGTATATTGAAATTCTGCGTGTCACCGTGGAACACACCATTGTTCCAGCAAGACAACTTTTTTATTTTGTTTTATTTTTTTTTTATTTTTTTTATTTCTCAGTGGGAGGTATCTACAATGGATGCGCGCTCAGCCAGGACCTTTTGTCCTTCCACGCTACAGCATGTTGATTAATTACACTAGTTTCCCCCACAGAAAAAGACTGTTTATCTGTCACAAAAGTTTTGCTATATCTGCTAAGCCACGCAGGTTACGGAGTGTCTAAAAAAAAAAAAAAAAAAAAAAGCACAAATATGTAAACAGAGTGTAAAATACCTGGGATTCCAGTTAACAGGTACCAAACGTGCACTGGGGGCAGAAAGGAAAGAAGCAATGTGCCGCATACCCCAACTAAAGACCAGGAGACAAGTCCGTGAATTCTGGGAGCTGCAGGCTTCTGCGCCTGTGGGATCCAACTTCGCAAAAATTGCCCAGCCGCTTCATCAAGCAACCAAGGTGTCAGGGTCGGGGGAGTGGGAAGCAGGAACCAGGTGTAGAAGCTATAACGCAGTACAGAGTAGGGGATATCCAGAAGAGGAGTCAAGACTTTCCAGGTTTGGTACACAACAAGGATATATTAGCATTCGTTAGCAGGTATACAACTCTTAAGAGAAGCGACGCTGTGGCAATGATAGTGTGCAAGGACTGGGTATATATAGGCAGTTGGGGTAGTCACGCCCCTCTGAGCGGTGATGATTCGTTTCCCTATTGGGTCCCATCTGGGAGGTAGGCTCTCCCTGGGGGCGAGCCCAGGCCCTGTCTATCAAGGGCTCAGCCACGCCCCCCAACCTGTAAAAGGGAGCCTCCAGACCCAGACGCTGGTTCGGGCCACGCCCCCTCAAACCGCACGGTGAGGAGTCAGGCACCGTGGTTCTCTGGGGCTCCAAATTGGCGCCATGACAGGCCCCACCGGCCGCTCGGATCAGGCGCGGTCCGCCCAACGCCGGAGGAGGCAACCCCCGTGATCGGGGCAGCGCCACTGCGACCACCGCAGGTGAGGGTCCAGGCCGCGAGGCGGCACCAGGTGGGTCCCGGGGTCGCCGAGATCCCGCTTTGGGGCATGACAGAACCCCCCCCCGAAGGAGCGCCCCCCGGGAGCGACCAGGGCCCGGTCTGCGCGGTGCAAGCGATGAAACGCCCGGAGGAGAGCAGGTGCATGCACGTGCTGAACCGGTTCCAAGACCGCTCCTCAGGGCCATACCCTTTCCAATGCACATAATATTGGAGTCCGCCCCTATGCAGACGGGAATCAAGAATCCGGCCAATCTCATATTCCAGGGAATCCGACACCACAGAGGGAGGAGGAGGAGCAGGGGAGCGGTTGATAAAAGGATCGGGATGATATGACTTAAAAAGGGAGACATGGAAAACGGGGTGTATCTTGTATGAGTCCGGCAGTTGAAGACGAAAGGCAACAGAGTTGATCCTCTTAAGGATACGAAACGGACCCACGAACTTGGGACCCAGTTTTTTGGATGGACAGGGCAACCGAAGATTTTTTGTGGAGAGGAGGACCATGTCTCCGATTTGAAAATCTGGTGCAGGTCGTCGTCGTTTATCCGCAGCTTTTTTGTACGTCTCTTGAGCAGCTTGTAGGGTAGTCGCGGCTAAGCGGAATCCTTGCTTGAGATTGAGAAGGCGATTGGTTGCTTCAGGCACAGTGGTGGTTATAGGGATATTGGGAATGGCAGTAGGATGGAATCCGTAGTTTACGTAGAACGGAGAGGAGTTTATGGAAGAGTGTTTACGAGAGTTGTATGAGAATTCTGCTGAGGGCAGGAGGTCGAGCCAGTCATCCTGGAGGAAGGAAGTGTAACAACGTAGGTGCTGTTCAAGAATTTGGTTGACTCGTTCCGTTTGTCCATTTGTCTGTGGGTGAAATGATGAAGAGAGGTTTCGCTGTATTCGTAATAAGGAACAAAAGGCTTTCCAGAACTTAGACGTGAATTGAGTTCCCCTGTCTGTTGTTATAGTATCGGGAATTCCATGGAGACGGAAGATATGGGTAAAAAATAAGGAGGCTGTTTCTCCGGCAGTCGGTAATTTTTTACTAGGAATGAAGTGTGCCATTTTAGTCAATCTATCGACAACCACCATGATTGTGTTGAAACCTTTGGACGGAGGCAGGTCTACAATGAAGTCCATGGTTAGTTGTGTCCATGGTCGGTTTGGGACTGGTAGGGGGCAGAGTAAACCCGCAGTCTTGGTAAGATTGACTTTTGTTCTGAGACATGTAGGGCATGATTGGACGTATTGTTTGACACTGAGCTCTACAGAGGGCCACCAAAACTGTCGAAGAACAAGATCCAAGGTGGTTCGTATGCCTGGGTGTCCAGCCTGTGGAGAATCATGACATGTATGTAAGACGTCGAAGCGAGCTTCTTCTGGTACGAAGACACGGTCCTTGGTAATATGAAGGCCTTCAGGATTTACTTCCAAAGAAGTGGTTGCGGTTAGAGTGCGAATCTTGTCATATACGGGGTGGATGATGCCAAGGAAACATTTTGAAGGTAGTATTGATGAGGGGGTAGAAGGAATACTACATGAGTGATGGATGCGAGAAAGGGCGTCAGCCTTACCATTTTTCTGACCCGGTCTGTAGGTGACATGAAAAATAAAACGAGCAAAAAAGAGAGCCCAGCGGGCCTGTCTTGGTTTGAGGCGTTTGGCAGAACGCAGATACTCGAGGTTTTTATGGTCTGTATAGACAGTGATCGGGTGTGAGGCACCCTCCAGTAGGTGACGCCATTCTTCAAGCCCTCTTTTGATAGCTAACAACTCGCGGTCGCCTATGTCGTAGTTGATTTCAGCCGGATTGAGTTTTTTCGAACAATATGCCACTGGGTGAAGAAGACCATCGGCCGCACGTTGGGAAAGGATCGCCCCAGTGGCTATTTCGGAGGCGTCCACCTCCAAGAAATAGGGTGTTTGAGGGTCAGGCATGGAGAGGATAGGAGTGGTAGAAAAACGGATACGGAGAGTGTTAAATGCCACTTGAGCCTCTGGAGTCCATTTGAAGGGTATTCCGGTCTTGGTAAGAATGGTTAATGGGTGTACTATCTTAGAGAAATTCTTTATAAACCTCCGGTAAAAATTGGCAAACCCTAGGAATCGTTGGACTGCCTTTCGGGTGTCCGGAATGGGCCAGGACAGGATGGCCTCTACTTTTTTAGGATCCATCTCGATCTTTCCTGGAGAAAGCACAAATCCGAGAAAATCCACCTTCGTAGTTTCAAATATGCATTTCTCAAGTTTGGCATATAGTTTGTTGTCACGGAGTCGTTGAAGAACGATACGCATATGGGAGCGGTGGTCTTCGAGGGATGAAGAAAAAATAAGGATGTCGTCGAGATAGGTGACAACGAAACAATCAAGGAGGTCTCTGAAAACGTCATTTATAAAATGTTGGAAGGTGGCCGGTGCGTTACACAGCCCGTAGGGCATGACTGTATATTCAAAGTGGCCGTAACGTGATCGGAATGCGGTTTTCCACTCGTCGTCCTGTTTCATCCTGACGAGATTGTAGGCTCCGCGTAAATCCAGCTTAGAATATATTTTGGCACCCTTCAGTCTCTCCAACAGTTCTGGAATGAGAGGTAAGGGGTATCGGTTTTTTACCGTTATCTTATTAAGGTCTCGGTAGTCCACGCATGGCCTTAACCCTCCATCCTTTTTATCTACAAAAAAGATGCCAGCTCCTGCCGGAGAGGTAGAGGGGCGAATGAATCCTTTTTCAAGGTTTTCTTTTATATATTCTTTTAATACAGTCAGCTCTGGTTCTGACAGGGGGTAGATACGGCCATAGGGAATGGCGGTCCCAGGAAGAAGATCTATAGGACAGTCATAGGGACGTCTTGGTGGTAGTGTCTCGGCTTTTTGTTTATCGAACACATCGTGGAACTCATGGTATGCCTTGGGAAGACAGACATTAGTCTGCGTCATATCTTTGTCAAGTATGGACATTACAGTGTGTGTTCTCTGGAGACACGTTTGCTTACAACGAGGAGACAGAAACGACACAGATGCGGACGACCAGTGTACGTAAGGGTCGTGTAGTTTAAGCCAGGGAAGGCCGAGTATGACCGGGTACAGAGGTGAAGAAACAATGTCAAAGCATAATGTCTCAGAATGCTTAGAACCTATGGTGACTTGTAACGGTATGGTTTCGTGTGTTATGGGTCCAGACTGCAAATGAGAGCCATCTACTAGTTGAACGCACACAGGAAAGGTTTTATTGTGAAGGGGAATAGACAAAAGTGAAGATAAGTTTTCATCCAGAAAGCACCCACTAGCTCCTGAGTCCACCATGGCTTGTAGCGGGATCGTCTTCTGTTGCCACTGTAATAAGATGGGGAGCAGTAAGAGAGGGGAGGGATTCTTGGATGTATGTATGGCATGTATGACATGAGGAATGGGCTTACCCCTTCTTGAAACATTTCTGATAGGACAATTACGAACTTGATGGCTGGCTTCAGCACAATAGAGGCATAGGCGGAGTTGGCGACGGCGGTCTACTTCAGCTCTGGGTAGACGTCCGTTAACCAGGCCGATCTGCATGGGTTCAACCGAGGAACCTGGAGTAGGCACCGGGACCAATGCTGTGGAAGCAGAAGGTTGTTCAGACAGGTTAGAGAAGGGTCTAGGTATCCAAGGGAGTGTAGCTCCTCTTTCCTGACGTCTCTCTCTCATTCTGCGATCCACCAGAATACAGAAATCGATTAGGGCCTCCATATTAGGTGGTATGCCGACTCTAGCCAACTCATCTTTGAGGTGGTCCGCCAATCCTAAGCGGAATTGATCTAATAGTGCCGTGTCGTTCCATCCTGTTTGGTGAGAAAAGTGGCGAAATTCCGTGATGTACTCTTCGACGGGCCTACGACCTTGTTTAAGGGTTCTGATGACCGTTTGGGCTGTATCACGTTGGTGTGGGTCTCTATACATCGAGTCCAAAGCACGGGAAAATGAGGCCCAGGTATCTAGAGACGGATCATTCTGGCGAAGAAGAGTGTGTGCCCATCTTTTTGGTTCTCCACCGAGGAGTGAGATGACTGCTCTGACTCTTATGAAATCTGAGTTGTAGGTTCGAGGTTTTAGAGAGAACAAGACATGGCAATCTAGAACGAAAGTCTCGAACTTGGAACGATCCCCAAAGAAACGGTCAGGCAGGGGAACCTGAGGTTCTGGGGTGGCTTCAGCGATAGGTTGGGGTGCAACGAGTTCATCACCAGGATCGTAAGGAGGTGGGGGACCCATTGCATGGAATTGGTCTCGCAGTTGTTGTTGCTCTGCATGTAATTCTTGAATGGTTCTGGTGAGACCGGTAACTTGAAGGGTTAGGGCTTGTACCGCCTCGGTAACTTCTTCGGGTTCCATGGTATGGCCACAGCGTACTGTCAGGGTCGGGGGAGTGGGAAGCAGGAACCAGGTGTAGAAGCTATAACGCAGTACAGAGTAGGGGATATCCAGAAGAAGAGTCAAGACTTTCCAGGTTTGGTACACAACAAGGATATATTAGCATTCGTTAGCAGGTATACAACTCTTAAGAGAAGCGACGCTGTGGCAATGATAGTGTGCAAGGACTGGGTATATATAGGCAGTTGGGGTAGTCACGCCCCTCTGAGCGGTGATGATTCGTTTCCCTATTGGGTCCCATCTGGGAGGTAGGCTCTCCCTGGGGGCGAGCCCAGGCCCTGTCTATCAAGGGCTCAGCCACGCCCCCCAACCTGTAAAAGGGAGCCTCCAGACCCAGACGCTGGTTCGGGCCACGCCCCCTCAAACCGCACGGTGAGGAGTCAGGCACCGTGGTTCTCTGGGGCTCCAAATTGGCGCCATGACAGGCCCCACCGGCCGCTCGGATCAGGCGCGGTCCGCCCAACGCCGGAGGAGGCAACCCCCGTGATCGGGGCAGCGCCACTGCGACCACCGCAGGTGAGGGTCCAGGCCGCGAGGCGGCACCAGGTGGGTCCCGGGGTCGCCGAGATCCCGCTTTGGGGCATGACACAAGGAAAGAGAATTAGACCCCTTTCATTGGGAAGAAGAGCAAACCGCAGCGTTTCTGAAATTAAAGACTCTGCTGATGGAAGCTCCTGCGCTAGGTCTGCCAGATCATAGCAAGTTTTTCCAGCTGTTCGTACATGAATATAACCAAACAGCAACAGGAGTATTGGTCCAGACCTTTGGCTCGTGGCTGAGGCCTGTGGCCTACCTCTCCAAGCAACTCGACCCTGTGGTCTGCGGCCTACCCCCATGCCTGGAAGCAGTGGCTGCCACCGCAATGCTGATAGCAGAAGCAGACAAGCTGACCCTTGGACAAGTTTTTTATGTCAAGGTGCCCCATGCTGTCAAGGCTCTGCTGGATGTCAAAGGAGGTTACTGGTTTAGCAACAGCCGGATGACGAAGTACCAAGCCATGATGTGTGAAAATCCACGGGTTCATTTGGACCTCATCGCTACTTTAAACCCTGCTACTTTACTGCCTGACTGTGAAGAGGATCCAAATTATGAATGCCTCCAAGTCATGGAAGAAGTGTTCAGTAGCAGCCAGATTTGAAAGACGTACCCCTAGACAAATACGATCTACAGCTATATGGATGATGGGAAGGAAGTCTCCGGCTATGCAGTAGTCTCAACAGAAGAAGTTATCAAAGCAAAGCCACTGCCAGGCCATACATCGGCACAACTAGCTGAAATAACAGCTTTAACCAGAGCCCTTGAAATTTCTGAAGGCAAAAGAGTAAATATCTATATAGATTCCAAATACGCCTTTATGACAGTCTATGCACATGGCGCACTCTACAAAGAAAGAGGTCTACTCACGTCTTCAGGACAATAAATTAAATATGCTGCAGAAATCACGGCCCTCCTGGAAGCAGTGTGGAAACCAAGTGCTGTCAGCATCATGCACTGTCGTGGCCATCAAAAAGGCCGTGATGAAATTCCAAAAGGTAACAGACGCGCGGACCAGGCCGCAAAAGCAGCTGCGAAACCACCACCGCAAACAGAAGCTCAAGCTAAAGTATTGCTCTGCAAGCAAGAGCCTCAATCTTCCATGCCAAATTACGAGTTCTATATGAATTTAAAAAAAAAAAAAATTGAACCCCACGGGGAGTTCATTGAAATAATATTGAACAAATGGCAAGATGATTATGAACTGTTAGAACTCAATCATGATTATATCCAATGGCTTTTTCCAAAAAGGACACAAGGCCGGAATTTCTACTCTACTCCCCTAAACCCGCAAGAAACACGTCTAATGATCAACACCTCAGAAGTTCAGCAAAGACTACGCAGAGCTTACAAGATGATGCTGAAATTCTTCGGCGTAAAAATAGTGGGGGAGGAGGAAGACAAAGAAACAACTGAAGTTGAACGAGCAGAAAATTTCGCGTCACGATTTGAAAATTTGATAAATAATCCTCACAATAATCTACGAATCACACGGATACTGCACAGTCTGGGAGAATTGGGAGCAGAAGAATACCAAGTCCCACTGGTGAGGTTCTTCCTCAAGGAGATCCTTATCAAGAACAGACTGCCAAGAATGAAGAAAAGTGCAATGGACTTTTTCATACCAGCAGTAAGAGATTCACAAGACAGACAAGATTTATTGTTTTTCGCATGGCGATACTATTTCCCAAAAGAAGAATTCATCTGGGGAAATTATGGAGAATTGGCACGATACAAACCAAAACCAGTGGTAGCTGCACTTCTACCGGCGCCACTGAGCGAATGGACACCTGTGTACTCAGAGAAAGAAAAGAAGTGGCTGACAGAAGAACCCGGAGGATATGGAGAAGATGGATGGTTCCAGATGGAAAATGGACGAGTGGTCCTACCAGCAACACTGGCTCCTGAAATCATAAGAGCACTTCACGCAAGTACCCATGGAGGGAGAGAAATGATGGAGCAACAGTTGGAGCCACATTTCTACGTACCAGGATTGTCAGCAATCTGCAAAGCAACAGCTCAGCAGTGTGTAACATGTGCCAAGAACAACCCGAGAACAGGCCCCAAAGTTCGAGAAAAGTTGAAAGAATGAACCGTACCCTAAAGACTTTAATGTCCAAACTGTGCCAAGAGACGTCACTAGGCTGGTTGGACTTACTGCCGATAGTCCTTTTGCACATTAGGTGCAGACCAACCCCCCAATTGAAGCTATGTCCATACGAACTTATGTTTGGACAGCCAACCCCTCTGATTAATGGACTAAGGGGGGACCTTCGGACATTGGGAGAAATTAAACTAAATGATCAAGTAGTAATGCTGGGTAAATCAATGCAGAAGTTAAATATTTAGATGGGGGATAATATACCGTATTCTCTGTATCCTTCACTGTATAAGTATTGTCCGGGTGACTCAGTATGGGTAAAAGAGTGAAAAAATGATCCACTAGGTCCAAAATGGAGAGGTTTTTATTTTGTCCTGTTATCAACCCCTATAGCAGTAAAGGTTGCCGAGGTGGTCCCGTGGATACATCACTCCAGAGTAAAAGCAGCTGCCAGTCCTGAGCTAACATGGAAGGTCGTCGCCAACGAGACCAATCCGCTGAGGCTGAAGCTGACAAAGACCACAGTCACGAGCACCTAAATGATCCTAACCCTGATGATTCAGAGGATCAACAAGTGGGTGTTTTGATGGGCACAGGCCCTGACCACCTGCCAACGGGGGATAACCACAGGGTGCTTTTTAGGGGCCCGGCCCCCACCCTTGATCATCCAGAAATGTTTTTTATTTTTGAAATTCCGGTGGGGAGGGATTGGGTTTATGTGACTGTAAAAAGAATTGCCCAAGGAATTCTGACACTCGGGGCATTTGTGGTGCTGATTTTATATTTTGCTAATTTGATTTATGGACTCTCGCGTGGAGTATGCTCTAATTGTACGGGCAATGTGGGGAAAGTGGATATTTCCCATATCTGGAATAGTACGCACCCGGTGATGGAGAACCGTACCATGTGGAGACAAAAACGAGAGGCGCTATCTGGAACCAACCCAAGAGGACACTTACTTGTGCAATTCAAATATGACTATGCTAAAAAGTCTGGGCAAACTGTATGCTGGGTGTGTAGTAGACTGCACCCAGAGACAATTTATATACCATTTGCCTCTGTTCCAATGAATTTGAGTGTGTTTGTATCAGGGAAAAGGCAGAATCAGTCAGTCCCGGGTACCCTATAATAGGACCAGTGTATCCACCAGAATGGTGTTTTCAACTAGGACCAGATAAAGAAACAAATAACGAGGGTGGGTTATGTAACTCAAGTCAGTTCAACTGGACATCATATATTTATATATTTAAAGCAGGACAAAAGGCGATTTATTTATACATACGATGCAGGCAACTCACTAGAGACCAAGAGGCGGTGATTGGGAATGTGACCAATGGGAGGCAGGGTGCAGTGGATATGATGAGACGGCTGAGACACCTTGCGATAGAGATATCAAAGGGAACACTACATTCGTCACCATTTATAGTGACAGGAGGGTACCAGGTGTGCTGTGAAAGGGTGTGTTACACATGGGTACCACCAACAATAACGGGAATGTGTTATTTGGCTAAGCTGGTCCCAATCCAGAAACTAAGGGGGGAAGACACAAACACAGACACAGAACTACACCCTAGGTACCCACTGGTGTTTGAAAGACCGAAGAGAGAATTGTTTGCGAAGATGGATCGAATATGGACATGGTTGCCAGTATGGACTGGATAGGGAGGAGAGATGATGAGGAGATTGAATAGCTATGTCAATCTGATGGATGAGATTCTGAATAGGACCAGTATGGATATCCAGCTGTTGAATCTGGAAATGCGTGAGTTATGAAAGGTGCAAATGATATATGAAATGGCGCTTGAGCAGATCAGTGCGGCCTTGAATGGATTGTGTGAAATGACAATGCACTATGAATGTTGCACCTTCATCAGAAACACTACACAAGAAGTCCCAGACTATTACCAGGTAATTCAAGATCATTAGGAGAAGGTAGCACAGTTGCAGGGCACAGCCAGGAGGATTGCGGCCGAAGGCTGGAATCCGCTCCGGGGGTTTGGAGCAATGGGAGAATGGTTTGGTTCCATCTTGAGATTCATCTCAAAGGTTGGATCCATGATACTCATGATAGTGGTGATTTTGATCATAGGGATACTGATATACCGCATAGGGCTATGTATATGGCCACTATGCAAGTCAGCACTGACACCCACACAAACACAGAAGATACCATTGATAATTCCACAGGGAATGTTCCCAGTGAATGGGAAGCCCCCCCAGTATGCAGAGTTTCGGAATAGTGAAGTGTAATGGCTACAAGTGCCAGGAAAAAGATACTGACACTTGAGCCAAGGGGGAATGAAGGAGAACCAGGCTGGAAGATGGTTGCCACCATAAGCCAGGCAGCCATCTTGTTCAGAATATTGGTTCACCAAGTAAATAGAATAGATTTCATTTAGAAGAGAAGAGCTGAGCTCACGTAGAATTTAAGGAATGCGTGGTAGATTAGAAAAGCTAACAAGAAATCCAGGCAGGATCCGGCCAGCTCTTGGCATAGAGAGACAGAAAGATTTATGAATGAAGCAAGGTCAGTGCGATGTGCCAAGACATAAAGAAAACATAGAAGACCAGGCCCCAGGCCACCTGAATAAACATAGCCGATAGGGAGGGAGGCACTGCCCGGAGAAAGACAGCACAAACAAATCACAGACTGTCAAACTAACGAGAAGTGTATCAATTTATAGTTATATGTGGAATGTTCTTTGTGTTCGAATTAATGATGGGAGGTATTAACCCACGTGGGGTAGAATAGAGTGTCATAGGGAGGTGGGCTAATGGGGATGTACCTAATTATGTATTTGGGGCATAAAACCTCATGTCTCTGTGTAATCGGGGCTCACTCTAAGCGATTCAATCCTGTGTGAGCACTTGTGTGACGACACAATAAACTCTTGCCTTTCCTGAAGAGACTCGTGTTTGGACAATCCTTGCTTGTGTCTGGTCCGGCGCCGTTAATGAAGTGAACCTGTCTGACTCCGGCTACAGAAGGACAACCAATCGCAGCACATGACCAGCTATCCTATAGCAGAGCAGGGCGTCTCCTCTGAGCACCAATAGGAAGTGCTGTGGCTCTCGCGTGTTTCCTGTTACTCCTAGTGCCTTGTTGTTATTTCTTGATTCCTATTCTGACTGATTTCCTGGTTTATACGATCCCGGCTTGTCTCGACTTCCCTGTATTCTGGCGCCCTGATTTCTGGCATAGTATAAACGGACCTCTATTTTCTTAACCCCTGCCTATGTGTGTTTTGTTGGTTTGCCCTGCTTAACCCGGCCATTATTAAGGACCGGCTAGCTAGAGCATTGTGGGTTACTTTATTCCGCAGGTTGTTTTTCTTTGCATTCCACCACATTATTTGTGTTCATCATTCTCAGTATTACTGACCATAACCCGGCCATTTCTAAGGACCGGTTGGTCAGGGTCTGTTGGCTTACAGTCTGCAAGCGGGGTTACCCGATCCTGACATAAACAAAGCCATCATTCTCCAGAGCAGTGCTTCTCAAACCTTTCCACGGGACCTCCAACCAGGGCAGGTTTGCCAGATATCTGAAGCACAGCACAGGTGATATGATTTGCTGCTCAGTGATTGCAGGATTCAGTCTGCATTTCTCCAAGGTGATTTGCAAAATCTGGCCTGGTTGGGGAACCTGAGAAGAGGTTTGAGAAACACTACTCCAAAGCACAGGATATGTACATGGCACACGTTGAGTAGAACACATGAGAACACAATGATGCATGATCCATGCCAAGCCAAGTAGAGTCAAATACAAAAGTTTAAGTCATACAATGGCGCTAATAAATTTAAGTTTTTTTTAAAAAAGGTATTTTTTCCAGTCTCGCTACAAGATAATATATTAAAACCTTGAATAGGATTACTAGGTGTCACGTTTCCACATTGCAGCCAGGCCCCCTGGTGGGGAGATCGATCCTTTGCAGCCCTTGGGGGTTTACGGGTTAATTTAGTTCAGGCTCTCCACCCCTGGATTCTCTGACTGATTTGACCTGTAGTCACATGACCTGTTCTGCCTCAAATATGACCAGCAGTGCATCAGATCATTGCTCCAGGATAGGTCTATCTTACAGAGTGCCTACTCTTGTGATCTTGTCTATGCTATTTCTGTGTTTGACCATTGGCATGATTTCTGGATTATTCTCTTGTCTGCTCCCTGTCTCCTGTACCTTTGTATTCTGGTAACCTGTGTATGAATTTGGCTCATGCTTTCTGACTATTCTTTTGCCTGCTCCATGGAACCTATATTCAGATTTTCTGTGTATTGACTTTGGCTTGTATGACTTCTGGTTCCTGATTCCTGGTTAAGGCTGACATTCCTCTCTGGCGTCTAGACCTGGCTTTTCCTTGACGATTCTTGTATATTCCAGTTTATGTTCTGTAAATCTTGTTTCCTTGTCTTTGTATCTAGTCCAGCAGCATATTGCAGATTATATTAGAGGCCAGCTAAAGGACCTCTTTCTAGTTTAGGGCCTGTATTGCTGCTGGATATCTCTTATTGTGATTTCTTGCAAACTCCTGTTTATTGTGATGTTTATCGCTAGCCCTGTAATCTGTATTAGATAAGAAGGCCACTTTAAGGACTTTACCCCAGTGCAGGGCCCCCTCCTTTGTGCTGGGTTCTGCATTATGCAGCAAACCGCAAACCTGCCTAAAGGGCTTAATAACACACCGCATAAAGGGCCCTCCTTGGCATCTGCCTGGGGCGCTCGTGACACTAGGGTCAATTCATTACAAACATTGCTAGATGTAGAATACACATTTCCCAGGTTCTTCTCATCTTGAAAATGAGACATTCAGTAAGAATTTTTGCAACGACTGAGAGGTGGCAAAACCTGGCTCAACTACTTCAAGAGCCTGTACAAAGACATTCACAAAGAGGATCTAACTGTGGAACAGGAACACATCATCAGAAGACTACACGAACTGGAGGAAAAAAAAAATCAAGGATTTCCAAAACCCGTTAGATACACCCATTACACCCCAAGAAGTAGCAGAAAAAATTCAAGATCTGCGAAGTTAAAAAGCCAGCGGGATGGATGGACTTCTTCCAGAGATGATTAAACACTGCTCTCCAGAAGTACACGCCGCAATATGTAAAGTTTTCAACCTGGTCCTGAGCGTTGGATTCTACCCTCAAGTATGGAACCAAGGCCTCATAACACCCATCCATAAGAGTGGAGACCAGTACGATCCAGCCAACTACAGAGGGATATGTGTCCTTCACAGGACCGTCTTTAACGCGGGGCAAAAGGGGCAGTTGCCCCGGGCCCAGTCACTTGAGGGGCCCAAAGCAGCTGCCCCCTTGGGCCCGCGGCAACAACCGCCGCCGAAAACGACTTGTTGACTGTCCTCCTCAGCTCCGGTATGAAGCTCACTGCCGGCGCCGTCTGACTGTGTCACAGAGGGGCGGGGCTGGCAGCCGCTGCAGTGTGCGTGCCTTCTTTCCAGCAGACACAAGGCTGGGAACGGCACTCACACTGTTGGCGCCTCCCTCTTCACCACGTGGCTAAAGGTGGCTCGGGTAAGGTTTATGGTTGACGCACTGTGCTCTGTGCACATCAGCTCAGCTAAAGGTCAGTTCATTTCTGGGGCAGGCATGTACTGGGCTGGCCATCAGGGGGGGGGGCTGATGGATCAGTGGGCCGAGGTGCCATCCAAGCCTGGGTGGTGGACATGGAGGATTTCTGTGGTAAAAGGTACGAGCGCGACAGTAACTGGTCAGACCTGGTGACCTTTGGGGCAGATGGAGAGCTGCCTCCAGAACCAGCAGGTCTGCATCACCGACATCCTGCGGGATAAGGGCCTGGGAATCACCTGGACTGGGCCACGTCTCCCCAAGCAGCGGCTACAGAGAACGCAGAGAGAGTTAACCCCTCTGTGCCCAGTGCATGGGGACTGCCTCTCATAGAATGGTTGGGTATCATTCTATGAGAGGCAGTCCCCATGCACTGGGCACAGAGGGGTTAACTCTCTCTGCGTTCTCTGTAGCCGCTGCTTGGGGAGACGGGGCCCAGTCCAGGTGATTCCCAGGCCTCAAAGGGTTAACAAGCTAACGAGCGCAAGATGTGAGGAGCCTGCCCAGAACCTGATAGACGACACCAACGCTGCTGTAGTGCAGCACAAGCCACCCACCCTCTCTGCATGAAGGTGCAGCTCGTGAGTTCGCAGGCCTGCCCTGATTTCCTCCTACCTCCTGTGTCTATTATTTACACCAAACTCCGGTGTTACTCGCCTTCTTTGCTGAAAGCAGCTGTCTGGGGGATCATGGGAAATGTAGTCAGCAGCCCCAGAGCCGGTGTTTACAGCCCTGGGCTGGTGTCAGTGGGCCTGGAATCTTAGGAATCAGTTACCCTGTGTATTTATTTTGTGTGTTCTGTTTTACCACCTGTGCTGGGAGGCTGATTAACCCCTCAGTCTCTATGAAAGTGTGTCTTCTTTACAGCATCATTTCCTGATCTGTATGTCTAATCTGGTCGCCCCAGAGCCTTGTGAACTACATTTCCTTTTGATGCTTTTCTATTTAATCCTTAAATCCTATTTCTTAGTTTTTGGATTGCTGCTACCAGGTAGCCATCTGGCATCATGGGAGTTGTAGTTCTAAGGCTGGGGTCAGACTAATGCATTTTTAATGTGCGTTCTGGCGCACTTAATCACGGCCGCACTAGCAGCAAATGACGGGCAATGACGACCAATATACGAAGTACGGACGCACAAAAGTCTAGCTGCACAACGCAAGTGGAAAATGAACGCATTTTTTTTGAGAACGTAATACCGCTAGTACTGACGTACAGAGTGCGCTGCGTCCGCTAGCGGCGTGTGTGCGTGATTAGGAGACGTCAGACGCTGCTAATGTCCGGCCAACATAACGTCCAGACGCAAAAAGTGTTTTATTGACGATCCGTGCAAATGCGCATCGTATGACCGCTATCGTGTATTCCGTGAAAAAATACATCAATGTGTTTGGACGCACTTTTTGACGGTCGCTGCGAATAATGTGTTCGTTTGACCCTAGCCTTAACCTTATGGACTCTCCACAGGTCACGATAAACATACACAGAATGAAACACACTGACACAAGTTACACCGACAATAACATGGCAGTCCTTACTGTCCCATAGAAAGTATATTTTCTATAAAGGTGAAGGTGTAATGCTTTGATACTGAAGAATGTGTGGGTTTTGCATTTTTGACAACCTTAAACAAACTCTGTCATGATCACCTTTATTACAAATGCTTAGTGGGAAATCCCTCCTTATGCCCCTTTATGTCACAGCTGCTGATCTATGAGAGGAAGCGGCTGATGTGTCCCAGCTAATCCTGGTCCTCAGCACATCCAGCGCAGCGCTGCCCAGTGACAGACACAACAAAGTGTGATTATATGGAGAATGAAAGGAACATAGAAGCTCACTTCTGTGAGGTTACAATCTAAGCGGGGAAAATAGGAGCCTTCTCCAATTTAAGAGCTTACAATCTCTAATATTCATCCCCTTTCAAGAGGCACATAGTGAATTATCCAGGAGCACAAATCCTCAGACATGTGGAAGAGCCAGACAAGGAAACCTACTCTTTCACATGCATTGTGTGTGTGTGATCTGCATTCCATGTTGTATTCATGATAAAGAGCAGGAAAATTGATAACGAGTAATTATAGTAAAGCATAAAAAGTTTATTATGAAAAATCATAGCGCTCTCCTCTGAACTGGTACAGGGTCAGCAACCTTGGAACTACATCTCCCATGATGCTCAGCTACTCATTAGATTGGGTGAGTCTCATGGGAAATGTAGGCTCAAAACATCTGTAGAGCCAAGGTTGCTGACCCTGCACATGTATCACAGAGCTGCACAAGAATAAGACTCAGTCACATTAATATATACAGGGTTATTCAGAGAGCGGTGAAAAGCAGGAGAATGACTGGAGAATGAAAAATTCTAGGTCAAAATAGCCGATTTGGAAAGTGAGATGAAAGGGAGAATTTTTCTGGTTTGGCTATTTTGACCTAGAATTTTTCATTCTCCAGTTATTCTCCTGCTTTTCACCTCTCTCTGAATAACCCTGATAGTGTGTGTGTGTGAGTGTATTGCAGTGCTTCACCACAGCAATAAAACTCACAGTAATGTGCTGCGTGTGGGTCACAGTTTTTTGTTTTGTGATGTTGGGGGTGGAGAGCAAAATTATGCGGTTGGCGAGCTTTCGGGGGGGGCCCAAAAAAAAGTTTGCCCAGGGTCCAATCAATATTAAAGACGGGCCTGGTCCTTCAAGTAGTTGTTTTCACTCCTTTAAAGCAGAAATGATAGCCAGGAGTTCTCGGTTACCAATATCATAGTTAATTTCTTGTTAAAGAAGCCACAAGGTTTTAGTGGTTGGTCAGGGGATTCTATTTGGGAGAGAACATCTCCTACTCCTATCATCAACCTCTAAGATGTAAAGATTCTTAGGGTCAGGGTGGAGAAGCTAAATTTAGCTTCAAGAACTGAGGAAGAGACGTATACTCTCAAAAGCTTGTCTTTTAAATGTAACGTTAGTCCGATTAAAAAAGGTATCATTACGCACTGCTATACTCAGATTTTGGCATCTGGACTAACATGTCATATTATAATATATATATATATATACACGATCATCAATATTTGCACAAATTCCTACATTATATACACCTAACCATAGATTTAAGTCCTTGGCAGTCTAGTCGGTGCCACATCAAAGCAGTTTAACCCCTTCCAGACCGCTGACATACTATGTACGACCGATCGGGAAGTCTACCTTAGACTCGCGGACGTACATAGTGCGTCAGTCTCCTAACCTCCCTCCTGCCTGATATTTACCTCCCTCGCCAGGCTTCAGCTCCAGGCTAGAAGCCTGCCCCGCATTTTTAGGGGGCCCGGCAGGCATGATGACATCATCACGGTGCGTGATGATGTCATCGGCAGGCACCCACCAGCACCTGCAGAAAATAATCAGGAAGGGGAGGGGTAGGCTTCTTTGTAGCACTCTATCTCCTTAACCATTTAAGATAGAAACAAATTGCACCGCTGGAAAGGGGAGAGGGTCCCCTTTTCAGTGGTCTCATTAACCCCTATGTTGTCAGATCACGATTCTGTGCTGAATCGCAATTCAAACCCAGAGGTGGCTGACATCATGGATGTCAGCCAAGCCTCCGGGTCACCCCCCACCCACTGACATCCTCACCATATGTGTGAGGATATCAGTAGGACAGTTAGGAGGATCCTTTGGGAAAAAAATAAATTAAAAATAAATAAAATAATAAAAATATGTTTTTTTAATTTAAAGAACATTTTTTGGTCTGGAGGGGTTTAATTAAATAGGATTTGAGCATAAAACAGTCAGAATGAGCACAGCGCACAGAGGTGAATTGTTTAGCAGTGAAGGGGTTAAAAAGCAAAAACATGTAAAAATTGAGTATTTCTAATCTCAGGTTAAAATTTCAAAACTATTTAGCTGGGGTCTTTTTTGGTGGTTGTAGATTTTGGGGATTAAGGCTAGGGTCAGACGAGCGCATTCTGAGTGCACTGTGCGTTCGTGCACAACGGATGTACTTTCTGACTGACAAAAAGGTAGTGTAACGTGGGTCGGGGACCTGACCTGATAGAATGAGGGGGTGTGAGCCTAAGGAGCAGTGGAAATAGACAGAATACCAGAACTAGAAAACATATTTATTCTATAAACCATGAATTTAAACCCAGATTAGGGATCCAGAACAAAAACAATAAACAGAGTCTTTGAACTCACGGCAAGAAATATTAATACAAGGAAATCCAGATATAACAATGGAGGTCCAGAAATCAAGAACATAAAACAAAATAGGCAGAACTAAACATGGAATAAATGCAATACATAAACCAGAAATCAAAGCTGCATGACATGGGGATTACAGGGAACAGAAATAACATGAGAACACAAATTTATACACAGAAGTCCTGAAAGAAAGCAAGAAAAAACAGGACTGACCTTGACATGGGCAAACCAGACATAAATCCTGCAGCAAGGCAGGAAAAACAGGACTGACCTTGACCAGGGCAAACCAGACATAAAACCCGCAGGAAGGCAGGTACATGCAAGATAACAAAAACAGGACTGATCTAGACCAGGGCAAACCAGACAATGGACTAGTAGACAGAATGAGACCGCGCCCTACTAAGGGAGTGGTCTCTATTTATTCAGAATGGTCCAAGGTGAACCAATGGAGTCCAGGTACTGACCAGGCTTGGAATCCAAGAAAAGTCAATTGAGGCCAGAGGTGGTGCCAGAGACATTAAAAGTCCAGACAAGAATGTTCATTTTAACCAGAGGGGGCACAGGACGTCACAGGTAGTGGCCACACAGTCTGTTTTTGTGACTGACGTTTTTTTTGATTGATGTAGAAGGGAAAATAAATTAATATGAAAAACATTTTGTCTGTCAAAAATGCTGGACCTCAAAAATGCAGTCCATCTGACTTCGATCCATCACTCACACACAAAGCTATGCGGACGTTGCGGACACAGCGCACTCTGTGCTTCCGTTGTAGCGGATTTACGTTCTTGCCAAACTTGCGTCCGTTTGCCACATCCGTTGTGCGTCCGCAGTTCGGTGCGGACGTACTTTGTGTGTGGGGCTCCAATGGTCATAATTATATGCTATAATGGATGTACAAATGTGCGGCAACACGGACGTGATCAGTGCGCTTGTCTGACCCGAGCCTAAATTTAGAAAAAGTGTTTTTCCATTTTTTCATCATATTTAATATTTATTTTATAGTAACTTATACGATATGATGGAAATAATGGTATTTTTAGAAAGTCCATTTAATGGCGGTAAAAATGGTATATAATATGTGTGGGTTGCATAAATGAGTAAGAGGAAAATTTGACCTAAACACGAACAGCGCAGAAACGTAAAAACAGCAGCGGTCGCTAAAAGGACAGACTTTTGTAAAACCGCCCGGTCACTATGGTGTTAAAATTAAAATAATAAATGATTAATAGTCATCTTCAAATTGGAATAATACATTTACAGAAATGACATTCAGAGATCAATGCAGAAAGACTTTCTGATTAAAAGTAATCTCGGTAAACATTTTTGGTTAATTTAAAATTGATTGAGAAAAATAAGCAATCTTGGAAAGTATTGTGTAACAGTTATATGCATGACTTAATTTTGAAGAGAAATAAACATGCATTTATCCTTTTAAGTGCTAGATCTGTGCCATCTTAATACATTAGAAAATACAGGCTAAGTTTGTGAAAATCTAAAATAAACCATCTTTCTTTTATGCCTAAATTGTGAATTACTATTACTGATCATGAAAGGGAACAGTCATGTGTGGGTGTATGTATGAATGTTTGTGTTTATGTTTATGAATATGCTAATGCAAATGTTTTTCGATAAGACAATGAACAGTTTACTTCAAGCCATAGCTGGTAATCCTAAATGCAAATAACATTTTAATTCGAACAAATAAAACAGAAACTGGCATATAAAATACTCATAAATAGATTTAAGCTAATATTTAATCATCTGGAGAGGTTTAATATCCAAGTGACATTTTAGAATTGAATTAACATGTTGATGACTTTTTACTTAGAACACATATAGTTTATCATAATGGATAAGAATGGATAAGTAAAATATTAACACCATTTTTTTTTATTATAAACAATGCAAGTTACTTTCCAAATTATTTTCTTTTTTTCAGGTTTTATTGATCTGCCCTTTAAAAAAAATATATACAGTATATATTTTGCAGGTGTATGAGAATTACAATAATGTAGTGTAATCATATACCATCATAGGGTACTGTACTATTTTAAGGGTAGAAATAGTATTGAACTCAGGGGTCTAATCCTTTGTGGTTATATATTCTACGGGTTAGGCTTTATGAAAAGAAAAAAACATATCAATGGAGTACCTGTTCCCCCCCCCCCCAACAATGCAAATTTAACCAAAACTGAGAAGAAAAAAAAGGATTTTTTTCTAGTATTTTGGCACATTGTATTTTATTAAAATATGACTATATACTGTATATAAAACAATGAACTTGCTCCCAGTGTGAGAAATGAGAAGGTGAGTACTGGTAGTGGTATTGCACATTTTATCTGTGGAAAATAGACAATGTCACGGCCTTAACCAAAAAAGGGTTTTTTTTTGTTTTTTTTAAAAAAAATTTCTATAAATATTTTATACTGTCACGTTTGACATCATTGGAAAGGCAAGATTCTGTCCTGTCTAATGACACTTGACCAAGTGGGGTGTAACAAATTGCGATCAGGGGGTCCAAATGACCCCGCCTCGCTTTGCAGCAGTGCGGCAGATTGCGTTTTTGATGAAACAATGCGCAATGAGTAATAACTCATTATACCATCAATACCAAATTTACCCAGTGTGGGAAACAAAAAGGTGAAATAGTGCAGTCGCAATGTTTGTGTCATAAGCAAATAATGCCACGGCTTTAGAATGGAAGACAAAAAAGATGTTTTGCAATAGTTGTTTTCCCCCCACATTCTTTTACTTTTACACATTATATGGTCATGTTTGGTATAATTGGAAACGGATTTATTTTGCCAGCGTCCTGGTAATTGTTTTAAATAAAAGCACTATACTTTTATCCGGCCTGGCTGCTTTGGAAGGTTTAGTGGATTTTATCCATAAAAAATCCATACGCGTATATATCCAAGAGTCAAGGGTGTCTCCACCAAGAGTAAGTTTGAACTTGTTGTGTAACCGAAAAGTATCACTTATACAAACAGAGTTACACAAGGGAGCAATCCTTGTTTTATTTTATTTTTCCCTCTGAAAGAACATACTAAGGGAAGAATTTAAGGTGATTGGGTACCTAAGAAACAGAAGAAAACACTCAAGAGGCGAACAAATCAGAGCCAGTTTAGGCTCTTGTTATGTGAGTGTTTAGAAAACAGATATACAGTCAGGTCCAGAAATATTGGGACATCGACACAATTCTAACATCTTTGGCTATATACACCACCACAATGGAGTTGGAATGAAACAAACACAATGTGCTTTAACTGCAGACTGTCAGCTTTAATTTGAGGGTATGTACATCCAACTCAGGTGAACAGCGTAGGACTTACAGCAGTTTGCAGATGTGCCTCCCACTTGTTAAGGGACCAAAAGTAATGGGACGATTGGCTTCTCCACTGTTTCATGGCCAGGTGTGTGATATTCCCTCATTACCTCAATTACAATGTGGAGATAAAAGGCCCAGAGTTCATTTCAAGTGTGCTATTTGCATTTGGAATCTGTTGCTATCAACTCTCAAGATGAGATCCAAAAAACTGTCACTATCAGTGAAGCAAGCCATCATTAGGCTGAAGAAACAAAGCAAACCCAGAGAGATAGCAAGAACATCAGGCGTGGCCAAAACAACTGTTTGGAACATTCTCAAAAAGAAGGAACACATCGGTGAGCTCAGCAACACCAAAAGACCCTTGGAGACCACTGCTGTGTCTTCACTAAAAATCTTTCTGAATCTATTTGGTTCACACTTGGTTTTGGGGAAACCACCAATTTGGTACATAGCGATGGGGGTGTGTGGAACGATATTGGGTGTGGTGCTCCACTATATGCATTTTCAATGTGTCTACAGGTGCCCACCACAGGGGGAGCTTTGCTTAAAAGGAAAAAAAAAACCTCTTACTGTTTCAAACAATTTGCAGTCATTTAGACCCCTGTATCTAGCGAGACCTAGAAAAGGCATCACTGGAAAGGTTAGAGTATGGCCTTTTTAATGATACCTAACGTGACCAAGGATAAAGATAAATAAAATTTTTTATTCCTTTCCCACCTCCCAACACAGCACTTTTGTTTACTTCAATTATAAAGTGAACAGTGATGCTGCACTAATTCACCTTCTCTTTTCCCACACCAAAAGCTATTTTTTTTTATGTTTTGAAAAATATTGAAAAAATTGCCAAGAGTAAAACAGAAACAAAATAAAACAAAATTTTGATGTCCAGAATATCTGAAATTTAGCATCTTTTCCATACCTAAGGTTAGAATTTAGGGTTAGTCTTAAAAACTAGGGTTGGGTTACAAGGTGTTGCTCGTTTAGGGGTGAGGGCCAAGTTAAACCTAGCACTAACATTCTGCTCCATTATAAGGCAACAGATTCTGCCTCTTCTTTTGATGTGAGCACAACAAGAAGAGAATCGGTTTCAGTTTTTTC
Source organism: Leptobrachium leishanense (assembly GCA_009667805.1). Taxonomy (NCBI): domain Eukaryota; kingdom Metazoa; phylum Chordata; class Amphibia; order Anura; family Megophryidae; genus Leptobrachium; species Leptobrachium leishanense. The sequence goes on along the minus strand of CM019067.1, from coordinate 120,634,992 downwards.
AAAATGTTAGGTTTTTTTTGTGCTTCCCCATAACAAAAATTTAAAAAGTATTCCTCAGTTTGGGCACTTTTTTGAAGAGGGGTAGAGGTGCTTCAGATCTCCTGCATTCTTCGCAGCAGCTTAGGTTTCCATCACCTCCACACTTGCTGCGTGAAATGAGAAGGTGAGGTAGTGCATCAAGATTATTCACTCTTTATTGAAAAGTGAACAATACCGCCACTTTTGGGAGAAAAATATTTTAATTTAACAGATTTCACGGTCATGTGTGGTATCATTGGAAAGGCCTTGATCTATGTTGCACAGCTCCCGGTGATACAGGAGTCCAAAGGACCAATGCATCTCCAGTATTCGGATTCCCCTGCCAGGCCGGGGGTCGCTCTTTATGAAGTCATCACATGCATGCACAATGACTCCCGCGAAAGGAGAGCAGTTCCACAGCAGTTCCGCTGTGATTGAAGCCCCAGATGGGCGCCACATTGGCGCAACTCAAAAGATGTGTTTGGAGCAAACAGTAGGTCACTTCACACACGTCTTTTGCATTGAAGTGTTTAAGTAATGAAACATTTTATTTTAAAAATATGCTTTATGACAGCATTTAATTAATGGAGTAGCACGGTGTAAATGCTGCAGAATGTGTTCCTGTGGACTCTTACAGACTTTCAAAACCATATTTTAGATGTAGAGCTATATCTGGTTGCAGCTTAAAGCTAGCTGGCAAGGGGCTTTAACTTTCCATTTCACGTAGGTCACTCTCTCTGTGACACCATTGTGAAATTACCAGCTGACATGTGTGACATTTATACTGCTCAAAACTATATACAAAATGCCAAACATGGGTAGAGCTGAATAAATAATAAATCTTGTGGGAAGGTTTCTTTCACTGCATGTGTCAATATAAGGTGCAAAATCTGCTGTCTAAGGCTAGGGTCAGACGAACGCAGTGCGAACGCGCGTGCAGCCGCACTTTATCACGGCCGTAGTAGCAGCAAATAACGGCCAATGATGGGCAATATACGAAGTACGGCCGCGCAACGCAAGCGGCAAACAAACGCATTTTTTCGAGAACGTGATACCGCTAGTACTGACATACAGAGTGCGCTGCGTCTGCTAGCGGCGTGTGTGCGTGATTAGGAGATGTCAGACGCTGCTAATGTCCGGCCAACATAACGTACAGACGCAAAAAGGGTTTTATTGATGATCCATACAAAATCACGGCCGAAAATGCGCATCGTATGACCGCTATCACGTATTCCGTGAAAAAATACGTCCATTCGTTCGAACACACTTTTTCACGGACGACGTGAAACATGCGTTAGTCTGACCCTAGCCTAATAAATGACGCAAAAAAAGGATCAGAATCAAACAGGTCTATTCACTAAGGCTAGGGTCAGACGAGCGTGATTTCTACGGACTGTACGTCCGTGCAGTACGGACATCGTCAGTACGGATGACGCAGTAGTGGTCACACAGTCCGTTTTTTCACTGAAGTTATTTTTTGACGGATGTAGGAGGGAAAAATAAATTACAATGAAAAAACATTCTGTCCGTCAAAAATGCTGGACGTATAAATGCAGTCCGTCTGACCATGCTCCATCACTCACACACAAAGCTATGCAGACGTTGTGGACGTGGCGCACTCCGCACGTCCGTTCTAGCAGTATTACGTTCTTGCCTAACCTGCGTCCGTTTGCCGCAGCCGTTGTGCGTCCGCAGTTCAGTGTGGACGTACTTCATGTGTCAGGCTCCAATGGACTTTCTTTCATGCTATCACGGACGTACTTTTAGGCGCAATCACGGACGTGAACACTACGCTCGTCTGACCCCAGCCTAAAAAGGCGAAACTCGGGAGAATTGGCAGGAGAAGAACAATCTTGACCAAATCGCTGTTTTGGAACGTAAGATAAATGGGATAATTTTTCTGGTTTTGCCATTTCGACCTAGAATTTTCACTTCTTCTGCCAATTCTGAGTTTCACCTTTAGTGAATAGACCTGATAGAGTTGGGGTGGTTCAGGTTTAGGAATATTGTTAGGGTTTAACCCTATAACAAGCACAAATGGTAAATTAATCCCAATTACATACCATAACCCTAGTACCGACCTAAAAGTAATCCTAACCCTACAACAAGGGCAAATAATACCCTAACCCCAATTACAAACCATAACTTTAATTATCCCTAGAATTTCATAGCTTCTGAAAAGTCTCTAATTCGATTGAACTCACACATTTTCTATTTCTCCCTCAAAAGCGATTCCATAAATAAAATTAGCAGTCAAATTTAGCAGTGTCCAAATTGAAGCCTCTTTTTCCAATTCGGCAAGTGAAACCAAGTAATTTTTTCTGAGTTTACCACATTAAAGAAATGAATGTTTAGGATGAATTTATAGACATAAAATCGTGAATACCGGAAATTTGATTCAATTTTTTTTGTATCTTACCAATAATGCTGATTGGCATTTCAGAGTACTTGAACACCAGAAAAGAGGGGACATTATTAAGCCCTGTTTCATCCTTTTTTTTTTCTTCAAATGAGAGCTCATGCAGGGAAATCACAAGCAAAGACGCTGTGTGTTTGAAGGTCAGTAGGATATAATGTCACTGCTGATTCCGGAAACAAGTGAAGCCATCATTTGGAAATCATCACAACGATGTGACAAGTGGATATGTCAAAAAGAAATAATAGATAAAGGACAGAAAAAGATGAAGCATATCTTTGAAGAAGACATTTTAAGTATTAGGTTTTGAAACTTCCTTCCTACTCAGGCCAATCAGTGCCCAACTTCATGACCATTTCCATCTCAATGTCAAGTATGCAATTAAAATGTAGATATATCACATACATACTCAAGGGGGTTGGGGATGGTATTGCCTGAAGCTGTCAAAACTCAAGAAAATGATGTTACATAAAATTCAACCACATGTGTGCTGTGGAACTTGTGGATATTTCCACTCTGAGGAATACAAGAAAATTAAATTATGAACTTTGAGATATCGGATATAAAAAAAATAAAACTGATTGCAATTTTTTTAACCTGGTAATACTGGTTTAACCAGGCAGATTTTTATGCAACATTTTTACATGTATTTGCTGCATAATGAAGCTGTATAATAGCTATATATTGGATATCTTTACAATATAGCTACTGCAGGTTACAATCTGAGGATTTGGTCAGGAAAATATAGAAAATACATACAGGGTAATTCAAAGAGATCCGAATTGCTTGAGAAAGGTAACCGAACGCTGAAAATCAGCGTACGGTTACCTTTCTTAGGCTAGGGTCAGACTAACGCATTTTTCGCGTTGTCCGTGAAAAACTGCGTTCGAACAAATGGACGTATTTTTCCACGGAATACACGATAGCGGTCATACGATGCGCATTTTCGTCCGTGATTTTGTACGGATCATCAATAAAACCCTTTTTGTGTCTGGACATTATGTTGGCCGGACATTAGCAGCGTCTGACGTCTCCTAATCACGCACACATGCCGCTATGCGGACGCAGCGCACTCTGTATGTCAGTACTAGCGGTTTGACGCTCTCGAAAAAATGCATTCGTTTGCCACTTGCGTTGCGCCGTTCTTCGTATGCTGCCCGGCATTGGATGTAATTTGCTGCTAGCATGGCGTGATTAAGTGCGGCTAAACGCACGTTAATACTGCGCTCGTCTGACCCTAGCCTTAGCCATTCGGCTATCCAGAGAGCAGGCAATTCGCCAAATCCTGGCGAATTGCCTGCACATACGGTGCCTGTTCGGTGCCTGTTCGAGGGCAGTGAAATCCCCATGAAAAAGCACTGCTTCGGCTATTCAGAGAACACAAACCAGCAGTGAGAGGTTCCCCTAATGCCCTGCCATTCAGTGATTTAATTCGGCAAGTTTATTCAGGAGAATCCCATAGGCTTCAATGTTAAAAATATTCCCGTTTTAATTAAATATCTAATTAACCGTTCATTATAAAATTCTGCAGTAAGAGTCTCTTTATTTATAGATTTTTTTAGGATATTTTAAGCATTTTTCTGGATATTTTTTTTTTTTTTTAAAGTTTACTTATTTTTTCTGTAACAGCCCTTTTTATTATCATTCCCTGGACCTCAGTGGTGTATTTTGGCCTAGGCCAACAAGGCCTCGGGTGGCACTTTCCAGGGGGCGGCGGCCCGCACTGGTGGCCCCACCCCTAAAAAAAAATATATATATATTTTTTTTTTCACTTTTGCAAAGTATTTTGTCAGGAAGGATACATTGAGATTTCACTAATTTTCAAGTATGTCCTGGGTAGGCAAGGCCTAGGCTTTCACTTTCCAGGGAGCAGCAAAAAACCTCACCACTAAATGGGTTACTCGCAGAGCACCGAAATGACGCCAACATTTTGGTGTTCTGTAGTTCCCTGCACTTCGGTGAATAAAATTTCCCCACCCTGCAGTGAATTCACCATTCACCACAGGCTCCCCAAAGTGCATGGAGTCGGCCGCTGAATACTGCCACCGCAAACCCGTGGCCTGCTCTTTTCAAAAGAACTACTGAACGAAAATGTCTGGAATTTACATATAAGATCCTATGATTGATAATAAAAAGATATGTTACAGAAAAAAGAAAAACCGCTATTAAAAAAAAGGGGAGGGGGAAATTTTGCTGAAAAATTACTAAAAAGGTACTAAAAAAAAAAGAAAAAAAAAAATCAATAAAAGACTTTTTAGTGCAGATTAAAATAATAAATGGTTTATTAGATATTGCATAAAAACGGGAATATTTTTAACATTGAAACCAATGGGGTTCGCCTGAATAAACCTCCTGATTGAAACCACCGAACATCAGGGCATTTCACTGCCATTTCTCTGCTGTTTGGTGTTCTCTGAATAGATTAACCATTACTTCTCTATGGGGATTTGCAATGCCTTCAAACAGCACCGTACTTGCTGGCAGTTCGCCAAACTTGTGTGTGAGCATATCACAGAGCAGTGGTGTACTTAGGGGAGTGGCGGAGGGCGGGCCGCCCCGGGTACCAGTGATTATTTGGGTGTCATTAGGGGGTACTAGTAGGTGCCACTGTCACTGTGTGTCAGCTTTGAGCTGTGTTCTCAAACAACGAGCAGCGGAGCAGGGCGTTTACATACGGAATAAAATCGAATAGAATAAAAATCCTCCTCTCCTCCCTAAATAGCTCCTACCCTGCCCCGCAGCAGCTCTAGGAGAGGGGAGGGGGATGTGATTTGTGTGCAGAGAGAGAAGATGACAGTAAATGGCAGGTAAAGGGGGGGTATCAGCAGAAGAAACCCTGTCTGCTTACTGCTGTTTAAAGTGGACCTATCCTTAACCAGCACTGCAGTGATAGAAATTTGTCATTGAGCTGCCTGGCTCCTGGTGAGGCTGCGTGCGTGCGGGTCACGTGGTCTGGCCAGTCAGGTGGTACTGAGTCTCAGTACCACCTGACTGGCTGAACCACGTGACACGCACACAGCCACCCGCCCTTTCGTTAACACGGACTCTCACTCTATTCTGGACTGAACACCCACCGGGAAGGGAATCAAAGCCACGGTGCACCCTCTGGCAGTGGCAACCCACTGCTGACAAGATGGCTCCACGCACAGGCACAGCCGTGATCCTAACGTGGCCTGGAGGGACCTCCTGCTGAAACCGTACACAGTCCCTGCTGACTCTGCACACAGCCCTACCGCAGACAAGGCCGGTAAATATAGAATAAATAATTGCTGTGTGCTCATATTTACTCGGTTTGCTGGGAGTCTTATTGCAGTGGATTCTGATGCACTCATACACACCGTACATTGCATTGCTGGGAGTTTTATTGCTGTGGATTCTGATACGCTGACACACACTGCACATTGCATTGCTGGGAGTTTTATTGCTGTGGATTCTGTGATACACACTGCATATTACTGTGCAGTTCTGATATGCTCATACACAGTACCCATTTCTGTGGGTTTTATTGCTGTGCAGCTCTGTGATACACTCATATGCAGTGCACGTTTCTGTGATTTTATTGTTCAACCAATTAGAGCGGCTGTGATCCAGTATACTTGACATGTGTGGCTGTTCTTTGTAAAAATGCTTGAATTTAAACATTTCATAATTTTATTTATCTCAATAGATACATTTGAAATGGTATACAAAATATACAAGTAGGCACTTGGTATCCACTTTTAATATAAAGACGGAGCTCTAAGAGGAAAAGGTGGAGCTTAAAGAGGAAGGGTGGGGATTAACCAGGAAGAGGTGTGCCCTTGACAGGAAGGGGTGCCTCAAATTTAAATTAGGGGGTGCACGAGTTTAGTCAGGCCTAGGGCAGCACAAAACCTCAATACACCACTGCTGGACCTCATATGTAAATTTCAGACATTTTCGCTCAGTTGTTTCTTTGCAAACAGCGTTTCACTTTTCAATCATTCATGCAAACTGTTTTGCTAATTTATTCACTGCCTCTTCTGTGGTCTCGGCTTTTTCCGGCGGCTGCGATCGGCTCCTGCTCGGGTTTTTCCGTGGTTTTCGGCAGGTTAATCCAGATGTTTTTGCGGGTTTTCGGCATGCATTCGCCAGGTTTTGGGGATAGTTTTCGTCAGGTAGCTTTTCCCTGCAATTCGGGGACCCTGTGGTGCTTGCTGAATACACCGCAGGGTTGCCGAAATGGGATCGGCAAAAGGAACCGAATTGAAGAGAACGAAAAGTCACCGAACGTGCGGTGACTTTTCGAATCTCTTTGAATTACCCTGATAATCTCATGTGACAGGTTTCATTGCATCATCACACCGTGCTACATTCATTAACAGACCAGAAGAAAAAGGAAATGGGATTCCTTAAACCTCCCACCTCCATTTGTTGTGGAACTACTAATTGTGTATTACCTAAAATATTGCTGGTGATGCCCACAGCATTTAATAAAATCACCCAACGCCATTATATAGTTTGAACTTCGGGTACAAATTCTGAAGGTATCTCTGGAATGAGATTGTATTTCCAAGCTGCCATTTACACAAACATCTTTACAAAAAAAAATTATTAAGTGAAATGTATTAATTTACTTTGATTTTAATGGATTATCAAGGTTAATCTTGCAAGTCTTAATAGAAGGTGGAAAAGGCAAGGGCATCTGTGTTACTTTTTTGTTTGTCCCCGAAACAATCTCATTACTGGTGGACAATTCAATAAAACTCTGTGGGCCCTGAATGGTACGATTGCGTGAGAACACAAAATAACTACCAAGCCTCATGCAATCAATACTGCTCAATATAGAATAAAGTATTTGTGCTTCTTCTCAGCAAGACCTGCTCTTGCTCTTACCTTGCAAGGTAGTGGGGATTTAAGATGAGTTGAGGGTGTTGGCCCCCCCACTGTTTCACCACTGCTAGTGTTCCTTAATAGGGATGGGCCGAACACCTCCGTGTTTGGTTTGAATGTGAACACCCGAACGGCCGAAAAGTTCGAATTTGAACGTAATGCAAGTCAAAGGGGGTCGAACTTCTGAAAATGAAAGTGCTCTCCAAGAGGGCATATATGCAAGATATTGGCCATAAAAGGTGTATGGGGTCCAGGTACTGCCCTGAGGGACAGGAAACAATGGGGAAAAAAGTAAAAACCCCCGTTTTTAACCCTTTCACTGCTGAATGCTGAGCCATTTCACCGCTGTGCACTGAGCTAATTTTTATCACTTTTGCTCATGTTTAAACACGATTTGAAGCCATGGGAAAGGTTTTATCTTCATCACCAATGAGTGGGAAATGTTTGACCAACAACGAGTGGGAAATGTTTGACCAACACACAGGACAGGGTATACCTGAAATAGGCCAGACGGTATACAAGGACACATTCTAACACAAGCCCAAATTGATCAGTGTTAGAGTGGCCAGGGATAGCCAAAACAGTACACAAGGGGTATCTATCATATAAGCCAAAAATCGATCAGAGTTAGAGTGGTCAAGGAATAGCCAAGGACTGGTACACGGGCAGGGACGGTGCTAGGCTATTTTGCACCCTAGGCCAGACCAGCTACTTGCGCTCCCCCCCCAAAAAAATGAAAGCAACACAAATGAAAAAGCTTACTGATTGGCACCCAGGGGGACGGCCGCTGGGTTCTGCAGTCCGAGTTGTATGGCCGAATCAGCGTTATAGACTGGGCACTGAAAAGGAGAGCGTTATAGACTGGGCACTGAAAATGAGAAAAACAAAAACAGATGTAGTAACCCTAAGCAAAAAAGTACCCTAAATGTAACACTAACCTGCAAAATAATCAGATATAGCAACCCTAACCCTACCGGCTGGGTGGAGTAGAGGTAACATCACTGCTCTATAACCGTGGAGAGAGACTGTGGTGACACAGGTTCGATCCTGGCAAGAGCACCTCTCCAGTAAGTGTCCTTGGGCAAGACACCTAAAAGGTACATACTCGCCACCCAGGACATACTTGAAAAATAGAGAAATCTCGATGTATCCTTCCTGGTAAAATAATTTCTAAAAAAATTTAAATAAATAAAAGTAACCCTTGTCCCTTACCCCATCTAACCTTTGGCGTGGGAGTATAGATCAGGGAATAGGGTGTATAGTGGAAAAAAATGCATGATTCAGAGTCTCCAAAGTGATAGAGTGTCCTGATATTTTTCAGTCCGAATAAGAAATTTGAACCAAACTGAAAACTTTGGCTGTGCAAAAGTCTATTTATTATTCCGAAGTCTATTATTCTGGAATGGCTTTTCCAGATTGACAAAATACGATCATAAGGGTCATTGTATAGTTTAAAAATAATCTAAATGGAATGGCTACAAGTTGTCGAGATTTGTAGTAATGGTGCCTTTTCAATTTTTTTTGCTAAAATATTATATTTAATGTACTTTGACAGCAATTTACAGTAAAAGAGATAAGATATCACCGGCATGACGGCAACAAAAGGTTTTGTGTGTGATTAATTGTGACAGAAAACGTGTGCATGGAAAGCACTGAAAAGAAAAGAATGTACATTGTGTTAACAAGTTCTACAGGCTAGATCAGTAATCACGTCCTTCAATAAATGTGAGAACTAGGATTTTGAATACTCGATTAACCATTGTAATTCAAGGGATGCACTGAAAATTTTGGCTGCCGATATATTTCAACCAAGAACATTATCTTCAACTTTTACCTGAAATGGTAAAAAAAGGCATCTGAAAATATCAGCAAAGAAGCTTCAATTCAGCCAGAGATGGATTCAACACTTGGATAATACGTCTGCAGACAAATTTGGATGCTCCATTTCGACAATGGCCTAATGGGAGGGTTATTTGCATGACCTAGGGTCAAGGTTATAAAATCAAAGTTAGGGCTAGGGTTACATTTTGGGTTAGTTTGCCATATGTGCATGAATTCATTTTATGGCTACATTTTTGGGTTAGGGTTAAATCGAACCTTAAGATTTTGCTCCATTTTTATGCAACAGATTCTGCCCCTTCTTTTGTTGTTGTCCTTTGTCAAGACAGAGTAGGAGCAGAATCTGTGTAAAAAAGTTGAAGAAAGGGATTTTAATTTAGGTGCATCCCTAGCACCAACTCACACACGATTGATGGACTAGAAAAATAAAAGCTGTATATTACGTTGGCCATATGGGAACTAAAAATTATGGGAACCACAGTTAATTTATTATAACATCATGTCGTATTATTTTCAATTTTTTTTGGGGGGGGGTGGTGCAAATAGGTGGTCTTGCCTAGGGTGCAAAATAGTTTAGCACCGGCCCTCATTGTATCACCACTGGAGTGTCTGGATTCCCTTTTTATCTACAATTAAGGCCCGCATCAGACGAACGCAGTGATCACGTCCGTGTCAGCGCACAGTTTAACGTCCGTCGTAGCATAGAATCCTGATCAATAGAGATCCACACACGAAGTACGTGCGCACCGAACTGCGCACGTACAATGCACGAGGCAAACGGACGCAAGTTAGGCAAGAATGTAAAACCGCTAGACGGACACGCAGAGTGCGCCATGTCCACGTAGCATTCTGTGTGAGTAATGAGGAGATGCAGCGCATTTGCGACGTCCAGCACTTTGACGGATAAAATGGCTTTTCATATCTTTTTTCAATTTGTATAATTTTGCATATTAATTTTGTTTCCCATAATTCCCTTTTTTGTTCTACGTCCCTCAACAGAAACGAACCGTGTGGTGTCTACAGTATCTTCCGTCATGCAACACAAATAGGAAAGCGCCTCTATAGCCCACAGGTTGTATGGAACAATGTTGTGCTTGTACCCTTAAATTTCAACACCTCAAAATGTGTATACACACAAGGGATTACCTCCAATGGGTACGGTATGGTTATTCAGCAAGATTAAAACTGGATACCAATTTTCTCACATACACAAATAAAAAAGAAGAGAATTGACATAGCGCAACAGGTATGAACAATATTGCCCATTGTGTTAAATAACGAATGACCACTCACGTGGATCAGAGCCTAAGGGTTAAGGCTCAATACTTCAACAGTGGGTCGTTTCAAGGGTGACCCCATCCCATCTTAACGAAATATTGGGTATTACCAAAATGTGTACACACGCCGCCGGCTACGTAACAGAGGATGCGACGGGAGTTGAGAGCGACGCAGCAGGACGCCTGAACATTCGCGCCACACAGCAGTAAAGGAATTAATTAACGGATTAATTAATACCACTGTTGCATTTTTGTAAGGGTCATTGTGGGGAATCCCCTTTATTAGGAGCCAGCTGCCGTATGGCACCCCGTTTGTAGAGCACTATATATCATTCCAGCACCCCTTTCTGCCATAGAATCTATAGTATCTTCCGTCAGTTCGTCTGTCCATTATGCACGCACGTAGAGTGCACTCAGACTGCGTTTGTCTGACATTAGTCTTAGCTTGCAAGCACGATGGAGACAGAATTAGTTCACCATATTAGGTTTGTAGGCATGCTACAGTTTGTTAAAAGTGGAGGAGTAAAGCCAAAAGTAGACAGTAAAATCACAATACCCATTTGAAAAATTACCTTAACTATTGTCAAATAATATACATAATTTTCCACCCCCCAAATGCATCTTAAATACCAAAACTATTATTAGCGATTGAACGTGATTTTTCTATGAAACAAAAAAAAAAAAACATGTATACAAGTGTAGCGCTCACTCCCAGAGGAGCCGCTGAAAATGAACCACGGGTCAGTCTCCCCGCACTAGGGAATAAATATACTCCAACACAGTTGTGAGTTTTTATCATTTATATAGTTTACTAAAATATTTGAGCAGATGTTGAAATACGGTATTCACAAGTATTATTACAGTATTTTCGTATCACGGTAAAACGCGTAGCGGAAAAGAACCGAAACACGAGGCTTCGTATTTCGGAAAATAAAATATTCGCAACCGAACATAAAAGCAATGCAATTTCCCGATAGTTCAGAAAAAGGGGACACGTAGCAAAACCCCAAACATACAATCCCTTCGTATTACGGTAAACGCACAGCGGAAAAGAGAAAAATATATTCGGAACGTATCTTTATCTTTTAACCCCTTGTTCCGATTCGTAGAAGGAAATGAGTCCTGCACAAGTTAAGTCCCAAAATGTGAAAGGTGTATATGTGTGTGTGGTACCCGGGTACTGTTCAACTGGCCAGTGAGTTTATTAAAGGAAAGTCTTCGACTAGTCAGTTGGGGCCCTGTGGACTTTAAAGAGAAAACAGCAGAGCGTCCTTTAATCATAAAACAGCCTTGGAGGCCTCTCACCCATCCGACGATTTCTTTAGGCTCCGCTGACCCAGGACGTCTCTCCACCCGATTTTGACTGGGGATACTAGCGGCCCGATCCGTTGTCTGACTCCACACAGCTTTTCCAGCTCACCGCCTGCTCTCCGTTCGGTTCCTCCGGTCTGCAGCAATGCCTGGATCCCGGCGGGTCTTCTTCTCTTCAGCTTGGGTGATCCTCTCTGGACTAACAGGTCTCTCTTGGTCTCTCTTGGTCTCTCTTGGTCTCTGGCCTAGCCCTCTCATGATCTCTTCGATGCGTCTGCTCTCTTTCCTTCCCTGGCACGCTCTGGAACTTTCTCCACGAGGCAGAGGATGTAAGTGTCCAGTCCCCACCCACTTCCTGTCTTCTTGCAAAGCATGCCGGGCATTGTAGTCCCAATGTCCAGTATCTCTGATCGCGATAGTCTCCATCTTGTGGCCAAAAATAGGTACTGCCACAGCAAGATTTTACCACAGCGCTACACAAGTAATATAAAAACTAATTAAACTCTTGAGACTGGCTCCAGCTCATTTTGAAAGTCACTCTTACGAATTAAATTATAAAAATCAATATAAAAGCTTGTTCTGAACATAACAAAACATGCAGCATAGAACAATATAAAGTATTGAACAATTTTGTCACATAACGACTATATTGTTTTAGAGCAATAGATTGAGTTTATGGACATGTTGTCCGTAGTTAGGGATGTGCGTTTCGTGTTTCGGAATTTCCACGAATCGTCCCGATTCGTGGCTTCGGATTCGGACAATTTTCCGATTCGGATCGGAACCCGAAAATGGCAGATCCAAAAAGATTTCCGAGCTGAAACAAAAAGTTTTCGGAATTTTCGTATGGACTTGAAATGTGTAAAATCGAAATTCATTTTCATTCCAATCGAGATTTCGGTTCCATTCGTGATTTCGGTTCCATTTCGGGCATCGTATTTTTCAGTTATATCGCTGATTCTGTAATTTTGTATCATTTCCAATGATACGATAATTCTGTCGATACGATAATTCTGCCGATTCTATCGGTTTTTATTAAATAAAGATTCTTTTTTTTCTTATGAATATGCATTGCACAACTTTATTTAATCATATTAAAATGGTATGAAAGGAACAAAAATGAACAAAACGATTTAAAAAAACCAAAACTGACCCAAATGGTCTGACTTTAAAATAAAAACCAGGATAAAAGGTTATTAAACGGAAAAAAAGCTGAACAAAATTATCAGAAACGAAAAAAAAACAGAAAAAATAGAATGATTTAAAAATAAAAAAATAAATAAAAATTAATGCAGCATTTGAATCCGCACACTGCTGGGAACAAGCGCCTCTCTGCGCGGTATAATTAATGCAGCATATGAATCCACACACTGCTGGAACAAGCGCCTCTCTGCGCGGTATAATTAATGCAGCATATGAATCCACACACTGCGGGGAAGCACCTCTCTGCGGTATAATTAATGTATACATCTGTGTTATATGTATCCTGTCTGTATATTATAACTGAAAATGCAATAAAATTGGAATTTTCAATAATTTACAAAGTGTAAAGTGTTTTTTTTTTTTAAATTTAACATGCAAGCGTTTATAGTTATATTTTCTATGAGTTGCACTTGTTAAAAAATTAGAGATTGGGGACTTGTTACATACATCTTTTTGTGGGAAAATGAAACAATTTTTAACAAACGCAACCTATACAAAGGGTAAGGGTCCTAGTGGCGCAGTGGGTGCTTCCAAATATGGAGCAATCTAGATGAGTATTTCTAAATGCTGATATTATGGCTCAACTCTATTTATCAGGTGGTGATAGATAAAAGTACTCAAGTGAGTCAATGTTACACTAGTATTGTGCAAATAGCAAATCTGTGCAGAATGAACAACCTTGTGCAAAATAAGCAACAACAATGGTGATAAATCCTTAAGTCATGCGTACAAATCTGCTTCTATAGCACAAAGTGTATAATAATCCACATGTGCAAAATGCATATAAAGTACTTATGCTCATATATCCTATTCCATTTGTAAAGTACAGACACAAAATTTGTGTTGATGTGACATCAAAAAAGTCATAAGACAGTCCTTTTATTAGGTTATCTGAGAATCTCTGGATGGCCTATGACTGTATAAAGTGCACGTGAAAAAGTGCAAATCTCAAAATGAACAAGGTCTGTGACTCCTAGTCACCATACAATATGTAGGTCACACTTCAGACAAAATGTTCCAACGTTATGCTTCCTCTCCTCAGTTGGTAGATTCCGTAGCATATATGAGGAAGACAAAAAGAGAGACAATAGTGCAGACTGTTGTAATTTGTGAAGTGAATATATATATATATGAAAATCACTCACAAATTATAGAGCCTAATAAGTCCTGGCTCTAGGTTGGAATGCCTCACGTCAAATACAGGGTGACGTTCCCCCTTTTCCTGGGTCTTCCAGTTATCCTCAAATAAAACACATACAGAGAGACAGCGCTCCCATAGCGTGACACAGTACGTATATTCTGAGTACCGTATTTTTTGCTCCATAAGACGCACTTTTCTCCCCCCAAAAAGTGGGGGGAAAAGTGGGTGCGTCTTATGGAACGAATGCCCCATGATATGCCTCAGCTCACCTGTCGCCGCCGCGTTAGGCTCCCTCTGAGCGTGCGTCCGGCGTCAGGAAGCTTGGGCACTCGCCTGGGGGAGCCACGTGACCGCGATCTCGCGAGATCGCGGTCACGTGGCTCCCCCAGGCGAGTGCCCAAGCTTCCTGCCGCCGGACGCACGCTCAGAGGGAGCCTAACGCGGCGGCGACAGGTGAGCGGAGGCATATCCATGAGCTGCTGGGGCACATCCATGAACGAGCTGGGGCACATCCATGAGTGAGCTGGGAAAATCCACGTGCTGGGGCAATATCCATGTGCTGGGGCAATATCCATGAGCTGGGGCAATATCCATGAGCTGGGGGACAGTATCCATGAGCTGGGGCATATCCATGTGCTGGGGCATATCCATAAACTGGGGGGCATATCCATGAGCTGGGGGACAGTATCCAAGTGCTGGGGCATATCCATGAGCTGGGGCATATCCATAAGCTGGGGGGCATATCCATGAGCTGGGGGACAGTATCCATGTGCTGGGGCATATCCATGAGCTGGGGGACAGTATCCATGTGCTGGGGCATATCCATGTGCTGGGGACAGTATCCATGAGCTGGCGGACAGTATCCATGAGCCGGGGGACAGTATCCATGAGCTGGGGGACAGTATCCATGAGCTGGGGGCAGTATCCATGAGCTGGGGGCAGTATCCATGAGCTGGGGGACAGTATCCATGAGCTGGGGGCAGTATCCATGAGCTGGGGCAGTATATCCATTATTACACTATTTGATTTCAGAATATTTATTTTCCGGTTTTCCTCCTCTAAAAACTAGGTGCGTCTTATGGTCAGGTGCGTCTTATGGAGCGAAAAATACGGTAATTGCAATTTTTTGTTCAACTCACCGATGTTGGAGCCTCGGTTTTCTCAGGCTCGGCTTAAAGGCAAATGGTACTTCTTAATAAGGTGAGTACCTTACCCCTCTCTCCTGCAATGCCTTTCAGCTTCTGTCTCCAGCTCTGTATTACCATACAGATGGGGATGAAAAAGGGAGGGAGGGAGGGAGGGAGGGAGGGAGGGAGGGAAGAGAAAAATTCCTCTGCTTTCACCTTTAAAATATTTTCCTCACTCTAAAAGGGATAAAATAGTAAGGGGGTATCCCATAAAAGAGTAAAACCAGAGATGAGAATCAAGTTAAAATATCAAAAATTTATTTTAAAAAAAAGTGTGTGGGGGGGTTACTGGACGCGTTTCGGCACTACACCTGTGCCTTCTTCAAGCAGTATAGCATATGGGGTAAACTTGCTATGCTGCTCTTATTAAGAAGTACCATTTGCCTTTAAGCTGAGCCTGAGAAAACCGAGGCTCCAACATCGGTGAGTTGAACAAAAAATTGCAATTACTCATACTCGTACTGTGTCACGCTATGACTGTCTCTCTGTATGTGTTTTATTTGAGGATAACTGGAAGACCCAGGAAAAGGGGGAACGTCACCCTGTATTTGACGTGAGGCATTCCAACCTAGAGCCAGGACTTATTAGGCTCTATAATTTGTGAAAAGAAAAAAACCTCCACAAAAAGTGAAGACAGACAATCACCCCACCCCACAAAAATTAGCGATCTGGGATGGACACTCCTAAGTAGGACTGAACCTGGTAGAAAGACGAAAAAACACATGAGTCGAGAGAAAAACTCTCAAAGACAAATAGGACTGCTAATAAAACATAACTTTTAATAATTATGATAATAAAGATGCACTAATAGCCCAACAATAATTAAAAAACATATACACAGACGTGATAAAGATCTGAGAGAATGACAACATATTATTTTGTAGCCAATTGGCAGCCCAGGGATGTAGATTACCACGGCAGAGAAAAAAAAGGCCAAAGGAAAAAAGGCTTCAAAATTGTAAAGCCAAAAAATGGCAAATACCAAGGCCAAACGTTAGTGAAGACTGCCGAAAGGATAAAAATCCGTATAGATTAGGTCAGCCAATACCGACTACATTATTTTTGCATAGACAGGAGAAGGCATCAAAGTCATAGGACGCACGGAGTGTAAATTAGCAGCTATACATTGGAACATTGGGGACTGCAAGTTGAGATAATCAAGGAACGGGAAATACCAAAATTAGGAACTGTAATAAACAGCGTTCATTTAGCTTGGCTACCTTGTATTGCAACAACAAGTAGATACACAATGGTACTGCAGTGCCAATGAATGGCAAACACCGCAATGCTTTAGGAACAATATGCTGACCATCGACAGACGTAAACGCAAAAACGCCAGGTGCACCACATAGCCCAAAGGGCAAATAATTTATAATCAATTTGCCTTTTTTTTCTCTGCCGTGGTAATCTACATCCCTGGGCTGCCAATTGGCTACAAAATAATATGTTGTCATTCTCTCAGCTCTTTATCACGTCTGTGTATATGTTTTTTAATTATTGTTGGGCTATTAGTGCATCTTTATTATCATAATTATTAAAAGTTATGTTTTATTAGCAGTCCTATTTGTCTTTGAGAGTTTTTCTCTCGACTCATGTGTTTTTTCGTCTATAATTTGTGAGTGATTTTCATATATATATATATATATATTCACTTCACAAATTACTACAGTCTGCACTATTGTCTCTCTTTTTTTGTCTTCCTCATATATGCTACGGAATCTACCAACTGAGGAG
Source organism: Leptobrachium leishanense (assembly GCA_009667805.1). Classification (NCBI taxonomy): domain Eukaryota; kingdom Metazoa; phylum Chordata; class Amphibia; order Anura; family Megophryidae; genus Leptobrachium; species Leptobrachium leishanense. The sequence continues at coordinate 120,618,015 of CM019067.1, read as the reverse complement.
AGGAAGCATAACGTTGGAACATTTTGTCTGAAGTGTGACCTACATACTGTATGGTGACTAGGAGTCACAGACCTTGTTCATTTTGAGATTTGCACTTTTTCACGTGCACTTTATACAGTCATAGGCCATCCAGAGATTCTTAGATAACCTAATAAAAGGACTGTCTTATGACTTTTTTGATGTCACATCAACACAAATTTTGTGTCTCCACTTCACGAATGGAATAGGATATATGAGCACATGCACTTTATATGTACTTTATATGCATTTTGCACATGTGGATTATTATACACTTTGCGCTATAGGAGCAGATTTGTACGCATGATTTAAGGATTTATCACCATTGTTGTTGCTTATTTTGCACAAGGTTGTTCATTTGCACAGAATTGCTATTTGCACAATACTAGTGTAACATTGACTCACTGGAGTACTTTTATCTATCACCACCTGATAAATAGAGTTGAGCCATAATATCAGCATTTAGAAATACTCATCTAGATTGCTCCATATTTGGAAGCACCCACTGCGCCACTAGGACCCTTACCCTTTTCTACACATTTATTTGCACATTTAGGTTGAGATTTATGTGCAACCCCTTGTAAGCAGCACCCCCCTTTTTTTAAGGAACCACAGTTACCTAGTAAGCGCCTCCACAGACACCCACTCTTGCAACCCATCCAAAAATCGTTAGTGAAGCATCATTGTTCACATTATAATTGAATGGGAACAATATTGCTGCATTAGCAAAACGAAACAAAAAAAAAACTTTTTTTAAAATTTATTTATTTTTTAATATTTTTTTATTTAATTTTTTAATTTTATTTTTTTAACCCCTTAGTGACCGGGCGGTTTTACACAAATCCGTCCTTTAGTGACCGCTGCTGTTTTTACGTTTCTGCGCTGCTCGTGTTTAGATCAAATTTTCCTCTTACTCGTTTATTCAACCCACACATATTATACACCCTTTTTCCCGCCATTAAATGGACTTTCTAGAAATACCATTATTTCCATCATATCCAATAATTTAATATAAAAAAAATATGAAATATGATGAAAAAAATGGTAAAAACACACTTTTTCGTAATTTAATCCCCTAAAGCTATAACCACCAATAAAGACCCCGGCTAAATAGTTTCCAAATTTTATCCCGAGAATAGAAATACCCAATTTTTACATGTTTTTACCTTTTAACCCTTTCACTGCTGAGCCAGTTCACCTATGTGCGCTGCGCTCATTCTGACCATTTTGTGCTAATTATTTTTAGATGACAGCCTAGGTCCTATTTAATTAAACTCCCCCCAGACAAAAAAAACTTTAAAAAAAAAAACATTTTTTTTATTTTATTTAATTTTTTTATTATTTTTTTTTATTTAATTTTATTTTTACATTTTTTTTTAAAACCAACCTGGTCATGTTTGGTATCATTTGAAAGGCCATAATCAGGCCTTTCAAATGATGGCAAATATGACCATCTAGCTGCCATGGATCGGGAGATAAGGGATCCTAAGGATCCCTTTATCTCTACATGGCAGCTAGAGGGTTAACTGGCCCACTGACATCCTCACACATATGGTGAGGTTGTCAGTGGGTGGGGGGGACCTGGAGGCTTGGCTGACATCCAAGATGTCAGCCCCCCTCCAGGTTTGAATCGCGTTTTGGCGCCAATTGGCGCCGCAACGTGATCCGGCGGCGAAATGGTTAATGCCATACACCGCTGGAAAGGGGAGGCTCTCCCCTCTCCAGCGGTGCAAACGGAATCTCCCTAGCTTTAATGGTTGGGGAGATAGAGGGCTCCGAAGGAGCCCCCCCCTCCCCTCCATTGAAACACATGGGGGCACCTTCTGATGACGTCACCACGCAGCGTGGCGACGTCATCAGCCTCGCCTGCCCATGTAAATCACATGGGCAGGCTTCCTCCCTGTCAGATCGGCGTGGGATCCGACGAGGGAGGTGAGTATCGGGCGGGAGGGGGATTTGGCGCCGCTGACGTACCCTGTACGTCATCGGGTCTAAGGGAGACCCGAACACAGGACGTACAGGGTACGTCAGCGGTCGGGAAGGGGTTAAATAACTTTTAACATGGTCATGTTTGATATGGTAGGGAAAGGCCATGCTCTGGCCGATCCAACAATACCAAACATTAGCGTCCTGATCCTGACCATTAGAAAATCTGACTGCCTATATGTTTAACGAACGAAAGACTTACGGCAGATTTACTCTATCCGAACAGGGTTATTCAGAGAGCGTGAAAAGCAGGAGAATGACTGGAGAATGAAAAATTCTAGGTCAAAATAGCCAAACCAGAAAAATTCTCCCTTTCATCTCACTTTCCAAATCGTCTATTTTGACCTAGAATTTTTCATTCTCCAGTCATTCTCCGGCTTTTCACGCTCTCTGAATAACCCTGTAAGCCTTTCGTTCGTTAAACATATAGGCAGTTAGATTTTCTAACGGTCAGGATCAGGACGCTGGACAGTAACAGTGCTATCCAGCGTCCTGATGGTTAGAAAATCGTAATGTATATATGATTAACGGCCGCACGGACTTACTCTACCCAAAAGTTCCGATGTGAAACATCGGGACTTTGGATAGATTTAGACTATCCGAAAGTCAAAAAAATAAAATAGTCGAAATCTATCCAAAATCCTGATGTTTCCCATCGGGACGTCGGATAGAGTAAATTCTGGAGTTAACCCCCTAGTTGCCACCAATGGTGGAGATAGGAGCTTCCAATGAACCCCCTATCTCCCGATCCGTGGCACCTAGGGGTTGATCTTTGGTATTGGTGGATCGGCCAGAGCATGGCCTTTCCAACCAGACCAAACATGACCATGTTAAAAGTTAACTAAAAAAATGAACAATAAAAAATTAAATAAAAAAAAATATTAAAAAATAAAACATTTTTTTTTAAAAAAGGTGTTTTTTCTTGTTTTGTTATTGCAGCAATATTGTTCCCATTCAATTATAATGTGTACAATGATGCTGCACTAACGATTTTTGTATGGGTTGCGTTTGTTAAAAATTGTGTAATTTTCCCCCAAAAACATGTATGTAACAAGTCCCCCATCTCTAATTTTTTTAACAAGCGCAACCCATAGAAAATAAAACTGTAAACGCACGCATGTTTAAATGTGAAAAAAAAAACACTTTACACATTGTAAATTATTGAAAATTCTAATTTTATTGCAGTTTAAGTTATAATATACAGACAGGATACATATACATATAACAGACGTATACATTAATTATACCGCAGAGAAGCGCTTCCCCGCAGTGTGCGTATTCATATGCTACATTAATTAAACTGCGCAGAGTGGAGCTTCCCCGCAGTGTGCGTATTCATATGCTGCATTAATTATACTGCGCATAGAGGCGCTTCCCTGCACTGTGCGTATTCATATGCTGCATTAATTATACCACGCAGAGAGGCGTTTGTTGCTTGTTCCCCGCAGTGTGCGTATTCATATGCTGCATTAATTATACTGCGCAGAGAGGCGCTTCCCTGCAGTGTGCGTATTCATATGCTGCATTAATTATACCGCGCAGAGAGGTGCTTGTTCCCCGCAGTGTGCGTATTCATATGCTGCATTAATTATACTGCGCATAGAGGCGCTTCCCCGCACTGTGCGTATTCATATGCTGCATTAATTATACCACGCAGAGAGGCGTTTGTTGCTTGTTCCCCGCAGTGTGCGTATTCATATGCTGCATTAATTATACTGCGCAGAGAGGCGCTTCCCTGCAGTGTGCGTATTCATATGCTGCATTAATTATACCGCGCAGAGAGGTGCTTGTTCCCCGCAGTGTGCGTATTCATATGCTGCATTAATTATACTGCGCAGAGAGGCGCTTCCCTGCAGTGTGCGTATTCATATGCTGCATTAATTATACCGCGCAGAGAGGTGCTTGTTCCCCGTAGTGTGCGTATTCATATGCTGCATTAATTATACCGCGCAGAGAGGTGCTTGTTCCCCGCAGTGTGCGTATTCATATGCTGCATTAATTATACCCGCAGAGAGGCGCTTGTTCCCAGCAGTGTGCGGATTCATATGCTGCATTAATTATACCCGCAGAGAGGCGCTTGTTCCCAGCAGTGTGCGGATTCATATGCTGCATTAATTTTTTTTTTTTTAAATTTTTTAATTTTAAATCATTTTATTTTTTATGTTTTTTTATTTAGTTTCTGATAATTTTGTTCAGCTTTTTTTCCATTTAAAAATCCTTTTATTCTGGTTTTTATTTTTAAAGTTAGACCACTTGGGTCAGTTTTGGGTTTGTTGGCGAATTGCCTGCATGTACGGTGCCTTTTCGAGGGCAGTGAATTCCTCCATAGAGAAGCAATGGTTTGTCTATTCAGAGAACACCGAACAGCTGAGGAATGTCCTTGAAATGCCCTGCCGTTCGGTGGTTTCATTCGACAGTTTTATTCAGGAGAATCCCATAGGCTTCAATGTTAAAAATATTCCAGGTTTTAATTCAATATCTAATAAACCGTTTATCATTTTATTCCGCAGTAAAAAGTCTATTTTTAGATTTTAACGGATCTTTTAGGCATTTTTGGGGATTTTTTCCAATTTTTTAAAATCTTTTAATTTTTCTGTAACAGACCTTTTAATTATCATTTATACAATAACCAAAGGGAACAAGATACAGATAGACATATGATGGAAACAAGAGATGTAAAGGGTCCTGCTCATATGAGTTTACAATCTAGAGGGATTGGGGTTGAGGAAGACCAGGGGAATTTTACTGGATGGCAATATTATTAGTGGCAGTGGTTCAGGAATGGTGGCGCCATAGAAGTGGCATCAATCATGTGTGAGTAGATGAGCAGAGGGCGGAGTTGCATCAGTGATGTGGTATGCTAATCTGAAGAGGTGGGTTTTGAGGGATTTCTTGAAGGCCTGAAGATGAGGGGGAGAGTTTGATAGGGCGAGGCTAGTCGCCGGACCCTTTTAGTTGCCCTTTTAGTTTAGTTAGAGCTGCCCTTTTAGTTTGTCACATGTACTGGCTTGATACTCTAAACACAGAAAATAAATCAACATTTATATTAGTAGCCATATAGTACGAACTTAGACGCCATCCTTGGGAAACAAATTATATCTGTCTTGAACCCAAAGTTTACATAAATAAATAAAAACAAATAAAAACTAGGAGGAAAATGTTAGGGAGGAACTAATTTTAATTTAGTTATAGTCAACGACCTTTGACTAAAGTGCCATTTAGTTTAACACTAGTCCTACACCATCAATGGTAAGGCCACTTTAGAACATTGACATTATGCACCCTTTGATTACGCGAAACATTTCCTGATATATCCTCCTCTTTCTGATGCAGAGAGTAAATTCCTCATCCAACAACCATAGTGTGGTTACTTGTTTTGAGTTTACGTTTAAATTCTTTATCTTGGAATTGTTTGTCAATTCTTTAGCACTGTTAAAAATAAAAAAAAGGACAGCTGCACAAATATTACCATCTTTCCATTCTTTAAATCACCTACATTTTCTAAGCAAGTGTTCATCTGCAATTTTCTTCAATGTACATCTTAAAGAATTTGTTTTATATTCATTGTATACTTGCCATTATATATTCCATATGAATACTCATGGGTTTGATTCATGTAAGCTCTACAATATTTTGCATGGCTATCCTCATGATTTGTTTTTGCAATATTTCTAAATATATTAACACACAACACTGAATACTAATCCAACCACAATACATTTCAAGTATTTTCAAACATTTAGGCAAGTTTAAATCATGAAATTGAACTGAAAAAAATAAATAATAATAAAAAAGAAAAAAATAGTAATTCCTCACTGCGGATATTTAGAATGCCCGTGAGTATTCTATCTTTTTCAGGTTTCTTCCCATGCATCACTGAAAAGTGATTGTGCACATATTTGGAGGGTCATCAAATGATTATATTCCAGACAGTTTCTTAGTTCAGTAATCTCTGAAGAACTCACTGCTGCAGAAAAATGATTGTGCAAGTTTTACTAAATTTTTGTAAGAAACTTAAACATAGAAGGTTGTATAGGTGTTACAAAAGCAGAATGAGTCAAGTAGACATAAATTTGATTTGGCATTGCTGGAGTGTCACAACTCTGAGTCTCATAAGTGGGCCTAAATTATCAGAAATAAAAAGTTTATCACATTATGTTAAGAGGATTGACATGGCATTGACAAAATGACAATAGCAACTTGTCTTTATTCGGTACAATATTGGTTGCCATTTTATTGTTAACCAGGATAGATAGGATATGGGAGACGGTAAGCCTTGGATTTATCCTTTCTAGCAAATATGTTGTGAACGCTTTATGCATATGTCAGTTGTAATTTTGTTTTACATTTAGCACTTCATTGTCATCTTACTATGAATACCATGTCTCACATGACACTTGTGTCTGTATATCAAACAACAATGACTATATAATTACCCATAATCACAGATGTAAAATTCCATTAAAATTGTTAACCCAATCTCCTCAGTCAGTGCTCACGTCTTCCACATTTGTAGAAGATTACTACTCCCCCCTCACCCCCAGGCAATTGAAACAATGCTTCAATCATCTAGCCATGGCTTTTTTTTTTCTAAGCAAAGCAGACCTTCTTCCATTCAAGTGCAATCCATCATGACTTTACATATTGTGCTCAAGTCCAAAATCATGTTTAAAATCACACAGATCATTTTATCCTTAGATTGGTCCTTTAGCTCTTTGAGACCACTCCTTAGGATCCTTCTATTCATCTGACTGTGTAAATCAGGGTTCTCAAACTCCAGCCCTCCCAGATGGTTCTGAACTATAACTTCCATGATTCTCTACCCATCCATGACATTCAATGAATTCTGAGAATTGAAGGCCTCTAACACCTGGCAGGCCAGAGCTTGAGATCCCTGGTGTAAGTAGTGTGAACATGAACCAAGTCTGATTGACAGGTTATTGGCAAGAGATGTAGAAAAAATGCCAAACAAACAGAGCACCAGTCCAAATATATAATTTAATGTTGCTCATATTGTGTCAGATGTTTGTATAATATTATCCTAAGAAACAGAGAGGTTTGTAAGCGTCCTGAGAACGAGCAAGGCACCAGTGGCCTGCTCTACGGTGGGGACCGCTCAGGTCTCACAAGGTTTTAGCTCGATTGTCCAATTACAGGGACAACTGCTCCATATGCAAATCAGACTGCTACACCCACATACCTCTCCTTTTCTCACTATAAGTTTACAGGGTAGCCAGACGTGGACCCCTTGCTCGATGTGCCTAGACTGGTTTCAGCTATACCCTCCTGACAAGGCCTAATAAGGCTGACATGATCGTTGGGGGTTGCTGCACCTCTTGTGCATTTGATGACGTCCTTGGTATTTCAGTACTGGCCACCCTTTCTGGGTGTAGCAGTCAGATTTGCATATGAGCAGTTGTCCCTGTAATGGCACAATCAAGCTAAAACCATGTGAGACCTGAGCGGGCACCACTGTAGAGCAGGTCATTAGTGCCGTCGCTCGTTCTCAGGACCCTCACAAACCTCTCCTTTTCTCAGTAAAATATTAGCTTAGTAAAAATATTTTAAAAAGCATTAATAATTCCCGTCTGGAACATTGTTGACAGGATACCAGTAAAATTAAAACTCTACATGTTATAATCTACACATTTTAAGTAGAATGTTTTAGCTAAATCTTTGAGAAGTGATTTTGGCATACTACTTGTAACTGGTGCCAGAACGTTGGGGGCATGAAACATTTCCTAACAAAAAAAGAAAAAAATAGTAATTCCTCACTGCGGATATTTAGAATGCCCGTGAGTATTCTATCTTTTTCAGGTTTCTTCCCATGCATCACTGAAAAGTGATTGTGCACATATTTGGAGGGTCATCAAATGATTATATTCCAGACAGTTTCTTAGTTCAGTAATCTCTGAAGAACTCACTGCTGCAGAAAAATGATTGTGCAAGTTTTACTAAATTTTTGTAAGAAACTTAAACATAGAAGGTTGTATAGGTGTTACAAAAGCAGAATGAGTCAAGTAGACATAAATTTGATTTGGCATTGCTGGAGTGTCACAACTCTGAGTCTCATAAATGGGCCTAAATTATCAGAAATAAAAAGTTTATCACATTATGTTAAGAGGATTGACATGGCATTGACAAAATGACAATAGCAACTTGTCTTTATTCGGTACAATATTGGTTGCCATTTTATTGTTAACCAGGATAGATAGGATATGGGAGACGGTAAGCCTTGGATTTATCCTTTCTAGCAAATATGTTGTGAACGCTTTATGCATATGTCAGTTGTAATTTTGTTTTACATTTAGCACTTCATTGTCATCTTACTATGAATACCATGTCTCACATGACACTTGTGTCTGTATATCAAACAACAATGACTATATAATTACCCATAATCACAGATGTAAAATTCCATTAAAATTGTTAACCCAATCTCCTCAGTCAGTGCTCACGTCTTCCACATTTGTAGAAGATTACTACTCCCCCCTCACCCCCAGGCAATTGAAACAATGCTTCAATCATCTAGCCATGGCTTTTTTTTTTCTAAGCAAAGCAGACCTTCTTCCATTCAAGTGCAATCCATCATGACTTTACATATTGTGCTCAAGTCCAAAATCATGTTTAAAATCACACAGATCATTTTATCCTTAGATTGGTCCTTTAGCTCTTTGAGACCACTCCTTAGGATCCTTCTATTCATCTGACTGTGTAAATCAGGGTTCTCAAACTCCAGCCCTCCCAGATGGTTCTGAACTATAACTTCCATGATTCTCTACCCATCCATGACATTCAATGAATTCTGAGAATTGAAGGCCTCTAACACCTGGCAGGCCAGAGCTTGAGATCCCTGGTGTAAGTAGTGTGAACATGAACCAAGTCTGATTGACAGGTTATTGGCAAGAGATGTAGAAAAAATGCCAAACAAACAGAGCACCAGTCCAAATATATAATTTAATGTTGCTCATATTGTGTCAGATGTTTGTATAATATTATCCTAAGAAACAGAGAGGTTTGTAAGCGTCCTGAGAACGAGCAAGGCACCAGTGGCCTGCTCTACGGTGGGGACCGCTCAGGTCTCACAAGGTTTTAGCTCGATTGTCCAATTACAGGGACAACTGCTCCATATGCAAATCAGACTGCTACACCCACATACCTCTCCTTTTCTCACTATAAGTTTACAGGGTAGCCAGACGTGGACCCCTTGCTCGATGTGCCTAGACTGGTTTCAGCTATACCCTCCTGACAAGGCCTAATAAGGCTGACATGATCGTTGGGGGTTGCTGCACCTCTTGTGCATTTGATGACGTCCTTGGTATTTCAGTACTGGCCACCCTTTCTGGGTGTAGCAGTCAGATTTGCATATGAGCAGTTGTCCCTGTAATGGCACAATCAAGCTAAAACCATGTGAGACCTGAGCGGGCACCACTGTAGAGCAGGTCATTAGTGCCGTCGCTCGTTCTCAGGACCCTCACAAACCTCTCCTTTTCTCAGTAAAATATTAGCTTAGTAAAAATATTTTAAAAAGCATTAATAATTCCCGTCTGGAACATTGTTGACAGGATACCAGTAAAATTAAAACTCTACATGTTATAATCTACACATTTTAAGTAGAATGTTTTAGCTAAATCTTTGAGAAGTGATTTTGGCATACTACTTGTAACTGGTGCCAGAACGTTGGGGGCATGAAACATTTCCTAACAAAAAAAGAAAAAAAATATATATATTTCTGAACTGAATAAACTTTACATGCTGCGGTCACAGACATGGACTATTGGCAGAAGATCATGCAAAGCATCAGTATAGGCAACACATTCTATTCTTAGGTTCACAACAAAATTATTGTACATAGCAGGCGTTGTCACTAATAATTTTAAAAACATCTAATTTGTAGGATGATGTCATGATGTCATGACTGATGCCATTGATGTCATAGGTGATGTCACTATCATTGTCATTGATGGTGAAATCATTAATAGGGATGAGCGGTTCGGGTTCAGGTGGATCGGGGTTCGACCCGAACTTGGCCTGTTCGATGAGATCGCGAACACTGAACATTTCCGGGTGTTCGCCGCATGTTTGACCACAATGGACCACAATGCATTTTCCCACTGGCCTGAAGCTCGTAATTGGCTACAACCTTGCACCTGACCACAGGTCTGGTGCAAGACAGGTTCAACACTATGCCAATCACCGCTCAGAGTCGTGATTGGGCAAATTTTGCCCAATCATGGGCTCACAGAGCTAAGTCCCGCAGCACACTATATAACGTTTCCACGCGCCGATTCTGCACGCATTTCAGAGGAGATTTCAAAGGAGATAGTTGTGTCTTGTTACTGCCGGTCTACCACGCTACTGGGGGGGCTGGGGGGGTCTCATTTCTACCAAATATCAGGGAATTTAGGTGATGTGTGTCTTGTCACTGTACCAGCAAGTTTTTTTGGGGGTTACAACTTTCTTTAAAACATTTGTGAATTGAGGTGATCTTCTGGGTCTTGTCACTGTGCCAGCAAATCTTTTTGGGGCTCACTAATTTCTTTAAAACATTTGTGAATTGAGGTGATCTGTGTCTTGTCACACAGCCAGTACCACGCAGTATTTTGGGGGTCACAAATTTCTACAAAACATTTGGGAATTGAGGTGATCTGTGTCTTGTCACTGCCAGCAAGTATTTTGGGGGTCACAAATTTCTAAAAAACATTTGGGAATTGAGGTGATCTGTGTCTCGTCACACATCCAGTACCACGCAGTATTTTTGGGCTCACTAATTTCTACAAAACATTTGTGAATTGAGGTGATCTGTCTCTTGTCACACAACCAGTACCACGCATTATTTTGGGGCTCACTAATTTCTACAAAACATTTGTGAATTGAGGTGATCTGTGTCTCGTCACACATCCAGTACCACGCTGTATTTCGGGGCTCACTAATTTCTTTAAAACATTTGTGAATTGAGGTGATCTGTCTCTTGTCACTGCTAGCAAGTATTTTGGGGGTCACAAATTTCTACAAAACATTTGGGAATTGAGGTGATCTGTGTCTCGTCACACATCCAGTACCACGCTGTATTTCGGGGCTCACTAATTTCTACAAAACATTTGTGAATTGAGGTGATCTGTCTCTTGTCACTGGCTGCCAGCTATCAGTGTGTCTCACTGAGTTATACCAGAGTTCTTTAAATATTTATACCAGAGTTGAATCAGAGTTCTGTATATATTAATCTATATATCACTCACCATGTCTGAAAGAACAAAAAGGACAGGCAGACGCTCCCAGACACAGATAAGAGGGCAAGCAGCCCCTGTGTCGGGAGGCTGTGCCTCTGGTCGTGGTGGACGTGGTGCATCCTCTGCAGGGGCACGCTTGTCCTTTTTAACTGGTGCTGGCCGTCTTAAGCAGCAGCAACATACAGAGGACTTGCTGGATTGGCTAACCAGGTCATCCTCATCCTCCGAGTCCTCTGCCAGCCAGGCTTCTAGTGCTTTACAGTCCACCTCAGCTGCCAAAGCATCTAATGCAGCCTCCATGTCCACAGCTACTCCTGCCGTAGCCTCGCTATCACACACGGAGGAGTCAGCTGAATTGTTTGACTACAATGAGAGTGACATGCTGCTTAAGGATGCGCAGCAAGTACAGTGCTCTGATTCAATCTCTGAGGTTGAAGAAGGGAGTATAATCAATGTAGAGGAAGGGGGTGCCAGTGATGACACACAAATAACTGGCACTCATGTTGCCCCAGCAGCTGCAGCATACTGCCAAGTTGGCTCCAGTGACGAGGAGATAGGGGGTGATGATGACAATGATGATGAGGTCACTGACTCCACCTGGGTGCCAGATCAAACAGAGGAATTAAGTGAGGAAGAGGGGGAGGAGGAGGCACAGCAAACACGAGGCACAACATCCTCTGTGACCAACTGTAGCACTAGCCAGTCCAAGGCATCACATGTCAGAGCTGCTCCGGTGCAGAGTGCTGTTGTCTCAAAGAACACATGCAGGAACTCTGTTGTCTGGGAGTTCTTTAAGAAATGTGCAGTAGAGCGCAGCGTTGCTATTTGTAATCTATGTCAGATGAGGCTTAAGCGTGGGAAAGATACCGGACACTTGGGTACCACATGCTTGAGGCGACATATGAATAAGTGCCACACATCCCGTTGGCGCAAAACTTTGCGTAGGTCCTCCTCCTCCTCATCTGTCTCTACCCCCACTGTATGTCCTGCCATGTCATTGCCTACAACCTCCACCGACAGGGATGATGCTACAGTAATGGATGTACCAGGTCCTTCCTCACAATGTGACAGCATCCCATCAGCTGAAGATTTACGCAGTCATATTACGTTGCCGCAGCTGCTGCAGCGAAAGAAAAAATATAGTCCCAACCATCCCCAATGCCAGCTTAGCAAAATTACTCGCATTGCAGCTGCTGCCTTTCCAGCTGGTGGACTCTGCTCCCTTCCGTGAATTTGCTGAATGTGCTGTACCACAGTGGTAGGTTCCAAAACGCCATTACTTTTCACGCAAGGCCATTCCAGCACTATACCAGCACATGGAAGACAATGTTATCGAGTCATTGGCAAAGGCAGTCAGCAGCAAGGTGCATGTGACTTTAGACACGTGGTCCAGCAAGCATGGACAGGGTCGTTACATTTCCTTCAAGGCACACTGGGTAACTCTGATTGCAGCTGGGAGGGATCCAAGACGGGGCTCTGTGCTGGAGCTTGTTCATCCACCACGCCTCCAGAACGCTGCTTGTATGAGGTCTGTCTGCTCCACCACCACCACCTCTCCATCTTCTTCCTCCTTCTCTGTCTCTGGGGAAGTGGCAGTTAAACCGACGCCTGACAGGGTCTACGCAATGGCTCAAGCAAAAAGATGCCATACTGTGCTTGAGCTGGTTTGTTTAGGGGACAGGAGCCACACCGGGTCAGAAATTTTGTCAGCTCTGCAGGGGCAGGTGCAGAGATGCTTAACACCACGCCAGCTTGAGCTGGGAATGATCGTCTGCAATAATGGCAGCAACCTTCTCTCCGCCCTACGCAAGGGTAAATTGATGCATGTACCATGCCTAGCACATGTCCTAAATCTGGTGGTACAGCGTTTCCTAACCAAGTACCCAGGGCTGCCAGAGCTTCTCATTCAGGCCAGAAAAGTCTGCAGCCACTTCAGATGGTCATTCCCAGCAAGCGTTCGCCTGGCAGAAATTCAAAGAGAGTTCCACCTTCCCACAAACCGTCTGATCTGTGACATGCCCACCAGGTGGAACTCGACATTAGCAATGCTGCAGCGTCTGCACAAGCAGCAGAGGGCCATCAACGAGTACCTGTGTGAGTATGGCACAAGGACAGGTTCAGGTCAACTTGGTTTTTACCCCCCGCAGTGGCTGATGATCAAGGATGCATGCACTGTACTGTCACCATTTGAGGAGGCAACGAGGATGGTGAGCAGGGGCAGTGCATGCATCAGTGACACAATTCCTTTAGTGTTCCTGCTGGAGCACACTCTGCGGAGAATTCTAGATGTGGCTCTAGAGGTAGAGCAGCGGGAGGAAGAGGAGGCCTTCCCTAGCTCTCAAGGCCCCAGTCTTTCTGCAGACAGCATTCCAGCAGGTCCTCCTCAGATCAGACAGGAGGAGGATGAGGATGAGGATGAGGATGAGGAGGAATAGTTAAGTAGTGGGGGCATTGAAGGTGGGGATTCCTCAAGGGAGGGTTTTGTGTGCCCAGAAACAGAAGGGCTAGTGCGTGGCTGGGAGGAGGAAGTGCACGATACGGTCATCCTCATTGACCAGGAAGACTCGGAAGCTAATGCCACCTCCAACCTATGCTGCATGGGCTCCCTAATGATGCAAAGCCTGCTAAAGGACCCCAGGATTTGTGCTATCAAGGAGAGGGATCATTACTGGTTGGCAACCCTTCTTGATCCACGATACAAGGGAAAAGTTGCAGAGCTCATCCTGCCCGCACAGAGGGAGCACAGGATGAAAAAACTTGAGGACGCTCTAAAGCGACACTTGTGTAACACCTTTCCAGGCACTGGTAGATTACCAAGTGCTGACACACGTGCTTCTGAGGCTGCGGGTGATCAGAGGAATAGTGGTGAAGGCCAGGGCCGCATGACTGATGCTTTTTTAAATTTCCAGAATCATATCTTTTCAATATAGGACCACATGGTCCACCCCTGCATTCTTCCACAATACCACAGAGGGGTTACTGTATGATGATACTTGCTGGCCTGGCATTAAAGGCACAATATCTGGGTGCACTGACGCCTTGACCAGAATCATATCTTTTCAATATAGGACCACATGGTCCACCCCTGCATTCTTCCACAATACCACAGAGGGCTTACTGTATGATGATACTTGCTGGCCTGGCATTAAAGGCACAATATCTGGGTGCACTGACGCCCATTACCAGATCAAAAACTATTCAATATAGGACCGCAAGGTCCACCCCTGCATTCTTCCACAATACCACAGAGGGGTTACTGTATGATAGTACTTGCAGGTCTGGCACCAAAAGCACAATATTTGGGTGCACTGCCACTGACGCCTGTATCAGATTCATATCCTCAGAGGGGTTACGGTGTGACGGCACTGTTGGGGATGCTAAAGGACCAATTTTAAAGCACCTATTGTTACTTTCATCCAAAGCCTGCATATATTTCACAATAATTTAGCCAAAAAAATCAGTAAACATTTTCTGCATTTACGAAAATGTCTCCTCTTTTCATACAGACTGCCGCCCCAAGCAGTTGTTTATGGATAGATTAAAGGAAAAGCATTTACCGTCATATGAAACGTCATTTTTTTGTTTTTAAGTGTTTCTATACATCCTAGAAATCCACCACTTCACGGGCATGTTATGGGGACCTCCTAGGCACAATATTTGAAGGAATTTTTGGTTTTTATTTTTAACCCTTATTTCATGGAAAACTCACTGTCCCTTTAAAAACATTTTTTTTATACTTTTTGTTCTTGTTTCCTGTCCCCCAGGGCACTACCCGGACCCCCATACACCTTTTATGGCAAATATGTAGCATATATGCCCTCTTGGAAGGCACTATAAAAACCGAATTTTCAGCCCCATTGACTTGCATTGGGTTCGAGTTCGGGTTCGGACCCGAACAAATGGGAAGTTTGGGTTCGGGCTCGAACCGAACTCGGGGAGTGTTCGGCTCATCCCTAATCATTAATACCATATGCAATGTAATCTGTAATCTTATTGATGATGTCATACAATCCATGCAGGGCAGGTGCAGTTTAAGTGTGGGATTTCCATGCTTTTAAACATTTGAGAACTTAAAAAAAAATTACATTAATGCCTCGAGTTTGCCAATTAATATAGATTTATCGAAAACTGGCACTCTCCTTCCAGTAGACATATCAGGCTGCCCGGTGCAGTTGTACAGAAATTGAATAAATGCTTGTATAAAAAGAGGGATGCGCATAGAGAGGACATACGTTAAAACCCAATAAAATTTATTTAGACCACCGTAAAATCAATGTTTGTAGTCAATGATAGTTAAAGGAACCTTTTAGATTTTTGACTGTGTCCCCCATGCCAAATAAATAGCTTTGTATGGGGTGAAGAATAATCCTCTTTTGTTATTTCTGCATGTTGAATAATCTGGTTGCAGTTTATCGCTCTTAACTGTATTATTTATTCCTTCCATTAGCAGTATGAAATTATTAACAGATAATTACTTTATGCTTTGCTAAATTGTTACATGTAGTAGGAGTTAGTGATCACACAAATTAGCTTAATTGAAATGATACTGTGGGATGTGCTCAATTAAAATTTACAAAACGGTGTCTACAATGCTTTTTAACTTGCCTTAATATGGGCACTACTGGGAGATGAAATGACAGCTCCTGTTGCAATTCATATGTTAAAAGAAAGTTTGTGCACCTATTCCGCATTTTAAAATGAAACGAACAGTTTATAGTCCCAATATTTCATGTAAAACTTGCAACACAAATTTCTTGAGCGGAGCTCTTAAAGGTTTAGGCTAGGGTCAGACTGAGGCAGTGCGAACGCGCGTTCTGGCGCACTTAATCACGGCCGCACTAGCAGCAGATGCCGGGCAATGACGGCCAATATACGAAGTACGGTCGCACAAAAGTCCGGCTGCGCAACGCAAGTGGAAAATGAACGCATTTTTTCGAGAACGTTAAACCACTAGTACTGACGTACAGAGTGCGCTGCGTCCGCTAGCGGCGTGTGTGCGTGAATTGGAGACATCAGACGCTGCTAATATCCGGCCAACATAACGTCCAGATGCAAGAAGTGTTTTATTGATGATCCGTACAAAATCACGGATGAAACTGCGCATAGTATGACCGCTATTGCGTATTCCGTGAAAAAATACATCCATTCTTCGAACGCACATTTTCACGGACAACGTGAAAAATGCGTTAGTCTGACCCTAGCCTTACTGGGAATCTAGGTTGTCTGTTTAAGTAGGATGCAGAGGGTAAAGAATGTTTTAAGCATTCACGCATTGAATTCTAGTTTATATTGACACCGCATTAATATAAGGTTTGCAGTCACCTCATTCTTTTTATTTCTCTATCCTTTATATAAGTGGGAAAGTAGCTATTTCATAACTGAATGTAAATATTACATTTTTAAAGTCTACTTATCATAGGTTAATGGCTGATCTGCTATTTACATTTATATGTAGAGTGCCACTGCAGAAAATGAGAGCAATTGCCAAGTAACATTTCGGCATCTCTAATTTTGCCACCTTGGCATCATACCAGTGAGATTATATGGATCAAACAGAATGTTAGGTTGAGTAGATTTGGGAAACTGATTAACGTGTAATTCATGCCCAACTAAAGCTGGACTTGTCTGATAGCTTTCTTTTGGAAGTTCTCCAACATTCCACTGTTGTTCACTTTTGTTGGCATTTCGACAGGGTGACAGCTGTGAGTGGAAAAGCGGTCTTACAGGACAGCCCTCTGCTAGCTCTGCTAGCTCTGTGATTGTATGCCTACACATTGACTGATGAGTCCGAGTACCAACGTCATCATAGAGGGACGCACAGAGCTGAATGACAGCACTCTTAAATGGCTCTGCCCATAAAGCAGAAGAATGATGGCGCTCGGCGCTAGAAGCAGGTTAGTACAGGCTGCGATATCTCATCGAGATGACATATTGCAATGACACATACACCACTGATGGGAGATTGCAGGGAATGTGAACCTGGCTGGTATTGGTTCACACTAAGGTTTGGTTATTAAGAGAATCTAAATTTGTGATAACGTAACTAAACTATTGGGGTCCTTTGCCACTGGACATTCAAAAACAAGTAGTCAGATTATTTGGTAGAGATGAAATTACTTATTTGCTCCTAGACAACGATACTACGACTAATAAGGTTAGCATAAAAAGTCACATTTTAGGGAATTAGGGAGTAAAGTTGCATTCGGAGACAATCCCTGTACCAAATGTTGAGTAAGAAAGCCTGCAGGGAACAGCCATGCATTTTGGGGGTCTATGTTATGTGAGGACAGTTTAAAAGAAAAAAAAAGAATAGCTAGATTGCTGAAATTGTCTAAAATCTGAACTGAGGGGGCGGGGTATATATGATAGAGGACAAAATGAAATTCCTGGAAATACATTGGATTTTGGAAATCGAGATTAGGCATATTTTCAGGTATTAAAAAAAAAGGGAGAACCAGCTTTGAGGAGTTATTTGTCAATTCGCGTCTAGACGTTAACGTGTGCCTGCACCTTGGTATAGCTCACGTCTCAAGATGCTAAACAAAAACAGATAGGGCTCTATTACATTTTCTGCGCAATTGCGCTGGCGCAGCGCAATTATTATTGCGCACAAAAAAAACATGATCGCACGAAAATTAACGTGGTATTACGATCCGAGCGCATTTTTTCTTCAAGATTTTTCGAGCGCAAAGTCGTTCACAAATGAACGTTGCGTGCAGGAATCGGTGGGCAGACTGTTTTGTCACGGGATTTGTCACGGGATTTGTCACGGGAATCAGCCAACATCAATTTATTTCCAATAAAATATTTACAAACTAAAAAAACAGAAAAAAAAAAAAAGAATTAACCACCAGCCAAAACAATAAAAAATTAACAATGACACAATTTATTAATTTTAATGTTTGGGTATGTGTATAATGTGTAACTGTACTGTGCTGTATTTTTTTTTTCGTGCTGGTGTATTTCGTTTCGCCCAGAACGATCACATTTACAGTTACCACCTGCTTTTCAAAGACGTTACGAAAATGCGCGCAAACTTTCGTTGCGCGAAGATTGTAATACGGATGGTATTACAATCTTCGCGCAACGAATGTTTGCGCATACCAGCGCCGAACGCATTTGCGCTGAAAATATTAAGTATAGGATGCTCGCAGGAAAATGCGTTCGCGCAGGGTCAATCGTGGTAGACGATTCCGCGCATCGTCTGCGCGAACGTCGTAATACGATGTTCTGCGCAAATGGTTTTGCACGCGCGCAAAACAAATGCGAAGAATGTGATAGGGCCCATAGTGTTTTTCCCATACTTAACACAGGGAGCGCAAAGTACAGTAAGCTCGCGCAAGCTGCGAGACGCAAACTGATTTCACACCAGTTTTTTTTTTTTTTTGAGAAAGGATTTTACCAGGAAGGATACATTGAGATTTCTCTCATTTTCAAGTATGTCCTGGGTGGCGAATATGTACCGTTAGGTGTCTTGCCCAAGGACACTTACTGGAGAGGTGCTCTTGACAGGATCGAACAGCAACATTGGAAAAGCCGGTTGTTGAACTCACTACCGCACGTGTAAACATGCAGGTTATAGTATGGACATCTTTTTTAGTGACAGGCAGTAGGAGTCATGTGATCATCATAAAAATATTTTCAGTGGCATCTACTAAAAGAAAATGTTTATCATTAATATTTTCATTTATGACAACTGTAAGAGACTCAAATATTGCTGGTATGGTGCAAAAAATGAATAAAAAAAAAATACATATGACAGTCTCATATCTCAATTAGTAAAACCAACCAGATTAGATGTTTTCCTCTATTAATAACTAATACTGTCACGCTCTAATGTAAGCGTTCATGTGAGGTAGCACTTTGGGAATAGTGAACATAATATGGTACTTGAGATAAATGTGAAAAAGCAGAATGGGCTCCACCAAAATCATGAATTATAGAAAGGCCAATTCCAGCTTGCTAAGGGCATCTTTACAGCTCATTGACTGGATTGAGCTATTCTCTGGGAAAACACAGAGGATAAGTGGAATATCTTTAAACTGTTACAAAAATACACTTATCAACATATAACCTTAGGAAACAAAAAGTAGATGCAGCTAATTAAAAATCAGTGTGATTTGAGAGAAAGATTAGTCAGGAAACTTACAAGAAAATGTCATTTAAAATGCAAACATGGGATTGGCCAGCAGCATATATTGATACAAAAAAAAAATAATAATTTAATGACCTACAGTATATAAGAAAAATAAAGCTAATTACCAGAGCGAACACTGGCAGGTTATTCAGAGAGCACCGAAATGTTGCCGACATTTCGGTGCACTTAGGTTCCCCACACTTCGGCGAGTTAAATTCGCTGAACACGCGCTGAATTCAGCATTCACTGCAAGGTCCCCGAAGTGCAGCGAACCAACCCACCAAACATATCCGAAAAACCACCGCAAAACCGCCAAATGCATTCAATGATCTGCCTGATTGATCGGAGAAAAGCCACCAACCCGCCGCCGGAAAAAGCCGACAAACAGGGGTAAGAAAAAAACAAAGAAAAAAAACCAAAAACAACAGACAACTATTGGATGAAAATGCCTGGAAATAATGTCACGGTCCCCGCCGGCGACGGTGGCACAAGGGCAAATCTGGCACCGCTCTGTCATAGCTGAGAGCCCCCTTCCTGAATGCCTTACCTGGGATGAGCTTTTCTGCAGGTGTTAATCAAAGTAGTCCTGGGTGGCTATTTAAATCGGTCACACCCATTCCCTAATGCTTCTGCATTATCCCTGAAGCCCTGAGTACCTTTCAGACTATGAACCGCTCACTCCTGAAGCTCCTGCCTACCCTCTCCTTTACCTCTGCTGCTAGATACCCTGGAAACAAATTTTGCTTGGAACGTGACTACTCTGTTTCCTGCTGCCCACCTCGACCATTTTCTTTGGACACATGACTACACTTTGCCTACTGCCCGCCTCGACCCCTGCATGGACTATAACTACACCACCTGGATTACCCTTTTGTTACCATTGCTGGATCGCCTCATATATACCTGGACTTACCCATCCTCACCCTCTTGCTTACCTTGACTTTGCCCACCATGCCTCCTGTTCCTCAGTCCTTTCCCAGTGTCCTCTCTGTCTTCCAGTAAGTCTCTTTGTGTTGTGTTTTCTGCTTTTGGTTTATGTTTGTATTCAGCCCTCTTCATGTCTTGCTCCTCCGTGTCAGCTTAATATATTCAGTGTTCAGTTCTGCCCACCTCTCTTGTCCTGTCTGCTTGGTCTGTCCTGTTATGTGTATTTATCTGGCCCAGTTGTTATACTTTATCCAGTGTTCTCCCTTTTCGTTATGTCCTTCCTTTGGTGTATTCTGCTGCTGTGATTCCCTTGTGTTCTCCAATAAACCTGATCTGTTTACCCCACATTGCTGCCTCCACTCCACTCTATCACTGGTACCGCATTCCGGGCTTGGCCCTGCCGCCCCCTGACAAATAATGTATAAGGTCCTATGAATAATAATAAAAAGCTCTGTTACAGAAATAATAAAACAAACAAAATTTCTCCCAAAAAAATCTAAAAAATCTAAAAAATAAATGACTTTTAGCTGCAAATGAAAAGAATAATCGGGTGACTAAATATTTAAGAAAAACAGGGAATTCTTTAACATTGAAACCTAAGGGATTCGCCTATTTAAACCTACCGAATAAAGCCACGAAAATCAGGGCATTTCACTGACATTTCTCTGCTGTTCGGTGTTCTCTGAATAGATTAACCATTGCTTCTCTATGGGGATTTCACTGCCGCCAAAGATCACTGTATTTCACTGGCAATTCGCCAATATTTGGTGAATTGCCAGCTTTTTGAACAGCTGAATGGCCATGAAATTGCACCATACGGGGAAACCCTCACCATTCAGTGCAATTTTGTGGCCATTTCGGTGCTCTCTGAATAACCCCTTATAGGACATTTAAGATTAAGCTTTAGAACTCCAGGGGACCATGTTAGAGTTACGCGTTAATGGCTTCTGCAGGGTTAAAGTTGATATAACTCCTTTCGATGCTGCAGACACTCTTTCAGACCTCACATCACCAGTGCATCATGGTCGTGCCTACTAAATGGCCACCAGTTGTGGAGTCCTCTTCACTTGAGGGATGCACTCATACACGTCGCACATTGCTGGGAGTTTTATTGTTATGGAGGTCTGAGGTACACTTCCTTATGCAGCATATTACCGTATCATTTCTGTGGAGATCTCTTGGGGTATCTGGAGAAGAATATCCTAACAGGTTAATAGGTGCCTGTTATGAAGAAAATACCTAGAAGGTGGAATATACTAGAGCCGGTTCGAGGCTCTATGCTTGTAAGTTTAAAACTAAAAGAGATTATTAAACAATTAACATCTAGTAGGACGTATTGCACCAATTGTTTCGATACATTTTCTCTCCGCATGTTTCATGGAGATAAAGAGAAGACTCTTTTAAAGGCACAGAGATACCTATAAGAACTGGGGGGCGCTGTACCCATTTCCGAATATGTAAACAATGGTGAAGGACAAGAAGAAATTGGGAGAGGAGAATGAGGAAATATACAAATTTAGGAGAACATGAAGAAACCGTAAAAAAAACAAGCAAACTCCAAAAAAACATTAAAAATGTCTCTGGACTTATGACTGTTAAGACATAACATAAAAGCTAACTTGCCACTTCTATCTTCACAACTGGGTCAGAAAAGACCCCGTAGACTGGGGTCAGACGAACGCAGTGCGATCGTGCGTTTAGCCGCACTTTATTACGGCCGTGGTAGCTGCAAATGACGTCCAACGCAGGCCCACACACGAACTACGGCCGCACGAAAGTTCGGCCGCGCAATGCAAGCGGCAACCGAAAGCACTTTCCCAAGAACGTCGAACCGCTAGTACGCTAGCGCTGCGTCCGCATAGCGGCGTGTGTGCGTGATTAGGAGACGTCAGACGTTGCTCATGTCCAGCCAACATAATGTCCAGACACCCAAAGTTTCCTGGTTTGGAACTGTAAAAAAATCATGGCTGAAATTGCGCATCGTATGACCGCTATTGCGTCTTTCGTAAAAAAAAAAAAAAAGGGGTTCGGACTTCAACGCACTTTTTGACGGTAGACGTGAAAAATGCGTTTGTCTGTCCCTAGCCTTAGGCATGAGATGTGCAGCTTTAAACGTAAACCCGTTTTAACTCCTTAAATATTAATTTAGTGCTAATATGTGATTATCAAAAGTAAGTATTGGGAGTTATTCAGTAGATGATAGGAATAGAGTTTACTCATTAAATGATGTGGGACTTGCATAAAAAAACAGCACAATAAAGTTTTAAGAACTAAAAGTAACAATACTAAACTGTAAATATTGACACAAATAGAACACCAGGTGGTTTCCGAGGGACAAAATATTCCATTCTGAATTTGAGCCCAAAGACAGTCTGATTCGTACATAGAAAATCCGCTTCATTCCCTGGTGATGCATCCTTGCCAGAATATTACCGCCATAATGTAGCGATGTTTTAAAATCAAAAGGATTATTGTTTTGAAATGTGGTTCCTGTGGGTGCATGTATTTAAGTTTGTTTTCTTCAGACAAAATATATTCAGTCCCAAGATCTACCAGCTATCAAATGATACTTGTCAAATCAGCTACCATGTATATTGTTGTATCTCACAAAGCTTAGGAGCAATATTTAATAAACATTGCAAAATCAATCTGGATTAGAGTTTAGAGTCTATCAGGGACTTTTCAGCTTTAAAAATTAAAGTTTAAGAATATCTACAGTGATTGAGAGCCGAGAGGTTTTCTGTAGTATATCTAGAGCAGTGCTGTCAATCCCCCCTCCCCAAGTGTTGATGCCTACAACAATTCCTAGAACTCTTGCAATGCAGTAGATGGCCAGAGAATCAAGGGAGTTGTAGTAGAGAAACACTGGGGGGGGGGGGGGCACTGGAGTTTGACAACCCTGTTCTAGACCTCACATCTGGGTAAATACTGACAATAGAAAATGTATTTTGCAACTGAAATACAAGATATTCTTGTGGGTAAGGTTATATACTATTTTTGTTATAAAATAATTGTTAGAGAAGAATAATTAGGCAAATACAGTGGCTTGCAAAATTATTCACCCCCTTGTCATTTTTCCAGTTTTGTGGCTTAGCAGAATTTGATTTACACAACACGCCTACCAATTTGAAGATGCAAAAATTATTTTTAATGTCACCAACAAAAATAATGACAAAGAAAAAAATAAATAAAGTGAATAAATATTCACCCCCAGAATCGATACTTTATAGAGCCACCTTGTGCAGCAACTAAAGCTGCTAGTCACTTGGGGTATGTGTCTATAAACTTGGCAGATCTAGCCACTGGGAGTTTTACCCCTTCTTACAGGCAAATGTCTCCAGCTCCTTAAAGATTGCTATACACCAGTGGAACCCATCCAACTTTAAATCAAGCCACAGATTCTGAATTGGATTGAGGTCTGGGCTTTGACTAGGCCAGGGGTCAGCAAACTTGGCTCCCTGATGTTTTGAAGCTACATTTCCCATGTGGCTCATTCAGACTAATGTGTGACTGAGCATTATGGGAGATGTAGTTCCCAAAACATCAGGGAGCCAAGTTTGCCAATCCTTGGACTAGGATAATCCAAGACATTTAAATGCCTCCCCTTGAAAAACAATGAGCATATCAAATCTATGCATATCTTTTTAAAACAGCATTAGAATGCCACTGTGAGGAAACAAAAAGCACTGAAAATTCACTCCTTTCAATATATAGGCTGGCCGTCCATTGGGTCCATCGTAGTCATACGACTGACTTGGTCTTTTGACTATGAACAACCCCGTTGCACGACCAGGCATGTCCACTGGAAGAGTTTGTGGATGACCAAGGTCAACCGATGGACAGGCCACCTAAGGAGGATACAAAAAAGGCTGCAGGGGGGGGGCTGTCCATGGTGCTGAAATAGCTTTAGGGGATCTGACAACTTTATATAAATATATATGGGGTCATTATAAACCATGGTCTGAAAACCTATTCATTAATCTCCCTTTAGCATCTGTGCTTTACCTGTAGATTACGGGGCAAGTGTCAAGTCCAGCAGCCTGCCCCGTAGCAGGGTCTGTTAGGGTCCAGGGGCAGCGCTAAAGTGTAGTCCCAAGCATCCCCTATATGGAGTACATAGGACTCCAAGGAGACTTCTGCTGCTAGATCACATGACCGGCAGGATCTCGACTCTCGCAAGATCCTGCAGGTCGGCAGAGTGATCACGGACAGAGACTGAGGACTTTTTTCCCCCCAAGTCTCACTCTGCTCCTAGTGGCCAGAAGCGTCAGATGGAGCTGCTGTTCTGGCCGTGGGATGAGAGGTGAGTATTTGGTTTTCTTTTGTAGGAGCGGAATTAGTTAGCTACAGCTCTAAACTGATGCTAACTTTTTTTAGTTAGAACTTTGTGATCCCCAATTACTCTGCTTACACTTTGCTCTCCCCATGTTAAGCATAGGAAGCGCAAAGTATAGTAAGCTGGCGCTAATAAGCGGCAATACTGATTCGCTAAATGTTTTTTTTTAACCAGTTGGCGATCGGTGATCACCCCAATTATGAAATGTTCATAAAACCAGTGGGATCCTCCTGAAAAGTCCTGGTGCTTGTAGTTGTAGTCCTCAGTGTCTCTCAAAGAGAAAAAGAAAAAAAAAAGGAAAAAGAGTATATACAAAAAAAAAGGTGCAGTATGTCAGTTAATTGACCGAGCGCTTTTATAATAGAGGGCCTCTGGCCAATTATAGAGTGGCATTACCCGCTTTATCGGTGCAGATCGCTTGAATGAGATGGTCTTCCATAGTGCCACTGCCACACTAGAATTGGCCAGAGGCATATATACCTAGAGCAGGGACTCACTAAGTCAGGAGGATCTCACTGGTTTTATGAACATTTCATAGACTTTTTTATTGACGTTGTCATCACATCTCTTTCCCACTGGAATATTAATAACCGTGTGTGTAGTTTCACGTATCTACACTAGTTTTCCCACTGCTAATCACTTCTTTATTTATCCATAGTTTTATAACTTAATGCGCCATATGGATTGTTTTCTTGTATGGTTTAATTTCAGCATTCATCTCAGAGGCCCCGAAGTGCAGCGAATCGACCTGCCGAAAGCATCCGAAAAACCGAGCGCAACGAAAAACCACCGAATGCATCCGGCTAGCAGCTGAACAGGGGTAAAAACAAAAATTTAGCTGAAAAAGAAAAAAAAGCCAAAAAAATCCTAAAATGAGACATTTTGCTGCAAATGAAAATAAAACTGTTGAATAAATATTTAAGAAAAACAGGGAATTTTTTTAACATTGAAAAATACGGAATTGGCCCATTTAAACCTGTTGAACGAAACCACCGAAAATCAGGGAATTTCACGGACATGTCTGTTTTCTGAATAGATCAACCATTGCTTCCCTATGGGGATTTCACTGCCGCCGAATTGCACATTTTTTTTTTTTTTTTTTTAGAAAGGATTTTACCAGGAAGGATGCATTGAGATTTCTCTCATTTTCAAGTATGTCCTGGGTGGTGAGTATGTACCGTTAGAGGACTTGCCCAAGGACACTTACTGGAGAGGTTGCTCGCTTGCTAGCAGTTCGCCAATATTTGCCAGTATTCATACATAAAAGCACAGTCAACAAACACCCTGCACACTACAGGTACAGGGTGGCTTCAACATAGGAGAGGGCAGGGAAATAATATAGATATTAGGCCCATGTACCTCAAGTTCAAAGTGAAGCTCGTCACAAACCTCAAACTGGTTTGAGAGATTCTCTTCCAGGTAGAAAACAAAACATGCGCAATTATACCTGCATTATTAATCAAGTATGAAAAAATATCATTTGTAACTGTATTTAAATGTCATGATTGTCTGAGCATGGGTTGATTTATGAATACATAATGTAATAAGGTCAAAAATTACCTGAGATGACCCTCCAAGTGACCTGTAACAAAGCTCATGAGGAGAGATTGCAAACCACTACTCACAAAATTCAGCGCTGGGCCCAAAGTTTGCTACATCAGCAAATCCACATAAATACACATAGTTGAGATCCAATGGGTGGGGGGGGGGGATTCACTGACAGATTTTCTCCATTAAATACCAAAG
Organism: Leptobrachium leishanense; assembly: GCA_009667805.1. Taxonomy (NCBI): domain Eukaryota; kingdom Metazoa; phylum Chordata; class Amphibia; order Anura; family Megophryidae; genus Leptobrachium; species Leptobrachium leishanense. Next base: position 120,591,635 of record CM019067.1, on the reverse strand, counting down.
CTTCAACTATACAGCACTGCATCTTGATTTAGCTGCACAAGCCTACTATTCTCTTCTCATATCCATAAATGATCTGTCCAACGTCTGCAAAGCCTCAACTGTACACATGTACGCAGACGACACTGTAATCTATACCAGCAAACCAAATCTCCCACAGCTGGAGGCCGTGCTGCAAGAACAATTCACAGAGGTAGAAAAGTGGATCAAACACAACAAACTTTTTTTAAAAATACTGACAAAACTGTAACGATGCTCTTTGGAACAGCACCTAAACTACACAAATTGTAAAATCCCCATCTATGTGTTAGGACAAAATCAAATGGCACACTGACCACAGTCACTTCTCTCAAATATCTAGGTATGTGGTTGGACCCTAATCTATCCTTTGGCCCCCACATCGAAAAACTCTCATCTAAACTTTACCCCAAACTAGGTGCCCTGTACAGAAACAAATCCTGCCTGAGCCCCGCGGTAAGAAAGCAGATTGTACAACAAATGCTTATGCCGGCTATTGATTACGGAGATGTAGTGTATGCAGCAGCCCCGCAAACACACCTTCAGAAACTTACTACATTGTATAACTCCTTCTGCCGCTTTGCATTACAATGTAACTACATGACCCACCATTGTGATATGTTAAAAGAGCTAAACTGGCCATCGCTGGAGTCTAAACGCACCCTTCACCTTTCCAGCCTGGTGTTTAAGAGCATTTCTGGGAAGCTGCCACCCTACCTGAATAGACTGCTTCCCCCAGCAGCTCCCTCATCCTATAACCTCCGATCCAGGACCAGCACCTTACTTGCAATACCACAATACAAAAAGACAGTGGCTCAGTCCTCATTTTCCTACAGAGCACCACAATAATGGAATAACCTCCCAGACACCATCAAATCTTCCCCCAGTCTTAAGTCACTCAAGAGCTCCTTACTAACATACCTCAATACAGAATGCACCTGTAAACATGTAACCTAGTGACTATATTTCCTACATATTTATTTTCTGTTAATCTGTATATTTGTGTTGTTTTTTTAATATCTTGCATTGTATTACTTTGTATTTCTGTAACTGTAACACTTCAATGTTCTTGAACCCAGGACATACTTGAAAACGAGAGAAATCTCAATGTAGCCTTCCTGGTAAAATCCTTTATAAATAAATAAAATATCCGCCTTATTCTTCACCCCTAACCATCTGTTCGCCAGCTTCGAAACCGTTGTCTGTCCTCTATTCCCTCACTTCTCCACTTTAAAGAAAAAAAAAACTCCAGACAAGATGCAATCCCAACATCCAACATTTCTTGTACTTTACAGCCACAACAGAGGGTGCGACGTTTGTTTAACAAATTGTCCTCTTGATCCTATTCGATCAAACCCTATTACCTACCTATTTCACCTTTACTCCAAATTTAATGCTTTTATAAATCTCTCCCTTCCACCTGGTATATTCCCAATCCAGTCTAAGCTTACCCTTATAACTAAAATAAGCAGATACTTATTGAATGTATAAATGCATTTTGTCTGTTCTTGGTAGCTTTCCTTTATGGCATTGATGGATACTATCCACAACCTTAAAACCTCTTTAAAACACTGACTGAGAATTAATTCTTTAAGGATAATGCTTTTATAGTGCTAAATCTGGCTCATTATACTTATAATTACACTAGACTAATGTGGAAGAATATGCTCACTCAAAACAGGATAATCATCTAGAAATATATGCAGTCAGGGTTCTTTCTAAATGCATTACCTTATTAAGGAGAATAACCTTATGTGTGATCTTAACTATGCATCATTTAAATGAACACCATAATATCGTAACTAGACATCTATTCTTGAGAAAGACTATACAGTACTTAGAGAAGGTGGAAAAATAGACTAAATGTAATAGTATTCCTTGTTTCACTGCATAGATTATTATAATCAGTATAAATTGGATATTGTGCAGCAGCACTAAGCTCCGTTATAACCACAATGTACATGGAATCATGAAATAACAGAGCAGTAATACATACACAAACAGATTATTTATAAAATTCATTGTTGATGCTGGATCTCAAAAAAAATGTTTTTATCTCTTTAGGACAGGTTGCATTATCAAATTTATTGGTATAAATACACAGGGGGTGTCTAACCAGCTCTTGATGCTTAGAGTTCCCAAAATTCTTTCAATGCATTAGATGGCGGGGGAATCATGAGAGTTGTATTTCAGAAATATCTGATCCATAATACATTTGTTTTTACTATAATCAATTAATCAGAATCCAATTAGGTTTATAGGAATTGCACAATGATCATTCCTTAATTATTCATTTCAAAGGGAGCAAGGTTAGCAGTTTTATCCAATGAGTTTATCCAAGCTAAATCTATTTTGTCGTTTTCATCTTCACACGGATAATGTAGATTGTTTATGGTTACATACTACCTAACGAATTGAGAAAACAAATCACATGCATGTTAGAAAGAGAAGAACATCATCACTCCCCAGAGGACCTTCACCCACGGAACCACACCTGGGACCGCATTCCCCAAAGCATCAGATATCTGCGTCACCAGGGATGGTGTAATAGATCTCCGATACCAGTTTTGTGTAGATTATAAAAGCCATTCGGTATTTATTCGATAAACTGCTTACGCTCGACGAGTTTCATCTAAAATTATAGACTTCTTCAGGAGCAATATGCAGGCAGATAAGATGTACACCAGTGTAAGAAAAAAAAATGCATTGTTATCTAAATGTTTCAATCTAATCATCAACATACTGTATTGCTAGGTTTAGTCCTATGTGTTTCACTCAGTAAAGTCCCAACAAATGCTGCCCTATGTGAGCAGCAGTTATCAACACATCTACTTCGTGAGAATAAAAAAAACAACAACTTATAAGTGGATACAAAGATTAACTATATATAGAAATGTGCTGATGGTAACAAATGATAGAAAATATTCAAAACTGTATTTGATGCCATAAATGGAAAGCTTAACTGCACTCAAATTATAATAATTTATATAGCATCATCAGTTGCCGCATCGCTTCACAATAACCAATGGGGAATACACATTATTTTCACTCTGAGGTATCCTTTCTGCTTTCTTTTGGATGGGAGCACAGCTTGTGTCAACATAAGAAAGAACAGAATGCGTTACCTATAACAAAGAATCTTTTTGCAAGGACTAAGGGTTAGGGTTAGGGTTATTTCTAAAAGTAATCCTGACCCCAACACACCAGTAAAAGAATGCTAGTATGGTGAACGTTTTGTCACTTACAACATTTTTTCCCCTAGCTCTCTATTGCTAGGGCACCATTTGATATGGTTGCTTTATTTAAACATCATAACCTATGTTGCCCACAAGGAGGCATCATTCTCTAGTCCTTTTCTGACCTACATCATGACCAAGGAAACTGAATACTTATGCCGTCCCTGTGGCGGGTGGCAGTGGCGTAGTGTGGGTTGTCAGCGCCCGGGGCCAGCCAAGAATTGTGCGCCCCCCCCAACCTGTGGACACGTTATCATGCCCTGATTCCCTTCCACCATTAGGGCATTGAACCCCTTAACTGTGATACAAAAAACACTCGGGATACTTGGTTCCAGCCAAACAACACGGTATTCTAGGGTATAAACAGCCGCAGACTTGAAGTTGTGAAAATGAAAGGTCTTATTATTCCAGCATAAACAAACACCACACTTGCTTTTGAATCACTATTGCAGGTGATTAAACAAAAAACTACAAATGAAAACTTGGGATGCACCAATACCACTTTTTTTTAACACTGAGTACGAGTACCGATATTTTTTAAAAGTACTCACCGATACCGAGTACCGAGACATTTATTTTATGTCATGTGAACGCTTTCCAATAAGAACAGACCTCATATAAAAATGCCCCCAGGTCACAAGTATATATCCCCCCAGATACATATACACAGAATGCCCCCAGCTCACATGTAGATTGCTCCAAGCCTCACATGGATATTGCCCCAGCCAGCTCACACATGGATATTGCCCCAGCCAGCTCACGCATGGATATTGCCCCAGCCAGCTCACGCATGGATATTGCCCCAGCTCTCACATGGATATTGCCCCAGCCAGCTCTCACATGGATATTGCCCCAGCCAGCTCACACATGGATATTGCCCCAGCCAGCTCTCACATGGATATTGCCCCAGCTCTCACATGGATATTGCCACAGCCAGCTCTCACATGGATATTGCCCCAGCTCACACCTGGATATTGCCCCAGCCAGCTCTCACATGGATATTGCCCCAGTCAGCTCACACCTGGATATTGCCCCAGCTCACACCTGGATATTGCCCCAGCCAGCTCACACACGGATATTGCCCCAGCTCCGGATCCACCAAGGGTTGGGGCCCAGATGCCGTGCAGCGGGAGTGCCTGCCTGGTCCTGAACAGCGTGAGAGTCCGTGTTGAAGGGGAGGCGGCTGCGTGCGTGCATGCGCAGGTCACGCGGTCCGGCCAGTCAGGTGGTACAGAGACTCCGTACCACCTGATTAGCCGGACCACGTGACCTGCACCCGCACGCAGATGCCTCCCCTTCAACACAGACTCACACTGTTCAGGACCGGGCAGGCACTCCCACTGCACGGCATCTGGATATTGTCCCAGCTCTCACATGGATATTGCCCCAGCTCACACCTGGATATTGCCCCAGCCAGCTCTCACATGGATATTGCCCCAGCTCACACCTGGATATTGCCCCAGCCAGCTCTCACATAGATATTGCCCCAGCCAGCTCACACCTGGATATTGCTCCAGCCAGCTCACACCTGGATATTGCCCCAGCCAGCTCACACATGGATATTGCCCCAGCCAGCTCACACATGGATATTGCTCCAGCCAGCTCTCACATGGATATTGCCCCAGCCAGCTCACACATGGATATTGCCCCAGCCAGCTCACACATGGATATTGCCCGAGCTCTCACATTGATATTGCCCCAGCCAGCTCTCACATGGATATTGCCCCAGCTCACACCTGAATATTGCCCCAGCCAGCTCACACTGGATATTGCCCCAGCCAGCTCACATGAATATTGCCCCAGCCAGCTCACATGGATATTGCCCCAGCCAGCTCACATGGATATTGCCAGCTCTCACATGGATATGCCCCAGCTCTCACATGGATATGCCCCAGCCAGCTCTCACATGGATATTGCCCGAGCTCTCACATTGATATTGCCCCAGCCAGCTCTCACATGGATATTGCCCCAGCTCACACCTGAATATTGCCCCAGCCAGCTCACACCTGGATATTGCCCCAGCCAGCTCACACCTGGATATTGCCCCAGCCAGCTCACATGAATATTGCCCCAGCCAGCTCACATGGATATTGCCCCAGCCAGCTCACATGGATATTGCCCCAGCTCTCACATGGATATTGCCCCAGCTCTCACATGGATATTGCCCCAGCCAGCTCTCACATGGATATTGCCCCAGCCAGCTCTCACATGGATATTGCCCCAGCTCTCACATGGATATTGCCCCAGCCAGCTCTCACATGGATATTGCCCCAGCTCTCACATGGATATTGCCCCAGCCAGCTCTCACATGGATATTGCCCCAGCCAGCTCTCACATGGATATTGCCCCAGCCCGCTCTCACATGGATATTGCCCCAGCCAGCTCTCACATGGATATTGCCCCAGCCAGCTCTCACATGGATATTACCCCAGCCAGCTCTCACATGGATATTGCCCCAGCCAGCTCTCACATGGATATTGCCCCAGCCAGCTCACACATGGATATTGCCTCAGCTCACACATGGATATTGCCCCAGCCAGCTCACACATGGATATTGCCCCAGCTCCGGATCCAGCAAGGGTTGGGGCCCAGATGCCATGCAGCGGGAGTGCCTGCACAGTCTTGAACAGCGTGAGAGTCCGTGTTGAAGGGGAGGCGGCTGCGTGCGTGCGCAGGTCACGCGGTCCGGCCAGTCAGGTGGTACAGAGACTCCGTACCACCTGATTAGCCGGACCACTTGACCTGCGCCCGCACGCAGATGCCTCCCCTTCAACACGGACTCACACTGTTCAGGACCGGGCAGGCACTCCCGCTGCACGGCATCTGGGCCCCCTCAAGCCGCGGGCCCTTGGCCGGCGCCCGAGGGCCCGGCGAGTCAGTCCGGGCCTGAACTTTTAGGGGCGCAAATTTCTTTTGAAATTATGCGCCCCTAAGAAAACTGCGCCCGGGGCCACGGCCCCCCCAGCCCCCCCCCCGCGCTACGCCACTAGCGGGTGGGCCTTGAAGATGCAGGGTGTACTAGTACACCCGTCAACTTCTATGGGCCGCCTAGGCCCCACCCAGCAGTCAATGCACACAGTTGGCTGCTGTGGGACAGCCTAAACTCAGGCCATTCCCCTGCAGCCAATGACGAGAGGCAGTAGCTAGGTGGGCCACAAAGGCACCTGCTGAATAGGTAGGCGTTAACCCCCTCCCGCTGGACACTATCCGCCCAGCATTAAGGAGTTAAAAGGAACACTACCACTGACATAAGCTCAAACTAGATTACGTGTGCATTACAAAAAACACATCCTACTGTTTTTTTCTTTGAAGTAATTGCATATAAAAAGGTAAAAAAACAGAAGTCATGCATTTCCAATTTGTGGAATAATCCCATGGTGCAACATTTGCCAACATCTTTATGCAGGTTTACATTACAGCTGTGGTATAGGAAAAAAGAATAGTAGTGTATTCGAGATAAGAGAAGGCAGCCCAATATCAGGTCTCATTTGGCTTACCACTCTGAATGATATTTCCGGTAACCATGAGGCGTGTGCAACGGGTGTTGGTGTGAGTCCAATATGCAGTGACCAGATGGAGTCATACAGGTTGCAGGGCACAACAAGGAGTTTTGTTTAATAAAAAAAACAGAAACACAAACAATAGAATAAACCGAACCGAAGCTAGGAATGGAATTTAGGGCAAAAGCCACAGCAGTAAAACAGAAGAGAAAGGAGATACAGGAAAAGGGCTGAACTGAGGCAATATATGAGGAGAGCTGAGAGTAATGGGAGTGGAGGTTAGGAGAACTGAATACTAGGTAGGAGCAATTAGGAGACAGGAGAAACAAGGAATAGCAGATTAATCCGAGGCGGCGGTATCAGGCTGGGAGCAGGCAATAAAAGTTGTCAAAGTCCAGAGCAGGGGTCTTGGCAGGTGGCAGGCAATTAGAATAGTAAAGTCTAAGCAAGGGGTCTGGTACACAGTAAATCCAAACTATTGTAGGGCACAAGGAACGGGGGAAGGTACCGGTGGCTTTCACAGAGGAATGATCAGATAGGAGGCTCAGAAGGTTGGGGATCAGTGAGCTTCAGGCAAAGGACGTCTGGTCAGGACTGGAGCACAGCCAGGACTTCAGTGATGAAGCGTGGAGTAGAGGGCAGGTAGCTTCCTCTTAAGGAGGCCTCATTAGATAGTGTGGAGTTCACCTGAGGCTCCAGAGCAAGACATCCAGGGAGTTCAGGAACCTGTATTACGTAAGATGGTGTATAACCTGCGCAGGGCTTAAAGGGGCTGCCAGGGGTCATAGCGTACAGATCCTGATACTGGTGAGGTTATTCACATACATTCCACACACTCCAAGTCAATAGGTCAGTTTTCTGGACTTCTGACACCGATTCCATTCTATGCCGAATGCCACAAAGTGAAGGACAAGTGCTGTAAAGATATTGTGGTGGAGGTAGTAGTGTGGGGGGGGGGTTTACACATACTACCACAAAATGTATGCTCGTAGTGACAGCGTAAAATATTTTCTTCACTAAATAAACATGACAAAAAACGAAGTACATGTAACATCAGCAACCAAATAAACAAAAATATTTTTTTATTTTTTGGTGGCAGTGTCCCTTATGTAACCTCATCGTCGACACATAGATCGGGCTGGGGTAGTGGGCATGTCAATTACACTCGACACTCATGGGTTGGGGGCCAGGGTGATACAATGGCATGCCATCCTCCCAGGACTATACCCAATGACAATAGCTTGTGTCAGGAGTGGACCAGTGATGGCTACTCAGGAATTTATATTTAATCCCAGCAATGAGCAAGTAGCAGTGAGGAAGTAGCGGCTGCCTGCCTTTCCCTATCCATGCAAAAGATGATATGGGCACTCCAACTTGAATTCAAAATGGCTTTTTTGGGCTTTCATCAAACAAGGACAACGTTTCGACTCTCAAGCGAGTCTTTATCATAAACTTGCTTGAGAGTTGAAACGTCGTCATTGTTTGATGCAAGCCTAATAAAGGCATCTTGACTACAAATTTGAGTGTCCAATCGTCTTTTATTTGGATAAGAATGCTGGGAGTTGGTGTTTCCTATGGCACCCATACATATAATTGATACCTGGGACTGTGCCTCTTTAAAATTAGTTTTTGGATTGGAAAGATAAAATATGCGGTTCTGGCGCTAAATGGTTATTACAGATAATTAGTCTTAATTTTATAGGGTTACTTTCCCTATTATGCCACCTAGATATAGGGAATGTGCTCGACACCCAACAGAGCAATAAAAGCATAAATGGCTAAAAAGTGCATTTCCCTTGGCGCCCTAATAAAATTGATTGATATATATATATATATATATTTCCATTTTATATATAGTCCATTTTGGGGACTATATGTGGAAATTCCATTTTTGGACCATTGGTGTGGTCAAGGAACAAGAACAGGACTCCTTTGTCTTAAGCTTGGTGTCTGTATGTAAAGAAATCAGCAATTTAAATATAATATATATATGTATTTATATTTAAATTGCTGATTTCTTTACATACAGACACCAAGCTTAAGACAAAGGAGTCCTGTTCTTGTTCCTTGACCACACCAATGGTCCAAAAATGGAATTTCCATATATAGTCCCCAAAATGGAGCCAATAGAGATGGCCAGTTCTTTCCTTGCACAATATTGATGTCGCTCACATTTAAATCAGAGAATTTGTCATGCACTGCAGTATAGACAAACTAGTGAAAAGCCACACTGCGCAGTACACAGTGGTACTGGCCCAATACTCCCATTGTGGGGTACTTACAGTATGCAGAGCCCCTATACTGGCTCCTGGTGAACGGGTTTATAGGATTTTTTCCACGTAGTCCTCTATGTCTCAGTGGTGTATATTTCATGACCGAGAGACCCTCTTGGTTCTTAGGGGAGTAGGTCTTCAAAAATTATAACTAAAAAGGTGGCTATTAATTCTCACTGATCCTTACAATCTTATTTATTTAGAAAATGGACAAATTTGTTTTTGGATTGCTTGCTGCATCCTTGAATCCTGTGTTTGTGAATAGACCTATAGTCTTCTACCTGCCTATGGTGCTGTTTGTGGCTAATGTCAGATGAACGCATTCTGACTGAGCACACTGTGCGTCCATGCACAACTGATGTACTTTCTGACTGATTATACTGTAGACACCACACAGTCAGATTTTTTTCACTGACTTTTTTTGACTGATGTAGATGGGAAATAAAATATGTAAAATGAAAAAAAACTGATACATGATATGAAAAAACATTTTGTCCGTCAAAAATGCTGGATGTCAAAAATGCAATCCGTCTGACTACGTTCCATCGCTCACACACAAAGCTACGTGGACGTGGCGCACTCTGTGCGTCCGTCCTAGCGGTTTGACATTCTTGCCTAAATTGCGTCTGGTGCCATGTGCGCTGTGCGTCCGCACTTCTGTGCGGACGTACTTCGTGTGTGGGTCTCTATTGATCATAATTTTATGCTGCGACGGACGTTAAAATGTGCGGCAACACGGAAGTGATCACTGCGTTCGTCTGACACGGGCCTGTCCCCTGCCTGCAACCCTATAGCATGCACATGACATTCACACATAAGAGATAAATCAGCTCTACTTATCAATAAAAAACACTAATTTTAGCTTAAACAATTTCGGAATAAATAGTATAAGCAATTTTAGAATCATGATTTACGATTCATTATTGTATTGTACTTTGATTTGCCCGTGTCAGGATCCTGATCTGTACCTGAACCTGAGGGCAGCATCCACTGCTCATGCTCAGCACTGGTATTTCTGAACACTAACAGTTGAGCACAGATCACATGATACCTACCGGACCGTCGCCCTTTCCACCTTGCTTCAGCATGGTCATCCTCCAAACCAGAGAGAGAGGACCTATATGCTGTGGCTCTGCTGCTTTACCTTGAACCTCAGCCTTACCGTATTTTCCAGCCTTTCCAGAATCCTCTGTATCAAGCGTGTCTCAAGGTTCATGTGTTCTGGTTAGTTTACTGAATTCTCCATTGTCAATCCTCTACGTGTCCTGTCCCTCTGCTCCAACCTGTTTATTCCCCTGCATCCTGCAACTCACCGCTCTCCACACATTCCCTGGACTTGTGCATTACTGCATCCTCAGTTCAGATCCTTGCTAAACCGGCACCCACACCGGGCAACCCTTTAGGAAAAATCTATGTCTTTACATGAAGTATATATATAATATATATATATATATATATATATATATATATAATATCACAACATTATATACTAAAAAATAAAACATTGATCTCACTGTTAACGGTTATTATTGAGTTTATTAAAAAATATTACTACTGTAATGGCAATTGCAGAATATTTCAAAGATCATTGTGTAAATTATATACACACACTTTATGAGCTTATGTATTATAAGTATATATACACAGATATATATATATATATATATCATATTTTTTTGAGAAGAATTAGGAATGACAATATGTGAAGATCAAGTGAAGAACGAGTAAAGAGCTCTGGATTAGGACTAGGTCAACATCCAAGTTAGTGGAGATTACAGAGTTCTTAAGAAACAGGAAAAGCAATAGTGAAGGCTTAACATTTGCAGTATAGCAGGACGAGGGTTAATGCTAGTGATGGCGACAACCGTAAGCTCCAGTCAATGCTGTTCTGTGTTGTTTTATTAATGCGAGCCGACAGCTCAAATGCAACACACTTTAAAGCATAAAGTAAATCACACAACATTCACAAAATGTGGTTAGCCAATCCAGATACCAATTTATCCTCGGAGCTGACCATCACAAGCATAAAAATAATATCTCGCACTCAGAGGAAAGCAAATTACTGTGCGAATACAAAGCTTACAGCTATCAATAGAGAAACATCCTGACATATACACTCCTCTAATGATACTTATTCAGCTCGCATAATATACAGTACTTGCTATAACAGAGGGGTTGCAAACTGGCAGATTTATAGTTTTTGTTGCCAGAGAGGGAGAACAATGGAAAGCTTTTGCTTTGAAAAGTTTACAAAATCACTGGCAGTCAGGTATAATCACAGAGTGTTCAGTTCAAATTAACCCAGTATCACAGTGCAATGTGCTTTCATGTCTTTTAGTCTAATACCAATAACATATTACTTAATATTTCAAATTGCAGCTATGTAATTTCTCCCCCTCAGTGTGTGTGTGTGTGTGTGTGTGTGTTAGTTACAGGTAAAGTCCGAAGTGCGGTTAATCCTAGGATTACCCGGGTAATCCTGACATTACCCAAAACCGCTGGGTAAAGCTGCAAAAAAAAAATGAAAATTTCAGACTTTACCCGGGTAATTTTAGGACTAACCAACTGCCCTTCGGTAACAGTCTGGAAGAGCTGAAAAATGCGCACTTTATCCGGATAATGTGCAAGTCTGAAGCTTCCCCCGGGTAATCTGAGGACTATCCACAGCTTCACCTGGGTAATCTGCAGAGCATCCACCCCCGCTTGGGTAAAAGTGAATTTTGCCATTATGTAATTTCTCAGCTGAATAAGCTAATTGACACCATCGGAAACCACTTGGGGTATCTATCTTTCTGTATATATGGGACGGAGTTCATTATGTATTTTACCAACTGATGAAGCTGTGATACAGCGAAACGCGTTTCGATAAATACGTTTGTTTTTTACTTGTATATTTTTGGAATTAAAGTAAAGGAAAAGGGAGGTTTTGGTGTACCTCTATTACACACTTGAGGCGCGTGTACCGAGCCAATGTTTCTCTACAGGCTCTGAGTAATGTGAGTTGATCCATATAGATTCACCAGTTTGTGTGGGATTCTGTGGAACTACGCAATGAACTGTTTTTATTGTTATTTTCATGCATAAACATCTGCAAGAATCCGATGAGATGGGACGGGGTCATCCCTGAAGAGACCCAATGCTGAAAATTTGAGCCTTAACTCTTCAGGCTCTGATCCACGTGAGTAGTTTATTGTCACACGCATATTTGTTGAAATTGACTATACTTGTTGCGCTATGTCTCTCTTTTTCTGTTTCCATATATGTATGCTGTGAAAAAATTGGCATCCAGTCCATTTGGACGTTTATTTCAATCATCACCTAAAAGGGTAATATCTTGTGTGTATACACAGTGTTGAGGTGTTTGATTAACTTGATATAAGCACTCTATCGATTTATACATTCTGTGGGCTATTAAGGCGCTTTCCTAATTGTGTTATAGGTTTTACTAATATAAGGGTTTTTGTAGGGAATCCCCTTAAGGATACAGCTGCCATATAGTTCATAGTTTGTGAGGAACCATTCATCATCCCAGCGCCTCTTCTGTCATTTTGTTCTAGGAGGTCCTGTAGAATGGCCTACCTCACCCTATCAGACTCTCCCATAACCTGCCTTTCAAGAAATCCCTCAAAACCCATATGAGATATACATTTGTGAATGTGCGAATGTGTGTCAAGATCGGTGGGGAAAGAATCTGCCCCTCACCATCCCATCCACTTCCTATGCCCACAGAGGTAGCACCTTGCTACATGTTTTACTACTGGAAGAGGCCAGCTCCGAATACAGTTTTAGGTAATGGTCTTCTAGTTAATTCACCACCTGGCAATATCAGTCTTCAATTACAGACAGAAAATACATAAACAATTATGCAAACCTAAAGGGTCTGTCTATTCACAATGCACTGAAATTGTGCTTTGTGTTTCGCTGCAATTCGCCACGTGTCGGTGAAAAATACAGTGAGTTCACTATTTAGCGAATGATCATGGTATTTTGCAGAAATTTGAGTCGCCGAAGCAGTTATCGGACGTCGGCGAAAACCACCAAGTTACATGGAATTAAAATCAAATTCCAAACTGGAAGAGAAAAAAAAAGGTAAGACTCCTAATTAGGAGTATAAAATCAATAAGAAGGTCCTTTACAAAAATTAAAAAGATCACAGATTAAAAAAAACCTCTTAAAATGTAAGAAAAACAAGGTCTTCGATGAAAAAATTAAATAAAAAAGGTCTTATAAAAAATAAAACAAGACCATTTGCTGAAAATGAAAAGAATAAATGGTTAAATAAAATAAAAATAAAAACAAGTTTTTACATTTAATCCTATGGGATTCGCCTGTTTAGATCTGTCGATTTGAAAAAACCCAAAATCAGGGCATTTTGCATAAATGTCGGTGCAGTTCGTCATTCTGTGAATAGAAGACACGATAGTCTTATATGGGGCAATTTTGGTGCCGAACGCTGCAGTTTTGCGGCGAACTGACTGCACTGTATTTTGCTATCAACTTTTCCAGTATTTGGCAAATCGACAGTTTAGTGAATAGACGAATTTGTCCAAAATTACACCAAACAGTGCAATTCACCGTCTGATTCAATTCGGGGCCAATTCGGAGGGTAGTGAATAACCTCTATAGGTCACTCCTTGCACTGTAGGTAATAGTTGCCCTACTCTAATGCTCCATTCTGCACTCTTGATTGTGGTTTGCATCATATTCAGAAGGATGGGTCCAGATATACGATTAGTGTCAAGAGTGTGCGGGGGGGGGGGATTGCAGGCAAGAGTTCAGTATGCAATAATCCAGTGAAGGACCAGACAGGTTCCAGGGCACAGAAAGAGAGGTTTGTTAGCAGAATTCAGCAGGGGTAAGGTCAAAACCAACACTTGAGAAGAGCTGGATATTGGAGGTAGCTGGGCAAGACAGGAACAGGGCTGGACAGAGACACATAGGACATGGAGATCGAGACAAGAACGGAACTGGACACTGGATACACTGAACACAGGATAGAGACAAAGAGAGTTGACTTGCAAAAGTAGGGATACTGAGGATAGTGGGCAATAGTAGTAGGGAACTGACCACAATGGATTCTAGAGACACAGAGAGAAACAGGGTAGAGGCGAGGATGGGCAAGGAAAAGACAGGGTGGCTGGAGCAGCAGGGTTCTTGGAAGCAAGGGTCGTGGCAGATGGCTGGCAGAGAGTGTGGTCAATTTCCGTAGCAACATTTCGTTAGAAAGGGAACTCAAACAGCAAGGCAGGAGGCACGGTGGATAGAAAGACAGGATCACAGGTAGACCAAGCACACTGTGGGACTTCAATGTTGAAGCCCTGGGATTGGGGCGATACTTCCTTTTGAGGAGACCTAATCAGGTGAGATGGGTACACCTGAGGCTACTTTGAGTAGCCAGAACACCCAGGTTGGATTCTTTAGGAGCTTGGATGTTGCACACAGTTGAAGCAAAACCTGGTCTGGAGCCATCGTGTGAGCAGGGCAGGAAAGGGGCTGCTGGAGTCTGAGGTGCAAGCACAAGCTTGTCTGTGCTTGGTGTCCTGACAATTAGTATCACCAAAAGATAATAAAATGCTTTTTGAATTTAGACACTGATATATTACTGCTTTTATACACGAGGAAGAGAATTGTATTATACATTTCAAGATATTCAAAAAGATGAAATTGTGTGTTTTTCTTGTTTTCTATTTGAAAATAGGATGATTGCCAGGCAACCAGCACATCTATCCAGAGGATGCTAACTATAAACAGAATGAGGATTTCAGTCAATTAATTCAAATAACTACAACCTGCAACATTCTTCCCATGTTCTGCAGGTCTTCAATATATACCGACAGATATGTTGTATTTCTCCTGTTACAGTCATTAAAAGGGACATATGCGACAATAAATAGGGGAAGGCATCAAGACCGAAGCAGACCTCATCTTGAACTCCATTATTATTATCTTCTGCCCAGTTATGTAATGTGCAATGAGTGCTGCCAATGGCTCCAGATGGTTACTTCGATTTCAAAATGAGCAAGAACGGATTTGGCAACATGTCATTGGACGTATCATGCTTCCTGGAGTTTGGGACTGTTAAAAGGTAGCTTTTGGACCATTTATGGCAGAGTTTGCCTGTAAGAATACAATAAAAAAGGTAAACGTAGAGAGTGTTCTCCAAGTAGCACGAGTTGCATTTCTATTGAACTCTATTACTTTCAACATTGCAAGCTCAAAAAAATGTACAGGGTTATTCAAAGAGAGTTGAAAAGCAGGAGAATGACGGGAGAATGGAAAATGCTAGGTCAAAATATCCAAACCAGAAAAATTGGCCCATTCATCTCACTTTCCAAATCGCCTATTTTGACCTAGAATTTTCCATTCTCCAGTCATTCTCCTGCTTTTCACCTCTCTCTGAATAACCCTGGTAATGTTACCTCTGTAACAGAATTCCATGTGGTGACAAAAATCTTCTGTGATGCGTATGTGAATGTCACAATACCTATGTGACTGTCAACAAGCCACAAGGACAGAGGCTCATTAACCCAGGGCCCTAATCCAATAAAGCCGATAATATCTTCATTCTGCGCGAGCCATTATCCATTAGTGGCTTGCGATTAACTAATGCTATTCCATCCAAGCTGCTTTATTATCAGCTTGAGTCATAATCGTTTTTAACCATTCATAGACACCAGCAGTGGCGCTGTATGCCAATAGAACTCCATGGAGTCAAGAGCAACCCACCCTACGTTACCTCACGTATGTGGGGTTGTACCAGAGCTATGGAGGAACGATGAGAACTATTTGTTCAGTTTTCCATTGCATGCAACTAAAAGATGTGGCAGATTGCACCATCTGCACTGTGGGACCATAGGCATGTTTTGGATTATTTTATATATCTAATTTTAAACGTTTCACTGCTGAGCCATTTCTTCTGTGTGCGGAGCTCATTTTTACCAGTTTTGCTCATCATGTTTAAAAACACGATTTGAAGTAATTTTTTATTGTAGGACCCAGAAAAATTATATATCCTTTTATTTCTTACGACAGACTCATAACATTATGATATGTATACGTCATGTCCTGTCAGAATGCTCTAAATTTAAAAATGTGAAAAAAAATAATTTTACACACTGTACATGATTGGAAATTCACATTTTATTATTCAAGCCTTTGTGGTTATATATTCTATGGGGTATGCTTGTTAAAAAAATAAAATAAAAAAGTTAAAATCCATGCGCAATGACGTCAGTGGGAGACGTCAGGGGGAGATCCCGGAGGCTTGGCTGACATCCAAGATGTCAGCCACCTCCGAAAGAGGCTCAAGCCCTAAGAGGTTAAAGAGAGGCACCGCTGGAAAGGGCAGACTATCAGCATGCTGACTGGAGTCCTGAAGGCGGGGCTGACAAACAAGTCAGCCCACATCAGGAGACCACAGTGATTGGCCTAAATAAATGGCCGAAATAAACGGCCGATCATAGCTGTGAAGTCAGGATGCGCTCAGCTTGTCGTTCGTGATTGAGATAGATCGCTGAGAAGGACGCACTCAGCGCGCCAAGTAGTTAAAGTGTCAAGTAATATTACAAAAAAAAAAAAAATCATATGACGGCATGGTATTATTTGAAGAATACTGGCTCAATCTGAAAATAAAGAGCTACAATGGAATATCTCATCCTTCGGACAAAACCTATGTGATAAAAATAAGCTGGTGGAATTGTCAAAATATATAGATTTATATAAACAAGCTTCAGGCTCTAAGTATCCATCATATGTTGAATAAATCAATACTTGCAAAAGATACAACCTACACAAAAAGACATGCACCACAAAAGGGGGGAGGGTGTTGCCTGGTTTATTTGCTCATGCTATCAACCTTTTAGGTCCTTATCTAGAGGTTTTTTTTTTCATCTTGTCTGGATCATGATAAAGAGCATGGAAATTGACTGCAATATTTAATTTGTAAGTAATAAATGTTTAAGGTATGCACACCTCAAAATGTGGCCTGCTCACTTTTGTGCCTGAAAATTAATACGCTTATAAGAAGCCCAGTGAATCCTCATCAAACAAAACAACAAAGCTTTGGCGTGTTATACACGAATATACTCAATAAAGCGTATTTAAGAAATAATATACTCCCGTAAAAGAAAACCCAAAATGAAATGGAACTGGAAAGATTCAATTCACATACACAGACTGCTCATTTTACACATGTGGATAAAAAGCTGCCCATGCTTATCTAGGACACACACATATATCCTCCTTACATGACTGAGAAATTGCCAGACAAGAATTTTGAGGAAACGGGTGTCAGTGTGTCACTATATCATGGAAAATTTTAAAAAATTTACAAAACAAGTACTTAGCAATTTCCTTTTAAATAAATAAATAAAAATGCACAACTAATCATCGTGGGCAATATTCCAAGGTAGGGGTTAACTTAGCTAGAGCTGTTGTAAACTTAACTCCATAAACTATAATGGCTCTGGTAAGTGTTCACCAACCCAACAGAGCCCCATTACAACAACCATGACATGCCGGTGACCACATCCATCTAGAGGGGCCTGGCAGAATGATGTTAGTGCATTCTGCCAGCTGGCCACAGTGTCTGTGGTCTGGGATAGATATATATCCATATATTGGTGTGGGTCAGGCCATCAGCCTTTTAATGGAACAGGCCTATTTTATGTCTCAGTCTGGCCCTGGTGAGGGTACATGTGTATCTGAGGTCTGGGGTCTTAAAAAAGAAATGGTATCGGTGCATAATTACATCATGTGGTATAATTTTCAAAAACATTAAGTAGTTGTGGACTAGCTATCTAAAAATCATGATAGAACAGTCCAACTGAAGGGTATTTGCTCATTTTACCTCAATTCTGCTAATCTAAATTCAATTTCCCAACAGGGGGCATCACAACTTTTTATTTGGTTATTACAAGTTTTGCAGACTACAAACTGGCAGGGTTATTCAAAGAGATCCGAATTGCTTGAGAAAGGTAACCGAACGCTGAAAATCAGCGTTCGGTTACCTTTCCTGGCCATTCGGCTATCCAGAGAGCAGGCAATTCGCCAAATCCTAGCGAATTGCCTGAACATACGGTGCCTGTTCGAGGGCAGTGAAAACCCCATTAAAAGCACTGCTTCGGCTATTCAGAGAACACAAACCAGCAGTGAAAGGTTCCCAAAATGCCCTGCCATTCGGTGTTTTCATTCGGCAAGTTTATTCAGGAGAATCCCATAGGCTTCAATGTTAAAAATATTCCCGTTTTAATTCAATATCTAATAAACCGTTCATTATAAAATTCTGAAGTAAAGAGTCTCTTTATTTATAGATTTTTTAGGATATTTTAAGCATTTTTCTGAATTATTATTTTTTTTTTTTTTAACCACTTCAATGCTAAGGACGCGCTCAGCGCGTCCTCAGCATTGCCCCTGGTATGCGGAGGACGCGCTGAGCGCGTCCTCGCATTGGGGTCAGCGTTCGGCCGGGTTCCGGCCGATCGCTGGCCCCTCCGGTGCGGGCTGACATCCTGGATGTCAGCCCGGCATCCGGAGCAGTGGCCGCCATTGTTATGTGTCATCGCGCCCCCGCGATGACACATAATTCAGGCGCCCCCCCGCATGTGCGGAGGAGGCGCCTGAAAGGGAGGGGGGGAGGTCCTTCGGACCTCTCTCCTCCCGATCGGCGGCTCACAGGGGCTTAACCCAGGCATCATTTGGAAGGGCACAGCCTGCCCTTCCAAATGATGCCTGGCATTAACCCCTGGGGAGCTGGATCGCAAATCGGCGCTGAAAAGCGCCGATTTGCGATCCTTCCCGGGAGCTGGCCGACATCTTGGATGTCGGCCAAGCTTCCGGGAACTCCCCCAGAGGACTGGCGTCATCGTGCGCAGCACGATGACGCCAGTCCTAGCATTAACCCCTAACTGCCACGAAGTGTGGAGACAGGGAGTTCCAATGAACTCCCTATCTCCCGATCCGTGGCAGTTAGGGATTAAATTTTGATATCGTTGGATCGGCCAGAGCATGGCCGTTCCAACGATACCAAACATGAAAGTAAAAAAAATGTAAAAAAAATAAAAATAAAAATAAAAATAAAAAAAATTAAAAAAAAAATTAAAAAAAAAAAATAAACACTTTTTTTTTTTGTTTTTTGTTTTGTTAATGCAGCAATATTGTTCCCATTTCAATTATAATGTGAACAATAATGCTGCATTAACGATTTTTGTATGCGGTGCGTTTGTTAAAAATGGTGTCATTTTCCCCAAAAAAAAATGTAACGAGACCCCATCTCTAATTTTTTTAACAAGCGCACCCCATACAAAATATAACCGCAATTGCTCGCATGTTAAAATGTGGAAAAAACACTTTACACGCTGTAAATTATTGAAAATACATATTTTATTGCATTTTTTGTTATAATATACAAACATGACATAACGTATACATATAATAATGACATATTATGAATCTACCGAGTCTGACGGAAAGAACGATATATAATATGTCGATGTCATATACTAAAATAAGCCTTCAAAACAGGTTTAAACATGATGCGCAAAACAGGTAAAAAATGACCTCAGCACAGGGGCGGGAAAAGCCTCAGCAGCGAAAGGGTTAAAGTCCGATTTTTTTTTTTAAGTTTTCTTCTTTTTTCTGTAACAGCCCTCTTTATTATCATTCCCTAGACCTCATATGTAAATTTCAGACATTTTCGGTCAGTAGTTTCTTTGCAAACAGCGTTTCACTTTCACACATTCATACAAACTGTTTTGCTAATTTATTCACTGCCTCTTCTGCTGTGTCGAAGGCTGCGATCGGCTCCTGTTCGGGTTTTTCTGTGGTTTTCGGCAGGTCAATCCAGATGTTTTTGAGGGTTTTCGGCATGCATTCGGTAGGTTTTGCAGTTAGTTTTCGTCAGGTTTGCGGCAGCCTTTCCCTGCAATTCGGGGACCCTGTGGTGTTTGCTGAATACACTGCAGGGTCACCGAAATGGGATCGGCAAAAGGAACCGAATTGAAGAGAACGAAAAGTCACCGAACGTGTTCTGACTTTTCGAATCTCTTTGAATAACCCTGTTGGTGATCCTTTCTTAAACATCCGAATCGCGGTAGGAGAAAGTAAAGCTCCATATCTAGAAAAAAGAAAGTGGCTCAGTCCTCATTTTCCTACAGAGCACCACAATTATGGTATAACCTCCCAGACACCATCAAATCTTCCCCCAGTCTTAAGTCACTCAAGAGCTCCTTACTAACATACCTCGGTACAGAATGCACCTGTAAACATGTAACATAATGACTATTTCCTACATATTTATTTTCTGTTAATCTGTATATTTGTGTTGTTTTTTAATATCTTGCATTGTGTTACTTCAATGTTGTTGAACCCAGGACATACTTGAAAACGAGAGAAATCTCAATGTATCCTTCCTGGTAAAATCCTTTATAAATAAAATAAATAAATAGAACACCGTAGAAAGTTATGGTAGAAAGTTACTAGTAAACAAAATGCGAGATTAGAACGACACAGGCAATTTCTATGTGCAGTAGAAGAGCAACGAATAAGCTAAACCCATAAATTCAGCAAAGATACTAAACACATTTCCAATAATCTTCTCTATTAAGAGAGGCATCGAAATAAGGCAAGTCATCCATATGTAACAATAACCTGGTGAGTCACCAATTTCTCACAGTGGATTAAATAAGGTACTTCAGGTTGCCATCGGCTCATCCTTGAGTGCATGCTACAGCACAAGATGTTGTTCTATATTTTTCTTGCCGCACCTTGCGAAAGGTCAGTACATTTCTAGAGCTTTTCCAGCTATTTTTATTTAAGCCACATACTGGGTGATGGAAGAGACTGGTAATGCTGATGGGGTAGGTTCTGTCTGGGCTTAGTTAACTCTTCCAGAATAAAAAAAATATATATATACTTTTTTTGACATCCACCCTGTCGTTACATTTTCCTTGTTCACCAAGATATAAAGTTGTTGCCTTAGAAACAAAGCTTTTCTTAACTGACCTTTTTTTATTCTTGTATGTAGTTATGCTAATGTGATCCCTCCACTAAATAGATTACA
Organism: Leptobrachium leishanense; assembly: GCA_009667805.1. Taxonomy (NCBI): domain Eukaryota; kingdom Metazoa; phylum Chordata; class Amphibia; order Anura; family Megophryidae; genus Leptobrachium; species Leptobrachium leishanense. The sequence goes on along the minus strand of CM019067.1, from coordinate 120,570,553 downwards.
CAGGTTTGCAAACCACCATGATGGATTATGCAAAATCTAAAAAAGAAAGAAACTATTGCAAATTCAATGAACTCACACAGGATTGTATAGCTTTACTGAATGCTTCTTTTGGAAAACTAGAATATTTTGTTAATATATGTGTGAAAAACTGCTTGTTGATCCAATTTGAACACCAGCGATGAGTGATATAGGAAATCTTGTACCGGATAGACAGGAGCCTTTTAAACCTAGATTACTGTTATACTATTCACTATATAAACACTATTTAATTATGCAAATCAAATTTTATATAATGTTTAAGTCGTAACGCTGACTTTCAGTAAATTGCTACAAATTGGGGATGTTGACAGATACATTGAGGGTTCCATGAGAACAGAAAAAAACAAAAAACTACTCTTTAACCCTTTAACGCCGCAGGACATTCCATGACGTCCTGGTGGCGGGCGGGCTTTGAAGACGCGGGGCGTACAGGTACGCCCCGCTGTCTTCAATGGGGCCGCCTCAGCCCCTCCCCACAGCCTGCGCGCGCTGACTCGTGGCGCGCGTCATTGGCTGCACAGGGACGGCCTGAAATCAAGCCGTCCCCTGCAGCCAATGACGCGCACTGCGCGCAGGCTGCGGGGAGGGCTCCGAATCAGTGCCGCGCGACGGCACCTGTCGGTGAGGCGTACCTGTTCGCCTCGCCGGCGAAAATCGACCCCTTAAGGGCGCCACCCCTGCGTCCTTAAGGGGATCATTTTAAGTAATTTTTAAAAACCATGTAACTGCTCAAATATCGTTGTTGCAACAGAATATATTTTGATAATGAACTATAACTATATTAACTAGAACTATATTAAAAGAAATATAATGAAAAGACTATCAGGATTATTCAAAGAGAATCGAAAAGTCACCTGGTGACTTTTTGTTCCCTGCGATTCGGCGATCCTAGGTTCGCTGACCCTGCGGTGTATTCAGCAAGCACCACAGGGCTGCCATACTGCAGGGAAAACCAGCCGCAAACCCGACGAACACTCACCGAAACCCACAGAAAACAGCTGGATTAACCACGCCGAACACACCGGAGAAACACGACTAGCCGCCGATCACAGCGCAGAGCAGCCGCCGGAAAAACCCGACACGCAGACGAATGAGGTGGAAAAACAACCCCAGTACGCTTGAAAGTTTCAAATTTGAAACGCCGTGTTAAAAAACTACTGAACAAAAATGTCTGAAATGTACATATAAGATCCAATGAATGATAATAAAAAGGTCTGTTACAGAAAAATGAAAATGATTAAAAAAGGAAAAAAATGTTGACAAAAAAAATCACGAAAATGCCTAAAAGAACCTACAAAATCTACAAATAAAGAGACTTTTTACTGCAGAATATAATATTAAACGGTTTATTAGATATTGAATTAAAACGGGAATATTTTTAACATTGAAGCCTATGGGATTCGCCTGAATAAATCTGTTGAATGAAACCATCAAACAGCAGGGCATTTCGGCAACTTTTCCCTGCTGTTTTGTGTTCTCTGAATAGACGAAGCATTGTTTCTCTATGGGGAATTCAATGCCCTCGAACAGGCACCGAAAAGGCAACGTATGTGCAGGCAATTCGCCAACTTTTGGCGAACTGCCTGCTCTCAGAATAGCCGAATGGACAGGAAAGGTAACTGTACGCTGAATTTCAGTGTTCGGTTACCTTTCGGGGCCAGATCGGCTCTCTTTATTTATTTATTTATTTGCAAAGGATTTTACCAGGAAGGATACATTGCGATTTCTCTCGTTTTCAAGTAAGTCCTGGGTTCAAGAACATTGAAATTTTTACAGTTGTTACAGAAATACAAAGTAATAAAAGCAAGATAGTAAAAAAAAATAACACCAATATACAGATTAACACAGAAATAAATATGTAGGAAATAAAGTCATTATGTTACATGTTTACAGGTGCATTCTGTATCGAGGTATGTTAAAAGGGAGCTCTTGAGGGACTTAAGACTGGGGCAAGATTTGATTGTGTCTGGGAGATTATTCCATAATTGTGGTGCTCTGTAGGAAAATGAGCATTGAGCCACTTTCTTTTTGTATTGTGGTATTGCAAGTAATGTGCTGGTCCTGGATCGGAGGTTATAGGATGAGGGAACTGCTAGGCGAAGCAGCCTATTCAGGTAGGGTGGTAGTTTTCCAGAAAACCTCTTAAACACCAGGTTGGAAAGGTGAAGGGTGCGTCTGGATTCCAGCGACGGCCAGTTTAGCTCTTTTAACATGTCACAATGGTGGGTCATGTAGTTACATTGTAGCACAAAGCGGCAGAAGGAGTTATACAATGTAGTAAGTTTATGAAGGTGCGTTTGCGGGGCAGCTGCATACACTACATCTCCGTATTCAATAGCCGGTATAATAATTTGTTGCACAATCTGATTTCTTACCGCGGGGTTCAGGCAGGATTTGTTTCTGTACAGGGCACCTAGTTTAGGGTAAAGTTTAGATGAGAGTTTTTCGATGTGGGGGCCAAAGGATAGATTTGGGACTAACCACACACCTAGATATTTGAGAGAAGTGACTGTGGTCAGCGTGCCATTTGATTTTGTCCTGACACATACAGGGTTATTCAAAGAGATCCGAATGGCCACCGAAAGGGAACTGAACGCTGAAATTCAGTGTACAGTTACCTTTCCTGGCCATTCGGCTATGCAGAGAGCAGGCAATTCACCAAATATTAGCAAATTGCCTGCACATACGGTGCCTGTTCGAGGGCAATGAATCCCCATAGAGAACCAATGCTTCGTCTATTCAGAGAACAAATACCAGCAATGAAAGGTTCCCGAAATGCCCTGTCATTCAGTGGTTTAATTCGGCAGGTTTATTCTGGCGAATCCCATAGGCTTCAATGTTAAAAATATTCCCGTTTTAATTCAATATCTAACAAACCGTTGATTATAATATTCTGCAGTAAAGAGTCTCTTTATTTATAGATTTTTTAGGATAATTTAAGCATTTTTTGGGATTTCTTTTTCCAAAAATTTTTTTACCTTTACTTATTTTTTCTGTAACAGCCCTTTTTATTATCAATCATTGGATCTTATATGTAAATTTCAGACATTTTCGCTCAGTAGTTTCTTTGCAAACAGCGTTTCACTTTTCAAACATTCAAGAGTACTTTTTCTTTAATTTAGTCACTCCATTCGTCTGCGGTGTCGGGTTTTTCCGGCGGCTGCGCTGTGTGTGATCGCACCTGCTCTGGTCTTTCCAGCGTTTTCGGTGGGGTTAATCCAGATGTTTTTGCGGGTTTCGGTGTGCATTCGTCTGGGTTTTGCGGTGAGTTTTCGGCGACTTTTCCCTGCATTATGACGGCTCTGTGGTGCTTGCTGAATACACCGGCAGGGTCGGCAAAATGGGTTCGCCAAATCGCACCAAATTGAAGAGAACGAAAAGTCACCGAACGTGCGGTGACTTTTCGATTCTCTTTGAATAACCCTGATAGATGGGGAGTTTGCAATTTATGCAGTTTAGGTGCCGTTCCAAAGAGCATCGTGACAGTTTTGTCAGTATTTAGAAAAGTTTGTCTTTGAATAACCCTGTATGTATAAATGGATACAAATATTTGGAATATGTGAGGAGTATGTAAAAGTCTATTTTAGAAGTCTCGCACGTTAAAAAAAAAATATATTTTTTTATCATAATGCACTACTTTTATAGACATATTAGTAAGTGGAGGATTTAAAGTAGCTTGACAATTGTTCTTCAATAGTTGGTGGGTATTTCAAAATCTACATTTATGCTTACATCTTGTAAATTGGTTTTCAGGTCACCAAAGCACACTTTTTTCTCTCATGTGCGTCACATTTTGTATTTTACAAGCTGGTGTCTAACATAGTGCACTATAAGGCCCCGTTCACACTGTGCGATTTATCTGCGATAGCGATCATATTTCCGCGTGATATCGCTCTATGTAGCTTCTCCAATGCATTTCAATGGAACTGTTCACATCTTGCCGCGCGACATCACACGATACATGAGGTACAAGACCCTTTTTTTATGATTTGCATTGGTGGTGTTTTGTAAAATCGCACATAGCCGCGACATTATCGCTCGATGTCGCGAATATGAAAAATCGCACGGAAAAACGCATGATTTTCATGTCGCACAGTGTGAACGGGGCCTAAGGCTGGCATCAGACGAGCTCGCTATGTGCGCCCGTACTGATGTGCTTGCCGGCGTCCGGCGCAGCCTTGTGACGCTGCAACAGGGCCGGTCACTCGCTTGTGCACACTTGTGCGCACAACAAGCGTCCGTTATCCAAGCCTCTCCGTCAAAGCACTAGGATGCGTATTGACGGAGCTGCAAAGCATGATTCTCCATAGGAGGATCGCGCTTTGCAGGACTGAGTGCACTTAGCGAGGCGGCCAGACGGGCGTCAAGTGGAGGGAATGTCCACTCTCACAGACATTCCTTCCGCTCTCCAAAGACGCTCGTTTGACACTAGCCTAATAGTATCTAGGATAAAAAGAACACTCACTGTTGTCACTGCGACTGATCCAAAAACAAAGGTTAAAATGCACAATTTCAATAACTAATTGCCACAAAAGGGGAAACAATTATCCTTTTCTCCAAAATGTCAATTTGTTCAATGTCAAGCTTTTCCTGGATCAACAAAAACACAACACAGCTACAAGTCTACTTATTGGCTACCAGTGGCACAACACTCCTACATGAACTACAGGTGATAGAACATCCAACAGTATCTACAATGAATATCTTCCAATTCTTAAACTCATGAATATATATATATATATATATTTACACACACACATTCATCCATACACATATATATATATATATACACAATCATGGTCGAAATTGTTGGCACCCCAGACATTTTTCTAGAACATGAAGGATTTCTTACAGAAAAGTATTGCAGTAACACATGTTTTGCTATACACATGTTTATTCCCTCTGTGTGTATTGGAACAAAACAAAAAAAGGGAGGAAAAAGGCAAATTGGACATAATGTCACAAAAAACTCCAAAAATGGGCTGGACAAAATTCTTGGCACCCTTTAAAAATTGTGGATAAATAAGTTGTTTCAAGCATGTGATGCTCCTGTAAACTCACCTGGGGCAAGTAACAGGTGTGGGCAATATATAAATCACACCTGAAAGCAGATAAAAAGGAGAGAAGTTCACTTAGTCTTTGCATTGTGTGTCTGTGTGTGCCACACTAAGCATGGACAACAGAAAGGAGAAGAGAACTGTCTAAGGATTTGAGAACCAAAATTGTGGAAAAATATCAACAATCTCAAGGTTACAAGTCCATCTCCAGAGATCTAGATTTGCCTTTGTCCACAGTGCGCAACATTATCAAGAAGTTTGCAGCCCATGGCACTGTAGCTAATCTCTCTGGGCCTGGACGGAAGAGAAAAATTGATGAAAGGTTGCAACGCAGGATAGTCATATAAGTGGATAAGCAGCCCCAAACAAGTTCCAAAGAAATTCAAGCTGTCCTGCAGGCTCAGGGAGCATCAGTGTCAGCGCAAACTATCCGTCGACATTTAAATGAAATGAAATGCTATGGCAGGAGACCCAGGAGGACCCCACTGCTGACACAGAGACCTAAAAAAGCAAGACGACAGTTTGCCAAAATGTACTTGAGTAAGCCAAAATCCTTCTGGGAAAACGTCTTGTGGACAGATGAGACCAAGATGGAACTTTTTGGTAAAGCACATCATTCTACTGTTTACCGAAAACGGAATGAGGCCTACAAAGAAAAGAACACAGTACCTACAGTGAAATATGGTGCCGGTTCAATGATGTTTTGGGGTTGTTTTGCTGCCTCTGGCACTGGGTGCCTTGAATGTGTGCAAGGCATCATGAAATCTAAGGATTACCATCGGATTTTGGGTCGCACTGTAGAGCCCAGTGTCAAAAAGCTGGGTTTGCGTCCAAGATCTTGGGTCTTCCAGCAGGACAATGACCCCAAACATACGTCAAAAAGCACCCAGAAATGGATGGCAACAAAGCGCTGGAGAGTTCTGAAGTGGCCAGCAATGAGTCCAGATCTAAATCCCATTGAACACCTGTGGAGAGATCTTAAAATTGCTGTTGGGAAAAGGCGCCCTTCCAATAAGAGAGACCTGGAGCAGTTTGCAAAGGAAGAGTGGTCCAAAATTCCAGGTGAGAGGTGTAAGAAGCTTATTGATGGTTATAGGAAGCGACTGATTTCAGTTATTTTTTCCAAAGGGTGTGCAACCAAATATTAAGTTAAGGGTGCCAAGAATTTTGTCCAGCCCATTTTTGGAGTTTTGTGTGACATTATGTCCAATTTGCTTTTTTTCCTCCCTGTTTTGTTCCAATACACACAAAAGGGAATAAACATGTGAATAGCAAAACATGTGTTACTGCAATACTTTTCTGTGAGAAATACTTGATTTTCTGGAAAAATGTCTGGGGTGCCAACAATTTCGGCCATGACTGTATATATAATTACACACACACTATGTGCAACCAGATCAACATCTCCGCATATTTAAATACTTTGTTCTTCTTAGGCCGCGAATACATGAAGCAAGAAGCGCACTTCGACGAACACAAAAGCTTCAGCTGTTTTTGTTTTGACAACATACACAAAACAGTAAATATAATCAACGTTTCAGTCCTTCATCAAGGACATCTCTCAGGAGAAATGTCCCAGAAAAGGATTGACATGCTACTTATGCCAATGTGTTGCTGTCAAGATAAAAAAAAAAAAAACAACAAACGGCTGAGGATTTGTTGAAAAGAGATTATATTTATATATATATCCATCAAACTATGACGAAAGAAATCCAGTTAAGTCATTGAAAGGCTTCAACAGCAACTTATACATCATTTAAAGAAAGATTTTTCCAAACTGTAACCCGTCAAAGCGTCCAACAACTCTTAACCCATTCAAGACTTTCTACAAGATTTATAACCCCAAGCTCTGCTGAAAATGGTGGAAATTTAGTTCACAATATAGGGCCATAAATTGCTTAAGCCTGTCAGCAAATGTCAATGTATTCCACCTTTTGGCAGGTCCTTGAACTTTTTTTTATTTTCAGCAGAGCTTGGGGGTTATAAACCTTGTAGAAAGTCTTGAATGGGTTAAGAACTGTTGTAATCTTGAAAGGATTACGAGTTTTTGGAAGTTTTGAAGGGTTAAAAATTTGATAAAATGTCATTGTTTAAATGTATAAAGCCGCTGTTGAGTCTTTGAATGTGTTAATGGAACGCTCTCTCTCTGGTTTGTTGTATTACATTGTCTTGAGAAGCACCCACATTCTGAGCTTAGTAAAGGTGGAGCGCTACCCTCCTTGTGTAATATATATAATAATATATATATATATATATATACACACACACACACACACAGAATCTAATATTCAATCAACAAACCATTCTATTTTATACATTATGTTCACATGTACAGCGCTAAGGCTAGGGTCAGACCAGCGCACTTTTAACGTGCATTCTGGCGCACTTAATTACGGCCGTAGTAGCAGCAAATGACGGGCAATGACGGCCAATATACGAAGTACGGCCGCACGAAAGTCCGGCTGCGCAACGCAAGTGGAATTTGAACGCATTTTTTCGAGAACGCAGAACCGCTAGTACTGACGTACAGAGTGCGCTGCGGCGGCATAGCGGCGTGTGTGCGTGATTAGGAGATGTCAGACACTGCTTATGTCCAGCCTACATAACGTCCAGACACAAAAAAAGTGTTTTATTGACGATCCGTAAAAAAATCACGCACGAAAATGTGCGTCGTCTGACCGTTTTTGCGCATTCCGTGAAAAAATACGTCAATGCGTTCGGACGCACTTTTTGACGTTCGCGGGAAAAATGCTTTCGTTTGACCTAAGGAATTTGTTAGCACTTTATAAATACTTGTAGCTGTAACAGGAGGAAGAAAACAAGTCATAATCCTATAAATTCCTCCATTGTCATGATAAATGTCTGATGTCACAGTTACTTGCTGATAAAAGATGTTCACAATGATTTGGTTTCCAAGCTACTGGAAGAATGCTGAACTTGCCAATGACTCAGGCTTATCTAACACACCTGGGAGATGGACCATCACTTTACAGAAGCCCCCCTAAAAAAAATTAATAATAATAAAAAATAAAAAAAATACAGGTGCCAGACTGAGCCTGGAGCCTGCTGCGGCTTGTCTCACAGCCCTGGTCCACATATTAATCATTCAACCATGTGCCATAGAGAAGACAACCATCACGGTCTACCTGTTTGTTTTAAATCTGCATTTTTAATCCCACATTCATTTGCATTTTATTGCCATTTTTTCACATCCAAAGCAATAAACACAATAAGAAAGTCAGTAGTAACACTCTATACAGCATTGCATGTGCCTGTGCAGTAACATTCCACAGGGAGCACAAAATAAAGTGGCAACCTCTTTGTTTATACCAAATCTAATAATAATAATAATAATAATTATTAAAAAAAAATGTAGGCTAGGAAGGCAGTTCCATTCATTTTTCTAATCTTGTTGCAAAATACAGCTGCACAGATCTGATGGATATTTAAGCAGTAATAAACCTATGATCTTAATTGGGTTACTTCTTCAGCTATGCCAATCAAAGACAGGGCAATGAAGTGATGAAAGCATTTTGATGGATCACTCAATTAATTTAGGCTGTGGTCTCAAGGCTTGAATAATTATCTATTATTTCTTAAATGAAGAGTCCCCCTAACATCTAGAGATTAGTGCCAGTGATATTTAGTGTCTGTGTATGTATATCAAAATAATCTAAATACATAATAAGTAGCAAGAGGATCTCTACCCATAATCACACCTGTACCTGATGCACCTAATGTTTGCAGGCAGGTTGCCCTAAAATGCAAATGATGGTTAATATGCTGAAGCCAGGTAATCAGCATCTGACATCTAGTTTCCCCCTGGGATTAATAGCTCCAAGCTATATGATTAGGGCTGCAGGACAGAAGTATTAGAAAAACAGAAGCCAGTTCCCCTGTGTAAAGCTCTGTGCATGGAAAAGAAGGCGATGATTGTCCCCTGTTTGTGGTCACATCAGTTCCAGAGCACTGATCCCAGTCTTGCTGCACATTGTCTCTATATACTATGTATCCTCTGGGGTTTGCATGGAATACAGTCAGTTGCCAGGCATGTTACAGGATAAATGTAACACAGAATAACACGAGAGATCGCAGAGAAAAGAGAAAACATGTTGCCAGAAGACAATGCAGTAAGATGGTGACTCACCCCAAGCTTCTTGCTCCGAATTTTGACATAACCTTGCTTTACAATATCGTTGAAGTTGGATGCCATGGTGAGTGCTGTGCTGCCTGCACTGCTCTGCTCCCTCTGCCTGGATCCAGAGGATGCTTCATGCACACTCCCACCCCGTGCTACTGCCAGTCTGACAGCAACAGCAAACCCCGGCTCACTGACTGAGCTGTCTCTAACAACAGCAAACCCGGCTCACTGACTGAGCTGTCTCTAACAACAGCAAACCCGGCTCACTGACTGAGCTGTCTCTAACAACAGCAAACCCGGCTCACTGACTGAGCTGTCTCTAACAACAGCAAACCCGGCTCACTGACTGAGCTGTCTCTAACAACAGCAAACCCGGCTCACTGACTGAGCTGTCTCTAACGACAGCAAACCCGGCTCACTGACTGAGCTGTCTCTAACGACAGCAAACCCGGCTCACTGACTGAGCTGTCTCTAACAACAGAAAACCCGGCTCACTGACTGACTGTGTCTCTGTCTAATAACAGCCCTGGCTCACTGACTGAGCTCTGTCTAATAACAGCCCTGGCTCACTGACTGAGCTCTGTCTAATAACAGCCCTGGCTCACTGACTGAGCTGTCTCTGTCTAATAACAGCCCTGGCTCACTGACTGAGCTGTCTCTGTCTAATAACAGCCCTGGCTCACTGACTGAGCTTTGTCTAATAACAGCCCTGGCTCACTGACTGAGCTCTGTCTAATAACAGCCCTGGCTCACTGACTGAGCTCTGTCTAATAACAGCCCTGGCTCACTGACTGAGCTCTGTCTAATAACAGCCCTGGCTCACTGACTGAGCTCTGTCTAATAGCAGCCCTGGCTCACTGACTGTGTCTCTGTCTAATAACAGCCCTGGCTCACTGACTGAGCTCTGTCTAATAACAGCCCTGGCTCACTGACTGAGCTCTGTCTAATAACAGCCCTGGCTCACTGACTGAGCTCTGTCTAATAACAGCCCTGGCTCACTGACTGAGCTCTGTCTAATAACAGCCCTGGCTCACTGACTGAGCTCTGTCTAATAACAGCCCTGGCTCACTGACTGTGTCTCTGTCTAATAACAGCCCTGGCTCACTGACTGAGCTCTGTCTAATAGCAGCCCTGGCTCACTGACTGAGCTCTGTCTAATAACAGCCCTGGCTCACTGACTGGGCTCTGTCTAATAACAGCCCTGGCTCACTGACTGAGCTCTGTCTAATAACAGCCCTGGCTCACTGACTGAGCTCTGTCTAATAGCAGCCCTGGCTCACTGACTGAGCTCTGTCTAATAACAGCCCTGGCTCACTGACTGGGCTCTGTCTAATAACAGCCCTGGCTCACTGACTGTGTCTCTGTCTAATAACAGCCCTGGCTCACTGAGCTGTCTTTGGCTAATAACAGCCCCAACTCACCGACTGTGTCTCTGGCTAATAACAGCCCTGGCTCACTGACTGAGCTCTGTCTAATAACAGCCCTGGCTCACTGACTGAGCTCTGTCTAATAACAGCCCTGGCTCACTGACTGAGCTCTGTCTAATAACAGCCCTGGCTCACTGACTGTGTCTCTGTCTAATAACAGCCCTGGCTCACTGACTGAGCTGTCTCTGTCTAATAACAGCCCTGGCTCACTGACTGTGTCTCTGTCTAATAACAGCCCTGGCTCACTGACTGAGCTTTGTCTAATAACAGCCCTGGCTCACTGACTGAGCTCTGTCTAATAACAGCCCTGGCTCACTGACTGAGCTCTGTCTAATAACAGCCCTGGCTCACTGACTGAGCTCTGTCTAATAACAGCCCTGGCTCACTGACTGAGCTCTGTCTAATAGCAGCCCTGGCTCACTGACTGTGTCTCTGTCTAATAACAGCCCTGGCTCACTGACTGAGCTCTGTCTAATAACAGCCCTGGCTCACTGACTGAGCTCTGTCTAATAACAGCCCTGCTCACTGACTGAGCTGTCTCTAACAACAGAAAACCCGGCTCACTGACTGACTGTGTCTCTGTCTAATAACAGCCCTGGCTCACTGACTGAGCTCTGTCTAATAACAGCCCTGGCTCACTGACTGAGCTCTGTCTAATAACAGCCCTGGCTCACTGACTGAGCTCTGTCTAATAACAGCCCTGGCTCACTGACTGAGCTCTGTCTAATAACAGCCCTGGCTCACTGACTGAGCTCTGTCTAATAACAGCCCTGGCTCACTGACTGAGCTCTGTCTAATAACAGCCCTGGCTCACTGACTGAGCTCTGTCTAATAACAGCCCTGGCTCACTGACTGAGCTCTGTCTAATAACAGCCCTGGCTCACTGACTGTGTCTCTGTCTAATAACAGCCCTGGCTCACTGACTGAGCTCTGTCTAATAACAGCCCTGGCTCACTGACTGAGCTCTGTCTAATAACAGCCCTGGCTCACTGACTGTGTCTCTGTCTAATAACAGCCCTGGCTCACCGACTGAGCTCTGTCTAATAACAGCCCTGGCTCACCGACTGAGCTCTGTCTAATAACAGCCCTGGCTCACTGACTGTGTCTCTGTCTAATAACAGCCCTGGCTCACTGAGCTGTCTTTGGCTAATAACAGCCCCAACTCACCGACTGTGTCTCTGGCTAATAACAGCCCTGGCTCACTGACTGAGCTCTGTCTAATAACAGCCCTGGCTCACTGACTGAGCTCTGTCTAATAACAGCCCTGGCTCACTGACTGAGCTCTGTCTAATAACAGCCCTGGCTCACTGACTGAGCTCTGTCTAATAGCAGCCCTGGCTCACTGACTGAGCTCTGTCTAATAACAGCACTGGCTCACTGACTGAGCTCTGTCTAATAACAGCCATGGCTCACTGACTGAGCTCTGCCTAATAACAGCCCTGGCTCACTGACTGTGTCTCTGTCTAATAACAGCCCTGGCTCACTGACTGAGCTCTGTCTAATAGCAGCCCTGGCTCACTGACTGAGCTCTGTCTAATAACAGCCCTGGCTCACTGACTGGGCTCTGTCTAATAACAGCCCTGGCTCACTGACTGAGCTCTGTCTAATAACAGCCCTGGCTCACTGACTGAGCTCTGTCTAATAACAGCCCTGGCTCACTGACTGAGCTCTGTCTAATAACAGCCCTGGCTCACTGACTGAGCTCTGTCTAATGACAGCCCTGCTCACTGACTGAGCTCTGTCTAATAACAGCCCTGGCTCACTGACTGAGCTCTGTCTAATAACAGCCCTGGCTCACTGACTGAGCTCTGTCTAATAACAGCCCTGGCTCACTGACTGAGCTCTGTCTAATAACAGCCCTGGCTCACTGACTGAGCTCTGTCTAATAACAGCCCTGGCTCACTGACTGAGCTCTGTCTAATAACAGCCCTGGCTCACTGACTGGGCTCTGTCTAATAACAGCCCTGGCTCACTGACTGAGCTCTGTCTAATAACAGCCCTGGCTCACTGACTGAGCTCTGTCTAATAACAGCCCTGGCTCACTGACTGAGCTCTGTCTAATAACAGCCCTGGCTCACTGACTGAGCTCTGTCTAATAACAGCCCTGGCTCACTGACTGAGCTCTGTCTAATGACAGCCCTGCTCACTGACTGAGCTCTGTCTAATAACAGCCCTGGCTCACTGACTGAGCTCTGTCTAATAACAGCCCTGGCTCACTGACTGAGCTCTGTCTAATAACAGCCCTGGCTCACTGACTGAGCTCTGTCTAATAACAGCCCTGGCTCACTGACTGGCTCTGTCTAATAACAGCCCTGGCTCACTGACTGAGCTCTGTCTAATAACAGCCCTGGCTCACTGACTGAGCTCTGTCTAATAACAGCCCTGGCTCACTGACTGAGCTCTGTCTAATAACAGCCCTGGCTCACTGACTGAGCTCTGTCTAATAACAGCCCTGGCTCACTGACTGAGCTCTGTCTAATAACAGCCCTGGCTCACTGACTGAGCTCTGTCTAATGACAGCCCTGCTCACTGACTGAGCTCTGTCTAATAACAGCCCTGGCTCACTGACTGAGCTCTGTCTAATAACAGCCCTGGCTCACTGACTGAGCTCTGTCTAATAACAGCCCTGGCTCACTGACTGAGCTCTGTCTAATAACAGCCCTGGCTCACTGACTGAGCTCTGTCTAATAACAGCCCTGGCTCACTGACTGAGCTCTGTCTAATAACAGCCCTGGCTCACTGACTGTGTCTCTGTCTAATAACAGCCCTGCTCACTGACTGAGCTCTGTCTAATAACAGCCCTGGCTCACTGACTGTGTCTCTGTCTAATAACAGCCCTGGCTCACTGACTGTGTCTCTGTCTAATAACAGCCCTGGCTCACTGACTGAGCTGTGTCTGGCTAATAACAGGACAGGCTCACTGACTGAGCTGTCAGTCTAATCCCCCCCCAGTATTTAAGAAACCCACATCCACAATGAATAAAAATAGATAAAATGATAAAGATAAGGTTTCTAAAGGCAATGCTACACTTCTTAGGCTAGGGTCAGACTAACGCATTTTTCACGTTGTCCGTGAAAATGTGCGTTCGAAGAATGGACGTATTTTTTCACGGAATACGCGATAGCGGTCATACTATGCGCAGTTTCATCCGTGATTTTGTACGGATCATCAATAAAACACTTCTTGCATCTGGACGTTATGTTGGCCGGACATTAGCAGCGTCTGATGTCTCCAATTCACGCACACACGCCGCTAGCGGACGCAGCGCACTCTGTACGTCAGTACTAGTGGTTTAACGTTCTCGAAAAAATGCGTTCATTTTCCACTTGCGTTGCACGGCCGGACTTTTGTGCGACCGTACTTCGTATATTGTCCGTCATTGCCCGGCATCTGCTGCTAGCACGGCCGTGATTAAGTGCGCCAGAACGCGCGTTCGCACTGCCTCAGTCTGACCCTAGCCTTAATCAGCTATTAATACGACAGACCTATCACAGCACACTTTATAACTATAATATTAAATGAATATTCCTAAATCTATAAGCACCACATACATGACACAAAATGGCAATATATCATCTTATGCATGTAGTGTTAATAGACTGATAACATATATAAAAAAAATATTCAATAAAATTGCTCTAATAACGGCCAATTCTCTGTATAACAACAAGCCTGACTTATCCAGCTCTATAACAGAGCGCCTGTCTAATAGCAGTTCTGTTTCAGTCATTCGTTTTTGTGACATGGACCGTGTCTAAGCGCATCTCTCCTAGTCATTGGTCTCTGTGACAGTACTTCTACTAAGGCTGGGGTCAGACTAACGCATTTTTAACGTGCGTTTAGCCGCACTTAATCACAGCCGTAGTAGCAGCAAATGACGGGCAATGACGGTCAATATACTAAGTACGGCCGCAAGCGGCAAACGAACACATTTTTTCGAGAAAGCAAAGCCGCTAGTACTGACATACAGAGTGAGCTGCGTCCGCATAGCGGTGTGTGTGCGAAATTAGGAGACGTCAGACGCTGCTCATGTCCGGCCAACATAACGTCCAGACACCCAAGGTTTCCTGGTTTAGATCCGTAAAAAAATCACGCACGAAAATGCGCATCGTATGACCGTTTTAGCGCATTCTGTGAAACAATACCTCAATGCGTTCGGACGCACTTTTTGACGGTCGCTGCGAATAATGCGTTCGTTTGACCCTAGCCTAAGAGCCCTGATTCAGGATCTGAGACGTCCCTGTGGCAGTGATGAGTCTAATAGCAGACCAGGCTTTTGTCTGTTGTGCATGGGTGTATTATAGACTACACTGCAATGGGTGGCAGCGAATATAGGGGGAGGACATTTGATCTGTCTTCTTTTTTCCCTCATCTTAAAATACTGTGGAAGGGAAGAGGGTTCCTGCACCTCAAACCCCTTCACCAGTATAGTCCCCATAGCACATACCATGGGCTACTGGTGAAAGCCAGTCTGTTCAAGGCTAGGAGCTGGCATGGTAGCGTCGATGCTTGTTGGTGGTGCTGTAGATTTGAATTGCTCTAAGTGTTCTGAAGCTTGTGTGCTCTGAGCAATAGAAACTTGTGCCTTGCTGACTGTCAAGGAAAACCAGCCCCAGGAAATCCACTTTGGAATGAGCAGCAAAAACACTGATACCCCCTGCTCCCAAATGTGCAGGCGTGCAACAAAACATGACCAAACACAGTTACAGACAGCCTGCCAGCAAATAGAGAGTGAACTACAGCATTGTGTCACACGTCTCTGGTATCGACAGAACATTTTCCGTCCTCCATAACGACTGGAATGCTGACTGGGCTGTCACATTGGCATTAAAGGGGTTATTCAAAGAGCACTGAAATTTTGGTCTCTTTCACTCAACACACTTTGGTGCAATTTGGCGAGTTCAATTTGCAGACCATGTGATGAATTCAGCATTCACTACAGAGTCCTCGAAGTACGCCGAATGGATCTACCGAACGCTGTCGATAAGCCTGCTGAGCGAAGATGCAAACGCAGCCAATAAGCCACCAAACACTGCTGACGATCTGCTGAACAGACCGCCGAACACTGCTGACGATCCACTGAACAGACCGCCGAACACTGCCAACGATCCGCTGAACAGACCGCCAAACGCAGCCGATGATCTGCCGAACACTGCCGAATGCCGCCGAAAAAAGCCAACCAGCCGCTGAACACTGTCAAAAACAGCTGATCAGTCGCCGAACAGTTAAAAAATCCAGTATTTTTAAAAGGTGTTTTAAACAAAAATAATGCATGAAAATAACATATAAGGTCCTATGAATAATAAAAGGTCTGTTACAGAATTAAAAAAAGCCATTTAAAAAATTTGGAATCAAAACTTTTGCTGAAAAAAATCCAGAAAACCGTCTTAAAAATTCTAAAAAAAATAAATTAATAAAAAGACTTTTTGGTGCAAATGAAAAGAATAAATGATTGAATAAAAAATTTGTAAAAACAGGGATTTTTTTTTTACTTTGAAACCTATGGGATTTACCTGTTTAAACCTGTCAAATAAGAACACTGTAAATTTGGGCATTTCACTAATTTGGGCGTTTTTGGGGCTGTTCAGTGGTCTCTAAACAGTTCAACTATTACTTCTCTATGGGGAACTTCACTTCCGCCGAACAGCATCGAATGTCTATGGCAAGTCGCCAATATTTGGCGTATTGTCAGCTTTCTGAAGAGTCGAATTGCCACAAAATTGCAAGTACGGTGTAATTCCCATTTTAGTGCAATTCACTGTTCGGCGCGATTTGGTGGCAAATTCGTAAGTCTTTGAATAACCCCTAGAGTCAACCAGCAGCATTGATTCTCTCACTGTACCATCTCTGTGTCATGGACTGACTGCTTCCCTGGCTCCATACAGAAATATCTTTGCCATGAGGAGTCTAACAGCAGCCAATGGCATCCTGTGTCTCAGGAGTACAAGACAGGAGCTATTTGCAAAGACATCTAATCAGTCAGTGTGTTGTTCCCCCTTTTCCCTGTAACATGCTTTACTGAATATCTAAATTACAAAGGCAGACGAGCATTGTGCTTTGTGCTTTGGACGCCGTCACATCTTGGAGCTACGAGAGAAAATAAAACCTAGTGTATAATAATAAAACAAGATGAATAATACCATGTGCACTGTACTTCTAATTGATTAGTAAAGTAGATTATGTTTCCGTTCACGATCTGTAATTTGTCTTCATTTTTCTGGTTTGCTGGTTTTTTACAGCATTACGATCGAAAGTCTGCAATATCGTGCTGTAAATAGTCACATAATGATATACGTACATATGGTCCTTGCAATACTGTCAGGTTCATTGAGTTTAATGGACGTTCTTCTACCAAAATAGCTAAAATAAAACAGGTACTAAGACTTTGTGAATTGAAGACAGATGTTTACAGAATTCTATTTAGCCACTTTTCAGTGATGCATTGAAAGGTCATTGTAGTATAATATGAATTTGTGAAATAGGCAAAGACAGTCAGTCGCCAATATTTTTTATACCTTACATTATATCAGGCATTCATCCAATCCTCTCCTCTAAGGCATTATTATTGGAATACACTGATCAGCCACAACATTGAAACCACCTGCCTAATATCATGTAGGTCTCATTCGAGGTGCCAAATCAGCTCTGTTGCATTTAGGTATGAACTCCACAAGACATCTGAACATGACCTGTGGTATCTGGCAACAAAACATTAGCAGAAGCTCTGTCCTGCGAGTTGCGAGGTGGGGTCTGCATGGATCAAATTTGTTGTTCCAGAACGGTCCACGGAGGCTCAATTGGATTGAGATCAGGGGAGTTTGGAGGCCAAAGCAACACCTTGAAATGTTTGACCTTGAAATCTTTGCCATGTCCCTCAAACCATTCCTGAACATATTTTTGTGTGGCAGGGCGCACTATCCTGCTGAAAGACGGCACTCTCATCAGAATCACCATTGCCATGAAGGGGTGTGCGTGGTCTCCCCAAATCTATAAGTTGGTGGCATGTGTCATGGGTGTTCTAACAATTTTCTCTCATGCCCAGCTTATGTTTTTCAGCAATTTGAGCTACAGTAGCTCTTCTGTGTGATCGGTCCAGATGGGGTAGCCTTCACACTCCACGTGCATTAATGAGCCTTGGACACCCATGACCTTAATGCCCGTTCACCAGTTGCCCTTCCTTGCGCCCCTTTTGGTAGGTACTAACCAGTGCATACCGGAAACATGACTCAAGACAGGCAGTTGTGGAGATGCTCTGACCCAGTCATCTAGCCATCATTCTTTGGCCCTTGTGAAAGTCTCATCTTTTGGCTATTTTTACGGCTTCCAAAACATGAATGCAAGAACTGACTGTTCATTGGTTGCCCAATATATCTGTCGGATATAATCTCTGTACGTGAATACAACACGTTATATATATTGGACTTCTCAGCCAAGCCTCCAATATGGCAGTTATTATTATTTCATAAGAAACTTATACGAGACACAAATATCAATCGTTTATATTTCCTAAAAATTCTCCTAAATTCTTTTAATTGTCTGTGTTTTGCTTTGAAGAATACAATAATCGGATAAAAACATATATATATAATTATTACGTATACAAAAAAGTTTCAAATCTTATATCACTAACAAAGATTTATAAACCACAATCCATCAGCACTTAAAAACTAGCTTCATAATATATGTATCTCCTGTTAGTAACTGCATATATGATTAATATCATTTACCTTATCAGTTAGTAACTAATACACAAATGGTTAATAAACATTTCTGCTTAATACAACATGCATTTCCCAGCAAACAATGTTTAACCAGCTAGATCTTATAGAGATATTTATATCTCTCTATACTACATGGATCAACAAAAGATGAGTTAATTTAAAATGGTAAGTAATAAAACTTATTTAGTGAATCTAATCTTTTGATTTTTATTTCTAGTTATATAATTCCTTGCTTATTAATTTCAATCACAGTAATTTCCAAATTCAATATATATATTTGTATCAATCCTACAACAGATTCTTTTAGGATAAATCCTTATGTCCACATCTTCATATTTCTATCTGCGGAATAGAAATATTTAGACTTTTGGAGCTACCAAGAATCTGAGAAATCTCAGTCTATCTGTTGCAAAAATCTACAGATATATATATTTACATTAATTCCTTAATTTAAATAGCTCTCATACATTACCTCTCCAATCTGGATTTTGATGAGTCTGCCTTGGAATTCCTTATGTAATATTGTTTTTGGAATGTGTGAAGATTATCAATATCAGATAATCAATGCATGTGAGTTAGAGATTTGGTGAGAGTCTTGAGTGCCTCATGTCCTGGAATCTCGGAATTTCTCATATGTATTGGAAGTCTGAAGATATTGCGGTGTGAGTCTCTGAATCTCGGAATGGTCTGCTAGCAATGTGTGTTAGCCTCAATTATAGTCAATTTGACTTCACTAGCAATACCCTTATAATATCAATTATAATATTTACTATCCTCTAGAGGGCAGCATTGCACTTCTTAATTAATTCCACCATTTCTTTTTAATATCCTTATCTTGTGTCAAAAGGTCAATTTGACTTAACAAAGACCCTCTCTCTCCCTATGTAGACATTTAGTCTCTACATATCAAAATTTGATTTATATCCTCACTCCTTTCTAAGATTTTACTGAGTCTTATCAGTTGAATTCTTTTCTAGTTAACTCAACAGAATCTATTCTTCAATAATTATACTATTTACCAATTATATACTTATACAATATTTATTGGAGCATACATTTTCTACTGTAAATATAATAGAATATACCTTGATTATAGAAATATATTTCGTGAATATATTTTACTTTACGAAGATATTAACTCTTATATTCCTATACCCAAAAAACAAAATATCTTTTTGTTTTAAAGACTTAAAACAGACCAATAAATGTAATTATGACAGATCTTAGCACTTAGCTTGGGCATTATATCACACTAACAGGGTTATTCAGAGAGCGTGAAAAGCAGGAGAATGACTGGAGAACGACTGGAGAATGAAAAATTCTAGGTCAAAATAGTCGATTTGGAAAGTGAGATGAAAGGGAGAATTTTTCTGGTTTGGCTATTTTGACCTAGAATTTTTCATTCTCCAGTCATTCTCCTGCTTTTCACGCTCTCTGAATTACCCTGAAAGTCATTTTAAGGTTCCTTCATGTCTGGTATTTATAAAAAAATATATAAGTTCTCACCCAGCCATGAACTCTGTAAAAAAAAATCTCGGTTCATTTCTAACTAGGGAAATTTGGAGAAAGAAAAAGACTGTCTTTAAAAACAAAATGGCTACAGGCATCCATTTTCCCTTTTTTCCCTTCCAATATACCTGACATATCCCACCACTTGACAGGTACCATTTTAATGATATAATCAATGTTATTCACTTCACCTGCCAGTCGTTTTAATGTTGCGGCTGATCAGTGTATATTACACACAACTATCCAATATACTGTACTAGGATCTATTCTGGAAGTAGTTCTTCAGAGCTCCTTGTGTGCTCAATTATTTTATAGTACATATGCACTTATTAGGCCTATCAGTCACAGCAATATGGCAAGTATGGATAGCTCATTTTAAGATTTACCCTCAAAACATTAATTAGATAATTAAAAATAATTCACAGTTTGAACATTTTTTATTTCTCATTTTGGAATTCAGCAGATGGAACCACAGTGTAGTATGCATTTCAAGTGTTGCATTCAGAACGGCAAGGTAAAGGTTAGTAGAGAGGTCATTGTGATATTAAAGATGAAGGTAGCTTGGTAATGTTGATGGACAGCATGGAATACAAAAATAAAATGCATGGGACCACGTTGTCTTGGGAAGATTTACAAAGTGACTATCACGAATAATAGCAAGAAGATGTAGTGGACCAGATCTCTGAGTAGGTGTCATAGCCACAAAACCCAAATCATGATCTATAATGACGATTTAGTACAGCAGGCATATTGTTATTTGAGCAACTGTGAGTGAACCTGTTTTATTTGTCCTCTTTTGGCTCTTTTGTAATTTTTTCCCCCACTGTTTTGCTTTTATTGAAACTCCACAATGGTGTGAAGCCCAATGTAGGTGTTGTCCCAACGTCTGGGCATCTACCTAGAGCCTAGGTGTGGGAAATCTTAAAAGATTTCTTCTCTCCCATTACACCTGCCATTATAAAGCTTATCAGAAGTCTGTCCTCAGTCTTTTTGTATGAGAATGTTTTTCCTTGGATACGTACATGCCTGTAATGTCTACATGTTATATGACAGATCCTTTCCTTGTGCTTCCCCTCTGCATGTAGGAGTAATATGTTTTATGTTTTCCGAAAAATAGGGCAGTTTTAACAACCAGATAATTGATATAATTTATTAGAGTGATGGGCTTGTGTGCAAGTGTGAAAAGTAGCCATTTGATAAAAAATTAAGGTCCACATTGTGCCACTTTGTCAGGAATCCAGTGGAGCATCTCGGGAAAACTCTAGAAAGGCCTGTACCAATGTGGCTCTAACCTGACTTCAGAGGCACTTTTCATGACCTCAGCGGTGTTCCATCCCAGGTTTTTCAGTCTGCTAGATTCCGCTCCAGGTAACTCGCGGTCATCTTGTCCCACAGCAGACTTTTCTAGGTGCACGTACTCAGCCTGGTGAACTCCCCTTAAAAAAGAGACACGCCCTAAGATCCGGGTTTCTGCATTGAGTGTTCTCTCACACCTGAAAGTGCAACATGAAGCTCCAACTATCCTGCTTCCCAAGCAACATGGACCCTGTTTCCTTGTGCCACCTGTTTGTTAACACAGCTTCTGTGACCCAGGCATATCTAGTTGCTTCGAGACACCAGCATATCCAGTCTCTCCGAGATCTCTTGCCTCTCCAGTGCAAGTTCCTGTACCCACAGCCCTGGGTCCTCAGTGTCTCCTGTACCCTACTGTGAGTTTCCATTGTTTTTGTCCACCTGTGCCCATCTCCATTCCTGCTCTGTCCATTGTCTGAGTCCAGGCAGGCTCGTTCCTGCCCTTTTCACTGTGTCTGTTGGCGCTGAATAAGTAGTTGTAGCTGTAACTCTGTCCAGTCCCCTACCTGTGCTGTCCATCTGTCTATGCCCAGTCCCATCCCTAATCTATTCCTGGTTGCTCATTTATTTCCTTTGTATTTAGATTACACTAGTTGTTTGTTCTTTCCCTTTTTTTGTAAAGGAACACTCTACTTGACACGGAAGCCGCTACTTCGGACGAGTAGATCCGCCGTTAACTCTGTCCGTGCCTTGGAGTGATGTGGGGTAGTGTGCCAGCCGAGGTATCAGCCATGGATGCAATGAAGGCGGCTGATTGGAATAATCCAATCCGCTGGATGAAGCCAGTAACGCTCAGAGCACATCAATCCGCTGCTTGCCTCTGCCTGAATCCGAGGATATTGCGGCTCTGTGAGAATAGCCCTTTATCCCTCCCCAGTCACTTGTCGAAACAATGTGTAGGTTGAAGGAAAATCAGAGTGTATTTTGAATGGAAACATAGAGTGCTTATACAGTTACAACATCTTGATAACTCGGCTTGCCATTGTTCTTTACCTGGCCCACTCCAGACTTTCCTTCGCCTTGCGATCCCGCACAGACTGCTAGACCATAGGTTAATATGGGAATTTTTGTACCAGCCATAGCCCTTTTTCTGGCATACATCCCTACTCTCAGCAGTGGTCCAGCAGGGAAATTCTGTCTACGTTCTTTGAGCAGGCTGGGTACAGCTGCTGCTTCCCCGTAGGTAGCCTGATACCCGCTGAGGTTTGTGGGTCTGTAGGGGTTAATTATGCTGGAGCAGCAACACTTTCTGGGTCCTGCTTGATAGCTCTGGTCCCCTGGCTACTCCTGCCAAAAAAATGCCATGATCCATGAACGAATGGAGTGTATTCGGCTTAGAGCTCCATAGCCGTAGCTGTTCTATCTTGGGACCATCGGATGAAGGGGTTCCCGGTGGCGCTTCCTCTTCTAACTCACCCCACACCCGACTACCATCCCTGGGGACCTAATGTCCAAAAAACACCATGGTGGGGCAAAGGGAAGGCAAGTGAACAGGAGTCGGGTTTTGGCAGCTTGCCAGTGGTATTTGCGATCTCCTGGGGAGCTTCATGCATTACACAATTTGAGGCAAGCCGGGATACACTTTAGAGGGACACAAATAACACATTTTGTGTGTACAATTGACATAAAGAAAACAAGCTGGACACAAAGAGAACAAATTATTAAGAGCATAGGGAATATAACAGACAAACCAGCAGCTGAGCATTTCAATGACCCGATACAGTGTTGCAGCGTGTACTAAGTGGTCACTGACAGGATCGGTGTGGAAAATTGCAAGAGAAACGCAAATAAATACGAAACTGGGAACATTTTACAGTAAATCTAACAGGGGAAATCGTTCATATAAATAAAAGGTAAACAAAATATAACATAATAAGAATAAAATTAAACTAAATAAATATTGTGGCGGACGATCCGTCACACTACTGAAAAGTAGAGTGTCTTTTTTTGCACTTAAATAATTGGACAGAGGCTGTTGACAGAGATTGAGCAATGCAGCGCCCCAGAGGGAGACTGGGGACTATTTGTCTTCCTGTCTCACTCTGCTCCCAGCAGCAAGAAGCAGTGGATCGGACCACGGTTCAAAAAGAGGAGTTACATAATCTTCTACAAATGTGTTTCTCAAAAATCTTCAAAGGCGTCACATATGATTATCCAGATCACACATATCAAGATCACATATCAAAATCATAAATGGTATGGTTCTGCCTTTGGATTCCTTGCAGCTTTTGGCGATATAGCCAACATGTAAACAACTTAATGGCCATGTTAGGGGAATTTTACAACGGTCTGTGCAGTCTGATTTTTGGTTAATTATAGCGAAACAAAGGGCCCTATTCCAAGGTCATTAAAAACATAACCAGTGCTGTTGAAAACTTAACAACTCCATAGAATATAATAACTCTGGTAAGTTTACAACAACTCTGGTTAAGCTAACACTAACCATGGAATAGGGCGCAAAGTCTCTGGCCTTCCCGTCCTGCTAACTGCGTCTGTTAAACACTCCCCCTCTCATTAAAGGTCGGTCAAAGGTTTTGTCCACATAGTTACATAGTTACATAGGCTGAAAAAAGACATGCGTCCATCGGGTTCAGCTTCTCCCACATCACCTACTGCTGTTGATCCAAAAGAAGGCAAAAAACCCAGTCTGAAATGCTTGCCAATATACAACATACTGGGAAAAAAATCCTTCTTGAGGCCAGAATGGGAGTCAGATTTCTCCTTGGATCAAGAAGCTTTTACCCACATATTAAATATTATAACCCTTAATATTCTGTGTCTGCAGGAAATCATCCAGTCGCTTTTTAAAGTCTGTACAGTCTCTGACCCAACCACCTCAACAGGCAGAGAATTCCACAGCTTTATTGTTCTCACCGTAAAATAACCATTCCTATGCTTTAGGCTGAATTTTCTTTCTTCCAGTCTAAATGGGTGACCCCATTTCCTGTGTATAGTCCTGTTAATGAATAGGTTATCAGACAATGGTTGATAATGGCCCCGTATATATTTATATAAAGTTATCAGATCCCATAAACTAAACAGGTTTAAGCTTGTTAGTCTTTCCTCATAACTTAATCCTTCCATTCCCCTTATTAATTTAGTTGCCCGTCTCTGCACTTTTTCTAGCGCTATAATATCCTTTTTTAAGACAGGTGCCCAAAATTGCACGGCATATTCAAGGTGCGGCCTGACCATTGATTTATACAGAGGCAAAATTATGTTTACATCCCGAGAGTGAACTCCCCTTTTGATGCATGCCAATACTTTGCTGGCCTTGGCGGCTGCTGATTGACATTGCACATGGTTACTTAATTTGAAGTCTATTATTATTATTATTATTATTATTCTTTATTTATAAAGTGCCAGCATATTCCGCAGCGCTGTACAATAGGCACAGTATAGACGGGTTACAATACATTGAACAACATTTGACAAACAGTACAAGAGGGGATGAGGCCCTATTCCCGTAGGAACTCACAATCTGGGAGGGTTGGGGTTGGAAACAGGAGGAGAGGACTGCAAGGTGAGAGTGATTGATGGTTGCGTCAGTGAGTTGGGTGGTAGGCTTCCCTAAATAGGAATGTTTTAAGGGAGCGTTTGAAGGAAGAGAAGTTAGGGGAAATTCTGACCGTACGAGGGATAGCGTTCCAGAGAGTGGGGGCTGCGCGTGTGAAGTCCTGCAGTCTATCATGGGAAGAGGTGATGCGGGGAGAAGCTAGGTGCAGGTCACTGTTTGATCTTAGGGAGCGGGCTGGGGTGTATTTGGTGATTAGTGAGGACAGGTAGTGGGGAGCTGAGTTAGTGAGGGTTTTGTAGGTAAGGATAAGGATTTTGAACTTAATTCTGCAGTGGATGGGGAGCCAGTGAAGGGACTCGCAGAGGGGAGCGGCAGAGACAGAGCGGCGGGTGAGGTGAATTAGCCTGGCGGAGGCGTTCAGGATGGATTGTAGGGGGGAGAGGCGGGAGAGAGGGAGGCCAGATAAGAGATTATTGCAATAGTCGAGTCGGGAGATTACCAGGGCGTATTGACCCCATGTTAACTGTAAAATGCTCTTCGGTTAAAAAAAAACAAAAAAAAACACAGCCCTATCAAAGTTATTATAAACTATATTGTATGAGACAGGTATTACTCCAACAATGACGATCAGAATACTAGCTCTAGGAAAACATTAAAACGTTTGATAAATTAAAAAAACTTTATATATTGGAAGAAAAAAATAAAAGGATTGAAATACAATTGCATACTGGATCTACAGATAAGAATTCTAAATTTATCATTATAACATTACAGATTTACACTTTAATGAATCACTGATGTCTATGATTATTCCCAAATCCTTCTCCTGCTTGGATTTCCCTAACTCCGTACCATTTATGGTATAAATTGCTTGTGTGTTCTTCACTCCAAAGTGCATAACTTTGCATTTATCTACATTAAATTTCATCTGCCATTTAAGTTCCCAGTCCCCCAATCTATCTAAATCCCTCTGCAGCGAAGTAACATCCTGCTCACATTGTATTACTTTTCCTAGTTTTGTGTCATCTGCAAACACTGATCCATGGCTTTCAATGCCTATCTCAAGGTCATTTATAAATAAATTGAATAGTATTGGTCCTATAACAGACCCATGAGGGACACCGCTTACCACTGATGTCCATCTTGAAAATGTACCATTTATGACCACTCTCTGTACCCTATCTTTTAGCCAGTTTTCTATCCAAGAACAAGTATTTTCATCTAGACCAATTTTTCTTAATTTAAATAGTAACATTTTAATGATATTAACCCTGTAGCATCATATATCGTATGCTTGTTGTCAAGCATACCTTTGCTAGTATGGTTATTGATGTTAGTATCTTATCCTCTATCCTTGATGTTTCATGCTATATATTAGTATATTTTTTCACTGTGAAATACTGTCTCCTGGGTGGAAGCACAAGCTACAGTGAAATATGTATAAACATATATATATAACATTAATAAGTGTAGGAGACGTTAATGTATAGTAACCTCACCATAGGAAAGGCTACATTTTAACCGCAAGCTCAACTTGTGACAACAATGGAATAGCGATTCCTTCCGTTAAGATAACTACAGGAGAAGTTATGTGTAAAGTTTCCCATTCTTACCTTATCGACGTCTATGGAATAGGGCCCCCTGTGTTTCAAAAAATGTTATGAAAATATATATTTTTTAAAAAATGGGGCTTTGTAGTGGAGTTAAGCATTACATTTTGTATTTACAAAAAAAATAGTTTTTATTAATGAATTCCTTTATTTAAATGCCATCTGCTCCTCTGTATTTTTTTCAGAGAGAGAATGTAGTTGATCTACATTGATCGCCGATCTGGTGCAGATTGTAGACTTCTCCTGCAGGGGGCTGACATCTTGGGTGTGATCCCTGCCTGCGGAACATATCCCCGCCCACAGTTGTCATTGTGCCCATCAGAAATGGGACCCCCCTGGCTGGGTAGGGAATTCCATATGGAGGACATACAGGGGTCTTTTGCACCCCCTGTATCTCCAGAACCATAGAAAGTAGAGGGTCAAGTGAGGCATTGTTGGAAAGGCCAGAGTAATAAAAAATATATTTTTTTATTCTAATGCAGCGCTATTGTTCACTTTACCATTATAAAGTGCACAATGATGCTGCACTAACTCACCATCTCATCTCCCATGCCACCAGCAAGTGTGGAGGCTATGTCATAATGCGTTATTACGCATTGTTCCATTAAAAACCTAAGACACGGCACTGCAGAAAAATTAGCAAAAAAAGTAATGCATAATTTACTTTTTTTCTTATTTCTAAGGCAGTGGCATTATGTGCTTTTACATATAAAGCAAACAATGCCACTGCGCTAACTCACCATCTAATTTCACACAAGCCACCAAACCACTGCGAGGAGAGTGGGCATCCTTTGGATCCCTATATCTCCATTCTTTAAACCCCCACAAAGACAAGTAAGGTATCATTGGACATGTCAGAGCCTGGCTTTTCCAATCATACCAAATATGACCATGTAAAATCTAAAAGAAAAAAAAACATTTTAAAAAATTGTGTTGTTTTTTTTTTTTGCCTTTTTTCAGGGATGTTGGGGTAGAGAGCAAAATTGCATTGGGCGGCCCAAGAAAATGTTTGCTCAGGGCACAGTCAATATCAAAGACGACCCTGGCCAGCTGGAGGGGCCTGGCAGAATGCTATTAATGCCTTCTGACAACTGCCCCAGACCTCACATACCACCTAGCAAGCAAGCCCAGTGCTGGCTTCTGGTATTGATAGAAGTATCGGGGGCAATTGCATGAGTACAAGTACTCATGCAAATGCTGGTATCGACACCGATACTGGTATCGGTATCTGTGCATCGCTATTTTTTACCAACACTAAAGTAATTGAAAAGCAAAGAACGGTCTGATCCAGATTGGATAACATTTGCATTTTATATATCCACAATTCCTAGCTTAGTGAATTAATAACGCTAGCAAACTATTCTCATAATAAACAAGTCAACACTTATTATGATATAAATAAATTCCAATTTGCATTTTGTTCAATGACAAACATCCACTGTAATGAAATGAATGATGTTTGGTTAATAGGCATTTATTGAACTGCACAAAAAATAAATGGCCATATATTTATTCATTAGACATAAAACTCAAAACATTTGAATAGTTATCTATTATTTCCATTGTGTGGCATGGTACAGTGCTATATTTAAAATATTCAGGCAACATAAGTCAATCAGTTCATAACAAATTACAGCACACTCTAGTTTATAACAAAGGAATATTCTTCCACCATAAAGGACATTTTAACCATAACCGATCCGACCTCTTTTTTAAAATTGTAAGAATTTAACATTAAATCTAGTGATTGAGTCTTCTGTCTCTTGTGGACCCAAGCACCGAGCTAAAGGGAATAGCAGGGTGCTCAGCCAAGTATGAGTGAAATGTGTACCTGTAGCTCTGAGTCACTGCTAATAAGAAGCTTCAACACAGAAGCATTGAGAGGCAATAGGAGCTGATGAATTGAACATTCATGCCAATCCACTCCTCTTTGGTCTATGACTGCGAACAACATTGTATTGATACCAGGTTCAAACTGATACAAAAGGTGAAAATCCCCTGCGTACAAAAAACTAGGTGCACCGTGGGAGAAGGGACATGCAGTGCTTCTATACAAAGTGCCAAAGTGGTAGTGTTCAAATATACACATCAAAGCAATGTCTGTAAAATTATAAATGGCTGTGGAGTCGCATTGGCTTGTGTACATAAAATGTAAAAGATATAGCGCAATATTGTCTGCTTCAAAGTGTCACGTGCCATGAGTAATCTTGAGAATTCACACTCACATGAAATAGAGCCTGTTTTTAACTGGCTCTGTAGATATAGCGTGTGTGTCAACTTGTCTGGGGTGACACTACCCTCACAACGCATACCAAAGGTCCTCAGATGTGAGTAAAAACAGAGGAGAGCAACTTCATAGGGCAATACGTCACATAGCCTTCCAGATCAAATCAAGTAAAACCAGATCCGCTCACCTGGTGGAGAGCCTATTATTCACTGGCTCAAGGGGTCTGGGCATCTGTCATATTTTCTGCGTGATGTCCAACCACTCTGCTTGTATGTTGCAGATGGTAGATTCTGGCAATAAATAGATAAACCAGCAGAGAAATAGGGGGAAAAACACCAAGGGAACAGTGGAATATAGAAACAATCTTTAATATACTTTAAACAAATAATAATATTAAAACCATATTAAATGGTGCATAAAAAGGTCCTGTAGATGAGGACAACAAAATGAGTGAGGTAGAGACACGTTTCGTCAATCTAAAATCAGCTTCTTTAGTCTGATGTTCGTCCATCATATTCGATGAGGACCTTGACATCTAACAGGTTGTGGGTTGCCCACGGTGTGTCCGCAGATGGCTGATGAGGCCTATTCGAGCACGAAATGTTCTGCCACACGTCGAGCAGACATGTGTGGGTACCCCTGTTCTTTAGTCTAGGGGGGGCTATATCCTCATTATGCCGGTGGTCCACATGTTTCTGCGTGGTGGTTGCATATCCGGGCAGCCGCTGATGATGTCACAGTCTAGTCGACAGAGGGCAACAGACAGAGGGAAGAACTAAGATGTCTGCCAGTTGGGCGCTTAATGGTACATCACTCTACATCTGTCTTTGATGATGCGTTCATGCACCCTCTCGGGAAAGGCAAAGAATGCTTGTGGATGGCTGTACGGGATATTGCTCCTTCCTTTTGTCTGGATGAATTATTGAAGGTGAAAGACGTGCCTTCTCTCCTTGTTACTTCTGGTAGTTATTAAAATCATGGTTGTCTTGAGCAATTGAAAAGTAAAATACATAAAAAATAGGTTAGGAAAACGGCTCTGCTTTCCATTCATCACCTACTGTATGTGCACTCTACTTTCAGTGCTGGTGTTGAACAGTAATATACTTACATGGTGCTTTATTAGATGCATGTGCACAAAATGAAAGTGAAAATAGTGAAACTGAATAAGCGGAAATAATTCAGATTTATAAACGGGAGAACTATAAAGTAAGAGTGAGGGAAGGTATATAGATGGAACAAAAACCGTGGATCATGCTAATGGATAGTCTTGCTAAAAATCGTATGGAGATATAAGCAGGAAACCTAGGACTATGTATAGTAAATAAGTATGAAAATAAAAATAAATATAAAATTAAATGAAATTTAAAATAAAAATGAAAAAAGGGGAAAATTAAAAAATAAGAAGTAAAAATAAAAAAATAAAGTAAAAAATAGTAAATTATAAAAAATATAATAATAAAAGCAAAACAAAAAATGTATAATAATAAGAAATGTAAATAAAAATAAATAGGAAAAATGTGAAGATACAAAGAAAAAGAAATATAGAAATACTTAGATTAGAGGGGCAAAGGTTTAAAAGTAACATCAGGAATCATTATTTTACTGAGAGGGCGGTGGATACATGGAACAGTCTTCCAGTTGAAGTGGTAGAGGCCAAAACAGTAATTGAATTTAAGCAGGCATGGGATAGGCATAAGGCTATCCTAAACAAAAGATAAATCCAGGTTAAGTATCCACGTAATTGGGCAGACTAGATGGGCCGAAAGGTTCTTATCTGCTGACATTTTTTTCTATGTTTCTAAATACGTGGAAATACAAATAAATATAAAAATAATATAAGTGAAAAAAAAGAAGGAATAGTGGCAAATGGATAAAGGCACTAGATAGTATACCATATATAGTTGAATTGAACGATACTCCTAGTGTTAGCCCACATTAAAGTAACTGGTCCATAAATGTAGTCTGTATCTATGCAAACATGTGCTGGATAAAAACCTTTAAAGAGAAAAGGGATGAACTGGGACCCGAAAAAGGAAAACAAGTTTATTCTGTAAAAAGGTTTCATCTATAAAAAATGGCAGAGTTCGAAGTCTGTGTTTGGCCGTGGGGTTGTAGAGTCTTAAAATTGAAGATGAGTTTTATTTCCACTTGGCCCAATATTGTTTCAAGATCTCCTCCTCGATTAGGTACTCAAACATTTTTTAGGCTTTTTTTTTTTTGAGAAAGTATTTTACCAGGAAGGATACAGTCAGATTTCTCTCGTTTTCAAGTATGTCCTGGGTGGCAAGTATGTAAACAGGGTGGTACAATGAAACAAAAGGCAGTACAGCAAAAATTTAAAATGACATCCCACCACGGATCCAATTTTTCCCACTATAGCACCTCTGACAAACCACAAAGAAGAAGTGGAAAGAGAAGGGAAAGCAAGAGCGGAAAAAGAGAAAGAGAGGAGGGAGACACTAGGGGAGAAGTAATATTAAAAAAAAACATGTAAAGCAACACACACATAACATGAAAAGGCACATGACAGGGCTGGGAAGACCATGAAAACAACCCGCGCTGAGTCCATGAAGCCCATTACATTCCCAGGACCATGCAACCTAAAATCCAGCCCCTAAATGCCATGCGAGCAGGGTAGCAAATTACTAAAACTGTCAGCAATTAATATCACCCCCTAAATTTATTTATTTATTTATTTATTTATTTATAAAGGATTTTACCAGGAAGGATACATTGAGATTTCTCTCGTTTTCAAGTATGTCCTGGGTTCAAGAACATTGAA
Organism: Leptobrachium leishanense; assembly: GCA_009667805.1. Lineage (NCBI taxonomy): Eukaryota > Metazoa > Chordata > Amphibia > Anura > Megophryidae > Leptobrachium > Leptobrachium leishanense. The sequence goes on along the minus strand of CM019067.1, from coordinate 120,539,169 downwards.
GTGTTAGGCTAGGGTCAGACGAACGCATTTTTCGCGTCATCCATGGAAAAGTGCGGTCGAACGAACGGACGTATTTTTTCACGAAATACGCGTTAGCGGTCATACGATGCGCATATTCGTCCGTGATTTTGTACGGATCATCAATAAAACACTTTTTGTGTCAGGACGTTATGTTAGCCGTACATCAGCAGCGTCTGACGTCTCCCAATCACACAAACACGCCGCTATGCGGACACAACGCACTCTGTACGTCAGTAGTAGCGGTTTGACGTTCTCGAAAAAATGCGTTCGTTTGCCACTTGCGTTGCACGGACGAACGTTCGTGCGGCCGTTCGTCGTGTGTTCCCCGGCATTGGACGTCATTTGCTGCTAGCACGGCCGTGATTTTGTGCGGCTAAACGCACGTTAAAACTGCGTTCGTCTGACCCTAGCCTTACAGTTACAGAAATACAAAGTAATACAATGCAAGATATTTAAAAAACAACACAAATATACAGATTAACAGAAAATAAATATGTAGAAAAATAGTCATTATGTTACATGTTTACAGGTGCATTCTGTATTGAGGTGAGTCCCAGATGTCCCACACCTTATGATATGCAGGCATAGTAAAATGAAGTTTAGCGGAGAGTTTGTCCATCAGTTGGAGGTGATCCATAATTCAAAACAATTTCCAATCTATTCCTGGGCCTTTTTGAGATCTTCATCTTTATAACCTTTTTCAGTAAAGGCTGCTATCATTTTTGTTCAAGTCCTCCAACAAATCTTTTGTCTTCCTTCCCCACCACTCCATATCATAAGAACATCATCGATATATCTACCGTAGTATACTATCAGGGCTATTCAGAGAGAGGTGAAAACCTTGAGAATTGCCAGGAGAATGAACAATCTAGACCAAATAGCGAATTTGGAAAGTGAGATAAATGGGAGAATTTTTCTGGTTTGACTATTTTGACCTAGAATTTTCAATTCTCCAGTCATTCTCAAGGTTTTCACCTCTTTCTGAATAGCCCTGCTAGTCTTGCTCTCAGCCAACAATGGGCCATGAAGAGGTTCGCATAGCTGGGATCGAAATGGGTACATATGGTAATACCAGTGGTCTGAAGGTAATAGTCTTGTTTGAATTGGAAAAAAATGGGGGTTTTTTAGAATTAGTTCGATCCCTTCTAGAATGAAGTCCTTTTGTCCCTGTAGGAATTTTCCCGAACTATCGAGAAAGCTAGAGAAAACAAGGTGAAGCGCCCCAAGATATGTGTCTAAATTCGTACGCTCAACAATGTATATGGGGCTTCCTCTAATAACACAAAAACAATACAATACCAAAAAACAAAGTAGCGCCAGAAACTGGTATACGAACTTAAACACAATACATGTCCTTCAATTGTTCCCCTTCTCTTTCACCTCCCCTGCAGGTGATAGTATGGACTCGATGTCACTGCAAGAGAAAAGAGGGGGAAACCCAAAATTGCGCAGTATGTCAGTCCAGTGATGTATAATCAAAATATATTATGGGACTCACATTCTTCTGAGCCAATATCCGGCTCTAGAGTCAACCGCCTTATGGATCTTTTAAGTAGGTTCAGGCGCCCATCAACCCCTCAATGAATTCCTCTTCTCGGCCAGTTATTCACTTTAATGAGCCCCAATTGGCTCCCAGAACCACGCACAAGGACTATAAGGTAGTCCCCAGACCTTCTTTTCAATTAGATAAGCAGGAAGCAGCAGTGCTTAAAAATAATTAATAACATAAATAAAACATAGCTACCAAACCAGAACGTGTTTCGCCCTGAAAAGGCTTCTTCAGCTGGTATCAATAGTTCCTTTGTCTGCTGCTCCCTTTTATAGTTCAATACAGAGTGTCCATAAATCATTTACATACTCAATTTAGGTCAATTAGTGACAATTAAAAACATGTGCATTAAAATCGCCGAACCGCCATCTTGGCGCATGTGTATTAACATCTTAATCCATCTTGGAATGGGTTGGGAAACTAGCTTCGTCTACGGTTTGCGTGCCTGGGCGCAGGGCCGGGTGCCCATTTATAAAAGATATATAGATGATTTGTTTTCGTATGGAAGGGAGAAGAGGATGACCTTAAGATGTTTCTAGAGGAATTGGATAATGTTGATTGGGGGATCAAACTAGAAAAAAAGTGGAGTAAGGAAATTAGAACATTTCTTGACCTGGAAATTTATATAAAGGACGATAGGGTACATACTAGGACCTTTTTTAAAGAGGTTGATACCAACACATATATTGACAGGACAAGTTGTCATAATGATAGTTGGTTAAAAGGCATACCAAAAGGTCAATTTACGAGGATAAGAAGAAACTGTTCGGAAGTTGCCATATTTGAGAAACACGCAGAGTCCCTTAAAAATGATTTTATTAATAAAGGCTATGACGAAGTGGAACTAAATGAACTTATAAAAGATCTGAAAGAAATAGATCAAGACGGTCTATTGAAGTACAATACAAAGAAAGAAGTGATTAAAGAAGCTCCTTTTATCTGTAATTTTAATAATGAAGATAAACTGATTAAGAAACTTTTTCGGAAATACTGGCATATTTTTAAAAAAGATAAAGATCTAGATATGTTTTTGGGAGAAAGACCTAGGATCATTTTTCGGGGGGCCAAAAATATTAAAACAAAATTAGTTAAAAGTAAATTTATGAAGAAAGAGACCCGTAAGCATTTTAATTTAAAAGAGGGATACTATCATTGTGGCCAGTGCTTGGCCTGCAGGTCTACAGGAAATACGAAGGCCTCTTCAGGAATTTTTAATAATACAAAAACTGGGAAGAATGAGAAAATTAAAGAGATTTTAACCTGTTGTACAAAAAATGTCATATACTGTATCTTTTAGAATGTCCCTGTGGGCTTCAGTATGTGGGGTGGACTAGTCGAGCCCTAAATGTTAGGATCTCAGAGCACGTTAGAAATATAAAGTAGGAATTCGAAAAACATTCAGTATCCCTCCATTTTAAAAAAATGCATAATAGCTGCCCCAAAAGTCTAAAGTTTATGGCTATTAAAAAAGTAAAATGTATGAATAGAGGTATGAATGAGCCCAAGATTCTAGGAAGGGAGGAGATGAAATTTTTAATTTAGGGACTTTGGCCCCCAATGGTTTGAATAATGGTTTCGAATTGGTTCACTTTCTTTGAATTTAGTATTTTTATAATATAATATTCTGTTTTATACATAGGGTAGATCCCATATAGTATTTAGCCCATTAATATATAGGACCTAATTTGATAATGGTGTAGTCCTCTATAAATTATATATTGTAAATGTTATTTAATATCTTGCACTTTAAATTATATTTTTTGATTCTGTATTTAGCATAGCACTTTATTATATCTATTAGGTATTAATTTAAGTATACATTACAATAATAGCAATTTAATTAGAATTGCACTTAATTGAATATATGTTCACAATATTTTATATAATCATTAAGTAATAACAATAGCACTTTAATGTTTATTAGTGGCACTCGTATATGGAATTATTACTATTGAGAGATTAAAAATGGGTTCCAATTAAGGATGTTGTTAGCCCATATCTTAATTTAGAATTGTATAGACTACACAAGAAATTAGGATTTTATAATTCTGGATTCGGTATAGTACTTTATTATATCTATAAGGCATTAATCAAACATATACTACAATAATAGCACTTTAATTAGATTTGCACTTAATTGAATATATGTTCACAATTTATATAATCTATATAATCAATAAGAAATAACAATAGCACTTTAATGTATATCATGTGGCACTTTTATATGGAATCATCACCATTAAGAGAATAATAATGGGTTCCATTTAATGATGTTGTTAACCCATATCCTAATTAATTTAGAATTGTATAGACAGCACAAGAAACTATTAGCACATATTAATAATAGTAGCACTTTTATTACGTTTGTGGTAAAAGTAAATAATAGCACTTTAAATAGTTTACTATGAATTAATAAATAAGCATTTTGTATATATAATCGATTAATATAGAATAATAATTAATGGATAGGAGATAGAATAGGTATAATTTTGAAATTGATTAATATAAATTATATAAATTATTGCACTCCATATAATCAATAATAATTAATGGACAGAAGAGGGAGACATTATTGGGTAATCCTTATATAATGGGTTTATTACTATAGGGGTTTCTGATACCGTTCCATGATTTAGTGATGTGTGGGACATTATCGATATTGAGATATCCGGGTCTCGAAAGGGGTTGATGCCAGGACTGTATGGATTGTGTTACGCTGAGTTGGTGTGTGTTTTGATTGGGGACGATGCCGTGGTCGCTGCTCATGATTGTGGGTGGAGGCTCTGTGCTGCCAGTGGGTGGGGGATATCTGTGGTTTGTGGAGGGTTGGAAGGTTGGTGTTTGGCGTTGTGGCATCGAGCCTTGGCTCATCGGCATTGCCTATATGAAGTTCCGCGTTCCAGTGTGGAACGCGTAGCTAAGTTGTGAACACTCAGATGGTGGGCGGGGATGTCGATATTTTGCGTTCCACACTGGTTGAGAGACAATAAAGATGGCGAACGGGTACCCCACACTTCCGCGTTCCAAGATGGATTAAGATGTTAATACACATGCGCCAAGATGGCGGATCGGCGATTTTAATGCACATGTTTTTACTTGTCACTAATTGACCTAAATTGAGTATGTAAATGATTTATGGACACTCTGTATTGAACTATAAAAGGGAGCAGCAGACAAAGGAACTATTGATACCAGCTGAAGAAGCCTTTTCTGGGCGAAATGCGTTCTGGTTTGGTAGCTATGTTTTATTTATGTTATTAAATGTTTTTAAGCACTGCTGCTTCCTGCTTATCTAATTGAAAAGAAGGTCTGGGGACTACCTTATAGTCCTTGTGCGTGGTTCTGGGAGCTAATTGGGGCTCATTAAAGTGAATAACTGGCCGAGAAGAGGAATTCATTGAGGGGTTAATGAGCACCTGAACCTACTTAAAAGATCCATAAGGCGGTTGACTCTAGAGCTGGATATTGGCTCAGAAGAATGTGAGTCCCATAATATATTTTGATTATACATCACTGGACTGACATACTGCACAATTTTGGGTTTCCCCCTCTTTTCTCTTGCAGTGACATCGAGTCCATACTATCACCTACAGGGAAGGAGAAAGAGAAGGGGAACAATTGAAGGACATGTATTGTGTTTAAGTTCGTATACCAGTTTCTGGCGCTACTTTGTTTTTTGGTATATTATCGAGAAAGCTAGTTGAAAGTTGGTGGCTTCCAACCCTTTATCATGGGGGATTATGCTGTAAAGGGATCAAACATCACTTGTTGCCAGCAGATAATGGCTCCCCCACCTTATTTCATTTAATTACCATAATACACTAATGGTGTGTTTTTAAGTAGGACTTGGTATCAATTACCAGTGGTTTTAACAACTGGTCGACATACTACGATACTGTCACATTTCGGCCCTGCCCCCTGGTGGTGGAAGCAGGGATCCCTCTGTTTGATGGATTTCAGGCCCAGGCTCTGAAGACCATCTCTATTGGGTTGATAGTCTGCAGTCACACGACCTGCTCAGCCCTATATGTAGGGCCAGCAGTACACTTGATCCTTGGATCAGGACAGGTTTACCCCTATTGAGTTCCTGCTCCCTGTATTGCTAAGTTCTGTATCTGATATTTCCGTGTATGACCTCTGGCATTTGTTTCTGGTACAACTCTCACATCTGTCCCCTGAAGTATTCCTGTATTTATCGTGTATTGACCTGTACTGCCTTTTGACGATTCTGACTCTTGATCCCTGCTTTATGTTTGTCATACCCTGTATATGTAGTGCTTATACTGCAAGATCCTTGATTGTGGGTCTGCACTGCAGTTTGAGAAATCCAGCAACCCCTCAATTTATCTGTCTTGTGTTCAGTCTGTGTTCAGCTAGTATCGCATGGTCTGTGATTTATGAAAGTTCTGCCCTGCAGGTTGCTGAATCCTTTGTGTCTATGTTATGATAAACAAATTTATGGGAACCCTCGTTGTTGCTAATCCTGCCTGTCTAATTACCCTCTTGTTGCCGACCTGGAAAGTACTTTGTATCACGCTTTTGATGAACGTATTCGTGTTCATGTCCTGCTATACTTTCTGTCTCTGTATAGTTAATTTGCATTCACACAGTAGCCAATTGGTCACGAAACCACTTGCCGCTCTTGTGGTAATTAGCTTTCAATATCTTCTCCCTGGCTGGGAGTGCTAGGTTTGGCAGTTCTAACTGCTATATATTCAAGTACCCTTTTGCTTAACTCCTATTATTCATTGTGTCTATCCCCAGTCCTGCAATCTGTGCATTTAGATGAGAAATCATACCCAGTACAGGGCTCCCTCTTGTGTCTGTGTTCTGCACTATCTCTCTTGTTTCTGAGTTCTGCAAGTGTGTGCTGGATTCTGCTATATGCAGAGAAACACTTACCTGTCCCAAAGGCTTCAAACTACACAGCCTAAAGGCCCCCCATCACCCTCTATAGGGGGTGCACCGTTACAGATACCCTACTTGATATAGAGTTTATGCCTGAGACAATAGGCCAGCCGGAGAGTTTCGAATGTCCTTGTGTATTTTTGGGAGGTGGTAAAAAAACAGGCATCCTCGGATATGTAAACTTCAAATATTGATGTTCCTTATCCAACAAAATAACCATAGCATGCCCTTTATCCAAAAAGAATGAAAAAGTTCCTTTTATGGTAGATTTTGGGTATGTTTTTTATATGCAATTCCATCATTGAGGATCCGGTAAGCCTCCATTTCATAATGTTCCGTGGACATGATGACTAATCCTCCTCTTTTATCGGCTGGTTTTATTATTACGTCATCAATTCAAACCGAGCCACTACACATAATGCCTCAGGCCAGTAGCTTTCCTTGCAGCTTGGACATTGCTGCAAGTTACTGTAAGTTAACGGCTCCTGTCCTTTGCATAGGGACTGTTAACTTGTGGGTAGCCAATGAAGAACGAGCCATTCCAACCTTGCTCATTCTTTACGGCCTGAGCCATTATTACTGCTCCAAAAAACCCACATTGTAACTGTTCAGATATTGAAAGTATCAACAAATAGTTTGTTGTAAATGTAATGTAATTGATTTTATTTTTGAGAAATATCTGCCAATCTAAGGTGACCTACATAATGTAAAGACCGATAGCTAAATAAATATAAAATTAATTATTTACATAGAATTTGCAAAAGGCTTATACTTTGTGACTAAGTTGGTGCAGAAGGTCTATATTCTTTTTATAGAAGAAAATAAAAGAGTATGTGACCTATTCCAAAGTTGGTGCTAAGTTAACCAGAGTTATTGTAAACTTACCAGAGCCATTATAGTGTATGGAGTTGTTGGGCACCATTCCATAATTATCATTAACATTAGCATCTGGATGTGTGAGTGTTATCGCTAGGATAAGTGTGTTTAACGCATGCCACCCATATTACATCCCTGAGTCTAAACCTGTAAGAAATCACTTAGCGCATCGGTTTTTGGGCTAGCTTTCGCGAGCTTACTGTACTTTGCGCATCCTATACTTAACATCAGGAGCACAATCATTGATTAGTGTTTCGATAAGCAAATTGTAGCGAGTCCTAAAAGCTGTTGGTAAATGATTCTGCAAATGCAAAATCATTTAACACCCCACGGTGAGAACAATGGCCCAGATCTACTGCTTCTCCTGGCTGTGAGCAGAGTGAGACTGGGAAGAAATAGTTCCCAGTAGACATGTGCACAGCACAAAATTTCGTTTTGAACTAATGGATTAGTCCTAAAATGCAATTTATTTAGTTGCTAAAGAAATTGGTTTTCAGTTCTTTAGTATGAAAACTAATTTCATTCATCCGAAAACCAGTGGATACAATTACTATTGTAGTGGCTCCTCAGAGGGCTGAGATCGCTGCTTGTTACAGTATCTGTCACTCTCAGCACAATGTGGGCGATATTACATAGTTGGTGCTAACTTAACCAGAGCTGTTGTAAACTTCCCAGAGCCATTATAGCCTATGGAGGTTTTCAGTTTACAACAGCTCTGGTTAAGTTAGCACCAACATTGTAATACTGCCCCGTGTCAGGCAAAGCTGTTACAATAACTGACTGCTGCTCATCACAGCGCTCAGAGTTTCAGTAAAACTAGTAAATAATATTTTTATATATAAGGTTAGAGGTTAGAACAATATTATTTCCCCTCTCTGTATAATGTTTAGAACATCCTCCTGCATTAATTAATACCCCTCTCTGTATAATGTATAGAACATCCTCCTGCATTAATTAATGTCCTCTCTGTATAGAATATCCTACTACATTGGCATGTGGAGGGTGCAGAACTTCGGATGTTGCGATGTTGCGCTCTTCATTGCTGGTCTCCTTCACTCATCAATGTAATATCACAAAAAGGACTGAAACTAAAATGTAGTGCATTTTATTTTAGTTTCTTTTGTTTTTTGTACTGAGCAGTTTCGTTTCTCTTGAGTCATACGAAAACTAAATTATCCCAAAATTCGGACTAAATCGTTTTAGTACTAAAACGAATGCACATGTCTAGTTCCCAGTATCCCTCCGCGAGAGCAAGATAGTGCAGGGCTCACGGCTATGGACTCCAGGAGGTGATGTTCACGGTGGCACGGAAGCGGTACCATGAATATTCCAGCAGTTAGCGCTGCGTTCCGGGACAAGGTGCTGAGCTAGCGTCTGCCCCAGAATACAATGTTAATATGGGAACGCTATGGGGAAATCTACAGGAGAAGATTTTCCTCGTTAGCGTCCCCATGTTAGCGTTAAGACAGGAATATTGCCTGTTAAGTTTACACTAGTACTGGGTAAATTAGCACCAATTTTGGAATATTGTCCTACATGCACTAAAGAGCTTTGCCAAATTTTTAATCTTCTTGCAAAATTAACATAAAATATTCTATTTTTCAAGGTAAACATTTGGAGATACGTTTCTTGGTCTATTTTTTGTCAACTTCCTAACTTTGGCTTTTCAACAAATTACAGTACACCACATATTTTTCTGAATCTGATCATGATAATAATATATAATATAATTTCACTGAAAATAAATACAAGTGCTTACACAAGCAAAAATGTATTGAGTTAATTCTCTGGTGCCTTATACTATCCAACATTTCTAAATCACTTTAATGTCTCCCTATTAGCAAGCTTTTCATTTTTGACTCCCCTGTGGCAAAGACTTTAAAGTTGTTTTTAGTGAGAATGTCAGTGAGTATAATGAATAAAGGTAGTCTTAAATAAAAGTCTTCAAAAGTCACTGCACCTACTCTTTGCTCTTTTTAAAGTCAGGCAAATATTGAATCAGAAGCAATCTCTAGGGAAGAAGGAAAGAAATTACTTCTGAAATTCTGAGAAGTAGGGATTATAAACCTTTTGGTAGATACTCATGTAATAAACTGAATTATACGTTCTTTAATGTACCTGTCGTTCTCCTGTTTGCTGTTTCTATTAACTTTAAACTATACAGGAAAACAATTAGGTCTGAAAAAATAAAAAATATTAATTACATACTGTTGATTGCATATTTTAAACATATATGTGGTGTAAAGAAATACTAAAGCAAAAAAATATTGTTCATGAAAAATAAGAGTGAAGAAAAGAGTAGATAGACAATATATTAATGTTGCCTTGACAAGCCTTGTCTGAAAGTTAAAAATTGCTTTAAATCTTGAAATTTCAAAGTTTTACTTTACCCAAATACACCAGCCAGAAAAAAAATACAGCAATGTATAGTTACACATTCTATGCATACCCAAACAATAAAATTGAGAAGTTCCGTGTGTTTTTATTATTGCTGCAGCATATAAGCGCAGATTGACTTTGACAGGCGCTAAAACTTAACGGGAGACAATTGTGGTTCTTAATTCTGATTGGCTGAATCGCGTGAAAAAACAGTCCGCACACTGATTTCTGCGCGCAACGTTGCTGCGCGCGTGTTTTTGCGCGTCCGTTTTACGCGTGCTATTTTTTGACAGATGAAAAAATGCGGGAGGATTGTAATACCAGCATTGCTTTACGCGCGTTAAAGTTTATCGCTGCGCGCAAAAATTCACGCGTTCTGCTTGCATCTTTGCGCGAAGAATGTAATAGGGCCCTTAGAGTATAATTAATTTAAAAAATATTTTTCGAAAAAGCACTGGTTCCTGACAATGTTTTTTTGGAAAATCACTTGGTAGTGAAAGGGTTAATTGTTTTCCATTCATGTAAGATCAGTGTCATAATGTATTAGTGTCTAAGAAAACATATCAAAACAATAATTTTATGTCAATAAAATACTATTCATTATTTATTGTTAATTGTCTTCATCACTATGGATAACGTTATATTTACAGTATATATAATTATATTTACATTCATGTGCACATTTTGCTTGAATTTTGAAGAATGGTGTAAGTGGGGCATTAATGACACAAAGATTATGTAAACACTTAGATTTTTGGACTTTTTTGTGTAGCTAGTTAGCAAAAACTATGTCATTGTTAATATTTTTTCATAAAAGTGTTGAGATTTATTGAATATTCTAGGTTTCTAGTGTTACAAGAAGCTCTTGTACAATTGCATTGAAAGAACAGATGGCAAGTGCATTTGTTTGAGTCACTACTGATGCATTTTTTTTCTAATAGAAACAAATATTTGTTTCCAGGTCCGAAGCCAGACAATCATTTAATTACTTTAAGTAGCTTGAGCATTTGTACACAAAAATGCAGTGGGATTTGCAACACAGAGGTTTAGATTTTATTTTAGTTGCAATTAAAATGAGAATTGAAAACAAATGAACCACAAATAATCCAATTATTTTAATACACAAGACATTAACATATGTAGTGAAGAGTGTGACAGTATTAGGGTAATTTGATACTGACTGGCAAAAACATACAGTATTTACCTTGATATTACATGTAAACTATTTTAAATACACTTTCAGTGTTATTCAGAGAAAGGTGAAAATTAGGAGAAATGGCTGGAGAAGAGAACAATCTAGACCAAATAAGCTGATTTGGAAAGTGAGATAAATGGGAGAATATTTCTGGTTTGGCTATTTTGATCTAGAATTTTCACTTCTCCAGTCATTCTCCTGATTTTCACCTTTCTCTGAATAACCCTGCATGGGTAATAATAGAAACTGAATGGGCTCTATCACTCCCTTTAAGATAACGCTAGCGCTCACATAAACGAGCATTAGCGCTAGCATAAAAGAGGTGATAGCGCTCTGCAGGCCTGGACTGGCCATCGGGCTTACGGGTCATTCGGCCGCTTGAGAGCAGGTCTTAATTGTACCTGCCTGACCAGGCTGCCTGGGAAACACAAAAAGCATTTTCTAGGCTGCAGCCTTGGCCCAGCGGGGACTCCAGGATGGCGGCTGTCCGTCCGGCAGCCCAATCTCATAATTTGCCGGCGCCAGCCCCCTCTGAATATGTCATAGGACATTCTGGCACATGAAGGAACCACTCATATCAGGCGACCAGTACACTTCCCGGAAGTGCGTTGGTCGCCCGATATGAGCGGTTCCCTGATGTGCCAGAACACTGGCATCGCCAGGCCCAGACAGGCTGCAGCCCGCAGGTAGAAGACAGGTGAAGATGGCACTGCCCAGGGGTCCACCTTTCAGGTAAGAAAACTACTGGGTTCAGCTGCCACTCCCCCTCAGAAAAAGTGTCCCCCCTATTTATCCCCCCAATGAATAATAATAAAAAATAATAATAGTTTGCCCCCCCCACCCTGAATATTAGAAAATTGCCCCCCAGTTATACAGGAATGCAGCCTAACCCGCCAAGCAAACCACCAAACGCAGCTGCAACCCACCGAACAAACCGCCGTACACTGCTGCAAACCACCGAACAAACCGCCGAATGCCGCCGCAAACCGCCAAACGCAGCCGACGATCCACCGAATGCACCCACAAGCTGCAGAACGCAGCCAATGACCCGCTTGAAAGGACCGCCAAATGCTGCTGGAAAAAGACGACCTGCCATACAGGAAAAAAAAAAGAAAAAAAACAACTTTTAAAATGCGTTAAAAAAAAATACTGCATGCAAATTACATATAAAGTCCTTTCAATAATAATAAAAAGGTCTGTTACAGAATTTTTTTTACAGAAAAATCTGAAAAAAATATTTTGCTGAAAAAAATCCCAAAAATATGCCTAAAAAATAAGAGACTTTTTGCTGAATAAATATTTAAGAAAAACTGGATTTTTTTTACATTGAAGTCTATAGGATTCGCCTGATTAAACCTGCCGAATAAAACCACCAAAAATCAGGGCATTTTACTGACATTTCGGTGAAGTTCAGAGTCTCTGAATAGAGTAACAATTGTTTCTCTATGGGGAGTTCATTGCCGCCAAACAGCACCATATTTTGCTGGTAGTTAGCCAATATGTGGTGAACTGCCTGCTTTTTGAATAGCCGAATGCCCACAAAATTGCATCATACGGGGAAATACACAGTTAGGTGTCATTTTGTGGTCAATTCTGTGCTCTTTGAATAACCCCTAAAGAGCACTGAATGGTGAATTCCAATGTACGGTGCAATTTCGTGGCCGTTTGGCTATTCAGAGAGCTGTAAATTCTCAAAATACCAGCGACTTGACAGCGACATATGGTGCGGTTCGCCTCAGATTGCAGCAATTTGGCGTCTTTTGGCGGAAGGGAAATTGACCCATAGAGAAGTAATGGTTTATCTGTTTGGAGACCCTGAACAGCACATAAATGTTTGCGAAATTCCCATTTATTTTCTGCCACTGATTTTTCGGTGATTCAGTTCGACAGATTTAAGCAGGTGAATAGGTGAATATCATAGGATTCAATGTAAAAAAATATTATCATTGTTATTATTTGTTATTCAACCGTTTATTCTTTTTAGTTATAGCAAAATGCCTTTTTTATTTTTAGGTATTTTTTTGGATTTCTTTAGGTAAAAATTTTGATTCCCTTTTATTTTTTTGGCGTTTTTTTTTATTCTGTAACAGACCATTTTATGTTCTCTTTTAATAGGGCCTTTTATTATTTTCATACATTTTTATTGTTATAAATGCCTTTTAAAGAATAGCAGATTTTTTAATAATTTTTTTTTCCCCTGCTCGGTGGTTGGTTGGCTTTATTTGGTGGCTTGCGGTGGTGTGCGGATCATCGGCGGTGGGCTGCTCAGTCCAAAATGCCCGTGCCTATTTTTGGTCCCAGTCTCAAAACATATCACCTCTGAATCGCTAACGGGTTAAAAAACCAATTAACGATTCAGTATTACCATTTTTTAGTGCTTGCTTACTGTACTTTGCACTCCCTATACTTAACAGGGGGAGCGCAAAGTGCAAGCACTCAGTAGTTATTGTTAGGATCACAAGGTCCCAAAGCTAGTTACAAAGAGCTGTCGTTAGCTAAAAAAGTTAACAACAGCTCTGAGCTGGTGCTCACTGATTACGCTGCTGCAGAATCAGCAGCAGCTGAAAGGTCCCCTCAAAAAATCAAATACTCACCTCTCCTCCTGCGGTCGAGAACAGTTGCCCGATCTACCGCTTCTGGCCCTCGGGAGCAGAGTGACAATGGAGAAAAAAAGTACCCAGTCTTCCTTCGCGATCACTCTGTTGACCACCAGTTTCTTGCGAGAGGCGAGATCCTGTCAGTCATGTGACCTGGCAGCAGAAGTTTCCATGGAGTCCATGGAGGGAAAAATCGGGACGGCGCTTTAGCCGTGGACTATCTGGGACTGCCAAACTTTGAGAATAATGTTTTATTTGTAAGCGAAATACGTGGAGTTTTTAAAAGAAAATATTAAATCTCAGCTCTATTTATTGCCTCCAGCATACCTTTTGAAGGTCCTATGCATAGGTCTGATGCTCCCCAGGGCGTTCCTATCTGATTGACCGTGCCAATCACAGGTTTGTGGGTGCATTTCAATAAATCCCTTATTTACATATTTTATTTATCATATAGAAAGCTCTATGGACTTTTTCTTATTTTATTTGTAGATAATGATTATTTTGTTCACCACTGTGCAGCATCCATTGCTAATATGGTGTTATGTTTTATTTTGGATGTGCTTTTTAGCAGCAAGGTGCACATTACTGGTATTTACTTACACAAGAGTGTTCACTTTAACCTTTTCCTTCAGTGGGGCATGCTATACTGTCCTCATGGTAGGTGGGTCTTAATGCCGTGGGTCGGCATAGCACGCCCGGCTGGCTCCTGCTAGCGCCTATATGGATACTTTTTCTTGGTTTGGAAATGTTGCACACCATGTCGATTTAGGCAGATATATAGTAGACCAAAGTTTAGAAACGAGAACACCTTAAAAAGAAGGATTATCAAGGCTTTTAAATATGGGCTATAATAAAGTGCCGTTCTTATGGTTATCAAACTACATGGTTTGGCCATACGGACGCTGAAAGTCCACAGAGATCCTAATACATGACCTATAGTGGATTTCTGATAGTGACGAGAATCATCAGTGCTACGGGCCCTGGTACCTCCTTTTTTCCTTGATGGACAGTGTAGTGACCGAATGAGCTAAGCCCTCTCTGTTCAGTTCCTTATTTTCCAGCCCCCCCTCCCTTTTAAGGTATACCTAAATGTTAGGTTTGAACACTCCCCTAGGAGGTGCTACTAACCATCCATAACACCTGAGATCCATTGACATCTACCCTCCACTATATAAGAAGGCAAGTGAGCGGCAGTCTATATCTGACATGCTCCCAAGCAGCACCTATTTTTTGCTCCTGAGGACGCCCTAGTGGCGAAATGCGTCAAGCATTTGAATATGGGATAAATTTGTGTTTGTTTTAATTTGTGATTATCAGTGGCAGGAGTAACCCTTAATAATTTTTTGTTGCCAGCTTTACTCTTTATATGAGACCACTCCAAGGTTCTCTATATTAGCTTCTTTATGTTGATTTTTCCTATTGACTCCTTTCAACTGGGCTAATAATTCTTGTTTCTTAATGGCTTACTAAATCATATTTGGCTCTTAAAAGCACCTTCTTTTCAGGGAATTAGGCCAATCCTGCTCACCAGAAACCAGTGTCTCATACACCTGTTTTTCTGGTCTGCTTCCTATGTGGAGATTCCGTTTCATACTACTGTGGGTTGTGCGAGACTCAGATATGTTTATATGTATGTCTGGCATCATTTTTTAAGTACCTAATAAATGTTACGTTTTAATTCTTTGTCCTCACCTATCTGTTATTTACAAATTAGGGTTACCCCCATTATTTTGAGGATCATCATTTCTGTCTACTCCTTGGATAGCTAGTCTGTAGTAATACCTATCTATACACAGCTACTTTTCGAACAATTAAGCCTGAAATTACTTATTTTTTTTATAACATAAAATATATCGCAAAATAAAGCGGATGTTTTATTTGTGAGTTTTATTTTTTAATAAAAAAATTAACCACTTGGCTGCTAAGGACGCGCACAGCGTGTCCTGTCAAGTGCACCTCCTGTGCTATGGATGCGTTGAGCGCGTCCTAGCACAGGAGGCAGCAATCAGCCGAGATTCCGGCTGATTGCTGGCCCCCTCGGTGCGGGCTGACATCTAGCATGTCAGCCCGGCACTCCGGGACGCCGGGGGGAAGATAGATGTCATCGCGGCGGCGCAATGACATCTATTTCAGGCGCCCCCTGCGAGTGTGGAGGAGGTGCCTGAAAGGGAGAGGGGGTCCTTCGGACCTCTCTCCCTCCCTATCGCGGGCGACCAAAGGCTGAAGGCAGGCACGGTTTGGAAGGGCACAGCCTGCCCTTCCAAATAGTGCCTGCCTTTAATCCCTTGGGTGCCGGATCACGATTCGGTGCCGAAAATTGCCGAATCGTGATCCTCTCCCGGAGCTGGCCGACATCTTGGATGTCGGCCAAGCTTCCTGAAATGCCCCCTGATGACTGGCGTCATCGTGCATAGCACGATGACACCAGTCCTGGAGTTAACCCCCAACTGCCACCAATGGTGGAGATAGGGGGTGCCAATGAACCCCTATTTTTTTAATAGCGGTTTTTCTTTTTTCTGTAACAGAACTTTTTATTATCAATCATAGGATCTTATATGTAGATTCCAGACATTTTCGTTCAGTAGTTCTTTTGAAAACAGCAGGCCACGGGTTTGCGGTGGCAGCATTCGGCGGCCGACTCCATGCACTTTGGGGACCCTGTGGTGAATGGTGAATTCACTGCAGGGTGGGGAAATTTTATTCCCTGAAGTGCAGGGAACTACAGAACACCAAAATGTTGGCTTCATTTCAGTGCTCTGTGAGTAACCCACTTAGTGGTGAGGTTTTTTGCTGTCCCCTGGAAAGTGAAAGCCTAGGCCTTGCCTACCCAGGACATACTTGAAAATTAGTGAAATCTCAATGTATCCTTCCTGGCAAAATACTTTGCAAAAGTAAACAAAAAAATTTTTTTTTCTATTTTATTTTTAGGGGTGGGGCCACCAGTGCGGGCCGCCGCCCCCTGGAAGTGCCGCCCTAGGCCTAGGCCTTGTTGGCCTAGGCCAAAATACACCACTGCGTGCAGGGATTACTTCCTTGGCATTTCAGTACTGACCACCCATTCTTGGTGTAGCAGGCTGGTTTGCATATGAAGCAGTTGTCCCTGTAATGGCACAATCGAGCAAAAACCCTGTGAGACCTGAGCGGGCCCCACTGTAGAGCAAGCCGCTAGTGCCGTTGCTTGCTCTCAGGACTCTCACAAACCTCTCTGTTTCTCAATTCTATTTATCATGTTAAATTTACTCAGTTGGAGTCATGTATCTTTATTGTTTTTGCTAAATTAACCTCTTAATGGGAACCGCAAAGCGGAACCACAAGATCATTTATGAGCACCATCTGTATATGTTGACGTGAGCAGCATCAGAGATGCAAGGGACAATGAGTTGTGTTATTGTATTGAGTAGCGTTTTCAGAGTAATGTTTATATATCCAAGAAAAATTGGTTTGTCCCACAAAAATATTAACGGATTTATTTTTCTGAAGTCTCTGGGACATAGAACCTTACATAAAAAATAAATAGAAATATCCTTTGAAAAGTTGTTTAAATGAAGTGTAACAAATTACTTGTCTCCTTCGAAATCATAACAGAGTTTTAATAATTATAGGAATCGTGAGATTGAAATTAGTTTAGAAACCAAAATGAAAACTCGAAAGTAGTAACCTAATTGCTAAATTTAAAATATTTGGAATATTTCTTTTAGAGCTGCCATATAACAAACATGTCTTTTTTTCTTTTTTTAATATCCCTGCTGTTTAATGTCACACCAAGCAATTTCTTAATAAGACAGTCATTTTCTTTCACAGCCAGGTTGAACATTTTCATCATTCTCCTTGTAATAGTCGAAAGCAAATTAAATGAACAGTCATATATTTTGAGTTATGCATCATCTCTATGTGATAGGATTGTGAAATATTGCTTTTGTTATAGTAACAGTCAAGTGGGCCATTGGAGAAGTTGTACAATCTTGCAATATTTCATTTTGTGTTTTATTTTTTCCTTTCTTTTGTTTAACTCCTTTTGGAACAAATATTGCCTCCAGGACTTATCGCTGCTGGTTTCTCCCATAATGCTGTTTTAGAGATTTTCATTTCAGCAAATGATGACCTTCATGCTACACGATGCTGATATTGGATAAAGGTAACCGTTGATTCCTCAGCCAAAACGCAACTCTAACAAACACTTTATTAAAAATGTGCTAAACTAAAAAATAAATATCATGCGCAGGTTTATTTAAATAATATATGTTAAAGCACAATTTTATAGGATGCTTTATTACATTATTTTAAATGCAGAATTCGAAAATAATATAGTGTAAAAAGGAAGGCTGTATAAAACAACAACATAGCAGTAGAACTGCTACTGAATTATTTCTTGAAAAATGCAAAGAAATAGATAACAAACTTAGATGCAGCAGCCTTTCGCTGAGTTCCTGTGCTATATATTATATTCACCCACTAACCATCAGAAATATAGACAAACTGGCCGGTATTTAAGATAATGTTTTTTTCTACTTCTTTTTTAATTCTTTCTTTTGATTTGTTTATTCAAAATGTACTAGCAAAATGTAAATTAGAACAGCTAAGTTAACATGAGCAGTTCGGAAGGTATTGGGATTTTTATCCACCTCTGCTTTATTAGTCTTGTAGATCAGCTCTAAAGGCAGCACAACTGTATTTCATTAACATAGCTCTTAGCATTGTATGCCTTATTTCAATAAAGAAAATAAAACGCAATATTTCTGCCAGTGGAACTAGGAAGAAGTAGAATACAAAACTATGCACTCAGAAATGTACTGTATCAATGACACCCCCAATTTTCTGAAACATAATTTTTCCTTTAAGATAGCAGCTCTGGGAATTCAGTTAAAATGAAGACACTGGTGCCCAGTGAAACCACCATTTACTTAAAGAGAGCAACTTTATTACATATTACACATGTCATCCAGTAGTAGATAGCTGACTTGTAATGATTTCTATTCATTATTAACAAAAAAGGTGTTTATGCTTGTTTCAGATTGTTAGGAGATCAGCTAATCTTAGGGCCCTGTTACAAACTTGGCAATAAAATGGGGACGGTAAGGGGGAAAAACCTGCACCTGCAGGATTCCACTTAGTGTCCCCATTTTAGTGCGTATTACGTTGCAGCCGTTGATTCAGCAGCCTGCCCAGAAACCCAGTTCTAACCTCCTGGATACTCACGGCAGCGCTAACACACCACCGCAAGTATTACCTCCGGGAGTCCATAAGACTAGGAGGTGGTGCTAACGGGCCATTTACCATGTGGAGGGCCGCAGAGTGATTTGCGGAGGGAAGCTGGGGACTATTTTTCCCCAGTCTCACTCTGCTCCCGGTGGGAGAAACAGCAGTGATTTTGTAGGATACAGTTGGAGGACTAACCGCAGTGCCTGGATTTGCACCCCTCCCTTTCAGATATATCATTGCAGGACCTATTTAAACCGTGTACTGCAGAGAGCCCAATGAGAATGTATGTCTCAAGTAAAGGGGTTAATATTTTGGAGCGATCACTAGGTTTGGAAGAATAGGGCCTGCCATGACAAAGTACACAATGTTGCGACAGGCGCATCTTAATTTATTACCAAACCCCCGGCATTTATTTCCTTTCTACTGTTTTAAAGATCTGTAACGGGCGCTGTAGCGCTTACACAGGCATAGCGAGGTTGAGATCTTTTTGGACAGAAATACCTGCTTGATTTGTACCAAATACTCGGTATTCACAGACTTGTACTCCAAAGTCAAGGAGCACCAAAGAACAACTGATTTGCCACTAAGTTCCAAAGGTTTCAAGACCAACGGACAACTTAGAGCAGCTTCAGAAACACAATGATTCGCTTGACAGTCAATGAATTGTGCAGGCTGCAGGGCAGTCAACAAATGTACAGATTTAGCGTTATCTGATAATCTCGAGCGGGTAAGAAGTACCTTACAATTATCAGAGGTGGCTGACACACATGTGGGTATACAGTTGGTACAGACCTGGGTATATTTAGCAGTTAGGGTGCAAAGATCATGTGCGGTATTTAAACAGTATTTCTTAACCGCGATTTGCACATATGCTCTTAGCAATGAAACATACACATTGGGTCTTAAACACTAACCTGATAAGGCCACAAATGATACCCCAGAGCGACATGGGAATAATCCCAGATAGCGAGAGAAAGCCCCAGCTGCAAACATAGGGTTAATCCACCAATGCCCAATACTAGCGATCACTAATGGTGGAAGCAACAGAATGGTCAAAAACAAGCCGGGTCAAAATCAGGAGTGGGGATCGTAGACAGAAACGGGTCGGCAACTAAATCTGCAATGAGTATAAGCTTAGCGATGCGGGAACAGAACTCCACGTCAGAGCGACGAGGCAACTCCTTCTGCCCTGCTTTAAACCCTGCGGCTCCTCGTGACCATGCCAGTCCCCACCCCCTCAGAGGCCACTTGGCCATTACAAGGTGCTGGCAAACGACCAGCCAGTGGCACCGAACTATGCCCAGACCCCCCGGGCAACACAGCAGGGGCTGAGGATGTAACAAGTTCCTTAAAAGTATACTAAAGTAGAGTACTCTGAATCTGCTATATTGCATTCATTGGTCTCAGAAGCACACTTATGAAAACACATGTTGAGTTTGACTGCCCCAAATGTTGTGTATGCTTTTCTGCGTTGATTTACTTAACAAATAATTATTTTTCATGGTTTTCTTCTCAAATTCTTTCCTGTTTTAGCACAATATCATCGGATTGTGTTGATGCTGTTTCAGTCACTAACACTGAAAAAATTTGACTTTGTATAAATAATGGAATTAGAAAATTGAGTAGCACCAGCTTTAGCAGACATTTAAGTCATAATACTGGACTTTATATGGATACAGAATCCAGAGGGACTCTCTTTTACAGTCAACCTCCACATTGAGATCTATGTCGATGATGTAAGCCTCCCCTGAAACCTTCTTTGATTAACTTTTGAATTTGCTTCCTTAAGCTATTGCTCCACCTGATTGATATGTTTTTTACACATTATCACTTATACTACTTGCTGCACTACAGAGCTACCACTTTCATCGTACCTCCTTTTTTTCTACGTTCTCCACCTCAGTATATTTATTACTGTTTAGTTCTTTTTTATTGTAATATTGGCACCTTGTAGATTAAAAATGAATAAAAAAAATGAGTAGATACTTATGGCATCGGAAAAAATATTAAATTTTGGAAAGATATATCTTAAAAAAATAAGACCAGGTAACGAGTCACCCTGGGCGCATGCTTCTTCCTGGGATGACAAGCCCATACTGGGACTGTGGTGTGCCTGCCATTGATGGTGCAAATCATATTGGGACCACACACCCCAGACTCCCAATCGCAGACCTGACAGATCGAAATGAAGGCTTTGAATATGGAATAGTACAGCATTTGGGTTTGTAAAGCATGGAATACAATTTTATTCTGAATATGGGATTGTGATTTACAGGGTTATTCAGAGAAAGGTGAAGCTCTGGAGAACTTTTGGAGAAGTGAAAATGCTAGATCAAAATAGCTGATTTGGAAAGTGAGATAAAGGGAGAATTTTTCTGGTTTGGCTATTTTGACCTAGCATTTTCAATTCTCCAAACGTTCTTCAGAGTTTCACCTTTCTCTGAATAACCCTGATAGTGTGGATAAAGAAGCGAATGACTTTGAAGGTTCTTACAGAGATTAATTTAGGAATCAAGAATTTGCAGGAGAAGTAAAATAAAGCCCTGTTAGGGAGCCTAGAAAAAATTCTGCTACTTATATGACATTTAATATATTCCTGAATTAAAATGATGTTATTAATAATGTCATACTCAGTATATGGTCACACAGCATAAATCCTAAAAGAGGATAGATTTATGCCTATTAATTTTATTTTTAGCTGTAATTTTACTTACATTGATTTATGTAGCACATTAAATATGTAAACACATTCTCACATTCATTTTTATTTCTTTTTGATTTGCTGAATTTTTTTGTTTCATTGCATAATTTAATCTAGCAGGTAATTTGTAACTTTTGGTAATGTACATAATTTATAATACTCATTGGCTGAAGCAATAAAGCATAATATTGTTGTAAACAAAGCACGCGTTATCGTATGCAGCTGGCATGCTGTTCATCGCTTGCCAAATACAAGCTGCGAGAAGAACCTAAAATGACAATGATCAAACGCAACATGCGGACGCATGCAAACTTTCATTGTAGCCCATAGAACAATATTCCATATGCACCATTCACAGTGATGACATCTTCTCAAATTGCAACTGTAAAGCTCTTTAATATTTATTTCACAGGGACACTTTAAAAAATGATCACTTTTCAAAATCACTTTTCTGCAGGAAAGAGTCTATGCACCACATTAACGTCTAGTTATTGTAAGCAGCCATTGCCAATTAGAAGTGGCAGACTGAAAGCATGTACAATGTGCACACATAGTGTAAACTTAAGAAGACTAACATCCAATTTAGTTTGAGCCTCAGATTATATGAAACCTTTTCAATTAATACATTTTCATAATTTCCATCCAAGCTGATCAAATGCAAGCAGTATAGAAAAGGTCAGAATCCTTACTGGAAGTTCTCAAAATAGCAGGCATTACCATGACAGATGCTACTTTGAGCAAGGCTAAATCAGAAGGGAACCAAGCTCTTGCTGTTGGCTTTAATCCAAAAAAGAACCAGCCACATTAGGTGTCAGGAATCCTGAGTAAGGGCAGAGGAAAGTAACCAAGGAGACGAAGCTGAGCAGCTGCTGAAGAGGCACAAGTGTAGAGTAACAGGAGGAGTTGTCAGTATACAGGCCGAGGTCGGGGCAGGAGAGGTACTCGTAAAAGGGGGTCACAATCTGGGTCAGTACACAAGAAGTCTATAGATAAATATATATATTAAGAGTAAGGACAGGTGGGAACTGGTTCAATACTGGAGCAAGGAACAAATGGTCTGTCTGGCTTTTATACCAAGTAGCTCTCTCCCTGTTTGTCAGGCTGTCGATGACATCCCTGACATCCGCCGTGGGTTCGGCCACCATATTGGCAGAGCACGGCATGTGTGTTTTGTCAGTAGCCTGGTTAGCGGGTGCCAACAGCCGGTGGCAGGTGAGCTGGCATCTGGCCACCCCAGGGACTGAAGCCACGCCAAGGAGGTGAGCCAGGCTGCCCACAAGTCGGAGGACCACCCAGGCTGTCGGCCCAGTCACATTTGATGCCGAAGGGCCGGCGGTCCTGACGTCAGACATGGTATGTGAAAAATAGGAGCTAGATTTATTGGAGAACATTCAACATTTCTGTCCTTCTGCAAGGACCTTTTTCAACAACTTGATAAAAGTCTTTTGAGAAGGACCGAAACATTGCTTGGGCTCAACTAAGGTGAGGAATAGAGGCTTGCGCTTCTCTTTATTTCCCTTGATGTTGACCTTATCAGCCACTCTTTCACAGGTGAGTCATAATATTGTCTTCATTGATGGTAAAGCATCTGGAAACAAAGCCTGCAAATCACACTCCTGGAAGCCAATGGCATAGTAGATTGTCACCAGAGACACATGGTCCTGACAATGATTCATCTTTTTAGAGTTTATCCGTCAGACATCATCAACAATAGCTATGAAAGCCTCAAAGCAGGGTGTTCACATTTGCCTCCTAAATTTATTACTGTGAAATTAAGGCCATTATTTCTTGATGTGTCACCACAGCCACCAGCAACGACATCAGAGACACTCGCTCCACAGCCACCAGCTCCTATTGCCTTACCAACTCTTCCAGTAAAAAAAAAACATACCCGCCAGTGCCTCTAACAACCCAAGCTACATGGACCATATCTGCAATAACAATATGACTGAGTGGTTCACGAAAAGATGTGGAAAAACTAGCAATGGCAATCTGTCCAAGGCAGAAGTTTTCGATATCCTTCAAGCACCACTTACTAAACTAATGTATAATACAGTTTAGTATGTCAGCCCAGCACCCGGGACCGCCGCCTGCACCATTAGATGTCATCGCGGCGGCGCAATGACATCTAATTCAGGTGACTCCCCCCCCGGGTGTGCGGAGGGGTGCCTGAAAGGGAGGGGAGGACCTCTCTCCCTCCCGATCGCCCGGGGTTCTGCGGCTGAAGGCAGGCACGGTTGGGAAGGGCACAGCCTGCCCTTCCAAACCGTGCCTGCCTTTAACCCCTTGGGTGCCGGATCACGATTCGGCGCCGAAAAGCACCAAATCGTGATCCTCTCCCGGAGCTGGCCGACATCTTGGATGTCGGCCAAGCTTATGGGAATGCCCCCTGATGACTGGCGTGATCGTGCATAGCACGATGACGCCAGTCCTGGAGTTAACTCCTAACTGCCACCAATGGTGGAGACAGGGGGTTCCAATGAAACCCCTATCTCCCGATCCGTGGCAGCTAGGGGTTAGTGTTTGGTACTGTTGGATCGGCCAGAGCATGGCCTTTCCAACGATACCAAACATGATCATCTAAAAAGGTTTTTTTAAAAATAAAAATTAAAAAAAATTATAAAAGAGAATAAACAAGTTTTTTTTGTTTTTTTGGTTTGTTAATGCAGCAATATTGTTCCCATTTCAATTATAATGTGAACAATGATGCTGCACTAACGATTTTTGTATGTGGTGCGTTTGTTAAAAATCACGTAATTTTCCCCCCAAAAAAGTAACGAGACCCCATTTCTAATTTTTTTAACAAGCGCACCCCATACAAAATATAACCGCAATTGGTCGCATGTTAAAATGTGAAAAAAACCACTTTACACATTGTAAATTATTGAAAATTCATATTTTATTGCATTGTTTGTTATAATATACAGACAGGACATGACGTATACATATAATAATGACATATTATGAGTCTGCCGAGTCTGACGGAAAGAACGATATATAATATGTCTGGGTCATATACTAAAATAAGCCTTCAAAACGCATTTAAAACAATATGAGCGAAACAGGTAAAAATGAGCTTAGCACAGAGGCGGGAAATGCCTCAGCAGCGAAAGGGTTAATGGAAGGAGTGAGCATTATTCATATTGTACTAACACCAGTATCCCTTGTGTAACCAGCATAGCAGACAGACTGAAAAATAACAAAAACAAATACATCTATGTGCTCATTTTTCACTTTAATATATATATAATAATATAAATACACATTCAACAATAACTACTTTGACAAATTAGCGCTACTTTTCACCCTTTTGACTATAAATAAATTATGGTTTCATTAGTTCCAAATGCCGTTCATTGGATTGCTAGTGGAACAATGTATCATATGTGTGGAAACAGTAAGAGTGATTAGGATTATGTGTAGCGAGTGCCCAAGCCCCAGGACATTTAGGAGCCCTTCGTCCCTCTCGTAACACCCTGGATTAGTCATAAAGATAGTCAGCTCTTTTATTGAACATAATTCTAACTGTTATTGTGGTTCGTAATAACTACACATTTCCCAAATCTATGCTTTTGAGTTTTCTATGAATTCAGAATCAGCACAGTAAATTATTAATATCTTAATAAAACCTAAGAATTTCCTGCCGGATTGTTTGAGATAACAAAACCACTACAAGATTTAATAATGTATAGATGTATAGCACATGACTTAATATTGTCTTATCAGACTGATGAGTCCCTTTGATTATGGATAAGAGCAGGCAGTGACTGCAAGAAGTAGGGTACCAAAGAATGGTAAATGTTTACACATGTATTTCTGAAGCCAGATATAAGAAGAGGCACATGGGATCTTGTTATACAGGATGACATTTTAACAGCTATATAGTATACACTGAGATGAGGCATCATAAGAAACAGTCTACAGAGGGGGATAAGACAAGACAAGAGTTACACTTGCACATATCCTTGCAAATAACATGAAATATTACATTAATTTCCAAGATGTCCTACCTGTCACCTATATTTCCTTGGCATCCCTACAGGTTTTTCTAACAGTGTTTATGCCAGTTCGACTACAATGCACCAAACCACCAGAGATACTTGATACGTAGTGCAGTTTAATCCTTATTTTTAATACGGCTGACATTTAGAAAGTGTTAAAAATATGACTACTTCAATCTATCGCTGCAATCCTCTTCTATACAAAAACTAACGCCTTCTTGGTATCAAAAACATAGGAAGAGCATTTGAAAATACAATTCCTTTTGATCTCTTCACTGTTTACATACACATATACACACACAACAATGTTCATATGCATAAAAAAGGATTGCACAAGAAAGCTTTCACATGAGAATAAGCCATGAATAACCCAAGTATTTAAGGACTCTAATCTGGTCTTGTCCTCAATTTAATTCC
This sequence comes from Leptobrachium leishanense, assembly GCA_009667805.1. Lineage (NCBI taxonomy): Eukaryota > Metazoa > Chordata > Amphibia > Anura > Megophryidae > Leptobrachium > Leptobrachium leishanense. The sequence continues at coordinate 120,513,326 of CM019067.1, read as the reverse complement.
ATCTGTAGAAATTTTGATTTTTTTTTCCCAAGTTTCGGCATATAATTTTTTGAAAATATTGAGTGATGCAGTTAAAAAAATTCATCCAGAGCCAAAAAAGCGAAAAATTCTACCGATCCTAAAAAAAAAAAAACAGGCTGGTAAAAGACAAAAAAAAAGCATCATGGTGATTTTTACTATTACTCATGCCTATTTATCGGGAATTAAAATGCAGGTAAGCCTTTATAAAATCTCCTGAATCGAAAAATGGCCAAAAAATAAAAAGCTGCTGATTTCAGATATTAAATTGAGAACCTTGACAGTAACAGGGTGACGCTACGGGATTATATCTGTGTAAAACTGATAACCCTTAGCGGCTCCCAGTTGCCTACTTTACTCTGTCCCAACAACCTGTATATGACGCTGACTGTGAGGATTTCTGGGGGTACGATCTGGTTAAGCCAGTTACGATGGAATCGGAGGCCCTTTACCCAGGTCGGGTATCAGTCCTTAAAGTGTCTGGATTTAGCAATGGTGGATAAATTAGTAACCTAGTAGGCAGGGATAGCAGATAAGGAAGGGAAACACCAGTTTTGGGGTAGCTGGCAGTCAACGACATAAAAGTACTAGGAAAAGTATCAATAGGAGCGAAGGTACAGAACTAAGCGACAAGCCTGGCAAAGCAAGAAGGCACTAACAAAGAGAGTAAGACAATCCGATAAACAAGTCGAGTCAAGGACTATAGGAGGTACACAAGTCAATAGCCAAATCCAGGTCAAAACACAATAAGACAGTCAGTAGAACAAATATAACACTTAAAGGTAAGAAATAAACTGGAACCACGAAAGGGCAAAAATAGATTAAGGACTTTAAATATTGCACCCTTGTATCCGATGGGTCAGCGTCATCACAGGGCGACAGGAGGTGCCATCACATATGCGATTACATCAGATGTCATGATGTCACGTGCTCGACAGGCCGCCGGCGGCATAAAAGGAGCTTGCAGCCGGCGGCTCGCACGCACATGGTGGGGGGCTGGCTGGGGCAAGCACGACGGTTCTGGAACCGTGGGTGAAGAGTAATGTGTTCCGCCACCACCCTGATCATCTGATAGGGGTCTGACAGTCTATTCGCATCTCAAGTCAGGATAATTGGGAGCCGCTATAAGATACCTGCAGCAGGGCACCTGTATGCGGCCAGACAAAGCGGTGAATCGAGCTGGCCTCTGCAGTGCCAGCTCATGGGTAAGTATGGAATTTTTTTGTGCAATTATTTTATAGAGTTAATAGATTTTTTGCAGAATATCATCTTGAGACGAGAACGACTAGCTGCATGGAATAGTTCGCTATTCTCTTATTGTAGCACTAGTACTGACTCTTATACAAAATATAGGAGCCATTAATGGACAGTAACCTGCCACTAATGCCAAGGGCAAGGTTGGAATAGCAGCTCGAACTGCGAATAACAAACCCAGCCCTTAACTTAAGGGCAGGGACAGGATAGTGTCCCACGTCTTTTGCCAATTTCAACCTCTAGAAATTCATTTTTATTATTAACAACTAACACAGAACCTAGATGACAGCTGGACTACCATGCCCTGCACTGCCTGGCTCGTTGAATCAACAAGACGTTATTGCAAGATACTTCCCAAGTGAGGCATCCCAGGATAGCTCCCATTATGCTTTGCCACAGCAATCTGCATTAGCCTTAGAAATTGTTTTAGTGGTGGGTGTAGGGCAATGAATAATTTTAGAATGGCTTTAGGCTGGGGTCAGACGAACGCACTGAACACGTCCGTGTTGCCGCACATCTGTACGTCCGTTGTAGCGTACAATTATGATCAATACAGACCCACACACGAAGTACGTCCGCACAGATGTGCGGACACTCAACGGACGCGGCAAACGGACGCAAAGCATGCAAGAACGTCAAACCGCTAGAACGGACGTGCGGCGTGCGGCACGTCCGCGTAGCGGCCTGTGTGCGTGGGGGAGGACGTCAGACACAGGGTCATTGCGGCCTATATAACGGCGATACGCCAGACGTGTCCAGGTGTGGCTGACTGGACCCCTGGTGATACTGCTGCAGAGATGGATGTGGAGAGGCTGATCGACGCTGTTCGCCATCACCCCGAATTGTGGGACACAGCCTGTGAGCTGTATAAAGACAAGGTCAAGAAGACGGCTGCATGGACAGCAGTTGCTAGAGAGGTGTTCCCAGAGTTCGACACATGGCCAGATCATGAGCAGAAACGCCAAAGTGAGTATATGAGTATTAAATTCATAATCATAAACATGATGAACATACTGCAATATACTGCATTTGCTGCACATGATGCCGAATGACCATTGCACGTAGCATTGGACTGTGCCACCACTGCCAAGCAAAGGTGTTGGTCTGTGGTTGTTCAGGGTCCCGCTCCCAATCTGTCAGGCACACCTTGCGTACAATCTCGCCAGCTGTCAATCTGCCAATGCGACAATTATGATGCATGTCCTGCAGACTGTAGCAACTACCAAGATACCTAGGACAAAAGGGCAAAGTGTGTTATGATCACATTCAATTAGCCTAACCTATGTCATTCATGTCATGTATTGCAGCACAGGAAGCCCTTGTGAAATGGCGAACTGTTCGCGACAATTATGTCCGAAACCTGCGGAAGAGGCAAGAAGCTGCGCGGTCAGGGTCTGGAGTGAGACAGACCCACAGCTACATATATGGTGAGCAACTCACCTTCCTGCGAAGGACCCTAGAGCCCAGAACCACCACCAGCAGCATGGATCCATCACCATCGGGGTCCCAGGAGCAACAGCCCATGCCGCCAAGTGCATCAGCCAGCTGCTCTGCGGATATGGAGCAATGCGGGCCTGAGTCACAGCAGGAGGAGGAGGATGCTGCAGGACAGGTGCCAGTGACGACAGCTCACACAAGTTTACCGGCGTCCAGACGGAGGAGGGCAGCAGGTGGCACCTTTGAACAGGCCATGCTAAGCTTTATGAATTCGCACCCACCACTACCACCACCGCCACCACCACCACCACCACCGCCACCACCACGATGCATTCTGGCTGAGAGTGACGACATGGCATTCTTCAGCTCATGCTTGCCGATGCTGCAGAGGATGGACCACACCGAAAAACTGGAGTATCGCCGGTACAGCATAGACAAGATCAACAGCATCTTGTCCCGGCCTCACCACCAGGCCATGTCTCGTCCTGCTATGCCTGACCCACACTATGCTGGTGGGTACTACCGCCATAGCCATAGCCAGTATCTACACCCACCCTTTCCTCCTGGTGCTGTGCCTCAACCACATCATGCTGGTGGCCACTACCGCTATGGCCAGCCTCAACAGGCACCCATGGCTCCTGGTGCCATGCCCATCCCACACCCCGACACTGACCAGGGCAGGTACATGCAGGATCCTCATGACCCAGATGCACCTAATTATGAGGATTTGTAGGGTTTTCTTATATTTTTTATATTTTTATTATGTGTTGTACGGAAACAATATATGCTGTGAATATATTGTTCTATGTTTTCGTTTATTGATGATAAAAATCTGTTTTCCTTACATTGTTGTTGGTGTCATTATTTACGTGTGCTGGAATGTGATGCCTGTGTATGTGTGTGACGAAGACCAGTTTTCACAAAATGTCTTTTTTCTATCCATATTGTATCTATTATTATCCACTGGCTATTGATTTGGTTGCTCCTCTTCTACTTTTCTTTTACATCCGTCACAAATAACGGACTGTGTGGCCACTACTGCCTCTTCCGTCAGAAAGTGTGTCCGTACTGCACGGACGCACAGTCCGTACAAAATGCGCTCATCTGACCCTAGCCTTAGAGTTAGTGTTAATCTTAGGGCTAAATTTAATTTAATTTAAAGTATGTGGATCATTTAAGGTTTATGGGGACTTTTTTAATTTGGAGGATTTCGATTTTAGCGTATAATATATTTTAGACACATAGTAAGGTTTAAGCATGACATTTGGATTAGGATTAAAATTAAAATAAATTTAGTTTGGGAATTTTATCGATTACTGTAGCTTTAGGGTTTGTCATAAAATAACATATCTGTGTTGTGGCACAGATCTTATTGTGAAATTGCAAGATTAAAACACTCAGGGTTGTATTACAAAGTTGGTGCTAAGGCTAGGGTCAGACTAGCGCACTTTAAACGTGCGTTCTGGCGCACTTAATTACGGCCGCAGTAGCAGCAAATGGCAGGCAATGACGGCCAATATACGAAGTACGGTCGCACGAAAGTGCGGCCGCGCAACGCAAGTGGAAAATGAACGCATTTTGTCGAACGTGAAACCGCTAGTACTGACGTACAGAGTGCGCTGCGTCCGCTAGCAGCGTGTGTGCGTGATTTGGAGATGTCAGACGCTGCTAATGTCCGGCCAACATAACATCCAGACGCAAATAGTGTTTTATTGATGATCCGTACAAAATCACGAACGCAAATGCGCATCGTATGACCGCTATCGCGTACTCCGTGAAAAAATGCGTCCATTCGTTCTAACGCACTTTTTCACAGACAACGCAAAAAAGCGTTCGTCTGACCCTAGCCTGATTTAGCCAGAGCTATTAACTCCATGGACTGTAATGGCTCTGGTAAGTTTACAATAGCTTTGGTTAAGTTAGCACCAACTTTGTAATATAGCCCTCAATATGTCAAATGTAATAAATGCTAGTTGGCTTATAAATTGTTCCTTCATAATTATGGCAGATCTAGTACTTTATCCTATGATTTCCCACAAACCTAACTGACCTATAGATGTGAGCTATAGCAATATTAAGGTAAGAATGTAGAATTTGAATCTTGAGTCCTTACAGTAGTAGGACAAACTATAGGGGTTATTCAAACTGCACTGAATTGGCCACGAAATTGCACTGAACTGTGAAGTTCCCTGTATGGTGCAATTTTGTGGCTATTCAGCTATTCAAAAAGCTGGCAATTCATCAAATATTGGTGAATTGCTGGCGAACTACGGTGATCTTTGGCGGCATTGAAATTCCCTATAGAGAAGTAATTGTTTAACTATTCAGAGAACGTCGAACAGCAGAGAAATGTCAATGAAATGCCCCGATTTTTGGTGGTTTTATTCGACAGGTTTAACTCTTTCGTTGCTGAACCATTTCACCCCTCTGTGCTGAGCTCATGTTTACCGGTTTCGCTCATCATGTTGAAATGCGATTTGAAGTCACATTTTATTATACGACCCAGACAAATTATATATCGTTCTTTCCGGCAGACTCGGCGGATTCATAATATATCATTATTAATTTATTATATGTATACGTCATGTCCTGCCTGAATATTATAACAAAAAATGCAATAAAATTAGAATTTTCAATAATCTACAGCGTGTAAAGGTTTTTTTTCACATTTTATCATCCGAGCCTTTGCGGTTAAATTTTCAAAGGGGTGCGCTTGTTAAAAAAATTAGAAATGGGGACTCGCTACATTTTTTGGGGGGAAATTATGTGATTTTTATCAAACACCCCTATAGAAAAAATCATTAGTGCAGCATCATTGTTCACATTATAATTGAAATGGGAACAATATTGCTGCATTAATAAAACAAGATCAACAAAAAAAGTATTTTTTTTTTTTAAATTATTTATATTTTTATTGTTAGTTATTTTTCCTTTACATGCTCTGGCCGTTCCAATGATACCAAACATTAACCCCTAGCTGCCACGGATCGGGAGATAGGGGGTTCATTGGAACCCCCTATCTCCACCATAGGTGGGAGCTAGGGGTTAACTCCCGAACTGACACATCCATGCGCGATGACGCCAGTTGGCAGGGGGAGATCCTGGAAGCTTGGCCGACATCCAAGATGTTGGCCAGTTCCAGGAGGTGACCACAATCTGGTGCCTGTTGGTACTGGATTGCGATCCAGCCCACAAGGGGTTAAAGGCAGCCACCGCTTGGAACTGCAGGCTGTGCCTTTCAAAGCGGTGCCTGCCTTTTTTTGGTGCCCCAAGCAGATCGGGAGGGAGAGAGGTCCAAAGGACCCCCCTCCCCTTCAGACACCTGCAATGGCAGGGGGTGCCTGGAATAGACGTCATTGCACCCGGCACAATGCCACTATTCCTGCCTTCCGGGATCCCGGAGGCTGGGCTGACAAAGATGTCAGCCTGCACCGGGAGGCTGCAGCGATCAGCCGGAATACCAGCTGATCGCTGCCTCCTATGCTAGGACGCGCTCAGCACGTCCATAGCATAGGATAACCAGTTGTCTGGATGCGCTGACCGCGTCCGCCGCAGCCAAGTGGTTAAAAAGGCGAAACCAATAGGTTTCAATGCAAAAAATTCCCCATTTTTCTTAAATATTTATTCATCCGTTTATTCTTATCATTTGCAGCAAAAAGTCTCTCTAATTTTTTGGATTTTTTGGACATTTCTCTGTAACAGACCTTTTCATTATTATTCATAGGACCTTATATGTTATTCCCAGGCATTTTCATACAGTTTGTTTTACAAAAACACCTTTTAGGAGTTGCAGTTGTTTCTTTTCCCTTGTTCGGTAACTTGTCAGCTTTTTCCGGCAACTGTTCGGCAGTCTGTTTGGCGGGTCATTGGCTTTTTTTGGATTGAATTGCCGGTCTGTTTCTGATCAATTCAGCGTTTTTCAGCGTTTAATCAATTCGCTCATCTGTTTTGTGACGGTTTTCCAATTTGAATCAGTGATTTTGCGGATGGTTTTTCGGATGTGTTCGGCGGGTCCATTCGCCACACTTCGGGGACCCTGTGGTGAATGCTGAATTCACCGCAGGGTTGGCGAATTGAACTCCCCGAAGTGTAGCGAACAGGAGAGCACCAAAATATTGGTGACCTTTCGCTGCTCTCTGAATAACCCTGTATGTCTGTGAATTTTCTCAAAATGTAAGTTCTTTTTCGAATACAAAATCTTAATATTTACATTTATAAAAAATTTAATTTTAATATATGATACTCCCAGCTGTTCAAAGAGTGTTAGCATGTCTGGTGACATACCTGTGGTGCAAAACCTTTTGGGGCACATTCTGGAGCAGAATTTCTGAATTTAATTTGTAATTAATGAAATTCCTTTGCATTGCTTCAGTATTACACCATACTGACTATGTTGAATATTGGGGCAACAGTAGGTTCCTTGCAGGTTGAGTACAGTTGATCTTGGTAGAGAAGGGGTTAATCCTATGTATCTACCTCTAATCAAGTAACCTGGTCTCCGATACCATCCCAAAGTGTAAATTCTGGTATCCTGGTATGCAAGGGCAGATGATTTAATATATGACTCATCATATATTCCTGAGATTTATTTTATAAGTCTTGCCTATAGGGGAACGTTGGAAAGGGGTGCTTGAGACTATGAACTTATTCTTCTTATTTTAATTTTATATATGTGTTATACATTGAGTATTGTGTCCTGATGGAAGTTCTAAACCAAAACTAAAATGTTGGTAAATAATTATCAAACTTTTTACATACAGTTGTGTTCAAAATTATTCAACCCCCACTGAAATTGAGTGTTTTGGCCAGTTTGACATTGATTTTCATCATTCAGTCATCTTGCTTACAATTAAATCAAAGAGGCACGTGTAGGTCAGACAAATATAACATAACATTTATAATGAAATAACCACAAATGTCTTTTCTGTGCTCACATCATTATCAGTTTTATTCAACCCCCCAAGTGACATTTCAATCTTAGTACTTAGTAAAACATCCTTTTACAGTTATAACAGCTTTTAAACGTGAAGCATAGCTTGACACAAATGTCTTGCAGCGATCTTCGCCCATTCGTCATGGGCAAAAGCCTCCAGTTCAGTCACATTCTTAGGCTTGCGCACTGCAACTGCTTTCTTTAAGTCCCATCAGAGGTTCTCATTCGGATTTAAGTCAGGTGACTGCGATGGCCACTCCAAAATGTTCCAGCCTTTAATCTGCAACCATGCTGTAGTGGACTTGGAGGTATGCTTGGGATCATTGTCCTGTTGAAAGGTCCAACGTCTCCCAAGCCTCAGGTTTGTGACGGACTGCATCACATTGTCATCCAATATCTCCTGGTACTGAAGAGAATTCATGGTACCTTGCACACGCTGAAGCTTCCCTGTACCTGCAGAAGCAAAACAGCCCCAAAGCATGATTGACCCCCCGCCATGCTTCACAGTAGGCAAGGTGTTCTTTTCTTCATAGGCCTTGTTCTTCCTCCTCCAAACATAGTGTTGATCCATGGGCCCAAACAGTTCTAATTTTGTTTCATCAGTCACAGAACACTATCCCAAAACTTCTGTGGTTTGTCCACATGACTTTTGGCATACTGCAGTCGACTCTTCTTATTCTTTGGAGACAGCAAGGGGGTGCGCCTGGGAGTTCTGGCATGGAGGCCTTCATTACGCAGTGTGCGCCGTATTGTCTGAGCTGAAACATCAGTACCCACATCTGACAAATCTTTTCTCAGTTCCTCAGCAGTCACACGGTGACTTTTCTCCACTCTACGCTTCAGGTAGCGCACAGCAGTCGAAGTCAGCATCTTCTTTCTGCCACGACCAGGTAGCGTTTCAACAGTGCCCTTTGCCTTGAATTTGCGAATGATGCTTCCTATGGTCTCTCTTGGTATGTTTAACGTCTTTGCAATCTTCTTATAGCCATTGCCCTTCCTGTGAAGAGTAATCACCTCTTCTCTTGTCTTCCTGGACCATTCTCTTGACTTCACCATGTTTGTAACCACACCAGTAAATGTCTAGAAGGAGCTGATTGAAATTCAATACCTGATTGAAAACACTTGAATGAACCTCTGTTCTTCAGAGTGGTAGTCTTTAAGGGGTTGAATAATTGTGTCAATGAAGAATTCACAAAAGAAACATTTACTACTGTATTACAAAACCAATTGATGTAATTTTAGTTGCATATGGTTCTTTAAAAAGTCCTTGTAGGATTTCATTTTGAATACAATTACAAATGTACACTAAATTCCCTAAAACCCTTTACAGCATTGGGGGTTGAATAATTTTGAACACAACTGTAAGTCCCGGAATTGCTGTTCTATCTTTACATGACTGTTGAATTTAGCACCAGGTACAGAAATGTTTTGTCAAGTCTGAGAGCAGAGAAAGACAATAGTTGGGTAGATAGATAGACAGACAGAGAGACATGTACCCAGGACATTCTTGAAAATGAGAGAAATCTCAATGTATCCTTCCTGGTAAAATACTTTATAAATAAATAGAGAGAATGTAGGGTTACACAAAGAATTTATTTAAACAACTTTTATTGACTACATTTTATTAATATATTGACATACTGATTCAGCTGGTATTGTGTATTCTGCCAGTATTCTCACATCTGAAGAGCAATAGGAATTGGAAAACACAGAAAAAATTGTCTAAATGCTCAAATTATCAGTGTTATTTAAAGAAAATCGAAAAGCCCCTGCAAGTTCGGTGACTTTCGTTCTCAATTAAGTTTGATTTGGCGATCACATTAAGGTGACCCTGCGGTGTATTCAGCAAGCACCACAGGGCCGCTGTAATGCAGGGAAAGGCTGCGGCAAACCCGTTGAAAACTCACTGCAAAACAAGGACTAACGTACACCGAAACCCGCAAAAAAAATCTGGATTAACCCGCCAAAAACGCCGGAAAAACCTTGAGCAGGAGCCAATCACACGCAGCGCAGCCGCCGGAAAAAGCCGACACCGCAGACGAATGCAGTGAATAAATTAGCAAAACAGTTTGCTTGAATGTTTGAAAAGTGAAACGCTGTTTGCAAACAAACTACTGAGCGAAAATGTCTCAAATTTACATATGAGGTCCAAGGAATGATAATAAAAAGGGCTGTTACAGAAAAAATAAGTAAAGTAAAAATTTCTTTTTTAAAAAAAATCCCGAAAAATGCTTAAAAGATCCTAAAAAAAATCGATAAATAAAGAGACTCTTTACTGCAGAATATTATAATGAACGGTTTATTAGATATTGAATTATAACGGGAATATTTTTAACGTTGAAGCCTATGGGATTCGCCTGAACAAACCTGTCGAATGAAACCATCGAATGACAGGGCATTTAGGGAACCTTTTACTGCTGATTTTTGTTCTCTGAATAGCCGAAGCATTGCTTCTCTATGGGGATTTCACTGCCCTCGAACAGGCACCGTATGTGCAGACAATTCGCCAAGATTTGGCGAACTGCCTGCTCTCTGGATAGCTGAATGGCCAAGAAAGGTCACCGTATGCTGAATTTCAGCGTTCGGTTACCTTTCAGCAGCCATTCGGATCTCTTTGAATAACTCTGTATATATTGTCTTTTGACATGATTATAAGGAGGGTCTTCCATAAACATGGCAAAGGGCTTTGATTGCAAATTACAAACTGAATACACACCGTTCTGCAAACTCTGTAGTAAATTGATGATAAAGTACACTTACACATGCATAGATCCTATCACCTCTAAGTAAAAGACTAATGGTTTTTCGACCCTGATTATATAGATAGTTCGGCTTCAGGCCACTACCTTTTTCTAGGCCAAGTTCTGGACAAAGATTAATGTTGCTTGAATTGATTATTATTTAACAGGCTAATGGAATTAACAATTCAGCCCATGGTACTGTTTAGAACTGAAGTAGTAGATAATAACATAATGTAATAGAAATAGTTAAGAAGCACAGTTGCAGCCAACAGTAGTAACCTGTGATAAATGAATGTACTACAAAGGATGGAGGCTATTTTCCTTGGTAGTGTGAATTTTGAGATCAGTTTCTCTGACGGTCAAAAAATATATTTTTAACATGTTCAACCTAAGGGGCGATTCAAGAAGAGCCGAATTGGGCACCGAATTGCACCGGACGGTGAATTTTCCCATACGCTGCAATTTTGTGGTAATTTGGCTATTCAAAAAGCTAGCAGTTTGTCAAATATTGACGAATTGCCAGCAAAATAAGGTGCAATTCGGCAGCAGTGAAATCCTCATAGAGAAGTAACAGTTAATATATTCAGAGAACGCCGATCAGCTGTGATAAGTAGGCAAAATGTCCAGATTTTAAGTGGGTTCATCCGACAGCTTTAAACAGGCGAATCCCAAAGGTGTCAATGTAAAAACAATTCCCTGTTTTTATCAATTTTTTATTCAACTGTTTATTCTGTTCATTTGCAGCAAAAAGTCTCTTTATTAATTTATTTTTTAGAATTTTTTAGGCATTTTTCAGGATTTTTTGGGCAAAATGCATTGTCATGCTGTTCTTTTTTTTAAAATGCCTTTTAAAATTGAAAAATGCTTTTTTTTTGTAACAATGGTCAGCGGCTGGAAAGATTTTTCCAGCAGCGTTCGGCGGCTGGTCGCTTTTTCCAGCAGCGTTCAGCAAGTGGTCGGAGTCATTCAGCGGTGCGTTTGGCGATTCGTCGGCTGCGTTCGGGGGGGTTTGAGGGTGCGTTCGACGGTTTATCAAATTGAATCGGTGGGTTTTCGGATCGATTCGGTGGTTTATCGGATGTCTTCGGCGGGTTGATTCGGCGCACTTGAGAACAGGGTTGGGAGCCACTGATGTAAAACATGAGCAGCGCTATCACCTGGTGTGAGCTAAAACGCCAATGCTATATGAAAAATCTAGAAAGAGCTACTAAAATGTAGCGCCTGACGATCCACCAACAGATCACCATGTTTGCGGTTGTCAGTGTACAAGATTCATTAGCGCGCGCTGGGAAAACACTAAGACCTGGGCTGAGGCCCAAAGCTATTGCGTTGTGTAAAGGATAGAACAGGTTTTTCAGTGCAGAGTGCCTGTCATGCCCCCAGGGCCGGATTAAGAGCATCATGGGCCTGGTGCTGAAGATTTCAGTGGGCCTTTTTATAAATACGGAGGCACGCACACACTCCGCTATAATACAGAGCACACATACACACACACACTCCATTATATACAGAGCACACATACACACACACTCTGCTATATACAGAGCACACATACACTATGCTATATACAGAGCACACATACACTATGCTATATACAGAGCACACATACACTATGCTATATACAGAGCACACATACACTATGCTATATACAGAGCACACATACACTATGCTATATACAGAGCACACATACACTCCGCTATAATACAGAGCACACATACACACACACACTCCATTATATACAGAGCACACATACACACACACTCTGCTATATACAGAGCACACATACACTCTGCTATATACAGAGCACACATACACTATGCTATATACAGAGCACACATACACTATGCTATATACAGAGCACACATACACTATGCTATATACAGAGCACACACACACTATGCTATATACAGAGCACACATACACACACACTCTGCTATATACAGAGCACACATACACTATGCTATATACAGAGCACACATACACTATGCTATATACAGAGCACACATACACTATGCTATATACAGAGCACACACACACTATGCTATATACAGAGCACACATACACTATGCTATATACAGAGCACACATACACTATGCTATATACAGAGCACACATACACTATGCTATATACAGAGCACACATACACTATGCTATATACAGAGCACACACACACTATGCTATATACAGAGCACACATACACTATGCTATATACAGAGCACACATACACTCTGCTATATACAGAGCACACATACACTCTGCTATATACAGAGCACACATATACACACATTCAGCTATATACACACACAGCTATATACACAAACAGACACACAGCTATATACACAAACACTCAGCTACACACACACACAGCTATATACACACACACAGCTATATACACACACACAGCTATACACACACACTCTCACCTATATGCACACACACAGCTATACACAAACACACACTCCGCTACACACACACTCAGCTATATACACACAAACAGACACACAGCTATATACATACACACTCAGCTATATACACACACACGGCTATATACGAAAAACTCAGCTATACACACACACTCTCAGCTATATACACACACACGGCAATATACACAAACACACACTCCGCTACACACACAGCTATATACACACACACACACTCAGCTATATACACAAACACAAGCACAGCTATATATACACGCACAGCTATATACACACACACAGCTATATACACACACACAGCTATATACACACACACAGCTATATACACACACAGCTATATACACACACACTCTCAGCTATATACACACACTCAGCTATATACACACACACGGCTATATACACAAACTCAGCTATACACACACAGCTATATACACACACACTCTCAGCTATATACACACACACGGCAATATACACAAACACACACTCCGCTACACACACAGCTATATACACACACACGGCAATATACACAAACACACACTCCGCTACACACACAGCTATATACACACACACACACACTCAGCTATATACACAAACACAAGCACAGCTATATATACACGCACAGCTATATACACACACACAGCTATATACACACACAGCTATATACACACACACTCTCAGCTACACACACACACACACTCAGCTACACACACACACACTCAGCTACACACACACACACTCAGCCATATACACACTCAGCTATATACACACACACTCAGCTATATACACACACACTCAGCTATATACACACACACACTCAGCTATATACACACACGCTCAGCTATATACACACACACACTCAGCTATATACACACACACACTCAGCTATATACACACACACACTCAGCTATATACACACACACACTCAGCTACACACACACACTCAGCCATATACACACTCAGCTATATACACACACTCAGCTATATACACACACTCAGCTATATACACACACACACTCAGCTATATACACACACACTCAGCTATATACACACACACACTCAGCTATATACACACACACACTCAGCTATATACACACACTCAGCTATATACACACACACACTCAGCTATATACACACACACTCAGCTATATACACACACACACTCAGCTATATACACACACACACTCAGCTATATACACACACACAGCTACACACACACACACAGCTACACACACACACACTCAGCCATATACACACACACACTCTCTCAGCTATATACACACACACAGCTACACACACACACACTCAGCCATATACACACACACACTCAGCTATATACACACACTCAGCTACACACACACACTCAGCTACACACACACACAGCTACACACACACACACTCAGCTACACACACACACTCAGCCATATACACACACACACTCAGCTATACACACACACACTCAGCTATACACACACACACACTCAGCTATACACACACACACACTCAGCTACATACATGGCACACACTTGCACATATATACACCAGAGTGACATATGTATAATATTAATACACACCACACATATACACCAGAGTGACACATGTATACACCCCACACACACACACACAAAATTATTACTTTATCAGAGCAGCAGCAGAAGTGGTAAAATTCAAGTAAAGCAGTGTTTACACCTAATCAGGCTGCTTTTCAGCTTAAGTTGAAGCTGCTATCTCTAAGCAACCTGGATGCCTGTTAGGTAGGGCCCCCCCCTCCCATCCTGGAACTAGTGGGCCAGTGTTTAAATAAGAGGGGGAGATATTTACAAATCAGTGTGTCCTTCTCTTTCTCCCGAGCCGGATCTTCATCACCTTCACGCTGTGCAGGGAAAGGGGCAGCACGTGGCTTCAAAGAACAGCTCCGCCCCTCAGCCTCTGCCCAAAGGAAATGCTGCGTTTCTATTATCTAAGCGCCGGGTTCTGCTGCAGGGCTGATCAAAGGCCTGGGCTGGGTGCACTCGGCACTCACTATCAGCTGGCCGGCTCTGGGCCTATTTTTAGAAGGGGGCCTGGAGCGACCGCTCCATCCGCCCCTATGTTAATCCGGCCATGCATGCCCCCACTGCTGACTGTACCGTGCTTGCCATTCACGTTCAGGCAGCACATGTAAAGTGCTGCCCAATGCTCAGCACTGATATCCTGAAACAGTTAAACACAGCAAAAACGCACCACACCCTCCTGCCGGAATAAACGTCCACTGCTTCCTTCCATCAATGCTTCAACATTAAGGTGCTAAGCTGTGTTTGAAACCAGATGTGCTTCCTGAGCTCACTGTTATACTATTGAACTCCCATGTACCAGACCCCTGCTTTGCCCCCTGATTAACGCCTTCTCTCAGCCTTTGACCTACGGACTGTCCTGTGACCATTCTCTTGGAACACCCACTTGTACCTTGCCTGGAGCCCCCCTTGTGTCCTGTCTACCACCCCACAAGGTACAAGTGTCTCCCAAGAATCCTGGTCCCTCCTGTCTGTTCTCCTGTGTGTCCCTGCATACTGGGTTCAGACCACCCTCCAACATTACAGTGCCTGACCCTGACCATACCTATCCTCTGCCCTCACAAGCTTGTATAAGTATGAGCACAACCAGAGAAGAGCCCTCACATCCCTGCATTAATAAAATCCTCCAAGATGGCCGTATTATCCATGTTTGGATGCACTCATATATTAATTAAGGCTGATGGGCATTGCATGATAAATACTAACCAACAGCATGTAGAATCATTACACTGCATTTAATAGATCCAAAAGGAAGGCAAGGTGAGCGACAATAATTTCCCTGCTGCAGCATATAAATAATACATGTTTCAGGGCAAGACTTATCCATGTGTCCCTTTAAACATGGTCCTAACCCTAATATTCAACCAGCTTACATGAATAACCTCCAGCATAAATTGTTTAGAATTAGCCAATATATTAGATTTAGGATACATGTCAATAAAGGATACATTTATAATATAGCCTACTGCAACAGCAGCGACATTGCTGACCAGATCCATTACTATGGTGTATGGGGCCAAGTTCTGCAATCCTTTCAATAGCCTGTTAATTGCCTGTTAATTTGCTGGAAAGACCTTTTCTTTTCTTTCCCTTTTTTGCTCCTTTCTGTCAGTTAACACCAAGGATGAGCAGTAGGTAAATTTTTACAATTAGCGCACGTGTAGCTATTAGACCCGGGGCCAAACGGTTTGTTGCTCACAATAGCGCATGTGCTCTCTAGTGCTCCCCCTGTTAAGTATAGGAGGCGGTAAGTTAAGAAAGTTTGTGCTATGAATCGCAAATTACCGCACGCTAACCCAAAAGCAGATAAAATTGGTTTTCAAAAACAAACAAATTTAATTTGCAATGATACAGCATAGCCCCAGATTCTGTTAACACAATCTCAGACTCTAAAATGTTCGTTATCAAGAAAGTAAATAATTACAAATTATCTTCGCATGTGACATGCCTATGCAAAAATGTCAATTTCCTTCTGGGTAAATTGTACCATACATATCATTTTAAGGATTGCTATTTATCCTTCATGAAAGTGGTGTATACTGCTATTTAATTCCCTACACATAAACTGTAAATTTACATACTTACCATTAGAGGCCTTCTATTAATCCATGCATATGACGTCTTAAATGGTACATGTTTATAGTTTATGGTTTCAATGTTTTAAGTAAACAATTGCAAATATGTCTAGCAAAGGACAAAAAAAAAGACTTCAGCCTGACAGAGACATATTTCTTTACATTAGAAAAGTCAAATACAAACCAAAAGTATTTTTTAATTATCGGAAAAATGATAGATTAGTTGTTTGATTATTTTTCTGTCTGTGGCAATCAATTGTAAAAAAATAAATGTATGATATTGAAAAATAAACGTAGGCACAGATATGAATTCCTGTTTATTTCCGAATTATTTTGTGAGACTCTCAGACAGTAAATAGAACTGAACTTCAGACGAAATGTCTATCCACATTTGAGTTGTATTCCCCAAGTTATAATTCAAGGAATAACAGCGTTTACCAGTTGATGCTCGGCTGAACTATAATATGTCTTGTGCTGTCATGCTACACTCCAGGAGTTTTCTTTTCAACAATATAAGCTTTTCAACACTTCTAATAGATGTGAGAGAAATACAAATTGATTATTGTACTTTACAAACTGCACATAAATTCTGAGCAAGTCACTACTGGAATCAATCTGGCAAACTCATAAAATGGTTATGATGATGAAATATTATTAAAAGTCTACTCATACATAAAATATGTAAAGTAAAGCATAAATACCAATTATGTAAAATATTACAGCCAGAATGTGCTTACAGCAAGCAAGGATACTCCTAGCTTCATAGTATTAACCGCATATAGTCTGTTTACATCTGGTAAAAACTGACTGCATTATAATGTCAATGACCTTATTACTAATTTACTTGCCAGCATATTCCACAGCACTGTACACAGGCCTGCCATCAGAAATCTTGGGGCCCCATACTGAACCACCGGAAGGGGCCCCCCTCAGTAAAGAGTCACAGTGATCCGACCATCCCCAGATGCCACAGCCCACCGAGAAATTTCTTGGTATCCCAATGGGCAAGTACTGGATGACATGGGTGGGCCCTTATCCCTGTGTCACATAGACAAGCTGCATGGGATTTGGCAAGGAATAGGCCCCCTGTAGCCACAGGGTCCCTGAACATATCATGGGCTTTCAACCCCTGAAATCTAGGAGGTACATGACAATAATGCATTCTTGTGTCTGTGTATTATTAACCTCGTGTACCAACCTTGACTTAGCTCCCTTGACTATTCTGAGCTTTATTCCCTGTTGTCTATTATTTAATCCCATGTACCGACCCTTGGATTCTATGACTACCCTCTCTGGTCTATCACTCTGGCATTTTCTGCGACTCTGTGCTTTCTGTGTGCTCGTCTATTAGTTTGCTATTTACTGGCTACTCTAAAGACCAGCAGTTCAGGTTGTGACGAGAACTGCTTGTTAGGATCAGGGATTCGTTACAAGGTCATAACATGAAGGAAAAGGTTTTATACAAATAGTAGATCACAGCACTCTTGTACATATACACTATATGGCAACATTTATTTATTCATAAAGTATTTGGGCATCTGGCCTGTCAAACTCAAAGAGCTACTTGGATATCCCAGTGTAAAAATATATATGTTAATATGGAGTTATCCACACCCCACACATCCAACTTCATTTTTATTGTAAACAGCCATCACTCTGCTGATAAGGCTTTCCACGAAGTTCTGGGTTGTTCTTATTCAGTCAAAAGAGCATTTGCGAACCCAGGTACGGTTGTTGGATGGGCAGCCTCCCTTTGTTTCGTGCGATTGAAATAGAAATTTCAAATGAATGTCAGTCTTTATCAAGCATGATTTCTCAATTAGGAAGCAAAGATGAGAGAGGAGTAAGGTCACCACAGTTGATAAAAATATCACGTTCTCTAGAAAAGAAAAATACGAAGACCTGGAGGAATATAAACTCCTCTTGAACAATCACTAATGAGTTTTGATCATAAAGAAAAACTGAACTGCTGCATAAAATGCACTGTAGAATGCTATATATATATGTCACTTTCAAATGATTTGAAGAATTTTGCTGACATGCTCTTAAAAATTATCAATCTTGATTTCTCACTCAAGTAAAGTGTGTTAAACAAGTAAATAGTTTAGATTTTAATCATAACTTAAGAAATGAAGGTAAATAAAAAGAAGGTGAGATGTGTTTAAGTTACATTTTTTTTGAATAATCAAAAACGTTTAACTTTTAGAATTGCTGTTGGATTTTTAAGAGTCAATCCTAAAAATAAAAAGACATTTAGTTTTTGTCGTATTAAATTGACCTCTATTTGGGCCCTATTACAATCTTAGCGTTAAAACACTCGCGAAACGCATGGATTTGTGCGCCAAGTGTTAAACATTAACGCGCCTAAATCAATGCTGGAATTACAATCCTCGCACATTTTTTCATCCGTCAGCAATAACACGCGTAAACCGGACGCGCACAAATACGTGCGCAGCAACGTTATGCGCAGAAATCAGTGTGCGGACTGTTTTTTCACGCGATTCAGCCAATCAGAATTAAGAACCACAATTATCTCACGTTAAGTTTTTGCGCCTGTCAAAGTCAATCTGAGTATATATGCTGCAGCAATAATAAATGCACACACAACTTCTCCATTTTATTGCTTTGGTATGAGTAGAATGTGTAACTATACTTTGCTGTATTTTTTCTTTGGGCCGGTGTATTTGATTTCGGCCAGGTTGGTCGGATTTTCCATTAACACCAGCTTTTAGGAGTTGCTAAAATTATGCGCGCAAAGGCTATGCGTTAAATCGTGCGCATAGATTGTAATACCATCCGTGTACCAGCGTTCATTCGCGTTTGTGCTCACAATGTTAAATATAGGACGGCGCAGTAAAGCACGCTCGGGCAGCGTTCGCGCAGGTTCACTCACTAGACGAATACGCGTGTTTGTTGCGTTGACATTGTAATACGGCGTTCAGCGCAAAGGGTTTTGCCCCTCGCGTTAATGCGTTTTTGCACCGGCGCAAACGTTTGCGCGAATACTGTAATAGGGCCCTTTGTATTTTATTAATCAACGTGCTTGCAAAGTACAAAACAATGAAGAAGCAATGGCTATTTTTATCTGGCAAACTTGGCCTAGAATTTATCATTTTTCGCTTTTCCCCAGGCAAACATGTGCAGCATGACACCATAAGATTCCCGGGATACATGCTGCTCTTCGTGGTGTTGGAATAAAATAATTATTCTTTAAGAGTAGCAGGGGTCCTAGCATGTCTGTAGGCAATTATATTCAAGCACTTGTAGCTCATGTTGCATGACTGCATGCATTAGTTTTCACAAGGAAGATGCATCTCTTTGGGATGCTTGTATAAAAACATACAGTCAGGGCTGTACGGGAAATGATTTTTACTGGTAACAATACACTGCATTTGTACAGCTGTGATGTCTGCATTTCTTTATAAGAGACAGTAATTGATGTGATATCTGCATTACTTTGAGAGACAGTAATTGAAACGGGACAATCTCAAGACAACCACAAGTCTACAAACTGCAGGGAGTGCCTTAGTGTATGACATTTCCAAACATTAAATCATGCGTTAAGGTTGTGCGTCATGTTTTGCTTTAGAAATTTTCACATTTCAACTTCACACTTCCATTTTTTTCTTCAAGAATGATCTAGTGAGTGAATTACCATAGAATCGGCTTGCTGAGCCAGGAAATAACTTCACGCTTGAAGGAACACCCTTTATATTTGGTGGGAGCTCCTACAGGAAGTATACAATTTCAATTTTCTTTTTCTTTATTGTATAATATCACAAAATGCTGAAAATTCCACAGGAAGAAGATACTTTTCAAACAATTTTTAAACTAGAACAAGAATAGGCAGATGTTCCGTAATGGATATATCTACTTTTTTACAAGTCACAATTTGAAGAATAAAATAATACTAACAGGGTTATTCAGAGAGATCCGAATTGTGGCCGAAAGGTAACCGAACAGTGAAATTCAGCGTACGGTTACCTTTCCTGGCCATTCGGCTATTCAGAGAGCAGGCAGTTCGTAAAATCCTGGCGAATTGCTTGCACATACGGTGCCTGTTCGGTGCCTGTTCGAGGGCAGTGAAATCCCCATAGAGAAGCAATGCTTCGTCTATTCAGAGAACAAAAACCAGCAGTGAAAAATTGCCGAATTGTCCTGCTGTTCGGTGGTTTCATTCGACAGGTTTATTCAGGCGAATCCAGGGGTCAAGTCCTGGGAAAAAAAGTGAGGGAACTCACCCACGAATTCCACAACCCCCATTACCTGAAGAAAATATATATATATATCACGAGTATAGCAGTGCGTGCCGGTGATACCATTTTTATTGGGTTAACATTACATTTAAAAGACAAGCTTTCAAGAGTGTAAACTGTAAACTATACTGATCAGTGAAAGGTATCACTACGTACAGGTATACGCGTGATTGTGGCAACTGGACTAACGTATTATATATATATATATATATATATATATATATATATATATATATATATTATATATATATATATATATATATATATATCCAGGCACAGACCCCCCAGAATTATATACACAGCACTGAGCCCCCAGAATAATATACACAGCGCTGAGCCCCCAGAATAATATACACAGCGCTGAACTCCCAGAATAATATACACAGCGCTGAGCCCCCAGAATAATATACACAGTGCTGAACCCCCAGAATAACATACCCAGCACTGAGCCCCCAGAATAATATACACAACACTGAACCCCCAGAATAATATACACAACACTGAACCCCCAGAATAACATACACAGCACTGAGCCCCCAGAATAACATACACAGCACTGAACCCCAAGAATAATATACACAGCACTGGTTATATGGATATATTTTCCCCAGTTCACATGGATATAATTGCCCCAGCTCATATGGGTATATATTGCCCCAGCTCTCATGGATAATGCCCCCCCAGGTCTCATGGATAATGCCCCCAGGTCTCATGGATAATGCCCCCAGCTCTCATGGATATGCCCCAGGTCTCATGGATAATGCCCCCAGCTCTCATGGATACTGCCCCCAGGTCTCATGGATATTGCCCCCAGGTCTCATGGATATTGCCCCCAGGTCTCATGGATATGCCCCAGGTCTCATGGATATTGTCCCCAGGTCTCATGGATATTGCCCCCAGGTCTCATGGATATGCCCCCCCAGGTCTCATGGATATTGCCCCCCAGGTCTCATGGATATGCCCCAGGTCTCATGGATATGCCCCCCCAGGTCTCATGGATATGCCCCAGGTCTCATGGATATTGCCCCACCAGGTCTCATGGATATGCCCCAGGTCTCATGGATATTGCCCCCCCAGGTCTCATGGATATGCCCCAGGTCTCATGGATATGCCCCCACCCAGGTCTCATGGATATTGCCCCCCAGGTCTCATGGATATGCCCCCCCAGGTCTCATGGATATTGCCCCCCAGGTCTCATGGATATTGCCCCCCAGGTCTCATGGATATGCCCCAGGTCTCATGGATATGCCCCAGGTCTCATGGATATTGCCCCCCCAGGTCTCATGGATATTGCCCTCCCAGGTCTCATGGATATGCCCCAGGTCTCATGGATATGCCCCCCAGGTCTCATGGATATTGCCCCCCCAGGTCTCATGGATATGCCCCAGGTCTCATGGATATGCCCCCCAGGTCTCATGGATATGCCCCAGGTCTCATGGATATTGCCCCCCCAGGTCTCATGGATATGCCCCAGGTCATGAGGATATGCCCCAGGTCTCATGGATATTGCCCACCCAGGTCTCATGGATATGCCCCAGGTCTCATGGATATGCCCCACCCCAGGTCTCATGGATATTGCCCCCCCAGGTCTCATGGATATTGCCCCCAGCCCAGCTCACCTTGGCTGCTCCTGATCCTCTGCTGCTCCTGCCGGCGGCCGCGTGCTTCCTGCTTCAGCGGCCGCTGACAGGAAGTGCAGCCGCTCGCCTGGGATCTATGAAACAGCCAGGCGAGCGGCTCCACCTCCTGTCACCGGCCGTTGTAACAGGAAGCAAGCGGCCACCGGCAATGTGCGGCGGCGGCGTTCAGACTCGGGCCACAGCGGGAACGCTGCTTTCCCGCAGCGTTCCCGCTGTGGGAGTAGTGCGGGAACGCCGTTCCTGCGCGTTCCCGCTCGACTCGAGCCCTGGGCGAATCCCATAGGCTTCAATGTTAAAATATTCCCTTTTTAACTCCATATCTAATAAACCATTGATTATAATATTCTGCAGTATAAAGTCTCTTTATTTACAGATTTTTTGTGATCTTTTAGGCATTTTTCGGGATTTTTTTTGCGAAAAACTTTTTTCCGTTTTTTTAACATCGATTTTTTTTTTCTGTAACAGCCCTTTTTATTATCATTCATTGGATCTTATATGTAAATTTCAGACATTTTCGTTCTGTAGTTTCATTGCAAACAGCGTTTAACCTTTCAAACATTCAAGCAAACTGTTTTTTTTTCACTCATAGAAAACATAGAAAAATGTCGGCAGATAAGAACCTTTCGGCCCATCTAGTCTGCCCAATTACATGGATACTTTACCTGGATTTATCTTTTGTTTAGGATAGCCTTATGCCTATCCCATGCCTGCTTAAATTCAATTACTGTTTTGGCCTCTACCATTTCAACTGGAAGGCTGTTCCATGTATCCACCACCCTCCCAGTAAAATAAATAGAAACAGAAATAGAAATAGAAACTCCATTCGTCTGCGGTGTTGGCTTTTTCCGGCAGCTGCTCTGCGCTGTGATCGGTGGCTGCTCGGGTTTCTCCGGCATATTTGGCGGGGTTAATCCAACTGTTTTGAGGGTTTTAGTGAGTGTTCGGCGCGTTTTGCAGTGAGTGTTCGGCGGGTTGGCGGTCAGTGTTCGTCGGGTTTGCGGCGGGTTTTCCTTGCACTTCGGGGACCCTGTGGTGCTTGCTGAATACACCACAGGGTCGCTGAAATAGGATTGCCAAATCGCGCCGAATTGAAGCGAACGAAAAGTCACCGAACGTTCGGTGACTTTTCGATTCTCTTTGAATAACCCTGTTAGATTTTAGCCAAATAGTGCAAAGGAAGAAGTAACATTTTACTCATCATCAAGATATATCATTTATGGTCTGAGAGTCACTTCAAAGACCATGCACTGCTACAGCAAATCCAATTGATGGTAGCAAAATGTACATCAAAAATTACTTTATTCCATAGGAACTAACATTAATGTAAGTTATATAAGACTGTTCATAAATTTGGTCTTTGAGATAATAATCACATTGTAAAGTGTTTTGTTTGAAATCTGCTCTTAATTACAATACATGATATTTTGTATTATATGCAACACTTTCTCACACCTTCCTGTGAATTCTCAAATAGCACAAGAACACATAGAACTATTTAGAATAAGCTGAAGAATGTTTCATTGCCAGGTACAGACCAGACCTGTGATTCAGTGATGCTGCAGGTGGAATGGGGCTGGAGGTGTGTAGACTAGTTGGGGAGATCATTTTGTCAGTGTGTCAGATGAAAAAAGCTTTATTTATTATCTATTCTCGGTGCTTAAATCTGAGAGTAGATAATAATTTAGTTTAGAAGTCAAATAAACCCTTTCATTACCAGGTGGCTTTTCCATGCAGTAAGGTGGCCATCTGTGCCGCCTTATAGCAAGCACCGGTGTACCTATGACCCCTGTCACCAGGGGCAGTCCGCCCCCTCTCCCTCCCTTAGTACACTGCTGGATATTGCTTACATTATTTTAACCAGTTTTAGCACCTTATGCCCATAGGGTTAAAACTTTGGGGGGCACCTTCTGGAGCCCAAAAGCAAACGAGATTCGTTTGCAACAAACAAACTTAATTTGCAATGATACAGAACAGCCCCAGATTGTGTTATCACGATTTCGGGTTGCTGTCTCTGCTGCCACTGATCGTGTATACACATTCACAGTAGTGAAGAGATTGAACCTATAACCAACAAACACAGACACACACACTCTCCCCCCTATAATTTTCATTACAAATGATGATTGCCGCTCCTAATTGCACTTCGTGGTTTTATTCAATATTCAAACCATATTTCAGTTCATGTTTTCAGTCACTCAATATTAAACATTTATATAGATTTAGCTATATCACTGCATGAAAAAGAAACTGGACCCAATTCCAAACAAGCTGTTATATTTGTGAACCGCTGATCAATACCAACGGTGGTGCAGCACCCCGCTGCTTGTATCTACTCATGAAGTCGATACTACTTCATAGAGTGTAACGCAACTCTGTGAAAGCTTGCATGGCAGGGTTACTTTGGGACCATGAAAGAACACTTGATAGGATTTCTTCACAGTCTTCTGCTGCACATGACCGGACAAAGTGGTGGATGACGTCGTTGGAATAACTCATTCTACTTAGGCTAGTCACAAATTAACAGCTCCTCTACAAAGTATAAGGGTATTTAGTTTACAGTAAATGGGTGCAACATCTGAGTCAAAAGCAAAGCTTCAGCCATTAATTTAGGAGGATGAAATTGGGACGATGGTTGTTTAATACTCATAATTTATTAAATGTGTCACTTTCCCTTCTCTATCATTTTTTTTTCTTAATGAAAATCTATACATATTTATAGGCATCGACTACTTTTCATTCCATTACGTTTTAGGCTTTTTCAGTTTCAGTCTAAGTTTTCATTAGTCAGACGTTTTCTTTTGCAGATATCGTCTTAAAATATGTTGTAGTTCTTTCTATTCAGACATCTCCAGTGTCATTGTTGAATGACATTTGCACTATGAAACTCAGAGCAGATGTACATTAAAGCTATCTGACTTTGAACCGCAGAGAAAGAATTTGCAAAGATAACAATGAGATGATCTGTGACAGAAAAGTAATTGCATCATCGAAAGAATTGCGAGCTCTAAAACGAAGGAATAAATGGAATAATGCATTTGTCCATGCTTTGCTTTAACTGCAACAGAAAATGTAAAAGTAGAATTGGAATAAGGAAAAAACAGACACATTGCGTATTCTAAGTGTTCTTGACGTATATAACAGGTGATCCATTATAAACCCAAAGATGTCATTATAGATCTTAAACGAATGAAAGGAAATTAATGAGAGTTTAGCTGAGGTTTATAAGTTTTGTGAATAACTCTATGGTCATTAACATGTTGCCCTCTCTAAAACTGGGACGCAAAGGGGAAATACTAGCATTCACTAACTTCCCCTTTGTGTCCCGGTTTCCCCAGCAGATCGCGGAGCAGGCGATGAGTTTGGCAGCCTGCCCCTTAGTGATCGCTAAACTCGCGTATGCTGGGGCAGCTCTACAGCACGGTCCCCAGCATTCCCTCCATGGCGTCCATAGGACTTCATGGAGGATCGTACTGCTGGGTCACATGACTGGCAGGATCTCGTCTCTCGCGAGATCTTGCTGGTCGGCAGAGTGATTGCGGAGGGACACAGGGGACTTTCTCCCTCCAGACTCCCTCTGCTCCCGGCAGCCAGAAACAGCGGATCGGACTGTCGGTCTTGCCACGGGAAGAGAGATATCTGGTTTTTGGGCGGTTTTGAGCTGCAGGTAACGGATTCTGCAGCAGCGGAATCCGTTACCTACACCTCTGAGCTGGTGGTAACTTTTTCGTTAGCGCCAGCTCTTATTTACTAGCGTTAGGACCAAGTGATCCTAATGCTAGTTAATCTGTGCTTTCACTTTGCACTACAAATTGTAAATTAACGAGCGCTAAAGAGTTTTTTAACCCATTAGCGATTTAAAGGCGATGTGGGCGCACTGCTATGACCTCCTTTAAGCTAACGCTGACGCTAGTGTTAGCTGGAAGTAGGTGATAGAGCCCTATATGTTTTGTCCAAAATATTTGTATACATTTCATCTAGGGGTGGAATGGGGGTTCCAGTCGTTCAGTAAGGGGCCCCAAGATTTTAGAAGCCTGCCCTGCTTACTGGCTGTTTGATCTAGGCTTTATATTTATTCAGCAATCAAGTTCTAGATACTAGGTAGGTAAGGTATCGACGTGAAAACTACTATGGTCATAAGACTGACAATTTGCAACTTCTACTGTATTTTCCTCTAATGAGCGGAGTTGTTCCTTTAGTCTTACTTGATTCCTGTAACTACTCATCTTTATATGCATCCTGCTGTTTAAGATTTTTGTTTGAATTACACAAATACTGCCTGTATGAAACAATATTAATTATCCCCAGGACAGGCTCATAACATGTTTGAGATTTAAACAAACAGGTTATTCACTAACAGGGTTATTCAGAGAGAGGTGAAAACCAGGAGAATGACTGGAGAAGTGAAAATTGTAGGTCAAAATAGCCAAACAAGAAAAATTCTCCCATTTATCTCACTTTCCAAATTGGCTATTTGGTCTTGATTGTTCTCTTTTCCTGCCAATTTTCCTGGTTTTCACCTCTCTCTGAATAACCCTGCCAGTACTGATGTTCACTGTTGTTGCAAACATACAAAAACCCTGCTGCAATTACAGTGAAAAAGGCTTTACAGAGAAGGAAAATTCAACACCTGCAAGCAAAGTTTAACCCTTTCGCCGCTGAGGCATTTCACCTCTGTGCTGAGCTAATTTTTATCTGTTTCGCTCATCTTGTTTAAATGCGTTTTGAAGGCTTATTTTAGTATATGACCCAGACATATTATATATTGTTTTTTCCGTCAGACTCGGCAGATTCATAATATGTTATTATTATATGTATACGTCATGTCCTGTCTGTATAGTATAAGAAAAAATGCAATAAAATATGAATTTTCAATAATTTACAACGTGTAAAGTGTTTTGTTTTCACATTTTAACATGCGACCAATTGCGGTTATATTTTGTATGGGGTGCGCTTGTTAAAAAAATTAGAAATGGGATCTCGTTACATTTTGTTTTGGGGAAAATTACGCGATTTTTAACAAACGCACCGCATACAAAAATCGTTAGTGCAACATCATTGTTCACATTATAATTGAAATGGGAACAATATTGCTGCATTAACAAACCAAAAAAAAGAATATTTTTTTTATTTTTTCTTTATAATTTTTTTTTAAATATTTTTTTATTTTTATTTTTAATTTAAATTTTTTTAAAAAAACTTTTTTCATTGTCATGTTTGGTATCGTTGGAACGGCCATGCTCTGGCCGATCCAACAATATCAAGCATTAACCCCTAACTGCCACGGATCGGGAGATAGGAGGTTCATTGGAACCCCCTATCTCCACCATTGGTGGCAGTTAGGGGTTAACTCCAGGACTGGCGTCATCGTGCTATGCACGATGACGCCAGTCCTCAGGGGGAGTTCCTGGAGGCTTGGCCGACATCCAAGATGTCGGCCAGCTCCGGGAAAGGATCACGATCGGCGCTTTTCGGCGCCGATTCGTGATCCGGCCCCCATGGGGTTAATGCCAGGTACCGTTAGGAAGGGCAGGCTGTGCCCTTCCAAACGGTGCCTGGATTAACCCTCTGCACCCCGGCGATCGGGAGTGAGAGAGGTCCAAAGGACCTCCCCCCCCTCCCTTTCAGGCGCCTCCTCCGCATACGCGGGGGGGGGGGGCGCCTGAATTAGATGTGCCGGCGGTGGTTCCGGGTGCTGGGCTGACATCGAGGATGTCAGCCTGCACCGGGGGGCACAGCGATCGGCCGGAATCCGCATGGATTCCTACCTGCGGGTGGACGCGCTGAGCGCGTCCTCCGCAGCAAAAGGGTTAATATACTCAGGGTTCAAGTCTTAAAAAATAAATAAGTGTGAGCTCACCTTGATTTCATCCCCCAAATAGTATTTTTCAACTTTCACTTATTAATCAAATAGCATTTTTCAACAAAAACACACACTCACACTCAAATCTGATAAATATATGAAGATTTTAGTGAAAATATATTGACTTTACATGGAAACATAATTGAACACCCGAATACAGTATTTATAGTATAGGGGACCAATGGGAACTCTGTCCCCCCCTGCAAAAATCTGCGTTCCCCCTCAGTTTGACTCCTGCATGTACATCTGTTGACATGCTTGGTTGTAGTTCGCCACAAGATGAAATTCTGTGACTACTAGACCACTTAAACTTCACCCTCTCACCTTCCACTTAAAGAAAACATGTACCTTTTTAACCCCTTCACTACATGATCATCAGTAGCAGGCACAGCAGCCCGAAATTGTGTTAACACGATCCGGGCTATGCTGTATGATTTCCAATTAAATTTGTTTGCTGCAAATTAATTTCTTTACTTTTGGGCTGCAGAAGGTGCGCCAAAGTTTTAGCCCACAGGGCATAAAGCCCAAGGTGCCATAATTGTTTAAAATGCGCTAGGGATGTCTTTATCATCCGTTCCCGAGTTGATAATGCACGGAGCCTTGCACTGCAGTTCTAACAGCAGTAACTCCCTTTGGCCTGTAGATGGCAACATCTGCATGTCAAATACGTTATTACTGTAAGAAATAGATTAGGAATATTCCCAAATATTTCTTACTGTATAATTAATTAACCCTTTCACTGCTGAGGACGTGTGGGGAATGTTCTGATTGACTCCTAAGGAAAGATGGTGTGGAGATAGGGTTTTCCCTTTGAACACCGATATCTTCCGAAAGCTAGCAGGGTCTTGTTTGGTATCATTAGAAAGGCCAGAGCATGGCCTTTCCAATGATATCAAACATGACTATGTTTAAAGTAAAGAAAAAAAATAATAAAAATTATAAAAAAAGGAAAAACAGTTTTTTTTAAGACGTGAAATGGCTCAGCAGTGAAGGGGTTAAAAATGATTTTCCAAAAGTCCACTGGTTCCTGACAGTGGATATTTGGAAAATCACTTGTTAACGATAAGGTTAACGCCAACCACAACATCAGCTATTTCCCTTTTCAGTCATTTTAAATTAGCTGGGAAAAAAATCCCTAAAAATCATCCCATGCAACCACAATTTGTCCAAATTAGCACTAGGCAGGGATGAATCCAACAACAATGTGCAAACATTCCTTAGATTTTCTTTGTGCAATGCTGACTTCCCAAACTCAGAGTGGGGGGGGGTGGATTTACAGATATGTAATTTCCATCGCTCTCTTGATTAGTTGTGCATGTCCTTATGCCTTCCTAACCACTGCAACTGTATCCTGCCTACTGTGCCACTTATCGCCTGCATTTGGGCTCTAGACAGTAACGCTGCCACACAGCCATGACCGTAAGCGATTTTACATGAAGAAGCATTTGATTGACAGTGCTTATAAATGGAGTGAGTGGCAGCAGGGTTTACTAGTTAAACCAAATTGGATTGTTTTTTATGAGATTGTCCTTTTAATTACAAATTAAGGATTCCTGACTGTAGTACTGCACCCGGGAGGCTAATGTTGTTTGGAGTCCTAAAAACCATAAACAGTCACAGAGCATCTTATAATAAATCTTTAAAGGGAAGGATATGCCAAGACCTTCCTAGTGCTAGCTTGTTGACCTTGGCAGTTGGCAATATTAAATGTGATTAGGTTTCAATGAAATGCAGTATCTCCCTGTTAAAATTCACAAAGTTTGCTCCAAGTTTCCTTTCTTAAACCTGTCAGCTAATGTTGTTTCAAATACACATTGAATTGTATTTTACAAGGCTACAAGAGGTGACTTGTGTCATCCAAGTTGTCCGGCCCATCCCAAAATTAACTTATTGCTTTGAATAAATAAATGATTGGCTGGAAATCTTGCAATTTAAGAGGTTATTCGATAAGCCCAGAACTTGCCACCGAATTGCACCAAATGGTAAATTTCACCATACGTTGCAATTTCGTGGCAGTTCATCTATTCACTAAACTGTCAATTTGCTAAATACTGGTGAATTGACTGTGAAATACAATGCAGTATGCTGCAAATTGGCGACCTTCGGCGATCTTCGGCAGCAGTGACATTGTCCCATAGAGAAGTAAGGCTAAGGTCAGACGAAAGCATTTTTAACGTGCGTTTAACCGCACGAAATCACGGCCGTGCTAGCAGCAAATAACGTCCAATGCCGGGTAACATACGAAGAACGGCCGCACGAAAGTTCGTCCGCGCAACGCAAGTGGCAAACGAACGCATTTTTTCTAGAACGTCAAACCGCTACTACTGACGTACAGAGTGCGCTGCGTCCGCATAGCGGCGTGTTTGCGTGATTGGGAGACGTCAGACGCTGCTAATGTCCGGCCAACATAACGTCCAGACGCAAAAAGGGTTTTATTGATGATCCGTACAAAATCACGGACGAAAATGCGGATCGTATGACCGCTATGGCGTATTCCGTGAAAAAATACGTCCATTCGTTCGAACGCACTTTTTCACGGACAACGCGAAAAATGCGTTAGTCTGACCCTAGCCTAATGGTTAATCTATTCAAAGAACACCGAACTGCACCGAAGTGTCAATGAAATGCCCGGATTTTTTGGTGATTCAGTTCAACAGGTTTACACAGGTGAATCACATACGGTTCAATGTAAAAAAAAATATTAGATTTTTTTAATCAAACGTTTATTCTCTTTATTTTAAGCAAACCGTCTATTTATTTTTTGGAACATTTTTATATTTTTTTGTATTTTTTTAGACTAAATTTTTGATTCCCTATTTTTAAACAGGGTTATCCAAAGAGAACCGAATTGCTTGAGAAAGGCAACCGAACGCTGAAAATCAGCGTTCGGTTACCTTTCCTGGCCATTCGCTATCCAGAGAGCAGGTAATTCGCCAAATCCTGGCGAATTGCCTGCACATACAGTGCCTGTTCGGTGCCTGTTCGAGGGCAGTGAATCCCCATAAAAAAGCACTGCTTCGGCTATTCAGAGAACACAAACCAGCAGTGAAAGGTTCCCGAAATGCCCTGCCATTCGGTGGTTTAATTCGGCAAGTTAATTCAGGAGAATCCCATAAGCGTCAATGTTAAAAATAATCTCGTTTTAATTCAATATCTAATAAACCGTTCATTATAAAATTCTGCAGTAAAGAGTCTCTTTATTTATAGATTTTTTAGGATATTTTAAGCATTTTTCAGATTTTTTTTTTTGAAAAGTCCGATTTTTTTTTTTAAAGTTTACTTATTTTTTCTGTAACAGCCCTTTTTATTATCATTCCCTGGACCTCCTGTGTAAATTTCAGACATTTTCGCTTAGTAGTTTCTTTGCAAACAGCGTTTCACTTTCACAGATTCATACAAACTATTTTGCTAATTTATTCACTGCCTCATCTGCGGTCTCAGCTGCTTCGGCTGTGTGTGATCTGTGTGTGATCGGCTCCTGCTCGGGTTTTTCCGTGGTTTTCGGCAGGTTAATCCAGATGGTTTTGAGGGTTTTCGGCGTGCATTCGCTGGGTTTTGCGGTTCGTTTTCGTCGGGTTTGCGGTAGCTTTTCCCTGCAATTCGGGGACCCTGTGGTGCTTGCTGAATACACCGCAGGGTCACCGAAATGGGATCGGCAAAACAAACCGGATTGAAGAGAACGAAAAGTCACCTAACGTGCGGTGACTTTTCGAATCTCTTTGAATAACCCTGAAAGTGTTTGTTTAATTGTGGAACAGATCTTTTAATTATTTTTTATTGGACTTTTTTATTATTTAGACACATTTTAATGCATTTTTATTGGTTTAAACACCTATTAGAAGACTAGTAGAGTTCCACTTTTTTTCTCTCTGCAGTTTGGTGGTCAGTTCGGTGGCGTTCAGTGGTCTTCAGTGGCAATCTTCGGCAGCTCCATGTTCACTGCACTTCGGGAACCCTGCGATGAATAGTGAATTCACCACAATGTCAGTGAATTGTAATTGCCGAAGTGGACTGAAATGTGCTGATACAGTGAACTTTAAATATTCAGAGAATGAAAATTCAACACGGCAGGCAAGCAATGATGAAAAACTCAGAACAATGGACCACTATTATTCTTCTGCAAAATTAAACTACAGCTATTTCCCATTTAATGTTGCTCTGCTGTTATTATTTTAGGGAGATCTCCACTGATCTCTAATAGAAACAATGGCAAATACAATGCTAGGCAATTCCTCTGACAATTATGATGGAAACTACGGTGAAATCTATATACATTAAAGGAAAAGTCCTGACTGACTGACTGACTCATCAACGCCCTGCTCAAACCGTTTAACCTACGAACGTGAAATTTTGAAGGTACATTGTTTTTATGACATAGGAACCCACTAAGTAAGGAAATGCTGCCTCTAAAGGGGTAAAAAGGGGGGTTATTAGTTTAAACCAGATACCTATATCTCAAAAACCGAAGATGTTACAGGTGTGAAAATTGGTATTTACAATCTTCTTGAAAAATAAAAATGACGGGCCCTATTACATTCTCTGCGCAATTGCGCTCGCGCAACACTATTTATTTAGAGCACAAAAAAAATGTGATTGCGTGAAAATTTACATGGTATTTTTCGATCCGAGCGCATTTTTTCGTCCGCCAAAAAGTTTTGTGCGCAAATACGACATGTAAAGCCATTCATAAATGAACGTTGCGTGCAGGAATCGGTGGGCAGACTATTTTGTCACGGGATTTTTCACGGGAATCAGCCAACACCAATCACCCATTTGCAATAAAATATTTACAAACTAAAAAAAAGGAAAGAAAGAATTAACAACCACCAGCCAAAAAAAAAAAAAATTACAATGACACAATTTATAAATTTTAATGTTTGGGTATGTGTAGAATGTGTAACTGTACTGTGCTGTATTTTTTTATGGGCTGGTGTATTTCATTTCGCCCAGAACGATCACATTTACAGTTACCACCTGCTTTTCAAAGATGTTACGAAAATGCGCGTAAACTTTCTTTGCGCGAAGATTGTAATACCATCCGCGTACCAGCGCACTAACGCATTGGCGCTTATGGGATGCGCACACGAACTTGTGCTCGCACTGGGTTCGCGCAGGGTCACTCGCGTTGGACGTTAACGCGCATCGTTTGTGCGTAAGTCGTAATACAACATTCTGCGCAAATGGTTTTGCACTCACGCAAATGCAAATTTGCGCGCGTGCAAAACAAATGCACAAAGAATGTAATAGGGCCCGACATGTTTTCCCATTTTCTAATAATCCAAGTGGGGGGGTGAAATGAAGGGTGAAGATTTCAAACAGGATACCTGTATCTCAAAAACAGAAGCTGTTACAGACATGAAAATTAGTATTTAGATTCTTCTTCAAAAATAAAAAATATGTATTTTACCATTTACTGAAAATCCAGTGAGGGAGGTGAAAAGGGGGTGAATACTTTTATCAATACCTATATTTCAAAGACTAAAGATGTTAAAGGCGTGAAAATTGGTATTTATACTCTTCGTGAAAAATAAAACAAACACGTGTTTTACCATTTTCCAAAAATCCAAATAAGGGGGGGTTAAAAAGGGGGTGAATATTTTAAATGGGATACCTATATCTAAAAACCTGAAGATGTTACAGATGTGATGTCACGTTCGCTGTCCAGCTCACCCCTCACAACCATGGTGGGAATCCTTTTGGACAGACTTCTAGACCCTCCGATCCTTGAATGGTCGGCACCACTGACCCTATCACTCCCAGCCAAGGAGAATAGACAGACCAACAATAATGAGAACAACTTAGTCACAGCAGGTTTAGAGATCAAGTTGTCACTGAGCCATAAAGGGTTAACCTTACTGAGGAGCGGAAAGCAGTCAGGAAGAGGTTTAGGCTGTGTGCTCATACACCAGGGGTTAACAGAAGCGTGGTCATACAAACGTTCTGAGTTTGCAACAAGAGGGTTTTCATACAGGCAGATTTGGCAACAAACACTCCGATTCGGCAACAAGAAAGATCGATGGATACACTGAGTCAGCGCTATGCTGGGCAGACTTACACTCTGTATCAAGGTTATGCGCGATAGTTAAACACTCTGGGTCAGCGTGGTTCAACCGCAGCAAGCGCTCTGAGTCTGCTTTAGGCACAACACACATACAGGCTTGGTCAGAAAGAGAATGGTCAGAAAAGCAGTCCAAGTCAGCAACAATCAGGGTCCTCGTACAATCCGGTTCAGGAACAGAGCAAAAGAATCAGTGAATCACTAAGACAAATAAACCAGGCGATGCGGGAACTAACTCCACGTCAGGGCAATGAGTCGATTCACGCATCCTGCATTTAAGGCCGGCTGCTCCGCGTCATCATGCCGCACCCCACCCCTCTAGACGCACGAACCAAACCCCCCTGTAGGTCCGCATGTGCCGAGGATGTGACACATGAAAAGCGGTATTTACAATCTTCTCGAAAAAGAAAAAAACACGTGTTCTACCATTTTCCTAAAATCCAAGTAAGGGGGTGGGGTGAAAAAGGGGGGTGAATACTTTTATCAGTATACCTATATTTCAAAAACCAAAGATGGTACAGGCGTGAAAATTTACATTTTACAATCTTCTTGAATTTTTTTTTAAAAAAAACACGTGTTTTACATTTTTCCAAAACTCCAGTAGATACACTGGATCAGCAGATCAGAGGGATGCTGTTACTTCACACAGAATGGAGTCTCTATGCATCTCCTCTCACAGCCAGGCCTCATACACTCCCTCACTGCTCCAGCATGTCTTATTTTCTCTCACAGCCAGGGCTCACACACTCCCTCACTGCTCCAGTATGTCTGCTTCCCTCTCACAGCAAGAGCTCACACACTCCCTCACTGCTCCAGCATGTTTGCTTCCTTCTCACAGCCAGGGCTCACGCACTCCCACACTGGGACGCTTCTTAGCATCCCCGTTTTAGCGTTTAAGGTGCTATATCAGCAGCCTGCCTCGTAACGCAGCGCTAAGCCTCAGGATACTCAAGGCAGCGCTAAGTGCTGCCGGGAGCTTCCCCTCCATGGAATCCATAGGACTCTATTGAGGCTTTGACTGCCAGTCACATGACCTGCAGGATCTCGCCTCTCGCGAGATTCTGCAGATGGGCAGAGTGATTCACAGAGGAAGACTTGGGACTTTTCCCCCCCAGTCTCACTCTGATCCTGATGGCCAGAAAAAGAGGATCGGGCCACCTTTCTCGCCACAGGATGAGAGGTGAGTATGTGATTTTTTGGGGTGGGGGGATTTGAAGCTGGCAATAACTGATTCCGCAGAAGCGGAATCAGCACCAACTCCAAGCTGTGGTTAACTTTTGAGTTAAACACAGAGAGATGTAATTAGCGTTAGGACTTTGTAATCTCTCAATGGTCCCCTTGTTAAGCATAGGAAGCGTAAAGTAGAGTAAACTCACGGAATCTCCGAATCTCTAATTCGGAATGTAATATGGTCGGCCCGCAATATGGCCACTTAACCTAACGTTAGTTATAAATAAAGAGAAATACAAGGGTTGATGCCAGCTGAGTCATTGACATTTTGTGAGTCAAGTCAGCTAATGCCTCCTCTTACATTACTTTTGGAGAATATAACTAGTCCTTTGATGTCCTTCTGCCAACGCAGTTCTGTCCCGCAAGACCGCATCCATGCACTCATATTTGATCCTTGTGCGACACTCCATTGAGTCCCACGGACTCTAGGAAT
This sequence comes from Leptobrachium leishanense, assembly GCA_009667805.1. Lineage (NCBI taxonomy): Eukaryota > Metazoa > Chordata > Amphibia > Anura > Megophryidae > Leptobrachium > Leptobrachium leishanense. The sequence continues at coordinate 120,477,404 of CM019067.1, read as the reverse complement.
GAATACCAGATGTTTTTCCTAACACTGACGGAATAAGGCTTGCAGAGTACAAGAAGCAGTTTAGGGTCCATTGGTCTCCCTGACATTTTAAAAGCGTATCTGAAAAATCCCATTGATGTTGTAGAAATAATACTGAGGTCATAAAGTCCATCGATGTCCTTCTGTTTGAAGTTCACCTTACACTGGTAATTGGCATGTTATTAGCTCTTGGCCAGTGCTACCGGCAGCAGGTTAACACTGGACTTAGAAAGCGATAACAGACAGGAGGTGCTGCACGGGCTGCACAAATAACATAATGAGACGTTTACACTGTCTGGCAGTATTTTGCTACTTCTACAGTGATAAGAGGATAAAACTGTAATAGCTTAATTGTTGAGCAATTTAAAATTAATTGATATTCTTAAGTAATATGCTTCATTACTTCAATATACTGACTTCATACAGAAGCAAATCATTCCTCTGTCCTAAAAGCAAATAAATAGCCATACCTTCAGACAAACTCAGATAAAAGGATTTTGATACCCAATAAACCACACTTAACCCATTGCTAATTTCCATGTCTGGTTTGTTGTGTAATTTCGCTGAGCACTTGAATATATAACACACCATTACATATAAGATGTGTTTTTTTCCAGTACATCCTTGCTGTAGGTTTTGATTGAAACCACTACTGCCATCTAGTGCTTAACATTAACATAACAAGATCATTAACTTTAAAAATTCACGTTTTGCTAATTGTATAAGAGAGTAAAGGAAAGTTACGTTTTCTTGTAGTCCTAGTGTATCTCATTATGCCCCAGGTTCAGGTTCCAAAAAAAGATTCCCCACTGAAAGCAGCATGAAAGTGGATTAATACATTACGATAGTAAATGATCCTAACCCTTAAGTAGGGTTGCTATTTAACTAAGCACGTAAGCACAGTATGGCTGACCACAAGGAACACCTTGGAAGCAAGTTTCTTCACTATTTTAGCAGAGGAAACCTAATTCTCATTTAACTAATATACTGGGAAGCTAGGTTGCCTTTGTGTACAGACACAATGCTACAAAAAAGTCTATCAGGGTTATTCAAAGAGAATCGAGAATCGAGAATCGTATGTTCTGGGACTTTTCGTTCCCTGCACTTCGGGGCAATTCGGCGATCTTATTTCGCCGACCCTGCGGTGTATTCAGCAATCACTGCAGGGCCCCTGTAGTGCAGGGAAAACCCGCCGCAAACCCGCCGAACACTCGCCGCAAACCCGCCGAACACTCACCGAAACCCGCAGAAAACAGCTGGATTAACCATGCCCAGCACGCCGGAGAAACCCGACTAGCCGCCGATCACAGCGCGGAGCAGCCGCCAGAAAAAGCTGACACGCAGACGAACAAGTTGAAAAAAACCCAAAACAGTACGCTTGAAAGTTTTAAAATTGAAACGCTGTTTGCAGAAAAACTACTGAACGAATATGTCTGAAATTTACATATAAGATGCTATGAATGATAATAAAAGGGCTGTTACAGAAAAAAGAAAAAAATATTTTTTAAAAAAAGGGAAAAAATCCCCAAAATTGCCTAAAAGATCCTAAAAAAATCCTAAAAAATCTATAAATAAAGAGACTTTTTACTGCAGAATAAAATAATAAACAGTTTATTAGATATTGAATTAAAACGGGAAATTTTTTAACATTGAAGTCTATGGGAATCACCTGAATAAATCTGTCAAATGAGACCACCGAACAGCAGGGCATTTCGACAACTTTTCCCTGTTGTTTTGTGTTCTCTGAATAGACGAACCATTGCTTCTCTATGGGGGATTTCTCTGCCCTCGAACAGGCACCGTATGTGCAGGCAATTCGCCAACATTTGGCGAACTGCCTGCTCTCAGAATAGCCGAATGTCCCCGAAATGACCCCGTTCGCTGAATTTCAGTGTTCGGTTACATTTCGGCGCCAGATCTACTCTCTTTGAATAACCTTGTATATTTAACCCAAGCACTACCAAGCACTTATATCAAATATCTTCAGAACATTTATTTGAAACGTGGCATGCATTAAATATGGGATAAAATAGCAATTTTGCATAAAGATTTCTATTCCAAGACATTTAAAACATAAAAAATTCTCACTTTTCCTTTTCCCTGTATTTCTTTATCTTTTATACAAATATTGGTGGTTTGAAAGGTTTTAAACTCTAGATAGTGTCCCTTTTAATGTAGAATTTCATATGAGGTTGGCATTATTAGTATAAAGGCAGAAATAGTGTTTGTGTCAAATACAGTAAATGTGATAAAGCTAGTTAATACAAATGGTCAGATCTCCTGATTATGGAGATTTTTTCGCGATAATAATGAGATTATTAGCAATGTAACTTCCAAAAAATAGAATATAATCCAATATCTGTATGTGGCAATCTGTATGTGGCATAATGTCTGTGTAACACCTTGTATCTGTACTGTACAGGGATTTTCCGAAATCTTAACCCCCAGTACAGCAGTTAGTGACCCCAGACCTCTCAGTGTATTCTGCTCTCTCCCTGGGTGGTGTAATGCACTCAGGGCAGCTATCAGAAATGATGGGGCCCCTTACTGAACCTCAGAATGGGCCCCCCCCCCGTAAACTTCCTCAACCTCTAACAGCTTTTCGCCCCCTTCCAAATCAAAAATAGGACATAACACAGTTCCACAGCAATAAAACTCACAGTAATGTGGGCTGTGCATGAGCGTATCTATCACGTCTGGGGCTCAGAGGGGGCCCCGGCACTCGGCGGCACCATCGACAAGCTGGGTGCCAGGAGTTGTGCCGGCTTCCGGAGCTCACAGGGCTAGCCAGGAGGCGGGGCGCATCATTATGATGCAAGTCCGCTGGGTTTAAATACAGAGAGTGCGATCCGGCTCATCGCGCTATCGTGGAGTTTGCTTCCCTCAGTGCTGAGTGTCTCCTGGCGATTCACTACTTGGTTGTTTTTTCAGTCTCCATTATTACTTCGCTTGTATGAGAACCACCCCCATGTACCAGTCCTTGGCTATTCCTTGACCACTCTAACTCTGATTTTGGCTTATATGATAGATACCCCTTGTGTACCATTTTGGCTATCCCTGACCACTCGAACACTGATCCATTTGGGCTTGTGTTAGAATACATCCTTGTATACCGTCTGGCCTATTTCAGGTATACCCTGTCCTGTGTGTTGGTAAAACATTTCCCACTCGCTGTTGGTAAAACATTTCCCACTCGCTGTTGGTAAGACATTTCCCACTCGTTGTTGGTAAAACATTTCCCACTCATTGTTGGTAAAACATGTCCCACTCACTGCTGGTAAAACATTTCCCACTCGTTGTTGGTAAAACATTTCCCTGGGGTCTGGCTGGGCCCTGGGGTCTGGCTGGGCCTTGGATCTGGCTGGGCCTGGGGTCTGGTTGGGCCCAGGGGTTTGGCCGGGCCCAGGAGTCTGGCTGGGCCCAAGGGTCTGGCTGGGCCCTGGGGTCTGGCTGGGCCTGGGTCTGGCTGGGCTCTAGGGTTTGGCTGGGCCCAGGGGTCTGGCTGGGCCCTGGGTCTGGCTGGGCCCAGGGGTCTGGCTGGGCCCTGGGGTCTGGGTCTGGCTGAGCCTGGGGTCTGGCTGGCGTCTGGGCCCAGGGGTTTGGCTGGGCTCTGGGGTTTGGGCCTGGCTTGGCCCAGGGGTCTAGCTGGGCCCTGGGGTCTGGCTGGACCTGGGGTCTGGCTGGCCCTGGGGTCTGGCTGGGCCCTGGCTCACCGCTCTGCCGACTTCTGTCCTGGTCCTCTGCTCTTCTATCTTCTTCTATTCTATCTTCTTCTCTTCTTTTCCTCTTCTTTCTACTCCTGCTTCTTCTCCTCCCAGCCATCGCAGCCAGCTTCTCCTTTGTGTGTGAGTCTCACACACGTGACTGGAGGGCGGCACCAAAGCATTGTGCTTGGGAGGCACAAGCACGTTGCTTGGCCCGCCCACCCAGGGAGCTGCCGGCCAATACAGCTTCAGATTCGGACTCCTTGAGTCTGATACCGGAGCTGAAAAACGGTTATTGTGCCGCCGAAAACGGGCCCCCTGGCCGCCGGGCCCCTTACGGAAACATTGGGCGTAATGCCCTGATGGCAGCTCTGAATGCACTAGTAACGTTCGTTGAACATTTTGTTATTGTGAGGCTAGGGACTGTGATGATTTCAAGTAATGGGTAAACTGCCATTTAGTTCAACCAGGAAAAACTTTATTCACAGTCTCCTCTCCAGGAACTGACACAATATCCTGTGACCTTTTTCCTGTTCAGGTTTAAATGACAGGATTTAAGGTGAGCCAACACATTAACTATTTAAGGTGGAACAGCATAGTAACATTAAACATCAAGAAATAAAACATTTGACATTAGAGATTTTTCAGACAAAATTAAATATATCACATCCTCCTCCTCAAGATGTACACAGTTACAGTGAAACAAAATCTTTCCATATTTTGGGTTTCAATATCTGACCATGACTGGGGTAAGTGTCTCTTGTACCGCAATGAGTATTTGACTATTCCTCTTCAGCTGGATCCCCATTATTTGCATCTGGAGAATCCATAGTGTCATCAATATCACTTGTTTCCGTGTTGCACGGAGTATGACATTCAAACTTGCTTTCAGCGACAGGGGTGTTGAGAACTTCATCATCATTCGAATTGCCTTTGTTAGAACTCAAAGTCAGGACATAGATGGCACCTTTTTCGTCTGAATTCCTGACCCTCAATCACATACAACCTTGGAGATTCAGAGACACATAAAATGCATGCTGTTCCCATGTCTTCCCATTGGTCCTGTGACTCACAGCTTTTCCTAAGGTAAGTGGTGGGAGAAGTTTAGCTGATTTGTCATAATATCGCTTTTGTTTCAAGATGTTTTTGTCTCGTTGAGGCTGAATTTTCTTTGGAGTAATGGGCACTGTCGTTCTCAGTGTTCTTCCCATAAACAGCTGCACAGGAAAACATAATCCTTCTAGTGGAGTCGCACGATAATTCAGTAACCTGAAAAGAACATCTTGGCCAGAGGATTTTGCTTTCAATAAAATAGACTTGCCAATGCCAACATACTTTTCTGCCAACCCATTTGCCTGTGGTAGGTAGGGACTAATAGGCTTATGCTTAATGCCCCATGCATGAAGGTTTGAAACTCATTGCTTGTATATTGTGGACCATTGTCTGAGACAAGTTCCTCACACACACCCTGTCTGGCGAGTACTGATATGAAAGCCAATACGAAAGTGGAGGATTTCAAGTCCTTTCGTTGCACTATTTCAAAATATTTGCTATAGTAGTCAACAATGATCAAGTAGTTTTTCTCTTCATCATGAAAAATGTCTGTGACCAGTCTTTGCCATGCACGAGAAGGGAGACTCCAAGGGATGAGCTGTTCTTTAGTGTTCTGCCTTTGAAATTCTCTGCAATTATCGCAAACTTTCACAAATGTCTCAATATCAGAGTCCATGTTAGGCAAATACGCCAATTCATGTGCCCTTCTTTTGCAGAGCACAATGCCTAAATGTCTTTGGTGAATTTGTACCAAAACCAGCTTCTCTTGACTTTTGTGCATGACCACACGTTCAGCCATATATAATGCTCTTGTTATATGACAATTCATGTCTCACAGGCCAGAATGCCTGTAACCCTGCAGGCAGTTTCTTGCATTCCACTGGCCAGCCATTTGACTGACTCCACGCAATTTTTCTAGTTGCTTGTCCTGCATAGTATCCTTTTTTATGGTAGACTTGGCAGACTTATAATAAATCACTATTATACGTATATGTCATGTCCTGTCACAATGCTATAACAAAAAACTTTAAAAAAAATGTGATTTTCCATTAAAATTTCAATTATTTACAGCGTGTAAAATGTTTTTTTTTTACTTTTTATCATCCAAGCCTTTCAGGGTTATTCAAAGAGATCCGAATTGTGGCCAAAAGGTAACCGAACGCTGAAATTCAGCGTTCGGTTCCCTTTCCTGGCCATTCGACTATCCAGAGAGCAGGCAGTTTGCCAAATGTTGGCGAATTGCCTGCACATACGGTGGCTGTTCGTCGCCTGTTGGAGGGCAGTGAATTCCCCATAGAGAAGCAATGCTTCGTCTATTCAGAGAACACAAAACAGCAGGGAAAAGTTGCCGAATTGCCCTGCTATTCGGTGGTTTCGTTCGATAGGTTTATTCAGGCGAATCCCATAGGCTTTTCACTGCTCTACGACGGCCCTGTGGTGCTTGCTGAATACACCGCAGGGTCGCCAAATCGCACCGAATTGAAGAGAACGAAAAGTCACCAAAGGTGCAGGGACTTTTTGATTCTCTTTGAATAACCCTGTTTGTGGTTTTATATTTTATGGGGTACTCTTGTTAAAAAAAAAAATAGAAATGGGAACCTGGCAGTGACTGTATTTTTCTGAGAAAATACGTGATTTTAACTAAAACTGAAAAGACAACATTTTGACATCATAACTGACTGTGATCTCTGTGTATTGCCCTTGCATCTACCAATTGCCTTTTTCTGCTGTACCAATATATTATTACTGTTTCTTTGGATTTACTCGGCCTTGTTTATTCCTTTGTATATTGAAAAATTCCAATAAACAGAATTTAAAAAAAAAAAAAAGATTTATTATTATTTATCATTAACAATAATGATGCAACAGGGGTATGGATTCAACTCACTCTGTCCCCCATCCCTGCTTCCTAGTGTTGAAAGGCATGATCATTAGGACACATATTGTTTGTGACCGCTATCCTTGAAGTTACTGGAGTAATAATTATTAAACAAATACAAGTACCAAGACGAAGTGAACAGCAGTCTGTGATGGGTTGGTAATACATAACAATACAGTAAAAATACTAAAGCGTTTGGTGCTGCGTTTATAATGATGCCATCTGATTATTACATTTACAGACATACACAGCAACTATCAGGGTTATTCAAAGAGATCCGAATTGTGGCCGAAAGGTAACCGAACAGTGAAATTCAGCATACGGTTACCTTTCCTGGCCATTTGTCTATTCAGAGAACAGGCAATTTGCCAAATCCTGGCGAATTGCCTGCACATACGGTGCCTGTTCGTTGCCTGTTCGAGGGCAGTGAAATCCCCATAGAGAAGCAATGCTTTGTCTATTCAGAGAACAAAAACCAGCAGTGAAAACTTGCCGAATTGCCCTGCTGTTCTGTGGTTTCATTCGACAGGGTTATTCAGGCGAATCCCATAGGCTTCAATGTTAAAAATATTCCCGTTTTAATTCAATATCTGATAAACCGTTGATTATTATATTCTGCAGTAAAAATTCTCTTTATTTATAGATTTTTTTAGGATTCATGGGACCTTATGTGTAGATTTCAGACATTTTCGTTCAGTAGTTTCTTTGCAAACAGCGTTTCACTTTTCAAACATTCAAGCAAACAGTTTTTTTTTTTTTTACTCCATTCGTCTGCAGTGTCGGATTTTTCCAGCGGCTGCTCTGCGCTGTGATCGGCGGCTGCTCGGGTTTCTCCGGTGTGTTTCGGCGGGTTAATCCAGATGTTTTTGCGGGTTTCGGTGTGCCTTCGCCGGGTTTTGTGGTGAGTGTTCGTCGGGTTTGCGGCAGCTTTTCCCCACACCATGACGGCCCTGTGGTGCTTGCTGAATACACCGCAGGGTTACTGAAATGGGATTGCCAAATCGCACCAAATTGAAGAGAACAAAGAGTCACCGAACGTGCAGTGACTTTTCGATTCTCTTTGAATAACCCTGTATATTATGGATCAGATGATTTTTTTTCACAATCTGCACTATTGCTGAGAAGATTCTTAAAGCTTGCAAACAAGGGATGTAAATATGATTGTCTAAAAAGAATTAGAAAAGAAGGATTAGAAAGAATTTAGGTATTTATACAATGATATTGGAGAAATGTTCGCAACTCAGATTGTAAACATTGTTATGAAAAGTGTAATTTAATGCATAATTTATGGAAAAGATAATAAGAGTTTTATAAAGCGACAACATGGAAATATTGTGAAAAGAGATAAAGAACTTCTTTTTGACCTCTCCAACCCTGACAGTCCTGTAATGCACAAAAGAACATTGTAGGCGATTTTAACCCCTTCACTACCGTGATCATGTATACACATTGCATAGTGCATACTGAATAGAAATTTGCTTATATTCTACAGCAGGTTTATAGTGTATGTCTACTGTAAAATGGTTTTCCTAAAGCTATGGGCTCCTCACAGTGGTTTTATGGAGGTAATAAGAGGTTAAAGATTTAAAGATGAAACATGATGCAATTTAGTAGCAGTGAGTATATATTTAAGGGGTTATTCAGAAAGCACTGAAATGTCAGTGGTTCGGCACACTTCGGTACACTTTGGCGATTCCATTTTGCCGACCCACAGGGTCCCCAAAGTGGGCTGAACATGGAGCCGCCGAACACCGCCGAATAGACCACGAAGACCGCCGAACTGACCATCGAATGCCAACTGCAGGAAAAAAGAAATGGAACTTTGCTATTCTCCTAATAGGTGTTTAAACCAGTGAAAATACAATAAAACGTGTCTTAATAATAAAAAAGGTCCTTTTAAAAAATTATTTTAAAAAGGGGGCGTGTCTTGAATCCATGCGAGGAGGACAAGTGTGAGCTGAGCTCCGTCTACCCGCCGGCTTAATCTCACTCCTGCGGCTCACATAACCGACGGAATCCCGGCAAATTAACAGGGTAAGCCCCTTAACATCAGGGGACAGCGACGATGGCCCCGCCAAAAGCTCCACCGAAAGCGCAGCGCTGCCTGGAGCTCCCGGAATCGGCGCGAAAAGGGAAGGCCCAACAAGATGGCGGCTCCCAGGGTGCGTGCTCCCCTCGGCAGCGTGCTGGGGCTGGGGAGGGCTCTCCCTCGACCCAAACGGCCTCTCATCCGGCTTCTGAACAACAACTAACGGCTATGCTGGGAGAACTAAGTTACTCTTTACAGGAGGACTTTAAATCAATTGTGGCAGAACTTCACAAAAACATACACGATCTCGGTGACCGCACGGACCAACTGGAAGCGAAAACAGATGATTTATGTCTCGCTCATAACGAACTGGTAGATGCCTGCAAATCACTTAAAACGACACAGGAATCATTACAACGGAAAGTGGCTAATCTGGAGGATCGTTCCAGAAGAAATAACATTATGCTCAGAGGTATACCAGAATCAGTTAAAGCTGAGGACTTACATGATTATGTCACATGTCTCTTTCAGTCCCTTCTACCTTCAACATCAACCCCAGATTTGCGCCTGGATAGAGCACACAGGATTCCTAAACCTAAGAATGTGGCTTCCACGATTCCTCGAGATGCCTTAATAAGAGTGCATTTTTTCAGTGTCAAAGAAGACCTGATGTCTGAGGTCAGGAAGATAGGAAAGCTACCTGATCCCTATTCCTCCATCTCGTTTTTTCCAGACCTCTCTGCTGCAACCATGGCTAAAAGACGGGAATTTGCACCCGTCACAAAAATTTTGAGAGACCACAATGCCGTATAGGTGGGGGTACCCGACCAAGCTGCTCGTATGGCGACAAACTGTTCTCCACACGATGACGGATATTACTTCCGGTTTTCACCTTCTGCGGGAATGGAATCTCACAGGTGACTGCACACCATCCCAAGAGGCTCAACCAACCTCATCAAAAGTATCGCCGGAATGGCACCGAGTGAACACCGGCAAATGATCCCGTGGAATTGCCACGGTTGTTCTCATTACAGGCTCTACCTAATCTTCCCATGAAGGAGCTCCGGGGGCCATCCGGGACGGGCTGAAGCCACCAGTTCATGCAGGAAAGACGTGCGCTCAGCACCCCCTCTGTCCTGGATCTGGGCACGATTTTTTCCCCATACCTCCCCCTGCTGATTCAGGGCGAGCTGGATGTTTTTACCAGCTTCAGGAGGAAATTGTTGGTGTACATATTTGGGACAGTGCAGAGTCGACCTATCTTCCTTGTTATTTTTTTCCTTTTTATGTTTTGTTTGTCTCTGGTTGTTTTTAACAGATTTGCGAATCCCTGGATCTTCGTTTCTATATTCTGGATATATTCCTACGGACAACTCCCTCGATTTTTATGGAGAGACTCGCCTTCCTGATCGTCCCGAGGAGGTTCCATTGGTTTCACTGACCCAGCAGCTCCCCTGCAATGGCTGTTTTGCCTCCGTATAGTAAGTCACATAACATGAAAATATTCTCGTTGAATGTGAAGGGATTAAATAGCCCCCATAAGAGACACTCCTTTTACGCGGACATTAGAACAGAGAACCCAGCTATAATTTGCCTTCAAGAGACACATTTCAAACATTCTGCGTATCCCCGGTTATACTTACCGCAATACACAAAGCAATTTCATGCTACTTACCAGACGAAAACTAGAGGAGTTTCCATCTTAATACAGAATCGTCTCGCTTTTAGCCTAATTCACAAGGTGGTTGATCCCAATGGAAGATTTATTCTACTGACGTGTTCTTTGAACCACGTCATTTATACTATCGTCAACGTATATTGTCCGAACGACTCTCAACTTCCCTTTATGAACAGGGTTTTATCCCGAACGCAAAAGATCTTAATGGGCAGATTGATTGTTTGTGGAGATTTCAACTTGTCCCTGGATTTACCAGATCGAGCCCCAAAGCGACTGAGAACGGCTCGCACCAGGTACTCAGACTTATTAGCAGCGCACCAACTTTTTGACGTCTGGCGACTGTTACACCCAGGAGAAATGGGTCACTCTTTTTTTTCCACAGCCCACAACGTTTACTCTCGGATAGACTATCGGGGTTGTTCAAAGAGATTTGAAAAGTCACCGCACGTTCGGTGACTTTTCGTTCTCTTCAATTCGGTTCTTTTTGCTGATCCCATTCGGTGACCCTGCGGTGTATTCAGCAAACACCACAGGGTCCACGAAATTGCAGGGAAAAGCTACCGCAAACCCGACGAAAACGAACCTCAAAACCCAGCGAATGCACGCCGAAAACCCTCAAAAACATCTGGATTAACCTGCCGAAAACCACAGAAAAACCCGAACAGGAGCCGATCGCAGCCTTCAACACAGCAGAAGAGGCAGTGAATAAATTAGCAAAACAGTTTGTATGAATGTGTGAAAGTGAAACGCTGTTTGCAAAGAAACTACTGAGCGAAAATGTCTGAAATTTGCATATGAGGTCCAATGAATGATAATAAAGAGGGCAGTTACAGAAAAAGAAGAAAACTTTAACCCTTTCGCTGCTGAGGCATTTCCCGCCTCTGTGCTGAGGTCATTTTTACCGGTTTTGCTCATCATGTTTAAACGTGTTTTTTTTTTTTTTTTTATTCTTAAAATTCTCGAATTTATTATACGAAGAACAGATTACAGGGTTAACGACGGCCAACATGATTAGAGGATGTCATCGTGACAGGAGTAGAATAAATTTCCACTGCGTCCCTTTGTGAAGAGCTGCCGCCGGTACCGAGCACCAGAATGTGTCGTGTCCCACGGCACCGCGTTCCCCACCGGCGACAGTCCAGGATGTGCAGAAAACATACAGCATACATGGATAATGAAATGTTAGAAAGACAACACTGTATAGAGAATAAAACGAGAGACGAATGGATCAGCTCCACATCGGCAACGCAACCAGCGAGGTGACGGCCACTCCTCGGTCTGCGAATCGTCTCGAGAAGGGGTTCAGGCTCCCCCCATATTACAGCATTTTCCCCGATTTACCATATTCTGCTAGATTTCAGATTTAATATGTTCCCCTACACCAGCATGATGTATACACAGTCTGGCGGAGAGGACAATGGTGAATCGGGGGCAAAACAGGGGGCGTCCAAAATGAAGTAGGAAAGACCACGGACACTTTGATTTGTGGGTTTTGGTTCTTCTCCATGGATGTGTTCTGGTTACACTGATTATACACACACACACATAAAAGGTCCATGTGTAAGTCCAAGTGGAGAAACGTCCCATTGGGTTGGATATCCATGGAGGGTAATAGAAATATTGCATCACGGCAGCTCAGAGTGACATCAGCAACAATGCCCCATAGATGACGCACGGAGGAGCAAGTCACTTTGTCAATGGCAGCGAGAAATGAAATGATAAGGACCGAAAGGAGACGCTGGGAATAACAAAGCACAAAGGCTACACATGTTCTGCAGAATAACGGACATTTTTGGCAAAGTGGCACCTAACCTAGAAGGATGGGGTCACTCGGCAGTGGGTGGAATCAAGACTGGATGTGAACCTTAACAATAGCAGGTGCAGAGAGATGATGGGCCATGGATGAAATTATGGAGGATAGGAAGCTCACTGTTGACCTGTTTGGGGCACCAGACTTGGATTCAGCTATTTTACATTTGAATTGTGCAGAGGAGGCGCCTGAAAGGGAGGGGGGAAGCCTCTGTGCTGAGGTAATTTTTACCGGTTTTGCTCATCATGTTTAAACGTGTTTTGAAGGCTTATTTTAGTATATGACCCAGACATATTATATATCGTTCTTTCCATTAGACTTGGCAGATTCATAATATGTCATTATTATATGTATACGTCATGACCTGTCTGTATATTATAACAAAAAATGCAATAAAATATGAATTTTCAATAATTTTCAACGTGTAAAGTGTTTTTTTTTCACATTTTAACATGCGAGCAATTGCGGTTATATTTTGTATGGGGTGCGCTGGTTAAAAAAATTAGAAATGGGGTCTCGTTACTTTTTTTTGGGGGAAAATTACGCGAGTTTTAACAAACGCACCGCATACAAAAATTGTTAGTGCAGCATCATTGTTCACATTATAATTGAAATGGGAACAATATTGCTGCATTAACAAACCAAAAAAAAGAAAAAAAACTTGTTTATTTTTTTTTATAATTTTTTTTAAAATATTTTCTTATTTTTATTTAAAAATTTTTTTTTTTTAAAAAACTTTTTTCACAGTCGTGTTTGGTATCATTGAAACGGCCATGCTCTGGCCGATCCAACAGTACCAAACTTTAACCCCTAGCTGCCATGGATCGGGAGATAGGGGGTTCATTGGAACCCCCTATCTCCACCATTGGTGGCAGCTAGGGGTTAACTCCAGGACTGACATCATCGTGCTATGCACGATGACGCCAGTCCTCAGGGGGAGTTCCCGGAGGCTTGGCCGACATCCAAGATGTCGGCCAGCTCCGGGAAAGGATCACGAACCGGCGCTTTTCAGCGCCGATTCGTGATCCGGCTCCCCAGGGGTTAATGACACCAACCGTTTGGAAGGGCAGGCTGTGCCCTTCCAAACGGTGCCTGGCATTAAGTTCAGGACCCCGCGATCGGGAGGGAGAGAGGTCCGAAGGACCCCCCCTCCCTTTCAGGCGCCTCCTCCGCACACGCGGGGGGGGGCACCTGAAATAGATGTCATCGCGCCACCGCGCGGCGGTCCCGGATTGACGGGCTGACATCCAAGATGTCAGCCCGCACTGGGGGGCACAGCGATCGGCCGGAATCCGGCCGATCGCAGGCTGCTTCGGGAGGACGCGCTCAGCGCGTCCTCCGCAGCCAACCCTTCGTGCGGCAGGGCGCGCTGAGCGCGTCCTCCGCAGTGAAGTGGTTAAAAAAATAAAAAAAATCTGACTTTTAAAAAAATAAAAATTCTGAAAAATGCTTAAAATATCCTAAAAAATCTATAAATAAAGAGACTCTTTACTATAGAATTTTATAAAGAACAGTTTATTAGATATTGAATTAAAACGGGAATATTTTTAACATTGAAGCCTATGGGATTCTCCTGAATAAATTTGCCGAATTAAACCACCGAATGGCAGGGCATTTCGGGAACCTTTCACTGCTGGTTTGTGTTCTCTGAATAGCCAAAGCAGTGCTTTTCATGGGGATTTCACTGCCCTCGAACAGGCACCGAACAGGCACCGTATGTTGAGGCAATTCGCTAGGATTGGCGAATTGCCTGCTCTCTGGATAGCCGAATGGCCAGGAAAGGTAACCGAACGCAGATTTTCAGCGTTCGGTTACCTTTCTCAAGCAATTCGGAGCTCTTTGAATTACCCTGTATATGTTTGTTAGAGGGATACCCTGACCCAAATTCGAGATTGCTACGTTGGGCCAATAACATGGTCGGACCATGCTCCAGTTATATTGTGTATTGCAGATGCTTATGATTCCTGTGGTAGAGCCCCGTGGCGATTGAATGAATCGTTATTATCCCGCCCTGAGATCAGAGAAGAAATGCAAGTGGCTTTAACTAACTACTTTAGGGAGAATTCCTCTGAGGAGATATCGGAGGGAGTGGTGTGGCAGGCTCACAAAGCAGTAGTGAGGGGTATTCTAATTAAGTGGGGATCGCGTCTTTAAAAACAACATACGGAACATCGACTATCCCTGCTACACCAAATCACATTAGCCGACGAATCCCACAAACGACTTCGCACTGATACCTCCCTGACTCAAGTAACTGACCTCCGTAGACAATTGATTGAACTAGACAAGTTAGACTATACATGGGTATCATGTAGACTTAAGGCGAGATGTTATATTTATAGTAACAAGGCAAGCAGGATGTTAGCTAATAAACTAAAGGCTAAACTGGGTAAATCACGAATCCCACAGGTACTGGATCGGGAGGGGAAGCCCAAATATCAACCGAGACAAATAGCTGAATGTTTCGCACAATATTACTCCTCTCTGTACAATCTTAATGAGGAGCCCGGGGTGCATCAACCCTCTTTACAAGACATATTTCCCTTCTTACATTCCCTACACCTCCCACAGCTGTCGGAAAACTTCCATGACAAGTTAATTAGACCCATCACCTCTATTGAGCTAGCGGCGGCACTACGAGGTTTACCTAATGGCAAGGCCCCTGGCCCAGACGGGTTCACGGCAAAGTATTATAAATGTTTTCCTGCCCTCCAACCCCATCTGCTGAGATTCTTTCAATCAATCTTTGATTCGGGCCAACTGCCTCGGGAATGGTTAGCCGCGCATATAGTCACGATCCCTAAAACAACATTTCATTCCCCTAAATGCTCCCAATATAGACCTATCTCACTCCTTAATGTAGATACCAAACTATATGCGAAAATAATGGCTAATCGAATATCTGATTTATTACCGTTGTTGGTGGCAGACGACCAAGTAGGCTTTATAAAAACTAGACAGGGTCCAGATAACACCCTAAGGGACTTACACTCGTCAATCACGTAGTCCAATCATCCCAACCTACCTTATTACTGTCATTAGACGCTGAAAAAGCTTTTGACCGGATTAATTGATTACTTGATTACTATTTACTTAATTACTTGAACCACGTATTGCTGAAGTTTAATTTCCCTGCCGCACTGATTACAGCTGTGGGGGGGGGGGGTTGTACACATACCCCACTGCGCAGATTTTGAATGCCGGCTTCACATCCGAACCCATTACTATTTCCAACGGCACAAGGCAGGGATGCCCATTATCGCCCCTCCTTTATGCGCTAGCACTTGAACCATTAGCCCAGGCCATCCGTCAAGCCTCAGACATCCAAGGCATACACATAGGACCCACGCAGAGTAAAGTGAGTCTCTTTGCGGACGATATATTATTGACTCTGACGTACCCAACATCGTCTCTACCCGCCCTTCATGAGATTCTAGACTGTTATAGCAAAGCCTCTTTTCAAAAACGAAATCTGAAGAAGTCGCAAGCGTTGCCATTTGCGATCCCCCAGGAGACTCTTCGTCCCTTGCAACATGTCTACCCCTATGACTGGAGAAAATCACACATTACATACCTGGGAGTTAAAATAGCATTTTCTAGAGCGGACCTGTTTACTAATAACTATCAACCTATGCTTACACAGATTAGATCTCTATGTATGAATTGGTCTAAAGTGGAGGTGTCCTGGGCAGGTCGAATTGCAGCGGTTAAAATGTCTGTACTCCCAAAATTGCTTTACCTTTTCCGCGCCCTCCCACTAGCATTGCCGAGTAGTTATCTTTTGAATTTGCAATCCGTACTCTCTAAATTTGTTTGGCGAGGTAAACGACTAAGAGTGAGAGCAGCCCTACTGAATCAGACACTAGAAAATGGAGGTATGGGGGTTCCTAACGTACTGCTGTATTATAAAGCATCTATTCTAACAGCATCCCAGGTCCCCCTGATGACTCCACTGGGCCCCCAATGGGCTAGGTTCCTATCGATGTATTTTCTCCCGTATACACTTCAACAATTCTTTGGCTGCCCAGATCTCTACGTCCTAAGCTTCCACCTCTTCCTCCTTTCTTTGTAGAGAATGGGATGCTAACACATCTAAACTTATAAATTATCACCCCCTTGCCCTGGCATCTCCTCTCACAGTGTTATGCCATCTCATTGCTGACTTTGACCCGCGCGTATGGGCAGCTCATTCAGTGACAAGGCTTTTCCAGTTCTTTAATCAGGAGGGACTTCTCTCTTTTTCACAACTAATTGATAAATATACCCTTCCCCGATCATTGTGGCTTTCATATGGGCAGCTCCGATCCCAGCTAGCGGTTTGGGGCCTTAGTGGGAAATTAACGTCTAATCGTCCCCTGCTATCTCAGTTTGCAAATAGATGTTCCCAACCCTTAGAAAGGAGGAAAATGATTTCCATCTGTTACGATCTACTACTTGCCTCCACTGCTAATAAACATTGGGATTATCAGAGAAACTGGGAGACAGACTTGGGAAGAGAGCTCCCAATGGAACAGTGGAGAAATAGTTTCTCAGATGACAGAAGTAAATTTAAATGTGCCTCATTATGGGAAGCGCGTAAAAAGTTACTTTATAGATGGTACCTGACTCCAGATAGGGAAAGTCACATGTCACGTGGGGCTACCTCCACCTGCTGTAGATGTGGGTTATCAAAGGGTACGTACTACCATACTTGGTGGACGTGCCCCCCTTTGGTGGGTTGGTGGAGGGAAGTGGCGTCACTGTGCTCCACGATTTTAGGTATCACGGTGGAACCTATCCCGGAGATCCTGCTCCTACAACTCTTCCCTACTTCATATTCTAGGCTCCAGAAACAAATGTTAGCACATATCTTGACTATATCATCCCTGTTGCTGGCAGCTAGGTGGAAGTCTGCAGCTTTCCCATCTCTTACCCTAATTACAGATCGCCTAAAAGAGTTTCACCTATTAGATGCAATGTCCCGGAAAGTAACGGGGTCTCTCCCATCCAAGAGAAACTTCTGGTATATTTGGGACACTTACCTTGTCTCTAAAAATTAGATATTGGAGGACATGTAAAGAGGGCTTACACACTGTGAGATACTCTGGTAATATTTAGCCTACTGGGGACTTTTAGGTAAGTCCCTTGAGATGAAGAATATAGGACTTATGCCTCGCTTTCATTATCTGCAAGGTTCCATTTAAATGTTGACATTCATAGCAGCGACAAACTGTATGTTTATTGTTTGTTTATAACTATTATTTCTTTTTTCATTTATTACTGTATTGCTGAAAAAAATCAATAAAAAACCTTTAAATTAAAATAAATAAATAAATAAATAAAAAGGTCTGTTAAAAAAACAACACCTTTGTTTAAAAAAAATTGTGAATCAAAAAATTTGTCTTAAAAAATATAAAAAAGACATAAAGCTGTTCCAAAAAATAAATAAATAAGAAGACAGTTTGCTGAAAATGAAAAGCATAAACGGTTTAATAAAAAAAAAGATAATCAGGGTAATTCAAAGAGATCCGAATTGCTTGAGAAAGGTAACCGAATGCTGAAAATCAGCTTTCGGTTACCTTTCTTGGACATTCGGCTATCCAGAGAGCAGGCAATTCGCCAAATCCTGGCGAATTGCCTGCACATACGGTGCCTGTTCGGTGCCTGTTCGAGGGCAGTGAAATCCCCATGAAAAGCACTGCTTCGGCTATTCAGAGAACACAAACCAGCAGTGAAAGGTTCCCGAAATGCCCTGCCATTCGGTGGTTTAATTCGGCAAGTTTATTCAGGAGAAACCCATAGGCTGTAATGTTAAAAATATTCCCGTTTTAATTCAATATCTAATAAACCGTTCATTATAAAATTCTGCAGTAAAGAGTCTCTTTATTTATAGATTTTTTAGGATATTTTAAGCATTTTTCTGGATTTTTTTTTTAAAAAAAGTCAGATTTTTTTTTTAAAGCTTACTTATTTTTTCTGTAACAGCCCTTATTATTATCATTCCTTGGACCTCATATGTAAATTTCAGACATTTTCGCTCAGTAGTTTCTTTGCAAACAGCGTTTCACTTTTCAATCATTCATGCAAACTGTTTTCCTAATTTATTCACTGTCTCTTCTACGGTCTCGGCTTTTTCCGGCGGCTGTGATCGGCTCCTGCTCGGGTTTTTCCGTGGTTTTCGGCAGGTTAATCCAGATGTTTTTGCGGGTTTTTGGCGTGCATTCGCCAGGTTTTGCGGTTAGTTTTCGTCGGGTATGCGGCAGCTTTTCCCTGCAATTCGGGGACCCTGTGGTGCTTGCTGAATACACTGCAGGGTCACCGAAATGGGATCTGCAAAAGGAACCGAATTGAAGAGAACGAAAAGTCACCGAACGTGCAGTGACTTTTCGAATCTCTTTGAATTACCCTGAATATCTTTTTACATTGAATCTTATGGGATTCGCCTGTTTAAACCTTTCAAACTGAATCACCCAAAATCAGGATATTTCACTGACACTTCGGTGCAGTTCGGTGTTTTTTGAATAGATTAACCATTACTTCTCTATGGGACGATTTCAATGTTGCCAAAGATCACCGAACTGCGGCAAACTGCACAGTATTTTGCAGTCAATTCTCCAGCATTTGGCGAACTGACAGTTTAGCGACCAGACAAACTGCCACGAAATTGCACCGTATGGTGAAATTCACTGTTCGGTGAAATTCGGTGGCAAGTTTGTGGCTTTAGTTTACAAGTGAACCCTTGAAGAATATCCCTTTAAGAGCAACTAATTTGGATTTAGCTGAAATTTTAAAAATTACTTAAGGATAATCGAGAACATTATTCTAAAAGTGCAATAATGATGAATAATGTCTTATATTATAGTTCATTGTTCAGAGACTAAAAAGATAATCCAGATTTATTGGAAGAACAAATGTGGCTACATTTGTAAAGTTTTGTAGTAATACCTTAGTGATCCAGGTGCAATAATTCTTTATGATTCAGAGGACCCGCTAGAGTCGAAGCTTTAAAACCTTTAATTTAATGTCCTGGATGCTCATTCAGTCCAAGTCTCATAAAAGCAGCATATGGTGATAGCAAATTTATAATTGGGAGCATTTTCTATATACTTTGTAACATTGTATTTATCTATCCGTGTTAGCCCGTGCTCTTTGGAGCTCCTTTACTAATAAAGGGACATTCCAGTCATCTACATTAACCCCTTCACTACCAAGTGATTTCCAAAAAAACATTGTCAGAAACCAGTGTTTTTTTTGTTAAATCACTTTTAATTAATTTTAACCCTTTCGCTGCTGAGGCATTTCCTGCCCGTGTGCTGAGCTCATTTTTACCGTTTTGTGCTCATCATGTTTAAATGCGATTTGAAGTCAAGTTTTCTTATATGACCAAGACAAATTATATATCCTTTTTTTCAGCAGACTCCACAGATTCAAAATTTATCATTATTATGTGTATAAGTAAAGAGTTAAAAAAAAAAAGAAAAAAAAAGGGGGAAAAAAAGTAAAATTTTGTTAAAATTCAGAAGAACAACATTGCATATTTTTTTCTATCTACACTTTATGACCAGAACTATTGTGGTTATATATTGATACATTAGGTGCCTTTTTAAAAATGGTGTAATGGAGAATATTTCATGTTTTTTTTGTACAAAAATATGCAGTTTTCTAAAAATCAAAAAAATCTGCTTTTTTCTTATGTCATGACTCATTGTATGTAATACATAAAATTAGTATATCTAAACCAATTGAAATGGAAAAGCTATATATTTTCTGAAACTAGACAAAATTCCGCAAAAAAAGAGACCTTTATGACACATTTTTAAATTTATTTTGTTATTCATAACTTTATTCAAAAAACATCATATTTAATGTAAAAAAAAAAATCATAATAGGTCAAGATTTATATTGCATAATTTCATATTAATTTTTGGGGTAAAATATTTTTGTTTTCCTTAACTATATAAATGTATCCCTCCTATAAAATAATAGATCCAATTTGATTGCACAGATCAAGTTTAGGCAGCGTTGGAGGTGCTAATTTGCGCCATGCGCAAAATAAATTTAGAGAAGCTTTTTATGCCGGTTTTTGAAAGGAGGCATACCTGCAATTAAATGGCTCTAGCTCAACAGGGATCTAAAATATGCCAAATAAAGTATATATCCGGACAAAGTAGACTTCCAGATGAATCAAACGTGGGGTTACTTATTATTCTATCATAAATATTGAGCCCGCAACAACTTGTGGAATTTGGATTTGTGCGCAAAAAAACAAAACAAAATTATTTCAATCACTTCAGACATGATAAAATCTTTGAAAACTAGGCCTTTCTCTAGCTCAACGCAAAGCCCCAACCCTTGTGATAAAAATGAGACCCAGGTTTAGTGGTCCGGGTCCCCCTAGATGGAGCACGAGGCGCTAATTTGCGCCATGCGCAAAATAAATTTAGAGAAGCTTTTTATGCCGGTTTTTGAAAGGAGGCATACCTGCAATTAAATGGCTCTAGCTCAACAGGGATCTAAAATATGCCAAATAAAGTATATATCCGGACAAAGTAGACTTCCAGATGAATCAAACGTGGGGTTACTTATTATTCTATCATAAATATTGAGCCCGCAACAACTTGTGGAATTTGGATTTGTGCGCAAAAAAATAAATAAATGGAAATTCCACATGCTGTTGCGCCCTCTATTTTTATGATAGAATTTTATTTAACCCCTCATTTGATTCATCTGGGTGTCTAGTTTCTCCTAATATATACTTTATGTGGTCTGTTTTAATTTTCTGTTGGGCTAGAGACATTTAAATGCAGGTATGCCTTCTTAAAAAAAAAAAAAAAAACATTCACAAAATTTTCCCCATGAATTTTGATCAACAATTATGTAGTCTATCAACAATTGTATAGTGACTCAAAATGCTACACAAACACACAACAAGCCCGCCACACATTTTACATTCACTCAATCAGTTGGATTGGCACATGGGGCATCCATGTGAGCAGTAACGCCACGTCAAGGCCCCAACCAGGTTACTGACCATTCACACATCTTTCACATCTGTTTCACTCACCGAATCACACACCTTTCATGCAAGAAGCTAGTAAAAGTGGAGTGAGTGACGTTAAGGGGGCAAAGAAGGGAAAAGTGCAGAAACACGGAAGGGGAAAAGAGAAAGATAATGAGGATTAGAGGGGTGGAATAGAAACACCCCCCCCCATTCACATCTGTTTCACTCACTGAATCACACACCATTCATGAAAGAAGATAGGTAAGGGAAGTGGGTGAAGGGAAGGGGCAAAGAAAAGGGCAGAGACAAAGAAGTTGAAGACACACCATTAACACCGCAGTTCAATCTGTCTTCAGAGGCTTCTTTCTACATCTGACGTACGGAGGACATCAGATTGTTGGGGATGGGGCAACCTATTTTATTGTATGTGGGGTGAATTACATTATAACTGGGGGTGGGTAGTGAACTGTAGGTGGGTAGTGAAACGTGGTGGGTATTGAACCGGAGTGGGTAGTGAAACGTGGTGGGTAGTTTTTTTTTATTAACACTGCTATAAAATAATGGGGATGGTTTTGGTTTGTTTTTTTATTTGGGAAAATTTAGAGGAATAGCACTATCCAGGAATAAATGCCAGCATGATCCGGGCAAGCTCTGTCCAGATTACACTGCACTGTGTCCATCAGAATGTCATCAAGATCTGCAAAGATCTTAACGGTGCTATAGCCAGATTTATCAAGAAGCACAAAATCAGTGGCATACCTCAACCTGAAATCTGTTTGTTCTCAGCCGAGAAACAATTCGGTCCCGGTATGCCACTAGTAATGTGTCACTGTATGATAAATCTTGAAGCAATCGGGCACACAAAGACCTGGTTTGGAGGGGCAGTCAGGGCAGTGAAGGCGGCTTTCCTTACGCCGCCCTTGGCGCGCGCAAACCCGACACCTTTTACATGGGGTCACTCTTTTTTCAGTTGGAGGAATGTAGCCAGGAAAGTGGCGGTCACGCAACCTAATTACATCCTCCACCTCTTCAACAATGGGAGCATTCTCTTCTGGACAGAGAAGGGACTCGATAACAGATTCCTGAAATTTTAGGAATGTTATCCGTCGGGCATGAGTGGCCTGATACAAGATGAATGCGTTAAGCATTGACATCTGTATCAGATGGACTGCCAGCTTTTTGTACCATACATATGCCTTGCGAGAAGCGAGATATGGTACAAGCATCTGGTCAGACTTGTCCACTCCCCCATGTACCGATTATAATCCTGTACACATAGGGGTTTCATGATAGGGGAATCTCTCCATCTGACGTGAACTGCAGATGTGCATTCGTTATGTATCGTTGTAAGTAAATGCACATCCTTTTTGTCTGTGTATTTCACAGCCAGCAGTTCACCGCAGCGCAAGGCAGATGTTTCTCCTCTCTTTTGCTTCCCAAACTGTTTTGTTGGAAAGCCTTTCCTATTCGAACGGATGGTGCCACAGGCTCCAGTACCATTGCTGTACAAAAATTTGTACAACGGCACACCCGTGTAAAAGTTATCTGTATAAATACAGTAACCTTTACCGAATAGTGGATAAGCGAGGTCCCACACTATTTTTTCAGTGGTGGAGAGGGCGGGGGGGCAGTCAGGGGGGCCAGCTGCGAGTCCTTTCCAGTGTATACACGAAAGCGATACATGTATCCACTGGAGCTTTCGCACAGCTTATAAAGTTTTATCCATACCGAGCTCGCTTCGAAGGGAGGTACTGCTTGAAAACAAGACGTCCCTTATAAAGCAGCAAGGACTCGTCGACTGACAAGTTTTGGCCTGGAGTGTATAACTCTTCAAATCTTGCCATCAGATGGTCAAGAAGTGGCCGCAACTTGTACAGTCGGTCGTGATCTGGGTGGTCACGGGGCAAAGCATTTGCATTATCATTATAATGCAAATACCGCAGGAGCAATAAATATCTGTCCCTGCTCATAGTAGCAGGGAAGATAGGGGTGGTTTGGGTACTCTTTTTGACCAGTATGAGGCTATGCTGGGTTTTTGCACAATCCCCATCTGCAGAGTGAGGCCCCAGAACTTCCTCATCTCTGGCAAACTGGTTGGGGTCCATTTACGCGCCCTCGCACTTGGCAACAATTCTGCCCCTAGACCTTGAAAATATTGTTCGGCATACAGATTGCTCTGCTGAACAATAAATTCCAAGAACCCATCATCTATAAATAGCTGAAAAAAGTTGATGGGTTCAAAATTAGTGGTGTCCACTAGTATACCAGGATTGCCAGAAAATTGTGGCAATACTGGCTGGACCATATTAGGGGAGGTCCAGTCAGATCCTGGTTCAGGCATCGCCACAGCCTGTGTTGCAGATACCCCTGCAATAGGCCTTTGGGCCGGTGCAGGATCAGGTAGTGCAACTACAGACCGTGCATTACCGTGCAACTACAGACCCTGCATTACCACGGGAGCACCCTGGTAACTCCATGCGGCCACGCCGTGGCTCATCATGTAGTTCTTCGTCACTGGAACCGTCACTATCTGATGATGCTCCAGGGACAAAGTCACTGCCTGAATCTTCAAAAGATTCATCAGCGCTGAGATCAGAGTCTGACATCATAAGGACGTCAGCTGCTTCCTCAGCGCTTAGAAACCTTTTAGCCATAATTTGCTTTCTGAAAATGTATTTTCAAAAGAAAATTACGCTGTTTGATAGTATCTATATATATATATATGTGTGTATATATATATATGCACGTGTGTGTGCGTATATAATATATTCTATATATATATATATAAGCGTGCGCGTGTGTGCGTGCGTGCGTGTGCGTGCGTGTGTGTGCGTGTGTGCGTGCGCGTGTGTGCGTGTACGCGTGTGTGCGTGCGCGTGTGTGCGTGTACGCGTGTGTGCGCGCGCGTGCGCGCGTGTGCGTGCGTAAATATGTGTATATATATGTGTGTGTGCGTATATATGTATATATATGTGTGTGTGTGTATATATATATATATATATATAATGTGTGTATTAGGAATTTATCACCTATTTTATGGAGACAGCCTCTGCGACACTAACACCTCGCAATCCACATGCAGACTGAGGATAGAAATGAAAAAATTATCAAGATTTGAAAAATTCATTCCCCGTGATTGGCTGGAGGGTCAATCGCTAGGTTACGGGGTCATTTTAGGGTTATATTTCTATCCTCAGCGGCCATGTTGGAGGTGGCAGTGATAATTGTGACAGCTAAGTGATCATTGTTACTACAGTGATCACATAGCTGTAACAATAAAAGTGAAATAAAATAATAAAAAGGGGATTGTATTTTTATTAAATGTGGGGTTTGGGGGCATCTGGGCAGTTTTGATTTTTTTTACTGCCCTTAGAGACCCTGTGTGTGGTGTTTTTTACTTTATGGTTTTTTTTTAACATTTTTTTTACATTTTACATTATAATGAGGCACACCGTTGGAAAGCTCAGGCTCTGGGCTTTCCATCGGTGCCTCATTTATTACTGCAGCCCTTACGGATGAGGAGATAGAGAGGTCCTAAGGACCTCTCCCCCTCCTCCTAAGGGCTGTCTATGCGGCTGTTGAAGGTGACGTCATCACGCCAGGCGTGATGACGTCACCGCGACTCCATGATCCCACAGTGAGGGCCGACATCCCGGATGTCGGTCCCTCACTGTTTGCCGCCGGGGATCTCAGCCACACCGCCGCTTCGCTGCGGGAGGATCGGACGCGCTGAGCGCGTCCTCCGCACAGCAGCGGGAACTTCCTGGACGCGCTCAGCGCGTCCGTAGCAGCGAAGTGGTTAAAGTAAGAAATATTTGAGCTTATACCTATTGTATGTCTTACTGTAAATAACCTATTTTTGGCCAGTAGAAGGCGCCATCCACTGCCAAATTGAGTTAGAGGTTTGAGCGGCTTGTCTATTGTCTTCTATTTCTCCCTGCATCGGCTGCTGAAAGTCCGATATTTCATAGTTCTGAGCAGCTGATTTTACAGTTTTAGCTCTTTGGACAATTTGCCCACATTGCTAAAATCTTTGGGGCATCGTCTGCAGCCCAAAAGCAAACAAAATTCTTTGCAGCAAACAAATTTCATTTGCTTTGGGGCTGTAGATCAGCATATCGAGATAACTCAATATCGGGGCACCAGATTGTGCCTTTGAAGCGCGAGATATCTCGATATCGGTAGTGAAGGGGTTAAATTAGAATGTAAAAATAAACATTTTTCTGACTTATATCCATTATTTACATTCTACTTTTAACCAGGTATTCTTATATGCAATGCATTGCTATGTGAATCGTACTGCAGGGCACTGCAGAAGCAGGAATCAGTATAGTACAGAGATACTCCCGATAACAATTCCATTTAGTGTTTTCACAGGCCCTATTCTATGGTTGTTGGTAATAGAGAAATTGAGTGTCAGCTGTTTTCCACTGTCATCTCATTGAGGCGCAATACTTTGCAGCTGTTAGAGGATAACAGCAGTGGTTCAAAGTGCTGTACTGTTACCAGCTCCAGGAGTCCAGAGGACTCCACGGAGGCAGACTCAATCTCACGTGATCTCTGGCTGGAATGGCAGAAAAATTGGCCGAGGAACACTGGGAGGAATTTGTACCCAGTATTGAGCCGCTCTTGGAGAGAAAAAGTGGCGGATCACACCGCTTTATGCGCCAATGGTACTGAGGTGAGTATGGGATTTATTGGTGGAGTTAGTTTCATGTGTTAAGTGATTTTGCAAAATGGAAATCACTGAACACCAGCCTTTCAGAGACGTTATTATTTTCAGAATAATTTCAGGCACAGATGGAGAACGAGCTGGTTGGAATAACTCATTCTTCATCTGTTAGGTGCATATTAATGTCACCCATATCAAGTATAGGAGACGTTAATGTGCAGTAAGCAGAAGTTACATCTGAGACTCACAGATGTAATAAGCCATTAAAAAATTAAGCAGAGTTCTTGAGCTGTTCTGCTGTACGACTCGAACACTTTGCTCAACAGCAACATTGAAATAGGACTCACTTGGGGGAAGTGTTTTCCAGAGAAATGCAGACACCCGAAAAGTTTTAATGCTGTATAAAGTCATTTGTTTTATCCATTAAAGTGTAATCAGAGCATGTGCTGTATACATTACACGATGTCGCGGCTTGAAAATTCTTGCCATTAACTATATACAGTATAGTTATTCAGTATATATGTCATTTCATTTTAGAGGATGCACTGTCAATAATATCTGCACTTAAGAATTTCCAATGAAACAGTCTCCACATAAATAATCATAATTATAAACTGT
Organism: Leptobrachium leishanense; assembly: GCA_009667805.1. NCBI lineage: Eukaryota > Metazoa > Chordata > Amphibia > Anura > Megophryidae > Leptobrachium > Leptobrachium leishanense. Next base: position 120,450,963 of record CM019067.1, on the reverse strand, counting down.
CATGAGTCCTATTAAACACTGCAATCACCCCCTCCCTCTGTCAATGGATCTGTCACTTTTTTCTTTTATTCTCAAACAGGAGAGAGCGCTGTACAGCTCAACATGGCTTGAGGGGAATAATTTTGAGGATCGAGTATACTCGATCTTGGTAGTGAATGGGGTTAACTTTAGATCAGCTTTTTGAAACCTTCTAATTGTTGATTCTGCTGCATGACTACAATTAATCCTTTGGATCACGATTCAGGAATTTAAGCCATCAGTGAAAAAGGAAGTTAAAACCATGACCTGCCATTAGGAGCAATTGTCCCTTTGGCCCCCTTGCCAATCCTACCCTGTTTCCAGCTTCAAGATAAAGAGTGACACGATAACTTTCGGTACATTTATGCTGACTGGTAAATAACCATCGTATCACCTAGTACTTCACTTTGGGCAGACAGGCTTGCTCATTTTCTCACTGATTTGCTTTTCTCTATATATTACAGCATTTTCGAAGATTTGCTGAAAGTGCAATAATGGTAAAATACTCTGCGGCTGGACAGCAACACAGCAGGAACAAAACGACATCTGCATGCTAAATATTTGTAGCAACAATGTCACAGAAAGGCGTGGAAACTGGTATCATGTCATACAGACATCCCCTATAAATATAGCCCTAGCTTTGATTGATACAGTTGTTATCTACGCCTTGCAAAGTATTTATTAACCATGCTAAAACTAACAAGATTTCCATGCAAATTGAGAAGATCCTCTTTCCAATTATTGTATTAATATAAATGAGAAATAAAACTGCAAAGGCATTAATATATCATTAAGAAAGTCTGTTGGAAATGTATATTGCAAAAATGTTTCAGGCATGCAATCTGATTCAAGATACCATGAATTTAATTATAAATTACAAGAATCCTCTACCCCGAGCCTTATGAACTTTAAATGAATTAAAGTCTGGCTATTCTTCCGTGCTTTTATTATTCAGTTTACCTGGGAAATCTCTTTCTTCACATGATTCAGACAGTTTCTCTAAATGTCAAACATGTTTCTGTTATGGTTCAGAATCATTCTAAAAATTCACTTTACAGATGTTATACAAGGGATATAAAACTGCATATTAACATATATGAATCAATTTTATTGTATAGTTTAAAAGATTTAGTAGGGCTGCAGCTAACGATTATTTTCATAACCGATTAGCTGGCCGATTATTTTTTCTATTAATTGGATAAAAAAAAAAATCTAAATTTTTTGTTTACATAAAGGAGCACTTTAAAAAAATCAATCATGTTTATGCGATTTGCAGAGTGTATGTAACTTTTGTATGCAGATATGCAAATTGTGTACTTTTCACACACAAGATTGCACACTCTAGATTGTAAGCTCCTATGAGCAGGGCCCTCTACACCTCTTGTTTCCATCATATGTCCATTTATCTGTATCTTGTTCCCTTTGGTTATTGTAAAGCGCTGCGGAAACTGTTGGCGCTATATAAATGATGACAATAATAATAATAATACGTTACATGACGCCTGGTCAGACTGATGGATTGATGCTGCCTGTGCAGCTCAAGCCCACATCTGCTTTCTCCCCAAATGAACGCCACTAAGAGTGTTCAGATAGACATGATGATGACAGAATGCAATGCGGGGTGAGGAGGTAATATGGTAAAGTAGTCAGGATGCAAAGAATCTCCCTTTAAAATGATTTTATGAACAAACTGAGCGAGGGGGAGGGACTGGAGGTGGGAAGAAGTGAGTCTGAGCAAGGGACTGGCCCAAGTGTGAGAGGGAGTGAGTTTTGGCAAGAGACTGGACCCAGGTGTGGGAGGGAGTTTGGGGGGAGGAACTGGACCAAAGGGAGGAATTGCAGCTCCTGACCGAAGAGAGGGCGGCAGGGAGAGTAGAGTGGTGACACAGGACTGCAGCCCCAAGTAAGAATAGAACACCAGTGGTACAGCTCCACTGGCAGTATCCCAGGCCCTGCACTATAGTTCTGCTACTGTTGTAAATTAAATAAAAACAAACTGGGTATGTCTAATATAACCCTAGATCTAAATCATACCGAGCAAAGCACCAGCACGTCTTCTCCAATCAGCTCCGTTGTAGCATCTGAGGTTATTAACGTTTAACTCTCTCTTACTTTAAACAGTGTGTGCTGTACACAGACTGATTAATTGATAATGAGAATAGCTGACAACTATTTTCATTTTTGATTAGTTGGCAATTAAGCGATTAATTGTTTCAGCCCTATAATTTAGGTATATGCATAAACATAATGCTTATTTTTAGCCCCTTCGCTGTCAATTGATTTTTCCATCACACCGCTGGCAGGACCCAGTGGTTTTATGGAAAGTGTCTTTCAGTTACCCACACACAGCATATATATATGTATAGCGCTGTGTTAAAAATCTTGCTGTGGCAGTACCTATTTTTGGCCACAAGATGGAGACTATCGCGATCAGAGATACTGGACATTGGGACTACAATGCCCGACATGCTTTGCAAGAAGACAGGAAGTGGGTGGGGACTGGAGACTTACATCCTCTGCCTCGTGGAGAAAGTTCCAGAGCGCGCCAGGGAACAGGAGAAAGCAGACGCACTGAGGAGATCGCGGGAGAACCTAGGCCAAAGCCCGAGGGAGACCTGTTATTCCTGTTTGGGTCACTCAACCTGAGGAGAAGGAGACTTGTCAGAGCCCAGACATTGCTGCAGACCGGCGGAATCGAACAGAGAGCAGGCGGTGAGCTGGACAAGCTGCATGAAGTCAGACAACGGATCCGGCCGCTAGTATCCCCAGTCAAAATCCGGAGGAGAGACGTCCTGGGTCAGCGGAGCCTAAAGCCTGCGTCGGATGGGTGAGAGGCCTCCAAGGCTGTTTTATGATTAAAGGTCAAGCTGCTGTTTTCTCTTTAAAGTCCACAGGGCCCCAACTGACTAGTCGAAGACCTTCCTTTAATAAACTCACTGGCCAGTTGAACAGTACCCGGGTACCACACACACATATACACCTTTCACATTCTGGGACTTAACTTGTGCAGGACTCATTTCCTTTTACGAATCGGAACAGGGGTTACAGATAAAGATACGTTCCGCATATATTTTTCCTCTTTTTTCCGCTGCGCGTTTACCGTAATACAAAGGGATTGTATGTTTGGGGTTTTTTTGCTACGTGTCCCCTTTTCTGAACTATCGGGAAATTGCATTGCTTTTATGTTCGGTTGCGAATATTTTATTTTCCGAAATACGAAGCCTCGTGTTTAGTTTCTTTTCCGCTACGCGTTTTACCGTGATACGAAAATACTGTAATAATACTTGTGAATACCGTGTCTCGACATCTGCTTAAATATTTTAGTAAACTATTTAAATGATAAAAACTCACAACTGTGTTGGAGTATATTTATTCCCTAGTGCGGGGAGACTGACCCGTGGTTCAATTTCAGCGGCTCCTCCGGGAGTGAGCGCTACATATGGAAGCGCCCCACTGTATATGTTCGCTATAATCCTAAATCCTAAATGACAAGCAGAGGGCTCCCTCTGCTGGCAAAGAAATGCATAAACAGTTTGTTTACAATAAACAATATTCCTTTGCATTGCTCCAGATTCAGGCAACATTGTGTATACTTGATCTTGGGGCACTGTAGGTGCTTATGGCGATCGAGTATACTCGATAATGACAATGAAGGGATAATTTTGCCATCGCAACTCACCATTACATTGTACATTGAGAAGATATATAAACTGTAGCAGGAATGCATTTAAATATTTAAACCCTTTAGAGTGTCATGTAAAATATACGTCAGAATATCAAATAAAATAAAACTAACAAGCTCTTTCTTTGAAAAAAAATATATACACATACATATATGCAGAGAAATAAGTATAGTTCTATCACTCGTCCTTTTTATGCAGTTTTTTATATAACTGAGGGAAACCCCCTTAAAAAATATCTTTATTTAGAAATTTGTTTCACAAATATGCTCAAGAATATAATGTGATCATGATCTAGAACTTACTGCTAATGTAAAACCTCGGCTGCACATCACTTACCCAACCAGTAAGAACTTTCAGGAGTTGACATATCCTGAGTAATTATACTACAGAGAAGTGTTTAATGTGTCTCCATATGCTATTTATTGTAACAAAATGATTTATATGCTTTTAATATTCTCTCCTCTCTCGCTTATATTGAGTGAATTCCTCAGGAGAGTTTAAGTAATAGCAGGAGTTTTGAAGGTGCTCTAAAGCAATCATAAATGCGTGACTGAAATGAATGTGGCTCAATCAATTAAACATAAATAGCAGGTAAAACAGATTAAAAATATAAAAGTTTAAACTCCTGTGTGCAATTTGTAAGTTTCATTTTATTTCTTGGACAGTTTTTATCAATAAACTTAATTAGTTTTGAATGTCATTACCGAACTCCTTATTTTCACATAAAATATCATTTCAATTATTTGAAACATTGAATACACAGATCCCCTTTCTATTTGTATCACTTGCATCTGAATTTAAAATAATACCCAGTCTAAATCTAGTTGTCTATAAGATAACTAAAGGAAACATTACATAAAACTCTCTAAACTCTCTTAAATCTCTTAACCCCCCCCCCCCATTTAATCCCATACTTACCTCTCATCCTGTGGTGAAAAGGATGGCCTGATCCGCCGCTTCTTCTCGCTGGGAGCAGAGTGAGACTGGGAACAGATAGTTCTAAGTCTCCCTCCGTGATCACTGTGCAGCTCTGTGCGAGCTTGCGAGATCATACCACTGAAAAAGACCTAAATAAATATATATAAATAAGATTCCAAAAACCCAGAGTAATGTGGTGCAGTGATACCTTTTTGTTGTACTAACTTGCTACATAAATTCAATATTTTATTTGCCGCAATTCGGCCTCTTTTGCCGACGTCCGAGATTTGCTTCAGCTACTCCAATTTTCGCACATTTCGGTGACTATTTGCTAAATAGAGAATTCACCATATTTTCGGCGGATCTGATTCCCCGAAATGTGACAAAAAGCAAAGCATCTAAAGATGAATAGACCCTTTAGATTCAAACTTCCATAATTACCTCTAAAATGTCATTAAACCAAGGAATTACAATACAAATAATAAACAGCGTGGAATGTAGTCTACCCATTAACCCCTAAAATGCCATTATTCAAAGGAAGACAGGAAATGAATACATTGTGAGGCATGTAGCCTACCCTTTACCCTCTAAAATGCCATTAATCAAGAGAAAGCATGAAATGAATACACTGTGGGGCATGTAGTCTACCCATTAACTCCTAAAATGCCAGTTATCAAGAGAAAAGGTGAAATATATATACTGTGAGGCACGTAGCATACCCATTAACCCTTAATATGCAACGAAACCAAGGCAAAAACTAAAGTAATACACAATGTAATATATAGTCTGACCATTAACTGTGTCACTGCTGAGCCATTTCCACCGTGTGAAAAAAATTGTCATGTTTTTTTATTATTATGGCCAGACAAAATTTGGCGAACTGCCTGCTTCCTGATTAGCTGAATGGCCATGAAATGGCAACGTACGGGGAAATCGTATGGCTGTCTCTGAATAACCCTGTATGTGTTAAGTACTTTCTGCATTCACCCACTGCTGTGATCCACAACTGACCATTCAGCACCTTGTTCTGCAATATTTATATTAATTTTGACTAAGATATGACTAAAACTAAATGGCATTTTAGTCAAAGGACTTTGACTAAAACTAAATTAAAATTAGACCCTCCCTAACAATTTCATCTAGTTTTTATCAGTCAATGAAAATGTCAATAGATTTTCATCACAGTTTTAGTCAACTAAGATAAATAGCACAGTTTTAGTGATAGTTTTAGTCATCGTAACTTAGTTACAGTCTAGTTTTCATCACTGAAAATAAATGTAGTTAACTAACAGGGTTATTCAAAGAGAATCGAAAAGTCACTGCACGTTCGGTGACTTTTCTTTCTCTTCAATTCAGTGCGATTCGGCGATCCCATTTCGGCGACCCTGCGGTGTATTCAGCAAGCACCACAGGGCCGTCGTAGTGCAGGGAAAAGCCGCCACAAACCCGACGAACACTCACTGCAAAACCTGTCGAAGGCACACTGAAATCCGCAAAAACATCTGGATTAACCCCGCCGAACACGTCGGAGAAACCCGAGCAGCCGCCGATCACAGCGCAGAGCAGCTGCCGGAAAAACCCGACACCGTAGACGAATAGAGTGAAAAAAAAAAACAGTACGCTTGACTGTTTGAAAAGTGAAACGCTGTGTGCAAAGAAACTACAGAACGAAAATGTCTGAAATTTACTTATAAGATCCAATGAATGATAATAAAAGGGCTGTTACAGAAAAAAGAAAAAACGTTTTAAAAAAAACAGGGAAAACAATTTGCAAAAAATCCAGAAAAATGTCTAAAAGATTCTAAAAAATCTATAAATAAAGAGACTTTTTACTGCAGAATATTACAATAAACAGTTTATTAGATACTGAATTAAAATGGGAATATTTTTAACATTGAAGCCTATGGGATTCGCCTGAATAAACCTGTCGAATGAAACCACCGAACAGCAGGGCAATTCGGCAACTTTTCACTGCTGTTTTTTTTCTCTGAATAGACAAAGCATTGCTTCTCTATGGGGATTTCACTGCCCTCAAACAGGCACCGAACAGGCACCGTATATGCAGGCAATTTGCTAACATTTGGCGAACTGCCTGCTCTCTGGATAGCCGAATGGCCAGGAAAGGTAACCGTACACTGAATTTCAGCATTCGGTTACCTTTCGGCCACAATTCGGATCTCTTTGAATAACCCTGTATGTGATTGAACATAATTATTAGTCAACTAAATTAATATTGGTTTATGTTTTCCTCTCCCTATTTGAACTCCGCACACTCGTCTGTTCAACGGGACATTGTTTTATTTTATTCTACTTTATTCATTCTACGTGACTGATTTATATAGGATAAATCCTTTACATTACCAGGTTTTTCCTGTACTTTGCTTTTATGGAGTTTCTTTTTTGCATTCTCATGTTGTATTTATGTTGTCATTGTCTTTTTTATATAATTTATATTCCTCATTTAATAAGCTGTAACTAATGAATTTTTAAAAAATAGAGCATATTGTTATTTGGCAAGAGGTCACAGTAATATATAATGGGCACAAGTAGTTTAAAAATGCAAAATTTGCTGCATAGACTAGAAGAAAAATAAGCACGTATTGTATTGCAGTTTCTTTATGTCGTACATTTCTACCTTGTGTCAACTGAAAGTTTTATAAACTTGCATTGATCCAGAAAACCCGAAAAAATAATGTGTTTTTATTTATTAAGTACATAATGTAGAAATATATGTGAATATGCGTGCTTGTTCCATGACCTGAGCTGCCACTTTGTAGTCATCGGATGTTTGATGTGTTTTATTCACTACGTGGAATTTCAAAGGTACAGAACTGCAGGAGTACATTCACACAACATCTGATTTTAAGATCTGAATTCTGTTTCCGATGTTCGTCTATATAAATTCATCTACCTATGGGTCTTATTTCTTTTGAGTACATGCCACTGAAAAGTTACTGAATATTTTTATATGCAAACTGTATTTCTCTCCCAAAGGTTTTGCTTTCCACCAGTTAAATATTGCGTATATTTCTGAAACATGTTTTTTGGGGGGGTTTTTGCATCAGCTCCACTAGTTTGAGTCAAGGTTGACCTCAGCTGCACGTATTACTCTACTTGGAATCACAATTGATTGGTGTCCAACAGCATTCTGTGGCACTCAAAACACTGTATTGGTGGGAATTCATCTCTGGAGGCAACATAAAGCAAAACAATCAGACTCGAGTGGATTAGAGAACAAGCCAAAACCTCTATTTGAACTGGCAACTTCGTTATAAAGAGAATATTTATTTTTCATCTTTCAAATGTGATTTACTTTACATGTACATGCACAAAAAGCACTACTAGTTATAAGACAAGCTTTGTAATGGCTATTTTTTAGCATGGCATAAATTTCATGATTCGTCTCAGTCAGGCAGATGAAAAGTACAGAACTTGCTTATGGATATAATGGAGAACACTGGTGCACTATGGACATGGCTAACTTGTTATTTTAAACTCCTTTACTCTCTCTGCTGATATACTATTTGTAGCCTATATAAACGTAAATATTTGCACATATAAATTGTGACGTAAGTCATTTTGGCCTTGGGTGCATGGGCATGGAGGCGTATTTGTAGGGTGCAGGACTCATATAATCAATATTAGCCCATTGCCCTCTTTTGTGCAGAATGCTGGTATAATCTGTGATTATGCAAGAATGCTATTGTCTGGTCCTTGTGTATCCGCTATCTGTTGACTGAATTAACATCCCAGTTTGCCCTGTCTCAAGAATGTTTATCTGTTGCTATTTGAATAGGTTGTAAATCTGATGACTGTAATCTGTTATCCTGATTCCCTTTGTCCTGCCTCATTAGAAATGTTAAGTAATGTTTAATTTAAACTATCTGCTTAATATAATTATGTTTCTCTTTACAAAAAGTAAATGGTTGTCCAATTATCTGTTTCGGTCTGGTTGGGTCCCCTAGCAATATCTGAGGGGGGGGGGTTGTGAATGTAAATGATCCAAGTGTGACCGTAAAAATGTATGTGCGTGTGCCCCTGATTAAACCAGTTCTATTCTGACCCTGAAAGAACTCAGATCTACAGCATCATCTGATTTCTGGGGGATGCCAGGAGACTCCCTATGTGTCCCGGTCCTTGAGCTTCGCCGCAGAACTGGAGGGAGGCACGGGAGTCTGCCTGGGTAGAACACAGGGGTCCTGCAAGGAAGTGGCATTGGCAGATATGATCCTGTCAGGGTACAGAGATCTGTCATATAAATGTTTTCCAAATGTGTGATAATAAACATGTTGCACTTTGCAACTTGTGCACTTTTAATGGCCGATTTCTCGGATGAGTCAAACCTACGAATTGGTTTAATTCACTGTCATTAGATCTCAATGCAACAGATCAACTTTGTGATCTACAAAATAACTGTTCGGCCAAAAATTCAGAAGCAAGTGGACCAAAATCTCTAAGGAATAGTTTCCAGCACATTTGAACAATGACATAAAGTTTATTTTTGTCCTGGGAACAAAGGTGACTTTTTACATGTACCAACCAAAATGACCAGTTACTATAAATATTGTTTTAATATTCAAGGTGGGGTTTTGTAATGTTTCCTTCTCACAGGCTCTGTCCAGTGTCCATTCGCTACACCGGGGGTCAGATCTGCTCCCGAAACTCTACAGCCCAGTATCGCTCTCACACCCTCCTTGCCAGGGTACTCTGGAGCTCCTCTCCCTGTCCGGCCAGCCAGCTGAAGGATTTTTATTATGATGTCACAGGGGGTGCAAAGGGGCTCTGCGATGCCACAGAATGACACACCCAAGAAGCCAGATCCCAGTGTATCCTGCAAGGTTACCAGCCTATTACTAACCTATAAAACCCCCAAGTGTCTGCTGAGTCATTGCTCAGTTATTTTTCCCCTAAAGAGCTGTCATTTCCCTTTTACCCTTGCCCTGCTTCCGTGCTAGCCGTGACCTATTATTGCCTCCTCATTGCCAGCTGTTACTTGACAACTCTCACCTGCTGTTGCGAACACCTGCTATAGTACCCGACTACGCTGTTTGCCTCCTACTTGTAATAAGGATTACGCTGTTTTGACACTTACCACTGCGACCTATGCTTTTTTTGTTGACTATTCCTGTGACTATTGTACCCTTGTCTTCTCGTCTCGCCAAGAAGCAGCTTAAGGCTCTTTCAAGCCTGGCGCCAATTCCACTTGCGAGAGAGTGCTGTAACACTAATTGGCCTCTTCCCCAGTGGCTGCAATGTACAGGTCACTTATCCACCACATCTGGTTTCTGTGCTAAATTGACATATACCTGCCAGATTTTTTAAATCCATAATAGAAAGTGGAAGGCCTTGAGCTGTTATGATCAGTAAGGAAAACTTTACATGAGGTCATTTACTAGATGGAGGTAGATAAATGGAAGAGGCGTAAGTTTAGGTATAGAGGGAGTCTACAGCATCAAACAAACCCATAAAGGAACCAGCAATCTGGATTAAATATTTCTTTATTCAGGGAACCACTCTAAGGGCACTATCACCTCCTTAATGCTAGCGCTCACATATGTTAGCATTAGCACTAGGCTAAATGAGGTTAAGGAATGCCGCCTACATCACATCCCGAACGCCAACAGGTTAAAAAAACTGTTAGTGATTTTTACGCAAGTTAATTTGCGCTCCCTGTGCTTAACATGAGGAGCGCAAAGAGTAATTAGTGTTAGGATTACAAAATCCCAAAGCTATTTAGCACCCTGCTGCGGTTAACTAAACTGTTAGCACCAACTTAGAGCTGTAGCTAACTGGTTCTGCTGAATCAGTTATCACAAGCTGAACCCCCCCCCAAAAAAAACAAAACAAAAAACAGATACTCACCTCTCATCCTGCGGTGCGAGCAGTGGCCCAATTCGCTGCTTCTGGCTGCCGGGAGCAGAGTGAAACTGGGGACAAATAGTCCCCCAGTCTACCTTTGTGAATCACACTGCGACCCTGCATGGTCTCGCAAGATCCTGCAGATCACGTGGCCCAGCAGCACAAACCTCCATGGAGTCCTCTGTATATGGATATGCGAGTATCCAAAAGGGTAGCATGGCATTACCGGCCAAGCTGCTGAATCAGCACCAGCCCTGTGATATGGTGTTAAAATGGGGACACTAAGGGGAAACCTGCAGGCACAGGTTTTTCCAGTTAGCGTCCCCATTTTAGCGAGAGGCAGATGATAGGAGCTGACACTAAAGATTGGGCTCATTTTACAGAGAATCACTCCAAATATATGTGTTACATTATTTTGCTACCATATACTGTATATTGAGAAATTTTGTTTAGGTTCCTGTCAAAGTTTGACACTTAATTGTGGTGCCATGCCACTTATTTTAGTGACCGCTATGAGTGGAAGAGACATCCCACAGGATGTGCCTCTGTTCACTCCTCACGCCTGATCGTTGATGTCACTACTGAGGGCCAGTCTCATAGCACTGTGCGAAGGCCCTTTTTTCAGCAATTCCTGCTGAAGACGACTAGGGTGGCTGCCCCTTGAACCAGTTAAGTAGAATATACGATATCTCAAGACGGCCAGAAGCAGTGATCGGGCTGCCATTCATACCGCGGGATGAGAGGAGGGTATCTGATTTTTGGGGTGGGGTTTCAGCTGGTGCTGACTGATTCTGCAGAAGCTCAGTTAGCACCAGCTTAGAGCTGTGGCTAACGTTTCAGTTAGCCACAGCAGTGCAGTAATTAGTGTTCTTTGTGATCCTAACGCTAATTACTGTTTTGCACTCCCTATGCTAAGTATAGGGAGCACAAACTACAGTAAGCTTGCACTAGAAAGCACAAACTCTGATGTGCTAATGGATTTTAACCCATTAGCGATTGGGATCTGATTTGGGTGTCCCACTATAACCTCTTTTAACCTAGCACTAACGCACACGTACGTGAGCACTAGCGTCCTAAATGTTTTATGGACAAGGTTATAGTGGCAGTTGTTGCTACTCCAGGGAGGGTCAGTCCATATTTAATGGTGTGGATCCGTTGAAATGGAATTAGCAGTCTGTCTTCTCAATAAGATGTATCTTTATTTAGGCCTCACAGAGCTCAGGACACAAAGGACAAAGAGGATGGAGCGGCCCGGATGTACAGCAGCGGAGAAACAAAACAAGGAACCTTATCTGGAGAAAAGGAATGGAGCATGCGCAGAGCCAATGTTTTGTTTTTTGGGTACAGGCAGTGGAGGGGGATCTCTGGGTATGTCTGTTAGCACAAAGAACTAGCCCTCAACCGATGCATGTTGAGGGCTAGTTCTTTGTGCTAACAGACATACCCACTGCCTGTACCCAAAAACCAAAACATTGGCTCTGCGCATGCTCCATTCCTTTCCTCCAGGTTCCTCGTTTTGTTTCTCTGCTGCTGCACGTCCGGGCCGCTCCATCCTCTTTGTCCTTTGTGTCCTGAGCTCTGTGAGGCAGCAGAATCACCTGGTGACTCCTGAGAGGAGATCCAGCCTGAGAGTCCTGGGAGTGAGCGGCCTTTTTGCAGAGGAACGTGGGGAGTATCCAGACGACGGAGAGGTGATCCAGCGCCCCTATTTAAAACGCTGGCTGCTGATACATTATTGTACAGCACTGCGGAATATGCTGGCGCTTTATAAATATAGAATAATAATAATAATAATACATCTAGTGCCAGGATTTGGGCACTTTAAAACGTGAGTGTGTTACCTTTGTTTGTCAATCCTTTGAATTCAATAATGGGTCACACTATGTTAGCTTAATTCTTTTGAGGTGAACACTGTAGGAACAATGGGAGAACGTTTACTACAGCTTGCTAAGAAGAACTTTGGGAAGAAGCGCAGACCTCACCACATCTTACTTTGACTAATCTCTTAGGACCTCTTTCCTATTTTCTTGCTTACCATTGTTGAACTTGGATTATCTGAACAGAACACGAATCCCAATACCCAGTGGCGTAGCGTGGGGGGGCAGGGGGGGCCGTGGCCCCGGGCGCAGTTTTGTTAGGGGCGCATAATTTCTTTTGAAATTATGCGCCCCTAAAACTTGTGGCCCGACTGACCCGCCGGGCCCTCGGGCGCCGCCCAAGGGCCCGCGGGTTGAGGGGACCCAGATGCCGGGCAGCGGGAGTGCCTGCCGGCTGCCCGGTCCTGAACAGTGAGTCGAGTCCGTCCTGTTGATTGAAGGGGCCTGCGTGCAGGCGCAGGTCACGTGGTCCGTCTAATCAGGTGGTACTGAGTCTCTGTACCACCTGACTGGCCGGACCGCGTGACCTGCGCACGCACGCAGCCGCCTCCCCTTCAATCAACAGGACGGACTCGACTCACTGTTCAGGACCGGGGCGGGCAGGCACTCCCGCTGCCCGGGAGCTGGGGCAATATCCAGATGAGAGCTGGGGCATATCCATGAGCTGGGGCAAATCCATGTGCTGGGGAATATCCATGAGCTGGGGGGCAAATCCATGAGCTGGGGCATATCCATGTGCTGGGGCATATCCATGTGCTGGGGGGGAAATCCATGAGCTGGGGCATATCCATGTGCTGGGGCAAATCCATGAGCTGGGGCAAATCCATGAGCTGGGGCAAATGCATGAGCTGGGGCAAATCCATGTGCTGGGGCAAATCCATGAGCTGGGGGGAAATCCATGAGCTGGGGCATATCCATGTGCTGGGGCAAATCCATGAGCTGGGGCAAATCCATGAGCTGGGGCAAATGCATGAGCTGGGGCAAATCCATGTGCTGGGGCAAATCCATGAGCTGGGGCAAATCCATGTGCTGGGGCAAATCCATGTGCTGGGGCAAATCCATGAGGTGCTGGGGCAAATCTGTGTGCTGCGGCAAATCCAGGAGGTGCTGGGGCAAATCCGTGTGCTGGGGCAAATCCATGAGCTGGGGCATATCCATGTGCTGGGGCAAATCCATGAGGTGCTGGGGCAAATCCGTGTGCTGGGGCAAATGTGTGAGCTGGGGCAAATCCGTGAGCTGGGGCAAATCCATGTGTGAGCTGGGGCAAATCCATGTGTGAGCTGGGGCAAATCCATGTGTGAGCTGGGGCATATCCATGTGTGAGCTGGGGCAAATCCATGTGTGAGCTGGGGCAAATCCATGTGTGAGCTGGGGCAAATCCATGTGTGAGCTGGGGCATATCCATGTGTGAGCTGGGGCAAATCCATGTGTGAGCTGGGGCAAATCCATGTGTGAGCTGGGGCAAATCCATGTGAGAGCTGGGGCAATATCCATGTGTGAGCTGGGGCAATTTCCATGTGTGAGCTGGGGCAATATTGATAACGTGTCCACAGGTTGGGGGGGCGCACAATTCTTGGCTGGCCCCGGGCGCTGACAACCCACGCTACGCCACTGCCAATACCAGAGGCAACATCTGGTTTTGATGCCCTCCCTATCACAAGTGCCTCAATGCAGGACCATTTTAAACCTTGAACTACAGAGAAGACCAAGAGGATGTATGGCCCAAGTAGGGGCCATATTACATACTTGGTACTAACTTAACCAGAGCTGTTGTAAACTTCCCAGAGCCATTATAGCCTATGGAGGTTTTCAGTTTACAACAGCTCTGGTTAAGTTAGCACCAACATTGTAATACTGCCCTATGGAGGTTTTAAGTTTACAATTGCCCTGGTTAAGTTAGCACCAAGTACTGTAAGTAATATGGCCCTAGGTGGGTTAATCGCATAAGGTTAGGAAGGAGAAGACATGCCACAATAGGGTACATTTTAGCAGCAATCAATATATGTGTAGCGCTCACTCCCGGAGGAGCCGCTGAAAATGAACCACGGGTTAGTCTCCCCGCACTAGGGAATAAATATACTCCAACACAGTTGTGAGTTTTTATCATTTATATAGTTTACTAAAATATTTGAGCAGATGTTGAAATACGGTATTCACAAGTATTATTACAGTATTTTCGTATCACGGTAAAACGCGTAGCGGAAAAGAAACGAAACACGAGGCTTCGTATTTCGGAAAATAAAATATTCGCAACCGAACATAAAAGCAATGCAATCTCCCGATAGTTCAGAAAAAGGGGACACGTAGCAAAACCCCAAACATACAATCCCTTCGTATTACGGCAAACGCGCAGCGGAAAAGAGAAAAAATATATTCGGAACGTATCTTTATCTTTTAACCCCTTGTTCCGATTCGTAGAAGGAAATGAGTCCTGCACAAGTTAAGTCCCAAAATGTGAAAGGTGTATATGTGTGTGTGGTACCCGGGTACTGTTCAATTGGCCAGTGAGTTTATTAAAGGAAGGTCTTCGACTAGTCAGTTGGGGCCCTATGGACTTTAAAGAGAAAACAGCAGAGCGTCCTTTAATCATAAAACAGCCTTGGAGGCCTCTCACCCATCCGACGATTTCTTTAAGCTCCACTGACCCAGGACGTCTCTCCACCCGATTTTGACTGGGAATACTAGCGGCCGGATCCGTTGTCTGACTCCACACAGCTCATCCAGCTCACCGCCTGCTCTCCGTTCGATTCCTCCGGTCTGCAGCAATGTCTGGATTCCGGTGGATCTCCTTCTCTTCAGATTAGGTGATCCTCTCTGGACTAACAGGTCTCTCTTGGTCTCTGGCCTAGGCCCTCTCGTGATCTCTTCAATGCGTCTGTTCTCTTTTCTTCCCTGGCGCGCTCTGGAACTTTCTCCACGAGGCAGAGGATGTAAGTCTCCAGTTCCCACCCACTTCCTGTCTTCTTGCAAAGCATGCCGGGCATTGTAGTCCCAATGTCCAGTATCTCTGATCGCGATAGTCTCCATCTTGTGGCCAAAAATAGGTACTGCCACAGCAAGATTTTTAACACAGCGCTACACTCTCCCCCTCCTAGAACTCTTGGGTCTCTCCAAGGAGGTACAACAGTTACATACATTTCCACAATTTTGAATACAGTTTACATAACATGCACAGGTTCAGGAGCATACATATAGTGAGTTAATAACACTTCCTCAAGTTGACTCATATTTTGAGCTACCTCAGCTAGCATAGCAGACACTTCGGGCAACCTCCGTACTGTGGTGATGGCCTCTTCCGTGCTATGTCCTGGTGAGTCGTAGGTGAGTCGTTGGGGTGGTCGAACAGAGCGTTTTGGTTCTGGCTCAATCAGTTCCTCTTCAGGTGGAAGTACTATAGGTGTTGGCTCAATCCTTCTCTCGATCACTGGAGCAGACGTTTCTTCAGAGTATGATCCCTCCAGTGAAGGCATAGAACTATAATCGCCAGAATAAGCTTCAACTTCCGGAGCTACCGGGATCCCAACAGCCTCAGGGACTTCCAGCTGAACTTCAAGAGCCTCAGGGATTTCTAGCAGAAATTCAGGAGCTTCAGGCCTCAAGTTACTCTCCCACCGCTCAGGAACAGCGACAACCTCCTCAGGTTCCGGTTGTCACGGCTGGTCAGGGGCTGGGGCGCCTGGCAGCAGCTTCCTCGCTGCTCGCTGGCCAGGCGCCGAATGATGTACGCTACCGGGTGCGCTCACGTGGGACGCCGAGGGGCGGGGCCTGGCGTTATGACGCGGACCCGCCGGGTTTAAAGCCCAGTCTCACTACCATGCCGGTGCCCTGACGTGGTATTCACTTCCCGCAGAGCTCTTGTGAATATTTGGCTATTACCTGTGTATGACTCTTGGCATTGGCAAACGAACCCTCCTGTGTATGACCCTTGGCATTGGCAAACGAATCCTCCTGTGTATGACTCTTGGCATTGGCAAACGAACCCTCCTGTGTATAACCCTTGGCATTGGCAAACGAACCCTCCTGTGTATGACCCTTGGCATTGGCAAACGAACTCTCCTGTGTATGACCCCTGGCATTTGCAAACGAACCCTTCTGTGTATAACCCCTGGTATTGGCATTTACTCTGCTCTTGGTTCTGCCCTTAACGTTGGTACCGAGGTCAGTCTATGTGGCACCCTAAGCACACATCAGATTACCTCTGCTAATACTAAAGTCCTAGGAGGACTTGTACTCTGGTCTGTACCTTTGTCTGGTGTTTTCCTTTCTTTATCTGTTACCTGCTTAATTGTCTATATAGCTTTGCCGACCATTCAAGGATCGGAAGAGTAGAGAGTGAGCTACATAAAGAGATCACTATCTTGGTAGTCAGAAGGATTCGTGACAATACTCTATTCCATACCTCTGTCTGGTGTTACCCCTTGATTATCTATTGTCTGGTTAATTGTCTTTCTAGTTTTGCCGACCATTCAAGGATCGGAAGGGTAGAGAGCGGTCTGCGTAAAGGGACCACTATTTTGGTAATCAGAGGGATCCGTGACACCGGTGAGCGCATCCAGTCTAGACAATAACTCTCTTCTTCACTGTCCCTTTCGCTCTCTTCGGCAACTCGGGTCTGTTGAGACCGAGTAACAGGGGGCAAACGTGGAACAGGCGGATTCGGCAGAGGCGGTTCGTCCCTAACTGGCATTCTCACAGCCTCTCTCAAAGGTAACAAATGATTCCGGTGCCAGTTCTTGAGAGGCCCAGCCTTTCCATCCGGGCGAATCTGATACACTGGTAGACCTGGCAGTTGTTTGCAGACAATGTAAACCTGGGAACTCCACCTATCCGCCAACTTGTGTCTCGCAGCAGCACCCAAGTTCTTCAATAGGACCCTATCACCGGGTTGTAGATCTTGTATTCGGACCTTCAAGTCATAGTTCCTTTTATTTCTTTGCTCCCTGTTTCCCGAGGTCAACCGGGCCTGTTCAAATGCAGAAGCCAAATTCTTTCGAAGTCTATCCACGTAGTTTCTATGGGAAGCTACTGACGTCTGGTCTAGAGATAACCCAAATGCCAAATCAACCGGCAGTCGAGCCTCTCTTCCGAACATAAGACGGTACGGTGAGTATCCAGTTGCATCACTCTCCGTACTGTTATATGCATGCACCAGAGTAGCTATGTGTCGACTCCAACTCTGCTTCTCCACATTCGACAAGGTCCCCAGCATGTTTAGCAGTGTGCGATTAAACCTTTCAGGCTGAGCATCACCTTGAGGGTGATATGGTGTGGTTCGGGTCTTTTGGATTCCCAACAGCTCTAACAACTGCCCCACCAGTCTGCTTTCAAAGTCTCTACCCTGATCAGAGTGTATCCTCCTTGGTAGTCCGTAGTGAACAAAGAACTTTTCCATCAACACCTTGGCTACAGACGGAGCGCGTTGATCTTTCGTGGAAAAAGCTTGGGCGTAACGAGTGAAATGATCAGTCACTATTAGAATGTTCCCTTGCCCACTAGCATCTGGCTCTAAGCACAAGAAGTCAATGCACACCAAATCCATGGGTCCCTGGCTCTGCAGATGGCTCATTGGAGCAGTTCGGGTCGGTAGAGTCTTTCTCTGAATACACCTCAGACAGGAATGACAATAACTTTCCACTTCAGCCCTCATGCAAGGCCAATAGAACCTATCTCGCACCAGTTTAAAAGTTCTTTCTGCACCCAAATGTCCATGCTCATCATGTAGTGATCGCAGCACACTCTCCCTATGTTTAGTGGGGAGGAATAACTGTTGAATCTCTTCAGCGTTACCTGAGGGGCCCCTTCGGTAGACCACCCCATCCAGCATCTTTAACCGCTCCCATTCTTTGTAGACCAACCTGGCTCCACTCGGGGAGTTGGTTAACAAAATCTCTCGCTGGTTTGCAGTCAGGGCCTTTATGGTCAAGGCAATTAAAGGGTCTCTGGCCTGATCCGCTTTCAGGTCCTGTCTCGAAAAGGTAGGTAAACTTTCATCCCTTAACTGCGTAGGGTTACAGTAGAACTCAGGAACAGCCGCAGCCATAACTCCTATGGCCTCTGCTTCAATCCCTCCTTTGACCCGGCGCTCTGTTCCTTGACACAAAGCTTGCACCCCGTCGGGAGTCAACTGAGTCCATTCTGTAGTGTAGGGTCTTCTCGATAACGCATCAGCATCTCGATTATTCACCCCAGGGCGATACTTCAGGCTGAACCGAAACCCTGACAGAGCGGCCAACCACCGATGTCCCGTTGCGTCCAGTTTTGCGGTAGTAAGGATGTAGGTAAGAGGATTGTTATCCGTCTTGATCACGAACTCAGCTCCATACAGATAGTCTTTCAACTTGTCCACCACTGCCCACTTCAAGGCTAGGAACTCCGGCTTGTGAGTAGGATAGTTCTTCTCTGAAGGCGTAAGGCTCCGGCTCACGTACGCCACAGGCCTCAGCAATCCACCATACTCCTGATATAGGACTCCTCCCAGACCTTCTCGGCTGGCATCCACATGTAGTTCATACGGCTTGTGAGGGTCCGCATAGGCCAAAACAGGAGCTCGGGTTAGGCTCTCTTTCAGCTTTACGAAAGCTCCTTCACATTGACTAGTCCATTCACCTTGTATAGACTCTCGAGCTTTCCTTGGCCCCGGAGCTGACGGGTTTTTGTCAGAGACCTTGCAGCCTTCTTCTGTGGTTTCCTTCTGCAGGAGTTTGTTCAGTGGTTGAGCTATTTTCGCTAATCCTCCCACAAATCTTCGATAGTATGAACAGAATCCCAAGAAAGATCTAAGCTCAGTGACGTTTCGGGGTCTAGGCCAAGAAGCTACGGCCTCCAACTTCCGAGGGTCTGTTGAAACACCTTCTGCTGAGACCACATGTCCCAAATACGTAACAGACGGTAGACAGAATTGGCATTTCTCTAGAGACAGTTTCAGCCCCTCTTCATGGAGCCTCTTCAAGACCTTCTCCAAACGTTGCTCATGTTCTTCCAGAGTCTTCCCAAACACAATTATGTCATCCAGGTACACCAATACTTCGATTAGATTCATATCCCCGACTGTCTTCTCCATCAACCGTTGGAACGTGGCTGGAGCCCCCGTAAGGCCTTGAGGCATCCTGTTGAATTCAAAGAACCCCAGTGGACAGATGAACGCAGTTTTCTCCTTGTCTTCAGGATGCATCGGTATCTGGTGATACCCACTTCGCAGGTCTAGTACACTAAACCACTTTGCTCCAGACAAACACTGTAGGGCATCTTCTATCCGAGGAGTGGCATATTGATCGGGGATGGTTCTCCGGTTCAATGTACGGTAATCTATACATAGGCGGACAGAACCATTTTTCTTCCGGACCAACACTATAGGAGATGCGTATGGACTCCTGGACTCTTGAATCACCTTGGTTCTTTGCAATTCATTCAGTTGCTCTCGCAGATCATCCAAGTCTCCCAGCGGAACTCGCCTTGATCTTTCACGAAACGGCTTGTCTTCTTGTAACCGAATGCGGTGCTCAGTACTCTTAGCTAGGCCCACATCGAACTCATCTTTCGAGAACAATTCCTTCCACTTTAGGACTTGAGACTGAAGACGTTTCTTCCACTCAGGTGAAATGGGAGCGTCTTGGGGTAGAATCTTTCATCTGGAATCTCTTTACCCACTCCCCCTCCTGAATCGGTAGAGAGGGGTGTAGCAGACTCTACTTGCCCGATAGGCATTCGTGCTTTAAGGACTACTGGAGAATCCGTCACATTGCATACGCTGACCGAGACTCTTCCTCGTGTTCTCTTCAGAGCTTTGGTGGAGATTATCTCAGGAATTACTTCGACTCCCGTTTCACTCCCATGATCAAAATCGGTTCCCAGCACCACATAGGGGCCTGGTTGCGATCCATTCAACTTGACTGAAGCCCGGAAACTCGCTACTTCTCCTGCTTGCAGAACCTTCTCTGTTCCACCCAGTCTCCACAGTCTTCTCACCTCGGCAGGTGCCTTTCGTTCTTCGACCATCCTCTGATAGACCGGACGTAACATTGGGTGTACTCCTTGAGTTGAACCTTCTTCCAACACGATAGGCGTCAGGAGACGCCGCACTAGGTCAGTATTCGTCCCCACTATCAGGGAGCTTCTGTTCGCACCCGAGGGTCGAGGACACACAATAGCCAATGCATCACAACCCCCAGACTGCCCAATGACTTCAGATCCGATCTCCAACTTCACCTGCAGGTACCCGTCATAAGGGAGTTTCTCAGTGCCGATACCCCATATTTCCAAATCCTTCAATTCTTGCAAAGGAATGTGCTTTAAGTGTTTCTCATAGAAGTCTCTGTAGATCAATGTCACTTGAGCCCCTGAATCTAACAGGGCTTTGGTGTAGACTCCTTCCACTTGGATTGGCACAATAGGAGAAGGACCTATCAGTTGGTCGGGAAATTTTGTGGCGGTATCCGGACGCTTAGACCCAGTTTGCTGTACCCTGGCCTTTTTCTTGGCCCGTGCAGGTTTTTGGCGTGCATTGCCTCCCCATGACGTAGACCCGGATGCTAAGGGAGTGACTCTTTCAGTCCTGGCAGGCTCTACAGTTGGCTCGGCTTTGGGCCTTCTCGCCCTCTTAGTCTTTGCTTGGTTTCTGGAGCGGGGTTCAACCCTCGGGCACTCAGGTTGCTCCTTTACTGGTGCCCTCTGGCGTTTCCCGCCGGTGAGGTAGATAACAGTCCTTCCAGGGCTTCCAACAGTCCCTTGACTCTATCCTTCTCAGGCTTTCGGCCTTTGCACTGTGTGCGGAAATGGCCCATTTCTCCACACCCGAAACATCTCTTCTTAGAGAGCGGAGACGTAGTTGCTTGTTGAGATTTGGTTAAAGGATTTGGACCAGACGCCACAGCAACTCCCGTCGTCTGCATACCTGTGAGGAATTTCTGCATTTCTGCCTGCATCTCTGTCACCTTCATCAATACCCGGCACAGTTCCGCATGCGCTTGTTGCAATTCAACTTGAGCTTCCTGAACTTCTTGACGGTTTTGGACAATTCACCCCATTCAGGGAGTTCGACTCTTTGGCAGCCTTCTCTGTAGATTTAAAACCAACTAGATGTTCTTGTTCGTCCTCGTCAGATCCATAGGTATCTAGAGAGTCGCTTTCAGGTTGCAGACCGTCGTTATGTCTCACAGGTTGTGCATAAGCCCTTTCCCCCGCCTGAAATATTTCTCTTCTAGTAAAGCCTCTTCCTCTCGTACAACTCGGATCAGTTCCAGGTACTTTAACTCTTGGTTACCTGCTCTGCTTCTCAGCTGCATCATCACTGGATCTAGAGGTTGAGAGCCCCTCAGGATCTGTTTTATTCGGATCTTATCTACTTCGGCCGGTTCGGCCCCTTTCTTCAGGAGTATCTGGTGTAGAATCTTATCCAGGCGCCTCATGTACTCGGTCATCCTTTCACCTCTTCTCTGATAGGTGTGTTCGTACTGATACACCAATTCGGCCGCCTTTTCAGTTCGCCCAAAAACTTCTTCAAGAACGTTTAAATAATCCAAAGCAGTACAATCTTTTCTACTCAGTTTTAGGTTTCTCACCGCTTCTGACGCAGGTCCCTTTAAGCTCTCGGTGATCCTTTGCTTTTTCTGGGCCTCAGGGACATCCCACTCATCCAGAGCCTGCATCGCCTGTTCCACCCATTCTTCAAAGGTTTCTTCTCCCGCCGGAGTTGGTACGTTTCCTGTAAAATTTCTTAACCGTCGATAACCGAAGTTAGTGTGAGGAGGGCTTGTTTTCTGACATTTAGCCAGTAGATCTCCAATAGCCACGATAAATTCAGGCCCTATCATGGCCAACGGACTAGGCACGGAAACACTTTCGGATTCGCCACGTGGCGTACTTGGCTTAATTAGTTGGACTTCCACCTCTTCGGCCAGTTTCACGCTCGTGCCCTGAAAACATGGCGGAACACCCTTTCTCCATTCGAAAAGAACATACATGTGAGAAGTATCTGGGTTTTTTTCAATGTCCAGTATTAACCCCCGATGATCTGGTGCTAGCGTGGCCACGGCCTGGCGAATCTGATCTTCAGCCCAAGTGTCTGCTGGAATATCCATAACTATACAACATTCTGACTGGCTACTGTGCCCCACACCACTCGGCAACAGTGTCTGGATCCATATTTAACCCTTTAGATGCGGTTTTTCCAGAGACTGGATCCCGGAAACGAGCCCCCACGTGTAGCGCTCACTCCCGGAGGAGCCGCTGAAAATGAACCACGGGTCAGTCTCCCCGCACTAGGGAATAAATATACTCCAACACAGTTGTGAGTTTTTATCATTTATATAGTTTACTAAAATATTTGAGCAGATGTTGAAATACGGTATTCACAAGTATTATTACAGTATTTTCGTATCACGGTAAAACGCGTAGCGGAAAAGAAACGAAACACGAGGCTTCGTATTTCGGAAAATAAAATATTCGCAACCGAACATAAAAGCAATGCAATCTCCCGATAGTTCAGAAAAAGGGGACACGTAGCAAAACCCCAAACATACAATCCCTTCGTATTACGGCAAACGCGCAGCGGAAAAGAGAAAAAATATATTCGGAACGTATCTTTATCTTTTAACCCCTTGTTCCGATTCGTAAAGGAAATGAGTCCTGCACAAGTTAAGTCCCAAAATGTGAAAGGTGTATATGTGTGTGTGGTACCCGGTACTGTTCAATTGGCCAGCGAGTTTATTAAAGGAAGGTCTTCGACTAGTCAGTTGGGGCCCTATGGACTTTAAAGAGAAAACAGCAGAGCGTCCTTTAATCATAAAACAGCCTTGGAGGCCTCTCACCCATCCGACGATTTCTTTAAGCTCCACTGACCCAGGACGTCTCTCCACCCGATTTTGACTGGGATACTAGCGGCCGGATCCGTTGTCTGACTCCACACAGCTCACCGCCTGCTCTCCGTTCGATTCCTCCGGTCTGCAGCAATGTCTGGATTCCGGTGGATCTCCTTCTCTTCAGATTAGGTGATCCTCTCTGGACTAACAGGTCTCTCTTGGTCTCTGGCCTAGGCCCTCTCGATCTCTTCAATGCGTCTGTTCTCTTTTCTTCCCTGGCGCGCTCTGGAACTTTCTCCACGAGGCAGAGGATGTAAGTCTCCAGTTCCCACCCACTTCCTGTCTTCTTGCAAAGCATGCCGGGCATTGTAGTCCCAATGTCCAGTATCTCTGATCGCGATAGTCTCCATCTTGTGGCCAAAAATAGGTACTGCCACAGCAAGATTTTTAACACAGCGCTACATATGTTTGCTCACAATTTGTAACTAAACCCTCAGTTTTCATCCCCAAAACAGGTAATTTAAAATCTTTAGAGCTATATAAGTGGCTCGGTCCTCATTTTCCTACAGAGCACCACAATTATAGAATAACCTCCCAGACACCATCAAATCTTCCCCCAGTCATAAGTCACTCAAGAGCTCCTTACTAACATACCTCAATACAGAATGCACCTGTAAACATGTAACATAATGACTATTTCCTACATATTTATTTTCTGTTAATCTGTATATTTGTGTTGTTTTTTAATATCTTGCATTGTATTACTTTGTATTTCTGTAACTGTAACACTTCAATGTTCTTGAACCCAGGACATACTTGAAAACGAGAGAAATCTCAATGTATCCTTCCTGGTAAAATCCTTTATAAATAAATAAATAAATAAATAATATTAAAGTGGAGTGCAATGCATTTGGCATGTTCTAACTGCAGGCTTGATAGCTGACCTAGAATCCATGACGGTTGGCTTCAGAGCCGGATTGATAACTAGGCATGTGCCTACAGGTACTTGCCACAAGGGGGTGCCTTGTTCTGTAAAAAAGAAAAAAATACAATCATTTAGACCACTGTATCTCTGGAGCCCTAAGGGCTAGGAGGCACATAAGAGGTATCGTTGGAATGGCCAGATTATGGTCTTTCCAGTGATACCAAATATAACCAGGGTAGTTGTAAAAATAAAACAATATTTCTCTTTTTTTTCTTCTAATGCAGCACTATTATTCAGTTTACAATTATAAAGTGAACAGTGATGCTGCGATAACTCAGCTCATTTCCCATACTGCTAGCAAGTGTGGAGCTGATGATGCAACGCATTGTTTCATAGACAACCTAGACCGTGGCAATGTGGTGAGGAGAGAAAGGGGGACTTTGGAACCTGCATCTCTAAATTGTACACAGCACAAGGTTAAGTGTGGTGTTATTGGAAAGGTCAGAGTCTGGTCTTTGCAATGATACCAAACATGATCATGTAATGTGTAAAAGTAAATTTAAAAAAGGCAATATATGCTTTAACATATAAAACAAACTACCACTGCACTAACTGAATTAAGGCAACAGATTCAGCCCCTTCTTTTGATTCGAGTGCAGAGAAAAAGTGGTTCAGTTTTTAAATTTTTTTAGTTTGCCCAAAACAAAAATTTAAAAAGTAATTTTGGCAGGTTTCTTTTTTTTCTGTTGGGGGGGGGGGTGCTCCCTATTTCTGTGCCTAGAGGGTCCTGAGGAGCAAATCCGGCCCTGGTTGGCTTAGTAGTGCTCAGTTTTGTTCCTAAAAATCCATATTTGTAATGCACAGACAGTGAAAATGAATAGTGTCATTTCCAGGCTACTTTTTGTCTCACTGTATGCTTGATACTAATCACCTATTACTGACATATTTGAAACCTGTCTTTAATAAATGTTATTTTCAAAATAAAAAAAAAAAAAAATTACTCAAAAGACAAGAATCCCTGGAGGCGAATATGATGTATCTTTTTATAATTTTAAAAAACAATGAGAATTCCTTTTCTTGCAATCACGAAAGTAATCGCTGTAGACATCACTGAAAATAAATAATGGGCTCTATTAAATTCATCGCGCAAAAGCGCACGAGCAGCGCTATTTTTTTGCGCGAATCGTTAAACATCATCCGTCAGAAAATAACGTGCGTAAAAAAGACGCGCATTAACATTGCACGCAGAAATCGGTGTGAGGACTGTTTTTTAATGCGATTCAGCCAATCAGAATTAAGAACCACAATTGTCTCCCGTTCAGTTTTTGCGCCTGTCAAAATCAATTTGAGTATATATGCTGCAACAATAATAAAAACACGCACAACTTCTCCATTTAGGCTAGGGTCAGACGAACGCATTTTTTGCGTTGTCCGTGAAAAAGTGCGTTCGAACGAATGGACGTATTTTTTCACGAAATACTCGATAGCGGTCATACGATGCGCATGTTCGTCCGTGATTTTGTACGGATCATCAATAAAACCCTTTTTGCGTCTGGACGTTATGTTGGCCGGACGTGTGCAGCGTCTGACGTCTCCCAATCACGCAAACACGCCGCTATGCGGCCGCAGCGCACTCTGTACGTCAGTAGTAGCGGTTTGACGTTCTCGAAAAAATGCGTTCGTTTGCCACTTGCGTTGCCCGGACGAACTTTCGTGCGGCCGTTCGTCGTATGTTCCCCGGCATTGGACGTCATTTGCTGCTAGCACGGCCGTGATTTCGTGCGGCTAAACGCACGTTAAAACTGCGCTCGTCTGACCTTAGCCTTAATTGTTTGGGTATGAGTAGAATGTGTAACTATACTTTGCTGTATTTTTTTTTCGGGTTGGTGTATTTGGTTTTGGCCAGAATGTTCCGATTTGCAGTTACCACCAGCTTTTCAAAGACGTTAAAATAATGCGCGCAAACGTTGTCCGTTAAAATTTGCTCATAGATTGTAATACCATCCGCGTACCTGCGCACAAATGCATTTGCGCTCACAATGTTAAGTATAGGACGCGCAACGTACATTACACTCGCAAAGGGTTCGTGCAGGTTTACCAGCGGTAGACGTTAACGTGCATTTTTGCGCGCACATTGTAATACAGCGTTCTGCGCAAAGGGTTTTTCTCCTTGCGTTAATGTGTTTTTGCGCACGCGTTAACGTTTGCGCGAAGTATTTAATAGAGCCCAATATGCTTTCAATTAATAATAAGTGATAAGTGGGTGCACGTCTAATGATATGGGCTGCGTGCACCATGTACACATTTGAGATTTACTTACAGTTTGCATTCCTATTTATGTGTTAGGGAATATGACAATATGTAGAGATTAATAATACATATAAATTTTAATTAAAGAACAGCTAAAACCTAATAGTTGTTTAACATATGAAGTACTCAGGTGCCACCTTCTGTATGCCTTTCATATTACATGCTGCATGACTATTCCAAAACTGATTAGAAATGTGAGACAGTGGAGGTCTACAAGCTAAAAACCTCCTGAGGCCTAATATACTGAATAGGATCTGTGTATATAAAACCAAAAAACTTTATTAGAACAAAAATTGAAGGACAATTGTCATAAAAACAATCAATGCTGAGGACTGAATGCTGTCTGCTGTATTAGCCGTCTGCTAGAGCTCTAAAAATATTATCGTATGTCAATATCACAATGCTGGAGGATACAGGCAAGTACCATCAATAAAAAGGACATCAGAGATATGAATCAATGCTTTGCATACCTATCCCTGTCCCAGCTAGCGGCAATAAAGTCTCATATACCCCCTATTGTAAACAGAGGAATGATTCCAGATTTCAGCTTGAAAGCACCTGAGTCAAGTATATACTCCCTGGTCTCCTTGTATTGGGACCTAGTGTATGCAATAGTACTTCTAATTTCCCAGGTGTAAATGAAACCTGTGTATGTTGGTCTCCTTGGTGTGGAACCTTATGCAAAAATAGTAAGAAATAACCAGGGCATCACAGTGCCTACAATACCGTACAATGCAGTCTCCTTGTATTGGGACCTTGTGTACAACAAAACAAGCAGACTAGTGGTCTCGTAGTGGTAAAAAACCCAATTAGATGCACATCATAATGCAAGCCCTCAATAGGCATGAGATCTACAGTTGTGTTCAAAATTATTCAACCCCCACTGAAATTGAGTGTTTTGGCCAGTTTGACATTGATTTTGATCATTCAGTCATCTTGCTTACAATTAAATCAAAGAGGCACGTGTAGGTCAGACAAATATAACATAACATTTATAATGAAATAACCACAAATGTCTTTTCTGTGCTCACATCATTATCAGTTTTATTCAACCCCCAAGTGACATTCAATCTTAGTACTTAGTACAACATCCGTTTACAGTTATAACAGCTTTTAAACGTGAAGCATAGCTTGACACAAGTGTCTTGCAGCGATCTACGGGTATCTTCGCCCATTCGTCATGGGCAAAAGCCTCCAGTTCAGTCACATTCTTAGGCTTGCGCACTGCAACTGCTTTCTTTAAGTCCCACCAGATGTTCTCAATCGGATTTAAGTCAGGTGACTGCGATGGCCACTCCAAAATGTTCCAGCCTTTAATCTGCAACCATGCACTAGTGGACTTGGAGGTATGCTTGGGATCATTGTCCTGTTGAAAGGTCCAAAGTCTCCCAAGCCTCAGGTTTGTGACGGACTGCATCACATTGTCATCCAATATCTCCTGGTACTGAAGAGAATTCATGGTACCTTGCACACGCTGAAGCTTCCCTGTACCTGCAGAAGCAAAACAGCCCCAAAGCATGATTGACCCCCCGCCATGCTTTACAGTAGGCAAGGTGTTCTTTTCTTCATAGGCCTTGTTCTTCCTCCTCCAAACATAGCGTTGATCCATGGGCCCAAACAGTTCTAAATTTGTTTCATCAGTCCACAGAACACTATCCCAAAACTTCTGTGGTTTGTCCACATGACTTTTGGCATACTGCAGTCGACTCTTCTTATTCTTTGGAGACAGCAAGGGGGTGCGCCTGGGAGTTCTGGCATGGAGGCCTTCATTACACAGTGTGCGCCGTATTGTCTGAGCTGAAACTTCAGTACCAACATCTGACAAATCTTTTCTCAGTTCCTCAGCAGTCACACGGGGACTTTTCTCCACTCTACGCTTCAGGTAGCACACAGCAGTCGAAGTCAGCATCTTCTTTCTGCCACGACCAGGTAGCGTTTCAACAGTGCCCTTTGCCTTGAATTTGCGAATGATGCTTCCTATGGTCTCTCTTGGTATGTTTAACATCTTTGCAATCTTCTTATAGCCATTGCCCTTCCTGTGAAGAGTAATCACCTCTTCTCTTGTCTTCCTGGACCATTCTCTTGACTTCACCATGTTTGTAACCACACCAGTAAATGTCTAGAAGGAGCTGAGTATCACAGTCATTTTAAAGCTGCCTAATTGGTGCTTATTATGCTTTATTGCTGCTCCGTGACATCCACAGGTGTTTTCAATACCTGATTGAAAACACTTGAATGAACCTCTGTTCTTCAGAGTGGTAGTCTTTAAGGGGTTGAATAATTGTGTCAATGAAGAATTCACAAAAGAAACATTTACTACTGTATTACAAAACCAATTGATGTCATTTTAGTTGCATATGGTTCTTTAAAAAGTCCTTGTAGGATTTCATTCTGAATACAATTACAAATGTACACTAAATTTCCTAAAACCCTTTACAGCATTGGAGGTTGAATAATTTTGAACACAACTGTATGTCTACCTGATGTCATAACCAGTTGTGAACAATTTAAGGCAGTCTGAGCTCAAAATTTGCAGCAGTCCTAGTATTGCTTTAAAAAGCACTCAATGAGCGATGGTGCGATCATCCGATATCGTCTGAAGTGTCCAACCATTCCTACAACATGAAGGTGAATCAGCCCTCTTCCACTGCATCCGACCACCATCGGGTGATTTCAGACGATTTTATTCGACTACAACAGATTAGCGATCCTTTCGATTTTCATGGAATTTGGTCAGATGAAATTGGACGATCTGATACAATTTACATGAAAAAGATGAATTGTATAGTTAAACCGCAGTGCCGCGGCAGGAAAATTGCCCCATAGAGAAGTGATTCAGTGCGAAGCCTATAGGATTCAATGTAAAAATATTTTCGTTTATATTCTTTTTTTATTCAACCGTTTATTTTTTTAATAAAGCCTTTTTATTTAATGGATTTTTAGGCAAAATTTGGGGTTCTGATTTTTTTTTAGAAAAAACACAAGCCTTTTTATCTCTCAAATGCGTCCATTTCATTTTCTCTGCAAGCCGGCTGCATTCAGCGTTGCTGTCCCTGGTGCTGAAACCTATTTCAGCACCAGGGACAGAGGGTTAATTGCAGCCTTCAGTGAGGATTTTTTTCCCCTCCTGCATCGACTGCACTCGAAGGGACAGTTTTTTTTCTCCCCGCAGTGGGGTTTTTAGTTTTTTTTTGGCCAGCCTGTCCATTGACCGATCCGGGTTGCCCGATTACGGTGCCAGTGGACGGCCAGCCTAAAACTCTGAACTGTTTTAATTTTAGATGATCAAGCTATAGTTCTAGATACTGCTCCACCCCAAAATCCAGTAACATCCAGCGATAAATAAATAAATAAATCTGGCACTTTTCAATATTAATGATGGATTTTATTCCTCAGCATAAGAATAACGACGTTTCGACCCTGACGGGTCTTTGTCAAGTCTCTTGACAAAGACCCGTCAGGGTCAAAACGTCGTTTTTCTTATGCTGAGGAATAAAATTCATCATTAATATTGAAGAGTACCGGACTTATTTATCATTTCATTTTAGATGACGCAGAATGTAATTACACACTGCGTCACTTCTTACGCACTTGCTCCTGACAGGGGAAATCAAAAGGTGGGTAATTGCTTCTAGACTGTAAGCTCATGTAAGTAGGGCCATTTCCACTTCATTCTCTGGCTCTTTAGTTTGTTTGTAAATGATGATAACAATAATACTAATTGGAGCAGCATTGGCCACTTTATCAGTGATCTTCTTTGTGTTTTATTTTATGCGTTTTCAAATATGTGTGAGTGTTTGTCCCAAATGGTATTGCTATAATATAAAAAAAGTTTCAACAACATTGCTACTTTGCTTATCTTAATGTTTAGTTATTCCACCTGGCTGATTAACATACTCAGGGTTATTCAAAGAGTGTTGATCTGGCCCTGAAATGTAACCAGACATTGAAATTCAGCGAACGGGGCCATTCGGCTATTCAGAGAGCAGGAAATTCGTCAAATTGTGACGAATTGCCTGCACTAAGGTGCCTGTTCAGGGCAGTGAAATCCCCATAGAGAATCAATGCTTTGTCTATTCAGAGAACACAAAACAGCTGAGAAAAGTTGCTGAAATGCCCTGCTGTTCGGTGGTTTAATTCGACAGGTTTATTCAGGAGAATCCTATAGGCTTCAATGTTAAAAATATTCCTGTTTTAATTCAATATCTAATAAACTGTTTATTATTATTCTCTGCAGTAAAAAGTCTCTTTATTTATAGATTTTTTAGGGTCTTTTAGGATTTTTTTTCATTTTTTTCTCATTTTTCTGTAACAGACCTTTTTTATTATCATTCATTGGATCTTATATGTAAATTCCAGACATTTTCATTCAGTAGTTTTTTTGCAAACTGCGTTTCAAACTTCAAACTTTCAAGTGTACTGTTTTTTTTTTATTCACCTCGTTCGTCTGCATGTCAGCTTTTTCCAGAGGCTGCTCTGCGCTGTGATCGGCAGCTAGTCGGGTTTGTCAGGTGTAGTTAATCCAGCTGTTTCTGCAGGTTTCGGTGTGCGTTCGCCAGGTTTTGCGGTGAGTGTTCCGTGGGTTTGCGGCGAGCTTTCCCTGCACTACGGGGGGCCCTGCGGTGCTTGCTGAATACACCGCAGGGTCGGCGAACTAGGATCGCCAATTCGCCCCGAAGTGCGGGGAACAAAAAGTTACCGAACATGCGGTGACTTTTCGAATCTCTTTGAATAACCCTGACTATCAAGGTGCCAAACATGTCTATGGACTGATTCATTATCCAATCAAATGTAACACTGTAGACTTACATAGGAAATATGTACAAATAATATACATATTTATTAATCGGTCACGTGTCACACTGTCAAATACATTTTATCAGACTGGCAGAGATCTGGGTGTCTACTTCATGTGTGAAGATGTTGCAGTGCATATCGAAAACAGCATAATGTTTAACTTATATGACATTTTAAAAGGGAGTCTTCCACACTAATATTTAATATTTGTGTCCAAAGCCTCCAGTTATTTTTATCACGACAGAAACAAAATAAAAATAAAATAATTGGTATAAAAGGAATTAAAAGAAACAATTCACCAGGTCATATGGATGTAAAAGCCCTATCATGATAGGACATGTAATTGTATCCACCAGAATAATTCTTGAAGGATATTGAGCCACATTCACAACTTTTATGGATTCCGTTTTGAATAATGACAAAGTGTTGTATTGATCCCACTGGTTGCCTCTCCTTTTCACTTGCATGCTTTAGAATTTTCTTTCACCTTCATCCCATAGTGGGATTTACAGGCTGGAGTTTTTTTTCTCCAAGAATGCGTTTAATTATTTGACTAATCTAATATTTTGAGCTTCACTGCCCTATACCTTTTTTTTTGGCATTAAGTATCTATTTTTTTTTTTGCTCTTTGTTACAATTTTACTAGGCTTGTGCACCGATTTTTTTTTTCGGTTCGATTTGTTCGGATGTTTAAACTTTTCGATTCGGCTTATTTCGACCGATTTCTGTTTCGATTCGGTTCGGATCGTTTTTCGTGTACATTTGTTTTTCGGAATATCGACCATTTTTCGTATTTTCGTGTCACTTTGCGCGTTTTTTGTATCGACTTTTCGGGAAATTTCGGAAACTTTCGTTTTTTCGGAACGTCTGTTCTCCTCATTTCAAAGTGTCTACGATAATTCTGGTGATTCTATCGTTTTTTTTAATTAAATAAAGATCCTTTTTTTCTTATGAATAATTGAATATACATTTCACAGCTTTATTTAATCATATTAAAATGGTATGAAAGCCAAGGAATAAAAAAAATGAACAAAACGATTTAAAAAACGCTAAACTGACCCGAATGCCACAAGAAACAAGTGATACGCATTTACAAATACAAAATTTACAGAATCAGTGATATAACCGATAATAGTTAAATATACGATTTCCAGAATTACCGAAATGGAACCGAAATCACGAATGGAACCGAAATCATGAATAGAGCAAAAATAAATTTCGATTTGACACATTTCAAGTCCATTCGAAAATTCCGAAAATTTTTCGTTTCGGCTTGGAAAACTTTTCGGATCTATCGGTTTTCGGGTCTGATCCGATTCGGAAATTCGGCCGAATCCGAAGACACGAATCGGGAAATTTCGTGAAAATTCTGAAATTCTGAAACCCGAAACGCACATCCCTAATTTTTACGAAAAATGTGCTCAAAGGAAAATTCCTTTCAAATTGTAGAAAGCACTATAGTGTCTAAAAGCTTTGCATTTATTCAGCTTTCACACATCCATTAGATGGGATACCTTAGCAGAACATCCTTTTTGCATTTATTGTAAAATAGTGTTTGTTTTATCAGAGTAAAATGGTTAGCTTTATTTCAGAAATATTGAAAGTTAAAAAAACAGCATAGTAGGGGAATAAACATATGTATAAAGTGGCCATTATAGCATTGTGTTTGAATATATTTATCAAATAGCAGTCCTTAATTCAGGAAACCACTAGAGGTCACTGTGGTTCACTAAATACTACTTTATTGCATCCTCAATCATTCATTACATGGACAGTATTACATCAATAAATAAAAGGGTTACTATAAACAGTATTAGTTATATACTACTTAATTAAAAACTGTTATACACCTTTTAAAAAGACTGAATAGAAGCTTCTCTTCATAAGGACAGCGGTGCGAGGAAATATTTTCTCACCTATGCCCCCCTGATACGCCACCTCTCCAATTACAGGACCAGTGATATAGAAAGGGTAGTAGATACATGGAATAGCCTCCAAATGGGGGCAGTATCAACTACCCTTTCCATATCACTGTTACTGCCCCCACTGGGAGGTTATTCCATGTATCTACTACCCTTTCTATATCACTGTTACTGCCCCCACTGGGAGGCTATTCCATGTATCTACTACCCTTTCTATATCACTGTTACTGCCCCCACTGAGAGGTTATTCCATGTATCTACTACCCTTTCTATATCACTGTTACTGCCCCCACTGGGAGGTTATTCATGTATCTACTACCCTTTCTATATCACTGTTACTGCCCCACTGGGAGGCTATTCCATGTATCTACTACCCTTTCTATATCACTGTTACTGCCCCCACTGGGAGGTTATTCCATGTATCTACTACCCTTCTATATCACTGTTACTGCCCCCACTGGGAGGTTATTCCATGTATCTACTACCCTTTCTATATCACTGTTACTGCCCCCACTGGGAGGCTATTCCATGTATCTACTACCTTTCTATATCACTGTTACTGCCCCCACTGGAGGTTATTCCATGTATCTACTACCCTTTCTATATCACTGTTACTGCCCCCACTGGGAGGTTATTCCATGTATCTACTACCTTTCTATATCACTGTTACTGCCCCCACTGAGAGGTTATTCCATGTATCTACTACCCTTTCTATATCACTGTTACTGCCCCCACTGGGAGGTTATTCCATGTATCTACTACCCTTTCTATATCACTGTTACTGCCCCACTGGGAGGCTATTCCATGTATCTACTACCCTTTCTATATCACTGTTACTGCCCCCACTGGGAGGTTATTCCATGTATCTACTACCCTTTCTATATCACTGTTACTGCCCCCACTGGGAGGTTATTCCATGTATCTACTACCCTTTCTATATCACTGTTACTGCCCCACTGGGAGGTTATTCCATGTATCTACTACCCTTTCTATATCACTGTTACTGCCCCCACTGAGAGGTTATTCCATGTATCTACTACCCTTTCTATATCACTGTTACTGCCCCCACTGGGAGGTTATTCCATGTATCTACTACCCTTTCTATATCACTGTTACTGCCCCACTGGGAGGCTATTCCATGTATCTACTACCCTTTCTATATCACTGTTACTGCCCCCACTGGAGGCTATTCCATGTATCTACTACCCTTCTATATCACTGTTACTGCCCCACTGGGAGGCTATTCCATGTATCTACTACCCTTTCTATATCACTGTTACTGCCCCCACTGGGAGGTTATTCCATGTATCTACTACCCTTTCTATATCACTGTTTACCCCCACTGAGAGGTTATTCCATGTATTACTACCCTTTCTATATCACTGTTACATGGAATAGCCTCCCAGTGGGGGCAGTAACAGTGATATAGAAAGGGTAGTAGATACATGGAATAGACTCCCAGTGGGGGCAGTAACAGTGATATAGAAAGGGTAGTAGATACATGGAATAGACTCCCAGTGGGGGCAGTAACAGTGATATAGAAAGGGTAGTAGATACATGGAATAGACTCCCAGTGGGGGCATGCAGGGGAGGAAAACACTGCTGGGAGAATCTTACCTGAGGCTGCGTTCACACTGAGCGACATGAAAATTGCGCGATTTTGTGCACGATTTTCATATACGCGACATCGAGCGATAATATCACTCAATATCGCCTTTATGAGCGATATCGCGCGACACCACTGTATGTCTCTCAATGCAAATCGCAGCGAATTGCGGGAAAAAAGGGTCATGTACCAGTGAGGATCTAGCCTCCCTTCCACATGGCATGGAAACAGGAAGACATGCAGGAGGATGGGGAGGAGCAGCCGGAAGGTGTCCGATGCGCCTCTCCAATATTCCTCCTGCACATTTTCCATCATGGACCGTGGGGACCGCTTGAGCACGAGGCCGGGTGCACCGCACCCATCGCACTTGTGGAGAGCCAGCCATGGTGATACCCATGGATAAAGCGCTATTCCCTGTAGATCTTGAAGCAAGGGAGATCCCTTTGAAGAAGGTGCCGAGGCAGGGACCAGCTGGTCCGTCGCAGTTTTTATTTCCATTTTCTGAACCTGGGATTCTTGAGGACTCAAAGGTGAACTCAGACTTAAAGTGAACCTGCAGTTTCCCTGTGATGTCCCATCAAGAGAAGGATCTTGCGTTGAGCATAAAGATCAATGTGCTATCTCTTGAGATATTGCAAAACGATACTTTGTTTTACACACAACAGGTATCACGCACACGTTTTGCCTTCTTTGGTCATATTTTGGTGCATATGTGTGTTCTTCCAACAGGGTTGCATCATTCTACCCGTGCAGATATTGAAATAGTACAAGCACACTCTCCGTCTCATAGTAACATCTAAGTAGCACTTAAGCAATGCAGTGGTTTGCCTACAATCCCTAGAGAGGGCTGAGGTAAGAGCTTGATTTACTCTTAGCTATTCGGCTGAAGCCCTGGGATCTGTACTCATATGATCAAGGGAGTAACAAGATCTTTCTTGGCCCTCTTCAATCACCAAGTCCCAGCACACTTACCATTAGGGATGAGCCGAACACCCCCCGAGTTCGGTTCGGATCCGAACCCGAACTTTCTAAATGTTCGAATCCGAATCCGAACCCGAACTCGAACTCAATACAAGTCAATGGGGCTGAAAATTCGGTTTTTAGAGTGCCCTCCAAGAGGGCATATATGCTAGATATTTGCCATAAAAGGTGTATGGGGGTCCGGGTAGTGCCCTGGGAAACAGGCAACAAGGACAAAAAGTTAAAAAAAAAACATTTTTAACCCTTTCGCTGCTGAGCCTTTTCACACCTCTGTGCTGAGCTCATTTTTACCGTTTTCGCTCATCATGTTTAAACGAGTTTTGAAGCCTTATTTTAATATATGACCCAGACATAATATATATCGTTCTTTCCGGCAGACTGTGCAGATTCATAATATGTCATTATTATATGTATACGTTATGTCATGTCTGTATATTATAACAAAAAATGCAATAAAATTTGAATTTTCAATAATTTAGAATGTGTAAAGTGTTTTTTTTTCACATTTTAACATGCGAGTGTTTGCGGTTATATTTCCTATGGGGTGCGCTTGTTAAAAAAATTAGAAATGAGGAATCATTACTTTTTTAATGGGGAAAATTACGTGTTTAGCAAACGCCCCCCATAGAAAAAATAGTTAGTGCAGCATCATTGTTCACATTATAATTGAAATGGGAACAATATTGTTGCACTAATAAAACGAAAAAAACAAAACATTTTCTTAATTTTATTTTTAATTTTTTAATTTTATTTTTTTAATTTTATTTTTAATTTTTTTTTTACATTTTACATGGTCATGTTTGGTATAATTGGAAAGGCCGTTCCAATGATAGCAAACATTAACCCCTAGCTGTCACGGATCGGGAGATAGGGGGTTCATTGGAACCCCCTATCTCCACTATAGGTGGCAGCAAGGGGTTAATTTCAAAACTGGCGCCATTGCGCTCTGCGCGATGACGCCAGTCATTAGGGGGATATCCCGGAAGCTTGGCCGACATCCAAGATGTCGGCCAGCTCCGGGAGGGGACCACGATACGGCGCATGTTAGCGCCATATCGCAATCCAGCCCCCTAGGGGTTAAAGACAGCCACCGCTTGGAAGGGCAGGCTGTGCCCTTCCAGGCGGTGCCTGCCTTTAATCGCTGGCCCGCGGGAAAGGGGAGGGGGAGAGGTCCAAAGGACCTCCGACCCCTCCCCTTCAGGCACCTTCCCTGCAATGGCGGGGGGGTGCCTGAAATAGACGCCATCGCGCATGCGCGATGATGCCTATCGTGCCCGCCGGGGTCCCAGAGGCTGGGCTGACATCGATGATGTCAACCCGCACCGGGGGGGGCCGCGCGATCAGCCGGAATACCGGCCGATCGCGGCTCCAAAGGGAGGACGAGCTCAGCGCGTCCTCCGCAGCGAAGTCACAATGCGGGTGGACGCAGCATTGAAAGGGTTAAAGGGACAGTGAGTTTTCCATGAAATAAGGGTTAAAAATAAAAACGAAAAATTCCTTCAAATATCGTGCCTAGGAGGTCCCCATAACCTGCCCATGAAGTGGCGGATTTCTAGGATGTATAGAAACACTTAAAAACAAAAAAATGATGTTTCAAATTACGGTAAATGCTTTTCCTTTAATCTATCCATAAACAACTGCTTGGGGCGGCAGTCTGTATGAAAAGAGGAGACATTTTCGGACACGCAGAAAATTTTTTGTGATTTTTTGGGCTAAATTATTGTGAAACTTATGCAGGCTTTGGATGAAAGTCACAATAGGTGCTTTAAGGCTGGGGTCAGACTAGCACACTTTTAATGTGCGTTTAAGCGCACTTAATCACGGCCGCACTAGCAGCAAATGACACGCAATGACGGCCAATATACGAAGTACGGCCGCACGAATGTCCGGCCGCGCAACTCAAGTGGAAAATGAATGCATTTTTTTGAGAACGCTGAACCGCTAGTTCTGACATACCGAGTGCACTGCGTCCGCATAGCGGCGTGTGTGCGTGATTAGGAGACGTCAGACGCTGCTCATGTCCGGCCAACATAACGTCCAGACAACCAAAGTTTCCTGGTTTGGATCCGTAAAAAATCACGAACAAAAATGCACATCGTATGACCGTTTAAGCGCTTTCCGTGAAAAAACACCTCAATGCGTTCGGACGCACTTGTTGACGTTCGTTGCGAAAAATGCGTTAGTTTGACCCTAGCCTAAAATTGGGCCTTTAGCGTTGGCAACAGTGCCGTCACACAGTCTCACCCCTCTGAGGATATGAATCTGATGCAGGCGTCAGTGGCAGTGCAGCCAAATATTGTGCTTTTGGTGCCAGGCCAGCAAGTGTCATCATACAGTAACCCCTCTGTGGTATTGTGGAAGAGTGCAGGGGTGGACCATGCGGTCAGGGCCGGTGCTAGACTATTTTGCGCCCTAGGCAAGACCAGCTACTTGCACCCCCCAAAAAAAAAAAAACGACACAACATGAAACTGCTAAATTTCTTTTTACTTAAGAATAAAGTTTGAAAAGCACCAATAGTAAAGGTAAAATAAATATAAATAAACTGTATTAAACCATTTTAAAATAACTCTATTAAACAAATTAAAATTAACTGTATTGAACAAATATAAATTAACGAAAAAAAATAAGAGTTGTCTCGTAAGGTTCAATTTCAGACATATCAAAATTTCACTTTGCGTGCCTTATCCTTTGCAAATTTTCATCATGTGTATATAAATATATTGAAGAAATACAAATATATATATATATATTGCCCAGGCCAGCTCACATCATGTGTATATGTATTGCCCAGGCCAATCCCCTGGTGGAGATAGGGGGTTCATTTGAACTCCGATATCTCCAGGCATCTAGTGGGTCATGGAGGGTGTCAATCGAAAGGCCTGAGCATGGCCTTTCGAATAATACCCAACATGACCAGGTATAAAGTAAAAAAAAGAAAAAAGAAAATAAAACATGAATTTTTTTGTGTGTTATTTTTATTAATGCAGCAATATTGTTCACATTGCAATTATAATGTGAACGATGATGCACTAATGATTTTTTTCTTTGGGGTGTGTTTGCTATAAATCACGTAATTCCCCCCACAAAATGTAACAAGTCCCCATTTCTAATTTTTGTACAAGCGCACCCCATAGAAAACATAACCGCAAACGCTTATGTGCTAAAATGTGAAAAAAAACAACACTTTACACACTGCAGATGATTAAAAATTCAATTTTTATTGCATTTTTTTCATAATATACAGCCAGGACAATACGTATACATATAAAAATGATATATTATGAATCTGCGGAGTCTGCCGGAAAGAACGATATCTAACATGTCGGTCATTTAACAAAATGTGGCTTCAAAATCACGTTTAAACATGATGAGCGAAAGCGGGAAAAATGAGCTGAGCACACAGCGGTGAAATACAGCATATTAGAAGTTTTAGGAGGGAAATTAACACTTCTCAAATCTCAATCAGAAGCAGACAGACACCACCCCACCCCCTCAGTATAGTCTACAATGTATCAAATTGATTAGACCAGACTAAAAACACCTGTTTTGACGTTTGAAAAACACAGGTCATTTAGAGTTGAGAATCTTTGCACGTACACATTAGTTTTTAATTCAATATCTAATAAACCGTTGCTTATAATATTCTGCAGTAAAGAGTCTCTTTATTCCTCGATTTTAGTATTTTCTATACTTTTCTCAAAATTTCGTTTTTTTTCGAACTCGAACCGAACACACCCAAAAAGTTTGAAGTTCACGAACTTTCGAACAACCAAAGTTCGGGACGAACTCCGAACCGTCCGAACCGAACAGCTCATCCCTACTTACCATACGTTTACACACGGCATACATTTGCATGCACATAGAGCATAGTTTTGCACACATATACACAACATATATTTACACAGTCACATATAGCAGTGTTTCTCAAGTGGTGGGTCGCGACCCAAAAGTGGGTCGCGACCAGGGGTGGACTGGGTCACAGGCAAGTGCCCCAGGGCTCTCTAATGCCTGGGACCCACTGATGCATCTTACCTGCGGCAGCGTTTCCCAGGCGGGGTGGCTACCTTTGAATGTTCCCAGGCACCACCTGGGACCCGCTGCATCAGGTAAGATACTCTGAAATGGCAAGGTGGGGGGGTGAATCTGTAATGGAAAGGTGTGGGGGGGGGGGACTCAGTGACTGGTGGCACACTCTCTACTCTCAACACCAAGAGCCACTGTGCACAATGCACATCTCAGTGAAGCAAAGTATATTTATATAGGTCAGCCTGCCATGGAGGCATTTTTTGAATGGCTTGGACCACTGGTGCTTTCCCATTGGTCCAAGCTATTCCATTGCTCTTCGGTGTCTCTCTGAGGCACTGAAGAGCATAGGTTCAGGAAGAAGGCAGTGCCAGATGCGCGCTGCAGACTTCTCAATCTCTTGGTCAGCTTGAGTTTACGCAATTAGAGTAGCTTTCCGCTACGCAAATTCCATAGGTTCAGGGGGGGCAGGCTGCTGCGAAAATATAATGTGCGCAGCGGCAGAGACAGATGGCAGGGGAGCGCGGAGCAGATGAGTTTAAGTTATTTATAATATTTTATTATTCGATCAGTAGTGATTTAAATTAGAGTTGCTTTGTCTGCCATCACCCCAGACTTTGAGACACTTAAGAGCAAGAAGCATCCCCAGTTTTCCCTTAAGTTCTAATTAATTTCATATGTTTCAATTACAGTTTATTTTATTGGGTTTTTGCCTTAACAGCACTTTCATTTTCACTAGTGCGGTGATTACGGCACTCTCCATTTTGGAAAGAATCCCTGTTTGTTTACAAAAAAATTAAAAAGTGCATACATTGTAGAATGTTGCACATGTTGTTTTGTGGAATAAATTATAATGTTTCAGAAATTCAATTATTTTTGGGTCGCAACTTTATGACTAAGGACAATTGTGGGTCATGCTGGTCCACAGCTTGAGAACCACTCACATAGAGCATTCACTCTTACCATACGTTTACAAGCAGAGCATACGTTTGCACAGTCACACACAACAGTTAGAAAATACAGGACAAGTGCTCCATTCTGGTGCTGCCAGAAAGCAGAATATTCTCGTATCTGCCATCACACATGCAAATACGACTGTAACGATTCAGTGTTCTTGAACCCAGGAAATACTTGTAAATCTCAATGTATCCTTCCTGGTAAAATACTTTAGAAATAAATAAATACATAATGCTCAGCCTGAACAGAAATTCCAGGAGAGAGGAAGGGTGTGAAATAATAAAATAAGACACGATGTGGTAAACATATAGGGCTCTATTACGCTCTTCGCGTTAAAACACGGGTGCAAGGGAGGAAAAACTGCACCCGCAGTTTTCCCCCTTGCACCTGCGTTTTAACGCTGGATTACATTGCAGGCGCAAAAAATGCTGCCTGCATTGTTTCCAAGCGTAAAAATCAGAAATGCTCACGGCAGCGCTGAGTGCAGCCGCGAGCATCCACTCGCTGGAGTCCATAGGACTCCATTGAGCTCCTCCACGCCGATCACATGACCAGCCGGATCTCGCCTCGCGAGATCCAGCCGGTCGGCATAGTGATACGCAGGGAGAGACTGGGGGGACTTTTTCCCCCAGTCTTTCCCAGCTCCTGCCGGCCGGAGGAGGCGGTTGGAGCCGCGGGACAGGAAGTGAGTATAGGATTGTTTTTTTATTTTTTAAGCCTTGTGTTAACGGATTCTGCATTACCACCAAGTCCTGGCTCTGGTTAACTTT
Organism: Leptobrachium leishanense; assembly: GCA_009667805.1. Classification (NCBI taxonomy): domain Eukaryota; kingdom Metazoa; phylum Chordata; class Amphibia; order Anura; family Megophryidae; genus Leptobrachium; species Leptobrachium leishanense. Next base: position 120,409,520 of record CM019067.1, on the reverse strand, counting down.
TCGCTGACAAGAGCCAGGCGTTAATCAGTGCTGGGACTTTGTAATCCAGCGCTGATTAACACTTTGTGCTCCCCATGTTAAGTATAGGGAGCGCAAAGTACAGTAACCTCGCGCAGAGGAGCGCAAGGTACCAAACGCAAACGGGTTTTTAAACCTGTTTGCGTTTGGATTGTAATATGCGGTAAATAGCAGCAAACGTTAATGCTCACGCATGTGAGCGTTAACGTTTGCGTGAGGAATGTAATACAGCCCATAAAGTCCTATGAATAATAAAAAAAAGGTCTGTTGCATTAAAAAAATCTAAAATATAATCCGAAGAGAAAATTTTGGTGAAAAAATCCCTAAAAAAATAAATAAACTTTTTGCTTCAGAATAAAAGAAAAAAACGGTTTAATAGATATTGCATAAAAACAGGAATATTTTTAACATTGAAGCCTATTGGATTTGCCTGACTAAACCATCTGAATGAAAGCACCGAACTTCATGGCATTTCGGCAACTTTTCACTGCTGTTTGGTGTTCTCTGAATAGAGTAACTATTGCTTCTCTATGGGGGATTTCACTGCCATCGAACAGGCACCGTATTTCACTGGCAATTCATCAAAAATTGGCGAACTGCCTGCTTTCTGAATAGCCAAATGGCCACGTAATTGCACCGTACGGGGAAATTCACCATTCGGTGCAATTTCAGGGCTAGATTGGCTCTTTCTGAATGATGTCTATAATCCCACTCACATTCCCGGGAGCCAAAATATGGTGACTCTCCTTAAAGTGCAGTTGATCAACTTCTTTGGGGGTATCTAGGTGGTTGTGTTGTGGTATAGCAGTGAGTGTATTTGAGTGTAACACTGACAGTTTGTAACGGGGAGCCCCCTATAGGGTGAGGGGGAACCCCCAATCTGCAGAGATGAAGCCTTAAGGACAGGTATACAGCTTCCAGGGAACAAACCAAGATAATAACAGAAACTAGAAAGATCCCTAAGCCCTGACTGAGATCCTTGAAAGATGGTCTCGAAATATTAACTAGGCTAGGTTTGCAAGATGAATAAAACATAAACCAGACAGACAATAAATGCAGGTATACAGATTCCAGGGAACAAACCAAGATATTAACAGAAACTAGAAAGATCCCTAAACCCTGACTGAGATCCTTGAAAGGTGGTCTCGAAATACTAACTAGGCTAGGCCTGCAAGACGAACAAAACATAAACCAGACATACGATGAATGCAGGCATACAGATTCCTAAGCACGGTACAGTACAGGGGACAGACAGAAGAGAGATCCAAATACAAGAGCCAAAGGTCATACACGGAATATCATAACTAGAGGGGTCAGACAAGAGAGGGATCCTAAATACATGAGCCAGAGGTCATACACAGCAAATCAAAGTAAACCAGCATACAGGGACTAGGCAAGAAAGACTATCCTGGTCCAAGGATCAAGGGGAATCCTGGTCGTACTTATAGGGCAGAACAGGTCATGTGCCCGCAGACCAATTAGCCCAACAGAGGGCCTGCAGGCTGAAAACAAAACAGGAATCCCTGCTACCACCAGCAGGGGGCAAGGCCGAGACGTGACATAACCCCCTCCCTTACGGGTGACCTCCTGGGCACCCAAGAAAGAAAACATGGATGGCATGAAAACGGATAAGACAGTCACCAGTACCCATTGGAATCCCGCTCAGACTCAGAGTAGTCAGTTTGTGCCTGAGCAAGCAAAGCTCTTTCATAAACCTCCAGGTCCTCTCTGCAGATCACTGCACCATTAGAGGCCCGTACACAACCCTCGGCAACCGGGCTAGGGTCTCGTACCTGAGGGTCCGACGGCATGAGTACCTTGGACCTTGAACGGAGTGAATCATCAGTCCCCAGTTGTTTATGGTTAGTCCTCTTGCGTCTCCTGGACCGTGATCTAGGAGTTCCGTCCACACCATGGCACATAGAGGCAATAGAGGTACTGCCAGATCCAGTGACAGTAGTCTTGCCCTGAGATTGTATATTACAACTCACAGTGGAACCACAAGACACAGTGGACTTACTGTCTACCCCAGAGACAATGACCTTGCCATTAAACGTGGCCCCGACCAATACAGTACAGGGTGTGTGCATGACTGGTAAACACTCGGGATATGGGACATCACCAGGACATGGTACAGTTGGCGCCACAACAGTCTTACACCTCTCCCCAGGAGGAGTATATTGTGGATCATCTGAATCAGAGTCTTCCAACAGCCCTTTCAGAATGTCAGGGTGTCTCTGGAGCACTACCCAGTGCCTCTCACGCATCCAAAAGCCAGAAGGCGTCCGTATATATTCCGTGGGAACACAATGTGATTTAGGGATCTCAATACTCTTTAAACCACCAGCTTGCTGAATTTCCCTGATTACTGTGCGGAGTAAGGCAACCTCGGACTCAGAGGGTGTAGTATCAATGGAACCAGAACAAAGTGTGGCAGTTTCAGAACCAGATTGGCTAGGGTTGATCACCTTTTCTTGGCTTCTCTTAGAGCAAGACATAGACTTTGTGACCACCTCACAAGGCTTGACAATGGGGGGACAACACTGGACTCACTGTGGGGCAAGGGCACAGTGGTCTCATGTGCCAATCCAGGCACATCGGCCTCATAACAAAACGTGGTCACAGCTGTCTCGTCTAACCTGGGTGCAGCTGTCATTGCTGACATACAGCTTGTCCCGGACACCACTGGCAAGGTACCAGCCTCAGGCATCACAAATGACATATTGTCAGTACCCGACATGGCTGGCTTCTCATTACCAGTACCCGACATGGCTGCTTTGTGTCAGGGGAAGCAGACGTGGCTGGCTTCGTGCCAGGGGAAGCAGACATGGCTGGCTTCGTGCCAGGGGAAGCAGACATGGCTGGCATCGTGCCAGTGGGAACAGACATGGTTGGCATCGTGCCAGTGGGAACAGACATGGCTGACATCGTGCCAGTGGGAACAGACATGGCTGGCTTCGTGCCAGTGGATACAGACATGGCTGGCTTCATGCTAGTAGATACAGACATGGCTGGCTTCATGCCAGTAGATACAGACATGGCTGGCTTTTTGCCAGGGGAAGCGGACATGGCTGGCTTTTCATTGCCAGTGGGAACAGACATGGCTGGCTTCGTGCCAGTAGCTACAGACATGGCTGGCATTTCATTACCAGTAAGAACAGGCATGGCTGGCAGCGTGCCAGTGGATACAGACATAGCTGGCTTCGTGCCAATAGATACAGACATGGCTGGTTCCATGCCAGTAGATACAGAAATGGCTGGCTTTTTGCCAGGGGAAGCGGACATGGCTGGCTTTTCATTGCCAGTGGGAACAGACATGGCTGGCTTCGTGCCAGTAGCTACAGACATGGCTGGCATTTCATTACCAGTAAGAACAGGCATGGCTGGCAGCGTGCCAGTGGATACAGACATGGCTGGCTTTGTGTCAGTGGATACAGACATGGCTGGCTTCGTGCCAGTGGATACAGACATGGCTGGCTTCGTGCCAGTGGATGCAGACATGGCTGGCTTCGTGCCAGTAGATAGACATGGCTGGCATCGTGCCAGTAGATACAGACATGGCTGGCTTCGTGCCGGTAGACACAGACATGGCTGGCATCTCATTGCCAGTGGGAACAGGCATAGCTGGCTTTTCATTACAGTGAGAACAGGCATGGCTGGCAGCGTGCCAGTGGATACAGACATGGCTGGCATTTCACCGCCAGTGGGAACAGGCATGGCTGGCTTTTCATCACCAGTGATAACAGGCATGGCTGGCAGCGTGCCAGTGGATACAGACAGACATGGCTGGCATTTCATTGCCAGTGGGAACAGGCATGGCTGGCTTTTCATTACCAGTGAGAACAGGCATGGCTGGCAGCGTGCCAGTGGATACAGACATGGCTGGCATCGTGCCGGTGGATACAGACATGACTGGCTTCGTGCCAGTAGATACAGACATGGCTGGCATCGTGCCAGTAGATACAGACATGGCTGGCATCGTGCCAATAGATACAGACATGGCTGGCATCTCATTGCCAGTGGAACAGGCATGGCTGGCTTTTCATTACCAGTAAGAACAGGCATGGCTGGCAGCGTGCCAGTGGATACAGACATGGCTGGCATTTCATTGCCAGTGGGAACAGGCATGGCTGGCTTTTCATTACCAGTGAGAACAGGCATGGCTGGCAGCGTGCCAGTGGATACAGACATGGCTGGCTTCGTGCCAGTAGATAGACATGGCTGGCATTTCATTGCCAGTGGGAACAGGCATGGCTGGCTTTTCATTACCAGTGAGAACAGGCATGGCTGGCAGCGTGCCAGTGGATACAGACATGGCTGGCATTTCATTGCCAGTGGGAACAGGCATGGCTGGCTTTTCATTACCAGTGGGAACAGGCATGGCTGGCAGCGTGCCAGTGGATACAGACATGGCTGGCATCATGCCAGTGGATACAGACATGGCTGGCATCGTGCCGGTGGATACAGACATGGCTGGCATCGTGCCAGTAGATACAGACATGGCTGGCATCGTGCCAGTAGATACAGACATGGCTGGCATCGTGCCAGTAGATACAGACATGGCTGGCATCGTGCCAATAGATACAGATATGGCTGGCATTTCATTGCCAGTGGGATCAGGCATGGCTGGCATCGTGCCAATAGATACAGACATGGCTGGCATTTCATTGCCAGTGGAAACAGGCATGGCTGGCAGCGTGCCAGTGGATACAGACATGGCTGGCAGCAAGCCAGTGGATACAGACATGGCTGGTAGCAAGCCAGTGGATACAGACATGGCTGACATCGTGCCAGGGGAAGCAGACATGGCTGGCATCGTGCCAGGGGAAGCAGACATGACTGGCATCGTGTCAGTAGATACAGACATGGCTGGCATTTCATTGCCAGTGGGAACAGGCATAGCTGGCAGCGTGCCAGTGGATATAGACATGGCTGGCAGCGTGCCAGTGGATACAGACATGGCTGGCAGCGTACTAGTGGATACAGACATGGCTGGCATAGCATTCCCAACCGGAGACACTGAAACCTCACTGGGAGACGAGGGCATAGTGATCCCATGATTCACCAGATTTGAGGTGGCTATTCTGCCAGTCTGGATGCCTATGGAGGACACACCAGTACCTCCATAGCGATACCTGGATATATGGTTCCCCTGCCATTGCTTAACAGGTTTTAATACACAATGCTCAATAGTGTGATTTGGATCTGCACAATAAAAACAGAGACCATACAACCTGCGTCTTTCCTTCTCATACATGGATTTGCAAGTAGTGCAGGGTGGTGCTGCATCGTTAGCTGTATCAGGTGATAGGCTCAGAGCCTCCATTAACCTCTGCAGCTCTTTCAGCATAGCAAGCACCAAGTTCAATACAGCTTCATACATATGAGACATACCTGCCAGCTTCTATTCTGGGACCAGGATAATGTAACGGGGAGCCCTATAGGGTGAGGGGGAACCCCCAATCTGCAGAGATGAAGCCTTAAGGACAGGTATACAGCTTCCAGGGAACAAACCAAGATAATAACAGAAACTAGAAAGATCCCTAAGCCCTGACTGAGATCCTTGAAAGATGGTCTCGAAATATTAACTAGGCTAGGTTTGCAAGATGAATAAAACATAAACCAGACAGACAATAAATGCAGGTATACAGATTCCAGGAACAAACCAAGATATTAACAGAAACTAGAAAGATCCCTAAGCCCTGACTGAGATCCTTGAAAGGTGGTCTCGAGATACTAACTAGGCTAGGCCTGCAAGACGAACAAAACATAAACCAGACATACGATGAATGCAGGCATACAGATTCCAGGGAACAAACCAAGATATTAACAGAAACTAGAAAGATCCCTAAGCCCTGACTGAGATCCTTGAAAGGTGGTCTCGAAATACTAACTAGGCTAGGCCTGCAAGACGAACAAAACATAAACCAGACATACGATGAATGCAGGCATACAGATTCCTAAGCACGGTACAGTACAGGGGACAGACAGAAGAGAGATCCAAATACAAGAGCCAAAGGTCATACACGGAATATCATAACTAGAGGGGTCAGACAAGAGAGGGATCCTAAATACATGAGCCAGAGGTCATACACAGCAAATCAAAGTAAACCAGCATACAGGGACTAGGCAAGAAAGACTATCCTGGTCCAAGGATCAAGGGGAATCCTGGTCGTACTTATAGGGCAGAACAGGTCATGTGCCCGCAGACCAATTAGCCCAACAGAGGGCCTGCAGGCTGAAAACAAAACAACAGGAATCCCTGCTACCACCAGCAGGGGGCAAGGCCGAGACGTGACACAGTTGAATACAACAACACAATGACAGCAACTAACAACCATATCCTAAGGCCGGTGTCAGACGAGCACACTAGGTGCGCCCGTACTGACGTGCCTACTGACGTCTGTCACAGCGTTGTGACGCTGCAACGGGGCCCAGTCACACGCTTGTGCATGCGCACGAAATGCCGCACAAAGCCTCCCCGTTGAAACGCTAGACGCGCATTGACGGGGTTGCAAAGTGTGATCCTCCATAGAAGGATCGAGCTGTGCAGTGCTGAGCGCACTGACTGCACTCAGCGAGGTGGCCAGACTAGCGTTGAGTGGAAGGAACGTCCACTCTCAGGGATGTTCCGTCCTCTCTGAAGTGCACTCGTCTCTCCCCAGCCTAATTCAGCCCCATCTGTATGTCCCTGTCCTAATCAGCACTGCTGGGGTTAAGATTTTGGTGTTGTCACTGTGTACTTACAGAGCCAGAAAATCAATTGTAGATTTATTTTATTTATATATGTCTCTTTATACATAAAATAAAATACACATTGTGTAGGTTGTTGTAGATACGCACACAAGCTCATGTGTGGATTTAGCCTAACAGGAGGAGAAACCTATTGCATCATAAATCCCAAGTGGTAGCTCTAGCTCTTTCTTTCTATCACATCAATTATTTCCATAACAGTTCAGATCGGTTTGTGTGTGTGTGTGTGTGTATGTGTGTGTGTGTGTGAATGACAGCCCTTTTTCTACTCCTACTATAAAATAAAAAAGGGAGAGAGATCCCTGGGGCTGACAATGCACTAGCGTTCAAACATAGAAGCTAAAACTAACCAAGCATGATGATATGGTAGATCTGGCCCTAAAGGACCTGTCTCCCATTTCACTGTTGTTCGGTGTTCTGTGAATAGATTAACCATTGCTTCTCTGTGGGGGATTTCACTGCCGTCGAACAGGACTTTCATACATCACCCACTGCTGTTGATCCAAAAGTAGCCAAAGAACCCAGTCTGAAGCTCTTGCCAAATATGCAATAAACAAGGGAAAAAATCCTTCTTGTCCCCAGATGGCATCAGACTTCTCCTTTGAAGCAGCTTTTACCCACATATTAAATATTTTTCCCCTTAATATTCTGTGTCTGCAGGAAGTCATCCAGTCGTTGCTTAAAAGTCTGTACAGACTCTGACCCAACCACCTCAACAGGCAGAGAATTCCACAGCTTTATTGTTCCCACTGTAAAATAACCCTTCCTATGCTTTAGGCTGAATTTTCTTTCGTCCGGTCTAAGGCTAGGGTCAAACGAAAGCATTTTTACACGCGAACGTAAAGAAGTGCGTCCGAACGCATTGACGTATGTTTTCATGGAATACGCGAAAACGGTCATACGATGCGCATTTTTGTGCGTGATTTTTTACAGATCCAAACCAGGAAACTTTGGGTGTCTGGACGTTATGTTGGCCGGACACGAGCAGCGTCTGACGTCTCCAAATCACACACACACACCGCTATGCCGCCGCAGCGCACTCTGTACGTCTGTACTAGCGGTTCTGCGTTCTTGAAAAAATGCGTTCATTTTCCACTTGCGTTGCGCGGCCGGACTTTCGTGCGACCGTACTTCGTATATTGGCTGTCATTGCCCTTCATTTGCTGCTAGTGCGGCCGTGATTAAGTGCGCCTAAACGCACGTTAAAAGTGCGCTGGTCTGACCCCAGCCTAAATGGGTGACCCCGTGTCCTGTGTATAGTCCTGTTAATGAATAGGTTTCCAGACAATGGTTTATAATGGCCCTTTGTATATTTATATAAAGTAATCAGATCCCCTTTAATCGCGCATTAACATGATGACATCACAAAGAGACACCCCAGCTGGGTACGGAAATCCCTATGATGAAAGTACAGTGGTCTACTGAACCATGTCATGTAGAGAGTTATGCATGGTATCCTGGAAAGGCCAGAGTCTGGTCTTTCCAACGATAGCATGCATGACCAGGTTATTTGAAAAAATAAAATAAGAATAAACATATTTTTTTCTTCTATTGCAGCACTATTGTTCACTTTTCAATAATAATAACGTGAACAATGATGCTGCACTAACTCACTGTAATGTGGGGGTTTCCCTCCACATGCAGATTGCTCCCCTTCAAGTCAGTATTCCGCAGAAGTACCGATTTTGGCCCAGACGCAGGCATTAACACAAAGGAGATCCTTGCAGTTTCAACCAATAATGGAGAATGAGTTTATTTTCACTTTAGAGTAGGAAAAACAAACACACAGGGGGAAGGTACAGAAACAATGCTTAGGAGTCAGAAAACAATCATGTGAGTGACTTAATGGCAAAGGGGAGATATGGATCTTGCTTCCGCGATTTAAATCTTTTTTCTAATTAACCGGCCTTCCGGTGATCACGGACAGTACACCCAGGAACCGCGAGGATGGCCAGTTAATTAGAAAAAAGATTTAAATCGCGGAAGCAAGATCCAACACAGGGACATTCATTTTGGGACTGATGAAGCTGACATAATGGTTGGCGAAACCCGTATCCCCTATTACTATATATTCACATTTTATCGCTTCATTTTACATGGAATTCCTACGATTTTTTTTTTTTTTTAAATTAAATTTTTATAAATTTGTTTTTATATTTAGCCCGAGGGAGCATTGAGTCATTCCTCTAACTCCCATCAAGGAGTGCAGCTATACCTTATCACTATTGGGTTTTACAACTGGGAAACGAATATTAAAGAGCCAAGGATACTTGCAGTCTGACGTATTCAGCAAAAGGAGATCCACAACTGAAATAAAAATATCTTTTCCACTATATGGCAGTATAATAATATGCAAGTGTTACTATAAAGTACATGCAGTTGCATTACATATATTATACAAATAAGATTGTATTTGCGCTTTCAGATTTATTTGGTAAATATCAGTGAATCCTGCTCTCAGCCCCGTTCCTGTGTTGTCCCTCTGTCTGTAAATTAACCCCTTCCCTCTCCTGTCCACTCTCAGATTCCATTTTCAGCCCCGTTCCAGTCCCGTCCATCTGTCTTTAGTTAATTCCCTCTCTGCCCTGAATCTGTATGTTATATGGTTAACCCCTTCCTGTCCACTCTGTCTCCCCTTGTATGTGTTAGGCAGCCCTTTTCCAATCTCATCCCTCACCCTGTATTGTGATACACTGAAATAAACTCCTTATCATTGAACAAAATTGCCTACATTGTGTCACTGCACCTCAGGGCTCGTACCCTCACTCTCCTGGCCTAGCTGACCGTGACGGAGTGTTACCATTGAAGAACTGTGTACACATATATATATTTATATATATTATGGCACACATTGTGCTGTGTGATTAGTTATTTTTCTTCTGTTCTAGGAGGTGATCACCTGCGGAAATATTGGGATATTATACTGTGACTTTGAGCAGTTGAGTATTATACTGGTTATATATTGCCAAGAGTTAGTACCTTCTATTGTTTACATTGTATATGTGGTGTATAACATATTGCATGCGCTTCCATACACTACATGTGCCTTCACCTTTCCAACCTGGTGTTTAAGGCCGGGTGCACATGAGCGCACTTTAGAGTGGAAGGAACGTCCGTGAGAGTGGACGTTCCTTCCACTCAACGCCCGCCTGCCCCCCCCTCAGCGCTGCAAAGCATGATCCTCCTATGGAGGATCGCACTTTGCAGCCTCATCGACGGGGATCCTAGCGCATTGACTAAAAGGCTCTCTAGACGGACGCTTGCTGCGCGTGCACAAGCGTGTGACCGGCCTCGTCACAGCGTCACATGGCTATGAGGGGCACCGGTAAGTGCGTGTGCACGGGTGTACAAGGTGCGCTCGGGTGCATCCGGCCGAAGAGCTTTTATGGAATCTACCACCCTACCTGAATAGGCTGCTTCCCCCAGCAGTTCCCTCATCCTATAACCTCCGATCCAGGACCGGCAACTTACTTGCAATACCACAATACAAAAAGACAGTGGCTCAATGCTCATTTTCCTACAGAGCACCACAATTATGGAATAACCTCCCAGACACCATCAAATCTTGCCCCAGTCTTAAGTCACTCGAGCTCCCTATTAACATACCTCAATACAGAATGCTCCTGTAAACATGTAACATATAGGGTTATTCAGAGAAAGGTGAAACCCAGGAGAATGACTGTAGAAGTGAAAATTCTAGGTCAAAATAGCCAAACCAGAAAAATTCAAAATTCAAACTCACTTTCCAAATAGGCTATTTTGACCTAGAATTTTCACTTCTCCAGTCATTCTCCTGGTTTTCACCTCTCTCTGAATAATCCTGATAGTGACTATCAGGGTTATTCAGAGAGATCCGAATTGCTGGCGAAAGGTAACCGAACAGTGAAATTCAGCGTACGGTCACCTTTCCTGGCCATTCGGCTATCCAGAGAGCAGGCAGATCGCAAAATGTTTGAGAATTGCCCGGAACATACGGTGCCTGTTTGGTGCCTGTTCGAGGGCAGTGAAACCCCCATAGAGAAGCAATGCTTCGTCTATTCAGAGAACAAAAAACAGCAGGGAAAAGTTGCCCGAATTGCCCTGCTGTTTGGTGGTTTCATTCGACAGGTTTATTCAAGCGAATCACATACAGGGTTATCCAAAGAGATCCGAATTGCTTGAGAAAGGTAACCGAACGCTGAAAATCAGCATTCGGTTACCTTTCCTGGCCATTCGGCTATCCAGAGAGCAGGCAATTCGCCAAATCCTGGCGAATTGCCTGAACATACGGTGCCTGTTCGGTGCCTGTTCGAGGGCAGTGAAATCCCCATGAAAAGCACTGCTTCGGCTATTAAGAGAACACAAACCAGCAGTGAAAGTTTCCCGAAATGCCCTGCCATTCGGTGGTTTAATTCGGCAAGTTAATTCAGGAGAATCCCATAGACTTCAATGTTAAAAATATTCCCGTTTTAATCCAATATCTAATAAACCGTTTATTATAAAATTCTGCAGTAAAGAGTCTCTTTATTTATAGATTTTTTAGGATCTTTTAAGCACTTTTCTTAATTTTTTGTAGGTTTACTTATTTTTTCTGTAACAGCCCTTTTTATTATCATTCCCTGGACCTCATATGCAAATTTCAGACATTTTCGCTCAGTAGCTTCTTTGCAAACAGCGTTTCACTTTCACAGATTCACACAAACTATTTTGCTAATTTATTCACCTCCCTCGTCTGCGGTCTCAGCTGCTTCGGCTGCTTCGGCTGTGTTCGGCTCCTGCTCGGGCTTGGTTTTCGGCAGATTAATCCAGATGTTTTTGAGGCTTTTCGGCGTGCATTCGGTGGGTTTTGCGGTTAGTTTTCGGTGGGTTTGTGGCGGCTTTTCCCTGCAATTCGGGGACCCTGTGGTGTTTGCTGAATACACCGCAGGGTCACCGAAATGGGATCGGCAAAAGGAACCGAATTGAAGAGAACGAAAAGTCACCGAACGTTCGGTGACTTTTCGAATCTCTTTGAATAACCCTGATAGACTTCAATGTGTCTTTGTTTGTTGATCCCAAAGCGGATTTGTTTGTGGGAGGGCATAAATTATTAGCCCACCAGTCTACCTCATGACTGAAAAGCAGCGTGAGCAGTGATGGTTTGCTACACAGCAGCCTGTGGCTTCATTTTTGGATAGGACTCACCCTCACTAGAGGTGCTGACATTGTTGAGTGAGCTTACTCTCTTAATGGCCATTAATAGAAACCAAAGTCTCTAACTGTGTTTTGTTTCACACGGTATAAAGGGAATAAGCGCAGATGACGTATTTTTCTTATGTTCAATGTTAAAAATATTCCCGTTTTAATTCAATATCTAATAAACCGTTGATTATAATATTCTGCAGTAAAAAGTCTCTTTATTTATAGATTTTTTAGGATCTTTTAGGCTATTTTCTGGATTTTTTCGCAAAAATTGCTTTTTTTTTTTTAAATTGTTTTTTTTCTTTTTTCTGTAACAGCCCTTTTTATTATCAATCATTGGATCTTATATGTAAATTCCAGACATTTTCGTTCTGTAGTTTCTTTGCAAACAGAGTTTCACTTTTCAAACATTCAAGCGAACTGTTTTTGTTTTTTTTTCACTCCATTCGTCTGCGGTGTCAACTTTTTCCGGCGGCTGCTCTGCGCGGCGGCTGCTCGGGTTTCTCTGGCGTGTTCGGCGGGGTTAATCCAGATGTTTTCGTGGGTTTCGGTGTGCGTTCGCCGGGTTTTGCGGTGAATGTTTGGTGGGTTTGCGGCGGCTTTTCCCTGCACTATGAAAGCTCTGTGGTGCTTGCTGAATACACCGCAGGGTCGCCGAAATGGGATCGGCGAATGGCACAGAATTGAAAAGAACGAAAAGTCACCGAACGTGCGGTGGCTTTTCGATTCTCTTTGAATAACCCTGTATATGTCCTACATATTTATTTTCTGTTAATCTGTCAGGGTTATTCAGAGAGAGGTGAAAACCAGGAGAATGACTGGAGAAGTGAAAATTCTAGGTCAAAATAGCCGATTTGGAAAGTGACCTAGAATTTTCACTTCTCTAGTCATCCTCCTGAGTTTCACCTCTCTCTGAATAATCCTGTGTATATTTGTGTTTTTTTTTAATATCTTGCATTTTATTGTTTTGTATTTCTGGAACAACTGTAACAATTCTATGTTCTTGAACCCAGGACATACTTAAACTAGAGAAATCTCAATGTATCCTTCCTGGTAAAATCCTTTATAAATGAATGTGTGCTTACAATGCTGTTTTGGAGTGAAAGATACACTTGACTGGTGAGCTGCAGCTACCATATTCCCTTGCCATTTATTGTTACAACCTTTCCTTGGCGCCTTTGAATACTCACAGCCCTTTGTGGGCACAAGATTCTTCTCTTTTAAGAAACAGGTCGTATGTTAAAGCCCTTTCAGCACCAGGGACAGCAGCCAGAGTGTCCTTCTGTCCGGAGGTCTTTAGCAGGGTTTTTTTTCTTTCTTCGGTGGCCTGCCTGTTGGTCGATCTGAGTCGTCAATAGTCGCTTGCAGAGGACGACCCAGATCGTTTAAAAAAGATGTCTGTAGTCGAATGGCCAAGTCGGTTGTCCGACTACGGACCCAGTGGACGGCCAGCCTAAGAGTACAAGCTCGTGGTGAGTTTGCGGGTGGGACACTGTGAGATATATGGGGTCCTTCAGGAGCCATTAATTGCACGTCGCAATGAGGATCACTCAGCACCTCCGCGTCCTCTCGAGACAGTTGCTGATAAAGGACCTACTCCAGAATAGGTGCAGTAAAAAGAATACAGTAAGAGCAATGTGTTTGTGCAGATCTTTTTTTACTCACCATCTCCCTTTCTGCGTCAGCTATGAAATGGGGCCCTATATGTTTTTATCCGCACATGGGTGTTTGACACTAGCGTTGCCTGCTGGGGTTAAATCCATTACTGAATATATTTCTCTTGGTCTGGTCAACTGTCCCCAAATTATCCCTCCATTGGGAGGTATGAGGTCAGGACATGAGAAGGCATCAGCCCAGGTATGAGATAATAGGGAAATGTTCAGGCTCACCTACACAAGCAGTGGACCCTCCTATAACTGGGGTGGACTTGGCAGGAGAAGCTGAGCACCCAGAAAAAGGCCATATGGAAAGAGCGTTCGTTCCACCATCTTGACTCTCGGCAATCCAGGATCATAACGTGTGCCATTTTGTTACATATCACCATCTCACGCACTCACACATCAATATTACGTGGAATATTACGTGGTCCCTTAGAGTCAAAGTGTGTGTGCGCACCTCAGCTGTTTTCCAAGGAATCCTGACCCTAACCACCCATAAACTGGGTGAAAGGGTGACATCAGAGACCACTGAAAGAAAGGGTCAGTAACCTTGCCCCCCCAGCTTTTTTTGAACTACACCTCCCTTGATGCTCTGCCACACATTAGGTTTTCATAGGCTCATGGGAGATGTAGTTTCAAAACATAAATATCTGGTGGATCCAGGTTGCTGACCCCTGAATGACAGGGACAGACTGACCGTGTGTGACAAGCACTGAGAGACTTTTTATTAGGGATGCACCAATACCGATACTAGTATACGGTACTCGTGCACGGCGTCTGTGGGGCAGTGCTCGAACAGCACTCTGCCAGGCCCCTCCGAGCGCTCTTCCTCCTTTGAGCGTCCGCCGGCAAAGGGTTGTAGCCTGGCAACTCGCCTGGGATCCACCAGCTGCGATCTCGCTAGATCGCAGAGTTCACGAGAACTCCGGGATCTCGCGACACTGCAGCTCTTCGTGGTTCCCAACGAGCGGTCGGGCTAAAACCTTTGCCAGCGGATGATCGAAGGAGGAAGCGCGCTCGGAGGAGCCTGGCAGAGCGGGAGAGACTCTTGGGGGAAATATAGGTGAGTGGGGAATATAGGTGAGCGGGGGGGGGCAATATATATATGTATGAGCTGGGAGCATTTTATATGAGGTCTGTTCTTATTGAAATGCGGTCACATGACATTAAAGTATCAGTACTCGGTATCAGTAAGTACTTGAAAAAAATATCTGTACTGGTATAAAGTGATTACACTGCCATCATCAGAAAAGGGGAAACAAGCCCCTTTTCAAACTTGTAATTATTTCTCGGTTTATGCCCAGCTGCCCACCCAGAAAAATATATTTTAAGATTTGTTCCCTGGAGGCTGCCAGTGTTTGCTTTCTGAGTGAACAAAACCCGGTGGGAGATTCCCCAGACGCCCCATCCTCTTTAATAATATGGCGGGTCATGCAGTGTGTCCGCACTGCTTCATGTTTCCCTGTCACATCACACTAACGCAGCACAGCACAGGTTTATGAGCCAATGATGCTGCTCATTTCAGTGCTGCTCCCATCACCATCATCATCACCCGGAAAAGCCACTAGGACCTGAAATCCTGTCAGCGTCCGGTGGGCGGGACCAGCCATGACAGAGCCCGCCCAGGCCTGTGATAGGCAGAGAGCTCTTCTCACTGGTGCAGGCCCGCAGCCTGCCTCAGCATTTCCTTCCGGGTTGGGTCATCCTCTGAACATGGCAGCCACCGGCTTCTGCTATACCTTAGCAACAGGTAATGGCAGCCTGAGCCCCTGTGCATGCCAAATACGCTCCGGCCGGGGCAGTGAAGTATGGGTGTCACTGGCCGCTCCCCTGAGGACTGTCCCGGTGCACCCCCCCCCCCCGCTGATGTCTCTTTATGGGGACTTCAGTGTGGTGCCATAACATTAACTCCTTGTTTCCCCCCACAGCCGCCCTCCTGCTGCTGGTGCCCGCCTCAGTGTCTGCGTTTGTGGAGGAGCTGACTGACTCGTAAGTACAGACCCTGCTCACAGTGCTTGCTGGGGCATCATGGGAGATGTAGTCCGCAATGTCAGTGGGGGGTGATTGTATAGTTATCAAGGAGTCTGCCTTCACACAGTACCTGAGTCAGGTATGAGCATCAACTTTAGCCTTCAGCATCAGGACAGCATGGCTGCCAGGTCGGCCCTGTTTTCCTGGACACATATTTCATGCAAGGAGGGGGGGGGATTACAGGAAAAGAGCTACCCTGCAACAATTCTAATTCCTATGCTGCAGGAAGGGACTCCTGGCAGGTCAAGTGGAATTCCTTTATGATGGCTTACCTGTAGCATATGGATGCTATATACTACGGGGAGCATTTTTCACGCACTGCCCATCAGCATGTATAAATTATGTGTCCAGGAAAACATGGCAAATCTGACAACGCACAATGAGTGTCACTGCTGCTCTAGTGTTTTAGTCACTGACATGAAGTATCATGAGAGATCTGTTCCACAGCAGACGCCTTAGGCCCTTTCCGCGCGATTTTCATATTTGCAACGTTGCGCGACTTCGTGATTTTGCGAAACACCACCAATGGAAATCGCAAAAAAAGGCTCATGTACCAGTGACGTGCTACAGCGCGCGACAAGATGTGAACCGCTCCATTGAAATGTATTGGAGATGCTACATAGCGCGGATTTCGCGATAAATCGAACAGTGTGAACGGGGCCTTAAGGAAGGGTCAGTCTGTGCTTACAATATTATATTCTCTTATCTATACAACGCCAACCTATTCTGTAGCACTGTACAAAATGGAAATGGGGGCAAGATATACTGCTGATACTAGCACAGCACCCCTCTGCGGGTATTGGTTCCAATCTAAGGAGCCAGGCACGATCCTGTTTGTGCGTGTCGCACACAGGCCGCGGAGGGTCATTGGGTACTATTCCGTGTGTGCGGCCAGTGGAAGCGTCTGATCGCAATTTCCTCTGCACCATGGGATCAGAAGTAAGCAATGGATTTTGACTGGTTTATTTCAGGGACTTTTTCTTTTCTGAAGCAACACCTTAACACCGGACTCTGGAAACCAGCTCAAGCTGAGAATAGCGGACCACCATGGAATAGCTTGTTGTTCTCTCTCTGGACTTTTTAGTAAATGATCCAAATACAAAGTGAGATGTCAGGCTGGCTTTGGCTAGGGTCAGACTGAGGCAGTGCGAACGCGCATGCAGGCGCACTTAATCACGGCCGTAGTAGCAGCAAATGCCGGGCAATGATGGCCAATATACGAAGTACGGTCGCACAAAAGTCCGGCTGCGCAACGCAAGTGGCAAACGAACGCATTTTGTCGAGAACGTAAAACTGCTAGTACGGTTGTACAGAGTGCGCTGCGTCCGCTAGAGGCGTGTGTGCGTGAATTGGAGATGTCAGACACTGCTAATGTCCGGCCAACATAACGTCCAGATGCACAAAGTGTTTTATTGATGATCCGTACAAAATCACGAACGCAAATGCGTATAGTATGACCGCTATCGCGTATTCCTTGAAAAAATACGTCCATTCGTTCGAACGCACTTTTTCACAGACAACGTGAAAATGCGTTCGTCTGACCCTAGCCTAAATAGGAGCACAGAAAGTACATCTCGTAACAGCTGTATTTATGCACCAATGTACACGTGGATACCACACAATGTGAATTGTCAATATGATAAAAAATCTCACTCTGGAAGTTGAATAAGCTGTGGTGTTTTAGTCTCCGGTTGGGGTCACACTAGTGTACTAAATGCATCCATTGTGATGTTATGGAATTTTGATGGATCGCATGGGGAACAACACATGAAATACATGCGCCCTTTTTTTTTTTTTTTTTTTATTCTTAAGATTTTTGTCAAGAAAAGACAAGCGTATGCAGATATGGCCTCTCAGGGCCAAAACAGGCCAGCAATGTTACAACAAATGAAAATAAAAAATATCATCGCAAGCTTCTTCGATAAATCAGAATAAGGGCAAAAATGGTGTCTTTGGGGGAAGCCCAAAATATCAACTGCTAGGGTGTCCCCGGCCGGGGACATTTATATTGCAGAAGTCAGCTGTACTCGGCATAGAAAAGAAAATCAGAAAGTCAGCTTTACACGGCAGAGAGAAAAAAAAATGGCTTTTAACTCAGCAGGTCCGACGGTGCCAGGGTCAAAAAACGGAAAGCAAACAGTGGGCTATCCAAGTGCGTCTCTTCAGCCAGGGGGTACTCCGGGTCGAGAACATCTGCAGGCTGGCATCTGCCGCCCCCAGCAGCCAACAACCGGGATCCTCCATGCCAAGGCCAGCCTCTTTCCCCCTCAACGAATCCTAGAGTCCCGAGCAGCGCCATCAATGCCGGTCCCAGGAGGAGGACCACAGTCCCCGCGATGAGCACTCGCAGTCCCGGAGACACTTCCGGACACGGAGGTCTTTGAATAGAAACAGGTACCTTCCTCTTCATGGTATCCCAGCCACCGCCCGAATCCAGCACTGCTCCCGCATCCAGCTCCACATCTGCCTCTGGCACCGCGGAACATGGCAGCCGTAGCTTGTCCAGCGCGACCCCCGCCCCGTGGACGGTTCCAGAGCCCTGTGTTCCCATCCTCCGCATCAACATCCCGATCAGCCGGGGAACGTGGGCCCTCCGCTCCCATAGCCTGCATCGGATCCTCGACAGGGTCCACCCACACCACAAGGTAGGCCGCTGGGGAGACCAGCCAGCCCGGGATCAGCAGCTGGGTCCCGCGTCTCTGGTCTGGAGAGTGGGGCCAAACCGTCTCTAGACAGTGCACACCTGATGGCTGACTTCAGAGGAAATCCTATAGAAAAACCCCTCACAAGGTGTCCGGCAGAGGAGCTCCGTCCAGGCACATCTGCTCCCATCCGCTGTCGGCCACATGCGCACTTTTCAATGCAAGTTAGAATGGATGTGGATTTTTGGTTGGTGACCAGGCACTAGAAACCAGCTATTATTAAATTCTAGTAAATGCTTTTAAAACAATGTATCAAAATGTGGAGGGGTGGAAAAATCCCTTTTTAGAGACTACATAATATAGTTATTTTGTGCTCAATATCAAAGAAACAGCATGTATTTATTCTTTGAAATTTTATGGGTTTCTATTCAAGTGATCTATTTTGGGGAAGTAGTTTGAATCTCGGTGCACCTAATAACCACAACAGATGACGTCCTTATATCTGCAATGCTTTGAAGCAGCTTCTGCCACATGGCGAGGTGAGGCTGTTCCTGTGTAACAACAAATTGTAAATGTTGCTACAGTGCCAAATCGTGCAGAGTTCTTCCGGTATCCTGGAGGTTCCTCCACCAAGTTCTCCACGAATGGTGTGGTTTGCTGGAACGGGCAGGCGTCATACTTTATTTACAAGCAATGAGGATAAAAATATTTACAAATTATTTGGTCAAATAATTTTCATAGAGAAGGGGAATGTAGAAGCGTCGCCTGTTGTCCCTTCATATCCTCCTCCCATGCTGCTATGTGGTGCTGATACAGATTTTGGACCAGAGTGTGTGAAATACTGGCAGTTCTACTGACCAAGCTTGAGGTGACACGTCCACTGAAAGGGCCTGTGTGTGTATTGTCATCATGGCCATTTAGCTAGATTAAAACAAACTCCCCGTCTCTAGATGTTAATGGATACTTCGACTTGTTGCTATGGGGAGGGGGGGGGGGAGTTGTTAAACGTGAGGCTATGCTAGTAGTGTGTGTTTTTCTGTTACCAGAGACACTTAAAGCAATAATGAACACTTTGTTAAATTTTAGTGTGTGTGTGTGTGTGTGTGTTTTTGTGATGGTCTTGCGTAGAGTTACCATGTATGAATGAGGTTGCTTGAAGATGAGCCGGTGGGTTTGTCCACGGATTATTCATAGTTTAGAAGCATTTGGGTGGCAGTGTGTGCTATCCATCCATGCGTGTGCAGATCATACTCTGTGCTTCTATATGAGAAGAATCTGCAACTGGCAAGCAGGTACATGAAGTGGTGAGAGAAAAGGTATGTTTCGGCACTTTGAAGCACAGTGTAGGGCAGTGCATCCCAACGTGGTCCTCAGGTTCAAGCCAGATTTTAAGAATTGCCATATGTAAATGCAAACTGAATACTGGTATTGTCTCTTTGCAGCAAATCATATCAGCTGTGAGGTCAGATATCTGGCAAACCTGGGCTGTTAGGGGTACTTGAGGACAGGTTTGGGAATGACTACTGTACTGGGGGGGTGTAGATGACATTGATTTTTTTTTTTTTTTTTTTTTGGACCCCTTCAACTTTTAGTTATGTTTTAAATCTACTTGCTTTCCCTTTCGGGGCTGCCTTCGCCTGCCTCGGCCTTGATTATGCAGCAGCATGTGATTGCTAGGAGGCAGGAAGCTGTTGGTTAGACCCGGTTTCCGAAAGCCCCTAGAACATGAGTTCAGCAGTCAGGTTGTGGGTGGCATAGAGTTTCTGCACTCAGAGGGTTGCATTAGCCCTTATTACTTCCCTGGGGAGGAATGAAAGCACTTGGGCACTTCGACCTCGCAAATTAATGTTGGTGCCTACTAGAGGTTTTTTGGGGGGGGGGGGGAGAGCAGGGGTTAAATTGCTTTGTCATTGCCTTGGACGTTTAAGGGTCTGTTTACAAAACACTGAAATTGCGTGCACTGCTGGTGCTTTGTTTTGGTGCACATTGTTTCCATTTTTGCCGACAATACATTGAGATCACAAGCGAATGATCACCATATTTTTGCCAAAATGGGAGCTGCTGAAGCATTTCTTGGTTGTCAGCAGAAACTGCAGAATTGTGCCAATATCTGCTGCATTGGTGAATTCCACTGAACCGTGTAAAGAGAAAAAAAAATGAATCTTATGGGATTCGCCTATCAGTGCATTTTGCCGGCACTTCGATGCTCTGACTAGAAGAAAAGATTGTCTTCTACAGGACAATTTTGGTGCAGCGACTTGTACTGTATTTGGCTAATTGACAGCTTAGTGAATAGACAAATTTCACCGACCGGTGAGACTCTCCATTTGGTCCAATTCGGAGGTTAGTGAATAACCGCTTTTTAGTGTGTTGGTTAATTCTGAATTCCATTAGCTAAGTGCCACAGTTTGCCTTAATATTTTTCCCTTCATGTTACTTTCTGTGTTCCTTCTAGTCCTAATATAGAGGTGTGTGTGTGTGTGTGTCCCTCCCATAGTTATTCGATGCACCTACTGTATATAGCCGTGTTCTTTTTGTTTTAGAATGAGTAATGGCTGACCAAGCACAATGTGGGGATCTTTTTCAGAAAAGGATTTAGAAGTGTGTGCGCTTCACTGACCCTTGCTGTCTAGTGGCTCTCAATATTCCTAATACCGGCTTGCTGTGTCAAACAAATTAGCCGGTGATTAGAGGAAACCTTTTTCTGATGGTATTACATAAAGTCGTCTGGTGTTACAGGCATTGTTAGTGATTTTTACAGTGCGGTGTTGCTGACCTGCTCACTCTGTCAATTGTAATCTGCTTCACACCCGTTTTTATAGAAAATACAAAATCATTCATAATGGACACTTTCTAAATTCTGGGCTTTGAAACGTTTTCACCAACTAACTGAACTTCATGAATAGAACCCGCAAAGGACCAAAAGGCAGTTGATGAAAAGTGCATCCGATCATGTCAGCTCTGACCAGCCCTTTTTTTAAAAAAAATAACCCTTCCTACCCCCCCCCCCCCCCCCATACCACTGGCAGTTGTATGTATACCACATTGAGACATGCAATAAAACCCCCACAAAGGCAAACCATTCATACATTCTAGATATTTCAGTCATTGGGTAAACTCATGTCTTATTTCTTTTTGATGTTCTGGCAGGGGAAAAAAACACAAAACACTAACCTTTTTATTGATCTTACTAGGTTCAAGGAAGACCGAAAAGATGACATCTGGCTGGTTGATGTAAGTCGCCTTTTTATAACCACTTATCAAAATGCTTAGTCCCCCCCCCCCCCCCCATGAACAATAAAAAGCTGTTGTAGATGAAGTATTTGTTTTAATATATATATATATAATTTTTTTTTTTTTTTTTTTTTTTTGCAATAGAGCATTCAAGGTTGCATTATGAGGAAACTCTGCAGATTTTTTTTTTTTTTTTTTTTTTTTTTTTTTTACCACTTCACATCCTCAAACAGGGTTAATTATTAACACCTGCTCTCTTCCACGTCTTTTAAAAAAAAAAAAAAAAAAATTTAAAAACTGTTGCAATGCATTTGGAACATACATGGCTAGTGCACCCGGTCGTTAGCAAGTCCTTGTCCTCTCCAGCCTCACAAAAGTGCAAAGTTTAGGTGTCAGACGAGCGCATTTTGTATGGAATGTGCGTCTGTGCAGTATGGACGTACTTTCTGACAGAAGACACGGTAGTGGCCACACAGTCCGTTATTTTGGACGAATGTAGAAGGGAAAATAAATGAACCATTTTGTCCGTCAAAAATGCTGGCCGCACAAATGCAGTCCGTCTGACCTCGTTCATCACTCACACACAAAGCTATGCGGACGTGACGCACTCTGTGCGCCCGTTCTAGCGGTATTATGTCCTTGCTTAACGTGCGTCTGTTTCCCACGTCCGTTGTGCGACCGCAGTTCGGTGCGGACATACTTCGTGTGTGGGGCGCCTTTTGGTCATAATTATATGCTATAACAGACGTACAAATGTGCGGCAACACGGATGTGATCAGTGCGCTCGTCTGACGTGGGGCTGGTAAGATGTCTATACCTCTGATTTTATGTTACAAAAATGATTTAGTCGACAAAGTGACGGAAACGAAGTAAAAACTATGATAACCCATTGACATTTTAGTAGAAAAAATGTTAGGGGCTATTTGGGAAGATCCAATCTCCAGTAAGGCTGGGGTCAGACTAGCGCACTTTTAACGTGCGTTTAGGCGCACTTAATAACGGCCGCACTAGCAGCAAATGACGGCCAATATACGAAGTCCGGCCGCACGAAAGTTCGGCCGCGCAACGCAAGTGGAAAATGAACGCATTTTTTTTTTTGAGAACGCAGAACCGCTAGTACGGACGTACATGCTGCGGCATGTATACGTGATTAGGAGACGTCAGACCCTGCTCATGTCCGGCCAACATAACGTCCAGACACCCAAAGTTTCCTGGTTTGGATCCGTAAAAAATCACGCACAAAAAATGTGAATTCCGTGAAAAAATACGGCAATGCGTTCGGACGCACTTTTTGACGGTCGCTGCGAAAAATGCATTAGTCTAGGTGAGAAATGATGAATTTTTTATATTTTCAGAGCAGGTGTTACTCCAGGAGCATTCAATGAGTTTGGAAATAATGCATTATACACTTTAATCACATAAGTTTAGTTACAAAATCTCCCTTCAATTTAGGCCGGGTGCACACTAACGCCCCTGTGCACGCACTGCCCCGCGTCCGTCGCAGCCATGTGATGGGGCAGTCACACGCTTCCGTTTGCACGCAGCAAGCGTCCGCCTAGAAAGCCTCCCCGTTGCTCTATAGGATCTCCCGATCAGTGGCCACTAGAAGGTCATGTTTTATGTCATTGGAGAGGCCTGATCCCGGCCTTTCCAATGATACCTTTTTTTTTTTTTTTTTTTTGTAGAATTTGAGGATTAAATTACGAAAATGTGTGTGTGATAAATTATTTCATTCTGCTAAAAAAAAAAACACAAAAAAAAAAAACACTTGACTTGGAGTTAAACAACACAATGTAAGCGTACGTCTGTGAAATCAAACTGTCCACTTAGGTAGCAACACTGACCGTCAAGTCCACATGCTGTTGTGCAAATGGAATAGACAAAAGGAGGGAAGCATAGGCAGGTAGCAAGACATCCCCAATAACGGAGTATTTCTGCAGGTGGTGACCACTTCTCAGTTCCTATGCTTTCTGGCTGATGGTCACTTTTTTGAATGCTGGCAGTGCTGTCACTCTAGTGGTAGCATGAGACTGACTCTACAACCCACACAAGTGGCTCAGGTAGTGCAGTTCATCCAGGATGGCACATCAATGCGAGCTGTGGCAAGAAGGTTTGCTGTGTCTGTCAGCGTAGTGTCCAGAGCATGGAGGCGCTACCAGGAGACAGGCCAGTACATCAGGAGACGTGGAGGAGACTGTAGGAGGGCAACAACCTAGCAGCAGGACCGTTACCTCTGCCTTTGCAAGGAGGGACAGGAGGAGCACTGCCAGAGCCCTGCAAATTGATCTCCAGTGGGCAACAAATGTGTATGTGGCTGCTCAAACGGTCAAACAGACTCTGAGGGCCGACGTCCACAGGTGGGGTTGTGCTTACAGCCCAACACCGTGCAGGACGTTTTGGCATTTGCCGGAGAACACCAAGATTGGCAGCTTTGCCACCTGCACCCTGTGCTCTTCACAGATGAAAGCAGGTGCGCACTGAGCACATGTGACAGGTTCTGGAGAAGCCATGGAGAACGTTCTGCTGCCTGCAACATCCCCCCCCCCCCCCCCAGCATGACCGGTTTGGCAGTGGGTCAGTAATGGTGTGGGGTGGCATTTCTTAAGGGGGCAGCACAGCCCTCCATGTGCTCACCAGAGGTAGCCTGACAGCCATTAGGTACCGAGATGAGATCCTCAGACCCCTTGTGAGACTATATGCTGGTGTGGTTGGCCCTGGGTTCCTCCTAATGCAAGACAATGCTAGACCTCATGTGGCTGGAGAGTGTCACCAGTTTCTGCAAGACGAAGGCATTGATGCTATGGACTGGATGCTATTGATGCGAGCCTCTCTGAGATAGTGTCGTTGACTCGCTCCATGCATGTCGACGTCGCTAGTAACTGGTTGCCAGGATATGAAAATGTCCTGGGTGGGTTAGTGGAAACCCCTCCACTTCACCCAGATTTTTTTTAGGAAAGGTGGGGATGGGGACACTCTACACCTCCTGACCACTATTTTAAAATGGTCAGGATGCGTGGTGGTTCTTTTTATATAACGATCTACTTCTTACAAATCTGCTCCCACTGGCCGCGTGCATGAACACAATGCTAGAAAGCCAAATCCGCTGTTACTGGTCTTCGTTCTAAGTATGCGGCAGCTAATGTCACATACTGAGCACTTCTAGCCAGATAACGGCAGATTAGATCACATATGGTCTGCAGATTGGAGCAGTGAGCTTGGTGTTGCGAGTCCTCATGGTACAAGACTATATTAAAACTTTCTATCCACATGATCCCAGATCTGTTTTATTTTTCTGTTTTTTTTTATTTTGTTCATGCAAATAAATTGAGTATTTTACATTACAGTTCTATGCGCCTTGGTGTGGCCATTGCAAGAAACTTGAGCCAGTTTGGAATGAAGTTGGCGCAGAAATGCGAATTAGTGGCTCACCTGTAAGGGTGGGAAAGATGGATGCCACTGTTCATTCCGGTAAGTGCTTTGTATTTATTTTAAAACCTGGAAATGCTGAAAATAAGATTCTAAGTCTTTAATTAATTTCAGCTTTAAACACACACTTTTTTTTGCAGTGGCTTGATTGGATCTTCTACTGCAAAGCATCAGACCTCTGTCCCGAGTCCGGCTGCCATCAGGGCACAAGTAGATCATGGGGACACTTGTCCGAATTATGAGAAAATTGATCATGTATCCCAAATCACTAGCATTGTCCCCATGATTTATTAGCTGGATTATTGGGGTTATCCCCCCCTTTTTATAGGAAAGGAGCCAAACCTGCTTTAGAAAAGCCTAGCCCTTTTTTACATGAAAATCCTCTTCATGAATAACTGTTGCTTCCTGGCACAAAGCACACGTCTCAAGTCCAACCTAATACAAAATATTACTTTGATTTAAAATAAGATCTAAACCAACCTTTCCTGATGATGATGATGTTTATAACTTTCTATGCAATTTAAGCAAATATTAACCTGATTCGAAATGCTTTACCCAAAAGGACTGAATTGGAATAGCTATCAGGATGTGTACTTTCAGGCTTGCTGTGAGCGCCAATCACAGTACAGTTTGGGTACTCCTTATCTGGCATGCTGAAATCCAGAAGATGCCAGCTCTGAATGTTTTACTTGGCCCTCTGACACTTGAGACAGGTCCTGCTGTGTAACAACTCTCCATGATGGCTGCAGTTCTGCAAAGAACATGTTGGCTCTGCACAGTATCTCCCAGTGTGTACACATGCTGGTGCTGCAGCAGTAAGTGGATCTCAGCTCCCCTGCCAGATTCCCCCTCCCCAACCTTTCCTTCAGAGTTCAGATTCTCCAGGAATCTGGAATGTTTGGTTCAGAGCTTTCCTGATAAGGGGTGCGCAATATGTACTTGTCTACCATCATACAGTGCATAAGAATACCAGGTAGCCATTTGCTCCTAATGAATTATTCTACCCTGTGTGTGCCATTCACTACAAGGCAGGTACACGAGCGCGTCCGTGTGACTGCACTTCCCTGCGTCTGTTGCAGGTTTGTGGAGGCTGGACGGGGAGGGCCATGCTATTTAGCGTGCGCTACCACCGGATGTGATTATGGGCTCCCCTGTCAAAAAAAAAAACGCCTGCCTCCTATGGAAGATCACGGTTTGTAGCCCAGCCTGCGGCAGTCATGTACTGGCCATAGGGACTACAGGGAGATTCCTGGTGGGCCGATGGCTCAGTGGGCCAGTGTGAATGCTGGTTCACCGCGTGGCTAGCACTGCCTTTAATGGGTGAGGTCAGAACTTCCTCACTGTCTGTTTTACAGTCTCATATTGCGGCCACTGTGCCGGTGAGACCCTCTGCGCATCCGCCTCACCTTTTTAAGGCATGGTGCACACTTGACCTCAGTGCCACTGCAGTGTTTACCCAATCGCTCTGCAGCAACTACAGTATCTGTAGAGCGATTGGTTGGTTTATATACTAATTTTTGTGCGTATTTGCATAATTAAATTGGGCCTGTCTGGATGACCTCCAGGGCTAATTTTCTGTCCCAGTCCAGCCCTGATAGGAGTATCGGCTTTGTAGCACTGCGCTCAGAAAGGTGGCCTCACGGGCGTCCGAGTGGAAGGAACATCCCCTCTCACGGACGTTCCTTCTGCTCAAAGAACACTCGTGTGACCACAGCTTAAGCGTTTCGAAGTGTAACTCAGTTGTAATTGCAGTAGCTGTCGCTCAGATAATTGCCTAGGGCAGTGTTTTCCAACCACGTTCCTAAAGTACCCCCCCCCCCCCCAACAAGTCAGGTTTTCCAGATATCCGAAACACAGCACAGGTGATATGATTTGCTGCTCCGTGATTGCAGGATTCAATCTGCATTTCTCCAAGACAATCCTTTAAAACATGGCCTGTTGGGGGGTACTTGAGGACTGCGGTTGGGAACCACTGGTCTAGAGCAGTGGTTCTCAAACCTGTCCTCGGGACCCCCAACCAGGCCAGATTTTGCAGAACACCTTGGGGAAATGCAGACTGAATACTGCAATCACGGAGCAGCAAATCATATCACCTGTGCTTCAGATATCTGGTAAACCTGACCTGTTAGGGAGTCCTGAGGACAGGTTTGAGAAACACTGGTCTAGAGGAAACAATGCTTTAAATCCAGGAGCATTGGCTGATGTTTCGTTATGTCATAACTGGAGCTGACGCCTATTATAGCTTCCTAAAGCCTGTGATGCACTGAAAGCCGCGCACAGCGTAGCAAAGCTAAGCAAACATTTTGCAGGCATGACTTCACTACGCTTCGCCTCGCAGCCTGTCTACAATGGATTACGTTTGCCTCTCTCCACAATGGACAGGGATCCAATACTTTGCAGATCAAACTAGAGAAATGTTTGTTTCTCATCAAATGATGAAAAAGCTCATATCCTAGGAAAAACAAGTTTATTGTAAAACAACTTTTATATTACAACATGCCAAAACGTTATTTTCATAAAGAGCAGGTCATGTAGGCAAGGTCTAAACTCGACTTGTATCAGCCGCTCGACCGCATTGATACATTACGTCCAATTTAGAAAGTTTCTATTGAATAAGATACATATAAATTACTACCAATTTAATCCGAATAGAAAAAAGTAACCCATATCACATGGCACCCCCCCCCCCACACGTTGCACCAATACTACTTTAAGGCTAGGGTCAGATGAACGCATTCTGTGCGGACTGTGTGTCCGTGCACAATGAACGTACTTTCTGATGACAAGATAGTGGCCACATGAATTTTTTTTTTTTTTTTTTTTTTTTGACTGATGTAGATGGGACATAAAATTGACCTGAAAAAAAATTTTGTCCGTCAAAAATGCAGTTCGTCTGACTACGTTCCATCACTCGCACACAAAGCTATGCAGACGCAGTGCACTCCGCACGTCCGTTCTAGCGGTTTTACGTTCTTGCCTAACTTGCGTCCGTTTGCCGCATCCGTTGTGCGTCTGCACTTCTGTGCGGACGTACTTCGTGTGTGGGTCTTTGTTGATCATAATTGTATGCTACCACGGGCGTTTAAAATGTGCGGCAACACGGACGTGAACACTGCGCTCGTCTGACCCGAGCCGTAGACTGAGTAAAATATATATATTTTTTTTCGCTCTCCGGTACTCACCGATTTACTTGATTGAAACACCTAGCAGTGTCCTAGTGCACTTGAATGGTCTAAATTTTGGTGTATATGTTGTTATCCCATGTGTAAATGTTTTATGTAAAGGTATAGCTCACATCTGATCCAAAGCTCCTTCTTTAACAGGCCTGGCATCAGAATATGGCGTTCGAGGATTTCCTACAATAAAGTTGTAAGTATAAAATCAAATTATACACTTATGCATTGCAGGCATTTTTAGTAAAAGAAGTCCTAATATTGTTGCAATGGCTTAGTGCTGTCAATCAGACGCAAAGGCTGGGTTCACACCTAAGTGTTTTACAGCGCGCAAACAGTGAAATCCCATGATTGCCTATGTGGGCATATCCCACCTGGCCGAGAAACGGCCGACGCAAAAAGAAGTCCGGGAGCTTCTTTTCTGCATATAGCCGCGCGTTCGCGGCCATATCATAGCCGCGCGTTCGCGGCCATATCATAGCCGCGCGTTCGCGGCCATATCATAGCCGCGCGTTCGCGGCCATATCATAGCCGCGCGTTCGCGGCCATATCATAGCCGCGCGTTCGCGGCCATATCATAGCCGCGCATGCGCTGCAACGCACGTTCGTGTGTTTTTTCGTACGTGCGTAAAAAAACGCGTGCATTGCGCGACGCAGCACTACGCTGTGGTGTGAACCCAGCCAAAAAGTGTTCTCATGTGACCGCAGCCTGTTTGCTGTCCATGGCTTTTCAAAGGCGTCAAAAGAACACACGAAGCACGTGCTCACTTGTTCATGCATGGGTGAAGCATGTTGCAATGAACGCCAAAATGGCATTGACGTGAAACGATGGACATACACTCCTGCATACAGGTTCGTTTTTTTTTTTTTTTTTTTCTTCTCCCGACGTCTGTCATAACTGATACTAATGTTAACCACAATCTCATCTGTTTTAAAGTGCATTGGCTTCAATGGATGCACTGTTTGCAATTAGTGCATTCGTCTGACCGCAGCCTTAAAAGGTCACCACAACCATTTTTAATGCAATTAATCCCTCATGGAACCCATGCAGGTCTGGAAGGCTGTCACAGGGACAGCTGCGTAAGGATTCACGTTATGACAAGTTAATTTGTTGTTAATGGTTAGTGTCACTATTAAATAGTGGCCATGCTCCCTCTTACATTAAGTTACATGTAATCTGCTTTTCTAATTCCTCTTAGTTTGTGATGCATAAACAACGGTACCCCCCCCCCCTCCATCTCCAAAAGGGGAGTGGGGAGCAGCAATTGTACGCGCCTTGTATATTGGCAGCTACATGCTGCTGACAAGCTGCTGCTGTGCATTTCAAGTCTGGGAAACCACATTTTCCAGATGCATTCTAGTTTTGACAACTTTCAGTTCGCACTGTAGTGCTGCCCCATAGGTCTGGCCCCCCCTTCTTAAAGGCATTTTATGTGTACAGCCAGACTTTGCCGTGTCAGCAACTGCGAGCAATTGCTGGACGTGGGAAAATGTGTGTTCACTGTGGCCCTGCATTGTCCTGTCTATGCAATCAGAGTGCACACTATTACAGTAGCATCACATGGCAAATGTGAACTCTTTCTGATGGGCAGTCATTTTCTCTCCAAATTGACTTGCAAGTTTTCTTATTTCACCATGCCCTGCACAAATTCCATGTGCCAAGAGGCAGCAAAATAACCCCTTAATATCAACGAGCCCCTTCCATGTCATGTTTCATTTCACTGATGGGGTGCCCCCCCCCTTTTTTCTCGTCTGTAAACAGGTTTACCAAAAAGCTTTTCTTTTTGTTTATTGTGTGTCCAGAGTCCAGACTCACAGAAGGCTGTGGCTTGTCAATATGCATTTTGGCAAAATCCAGGTGGCATTCTTATTTTTTTCTCCTAGAAGATAATGGCTCCTTTTTGAATAAAGCGTTAGGCTGGGTTCACACCTCAACGTTTTTCATATGCGCGTTTTTGGCGCGCGTATCGCGCAAACGTGAAGAACGCGCATTCACGCTGCAGTCTATGGCCACGAACACGCTGCAATACACCCCAAAGAAGCTCCTGTGCTTCTTCGGGCATATGGTGTTTTTACAGCGCGTTCCTACACGCTATAAAACGCCCAGGTGTGAACGGGCCCCATAGGAAATCATGGGATTTCCGTGTTTGGGTGTTTTACAGTGCGCATGAATGTGCTGTAAAACGCCCAGGTGTGAACAGTGCCTATAGGGCACAAATTCCTCCCCCTTGTGTTTATGTATGCGGGTAAACTTCCAAAATCTGCATAAACCTAGGATAACCTGGGTAAAACTGACATGTTTCGGGCAGATTTGGGTAAATCCTGAAATAAAAACAAACATGAGGCTTCACTCAGATAAACCCAGATCTACCCAAAGGGGGGGGTGTCCTGATCTGCAGGTGTGGAAACCTTACAGTGTCTTATTTATTTTTGTAATAAATTTATTTTACACTTTTATACAAAGTAGCAAATATTACAGCAATCTTAATCTTGTTAGACTGATCAGATTTAGACATAACCTTCATGCAATGATGCTTTGTAAGCTTTCACAACAAAAAGTGCAAAAAATGTCTCCTAATGTGTGTTTTTTTTTTTTTTCTTTTTTCCTCCCATCTCTAGGCTAAAGGGAGAAATGGCATACAATTACAGAGGTCCTAGAACCAAGGGGGATATCATTGAATTCTCAAACAGAGTAGCAGGGTAAGTATCTAGGCAGATGTTTTTAACATTTATAAAGGGAAACTTTAAAATCGTTGCTTTAAACCACAATGATGTAGTGCAGTGTTTCCCAAACCTGTCCTCAGGACCCTCCGCCTCGCCAGGTTTGCCAGATATCTGAAGCTCAGCACAGGTGATATGATTTTGCTGCACAGTGGTTGCAGGATTCAGTCTGCATTTTCTCCAAGGTGATCTGAAAAATCTGGCCTGGTTGAGGGTCCAGAGGACAGGTTTGGGAAACGCTGATGTAATGGCTCAGTACCCTTCAATATGAACGTTTACTAGCAAAGACCATGGAAGTGCGTGCACTGGCGTCGCTAGGTTGGGGGCAGGGGGTGCGGTCTGCACCAGGTGACACCCGCCCTTAGGGTGACACTAAAGTCTTTTGATTTTTGGTCCGGCCACACCAAAAATCAAAGTCTTTGATCAGGTGTCACCCTAAGGCAGTGATGGCGAACCCATGGCACGCGGGGCCAACAGTGTCGGCACGCGAGCCATAGGCTTGCCTGCCGAGCATGTTTTTTCCTCCCGGCACGTGCCGCCAAATGATGCTGCCCGGCCGCTCGTTGAGGTCCACAAGCCGCGATCTCGCGTGATGGTGCAGTTAACTCCCCGATCTCGCGAGATTGCGGCTGGTAGATCACAACGAGGGGCCGGGCAGCATCATTTGGCGGCGCGTGCTGGGAGGAAGCAGACGGGAGGACCAAGTG
Source organism: Leptobrachium leishanense (assembly GCA_009667805.1). Lineage (NCBI taxonomy): Eukaryota > Metazoa > Chordata > Amphibia > Anura > Megophryidae > Leptobrachium > Leptobrachium leishanense. Next base: position 120,377,997 of record CM019067.1, on the reverse strand, counting down.
AGCTGGGCAATATCTATCCATGGGTGAGCTGCTGGGGGCAATATCTATCCATCTATGTGTGTTAAATGTTTTAAATTCACATTCCTTTGTATTCATATCTGGTAATATTATGGTGTAATTTTGCTAGGAATTAACGTCTCTATTATTGTCTTATATGCCGCACTCCCATACAACACTAAATGTGAGGTAACAATAGTAAGGATGTACCGGTACTAGTATAATCCCCCCCCCCAATACCGGAAGTTGGCGCTGGTACCTGCAGGGCTGGGGAAGCTAGCCACGTGCATGAAAAGCACTCGGCCAGCGTTCCCCTCTGCTGGCTGCAATACTTGCCTAGCGGTGGGTCCAGTCGCAGGGCTGTGACGCTGCCTCCACGGCCCGGCGGTCGCGTCACAGCCCTGCGACCGGATCCATGGAGCAGACGTCCTTCCGAGCGCTCTTCCTCATTCAGTGTCCGCCGGCAAAGTCGGGCTGCAACCCGTTGCCGGCAGACACTGAAGGAGGAAGAGCGTTCGGAGTCTGGCAAGGCAGGTGAGCTGGGGACAATATCCATGTGAGGCTGGGGGCAAGCTAAATATCCATGTGAGCTGGGGGGATATATATATATATATTTTATTTCTCTCGGGGGTATATACACGAGAGCTGGGGCATTTTTATGAGGTCTGTTCTTATTGGAAAGTGGTCACATGACATAAAATAAAAGTATCGGTACTGATACTCGGTCTTAAAGTTTGTATCGGTGCATCCCTAAACAATAGCTTAAATAATTCTGTGTAAAACTCGGAGGGGGGGCTCGAGGGGTGACACCATGAGTTACCGCACTGAGTAACGCCACTGAGTGTCATGTATGTCAGCGACTTGGACTGTCAAACACGTGCTCACATGACTCCTAGCAACTGTGTAGGAGGTTCCAATTCACTACTCTGAGGAAAGCATTTCAGATGTTTGGTGAAACAGAACCAGAAACGTTTGCTGAAATGTGACAGTTTCCTGACCTCAAACTGTAAACTAATGCTTTTTAAAATCACTGTAGGAAAAAAAAAACTTGTGTGTCCCTGAAATGTTTAATATTGATATAATTTATGCTGCAAAGCTTTAATAGTTTAACCTTTTTTTTAACGAAAGGAGTGGCACAAAAATTCCAAAACGCTCTCCCATTAAATAAAAAAATAATGCTTTTAATTGGCAATTATTTCAACTCTGCTGTAAGGAATGTGGGAATTGTTACTAATGTACCAAGGTAGGTTTGGATAATTTGTGTGGGATAAAGTTAGAAATCCTGGCCAAGAATACGATCACAAAAGAGTGAGGTCTGGAAGAATTTGTTAAATAACCGTTTTCTAGTGGCATCACATGAACATGCCGGTTTCCTTTTAGCTGTCGTCTCTGACTGCAATGAATGTTTTCAATATATTCTTCTGTATTTTTAATACAGGAAACTATTTTTTTTATTTATTTATTATAACTAGCTTTCCAAAGTGCATGAACTTGGTGCATATTTCAATACAAGAGAATTCCGAGTTTTGCAATGTATATTGACCTCCTGCCACACAAGGCTGCAGGATGATGGATGGATAAGCCAAACACTTGCTTTCTGGGTCCAGCAGGATTCTCTCTACCTGTTAACGATACTAATGGATGTTAACTCCGTACCTGACAGCTTTTGAATACTGAACCGCAAAAGGGTCCGATATATCACTGATGTACAGGTTTTCTTTGAGCGCATTAAGGGATGTGTGCTGTTTTGCAATAGCAAAAATACTGATCCTTGTATCTGCCATCAGGGATACACCCCCCCCCCCCCGAAGGCAAATGGAAGAGAGTCTCACTTTAAACCACATAGCAAATTTTTAATCCCGTACACCTGCCCTCGTACAATCAAACATGGGTGGGTGGGTATGTGTGTATATAATATTCTCAAGAAGATAAGGATGCACTTTAGTCGAAACGTTGGGATCCCTGGCGCCGCTCTCTATACTTGCTGTTTTCTATAGTGCCGGGTAATTGTTGCTTTATTTATTACATTGAAGTATTTTGAGTTTAATACCTTGTTGTGTTTATGTTTCTTTGTTAAGTTTACTATTATTATTATATATGTCATATTTTATTATGGTTTTGTATTAATAAATTGAGTTTGAGTGCATCCTTATCTTCTTTTGTTGTTTCATATTCTTGGAGGCTTTTTGGGAAGCCTTGTGTTAGGAGTGCACCTCTGCGTTTTTAAGTGTGCAGATCAACTTTTCTTGTTCATTGATATAATATTCTCAAGGAAATCTTTTAACTAGATGACATATTATACAATTTTGAATAGTTATTTCCCCCCCCTCCCCCCTCCCTCAACATTTAGTTAAAAGCATTGCTCGGCCACACTGCTCTGAAAGGAAATTTTGGCTAAAATAAAGTGTCAGTTTAAGCAGATCTTTTGTATCTGCGGCTCACACAAAGTGATATACCACCCTTGCCACATTGTATTCATTTGATCATAAGTGGAGCACAGGCTGCCATCATCAAGAGTAGTATGAATTAACTACACGTAGTAATTAATACACGACACCAAAACATGAAGCGAGCAAAAAAAAAAAACTTACCATCTTGTTTAGCAAAACAGTTAATTTTGGTATCTCTAAATACTCTTTAAGAATATTTTAGGTTAAAAAAAATGCCATTCCGTTGTGGAGTATGTTTGTACAATTTGCATATATATGAAATGGAAATAAAATCTGGAAGATGCAGACTCGCTCTCTATATAGAACTCTTTTTATAAGTAAGGGAATACTCTGAAAAGGGGCAGATGCACATTTAACCAAGTAGGGAGGGGTTACCCTCTGCAGATGTACTTGGCTCTCTGCCACCTCCGTTACATAATTGAAACTGGATAGTACAGAAAAGTTGAGTTCATTTTTATAGATTAAAAATTCAAGTGATAAGGAGCCTCAGGGTAAACGGTGCATCTCATGTGAGATGAACATTAGGCTGCACTCACACATGCATTTTTATTTTTTGAGGGCAGAAGGAACGTCTGAGAGTAGACGTTCCCTCCATTCAGTTGCCTGTGTGGCCACCTTGTTGAGCGCAGTTAGTGGAGGATCACGTTTTGTAGCTGTGTCCTTCATCCGTCCGTAGCTTTTTGACGGGGAGGCTGAAATCGCGTCTGGTGGTAGCGCGCACAACTTGTGCGCACACTACGCCGTGTGGCCCTCCCCGTTGAGTAGTCACAAAGCTACATCGGACACAAGGATGAGCGGTCACACGTACGCACTTGGTGCGCTCGTGTGACCTCAGCCTTATGTCCACGGAGTCCTTTTGAAATGTCACATGAGTAATTAAATTGACAAGATGACTTTTAGAAGGAAGTCTTAACGTTAGTCATTAGAGGGAGCCAGTCTGGCAACATCTGCTTTGGTTATTTTTAAGCCTTTTTACTACATCTTTAAACTGTTCTTTTTAATTCCTTACTTACCCACTTCTTTGTAAGGACCCAGTGGTCATAGGGGAAGTGACATTGGCAGCTTTCAATTGGCAAGCTGGCTTCTTGTCATCCTAATAATAAAGGATCACTTAATTTCCCATTTCTTTGTTCTACTCAAGCAACACTGCTTGACATGTACTGGCCCTCACTGGGGAGTTGTGAGGAGCGTAATGATGTGGTCATGCCCAGTATATCCAGAAGAGCACGGTATGTAATGGAGATGACGAGGGAGTCATTTAGTGCCCTTTATTTCCACTGCTTAAATTCAGCAGACCTAAAAAGCAAGTAAATGATCTGTTTTCATATTTACTTTTCTTTCTTGGTGTTTTCCACACCCACCTGAGGAGGCACTTTAACCAATCAGTATGTATATCTAGGTATAGATTAGAAAAAACCCCGCAGGGAAGCATGTGTGACGGAGTTGTTCCTCTTCCCTCCTGCACTATGAGATGAGTGGAGGGCGGGGTTGAACTTTCACCCCCAGCTACTACAGGTAAGGAAAGAAATCCATACGCACAGGGAGAAAGGGACAGCACAGAGAAACAGCAAGAAACGGTAAAGCCAGCAAGAGAGGGCGCAAGAAAAGGTGCAGGGAGAGCGAGCTCGCACAAGAGTGACTATGTAAACCATTAAAGGGCGCAAGTGAGCGTGTCGGGGGTGAGGTGAGTCTGTGTGAGAAAGAGCAAGTGTTTGTGTCTTGCTTTCACCGTGGTAGAGATGGCTATTATTCCGTTCCTCAGTTTCCCGAGTCTGAGGTCCTGAGCGTGCACGCCTTGTGTTCTTTCATACAGTCACACCTATTTATAAAGCGCTAGCAAGTTCCGTAGCGCTGTACAATGGGAGAGGCAGAATAACAAATGTCCCTACAAGTTAAACACACAGAACAGTAGGAGAGAGGACTCAGCCCAAGAGCTTACAAGGTGACACACTGGGTGAGGGTAATGGCTGTGTATGTGAAGTAGTGGGGGCTGTGGGCAAGATGGAGCAAGAAATGTAGTGGAATAGTGGGCAGGGAGGAGGTGGGGAATATTCTGGAAGTAGGAGCTGAAGAAATGCCCATAGCAGAGGGGCGTCGCCAGAGATGAAATGACAATTTTTAAAACCAGAAAATAAACATTTTATACACTTTATTTTTATTCTAGTTTGTCTATAGGTATAAATGTGTTTTTAAATATTTCTAGACATGCATATCCCTTGAAGTCCTATCAACCCTGCAGACACATTATTGAATAAAACCGTCTGCTCCAAATAGTAGTAGTTTTGGGTGTGTACTTTCTTTTAAAAATACAAAGGTATGTATTTTCTCACCCAACTAAATCTTTTTAAAGAATAGAAAAAAAAACAGGAAAATCTTGTGTTGGAGCTCCTAACTTCTATAGGGTCTCAATTTGAATTTTTTTTTTTTTTGGGACTAGTAATATGTTAATATAACATGCTGCAAACAATTGCAACCTGAACTAAAAAATGCATTTGTGAGCCTGTATCAATGTGGTTGGAGTCTGCAGGAGAACAAAACGGACTGCATGATTTATTTAGGTTATGGACTAAAACACGACATCAAATCGAGGTTAAACGTAATCGGCAGAAAATGTTTTAAAATGAGGGTGGCACTGAAGGGGTTAATAACATTTTAGGAGACTGTTACTCAGTTTGAAACCGGATTCTCTTGCAGTTCTCGCTTCCTGTTGTGGTTTTTAAATCTGCTTCTAAGATAAAACCATATTTTTAAGTGCAAATCAATATTTTGCTTCCTACTCAAGATAAAATGCTTTTATTCAGGTAATATTCACCTTGTCAGAAGTATTGACCCGATCAGGTTTAATTTATTGGGACAGGTGCACCTTACACAGTAAATAACTGTGTTCGTCTGCTATTAGAGGCACAATAAGGAACCATATGGTATAAAATATATTAACTATAATCATTGCAGTATGACCGCCAACCCAACCATGAATAGAAAATTCTAAAACCGGCAACAAAATAACAATAGGCAATCTTACAAGGTCGCGTGAATAAACGTGATGCCACAGTACTTGAAACTGTTTAAGTCTTTCTATCACAAACTCCTTCAGGGTTATTCAGAGAGCGTGAAAAGCAGGAGAATGACTGGAGAATGAAAAATTCTAGGTCAAAATAGCCGATTTGGAAAGTGAGATGAAAGGGAGAATTTTTCTGGTTTGGCTATTTTGACCTAGAATTTTCACTTCTCCAGTCATTCTCCTGCTTTTCACGCTCTCTGAATAACCCTGATAGTCTCCATTTTAACCAGTGTGAGTAATTCGACCCTTGTGTTACGACACAAATTTAACTCCGATGCATCCCATTTCTCTGGATTGTTTTTGACATGTTTTTCTACTTGGGAAGAGCATTCTTTCGATTGTGCCCAATTCGAAAAGACAGGCCTGTATGTATAAGGCATCATGACTGTAAATGTGTGTCAGAGGAAGTTATTGGAGTATGACATGCAGTGCAATATTATGTAAACATTACAAAATTTAAACAATGGTTTGTTACTTCATGCACAATTATAAAAAGGGCTTTGATTGTTACGTCTACAGTGTGACTACCTTTTGGCTGTTTAGATATTCGAGATCTATGGTTTTGTGAATTCCCTATTCAGATTTAGGTTTGAGAGTGAATCCCGTTTCACCCCGTTACTAAAGTGAACAGGATGTCCAGTCATTGACTGAAGTCTGAATCTGGGTGGAGCCTGACTCTGGTCCAGACTAAGCCACACCCACACTTCTGATTTAAGCCTTACAAATTAACCCTTTCACTGCTGAGGACATGTGGGGAACGTCCTCATTGACTCCTAAGGAAAGATAGGGGTGGAGATGGGGGGTTCCTTTGAACACCGATATCTACCGACTGTTGGCAGCTAGCAGGGTCATGTTTAGAGCATGGCCTTTCCAATGATACCAAACATGACCATGTTTAAAGTAAAGAACAAAAATAATAATAAATAAATAAAAAAAAGGGAAACGTGTTTTTTTAACCCTTTCGCTGCTGAGGCTTTTCCCGCCTCTGTGCTGAGGTCATTTTTACTGGTTTTGCTCATCATGTTTAAACGTGTTTTGAAGGCTTATTTTAGTATATTACCCAGACATATTATATATCGTTCTTTCCGTCAGACTCGGTAGATTCATAATATGTCATTATTATATGTATACGTTATGTCATGTCTGTATATTATAACAAAAAATGCAATAAAATATGTATTTTCAATAATTTACAACGTGTAAAGTGTTGTTTTTCACATTTTAACATGCGAGCAATTGCGGTTATATTTTGTATGGGGTGCGCTTGTTAAAAAAATTAGAGATGGGGTCTCGTTACATTTTTTTTGGGGAAAATTACGCGATTTTTAACAAACGCACCGCATACAAAAATCGTTAGTGCAGCATCATTGTTCACATTATAATTGAAATGGGAACAATATTGCTACACTAACAAACCAAAAAAAAGAATGTTTATTTTTATAATTTTTTTTTAAATATATTTTTATTTTTAATTTTAATTTTTTTTAAAAAACTTTTTTTCACATTCGTGTTTGGTATCGTTGGAACGGCCATGCTCTGGCCGATCAAACCATACCAAACATTAACCCCTAGCTGCCACGGATCGGGAGATAGGGAGTTCCAATGAACTCCCTATCTCCACCGTTGGTGGCAGTTAGGGGTTAACTCTAGGACTGGCGTCATCGTGCTAAGCACGATGACGCCAGTCCTCAGGGGGAGTTCCCGGAGGCTTGGCCGACATCCAAGATGTCGGCCAGCTCCGGGAAAGGATCGCGAACCGTCGCTTTTCAGCGCCGATTCGCGATCCAGCTCCCCAGGGGTTAATGCCAGGCACCATTTGGAAGGGCAGGCTGTGCCCTTCCAAATGGTGCCTGGGTTAACCCACGCAACCCAGCCGATCGGGAGGGAGAGAGGTCCGAAGGACCTCCCCCCTCCCTTTCAGGCGCCTCCTCCGCACATGTGGGGGGGGGGCACCTGAATTAGGTGTCATCGCGCTGCAGCGATGACACCTAACTCCAGCGGCTGCGGTTCCGGATGCTGGGCTGACATCGAGGATGTCAGCCCGCACCGGGGGGGCCAGCGATCGGCCGGAACCCGGCCGAACGCTGACCCCAATGGGAGGACGCGCTCAGCGCGTCCTCCGCACAGCAGCGGTAATGCGGAGGACGCGCTGAGCGCGTCCTCCGCATTGAAGTGGTTAAGACGTGAAATGGCTCAGCAGTGAAGGGGTTAAATCCACTTACTGGCAACCACCTACAAAGTCCTGCCACTCCTCAATTAAAACTGTAAAAGATGCTAGGCTGCAAGAAGAGATAGGTACATCTAATTAATGGTTTGTGAACCTTTTTTAATGTAACTGTTTTAATCATTAAAAAAACCTTCAGCCCGGGAGGCGGGCCGACTGGCCGCTTTTAACTGGAGCTCTGCCTCACGCTCTCCTTAACCTGCTGGATTCTGGTTCCGAGGAGTCCCCGCGGACAGATTACCAGGGCAGAAGCTCTCCCTCCCGCCAGCTGCTTCACTTGAACTTTCTTCGGCGGGTCCCGGAGAGGCAGCGCTTATTTCCCCGGAGTCACCAGGCCGATTCCCAGCCGCCATTTTGGGCCCTATCAGAGGCCCACAGGAACCTCAACCACCCCCTTGTCTTCTGTGGCTTTGCTGGACGGGTCGGGACGTACCGACTTACCGGTTCCGGTGTGCGGAGGTCAGCATCCCCAGTCCTCAGAGGGTGCCCAATTCGGACATTGAAGGCTGCCATTTTGTGGGAGCCGCATGGCGGTGCTCCACCCTGCCTGCAGGTGACCCCATACAGTACTTGCCGCGGCGGCGGTCTAACACCCCAACCTCCCATCGCTTCCCAGAGTAAAACACCGCAGGCCTCGGAGGTGGGCGCCACTACTCCTGACCACCCGGGTTAAAGCTGCAACAAACTCCGGCGGCCGCCATCTGGTGGGGGCGGCGCGCCGTTCTGCCAGCGAATAACCTCAGTCACCATCCACCGTGTCGGCGCCCAGGCCGGAATCGTCTTGCCACCTCACCCATGGATCTGGTCCCACTACTGTGATAACCCTCCCGCTAGTGCCTATAACCACAGGAGGTCCTCTGACCTAATTTTTGAGTCCCAGGGATTGCCTGGGGCGACCCCATATTCCCTTAATTTTTCAGACTACCTACCAACAGTTGCTGGACTCAGCCTGTGCGTTTGGAGCTAATTTTTCAGCCCCTCTTCACTGGGGGGCAACATCCAGGAGACCTCCTGGGACAATTTTTACTCAATCCCATTCATAATTTTTCTGGGAGCCTCTGACCCCATCTATAAATTTTTCTAAGTCCCCTTTGATTAGGGGGCGTCCATCTCAATTCTTCTTTTTTTTTTATTTTTATTTTTTTTCCTTCCTGCGCCTGCACAGCTGAAGTCTTATTTGACTATTATTCCCAATCTTAAAGATATCACCGGGATACAATTTTGGATTGGCCACCCCTGGTCCATCATGGAGAAATTTATGTCTTCTAGCAAAACGAACAAAAAAACGTCGGATAAAGTGACATCAAAAGTAACCTCAAAGCCATCTCAACGGCAGACTCAGCCATCCTCTCCGCCCGCTACCCCCCCAGACCAGCACCTGGATTTATCACACACTGCTCCATCGGCCTCTCCTTCCTATAGCGACGACCGACAAGACTCCTGAGTTTCAATGGCGGACATCTCGGCGGGGTTGTCCCCCTTGCTTGATGAAAAACTTGGCCGCCTCTCCACGACCATTGAATCTGTTCTGTCGCAGTTGACATCGCAAACACAACGGCTTACAGAAGTTGAACGGGTCTCTACCCTTGAAGACGACGTTCACCCACTGAAGGCGCAGATGGACGCGCAACAATCGCTTTATTCAAACGTTGACGGAAAAACTAGACGACTTAGAAAACCAGAGTCGCCGCAATAATCTGCGAATTATTGGCCTACCGGAGACTGTGACAGGTCGTGCTCTACAAGAATGGGCTTCCAACTGGTTACCTACCCACCTGGGCTTAGACGCCCTTGACCTACCCCTGGCGGTGGAGAGAGTGCACAATCGGGACGCCCCCGAATTGTAATCATGAGACTTCTCAACTTTGTGGACAAGTCTAATGTCCTGGATTACAATGGAGCCCCTCTTAGACTGTTTCAGGACTTTTCATCTTCTGTATCTCTGAAACGGAGGGCGTTCTCGCCTTTTTATGCTCGGAATTGGTGGCAAAGGACATTCGTTTTTCGCTGCTATACCCGGCTCGCCTGAGAGTTAATTTCAATGGAGCGACCCATTATTTTGATCCTCCCACCGAGGCCAGCAGGGCTCTCCTTCCGAGTCAATCTCCTGAGAGGTCAGTCTTGCCACTTCCTCCGCGTACACCATCTACGAGAACCCGTATTGGGAAACCTTGAAGAGGTCACTGCTGGACATTTACCGACTTTTCTTCAGACTATGGCGTGGTTCTGGTGTGTAATGATGCCACATATGTTTTTCCTTTACCCCTAGGCTCGGCTTAACTGGGTTGGATGGTTGGGTGACAGTGGAAGCAATGGCTTCATCTGACCTCTGGATACTGTTGATCCTTTTCTATGTGCATATATTACTGTTTGGATCCTTTCTTGGATCCCTTTTACATGTTCAGGAACTAATGTTCTCCTTTAACCTACGGTTCAGTTTTATTGAGGTCGGATGATGGGCGGTTCATGGCCACATCTGCTCTCTCTCTGGGTCCTGTTGATTCTTTTGTTTATATTCATGTTACAGTTTGGGTTTGTTTCTAGACCCTCTTTACAAGTTTTGGTTCCATTTAATAGATTTAGAAAAACTTTATTGACGCTCCGACTCAAGATTTTTAAGTCTACTGCACACTCCCCTCGTAGGGTTCTGGGGTTGTAGCTGGGATGGCCCTGGTCCCCCCACTAGAAATGGCTATGCCATATCCTCTATGACGGGCACAGTATGGTGCACCGCCACGCCGAGACCCCCCCTATGACATCTCTTGAGCCTCCTACCTTCAAAGCCTCCCTCAGACTCCTCTCTTGGAATGTGGAAGGTTTGAACTCTCCCATCAAACGGAAAAAAATACTTGCTCACTTAGTCACGTTAAAGCCCGATGTGGTATTCCTGCAGGAAACCCACTGGGCTTCTCCTGATACCCAATCCAGGGAGCTCGGAGATGGTTATCAAACTTCTGCCCCTTTTTATATGAACAAAAAAAGGGGTACTGCTATCCTGAATAAATCTCTTCCGTTTACTGTCCTCGACGAAGCTAACGACACCCACGGTCGTTTCTCCATCTATTAGTAAACATCTATGCTCCTCACCCCCCTCACAATTTTTTTCTGACCTATACGCATCTCTCCTTCAATATACTTTTACGCATTGCATTATAGGTGGGGATTTTAACGCGGTTTTGGATTCCGTCTTGGACCGCTCTCGTATAGGCTCTCGTCCAGCGCCCTCGCGAGCCTCAGCTGGCCCCATTTTTTTGAAAGACAATTTTTAGCTTTGTTTGACGCCTGGCGATTATGTCAACCCGGAAGGAAGGGACTACTCGTTTTACTCGCACCCCCATGATTCTTTTTCCCGTATTGACATGTTCCTACTGTCCTCCACTTTCTATCACTCCATAGTTGACGCAGCGATAGGAATGATGCATGTTTCTGACCATGCACCTATCACGGTAGATTTACAGCTAAAAACTCCCCTCCCACGCTCCCGCAATTGGCGCTTTCCTACTTCCCTCCTGCACTCCGATTTCAAAGCACACATAGTACTCAGCTGGAACAACTACCTGGATGATAACTTAGAACATGTGGATGACATTAATTTGTTTTGGGAGGCGGCTAGACCGGTTATGAGGGGTTGCATAATTGAATATATGTCCCGTAAACGTAAAGCACTTAATGGACGACTGCTAGAGGCGCACTCCTCCCTAGTTAATTCTTATAGAACCCATGTTGCGCATCCTACCCCTCTCACATCAGATCAATACAAGGCGGACAAGCAAAGCTATGCTAAGTTACTCGAGGAAAGGGCCCAATATTCCTGGTTGCACCAGAGGAATCGTTTCTTCCGCTGGGGTAACAAACCTGGGAAAATCCTGGCTAATTTACTGAAATTACAACACCCGTCAATCCCGGCTATAACTAGACTTAAGACCCCCACGGGCGAAATGTTAACTGATCCATCGGATATCAATAGATTTTTCCGTGATTACTTTGAAACATTTCTATAAGGCTGAACCTGATGAGTGGAAAGTCAAGGCCAAATTTTTTATAACAGCGGGGATGCCGGAACTAGATCCCGAGACGAGAAACTAAATGCTCCTATTAGCACAAACGACATCTTGACAGCCATTTCTCGCCTTCGTTCCCTCAAAACTCCTGGCCCGGATGGCTTCTCGGCTGAATATTATAAAATTCTAGAGGGCCATCTTATCCCCCACCTTACGACCTTGTTCAATAATATCCTACAGGGGAAGACCCCGCCTCCCTCCTTTAATGCGTCCCGGATGATACTGATTTCCAAACCAGATAAAGACCCTTTACTAGTAACGTCCTATTAAATACCGACTTGAAATTATTATCGGCCATAATGGCTCGGCGTCTGCAGGACCCGCTAACACAGTTTATCTCCCCCGTTCAAACTGGGTTTCTGTTGGGCCGTCACTCCACGCAAAATGTCAGAAAAGCCCTGGCGGCGATCTGGTCGTCGAATAGTCGCACACAATCTTCGGATTTACTCATTAGCTGTGATGCCGATAGGACCACGATATGCGGTCGAAGGCCTTATCTACGTCGATTCTTAAAATATCACTCCTTTTGGTGTCCCAATTCTTAATTTATTTAATGCTCTATATGATGCCCCTTCCGCTATCATCACGACTAATGGCCTTAATTCCACCCCTTTCCTACTGGAACGGGGCACACGTCAGGGTTGCCCACTCTCCCCTTTACTATTTAATTTAGCATTGGAACCACTCTTAAGAATTTTCCAAACGTGTCCGGACCTTAGTGGAATACAAATAGGCTCGCAGAAGGTTCGAATATTAGCTTTTGCAGATGATTTGCTCCTCTTTCTGTCCCGCCCTGACAAAGCGCTCCCAACTCTTTTGACCTATTTGACAGAATTTCACCTTGCATCGGGGTTCAAGATTAACTATGAAAAAACACTGGCGATACCGTTGGGTCCGGATTATGGACGTTTGATCGGGCAACACAATCCCTTTCGTTGGTGCAGAACGGGGACTTTTAAGTATCTAGGTGTATTACTACCGACTAATATCACAAAATTATACGAGGTTAATATCCCCCCTTTCCTGTCGCAACTTAAGAACTTGTTAACTTCCTGGGCAAAACTCCCGCTGTCTTATTTGGGGAGGTGCAGTCTAATAAAATGGTAGCATTCCCACGTCTGCTCTACCCGATACAAATGCTCCCCTTACTTCTCAAACGCAAGGATATAGCGCACATTCATGCTCTGTTTACCAGATTCATCTGGAATAGGGGAAGGCCACGTATAGCGCTACGTAAACTTCAGCTCCCCTATAATATGGGGGGACTGAATTTGCCGGACATGCATTCATACAGTATTGCAGCCCTGTACCGAATTGTGGCGGATTGGATAGCGAACTCCTCCAGATATACGGATTGCGCTTTGGATCGAGCCATGTCTTTCCCGTTATCCCCACTGGCTTTCCTCCACTCCCCCCTATCAGGAATCCCCCCTACTCTGAGATCTAACCCCTTGCTTTTCACAGGACGAGAGGCGTGGTATCGAGCTCGTAAACAGAGGGGCTTGTCCTGGAAATCCTCGGTTTTCCAACCACTACTACGTAATCCTGCTTTCCAGTCCGGCTCCGCGGCCTCGGCATTTCGGGTCTTGGCGACGAAAGGTCTCAAATAGGGCACCTGTTGTCGGGACCAAATCACTCCCTTGTCTCTTACAGAGATCTATGCGTACTAGCAGCCCCGACTCCCCTACACTCGTTATATTATATGCAGCTCTCGGCATTTGTATCAACTCAGTTAATTACCTTAAAACCTCAGGACTTTTCCAATCCCCTTGATATTCAGGCGTCTGTAGGTCCATCTACAGCATCATTTCAAGCCCTGATTCGGCCTCAATTTGACTGGTCTGTAGCAACCACGGGTTTAGCGACCTGGTGTGTTCACCTCCCCAAACAATTACCCTTTACCTTAATTACAGCCACTAATGTCTTGCGCAAACAAATCCCCTCGGCGCAATATGACGAAATGTTTTTTTGAAATTATTACATGGCGCTTATGTAGCCCCGGACAGATTGGCCCGAATAACGCCCCTCAGTTCGGGTCGATGTCTTAAATGCATGCATGCATGCCAACGCCGATCTCTTTCACTGCTTGTGGTCCTGCCCGTTAGTGTTAAACTTTTGGAAAACCATACGGCGATTTGGTGTTAGGATCCTAAAGATAGCAGTACCCCCCACCCCAGACTGGGCTATGTTTAACCTCTTCTCCGACGGTGAGAGACGTGGGCTGGACAGGAATCAGAGGGCCCTACTGGGAGTACTGTCCGCAGTGGCTAAAAAGGCCATTTTGGGGAATTGGATTGCCACCTCTCCCCGCACATTCACTATGTTTTATTCCTGCTTTTATGCTATTTTTCAATATGATTGGGTGGAGACTGCTCTGCATAAAGATAAAGTCCAGGGGTTTTTTGAAAAATGGGAACACTTTATGTCATGTTTGCCAGACGATGTCATTGTAAAATTGAAAAGAGACTTTGAATTTTCTACTTGGTATCTGTCTAGATCCCTAACACTCAAGCACGCTTAGAACTTTCGGAATTTTCTGAGGTATTATCATTAGTGTAATGTGTGCTTGTTGGGTGACTCTCCTTGTCAATTATGGGATGGGGGGCTGTCATTCTAAGTGGGAATGTGACTATATGTATTGTACCTGAACTGAGTATGTCATCCTCAAAAATAAAGTTTTAAAAGAAAAAAACAAAAAAAAAACCTTCAGAATAACACAAAGCGATCACACGACACATCCATCACACACGAGCATTAAAAAGTCATCACACCCACACATTACAGCTGAGCTTTACATAATTAACAATACCCCCCCCCCATAAATGTGGAGCTCTGTGATCTACTACTATACACTACACAGTAATGCGACTTTTACTGTTGCGGAGCCTTTGATATCCTTGTTCACATGCACATTACGATCAGTTTTATTACTGTGGAGGTCTGTGTTTCATAGTAATGTGCAGTGTGTATGAGCGTATTACAGAATTCCACCACAATAATGTGCTTTGCGTTCTCTTGCTTTGGAGATTATACTCTTAAAACAGACCAACTGTTAATACACTCATACACTCATACACAATGCACATTACTGTGCGTTTAATTGCTTGATTCATTAACTGGTTCTAACTTGGTTTGTAGTTTTTGAACTACATCCCCCTGCCCCAGGTTATTTTACTTCAATGCAGACTAGCTGTGCATCCTGAGTTGGCAGCCTACCGTGTCCAGGGCCAGATTTATAATTGGGCAGAGTAGGCATGTGCCTGCAGGCACCTTACTCTGTTAACCAAAAAATTTTTTTTGGGGGGGGGGGGGTGGTGCGTCACACTTCTGTGCCTACAGGCTCCGCTCCTGAGATGCAAATCGGGCCCTGACTGTCCGTGGAAACTGCTTGGCCAAGAGTGTGAGGAAACCCACTCGGCCAGTACATGACGCTACACACACTGCTCTAATCTGTCACTTTAAACCTATTACAGATAAGCCTGAGACTCGATCATTATTTCCATTTGTGCCCCCAATCGCTTGCCTTGTCTAATTTCCCTGCATTGCAACAAGGTCCCCCACTGTCCAGTCACTCCTCACTCAGGCCTATGTGTCTGGCTGTTACACAATCCCCTGCTGAGTTGTAATAAAATGTTTTAAAGAGGGGAACATCACCTAATTGTGTCCTAAAGCAGAGTGGGTGTTCGACTCCCAACTTGTTCCGCAATAGGAGACCAAAAAGAACTTTCATCCAACAGAGGGAAAAAAATAAATGTAATTATCTCCCATTGGGGACAGTTTTGGATCTTCGTGGCTCATGCTAAAGCTTATTTATTTATTTTTTTCTGTGCTCAATATTTAGGTGGTGTGTGTGTGTGTGTGTGTGTGTGTGTGTCGGTGTGTATATATATATATTTCTCTGCGGGTGAGAGAGTAACACAGACACCTCTGCCTGATAGATGAGTGAGAAGTCGTGAGACTTGAGTGCGGCCTTGCTTCAGTGCCGAGGTATTGGTAACAAATACTGATATTAGACCAGTTTGCCAAAAATAAAAATTATATTTATTAATGTTGTACATAATTATTCATAATATAGTTTTTAATGACTGGGAACGTGTTTTGATCTACAGAATTGAGCTACCTTACATGCTCTGGGTCAACTCTGACTGCAGAAATTTGTCCACTCCCTGCTTCCCCTATGAGGCCATTTTTTTTTTTTTTTCTTCGGTGTCAATGATGGCAGCTGGAATAATAAGTGGGCGTTTTGCACAAGCGTCCTTCTGGCAACTTAAAGGTTGGTGGGCAGTAACCTGAACGAGACTGAGCATGTGCTCAATGCTCTCCGGCAGGAAAATGGACGTAAATTTCCATATCTGTTATTCTAGTTGTTGCCGACCTTATAAAATTCGGCTGGATAGAAAACTAGACTGTTTCTATTTTTATTTTTTATTTTTTTTTTCTCCTGCAAGCTCACCCCAGGAGGAAACAAATCTTGAGACTAATATATGTGTGTATATATAATATTTATTGTTTTACCAAAAATTGGTGGGGCACTGCCTGTGCTGCACCAAAGAACCGTCTTTCATTGCTTCCAGTATCCACTTTTTTTCCCCCTATAACCCCTTGGTCATGAACTATTTAATGGACCATGCCATGTTGTTGATTCGGATGCATTCAAAACTTCGTAATATGGTGATGTTTTTACACATTCAGTAAAAGATCAAATTAAAGTTCTTTTCTGAAAGAGGAGGGTATCAAAAAAAATTGCGGAGGGCTCATGGCCCGGAAGCGCAATCCATGAACTCCAGGAGGTGATGCTCACAGTGGCGCAGCAGCATTACCACGAGTATCACTGAGGGTACCGTTGAGTTCCGGGGCAAGGCACCGAGATGGCATCTAAAGCTGAAATGGGGAAGCTCCAGGGAAACCTGCAGGTGCATATTTTCCTCGTTATTGTTCCTACTTTAGCGTTGGGTACGGAATGGGGCCCAGAGTGCTTTTCTGTTTTTTTTTTTTTGTTTTTTTTTTGGCGTATATAGAAAAGGACCCAAAAGGTTTAGATTTGGCCACGAACAGCAGTTTTTCTTTCTAATTCCTGATGTTTTATGCAATTTCAGTACTGTACTCCTATTGATTTTTCCTTAAACGCTTTTAATATTTTAGATTTCTATTTTTTTTTTTCTTCAGCAGTTTAAATATTTAATTTAAACCTCATCCTTTCTGTTCAAGGCCTTTAATTCGACCGCTTCCAAGCCAGCAAATGTTTGACCACGTACAGAAGCGACACAGCGTCCTTTTTGTCTATGTTGGTGTGGAATCTACTCTAAAGGTATACTACAGTTTCCTTTTTAAATGTTTAAAGTTTAAACCCATTATAAACTTGTCTGCTTGCAATCAAACCCAATCCCCTTTTTATGTAGATATTCCGTGTGCCATTAAAATGAATTTAAACCATTTAAAATATACATATTTGCAATTGCATGTAAATACTTTGGGCCATATTACGTTCTTCATGCTGAAGCTGGGACGGTAAGGAGGAAAAATCTGCAGGCTTCTTGGTGTCCCCGTTTTAGAGATTATGGGGCAGGCGCTAAACCTCAGGATGCTCGAGGTAGCACTAGGCTCCACCACGAGCATGGAGTCCCATAGGACTCCATTTGAGGCGTTCACTGCCGGTCACATGACCTGCAGGATCTTGCCGGAGTGATTGCGGAGGGAGACTGGGGGACTTTTTTCCCCCTAGTCTCCCTCTGCTCCCGGCGGCAAGAAGAGGAAGATTGAGACTCCGTGGGATGAGAGGGGAGTTTTTTTTGTTTTTTTTAAAGCTGGTGCTGCTTCCGCAGGAGCAGTATCACTTCGCACCAGCTCCTAGCTGTGATTAACATTTGAGTTAACCACAGCGTGACATAATTGGCGTTAGGATTACAAAGTCCTACAACTAATTAACACTTTGCGCTCCCCATGTTAAACATGGGGAGCGCAAACTACAGTAAGTGCGTGCAGAAAAGCACAAGCTCCGAATTGTGAGTTTTTTTTTTTTTTTAACCTGTTAGGTTTTCAACCCATACTACATTCCGAATGCTAATGTTAACGCTCACACAGCTGAGGGCTAGCGTTAGCCTTAAGATTGTAATGGGGCCCTTTATGTTCATGCAATGGTTCTTTGCTAAATCTTCGTAGAACTGATACAGTTGTGTTCAAAATTATTCAACCCCCAATGCTGTAAAGGGTTTTAGGGAATTTAGTGTACATTTGTAATTGTATTCAGAATGAAATCCTAAAAGGACTTTTTAAAGAACCATATGCAACTAAAATGACATCAATTGGTTTTGTAATACAGTAGTAAATGTTTCTTTTGTGAATTCTTCATTGACACAATTATTCAACCCCTTAGGCTAGGGTCAGACGAACGCATTTTCACGTTGTCTGTGAAAAAGTGCGTTCGAACGAATGGACGCATTTTTTCACGGAGTACGCGATAGCGGTCATACTATGCGCATTTGCGTTCGTGATTTTGTACGGATCATCAATAAAACACTTTGTGCATCTGGACGTTATGTTGGCCGGACATTAGCAGTGTCTGACATCTCCAATTCACGCACACACGCCGCTAGCGGACGCAGCGCACTCTGTACAACCGTACTAGCGGTTTTACGTTCTCGACAAAATGCGTTCGTTTGCCACTTGCGTTGCGCAGCCGGACTTTTGTGCGACCGTACTTCGTATATTGGCCGTCATTGCCCGGCATTTGCTGCTACTACGGCCGTGATTAAGTGCGCCTGCACGCGCGTTCGCACTGCCTCAGCCTGACCCTAGCCTTAAAGACTACCACTCTGAAGAACAGAGGTTCATTCAAGTGTTTTCAATCAGGTATTGAAAACGCCTGTGGATGTCACGGAGCAGCAATAAAGCATAATAAGCACCAATTAGGCAGCTTTAAAATGACTGTGATACTCAGCTCCTTCTAGACATTTACTGGTGTGGTTAAAACATGGTGAAGTCAAGAGAATGGTCCAGGAAGACAAGAGAAGAGGTGATTACTCTTCACAGGAAGGGCAATGGCTATAAGAAGATTGCAAAGATGTTAAACATACCAAGAGAGACCATAGGAAGCATCATTCGCAAATTCAAGGCAAAGGGCACTGTTGAAACGCTACCTGGTCGTGGCAGAAAGAAGATGCTGACTTCGACTGCTGTGCACTACCTCAAGCGTAGAGTGGAGAAAAGTCCCCATGTGACTGCTGAGGAACTGAGAAAAGATTTGTCAGATGTGGGTACTGAAGTTTCGGCTCAGACAATACGGCGCACACTGCGTAATGAAGGCCTCCATGCCAGAACTCCCAGGTGCACCCCCTTGCTGTCTCCAAAGAATAAGAAGAGCCGACTGCAGTATGCCAAAAGTCATGTGGACAAACCACAGAAGTTTTGGGATAGTGTTCTGTGGACTGATGAAACAAAATTAGAACTGTTTGGGCCCATGGATCAACGCTATGAAGAAAAGAACACCTTGCCTACTGTGAAGCATGGCGGGGGGTCAATCATGCTTTGGGGCTGTTTTGCTTCTGCAGGTACAGGGAAGCTTCAGCGTGTGCAAGGTACCATGAATTCTCTTCAGTACCAGGAGATATTGGATGACAATGTGATGCAGTCCGTCACAAACCTGAGGCTTGGGAGACGTTGGACCTTTCAACAGGACAATGATCCCAAGCATACCTCCAAGAGCATGGTTGCAGATTAAAGGCTGGAACATTTTGGAGTGGCCATCGCAGTCACCTGACTTAAATCCGATTGAGAATCTCTTCTGGGACTTAAAGAAAGCAGTTGCAGTGCGCAAGCCTAAGAATGTGACTGAACTGGAGGCTTTTGCCCAGTGGCGACTCTAGGAACAATATTTAGGGGGGGCACAGAAGATACCGCAGTCAAAACTAGGGGGGCACTAATAATTTTCACCACTAAATCATACCACTGAATAAAACTAAGGGCCCTATCATCTGGTGTGAGCTAAAACGCCATCGCTAAAGGAAAAATGACCGCGAGTCGCTAAAACTTAGTGCCTGACGACCTACTAACAGATCACCTGGTCTGCAGTAGTCCATGAACAAGGTCGTTTGGCGCACGCTAGGAAAACTCTAAGACCCGAGTTGAGACCCAGCGCTAATGCAGTTGTGTACAGGATAGAACGTTTTTTTTTTCCAGTGCAGAGTGCCGGGCCATACCTATCCCCCGCCCTCACAAGCTTGAATATGAACACATCCAGTGAATAACCTCAAACCCCTGCAGTATTAAAATCCTCCAAGCTGGCCGTATCATCCATGTTTTGATGCACACATATATTAAGGCTGATGGACATTGCATGATAAATGCCACCCAACAGCATGTAGAATCATTACACTGCATTTAATAGATCCATTTTATTGTACTAACCTGATACTTTATTTGCCGCAATTCGGCAGTTTTCGCTGAATGTCTGATAACTGTTTCAGCGACTCCACTTTTAGCAAATTAGTGACCATTCGTTAAATAGGAATTCACTATATTTTCGGAAAAATGAATTCCCCGAAATGTGACTAAAAGCAAAGGATCTAAAGATGATTAGACCCTTTAGATTCTAACTTCCATAATAACCCCTAAAATGCCATAAACCCAGGGAACTACAATAAAAATAGCAAACAATGTGGCATTTAGCTACCCCTAACCCCTAAATTGTGTCACGGTTCCCAGATCCCACCACGCAGTACTTAACACCCCACACTCCACAGAGCCCAGAAGCTACCAACAGAGTAGCCGTGAAAGATCTCGAACTGTCTGGTCCTTAGAATTGGCCAGGTAAACTAGCTAGACAGAAAGGGTTAACAACACGGGGAGTAGTCAGCCGAGCCAGAATCAGGAATACAGAGTTCAGAATGGTCAAATGGAATAGCCAGGTCGATATCAGAGCAGTGGCGTAGTACAAGAAAATGGTCTAGGGCAACAGAAGGCAGAATAGTCAGAAACAAGCAGAGGTCAATAACGGGTTAATTCAATATAGCAGTCAGGTACAAGGAGCTCAGGTATGGATAACCACGATCTGGCAACTGCTGAGAATACACTGAGGGTTTTTAAAGACCTTCACCAGGCCACGCCCCCCACTCAAGCCGCGCCTCATGCAACCACCTCCCTGCCTGTCTCCATTTAAACCGGGCATTGGTCAGCGAGCAGCATCAGACATGCTGCCCTCAAACACACAGGTAGGGCTGGAAGCTCCCAACGTTACAAATTGCCATTAATCGAGGTAAAACATGAAATGAATACACTGTGAGGCATGTAGCTACCGATTAACCCCTACAATGCCATTAAGCAAGATAAAAATAAAATGTATACCGTGAGGGATGAAGCCTACCCATTAACCCTTAATATACAACTAAACCAAGGCAAAAACTAACGTAATACACAATGTAATGTATAGTCTGAACATTAACCACTTCACTGCTGAGACATTTCCACCCTGTGAAAATGCTTAAGTTTAAGTGCCCGTAATTTTTAATGTTTTATGACTTTTATTTCAAATTGAATATGATCATGTTGGGTATCATTGGAAAGGCCAGAATATGCCCTTTCCAATGACACCTAGATCGTCCATATACGATGCACAGGGACAGAGATACAGTGGTTCGAATAAGTGTGGTAAGCTGGATGCTGATTTTTGGTGGGGGGCACATGGGGGGGCAAGGAATAACCTAAGGGGGGCAATTGCCCCCCCTTGCCCCCCTGTAGAGTCGCCTATGCTTTTGCCCATGACGAGTGGGCGAAGATACCCGTAGATCGCTGCAAGACACTTGTGTCAAGCTATGCTTCACGTTTAAAAGCTGTTAGTACAACATCCTTTTACAGTTATAAGTACTAAGATTGAATGTCACTTGGGGGTTGAATAAAACTGATAATGATGTGAGCACAGAAAAGACATTTGTGGCTATTTCATTATAAATGTTATGTTATATTTGTCTGATCTACACGTGCCTCTTTGATTTAATTGTAAGCAAGATGACTGATCAAAATCAATGTCAAACTGGCCAAAACACTAATTTTCAGTGGGGGTTGAATAATTTCGAACACAACTGTAGATTTGACAACAAAGTATCCTGTTTAACAGGAAAGTCCACTTTATTTGTTTTTATATAGCACACGAGTTTTGTTTTATGCTTCCGAAATATTCTTTTATTGCCCTTCCTTATTCTGTTTGAATTCAGCTGTGCATAGAATGTCAAGTTGGGGGGTGTTTCCCCCCCCCCCCTTTCCCTCGTTTCAAGAAAGTGATGTTGCTTTTTAGTTCATGGGACTTTCTAACTTTAAGATTGACCAACCTTCTTTCAGGGCACAGGTGCTGAACAATGGCTCTCCAGATGTTTTGGAACTACATCAGACTAACAGGGTTATCCAAAGAGATTCGAATTGCTTGAGAAAGGTAACCGAACGCTGAAAATCAGCGTTCGGTTACCTTTCCTGGCCATTCGGCTATCCAGAGAGCAGGCAATTCTCCAAATACTGGCGAATTGCCTGCACATACGGTGCCTGTTCGGTCCCTGTTCGAGGGCAGTGAAATCCCCATAGAGAAGCAATGCTTCGGCTATTCAGAGAACACAAACCAGCAGTGAAAGGTTCCCCTAATGCCCTGCCATTCGGTGGTTTAATTCGGCAAGTTTATTCAGGAGAATCCATAGGCTTCAATGTTAAAAATATTCCCGTCTTAATTCAATATCTAATAAACCGTTCATTATAAAATTCTGCAGCAAAAAGTCTCTTTATTTATAGATTTTTTAGGATACTTTAAGCATTTTTCTGAATTTTTAAAAAAAAATGTAAAAGTCCGATTTTTTTTTTTTATTTTTTTTTTCAGTTTGCTTATTTTTTTTGTAACAGCCCTCTTTATTATCATTCCCTGGACCTCCTGTGAAAATTTCAGACATTTTCGCTCAGTAGTTTCTTTGCAAACAGCGTTTCTTTTTCCCAGATTCATACAAATGGTTTTTCTAATTTATTCACCTCCCTCTGTCTACGTCACAGCTGCTTCGGCTCGGTGTGATTCGGCTCCTTTTCGGCTCCTGTTCGGCTCCTGTTCAAAGGTTAATCCAGATGTTTTTGCTTGTTTTCAGCGTGCATTCGGTTAGTGTTCGTCAGGTGTTCGGTAGCTTTTCCTGCAATTCGGGGACCCTGTGGTGTTTGCTGAATACACCGCAGGGTCACCGAAATGCAATCGGCAAAAGGAACCGAATTGAAGAGAACGAAAAGTCACCGAACGTGCGGTGACTTTTCGAATCTCTTTGGATAACCCTGTAAAGCTTTATCAGTATAATGAGTGGTGTCATGGGAGATGTAGTTCCAAACTCATAGGAGGGCCAAGGTTTTCGCACCGCTGCATTAGTGTAACTCATGGAGTTATTTAAAAGATGTGTATTGGCATATATGTACAGAGTAATCCAGACGTGGACCCCTTGCTCGAGGTGCCTAGAGCAGGGTTCTCAAACTCTGGCCCCCCTGATGTTTCTGAACTACAACTCCCATGATTCCACGGCCATCTATTGCATTCAAAGCATTCTGGGACTTGTAGGCAAAAACATCTGGGGGGCCGTGAGTTTGAGATCCCTGGCCTAGAGGGATGTCGGCTATACCCTCCTGATGAGGCCTAATAAGTTTGACAAGATCGTCGGGGGTTGCTGCACCTCTCGTGCAGGGACGACATCCTTGGCAATCAGTACTGGCCACCCTTTCTGGGTGAGAACGGGCTGATTTGCATATGGAGCATTCGTCCCTGTAATGGCACAATCGAGCAAAAACCCTGTGAGACCTGACCACCGTAGAGCAGGACACTAGTGCAGCTGCTCGTCCTCAGGACCTGCACAAACTTTTTTTTTTTTTTTTTTCTTTCTCACTATATTGGCAGATTGGAATGCTTCTTCCATTTGTTGGCCAAACGGGTGTGAGCGCTAAAATTACCAATTTTGCAAAGCTAAAAGGGCTCTTGACAATCCCCTGAAGATCACAGTAGTTGCAAACTGTAAAAATCAGATTTGCAAGAAGTGAAATTTGCTCCCAGAGGAAGCTGATGCGAACCACGTTATATTCTTCCATAAACGTCAGCTGTTTGTTTTTAGAACGCCGGTGAATGTTCTTTGGTTACTTTTACGGTGGCGTTCTCCACTGAACTCCGATTAAAAATGCTAGACAATCAGGGTTATTCAGAGAAATGTGAAACTCTGGAGAACTTTTGGAGAAGTGAAAATTCTAGGTCAAAATAGCTGATTTGGAAAGAGATAAATGGGAGAATTTTTCTGATTTGGCTATTTTGACCTAGAATTTCCACTTCTCCAAAAGTTCAGCGTTTCACCTTTCTCTGAATAACCCTGAATGTCAACTCACACTTTAGCATAGTTTTCATTGTGATTTCCACTAGACAACCTTACCAGAAACTACGGGTGGGGGGGGGGGGGTGGGCTGTAAGACTGGGGTCAGACGAATGCACTGATTGCGCACAGTAACGGATGTACATTGTAACGGATGTACATTGTATCAGTTTTGACTGACTTAAGAAAAAGGAAAAAAAAAAAAGCTGTATGCAGGGGTTTCTCTACGCCCGTATAGCTTTTTCATGTCAAATTAACTTTTGGCATCCGTTGCAACATGCATTGCCCATGCGTGAAAAAGTGCACACGTGCTTCATGTGATGTTCTCCTATTGACTCCTTTTGAAAAGCTACGACGGACAGCAAACAGAGCGGTCAGACGGAGGCTAAAAGTGCGCTGGTCTGACCCCAGCCTAAACTACACTTGGAACTAATGGAAGTTTCCTAGAAAATTCCCTGAAATTGGCCAATTTTAAACAACTTCTTTCAATGAAAGAACAGTGTTTATTGAATAACCATATTTTATGTAGTTGAGGTTTATATTGAAAACTTAAACCTAGGCGAATCAGAGCCTTGCTTTGCCCACAGACCTCATTTGCCACAATCCCTGTATGTAGCCGTTAATCCTGGGTATGGCAGCAAATGATGTCCACAACGTTTCACTATTGTATGAAACGTCTGCTATAGTGTAAACACCCTGCATGCCAGTGCAAAACCATACTAGGTGGCCTCAACCATTGGTTACGGGACAACACAAGTCACTCCTGGACAAGGTATAGACTTGTTTGCTGCTTTCAGGTCAAACCTACGCTTGAGGTCATGTAGTATGGCATTGTTCTGGCATGTGGGGTGCCTGCAATGCAAACGTATAGTCTCTCCTGCAATATTGGAGGATTTCAGTCTCACTTTTGTTGCCCTCAATTTTAATATATTTAGCTCAGAAGTATTACTACCACAAGGGTAAAACGTAACATGTAATACCAGGAAAAAATTCTATTGAATAGAATTAGAGAGATCTTAGGAGACCTGAAGTGTTTCCCCCTGAATAGTTAATGAAATATAATTATTCCGATGAAGCCATCAGAATACTGGTGTCTCTCTGAGACCGATTAAAATTTAACTTTTATTAACAAAAATTGTTGTAAAAAAGGAAATATGGACGACCTTATCAACATAAATAGACAGTGCTCAAGGACAAAAACATATTAAAAACAAATCAACAATTGATGGCGTTATATATAGCAAATGGTAGAATTGAAAACTCCAATAGGTGATCTTCAAGGGTCACCTCAATTGATAGTGGCTACCAAAAGATAACAATTATCAATTGAGGTGACCCTTGAAGATCACCTATTGGAGTTTTCAATTCTACCATTTGCTATATATAACGCCATCAATTGTTGATTTGTTTTTAATGTTTTTGTCCTTGAGCACTGTCTATTTATGTTGATAAGGTCGTCCACATTTCCTTTTTTACAACAATTTTTGTTAATCAAAGTTAAATTTTATCGGTCTCAGAGAGACACCAGTATTCTGATGGCTTCATCGGAATAATTATTTAGCTCAGAATATTAGTCTTGGCCCTTTTCTTGAATTTCTAAAAATATTTAATTGAAACCTGCAAATTCCCCCAATAGGAACAACTCCTGTATTACATTAAAGCCACTGACCTTTTAATTTAAATCTCATGTTGAGTGGAGTGTCCACCCTGCTCGGGTGTTACAGCAGGCTGTGAACGCTTTCCAAAGGTGGAGGTCTGCCTTCCACCCTGAAGGCTGCCAATCGGCTCATTGGAACAGCCTTTCCTTAATTCCAGCTTGCAGGGCATAGGATGTGCATCTCTGGTCAGCCAATGATTAGTAGGCACTCGATTGGCTGATCGAGCAAGCTTCAGCTCTTTGACAGCGAATGGAAAAGAACAGATTGAGCTCACTGTTCTGAAATGATAAAGCTAAGATTTTAACAATACTTTATGCTAAAAATGGGCATGTCAGAAGGGGTTAATTAACCCCTCTCAATTTCTCCCAATTTTTTAGCTTGTTCATTCTTAATTGTTAAATGAAATTCGGGTGAAAAAAAATACTCGGTGCATTTATCCTGTTTGGTATGCACTACCACTAGTAATATAGAGTGTCGTGATATATATTGTACAAATGTCCAACAGTGATGAGATCCTGTGTTTTATTTGTATGCACATGAATTTTTGTAATAAATGCTAACTTTGTCTTAACAGGAGAAGTTTATTGAAGTTGCTTCAGAACTTATCGTATACACGTACTTCTTTTCCGCTTCAGAAGAAGTGTTGCCACAGGTAACCATAGTGATATAGATGAACATGAATTTTTAGTGTATTGGTAAATGCTAAATGGGGTACATAATACCGTATTAATCTGTTTTGAGGAGATTGAGGTCAATTGACACACAATGCCAAGGTATTTTTTTTTTTTTCTTTGAGGTAAAACTCTCATCTCATTTCTTCACATCCAGTTAAGTACTTCTAGCTGCAGCAGCTTAGATGCCATCTCTATGCCAACTGTCAATTCTGTAACTAGTGTGTGGCAGCCAGTCAGATGCCTCTGTATTCTGAGGTATTACAGCGTTGGCGGTGAACACTGGTTAAGCCGGCCAACTCCTCAGCCGACTTCACCATAGCAAACCGTTGTAATTTGATCCAGAACACTGCGGCTGTCCAGAAGCTCCTGATTTCCTTCCAAAAGGAGGTAATTCCTTTTTTACACTGACTGACCGTTTTGGTAGGTGAACATGCTATAGCTATTGCTACCACTTAGGTTTTCTTAAAGGGACACTACCACTAAAAAAAGCGACATGTTCTTATTTTGTTTTATGTTGCTGTTATCTTACATGCATTTTGTTTTTCTCATAGTTGAGAAAATCTTTTGTGTCAATGTGTGCGTCCATTTCTGCATTTTGGGTTGTAAACTAAACCACCCCCCTCCACAGTATCACTACAGCACCGCTTCTCACTCTGTGGCGTTGAGCACAGAAAGGAGTGAATGGGTCTGTAGTCATGGAAACTGGCTCACAGCCACTGTATTGTGCGGGATGTATTCAAAGGACCATCACCAGGGGAAGATCAGAGGTCTTTTATGTGGTCTTCATTCGGCTGCCATCTCTTACCTCTGAAAAACAATAGCCACCTGCAGCCTTATCTAAAATTCCCTCACCACCACATTGACTGTTAAATACTATAGAAGCTAAAACAGAACTGTAATGTAAATCTCACAAAAGATTTCTGTAAATGCTACATCATGGGAAAAATCCACAAAATGGTAACCGGAAATAAAACCTAATTTTAGCTTTCCACTCTTACTTGAAAACGAGAGAAATCTCATTGTATTCTTCCTGGTAAAATACTTTATAAATAAATAAATAAAATAATATGTGATTACTTCAAAAGAGGGGAAACAGCAACAGGTGTCGTGTTTCTTTTTTTTTTTCTTTTTTGTTAATTACTTGTGCATATGTAAAGTGGTAGTTGTGGAGAATTAACTGTCTCCTGTCCGTCCTTTTAGTTCTTATCTCGAAACCCCGTCTCGAGCTGATATTGACGCCTTAGATTAAAATCTCATCAACGTTGATGGAGAGATGATTAGAATGATAAATTAAGACACGGAAGCCTTGTAGTCACTCAAAACCCATCTCTGGTTCTTTTTGTCTGAACACATTATTTATACATTTCTGCAAAAGAGGCTGTGTTTCTCATCTCATGCTCTAATTGGTAGAGCGGGAGGCAGTGGCTGGAAAACCCCCCTTAACATACAGAACACGTGATTTCGGTGAAATTGCAGATCCTTTCTTCAGAAATGAAACTAATTCTGTAGGATACAGAAACGAAACTTAACAACAGGGATTCTGCATATATGTGTCCCATATTAAACTAAAGAAATATATACAGGTTGCTACCGATCAATGCGAGACGTTTGGTGCTCCTATTCCCTTCAATCCCCTCTTAGAATCATTCTGTTTTAACATATGATTCTTTAAACAGTCCTTGGACAGCGTGAGCAGGGGAACAAATCCCTCATTACTCACATGAGAAACATTAGAACCAGGGGGGCAGTACCTGTCACGGAACGGATAACACATGACAGTCTCCCAATTCCAGTCTTCGCTACTGTCCTCCTAGAATCCCATTTCTTTGCCTATTATGGATTATGCGACACAGCTGCACATACTGAGTATAGTCCTCAGGGGTATTAGAGGGAAGACTAAGCATCATATTGGATAAGGTGGCTTTATTTGCCATCTGTTTTAAACAGGGCATTAGACAATAAACAATAATGGCGATACAGAGAATAATTAGCAGTAGAATAATGCCTAGCTGGGTTAGAGCCTGGCGCCATCCCTTGAACCACCCAAAATATTGGTCCCAGGGATTGTCTATTCCCGAGTTACGTTTCATTTCTTCTGAAAGTTCTGTCAATTTTTTTATGGCGCGGGTAACCTTGCCATTGGGGCCCACATTGTCAGGGATGTAGGTGCAGCATGTACCCGTCCCTTCGATCATCTTACACACGCCTCCCTTTTCGGCTAATATCATGTCCAGAGCCATCCGATTCTGGAAAGTCATAATAGAAGTCGATTGTAACTGCTCCGCAAGACCCTGTAGAGCATCTCGCGTATAATTAACAAAACGCTGCTGATTATAGTACAAATAATTAATCCAATCTACATTCTTGTTAATAGTAACAAGGGGGGCTGGGAAGGACTCAAAGCCCGCCTTGACTTGATCCCTTGCTTTAAACTCGTTAGGGACCCCTCTTGGAACCCCAATTGCGTCAATATAGACGTGTGGGTCAAGACTTCCCTGGGGGTTCGGAGCCTTTCGCTTTATGCGCTGAGTGGAAAAAGTTGGAATTTCCTCGGGGTCTGAAACAATATAGAATCCCATAACTGCTTTGGATAGGGCACACTCACCGGACCACTGGAGGGGCAGGCGCGCCCTAATCTTGAGGTCTCCACATATCCAGTAAAGATCCCCAATTAGAAAAACCTGATTCTACAACTTAGTACTGTTTATAGTGCTGTATTTAGCGCAATACCCCTCAGGGAAAAAGGTAAGGTTCCTACCCCTCTCAATAGATCGGTAGCAAGTATATTCCCCAGGGTAAATATATATCCCTTCTCCCGGCTGAGGAATTATACCAAAAAGTCATTTGTCCTTTATCTTGTGTCATGTAAACGTCTTTGGTTTGGCATTGCGGGCAATTTAAGACCAGGAAAAGAAGAAAACAAATAATGCTGAGCTGTAAGGGACTTGTGGTGGGGCTGGGCAACAGGGGTTGGGACAACTTTGGCGAGGGTGGTAAACCTATCGTTTCAGTCTTTTTCTTTCCCAGCATGAGATTCCACATTCTTCGGAAAGAATCCTTGGTCGTCATCTTTCCCTTCTTGGAGGACAGGGCTGCCTGCCCTCGTTAGTGTCTCTTGGTCCGGGTCCTCTTCCTGATGGAGGCCAAGGCTATTAGCTGCCCCCGTTAGTGCCCCTTGCGGGATTCTCTTGATCCTGGAGGCGTGGATCCAGACCGGGCTATCCTCCGTCAGTACAGCTGTGCGAGTAACGGCTACCACCGTGGTCTCTGGTCCATACGTGAATTCCTCCGGCTTTTTTCCCTTTTGCAGTCTCTTTACCAGGACCTTGTCTCCTGGATTGAACAGGTGGGTTGGTGTGTCTGACAGAGAAAACCTAAAAGTAACTTCGTCTCTGGTTTCCTCGAGTGGTTATTAGCTGCCTGACATACTCATCCCTTATCTGTTCTAGGTCCCCTGTCTCCAGTGCCAGGGGTATTCGTGACCATGGCAAAGGAAATAGACGCCCCATCAGTATCTCAAAAGGGGAATAATCTGTGTTCCTATTTACTGACATCCTGATTTCTGCTAGGACTATTGGGAGCACTATTTTCCATTTCTTGAATGTCCCTCCTGTGGCCTTACGTAACCTGTCCTTGAATAATCCAGTGTGTGCCCTGCAGTGTAGTACTGCTATCTGGGATGGCAAAAGAATGCTTGCTAGGAGATCCATGACCAGGGATGAATGGGAAATCTTCTTTCCATCTGCTGCCATAAATCCCCTCTTTTCCCATATCATTCCATGGTCATGGACAACCCCATAAACCTATTTGGAGTCTGTGTAAATAGTGACAGTCTTTCCTTCAAACAGTCGGCAAGCTCTAGTAAGGGCTATGAGTTCTGCTGCCTGGGCTGATTGGTAGGTTACAGATTTTGCTTTGAGTATCTTATCAGGGAGTTGGACCACTGCATATCCGGCATGGTATGTCTGGTCATTTGGTCGCGTGCAGGATCCGTCAACAAACACTACGTCAGCGTCTGGTACTGGAATAGACATAAGGTCAGAGCGGGGTGCTGTATCAGACTCAATACTTAAAAGACAGTCATGGGCCTCAGGTAGTGAGTCAGAGGGTTCTTTAAGGCCTAGTATTGCATTAAGAATGGGCGCCGGGCCTGCAATACTGGAGCTGTACTCTATGTGTAAGGCAGGGTTGCTGAGCAGAGTGACCTCATAGCCGCTGAAACGCTGGGAAGACATGTGCTGGGTGTGTATGCCTCTAAGTAAAGCCAGGACATCATGTGTTGTGTGTAGGTAAGTTTCGCATTCTAAAGTGTACTGGCCCGCCATACTGACAGCCATTGCGCATGCAGCTAGAGCCCTCATACATGCCGGCATCCCTTGCACTGTGACTGGCAGTATTTTTGGGGGAAAAAAAAGCGACTGGGCGCAACCGGCCACCGTGTTCTTGCGTCAGTACCCCGGCCATGGTTTTACAGTTGTCCCTTGTAAACAAATGAAATGGAAGAACATAATCGGGGAGGCCGAGCGCGGGGCTTGTCATCATTGCATTTCTGAGAACCCTAAAGGCATTTAACATTTCGTTTGACCATTTTATCATATCGGATTGACCCAACAGGGTGGCTTGTCTCAGAATGTTATCGTAATAGGAGCAGTCAGGGATCCACTGTCTACAATAATTTATAATACCTAAGAATGACAGCATGTCCTTCTTGGTTTTCGGGTTGACCAGGCCCGTGACAGACTGGACTCGCTTCTGACTGATGCTCCGTTCTCCCTGTCTGAGAACAAACCCCAAATATTCGACTTGCGTTTTTACACCATTGCATTTTCTGTAGAGAGACCTTATGCCCACATTCTTGTAACCATTTTAATAGAGATACACCATCCTCCCGGCTGGCCTCCTCCGAAGGACTGCATACGAGGAGATCATCCACGTACTGCAGCAGGACAGAACCATGGCTGGGGTGCCAGGATTTCAGAGTGGCCTGTAACACAATGCTATAGGCCACCGGGGAATCAACGTACCCCTGGGGCATTCTAGACCAGGTAAGCTGTGTGCCTTCGAATGAAAATGCAAAAAGTAGTGCCGTGTCTGGGTGCACAGGGATGCTAAAAAATACATTCTTGAGATCAATCACTGAAAAATGTGTGTGTGCTGCCGGTATGGATGACAGAAGTGATGTAACATCTGGGACAATTGGTGCTATTGGAATCACTAGGGAATTAACTGCGCGCAAGTCTTGGACGAACCTGACAGTGCCGTCAGCTTTGTTTACGGGGTTAATAGGGGTGCTGTATGGAGATACCACTGGTTTTAAAATGCCGTCCTTTAGGAATTGGTCAATCATGGGGCGCAATCCGTCCTCTTTTTCTTTGGACAAAGAATATTATTTCTGGTAGACAGAGTTGCAATTGTCATATAGTCTGGCTTTATATGGAGTGCAACTAATCAGTCCAGTGAAATAGGGACGGTTGGACCACAACTGGTCCAAGTCCCGGAGTTCAGTGGGTAGCGTTTCTGTAATCAGTAAAAAATGATGGTGCATGTCTAAGAAGAGGGGGGAGTTTTGGTGAGTCAATAATAAAACCCCCTGTTCTGGAATATATTGTGACTTCTAGTTTCCCAAGGAGATCCCTCCCCAGAAGGCTAATAGAACAGTCCTCTATAATAGTGAACGCATGATGTAAAAGCGGCTTACCGTCGGGAGTGGTGAGCGCTAAAGGGCGGGTGGAAAATGTTTTGGTGGATACCCCGTTAATACCCATGAAAGGTTCTGACGCGGCAAGTGGTCCAGTGTAATGTTTGCTTTCTATTGTGCTTGTGGTTGCTCCTGTATCAATGAGAAAGCTGATAGGTTTACCCTCAATATGTAAAGTCAACATTGGATCATCTTGCCACCCCCCTGTAAGCTGGGGGAAAGTCAGGGTATCACCCCCCGGGCCCCTTCATTTATTGTTCCTGTCCCAGTCGATAGGGAATCGGGGTGAGTTGTCATGCATGTCGGTCTGTGGAGTGTTCTGGGACTGTGATGGTGTGCGGCGGCCATTATCCCGGCTGCGCTGGTACCTATCTGCTTCTTCCTCTGTGGCTTGACAATTGCACGCCCAATGACCCATTTTACCGCACCTGTAACAGTTAGAATCTTTTTCTGCTGTGTAGACTCTTTTCTGCTGGGCATTATTATTTTTATACTCCTTCTGTTGTGTGTTATTATTGCCTCTATTTCTGTCATAACCATGACGTTGTACATTATGTGTGTTTTTTTTTTGCAAGTTCAAAACATCCGGCGGCTTCCTTTTCGTGTAAATGTCTTTCAAAATCATCAATTGTGTCAGATGGCCATGTAGATACTGCCTGACGGACAGTTAAACTGATATGTGGGCCTAGATTACTCATAAAGGTGGAAATGAGCAAACTATCAGCACCATCTTTACCTAAGCCGGCCTCTTGCGTCCAACAAGACACAAATCGCCGCCAAAATTCTGTTACTTCCTCCCCTTGTTTTTGTTTGCATGCAACCGCTATAGGCAAAGATGACCGTGCTTTGTAAACCAGGGTCATTTCGTTTTCAATCGCCTGCCACATTTTATTAATTCCATCCTCATCGTTTAAAATATAATTATCAGATGTTGGATATTTTTGTATCTCAGAAATGGAAGGGACGTGGCTCCACTTCCATCCAGCCTGTTTATCTATAATAGCGTCTATAATTAGTCTTATGTCTTCCTGCGTAAAATTGCGGCCGTTACAAGCCTTTTTTAGATAGCTGAGTGTGCCTAAAGGGGTCTCTCTTGGCTTTGGACAGTGTGTTAAAATTTTATTATTATCTTCTATATCCAAAGCCTTTTTTTTTTTTTTAATAATCTGTCTCCAACGGTCATAAAAAAATAAAAATAAAGAACATCATCATATTTGACTGGTGGATTAATCGGGGTCCCGGCCTGAGTGCGGGTTATAATCTGGGAAAACTCACCACTATTTCTAAACAAAGGTTTACCCACTTGGTTCAGGGTTTTTTTTTTTGTGTGTGTTCTCCTGTTTAGTATCATCGGACTTGGTGGGGGCTGAGGATTTGTGGTCCTCCATTGCTCCCACTGCACCCAATATCTCAGTGTCAGAAAACCCCACTAGGGAAAAATATATTGACTGCTTATAAGGAGGGGGGGGTCGAGGTCCCCAGTTGGCACGAGGCTCTTCCTATTTATTGCGTGGTATACTTTGTTCTATTTTATGTTCTCTGGAACAATCAGACCTTGTTGCGGGGGCCTTTTTGCATTGTTTAGTCTGTCTATTAAACTAATGACTTGCCAAAATTAACCACTGTTCTCCTCCCAGTCTCATGTACTGCATGTCCCACTGAGGGTCTCCCGGTAATAGGGCCATGCTTCGGTGTCATCAAGGCATAACCCCTTTACCATATCCATGTGGAAAAAACTGTTATCACCTTGTCTGGGGAATGGGTTAAAACTACCGACTGCCTCCGTCCATCCCGCCATATTATCCACCCAAGGATTAATAAAATAGTAATCTGTCCCTCCTACTCTTGCTACATAATCTTTACAGGATTCCCCTACTAATGGTAAAGGATATTCTTTAACCTTGCTATTGTGAGTACCCATGGTTAGTTGTACAATTAAATATTCAGACAGATAAAATAGAGAAAGAAAGAAGAAAAGAGAGGCTCTTCACAGTGTTCGAGAAAAAAAAAAAAACTTATATACTTTAACAATATATCACTTTTGCTCTGTAAATAGCACATACCCACACTGGCTGCAGCCATATATCACATATATACACTTACTGCACAGAGCACATATATACACACACAACTCTAAATCCACATTCATAACATCTATACACATATATAATTAAACCGGTAATACAGAAATGACGAGCGTCCGTCTTACCTTACAGACCACTCGGCACTTTAACTTATACTTTAACAATATATATATATCTATATACTTATTGATAAACATGCATCAAATATACAGTTTTAGATGTTAATCCAAGGTTGCCTTGGGTATCCCAGATACCCTAAATACGGAGCAGTCCCTGACATACTTCCGTACGGGAACTCTGTCCCAATTTAGCTATGTCTGTATCCCAGATACATTAAAAAAAAAAAAGAAGAAAAAAAAGGCACGGACCAATTTAGCTCGTAAACCGAGGTCAGAGCCCTCGTCTGGACAAGAAAAATACTCACCAGGACGAGGGGTGACAGGTTATCTCGGCAGCTGCCTCCAAATCTGTGGAGAATTAACTGTCTCCTGTCCGTCCTTTTAGTTCTTATCTCGAAACCCCGTCTCGAGCTGATATTGACGCCTTAGATTAAAATCTCATCAACGTTGATGGAGAGATGATTAGAATGATAAATTAAGACACGGAAGCCTTGTAGTCACTCAAAACCCATCTCTGGTTCTTTTTGTCTGAACACATTATTTATACATTTCTGCAAAAGAGGCTGTGTTTCTCATCTCATGCTCTAATTGGTAGAGCGGGAGGCAGTGGCTGGAAAACCCCCCTTAACATACAGAACACGTGATTTCGGTGAAATTGCAGATCCTTTCTTCAGAAATGAAACTAATTCTGTAGGATACAGAAACGAAACTTAACAACAGGGATTCTGCATATATGTGTCCCATATTAAACTAAAGAAATATATACAGGTTGCTACCGATCAATGCGAGACGTTTGGTGCTCCTATTCCCTTCAGTAGTCATCCGTTTAGGCTGGGGTCAGACCAGCACACTTTTAACGAGCATTCTGGCGCACTTAATCACGGCCGCAGTAGCAGAAAATGACGGGCAATGAAGGCCAATATACAAAGTACGGCCGCACAAAAGTCCGGCCGTGTAACGCAAGTGGAATTTGAACGCATTTTTTCGAGAACGCAGAACCGCTAGTACTGACGTACAGAGTGCGATGCGGCGGCGTGTGTGCGTGATTAGGAGATGTCAGACTCTGATAATGTCCAGCCTACATAACGTCCAGACGCAAAAGTGTTTTATTGACGATCCGTAAAAAAATCAAGCATGAAAATGCACGTCGTCTGACCATTTTTGTGCATTCCATGAAAAAATACGTCAATGCGTTCGGACGCACGTTTTGACGTTCGCGGGGAAAAATGCTTTCGTTTGTAATGATGTTAACTTAGGCTAGGGTCAGACGGGCTTGATAAATGTATCCAGGATTTGGGAATCAGGTAAAAATGTAGGAGACCAATATTGGTCTATAATTCAACCGTGCACCCACAAGAGGTTTATAATGCCTAATGCAGAGCAGCGCCCATTTCGAAATTCCTTACTTCTGTTGTATCTGCTTTTGTTTTATTTATTATTAGGGTTATTCAAAGAGCAGTGAAAAGCAGGAGAATGACTGGAGAATGGAAAATTCTAGATCAAAATAGCCGATTTGGAAAGTGAGATGAAAGGGAGAATTTTTCTGGTTTGGCTATTTTGACCTAGAATTTTCCATTCTCCAGTCATTCTCCTGAGTTTCACCTCTCTGAATAACCCTGATTGTGTCATTTGTAGACCTCAGCAATAGTTTTTCCTCCAGGTCCGTTGAACTGTACAGTAATTCTGCTAAACCGTACAGATCTCTTGCCTTTTTGGTTTTGTTCAGGTACAATTAGTTATACTTAAATAAAAGTTGCATTGTGTACATTTAATTATTTCTGTTGCAACACATTTGAACCTGAGGTTTTGTAGGGGATTTCTGGATTTTTTTTTTTAATTTCGTACCAGAGTACAAAGTTTGTGGTAGTGTGCAATTTGTTTATTCATTACACTGTTCGTCAGCAAACAAAATACCACCTTGGTTTTGAAACAATTTTTAAAGAGTTTCATACAGGAAGAACCAGTAGAAAATGGGTGGGATAGAATGTATGTGATGGTCTGAAGATGTGTACTCCTTTTGCAGACCAGATAGATGATTATGTACCGGTATGTTTTTTTGGTTTTTTTTAAGAACCCCCCCCCGCTCCTCCTGACCACTTTATATTTTTAAAGTGGCCAGATGAGTGCAGCTCCCCTCAATCGTTCTGCACAGGCGCTATGGAACCTGCACACACAACGTTCTCAGTTCCTTTTGCGGTTCGCAATTTGCAGCTCCTACATTACGCAAGTGGCGTAACAGCACAAGTTGCGCCGAAAACCCTCAGGGACTTCGTAAATCCCTAAAGCTGAAGAGTAGGAGCTGTGAGTGACAAAAAGGAGAGTAAGATCACCCTGAACGGAAAAAAAATATAATAATTGGACTCCGCATCCTCTGCCCAATTATTTGAGGGCAAAAAAGGGGCACTCTGCTTTTCTGTAGCATTTCTTTTAATCTAGCTGGACAAATTCCAGATAATCTCACAGGTTGTTCATAAAAAAAAATTAAAAATGGTTTATTAGCTGGTGCTAATCCATGCCAGGTGTATGTTCATTAAAATCGTGCATGTTAATTATGAACAAAATAACTTAACTGTAACTTCTTTCCTAGTATGTCACCCTGAATGAAGTCCCAGCTGTTCTTGTTTTTAAAGACTCCACTTATTTTGTTTATGACGGTAAGTAAGAACCTTTTTCAAGCATTCAGTTACTACGTCAGTAATTAATTATTGATTGCACCCCAGATGTTTGGAACTACATGTCCCAGCATGCTTAATTGGATCTAAGGAAACATGGCAAGTGACATCTGGGGTACTATGGGTGCTATGATTAGCCATAATTTTATTAAACTTTTAACGTGTTGAAACCATGGTATTCGAACGTGCTCAGTATGCCAAACATTCATATTGGAAAGGAACACTCGTACATTTTATTTGGGCAAGATCGTTCAAATAAAAGCATATCACTTTGAAGCATTACAGAAATACTTTGCTGCTTAAAAACATGTAAACAGAACTCTCCAAAATACACAAATTGGCTTAACCCCTTAAGGACGGGAGTAATTTTACAACTTCGGCGCTGTTTCGGAAGTAGAAGTTCGCTGAGCTCATTTTGACCATTCTTAAGTCACGTATTCTTATACCACCCAGACAAATTATATATCGTTCTTTCCGTCAGACTCGGCAGATTAATAATATATCATTATTATATGTATATGTCATGCCCTGCCAAAATGCTATAACAAAAAATGTAAAAAAATTTGAATTTTCAATAAAATTTCAATCTTCCACAGTGTGTAAAGAGTTTTTTTTTTTTTAATTTTATTATCCGAGGCTCTGCGGTCATATTCTATTGGGTAGATTTGTTAAAAAAATTAGAACGGTGAACCCATTTTTTTTTTGGGGAGAAATTGTGTGATTTTAGCTAAACCCCCCCCAAAAAAAAAAAAATCATTAGTGAAGCATCATTGTTCACATTATAATTGAAATGTGAACAATAGTGCTGCATTAAAAAAAACAAATTTTTTTTTTATTATTATATTTATTATTTTTTTATTATTTAATTTATTATTTTTTTATTTTTATTTTTACTTTTTTTACACTTTTATTTCACTTTTACCATGGTCATGTTTGATATCATTGGAAAGGCCATGCTCTGGCCTTTCCAGAAATATCAGCCATGACCCCCTAGCTGCCACCGATCAGGAGATAAAGGGGTTCAAAGAACCCCCCTATCTCCTGCAAGGGATTTCCATGGGAAATCCCTTTGCAGCTAGGGGGTTCCCGGTTAACTGACATCATCGCGCATGGCGCGATGAGTCAGTTGACCGGGGGGACCCAGAGGTGGGGGCTGCCATCCAAGATGGCGGCCCCCACCGGAAATAGGCCGCGATCGGGCACAAATTAGTGCCCGGTCGCGACCTGGCAACTAAGGGGTTAACCCCCCATACATCGCTGGAAAGGTCAGGCTGTGACCCTTCCAGCGATGCTGGCCACAGCCGCCGGGGACCAGGCGATCGGGAGATAGAGGGATCCGAAGGATCCCTCCCCTCCCGGCGCTTCCCCTGCTCCGGCGGGGGGGACGCCTGAAACTGACGTCATCGCGCCACCGGCGCGATGACGTCACAACGCCGGAGGAGGGATCACACTGATCTGACTCCGGGGGAGTCAGAACAGCGTGGGAGCGACCGGAGAAGGTGAGTATCTCCCGGGGGGGCTCTAAACGCCGAGGACGTACATTTACGTCCTGCGGCGGCAAAGCCCGCCTAATGCAGGACGTAAATGTACGTCCTGCGGCGTTAAGGGGTTAAAAAGTCATGTGAAAATAGCCGGTTTTAATCAAAGTCAAACTTAATATTGTTCCGTTGTCCTTCTGCACTTAAAATATGAATAAACAGTTTAAAGTGCACGGTACAGTTCTTTCCGCTCTTGTGAATGAGATCAGGCAAATTTCTGAATCAACTGATGGTACATACACTGGTTACCCCCGCCCGCCCTTTCATCTGGTCCTACAGTCGTCGGACAGCATGGATGTGTGCTGTCAGTCTCTTGTGGGGTGGGTTCCTGTTCTGTTTTATACAGGGGGTATTAAATCTGTAGAGTGGACTTGGCTTTGGAGGTTCTCACATTTTTTGGGGGCAGAAAGTCTTCATTGATCTTTTTGTAGTTTTGTTTAGAAATGTTTCATGTGTATAGTTAATAATAAATAGGTCTTGATATGCTTAGTTTAACCCCTTCGGTGCTGAGCCATTTTTCAGCCATTGACAGTCTCTGTATTTAACCACTAATTTCATCCATCTGTAAGATATCCACACCTGTTATACCTTGTTTTTTGTTTTGGTTTTTACGGCAGACCTTCTTTGGTCAGAAAACCAACTTTTTTACTTAATTTTTTTTTTAAATATTTAAAAAATTGATCATTCAGATATGGGCCAAAAATGTGTTTTGGGTAATTTTTGGACTGTGCACCCTACAAAGCAGCATAGGTGTCCAGGTTCACCAAATAATTTATACAGTTTATGATTCCACAATTGGCACACCTTCATTAACACAGGAGAACAAATACAAAGATCCCATGCCCATTTTTGTTTCCTGAGGAGAGAGAAATTTAATTGACAATTTTAGCTTCAAAATATATTTCACCCGTTTGTGCCATCGCTCCCCC
This sequence comes from Leptobrachium leishanense, assembly GCA_009667805.1. NCBI lineage: Eukaryota > Metazoa > Chordata > Amphibia > Anura > Megophryidae > Leptobrachium > Leptobrachium leishanense. The sequence continues at coordinate 120,338,476 of CM019067.1, read as the reverse complement.
TTTTTTAAATTTTATTATTCTACAGAAAAACAGCCGGGATAAAATGTAAATTTATAAAAACCTTGAGTGTTCTAAAACTACAAAGAATCTTTTTCCCCAGATGGTGACGTGCCATTTTGTTATTGTATGGGCACCCATATGCCAGTCAATACTAATGAAAAAAAAATGCGCATGCACATCATAAAACTGAGTGCAGCACTCTCTCCCTAGATAGAAATTGACACACTATATTATCTAATTTATATACTCCCTCAGTTCTACCATTTAATTTTGACATTTCACTTTTTTTTTCCGCATATTAAAAAGTCATATCTGAAATCAAACCCCAAATCCCTATGAAATACATTTGGCGGCTACAGAGAGTATCACCCTGATTGTCTGACCGCTATATAAAAATGAAACCCCTCCTTTGAATGGGGGGGGGGGAATAGGCGCTTTCAAATAACTGATCATGTGAGATATTTCTATATTGCCCAGAGTACCATTTATATTTCCAATTTTGCAAATTATCAGAATATCAGCTGGACTGACACTTGTTTTAAAAAGTAGGAAAAAATGCTTTTGAAGAAGGTCTCCTGCCACCTCTGTATTATTGGGGGGGGGGGTTACCCACCCTTCTGAATTTTGAGTTTTACCTAATGTGATGCTATTAGAATATCCCTGTTCCTGCTGTGATCTCTTGACCGTCACCACAGATTGTGATCCCTCATTTAGAAACTGCCTTTTTTTTTTTTTTTTTTTTTTTGAGGACCCATTTTGGAAAGCGGAGAATCACCAGAGTGCTCCGTGAGAGTGATAGGATTGCTAAAAGTCATCAATCCACTTAATAATTCTAAGCTTTTTTTTTTTTTTTTACGCTAATTGTCTGCAAGTTGGAGAGTGCTGTTACCCCTCGTACAAAAGGGTGCTAGCTCCTCTTTCAAAGGAGGGGTCTCGCTTCCTTCTAAATACAGCACCGTATGAGATGTAAGCTATATAGTTGCACAACCCAGCAAACTAAACTATTCACTACCATCCATAGGGAACAGGCATTCACCTTTTTTTTGGGGATCATCTGCTTCTTAAAGGGTAAGTGATCCCTCATTTTAAAGGAGAGTTTCTGTACTTTTTATTTTGCAGTGTGTTTTCTCAGTAATTTTGTGGGGAAGACAGGCTGAGTTTCTGCCTTGCTAACCTCCGGGTAAGGCTCGGGTCAGACGAGCGCACTGATCAAGTCCATGTTGTCGCACATTTGTACGTCAGTTATAGCATATAATTATGACCAATGGAGCCCCACACACTAAGTACGTCTGCATCGAACTACGGACGCAGCAAACAGACGCAAGGCAGGCAAGAACATAAATCCGCTAGAACGGACGCAGAGTGCGCTGCGTCTGCAACGTCCGCATAGCTTTGTGTGTGAGTGATGGAACGTAGGCAGACGGACTGCATTTTTGATGGACAAAATGGTTTTCATATCAATTTATTTTCCCTTCTACATCAGTCACAAAAACGGACCGTGTGGCCACTACCTTGTCATCAGAAAGTACGTCCGTTGAGCACGGACGCACAGAATGAGCTTTTCTGATCCTAGTCTAAACGGGAATTTTCAATTCTATAAAATAAGCTGTTTTCCATATTAACATAACCTCCTTGGAAAGAGGCCTTCTCACCTTTGCAAAAAAGAGGTCACTTTTGAATGTCTTCTAGAATAAGAAATATTCACATTTTAAATGTAAAGACAGTGTTGTTTTCTTGGCTGAGTCACTGTACAAGCTCCAGTAATGTTTATCGGGGCAAGGCAAACAAGTGTAATTTGCTTCATTTCTTCACTTGAAAGGCTACAGGGAGATAATGATCACGTGTTCAAATACAGGACCTGTGGGAAAAATCCTTAGCAGTCAAGGGGTTAAATTCCATTTTTAATTTGGCTTCAAGCAGATTTGCATGACCTCACTTTGATGTATGGGCTTGGCTGAGGCCGTCAGACAGAATCCCTCTTCTATCTTTTCCAGCGTAGCATTGATGATGCCTTTAGTGACGTTCGGATCAAACTGCAAGGTGCTAGGAGCTGAGAAAATGAACTCAATTTTTTTTCTGTCATTTATTGACGTTTCCTCTTGTCTGTAGCCCTCAGGTAGTTGAAATCGAAGGATCTTGATTCTTTCTATAATACTTGAGTTATTGCTGTCAATGTACAGCTTCAATACACTTTTTTTATCATATTTTGGGTTTATGTTCAGAGGCTCGGTACAGGGCTTCTTGTAAAACACCCTAGGTAGAAAAGGAAGATAAATTACTTGGCTGGACTTTTAATTCTTTAACCTCTTGATGCCACAGGACGTGCTAAGCCGTCTTCGTGGTGAGTGGGCCTTGCAGCTGCAGGGTGTATAGGTACGCCTCGCTGATTCCAATGGGCAGCCTCTGCCCCTTCCTGCAGCCCGCGAGTGCTGTTAGCTGCAGAGAGATGGCCTGAACTCAGGACGTCCCCCTGCAGCTGAAGACGCGCGTTGGCCAAATCGGGGACCCCTGGTGGTGAGGCGCCACTATGCCTTGCCGGCGTTAACCCCCTCCCGACGGGCGACACCTGCCATCCTTAAGGGGTTAATTTCTTCCCTAGTGTCAACAACAAAGCAATAGCAGCTGGCTATTTTTTTTTTCGCTAATACATGTTTTCGTGAATATTCCTGCGTCAGTTTGGATTTCTCTTTTTGTCAACATTTTTTTACCGGTGTTTGCAACTTCGGTAAATATCAGCACTTACTAAAAAAAAAAAAAACATAATTTAGGTAAGTCTTAAAAAAAAAAACCTCATCTCCATCCCTGTTAGTGTATATGTATGTGTTTTTAAAAAGTGTCTTACAAATAGTGACCCGTCTTAAGGACAGATCCCTTAGTACAGTTTCCGATGGAGCTCGGGAAAGCTTTGCCATATGGTAGACTCTCTTTAAAGTTGTCTATTTTGCATATGGGGGACAACAGCTGGTAGATGAACATGATTTGCATTGCTTTATTGCAATAGATTGCAATATCTGTCTCGCTGGCTTTAATTCTGTTCAGGTAATCCTATTTTTAATGATTTAACCCCATAGACTAATTAAAGGACTTACCATGGTAAGACAGCAATCAGCAGTATAGCGGCACCAAGTACACTCAGCAGAATCCTCATTATACGAGAGCAGCTCTCATTACTGTTATTCATGTTTTGAAAGTGGCTGAACTCCCTTATGACTTGCCACTGCTTAACCTGCCATTGGCTTTTGAATGGTAGGAGGAGACTCCTCGGATGACAGAAAATCCCCAGTTATCTGTGTCTGCGTTACATAAGGAAACTGAAACTTAAGGTGCCTGAGACAAGTCAGCTCTAAAACCTGCTTGGTGTAGGCATGATGTAATTAATAAAAAGTGTGTAGCATTTGTAAACCTTAGGCACTGTGTGTGTGTGTGTATATATTTTGAATCCCCCCTGACAGTAATAATGTAGAATTGGTTACAAAAATTATGATAAAACATTAATGTATCCCATCACTTTGTGTCCTATCTTTCATAACTTAATGGATGCTCTTTTATAAAAACTTTAAAACTATATTAAAGTGGAGTATTCTGAGTTTGGTATGACACGCTCCTTGGCACCAAAGCATCCTTATGGAAAATGCATGTTCAGGTTGAGTGTTTGTGTTGTGTGTGTGTGCATGTTATGCTTGTACAGTAATGAGATGCTGTATAGTGCTCTAAACTATTTTGGTCCCTGAGCATTTAAGACCATATCCAGCATTTGTAAAAACTATAGATTTATAGGGTAAATAATTAATTTGCTTTATGTTCTAGTAGTTAACCATTTGTGTGCCAAGTATGCATATTTAATGTCAATGTTTGCAAAAAGTTCTATGAAGTGCAAATAGCGAACTTAAAATAATATTATGAAATGGATATTTTATATATTTTTAATTCTAAAGAAATCTATTGAGCGTATCAACGCAAGCATCTTTATTTCCAGTGGGGCAAAAAAGTATTTAGTCAGCCACCAATTGTGCAGGTTCTCTCACATAAAAAGATGAGAGGCCTGTAATTGTCATCATAGGTACACTTCAACTATGAGAGACAAAATGAGAAAGAAAAAACAGAAAATCACATGGTCTGATTTTTAAAGAATTTATTTGCAAATTATGGTGGAAAATAAGTATTTGGTCAATATCAAAAATCCATCTCAATACTTTGTCATTGCCAACAAAGGATATATAACAGAGGTCAAACGTTTTCTGTAAGTCTTCACGGTTTTCGCACACTGTTGCTGGTATTTTTGCCCATTCCTCCATGCAGATCTCCTCTAGAGCAGTGATGTTTTGGGGCTGTCGCTGGGCAACACGTACCTTCAACTCCAAAGGTTTTCTATGGGGTTGAGATCTGGAGACTGGCTAGGCCACTCCAGGACCTTGATATGCTTCTTACGACACCACTCCTTCGTTGCCCGGGTGGTGTGTTTGGGATCATTGTCCTGCTGAAAGACCCAGCCACGTTTCATCTTCAATGCCCTTGCTGATGGAAGGAGGTTTTCCCTCAAAATCTCACGATACATGGCCCCATTCATTCTTCCCTTTACACGGATCAGTCGTCCTGGTCCCTTTGCAGAAAAACAGCCCCAAAGCATGAGGTGTCCGCCACCATGCTTCACAGTGGGTATGGTGTTCTTTGGATGCAACTCAGCATTCTCTCTCCTCCAAACACGACGTGTTGAGTTTTTACCAAAAAGTTCTACTTTGGTTTCACCTGACCATATGACATTCTCCCAATCCTCTTCTGGATCATCCAAATGCTCTCTAGCAAACTTCAGACGGGCTCCGACATGTACTGTACTGGCATAAGCAGGGGGACACGTCTGGCACTGCAGGATTTGAGTCCCTGGCGGCCTAGTGTTACACTGATGGTAGCCTTTGTTACTTTGGTCCCAGCTCTCTGCAGGTCATTCACTAGGTCCCCTCGTGTGGTTCTGGGATTTTTGCTCACCGTTCTTGTGATCATTTTGACCACACGGGGTGAGATCTTGCGTGGAGCCCCAGATCGATGGAGATTATCAGTGGTCTTGCATTTTCTAATGATTGCTTCCACAGTTGGTTTCTTCACACCAAGCTGCTTGCCTACTGCAGATTCAGTCTTCCCAGCCTGGTGCAGGTCTACAGTTTTGTTTCTGGTGTCCTTCGACAGCTCTTTGGTCTTGACCATAGTGTAGTTTGGAGTGTGTCTGTTTGAGGTTGTGGACAGGTGTCTTTTATACTGATAACACGTTCAAACAGGTGCCATTCATACAGGTAACGAGTGGCGGACAGAGGAGCCACTTAAGACATTACAGGTCTGTGAGAGCCAGAAATCTTGCTTGTTTGTACTGTACTGTAGGTGACCAAATACTTATGGTGGAAAATAATTTGCAAATAAATTCTTTAAAAATCAGACAATGTGATTTTTCTGGATTTTTTTTTTTCCACATTTTGTCTCTCATAGTTGAAGTGTACCTATGATGACAATTACAGGCCTCTCATCTTTTTTAAGTGCGAGAACCTGAACAATTGGTGGCTGATTACTTTTTTGCTTCACTGTACATCCATAATTTCCCCATATTTTGCAAACTTTTCCTTCCTGCAATCAAATGAAGACTCTGCAAACGTCCTGACCAAACACATGTGCTTCACTTGCCAGCTACGTGTCACTTAGCATCGCACTGTAGACGCAAAGGGCAACCCAGGGACATAGTTGGTTTTGGTCAGGAAGAAGTTTTCAGATTCTTCCTTTTTTTAATCGGGGACATTCCACAGATTTATTTTACTAAATCAACTTTTGCAAAAATGTAATTATTTATTTTCTTCATAATTTACACCAAAAATGTTTTGCATTCACCAAGTTGTTTCTAATTTTCTTTTGTATTCAGCATGACTAAAAGAATTGGAATATTTATTCAAAGGGTGACCTTTTACAGGGGTGATCTAATCTTATTAGTTATGAGGAACAGACAAGTTTTACAAGATGACTTTCTTCTGCTGTCACCCTCTGTACCCACAAGTTGTCGTCACTCTTGACGCTGGGTGTGTAAATCTCCTTGACTTTCATTTTACTGTAAGTGACAGCTTTTCCTTTTCCAGGCTGGGCAGGTGAAACAAAACCATGAGTTCCAGTGAGAGAAACCTGTTTTAAGGAGTTTATAACCTGACGTTGTCTTGTTAGTGGGTGGGGGAGCTTTATATCCACCTGGGGATGTTTGGGGGGGGGGGATTTGAAAGATTTATTGCTTGAGATTCTCAAAGTGACACTCTATATTTCAAGGTTAACCCGTATATACCGGTTCTTTTCTATCTTCTTATCAATAAATGTTACGTTTTACTTTTATCCTTATTCTGACATTTGAGCAGAACCTTCTGTTGGAGTAGGTGACATTGTCTTTGTTAAGCCCGAGATATTTTTGGAGCATGGGTGATCTCCCTGAACAGAAATCATAAATTAGAGAACATGACGTGCATAAAAGTGCAGCTTTTAATTTTGTACTTGAATGCACTAGTTTGAGTGGTCACACTGACCTGAGTGCCCTCTCCGTCCAGATCATTGAACACTAATATACAGGGTGTCCATAAAGTCTCTTTACAATTTCAAATATTTATTACAAAGGCAAATGAAAAGACCGATAAGTGAAAATTGGTGTCATTGCCACCATTTGAGGGTATGCTACAGCGAACATGGCAAGAAATCGAGTGCCGTCTTGATGTGCTTCGTCTATTAAATGAGGGGGAAAAAATTAAATATATACGTCTCCATTTTGTAATAATTTTCACTTATCTGTCTTTTCATTTGCCTTCGTAATAATACATTTTTGAAATTGTAAAGCGACTTTATGGACACCCTGTATATTTTTTGTTGTATATCCAGCCAGAGAAAGTATTCTGGAATCTCTTAATTTCTACCTAGAAGTTTATCCTATATATTCAGCAGTCGTTTCTTTCTGCTTCTAACCACCTTTTTAGCAAGAGGTGGGAATTAATATTCTGTGTAGGGGTAACAGGATTGATAACAGATTTCACAGTTAAAAAGCAAGAAGACCCAAGTTCAGCTTTGAAACACACGCAGCAAAAAAATATATATATTTTTAAGCTTTTTATGTTTTTCAGAGTTGATAAGAATGCTTTTGGTAATCGTCATTTACTTGGTACAAGCGAACACTACTAGAATATCCCTTTTATGTGGAACAATCTAAAACGAATCTATGGAGCTTTGTGAAAGGATTGGGCTCAATTCACTAAAGGTGAATCTCACTGAGAACGACTGGAGAAGTGAAAATTCGAGGTCAAAATGGCCAAACCAGAAAAATTCTCCTATTTATCTCTTTCCTAAGCTATTTGGTCTAGATTGTTCTCTTCTCCTGCCAATTCTCCTGGTTTTCACCTTATAAATCTTTTACGTGCTTATAAACACTTAAGGCTGGGGTCAGGCGAACGTGCGTTTAGCCACACTTTATGACCGTGGTAGCAGCAAATGACGTCAAACGCAGGCCCACACACGAAGGACGGCCACACGAAAGTTCGGCAACGCAAGCGATAAACTATCGCATTTTCGCAAGAACGTTGAACCGCTAGTACTGACGTACAGAGTGCGCTGCGTCCGCATAGCGGTGTATGTGCGTGATTAGGAGACGTTAGACGCTGCTCATGTCCGGCCTACATAACATCCAGACACCCAAAGTTTCCTGTTTTGGATCCGTATGAAATTACGGCTGAAATTGCGCATCGTATGACTGCTATCGCGTATTCTGTGGAAAAAGTACATCCATGCGTTCGGACGCACTTTTTTACGGACGATGTGAAAAATGCGTTCATCTGACCCTAGCCTAAGCCTTGAAGAAATGCAAATTCTGGACCAAAAGACTGAATTATTTTTTTCGGCCTGGTGTCCCATCTGATTAATTAGTGCGGTCTAAAATACTTGTCCAAATATTTTAGGGGTATTCGGTAAGTGTTTTATAGTTGCCAAACGATGGCAACCTCATATAATGCATGTCCCTCTTCGGATCAGCAATGGAAATTCATGGTAATATCTTGTGTTTTATTTTTTTCGTCTTTAAGAATATGAAGATGGAGACTTATCCTCATGGGTGAATAAAGAAAGGTTTGAAGGCTACCTCCATGTTGATGGGTTTACGTTGTATGAGCTCGGAGACACAGGTGAGATATACCCTTATCCAAACGTGTTATATCATCTGTAGCTTTTTTTAAATGTCAACATATTTTCAATGAGCTCATGCTTCCAACCATAATCTCTTTCTGCAATGATAAAACCATTGACACTCAGCAACAAACCCCCCCCCCCCAAAAAAAAATACTACATTGTGATCTGCAATTTGAAACTGCTCTGCCCACGCTAAATTAATGATGTAAAGGTGTTTAGTTTACTTATATTTCACTGCGTTTAGCCCACATGCCAATATCAGGGCAGAGCTCTTGGGAACCTGATACCAACACATTGGCAACCCAAGCAAATAGTTTTCGGTAATTTGTACAGCAGACAGATTTTGTATAACGTTTTCATAGACTTGTTGCCTGATTGGTAAATTCACAAAACAGATTATTCTGTGTGAAAGAATGAAATTTATTTTATTTTGTCCTATACCCAGTCGTTGGTTGTTTTTAAAGTAACACTCCACAAAGCCGGACAACAAAAAACTAAAGTGGTCAGGGTGCGTGGAGTGCACCTGCACCACTGCCGTTTCCCTGGAAACCTTGTGTGAAGGGGAGGAGTTTCCTCCACCCACATAAACGTGTCACCAGGGTGATGGGATTTTGAATTTCCCATGTGCTAGTCACAAACTCTATCCCCAACAATGCCAGCATACTCTGCCTGTTGACATCACTTGTAGTTCGGTCAGGTGGTCGCAATAGCAGGGGTCCTGAGAGAATTAGCTGATGGACTACCGCTGCTTGTGCACCTGCGTCTCCAATACGCATACATTCTGCACAAACGCTGTGGAACTTGCATATTGAAAGTATAGAGGTTCCGAAAGATGCCAAATTCGTTAAGTGGGGTGGGTGTCACGTGGTGTTTAAGTTTTGGTTTTGAGTGTCCTTTTTAACTCCATGTTTAGAGTGGAAGGAAATCTGACCGCGGCATATGATAAAAAAATTTCATTGTCAACAGAACGATACGTTTTTCACCAACCCATAAAGTTTTGAATAAAAGCGAACACCTCTCTGTTAAAACCACACAAAGATTAAATCTAAATTTCAGATCACAATTTTTGCTTATTACTATACAGTTGTGTTCAAAATTATTCAACCCCCAATGCTGTAAAGGGTTTTAGGGAATTTAGTGTACATTTGTAATTGTATTCAGAATGAAATCCTACAAGGACTTTTTTTAAAGAACCATATGCAACTAAAATGACATCAATTGGTTTTGTAATACAGTAGGAAATGTTTCTTTTGTGAATTCTTCATTGACACAATTATTCAACCCCTTAAAGACTACCACTCTGAAGAACTTAGGTTCATTCAAGTGTTTTCAATCAGGTATTGAAAACACCTGTGGATGTCACGGAGCAGCAATAAAGCATAATAAGCACCAATTAGGCAGCTTTAAAATGACTGTGATACTCAGCTCCTTCTAGACATTTACTGGTGTGGTTACAAACATTGTGAAGTCAAGAGAATGGTCCAGGAAGACAAGAGAAGAGGTGATTACTCTTCACAGGAAGGGCAATGGCTCTAAGAAGATTGCAAAGATGTTAAACATACCAAGAGAGACCATAGGAAGCATCATTCGCAAATTCAAGGCAAAGGGCACTGTTGAAACGCTACCTGGTCGTGGCAGAAAGAAGATGCTGACTTCGACTGCTGTGCGCTACCTGAAGCGTAGAGTGGAGAAAAGTCCCCGTGTGACTGCTGAGGAACTGAGAAAAGATTTGTCAGATGTGGGTACTGAAGTTTCAGCTCAGACAATACGGCGCACACTGCGTAATGAAGGCCTCCATGCCAGAACTCCCAGGTGCACCCCCTTGCTGTCTCCAAAGAATAAGAAGCGTCGACTGCAGTATGCCAAAAGTCATGTGGACAAACCACAGAAGTTTTGGGATAGTGTTCTGTGGACTGATGAAACAAAATTAGAACTGTTTGGGCCCATGGATCAACGCCATGTTTGGAGGAGGAAGAACAAGGCCTATGAAGAAAAGAACACCTTGCCTACTGTGAAGCATAGCGGGGGGTCAATCATGCTTTGGGGCTGTTTTGCTTCTGCAGGTACAGGGAAGCTTCAGTGTGTGCAAGGTACCATGAATTCTCTTCAGTACCAGGAGATATTGGATGACAATGTGATGCAGTCCGTCACAAACCTGAGGCTTGGGAGACGTTGGACCTTTCAACAGGACAATGATCCCAAGCATACCTCCAAGTCCACTAGAGCATGGTTGCCGATTAAAGGCTGGAACATTTTGGAGTGGCCATCGCAGTCACCTGACTTAAATCCGATTGAGAACCTCTGGTGGAACTTAAAGAAAGCAGTTGCTGTGCGCAAGCCTAAGAATGTGACTGAACTGGAGGCTTTTGCCCATGACGAATGGGCGAAGATACCCGTAGATCGCTGCAAGACGCTTGTGTCAAGCTATGCTTCACGTTTAAAAGCTAAGTACTAAGATTGAATGTCACTTGGGGGTTGAATAAAACTGATAATGATGTGAGCACAGAAAAGACATTTTGTGGTTATTTCATTATAAATGTTATATTTGTCTGACCTACACGTGCCTCTTTGATTTAATTGTAAGCAAGATGACTGAATGATCAAAATCAATGTCAAACTGGCCAAAACACTCGATTTCAGTGGGGGTTGAATAATTTTGAACACAGCTGTACTTAAACATTTGAGACAACCTGGCCATTCAGTTTAATTTGAAAGGTCATGTTGATCGGAGTGTCATCATACCCACCCTCTTCCTGCCTGGAAAACTGTCAACCAGATATCCGCGATTTAGGTCGGCAATGTACAGCTCTTTACTTTCCTAACAAGTCGTTGCTCTCAACAAACACGCATGGAGAGCTACTGGATGCTCAAACGTGTGATCGCCACAACTTCAATGGAAGCTGCAGATGTAGGAGGAAGATCAACATGAAGACAGTGAGTATTGAGGGATATTGTTTAACCCTAAAAAGGATTGTGGTTACCCCCCCCCCCATTTTAACCAGATTTATTTAATATAGGGTTGTTAAAGTGCTCTACAGTGGGTTAATATTTAGTCTTATTTTTGTTTGCGCATCCTGCAGAACCTATTTTGCATGGTAGATTCTACTTATGACTGAACATATTTCTCATTCTGCTAGCCACTTTCCATCCGAACAAACTAAACAAGTGTTTGCTTTTAGTTTTAGAAGGGTTATCTTAGAATGTGGGAACATGGCAAGCTTTTTCCTAAATGTCCACTGGTGCGCAACAACACTCAGTAACACCCTAGCTTTTTAGTGAGACTTGAAAGCAATGACACTAGGGCTGCAACTAACCGATTAATTGGCCGATTTTCGACTCATTGGAGAATGCAATTTTTTTTTTTTTTGTAATTCGTGTAGTGTATGTAACTTTTGTACTTTTCACACACAAGGTACGCAAGTGCCTGGACAGAGTGATGGATTCAAGCTCATTTCTGCTTTCTCCCTGAAAGAATGCGCTATGAGTGCTGAGATAGATGTGCTGATGTCAGCACGTGAAGCGGGGTGAGCAGGTGGGGACACGCCATGCAGCCTGACGAAGTTAATAAGCTAATGCGGTCAGGGTACGTAGTGTGTCCTGAGTGGGGGGAGGGACTGGAGATGATGGGGACTGAGTTTGGGCAAAAGGACTATACCCAAGAGACTGGACCTGAGTTTGAGAGGGTGTTTGTGGGGAAGGGCGGGGAGGTGCACAGGTGGTATAGCTCCAACCACTCAGTGGCAGTACCCCTCAATCTGTGTGATAGTTCTGCTTCTGTTGGAAACTAAATCAAAACAAACTGGTGATGTCCAACATAACCCTAGAAGAAAATCCTACAATCAGCTCTGAAGTAGTATCGGAGGTTAATAATGTTTAACTGAAACACTGTGTGCGCTATACACAGACCGATTAACCATTTTCATTATCGATTGTTGTCAAATAGTTGTTTCAGCCCTAAAGTGACACCCACTTCCACAATGTCTGTTAAGGAGCCTGACAAATCGGATTTGGGCTCTTGTATATAGATGGTCAGAGTAAGCCGTTTCTTTCTGACTTGGATATTTTTAGCTCTTTCACATAACCACCTTTTCTAAACGCATCCAATCTTCTAGAATATATTGGGCTGATCAAATCCAAGTAAAGTGCAAACTAGGGTCTGGTGAGTTCCTCAATTTTATTTTTCGTTCAATGATTAATAGTTTAAGGTCGACCTCAATTTTTATTTTTATGAAAATCGATGAATCGTCAAAAAACAAATGACAGCCTGTCCATCCGAGCATCAACAGGACAGAGCGGACAGCTCCGGCAGATGCTTGGTGAACCTTTTTGGTTCTGTCGTGAAAAACCAAGGTAATCATCCAGCCCTAGCATACACAGTATTGTCCATTCTTGCATTCTATTTTATACATAGAAGGGCTTCTAATTGATCCACAAAGTACTTACTGAGAAATTGTTCCCACTGTACAGTATCAAAGCCTCATTCCTTATACAGGATATCCTTCCAAATTCGTTCTAGAACATATTATTCATTCGTGTGTCTGAATGTTTGAAACAAGGTTTCAAAACACATTGTATTTCTCTCTCTCTAGCATTACTGGTCTTCAGGGTCATGGCTACATTCATGTTTCTGGATTCTTAACCACTTCACAACCAAGAACCTGTATGCACTGGAAAAGAAACCAGGTTTAGCCCCAGAATCGGGACTTTAAAGCTGGATTGGTGTTTACACTGTGGGGTACAACAATTCTCCTTTTGACCTTGCTAAAAGATGATGAAAGGAATACGATTTGGGAGGTTGTAAATGCAGAAAATTCCTGTACAGTACAGAAAAACCGGTTACTGTAATTTCCAAATACCGGCATTATGCCCCAGCACAGATATTGTGTTAATATTCTATTGGTATTTATTTTGAAGCTGCACGGCTAATAATCCCTTTATGATCACTACGAATCCCCATGAACTGTAACATCTCACACTTATTATCCATCATTATCCCCTTTACTGCGTTTGACATAAAGACTTTGTATGCTGATAGTGCAGACCCCATGTGAAATTGCGCAAGATGAGGGATGCTGTCTAAAACTGGGATCTCAAACTCTGGTGCCCCCCCATGTTTATTGCCTACGAATCACAGAATTCTTTGAATGCAATAAATGGCCAGAGAATCATGGGAGGTGTAGTTCAGAAACATCTGGAGGGGCAGAGTTTGAGATTTCGCATCTTCTTTTTTTCTCTTCAGCTATTCTTTACAGAAATGTTCGAAAGAATTGCATATTTGCATTATATAGTGAAATTAATCCCTACTGTACTGCCTAGGAGCACTTTAGCTGTAATGTGTCACCACATTGAATGTGGATAGTATAATGGTCCTAAAGATCAATTCGTTATATCATCCCTTGATGAGCGAACGCAGCCAGTACTTAAATGGTTCCTGCATTGGTCAGTAATTTTTCCACCACCTCTGCGCTGACATGTTAGCCAGCACCCCTTTACTCAGTCAGGATCCTAGAGGGAATGGAAGGCTGTCTAGTAGGATGGGTCTTTTCAGAGCTGTCACTCCCCCAGTGGCATGCCACATGGAAGTGTGACAACAAAACTTTAGAAATGAATTACTCAATTTTTCAAAGTCTGTAATGGCATATAAATGCTATCCGTTGAAGCCAACTTTTGGTGGGCACAGCTGTTTCATTTTAAAACTACATGACCAGCATGTAAATCCTACTTCTTGTTATTGCAAGTTGTGATTGCAGCTAACTAAATTCTGATTTGAGTGGAGATGCACTACATCTTCCCACTGTTTTTTGATAAGTCAGACAATAGGAATGAGATGATAGCTGTGTGTGCTTAAAAGAGCCTAATAACAGAGAAGGCTGCAGCTTTGTATAGAAGGTCTATTTATTTGTCATACAATTTGCCTTTTCAAGCTTCTGTGGCAGGAATAGCTTTCAGAAAAGAAGTCTTTGACTGTTAAGAACAGAAGACCATCCAAATCCCAGCACGAAGCCCAGGATTCATCTGTGCAGATTTTCAGAAGGATTAACGATGTAATTGTTATCACAGATAATGAGCGGTAGTATCATAGAATGGGGAAAGTGGTGGTTCAGAAGAGGTGGAATGTTAATCATTGCTATTCAGGTTGTGATTAATACATCTGCACCAAGAAAAAAAAAATGTTAGGTTCCATGAACACAATGCAGTAAAGCGAAAAGGAAATAAAATGTGTCTTCAAAGAAATTCCTAACAATGTAACTTTCTTCCCACAGCGGATATCCAGAAAACCTAGAAAAGACTATTCTTGCACAAAACAAATACAAAGTGATTGGCAGAGCAGCTGTCACTACCTTTTTTTTAAATGTCAGCAGACCCTCTTAGGCCCCGTTCACACTGTGCGATTTGAATATCGTGCGATTTTTCATATTCGCGACGTCGCGCGATAATGTTGTGCGATGTCGCAGTTTTGCACGATTTTGCAAAGCACCACCAATGGAAATCACAAAATGCATATCGCAAAAAAGGATCATGTACCAGCGACATGCGACATTGCGTGGCAAGATGTGAACAGGTCCATTGAAATGCATTGGAGAAGCTACACTGCACGGCAAAATCCGCGCGATAAATCGCACAGTGTGAACAGGGCCTTAGTGGAGATATATTAACAACGCATCTTCAACGGTTTTGACTTGTGAAATGCTCACTTTTTTCAGTAGAGATAAACTGTGATCTATATCTGATTGTTGTGCATGAATTACTACTAAACTACTGTAAACATGTTCTAAAAGGAATTTCCAATAAATAGGTGGTTTGTATGCTAAGAAACATCATTTTATTGTATTGGGGTGTCTCTACTCTTGGTTTTTAATGTGTTACTTACAAAGCACTGGTTTCGGAATGCCAATAAATGGTGACATTCCATAAAAGTGAAATCCAAAGAACTGCAGAAGAAGCTTCTCCTATAACTCTATGGATTTTACGTTTGTGAAATGCCGGCATCGTAACATCGGTGCTTTGTGAATAACCCCTTTATCATCACATTTTCTGGTGTTGGAACAGGACCTAGAATGTCCACCAGCTAAATGTTCTGTCGTAATCTATGATTTTGCAATATTTTATTTTCGTATTAAATGTTCAGTTACAAAAACCAGAGTGTGTGCAACTGTTATTTTAATTGTTAGATTATAAAATATTTGTTCAATATCCAACATTTTAACTATATTTTTTCCACCTCCGTCATGTTCTTCTCATACTCGGTTAACAAATATGCAGACTTTATTCTGCCGTTAAATGCAGAATAATCTCTCCTGGCAACATATATTTTATTTGCTTTATGTCCCCACCTCTGAGCCCTTCAGATCTTACAAAAAGAAATAGGCTGCTTTTTTTTTTTTTTCTTTTTGTAAAAGTGAGAATGGATCTTTCAAGTAAACCTCTTACAGTCCAGTTCACTTTCTTAGAAATAGCCTATCACAGGAACATGACAATCGAGGTCATATCACGGACTGCTGCCTCCAAGTTCCAGAACTAGGCGCTGCCATGTTCATCCTCTGTATGTACATAATATGAGCCCTCACACTTAAGGAGTATCGCAGTGCTTCCCACTTGGCTTTCAGTGGTGACATTTGGCTCGTGGAGTTGTCAGTACTCAAATAAGTGCAAATGGCGAGTGGATGACTGTCCTGTAGAATGCCTCTTCTGCTCACAGCTGTCTCTCACTCTGGCAGAATGCTGCTGAAAGGGAGTGACAGCTAAACTTTGAAAGGTACCGTGTATATGTATATATATATATATATATATATCTATATTTCTGTCACGAGCCAAATGTGTGCACATTAAGTGAACAGTTTGTTTTCTGATGAACAGGTCTTCTGCCAAATGCAGAGCCTCACAAACACAACCAATGGCAGGCTTCAATCTGATGGATTTAATCTACTTTCACTTATTTCTAGGATGACCACTACCACCCTGACAACCTGGTATTGTTTTGGTTTAGGTAAAAACTATTCTGCAGAATGTATTGTTCTAAACTGATTTATGAAGACCATATTCTCCGGCCACTGAAACCTATCGGCTGGGAATGGCATTTTTGGGTTTCAGCCGAATAAAGAAGAAAAAAAAATGGCCGAAAATGCAGCATGCAATAATCGCTGTAGCCTCCAGTTGGCGCTGTGACGGTACGGAGCCCGGCACTGCCACTGCTCATGTTGAAAATAAACTACTGCTGTTTTATCTTTTCCTTTCATTGTAAAGATTCATTGCCAGTCATTCAGTTATGAGGAGGGTTAAAAACGACACACAGACACACTTTTTTTTCAAGTATGTCCTCGGTGGCGAGTATGCACCGTTAGGGGTCTTGCCCAAGGACACTTAGGCCGGGTGCACACTAGGCGTTGTTTTTGTGCACACTAACCTGCGTTAAAAATGACGGAAGAGATAGTAGACGCCAGACGATGCGTTGATTTTTGACGCATGTCGTAAAAACTGTATGAGTTGAACGGAAAAAATAAACCCACCTGGGCTGGAATGACATTTGACGTTCAGCACGCAGCCAACGTCTCGTCAATCCTAGCGCACAAGCCTTGGTGTTTCCATGATGGACGTCTTCAGCACGTGTGATGCGCAGCGTATGTTCTTCTCTATCCGCGTAATTATATGCTGCGATGCACGCCGGTAAGTGCATTTTAACACACGTTGGTGCGCACAAAAAAAAAGCCTAGTGTGCACGTCGTTTGTTTCTGCATGTGAGCGTCTTAACCCATTACTATACAGAGCCCTACATTTATTATCCTTTCATTACACAGACCTTATTAACCCGATTTACTATACATATTACTGACTCCATAGTAAACCTTATTAACCCATTTGTACCACGTAATCACTTTATGGAATATTAATTTATATCCAAGGCATTGATTACATTCTATGGTGTATATACGGAGAATTTTATAAATGTCTTGTAATCCTGCTGCTTGGTTCCCTTTACCAGGAGTTGATTTACTATGAAGGTCACTCATGGCAAGGTAGCAGTGTTTCCCAATCTCGTCCTCATGCAGGGCCCCATTAGTATATAGTGTAATAATAAGCTGTGGTTGCTACGATTTTATTTTTTTAAAAAAAACACGTTAAGATAAGTTGATCATTTTCAGGTTTGTGTGTTTTTGGTTTTTTTTGGCCAAATTCTTAAATTTTCTGTTTTGGGCCAGAATTTCCATTTCGGTGCATCACTCTTTGAAAACTCTAAACACCTAAAGATCATATGTTGTGTGAACATATGTGTTTACTGCTTTCCATGGCTTGCCATCTACAACCTCCATTCTTTTACAGACATTTGCAGCACTTTCACACTTTGATATCCTGCTACTTTAACTACGTAAGATCACAGGGCAGGTGCCTTCTAGGAAATGAAATGTATCATATGCCCTGGTAGGATACTTCACAGCATGCAAGCTAATGCAAATGCATTTACAGCCTCATAAATCCTAAATGGAGAGGTTTGTCGGGGATGGTGTAAATGGTGGCAGCAGCCTAATGTAATTCATATCCCATGAAATGACCGACCTCAGGTGGACAACCAATAACAGGATCTATTTTTCTACCCTATATAACATGACCGGATTTAATAGGAATGTCAATTGTACCTGTATCTTGTTTTAAGTAAAGGACTATCCAATATATAGATTTTACATAAGTTCTTAAGTGGCCCTCTGTACCTACAGCTCTCAAAAGTGTTTAGTTGGTGGTGTGGGGGGGGGGGGTAGTTACAACAGACTGACTGCCCATTTCCAAGGTTGGTATAAACTTAACCAGAGCATTTCTAGGCTTTGGTTGTTAACACAAACCTTGGAATCGGGCCCTGACTTTCCTTCCATTGTCTTGCTTTGTGAGCGTTCGATTTGAGCTGGTCATCAACTGCCAAATGCAATGCTTGCTCTCCAGTAACGCTAGGGTCAGACGAGCGTCATTGGAGAGCGGAAGGAACATCCGTGAGTGGACATTCCTTACGCCCGTCTGGCCACCGCGCTGCGCTCAGTGCTGCAAGGCTCGATCCTCCTATGCAGCTCCGTCAACGTGCATCCTAGCACTTTGACGGAGAGGGCTGCTGAAGGGACGCAGCACGGACACTGTTGCACGCGCAACAGCGTGTGGCTGGCCCGTCGCAGCATCACAACTTTGCGACGGACGCCAGAAGGCATGTGCACTCGTCTGACCTCAGCCTTCGTCGGCACCTCTGCTGTGGATTGCGTGTTACATTATTGGGTATTATTGTGCTGGGGTCTTCTGTGCTGTAGGAGTAATGGTTTGCTTTTTGTAAATTTTGGCCAATGCTATAAAAAAAAATTGAGACCGTATTTTACCAGGAAGGATACATTGAGATTTCTCTCGTTTTCAAGTATGTCCTGGGTGGCGAGTATGTACCGTTAGGTGTCTTGCCCAAGGACACTTACTAGAGAGGTGCTCTTGCCAGGATCGAACCTGTGTCATCAGTCTCTCTCCTTGGTTATACAGCAGTGATGTTACCTCTACTCTACCCAGCCATGGAGGTGTTAAACTTTTGCTTTGGAATTGTATAAAGTGAGCTGTTAAGTTTTGTTATACTAATCCTTAGGCTGTGGACACATGAGTGCATGGAGTGCGTCCATGTGACCGCACTTCACTGCGTCCATCGCTGCTTTGTGAAGGATGGACAGGGAGGGCCACACGGGGTAGCGTGCAGACAAATTGTACGCGCTACCACCAGACGTGGTTTCAGCCTCCACGTCTAAAAACTACGACGGACGCTGATGGGGCTTTAAAGCGCGATCCTCCTATGGAGGATTGCGCTTTGTAGCACTGAGCGCACTAACTGCGCTCAGCGAGGTGGCCACACGGGCGTCAGAGTGGAAGGAAGTCCACTCTCACGGACGTTCTTTCCGCTCTGAAATGTGCTCGTGTGACCGCGACCTTAGTAATTTTCACATAGATGAAGACTTTAAGAATTGAAAATGTCAAACAGCCTGCGAGCTCTCTTCCCGTGTGTACACCTCTCAATTGTGTTTTTACTTTGGAATATACCCAATTGTTTGAGTTTTGTTGTTCTATATGAACTAATCCAGGGCAATATTCTAAGTAGTGGTTCTTTTTTTAATTTTGGATTTTATGACTGGTTTCCATCCAGTAAAAAAATAAACTCCATGGCTCATAACAAATGTGTCATCTTTCTAGTGGACGAATGCAGGTTCTGAGCCCTTCCGTCATGGGAACCAATGACATTTGTGTTTTGATTGAAACATTTTAATTTCTAGCATTCCTGTAAAACAGCCTTAGTATTGTAAAAGTAATCTAGCATAGTAATAAAAGCATAGAATGTAACGGTTTAAAAACTAGAAACACAAGAAATGTAAGAAATTAATAGCTGCATTGTGGTCAAATTCAGTTGCTCAATAACATATATTTACAGGTGTACTTTAATGCATAGTGTGTGTGTGTGCTCTGTCACATTAGAACCACTAATAGGTGACATCCGTAACATTGATTATATTGTTAAAATGGCACCTGTCACGGAGTGGGATATTTTAGGCACCAAGTGAACAGTCAGTTCAACTTTATGTGTTGGAAACTGGCCCTTGTCAGATCTTTTCGCCTGTCCGGTTTCCCAAAGCGTGATGGCTAGCCTTCAGTGTCAGAGCATCTCCAAAGTGGCAAGTCTTGTGAGGTGTGTGCCGGTATGCAGTTGTTAGTACCTACCAAAAGGAAGGACCACCAGTGTCCGGATCATGGATGTCCAAGCCTCACTGATGCACATGCAATCGCACCAGAAGAGCTATTGTAGCTCAAATTGATGAAAATAAGCAATAATCGTGCGTGTCAGAATACATGGGATTCGCACCACCTACCTGGAGATTGTTGCAGACCATGTACACCCCTTCATGACAGCGATGTCCCCCTCTTTCAGCAGGATAATGCACATTGCAAAAATTGGTCAGAAATGTTGAGCAACCTATCAAAGAATTCAAGGTGTTGCCTCAATCCAATTGAGCATCCCTGGAATGTGCTGGAACAACAAATCCGATCTATGGAGGCCCAACCTTGCAACATGCTGGACTTTTAGGATCTGCTACTAATGTCTTGGTGCCAGATACCACAGGACACGTTCAGAGGTCTTGTACAGCCTATGACTTGACGAATCCGAACCCCTTTTTTTTTTTTTTTTTTTTTTGCGCCTCATGAGGGTGGACCTACACGTTCTTGGGCATGTGGTTTTAATGTTGTGGCTGAGTAGTGTACATGTAGCATATCAAACGTGCAGTCCTGGGATTTTTGTAAATTATGATATTTTTTTTTTCATTTCATAATCGTTAAAATCATTGAAAATATCCGAGGGGAAAATAGTATGTGTCTACTTTCTACTCTTCCTTTTACTTCTTTATTTTCTTTTTTTTTCTGGGTAATACCCATTTTACAACTTGCAGTTCTGCTTTTGTCTTTTTTATCTGTTTTTGTGCCATAATCATTAATAAAAATACTTCTCTGGCTTTCTTTTAGGGAAACTCGTGGCTGTTGCAGTAATAGATGAGAAAAACAATTCGGCTGAGCACATGGGGTAAGATAACTGTAAGCGCTGATCAGCAGGACCCATGTCTGTTTATCTGTATCAATGTCTATGTCAAATTCACAATTTCGACTACGATGCTTATTGAAGAGGTGAAAATGATTGCTTTCTTACACAGGTAATGAGGAAATTTAGATCAAATGCAAAAAGGTTGAGGTTTGCCTAGAAGTGTACTTTGTTTGAGCCAGTAATTCTACAGACCTGCTATCCTATTTAATACAATTGCGACCTGTTTCGCCTGTATTTATGGGTTTCTTAATTTTGCATTAAAGTTGAGTACATGGCATGGTCTTCTTTATGCAGTTTACTGTCACTAAGTTGCCATCATGTGGTCATGGCTATGGAATCGACGCACCAAAAGAAGTTACTGTTTTAAAAATTCTAGTGCATATTTAAGAGGTTTATTGGTGCAACTTGGTAGCATTACTCCTGCACCGTGCCAAAATCAATGCTCATATTAGTGTTAGGGTTACCTCTAGGTTTTAGGTTAACGCTAGCCAACAGATTCTGCTTAATTTTTCACTTCAAAAGAAAAATAATATATTGTCAAAAAATTGAGCTGAATCTGTTGGTTGGGTTTAAAGGGACACTATCTGTAATATAAGATGTAATTGGATTACTTGTGCCATACAAACAAAACACCACCCGTATAAAGCACATGCTGCTGTTTTTTTCTCCTTTGTCTGAAGCACGTAAAAAGGAAAAATACGGTTAGGGAAAATCCACAGAATGGAAACGGGAGGTAAAAACCTATCATGCAACGTTTACCAAAATCTGTGCAAAAGTTTTACTTTACAGTTGCAATTTAACTTTTACAGTATTTAACAGTCAATGGAGTGGAGGAGGGAATGTTTAGATTAGGCTGTGGGGGAGAGGGTCACATTGTGATATCTAGGTTACCCAAGATGAGAGATGGCCGCTGAAAGACCGTTTAAAAGACTTCTAGTCGACCCCCTGCCGAAGTCCATTTAATACTTCCAGTACTATACAATGATGCGAGTCGTCTTCCTGGACGTGAAACCCATAGACTCCGTTCAATGGCCACAGTGAGGAGCAAGTACTGTAAAGAGTCTGGGGGAGGGGGGTCAGTTTGTAAAACACAAGATCATCCACTGGCACATATACAGTATAATATTTTAACTAAACATACATGTGCTTTGTTTTTCTAATTAATGTGTCAGCAACGGAAAATAAACAAAATAAGAGCATTTCATTTTTTGGTGGTAGTGGCCCTTTAAGGTTTAACCCTGTAACAAACGCAGGTATTAATTCTTACCCCAATACCCACCCTAAAATTAAAAGGTTGTGTTTTTGTGTGTATATATAGCTATGCTCAGGTCAAATATGAATATTTATTAGCATATAAATGTGCACTGTGTAAAGCAATTTTTTTTAGTTTTTTTTGCTGTGGTTTTGGACACGTCCACAAGGTAGTGACTTTCCTGTACAATACGACTGTGCGCTGCCCAGGAAATTGTTCAGAGAAACTTTATCAAATGTGTCTTGTTTGTGACAGATTGAAAGCTTAGCCCCCTCTCCATTTTAAGAAAAAAAATAATTGATTTAGAGCAGTTTTAACCCAAACCTGTCCTCAGGACCCTCTAACAGGCCAGGTTTAAGGCTAGGGTCAGACGAAAGCATTTTTCCCCGCGAACGTGAAAAAGTGCGTCCGAACGCATTGACGTATTTTTTCACGGAATGCGCAAAAACGGTCAGACGACGCGCATTTTCGGGTGTGATTTTGTACGGATCGTCAATAAAACTCTTTTTGCGTCTGGACGTTATGTAGGCTGGACATTAGCAGCGTCTGACATCTCCTAATCACGTAAACACACCGCTATGCCGCAGCTGCGCACTCAGTACGTCAGTACTAGCGGTTCAGCGTTCTCAGAAAAATGCGTTCAAATTCCACTTTGCACGGCCGGACTTTTGTGCGGCCGTACATCGTATATTGGCTGTCATTGCCCGTCATCTGCTGCTAGTGCGGCCGTAATTATGTGCGCCAGAACGCACGTTAAAAGTGCGTTAGTCTGACCCCAGCCTTAAGGATCACCTTGGGCAAATGCATACTGAATCCTGCAATCACTGAGCAGCAAATCATATCACCTGTGCTGTGCTTCAGATATCTGGAAAACCTGGCCTGTTAGCGGTTCCGGAGGACAGGTTTGGGAAACACTGATTTAGAGGCTTCTAGTTTGTTAAACTGATAATCCTAATTACATGTTTCATTAATGTAAACTTTGCCCTGATCCAAGTCCTGAAAGCAATAGGTATTGGAAGGTTCCCTGGTCTTGGCGTTTTCAACTCATAACAAGACTAACAGAATTTGACAAATCCAGGTGCAAAGTAGCCTCATGCTCCTAAAATCTGAACTCTGACTGCTAAATTTCAGGCGTATTCTATACAAATCTATATAGCATCCTTTACTGGCTCTTGCAAAATGTGCAGCTGACTTCGTTTTCTTAGGGGCTGCAAGGTCTGATGTAAATGTGCCCTGGATTAATATTAAACTGTAATCCTTGGTACCTTGCATGAGAGCTGTCTGTTACAAATCCCTATACCTCTGATCATTACCATGTATTATGGGATGCGTGGTCTTAAATCAGGTGGGAGTCACCAACTTGCTGTCTGTAACACTTCCTGTTGTTTCTTTTTTGAAGTTTGAAGTCTATCGTTCAAGACGTAGCCAAAAACTATCGGGATCATTTTCATAGGTAAGTGAATTCTATTTTCGCCCCCCTTTTTTTTCTTGTATAGGCAAGTGGAGAATTTTTTTGCAAGGCACAAACAGGATATCTTTAAATCCTTTAAATTCCTTTCATATAGACTCTCATAGGTGTCTCTCTACATATAGATTGAGACCTTAGAGGCATGTATTCAAATGATGTATGTCAGCATCTGTGTCGGGTGACTTTTTTTTAAATTTTATTACAGTACCCGTAATGTGTGTGTATATATTTTACTCTTGGACGTTTTCTAAAGGGATTACAAAAATACAACTGCCTTTGAGTAGGTAGTGATTACCTGAGCAGATCCTGAAAAGTTCACGTCTACTATAATTGCAGAGTTACTCAATTTTGCATCTACTCAGACCTTAATTAACCCCTTCACTAAAAGGGATTTTTCTAAAACTCCACTGCTAGGAACCGGTGGATTTTTGGGAAAAAATTATTATACAGTAATAAATGGGAATATTCCCAGTGTATTTCTTACTGTAATAATCTGCCAGGGAGATGTCACCATCTACTGGCCAAATTAAGTTCTTGCAGTTACAACTACAGCCAGTGTCTATGTGTTGGCTGGGAATGCTCCATATGTTAGGGCATTCTTTAGCAGATTTTAACCAGTTTTAGCACCTTGGGCATTATATGATACTGTAAAGCTCAATCATGATATAAAACTTTATTTTTCTAACACATGGCTCTTTAATGGGTTAAATATTAGGCTTTTGTTACATCCCTGTTATATCATGCTATTGTTGCCACGCGTTTTGTCCAAAGGGTTAATCTGTCCTTAAGATCATGTCAGTATATGTGGCTGCCTACATAAATCCAATTAAAGGGATACGTAGGCACTGTGACTACTCAATAAAATTTGAAATCTTAACTCAAAACCCCTCCATCACAAGAGCATATATGTGTAATCTATACTTTAGGAGGATATCCAGTATTCAAGAACACTTTTTTTAACCTCCCCAGGCGGTTTTCCCCAGTGTGGCTCGGGGTTAGCCTTCAGTGGTGAAACAGTAACACCGAGCCACACTCGGGCTGGATACGTTACCTGTCCCTATGCTCCTTCGCTGACCGCCGCGATCTCATTTTCCTGTGACCACGGCGTTCTGCTTCCTGGTTCCCATCTCGGGAGAAGAACCAGGAAGTAGGACGTCGCGATCGCCGGAAGTGAATGGGAACAGCGATGGAATGCAGGGGCAGGTGATGTATCCAGCGGCAGCCCGAGTGTGGCTCAGGGTTACCGCTTTCAGCAATGAAATTAACCCCGAGCCACACTCGATTACCGCAAGGGGGCCAAATAAATTGTTCAGATTCTGACACATAATCTGGGGAGGTTAGTCTGCTCATCCTGGGCATATCAGAACATTGTTGCTAATGTTATATCTTGTATATTCTTTCTTTTTTACATTATGGAACTTTTGACGTTATGACCAGTGTGGAAAATGCAGAGACTTTATACGCTGTTCTGTTGCATTATTCTCGAAGATCAATAAAAAAGTGCTACATTTTGTAACCTTAAATCTACTAATTTCTTGTGTCTTCATTCAGAGACTTTCAGTTTGGGCATATGGACGGAAATGAGTACATTAACAGCCTGCTAATGGAGTAAGTGCTTTAAAATGGTTTACAATAAAAATATTACATTATGGGAATTTTACAGGAAGCAAAGTTTACTGACAAATGGTCTTCAGGTGTCTTCAAAGAAGTGTAAGAGTTCGTGTACGTCTGTGTTCTATTGGTGTAAAGGTGTCCATCATAAGCTGCGTAGTCTATTAATGTTTATAGAGCAGAGCCATTTACTTCTGCTGAATGCACGTCTTTAATGACCCACATAGACTGTTCCTGTTTCATTCTATTTATTGCAACTTTTATTTTTGACAAGTGAAGTAAAGTGCTTTCACCTTTTCTTGTTAAATAATAGCGCGGACTTTCTCCAGCTCTTAATTCTGTTATTTTTTTTTATTTTTTTAAAAAAAAATTCTCCTTACAGTGAACTCAGCGTGCCGACATTTGTAGTGCTGAACACATCCAATCAACAGTATTTCTTGCCAAGCAAACCAATTACGAGCATTGAAGACATGGTTCAATTCATTAATAGCATTCTGGATGGTACAGCAGAGGTAAATATAATTTTTGCAGACCCTCATACCAACTTTAGTTCTTCATTATGTTATAACTTCTGTAGGCTATGGTTGGAAAGCTTTAAATATGAGTCGTGGTGTAGAGTGCTATATAATTTGGACTCCGATCATGTTTCTGTATTTATCCTTTTATTTATATGGTGCCACATATTCCGCAGCGCTTTACAAGATCAGTGTATAAGCGGTTGATACATTAGAATACCACACCTGGATGATGACCTGATTCAGGGGGGGTCCCTGTTACCAAGGGAATTTATAATCTATGAGATGTAAAAGTATTTTGTGAGGTCGGTATATCCATATCGTTGGGTGTCTTGCCCAAGGACACTCGCTGGTGGCATCTTCTGATTGGGATCGGGTCGTCTTTCCAAGATTGTAGAGCAGTGACCTGGTGGTTAGTTTGAACCTGTTTCTCGTAAAGTCGACACTTCTCCACAGTTGTATTGGACTGCTATTTAAAGGCCCTAAAATACACACATGCCAGTATTGTGACCTAGCTTGTAGTAGAGAGCCTCTAATAGTCAAATGTGTTCTATCCGTTAATCATAAGCTGTTCCTTTATCACCGTCTCTGTTACGAGTGAGCTGCTCACTTACAGCCCGCATCTCTTTGATTACATAGGACTCCGTGGAGACGAGAGAGAATCTTCTTTCAGATCACATGTTGTACGTAATCTGGCAAAGTGGGTAGAAGGACCCTGGGAACTATTAGTGTCCTTCTGATTGCTAGATGGGGAGGTAGTGGAACAAGGGGTCCTCTACATCATGGGATCATAACAGATCAGTTGCAATAGGGCCCACAGGGTGTTACTGACAACTCTTTATTTTTTTTTTAATGGCAAGACACCTAACTTGCCACCCAGGACATACTTGAAAATGAGAGCAATCTCCATGTATCCTTCCTGGTAAAATCCGTTCTAAAAAAAAAATTGTGAATTTGTAGAATTGGCTCTGTATCTGTCTTGACATTTAAAAAAAAAAAAAAAAACGTTCAAGCACTTAATATCTGGGTTTCCCTTTTTGGATTTTCAATCTTAAAATAACATACCTGTAAATACTCCGTACTAGCTAATCGTACTCCCTTATCCGTTCTGATGAAACAAAAATTCAGTAATTGATGGAGCAGTTGTTTCTGTTTAAAGTGGAAAGGTTGTGATCACTGAGCAATGATTTGTACTGACTTCCACTACTTTTAGGCACAAGGTGGCGATGGATTGTTGCAAAGAATCAAGAGAATCGCTTATGATGCCAAATCTACTGTTGTAGTAAGTAAAATCTATTGAAGGCGCATAGATTTTTGAAAGTTGTCCAATTATTTTATTAACATTTAACTCTGTTACCATTTTGCTGTCTGGGAATTTGTACTATATGAAGAACGATAATGGTAATATCCAAACAGTGTCAGCAGCACTTTACAATACAAGAATGAAGAATTACTTAAAATGATGAAATTACTAACACACTTGGGAACCAGAGATGAGTCGTGTAGAGGGCTCTAGTTTGATGAGCCTAAACTGTAAAGGAGTTTGGGTGGAGGAGTTACCATCTTATTAGTGGTCAGGAGCACTAGCACTAGTGTTCACATCAGAAATGGTGATGGGCATCATTTTAAAGCAAGCTATGAAAACTATAATCTGGGAAGGGTAGGAGAGGCAAGGCAGCATTCAATAATGTAATGTAATATCTGGAAACGTACTGGATTTTGAGGCATATCTTGAAGAACCGAAGCTTAGGTGGAGCGTCTGATGGGACCTCCACTGCTCTTGAAGTATTTGACTTGTCAGTAGGCCGTGTGGATTGAAAACGGATAGGAAGAGGTCACTTGCAAACCAGCTGTGATATCTGAGGGGTGTACTTGTGGAGCAAGGAAGGCGGATTTAAACATGGGGGTCAAGTTTATTGAGAACTTTGAATGTGCGCATCATGAAGGGACCAGCAGAGGAGAGTGATATGTGAAGAGCGTTTGTTAGCAGCAGCATTCATTAGTCTGGAAGCAGGTAATGCGGGCATTGGGGGTCAATAAGGAACAAAGTACACTAACTCAAGATATAATACGCACAAGGATGAGCACCTTGGCTGTATCTTTCTGTCAGAAATGAGCAATGCATTTAAGGTGAAAATAACAGGATTTGATCACTGTCTGGATATAGGGTGTAAACATAAGGTCAAAAGTGGCAATAGAGCAACGAGCTTGGGCAAGTCGACTGGGTGTCCACTAGTGAGCAGACAGATCAATGGTGTGGGGTTTTCATTTTGGAAAGGGGAAAGTGGAGATTTTTTGCTTTTAACCAGATTTAATTTCAGAAAGCCAAAGACCGATTGAGGAAAGGTGATTATTGGCATAATGGTGAGCAGGAGACAGATCATTTGCAATGCAATGCAATGGAAGACCTCCTGGATTAAATTAGTACCGGCTGGGTGGAGTAGAGGTGACATCACTGCTCTGCGTGGAGAGAGCCTGTGGAGTCATGGGTTCGATCCCAGCGAGCAACCTCTCCAGTAAGTGTCCTTGGGCAAGACACCTAACGGTACACACTCGCCACCCAGGACATACTTGAAAACGAGAGAAATCTCCTATATCCTTCCTGGTAAAATCGTTTCTCAAAAAAAAAAAAGGATTTGTTTCTGCAGAGGTCAACATGGGCAACATTTCAACCCTATGTGCACCCGTATTGACATGCCTTCCGGCGTCCGTCACAGCTTTGTGATGCTGCGACGAGGCCACCCACACGCTGTTGCATGCGCGTGCAATTCAGAGACCGTGCTGCGTCCAGGCAGCAAGCCTCCCCATCAAAGCGCTAATACGTGCGTTGATGGGGCTGCAAAGCGCGATCGAGCCTTGCAGCGCTGAGCACACTAACTGCACTCAGTGAGGTGGCCAGACGGGCGTCCGAGTGGAAGGAACGTCCATTCACACGGACGTTCCTTCCGTTCTTCAAAACGCTCGTCTGACTCCAGCCTTAGTGACACACTTAAAAGAATCTAGTCATGGTTCCCGAAACAGAAAACATAAAATCATAAAAAAGCACAACCCAAATAATGATTTAACGATCTGCTAAAATGAACGTAATTCATTCCACTAGAGTAGCGTAACATAGAATGTATTAAAATACATCAAACTGTTTGAAAGGACAGGTCTAAAAGATACAGGGCCCTATTACACTCTGCACGCTAACGGTAGCACTCACCTGCATGAGCCCTACCGTTAGCTGCGGTGTTCAGGGCATATTACAATCCAAACAGGTTAAAAAACCCGTTGTTTTTGGTACCTTGCGCTTCTCAGCGTGAGGTCACTGCACTTTGCACTCCCCATGTTAAGTATAGGGAGCGCAAAGTGTTAATCAGCACTGGGACATTGTAATACCAGCGCTGATTAACGCCTGGCTCTGGTCAACGAAAAGTTAACCAGAGCCAGGACCTGATGTTAACACCAGCTTAAAACAGTAAAAAAAAAATAACATACTTACCCTGTGTCACGCGGCGAGGACCGTGGCTCCGGTCGCCTCCTCTGGCCGGCGGGAGCAGGGAAAGACAGGGGGAAAAAGTCCCCCCCCGTCTCTCCCTGCGTATCCCTACGCCTACCGGCCGGATCTCGCGATGTGGGATCTGGCCTGTCATGTGACCGGCAGAGAGGAACTCAATGGAGTCCTATGGACTCCAGCGAGTGGATGCTCGCGGCTGCGCTCAGCACTGCCGCGGGTATCCAGATTTTTAACGGGCGCTACAATGCAGGCAGCATTTTTTTGCACATGCATTGTAATGTGGCGTTAAAAAGCGGGCGCAAGGGGGAAAACTGCATGTGCAGTTTTTCCTCCCTTGTGCCCGTGTTTTAACGCCCAGATTGCAATAGGGCCCACAGTGTACCATGTGACATAAAATGTTTGTTCTTTAAGTGTTACCTTTTTAAAGATTTAAATTAATTGCTGTATGAGAGAAATGTTTTTTTTTTTTTTTTATTGTTACAATATTTGTACACGGCTGTGCTCTAAGATAAAAGATCATTGCAGAATGAATATATATATATATATTATATTATATTATATTAAAACCATCTCATATTAGTTTAAGAAATTGTGTTTTCTGTTACAGTCTGTTTTCAAAAGTTCCCCTCTTCTCGGCTGCTTCCTCTTTGGTCTACCACTGGGTGTCATCAGTATAATGTGTTACGGGATCTGTACAGCAGACAGCGATGACAGCCCGGAGGAACTCACCAGAAAAGATGTGCTTGATCCGAATGCATCAGACGACGGCAGCGATGAAGACAATGAAGAAGAGGACAAAAAAGAAGAGGACTCTTCCGACGTTTCAGACGCAGACCACGAAGAAAAGGATTTTATAGAAAAGAAAAAAGATTAACTCCCGTATAGATGTAATAGTTCTCTAGGAATCCAAAACAAAAACACATATTTATTTAATTCAATCACTCACGGTGATGTTTATCTAAAGGAGACTATGTGGAGCCTATTATTTTAGGTTATTTTTCTGGAAACCAGGCGAGCATAAAATTTGATACATTCTTTATATCCTTGTGGTTTAGTGTAGCCACCTTCAAATGTAGAATGTCTTTAAATGTGAAACACGTGTTGTTGCTTTGCCTTACACACACACTGCAGGCAAGTACAGGGCCGTTTTTATGTTGATGGACCTCTGCGCACCAGCTCAGTGTGTCCTAGACCCTTCTATATTTTGTATATTTGGTTATTTGGCACACATGCATGTAGGCTAACCTCAAAAAACAGGTCTGACATTGAATTCTCGACCTCTATGCACATAGGGAATGTTTACACTATTTCATTTTAAAATAACCAGACTAATGCAGTAATAACAATGTTTTGCCATGTAAACCTTATTCAATGTCTGTAAATAACTAACATTTTTAGAAGTGTCCTAATCTCTCCTTGTAAAGAATGTGAGACCTGGACAAGGTAATTCGAAAATCTACTGTTCATGAAATGAGATTTCTTTTTTGTCTCTTTTACAGCTTCGATATTTCATTCTTTACCCATTCGGCATCTGAATCCTTGATATAGTGGTGTTACTAATGTCACAAATACAGTTGTAATTAAATAATTGAGGATATTATTCAGCGGTTCATTGCATATAGTCTCCTCGGTCCAGCATGACCATGGTTTCTGCAGCTAAAATTGAATACCACTCTGAAAACCTTTTGTTTGAATTAGGCAAAGCTAATGGTAGTTTCAATGTGTTTATGTATTTCTGTGTACATGAAAGTAGCACGGCGATTGTAAACTGTGATATTGCAATGAACGTACGCAGAATCTCTGGGGAGACGCAGTTGGGAAAAGTCAAAGTAAGCTTCAAGGCTACCATGGTGATTACCATGGTAACAAGATGTAAGCCTGTGTGTGTGTGTTTTGGTTTGTGTCTTTTTATATTTCTTTTCCCCCCCTTCTAGAATATCTTTCATTTTGGACCCACTGCTTTGGAAAGGTGTGGGGTGTGTAACATTTAGTAATGTGATGCTACATATGCTTGTACCAATTATACAGAAATGTATTGGTCTACAGCTTCTTAAAGTCTTGTAATAATTGCTGTTGGTGATGAGCTCTCAAAATACACAATTTATAATGCATAAAAAATATATAATTTTTTCTTTTGTGTGCTGGCAAATGTTATCACACTTCCTACAACAAACTGTTACTGTTTGACCTAATTGAACCTGATTTTTGTTTTTCCAGATTCTCCTTTTTCTATCTCCTTGCATAGCTACGGTTTACTGCATTAATTTAATAAAATCTATTTGTTTTTGCTAATTTAGTTTTTTGTCATAAATGCCAAACATCTAGTACTGTTGTTGCTGCAGAGAGCCACAGGAGGATATTTGTCTAAAGTCAATCTCCTAAGAGAAGTCATTAAGTAAGGACGGATGGGACCTACCACGATGGGGTTCAAAGGTCGTTTTGGCAGGCTTACCCTTGTATGTTCATATATTGTAACCAAATGACGATTGGTTTTGCCCAAGTTGTCAGTTTTTTTTTGTTATTTTTGTCTTTTAAATTTCAAGTAGATTGCTCTGAGTTTTGTATGATGGGATGTTAAATGGTGTCAGAAACACCCTTGTGAAAAATACTTGTTCAGGTTTAGTGCAGCTTTCTGGATATGTTTTCTATTTTCTTTTATAAAATCTACACTAATATTAAAATTATATATAAGCATTTAAGTTGTGGTGGAAGGCAAAAAAGTGAGATTAAAAGCCTCCACACAGCAAATAATAAAGTTTATAGTTGCAGAAGGCATTTACACATCCCAGCAATTCAGAGCACATGTGCTACATTCCCCATATGCAGCAAGGAATTCTGGGTAAGGTATGCAAATTAAATCAACGTCTCCTTTTTTTTGCATCTAGGCTCTGTAATAAGCTATTACAGAGCTTAGATGCAAAAAAGGTGAGAAGTTGTGAACCTCATTTGCATATCTTACCCAGAATTCTTTGCTGCATATTGGGAATGTAGCACATGTGCTCTGAATTGCTGGGATGTGTAAATGTCCTCTGCATATGTATATATGTGATCCACACAAGTGTCCTCTGGAAATGAAGTAATACATGCAGTTCCACACATCCTAGTTTCTGCATATATTAACCTGTGTATTTGGTAACAATTATGGCAATGCACTGTAGATTTGTGTTCTTTTCCACATCTTTCTTGTAGATGACCGTGCCTCTTTTAATCCATTTATGCTACTTAGCCAGGGAAGTGCAGATCATTAAACGTTTCTGCATTGTTTTTATGTTAGAACTGTAAAGGTATCTATTTTAAGACCAAGCTGTATAGTCCTCTTGAAGCTTTATATGTGTTAGAACATCAGTTCAGATTTTTATATACAAACGCCCAGATGAGTGTCCTCATACAAGTATAATAGAGATGCTAAAGAAATGAGCGAAATCGAGGGAAGAAAACTATTTATAGCCTAGGTGATCTATTCCTGTCTGCTAATGAATAACGGACATATTAGCGTTGGTGTTTTTTTTTTTTTGTTTTTTTCTGCAAGTTTGATGCCTGTACCCCAGCAGCTCTTAAATCTGCATTTCATGGGGCCAGAGAGTTCATTGTTACATAAGTGAGGATATAAAATATATTTTAAAAATATTCATTGGTTAAAAAAAAAGTTAGAGAGGACTAAAGGAGATTTGTTTTCTTCGGTCTTGATATTATTGTATTTTCTTTATTCCGTGTTGCAAAATGTCTAAGCTGTTACGTTTTGGTGCTTTTCGACGTCTCATGTTTTTGTATTTTTTTTTTTTTATTTTTTTTTATATAAATATGGATTTAGATTTATCCTTTGACAGGCTGCATAAAACCAATAAAGCTCAAAAAGTATGAATGACCCTTCTCCAAATATTATATCTTCAGTTATTTACAACCAGCTAGGTGTTCCTAAAATAAACTAAATCTTTGTCAATGTTGCTTTGATTGTTAAAGCTACTAGAATTTGTGTTTTTTCCACATGCAGCCAAACTTATTTTGTTGGTGTCCATTTTTTTTTATCTTGTTAATGTTCAGAACGCTCAATTCACTGCATTTTTATGTTATATCTTTTGATTGTAGTAAATAAATTTGACAACCGTTGACGCTTTTTTACTGTAATAAAATGCTATCTAAAATGTGCTGGGTGTTTTGTGTATAATATGTAAAAACTTATAATGCAGGTTTCATTTATGTTGTATATATATATATTTTTTTACTTCTCAGCGCTTGTTTTCTGTGACGGCTATAAATTTATTTTTTTTGTTTTTTTGAGAAAGGATTTTACCAGGAAGGATACATTAAGATTTCTCTTGTTTTCAAGTATGTCCTGGGTGGCGAGTATGTACCATTAGGTGTCTTGCCAAGGACACTTACTGGAGAGGTTGCTCGCTGGGATCGAACCCATGACTCCATAGGCTCTCTCCATGCAGAGCAGTGACATTACCTCTACTCCACCCAGCCGGTACATACAAATTGATGTATGGGATGTTTGGTTCTTTTTTTTTTTTTTTTGTACTTTTCTGTATATTCTGTCTCTCTAGAGGGGTTCTGTCAGTATTAAATTTGTTTGAGTTGCGCAATATCAAATTTATCTTACTGAATTTGCAGCTCCCCATGATGATGGAAGCTTGTTTTCTAAGCTATAATTGCTTAAAACTAGGGATGCACCGATACCACTTTTTTAAGACCGAGTACGAGTACCGATACTTTTTAAAAGTACTCACCAATACCGAGTACCGATACTTGTATTTAATATCATGTGACGCTTTCCAATAGGAACAGACCTCATATAAAAATTTATATGAGATTGACCGCAGGTCTCATGGATTTGCCCCCAGGTCTCATGGATTTGCCCCCAGCTCACATGGGTTTGCCCCCAGCTCACATGGGTTTGCCCCAGCTCACATGGATGTCCCCCAGCTCACATGGATTTGTCCCCCAGGTCTCATGGATTTGCCCCCAGGTCTCATGGATTGGCCCCCAGGTCTCATGGATTTGGCCCCCAGGTCTCATGGATTTGGCCCCCAGGTCTCATGGATTTGGCCCCCAGGTCTCATGGATTTGGCCCCCAGGTCTCATGGATTTGGCCCCCAGGTCTCATGGATTTGGCCCCCAGGTCTCATGGATTTGCCCCCCAGCTCTCATGGATTTGCCCGCAGCTCTCATGGATTTACCCCCCGCTCGAACGCTGGGGAAGCTGGCCGTGTGCATGTAAAGCACGCGGCCAGCGTTCCCCTCCGGCGCGCCAAATACTCACCCTTCCTGAAGTTCCGGTCTCTGGGCAGTGATGCGGTCACGTGGCCGCCGGGCGCATCTGTGACGCTGCCTCCAGCCGAGAGGCCGTGTCACAGGAGCGCCCGGCGGCCACGTGACCGCATCACTGCCCAGAGACCGGAACTTCAGGAAGGGTGAGTATGTGGCGCGCCGGAGGGGGAACGCTGGCCGCGTGCTTTTCATGCACGCGGCCAGCTTCCCCAGCCCCGCGGATACCGGCAAGCCGGCCCAGCGCCGGCTTCCGGTATCGGCGGGATGTATCGGGCCGTTTGCACGAGTAACAAGTACTCGTGCAAACGGCAATATCGGCCCCGATACCGATACTAGTATCGGTATCGGTGCATCCCTACTTAAAACGTTACTTCAATGTTGAATTTGTTTTCCTTCTTCCAGGCTACTGAAAAATGCATTGCTCCTAGTATTCTATCTTAACCCCCTTCCCTGCTGAGCCATGATTTGAAGTCAAGTTGTATATCCTTATTTTCAGCAGATTCATAATCTATGTATATGCAATGTCCTGTCAGAATGTTATAACAAAAAATGTAAATTTCCATTTTAGATTTCGATCATTCAGTTTCTAAAATTCTTTTCACATTTTTATGTGGCACTCTGCGGGGGGAGGAGAGTATTAGTAACCGGTTTCCATATTTGCAATTTCCTGAGAAAATACGCAATTTTACCTAAAAACAACAGAAAAAAATAATATTTTCGCTTGTTTTATGAATAATGTATGTAAAAAAAAAACCCTGACCTAGCTCTTGGTATGGGAAATGAGACTAATGGCAGTGGTATTGATCATTTTCTATGACAAATGGACAATGCCATTGCTTTGGGGGGGAATAAAAAAAAAAAAAATTCTCATGGTTATGTTTGGCATCATTTAGAAAGGCCAGACTCTGTCCTGTACAGTGTCACCGAATATGACTTTGGACACCTGTAACACCAGGCTCCTCGCAGTGGTGAAGCAATTTGTGTTTTAGATGGACCCATGTGTAATAACGTTTGTGCCATTACCTCCACATTTGGTCCCAGCATGGGAAATGAGAAGGTGAGTTAGAGCAGTGGCATTGTTTGCTGTACAAGTAAAAGCATAGAATACCACCACTTTTTAAAAATGAAAGGGGGAGAGAAATGTAAATTTTGCATTTAATTTCTTTCTACACATTACATGTTCATATTTGAACTCTTTGGCAAGACCCGACTCTAACATTCCTAATGAAACCTCGCTTGTGCGTTGTAAAAATCAGAGCCGCAGGCTTCCAAAGTACCACTTGCAACCCCCGCAGAGGTCAAGGTTTTCAATCAACCAATGTGTTAGAATACATAGTACCATATCCTTCAAACTTGCTGTAAAAATGAGGAAATGAGAATGAGTTGGTACAGCATCATTGTTCATGTTATAATTGAAAAGTGAACTATAGTGCTGCAAAATTGTATTTTAATTATTTTTACATTTTATAACCTGATCAACGTTGGTAGCACTAGAAAGACCATGCTCTGGCCTTTCCAGTGACACCTTGCATGTCTCTCTACCTGTTGTGGTTCAGGAGTCCACTCCATGAGTGTACAAATATCTCCCAAAAATATGTAAGTCACGGACTTGCACTTTTTGTTTTTCCTAGCTTATCCTTGCATAGAATGACGACTATTGATTTCCTGTAATTTAACCCCTTAGCGACTGGGCGGTTTTACACATCTGTCCTTTTGTGACTGCTGCTGTTTTTACTTTTCTGCGCTGTTCGTGTTTAGGTCAAATTGTCCTCTTACTCGTTTATGCAACCCACACATATTATACATGGTTTTTCCTGCCATTAAATGGACTTTCTAAAAATAACATTATTTCCATCATATCCTGTAGTTTCCTATAAAAAAAAAAGTAATATGAAATATATGATGAAAAAATGGTAAAAACACACTTTATCATAATTTAATCCCCAAAATCTACAACCACCATAAAA
The DNA here is from genome assembly GCA_009667805.1 of Leptobrachium leishanense. Lineage (NCBI taxonomy): Eukaryota > Metazoa > Chordata > Amphibia > Anura > Megophryidae > Leptobrachium > Leptobrachium leishanense. The sequence goes on along the minus strand of CM019067.1, from coordinate 120,302,120 downwards.
GATCCTGGCTAGTTTCCGAATTTTGTCCCGAGAATACAAATACCCAATGTTTACATGTTTTTGCTTTTTAACCCCTTCATTGCTGAGCCAGTTCACCTATGTGCGCTGAGCTCATTCTGACTGAGCATAAAAACATTTTTAGATGACAGCCTAGGTCCTATTTAACCACTTGAATGCTAAGGACGCGCTCAGCGCGTCCTCAGCATTCCCGCTGGTGTGCTGAGGACGCGCTGAGCGCGTCCTCACTTTGGGGTCAGCGTTCGGCCGGGTTCCGGCCGATCGCTGGCCCCTCCGGTGCGGGCTGACATCCTGGATGTCAGCCCGGCATCCGGACCAGCAGCCGCCATTATTAGGTGTCATCGCGGGGGCGCGATGACACCTAATTCAGGCGCCCCCCCCGCATGTGCGGAGGAGGCGCCTGAAAGGGAGGGGGGGGGAGGTCCTTCGGACCTCTCTCCCTCCCGATCGGTGGCTCTGCGGGGCTTAACCCAGGCATCATTTGGAAGGGCACAGCCTGCCCTTCCAAATGATGCCTGGCATTAACCCCTGGGGAGCTGGATCGCGAATCGGCGCTGAAAAGCGCCGGTTCGCGATCCTTTCCCGGAGCTGGCCGACATCTTGGATGTCGGCCAAGCTTCCGGGAACTCCCCCAGAGGACTGGCGTCATCGTGCGTAGCACGATGACGCCAGTCCTACAGTTAACCCCTAACTGCCACCAAGTGTGGAGATAGGGAGTTCCAATGAACTCCCTATCTCCCGATCCGTGGCAGTTAGGGGTTAAATTTTGATATGGTTGGATCGGCCAGAGCATGGCCGTTCCAACGATACCAAACATGAAAGTTAAAAATTTTGTAAAAAAAAAAAAACAAGAAGAAAAATAAATAAATAAAAAAAAAAAAATAAACACTTTTTTTTTTATTTTTTTTGGTTTGTTAGTGTAGCAATATTGTTCCCATTTCAATTATAATGTGAACAATGATGCTGCACTAACGATTTTTGTATGCGGTGCGTTTGTTAAAAATAGTGTCATTTTCCCCAAAAAAAAATGTAACGAGACCCCATCTCTAATTTTTTTAACAAGCGCACCCCATACAAAATATAACCGCAATTGCTCGCATGTTAAAATGTGGAAAAAAACACTTTACACATTGTAAATTATTGAAAATACATATTTTATTGCATTTTTTGTTATAATATACAGACATGACATAACGTATACATATAATAATGACATATTATGAATCTACCGAGTCTGACGGAAAGAACGATATATAATATGTCGGTGTCATATACTAAAATAAGCCTTAAAAACACGTTTAAACATGATGCGCAAAACAGGTAAAAAATGACCTCAGCACAGGGGCGGGAAAAGCCTCAGCAGCGAAAGGGTTAACTAAACCCCCCTCCCCCCTTACAGATTTTTTTTTTAATTTATTTTTACTTTTTTTTTTTTATTTTTTTAATACTGAACCTAGTCATGATCAGGCCTTTCCAATTCTGTCCAGCAGGACACTCTAGCTGCTGCCACAGATCGGGAGATGGGGGATCCTTTGGATCCCCCTAACTGGCCCGCCAACATCCTCACACATATGGTGGGGGGGTGGACATAGAGGCTTGGCTGACATCCACGATGTCAGCCCACGTTTGAATCGCGATTTGGTGCAAATTTGCGCCGACTTGCTATCGGGCAGTGAAATGGTAAATGCTGCACACCGCTGCAAAACGAGACTCCCCTTTCCAGCAGTGTAACTTACAGCGCTCTATCTTCAATGGTTGGGGAGAAAGAGGGCTCTGAAGGAGCCTCCCCTCCATTGATTTCAATGGGAGTGCCTGCTGCTGACGTCACCACGCAGGGTGGTGGCGTCATCGAGCTCGCAGGCCCATCTGCTAGGGAGGTAAGTAGCGGGAGGGAGATTAAGAACCGCTGGCGTACTATGTACGCCGCGAGTCTAAGGGAGACCCGTGGGCAGGACGTACATGGTATGTCAGCGGTCCCTAAGGGGGTTAAAGAAACAGGAAAACTGATCTTGTCCCTTTTTTTTTATCAGGTTTTCAGAAACAAACAGCAAAAACCAGTGGCATACAGTGCTCTTGGTCTAAAACTCCTACGAACTGACCAAATAAATGCCAGAAATGAAATGACAAGTTTTCGATGTCAGCAGGTGTGTATTTAATAGTGTTGCGTTACTCCAGGCAGAATAAAACTTACGAACTCTGGTTGAAGATAATGATAAACAAGTAGTGATTTTTATATGGGACTCCTGTACCAATGTGCCGAATGCTCTCCTCACCCTCAGTATCCTTAAGGAGTATGGATTCTGGCCCAAATCCGTCCACTCAATAGCCAAAGCTCCTTGCAGGATGAAAACAAAACTGGGTTCAGGGCTTAGAGTTGCAAAAGCACACACTGAGAGATGCACAGAAAACAATGGGAAACGCACCCCAGCTTTTTCATACTGCAGAGCCTCCCCCTTCCACACCCCCTCCCCTAGCGAAAGAAGGCTGAGACCGGGCCAGCGAGATCTGGTTTAACAGGAGCAGAACAAATGCCAAAACCCTGGATCACAGAGTGCTCAAAGTAGGAAGTACTATAATTACTGATACAGTGCTGCTCTATAAATAGGTGTGGTGACACCGTTAATCCCCAAAAAAACTGTCAGGAAAATAGATTCTAAACGTAAGCGACACACTCGAGTGCAAAAACATCAGCGCTGTTTTCAAATATAGTAGTGAAATAAATCACACCAATGCAAGTGGCTGGTCTCAATGATCTTGAGTATTTTAAAAATTGGATATATCAATAAATATAATTCTATAAAATGCTGTGCTCCCAAAAAATGTGCTCTTTGGACAATGTTTTGCTAAAAGTTAGCATAGCATGAAAAACATAAGGAGAGGAATCTGTGTATCTAAATAAAGTGCTAAAAACATAAAATGTATATACACAATATATCAATATATATAATTTCTGCATGAACCAAGCAATGGAGTAAAACCCAGTAAAATAGCCAGGGAATGGTTCAGAATAAATAGAAAGTTCCTCTGTCATAGTCCAAAATTTATGAAATTCAGGCTGAAAAGTCTTTATGCGTGCCTATGGATCAACTCCTTGTTCACTGTAAAGTGGATAAAAGTGAGAGAAAAGAACATTGTGCAGCACACAGCGGTACTGTCCCCCTTTGGGGTACTCACTCGTTTGAAAACAGCACCGATGTTTTTGCTCTGAGTGTATCGCTTACGTGAGATCTGATTTAAGCCAGATCATGGTAGGTTTGATGGAATCATGGGGAAATAAAGGAATCAATTACTTACAGATGCGCATAAGGGGAGACAACACTGTATATAACCTGACACTACAATAAATACATAAGGGAATAATAATACAACGCAGACATCCGGGAATAGGGCACATAAAACACAAACACCCTGTACCTAGAATTGTAGATACATGATGACTCCACCATAGGAGAAGGCTGGAAAACAACACATCAGGCCGGCACGTCCCTGGGTCCGTACACACCAAGTTCGAAGTGGCTTTCGTCACATGTATTGCACAATATCTCCATTATTGAGTCGTTTATTCTCAAATATTCAGTTTATAAAGGATCTGCATAAGAAAATGCAGTTTGTAATTCTAATGTTTACTCAATCTACATAAAGAAACCTTCTGGGACACTTTAGCTCTTACAAACCTAATTTATTAAAAGTAATGGAAACAGAAAATATCCCAGCAGAGGACAAAATCATTTCAGAGATGTTAATAGCTGAATCAAAATGAATCCCTATATTGGATTCCCAAATCCTATAGGACTCAACGGGAGTCTAGATCTGTGGGTTTTATATTTATTCATTTTGTTTTACATTATTACAATATCAAAGCATTGTAGCCTATAATATACTATTATATCAATAAGCATTTAAGTTGTGGGGGGGGGCAGAAAAGTGAGATTAAAAACTTCCACACTGCAAGTAAAGTTTATAGTTGCAGAAAATGTTTACACATCCCAGCAAAACAGCTGTACAGGAGTGGCTGTTACTGGTGACCTTTATTAAAAAATAAATAAAAAAGCCATCTAGTATGTCACTGGCAAGGAGGGTTCTATGTTATTACAGACCCTAGATGCAAAGAAGTGAGAAGTTGGGGACTTCATTTGCATGTCCTACCCAAAGTTCTTTGCTGCATATGGGGATTGTAGCACATGAGCTCTTTAAAGCAGTTCTCTGATTTGCTGGGATGTGTAAATGCTTTTTGCAATGATAAACTGTATTATTTGCAGTGCGGAGGCTTTTAATCTCACCATTTTGCCCTCCACCACAACATCGATGTTTCAGCACCATGGTTAGCTACTAGCTGTCCGTAGTGCTGAACTGCTAGTCGGATCATAGTGTTCTTTCATTGAAAATGTATCAAGAACTTGGACAGGGCTATGGAACTCACCATGGTGCTGAAATAATAAATTAGGAACAATAAAATTTCACCCAAAAAATCCTGAAAAATGCCCAAAAAAATCCTAAAAATTAACAAAATATTTAATAAAAAGTCGAATATCTTTTTACATTGAAACCTATGGGGGAAAAAAGCCTCATTTCTTTAAAAAAGTTGGGAAACCTAAAATTTCACCCAAAAAATACTGAAAAATGACAAAAAAAAATAAAGAAACCTGCTGCGGTTAAAAAAAAACGGTTGACAGCTGGTATTTTAATTTTATTGGCAGTAATTTATTTGACACTCTGACATAACTGATGAAAAATTAAATCACTTTTAAAAATGAAATACAGATCAACACAAAAAAAACAATAACACAATCGTAAAACGAAGTGATCTGAAAAACGAAATATTGGCCATCCGAAATTGCGTAATTAAATATAAAAACGAAGTGATCCAAATAGCAGACGCCACGAAACGAAAAAAAACAGGGACGAACATTTCCAAAACGAAAAAAAAACCTGTGCATAATTCTAATAATTAAAAATTATTTTTCAAAACATGTTGGTTCTTGACAATGGATTTTTTGGAAAATCACTTGGTAGTGACGGGGTTAAATATTAAAATCAGATTTTTTTTTGCTAGGAGATGAATTATGTGCCCGTGCCAGCAGCTGATTAGGGAGCAGGAGACATGGTTTTGTGTTTTTGGTTTTTTTTTGGGGGGGGGGGTGGGGGTTCAAACTAGAGCCCTGCCATTAATGTGCTTTTGCTGAATTAAAATTATTTTTCATTGCTTTTCTAATGAATTACACATTTACCATAGGACGTTCGTGCTGTGCTTTAGATCTTTTCTGTACCAGATAATGAAAGTGATCAAATGTCATGAAAAATTCACCTGCATTTAAGGCTAGGGTCAAACGAAAGCATTTTTACACGCGAACGTAAAGCAGTGCGTCCGAACGCATTGACGTATTTTTTCATGGAATACGCGAAAACGGTCATACGATGCACATTTTTGTGCGTGATTTTTTACAGATCCAAACCAGGAAACTTTGGGTGTCTGGACGTTATGTTGGCCGGACACGAGCAGGGTCTGATGTCTCCAAATCACACACACACACCGCTATGCCGCTGCAGCGCACTCTGTACGTCCGTACTAGCGGTTCTGCGTTCTCGAAAAAATGCGTTCATTTTCCACTTGCGTTGCGCGGCCGGACTTTCCTGCGACCGTACTTCGTATATTTGCTGTCATTGCCCGTCATTTGCTGCTAGTGCGGCCGTGATTATGTGCGCCAGAACGCACGTTAAAAGTGCGCTGGTCTGACCCCAGCCTTAGACACAAGAGCATTAATTGTGTATCTTGTACCAAGCAGACAACTGTATTTATAACTAGCTGATCCCTTATTATTGTGAAGGAGGATTGAGCTCCTGATAGGATAATTATAATACTTCTAATCACGGAACCACTCTAAATGCGGATTGCAAATGCTTTTAGTTTATCACAATTAAATGTTATATTTACAAGAGGCAAATGGTCATGGAAGCTACACAGCCCAGACATCTAATTGATTGTGTGCATTTCAAAATATGCACAGTGAGCATATGGTGTCATATCAAGATGTCGTGCTGATTGTACAATACAAAAATACTATTCAATTAAGCTTTAATAGATTGTTTTAATTATGAGCTGTTCAGAATACTGCCTAGCAATGTATGACATTCTGTATCCTGTGTAAGTAGCTGTTAAAGGGACAAGACCACCTGCTGCAGGCTATGATGTTCGTACATTATATAAAAGCAGTATGATCACAGAAGAAGGGAAACCGTCTTGTTTCTTATACATCTGGGCTATATTTCTACTTGTGTCTTTGATGTCTTGACTCCTATCGAGCTATTTTCTTGTCAAGTAATAAAATCCATTTGACATGGAGGCGATGATGTTTGAAAGTTATGTAAAGTGTGTGTATGTGTGTTTTCACAATATAATTTCAAATATAAGATCCCTACATGAATATGTAATGTACTTTTATGCACCCATTCTCAAAAAGAAAGGAAAGGAGATTGAAATGTAAATCATAAGCAAGAGAATTGATAAAAATCATGCTAATATTAAAACGTTTTAGCTGCAAATAAACCAATAGAGTTCCAGCCGCATGCCTCTCCACATCTATCCGTAGCTTGGAAGCAGGGTGTGCACTAAAGGTGTGCACTCGTTTTGTAACGAATCGCAATTCGATTGAAAATTCATTAATTCGTATTTTGGAATTGCTTCCAAAATACCGAATTGATTTCATCCGAATTGAAATGAAACGTTATATAACGAAACTCATTCGTTATACTGTTTCACAAGAGAACCATTGATTAAATGATTCCTGAGCAGGATTTGATCTATTGGGGTTTTATTTAGTTGATATCAAGTTGAATTTTGGATGACTATCGAATCGATCCCATATTACAATACAAGTACTACAAAGCAAACTACATAGAAACCTAGAAAAATGTCGGCAGATAAGAACCTTTCGGCCCATCTAGTCTGCCCAATTACATGGATACTTTACCTGGATTTATCATTTGTTTAGGATAGCCTTATGCCTATCCCATGCCTGCTTAAATTCAATTACTGTTTTGGCCTCTACCACTTCAACTGGAAGACTGTTCCATGTATCCACCACCCTCTCAGTAAAATAATGCTTTCTGATGTTACTTTTAAACCTTTGCCCCTCTAATCTAAGACTATGTCCTCTTGTTTTGCTACTTTGTTTCCTTTTAAATATACTCCCTTCCTCTACCTTGTGGATTCCCTTTACGTATTTAAATGTTTCTATCATATCTCCTCTGTCTCGTCTTTTTTCCAATACATACATGTTAAGATCATTAAGCCTTTCCTGGTAACTTTTCTCCTTCAAGCCATACACCATTTTAGTAGCCCTTCTCTGAACTCTCTCTAAGATGTCTATATTCTTCTGGAGATACGGCCTCCAGTACTGCACACAGTACTCCAAGTGAGGTCTCACCAGTGCTCTGTACAGTGGCATGAGCACTTCCCTTTTCCTACTGCTAATACCTCTCCCTACACAACCAAGCATTCTGCTAGCATTTCCTGCTGCTCTATTACATTGACTACTTACCCTTAGATCCTCTGAAATAATGACCCCTAAATCCCTTTCCTCAGATGTTGAGGTTAGGACTGTATCAAATATTCTATATTCAGCCCTTGGGTTTTTACGTCCCAGGTGCATTATCTTGCACTTATCCACATTAAAACTCAATTGCCACAGCTCCGACCATTTTTTTAGTTTTACCTAAATCATTTGTCATTTGACTGATCCCTCCAGGAACGTCAACCCTGTTGCAAATCTTTGTGTCATCAGCAAAAAGACATACTTTTCCATTAATACCTTCTGCAATATCACTAATAAAAATATTAAATAGAATGGGTCCAAGTACTGACCCCTGAGGTATCCCGCTGGTAACAAGACCTTGCGCCGAATAAACTCCATTTACCACAACCCTCTGTTGCCTGTCACTCAGCCACTGCCTAATCCATTCAACAATATTGGAATCCAAGCTCAAAGATTGCAATTTATTGATAAGCCTTCTATGCGGAACAGTATCAAAAGCCTTACTGAAATCTAAATAAGCAATGTCTACTGCACCACCTGTGTCTATTATTTTTGTTACCCAATCAAAAAAATCAATAAGATTAGTTTGGCATGATCTCCCTGAGGTAAACCCATGTTGTTTCTGATCCTGTAATCTATGTGTTTTTAGATGTTCAACAATCCTTTCCTTTAACATGGTTTCCATTAATTTCCCCACTACTGACGTAAGACTAACTGGCCTATAGTTCCCCGATTCCTCCCTACTACCCTTCTTGTGAATGGGCACAACATTTGCTAATTTCCAGTCTTCTGGGATGACTCCCGTTAACAGATTTATTTAACCAATCCTTGCTAATGGTTTTGCTTTTACATCACTGAGCTCTTTTTTAATAATTTAGGGTGGATCCCATCAGGTCCCATTGACTTATTTGTCTTTACTTTAGACAGCTGCTGTAGAACCTCCTCCTCTGTAAACTGATATGTAATTGTCTCGTTAGTGTTTCCTCCTAACTGAGGTCCCTTTCCTTCCTTTTCTTCTGCAAAGACTGAACAAAAATATTCATTGAGGCAGTCAGCGAGACTATTATCCTCTTCTACATACCTTCCTTCCTTTGTTTTTAATCTAACTAATCCTTGTTTTACTTTTCTTTTCTCGTTTATGTGTCTAAAAAATGTTTTGTCCCCCTTTTTTACTGACTGAGCTATTTTCTCTTCTGCGTGTGCTTTGGAAGCCCTTATAAATTGCTTTGCCTCTTTCTGCCTAATCTTATAGGTTTGCCTATCTTCTTCACTCTGAGTTGTTTTATAATTATTGAATGCTGTCTTTTTGTTCTTCACTATTTTGGCCACTTCTGCAGAGTACCACAGTGGTTTCTTCCCTTTTTTGTTTTTGCTAACAAGTCGAATGCAATTGCCTGTGGCCTTCAATAATGCTTCCTTTAAATAATCCCATTTCTCCTGGACTCCCGTTAAACTCCTCCAGTCTGATAATGACTCCTTCACACAAAGTCTCATTTTAGAAAAATCAGTTTTTTTTAAAGTCTAAAACTTTTGTTTTTGTGTGGTGCGGCTCCATCCCTGTTCTTATATTACACCATACTGACTGGTGATCACTAGATCCCAAATTTTCACCTACAACAACGTCCGATACCAAACCTCCATTTGTGAGTATTAAATCCAATATGGCCTCTTTACGGGTTGTCTCCTCAACTACTTGTGTTAGAGATAATCCCAGTAGGGAGTTTAGAATAGTTGTACTCCTGGTGCACCCAGCTGTTTTGGTTTTCCAGTTCACATCAGGAAGATTAAAGTCCCCCATGATAATAACTTCCCCCTTCATTGCCATTTTGGCTATTTCCTCAACCAGCAGATTATCTAGCTCTTCTACTTGTCCAGGGGGTCTATAGATCACACCTACACGAGCTACTGTATGATTGCCAAATGTTAGCGGAACCCAAACTGACTCTATGTTCACCTCGCTCACTTTTATTTGGTTCGTTTTTATGTTGTTTTTCACATACAGGGCCACTCCTCCTCCTTTCCTACCTTCTCTGTCTTTTCTATATAAAGAGTACCCCGGTATTGTTATGTCCCAGTTATTTTTCTCACTGAACCATGTCTCAGTAACCGCAACTAAATCTACTTTTTCAGCTGCCATCATTGCCTCCAGTTCATTGATTTTATTGAATAAACTGCGAGCATTTATAGACACGACTCTGAGCTTGTCATTTTGTTCTCCGCATGTTGCTTGCACCCTCCGATTTAGTTTTGGGGGACAATCAGGCAGATTGTTTTTTACCCTTTTGTCCCCCCCTCCTAGTTTAAATATTTCTTTGCGAAACCTTTGAACTTCTCACTGAGAACATATGTTCCCCTATGAGTAAGATGCAAACCATCTTTTTTATACAGTTCCTTTCTGCTCCAATTAGAGCTATCATGGGACACAAAGCCAAATCCTTGCTCTCGACACCATTCCTGAAGCCACAAATTAAATTCCCTATTGCGCATCTGCCTATCCTGAATGTTCTGCACAGGCAAAACTTCAGAGAATGACACAGTGGACGCAATCTGCTGTATTTCACCTCCAAGAACACAAAAATCTTCCTTAATCTCAGAAACCTCATTGCTAGCCAAGTCATTTGTCCCTAGATGGACTAGAACATCCACTTCCCCTTGCTGCTTTGCTTGTTTGACAATATTGAGAATACGTCTCTTGTCTCTACGAGCAGTAGCCCCAGGAAGACATCTCACCAAACCACTACTCTCCAGCTCAACACCTCTTATGATAGAATCACCCAGCAACAATTGCCTTCTATCACGTCCCACCTTTTCCTTATTGTTCTTGGTTGCAGTCCAGCATACTTTAGGCATAGGGATGGTGGTTCCTCAACTATGGTGTCTGAGCCTACTTCCGTCTCACCACTACACTCTGAAAGTGCCTCAAAAGAATTAAGAAGAGCCACAGACTGTGGGACATGCCTTCTATCCACAACTCTAAGTCTACCAGATCCTACAGTAGTCCATCTGCCACTCCTAGGAGGCCTCTGTGGCAGTGGCTTTGTAACAGTCATAGCCATAGCCTGAGTTTGTGTAACAGATAATTTACAAATCTCAGACTTCAAACAGGCAATTTCCTGCTGCAATAAAGAGAGCTGCCTGCATATCAGGCACACTCCAAACCTCCAAAAATTGGATCTAAAAACAAATGCATGACAGCTCTTACACTGGACCAAGCCTGCCATTATAAAAGAATGGATTTAAACCAACAAATCTTACCTTTTTGTAGGTTTTCTACCTCCTGTCTAACCTCAGACTACCTCCAGAGTATCTCCAGAAGATCTCTAAGTGCTCACTTTGCAGACTTCACTTAGAAGGCTTCCCAAGCTCAATTACATTATGAAATTAATCAGTTTCCTTTGACTGTTCCACAAAGCACCCTGTCCCTGTACATTGGCCTGTGGTGCTGAATCTGTTGTCAGCACCACAGGCCAATAGACAGCTCAATATTTAAGCCTAGCTTTCCTTTTAACAGCAGGATTTGTTTTATTGGGGTTTTATTTAGTGATCCGATATTTGACTCGATATCGAATTGATTTCAAATTACAATACAAGTACTACAAAGCAAACTACATTATGAAATGAATCAGTTTTGTTTGACTGTTTCACAAAGCACCCTGTCCCTGTAAATTGGCCTGTGGTGCTGAATCTAGTATTCAGCACCACAGGCCAATAGACAGCTCAATATGAAACACTAGCTTGCCTTTTAACAGCAGGATTTGATTTATTGTTTTTTATTAATGATCCGAAATTCGACTCCATATCAAATATCGAATCAATCCTAAATTGAATGGAAGTAACTTTGCGGGACAGGGACGGTTTGGAAGAGGGAAAGAATGCTGGGTAAAGAAGGCTTCCCAAGCTCAATTACATTATGAAATTAATCAGTTTCCTTTGACTGTTCCACAAAGCACCCTGTCCCTGTACATTGGCCTGTGGTGCTGAATCTGTTGTCAGCACCACAGGCCAATAGACAGCTCAATATTTAAGCCTAGCTTTCCTTTTAACAGCAGGATTTGTTTTATTGGGGTTTTATTTAGTGATCCGATATTTGACTCGATATCGAATTGATTTCAAATTACAATACAAGTACTACAAAGCAAACTACATTATGAAATGAATCAGTTTTGTTTGACTGTTTCACAAAGCACCCTGTCCCTGTAAATTGGCCTGTGGTGCTGAATCTAGTATTCAGCACCACAGGCCAATAGACAGCTCAATATGAAACACTAGCTTGCCTTTTAACAGCAGGATTTGATTTATTGTTTTTTATTTAATGATCCGAAATTCGACTCCATATCAAATATCGAATCAATCCTAAATTGAATGGAAGTAACTTTGCGGGACAGGGACGGTTTGGAAGAGGGAAAGAATGCTGGGTAAAATGTCAATTGTAGAAACTCTTATCCTCCCAATACCAGGTCCTGTGAGATGGTGCGTAAGACCGGATGAAAGTTAGTGGAGTAAAGGGAGGAGCAGCGAGACCTTAGATCAATGCCTAGATAGCATAATGTGGTGTCACACCAAGAAATGCTTTTTAATATAGTATCTATTTGTGAACTTTTGGTCGACAGAATTGGAAGACAACCATTATGCATATTATACAAAAAATTTTAGAACCTTTTGACACCAATTCTTTGAGTGAGGGGCAAAACAACCTCTAGGAGTTGCCCAACGCAAGGTAATCCCTTGAATGTCGTCTGATATACAGTACTTGTAAACAAGCAAACTGGTCCTCAAGTGACTTCCTTCTTCAAATTTGTTAATATAGTCAAATTTGCAAGCATCTATTTTTCCATTAGTGAATAGTGACTAGCTGTTAACCCTTTACTACCGATATCGAGATATCTCGGGCTTGAAAAGCACCATCTGGTGCCCCGATACCGAGATATCTCGATATGCTAATCTGCAGCTCAAAAGCAAATGAAATTCATTTGCTGCAAACAAATTTTGTTAGCTTTTGGGCTGCGGAAGGTGACCCCAAAGTTTTAGCCCACATGTGGGCATAATGCCCAAACAGCTAAATCTGTAAAATCAGCTGCTCAAAGCTATGAAATATCAGACTTTCAGAAGCTGTCAGCAGTAGATGCAGGAGAAATAAAAGAAAATAGATCTGCTGTTAAAACCCCTGTAACTCAATTTGTCAGATGGCGCCATCTACTGGCCAAATTGTTTTTTTACAGGGATAGGTATTATTGTATAATTTATTAAAAAAGATTTTTCGGGGCGTGGCTGGCTGCTCATGAGAGCGGACGTGTATTACAGGAGCTCCGCCCGTCTGCTCAAAACAGGGGCATTTAACGGGCTTTCACTGCAGAGTTTACCCTTGGAAGGGTCCCTGAGCAGCTGGCTGTCGGTATTACGCTGTCCGGAGGCCACTTGGTTCCCCCTTCTGGAGCAGAGACTGGAGTCAGTGCGGACGACTGCTGTCTCGTGGTGACAGCAGCCATTTTACGGCTTCACTTCCAGCTCTGGAGGCCTCCCGATTTGGATGGTTGGGCCACCCCGAACTGGACTGTTTCAGCTGTGGACCGTGGAGATGGAGGGCCCACATCTCCTGGCTGACACAGCTGGTGATCCTGCGACGGAGGTGGTCAGATCTTCGGAGGAGAAATGGGAGAGCTCCCCCCTCCCTACAGGAGGTGAGAGTGTCCTGGCTTCTGTCCTCAATGCCTGTCTGCAGATATTGGAAGGGGAGGACGAGGATGGCCCGCTTACCAGGGGCGTCTGGCATCGGATGTTGATGGCTCAGAGGTTACCAGGAGGTGAAGACCCTGGGAGTGGGGGAGTCGGTGGCCGGCTCGGGATCGGGTGCAGTTGATCATCCAGGGGAGCTGTGATGAGTGTGACGAACCGCCGGAGGTACCGGATCGACGCCCTCGGGGGTGACCCGGGCTCTGAGTGTAGGAGGCGGGCTGGAGTTAAGGAGACCCCGGGAGGTGGTAGACCTTACAGGGTCGTCGACGGCGGACCACTATCGGAGGTCTACAGAAGTGGATCCCCCTCCTTCACAGATTAAGTTGGTGTGGCTGCGCCCTCCGGCATCGCGACCGACCGAAATACGAGCTAGCGGAGATGAGTTCCATGGCCTGCAGGGCAATCGATTTCTCGGCTGTGAGTTTACTGCACCTCGGCGTCATGGCCTGTTCTGCTGTCACATTTTAATTTCCCTTTAGTTTCTGATGACTCTCTTCCTTTACAGAGGACTTCATTTATGTTACAGCAGATGACGTACTGCGACGCCTCGTAGTTATTGCTTTTTCTTGTTTTAAATATCTCTTTACAGCTGACGTTTCTTTCTTTTGTTATGTTTCCCCCCCCCCTCCTTTTGTTGTTTTTGGCTATTTCGGGATATCTCAGGAGGCACAGATGTGGCCTGGTGCACTTTGGCCCCGAATGCCCGGGCCTAAGTGCCATTTCCCCCCCCCCCCCGCGGTCTTTTTGGCCACATGGGTATTCGCCAGGGCAGGCACAATTTTGGCCATCACCATTCTCCTTCCCCCCCCTTCCTATGTTAGATGCCTATAGCTGACTTCCTCTTATTTTAGTGTCCTGTTCTCATGCAGTGCATATAATGGTTTGCTCGTTATTTTTGAGACTATATTTCCTAATACCATTTATTATATTCTTACAGATGACATATGCTGGTCCTACGCGATCATTTCTCCCAGAAGACATGTATTGGCCCTGCGAAGCCCTCTTACCATGTGCGCATTTTGTTGACTATCGTGATACTAAAAATCTTAATACATAAAAAAAACACTGGTTTCTGACAATGTTTTTTTTAAATCACTTGGTAGTGAAGGGGTTAATGACTGTTGGAATAAGGTCCCACAAATTTTATTTCCACTATGCTCTATCATACATCAAAATTTTGTTCCAAAGAATAAAAACATTACAATCAAACTGTAATGTGTACAAATATGTAACTAAGTGCAATATCTAAATTATATTTTTACATATAAATGTTGCTTTAAGTAGTGCATTGAGTAGCAATTAAAACAATGAGTGCTTATTATACCAAATGAACAAGCCAGCATTTCTATAGCCATCTTTATATAACATTGCTGCCTCTGAGCACTAAAAAAATTAATTACAGAGCATAATGCTGATAGAATTATTCTGTGTAGGTAAAAAGTACTTAGCATCATCCCACGTTGTGAACAAATTAATCCTTTCTGAGTTTTGTGCTTGTTCTATTTCAACAGAAATGGCAAATCAATGTTTCAAAGTAAGGATACTGACAAGCAGATACTACATTTAATGATGAATTGTCCTGAGAATCTAATCAACTAAGAACCATGCCTACAGAATTTGGGCTTTTTTTTCTGTGAATAAGTATCCCACAGAGATAAATTGTGATATATAGGAAAGAAATTATGAACTTTTTTCCTGGAATCCCCAATGAGAAATCTAATAATGGCAGAGCTTTTTCTTTTTTTTTTTTATTATAATTATTTTTTTTTTTACCAGTTTAAGTGCGCAGGAGGACTGCAGAAAGCAAATGTTTCTTGGCCTTTTATTTCTATGAAGGAAAAGCTTTGATACAAATATTCAATTCATGAGATTCATTTAATTCTTGGCTTTTCTGTTTCAGCAATCAAAAGCTTGGCTGAAAACGTTTGGACACGTTACAGTGAAACAACGTGAAATCGATTTGACCTTTGTCATTAGAACTGTTGGGTATTAAAGACTATTTTAGCCGCACTACTGTGAAATATTCGAAACACCATAAAAAAAAGAAAATGTAAAAAAAGAAACAGGACTAGTCAATTTAAGAGAAGATTAAAATTCAGGTTGGTTTTTTTCCTTCCACTAATAACATGCCATCTGAACATGAAGACTGATTTTATCACAACTCTAGGTTACTCACTAATCACTGCAATGGCGCCAAAGTTCACTGTAGATCCAAATAATTGTGAACTTTAGCCATCCAGAGAACCAAAATTCAGCAATGGCATGAGATGTGCCTGCAAGCAAAAGCAAACAATGGTAGCACTGTTATTTATCATTAAAAATGAATAAACTGCAGCTATTCTCTATTTAGTCTTATTCCACCACTGTTTGCAACACTGTTGAATGTACTTTGTCAGTTTTAAAGTGCTGATCTTAATTGATGACAATGGAAAGAATGGTGTGACTACAAAGTACTGTGGTTGAAGTTCCCTAAATGGTTAATTTACCATAATTTAATTGTTATTGTTCCACTGTAGTTCACCAAATATCAGGTTGGCGGCGGATCGTTGGTGCGTTCGGGATTTTATCAGCAGTTAAATTTCAGATCCTATCGGTGGCGCTTTCCGACGATTTGTCAGCAGAATTTTATCTCCTCAATGTATCTCCTCAAAGGCACAAGGACAGAGAGAAAACCATGGAAGTTTTCTCTCTGTTCTTGTGTCTTTGAGGAGATATACCACAACGAAGGATAGCGTCACTCTCTATTTTACCACAGGCCTTCAATACCAGAGCCAGCTCCCCCTTTTTCGGCTCTGGAGAATGTGAACTGTTTGCACAAGGAGCATCAAATATGACATAATATACTTGTCATGTCTTCAGCCCCCACGGCGTTGCCTGGGGGGTCTGGGCGGCGTCACTGGCTGCCCGGGTGCCAGGGGTTCGAACTGCCCAATCGGCGTCTGAAGGGGCAGGGCTTGGCGTGGTGATGCGGAGCCGTCGGCCTTAAATGCAGGGCGCGAGATCTGCTCGTCGCCCTTGACGTGGAGTTATTTTCCCGCATCACCAGCTGATTTCAGTGTTCTGTTTCAGTGATACTTTTGCCTAGTTGCCGACTTTGCTAGTATGAGGACCTTGCTTGTGTTTATGACCCGGACTGCCTACTGACGATTCTTACACTTATTCCCTTGTGTGTGTATATGTTGTATGCTGTGACCACAGAGTGTATGCATATTTTATACCGCATGATTTCTGTTTGGGGATCTGCCCGTCAGGTTGCAAAATCTATCAACCGCTCAAGTTTCCTGTCGAGTGCCCAGTCTAGGTACAGATCTTATCGCAAGGTCTCCGATTGTGGGCCTGCCCTGCAGGTTGCTAAACTCACTAACCTCTCAAGCTACCTGTTAAGTGCCAAGTCTATGTACAGATCTAAACGCATTGTCTATGATTGTAGACCTGCCCCGCAGGTTCCTGAATTCATTGCGCACTCATTCATTGTTATCGAGTATAAGTATTTGAGAGTTATCCCTGTTGCTAATCCTGCATATATGACTCCCCTCTTTGGTGCAGACTCGGAAAGTACTATTGATCACGCTTCTGATAAGCCAAGTTATATTCATGTCTCAATACACTATATCTGTGTATAGTTAAAGTGCTTTCACTGAGTAAACTCTACAGGGTTATTCAAAGAGATCTGAATGGCTGGAGAAAGGTAACCGAACGCTGATTTTCAGCGTTCCGTTACCTTTCTTGGCCATTCGGCTATCCAGAGAGCAGGCAATACGCCAAATCCTGGCGAATTGCCTGCACATTCGGTGCCTGTTCGGTGCCTGTTCGAGGGCAGTGAAATCCGCATGAAAAAGCACGCTTCGGCTATTCAGAGAACACAAACACAAATAATCTTTGAATAACCCTGTTGGTCTCAAAACCATTTGATGCTGAGTGGTATATAGTATTCTGTTTCACCTCCCTGGCTGGGAGTGCTAGGTGTTGCAGTTTATACTGCTATCAAGACACGTATTATAGAAATCTGTCCTTAAGGATCCAAACCACGCTGATCTGGGGTGAGCGCCAGCGCGAACGTAAGGATACTTTACATTTGTAAACATGGTTGCACTATCATATTTTCTTGCTTTTATTTGAGGTTATAATTGTCACCTGAATACAAAAATATAAGTACCATTCCTTTTTGATTATTGCATGCGTTTTTGCACATGAGCACAGCCACTTTGTGATATTTAATACACACATACCAGATATATTGTGTTATATTTGCAACACGGAGTGTATTCTTACTTTTGTTTACATAACAAATATAACCAAGCATTTATGAATACATTTTTAAGGGTATGCCGTACAGAACCTTAAAAAAAGATATATATATATATATTTCCTCAGTAGAATTTGTTGTGCCATTTAATAAATAATGTCTCATCTATTTTTATAAACAAAGATGGTGAGATGCATCTTGTTTCCAGGAAACAAAAAAAAGCAAACCTGGAAGCGGAAACAAAGAGCCATACAGAAATAAAATAGAATAGACAGAAAAGCACTCAACAGAAAAGGCTGCTTTTTTAATTTAAAATTTAGACTGAAATTTCTCTTTACGTTCTGGCACAGCGCAGCTTGGTTATGTTTCATGGAAACAGTGTGCAATGAGTACTTTGCGATGCATAAAAAGACATGTAAAACCCAATCATCGCTTCCATAAAAGTGTGTTATAACCAGCTACCGTAAATGAGGCAGAGGAGGGTGCTTTCTCTCCGATGTTTTTTCAATACTCCAGAGACCGTCGCAAAGCTAGAGATCCCTTGTGACAGCCTGGCTTGTTTTCCACGCTTCAGTTTGAAAATCTCACAAAGATTATTGTCTTGTTCTGCTGAAAACAAATTTTATATATACGGAAACTTAGTTTATATTGCTACTGTTGGCTAAAATACTGTTTGCTGGGGAGAATTGTTCTTTATCAGATACTATCATTTCTAGTTCTTGTCTTGCCTACTGATAATGCGACTGTGAGTGTTTATAAATATGCAATTATGTAGAAGTGCTTATATTCAGCTATTCTGGATATTAGCAACAACATAGTTCTAATTAAACTGTATAGATTTTTGCATGAACTTTTCAAAATCTCTGGCATCTCTTGCCCTATTCATTAGAAGAAAACCAATGGCCTTCCCAATGAATAGGCTTGCACTTCTCTATGGGTCCTCTATACAGTTCTGTTCAAAATTATTCAACCCCCACTGAAATTGAGTGTTTTGGCCAGTTTGACATTGATTTTGATCATTCAGTCATCTTGCTTACAATTAAATCAAAGAGGCACGTGTAGGTCAGACAAATATAACATAACATTTATAATGAAATAACCACAAATGTCTTTTCTGTGCTCACATCATTATCAGTTTTATTCAACCCCCAAGTAACATTCAATCTTAGTACTTAGTACAACATCCTTTTACAGTTATAACAGCTTTTAAACGTGAAGCATAGCTTGACACAAGTGTCTTGCAGCGATCTACGGGTATCTTCGCCCATTCGTCATGGGCAAAAGCCTCCAGTTCAGTCACATTCTTAGGCTTGCGCACTGCAACTGCTTTCTTTAAGTCCCACCAGAGGTTCTCAATCGGATTTAAATCAGGTGACTGCGATGGCCACTCCAAAATGTTCCAGCCTTTAATCTGCAACCATGCTCTAGTGGACTTGGAGGTATGCTTGGGATCATTGTCCTGTTGAAAGGTCCAACGTCTCCCAAGCCTCAGGTTTGTGACGGACTGCATCACATTGTCATCCAATATCTCCTGGTACTGAAGAGAATTCATGGTACCTTGCACACGCTGAAGCTTCCCTGTACCTGCAGAAGCAAAACAGCCCCAAAGCATGATTGACCCCCCGCCATGCTTCACAGTAGGCAAGGTGTTCTTTTCTTCATAGGCCTTGTCTTCCTCTCCAAACATAGCGTTGATCCATGGGCCCAAACCAGTTCTAATTTTGTTTCATCAGTCCACAGAACACTATCCCAAAACTTCTGTGGTTTGTCCACATGACTTTTGGCATACTGCAGTCGACTCTTCTTATTCTTTGGAGACAGCAAGGGGTGCGCCTGGAGTTCTGGCATGGAGGCCTTCATTACGCAGTGTGCGCCGTATTGTCTGAGCTGAAACTTCAGTACCCACATCTGACAAATCTTTTCTCAGTTCCTCAGCAGTCACACGGGGACTTTTCTCCACTCTAC
Organism: Leptobrachium leishanense; assembly: GCA_009667805.1. NCBI lineage: Eukaryota > Metazoa > Chordata > Amphibia > Anura > Megophryidae > Leptobrachium > Leptobrachium leishanense. The sequence continues at coordinate 120,282,626 of CM019067.1, read as the reverse complement.
GCTTCAGGTAGCGCACAGCAGTTGAAGTCAGCATCTTCTTTCTGCCACGACCAGGTAGCATTTCAACAGTGCCCTTTGCCTTGAATTTGCGAATGATGCTTCCTATGGTCTCTCTTGGTATGTTTAACATCTTTGCAATCTTCTTATAGCCATTGCCCTTCCTGTGAAGAGTAATCACCTCTTCTCTTGTCTTCCTGGACCATTCTCTTGACTTCACCATGTTTGTAACCACACCAGTAAATGTCTAGAAGGAGCTGAGTATCACAGTCATTTTAAAGCTGCCTAATTGGTGCTTATTATGCTTTATTGCTGCTCCGTGACATCCACAGGTGTTTTCAATACCTGATTGAAAACACTTGAATGAACCTCTGTTCTTCCGAGTGGTAGCCTTTAAGGGGTTGAATAATTGTGTCAATGAAGAATTCACAAAAGAAATATTTACTACTGTATTACAAAACCAATTGATATCATTTTAGTTGCATATGGTTCTTTAAAAAGTCCTTGTAGGATTTCATTCTGAATACAATTACAAATGTACACTAAATTCCCTAAAACCCTTTACAGAATTGGGGGTTGAATAATTTTGAACACAACTGTATATGCTCTTTATTGTTCTGCTGTAGAGACCCCAATGTGCAGCACTGTGTTTGATAAACAGGCTCAAAATCTGCCCTCTGGTTCACTGTATATCCCTTTTTGATATTATGAATTTTTATATATAACTCTAACATAAATCTGAACAAGAGAGTTGAGCCAGAATTTTACTTTAGAATTTTTATAAAAAATATTTCTCATTTAAAAATGTGATTTTGACCTTATTATTTTGATCAATAAAATCTTCAGAGGGAATGTATAAACCGTTGACCATGGGAGTCTCAAATTTATTCTTTTTCATATACAGTAATATAAATCCACTTACAGCCATTATACGGAGGCTTTAAGATTGAATCGTGCATGTTTTTTCATGAATGTGTTTTATTGACAGTTATTGTTAGTAACTCTCGCAATCGTCCTTCTGTCAGCAAGTCATTTCATTGAAGTCTAAATTGCACACTACAAATGCCAAAGTAATATTGCCCACGGCTTACAAGGAATAATTATTTGGGAACAACACGTCACCTTTTTTTCAGCAACAAGGAAAAATGTCTTAAATTAACATTAATCTAGACAACCCCATTTTCTCTGCAGGGAAAAGTATATACACTTTTTGATGTAGAATGTGTGGAATTTATCAAAGAATGTTCCAGTGTGTTGACATGAAGATGGGAGTCTGACATTTACATCATTTTGGTGATTAGAGGGTAAAAGCCGGACTATAGAGATAATTAGCTTAACAGGAGAAGAATAACCAATGTCCCTTTCGTTATCATTTCCCTGTTTTCATGCAGTGGCAAGATTTGAGATTTATTTTCTTAGCACTCAGTCTTCTATGAAATGGGACCTTCCCATTCCTTGTTTGGGGAATAATGTACTCTTAGACTACAGCCCTCAGCCAGCCAGTCTGGTAAAAGAAGCATTTTAGCAAGGAAAATGAATTTCTTAACCCTTTAACTATCAAGTGATTTTCCATAAAACCACTATCAGGGCTGGTGGTTTGCTGGAAAATCACTTTCACTTACCCACACACTAAAAATATACAGAAGCGTCCCACTGTATATGTTCACTGTAGGTTAGCCCTATCTGCCAGGCAAAAAAACGTTACATTTACTTTATAGTTTGGGCTCTATGGTGCCTTGAAGGAAAAAATGTAACTCAAAGCTTTTCAAACTATTTCAACACATCAGCTTGCGGTTATCGCTGTATTCAGAGGAGCCTCATGTATGCCTAGATGAGAACACATTCTTCATTTAATAAGGCTTTCTGGCTGTCCTTTCTTCAAATAAACCACTCCCACCTAACACTGATTGGTGCCGGCAAGGCTACACATCCAAATCAATGATAACATTTATGTACAGGTTGAGCCCCCTTATCCAGAATACTCAGGACCCTAAGCATTCTGGAATTCAGATTCTTCCAGATTTCGGAATCTGGGAGAATCCGATATCAGAGGGGATGGGGAGCTATGATACATCAGGTAGGTGGGTAAAAACAAACTATCAGGTCTATTCAAAGAAAGGTGAAACTCAGGAGAATGACTGGAGAAGTGAAAATTCTAGGTCAAAATAGCCAAACCAGATACATTTTCCCATTTATCTCACTTTTCAAATTGGCTATTTGATCTAGATTGTTTTCTTCTCCTGCCAGTTCTCCTGATTTTAACCTTTCTCTGAATAACTCTTGTATGTAAAACTTCAGTTTTGTCTTGCTTCTCTTCCTGACGTGGACGGTGACAATGTGACCATGATAGTGTGGACATGTTTGGTGGCTAAGTATGTTGATCCTTAACTAGACTTTCTTGGAGTATCTTCTGTTGGGACACAATATTTGGCTTGAATTAGAAGGTTTATTAGTAATGTTTATATTTATTGTGTTGGTTAGTTTACTATAATAGATACAGAAAAAATGGCGTCGCGCCCATACTCACCGGAGCGGCAGCAACTGCCAGGAGTAACAGCCCAGTCAATGTATAAAACATAAGGAAAAAGAGTGTCATCTGCGCTCGTTTCTATGTGTTCCATGTACAACAAAAATGAGGTTTTTGTTTGTTTCAATGGCCATTGCAACGTAAGCCCACTCGCCACTTCAAGGCACCACTTTAGAGTGGGTACCTAACAATTGTAACCAAAAGGCCGCTCTACTGAGCAGCTCCAAGCCCCTCCAGCTGCTTTTCAGCAAGGAGAGGCAAAGATGGTGGCTTTTATTTATACACGCACCAAACACTTCCCATTTGGGATCAAAAACAAAAACATGGAACGAGGAACAGCTGCAGAACGACGGACTGGTGTTACAAGCATGATATACATAGATACAGGAGCTGCTCAGTAGAGCGGCCTTTTGGTTACAATTGTTAGGTACCCACTCTAAAGAGGTGCCTTGAAGTGGCGAGTGGGCTTACGTTGCAATGGCCATTGAAACAAACAAAAACCTCATTTTTGTTGTACATGGAACACATAGAAACGAGCGCAGATGACACTCTTTTTCCTTATGTTTTATACATTGACTGGGCTGTTACTCCTGGCAGTTGCTGCCGCTCCGGTGAGTATGGACGCGACGCCATTTTTTCTGTATCTATGTAGATCATGCTTGTAACACCAGTCCGTCGTTCTGCAGCTGTTCCTCTTTCCATGTTTTTGTTTTTGATCCCAAATGGGAAGTGTTTGGTGCGTGTATAAATAAAAGCCACCATCTTTGCCTCTCCTTGCTGAAAAGCAGCTGGAGGGGCTTGGAGCTGCTCAGTAGAGCGGCCTTTTGGTTACAATTGTTAGGTACCCACTCTAAAGAGGTGCCTTGAAGTGGCGAGTGGGCTTACGTTGCAATGGCTATTGAAACAAACAAAAACCTAATTTTTGTTGTACATGGAACACATAGAAACGAGCGCAGATGACACTCTTTTTCCTTGTTATAGTTTACTATAATAGTTTGGTTGTTGCCCGATGTCACGTTTCCTCCAGTGTCTACCAGGCCCCTGGTGGTGAGAGCATGTTATCAGCCCTTATGGTTCTTAGGGTTAATCTCTCCAGGCTCTTCACCCCTGGAGTCTGTGACTGATCTGGCCTGTGATCACTTGACGTGTGCTGCCCTATTTATATGGCCAGCAGTGCACTTGTTCTCTGGTTCAGTATACGTCTTTACCTATTTAGTACCTGCACTTTGTATTGAGATTCTGAGAACCTGTGTCTGATATTCCGTGTATGACCCTTGACTCTGGCTATTGATGATTCTGTTATTTTGACCACCTGGCTTTGGTTTCTGGATTATTCTCTGTCTGTACCCTGTACCGAGCATATGATATAACCGTGTTTGACTTTGGCTTCGTTTTAGATTACTCTCTTGTATGTTCCCTGAATCTGTATTACCCGTGTATGACTTTGGCTTTCATTTTGGATTACTATTTTGCCTGTTCCCTGTGTATGTCTTTATGTCTTGGTTTATGTTGTATTTACCCAGCAGCATAGTATAGGTAGTATTAGAAGCCAACTATAAAGGACCTCATTCAGTGCTTAGGGTTCTGTGTGGCTGCTGCACGTATTTATTGTAACTTTCCTTGCAAACTCCTGTCATTTATTGTGTTTACCCTTAGCCCTGTAATCTGTTTTAGATCAGAAATCTTACCCAGTGCAGGGCTCCCCTTGTGTCTGTATCCTGTACTATCTCTCTTGTTCTGTTTGAGTATAGTTGTGTGTGTGCTGGATCTTGCATAATGCAGCAGACCACAAACCTGTCTCAAGGGCTTAAAAATTAACGCTATAAAGGGCCTTCCCTGGCATCTGCCTGGACCGCCTGTGACACCCTGCTATAATCAGGACTAAATTGATAGTGAATGTGGACGGACCTATAAATCATTATTTGAACTTATACACTCATGAGAGTGTGGGTTCGTTTTTTTTTTGTCCAATGTATTCAACTCTTAGGGACATGTTCTGGAGCTTATTTGTAAACAAATTATGTTTCCAATAAACAAAGTTCCTTTACACTGCTCCAGAATAAGACCTGCTCCAGTGTGCCAAATATTGGGGCACCTGCAGGTGCTTCTGTAAATCAAGTATATTCAGTCTTGGCAGTAAAGGGGTTCATTTCCACCTACAAGGATATGATCCTATTTATTCTGCAGCCTTCAGGATACTGCAGAGACTTTCTGCTCCTTTTCCTCCTTGTATACAGACAGAAAAGTCAGCTGTACAACACAACAATATCATTATTTAGCCAGCTTTTTCAGAGCTTTAGAGAGAGAATCATGATGGATTGGTTATAGAATTAATTCTGTGTACATTTGAACACTGCTAGAATATCCATGTAAGAGTACACACAGTTATTACCAGCTTTAGCTCACTATCAAACATCTCTATAAGAAATGTCAATCTGTAATTGTACATTGACATTTCATTTTGCTGAATTAACCCTTGCAAATGGTGAGAATATATATATATATTTTTAAATAAGATTTTAATCAATATCTCAATCAATTTACCCAATTTCCAAAATTTTGACAAAACTGAGTTCTCTACAAGATTTGTTTAGCTCATTATATGACAGTAAGTTTATCCCCTTGCTGACCATGGACGTACTATGCTCATGATGGGGAAAAATCCCCTTCACTACCAAGTGATTTTACAATTCACCATTGTCAGAAACCAGTGTTTTTTTGTAAAATATTTTATAATAAATTTTAAAGTAAGAAATATTTTAGTTTTTACCCATTGTATGTCTTACTATAAACAACCTATTTTTGGCCAGTAGATGGCACAATCTACTGCCAAATTGAGTTAGAGGTTTTAGCAACTGGTCTATTTTCTTCTATTTCTCCGTGCATCAGCTGCTGAAAGCCTGAGATTTCAGAGCTTTGAGCAGCTGATTTTACAGTTTTACCTCTTTGGGCATTATTCCCACAGGGCTAAAACTTTGGGGGCACCATCTGCAGCACAAAGGCAAATGGAATTTATTTGCAGCAAACAAATTTCATTTTCTTTGGGGCTGCAGATCAACATGCTGAGATATCTCGATATCGGGGCACCAGACAGTGCTTTTGAAGCCCCATATACCTTGATATCGGTAGTGAAGGTGGTTAACGACCACTTACGTAGATAGTATGTCTGAATGTAAAACAAGCGCTGGAAGCAATCGGTATCGCTTCCACTCACTTGATTACTATTGCAGGTTGTCATCCTGCAATAGTAGTCTTCACTGCCGAGGCCTTTTGTGATTGCTCTCCAGGAGCGATCAACTTCCAGTTTAGCTGGAAAGGCAACCTGGCAGTGAAATAGAGTGCTGGGAAAGATCGGCATCACTTCCAGCTGCTCTAAAGTTATTGCAGGATGCCTCGACATTGAGGCATCCTGCAATAACAAAATTTACTGCCGGTCTACTCGGTGGTCACTCCTCCCAAGCGATCACATCCGGTAGCGGGCAGCAGACGTACTGAGTTCCTCGATGGGTTGAGGTATTCTGTATAAAAGTGATCACATGGTGTGCTGAGTGCATCGACCCCTTGAGGCACTCAGCTCAATGATGTAATCCTTTGCTGCCCAGAGATTTCCTATGGAAATCCCTATGGTGGAGATAAGGGGTCTAAAGGACTCCCTATCTCCTGATCCATGGCACCTAGAGGGTATAAAAGAAGAAAAATAAAGGCCTGGCCTTTCCAATGATACCAAACATGACCATGTTTGGTGTAAAAGAAGAAAGATAAAAAGATAAATAAAAACCTAAAAATAAAAATATTAAATAAAAACAGTTTTTTAAATAAAAAATTGGGGTATAGTAAAATGGGACTTCAAATCACGTTTAAACATGATGAGCACAAAACGGTCAAAAGGAGGTGAAATGACTCAGCAGTGAAGGGGATAAAAGGTAAAAAAACATGTAAACATTGGATATTTCTAAACAGGACAAAATTTAGAAACTATTTAGCCAGTGTCTTTTTTGCCGCTTCTAGATTTTGGGGGTCAAAGTTCCAAAAAGTGTTTATTCATCATATGTAACAAATTTTTATATAGTAAATTATACGATATGATGGGAATAATGGTATCTTTAGAAAGTACATTTAATGGTGAGAAAAACAGTATATAATATGTGTGGGTTGCATAAACAGGAGGAAAATTAGAGCTAAACACCAACAGCGCAGAAATGTAAAAACAGCAGTGGGTACTTTCGGACAGGCAATGGTAAAAGCGCACGGTCAAATGGGGCTAATAATATAACTTTGAGTAAACTTGAAGATTTTTTTAATCTAAGTAGGAGATGCAACCCCCCAACAAAAACTCCTACATCTAGTATTTTGAATGACCTCCATGATTTGTAAAGACAGCACCAATTCTTCTAACTATGGAATGAACAAGTTGGCGACATATTACAACATCTATCTTTTACCATTCTTCAAGAACGACCTCTTTTACAGCCTAGATGCTGGATGGAGCATTACATCTGAAAATTCATGATACCATCAATGAAATGCAGCCCCACAGACGGACACTGCCACCACCATGTTTTACTGTAGGCACCATGCATTTTTCATTGTACTCCTCACCTTTGCGACACCATGCAGTTTTGAAGCCGTCAGATCCAAAAACATTTATCTTGGTCTCATCACTCTAGAGTACAGAGTCCCAGTAGTCTTCTTTTTCAGCATGGGGCCTGGCAAATTCTAGGCTGTTTTTTTGTGCATGGGCTTTAGGAAAGGCTTCCTTCATGGATGATATCCATGCATGCCATTCCTCTGTAGTGTACGTCGTATAGTGTCACGGGAAACAATCACCCCAGTTTGGCTTTATACGTCTTTAGCTAACTACAGTGAACTTACATGGTGATTTTTTTTCAACCCTTTTCATCAGGAGACGCTCCTGTTGAGCCGTTAACTTCTGTGGACAGCCTGGAAGTCTCTATGAGGTAGATGCAGTTCCATCTTTGTTACATTTTTGTATCACTCTTGTTATAGTTTTCTGACTGATAAGTAAAGCTTTGCTGATCTTCTTGTAGCCTTCACCTTTCTTGTTTAAAGATATTATTTTCTTTCTCAGGCCTTGTGCCATTTCTCTTCCATGTGGTGCCATTGCTGACAGCATGAAATGGGAAGGGGCTTTCTTTGCTAAGTAGCGCCTTTTTATAATCAACTGTCTGCTGGACACCTGTTTAAAAAATAACTACTCACCTGTAGTTGAATTCTTGTTAAATTAGGATTTTGTTTTCTAAATTATAGCTTTGCTCCTACGACTTTCATTGGGGTGGATTCATTTTTCCAACATGGTCTTGAATGAATTTGTTAGGAAGAATATGTTTTTTTGCGTGCAAATTAACAAATCTTGGTTACAATCAATGACTCGCATTTGTGGGAGTATTTTCTAGTATAGTGTCCCATAGAAAATGTTGATTCTGAATGGAAAGTAAAGATTTTCGGACAAATCTGTTGGGGTGTACTCATTTATGTTGAGCACTGTATCTGTGCTAGTTATGTACAAATTTGATCTCTAGGGTCAAGACTGGAAAGCGATCTCGTGATTTTCGAGGGAATGGGGATTGACTTTAACAATCCCATCTGATCCCCAAGTTCATACCTTGTCAAGCCAACAGAGACATGGCCCCGCATCTGTCCGTTATAGCCCACGTAGCACCACGCCAGCCGAAGCAAGAGGAGACAAGGACCCAAGTCAAGGAGAAAGAATTGGCAGAGGGCCGGTGCTCCGAAATTCACATTTCAAGGTGCCACGGATGTTAATTGGAGGCGTGGCTTCAGCTGCAGTATCGGATCAGGGCTCAGTATAGGCTGATGCCACATACTGCAAGACTCGGATTGGATCAGGCCCATGAAAAGATTGTGACATCCCTATTATCTGTATATACTGTGTATATAATATGATTTGAGCTTTTCATGTTTGTATAAATACCAAGCAAGTGTTGGTCACTCATTTGATCCTTCTGCCTGTCAGGCTGAGTACATTTGAAGTGGGAACAAAAGGATAGTATTTATTCCACTGCCCTATTCCCGCAGATGTCCTTTATATTTATTTTACCCTCTTTTCTCTCATTATAGTATAAATGATTTTAGCTATCTTGTTTTCTTATCTAAAGCTGTTAGTAACTCCTAACCCAGCTATTATTCCTGGCTTTACACCGGCTTGTTTCACGTAAGCTCTAATAGTTTGTCAATACCTTTTTTGCCCTTCATTTAGCTTGTTTTGTAAATTAAAAGACCTTCTATGCAATTTGTTTTTTACTAATAATTATTCACAGAAGACTTTCCATACAATAAAAAAAGAGCCCCCCCCCTCACTACAGAGTCTTTTTTGTAATATTAATAAATACTAAATAACATTTATTTAGGACATCGGGTGCCTGGTTACACATTCGTGGGGTGTGAAGGAGTTAAGCAAAGAAGCAAGACTCAGTAACACCTTTTGTGGATTTAATGATAATCATTAAGAACTTTACCACTTTCCCAGCTGATGATAACACTTCGACATATACAGTGCATTCAGAAAGTATTCAGACCGCTTTATTTTTTCCATTTTTTTATTTTGCAACCTAATGCTAAATTGTCAAAAAAAAATATTTTGGCTGTGGCATTATGGGGTATAGAGTATGTTGATGTGAAAAATAAAAAAATTAAACAATTTCAGCATAAGGCTGCAACATAATAAACGTATAAAAATGAATGGGTATAAATACTGTTTGAAGATACATACAGTCATTAAAGTAGTTACAAGCCATATTTTCTAGACTGGTTGCTTTTTAAGCCTGTATAGTGCATAAAAGGCAATGGATTATTTTCTATAATTGATATACAGTATTTACAGTGGGTAGAAAAAGTCTACACACCCCTGTTAAAATGTCAGTTTTCTGTGATGTAAAAAAATGAGACAAAGCTAAATCATTTCATAACTTTTTCCACCTTTAATGTGACCTATAAACTGTACAACTCCACTGAAAAACATACTGAAATCTTTTAGGTGGGGGAGAAAAAAAGAAAAAAAGAAAATAATATGGTTGCATAAGTGAAGCGCTCATTCTTTTTGGGTAGGAGTCTATCAGCATGGTACATCATGACTTGGCAATATTTGCATACTCTTCTTTGCAAAAACACTCCAAATCTGTCAGATTGTGAGGGCATCTCCTGAGCACAGCCCTCTTCAGATCACCCTACAGATTTTTGATCCAAATCAGGTAGGGGCTCTGGCTGGGCCAATCCAAAACTTTAACCACTTCTATGCGGAGGACGCGCTCAGCGCGTCCTTCGCATGGCTGCTGGTGTGCTGAGGACGCGCTGAGCGCGTCCTCACTTTGGGGTCAGCGTTCGGCCGGGTTCCGGCCGATCGCTGGCCCCCCCGGTGCGGGCTGACATCCTCGATGTCAGCCCAGCATCCGGAACCGCCGCCGATGAAATTAGGTGTCATCGCGGCAGCGTGATGACACCTAATTCAGGCGCCCCCCCGCATGTGCGGAGGAGGCGCCTGAAAGGGAGGGGGAGGTCCTTCGGACCTCTCTCCTCCCCGATCGGCGGCGTTGCGGGGGTTAACCCAGGCACCATTTGGAAGGGCACAGCCTGCCCTTCCAAATGTTACCTGGCATTAACCCCTGGGGAGCCGGATCACGAATCGGCGCTGAAAAGCGCTGGTTCGTGATCCTTTCCCGGAGCTGGCCGACATCTTGGATGTCGGCCAAGCCTCCGGGAACTCCCCCTGAGGACTGGCGTCATCGTGCATAGCACGATGACGCCAGTCCTAGAATTAACCCCTAACTGCCACCAACGGTGGAGATAGGGAGTTCCAATGAACTCCCTATCTCCCGATCCGTGGCTGCTAGGGGTTAATGTTTGGTATTGTTGGATCGGCCAGAGCATGGCCGTTCCAACGATACCAAACTCGAATGTAAAAAAGTTTGTAAAAATAAATAAATAAATAAAATAAAAATAAAAAAATATTTAAAAAAAAAATATAAAAAAAAATAAACACTTTTTTTTTCTTTTGTTTGGTTTGTTAATGCAGCAATATTGTTCCCATTTCAATTATAATGTGAACAATGATGCTGCACTAACGATTTTGTATGCGGTGCGTTTGTTAAAAATCGTGTAATTTTCCCCAAAAAAAAATGTAACGAGACCCCATCTCTAATTTTTTTAACAAGCGCACCCCATACAAAATATAACCGCAATTGCTCGCATGTTAAAATGTGGAAAAAAAACACTTTACACGCTGTAAATTATTGAAAATTCATATTTTATTGCATTTTTTGTTATAATTACAGACAGGTCATGACGTATACATATAATAATGACATATTATTAATCTGCCGAGTTCTGACGGAAGAACGATATATAATATGTCTGGGTCATATACTAAGATAAGCCTTCAAAACCCGTTTAAACATGATGAGCAAAACCGGTAAAAATGACCTCAGCACAGAGGCGGGAAAAGCCTCAGCAGCGAAAGGGTTAATCTTCTTCTGGGGAAGCCATGCCTTTGTTGATTTGGATGTATGCTTTGGGTTGTTGCATGATGAAAAATGAAGTTCCTCTTCATGTTCATCTTTCTAGCAGAAGCCTGAAGGTTTTGTGTCAATATTGACTTGTATTTGGAACTGTGCATAATTCCCTCTACCTTGACTAAGGCCCCAGTTCCAGTTAAGGCTAGGGTCAGATGAGCGTGTTGGGAGAGCGGAAGGAACATCCGTGAGAGTGGACATTCCTTCCCCTTGAAGCCCGTCTGGCCACCTTGCTGAGCGCACTCAGTGCGCTCAGTGCTGCAAAGCGCGATCCTCCTATGGAGGATCGCGCTTTGCAGCCCCGTCAATACGCATCCTAGCACATCGATGGGGAGGCTTTGATAACAGATGCTTGTTACGTGCGCATTTCATGCGCGTGCACAAGCGTGTGACCGGCCCCATTGCAGCATCACAATGCTGCGACACACACCGGTAAGCATGTCAGTATGGGCGCACATAGTGCACTCGTCTGACGCCAGCCTAAAGAAAAACAGCCCCAAAGCATGATGCTGCCACCACCATGTTTCACTCTGGGTATGGTGTTCTTTTGGGGATGTGCAGTTGTTGTTTTTGTATCAAATATATCTTTTGGAATTATGGCCAAAAAGCTCAACCTTAGTTTCACCAGACCATAACTCATTTTCCCACATATTAACTTTACTTAACTTAGAGATAAACAAATGTAATGCAGAGATTCTGGGTGTCTTTTATTTCTATTATGGTTGTGAGTGACAAAGCTACGTTCCTGCAAAGAGTTAATCACTGAGATAGTAGGATACTAGGAAAGGTAACATTTCCCATGAATAATATTTCAGTTCATTGGATTAAAAACAAATCTAATTCCACAAAGAAATGAGAGAGCAACATGTTATTCAAATAATTATTTTTAACCCAGGCATTCATTTCCTTCTGCTTGTTCTCCATGTCTATAATTCCATTATAGTTTGTAAGATCCCCTGGAACCAGGGTCCTCTAAACCTACTCTATCATCTAAGCTGTGATGATCAAATGTATCATCCCCTTGTAAATGGGAGAATTTTTCTGGTTTGGCTATTTTGACCTAGAATTTTCAATTCTCCAGTCATTCTACTGGTTTTCACCTCTCTCTGAATAACCCTGCTAGTATATAAATAAGTCTGTAATAATTAACTATAAAATAATCTCTTTATTCCTAAATTCGGGAATCTAGCCTGTCATAAACGTACATGCCATCTCCATGTAAATCAGCTCCGTCACTCATGCAAGAGGAACTTTAATAAGATCAGGGGGAAAAAAGTAAATATGTCAAGGACCAGAACATAAAAATGTAAGTAATTTCAAAGGAAAACAAATACAGCAAAACTTTAGATTGTATTACTTTATTTAGCAGTAGTTGACCAATGCAGTCAATTTATGCTACAGTTTGCGCACTCAGCCATGACAACATCTCTGAGAATCACAACGAACAACATTTCTCTCCAAATAAGATGTTTCCTTTCTTCCTTAAAACATAACATGGGTTGTTTCTGTAACACAAAACAATATACATTAATGCAAATTTCTGCAGTTACCATGGCAACTATAAATGCAAGAGATGGTGGATAAAACATGGTGTTTGTAAGTCACGATTATCAAATAACATCACTGAATTAAATGTGTTACCCTGATAGACTAGTGAGAAATGAGAATTCTGTTTTAATACATATAGATCATTTTATAAATGTTGTTCCAAAAATAAATATATAAAAAATTGCTGTAACTGGATATAGCACATCTGTCTTCTACTGTAATAAAATGGCAATCAATCAGCCTAATACATATATACTATTTGTGCAGTGATACCAAATAGGCACCAATTACAGCGTTTTATTTTATTTTTCTAAACTTTCCACAGAAAGGTTGCAGCATTTCTTGGATGTGGAAAAAAAATGCCACAGTACTCTGATATCTCACTTGGGTATTTTAATCAATACAGTCTTCCTTGAGGATTCTATTTTACGGACAACATAAGCAAGACATTCCAAACCTAGCATTTGCCAAATGTTGAACCCTGATCTTGAGAGACAATAGATTGTTCTCATGTGCCAACACGTCTCCTCAGCCAGTTTCAAATCAACGCTTTCACATCTTTCAGAAGGTTTCTGTTAACACAAACCCTGAAGCCCTGAATATGATTGTTGCTGCATTAGTTGTTAATGCTTTCAATTTAGTTATATTCATATGTGAATACTTTACATATTTGTTAGAAACGGGGGGAAAAGAAACTTGAAGGCCAACGGTAACAAATAAAAACACTTTGCCAAAGAACCTTGAGATGCCGTATTACCAGAACAGCTATTCTTTGCCTCTCGGAGCCTTTATAGTACAGCGTAAATTTGTGAATGAAGCATCAGAACGCAATATGATAAAAACCTTCACCCTGGTTTTCACTATTCTTTTTCATCTCATCAGCAGCAAATTCTTCCAACATTTCAATTAAAATAATCTTAAACTTGACAAGAAAGTGTTGGTTACATTGTAGTTATGTATAATAAATATATATAGGAATTTATATAGGTTAGTGAAATATACATTTACAGGGCCGTCTTTAATATTGACTGGACCCTGGGCAACCATTTTCTTGGGCCCCCCCCCATAGGAATTTTACTCTCCATCCCATCCTTAAAAAAAACAAAACACACAGATTACATTTTATGAAACAAGCCTATTTATTTGTTTTATAATTTTTTTTTACAATTACACATCCTAAATACACACTGTGAGAAAGACACAATATCTCTGTGTGTACACATCATGCACAATATATATATATATATGTACTATTGTGTATATACATCCTTTGTGCACATACACATCCAATGTACACATTCTATATACTGTACATGTACACATAATATATACATCATATACACACTTGCATCATATACACATTTCCACATTATATATATACTTACGCATAATATACACTTGATATTTACATCACACACATTTCCACACCATATATACACACATAATCTACACATTACACACATCATATATGCACAATTTACACTAACACACATTATATATACATAAACTACACATCACACAGACACACACATATATACATAATCTACACATCACACAGACACACACACATATACATACTCTACACATCACACACATATATATATACATAATCTACACATCACACACATCATATGTGCACAATTTACACTAACACACATTATATATACATAAACTACACAGACACACACATATATATACATAATCTACACATCACACATACACATATACATAATCTACACATCACACACATATATATATACATAATCTACACATCACACACATCATATGTGCACAATTTACACTAACACACATTATATATACATAAACTACACACAGACACACACATATATATACATAATCTACACATCACACACACATATATATATATACATAATCTACACATCACACAGACAGATATATATATATATACATAATCTACACATCACACACATCCTATATGCACAATTTACACTAACACACATTATATATACCTAAACTACACATCACACAGACACACACACACATATATATACATAATCTACACATCACACACACATATATATATATATACATAATCTACACATCACACACACATATATATATATATACATAATCTACACATCACACAGACACACACATATATACATAATTTACACAACACACACACACACCATCTATATACAAATTAACATGTGACATAGACAAGCTGGAGGGGTGGGGGAACAGAGGGTCTTGTAAGCAGAGCCCTGCTTCTTACTTCATGCTGCTGTAGTCTCTCAGACAGGCTGGCCTGGCAGGGCAGAGCACTGACTACTTCCTGAATCCAGGATCTTCTTGCGGGGGAACTGCATGTTGAAGAGAAGGGGGAGGAGCCAAACGCAGCTCCCAAGATGCATCCCTCTCTCGTGCGGCCTCGCCTCCTCGCTGTGGTCACTTGTCACCATCACCACGGAGGGTAGGCAGCCTGTGACACCACGATTTTTGCGGGCTCAAGAGCAGCTGCTTTGGGCCCCATAACACTGACTGGGCCCAGGGCAGCTGCCCCTTTTGCCCTGCGCTAAAGACGGCCCTGCATATATAACATCACGAGGAGAGCACACTAACTCATACATTCAAAGACTTCAACAGTAGCTCGTACAGTTAAAGATTTTAACAAATTTTAAACCTTTAAAGATTCTAACAACTCTTAACCCTTTCAAGATTTCCACACTTTTCAGCCCTTTAAAAGACTTGAAAATCTTTAAATGTATGAGCTACTGCTGAAGTCTTTGAATGTATGAATTGGTGTGTTTTCCTCCTGGTTTGTTTGTATTTTTTGTCTTGTGAAGCACCTGCCCTCTCTGCTTAGTAAAGGTAAGGTGCTGCCCTCCTGGTGTATTTTGTATGAAAAGGGCTGACAACCCTCTTGCGTACACCCCTCCCTGTCACAGGTGTTCCATTTCCAGGCTCTATTTCAGTGTTTCCCAAACCTGTCCTAGGGACCCTCAACCAGGCCAGATTTTGCAGATCACTTTAGAGAAATGCAGACTGAATCCTCCAATCACTGAGCAGCAAATCATATCACCTGTGCTGTGCTTCAGATATCTGGAAAAAAGTGGCGTGTCAGCGGGTCCTTACTTAGAAAGGTTTCTGTCCTCAGTAAGTGAGTTAATCCCATAAGGGCGATCATTAGGTGACAAGAATAGGACCTGTCGAAGGTGGGATACTATGAGACTTACACCCCTTTCCCTCTGTTATACCTGTTTGTCCATTTTCTCTCTTCATACTTCATCCCCAGGCTTCTGCCATTTCTGGCTTTCCCTTGGCTGGCTGTATCCTGACGGCACACCTGTACAGCCAGCCATATATTCTGGTCTCTCCCTTTTCTCCTTGCTCTCTTATTTTGTTAGTTGTTCCCTTCCGACCTGAGGTCCTTTGAGCTTCCCTCTCCTCCTTGCTGTGCATATCCCCTCATCCTTCTCAGTCCTGTCTAGCTAGTGTTTGTCTTGTAGTTTCTCTAAGCTCAGTCTTGTACTTTAGTGTTTTCCTTTAGTTCTGTCAGTCCTGGTTTTTGCTCAGTTTACTGTCTGGTTCAGTTTATTTTCTGGTATAACATCTTGCCTGGGTTCCTGGTTTAACCACCTTGTTACCAGTCTGCATATTGCTACAAGACTTCTGGTTCCTGTACAGTGGGCTCTACAACTGCATAGCCCACCATCCTCCTGTTTGCAGTCACTGCCTGCAGCTTTCAGTTATCCAACGATCTTCATCTGGCTGAATCGCGTTAAAAAACAGTCCGCACACTGATTTCTGCGCACAGCATTTTGAGCGTCTTTTTTACACGTGTTATTTTTTGACGGATGACAAAATGCGCGAGGATTGTAATACCAGCGTTAATTTACGCGCATTAACGTTTAAAGCTTCGCGCACAAATTAACACGCTGCGCGAGTGTTTTTGCGCAAAGAATTTAATCAAGCCCGTATTTTCCGTGCATTCAACCTCTGCTTGTCTTGGTCACCCCCAGCACTTGGGTAATAAAAAATAAAACCAATATGTCCCACCATGGGTCTGTCCTGGCTTGGGCCTGACAGATACATTGGCGCTATGACGGGCTAAGCAATTTATGGCCATATATTGGGAACTAAATTCTCAGAATTTTTTAACAGAGCTTCGGGTTAAAAAACCTTATAAACAAATGTAATGGGTTAAAAAGTGTGGCAATCTTGAGAGGGTTAAGAGTTGTTAGAATCTTTAAAGGGTTAAAATCTTTAAATGTATGAGCTGCTGTTAAAAGTCTTTTGAATGTATTATTTGGTGTGCTTTCCTGGTTTGTTATATATATTTCACATAACCTATAGAAATTCCTTTGCTGAGTGGTCTTGCTGTTTAAAATGATAGGCAGATGTGGTTCTTTATTATGTGTTAATAGAATGTCTGTTCTCATTTATCCTTGCATTCATGTGGTTCATCAAATCCCACTTCTACATGTCCAAAATCCAAATACCTGACATCTCTTCCCTCACATATCAAATCCTGATCATCATTTTATATTTATTTAACTACGGTAATAATTTCAAATATTTGATACCTCTAAGACATATATATCTCAACAAATGACATAGAATAATAATTCTTTAAATTCCTTAAAGTGTAGTTGGAGAAGTAAACCAGGGGCCCACAGGATCAAGTCACGCACCTGACAAGCCCCACCATGACATTTTGCTTTTCATTGAGTGCTACGAATGAGTATGTGAAGGGGTGTGTTCAGTATTTATGACAGGTGTTACCAGGTCACATCACTTCAGGGAAGGTATAACATCCAAAAAAATTTTGATAATTCTTTCAGACTTGTTCTTCCAATTTTCAGTGGCATTCTATGGATGTTGATTTTACTTATGTCTCACAACCAGGTCTCGACTGGCCATTAGGCATACAAGGCAAGTGCCCAGTGGACTAAATATGGCCATGGGCCAGGTGTCACGGTGGACCTCCAAACTCCCACCTACAGACAGTTAAATCTCATCCATATCCAGCCAAAACCCACCCACAGTGTGCGTTGAGTGCATAGTATGAATGGATCTGGGCCTTGCACCACGCTGATCTGGGGTGAGCGCCATAGCGAACGTGACAAAAATGCCCATCGAAGCTCTTATTATTTACAGCCTTGACTATTGCAACCCCCTTCTAGCTAACCTTAAGAGATCCCAGATACTCCCTCTGCAGTCTGTAATAAACGCTTGTACCAGGCTCATCCACCTCACATACCAGACCTCTCAAACCTCAACTCAGGGGCGGAACTACCGGCGGTGCCATGGCACCCAGGTCCTCAAGTCCGGGGCGGCTTACAATGGAGCATCGATGGGACACTTGCCCCGGGTCCCTTTTGGGGTTGGTGTCGCAAGCAGGGGTGGACCGGTACTTTGCCCCAGATCTGGCGCCAATCTGGGACTTCAACCACAGCAGTCTCATGTATTGCATGTCAGATCCTGGCCTTTCCAATGATACCAAACATAACTAGGTTCTATATTTTTCCTTTTTACTTTTATCCAAAAGTGGCACGTTACTGAGAGCTTTATGCTGTGGTGCTCTGTGATATACTCATCCACACCGCACATTACTGTGAGTTTTATAGCTATGGAGCTCTGTGATACGCTCATACATACCGCACTTTACTGTGAGTTTTTCATTGCACATGGAGTCAACATTGTGGACCTGGACAGGTCCAGTGCATGGTGACGGTGGGTGGGGGGCAAAATGCTTTTGCGTTGGGAGCAAAATAGGTTTTTGCATAGGGTAGGGGAAGGGGTCTTATCATGGATTCGCGCACCTGGGCCACGAGGTTTCTAGTTATGCCTCTGTCTCGACCCTTTGCTATCCTCTACACTCTCATTTCCTTTAGAATCCAAGTCAAATTAATAGTCCTCACGTACAAAGCTGTCACGGTCCGAACCCCCAGACCCTTTTCTTTCTTTTGCCATGTTCTGCATGATTTATGCAGTTTCCAGGACTTTGTTTTCCTATGCTCAGTTCTGGACTCTGATTCAATTTGCATTCTGAACCTGCATCACCTGCACCTTATCCAGCCAGATGAGTCCTGCTTAAGAGGAAGCTACGCCCCTTATCCCATGCTTCCTCATTGAAGCTTCCTAGCTTAGCAAGTGCAGACCTGCCTCTCATAGATCCTTGCCTGGAACCCCTCCTGCTCTTTATCCATTTACATTCCTGCACACCCTCTGCTATTCCTGGACATTTATTACTGGTATCCTCCTTGTCCCCCCTGTACCCCTCTGTTATATTATTACTACCTGTGTACCAGACCCTTGCATATCCTGACCACTCTTTTGCCTACTCCCATTGTACATCTGCCTGATTTCTATGTTATATGTATCCATTGTTTATAGTCCTAGTCTGTCGTCTGTTTATTTTGTATTTACAAATAAACCCTGTTACCTTGTATCCTGCCTTCTGCTATAACTACTGTATCTTGGGCTCACACCCACACTTCTACACACATATGCTAGGCCAGGGTCGTGACAAAAGCTTTCCATAACCACGCCCCTGCCTACATCTCTTCCCTTATTAGCAGGTATATCCCGTCCCAACCACTTTGCTCTGTCACTGATCTGATGTTATCATCTCCCCGTACCCAGACACCCCCAACTCTCACCTTCAGGACTTCTCCCGAGCTGCACCTATTTTTTTATCTTTCTCCCCTGCAAAATTAGACTATACCCATCTCTCCAGTCTTTCAAGAAGTCTCTGAAAACATTACTTTATAGGAGCCTATCAGCTCACTCCACAATCCCCTACTGTGCATTTCCTGCCCCATCTTCCCACACAGTGCCCATGCACCTGTTACTTCCCATACCCACTTATCTGTCCTCACCTAATGTGTCACCCCTCTCCTCTTAGATTGTAAACTCTAAAGCAGGGTCCTCCCTCTTACTGTTCTATTTGTTGAACTCGTACGTATTTTTGTTGTTCTGTCTCACCCACTGTACAGCTCTACGGAACTTATTGGCGCTTTATAAATACGTGTACCTGTAACTGACATTGTTTGGCTTGTTTACCAAACATTGCCTCATTGTCAGACCATTGTGTGTTTGTGTTGTTATTGACTTTATGCGTGTTCACCTTGTGATTACAATCTGCCCTATTCTTTCATGTCTGGAAATGTCTGGTTCACTTGAAAAGGAGGGGGCTGGTGTGTTTCCAGGCCCGGCGCCAGCGTAAGGCGGCACAGGTGGCCGCCTTACTATCTGGCTTCCTGCCAGTTTGTGGGGGCAGAATTCCCCAGCCCCGAGCGTCGCCATCTTGGTCGGCCGGGGAGACCCGGCGCAGCGCTAGGGTCCAAACCACCTGACCAGCGCCGTGCGCGATCTCGCGAGAACGTGGCTGCGCTGGTCATGTGGTTCCCGCCCGGCGAGTGGTAAAGCTGCATCATGTCAGCGGCCGCTCGCCACCATGAGGAACGCCGGCGGAGCCTGGGGGCCTGGCAGCAGGTGAGAGCTGGGGGCAGATATATCCATATCAGCTGGGGCAATATATACCCATGTAATCTGGGGGCAAATATATCCACATGTGATCTGGGGTCAAATATATCCATGAGTTGGGGGCAAATATGTCCATGAGTTGGGGGCAAATATATATATATCCATGAGCTGGGGGCAAATATATCCATGAGTTGGGGGCAAATATATATATATCCATGAACTGGTGGCAAATATATCCATGAGTTGGGGGCAAATATATATATATATCCATGAGTTGGGGGCAAATATATCCATGAGTTGGGGGCAAATATATCCACATGTGATCTGGGGGCAAATATGTCCATGAGTTGAGGGGCAAATATATATATATCCATGAGCTGGGGGCAAATAATCCATGAGCTGGGGGCAAATATATCCATGAGTTGGGGGCAAATATATATATATCCATGAGCGGGGGGCAAATATATCCATGATCTGGGGGCAAATATATCCATGAGCTGGGGGCAAATATATATATATCCATGAGCTGGGGGCAAATATATCCATGAGTTGGGGGCAAATATATCCACATGTGATCTGGGGGCAAATATACCCATATGAGCTGGGGCAAATATTTCCATATGAGCTGGGGCAAATATCTCTATATGAGATGGGGCAATATATACCCATGTAATCTGGGGGCAAATATATCTACATGTGATCTGGGGGCAAATATACTTATATGAGCTGGGGGCAAATATACTTATATGAGCAACCCTAGTGTGTGTATATATATGTGTATATATAGAGATTATCATGGCACCTCTATCCTGATTGGCTTGACATGACACGGATGGGGGGGCACCAAAATGCACCTTCGCCTGACTAGATAAAAATGCTTGCACCGGCCCTGTGTGTTTCCAGAACATTGATCCGTTTGTTTGTTTCACCCTACGTGGAGCTTTGGCTATTGACTGGGTGGGTTTGGGCCAAAATCAGTGCTCCTTCGGAATACTGATGGTGAGGGGAACCTTTCTGCACGTGGAAACCCACCCTGGGTACAGAGCCTCATGTTACCTATAATTTTTCAGGTTTTGATCCCTGTATTCTCCCAGGTGGGAATTTCTTCAAGGCACGGTTATCTTGTTCTTGTGGGTTCTTATCAAATACACACCTGACAAAACATTTACATTTTTTCTAATAAAGTAGTGAAAATAATAATACACTAATCAAACCCATGCAGACACATGTTTATTCTATAAATGTGATAACATAAATAAACCTGCATTGTTTTCATGATACAGTCATTCATTGGGCATGATGCACAGCAGTTATCAAGCAAATACACCTGTTTGTGAGTTATAAAGCACTGAGTTGGAAGTCTGCAGTTGACACTGGCTTATGCGTTCTGGTTGTTTGATGGCAGTAGAACAAACCTGCATAATTAAACACATAAGTTGTACTTTGTATTGAAAAGTGGTATGTGTATATACGTAACTGTAATAGTTTTTCACTGTAAACACTTATAGGGCAGCAGCATAACTAGACTTCACTGACCCACCTCCAACCCTCAATCAAAAAGCGCTCTAAAAACAGAGGTAGTTATTTCTGACCATTACTGATGCACATTAATATACACTTACACAAAGTATAAATTTGTGCACACTATATACAAACATTCTTTGAAACATACACCTATAAACCATATTTTAAATATCCATATACACTTATTATATGTACACATATAATCACACAAATAGATACATATAGTTCTAATTATATACAAACCCTACACTGTGGCAGCTAGTGAAGCCTGAACCTATGGAGGGTGCCTGGCGGCACTTTGGGGTAGATAAATACATATGGAGCTCTCTAATGCACGACTGTAAGCTCCTATGAGCAGGGCCCTCTACACCTCTTGTTTCCGTCTTACGTCCGTTTATTTGTATTTCGTTCCCTTTGGTTATTGTAAAGCGCTGCGGAAACTGTTGGCGCTATATAAATGATGATAATAATAATAATAATATGCCCTGCACTTTAAGATATACTCATACACTGCACATTACTGTGAGTTTTACTGCTGTGGAGTGCTGTGATAGACTAATGTACAGCACACGTTACTGTGAGTTTTATTGATGTGAAGCTTTGTGATACATGGTGTATAGTGCACATTACTGTTGTTTTTTTGCTGTGGAGTCACCCAAGAGAACCTTTTGCACTATGGTCTGGGAGCACTTTGTAAAAGCAGACCAGCCACTGTGTTAAGTTTGGTGATCGATTAGAAAGCACACCTGTCAAGCAGTTAGGCTCCACAAAGGTGGAATTAGTAGGACCCAAGCCGGCTGAGTGGGTAGACCACAGGCTGTCTATACAGGCTGTGGCCCGGCTAAGTGGTTAGGTTGTAACTTGGCCGTGTGCTTAGGGGAAGATGGAGGGAATTGGGAAGTTGGGAGTGAAAGGAACATATTCACCAGCTGCTGGTCATGCTGTCCCGTTCTCTGCTGCTTTTTTGTGCCACACTTCTCCCTTCCCTGCTATGAGGTTGTCCTCTTCACAGCCGTGAGTCAATGAGGGTGGCAGGCTTTAAGAGTGGATGTTTTTCTCTAATGTCCTCGTCGTGACAACTACCGTAGATACTCGAGTATATTGTGACCCGAATATAACGCGATGGATAGAGATTTATAATGGAAATGAGAGAATACTCAAGACTCGAATATAACGCGAGGAACAAAATTTTACCTTACCGGTAAATAATTAAAATCCTTCCAGGTTCTCTTACCACAGTCAGGCTCCCCCTCAGGCCAGGGTGCTCTGCTCTAGAATGATTGCAGTTGTTACTAAGTATGAAGCCGCCTGCCACCCATCTTCTTTACTAGCGATTTAGATGGCCGGCGGAGGCGAGCGAGGTGAATGATTGGCTTAAACAGAGCATGCCCTGTGGCCATGATGGATCCCACCTCTCCTGAATACGGGAGTTCCTGAAGTGTTTGCAAGCATCAGGGAGCCCACATTCACTTCAGCGAGACTACCGGAATTTCCTGGATACTTGGGATCCAGAGCAAGGCAAGATTTTTATTTTACACGCGATGCAGATGTCTCGAATATAACGCGACACTTCCAATTTTAAGGCAAATTTTTGTCACCAAAATCTAGCAGTATACTCGAGTATCTACAGTAATGGCTGGGGAGGGACATCCGTCCTGTACAGACATGTAGTACTTGTGTCTAATGCTGTTAGGCAGAACGGAAGACAAATCATCCTTATCTGACATGCTCATTTGTTGCTGCTTCCCCGATGACATTGTTTTCTTTTATTTTGGGCCATAAAGATGATGGGCACTGCCCCAGCTGACCCAATTGATGAGTCTCCACTGAACACACACATACTTATATAATTACAAAATATATAAATACTTGAAAAATATCTACACTCACATACATGCATTCATAAATACACAGATACACTCACATACATATAGGGCTAAATTACAATCTTCGCGCAAACGTTTGCGCTGGCGCAAAAAAACATTAACGTGAGGGGTAAAACCATTTGCGCCTATTTCCTTGTTACATAGTCAGCGCAACAACCGCGCGCAATTGTCTACTGCGGGTGAACCTGCGTAAGCTTACTGTACGTCGCGCGTCCTATACTTAACATTGTGAGCGGAAATGCGTTTGTGTGCTGGTACGCAGATCGTATTACAATCTATGCGCTGGATTTACCGCATAGCCTTTGCGCGCATATTTTTAGCAACTCCTAAAAGCTGGTGTTAATGGAAAATTCTATCAACCTGGCCGAAACCAAATACACCAGCCCAAAAAAAAAAAATGCAGCAAAGTATAGTTACACATTCTACTCATTCCAAACCTAAAAAATGGAGAAGTTGTGTGTGCATTTATTATTGCTGCAGCATATATGCTCAGATTGACTTTGGCAGGCGCAATTTCTTAACGTGAGATAATTGTGGTCCTCAATTCTGATTGGCTGAATCGCAGGAAAAAAAAATATTCGCACACAGGATTTTGCGCGAGACGGTACTGTGCGAGCATTTGGCTTCGTCCTATTTGCATGCGGTATTGATCGGCAGACGAAAGACGCGCGAGGATTGTAATTGCAGCAGGTGATTTGCGCACGAAAAAGTTTAACGCTTAGTGCACAAATTTTCACTTTGTGCGAGGGTTTTTGCGGGAACATTGTAATATAGCCCATACATTCTCATGTACACACATGCCGATATATACTTTGAAAACTATACACACATATATCTATAAATATTTAAATACGTGTGTGTGTATATATATATTACACACACTCCAATTCATACAATAAACAACTTCGCATAGTAGTTCACATTGAAAGATTAAATAGATTTTAAAAACTTCAAGACTTTACCCTTTCAAGATTTTATAAATTTTTAACCCAATGAAGAATTTTCACAAATGTGTATCCGTAAGATCTGTTTAAAAATTATGGGAATTTAGTTCACAAAATGTGGCCATAAATTGCTTAAGCTGCCTGGTGTATTTTGTATGAAAAGGGCTGACAACTCTGTTGCATGCACCCCTGCCTGTTAGGCCCGTGTCAGACAAGCGCACTGATCACGTCCATGTTGCCGCACATTTGTACGTCCGTTATAGCATATAATTATGACCAATGGAGCACCACACACGAAGTACGTCGGCACCGAACTGTGGACGCACAACGGATGCGGCAAACGGACGCAAGGCAGCAGGGCTGGACTGGGACAAAAAAACAGCCCTGGACTTCATCCAGACCGGCCCACTCCGATATGCAAATACGCAGGGCCGGTTTAATATATTGATATGGACTGGAGCAGGGCCAGCACAAGACATTGTGCTGCCTGGATCCAAGGAGGAAATACTGACCCCCCCCATGCCCATCAAAACCTGTTGATGCGTATCACAGAGTGGTACAACAATAAAACTCACAGTAATGTGCAGGGTGTAAAAGCGTATCACAGAGCTCCACAGAAATAAAACCCACAGTAATGTGCAGTGTGTAAGAGCGTATCACAGATCTCCACAGCAATAAAACCCACAGTAATGTGCAGTGTGTAAGAGCGTATCACAGAGCTCCACAGCAATAAAACCCACAGTAATGTGCAGTGTGTAAGAGCGTATCACAGAGCTCCACAGCAATAGAATTAAAAAATAACTATGGATTATTAAAATAAATTGTATTTTAATATGAATTATATGTTCATGTAAATGTAATTTGAACAATAAATATGCATTATAATATACATAATTTAAATTAGAATATTGATTAAATTATTTTATAAAAATAAATCATGATAAATATTAAAATATACTTTAATAAAATATAATTTGGGTACACTTCTAAGAAGGTGCCCAGAACTGTGACATACAGGGTTATTTAGAGAGAGGTGAAAATCTTGAGAATTGCCAAATAGCCTATTTGGAAAGTGAGATAAATGGAAGAATTTTTCTGGTTTGGCTATTTTGACCAAGAATTTGGACATGTCTCCCTGCTACATGGCTATGGCTGATTAGCAAGTACTTTCCTGAGCTCTGCAGACTCCTGTGATAATTAACCCCTTGAGTGCTTTTACAGAGAAAGCACAGCACTGCCACACTGAGCTCTGGCTTAATGGGCTATAGAAAGGGAGCAGGGGAGAGGGACTGTCAAATCAGAGGATCTGTCAGATTTACGGCTCCCTGCATGCCTGGCTGTGAGATGCAACAGTGCAGAGGTATAAGACATAAGGGTGGGATTGACCCTCACTTGGCATGTTTAGTCAATACCTTACGTATTTTCACATTTTGGAGATGGCTTCTGGTCACAGCAAAGGCATTAGAGGTTTGTAGCAACATGTGGTGCTCCAGCTGCTGCTGACTTCAAACTCTGAAGCCACTAGTCACTGGAAGGAGAAGCTGTAAGTAAAATGTGGAGCGGAGTCCTCGCAGTCTCTGTGGATTCCGCTCCTTTACACACAATAAAGCCATAGCCAGCTCCCACTGACCCATCGGCCCCTCTGGATTCTCCCGGTGCTCCCAATGGCCAGTACAATGGCCAGTACATGGCCAGCAAGGAAGGCAAGAATGTAAATCTGCTAGAATGGACGCACATGGTGCGCTTTGTGTGTGAGTGATGGAATGAAGTCAGACGGGCTGCATTTTTGACGTCCAGCATTTTGACGGACCAAATGTTTTTCATATTAATTTATTTTCCCTTCTACATCAGTCAAAAACAACGTCAGTCACAAAAACGGACTGCGTGGCCACTACCTTGTCGTCAGTCAGAAAGTACATCCGTTGTGCACTGACCCACAGCCCGCACAGAATGCACTCATCTGACCCTAGCCCTACAGGTGTTTCATCGGCAGGTTTTATTTAACCTTGAATTGCAGGGAGCCCCAGAAAGGATTCTGTCCTCAGCGAGGTAATCCCATAATGGAGGTCACTAAGTGACAAGAATAGGACCTGTTGCGATGGGTTACACTGGCGCTGTGACAGGCTTAAGCAATTTATGGCCATATATTTTAAAATAAACTCCCATAATTTTTGAGCAGAGCTTGGGTTACACATTTGTA
Organism: Leptobrachium leishanense; assembly: GCA_009667805.1. NCBI lineage: Eukaryota > Metazoa > Chordata > Amphibia > Anura > Megophryidae > Leptobrachium > Leptobrachium leishanense. The sequence goes on along the minus strand of CM019067.1, from coordinate 120,255,981 downwards.
AAAATTCTTTAACCCCTTCACTACTGATATAGAGATATATTGGGCTTCAAAGGCACCATCTGGTGCCCTGTTATCAAGATATCTCGGTTTGCTGCTCTGCAGCCCAAAAGCAAATGAAATTCGTTTGCTGCAAATGAATTTTGTTTGGGGGCACCTTCTGCAGCCCAAAAGCAAAGTTTTAGCCCTGTGGGCATAAAGCCCAAAGAGCTAAAACTGTAAAATCAGCTGCTCAAAACTCTGAAATCTCAGGCTTTCAGCAGCTGATACACGGAGAAATAGAAGAAAATAGACCAGCTGCTCGAACCTCTGACTCAATCTGGCAGTAGATGGCGCCTTCTACTGGCCAAAAATAGGTTATTTACAGTAAGACATACAAATGGTACAAGCACAAATATTTCTTACTTTAAAATTAATTAAAAATGATTTTACAAAAGAACACTGGTTTCTGACAGGTTTTTTTTTAAATCACTTGGTAGTGAAGGGGTTAATGGGTTGAGAGTTCAGGAGGCTTTGAAAACAATTTAATCTTTAAATGTGAGCTACTGTTGACATTGAATATATGAGTGGGTGTGCTCTCCTCTTGGTTTATTTTATATATATATATTTAATATATATAAAATATATAAAAGGTATCACTACAGACTGCTATACTCGTGATTTTGGCATCTGGACTAACACGGCCTACCTAATCTATATATATTTATATATACACACTTTTTATTCATATATACAATCCCAAATACTGTTCATAGCAGATGTGTTTGGCTAATTAAAATAGTTTTTTCGTTATATCTTTATTTCTTCTCAGTTTGTATATCTATCTAAATTTATCAGAGGAGGTTGGAACAGAAAGAACTGGAATAATAAATAAATATGTATCTTACATTCAATTTATTTTTAAAGCTGCAAGTTGCTTTAAAAACAGTCTGGCATCACTTCGATTGATTATAATCTACTAGGTAGACCAATATCCGGGTCTGTAATGACCAACGTGATAAAGGGGAGGGGGCCGAATAATGAAATGTCTTATGAAATCTTCTAAACATTAAAACCAGCTCCTGGTCTTTTTATTTCTATTGTGAGCTGGACTCATCTACAGCAGCCTCAGGTGGATACAAACTAATGAGCTTGCTCTCCTGCTTATAAGTGATATTCCTCATCCGTATACATAATTCATGTTTAAATTGGCTACCTGACCAAATCCATATCCTATTTACAAAGCAGCAAGAAATAGAAATAAACAGCAGGCCTCAGGAATTCACTTTGAACGCTTTTCACCTTGAATGGTCTTTAGGGGCTATGTTTCATGACTCGGAATCCATTGTACATAGGAACACAAGGGTATGTTAACAATCGTACAGCACTCTGTAGCGTTTTAATGCATAACTCAGCAGCAAAGGTAGCGCTGGGAAAAAAAAACATTAAAGTATACAAGTTATGGTCTTCCTAATGGTTTATAATAGTAATTAGATGGTGAACTGACAAGTGGGGTGAAATATATTGACTAAAATATATCATAGATATCACTGTGTAACATGACCAGTCAAGCAACGTTTTGTTCCCCATGCAGTGAAATGCTGGGTAGTTAACAAGATCTTCTGTTTGATGTGAGGTTCTTATTGACAGCTGATACATATTGAATAATCATAATATCGGGACCCCAAGCATTCCATATTTTGTATTTTAAGAATCCGGGAGAATCCAAAGTCAGAGAGGAAGGGGGACTTGGTAGGAGAGAGGCGATCCACTTCCCACTGCATTCCCAGTGTGCAGATACTGAGCAGCCTTTTTTGAGGGACATGCTGCTCACAACCAACATGTCTCTGGACAGCATGTCAGATGCTGTGGTTCCCCAGAGTCCCTCAGCATGTGCCACGCTGTGCTGTATTCATCAGAGGAGCATCGGAGTGCAGTAAGACCCATGTGGAGCATCAGGGAAGTCAGTAATTCTGAAATCTGTAAGCCTCCGCAAATGCTGGATTCTGAAGTCCTCTGCACATGCGCGACAACATCAGTGTGTGGAGGAGAACCTGGGGGCTTGGCTGACATCCAAGATGTCAGCCACCTCTGGGAGAGGACCTCTATCCGTCATGTGAATCGTGTTCCGGCACCTAAGGGGTTAACGAGAGGCATCGCAGGAAAGGTCACATTGTGACCTTTACAGCAATGCCTCTCTTTATTTTTATTCAATACTGATCGGGAGAGAGGGGTCTAAAGAACCCCCCCACTCCCTTTCAGGCTCTCTGCTGGGGTAGTGCCTGAAACTGGTGTCATTGCACCCAGCTTAATAACGTCAGTGCGACGGCCAGGGTATAAAACCGGTGCTCTGACTTCAATGAAGTCAGACCACCATTAGGCTTGTGCACCGATTTTTTTTTCGGTTCGATTCGATTTTTCGGATTTTTAAAATTTTCGATTCGGCTTGTTTGGACCGATTTCTGTTTCGATTCGGTTCGGCTCGACTCGTTTTTCGTGTACATTTTTTTTCGGAATATCGACCAATTTTCGTATTTTCGTGTTACTTAGCTCGTTTTTTATATCGACTTTTCGTATTTTTGGAAATTTTCGTTTTTCGGAATTGTAAATGGTTTCGGAATATCGACCAATTTTCGTATTTTCGTGTCACTTAGCTCGTTTTTTGTATCGACTTTTCATATTTTCGGAAATTTTCATTTTTCGGAATCGTAAATGGTTTCGGAATATCAACCATTTTTCGTATTTTCGTGTCACTTAGCTCGTTTTTTGTATCGACTTTTCGTATTTTCGGAAATTTTCGTTTTTTCGGAACGTCTGTTCTCCTCGTTTCAAAGCAATAAATTTCGATTTGACACATTTCAAGTACATTCGAAAATTCGGAAAATATTTCGTTTTGGCTCGGAAAACTTTTCGGATCTGCCATTTTCGGATCTAAAAATTTTCGGAGAATCAGCCGCATCCGAAAACACGAATCGGGAAATTTCGGGAAAATTCCGAAATTCCGAAACGCACATCCCTAACCACCATGGGACCCTGGCCAGAGAGGTGAGTATAGGAAGGGAGAGCCTCCTAACAACAGGATCACTGTCTCAAACCTCATTGTATTGTGAGGAATGTATTCAAAGGACATCACCAGGGGGTAGATAAGAAGTCTTTTAAACACCCAGTGTTATCTCATTCAGCTGCCATCTTTTATCTCGAAAAGCCTGGACATCATAATATACCACCCTGCTGCCTTATCTAAACATTTCCTCCTGCATTTAATTAACTGTTAAACACTGTAGGTTAGATAAGCCACAGAAGTAAAGAAAACCCTTTGGTAAATGTTGCAATTTACATCAAGCAAAGAAAAATAAACAGCAGCATGTGTTTTATAAGGTGTTTTATAAGGTGGTTTTGTTTGTAATGCACAAGTAATCTAGTTGCATTTTATGTAAGTGGTAGTGTCCCTTTAATCTTCTGTCACCCTTTAATGACATATCTTAAACCGTCATTTAATCACTCTCCAATCAGTTTATAGCCTGTCGTCATGATAATTGTTTCTGATACATATCTTTTTTATATAATTTCACCCAACCCCATTCAGCTCTATCTACTGAATGAGATACAGCTTGATTAGGTTTATCTAAAAATGCTTCCCTTATAAACTACAGTTACTTATTCGGCAACAGGGTCTTTCTGTTCTAATCTACAGTTTATTGTGAATGTGATGTTCAAAGCAAAAGAGCTCACTGCTGTCCGTGGATGGGCTGATATGTTTAACTATCTTAATGCTATAGACATTCCAGTCTTAAAATATCCACAAATGGTAATGCATTATGTAGATAAAACATTTCTAAAGAAAAAAGAAAATCTGCAGCAAGAAAGGAGAAGCTGGTCAGTTGTCGCTCAGCCATTCACAGTGCTTCTATACAAAGGTACAGTATATTTTTTGAAGTTTATAGCAGTGTGTGGCATTATTGATGTCCTCCGTGTGGCAGTTGTGATATCGGCCTTGTCGCTTTTTGTTATCTATCTCTGATCTTTAGTTAGACTGTCCAGTAAAATTTACTGAAAAATACCAGACACTAACAGGGTTATTCATAGAGCGTGAAAAGCAGGAGAATGACTGGAAAATGAAAAATTCTAGGTCAAAATAGCCGATTTGGAAAGTGAGATGAAAGGGAGAATTTTTCTGGTTTGGCTATTTTGACCTTGAATTTTTCATTCTCCAGTCATTCTCCTGCTTTTCACGCTCTCTGAATAACCCTGTAAATGTATGTTTTTAGGAGCTGATCCTCTATAGGTGGAGCGGTTTAAGGGTTCTAGATGTGGAGTGCTTTATTTGTTGGCTAATGACCATTTGCCAGAAATGTCTGGGAATGATTCTGAACAAAACAAAGCAAATTAACCCCTTAAGGACGGGACTAATTTTACAAGTTTGGAACACTTTTGAACACTTCTAAAAGTAGAATTTCAGCTACTCGCTGTTCAACCATAATTTACCTCTTACATATTAAGTGTACCCACCCTTATTATATATCATTTTGTTCAGGAGAAATAGGGCTTTCATTTTCCATCAAAGATTTATATATAAAATATATTATAGTATGAAAAAAAACCTAAAAACTATGAGAAAAAAGGAAATTTTTGCAATTTTCAAAGTTCTCCATTGTATTTTTAGTGTGAATGACATTGTACGCTTAGCATTAAATGTAATAAAATACATATATTTCTGGTCGGCAATGTCTTACGAGTTCAACGGTACCCCCATGTAGAGGTTTTAGGAGGTTTTAGAAAGATACAGGGTCAAATTAGAGTTTGCCCATTTCACGTTTTACAACTTGAAATTTGCCAGATTGGTTTCCTGGCCTTTGTTGACTTTGAGAGGTTATGGCAGCCCAGGTATGAAAAGTACCCCAACATGTCATACCATTTTGAAAAGTAGACAGCGCAGGCTATTCCAAATGGTGTACGTTTCGTTTTTTTATAGTAGTCACTTAGTCGCAAACTTGGTCTTCATGTTTGTGTTTTGCATTTTTGACACAAAATCTGTTATTTTACTGATGATATCATGCTCCCTCGACATTTTACTGGCCTAAAAAACTCATATTTCTGGTCGTCAATGTCTTACGAGTTCAACGGTACCCCCATGTAGAGGTTTTAGGAGGTTTTAGAAAGATACAGGGTCAAATATAGAGTTTGCCCATTTCACGTTTTAACAACTTGAAATTTGCCAGATTGGTTTCCTGGCCCTTTGTTGACTTTGAGAGGTTATGGCAGCCCAGGTATGAAAAGTACCCCAACATGTCATACCATTTTGAAAAGTAGACAGCGCAGGCTATTCCAAATGGTGTACGTTTCGTTTTTTTATAGTAGTCACTTAGTCGCAAACTTGGTCTTCATGTTTGTGTTTTGCATTTTTGACACAAAATCTGTTATTTTACTGATGATATCATGCTCCCTCGACATTTTACTGGCCTAAAAAACTCATATTTCTGGTCGTCAATGTCTTACGAGTTCAACGGTACCCCCCATGTAGAGGTTTTAGGAGGTTTTGGAAAGTTACAGGGTCAAATATAGAGTTTGCCCATTTCACGTTTTACAACTTGAAATTTGCCAGATTGGTTTCCTGGCCCTATGTTGACTTTGAGAGGTTATGGCATCCCAGGTATAAAAAGTACCCCAACTTGTCATACCATTTTGAAAAGTAGACAACCCAGGCTATTCCAAATGGTGTACGTTTTGCTTTTTTATAGTAGACACTTAGTCGCAAACTTGGTCTTCATGTTTGTGTTTTGCATTTTTTACACAAAAAATGTTATTTTGCTGCTAATATCCTGCTCGGTCAACCTTTTACTGGCCTATAACATTGATATTTGTGTTCGGCAATGTGTTACGAGTTCAACTGTACCCCCATGTTGCATTTTTATTTACTTTTTGGAAAGTTACACGGTCAAATGTAGAGTTTGCCAGATTGGTTTGCTGGGCCTAGGTTGAATTTGAGAGGGTATGGCAGCCCAGGTATGAAAAGTATCCCATCATGGCATATCATTTTGAGAAGTAGACAACCCAGAGTGTTGAAAATGGGGTATGTCCAGTTTTGTATAGTAGCCACTTGGTCACAAACCCTGGCCACACTTAGTTTTCATGATTGTGTTTTGCATTTATTTTACACGAAAACTGTTATTTTGCTGCTAATATCCTGCTCGGTCAACCTTTTACTGGCCTATAACATTGATATTTGTGTTCGGCAATGTGTTACGAGTTCAACGGTACCCCCATGTTGCATTTTTATTTACTTTTTGGAAAGTTACACGGTCAAATGTAGAGTTTGCCCATTTCAGGTTTTACAACTTGAAATTTGCCAGATTGGTTTGCTGGGCCTAGGTTGAATTTGAGAGGGTATGGCAGCCCAGGTATGAAAAGTACCCCATCATGGCATATCATTTTGAGAAGTAGACAACCCAGAGTGTTGAAAATGGGGTATGTCCAGTTTTGTATAGTAGCCACTTAGTCACAAACCCTGGCCACACTTAGTCTTCATGATTGTGTTTTGCATTTGTTTTACACGAAAACTGTTATTTTGCTGCTAATATCCTGCTCGGTCAACCTTTTACTGGCCTATAACATTGATATTTGTGTTCGGCAATGTGTTACGAATTCAACGGTACACCACATGTAGCATTTTTATTTAGTTTTTTGGTAATTTAACAAGTGATTTTCAGGATTTATATCGCCTTTGATAGAACATGGCACGCCAAGAAAGAATATTGCTCCAAAGATGACGTGCCAATGATTCTAAATTAGTATTTTGAGTTGTTTAGTGCAGCCACTTTAGAATAGCTGGGCTTAACGTAAACAGGGACAGGCCAAATTCAGGGGATTCCAGAAGTCAGAGTAGTCGTTATAACAAGCCAATGAGTCGGTACAAGCAGCAAACAAAGAGTAGTCGGTATAACAAGCCAATGAGTCGGTACAGGCAGCAAACAAAGAGTAGTCGGTATAACAAGCCAATGAGTCGGTACAGGCAGCAAACAAAGAGTAGTCGGTATAACAAGCCAATGAGTCGGTACAGGCAGCAAACAATGAGGAGTCGGTATAACAAGCCAATGAGTCGGTACAGACAGCAAAGGGTAATCGGGACAAAGCAGAAAAGGGGATTTAATAATTTAGCTCGGTATGATAAATTTTGAAGCACTCGGTTATGCAGAAGCCAGGTAGAGATGGGCAGGTAGGGCAATAATAACTAGAATCCTTTCGGATTCCTTTCTTGCGGCAGACATGACACTTTTTCTGGGGGGACTTTTTACAGCGGGTGGGAGGGACTCGGGAAGGAAAGTGTCTGCCACTTAATCTTTTGAGATCTCCTGATTCCAAAGTGGATGTAACGGGGCCGGGGTTAGGATAAGTTGGGATATGATCTCAAGCATGAATTCTAGGAAGGGATATGGCTTTTGTACTACTGCCTGCTTGTAGAGCACGTACGCATTGAAAATTGCTATCTCGGTCAAATAGATGGCAATCTTCTTGTACCATGCCCTAGTCTTTCGGTTCACCAGATAAGGCTGTATACATTGATCAGTCAAGTCTACTCCCCCCATAAACTTGCTGTAATCTACAATGCACTTCGGCTTTTCCAGTGGCTCAGTCCTCCCTCTCACAGGCACTGGCACTGTACTTTCGTCGTGCACTGTAGATAGCATGTATACATCCTTCTTATCGGTGAACCGAAGGGCTAGCACTTCTTCCTGACGTAGAGATGAAGAGGAGCCCCTACTTCTTTTGCCTGCTGTCAGGATTTGGGGAAAACCTCTGCGATTCTTCCGCGCTGTGCCACACGCAAGGGTCTCAAAACAATATAAATTTTTAAATAGGTCGATACTGGTGTAATAGTTATCGACCCATAAATGATAGCCCTTGTTGAATAGGGGATAGACCAGATCCCACACAATTTTTCCACTGGTGCCAATACAATCGGGGCATCCTGGGGGGTCAAGGTGGCTATCTTTCCCTTCGTATATTCTAAACGCCCAGGTGTAGCCTGTTGTGGACTCACACAACTTATAAAACTTGACGCCATACCGGGATCGCTTGCTTGGGATATACTGCTTGAAGAGCAGTCTGCCTTTGAATTTCATAAGGGACTCGTCAACAGATATATTTTGGTCGGGAACATAATTATCGTGAATTTGGCAGACATAAGACTGATAAGGAGCTGAATTTTATAGAGGCGGTCATGCATTGTGTCGTTTCTTGGTGGGCACAGTGCGTTGTCATTAAAATGGAGGAATTGCATGAGATTTTCGTATCTATCTCTCCCTCTTCATAACCCTTGGGAATAGTGGGGTAGCCAGGATGGGGTTTTTGTGCCAGTAAGACCGGATACTTGGCTTCTTCACTATTCCCATTACGAGGGTTAGAGCCCAAATTTTTTTTAACTCTATCACATCCGTTGGGTGCCACTTGTTACGTCTGTGGCGATGTGAATCCGGATGCGCATCAAGATACTGGTTGGCAAACAGGTTGGTTTGCTCAACCACCATCTCGAATACGTCGTCCGACATAAAGAGATTAAAAAATCTCACTGGCTCACAGTCCTCTACCCTTACAGTGATGCCAGGAGTCGCTATAAATGGGTGTATTTCTGGGGCAGCCATATTTGGGGGTACCCAATTGCTCTCGCGCCTCCCAGTAGATGGTGGGGGGTCACCATCACTGGAGGGTTCACTAAGAGGCTCTATATCAGAGGCTGTGAGGGTGTCACTGTCGGCGAGAGCGTCGCTCTCAGAGGCGGCCAGGATCTCATATGCCTCTTCTGGGGAATAAAAGCGGGAGGACATTTTTATGGGGATCTTGTTATAACTAAATTAAATGGGAGGTCGGGGAACTGATGGGGTCAAGTACACAAATAAAATATTAGAACACCTAAACTAAGCCCTTCCGGTCCTTGTAGTGGCCGGTACTTCTCTATCTATCTATCTAGACAAGGTAAGAATATTCCAAGGGGGGTCGTATGCCAATGCGGGTAGTCAGGAATGCCACGGGGTCGTATGCCAATGCGGGTAGTCAGAAATGCCAAGGGTCGTATGCCAATGCGGGTAGTCAGAAATGCCAGGGGTCGTATGCCAATGCGGGTAGTCAGAAATGCCAGGGGTCGTATGCCAATGCGGGTAGTCAGAAATGCCAGGGGGTCGTATGCCAATGCGGGTAGTCAGAAATGCCAAAGGGCCGTATGCCAATGCGGGTTCTCAATCGGGGGTACACTGCCAATCAGGGGTACACTGCAGGCCAGGGGGTACAGTGCCTCGGTTTTTTTTCAGTCAGGTTTTTTTTCAGTTATTTTTTTTCAGCCAGGGGGTACTGTGCCAGGAGGGTACAGTGCCTGTCAGGAGGGTACAGTGCCAGCCAGGAGAGTACAGTGCCAGCCAGGGGGTACTGTACCTGGGTTTTTTTCAGGTTTTTTTTCAGCCAGGGGGTACTGTGGCTGGGGGTTTTTGCAGCTTGTCACCGCTGCAACTGTCAAATCCAAGCGCCGGATTGGCAGCTTGGATCTTTCCACGAGGGAAACGGCCCGCCTCCCTTCCACAATGCCGATCGCCAGCTGGGAGGGTCTGCCCGGGTGTCAGGCAGACCCCCAGCCAGCGATCGGCATTGTGGGAAGGGAGGCGGGCCGTTTTTCGGTGCGCAGAGGCACCAAACGCCGCGGGGCGTACCATGCCGTCCTGCGGCATTAAAGCCCACGTGGTGCAGGACGGCATGGTAACGCCCTGCGTCCTTAAGGGGTTAATAAATAGGTAAAAAAAAACTCTAACAGGGTTTTTCAGAGAGCAGTGAAAACCAGGAGAATGACTGGAGAATGGAAAATTCTAGGTCAAAATAGTCGATTTGGAAAGTGAGATGAATGGAAGAATTTTTCTGGTTTGACTAATTTAACCTAGAATTTCCATTCTCCAGTCATTCTCCTGCTTTTCACCGCTCTCTGAATAAACCTGTAAGAAAAAAAGGAAAAGAGGACCCTGCTGAAGAACTCACAATTTAAGAGAGGGGTGATGCATGGAGGAATGGGAAAATATCAGAATGTGAGCGGTAATAGGATGTATGGGGGCTGTCCAAGAGATAGAGCAGGGAAGGTGCAGTGGGACTATGGATTGAGCTGATAGGCTTCTCTGAGATAATGTGTTTTGAAAGACTTCTTGAAAGACTGGAGGCATGGGAGAGTCTAATGTTGCAGGGGAGGGAGTTCCATAAATAGGGGCAGCTTGGGAAAAATTACATCACTAGCTTGCGGTTTATGTGATGCTCATAGCTCTATAAGTTAAACTATAAATGAGGAGTATTGCTTTAACACCACACGTTGAATCAGGGATGTCAAACACCAGACCCTCTAGATTTTTCTGAACGGCAACTCCCATGATTCTATGGCCATCTAGGGCTTTCAAGGAATTCTGGGAATTTTAGGCAAGAAAAATCTGGCGGACCACAGTTTGGGATCCCTGTGTTGAAAGCTCATTCTAAACGTCCCCACTTTTGTAATGTGTTATGTAGAGAAAGCATTAAAATAAGTAATTGAAAAATACATTGTAGGCTCTGTGTTATTTTTAAGAAGGACAGCTGGCAAACCAACCACATGATGTCCACATAATCACCATTTATAACATGCTACATGCTAATAGGTTCTAGTGTAGACATTACATATTCCAAACACTCTGAATGACAGAAGTACTGATCTAAAAGAATTACCCAGTGTTTGTTACCATTATACCATTTTTTTTCTGGAGGCAATGGAGTCGCATTAAGGCTGAGCGTCCACTGGCACCGTAGTCGGACGACCGATGCGTTCGTCAGACCATGGACGACGTCGGACGTCCGACTAGGTCCGACGAGGGTCTTCCACTGCAAGCGATCTGTTGGAACAACTATGGACGATCAGTTAGATTTCAGAGATGGAGTGCAGAGACTGCCAAAACCAGAATGAACTGGTTTTACATATAAAGCACAGTTCATTCTGCTTTTTTAAACACTGCAGTCCTTTGTGGGTCAATGGGTGAGACAGAATACAAATATACATACAAGTACACACAGAACAGTAGCAGAGAGGACCCAAGAGCTTACAATCAACCAAGGAGCCTTCCCTGCCCTACCCCTCACCCCTACACAAACAGGGCTAGTCCCACACATCTCACACATATAAATATAAATAGTTTATTTTAAATGCTTTTATAACTCCCCTGATCAGTTTCTCCACATCCATCTTCTCTGATCTGCTGAAATACATGCGATGCAAACGAGTGAAATGGTTCTGATCGCCCATCTGATGCCGTCTTTACCCGTCGCTGGAAGACGGACGTCAGACGTCGGACGCAATGGACGATGGTCCATTCAACTGCATGTTGTTGGATCGGACGGACGATATCTGATGATCGCACCATCGCACAAATACGGTGCCAGTGGACGCCCAGCCTTATGACTGTCGCATCAAACTTCCCAGGACACAAAACTAGACTGTATAGATAGGAGAATCGTGATGGCCAAGCTTTATATTCTAGAACCTCCAAATCCAATGTTTGGAGTGTGTGGGTAAGAGACATAAGGGAAATTCCAATGACACCACCTGGAGTTAACCATCAATGTTTGCTGTAAACAGTACATTGCAGTACTGAATTATGATGATTAAATGATATATGGGTGGATGGGTCGGAATTAATATTCATAGTTTTTATATTTTTAATTAGATTTATTTTTTACGTAGTATGAAGTGTTCATTAAACAGTACAATATTGAGTTCATTTATGTTAATTCTCTGTAGCTGGCAGATGAAGGAGACCTTTTAGATTGTTTTTGTCATAAATATTAACTCTTTATTATTATTTTTGTTACCTGCATCTACCACAAAAATTATTAGATATAGCGAGCATGTCAGATTGTGCGTTCGTATTTATAAATTCATGCTTTTAGATTACTCATTGACCTTAAAACTTGAATTAACTGAATATGACTGTGTCACATACACGCACACAACAGACACATGGATGGGAATAAAATTTCACATATATGCACACGTTGCTGTAAATGGATAACTTTAAAGAAATCGAATGAATATATCACATGCAGTGTAGCATTAGAGGGCTGACAAGTCTGGCTGCTTTCCTCTTAACTGTCTGATTGTAATATTCAGTCTGTCTTTGTCAATGATTGTTCACTTTTGGGAAACCATGAAGCAAATGGCATTAGCCTAATCAATGAAAGCTTTTTTTAATCCTTATTTAACTGGAAATTAGATCCAGTTTCCCATTAGAACTAAACGATATGTTACACAGAAAACCTCTTTAATTTTTAATTAATCTAGATTTATTAGTCTGTATAATGACAGAATCCTAAATAAAGTTAAACTGAAACATACGTAATTTATTATGCATGCAAGTCGAAAACATGAAACCTGGAGGGAATTTTTTTTTTATTGACGTATAATAATAATTCTTTATTTTTAAATTGTGACAACAGATTCCGCAGTGCTATAAAAGATACCTGTATGATACATTACAACAGCAAACATGTGAAGTCTTGCGTACTCACAGGTTTAACCAGTTCATGGTTAGACGGGTGCTCCATGAGTGATTGGATAAAACTCCACATGACACTTAATAAAAGAGGAAGGAACCCAGCACCCCAATATGTAAAAAAGACCAGTTATTGGGATAGCATTAACATGTTCTTTTAACCCCTTCACTACCAAGTGATTTTCCAAAAAAAACATTTGTTAGAAACCAGTGGTTTCTTGTAAAATAATTTTTATTTAATTATAAGAAATATTTGAGTTTATACCCATTATATTTCTTACTGTAAATAACCTATTTTTGGCCAGTAGGTGGCGCCATCTACTGCCAAATTGAGTTAGAGGTTTCAGTAGCTGGTCTAGTTTCTTCTATTTCTCCCTGCACGGCTGCTGAAAGACCGATATTTCAGAGCTTTGAGCAGCTGATTTTACAGTTTTAGCTCTTTGGACATTATGCCCACAGGGCTAAAACTTTGGGGGCACCTTCCACAGCCCAGAAGCAAACGAAATTCATTTGATGCAAACAAATTAAATTTTCTTTTGGGTTGCAGATCAGCATATCGAGATATCACGGTATCGGAGCACCAGATGGTGCCTTTGAAACCCGAGATATTTTGATATCGGTAGTGAAGGGGTTAACAAAGATGACACTGTAATTTGTGTATGCAGCTTCCACGTCTGGTTTTGAACTGTCTGCAGCAACTCTATAAAAATATACCTTTATTATCAATATTAGTCGGAAGTAAATGTATATCAAATAGGTATTAAAAAAGTATATCTTACAGCGTAACTCATTTTAGAAAGAAATGCACACACACATCAATAGCACTATCGCTGTTATGTTGCCAAGACTGAAGGCCCTGAACTTTAGTTAGTTAAAATACTTTGTAAAAATGTATCAAAAGAAAAAAATACAAGTCTATGCTGATGCAAAACACAATGATGCAATGTATAAGAGGAGGTATTTACCGACTGCCAGTACTGTATGTACACGCTTGAGTAAATTTATACATATAACTGACAAGCAGCTACTGCCAGAATCAGAATGTGCATATGGCTCGGTCTAAATATGAAGGATTATCAAATTCTCCTGTCATGTATCTGGAGAGGAGCAGCTCTGGATTAACCAAGATGAAAAGAAGTATTTTTTCCAATAGAAGTATCTCAAAACGTCCAGCTTGTACAGTGAGTTTTGTGTTTTTTTCCAGTAACCATTACCTATTGAGATATTATTCTTTTAAAATACACATTTATGCCAATCAATTTAATGTTACATTGCCTTTTAATATGACATATTCAAAAACTGACACCGGCTCAATGGAAAATATAGAATCTATTCAGTTATTAATGAAATGTATTTACATAGAAAATCCAGATCTTATTTAATTGAAGTATATGCCGTCAAATGAACTTAAGTGCAAACCCAACCTGTATAGCCATTCCTAAAATCTGCCATATTACAATGATCTATTGCTCAGCTGTGGTGTCACATTATTTTAGCAGAGAAAGTGTAAGGCTTTGTAAATAGCAAGAAAGCACAATATCCTCCCACACAAATACTTAGAACCGAGGGGGAGTTGTCCGTGGTTCAAAGAACACATTTATTTAGCTTTGAGATCTAAATGTCAGTTATTAATCTCCAGCTTTCTAGTTTTATATGGCCAGAAAAATAAGAAAGAACAAAGAGCAAGCTAAACAGAATGGGGACATGTATGGCATATTATACCCTGAAAAAATGAAAATGATCTTAACCCTTTCGCTGCCGAGGCATTTCCCGCCTCTGTGCTGAGGTCATTTTTACCGATTTTGCTCATCATGTTTAAACGTGTTTTGAAGGCTTATTTTAGTATATGACCCAGACATATTATATATCGTTCTTTCCGTCAGACTCGGCAGATTCATAATATGTCATTATTATATGTATACATCATGACCAGTCTGTATATTATAACAAAAAATGCAATAAAATATGAATTTTCAATAATTTACAATGTGTAAAGTGGTTTTTTTCACATTTTAACATGCGAGCAATTGCGGTTATATTTTGTATGGGGTGCGCTTGTTAAAAAATATTAGAGATGGGGTCTCGTTACATTTTTTTTGGGGAAAATTACGCGATTTTTTAACAAACGCACCGCATACAAAAATCGTTAGTGCAGCATCATTGTTCACATTATAATTGAAATGGGAACAATATTGCTGCATTAACGAACCAAAAAAAAGAAAAAAAACTTGTATAATTTTTTTAAATTTTTTTTTTTAACCCCTTAGTGACCGGGCGGTTTTACACAAATCCGTCCGTTCGTGACCGCAGCTGTTTTTATGTTTCTGCGCTCTTAGTGTTTACGTCAAATTTTCCTCTTACTCGTTTATGTAACCCACACATATTTTACACTGTTTTTCTCGTCACTAAATGGACTTTATAAAGATACCATTTTTTTCATCATTTCATATAATTTACTATAAAAAATATTGTGAAATATGACACAAAAATTGAAAAAACACCACTTTTTCGAACTTTGACCCCCAAAATTTCTTATGTATCAACAACCGTCAAAAAAAATTTATTCCTTAGTAGTTTTCTAAATTTAGTACTGAGTTTAGCAATACCCAATGTTTACATATTCCTCGCTTTTTTCCTTATTTTATGCAACAATAAGTGCAAGTAGCACTTTGCCATTTCCAAAAGAGTTTATTTTCAAAACTAGTGATAGTGACATTGTAACACTGATATCTGTCACTAATTCCTGAATAACCCTCCACATATACATTTTTTTAAAGTACACA
Organism: Leptobrachium leishanense; assembly: GCA_009667805.1. NCBI lineage: Eukaryota > Metazoa > Chordata > Amphibia > Anura > Megophryidae > Leptobrachium > Leptobrachium leishanense. The sequence continues at coordinate 120,240,683 of CM019067.1, read as the reverse complement.
AATCAAGGTATTAAACTTGGGGTATTTTGACTCTTTCCATGCAAACCATTTTACCACAAATCTATGCCAAAGTTTGAGAAAAAAAAAATTTTGGTGATTTTTTTTTTTTGAACGCAATTTAAGAATACATGTACTGTGAACTTTAAGGTTTACTGCCAAAAAGCACCCCAAAATATGTTCAGCAACATCTTCTGAGTAAATTGATACCACCCAAGTATAGGTATGTCGGGTCATTTGGGGGCTAAAAGGCCTTATTTGGGGGGTGCGCATTTCAGTTTTCCAACTTGGAATTTTCACATTTCGTCATCATGCACCCATGTCCTATTTGGGACATTTTTGAAGCCGGCCAAAGTAATTTACCCCCATCAAACCATATATTTTTAGAAAGGGCACACCCTAGGGTGCTTCAAAGAGTTGTATTTTAACACTTTCCATGCACTAGCTCTTTGTCAATCTTTCAGGTAGTCACTTTTTGTGTTATTTTTTCACACACATTGTACTTTAGGCATGAATTGTCAAATCCAGTTATGGGTTACTGCCAAAAAACACCCCAAAATATGTTCAGCAACATCTTCTGAGTAAATTGATACCACCCATGTATAGGTATGTCGGGTCATTTGGGGGCTAAAAGGCCTTATTTGGGGGGTGCGCATTTCAGTTTTCCAACTTGGAATTTTCACATTTCGTCATCATGCACCCATGTCCTATTTGGGACATTTTTGAAGCCGGCCAAAGTAATTTACCCCCATCAAACCATATATTTTTAGAAAGGGCACACCCTAGGGTGCTTCAAAGAGTTGTATTTTAACACTTTCCATGCACTAGCTCTTTGTCAATCTTTCAGGTAGTCACTTTTTGTGTTATTTTTTCACACACATTGTACTTTAGGCATGAATTGTCAAATCCAGTTATGGGTACTGCCAAAAAACACCCCAAACTATGTTCAGCAACATCTTCTGAGTAAATTGATACCACCCATGTATAGGTATGTCGGGTCATTTGGGGCTAAAAGGCCTTATTTGGGGGTGCGCATTTCAGTTTTCCAACTTGGAATTTTCACATTTCGTCATCATGCACCCATGTCCTATTTGGGACATTTTTGAAGCCGGCCAAAGTAATTTACCCCCATCAAACCATATATTTTTAGAAAGGGCACACCCTAGGGTGCTTCAAAGAGTTGTATTTTAACACTTTCCATGCACTAGCTCTTTGTCAAACTTTCAGGTAGTCACTTTTTGTGTTATTTTTTCACACACATTGTACTTTAGGCATGAATTGTCAAATCCAGTTATGGGTTACTGCCAAAAAACACCCCAAAATATGTTCAGCAACATCTTCTGAGTAAATTGATACCACCCATGTATACGTATGTCGGGTCATTTGGGGGCTAAAAGGCCTTATTTGGGGGGTGCGCATTTCAGTTTTCCAACTTGGAATTTTCACATTTCGTCATCATGCACCCATGTCCTATTTGGGACATTTTTGAAGCCGGCCAAAGTAATTTACCCCCATCAAACCATATATTTTTAGAAAGGGCACACCCTAGGGTGCTTCAAAGAGTTGTATTTTAACACTTTCCATGCACTAGCTCTTTGTCAAACTTTCAGGTAGTCACTTTTTGTGTTATTTTTTCACACACATTGTACTTTAGGCATGAATTGTCAAATCCAGTTATGGGTTACTGCCAAAAAACACCCCAAAATATGTTCAGCAACATCTTCTGAGTAAATTGATACCACCCATGTATAGGTATGTCGGGTCATTTGGGGGCTAAAAGGCCTTATTTGGGGGTGCGCATTTCAGTTTTCCAACTTGGAATTTTCACATTTCGTCATCATGCACCCATTTCCTTTGGGACATTTTTGAAGCCGGCCAAAGTAATTTACCCCCATCAAACCATATATTTTTAGAAAGGGCACACCCTAGGGTGCTTCAAAGAGTTGTATTTTAACACTTTCCATGCACTAGCTCTTTGTCAATCTTTCAGGTAGTCACTTTTTGTGTTATTTTTTCACACACATTGTACTTTAGGCATGAATTGTCAAATCCAGTTATGGGTTACTGCCAAAAAACACCCCAAACTATGTTCAGCAACATCTTCTGAGTAAATTGATACCACCCATGTATAGGTATGTCGGGTCATTTGGGGGCTAAAAGGCCTTATTTGGGGGGTGCGCATTTCAGTTTTCCAACTTGGAATTTTCACATTTCGTCATCATGCACCCATGTCCTATTTGGGACATTTTTGAAGCCGGCCAAAGTAATTTACCCCCATCAAACCATATATTTTTAGAAAGGGCACACCCTAGGGTGCTTCAAAGAGTTGTATTTTAACACTTTCCATGCACTAGCTCTTTGTCAATCTTTCAGGTAGTCACTTTTTGTGTTATTTTTTCACACACATTGTACTTTAGGCATGAATTGTCAAATCCAGTTATGGGTTACTGCCAAAAAACACCCCAAACTATGTTCAGCAACATCTTCTGAGTAAATTGATACCACCCATGTATAGGTATGTCGGGTCATTTGGGGGCTAAAAGGCCTTATTTGGGGGTGCGCATTTCAGTTTTCCAACTTGGAATTTTCACATTTCGTCATCATGCACCCATGTCCTATTTGGGACATTTTTGAAGCCGGCCAAAGTAATTTACCCCCATCAAACCATATATTTTTAGAAAGGGCACACCCTAGGGTGCTTCAAAGAGTTGTATTTTAACACTTTCCATGCACTAGCTCTTTGTCAAACTTTCAGGTAGTCACTTTTTGTGTTATTTTTTCACACACATTGTACTTTAGGCATGAATTGTCAAATCCAGTTATGGGTTACTGCCAAAAAACACCCCAAAATATGTTCAGCAACATCTTCTGAGTAAATTGATACCACCCATATATAGATTTGTTCTGTTGTTTTTGGGGTGCTACGCCAATCTTTGACATGTGCTTGTCAATTTTCTAATTTGACATACAGTATCTTCTTTGCTTATCTTCTTTTTAGGGGCCTTTTTACATACCCCAGTTTTATGAACGTGCATATATTTGGTAAGCTAACACCCCAAAGTATTGTAAATGGAGTGTTTTTATGCTATGGATGCATCCGTTTGCTCCAAACAAATTAGATACTGTTTGGTGGTCATTTTTCATTTTCACACCCACATCAGTTTTGGACTGTGATTTAGGAGACACTGTTGTTTTTTACTGCATGAAAACTCTCCAGGTTGTTTTCTGCAAGGTCTCCTGAGTACACCCATGCCCCCCATGCATAGGTTTGCCAGGATTTTGGGAAGGTTCAAATACAATTTTTATGACTTTGTCATTAGAGTTGAAATTGAGATTATTTCTTCAGCTAGGCCTATCTTTGGTTTTGGGTCTACCGCATACCCCAGTTTGAATTATTGCCAGAAAATTGTTTATATTTGTTATGTTGACACCCCAAGGTATTGCATATGGAGTGCTTTGATGCCATGGATGCAACGGTTTTAGCCCAAAACATTTGAGAAGGTGTGTGGCGGTAATTTTTCAATTTTCAGATTTTTACGCCACAGTAGTTTTGGACTGTGATTTAGCAGACACTGTTGTTTGTTACTGCATGAAAACTCTCCAGGTTGTTTTCTGCAAGATCTCCTGAGTACACCCATGCCCCCCATGCCTAGGTTTGCCAGGATTTTGGGAAGGTTCAAATACAATTTTTATGACTTTGTCATTAGAGTTGAAATTGAGATTATTTCTTCAGCTAGGCCTATCTTTGGTTTTGGGTCTACCGCATACCCCAGTTTGAATTATTGCCAGAAAATTGTTTATATTTGTTATGTTGACACCCCAAGGTATTGCATATGGAGTGCTTTGATGCCATGGATGCAACGGTTTTAGCCCAAAACATTTGAGAAGGTGTGTGGCGGTAATTTTTCAATTTTCAGATTTTTACGCCCACAGTAGTTTTGGACTGTGATTTAGCAGACACTGTTGTTTGTTACTGCATGAAAACTCTCCAGGTTGTTTTCTGCAAGATCTCCTGAGTACACCCATGCCCCCCATGCCTAGGTTTGCCAGGATTTTGGAAGGTTCAAATACAATTTTTATGACTTTGTCATTAGAGTTGAAATTGAGATTATTTCTTCAGCTAGGCCTATCTTTGGTTTTGGGTCTACCGCATACCCCAGTTTGAATTATTGCCAGAAAATTGTTTATATTTGTTATGTTGACACCCCAAGGTATTGCATATGGAGTGCTTTGATGCCATGGATGCAACGGTTTTAGCCCAAAACATTTGGCAACAAGGTGTGTGCGGTAATTTTTCAAATTTCAGATTTTTACGCCCACAGTAGTTTTGGACTGTGATTTAGGCTAGGGTCAGACGAGCGTAGTGTTCACGTCCGTGATCGCGCCTAAAAGTACGTCCGTGATAGCATGACATAAAGTCCAATGGAGCCCGACACACGAAGTACGTCCGCACTGAACTGCGGACGCACAACGGCCGCGGCCCACGGACGCAAGGCAGGCAAGAACGTAGAACCGCTAGAACGGCCGCACAAAGTGCGCTGCGTCCGCAACGTCTGCATAGCTTTGTGTGTGAGTGATGGAACGTGGTCAGACGGACTGCATTTATACGTCCTGCATTTTTCACGGACAAAATGGTTTTGCAATTGAATTTATTGTCCCTCCTACATCTGTCAAAAAATAAATGTCAGTGAAAAAACGGACTGTGTGACCACTACTGCGTCTTCCGTACTGACGATGTCCGTACTGCACGGACGTACAGTCCGTAGAAATCACGCTCGTCTGACCCTAGCCTTAGCAGACACTGTTGTTTGTTACTGCATGAAAACTCTCCAGGTTGTTTTCTGCAAGATCTCCTGAGTACACCCATGCCCCCCATGCATAGGTGTGCAAAGATTTTGGCAAAATACAGCACCAATTGTAGAACATAAAAATGTACGAATAAAATGTAAAAGTCTGGTGCCTGTCAAACTGGGATGCTCTCTAGGGGAGCACAGGCTGTTGTCACTGAAGTGCATGAAACGCAAAATGTTTTCATACCTTCTACGTGACATTGATTGGAGGTAAATGGGGGTAGAGCAGATGGGGCTACTGCTCCAGCAGGAGCGAATTGAGGGCTTCTTTATGATGCCCTCAGCATAGTAAGTGCCCAGAATTTCAGAAATTCTGGCACATCTAGCGGGGTCCATTGCTGCCTTGCCAAGTAGGAGTCTGGCTTCGCAGCACAATGCATGGGCATACAGATTTGATTGGGCCACGATGTGGCCCAACAAATCATCCCCCATAAACACCTGCAAAAACTGTGTGGCGGTAAATCCTGCAACATCAATATTGATGCCAGGATTTGCCGTGAAAGGAGGGATATCTGGCCTCTGGCGATGAGGCACTACCCACTCCTCAGCTGGAGCTGTGCGTCTCCTGCTGGCAGGTGGTGACCCAGGATCTGCATCAGAACATCACTAGATACATCAGCCAGCATAGATAATGTATCTAGCGACGCCTCTGAGCAGTTAGCGGGGTCGAAATGAGGTCTGAGTCTGACGCAGATGCCTCAGATTCTGACGCCAGGATGGCATATGCCTCCTCGGCGCTGTACACCCTCTCAGACATTATATATAATAGATTATAAAATTTTATAATTATTATATATATATAAGCGGATTGTTGGTTCTTAGAAGAACCGTTGGGTTTCACAAGAAAATACAAATAAACACCTAAATCTCTCTAAATCCCTCTAAACCTGCCTCAATTCTTCTAAATCTCCCTAAAATCTCTCTAAATCTGCCTCAATTTTTCTAATCTCACTAAATCTCACTAAAATCTCTAACCTGTCAAATCTGATCTCTCTCTCTCGCTCACCAAAACACAAGTGAGGAGAGGGAGGGAGAATCACAGAGGTCAGAGCCAATATTTACAAAATATTGGCCTGACCTGACAAATTAGAAATTTTATTTTGATTTTTTCTAACTTCTGATTGGATGTTGCTAGCCTGCCTCTCTGATGAGGCAGGCTAGGAACATCCCACTCAGCCCCAAGATGACCCTGCCCTTAGAACCCTAACCCTACCCCTGACCCTGCCCTTAGAACCCTAACCCTACCCCTACCCCTACCCCTAACCTACCCCTACCCCTAACCCTAACCCTACCCCTACCCCTACCCCTAACCCTAACCCTACCCCTACCCCTAACCCTAACCCTACCCCTAACCCTACCCCTACCCCTACCCTAACCCTAACCCTAACCCTAACCCTACCCCTAACCCTACCCCTAACCCTACCCCTACCCCTAACCCTACCCCTAACCCTAACCCTACCCCTACCCCTAACCCTACCCCTACCCCTAACCCTACCCTACCCCTAACCCACCCCTAACCCTACCCTACCCCTAACCCTACCCCTACCCCTAACCCTACCCCTAACCCTAACCCTACCCCTAACCCTACCCCTAACCCTAACCCTAACCCTAACCCTACCCCTAACCCTAACTGTCAGTTTATTTTATTTATTTTTCTTTTTTACACTTTTTTTACACTTTTTTTACACACTTTTTTTTACTTTTTTTTACACTTTTTTTTTTCTGCTGGGTGCCTTGATCCCTCGAGGCACCCAGCAGAGCACCTGATCACTGAAGTGATCGATTTTGTACTGAGTGCCACGATACCTCGTGGCACTCAGTACTTCCTGCCGCTACCGGAAGTGATCGCTCGGGGGAGCGATCACGGACGGACCGGCGGCAGGTAAGTATATTACAAGGATGCCTCGATGTCGAGGCATCCTTGTAATATGCTCAGAGCAGCTGGAAGCGATCCGATCGCTTCCAGCGCTCTGTAGAAGTGCCGGGCACCTCTCCGGTGCAACCGGATGTAGATCGCTCCCGGGAGCGATCACATGGTGCCCCGGCACTTCTAACGGCCATTGCACGGATGCCTGGACTCCCAGGCATCCTGCAATGGCGTTTGAGCTGCTGGAAGCGATCCGATCGCTTCCAGCAGCTCAAAAACGGCAGGACGTACCATGTACGTCAGCGGGTCTAAGAGAGACCCGCTGCAATGACGTACATGGTACGTCCTCGGTCTTAAGGGGTTAACCCTTTCGCTGCTGAGGCTTTCCCGCCCCTGTGCTGAGGTCATTTTTACCGTTTTGCTCATCATGTTTAAACGTGTTTTGAAGGCTTATTTTAGTATATTACCCAGACATATATATATCGTTCTTTCCGTCAGACTCGGTAGATTCATAATATGTCATTAATATGTATACGTTATGTCATGTCTGTATATTATAACAAAAAAATGCAATAAAATATGTATTTTCAATAATTTACAATGTGTAAAGTGTTTTTTTTCACATTTTAACATGCGAGCAATTGCGGTTATATTTTGTATGGGTGCGGCTTGTTAAAAAAATAGAGATGGGGTCTCGTTACATTTTTTTTGGGGAAAATTACACTATTTTTAACAAACGCACCGGATACAAAATCGTTAGTGCAGCATCATTGTTCACATTATAATTGAAATTGGAACAATATTGCTGCATTAACAAACCAAAAAAAGAAAAAAAAGTGTTTATTTTTTGTTATAATTTTTTTTTAATTTTTTTATTTTTATTTTTCATTTTTTTTTTTTTTACAAAATTTTTCACTTCCATGTTTGGTATCGTTGGAACGGCCATGCTCTGGCCGATCCAACCATACCAAAATTAACCCCTAGCTGCCACGGATCGGGAGATAGGGAGTTCATTGGAACTCCCTATCTCCACAGTTGGTGGCAGTTAAGGGTTAAGTCCAGGACTGGCGTCATCGTGCTACGCAGGGAGTTCCCGGAGGCTTGGCCGACATCCAAGATGTCGGCCAGCTCCGGGAAAGGATCGCAAACCGGCGCTTGTTCAGCGCCGATTCGCGATCCACTCCCCTTCCAAATGATGCCTGGGTTAACCCCGTAGAGCCCGCGATCGGGAGGAGAGAGGTCCGAAGACCTCCCCCCCTCCCTTTCAGGTGCCTCCTCCGCACATGCGGGGGGGCGCCTGAATTTGGTGTCATCGCGCTGCCGCGATGACACCAAATTCGGCGGCTGCTGTTTCCGGATGCCGGGCTGACATCCAGGATGTCAGCCCGCACCGGAGGGGCCAGCGATCGGCCGGGAACCCGGCCGAACGCTGACCCCAATGGGAGGACGCGCTCAGCGCGTCCTCCGCATACCAGCGGGAATGCTGAGGACGCGCTGAGCGCGTCCTCAGCATCGAAGTGGTTAAACTTTTTTCATTCTCATGTTTGGTATCGTTGGAACGGCCATGCTCTGGCCGATCCAACAATATCAAACATTAACCCCTAACTGCCACGGATCGGGAGATAGGGGGTTCCAATGAACTCCCTATCTCCACCATTGGTGGCAGTTAGGGGTTAACTCCAGGACTGGCGTCATTGTGCTATGCACGATGATGCCAGTCCTCAGGGGGCATTACCAGAAGCTTGGCCGACATCCAAGATGTCGGCCAGCTCCGGGAAAGGATCACGAACCGGCACTTTTCGGCGCCGATTCGTGATCCAGCCCCATGGGGTTAATTCCAGGTACCGTTAGGAAGGGCAGGCTGTGCCCTTCCAAACGGTGCCTGGATTAACCCCCTGCACGCCGGCGATCGGGAGGGAGAGAGGTCCGAAGGACCTCCCCCCCTCCCTTTCAGGCGCCTCCTCCGCACATGCGGGGGGGCGCCTGAATTAGATGTCTTCGCGCCGCCGCGATGACATCTAATTAGGCCGGCGGCGGTTCCTGGTGCTGGGCTGACATCGAGGATGTCAGCCCGCACCGGGGGGCACAGCGATCGGCCAGAACCCAGCCGATCGCTGGCCCCAAAGGGAGGACGCGCTCAGCGCGTCCTCCGCAAGGAATGTTACCTGCGGGTGGACGCGCTGAGCACGTCCTCCACAGCGAAGGGGTTAATTAGTTCAGCTATATAACTTACATGGTCAAGAAAATGAAAAAAAAAGCTAGATCAGCTGTTTTATATAGGTATATTTGTAATAAAAGTTTTTTTAAAAATGCATATTATAGACCTCTCCTGGCTTTCGTCTTTGTGGTCTCATATATTGAATATTAAAGATTTTTAACAGGCTTCCCCTGTGCCTATTTTCCTTACCTTGACACAGAGGCCTAACGTCCAAGGTGCCTTTTTCCTATAATGAACTTATAGACCTCATTGCCCCCTTAACTCTACACCCGGTTTACTATTTGCAACTGCGAAGGTTCCGCGACACAACTGCACAAATTAATATATACAAGACCTGCTCAACCTGCTGTTCAGTGTTTTTATTCGGCAGGTTTAATCAGGTGAATCCCATAGGAATATCTTTAACATTGAAGCCTGGTTTTATACAATATCTAATAAACCGTTTATTATTTTAATCTGCTGTAAAAAGTCCCTTTATTTATTGGGGGTTTTTTAGGCATTTTTCGGGATTGTTTCTGCAAAATCTTTTTTGTTTTCATTTTTTTTAAAGAGTTTTCTTCTTTTTACTGTAACAGACCTTTTTATTATCATTCATAGGATCTGATATGTAAATTCCAGGCACTTTCGTTCCGTAGTTTCTTTTGCAAACAGCGTTTCAATTTTGACACTTTCTAGTGTAACCCCTGGAGTACAGTAATTCTACTACCCTGCAGTTTCTATGTAGTAACCAGCAGATGGCAACCTTCTGCTTGCTTTGGAGATTCAAGACTGTGTGGCTCTATGGTTTTTGTGTGTGAAGGCAGGGCTGCTAGAGAGGAAGCAAGAGAGAGGAAGCTGGAAGATGATGGTGGCTGAGATTTGTGGTATTGTGTCCAGTGCTGAAGCATCCTGCATAAAGGCTCCCAGCAGACTCTGTATCCAGATCAAAGCACAGAACTGTTCCTGGCAGTGATTGTTCTGCAGAAAGAAGGAATCCCAGTGGAGCAGCTTCTCCCCTTCCTGGACAAAATCTGATTGCAGACTGTGGAGTGGTAAGCGGAGACCTCTCCCCTTGGTTTTACAGCAAGGCATTCTGACACTGGTTACTAAAGCAGCAGTCTATGACTTCTCTGATCCCTGGAACATCCCAGCATATTACAAACAAAGTGGATTACAATTATTCTGGGCCCCAACAATGTGCACCACCTACCTATGGTACCATTAGGGAAAAGACTAGGGTGTGCCGCAGTATTGTTTGTGGGTAAACTCATACTGACTCTTGCGTTATTTACTTATTCCACTGCATTATGTTTATTTAGACCGTTACATTTATTTTTGCATAGAGTTTTGCTGTGCAATACAAAGTTCTATAAAAGACAGCTCTGTGTTGATTTATTGCTTGTTTAAATATGTTCCCAACTGGATCTCACACCCAAAGCCTGGATGTCCAGTTGGGTGGAGGCACTGCCGCAGTCATGTACCCCAACTCCCAGGTAGCGGAGGCTCAGGATCGGCTTGCAGAGCGCTTGAAGGTAACTGAGGTAAAGGACCACAGGGGTATTTGTGGGACTACACAAAAACCCGTTACACTAGCGTATTGTTTTTATTTTCTCATCAGCTTGTCGGCTTTTTCCGGCAGCTGATCTGCGCTGTGATCGGTGGCTCGGCGACTTTTTCTGGCATCTTTGGCGTATTTTTGGCGGGTTTTCCCTGCACTCTGGGAACTGTGCAGTGAATGGGTGGGGAACTTTGATCTCCCGAAGTGCAGGGAAGTGCGGGGAACGAGAGAGCACCGAAATGTCAGCGACATTTCGGTGCTCTCTGAATAACCCCTTTGTTTTCACAGATTGCAGTTTTTACGTTGGCTAGGAAACTAGATGCGTATTTTATTTTATCCGTTCCATTTTATTTTTCGTTGTTGCCGTAGTTTTATTCCCGGTGAGTTAATATTTAAATCAAACAGAAACATAAATATGTATTGCTTTGGATTGTGATGAGTTGCTTAAAATTTGAATTAAAGTTCAATCTTTTAAGATGGATCCAGGCACAGATAAACCTAGCAAGCATTTCTAGGATGTTACAGAAAGGAATCATCTATTTTAATCAGAAATTGATATTGAACATATCCATATTATTCAAAGATTTATTTGCTGTGAAAGAAATGCAGATCATTCTGTAATCCTTACTTAACTGCGCAAAGCTGGAAAATGGGAAGGTGATAAGACCACAGAAAGTAATTTAGACCTGCCGGCAATACGACTGCATGTATTTGGGTTGAGAATAATACGTCTTTTTTTATTTGAAGGCATTTTTTTTTGTTTTATTGCAATATTTCGAAAGCCAAGTTGTGAAAAAAAATATGTTTGGTGCTTTTTAGGATGTTTCTGAATCATAAAGAATATTTCATGGAGATAAAGATGTCACAGATGCTTTTGGAAATTATATAGATGACTTTCATATTGTTCATGCCGGATCATCTGACAAAAAGAATTGTGAAAAAGGAAACCAGCAATAAATTGTTGTTGAAAACATAATAGGCTTTCTGTATTTGTACATATAAATGTGCTATAAAATGTTCTGTAAAGCTTTTGACACGAGTTCCACAAAAATACTACGGAGTTTTCTTGCCTTGTAACTAACATATTGAAAAACACACAGAAACAACTTTGCAATCCCTGGATTTGTCAGCGACCTGTCGCTGTAACTATTGTTTTAGGCCTTATTCACACCTTGGCGTTATACAGGACGATCCTATACGCTGTAAAACACTCAAACACTGAAATCCCATTATTTCCTATGGGCATGGTTCACACCTGGGCGTTTTACGTAAAGGGAATCCACAAGGTAGAGGAAGGGAGTATATTTAAAAGGAAACAAAATAGCAAAACAAGAGGACATAGTCTTAGATTAGAGGGGCAAAGGTTTAAAAGTAACATCAGGAAGCATTATTTTACTGAGCGGGTGGTGGATACATGGAACAGCCTTCCAGTTGAAGTGGTAGAGGCCAAAACAGTAATTGAATTTAAGCAGGCATGGGATAGGCATAAGGCTATCCTAAACAAAAGATAAATCCAGGTAAAGTATCCATGTAATTGGGCAGACTAGATGGGCCGAAGGTTCTTATCTGCCGACATTTTTCTATGTTTCTACGTTTCTATGTTTACAGCGCGTAGGAACGTGCTGTAAAACTCCCTACGCCCTAAGAAGTACAGGAGCTTCTTTGGGGCGTATTAAGCGTACATTTGCGGCCATAGACTTCAAAAAACACACGTACGATGCGCTTGTCTAATTGTCACAAGCGCTCATAAAACGCCCAACAAACAAACGTGCGTAAAACGCGCATATGAGATACGCTCAGGTGTGAACCCAGCCTTAGAGTTTTTAAACCTTTTTCCCATTTGTAACACTTTATTTCATATATATATATATATGAAATAATTTATTATTGCAGAGGCCATTTACACATCACAGCAATTCAAAGAACTGCATCACAGTTCTCCTGTGCTACATTCCCCATATGCAACACAGAACTCTGGGTAAGACATGCAAATGACATCTACGATTTCCCACTTTTTTGTATCCTGGGTCTGCATTCACACAGAACCCTTCAATCAATGCCACACCATACTAGATGGCTTATTTAGCAAAGATCAGGCACATGCAACTGGTTAAAGCCACTCCTGGACAGCGCTGTTTCGGGTTTCTGGTATGATATATAGTGCTTACTTGGGTTGTGGTGGAGGGCAAAAAATTAGATAAAAAGCCTCTTCGCAATATCCAATAAGGTTTATAATTGCAGACACCATTTGCACATCACAGTAATTCAAAGAACTGCATCCCAGAGCTCCTGTGCTACATTCCCCAAGTGCAGCAAGGAACTCTGGGTAAGACATGCACAATAACATCTGTCTCACTTTTTTGCATCCTGGGTCTGTTTTTACACAGAACCCTTCAATGAATGCCACGCCATACTAGATGGCTTTTTTTTTTAGCAGAGATCAGGTTTATGCAGCTGGTCAAAGCCACTCCTAGGACAGCGCTGTTTCGGGTTTGTTGGACCCTCATCGGCTAGGAGCTAGGCATGATGACCAGTTGCAGTGGATGCTTGGACCCGTAGGGTAAATCAGTGCAGTTCTGGTATATATTAATACCAGAAAAGAGCACTTCATATCAATGACCACATTCTTCCATTTTATTCTATAACAAAAAGCATAGTTTTAAAAATGTTCAAACACCTGACTGAGGGAATGCATGATGGGGATTCAGTTCACAAAGTATGATCATACTTTGCTTAAGCCCGTCACAGTCACCAATATACCCAATCGTTGACAGGTCCCATCTAACGTGACCGAATCTGCATTTAGAAATACGGTCATTAATATGAAGTGCTCTTTAAATCCCGAAACTGAGAAGACCAACTATCCTGTAGCACAGTGTTTCCCAAACCTGTCCTCAAGTACCCCTAACAGGCCAGATTTTGCAGATCCCCTTGGGGAAATGCAGACTGAATCCTGCAATCACTGAGCAGCAAATCATATCACCTGTGCTGTGCTTCAGATATCCGGCAAACCTGGCAAGGCGGAGGGTCCTGAGGACAGGTTTGGGAAACACTGCTGTACAGTATGAGAAGAAAAAAGACAAAAGACTGTATAAGCTTAATGGTTTGGCTCTCTGCCCAGCATCATATTTTAATGGAGATTCTTTTATCCCTGTTAAATTGAAACTTCTACCAAAAGGTTGATTGCGTTATTACGTCCTGTCAGCACTAATTCATTACAGCGGCATTAATCTCATAACTCAGGTAGTGACCGTATTAAGACTAGCAACACAACTCCCTATCTGTTGGGTAGGTCAGCTGAAAAACGAGCTTTGGGTTACCTCAAGATTTGAGATATTCATTTCACTCAGCTTTTTTTTTTTCATTTTTTGTTTTTTTTTTGCCGTAACAAAATTGTTTCAGGTCACATCCTGCTGGGGAGAGAGCCCCTTTCATGTGATATACAGGGTTATTCAGAGAAAGGTGAAACTCTGGAGAACTTTTGGAGAAGTGAAAATTCTAGGTCAATATAGCTGATTTGGAAAAGTGAGATAAATGGGAGAATTTTTCTGGTTTTGCTATTTTGACCTAGAATTTTCACTTCTCCAAAAGTTCTCCAGAGTTTCACCTTTCTCTGAATAACCCTGATAGTCTTTACTTTGACCTTTGTTACTGCATACGCATATATAATTAGAAAGTGAAGACATTTGCAGATAACTGTAAGCAATAAAATAATCGAAACTAACAGCAAGAGCTGAACCGCTTTATGTCTCCCTCATGTCTGTGGGTGTTTGCCTATATTGAAGGCTCTATTGTCTGACTTTAAGCTATTCAGGTAGTTGGGTAACGTAGGCGGCATGAACCGCCGAGGTTATCACAGGTCCTGTATATGTATGAGAATCTATTTCTCTCCTACTTTCAGAAATTATTTACCACTACGGCCCTCCTCAATTTTCCTTTCCTCTTACCCACTAATGCTGACATTGATATATACACCCCAGTGTGTTCCACCTCATATTACATCGAATGTGTGTGAGGTCTGATCTATTTTAATATCACTATTAGGCTATTGTCAAACGAAAGCATTTTTACACGCGAACGTAAAAAAGTGCGTCCGAACGCATTGACGGATTTTTTCACGGAATTCGCGAAAACGGTCATACGATGCGCATTTTCGTGCGTGTTTTTTACGGATCCAAACCAGGAAACTTTGGGTGTCTGGACGTTATGTTGGCCGGACACGAGCAGGGTCTGACGTCTCCAAATCACACACACACACCGCTAGCGGACGCAGCGCACTCTGTACGTCAGTACTAGCGGTTCTACGTTCTCGAAAAAATGCGTTCATTTTCCACTTGCGTGGCGCGGCCGGACTTTCGTGCGACCGTACTTCGTATATTGGCTGTCATTGCCCGTCATTTGCTGCTAGTGCGGCCGTAATTAAGTGCGCCAGAACGCACGTTAAAAGTGTGTTAGTCTGACCCCAGCCTTAAAGGTTAAGTTTTATTTCTGTATCCTATCTACCTACCTCCTTGACCTCTTGTAGGCCAACCTTTTTTCCACTTTGTGATATCTAAGGCTAGGGTCAGACGAGCGTGATTTCTACGGACTGTACGTCCGTGCAGTACGGACATCGTCAGTACGGATGACGCAGTAGTGGTCACACAGTCCATTTTTTCACTGAAGTTATTTTTTGACTGATGTAGCAGGAAAAATAAATTACAATGAAAAAACATTCTGTCCGTCAAAAATGCTGGACGTATAAATGCAGTCCGTCTGACCTTGTTGCATCACTCACACATAAAGCTATGCGGACGTTGTGGACGTTGCGCACTCTGCACGTCCGTTCTAGCAGTATTACGTTCTTGCCTAACCTGCGTCCGTTTGCAGCGTCCGTCAGCCCCCACACTTCTGTGCGGACGTACTTCGTGTGTGGGGCTCCATTTAACACAATTGTATGCTATCACGGACGTACTTATGTGCAGGCAACACGGACGTTAACACTGCGTTCGTCTGACCCCAGCCTAAAGCTACACAAAGAATCAAACGAGGACATCCCACCACCTAAACAAACACGCCTGGCCATTTGCAGGCAGTGTAGACTAGCTTAAGTATAAATTAATGGCAAAAAGAACATTATACAGCAGCAAACCATTCTTTTGATTTACGAAATTGTTTGCATCAGGTTAATAATACCACCCAACATTTAGAGTGGGAGAGATGGGGGCTTGCCAGTGAGATTTGTACCAGTGCTGACAACCAAAAAGATGGACCCAACCAAAAAAAAAGGCTTGTAAGTTCCTCAAGTTTCAATGAAAGGATGGACCCACTTAGAAAAAGGATGGAAATGCCACCGAAAGAGTCAGGGCTTCTAAAAACAATGGCATATCAAACTTCCTCAGTGAGAAAGTGGTACAGATTTAATCTTAACAAGTAAATAGAAGATTATAAATGAAACAATTAAGAAAGAGCAGCATAGAAAGTGTTATTTTTCAACAGGGAGTCGTTTTCACACTCTGATAGTTCTGTGTTTCCTTCTAATAACCAGCCACTATCTTAACATGGCACTTTTGTTTTTAATGAGGCCTGGGAGTGGGAAGATGAACGTTTTCTGAGTTGTATTGTTTTAGTGTAGCAATATGTTTTTGTTACTGTTGGACTTGTTAGGTTGGGGTCAGACTAACGCATTTTTAACGTGCGTTTAGGCGCACTTAAATCACGGCCGCAGTAGCAGCAAACGACGGGCAATGACGACCAATATACGAAGTACGGCCCCAGGAAAGTGCGGGCGTGCAACGCAAGCGGCAAACAAACGCATTTTTTCGAGAACGCAAAACCGCTAGTACTGACGTACAGAGTGCGCTGCGTCGGCATAGCGACGTGTGTGCGTGATTAGGAGACGTCAGACGCTGCTCATGTCCGGCCAACATAGCGTCCAGACACCCAAAGTTTCCTGGTTTGGATCGGTAACAAATCACACACGAAAATGCGCATCGTATGACCGTTTTCGCGCATTCCGTGAAAAAATACGTCAATGCGTTCAGACGCACTTTTTGACAGTCTCTGCAAATAATGCGTTCTTTTGACCCTAGTCTTAGTATGCGTTGTATTCAACAAGCACACAAAGGTAAAATGTCTCAAGGCCATATAAGTGGAAATATTCAAAGAAGTCACATTCAGAGCACTCTATCTGTATCTGTTTGTTATATCTATCTTCAACATCATCTTTGCGCTATCTTCACTTTTTCACATTTTCATGGAAAAAACAATCCTCCCTGGTAAATATGTTTTCCACATCTTGTTACAAAAAAACCCTGTATTGTTCTATATTTATTTTTCTATACTGAAGAAATGGTTGTTAGTAGTTAAACCTTCTCACCTTTGTGTGTATAATCAGTTTGTTTTAGCTTTCCTCAGTCTTCTGTGTAGAGGGGGAGGAGTGCAGGGATCATTATAGTGATTACAAGTACCTGAGTCCGTGGCCTCTGATTTTAATGAACATTTTTTCAGTTTTTGAAATTAGTATGCAGAGTGTCTAATATAGCAAAATTTGAAAAATATAACCATACATTTTAACTATGATAGTATGCAAACTATGACTTCACTCCAAACATTATTAAATTCTCTTGCATTGTTTTTCTACGTGTCCTTCTTTTATCTCCCCCTGACATTTTGTTTCTTCTGCATTCTACATATCTCTGTTTATTTCTAAATATAATACATCACGATGCCTCTCATTAAAGTCTGAGTGATTCACAGATACAAAAATGTTGTGATATCTTTGAAAACCATATCCAACGGAATATATTATTTTGACAGAACAACAATAACTCAGGATATATAAAACAAAAAGATGTAAATTAAAAGATATATTATGTTTAGGGACAAATTACTGAATACAAATATCCACCTGGCAGAAAATAACAAAACAGATTCCCAACAAAAAGAAACCTTTGATTTTAAAAAAAACTTTTAATGTTTACTTTAAGTCGATATAACAATGACACGAGTTATGTGCCGTGCAGATTCTTATAAAACCAATATTTGTTTATACCCAACCATGTTTCATATTGGTAAATCAATAGGATTTCAAGATGAAAGGAGCAGGTGCGAAGAAGTGCTAATACATTTGTTGGTTTCTGCATATATTGATGAAAGTTGATGAGATTGCAGGTAGTATGACATAGAAAGCTGGCAAGTAGACATGAAAATGATAATGTATACTGTAACGTGTACAGGAAACCAGATGCCGATTGTGAGAGAACCAAAGAGATGAACGAAACTGAAGTAGAAACTTAGATTGTTATATAAGAAACTATTAACCTCCCTGGTGCTATTCCTGAATGTGACTCAGGGTTAAATTTCACTACCGCGAACGGTTACCCCGAGCCACACTCGGGCTGGATGCATACTCACCTCCTCCTGCGCTCCCTGGCTGTCCCCTGCAGTGTGATCGCGGCGAGTTGCTTCCTGGTAAGGCTCCCTGTGAGTCACACGATGCATGGGGGCGGGACCAGGCAGCAAACTTGGAAAAAATTATGATACACTGTATTCCAATGTACAATGTTTATGAACGGCCACTAGGTGGCACTACAGGATAAGAAACAGACCATACATAGTTTCACCCTTGTTTTCAGACAGATTTCAGTGTTTGTTTTATTTTATTGAATATCATTTATTTGCATTATTTTGGATAATTATTTTTGGGATAATAAATTATTATGTCGTGTTTCAAACTTTATCGGACTCGGTGTATTTACTATTTTTTTTATTTATTTGTTTATAGAGGATTTTACCAGTAAGGACTCTTGCTTGCACGGATTTCAGTGCGTGATTCCTAATTATTACAGGCTAACTATGTACAAAAACACGTTTCCTTTAAAAAAAATTGAGACGCTTTTAGACACAAAATTTTTATAAAATTAGACCGCCAGGGAGGTTTAAAGACACTCCAGGGCATAAAATTATTTTTATCTCCACATTTTATTTTTCATTTAAGCAATTCTTTATAAAAAAAATATACATTTTTTGACTAAATTTTGCTTACTAGATTTTTAGGAGCTGGAGTTTCTGAAGTGAAACTCCTTCCATTTTCCCCAGATTTCTCACATATTGAGGGCTACTTGTTTCCTTGTGATGAACTAACTGGAACAGAGCACATTAATGCCCAAATTCTACAACTTCTAAAGCAAAATACTGGACATCACTAGACAGGACTCGGATCTTTAAGTGAACCTGTAGTGGACAGGTTCACTTTCCCTGTGATTTCCCATGAGGGAACAAGTTAGCATAGCATTGGTCAAAGATAGCATTGGATAGCATTGGTCAAAAAGATCCATGCATTATCTCATCCCTGGATGAGTCTACAGCAGTAAGAAACAGAGCACTCAAACTACATGGGTTAGAAAGAAGGTACAAAGTAATATATAAAAATAATACTGGAATCTACATTACAGTCCACAAACTATTTCAAATGATTGTCCCTAATTAGCAGCCTTGTGACAGTTGGCTTCCACAGTGTCCATGTTAGGCTAACTTTGGGTTACATGTTAGTTCACAGGCAGGTCTCAGGTGCACATGGTGCGGCGCTTGGATGTCTCATGACACTTGGTGGTTTGAGGGCTCATAAGGTGAACCACAATGAATTGCGTAGACCTGTGCAAGACGTATGACCTGTGCAACATGGATAGCTTGTTCAGAGTGGATGTCCCAGTTTTACGTGCATCCATTTTTCTTGGTCTGGTTGGCTTACTTTCTATAGCGGAAATTGGATATCTGTCCTCCATTATTAGGTAGAGCATAGTCAAGAAAAAAAAAGGATTAGACACTTAGGGGCAGATCCGCTCCATGGTGCACTTGTTACTTGGATTTTGCCACATCCAGAATGAAGTCCAAGAAACAAAAAGTAACAGCACTTGTGCACTCTGTTGAAATTAGATGCTTTCAAACTAGGATACTAACAATGTTTCAGCCTGTGGGTATGGTCAAGCTTGACAAAAACCAGTTGGCTGAAATGTTACTGATGTCGTAGTGTGAAAAGCATTTAATAAAAAGACACTTCAAAAGAGCCCACACTTGCTGGTTTTGGTTTCTTAATAGGCAGAACATACTAAGGTATTCCTTAGTTTTCACACACCAAGATTTGGACTGGTTGCAATATTTGCTAAAAAAGTCCATTCAGCTTCCAATGAGGCAGGCCTCATGCCTAATGATAATCTTTTGGAGTTGGTGATGTGGACTGTTCCTTCGGCGAAACATTTTTTTGTCTTATTTGCTCCAATTTGAATGCCATATACGTCAACTCGTATTCACTGCCAAGTATGGGTTCCTATTACTTCTAATTGCATGAGGATAACGACTCCACCATGCTGCCACAGATCATAGTGATGTTTTTTGTTTCTTCAGCAG
Organism: Leptobrachium leishanense; assembly: GCA_009667805.1. Taxonomy (NCBI): domain Eukaryota; kingdom Metazoa; phylum Chordata; class Amphibia; order Anura; family Megophryidae; genus Leptobrachium; species Leptobrachium leishanense. The sequence continues at coordinate 120,220,827 of CM019067.1, read as the reverse complement.
CAATTTAGTTGCAGGAATTCACATCTCATTACAATTTTGATACGTCGTGATTCGACGCCTATAAAATGAGTTTCACTACACATGATAAATAAAAGTATTTTCCGCACCTCTCCAACATTATGAGATCATCAATATCTGTTCCGTGTCATTGATGTAAACTAGTTTATCTGTTTTATTTTATTATTTCTTTGTCAATTTTATTTTATTTTTTTGTTGCCATTTAAGCAGAGGCATTTAATAATATATATACTTCAAATCCCATTTTCAGACAGAATAAATTGAAAAAAATGCGATAACCTATTACTTGGAAGTAATGAGTCAGAATGATTCATTGCAGGTTCATTGATATTTATGTATAAACCAATCACTAGAAAGAGCATGAAAGTCTGCTGGCAAAGAAGATGATCCTTAGCTGTAACTGGTATTAATTCTGAGGAGAGAAAATTGCATTAAAGAGAAACGAAAGAAAGCAAGTTATACAGATATGAAGCAGAAACGTATTATCTTCTCGTCGCGTTACAGTCTGAAAAAGAAATATCCAATTAAGGCTTTTTTACTTAATAAAAAGTGCCCAGTTGTTACAGAGATAGATACACAGACAGAGAGATGATACACGGGAAGATTACACATAACAAGGAGATGCACATTACGACAAATAATGGGATTGCTGGTTCACAAAGACTGTAATTAATCTCCCCAATAAATGGCTGCATGTTTTGCGTTGATACAATTTAAAGGGATGCTTTTGCATGATACTTTAATAAGCACACTGTTAAATAAACAGACACAGACACATCTGGAATTTGTGTAATCACTTTGCAACCTAAGGCTGTTTCAACAAACTATGACACACTTGCAATTTATTTACCCACGCCACTATATCCACTTGTGAATGCAATGTTCCAGCGTCGTATGTTGGGATGATGAGTGTAGCGACTAGTGCTGTTCTTGCAGCTCTTAATAAATGAGGGCAGACACTCCTACCCTCACAATTCAAGAAACCCCGTTATACTGAATAATGCTCTCTGGGTTTTCTCCATCCCTGGAAAAGGTATAGAGCCACTTAAAATTAATTGTGAAGAGTATCCACGAAGCAAAGCAAAATCAACAAATAAACAAATAATAAATAAAAGCTTTCCATTCACTAGTCAGATTAACCCCTTCATCACCAAGCAGTTTTTTTTTAAATAAAAAATATTATCATTGTATCTATTTGAAACAGAGGATGCGCGCGCACAAAGATATAACTGTGCAGTTCTACCTTCACTAACTATACCACACAACCAAAGCTACAATTACACAAAGCTGCACCTCCACTTTCAATGTGTAGAGCAACCAAATTACAACCACACAGATGTGCAACTTTATCGACACCGTATAAAATCAGCAAAAATGTATTCATACAGCTCTGCAATTCTGTCACATAAAAATTAACAAAAGCTGCAATCACACTGTTGCACAGTTTTAGCTTCAATGTTCCTGATGGAGAGCAAAAATTCTTCAACCTGCCCTGTGACATAGAACCCTGCAACGTTTACTTTAAAATTGTCTGACATTTTAACATATTCTACCTACCTGGCTAAGATTCTATTAAGAAATACATGATTGAACTTGCCTTTCTGTGTTAACTGTACAACGACTGCAAATCTCTGTCCCAAACAACAATTTTATCCTGAGACATGCCTCTACATCCTCCACCACACGCCATATGTTTATTTACAGATCTGAATCAATAAAAATACTTACACTTTTCTATGAAAAAAGCATGGAAACTCACAAGGCTAAAACTTAATCTGCAATGGCAATACTCTAGATTTTTCACCTTAACCTATAATCCACACTTCCCACACAGTGTAGTTGTCAAACCTTCCTGCTATAGGAAAACTGCTCACTCAAAAACATAGGAGATTGAATGGATGTACATCACAAAACACACCTAATGCTCACTTAACCCCTTCACTACTGATATTGACATATCTCGGGCTTCAAAGTCACCATCTGGTGCCCGGATACCGAGATAGCTCGATATGCCCGAAAGCAAATGAAATCCGTTTGCTGCTAATGAATTTTGTTAGCTTTTGGGCTGCAGAAGGTGCCCCCAAAGTTTTAGCCCTGTGGGCATAATGCCCAAAGAGCTAACACTGTAAAATCGGCAGCTGAAAGCTCTGAAATATCGGACTTTCAGTAGCTGTCAGCAGCGATGCAGGAAAAATGGAAGAAAATAGACCTGCTGTTAAAACCTCTGTAACTCAATTTGGCAGTAAATGGCACCATCTGTTGGGAAAATAGGTTATTACAGTAAAAGATATGTATTACTGTTCAATTTATTCAAAATATTTTTTCAAAAAAACACTGGTTTCTGACAATGTTTTTTTTTTAAATCGCTTGGTAGTGAAGGGGTTAATTACAAGATAAATTCCCTTCACTCCAGATTACAAAATTCCAAATGTACACCTCGCTTAGTGGAAACTATTAGAATCATTCCATTAAGCTGTCTTGGAGTTACACTTGACTCTGCTCTTTCCTTCATCCCCCACATCAAGTCTCTTTCCTCCTCCTGCCGATATCAACTGCGTAATATTTACAGAATTCGGCCATTTCTTACCGCTGTCGCCACAAAACAACTCATACACGCCCTGGTAATCTCCCGACTCGACTATTGCAATAATCTCTTATCTGGCCTCCCTCTGTCCCACCTCTCCCCCCTACAATCCATCCTGAACGCCTCCGCCAGGCTAATTCACCTCACCCGCCGCTCTGTCTCTGCCGCTCCCCTCTGCGAGTCCTTCACTGGCTCCCCATCCACTGCAGAATTAAGTTCAAAATCCTTATCCTTACCTACAAAACCTCACTAACTCAGCTCCCCACTACCTGTCCTCACTAAACTCACCAAATACACCCCAGCCCGCTCCTAAGGTCAAACAGTGACCTGCGCCTAGCTTCTCCCCGCATCACCTCTTCCCATGATAGACTGCAGGATTTCTCACGCGCAGCCCCCACTCTGGAACGCTCTCCCTCGTACTGTCAGACTTTCCCCTAACTTCTCTTCCTTCAAAACGCTCCTGAAAACATTCCTATTTAGGGAAGCCTACCACCAACTCACTGACGCAACCATCATCACTCTCACCTTACAGTCCTCTCCTCCTGTTTCCAACCCCAACCCTCCCAGATTGTGAGTTCCTACGGGAATAGGGCCCTCATCTCCTCCTGTACTGTTTGTCAAATGTTGTTCAATGTATTGTAACCCTGTCTATACTGTGCTTATTGTACAGCGCTGCGGAATATGCTGGCGCTTTATAAATAAAGAATAATAATAATAATAATAATTAACACAATTCTCATAAACTCTACCAGTATACATAACTGCATCTGTCAACTGTACAACCAAATCAAACAAATAATCAATTATTTTTTACCAACCATTCATAGCTACAAATGGACAACATCCATACATACCCTTTCCTTTGAGGGCATTCTGTTGCCTACAAACAAACTTCTCAAATGCCTTTTGGTAACCAAAGTACCAGGTGATGTATTGCTGGATATCATTATATTCTTACTTAGTAGTGGACTCCTAACACCATTTTAAGATGAAAGAGTGGTCATCCGACCTTAAGTATGGAGAGGAGGGAGACAACTTGCGCCACTACTTTTGAACCTGTACAAGGGGAAAGGAATTCATCACCCTCTCTATTTGAAGTGGCCAAGATAATGTCCTTTTTCTAAGGATTTTAGTGGATGTTTTGAGTAATTTTATTGTTACACTCACAGATATTTGTACGCGTGCATAAGTCCTTAACCTCCCTGGCGGTCTATTTATTGTGAAATTTCTAGTCTGAAAGCGGTCAATTTTTTTGCCCCCCCAGCGGCATCCCGAGTGTGGCTCAGGGTTAAATTCCTATGTTGGAAGCGGTAACCCCAAGCAACACTCGGGATGCCGCTGGATACATCACCTCTCCCTGCGCTCCCTCGATGTCCCCAGCTGCCTCCTCCAGTGATCGCGACCTCATTACTTCCTAGTTTCCTCCTCTCGAGAAGGAATCCAGGAAGTAAAACGTTGCGATCGCCGGAGGAGACTGCAGAGATCATTGCGGGAGCGCACGGAGAGGTAATGTATCCAGCCGGTGTGTGTCTCGGGGTTACCGCTCTCAGCGGTGAAATTTAACCCCGAGACACACTTGGGAACACCGCCAGGGAGGTTAAGTGAATTTATGGGTGGGTCTCTCACTGTTCCAGCTTGGTCCCCGCCCATGGGATACCACTGTCAACCCCCACCCATTAGTGGTCAGTGGGGGGGCTGTTAACAGAAATGGGGATATGCCTTTGTCCCCTTCCTCTCCCTCTCCCATGGACATCTGGTTTCCTGGGGTAGCGGACATGTCCAGTCCACCCCATATCACTCAACCATGTGTGGATGACCTGTTCCCCCACCTATCCATGCATGACCTCTACCAGTAAACTCACAACCTTTTGTCTTTCCCAACCATACTTTTTGCTTTTACATCCGGTACAGAAATACTTATATAATCACTGTTAATCCCACCATTAAAAGGTTTAAATGAATGAAAACTGGATGGAACAAATGAATAGACTTATTTGATAACTGAGCTACTGTCACATCCTCTGGTTTGGCCAGCTGTTTACCACTGGATAACATTGAAGCCCAAAACTAAGCACATTTATTGTGTATATTTTAACAAATGATAGCCTCGGGAGAATCCTTTAAACATTGCTGTGAATTATACCCGACCTTTGTAAGGATTGCCAGCATGTAATACAATATGATCACACCACTGACCTGCTGACTGATAGCATGTCACCAATGGAAGTGTGTACGCCTTCTCTGTAGCTATTTAAAAACACATCAAGCCATTCTCAAAACCTTGACTGTACAATACACAGTTGCACAACATAATATTTCCATTCTGTTTTGATTTGGAAATCTCTGAATCCAAATATTTAGAATTCGGAAATTTCCTAATTGAACCAATCTAAAATTATTGGACCAATCACATATCGGATCAGTTAAAAAAATTCAAAAAGATTAGCAGCACACATATTTTTTCCCTTATACCTCCTATACCACCCTCTGTGCTCTCTTCTATACCCATACCTTCTGCACCCATACTACTTCTATACCCATACTTATGCGCCCATACTACTTCTACTAGTTCGTTAGTGTTAGGATTACTTTAAGGGTTAGGGTTAGAGTTAGCATTTCCGCTCATTTTATGATTATGGCTAGGGTTACCAATAGGATTAGGGTTACTATTTCTGCTTGTTTTATGATTAGGGTTAGGGTTAGTTTTAGTGTTAGAGTTACTAGCTCTGCTTGTTTTACATTTCAGGTTATGATTCCTTTTAGTTTAAGGGCTAGGGTATTCTTGCTTGTTTTATGATTAGGACTTTTGCATTTCACAACGACTGCAATTTTTTCAGTAATCCGAATCAATCCAAACTGATCTCATTTTATTTACCAATATTACATTCATTTCAAACTGAGTCACACACGACTGCTAACACTCACACTATTTATAAATTGATAATATAACATAAACAGGTAACTTAACATTCCATTTTGGAGTCAATTAACAGAAATCTGAAAGTGCATTTACGTTTGCTTACATTATTACTGATAACGAGAAAATAAATACACATTTCCATGATTATAGTTTTCGTGAATCAAAAACCTATTCGTGTTGTAGGAAAAAAATCATAGACCATCATGAAGTGAGATAAATGTTCAAGTCGTGCAAACATCACATTATTACCTTAAAACAGAACGTTCATTATAATTCATAATAATGAAAAGAACCAAGGAAAAAATGTGCATAAAAATGGAAGAAGGATAATATTTATGGTTTTGAAACTTCTTTGAAATATTAGGTTTGAGCGTGTTAGAATGAGCAAAGCGATCGGGGAGTTTCAGAACATATTGGCAAAATGCAAATAATGAATCACTTGATCACACTGTGCTGCATTTTCATGCTGTTACTCCATTACAATTTATCGCCATGCTGATGGTGTGCAGAGCCAAGGCTTACTGCGACAGTAATGGCTGCCATTAAGAAATTATATGCAGCCATGTATTTTTTTTTCTTATCAAATCAGTGTTTACTTCCATATAATCAGCTTTTCATATAACTATCAACAGCTCCTGCTTTTAATATAATTTTTTTTGCTTTGAGTCGTTTTAGAGTAAAAAACATATGTCATAGGATTAAAATAATGAATCAAATTTTAATCCACCCACTCAAGGTTGCCAACTATGGGGGTTATTCAGAGAGCACCCAAATGCCGCAGTCATTTGGATGCTCCCCCGTTCCCTGCACTTTGGGGAATCAAATTTCCCTACCCTGCGGTGAATTCAGCATTCACCGCAGGGTCCCATGAGTGCATGGAACGGACCCGAAAATCCACGGCAAAATCGCTGAAAACCTGCCGAACTACCGCCGAAAACCCATCCGATACGATCCAAAGTAATGGATCACTCGAACCGCAACAAAAAAACATGCCGAACACATCTGGAAAAAGCCGCCGAACTGCCGAACACAGTGCAGACCAGCCGCCGGAAAAGCCAACAAACTGACGAATGGGGTAAAAAAATATATAAAAAACGATTGAAAATATCAAAATTGAAACGCTGTTTACAAAAAACTACTCAACTACAATGCCTGGAATTTACATATAAGGTCCTAAGAATGATAATAAAAGGTCTGTTACAGAAAAAAGAGAATCCGCTATTTTAAAAAATGGGAGAAAAATGTTGCTGAAAAAATCCCAAAACATAGGGGGTTAGGTTTTGCTGAGGGGGTATTTATTGAGGGGGTGGCTATGGGAGATTACAAATTGGGCAGCGGAGACACTAACTGGAAACTTGTTTAGAAGGGGGCGGTTTCCACTTGTCGGCGGGAGGAGTTTTTCTAACTGTCGAGAGGGAGGGCTGAGTGATCAGCTGTGATTGGTGTGTGCGCAGGCGACTACAGCGATGGACGTGGTACAAATGCATTTATATATAGAGATTACTATACTTTATTTATATAGCATTAGGTTAGTACATAGTGTTGTAAAGAACAAGTGGACAAAGGGGTGACACCACCCTTTCTGAGACTGCTGGCGATGGCAAGCGTTCTCAGCCAGTTGATGGAATGGATCTTTTGAAAGCACGCAGCTCCGATCCATCGTTCTGTGCAGGCACTGCAAAATTTGCATATGTAAAGTGTGCTAGCCAATAGCAGAGCACAATTTGTGGTTCCTATGTATGAGCAAAATTGCACAGAAAAGCTTCATGGACTTGAGGGGAAGGAGATATTCTGAAGTATTAACATTGAAAGAGATGTAAGGGGCTGCGTTAGTAGCATGTTCTACACCTTGCAAAGGTCTAGAAAAAAATTAATTGAAAATACTGGTAGCTGCTTGGCATTCACCAGCCATCCATAGATTTTCATTTAAATTAATTAAATAACTAATCCTTTAAGTTTCAGATAAAATTAATTAACGCGCAGATATAAATATCTTTGTGATGATTTATAGAAAAAAAATACATTTTCTAAACATATTCTACTTTATTTAATTGCTATATAAAGTAATATTTTCCATACTTTAAAGAATGAAAGCATTTTCTCTATCAATTAAATGTGTTTGCTGTTTTGCCTTTTGGTCCTAGGTGATTAATCTGGATCCAGCAAGGTAGCAAACCCCATGTCGTCTTCTATTATAAAATCAATATACATCAATTGAGAGTTATTTAGTCATTATTCATATTAACATACGGAGATCAGTGCTATTAATCTTTTAAGCTCTTTATCAATCGGTTTACTGGTTTTAGCGACCTTTTTGAGTTGCTTGTTTCCCATAAACTTTATATTAACAAGTATTAACCAAATTTACAAACCTAAAAGTATTGATTAAAATTAAATAGATAAATATGTATAGCCCTATTTAATTATCTTAGAGATATATGTGTATATACTTTATATAAAATTGATGCACCAGCAGCACTTAAACTTTACTTATGACAACTGTTACAATTGTAACTTTATAATCTGTATCTTACACTCTTTTGCCTTGTTGAACAGACCATGTTTAGTACATATTATTAAAATTACTTGAACACATACTTGAATTTAATTTAATTTTATACCTGTAGAAGCTTTAATATCTATAATGTTTTTTTCTTATTTTTGATAATATTAAAGGGTTAACACATTTCGATTTAATTCCCTTGTTCACGAAAACATGGGGACACTAACGGGGAAAATCTGTGCCTGCAGGGTTCCACAAAGCACCCCCATGTTTGTGCAATATTCCGGGGCATGTGCTACCTCTGAGTCTTCCCCCGGAATGAAATGCTAACTATTGGGATACTTGCGATAGCGCTTCAGTGCCGCTGTGAGTGTCACTTGCTGGAGTCTATAGGACTCCATGGACGGTTGTGCTTCCGGGCCACGACGAGCTCTTGCAAGAACGCTCCTTGCCATGGAGGGAGACTGGGAACTGTTTGTCCCCAGACTCACTCTTCTCCCGGCGACAATAAGCGGCGGATCGGGCCACTGTTCTCACTGTGGGATGAGAGGTGAGTATCGGATTTATTGGATGGGTGTTTAGGGGGTGCTACATGATTCTTCAAGTGCAGAATCAGGTAGCACCAGCTTTCAGAAGGTGCTAACTTTTGGCTCTCGGTATCCCTGAGATAATTAGCTCTAGCACTTTGTACTACCTTAATTATCGAACAGTTAATAGACGTTTCCACTCCCCATGTTAGGTATAGGATGCCCAAAGTACAGTACGCTCGCTGACGCTAACGCAAAAAACGAAGCACAAACGGATTACTAACGGGGGTAGCATCAGGAATGTAATATGGGCAGCATGCGTTAAACACTCTTATCCTGGAGCAAATGCTTACATATCGAGGCGCAAATGGTAGCGCCAACTATGGAATAGTGCCCTTAGCCTTTTCAGGTAGATTGTCTTATATTACATTACACCAGTACACCTTTACTGTACTTTGTATAGGAAGCATTAATAAGTAGGCAGCAGGAGAATAAAGAGCAATTCCTAAGTTACTCATTATTCTCAATTGCAGCTGATAATGAAAAACAATTACTAATCTTTCTAATCATCAGTGATTTTCTCATAGATACCGTTTTTTATGGGATGTCTTTTTTTATATTTTGGCTCCATCATGTTTTTGTACATATCTGCAGTATAGTTATCTTCATCGAGACCACTTCTTAGTCAAATCGTCAGCATTTCTGTTATAAGTATGCCTAAGGAAAAATAGTGGAAATTATGAGTGCATGGGTGACTATAATTAAATCATGTCCCGTAAAAAAAAGTGCAAAAACAATGGGAAAAGCGAGTATTGAATAATGATGCATGAAAACCTGGAAGATAAAAATGAGTAAACAAACAATCAAAATATGTGAAGAAGAGAGAAAACATGTAAAAAAAAAAAACAAGGGTAAAAACTAAAATAAAAGATAATAAAAGTTAAGAAAACAAAGGAAAAACTAAAAAGCAGTGTTACCCAACTTGATAATACTGAAAAAAAAACCAATGGACAAACATAATTAATATGATATATAGAAGGAATTGAATAGATAATAAAGAAACCAATAAGACCACCATATGCAATAGTTATAATTATGGAAAAAATGTACTTAAGGTCTACTGTTTAACCTTTCATGGGTGCCCGGCGGCACGAGCGCTTTAATGCCGGCCAGGGTATACTAGTATGCCTCGCTAACCAGCTGCTGCGGTGGGCCCACCTGCCCATGCAGAGGACACTACTCGTTTGTCATTGGCAGTTGGGGGACGGCCTGAACCTAGGGCACCCCACAGTAGCAAATAGCCCGTGCCAGCTACTGCGCGAGTCCAGAGGAGGAGACCCATTGAAGTCAGCGGGTAGTACTATGCCACCCCAAGGCTTCAAGGCCCACCCGCCGCAGGGACAGCATAGTACGCCCTGCGACGTTAAGGGTTAAGAAAGGAGTATAAGATTTTTTGAAGTTTCAGTCACATGATTTGAGAAGCAGTATTGTGCACCCGTAAACAATGGTCATGGAGCTAAAATATTCTCGTTCATAGTTGTTTGCAGTTGTATTCATAAGCATCCGGCTCTCTACCTTTTCAGCTACATAAAAAAGTTACCCATTTAAAAAATAAATGCAAACACAAACCCCACCCAACTCAGCGGGGAAAAGAAGGAGAACAACAAGTATTAGACAAATGAGTACCGGGAGTGCCTCACCTGAAACTTGCAGGGCTTAACCCTTGAGAGTAATGAAAAACCTATGGATCATAGATCCAAAAAATACAAGTGAGGAAAGATGCAGAAAAAATATATAAAAATAAGGAATATATTTTATTAACATGGAGACATAATATAACATACGAAAAAAGAAACTGCAACAAAATGTGTGTGTATACAATGCACAAGGCCTGAGCACAAAGACAAGAATTAAAAACTACATCAATCTGGAAACAAACAGTAGGTTAACACCCTGCTAAATAATTGACATAATTATGAAAGTCAGGGAAAATTCTAAAGAATGATGTATACCTGTCTGAAGACTAACAAGACAAATCAAAGAGGGAAAAATATTTCAAACTCAATGCAGAAAAGTTAAAGAGCCACATATTCGGTATACTGCATGATCATAAATACATATAAGTAAGTTACACTTTGCACGAGCCGGTTGTCTAGAATAGCACAACAAGGCAAGTGCAGTAACTGATGGTGAGAGGTATCAATGCTGGTCAAAAGCAGCCTGCAGCAGTGGCTCAATGAGACAGTCAGCCCAGACAGGCTAAAAACAGAAATACAAATAGGACCCCTTAGTATAGATATAAAGCGCCCAAATGGGACAGATCCCTGGCAGGCAGATGCACCAAAATTAGCATAATACCCACATCACGTCCCTGATGTGAAACGCGTGTTGGACGTGTTACTTGCAAATCTGGTCCCCCCATACTTGATTCCCGAGCTTGACCTTACTGATGTGGGTATTATGCTAATTTTGGTCCCGTCTGCCTGCCGGGGATCTGTCCCATTTGGGCGCTCTATATCTATACTAAGGGGACCTATTTGTATTTCTGTGATCTATGATCCATATTTAAAAAAGACTTTTAACAGTTTTAAACAGGAGAGCTGGAAATTAACAGATGGGCATAATGATTCTTCGGTTTTGTTTTTCCCTGATCCTTAATTAATTAATATACATTTTACATGATTTACGGGACTGCAGAATATTTTTCCACATTAATATTAAACACACATAACAAGGCCTTCTTTGCAAGTCTAATAAGCGAGAAAAATAAAAATGTCCTGATGTGTCCTGAAAGGTAAGGACAGAGAGCGCACTGCGACAAACCTTTATGTTATATTTTAGTTAAGCTTAGTTTAGTCGTATATTGACAAATAGTTGATTTTTAATTTTAGCACAATGCCCTAGTTAAGAGGACAAACACTCATTACATAAAAAATATTTTTTCATAGCAAAAATTAGCTGGGGTTTATAATATAAGTTTTATAAATATCCTGCCTGCTTTAAAACTGAACAAAGGCCTAACAAGAATATGGTATAATGGCGCTAGTTTCACTTGAACATATACATTTATTTTTTTGTATGCCGGATATATCTGAGAACACCCTATTCTTTTAAATAGTCATTGCTCCTTTGACCTGCAAGGCACTGACTGCCCTTTCTGACTTTGATTCTTCCCTCACTAATCGCTCATATAGTGTCTCTCCTCTGGTGTCTCATCTCTTTCTCTACCCTTGTCAGTCAGGATTCCCCAAGGCTTGGCATTTACTGTTCTCGATCTGCACATCCACGCTTGGAAACTCATTAGTTCTTGGGCTGAATCCAAAATAATAGTTCTCTCCAACATTATCTCCCTCTATTCTAAGTCACGAACTACAATGTCTTTCCAATATTTCTTGCTAAATGACATCATTATGGAGACCCAGTGGTGCCATGTTAAAAAAAAGTAACAAGACAAGGGATGTGCATGGCTGAAAAATTCATTTTGTTTAGTTTCGTTTCGTTACGTTTTAAAATCATTTCATTTTCGGAATTTCGTAACTAATTTAGTTTCGTATTTCATTTCGAATCGATTTGAAATTTCCCACACTTGTTACTTACCCCATGTGAGTTTACAGGAGCATCACATGCTTGAAACAATCTTATTTATCCACAATTTTGAAAGGGTGCCAAGAATTTTGTCCAGCCCATTTTTGGAGTTTTGTGTGACATTATGTCCAATTTGCTTTTTTTCCTCCCTTTTTTTGTTTTGTTCCAATACACACAAAGGGAATAAACATGTGTATAGCAAAACATGTGTTACTGCAATACTGCAACTGTGAGAAATACTTGATTTTCTGGAAAAATGTCTGGGGTGCCAACAATTTCGGCCATGACTGTATATACATATGTGTGTGGATTTTAGCAAAAATATAACATAAATTCTACATTTATTGTGACTTAACATTGAAAGATATGATTGAGCACCTGAATAAAGGCTTTTAAAGGTTTTTTTTTAAAGAGTGACGAATATGCCACCGACTTGCACCAATCAGTGAATTTTACTGTACGGTGAAATTTCGTGGCAATTTGGCTATTCAGAAATATTGGCAAATTGCCAGCAAAATTCAGTGCAATTCGGCGACAGTGAAATTCCCCAAAGAGAAGTGATGGTTAATCTATTCGGAGAACGCTGCACAGCCCTAAAAAGTTGGCAAAAAGGCCAGGTTTTCAGTGGTTTCGTTCGACAAACCAGCAAATCCCATAGGTTTCAATGAAAAACAAATCAGTTTTTATCGATTTTTTTTTTCTGTTGTTCATCCATTTGTTCTTTTCGTTTGCAGCAAAAAGTATTTTTATTAATTTACTTTATATTTTTGAATTTTTTTAGGCATTTTTCTGGATTTTTTGGCGACATTTTTGATTCCGTTTTTTTAAATGGATTTTTTTTATTCTGTACCAGACCTTTTTATTATTATTCATAAAACCGTATATATTATTTCCATGCATCACATGCATTTTGTTTTATTAAATGCCTTTTAAATATTGCTGGGTTTTTTTTCTGTTTTTTTTTACCCCTGTTCGGCGGCTGATTGGCTTTTTACAGCGGCATTCGGCAGCTGATCGTAGGCTCACGCAGGAGCTTTCATCAGGGATAAAAACCTTATTGCATCAACCCTTTATATACTGTATATAATAAAGTAACTTACCAACCGTGTGTGTCAAACCGTCTGTACGTCCCGTCAAACCGGAACCGGAAAGTACGTATGGACGCCGACACTACGCGTCCTGTATGGCATGGTAACTGTAACCAAGTAAACAGTTTACCCTGTAACCATGGCGTAACCATGGCGTAATAAACACATTTTGAAGGGGGATCAGGCAGAAACAGGGTGTGGAGAAGGGGGAACAAGGATAGCCACAACAATACATAGCCTTAAAGCATCCAAACCAAATGACAACAATTATTTTGAGAATCAGAGGATGACCAAGCTAAGTGCGTAAAAGTGCAAATGCATGATGTCTGATGTGATGATCAGGGCCGCAGGGAGGGCGAGGCGAGTGAGGCACTCGCCTCGGGCACAGGCTGCAATGGGGCGCAGGGGCAGACTGACCCGCTGGTTGGCAGGGGCCTGGATTTGGCAGGGAGAGTGGGCCCCGCCAGTTTCCCAGCCTCAGCTCCGGTAACCAGGAGGATTATCTGCAACTGCCCAGCCATGGATGGCCCAGCGGTGCACTCTGAAACCACGGTGCCACAACGTGCCTGCCTCAGTCCCACGTGCTACTGTCGAGCAGGACACGCTGCATTGGCGCCGCCCCTCACGTGATGCACGCAGACACAGCAGCAGACGAGGTCGGACAAACAAGTGTGCAGTGAGGTCCTGTGGAGCCAGCCAGCCTGACCTGCAAATGACCACGTCCAGTCGATAGTGCAGCATGCCGGTGAGAGAGTCAGGGGTGTTTAACAAGCTGCCTGCCATCAATTTCGGGGGGGTTTAACAAGCTGCCTGCCATCAATTTCGGGGGGAGGGGGTGTTTAACAAGCTGCCTGCCATCAATTTTGGGGGGGGGGGTGTTTAACAAGCTGCCTGCCATCAATTTCGGGGGGGGGGGGGGTTTAACAAGCTGATTGCCATCAATTTCGGGGGGGGGGGTTTAACAAGCTGATTGCCATCAATTTTGGGGGGGGGTGTTTAACAAGCTGCCTGCCATCAATTTCAGGGAGGGGAGTGTTTAACAAGTTGCCTGCCATCAATTTCGGGGAGGGGGTGTTTAACAAGCTGCCATCAATTTCGGGGGGAGGGGGTGTTTAACAAGCTGCCTGCCATCAATTTTGCGGGGAGGGGGTGTTTAACAAGCTGCCTGCCATCAATTTCGGGGGTGGGTGTTTAACAAGCTCCCTGCCTTCAATTTGGGGGGGGTGTTTAACAAGTTGCCTGCCATCAATTTCAGGGAGGGGGTGTTTAACAAGTTGTTTGCCATCAATTTCGGGGAGGGGGTGTTTAACAAGCTGCCTGCCATCAATTTCGGGGAGGGGGTGTTTAACAAGCTGCCTGCCATCAATTTCGGGGGGAGGGGGTGTTTAACAAACTGTCTGCCATCAATTTCGGGGGAAGGGGTGTTTAACAAGCTGTCTGCCATCAATTTCGGGGAGGGGAGGTGTTTAACAAGCTGCCTGCCATCAATTTCGGGGGGGGGTGTTTAACAAGTTGCCTGCCATCAATTTCGGGGAGGGGGGTGTTTAACCACTTCGCTGCTGAGGACGCGCTCAGCGCGTCCTCAGCAGTCCCGCTGGTATGCGGAGGACGCGCTGAGCGCGTCCTCCCATCGGGGTCAGCGTTCGGCCGGGTTCCGGCCGATCGCTGGCCCCTCCGTGGCGGGCTGACATCCTGGATGTCAGCCCGGCATCCGGACCAGCAGCCGCCAGAATTAGGTGTCATCGCGGGGGCGCGATGACACCTAATTCAGGCGCCCCCCCCCGCATGTGCGGAGGAGGCGCCTGAAAGGGAGGGGGGGAGGTCCTTCGGACCTCTCTCCCTCCCGATCGGCGGCGCACAGGGGGTTAACCCAGGCATCATTTGGAAGGGCACAGCCTGCCCTTCCAAATGATGCCTGGCATTAACCCCTGGGGAGCTGGATCGCGAATCGGTGCTGAAAAGCGCCGGTTCGCGATCCTTTCCCGGAGCTGGCCGACATCTTGGATGTCGGCCAAGCCTCTGGGAACTCCCCCAGAGGACTGGCGTCATCGTGCGTAGCACGATGACGCCAGTCCTAGAGTTAACCCCTAACTGCCACCAACTGTGGAGATAGGGAGTTCCAATGAACTCCCTATCTCCAGATCCGTGGCAGCTAGGGGTTAAATTTTGGTATCGTTGGATCGGCCAGAGCATGGCCGTTCCAACGATACCAAACATGAAAGTGAAAAATTTTGTAAAAAAAAAAAAATTAAAAAAAAAAAAAAAAAAATTAAAAAAAAAAATAAACACTTTTTTTTTATTTTTTGGTTTGTTAATGCAGCAATATTGTTCCCATTTCAATTATAATGTGAACAATGATGCTGCACTAACGATTTTTGTATGCGGTGCGTTTGTTAAAAATAGTGTAATTTTCCCCAAAAAAAAATGTAACGAGACCCCATCTCTAATTTTTTTAACAAGCGCACCCCATACAAAATATAACCGCAATTGCTCGCATGTTAAAATGTGGAAAAAAACACTTTACACATTGTAAATTATTGAAAATACATATTTTATTGCATTTTTTGTTATAATATACAGACATGACATAACGTATACATATAATAATGACATATTATGAATCTACTGAGTCTGACGGAAAGAACGATATATAATATGTCTGGGTCATATACTAAAATAAGCCTTCAAAACACGTTTAAACATGATGCGCAAAACAGGTAAAAATGACCTCAGCATAGGGGCGGGAAAAGCCTCAGCAGCGAAAGGGTTAACAAGCTGCCTGCCATCAATTTCGGGGGGGGGGGGTGTTTAACAAGTTGCCTGCCATCAATTTCGGGGTGGGGGGTGTTTAACAAGCTGCCTGCCATCAATTACGGGGGGGGTTAACACGCTGCCTGTCATCAATTTTGGGGGGTTTAATAAGCTGCCTGTCCTTGTCAATTGCTGGTGGGTTAATAAGTTGCCACTGAAAACTGATAAGATGACAATTTATATTGGGGGTTAATAAACTATTGATGCATTACTGTGAGTTTTATTGCTGTGGAGTTCTGTGATATGCTCATACACACCGCACATTACTGTGAGTTTTATTGCTGTGGAGCTCTGTGATACGCTCATTCACACCGCACATTACTGTGACTTTTATTGCTGTGGAGCTCTGTGATACACTCATACACACTGCACATTACTGTGAGTTTTATTGCTGTGGAGCTCTGTGACGTGCTCATACACACTGCACATTACTGTGAGTTTTATTGCTGTGGAGCTCTGTGATACGCTCATACACACCACACATTACTGTGAGTTTTATTGCTGTGGAGCTCTGTGATACACTCATACGCACCGCACATTACTGTGAGTTTTATTGCTGTGGAGCTCTGTGATACGCTCATACACACACGGTCCTCTAAAACATCTGGGAATAGCTTGGTCTCTGGCCCTGTGGGGCCTCATAACTGAGCTTCGACTAAGGCCTCACCAAATCTGGAGCCGCCTCTGCTGACTAACACAGGGGAGACAAACGTTATTTAGGATTATTAATTTTGTTATTTATTACCTATTTTCCTCTAAATAACCTCTAAAAATATTGTGTGGGGGGGGCACAATTTTCTATTCTTGCCTCGGGTGCAAAAGGAGCTAGCTACGGCTCTGGTGATGATGAAGGTAGCAACCAAACCGGTGTGTTGGACGGGAGTGTACTGGTGTGTATGGTGTACAGCTGTAATGAACGCAGAATGTGTAAAAAGGGTCGAAATGACAATGGAAGTGTTAAGTGAATGATGTGAATAAGTGGTGAGTGATATGATCTGAGGTGGAAGAAATGAGGGATAGTGAAAAACAATGAAGTGTAAACAATTAAATGTTAAATAAACCGTGTAAATGAGACATGCAAAGCAAATCAAAAAATGGTGAATATCCGTGGGAAGATTGGCGTGTATATATATATTTTAAAAAAACAATTTAAAAAATCTTTGATTTTGAACTCCCTTTTCTCACCACTATTTGTGAATCTATTGGAGTCCTGCTGTATCAATTCATCAGCTACACAATGCCCACATCTATATGAGACTATTAGTGAGTTGCTCAACCATGAAGACTTTTTGGCAATGTCAGGTTGCAGAAAGCTCCGACTTTGGCCAAATCCTCATCTATCTTACGTATTGGTCAGTATTTAGTTAAAATCCTCCTGATATTGCTACCCCGTGTATCAAACTTAGCTATCAATTGAATGTCTTTATCCTCAGTATCCCGCTTTCTCTGGAGAAGCATATCTCTATAAGTCCATAATGCCCTTTTGTAAGACTTTAGCTTGCTCAATAAAATCATCCGTTGATGAACAGTTTTGGCGAAACCTATGATACTGTCCAATAGTTATTTCCGTCTCTGTTTTGTCCTAGAGCACTAGATGTGGAACGGTTTTTGGTCTACATATTATTTATAGTCATCAAAAAGGAAATTGTTCTGAAATAAAGCCTACACGTCATATATCATCCAAAATTTCAAATAAATAAAGATAATAAAAAACAATTCCTAGACTTTAAATTTTTATTTACTTAGTATAACATTTAAAATGTGCAGAAGCAATATTTTATATTACTCATAGAATATTAACTGATGTCAAGACTTATGATGTCACATACAGTGTTAGTATTATAAATAATTCAACACCCTACATCTCCATCTCTCTCAGTCTCATGTTTGCAAAATACAATACATCCTCCATGTGTTCTAACACGTAGCACCCTTTATACATGCCCCAAGTGCACTTTACAATGAAAAGAAAATATTTGAGACGTTGCCTTAGTGCATTTTCTTTTAAAGAATCAAACAACATTATCGAATTATCAAGGGAATGATGCACTGCTCACAATGCAAGACACTTTCTCAGACACAAACGATGTTAAATCAGATTGCCTAAGGTTTATGGTACTAGAGAGAATTCATTCCAGAAGGAACATGGCAGGGAAGGAGTTTAATTACAGATAGTCAGTGAATTTTATGCTGCGAGCTAAACGTGAAAAGGGACATTTATAAAAATCAATGAATTGTCTGTGTTTTTTTTAAAATAGTCAAAGTAATGTGATATTATGATATTTCAGCAGCTTTCATAAAATGCTGTTTTTTCTCACAAAGAGCTACAAGGAGCAGCAAGTCATGGAAAATAAAACTCCTGAAGGTCCAAAACATAATAGTATTCCACACACTATGCAAATAACCCACACATTCACACAACCACACATATATTACCTTTAATGTTTATACAAACCTCACATATTCTAACTTTAAATAATGTAAAAGGGATAAATATTATCTTGCCATGGTTAGAAATGCCCTCGATTAATGAATGTACACAAATAAATCTCTTCAAAATTGACACTTTTCTGTGTCACACAGTTGTTTTCTACTCTGTCTGACATATAGACTGTAGGGGTTATTCAGAGAGCACCGAAATGTCAACAACATTTTGGTGCTTTCTCTTTCGCCGCACTTTGACGAGTTAAATTCGACTCACTGAAGTGCGGCAAATTGACCCGCTGAACGCATCTGAAAAACCACTGCAAAAATGCCGATTCTAATCAGAAAACCGCTGCAAAACTGCCAAACGAATTGAAAAACCGTCAATTCGATCCAAAAAAAACATAGAAAAAGCACCGAATGCATCCAATGATCTGCCAAACAAACCACCAAATCAATCCAAAAAATAGCTGACGACCTGCCGACCAGCTGCCGGACAAAGCTGACAAGCCACTGAACAGGGGTAAAACCCCCAAAAAAACCCGCAACTTTCAAAACGCGTTTAAAAGAAATCTAGAAAATGCCTATAAATAATATATATATGGTCCTATGACTAGCAATATAAAAAAAAAATCTGAATTAAAAATTTTGCAGAAAAATGCCTAAAAATAAACAAACAAGGAGACTTTTTACTGCAAATGAAAAGAATAAACGGTTGAATAAATATTTGATGAAACGGGGATTTTGTTTTACATTGAAACCTATGGGATTCGCCTGTTTAAAACTGTCGAATGAAAGTACCAAAAATCAAGGCATTTCATGGGCATTTGACTGCTGTTCAGTGTTCTGTGGATAGGTCAACCATTACTTCTCCATGGGGTTTCCACTGCTGCAGAATTGCATCGTATTTCGCTGGCAATTTGCCAATATTTAGCGAATTGCCAGCTTTTTGAATAGCCAATGGCCACAAAATTGCACCGTAGGGGGAAATTCACTGTTCGGTGCAATATCGTGGCCAATTCTTTGCTGTCGGAATAACCCCTTAAATCTGCAAACACAAGATGGCCAAGGTCTACAAATCATAAATTACAGAAAATGTATCCTGAGTGGAATGTAGTTCCTCTGATATAGCCCCATCCTTCCCTCACAAGCCACTAACCTTTTCTACTTTCCAAATCCGAAAGGGTCTACAATGCATAAAAATTGATATCGCGATTTAGCTGGTGGAAATGGGTGCTCTATGGAAGCTAAGATACCTGTATCACTCAAGGCCCAGGTCTCTGCTGAGGAAATGTGAGTTCAAATGGTGGAAGCTTAGTCTTCTACTTATACCTAAGCTCTAGGGCTCAGTCTTCAAGTAGAACATCTAACCACAGCATTTGCAGGAACGAGACATTGAAGACTGAAGGTTCTGGGTGTAGCTGAGAGTGTGGGAGAAAAATATCTCCTTCCATGTGTTACTAGGTCGGCTGCTATGTTCCTCGAGCTACCTCCTGGTGCTCATCCATTCTTTTTTGCAATTTGTTAAACAAATTGTGGCTTTGACACCACTGTGCACCCAGGGATGTCATCACCACTACCAGAGATGTACCAGTCGATGCAGTCCATGCCAAGCTGTCGTGTGTTGCTGGGAATGCTATGAATGAAATATGAGTACTGGATAAGATATCTCACTCAAACAGGACTTACCTTTTCTGGCCCACACCATGCAAGTTTAAGGTAACCAACATTGTTTTACTCCATAAAGTCAGATATCATCTTATTGTTACAGGTTCAATACTAATAATGAAGGATGGACTTGTCCTCTACATATCTTCTGTCTCAGAGGCCAGGGCAATGCTGCTGGATCTGTGCGTCATTTTATCTGCTGAATTACCAAATACAGAAGAACTTTCTTTATTAGTCAATTTACCACTACGAGATTCGGATTGATTTCTCTAGCTTCCCCGAAACTTTCTTTAAACTTGTTTGCAACATTATTGTTTACCCTCTGATATTTAAAAATGCATGCTATTGGATATTTTGCTGCTGAGCTAGCTCTTTATCATTGTAACCCCCCCCTTAACTTTCCGCTTTGATTATAATTACAAATTGCTAGTTTCTTAAATATCTGACACGTTGTATATTAAAAATACATAAATATTTATAAAAAATATAGAACCATGTTGAATCAAGTTTCAGTGAAATGGAGGTCAATTTTAAGTTTAATCTTAGAGAACACACAACATGGTATGAGAGCCTGCTATTCTCAAGACATCACAGGGCATTATCTTAGCCAGTATGATATGGGAAATGCCATACATTTTGAGGCCAACTATAAAAGAGATTGTAGAATAAAGAGAAGCAAGATACTGGCCACTTTGTGGGAGCCTACATGTAGTTGGAATAATGGCTTTTGTGTAAGTACACACAGCGTTTCAGCTTGCATTTTGAGTCTTTTTCAAGTGTGACAATTAAAAAAGGCTCAGAATGTGAGTAGATTGTTGTGTGTGTTTCATTGTACTTTGCTATCAGAGACTGCACTATAATCCTGTCCTGTATTACTATGTATTTCTCAAACATTACTTTTATTATTGTTGTCATCATTTATATAGCGCCAACAGTTTCCACAGCACTTTACAAATAACCAAAGGGAACGAGATAAACGGACATAGAAACATAGACATCTCGTCTGCCCAATTACATGGATACTTTACCTGGATTTATCTTTTGTTTAGGATAGCCTTATGCCTATCCCATGCCTGCTTAAATTCAATTACTGTTTTGGCCTCTATGACTTCAACTGGAAGGCTGTTCCATGTATCCACCACCCTCTCAGTAAAATAATGCTTCCTGATGTTACTTTTAAATCTTTGCCCCTCTAATCTAAGACTATGTCCTCTTGTTTTGCTACTTTGTTTCCTTTTAAATATACTCCCTTCCTCTACCTTGTGGATTCCCTTTACATATTTAAATGTTTCTATCATATCTCCTCTGTCTCGTCTTTTTTCCAAGCTGTACATGTTAAGATCATTAAGCCTTTCCTGGTAACTTTTCTCCTTCAAGCCGTACACCATTTTAGTAGCCCTTCTCTGAACTCTCTCTAAAATGTATATATCCTTCTGGAGATACGGTCTCCAGTACTGCACACAGTACTCCAAGTGAGGTCTCACCAGTGCTCTGTACAGTGGCATGAACACTTCCCTTTTCCTACTGCTATGTGACATGTGATGGAAACAAGAGGTGTAGAGGGCCCTGCTCATAGGATTTTACAATCTAGAGGGATTGGGGTTGAGGAAGACAAGAGGAATTTTACTAGATAGCAGGATCATGAGTGAGTGGGAATGGTGGGGCCATAGAAGCAGCTTCAATCATGATGTGTGAGTGGATGAGCAGAGGGTTGAGTTGCATCAGTGATGTGGTACACTAATCTGAAGAGATGGGTTTTGAGGGATTTCTTGAAGGCCTGAAGATTAGGGGAGAGTTTGATAGGGCGTATCATATTATATTGCTATATTTGGTCTTCTCTTTACACCAGGACCGTCACATTCCAGCCTCCCACATAGTTCTGAATTACAATACCTATGTTTCTCTGGCTATTTATTGTATTCATAGAATTCTAGAAATTGTAGGTAAACAACATCTGAGTGACCAAATTTTGACACCCTTGTTTTATACCATATGAGTTGGGTAAAGGGTATTGCTAAAAAGTTCCCATTATATTAATTATAGTAATACTTTATTCTTTTTAGTGTATTTTTGGTAAGAATAACTAAGTTGGTACAATCATGATTATAAAAATGTCTTAGTAGTTAATAAAGCATGATGAAATTCTTTAAAGTAAATATTATCAAATATAAAATGTTATCAAATATTTGTTAAACAGAACTTTATATTCTTTTTTAAATGACCTTTTTTATTATTTAGACACCTTTAAAATGCTTTTTTTTATTGGTCTAAACACCTATTAGAGGAAAAGCAGTGTTTATTTTATTTTTTTTCTCTTGTAGTCCAGAGGTCTTTGGTGGCGTTCGGCGGTCTGTACGTCGTCGCTCGACCTGGGTCGTCCATCGTCCATAGCCACATCCAGTGGACAACCCAGATCATACAAAAAAGATGTCTGTAGTCGAATGACCAAGTCGGTTGTCTGACTGGGGACCCAGTGGAGAGCCAGCCTTATACTAAAGAGGTCATTCAGAGAGCACCAAATTGGCCACGGAATTGCACTGAATGGTGAATTTCCTCGTACAGTACAATTTCGTGGCCATTTAGCTATGCAAAAAAATGGCAATTTGCCAAATATTGGTGAATTGCCAGTGAAATACAGTGACCTTTGGCGGTAGTGAAATTCCCATAGAGAAGTAATGGTTAATCTATTCAGTGAAATGCCCTGATTTTCAGTGGTTTCATTCGACAGGCTTAAGGCGAATCCCATTGGTTTCATTGTAAAAGAAATTCCCCGTTTTTCTTAAATATTTAATCTTTTCATTTGAAGGAATAAGTCTCTTTATTTATTTTTTACTTAGGATCTTTTCAGCGAAATTTTTACTTCAGATTTTTTTTTACAATAGCGATTTATTCTTTATTCTGTAACAGACCTTTTTATTGTTATTCATAGTACCTTATATATTATTTCCAGGCATTTTCCTGCACTAGTTTTTTTTTAAAACGCGTTTTAAAAGTTGATGTCTTCTTTTACCCCTGTTCGGCAGCTGGTCGGCTTTTTCTGGTGATTGGTTGGCAGTCTGTTTGGCGGTTCGCCTGCAGTTTGAGGATCGATTTGGCAGTCTGTTCGGGGGGTCGTCTGCATTTTTCGGCGGGTTTGTGGCTGTGTTCCACGGTTTTTCGAATCGATTCAGTGGTTTTGCATCGGTTTTTCAAATCGATTTGGTGGTTTTGCGGTGGTTTATACATTCAATTTTGGGGTCTGAGGATGCGTTTGACAGGTCGATTCGCCGCACTTCGGGGACCCTGTGGTGAATGCTGAATTCACCGCAGGGTTGGCAAATTTAACTCCTCAACGTGCGGCAAACGAGAGACCACTGAAATGTCACCGACCTTCCGGTGCTCTCTGAATAACCCCTTTAAGAAAGGTAGGAGGATACCTTTGCCATATTAAAGGTGCAGGGGTCTCTTCCCTCTCTAATAATTTTCCATAATAAAAGTGTATGTATATAACGCTAAAAAGAAAGCAGATTTTGAGAGGTGAATTCTGAGTGGGCCTTAAAATAGAAACAGATGGGATTCCACCTAGCTGTGAGCACTACAACAGAAGGATATGACTGATTGAGTGTGTGGAGATAAAGCTACCAGATCTAGCACATGCTGTGATGAAAGGCATCCATCTCCAATTTTGTTAGTGTGTATATATATGTACTGTTTGTTTATTCCATCCTTGTCATACGGAGTTAATTAAGTGCTATCTGCAATTCTAAGAAACCTCTTTACCTGCAGAACAAGAATGTTTTGGAATTCTAAGGACTGAATGTTGTTTGGGAAACCGGCTGAATTTTTGGACTTTATTTGATTATCTGGAATAAAGTTTTGTTGATTTGTAGTGCACGTTTTCTTAAAATCGATTTTTTAGATTTCATAATTACATTGTTTATGTAGTAGTTATTTTAATTGTTTATGATAAAAATCATTTTGTCCAACAGTGTAATATAGCATCTGTAAATATTATCCTTCAAGAATTTGTATTGAAATCAGTTTATTTTTTTATGTCTCTTTGCTGTCTAATTATTTCTTTGTATAAATTATCATATCATAAGCAAAGATATAAAAAAAACAAACAAAGGAAATAATAAAACTCACTCAGGGTTATTCAAAGAGATCCGAATTGTTGCTGAAAGGTAACCGAACAGTGAAATTCAGCATACGGTTACCTTTCTTGGCCATTCGGCTATTGAGCAGGCAGTTCGCCAAATGTTGGCGTATTGCCTGCACATATGGTGCCTGTTCGTTGCCTGTTCGAGGGCAGAGAAATCCCCATAGAGAAGCAATGATTCTTATATTCAGAGAACAAAAACCAGCAGTGAAAAGTTGCTGAAATGCCCTGACATTCGGTGGTTTCAATCGACAGGTTTATTCAGGCGAATCCCATAGGCTTCAATGTTAAAAATATTCCCATTTTAATTCAGTATCTAATAAACCGTTGATTATAAAATTCTGCAGTAAAAGTCTATTTATAGATTTATTTAGGATCTTTTAGGCATTTTTTGGGATTTTTTTGCGAAAATATAAATTTTTTGTTTTTTTTTAACCGTTTTTTTTTTCTGTAACAGCCCTTTTTATTATCATTCATTGGATCTTATATGTAAATTTCCGACATTTTTGTTCTGTAGTTTGACTGCAAACAGCGTTTCACTTTTCAACCATTCAAGCGTACTGTTTTTTGTTTTTTCACTCCATTCTTCTGCGGTGTCGGCTTTTTCCGGCGGCTGCTCTGCGCGGTGATCGGCGGCTGCTCGGGTTTTTCCGGCTTCTTCGGCAGGGTTAATCCAGATGTTTTTGCGAGTTTCGTGTGCGTTCGTCGGATTTTGGTGTGAGCATTCGTCGTGTTTGCAGTGGCTTTTTCCTGCACTACAACCAGTGGTGTATTTTGGCCTAGGCCAACAAGGCCTAGGCCTAGGGCGGCACTTTCCAGGGGGCGGCAACCCGCACTGGGGGCCGCACTCCTAAAAAAAAAATATATATTTTTTTTACTTTTACAAATTATTTTGCCAAGAAGGATACATTGAGATTTCACTAATTTTCAAGTATGTTCTGGGTAGGCAAGGCCTAGGCTTTCACTTTCCAGGGGGCAGCAAAAAACCTCACCACTAAATGGGTTACTCACAGAGCACCAAAATGACACCAACATTTTGGTGTTCTGTAGTTCCCTGCACTTCGGTGAATAAAATTTCCCCACCCTGCAGTGAATTCACCATTCACCGCAGGGTCCCCAAAGTGCATGGAGTCGGCCACTGAATGCTGCCACCGCAAACCCATGGCCTGCTGTTTTCAAAAGAACTACTGAACGAAAATGTCTGGAATTTACATATAAGATCCTATGATTGATAATAAAAAGTTCTGTTACAGGAAAAAGAAAACCGCTATTCAAAAAAAGGGGGGGAAATTTTGCTGAAAAATTACAAAAAAAAAATCAATAAAGACTTTTTACTGCAGATTAAAATAATAAATGGTTTATTAGATATTGCATAAAAACGGGAATATTTTTAACATTGAAACCTATGGGATTCGCCTGAATAAACCTGCTGATTGAAACCACCGAACATCAGGGCATTTCACTGCCATTTCTCTGCTGTTTGGTGTTCTCTGAATAGATTAACCATTACTTCTCTATGGGGATTTGCCATGCCTTCAAACAGCACCGTACTTGCTGGCAGTTTGCCAAACTTGTGTGTGAGCATATCACGGAGCAGTGGTGTACTTAGGGAAGTGCTGGAGGGCGGGCCGCCCCAGGTACCAGTGATTATTTGGGTGTCATTAGGGGGTACTAGGAGGTGTCACTGTCACTGTGTGTCAGCTTTGAGCTGTGTTCTCAAACGAGCAGCGGAGCAGGGCGTTTGCATACGGAATAAAATCGAATAGAATAAAAATCCCGCTCTCCTCCCTCCATAGCTCCTCCCCTGCCCCGCAGCAGCTCTAGGAGAGGAGAGGGGGATGTGATTTGTGTGCAGAGAGAGAAGATGACAGTAATGGCACGTAAAGCGCGGGGGGGGGGGTATCAGCAGAATATGAAGCCCTGTCTGCCTACTGCTGTTTAAAGTAGACCTTTCCTTAACCAGCACTGCAGTGATAGAAATTTGTGATTGAGCTGCTTGGCTCCTGGTGAGGCTGCGTGCGTGCAGGTCACGCGGTCCGGCCAGTCAGGTGGTACTGAGTCTCAGTACCACCTGACTGGCTGAACCACGTGACACGCACGCAGCTGCCCGCCCTTTCGTTAACACGGACTCTCACTCTATTGTGGACTGAACACCCACCGGGAAGGGAATCAAAGTCACGGTGCACTCTCTGGCAGTGGCACCCCACTGCTGACAAGATGGCTCCACGCACAGGCACAGCCGCGATCCTAACGTGGCCTGGAGGGACCTCCCGCTGAGTCCGTACACAGTTCCTGCTGACTCTGCACACAGCCCTACCGCGGACGGAGGCCAGTAAATATAGAATAAATAATTGCTGTGTGCTCATATTCACTCGGTTTGCTGGGAGTCTTATTGCAGTGGATTCTGATGCACTCATACACACTGCACATTGCATTGCTGGGAGTTTTATTGCTGTGGATTCTGATACGCTGACACACACCACACATTGCATTGCTGTGAGTTTTATTGCTGTGAATTCTGATACGCTGACACACACACCGCACATTGCATTGCTGTGAGTTTTATTGCTGTGGATTCTGATACACTCATACACACTGCACATTGCATTGCTGGGAGTTTTAATGCTGTGGATTCTTTTATACACACTGCATATTACTGTGAGTTTTATTGCCCTGGAGCTCTGGGATACGCTCATACACACTGCACATTACTGTGAGTTTTATTGCTGTGCAGTTCTGATATGCTCATACACAGTGCCCATTTCTGTGGGTTTTATTGTTCAACCAATTAGAGCGGCTGTGATCCAGTATACTTGACATGCGTGGCTGTTTTTTGTAAAAATGCTTGAATTTAAACATTTCATAATTTTATTTATCTCAATAGATATATTTGAAATGGTATACAAAATATACAAGTAGGCACTTGTATATCCACTTTTAATATAAAGAGAGGAAAAGGCGGAGCTTTAAGAGGAAAAGGTGGAGCTTAAAGAGGAAGGGTGGGGATTAACCAGGAAGAGGTGTGCCCTTGACAGGAAGGGGTGCCTCAAATTTATATTAGGGGGTGCACGAGTTTAGTCAGGCCTAGGGCCTGAAATGGTTTCGCCAATCGCACCGATTGAAGAGAACGAAAAGTCACCAAACGTGCAGTGACTTTTTGATTCTCTTTAAATACCCCTTACTACATTGTTCCCCATCATTATTATTGAGGTACCATGATAACACTGGGCTCCATGTAATGTACAACGAGTTGCTGCCTACAAGCATAGCTGGACTAAAAGCATCCAGTTGTGCTTGTAATTTTGCTTGTTTGTTATGAGGTTAAGAAAACATTGACTAAATCAGGAGTATTAGCCAATATTTCCTAATGTTGGCAAATGTGAATCAGTGATTACAAACAACGTTACTCTAGTTTGTGGCAATTCAGTGTTGGGTTCTCAGTGAATGGATTCCTTGGTGTTTTTATTATGGTGGTTTCAAAGCATCATTTTGATGCTCAGCAACCTTTTTAATCCCTTCACAACCAATATTGAGATACTGTATCTCAGGTTTCAAAGGCACCATCTGGTGCCCCGATATAAAGATAACTCAAAATGCTGATCTGCAGCCCAAAAGCAAATAAATTTTGTTTGCTGCAAATGAATTTTGTTAGCTTTTGGGCTGCAGAAGGTGCTCCCAAAGTTTTAGCCCTGTGGGCATAATGCCCAAAGAGCTAAAATTGGAAAATCAGCAGCTGAAAGCTCTGAAATATCGGGCTTTCAGAAGCTGTCAGCAGACGATGCAGGAGAAATAGAAGAAAATAGATCTTCTGGTAAAACCTCTGTGACTCAATTTGACAGAAGATGGTGCCATCTACTGGCCAAATAGGATATTACATTAATAGGTATTATTGTACAATTTATTAAAAATTATTTTTTGTTAAACACACTGACAATGTTTTTTTGGAAAATCACTTGGTAGTGATGGGTTTAAAAGGGAAGCTAGTACGTTTCCATATGAGAAAAAACTCTTACACAACATGAAAATTATAATTATGAACAATTAGGGAGCAACCAGATGGCAATTTCTTCTACATGTTTCCCAAGGCTCTGGAACAACATGACACATATATGAAAATTAAATGGAAAAACACATTTTCATAGTCTTAGTTGCAATAATAGTAAGAAAATTGGTTAAATGCGATAAAAAAATCTTAAAATAGATATATTAATTTGTTGTGGATTTAGGAATGCCATATATTCATCTTTAATTTCCCAGTTATAAGTCATGTAAAACAGAGCTCCAGGGAATATACATCCTGTTGGTTATGTGTAACTGTTATGACAGATATATATTATAGAGATGTGGAATTTGTTTCATTCCGAATCCAAATTTGGACAAAAATCACCATTTTCGTATTTCGGGAGCATTTTCGAAAATGAAATATCGGCCATCTGAAAAATTCAGATCGATCTGGAATTTCGGTGCGATTCGGATCACCGAACTTAAACGAACCGAAACAAAGCAAAAAACAGTCCGAAATGACCCGAAAAAAAGTGTGGAAATGAACTTTGGTCTGTGTGTTTCTGTGTGAAGAGGAAATTAGTACAGGTAAGTGTCTAGGTGTCAGAGGCCTTTGTAATGGGGGGAGGGGCACTAGTGAAATACTATCTAAAAATGCGGGATTTTGGAGGATAATCAGCCACAAATTAAATAAATGCAGACACAAATATATATGAAATGGGGAGATTCATGCTCTCATTATCCACTTCAAGATCAGTATTGAGCTAACTCGTTCTTCAACCATACCATCTAATTCCCAAGATTAATATAATTCCATCTGGTCCTATTCTGGAGAACTGCAAACAAGTTCAGTTTTTTGCACATACTTTTTCTTTGCAAATGGGCTTCAGAATATGTCATTAAAGTTATTGTACGTCGAATATGTCCATCAACATAATGCAACTCACTGGACTGCCAAGACTCTTTTCGGACTCTAAATGGACTGAAGTTATAATGTGATTATGTGTGTGTGTGTGTGTGGGTGTGTGTGTGTGTGTTTATGTTAATTACAGGGTTAAGAGGTAAATTTAAAAGGTTTTCCATAAAACCACTGGTTCCCACCAGTGGTTTTATGGAAAACCACTTGATAGTAACAATCTTAAGGTTAATATTTGATATGATCCTGTTTGTGGAATTCAGTATTTTTATGCACTAACAAGAAGTTGAAAATATAAATAAAAAGAAATACCACAGATATGGTCATTTTTGCAATTCTAGAATAGGTGAGGCAAAGTTGAAAGTATTATCGTGTTCCCTTATTTATGGACCATTAGTATTGCTTATCCTAGAAATGTCCTATATGTTTCCTTCCGCAGCTCAAAAAATGAAGCAAATGACAGTACTTACCAGCTGAGAGTAGTATTGTGCGAGGATTAATTGAAATAAATTTTCTATCATTTCATTAAATTCCACTTTTTATCAAAGCGAGACACTGCACCAACAGCAAACAATACATTCAAATAATCTGACACCTCCACATGATCACTAGGGATATGAAATTGTGATGGATGGTTGAACCATTTATATTAATCAAATTAAATATTTGTGAAAAGGTTAGAGGAAAAGGTTAGTGCGAATGATTTTTCCTATTTTGCCCTTTTCTGTGTGCTGCAGCATAAGTGATGAGTTCAATTAATGAAATAACTTGAGCAGCATGCAAAGTGACCTTTTAAGTCTTCACATGAAGGCCGTGCATCACTTTATTGATTTTCCCAATTGACAGTTAACTTATGTGTTTGAGGTAATTCTAAGTAACTAAAGGGAATCTGTCAAACATTTCTTTTCATTCTTACATTTAACTGGCACTATGTACAACACAGTGTAATGCAGGAAAAATTAAAGGCACATTTTCTCAATTTTTTCAAAAAGAAAAATTTATTCAAAACCAAATTTCGATGCTTTGCATTTCGGCACATTTTGTCAAACATTAGTTGAATTCACAATTTTTTGAATGATCACTGTATTTTGCCGAAAATTAAGTCACCAAAGCAGACATCGGACTCGGCAAAAAAATGTTGATAATCTCAGAATTGCGCTGAAATTGCCTTGGCAAATTCCACCAAAGTAAAAAAAAAAATGAAAGGAAATCTCCTATTCTATTAATAAAAAGGTTTGTTAAAAAATTATAAAAAGACGTATT
This sequence comes from Leptobrachium leishanense, assembly GCA_009667805.1. Classification (NCBI taxonomy): domain Eukaryota; kingdom Metazoa; phylum Chordata; class Amphibia; order Anura; family Megophryidae; genus Leptobrachium; species Leptobrachium leishanense. The sequence continues at coordinate 120,190,380 of CM019067.1, read as the reverse complement.
TTTAAAAAAAAATTAAATAAATAAAAAAGGATTTAAAAAAATAAGAGTTTTGTAAAAAAACCAAAAATAATAAAAGGGTTATTCGGAAAGAACCGGCAGTTCTGTGAAAGTTTGGTGCTTTCTAGTTCGGCGCACTTCGGTGACTTCATTTCACCAACCGTGCGCAGTGAAGTGCAGTGAAAATGGAGTTGCCGAAGACTACCAAAGACCTCCGAACAACTGAACGCTGTAGACTGCCGAAGACCGCCTTACTTTGCGCTGAACAGCACCGACACTGCCGAACAAACGGCCGAACAGCGGTGAAGCGCAGAAAAAAAAGGAACTCTGCTATTCTTCTAATAGGTGTTTAAATCAATAAAAATGCACTCAAATGTGTCTAAATAATAAAAAAGGTCCTTTAACCCCTTAGTGACCGGGCAGTTTTACACAAATCCGTCCTTTAGTGACCGCTGCTGTTTTTACGTTTCTGCGCTGCTCGTGTTTAGGTCAAAGTTTCCTCTTACTCGTTTATTCAACCCACACATATTATACACCCTTTTTCCCGCCATTAAATGGACTTTCTAGAAATACCATTATTTCCATCATATCCAATAATTTAATATAAAAAAAATATGAAATATGATGAAAAAAATGGTAAAAACACACTTTTTCGTAATTTAATCCCCTAAAGCTATAACCACCAATAAAGACCCCGGCTAAATAGTTTCCAAATTTTATCCCGAGAATATAAATACCCAATTTTTACATGTTTTTACCTTTTAACCCTTTCACTGCTGAGCCAGTTCACCTATGTGCGCTGCGCTCATTCTGACCATTTTGTGCTAATTATTTTTAGATGACAGCCTAGGTCCTATTTAATTAAACTCCCCCCAGACAAAAAAAACTTTAAAAAAAAAAAAAAAATTATTTTATTTAATTTTTTTATTTTTTTATTTATTTATTTTTTTAAATTTTTTTTTAAAACCAAACCTGGTCATGTTTGGTATCATTTGAAAGGCCATAATCAGGCCTTTCAAATGATGGCAAATATGACCATCTAGCTGTCATGGATCGGGAGATAAAGGGATCCTTAGGATCCCCTTATCTCTACATGGCAGCTAGAGGGTTAACTGGCCCACTGACATCCTCACACATATGGTGAGGTTGTCAGTGGGTGGGGGGGGACCTGGAGGCTAGGCTGACATCCAAGATGTCAGCCCCCCTCCAGGTTTGAATCACATTTTGGCGCCAATTGGCGCCGCAACGTGATCCGGCGGCGAAATGGTTAATGCCATACACCGCTGGAAAGGGGAGGCTCTCCCCTCTCCAGCGGTGCAAACGGCATCTCCCTAGCTTCAATGGTTGGGGAGATAGAGGGCTCCGAAGGAGCCCCCCCCTCCCCTCCATTGAAACACATGGGGGCACCTTCTGATGACGTCACCACGCAGTGTGGCGACGTCATCAGCCTCGCCTGCCCATGTAAATCACATGGGCAGGCTTTCTCCCTGTCAGATCGATGTGGGATCCGACGAGGGAGGTGAGTATCGGGCGGGAGGGGGATTTGGCGCCGCTGACGTACCCTGTACGTCATCGGGTCTAAGGGAGACCCGAACACAGGACGTACAGGGTACGTCAGCGGTCGGGAAGGGGTTAATAAAAGAATAAAAATGTCTGTTATAGAATTTGAAAAAGTCTTTTAAAAAAAATTGGGAATCAAACATATTGTGTAAAAAAATATAAAATTACAAAAAAGTGGTCCAAAAATAAATAAATAGAAATTACTTTTGCTGAAAATTAAAAGAATTTATTATTTTTTTTTAATAAAAACGATAATTTTTTTTATATTGAATCCAATGGGATCTGTTTAAACCGGTGAAACTGGTTCACCAAAAATCAGGGCATTTTACTGACACTTTGGTGCAGTTCAATGTATTTTGAATAGATTAAGCATTACTTATCTATGGGACAATTTCACTGCTGCCAAAGCTCCTCAATCTGTGGCAAACGGTACCGTATTTCGCTGTCAAATCACGGGTATTTGGCGAATTGACAGTTTAGTGAATAGACGAACTAAGGGGGGTGTTTGTGAGGGTCCTGAGAACGAGCAACAGCACAATGGCCTGCTCTACGGTGGGTAATAGACGAACTACCACAAATTGCACCGTACGGTGAAATTCACTGTTCGATGCAATTCGGTCGGAAGTTCACCCCTTGCTGAATAACCTTTTAAAAGTTTTTTATTAAAAAGATATTACATTTATTACACTGAAACCTGAGAACTGTTATATTGAAACATCGAAAATCAGGTCATTTCACTGAAATTTCGGTGCAATTCAACAGTCTGAATAGGCAAAGCGATCGTTATCAAAGCGACAATTTCTATAATAGCTTCACAAATGTCCAAAACCATGAAGTTAACCCTTCACTACCAAAAATGGGTAGGCACATTACTGCAATAAAAAAATATTGCAATGCCCAAGGAGTGGGCAAAATACAGATAGAGCTCTGGTACCAATCTAGACCGTACAGGGATAAAGTTGAAGGATAATTGCTGAAAATCCCTGTTCAGTACAAATACAATATGTTTCTGTAATTCTTATATTTTACTGGTATTTTGTAGAAGTTACATTGCTAATAATCTCATTATGATCACTACAAATCCCCACCAGCAGGATATCTGACCATCTTTAATCTCTATCTTTATCACATTTGCTACAGTTGACACACAGGCCATTTCTGTCTGATTACCAATAACAGATGGTAGGCTACACACAAAAAATGATCAAATCCCAATATCTTTACTAGAATGTCATTAAAAACTCTGCACACGTAAGAATGACAACAAATAATAGGATGCTATTAATATTGAGCATATCCTCAGGGTAGCAGAAAAGTAACACAATATGACCCTTTCATTGGCATTGGTGCTCACTATCAATATCTACTATAAATGTCACTGTCACGGACCTGACATGGCGCTTGTGACGTGCATCATTTGGACTTGGGGTGTGTGGGCATGGAGATGGATTTGTAGGGTGCAGGACTCATAATCAATATTATTCCATCTTGTGTGCAGAATGTTGGTATAATCTGTGTTTAATCAAGAATGCTGTTGTCCGTTTATTGTCTGTTACTATCTGATGATCAGATTAGTTTTCCTGCTCTCAGGAAGGTGTAAATATTTGACTAACAGCTCCTCTAACATAATCTTTGTTGTCTGCCTGTTTTAAACTGTTATCTGTTATCCTGATTCCCATTGTCCTGAAAATGTTAAGTAATGTTTGATTTAATTGCCTGCCCCTAATCTAATTATGTTTCACCTTCCAAAAAGCAAATGTTGCCCAATTATCTGTTTCAGTGTAATTAGGTCCCCCAGAGACTTCTAGGGGGGGGGGTGTATGTAAATGACCCATGTGTATACATGTATGTGTGAGTGTCCCTGATTAAACCAGTTAAATTCTAACACTGAAAGACCTCAGATCTACAGCCTCATCTGATTTCTGGAATATGCTAAAGTGCTCCCTATGTGTCCCGGTCCTTGAGCTTTGTCTGAGGAGTGGAGGAAGTCACAGGAGCCTGGCTGGGTAGAACACAGAGGGTCCTGCAAGTCCTGCGAGATCTGTCACAGTTACCTTGGCAGGTATTTTGATGGCCAAAAGAAGAAAAAGAGTCAACATACAGTCATTATGAGTAAAAGTCGCTTCCGTTATCTAAATAGTAATGCATATGCCCTCATGAGAGGTCAAGATTGATAGTAACAAAGGTGCAGATAAAAGAATCAGCTCTAATATTGAGTGTGTCCTCTGGGTAGTTAGTGTGAGACCCAATGCAGCTAATAGCTCAAATAGTGGATTTGAAGCAAGTAAAAATATTAAATATATATATACAACTTACCTTACATAAAGGAACTCAATATACGATTTTCATTTGTGCACACTGTACATTTCTCCTATATTCAATATTTGATATTTCTCAAAATTCCCAGGGATTTAGAAAACCAGAAGAAAAAAACAGTGTTCACATTCAGTCATAAAGAGTTTTACTTCTTCCCCTATTCAAAAGTAAGTTATGCACTGTTCCTCGTGAAAGGCCAAAATTGGCAATAGTAGGAATGCATGGAGAAAAAGGTTATCAGTTTCTACACGCATTTTGCCATAAGATGGTGGTTTCTTCTGGAGCTAGATAAATTGGGGAAGCCAACTCATTCCACAGTCATCCTAAATAGTATTGTTACCAGTATCCACTCAGTTCACTCGGGAGAAGGTCAGCACGGTGCGGTCAATGACAGGAAAAGTGTTCTTTATTATGACATCAGACTCAAGCTGGATTGTATCGCAAAGCTCGAGTGAGGTTTCGGGACAGAGATACAATTCTTATACATTGATTTGTAAAAAGGTACATCCCAGGTGCCCTCCCCTGGGCAAACGTGCCCTCCCTCCAATTTGGACACAAAGACATTAAACAATTTGCCTTTTCTTATACAATTAGGACATTTAGTTGATTTAGAGACTAGCTAGATCCTGTCCCTATCATCCCCCAGAGGGCCCGTTCCTCCCAGGAACTGATAAGACTCCATCTGTGCTCAGGGAATCCTTTGTTCTTGCCTGGGACTTTTATGGCCTTGGCAGGGCTAAATCAGCTCTTTTGCAACTCTGTTTATTCAGGCCGGATTCCTCTTTTAATTGCTATTTGCTACACCAAAAGTCCCTGGAATGTTAGTATCTATGCAAACTCTTCTAAAGTCAGTTAATATTCTCTATGTACAATTACTTGTGCCATGGCTCTGCTCAAGATGGCTGCCGGTATACAAGATGGTGGTTAATTTCTGAGCTATTCCTGTCACAGTATCTGACTGGATTGGCAAGTGATTCGGTTGCAATACGTGTGGGGGTAATGTCTATGTACCTCACACCAATCTGGGACACATTTATAGGGGACCACTGAATCAACCGATCAGTAGAAAGTGGACACGATACACAAAACACAAAACAAAACCGCATGGTTGTAGCCCGGCCAGTATGTGTAATAGTATCGCCCACATTCCTCACTCCAATGGTGTACTATGCCTGTGAACACATCTTTGAGCCAATCACAAATCAATAGGTGTGATACACTAAAAGGAAACCATCCAACAAATCATGGCTCAAACCGGTTAATAAGATATCAACAGATTTGAGCATGCCTACCATTTGTGTAGCTATCCTATGCCAATTTAATTGTTTATGTTATAAATTATGGCTAACAAAAAGGAATCGTAACACCTTTATGATTCTTTTTTGTTAGAAATAATATATAAGCAAAATGTTAAACTGGCAAATGATATTCAAGAAAATTCCTGTTTAGTGAATAAACAACAAAAGTATTTTGCCCTGGCTACATTTGAGCTTATGATAAGTTAATGGCCCTGATCTTTTCTTAAACTGATGGATGTTTTCATCTCCATGTGCTTATGTGCTTTACTATATCTCTAATACAAATGGATTTTTATATAAATAGAGATACCATTTAATGCATTAAGAATAATTCAGCATAGGAAGGCTTATCCAACAGACTCACAAAAATTAGGTCACATTTCCTATTTTTTTACATAATCATATTTGGCTGTTTTAATATATATATATTTTTATGTCACTTGTTTTGTATACTTTCAAGTCACCTGTCCATAACACCTCATTACTAAGAGACTAAATTGAAAGAATGTATTTTATTAGTAAACAATTCTAATTTTATATTATTTTGGTTTTAATTAATTGAGGTTTTGTAAACTGATTGCTGCAGAGCAACATAAACTGTTCCATACAGCTACACAACATGAAAAAATAAAAGAATAGAGAATTGATTGCATCCTGAAAGAAGATGATAAACCCCTTTTGAAGAGTCAAATTCATGTCCTTCTGGGACAAAGCTAGTGTGTGATTTGGAAGAATGCCTGGAGGCCAAATGTGTCAATGTTTCAATCTAATGTATTCTTTTGGGTGCTGTAGATGAGCAAAAGAAAACATGGCATTATTTATGGAGATTAAATATAAACAGGAATCTTTGAGATCTTAAAGATGACAAAATTTATAAAAAAAAAGGCTGAAAAAATTCACCCTTACAAAAGCGAATAATATTCATATTTCAAATAACTTGGATGTGTAAGGTAGCCTTCCACGCCCCTCGATGGTGAAAAAGAGGAGTGGGGAATTTATTGTCTTTGGGGTGCATAGTGAAGAGAGGAAACTCAGCCCTTATTCCTTCTCAGCCTGTAATGGGGAACCACTAAATGATGAAGTTGGTGTTATACATAACTGTCCTTGGGACCAGAGGTGAGAATTAGATTTTTTTTAAACTGTGTCTTTTTATGCATTTAGTAGTTTTGCAAATGCAAAATCACATATCAATAGTCTCATGAATGGAATCAAGCAGTGGTGGCTTGTCCATATGGGCACAAGGGGCAGCGCCCTAACATATTTTTTGGTGTAAAAAAAAAAATGTAAACTATCAGTGTTATTCAGAGAGAGGTGAAAACCAGGATTATGACTGGAGAAGTGAAAATTCTAGGTCAAAATAGCCGATATGGAAAGTGAGATAAACGGGAGAATTTTTCTGGTTTGGCTATTTTGACCTAGAGTTTTCACTTCTCCAGTCATTCTCCTGGTTTTCACCTCTCTCTGAATAACCCTCTATATAATTTTTTCTGATGGTTTTTTATGGCATTTAACGTGTGCCTGATTGATCAAATGTGTTATGTCCTTTTAAGGAGTGTCGTTGTCTCAACAGTTGCCAGGCAGAGTAAAAAGAAAGAAAAGAAAGATTACGTAACCACTTGCCTCTGACTTGAGTCCAGAAATCCTCCAGAAATCAGAGCTCTATGGGAGTTTTTCAAAAAACAAACCACTCTTTGATCAGCTCCCCTGCTGTAGGCTAATTGAGCTCTGTTGGGGCGGTTGAACAAAATGTCAAATTCAAATTCAAATAAGCTTTATTGGCAGGACCAAATACATTTTAGCATTGCCAAAGCATATTGGGAGGTTATATGGGTTGAGGGGGTAGTGGGACATATTGTCACGTTCTATGCTGGCAAACCTGTCTTCCTGCCCTCTGTATTTGTATATTGTGTTTTTTCCATTGTGTTTCTGTTGCTGCCAATTCCTGGGTGGCCTCCCAGGGGTTAATTGGTGTTCTGTGTGCTGCTCACCTGTTGACCCTTGCCTTGATTCCCCTGCCTATATTAGAGCAATGTACCTATAGGACATTGCTGGGTCATTTTTCTTTGCCTGGTCTCCTTGCCACTTGTGTCCTGAGAGCGCCTTGCTGTGTTCCTGATATCCTCCGTTTGTTCATCCTTGTTCAGTTTTTGTCTCTATTATTTCTGTTCCAGTTTATGTCAGTTCCTTCTGTGTATTTAGTTCTGTCTATTGCTGTATTTTGTTTTGCTGTTTATGTTCCATTCAGATTCCCCGGTTACTAATTTTGGCTTGGCTGACTTCCCTTCTGGTTCTGATTCCTGTATCCTATATGACGTACTCTCTCTGGTTATGACCTTTGGCTTTCCTCTTTATGACTACTCTATAGTATTTTCCTTGCCTGTACCGTTTTCAGGTAACCTTGTCATCTGTATACAACAAAAGACTCTGTACGGCTTCAAGGTAATACTTTAGATTAGATCCGGCTATCCTAAAGACCGGTCTTTCAGTGCAGGGAATCTTTGGTATTGCCGTACAGAGGTCTTTAGTTAACCCTGTGTTGCTTTCACCTGCCCTTGCAGTTTACAGTGCATCTCTGCATATAGGGGCTTCTCTCAGGAACCTTGACCTCACCTTCCTGCGAGTTATATTCATAGGGTTATATATTTACAGACCGACCACTTCCAAGGATCGGAGGGCAAGTATAGGGTGGTGCGTGCCTGGTGGTACTGCCACCGTGACACATATATGGGGGAAAATGGGTAAGTCCATAGACATTTTCAGGGGTAAGGGATAATATGAAGGGGGGATGGGGGCAAGTCCGTGTTGGGGATTTATAAGTCCGGGATTACTCATGTTCCTTTCAGTCTGACTTTCTGTGAAGTATTGTGCAGATATTTTCACCGCCGGCTCCTCTTCTCTCCTCTGTAAAACCATAAAAGCTCTGTTGAGGCTGCAATGCTGATTTTATTTTCAAAGAGGTGCCTGCCTTAACCCCATAGTGTCTGAAACGCACCCAAAATTTGCCTTAATGTGCTAAATACAACTAAAAAAAAAATAAGAAAATAGATGTGCGGCAGTAAACAGGATATCTTTATCTCACACACTGAAGTTTTATATACTCAGAATTATTTAATATAAAATGGGTAAGATCAGAGTTCAGTTTTTATTTTTACCAAATAATAAAATCACTTTTCTCTTATATTTTTGATACTTAATAATGTTTTATATATACATCTTGTGGCCAATTTCTGGATTACACTTGTAATCACTGAATTGCCATATCTATAAGGTTTATTCCCTATATAAGGGATTTTCGACATATTTTGGAGGTAGTAGAGCCATATAGACATATTCCTATACGTGAATAAAAACATTCCTTTTTCCATTCTGGCACCCCACCAACTTCAAATGTCACCAGCCGCCACTGGAATCAAGACAAGAATAATCAATGACCATGGAATTGGTTCCCATGGTAATAGGGCCCACAACTCCTCCTGTATATGCTGTTGAGATTTTGACTTACTTTTTGGTGTATTATAGAATTGTATTGTCTTTTCCCACTCTACCTTTTGTACAGCACTGCAGAATGTGTTGGTGTTTGATAAATAATAATAATTCTGCTTCTGCCTGCAAATTAACTCTTTGTATGCAAAGTGGTGGAAGCATTAATGCACAGTAACTGCTATACCAGGAATAGTAGTTGGAGTCAATAATGCTACCAAGTGAGCCTTTAAAAAGGGGTACTGCCACAAAAAAATGAAATGTCCTTATTGTGTATATTTTATGCTGCTGATATCTTACATGTGCTTTGTTTTTTTCTTGTATGTTTAGTTAAGAAAATATTTTACTCTGTCACTGGGTGCATCCATTGGGTGATATTTTGTGTTGTAAAATGCACTCCCCCAGTATATTTACATCACTTGCTCCTCACTCTGTGGCAATGGTCATAGAATGGAGTCTATAGGTCGGTTACTGACTCAAGTGATTGTATTGTGTGGGATGTATTCAAAGGACATTAAGAGGGGGTTAATTAAAATACTTTTAAGCTCCTGTTTTATCTCACTCGACTGCCAGCTCTTATCTGGAGTAGCCTGGAGAACAATAGTCTATCTAAACATTCCTTCCTCCACCTCATTAACTGTTAATTACTGTATGAGTTAAAGCACAGTCACAAAGGAAAAATTACCATTAGACCTTGGTAAATGCTGCATCATGTGAAAAAATGCCCAAAATGGAAACAAGAGATAAAACACCTAATTTTATTTTTTCCTTCTTACATGCAATTACTTCAAACAAAGAAAAAAAACAGCAGCATGTGTTTTAGAAGGTGGCATTGTTTGTAATACACAAATAATCTAGTTACAGCTCATGCAAGTACAACAGCTCCACTCATTAAAGCAAATGGATTGCTTGGTTTAATATCCCCATTCTCCATTTTTCATTTCAAAACAATTATTTGACAAGTCTTTTCAAAGACTTAAAAGAATCTTTATGCAGTTTGTAGTAGATATAATCATTTAGGGTGGAATTGAACACAACTAGTATTGTTGCTGTTGTTTTTTTATTACAAAAGTAGTCATTATTTTCTTAAAATTAAATAAAAAATAGTCTGTAATGTATTTATTGATGTTTTCAAGAGTAAAAGTACCCACTAACGAAATAAATACTTTCTCAGAATAGAAATCTACAAGAGCTATTCTTTGGAAAGCAAGATGTTGAAATGAAAAGTCTTTGATAAAGTTTATTAATAAAAATGTCTTTATTGACCCCTTCACTAGCATAGGCCAATATACTTGATCATCAAAGTGCTTCCAGGAGCCCAAGATCGATTAAGCTCAATGTGGACATATTTTGGGGCATTGCTAAAGAATTTATTTCATTGCCAGAATGTGTGGTGGTGCTGTATTATTATATGTGTAGTTGTACTTTGTGGCCAGATCAGGCAGAGGTCTGTCTCTCAAAAAAGGTTATTGTACCTAAAATGTATATATGAAGGGTACAAACATTTTTGCGTTCATTATAATGGAAATTGGTTTTCTATAAATCCACTGGGTCCGGGAAGTAGTTTTATGGAAAACCACTTGGTAGTGAATGTGTAACTAGCAGCATTTTTTTTTCATACAAGTGAGGCCAGCGGCCTATGAAATCGGGAATATCGGTTTGGTATCACCTCGTATGCATCACATCAGTTGACCAAGCGTTCTGAGGATTTGGGGAGAATCCCATAACATCATCTCTCAATACACCACCAACCACGTCAAATCTACTGGGTGAGTAATGTAGACACCACTGGTCTACTCCTTACCAGAATATCGTTCACGATTATATTCCTCTTACTCTTTGAGGAAAGGAACCACTACATCAAAAGGATTGAGGCAGACTTGCCGGCCCTATAACGACCATTGACACACCCATATGAGAGCTTGTAGCTCATTGATATACATGGCTTCGTGCTATGCAATACTACACTATGAGATTTGTGTTGTTTACGTTTTGTCTTTATGGACTTTTGTTGATAACTATGGCAATATAAACAGCGTTTGGAAAACAATGGTATCTTATGTAAGCATATTTATGTTTGCACTCACTATTTTAGGTGGTGAGAAGAGAGCGCTGTCCTGTTTTTTTTTGTATATCTATTTCTCTGAGTTTAGGCTGCGGTCACCCAAGCGCACTTAGTGCGTTCGTGTGACCGCACTTCCCTGCATCCGTCGCACCTTTGTGACGGATCGATAGGGAGGGCCACACAGCGTAGCACATGCATGAATTGCGCCGCTATCACCGGACGTCAAAAAACCCTCGCAGTCAAAAAGCTACAATGGACGTTGACAGGGTTACAAAGCGCGATCCTCCATAGGAAGATCGCGCTTTGTAGCACTGAGTGCACTAACTGCTCTCAGTGAGGTGGCCACACGGGTGTCAGAGTGGAAGGAACGTCCACACTCACAGACGTTCCTCCCGCTCTGAAAAACGCCCGTGTGACCGCAGCCTAAGGCGTTGGTGAGATCACCTGTGAAGACTAGTTAGCAACCTCATTTCTACTGTTTGTGGTATGGTTGTGCGATATCAATCACTGTATTTGCAAGGGGTTAATGAAGCTCAGTACCGTGTCAAGTCTATAATCCGTTTTGTCAACAGCTGGATACAATAACATTATAAATACTAACTGTATGTATATACGACACTTGCTTTTGTATTGCTATAGCCGGGAACTAAACCTTTTCTAACTGATATGTTTTATAACTTTTCTGACACGCCACTCTTTACCAATGCTTTCAAACAATGCATTACAGACAATACATCAATACAAAAGCAACTATTAGATCGCATTTCATGTAATTGTTAACATGGATCATAAGGATGTATTCATTACATCAAGAAGTGCAAGCATCAATCTCCTTACATGCTCACAATTATGTAAAATAAACATATTTTATACAGAGAGTTGTTACATGAAACCCTGACAGACAGCCTCCTCTGCTACATTTGATATAATAATGAATCCTGACGCAAATTGCAAAAACTGCCCTTCATTTCGGGGATGGAAAGCACAGAGGTCTTGGATAATTCAAATTCTCACGCACAACCAGAAATAACAAAGAATCCTTGCGGAGCTTCATTTTATTTAATCCTACATTGCTATATTGAGCAGTATATTTTGCAGAATAAGGCAGCATAATCCTACTTAAAATTGGAGATTGAAAAATTATTCGAGGCCTACTAATAATAATAGGGACCTTGAACACATATTTTTATTAATAGCAGACTGCTGGCAGTAGGAATCGGCATCATATTGCTCTTACCTTCGCAGTTTCTAAACATAAGTAATAGAAAGAGCAGGTTGCTCAAGGGATCCTGTTGACCTGAGTTCATGCCTCAACCTTCATTGTATGTATATTAATTTATCCTATTTCCATGCGTGTGAAGGCAGGACATTGCATGTAATACATTGTGCTTGCGTAGGAGATTCCAAATACTGGCCTGTAGCCGATTGTGGAAAATTGAGGATTTTAGTTAAGGAATAGACTTTATTAGTTTTGTTGTTAATCACAGTCTGTTCGTAGGCCCCGGTCACACTGTGCGATTTGAAAATTGTGCGTTTTTCAGCGTGATTTTCATATTCGCAACGTTGCGATTTTGCAAAACACCACCAATGGAAATCGCAAAACGCAAATCGAAAAAATGGGTCATGTACCAGCGACATGCTACCGCGACATGCGACATCGCGTGACGTCGCACGGCAAGATGTGAACAGCTCCATTGAAATGCATTGAAGATGCTACATAGCGCAACATAGCGTGACAACGCGCGGATTTTGCCGTGATTTCGCAGCAAAATCTGCGAGATAAATCGCACAGTGTGAATGTGACCTCAGTGCTTTGAGTAGAATTCATGCTTTTTTATATTTGACAATTTTTATTTTGACTTCAAAGCATCCAAAACTATGGTAGCAACAAATAATACCAGACATGCAAACCAATGCAATCACATTTTCATATTATCAGAGAGCATTGAAATAACGCCAACATTTTGGTGCTCTCGCATTCCTCGCACTTCGGGGAATCAAATTCCCCCACTCTCCGGTGAATTCAGCATTCACCAAGTCCCTGGAGTTCAGGGAACGGAACCAAAAATCCACCGCAAAGCCGCCGAAAAAAATGCCGAAAATCCACTGAAAAAACACATCCGATACGATTCGAAGTATCGGATCACTTTGAACCGCTGCAAATAACACTCCAAACGCGTCTGAAAAAAACGATCCACAGAACACAGCGGACCAGCCACCGTAAAAATACAACAAGCTAACGAACGGGGGGGGGGGGGGGAAATGATTGTGAATATCAATTTTGAAACGCTGTTTGCAAAAAAAAATACTGGATGAAAATGTCTGCAATTAACATATAAGGTCCTATGAATAATAATAAAAAGGTTTGTTATAGAAAAAAAAACTGACAGGGTTATTCAAAGAGCTCCGAATTGCTTGAGAAAGGTAACCGAACGCTGAAAATCAGCGTTTGGTTACCTTTCCTGGCCATTCGGCTATCCAGAGAGCAGGCAATTCGCCAAATCCTGGCGAATTGCCTGAACATACGGTGCCTGTTCGAGGGCAGTGAAAACCCCATGAAAAGCACTGCTTCGGTTATTCAGAGAACACAAACCAGCAGTGAAAGGTTCCCCTAATGCCCTGCCATTCGGTGGTTTCATGCGGCAAATTTATTCAGGCGAATCACATAGGCTTCAATGTTAAAAATATTCCCGTTTTAATTCAATATCTAATAAACCGTTCATTATAAAATTCTGCAGTAAAGTGTCTCTTTATTTATAGATTTTTTAGGATATTTTAAGCATTTTTCTGAAAAAATTTTTTCTTAAGTCCGATTTTTTTTTTTTGATTTTTTTTTTAAGTTATTTTTTCTGTAACAGCCCTCTTTACTATCATTCCCTGGATCTCATATGCAAATTTCAGACATTTTCGCTCAGTAGTTTCTTTGCAAACAGTGTTTCACTTTCAAACATTCACACAAACTGTTTTGCTAATTTATTCGCTGCCTTGTCTGCTTCGCTGCGTGTGATCGGCTCCTGCTCGGGTTTTTCGACAGGTTAATCCAGATATTTTTGAGGGTTTTCGGCATGCATTCGGTGGGTTTTGCACTTCGTTTTCGTCGGGTTTGCGGCAGCTTTTCCCTGCAATTTGTGGACCCTGTGGTGTTTGCTGAATACACCGCAGGGTCACCGAAATGGGATCAGCAAAAGGAACCGAATTGAAGAGAACGAAAAGTCACCGAACGTGCGGTGACTTTTCGAATCTCTTTGAATTACCATGTATATCAAAAAATTTGAACTGCCTGCTTTCTGAGTAGCCGAATGGCCGCGAAATTGCACCACGCTGGGAAATTCACTGTACGTTGCACTTTCAGGGCCAGATCGTCTCTCTCTGAATAACCCAATTTTCCAGAATAGTAGGAACAACATGGGTGTCCCTAAAACTCTGACAAACAAAACAAATTCAATCAAGATTATAGATTAGTACAAAAATATAACCTAGAAAAATAAAGGAGGAACAACATCACAAAAACAAGAACAAGAGACCTGCCCGGTCATGATTTTTGCTGTTATGGAAATGAATCAGCATGAGGAAATCACACATCTCATCCATGAAAGAAAGGGGAGCAGAGCCTAACCTATCCCCTGTAAAGGATTATGGTCTGCTACCATTTGTGCTGAATACCAAGCAGTGTATTGCAACAATATTTGTATATTGGCTAGCATCATTGATGTCAGGGACTGTAAATAACACCATGTAGTTACACAATTAACCCTTTCAATGCGGTGGACGCGCTCAGCGCGTCCAACCACATTCCTACTTGGCTGCGGAGGACGCGCTGAGCGCGTCCTCCCTTCGCAGCCCACGATCAGCCGGTATTCTGGCTGATCGCTCAGCCCCCCGGTGTGGGCTGACATCATCGATGTCAGCCCAACCTCCGGGACCCAGGCGGGCACGATAGGCGTCATCGCGCATGCGCGATGACGTCTATTTCAGGCACCCCCCCGCCATTGCAGGGAAGGTGCCTGAAGGGGAGGGGGGGAGGTCCTTCGGACCTCTCCCCCTCCCCATCCGTGCATGCCAGCGGTTAAAGGCAGGCACCGCCTGGAAGGGCACAGCCTGCCCTTCCAAGCGGCGGCTGTCTTTAACCCCTAGGGGGCTGAATCGCGATATGGCGCCAACATGCGCCGTATCGCGGTCCCTTCCCGGAGCTGGCCGACATCTTGGATGTCGGCCAAGCTTCCGGGATATCCGCCTAACGACTGGCGTCATCGCGCAGAGCGCGATGGCGCCAGTTTTCAAATTAACCCCTCGCTGCCACCTATAGTGGAGATAGGGGGTTCATTGGAACCCCCTATCTCCCGATCCGTGACAGCTAGGGGTTAAAGTTTACTATCATTGGAACGGCCAGAGCGTGGCCGTTCCAATGATACCAAACATGACCATGTAAAAAGTAAAAAAAAAATTAAAAAAAAAAATTCAAAATGTTTTTTTTTTTTTTTAGATTTATTAGTGCAACAATATTGTTCCCATTTCAATTATAATGTGAACAATGATGCTGCAATAACTATTTTTTCTATGGGGGGCGTTTGCTAAAAAACACGAAATTTTCCCCAAAAAAAGTAACGATTCCTCATTTATAATTTTTTTAACAAGCGCACCCCATAGAAAATATAACCGCAAACGATCGCATTTTAAAATGTGAAAAAAAACACTTTACACATTGTAAATTATTGAAAATTCAAATTTTATTGCATTTTTTGTTATAATATACAGACATGACATAACATATACATATAATAATGACATATTATGAATCTGCACAGTCTGCCGGAAAGAACGATATATAATATGTCTGGGTCATATATTAAAATAAGGCTTCAAAACGCGGTTAAACATGATGAGCAAAACCGGTAAAAATGAGCTCAGCACAGGGGCAGGAAAAGGCTCAGCAGCAAAAGGGTTAAAAGCATATGTTTCTTTGTTAAGTAGGGTGGGGAGCCAGTCCACACGAAAAAGGTTATTGAGTTTGGTTTTGAATAAAGCTATGAGGATTGGAGTAGTGTGGTTCCAGATATGGAGTTTTTGAGGCGTTGAGCCCAGGCAGGTGACGTCACTTGTGATGCCGGATCCTAGAAGTGGAGTGTGGTTGGCGGAGCTGCCTACGCTTGATCTTGTTGTGGTCCTGGCGGCTGGTTCTGGTCCGCAGCAGCGCATGGAGCACGAGCCTCCAGTTGTTGTGCTTCCTGTCTGTGCAGGCCCCGGGGCCCAGCAGATACTACTCCAGTTTTTATTTATTGTATCCTGTCAGCATTGAGGGGACAGTAATTTTTGGAGGAAGCAGAGACGTATTCATTTAACATTGAATCCAACGGGGGTGGTCACATGTGTTTTTTCTTGCAGTGGTGCAGAAAAGCAGAAAAGACTTATACAAATAAACGTACATCCCTGAGATATCATGAAAAGTACGTAGAAAATTAAGGAGAGAGGGTAGGGCCCGTGGCAGGTCCCACATGAATAGATCAACCAAAAATGCCAATGCCCAGATCTTCCTCTCCCCCACCATGATGCCTTTGATACAACTTCCAAAAAATCCTATATCTCTTAATTAGGTCCAGGACAGCAGCAGATATTACATATAAAAACGAATTTATTAATCACAGAAATAAAAACAAAGATAAAATGGATAAAATATAAAATAATTAGCCAAAATGTGTTTCACCTCTGGAGTAAATATTCCTCGAGCTTCCCCAGTTGGATAAACAGTATCATTACAGAACAAGAAAACATCAAGAGTACCATAATGATAACACAATGTTTCAAAAACGCTAATCTAAGGAAACCATAAAAAACATGGGAAACAAAATGATGTGAATGAGTCAGATCAATAAAACAAATAGCAGACATAACCGCTGCTAGCATGGTTTATGTGCAATAGAGGACTAACTACGAGATAAAGTGATCATGTAGCTTTATGACAACTAGCCAACCAACGGGTGCAGGTATGCATCTTTTTTATTTTAATGCTTAATGTAATCTGTTCTCCAAGGACAGAAATGTGTATGTCAACAATCAAAATCAATTAGACTGCCCTGCTAGAAGGTTGTGTTTTCTGTAAACAATGGTAATGCTTGATGGGTGGACTAGGTATATACATGGTAGCATGTCTCATGTCAAGCATGTTATCCTAACACAATTCAAGTGTGAATGGTTTCATGTCTTATTCTGAAGGTTTAAATTAACCAAGAAATGGAAAATTCCACTGGTTGGAATTTTCCACCTCAATATGCTTTCGTGGCACAATTATTAAATATATGAATGGGATCCAACATTTCACTCAGCCTTTTGCCTGTAACACGGACCATTTGAGTCTTGGAGTATGACTGCAAGGTCAGCATACTCTTTTTAAAGACAGGTGTGAACACGTGGTGTGAACCACGTGAAATTTCTGTCCTCGAAAACATTGTATCCCTGAGCCTTAGTATTGCGGCATTGAGCCTCACTGCTCTCAAATGCAAAAATTCACCTTCTTAGCATCACTGTTCAGATGTAGTGGTGAATGCATTGCAGAAATAAAACAGTGTGTAACGCAATTCCATGGACAGACAAGGTGACCAACAGCCAAGTACTAGAGCGCTTCAAACCAGATACATCATTGGAGGGAAAAATACCATCAAAATTAAGGAAAATTGCGTCGCGCCCATACTCACCGGAGCGGCAGCAACTGCCAGAAGTAACAGCCCAGTTAATGTATAAAACATAACAAGGAAAAAAGGTGTCATCTGCGCTCGTTTCTATGTGTTCCATGTACAACAAAACTGAGGTTTTTGTTTGTTTCAATGGCCATTGTAACGTAAGCTCACTCGCCACTTCACGGCACCTCTTTACAGAGTGAGTACCTAACATGTACCAAAAGGCCGCTCTACTGAGCAGCTCCAAGCCCCTCCTGCTGCTTTTCAGCCAAGGAGAGGCATAGATGGTGGGTTTTATTTATACACGCACCAAACACTTCCCATTTGGGATTAAAAACAAAAACATGGAAAGAGGAACAGCTGCAGAACAACGGACTGGTGTTACAAGCATGATATACATAAATACAGAAAAAAGCTGCTTGGAGCTGCTCAGTAGAGTGGCCTTTTGGTACATGTTAGGTACTCACTCTGTAAAGAGGTGCCGTGAAGTGGCGAGTGAGCTTACGTTGCAATGGCCATTGAAACATAGAAACGAGCGCAGATGACACCTTTTTTCCTTGTTATGTTTTATACATTAACTGGGCTGTTACTCCTGGCAGTTGCTGCCGCTCCGGTGAGTATGGGCGCAACGCCATTTTTTCTGTATTTATGTATATCATGCTTGTAACACCAGTCCGTCGTTCTGCAGCTGTTCCTCTTTATGTTTTTGTTTTTAATCCCAAATGGGAAGTGTTTGCTGCGTGTATAAATAATGTGACCTTTTGGCACTGAACAAAGGATTTTTTCTTTTAGCCCATATTTAGGCATCCGTGATCATAATTATTAACCATTTTTTTTGCTGCTCCAGCTATCTGATCTCTGACTACTTGCGCAACATCAGCTGGGATCTTTTCATTTATTTTCATGTACATTAAGACATTGTTCCTGAATTCTACTTTATCCCTATAGTAAACTGCTTTAAGAAACAAGATAAAACCACCATACATGGCCTTGGAGAGAGTATTCATTCTGAAGTGAAGTCTCAAAAGCATCTTCTTGAATGAAACATGCCAAAACAAGGAAGATCTTCCTTCAACAGTAAACAAAGAAAAAATATGTATTTTATGTCCTTGGGTAAATATCTATCAACATGTGAATTAGAAATAAAAACAACACCTTTTGAATACCCAAGTACATTTTACAAGCGCCAACTCAAATTAACTTGTTCTTGTGTCAAGAAACGATAAAAGAATTACTGAAATATGAAACATTAGTGAAATTCTAAAAGAAATAAATTAATAATAGAGGACAATAAAAAATATTATAATGTTAAACTTCTTAAAAGATATATAAAATGGTATACTACGGATACATTATAAAATAGGCTTTAATTTTCAATATAAATAATGAAGAAATGCTTAACTATCTGTGCAAGAAAATTTTTGATTTAGATCAGATACGGAAATTTCGCATTTGGAAATATTTCATATTTGGAACTTCTGGTTTGGACCATTCTGGTTTGGACCACTCTGGAATTATTGGATTTGTTCGGAATATTCAGGCAATTTATATGGAGAAAATGGGGCTATGTTTAGCGTTAGGCTTACTTTTTAACCTCTTAGTGACCAGGCGCTTTTACACAAATCCGTCCTTTAGTGACCGCTGCTGTTTTTGCGTTTCTGCGCTGTTTGTGTTTCAAATTTTCCTCTTACTCGTTTATGCAACCCACACATTTTATACATCGTTTTTCCCACCATTAAATGGACTTTCCAAAAATACCATTATTTCCATCATGTCGTATAATTTACTATAAAAAAATAGCGAAACTGTTAACTTTATACACCACTGAAAAGGGGAGACTCTCCCCTTTCCAGCGGTGTAAAAAGTACGTTTCTAGCTGCCACGGTTGGAGAGATAGAGGGCTCCAAAGGAGCCCCCTTCCACTTCCTGGTTTTAATGCAGGTGCCGGGGGCCCTGCCGATGACGTCACTACGCAGCGTGGTGACGTCATTGTGCTCGCCAGCCCCTCTAAAGCAGAGGGGCAGGCTTCCTCCCTGCCAGATCTCTGTTGGAACCAGCAGGGATGTAAGTATTCGGGCGGGAGGGAGGTTAGAAGCCGCTGACGTACTATGTACGTCTGCGGGTCTAAGGGAGACCCGTGGGCAGGACGTACATAGTACGTCAGCGGTCCTTAAGGGGTTAAGCATAGGCTAGGGTTAGGTTTAGGGTTTCTTTTACAGCTAAGGTTATTTATAGGGTTAGGGTTACTATTGATGATTTTTTTTATGATTTGGGTTAGAGGTAGAGTTAATTTTAGCGTTAGGGCTAGTATTTCAGCCTATGATTAGGGTTAAGGTTATTAATCTTTTTCTGTTTTAATGATTAAGGTTAGGAATACTTTTAGCGAATGGTTACTTTTAGAATTAGGGTTACTTTTGCTGATTGTTTAATGATTAGGGTTAAGGCTAGAGTTACTTTTGTGGTTAGGGTTACTATTGCTGGTTTTTTTATGATTTGGGTTAGGGGTAGAGTTAGTTTTAGGGTTAAGGCTAGTATTTCAGCTTATGATTAGCGTTTAGGTTACTATTTCTGTTTTAATGATTAAGGTGAGGAATACTTTTATGGTAGGGTTACTTTCAGAATTAGGGTTACTATTACTGCTTGTTTAATGATTAGAGTTAAGGCTAGAGTTACTTTTGTGGTTAGGGTTACTATTTCTGCTTCTTTTATTATGGTTATAGTTAATTTTAGGGTTAGAGGTATTATTTCAGCTTTTTTTATGGTTAAGGTTATTTTAACAGGTTCACTATTATTTATATTTTATGATTAGGGAATTTGGGTTAAGGAATTTGTATTGCAGAGCAAGTGAAATTGTTTACAGACATCCGAATCAATCCGACTATATTCAGGTCATTGCAGATCGATTAATAAAATGTATTTCCTGGTAAAATACTTTATAAATAAATAAATAATTTCAGAAGTGATTTGGTTCAATGGCTAGGAGATTCAGATTTTGGATGCTTCTGAATCAACAAAATCATGGATATAGCACCACAAGTCTTGAAGTGAGTGTGTACCATTATTACAGTCCATTATAATGATCTGTGCGAGTAGCTTTCCTTTGATTCCATTCCTAAACTTAAAAAAGTTGGTGTCATACCCATGGTCCCAAAAAAGTGACCTACACAGTGTGGCAACAATGTTTTACCTTCTGGGGTGGCTTGAGAGTGGTTGGTCCAATATTAAAAAGTAAGATCTCATAATTTTTCCCTCTGCAGACTGGGAACAAGCTCTTTACTAGCTTAGAACATGGGAGCACTCCTCTATTAGTACCTATTGTCTGAATTTAAGGAATAGAATGCTTTTATAGACTTAATGAACTTTATAGAAATAATGGTCCTTAACCTTTATAGGAACAGACTGACATTTTTGAGATATTAGCACTAACTTAAATTTTGCAAAAAAATTAAATCAAAACTGATAGGTTTCACCTTTGCCCTCTCGTTCTCTCTTTTAATAGACTTTGTGCTCCATACCATTATCTCCCTCCTGCTATCCAAATTTCACTGCAAATTATTTTCAAAGGTCAGTTTAGCACACAGATAAAATACCTGGTTTTAAGACATACCTCAAAAATGCAAAGCCGTTTCTAAAATTACCCTAAAGTCTAATACCTATATGAATATAAAAATATTCATTTATTGCATTTGTATCCTTTAGAGTAGACCACATTTGTTCAACTGAATGCTCACTGAATAATGTGTAAATTAAGACCATACAATGGAGACTGAAATTATATATACAGAATTAGGCTAGGGTCAGACGAGCGCATTCTGTGCAGACTGTGCGTCCGTGCACAACGGACGTACTTTCTGACTGACGACAAGGTAGTGGCCACACAGTCCGTTTTTGTGACTGACATTTTTTTTGACTGATGTAGAAGGGAAAATAAATTAATATGAAAAACATTTTGTCTGGACATCAAAAATGCAGTCCGTCTGACTACGTTCCATCACTCACGCACAAAGCTATGTGGACGTTGTGGACGCAGTGCACTCTGTGCGTCCGTTTTAGCGGATTCTCGTTCTTGCCTAATCTGCGTCCGTTTGCCGCACCGTTATGCGTCTGCAGTTCTGTGTGGATGTACTTCGTGTGTGGGGCTCCATTGGTCATAATTATATGCTATAACGGACGTACAAATGTGCGGCAACACAGACGTGATCAGTGCGCTCGTCTGACACGGACCTTACTCGTTTTTTTTAAAAAGGTCTGTTCTGTTTTGCATGAATGCAGAAAATATCGAAAATTATCTAAAATGTAATGCTAATTTGCAAAATGTTTAACTTTCCATTTTTCCATTAATTATCCCTTTCATTACCTGTTAAGGAGAATAAATAGTTAAAGACCTTTCACTGAGATGTTTCTGTTGCTCGTCACAAGCTCAGGACCAGGGGAGGACTGACCCATCGGGCACTCGGGCATTGTCCGACGGCCCGCGGGTCAGTGGAGGGCCGGTTTTGGCATTGCCGGCCGCTGCGTGCATCCCTACGAGCGGCCGCCGGCTTGAAACTCTGCCGCTCACGTGGGTTCCACCAGCCAGCCGTGTGATCGTGGAGTTCATGTGAACTCCGCGATCTCGCGGGATTGCAGCTGGCTGGTGGAACCCACGTGAGCGGCAGAGTTTCAAGACGGCGGGCGCTCGTATGAAGCATGCGGCAGCTGGCAATATTTTGCAGAAGGGGCCTGGCAGAGGAGAGGTGAGCTGTGGCAATATATATTTCCATGTGTGAGCTGCTGGAGGCAATATATATCTATGTGTGAGCTGCTGGGGCATTATATATCCATGTGTGAGCTGCTGGGGCAATATATATATCCATGTGTGAGCTGCTGGGGCAATATATATATCCATGTGTGAGCTGCCGGGGGTAATATATATCCATGTGTGAGCTGCTGGGGGCAATATATCCATATGTGAGCTGCTTGGGCAATATATCAATATGTGAGCTGCTGGGGGAAATATATTTATCCATGTGAGCTGGGGGCAATATATATCCATGTGAGCTGGGGCCAATATATCCGTGTGAGATGGGGGAAAATATATCCATGTGTGAGCTGCTGGGGCAATATATATCCATGTGTGAGCTGCTTGGGCAATATATATCCATGTGTGAGCTGCTGGGGGCAACATATATCCATGTGTGAGCTTCTGGGGCAATATATATCCATGTGTGAGCTGCTGGGGGCAATATATATCCATGTGTGAGCTGCTGGGGACAATATATATCCATGTGTGAGCTTTTGGGGGCAATATACAGTTTATCCATGTGTGAGCTGCTGGGGCAATATATATATCCATGTGTGAGCTGCTGGGGGCAATATATATATCCATGTGTGAGCTGCTGGGGGCAATATATATATCCATGTGTGAGCTGCTGGGGGCAATATATATATCCATGTGTGAGCTGCTGGGGGGCAATATTTATATCCATGTGTGAGCACAATAATGTGGGTGTTGCGGTGTAGGGGTTGGGGTGTTTTATGGGTGTGACCTCCTGTGGGTGTGACACAAGGGGCCCTATGATCTCCTATTGCCTGGGGGCCCCATTAGTTGCCAGCCCGTCCCTGCTCAGGACGTACAGATAACTAAGTCACAAGAACTACTACAGTCAAGGTCATAACTCCGAACATACATTCCTGCGAAACTTCTTGTTACAAAACGACCTCTTCCCTTCTGATATCTATTCAATAAAATATAAATGCAAGCTCCAAGCGGGTGCAGTTTTGAAATCACTACTTGTGTGTGTGTCTCATTTCTGCATCCCAAAATCAGTCAAGAGGCCACCAGCAGGGGGAGCCAAGATATGGTTCAAAACATAGATTGTATCAATTTATGGAGGGTCAAGGTTCCTATGTAACAATAGGGTCGGTTTCACTACCAAAAATGTGTAAACTTAATTTTGCATTGCAATAAAACCCTTTATGCATACACTTTAATGCACAATTGGTGCGCCCCTTGGAGAGAAACAACAATATCTATGAGATTTAACTCCTGTCACCCTGTATTATTAAGACGCTAAAAGAACGTTAGCTTAGCATTTACAATTCTGCATTTTTACTTTATTTTATATGAATTTTAAAAGATTGCATTCCTAGGATGCGTGCATATGCACATAATATTGATCATGCAACCTGAAACAAATGAAGGATGAAAGTATTCCAAAGACGTATGAGTACTTACTGAGGGGATACATGTTAACCCTTCAAAATGTGTATACATGATGCGCAATAACATTTAATAAAAATTTAAAATGTGTGTATAAATCTCCACTTGAAATGAAGACCAATTCTGCCTGTATACCTCATTTAAGCTGTGCAAGACAAGAGACATCATCTAGAGTTTACAACCTTTCATCCCAGCTTTATTTCTGTAAAGGGTAAATTAATATTTGAAAAATTAGCAAATTAAATTTCTATAGTCTTTAAAGTACCTCAGAATAGCAATCTTTATGCAACATTGCTATTTTACCCATGTTTACAATACATTTTATGATAATATTATTTGACAAGCCAAAACCCCTTGCAATTCAGAAAAAAGGGAATAGTAAAATCAGCTAGTGCTCGACTAAACTGGAATCAATGAATACGTATTTGTTATATATCTATGTTTGTAAATAATGTTTTTAATATAGGTTAATTAAAACAGTGATGCCACAATAGGATTCTTAACCTTAAATACTGGCAATTAATCCAATTATTGCTGGTGTTCCAAACTACTTGATGTTTCCATTAAAGTTTGGATGCAACCTATGAGTGACGTAATTGTGCCAAAGAATAAGCCACTGAATAAAAGGCTTATTACAGGATGAATGATTTTTCATTTCCACTTACCCTGAATGTTGAATTCGGTAGGATTATGCTATGAAGATTCGCTAGCTTGTTCCTTAATTGAGGATACTTATGGAAGGAAAGAATGTTTTTATATAGAGAGAAATTAAATTCAAACTCTGGTTCATGTGCGTTGAAGTGGATTTCCACTGTTAAAGGTTACACTTCCAGATATTTGCAGAATTACACTATATATTCTTTTCTTTTGTTTCTGGTTGTACTTGCAGATTTGATTAAAAAATTTGAAGCTCACTGAAGGAATGATTAGTTTTTTAGAAGACATTCATCATACTGAAGAGGAATGCTAAGGTATGCATACATTAAATATTATTTTTACATAATAGAAATTAAAGATACGTATTATATTAGAGATACATACTATATTATTAACTTATCCATGTTCTCCGCACTCAATTTTCAAAACAATTCATGCTCCGGTGCTGGGAAGCGGTCTCCACTATACACTCAAAATGATAACCCGCCACACGGAGACTGAGTAATAAGAAAAACATTCCTTTTTTATTGATGCAACGTTTCAGTCCGCACAGGGACTTTCATCAGGATGAAACACACATCAGAATGACAAGCTTATATACACACCCCACAACTTTAGTTCAATCAGCAATCAATCACATGGTCAATTTAACAAGCCCAAATAGTAACCATAGTAAGATGTCAACAGAATCTAACTTTCCCCATATCGAATAAACAGTCTACTCAATAATGGATTGCTGTAACAATGCTAGATTCTCAAACATCAATATATGTACTGATTCTAAGGAAAAAACTAAAAAAATATTACTTTATTCAAAAAAATAATCAAAAAGCATTAAAAGGACACGAAAGACTCCTTACCATGCCAGGTAGGAGACACTAAAAAGAGAAAATAAACAGACACCCAATCCACAGTCATCGAGTAGGTAAAAAAGGGGTAAACAAAATTCTTTTCATTAAGCCCCCTAGGAGCCAGGACATCCAGGCGATGAATCCAGTATGATTCTCTTTTTAAGAGTAACTTTGCTCGATCACCCCCCTGGGTAAAGGGGGGACATGGTTGATACCCATCACACGCATTATAGAGAGTGATGCTTCTCAAAAAAATGTCTAGCTACAGGCTGGGGAGTCTCTATTCCCCCCAATGCAGCCCTAATCACTGTTCTATGATTAGCCATCCTCTCACGTAGGTGATTGATGGTCTACCCGACATACACAAGAACGCATGGGCACATAATTCAGTAAACGACATTGTTGGTCGAACAGGTAATCTGATGTTTAATATGGAAAGTAGTACCACTATACGGGTGGTTAAAGCTCTTACCCAGCGTCAAATAACTACAGGTGGTGCATCCTAAACATCTGTAACAACCCGGGTGTGTGGGTGCCGTGCAACTCATAAGACTATATTGCTTTGTATGGACCAAATAATCCCTTAGATTCCTGCATCTCATAAAATATATCGGGCTATATTATATTCTTCACACAAAAAGCCTCGCACAAAGCGAAAATGTTTGCACCAAGCGGTAAACTTTTGCACGCTCAAATCACCGCTGGAATTACAATCCTCGCAGCTTTTTTTCTTCCTCCGATCAATTGCGCGTCCAAACAGGACGCGCCCAAATGCACGCGCAGTACCGTCTCGCGCAAAAATCTTTGCGCGCAGTTTTTTTTCGAGATTCAGCCAATCAGAATTAAGAGCCACACCTGTCTCACGTTAACAAATTGCGTCTGCCACTGTCAATCAGAGCATATACGCTGCAGCAATAATACATGCACACACAACTTCATCCATTGTATTGGTTTGGTATGATTTGAATGGGCCACTGTGCTTTGGTGCATTCCTTTTTATGGGCTTGGATATTTGGGGTTAGCCAGGTTGTTCAAATTTGCCATTAGCACCAGCTTTTAGGAGTTGCTAAAATGATGCACGCAAAATGATGCACGCAAAGGCCATGCGGTATTTACTACGCAATAGATTGTAATACCATACTCGCACCAGCGCACATTCGCATTTGCGCTCACAATATTAAGTATAGAACGCGCACAGTACAGTAAGCTCGTGCAGGGTTCACGCAGGTTCACCCGTGGTAGACAATTGCGCGCGGTTGTTGCGCTATGTTAGGCACAAATGGTTTTACCCTACGTGTTAATGGTTATTTGCACCAGCGCAAATTTTGCGTGTATATTGTAGTTTAGCCCATCATCGGGGGCTCCTTAAATTTGTCAGACAATTTAGGGTCAGCAGTTAACATATTCCAATGGCGCCTAATGCTTTTACGCACCATATTTGAATGGGTACTATATTATTAATATATATCTCTGTATGATATGACCAATAATGTGTGTTTTTAAACATTTAGAATTGAGCGTTCTAAGCTATTTATGTAATCAAATACTGTATCAATTGTTAATATTACAATGGCACAATAATATAATGCATCATCCATGTTCCTTTTTATTATTTTTGATGTTATTATTCCACATCTTTGATTTTTCTCCATCTGTGTTGATTTCCTGCTATATGTTCTGAGTGAATTCATTTGAAATGTGAAGTGACCCCCTCCCATATGAGTCCTGCAAATTGAGAATGGCATTTTAAACCTTAACTCCTAAGCCACTGGTCAGAGATTCTCCTCCTTCCAGAAACCTTTCTGCAAGGGGCTTAGAATTTAATGGATTGACAGTGACCCCAATAAAAGAATCTACTGTGATCTGGTGTCTACAGTTTTACTGGACTCCATGTCGGAGCATGAGGATTTGGCATCTATCTCCCACCTTGGTTGCAAGTGTTTTTTTGTGGAATTCTAACACCATATACAGTAAATCCTGTATCTCACCTTTTAGCAGATGTTTTTGCTTTAATGAATGATGTTTTTACTATGATTGTTTTGTAATTCTTCCATGTTATGTATAATATTGGAAGTGTTAAGGACCACTAACCATTGAAGTGGACGAAGAGCAATTGCATTTATGTATATCTCTTTTTTGTGTCTTGGGGGTTGATTCACTAGATATTGTACAGACTGTTCTTATTTTTCATTTACTTAATTGTCTATAAGCGTGCTTTTGGTATTGTGATTTGCACAACACTTATGCAATTTGAAACTATGAATATCACATTGTTTAAAAATGAAAATATATAAAAGTGTTATTCAATGTCTCAGCTATTAGCTGTGTTATTTGCTCATAATGCAATCAATCTTTATTGTAAAGAAAAACATTCATTGCATCAAATCCAATGCCCATGTGACTCCAATTAGATGTTTCCTATTATTGTTGTACTTGTGCATCGTTTGAATAGTGCATCTATCAAAAAATAACAATAACCTCAATGTTCTCATAAAAAATGAAAGTTGTATCTAATTTGTTATAATTTTAGTAATAATTCTGATAACAGTAAAGCGCCTTCACAATATTAACTCCTTTTATCCCAAAACACAATATATCACCTTCGTTTGCTAAGTACCTAATAGTGGAAGTAGGACATGCACAGATAGGTACAGCGCTAATTAAAACGGAATCGCTAGTGAAGGTCTCATAAATCGTATTACATACATAAACCAATAAATCAATCCTTGAATGTCGACTTTCTTCCAGAGATATGTGGAGGAGACTACAAAGTATGAAGAGACAACAATAATACGCAGTATATATGAAAATTATAGAGTTCAGAAAATATATGACAGAACTCACATTTCAAAGAGCCCACAACTGTCTCTAGGTATATTCACCTATGGGTTTTACTTTCCTTTTTTTCAGCCACTTATCCACCTAGCTCCATCCTCCAGTCCATATTCCTTAGGATTTAAGCAGATAAAAAGACATGGCACACCCCTAGCGCAATTCAATATAGTAGCAAGTGCAAATAAAGAAATACAGAAGTTTCAATTGCCAACGTACAAATAAGGGAGCCCACTCCGGCTCCTACATCAATGCCTGTGGACTTTTTATGGAATAATTTCCGCTAAACCATCTTTAAAAGCAATCTGAGCTTTTCTGGGGAATATGGAGTGGAGGATAGAGTAACAGTGTAAGCAGCATTGCTTATATCAACCAAAAACAAAATTCAGTCGATCCAAATGTACTTGCGCAGTAGGTTTTACGTCAGCGGAAGTTGGCTGAAGAAGAAGAAATGGGATAAGACAAAAAAAATAAAGTATACGATAGAGCAGGAATCCAAAGGCAATGAAGACACATGAACAATATGTTTTTAAATGCTGACAGTGTAGCATTTTTGGTCAATGTAGAGATCTAAGACAAGATGGTGATAATATATTCAATGTGGTGGCTGGATGCCAGCCTATGAGTCAAAATACGTATATTGGTGGTTGTTGTATCCAAGGCCACGTGCTTGCCTGTTGACTGATAGATCCGGTAATGGACACTTACAAAATACTCTAAATACTTATAGAAGCAACAAGAACATACCAGGCTGTGGATGTACGTGAAAACAAAAAGTAGGACCACAAAAAAGGAACATATCCTTAAAGTTTGTATAAAATACTGGTTCCTGATCTATAGGTCTGTTTTAGGTCTGATTCTTTAGATTATGGTTAAGATTTCTTCTAGCCATGAATAAGGACCAAGAAATATGAATACTGTTTATTTTCTTCGAAATTTTATTTGTGTATAATGTTTTAACAAAATCCCATCAAATTTGTTTTCAGAACACAGAATAAATATTTATTTGTAGATATATCGGCAGTGAAGAGGTTAATGGAATCATTCTATGAGGATATACTGAATATTCAGTATTAAAATAGAAGAAGCAATGTTTCACTTTGAACATATTGACAGTGACCATTCGTTGTCAGGTTTATCTGACATTGACCATAACTTCTATGTTGTAGAAGCATTTTTCTAAGAGCTAAATGCTATAAATCTGAACATTTTTACAGTCACTTGGCATAATGATAGGCTACATTTCTCCCGGAGCAGCTATGAAAAAATTAACAGTGTTTAATATATAGCGTAAGTGGCTGTTACTGTTATGAAAGATTTTAGTGACACATTTTGACAAAGACTGGATGCTGTGCTTCAGCTTTTACCTGAGCATTAATACGTCCCACTAACCCTTTAATTTTATGTTCATGTATATTGATCAGATGAATTCATCAGGATGTTACATTAAAATCGAATTCTGTTTAGTGAATGTGAAGTGTTCTGTGAAATTACATTCTCTCGTAACATTACACTGGTATTGATACTGTGCAATGCTTAGCTTTCATTTTAAAGAAATCTTTCTAATGGTGAAGCATGTAGATATGTTGCTTTTTGTGTAAAATCTTTGCATTAGGTACGCCAAGAAATAGTACAGCAGTTCAGTGACAAGAACAACATAATAAATTCAATGAACGTATCATATCGTAACAAAGGAGTCTCCACATCACAGCAGCTAGCAACAATTATAATACTCATATACGGTACTCGCAAGATGTGAAGCGAAGGCACCCTTGGGTTTGCTTCAAAATTAAAAGCGAAATACAGTTTTATAATATTGTAACGGGGAGGGGAGATGGTATAAATAACAGGGCTGGGTTCCATGCCCATGGAAGAGAACCAATCAAGTCTGCTCCGGGGGAAGGCTACAGTACCTTTATTAACTGATGGAATTTTGTAGCTACGGGAAGACCGTGCTGCTAATGAGGTTGAGTGTGGCCTTGCTGGTCGGACCCCCTACAGGATAAAAAGTCACTCCACCAGTAACACTACCAAGTAGTACAGTATGTATAATTTTTTATTCTCAATGGATAGATGGAGTTCCTATAACTCTCTGACCCTCTCCACTCTCTGTATCAATTCCAGACCAAGAGGGACATGCTACACCTCCATTAAAGGGGAAATCAGATATTTAGCTGTGTTAAATAGGTTTATGGCTAATGATTTTTGATATTTTGTAGTCAAAAGAGACACCA
Organism: Leptobrachium leishanense; assembly: GCA_009667805.1. Classification (NCBI taxonomy): domain Eukaryota; kingdom Metazoa; phylum Chordata; class Amphibia; order Anura; family Megophryidae; genus Leptobrachium; species Leptobrachium leishanense. The sequence continues at coordinate 120,160,217 of CM019067.1, read as the reverse complement.
TATGCAGTAGGGCAATACCAGGGCACAGCAGAAAGTAGAATCCAGTGATGTCATTGATAAATATACATACCACCTCCCAGTAAGTGGCAATGGTTGGGCATGCCAGCCAAATATGGAAGAAGTCATTGCGATCCACTTGGCACGTCCAACATGTCTCTGCTGTTGGGAACATTTTATGGAGGAGCGAGGGGGTGCAGTACTATCTTGAAAGTACTTTAAAGATGGACCCCATGGACTTGTAAGTCCCTGGAGGAATGGAAGGTAATCTGGAACACCTTCTTCCATTCAAAGGGTAAAAGGTTGGAAGACCATTTTGCAATATAAGGTGGAGGTGTAGTGCAGGACACACCCATCTGTATAGTGTAGATCTGGGATAATACATGTGGTGATTAGGGATCTGTTACACAGAGCTGTTCATAGGAGTAAGAGAGTTACAGATGTGGTCAGATTTTGCAATCCTCATGTAAAATTGTCGGAGTTGTAAATAGTTAAACTGATCTAGCATGGTAGGGGGCTGCTCCTGCAGGAGGAGAGGTAGAGGGGTAAGATCAACCTCTGTGAGACATTCCCGTATGGGCCATTGCTGCAGAGGGGCAGAAACTGAGTAGATCGGCCAAGAAAGAATACTGGGTTATGTGAGACTGAGAGAGGTGGGAAGAGATAGGAAGACAGCCCCAACCTCTGGTGATGTCTATACCACTGGTGAAGAGTCGCCACAATTGTAGGATGTTGGGTTGGACAAATTTGCCTCAGCCAAGTGGTCTGTCACAGGGCCTCTGTTTGCAGTAGACCCATAGTTTGGATGGAGGTGATTTCGACCAGTCAGTGGAATAAGGTGGATAAGAAGTACTGCTCCATGCTGGGAAGGCATAGGCCCCTTTTAGCTTTTGATTGAGTTAAGAGAGAGTATGGAAGCCTTGCCCATCTTTGTGCCTATATAAATTTCATAAATGCACATTTGAGATTGTTAAAAAAAATAGGGAGAGAGACGGGAGGGTCTGAATTAAGTATAAGAGTCTAGGGAGGATGTTCATTTTAATGATGTTCATGTGTCTCCGAGCTGCGTGGGCTCTTTGACTGCGAGTAATCGGCCGCCGCCATATTTTCCACTGCGGGTTCAGCCCGCAATCGAGGTACTGCTGAATTGGGGAAGAGGTAGCTCCCCCCATGGCACTCCCTCGACTCTGGGAGGATGCATGCTGCTTCTTTTGCTTCATAATTGTTGCCAGGGGGTTGCCTTTTTTTTTTTTTTTTTTTTTTTAAATTTAAAGTTTTTTATTTTGAAATAAGTCAGCATTACATCATACTGTAAAATAATGGATGACCTCGCAGGGCCAAACAAGAAGACATAACAAGCAACGGAAACCACACATGGCCAAAAAAGTGTCATCGTAAAAACAGCGAATCGAAAAAATCTAAGGATAGCAATATGTTAGCAGAAAACATCCCCTAGACGGGGGGTCTCATCAAGGTGGGAAATCAAACATATATAAATGCAGCCACTTAAGGCCGGCCAAGGTAACTACGGTCAGCTGGTCAAAAAACATGCGTCGCAAAGAAGGACAGGGCGGTAAAAATAAGTAAAAAGGCAGAAAGTACCATGTGCAGGCAAAAAAGCAAAAGCCCTATGCAATGCAGGCTGGGACTGATACAAACAAATTACGAACCGTCCTGAAAGTCCAGGCACTAGGCCAAGCTAGAGACCAGGGACACGTAAGCATATAAGAGAAATGCAGGGGAGGGGGTGTAATTCAGTAAAGCTCAGACCTGGAGAGGTAGAGGGCATAGAAACCAGCCTTCAATCCAGTCGAGGGTCCGGAGGATCTGGTGAGAGGCCCGCAGCCGCAAGGTCAATCCAAGCCACCGCGGGATCCGTGATGGTATAGGGGACATTTGCGTGGGTCACCACCAAAGCTCCTGCCAGACCCCAGCGATATCGGACACCCTGTCGGCGAAGAACTGATGTCACTTCACGAAAACGCCTGCGAGCCATCAGGGTCTGGAATGGGAGATCATGATACAGGGCCAGAGTGGAGCCCTCAAAGCGTACGGGATCCCTCGCGCCCGGAGCAGACATAACCTTGACCTTGAAAGCCACTTCACGGAAGGCCACTACGACGTCTCGAGGAGCCCCAGGTGGGTTCGTCGCAGGTCTCCTGACCCGAAACACCGACCCAAGCACGTCAGGTGTGTCAGGGGAAGCCCCGTGACCTGAAGCACAAGACGAGTCACGTAGGACGGCAGAGCGTCGGAGGTAATAGAGTCCGGGACACCCCTGACCCTGATGTTTCGGCGTCTGTGTCTCGTTTCAAGCATCTCCACAGAGCGTGTCAGAAGTTCGACTTGGTATCGCAAACCAGCAACCTGACCAGACAGGTGAGTTTGTTCCGTTGTCACAGCAGAAGTCGTCTCCTGTACCACCTTCACCTGAGCACGCATCGCCGCTATCTCCGTGCGGACCGCCGCCACCTCAGGCTGCCACACCTCACGTATCACCCGAAGCTCCTCCAAGATCCTGCGGAGATCCCCCTTCGTGGAGGGGAGATGGTCGTCTCCTCCTGCACCTGTTGCTGTCGAAGTCCCGTCCCCACTGCAGACCGATGATCCGAGGTCACACTATTACTGGCGGAGGTAAGGGGAATCTCAGTCGGGTCCCCATCAAAAATATCCTCTGTGTCCGGCGTTGCCCCGGACGATGTCCGCATTGCTGATTTTCTCTTCTTCTGTGCCCGTTTCCTAGCAGCCGCCGAGAGGGGTCGGGAGTCAGACGCCGGTGACTGCGGGGCAAGCCAGGGCATCCCAGTAATACCCCCCTGAGGTTCATAGTCGCTGTCAGCCTCCGAGGAGCCATAGCCCGGGGGAGGGAGGAAGAAGCAGTCAGTCCCGTAAAAGCAGACCCACCTCGCAAAACATCCCGAATGTCCCTCTGTCGGGGGGCCCGTCGCTGGGAACGACCGGTAGGCATGGTTCCGGAGATGCTGGGCTGGCACGAGGTCGCAGGGCGGTGAGGGAATCTCAATACGCCTCGAGTAGGCTTCCAAGATGGCCGCTGTGACTAGGCCCAAATCGCGCTGCCGGCAGCAATCTGTCCCCGGGCACGAAACTCAGGGCTAAATCAGGTACCTCAACTCTCCAGGATCCCTCTAGCCAACCGGGAAGCTCACAGGGCAGTGCAAACGGCGAAAAAAGCAATAAAATCCGTGGTAGACACAGAGCTCCTCCAAAATGCTGCTGCTCGCTTCCACAGCTAGCTCCGCCTCCCCAGGGGGTTGCCTTTTGTACTTTAATTACACCCCGGTCCAGAGCTCCACTCTCATGCTGCCATCTGGCTCAAAGCTCTAGCCACGCCCCCTAGATATGTTTAAGAATATGCCAAATAAAAGGTAAAAGTCCTAAAAGAAAATACAGAGAAATATGTCTTATTTTATGGAAAGCAATATTTTGTACATATGAGAAGAATGCAGTAATAATAATTTTTCAGAACTCAACCTTTAATACCAAGTGTAAGTGTGTTGATTTGAGTACTCTCTTCCTGGTTTGTTGTATTACATTATCTTGAGATACACCCACACGGTGTGCTTAGTAAAGGTTGAGTGCTACCCTCCCCGTGTATTCTGTATGAAAAGGACTGACACCCCTCCCTGTCACAGGTGTTCCACCTACAGAATCTATTTAACCTTGAACTGCAGGGAGCTCCAGAAAGGATTCTGTCCTCGGTAAGTGAGTTGATCCCGTAATAGCAGTCATTAGGTGGGAAGGATAGGACCTGCCAAAAAGTAGAATACATTGACACTGTTGGCAGGCTTAAGCAAATTATGGCCATATATTATGAACCAAATTTATTGTAAAAAGTCTTGAATGGGTTAAAAACTGTTGTAATCCTGAAGGGGGTGAGAATTGTTGTAGGCTTTGAAAGGTTAAAACCTGGTAAAATCTTTAAATGTATAAGTTGCTGCTGTTTACTTTTGAGTGTGTTGCCGGGAGTGCTCTATTGCTGGTTTGTTGTATTTTGTTGACTTGAGATGCACCCACACTGTGTACTTAGTAAAGGTTGAGTGCTACCCTCCCCATGTAGTAATATATATGTGTGTGTGATCCAGCACGTCCCAGGGGCACGATAGCACGGTCCTCTATGGAAAATCACACCACATACAGTCTCTATAATGGTGAAATCTTCCAGGCTTTAGTGGAGCATCAAAGAAAATATAACATTCAAACCAACTTTTGGTCTAATATCCTGCACCCACTGCAGACTCTCCCACCTCAGGACTCAGGAGTAGCACCATCCTGTCTGTGACTCTCAAGCTCTCTCTATTCTCTTTCCCTCTCAAGCAGGAGCCATTTATACCCTTAATTGCAGGGTCACCTGCAGCAAAATCATATGCATTCCCTCCTGGGGGTTAATGCCTTCACATTAAAAAACAAAAATACAGGGGGAATACAGAGACCGATCCATGCACTATGTCACTATTATACAGTATATATATATACATACACACACACAAACATTTCAGACCACAGATACAGACATAGGGCAGCTGTCAGAATGCTCTAACGGAATTCCGACAGGCCCCGAGGCTGGCTGTGTTCCATCGAGTGCCGCCCTCCCAGTCACGATCTTGCAAGATCCTGCACATAGAAACATAGAAACATAGAAAAATGTCGGCAGATAAGAACCTTTCGGCCCATCTAGTCTGCCCAATTACATGGATACTTTACCTGGATTTATCTTTTGTTTAGGATAGCCTTATGCCTATCCCATGCCTGCTTAAATTCAATTACTGTTTTGGCCTCTACCACTTCAACTGGAAGGCTGTTCCATGTATCCACCACCCTCTCAGTAAAATAATGCTTCCTGATGTTACTTTTAAACCTTTGCCCCTCTAATCTAAGACTATGTCCTCTTGTTTTGCTATTTTGATTCCTTTTAAATATACTCCCTTCCTCTACCTTGTGGATTCCCTTTACGTATTTAAATGTTTCTATCATATCTCCTCTGTCTCGTCTTTTTTCCAAGCTGTACATGTTAAGATCATTAAGCCTTTCCTGGTAACTTTTCTCCTTCAAGCCGTACACCATTTTAGTAGCCCTTCTCTGAACTCTCTCTAAGATGTCTATATCCTTCTGGAAATACGGTCTCCAGTACTGCACACAGTACTCCAAGTGAGGTCTCACCAGTGCTCTGTACAGTGGCATGAGCACTTCCCTTTTCCTACTGCTAATACCTCTCCCTACACAACCAAGCATTCTGCTAGCATTTCCTGCTGCTCTATTACATTGACTACTTACCCTTAGATCCTCTGAAATAATCACCCCTAAATCCCTTTCCTCAGATGTTGAGGTTAGGACTGTATCAAATATTCTATATTCAGCCCTTGGTTTTTACGTCCCAGGTGCATTATCTTGCACTTATCCACATTAAAACTCAATTGCCACAACTCCGACCATTTTTTTAGTTTACCTAAATCATTTGTCATTTGGCTGATCCCTCCAGGAACGTCAACCCTGTTGCAAATCTTTGTGTCATCAGCAAAAAGACATACTTTTCCATTAATACCTTCTGCAATATCACTAATAAAAATATTAAAGAGAATGGGTCTAAGTACTGACCCCTGAGGTACCCCACTGGTAACAAGACCTTGCGCCGAATAAACTCCATTTACCACAACCCTCTGTTGCCTGTCACTCAGCCACTGCCTAATCCATTCAACAATATTGGAATCCAAGCTCAAAGATTGCAATTTATTGATAAGCCTTCTATGCGGAACAGTATCAAAAGCCTTACTGAAATCTAAATAAGCAATGTCTACTGCACCACCTGTGTCTATTATTTTTGTTACCCAATCAAAAAAATCAATAAGATTAGTTTGGCATGATTTCCCTGAGGTAAACCTATGTTGTTTCTGATCCTGTAATCTATGTGTTTTTAGATGTTCAACAATCCTTTCCTTTAACATGGTTTCCATTAATTTCCCCACTACTGACGTAAGACTAACTGGCCTATAGTTCCCCGATTCCTCCCTACTACCCTTCTTGTAAATGGGCACAACATTTGCTAATTTCCAGTCTTCTGGGACGACTCCCGTTAACGGTTTTGCTATTACATCACTGAGCTCTTTTAATAATTTAGGGTGGATCCCATCAGGCCCCATTGACTTATTTGTCTTTACTTTAGACAGCTGCTGTAGAACCTCCTCCTCTGTAAACTCATATGTAAATGTCTCTTTAGTGTTCTCTCCTAACTGAGGTCCCTTTCCTTCCTTTTCTTCTGCAAAGACTGAACAAAAATATTCATTGAGGCAGTCAGCAAGACTTTTATCCTCTTCTACATACCTTCCTTCCTTTGTTTTTAATCTAACTAATCCTTGTTTTACTTTTCTTTTCTCGTTTATGTATCTAAAAAATGTTTTGTCCCCCTTTTTTACTGACTGAGCTATTTTCTCTTCTGCGAGTGCTTTGGAAGCTCTTATAAATTGCTTTGCCGCTTTCTGCCTAATTTTGAGATCTCGCGAACTCCAAGATCTCACAAGATCGCAGCTGGGGGCTTCCCAAAGAGTGGCCTCTCTAAACCTTTGCCGGCGGTGCTCGTTGGAACACGGCCAGCCTCAGGGACCTGTCAGAATGCCATTAGAGCATTCCAACAGCCGCCCCAGCCCCTCGGATGCCGGCAAGACAGCTCAGTATCAGAAGGCATTTGCACGAGTATTAAGTACTAAGTATTAAGTACTCGTGAAAATGCCGGTATCAGCATCAATACCAATACTAGTATCGTTATCGGTGCATCCCTAGTTGTGATTGATATGTGTATATGGCATATTTTTAGAAGAGGAATAAATAGATCATTTATGAAATAAACATTGTTTTCTAATTGTTATTAGTTGCAAACTGTAACAATGTTAACATAATAAGTGGTGGACAGCAGTTGGAAGTATAATCAGTGGTTTTATTCCAACACTTCTGGAAATTGCATTGATCCACTGCACAAACTAGCTAAGCAAGTTATAGAATGATATACTGATTGCAGATATATATCACACAGTGTTCAGGTTTAATATGCAGAAAGCCCTGGATTCTCAGATCGTTTCCGAACCATGGTAATTGCAATGATAATTAAAGTGCTGAACCCTTTAAAAATAAAATGAACTTTTAAATATATGAATGTCATGTCAATATCTGAAATATCTTTGGTACATGCCTTGATGGACATCACAGTCAATTAAATTAATTTCCTTTTAAGCAGTTCATTAGATGCAGGGCAGTGAATATTATTTATATGCTCATTTGCTACTACCAAACGAAGATGTCACTGTGTGAAAATGAAAATATATATAACTGCAATACATGGTTATACTCAGGGAATAAGAAGTATTTAACCTAGCAGACATAGAAGAGGCACATAAAGTAAAAAAAACCATTGTAAAATCTGTTGGATGTTATTTGTAATGCTAGAGCAGTGTTTCCCAAACCTGTCCTCAGGACCCTCTGCCTCGCCAGGTTTGACAGATATGTGAAACACAGCACAGGTGATATGATTCGCTGCGCAGTGATTGCAGGATACAGTCTGCCTTTCCCCAAGGTGATCTGCAAAATCTGGCCTGGTTTAGGGTCCCGAGGACAGGTTTGGGAAACACTGTGCTAGGGCATACTGCTTGAAAAAGAAGAATTTATATAAATCAAATAACAGATTAATTTATTTGCATTCATTATAAGGCTAATATAAATTAAAATATTGTAGCGGTAAAAAAGAAAATTGGAGTGTATATATACTATTCCTCTTGGTGATGCTGACCAAGAAAGCCACCATCGTTATCAATTTGTGGCCATTCGGCTATTGAGAAAGCAGGCAGTTCGCCAAATTTTGGCAGTGAAATCCCCATAGAGAAGCAATGGTTAATCTATTCAGAGGACACCGAACAGAAGTGAAACGTTGTCGAAATGCCCTGCTGTTCGATGGTTTCATTCGGCAGGTTTAATCAGGTGAATCCTATAGGCTTGACTGTTAAAATATTCCTGTTTTTATCTAATATAAAATAAACTGTTTATTCTTTTAATCGCAGTAAAAAGTCTCTTTATTATTTTTTTCGGCATTTTTATGCAAATTTTTTTCCCGATTTTTTTTTTTTTTTTTTTTTTTTTTTTTTTTTTTTTTTTTTTTAAAATAGTGGTTTTTTTTGTTTTTTATATTGACAATTTTTATTTTGAAAGAGGTCAGCAATCAGCATACCATCAAACATAAAGTGAAGGCCTCGCAGGTCCGCACAAAGTAATATAAAATGGCAAAAAGAGAGGGCCTCGCAGGGCCACCCAAAGTCAGCAGTAAAAGCTCATCATACGAAAAGAAAAGAAAAAAAATAAAATAAATAAAATAAAGAAAATTAAACTATAAAAAAGTAGACATCGAAGCAACACTGCAATAACATAACATAACATGTCAACATGGGAAAAAGAGAGTCAGCTGAAAATGTCCAAGACAATAAAAAGAAGACACAGAAAAAAAAGGGGTCAAAATAAAAGTCCTCAGAAACAAATAGGCACAGTGTGTTGGGGGGAGATGACAGATTAATAAGGGACGTAGGTCACCAAGCCGGGTCAGGAGGGATCGAAATAACAGCAAAATATGAAAGTCTTCTAAAACCTGTGTCCCTCCAAGGCGTGGAATCAACAGCCCCATCAGTCTCAAACGGCCGCTCAGGGTTCCCCATCCCTATGGGCAGATAAGCGTGGCAGAGTGAATGCTGGAGAGACAAGGCCAGGGTGAGGTCCCCACTCGCCCTGGCCAAGTCTCCGGTAGAACAGCAGGCAGCTCCCCGACCGATAGCGGGAGGAGGAGATAATTTGGGGCTGTCTTAGAGGGACATGCAGCTCTCACCAGGCATCCGCTCGCCTCTTCGGGGGCCACCCCAGGCTCAATGGTCTCGGCCCAGTGTGGAGGCTGCCAGCCCCCAGGTATAGGCAGGCAGCAGGGCTCTGACACTACTTCCAGCGGCCAAACATCCGAGACAGGCTCGTCAACCAGGTCGACGTCTTCCATCTGCAGCGTCTCCTCCACCATCGGGTCAGCTGAGCTTCGGTCTACGGCGGGCTCCAGTGCACACACCCGCAAGGCATTCGGCTCTTGGTAGCCACGGAACGGGGCCATCAGCTGGCGCCAGACCCCCCCTGGTAAGCGGGCCTTTGTCCGCCTCCGGTAGCATCCGCAGGCAGGCATCAAGGCCTGAAATCACAGCCTCAGCAACTCCAGCAGGGGGTGGGGGTCTGTCCTGCCGCACACCAGCAGCTTCCCCATCCACTTCCTCCATAGCGCCTGTTAAAACAGTCGGGAGATGTGGGCCCACCAGCTCCGCGGCCCTCATCGTGGTCCCGTCCAGGGACGAGGCACTCAGGACGGCAAGGAAGGAAGATAGGAGCCACGTGGTGGGCTGCAAGATGGACGCCTGCAACATACTCTGACTGCCAAAGGTTAAGTCGCTGGTCCGGAGGGGGGGACAAGTGGGCTCCAGACAAGTCTTTACCGGTGACCAACCGCTAAGGAACCTCGGGTTCCAAAAAAAATCCACAGAGAGTCAGCTAGAGTTCCCAAAGAGAGACGGCCGTGTGGAGCTCCACCATAACACGACCTCTCCTGTTCACAGTCGGCCATGCCCCCAAAATAGTGTTTTTTGTTATTATTATTCATAAGACCTTATATGTTAATTCCAGACTTTTTTGTCCAGTAGTTTTGTTGCAAACAGTGTTTCAAATTTGACACTTTCAATGTTTTTTTTTACCTGTCTGGCAGCTTGGCAGCTTTTTTCTGCAGCTTGTCGGATGCATTTGGCGACTGTCCGGCGGATTTGCGGTGGCTGTCCGGTGGGATGGTGGCGGTGGGCAACGGGCTTGCCGCTGTGGGTGACGGGTTTGCGACGGCAGGCGTGGGTTTTCGTCGGCTGTCCAGTGGGTTGGCGGCGGTATTTGGCAGCTTATTCGCTGCACTTCGGGGACCCTGTGGTGAATGCTGAATTCACCGCAGGTCAGCGAATTGGACTCGCCGAAGTGTGGCGAATCAGAGAACACTGAAATGTCGGTGACATTTTGGTGCTCTCTGAATAACCCTGACAGTCTCTATCAATGAAATGAACAGAAAGAACTCTACCCATGCTCTATAGTGAAGATACATACAGGTTTATGACTCCCAGAATGAATATGTTTTGAAGATATCAGTATCTGTAATTAGATAGAATTTCAGCGTTCGGTTACCTTTCAGCCCAAATTCGGAGCTCTTTGAATAACCCTGTATATCTCTGGAGTCCTACAGGCTTAAACGACACATCCTTATGTGTCATATCATTGGAAAGGGCATATTATGGCGTTTCAAATGTTATAAAAATTACCAGGTTTATATAGAACAAAAATTAAAAAAAAGAAGGATTTCTTCTTTTTTCTTTTCTAACACAGCACTGTTGTTCACGTTACAATTATAAAGTGAACAACAAGGCTAGGGTCAGACTAACGCATTTTTCGCGTTGTCCGTGAAAAAGTGCGTTCGAACGAATGGACGTATTTTTTCATGGAATACGCGATAGCGGTCATACGATGCGCATTTTCGTCCGTCATTTTGTACGGATCATCAATAAAACCCTTCTTGCGTCTGGACGTTATGTTGGCCGGACGTGTGCAGCGTCTGACGTCTCCCAATCACGCAAACACGCCGCTATGCGGACGCAGCGCACTCTGTACGTCAGTACTAGCGGTTTGACGTTCTCAAAAAAATGCGTTCGTTTGCCACTTGCGTTGCGCGGCCGCACTTTTGTGCGGCTGTTCTTCATATGCAGCCCCACATTGGACGTCATTTGCTGCTAGCACGGCCGTGATTTAGTGCGGTTAAACGCACGTTAAAACTGCTTTCGTCTGACCTTAGCCTTATGCTGCACTAACTCACATTCCCATTATCCACTCCGCCAGCAAGTGTGAAGTTGATGGCACAACGCATTGTTTCATCGACAACCTAAACCACAGCACTGCAGTGAGGAGGAACAGGGAGACTTTGAAAACCTGCATCTCAATTGTCTTTTCTCCACGCAAGTCAAATGGGGTGTCATTGGAAAAATCAGATTCTGGCCTTTCCAACAATATCAAACATAATATCAAACTTGACCATGTATTGCATAAAAATAAAAATGTAATGCAAAATTAATTTTTTTCTCTGGTCTAAGGCAGCAGCATTATGCACTTTTATTTGCAAACAATGACACTGGGCTAACATACCTCCTTTTCCCATGCTGGGAGCAAATGTGGAGGTGATGGCACAATGGGATATTACACATTTGTTCATCTGAGACACATGAAATGCTGCGAGGAGAGCGGGAGCTCTATGGACCTCTGTATCGTGATTCTTTATACCACACAAGTTCAAGATAGGTGTGATCGGACCGGTCAAAGTGTGGCCTTTCTAATGATACCAAACGTGACCATGTAAAATATTAGAAAAAAAAAATGCCCTCCTTTTTTCCAAAGCAAAGCAAGAATAAAGCAGCATCAAAAAATTAAGTGGTAATAAAAGTCACGTTTTGAAAAAGACCCCGAGCCACGTCCGTATTTTGATGCCCAGAATTTTGGATGATTTGGGCCAAAATGGAGTATCATTTTCCATAGCTAGGACTAGAAATTAAGTTACTATTTGAGCCTTAACATTCTGCTCCATTTTGCGTCACTTTTGAAATGAGCAGAGAGAAACTGTTTTTCAGGTTTTTTTTTTTAAATTTTTTTTTAGTTTCCCCCAAATCGTAAATTATGAAAGTAGTTTAGCACTTACGTTTTTTTTGTTGTTGTTGGGGGGGGGGGAGCTCCAGATTTCAGCGGCTACAGACTTCTGGGATGTAAATCCTACCCTGACTGCTCACTGTCTGGGTATATGAAGGCCAGCTGGTTGCCCACAGCGAGCAGCACACGTTTGAAAACTTTTCATACTTGTGGGCAGCCAAAATGTTGGTAAATTTCCACCTTCCAACTGGGGTACACTCAAGCAGTCACCTGACCCGCCTTATCGATAGTGCCGCTTCTGCTTGCACTGCTCTCATAGGTGTGCGCACAAGGTGTGCCTGGTGTGCCCATGCACACACTAATGTTGGGTGAGGGGTTCTTCTTTGACCCCCGACATAGATATTTTGGATGTTCCTTATCTGTTTCATGATAAATTACATGAATAATGACTGTATCTCAGCATAAACATTGGTTATGCCCATAGGGTCTGCAAAGGGGGTGTGCCTGTAGTGTCCAAGTAGAAGATGAAGAGGTCCTTTTTCACCTCCTACATTGACATTTAGGTGTCCCTTATCTGGTTCATGATAAATAACATTAAAACTGACTGTATCTCTGGTTACAAGCTCATTATTTTGAATGATAAATGTATGTGTTTTTTTGCAAAATCTTCTAAACTTTAGTTTTCAGTTAATAAATGTTCTATGGGTGCACACCCTAATGTAATGGGTTGCGCATGCCAGTGACTGCTCTACATATTCTCTGCTACTGTATTTTGCCCTAAGGATTTTGGTTGTAGTGTGAAAATGAAGCTAAGCCCTTCGACACATTGCTAGAATTTGCCATAGAAGTTTTATTGTCCCAATGGCCGGAATATTAGGATCAGTAAATCAGCCGAGCAAGACAAATGTTTAACCTGCTAAGTGACCAAGACTAGTTTCCGCATGTTAATTGCATCTTTACAGCTAGTTGCCTGGGACTGTTGTGAAAAATGTGGGGAAAAAGCACATTGCTTAAAAATCTCTATGGGAACAAAAAATTGCATACTTTTATATATAGAATAGCAAAATATAAAATCTCAAAAAATAAAATTGATTATAAAAGTAATTATTAGTTAAAACAATAAGAAGAAAGGAGAGGGCACATAAAAATGACATTAGTATTTACATAAGATGTACTTTCTTTTAAACTTATTTCTTGCAAAATTAATAAAACTATAAATGTGCTATATGGGCCAAAATAGCAAATCAGTACATTGCCTACAGGCTATTTGTCTGCATTAATACAAAACACATTAAAGAAAATGTTATCCAACCCCAGAACATGCTCAGCGAGGATCTGGAGAAGGACAAAAAGCTATTCATTTTCTTTCCTTTGAATATACCGGGACATAATGTTTAATGCTGCCCTACATTAATCGTGAAATTTCCTTGCATGAATGAGTAAACATGGAGGAATTGAAATGAGTAAAGAAGGAGATGGTAGACAAAACTGCAGGGTCAGATGACATATACAGTATTCAAGATTATCTAGTGATGAATATGCCACTAGAGATAGTGGCCCCTATTACATTCTTCGCACAGTGTGTTGCACAAATGCGCATTTGCGCGAGGGGCAAAACCCTTTGCGCTGAACATCGTATTACAACGTTCGCACAAACGATGCGCGTTATCGTTTACTGTGCGCGTCCTATATTTAACATTGTGAGCGCAAATTCGTTTGTGCGCTGGTGCACGGATGGTATTAGAATCTTCGCGCAACTTTTTACGAACTTTGTACGAACGACGTTTGCGCGCTTTTTTTTTAACGTCTTTGAAAAGCTGGTGGTAACTGCAAATCAGAAAGGTTTGGCCAAAAACGAAAAACACCAGCACGAAAAAAAAAAATACAGCACAGTACAGTTACACATTCTACACATACCCAAACAATAAAATTGTGAATTCGTGCATATTTTTTTTATTGCTGCAGCATGTATACTCAGATTTACTTTGACAGGCGCGAAAACTGAAGTGAGTCAATTAAGGTAAATTGATGTCAATTAAGGTTCTTAATTCTGATTGGCTGAATCCTGTGAAAAAAACAGTCCGCACACTGTTTTATGTGCGAAACGTTACTGCACGCGTATTACACTTCGTTTTGTGCGTCGTTTTTGCGAACGTTATTTTTTGACGGATGAGAAAATGCGTTCGGATCGGAATAACATGTTAATTTTCGTGAGATAACGCTGGACAATGCGTGCAAAAAAATTTGCACTGCGCGAACGAAATTGTGCAAAGAATGTAATAGGAGCCAGTGTGTGTACCTTTGTATGTAGGATTTTGAAAACAACCTCTTCTAATCTGTTCAGTGTTTTTTTTATGAATATAAAGTCATATATTTAATAATAACATGGACATGTTTATCAAAGACTAGAGTACTGTTAAAAATATCAATTTTGGGATTTCCACATATTGTACTAGAGCTCACTTAAAATCCCAATATATGATAGGCTGTTGATATTACGTTTTACATAATATCGATATTAGTTTACGTTTTATTTGTTACGGTCACTGATAACACATTATACACGTCTACCCAGAAATGCGTTATTCAGACACAGAGAACTTATTTCCTGGCTCACACACCATCTGGGATCCTGTGTTTACATGTGAGTATAAGAACTGTTTTTTTCTAATTCTCATTATTTATTTAAATGCCCAAATGTGTCATACATGTGCTTTTATAGATATATGTGGGATTACTAAAGATTCCACATTCTTTCCTTTGAAAGAGGAATAACTCTCTAAAGGCAGGAAATAAATAGTGAATTTGAGTCTGGAAAATGTTTGTTCTAACATGATGAATTGATTTAGTTGAAGTTCAGAGACCACATGTATAATTTATTATTATGAATCCCTGATAAGGAGAGTTGTCTGAGAGATTATCACCAGTGTCTGAGAACCCTAAAGCTAAGCTACAAGCAATTCAGTAAAAGTCAGTAAATTTGGAGCTATCAGTCATTAATAATAGACTAAGACATCAAGGATTAATTAGCAATATTAAATTAAAGGTGTTTTCAGTGGGGGACAGGCAAATGCTAAGGGTGGGCTTGTTTCCTGTACATTTTTAGAATGCACATGCTAATGGTTAGTGTGTTAAAAATGCAGTCCCACCGATGCACCATCTTCCCCTTACTGTACAGTCCCATCTTCACCACTCCTTCTGCTACACCCATTGGTATCTATTACAAATGATATACGGCCTCAACCATCTTCAAGACTTACCCACCCCCTTCTTCCCTACCATTTATTTTTATCGTAAATCGACCCAGAACAGCTGCTCTTGCCTGACTTTTTCCCCCTTTTATGACTAGACTGAGTCTGTACCCCCTCATCCCCATTTGTCAACATTATGAAGGAATGTAGTTTACTAGTTGTGCTTTTAGGTCAGTGTTGGACTAGTGCACCTGTACGGACGTGCCTTCCGGCGCAACGTTGTGATGTTTCGACAGGGCCGGCCACACGCTGTAGCGCACGCACGAATTGCGCATGCTACAGTAGACGTGCTGAAAGCCTCCCCATTGAAACACTATGACGAGCGTTCGACGGGGAGGATAGGAGGATTGAGCCTTGCAGTGCTGAGCGCACTAACTGCGCTCAGCCAGGTGCCCACATGGGCGTCAGAGTGGAAGGAACATCCACTCTCACAGACTTTCCTTACGCTCTAAAAAACGCTTGTCTGACACTGGCCTTTGCTGTAGTACCGCACTACTAATCTATTGTGATTCTTGTCGTAATGTTAAGGACCCTCTGTTTGGTACTTCTTAATTGTATCTTGATACAAACCATGTTTACCTCTACTCTGTCATTGTTACCTGTCACAGGCCTGTTACCACTGCTCTCGGGTTGTTTCTACCTCATCTTCTTCCTGAACTATTAAAAACAGAATGTTTAAAAATGATGCCCTGCATAATGTAGAATCTATAAACTCCATCATTATCAGGGTGCAATTACAAAATATAGCGGGGTAATTGTAAAAGCTATGGGGCAGCCCTTTTCTGTTGCTCCCCCCCCCTCTGCATGAAGGAGAGAGATATGTCTAGACAGTTGCAAATCCAACCCAATATTTTAACAGAGACATGCAATTATGATGGTCTGCATATAGATTTGTGGATCTGTGCATTAAGGTGAAAAGTCTAAGGCTGTCAAGTATATTTTGCACAGACTGCTCCTCTAACTATACATAGATCTACTTATGCAGTACAAATATACAGTATATACAGGGTCAGTGCAAACATATCTTTGTGACATGTTCTTTTATAGCACTATATAAAAGATCAGCACTACTACATAAAGACGTGGACATGATGATTTACTACACTGGAGAAACGAGATCCTCATAGTAAGAAAAATAAAGGTAACGAGCGATTGGCCCTTCTGATTTAATTGATAGTATTATAAATGGTGGATTCACCATGGGCTGTATTCCAACCTTAATGTAAACCTAACCTAAGCATAGCTTAGCATTAATGTCTGGTTAAGTTTATACAAGGGTTGGAATACAGTCTCTGGTTTGAGAAAGGCTAGACTTGGCTGAAAGTGACCATTTTGTGGTACCACAACAAAGGTTTACTTTTTCTACTATAAAAACATGCTGACCATTCATCTATTTCTGCAATTTGTGAAAGTCTGTTCTATGAGGGAAATCAGGTACTCCCCGGGGCAGCCAGCCAAGGGGATCTCAGTAGATTACTAATAGGTAGGTATTGAGGATCCCTCAGGCTGTCAAGATGAATATATAAGACGAATGCTTGATTTTCCATAAGGCATCAATGACGGAAAATTACAGGCAGCACAATAAGACAGACAGGGCAATATGGGATGATTCCACCAAATGTCTCAAAGGTGAAGATTCTGTTTACTTCAGTCACTAAATGCTGAGTTGCTGCGAATGATCACTATAAGCATAGTTTCGCTGTATTCGCCGAGTTGCACTTGTCAGCTTTGGATTGGCTGTTTGTCTATTGCAACGTCAGATGATTTAGAAGAATTAGCTGATGATTTTTTTAATAAATACAACCCAGTGTCAATCCACAATTCCTGATATAATAAAGAGACTTCAAAAAACAAAAAAATATTTTGCGGAAACAAATTAGGCATTCTATAACTAACTAGTCTATAGAGTCAGGGTGTAAACGTGACAGAGGAAACGTTTAATAGCATGCTTGTCCAGAAGGGGTGCACATCTTCTTCACTGGTCTCACGATCCAATTACGAATATCCTGTCAACGATCCGATTCCGCGATGCATCTCGATTACTGCCCAATGTGCCTATGGTTTTAGACACAGATTCACACATTCCCTGATACAGACAGACACACAGATGCAAACATATGCACTCATAGATACATACAACATACGCTCAGATTCACTCACAAACACTTACTGATTATTAATTAATACTCACACCTTGTCCCCCTTCGGTGCACCTTCTTTCCCTCTTTTCCATTGCCTTCTTCTCTATCCCCTTTCACCCTCTTTGTCTCTTCCCCCCTCCTCATGTAATTTTCTCCCCTCCACTCTTTCAATGTACGCTCTCCACCTTCCAAGTCTTTTCCCCCCTCTTTTTTCATGTCTCCTCTCCCTTTTTATGTCCGCACCCTCTCCTTTTTCATGTCCCCCACTCCCTTTTCATGTCCATCTCCCTCAATCCTTTTCATGACCACATGTCACACCCACAGTCACACACATACCCACACACGGGTTCAGACAGACACCAAGACACACAGTCATAAACAATAAACACCCAGACGGGCAGTTACACCCACACCACGGTCAAACACTCACACCCAGACAAGCGTTCACACACACACAAACACAGTCACACACACGCAGTCACACACACCCAAAGTCACACCCACATGTGGTCACACACACAGTCCCACACATCCAGTCACACACACCCACACACGCTGTCACAAACACCCATGGTCCCCCACACACGCAGTCACACACACCCATGGTCACCCACACACGCAGTCACACACACCCATGGCCACCCACACATGCAGTCACACAAATGCAGTCACATACTTACCCACACATCCACAGAGGACCCCGGGTAGTGAGTCAGGCCGACTTGAATTCTGTGAACATTCATCAAGGCTCCGGTGGCTGATCAGGCCATGTGAGGCCCCAGTGCCCAATCAGCCTACCTACGGCCCGGGCAGCCATCCAGCCTACCTGAGGCCCCAGCGGGCAATCGGGCTACGCAAAGCCCCGGCAGCTGATCGGCCTAACCAATCTCTGGGCGGCTGATCCGTTCTAGGAGCCCTGCAGCCTCCCACGCTTTCAGTGAGCTGCTGATTGAGCCACCGGGGAGGGGCCCTACATGGCGGCAAAATCAGTGGCTCTCTCCGCAGGAGGCCCTATCAACTGGAAAGGTGGCAAACAAGGCCTTGGCCAAGCCTGATTTGCCTGGCCGCAGAATGGATGCTAACCTGCAATGCAGCATCGCAAAAACGATTATTTCTGACATCCCTTATATCCAGGTGGAAACAATGCATTAAAATAATGGAAAAGGATAATGTTTTCACACTCAGATGCCCAAAATCTTATTATATTGTTTTAGAAATATTTAATATTAGAGTCAGCAATTTTTCAGTCTCCAGGAGATTGATAAAAACAGGCAGATAAAAAAAAAAGAAACGATAAAGTATGACTTTAAAAAATCTTTACTTAAAATCACTCACAAAAAATGTATTCTAAGAACAGTTTTCATTGTATAATTTTAAAAAATATCTACAATTTAAACAAAGGTCTATTTATTGGGCATTGCTAAGTTATTACTCTTTTATTTTATATAACCCGGCCACTGTACTCGGCATCTTCCTAATGTGTAATGCAAAGTCCTTCTTTGATTAAACATATATGGTTTGTGAGAGTGAAAAGAACGAATTGGGTTTTCCATTAATATGAATTCTTAATTGCTTGTCCGTTAATTATGTGTAAAAAAAGTTTTTTTAGAAAATGTTCACTTTTTACTGTTTGTGGTTTTCATCTAGATCTTAGTAAAAGTCTCTTTGGGAGCTGAAATATTGATTTCTGCAATATTGGAAATATGTTGGCTGGGTGGAGCATCTAACAACAAACTGAAACGAAGAATTAGTAGATGGTGTCCTGGATAACGTATCATGACAGCAAAAAATAGATCTAATCGAAGAAAAAGAGAGCATCTGACAAAGACAGAATTGTTAGAGCAAAAAAAGTCAGAAATAGTAACAGAATTCATTGAGCAGTTTAGAAGAAGAACTTTCCAAGGGAAAAAAAAAAGGGAACACAATGATTACTTAATTGTTTCTTTTTCTGTCAAGTTCTAAATAATCAATACACCAATCTTTTGCCCTAATTTTCGCTAGTGGAATAATCTGAATTGACACATCTGTCTGTCAATCAATCGAGTGATCAATCCATCAACAAAACTGCTTGTCTCTGCTGGATCACTAGCACAAAAATTCTAATTTTGGTTGTTTTCATATTTACTTATTTTATTTATTTATAAAGTATTTTACCAGTAAGGATACATTGAGATTTCTCTAGTTTTCATGTATGTCCTGGGTTCAAGAACATTGAATTGTTACAGTCGTTACAGAAATACAAAGTAATAAAATGCAAGATATTAAAAACAAATATACAGATTAAAACTGAAAATAAATATGTAGGAAATATAGTCACTATGTTACATGTTTACAGGTGCATTCTGTATCAAGGTATGTTAATATCGATCTCTTAAGTGACTTTAGACTGGGGAAGATTTGATGGCGTCTGGGAAGCTATTCCATAATTGTGGTGCTCTGTAAGAAAATGAGACTCAAGACACTTTCTTTTTGTATTTTTATTATCACATGTTTAACATTAGTCTGCAAACCAGTTCAAATTGTATGTATGGATAGAAGTTATTTATTCATTTCAGTTGTCTAATAATATAATATTACTCTTTAATTTCTTTCTTATATCCCATTCTCCTGTATCACGAATGGCCCAGATTTCTACATCCATTCCATCCCGGGCACATTAATGCTGACTGGCGAACAAATTTGTCCCACAAGTATTAATTTACTACACTGTAGCCAAACAAAAAATGTAAACCACTGTATTGCCAGTGGCATTTTATATTTAAGCATGCACCTATTGTCTCTTCTTACATGGCTGCTGTAATAATGAACAAGTTGTCTCCCACATATAATATATCATAATCACTGAAACACCAGCATTGACAGCGAATAAACACAATTCAGCTCCGTTAAGTTCCTATTATACAAGGTATAGGATTTCAGGCCAAAATGCAAGCTATTTTTACTCTTTTATCAAAATAGCAAGACAAGAAAAGTAAATGTTCTGTTTTCAGTCTCACACACTGCAGAGCTGTCTCATTTTATCCCGAATTTTTAACCTCCCCCCTGCTTTTGCAGAAAATTGAACAGTGAAAACAACAACCTCTTCCTTTTCTCTGATTTTGTCAGGCATTTATCATATCTGAAAGTGTTAGCACAAAATGAAAATACTTTTACCGGCGCTTCAGATTAATCAGTTTTATGCAAATAAAGATCACATTAATCCTAAGGCATTCTCTCATTCTCCATTAATAATTACCACTTCTGCCCTAAATATGTACTGCTTCAGATATCACTATGGAGATAGATGCAGTGACCTCCTGTGTTATCCAAAAATAAAAATCTTAGAATAATTTTGCATTTTTACGAACATTATGAACTCACCTCTGCTGCTGTCTGTGTGGAGAAAATAAAATTGAAGCACATTGACCTATTAAGCCAAAACTGTAGAGTGTTCTGGTAATAGAAAACTGCTAATGGGAAAATATGTCGTGAACTGTTAGCCATTTGCATCTCCCTATTACTGACACTATTTTGAAAGAGCTGCTAAGTCAGCCACTAATAGCTACCGTTAGTGGCACCATGCCATAGCATGCCATAGGATCCATGTACATGCAATCTCACAGGCTTGGTTGATGTATACTGGGAACCTTTTACTTATAATATCCTTCTGCTTGGGGGGAGAAAAGGATTCAGATCATGCGGTCCTCTGCACAGTGGACATGCACTTATGTATTCAGTATATAATAGTAGGAGGGGGGATAGGTTGTATATATGTTTTTTCCCTGATGAAGTCTATTTTTATATAGACGAAACGCGTTGGAATGTACGATTTATTAAAATCGCTCTTTTACCGGAACGGCTCCAATTGGTGTGTTCTGTGGTGGCGGGGTGAACCAGGAGTGCGGTTTATGAAGTTCAGCGGAGTGGTAACACACTTATAAAGATACCTTTATATGCCTGCAACTATGTATACTCTGGGAGTGCATTGGTACGGAGCGTATTAATTTTATCACATTGATTACTGCTGTAATGCTGATCCTATGAAATGTACTCCTAGGATTATATGTATACACATTATTGAGCTGATTGGAACGTCATTAGGAAGAGACGTTCACTAGGAGTGCATAGAAAAAGGAACCGTTTGTGATCTAACTGTATCCCAGTGTGATATCACAGTTTTATTGTTCTCTCTGCATAGTGGGACCAGAAGTATGTAAAGATTTTTTTTATTCTTTTGTTCTTGTCACGTACCTCCGGCGCCCAGCAGCCTCCTCCACGCTGGTCGTTTGCCGAACACCGGATAAAATGCATGCCGGTGCCGATCACGCGATGGCCAAAGGGGCAGGGCACATTAGGAAAGCGCGTGATCTGTATAATAAGCTCTTCACTTAGCCCACACCAGCACGCTGTCGTGTTCTCACACTCCCATAGTGCTCCCAAGTGTTTCTTTTTGTATTGAATTGATTTGTGTATGACCCCCTGGCTTTGGAAGTTGACCACTCTTGTGTTTAGACCTCTAGTTTTGACAATCGACTACTCTAGTGTCTACATATAGACTACTCTAGTGTTTTGAGCTCTGGTTCTGTGATATTATTGATACAGATATCTGGCATCTGATTGCAAAAAATATATGTTTATACATTTTATTCTTGTCTCTCTGTTCTCTTATTTAGTCTCTCTTTACTGACAAGTATAAGGACCAGAAGATTAGAGCAACCCTACGTACAGGGATCATTATATATATATATATATATTATATATATATATATATATATATATATATATATATATATATATATATATATATTATGTGTATATCCGTGGGTAATCCGTGACAGTTCTACATGATTTTGCAAATGTAAAATCAGTTTAAGGGACATTAGGGACTGTGACCCTTCAAAGAAAATTTAGTTGGTTACAGTGACCTGACTGCCCTCCTCCATCCAAGGGAGGAGGATTTGTACCCCCTTCCCCTCCAAAAGTTCATGATTGGTGCTCGCTGGTCTGTCTTACACTGGTTCATGCACAACTAGACAATGCTTCTCAATGTTCTCACATTGTACACCCTGCATACCCAGCTTTTTGTGGTACACCTGGCCGTGAGCTCAAGTCTACCCCGTAGGGCTACAGACAGTTCAGGGATGTGAGAGGAGCGTTGTGGGGATTCCCTCCCCAGCACTGATGACGCTTTCCTCACATGTTTCTGTCAAGCAGGGCTTCAGCCACTGCAGGTTGACATCCTGGATGTCAGTCCTGACTGTGAAACAGCCACCCCTCCAGCTGCAGGCGTCACTGAGCACACGCGCAATGACGTCACAGACAGAGATTACCTCTGCCCGGCTAGGGAATCCCATTACATGAGATGCAGGGGTCATTTAGACCCCTGTATCTCCGAGCTTGTAATTCAAATTTGTTTGAGGAGTCATAGCGCTAGGGCTAAGTCCACTTAACCTAGCATTAACAGTTGTGCCGGCTGGGTGGAGTAGAGGTAACATCACTGCTCTATAACCATGGAGAGAGACTGTGGAGACACAGGTTCGATCCCGGTAAGAGCACCTCTCCAGTAAGGGTCTTTGGGCAAGACACCCAATGGTACATACTCGCCACCCAGGACATACTTGAAAACGAGAGAAATCTCAATGTATCCTTCCTGGTAAAATCCTTTCTCAAAAAAACATAGCTGAACACAAAACCTAGCATTAAGATTGTAATATTGTCCCCTATTGATGTAATGGTCAGATGTCTCAACACGTTTGCCATATATATACATATACGGGGTTATCCACCCTGGTGCTCTTTAGTTCCCTGCTCTTCTTGGATTCAAACTCCCTGACCCTGCATGCAGTGAATTCAGCAGTCCCCAAAGTGCAGGGAAAAGCCACCGACCGCATCTGAAAAACCGCAGCAAAACCACTGATTCAAACACAAAAACTGCCACAAAACCACTGAAAAAATCTGAGTGATCTGAACGCGTCCTCACTTCGCAAAGGCAATCGGCTGGTATTTCGGCCAATCGCTGTAGTCTCCCAGTGAGGAGTGCAATATTTGAGGTCAGTCCCGCATCCGGGACTCCGGCCAGATCAAGGCCTTTCCAATGATACCAAACATGACCAGGTTCGATACAAAATAATTAAAAAAAAAATAATAAATAGAAATTTATTTTTCTTTTTTTAAATTAATTTATTAATGCAGCACTATTATTCACTTTTAAATTATAATGTGATATAATGATGCTGCTCTAATGAACAATTATTTTTTTTCAGTTTCAGCTAATATCGTGTATTTTTTCCAAAAAAATAAAGTACCGGTCTCCCATTTTTACTATTTATAACAAGCATACACTATTGAATATATAACCGCAAAGGCTTGCATAATAAAATGTGAAAAAATAACTTTACACGCTGTAGATGATTGAAAATGTATTGAAAATTCATATTTTTTTTTATTTTTTTGTTATAGCAAAGTCCTTCTTTGATTAAACATATATGGTTTGTGAGAGTGAAAAGAACGAATTGGGTTTTCCATTAATATGAATTCTTAATTGCTTGTCCGTTAATTATGTGTAAAAAAAGTTTTTTTAGAAAATGTTCACTTTTTACTGTTTGTGGTTTTCATCTAGATCTTAGTAAAAGTCTCTTTGGGAGCATTCTGGCAGGGCATGATGTATAATATAATAATGATATATTATGAATCCGCCGAGTCTGCCGGAAAAAAGGGTATATAATCTGTCGGGGTCGTATAATAATACACGACTTCAAATCGCGTTTAATCATGATGAGTAAAACCAGAAAAAATGAGCTCAGCACACAAAGGTGAAATGGCTCAGCGGTGAAGGGGGCGTCACCCGTTGGGCAGGGGTTAATGACGGCGAGGCGTACAGTGCCGAGGGAGCATGTGCTGATTTCCATTGAGCTTAAATTTTAACTAAAAGGTTCAAAATGGAATGGGGGTTTGGAGGTTTTAATGTTTAACCCCTTTTTCCCCCTTTTTTTTAACCCTAGAATATCCTATTTTTTTTATAATTTCTTGATTTGATAATTTAATATTCTTATCCACATTTCTAGCATGCAGCACTTTTTTCCTCGAGACTCAAAGCACTTAGCAATTATAGATTGCAGGAATTAAATTACGTATAATTAAACTATATTAAACTGTTGAGTATGCTATTGAAAGGTGTGTGTATAAATTCTTGAGCTCTTTATTTGATATTTCCACTGGGACAATTTCGCCAGAATTGCAACAGATTTTATTGAAATGAAGCAGGGTGCCTCTTATTTTCATGTTAAATGAAAATCATGTTCATATATAAGTGATGTAAAAATATTATACCAATTATACAGACCCAGGATCAGTTTCTAACTAAAGACAAAGATTTCTTCATACAACCAAATATTCCTCATCCCTGCATGAAATTAATCATCTCTTAAAAAAGATACTGAAATTCAGGATTTTTTTAACAAGTGGTTTTAAGTATATGTCATCTCTTTATTATGTGCAGAACTTCGAGAGTAAAATATACTGCATTGCAAAGCATACATTTGTTGTATTCCCAGACAGGTCATGTTTTTGCTGCTGTCCCTTTCTGCGCTTTCTTTTTTCAATCCCAAAATGGAAATGTTTTGGTGAGGGTATAAATATAAACCCACCATTCTGTCTCTTAGCTGACAAGCAGCAGGAGGACATGTGGTTGCTTGTAAAGCAACTTTTGGTTTCATTAGGTTAGGACCCACCTTGAAAGAGGTGCTGTGATGTGGCAGGTGGGCTTATCACTTCAATGGCCATTCAAGTCAAATAAAACCTCTGTTTTGCATGGAGCTATAGGATAAGCACAAATTACAACGTTTTTTCTTATTATGTTTTATACATGAAGTGGGCTGGATACTCCTGGTTTACGGCCAGGTAGGGAACAGTGAGTGAAACTGCTTTTTGTGTATATTTTTTATATGACTAGGAAATTACCTGAACCTGTATCTGTGCATTTATAATATAATGAGCAGGTACCTTCACTATGACTTGGTACTAACACTCCTCTATGTGTCTCTACTTTTATTGGCAGCAGGTGCGGAACTACCAGGGGTGCAGCATATGCCTTGGCACTCGCACCCTTGAGTCTAGGGGGCCCATAATCGACCACGGTGCCTGATCTGCGGTCTCACCTGGGCCCTGGTCTGGGGTCCTGGGCATGGTCCGTGGTTCTTGCCTGGGCCCCAGTCTTGCTGGGGACCCCGGTACAGGGTCTCGGGCCTGGTCCACGGCCTTGCCTGGGCCCCTGTCCAGAGTCTTGGATTTGGTCCACGGCCTTTCTTGGGCCCTAGTCTGGGGTCTCGGGCCTGGTGGGTGGCTTTTTCTGGGCCTGGTCCGTGGTCAAAGGACTGGTTGCTTGGGCATCAGTCTGGGGTCCTGGGCCTGGTCCGTGGCTTTGCCTGGGTCCCAGTCCAGGGTTCCGGGCCTGGTCCATGACCTTGTCTGGGCCCCAGTCCGGGGTCTCAGACGTGGTCCTGGTCTTCTATCCTGGGCCTTGGTCCGGGGCCTTGCCTGGGGCCTGATTCAGGTCTTCAGGCCTGGTTCTGTTGCCTGGTCAAGGATAAAGAAGACTTCAGCCACCTCCCTGCAAAAAAGGTTAGGGATGTATATTTTTTTTATATTATAAATTATGTTAATATAATTTTAATTGCAGTTGAATGAATTAAATAGTATTTTAATGTATTACTTATTTTAATAATACTTTATATTATACTAATTTGTGAGTTTTATTGCTGTGGATTCTGTGATACACTCATACACACCACACATTACTGTGAGCTTTATTGCTATGGAGCTCTGTGATACACACCGCACATTACTGTGAGCTCTATTGCTATGGAGCTCTGTGATATGCTCATGCACACTGCGCATTACTATGAATTTTATTGTTCTTGAGCTTTGTCATATGCTCATACACACTGCACATTACTGTGAGTTTTATTGCTGTGGATCTCATACACACTGCACATTACTGTGAGTTTTATTGCTGTGGAGATCATACACACTGCACATTACTGTGAGTTTCATTGCTGTTGAGCTCTGTGATATGCTCATACACATCGCACATTACTGTGAGTTTTGATGCTGTGGAGTCGACATTGTGGACCTAGAGGGGTTCAGTCCATGTTGATGGGGAGGGGAGCTATGTTTTTGTGCATGGTGGTGGGGGGGCTGTCATAGATTCTTGCACCTGGGCTCTGAAGTTTCTGGTTACGCCTCTGATTGGCAGTCTCTATTTTTGATGCAAGTCCCTCTCTCTATCTTCTCATTGATGTGAGCTGTTCCTATGGGATTAGCAGGGCCACCATCAGAAATCTTGGGGCCCTTTAGTGAACCACTAGCAAGGCACCATTTCTAGCTGCCCATTTCAGTAAACTTGTTCCAAAGAAAATATTTTGCCCCTTGCCACCAGATTACAGGCATAGTCCAGAAAGAGAATAAAAAATATTCCTTATGGTATGAACCTCTGCCTATTGCAGACTAGGGATGAGCTGTTCGGTTCAGAGTTCGATTCGAACATTGCCTGTGCGCATGTTCGCGAACTACGAACATTTCCGCGTGTTCGCCGCATGTTCGCCCACAATGCACCACAATGGACCACAATGCATTTTTCCACTGGCCTGAAGCTTGTATTTGGCTACAGCCTTGCACCTGACCACAGGTCAGGTGCAAGACAGATGCAAGACTATGCCAATCACGGCCCAGAGTCCTGATTGGGCAAATTTTGCCCAATCATGGGCTCACAGAGCTAAGTCCCGCAGCACACTATATAAGGCTTCACACAGCCCCCAGCACGTGTTTTTTGAGAGGAGATTGTTCAGTTAGTGTGTCTTCTCAGTGCCAGCAGCTATTGGGGGGGTCTCATTTCTACAAAATATCTGGGAATTGTTCTAATCTTTGTGTTCTCACTGCCACCAACTATTTTGGGGGTCTCATTTATACCAAATATCTGGGAATTGTTCTAATCTTTGTGTTCTCACTGCCACCAACTATTTTGGGGGTCTCATATATACCAAATATCTGGGAATTGTTCTAATCTTTGTGTTCTCACTGCCACCAACTATTTTGGGGGTCTCATTTCTACAAAATATCTGGGAATTGTTCTAATCTTTGTGTTCTCACTGCCACCAACTATTTTGGGGGGTCTCATTTATACAAAATATCTGGGAATTGATCTAATCTTTGTGTTCTCACTGTCACCAACTATTTTGGGGGTCAGTCATTTATACAAAATATCTGGGAATTGTTGTAATCTTTGCGCTCTCACTGCCACCAGCAATTTTGGGGGTCAGTCATTTATACAAAATATCTGGGAATTGTTGTAATCTTTGCGTTCTCACTGCCACCAGCAATTTTGGGGGTCAGTCATTTCTACAAAATATCTGGGAATTGTTCTAATCTGTGTGTTCTCACTGCCACCCATCAGGGGGTCTCACTGATTTATAGGAGGTTTCTGGGAATTGTAATCTGTGTCTTGTCACTGTTGCCAGCTATCAGGGGGTCCTATCAGGGGTTCTCACTGACTTGTAGGTGGTTTCTGGGAATTGTAATTTGTGTCTTGTCACTGCCACCCATCAGGGGGTCTGACAGATTTATAGGAGGTTTCTGGGAATTATCATCTGTGTCTTGTCACTGGCTGCCAGCTATCAGGGTGTCTCACTGAGTTATACCAGAGTTCTGGAAATCTTTAATCTTTATACCAGAGTTGAATCAGAGTTCTGCAGCATATCTCCAATTTTTATAACAGAGTTGAATCAGAGTTCTGTATATATTAATCTATATATCACTCACCATGTCAGAAAGACCAAAAAGGACAGGCAGACGCTCCCAGGCACAGATAAGAGGGCAAGCAGCCTCTGTGTCGGGAGGCTGTGCCTCTGGTCATCGTGGCCGTGGTGCATCCTCTGCAGGGGCATGCTTGTCCTTTCTAACTGGTGGTGGCCGTCTTAAGCAGCAGCAACATACAGAGGATTTGGTGGATTGGCTAACCAGGCCATCCTCATCCTCCAAGTCCTCTGCCAGCCAGGCTTGTAGTGCTTTACAGTCCACCTCAGCTGCCAAAGCATCTAATGCGGCCTCCATGTCCACAGCTACTCCTGCCGTAGCCTCACTATCACACACGGAGGAGTCAGCTGAATTGTTTGACTACAATGACAGTGACATGCTGCTTGATGCGCAGCAACTACAGTGCTCTGATTCAATCTCTGAGGTTGAGGAAGGGAGTATAATCAACCTAGAGGAAGGGGGAGCCAGTGATGACACACAAATAACTGGCACTCATGTTGCCCCAGCAGGTGCAGCATACTGCCAAGTTGGCTCCCGTGACGAGGAGATAGGGGGTGATGACAATGATGATGAGGTCACTGACTCCACCTGGGTGCCTGATCGAACAGAGGAGTCAAGTGAGGAGGAGGCACAACAAACACGAGGCACAATGTCCTCTATGACCAACCGTAGCACTAGCCAGTCCAAGGCATTAGATGTCAGAGCTGCTCAGGTGCAGAGCGCTGTTGTCTCAAAGCACACATCCAGAAACTCTGCTGTCTGGGAGTTCTTTAAGAAATGTGCAGCAGACCACACCGTTGCTATTTCTAATCTTTGTCAGATGAGGCTCAAGCGTGGGAAAGACACCGGACGTTTGGGTACCACGTGCTTGAGGTGACATATGACAACCTGCCACGCATCCCGTTAGTGCAAAACTTTGCATAGGTCCTCCTCACCCCCACTATATGTCCTTCCATGTCATTGACTCCAACCTCCACTGACAGGGATGATGCTACAGTAATGGATGTACCAGGTCCTTCCTCACAATGTGACAGCATCCCATCAGCTGAAGATTTACGCAGTCAGATTACGTTGCCCCAGCTGCAGCAGCGTAGGAAAAAATATAGTCCCAACCATCCCCAAGCACAGCATCTAAATACCAGCTTAGCAAAATTACTCGTATTACAGCTGCTGCCTTTCCAGCTGGTGGACTCTGCTTCCTTCCGTGAATTTGCTGAATGTGCTGTACCACAGTGGCAGGTTCCAACGCCTTTACTTTTCACGGAAGGCCATTCCAGCACTATACCAGCACGTGGAAGACAATGTTATGGAGTCATTGGGAAAGGCAGTCAGCAGCAAGGTGCATGTGACTTTAGACATGTGGTCCAGCAAGCATAGACAGGGCCGTTACATTTCCTTCACGGCACACTGGGTAACTCTGATTGCAGCTGGGAGGGATCCAAGACGGGGCTCTGTGCTGGAGTTTGTTCATCCACTACGCCTTCATAAAGCTGCTTGTATGAGGTCTGTCTGCTCCACCACCACCTCTCCCTCTTCCTCCTTCTACTCCTCCTTCTCTGTCTCTGGCATAGTGGCAGTTAAACCGACGCGTTACAGGGGCTACGCAATGGCTCAAGCAAAAAGATGCCTTACTGTACTTGAGCTGGTTTGTTTAGGGGACAGGAGCCACACCGAGCCAGAAATTCTGTCAGCTCTGCAGGGGCAGGTGCAGAGATGGTTAACACCACGCCAGCTTCAGCTGGGAATGGTCGTCTGTGATAATGGCAGCAACCTTCTCTCCTCCCTACGCCTGGGTAAGTTGACGCATGTACCATGCCTAGCACAAGTCCTAAATCTGGTGGTACAGCGTTTCCTAACCAAGTACCCAAGGCTGGCAGAGCTTCTCAGCCAGGCCAGAAAAGTCTGCAGCCACTTCAGATGGTCATTCCCAGCAAGTGTTCGCCTGGCAGAAATTCAAAGAGAATTCCACCTTCCCACAAACCGTCTGATCTGTGACATGCCCACCAGGTGGAACTTGACATTAGCAATGCTGCAGCATCTGCACAAGCAGCAGAGGGCCATCAACGAGTACCTTTGTGAGTATGGCACAAGGACAGGTTCAGGTCAACTTGGTTTCCCCCCCCCGCAGTGGCTGATGATGAAGGATGCATGCACTGTACTGTCACCATTTGAGGAGGCAACAAGGATGGTGAGCAGGGCCAGTGCATGCATCAGTGACACAATTCCTTTAGTGTTCCTGCTGGAGCACACTCTGTGGGGAATTATAGATGTGGCTCTAGAGGCAGAGCAGCGGGAGGAAGAGGAGGCCTTCCCTAGCTCTGAAGGCCCCAGTCTTTCCACAGACAGCATTCCAGCGGGTCCTCCTCAGATCAGACAGGCGGAGGATGAGGAGGAATATTTAAGTAGTGGGGGCATTGAAGGTGGGGATTCCTCAAGGGAGGGTTTTGTGTGCCCAGAAACACAAGGACTAGTATGTGACTGGGAGGAGGAAGTGCACAATGGGGTCATCCTCCTCATTGACCAGGAAGACTCGGAAGCTAATGCCACCTCCAACCTACGCTGCATGGGCTCCCTTATCCTGCAAAGCCTGGTAAAGGACCCCAGGATTCGTGCTATCAAGGAAAGGGATCATTACTGGTTGGCAAGCCTTCTTGATCCACGATACAAGGGTAAAGTTGCAGAGCTATAAGCGCTCACGTAACATCCGTGATCTGCTGGTCAAATCTGATCCAATTCAATCCTATTCTGTAGGTCCACAGCCCCTCAAATTGGGATGAGTTACGTCACCTACATTTCCACATCCTCAATCGGGCAAAAGATACACGATCCGACAACATATCACATGTACTACAGAATATGTGATATACCTCATCACTTGTCCCTGCGGTCTACCTTATGTAGGTAAGACTGACAGATCATTGCGCGACAGACTTCGGGGTCACAGATCTAATATCACTACAGCTTTCCGTGACGGTGTGTCGGATAAACCGGGTGCTAAACACCAATTGACTACACTAAGGGTGATTGCCATTGACCATGTACCCCCTCTGAGTCGAGGTGGAGACTGTTCACGCCTATTATTACAAAGGGAGACCTTTTGGATCAAAACATTAGACACCATCTCACCTAAGGGTCTCAACGAGTATATCTCATATACTTCGTTCTTGGCATCTAGATAATCTAATTAGCTCAGTGTTGTACCCCATTTGTGGTTAATCCGCTTCGTAGTCGTTGGCCCTCTTTTTCCTGTGGGGAGCTCTACACAAACCTTCTTGCCATTTATAATATACTATATAGATTTAAATATTTGAGTGACTGAAACTGATTACCACGCTCCTCCTCTGTATCTATCGATATGCACCCGGTGGACTGGATACAGCCGCCTATAACCATACATATTCATATTGGGCATGATTAATATTGCTGGGGTCAGATCTTGTTGCTGTTCGCCACAGATCACGTTATACAACATATTTTGCATTATTTCTGACAACTTTACCGTCTCCGTTACACCCAGGCTACCTTTGTTTTTATGTTTCTATGGCAACCCGTGATTCTTCCTTCAAACGCTCCCTTAAAACGTTCCTATTTAGGGAAGCCTACCACCCAACTCACTGACACAACCATCAATCACTCTCACCTTACAGTCCTCTCCTCCTGTTTCCAACCCCAACCCTCCTAGATTGTGAGTTCCTACGGGAATAGGGCCCTCATCTCCTCCTGTACTGTTTGTCAAATGTTGTTCAATGTATTGTAACCCTGTCTATACTGTGCTTATTGTACAGCGCTGCGGAATATGCTGGCGCTTTATAAATAAAGAATAATAATAATAATAATTCACGGGTCTGTCTGCGTCCTTCGTCATCATCCGGCGCCATACCCGGAAGTGTACGCCGCACTTGCCAGGCCAGCTCCGGCGTCCACCGCGTTGGTGCTCAGCTGTTGGGTAAGCTTTAATCTCTGTACATGTATATAAATGTGTTTTGTGTACTGTCATTTGCATACCTTGATAAAGGCTC
The DNA here is from genome assembly GCA_009667805.1 of Leptobrachium leishanense. Lineage (NCBI taxonomy): Eukaryota > Metazoa > Chordata > Amphibia > Anura > Megophryidae > Leptobrachium > Leptobrachium leishanense. Next base: position 120,128,279 of record CM019067.1, on the reverse strand, counting down.
TTTGAGGGGCCGAAACGTCGGTCAAGCGGACAGAAAACTGTATGTTTTAACTTTTTCTAATAAATTTTTTGATTTTATTCACTCAAATCCTGATGTGCTGTCCATATTGTTTTGCTATACGTATTCTTGGGATATTGCACTCAGGTCCTTAGTACCTATACTTTGGCGTGAGTGGGCTGAATATTGGAACTTATATATATATATATATATATACACACCAGATCAATTTGCCCACTTTCTCTTACTTCTATGTACATATGTCAAAGTAATACCGCCTATTCAGTTATTCTACAATCATTCCTCAACTTCTTAATTCAGCTGATGATTCGAAAGGAGAACTTGAACTGTACATATGATAAGTCATTACATACTTTAAGTTAATATATTGAGCAGATGCATGTGAGAGATTGGGGTTATATGCTTGTATCAGCTTGTATGAATTTGTGCGACCCCGGAGCATTTCAGGCTCCATGCATTTCCCGGTTTGAAAATTCTGGTAAAACCTTCAGTGTGATATTTGCATAATTCCATCATAAGGTCCTCCAGTTGTAAGCTAGCGCACTACTATGAGAAGCAAGGGAGAATTACTATGAAGTCTTGCTCTGTTGTTAAATGGCCATTTAGCATTACAGTTACAGGTTTTTATAAAGCGCTAACAAGTTAAACACACAGAACAGTAGAAGAGAGGTCCCTGCTCCAGAGCTTACAATCTAAGAAGCTGTAACATGGTTATTATATCATCCTCAGCATTAATTTACCGTACTACTACACGTTGTACTATTCTTAATGCTAACTCTACAAAACTATGACTGTGTTCCAAAGACCATCACAAAGTGATTTTGCAGCAGAAACCAGCAGGAGCGAAAAAAATAAACATAAAAATATTTGCAAATAGAAGAGCATGATTTCCTGCATTCATTTAATGAAGAAATAGGAGGTGTTAGGTCACAAACTCTGTATTTTCTGCCTTTTGTGTTGCTTTACCCTGCAGTACTATTTTCCAATCCCTTAACATGTGACCTGGCTACTTCAAGGACTGGTCCTTAGATTAGGTATTCCTTTCTGTGCAGCTGGGTGTCGGTGTATTTGGAATTCCCCTTAACCCTTGCTTTGCCTTTCTGGTCTGTGCTGAGTCCTATCTGTCTGCTATTCAGCCAGCAGCACTCCTGCCTTTTGGACTCCTAGCCCCATATATGGGTCCCACCTCGGCTCACGCCAGGTGCCCCTGTGACATGGAGATGTTCTGACCCAGTCATCTAGCCATCAATATTTGGCTGTTGTCACTCAGATCCTTTCGCTTGCCCATTTATCCTGCTCATTGGCGTCTCTACAGGCAATTGCTCCCCATAGGTTATTCCTTGCCCCCCATGCACCCCCCTCCCACCACCACCACCAGGGATCAGCATCCAGCTTCCCCCACTTATTCTGACCGCAATATCTCAATCCACGTTATCAATATTTGGCAAATTGCCAGCTTTTTGAATAGTCGAATGACCACGAAATTGCACCATATGGGGAAATTCAATGTACGTTGCAATTTGAGAGCTAATTCGGTGTTCTTTGAATAACCCTGTAAATCTTTTTGCTCCACCTGACCTTTATTTGATCTCTTTTTTTTTTATTCCCTGATTTCTCACTCATGGGGATTGTGTTTTTTTTTTCTTTCCACATTATCATATTTCCGTTGATTTGATATCCTGCACTATTATCATAACTATACAATAATATTTTAATAAACAAAACACAGGTTTGAATTTCAGTAAAATAGGCATATGAGACTTTTTTGGGCCCCTCTTAGCAGTCTATATAAACAAAATGAATTGCTATAGGTTACAGAGCGTGACTATAAGCAGTCTGGGTAGTATACATGCTAGAATGATTATCAATTTATTAGTTGGCTAAATGCATTTTTGTACATTTTGTTTTATGTATTATGAAGAAATAAAAAGTAATAAATCTGTGGTCTTTCTTGGCAGTTCATCTGCATCCCACTTTTAAGGATTCTTAGAATTATTTGCTATCAGTGTTTGTGGTTTAAGAAGAAAACCAGCTGTTTCCGCACTGTTAGCTTTACTCCAATCCAGAAGTCCAAGTCTCCATGGAGCGGCCTGACTGTAAAATGTTATATAGCATCAGGGATGTTTCACTAAATACACTGCCTACAGAAATGCTATTTATCATGTGAGTCAAACAACACAGCAATGTGTGAAGGAGAGAGGGCTTATTCTCTAAAATGGGAATTGAGGATGATAAAATAAAATGACCCTGAGCATTTCTGTCCACAATTCAACATTTAAGAATACATCTGGAATGAAAGAGAAAATCCAGCTTAAATACTTTGGCCTGAACGTTTTTCTGGATGCCAAAAAGCTGACATCATAATGTTTCTATTTTTGCTCTCTTTCTGCTTTCAGTGTTATGCCAAATATATAAATATTATGTTACACACAGTTTCCATATGCATTAATATGCGTAGGTTTTCTGATCGACTCATTCATGAATGAATGTAATTATATGAGCCATAAGAAATCTCCTGTATATCCTGGGTATTTTCCGTGCCCTGCCTTCACAGCCGTTGAGCTACTTTGCCCTCTTTCTTCAGCCATCTTCAGAGTTAAAAAGTGGTGTCTGACTCTTTTCTAGGACTCACATACGACATTTAGCAGGAAAAGCCAGTGGATCCTGTTAACTAAATAGTTCTGGCAAGCGTTCCGGGATGCTGCACTAAAACCCGTGATAGCTGCTCCATCACTGGGGACACCATATGGAAATTATTACTGTGTATACAGAATCATCGTGAAACAATCTGCTCTTTCCGGCTATATGAGGCTATGTTTATATGTGTCTGCTCATGCAGGAATAACATGTGTTGTATATGCAGGCCATTGTGGTACCAGTGAACAGTAATAAACCATGCCTCCATGCATCATGCCTTATAGAAACATAGAAAAATGTCGGCAGATAAGAACCTTTCGGCCCATCTAGTCTGCCCAATTACATGGATACTTTACCTGGATTTATCTTTTGTTTAGGATAGCCTTATGCCTATCCCATGCCTGCTTAAATTCAATTACTGTTTTGGCCTCTACCACTTCTACTGGAAGACTGTTCCATGTATCCACCACCCTCTCAGTAAAATAATGCTTTCTGATGTTACTTTTAAACCTTTGCCCCTTTAATCTAAGTCTATGTCCTCTTGTGCCTAATGTACTGTGGACATGGGGTTGACCTTTTTTTTTTTTGAGAAAGGATTTTACCTGGAAGGATACATTGGGATTTCTCTCATTTTCAAGTATGTCCTGGGTGGCGAGTGTGTACCGTTGGGTGTCTTGTCCATGGACACTTACTGGAGGGGTTGCTCGCTGGGATTGAGCCCATGACTCCACAGGCTCTCTCCATGCAGAGCAGTGATGTTACCTCTACTCCACCCAGCTGGTGTGCCCACACCTGCGTGTGTGTCCTAGATGCAATAGTAATTGCACAAAAGATGCCCATAGTATTGCATATGTAGTTATGCATGCATCAATTTTTAGGATTTTTTTTTATCAAGGAACCTATGCCTTAAAGGAACACTTGCAAAATATACCACGCACCCATTTTTCCCCTTTTAATAATTGCTAACAGCATCTGCACAATTATTTTTTAGTTTAAAATACCTTTTGTCCAGTGATCCTCGACTCTTCCTCTTCTAAGGCTAGGGTCAGACGAAAGCATTTTTCCCCGCGAACGTGAAAAAGTGCGTCCGAACGCATTGACGTATTTCTTCACGGAATGCGCAGAAACGGTCAGACGACGCGCATTTTCGGGCGTGATTTTGTACGGATCGTCAATAAAACTCTTTTTGCGTCTGGACGTTATGTAGGCTGGACATTAGCAGCGTCTGACATCTCCTAATCACGTAAACACGCCGCTATGCCGCAGCTGAGCACTCAGTACGTCAGTACTAGCGGTTCAGCGTTCTCAGAAAAATGCATTCAAATTCCACTTGCATTGCACGGCCGGACGTTTGTGCGGCCGTACATCGGATATTGGCCGTCATTGCCCGTCATCTGCTGCTAGTGCGGCCGTAATTATGTGCGCCAGAACGCACGTTAAAAGTGCGCTAGTCTGACCCCAGCCTTACACTCCAGAGCTTCCAAATGTGGAAGTCCCTGGAGCTTATTACATAGATTGTGTATCTTACGTAACCTTCAGTACATATGCTATGCAAATTGTATATTTCCCAAGAGAGCTTGAGCGGAACGATGAATGGTGCTGGAACACCATAGTACAGGAGGAGCGGGGTCGCGCCTATTCCCCGATGGGGCGACTGCAACCACCAAATTGAATCCAGCCCAGCAACATGTATAAAAGAGAACAAGAAGAAAAAATTTAATCTGCACTTATTCCCCTGAATGCTCTGGGGAGACAACAGCTGTGGACTGTTCCAGCACCAATCCATTGTTCTGTGCAAGTGCTTATGGTTGTGAATGGTATGCAATGTGCATAGTATACGTGCGAAAGTTACATAATTTACACAATTTGTGTAAAAAGCCCCAGGGATTTCCACATTTGGAAGCCATGTAAATATACAGGTCTATTCAAAGAAAGGTGAAACTCAGGAGAATTGGCAGGAGAAGAGAACAATCTAGACCAAATAGCCGATTTGGAAAGTGAGATAAATGGGAGAATTTTTTGGTTTGGCTATTTTGACCTAGAATTTTCACTTCTCCAGTCATTCTCATGAGTTTCACCTTTCTTTGAATAGACCTGATAGAGGAGGAGTTCCCAAACCAGACAGTACTGACATCATTAGTCCCTGAGCTGCTGAATGACAGCTGTTTGGATGGAGGAAACTGCCCACTTCACACATTTGTAGCAGTCAAACATGGTTGGTGGGAGGGTGGTAAGGGGGGGGTTGTTGCTCAACACAGCCTGGCTGCTTAGGCTAGGGTCAGACGAATGCAGTGCGAACGTGCGTTTACCCGCACTTTATGACGGCCGTGGTAGCAGCAAATGACGTCCAATGCAGGCCCACACACGAAGTCCGGCCGCATGAAAGTTCAGCCGCGCAATGCAAGTGGCAAACAAACGCATTTTTGCAAGAACGTCGAACCGCTAGTACTGACGTACAGAGTACGCTGCGTCCGCATAGCGGTGTGTGTGCGTGATTAGGAGACGTCAGACGCTGCTCATGTCCAGCCAACAAAACGTCCAGACACCCAAAGTTTCCTGGTTTGGATTCGTAAAAAATCACGGCCGAAATTGCGCATCGTATGACTGCTATCGTGTCTTCCGTAAAAAAATGCGTTCGGACGCATCAACGCAATTTTTGATGGTAGACGTGAAAAATACATTCGTCTGACCCTAGCCTAAAATATTTAATAAGCCGAAGTGGCCAAGGTGCATAGAGTCTTCCATTAACCATGATTTTCCTTACATATGTAGCGCTCACTCCCGGAGGAGCCGCTGAATTTAACCTCGGGTCAGTCTCCCCGCACTAGGGAATAAATATAGACCAGCACTGTTGTGGATTTTATAAGTTATATAGTTTACTGGTCTTGAATAAACTGGCATATATAAAAGCAAACACGGTATATATATATATATTTACAGGAATTCGTAATGCGAGAAACGCGCAGTGGTAAAAAAGGAAATTTTAACCCCTTCGTGGCTGGAGTGTAGGTCCCGTACAGGTTGTATCCCAAGAAGGTGTGCGTGTATGTGTGTGTTGGTACCCGGGTACTAGATTCGACTGGCCAGTGAATAAATTCAGAGTATCTTCGACTAGTCACGTTGGGGCCCTGTAGATTTAAGCAAACTGCAGCGTGCTTTGTTAACTTTACTGTGGCCTGGAAGGCCTCTCACCCATCCGCCAGACAATCTGCTCCGCTGCTCGACCAAGGACGTCTCTCCGCTCGATTTGGCTGGGACTCTGTGCCACCGGATCCGCTGTTCTTGCTTGTCTGTCTTTGCAACAAGATTTTCAGTTTACCGCCTGCACTCCCATTGGATCATCGCGGTCTCCTAACTCGGGGTCCAATCTGCAGCTCTGTGTCTGTGCAAACCTCTCAGCGGTGGATACTAGGTCTGTGGCAAGTCACTGAAACCGATCTCCAGCGTCCGCAAGGCAGCACCTGCTCTCCGGCCTGGTCACAATCGTTCCCTCTCTCACGTGCGTCTTGCTCTGTTCACCCCTCGGCGCGCACTGCTCTCCTCCGAACGAGGCTGCGGATGTCTGTCGGTTCTCCCCACCCACTTCCTGTCTCTGCCCCAAAGCATGCTGGAAAACGTAGTCCCAATGTGTCCAGTATAGTTTACATTGCGCTTGTCTCACCCTGGTGGCCAAAAATGGGTAATTACAGCAACAGAACTAAAACAGCGCTACACATATATCACTACTAAAGTTCTATAGAGCATTACTGTATTCCGGTGAACTATACTAAACACTACCTTTTGGAAGTTTCCCAAATAGATTCTTTCTATCTCTTTTCTTTATTATCTGCAGTCAGAGACAGTCCTAGGGTTAGTCAGGCCTTAGGCAAAGCTCAAATGTGTTATCTGAATAATAGAGGAAGAGATTTTATTTAATAAAGGCACCAAAAGCCCCCATGGTGACGAGGTACAAGTTATAGTAGTTTTGAATTTTGTGAGGGTTTTAGGAATTCGCATAATCTCCGTAAGCATGTCCTGAATTCCATGAGCATATTAACATTCCGCACAATTCCACAGCAAGGCCTTAGGTGACAGTTTTGCCTAATTATACAGCACACCAAAAGCCAAATGTTACAGCCCAATCGCTAACTATCCTGTCCACCGCACTGTGCAGATTAACTAGACGTGACACTAAGTGACAACAAATGTGTGTCTAGACATCACTTTATTAGAAGATAATGCAGTAAATAAATTACATGCATTAAACCGTCTGCTAGGTTTCCTTTTTTTTTTCTTTGCAGCTTGTGTACTATTTTAATATCATATGTAACTGTATCTGTTATGTCCCAAAGGCAAATCTGCAGGTTCACACAAGCTCCAAATGTATACAGTTACTGATCTGCACGAATGGACTACAGCACAAAGTACAATATGATTCCTCCATGAATGAGGATTACATTGTGCTTGGATTTGTAAATAAATTGTGTTATTTACAACAATCAGAATACATTCAGTGGTGTGGCATAGATATGTTTTGTTTTGGTATCTTTATATTAGTATATAAAGTATATGTATATAAATAATACAACACTCTGATATGATCTCATGGACTTTATGACATTTATTGCAAAAATAAATTGTTTCAATTTTCAGTCCAAACACTGGACTTTCCTTTCGTACACACATACATTTTTTTGAGAAAATATTTTACCAGGAAGGATACATTGAGATTTCTCTCATTTTCAAGTATGTCCTGGGTGGTAGGTATGTATTGTTAGGTGTCTTGCCCAAGGAGTACAAATACCAGGTGATAAAAGATAAGCTAGAATGAATGGGAAATGAAGGCAAAAATAGTCCTAGGGGATGATTGGAACACTGGGGGGCTGTGACACCCAAACTGGGAGAGAGGCTACAAGCAGACTTTGTGTGGGACATGTGAGATCTCTGTCTAGAAGAGACATTCTAGAGTAGAAACAGATATGCAGCAGTGTAGAACTGCCAGACTCCTAGGCCTTCTGTAGAGGCCCTGCTTGAGAGATTTTTATTTAAAACAAATGCGCGCACACTAAACCTATAAGGGTTATTCAGAGTGCACCAAAATGTCACCGACATTTTGGTGCTTTCCCTTTCCCCACACTTCGGCTAGTCCGATTCATTGACCCTGCGGTGAATTGAGCATTCACCGCAGGGTTTCCCGAAGTGCAAGGAACAAGAATGCATCCAAACAACCACTGCAAAACTGCCAAATCAATTGGAATAACCCGACGCAAAACCACCGAATTGATCCAAAAATCCGCCCAAAAAAATCGGAATCGATCTGAAACACCGACGTAAAACCACCAAACGCATCTGACAATCCACCACAAAACCGCCGATTTGATCTGAAAAAAGCCACCGACCCGCCGAAAAGAGTGCCGACCAGCCGTCGGAACAAGCTGACAAACGGGTAAAAGAAAAAAAACTGCAACTTTTAAAAGGTGTTTGCAAAAACTACTGCATGAAAATGCCTGAAAATAACATATACAGGGACCAGGTTATTCAGAGAAAGGTGAAACTCTGGAGAAGTAAAAATTCTAGGTCAAAATAGCCAAACCAGAAAAATTCTCCCATTTATAATCACTTTACAAATCGGCTATTTTGACCTAGAATTTTCTCTTCTCCAAAAGATGTCCAGAGTTTCACATTTCTCTGAATAACCCTGATAAGGTCCTATCTATAACATAATACAGTAAGAGGCAGCGTGTCCGTCGCCACGCTGCCTCTGCGCATGTGCGCGCTACTAGCGTACTTCTGTCTGCGTGCGCATCAAACCGCCGCGGCAAAACTCTGCAGGGAAACAGCCAGACCTGCACGCGCCACGCCTCTGCCCATCTCCCGCATCATCCCAGCCCGACCCTCTCCCTCATCCAGAACCCGACCCTCCTTCCCTGCACGGCGTCTCTGGGATCTCACCGGTTTTCGTCAGGTTGAGTCCCAGGTACAGGACCTAGGGCACTCCAAACACGAAGGCCTGGCCCTCGGCTTGCCCCACCACTCAGCTGGGGTCTGACAGGGCGGGCAGCATCACAGCGAATCCCTGCAGCACTGCCACGGCCACGTAGTGCTCGGGGTGGGAGGACACGGTATCGGATCCTCTCCCACTCCAGCCTGCGGGCCCCCATCTTCCTGTCACCCAGCACCGACCACTTCCGGAACGCACACAGTGACGTCCCATCCCATGAGTTTACAATCTAAGGGTTCCTATGAGCTGACAATCTAAGGGGTCCCATGAGTTTACAATCTATCCCATGAGTTTACAATCTGAATGGTCCCATGAGTTTACAATTTATCCCATGACTTTACAATCTAAGGGGACCCATGAGCTTACAATCTATCCCATGAGTTTACAATCTATCCCATGAGCTTACAATCTAATTGGTCCCATGAGTTTACAATCTATCCCATGAGTTTACAATCTAATTGGTCCCATGAGCTTGCAATCGAAGGGGTCGCATTAGCTTACTATCTATCCCATGAGTTTACAATCTATCCCATGAGTTTACAATCTAAGGGGTCCCATGCGCTTGCAATCTAAGGGGTCCCATGAGCTTGCAATCTATCCCATGAGGTTACAATCTAAGGGGTCCCATGAGCTTACAATCTATCCCATGAGCTTACAATCTAAGGGGGTCCCATGAGTTACGACCTATCCCATGAGTTTACAATCTAAGGTGGTCCCATGAGCTTACAATCTAAGGTGGTCCCATGATTTTACAATCTAAGGGGTCCCATGAGTTTACAATGTATCCCATGAGTTTGCAATATAAGGGGTCCCATGAGTTTACATTCTAGGGGGTCCCACGAGTTTACAATCTAAGGTGTCCTGTTCCTGTGAGTTTACAATCTAAGAGCGGCCTGTTCCCGTGGGTTTACAATCTGAGGGGCCTGTTCCCGTGAGTTTACAATCTGAGGGTCCTGTTCCCGTGAGCTTACAATCAGAGGGTCCTGTTCTCGTGAGTTTACAATCTAAGAAGGGCCTATTCCCGTGAGTTTACAATCTGAGGGGCCTGTTCCTGTGAGTTTACAATCTGAGGGTCCTGTTCCCATGAGTTTACAATCTAAGAGGGGCCTGTTCCCGTGAGTTTACAATCTGAGGGTCCTGTTCCCGTGAGTTTACAATCTAAGGGGGTCCTGTTCCCGTGAGTTTACAATCTAAGAGGGAAGAGGAACCTGCTCTAATATATAAATGCCTTTGTAATGCGCTGTCAGCTGTGTGCGCACCCATCAGAGCTGCTCAGTTGGCCCTCCTGTTGTGGATGGGACGGCGACGGACGCGTTACAAACGCATTTATATAGAGAGATACTCTTGGATAGGACATTGAAAAACAAATATGTGGACATGAATTCTGAGCTGACGACAACAACAATAGACTGCCCTCTGGGCAGGCTTTACAACTAGTGAATAATAGTAAAAAAGGTCTATTACAAGAAACAAAAACAGCATTTTTAAAAACTCTGAAAAAAGACTTTTTTGCTACAAATGAAAAGAATAAACGGTTGAATAAATATTTAATAAAAACGGGTAATATTTTTTACATTGAGACCTATGGGACTCGCCAGATTAAACCAGTCGAATGAAACCACCAAAAATCAGGGCATTTCACAGACATTTCGGTGCTGTTCAGTCTTCCCTGAATAGCTTAACCATTGCTTCTCTATGGGGATGTCACTGCTGCCGAAGATCACCGTATTTTGCTGGCATTTCACTAATATTTGGTGAACTGCCAGCTCTTTGAATAGCCGAATGACCACGAAATTACACTCTACAGGGAAATTCACCGTTCGGTGCAATTTTGGCTCTCTTTGAAAAACCCTGTAAATATATATATATATTAAAATCCTAAAAGGACATTTTAAAGACAATCGTGAACGCAAAACAAATGAAATGAAAATGATCACATATTTTAACACCATAAATGTCGGACTCAATGTTGATTCGGGGTTCTTAACCCATTATCATAACAACGTTACATAATATTCATAATTATGGGTGGGGTTTGTTTCGCAACCCAGACATGCATTTTTTTTATAAGGGTGCTGCTGGAGCCAGATACTAAATATACACAATTCAGTGCACTTTAGCTTAGCTTTATTTTTTAATGTTTGACTGGCACAACAATGGTAATTTAGTTTCAAAACATGACTATGTGTTGCATAAGCCTGCTAGAGGCCATTGTTTTCTTGTGCATGTTACATTTTAAAGACCACCCTCCCTGGTTTTGCACACCTCCGTTTTCCAAGTGTCTCATTGCAGGACCTATTCAAACCTTTAACTGCAGAGAGCCCCAGGAAGATGTATGTCCCAAATAAGTGAGTTAAAGTGACATTAAAGTCAATTTTTTTTCCCTCTCCCCAATGTAAATTAAAGCACTTACCTTAAATGATGTCTCCTTTTGTGATCTTCTTCTTCCCTCTTCTTTTCACCCTCTTCTCCAGCGATGCGGTGGGTCTCTGATCCAGCGCTAACACCTCTGGCTCTTCTTGTCCCACGGAGTCACCAGGTGCGTCCCCACGATCCGGCATCCATAGACTTACATTGCGCGTCACGGCCGAAAATGGGTACTGCGCATGTGCGCGCCCCAAGATCCTTTGCGGCCGCTCGGGCTGTAAAGGACATTCAGCTCGTGAGCGCGCCGACGATCGGAGGCAAGTTTAAACTGCTCTTGCAGCATTTTTTTTTAAAAACGTTTTGCATATATCTACTGCTTGCTAGCAGTAGATATATGCAAAAATGTTTTTGACTGCAAATATCCTTTACGCTCATAAGAGCAGGCATTAGCTTAAGAAAGGCATACCATGATGGGGGTCCTTGTGACAGGCTTATGCAATTAAAGATGCATAAATGTGGATTTGTCTACATTGTATCATATATACAGTTGTGTTCAAAATTATTCAACCCCCAATGCTGTAAAGGGTTTTAGGGAATTTAGTGTACATTTGTAATTGTATTCAGAATGAAATCCTACAAAGACTTTTTAAAGAACCATATGCAACTAAAATGACATCAATTGGTTTTGTAATACAGTAGTAAATGTTTATTTTGTGAATTCTTCATTGACACAATTATTCAACCCCTTAAAGACTACCACTCTGAAGAAGAGAGGTTCATTCAAGTGTTTTCAATCAGGTATTGAAAACACCTGTGGATGTCACGGAGCAGCAATAAAGCATAATAAGCACCAATTAGGCAGCTTTAAAATGACTGTGATACTCAGCTCCTTCTAGACATTTACTGGTGTGGTTACAAACATGGTGAAGTCAAGAGAATGGTCCAGGAAGACAAGAGAAGAGGTGATTACTCTTCACAGGAAGGGCAATGGCTATAAGAAGATTGCAAAGATGTTAAACATACCAAGAGAGACCATAGGAAGCATCATTCGCAAATTCAAGGCAAAGGGCACTGTGGAAACGCTACCTGGTCGTGGCAGAAAGAAGATGCTGACTTCGACTGCTGTGTGCTACCTGAAGCGTAGAGTGGAGAAAAGTCCCTGTGTGACTGCTGAGGAACTGAGAAAAGATTTGTCAGATGTGGGTACTGAAGTTTCAGCTCAGACAATACGGCGCACACTGCGTAATGAAGGCCTCCATGCCAGAACTCCCAGGCGCACCCCCTTGCTGTCTCCAAAGAATAAGAAGAGTCGACTGCAGTATGCCAAAAGTCATGTGGACAAACCACAGAAGTTTTGGGATAGTGTTCTGTGGACTGATGAAACAAAATTAGAACTGTTTGGGCCCATGGATCAACGCTATGTTTGGAGGAGGAAGAACAAGGCCTATGAAGAAAAGAACACCTTGCCTACTGTGAAGCATGGCGGGGGGGTCAATCATGCTTTGGGGCTGTTTTGCTTCTGCAGGTACAGGGAAGCTTCAGCGTGTGCAAGGTACCATGAATTCTCTTCAGTACCAGGAGATATTGGATGACAATGTGATGCAGTCCGTCACAAACCTGAGGCTTGAGAGACGTTGGACCTTTCAACAGGACAATGATCCCAAGCATACCTCCAAGTCCACTAGAGCATGGTTGCAGATTAAAGGCTGGAACATTTTGGAGTGGCCATCGCAGTCACCTGACTTAAATCCGATTGAGAACCTCTGGTGGAACTTAAAGAAAGCAGTTGCAGTGCGCAAGCCTAAGAATGTGACTGAACTGGAGGCTTTTGCCCATGACGAATGGGCGAAGATACCCGTAGATCGCTGCAAGACACTTGTGTCAAGCTATGCTTCACGTTTAAAAGCTGTTATAACTGTAAAAGGATGTTGTACTAAGTACTAAGATTGAATGTCACTTGGGGGTTGAATAAAACTGATAATGATGTGAGCACAGAAAAGACATTTGTGGTTATTTCATTATAAATGTTATGTTATATTTGTCTGACCTACACGTGTCTCTTTGAATTAATTGTAAGCAAGATGACTGAATGATCAAAATCAATGTCAAACTGGCCAAAACACTCAATTTCAGTGGGGGTTGAATAATTTTGAACACAACTGTATATAGTTATGTTTATTATTGCAGAAGCCATTTGCACATCACAGCAATTCAAAGAACTGCATCCCAGAGCTCCTGTGCTACATTCCCCATATGCAGCAAGGAATTCTGGGTAGGACATCTGTCTCACTTTTATGCATCCTGAGTCCGTTTTTACACAGAACCCTTAAATCAATGCCACGCCATACTAGATGGCTTTTGTGACTGGATGGAAGTCCGCCTGCGGTCCTGCTCTATCTGACTCCCCCCCTTTGATGGCGTACGGCCCGACTACCGAGTGGCACGGCACTCGGCATCTCGAGCGACCTGGAGGATGAAATGGCATTGGTCCGGCGTCTGGAGAGATGGTGCGGTGTTGCCTTGGGGATCCCGCTCCTGGGTTGAGTGGTGATGCAAGAGACCGCTGAGTGTCTCCTGCAATAGTGATTGTAGCTCTGAAATGAAGACACCAGACGCGGCTGTATGCTTTAAAACAGTGAATTGAACTTTATGGGTTTCAACAGGGTCATTTATACAACTTCACACAAACAGATTACCAACTCCCCCACCCACACAACCAGCACTGATTGGCTCCTTTCCCAGCCTCCTGTTCCCTATCAGGTCCCTTTCAGCCTTCCCATTGTCCAGGGATTAGGCAGATGAGGTCTTGGAAAAGCCTCCAATCAACTGGCTTGCTGTATCCTCTATCTTGCCCTTTCAGGCTCCCCCATTGTCCAGGGGATTAGGCAGATGAGGTCTTGGAAAAGCCTCCAATCCTCTGGCCAGCTGCATCCTCCATCTTGGGACATGAGATCCTTTGTTCTGTGAAACCATGCTTGGATGAGCAAAATGGCGACGGGGAAAAACACATACAAACGGTTTCTTTCATACTTTTACAGTCACATCATACAGGGTACATTTTTATTACATTACACCAATAAAACCACATCTAGCAATAAAATAAGAGGTCCATAGGCTCACACGCAAAACCAAAACGAAAACAGGAAAAATGGTCTTTAAAAAGGGTTCAGTCTTTAGTCCTGTGGCTTGCTGAAAAGAGCTCTCATGTCCGTTCCGTGACAGCTTTTTTTTAGCAGAGATATGCAACTGGTCAAAGCCACTCCTGGACAGCGCTGTTTTGGGTTTATTGGACCCTCATCAGCAGAAGCTAGGCATGACCAGTTGCAGTGGATGCTTGGACACGTAGGGCAAATCAGTATTTACAAGGGTTGTGGTGGAGGTCAAAAAGTGAGATAAAAGCCTCCATGCTATAATGTTTATTATTGCAGAAGTCATTTGCACATCACAGCAATTCAAAGAACTGCTTCCCAGAGCTCCTTTGCTACATTGGTTAGGCCGTGTTAGTCCAGATGCCAAAATCACGAGTATAGCAGTAAGTAAAATGATAACATATTTAAACACCATAAAAGAAGGACTCAATGCGGACTCTGGCTTTTTAATCCATTATCATAAAGTCACATAACATTCAGAATCCTGTCTGGTGTTTTGTGTCTTGTTTTTTTCTTGTGCGTGTGTGTCTTTTTCAGCCTTCACTGAATTGCATTTCTGTTTTTCTTTCTTTCAAGTTGTCATGATCTTACCACTGTTGTTTTATGGGTCTATGATCTCTCATGTGTTTATTTTCCCATTTTGAACATACCATTTAACTTTCACTATTTACGTCATCTAACCCCCCCCCCCCCATGTGCCCTTTAATGTCTTAATGCGCCGGCTGGTTGGAGTAGAGGTAACATTGCTGCTTTATAACTGTGGAGACACAGGTTCAATCCCGGCAAGAGCAGTAAGTGTCCTTGGGCAAGACACCCAACGCTACATACTCGCCACCCAGGACATACTTGAAAATGAGAGAAATCTCAGTGTATCCTTCCTGGTAAAATCCTTAAAAAAATAAACAAAAAAATTCAATAATACTGATTAGTAGAGTCCAGACCTGATGAAGAGAGGTATAACTCTCGAAAGCTTGACTTTTAAATGTAACGTTAGTCCAATAAAAAGGTATCACTACGTGCTGCTATACTCATGATATATATATATATAAACAAAACAAGAGGAGAGCACACCAAACATAATATTCAAACAATACAAAAGAAACCACAACAGCAGCTAAATTCATTTAAACATAGAGATTTTCCAGATTTAACCCTTTAAATGCTTACAAACATTTCTTAACCCCTTCAAAATCACTGTAGTTCTTAACCCTTACACAAATTCAATGCTGAGCTCTGTTGAACAATGGTGGAAGTTTAGTTTGCAATGGATGGCCATGGATTGCGTAAACCTGCCAACAGCGACAATGTATTCCATCCCTGGCAGGTCCTATCGTACTAACCTAATGTCTGCTCTTATGGGATAAACTTACTTATTGAGGACCCAGTCCTTTCTGAAGCTCCCTGCAGATCAAGGTTTAAATAGAATAGGTTTATATGTTATATATAACAAACCACAGGGGGGGTTGCACTCAACCTAAACTTGCAACACAAGCGGGTGCATCTAAGGCTATGGTCAGACGAGCGCAGTGTTAACGTCCGTGTTGCCCGCACATAAGTACGTCCGTGATAGCATACAATTGTGTTAAATGGAGCCCCACACACGAAGTACATCCGCACAGAAGTGTGGGGGCTGACGGACGCTGCAAACGGATGCAGGTTAGGCAAGAACGTAATACTGCTAGAACGGACGTGCAGAGTGCGCAACGTCCACAACGTCCGCATAGCTTTGTGTGTGAGTGATGCAACAAGGTCAGACAGACTGCATTTATACGTCCAGCATTTTTGACGGACAGAATGTTTTTTCATTGTAATTTATTTTCCCTGCTACCAGTCAAAAAATACGTCAGTGAAAAAAACAGACTGTGTGGCCACTACCTTGTCGTCAGTCAGTAAGTACGTCCGTACTGCATGGACGCACAGTCCGTACAAAATGCGCTCATCTGACCCTAGCCTAAGACTTTAAATAAAAAACACCAAAAAAGAGCACTCCATATCAATGACCACCTTCATCCACCATTTTCTGCAAGTGAGATAGGACTTGTCAACGATGGGGTACATTGGCGACTGTGACAGGCTTACGCAAACTATGATCATACTTTGTTAACTGAATCCCCATCATTTTACCTCAGTCAGGTTTTTTGAATTTTTGAAATGTGTTTTTTTTTGTTGCAGAAATTGGTGGATGAAGGTGGTCATTGATATGGAGTGCTCTTTTTTGGTGTTATATATATATTTATTTATTTTTATTTATAAAAGGATTTTACCAGGAAGGATACATTGAGATTTCTCTCGTTTTCAAGTATGTCCTGGGTTCGAGAACATTGTATATATATATATTTATATCAGAGGAGACACACTCTAGGACTCATACATAAAACAACAAAGTTTATTAAATCTTGTTAAAATGCATGTAGCCCTAGGGGGCTGCATGTTTTTAATATGATTTAATAAACGTTGTTCTTTTATTTATGAGTCCTAGAGTGTGTCTCCTCTGATATAAGTATACACATTTTTGAGATTTTTTTGCACTGGGCATAGTGTTTATTTTTTGAAGGCGAGTGCTGGATTTAGTTAAGGTTTAGTTTATATAAATATATATATATATATCTACCCAATCAGTCCATTATACCTGTGTATTTTCCCTTATCCCCTGTAGAGCTGTTGCAGTGGCATGTGTGAGTGTGATGTGTGTGATGTGGAGCCTTGGTTTGCCCAGTGTGATGTGTGTGATGTGGAGCCTTGGTTTGCCCAGTGGCATGTGTGTGATGTGTGTGATGTGCAGCCTTGGTTTGCCCAGTGGCATGTGTGTGATGTGTGTGATGTGCAGCCTTGGTTTGCCCAGTGGCATGTGTGTGATGTGTGTGATGTGCAGCCTTGGTTTGCCCAGTGGCATGTGTGTGATGTGTGTGATGTGCAGCCTTGGTTTGCCCAGTGGCATGTGTGTGATGTGTGTGATGTGCAGCCTTGGTTTGCCCAGTGGCATGTGTGTGATGTGTGTGATGTGCAGCCTTGGTTTGCCCAGTGGCATGTGTGTGATGTGTGTGATGTGCAGCCTTGGTTTGCCCAGTGGCATGTGTGTGATTATGTGTGATGTGCAGCCTTGGTTTGCCCAGTGGCATGCAGCAGCACTAGGATCCAGGGGAAATCAGGCTGGAAGTGAGCTGTGGAAGCTCCGCTCCACCCCCTCCATCCCATCATGTAGCACACAGTCAGCCCTCGCCCTGCACTCGCCCCTCGGCTCGTGGCCCCGTGCTGAATGCTGATTGCCTGCTCTGGACACACAGACACATGGAGCCTGCGGCACAGGGAGCAGCCTCTGCCCTATAGCTCTGCTCCATGACTCTGATCCCAGCCTCTGCTCCTGCTGCAGGAAGGAGCCTGACACCGGATTCCTTCTTCTTTTTATACATCAATTAATGCCAGATCTCATGCTGCACTTCCTTACCTCTGGCAGGAGAGCATTGCTTGCAGTCAAGGAATCATTTAGATCTGTGTAGCTAAAGAATCCCTCTGTCTGACAGGGATGGCAGGAGATCTCCCACACAGAGCTCAACTTAACTGACTGTCTGAAATATACCATTTTCTCTCAGTAATAAGTAGATCATCCAAAAAGCAGCACATGACACATTCCAGTTCAACCCAGTTAACTGTGCTGCTAAATGTTTCCACATGAGAGATGAGCCTCTTCTATTCTTCATGGCTGGGGTGAGTACTAACCCTGAGCCCCTGGTCTTCTTGCAGTTTAACAGCCAGAGTGCATCCCCTCAGTCTGCTCAATTATTTTGCAAGTTACAAAATATCTATTTCCTTGTGTTCTGTTTATTTGTAAATATACGGATGGTGGAAAGAAAATCCACAGGTTGCGCCCTCTACTGGCTGTTTAGATATTCATTTTTAGCTTATTTTTATTTTTATGTCTTGATACTTTCATGAATCTTCAGATCTGGATTTTAATGTGTCATTTCCATAAATGCTAATAGTAATGACATTGAGTAAACAGCACCCATACAGTCACCTGTCATTTGCAAGTTATTATTATATAATCTTATAGTATTCATTTTAAAGTGCAGTATTGATAGAATATCTTTTTTTTTCATATACCCATACATATTATGCAGTGCAGTATGCAAAGATACTTCTGCTTCCAGTTAATTCTCATCCTAATGGATGTAAATGTAAAGTTGCAATACTTTTCTAAACTAACAATTATTTAAGATTATTGACACTTTGCTGCTGTGTCCTCAATGTCTGTCATTATATTTTCAGTACAATTGTAAGTCAGTCTAAATATCTATTCCTAGACATAGAAATCATCACGAAATTATTTAAATCACACTTTTAGTTCTTTTTAATCCAGTTTTCAAACACTCAAACATTGTTTTTGTTCTGGCCACTGTCACTGTATCCATGAATTCATATATATCTAAAATGACAATCAAAAAAAAGAATACAAATGGATTGGAGGTTGTAACTGTCTGAGTTTATGGTGATGTTAGCTGGAAATACAATAAATATAACATACTATAATATGTAATAACAATAAAAATTAAATCATATCCAATAGTTATATATGTATATTCAGAAAGTGCTCATACAACGTTATGTAAACACTAAACTGTCTTTAGATCAGTTTAATGCGCGCAAGAGATATACTGTCATAGAGATAACATTAATATTTGATTATTGTCTAGAATATCTCTCCTTTTTAATTTTTCATTGGTTAATAAATAAAATGCATATTTCATAATAATAAATATAAATATATAGCCTGTGTTCATGCTGGTGAATAGTTTCATTGGTTTTATGCTTTGCTCCAAATTGTATGCGGTGGCAGATAATTAATTCCAGTTACAAGTGAAGCATATCATGCAATCCTGCTAACATCCCATGTACACCAGGTTTGAGAGCAGGTAATGTTCTAACTCCTCAGAGTAATGGCTGTATGGCCAGCAAAACATTTAAAGTCACCTTTTTGTCTCTTTATATAATGTGGCTGAATTAATGCAGTTATTTTTTATTTATTTATTTATTTTTACCTAAAAAATAAAATTTGTGAAATAAATGTAATTTCTCTTAAAAGCTCTGAATAAAAAATACTAGTATCGTGCAGGTTTTCTGAATTTCCCATGATGATACTAAAAAATGTCTTATGCTTTCTGTAGTATAAGAGAAGCACATGTGTTTATACTTGTGCAGGGGTCAAGTCCTAAAAAAGAAGCGTGGGAACTCACCAACAGGGTTATTCAAAGATAATCGAAAAGTCATCGTACGTTCGGTGACGTTTCATTCGCTTCAATTCGGCGCGATTTGGCGATGCTATTTCGACGACCCTGCGGTGTATTCAGCAAGCACCACAGGGTCCCAGAAGTGCAAGAAAAACCCACCGCAAACCCGACGAACACTCATTGCAAAACCTGCCGAACAGTCACTAAAAAGCGCAAAACAGCTGGATTAACCCCGTCGAATTCACCGGAGAAACCCGAGAAGCCGCCGATCACAGCGCATAGCAGCCGCCAGAAAAAGCCGACACTGCAGATGAATGGAGTGAACAAAAAAAAAACAGTACACTCAAACTGTCATCTAAACTCTACCCCAAACTAGGTGCCCTGTATAGAAACAAATCCTGCCTGAGCCCCGCGGTAAGAAAGCAGATTGTAGAAACAAATGCTTATGCCAGCCCTTGAATACGGAGATGTAGTGTATGCAGCCGCCCCGCAAACACACCTCCAGAAACTTACTACATTGTATAACTCATTCTGTCGCTTTGTGCTACAATGTAACTACATGACCCACCATTGTGACATGTTAAAAGAACTAAACTGGCCATCACTGGACTCTAGACGCACCCTTCACCTTTCCAACCTGGTGTTTAAGAGCTTTTCTGGGAAGCTACCACCTAACCTGAATATGCTGCTTCCCCCGGCAGTTCCCTCATCTTATAACCTCCGATCCAGGACCAGCACCTTACTTGCAATACCGCAATACAAAAAGAAAGTGGCTCGATCCTCATTTTCCTACAGAGCACCGCAAATATGGAATAACCTCCCAGACACCGTCAAATCTTCCCCCAGTCTAAAGTCCCTTAAGACTTCCCTATTAACATACCTCAATACGAAATGCACCTGTAAACATGTAACATAATGACTTTATTTCCTACATATTTATTTTTCTGTTAATCTGTATATTTGTTTTTGTGTTAATATCTTGCATTTTACTATTTTGTATTTCTGTAACCACTCAATGTTCTCGAACCCAGGACATACTTGAAAACGAGAGAAATCTCAATGTATCCTTCCTGGTAAAATCCTTTATAAATAAATAAATAAATAAATAAGGCTAGGGTCAGACGAACGGATTTTTCACGTTGTCCGTGAAAAAGTGCGTTCGAACGAATGGACGTATTTTTTCACGGAATACGCGATAGCGGTCATACGATGCGCATTTTCATCCGTGATTTTGTACGGATCATCAATAAAACCCTTTTTGCGTCTGGACGTTATGTTGGCCGTACGTGTGCAGCGTCTGACGTCTCCCAATCACGCACACACGCCGCTATGCGGCCGCAGCGCACTCTGTACGTCAGTAGTAGCGGTTTGACGTTCTCGAAAAAATGCGTTCGTTTGCCACTTGCGTTGCGCGGACGAACTTTCGTGCGGCTGTTCGTCGTATGTTCCCTGGCATTGGACGTCATTTGCTGCTAGCACGGCCGTGATTTCGTGCGGCTAAACGCACGTTAAAACTGCTTTCGTCTGACCTTAGCCTAAATGTTTGAAAAGTGAAACGCTGTTTGCAAAGAAACTACAGAATGAAAATGTCTGAAATTTATAAGATCCTATGAATGATAATAAAAAGGGCTGTTACAGAAAAAAGAAAAAAAACGATTTAAAAAAAAATTTATGGAATTTTTTTTCGCAAATAAATCCCGAAAAATGCCTAATATTATAATCAATGGTTTATCAGATATTGCATTAAAACGGGAGTATTTCTAAGATTGAAGCCTATGGGATTAGCCTGAATAAATCTCTTGAATTAAACTGCCGAATAGCAGGGCAATTCGGCAAATTTTCACTGCTGGTTTTTGTTCTCTGAATAGCCTAAGCATTGCTTCTCTATGGGGATTCACTGCCCTCGAACAGGCAACGAGCAGGCACCGTATGTGTAAGACTTGGCGAACTGCCTGCTCTCTGAATAGCCGAATGGCCAGGAAAGGTAACCGTACGCTGGATTTCACTGTTTGGTTACCTTTCGGCCACAATTCGGATCTCTTTGAATAACCCTGCAAGATTGCTGTTCCTGAATTAACTATTATAATCTCACACTTAGGACAAAAACACACTCAAATCTTATATATTTCTGTAAATATATATATATGGATTTTAGCAAAAATATATGCTAAATCATATATTTATTTTGACTTAACAAAAGATATGATTGAGCACCTGAGTACAAGCTTTAGTGTGTGGCCCATTGGGAACTCAGTTCCATCTGCAAATATAGTGAAGGAGCAGCGTTCCCGTGTGCTCGTCTTCGATCTCAACCATGGTTTTATGGATAGGTGCACACACTAAAAGAGGTATTCACAATTTCTATGAAATTTCGGTGCTTTTCACTTCCGCGATTCCATTTTCCCAAAACTACAGTGAATTCACTATACACCGTAGAGTCACCATAGCGCGCTGAAGATGGAGTCGCCAAAGCCTTTGAAATAGTTGGCAAACGTCGCCGAAGAGCACCGAAGCAAACTGACCTTGGCGAAATCAACCGAACTGAATTATAAAAAAATAGAACTCTCATAGTCTCCTAATATGTATTTGAAGCAATAAAACTGTATTAAAACATGTCTAAATAATATAAAAGGTCCTATAAAAAGGCCTGTTACAGAATAAAAAAACCTTTAAAAAAATTGAAACCAAAATTTTGTCTAAAAATACAAAAGAAGTCTTCTAAAAAAATAAAAAGGCTTTTTGCTGAAAGTGAAAAGAATAGACTTTAAACTTATTAAAAATAATATAACGTTTTTACATTGAAACCTGTTAAAACCATTCGAACTTAATGACTGAAAATATGGAAATTTCGATGAAGTTTGCCGTTCTGTAACTAGACAGACCATTACTTCTCTATGGGGCAATTTTGCTGACACTGAGGAACGCTGAACTGCAGCAAACTGCGCCGTATGTCGCCATCAATTCGCCAGTAATTGGAGAATTAACAGCTTTGTGAATAGACAAACTGCCTCGAAATTGCATCGTACGGTGAAATTCACAGTTCGGTGCCCTTCAGTGGCAAGTCTGGTGCTTTGTGAATAACCCCTTGTGTATCCTTTCTAGCTAGTACTGATAAAATGTGTAACTGATACTTGAGACTATGCCAAAAATCAGCAGGTCACACCAGGAGCTTGACCATATAAAAATATTTATTGTGGAGCGGTCACAGGGGTACTGGCCTGGTTACAGTCGTAAGTGACTAATGCACTTTGCCGAAACATCGCTTGAATCCAGCACCCTTGTGGCCGCTCCACAATAAATCTTTTTGGCCAAGCTCCTGGTATGGCCTGCTGATTTTTGGTATATGCTATTGGTGTGGCTGCGGATCCCAGACGGTGGAGCACCCGGCGCTGACCAGGGGGACTTGCGGAGTCCCCCTGTGTTAGCCACGCTGTTTTTGACTTTTCTTGGTACTTGAGACTAGTAGTATGCTAGATAGATGTTATATGGTACTTTCTATTTTTCAGCATTGGTTATTTTGTTTTTGAACTATTTCCTTGTTTTTCAGTGAATTGTCCCTTATCAAGAATACAGAATACTATCCTGCAGCCTCTACCTTACCTATAAGAGAAAAGTAAAACTCTTTTACGTTTCATAATGTTGATGCATCTTTAAGGTTTGAGTTAGTAAAAATCTTCTCTGAATCATCTTTAATTTCCTATAATTTTACCTGTTAACCCTTTCCATGCGGAGGACGCGCTCAGCGCGTCCTGCCGCATGGCCACTTCGCTGCGGAGGACGCGCTGAGCGCATCCTCCCTTTGCAGCGGTGATCAGCTGGGATTCCGGCCAATCGCGGCGGCCCCCCTGGTGCGGGCTGACATCCTCGATGTCAGCCCAGCCTCCGGGACCCCAGCGGGCACGATAGAACGCGATGACGTCTATTTCAGGTACCACCCCGCCATTGCGGGGAAGGTGCCTGAAGGGGACCTCTCCCCCTCCCCGTCCATGCAAGCCATCAGGTAAAGACAGGTACCGCTTGGAAGGGCGCAGCCTGCCCTTCCAAGTGGTGGCTGTCTTTAACCCCTAGGGGGGGCTGGATCGCGATATGGCGCTAACATGCGCCGTATCGCAGTCCTTTCCCGGAGCTGGCCGACATCTTGGATGTCGGTCAAGCTTCCGGGATATCCCCCTAACGACTGGCGTCATCGCGCATAGCGCGATGGTGCCAGTTTCACAATTAACCCCTTGCTGCCACCTATGGTGGAGATAGGGGGTTCATTGGAACCCCCTATCTCCCGATATGTGACAGCTAGGGGTTAATGTTTGATATCATTGGAACGGCCAGAGGGTGGCCTTTCCAATGATACCAAACATGGCCATGTATAATGTAAAAAAAAAAAAAATTATTAAAAAAATAGAAATTTAAACAAAAATTTTTTAAAAAAATTTTTGTTTTATTAGTGCAGCAATATTGTTCCCATTTCTATTATAATGTGAACAATGATGCTGCACTAACGATTTTTTCTATGGAGGGCGTTTGCTAAAAAACACGTAATTTTCCCCCAAAAAAAGTAACGATTCCCCGTTTCTAATTTTTTTTAACAAGCGCAACCCATAGAAAATATAACCGCAAATGCTCGCATGTTAAAATGTGAAAAAAAAAACACTTTACACGTTGTAAATTATTGAAAATTCAAATTTTATTGCATTTTTTGTTATAATATACTGACAGGACATGACGTATACAAAAATAAGTATAGGCAGCGCTTCTTCACACTCTAGAGGGAAATGGGCACGAAAGGTGGATTTCCTCTCTCTCTTTTCTTTTTTTGCTGCTTTGCCACGGAAGAAGCGCCCCTAGTGGCTGAAACGCGTATGGCTCTTACCCTCGGATCTATTTGATTTTATTTCTCTTTTAAACTTGGTACTTTAATAGGTATATCCAACTGTCTTTAGAAAAATAAAAAACATTTTCTATTTACTCTATCAAATTCTCTTGAGATTTATATCTTCTTCCCCTACTGAGGCGTCTAAGGTGACCCCCATCGCCTATGAAGATCTGAACGATCGGGAGCTCAAGGGCAAGCAGGTTGGCCTGTAACAACCTGGGAGGTGATCATATGAGGGCTGGAAGCTCTCGAAAAATGTGAGTTTCCACTCTGTTACATGTATACATATACACTTGATTGTGGACATGCAACATTGCACTATGTACTGTGTCTCTTGCATTTGAGGTATCTACTGCACAAGTTGGACGCATACCTGTCGATGTAAGGAAGAATACCTATCTACAGAGAATCCATCCTCCAAAGCAGGACATCTTCCATATAATCATCATTGTCTGTACCACTGACTGTTTGTGCTCTGTAAGCGTTATTGGCACTTCCCAACAGTTATCCCTTCACTGTATCTCTGTGCATTCTAGTTCCACCTTTCATGCCCATTTCCCTCTAGAGTGTGAAGAAGCGCTGCCTATACTTATTTTTGTTTTACGGTAATTTTTTGGATATTGGGAAGATATCTCAGTTTGGCATTTATAGCGACCTTCATTTTATCTCTCTCCCGCACTACCTTCATTCTATTCGTGTTACAGGACATGACGTATACATATAATAATGATATATTATGAATCTGCCGAGTCTCCCGGAAAGAACGATATGTAATATGTCTGGGCCATTTACTAAAATAAGCCTTCAAAACGCGTTTAAACATGATGAGCGAAACCGGTGAAAAGGCTCAGCAGCGAAAGGGTTAAAGATCAGATGAAAGTCAAGGCATGAGGATATTTTACTGAGGCTCACATCCTCTAATTCCTTTAGTTTTTAAGCTCATGGATGTCTGGCAGAGTGCCTGACTAAAGCACTGTGTTTGCCGGGTGGTTATCCTATGGACAGGGCCTTCTGGTCCTTATGCACTGTTATGTCTCATGTTCGTAAATCCCAATTGGAAACCGCTGCGTAATCTGTTGGTGCTATATTAGGCTAGGGTCAAACTAACGCATTTTTCGCGTCTTCCGTCAATAAGTGCGTCCGGACGCATGGACGCATTTTATTACGGAAAACGCGATAGTGGTCATACGGTGTGCAATTACAGCCGTGATTTTATATGGATCCAAACCAGGAAACTTTGGGTGTCTGGACGTTATGTTGGCCGGACATGTGCTCTTGTTATTCAGAGAGAGGTGAAAACCAGGAGAATAACTGGAGAAATGAAAATTCTAGGTCAAAATAGCTGATTTGGAAAATGAGATAAATGGGAGAATTTTTCCGGTTTGGTTATTTTGACCTAGAGTTTTCACTTCTCCAGTCATTCTCCTGGTTTTCACCTCTCTCTGAATAACCCTGTTAGAGTTGTGAAAAATGAAGATGGTTGGAACGGCTTTTTCTTCATCACCTGGCCACACTTTAATGGCTTTTGCGAAGTAAGGTATGGCAGATTAGATCTCTATTTCTATCTATATAAGGGTCTGCCTGTTTATACATATCTCCTCCATATAGAGTTATATTCATATTTGTGTCTGACCATTTTGATTACATTTCAGCTGTTAAGGAAGACCTGCTAAAATGGTTAGCTTTCTCCCCTGGGGGGAGGATATAACACGTAGCTGTAAAAAGGGAATTTCTTTTGTACTCTGACATAGTACTCACACCTAAGCAGCCAGCCCGGCACCGAGATTTGGACACAATCTTCAAAGACAGGAAGCACATTCTTGATCTCTAAGGGGGGTCTGGAGGGAAGAGGGACACCTTTGGGCAATTAAAGATTAATTGACATGCACTGTAGCAAAGGTGACTCTGGGAAATGTAGTGCAGGACACTGGGCCATTTGGGGGTGGGCTGGAAGGAGCAGGAAGTGTATAAATTCTGAAAACTGGCCATGTGCTGGGGCTGATCACTTGGGTACCTTCGAAAGAGGACTGATCTGTCCATGCTCTATCTCCAGGCTCCAGGAGACCATTGATGCTAGCTTAAGGAATAGCTCTTCGTAAGTAATGCTCTATGGTTCACCCTTTTTCTTTTATTTGCTGTGTAGTGTGTAATTAATTGATTTATTCTAGTTATAATTTTTTTATGTAACAAAGCACTGTGATTTTTCTACCATAAATAAACAAAAAAGTATTTAAGTTTTGACTCTGGCTGATGAAATCCACGCTAAGAGATTGGGAGTATTGCTATTTGCTTTAAGCTCGGTTATTTATAAGAAATTGCGAGTTGCGGTTGTCAGGAGACAGGTTGTTTAAGCCCTGCGTCTCCAGTCGCGACGCGCGTGGTGTCCATGAGGACTGGTGGCAGCGTTACTAATAGAATAGGAAAAAGAGACTGCAGGGATTGTGGGAGACGTAGTTAGTACGCGCTTCAGGAGAAGACTTGTACTGCGTTGCAATCCTGGGATCAGTATATCACGCTCTATGTGCCTGTTGTGAGAGAAAGTGTGGCCGGGACGGGTAGATAAGCGCGCGTAATTATCTGGGTCTAGGATAGATAGTGAGCGGCTTAACCCGGCGTCTTTGCGCAGCAGCGCGCGTAATGGTTCTAGGTCAAAATAGCTGATTTGGAAAATGAGATAAATGGGAGAATTTTTCCGGTTTGGTTATTTTGACCTAGAATTTTCACTTCTCCAGTCATTC
Source organism: Leptobrachium leishanense (assembly GCA_009667805.1). NCBI lineage: Eukaryota > Metazoa > Chordata > Amphibia > Anura > Megophryidae > Leptobrachium > Leptobrachium leishanense. The sequence continues at coordinate 120,101,295 of CM019067.1, read as the reverse complement.
TCCTGATTTTCACTTCTCTCTGAATAACCCTGTTAGAGTTGTGAAAAATGAAGATGGTTGGAACGGCTTTTTCTTCATCACCTGGCCACACTTTAATGGCTTTTGCAAAGTAAGGGACCACTAATTTACAGTAGGCTGACTGAACTTAATACAAAGTCATTGTTCCAGGTGTTTTCATTTCTTTCAATCTGGTTTAAAGTTTTCAAATTTCTTAGTCTGCAATTTGCATAGTACACCATCACCCATACAAAATTCAGGTTGTTCAGGCTATGAATGAAAACGATTTTGCAGCTCTACGGCGTTTTTGTCAAACGTTGTTGGACATGTTTGATGAAAACGAGGACCTTGTTCACAACCTGTGGATGAGCGATGAGGCACATTTCCATCTCTCCGGTTTTGTGGGCTGTTTCAGAAATCGCCTACAAGAATGTCTCAATCGGGAAGGACACCATCTTACTGGAGTTATTTTTAAACAGTGAATGTTGTTTCTTAAATGCTTTTTAATGTACATTAAGATAGTAACAATAAAATTTTGAAATATCCATCCGTTTATTTTTTACAGTCATTTCAAAAATGCAGGTTTGACTGGCTCACCCTGTATTACAAATGCAGTGGTGGCTCCAGGGGAGACAGCAACTCCAGGAGTCGACTGCTGGCATTCTCCTTTGCACAATGCGCGGTCTTAACATCGACTGACATACAAGGTGGATGGGGATACATCCCATAGATCAGTGTTCCCCAAACCTGTCCTCAGGACCCTCTAACAGGCCAGATTTTACAGATCACCTTGGGGTAGGGCTGGACTTGGACAAAAAAACACCCCTGGACTTCATCCACACCAGCACACTCCGATTATGCAAACATGCAGGGCCGGATTAAGATCTTTATCGGCCTGGAGCTAAAGATTTTGTTTGGATTTTTTGGCATTTTATGAAATGAAAACATATCTTATATCTTAAATTACGTGCAATTGCAGTGCTTTGTGTTTCGGCACTCTTCAGTGATTTTATTTCACCAAAAATACATTGAATTCACTATTTAGCGAATGTACACTGTGTTTTGCCGAAAAATGGAGTCACCGAAGCAGTTATTGGACGTTGGTGAAACCTGCCGAATTGCACCAATAACCGCTGAATTGAGCAGTGGAAAATTCCTCTGAACTGGATCTGTAAAAAGATCTGTTACAAAATTAAAAATTATTTTAAAAATAAAAAAGCAAAAATAAATAAATAAATAAAAAATACAAAAAGATCAAAGTGTAAAAAGAGTTTTTGCAAAATAAAAAAAAGAATAAATGGTCTTTGCCAGCCAGCCGACCTTGGCGAGCACCAGGTGGCCTGGAGGCCCAGGCCACCGCATGGCTTGAGTGAGGCTCAGGCCTAGTCAGGCAGCTGGTCAAACCTGCCTACTTAGTCATTGGCCCACCGGGATTCTCCCGGTAGTCACAATGGCCAGTACATGCCTGCCTTGGGGAAATGCGGACTGAATCCTGCAATCACTGAGCAGCAAATTATATCACCTGTGCTGTGCTTCAGATATCTGGCAAATCGGGCCTGTCAGCGGGTCCTGAGGACAAGTTTGGGAAACACTTCTATAAAGGGACACTTCTGCTCTATTCTGTCACTCGTTTACCAGGGTGGAGATGTGCTAAGAATGAATGAAACTTGTGAAGAGACATTTTAATTTAAGTATTTTAAATAACTTCCATATATGTTGTAACTCTTTGAAGGCACAATACATACACATAGTTATTCAGAGAGCGGTGAAAAGCAGGTGAATGACTGGAGAATGGAAAATTCTAGGTCAAAATAGTCGATTTGGAAAGTGAGATGAATGGGAGAATTTTTCTGGTCTGGCTATTTTGACCTACAATTTTCCATTCTCCAGTCATTCTCCTGCTTTTCACCGCTCTCTGAATAACCCTGATAGTCCACATTTTAAATGCTTCAGTGAACCTAGCCATAGCTTGCTCACCTTGCCACTACAAGTACATGTAAGTTTCATTCTCTCCACTCTTGTCTTGCTATCTACTTTCAGGCCCCCACCAACCTATAGAAAACTTTCTATATGAGACTTCTTATAGTAAATATGATTGCTTAACCTCCCTGGCAGTGTTCCCTAGTGTGTCTCGGGGTTACCGCTGAGAGCGGTAACCCCGAGACACACTCGGGCTGTATACATCACCTCTCCCTGCGCTCACTCGCTGATCTCGGCAGTCTCCTCCGGTGATCTCAGAGTTTTACTTCCTGGATTCCTTCTCGCGAGGAGGAAACCAGGAAGTAATAAGGTCGCGGTCGCCGGAGGAGGCAGCTGGGGACTTTGAGGTAGCGCAGGGAGAGGTGTTGTGTACAGCAGCATCCAGAGTGTTGCTCGGGGTTACCGCTTCCAACATAGGAATTTAACCACTTTTAACCACACTCGGGATGCCGCTAGGGGGGGCAAAAAAAAACCCAATTGACCGTTTTCAGCAAAGATTTTTCTGAGTAAATAGACCGGCAGGGAGGTTTATAGCATTCAACCATGTTTTGTCTTACCAAATAATAGTTTGATTAACCCCTTAACGCTGCGGGACGTACAGTTATGCCCTGCATTAGGCAGGCTTTAACACCGCAGGACGTAACTGTACGTCCCCGGCGTCTGCAGCCCCCCGGCAGCAGATACTCACCTCCTCCGGCGGCTCCCACGCTGCTCCGACTCCCACAGAGTCAGACCGGCACTTTTGGCGCCTCCCGGTGCACTGACGTCATCGTGCCGGACGCGATGACGTCAGTTTCAGACGTCCCCTCCCAGCCGGAGCAGGGGAAGCGCCTGGAGGGGAGGGGGGGATCCTTTGGATCCCTCTAATACCAGGCATCCCTGGAAAGGGCACAGCATGGCCTTTCCAGGAATGTATGGCATTAACCCCTTGATGGCAAGGCTGTGACCCAGCACCAATCGATGTCATGTCACAGCCTTTTTCCGGTGAGGGCCGTCATCTTGGATGGCAGCCCCACCTCCGGGACTCCCCACGTCCACTGACGTCATCAGGCGTGGCCCGATGACGTCAGTTAACCAGGGAACCCCTAGCTGCCAAGGGATTTCCTAAGGAAATCCCATGGTGGAGATAGGGGGGTTCTTTGAACCCCTTTATCTCATGATCGGTGACAGCTAGGGGGTCATGTAGGGTATTGTTTGAAAGGCCTGATCATGGCCTTTCGAATGATATCAAACATGACCATGTTACTGGTAAAATTAAAGTGTAAAAATAAATAAATAAAACTAAAAATAATAAAAATAATTAATAAAAAATAAAAACGTGCTTTTTTTATTTTTTTAATGCAGCACTATTGTTCACATTTTAATTATAATGTGAACAATGATGCTTCACTAATGATTTTTTTTGGGGGTTTAGCTAAAATCATGTAATTTCTCCCCAAAAAAAAAAAGTTCACATTTTTTTAACAAGTCTACCCCATAGAATATATCCGCAAAGGCTCGGGTAATAAAATGCAAAAAAAAAACACTTTACACACTGTGGATGATTGAAATTTTATTGAAAATTAATTTTTTTTTCAATTTTGTTATAGCATTTTCGCAGGGCATGACGTATACATATAATAATGATATATTATTCATCTGCCAAGTCTGCCGGAAAGAACGATATATCATTTATCTGGGTGGTACAATAATATGTGACTTAAAACCGCGTATAAAACCGTCAAAATGAGCTCAGCAAACTTCTACTTCGAAACAGCGCTGAACTTGTAAAATTACTCCCGTCCTTCAGGGGTTAAATTAATAAAATGTCATGAAAATATTGTCACATTAAAGGAATATACAGGGTTATTCAGAGAGTGGTGAAAAGCAGGATAATGACTGGAGAATGGAAAATTCAAGGTCAAAATAGCCGATTTGGAAAGTGAGATGAATGGGAGAATTTTTCTGGTTTGGATATTATGACCTAGAATTTTCCATTCTCCAGTCATTCTCCTGCTTTTCACCACTTTTTGAATAACCATGATAGTCTATGAATGGAACACTCTACTCATCCTGACCACGTTACAGTTATAATGTGGACAGGGTGTGTTGAGTGCCTCCCCTAGCTCCTCCGATCTGGTGAAAAATCTGGATGAAGTGGAGGAGATTCCTCCAACCCACCCATCCTCACCAGCTTCTCCTTTTTCTGTTTTAGTTTTTAGTTTTGAAAAAGCATTGGCGTTTCTTGGAACTGCTAAACCTGTGACATTAGACAGTTTCTGCAATACTGGCAAAAACCGGCGCTTACTGGATAACCTGTATATTGTTAGAAGGGCCTGTGCATCCTAGGAATGTAATCTTTGGGAAGATACAGTGGTACTGGGAGTAGATTGCATGGTTGATTGTTGCAGTGGGATGAATGTGTTGATGGCTGGGGTTAGTATGCTTATTGCTTGCTGCTGGGGGAAGTGTGCTTATTGCTTGCTGCTGGGGGAAGTGTGCCTATTGCTTGCTGCTGGGGAAAGTGTGCTTAGGCAAAGAAACATAAGGGTTGAAGGAAAAAGCCTATAAAACTAAGTTCTTTCCAGTTGGAATAGTAGACCGTAACACACAGAAAATCCAAGGTTCTTCCAGTGCAGTGGTTTTAATTTATGTGTCTGCATTGCTTACTTTTCATTTCTAGCAGTTGTAGAGTCATTGGATTATTTAATCTGCATTGTGAGACTGGTATGATAAATAGAGAATATGCAGCATCAATTATTGAAAGCTGCAAAGAAGCTAAAAATCCTCCAAACCAAAACCGTATGTCTAATCAGACCACACTTATAACGATTACTGATTCTCATTGGATTTCATGCATTTTAACATGCAGGTATGGAGAAGAATGAAAAATTATACTTGTCATGTTTTAAAAATTCTTAAACCAGAAGAATGTAGTTATGGGTGTCATCGAAATACCTTTTTACTATATAATATTTTCTTTTTTTTTAAATATTTTATTTTTGCAAATTATATAAATGGGATACAAAATGAAGAAAGGGGAGTAAAAGAGTAATATACACAAAAGGGGAACATCAGAACAGAAAACAATGGCGATGAGACGGAGCGGTATCCAGTAGCAATTGCTCCACAGATTGGCATAAAAACTGAAACATCGTCATCAAATTTAGTTAGCATTTAGATATTCCTATCCCATGTAAAGGATCAAGTAGAGGGAAGGAATCAGAAAAATGAGAAAAGAGAGAGAGGAAAGAAAGAGAAAAAAAAAAAAAAAGGGAAGAAAGATATGAAAGAAACGGGAAGAAAAAAGGTAAGAGAAATTAGGCTTGTGCACCTTTTTTTTTTTTTTTTTTTTTTTTTTTTCGGTTCGATTCGGTTCGATTTGTTCGGATGTTTAAAATTTTCGATTCGGCTCGTTTCGACCGATTTCTGTTTCGATTCGGTTCGGCTCGTTTTTCGTGTACATTTTTTTTCAGAATATCGACCATTTTTCGTGTTTTCGGGTCACTTTGCTCGTTTTTTGTATCGACTTTTCGTGATTTCGGAAATTTTCGTTTTTTCGGAACGTCTGTTCTCCTCATTTCAAAGTGTCTAACTCTATTCGTTTTGACGTAAACTACTATGGTTTACTTTTTTTATACTTTCTATATTTTTTTATAATAAAGTTTTGGTTTGTTTTTCGGATCCGATAATTCATTCTGTCGATACGATAATTCTTGCGATTCTATCGTTTTTTTTTATTATTAAATAAAGATCCTTTTTTTCTTATGAATATACATTTCACAACTTTATTTAATCATATTAAAATGGTATGAAAGCCAAGGAACAAAAAAAATGAACAAAACGATTTAAAAAACGCTAAACTGACCCGAATGCCACAAGAAACAAGTGATACGCATTTACAAATACAAAATTTACAGAATCAGCGATATAACCGATAATAGTTAAATATACGATGTCCAGAATTACCGAAATGGAACCGAAATCACGAATGGAACCGAAATCATGAATAGAACAAAAATAAATTTCGATTTGACACATTTCAAGTCCATTCGAAAAATCCAAAAAAATTTTGTTTCGGATCTGTCGGTTTTCGGGTCCGATCCGATTCGGAAATTCGGCCGAATCCGAAGACACGAATCGGGAAATTTCGTGAAAATTCAGAAATTCAGAAACGCACATCCCTAAGAGAAATAGGAAAGAGTGGAAGATAGAGGGGAAAGGAAGTATAGTAAAGGCAGGGAGATTGCATCTTTGGACTCAAACGCCTATGGTAGAATAAGAATAGGTTATTAGATGAAAGATTATGTGGTGAGTGGAGGGATCAAATCAGTGGACTGTCAGCATTAATAAAGTAGGGCATAATATTCAAGAGTTTAGGGAGGGAGACCTCGTATCTTAAATAGATTTGTAAAGCAAATGTTCCTGCCATAACGTCCAGGGGTCCTGTTTCGGCGCGGAAAGATCAAAGTATGACAAAGCCAGAGCTTTGGAGTAAGCTAGGTCGGAGATCATCTTAATCAGCGCAGAGAGGGTAGGGGGTGTAGTTTGTTTCCAGAGTCTAGCTATGAGTAGAAAACAGCAGGATACAATAATACAAAATAGTTTACGTTGGCGTGATAACTTTCTCACTGCATACGGGAGGGCTCCCAGGATATAGTGTTCCGGGGAAAATGGGACTGGAGTGCCCAGAACTTCATCCACAAATTTCGCTACCATTAACCAAAAAGGTAAAAGCACAGGACAGGTCCACCAAACATGTAGCATAGATCCCCGAGTATTGAGGCATCTCCAACACATATCAGTGACATTTTTATTGAAGTGACATTCTCTGACGGGTACTAAGTACCATCTGTACTGCACTTTGCGTCTTGTTTCAAAAAGGGAGACACACCTGGAAGCCCCCTTGTCAAACAAAAATATATGAGTCCACTGTTTTGCCGTGAGGGACACATTAAGTTCTATTTCCCAAGCCTTCTGAAATGACCATCTAGGAGAGTCAGTGGTGGCTAGCAGTGATCTATAACAAAGGGAAAGGAGTTTGGTGGAGAGCGAGGGATAGGTAGCAAAAGATTCAAGGGGTGAGAGTATGGGAGGTCTTTCCAGGGGTAATCCCATTATTCCTAACTTTCCCATATATGAGTGCTATTGGAGAAACGAGAGGAATGCTGAAGAAGGTATCCCATATTTAACCTGCAGTTGGGAGAAGGAGAGGAGAGATGAAGCCTGAAAGAATTGAAACACGTTTTTAACTCCGTTCTGAGTCCAGGGTTTAGGGTTAAAAAATGGGAGTACGTAGACCAAGGCAGACACCGGTGTAGCTAATGATAGGGGGTAGAAGGAGGTCAAAGTGCGAACATGACGGTCCCACATATAAAAATACAATTTAGTTATCTGGGGGGCTGATGGGAGGGGGGGTCTGGATTTAGTTGGTTTAAAGAGTAAACATGTAAACGAGGTGGCAGGTATCGATGCCGACTGTATGTCTATTGGGGACTGTTGACATAGAAGGATTCGCTTAAGGAGGCTATGACTCCTTCTACTCATAATAAGTGAGTATCTGGGGAACTTTAAGGCCCCTGTTTTCCGAAGTAGAGGTGAGGAGTTTAAGTGGGATACGCGGGCGCTTTCCATTCCATATAAACAAGGTGATATCCCGCTGTACCAAGTTAAGAAGGGAGTGGGGTATAGAAATGGGTAACATTCGAAAAACGTATAGTAGTTTAGGTAATATCGTCATTTTAACAGCTGCCGCTCTGCCCAGCCAAGACAGTTTCACTCTACTCCACTTCTGTAAGAGCGACCTCACTTCAGTGAAGACCTTAGTATGGTTTAATGACATGACACTTTCAAGCTGATTGGGAATTGTGACCCCTAAATATTTGATACCCTGGTCCTTCCAAACAAAGGAGTACTGAGCCTTTATAGACTGTAAGTCTGCTGAGGTGACACCTATGGCCATTGCTTGCGTTTTAGGCATATTGATGTAGTGGTAGGAGACTAAGCTATAGTCGCTCAAGGCAGTGTGTAATGGGGTAGAGATGAGACAGGATTAGTAAGTGTCAGAAGTATGTCGTCAGTGAACAGATTTAGTTTAAACGTCCTGGGGCCAACTTGCACTCCACCTATGTGATCATCTTGTTTTATGGCTTGAGCCAGGGGTTCTAGTATTAAAGCGTATAATAAAGGTGATAAGGGGCAGCCCTGGCGTGTGCCATTCGTTATATCAAATGCCCCCGAAAGGAAACCACTGTTCAATACTTTAGCTGAGGGTTGTGCGTATAGTGCCATGATAGACTTTATGTGTTCATTTAAGAAACCAAATTTATCGAGAACGTGTTTCATAAATCCCCAATGAACTCTGTCAAATGCTTTTTCCGCGTCTAGGGAAAGCCAGAGGCAGAGGATATCGTGTGTAGCTCGATATTCTAGTAAGGCTAGCAATTTCTTCGAGTTTTCAGTCCCCTGTCTCCCCTTAATAAATCCCACTTGGTCCCTGTCAATGAGAGTAGGGAGGATGTCGTTTAGTCATGTAGCTAGTAGTTTGGCATAGATCTTAATATCTGTGTTCAATAATGAGATAGGGCGAAAGTTAGGACATGAGGTCTGGGGTTTACCCGGTTTAGGTAGTGTAATGATCGTGGCTTGTAGCATTTCCCTAGGAAACGAGCCCTCCGAGGAGGCTGTTTCAAAAGATATTAAGTAAGTGAGGCATCAGAATAGGCGAAAATGATTTGTAATAACAGGACGGGAAGCCATCAGGACCAGGAGCTTTGCCATTAGGGAGCGAGGAGATGACTTTCGTGACTTTGTCTGGGGAAAATGGTTGTGATAGTAAGTCTGTTTGTGCACTAGTCAGGGTGGGGAGATTAATGTGTGACAGGTAATTATCGATATCTGTGAGTGTGGGTTGTAGGACAGTCTCTTCATTGCCTAAGTTGTAAAGAGAGAAATAGTAGGCTGCAAACTCTTCAGCAATGTCGGTAGGTTTATGTATTACGGAGTGGTTAGCAGTGTGAAGTTTGTCTATACGGTGTCTTGGTTGGAGTGCGCCCAAAATACCCTGCCGGGTTTATTACCATAGGTGCAGAATCTAGCCTTAAGACGTTGCAGGTGGGAAAAATTAGTTTGTTTGTCGAGTGTGTGTAGTTCGTCGTGGGTCTCACTTAATAAACGAGCAGTGATGTCTGAGGGGGATAGTTTGTGTGACCGGTATAGAGAGTCAAGCCTTCGTAAAAGGAGAAGACGAGCGGCCTCCTTAGATTTCTTAAAATGAGATGCCCATTTTATACAATGTCCTCTCAAAACCGCCTTATGAGCCTGCCAGACAGTCGTTACTGGCAAATCGTCGCTTGCGTTCAATTCAAAATACGTGTGCAGTTGAGTTTCCAGGTCAGTCTTAGCCGTCATGTCGGATAGGACTGCTTCGTTAAGGCGCCATGGTGAGAGACCATATGGTTTGTAGTCATCTTTTAAAATTAGGGTCACTGGGGCGTGATCGGAGCAAGAAATAGTGCCAATGGAGCAATTCTCCACCCATGGAAGTGTTTGGCTCTGTACCATCATATAGTCAATTCTAGTGTGGGTCTTGTGCACTTTAGAGTAAAATGTATAATCTACCTCGTTAGGGTGGAATAAGCGCCATACGTCATGAAGGTGGTAGTCAGCAGGTTTTGGAATTTGTCTACTTGTCATTTACGTTTACCAGTCAGAGGGCGAGAGCCAAAACTCGAGGTGTCTTTAAGCCAAGCTGAAATTCAAATCACCACACATTATAAGGGTACCAGTAAGGACAAGAGATATTTTTTCTAGCATAGTTGTAGCAAACGTCACTTGGTTGTCGTTAGGGGCGTACACATTGACAATAGTATAAACTCTGTGGTTCATTGAGCACACTAAAATAAGGTATCTGCCAGCCGAGTCAGACAATTTCCGGTGCAAATCAAACACAACATCATTTCTAATAAGAATAGAGACCCCTTTAGATTTAGAAGGGCTTGTGGAGTGAAATTGGGTGGAGTAGTTCGACCAAAGCAGAGGAGCGTGTGAAAGCCTCTTAAAATGAGTTTCCTGCAGGCATATGACATTCGCCCTTAAAGGGTCGAGTTCTTTATAAAGCGTTCGCCTCTTGTAGGGGATGTTTAAACCTTGAACATTATATGATATTATTTTTACATGGGGATAGGTGCACAGAATGCTTAACGTAGGGGGGATAATAAATACATTCCTTTGAATAGTTACCCAAGTGTTCATCGTATAAAAACTGGTGGTATGAGGAAAAAAGAAGGAGCTGTGAGTACTGGAATGAGCATTAGACATGTGCACAGCACAAAATTTCGTTTTGAACTAATAGATTAGTCCTAAAATGAAATTTATTTAGTTGCTAAAGAAATTCGTTTTCAGTTCTTTAGTATGAAAACTAATTTCATTCATCCGAAAATCAGTGGATACAATTACTATTGTAGTGGCTCCTCAGATCGCTGGGATCACTGCTTGTTACATTATCTCTCACTCTCAGCACAATGTGGGCCATATTACATAGTTGGTGCTAACTTAACCAGAGCTGTTGTAAAATTCCCAGAGCCATTATAGCCTATGGAGGTTTTCAGTTTACAACAGCTCTGGTTAGGTTAGCACCAAGATTGTAATACTGCCCTGTGTCAGGCAAAGCTGTTACAGTAACTGACTGCTGCTCATCACAGCGCTCAGAGTTTCAGTAAAACTAGTAAATAATATTTTTATATATAAGAGGTTAGAACAATATTATTTCCTTGCTTTACTGAAATTCGGAGCACTTTTACAGTCAGTTACTGTAACAGCTGAACCTGATACATTGTACTGAGAGATAATATAACAAGCAGCCGATGACAGCGCTCACAGCCACTGGATTTAAAGGGCTAAAAAAAAAAAGGCTCCTCTTTATATAATGTTTAGAACATCCACCTGCATTAATTAATACCCCTCTCTGTATAATGTATACAACATCCACCTGCATCAATTAATACCCCTCTCTGTATAATATATACAACATTCTCCTGAATTAATTAATACCCCTCTCTGTATAATGTATACAACATCCACCTGCATCAATTAATACGCCTCTCTGTATAATGTATACAACATTCTCCTGAATTAATTAATGTCCCTCTCTGTATAGAACATCCTCCTCAATTTATACCTTTCTCTGTATAATGCATATAACATCCTCCTGCATTAATACCCCTCTCTGTATAATGTATAGAACATCCTCCTGCATTAATTAATGCCCCTCTCTGTATAGAACATCCTACTGCATTGGCATGTGGAGGGTGCAGAACTTCGGATGTTGCGATGTTGCGCTCTTCATTGCTGGTCTCCTTCACTCATCAATGTAATATCACAAAGAGGACTGAAACTAAAATATAGTGCATTTTATTTTAGTTTCTTTCGTTTTTTGTACTGAGCAGTTTCGTATCTCTTGAGTCAAACTAAAACTAAATTAGCCCAAAATTCGGACTAAATTGTTTTAGTACTAAAACGAATGCACATGTCTAATGAGCATTGCTCTTCAGCATGCGGGTTGATGATGCAACACAAAAAGATATGTGGCCTAGTGGGGTGAGTCCAACAGTCCCTGGAAAAAGAGAAGTGAGGGGGGGGAAAGGGAAGAAAAAAACAAGTCATAGAAAAAACTATGTACAAAAAATAGTTCAAAAATCTCCTGTGTGGCAGCAAACCCTTTGCTGTGCCACAACTCTCAGTAAGAGAGGGAGAGAGTGAGGGAACGTGGGAGAGATGAACTCTCAACTGAACGGAGCCACCAGACCTTGGTGTCACGGTAGAACGTAAAAGACGTCACGAAGAGATGGAGAAGTCGATGGAGTATGTCTCGATTAAATTTTGTAAAGTGGATTAAGACAGGTAGGAGCAGTGGGCATTCAGCCCGGTTTTCCCTTGCGGACCTTTTTCCATTCCTTCTGCATCTTTCGAGGGAGCGTTGAGGTCGGTTGATTCGGTGGCGATGGGGCGAGGTCTCTCTCTGACAGGAACTGTAGGCCCTGCTCCAATGTTGTCACCACGCGTTGTGAGCCATCGTGTGAGACCAGTAGGTTTTGTGGGAAACCCCAGCGATAGGGAATATCATGTTGACGAAGTGTGGTGGTTACTCTCTGGAGCGAGCGCCGAAAGTCAAGCGTGCGTTTTGCTAGGTCAGGAAATACTTGCAAATGATTGTAATCAGGAGACCTTGCTTGTGGATTTCGTAAGGCCTGGAAGATAAGTTCCCTGGGCCTAAAGTAATGAAGACGTAAGATTACATCACACGCAGTGTCCATGGGCATCGCGGACGGCCGCGGCAGATGGTGTATGCGGTCCATCAGCAAAGAATCTGGGGTCAGCTCAGGCACCAAATGTAGAAAAAAGTCAGTAACATAAGAAGCAAGATGCTGGGTTTTAACACTTTCTGGGACGCCTCGGATTTTCACATTATGTCTACGTGATCGGTTTTCAAGATCATCAATTTTGGTCAAACAAACCTCCAGCGTATCCTCTAGCTCCTGTACCTTGTCGGCCATTTCATTCTGTGCGTCAGCGTATTCCCCCATTTTGTCTTCAATGTGAGATGTGCGTTCTGCTAGGCCCTGGATATCAGCTCTAATCTCCTTGGCCACTTCTTTAAGCTGTGATTTTAAATCAGCGGACATAGAGGAAAGCATACCTTCCAAAGTAGTGGTGAGAGCTTTCAATTCAGAGCCTGTTGCCGGGCCCTCCGTCTGTGTTACCGCAGGTGGATACGGACTCGAGCGGCCGGCACCATCTTGGATTCCGGCTGCCGATTTTTTTTTTTGTGACAGGGCGCGGGGGAAAAGAACTCGGATTTGGCCGTTGTTTGTTTGGTTTTGCTCTGGGACATCTCCCACCCCCGATCGGGTCGTTTCTGGGTTGATTTGGTACGTGCAAAGACGTTTTTTGGCGCTTTCTTTTAAGGTCTGTGCTTAGAGCTCCTCAGTCAAGCCGCCATCTCGAAAGGCGGTGCTATATAATATTTTAAGTACTTCTTGCAGAGGGAAATAACTGTATCTATATTCATAACTCTGTCGATTTGATTTTTTTTATCTGTAGCAAACATGTTGTAAGTTATAGCAGAAAGACCTTTACCTACATTTTTCTTCTGGAAGATTAACACCTATTGTAGAAAGAATATATGTGTATACAGCTGTGTGTAATATATATATATATATATATATATATATTATTGCAGAAGCCATTTGCACATCACAGCAATTCAAAGAACTGCATCCCAGAGCTCCTGTGCTACATTCCCCATATGCAGCAAGGAACTCTGGGTAAGACATGCAAATGACATCTTTCTCACTTTTTTTAATCCTGGGTCTGTTTTCACACAGAACCCTTCAATCAAATGTTTTTTTTTTTTAGCAGAGATCAGGTTTACGCAGCTTGTCAAAGTCACTCCTGAACCGCGCTGCCCTCCACCACAACCCAAGCAAGTACTATATATAAACTGTATATGTATATATATATTTGCAATTGTTTTTATTTTGGGTCATAATTCCGCTCTGTTACCTGCAGCATTATTTCCCTAAACTCAAAGAAATTATTCTGCAATCAAAGTACATTTCAACCTTGCCTGTCACGTACAGTATATAGATCATAAAACACAGCAAAACTATATGAACATTCCTCTGTATAGTTAGGCTGCATTTATTTGAGTCCCATAGTAATTTTCCAGCCTCCCAATGGGATTTTTGTAATTGTTGAGCATGTAATCGAATTGTGCTTAGAACTATATTAATTTTTATTAAGATCCACTTAACTGTCCTGCATAACACTGTTAACGTATCCCATTTCACGGTGCCTGTTGTGGAGAGATGTAGTGCCCTTTATGTCAGTACTATATCTAGGTTTTATAATACTTTTCTGATTATATAATAAATTATATATCGCCATGAGTTGGCAGAAACAGACCTAGCTGTAATGCTTTGTTGGGTGTAAATTGTTATCTATCATAATGTGACATAATTTGGGCCACATGTAATAAGTAAAAAAATCAAACCTGCTGCATTTATGAGATATTCAATAAATGTTGTATCTGTATGCAATTCAAGGACATCTTATGGGAGCAGTAAGTGTATAAACTGTCTGGAGCTGCCTGCGGGAGTATTCATCAAGTTTACCCATGGCAATTTGTAAATTTAATAATTCTACTATACTGGCTTTTTTCGGTTCTTATATAGTTCTTGTTAGCTTGCAAAATGCCACCATTACAGTTTTATTAAAACTTAAACTAAGCTTAGCTTTTTGTGATGGCTAGAGTGTCCTTATAAACGCACAGGTATCAGCAGCTATACTTGTAGTGGTGAAAAGATTGCAGCTTTCATTTTAAACAGTCAACCTTCTTTGATATTACATTTTTGCTTTACAACCAACCCCATGTTCGCCTGCTGCTTCTCAGCTAAGAGACAGAATGGTGGGTTTATATTTATACCCTCACAAAAACATTTCCACTTTGAGATTGAAAAAAGAAAACAAGGAAAGGGACAGTAGCAAAAAAGAACCTGGCTGGGGATACAACGAACTATACATATATGCAAAAAAACAGTTTCGGTCACTATTCCCTACCAGGGCGGCTGTGTAAGCCAGAAGTATCCAGCCCACTTCATGTATAAATCATAATAACATTTTTATGGCCGTTATAGTAAACTAAAACCTCTGTTTTGTTTTGAATGGAGCCACAGGGGTAAGAGCAAATGATAATCTCTTTTCGTGTTATGTTTTATATATGAAGTGGGCTGGATACTTCAGGTTTATGCAGCCGCCCTGGTAGGGAATAGGTGCAAAACCATTTTTTCTACATATATGTATATTTTGTTGTATCGCCAGCAAGGTCATTTTTTGCTGCTGTCCCTTTCTGTGTTTTCTTATTCAATCCCAAAGTGGAAATGTTTTTGGTGAGGGTATAAATATAAACCCACCTGTCTGTCTCTTAGCTGAGACGCAACATGAGGACATGTGGTTGCTTGTAAAGCAACTTTTGGTTTCATTATGTTAGGATCCACCAGGGGTCGAGTGCAGGGGGGATGCACAGGAACCGCGTTCACGAACTACTCCACCAGTGGGAATGCTGTTCCTGTTCTGTAAGATGCCGGGCACAGGGGCCTACATTTGATCGGCAATGTGGGATCAAACTCCCACACGCTGCGCCGGAAGAAAGCCTTTTGCCTTCGACACCATTTTCCCCACCATGGGGCCTATCAGCTGCTTAAACAGAGACGTGCTAGCCCAGCCCATTCCCGCTCAGCCACTTGAAGCAGGCCCCACCCCCACTGTGCTGCAAGAGGCAAGCACGTGCAGGAAGGGGAGGAGAGACCAGCTGGGGAGACTGCCAGGGATTCCACTTTGGTAATTCACCAATCTAACGAGCAGTGGTGCATGTGTGTGATAAAGTGGAAAGAGAAATTATCCTGGGAGGGGCTAAAATGAAATGGACTGTGGGAGAAATTAACTGGGGCGGCTGAAATGACATAGACTGGAGAGAGATTAATTTGGGGTCTGAAATGACATGGACTGTGGGAGAAATTAACTAGGGGTTGAAATTAATGAATTGGTGGAGAAATTAACTGGGGGTTGAAATTAAATGAAGTGGGGGGATATTAAATGAACTGATGGCTGAAATGGACAGGGGGAGAAATAATATGAACTGGTGCACACAGAGGGCAGTATTATCCACTGCCTCCTCTGGCTGTATCACTGTATGCACGGCTCACAGATAATAAAGCTAGTAATAGAGAGCTGCTAAGGGTTAACTGCTCCCTATTAAGAACTCAGCTGGAATACGGCCTGTGCGGAGAACTTTTGAGAGTTCCTCTACTTCTGTTTTTTAGCACTTGACCCCTGGGATCCACCTAAACAGAGTTTGTCGTGACGTGGCAGGTGCTTAACACTTTAATGGCCATTCTAATAAACTAAAACCTATGGATTTTTTTTGTATGGAGCAATAGGGGTAAGCACAGACGACAACCTTTTTTATTGTTATATTTTATACATGAAGGGCCACATTACAATCTTGTTGCTAATGTGAGCGCTCACCTGCGTGAGCATTAACATTAGCCGCGGTGTCTACCGCATATTACAATCCAAACGCAAACGGGTTAAGTAACCCGTTTGCGATTGGTACCTTGCGCTTTTCAGCGAGAGGTTACTGTACTTTGCGCTCCCTATACTTAACATGGGGAGCGAAAGTGTTAATCAGTGTTAGTATTACAAAGTCCTAACGCTGATTAACGTCCGGCTCTGGTTAGCGGAAAATTAACCAGAGCCAGGACTTGGTGTTAACACCATCCAAAAAAAACAAAAAACTATTTGTATACTCTCTTCCTGTCCTGCGGCGAAGACCACGGCTTCAACTGCCTAAACCGTCCAACGGGAGCAGGGAAAGACTTGGGGGAAAAAGTCCCCCCAGTCTCTCCCTGCGTATCACTACGCTGACCGGCCGGATCTTTTTTTAATAATTTCCAATCATTTTCATACATTTTTTTATTGGTTTAGGCACCTTTTAAAAATTGTGTTTTAATTTTTTTGTTTTTTTTTTAACTCCAGGTCAGCAGATAAACATATGCGTTTGGCACACCTCGGGGACCCTGTGGTGAATGCTGAAATCGAACGAGAGAGCACTGGAATCTCAGTGAGATTTCGGTGCTCTCTGAATAACCCTTTAGGCTAGGGTCAGACGAACGCAGTGCGAACGCACGTGCAGCTGCACTTTATCACGGCCATAGTAGCAGCAAATGACGGGCAATATACAAAGTACGGCAGCACGAAAGTGCGGCCGCGCAACGCAAGCGGCAAACAAACGCATTTTTTCGAGAACGTGATACCGCTAGTACTGACGTACAGAGTGCGCTGCGTCTGCTAGCGGTGTGTGTGCGTGATTAGAAGACGTCAGAGGCTGCTAATGTCCGGCCAACATAACGTCCAGACGCAAAAAGGGTTTTATTGATGATCCATATGAAATCACGGATGAAAATGCGCATCGTATGACCGCTATCGCGTATTCCGTGAAAAAATACGTCCATTCGTTCGAACGCACTTTTTCACGGACAACGCGAAAAATATGTTTGTCTGACCCTAGCCTTAAGTGTGAAAAGTTTCTGCAGCGCTTTAAAATAAGAATTGGGGATCAACTATCATATTTACAAACTTAGTAAGCAGAGGCACAAACGGTGTAGAGGGCACTGCTTATATGAACTTATACAGGTCTTTTCAAAGAAAGGTGAAGCTCAGGAGAATGACTGAAGAAGTGAAAATTCTAGGTCAAAATAGCCAAATCAGAAAAATTCTCCCATTTACCTCACTTTCCAAATCGGCTATTTGGTCTAGACCAGTGGTTCCCAACCGCGGTCCTCAAGTACCCCCAACAGGTCATGTTTGCCAGATATCTGGAGCACAGCACAGTTGATATGATTTGCTGCTCAGTTATTGCAGGATTCAGTCTGATTTTCCCAAAGGCAATCCTTAAAATCTGGCTTGTTGGAGGTACTTGAGGACCGAGGTTGGGAACCACTGGTCTAGACTGTTCTGCCAATTCTCCTGCTTTTCACCTTTCTCTGAATAACCCTGATAGGAGTGGAGGAACACAAAAGGAGTGAGGATTTCTTTTTAGCTCTTTTAATTTTATTAAATTTTTTGCCAAAATTCTTTTTTTAAGGGTTCCAAATATCAGCGCATATGGGAATACAGCAGACTTTCTAAAACTCAAAGCCTTGAATTTTAAATTGCAATACTTGGTAAAAAGTTTAATTTTCATTTTGGCTCTGAATAGCCCTGGCTGGCAACATTACTAGCATCATTCCCAAAATGCAAGTGTCCTCTTAGTCCATTTGACATATATTTATTTTTTGTATGTATTACTATCCTTGGAGTTTCTTATAGTTTTCATACTACAATTTACAAAGCTATCTTGTTTTATTAATTAGTTCTTATGTAGCTCTGTCATTTGAATACCTTTAGAAGCTGAATTTCAGATAGGGGTGTAATATCATATATACACAAACACACATACAGTATATATATCATACTTGATTCACATCACAAGCATTATTAAACAAAAGATAAAAAACAGTACATCTTGCTCAGTTCTTATCCTTTTTAGAGTCAAAGTCTTCATTTTTGTGATCTTATCGTTTGTGGCAACAATAACCACTTATTTTCTTTTACTTTATGCTTCTATTTTATACCAGCACCTTTATAAAAGCTGTATACAAAACACATTGCTATGACTACAACATTTTAGCTGAGGCCAAGTCTTGCTTATGTTGGTCACAGTAATTGTAAAAATTCCAAACGAGAATTTATTTATATTTATTTGTATTTCATGCAGTCCAGGCAATAGAAGACTAGATTCACTAAAGCTATATGTTATACTCTCAGGAGCCATGAGATTTTTATGGGAACTTTTATGCTTAAAATAGGTGAAATGTATCCAATGTCCAGCAGGTCTATTCAAAGAAGGTGAAACTCGGGGAAATGACTGGAGAAGTGAAAATTCTAGGTCAAAATAGCCAAACCACAAAAATTCTCCCATTTATCTCACTTTCCAAATCGGCTATTTGGTCTAGATTGTTCTCTTCTCCTGCCAATTCTCCTGGTTTTCACCTCTCTCTGAATAACCCTGATAGCATTTACTGAGATTGGCAAGATTCTCCTCCTAATTTCTACAGCAGTTACCCCTTTCACTACCGAGATCGAGAATATCTCAAGCTTCAAAGGCATCATCCGGTGCCATGATATTGAGATATCTCGATCTTCTGATCTGCTGTCCAAAAAGCTAATGAAATTTGTTTATTGCAAATTAATTATTTTTCTTTTGGGCTGCAGAAGGGTCCCCCAAAGTTTCAGCCCTGTGGGCATAATGCCTGAAGAGCTAAAACTGTAAAAATCAACTGATGGATGCTCTGACATATCAGGCTTTCAGCAGCCAATGCACGGAGAAAAAAAAATAGATCTGCAGCTAAAACCTCTGTAACTCAGTTTGACGGTAGATGGTGCCATCTACAGGCCAAATAGGTTATTTACAGTAATTGCTATTCATTGCTGTATAATTAAATAAAGATGATTTTACAAAAAAACACTGGTTTCTGACAATGGTTTTTTGGAAAATAACTTTGAAGGGGTTGAACATGAATGATTTTAAGGGTTTAATCTCTGCAGCCAAATTTAAAAACAAAAGCAGTTTGCAGATGAACTTGTCAAAGCTGTTTTGTTGTGGTAAGCATAGTGCCGAAAATACTAAAACAAAATTAAAGTTGGCTAAGGAATTCTTATTGGACTTTTAGCAGCCATTGCAGGGAGTCCGTTCTAACTGCTGTAGCTCCATTTGCCCAGTAGATGGCGTCATCTGACTGCCAAAGAGGTTATTACAGTAAAGAATACATTGGAAATATTTCCAAATATTTCTTACTGTGTAATTAATTAAAAATGATTTTCCAAAAAAACCACTGGTACCTGACAGTGGATTTTTGGAAACTTTTTGGTATTGAAGGGGCTAAATATGAAAACAATAGAATAACTAAAATATAAAATTGCCAAACCTTGCAAGTCCTGAGAAGTGCAAATAAAATCGTGTACTCAAGCTTGGGTTGAAAAAATCACTGAATATTAGGTGTAAATTTCCCAAAAGACAATTCTTCCCATTAATGTCTAAACAATCACTCAAGAAATAACAAAATCATGGGAAATACACTTTGAAGCAATTGGCAAATAATTTTATACCAATGCACTTAGACAACACAAAGTGTTCTAAGTTAAAAAACATATAATTTGTGGTAGGCTTGTGCACTGATTTTTTTTTTCGGTTCGATTCGGTTCGATTTGTTCGGATGTTTAAAATTTTCGATTCGGCTCATTTCGACGGATTTCTGTTTCGATTCGGTTCGGTTCGGCTCGTTTTTCGTGTACATTTTTTTTTTCGGAATATCGACCATTTTTCGTGTTTTCGGGTCACTTTGCGCGTTTTTTGTATCGACTTTTCGGAAATTTCGGAAATTTTTGTTTTTTCAGAACGTCTGTTCTCCTCGTTTCAAAGTGTCTACGATAATTCTGGTGATTCTATCGTGTTTTTTTTTTATTAAATAAAGATCCTTTTTTTCTTATGAATAATTGAATATACATTTCACAACTTTATTTAATCATATTAAAATGGTATGAAAGCCAAGGAACAAAAAAAATGAACAAAACGATTTAAAAAACGCTAAACTGACCTGAATGCCACAAGAAACAAGTGATACGCATTTACAAATACAAAATTTACAGAATCAGTGATATAACCGATAATAGTTAAATATACGATTTCCAGAATTACCGAAATGGAACCGAAATCACGAATGGAACCGAAATCATGAATAGAACAAAAATAAATTTCGATTTGACACATTTCAAGTCCATTCGAAAAATCCGAAAATTTTTCATTTCGGCTCGGAAAACTTTTCGGATCTATCGGTTTTCCGGTCCGTCCCGATTCGGAAATTCGGCCGAATCCGAAGACACGAATCGGGAAATTTCGTGAAAATTCCGAAATTCCGAAACCCGAAACGCACATCCCTAATTTGCGGCATTTGGCAATAAACTTCGTACCAATGCACTCGCACAGTACAAATTGTTGTAAGCTTGTAAAGGTATCTTTGCTGTTTTGTTACCACTCCGCTCGTAAAAGGTCGCACTCCTGGTTCACCCCGCCGCCACAGGGAACTGCATGCATTTTTGTTTCCCTGATGAAGTCCTTTCTATCTATGGACGAAACGTGTTGGAATTAATGTATGCTGTGTTACGAATAAAACACTTTTTATTGGATTTGATTTCTTTTGGTGGTCCTGTGGCGGCGGGGTGAAACAGGAGTGCGACCTTTTACGAGCGGAGTGGTGACAAAACAGCAAAGATACCTTTACAAGCTTACAACAATTTATGCTGTGCGAGTGCATTGGTACGAAGTTTATTGCCAATTGCTGCAAATTATATGTTTTTTAACTTAGAACACTTTGTGTTGTCTAAGTGCATTGGTATAAAATCATTTGCCAATTGCTTCAAAGTGTATTTCCCATGATTTTGTTATTTCTTGAAGTCCTGAGAAGCCCAGGCTCATTGGAGAGATAAGGCAATGATAACGGCGGCAATCACTCCTCACTGTGAAATTCTTTAAAGAGAAACTGAGACTACCCCAGGATACCCTAACCCATGTCTTTTTCTAAACTATCCAATACTATCTATCATTCCAGAGAGAAGCCTACATTATTTGCATGCAACTTTTGACATATGGCAAAAGTGAAGATTTAATTGACCTGCAAAGCATCATGCTTTAACTTTGCAAATAGATAATGTATGTAACTCCAAGATTGTGTTGTAATTCATCACCATATGTGACATTCAGGTACAACAAAGTGAAGAGAAAATAACCGAATTTGTCTGTCAAGTTCACCTTTTTATTGACAGGCTTCAGGAGATGTTTAGCTTCTGGAGCTCAGGGAATACTAGAAGTGGTTGTTTTGTAGTTTGATTTTTGTCCTTCTGTTTAAGTCTCACAATACATCTGGCTTTGGGCATGGAGTTGCGGACGGTGGCACTGTGGCCAATCAAATGCCTCGGACAGTCTACAATCCAATGGTGCTGCAGGGCAATTTCTCTGGCAGTTGGTTAAGGGGCTCTTTACATGTTAGTAAAAGGGAAGCTGCTGAGGAATCTTTGGCCAGCTGTCTGTGGGAATGTCTTAAGCCATGGTGTGGCACCTTCGGCCATAAATCAACCTGTCTGTATTAAAAAGGCGTCTCAATTTGATCCTCTAGAGCAGGGCTCTCAAACTCTGGAGCCCCAGATGTTTATTGCCTACAATTCCTAGAATTCATTGAATGTAAAAAATGGCCAAAGAATCATGGGAATTGTATTTCAAGAACATCTTGGGGCCTGGATATTGAGATCCCTGCTCTAGAGGAACGTCCCGGTTGTGATTACAGCTGCTACGACCCTAATAATGTTGATGGTTTTGTCTCTTACAACCAAGCCACGGATCTTCTAGACTTTTAGTATTCTGGATTAACCACTATAATGCCATATCACTGCATACCTTTTTTGTGTTTTGGATAGTAATGTATAAACTTATTTTCCTTGGTTGTATGCAGAGATAATATTGTGCATAAATATGGCTAAATATTTGAATACATCTGATGGTGACTACAAAAAATATAATTGTTTTGTTTTTGACATTATTTTCCCTTTTTATAGAGGTAAAATCCCTTTTTGAATACCTAAATTAAATTTGAGCCATGTGTCTTAACTGCATAGTATAAATTCAACTGAGCTCCATGCTTTCATTCACACAATTTAGATCTTAGAACGATATTGGTTTTCAATTTGTTTGAAAGCTGTAATTACAAACGTGAGCACAGTATCTGTTGGCTAATGTTTGAATTCTGGAATAAGCATTCATTAAGTAATGGAACATCACCACGGTCTGTTAAGTAAACCGTTATAAATATTTATTTTGGCATGGATATCTCACATGTCTACATGGCTGGTCCACTTCTTAAAGCTACAGGTTCTATTGAAGCCACAGCAGCCATGTGACTAAGAGGAGACTCAAGCAACCCATTGGCTCTCAAGGTGAGCATGTTGAATGCCAGTGGTAGCTGCAAATGTAGTGCTATTGAGTTTACATTGTTCGTCCAATCAATATGCACTAGTGGTCACAGCGCCTAGAGTAGTGTGTTCCAAACCTGTCCTCAGGACCCACTGACAGACCAGGTTTGCCAGATATCTGAAGCACAGCACTGGTGATATAATTTGTTTTTCAGTGATTGCAGAATTCCGTCTGTATTTTCTCAAGGTGATATGTAAAATCTGGCCTGTTAGAGGGTCCTAAGGACAGGTTTGGGAAACATTGGCCTAGAGTGTCCTTTTAAAGGGACAATGCCACAAAAAAATGAAATGTCCTTATTGTGTTTATTTTATGTTGCTGATATCTTACATGTTTACTTTATTTTTCTCTGGTTTGTTAGAGTAAAATATTTTCTTAACCAATGTGTCACTAGGTGCACTCATTTTGTGATTGTATGTGTTATAAACGGCCCCTCCTAGTATCATAGTATCTTTACATCACTTACTCCTCACTTTGTGGCTTTGGCCATAGAAGGGGCTCTATAGGTCAGGCAGCCATCTCACATCATTGTATTGTGTGGGATGTATTCAATGGACATTACGGGGGGGGGGGGGGGGTTAGATTAGATAATTAAGCTCCTTCTCATATCTCATTCAGCTGCCATCTCTTATCTCAGTTAGCCTGGAGAACAATACCGTCCTGCCACCGTATCTAAACATTTTATCTTCCACCTCATTAACTGATAAATAATGTATATTACATAAACAAGAGCCACAGAGTAAAGCTTTTGATAAATGTTGCATCATGGAAAAATACAAAATAAAGGAAACAAGATCAAAGCCTTACTTTATTTTTCCATCTTTACATGGAATTACCATAGATACTCGAGTATAGCTCGACCCGAATATAACGCAATAGATAGAGATTTATTATGGAAATGAGAGAATACTCAATACTCGAATATAACACAGGGAGCAAAATTATATTGTACCAGTAAACAATTAAAATCCTTCCAGTTTCTCTCAACACAGTCAGGCTACCCCTCAGATCAGGGTAGTCTGCTCTAGAATGATTGCAGTTGTTACTAAGTATGAAGCCGCTGGCCATCTGTCTTCTTTACTAGTGATAAGATGGCCGGCGGAGGCGAGCAAGGTGAATGATTGGCTTAAACCGAGCTTGCCCTCTGGCCATGATGGATCCCACCTCTCTCAAATCCGGAAGTTCGTGAAGTGTTTGCAAGCATCAGAGAGCCCATATTCACTTTAGCGAGACTACCGTAACTTCCGGGAGACTTGGGATCCAGAGCAAGGCAAGTTTATTTATTTTTTGCAAGGGATGCAGATGTCTCGAATGAAACGTGACCCCTCCAGTCTTAAATTTTTGTCACCAAAATCTAGCGGTATACTCGAGTATTTATCTCTAATAAAAAATAAAACCGCAGCATGTGCTTTATAATGTGTTATTATGTGTAATGCACAAGTTATCTAGTTACAGCTTATGTAAGTGGTAGAGTCCCTTTAAAAATATAGTCTGCATTCTTTTCCTGACTCCATGTATGATCATTACCTTTTCCATGTACCAAAAATTTACCCTAAAGTGTATTGGGAAAATTAAATTAACACACACTGAATTGATACAGAAACTATTTAAAAAAACACTCAGATGTCCTCTTAACCCCTTAAGGACCTCTGACGTACCCTGTACGTCCTGTACTCGGGTCTCCCTTAGACCCGCGGACGTACAGGGTACGTCATCGGCGCCTAATCCCCCTCCCGCCCGATACTCACCTCCCTCGCCGGATCCCACGGCGATCTGGCAGGGAGGAAGCCTGCCCATGTGATTTACATGGGCAGGCGAGGCTGATGACGGCTCAACGCTGCGTGGTGACGTCATCAGCAGGCGTCCCCATGCTTTTCAATGGAGGGGAGGGGGGCTCCTTCGGAGCCCTCTATCTCCCCAACCATTGAAGCTAGGGAGATGCCGTTTGCACCGCTGGAGAGGGGAGAGCCTCCCCTTTCCAGCGGTGTATGGCATTAACCATTTTGCCACCGGATCACATTGCGGCGCCAATTGGCGCCAAAACGCGATTCAAACCTGGAGGGGGGCTGACATCTTGGATGTCAGCCAAGCCTCCAGGTCCCCCCCACCCACTGACAACCTCACCATATGTGTGAGGATGTCAGTGGGCCAGTTAACCCTCTAGCTGCCATGTAGAGATAAGGGGATCCTAAGGATCCCTTTATCTCCCGATCCATGGCAGCTAGATGGTCATATTTGCCATCATTTGAAAGGCCTGATTATGGCCTTTCAAATGATACCAAACATGACCAGGTTTGGTTTTAATTTTTAAAAAAAAAAAAAAATTTAAATAAAAAAAAATTATAAAAAAAATTAATAAAATAAAAAAATGGTTTTTTTTTAAAAGTTTTTTTTGTCTGGGGGGGAGTTTAATTAAATAGGACCTAGGCTGTCATCTAAAAATAAATAGCACAAAATGGTCAGAATGAGCGCAGCGCACATAGGTGAACTGTCTCAGCAGTGAAGGGGTTAAAAAGCAAACGCATGTAAAAATTGGGTATTTCTAGTCTCGGGACAAAATTTTAAACCTATTTAGCTGGGGTCGTTTTGGGCGGTTGTAGATTTTGGGGATTAAATTACAAAAAAGTGTGTTTTTACCATTTTTTTCCTCATATTTCATATTTTTTTATAGTAAATTATTCGATATGATGGAAATAATGGTATTTCTAGAAAGTCCATTTAATGGCGGGAAAAAGGGTGTATAATATGTGTGGGTTGAATAAACGAGTAAGAGGAAAATTTGACCTAAACACTAACAGCGCAGAAACGTAAAAACAGCAGCGGTCACTAAAAGACGGATTTGTGTAAAACCGCCCGGTCACTAAGGGGTTAATAATATCTGGTGATAGCAATGCTTCTGACAGTCTATCAAACCGCTAATGCACTGCATATTTTACTTATTTAAGAAAGTCTCAATTTGGAGTTCGAGGCACATTTACAAGCAGTGGCATAACCCCTTCACTGTCAATCAATTTTTGTTGAAAATAATGTTATCAACGCATTTATTTAAAACATGGGATGTGAAGTTAACACTTAAATATAGGGTAAAATAGAAATTGTTATTCTGAGACAGTTAATTTAAACAATGTTAATTTGATCATTTTTCATTTTTAATGTATTTGTTATCCTTTACAGAAATATTGTTGAACTGTAAGATTCTGAGCTCTAGATTGTGTCCCTTATCTTACACAATTTCCAACGCGGTCTGTATTATTACCATACAGGCAGAAATGACCTTTTTGATAGATACAGTAACTGTGATAAAAATAAATAATAAAAATGTTCAGATCTGCTTATGGGAATTTGTAGAGCTCATTGAGATTATTAGTGAAGCAGTTCCCAAAAAATATACCAATAGAATATAAAAATGATATGTGTCATAATGTCTGTGTATGGAAATTACAGTAACACCTTGTTTCTGTACTGTAAATGGATTTTCAGTCATTTATAACCCCTGAATTTTTATTCCTGTAAAGCAGTAAGTGACCCCAGAGCGCTGTCTATATTCTGCCCTCTCCCTGGCAGCTGTAATGCAGCAGTAATCTATTTAACCTTTTTGTTACAGTGAAGTTGTACAGTGAAGCTATTTGCAGCTGGTTTTATGTCTTCCCAGTGTGCTTAGAGAGACATAAAGTGTAAGATTTTTGTTTCTCTACAGGGGGCACTCTAATCTTATTTTAAAATGGTGTGAAAATTGTCTTTTGATAGGCTAATGAGCGCTTTTTAATGCAATACAATGCACAATTGAGATAACTCAATTGGATGTGAAGTGGTTAATGGATCTGCATTTCATTTGATTTAACTAGAAACTCAATGTTTGTGTTGGCTCCACCAAATGGTCAGTATTAGATGAGCCAAACACCCCCCGAGTTCGGATCGGGCCCGAACCCGAACTTCCCATATGTTCGGGTCCGAACCCGAACTCAAACTCCATGCAAGTCAATGGGGCTGAAAATTTGGTTTTTAGAGTGCCCTCCAAGAGGGCATATATGCTAGATATTTGCCATAAAAGGTGTATGGGGGTCGGGTAGTGCCCTGGGGGACAGGAAACAAGGAAAAAAAGTTTAAAAAAAAAAACGTTTTTAAAGGGACAGTGAGTTTTCCATGAAATAAGGGCTAAAAATAAAAACGAAAAATTCCTTCAAATATTGTGCCTAGGAGGTCCCCAAAACCTACCCGTGAAGTGGCGGATTTCTAGGATGTATAGAAATACTTAAAAACAAAAAAATGACGTTTCATATGACGGTAAATGCTTTTCCTTTAATCTATCCATAAACAACTGCTTGGGGCGGCAGTCTGTATGAAAAGAGGAGACATTTTCGTACACGCAGAATAAGTTTACTGATTTTTTTGGCTAAATTATTGTGAACCTTATGCAGGCTTTGGATGAAAGTAACAATAGGTGCTTCAAAATTGGTCCTTTAGTGTCCCCAACAGTGCCGTCACACCGTAACCCCTCTGAGGATATGAATCTGATACAGGCGTCAGTGGCAGTGCACCCAAATATTGTGCTTTTGGTGCCAGGCCTGCAAGTACTATCATACAGTAACCCCTCTGTGGTATTGTGGAAGAATGCAGGGGTGGACCATGTGGTCCTATATTGAAAAGATATGATTCTGGTCAAGACGTCAGTGCACCCAGATATTGTGCCTTTGGTGCCAGGCCAGCAAGTATCATCATACAGTAACCCCTCTGTGGTATTGTGGAAGAATGCAGGGGTGGACCATGTGGTCCTATATTGAAAAGATATGATTCTGGTCAAGGCGTCAGTGCACCCAGATATTGTGCTTTTGGTGCCAGGCCTGCAAGTGCCATCATAATACAGTAACCCCTCTGTGGTATTGTGGAAGAGTGCAGGGTTGGACCCTGTGGTTCAAAAAATTTAAATTATATAAATCTGGCACAGGCGTCAGTGCAGCCAAATATTGTGCCTTTCATGGCAGCAAGTGCCTTCACACCGTAACCCTTTTGTGGTATTGTGGAAGAGTTCAGTGCTGGTTGTTTTGTGAATGCAGAAGAGGACATCCCCGATCTATTCCATTACTTCAGCATCAGGGGATTGATAGCTGCTGATCCAGGACTGATTCATTTTTATAAATGTCAGCCGGTCTACAGAGTCGGTGGACAGACGCACTCTTTTGTCTGTGACAAAACCTCCAGCGGCACTGAACGTCCTTTCGGAAAGCACGCTAGATGAAGGGCAACCTAGTAGCTGCATAGCATATTGGCTAAGTTCTGGCCAGTGATCCAATCTCAACACCCAGTAAGCCAGTGGATCATCTGCTGGAAAGGTATCCAGGTCTGCCCTTGCCCCTAGGTAGTCCTGCACCATATGGTGAAGACGCTGGCAATGGGTGCCTTCATTTGACGTCCCTGTGCGTCGAGGACTAAATTTTTTTTAAAATGCATCAGTCAAGCGGCCCTGGCCTTCACCACTATTCCTCTGATCATCCGCAGCCTCAGAAGCACGTGTGTCAGCACTTGGTAATCTACCAGTGCCTGGAAAGGTGTTACACAAGTGTCGCTTTAGAGCGTCCTCAAGTTTTTTCATCCTGTGCTCCCTCCGTGCGGGCAGGATGAGCTCTGCAACTTTACCCTTGTATCGTGGATCAAGAAGGGTTGCCAACCAGTAATGATCCCTCTCCTTGATAGCACAAATCCTGGGGTCCTTTAACAGGCTTTGCATCATTAGGGAGCCCATGCAGCGTAGGTTGGAGGTGGCATTAGCTTCCGAGTATTCCTGGTCAATGAGGATGACCGTATTGTGCACTTCATCCTCCCAGCCACGCACTAGCCCTTGTGTTTCTGGGCACACGAAACCCTCCCTTGAGGAATCCCCACCTTCAATGTCCCCACTACTTAAATATTCTGCCTCCTCCTCATCCTCTTCCTGTCTGATCTGAGTAGGACCCGCTGGAATGCTGTCTGCGGAAAGACTGGGGCCTTGAGAGCTAGGGAAGGCCTCCTCTTCCTCCCGCTGCTCTGCCTCTAGAGCCACATCTATAATTCCCTGCAGAGTGTGCTCCAGCAGGAACACAAAAGGAATTGTGTCACTGATGCATGCACTGTCCCTGCTCACCATCCTTGTTGCCTCCTCAAATGGTGACAGTACAGTACATCCTTGATCATCAGGCACTGCGGGGGGGGGAAAAACCAAGTTGACCTGAACCTGTCCTTGTGCCATACTCACACAGGTACTCGCTGATGGCCCTCTGCTGCTTGTGCAGACGCTGCAGCATTGCTAATGTCGAGTTCTACCTGGTGGGCATGTCACAGATCAGACGGTTTGTGGGAAGGTGAAATTCTCTTTGAATTTCTGCCAGGCGAACGCTTGCTGGGAATGACCGTCTGCAGTGGCTGCAAACTTTTCTGGCCTGGATGAGAAGCTGTGGCAGCCCTGGGTACTTGGTTAGGAAACGTTGTACCACCAGATTTAGGACGTGTGCTAGGCATGGTACATGCATCAATTTACCCTTGCGTAGGGCGGAGAGAAGGTTGCTGCCATTATCGCAGACGATCATTCCCAGTAGGCTTGTGCACCGATTTTTTTTTCGGCTCGATTCGGTTAGATTTTTCGGATTTTCAAACTTTTCGATTCGGCTCGTTTCGACCGATTTCGGTTTCGATTCGATTCGGTTCGGCCCGTTTTTCGGGTACATTTTTTTTTTCGGAATATCGACCATTTTTCGTATTTTCGTGTCACAGTGCTCGGTATTTGTATCGACTTTTCGTAATTTCGGAAATTTTCGTTTTTCGGAATTGCACATTTTTCGGAATATCGACCATTTTTCGTATTTTTCGTGTCATTTTGCCCGTTTTTGTATTGACTTTTCGTTTTTTCGAAAAATTTTCGTTTTTCTGAAAATTTTCATTTTTACAAAATTTTCGTTTTTCGGAAAATTTTCGTTTTTACAAAATTTTCGTTTTTCGGAAAATTTTCGTTTTTACAAAATTTTCGTTTTTCGGAACATCTGTTCTCCTCGTTTGACACATTTCAAGTCCATTCGAAAAATCCGAAAATATTTCGTTTCGGCTCGGAAAACATTTCGGATCTGAAATTTTCGGATCTAAAATTTTTCGGAAATTCGGCCGCATCCGAAAACACGAATCGGGAAATTTCGTGAAAATTCCGAAATTCCGAAACCCGAAACGCACATCCCTAATTCCCAGCTCAAGCTGGCGTGGTGTTAACCATCTCTGCACCTGCCCCTGCAGAGCTGACAGAATTTCTGGCCCGGTGTGACTCCTGTCCCCTAAACAAACCAGCTCAAGCACAGTATGGCATCTTTTTGCTTGAGCCATTGCGTAGGCCCTGTCAGGCGTCGGTTTAACTGCCACTTCTCCAGAGACAGAGAAGGAGGAGGAAGAGGGAGAGGTGCTGGTGGTGGAGCAGACAGACCTCATACAAGCAGCTTTCTGAAGGCATAGTGGATGAACAAACTCCAGCACAGAGCCCCGTCTTGGATCCCTCCCAGCTGCAATCAGAGTTACCCAGTGTGCCGTGAAGGAAATGTAACGGCCCTGTCCATGCTTGCTGGACCACGTGTCTAAAGTCACATGCACCTTGCTGCTGACTGCCTTTCCCAATGACTCCATAACATTGTCTTCCACGTGCTGGTATAGTGCTGGAATGGCCTTCCGTGAAAAGTAAAGGCGTTTTGGAACCTGCCACTGTGGTACAGCACATTCAGCAAATTCACGGAAGGAAGCAGAGTCCACCAGCTGGAAAGGCAGCAGCTGCAATGCGAGTAATTTTGCTAAGCTGGCATTTAGACGCTGTGCTTGGGGATGGTTGGGACTATATTTTTTCTTTCGCTGCAGCAGCTGCGGCAACGTAATCTGACTGCGTAAATCTTCAGATGCTGGGATGATGTCACATTGTGAGGAAGGACCTGGTACATCCATTACTGTAGCATCATTCCTGTCAGTGGAGGTTGTAGGCAATGACATGGAAGGACATACAGTGGGGGTAGAGACAGATGAGGAGGAGGAGGACCTATGCAAAGTTTTGCGCCAACGGGATGTGGGGCAGTCGTTCATATGTCACCTCAAGCACGTGGTACCCAAGTGTCCGGTGTTTATCCCACGCTTCAGCCTCCTCTGACATAGATTACAAATAGCAACGGTGGGGTCTGCTGCACATTTCTTAAAGAACTCCCAGACAGCAGAGTTCCTGCATGTGTTCTTTGAGACAACAGCGCTCTGCACCGGAGCAGCTCTGACATGTGATGCCTTGGACTGGCTAGTGCTATGGTTGGTCACAGAGGATGTTGTGCCTCGTGTTTGCTGTGCCTCCTCCTCCCCCTCTTCCTCACTTAATTCCTGTGTTTGATCAGGCACCCAGGTGGAGTCAGTGACCTCATCATCATCACCCCCTATCTCCTCGTCACTGGAGCCAACTTGGCAGTATGCTGCAGCTGCTGGGGCAACATGAGTGCCAGTTATTTGTGTGTCATCACTGGCACCCCCTTCCTCTAGGTTGATTATACTCCCTTCCTCAACCTCAGAGATTGAATCAGAGCACTGTACTTGCTGCGCATCCTCAAGCAGCATGTCACTGTCATTGTAGTCAAACAATTCAGCTGACTCCTTCGTGTGTGATAGCGAGGCTACGGCAGGAGTAGCTGTGGACATGGAAGCTGCATTAGATGCTTTGGCAGCTGAGGTGGACTGTAAAGCACTAGAAGCCTGGCTGGCAGAGGACTCGGAGGATGAGGATGGCCTGGTTAGCCAATCCACCAAGTCCTCTGTATGTTGCTGCTGCTTAAGACGGCCAGCACCAGTTAGAAAGGACAAGCGTGCCCCTGCAGAGGATGCACCACATCCACCACGACCAGAGGCACAGCCTCCCGACACAGGGGCTGCTTGACCTCTTATCTGTGTCTGGGACGTCTGCCTGTCCTTTTTGTTCTTTCAGACATGGTGAGTGATATATAGATTAATATATACAGAACTCTGATTCAACTCTGGTATAAATATTTAAAGAACTCTGGTATAACTCAGTGAGACACCCTGATAGCTGGCAGCCAGTGACAAGACACAGATTACAAGTCTCAGACACCTCCTATAAATCAGTGAAACCCCTTGATGGGTGGCAGTGAAACCTCCTATAAATCAGTGAGACCCCTTGATGGGTGGCAGCCAGTGAGAACACACGGATTATAAAAATTCCCAAATGTTTTAAAGAAATTAGTGAGCCCTAAAATACTGCGTGGTACTGGCTGTGTGACAAGAGACAGATCACCTCAATTCACAAATGTTTTAAAGAAATTAGTGAGCCCCAAAATACTGCGTGGTACTGGCTGTGTGACAAGACACAGATCACCTCAATTCACAAATGTTTTGTAGAAATTAGTGAGCCCCAAAATACTGCGTGGTACTGGCTGTGTGACAAGAGACAGATCACCTCAATTCACAAATGTTTTGTAGAAATTAGTGACACCCAAAAAGACTTGCTGGCACAGTGACAAGACACAGAAGATCACCTCAATTCACAAATGTTGTAAAGAAATTTGTAAACCCCAAAAAACTTGCTGGCACAGTGACAAGACACACATCACCTAAATTCCCTGATATTTGGTAGAAATGAGACCCCCCAGACCCCCCCAGTAGCGTGGCAGACCGGCAGTAACAACACACAACTATCTCCTCTGAAATCTCCTCTCAAAATGCGTGCTGTAGCTATGCGTTGAAACGTTATATAGTGTGCTGTGGGACTTAGCTCTGTGAGCCCATGATTGGGCAAAATTTGCCCAATCAGGACTCTGAGCCGTGATTGGCATACTGTTGAACCTGTCTTGCACCAGACCTGTGGGTAGGTGCAAGGCTGTAGCCAATTACGAGCTTCAGGCCAGTGGGAAAATGCATTGTTGTCCATTGTGATGCATTGTGGTCGAACAGGCGGTGAACACCCGGAAATGTTCGGTGTTCACGATCTAATCGAACAGGCTAAGTTCGGGTCGGACTCCGAACCGTCCGAACCGAACAGCTCAATCCTAGTCAGTATGAGACAGTGGGAGAGCTTAGAGCAAGATAGTAATCAGATGTATTGAAAGCAGGTGATCAGCGACCCACAGAGAGCATACCAGGCAAAGGACACTCCAAAGCCCATTGTGGTACTCCTCCTCTATAATAAGTTTCCCTTCTAATCCATGTCGTGGCTTCATTGTCATAAAATAATTTAAAATAAGTCACCTTTCTATTCCGACGTGATATCAAACTGGTATTTTTTTCCCCGCCAGTTCTTCTATAAATGTCCCATTCCTGCTCATTAGGGATGAGCCGAACACCCCCGTGTTCGGTTCGCATTCGAACTCGAACAATTTCAAAAGTTCGAGTTCGAACCGAACTCAATGCAAGTCAATGGGACTCAAAAGTTCAACTTTTAGAGTGCCTCCAAGAGGGCATATATGCAAGATATTTGCCATAAAAGGTGTATGGGGGTCCGGGTAGTGCCCTGGGGGACAGGAAACAAGGACAAAAAGGTTAAAAAAAAATGTTTTTAAAGGAACAGTGAGTTTTCCATGAAATAAAGGTTAAGAATAAAAATGAAAAATTCCTTCAAATATCGTGCCTAGGAGGTTCCCATAACCTGCCTGTGAAGTGGTGGATTTGTAGGATGTATAGAAAGATTGCCATCAGAGACCCAAACACGACACCTAGCCACCCTTAAGGGGTTAAAATGCACAGGGACTGGCTACTATCCTGTTAGATGAGGGAATGTATTAGGCCCCGTTCACACTGTGCGATTTATCGCGCGGATTTTGCCACGACGTCGCACAGTGTAGCTTGACCAATGCATTTCAATGGAGCTGTTCACATCTTGCCGCGCGACGTCACATGTCGCTGGTACATGACCCTTTTTTTGAGATTTGCTATCTGCGATTTTGCGATTTCCATTGGTGGTGGTTTGCAAAAATCTCACAAAACCGCGACGTCGCGTGACACCGTGCGACATTATCGCACTATGTCGCGAATATGAAAATCGCACGACTTTCAAATCGCACAGTGTGAATGGGGCTTTATACGTATAAAGCAAGGTATATATGACAATGGATAGTCAGAGACTCTAGGGACTCAGCTTGTACGCTTTATGGTAGACATTTCTAACACAATAATTATTGTATGCTCACATAGGCCCTTCGGGAGAGGTACATGACATACAAATACTGGAATATTCCATTTAAATCTAAGGAGTGTGATAAAGATTTTATTAAGCCCTTGATGACAAATGACGTAACATCTACATCATTAATGATTGGCTTTACAGAGCCCTGGTCCTTAAGGGGTTAAACAGCATATCAGAGAGGATCATATAGTAGAAATGAACATTTCTTTCTTAGAATTCAAAACAAGCACCGTGTTTGTTCATACATGTGCAGGCCACACCCAGTCGGCAAGCAATGTATCAAATTCTAATTGCTAATTAGAAGCACATGTTATTTCCAAACACTAATTAAACACCTGTTGTTTACGCCGTTTGAGAGCACAGGTCATTTAGAGGTGAGAATCTTTGCACCTAGACGACATTAGGTAGTTTTTTAATTCCATATCCAATAAACCGTTGCTTATAATATTCTGCAGTAAAGAGTCCCTTTATTTCTAGATTTTTTAGTATTTTTTTTTAAGCATTTTTTATACTTTTTTTAAAAAAAATAATTTTAGAACACGCCATAAAGTTCGAAGTTCACGAACGTTCGGACTGCCAATGTTTAGTCGAACTCCGAACTGATCGAACCGAACAGCTCATCCCTACTGCTCATATGTCCGAGCTGCATACCAACATGATTGTTCTGCCCTCACAGTGTGTCTGAGGCACAAAGCTTGGCAGACAGCTAACATAATAAAAATCTGGAAGCAGGATTGAAGAAAAGTCTTTACTGAACTTTATTTGTATCTTTACTTTTCAGATCTTTAAACTTTGTAAAACTGTGGAAAATACGGAATTATGGCAATATATTAGTCTAGGAATACAAATCTACACAAATAAGTGACAGGCATGCTACCTAGATGTAAATTACTGGCTAACAGAAGTTTAACTTAATGTGAAGACAATCAAACACTACTAAACTGCTAAAAATATATACATAACTAAAAACATGAAGGTTCTACTTACAGACTTATAAGCAGAAGGCCTGTGTAACAGAACTGTGGAGCTTGCTTTCTGCTTGACTCACTGGTAGCTATGCTGGTTGAATCTGGCTCTACCAGGAAGTAACTGTACTGCATGGCATCAGTAATGGCCGCTCAATTAAAGAAACAGTACTCTAATAAACTAAATGCTTAGAAATTTGTGAGTGACAGAACACTCCCCACTTTGGATAATAACATTATGCAACTATGTATCCTTTTTGAGAAGTAAGATAACTTCAGAAACAGGCCTAAAATAAACTTTTGGAGTACCTTCCTTCATGACTTTAATTTCTACCTTTCTAACTTTGTTGTCAACACTAGGTACAACTTTGATAATAAGTCCAACAGGCCATTCATTTCTATGAACTTGAGTGTCTTTCAGTAAGACAACGTCTCCGACTTGTAAGTTAGGCTTGTCAGCTTGCCATTTCCTGCGTGGCTGGAGCGTCACTAAATATTCCTGTCTCCATCGTCTCCAGAATGTGTCTGCAAGACTCTGCACTTGCTTCCACTGCTTGGTATGAAGATCTTTGAGTTCAAAATCTCCAGGAGGTGCCGTTGTTGTTTTGACTTTCAGAGTCAGAAGCATCGCAGGTGTCAATACTTCTGGCATTTCAGGATCTGTGGATACTGGAACTAAAGGTCGAGCGTTCATGATGGCCATAGTGGATGCATCTGAGAAGGTGCATAATTCTCTTCGTTGTGTGACAGACAAAGAGACAGGAACGTAAGATCTTTGGATACTGAATTGTTCAAGATCTAGTAGTGAATCCTTCCACAGTTTCCACTGTGTTTCTTTCTCTTTAGGGAGATGAGTATCCCATTCATTTTGTTCACCTTCATTTGCGAATTCTCTCATGAGAGTTTTACCTTGCATAGTTATAGGGGCGACGAATCCCAAGGGATAGTACAAACTATTGACTGTGGACAAGACACCTCTTCTTGTAAATGTTTTTTCTTCTCTGGATACACAGAACGTGAAACTGTCTGACTTTATGTCCCAACTTAACCCTAGACTTCTCTGGAGAGGTGGTGAATCTGCTCCCAAGTCTAGGTCTTTGAGATCTTTTGCACGATCTTCCGAAGGAAATGCTTCCATAACCTTGTAGCTGTTGGAAGCTATCTTGTGTAGTTTCACGTTAGATTCAGCTAACATTTCTCTGGTTCTTTTTAAGGTGGCTATTGCTTTTTCATCACTGGGGAAGGAAGAAAGTCCATCGTCAACATAAAAATTGTTTAATTTCTTTCCCATGTTCTTTTTCACCTTCCTGTGCTGCTCGTCTCAGACTGTAGATAGCCACAGCTTGAGAAGGGCTGTTCCCAAACACGTGTACCTTCATTCTGTATTCCGTGACATCTTTGTTGAAGTCATTATCTTCATACCACAAGAACCTTAGGTAATTTCTGTGATCTTCACGGACGAGGAAGCAATAAAACATTTGTTGTACATCTGCTGTTACTGCAACACGTTCTTTTCGGAATCTTATGAGTACTCCGAGGAGCGTGTTATTCAAGTCGAGCCCACTAAGGAGGACATCATTAAGGGAGACACCTTCATGCTTTGCGCTGGAGTCAAATACTACGCGTATCTGTCCCGGTTTCTGAGGATGGTACACCGAATATTGGTAAATACCAACATTCCTGTTTTTCTTCTAATGGTGGTGCCTTCTCCGCTTGATCGTTATCAAAGATCTTCTGCATGAAATCATGGAAGTGTTGTTTCATCTCTGGCCTTCTGTTCAGAGTGCATTGCATGGAAAGGAGACGCTTCATTGCTTGTCTTCTGTTATTCGGGAGGTGACATCGTGGTAAACGGAAAGGTAAAGGAGCTACCCAGTTGTTTGATTCATCTATGAAGACTTCTTTGCTCATGATCTCAAGGAAGGTTATCTTTCACAGATAATGCTTGTTTGTCATCACTTTGTGTTCTTTCGAACACCTTGCACCCTAATCTATCTGTATCTTCTGTTGAAGCTGTAGTCGCCATGTAGACCTGATGCTTCTGGTGTTGCTTTGAGAGGACTAGTCTCTCTTTGATTTGCATGTTGTTTGTACAAGGGCTCAAACATGACGTGCGTCCATTTTGCAACAGGTTCGTTTTGTAGACATTCACTTTTGTTGGCTTGTGAACTCCGTCCAGACACACGTCACCAATGATAACCCATCCAAGGTCGAGACGTTGCGCAAATGGTGCGTTGTGTAGCCCATTGTACTGTTCCCTAACCTTGTGTACTCTCAGTATGTCTCTTCCAAGTAGGAGGAGGATTGCAGAGTCTGGGTCAAGTATTGGTATCTTTTCTGCTATTTGTCTCAGATGAGGATGTCGACGTGCAATTTCGGGCGTGGGGATCTCTGATCTATCATCTGGTATCATATCGCATTCTATGAGAGTTGGGAGGGACAACTGTGTTTTTCCATCTATTGACTCGATGATATAGTTGGTTGCTCTTCTCCCTGATGTCTCTATAATACCTGAGCAAGTCTTCAAGGTATATGAAACCGGATTTCCACTATCGTTGAAGATGTTGAAAAACTCTGTTCTGGCCAAAGACCTGTTGCTCTGCTCATCTAATACTGCATACATTCTCACAGTTTTCTCTCTGTGACCTTCAGGATATACTTTTACTAAACATATCTTTGAGCATGATCTAGGACTAAATGTCTTTGTACAGATCTCTGTACACGTTGACGTTATTGCTGGTGCTACGTCCTCTTTTTGCTCCCCACCATGATCTTCTTGGGTGGTTACGTTCTCCTCTGCCCAGGGTGCTGGGCCTGGATGCATTGCAGAAAGATGCTTGTCACTGTGGCATTCTCTGCATTGTATTGCTGTCCTACAATCTTTTGCGAGATGTTGAGTTGAAGCACAGCATCTGAAGCAGATGTAATGGTCTTTAAGATAGGACTTACGTTCTTCGATTGTCTTGATCCTGAAACCGCGACATTTTTTCAGAGGATGAGGTTTGTTGTGTATCGGACACTGATCGTCTGGATCTTCAATTTTCTTTTCTGCGATTCTATTGTTGACGTATTCAGACTCAGGTGGTACTTCTGTCTTCCGTACAGACACCGTTGTCCTTGATTCCCTGTTCGGCTGCAGTGATTCTGTTCTGCTATAGTTTGGGTTTCCCAGGTTCAAAAAGGCAAAGCTTGGGTCATTGCGGGTTTTCGCTTGATTCGTTATGAACTTAGTGAAGAAGGAGAAAGGTGGAAATGCCACCTGATAGCATTCTTTGTATTTTGACGCTTCTGTAACCCATCTTTCTTGCAAGTTGTAAGGAAGCTTCACTATTATAGGGTTGACCCCACGTGCAGTGTCTAGATATGAGAGACCTGGTAGGTGTCCACCATTTTTTGCTGATTCCATCTCCAGGAGTATGTCTCCAAGCTCTCTTAACTTCTGATTGTCTTTGTTTGTTACTTTTGGGAATTTTCAATTTTCTTCAGGAGTGCATCTTCAATTACTTCTGGTGATCCATAACCTTCCTCCAATCTCTGCCATACCATAGCGAGTCCTGTTGTTGCGTTGTGAGCGTGTACGGACCTAATTCTTTTGGCTTGTTCGGAAGATTCTGGTCCGAGCCATTTAGAGAGTAGATCTAGTTTTTCTCTGTCTGTCATGTTTAAGTCTTGGGTGCTGCTAAGGAAAGATGACTTCCAGGCCCAATAATTTTCAGGACGGTCGTCAAACTTCAGGAGACCGGAACTCACCATTTCACGGCGTATCAGGTACTTCGTTACATCTGAAATTCCAGCTGCCTCAGGTGAACGTACTCTGGGAACAGACCCCGGGCTTGGCTGTGGCTGATAGGACGGTGGGGTTGTTAGGTCAGGCTTGATCTGGTTATATGGTGTGTTTTCCTCATTGTAAATAACTCTCCTATAGCCCACATTGGTGTGTGCCTGGGTAGGAATCGTGTCGTTATTGATTTGATGTCTGGAAGAGCTGGCTAACTGGTCTTTGGGTTCGTAAACATTTGGCTTGTCGTGTTGGAACTCTGTTTTGGCTTTGCAGACTTTAGGTGATTCTAGGTAGCCGTCTGCTAGAGGGGCTTTTGATAGTTTTAATGCATTGTCAGTTTGTTGATCGGTGTACACGGTTGTGTGTAACTGAACATTTCCCTGGTACGATGAATTGCACTGAGAGGTGTCACCTGTTCTTCTATGACAGGGAATGTTTCTTTATACTCTTCTTCTGCCGCATTCATGAGAACTTCAGCTTCTGCTACTGCTTTCATGAGAACTTCAGCTTCTGCTACTGCTGCTGAAGCTGCTTTCTCGTGTTGAAGAATATGTAGAGATGCTTTTACCTCTGCTTTTCTTCTAGTAGTTTCAGCTTCATTCTTATGCTGTTCTTCCTCTATGTAGCCCTGTTCTCTTATCATTTCAGCTTCGCGTATTGCATAGGCAGCCATTGCACATGCTTTTTCTGCTTTTGCACGTGCCTTGATGGCAGCAGCACTCGCCGTCGACAGGTTGGAGCAGATTGAGTGTCTTGAACTAGTGTGTTTGGACCTGGCAGTTTTAGCACTAGCGATGTCAGATCTGATTTACTAGAGACTGTGGAGCTTGTGCACCGTGACCTGGTCTTTGGTGTGCTGAGTGTGCTTTGCTCTGCATCTGAAAGCTGAGGAATGGCTGGAGTAGCATGCTGCTCTGTGTGCTGCATGGTGAGACAGATTACTACTTTGCAGGATGCTTGAGGAAGTTAGAGATAGATGTGTAGAAAGAATCCACTTTTCTTTTGATTAGGTCTGCTGTGTATAAAGTCTTTTTACTGTTCTGCCCTCACAGTGTGTCTGAGGCACAAAGCTTGGCAGACAGCTAACATAATAAAAATCTGGAAGCAGGATTGAAGAAAAGTCTTTACTGAACTTTATTTGTATCTTTACTTTTCAGATCTTTAAACTTTGTAAAACTGTGGAAAATACGGAATTATGGCAATATATTAGTCTAGGAATACAAATCTACACAAATAAGTGACAGGCATGCTACCTAGATGTAAATTACTGGCTAACAGAAGTTTAACTTAATGTGAAGACAATCAAACACTACTAAACTAATCTAACAGTGCTTTGAGTTGCTAAAAATATATACATAACTAAAAACATGAAGGTTCTACTTACAGACTTATAAGCAGAAGGCCTGTGTAACA
The DNA here is from genome assembly GCA_009667805.1 of Leptobrachium leishanense. Taxonomy (NCBI): domain Eukaryota; kingdom Metazoa; phylum Chordata; class Amphibia; order Anura; family Megophryidae; genus Leptobrachium; species Leptobrachium leishanense. The sequence continues at coordinate 120,061,336 of CM019067.1, read as the reverse complement.
GAACTGTGGAGCTTGCTTTCTGCTTGACTCACTGGTAGCTATGCTGGTTGAATCTGGCTCTACCAGGAAGTAACTGTACTGCATGGCATCAGTAATGGCCGCTCAATTAAAGAAACAGTACTCTAATAAACTAAATGCTTAGAAATTTGTGAGTGACAGAACAATGATAAAAGAACGTAAACATGTATTTCTAACTGGGGTTTTGTTATGTCATTATAGATATTCACTAGAATACATATTAATAGTGTAAATACACAGGGCTATTCAGAGAAAGGTGAAACACTGGAGAACTTTTGGAGAAGTAAAAATTCTAGGTCAAAATAGCTGATTTAAAAAGTGAGATAAATGGGAGAATTTTTCTGGTTTGGCTATTTTGACCTAGAGTTTTCACTTTTCCAAAAGTTCTCCAGATTTTCACCTTTCTCTGAATAACCCTGACAGTAAATAAGTAGTTTTTTTTAATTTTTAAAAGCCGAGTGTGAACCCATCTCTCAATCCAAGGAAAATGATGACTACCTTAATGTGGCCGGTTCTGTGGTCTGTGACAACCTGTTTGGCAGAAAGATCTGACCTTAACACCCCACTAAACATTGGGGAGACATTGTTAGGGCAGGAGCCATTGCGATAGACTACAGAGGTTTTCACCACTATGATGCCTCTCTCTAGTTTGAGGTGTGTGTGTATGTGATTACAAGTGTGTACATTTTCGCTTAACTCATGGTCTGCTTTTTTTCTGGCAATTCAGCGCGTTTGCAATGTTCGCATGTGATGTCAAAATGCAATGTATAATGTTTTGTCTGTATCTGCTCACAATGGGGTCGTCCCCCATTACAGGCACATCGACCTTTAGTGAATCCCACCCATAGAGTTTTACTTAAGGCAAAAGCCTCAGGTATGTTTTGAACCTAGCAACACCTCTGTTGGAGGCCATTTTTTAGTGGAAATAATTGTTGTCAACAACTATTCCTCCATACAGAGTAATATACTGCTTCTATTCCAATAAATGGACCTGTATAACTAATTTAAAAATAATAAAAAATGAAAAAGCTGGAAAAAAGATCTATATCACTACAGTCACTGGAAAACAATAAAGAAAGAGTGGGAGAAAAATAATTTGCTCTTGTCAACAGGATCCCCCCTTGGGCTGAGATATGTGCATTTACGTGTTCACATATAAATGGTCCTTATTTCTCACACCATGCATAAATTGCTTCCCCTTTACTTGTGGTATTGTGCATATTGTAACTAGAAATTACAGTATAGCTAAAAAATAAGAGAACTGTAAATTTAAAAAATGTACTTTCTTTAATGGGCTCTTTTTATATGTGGTGGGAAAACCGTATTCGATTAAGTAGTTAAATATCTTTAGAGTATGCATCTAGTAAAGCATTTAGAACACATTCTTAATTACTAATCTGTCTTTCCCCTGTTAACCCTTTGCTACCAAGTGCTTTTTATTAAAAAACAAAACGGCATAATGTCTACCAATTTTGCATATTGTGTCATCTTGAGAAAAAAATAAATTGCTCATTTTTATTTTGTCATTCATTTGTTCATTGTTTCCAGATTGTTGAGATAAAATGCATTATTGGCATTGAGGCAGAAATTACTTTTTGTCAAATATAGTAAATGTGAAAAGTTAGATAATAAAAATGGTAACATGTTCTGTTGCTGAGATTATTAGCAATCTAACTTCCAAAATAGAATATAATAATATCGGCATGTATGCGTATAATGGAAATGACATTAGCAACTGGTATCTGTTCTGCACAGGCAATTTTTGTAATTATAACTATTATAGTGAGGGTGGAGGTTTACAGCTTTTTACAGTACTGCAGGATGGAGGTATAAGGGGGGTCAATACTGGATTAATTAAAAGGTACAAACCCGTGCACACATTTTTGAATGTGAAAGAGTTAATTTTCTTCTTCAACTTGGCTTTCATTTTAAAATATATGTTACTAAATGCTTTTAAGTGATGTTAAGGTGTTAAGTTACAATGTATGTCCAAAATGAAGCCCTTAACCTCCCTGGCGGTCTGATTTTTTAAAAAAATTTGTGTCTAAAAGCGCTTAAGTTTTTTTTGAAAGGAAATGTGTTGTTTTATATAGTAGGCCTGTAATTCGTGGGAATAACTCACCGAAATCCGTGCAAACAGTCTAGTAAACACATGGAGTCAGATAAATGTCAGATAAATTTTGAAACACAAAACAAAAATTTATTATCCCAAAAATAATTATCCAAAATAATGGAAATAAATAATATTCAATAAGATCATAAAACCAAATACACTGAAATATTTCAGAAAACAAGGGTGTGAATATTAGTGACTGTATATTGCCTCAGTACACATCCTTGGTATGATAGATCTTGAAACATGGGACTGCACAAAGTCCAACGTCACAATCAGGACAATGGAACCTGGTTTCCTTTTTAGATTTTCTTGCCCTTGTTATCCCGCTTGGAGCAACACACCACACACATCCTAGTAGGCGCAGACTTCCTCTCTGGTGGTGGGATGTGGTCCTCAAAGTGACAACCAGTCAGGCGTTCAGGGTTGACAACGCCAACAGCACGACATCCAGCTCTATTCCCAGTCACCGGTGTATGGTGGTGCAGAAATATACATTCGGCAACCTTCCAAATGAAGATGGGGCTGGTCACTTGCCTTTTTCAGCAGAATGTAGGTGTCGCATCCTCGGTACCTGCGGGTCCTCAGGGGGGGCCTGGACACCCGGCAGCATCGCTGGCCAGGATTTCTGGCTCTTCGTGCGCCTGGATAGGCGGGGTGCAGCATGATGACGTGGAGCCGCCGGCCTTTAATGCAGGGCGCGCGAGACAGCTCATCGCCCTGACGTGGAGTTAGTTCCCTCATCGCCTGGTGTATTCAGTTGTGTTTCACTGCTTACTTTATTCCGTTGCCGATTTGCTTTGTATGAGGACCCTGATTGTTGCTGGCCTGGATTGCCTTCTTGACTATTCTCATTCTGACTCCGTTTGTATGAGTATTGTGCCCAAAGCAGACACTGAGCATATGTTTCTGTTGTACCACGCTGTCTCAGAATATACAGTTGTGTTCAAAATTATTCAACCCCCAATTATGTAAAGGGTTTTAGGGAATTTAGTGTACATTTGTAATTGTATTCAGAATGAAATCCTACAAGGACTTTTTAAAGAACCATATGCAACTAAAATTATATCAATTGGTTTTGTAATACAGTAGTAAATGTTTCTTTTGTGAATTCTTCATTGACACAATTATTCAACCCCTTAAAGACTACCACTCTGAAGAACAGAGGTTCATTCAAGTGTTTTCAATCAGGTATTGAAAACACCTGTGGATGTCACGGAGCAGCAATAAAACATAATAAGCACCAATTAGGCAGCTTTAAAATGACTGTGATACTCAGCTCCTTCTAGACATTTACTGGTGTGGTTACAAACATGGTGAAGTCAAGAGAATGGTCCAGGAAGACAAGAGAAGAGGTGATTACTCTTCACAGGAAGGGCAATGGCTATAAGAAGATTGCAAAGATGTTAAACATACCAAGAGAGACCATAGGAAGCATCATTCGCAAATTCAAGGCAAAGGGCACTTTTGAAACGCTACCTGGTCGTGGCAGAAAGAAGATGCTGACTTCGACTGCTGTGCGCTACCTGAAGCGTAGAGTGGAGAAAAGTCCCCGTGTGACTGCTGAGGAACTGAGAAAAGATTTGTCAGATGTGGGTACTGAAGTTTCAGCTCAGACAATACGTCGCACACTGCGTAATGAAGGCCTCCATGCCAGAACTCCCAGGCGCACCCCCTTGCTGTCTCCAAAGAATAAGAAGAGTCTACTGCAGTATGCCAAAAGTCATGTGGACAAACCACAGAAGTTTTGGGATAGTGTTCTGTGGACTGATGAAACAAAATTAGAACTGTTTGGGCCCATGGATCAACGCTATGTTTGGAGGAGGAAGAACAAGGCCTATGAAGAAAAGAACACCTTGCCTACTGTGAAGCATGGCGGAGGGGTCAATCATGCTTTGGGGCTGTTTTGCTTCTGCAGGTACAGGGAAGCTTCAGCGTGTGCAAGGTACCATGAATTCTCTTCAGTACCAGGAGATATTGGATGACAATGTGATGCAGTCCGTCACAAACCTGAGGCTTGGGAGACGTTGGACCTTTCAACAGGACAATGATCCCAAGCATACCTCCAAGTCCACTAGAGCATGATTGCAAATTAAAGGCTGGAACATTTTGGAGTGGCCATCGCAGTCATCTGACTTAAATCCGATTGAGAACCTCTGGTGGGACTTAAAGAAAGCAGTTGCAGTGCGCAAGCCTAAGAATGTGACTGAACTGGAGGCTTTTTCCCATGACGAATGGGCGAAGATACCCGTAGATCGCTGCAAGACACTTGTGTCAAGCTATGCTTCACGTTTAAAAGCTGTTATAACTGTAAAAGGATGTTGTACTAAGTACTAAGATTGAATGTCACTTGGGGGTTGAATAAAACTGATAATGATGTGAGCACAGAAAAGACATTTGTGGTTATTTCATTATAAATGTTATGTTATATTTGTCTGACCTACACGTGCCTCTTTGATTTAATTGTAAGCAAGATGACTGAATGATCAAAATCAATGTCAAACTGGCCAAAACACTCAATTTCAGTGGGGGTTGAATAATTTTGAACACAACTGTATGTCTATCCTGCATAGCGCTGACTCTGAAAATCAATCGATCTGCCCTGTTGACAAACCAGAGTGTATGAGAACCCTGCCTATTGTTAAACCAAACTGTGTATGTGACCACTCTTATAATGACTCCTGCTGTATGAATATACTTAAGAAGCCCTACTCAGACTGCTCTCCAGTTGTGGACAAGATTATTCCTTTTGAGCTCCAATACGTACTCTATTGTGAAACCTTTTTTTACTGGGTTATACTCTTTGTTGCTGGTGTGCCTGTTCTCACTGGCTGGGAGTGATAGGGTTAGTAGTCCCGACCATTCTAAGGATCGGAGGGTTAGTCTGTCCAAAGGGATCCTCGCCATGGTTGTAAACGGTGAGCGGGATAGCAAACGTGACAGTAGGCATTCCACAAGCACTGCTCAAGAAGATGCCTGAAGATCTTCTTGTAATACTTCTTCTGCTGTTTACGCATCGCAGAATAAAATGTCATTGCTTGATCAGCTCGGTCAACACCTCCCATGTTGGAATTGTAATCCACCACTACCTGCGACTTCATGATGTCTTTCCCACCTCTCTTATGTACCATGACAGTGGAGTTGTCATGAACAGCACTCATCAGGCACACATCTTTCTTGTCACGCCATCACAGTGCCATCATTTTGCCTTTCTGCCAGGCAACCATGTCTCCAGTCTTCAGCTTTTGATTTCTGAAGATTGGCAGCATGTCGCGCCAGTTAGGTCGGACGGTCCCATATGCGTCTGTCTTGAGCTGCAGAAGACACTCATAGAGTTCAGGGGACATGTAGAAGTTGTCCGTTGTCACACAATAGCCCTGATTCAGCAATGGCTCGAGTGACAGCACGGAAGATGTTGCCAATCCATACTTGGATACTTGCTTTATTTGGCGTTTAATTTCGTCCCTTTCCCCGTGTATATGATGGAATTCCAGATGTAGCCAGATGAAGACTCACAGAGCATATAGAATTTCACGCCGAATCGTGCCCTCTTTGATGCGATGTACTGCACCCAGCTCAGCCGGCCCTTGTATGCCATTAGACTTTCGTCTGTACTGATGTCCCTCTCTGGCACATAGGTCCGCTGGAAATTTGTGATGATCATTTGATACACGTCCCAAATTTTCTGCAGTTTTGGGGAAGGATGTGTGGTGTCATCAAATTCCTCGTTATTTACTAAGTGCAGGAATTTCATACTGAGCGTGAACCGGTACCCTGGCATCACCGTGCCAAAGAATGGCGTGGCAAGCAATTTATTGGTGCATTGGTTTAGCCACCACTATCTGGAGAATTATCAGGGCCAGGAATTTCCAGATCTCATCTTTTGGTCACTGGTTCCCACTTTCTGCTACCACCAGCAATACAGCACCCCAAGTTGCAGCATCGCTGTTCGCAGCATCAGATTCCTCACAGTCGTCACTTTCTGTGTCTGAGGACGAATCTACCCACGAGTCACTGTCGCTCAGTTCTGCAAGTAACTCAAACTCGCTGTCGCTGCTTTCAGGCTGCACTGCAGCCGCTTTGGAGGTACAAGCGCGCTTTTTGGATGCCGTGAACGTACAAAAATGCTGTCAGGACACAGGACCACTCAGTAGGGATACATGGGGGTGAATGACACAAGGTAATCCTGACAGAATGCTTTGCACTTGTCTCGATTTTATACACTCTAATTTTTACACTTTTTTTTAACCAAAATTTAACCCTGAGTCACACTCAGGAAAACCGCCAGGCAGGTTAAGGACCACTGACGTACATAGCACGTCTTGGGGAAAATTCCCCTTAACGACCAAGGATGTACTATGTACGTGATGGTCCTTTAACCCCCCTCCCTCCCTATACTTATCTCTCTGGCCGGGGTTCCACATCAGAATGGCTTCCTTGAATCTTCCAAAATCTTCAGCTCTGGCCCTGGTGGCAATGTCTAGTTAGGAATGCACAAGGTGATCTACTGAATCTGGGCAGGGGGTTGACTCAGCCACTCATGTCCATTTAAAATAAAAAATCATTAAATTGTTATCGTGGTTAGAGTGGCTCTAAATTATTGTTTTTGATAAATGTCCACGTATCAGAAATATCTTAAGAGAATATTTAATAGTAATGATTTAACATTCCAGTTTGCTCCAGCTCTGCCCAAACTGCAGCTGTCAAATGCCAGGTATAATGGAAGTAGTGCACTTAATAGAACTGCAATCATTTGCATTTGAGCTACAAAATAACATGTCAGATGTCCAAACAGGATGTTGTACTTCTTATTTATTCATCTAAACCATTGAATGATATGTACAGTACATGCTAGCTATTCACAGGCTGTCACTGCCATCTATTTAGGAGATTCTTTGAACAAGACCTGATAAATTAATGTCAAACATAGAAGGCGGTGAGAACATAAGAGGAAACTACATAGTTTTAAGAATCATGCACATTCTTGTTTGTGCATTTTTATAGAATAATGTGGAATTTTAGGAATCGGCTGAAAAATTATTGTAGCCAGGAGCTACGTGGCTTGTTGATTTGTCAAGCTCCATTATAAAGGTACAGGTGATACTGTATATGAAGGTTACTTGGATGATTGTGGAACACCTATCAACTAACAGAATTGTCATTAAAATAAGAGTGTAGACACCACAGCCACTTTGACATAAAGACTGTCTAGGCAAAACATGTTTGTCCTTTTAAGAAAGTATTAAGATAATATAAAATTAATGTTCCAGTGCCCTGTATTGACTGAGCCAGTAATAGGTAACTGAAACTGGTAACATTAGGAGACCAAAGAGAGCCCTCCAAGATTGTATGTGTCTACAGTCTACACAATCTCACATGGCTGGTTGAAGTATGCTGGAAACTGTTTCCATTTCCCTTCTATGGGGGGTGGGGTGACAGATCACACTACTGTCTGCATCATAGGACCACAGGAGAGTATTTTCATTTTTTTTCAAATGCACATTCTCTTAATGGCAGGCTTTGTGATTTATTTACTTTTTTTGAGCGATTAATAACAAGTGACTTTGGAATCACTTGTTAGTCTCCGCCCGGTTGCCCACAAATGAACGCTTTCTATGCTTTGTACAAGAGGTATTGCATTACAGTAACCTGCCGCACAGCTGAACCACAAGGGAAATTTGTGCCTTGGCTGAATTGGGACGAGACCTGACATACGTGACGTCTCAGTCGTTAATCATAACAGCTCATTTGAAACAGGGCTCTGTTTTATAGAAATGTAAACATAAAAAATACACAATTACTAGCACACATATTTATCATCTTGAGATATATTTCACACTCACACACACACATAAATACATCACCCTGGCATATTAATCACTTTAACTAGTAGCAAGACCTGCCTTTTTCTCCTGTGTAGGAGATCCACCGGAAAGGATCTGACTTGTAATCTGTAGACATTGCAGTAAATAAATCAATAAAATAGTCAGAGGCGTGTGCACACTCTGTGAACTGCTCCTGCTTTGACATTTTAAATCCTATCTACATTTCTGGGGCTGGTTTAAATAATAAATTTAACTTATATAAACCCTAAAATAAGGGCTACGCACATCTATGAACATAATCAAGGCAGTTCATTTGGAATTTGCCACATACGCAAAGTTATAAAATTATCCTCTAGATTCCAACAAAGTCGTTATGTCTTATCGGCTCCAGCCATTACCTCAACATTAAGGTTGAACTTGGGAGCTGTTCATTGACATTTGGACTGTTGAATCTAGTAAAGAACACACAAAGACTGATTTCGTACATAAGTGTGTATATACATATAAGTGAATTACACTATAATTATATATATATATATAACACTTGCACATGCACTTTAATTGACTTCTATTAAGTGCCTTGGCCAGAATAGATAAATTAATGGCAAGCCCCAAACAGAAAAGAGGCTTACATAATTTTATCCTTTTTGCAGTTCGTCAATAATTATGCCGGCTAATGAATATGGAGATGTAGTGTATGCAGCTGCCCCGCCAATGCACCTTCATAAACTTACTACATTGTAGAACTCATTCTGCCTCTTTGTGCTACAATGTAACTACATGACCCACCATTGTGAGATGTTAAAAAAGCTAAACCAGCCGTCACTGGAATCTAGACGCACCCTGCAGCTTTCCAACCTGGTGTTTAAGAGCTTTTCTAGGAAGCTACCACCCTACCTGAATAGACTGCTTCCCCCAGCAGTTCCATCTTCCTAAAACCTCTGATCCAGGACCAGCACCTTACTTGCAGTACCACAATACAAAAAGAAAGTGGCTTGATGCTCATTTTCCTACAGAGCACCGCAATTATGGAATAACCTATGAACCTATGGAATAATGCCATCGAATCTTCCTTCAGTCTAAAGTCACTTAAGAGCTCCCTATTAACATACCTCCATACAGAATGCACCTGTAAACATGTAACATAGTGACTATATTTCCTACATATTTATTTTCTGTGTTAATCTGTTTTTTTTAATATCTTGCATTTTATTACTTTGTATTTCTGTAACGACTGTAAAAATTTCAATGTTCTTGAACCCAGGACATACTTGAAAACGACAGAAATCCCAATGTATCCTTCCTGATAAAATCCTTTATAAATAAATAAATATATAATAACTAGTTGTGAGTCTGTACAGACTTTTAAAAAACGACTGGATGACTTCCTGCAGACACAGAATATTAAGGGTTATAATATTTAATATGTGGGTAAAAGCTTCTTGATCCAAGGAGAAATCTGACTGCCATTCTGGGGTCAAGAAGGAATTTTTTTACCAGTATGTTGCTTATTTCAGACTGGGTTTTTTGCCTTCTTTTAGATCAACAGCAGTAGGTTATGTGGGAGAGGCTGAACCCGATGGACGCATGTCTTTTTTCAGCCTATATAACTATGTAACTATGTATCTTACCTGAGATTTGTAAATATATATATCCTAATAATATTTAGATCATGAAACTAAAGGATAGGCCACACCGGTTTCCTGCTGCCGTCTCAAACTTATTCTTTATTCACCGCATGCCAGGGAAAATACAATGTTTCAGCTGTAAAGCTTTAATCATGTATAACATTCTCACTATCCATGGCAGGTTATATACCTTAAAACCAATTAAAAATCCTAAATAATATTTAGATGTGAGAACTGTTGAGATTCAACATGAACTTTCGGCTCTATTTGTTGTATAATCCAGGAAATACAATTCTCTTGATCTGTTAGATATATTTCTGAGTGGAGGTATAATACCAGCTATGAATCCCCTTTTCAGGAAAAGTAACGTTTATGAAAACAGGGAATGCAAGGACATAGTATTTACACTATAACAGTTATAATGACATACTTGAAAACGAGAGAAATCTCAATGTATCCTTCCTGGTAAAATACTTTATAAATAAATAAATAGTGAACTTATAGCACCTAGAGTAGTCCTCTGTCCCTTTTATGCAATGTGTATGTTACATATGTAAATTTGTTTCACTTTTTCTAATACACTTTTTCCTACTTTTGATTTGCACAGTAATAATACAGTTTCGAGGATATCTAGTTCTGTTGTTGCTAGCATAGAAAGCTACATGAGCATCTTTATTCACGGAGTCATTTCCTGATCTGGAGTTCATTGCAAACATTGTAAAGCTCGGGACAAACAACAAAAATGCAGCAAGTTCAATTATAAAGATATTTAAATTTTTTTTTAAATTCTAGTAAAGACAGAATATATATATACATATATATATATACTATATTATATATCATCATAAGAATTTATTTTAACCTTTTAATGAAAGAATACAGACTTTGTTTTTTTTGTATAACCAGCAGAGGATCGGTCACAGAGGATATGTTTGTAAATATTTTTTATAGGAAAGTGTCAGGAAATGAAAGTTGAACTGTGCTTGGCATGTGTGTTTTAATGGCATTTAACCCTGTAGAATACAGTCATATATATTTTGTTATCACCATGTATATGATTAAAAGTATTTTTTTTTTGTTTGCAGGAGGAAAAGGAAAGCATAATTAATTTATACATATTTTTTCATTATTTTCCCCCATACAGGAATTTCCATTATTACCCATCTGAAGATGTGCAGGAAATGATCCAAAAGGAGATTGTGAAGCTGCAATGATTTCTTGAACTTCCGCTGGATAAACAAATGGATAAGAGGAAAAGAAAGCATTTGGCTAATGCGTCGGTCAGGATCAGCCTACATTTTATTCTCCTGCATTGAATGAGTCAGGCATTTAAACTGCTGGCAAATGGAAAATAGATTAACAGCATGGAAAAATACATTTAGCAGTTTCGCATTTGTGAAATAATACACAAAATGAGTCATAAGTGTCTACACAGATGTATCTGAAAATTGTAATTATTTAACTGGAAAAGTATGGATACAATTCAAAACAACTCAGTGTGTTGCTTTTGGGAAGAGCCTTTTTATGAAAATGTGATTTTTATTTTTCTCTTTAAATGTGTGTAGTGTACACTAAAAATGTTAAGAAAGAACATCTTAAACTGTATATTTAGAATTTGGGGGACATAGTTGCCATTCATTAGCAAAAGGGAATTAGGTCTGAAACAATATAGAAAATATTCTGAATGCCAAACGAGTCTAATAAAAACAATAGTCTTGTACAAATATATATCTATATTAGAAATATCTTTTACATGGAAAAATAATTATGAATTATAGTCAGTATTTTGAATTTGATTATTTAACATCAGATTGAAAATGCATAAGATGTATTTATTATGAGTAAAAACCATTTAAACGTGTACGGAATTGTATAGTTGAGTTATGGGCTAATGGATCATGGCTCTACAGTTAAAAGGATACACTCTTTTTGTAACAGCTTCCATATTTTCTCTATTACTTATTGATCCATCTCTTGGCAATTATTCTGACTTGTTGGTACTGACAGAAAATGTGGCACAGCATCACAAATTATATGATTTCACTCCTATCTTCAGGCAGAAAAACAATGTTTTTCATCCAAGTTTGTATTTTGATAAGGCAGATGTGCAGGGGCTAAGACAAAAATCCCATACCAGCCATTCGCATTTATTCAGGACAATTAGAAATGCAGTCAATAAAATGCTAGCAAATCCGTCTTACTACTTGCCCCCACCAAAGCATGCTGATTTTACAGCCAAGTGGAATGAGATTTATGGAAATAATTTACCACCTCTAGCACTTTATTGCCTTCTGTCCCCAGATGACAAAACTGCACTTGCATTTGCACTTGAATATATGGACAGAATGGTGAATTATAAAGATTGGTTAGTTCTTAGCGCTCCTGGGGATGAGGTACCACTTGCACACTCATTGACAGGCTTTGCAACAGCATTTGATTTTTTGTGCCTGTTACTAGATAATGACAGAAAGCAAATCTATCTGAAGAAGATTTACAAAATTACAGAAGAGATGTATGAATATTCGAAAATTCGTTCGTGGGGGAAACAGTTTCTGCACAACCATCAAACCACCAACATGTTGGCCTTGCTCACTGGGGCACTTGTTATAGATGCCTATAATGAAATACAATCAAATATTTGGAAACAGCTTGTTATTGATGTGATGGAAAAGACAATGTTCCTCCTAAATCATGTTGTTGACGGAACTCTAGATGAAGGTGTTGCGTATGGAAGCTACACGGCCAAATCAATCACGCAGTACGTTTTTTTGGCAAACCGGCACTTTGACATTAACCACTTTGATAACAACTGGCTAAAAATGCACTATTGGTTTTACTACTCAACACTTTTGCCAGGGTTTCAGAGAACTGTTGGCATAGCAGATTCGAACTACAACTGGTTCTACGGTCCAGAAAGTCAGTTAGTGTTTCTAGATACTTTTATTTTACAGAATGGTGCTGGAAATTGGTTAGCATATCAAATCAGAAAACATAGACCGAAAGATGGACCTATGGTACAGTCTACAGCCCAAAGATGGAGCACTCTCCATACAGAATATATATGGTATAATGCTGAGCTTATTCCACATCCTCCTCCTGATCATGGTACATCAAAACTGCATGTGTTTCCTAACTGGGGAGTTGTAACTTATGGAGGTGGCTTGACAAACACCCAAACGAACACATTCTTTTCATTCAAATCTGGAAAACTTGGAGGACGTGCAGTTTATGATATTGTTCATTTTCAGCCTTACTCATGGATTGATGGTTGGAGAAGTTTCAATCCAGGACACGAACATCCAGATCAGAACTCCTTCACCTTTGCTCCTAATGGTCAGGTTTTTGTTTCAGAAGCACTGTATGGGCCCAAGCTCAGTCATTTAAATAATATCCTTGTGTTTGCCCCTTCTCCAACTAGTCAGTGCAATAATCCATGGGAAGGGCAACTTGGGGAATGTTCACAATGGTTAAAATGGATAGCAAATGATTCTGGGGATGCAGCAGGGGAAATAATAACTGCAACTCAACATGGAGATATGACGTTTGTAAGTGGTGAGGCCATTTCTGCCTACTCATCTTCCATGAAATTAAAAAGTATTTACCGTGGGTTGTTTCTACTTAATCATCAGACTCTTCTAGTCATTGACCACATAGAAAAGAACCCCAACTCTCCAATTTCTTTAGTTAGTGCCTTTTTCCATAACCTTGATATTGATTTTAAATATGTTCCTTTTCGTTTTTTCAACAAATTCAACGGTGCCATGATGGACATATGGGATGCCCATTATAAAATGTTTTGGATAGACCAAAATGGTAATAGCCCTGTTGCTAAAATACAAGAGGCAGAGCAGGCTGCTGAGTTCAAAAAGCGCTGGACTCAATTTGTAAACGTCACTTTTCAACTAAACCAAAGAATTTCAAGAATTGCATACGTATTTCACGGTCCGTATGTAAATGTATCAAAATTAAAATTCTTAGACGATAGCCAATATGGAGTTAGAATTTCACTTGATATCAACAATTCCAACAGTATAGTTTCAATGGTGACTGATTATAGCAATCTAGAATCTAGATTTAATTTCCTTGGCTTTGGTGGATATGCAAAAGTAGAAGAACAAGATAAAATAATACAGTTTGGCATAGGGATCGAGCATATTAAAAATAATAAGATACCTTCTTCAAATTTATTTAATTTTGGTTTTAAAATCAATGTGGTCATAGGCTTAATATTATGTATAAGTTTAGGAGTTTTAGTATTCCACTGGAGATTCTATATTTCATTTGGAAAGTTGATGCGTTGGGTTTTAGTACTTATCGTTACACTGTGGTTTTTTGAGTTATTAGATGTGTGGAGCACATGTACCCAACCAATTTGTGCAAAGTGGAACAATGACATGTCCAACGTTCATGATAAGAAAGATGAAAAATATGATCCAAAACCCCCGACAGTAGCAATTACCTCTCTGCCTAGTTCAGGGGCTGATATTTTAAAACAATTGTTTTTTAACAGTTCAGATTTTGTATATATTAAGGTCCCTACATCTTATATTGACATTCCAGAAGGAGAGTTTAAAATTGATTCATTTTTGGATGCATGTGAGTGGAGTACATCTGATATGGATGATGGACATTTTCAGCTAATACAAGGCTGGCTTAAATCACTTCTTCAGAATACAAAGCTGCATTTGCAGAACATTGACTTAAGTGAACCAAACAAACTCAGACTTTACCATCGTGTACCCATCAGCAAGGATAAAACAAGGAAGATTAAAAGAAGAGATGCTGTTTCAGAGCAAAAAAGCAGATTTAAAGTAAGGTATGACAGAGATGCTGAATATGTCAGGCAACTTCGCAAACATATAGCAATGTTTCCACATGTGCAACCAGTACTTGGGTTAGGCAGTGGCAGCTGGACATTAAAACTGCCGTTCTTACAGAAAATTATTGGACCTTCCTTCAAATCGTTGTTTGTCGTTCGAGACCCTCGTTCTTGGGTCTATTCAGTGTTGTACAAAAGTAAGCCTAATTTATTTACACAATGGAATGTGAAAAAGCATTTATCAACGATGTTCAAAGAAGAAACAAAACAGAAGTGTGTCTCACATTCGGGTTACGCCATTGAATATGAATCATTAAAAGAGGAACTGTCTAATCCAAAGTCCAGTGATCTATCAATTCTGTCCCATTTGTGGTTATCTAGCACAGCAGCATCAATTAGAATTAACAATTCGCCAAATAAAAATCACTTGTTGGTTAAATTTGAAGACATTGTGAATTTTCCAGAGAGGACTGCAGAAAGGATTTATCATTTTTTTGGTATCCCTCTCTCTCCTGCAAGTTTAAACCAAATAATGTTTGCAAGCTCCACTAATTTATTTTATCTTCCCCATGAAGGGGAGATTTCACCATCGAGCATAAATATATGGAAACTAAATTTGCCTGTGGAGGAAATAAAAGTGATCGAAGACATCTCTTGGACTGTGATGGATCAGCTTGGCTATACAAGGTTTACTGAATGAAGTGTTTGATACAAAACAAATAGAATTCTTGGATTGTTTAAAGCTGCAAATAATTATAATGCATACACCAACCAAATGAAACTGTTAAACCCATGGAAGTTTACATAAAGTTTGTTTTTATTGCAATATGAGGTTACAAAAATAACTATATGTAGATCATACTTGGAATTAGAGTACAAGATACCTACCCAGTTTGTGGCCCTGCGTAACCATTTGGCACAATTTGTAACAAATGTGGTTGGAGGGTGAAGACAAGGGACTTCTTGAAAGGCCCAGTGGAGATCGAAATATTGATCTGCTACGTGTTTTTGATCTACACGTGTTCTAATAAAGCAGTCTTTTAAGCTAAGTCAAGAACTCCCTTGACTGCTCTCTAGTAAAGTCTAAACTATATTTTTAGTATATATTTGACTGTATATACAAAATACATATACAAAACAAGAGTAAAACTGAATCCTTTGAGGTGGATCAAAGCTCATAGGTCTTCCTTCTGGGATGCTAACTTGAACGAGGATGTAGCTCAAATATATCAGCCTATGTTTGTTCTCTTAACCCCTTCAATACCAAGTGATTTTCCCAAAAAACATTTTCAGAAACCAGTGTTTTTTTTAAAAATCATTTTTACTAAATTGTACAGTAATACCTATTTGGTCAATAGATGGCGACATATACTTCCAAATTGAGTTAGAGGTTTTAACAGCAGATCTGATTTCTTCTATTTCTCCTGCATCGGCTGCTGACAGCTTCTGAAAGCCTGATATTTCAGAGCTATCAGCTGACGATTTTACAGTTTTAGCTCTTTGGGCATTATGCTCACGGGGCTAAAACTTTGGGGGCACCTTATGCAGCCAAAAAAACTAATGAAATTTGTTTGCAGCAAGAAAATTTCATTTGCTTTTGGGCTGCAGATTAGCATATCAAGATATCTCAATATCGGGGCACCAAATGGTGCCTTTGAAGCCCGAGATATCTCGATATCGGTAGTGAAGGGGTTAAACTAAACTTAACATGGCTAAATATGTTTGTTTACTCACCTCATTTTAATTGAAGGGGTTAATTCATATAAGGGGTTATTCACAAAGTGTCTGTGTTTCTCGATATTACAGCAATGACAAACGCCAGCATTTCTCAAAATGAAAATCCACAGAGTAACATGAAACTTCACAGTAATGCTTCTCCTGTTGCTCTTTGGATTTTAGTTTGTGAAATGCTGTCGTTTGTTGGAACTGCAATACTGGTGACTTTCACTGTTATTTGCAGCATTGACAAACACTGGCGCTTCACGAATAGCCCTTAATTTAGTGAAATTAATGTTCTAGAAGCCTAGGAATGGATAAAAGCTAAATATATTTGCCACCCACCATTAGGGATTTTCTAGCATGTAAACCTATAGTGGATCAATATTTTAAAGGTTTTCTACAGCTGATATATTCATTAAAAAAGGCTATATGCTTGAAATCAATTTAAATTAAAGCTTATGTACAAATTCTTGTCGGTAAGGGATTAGGTCCTTAAAGCTGCTGGTCAGCAACTATTTGCACTAAAGAACTTAATATCTATTATAGATTACAATCAGAATATAGAATTTAAATGTTTTATACTGTATGTAAAGTTATTTTTAAAGAAAACCTATTTTAAGCATAGATTTTTTTAAAACCGTTCTAAGATATCTGTATCAATACAATGTACCTTTTTCAAATACGATTTATGGTGTATATGCATAGATCTTTATTTTATCATGTGCCATTGTAACACGTGCAGCAAATTCTTCCGTCTCTTCAATGTGCTGGTACTGTATCAATGTATATTTTTCAATTTCGCTTATACATAATTGAACGAACTAAAATTACACAAGACTCTTAGGAATAGATATTGTAGGGAACATATATCTCAATTATTCACTGAATTATTTTATTGTGCAATTATGCCAGACCCATTGTGTTAGGTGATATTATGGAAAGCTGTATAAAACCTTATGGCTAAGCCTATTATATCATTGAGTATGTTAATAAAATAACGCCTTTATATAGGGAATTTACTGCATTCAATGTACGTCAATGAAAATGTCTGTAATATATTATGCCATGTACCTTAAGGAATCTGACTGTGATATATGGGAGTACTCTTACTTTTGTATGCATTGCAAATATAATATTTCTAAAATAATATAGTATTAGATAATTTATCTCAACTAAATCTGTTTATAAAATATTTTACATCAATGCTATCATAAGGACTTATGGGTTTTTATTCTAGTATCACTAAACCTGTTCCATTCACAGTGTTCTTGACAATCACACAGTCTGCTTTCAGAAAATTGTTTGTTTCTGTCTTTGTATACATAACATGTGAAAGTTATAATTGCACTTCAAATAAAACAAAGCGCAAAATCATCATTTTATAATTATTCATAGCTAATTTTATCATATCTACCATGCAGAACATACAAGTTAATTTTATTTTGGATCCAGAGGCTCACTAGAAAAAAAATAAAACTAATTAATAAAATAAAGTTAATTTGCAAACTCTTTTATAAGATGTGATGTTAATAAATAATATATAAGAAGAGTTATAACTGAAAAACTTCCAGTTATCACATAATTAGAATTAACGTTTTTATTATATCAAAAAACTGCCTTCCATTAATATTAACTAGTTTGGCCATTATGCTGACTTGCTCACTCATTAAAGTTAACTTCTTTAAAATGAATAGCGCCCAATGTCTGTATGTAGAATCCGGTAGCCTTGAACCCAAAGTTCTCATTATTGATCGTAAACACATGAGTGGAATGAATAAGAATTTCAGGAAACGTGCCTCCTCTTATGTTGAGTACATCCCATCACAACAAGTGATGGAAGGTTTTTCTGTCAGGCACGTGTCACTCAGTACTGCATGTTGTTGCTGATGCATCTCCATATTGGGCCATCAATGTTTTAGATCTCCTTCCAAATATTATCTATTAAGTTGTGCAGAGCTTGTAGTACATTTGTTCCTTCAAATAGCTCCACAAAAAGAAGCCCGGTCTGGTAAGCTCAGGAGACTGGGTTGGACACAGATTCTTGTAAATGACACAGTCCTCAAAAGATCTCTGGATTGTCGCCATCATCTGACGTGATGTGTGGCATGTTGGAACATCTTGATGGAAGTAGCCCTTCACTCTTCCATAGAGTAAGCCATTTTAATCAGTGAGAGAGCTATTCTTGTGGATGTGCAGTTGTCTTGGGTGTGCGGTCACCCGGTACCTAAGCTAACAACACACAAACAGTTATAATCTTTCATGCCTTTAGTGAACACATTTTAACAAACACAGTGCTTTGGAAAACATAAGTGAACACTTGGATTTAATAGGTAGTTGATCCTCCTTTGGCAACAATAATCTCATCCAAGCGTTACAAGTAGCTGTGGATTAGACCTGCCCAACATTCAGAAGGAATTTTGGGCCACTCCTCATTACAGAACTGCTTCAGCTCAGTCATATCTGGTATGAACCATTCTCTTGAAGTCATTATGTTGCATTTTTATGGGATTACATTTTGGCTCTGTTTGGGCCATTCCAAAAGGCAGATTTTTTTTTAATCCATTCTGTTGAGGATTTACTTCAATGTTTAAAATCACTGTCCTGAGCTGCTGCAGCTGCTGCAGTCACCCTGATATTATTCTGTAGGATATCTTGATAAATTGGGAATAAGTTTCTCCCTCAATGATGGCAAGTGTCTCAGGCCTCTATGCAGCCCTAAATAATGATGCTTCCTCCATCATACTTAACCACTAGGTTGATTTTTTTTCTTCCTAAACAGCTCCACCTTAGTTTCATCAGTCATAAAACATTTTCCCAGTAGCATTGTGGAGTGTCATTGTGGTTTTTGACAAACTTAAACTGCAAAAAAAAAATTTCTTTTAAGTTAGAGCTTCTTCGTGGTGTCGTATCATGGATACCATGTATGTCCAGTGCTCTTTTTTTCATCTCATTGCAAATTGTGCGGTGTGCTTTTTGAGTCCCCTTGGCTGGATGGCCAGTTCTAGGGAGAGTAGTTATAATGCTAAATCATATCCATTTATAGACAGTTTAACAATGGCCAGATGAATATCCAAGCTCTTTGAGATAATTTTGTAACCATCTCTACCTTTACACAATGCAACAATTCTTGATTGCAGGACTTCTGAGAGCTCTTTTATGCAGGCATGGTTCACATCAACATTCGCTTTTTGTGAGTAGCAAACTCAAAATGCTTGAGTCTATTTTATATGTCAGTGTAGCTCTACCCACACCTGCAATATTGACTCATTTATTTAACACCTTCTTTGAATAATATATATGGTATGTACAAGAACAATACAACAATTTGTGTGTTCTATATGGTAAATCAGATTGTGTTTGATGATTACTGTAATAGGTTAACATCAAAACAGATAGTGAGGCAGATTTATACTAAAGTACACTGATTTCTCAAGAGATCACATACATTTTCTTGCTGTATGTAGCTATATCTTTTTTATATATATAGTTATTGCTTCTTCTTTATATAGGGATTAGGCTCACATAAATAAATAAATGTTACACGTTCTGTTTTGTGCAAGCTGCATTCTCACAGTCACTACTAAAATCCAGGGCACTTGACCGTCTTTATTTATAAGCCCCCAATTGCTGTCTATGACTAAAATGGGTTGGCATTTTAATTACCACGCAGTTAAAGAACAAAAACAATAACACAAAATCATAGGCCATCAGACATATTTGTGTGTGAGTGTTCTGAGAGGTAATATCTAAAATGATTTTCCACATTAGGATGCATAGAGAGCACACGACATACTGTATAAACAAAAAAAGAAAAATTAATTTCAGATTTATATCAGTAAAACCTGTCAAAATGGTTTACATATTTAAATTACAACAAAGCTACAGTTAATAAGAGAGTTAATGGTTTTGAATAAGAAGCGTTTTCCATTTCCTGTAGTTCCCTCATGGACTTCCCACAAATGCTATAATTCCTCATTCTACAGGCCCAATCACCTCCTTCAAGCTAACGGTAACGTGAGTGTTAGCGCTGTGCCTGAATTAACTCCGATTCACTAACGGATTAAAAAATCTGTTAGCGAATCGGTATTAGCAGTTTATACTGCAAGTTTACTGTACTTTGCACTCCCTATACTTAACATGGGAAGTGCAAACTGTAGGCAGAGATTAACTAGTGTTAGTAACTAGCGTTAGGGCCTTGTGATCCTAAGAGCTGTCATTAACGAAAAAGTTAACACTCGCTAAAAGCTGCTTCTAACTGATTCCGCTGCTACAGAATCAGCAGCAGCTGAAAAGCCCCCCAAAAATAAAATACTAACCTCTCATCCCATGGTGAGAATGGCGGCTCAATCCACCACTTCTGGCTGCTGGGACTGGAGGGAGACTGGGAGAAAAAAGTCCCCAGTCTTCCTCCGCGATCACTCTGCCGACCTGCAGGATCTCGAGAGAGGCGAGATCCTGCTGGTCATGTGACCTGGCAGGAGTCCTATGTCCTATCAAGTCCTATGTCAGGGATGGGCAAATACGGCCCTCCAGATGTTTTGAAACTACATTTCCTATGATGCTCGGCTCCTCATTAGGTTTGTAGAGCCTCAAGGGAAATGTAGTTTCAAAACATCTGGAGGGCCGTAATTGTCCACCCCTGTCCTATGTACTTCATGGAGGGGATGCTCAGGACGGCACGTTAGCGTTGGCCCGAGCATCTCGTGAGCCTAACGGCCGCTACGAGGCAGGCTGCTGGACTCTGCACCTGCCCCACGATCTGATGGTGAAACGGGACAAAAAGGGGAGATAAGCATTTTGAAGTATTACAGCAGTCAGGGAGAAAGCATTTTCCCCATATTGTTCCTTATAACCCAAATTAGCACCATCTTATTCTCCCAAACCCCTCCCTATATTGCTCCTTTTTTTCTCAAATGTTCTTATATTTACTTTTATGCTCAACTTCATCCATATTGCCTCTGACACTCTGGTAGTATGAGATAGCTACAGCACCAATGCTAAACCTGTTTGCAATTATGCTGAAAAGGCTATAATCATAGACCAGTTTGGGCTTCTGTGTGAACTCCTGCACACCACAGGCACCATTCCAAGCCAGCCATTATGAATAACAAATGAGCTATTAATTATGAGCTAATAATTCTAATTATTAATTATATCCCTATATAAAAATAAACAATGCAAACACAAAAAATCTATATATTGTCATATCCTGGTGCACTGGAAATGAGCCGTTGCCCCATGTCTCTGCTTGCAGAAGGGAACAAATAGAGAGTATGTAGACAACATGATCCCATAGAGGGCTCTCTTTGGTCTCCATTGCTTCTGCCAGTAACTTCTAGCGACTCCCATACGGTATGAGTACAGCCAGTAATATAGTGGCTCACGTCTAATAAACCTGGTTTTAGAGGGCCGCTAAGGGTTAACAACTCCCTATTAGCAGCTCATCCGGAATAGGGTGCCATGTATAAACAATTGTGGTAGCCACCTATTTTGTGTTCTGACTGTTTTCTGTAGCCGTATTACTTATAATAAAATAGCAGCAACCATTATTATATACAAACATGTGATTGCTGATGGATGCTGCAGCTTGTTGCTCGTGATAGTAGTATTTTGTTTAATTAACAGAATTTGCAACTCCACCTAAGTATTACTATTACCCACTATTTCTGATAACGCATCCAACTCATTGAAGATATTAGTCCCTATTCCTCTTCTAATTGAAAATCCGGGTGCTTTCTTTCCATCGTAATTCAACTTACAGTTGACATTTAGTAAGACATTTCCTTAGATAGATGCTCTGAATATCTTACATTTATCACATCCCCTTTAAAATCATTATCAACACTGAAAAAAGATGGACACAAGACCGCATAATCACTAAACAGATTATTTTCTCCTGTGTATCATTTATATGGGCTTTATGTTATTATTCATTCAAGAGAATCAGGCATGTTTGCAATTTGTATATACATGTTTTATTTTTAATAACCATCTTCTCAGGAGTATCCTAACTTTACAACATAATCCATTATATTGCAGTTTCTAACCTTTTGAACTTGCTCGGTTGCTCATTACAGTTCCTTCTGCTGATCATAAATCTAATCTCAATACACACTAACTGCAGTTGGTTTTATTTGCAACATAGAAGGACTCATTCTTCACAAGTTAATCCTATTGGACCAATGGACGCTACAATAAAATGTAATTTATATATATGCGGTTACAGTATAAATTTAAAGTTGTATTTTTGGAAATTGTTTAATTTTTTTTTAAATTAAAGTCTTTTATTGAAGCAGAAGACATTGCATGCATTCCTAAGGGTGAATAAACTAGAAAGCACACCATAAAGAAAAAATCTTTATTGAAATCAACAAATACGCAAAAGAACAGAATATATCAAGTTGATGAATTTACAAAAATATAAATATATATATGCCGCAACTGCCACAAAGGAGTAAAGAAGCAAATCAGTAAGATGGGTACACAGATCTATGACAATAATAGATGCTCAGTCACAATATCATAAACCAAGTGGAACGCAACAGAACAAACCAACAGTATGAAGTACACAAATAAACCGTCACTTAACCTGTAAAGCAACCACAAATTTATAATAATAATGGAAAAATCAAGGGTGACAAAGGCCTTTGACCAAAATGCTGAGACGTCTGCTGGCCTGTTTCACTGCAGGTTCCCCTTGGTTTTTCCATATATATATATTTTTTTTTTTTGAGAAAGTATTTTACCAGGAAGGATACATTGAGATTTATCTTGTTTTCAAGTATGTCCTGGGTGACGGGTATGTCCCATTGCCCAAGGACACTTACTGGAGACGTGCTCTTGCCGGATCGAACTTGTGTCTCCACAGTCTCTCTCCACAGTTATAGAGCAATGATGTTACCTCTACTCCACCCAGCCGGCACATGATTTAATTGTGCATTATATTCTGTTGTGTGTGATCTAGGATAGATTATATCAGGCGTTTATTGATGCTAGTTGCTCCTTCATGCAGCCTGAATTATACATTTGTGGTTGCTTTACAGGTTAATTGATGGTTTGTTTGTGTACTTCATACTGTTGGTTTGTTCTGTTGCATTCCATTTGGTTTATGATATTGTGACTGAGCATCTATTATTGTCATTGATCTGTGTACCCATCTTACTGATTTGCTTCTTTACTCCTTTGTGGCAGTTGCGGCATATATATATTTATTTTTTTGTAAATTCATCAACTTGATATATTCTGTTCTTTTGTGTATTTGTTGATTTCAATAAAGATTTTTTCTTTATTGTGTTCTTCTTGTTTATTCAATTTAAATTTTCTTGGGCTGTCTGAGGAGTGGTCTTATCTTTTTGGTTAGAAACCATTTGCATGTTTGAGATTCGGTGTGCATTACAACTATCGTTTTTGTAGCATGCATTCCTAAGGGGACATTTACATTTTAGCAATCAGAATGAATTCTGGCAGACAAACATTTGGTTTTTCATTGGTTGATGGGAACATTGCATTTGTATCAGTCTCAACGCTAGGTAACTGGCAGGACAGTCTCTTAACCGTAGCGTAATCTCAGAGAGATAGGAGGAGGTTCAGGCATAGCACCGACTTGTATTGGGTTAACGTGAACTGCTTGCTCTAGGCGGTTCTGATTATTCTGGAGTATTCCTTGGGCATCTCTTACATCTTGTGCGGATTGGGATAAGGCAGCTAGTTGTCAGGTTACTGCATTCAATGCTTCAGCAAAATCTGCTGGCTCCATAATATGGCTCTAATATTTTGTCAGGACAGTCTCTTAACCGTAGCATAATCTCAGAGAGATAGGAGGAGCCACTGTGCAGTAATCTTGCCTGTACGTAGCAAGTACCAGAGCCAGAAGATGTATATATCGCTACCTGTCTACTGGTACCAGTGGCGTCAGGTTCATGGTTGATAGGTAGAAGGAGTATGTTCAGTGTAACGCCCAGGAACAAGTAATATAATTCCGGTGTAGTAACTTGGAGAGTCGTCGAGGTCACAGCATAGGTCGGGGGTATGTAGCGATCAAGTACGGAGTCAAAATACAAGCAGGGGTGAAAGCCAAGGGAATCAATATGAAGATACAGCAGGATACAGGGTATTGTAGCTCAATTCGTAAGAAATATTAGAGCAACGACTTTCCCCACCGGCGTCTTCTTTATAGGGCATTCCATTACCCAGCTGCGGAGAGGTCTGACGTCATCAGCCTGCGCCAGCATCTGTCTATGCCCATATGGCCACTCGGGACACTGCGCATGCGCGGGGCGTCTTGTCCGTCGGTGAAGGAGGTCCCAGCTTCTGCGGTTTCGGGTGCACCAATGATCCGGAATGCCATATCTGTGCTGCCGGGGGCGTTGTCTTGGGGTCCAGAGGGACGGTGAGGGCGGCATCCTTACAGTAACATAAGAAAGTAGAAGCATTAAAGAGAGAAAAGCTAGTCTCAGTTGTCTACATATTACTCATGGGCGGTTATCTTAGAAAGGGTTAATAGGTTGTAGCAGATATTATGATATTGTCACTTATAAAGCATACAAAAATACTAAACGCTATTTTTTGTCATAAGTAAATTATGAATATATCAGTTGCCTCAAAACATTTTCATATACATTAATTTCAAATACTCCGAAGTCTTAACCATATTTTCACATATACAGTGAAACCTGCATTGATTAGTGTTCATCATAACATGAAGAAATTACAGTTTTTGCTGTCAAAGCAACCATTCTGGAAATACATTTTCAGTTTTGAAAAATGTATTTAAGCTTTTTTTCAGTTACAATCTTTTGAAATTCTGCTCCTCCGAAATTGAAAGAAATGGGATCTGGCATCCTGAGATCGGTAATGTCCTGATAATTGGTTTCTCAGAATTGGAGGTGCTGATGTGCTGAAAGTATTTTATCTCACAATCTCTTGATTAGCCAAGACTACTGAATATAAGCTAAGACACACAGCTGTTTAGATTGCAGGTATGCTATTGAATTTCAAATAGCATTCATTGGGGCACATTGAAATGATACATTCAGGCTATAAGTTTTGAAAATACTATATGGTGGTATAAGGAACATCACTTGACAATGCCAATTTAAATGGCATACTCCTTGTCGGCTAATTAATAAACTTTGAGATTTTCAGCTGAGGTTTAGAAGAAAATCAGTTGATGAAAGCTGCCAACTGTCAGATCCTGACAGCTGCATGAAGCAGGGTCATATTTGCTTGAATAAGGGGGAAGAAAATGACCAGCTGAAGAAAAGCCATTATCTGCAACGACACTGATTAGCTGCCAAATGATATTACTAGACAGACAATTTAAAGGAAGGTGTTTTTCAAGGAGCAGTTAATCAGCCCCAAGAGTACTTATCTCTAAATTCTGCCTTTATACAGCCAGAAAGACTTACAGAATTCAAATAATTCACCAAAAATCCCAGTCGGATTCTTTTGGGTTACCAGTTAACCACATGGAAATACAAAAGTTATTGATAATGACCCAAAGAACCATTTTTGTCTTTGCTCTGTCTTTTGAGTAGATTGGGCTGTCCTAAGTTGTTTGCTACAAATGCCGTTCAAGAATAGACATTGTCACGGTGCGGGGTGGCAGGTGAGATTCTAGGTTCAGGGGACATATGGCAGAAACAGGAAGGTTACTGTGAAACTCAGGAGGTTTATATTTAGCAGGTTCAGGTACAAGGCAGGAAACACAAGGAGATTCACACCAAGGGTACACAATGGAGGCAGAATAAGAGAAGAAAGAGAGATATGAATGGCAAGCGTAACTTGGTTCATATAGCCAGATTCCAAAATTGTACCATACAGATGTACAGGACGCACCCTAAAATAGGAAGTCCTTGGCAGACGGGGGTTGCATTAGGAAGCAGATGAGGCTTCCATCAGGAAGGGCAGAAGATAATACAGGGACTGGATCAAGAAGGGCAAAAGAGGGAAAGGTGCTCTAAGGGATCATGTCATAGTTGAGCTGCTCAGGCAGTGGTCCTTTTGTGGACCCTGCATGCTCTTTGGTGTGGTCCCTGACAGACATTGGTGTAAGTAAAAAGAGTTTTTTTTTATCGTGGAATCAACGCTTCCTTCAATAGAGGTCCCCTCTATTCCTTTAATCTCCTTTCACCGTATGCTCATGCGTACCTCAAATAGAACAGAAAGGTACCATGGTGTAGCATTTTAAATCACAAGTAGGGTTACAGAAAATAGAAGGGGAACAGTCACATTTTTCGGTGTCTAGAATCAGACACTGGATGTAGTATAAGACCGGTGATATTGTGGGGGGCACTGGATATCCCATGCAGCTGTCGATATCCCTTTCCACTCCGTATAGACCAGGATGCGATAGGTTAATTTTAATGCTACTTTATTAAAATAAATAAACGAACAGGCAGAAAACAAGCACCCAAACGCGTTTCGCAAGAAATGTCGCTTCCTCAGTAGGTGTGTGATCTGTCAGATGGTAAGTGAAACATTTTTATAGTCTTTACCGTAATTATCACTGAATATGAAATTGAAAGTGTCCCCAGTTCAGGTTGGCGCCAGCTGGCAATGCGCATGCGTGTGATGTCATCGCTGGGACCTATGCGTTCCAGCCAGGAAAATGGATGTGCGTTTCAGTCGCATACGAAATGACACTGCAGTAATTTTCGGTTTTGAAACAGTTAGAAAAATAGTCTTTTGCTATTCATGATATAAGCATTTTTGTAAACATGATACAATATTGAGAAAATATATATAAGGGGATACAGAAGATCCAAAAACGAAGACCGTCTAAAATGAATTGTAGGCTGGCTGCGGTGGTAATAACGTGACCTGTGACGATCATAATTATGTATAATTTCTACAAATTGGAAAAAGTGTACAAATTTGAGTGAGAGGATGATGTTAGTATGCATAAATATACTGTGTAAGTGAATAAATTTGCCCCATCACTTACAAATGGGCTAGAAGAATACTACATAGATTGTAAGCTCTGTAGTCTAGGGTATAGATCCCTAATAACTAATATGTAATTTGAGAAATTGAGCAGTGATCAAATAAAGTGGCAAGTGCCAATGTGAAGTTTAGAGGGTTGATCGCAAGTCCCATAAGGGAATGGCGCATAGGCGTTAGTGATTACTGGTAATCAATTAAAGTGACTGTGCTTATGTCAAGTCAAAGAAATAAATCGCAGGCTCCGCAGGGGGAATGGCACTAAATGTTATGTGTGTGGATTGTAAGTTAAAGATTTTTCACTAAGAGACTAAGTGAATGATGTCAAAGATGGCTGTGGATAACGGAATAAATTGGTAGTAGTGAAAGCTTGTGTGTCCAATTGGTGGTATACATATAGGACTAAATTACATTCGTGAGCATTAACGTTTGCTGCTGTGTTTACCGCATATTACAATCCAAACGCAAACGGGTTAAGAAACCCGTTTGCGTTTGGTACCTTGCGCTTTTCAGCGCGAGGTTACTGTACTTTGTGCTCCCTATACTTAACATGGGGAGCGCAAAGTGTTAATCAGTGCTGGATTACAAATTCCCAGCGCTGATTAACATCTGGCTCTTTTTAGCGAAAAGTTAACCAGAGCCAGGACCTGGTGTTAACGGATTCTGCTTCTACAGAATCCGTTAACACCAGCCTAAAAATAAAAAAAATCGAATGCTATACTCACCCTCTGTCCCGCGTTGAGGACCGCGGCTCCAACCGCCTCCTCCAGGCCGGCGGGAGCAGGGAAAGTCTGGGGGAAAAAGTCCCCCAAGTCTCTCCCTGTGTATCACATGTGACCGGCAGGGGGGAACTCAATGGAGTCCTAAGGCTGAGCACAGCCGCGAGCATCCCTGATTTTACCGCGCGATAATAATGCAGGCAGCATTTTTTGCGCCTGCATTGTAATCCAGCATTAAAACGCGGGCGCAAGGGGGAAAACTGCAGGCGCAGTTTTTCCTCCTTTGCGCCCGCGTTTTAATGCAAAGATCAGGGGCGTAACTACCAGGGGTGCAGAGGGTGCCACTGCACCTGGGCCCTTAAGTCTGGGGGGCCCACACTCGCCTGTGTGTGTGTATATATATATATATATATAATTTTGTTTTATACTTATTTGTGAGTTTTACTTTGGAGCTCTGGGATACACTCATACACACCACATATTACTGTAAGTTTTATTGCTGTGGAGCTCTGTGACACATTCATACACACTGCACATTACTGTATCACAGAGCTCCACAGCAATAAAACTCACAGAAATGTGCAGTGTGTATGAGCATATCACAGAGCACCACAGCAATAAAACTCCCTAATGTGCACTGTGTATGAGCATATCACAGAGCCCCTCAGTAATAAAACTCCCTAATGTGCGCTGTGTATGAGCATATCACAGAGCTCCACAGTAATAAAACTCACAGTAATGTGTAGTGTGTATGAATGTATTACAGAGCTCCACAGTAATAAAACTCACAGTAATGTGTAGTGTGTATGAATGTATTACAGAGCTCCACAGCAATAAAACTCCCTAATGTGCACTGTGTATGAGCATATCACAGAGCTCCACAGAAATAAAACTCACAGTAATGTGCAGTGTGTATGAATGTGAGTTTTATTGCTGTGGAGCTCTGTGATACTTCATACACAGCGCACATTACTGTGAGGTTTATTGCTGTGGAGCTCTGTGAGATACAAATAGTGTACATTACATTAAAAATGGGATGGAATGAAGAGGTCATAGTGGACCTGGAAAAAATGGGACACAGATTGTCTGGAGTCATCATTGTGTACCTGGAGGGGGGGAACAATGCAAGTTGAGGGGATGGGGACAAAATATATTTTTGCCTAGGGTGGGCCCATCATGATTCCTGCACCTGGGCCCTGAGTTTTCTAGTTACGCCTCTGGCAAAGACCATAATTTAGCCCATAGGGTTTATCTGATAACCATTCTAAAGATATATCTAATGTTTATTAGGTATAAAGTAAAAGAGAGATCAAGAAGTGATTGTTTAAACAAATATTTGACAGTGTCTCGAAACATGTGACCTGTGATGGTTTTACTCGGTAGGACAAAAGGAAGAGAACCTAGCAACTCTGTTTTAAAATTAGATGTGATTAGATAAGGGATCTGGAAAAAGATTTCCACATGTGATGATAGTTTCTTTTTCCAGGTCCCTTATGGTGCAGATGGGGCTGCAGATCGCGGTCATACAGGCTCCGGATTCGGACTCCGAGAGTCAGATACAGGAGCGTCTGATAAAGAAACTGGCGGTGGAAGGCGGCTCACTGAGCCATCGGCCCACCGGGAATCTCCCAATAGTCCCGATGACCAGTACATGCCTGTGCAGCACTAGCTTTTGCCCACGGCTTTGGAATTTGTTAAAATTGTTTTTAAAAGAAACATGATTTTTTTTTGTACAAACTGTATGAAATATAATTTACAGGTTGATGTCTTAAAGCAATAAGTAATGTCTATTGCAAACGTTAGTCAGGGCCTTTTGGCTACAAAACAAAGTAGTTTCATTCATATGCGTCCATGTATTTTTTTTTGTGTTGTAAATACAAACAGACAATGAGACAGACAAAAAAAATTCATTTTGTTTTTTGGCAGTAGGAACATAGAAAAAAAACCTATTCGAGTACTTCTTTGTAAACTACACTAGTGATTCTTCTTTCAGGTGCTCGAATCAGCAGGGAGTTAGGTGGGCTCACTCTGGACAGAAAATGTAAAACTGCCCATGTGACAAGCAGGCTTCTCTTAGGTTAATCCTCGCTACCTTCAAAGTCTGTCCCTGAAACTTGTTGATGGTCATCGCAAAAACAAACCTTTAGGGTGAACTGAAGTCTTTTGAATTAAAACGGATATTCTGAAGGTATAAGAGGTATTCATGGTATGAACATCAACTCCCTCGGCCAGAACCGGTTAGCATCATAGCCTCAATCACATTTCTGTGAAGTGCTTTTACTTGAAATCTGGTGCCATTAGAGAGCTTAGGTGGGTGGAGGTTCCACAATAATATCACAAGTTCTCCAACGCTAGAGCATTGAGGGTGTGTGTGGTAAAATATCAGGGTTATTCAAATAGAATTGAAAAGTCACCGCACGTTCAGTGACTTTTCGTTCTCTTCAATTTCGGTGCGATTTGGCGATCCCATTTTCGGCGACTCTGCGGTGTATTCAGGAAGCACCACAGGGCCGTCGTAGTGCAGGGAAAAGTCGCCGCAAACCCACCGAAAACTCACCGCAAAACCCAGCGAACGCACACCGAAACCCGCAAAAACATCTGGATTAACTGCCGCTAAACACGCTGGAAAAACCCGAGCAGGATCACAGCACAGAGCAGCCGCCGGAAAAACGCAACACCACAGACGAACGGAGTGAGAAAAATAAAAGTACGCTTGAATGTTTGAAAAGTGAAACGCTGTTTGCAAAGAAACTACTGAGTGAAAATGTCTGAAATTTACATATAAGATCCAATGAATGATAATAAAAAGGGCTGTTACAGAAAAAAGAAAAAACATTTAAAAATAAATATCGGAAAAAAAATGTTTGCAAAAAAATCCCCAAAAATGCCTAAATGATCCTAAAAAATCTAAAAATGAAGTGACTTTTTACTGCGGAATATTATTATACACGGTTTATTAGCTATTGAATTTAAAACGGGAATATTTTTAACACTGAAGCCATGGGATTCGCCTGAATAAATCTGCTGCATGAAACCACCGAACAGCAGGGCAATTCGGAACTTTTCACTGCTGGTTTTTGTTCTCTGAATAGATGAAGCATTGCTTCTCTATGGGGAATTCACTGCCCTCGAACAGGCACCGTACGTGCAGGCAATTCGCCAACATTTGGCAAACTGCCTGCTCTCTGAATAGCCAAATGGCCAGGAAAGGTAACTGAATGCTGAATTTCAGCGTTCGGATACCTTTCACCAGTAATTCTGATCTCTTTGAATAACCCTGTGTGTGTTTTTTTATTTTTCAAGTAGAATCTAAATATAAATTTTCACATCTGTAACATCTTCTGTTTTTGAGATATAGGCATCCTGTTTAAAGTATTTACTCCCTTTTTTTCATCCCCCACTTGGATTTTTGAAAGATGGTAAAACACTTGGGGCACCATTACATTCTTGGTGCTAACGTTAGCACTCACCTGAGTGAGCATTAACGCTAGCATTGGTGGCCCCACCATATTACAATCCAAAAACCACGTTAGCGATTGGTATCTTGCGCTTTTCAGCGCAAAGTTACTGTACTTTGTGCTCCCTATACTTAACATGGGGAGCGCAAAGTGTTAATCAGCGTTAGTATTACAATATACTAACACTA
Source organism: Leptobrachium leishanense (assembly GCA_009667805.1). Taxonomy (NCBI): domain Eukaryota; kingdom Metazoa; phylum Chordata; class Amphibia; order Anura; family Megophryidae; genus Leptobrachium; species Leptobrachium leishanense. The sequence continues at coordinate 120,029,908 of CM019067.1, read as the reverse complement.
ATTACCGTCCGGCTGCAGTTACTGAAAAGTTAACCACAGCCAGGACTTGGTGCTAACAGATTCCGTTGCTGCAGAATCCGTCATCACAAGCAGAAACCACCTTCCCAATAAATCAGATACTCACCTCCTATCCCGCTGCAAGGTCCACGGCTCCAACCGCCTCCTCTGGCAGCTAGGAGCAGGGAGAGACTGGGGAAAAAGTCCCCCAGTCTCCCTCTGTGGATCACTACGCCGACCTGGTCATGTGACTGGCGGTGTCTGCCTCAATGGAGTCCTATGGACTCCATCGAGGGGATGCTCGCGGCAGCGCTTAGCGCTGCCGCGCGCATCCCAGGGCTTACCGCCCGATAAAGATGCAGGCTGCTTTTTTAGCGCCTCATTTGTAATATCACGATAAAACAGGGACGAAAAGGAGAAACCTGCAGGTGCAGGCTTTTCTGCTTTGTGTTCCCGTTTTAGCGTGAAGAGTGTAATAGAAACATAGAAACATAGAAACATAGAAAAATGTCGGCAGATAAGAACCTTTCGGCACATCTAGTCTGCCCAATTACATGGATACATGATGCCACTTTTTTATTTTTAAAATTCTTTCAATACCAACTTTTTTAAATACCAACTCTCATGCCTGTAACATTTTCGGGTTTTGAGATATAGGTATTCTTTTTAAAATATTCACAGCTCTCTTTCACCCCCTTTGGGCAGAATTTCCAAAAATCCTTCCTTACTGGGTGCCTACGTCATAAAAACAATGTACCTTCAAAATTCCACTTTCCTATGTTAAAAGGTTTGAGCTGACTCGTTGATGAGTCAGCCAGTCAGGACTTTTCCTTTTATATATAGATTGTTAAACATTACCTGTGCAGGGACAGATTTGTGTGATATGCACCAAAAGTGAAGCTACCTTATATTGTAAATGTCATTGCGTGTTACTAAATGAGTTTTGAATGTTGACTATTTTAACATACTTGCCATCCAGGAAGCATAAATAACATTATACAAACATTCATTTATTAAAGGTGATTTCACATCCTGTTTATGTTTTTTCAGGCATGTAAAATAAAAAAATACATATATATTGTGCCATGAAAGATACGTTTTGGAGTGATAGGACTGCTGGTAGGTAATTGAGTGGAAGACTAGCAGCATGCTCAATTACATGTAATCTCCCAAAAAGAATAGTGACTGCATATAGCTCCAATCTAACACTTGCTCCTTTGCTTTTCAAACTCGAAATTGAAACAATTTAGAGCAGAAAAAGACTATTGGAAAAGTAAACCATTTTCTCATCCTTCGTAGAACTACATTTACAATCTAATGTACCTTGCTTACTCTAATTTTATGCATAGTGTGAAAGTATTTGGAAACAGCCTCCTGTTAGAATTTCAATATTATATGCCAGTGTTTGAAATGTTATTTATTGCAGAGTGGCATGACATTACTACAGCATATTGCTCCCACTGGAGCTCAAGATTGAGTAAATTTGATCTAGTCTTTTCTGGAGCAATGCAAAGGAATAGACATGTGCACAGCACAAAATTTCGTTTTGAACTAATGGATTAGTCCTAAAATGCAATTTATTTAGTTGCTAAAGAAATTCGTTTTCAGTTCTTTAGTATGAAAACTAATTTCATTCATCCGAAAACCAGTGGATACAATTACTATTGTAGTGGTCCCTCTCTGTATAGAACATCCTCCTCAATTTATACCTTTCTCTGCATAATGTATAGAACATCCTCCTACATTAATACTCCTCTCTGTGTAATGTATAGAACATCCGCCTGCACTGATTCATTGGCATGTGGAGGGTGCAGAACTTCAGAATGCAATGCTTATCCAGCACAGGAGAGGGAACTTTTACTTAAACTTTGTATCTCTGTGGGGGAGACACAGGAATATAAAAGCAGGGGAGAGGGAAAATATTAACGTAAATTGGTCTGAAAGCTCAGAGAAGAGATGACTGGTGCAAATTTATTTTTATAATAAAATAAAGCACTTTAAATCCAGGGAAAACATTCAAATAAATCACACTGAAGGCTCATAATGACAGAGTAACTGTGAGAGCTGGATACTAAATGTATCAGACATAAAAAAACTTTATAACAAGCAGCACTGAGAGAGGAGAGGGACTTTATATAAAACGTGTATTATAGATGAGGAAAGGGGGATAGTGCTCCTGGATAATATAAAATGTATCAGACCTGAGCCCCTATTATGTAGAGCGGGAGGGGAGATAACACACGTTTTATAAAATCTCTCTCTTCTCCCAGCGCTGCTTGTTATAAAGGGGTTTTTACTATCAAGCCCTCCTCTGTCATTAGCTTTCAGTGTGATTTATTTGAATGTTTTCCTTCTCCAGCTGCTTTTATCATCTTGTCTGCTTCATAGACATGCAAGGGTTAAGTAAAGGTTTCCTCTCCTGTGCTGGCTGTCTGTGCTGCGAGTGAGTATTCTGGAGCTCTATCACTGTCAGATTTTTGGGTAGGGGTCGGGAAGGATTATGCATACAAACCTTTTCTGTAGTTTTGCGATGTTGCGCTCTTCATTGCTGGTCTCCTTCACTCATCAATGTAATATCACAAAAAGGACTGAAACTAAAATGTAGTGCATTTTATTTTAGTTTCTTTCGTTTTTGTACTGAGCAGTTTCGTATCTCTTGAGTAATACGAAAACGAAATTATCCCAAAATTCGGACTAAATCGTTTTAGTACTTAAACGAATGCACATGTCTACAAAGGAATGTCTTTCATTACGAACAAAATTCATCTGTATATGGTCTGCAGAACATGTTCATAAAGTTACAGCATGCTGGGCATTACAATCAATGTGTCGCAGCTCACGGAACTGCTCTGTGAGTCTGTAACGGACACAGAGACTCACAGACACGTACTACAGAAGCATGGGCTTAATGTCAGTAGTGGGGTCCATCTGTCTATTAAATAAACTTAATGCATGGTATTGTAAAAAATGTATGTATTGACACTGCATACATTTTTACATTTGGGTAATAGAAAGTGGTTTTACATAAAAATACTCAGTCCTGGGAGTGGTTTTATGAAAAATCACTATGGTGGTGAAAAAGGTTAATTGAGTGGATCTGCCAGTTGATTGTTCACAGTATCACAATTATCCAGGTGACATGATAGAGTATTATGAAGAACAAATATAATTTATACATCTGTCTGTCCCCCAATTTTCTTGATTTTGATGGCTCTTATAGTTGTGCTGCTGCTTTATACTTATGCCCACATTTTAATAAGTCTGCTGTTAATAATGTGCTACCTACACATGCAACCATAATGCTATGGATTCTAGTCTTCTCATTATTTTCAATCAGTGGCAACTCTAGGAACAAATTTAGGGGGGGCAGTCAAAACTGGGGGGGGGCACTAACAATTTTCACCACTAGTTCATACCACTGAATAAAACTAAGGGCCCTATCCCCTGATGTGAGCTAAAACACCATCACTAAAGGAAAAATTTAGCGCGAGTCGATAAAACGTAGTGCCTGATGACCTACTACCAGATCACCTTGTCCGCGGTAGTCCATGAACAAGGTCGTTTAGAGCACGCTAGGGAATCTAATACAGGATAGAATTGTTTTTTTTTCAGTGCAGAGTGCCGGGCCATACCTATCCCCTGTCCTCACAAGCTTGAATATGAACACATCCAGTGAATAACCTCACACCCCTGCATCATTAAAATCCTCCATGGTGGTCGTATCATCCATGTTTTGATGCACACATATATTAAGGCTGATTGGCATTGCATGATAAATGCCACCCAGCAGCATATAGAATCATTATAATAGATCCAAAAGGAAGGCCAGGTGAGCGACACAAATTTCCCTGCTGCAGCATATAAATAATACATGTTTCAGGGCAAGAGTTATTCATGTGTCCCTTTAAACATGGTCCACACAGTCACCCTAATAATCAACTGCTTCCATACTATGAATAACCCCCAGCATAAAATGCTTAAAATTAGGCAATATATTAGAATTAGGATATATGGGGATAAAAGGATACATTTATAACAGAGCCAACTGCAACAGCAACGACATTTCTGACCAGATCCATTACTATGGTGTATATGGGGCCAAGAGGACACTTGTGCTGCATTCCTTTCAATTGCCTGTTAATTGCCTGTTAATTTTGGGCGAGGACCTGTTTTTTCTGTCTTTTTGGAGTTAGCACCAGGGTTGAGCGGTAGGCAGTGGCGGAAGTACCAGGGTCGCAGCGGTCGCAGTTGCGACTGGGCCCTGGCATTCCGCCACTGGAGGGGGGCTCAGCGCCGCCGCCAGATTCCGGCAAAGAGCGCCGGAATCTGGGAGCAGCACCGCCGGCTGTTCCCCTCCCTGCAAGCGGCCCGCTGGCTTGCAGCTTGGCCGCTCGAGTGGGATGGGAACTAGCTGACCAGCGCACGAGATCTCGCGAGAACTCGGCTGCGCTGGTCAGGTGGTTTCCGGTGAGCGGCCAGGCTGCATGCTTTCAGCGGCCGCTCACCATGGAGAGGAACGGCGGCAGCAGAGGAGCCTGAGGTGAGCTGGGGGGCCCTATGTACCCATAAGAGCTGGGGGCAAATCTATCCATTAGCTGGGGCAGTATATCCATGAGCTGGGGGCAGTATATCCATGAGCTGGGGGCAGTATATCCATGAGCTGGGGCAGTATATCCATGAGCTGGGGCAGTATATCCATGTGCTGGGGCAGTATCCATGAGCTGGGGGCAAATATATCCATGAGCTGGGGCAGTATCCATGAGCTGGGGGGGCAGTATCCATGAGCTGGGGGGCAGTATCCATGAGCTGGGGGCAAATATATCCATGAGCTGGGGCAGTATCCATGAGCTGGGGCAGTATCCATGAGGGGGCAGTATATCCATGAGCTGGGGCAGTATATCCATGAGCTGGGGCAGTATATCCATGAGCTGGGGGCAGTATATCCATGAGCTGGGGCAGTATATCCATGAGCTGGGGGCAGTATATCCATGAGCTGGGGGCAGTATATTCATGAGCTGGGGGCAGTATATTCATGAGCTGGGGGCAGTATATCCATGAGCTGGGGCAGTATCCATGAGCTGGGGGCAGTATATCCATGAGCGGGCAGTATATCCATGAGCTGGGGGCAGTATATCCATGAGCTGGGGGCAGTATATCCATGAGCTGGGGGCAGTATATCATGAGCTGGGGCAGTATATCCATGAGCTGGGGCATTATCCATGTGCTGGGGCAATATATCCATGAGCTGGGGGCAAATATATCCATGAGCTGGGGCAGTATCCATGAACTGGGGGCAGTATATCCATGAGCTGGGCAGTATATCCATGAGCTGGGCGCAGTATATCCATGAGCTGGGGACAGTATATCCATGAGCTGGGGGCAGTATATCCATGAGCTGGGGCAGTATCCATGAGCTGGGGGCAGTATATCCATGAGCTGGGGCAGTATCCATGAGCTGGGGGCAGTATATCCATGAGCTGGGCCAGTATATCCATGAGCTGGGGCAATATATCAATGAGCTGGGCGCAAATATATCCATGAGCTGGGGGCAAATATATCCATGAGCTGGGGCAGTATCCATGAGCTGGGACAGTATATCCATGAGCTGGGGCAGTATCCATGAGCTGGGGGCAGTATATCCATGAGCTGGGGCAGTATCCATGAGCTGGGACAGTATATCCATGAGCTGGGGGCAGTATATCCATGAGCTGGGGCAGTATCCATGAGCTGGGGGCAGTATATTCATGAGCTGGGGCAGTATCCATGTGCTGGGGCAATATATCCATGAACAACAAATACGTAACTGGCGGCGCGATGAATGTCGCTGTAGGATCTTGTGGTGGTTCTCTTATATTATCCCGTCCATATGCATTGAAAAGACAGAGAAATACAATAGTGTAGACGAAATATAATAGCAAGTAATGTAAACACTGTGTTATTCCCACTCACAAAAGAAGAGCCCCAACACTGGCTCAGAGTGGGTCAGCACATATGGTCAATTTTCTTCTGAAGGGGATGACCTTCCACCCTCAGTGGTGATGGTTTGCTTCCAATATTGGTATGTGGAGAAACATGTGGAAAAAAGAGAGAAAATTCCCTTGCGTAGATCCGTTGTATACACAGTGAAGTGATGGTAAAGGAATTGCACTCACGTGGGATGGAGCTTAAAGCCAAGCTCTAGGATCAATCGCTTGTGGACTTATTAGAGGGAAAGCCCATGGAAACCTCCTTAAACAGCAAGCACACCAGGGACTGATGCAAAGAAAATTTAATAAAGCATAAAAACAATATAAAATGGATAAAAAACAATCTCTGGCTCAGCCAGTGTACCCAGACGCGTTTCGCCACACCATGTGGCTTCCTCAGTCGGTTTACAGGTGAATGTGTGTGTCACAATATATAAGTCACAATTTTAATTGTCCCCAGGTGCAGTTAACTAGAGGGCGTGTGTTACACGCCTTAGATTAACGAAATACAAGTATGTCCGCAAGTCCGCCATCTTGCGCATGCGTATTAGCGATGTTTGCGTTTCAGAATGGATATCCGCCATCTTGCGCATGCGTGTTGTAGATTTCCTCCTTCGAATCGGCGTACAGTAATTTAGATCGTCTCCTTAGTCTCTGGCGAATAGAAAAAGGAGGCCAGTGGCTCAAATGTAATCGGGACTGATAGACTATGTCCCCTATGACATTATACAATGCCTATCATGATTCAACAGTAATTAATGCCATCCTTAACAGTAAACAGATCAATAGAATGAACAGACCACCCTTAAAGGCGGTATGGGGCTTCCCACGTTACACATTTTAGGAACACTTGCGGAATGGAACTAAATAGAACAGGATGACCGATGGTGAATTTCTCACCCCTAATAAATGTGGTAAATTATATAATATAGTACTGCCAATTTGGAGCTGTACTGAAGGTTTAATGGGCTACAATGACAATGAGTGAATGGTGGCAATGAATAAATAAGCCCATGAATATAGCGAATAGAAAAATGTAAGTGAATTATATTCTAGACTATGGTGATGAGTGGGTGCAAAAGATATTATGCTTAACTAAGGACAAAGTGGTGAAATGCATTCACAGCCGTCTCAAGAGAAAAAAGGCTTCCAGCATTCTACTCAGGAGGCGCACTGTGAAAAAACCAAAATAGAAATCGGAAATAATATGTATGTAAAGTATAGATATTCAAGTATAAGTGAATAATGTTTTATATGAACCTATGGAAAGTACACTATCATACATGACAATAGTGTCAAGTGGATAATGGTGGTATTCTGCTAATCCGTGAAAAATATTAACAGCCATATGAGGAAGAGGAGAACTTCCAACATTAGACTAGTGCAACGTACTATATAGTAGACTGAAATGAATAGTAGTAAATGTGACCCTCCTATAAAGATGTATGCTTTACATACAAACTGACGATGGAATTGCTATTCAAAATGAGCATATGTGTGATATATATTATGAATACCTATGAGCCACACTCGCTCTAATGGTATTAGGAGAGTCAGAAGACAATTCTTATGCGTACATCGTGACCACTATGGACAGAAAGGAATAAAATATGTGCTAATGTGTACTACACCTATAGAAAGGGAAATACCCTATATCTTAAGGTTTCGGGTGAAAAGGTTTAAGGGTGAAATGAGTTGTGTGCATTATTATTGACAGTCGTCAGCTAAGATTGACTATAATGAAGATGCTTTGGCATCTAGTATAGTAGAGGCTAATGAAGCCTCATGGGAACTATATGAGAACATAGGAAGCATGTGATGTGTTATAATGTTCATCATATAATAACAAAGGTGGTATGATGATCTAGAATAGATGTTATGATAATAGTTATATCTAACATGATGTATTACAAATCCCAAAATGTGGAACCTAGGGAGTCCCAAATTTCCTAAAGAAAATGTATAACTTCAAAATCATCGTTAAGTCCATTCGGAACCATAGTGCCATGCTCGAAAATATGCCTCATTTCGGCCTTTCCTAATTTGTTGGGTAGGTTTTCTTCAATCTCTACTTTTTTTATCTGTTCTACTGCCCAAAATTTAACCCCAACGGGAGAGCTATTATGGTGAATTTTACAGTGTAAGGAAACTGAGTGTTTCTCATAGTTATTTCTAATATTCCTAACATGTTCAGCTATCCTCACATTGAGGGCTCTTTTAGTCCGTCCTACGTAACCCAATCCACAGGGACATTCTAGCATGTAAATGACATTTTTGGAACAGCAATTAAGAATCCCTTTGATCTGAACCTGTTTATGATATTTACGATTAGTATATGAACCCATATAACTTTTCTTGTTGGAGGTGGATCTACAGGCCAAGCACATCCCACATTGATAAAAGCCCTCTTTTAACCCAAAATGGTTGGTGTTATTATTCTCTTTCCTCTTGGGTTTGCTGCGCACCAGATTAGATTTAATATTCTTAGCCCCCCTAAAGACTATTCGAGGAGTAGGTCCTATGACATCCCCAAGATCCGCGTCATTTTTAAGTATTGACCAATGTTTTTTTATAATCCTCTTTATCTTATCTGCTTTACTATTATAGTCGCAAATAAAAAGAACCTCATTGGTTCCCTTATTCTTGGGTTTATAGTTAAGATAGTTATCCCTATCTGTCTGTGACAATTCGAGAATTATATTATCCAACTCCGCGTTATCGTACCCTTTGTCTACAAAATCCTGCTTAAGGGACAGGGCCTGTTCCTTATAGGTTTCATGATCGGAACAGTTCCTCCTGAGTCTCGTAAATTGCCCTTGGGGACGCCTTTGAGCCAAGGGGATAGTGACAGCTGGTACAGTCTATAAATGTATTCGTATCGACTTCCTTAAAGAAAGTCTTAGATTTGATCATTTCTTCTCTACATATATATGTAGATCCAAGAAGTTGACTTTGTTCTCACTCCAAACACTATCTAGTTTGATACCCCATTCTAGACTATCTAAGCTCTCGAGAAAGAGTAGTAGTGACTCCACTCCTCCCCTCCAAATAAAAAAGATGTCGTCGATGTAACGTCTAAAAAAATGGACACTTCCTTGCACCCAGCCACGCGACCCGTACACAAACTTGCTCTCCCAAGCTGACATGTAAAGGTTGGCGTAGCTGGGCGCAAATTTAGTGCCCATGGCCGTACCTCTCCGTTGAATATAAAAATCATCTTCAAACTTGAAGTAATTATTGTTTAGTATGAACTTCACACTCTCGAGAATGAACCCCATACGTTCAGGACCAATCAAGTCGGTCTTGGAAATCTCCTCCTCTAATTTAATTAGGCCAAGGTCGTGCGGTATACTACTATATAATGAATTGACATCACAAGTGACCAAAAGGTCTCCCTTTTGCCAAATTACCTCTTTTAATGTTTGTAACATACTGATTGTGTCTTTTAAATAAGATGGAATCTTACAAACCAATGGTTGGAGGAGTACATCCACATACTCAGATAGGCGACTACTGATAGAGTCTATCCCCGCCACTATGGGTCTACCTGGGGGTTTGAGGGGGTTTTTATGGACCTTAGGAAGGATGTAGAAATGAGGTACTTTGGTAAATTCTATCGATAGATAATCAAATTCGGATTTGTTAAGAATGTTTCTATCCAAGCCTTCTTGTAGGAAGGATACCAATTTATGTCTAATCTCACTGACTGGGTCTTTTGTCAGTCTAGTATAGGTGGAATTATCATCCAGAATGCGAAGAGCTTCCTCTTTGTATAATTCCTTCGACCAAATCACTATCCCGCCGCCCTTGTCGGCGGGTTTAATGATAATGTTTGGGTCCTTTTGGAGGTCTTTTAGGGCCGTACGTTCTTCTTTCGTGAGGTTTTGCCTATCTATTTTGGTGGACAGCTTCTCTATATCTTTCATAACTAAACCCTCAAACATCTTAATTTCATCCGAGACATATGTCTCGGATAAAATTTAGATCTATTTTTGAGGGTAGTATGTACAGTGGGGGTGCAGGTCTGCACAACCTCTCTTTCCATTGGTTGTTTAAGGAAATATTTCTTCAAACTCAATTTACGTTTAAATCTCTGTAAATCGATAAACACCCCAAACTTGTCAAGACGGTTAGAAGGGGCAAATTTAAGGCCCTTATTCAGAACACTTATCTCTGATCTAGTGAGAACCTTGTCACTCAGATTGAAAATGCCTTTCATGGGGATCGTTTCCTTTCTCTTTTTTCTCTCACGTACAAGTTTTCCTGCTCTCGACCCTCTTCTGACCTTTCCCAGGGTCTCTTTTGCCCTCCCCCCCTTTCTAATCTGGTATCCAGGTCTCTGTGCGTTCCCTGCCCGTTGCTCTTGTTCAGGGGGTCTCTCCAAAAAACCTCCTCCTCTTTCTGCTCATCTAGTGGTTCATACCTGTTCCTAAGTGGAACAATACTCTCAATTTGTTCTCTTTCCCTTTTCTTAGAGGATACAATAGGAGTGAAATTGTGTGTTGCAGTATTCACATAGTTTCTTTCATGGAACTGTCTCTCCATGCCTTGTCCATGATGGTATGGTCTATCCCACTGCCGTCTCTCTTGTTGATTATGGTACCCACGATCTCTATACCTTTGCCTATCGGGGAATGGATAATGAATCTCCCTCTGACGAGGGGCTCTATATCGGCTATCGTTATTCTGATAGGAGTTTATATAATTGGATTCGTTTCTCCAATTATTGCGGTTGGGATTAGACCTTTCCTCATATCGCCTATGTTTAACTTCTATCCATCCATCCGTGTTGGTGGATTCCATCCTATTGTTAGGGTGCCTATTTTCTATTCTAGTCTCTTCGTATTTTTTATGCACATTCCCCCTCCTATAGTCCTCCACATCCCTCTCATATTTACGTTTTTTAATCACAAGAACCTCTTTTTCAATCCTTTCTAGTTTATCACCTAGATTTTTATGAATATCCAGTAAATCTCTACTGGAATATTCATGTTCAATCTGTTTAGACAGATCTTCAACAAGAACATTGATATTAGGAAGTTTATCTTTTCTCTTCTGAATGACATATTCCATCATCGTGACGGCAAAACCTTCTAATAGTGTATTCCAACCTGAATAAATTCAACATCATCTTTATCAGAAGAAGGTGTCTTCTGGAATCTTAAACCCCTTGGGGTGATTCTATCTTTTTTATATTTCTCAAGGGTAGCTATCTCCAATTTAATTTTCATTTCCTTAATCAAATTTTTTTCCAAGTCTAATAACGGTTTTTTACTGTCTTCATTATAGGACTCTTTAAGTTGGGAAGACACAAATGCGCCTCCCAACATGGATTCTACATTACTCCCAGTACGGTTCCTGTACTCTAAGAGAGACATGCTAGGGCTGCCAATAACCAGTGGGGGAATTTGCTATCCCAACAGTATAAACACAACCAAAGTGGTAGGCGCCCCCGCCTGTACCGCCACCAAAATTTCCAAAGCCAACCAGCACTCAGTGGTTCCCCCAAACCAGTGAACAATAAACAACAAATACGTAACTGGCGGCGCGATGAATGTCGCTGTAGGATCTTGTGGTGGTTCTCTTATATTATCCCGTCCATATGCATTGAAAAGACAGAGAAATACAATAGTGTAGACGAAATATAATAGCAAGTAATGTAAACACTGTGTTATTCCCACTCACAAAAGAAGAGCCCCAACACTGGCTCAGAGTGGGTCAGCACATATGGTCAATGGTTTTCTTCTGAAGGGGATGACCTTCCACCCTCAGTGGTGATGGTTTGCTTCCAATATTGGTATGTGGAGAAACATGTGGAAAAAAGAGAGAAAATTCCCTTGCGTAGATCCGTTGTATACACAGTAAAGTGATGGTAAAGGAATTGCACTCACGTGGGATGGAGCTTAAAGCCAAGCTCTAGGATCAATCGCTTGTGGACTTATTAGAGGGAAAGCCCATGGAAACCTCCTTAAACAGCAAGCACACCAGGGACTGATGCAAAGAAAATTTAATAAAGCATAAAAACAATATAAAATGGATAAAAAACAATCTCTGGCTCAGCCAGTGTACCCAGACGCGTTTCGCCACACCATGTGGCTTCCTCAGTCGGTTTACAGGTGAATGTGTGTGTCACAATATATAAGTCACAATTTTAATTGTCCCCAGGTGCAGTTAACTAGAGGGCGTGTGTTACACGCCTTAGATTAACGAAATACAAGTATGTCCGCAAGTCCGCCATCTTGCGCATGCGTATTAGCGATGTTTGCGTTTCAGAATGGATATCCGCCATCTTGCGCATGCGTGTTGTAGATTTCCTCCTTCGAATCGGCGTACAGTAATTTAGATCGTCTCCTTAGTCTCTGGCGAATAGAAAAAGGAGGCCAGTGGCTCAAATGTAATCGGGACTGATAGACTATGTCCCCTATGACATTATACAATGCCTATCATGATTCAACAGTAATTAATGCCATCCTTAACAGATATAACTATTATCATAACATCTATTCTAGATCATCATACCACCTTTGTTATTATATGATGAACATTATAACACATCACATGCTTCCTATGTTCTCATATAGTTCCCATGAGGCTTCATTAGCCTCTACTATACTAGATGCCAAAGCATCTTCATTATAGTCAATCTTAGCTGACGACTGTCAATAATAATGCACACAACTCATTTCACCCTTAAACCTTTTCACCGAAACCTTAAGATATAGGGTATTTCCTTTCTATAGGTGTAGTACACATTAGCACATATTTTATTCCATCTGTCCATAGTGGTCACGATGTACGCATAAGAATTGTCTTCTGACTCTCCTAATACCATTAGAGCGAGTGTGGCTCATAGGTATTCATAATATATATCACACATATGCTCATTTTGAATAGCAATTCCATCGTCAGTTTGTATGTAAAGCATACATCTTTATAGGAGGGTCACATTTACTACTATTCATTTCAGTCTACTATATAGTACGTTGCACTAGTCTAATGTTGGAAGTTCTCCTCTTCCTCATATGGCTGTTAATATTTTTCACGGATTAGCAGAATACCACCATTATCCACTTGACACTATTGTCATGTATGATAGTGTACTTTCCCATAGGTTCATATAAAACATTATTCACTTATACTTGAATATCTATACTTTACATACATATTATTTCCGATTTCTATTTTGGTTTTTTCACAGTGCGCCTCCTGAGTAGAATGCTGGAAGCCTTTTTTCTCTTGAGACGGCTGTGAATGCATTTCACCACTTTGTCCTTAGTTAAGCAAAATATCTTTTGCACTCACGCATCACCATAGTCTAGAATATAATTCACTTACATTTTTCTATTCGCTATATTCATGGGCTTATTTATTCATTGCCACCATTCACTCATTGTCATTGTAGCCCATTAAACCTTCAGTACAGCTCCAAATTGGCAGTACTATATTATATAATTTACCACATTTATTAGGGGTGAGAAATTCACCATCGGTCATCCTGTTCTATTTAGTTCCATTCCGCAAGTGTTCCTAAAATGTGTAACGTGGGAAGCCCCATACCGCCTTTAAGGGTGGTCTGTTCATTCTATTGATCTGTTTACTGTTAAGGATGGCATTAATTACTGTTGAATCATGATAGGCATTGTATAATGTCATAGGGGACATAGTCTATCAGTCCCGATTACATTTGAGCCACTGGCCTCCTTTTTCTATTCGCCAGAGACTAAGGAGACGATCTAAATTACTGTACGCCGATTCGAAGGAGGAAATCTACAACACGCATGCGCAAGATGGCGGATATCCATTCTGAAACGCAAACATCGCTAATACGCATGCGCAAGATGGCGGACTTGCGGACATACTTGTATTTCGTTAATCTAAGGCGTGTAACACACGCCCTCTAGTTAACTGCACCTGGGGACAATTAAAATTGTGACTTATATATTGTGACACACACATTCACCTGTAAACCGACTGAGGAAGCCACATGGTGTGGCGAAACGCGTCTGGGTACACTGGCTGAGCCAGAGATTGTTTTTTATCCATTTTATATTGTTTTTATGCTTTATTAAATTTTCTTTGCATCAGTCCCTGGTGTGCTTGCTGTTTAAGGAGGTTTCCATGGGCTTTCCCTCTAATAAGTCCACAAGCGATTGATCCTAGAGCTTGGCTTTAAGCTCCATCCCACGTGAGTGCAATTCCTTTACCATCACTTTACTGTGTATACAACGGATCTACGCAAGGGAATTTTCTCTCTTTTTTCCACATGTTTCTCCACATACCAATATTGGAAGCAAACCATCACCACTGAGGGTGGAAGGTCATCCCCTTCAGAAGAAAACCATTGACCATATGTGCTGACCCACTCTGAGCCAGTGTTGGGGCTCTTCTTTTGTGAGTGGGAATAACACAGTGTTTACATTACTTGCTATTATATTTCGTCTACACTATTGTATTTCTCTGTCTTTTCAATGCATATGGACGGGATAATATAAGAGAACCACCACAAGATCCTACAGCGACATTCATCGCGCCGCCAGTTACGTATTTGTTGTTTATTGTTCACTGGTTTGGGGGAAACCACTGAGTGCTGGTTGGCTTTGGAAATTTTGGTGGCGGTACAGGCGGGGGCGCCTACCACTTTGGTTGTCAATATATCCATGAGCTGGGGGCAAATATATCCATGAGCTGGGGCAATATATCCATGAGCTGGGGGCAAATATATACAGGAGCTGGGGGCAAATTTATACAGGAGCTGGGGCAAATTTATACAGGAGCTGGGGCAAAAATATCCATGTGTGGCCTGGGGGCAATATATGTCCATGTGAGCTGGGGGCAATATATATGTCCATGTGAGCTGGGGCAATATATATATCCATGTGAGCTGGGGGCAATATACAGTATATATCCGTGTCAGCTGGGGGCAATACTATCTTTTTTATATTGCAGGAAAAAAAAAGTAAAAATATAGATCTTTTTTTTGGGGGGGTTGGGGGGTTTTCCTCTTTTTGTTCCCGCTGCGTGTTTACCGTGATACGAGAACTGTGTATTTTATTGTGTCCCGCTACGGGGTTTTTCTTCAGATTTCGTATCTCTTAATTTTCTGCTCGGTCGGGGTTTTTTTTCCGAAAATACGAAGCCCTCGTGTTTTCGTTTCTTTTACCGCTACGCGTTTATCGTGTTACGAAAGTACTGTAAATCTTCCTGCATATACCGTGTCTCAAGAGCTGCAAACCTTTTAGTAACAGTTTTATAATTTAAAAGGTTTACTAAAAGGTTTGCAGCTCTTGAGACACGGTATATGCAGGGAGATTTACAGTACTTTCGTAACACGATAAACGCGTAGCGGTAAAAGAAACGAAAACACGAGGGCTTCGTATTTTCGGAAAAAAAACCCCCGACCGAGCAGAAAATTAAGAGATACGAAATTCGAAGAAAAACCGCGTAGCGGGACACAATAAAATACACAGTTCTCGTATCACGGTAAACGCGCAGCGGGAACAAAAAGAGGAAAAATGTTCGGAATGTAGCTTTAACTTTGCCCCCTTGTCCCGATTCGAAAAAGGAAACTGAGTCCTGTACAGGTTAAGTCCCAGAACATGAGGTAGTGTATGATCGTGTGTATGTGGTACCCGGGTACTTTTCAACTGGCCAGTGAGTTTACTTCAATGATGTCTTCGACTTCATGGATTCTTGCACCGGGGCCCTCAGGTTTCTAGTTACGCCACTGGCAGTAGGTAAAATTATGCAATTAGCGCCCCTCAAAAAATTAGTGCTGGCACCAAGTGATCTGTTAGCTGCAAAAGCGCTAGAGATCTCTAGCTCTCCCATGTTAACCCTTTCGCTGCTGAGGCATTTCCCGCCTGTGTGCTGAGGTCATTTTTACCGGTTTTGCTCATCATGTTTAACCGCGTTTTGAAGCCTTATTTTATTATATGACCCAGACATATTATATATCGTTCTTTCCGGCAGACTTGGAAGATTCATAATATGTCATTATTATATGTATACGTTATGTCCTGTCTGTATATTATAACAAAATATGCAATAAAATTTGAATTTTCAAAAATTTACAATGTGTAAAGTGTTTTTTTTCACATTTTCACATGCGAGCAATTGCGGTTATATTTTGTATGGGGTGCGCTTGTTAAAAAAATTAGAAATGGGGTCTCGTTACATTTGTTTTTGGGGAAAATTACGCGATTTTTAACAAACGCACCGCATACAAAAATCGTTAGTGCAGCATCATTGTTCACATTATAATTGAAATGGGAACAATATTGCTGCATTAACAAACCAAAAAAAAGAAAAAAAACTTATTTTTTTTTTTATAATTTTTTTTAAAATATTTTTTTATTTTTATTTTTAATTTTTATTTTTTTTAAAAAACTTTTTCACAGCCATGTTTGGTATCGTTGGAACGGCCATGCTCTGGCCGATCCAACAGTACCAAACTTTAACCCCTAGCTGCCACAGATCGGGAGATAGGGGGTTTATTGGAACCCCCTATCTCCACCATTGGTGGCAGCTAGGGGTTAACTCCAGGACTGGCGTCATCGTGCTATGCACGATGACGCCAATCCTCAGGGGGAGTTCCCGGAGGCTTGGCCTACATCCAAGATGTCAGCCAGCTCCGAGAAAGGATCACGAACCGGCGCTTTTCAGCGCCGATTCGTGATCCGGCTCCCCAGGGGTTAATGACAGCCACCGTTTGCCCTTCCAAACGGTGCCTGGCATTAAGCTCTGGACCCCCGCGATCGGGAGGGAGAGAGGTCCGAAGGACCTCCCCCCCTCCCTTTCAGGCGCCTCCTCCGCACACGCGGGGGGGAGCCTGAAATAGATGTCATCGCGCCACCGCGATGACATTTATTGTGCCCGCGGCGGTCCCGGATTGACGGGCTGACATCCAAGATGTCAGCCCGCACCGGGGGAACAGCGATCGGCCGGAATCCAACCCTTCCTGCGGCAGCGAAGTGGTTAAGTATAGGATGTGGAAAGTACAGTTAGCTTGCGGTACAAATCACTAATAGCAATGGGCTAAGTGATTTTTCCCATTTGTAGCGGGAGGCAAACAATCCGCTGGTCAGGCACTTGACTCAATTAACCTGGCGCTAACGTAAAACCATGCTGATGCAAGGGTTAGCTCACACCAGGTAATAGTGCCCTAAATAAGTATATACTGTATATATAAATAAGATTCCAAAACCCCAGAGTAATGTGATGAAACCTGTTGTACTAACCTGATACTTAAATTCAATATTTTATTTGCTGCAATTCGTCAGTTTTCGCTGAATGTCTGATTGCTGCTTCAGTGACTCCACTTTTAGAAAATTACAGTGACCATTCGCTAAACAGGGAATTCACCTAATTTTCGACAAAATAAATTCCCCGAAATGTGATGAAAAGCAGAGGATCTAAAGATCATTAGACCCTTTAGATTCTAACTTCCATAATAACCCTTAAAATGCCATAAACCCAGGGAAATACAATAAAATGAATAAACAATCTGTAATTTAGCCTACCCCTTAACAGCTAATATGCAATTGATCAAGGGAAAACATGAAATTAATACACTGTGTGGCATGTAGCCAACCCATTTACCCCTAAAATGCCATTAATCAAGGAAAAAATAAAAATTATACTATGAGGGATGAAGCCTACCCATTAACCCTTAATATACAACTAAAACAAGGCAAAAACTAACGTAATACACAATGTAATGTATAGTCTGAACATTAACCACTTCACTGCTGAGCCATTTCAACCCTGTGAAAATATTTAAGTGTAAGTGCATGTTTTTATTTAATGTTTAATGACTTTTACTTTAAACTGAATATGGTCATGTTGAGTATCATTGGAAAGGCCAGAATCTGCCCTTTCCAATGACACATAGAACATCCATATACGATGCACAGGAACGGAGATACCGCGGTGTGGGATGCTGAATGCTGATTTTTGGTGAGGGGGGCACATGGCCCCCCCCCCCTGTAGAGACGCCTATGTTTTCAATGTATAGGTAGTTTTTATGAAAACCTGAACTGTTATGATGTATTGTTTTGTTTTTTAGTATATTTGTTTTCCACTGCTCACTTTCTATGCCATTCCACATTCGTTTAACTCTTCAAACCCCAAAATACTAAAATTTAGCATTAATAAATTAGCAATTTAATAAATAATAAATGTTAATGGTATAAGTGAGCAACTAATCTCCTCTAAATAATAAGGTAAATTTTTAATTTTTTTTTACAATTCTTATTACCTAAGGGGTTATGCACAAAGCACCGAAATGTCGCCGACATTTTGGTGCTCTGTCGTTTCCTGCACTTTGGGGAATCAAATTTCCCCATTCTGTGGCGAATTCACCACAGAGTGCAGCGAATCGGCTGCTGAATGCCGCCGCAAACCCGCCACCCGGCACCGTCAGCCCACCAGACAGCCGCCGCAAACATGTCGGACAGCCGCCAAACGCAGCTGCCGAGCCGTCGAGCCAGCTGCCTAGCACAGCGCCGACCAGCTGCAGAAGAAAGCCGACAGCTGCCGGACGGGTAAAAAATAAAAAAAACAATATGATTGAAAGTGTCAAAATTTAAACACTATTTGCAAAAAAAAACACTGAACGACAATGTCTGAAATCAACATATAGGGTCCTTTGAATGATAATAAAAAAGTCTATTACAGAAAAAGAAAACTGGTATTAAAAAAACCTGATTTTTTTCCAGAATAATCCCCAAAAATGCCTAAAAGATCCTTAAAAAAATAGTCTTTTTACTGCAGATTAAAAGAATAAACGGTTTATTAGATATTGGACATAAACAGGAATATTTTTAACATTGAAGTCTATGGGATTCGCCTGAATAAACCTGCCGAACGAAACCACCGAACATCAGGGCATTTCATTGACATTTTACTGCTGTTCGGTGTTCTGTGAATAGACTAACCATTGCTTCTCTATGGGGGATTTCACTGCTTTCGAACTGCACCGTATGTACTGGCTATTTGCCAAAATTTAGCAAACTACCTGCTCTGTGAATAGCCGAATGGCCATGAAATTCCCTGTTTGGTGCCATTTTGGGGCGAGATAGGCTCTCTGTCAATAACCCTGTATGCCTTTTGAGTGCCAACCATGTACCTCTTATATGATTTAGTACACAGTGGTGGACATTTCCTTCTTTCTGTATCTGCACTGTCAATAGAGAGTCATTCCCCTACTCTGCTGGTCTTTCCCTTCCATCTCCCCCCATGCTGCAGGATTTCTCCAGTTGCCTGAAGAGTGGTCTTCCATCCAAATCTGTCTTTAGGTCATCAGGTACCTGCGGCTGTTTGCAGAGCATTTTTTTCTCCTGCTGGTCTTGTTTTAGTATGGGTTTCTTAAACAAGCTTAATTAGTGCCCGGAGTATCCATTAAAGAGATGCATCTGCGGTAATTTGTGGTAAAGGTTCTGGTGTTGAAAATGCAGTGTACACATAATTTAATGATAGGCTTTACAGGGCTGTCAAGCGAAATAAACATTCCAATAGTGCAATCCTTGAAGGTGCATTGTTTGTATGTACCACACTGTAGTGGCTGCTATAAATATTTGTAAATCTTAAATACAGTTGTTGAGGGATACTGTGAAAATTAATAAGCATAGTGGATAATCTCAAATATATTTTGTCATAATTATGCATTTTATAAACAAATTGATGCATTTTTAGTAAAACAAATATTAATCTCCACTAAGGAGAAATTATAGATGGGGTACTTTAGCAATAAAATACATTATCATGTTGAATCTTTAAAAATTTCACCTAATTGTTTTGCAGATATTCAGCATTAATACATTCAGAAAATATAGCCTACATCATAAAATTGAACCGTGCACCAAAATAGACTAATACAAATTGTTTTCTTGATGGTAGGTCCAGTCTGACCAGGTCAAAAGGTGCATCTAATAAAGCAGATAACATATCAATATTAGATTGATGTGAGTGGGTAAAATCAATACATGTCTGAACAATTTTATAGAATTGTCTTTTCATGGTAACGCTATGCTAGATTTCTTTTGCGGTTATATTTGAGAAATTCAATTCAAAAGAATGAATTTAAACTTTGAGTATGACAATTATATACAGTATTCTATGTGGGGAATAATATTTTGCAGCTTATTTCATCAATGTTTATTGTTTTGCAATAGTAGAAAACATTTACCTCTTATTAACCCCTTCACTAGCAAGTGATTTTCCAAAACAAATTGTCAGAAACCAGTGTTTTTTTTTTGTAAAATAATTTTTTAATTAATCTTAAAGAAATGTTGGAGTTTTTATACCTATTGTATGTCTTACTGTAAATAATCTATTTTTGGCCAATAGAGGGCACCATCTACTGCCAAATTGAGTTAGAGGTTTGAGCAGCTGGTCTATTTTCTCCTACTTCTCCCTGCATCGGCTGCTGAAAGCCCGATATTTTAGAGCTTTGAGCAGCTGATTTTACAGTTTTAGCTCTTTGGGCATTATGCCCACAGGGCTAAAACTTTGGGGGCACCTTCTGCAGCCCAAAAGCACATGAAAGTCATCTGTAGCAAACTAATTTCTTTTACTTTTGGGCTGCAGCCTGCAGATCAGCATACCAAGATATCTCGATATCAGAGCACCAGATGGTGCTTTGAAGCCCGAAATCTCTCGATATTGGTAGGGATGGGGTTAAGTTATGTTTCTCTCAGCTTTAAAACAATAAGTTCAAAAACATTTCTGTTGCATTACAACATCCAGGGAGAGGGTAGATTACAGGGAGTTCCCTGGGGTCACTCACTGTTGTGCAGGAATACGATTCAGGGGATTATTACTACTGAAAATCCCTGTACAGTACAGATACAGTGTGTTACTGTAATCCCCATTTGCAGGCGTTATGCCACATACAGATATCATTTTTATATATTATGGGTATTTTTTGGACGCTGCACTGCTAATAATCTAATTACAATCACAACAAACCCCCATAAGCATGATATCTGATCATTTTTATTATCTATATCACATTTCCTGGATTTTAGACAAAGACCATTTCTGCCTGTATGCTGATAATGAAGGACCCTGCATGAATTTGTGTAAGATAAAGGACACCACCTAGAGCTTAGAACCTTTCATTCCAACAATATTTCTGTAACGGATAAATTAATACATGAAAAGTTAAAAATAAGCAATAAGTAATAAGTAATAAATAAGTAATAATTTGCATTGTACATGCATTGTGCAAGTACATTTTTTTAAACTATCTCAGAACAACAACATCTGTGCAACAATTCGATTTTGCCC
The DNA here is from genome assembly GCA_009667805.1 of Leptobrachium leishanense. NCBI lineage: Eukaryota > Metazoa > Chordata > Amphibia > Anura > Megophryidae > Leptobrachium > Leptobrachium leishanense. The sequence goes on along the minus strand of CM019067.1, from coordinate 120,008,657 downwards.
TATATTTGCTAACTTTGTATCCCATGTTTCAAAGAAATTTTATGATAAACTTTCTCGACAAAGAACGATTATTCATTTATTTATAAAGGATTTTATTGGCAGTAAAAGGGTTAAAAGGTAATCATTAAAATTCTTGAATATGTTTGCTTGGCATTATCCATTTTTTTATTGTTCTAAATGTCAATTTCAGACTTTTCTATAGCACCTTCAATCCCATTTTCACTCTTATTACGAATGTATTCAATTCAAGCGTTCCCTTTTCCTCTTCCTCTGACCTCCACTGATATCATCTTCCAATTTGTACAGTTATTAGTATGAAGCAATCCCTTGAGAAATGTTTGTATTGAACTTTAACGTTTTCATAGAATAAAATGATCTACCATCTTTTTAGATATTTCTAGCGAGAACAGTTGTAACTTAGTTTTTCGTTCCTCATGGTACGTTTTGTGCGGTTTTATTCTGTTCAATTCTCCTACTTCAAAGTTATTGTGAAACTTTAACAAGGGCTTCTGCACTTGTCTTTGCTGTCCTTTATTCTTTAGCTTGTTTCTCTCATCCCTTTCATTTGTCCTGTCAGTTAAACTCATTTCAGGTACGTTACAATTCTGTGAAATCGCAATTAGAATTAATGAAATTAAGACTTCACAAACCCTCCAGAGATTGCGTAAGATGCATTGTTGTGATATAGACTCCTTATTATTCGTTGGCTGCAGCAATGTTGGTTTTGAAAACCGTTACGAATAAAAGGGACTTTCAGAAATGTATTAAATGATCTACAGAGGCAGAAATTAAATAGAATGAGTTGTAATTTAGGTCTCCACTGCTGTGCGTGCTGTAACCTTGTGTTCTGCAGCTTCTACAACATTAAAGCTGAAACATGTCTATGCTATATAATCTTTGACATACTGCTTCCTATTATAAAACCCTGTCTGCATACCATACAAGATGAAAGAGATGATGGGTACTAGGAACTCAATTTGGATGTTGGAGAGGTTGACATGTAACGGCTGCGTGGAGTAGAGGTAACATCACTGCTCAATAACCATGGAAATACAGGTTTGAATCCCAGCAAGATCACCTCTACAGTAAGTGTCCTTGGGCAAGACACCTAACGGTACATACTCGCCACCCAGGACATACTCAAAAACAAGAGAAATCTCAATGTAACCTTCCTGGTAAAATTCGTTCTCCCCAAAAAAAAAAAACCTGCCGGAAAAGACTCTTCTGTTTAGCCCCACATCACGGATGTTAATATATTTTTTTATAGACCTTCAAGAAAGGCATCAGCGTCAAACAATTGGGGTTCCTTCTATTTGTCTTTCTATTCATGTCACGTTTGCTGTCCCGCTCACCCTTCATAACCGTGGTGGGGATCCTTTTGGACACACTTCTAAGCCCTCCGATCCTTGAAAGGTTGGGGCCGCTAACCCTATCACTCCCAGCCAGGGAGAACAGACACACCAGCAACAATGAGTATAACCTAGTAACAGCAGGTTTCAAGACAGAGTGTGTACTGGGGCAAAAAGGGTTAACTTCACCAACAGCTGTAGAGTAGCCTGAGTAAGGCTTGCGCAGTACGTTCATACACCAGAATAACCATGGTCATATAAACAATCCAGATTGGCAACAGACAGGGTTCTCATACAGGCTGATTTGGCAACAGGCAGGGTTCTCGTACACTCCGGTTTGGCAACGGGCATGATCAGTATATTCTCTAAGTCAGCGTTATGCAGGTTATATATATACTCTGAGTCAGCGTGGCATAGAACCAGCATACACTCTGAGTCTGCTCTGGGCATAACACACATACAGGCTTGGTCAGAGAGAGAATGGTCAAGAAGGCAGTCCGAGTCAGCAACAAGCAGGGTCCTCATATAATCAGTGATAGGGCAATATGAATCAATGAATCAGTGAATCGAGAACGAATACACCAAGCGATGCGGGAACAAACTCCACGTAAAGGCAATGAGTCGATTCGCACACCCTGTCTATAAGGCCGGCGGCTCTGCGTCATCATGCCGCGCCCCGCCCCCTCATTAGGCGCACGAATGCTAGGATCAGCATGGACGTCTGGCCCCCTCCTGAGACCCTCCAGGCGCCGAGGGTGTGACAATTCATCTATTAAGGAGACACCATGCATGTGCAATATATTGAGGTTCACTTTGCTTGTGGTATTATGGTTATACCTGATTTTCTACTGATTTATTGTTATGGAGGTGTTTCCCCTTTATATTTATTGTTAATTTTTCTCACATAGCAGATGTTCTTAAAGATGGGAATCTATGCAGTATTTACTGTTAGTGTATGCTTCTTCATTGACATATGTGTTACAATATATGCTGGGATTACTTTAATTATTGATTTAGACGTGATGACTCTTCTTCTCATGTGTGCTTATTTGTTTATGTTTTAATTAGAATCCAATAAAGAATATTTTTTTATATGGCTATTCATACTCTAGTGCTTTATAGGTTGAATATATTATCTCTACACCTGAGAACTCATCCTTACATCTATTGATGACATCCTTATCAGTGATGACCTTTCTTATAAAAGCAAGTATGATTGTATTATCTATGTATCAATTTAATTTATGATATGCTTGTGATGTAATTTTAAGCAGCAATTACAACAATTGCACATGAACATTTCAGTTATAATTGATGGTGAAAAATCATACATTCTTACTGGCATAGATGGGAATTCTTTTATACTCTATTCCATCTACTGCTTTGCATGTACTTGCTAAATTATTTTGTAAAAAAAAAGGAAAAAGGCTGTGGACGCCGTACAAGACATCTATACACAGGGCTATTCAAAGAGATCCGAATTGGGGCCGGAAGGTAACCGAACGCTAAAATTCAGTGTACGGTTACCTTTCCTGGCCATTCGGCTATTCAGAGAGCAGGCAGTTTGCCAAATGTTGGCGAATTGCCTGCATATACGGTGGCTGTTCGTTATCTGTTCAAGGGCAGTGAAATCCCCATAGAGAAGCAATGCTTCGTCTATTCAGAGAACACAAGACAGCTGAAAAAAGGTTGCCCGAAATGCCCTGCCATTCGGTGGTTTCATTCGACAGGTTTATTCAGGAGAATCCCATAGGCTTCAATGTTAAAAATATTCCCGTAGGTAAGATGATAGACAATATATATTAAATGACCACCATTTTTTATTTAATTACAGAGTTAGGTAACTAATTAATAAAATAAGAGATTGTTAAGATAACAAAGGGGCGATGCAGCTGAATGTCCAACTCTATCTTGTCCTTACAACAATGACATCTTATAAGGATTTCGGCTTCCTGCTGATAATTTCAATAGGAAAGTTGATATTTTCTTTCAGTTTCCCTAAAAATAAATATTCTCCTCATTGTTACTCATGCCTGAAAGCCAATACATCTTTTCTGCTCACATGTACCATAGTAGCGAGAATGAATCGTTTAGAGTTTCCAATCGATGAGATTGAGACAGTTCTAAACAGCATGTGGTCGAGCAATATTTATCCTTTGGAAGGAAAGACAATGAATAAAATACACAGCAAGAAGAAAAGAGAAAGGTGTCCAATGGTCAGTTCATTCAGCATTCGCTCTACTTTTCAAGCTTCATTTTTTGTGCAGGCTTTTAAACACTGTTATTTAAATGGAAACAGCAGTTGCTCCTGAGGCACTTGTCCTGACATTTGAAAAAGTCATGCCTGTATCCCACTGTTCTATTTAAGCGCACTTTAATTTTTGTTTTCTGGATCTTCAGAATTTCATGATTTCTCGTATTATTATCTGGGGAAGAATGCAAGTTTTCAGTGCCTTTCCCTTTTAAAAATCCCTTTTAGGTAAAAGTAAATATACATCTTAGCTATATATATATATATATATATATATATATATACAGTATATATATAATACAAACCACAGGGGGTTGCACTCAACCTAAACTCGCAACATAAGTGGGTGCATCTAAGACTTTAAATACAAATCACCAGGAAAGAGCGCTCCATATGAATGACCACCTTCATCCACCATTTTCTGCAACAACAAAAAAAAACACATTTCAAAAGTTCAAAAAAACCTGACTGAGGTCCTATCTAACTTGACCGTATCTGCACTTACAGGATCAACTCACCCTGGTGCTCCCCAGCAGGCACTGGCCCCATCATTTTACCTCAGTCAGGTTTTTTGAACTTTTGAAATGTTTTTTTTTGTTGCAGAAAATGGTGGATGAAGGTGGTCATTCATATGTAGTGCTCTTTCCTGGGGTTTTGTATTTAATGTCTTAGATCAGTGGTTCTCAACCTGTGGACCCTCAAAACCCACAATTGTACTTGGTCATTAAGTCGCGACCCAAAAATAATTGAATTTCTGAAACATTATAATTTATTCCACAAAACAACGTGTGCAGTATTCTACAATGTATGCACTTTTTAAACAATTTTGTAAACAAACAGGGATTCTTTACAAAACGGATAGTGCAGTAATCACAGCACCAGTGAAAACGAAAGTGTTTGCTGTAAAATAAACTAATTGAAACATAAGAAATTAATTAGAATTTATGGGAAAACTGGGGATGGTTCTTGCTCTTAATAAGGGTCTCAAAGTCTGGGGTGATGGCAGACAAAGCAACTCTAATTAAAATCACTACTGAATAAGTAAAATATTATAATTTTTTTAACAAACTCACCTGCTCCATGCTCCCCGCCATCATCTGTCTCTGCGCACATTATTTTTTCGGGGCAGCCTGCCCTCCCTGAGCCTACGCAATTTACATAGTTGAACCCTACGCTAATCGCATAAACTCAAGCTGGCCAAGAGATTGAGGGCTGCAGTGCACGTCTGGCGCTGCCTACTTCCTGAACATACACTCTACAGTGCCTCAGAGAGAGACTGAAGAACAATGGAATAGCTTGGACCAATGGGAAAGCACCATTGGTCCAAGCCTTTCAAAACACGCCTCCATGGGAGGCTGTGACTGTCCTCATCTCACACAGTTAGTGGAGGTGGGGCTGTGCTCGGTATGACTGTTCACTGTGTCGGTACCTCCTCCCTGCAGGTGGAGGGGGCAGTGCGCGGCTGCCTGGAGTGGACAACGCAGATCCTGGGGAGCACTGAGAGCAACCAGATCCTGGGGAGCACTGAGAGCAGTCACATCCTGGGGAGCACTGAGAGCAGTCACATTCTGGGCAGCACTGAGCGCAAAAAGATCTTGGGACCACTGAATCTACATAACCTGTGTATATCTGGCTCTGATACAAGCCTCACCAACCACTGACCTCACTGCACGTCCCTGGTATGCAGGGAGGCTGGGATCAGGAAGCAGTGTGTGATTCTGTGAGAATTCTCAGTGTACATTCTAGTTTTCTGCAGGGATTATCACATCAGGAGGAAGGCAAGAAAAGAGGAGTGAGAGATTTATAAAGGGAGAGAGTGATAGAGGGAGAAAGGAGAGAGAGGAGGAGAAATGGAGAGTAACACAAATATAGATGGACAGACAGAATAACAGATATTCAGAAAGGCTGCATAAATAGGTAAAAGGACAGATTAACAAAAGGACAGACAAAACACAATCAAATATACATAGCGAGCCCGCCCTTGCCCAACAGCCTTTTGCTTCACTGAGATGTGCATTGTGCACAGTGGCTCATGGTGTTGGGAGTACAGAGCTGCTGCCAGTCACTGAGTCCCACCCCCACACCTTCCCATTACAATTCTCTCCCTCCCACCTTGCATTTACAGAGTATTTTACCTGATGCAGAGGGCCCCAGGTGGCACCTGGGAACATTCAGAGGTAGCCGCGTCACCTGGGACCTGCTGCTGCAGGTATGATGCATCAGCGGGTCCCAGGCATTAGAGAGGCCTGGGGGAACTTGCCCCGCAACCCAGTCCGCCCCTGGTCGTGACCCATTTTTGGGTCACGACCCACCACTTGAGAAACACTGTCTTAGATGCACCTACTTATGTTGCGAGTTTAGGTTGAGTGCAACCCCCCCTGTGGTTTGTATTATACATATGGAGAGCTGACTACTCTCATGGGTATGTACCCCTCCCTGCTCACGGGTGTGTCCCACGGTGACAGCCTATAAAGGCCAGTGCCTGCTGGGGAGCTCCAGGGTGAGTTGATCCTGTAAGTGAAGATACAGTCAAGTTAGATAGGACCTGTCAACGATGGGGTACATTGGCGACCGTGACATGCTTATGCAAACTATGATCATACTTTGTAAACTGAATCCCCATCATTTTACCTCAGTCAGGTTTTTGAACTTTTGAAATGTATTGTTTTTTTTGTTGTTGCAGAAAATGGTAGATGAAGGTGGTCATTCATTTGGAGTGCTCTTTCCTGGTGTTTTGTATTTAATGTCTTAGTTGCACCCACAACACTACAGAGGATTCAACCTACCAAGTATACAACCACTGACTATAGCCAATGAATATTCATCACCGGACTCTCAGTCTGGTATATCAAAAAGGTTTTACAAATTGGCAATCAGGAGCATCTGTGTTAAGCATGTTGTTACATCAATGAATACACCTTTGTTTTACCTGTACAATGGACGCACATCAGCTTGGTGCCGATTGGCTTGAAAGCATCACATGGTACCTCATTCATCTGATTGGTACATACTTCAAGAGGGCAATTGGTGCTTTGTAACCACGTGGGTGTGAGTGTTGTATATGGAGGACCACTAACTAGGTCACGAGGAGAATAGGAGGTACTTGCAAGTTGATTGACTGTTGGATTAATTTATTCCCCTTATAGGAGGGGAAGAGTTAGGTTGGTCTGGCTATTCATTTAGCTCCAGATTAAGCCGAGGTGGGATTGGCGAAACACATGTTGAGCTGAAAGCGGTCTTTCTTTTTATTATGTGTGGTCTAGCATGAGTATGTGTTAGGGAAAGAGCAGAAATCAATGAGAAGAAGGGCCAGACATGTCTCTAGGTTAATATGTTCATTTTGCCTACTGATACGTGGGAACCTGTGTTACGGCACCTATTACGATAATAATCCGGATTTTATGACACTTTATTGACAGATTCCTGTGCTACTATTTACATAGGCTATTGAGAAGATGATGGCAATCATGGTCTTTCCCTTCTAAATTGCTATTATTCCCATGTCTTTGTCTTAAACTGTATTTTAAGCTGTCTTTGTCTTAAGCTGTATCAAAAGTGTCTCCTGTTCATAAATAAAGATTTCATTTTGTATTCTGGCACTCCTCTTTGTTTGGTGGTGTCTCACCTAGGTGAGACTCCCCCGGTTGTCATATATATATAAAAGGAAAAGTCTGGAGTGACTGACTCATCAACGCCCACCTTAATCCGGTTAACCTAGGAATGTGAAATTTTGAAGGTGCATTGTCTTTATGATGTAGGTACTCACTAAGGAAGGATTTTTTTAAAATTCTGCCCCAAAGAGGGTGAATATTTTAAACAAGATACCTATATCTCAAAAACTGAAAGTTAAAGGCGTGAAAATTGGTATTTACAATCTACTTGAAAAATAAAAAACCAAAAGGGTTATTCAAAGAGAATCGAAAGGTCACCGCACGTTCGGTGACTTTTCGTTCTCTTTAATTCAGTGCGATTTGGTGATCCCATTTCGGCCACCCTGCGGTGTATTCAGCAAGCACCACAGGGCCGTCGTAGTGCAGGGAAAAGCAGCCACAAACCCGACGAACACTCACCGCAAAACCTGGCAAATGCACACCGAAACCCACAAAAACATCTGGATTAACTGCGCCGAACACGCCGGAGAAACCTGAGAAGCCGCCGATCACAGCGTGGAGCAGCCGCAGGAAAAACCCAACACTGCAGACGAATGGAGTGAAAAAAACAAAACAGTTTGCTTAAATGTTTGAAAAGTGAAGCGCTGTTTGCAAAGAAACTACAGAATGAAAATGTCTGAAATTTACATATACGATCCTATGAATGATAATAAAAAGGGTTGTTACAGAAAAAAGAAAAAACGATTAAACAAAAACCCGAAAAAAAAAGGTTTCGCAAAAAAAAATCCTGAAAAATGCCTGAAAGATCTTAAAAAATCTATACATGAAGAAACTTTTTACTGCAGAATATTATAATCAACGATTTATTAGATATTGGATTAAAACGGGAATATTTTTTACATTGAAGCCAATGGGATTCGTCTGAATAAACTTGTCGAGCGAAACCACCGAACAACAGGGCAATTCGGAAACTTTTCATTGCTGGATTTTGTTCTCTGAATAGAAGAAACATTGCTTCTCTATGGGGATTTCATTGCCCTCGAACAGGCAACGAACAGGCACCGTATGTGCAGGCAATTCGCCAACATTTGGCGAACTGCCTGCTCTCTGCATAGCCGAATGCCCAGGAAAGGTAACCGTACGCTGAATTTCAGCGTTCGGTTACCTTTCGGCCACAATTCGGAGCTCTTTGAATAACCCTGCATGTGTTTTACCATTTTCCAAAAATCCAGTGAAGGGGGGTTGAAAAGTGGGGGATGAATACTTTTATCAGTATACCTATATCTCAAAAACTGAAACTTATAGGCGGGAAAATTGGTATATACAATCTTCTTGAAAAATAAAAAACAAGTGTTCTATCATGTTATTATTATTTTGTTATTATTATTCTTTATTTATAAAGTGCCAGCATATTCCACAGCGCTGTACAATAGGCACAGTATAGACAGGGTTACAATACATTGAACAACATTAGACAAACAGTACAGGAGGAGATGAGGGACCAATTTCCGTAGGAACTCACAATCTACAAGGGTTGGGGTTGGAAACAGGAGGAGAGGACTGCAAGGTGAGAGTAATTGATGGTTGCGTCAGTGATTTGGGTGGTAGGCTTCTCTAAACGTTTTAAGGGAGCGTTTGAAGGAAGAGAAGTTAGGGGAAAGTCTGACCGTACGAGGGAGAGTGTTCCAGAGAATGGGGGCTGTGCGTGAGAAGTCCTGCAGTCTATCATGGGAAGAGGTGATGCAGGGAGAAGCTAGTCCAAAAATCCAAGTAAGCGGGGAGGGTGAAAAAGGGATGGATATTTTAAACAGTATACGTATATCTAACAAACCAAAAATGTGACAAATGTGAAAAGTGGTATTTACAATGTATTTTACCATTTTTCGAAAATCCAGTTAATACACTGGATCAGCAGATCAGAGGGATGCTGCTACTTCACACACAATGGAGTCTCTATGCAGCTCCTCTCACAGCCGGGGCTCGCACACTCACTCACTGTTCCAGCATCTCTGCTTCCCTCTCACAGCCAGGACTCACACACACTCTCAATGCTCCAGCGTGGGAGAACCTGTGATATTATTGCTGAACCTGTAATGCCACCAGATTACGAATAAAACACTCCACAGAAATGTGATGCTAACCGGTTCTGGCCGGGGGAGTCGGTGTTCATACCACAAATACCTCTTATATCTTCAAAATATCTGTTTCAATTCAAAAGACTTCAGTTCACCCTAAAGGTTGTTTTGCGATGACCATCAACAAGTCTCAGGGACAGACTTTGAAGGTAGCGGGGATTGACCTAAGGGAAGTCTGCTTCTCACATGGGCAGTTTTATGTTGCCTGTTCCAGATTGGGCTCACCTAACTCTCTGCTGATCTGAGCACCTGAAAGAAGAACCACTAATGTAGTTTACAAAGAAGTACTGAAATAGTTTATTTTTCTATCAGGGTTATTCAAAGAGAATCGAAAAGTCACCGCACGTTCGGTGACTTTTCGTTCTCTTCAATTCGGTGCAATTTGGCGATCCCTTTTCGGCGACCCTGTGGTGTATTCAGCAAACACCACCGGGCCGCCGTAATGCAGGGAAAAGTCACCGCAAACCCGCCGAAAACTCACCGCAAAACGAGGGCGAACGCACACCGAAACCCGCAAAAACATCTGGATTAACCCGCCGAAGAGCAGGAGCCGATCACAGCACAAAGCAGCCGCCGGAAAAACCCAACACCGCAGACGAATGGAGTAAAAAAACAAAACAAAAGAGTACGCTTGAATGTTTGAAAAGTGAAACGCTGCTTGCAAACAAACTACTGAGCGAAAATGTCTGAAATTTACATATGAGATCCAATGAATGATAATAAAAAGGGCTGTTACAGAAAAAAGAAAAAACTATTTAAAAAAAAAAAACGGGAGAAAAAATGTTTGCAAAAAATGCCTGAAAGGTTCTGAAAAATCTAAAAATAAAGAGACTTTTTACTGCAGAATATTATAATGAATGGTTTATTAGATATTGAATTAAAACGGGAATATTTTTAACATTGAAACCTATAGGATTCGCCTGAATAAACCTGCCGAATTAAACCACCGAATGGCAGGGCAATTCGTCAACTTTTCACTGCTGGGTTTTGCTCTCTAAATAGCCAAAGCATTGCTTCTCTATGGGGATTCACTGCCCTCGAACAGGCACCGTATATGCAGGCAATTCGCCAGGATTTGGCGAATTGCCTGCTCTCTGGATAGCCGAATGGCCAGGAAAGGTAACCGTACGCTGAATTTCAGCATTCGGTTACCTTTCTCCAGCAATTCGGAGCTCTTTGAATAACCCTGAAAGTTACAGATGCCAAAAAACTAAATATTTGTTTTTTGGCTGTCTCATTGTCTCATTTACAACACAAAAAAAATTAATGGACACATATGAATGAAACAACTTTGTTTTGTAGCCAATATGCCCTGACTAACGTCTGCAATAAACATTACTTAATGCTTTAAGACATCAATCTGGAAATTATATTTCCTACAGTTTGTATAAAAAAACTCATGTTATTTTTAAAAACAATTGTAACAAATCAAAAAATCCACAAGAGTCAAACTGCGAGCAAAAGATAGTATCATATATATGTTATTTTATTTCTATCAATATATGTTAAAATGAAAGCAATCCACACTACATGACAACTAGGACTTTCAAGCTATAATTACAAGAATGAAACGTCATTCAACTCATATACACACACACAATATATTTGGTTTGTTTTGTCTTTTTTTATTTATAGACAATTTTTTTTGAGAGTGCAATTTAAGTTCAATGGTAACAAGAACGTGCAAATGGATGATATGATGTCTCACAGATATTGAGTGTTAGCTAGTATATTTTGTATAAGTATTGCAGTAAATGCACGCGCGTTTTATTTAATTTTTGAAACAAAAAAGCAAATTAATATGAAATAAAACAATGTACAGATAAGAATAAACAAAACTAACAGCTGTGAGCATGAAACATACACTGACTAATTTGTCTCAACAGAAAGGGAACAAGGGTTTCAAAACAGGTCATGCAATGGGATGTGCTGTTGATGGAGACCCTGGGGGTTATCGTCCCACCACCATTTTCCAGGAGTAACATGTTACTAGGGCTGGTTTTGTTTTTAATGTCTTTTTATGAGCTAAGTGGTTCGTCATTCTTGGTTTTACTGTTTGATTGACATAATTGTTGAATTGTTGAACTTAATACCCTACAAAGAGGACAGCACCAACAATGCTAATAAAATACTGCTATGAGAGCATAAAAAAGCTTGATGATGGATCATGTTATTAATTATTATTATTTTATTTAATCTTTCCAGCAGTTATTAGGACATTTGATATTTGATATTCAAACTCAATGTAAAAAACAAGCATAGATGAATAGATTTATCGAAATTAAAAAAAATACATTGTTATATTGTAAAACCATTACACATCAACTTGAATGTAACACAAAAATGTAAATGGACTTAGGATAATCAAGCTTATTGATTATTTGTGGAATTTTAGAATTTCTAGATATTGAATTCAGCAGATGGAGGCAGCTGCTCAATCTATAATCATATTTGAAAACAAGACCAACCTTATTTCTGACCAAGGAGTGCTTTTCTGTATTAGCTGTGCATATCCATCATTCTAAACCACTATATTATACAGTTTCTTGCAATCACCTTTACAGTTCACATCAATAAATAGTTATGGGCTCGAAAAAAAAGGGTTAAGTCAAGCAGGAAAAAAAAGAAAGGTCCCCTATTTTAGCAGGGATGTTAGTTCCCACTTGACTCACTTACTGAAAATCTGCAATACCTTTCAATTCAGACACCGTTTTACAGAAATGTCAGTATATAAGGGTGTTTCCACCATGTGCATACTTTGGGAATGAACGGGAAAGGCAATTTCTGTGTTTGCCTAGAGAATGGCATTGCCATATATAAAGGAAGTGCTGCAGCTGCCACAGAGTTTTTTAAACTTGTATCTTTATGATTGGAATCTTAGGTGTACCGCAATATGGTGGAATTTGCTAAATTGTGCCATTACACAGTAAAGTAAGCACAGGGCGTTTCTGAAGGAAGTGCATATCAAGGCTCATATGCATAATAGGGTTAATTTTTATAACATAATAGCTAAATGAATCAATCTTACATTTTAAAACCTAGATCACTTAATCTTCCACTAAAAAAAGAAGCTTTCATTGTGAGACTATAGAATTCATAACTTTCAGAATTTGTATTATTTAGATATCAGCAATTATTAATACGTTCAGTATATCAATGGTTTTACTTTTAGTTGAGCCAGACTCTACTCTATGTGTTGCAATATATTAGACAATTTGAAAGGTGCTCTTGCTTTCTTCCAAACCAGACACTTGCTCCCCGAAATGAGGTGTATCAGTGTGGTGTCTCTAAACTGCGTCTGAACTGACACTTCTAAAAGATAAAAACACCTTGAAACATGTTGTGCTTTGTTGCTAAAGCTTTTTAAGCCATTATAAGCTGAAACTAACTGTTTTAGGCTAGGGTCAGACGAACGCATTTTTCGCGTCGACCGTGGAAAAGTGCGGTCGAACGAACGGACATATTTTTTCACGGAATACGCGGTAGCGGTCATACGATGCGCCTTTTCGTCCGTGATTTTGTACGGATCATCAATAAAACACTTTTTGTGTCTGGACGTTATGTTGGCCGGACATTAGCAGCGTCTGATGTCTCCCAATCACACACACACGCCGCTATGCGGCCGCAGCGCACTCTGTACGTCAGTAGTAGCGGTTTGACGTTCTCGAAAAAATGCGTTCGTTTGCCACTTGCGTTGCGCGGACGAACGTTCGTGCGGCCGTACTTCGTGTGTTCCCCGGCATTGGACGTCATTTGCTGCTAGCACGGCCGTGATTTTGTGCGGCTAAACGCACGTTAAAGCTGCGTTCGTCTGACCCTAGCCTTAGAGTTGCTGTGAACAGCCAGATATTTATATTTGCTTTGAGCTACCGTTATATGACATTTTGCCGGACAAAAGATCCAGGACCAAAAGTTTCTTGTTTGACTTAAAATATTTTAATGTGGAAGTTTTTGTAACTCTGTTTGCCTCTCTATTAAAAGAACATGTTTTATTTATTGCCTGTTTATCCAGGGAGAATTATGATTGTCAGTATGGAATTAAGAAGGACATTTTTATTCAGATACAAATGGAAAATGCTCTAAATTTTTTTAAATATTTTTTTTCCTTCTTGTGGGTCAACATCCCCAAATGAAATGTGTAAAAGGTTGAATTTGAAGGACATTAGTCTTTTTCATCCTATATTGCTCTGTTACTATGCATCAGTCTGCAAGGATGTTCAGGGAATAGGCCATAGCAGAAAAACCAAATTGCTTAGTTTCAATGTCCATGTAACAGACAAATAAGTAAGGCCAAAAAGCCATTAATTCGAAATGCATGGGGTTATATGTTGCCAGAATGAAGCTACAAGGACCAGGAAAGCAATCTGACTTAAATTCCATTCTGTCGGGTTTCAGAATAAAGAGGCGTCAGCAGTTACTGCATACCAAAGGATGAGGACCTGAATATTTAACATTAGGTTAGTGCCCTTTAACATGTGTCTATTCACATCTAATTCAAATTGAAGTGGGTGAGAATTGATATGTATTTTGCAGCTCAGAATAAATATAGTTCCCTTGCTGTAAGCCTCAATAATTAGAGAATTTTATAGCAGGATGGTTGCTTCCAGGATTAGTAACTGAGCGTGAACCAGTCATGCGTTGCTATACTTTAGATTATATGAAATATTTTTATTTTATTATTCTTTTTATTCAAAGCGTCAAAGAATAAGTACATAAAATAATACAACATGAAGAATGCTACCGCAACACGTTTATATAAGGCACAAAGAAATGTCAGAAAATAGCTGGTATAATCACATATGTTAGGTTGCGCAGAAATGATTAACCCAATGACTATATCAGGCAAACACGCCCACAGGGCAGACTAAGGAAATAATGGAAGAGTATTCAGTAACCAAAAGATCAGCATCCTGAGAAAAAGTGGCCCATCAAAGGGGGCACCGACACCTGTCACATGCAGAGAAGAAAGAAGGGAAAGAGTATAACATGGGGAGGGTGGCAGAAGGGAAGAGAGGTAAGGGATGATAGAGTAACAGAAGAAAAATAAGAAGAAAGTGTTATGGAAGCCGTCAACCGTATAGGCCAACCGCTGCCCCCCCCCCCGGAACCATCTCAGCGGCCCAATTGCTCACCCATCAAGTAGAGCATGGCACTCTGCAGAACCGGTGTCTTTTCCCATTGCAGAGGCTATTAGGCTTTCATGCAACCTAAACTCCGACTCTCGCACTCCTGTCTCTGGACATCGGCAGAACCTAGTTCGCCCAGGGTCAAGCTATGAGCGATCTTGCTAATACGAAATATTTTTTACATTTACATTCTTTCTACACATTGAGTTAGAAAATAAAAAGAAGATATGCATTAAAATGCAAAATAAAGCAATAAAGAATTTAGAAGAGGGAATGTGCAGGAAAATCCTCTTATGAGTATATATTATCCTCTAAGGAGGAAACAATATATGCTGTTCTACTAGTAACAATGCTGGCACACCTGCTTGAGGAAATGTTAGGAGGACGCAGGTTGCTTGAAAGAAAATACATGTACAGGACATAGTGGTGGCACACGAGTCATGGGAGCTTACATAAGTCCAATGTCCTTGATGCTCATGTATCACAGTTTCAAAATGTAGGATTTATACTATAAGCTTGTTGGAAGGTCAGCCTGGATTAGATCAAAAGGACAAATTATTAATAGTTTGGGAACTTAAATCACCCAATCATATGTTAACTAACCATGTCAAAACAACATAATCTAGTTTTATAACACATTAGGTTGATTGCATTATATTTTAAGAGATGGTTTTAAACTCAGCTACTTGCTAAACATAAGCCTGTTGCATTGGAAGTGTAGACAAGCTCACAGTTTCACTATCTGGAAAATGTATTTCTTGCACATTAACCCCTTCACTACCAAGATCGAGATTACTCCTTATTCACAGGTACCTGCTTGTATGGAATATTCTCAGTTTGGTCTAATTCTGGAGCAATGCAGTGGGATTTAGTTTATTTCTGATTACATACATTTACAAATGGGTTACAGAATGTGCCCCATGAGTAATATAGTATGTGCTAAAACAGTTTGAACAGTTGAGACTAAACTACGGATCCTCTTCTGGTTCTGAACAGAATCAAATCTGCAGTAGCACTTTTTGGCCAGCAGATGGTGCACTTCTATCAAATCAGGCTACAGCAGTAATAATAAAAAGAAATCCATTCTGAATATTCACTTTTTTTTTTACTGTATAATGAATTAAAAGTCAAAAGCGGTTTCAAAAAATAAATAAATAATGGTTCCTGACAGTAGGTTTCTGGAAAATCACTTGGTAGCAAGATTGACATATTCAATCATATAGTATTAATTAGTACTAATTGCTGTCGATATATAGAATCAAACAATTAACAAGTGTTTATTCTCTATGACAAATTAAATAAATGCAGCATACCCATGATGAATATTAAATTCATAATGTGGACATCTTCAGGAACTATGAAACTTGAAACATGCGATTCAAAGTTAACAATGAAATATAGGATAAAATAGCAATATTGCACCGAAATTGTTGTTCTGAGATATGTAAATAATTAAAAAAATGTAAACTTATTCATTTTTAATTTTTCAGGTATTTGACTATCCTTCACAGAAATATTGTTGGAATGAATGATTCTGAACCCTAAGGCTGGGGTCAGACGAGCACACTTCACAGTGCAAGAAACGTCCGTGAGAGTGGACATTCCTTCCACTCAACGCCCGTCTTTCCACATCACTGAGCACAGCGGGGGAGGTTGACGGGGAGGTTTTTTACATGGATGCTTGTAGGGTGCGCATTTCATACACGCGCTACAAGCGTGTGACCGGCCCCATCGCAGCGGCACAACGTTGCGACGGACACCAGTAGGCATGTCAGTACGAGCGCACCTAGTGCGCTCGTCTGACACCGCCCTAAATGGTCTAAAAATACATTATATTACTCAATGTCTGTAGTAGCATATAGGCAAGAATGGCCTTTCTGTTCAATACAGTAAATGTGATAAAGATTGACAATAGAAATGGTCAGATCTCCAGACTATGGGGATTATTTGTGGTGATCATAATGTAGTTATTAGCAATGTGGCTTAAAAAAAACCACCAATAGAAGAAATAAATAAAATTATGCTAAAGATTGTTTTTCAATGTATTCCAATGCAAAATCGTGTTAGCTCGATATTGGGAGTGCAGGTGTTAAAGCTACCCTACTTAAAATTATTTAGCTCACAATCAAATTGACACCAGTGAGCGAGTTAAGCATATGGAGCACTGCTGATGGTCTGAGATTGGAACAAAAATAGAAAGATGTGGGATACCCCAGGACCTGGAATCTAAGAAAGGGATTTCCAAACATTTTCAATGCATGCCACTGTATTCCATCTATGTGCTATGTTCTACTCTTGCCTGTCTTTATACATTTCAATAGATCTACAGATAAATATATCTACAAGCCTGTATGAGCTATAATTTAGCATTTTCTCTTTGGAGATATTAACATCCCATGATTAATAACATAATGTAGGCACTAAACTAAAACTGTTTTCCCAGTCCTCCAGTTTTGCTCGGGTGAATAATAAAAGCCTCTCACTAAATCCATTTTGATTAGCTTTGTAATTGTCAGACAGAGATAGTTGTTTTCCAAACAAATACTGCAAATATTCAAATATACTTTAATCTCCTGAAGTGAATTAATATGTAAATGATATCAAACCGCAAAGAATCGTCTAGCTGCGATATTAACTGAGAATGGTTAAACAGTACAGCTGAGCTGTCAGATGGATTTGCTATTAACTGGTGGCCAACAGAGGTCATATACTAGATTAACTGTCTTTAGTGATATATTACTTTCTCTCAGCCTTTGACAGCTTTTGTTCTTCTCTGCTCCAGAAACTGACAACATTCATTTCCACAGCCTTGGTAAATTATATAGAAGCCATATACTGTACTTTTACCCTTTGACAGCTCCTTCGCGCTATTTGGTGACTCATGTGGTGTTGAGTTATTAAAACAAAAAGTTCACTAACCTCAAATGAACTAATAAACTTTTGAAATAGATCAAAATTAAGTTCTCTTTTTTTTCCAGAGTAGAATGTCCAGAGCACTGTACTATTTGAAGACAAAGGACCATCAATCAAGTCCTGGATCAAAGATGAACTGAAGTGAAAACTGGCCTGCCTGTAAGACAGTAGATTTACCATCCCCTACAATAGTGGCCAGATATGGGAAAATGTATTTTATTGTCATACAAAGGCTTTATCTCTTAACGTATCACAATACAACCGATTTTCCTCTGCTACTCGGACATTCTACACTAGGGATGGCTGAACACCCCAGTGTTTGGTTCGTATTCGAACATTAGAACAGCCAAAATGTTCGATTACGAACTCGAACACAATGCAACCCAGTGGGGGTCGAACATGCAAAATGTGTTCACAGTTCTCCTAAATTTACTGGCAGCTGGCAGTAAATTTAGGAGACTTGTGGCTGCAGCCCCCCGGCCCCCATACCTCTGCTGTCCTGCAGCTGTCCCGGCCTCCTGTTCCTCCGGTCTGTCTGCTCCTCTGTCCGGCCGTGGCTCCTCTGCCCCACACCTTGTCTTCATGCTGAGCCCTGATTGGTCAAAGTCCGGCACCTGACCTGGACTTTGCCCAATCGGGGCTCAATATTGGATTCAAGCAATGTTTTGGCGAAGTGCCTTAGGCCGGGGTCTGTATAAACACACAAGAAGCCTCAAAACAGGATACAAATTGGAGAAATGTGTCCACATTATGATATAATTTACACAAATTATTCAGGTATCATATAATCTCAAAAGCAATGCATCAAGAATGGTAACTTGCACATATTATTGAGATATCCTAGAAACAGAAAATTGTCCCCAAAAAAACAATGCTACACAAATGTGCCTCAATATCCTATTCTAATTGGTTACTCAGTATACCCTCAATTTGTTATGCCTTGCAAATACTGCTAGGGTCACTCAAAAATTTAAATATCTACGCATGCGCAAAGATGCTCAGAGAAAGAGGGTGTCTGCATGCATGCGCACAGGACCCGGAAGTGGAGGACCGAGCGTACGGAGTGCTGATCCGGAAAGAGAGGCTGGCCACTACATTGAGATGGGGTAAATCACAAACGGAAGTGGATTTGGGCGCAAAAATAACGGACCGGTGTGGGACATTACCTCATCAAGAGGAACATATATATTTATGTGTTGTGTGACAAGGGTCCTCCTTCAAACACGTCTTCTAGGGCAGTAATTGTAGCGAGCCAGCAGGTCTTTTGTAAAAACCAGTGAAGTTTATTTTTTTTTACCTTCAGAAAGGTGCACAGCAAACAGTGGCAACTCGTGCTCCACAGCAACACAGCAATTCTGTAATTTAACAAGTTCAGCAGATACAGTGATACGGCAGTTCACTCTGGTGGGTCCTCACCCACCCCCCTTCTTTTTTACACTCTCCAGGATCAGCTTCCTCTTGTTTCTTTTGAAACCCTTCCTGGTGGATCACACCTTAAGTCCTAGCTGACCCTGCTAATACCTGGTCTGGAAGTGATCCAGGTTGTTGGGATAGCGGCCCGCCCTTCACTCCACTACCCCAACCCCAGGGACCCATAACACACTTTCCTGGGAGCCCCGTTGCTCCACACACTCACAAAACGAACAGTCTCCCTGGGGTTCTTTTAAACGCAGTGTACCAGGCCTGGTCTCAGGTATCTCCCATTCAATACCAAGCCCTGCTTCCTATCACACACCCTCCCCCTCAGCTCAGAGCCATCGGGAGGAGCGACCACAGACAGCAACGCATGTACTCGAGACAGCCCATCAACATTACATGTAGCAGGCCAGCCCGGTGCTCCACAGTAAAGTTGAAAGGCTGCAGGCTGAGGAACCACCTGGTGACTCTCGCATTCGTCTCCTTGTTCTGACTCATCCACGCGAGGGGAGCATGGTCAGTGACCAGCCTGAACCTCCTCCCCAACAGGTAGTACCTCAGGGTCTCCAAAGCCCACTTAATGGCAAGGCACTCCTTCTCCACGACAGAATAGTTCTTCTCCCTCGGCAACAGATTTCTGCTGAGGAAAAGAACAGGGTGCTCTTCACCCTGATAGTCCTGGGAGAAGACCGCCCCCAAGCCAGCCTCGGAGGCATCAGTCTGCACCACGAAATCCTTAGTAAAATCAGGGGACACCAAAACGGGATAGGCACATAGGTGTCACGGTTCCCGGATCCCACCACGCAGTACTTAACCCCCAACACTCCACAAAACCCAGAAGCTACCAACAGTGTAGCTGTGAATGATCCCTATCTGTCTGGTCCTTAGAATTGGCCAGGTAAACTAGCTAGACAGAAAAGGGTTAACAATACGGAGAGGAGTCAGCGAGCCAGAATCAGGAATACAGAGTTCAGAATGGTCAAATGGAATAGCCGGGTCGGTATCAGAGCAGTAGCGTAGTACAAGTAAATAGTCTAGGGCAACAGAAGGCAGAATGGTCAGAACACAAGCAGAGGTCAATAACAGGTTAAATCAATATAGCAGTCAGGTACAAGGAGCTCAGGTATGGATAACCACGATCTGGCAACTTCTGAAACTATACTGAGGGTTTTTAAAGACCTTCACCAGACCACGCCCCCCACTCAAGCCACACCTCATGCAATCACCTCCCTGCCTGTCTCCATTTAAACCGGGCAGTGGTCAGCGAGCAGCATCAGACTTGCTGTCCTCAAGCACACAGGTAGGGCTGGAAGCCCCCAACGTTACAATAGGGCCTTCTTCAAACCAGCAAAAGCGTTTTCCGTCTCAGGAGACCATTTCACCATTATGGGGGCTCTCGCTTTCGTTAGATCTGTCAGGGGCGCAGCTATCGTAGCAAAATTCGGTATGAACCTCCTGTAGTAGCTGGTCAACCCAAGAAACGCCCTCACCTGTTTTTTCGTCAATGGCTGCGGCCAGTTTTGTATAGCCTCAACCTTAGTAGTTTGAGGCTTGACCAATCCCTTACCGATGGTATAGCCCAAGTACTTCGCTTCCTCCAGACCAATGGTTCTTTTTGCAGGGTTGGCCACTAGGCCAGCAGCCCGCACAGCATCAAGCACCCTCTGAACTTTTGGAAGGTGGGTTTCCCAATCCGTACTAAAAACTACCACATCATCTAAGTATGCAGCAGCGTAGCGGGCATGGGGTCTCAAAAGCCTATCCATCAGCCTCTGAAACGTGGCTGGGGCCCCGTGCAAACCGAATGGCAACACCATATATTGAAACAAGCCCTGGGGGGTTGAAAAGGCGTTTTTTTCCTTTGCTTGCTCAGTGAGTGGCACTTGCCAATATCCCTTCGTCAAGTCAATGGTTGTGAGAAAACGCGCTTTCCCCAGCCTCTCAATCAGCTCATCAACCCTAGGCATCGGATAGCTGTCAAATTTAGAAATACTGTTTAACTTACGGAAATCATTACAAAACCTTATTGACCCATCCGGTTTGGGGACAAGCACAATGGGACTGTTCCACTCACTATGAGACTCCTCTATCACCCCTAGTTTTAGCATTTTCTTCACCTCTATCTCTATAGCTTGTCTACGGGCCTCCGGAACCCTATAAGGTTTCAGACAGGCTTTCTTCCCTGGCTCGGTTATAATATCGTGTGTCATTATTTTGGTCCTCCCTGGTATCGCCGAGAACACCTCCCGGTTCCTTCTGAGAAACTCGTTAACCTCAGCCTTCTGATGTACAGAGAGGGTGTCAGAAAGGCTTACCTCAGGCTCAGTGAGAGGGAGGTCTGAAGGCCTCATGACTACTAAGACCTCTCTATCCTTCCACGGTTTTAACAGGTTTAAATGGTAAATCTGCTCAGGTTTTCTCCTTCCAGGTTGGCTCACTTTATAATTAACATCACCCACTTTGTCGATTATTACATAGGGGCCCTGCCAGGTAGCCAAAAATTTATTTTCTACAGTGGGGACCAGGACCAATACCCTATCCCCAGGTTGAAACACTCTGAGCCGGGCATTCTTATTGTAACTGTACCTTTGGGCTTCTTGGGCCTTTCTCATATGTTCTCTAACCAGGGGTATGACCGCTTCCATGCGCTCCTGCATCTGAGATATATGTTCCACGACACTGCGGTAGGGTGTCGTCTCCTGTTCCCAGGTCTCTTTAACAACATCCAGCAGACCTCTGGGATGTCGGCCATATAATAACTCGAACGGGGAGAAGCCCGTAGAGGCCTGGGGAACCTCCCGGATAGAGAACATTAAATAGGGTAGTAAAAGGTCCCAATTCCTGCCATCTTTATCAATGACCTTTCTCAGCATACTCTTAAGGGTCTTGTTAAACCGCTCCACTAACCCATCAGTTTGCGGGTGATATACCGAGGTCCTTAGTTGTTTAATGCCCATTAACTTACATAATTCCCTCATAACTCTGGACATAAATGGGGTCCCCTGGTCCGTTAGTATCTCTCTTGGTATCCCTACCCTGCTAAACATTAGCATGAGCTCTTTGGCTATTGATTTGGCAGAGCTATTACGCAGGGGCATCGCTTCCGGGTATCGTGTCGCGTAATCAAGAACGACCAGTATATACTGGTGTCCCCTAGCAGATTTAACCAGTGGACCTACCAAGTCCATAGCAATTCGCTCAAACGGGATGTCAAGGATAGGCAAGGGTACCAATGGACTCCGGAAACCTGGAGTCGGAGCAGTAAGTTGGCATTTAGGGCAGGAGGTACAAAAATTCTTTATGGCAGCAAGTACTCCTGGCCAATAGAATCTCCTGAGGACCCTCTCCTTTGTTTTATCCACTCCCAAGTGTCCCCCCAGTACATGGTTATGTGCAAGGCTTAAGACAGTGTTCCTAAAATTCTGTGGTACCAATAATTGCTTAATAACGCCAGTACCTCTCTTTTCTACACGATAGAGCAGTTTGCTAGCCACTTCAAAATGGGGATAAGGCAATACCTTCCCGGCCTGGGTCACAATCCCATCCATAACTTGAACATTATTCCTGGCTTCCAACAGGGTTGGGTCCTCCCATTGGGCTCTTTTAAAGTTACCAGGGCCACCCGCCAGTTCTAATAACTCTTCCGCCTGACCAACATTGGTTCCTGGCTCATTACTCTGAGATGTTTGATTGCCTACTAACACCGGGATAGGACCACATGTCATGTGATTTCCAGTGACTCCATCTTCCAAATCAGCATCAGAGAAAGGAAAAACATAAGCCTCCTCTACTGGCCTCAGTTCAGGGGTTTTCCATAGTTCCATAAAATATGGAAAATCTCTCCCTATGACAACTTCATGGGCCAGGTTAGGTACCACCCCCACACGATACTTCACATTCCCACACTGGGTTTCAATATCCACTTCACCTGTGGGGTACTCCCGTTTATCACCATGCACACAGACAATCCCCAATTTCTCCATATGATTGAACACCACCCCAGGTACTATGGATTTAGTCACCAGGGTGACCATACTACCGGAGTCTAGCAAGGCTCTACGCAGTCTGCCATTAACCTTCACAGTACAAAAGTGGGGATCATAGTCATTACCAGCGTGGTTATAGCCAGACAACAAGGAATGTGCATCATTACAATCCATAGGTTCATCGTTCACGCAGTCTCTGGCTATATGGCCCACTCTATTTCATTTAAAGCACCTACTCATCTGGTTATACTGAGGTGCTTTCTGCACCCTGGGAGAAATGTCTCTGGTGTTTTCTACGTATCCAGGTTCCTCCACCCCCCGCACCCTCGGTACAGTCTTACCAGTGCGTGTGGCATTCTGGGTTTTAGGGTTGCGGGCTTGGGTCGCTGAAGGCGGATGCAGAACTTCTCCAGAAGCTATAAACCTTTCTACCAACGCAATCAACTGGTCGGCGGTTTGGGGGTCGCCTTGGTTTACCCAGCGTCGCAGAGGGGTTGGCAATCCACGCTGAAAGCGATCCATGACCAGGTTTTCTACTATCTTCGTAGCAGAGTTGACCTCCGGTTGTAGCCACTTCCTGGCAAGATGTATTAGGTCAAACATCTGGGACCGTGCAGCTTGGTTAGGAGAGTACGCCCAGGAATGAAATCTTTGTGCCCGTACTGCTGTGGTCACCCCCAGGCGCGCCATGATCTCAGCTTTAAGCTCCACATAGTCACTGGCCTGTGCTGGTTCCAAGTCATAGTAGGCCTTTTGAGGTTCTCCACTCAGAAAAGGGGCCAGTATACTCGCCCACTCAGCCGCCGGCCACCCTTCTCTCGTTGCAGTATGCTCAAAGGCCAACAGGTACGCCTCCACATCATCCGCTGTAGACATTTTTTGTAGATAATGGCTGGCCCGGATTATTTTAGGGCCTTGGTGGCCGCCTGCAGGATCAGACTCCAGCTTGTCTGACACGGCGCAAATCTCTTTGCGCAGAACATGCGTGGCAGATAACTGTTCCTCACGGACCTTGCCAATGGCCTCCATTTTAGCCGTCAAAATTTGTTGTACCAGAGTCTCTGTAGTCTCCTTCTGAGCTTTAGCCATAGCCATAGCATTCTGGGCTAATATCAGCTGCTGCAGGGTTTCCCGGGTCTCGGTAGTCCTCCTATTCGCTTCCTGCTGAGCAGCAGTAGATTGGACCAGAGCTTTCACAACGTCCTCCATGCTGTTTGTGGTTTATACTGCCCTCAGACTAGTGTGGTTATTCCTCACACAGGGCACCATGTGTGACAAGGGTCCTCCTTCAACCACGTCTTCTAGGGCAGTAATTGTAGCGAGTCAGCAGGTCTTTTGTAAAAACCAGTGAAGTTTATTTTTTTTACCTTCAGAAAGGTGCACAGCAAACAGTGGCAACTCGTGCTCCACAGCAACACAGCAATTCTGTAATTTAGCAAGTTCAGCAGATACAGTGATACGGCAGTTCACTCTGGTGGGTCCTCACCCACCCCCCTTCTTTTTTACACTCTCCAGGATCAGCTTCCTCTTGTTTCTTTTGAAACCCTTCCTGGTGGACCACACCTACAGTCCTAGCTGACCCTGCTAATACCTGGTCTGGAAGTGATCCAGGTTGTTGGGATAGGGGCCCGCCCTTCACTCCACTACCCCAACCCCAGGGACCCATAACACACTTTCCTGGGAGCCCCGTTGCGCCACACACTCACAAAACGAACAGTCTCCCTGGGGTTCTTTTAAACGCAGTGTACCAGGCCTGGTCTCAGGTATCTCCCATTCAATACCAAGCCCTGCTTCCTATCACAGTTGTAGATATAGAACGTAATCCTCTTTTTTCTTTCTTGCCTCTGAGGAAGCGCTTGATGCGCGAAACGCGTCTGGCCTTGTGGTTGCATTATTATTTTAATGTTATTATTGATTTTATGAATTAAATCTATTTTTACCTGAGATTTTGGTGATCCTATGAATTTTTTTTCTGAAAGAGGCTTTTTAAGATTGTGTCTTAACAATCTAAACGTGCTGGATCCCTAGAGCTCGGTGTAGCTCCCCAGAGGGTGAGTAATACTCCTTGAGGATATATATCTTGAACAAAGGTCACAATATTTTTCCATGAGAGCTCTCCCTTTTCCTCCTGAGATCTAAAGAAAAGTGATACGGGGGAAAGAAAGGAACCTGGCTGACGGACTGGCCTTAACAGTTCGTGACGTGTTCATAATAGAGCTAGGAAGCTCTCAAAAAGTGTGAGTTCAATACACCACCGAACTCCGGTTATATCTTGTGTAAATTGATAATGATTGATCTGCACTATTGTATCTTTTCTTTCTTTGTGTATTAGAGGGTCAGATTGTGTGCTTATCCGCTAATCCCATTGGAGGTTTTACCCCCCAAGATTTGCAGAAACGTAAAACGATTGTTATTTCTTGTACACTCTGGTGTTATTACTTGGGATGCATGATTGCATATTAGGAAGGAGCGCTGTTCTTTCACTTGGCCGGTACTTTTTCAAAAATTTAAATATGTCCATTAAACAAAATTTCCCAGATAATAGTCTCTGAGCTTCTTGTGCAATCCTAACTTTTAGAAGTTAATTAAAACAAAATATGTATCAAAAGCCACTATAGTATTTTAGATCAGTAACAAAAGAATATCAAATCCTCAATTCAACCAGAAATCAAGTGACGCGCTACAGTGTTTCATATTTCAAACGTCTAGAATATATATTTAAATTGATTTAAATATATAATTATTTTATTAATACATTTTTATATTTTATGTAACGATATTAAATTTATAAAATATATTATTTTAATTTAAAAAAATATATATATACTGTATTTTATATATACTTTAATAAATATGAAGTTAAATATAATAGTTTTTGAGTTTTTTATAAACTTTATTTTTGAAAAGACAAAATATATATACAAACATGTAGCAATAGCCCACAAGGGCAAAGAGTGAATAATTGGCGCTGATATTACAATATAAGTATTTATAATTTTGTGCTGCTTCAAACACCCACGTGCACCCCACACACGAAATAAAAATCAAAATACAGTCGGACGTCAGTCCCGTGTGAGCGCACGCTTTTGCTACCAATAGTGTTCTACACCTATCAGTGATCTATACAAAACACTTATCTGGTAGTGCTTTTCCCAGAAAATGTAGCTGTCATGGATTCAAATCCTGCAGTATAGGGACATAAATGCTAGGCTTGTGCACCGATTTTTTTTTCGGTTCGATTCGGTTCGATTTGTTCGGATGTTTAAAATTTTCGATTCGGCTCGTTTCGACCGATTTCTGTTTCGATTCGGTTCGGTTCGGCTCGTTTTTCGTATACATTTTTTTTCAGAATATCGACCATTTTTCGTGTTTTCGGGTCACTTTGCTCGTTTTTTGTATCGACTTTTCATGATTTCGGAAATTTTCGTTTTTTTCGGAACGTCTGTTCTCGTTTCAAAGTGTCTAACTCTATTCGTTTTGACGTAAACTACTATGGTTTACTTTTTTATACTTTATATATTTTTTTATAATAAATTTTTGGTTTGTTTTTCGGATCCGATAATTCATTCTGTCGATACGATAATTCTGGCGATTCTATCGTGTTTTTTTTTTATTAAATAAAGATCCTTTTTTTCTTATGAATACACATTTCACAACTTTATTTAATCACATTAAAAAAATGGTATGAAAGCCAAGGAACAAAAAAAATGAACAAAACGATTTAAAAAACGCTAAACTTATTTATTTTTTTATTTATTTATAAAGGATTTTACCAGGAAGGATGCATTGAGATTTCTCTTGTTTTCAAGTATGTCCTGGGTTCAAGAACATTGAAGTGTTACAGTTACAGAAATACAAAGTAATACAATGCAAGATATTAAAAAAAACAACACAAATATACAGATTAACAGAAAAATATGTAGGAAATATAGTCACTAGCTTACATGTTTACAAGTGCATTCTGTATTGAGGTATGTTAGTAAGGAGCTTTTGAGTGACTTAAGACTGGGGGAAGATTTGATGGTGTCTGGGAGGTTATTCCATAATTGTGGTGCTCTGTAGGAAAATGAGGACCGAGCCACTGTCTTTTTGTATTGTGGTATAGCAAGTAAGGTGCTGGTCCTGGATCGGAGGTTATAGGATGAGGGAGCTGCTGGGGGAAGCAGGCTATTCAGGTAGGGTGGCAGCTTCCCAGAGATGCTGTTAAACACCAGGCTGGAAAGGTGAAGGGTGCGTCTGGATTCCAGCGATGGCCAGTTTAGCTCTTTTAACATGTCACAATGGTGGGTCATGTAGTTACATTGTAGCGCAAAGCGGCAGAATGAGTTATACAATGTAGTAAATTTCTGAAGGTGTGTTTGCGGGGCGGCTGCATATACTACATCTCCGTAATCAATAGCCGGCATAAACATTTGCTGTGCAATCTGCTTTCTTACCGCGGGACTCAGGCAGGATTTGTTTCTGTACAGGGCACCTAGTTTGGGGTAAAGTTTAGATGACAGTTTTTCGATGTGGGGGCCAAAGGATAGATTAGGGTCCAACCACATACCTAGATATTTGAGAGAAGTGACTGTGGTCAGCATGCCATTTGATTTTGTCCCAACACATAGATGGGGATTTTGCAATTTGAGTAGTTTAGGTGCTGTTCCAAAGAGCATCATTACAGTTTTGTCAGTATTTAAAAAAAGTTTGTTGTGTTTGATCCACTTTTCTACCTCTGTGAATTGTTCTTGCAGCACGGCCTCCAGCTGCGGGAGATTTGGTTTGCTGGTATGATCACAGTGTCGTCTGCGTACATATGTACAGTTGAGGCTTTGCAGACGTTGGGCAGATCATTTATGAATATTGTGAATAGCAGGGGGCCTAGTATTGAGCCTTGGGGTACACCGCAAGTGACTGGGAGCGGGAGGGAGGAGCTGCCAGAAATTGACACATATTGTGATCGGTCGGATACATATGATTGAAACCAGGTTAGCGTGCGATCACCAATGCCAGAGTTTTTAAGTTTTTCTAACAAGATGCCATGGTCTACCGTGTCAAAGGCCTTGGCAAAATCAAGGAAGATGGCTCCAGTTAGGTTTCCTTGTTCCATCCCAGCCTGGATATCATTGCAGACTTTTAAAAGGGCGGTTGTAGTTGAGTGATTTGGACGAAAGCCTGATTGATCCGGGGTTAAGTAGTTCCAATATTGATAATAATCACGTAATTGTGTGTAGACACATTTTTCCAAGACATTTGACCCGAATGGTCGGACTTTAAAAATAAAAACCAGAATAAAAGGTTTTAAAACGGAAAAATAGTTGATCAAAATGATCTGAAACGAAAAAAAAACACAAAATGATTTAAAACAGACAAAAAAAATAATTAACCCTTTCGCTGCTTAGGCATTTCACGGCTTCCCTTCACGCCTGTGTGCGGCACTGCGGTCTGCTGCTGAGCTAATTTTTAACAGTTTCGCTCCTCTTGTTTAAACGCGTTTTGAAGCCTTATTTTATAATATGACCCAGACATGTTATATATCGTTCTTTCCGGCAGACTCGGCAGATGATTCATAATATATCATTATCCTATGTATGCGTCATGTCCTATTGTGTATATTATAACAAAAAATGCAATAAAATTAGAATTTTCAATGTTTGTTTTACAAGGTGTAAAGTGTTTTTTTCCCATTTTAACATGCGAGTGTTTGCGGTTATATTTTATGAGTTGCATTTGTTAAAAAAAAATTGAAATGGGGACTTGTTATATTTTTTTGGGTGAAAATTACACTATTTTTAACAAACGCACCCCATACAAAAATCCTTAGTGCAGCATCATTGTTCACATTATAATTGAAATGGGAACAATATTGTTGCATTAACAAAACAAAACAAAAAAAATATAAAAAAATAAACAGGTTAATTTTTTATAATTTTTAACATTGTCATGTTTGGTATTGTTGGAAAGGCCATGCTCTGGTCGATCCAAAGATACCAAACATTAACCGATAGCTGCCGTGGATCGGGAGATAGGGGGTTCCAATGAACCCCCTATCTCCACCATTGGTCGCAGTTAGGGGTTAACTCCAGAACTGACGTCATTGTGACGAGGTCTTGGGACTGTCGGCAGCTGCCTTTCCCCCACGCTGTTGTCTTCCTGCAAAGACGTGACCATGTTGGCGGGCAGTGTCTTAGCGGGCAGCGGTGGGAGACAGAGAGCTCATAGCTGGGAGGAGGTGTTTTGCGTGAAGCTGCAAACAGGGACAAATAAACTAGACCTGAGCCGCACTGAGGATCTTTGGGTTGTGTCAGAGAAGACTTCACGCAGTGCTGCCATCAATATTTTTTGATAAATTCTTGGTTATACAATGAATGTGACTGTGGACAATAATCCATGTTGTTGTGACATCGCCTAAGCTTAACATAACCATGCCACGTTGGTAATCAAATCTCAAGGCAGTACAACAAGGTTGTGTTAGTGTGTGACATTTTTTGGCCAGGCAGGCAGTGTAGATAGAATGTGCACAGTCACATTCATGGCCACAAATATGTTGACAAATTTATGACAAAGGGTCCATAGAAATGTCAATAAATTTATGTACATATAATTTTAACAGTGTGGAAACCAAGCAATACATATTAACTTATTAAGTAAGGAAAAGCAACGCACACAAACAGGAAAATATAGAAAAAATATAAAATTTATTTACAACATGCCACATGGCATTGGCAAACTGCCCAACAGGGGCACAAACATAGGGGAGGAGGAGGCTGGTCTCACTGCCGCTCCAAGACGTCAACGGCATTGTTGATATGCTCCCTTAACTCCTGCAGCAACTCCTGGATGGCTTCGAGGTTGGTGCCAGCCAGGCGTAGCTCGCCGATCGCCATCCTCATCCTGACACTGGATCTGTCCGGTCTGGCTTCTCCTTCTATATATCCAATAAATGAAAGAAGGAAAATACAGTAAGTAAAGCAGGTTTCTATTTTTGACTGAAAGTCTTGAAAAAATATAACAGTAGTATATACCAGAGCTGGCGGCCTCCTGAGGCTCTGACTCCTCCTCCTCCACCACCACTATATCTAAGAAATTAAAGAAATAAAAAATACAGTAAACAACAAAACTGATTTATTTTTGAACAAAAGTCGATGCAAAATACAACAGTAAAAAAAAAACCTGGACTCGGAGCCTCCTGCTGCGGCTCCAGCTCCCTCTCTCCAACATCGCCCTCCTCCTGCTCCTCCTCTGTCTCCTCCTGCTCCTCTTGTGCTATATATAAAAAAATTAAATGAAAATACAGTAAACAAAAAATGTTTCTGTTTTTGACCATAAGTCGTTGCAAAATAAAACAGTATATACCAGTGCTGGTGGTCGCCTGTGGCTCCCCCTCCTCCTCCACTGGGGCACTGGTGCCCGCCGGGGCAGATGCTGCCTTTGCCTTCTTCCTGTCTTCTGCCAAATCCAAAAAATAACACGTAAATAATGCAGACTGGAAAAAATGGTATATCTATACAATATATTGCCGAAAGTATTGCGACACCCCTCCACTACCCACTAGCACTACCAGCTTGACCCACCACTACTCCCATCTCATAGTTCTAAAGTCACAAAATATTGATTTATTTCCTCTGCACATAGACATATATTACCGTTCAATTATATATTTTTTTCAGAAGTAAACATTACGTTTATTCAATAAAAACTATTATTTGTGTTGTGTGCGTACAAAACGCATTGTGCTGACTGCTTTTAGTTATTTTATAGATGCCTCAGCCTCAGTTTCACTTTCAGTTTCTGCAAATAAAACTGCGGATATTGCAGAAACAACAGAAATCCGCCATTTTGTTTTGAAATTTGCATCTAAAGCGTTCAATGACACTGCTGTAGCAAACTGAATTGCTACGCTGCATCAATTCAGCAGCTGCTGAGGATGTATTGAACGTGGCTCTGTTTGGATGCACTTTCAGAAGAACTACATGTCCCATCCTACCACTTAGCAGAGACGCAGAGATTTTTTTTGATGCGCAGGTGGGAGCCAATATTGGGCAAGCTGCGGGTCATCTCGTATGCATCACTCAATCACAACAACCTCCCCCCCAGCACACTACAGTACACAGTGCCAAAAGAAATCCAGCATTGTAACTTCATCTACATACATCAAATATCACAATTTTCACGAATACATAAAATCACAAAAAAGAAGAGCTATGGCAAAAATGCATGTATGACGAGTTGTGAAAACGCAAAGCTATACACAATCACATTGCATGAAAAAAGGACTAGATAAATCAACGTATTTCTGTGCACATTAGCACATGCAAGCACATTATTATTATTATACAGGATTTATATAGCGCCAACAGTTTGCGCAGCGCTTTACAATATAACATGAAAGTATAAACTCGAGTACACCTCACCGTGGATCAATGGAGTGGGGTCTCTTGCTCCACAGCCCCAATAACCGGAAAAAATAGAAAGAACTCTAACATCCACAAAATGATTTCAAATGGATTTAATCCAACATCAAGAAAGGCAACGTTTCGACCAACTTGACAAGGACCAGTTGGTCGAAACGTTGCCTTTCTTGATGTTGGATTAAATCCATTTGAAATCATTTTGTGGATGTTGGAGTTCTTTCTATTTTTTCCGGTTACAATATAACATGACACTTACGTTTGGCTATGACGCGACGGATGTGCCTCAGCTGCTCCTGCTCGCGTGCCTTCCGATCAGACCAGCGTTTTCGGAGCTGGTCCTTCATCCGGTCTTTATGCAATGAAGGGCAATTTATAGCCAAAGGAGGTCGATATCTCTTTGGAAGCCAAATCCAGTTTTTCGGTTTCTCAGGCCATATTAAAGCAGACTCAAAATCCACCCAACGATGAGTATATACGGGAGCATGTAGTGCGCCGCATAGTAATACGATATCAGGTTAGGAAGACCAAGCCCTCCAAGACTTCGAGGCCGGTATAGCATTGCTCTTGCTACATGCCTTCTGCCGTTTCGCCACACAAAAGAATCAATCTTAGATTGTAAAAAACCCAAATCCCTCTGATCTGTTGGGATTGGAAGAGCCTGGAACAAATACAGCAACCTTGGCAATAAATTCATTTTTATACTATGCACCCGGCCTAACCAGGAAATACACTGTTTATCCCATACCTCCAAATCTCGTCTAAATTGGACGAATTGCTTTTCATAGTTAACTGAATACAAATGTTTGTACGAACATGGTAACTGAATACCTAATTCATGGGTGAGTAATGTTATACCTGTACTGTTCAGAGAAAGACCCATTTTCCTTCGAAGTCAAATTAAATGGTAATAATATAGATTTGTCCGTATTAACCCTGAACCCTGAGACGGCCGCAAACTCCCCAAGTAACCGATTTACCTCAGGCATGGACTCTGCAGGTGAGGTTAGTGTCAAGAAAAGATCATCTGCATATGCAGAAACAATGTACGACTCCCCCCTTAATGAGATTCCGGATATCACCGGAGAAGATCGTAAATAGCTTAAGAAATGTTCCAGAGTTAACACAAACAGAAGCGGGGACAGTGGACAGCCCTGACGGGTTCCACCACTAATAGGAAAAGTTAAGGACTTAGATTCAGGTATAGAAACATCTGCTCGGGGGTGATGATACAAGGCCCCCAACTGCCACCCGAAATGACTGTGGAAAGCCCTTAAAGGACAATAGAGAAGACAGGAAGGGCTATTCAAGGCGGTCAAATGCCTTCTCGGCATCAAGAGAAATAATCAAAGATGGATCTCCTGAGCTCTCCATGTACCACAAGGTGTCCACAGCCCTTCGAGTATTTTCATAGGCTTGTCTACCTTTCACAAACCCCACCTGGTCAAGGTGAATACGACTGGGCAACATGGGAGTCAAACGGGTGGCCAACAGTTTAGCAAAGATCTTTATATCGGAGTTCAATAATGATATTGGTCTATACCCTGCCGAGCTGGACAAATCCTTCCCTTGTTTCGGCAGCACCGTCACCGATGCCAAAGTGAGTCATCAGGGAAGTGTGCCCCTTCCCTAACTGAGCTAAAGAGAGTTACCAGTTGGGGTCCCAAGATTGGAAAAAAAGTGTTGTAATAGCGGATCGGAAACCCGTCAGGGCCAGGTACCTTATTGGGGTTCAGAGCCGCTATCACAGTTTCAACCTCCTCCAAAGTTATTACTTTCTGTCAGGAACCTGGACGCCAGCGCCACAGGAAACCAAAAAGCAAGCCAGTTTCCTGTAAGGAGACTGGTAATTCCTCTACAACCAGGCTGATCCAGCCACCAGGTGCTGACTAATGCATCCTGATTTCCGCCTCTACAAAAAGGAACCACTCCCAAGACACTGTCATGCCCCAACCCTTGGAGCCTGCTGTGGCTAGTCTGGGAGACTGTTTGCACCTACTCAAGGGTTAACTTTTTGCTCTGGATACCTGAGTGATTGCTTAAAGCCTGGTCACGCCCTTTCCTCTACGATCTGGCATTGTTCAACTTGCATTGCTTCTGAGAGGATCCCCTTCCTGAGCTCCTGCACATCTCTGCAAGCCTGATCCTGTTATTGCTGCTGTTTATTTTCCTGGTCTGTTCCTTCTAGTATCCAGTTTCTGAAGTAAACCACTGTGTTGGTTCCAGGTACCATTCTGCTACCAGAGACTGCTTATTACTCTATTGCTGTGCACTCCATTCTGCAGTACCTGGAGAGACCACTGGAATACTGTGCTACACATTCACCATATCTGCTGTACCAGTGACCTGTGTGTTATTCAGCTGTACCTATTCATCGCTGTGTCCTGCATATTGCAGTATCTGGATTTTCATATTGCCACAGATCACTTGTGCTTATTGGTTTACAACCTGCTGTTTCAAGCCCTGTATGTTCATCTGCCACAGTTCCAATATATCCCTATTTACCTGCTTCATTGTATCCAGTGTCTTCATTAACCTGTTCAACCCCAGCGCCTGGGATTTATACTGCACTTTGGGTCCCACCTCGGCTCACGCCTGGTGCCACCCTGACAGACACAATGCTTCTGCATTGTCTTGGTGTAAACCAAGCTGACAGGGAGCTGTCTCTTGTGCCTCTATCTATCTAGACCCTAACTGTTTGGTCCTCACCAGTATTTCCTTCCTCTGTGCCTTGCATCCTACAGAAGTCGCAGAACCTGCTGCCCTGCATCCCGCAGAATCTGCTACCTTGCATACTACAGGAGTCTTAGAACCTGCTGCCCTGCATCCCGCAGAATCCGCTACCTTGCATCCTACAGAAGCCTCAGAACCTGCTGCCCTGCATCCTGCAGAATCCGCTACCTTGCATCCTACAGGAGTCTCAGAACCTGCTGCCCTGCATCCCGCAGAATCCGCTACCTTGCATCCTACAGAAGCCTCAGAACTTGCTGCCCTGCATCCCGCAGAATCCGCTACCATGCATCCTACAGGAGTCTCAGAACCTGCTGCCCTGCATCCTGCAGAATCCGCTACCTTGCATCCTACAGAAGCCTCAGAACCTGCTGCCCTGCATCCCGCAGAATCCGCTACCTTGCATCCTACAGGAGTCTCAGAACCTGCTGCCCTGCATCCCGCAGAATCCGCTACCTTGTATCCTACAGAAGTCTCAGAACCTGCTGCCCTGCATCCCGCAGAACCCGCTGCCCTGTGTACTACAGAATCCTTAGAACCTGCTACCCTGCATTTCCTGAACCCTCTGCATTTCTAGGACCCTTTACAGACCCAGGAACCTCTGCCTGCAAAAAATCACTCTGCCTTTTATATATTTCTCTTTTGTCGTAGTTTAGTATAGTTTAGTATTGTCTTATATACGCCTTCAGTTAAAGTTGTTACTGTTATTGTTTATTCAGAGTGTTCCCTTCCCTTCTATATTCATCTATTGATTTTATGTTCTATAAATTCCTAAATAAACCCTCTTTTGTTTTATACATCAACAAACTCTCAGCAAAGATCATTGCACATTGGGCTCAAGTCTACCACCCCGGAACCAGCTCCTTACACTTTCTCTAATTCAGCTACCTGAATGTTTGTTATTAATGGGAGATGAGCCCCTGAGAGGAAAGTGTCCACGGCAGCCAAAAAAGAGGCTGATGGGTCATGATGTTCTGGTGAATGATTATATAAGGCAGGAGTAATAATCCGTAAAGGCCTTCTTAACCTCCTGTGGAGATGTAATACTCTCTCCCATATCATTTTTAAGGGTAGATATCTTTGATCTAATTGGGCGAGGTCTCAGCTGTCTAGCCAGAAGCGTGTCCATTTTGTTAGCAGATTCGTAAAACCTGCCTTATGACCATTTCATAGATTTTGCAACGTCCTCCAATAATAACTTCTTTAATTCATTTCGAGTTTGGTGAAGTTGTTCAAAACCTTCAGGGGAGGGGGAGGATTGATGGACAGATTCTAGAGTATGTAATAACTGCTGTAGCTCAACTAATAATTTAATTTTACATTTTTCCTCCAAGATACTTTTTGGATAATGACCCCTCTAACAACAGCTTTATGTGCGGCCCATATGGTAGCAATAGAAAGATCTTGTGATATGTTATCATGGAAATATCCCTTAAACTCCTCCAACAATTATTGTACCAAATATATTATTTTAATTAAAAATATACTGTATTTTATATATACTTTTAATAAATATGAAGTTAAATATAATAGTTTTTGAGTTTTATTGCTGTGGAGCTCTATGATACGGTCATACACACCGCACATTGCTGTGACTTCTATTGCTGTGGAGCTCTGTAATGTGCAGTGTGTACAAGTGTATCAGTAATGTACAGTATCTTATAAACCTGAAAAGTGATCGGCAGCTTCCCACGTTGCCACAGGGAGCTTCTGTGTCATGGCGCAGCCTTAGCTTCAATGAGTGGGTGATGGCTGCCACAGTGGCCATTGCTAAGTCTGGAGGGGACACAATAGATTATCCAATTCGCTGCTGAGCCCAAGTGGATTTTTTTTACTTCTTAAAATAAATACTTAAATAATTTATTTCATTACTCAATTTTTAATCACAACAATGTACATGTGGGTGTTGCGTTGCATAGGTGTGGCCTTCTGTGGGCATGGCATATGAGGGCCCCATGATCTCCTATTGCCCGGGGGCCCTATTAGTTATCAGTTTGCCTATGATTGAAATCACATGGAATTATGCTCTGAAATAAAATATACATTTGCTTGGAAAGGTTAAATCAACAAACTGTCAACTCCAGTTAAGTTGTAGTATTATGACGAGTTTTAAGAGGTTTTCATTTGGTTAGAAATCTCTTCTGCTTCATGCTCATTATTTTCCATGACTGAATGTATCGTGGAGCGCTTGTACTTCCGACTATCAAGAAGCCTCTTCATGAAGCATAAGTACCTTTAAACCCTTATTATTTAACTTTGATTTTAGTCCATTGGCAAAGACTTTAGTTACAATAGAAAAAAAAAATAAGCAACTTGGGTGTTTATCATATCTGCTTTAACAGAAGGTATTACCAACACCTTTCAAAACTAAAGCATGCTGTGGCAGTTACGTCTCTCTTCATTCAAAAAGATTATTACATGCATGTAAAGGGTGGTGGGATGAAAGGATATCAGAATGTAAGTGCGCCTTGTCAGAAAATATGCACAATTAAGCCTTAGCGCTGTGCTTTTGCTCAGCATGACATTTTAAAAGATGAAAAGGAACAGCAAGTCGATATGTGTTAGGACTACTTAATTGACTTTCAGAAATATGACTTTTTATTTGTTTAGAGCAGTGGTAGTGGTTTTAATCCTGGACCTGGTGGTTGTTCTCCAGCATCCTTAAAGCAGTATGAATGGAACTCATTTCATTAGGGAAATGTTTGTTTGAATATAAACTGCATGCAGATTGTCTACAATTCTGTCATTTAGATACCCGTTTATGAAGCTGCATAGATACGTATTTTATTTTTTAAGACATCTATGTGTAATGATAGCTAATAGGTTATTCACAAACCTCCGGGGTTGCACCGAATTGAACCCAACGGTGAATTTCTCTGTTTGGTGCAATTTCAGCGCAGTTCATCTATCCAGTAAGCTATCCATTCGCCAAATACATATCACTTGTGTGAAAAAAGCCCAAAATTCTCTTTTTTTTGTTTAGAGAAAGTATTTTACCAGGAAGGATACATTGAGATTTCTTTCGTTTTAAAGTATGTCCTGGGTGGCGAATATGTACCATTAGGTGTCTTGCCCAAGGACACTTACTGGAGAGGTGCTCTTGCCAGGAACATAAAGAACGTGAAAAATTATAAACTAAGTATGATAAGGTCCTGTGCTTTCAAATAAATAATAATAAAGGCTGCTAATGACTAAATATCCTAAAGCAGGGACTAGCACATGACCTCCAGGTCTCCAGCAATTATATGTTACATTAGGTTAGGATCCACCTTGAAAGCGGTGCCGTGATGCGGCAGGTGGGCTTATTAACACAGGTCGTTCAAGTAAACTAAAACCTCTGTGTTTTGTTTATCATGGAGCCATAGGAATAGGCGTAAATGACAACCTTTTTTTCTTGTTATGTTTTATACATGAAGAGCCCTATTACATTCTTCGCGCAAAAAAGTGTGTGTGCGCAAAAACGTGCACGTGCGCAAAAACGCATTAAAGCGAAGGGCAAAACCCTTTGTGCAGAGCGTCGTATTATAACGTTCACGCAAACGATGCACGTTAACGTTTAACGCGGATGGACCTGCGCGAGCGTGATGAACTGTGCGCATCCTATACTTAACACTGTGAGCGCAAATGCGTTCGTGCGCTGGTACGTGGATGATATTACAATCGATGCGTATCTTTTTACAAATGACGTTTGCGCACATAATTTTAATGTCTTTGAAAAGCTGATGGTTACTGCAAATCTGAACGTTCTGGCCAAAACGAAAAACACCAGCACCAAAAAAAATACAGCACAGTATATTTACACATTCTACACATACCCAAACAAATTTTTTTTGAATTTGTGCGTGTTTTTATTATTGCTGCAGCATGTATACACATAGTTATATAGGCTGCAAAAAAAGACATGCGTCCATCGGGTTCAGCCTCTCCCACATAACCTACTGCTGTTGATCCAAAAGAAGGCAAAAAACCCAGTCTGAAATATGCAACATACCGGGAAAAAATTCCTTCTTGACCCCAGAATGGCAGTCAGATTTCTCCTTGGATCAAGAAGCTTTTACCCACATATTAAATATTAGAACCCTTAATATTCTGTGTCTGCAGGAAGTCATTGTCACGGTTCCCAGATCCCACCACGCAGTACTTAACACCCCACACTCCACAGAACCCAGATGCTACCAACAGAGTAGCCGTGAAAGATCTCTAACTGTCTGGTCCTTAGAATTGGCCAGGTAAACTAGCTAGACAGAAAGGGTTAACAACACAGGGAGTAGTCAGCCGAGCCAGAATCAGGAATACAGAGTTCAGAATGGTTAAATGGAATAGCCGGGTCAATATCAGAGCAGTGGCGTAGTACAAGAAAATGGTCTAGGGCAACAGAAGGCAGAATAGTCAGAAACAAGCAGAGGTCAATAACGGGTTAATTCAATATAGCAGTCAGGTACAAGGAGCTCAGGTATGGATAACCACGATCTGGCAACTGCTGAGAAAACACTTAGGCTAGGGTCAGACGAACGCATTTTTCACGTCGTCCGTGAAAAAGTTCGGTCGAACGAACGTACGTATTTTCCCCCGGAATACGCGATAGCGGTCATACGATGCGCCTTTTCGTCCGTGATTTTGTACGGATTATCAATAAAACACTTTTTGAGTCTGGACGTTATGTTGGCCGGACATTAGCAGCGTCTGACGTCTCCTAATCACGCACACACGCCGCTATGCGGCCGCAGCGCACTCTGTACGTCAGTAGTAGCGGTTTGACGTTCTCGAAAAAATGCGTTCGTTGGCCACTTGCGTTGCGCGGACGAACTTTCGTGCGGCCGTTCGTCGTATGTTCCCCGGCATTGGACGTCATTTGCTGCTAGTACGGCCGTGATTTCGTGCGGCTAAACGCACGTTAAAACTGCGCTAGTCTGACCCTAGCCTTAGGGTTTTTAAAGACCTTCACCAGGCCACGCCCTCCACTCAAGCCGCGCCTCATGCAGCCACCTCCCTGCCTGTCTCCATTTAAACTGGGCATTGGTCAGCGAGCAGCATCAGACATGCTGTCCTCAAGCACACAGGTAGGGCTGGAAGCTCCCAACGTTACAGTCATCCAGTCGTTTTTTTAAAAGTCTGTACTGACTCTAACCCAACCACCTCAACAGGCAGACAATTCCACAGCTTTATTGTTCTCACCGTAAAATAACCCTTCCTATGCTTTAAGCTAAATTTTCTTTCTTCCAGTCTAAATGGATGACCCCTTGTCCTATGTATAGACCTGTTAATGAATAGGTTATCAGACAATGGTTGATAATGGCCCCGTATATATTTATATAAGGTTATCAGATCCCCTCTAAGGCGCCGTTTCTCTAAACTAAACAGGTTTAAGCTTGTTAGTCTTTCCTCATAACTTAACCCTTCCATTCCCCTTATTAATTTAGTTGCCCGTCTCTGCACTTTTTCTAACGCTATAATATCTTTTTTTAAGACAGGTGCCCAAAATTGCACGGCATATTCAAGGTGCGGCCTGACCATTGATTTATACAGAGGCAAAATTATGTTTTCATCCCGTGAGTGAACTCCCCTTTTAATGCATGCCAATACTTTGCAGATTTACTTTGACAGGCGCAAAAACTTAAGTGAGTCAATTAAGGTAAATTAAGGTAAATTGATGTCAATTAAGGTTCTTAATTCTGATTGGCTGAATCCCACGAAAAAAACAGTCCGCACACTGATTTACATGCGCTACGTTAATGCGCGCGTTTTAGTCTTCGTTTTGCGCGTCGGTTTTACGAATGTTCTTTTTTGACGGATGAAAAAATGCATTCGCATCGTAATACCACCGTTAATTTTCGCGCGATAACGCTTGACACGGCGGGCAAAAAAAATTGCGCTGTGCATACGAATTTGCACGGAGAATGTAATACAGCCCGAAGTGGGCTGGATACTACTGGCTTACGCAGCCGACCAGGTAGGCAATGTGCGCAAAACAGCTTTTTGAGCAGAAGTGTTTATCAGACTGTATTCAGCAAGCACCGCAGGGCCCCCTTATTGCAGGGAAAACCCGCTGCAAACCCGCAGAACACTAACCGAACACTCACCGAAACCTGCAGAAAACAGTTGGATTAACCCCGCCGAACTCGTCGGAGAAACCCGACTAGTCGCTGATCACAGGGCAGAGCAGCTGCTGGAAAAACCTGACTCGCAGACAAAGGAGGTGATAAAAAACAAAAACTGTACGCTTGAAAGTGTGAAATTGAAACTCTGTTTGCCAAAAAACTACTGAACGTAAAATGTCTGGAATATACACATAAGATCCAATGAATGATAATAAAAAGGTCTGTTACAGAAAAATTTAAAAAACATTTAGACAAAAAAACGGAAAAAAATGTTTGCACTTTTTTCCCCAAAAAATGCTTAAAGCATCCTAAAAAAAAATAAAAAATAAAAGAGACTTTTTACTGCAGAATAAAATAATAACCAGTTTATTAGATATTGAATTAAAACAGGAATATTTTTTTTTTTAAATATATTTTTAATGGCATTTTTCATGTTACATAAAATTATACTTGCCAAATATATTAAACATACAGTAACATAAGAGAAGAAAAGAAGAGAAAGGAAGAGGGGAAGGACCTACATTAATATCTGCTTTTATGCAATCAATCCTGTACTTCAGAAGTAATAACCACATTTATCCACAATTAGCCTGAGCGTCCGGACGACCATTCCTGCTTGTCTCATAAATCTTTTGAATATCCCACAGTTGCCAAGGATCTTTTTTGGCTGGTCTAAAGCCATATATCGTATTAGCTTTGGTGTCAAAGTGGCGGTATTGGTCCAGTAAGCCTATCAATTGTTTCCGGGTGGGTAGGTGAACAGTCCTCCAATTCCTAGCTATCAACAAGGCTGTAGTAGAAACCAAGATGAATAACATCTGTATATGTGGGCGTGGGAGATCTATCATTCCTAATAAAAGTGTTTCCAGAGCATGAGGTATTGGCACTCCCAGTACTTCCGTGGCCAGTGTCGAAATGTCTCTCCAAAGCTCGGCTATTCCAGGGCAATGCCACCAAATGTGTCCCATCGTGCCAACTGCAGAGGCACATCTCCAGCATAGATCGGATGCTTGGGGCGAGTATTGTTTCAGTTTGTCCGGTGTGTAGTACCATCTGTACAAGACTTTTCTGTGTGTCTCTATCAAAGTTGCACACTTGGTTGCTCCCATTGAAAATTTGTACGCCTTATTCAATTGGGAAGTTGAGAAGGACCAAGATAAATCCCTCTCCCACCCCTTCTGGAAAGCCCAACCCTCTCTGGTGGCCGGTGTATTTAATATACGATAAAATAGTGATATCGGTTTACTGGAAGACAATGAGTCCAGGCAGAACTACTCCACCTCTGACAAAAGCGGTTTATGTGTCTCGAGTCCAGTTAGTACCTTATTCGCTTTTAGAAAAGAATATATTTGCATATACGACAAAAACATTGAGTCTGAGATCGAATATTTACAACGGACAGCATCAAAGGAGAGCATGGCAGACGGTGTGAAAAGATGATGTAGGTTATAGACCCCACATCTGAGCCAAGGGTCAAAAAGTGTCTGAGGCAAGAGGTATGACAGAGAAGACAGAGGAGCAGCCATGGATAATGGGTGGTGGCTCGTGAACATGGCTAAATGGCGGTCCCAGATTCCGAGGTGAAGGGCTGTGGATGGCATAGGGGCCTGCAACTTAGGTCTAAAAGATGAAGGCACCCAGAGCAGATTGGCTAAATTGTGGCCTTCCCAACACGAAGCTTCAACTACAAGCCATTGTGGCCATGGTTCTTTATGAAAGATTTCGGATAATGACGCTAAACAGGAGGCTCTATAATATTTGTGGATATTTACCATGTGTAAGCCTCCTTCTGTTTGTCTATAGTATAAGAGGCATCTAGGAACTCTAGGGCGTTTATGGTTCCAAACGAAAGTCATCAGGGTAGATTGTAACGTATCCAAATAGAGTCTTGGTAGCTTAAGTGGTAGGGTGCGAAAAATGTATAGAATTTTTGGAAGAATGCTCATTTTTACAGCCGCCATTCTGCCCAGCCACGACACCTCCCGGGATCTCCATTGAGACAACAAGGATTTCACTTCGGTCAATATTCTATCATAGTTATGTTTAATCAGTCCCCCCGGGTCCCATGTTATACGCAGACCTAAATATGTGAGTGTCACGTATCCCCCTGAATACCAGAATAGTGGTCCCTATACGTAGACCGATCTCTAACCTTCCGATCCTTGAATGGTCGGCACAACTAGACAGATATTTTACCAGACAGAGTACCCAAAAGGGTAAACACCAGACAGATATACAAGATAGAGTTTTCGTTCTCCCTAGGACTCCAGAAATAGAAAAGGTAGTCTGCTGTATACTTTGGGTTACACACAGACTACCACAGAAACCAAGGCTGTTTAGGAGCAGAGGCGTAGCGGAGTCGTTGCCAATGCCAAAGGTCATACACAGGGAGGTTCGTTTGCCAATACCAAGGGTCATACACAGTGGTGGTTCGTTTGCCAATGCAAGGGTCATACACAAGGAGGTTCGTTTGCCAATACCAAGAGTCGTACACAGGGGTGGTTCGTTTGCCAATGCCAAGGTCATACACAGGGAGGTTCGTTTGCCAATACCAAGAGTCGTACACAGGGGTGGTTCGTTTGCCAATGCCAAGGGTCATACACAGGGAGGTTCGTTTGCCAATACCAAGAGTCGTACACAGGGTTGGTTCGTTTGCCAAAGCCAAGGCTCATACACAGAGGATAAATAAATTAGTCAGAAGCAGAGAGTCAGTCACTGCCAACACCAGACACACGAGAGCTCTGCTGGGAAATGATACCACGTCAGGGCACCGGTGAAATTGTGAAGCCGGGCTTTAAACCCGGCGGGTCCGCGTCATCACGCCATGCCCCGCCCCCCGGCGTCCCACGTGAGCGCATCCGGCAGTGTATAACATTCGGCGCCTGGCCAGCGAGCAGCGAGGAAGTTGCTGCCAGGCGCCCCAGAACAGCGCGATACGTGACAGTGAGATAGTGGGATCTCCAGTCATACATGTATAGACGACGTAGTGCGGTCAGTTGTGTCTGGGGGATATTATGAGGTAGAGCTTGCGTTTTGGAGATGTTGACCAGATGATAGGTAAGTTGGCTGTAAGTAGTTAGTTCGTTTTGTAGGGCAGGAATGGACGAGTGAGGATCTGTCAGAGTGACTAATATATCATCAGCATACAGATGGAGTTTATATATAGCCGGGCCTGCCTGTATTCCCCTAACCTCATCATTCTGCCTTATGGCTTGTGCCAAGGGTTCTAAAACCAGCGCATATAAAAGAGGGGATAACGGACATCCCTGTCTGGTTCCATTCGTGATCACGAATTCCTCCGACAAGAAGCCCGAAATGAGCACTCTCGCGGAGGGAGAATCGTATATTGCTTGTATCGCGGCTCGAAACTCGGTGGGAATGTTAAATTTAGTCATAACCAATTCCATAAATAACCAGTTCACTCTGTCGAATGTCTTCTCGGCATCCAACGAAAGTAAGAGACCGGGTTGACCCGAGCGCCGCTGCGCCTCCATGAGGTTAATCAGTTTTTTAGTACTGTCAGGGCCTTGACGTCCGGAAATAAAACCCACTTGATCGGGGCCAATCAGTTTTGGCAGGAATGTTTGAAGTCTGGTTGCTAAAATCTTACTGTACAGTTTCAGGTCCACGTTTAGCAGCGATATAGGTCTCAGGTTTTTACAAGTGTCTGGGGTCTTCCCTGGTTTCGGCAATGTGATAATATGTGCCCTTAACAAATCCACTGGGAACGAACTCGTCTCTCTGGCCCGTGCGAATACTGTCAATAAATGTGGTATCAGTATGGTGGAGAAAGAAGTATAATATTGATCAGTCAAACCGTCTGGTCCTGGTGCTTTATGTTTCGGGAGGGCCTTAATGGCGCCGGAGAGTTCCTCTTGTGATATAGGAGCTGACAGAGATTCTGCTTGTGTGGTTGTCAGCGACGGTAAATTTAAGTTTGCTAGATATGCATTAATGTCGTCTGCGGTCGGGTTGGGCGTTGTGTCGGCTATAGCCAGATTATACAGAGACTCATAATAAGTTGCAAATTCGTTTGCAATGGCTATAGGGTTATGAATCAGACCCTGTGCCGTTTGAATTGCGGCAACCTTAGTGGGAGCCCTAGAGGGCTTAAGCTTGCGAGCTAATAAGCGTCCAGGTTTATTCTGGAATGCATAATACTTTGCTTTTTGCTTGGCCATAGAACCAACATACCTATCCGCCTCCAGGGTTCGTAGAGAGCATATCGCCCCGTCCATCTCCTCAGCCAAAGTAGATGAGGGAGACAATTTATTCTGAGTATCTAATATTTGTATAGAGGCTAGAAGCTCTAATCGTGCGGAGACATAGTCTTTACGTAACTTGGCTGCCCATTTTATGCATTCCCCCCGAAACACCGCCTTATGTGCTTGCCATAAAGTGAAAGGATTTACGTCAGGGGTGTCGTTTTCAGTGAAGTAATCTTTCAATGTGTTTGTCAATGCTGAAGCGGCCTGGTCGTGTTTGAGCACGTGTGCTGGAAGTCGCCATGGCGGTCTCGTGTAATATTTATAATCATCTGACAGCGTTAGAAGCACAGGAGAATGATCCGACCAAGTAAAGG
Organism: Leptobrachium leishanense; assembly: GCA_009667805.1. Classification (NCBI taxonomy): domain Eukaryota; kingdom Metazoa; phylum Chordata; class Amphibia; order Anura; family Megophryidae; genus Leptobrachium; species Leptobrachium leishanense. The sequence goes on along the minus strand of CM019067.1, from coordinate 119,964,067 downwards.
GGAGAATAACACAGTCGATCACTCGAGGGAGGAGCGTGTTTGATATCAAAAAGTAATCTAATCTGGTATAACTATTGTGCGCCATGGACCTGAAAGTGTAGTCTCGTTCAAAGGGATGCAGGAGACGCCAGGCGTCATACATTTGGTACTGTTGTAATAGGGACCTGAGTTTATTTGAAGAGGAGGTAGCGGAAGAGGATACCTGTGAGGCGGAGCGGTCCCTAGAGGGATCCATACAGGTGTTTAAATCGCCACATAGCAGCAGATCCCCGAGAGAACGTCCAAAACTTTGTCAAGTAATTGAGTCAGAAATTGTGTCTGCGCCGAATTCGGGGCATATGCTGCTACCAGAGTATATAGCTTAGAGTTCATTGTACAAACTAAAATCACAAACCTGCCCCCTGGATCTTTAATTATCCGATGGGTCTCGAACGCTACCCTATTATGGATTAAGATAGAGACTCCTCGTGATTTAGCTCGATACGTTGAGTGGTATTGTCTGGTGTATTGGGGTGTAAAGAGTTTAGGGTGGTCCAACCTGCGGAAATGGGTCTCCTGCAAGCATACTACATCTGCGTCGTGAGTGCGCAGATCTCTATATAGGGAATGTCGTTTTACAGGCAGGTTAAGGCCTTTCACATTATAAGTGAGTATCTTCATAAAATGGTTTTAATACAGTGACTGCGAATTGTGAAGCTTGCGCGACTGCAGGTATTAACATTTGCATCCGTCTGTCCCTATGTCTCCAGTCAGGATAGGTGTCGACTGCGTCAGTAGCCCTTAAGAAAAGAGGGGGAAGGAAAAAAGAATAGAAGAAATAAAGAAACCAGTGCTGGTGCACTGTACAACTATATACATGAATTAACAAACATATCTCCATCCAGGGTTCCCTGTAAGGAAGCCTGATCCTTTCCAGTGATGGGGGAGAGAGGTGGATCATACACTGCGGCAAACATGGTTCTGCGTGTATAACAGAGAAATCATTTGTATAATCAGAAAACCACACATAACATAACCTAACTAACGAGTAAACTTGAGAAAAAGGCACGGCCACCCTTTAACCTAAGTGGGTGTTGTATCTCATTGTCGTTACTATTACTCAGCGGTTATGCCATTCTGCGCAAACTCGTTTGGTCGTTTTGGGGTGTGCTCCTGACACTTCGGGTATTTTCAGCCCCCAGGTCTCCAGGGCTTCGCGGCCCTCAGCGGGTGATCCAAACACTGATGTGGATCCATCCCGGGTCACTATCAACTTTGTGGGGTAACCCCATCGGTACTTCACATCAGCCTCTCGTAATGCAGAGGTAATAGGGCGATATGAACGTCGAAGTTGGAGTGTAGCTTGTGAGAGATCCGGAAAGACTGCCAGGTGGGCATATTCCTCCCCAAGGGCTGTCGGACTGCGTAGAGCTTTCAGAATGTCTTCCTTGGGACGATAATAATGAAGTCTCAATATAACATCTCTAGGTGCTTTTAGTGGTGCGGATGGTGGTTTTGGCACTCGGTGGATGCGATCCATCAACAGGGATTCCGGGTCTACGATTGGTAGTAAATGAGTAAAGAATTCTGAGACGTATGAGGACAATTCCTTTGGAGAGACCGTTTCAGGGATGCCCCTTATCTTTAGGTTGTGACGTCGGGAGCGATCCTCAAGATCCGCTAGTTTAGATTCACATTTCCGTATCTGTTCTTCCAGCGTCTCCACTGTGGTCGCCATGCAATTGTGAGCCGTAGCAAGTTCATCCGTCTTGGTCTCCAAATGGGATGTTCTGTCTCCTATATCTCGGATCTCTTTCCTTATGTCGGCTGAAACTGCGTCAAGGCGGGAGGTCAGTGCAGAAAATAGATCTTTGAACATTGCTTCCATCTTCAGTGTGAATGTCGAGAGGTCTGCGTTGTCAACAGTGGGAAGCAGGTCTGAGGCTGCCGACGGGGATCCTCCTCCCGCTTGGGTGTCCGTGCCGTCGCGGCGCTTGGTGGATTTGGGAGTAAAAAAGTCTGGTTTAGCTCCCGGTTTCTTACTTTTGCTGGAGGCCATGATATGCTGGTTGGTTCGCTGTACGTGTGCGTTTCTGTCTGTGATGTTGAAAGGTCGGTGTCCGTTGAGTGGCGCCGCTTGCCTGCAGAGCTGCCTGATCACGTAGTCACCATGCTCGGACGCTGACTCTGTCCTTTGCAGAAAATTATAATAGGAAAGTTGTGGGCCCCACAGGGACCACCTAAAAAATTACTTTACTCTGTCAATGTAGGTCAGTGCAGAGCGTCCAGAGAAAAAATTATATTACGCAGACAGTCTGTGCAGATTGAAGAAAATACTATATTACGCAGACAGTCCGTGCAGATTGAGGAAAAATTATATTACGCAGACAGTCTGTGCAGATTGAAGAAAATATTATATTACGCAGACAGTCTGTGCAGATTGAAGGAAATACTATATTATGCAGACAGTCTGTGCAGATTGAGGAAAAATTATATTACGCAGACAGTCTGTGCAGATTGAAGGAAATACTATATTATGCAGACAGTCTGTGCAGATTGAGGAAAAATTATATTACGCAGACAGTCTGTGCAGATTGAATAAAATATTATATTACGCAGACAGTCTGTGCAAATTGTGGAGAAAAAATTATATTTACGCAGACAGTCTGTGCAGAATTTTTTAATATATATATATGTGGACCATCCATGCGGGCAGTCCAGAAAAATTACCACCTGCACGCAGTGTAGTATGATCAGACCAAAAAAAAAAAAAATCAGATATGGATCTTGCTGGGAATCCGGGAATGCTGCAGATGATCGTTTAAATTTCTGGGCACTCTCTTGCTTAGATTGGCAAAATGCCTCGCTGGGCGGAAGGGTCACTGCTCACCTCAGACGTGCGTTGTAGCCCCTCGAAGACGGCGGAGACGAGGAGAGCGACCGCCGGAAACATCCCCCACTCGCCCATCAGCACATCACCAGGCGCCGCCGGGTAGGTCTGAATCCCCGGCGCCACTTGTCCAGCACGGGGAAATTAACCGGACCTCCGGCGCACGCCTATCTGCTCCACGGGGATCCAGGAGAGGGGCAGCATTCACTCCAGCCCGCGCAGCACCGCCTCCTCCGGCTCCTTTAGTAGGCCTTGGTCTGGGGTCCGAAAAGAGCTGTGTCCCCAGAGGGCAAACAGGCGCCGGTTCGGTATCCTCTCGCCTCAGCACTGCCGTGGACTAGCCACCTGCCACTTGTACTTGGGACGTTATTTTTGAATACCAAGCAAGGAGTGAGACTCCGCCAACATCCACGAGGGCCTCCAAAATGGCCACCGCTTCCAGGCCCGAATCTCCTCCGGGATAGAGATTTCACCTCCGGACTCCCGGAAAGGAGGCAGCCAGGTCCCATGGGTCCCCCAAGACCCCTCGAAGGCAGTTGGGAGCCGTATATGGACAAGTGAGAGGTGAGATCTGCAATATAGCCCAAGTTGCCTCGGAGCTGGTCCAAAACGCAGCTGCTCGCTGCTGCTGCTAGCTCCGCCCCCCAGGAATATTTTTAACATGGAAGCCTATGGGATACTCCTGCATAAATCTGTCGAGTGAGACCACTGAACAGCAGGGCAATTCGGCAACCTTTCTCAGCTGTTTGGTGTCTCTGAATAGATGAAGCATTGCTTCTCTATGGGGATTTCACTGCCCTCGAACAGGCACCGAACAGCCACCGTATATGCAGGCAATATGCCAAAATTTGGCGAACTGCCTGCTCTCTGAATAGTCAAATGGCCAGGTAAGGTAACCGTATGCTGAATTTCACTGTTCGGTTACCTTTCGGCCACAATTCGGATCTCTTTGAATAACCCTGTATGTCATTCAATTATTTTCCAAAAAAACACTGCTTCCTGACAGAATTTCGGGAAAATCACTTGGTTGTGACAGGGTTATAGGAAACAAGTGACCGATGCAGCTACGTCTGGAAAATAAGTAAACATAATTTATTATGCTCTTTTCTTCAATTTAATAATTTTTTACTTGTATGTTATTTTAGTGTGCTTCATATTTTCATTATCTGACAAGATTGTGTTATGGCCCAAGGCTGTGCATTAATTGCCTATACCAACTTCAAAAAGATAACGTAAGAATTTTCCAGTATGCTTTTCCCATCTTCCGTCTCAGGATCTGATGATTTTATGTCTACACAGTCTTGCATGAGTGAACATGACATGCAGAAGCTTCTTCTAATTAAACAGAATAAACAGTCTAATTCTTTTAAGATCTATATAGGACATATCCTAAAGATTTTTTTTAACAAAACATAAATTTCACATGAAAATTGCTTATATAACTCTTTACTGTTAACTATATAGAAAGTGTGAATTGATTCAGACCATGTCTTCTGGATTTTCAGCAGGGATGTGACATCAGATACTTTTGACTAGTGCGGTGAAACCATTGACCCACATCGGCTTAATCAGATGGTGAAAAATCTATTTAAAGACTCATTGTGAGCAGAAGAAACAATCTCATGAGGAAGCCTGTCAAGGGTGATGATGAAATGTGTTGAGCATTTTGATAACCGACCGTGAAAAAGCTAATTACGTTTGATGCCAACTCAAAGATAACGTAGTGACTTTCCTTGTCTTCATAGAAGAAGTCATTTTGAAGGGATCCTGATTGGGTATTCTGATGATAAAAATTATTTGTGTAATAACTTTAATTTTTTTTCTGTTATATTTTGTTAAGAATATTGCACATTTTCAACAATGTAACTTTTCCCTTATTATGTACTATGTATTATTATTACTACTCTTGTTATTTACTACTTCTACTAGATCGTCCAAGTACAATCCAAGCCTGCCTCACACATATAATCTTCTGTTTAAAACATTTAATATCTTTTTTATTTGTGCCCTTTTTATGAATATTTTGCTTCCATGACATCATTGAAATACTAATAATATGATGTTTACTTAGGAGACAGCTTATGTCATCAATGGTGATGACTGGTACACAGTTCAGTTTACAAGGTCTATCTGGGGAATATTCCCTCAAGGAGTTGGTCCTTTTCACCTTCGGACTGGTTCCATAATAAATCAATCTTACTGACTATGTTTTTCCTCCAGAATTGGCTTAAATATCGTAGACTTTAAACCCACAATTTAGGTGATGGTAAAGCACTCTCTAGTTCACGTCACTCTATTCAGATTTAACTGGAATCAACACCTTTTAGAATTGAGTTGAATATAAAAATCCTAAATCCTGTGAGTGACAAGCTTTACACATCACTTTCTGATAATAAAGTGGGGGAAACTGACATTTTGCCCTCGGCTGGCTTTATTTGGGTGAGTCATTAACTTTTGGGTGGGGAGTGCTTTTAATTTTGTTTTTACTAAGAACGTAGAATTCCTTGTGATTGGCTCGATAGCTGTTAATGAATATCTACTAGATGGACTGAGTTGATATTAAGATTATCTTTTTTAAAGATATAGATATATTATATCTATATGTTTAGATAAGTGTCCAGTATGAAATTTTGCATCAAAGCATTATCGTCATCTAGTACTATAGATCAGTGGTTCCCAACCCTGGTCCTCATCTCAAGTACCCCTAACAGGCCAGGTTTGCAAGAGATCTGAAGCACAGTAGAGATTATATGATTTTCTCTTCAGTGATTGCAGGATTCAGTCTGAATTTCCCCAAAGTAAATTTTGACCTGTTAGAGGTACTTAAGGATAGGGTTGGGAACCACCACCTCAGATCGTTTAATGGAACAGAACAATTACTCTTTCCTGTTCCTAGAAATATGCTTATGTAAGGCAATATAAAGCACCAGACGTTCCCATAACTGAATATAATTGAGAACTCCTGATCACCTGTAACATAGCAAAAGTACTCGCCACCCAGGACATACTTGAAAACGAGAGAAATCTCAATGTACCCTTCCTGGTAAAATACTTCCTTTAAAAAAAAAAAAAAAAGCATGTATTGAGATCGTTAAGCATCTCTAAGGTGTTGCTTTGAGTAGAAGGTTATAGTACTGGAGATATCCAGACAACTACAATTCCTTTACTAGATATTGAACCATTGTATTAGGATTGTGTTATAAATTCCCTTAGTGCACGGCATTTGGGGCATTTTATTCTACATAAGCTGTCTTTGGAAATAAATAGTCTATTAACTGAAAACATTCCCTGCATTAATCACCTCTAGTCCACATCCCGGAATCAATTCATTACCTGGCTTGTCCTATTGCCTTTCGTTTGGGGATGAGTTTGGAAAGGAAAATGCCTAGGGCATGGTTTAATTTTTTTTTTACTCTATATTTTATTTTTGTTCTCCATTTTCATAATTAGAATTCTGCATTATATGCGTGCTGATAGCCAATACTGCCAGCAGGCCTTTTCTTAAAAATAAAAATAGTTTGGTAGTTGCTCAAAATGTAATTATTTTGCACTTTCTGAAGTATTTGGCTCCCTTTCAAGGACTATTCAAGGGAAATCATTTTTCCACATTGGAGTAATTAATCATTAACCAGATTATCAGCTATTAAATATATATAAGTGTAGAAACAAACTAAAGTGAATCGAATTGCAATTTAGTTTCACATCTACAGTATTGTTTTGTAAATAAATTCATGTGTTTCTATGTTCAACCTTTTTATTCTTACTTACTTGTCAGATAAACAATCCTGACAACAAATACTTCAAATGAATTGGCTTATTAGTTTCGGTTTATAGTTTCTTTCTAACAAGCAATTATATGCAAAAGAATTAGACACAAGTTAGAACATAAAAATATATTATACTAATGAAAAGGAGAATGAAGAATATTTTTGGTATATAACTTTCTAGAAAGAATTTGTGGCTTTGATCTCAGTAGAAATTTGAACACCAGGGACTGCTTTGTTCCCGAAACTCAATGTTTCATATATATCATGATTAAACTCCCAAGACAGAATATATTTCTTGGTGGAGAGCTTTGCTGAAAGGTCAGAATTCTGTATCTTACATTACTGCTATTTTCGTGTGTGTGTGTGGGAGATGATACAAAAGTGAGTAAATGCTGTGCGGCAGTCGCCAAATGCATCTGAGATAAGATGCATATAAATTAGATTTAATGCATTCATTTAGTAATTTAGATGAATAATTCAATTATAAAACAAAATAGGGCAACTTTGATTTGATTAAGCAAATGTACTTTGCAGTATTAAATACTGTACAACTTCATAAACAGATACATATTTAAACTGTGTGTGTGTGTCACACAAAATCTCTGTTAGTCCTTCACCCTAGGACCAACATATTCTCTTGCTTGGTATTCTCTCGAACACTTTTTATCAACGCAACAAAGATGTTGGGCCTTATTCCAATGTTGGCATTAAATGGCAGTGGCTAATTGAAAAACCTGAGCGTCTGTCGTTTTCCGATAGCGCCTGTCATTTAACACCCGTTTTACGACTGAGCCACTTTCTCAGCAGCTCTAGTAATAATCCTGGCGAAACATTAAGAGATAACACTTACGGCACTTAGTGTTGCTGGTGTTATCTGCTCCATAGGACTCCATGGAGACAGGATGCAAGCTCTTTTCACAGCTTGCACGAATGAGATCCAAGTGATACACTGGGAGCTATTTGTTCCCAAGGAGTGAGGAAGCGCTCGCCACCAAGGGATCTAAAGTGAGAATAGGATTTAATGGTGCAGAGGGACTTAGACAGATTGGGAGACGGGCACTTAAATGGCAGATTAAGTTTAATGTAGATAAATGCAAAGTTATGCACTTTGGAGTGAAGAACACACAACAACTTATAGCCTAAATGGTACTGAGTTAGGGAAATCAAAGCAGGAGAAGGATTTGGGAATAATCATAGACTTCAAACTAAGTAACAATGCCCAATGTCAAACAGCAGTTGCCAAGGCGACTGCTTTAAAAGGGGAATTCACTCTCGGGATGAAAACATAATTTTGCCTCTTTATAAATCAATGGTAAGACCGCACCTTGAATATGCCGTGCAATTTTGGGCACCTGTCTTAAGAAAAGATATTATAGCGCTAGAAAAAGGGCAGAGACAGGCGACTAAATTAATAAGGGGAATGGAAGGTTTAAGTTATGAGGAAAGACTAACAAGCTTCAAACTGTTTAGTTTAGAGAAACGGCGCCACATAGGGGATCTGATAACTTTATATAAATATATACGGGGCCATTATAAACCATTGTCTGGAAACCTATTCATTAACAGGACTATACACAGAACATGAGGTCACCCATTTAGACTGGAAGAAAGAAAATTCAGCCTAAAGCATAGGAAGGGTTATTTTACAGTGAGAACAATAAAGCTGTGTTTTTCTCTGCCTCTTGACGACGCCCGCCCCATTTCTAATTCGATTGTAACTTAGAGTGTTGTGTATCTGGGATTGTAACATTCAGGGGATTGGCTGCAGTCACCTAGTACCCTTGTTTAAAGCAAGCACTTTTTTCAAATTATAAAAGTATTTTTCTCTGCCTGTTGAGGTGGTTGGGTCAGAGACTGTACAGACTTTTAAATAACAACTGGATGACTTCCTACAAAAACATAATATTAAGGGTTATAATATTTAATACGTGGGTAAAAGCTTCTTGATCCACGGAGAAATCTGATGCCATTCTGGAGTCAAGAAGGAATTTTTTCCCAGTATGTAACAATAACTTGTTTATTGGCGAGCGCCTCAGACTGGGTTTTTTGCCTTCTTTTGGATCAACAGTAGTAGGTGATGTGTGAAAGACTGAACCCGATGGACGCACGTCTTTTTTCAGCCTATGTAACTATGTAAAATGTAAAATGGTGGGCCTAGTTTTTTGCATTATGATTGTGCAAAAGCGTAATTACTTATCACCATGATCTGAAAGGCGTTCTTCCTATTGGAATGACATCAAACGCAGATGGAGAGCGAACTAGTGTCATGCCCCATGGCTGCCACCATCCTGAAACCCCCCCTGGTGGTTCACTTCCATCCTGTTCCTGCCCTGCAGCCAGCAACCAGCATCCAGCAGTGTAAGAGTTAAACACCAAACACACGTGACTCACTAAAATAAAAGGCTCAGCCTTGCACACACACACTGCTGGTTCATTACGGCTAATGCTCACGAAGAGTGAACATCCTTGCTACGTTGCTACTCTGCTATCTGATCCTGATTCCCCATTTCTGGTTCCTGCAAATTACTACCATCATCCCCATCATCCTCTGCAAGCAACCTGGTCAGTCATCATATTTCATCCACCCTCCTCTACCCTTATCCCCTGTTTATTTGTGCAGACCACTGCACGGCGGGCTCATACTCTCCTCACCCCTGGTGCCACTCCAGTACCATCCCTAACCGTGACAGAATGAACCAGCCTAATACTAATGAGCCCGCAGTGCTGCACTTAATGGTGGAGTTACTGAAGACGACCTTCCAGGAACTATTCAAAAACCTGGCTGATTCCCTGGTGCAAATGCTGCAAACTATTCTGGGCACCTCAACTAAGGTGTGCGCTCCTCCAAATAAACGCCATGATCCCCTGTGTCCTGAAGAGCGTGTCAGGAGACAAAATAGCAATTTGTGCCTGTACTGCGGGGCAGGATCACATTGGATATCCAATTGCCCAGAAAAAAACCCCAGATCAGCGGTTGTCAAACCAGCACCGGTTTCTAAGCCTGCTGCAACTTCCAAGCACGCTCAGGTGCGTAGATCTCTGAAGCAGCCCCAGGCTTCCAGGCCTGCTACAGCCACTGTGTCTACACCTGCTTCTAAGAGACCTGCCGTTCCTAAGCCGGTACCCCTACCCAGACCGGCCCCCAAGAGATTTCTTGAACCCAAACCTGCACCCCGAACAACTCATGCACCTACACCTGTCCCCAGACGAACTGTATCCAGGCATGTGATGTCTTTAGAGGTCAGCAACACCCCCATGGATATGGAGACCTTTATGCCCTTACCCAGGGAGCCCGAACCTGGCATCCCTATGGACTTTGAAGATGCATCCATAGAACCGGAGCCAATGGACGTTATGTATATACAGGTTCCAGGTGTACCTATTCCCATCACTCACAGCCCACATGATCCGGTCATCTGTGAGTTTGACCCCCTGAATGATGCCTTCCCATTTGGCTGTATACCAGAGGACACCACGGTCTCTAAAGACCCCCCGTGTCAATATACGGAGTCTTTGGGGTCTGATGCTTCCATCAAGGGATGGTGTAATGTCTGTTCCTCATCCAGCGATGACCTTGAGGGGGACTATGACGAAGAGGAGACACCTACCCCGATGCCATCTTCTTATGCGGGCACAAGATTCAATGGTGACTCTGCCTCCTATCTCTCGCCCTCTGTCGCCAACGCCAGACATTCAAGGGACATTCCTGTTGCTCCAGATTCCTTACCTGAGGATCCAGCTTCTTATACGGTGAAGGGCATCTACGCTATACCCACCTTGGTGCCATCCAGTTACGTGGGCACCCTCATTCTTGAGGCATCACCTAAGAGAAAAGAGCGTAACCCCAAGATCCCTAAAGACCCTGATATGGACTTTGTTTTATCTCGCGATTGTTTTTCACCCATTTTGACTGAAGACGATGAAGAGAGAATGCCATCTGGGTACATGGGCACTCTCCTTCCTGAGGTGTCTGCTGACCACAAGAAAACAAAGGCACGGCGGCGTCAGAGGAAGGCACATGCCCAACCCTGTAGCGCCACTCCTGACCACCGCTCTGCCCTCCAGTGGTGTGACGATTACTGGTCCCAGCACCCACCAGAGTGACCCGTGCCTGGTCGTGGGCAGTCCTGCTGCCATCCTTGGTCACTCGGAGCGTGACCTGAAGGGGGAGGTACTGTCATGCCCCATGGCTGCCACCATCCTGAAACCCCCCTGGTGGTTCACTTCCATCCTGTTCCTGCCCTGCAGCCAGCAACCAGCATCCAGCAGTGTAAGAGTTAAACACCAAACACACGTGACTCACGAAATAAAGGGCTCAGACCTGCACACACACACTGCTGGTTCATTACGGCTAATGTTCACGAAGAGTGAACATCCTTGCTACGTTGCTACTCTGCTATCTGATCCTGATTCCCCATTTCTGGTTCCCGCAAATTACTACCATCATCCCCATCATCCTCTGCAAGCAACCTGGTCAGTCATCATATTTCATCCACCCTCCTCTACCCTTATCCTCTGTTTATTTGTGCAGACCACTGCACGGTGGGCTCATACTCTCCTCACCCCTGGTGCCACCCCGGTACCATCCCTAACCGTGACAACTAGATGGAATGACGTGTTCATCTGCTGTGGCCACATTAGCATCTCCCATACAAAGTATAGGAGACATTAATTTACAGTAACCTGGCGCTTCATCCGAGACAATCAGCTTGTGTCACGGATGTAATACGCACTTAAAAAGCAGCTCATCGCTTGAGCTGTTCTGCTGAATGGCTTGAGCGCGGTGCTTAACAGTGAAACAGTGGGACGCTTTATGCACGTCCTTTGAGTTCAAGTGGCTAATAAATATTAAATAAAACATTATCAGTTTTATTGCTGTGGAGCTCTGTGATATACGCATACACATGGCACATTACTGGGAGTTTTATAATTTGATAGCGCCGCATGATTGAAAGCAACAACCACCTTCAAATACGAAATTGAGGACTGCGCATGCGCAAAATGGCCGCGCTCCGAAGGGACATCTTCTGAAACCAGCGTGGAATGCGGAAGGACGATACGTGCATGCGCAAAATGGCGGCGCCCAACGATCGGGAACTTTTTAAACTAATTGGGAACAGGGGTGGGTAATTTTATGATTATTAAAAGGGTATATATACCCTCACATTACATGTATTTGTTCAACCAGCTGAGGAAGCTGCTTTTCAGCAGCGAAACGCGTTCTGGGGCCATAATTCATGGTTTACCTTTTATTTTATTTTATTAAAACCTTTTTAAAGACCACATTTCCTGTTCCAAATTGGTTTTTATTTGGATTTTTATTCCACAAAAAATCTGTGGGCGATTCGATTTGAGCTCTGGAAGCTCCACCTCACGTAAGTCTCCAATTGGCAGAAAAAGAGCATTGTACCCTTTATGTAAGAGATTTACACTAGGAAAGCTTGTATTTCCAATTTTTCTCTTCATGTTTCCATCATTTCACGGTGTTTAAAGAGAACTTCCATACCAAAGGTGGGGTCACCTGCCAACAGGGAGGAAGAAAATTACCCAGAGGCAATTTCCCACTCTGAGCCAGTGCCAGGGCTCTACACTTGTGAGTGGCACAACCTTACAGTATACTGATGAATATAGTTGTTACAGTTTAGCACTATGATGTTTTATATATGCTTCTTCCACATAACCACATGATGTGTTGCGGATCTACATGAGACATCCGGACTCCAGAGCATTTTTTTGCGCTCACCAGTTACGTCCTATTTTGTTCTTTCTCTTTGTGCTTTCAAAAAGGGGGCTGCGAATAATGTGATGATCAATTAAGAATATTACATGCGGTGACATTCAGTCAGAAATGCATATTTTAAGTATATTCGAATAATCAGTAGTAAAAGGCCTTAAAGAAACTTATTTAGAATTTGAAATGCATTTCAATATTAATAAGTTTTTTTTTTTAATGATCTCTAGCTGTTAATATGTAATTCTTCTGGTTTTGATACATTCAAAAGGAAATCCTTGTTAGCAGATGTGCATAAAAATGTTAATATGTATCTGTAGAGTAATGTTAATAGAATTAAATGGGCGTTAATACCTAGGGTGACATCGCAAAACTAATTGAAAAAGATGATAGAAAAATTATATATATATATCTCCAAAAGTAGGCTCTCTTAACGCACTGTTAAGCGATTCAGCCCTGGTGCAATCTCCACAGCAGATACAGTTTTAACAAACTGAGGGCATTCACAGATCTTCACATAAAAATCCAATCTTTATTGTAAATTGATCAATGTTTCGGCTCATACCAGCTTTTATCAAGACTGTCTGGTATAAATCCTTGTCAGGGCATAAAAAATGCACTCCGGAGAGTCCAAAACCTAAAATATATATTCTAATTTAAATTAAACTGTTCAAATTAGGATAATTGGGCTAATTGGGCTCAATTTGGACATTTTCACTTAGGGTGCACTCACTTTTGTTTCCAGCGGTTTAGACATAGATGGCTGTGTGTTGAGTTATTTTGAGGGGACAGTAAATTTACACTGTTATACAAGCTGTACACTCACTACTTTATATTGTAGTGAAGTGTAATTTCTTCAGTGTTGTAACATGAAAAGATGTAAAATAGTTACAAAAATGTGAGGGGGTGTACTTACTTCTGTGAGATACTGTATATATATATATATCCATAGACTACCAAAATTGAGGTGTATCCCTACTGATCACATGAGCCACTTTTATATTTATAAAAGTATTGTAAACACATTCTATTATCCTCATTGGATCACATTTGTGCTAACAGCATTGGGACTATTGTGCAATTATTGACATGTTATGGTGCATGGTCACGTGTGGTGGTGATGTGGAGGGAATGGTGTTGTCATCCATCAGGCTTAGAGTAAAATTTATTAGTATTGGGTGAGCGGTTTATGATGTTATGTATATACCTTATTTTTTTAGGTGCCTAGAGGGGTGTCAACTATAGCCTCCTGATAAGGCCTAACAAGACCAAAATGATCTTCGGTGGCTGCAGATAGGACTTTCTTCAGTCCTGTCTACCCTTTTAGGGTGATGGCAGTCTGATTTGCTTGGGTGGGGACACACCATAGGGCAGGCCACTAATGCTGTTCCCATTATCAGTATGCTCATAGACCATGTTTTTGCTCACCTCATGAAGTTATATATTTGTACCTGAAAAAGGCTTGACTTGGGCTAGAATTTTTTTTAACTAGTATATGTAAATAAAATTAAAATATTGTTAAAGGTCCTGTGAGTGCATCCCCAGTATATACTGTATATAGAATTTATTCCAAAATTTCATGAAAAGCAATTCTGTTCCCAGGTATGCCAAACCATATAGAGAACCGTAATATAGCTGTTGTGGTCTAGCGTTTACATGGACAAATACTGAATCACATTTGAGACAATATATTTTTCTTTTTTCCCCACACAAGACAGAGAAAGTTAAGCGATAGACAAATAGCTTAGAAAATAGCAAACGTGTAGCAACAGTCATGCACTTCAATTCCCAGTCATGATATACGCACTTAGCAGAATAAAATGAAAGAAAACACCAGCAGGGCTAGAATCCCTGACAGGAAGCAGATGTGGATACTGTATATTGATTCTCTACTGTTTCGGTCTATATCGTGCAAACAGATTTAATCCCTTTGTTTGTCACAACAATGCTATTTAATAGACTATGTTGCCTTAAAATACGTGGGGCTATATGCCCCCATTTAACTAAGGGGATTTCAAAGATACTGTTACGAAAGCTAAGCTAATTCCGAAGGAATAGTGATACTCTTTAAAATATGTCCAGCTGTGCTGTTCTCATGCAGACGTGACAGTCTGATATTTTCATAGGTACCATATATATCTCTAATGACGCTTTGAAAGAGGATGTTCCATTGGATAATATGCTCTTAATTCAGTGTATTTGAAAATTAAATTGTTAATACTCTCTAGGCTTAATTTCAATAGTGGAGCATTAATATAACAGGCTCGGTAATTACTACAAGGTCTCCCCCTGACATCACGTGTGTTTTCTTCCATCACCCCATACCTCAGGTCAGTCACCTGCCGCACCCAGATCCCTTGTCGGTCACTATCCAAAACCCTGAACTTACATAAACCCCCTTCCCCCCCTTCTTGACATCCCCTTTTTGTCAGTCGAATGCCACCCCTCCCAAAACAATTTGTCTATCCCTTTCTATCTAATCCACATACCCCATAGTAGTCCCTTTCCACCCCACAGTGCCTGAAAATCACATGCCATCTGGTGAGAGGACAAGATGTCTATGTTGTACTGCAACAGGTTTTCCTGAGGGACACTTATGAACTTGTTCTGTTCCCATGATTTCCCCTTTGATTGATGACTAAACCCATCTTTGCTTCATGAATCTCAGGTGGATACTAGATTTGTCTTGTGGAACTCCAGCCTCAAATTACCTGCATGTCTTAGTGGTGCTGTCTCCTTTAAGATTACACTGTCTGACAGCCTTGGTTCAATGGAAGAAGTACTGGACTGGACTGTCAGAGCCAAACAAGAGTCAACTTCCACGTGGGTTTCTGCAGAAGTAAAACCAGCGGTGGGGGAACATGACAATCATTAATTAACTCTTCCATTGTACTCATACCAACTGTTTTAGTTTGAAGCCTTTTGACTGTTCACCATCAATAGTGCAGTCACACCAGCCATATGATCAATCGCCACGGTAGGGAAGGAAAATGCACTGGTGCTAGTACACTGTCAGGAAAGGAGGATAGGGACAGAATCGTGTGCACATGCATATAATTACTCATGCATATATACAAGTATTTAAACACACACACACCTATCTCGTAGGCTGTTTGGTAAAGAGAAGATTTGAGTCCAAATAAGGCTGACCCTGCAAAAGTGAAGGAAATTGGGTTTGCAAGCGAAAGATGAGATTTTGTTTTGGGCTCAATCCCCAATTGTTTTTCAAATCTAGCAATCCCTCTTATCAGGTTTTAGGGTACCTGACATTTTGTTTTTTGATTTATAGGCTCCGGAGAAGTACATCTATCCTGGGTACTTTTTTTAAAATGTGTTTGTTGCCTCATTTCACATTCTCCTTGTCTGATTTTGGATCAAAAAGCCAGATAAAGAAATATTTGTTAAATGTCTTTAAGAAAATACATTTATATTTGAAGCACACTGCTCATGGTCACTGCTGAGTGCTGCCATTGCTGGCCTCCTATTGGACAGCTCTTCTGAATTCACGTGACTGGTAAACATTAGGGATGAGCTGTTCGGTTCGGAGTTCGATTCGAACATTGGCCGTTCGAAAGTTCGCGAACTTCAAACTTTTTGGGACGTTCGCCAAAAGTGCAAAAAAATTATTTTTTTTGAAAAAAGTATAAAAAAAAATTAAATACAAAAAAATATAGATATAAAGAGACTCTTTACTGCAGAATATTATAAGCAACGGTTTATTAGATATGGAATGAGAACAGGAACATTTTTTAACATTGAAGCCTATGGGATAAAACACTCTTGTTACTAAAACATCAGGCAGACACGGCCCTCTAATCAGGCACTGTAGAGGGCAGCCTGCCGGGGCCTCCCAAGGATCCCCTTGAGGAGCATGCGGCCGCCGGATGAAAGACCTGCGACTGTGTGGGCTAGCCGCCCGGGTGCATGTGGCAGAGACAAGCGGCGCAGGGAGGGAGCCACTGCACCTGCGGCCACGGCAAACCCCCCCACAACCAGGATCCAGGGAGCCCCCACTGACCACCAGGCTAAGGTAAGGCGACACATTTCTAAAAAAAATTTAATCCGAGGACATTTTTAAATGTCCCCGGGAACATAAAACAAAACCTTTTTTTTTTCTTTCTCTACCTGGCTGAATGTATTTAATGATATATATTAGATACATTCAGCCAGGTAGAGGGGGTGGCATGTGGACTGCACGGGGTCTCAGGCAGTGTTTTATTTTTTTTGGGGGGAAATTTTTAGAAAATTTATAGGGGAACGTAAGGGCAGGTATGATATATATAAATATATATATATATAAGATATATATCTATATTCTTATAAATATATATATCCAGACTTGCATTACACACACATTTTGGAAACTAATCCCCCCCCCCCATTTGGCTGATCCCTCCAGAAGAAATCTTGAACCGATAGAGCAGAGAATAATATATATATTCTCTGCTCTGTCGGGTTCAACATTTCTTCTGGAGTGATCAGCCAAATGGGGGGGGCGCATTTAGTTGAGATTGTCCACATGCCACCCCCATGTGCGTATGTGTATATATGGTCTGAGGTCTGTGGGTGGGTGTATATATATATATCTGCGTGTTGATATATACGTATATATAGGTCTGCGTGTTGATATATACATATATGTCTGTGTGTGGTATCCAGGGTCGGTGCAAGCATTTTTGTTTACTCAGGCGAAGTTGCGTTTTGGTGCCCCCCTCCACCCAATCCGTGCCATGTCAATCGGGAGTGTTTGGTGTCCTCACGCATTGCCAATCTATGCTGTGCCTGGTGCCCCTACTGTGCCACAGGGCCAATCTACAGAGTGTGTGGTCCCCTCCTTTGGCAATGTGGCAAAGGAGGGGCACCAGGCACTGCACAAATTTGCAATGTGGCCTGGTGGTGCCCCCTGGTCTTGCTGTGTCAATATACCCACATATTTCAAACTGCCTGCCACTCCCAGTGTTTCCCTGTGATCCTGCTACCTACCACTCTCACTCTGTTGCTGTGGTCCACTGTCTGACTCCAGGTCTCCAGAAGCAGACTGGCAGCAGGGTCCTCGTCCTCGAATTCAATTCACTCCCCCTTAATTAATTTTTACCCTTTAATTACTTTCACCCCTCCCCCCTTAAATTAATTTCATATAGCGTATGACAGAGCTCCACAGCAATAAAACTCACAGTAATGTGCAGGGTGTATGAGCGTATGACAGAGCTCCACAGCAATAAAACTCACAGTAATGTGTGGGGTGTATGAGCGCATGACAGAGCTCCACAGCCTTAAAGCTCACAGTAATGTGTGCTGTGTATGAACGTATGACAGAGCTCCACAGCAATAAACCTCACAGTAATGTTCAGTTTGTGTGTATGAAAGTATCACTGAGCTCCACAGCAATAAAACTCACAGTAATGTGCGGTGTGTATGCGCGTATAACAGAGCTCCACAGCAATAAAACTCACACTCATACACACTGCCCATTACTGTATCACAGAGCTCCACAGCAATAAAACTCACAGCAATGTGTGGTGTGTATGAGCGTATCACAGAGCTCCACAACAATAAAACTCACAGTAATGTGCAGTGTGTATGAGCGTATCACAGAGCTCCACAGCAATAAACCTCACAGTAATGTACCAATATCAGTTTACTCAAACCTCCCAGCAGAGCATTACACACACACACACACACACACACACACACACACACCACACACACACACACACACACACACACACACACAGCAGAACATTACACACACACACCCCAGCAGAACATAACACACACACCTCCCCAGCAGAACATTACACCCCCCAGCAGATCATTACAGCCCCCTGCAAAATATTACCTCTCCCAGCAAAATATACACCCCCCAGCAAAACAGTATACCCCCAGCAAAACATTATACCCCGAGCAGAACATTACCCCTCCCAGCAAAACATTACACCCCCAGCAGAACATTACACCCCCCGAGCAGAACATTACACCCCCCGAGCAGAACATTACACCCCCCGAGCAGATCACCCCGAGCAGAACATTACACCCTGCGAGAAGAACATTACCCCCAGCAGAACATTACCCCTCCCAGCAAAACATTACACACCCCCAGTAGAACATTACACCCCCCCCGAGCAGAACATTACTCACACACACCCCATCCCCTCCCTCATTTTATTCAAACCTTTTAAAAATCTTCTCCCGGCCTCTCTGCCCAGTCCTCCTTCACACTACAGTGGAAGCACGCAGGCTGACTCTGCTGCAGGGCCGCACCCTAAGCTTTGGGGTTTGTCCTCCAGACTTTTCTGCTGCTGCGTGCCCTGGCTATGCGTGTCACGTGAGGGGGTGGTGCCAAATTATGCAGTGTGAATGCTCATGTTTAGAATGTGGGACTGAGGCAGGCACACTGCATCGGTTTGAGAGTGCGTGGCTGGGCCCCTGGTTGATGTCTGAAGATCATTCATAGCTCCACTTCCGGTATTTTAAAACCAGAATTTTTCCGCCCCTCACACTGACAGCAAGCCAGGACAGTAAGACAGCCGCCTGTGCCGCCTTACACTAGCGCCGGCCCTGGTGGTATCAATGCATCCCTACTCTATACACAGCGCTCCGTGTCCCTATAATGTATATGATCAGGGGTTACCTTTTTTTTATACTATTCGTATTAAATTAACATTAATTTTTTTATGTATTTTATTCAGTAGAAACTTTTTGTTTGCCTATATAACATGTGCTTTGTGAAAATCAAACGGTTTTGTGTGTACATTTTAATTTAGTTAGTGGATTCCTGTCCAGTGTGGTGAGAAGCAAACGTAATGCAGTGTAGACACGCTGCGAGGCGGAGCGGAGTGAAGTCAAGCCTGCAAAATGTTTGCTTCTCTTCGCTTCGCTACGCTGTGCATCGCTACATGCTCAGTGTGTCTCAGCCTTTATTCCCGCATCGCTAGCTTACCGAATCAGTTTGTATACTTGTTACTGCCCCTGCTTGTTCTGAGGATCCAATCTGTTGCCGACTTTGCCTGCCATTTGACTATTCTCTCTGTGTATTCCCTGCCTTCTCTGTTTGCTTCCTGTGGCTACTGGTGTGTGCCGATTCTCACCACAGTAGCGCAGTACAAGTGCCTAAACATTATAGCTGCTGATATAACTGAATAGATCGGGGATCTCTTCTGCATTACCAAAACCTCCACCACTGCACTCTTTCACAATACCTCAGAGGGGTTACAGTGTGAAGGCACTTGTTGCCACCAAAGGCAAAATATTCGGGTGCACTGAAGCCTGTACCAGATTCATATCATTTTAATATTTGACCGCAGGGTCCAACCCTGCACTCTTCCGCAATACCACAGAGGTTACGGTGTGACGGCACTGTTGCCGACACTAAATGCCCAATTTTAAAGTACCTATTGTTACTTTCATCCAAAGCCTGCATAAGTTTCACCATAATTTAGCCAAAAAAATCACTAAACTTGTTCTGCGTGTCCTAAAACGTCTCTTTTCTTACAGGCTGCCGCCCCAAACAGTTGTTTATGAATAGATTGAAGGAAAACCATTTACCGTCATTTGAAACGTAATTTTTTTGGTTTTAAATGTTTCTATACATCCTACAAATCCGCCACTTCACGGGCAGGTTATGGGGACCTCCTAGGCACGATATTTGAAGGAATTTTTCGTTTTTATTCTTAACCTTTATTTCATGGAAAACTCACTGTTCCTTTAAAAAGTTTTTTTTAAAATTTTTGTCCTTGTTTCCTGTCCCCCAGGGCACTACCCGGACCCCCATACACCTTTTATGGCAAATATCTTGCATATATGCCCTCTTGGATTCTGATTCCCTCTGATTAGTACTCTAAAGATCGAACTTTCAAGTCCCATTGACTTGCATTGAGTTCGGCTCGTGTTCGCGTTCGAACTCGAACTTTTGAAACTGTTCGAGTTCATCACTAGTAAACATCAGCAGCTCTGATTGAGCCAAATCTATTACCAAGACTACAGCACCCTTTGGGTAGGTATGAAAGAAACAATTTTATATGGAAACCAATACAACAGTAATACTGTAAGTAAAGTCTCCGTCGGCGTAGTAGAAAACTTAAATCCAGTGCCACCACATAGTGGTGAGACTAACAATCTCCTCAAACATCTCCTCTACCTGGTCTAGTACTCAGGTGTTGCTTAATTAACCATAGGCTTTCTCCACAAAACCAAGCCACACCTAAAGGTCAATGCTTCCACATTACCTTAGGAATCTCTAAGCTGCAAAGAGCTACGCTTGTTCTCTCTATATTTGCCTGAATACCTGACTTCCCTCAGAACCCACTGGATCTCTTCTTTTGTACCTCCTGGACTTATTATTATCTTCCTGGATCTCCTACATTTACCCTAATTGGATTATAAAGGATTTACTTGCAACCTAACCAGGAATCTTCAACAGAGTGCATTTTAAGGACTAAGAAACCTATTACTTAAGGATCCTTTACTCTCCTATTGTGTATATATATATGTGTATATATATATATATATATATATATATATAGTGTTTATTATTGCAGAAGCCACCTGCACATCATAGCAATTCAAAGAATTGCATCCCAGTAATCTGTTTTGCCTCCCAGTCCCTTCTCCTGTATAGTTGAATGTTATGCATCTCTTTATATTCTGATTCCCTCTGATTAGTACAAGTACCTGTAATCTGCATATCTCATTCCTCTATTCCCCCTCTGGTCAGTACAAGCACCTGTACCCTGTATATTTCATTCCTCCATTCCTCCTCTGTTCTATACCGACTACTCTTTCTATATACCTTCAGTTTATTTTATGATTATTACTTATTCATTATTCTCCCTCTCTCTCCCAGTCCCCTTATTCTTAATTGCTACCTCCTGTTGTTCCTTCTATATCAATAAACCCTCATTTCAGTTATACCTGCTTCATATTTCATTGCACATTGGCTCAAACCTGCTGCCCCAGAACCAGTATCCTGATAGAATGTGGAGGCCATACAATATCGAGCCAGCAATGAATCAAGCCATTACTGCATTAATACAGAAGGCCCTCCATAAATTTATTACCCACCGAATAAAATGTCTGAACATACAGCTACAGAGACTATGGAACCCTGCTGCAATGTAAAACACTACCAATGCTATGGTAACCATGGTCCTCTAACTCCGGCAGAGCGTGCCAGGAGGCAAGCGTCTGGCGTCTGTATGTATTGTGGTTCGAGAGGTCACTGGATCCTGCTTTGCCCAATAAGACTCCCGAAACAGACCCCAAAGTCTAAGAGCCCTGCACCTACGTCTAAGAATCCTGCTTCCAAATCCATTACCAGAAAATCCACTCCATTGCCTAAACCTGCACCATTACCTGATCATTACTACAGAGAACCAGCTACTACAACTCTGTTTCCTGTAGCCCCACCTGAATCTCCACCAAGGCCCACCAGACAACAGACTTCTTCACCCACACCTATTCCATATGAAAGTATGGATTATGAACCATCAATACCTGAATCATACGGTGTTCCTATGGATACTACATCTGTATTTGCTGCCAGCACCTCTACACCCATTGCTCACAGCCAGCCACCTATCTATGCAACTGAGTACCCTACACAGGTCAGTGTATCTAAGGAACCCATACCTCCAGACTGTATAGTGGCTTCCAATGGGACTGTAGTCCGCAGGAAAGACTTGAGTATATTTGAAAGACCCCTGAAAGCTAGGAATGCTGTATGCCAGTCTGAGAGAGTAAATGCAACAGCAACTACTGTTCCCATCACTTTCCAGCCACCATAGCACAGATCTACTTCTGCTGCCATCTGCTGGATGGAGGACAACATAATACCTCAATACATAACAGTTCCCTATATGTGATACTAGTTCAGAAGGCTGGGACAGCGATGACTCAACTGAAATACCAATGCAAGTCGCCCGGCATCCCAAAGGTGGCCCAGGTTGTCATACTATCTTCACCAGGTCTACCATGATTGTTCCTCGGGTCACAGATTCCGGTATTCCTCACCAGGGTCCCTCCAAGAACATTCCGGAGGTTGAACTGTATCTGGAAACCTCAAACCAAGCTGCAGTGCCCGCTGCTGAAGCTTCACTCTATAACGAACAGTCTGTCGTCAACACCTTGGTTCACTCTGTAGTGCTCACTACCATGCTATCCAGTGATGAGGCTTCAGTTCATGCCCACGCGCCTGCTGCCAGAGTTCCAGTTGCTGAGATACCATCACCCATTGCCAAAGTGCCTTCTACTAGCAAATCGCCAGTTGCTGTACCCGCTGCCAAAATCTTACTCCACAGTGCCGAAGATCTACTGGTTACCAAGACCCCCCACTAATTAGATCTACTAATGAGGCTTCTTCTGAAGTTTAATCACCAGGCGAGCTTACAGTCCGTGCTAAGACCCATGCCACTCTATCCTTACCTGATATGACTGTTGCTGCTGATATAAGACGTATAAAAGAATCCAGTGGGACCTCCATCATACCCGCTTTTATATCTGCCATATCGATGCTCACTAACCAAGTCAGTGAGATCGCTCAGTCTGTGAACACTCAACAAAGTATTATCATGTCTCTACAAAACCAGCTACAGAATACAGTAAATAATACTTTGCCTCCGTTGTATGATTCTGTTAAAAACACCTAACCTATACCTACCTTCTTCCCGGCTATTCAACCATATGGAGTAGCTTGTCCTGAAAGAAAACCCGGTATTACCAAAATAGACTATCCCATCATCAATACCAAAAGGTTTAAGCTGAAGAAATCCCAGCTATTGGATACAGTTACATCTCCTATCTCTTCAGAATCGGAAGACCTTCCTGAATCAGTATTAATTCAGAAGTACCTGGGGGCATCGTGGGCACCCAGAGTGTGCCCTTTGCGGAGGGGCATATGTAAGGAAAGTCACTGCCGGCATAGTAGAACGCTTAAATCCAGTGCCGTCTCGTAGTGGTGAGACTAACAATCTCCTCAAACCTCTCCTCTACCTGTTCTAGCACTCAGGTGTTGCTTAATTAACCATAGGCTTTCTCCACAAAACTAAGCCACACCTAAAGGTCAATGCTTCCACATTACCTTATGAATCTCTAAGCTGCAAGGAGCTATGCTTGTTCTCTCTATATTTGCCTGAATACCTGACTTCCCTCAGAACCCGCTGGATCTCTTCTTTTGTACTTCCTGGACTTATTATTATCTTCCTGGATCTCTTACATTTACCCTAACTGGATTATAAAGGACTTACTTGCAACCTAACCAGGAGTCTCGACAGAGTGCACTCTAAGGACTAAGAAACCTATTACTTAAGGATAATTTACTCTCCTATTGTGTGTATATACAGTATATATATATATATATATATATATTCAGTAAACCGTTTTGCCTCGCAGTCCCTTCTCCTGTATAGCTTAACGTTATGCATCTCTTTATATTCTGATTCCCTCTGATTAGTACAAGTACCTGTAATCTGCATATCTCATTCCTCTATTCCCCCTCTGTTCAGTACAAGCACCTGTAACCTGTATATTTCAGTCCTCCTCTGTCTATACCAACTACTCTTTCTGTATACCTTCAGTTTATTTTATGATTATTACTTATTCATTATTCTCCCTCTCTCTCCCAGTCCCCTTATTCTTAACTGCTACCTCTTGTTATTCCTTCTATATCAATAAACCCTCATTTCAGTTATACATGCTTCATATTTCATTGCACATTGGCTCGGACCTGCTGCCACGGAACCAGTATCCTGACAAATACAACAGTTATAAAGTAAATATACAAACAGAATTCAACTAGACATCATACCTCCAATTCTCACATATCTCACAAAACAGGATCATATGAATTTCGGACAAGAAAGGAGCAGAGTCTGCGAGGATGAGACAAACCCTTTGTATCATTAGTGATGTGGTAGAAGATTGACTGTTTTCCCTGTAGCTTCATGAAACTGACAAAAATAAATACATAACATGTCAGTCCAGCATGCCTGGACTTAAACTGACAGACAGCTCTACTGGAAGGCTCACCCCAGGGCACAACAAGCTCTGAGATTATTTGGTTCAGGATGCAATGTTCAAATCAGAACACCAGAGAAGGAACCTGGCAGGGTTAGACATGGACCAAAAAGCAGGCCAATTCTAATGAACCCAGTGCAATTGGGAGGTTTTGGTTTCCAATTGGGATGTTTATTGATCAATTATAGATCAAATATGATTCATGTGTTTGTTATAGCCGGCGGCATTACATTATTCATTCCCTGTCAAATTCAATTTGACTATTTCCTTTTAAAATTCAGCTATAATACTCCGCAGATTGTACTATTGATCTACCGTTCCATTGAAAGTTTGCTGATTTTAATCACTTTTTGTATTTGTTGAATGGTTGACCTGCACTTTCTAACTAAGCATGTGTATCACATCACTTTCAATATGTTTACATACAGGGTAATTCAAACAGATTCGAAAAGTCACCGCACATACGGTGACTTTTCGTTCTCTTCAATTCGGTTCCTTTTGCCGATCCCATTTCGGTGACCCTGCGGTGTATTCAGCAAGCACCACAGGGTCCCCGAATTGCAGGGAAAGGCTGCTGCAAACCCGAGGAAAACTAACCGCAAAACCCACCGAATGCACGCCGAAAACCCCCAAAAACATCTGGATTAACCCGTCGAAAAACCCGAGCAGGAGCCAATCACACGCAGTGAAGCAGCTGAGACCACAGACGAGGCAGTGAATAAATTAGCAAAACAGTTTGTGTGAATGTTTGAAAATGAAACGCTGTTTGCAAAGAAACTACTGAGCGAAAATGTCTGAAATTTGCATATGAGGTCCAATGAATGATAATAAAAAGGGCTGTTACAGAAAAAATAAGTAAACTTATCTCTCCCGCCGGAGAGACGTTGCTTGTCATCTACGTGCGACGAAACCCGGAAATGCATGGAACCGGCGAGATTGAATTTCTGTGATGTCCGTTTTTGGCGCCGTTTTCTAATCATTATTTTCTGACTTCTGTGAGTATAAAAATGTGTATTTTATGTATTGTATTTTAGATGCACTTTGAGAAAGACTAAGAGTCGAAACGCGTTAGTGCTATTTTATCCAATAAATATTCAATTTTTGGATTTGATTCTATTTACGTGCATATATTTCTTTGGGGTATTCAACCTGCACAAGGACTGTCCTGCACACCGAATATTATCCTTATCACTTTGGATGCTATGTTGGCGGAGCGGACCATCTGTTAAGCAAGTTGTTGGTGTTGGTGAATATATCGCTTCAACATTGTCTATATCCCATGCTTTTTTGCCTAGAGTCGGCTATTACTTGGCTCCTGAAATAGTGAGTTGAATAACCACTGTAGAGGTCGGCAGGGCTGGGTCCTGGATGGACAATATGTTTCACCCCTATTTGGGTTGTGGACCCTTTAAGGGCAACCACAGGGTTAATCTTCCTGTCCAGGAAGAGTTTTAAAGCCAGCAACTCCCAGATAGGATTGTGGGAGTTCAGGAAAAGGAAAGTAATCAGTGGAAGCTGTGTGTTTGTGTTCCAAAAGCAGGAGACGTGCTGTGCCTTGCTGGAGAGGCTTCTACATACTGGGGAAAGGATTCCCTAGGTTTGGGACTGTTTAAAGCATTGGTGAGCCACTATTATTTCTCTGTTTATTTGTGCTGAAGATCAGGACTTTGCTTTAATTTCGCTGAACCAAAGCGTGTACTTATTATGTTGCCTTTTTGACTGCCCTGAAAGGGTGAATAAAGCTGTTTTGCTTGTGAAAGACATTGTGCACGTGCTCTGTGGGCCCCCAAACGTCACACCACCTTTCCTCGACCTTGATTCCCATTTCCAGACATACTGCGCAATATGTATCTATCTTTATGTCTTTTAGGAATTCAGAGTGATCATCAAGGGAGAACTTAAAAAAAATGCTTAAAATATCCTAAAAAATCTATAAATAAAGAGAGACTTTACTGCAGAATTTTATAATGAACGGTTTATTAGATATTGAATTAAAACGGGAATATTTTTAACATTGAAGCCTATGGGATTCTCCTGAATAAACTTGCCGAATTAAACCACCGAATGGCAGGGCATTAGGGGAACCTTTCACTGCTGGTTTGTGTTCTCTGAGTAGCCGAAGCAGTGCTTTTTCATGGGGATTTCACTGCCCTCGAACAGGCACCGAACAGGCACCGTATGTTCAGGAAATTCGCTAGGATTTGGCGAATTGCCTGCTCTCTGGATAGCCGAATGGCCAGGAAAGGTAACCGAACGCTGAAAATCAGCGTTTGGTTACCTTTCTCAAGCAATTCGGAGCTCTTTGAATAACCCTGATAGTTTCAAGTACAAAAAAGATGTTTATTCAGTTACATCTATTTTGATGAAATATGCATACGTTCTCAATTTATTGGTATAGTGTGATGATTGTGTGCCGCATCTATTTCTGCTCCTGTACTATAAGGTAGTCATATACTAAAAAAAGTCATTTAGTTTTTCCTTATTTGTTTTATGACATATCTCGTTCTAGTAACCTTTCTTATCCAACTGTAATTTATTTACATTTTTCTCCATCTTCAAGGTAGCTGAATTACAATTTTAAAGATATTCTCAGAGGACATACCAAAATATATTTTTCTTGACTTAAAATTTGTTTGCATATTGTTCAGGTAATATATATTTTTTTAATAAAAAAAAATACAAACAATAATTTTACATCTGCTCAAACAAGACATTAATTCAGCCTTAGAATTATTGATGCTGCACTACCACCATCTACAGTCTGTTTCTTTAATAGCAGTCAGTTGGTCAAGCTAATGATAACATTCATTTTAAATAACATGGAAGTATTTTAGAAAGAACATATAAATTCTTTTATCACTTAGATTTTGTAGTAATTAATAAAATAAATTAAAATATGCTATTCTTTATATTACTCCCAGGTTATCTGGTTTCAAAATGCCTGGAAGAAGTCTTGCACTTTAGCTGACTACAAATTCATGCTCCATTCCTAACGTCTCGCTTTAGCCAACGCTAAACAAACTTATTTCTCATCCCTCATCTCCACCTTTTCTCATGATTCAAGACGTCTGTTTCATATGTTCGATCTGTTAATGCACCCCACATAAACTCAACCTTGCACAGCCCTCACTGCTGTCACTACTTCACCAATAAGATTACTAAACTTAGAATAAAAATATTGTCACTGCCCTTCTCTATTAACTATTCAACCTCTCTCATTCATGCCCTGCCCCCTCTTCTATGTCTTACTTTTCTCCAGTCTCAGAGAACACTTGGCACTTCTCATGTCCTTCATCCTGACCACCTGTCAGCTTGACCCCATCCCTTCGCACCTTATTTAGTGTATACTACCGGTTATTGCCCCTTCTTTGACACACATTTTCGACCTTTCCCTCTCTTCCCCTCTGCATTCAAACATGCTCTGATCACCCCCATTCTGAAGATTCTCTTGACCCTACCTCCCTTTTGAGCTAACATCCCATCTCTTTGCCTCCAAAATCTTAGAACACCTGGTCTATAACCAGCTCATCGTTTTTCTCGCTGCTAAGCCCTACGTGATCTGCACCAGTCCAGTTTTCGTTCCCAGCACTCTAGGAAGACTACTCTGACCAAGGTGACTAATGATTTAGTTGCTGCTAAAACCAAATGACACTTCTCCATGCTTATTCTTGACTTTTCCGCTGCATTTGACACCGCTGACCACCCTCTCCTGCTCCTCACACTGTGTCAACTTGGTCTCAGTGATACTGCTTTCTCCTGGTTCTCGTCCTATCTCTCTCTTCAGTACTTCAGTGTCTTGTTCACTGATGCCTCTTCACCCCTGGTTCCTCTCCTCGGTTTGGGGTACCTCAAAGTGCTGTTCTCTTTTCGATCTATACCACCTCTCTTGGCAACCTCATCTCTTCCTATGGATACCAATATCATCTATGCTGGGGACACTCAAATCTACCTTTTCCTCTCCTGATCTCTCTCCTGTGTAGGACCGTCTTACTGCCTGTTTATCATCTGTCTCTGACTGAATGTGTCATGGCATACGCCGTCACTGTCGCAAAAAGTCACATGCTGGTGCTGCCCCATCTTGATTCCCATGACAGCACCTTTCATATATTGCTCTATACCACCCTAATATTCTTGCAGGCACCACAGGTGCTTCTCTTCATTAGCTTTGAACTTGCCTACTTAATAAAGCTGCATCCTTCAAATGAGGCTTCTGGTTCATACAGTGGAATTTATATGCTGCAGGTAAGAAATCAGAGGAATCTCTGGTGACCTGCCTTGATTTTCTTCCTGCAGCAGACGAATTATACATATTACAAGACAGCACTTTTCCCTGTGCTCCCCTCTGCATGAAATAGCAATGTGTCCAGGAAAATATGGCTGATCTGACAACCCTAATCCCTGGCACACGGAGCGTTACAGAATGCAGAAGCTAACAATGAACACAGTGACACAAGCTGTGATAGCAACAGTGAAACATTGATCCTCACTTGACCCATGCAGGAACTCCCATAAACCTGAAACCCTGCAATCTCAGTTGCAGTATGTTCATTCCTTTGCCTGTGTGCCAACACCAGATTCGTTTGTGTCTACAACCATCAGTATCCCTGACCTACGATCTTCTGTTGCACAATCCAGTAAAGCCTTTGAGAGTGACTAAGGTGGATACCTCTATCACCAATAGCCATAAACCCAAGACTCCCCCTGGCACTCCTGGGGTTGGTAGTGTGGAGTCTAAAGGCCTACTACCAGTGTCCTCCATGTCTGGCTCCTCTACAGAAGCGGAATATCTTGGCACCACCGTCTTCATGTGTCCCCTGGGTGGCACTTTGTCTGCTGTCAGAGATGACTCTTCCAAGAAGGAAACTGACCCCTTTCCAGAGTATATTAATGGCACTGATGGGACTGTTGTGTGCCAGGAAGATCAGCAGGTATGTGCGCATGCATTGGCCACCTGGAGTGTGGCCTGAGAGAGGGGCACTGTCACGGCACACGCCATCACTGTCACAAAAGGTCACATGCTAGTACTGCCTTATCTTGATTCCCGATGGCAGCACTTTTCATACCTGGCTCTGCACCTTAACATTCTTGCAGGCACCACAGACCCTGCTAAAATGCTCAATCAAGCTCTTATCTCCCGCCTGGACTTAAGAGAACTCAGATTCTTCCTCTGCATTCTGTAATGAACGCCTCTGCCAGGCTCATCTACCTCAGTAAATAATTTAAAAGGTCCTGTAAGTATCCTAGCTTTACAGATTAAAATGTACTGTACCTAATTAAAAATGGGAAAAGGGTGAACTGACAGCAACTCATGAGCGAATAAAACCAGTATCACTGCCAATGCAATGTTCCATTACTTCCCAATCACCCCCTCCCTACACACTGTCAGGTTTCCCAATAACTGAATAATGGGTGTGAGCCCGGGATGCAGGAATGACAGCACTGCAGACCAATTAGAATAAATTCAGGTAATTTATTGAACAACAAATACAGAAAATGACAAAACTTCAGATGGAAGGGACAGGAACTGGATGGCCAGTGCCACGGACAGAATACTACCGTCCTTGAATTCAGGAGATAACAGGATACTGCAGGCCTTGGTTTCAGGAAGCCACAGGATACTGCAGGCTTGAATACAAAAGAGATTACAGGCCTTGGTTTCAGGAAGCAACAGAATACTGCAAGCTTGAATACAAAGGATTTGTGATCACAACACACAGGGCCAGGTAGCAGGTTACTCCAACAGGTAGAATCCTAATTCAATGCAAAAGCATTTGCTTACTGGTGCCCTGCCCTAATAGGGAGGACCAGAATCATATACAGGGAGTGAGTGGTCTCAAGAAGAGGGGAATATCTCCCTTACTAGATAAAAATTAAAACTTTTACTTCAATATTTTAAAAGCATACAAAATTGCACATCAAAATAAAAACAATCATCCAACGGGATGAACTTTAGTTTGTCCAACAAAGTTGTGGCCTATTACTGGTCTTGTGTCAGGACATATACGCTTCACAAATTCATCGGCGTCAGAGCGGGGAGCCTATGCATCCAGTGCCAAGGCGATCAATTTCAAACTATGATGTAACATGTATCACCATCCACCAGCAACCGCAGACAATTACTTCCCCTCCTATTGATCTATGCAATTGCATATAAATTGTCAAAACAATGTAGCTACACGTCTCCTTCATAAGGGATAAATCCTTTGCCCAAGACTAACTGCAGGTAACAGTACCAGGCTGTGGGCCACCACATAAATTATGACCACCACAATACAATTTTGTTATCACAAGCCTTGCAGGTGTTGCACATATGCTGAAAGTATGGTCAATAGATTCAATGTGCGAAGGGAGCGGGCTGGGTGAAACCAGAAGTGCTTTTATTTAAACCTTTTCTGCAACACATACAAAACATGACTTCAGCTCTAGTAGGATATGTACTTTGCTATTTGCTTATACATTAATACACATTTAGATATATACAGTAACATTCACCTATGCAGTAATAACGTCCTTATAGAAAATAAACGATTAAACATGTACAGATATATAATTACTCAATCTACATTATAGTAGGCTAATGATGCAATATAACCAATACAATATAACATGAGATCCTATAGTCATCACATTTCCTGTATGCTGATGCTGCATAACACTTCAGCACAACCATAGGCGTGCGCAGCCTATTGCATTAGGGTGTGCACCCAAAAGCTCAAACACATGAAAGATATATATATATATATATATCTCCTTATGCATACATACACTCTCACACATTCAGCCTAAATATATCATTACTATGTGTATAATTCAGAGGTGCAGCAACCTTGGCCATCCAGCTGTTTTTGAACTACATTTCCCATGAGTCTGGACTAACCCAATTAGTGGCTGAGCATTGTAGCTGATTGTTTTTTATGACTATCAGGGTTATAAAGAGAGGTAATACTGAGAATGACTGGAGAAGTGAAAATTCTAGGTCAAAATAGCCAAACCAGAAAAATTCTCCCATTTATCACTTTCCAAATCGGCTATTGATTTTCACCTTTCTCTGAATAACCCTGAGAGAGGTGAAAGCCAGGAGAAGAGAACAATCTAGACCAAATAGTCGATTTGGAAAGTGAGATAATGGGAGAATTTTTCTGGTTTGGCTATTTTGACCTAGAATTTTCACTTATCCACTCATTCTGAGTCTCACCTTTTTCTGAATAACCCTGTATGTTTAATCTCAACGTGAGAAATAACATTGCTTTAGATGTTAAAAGCGGGCAATGAGGAAATTTTGTATTTTTTCCACATGATCGTGTTTGGTCTCATCAGAAAGGCCAGCTCTGACCTCTCCAATGACACCTAATTTAACATTGTGGCGTGTAAAGAATGGAGATACAGGGGTCCATAGGACCCCTCCCACCTCTCCCCGCACCGGTACAGTGGTTTTTGTTTGAGATGAAACAAGGGGCAATAACGCAGACTCTGACCTATCCATTGAAGCCCCAAATGACCCTGTAGAGCTGTACGAGATACAGCGGCCCAAATGACACCAGTATCTCCAGTAAAGGGATTTCACGGGGGGGGGGGAGTAGGTACGACTCTGACATCATCAGCCTTAAGCGATTATATCAGTGTCCAGGGGAAGTCCCACAGCGAGGGACAAATGTCTGTGAATTAATAAAGAAATGGCAAGGAGCTGCAGGCCCTCAACAACGTGCTAAGAACATCCTCTGCATGCATAAAACATGTGGTTGCGCTCAGCACGTCATCGGCAGCAAAGAGGTTAAATGCGAAAAAAAAAAGGGGGTAAAATTTGAGTAGAGTGCCCATTTAACCTCTTGCTGCCCCGCACCAATATTTAGTTTCCTACCTGTACCTCACGATGCTGCCAAGATGCTCGCTGTAATCCTTACTTTGTGGAGTGCAGGCAGCAGATAATGTGGTGATTCTACGAGCAATACCATCCCTTTGGGTGCAGAGCAAGGGGCAACGCCAGACTGCAACAAGGACACAGGCGCAGAATATTACACACAGCATCCTGTTTAAAGACAAATACATTCATTTACACACACACAGCCATACATTCACATACATCCCCTACACCCCGGGGGTATGTAGCAATAAAACTCACGCTCATACACACTGCACATTACTGTATCACAGAGCTCCACAGCAATAAAACTCACAGTAATGTGGTGTGTATGATCGTATCACAGAATCCACTGCCATGAAACTCTCTGTAATGTGCGTATAAGCATATCACGGAATCCACAGCCATGAAACTCTATGTAATGTGCGGTGCATATAAGCGTATCACAGAATTCACTGCCATGAAACTCTCTGTAATGTGCGGTGCGTATAAGCATATCACAGAATCCACTGCCATGAAACTCTCTGTAATGTGCGGTGCATATAAGCGTATCACAGAATCCACTGCCATGAAACTCTCTGTAATGTGCGGTGCGTATAAGTATATCACAGAATCCACTGCCATGAAACTCTTTGTAATGTGCGGTGCGTATAAGCGTATCACAGAATCCACTGCCATGAAACTCTCTGTAATGTGCGGTGCTTATAAGGGTATCACAGAATCCACTGCCATGAAACTCTCTGTAATGTGCGGTGCGTATAAGCGTATCACAGAATCCACTGCCATGAAACTCTCTGTAATGTACGGTGTGTATAAGCATATCACAGAATCCACTGCCATGAAACTCTCTGTAATGTGCGGTGCGTATAAGCGTATCACAGAATCCACTGCCATGAAACTCTCTGTAATGTGTGGTGCATATAAGTATATCACAGAATCCACTGCCATGAAACTCTCTGTAATGTGTGGTGCATATAAGCGTATCACAGAATCCACTGCCATGAAACTCTCTGTAATGTGCGGTGCTTATAAGTAGGGATGAGCTGTTCGGGTTCGGACAGTTCGGAGTTCGACCCGAACTTTGGCAGTTCGAAAGTTCGCGAATTTTTAACTTTTTGGGCGTGTCGGTTAGAGTTCGAAAAAAAAAAGAAATTTTGAAAAAAGCATAGAAAATGCTTAAAAAAATACTAAAAAATCTAGAAATAAAGAGACTATTTACTGCAGAATATTATAAGCAATGGTTTATTAGATATTGAATTAAAAACTAATGTGTACGTGGAAAGATTATCAACTCTAAGGCTAGGGTCAAACGAAAGCATTTTTACACGCGAACGTAAAAAAGTGCGTCCGAACGCATTGATGTATTTTTCACGGAATATACGAAAACGGTCATATGATGCGCATGTTCGTGCGTGATGTTTTACGAATCCAAACCAGGAAACTTTTTTGCGTCTGGACGTTATGTTGGCCGGACACGAGCAGGGTCTGACGTCTCCAAATCACACACACACACCGCTAGCAGGCGCAGCACACTCTGTACGTCCGTACTAGCGGTTCTGCGTTCTCGAAAAAATGCGTTCATTTTAAACTTGCGTTGCGCGGCCGGACTTTCGTGCGACCGTACTTCGTATATTGGCTGTCATTGCCCATCATTTGCTGCTAGTGCGGCCGTGATTAAGTGCGCCAGAACGCACGTTAAAAGTGCGCTGGTCTGACCCCAGCCTAAATGACCTCTGTTCACAAACGGGCATAACACCAGGTGTTTTTAGTCTGGTAATCAATTTGGTACATTGTACAATATAGTGAGGGGGTGGGGTGGTGTCTGCTTCTGATTGAGATTTGAGAATTAATTTCCCTAAAACATCCTAATATGCTGCATTTAACCCTTTCACTGCTGACGCTTTTCACACCTCTGTGCTGAGGTCATTTTTACCGCTTTCGCTCAACATGTTTAACCGCATTTTGTAGCCATATTTTGATATATGACCCAGACATATTATATATCGTTCTTTCCGGCAGACTTGGCAGATTCATAATATGTCATTATTATATGTATACGTTATGTCATGTCTGTATATTATAACAAAAAATGCAATAAAATTAGAATTTTCAATAATTTATTATGTGTAAA
The DNA here is from genome assembly GCA_009667805.1 of Leptobrachium leishanense. Classification (NCBI taxonomy): domain Eukaryota; kingdom Metazoa; phylum Chordata; class Amphibia; order Anura; family Megophryidae; genus Leptobrachium; species Leptobrachium leishanense. Next base: position 119,929,702 of record CM019067.1, on the reverse strand, counting down.
GTGTTTTTTTTTCACATTTTAACGTGTGATCATTTGCGGTTATATTTTGTATGGGGTGCGCTTGTTAAAAAAATTAGAAATGGGGTTTCGTTACATTTTTTTTTGAGGAAAAGTTTGCTTTTTTTAACAAACGCACCGCATGCAAAAATCGTTAGTGCAGCATTATTGTTCACATTATAATTGAAATGGGAACAATATTGCTGCATTAACAAAACAAAAACAAACAAAAAAACTTGTTTATTTTTTTTTAGAATTTTTTTTTAAATATTTTATTTTTTTTATTTTTATTTTTTATTTTTTTAAAAAAACATTGTTCATGCTCATGTTTAGTATCATTGGAAAGGCCATGCTCTGGCCGATCCAACGATATCAAACATTAACCCCTAGCTGCCACGGATCGGGAGATAGGGGGTTCCAATGAACCCCTATCTCCACCATTGGTGGCAGCTAGGGGTTAACTCCAGGACTGGCGTCATCATGCTATGCATGATGACGCCAGTCCTCAGGGGGAGTTCCTGGAGGCTTGGCCGACATCCAAGATGTCGGCCAGCTCCAGGAGAGGATCACGATCGGCGCTTTTCAGTGCCGATTCGTGATCCGGCTCCCCAGGGGTTAATCACAGCCACCGTTTGGAAGGGCAGGCTGTGCCCTTCCAAACGGTGCCTGGATTAACCCTCTGCCCCCCGGCGATCGGGAGGGAGAGAGGTCCGAAGGACATCCAAGATGTCGGCCCGCACCGGGGGGTGCAGCAATCCACCGGAATCCGGCGGATTGCTGCCTCCTGTGCATGGACGCGCTCAGCGCGTCCATAGCACAGGAGAACCACTTGGCTGGACGTGCTGAGCACGTCCATAGCAGCCAAGTGGTTAACTGGTGTTTGAAAAAAATCTAGACCAATGTTATTATTCACCTCGGGATTAAACATTCACAGGGTTATTCAGAGAGCGGTGAAAAGCAGGAGAATAACTGGAGAAGTGAAAATTCTAGGTCAAAATAGCCAAACCAGAAAAATTCTCCCATTTAACTCACTTTCCAAATTGGCTATTTGGTCTAGATTGTTCTCTTCTCCTGCCAGTTCTCCTGGCTTTCACCTCTCTCTCGGGGTTGTTCAGAGAAAGGTGAAAACCAGGAGAATGGCAGGAAAAGAGAACAATCTGGACCAAATAGCCGATTTGGAAAGTGAGATAAGGCTAGGGTCAGACTAACGCATTTTTCGCAGCGACCGTCAAAAAGTGCGTCCGAACGGATTGCCGTATTTTTTCACGGATTGCGTGAAAACGGTCATACGATGCGCATTTTTGTGCGTGATATTTTACGGATCCAAACCAGGAAACTTTGGGTGTCTGGACGTTATGTTGGCCGGACATGAGCAGGGTCTGACGTCTCCAAATCACGCACACACGCCGCTAGTGGACGCAGCGCACTCTGTACGTCCGTACTAGCGTTTCTGCGTTCTCAAAAAAATGCGTTCATTTTCCACTTGCGTTGCGCAGCCGGACTTTCGTACGACCGTACTTCGTATATTGGCCGTCATTGCCCATCATTTGCTGCTAGTGCGGCCGTGATTAAGTGCGCCTAAACGCACGTTAAAAATTCGCTAGTCTGACCCTAGCCTAAATGGGAGAATTTTTCTGGTTTGGCTATTTTGACCTAGATTTTTCCATTCTCCAGTCATTCTCCTGCTCTTCACCGCTCTCTGAATAACCCTGACAGGGTTATTCAGAGAAAGGTGAAACTCAGGAGAATGACTGGAGAATGGAAAATTCTAGGTGAAAATAGCCAAACCAGAAAAGTTCTCCCATTTATCTCACTTTCCAAATCAACCTATTTGGTCTAGAATTTTCCATTCTCCAGTCATTCTCCTGCTTTTCACCGCCAAAAAAATCAGTAAACTTTTTCTGCGTGTACGAAAATGTCTCCTCTTTTCATACAGACTGCCGCCCCAAGCAGTTGTTTATGGATAGATTAAAGGAAAAGCATTTACCGTCATTTGAAATGTCATTTTTTGGTTTTTACATATTTCCATACATCCTAGAAATCCGCCAATTCACGGGCAGGTTATGGGGACCTCCTAGGCACGATATTTGAAGGAATTTTTGGTTTTTATTTTTAACCCTTATTTCATGGAAAACTCACTGTCCCTTTAAAAACGTTATTTTTTTTACTTTTTGTCCTTGTTTCCTGTCCCCCAGGGCACTACCCAGACCCCCATACACCTTTTATGGCAAATATGTAGCATATATGCCCTCTTGGAGGGCACTCTAAAAAACCGAATTTTCAGCCCCATTGACTTGCATGGGGGTTCGGGTTCGGTCCCAAACAAATGGGAAGTTCGGGTTCGGGCTCGAACCGAACTCGGGGAGTGTTCGGCTCATCCCTACTTATAAGCGTATCACAGAATCCACTGACATGAAACTCTCTGTAATGTGTGGTGCATATAAGCGTATCACAGAATCCACTGCCATGAAACTCTCTGTAATGTGTGGTGCATATAAGCGTATCACAGAATCCACTGCCATGAAACTCTCTGTAATGTGCGGTGCATGTAAGCATATCACAGAATCCACTGCCATAAAATAAAATTTTAATACTTAAAAATATATAAAAGTTGCCTCCTCTCCTGCTTACCTCTTTTTCTTGCAGGGAGGGGGTTGAACATGTCCATTGGCAAGATGAGCTTATGGTCCGGTCTGGTCATGTGTAACTGGACCGCTTCATCTCAAGTCCAGCTTGTACTTTCCTGGTGGTCCGGTGGCTGTGGGCTCTGCAATGCAATCTGTGCTTCATGCACAGAACGCATAGCAAGTCCCACACTGGACTCGTGCGCCGGCGATCTCTGATCAGGGCTGGACTGGGACAAAAAAATTGGCCCTGGACTTTATCCATGAGAGTGGCCCACTTCAATTATGCAAACACGCATGACCGGAATAAAATCTCTATGGGCGGAGCGAAGGATTTATTTGTATTTTGAGGCATTTAATGAAATGAAACTATATTTTATATTATTTTATATTCTGTTCAAGTTCTGTGCTTTGGGTTTCCCTGCATTTCGTCGCTCTTCAGTGATTCCAAGCGCAGGTGCCAGACCCTGGAGTCAGTACAGCCCCAGCTCCTCATGGTCTCGTGGGGGTAGGGTTGCCAGCCTTTTCTTCAAGCATAACCCGAGGACGCTCGTGTTGTGCAGCAAGAGATGTAGTTTGAGGCTGGTTTTCTGCAATATTCAGAAAGCCAGACTAAGGCTAGGGTCAGAGTGGGGCAGTCGGAACGCGCGTGCAGGCGCACTAAATCACGGCCGTAGTAGCAGCACATAACGGCCAATGACGGCCAATATACGCAGTACGTGCGTACAAAAGTGCGCCGACACCACGCAACCGGCAAATGAACGCATTTTTCTCAGAACGTGAAACCGCTGCTACAGACGTACAGAGTGCGCTGCGGCCGCATGGCAGCGTGTGTGCGTGATTAGGAGACGTCAGACGCTGCTAGTGTGCGGCCTACATAACGTTCAAACAGCCGGATTTCCCTAGAATTGCGTTGGTGAGTACCTGCGACTGTGCGACTGTGGTCGTCTGACCACTTAAGCGTATTCCGTGAAAAAATGCGTGCGCACGCATCGACGTACATTTTGACGGTGACCGCAGAAAATGCGCTCATCTGTCCCTAGCCTTAAACTACATCTTCCAGCATGCAGGTGAAGCCAGCAGGCGGCACCCAGACAGTAAATTAGTCTGGAAGTTTGGCGCTGTGGGCTGCTACACCTCACCAACAGCAGGCCACTTGACAAGTATCGCCGCGCTTGAGGCCTTGAGGCCAGTGTGGGACGTGCTCTGCGTTCTGTGCATGAAGCACAGATCGCATTGCAGAGCCCACAGCCACTGTACTAACAGGGAAGTATAGGCTTGCCTGCCTTGCTGAGGCAAAGGGTCCCGGCGGCTATCCGTGGGATGCGGCCAGCCGGGACCCAGAGTGTGCCGTGGGTGGGATTAGGGTGTGCCCAGGCACACCCCGTGCGCACGCCTATGAGCACAACACACTGACATCTGTATACTGTCGTATCTAATTATTCAGCAGCCTCAACAGCCCTTTCTAATCTACAGGGATGTGAATTGAATCACTTTTGCCCTGTTTATAACACTGGCTATACTCCCTCTTACCTGCAACACATACAAAACATGACTTCAGCTCTGGTAGGATGTGTACTTTGCTTAAATGCTTCCTACCAACAACAAAAATCATGCTTTTTGGTTCTGTGTGCTCAGGAAGCATTTTAGATGAACACGTGCTTTTTACTCTGCTGCCATCTACTGGTGGTTTAATAGAAATGCCATTAGTTTACTTTATCATAGGTTTATTTTAATGGGTTACCTGATTTTGACATACCTTACACTGGCTCAACTAAATTAGTTGCGAAAAGATAGAAAAAATTCCTGTCATATTGACACTCGGCTAGGCTCAACGAGCGTTTCTCTGCCGCCCTACCGTCAGTTTCCTCAGGAGCTCTCCTGAGGTAGTCTCACCTGTGGATCCCAAACATGAAAAAAGACCTGAAGTGGAACTCAGGGCATAGCTCCCACACAGGTCTAGGAAAAGAAAAATCAGGAACGGATGAACATCCCAGCAGTGCCAGCTTGGAGACAGGGCCAAGTTCCTGACACACCATCAAAAGTACTCACAAACATACATTGTTGAGTACCCTTAAACATTTATATTGATCACTTAGCTCCTCATTAAAAAGATCACTTGCATGAGTATAGCAGCTATGCAAAAAGTGATTGACTCTTTGTCTTTTTGATGCCATTGAGGCCTAAAACAAAGACAGACAAATACATGATTTCACATATTACTGTCATGGATTTGACAAAAATGTCTTCATCAAAATTTACAGTTGTTATTTAGAATACCTTCTTCCTCAGGGTTTTGCAGATGTTGTTTTCTTCTTTGTATAGTCATAGATAATCTGAATCAAAAATTACCATATTCCCATGAAATATGTCACATACGGGGTTACTCAAAGAGAGCTGAATTGGCTCCGAAATTGCACCGAATGGTGAAATTCCCCGTATGATGCAATTTCATGGCCATTCAAAAAGCTGCCAGTTTGCCAATTGCAAGCGAAATATGTGACCTACGGCGGCAGTGAACTCCCCATAGAGAAGCAATGGTTAACCTATTCAGAGAACACCGAACAGCACCGAAATGTCAGTGAAATGCCCTGATTTTCGGTGGTTTCATTCGACAAGTTTAATCAGGCGAATGCCGTAGGTTTCAATGTAAAAAATATTCCTTGTTTTTATTAAATATTTATTCAACCATTTATTCTTTTCACTTGCAGCAAAAAGCAAGCGGCAGAGCAAGGGCACAGAGACACCAGAGGAAGGCCCATACCCAAACCAATTCTACAGGTACCTGAGTACTATTAACACTGTATGTGGACTTTGTAACCAGGTTTTCCCACAGTATCTGTGCTTATACTTCAGGCTTATGCGATTCCTACCAACTATTCCTACAGGCTATTCCACTGCTCACTGGGGAGCCAGATGCATCCTATCTAACATGATTTTCTCTGCAGAAAAGGAAGTCATGCCCTAAGCTAGTTGCTTCTGCATTGCATGCTTATCCATCAAAGGAAGTCCACCCTGGATCTTCAGCCTCCTTTGAACTCCAGGCTTCCAAGCATTTACAGCATCCCCTGTCCTCTATAGCAAGCCTAGGCTTCTTCTCCTGTACCGCAAACCCGGTGCTTCTCCTCCTCTACAGGCAACCCCAGGCTTCTTCTCCTCTACAGGCAACCCAAGGCTTATCCTCCTCTACAGCAACCCCAGTATCCAGCTTATTCTTTTGCAATGCCGGTATCCAGCTTCTTCTCCAGCAACCCTGGTATACAGCTTCTTCTCCAGCAACCCTGGTATCCAGCTTCTTCTCCAGCAACCCTGGTTTTGCAGGCTCCTCTACAGAAATCCCAGTATCTCCTGCTACAAGTCACAGTAGACAATACGTACTCCCATTAACCTCAGCCATCTGCATATCCAACGTCTCCAGCCAGTAAATAGCTCTCTGTATTTGTCCTTGCTCATCCTTGCCTCTGCTTCAGCCCTGTGTCCCATAGGTTTTCTTGTGCCCCTTTGTGTCTGTGTCAGTTCTATTCCTGTCGTGCCCCTCTGTCTCTGTCCTGTGTTCTATACTCTTAGTAATCCAGCTTGGCTTCCCCAATTCAGCCTCAGTCTCCCTTTGTCCAAGTCCAGCCTTCTGCAGTATTTGGCCCTATTCCTTGTTTTATGCTTGTATACAGTTATGATAAACCATACTGCTCCCACTTAAACCTGCCTTTATCTCTGTGTTGCTGCACAATGGGCTCAGACCCTCGTACATCCTGACAGCGGCTTGGCTGTAACAGCTCCTTACAGTAAATTAACTCCTTCTATACTTTGTATAGGAAGTGTTAACTAGTGGCCAAATGGAAAATAACAATGATTCCAAGGTCCATCTACATGCTCATCTCAAATAAGAACGCTTGCATATTTTGCAAAATCATGTTACACTTGAAAATAAATAGGCGATAAAATCCCTGACTTACCGCTTGTAAGAAAATATTATATATCAAATCAAATCAATATTCCTATTCATAGTTACCAAAGCATGAATCCCAGGAAACCGCTGTTATTTCTCTCATATAACCACGAAAGACGCAAGCAGCGCTATGCTATACCGGAGATAATTGAAGTCAATCACACAGAATGTGGTGCATCAAATGTATCTGGCGTGTCTTTGTTCAGCCTGGTCTTTTATTAAAACTCAGACACATTTATAACCAATGAGATTGTTCCAACAACAGACATAGTTCATCTCTGCCCCACAACAAGGGGCATTGTATTACTTTGTATTTCTGTAACTGTAACACTTCAATGTTCTTGAACCCAGGACATACTTGAAAACAAGAGAAATCTCAATGTATCCTTCCTGGTAAAATCCCTTTATTATAAATAAATAAAATAAATAAATATAACAGCCAATCATGGAACCGATCACGTCAGCACTAAAATGGTGCGGATACATCTGCCACGTCTGAAATGGGTAAATTTAAACACATCTGGTTTACATTTTAACTTTTGGAGTAAAATACAAAAAGGGGGAAGGGAGAACCATAGGCCATCTATATTAGAACACGCTTTTCAAACTAAATGGGGCACATTAAATAAGGTATGTATTTGAATGACAATATTTCTATATTCATACAGGAAATTAAAAGATAATTCTTTATTTTCACCGCCGGTGCCACAGTGCAGAGGACAGCACAATCTGCCATCTCTTACTATATATATGTAGACTGAAACTGAAGGCAAATACAGTGGCAAGAAAAAGTATGTGAACCCTTTGGGATTACGTGGAGTTTTGCATGAATTGGTCATAAAATGTGCTCTGATCTTCATCTAAGTCACAACAATTTGAAAAACACAGTCTGCTTAAAATAATACAACACAAGCATTATATGTTTCAATGTATTTATTGAACATAACATGTAAACATTCACAGTGCCGGGTGGAAAAAGTATGTGAACCCCTAGCCTAATGACTTCTCCAAGAGCTAATTAGAGCCAGGAGTGAGCCAACCTTGAGTCCAATCAGTGTGATATTATTGGATGTGTTGCTGAAAGCTGTCCTGCCCTTTAAAAACACACACCAGTTTTGGGTTTACTGGTTTCAAGAAGCACTGCCTGATGTGAACCATGCCACGCAGAAAAGAGCTCTCAGAAGACCTACGATCAAGAATTGTTGACTTGCATGAAGCTGGAAAGGGTTAAAAAAGTATCTCCAAAAGCCTTGATGTTCATGTGTCCACGGTAAGACAGACTGTCTACAAATGGAGAAAGTTCAGCACTGTTGCTACTCTCCCTAGGCGTGGTCGTCCTGTAAAGATGACTGCAAGAGCACAGCACAGAATGCTTAATGAGGTAAAGAAGACTCCTAGAGTGTCAGCTAAAGACTTACAGAAATATCTGGCACATGCTAACATTTTTGTTGACACATCTACAATAAGGAAAACATTAAACAAGAATGGAGTACATGGAGAGGACACCACGGAGGAAGCCATTGCTGTCCAAAGATAATATTGCAGCACGTTTGAAGTTTGCAAAAGAGCACCTGGATATTCCACAGCACTACTGGCAAAATATTCTGTGGACAGATGAAACCAAAATTGAGTTATTTGGAAAAAACACACAACACTATCAGGGTTATCCAAAGAGATTCGAAAAGTCACCGCACGTTCGGTGACTTTTCGTTCTCTTCAATTCGGTTCCTTTTGCCGATTGCATTTCGGTGACCCTGCGGTGTATTCAGCAAACAGCACAGGGTCCCCGAATTGCAGGGAAAAGCTGCCGTAAACTCACCGAAAACTAACCGAATGCACGCTGAAAACAAGCAAAAACATCTGGATTAACCTTCGAAGAGGAGCCGAACAGGAGCCGAAAAGGAGCCGAATCACACAGAGCCGAAGCAGCTGTGACATAGAGGAGGCAGTGAATAAATTAGAAAAACCATTTGTATGAATCTGGGAAAAAGAAACGCTGTTTGCAAAGAAACTACTGAGCGAAAATGTCTGAAATTTTCACAGGAGGTCCAGGGAATGATAATAAAGAGGGCTGTTACAAAAAAAATAAGCAAACTGAAAAAAAAAAAAAAAAAAAATCGGACTTTTATTTTTTTTTAAAAAATTCAGAAAAATGCTTAAAGTATCCTAAAAAATCTATAAATAAAGAGACTTTTTGCTGCAGAATTTTATAATGAACGGTTTATTAGATATTGAATTAAAACGGGAATATTTTTAACATTGAAGCCTATGGGATTCTCCTGAATAAATTTGCCGAATTAAACCACCGAATGGCAGGGCATTAGGGGAACCTTTCACTGCTGGTTTGTGTTCTCTGAATAGCCGAAGCAGTGCTTCTCTATAGGGATTTCACTGCCCTCGAACAGGGACCGAACAGGCACCGTATGTGCAGGCAATTCGCCAGGATTTGGAGAATTGCCTGCTCTCTGGATAGCCGAATGGCCAGGAAAGGTAACCGAACGCTGATTTTCAGCGTTCGGTTACCTTTCTCAAGCAATTCGAATCTCTTTGGATAACCCTGTATGTGTGGAGAAAAAAAGGCACAGCACAGCAACATCAAAACCTCATCCCCACTGTAAAACATGGCGGAGGGAGCATCATGGTTTGGGGCTGCTTTGCTGCTTCAGGGCCTGGACGGATTGTTGTCATTGATGGAAAAATGAATTCCAGAGTTTATCAAGACATTTTGCAGGAAAACGTAAGACCATCTGTCCGCCAACTGAAGCTCCGCAGAGGATGGGTGATGCAACAGGACAATGACCCAAAGCATACAAGTAATTCAACAAAAGAATGGCTTCAACAAAACAAAATACGCCTTCTGGAGTGGCCCAGTCAGAGTCCTGACCTCAACCCGATTGAAATGCTGTGGCATGACCTTAAGAGAGCGATTCACACCAGACATCCCAAGAATATTGATACACTGAAACAGTTTTGTGAAGAGGAGTGGTCCAAAATTACTCCATATCGTTGTGCAGGTCTGATCTGCAACTACAGGAAACGTTTGGTTGAGTTTATTGCTTCCAAAGGAGGGTCAACCAGTTATTAAGTTCAAAGGTTCACATACTTTTTCCACCCTGCACTGTGAATGTTTACATGTTCTGTTCAATAAAAAATGGAAACATATAATGTTTGTGTTGTATTATTTTAAGCAGACTGTGTTTTTCAAATTGTTGTGACTTAGATGAAGATCAGACCACATTTTATGACCAATTCATGCAAATACCCTTCTGCTGATGACCCTATGTGATCTCAATTGCACAAGTATAATACCAGGAGACCATGCAGTGGCAGGAAGGTGGGTGTGTGTGTATTAGCACTCGTTCTTCTCAGTGTAATAATCCAAATTAGAGCCTAGGTGCTAAACTCCAATTATATATATATTTGGTCCACATGGAGGTATTCCATGACTTCAATAAAAATAATGTTTATGAAGTCAGTATTGCGATTGTTTCACTTAAACCTGGGAAGACAAGAGGCCCTGATGGGTTTGGGGTGGAATATTACAAACTCCTTTCTGGCTTGGTGGTCCCCCACTTGGTCTCGCTCTATAATAATATCTAAGGCTAGGGTCAGACTAGCGCAGTTTTAACGTGCGTTTAGCCGCACGAAATCACGGCCGTACTAGCAGCAAATGACGTCCAATGCCGGGGAACATACGAAGTACGGCCGCACGAAAATTCGTCCGCGCAACGCAAGTGGCAAACGAACGCATTTTTTCGAGAACGTCAAACCGCTACTACTGACGTACAGAGTGCGCTGCGGCTACATAGCGGCGTGTTTGCGTGATTGGGAGACGTCAGACGCTGCACACGTCCGGCCAACATAACGTGCACAGACCAAACACTTCCTGTCTTGTCTGGGGGTAGCTGCAAGTTGCGTTGGACAATGGCTGGGACTGACATCGACGTGGAGAGGCTGATCAATGCAGTGGCAGATCATCCCGAGCTGTGGGACACGGCCTGCGACAGCTACAAAGACCGGCAGAAGAAGGCCAGTGCATGGGTCACAGTGTCCAGGGTGGTGTACCCAGAGTACGAGACGTGGTCTGATAAAGAGCAGAAGCTTCAGAGTGAGTAAATGATCATTTTATTGCATAGAATTCAATTGCATTGAACTTGAATGTAATATCAAACAAAATGGCATAACGAATTTTCGTTGTCAATAAATTATTCGGAATTTAAACGACATTTCGGAATTTAAACGACATTTTCACGATTCGTGTTTTCTGATGCGGGTGATTCCCAGATAATTTTCCGATCCGAAAATGTCAGATCCGAAATGTTTCCGAGCCGAAACAAAATATTGTACGAATATGCTATTGGACTTGAATTGTGTCAAATCGAAATGTATTGTTTTGAAACGAGAACAGACGTTGCGAAAAACGAGAAATGTACGAAATCACGAAAAGTAGATCCAACAAACGAGCAAAGTGACCAAAAAAAACGAAAAATGGTCCATATTCCGATTACATATCCCCGAAAAACAAGTCGAACCGAATCGAATCAAAACAGGGTTCGTTCGAAATGAGCCGAATCGAAAACTTTAAACATCCGAAAATTCGAACAGAAAAAATAATCGGTGCACAAGCCTAGGTGTCACATGTCAAATGATGTCCATCTGCCATGGCACCTGCCCTGCATTGCTAGTGAAATAATTAGACAGAGCATCGCGAAACCTGTTGGTGTGTCTATTCACAGGTATTATGTCATCGTTAGCATACTCATCCAGACCCGTTACTGTGAGGGTATCCTCGAAATTAACCCCATCCCTTGCACGAACATAGTTATGTAGGATGCAACAGCATTTCACTATATCCACACAGAAATCCACATTTACATCAAGTGGGCGATGGAAAATCCTCCACTTGTTGCTCAGTATGCCAAAGCTACACTCGACATACCGTCTCGCCCGCGACAGCCTGTAATTAAACACCCGCTTCTTCACAGTCAGGTGTGTCCCCGAGTATGGCCGCAGGAGATGTGTGGATAGGCCGAATGCTTCATCACCCACAAAGGCATAGGGGACTGACACGTCGCTGCCAGGCAAAGGTGCGGGTCTGGGGATGTTCAGGTTCCCACCCTCTATCTCATTCCACAGTGTTGAGTTCCGAAACAGTGTTGAGTCCGAGTCCTTGCCGTATGATCCGACATCCACATACACAAAATTATAGTTGGCATCTGCCACCGCCAGTAGGCCAATTGAAAAATAATGTTTATAATTTTGATACAGTGAGCCACTGTGCAGTGGCTTCACAATGCGGACATGTTTGCCGTCCACCGCTCCCAGGCAGTTGGGATAGTTCGCTCTCTCCAGAATCCTGCTGCAATTGCCAGCCATGCCTCGTCTGTGGGTGTTGGCAAACATTGGTCCTTCATGGTTTCCCATATTGTTTGGCAGACCTTGCGGACGATCTCACCAGCTGTCGATCTGCCAATGCGGAAGTTGTAATGCAGATCCTTCAAACTGCATCCACTAGCAAGATACCTAGAACATGAAAGAAGCTGTGTTATGATCACATCATATGAACCTAACCTTATGTCACTCTCATCATGTTTTGCAGCACATGAAGCAATCAATAAATGGCGCACGGTGAGGGACAATCACACCCGGGTCCTGAAAAAGGAGGCTGAAGCTGCTCGCTCTGGAGCTGGTGCAAAGAAGAGGCGCAGCTATTTGTATGCTGACCAACTGTCCTTCCTGAGAAAGAGCCAGGAGCCGCGCAAGACTGTGAGCAGTATTGACCGGCCATCCACCTCTAGCTCACAAGGGCAAGAGCTGCAGCCCGCAGGATCTGGCAGCTGCCAGGTGGAGGTCGAGCAGGGTGGTGCGGAGTCCCAGGTGGAGGATGTGGAGTCCCAGCAGGTGCCGGGTACAGCACCCACAGACAGCACCAGTACGGCTCCCAGGAGGAAGAAGCCACCATCAGCTGATGTCGAGCAGGCCATGGTCGCATTCATGGACGCGCACCATACACATCCACGCTGCATGGTCGCTGATTCCGAGGACATGTCCTTTTTTAATTCATGTCTCTCTTGGCTCAACATGATGACCCCAGCGCAGAAGCTGGATTATCGCCGCCGAAGCCTGGACCTGATACATGAGATACTGTCCCATCCACAACAGGCACCTGTATATCACGGTGTCGTGCCACAATACCCCCATGGTTATTCCCACCACTGCCAGGCGTTGCCTGCCCGCCCACCCATGTCCCCTGTTGCTGGGCCACCCCCGGAGCCAGAGTACCACCGCAGCCATATGCACGGTCCTCATGACCCAGATGCTCCTCGGTATCATAGCATGTGAGGTGTATCGTCTGTTCGTTTATGTTTGTCACAGTTTATTCATGTTGTTCTAATATTTTTTTTTATTACCTTCATTGGACATGCAATAATATATGTGTTTAATATGTTATTGTTATCTTCTGTCATATTATTTTGGGACTAAATATTTTATTTGTTTCACATCGTTGTCAGTGTCATTACTCTTTCGTTACGTGTTGTGCAAGGTGATGCATGCGTGTGTGTGTGGGCATATAACTACTGACCTACAATAGAGCCTCTGCACACCGAGCACATGTCTGATGACTGGCAGCGATGTCATGAATGCACGTGTTTGATAGTACTTACCGCAAAGTGAGGACCAGCATCTCCTCCGGTGGTATGGCAGCCCGCATGTTGGTGTCCCTCTTGGTCAGCGGCTCACGCACCTTCATCAACAGTTCATCAAAGGTGTGGATGGACATCCGCAGGTAGTTGAAGAACTTCACGGGGTCCCTCTCTCGCAGTGGCCTGTACAGTGTCACAAAGTGGCCATGCGTGGGTCTGGCAGTGTTGAGTGGATGGACCCATGTTCGCCGTTGTCTTTTCTTCTTCAGGTACAGGTATCCCAGTGCAGCAAAAAGAAACACTTGGACTGCATCCATCTTGGAAAATGCCACCATTCCCAAAATGCCTTTTTATACCCCTTCCCTTTTATTTGATTCATTCTGCAATTGATTTGGTTGATCATATCTCTCTTCTTGCATCTCCGTGAAACAAAACGTACGAAAATGCGCATCGTATGACCGCTTTCGCGCATTCCGTTTAAAAATACGTTCGTTCGTTCGACCGCACTTTTCCACGTTCGCGGAGAAAAATGCGTTCGTCTGACCCTAGCCTTAAAGGGAGAATCCCCGCTTTCAAATTTCAATGACGCCGGGTGGTGGTTCTCCCCAAACCGGGAAAGGACCCTACTCTGATTACCTCTTATCGCCCTATCGCATTATTAAACACAGACCTAAAACTCCTGTCAACCATCATGGCCCGCTGCCTCCAAGCTTCCCTCACACGGCTTATAGGCCCACAACAAACAGGCTTCCTTAATGGTCGCCACTCCACCATTAACATACATAAAGCCATTGGAGCCATTTGGTCTTCCTCTCTCACGCCACGGTCCTCGAATCTCTTGCTTAGCTGGGATGCCGACAAGGCATTCGATAGGATCTCTTGGGCTTATTTAGTTAGATTTATTAAATTCCACCACTTTGGGAAGATATTTTTGACACTTTTCCGTGCACTCTATCTTATTCTTCACCCTTCTACGGTGATTACGGTGAACAGACTTAATTCGGCCACCTTTATTCTAGAACGAGGGACCAGCCAGGGTTGTCTATTGTCCCCGTTACTACTTAATCTAGCCCTGGAACCCCTCATACAAATTATAGAGATGTCCCAGGCAATCACAGGAATAAATTTATCCTCCACGGTAACACTAAAAGTTGTAGCGTTCGCTGATGATCTGTTAATTTTCCTCTCATCCTGCTTCTGCAATCCTCCCGCTATTACAATTATTTAACTCCTTCCATGTGGCCTCGGGCTTCCAAATCAATTACACTAAAACAGTTGCATTACCTGTGGGTCCCACGCCACAGGGCACCTGGCTCCAGGAATTTCCCTTTTTGTGGGCGCCCTCTCCGTACATTACATATCTGGGGATCATTTTACTGACTGATCTCTTGCAACTATACCGACTTAACATAGACCCTCATTTGACCCAAACCAAGTCACTTTTGGAGGCCTGGAGTTCCCCTTTCCTATATGGGGCGGGCGTCTCTAATTAAAATGACCCTATTCCCTAAATTACTCTACTCCCTACAAGTATTGCCTTTACTTTTTAGACACACTGACCTTCGTCTCCTTAATAAAATGTATGCAACATTTATCTGGCAAGGAAGGCGTGCTCGTTTACCGCTTCTCAGTCTCCAACAATCACTGTCTGGGGGGGCATCAATTTTCCAAATTTGCTAGATTATAATTTAGCGGCGTTATATCGATACATTTCTGATTGGTTAAATGATACTTCAACTTTCGCAGCTCTACAATTGGAACAAGCGTTCCTCCCCTCCTCCTCCCTACTAGCTTTCCTTCACCAACACTCACCCACTATGCCCCCTCTCCTCCGTGATAACCCCTGCTATCTGCCACGAAATTGGCTTGGGTTGCTCCACTTCCAGCATTTATGCACTTCTGCAACAGTCTCTATCTACCACGATGCCCTGGACGGCCATATCCCGGTGGACCGTTCGTTTTCCTGAACTCACCCCCACGACCTGATTAGAGCTATTTTACTAGGCAGACGCTCTCTCCCTTGTGCCAACTATTGGAACATGTTCTATCATATACTGCACAGAGCTTACATGGCACCCGACAGAATGCACCGTTCAGGACTCCTGCCCAGTGCTAAATGTTTAAAATGTCAATTCTCCCCGGCCGACCTACAACACTGTCTGTGGCCCTGTCCCTATATTCAATTATGTCTCACCGATTTTGGTTTGGACTATTGGTCGCAACTGGTAAAAAAGGCTATTCTGTCCCAGTGGATATCCAATTCCCCTTTTACATTTCGCATGGTATACGACAGGATTTACTCCATATTCCTGGTCGATTGGTCCGACGCCTCCCTACACCAGAAGGATAAAACTCAGTTTTTTTTCTCCACTGGTCCCCCTTTATACGTATCCTGCCGCCAGATAACCAGGCTCCAGTACGCAACACTTTTGTTTGTGCTCTATGGTACTCCTTACAAATGCTGTGAGGTACCCTGCCGATTTCCCGTGAACCCCCAATCAATCATTGGCGCTTTTTCTGGCCTCAAATTCCCAAGAAACACAGACCCGTTCGTGTATTCCGATGTTGAGTCTCCTATAGGTACTGGGATCGCGGGCTTGTGTAATGGTCCACCTGTCTAATGTTTCAGCCCTGTCTCAATTGTAGCCCTTTGCTTTATTTTATGGTGCTAATTTTGAACACTGGATCTTCTGGTCTTATTTAACATTACCGCTCCGGATTTCTGTATTATATATTCTTATTGCCTCTGTACCCCACTACTGATCCTTCAATAAAAAACATGCTTTCAAAGAAATTGCATGGGTCCAACGTTTTGACTCTTGCTGAGCCTTTATCAGGAGTCGAAGCGTCGGACCCATGTAGGACTCTATTACATTCTTTGTGCAAAAAGCTCGCGCAGCGCGTTAATTTTTGTGTGAAGCGTTAAACGTTAACGCACGAAAATTAACGGTGGTTTTACAATCCGCGCGCATTAAAAAAAAGCGCTTTAAAAAGACGCGCGCACATTAACATTGCCCGCAGAAATCGGTGTGCGGACTGTTTTTTCACGCGATTCAGCCAATTAAGAACCAATTAAGAACTAAGAACCACAATTGTCTCCCGTTAGTTTTGTGCCTGCCAAAATCAATCTGAGTATATATGCTGCAGCAATAGTAAAAACACACAAAACTTATCAATTTTATTGTTTGGGTATCCGTAGAATGTGTAACTATACTTTCCTTTTTTTTTTTGGGCTGGTGTATTTGGGTTCAGCCAGGACGTTCAGATTTGCCGTTACCACCAGCTTTTCAAAGACATTAGTATTATGCGCGGAAACTTTGTCCGTTAAATTTTGCGCATAGATTGTAATACCATCCGCGTAACAGCGCACAAGCGCATTTGCGCTCACAATGTTAAGTATAGGATGCGCGCAGTAAATTGCGCTCACAAAGGGTTCGCGCAGGTTCACCCGCGTTAGATGTTATCGCGCATTTTGTGCGCGAATGTTGTAATACGACGTTCAGCGCAAAGGGGTTTGCCCCTCGCGTTAATGCGTTTTTGCACCTGTGTAAAATTGTGCGCGAAGAACGTAATAGGGCCCGTAATTTTGAATACTTTATACAATAAAGTTTGTTATTTTACATATTGGAAGTCCCCAAGTGCGTCTCATATCATATATATATTGCTGTGGCATATCCTCGTCAGTGGTGTCGGTGGTCTTCTGCTTTGGATTGGTGGTATCCCGTGCCTTTGTTCCGTGCACTGTGTCTTTGACGTGACCCCATAGAAAAAAAGTTGTTTTTCTTCAGCAAGACATCATTTACTGCCAATGTTTACCTTTGCCGAAATGATCGTCGGGGGTTGCTGCACCTCTCGTGCAGGGATGACGTCCTTGGCAATCAGCACTGGCCACCCTTTCTGGGTGAGAGCAGGCTGATTTGCATATGGAAAATTCATCCCGGTAATGGCACAATCAAGCTAAAACCTTGTTTGTGAGACCTGAGCGGGCACCCACCGTAGAGCAGGCCATTGTGCTGTTGCTCGTTCTCAGGACCCTCACAAACACCCCCCTTGTTTCTCACTGTAATTGTAAAGGGTCATCCAGACATGGACCCCTTGCTTGATGTGCCTAGAGGGGTGTCAGCTATACCCTCCTGACGAGGCCCAATAAGGCCGAAATGATCGTCGGGGGTTGCTGCACCTCTCGTGCAGGGATGACGTCCTTGGCAATCAGCACTGGCCACCCTTTCTGGGTGAGAGCAGGCTGATTTGCATATGGAAAATTCATCCCTGTAATGGCACAATCAAGCTAAAACCTTGTTTGTGAGACCTGAGCGGGCACCCACCATAGAGCAGGCCATTGTGCTGTTGCTCGTTCTCAGGACCCTCACAAACACCCCCCTTGTTTCTCAAATGTTTATCTTGACCTCTTAACTGAATACGTGGCACCACAACTACATGACTTTCAACCAAGCATCATTTTCCAGCAAGATGATGCACCACCACATTGGGGACTGCATGTTCGTGGGTTCCTAAATGAAACATTTCCAGACCGGTGGATTGGAAGGGGTGGCCAAATTCCATGGCCACCTCGTTAACCAGATATCACGCCCCTCCACTTCTTTCTATGGGGTTGTGTTGGGGATGTGGTGTGTGGGGTGGGGGTGCGGGACGTCGCTGGTCTGGGGCGAAGGATCGCTGGTGCCGTTGCCGCCATTGGTGGGGGTATGCTGCTACCAACATGGCAAGAAATCTAGTACCGTCTTGATGTGCTTTGTGCAACTAATGGTGCCCATATAGAGGTGTATTAAATGAGGCAAAAAAACCTTAAAAAATAATAATAATGTTTATTCAAAGCTACATTAAAAAAATAATAATTGAGAAAGACCCAGTGTCGGGTCGACACGTCAGTCTATTTTATTTTAAATGTAGCCTTGAATAAATATTTATTATTTTTATTGACGTTCTGGAGTGCCTCAATGTGGACAAAAAAATAATATATATATATAGGGCCCTATTACATTCTTCGCGCAAAAACAGTGCGCGTACGCAAAAACGCATTACCGCGAGGGACAAAACCCTTTGCACAGAACGTCGTATTACAACGTTCGTGCAAAAAATGAGCGTTAATGTTTAACGCAGATGGACCTGCGCGAGCATAATGAACTTTACGTGTGCTATACTTAACATTGTGAGCGCAAATGCGTTTGTGCGCTGGTACGCAGATGGTATTACATTCTATGCGCAAAATTTAACGCACAGCGTTTGCGCGCATAATTTTAATGTCTTTGAAAAGCTGGTGGTAATGGCAAATTGTAACAACCTGACCTAACAAACTGTAAAAAAATTACCGACTCACATAAAAAAAATGACAGACTTGCGTAAAACAATGACGGACTCGCGTAAAAAAATGATGGACTCGCGTAAAAAAATACATTGCACTCACTGATTTCTGCGCGCAATGATACTTTGCGCGCATTTTTGCGCGTCGTTTTTACGAGCGTTATTTTTTGACGGATGAAAAAATGCGCTCGGATTGTAATTCCAGCGTTAGTTTACACGCGCTAACGTTTAACACTGCCCGCAAAAAAAATGCGCTGCACGTGCGAATTTGCGCTAAGAATGTAATAGAGCCCATAGTTGCTTATAATGAGACGCTAAGGATTATTGACTTGTGCAGACTTTTCCCTTAAGTCGCCTACTGATGACCGGTTCGAACGCAGGGAGACAAAAAATACACAAAATTACGCAAACACATAACTGTGGAATAATATATATATTTATTATATATAGGCCACAGCTAAAAACTCCACACAATAACCCACCACCATGACATAACCATTCCCATAACAAAATTAAAACAATAACCCAGTGCTGAAAGAGGACTCCCCACAACCACCACACACCTCCAAACCAACCAACCACTAAAAAACTTCCCAACTCCCAACCATCTGACCAAAGTTATCCTAACTAAAAGGAACCCCTACCCAGCACTGCCTACAAGCCCCCGCCCCAACAAAATTACTATACTAATGAAAAAACCAACCCAACCTGGAATTAAATAAAACAGGGTGGGAGGGTGGGGATTTTAACCGCTCTACCTCAGGAGAAAAAGGCGCGCAGAGCCTCTCCACACGTGCCTTAAGTACCCTCCTGGCGACTCCTCCCACACCACTCCCGCTCAATCTCCTCACACGCTGCAAAACCTTCTAGAAAAATCCTCCCTGAGTCCTGGCATCAGAGGCAACTTACAGGCCCTACTCCTTAGGTGCTTCAGGCCTTCCTTTTTACCTCCTTATTTATTTTTTATTTATTTATAAAAGGATTTTACCAGGAAGGATACATTGAGATTTCTCTCGTTTTCAAGTATGTCCTGGGTTCAAGAACATTGAGTGGTTACAGAAATACAAAATAGTAAAATGCAAGATATTAACACAAGACCAAATATACAGAAAAATAAATATGTAGGAAATAAAGTCATTATGTTACATGTTTACAGGTGCATTTCGTATTGAGGTATGTTAATAGGGTAGTCTTAATGGACTTTAGACTGGGGGAAGATTTGATGGTGTCTGGGAGGTTATTCCATAATTGCGGTGCTCTGTAGGAAAATGAGGATTGAGACACTTTCTTTTTGTATTGTGGTATTGCAAGTAAGGTGCTGGTCCTGGATCTGAGGTTATAGGATGAGGGAACTGCCGGGGGAAGCAGCATATTCAAGTAGGGTGGTAGCTTCCCAGAAAAGCTCTTAAACACCAGGTTGGAAAGGTGAAGGGTGCATCTAGATTCCAGCGATGGCCAGTTTAGTTCTTTTAACATGTCACAATTGTGGGTCATGTAGTTACATTGTAGCACAAAGCGGCAGAATGAGTTATACAATGTAGTAAGTTTCTGGAGGTGTGTTTGAGGGGCAGCTGCATACACTACATCTCCGTATTCAATGGCTGGCATAAGCATTTGTTGTACAATCTGCTTTCTTACCGCGGGGCTCAGGCAGGATTTGTTTCTGTATAGGGCACCTAGTTTGGTGTAGAGTTTAGATGAGAGTTTTTCGATGTGGGGGCCAAAAGATAGATTTGGGTCTAACCACATACCTAGATATTTGAGAGAAGTGACTGTGGTCAGTGTGCCATTTGATTTTGTCCCAACACATAGATGGGGTGTTTGCAATTTGTGTAGTTTAGGTGCGGTTCCAAAGAGCATTGTAACAGTTTTGTCAGTATTTAGAAAAAGTTTGTTATCTGCGATCCACTTTTCTACCCCTGTGAATTGTTCTTGCAGCACTGCCTCCAGCTGTGGGAGATTTGGTTTGCTGGTATAGATTACAGTGTCGTCTGCATACATGTGTACAGTTGAGGCTTTGCAGACATTGGGCAGATCGTTTATGAATATAGTGAATAGCAGGGGGCCGAGTATCGAGCCTTGGGGTACACCGCACGTGACTGGGAGGGGAAGGGAAGTGCTGTCAGAAATGGACACAAATTGTGACCTATCAGACACATATGATTGGAACCAGGTTAACGTGCTATCACCAATACCGGAGTTTTTAAGTTTTTGTAATAGGATGCCATGGTCTACTGTGTCAAAGGCCTTGGCAAAATCAAGGAAGATGGCTCCAGTTAGGCTTCCTTGTTCCATGCCCGCTTGGACATCATAACAAACTTTTAAAAGGGCAGTTGTAGTTGAATGATTTGGACGAAAGCCTGATTGATCTGGGGTTAAATAGTTCTGATACTGATAATAATCATGTAATTGAGTGTAGGCACATTTTTCCAGAATTTTTGACATTACAGGGAGCAGTGATATCGGGCGGTAGTTGGATACCAAAGTATTGTCTCCACTTTTATGGATAGGTACCACCCTTGCAGTCTTCCAAAGTTTGGGTATGTATCCAGTCGCCAGTGATTCATTGATTAGGGTTGCGACAGGATTTGCAATTGCTGGCGCACTGATTTTCAGCAGCATTGCTGGGATTTGATCAGGTCCAGACTGGTATTTCATTTTTTGGTTACGGAGAAGTTTAGTGATGGCACTGACAGGCACTGGTCTAAAATTTAATTTCTCTGCATTACAGGGTCTTTACACTGTTGGTGGGGCCTGACATGTGCGCAGTGTTTCTGATTGCGTGTCATTTCCTAGCTTAGCAATCAGGGTGGTGGCGCATCCAACAAAATGATTATTAAAAGCATTTGCTACATCTAGGGGGTGTTGTACAGTTTGGTTGTTTACTTTTAAAGCAGCTGGTTGGGAGTGGAAGGGGGGGTGCTTGTATGTTACTTATGATTTTCCAAAAATTTCTGGGGTTTGATATGTTATTGTTTAAATTTTCATTGAAGTATTGGGCTTTAGCCTTTTTTGTTTGTTTTGTGCATTCATTCCTTATTACCGGTTGAGCTACAATAGCTGCTTTTGTTTGTAATAGTAACAGTCCTCACCTAAAGTCCATTGACTAGATTTATGAAAGTTTGAAAAACGCAAAATGTCCAAAAATAGCCACAAGATTTTCCCTATTATAATCCTACATAAGCATTTAATTCAGCCTCTCCTTGGCTGAAAAGCAGCAGGAGGGGCTTGGAGCTGCTCAGTAGAGCGGCCTTTTGGGACATGTTAGGTACTCACTCTGTGAAGAGGTGCCGTGAAGTGGCGAGTGAGCTTACGTTGCAATGGCCATTGAAACAAACAAAAACCTCAGTTTTGTTGTACATGGAACACATAGAAACGAGTGCAGATGACACCTTTTTTCCTTATGTTTTATACATTAACTGGGCTGTTACTCCTGGCAGTTGCTGCCGCTCCGGTGAGTATGGGCGCAACGCCATTTTTTCTGTATTTAATTCAGCGCCAAATGAAAAGTTTTCTTTTATGCTCTGGTAAAGCACGCACAATTAAATGTGCAAAGTAAAAATACAGTTTGCAGACATAAGTTGTTGTATTCCAACTGAGCCATTAATGTAGACCCGTAAATGGAAAAATTCTGTGTTAGCCAGGTTCCATTTGCAGTTCACCATTAAGGACTCTAAATTAACCAAACCTCTATATTAGCAGCTTTAGTCTGACTATTTGTGAGCCCTCGAACGACACTGCACGTCACCACAGTTATCCGCTCCTTGTGTTCATATGACTCTGAAGCCAAGTGCAACCCTGTTTAAGCTCTGGTCATGCAGCGATATTGTAAGGACATGCAAAAGAACAATTGTTTCTATATTGTGACAGAGTATGGGAATATGTGTATGTTAGCAGGAGGCTGAATGATGCAGTATATCCTGGTCAGTAAGGGGTTACACCTTCCCTGGCAGCAGCCACAGCTGCAACTCCTTAACAAGCCAATATAGCAGTTCCCAGCACAGAGGAAGGCAGAAAAAGATTGCGTTTGAAAGAGTGAGGTGTGGATTGCACAGAACTCCAGAACTGCAGGATTGCTGGCACGTATATAAAAAGGGACAGAGTTTTTGTTTATACTGGGGGCAGAATAGCTGCCCCAGTATCCCGTAGTGAGGGGACAAATTTGTTTAGTTAGTCTCCTAAAGGAAGGAGTAGGCCAATTTGTTTGCGTTTCATTTTGTTTGGTAATACAAGTGTACCCGGTGTTTAAAGACACTTTATTTTGTGGCGTTCAATAAAAGAGGTACACCTCCAAATCCTGTGCTTCTCTGAGCGACCCTACCACAAGTGGTGGCAGCGGTGGGATATTTGCTGTGCCAGCTCCGCTATCACAGAAGCCTTAAAGGTACAGAACCCACGATAATGGAGGATGTTGTAAAAGCCCTAGTGCAAGCTTCAGCAACCCAACAGGAGACCAACAGGCTTACTGCAGCCTCTGCTGCAACCTCAGCTGCAGCTCAGCAAGAGACTAACAAGCTCCTGGTCTTGCAGGTTGAAGCCTTGGGCGAAGCTCAAAGGATGGGCCGTGCCATGTTCAAAGAGCTCTTGGACCGCATCAGTACCCTGGGGGTGACTGCACCAGCAGAGGGTGTAAGCAGGATACGGGCAAGCAGCTGCCTACAGAAGATGACCCCAGAGGATGACATGGAATCCTACCTTCTGGCGTTTGAGCGAACAGCTATATGTGAAGCCTGGCCCGTGGGTCAGTGGGCCGGAATTATTGCCCCTTTTCTCCTTGGTGAAGCACAAAAGGCCTATTATGATCTGGACGAAGAGGCCGCTGCAAGTTACCCCCAACTAAAAGCACAGATCCTGGCCCGGATGGGTGTGACAACCAATGTGAGAGCCAAACGCTTCTACAAATTGCAGTTTAAGGGAGATAAATTCACAGATGTTTGATTTAATTCATCTAGCCCGGAAGTGGCTCAAACCGGAGAGTCAAACCCCTGCTCAGATCGTGGAAACCCTGGTGCTAGACCGATACCTGAGAGAGTTTCCCCAGAGGCTCCGTGAATGGGTCAGTCAAGGAGACCCCAGAACCTATGACAGCATGGTCGCACAAGTAGAAAGATACCTGTCTGCTAAGGACTTGGAGAGATCTCCTACTAATTCATTTTGTTTGCCCCAGAGACCAAGACCCCGGAAAGGTGGACTAGAACCCAATTCTGGAACGGGAATACGTCTGCGCGAAACAGACTCTGAGGACCGTACTCCCACAAAAGACCTATTGAGAAGAAACTCTATAATCTGCTTTGAATGCGGCGGAAGAGGACATGTCAGGGCAAGGTGCCCTAACCTCCCAGAGCCGATGCAATGTGGCTTGGGGAGAACCCCTTAAACTTTTGCGGACTGATATGTCTAGCAGGTCTGGTAGAGGGTGCACATACATTTAGAGTGACTGTAAAGTTAAATGGTCATGAGACAGGAGCCCTTGTTGACTCTGGTAGTACCTTAACTCTGGTAGCAGGCAGCCTAATTAAGCCTCCACAGGTACAACACCATAAAACAATGGGGGTACTTTGTATTCATGGATGTACTATACGGTATCCTATAATCGATATAGAGGTTTTTGTACAAGGAAAACTGGTAAGGATACCAGCGGTAGTGATTCCTCGACTACCCTATCCCCTAGTCATAGGAAGGAACTTCCCGGAGTTACACACCCTCTTGCAACCCCTGGTGGGAACCAAACAAGGGTCACTTAGGGATGAACGACAAGTTTGTGGTTTAGATGAACTTTTTCCCTTTGCTCACCCTGATTTGTATGTTGGTAACCCAAAAAGAAGAAAAACCAAGAGAGAGTGCAGGGAAAGCAAATTGAGGTTTAACAGAGCCGTGAATGAAGCATTGTTGAAGCACCAACACAATGTGGTGAAGATGAGGTAGAGGTTGAACAAACAGAACCTGCTACAGAACCGGATTATGAGGTTGAGATGGAAAACCCAGAAACAATTGATATGTCCACTGGTAACTTTGGGCGAGATCAGGTGAATGATCCATTGTTACATAATGCCAGAAGTAAAGTGGTAGAGGTAAATGGTTTACCCGTGGAGGGTTGCATGAGGGACACGTATCCATGTTTCATCCTAAAAAATGATCTCCTTTACAGGCTAACCTCAGACGAAGGTCAGGAGGTTGAGCAACTGGTGGTGCTATCCTCCTATACTCGGAAGGTGCTTGACTTCTCCCACGCTCATTTACTGAGTGGACACTTGGCTGTGGAGAAAACACAAGAAAGGGTTCTCAGACGGGTCTTCTGGCCAGGGGTATATGAGGAAATTAAGAGGTATTGTGCTTCTTGCCCAGAGTGCCAGTTTTCATCAGACCTAAGCTAAGGGCCCCGCTCATACCTCTCCCGATAATCGAAGTACCCTTTGAAAGAATAGGAATGGATCTAGTGGGTCCCCTAGAGAAATCGGCCAGGGGTCACCAGTATATCCTGGTGATTGTCGATTACGTCAACAGATATCCGGAGGCCATTCCACTGCGCAAGGCTAATGCTAAAAATATAGCAAAGGAGTTGGTTCAAGTTTTCTCACGGGTTGGCATACCCAGAGAAATCCTTACGGATCAGGATACACCTTTTATTTCCCGTATTATGAAGGAGTTATGTCAACTGTTTAACATACATGCTTTGAAAACATCAGTATACCACCCCCAGACAGAATAGTTGGTAGAACGCTTCAATCGTACCCTGAAGGGGATGTTAAGAAAAGTGGTTAGTAGAGATGGGAGAGATTGGGACCTGCTGCTTCCCTACTTATTGTTTGCTGTAAGAGAGGTTCCGCAAAGCTCCACTGGTTTCTCCCCATTTGAGATTCTGTATGGTCGACACCCCAGGGGTATATTAGATATATTGAGGGAAACCTGGGAAGAGCAGGTGGCCCAAGGCACGAATTTAGTTCAACATGTGGAACAAATGAGGGAGAGTATGGCTCGGATTGCTCCGCTTGTTCACGAGCACATGAAACAAGCCCAGGATGCCCAGAAACTTCACTACGACAAAAAGGCAGTAGGAAGAGAGTTCAACAAGGGAGACAGAGTAATGGTGCTGGTTCCCACGACTGAGAGTAAGCTACTAGCTCAGTGGCAGGGACCCTACGAAATTCTGGATAAAGTAAATCTGGTAAATTATAGGGTTAGTCAGCCTAACCGTCGTAAGAAAGAGGCAATACTGTACATAAACCTCCTTAAGCGTTGGAGGGATAGAGAAGCATGTGTGGTCACTGTGGGTGACCCAATGGTTAGTTGGCAGCCCCCGGAACCACCGGTGAAGATATCTTCTGATCTAACACTAGAGCAGGCAGAGGAGGCTAGAAGCCTGGTGGAGAGGAACAAGGATGTCTTTTCATCGCTGCCAGGCAGAACCCAAGACATTGCCCATGATATTGAGACAGAACCAGGGGTTACCATAAGGGTTAAGTCTTATAGAATCCCTCAGGCAAAAAGGGAATCCATAAGAGCCGAAATCAAGAAAATGCTTGACCTCGGAGTGATAGAGGAGTCTCAAAGTAACTGGTCCAGTCCGATCGTTCTAGTGCCAAAACCTGATGGATCAATTAGGTTTTGCAATGACTTCAGGAAACTGAATGAGGTCTCTAAGTTTGACGCCTATCCCATGCCCCGCGTTGATGAGTTGGTAGAGCGACTAGCAAAGGCCAGATTTATCACAGTTTTAGACCTGACGAAGGGTTACTGGCAGATACCATTAACTAAGCGGGCCAGGGAGAAAACTGCTTTCTCCACTCCCGATGGACTATTTCAGTATAGAATAATGCCTTTTGGCCTGCATGGTGCTCCAGCCACCTTTCAAAGATTGATGGATAAGTTGTTGAGACCTCATACAGAGTATGCAGCAGCTTATCTGGATGACGTGGTTATCCATAGTCTCGATTGGGAGACCCATCTAGGGAAGGTACAAGTAGTATTGAATACCTTTAGAGGAGCCGGCCTGACCGTCAACCCAGCTAAAAGTACTATAGGTTTGACTGAGGCCAAATACTTGGGCTATGTGATCGGCAGGGGAATAGTGAGGCCCCAAACAGTTAAGATAGAAGCCATACAAAGCTGGCCCAGACCACTGAGAAAGAAACAGGTCCGAGCCTTTTTGGGTATTGTAGGCTACTACTGGAGGTTCATTCCTCATTTTGCCACAAGGGCTGCTCCGCTCACAAATCTTATGAAAGTGAGGAGTCCTGACACTGTAAGATGGGACAGCAAGGCTGAGGAGGCCTTTTCTGACCTGTGTGAAGTCCTGTGTACTCAACCTGTTTTCGTGGCACCGGACTTTACCCAAGAGTTCTTCCTTCAGACAGATGCCTCTGAGGTTGGTCTGGGTGCAGTTTTGTCTCAGTATGTTGGCAACGAGGAACATCCAGTTTTGTACCTGAGTCGGAAACTGCTGCCTAGGGAACAACGCTATGCTACGGTAGAAAAAGAGTGCTTAGCGATCAAATGGGCCTTGGAAATGCTCCGCTATTACTTATTGGGCAGGCGCTTCACCCTTATCACTGACCATGCCCCGTTGAAGTGGATGCATACCAATAGGGAAAAGAACTTTAGGATCACTAGGTGGTTTCTGTCCTTGCAGCCATTCAGCTTTGTGGTACGACATAGGGCAGGTCTCCTTCATGGCAATGCCGATGCTCTGTCTCGAGTGCATGGGCTGGCTGAGGTGGCTGCTTCACATACCTGTGTTACGCTGGGGAGGGGGATGTGTGACAGAGTATTAGGAATCTGTGTATGTTAGCAGGAGGCTGAATGATGCAGTATATCCTGGTCAGTAAGGGGTTACACCTTCCCTGGCAGCAGCCACAGCTGCAGCTCCTTAACAAGCCAATATAGCAGTTCCCAGCACAGAGGAAGGCAGAAAAAGATTGCGTTTGAAAGAGTGAGGTGTGGAATGCACAGAACTCCAGAACTCCAGGCTTGCTGGCATGTATGTAAAAAGGGACAGAGTTTTTGTTTATACCGGGGGCAGAATAGCTGCCCCAGTATCCTGTAGTGAGGGGACAAATTTGTTTAGTCAGTCTCCTAAAGGAAGGAGTAGGCCAATTTGTTTGTGTTTCATTTTGTTTGGTAATACAAGTGTACCCGGTGTTTAAAGAGACTTTGTTTTGTGGCGTTCAATAAAAGAGGTACACCTCCAAATCCTGTGCTTCTCTGAGCGGCCCTACCACAATATGTTTCCACTATTCTGCTGAATACAAGAGGCGATGGATTGCACGGCGCCCGAAACAGAGGGATCTGAGGTGACGTTTTGATTTTAAGTGGGATTAAAGTGTTAAGTGATTTTGCAAACGCAAAATCACTTCACACCAGGGTTTATGGGCCATTATTCGTTCCTGAATAATGGCTTGAGTAAATGAAGATCGAGAGAGGTGGGAATAGCTTTCTTCATTCTTCATCGGCTAGCTGCAAATTAATGGCTCCTATTCAAAGTCTGAGCCACTAGCAAAGCAAAATGAAATATTATATTCTCCTTATTGCTTTTCATATTTGAAAGACTTTTATGGTTCCTTTATAATATTACCCCATATTTTAATTTTCCTACAATTATAGAATTCCATTTAGAAATATTACTTCTTAATGGAGATATCTCTGAACCCACATGGTTAATTAGCTGACATAAAGCTCAGCTTTGTTTTTCAGTAGGAGTCGCTAATATTGCACCGGGTGCTTTTTTTTTTTTGAGGAAAAAAGGTGGGGTTACTCACCGTGAAGCATCATAAAATGTCAGGCAGTGAGCAGTCAATGAAAAGATGAGGTACAGTCGCATGAACTAATAAATAGAAGGTGCAGGCCAGCGTACAGCCAATATATAGAGCCAGGACCAGGGCCAGGCCATTACATTGTGTTGCCTGGGTCCAATGATGAAATGCTGCTCCCCCTTTAACTATTCCCACCAATACATATCCATGCTTATCACAGCAAAACAACTCACAGCAATATGCAGTGTGTATGAGCGTATCACAAAGCTGCACAACAATAAAACTTATGCTCATAAACACCACACATTGATATATCATTGAGCTGCACAGCAATAAAACTCACAGTAATGTGCAGTGCATATGAGCGTATCACGAAGCTGCACAGCAATAAAGCTTACAACTTTGTGTAATGTGTATGAGCGGTATAGAAGATAAGTGAAGTTTTTTAAAATTTAACCTTTAATGTAATTTAAAATAAAACGTAAAAAATAACCTTAAACTTTCATGCTTCCATTCATTACTCATAATAGAATAACTATCTCATATAGTGCAATATCTCCTTTCTCAGGTCAACAGTGATTTTTGTATCAATTGTCAAATGGCCAATATACCTCACAATAAACCTAACAAGGGTTACCACTACACAACACGATGGTATTGGTTGCGTGATGCAGTAAACAGCTCTAATGCTGTGTATGAGCGTAACTCAGAGCTGCCCAGCAAGAAAAGTTACAATAATATGCAGTGTGTATGATCGTATCACCGAGCTGCACAATAAAATAAACAACAAAACTCACATTAATGTGTAGTTTATAAGCTTGTTACAGATCTCTACAGCAATAAAACTCACATTACTGTGCAGTGTGTATGATCGTATCACAGAGCAGCACAGCAATAAAACTCACAGTAATGTGCAGTGAGTATTCCACAGCGCAGCATCATTTTCCCCTTTACAATTGAAAAGTGAACATTGGTGCTGCATTAGGGGAAAAAATTATAAAATCAATTTTATATTTCTTTATTATTATTTTTACATGAAACGTGGCCAAATTTAGCATCCTAGCAGAAGAGCGTCTGCCCTACCAGTAGGGGCCGGTATTTAGTACCAGTGCGTACTGGCAGAGAAAAAGCCCTGATTGTACCACTATATAATACATAATTTTTAATTGCCTTTTTAAAAGCATGAATGAGGCGGTTCTGAAGGTGGTTATTAACGCCTTTATGACTGTAATTGCATTAAATCAATCTTCAAAACCACCATCAGATGCCGAAGTTCGAGATAACACGAAATGGACATATCCATGCAATAAACATTGTAAAAAAAATGTTTATTGCAAGAAAATTTAATTTACAAATTCCCTATAGTAAAGAATACATTGAACACGGCAGCCAATATACTGTAGCTTGCTAAAACGTAGAATGAAAACTATCTGCTCAAATACTCTCTGAAACTTTCCACAACAGGTTTAGAGGCTATTTTTTAATGACTAGGAAGATGGCTCCCTCTGCCTATCAGTGCACTTTTAGGATAATATGCATATAGACTTTCCGTAGGTTTAAGCATCCGGTGGTTTTAAGCTCAAGGGTTAAGTTAAAAGTGGTTTTCCATAAAACCATTGGTCTCTCGCCGTTATTTTATGGAAAGCGACTTATAGTGAAAGGGTCGAATACCCTTGGTGTTGCTACTATGGCTCCTGATCATTTCAATGAAGAAATCCAATTTTAATTTGTTTGTTTTGGCATAAACAGCTTTATTTTTTTTGCAAAAACCAGCAGTCGATTAATAAATGGAATTGAAGAACATATATTTGATTGGCAAAAAATGACCTACATAAGCAAACACTGCGTGCAAATTGAGATAATTTATGCAGCAAACCATATTCTGAATACAACTTCAATAAAATTGTAAATACCTACCAGCCTGTTTGTTGTTGTTTTCTCGTATGCAGATGTATTGAACTCAAGATATACATGTTAAGAGTTTCTCATTAGTAGTTAATTCAAACAGCGTGCGTTGTAAATGGGGACATTGAAATGTTCTTGCTTATGTGAAAGCTTGCAAAAACAATATTGAAACAATCTGTTACCAGCACTGCTTCCCATTTCCACAACCTAAATATTCTTTCAAAGTGAAAAACAAAGCGAAGCAAGAAACTGCAAAAACATCTTTTTTTCTTTTATGATCTTCTAATAGTGCATTATTGGCAGGTATTCTTTTGTTTTAATATCTCTTAAAAAAGCAAATGCTACAAATAAAAACTTTAAGTTTATTGA
Source organism: Leptobrachium leishanense (assembly GCA_009667805.1). Classification (NCBI taxonomy): domain Eukaryota; kingdom Metazoa; phylum Chordata; class Amphibia; order Anura; family Megophryidae; genus Leptobrachium; species Leptobrachium leishanense. The sequence goes on along the minus strand of CM019067.1, from coordinate 119,899,146 downwards.
TTCTTCAAGGATATTTGTGCCCTTGGAAATGAAATAGCTCAAACAACGTTTTTGGGCAAATCTATTATCAGCATTGCAAAGATCCATTAATATTAGCATGCATCTGTCATGGAGCTGATGTAACGCTCCATGCTTCAAACCCCAAGAGACTTTATGTTCATTTATATCGTGTGGTTTTAAATATATTTTACATCATTTGGTTTTAGTTTAATTTAGTTTAGTGTAAAATGGCATAGCTTTGGTTTTTAAAATACTTATATTCCTGTAGGTAAATGTGTTTTTGTGTATACAGTAAACAAGCTTTACTGCTGTGTAATTTATGCACCAGGGCTTTTCCCATTGTCTAGCTGCATGTTTGATTCAAGGGATCTCTGATAGTGTGTGTTTAATCTGATGTGTTAGAACAATGGAGTATACAAATGTTGTGTGAGCTGAAGGCTAAAGAATGTAAAGAATGTTTATTGTAAATAACTGACATAATGTAATTAGTATGGGTATGCAAATTATGACTAGTAATTAGTATGGGTATTCAAATTATAACTGTTGGACTTCAGCATAAATGGTGGTTGTTCATTAAAAAGTCAGAAAACTCTCAGAGCTCAGAGAGAGAGGATCCTGTTTTAAAGCATACAGCTGTGCCTGGTGTCTTTATTTCAGCGACGCTACACTATACACTATCACCCTCAGAAGGCAGAGAGCGGCCTTCTGGAGATTCCTAACGGCTCCAGGGCAGAGGAACAGAAGCAGGCAGGTCAAGCTGCTCGAGGCGCTGAGGACAGCGCTCCCAGTAGCCGGGCTGACCGCAACGAAGGGGTGTCTGGAGAGCCAGGACAGACGGAAGGGAACGGTTCCTTCACAGCATCTAAATAATCAACAGACATATACAGTCAGTGATCTAGATTCACTAAGCATCTACAGTGGAATGAAGATTGGGGGGAAGAGTTCCAGCAAAGAAATTGCTGCTTGAAAAAAGAGTCTCTAAGAACTTTGATGGCACAGCACATTCATGATGTCCTCGGCACAATAGCCAGTGCGATCTGATCGCACCACTCAGCATGGAGTTGTGTTCAATATCCAAAAATGTAATTAGCCTAATGATGCTAAAAGAGAAGCAAATGAAGCACCCATAGATACTAGAGTATAGTGCGACCCTAATATAACGCAATGGATAGAGATTTATTGTGGAAATGAGAGAATACTCAAAACTCGAATATAACGCGAGGAGGAAAATTATAAAAGTATACTGTACCGGTAAACAATAAAAAATCCTTTTCTTAACACAGTCAGGCCAGGGTGCTCTGCTCTAGAATGATTGTAGTTGTTACGAAGTATGAAGTCATCGGCCACCCGTATTCACTACTTGCAGTAAGATGTCCGGCGGAGTGAGATGACCAACGCAGCGAATCATTCACTGATAGCCAGCCGCCAGGAGGTGTCATTTTCTCACCTCTGGCTCCATCAGGCAGGCTCAACCACCTCGTCATCCGCCGTTAGCCAGCCACCTATGAATGAGCTCCTGACGTCACTGCAGAGGCACCACGCAATTCTCCTCACATTCAGAATGAGAGGAGAAACGTGCAGCGCGTCTGCAGTGACATCAGGATGGGGCAAGAACTGGGTGGGGCTCTCCATTGGTGGACGACGCAGTGGATGAGCCTGCCTGCGGGAGCCAAAGGTTAGAGAAAGACCTCCCGGCATACTGTGAGGAGCAAGAGTTCATGCTCAGTTTTAAACCAATCTTGAATGATTGGCTTAATCCTAGCGCGCCCTCTGGCCGTGCCGGATCCCATGTCTCCGGGAGTTTCCGAAGTGTTTCCGGGCATCAGGGAGCCCACATTCACTTCAGGGAGACTTCCGGAACTTCCGGAGACGTGGGAGCAAGTCAAGTTTTGTTGTTTTTTTTTACACGCGATGCAGAAGTCTCGAATATAACGTGACCCCTCCATTTTTAAGGTAAATTTTTGTCACCAAAATCTAGCGGTATACTCGAGTATCTACACACAAAATTATTGTGTCTCCAGCAGCACACAGAAAATTCAATAATGCAGAAATATATATAAGTCAACAATAAACAGGTCACATATCCAGCTCCAAAGTTTTGAACCCCAACCGTGATTGATTAAGTCTCTGTACCAGAGAAGTATTCCTCAATGAAACAAATATAGAGGATTCTCACATGAGAAGAACCAGCCTGAGAAGAGCATCTATGTGGGCTGAAAAGTCACCGATGTACGTACCAATAAATCTAGCTACAAAGCATAATCCATAAGTACCATATACATAATTTTTAAAACCACTGTGCCATGAAGTTGGGCGTAAATAAAGGCTAGGTTGGCAGGATATAGGCCTACCTTCCTTGTTTTGTAGACTGTGAGAATTTTCTTGTATTTTTTCCTATAATGTATTGCTGTGTCCTGGATATAATAAGTGTAGCAGTGCAAAGAGTTAATTACAAGTCTCGGACTACAAGTTTAACCCTTTCGCTGCTGAGGCATTTCCCGCCTCTGTGCTGAGGTCATTTTTACCGATTTTGCTCATCATGTTTAAATGTGTTTTGAAGGCTTATTTTAGTATATGACCCAGACATATTATATATCGTTCTTTCTGTCAGACTCGGCAGATTCATAATATGTCATTATTATATGTATACGTCATGACCTGTCTGTATATTATAACAAAAAATGCAATAAAATATGAATTTTCAATAATTTACAATGTGTAAAGTGTTTTTTTTCACATTTTAACATGTGAGCAATTGCGGTTATATTTTGTATGGGGTGCGCTTGTTAAAAAAATTAGAGATGGGGTCTCGTTACATTTTTTTTTGGGGAAAATTACGCGATTTTTAACAAACGCACTGCATACAAAAATCGTTAGTGCAGCATTATTATTCACATTATAATTGAAATGGAAACAATATTGCTGCATTAACGAACCAAAAAAGGAAAAAAAAACTTGTTTATTTTTTTTTATAATTTGTTTTTTAAATATTTTTTCTTTTTTTTTTTTAAACTTTTTTCATACTCATGTTTGATATTGTTGGAACGGGCATGCTCTGGCCGATCCAACAATACCAAACATTAACCCCTAACTGTCATGGATCGGGAGATAGGGGGTTCATTGGAACCCCCTATCTCCACCATTGGTGGCAGTTAGGGGTTAACTCCAGGATTGGCTTCATTGTGCTATGCACGATGACGCCAGGCCTCAGGGGGGATTCCCGGAAGCTTGGCCGACATCCAAGATGTCGGCCAGCTCCGGGAAAGGATCACGAATGTCACGGTGGCCCCCGCACCCCGGCGCCTGGCAGCAGCTTCCTCGCTGCTCGCTGGCCAGGCGCCGAATGATATTGCGGTCGCTTCCGCACACGTGGGGAAGCCGGGGGCGGGGCCTGGCGGCTGACGCGGACCCGCCGGGTTTAAAGCCCAGGCTCTCAGAAATGCCGGTGCCCTGACGTGGTAGTTACTTCCCGCAGAGCTCTTGTATATTTGGCAAACAACTATTCTGTGTATTGACCCCTTGGCATTGGCAAACGACTATTCTGTGTATTGACCCCTTGGCATTGGCAAACGACTATTCTGTGTATTGACCCCTTGGCATTGGCAAACGACTATTCTGTGTATTGACCCCTTGGCATTGGCAAACGACTATTCTGTGTATTGACCCCTTGGCATTGGCAAACGACTATTCTGTGTATTGACCCCTTGGCATTGGCAGACGACTATTCTGTGTATTGACCCCTTGGCATTGGCAAAATACCATTCTGTGTATGATCCCTGGCATTGGCGAACGAACCACTCTGTGTATGATCCCTGGCATTGGCGAACGAACCATTCTGTGCATAACCCCTGGTATTGGCATCAACTCTTCTAATTCTGGTATTGAGGTCAGTCTGTGTGGCACCCTAAGCACACATCAGACTACCCCTTGTGTTGTTAGGGTCTTGGGAAGAGCTAATTATTCTAATTTCTTGTGTATCATTCTGTGTCTGTCTAGTCGTGCCGACCACTCTAAGGATCGGAAGGGTAGAGACTGTTCTGTGTCTAGAAACCACTAGTCAGATAAAGCAGAGGGATCCGTGACGTCTCTCTTGTACGTGCTCTGTACTGCCATTCTTGTAGTCTGTCTAGTCGTGCCGACCACTCTAAGGATCGGAAGGGTAGAGAGTGTCCTGCGTATAGGGACCACCACTCTAGTATCAGGGGGATCCGTGACATTACGTCAGGGCCATGGATCCCGCAGACCTCTCTAATCAATTGACACGTATTGCAGCCAGACAAGAAGAGCAGGACCATAGAATGGACCAGATTGCTCTTGCCCTGCAAACCCTGCTAAACCGATCCAGTTCTGGTACTGCAAGCCCGCCAGACCCAGTAGTGCCTAGGGTCAGTTCGGCCGCTCTCGAGGGTTGTAGGCTCAGTATGAAAGCACCCGTACGTTATGACGGAACACCGAACTTATGCCGGGGCTTTCTGACCCAACTCGAGATCTTATTCGAAAACAATCCCGGGTCCTGTATGTCTGATAAAGCCAAAGTAGGCTATCTGATTAATCACTTGACCGAAAAAGCTTTATTATGGGCCACGCCCTGTGTGGAGAACAAGAAACCCATCATATATGACTATGAGGGTTTTACCTCCGAGTTAAAGCGTACTTTTGATCCCTCTAGACGGGCTACCAATGCGGGTAGATCCCTGTTTCACATCAAACAAGGTAATAGGAGGGTTTCCGACTATGCCATAGAATTTAAGACTTTGTCTTCTGAGGTACACTGGCCGAACGACGTTTTAACCCTGGCCTTTACCGAAGGTCTGAACGAGGCGTTTATGTTTGAATTGGCTCCCCTAAAATTACCAGAACATCTGGATCATTTGGTTGATTTCTGCATCGCCATGGACGATCAAATCAGGGAAAGGAGACACACCAGAGACAGACCCAGAAGGGTCCTACCTCCTTTACCCTTAGTACCCAGGCATACCACGGCATCAGGTAACCTGGAGACCGTTAAGACCGATGTACCGGCCATTGAACCTATGCAGATAGGTAAAACGGGTATTTCAGAGGCAGAGAGAGCTCACCGGAGAGAAAGGGGGCTCTGTTTTTATTGTGCCGGGGCAGATCATTTCCGCCTTCAATGTCCTCAGAGACCAGGGGTAGCAGGGGTGAGAGTGGCAAATCAGGTCAAAAGACAAGTAATACCCAGGTTATTGGTTCTCTGTATGCCTCCTTTGTGGATGATGAAAAAAAAAAAACTCGGATTCTGTTACCCATCTCCCTCACCTGGGAGGGGGTCACCTCGAGACTGAGGCATTCCTAGACTCTGGAGCCTCAGGTAATTTTATGGATAGATGTTTTGCTGCCAACCACCTCTTACCTCTGGTTCTAAAGGAGAGGCCTCTTATGGTAGAAGCCATAGACGGGAAACCCCTGTCATGTCCCCATATCACACACGACACTATCGATGTGTGCATGACTACAGGAGTTCTGCACTGTGAAACCATACGATTCCAGGTTATCGACTCTCCCTCATGTCCTGTCGTTCTAGGGTTCCCATGGTTGACAGAACATAACCCGGTGATTGACTGGGCCCAGCGAGATATAATGTGTTGGGGTCCTAGTTGCCAGTCAAAGTGCCTGGGCAGGGTTAATGTGATTGGTAGTCTCAACATTGCCACAGCACCTCCTTTGTCCACTGAAGTCCCAGAATGTTATATGGCGCTAAAGGAGGTGTTCTCTAAAACCAGGACTGAGGTCCTACCACCGCATCGTCCTTATGACTGTGCTATAGAGTTACTCCCTGGTACTATGCCTCCTAGAGGACACGTATACCCCTTGTCTCAAAGGGAAAATGACATTATGGAGGAATATATAAGGGAGAATCTAGAGCGAGGATTCATCAGACGATCCTCCTCTCCAGCAGGAGCAGGTTTTCTTTTCGTTTCCAAAAAAGAGGGTGACCTGCGACCTTGCATCGATTATAGAGGTTTAAATAGGATTACCATAAGAAATGCATACCCAATACCTCTTATAACAGAATTGTTCGACCGTTTAAAAGGGGCCCGTATTTATACGAAACTTGATTTACGCGGAGCGTACAACCTGGTCAGGGTTAAGAAGGGGCACGAATGGAAAACGGCTTTTAATACACGTAGCGGGCATTATGAATACCTGGTGATGCCCTTTGGGTTATGCAATGCGCCAGCCGTTTTCCAGGACCTCATAAACGACACCCTAAGGGATTTTCTGCAAACGTTCGTTATAGTATATCTGGACGACATCCTGATATACTCTCCTGATAAGGAGACTCATCACGCCCACGTGAGACAAGTGTTGAAGAGACTATTGAGGGCTGGGTTATATTGTAAGCTAGAGAAATGCTTATTCGACATAGAGACAGTGCACTTCCTTGGGTATATAATAACCCCTGAAGGTTTCCAAATGGATCCTAAAAAACTCTCAGCGATTCTTGACTGGCCTTTACCCCAAGGGCTTAAAGCCATCCAGAGGTTTTTGGGGTTTACTAACTACTACCGAGGTTCATTAAAAAAATTTTCGGCCTTGATAGCTCCCCTCACGGCTATGACTAAAGGGGGTGGTGAATCAGAAGTGGACACCCCAGGCCAGTCAAGCCTTTGAGGCACTTAAACAGGCTTTCACCACTGCCCCTGTTCTCCGACATCCTGATCCGGCTCTGCCTTTCCAGGTTGAAGTTGACGCCTCCGAGCTAGGTCTTGGTGCAGTCTTGTCCCAAAGGGAGGCACCCGACAAGCCCTTGCATCCATGCGGCTTCTATTCCCGAAAGTTGTCCCCGGCAGAGAGGAACTATGATATCGGAAACAGAGAATTGTTAGCAGTTATTGCAGCCTTGACGGAATGGAGATACTTATTAGAGGGGTCTAGGGACCCCATTGTCATCATAACCGATCATAAGAATCTCACGTACATTGGAGACGCTAAACGGTTGAATGCCAGGCAAGCGAGATGGTCATTGTTTCTTTCCAGCTTTAATTTCGTCCTCACATACAGACCTGGGTCGAGAAACATTAAAGCAGACGCATTGTCAAGACAGTACGAGTCATACGAACATAACATCCAAGATCAACATCCCATTGTACCCCAGGAAAGGATTATAGCACTTACCACGATTAGTGTCTCGTCTCCTCTAATGTTAAGATTGCAGACCGCCCAGGGCACAGCTCCTGGGGGGAGACCTCCTGCGAAACTCTTTGTACCTGAGAACGAAACGGAAGAGGTATTAAAACTGTATCATGATAACAAAATCTCTGGGCACATGGGGATCACCAAAACAGTGTCTAGTATACGTAAACTCCTTTGGTGGCCCACGGTGCGCCGTGACGTTAAAGATACATACCGTGTGTGTGAAGTGTGCACAAGACATAAAAGTCCCAAAACAGCGCCTATTGGTTTACTCCAGCCTCTGCCAATCCCCGAACGACCATGGTCGCATTTAGCTATGGATTTTATAGTAGAGTTACCTGAGTCTAGAGGGAATACTGTAATACTCACGGTCATAGATCGATTCTCCAAAATGGGTCACTATGTTCCTCTTCGGAAACTTCCTTCGGCAGCCGAACTGGTGCCCATTTTTGTTTCCAATGTGGTCCGCTTACACGGTATTCCTCTTGGGATTGTCTCGGATAGGGGGACCCAATTCGTCTCCAGATTCTGGAAAGGGTTTTGCAAGAGTGTGGGGATAGACCTATCCTTCTCTTCGGCCTATCACCCCCAGACCAACGGGGCGGCGGAACGAGCCAACCAAAATATAGAAAAATATCTCAGGTGCTTTATATCCGAACGACAAGATAACTGGTCAGACCTGATACCGTGGGCAGAGTATGCCTTGAACAGTGCAGTAAGCGAAGCCACAGGACGTTCCCCCTTCTTCACTGTTTACGGTTTTGATCCTCCCGTGCTCCCTGCTACGTTTCCTGATACCGCGATTCCTGCTCTGGATGAGCATTTAGTGTCATTGAAAGAAACCTGGGGAAGGGTTAAACGGGCACTGGAGGATAGTAGTCTTACCCAGAAGATCAAAGCCGACAGACACAGGAGGTCGGCACCCGTGTATCAAGTTGGGGACAGGGTTTGGCTTTCTTCACGCAACATTAGGCTTTTAGTACCCTCCATGAAACTGGCACCCAGGTACATAGGCCCCTATAAGGTTCTGCGGCGAATCAATCCGGTCTCCTATGCTCTGGCTCTGCCCTCCCATATCAAGATACACAATGTGTTTCACGTGAGCCTTTTGAAACCACTTTTGTGTAATCGGTACACCAGGGCCCGTGTCCCCCCTCCTCCGGTCTCTGTGGAGGGCGAGGAGGAGTTTGAAGTTGAGGCCATTCTGGACGCCAGAGTTTCTAGGGGGGTCCTTCAGTACTTGGTTGACTGGGTGGGCTACGGCCCAGAGGATCGCTCTTGGCTTCCGGCTACTGAGGTTCATGCTCCTCGGTTGGTGAGGGCTTTCTATTTGGCTCATCCCCGCGCCCCTGGGGGTCGTCCAGTGGCCGCCCGTAGAGGGGGGGTTCTGTCACGGTGGCCCCCGCACCCCGCGCCTGGCAGCAGCTTCCTCGCTGCTCGCTGGCCAGGCGCCGAATGATATTGCGGTCGCTTCCGCACACGTGGGGAAGCCGGGGGCGGGGCCTGGCGGGCTGACGCGGACCCGCCGGGTTTAAAGCCCAGGCTCTCAGAAATGCCGGTGCCCTGACGTGGTAGTTACTTCCCGCAGAGCTCTTGTATATTTGGCAAACAACTATTCTGTGTATTGACCCCTGGCATTGGCAAACGACTATTCTGTGTATTGACCCCTTGGCATTGGCAAACGACTATTCTGTGTATTGACCCCTTGGCATTGGCAAACGACTATTCTGTGTATTGACCCCTTGGCATTGGCAAACGACTATTCTGTGTATTGACCCCTTGGCATTGGCAAACGACTATTCTGTGTATTGACCCCTGGCATTGGCAGACGACTATTCTGTGTATTGACCCCTTGGCATTGGCAAAATACCATTCTGTGTATGATCCCTGGCATTGGCGAACGAACCACTCTGTGTATGATCCCTGGCATTGGCGAACGAACCATTCTGTGCATAACCCCTGGTATTGGCATCAACTCTTCTAATTCTGGTATTGAGGTCAGTCTGTGTGGCACCCTAAGCACACATCAGACTACCCCTTGTGTTGTTAGGGTCTTGGAAGAGCTAATTATTCTAATTTCTTGTGTATCATTCTGTGTCTGTCTAGTCGTGCCGACCACTCTAAGGATCGGAAGGGTAGAGACTGTTCTGTGTCTAGAAACCACTAGTCAGATAAAGCAGAGGGATCCGTGACGTCTCTCTTGTACGTGCTCTGTACTGCCATTCTTGTAGTCTGTCTAGTCGTGCCGACCACTCTAAGGATCGGAAGGGTAGAGAGTGTCCTGCGTATAGGGACCACCACTCTAGTATCAGGGGGATCCGTGACAACGAACCGGCGCTTTTCGGCGCCGATTCGTGATCCGGCCCCCATGGGATTAATGCCCGGTACCATTTGGAAGGGCAGGCTGTGCCCGTCCAAACGGTGCCTGGGTTAACCCCCTGCATGCCGCCGATCGGGAGGGAGAGAGGTCCGAAGGACCTCCCCCCCTCCCTTTCAGGCGCCTCCTCCGCACATGCGGGGGGGCGCCTGAATTAGGTGTCATCGCGCCCCCGCGATGACACCTAATTACTCCGGCGGCGGTTCCGGGTGCTGGGCTGATTTCGAGGATGTCAGCCCGCACCGGGGGGGACAGCGATTAATTTATCAGATCTAATTAAATTATCGGATCGGATCTGAATCATTTATCAGATCAGATCCGATTCATTATCCGAGTGATCCGTCTAGAACTGCTCTTTGAGTTATTAGTCCCTGACTCATGGATTAGGTTCCAACAGTTCATAATCCTTTTTTTTTAAATATAAATTTTATTAAGTTTTCAGGAAAAAACACAAAATAATTAGGGATAAAAAAAAGAAGGGGGAGGGGGAACAAAAAACGTATGCAGCAGAAACAATATTTGCAACCATGTCACAAACAATAATTATTGTCAGGGTATAAAGAGCAACAAGGCATAGAAACCAGAGTAACCGGAACCTCAGATCTTCACAGTGTAAATGTCCCATATAGACCAATGATCTTTCCCAACCCCAGGCAAGTCCATTAGAGACCTGGCCATTGCATCTAAGGATCGTAGTTCCCCCAGCCTGGTTTTAACAGTGCTCACGTTCGGCATCACAACTGATTTCCAGTTAGCGGCTAGGAGAGTGGTGGCAATGGACAGCAAATGGGACAGAAGTTGTTTCTGGAAGTTAGTGAGAGAGTCAGGAAACAGTTGAAAGAGGAACAGGGCAGGGGATGGGACAATCTCCGAGCCCAAGATTTCTGAACTAAGGATGGCCATCTGATCCCAAAATGAGGTAAGGCGTGAACACAACCAACAAATGTGAAAAAAGTGCCGTCTGCCTCCCCACACCTCCAGCAGCTAGTAGGAACACTCGGGTTATAATGGTGTTCTTAATCTGGGGTGATATACCATTGATATCAAACTTTTTTCTGAGCCTCCAGGAGAGACACACATCTGAATTTCCCACAGTGAAGTCGAAAGGAATCCGTCCATTGCTCTTGCGTAATTGGGCACCCTAAATCACGTTCCCAGTTCAGCTGGAATCTCCAAGTGCCAGTCAGGGGTCTGGTTAGTAGCAGGTGATAAATTAGAGACAGTAGGCGAGTATTAGGCATAGGGGACACACACAGTATCACTCAAAAAAGTCATTGGGTCAGAGTTTGAAGGGAGGTGCAGTAAATCATATTGAGAAAGGCAGGATCACAGCTGTAGGAAGCGAAAGCAGAATGTTTGGCTCAGAGAATATTACAACTGTAGTTGCGAGAAGGGAAGGAGGTCATGAGGAGAGTAGAAGCACATCAATCTATCGAGCGTCTTCTGATACCATGGTCGGGGGCAGTTCATAATCTTAACAGCAGAGCAGTACACCCATGCTGGGACATAAACTGTGTGCCCTGTGAGTTGTCCATTATCCCATGCTGGGATATAAACTGTGTGCCCTGTGAGTTGTCCATTATCCCATGCTGGGATATAAACTGTGTGCCCTGTTAGTTGCCCTTTAACCCATGCTGGGATATAAACCGTATGAGATTTACAACACTAATCCTCTTTTTTTCTAATGACCTCAGCCTGTACTAAAGGGGGCAGGGTCTGTCACAAGTGCCAGGTATGAGGGTGAGGATTTTTTTTTTGAGAAAGGATTTTACCAGGAAGGATACATTGAGATTTCTCTCGTTTTCAAGTACAGTGGCAAGAAAAAGTATGTGAACCCTTTGGGATTACGTGGAGTTTTGCATGAATTGGTCTTAAAATGTGCTCTGATCTTAATCTAAGTCACAACAATTTGAAAAACACAGTCTGCTTAAAATAATACAACACAAACATTATATGTTTTCATGTTTTTATTGAACTCGAACATGTAAACATTCACAGTGCAGGGTGGAAAAACGTATGTGAACCTTTGGACTTAACAACTGGTTGACCCTCCTTTGGCAGCAATAACCTCAACCAAACGTTTCCTGTAGTTGCAGATCAGACCTGCACAACGATCTGGAGTAATTTTGGACCACTTCTCTTCACAAAACTGTTTCAGTGTAGCAATATTCTTGGGATGTCTGGTGTGAATCGCTCTCTTAAAGGTCATGCCTCAGCATTTCAATCGGGTTGAGGTCAGGACTCTGACTGGGCCACTCCAGAAGGCGTATTTTGTTTTGTTGAAGCAATTCCTTTGTTGAATTACTTGTATGTTTTGGGTCATTGTCCTGTTGCATCACCCATCCTGTGCGGAGCTTCAGTTGGCGGACAGATGGTCTTACGTTTTCCTGCAAAATGTCTTGATAAACTCTGGAATTAATTTTTCCATCAATGACAACAATCCGTCCAGGCCCTGAGGCAGCAAAGCAGCCCCAAACCATAATGCTCCCTCCGCCATGTTTTACAGTGGGGATGAGGTTTTGATGTTGGTGTGATGTGCCTTTTTTTCTACACAAATAGTGTTGTGTGTTTTTTCCAAACAACTCAATTTTGGTTTCATCTGTCCACAGAATATTTTGCAAGTAGTGCTGCGGAACATCCAGGTGCTCTTTTGCAAACTTCAAACGTGCTGCAATATTCTTTTTGGACAGCAATGGCTTCCTCCGTGGTGTCATCCCATGTACTCCATTCTTGTTTAATGTTTTCCTTATTGTAGATGTGTCAACAAAAATGTTAGCATGTGCCAGAGATTTATGTAAGTCTTTAGCTGACACTCTAGGATTCGTCTTTACCTCATTAAGCATTCTGCGCTGTGCTCTTGCAGTCATCTTTACAAGGACGACCACGCCTAGGGAGAGTAGCAACAGTGCTGAACTTTCTCCATTCGTAGACAGTCTGTCTTACCGTGGACACATGAACATCAAGGCTTTTGGAGATACTTTTGTAACCCTTTCCAGCTTCATGCAAGTCAACAATTCTTGATCGTAGGTCTTCTGAGAGCTCTTTTCTGCGAGGCATGGTTCACATCAGGCAGTGCTTCTTGAAACCAGTAAACCCAAAACTGGTGTGTGTTTTTAAAGGTCAGGACAGCTTTCAGGAACACATCCAATAATATCCCACTGATTGGACTCAAGGTTGGCTCACTCCTGGCTCCAATTAGCTCTTGGAGAAGTCATTAGGCTAGGGGTTCACATACTTTTTCCACCCTGCACTGTGAATGTTTACATGTTATGTTCAATAAACACATGAAAACATATAATGTTTGTATTGTATTATTTTAAGCAGACTGTGTTTTTCAAATTGTTGTGACTTAGATGAAGATCAGAGCACATTTTATGACCAATTCATGCAAAACTCCACGTAATTATTATTTATTATTATTATTATTCATTATTTATAAAGCGCCAGCATATTCCGCAGCGCTGTACAATAAGCACAGTATAGACAGGGTTACAATACATTGAACAACATTTGACAAACAGTACAGGAGGAGATGAGGGTCCTATTCCCGTAGGAACTCACAATCTAGGAGGGTTGGGGTTGGAAACAGGAGGAGAGGACTGTAAGGTGAGAGTGATTGATGGTTGTGTCAGTGAGTTGGGTGGTAGGCTTCCCTAAATAGGAATGTTTTAAGGGAGCGTTTGAAGGAAGAGAAGTTAGGGGAAAGTCTGACAGTACGAGGAAGAGCGTTCCAGAGAGTGGGGGCTGCGCGTGAGAAATCCTGCAGTCTATCATGGGAAGAGGTGATGCGGGGAGAAGCTAGGCGCAGGTCACTGTTTGACCTTAGGGAGCGGGCTGGGGTGTATTTGGTGATTAGTGAGGACAAGTAGTGGGGCGCTGAGTTAGTGAGAGTTTTGTAGGTAAGGATAAGGATTTTGAACTTAATTCTGCAGTGGATGGGGAGCCAGTGAAGGGACTCGCAGAGGGGAGCGGCAGAGACAGAGCGGCGGGTGAGGTGAATTAGCCTGGCGGAGGTGTTCAGGATGGATTGTAGGGGGAGAGGCGGGACAGAGGGAGGCCAGATAAGAGATTATTGCAATAGTCGAGTCGGGAGATTACCAGGGCGTGTATGAGTTGTTTTGTGGTGACAGAGGTAAGAAATGGCCGAATTCTGGAAATATTACGCAGTTGGTATCGGCAGGAGGAGGAAGGAGACTGGATGTGGGGGATGAAGGAAAGAGCAGAGTCAAGTGTAACTCCAAGACAGCGAACTTGGTTTGATGGGGAGATGGTGATACCCTCCACCGTGATAGAGAAGTCAGGAGGTGGGGAGGCATTAATATGGCACGTAATCCCAAAGGGTTCACATACTTTTTCTTGCCACTGTATGTCCTGGGTGGCGAGTGTGTACCGTTGGATGTCTTGCCCACGGGCACTTACTGGAGAGCTGCTCGCCGGGATCGAACCCATGACTCCACAGGCTCTCTCCATGCAGAGCAGTGATGTTACCTCTACTCCACCCAGCCGGTACCAACCTTCCTTCTGCCTGCCTTCAGTGCACGGACATCAGCACAGTAGGCAGAAAGAAGGTTTACTGATGCAATGGAAGGGGGCTGAGCCAATCGGCAATGTTTGGAGTGACTCAGAGTCAGAGGAGCAGTTACTGGTGATTCACTCCCCCCTCACCAATCTGACTCAGTGACTCAATGATTTGGTGCATGATCCAATTCATTTCAATGAATCGCTCCAGGGGCATAACTACCAGGGGTGCAGCGAGTGCCGCTTCACCCAGGCCCCTGAGTCCGGGGGGGCCATGTACATCTGGCCAGGGCCTCCCCTGGGCGGCATGGATCAGCGCATTACTGTGACTTTTATTACTTTGCAGCTCTGTGAGATATACATAGCACACATTACATTAAAAATGGGATGGTTGCAATACACTTTCGATCACTGTCTAGTGGGCGGAGATTTTAATGCAGTGGTAGATCAAACTCTAGATCGCTCTCGGCCTAGAAGGTCGCCAGACAACCTGCAGTCCACTGCGGGACCTAAATTCTTACAAGAACATATTGCGCCGGTAGACACGTGGAGATTTCTTAACCCGGAGGGGAGGAATTACTCCTTTTATTCACACCTGCACGATTCCTTTTCACGCATTGATATGTTTCTCATGTCCCTCTCCCTACAGTACACCTTACTTGACGCCTCCATTGGCATGATACATATCTCCGACCACGCGGCAGTCACGATCGAACTACGTTTCAGCTCCCCGCTCCCGCAGTCCCACAACTGGCGTTTCCCGGATTCCCTATACAAGTCAGAGGGATTTAGGAAGCATGTGGAATTGTGTTGGCACAATTATGTGGATGATAATATCGAACACCTAGACGACACTAATTTATTCTGGGAAGCAGCCAAACCAGTAATGAGGGGGCATATCATAGAATATGTATCGCGCAAGCGAAAGGAGATCAATAGGAGGCTACTGGAGGCGCATTCGACCCTAGTGACCTCATATATGTCCCACTTACTGCAAGCCACTGCCCAATCCGCGACGGACTACAAGGACAGCAAGAAGGCATATGCCGAAATAGTTGAGGACAGGGCACAATATTATTGGTTCCACCAAAAAAACAGATTTTTTCACTGGGGTAACAGACAGGGGAAATTATTGTCCAACCTTCTTCGACTGCAAACGCCAACACCCCCCTCGATCTCGAGAATCAGGACACTTACCGGGGAGCTTCTAACAGATCCGTTTAAAATTAATGCTTATTTCAGGGCCTATTTTGAAAAATTTTACAAGGCAGAACCGGACGTTTGGGAGTCGCAGGCGGGTATCTTTCTAGAGGCTAACCTACCTGAATTAAGCCCAGAGGCTCGGGAACAGTTGAACACCCCAATTACCCCGACGGAAATCCATAAAGCCATTGCTCGCTTACAGCTTCATAAGACACCGGGTCCGGATGGTTTTTCAGTGGAATTTTATAAAATTCTAAAGGGTCATGTAGGGCTACGCTGTACAATAATATTTTACAGGGTAAAGACCCCCCACCAACCTTTAATACCTCGAGAATAGTGGTCCTTCCCAAACCAAATAAAGATCCCATGCTCATCACGTCCTACCGTCCGATTTCTCTTTTGAATGTCGACCTGAAACTTTTATCCGATATCATGGCTTGCCGACTCCAGACACCATTGACGAATTTTATCTCCCCTGCGCAGACGGGCTTCCTAAAGGGACGTCACTCAGTGCAGAATATTAGACGCACTTTGGCGGCAATATGGGCATCGAATGATCGTCAGCCGTCGGCGGACCTGGTCCTTAGTTGCGATGCTGACAAAGCATTCGACTGAATATCGTGGGCCTACTTGCGGCGGTTTTTTAAATACCATTTTTTTGCCAGCGCAATTAGAAACGTGTTTGAGGCACTATATCACTCCCCGGCGGCCACGGTAACGACTAATGGGCTCAACTCTAATCCCTTTTTACTGGAACGTGGTACGAGACAGGGGTGCCCTTTATCCCCTCTTTTTTTCAACCTAGCTCTTGAACCGCTTATACGCATACTTCTAACGCGACCAGACGTCGAGGGCATACGGGTGGGCGACCAGGAGGTGCGGGTAGTGGCGTTTGCAGACGATTTGCTCTTGTTCCTCTCCAACCCGAAAAGGGCGCTCCCAACATTACATGACTACTTGGAAAAATTCCACATAGCCTCGGGTTTTAAAATCAACTTCGAGAAAACATTGGCCATTCCTCTGGGTAGGAACTGCAGGTCCGCCTTGGCGAACCACATGCCATTCAGTTGGAGTGAGGGTGGCACCTTTAAATACCTGGGATTACTGCTCCCAATTGATTTAGGGAGATTA
This sequence comes from Leptobrachium leishanense, assembly GCA_009667805.1. NCBI lineage: Eukaryota > Metazoa > Chordata > Amphibia > Anura > Megophryidae > Leptobrachium > Leptobrachium leishanense. The sequence continues at coordinate 119,882,759 of CM019067.1, read as the reverse complement.
CACGAAGTAACAATCCCACCGCTGATAGCCCAACTTAAAACCCTGCTTGCTTCTTGGACCAAACTTCCAGTATCTTACATGGGGAGGATTAGCCTCATAAAAATGGTGGCGTTCCCACGCCTGTTATATCCAATCCAAATGCTACCCATACTCATCAAACAACGGGATATTTCGAACATCCACGCCCTATTTAATAAGTTTATATGGGACGGAGGGAGGGCACGTATAGCACTGCACAAACTACAATTGCCATACAGCCTGGGAGGTGTGAATATGCCCGAGATAGGATCATATAACCTGGCAGCCCAATACCGCCTAGTAGCAGACTGGATAACAAACTCCTCCAGATTCATGGACCATAAACTAGATCAGGCAATGGCCTATCCGTTGTCAGTAGGGGCTCTTCTTCATCTGGCCCCTTCCTCGCTGCCGCCCACCCAAAGAACGAACCCCCTTCTCGCTGTAGGCCGAGTTACGTGGTACAAGGCCAGGAAACACCTGGGCCTATCTTGGAAAACTTCAATTTATCAGCCTTTGCTTCGCAACCCGAGCTTCCAAGGCGGCTCACCCGTCCCGGCCTTTTGGGCCTTAGCGTGTAAGGGCTTATCCCAAATTGGTCAAGTACTGAGCCTACCTTCACACACCCTGCTCTCATACGAAGCGGTATGCGACATCCTAGCACCCACATATCTGCACCCCGTGTATTACTTACAACTCTCCACATTTATCTCACAACAGATACGGGACTTGGGGTCCAGAGATTTCATTAACCCTCTGGACACCATAATGAAAACAGGCCCTTCAACAGCTAACTTCCGACACATACTCCATCCCCACTATGACTGGACAGTCGCCACTACAGGAATAGCCTCTTGGTGTCTTCACCTCCCGCAACAGTCACCCTTTTCACTCATAGCAGCCAACACTAGATCCCGCAAACAAATTCCTTCGGCCCAATATGGGGAAATGTTTTTCAAATTATTGCATGGGGCTTATGTGGCGCCAGCCAGACTGGCCCTCTATAATCCGCTAAATTCAGGACGCTGTCTTAAATGTTCACAAGACAGGGCAGATCTTTTTTATTGCCTATGGTCCTGCCCCCGTATCCAACTGTTCTGGAACACCATTGAAAGGTTTGGGTCCCGATTCCTAAAATTAGTAATGCCGATCTCCCCGGACTGGGCGTTATTTAACATTCTTTCTGATCAGGAAACACGACAACTGTCCAGGGCCCAGAAAACACTGCTGGGCATTGTTGCAGCCTCCGCAAAGAAAGCCATTTTAGGCCACTGGATAGATGTTCTCGATGTTCTACACCAGGTTTTACTCTATCTTTCGACATGATTGGGCGGAAGCGAGTCTCCATAAAGAAGACAAGGTGGGAGAGTTTTTTGGGGTTTGGGGGCCTTTCATAAAACTTCTACCAGAGGACAGTCTGACCCGGATTAAAAATGATTTTCAGTATACGGAATGGTTTTTGTTGAATTTGCTCACTGACCCGCCATTGTTACCAACGTCAGTCTCCAGAGCGCTGGATGACTACTTGAACGTCTCAAGATAGTAATAACAACAATTCGTCTGGATGTGAGGGTATAGTGTGATGCTTAGGGGGTAAAACTTATTGTATCAATGTCTGACTTATCTCTTTACTATTGATATATATGCTGTACTGCTTGAATCTTTAATAAACATATTTAAAAAAAAAAAATGGGATGGACTGAAGTGGTCATAGTGCAGCCGTCAAAATTTCCACTCGCATACTGCGAGTGGAAATTACATGCGGGCGAGTGGGGGTGGGGCAGACATCAGCTGTCATATCAGCTGTACGGCAGCGTGCCTCCCACACTCCTAACATGAGTCTGGGCAGGCACTCTGCTTTGGCGCCGCCCCTTCCATGTGAACTGCGAGAGTCACGTTTGGTGAGTCACTTGATTGACCCACCCACGTGATGCATCGCAGACGGCACAGAGAAGAGGAGGCAAGCACGCGGAGGGCAGTGGAGCCAGACTGCAGAAGGAGGAGCAGCCGAGGTCCCAGCTGCTGCCCGAGACATAAACTGGTGAGTGAAAATGAGGGGGGGGGGTGCAGCAGCTGTGTGAAAACGTAGGGGGACAGTGTGAAGACAAGGTGGGCTTTGTAAAAAGGGGGGGTAAAATCGAGGAGGCTGTGCAAAGTGGAGGCTGTGCAAAAAGGAGGCTGTGTAAAAACAAGTGGGAGGCTGAGTAAAGAGGAGGCTGTGCAAAAACGAGTGGGAGGCTGTGCAAAAAGGAGGCTGTGTAAAGAGGAGGCTGTGCAAAAACGAGTGGGTGGCTGTGCAAAAAGGAGGCTGTGTAAACAGGAGGCTGTGTAAAAACAAGTGGGAGGCTGAGTAAAGAGGAGGCTGTGCAAAAACGAGTAGGAGGCTGTGTAAAGAGGAGGCTGTGTAAAAACAAGTGGGAGGCTAAGTAAAGAGGAGGCTGTGCAAAGAGGAGGCTGTGCAAAAACGAGTGGGAGGCTGTGCAAAAAGGAGGCTGTGTAAAGAGGAGGCTGTGTAAAAACGAGTGGGTGGCTGTGCAAAAAGGAGGCTGTGAAAAGAGGAGGCTGTTGAAAAAACAAGTGGAGCTGAGTAAAGAGGAGGCTGTGCAAAAACGAGTAGGAGGCTGTGTAAAGAGGAGGCTGTGTAAAAACAAGTGGGAGGCTGAGTAAAGAGGAGGCTGTGCAAAAACGAGTGGGAGGCTGTGCAAAGAGGAGGCTGTGCAAAAAGGAGGCTGTGTAAAGAGGAGGCTGTGTAAAAACGAGGCTGTGCAAAAACGAGTGGGAGGCTGTGCAAAAAGGAGGCTGTGTAAAAACAAGTGGGAGGCTGAGTAAAGAGGAGGCTGTGCAAAAACGAGTGGGAGGCTGTGCAAAAAGGAGGAGGGGCTGTGTGAAAGCAAGGGGGCGGTGTGAAAACAGGGATTTGTGTGAAATCAAGGGGGCTGTCAAAACAGGGGGGAGCTGTGTAAAAAAAAAATGGAGGGGGTCATGAAGAATTGGATGGGCAAGGGGGGATGTAGAAATGGCTGTGGCGCTCTGTGATACGTTCATGCATACCACACATTACTGTGAAGCTCTGTCATACGCTCTAGACAACTAGTGGCGAGTAACTCTTAAGACCTGGCTAGTAGCTTGTGCCTGAAATTTTGAGCCCTGTCATAGTGGACCTGGAAATATAATGGGACACTGATTGTCTGGAGTCGATATAGTGGACCTGGAGGGGTCCAGTGCATGGGGACGGCCAAGGGTGGGGAGGGCCTTAATGGATTCCCGCACCTGGGCCCTGAGGATTCTAATTACGCCTCTGAATCACTCATAATGAACCGAATCCCTTCACTGATACAGACTATATTTTTTTCATATTTCTTGTCTGGCACTGCTAGAAATTGAGAAGACAACTGGCAGACTTGTTAGGAAACCGCACTGGCATGACAGAATTCAGGTGTTAAAGCATTGGCAGGTAACCCAAAGGGTTGACTACTCCTGACTAGGACTGAACAACCTCTATATCAGTGGCTCCCTCCTCCTTGTTCCTCCTTTTTTTTCTTTTTTCTTTTCCCCTCCCATTTTGTTTTCGCCCTCCCTGTGCCTTCAGTCCAAGTGCCTTGTATGGTCTAATTTATGCCACAGTATTCTGTATAATTGCTCTACCATTTTGGTCTAAATTGACCTTTGTCATCATTTGGTGGTATGAAAATGAAATAAAACTATCTTTATAAAAATAAAAAAAATAGATGAGTAAATAAATAATATATACGTAGTTTGAGAGGAACAAAAGAGAAAACACCATATAAGCAATCCGTGGAATGCAGATGAGAAAAGATATTCTAAAATGAGCTTCCATTATTTTCTAGGGATGTGCGTTTCGGGTTTCGGGAATTTTGGAATTTTCACAAAATTTCCCGATTCTTGTTTTCGGATGCGGCCGATTTTCCGAAAATTTTTAGATCCGAAAATGGCAGATCCGAAAAGTTTTCCGAGCCGAAACGAAATATTTTCGGAATTTTCGAATGGACTTGAAATGTGTCAAATCGAAATTTATTTTCGCTCTATTCATGATTTCGGTTCCATTCGTGATTTCGGTTCCATTTCGGTAATTCTGGACATCGTATATTTAACTATTATCGGTTATATCGCTGATTCTGTAAATTTTGTATTTGTAAATGCGTATCACTTGTTTTTTTTATTTCCAATGATCCGATAATTCGGTCGATACGATAATTCCTTCGTAATCGGGTCGGATCCGATTCGTCCGCGGGTCGCGCATGCGCGCGCGCGCGGATGTCCTAACTTTATTGAGCCAGTTTTTTGACAACTTTTTGGACAAAATATTGTTTTTATTATTCTTCATCATGGCTGCAAGAGACGAGTGCCATTCTGACACCTCCTCATCGTCTTGCAATGAACCACCACCCAGAAAGAAGCGGGCCAGCAACATGGCATTTGAGGAGATGCTCGAGCTGGTCCGGATCTTTGTTCTTAAGGATTACGACTGCTGTAAGGGCCCTTACGGCAGGAAGAATAATGCTCGAAAGGATCGTATCCTCGATAAGCTACGCACCACCATCCTGGAGTTGTTCGGGAAGGACCAGACGAAGGACCATCTCCGGAAACGCTGGTTCGATCTGAAGGTACGCGAGGAGGAGCAGCTGAGACACATCCGTCGCGTCATAGCGAAACGTAAGTGTCATGTTATATTGTAAAGCGCTGCGCAAACTGTTGGCGCTATATAAATCCTGTATAATAATAATAATGTGCTTGCATGTGCTAATGTGCACAGAAATACGTTGATTTATCTAGTCCTTTTTTCATGCAATGTGATTGTGTATAGCTTTGCGTTTTCACGACTCGTCATACATGCATTTTTGCCATAGTTCTTCCTTTTTGTGATTTTACGTATTCGTGAAAATTGTGATATTTGATGTATGTAGATGAAGTTACAATGCTGGATTTCTTTTGGCACTGTGTGTAGTCTGTAGTGTGCTGGGGGGGAGGTTGTTGTGATTGAGTGATGCATACGAGAAGACCCGCAGCTTGCCCAATATTGTCTCCCACTTGCGCATCAACAAAAATATCTGCGTCTCTGCTAAATGGTAGGATGGGACATGTAGTTCTTCTGAAAGTGCATCCAAACAGAGCCGCGTTCAATAATCCTCAGCAGCTGCTGAATTGTTGCAGCGCAGCGATTCAGTTTGCTGCAGCAGTGTCATTATTGAACGCTTTAGATGCAAATTTCAAAACAAAATGGCCGATTTCTGTTGTTTCTGCAATATCCAGTTTTATTCGCAGAAACTGAAAGTGACAACTGAGGCTGAGGCCTTCTATAAAATAACTAAAAGCAGTCAGCACAATGCGTTTTGTACGCACACAACACAAATAATAGTTTTTATTAAATAAACGTAATGTTTACTTCTGAAAAAAATATATAATTGAACGTTAATATATGTCTATGTGCAGAGGAAAGAAATAAATATTTTGTGACTTTAGAACAATGAGATGGGAGTAGTGGTGGGTCGCAATACTTTCGGCAATATATTGTATAGATATACCATTTTTTCCAGTCTGCATTATTTACGTGTTATTTTTTGGATTTGGCAGAAGACAGGAAGAAGGCAGCAGCATCTGCCCCGGCGGGCACCAGTGCCCCAGTGGAGGAGGAGGAGGAGCCACGGGCGACCACCAGCGCTGGTATATACTGTTTTATTTTGCAACGACTTTTGGTCAAAAACAGAAACATTTTTTGTTTACTGTATTTTAATTTACTTTTTTTATGTATAGCACAAGAGGAGCAGGAGGAGGAAGAGGAGGAGCAGGAGGAGGGCCATGATGGAGAGAGGGAGCCGGAGCAGCAGGAGGCCGCCAGTCCAGGTTTTTTACTGTTGTATTTTGCATCGACTTTTGTTCAAAAATAAATCAGTTTTGTTGTTTACTGTATTTTTTATTTCTTTAAGTTCTTAGATATAGCACCGGATATGCTGACGGTGGTGGTGGAGGAGGAGTCAGAGCCTCAGGAGGCCGCCAACACTGGTATATACTACTGTTATATTTTTTCAAGACTTTCAGTCAAAAATAGAAACCTGCTTTACTTACTGTATTTTCCTTCTTTCATTTATTGGATATATAGAAGGAGAAGCCAGCCCGGACACGTCCAGTGTCCGGATAATCAATCGGGAGGCGATCGGCGAGCTAAGGCTGGCTGTTTCAACAATTGATGCCATCCAGGAACTGCTCCAGGAATTGCGGGAGCACATAGGCAATGCCGCGGACATCCTGGAGCGGCAGTGAGACAGACCAGTGGCAGCCTCCTCCCAAAATCTGCAGGTTCACTCAAGACGAGGCCGGACCGGACACGAGCAAGGATTGTCTGAACACGAGTCTCTTCAGGAAAGGCAAACTTTATTGTGATATCACGGATGTGCCTCAGCTGCTCCTGCTCGCGTGCTTTGAGGTCGGACCAGCGTTTTCGGATCTGGTCCTTCGTCCGGTCTTTCCCAAACAGCTCCAGGATGGTGGTGCGTAGCTTGTCAACGATACGATCCTTTCTAGAATTATTCTTCCTGCCGTAAGGGCCCTTACGGCAGTCAAAATCTTTGTAATCAAAGATGCGGACCAGCTCCTACATCTCCTCAAATGCCAGTAATTCTCAAGTGAACCAATATTCTGAACAAGATGTTCGCCTGGCTTACAATGGCGGCCATCTTCCAGTCTATTTTTGTTTGTGTTGTTTGTGCCCCTGTTGGGCAGTTTGCCATCCTTGGCATGTTCCCTTCTCTTCCCTTCCCCATGTTGTAAATAAATTTTCTATTTTTTCTATATTTTCCTGTTTGTGTGCGTTGCTTTTCCTTACTTAATAAGTTAATATGTATTGCTTGGTTTCCACACTGTTAAAATTATATGTACATAAATTTATTGACATTTCTATGGACCCTTTGTCATAAATTTGTCAACATATTTGTGTCCATGAATGTGACTGTGCACATTCTACACTTCCTGCCTGGCCAAAAAATGTCACACACTAACACAACCTTGTTGTACTGCCTTGAGATTTGATTACCGACGTGGCCTGGTTTTGTTAAGCTTAGGCGATGTCACAACAACACGGATTTTTGTCCACAGTCACATTCACTGTATAACCAAGAATGTATCAAAAAATATTGATGGCACCACTGCGTGAAGTCTTCTCCAACACAACCCAAAGATCCTTAGTGCGGCTCAGGTCTAGTTTATTTGTCCCTGTTTGCAGCTTCACGCAACACCTCCTCCCAGCTATGAGCTCTCTCTCTCCCACCGCTGCCCGCTAAGACGCTGCCCGCCAACATGGTCACGTCTTTGCAGGAAGACAACAGCGTGGGGGAACGGCAGCTGCCGACAGTCCCAAGACCTCGTCACAATGATGTCAGTTCTGGAGTTAACCCCTAACTGCGACCAATGGTGGAGATAGGGGTTCATTGGAACCCCCTATCTCCCGATCCGCGGCAGCTATCGGTTGGTTAATGATTGGTATCTTTGGATCGACCAGAGCATGGCCTTTCCAACAATACCAAACATGACAATGTTAAAAATTATAAAAAATTAAAATATAAAAAAAAATAAACAGGTTTTTTGTTTTGTTTTGTTAATGCAGCAATATTGGTGCCATTTCAATTATAATGTGAACAATGATGCTGCACTAAGGATTTTTGTATGGGGTGCGTTTGTTAAAAATAGTGTAATTTTCACCCAAAAAATATAACAAGTCCCCTTTTCAATTTTTTTTAACAAACGCAACTCATAAAATATAACCGCAAACACTCGCATGTTAAAATGTGAAAAAAACACTTTACACCTTGTAAAACAAACATTGAAAATTCAAATTTTATTGCATTTTCTGTTATAATATACAGACAGGACATGACGCATACATATGATAATGATATATTATGAATCATCTGCCGAGTCTGCCGGAAAGAACGATATATAACATGTCTGGGTCATATTATAAAAGAAGGCTTCAAAACGCGTTTAAACAAGAGGAGCGAAACTGTTAAAAATTAGCTCAGCAGCAGACCGCAGTGCCGCACACAGGCGTGAAGGGAAGCCGTGAAATGCCTCAGCAGCGAAAGGGTTAATTTTTTTTTTGTCTGTTTTAAATCTTTTTTTTTTTTCGTTTCAGATCATTTTGATCAATTATTATTCCGTTTTAAAACCTTTTTGTTCTGGTTTTTATTTTTAAAGTCAAACCATTCGGGTCAGTTTAGCTTTTTTTTAAATCGTTTTGTTCTTTTTTTTTTGTTCTTTGGCTTTCATTGTAATGCCCCACGCCGCGGTCGGACCGCGGCCGCCATGTTGGGACGCCTGGCAGACTCACCTGAGTTCCCTCGTGGCGCGTCGCTCCCTGATTCCGATCTTCAGCTCGAGGGAGGAGAGCCAGGATGTGTCCCACGCCGTCTCCGGGATCCAACTGAACAGAAGGCAAGCGCGCATGCGCGATCGTCCATCCTAGAGCATGAAGACCTAGGTACTCATTAACCAGGTTATACTGTGGTTCACCACCACGTTCTCCAGTGGTTCCCCTTTGTATTGCTCCAAGAGTATCCTGACTTCCAGTCCTGCGTCCACGGTACCAGCTCCGCTTCCAGTCCTGCTTCCACGGTACCAGCTCCGCTTCCAGTCCTGCTTCCACGGTACCAGCTCTGCTTCCAGTCCTGCTTCCATGGTACCAGCTCCGCTTCCAGTCCTGCTTCCACGGTACCAGCTCCGCTTCCAGTCCTGCTTCCACGGTACCAGCTCCGCTTCCAGTCCTGCTTCCACGGTACCAGCTCCGCTTCCAGTCCTGCTTCCACGGTACCAGCTCTGCTTCCAGTCCTGCTTCCATGGTACCAGCTCCGCTTCCAGTCCTGCTTCCACGGTACCAGCTCCGCTTCCAGTCCTGCTTCCACGGTACCAGCTCCGCTTCCAGTCCTGCTTCCACGGTACCAGCTCCGCTTCCAGTCCTGCTTCCACGGTACCAGCTCCGCTTCCAGTCCTGCTTTCACGGTACCAGCTCCGCTTCCAGTCCTGCTTCCACGGTACCAGCTCCGCTTCCAGTTCTGCTTTCACGGCACCAGTTCTGCCTCCAGGCCTGCTTCCACGGTTCCAGCTCCGCTTCCAGCTCTGCTTCCACGGTACCAGTTCCGCCTCCAGGCCTGCTTCCACGGTGCCAGTTCCGCTTCCAGGCCTGCTACCACAGTGCCAGCTCCATCTGCAAGTTTGCTACCACAGTGCCAGCTCCATCTGCAATTTACTACCACAGCGCCAACTCCATCTCCAGACTTGCTTCCACGGCACCAGCTCCATCTCCAGGCTTGCTTCCACGGCACCAGTTCCATCTCCAGGCTTGCTTCCACGGCACCAGTTCCATCTTCAGGCTTGCCTTAATACCTCTGGTACCGGTTCCAGATCCTCTTCAGTCTAATTCCTTTATCCCAGGACTATTTCCAAAGATTACAACTTGTGTTATTTATCCCTACAACCCTCCGTTCTGGACTTTACTTTGTCAAAGACATCCTGCATTCCTTTTGTTCTGGACTTATATTTTGTTCCACCCAGTAAAGGTTCAACTGATTATATCCCTTCTGGTCCTCCTTCGGCTTGCCACCGGGTTCCATACACACAACACTACACAGGGGTCAAGCCTCTGCCCTTACAGAATAACCTGGTTCAAAAGACATGGAACCCGCAAGCTCGAACCAAATCCTTGCTGTACTTACAGAACAAGTGTCAGCACTAACCAAGGTGGTACAGAAGCTACAAACCGGCCAAGAAGCCTTATTGCACAAGGAAAGAAGCCGTGCTGAGAATACTGCATTACCTCCATCACCATCTGGCTCTATGATACAGCAGGTAGATCTGCCCACTCCTGAACCCAGAGTCAACATGCCTGAACGGTTTGCCGGTGATCGCACAAAGTATCGTACGTTCATCACCGCATGTGAGCTCATGTTCTCCCTTTGTCCACGTACCTATGGATCGGACTCTGTGAAGGTGAGGTCAGCCATCTCCCTACTGTCTGGACCTCCACAGGAATGGGCCTTCCAGTTGCTACGTGAAGGAAGCCCCTTATTGACTTCCTGGGGTTCCTTCGTCCGGGCCATGAATCCTATCTATGACGACCCTCTAAGGTCTTCTGCTGCATTAACCACCATCCGACATCTAAAACAAGGAAGGCGACCGGTGGAGGACTACATCTCTGAATTCCGGGCGGTGGCAGCCGACACAGGTTTGAACGATGTGGGCCTTAAGGATCACTTTCGTCATGGTCTTTCTGAACAACTGAAAGATGAATTGGCTCGCATAGGAGTACCTGCGTCCTTGGAGGCCTTGATCACCCAATCTCTGGTCTTGGACCAACGCTTCAGAGAACGACGCCAAGAGAGACTCTCTAATGCTCCTTTTACGTCTCCTCGAAGACACGAGCCTTCCCCTGTGTCTTCTTCACGACCGACCTCCTCCTCTTCAAGCCCAGAGCCCATGGAGATCGGCTCTATCAAAGGTCCGCTGTCACCCTCTGAGCGTAATAGACGTCACGCCCAGAATCTCTGCCTGTATTGTGGTCAACCAGGTCACCTGTTACGTGGCTGCCCTACACGACCACCACGTCCCTCTGAGAGAGGTAAGAACCATCCTACGGTTGCCTGTCTTCAAAGTGTGGTCAGCTCTGCTTCTACTCACCTAACCATTCCTGTCACCTTACAGTGGGGAGATAGAAGCTTCGACTTGAATGCCATCATCGACTCCGGAGCCAGTAACAGCTTCTTTGACCTATCCCTTGCTACCTCCTTGGCTGTTCCTACCCAACTAAAAAAGAAACCCGTGCCTCTGCATATGGTGGATGGAAGCACCCTACGCACCGGTCCAGTTACTCCCAAAACCATTCCCTTGAAGCTCCTAATCGGAACCAAGCACAAAGAAAGTTTTCAGTGGGACATCGTCCCTTCCCCCTTATTCCCTATCGTACTGGGACTTCCTTGGCTACGCACCCATAAACCTTATATTGATTGGTCTTCCAATACCGTGTCCTTCCCATCCTGTCACTGCCGAGTCTGCTGCATGAACGGTTCCAAGTCCGAGAAGGTCGCCTTTTCCACCTATCCATCTTCCACGCTACCACCAAAGTATTCAGAATTTCAAGATGTGTTTGAGAAAAAGGGGTTGATACACTTCCTCCACACAGAGAGTACGACTGTCCTATTGACCTCCTCCCAGGAGCACCCATACCCCATGGACGTATTTTTAATCTGTCTGTTCCCGAATCACAGTCTCTGAAGGACTACATCGAAGACAGTCTTACAAAAGGATTCATCCGTCACTCCACCTCTCCTGCTGGAGCGGGCATCTTCTTCGTTGGGAAAAGAGACGGCGGCCTTCGCCCCTGCGTTGATTATAGAGCACTAAACGCAATCACAGTACGGAATCGCTACCCACTCCCATTGATTCCTGAACTACTTGATAGGGTGAAGGACGCGTGTATTTTTACTAAGATCGATCTTCGCGGAGCGTATAACTTGGTCCGCATGAGAGAAGGAGACGAGTGGAAGACCGCCTTCCGATCCCGATACGGTCACTTCGAGTATCTCGTCATGCCATTTGGGTTATGCAATGCTCCAGCCGCCTTCCAGCATTTTCTCAACGACATCTTCCGTGACGTTCTGGATACCTTCCTTGTGGTCTACCTCGACGATCTCTTGGTATACTCTCGAACCATCCAAGAACATGAACAGCACGTCCGTCTCGTGTTATCTCGTCTTCGTCAACATAAGCTATATGGCAAAATCGAGAAAAGCACTTTTGAAAAATCCTCTATAGAATTCCTGGGATATGTCCTATCACCAGGACATGTTGAAATGGACAAAGCCAAGATTAAGGCGATCCTAGACTGGCCGACACCCAGAGATAAAAAGATGGTTCAGCAATTCATGGGATCCGCCAACTTTTATCGTCGCTTCATTCGGTCCTTCTCTCATCTCACCGCACCCATCACTTCCCTGACCAAAAAAGATGTGAGATTCTGTTGGACTGAAGAAGCTCAGCAGGCCTTCGACAAGCTGAAAGAAAGCTTCACCCAAGCCCCCATCCTGAAACAACCAGACATCAATTTACCATATTCTCTGGAAACAGACGCCTCTGATATTGCCCTAGGAGCGATTCTCTCCCAGAAATCGGGAGTCAAGAACCTTATGCATCCCGTGGCCTTTTATTCCAGACGTCTTTCCCCTGCCGAAAAGAATTACAGTATAGGTGAGAAAGAGCTCCTGGCGATCAAGAGTGCCCTCGAGGAATGGAGACACCTTCTCGAAGGGGCGAAACATCCCGTGGTCGTCTACACGGACCACTGCAATTTGGAATATCTCCGCATCGCCAAAAGATTGCGACCTCGACAAGCCAGATGGGCGTTATTCTTCGCCCGCTTTCTGTTGCATATCACCTACAGACCTGGAGTAAGAAATGGTAAGGCAGATGCGCTTTCCCGTCGGTACGACTCAGACGCCTTTCCTTCCACCACTCAACCCGACTCCATCCTGCCTGACGAATTCTTCTGCGCCTCACAAGGATCCTTAATAGAAAATATAAAGAAATATAGTCTTCAACCACCGACTGACATCCAGGGACTCATATCCAACGATGGTCTCTTCTATCATGACGAACAAATATATGTTCCTCCTGAGGTTCGTCTACAGGTATTGCAACACTCCCACGACATCCCAGCTGCTGGACATGGTGGCATCAAGAAAACCATAGATGCCATACATCGATACTTCTGGTGGCCATCCGTGAAGAAGGACATCATCGCCTTTGTAACCTCTTGTTCTGTTTGTGCACGCAACAAACAACCCCACACCAGTCCTGCTGGTCTTCTCCAACCCCTGGCTCCACCGCTGCATCCGTGGAAAGATATTTCGATGGACTTTATAGTAGATCTTCCCCCTTCGCATCGCTACACCTCCATCCTGGTAGTGGTAGACCGCTGTACCAAGATGGCCCATTTCATACCAGCAGTAGGCCTACCCACAGCAGCTGAAACAGCCACCTTGTTCATCAAGGAGATATTCCGCCTCCATGGTACTCCTCGTTCCATTGTCACAGACAGAGGATCTCAGTTTACTTCCCGTTTTTGGTCCCAAATGTGTCGTAGCTTAAAAATTGCCAGATGTCTCTCTTCAGCCTTTCATCCACAGAGTAATGGCCAGACTGAGCGGACAAATCAGACGTTGGAACAATACCTTCGTTGCTTCACCACGCACCTCCAAGACGACTGGCTAGACGTCATACCGACTGCCGAATTTGCATACAATAATCAGGTACATTCATCAACTTGTTTTTCACCTTTCTTTGCCAATTATGGTTATCATCCTAGCACTCTTCCGGAGATGCCGCTCAACACTCCAGTTCCAGAAGTGTCAACCCGTCTGAGAGCCTTACACAGTCAACTACGCACGCTTCGCCACCAGTTGCGACTAGCGCAACAGAACCAAAAGTAATATGCTGATCGTGGTCGAAAGGAAGCTCCTGTGTATGCACCCGGGGACAAGGTGCTACTATCCACGGCCCATCTCCGTTTGGATTGTCCTTTGAAGAAACTGGGCCCTCGCTACATTGGCCCATTCCCGATCCTCAGAATGGTTAACTCCGTGGCGGCCCACTTAACTCTTCCTCCTTCCTACAGGATCCACCCTGTCTTCCATGTATCTCTCTTGAAACCCTGGCATGAGAATCCGTTCCCTGATCGGAATACTAAACCACCTGCTTCTGTGTCCATATCTGGAGAAGAGGAAAACGAGATCTTACGCATTCTGGACTCAAGACTCCGTTACGGCAGGTTGGAATATTTGGTACACTGGAAGGGATACGGTCCTGAAGAACGATCTTGGGAACCCAGTGCCAACATCCATGCTCCTGCGAAGGTTCGTGCCTTTCATATCCGTTATCCTTCCAAGCCATCAATCAAGCGCACCCGGGGGTCGCGCCTTGGTGGGGGGTCCTGTAATGCCCCACGCCGCGGTCGGACCGCGGCCGCCATGTTGGGACGCCTGGCAGACTCACCTGAGGTCCCTCGTGGCGCGTCGCTCCCTGATTCCGATCTTCAGCTCGAGGGAGGAGAGCCAGGATGTGTCCCACGCCGTCTCCGGGATCCAACTGAACAGAAGGCAAGCGCGCATGCGCGATCGTCCATCCTGGAGCATGAAGACCTAGGTACTCTGGCGCCCTCTGTTGGTCAAGTAAAGGTACTGCATTCCACCTGCACTGGAGAGCCTCGTATACCACCAATTAATCCATCAAGTACTCAGGTATCCCAATTCCACCTGCGAGCTCCAGGTGAGCAGTGTTCTTATGATTCTCTGAACCCTATTTAAACCTGCCGCCTTCTCCAGTTCATTAACCAGGTTATACTGTGGTTCACCACCACGTTCTCCAGTGGTTCCCCTTTGTATTGCTCCAAGAGTATCCTGACTTCCAGTCCTGCTTCCACAGTACCAGCTCCGCTTCCAGTCCTGCTTCCACGGTACCAGCTCCGCTTCCAGTCCTGCTTCCACGGTACCAGCTCCGCTTCCAGTCCTGCTTCCACGGTACCAGCTCCGCTTCCAGTCCTGCTTCCACGGTACCAGCTCCGCTTCCAGTTCTGCTTTCACGGCACCAGTTCCGCCTCCAGGCCTGCTTCCACGGTGCCAGCTCCGCTTCCAGCTCTGCTTCCACGGTACCAGTTCCACCTCCAGGCCTGCTTCCACGGTGCCAGTTCCGCTTCCAGGCCTGCTACCACAGTGCCAGCTCCATCTGCAAGTTTGCTACCACAGTGCCAGCTCCATCTGCAAGTTTACTACCACAGCGCCAACTCCATCTCCAGACTTGCTTCCACGACACCAGCTCCATCTCCAGGCTTGCTTCCACGGCACCAGTTCCATCTCCAGGCTTGCTTCCACGGCACCAGTTCCATCTTCAGGCTTGCCTTAATACCTCTGGTACCGGTTCCAGATCCTGTCTTCAGTCTAATTCCTTTATCCCAGGACTATTTCCAAAGATTACAACTTGTGTTATTTATCCCTACAACCCTCCGTTCTGGACTTTACTTTGTCAAAGACATCCTGCATTCCTTTTGTTCTGGACTTATATTTTGTTCCACCCAGTAAAGGTTCAACTGATTATATCCCTTCTGGTCTCCTCCTTCGGCTTGCCACCGGGTTCCATACACACAACACTACACAGGGGTCAAGCCTCTGCCCTTACATTCATACAATTTTTTTAATGTGATTAAATAAATAAAGTTGTGAAATGTATATTCATAAGAAAAAAAGGATCTTTATTTAATAAAAAAAAAACACGATAGAATCGCCAGAATTATCGTATCGACAGAATGAATTATCGGATTCGAAAAACAAACCAAAAATTTATTATAAAAAAATATATAAAGTATAAAAAAGTAAACCATAGTAGTTTACGTCAAAACGAATAGAGTTAGACACTTTGAAACGAGGAGAACAGACGTTCCGAAAAAAATGAAAATTTCCGAAATCACGAAAAGTCGATACAAAAAACGAGTAAAGTGACACGAAAATACGAAAAATGGTCGATATTCCGAAAAAAAAATGTACCCGAAAAACGAGTCGAACCGAACCGAATCGAAACAGAAATCGGTCGAAACGAGCCGAATCGAAAAGTTTAAACATCCGAAAAATCGAACCGAATCGAACCGAAAAAAATATCGGTGCACAAGCCTATTATTTTCTGCTACATTTATGACAATGTAAAAACCAATACTGATTAGTCATTTTGGCACTATGAAGTATTTCAGTTTTTATTTTTACATCTTGTGAAGATATTTTTTTTTTAAAGAAGGACTTTAAAGCTATAGAATTTCACAGTATCCTTCTTTAAAAATACTAGCGAAGAACAACTTTTTTTAAATTGCTTTTGTAGTTTTCTTTTCCAGCACAAAATCACTTTCCCTCAATCAAACAGAACGAACAATCTGAGGTATAGCAGTATGTGGGAGGAATACTGAAGATTTAGCTGCGTTCTTTAATGCAATATGTGCTCACATACTCACAATAATCATGTTAAACAATGAGTCTAGCAAAGTCAATGTAATTGTCCCAATTATTGTAACTATTTTTCTTTCTTATGATACTGTGCTTGATAACATAATATAGATCTTGTAACATTTACTTTGCGGACACAGCAAATTTTAATTTCTCTGCTCAAATATTAATTTTTTTTTTTTTTACTTCATGCAAAGTAAAAACTATTCCAAGAGAAAAAATTGGGTCTACAAAACGCTCCGTGCATTTAAATCATGATCAGCTTCTTTGGATGACATTGACATTGCTGTGGGGGAAGGTTAATATTAGTTTTATTGCCTCATTCTTATGATGAAGGTCTTAAAACGTCTGAACATCATAAGACTCGTTGTCTTTTTGGGCATTTGATGCTTGAAGGAGAAATTAATGCATTCACAGTTTGTCTTCAACATTAAAGAAAGTCCACGATGACCGACTGTTATAAATCAGCTGGAGAAAAAAAATTGTATGCCACTGCAAAAGGCACGCTGAGTATATGCTCCCCAATTATGCGTAACAGTTTTTGTATATTTTTTTAGTTTTGAATTATATGTCCAGGGAATTTGTATAAGATTTTTATAAGATACCTGTAGGATTATATAACAGTAGTATTCCCCCAAATCTTTGTTCTATGTTGCATAAAACAGTTCTCTATGGCATGCTCAAGTTTCTGAACTTTAAGTTTATAAACAGAAACTCAAGCTTATTTTAAAGTAATCAATTTGGCAATTAAGGGACAAGGCTTGGCAGCATGTTGTCAAATATACTTCTAGGAATCTAATAAACTCCCTGTGTACCACCGTTTGCATTGTTTGGATTGTTTCAAAGTCCCACGGCTCTAAAACACACACACATAAATCAGGACGATTATATGATTTTTAAGCCTTTTCATTGTTTTTCAGAAATTTATTTCTGCTAATTGGTATATATTTATTTATTTATATATTTATAATTGGTATATAGATGTACTTCATGATCGTAGGCTATGCATGTGCAGAAAGATGTGCACACTGGGTTAATTGTTCCTGCTTTCAATCTTTAGGTCTCCATCTACAATGTTTGTTTTTTCTTATTTGGTTTATGAAAAATACTGAATTTAACAGTTTGAAAATATTTGCAGTTTATCAGTGTTAAACCCTTCACTACCAAGAATTTTTTTTCCATAAATCCACTGCCTGGAACCAGTGGTTTTTTGGAAAAACATTTTTACATGGTTATTCAAAGAGATCCGAATTGCTGGCGAAAGGTAACCGAACAGTGAAATTCAGCGTAAGGTCACCTTTCCTGACCATTCGGCTATTCAGACAGCAGGCAATTTGCCAAATATTGGCGAATTGCCTGCACATACGGTGCCTGTTCGGTGCCTGTTCGAGGGCAGTGAAATCCCCATAGCTTCGTCTATTCAGAGAACAAAATTTTTCCAATTTTTTTTTTCCGATTTTCTACATATTTTTTTTAAAGCTTTACCTCTTTTTTGTGTACCAGCCCTTTTTATTATCATTCATTGGACCTCATATGTAAATTTCAGACATTTTCGCTTAGTAGTTTGTTTGCAAGCAGCGTTTCACTTTTCAAACATACAAGCGTACTGTTTTTTTTTTCTTCACCTCCTTCGTCTGCGGTGTCGGGTTTTCCGGCGGCTGCTCTGCGCTTTGATCGGCTCCTGCTCGGGTTTCTCCGCTGTCTTCGGCGGGTTAATCCAGATGTTTTTGCGGGTTTCAGTGTGCGTTCGCCCTCGTTTTGCGGTGAGTTTTCGGCGGGTTTGCGGCCACTTTTCCCTGCATTACGGCGGCCCTGTGGTGCTTGCTCAATACACCGCAGGGTCGCCGAAATAGGATCGCCAAATCGCACCGAATTGAAGAGAACAAAAAGTCACCAAACGTGCGGTGGCTTTTCGATTCTCTTTGAATATCCCTGCCAATTAATTATGCAGTAAGAAATATTTGGGAATATTCCTTACTCTAATAACATATTTGGCAGGTAGATGTTGCCATCTACTGGCCTAATAGAGTTACTGCAGGTAGAACTGTAGCTAACAGCAGCGCATGGTTCCATGCATCAGTTGGGGAATGCCCGATATGTCAGGACTTTCCCCAGCTGATTTTAAATTGTTTTAGCAGCTTGTACATTATGCTGACAAGGCTAAAACTTTGAGGGCACCTTCTGGAGCCCAAAAACTAATGACATTTTTCAACAATCAAATTTCATCTGCATTCATACAGCATAGCTCAAGATTGCGTTAACACAATCCCAGGCTGCTGCATCTGCTACTGCTGTTTGTGTCTACACAATCATGGTAACGAAGGGGTTAAAAGGACACTACTACTACTTACATAAACTGTAACTAGATTACTGGTGCATTGCAAATAAAACACATACAGCTTTTTTTTTTCCTTTGCTTGAAGTAATTGCATGTAAAAAGGAAAAAAAGTATATCATTTAACAGTTAATGAGATGGAAGCAATTTTTAGATAAGGTGGCAGGAGGGTTTTGTTTTAAAGGCCAACAGAGATAACAGATGGCAACTGAATGAGATGTGACAGGGAGCTCAAAAGACTTTTAATCTTGCTTTGATGATGTCCGTAAATACGCTCCACACAATACAATGATTTGTCAGTGATCAACCAATAGACCATTATATAGCCAATGCCACACAGTGAGGACCAAGTGAGGTAAAGATACTGTGGTGAGCAGTTTAAACCACAAAAGACCGCAAAATGGGTGCACCCAGTGACACATATAGAGTAAAATATTGTCTTAAATAAACATACTAGAGAAAAACAAAGCACATGTAAGATATCTGCACCATAAAAGAAACACAATAAGGACATTTTGGGTTATATTTCATAGTGGACTCTAAATGGCAGGCTATACAGCTGAATATTAGGGCAAGGTGTTGAAAATGAGCAGTTTCCAATTACCGAATGTATTACAAACCTCGCAGGTGTGGGCACTCAAACGGTTAGCGTCTCGACGCGAAGTGCAAACTCTACACCCGCAGACACTGCAGTTTGTGTCGCCAAGTGCAATCAAGGGTGCGCACACAGCTTCTAACCGGTTTATTATGATTTCTGGTCTTGTTCCCGCCTGCCCCCACCCATTCAATCATTTAAATACAGGCTGCGTACGCAACACATTATACATCCCTGTGCATTCCAACTTTTTACCTACATAACGGTCTGACTTTAGTATTCATTTAACTAACATGCACATTATACCCCGAGTGTCTTTAACACAGCATAGATACACTTTACCATTGCAAGAAATCATGAATGCGATAATTTGTGTTGCATTTAGAGTTAAAATTATGCAGACTTTTACTTACAGGGTTGTGGTTAAATGTAGCATAATGTCCCTTTAAGGTGCATCATTCGGTGTCAACATCTACAGTGGAAATTACAGACATTATGAACACATCCATGACTGCAATATTTTCGACATTTCCCAATACATTCCAGTTAGGATACATTTTATGAAAAAGCGTGTACCCACTTGGTAGCCATCCTTCGAGGAATCTCCTGGAAATCACACATCACGTAGAATTAGCCAGGATATATGAATCATGGGCACTCCCAGGAAATGCTGCAAACAGAGTCAGGATGCGCATAATGGCATCACAACCATTAGCACGTTTATAGAATGGAAGTGCTGGTGATTGATATAAACCGCAGCATCCTCTCAGGGTGCACGGATCTCTATGTGGGTGCAACCAATTGCCCCCAGAACATTAGTAAACAATCCATTCTCATAAAACACCTATTTCACTGTGTGCCATCCCTCGGGGGCAGTAGGGTACCAAATGTATTGGTGGCACTTGCCCTGCATAGTTATGAGGAAGCGGTGGAGCATCTTGGAAATGGCTCTCTGGCTGACAACAGCAGTGGATGCGGAAAAGTCCCAGTGGCCAGAAACCTAAGGCAGTAGAGCAACTTCATTATCCTTGGCACAGATATGCATGAGCCAGACCTGGACTCCAGAAAGTTCTGCAGCTCTTGCAAGAGCCTGCTGATCTGCTCACAGCTGTGCCTGTACCGCAGGCAGCACTTGTCATCAGTCACATCTTCCAAAGTGGGCCGTGTCCTTTGTACATGAGGTGCCCGTAGGATTCCCTGTGCCCTTTCTACCTCCTGCTGGCGTCAAACACGGTTTCACTGAATATGATGACGTACAAGCAGGCAGGCTGTTGCTATTATTCTGACATGCCTGCTATATCCATTGTGGGATCAAATATGAAATAGGGCCCTTGGGACATGGGCTGTGCTGCCTATCTTTTTATAGACTCAGTATCTTGCGCTTGGCCAGGTTATCAAAGTTTGGAATTAGCAGCTTTTAGGAGTTGTTACAAAAGGCACATTTCGTCTGATATGTTTCAGGTATATATGACTAGAGATGACATTTTGGAACAGATTTCATAATAATTTAGAAATAAAAATCACACTTTCGCTAAGAATGAATATGAAAAAAATAATTTGCTACTTTGAGGTGTGAAATTAGTGGGAAAGCCAGATATAACTGACAATGTGCAACTCTTGCACAGAAAAAAACGTCATTGTAGAAAGATAGCATAAGCCAGGGCTTGAGTCCTCCGGGAACGTGCGGGAATGGCGTTCCCGCACTTCTCCCACAGCGGGAATGCTGCGGGAATGCAGGTTCCCGCTGTGGCCCAAGCCCGAAATGATTGAGCTGGCTGCACATTGCCGGTGGCCGCGTGTTTTTCCTCCTACGAGCGACCACTGGCAGAAAGCGCGACCACTCACCTGGGATCCAACAGCCAGCCACGATCTCGTTAAATGAGGTATAAATTTTGGTCACAATAGTTACAATATGCAGCTTTTGTGCCATTTCAAGAAAAAGAATGAAACAAATGAATAAAGAAACAAACTCCGAAAAATGCTTTGTTGATCTGTCAACTTTTCATTCAACAGTATGGTTTTCGTATCTATCATTTTCGATTGCCACTTCAACTCCTCTCCCTCCCCACACCCCTCTCAGTTTTGCTTCTTCACTCTTTGTTCCTGTCACTCTATACATCCCTTCATGGCCCTTCCCTATAATACAAATACGCATTCTCCACCCATAATCAACTTCTGACACTCTTACTATGTAACACAAATACTCTATTCACACAAAAAAGTATTTTTTTTGGTCACTCTGAAGAAATACAAATACAAGATATAGGCCCCTATTACACTCTTTGCGCAATTTTTTTGCGCACGCAAAAAAACATTAGCGCGTGCAAATTAACGCGGTATTATGATCCGAGCACATTTTTGCAGCCTTCAACTTTTTTCGAGCGCAAATCCGACGCGCAAAGCCGGGCGCAAATGACCGTTGCGTGCAGGAATCGGTGGGCAGACTGTTTTTTCACAGGATTCAGCCAATCAGAATTAAGAACCACCATTTTCTAGGTTTCGGTTGTTGCGCCTGTCAAAGTCAATCTGCGTATATGTGCTGCAACAAAAATAAAAAAATAAACAATTTACTAATTTTTTTGTTTGGGTATGTGTAGAATGTGTAACTGTACTGTGCTGTATTTTTTTTTTCGTGCAGGTTCATTTCGTTTCGGCCAGAACGTTCAGATTGTAAGTTAACACCAGGTTTTCAAAGACGTTAAAATGATGCGCGCAAACGTCGTGCATTACATTATGCGCTAAGATTGTAATACCATGCGCGCATACGCGTACTAACGCATTGGCGCTCACAATGTTAAGTATAGGATGCACGCAGGAACTTGCGCTCGTGCTGGGTTCGCGCAGGGTCACTCGCGTTGGACGTTAACGCGCATCGTTTGCGCGAATGTTGTAATACGACGTTATGCGCTAATGGTTTTTCCTCGCGCAAATGCACACTTGCGTGAATGCAAATGTGCTGCGCGAGGAATGTAATGTAGTTCTGGTAAAAAAGTGAAAAAAAAATGTCGGGTATGGGTGAGAATGAATGGATGTGCATTCAAGAAGTGCAAAATTGTGATAGTTGCAATTATTACCAAGATCCAAACCCCCAAATGCCCTGAAATCTCCGATCTAGCTCACTCTAGCCAAATATTCTTTAGCCAAGGGCTCACTGAAAAGACCGAAGTGTGGTTTTATGTATATGGAAAAAGATTGTTTGTTGTGATCACTGATTGGCTGAGCACATTTTAATGTTTACAAAATTATTTGCTTCAAAGATTACATAACTAACACATTATATAAAGTACATATTATTGGACTTATGTATGGAGTGCTCAGAGAACTGTGGGTAAAGTAACAAAATAAGCTGGAGCTTCTATAAAGTATCTGTTTATTATATGGGTTTTTTAACTTGTTCTCAAATCCCATTGCCTTTCATCAAAGTCAACTGCAACAGGTGCTATGACAGGTACAAGGAATTCAATAAAACATGTGCCATACTTTTATTTTTTCGTCCAGTCTCATTTTATCAGACCGCTTCTCATGTTTATACTTGTTTGAATAAAATGGCATAGAAAACATTTTGTACCTGTCATCAGACGCATATGATTTGAATGGTGTGGCATATTTTACTGTGAAAAGTATGCAAATTTATATTTCTGAATGATTAATGAATTGATGTTGATGTTGAATATACTTTAGTTGCCAGAGTTTAGAACACTGATATTAAACTCTGCAACCCTTTCAGTTGTGACACTTTGGAAATATGCAAGTGCCAAAAGGATAGATTAACTGGAAATTAAAGGTATTCTTTCCTGCCAATGTACATAAAATAGAGCTTGTAAGAAAGCAATTAATGGTTTTACTTTACACTAATTTTGCCAGAATGTACTGGTACAATGACAAATTGGCATATCTCTTAAAAAAGTGCTCAGTGCTGAAACTCTGTATTAAACACGTTTTTATACAAACTATATTATTTAAAGAACTTCAATAAAATAATTCAAGGTTACACTGACATCGTCCTGTCTTTCACATAAATGGAACTACAACTTTGGAGCCATCTTTAGCGAACATTCACTATAGGGGTTATTCAGAGACAGCCGAACTGGCCACAAAATAGCACTGACCAGTGAATTTCTAGGCCATTCGGCTACTCAAATCCCCATAGAGAAGCAATGGTCAATCTATCAGAGAACACCAAACAGCAGTGAAATTTCAGCGAAATGCCCTGCTGTTCGTTGTTTTCATTTGGCAGGTTTAATCAGGCGAATCCCATAGGCTTCAAAGTTAAGCATATTATCATTTTTATTCAATATCTATTAAACTGTTTATTCTTTTAAGTTGCAGCAAAAGGTTTCTGTTTGTTCCATTTTGTTTTAAATAATGTTTTTTCTTTTTTTCTGCAACAGACCCTTTTTATTAATATTGATAGGATCTTATATGTTAATTCCAGACTTTGTCGTCCAGTAGTTTTTTTGTAAACAGCGTTTCATAATTTTATAAATGATATTTTATACCCCCACTGTTTTAAGTCATTTATGAAGCTATATGTTCGGTGGAATATGTATTTGCGCATGGGTAGGGACATACATTCCAATGTTAAAGTACACATATTGTTGTGAAAGTGTCTCGGAATACATTGCTCGCTAAACATGGTTAAACCTTTGCATTAGTTTTTATCTTCTGTGCAGTATTGGACTAATCAAGTAATGGCTTAGTCAATCGATACGTGTATTGATTAATCTTGACATTAAGTGCACATTGATCCATTTTCTCAAAGTCATTATTGTAGATTTACTTGAAAATACATTACTAACAAAATCACTGTTACATCACTTTGAACGACTGCATGACTCTCACAATTATTATGCCAGCTTTTAAACCACAATTTACAAGCACTTTTTAACCTTAAAGAGGTAAAATTTTCACCAACTTTTTGCACTCATTGATAACTATCAAAATATTCAGGCTCTATTCCATAGTTGCCGTTTAAAAGGGAGCTGGCAAGAGAAAAAAAGAAAATCGTTGCAAACCAATGTCACTTACCAGCTCCCGTTTACCATACCTATTCCAACTGGACCGCTGTAGTCAATGGCCTTGAAATAATAGGGAGGCTTAGACAGTGGCAGTGGCATCTGCTCCTAGAGTCCATAGGACACCTCAGAGCCCAGTGCAGCCCCGCTTTGATCTCTATATGAGCTCACCATAGCAGGGTCTCAGAGGGAACCGCAAAGGAAGCACAGAATTTGCTCCCAGTCTTCCGCTGCTCCCAGTGAGAGGAAGTGGTGGACCACGATGCCCTCTCCTCTGTGGGTTCAGAGGTAAGTATGGCTTTTTGGAGCTCTTTAGTTTACTGTGTTACATGGTTTTTGAGAAAGCAAAACCACTTAACAGCAGTTTATTTATTTATTTATAAAGGATTTTACCAGGAAGGATACATTGAGATTTCTCTCGTTTTCAAGTATGTCCTGGGTTCAAGAACATTGAGTGGTTACAGAAATACAAAGTTACAGTTACAAGTACTTATACAGCGCCAACAAATTCCATAGCGCTTTACAATGGGGATGCACAAACAGCAGACTTACATGATACATGAGGAAATAACCCTGGACATCAGATAAAAAGCTCAGGCAGACATCCCATGAGCTTACACTCTAAGGGACTAGGGTAACAGAAACAAATGGGAACAGAGGGAAGGTGAAACTGGTGGTCAGAGGGATTGCATGAAATGGACCAGATTTTTTTGGGCTTAGTAAGGGTGATTAGGGAGAAAAGTGGAGACAGCTGGAAAGGATGCCTGAAATTAGGGACCAGCTCTGGGAGGGCGGGTGGATGGGGAGGGTGGGTTGGGGCAGCAGAGGGAAGGAATGGAGGTCACTCTGTGATGGTTAAGAAATACTGACTCAAGAAGAGAAGTGTGAGCTACCTTGGACTAGGTCATTCTTCTTCAACTAGGCAAAAATGAATGGCTCCTATACAAAGGATATAAAGTAGAGGGGCAGTTAATTTACAGTAAGGAGCCGCAATGACCAGGATGCAAGGAAAGCTTTTGCCAAAGTTGGAATAGCAACTCCAGCAAGTTAATTAAGGCCCTTAGACGCTAGAATATCTAAGTATGTAGATATACTAATACATGCACAATGGCACCAACTGAAGAAGCTGTACTAGCGAAACGCACTTTGGTGAACTGTTTTACTGTTTTACTATTTCATTAATAAATATTTTACCTAATTTTACACCTATTTTACACCTATTTTGTCTTTTAAGCTACATTGTTTTATTGTATACATCATGGTTGCAATCCCACCACCGGATGGCGCCAGTGGCACAGGTTTTACTGTGTTTATAGTTTACCTTATGGACATACACACAGGGCATTCAGTTATAATAAAGGTTTTGTTATGGATGATTGCTAGACTTTGTGATTAAATAAATAATACAAAATTCAGAGCATTCAACTAAAGCATGTAAAGGCTTAAAAACAGCTGACATGTTTTAAATAGATGGGGGTTTGTTAGAAGATGTGACCACACATTGTGTAAGCCTGTACCATGATGTCACTGTACCCTATAAGGCTGGTCCTACCTATGCCAACCTAATGCCTGCTCGTGAGATTAATTTACTAGGGAAGTGCATCCTCTCTGCAGTATGCAAGATCTAAATTAATCCTGCACAGATGTACCTGTAAACCATCAGGTCTGTTCACTAAAGGTGAAACTCAGGAGAATTGGCAGGAGAAGAGAACCATCTAGACCAAATAGCCGATTTGGAAAGTGAAATAAATGGGAGAATTTTTGCAAAAAAATCCCGAAAAATGCTTAAAAGAACCTAAAAAATCTATAAATAAAGAGACTTTTTACTGCAGAATATTATAATAAACAGTTTATTAGATATTGGATTAAAACGGGAATATTTTTAACATTGAACCCTATAGGATTCGCCTGAATAAACCTGTCGAATGAAGCAACCGAATGGCAGGGCATTTCGGCAACTTTTCCCTGCTGGTTTTTGTTCTCTGAATAGACGAAGCTATGGGGATTTCACTGCCCTCGAACAGGCACCGTATGTGCAGGCAATTCGCCAACATTTAGCTAACTGCCTGCTCTCTGAATAGCTGAATGGCCAAGAAAGATAACCGAACGCTGAATTTCAGCGTTCGGTTACCTTTCGCCAGCAATTCGGAGCTCTTTGAATAACCCTGTTAGACTAAGTTCACCCTGGTATACAGCTATCCAAGACATCTTTCTCATTAACCTATCCAGTGAATCATGGGTACTGAGTGGACTGGTATTGTGCTACATGTCACATTCAATACAACCATGGATTCAGTTAAAAATTAGAACCCATGTTTATCCAAGCTTTCCACATCCAATATCTCCCTGCCTCTTCTCACCCACTCCTGAAAGATCAGTGGGGAAATATTAATCCGTGTATTACAGCTATTCTGCATTTAAAACCTTTCTTAACACGTACTTCTGATAGAACAATGCAAATGTCTCTGTGAGAGAGGAACACGTGAATGTGAATAAGAAGCATTACTGTAGAGCTCTCAAAGCATCTCCTGTACTGCCAAGAAAACTTCAATCCAGATCTTCAAAACAACACGAAATCACTCACTCTCTCTCCTGCTTAGACAAACAAAACGTTCATTCGTTTTCATTCTAGCACCGCTACCTATCCATCATGGGGTAATATAGTCCTGAATACCACAGTGTTGGTGTTCTATGCCTCCTTGTAGTTCATGCACAGTTTTTGAGTGTTTATTTTTGTGGCAGAGAAACCATGTGTAATGATCTACAAAAATGCTCCTAATATGTTTCAATGCTAATGGCATGTAATTTGGCCTCCTGTTGTAGACTGAGGTCAGCCAGGGAGTGCAATTACTTTATAATTGTATAGTGAACTCATCCTATAGAGGGTGTAAATTCAATTTGTATGGGGCGTGGCCAGCAGCGGATGAGAGAGGTCGCATGCAGTGAGAGCTCTGCTGTGATTTCAGCATTTCCAGCATTTTTTGACAGATTTTTAGCGATCCTCTCCCTCTGCTTTCAACTTGTTGGTGACCTGACACCCGCAGCGCATCGGAATCGCTGTTCCTCGGGCACGCAGAGACATTTTTGGGACGGTCGAAGTTCGGGCCTAGTTCGGCCTTGCGGTGGCGGCCATTTTGTGAAGCCTGGGGAGTTTCCTGCTGCACGTAGCGGATCTGAATCCCGGCCGTCGGCCTCACATTTTTACCCAGAGGGCCCCAGACAAAGAGACATCAGAGGTTTTTTGGCGTGGGACTGATTCCCGGCGGTCGACCATTCCTCTCTCCCTGAAGATGGGAAAAAAAACGCTACTTAAACGGAGCAGCGGATCGGTGAGTTCCAGACAGCGGGACATCAGGGAGTCCTTGGGGGGTGGATGCCCTGCCGGAGCGACAGCCATCGCTTCTACCCTTCCCCTGGGGTATGGCTCGTCGGAAGAGGAGGATGGTTCCTGGTTATTGGGGTGTCTGCCTGAGACTGACTGGTTGCCCTCGGGGTCCCGAGGCCGAGTTCCGGCAGCAATGAGCCCTGCTGCGCGGAAGAGGGCACAGAAAAAGCGCAAGAAGACTGTGGTGGCGACCTCTCCCGAGCCCGCGGTTCTTGCCCCTGACCCCCTATTGGGCTATACTGACGCAAACTTACCGCTCACAGATGACGGGGATTTACCGCAGCCTGCCGTTCGCTCTCCTCGCTATGATGTCCTGCAGCGGTTGCCCGCAGGGGAGATGGGAGCTCCTTCTGAGGAGGCGACCTCCTCTGGAGAGGATACTAAGGATGCCTCGGATGATGCACGTCCCACAACGATGAGGGACTACCGGAGCTTCATCGCCGAAATTAAGTCGCTGCTGTCCACGGAGATGTCTAAAGTGAAAGCTGATGTGGAGGTGATACGATCCCAAGTGGTGGCGGTCCAGGCCCAAACTACGGACCTTGCGACTGAGCAGGTGGTTCTCTCGTCCCAGGTGTCTGCTCTACAATCTCAAGTTGATCTGCTGACACGATCTGTGGAGACACTGGAATCTCGCCATCGTCGACGCAATGTCCGAATCCGTGGTATCCCGGAGTCGATCTCTGCTGCGGACTTGCTCGTCTATGCTAATCGTCTGGCTCGTCAGGTATCCGAGTCCCCACCCGATAAAGCAGACGTGTTTGGGGGGTGTACCGTATCCGCAAAGCTGCGACAGCCCCCCAAGATGCCCCGAGGGATGTTATCGCAGTAGCCGCAGATGTGGCAACTAAGACGCGACTCATGTCGGCCCCTGGAGCTAGAGCACCTGTTCGATTTGACGGAGCCCTACTGACGATATATCAAGACCTGCCCTTCATGACCCTGGTGGCACGTCGACGGTTCCGAGACGTGACAGCCTTCCTACGGCATAAGGGAGTCCGCTACCGCTGGGGGCTAGCTGGCTCACTAGCGGTTACCTACATGAACGTTCTCTACAATATACCGGAACCGGCTGAAGCCTGGCCAGTGCTTTTGGGAGCGGGTCTCGCTCCGGATCGGGCGGTTACTGACCCGGGTTGAAAGCCACACTATGGGGACCTCTTTTTGTCCCCCCCCTGGGACTCTTCTCCTCGCTGAGTTGTGGAAAATCCCACCGAGCTATTTTTTCTCCCCCCCCCCCCCCGCTTGGCAATTTTTTTTTATTTTTTTTTTCTCGCTTTCTCTTTCTATCTGTCCTTTACCGCAGATACAGCTGACTCTTTTGATGATATTCCCCGGCTGGGGATTTTTTTTTTTTTAATTTGGCTATTCCGGGACATCTCGGACGCAACCGTGGCCTGGTGCCCGGCTTGCTCCTGAGCGCCCGGGCCAGGTGCCGTTATTCCCCCTTGGCCTCCCTGCGGCCTTATGGACCGTCTGGGTAGTAGCCAAGGCAGGCACATTTTTGGCCTTTGCCATCTTTTTTATTCCTCCCCCCCCCCTCTTTTTTTTTTTTTTTTTTTTTTTTACAGCTTGATGTCCCCGGCTGGCTATTATTATTAATTTTTTATGTTTATGTTTCTGTTCCCTACCTGAAGACTTTCTCTGGCTGTTAATAGCCATTAGTTCCCTATAACTTGCTTTTTGGATGAGACCCCCCTAATAGGGGATGATTTTGTTGAGTGCATTCCTTGTAGATGACGTTGAAATCTTAATGTGTTTTTCGCAGATGACTTTAAACTCTAGAGTGTTTTTTGCAGGAGACCTTACATTTACATGTGTTTTCCGAGAATGATCTTAAATTTCTTTTTTTTGTTTTTCTTCTATAGTTTACCAGTTGACTTATTTTGGCCCTGCGAGGTCTTTTTCATTATATGTTGACTCTCTATGTCGATGCAAACTTTCAAAAATAAAGAATTTTAAATATTCAATTTGTATTTTAAATTTTAAGTGAAGAACATATGTTCTTACTAAATAATTTGAAATGTAAACAAATTCTGCAGCTTTTGCTCTAACCCTTTAGCAGAACCATGGTCTGGCAAATGTCATTTCAAGACAAAGAACATTTCTTTGTAATATAAAGCCACATACATTACCCTTCAGTGCAAAATTGGTTTTCATACACTTTGAAGTTGACGTCACCTTTTGTGTATTCATTTCCACATTCCTCTTATGTTGTAAGCTCACTTGAGCAGGATCCTCTTTTCCTATTGTTCTCCGTATGTCAAACTTGTAGGGGGGGGAGAGTTAAATTCATGGTTTATTTATTTGTTTGTTTATTTATAAAGGATTTTACCAGGAACGATACATTGAGATTTCTCTCGTTTTCAAGTATGCCCTGGGTTCGAGAGCATTGAATTGTTACAGTAGGTACAGAAATACAAGGTAGTAAAATGCAAGATATTAACACAAAACAAATATACAGATTAACAGAAAATAAATATGTAGGAAATAGTCATTATGTTACATGTTTACAGGTGAATTCTGTGTTGAGGTATGTTAGTAGGGAGCTCTTAAGTGACTGTATTGTTTTATGTGTTGTACAACACTGCAAAATATATTGACACTATAGGGGGATTGCTGGATGCATTCGCAGGTTTATCAGTTGCGTTCAGCAGTTTTTTGGAGGGTTATCGGATAGATTCGGCGAGTTTTCGGGCAGTTTGAGGATGTGTTCAGCAGTTTTTCAGTGGTTTAGTCGATGCATTTGGATGATCGATTCAGCACCCTTCGGGGACCTGCGGCGAATGCTAAATTCACTGCAGGGTCAGCGAATTGAACTCGCCGAAGTGCGTCGAATGAGAGAGCACTGAAATGTCGGCGACATTTCGGTGCTCTCTGAATACCTCTTTTATAAGTAATTGTCTTCACAAAGCAGTTGTCACTCAGATCTCCTACCAGTCCTATTAAAAATCCTGTTCTATACTGTAACTTATACTGCCTGACCAAAAAAAGGCACACACTCTAATATTTCATTGGACCACCTTCTGCTTTATTTATGGCACATGTTCCTCCTGCCATCGTTTCAATACGCTTATGCAATGTCTCAACATTTAATCTGTCCAGAGTTGCATTCGTTTGTAAAGATCTTGTATTGATGATGAGAGAGTCCAAGCACTGTGTAAAGTCTTTTCAAGCGCATCCCAAAGATTCTCAATGGGGATAAGGTCTGGACTGTGTGGAGGCCAATCCATGTGTGGGAATACTGTCTCATGCTCCCTGAACCACTCTTGCAAAATCTGAGTCTTTTGAATCCTGGCATTGTCATTTTGGAATATGCTAGATCCATCACTGATGAAAAAACTCCATAGATGGAAATACCCGCTCAGTATATTCGGGTCAGCTGACCTAATTCTTTTTCCAGCTGAAATATATTAATCACTAAAGTAGTTATCCAATGGAAGGCTTTACTTAGTTAAATCCAGGTGGTGACTTTTATTTGGCCAGAACGTGCTTAACATTCAATATTAACACCTCTATAGGTTAAAGAATGAAGATGTGCCTTATGGTAAATTTAAGTGAATATTTGGAGGTCCCTTTGAAAACCAGACATCTGTGTAAATAGAGAATATGTGTTCATAATAGACCTATTTTTTTAGGGAAATATGTCATATTCATTTGTACTGAATATTCAATGCATGAAAGATGAAAATACAAAGATGAAAATACATTTACATATAAATTCATTCACACAATAATTTGTATGCCCAGAAAATATTTCCTCATATAGTAACCTACCAAGGTCTGTCTAAATGTAGTTAATGATATGGATGTCACTAAATCTGATGATAGCTTTTCTGATGATCACACCATAGCACTGGCTGACAGGTTATCAATATATGCATGTGAAAGACCTTAATCACTGCCATGTCAGCAACGTCTGAGGCATTAGCAAAATCATTAACTTTGGCTTCAATTCAAGAAAAGGCTATTGAGATCAATGTTAAAAATCCTGATGTAAATTATGTGAATGGCTATAACACAAATTTAAATCTGGGAAGGTCATCCAAAAAAAAAAAAAAACACAGACAGTCCTGCTGAGAGTAGAAACGCTGCAAGTGTAACTGTCAATTAATATCATTAGTCATCATTCATCACCCATTATTTATGCACACATAAATCGATAAACAATGGATGGAACAAAGAAATAATTTGAAATAAAAACCAAGCAAAACCGACCCTAGTAATGGAAATTAAGACAAAGGGCAGGGATGACTGTGATGAAATTAAATTTGAAGCTAAATATTAACATTATAACTAATATACTGTAATGTTCAGAAGTATTTTAAAATGTGCTGTTCTTTACCTCACTACTGGGGGATCTGCAGGGAGGCAGGTGTGCCTGATTTTGGGGACTTCAAAGTCCTGATTTATTGGTTAGTGTTCTTATTCGGAGTGCATCAGTGTTCATATATGAAGGTGTTTGTGGCTCCATCATGGCCAATAGGACATCACATTTTCGGTGATGGCTGGTTTGAGCCTACCTATAACTCCGAATTCACAACGCCTAATACTATTTATAGATTCACATCCTCTTTTAAACATCCTTTAAATGAATTACTTTTTGCACATTGTTGTTCCATGTAAGGAAGAGTCAGCATATTTGGCTTTTCATCAAGTCACCAGTAACACTGAAGTCACCTTTAGCACCTTGATAAATCAAACAATTAAATGATGAATGTCCTACATCCTGTACCAAAATAAATCTATTTGAATACGAAGCAAAATTCTAAGTGTCTTTAATATTTGGCCAAAAAAGTGAAATGTTTATTAACAGATGATTGTGGATTCACAAGGAACATTTAGAGAAATTGTTGAATTGAACTAGAATAGTTGAAGAAACATTTAGCATTTTTGGTCAAGGGATTTATTTATAATATAGGTGAACCCCCGTGACTGGCCTTGACTTGTGACCCTGGCCTGTTTACCCAGTGTGTATCTCTTCTCCAAAGGTAAAACCACAACTAAGCTTCTGCTTCTTACAGCACTGCTTGGCTGGTAGTGCCAATAATTTGGCAGAGGGTACCTAGGAGCAAAAGTTAATGCTCAGAGGTTGCCCACAAACATCACCCAGATTCTGGATGAAATGGGGAGTAGACCTACTTTAATCCACACTATGGAGAACAATAAAGTTGAGTTTGGAAAAACAACAGTATTTTTTAAATAAAGGATCAAGCAGCTCTCTGCCAGAGCCCAGACTTATGGCAATGATGCCCAGCAGATTTGGGGAAAGAGAACAAACATATAACCAAGTCCATAACAAAAGTTCCATAGTCTGAAGGTACTGTAAGAGGTCAGCTTCATTGGTCCTCTGCATGAAGTGGGTAATGTTGTGAGCTGAGCTGGGGAATTGAGGGTATAAAGATGGAGGGAGCTTCCATTGCAAATATTTAGGGGCCTATTCAGAGAGCACCGGAATGTCGCCGGAATTTCGGTATTCTCTTGTTCCTGCACTCACTTGCACTTCGGGGAATCAAAGTTCCCCACCCTGCGGTGAATTCAGCAGTTTTTTCCCTGTACTCCAGCAGGTTTTCCCTGTACTCCGGGCACCCTGTACTCCGGGCACCCTGCGGAGAATTCAGCATTCACCGCAGGGTCCCCAGAGTACAGGGAAAACCTGTCGAAAACCTGATGAAAACTCACTGGAAACACCACAAAATACACGCCAAACACGTCGTAAAAATCCAACGAGTCGTCGAACACAGTGCAGACCAGTCGCTGGAAAAAGCCGACAAGCTGACGTACAAGTGTAAAAAAAAAAGATTTGAAAGTGTGGAAACTTAAATGCTGTTTGCAAAAAACCTACTCAACAAAAATGCCTAGAATTTACATATGAGATCCTATGAATGATAATAAAAAGTTCTCTTACAGAAAAAAGAAAAAATGCTTTAAAAAAAACGGAAAAAACATTTTGACAAAAAATCCTGAAAAATGCCTGCAAGATCCTAAAAAAAAATCAATAAATAAAGAGACTTTTACTGCAGATTAAAATAATAAACAGTTTATTAGATATTGAATAAAAATGGGAATATTTTTATCATTGAAGCCTATGGGATTCGCCTGAATAAACCTGTCGAATGAAACCACCTAACATCAGGGCATTTCGTCAACTTTTCACTGCTCTTCGGTGTTCTCTGAATAGATTAACCATTGCTTCTCTATGGGGATTTCACTGCCCTCGAACAGGCACCGTACTTGCTGGCAGTTCGCCAAATTTTGGAGAATAGCCGAATGGCCCCAAACTTCACTGTACGAGGAAGTTCACGGTTAAGTGACATTTCGGGGCAAGATCGGCGCTCTGATTAACCCTGTTAGATGGACTTGGAAATCCTAAAATTATTCAATTTATCAGTCAATAAGTAAAACAATAGCCATAAATCCTTCAAGTTTACATCAATGAGAATCGCATGACCTGGATATTACACTTGTTTAAAAAACAGACCTAGATTTTCATCATCTAAGCCTGCTGCTTCAGCTCAGAGAAGGGCTTTTATTCTGCTTCCCTAAGCAAAGCTGTGAGGCGTGGGTGCTTTAGACTAGCTCTCATCTGTATTTGACCAGTACTCACACGATGAAGTTCAGCAGATAGCTTCAACTCAGCAAAACTGACACGTAGAAAGATGAATCCAGTTGAAGAGTTTAATGATCAGACTGACAATCTTGTAATGGTGTACAGCAATGCAGGTAAAAAGACATTAGATTTGTCCAGCAGTGAGCACAGTATGGCTGCTATGTGACCAGGAAGTAACTAACAACAAGACACAGAGCAGAGGGGTGGAAACTAACTGGATGCAGAAAACTAAGGATGCCTAGCAGAGACAAAATAGCTATGAAATCAATAGCATGTAAGCAGCAAAGGCAGATTCAACACAAAACAGAAAAAATATACATTAAATCCTAATCATGGGGCATGACAGCATTTTGTATATTTTTTGCATGAACATGGAAAATACACAAAGGGATGTTTAATGTATAAGAAATTGACTTAAATATTACTGAAGAGGAGGCAATAGAAAGCTATTCACTACAATGGAATTACAAAGTTTAGACAAATGTAGCGAAATCTGAAGTAAGGATAAAAAAAATACAAAGTTTCTGTCTCTGGTCCCTAAAATTCTAGTTTGTCTTTTCACTTCTACAGAACACCCACTTTAGTAAA
This sequence comes from Leptobrachium leishanense, assembly GCA_009667805.1. Classification (NCBI taxonomy): domain Eukaryota; kingdom Metazoa; phylum Chordata; class Amphibia; order Anura; family Megophryidae; genus Leptobrachium; species Leptobrachium leishanense. Next base: position 119,848,170 of record CM019067.1, on the reverse strand, counting down.
AAATCTCTCAGGTTATTATTTATCATTATACTTTTTATTCATTTGAGATTTAGGAATTAACATCCATTCATATTTACAAGCAGACATTGATTACTGAGACTTTATAAATCGGAGAATTAAAAAAGAACAATAGAACAAATAAACCAACGTCTATCTCGGATGTGCGGTGACAATGTATTATTCAAGTTACTGAACTGTCTGAAATTTATGACTTTCTTAGTGCATGGAAGGAGGAATGAATCACCGAAAATAGACAAGCTATTCATTCATCCAGTCAATTCACATCAGAGCCACTCTAAAGTTTTTAAAAGGTAGAATTGCGGTTATCCAGCTATTAAAAAGTTGCTAAGTAAAGACAGACAGAAAGCACCAGAGGAAGCAATAAAAAAGACTCCATGTTTTGCAAGAAGAGAAATGTTACACCCACAGCAAGAAAATCTCTGCTGAAAACTTGTGTTTGAAATGATTGCAGAAGTTTATTGAAAGTTTCTCTAGAATGTACACAACAATTATAGTAAATAATTGTCATAGCCAGGGTGCTTTCAATATCTAATTGGCTTACATTGTGTATGTAAACAGTCTATTTTTCTTCCTATTTTCCCATTATTAGTTGAAGCTAAAAATTGAAGAATTAAAGAGAAAAAAAAGGATGGCTGTTATTATGTCAACAAAAAAAGTGTAAGTGGCAATTACAATACATTGTAATACAGCTTCGCTATAGAATTTGCATCCAGATTTATATTACATGATTTACTTATGGGAGATATCAGGTTCTGGAGGCACTTTAATTGCATACTCATTAAAAAAACAAAAACTAAATCTTTGTGATTAAGCTTCTTTAATTCAATACGTGACTACCAGTACATTATAACAAATCATATGTGCCATCAGTTTTACTTGTATCATACTAATCCTACCAAATTTATCGCAAAGTTGTTGAATAGAAATACCTACATTTTAGCAAATGTAGATTTTTAAGGGAGTTATTACTGGAAGAATATAAACGGGAACAGCAATTACTATTGACTTTAAACACAGTGGCAATATACTGCAGTGTAACAAGTTCATGCATTGTGCTAAACAAATAATGACATTTTGATTTTTTTTCTACAATATAAAATAGAATGCAATATTACCTTATAATAATGTCTGTATCCTATATAAGACTCTATACGTTTGTGCCCAGCCACACTGTAACTAAAATAACTATTGTATCCTTTGGCATCAGGGACAGACTGGCCTTTGGGAAAACAGAGCAATGGTGAGATCAAGGCTTCCCTTTATCTTATAATGTTTTCCTGTTGTAGTACAGTGTTCTATGGAGCCACGCCGGTGTCATGTAGAAAAAAATTTGTTCCAGTGAAAATTTTCTTTTTTTTCCACATGACAGCGGCGGAGCTCCATAGCGTTTCACTCTTTGTGAGATAGTACGGAAACTCATTAGTGATACATTTACTATCACAATATTATTTTTCAGCTTTTGTTCTTTGCTTTTTTGTTTCTTCTTAAAGTGGTGAAGCTTTTCCCTCCTGTCGCCTTTGTTGTTCACTTATTGGACAATCATCTCCTTTATTACTGCACTTCTATACACGTCAATGAAAATGAAATAGAAATAAAATAAACCACTTCAACTGGTCTAATGATGCTGTTCGCCAACTGCCTATCCTCGATGAGAGGATGAGAGCCATACACCTACACACCAAGGGGCCACTATTGATTGGTATATTATAAGGTACACTTAATAACACTGTAATGAGTTGATATGGTGAATGTTTGATATATGGTAGTCCTATCCAATTACAGTGGTGACAAGTCAGTCTGCCAATGTCACTGATGAGGGCTAATCGCACTGGTCTGTGAGGCAGTCCACTTATACAGTAGCTTCTCTCTTGAAGCAGGTGTATGCATTACCTGTCACTGGAATCGTGTAAGTACAGGTTTCAGTATCACATTGATCTTTAATACCAATATGATATGCGTCTCCTGATGTGATATTGCAGGGAATGTGAAACTGGCCACTGCAAGTTCACTTTAACCCCTTGCGTACACCCGAATGCAGATGATGCGTCCTGCTTTGCTTCATCTAAAACTTATTTATTTATGAAATATTTTACCAGGATGGATACATTGAGATTTCACTTGGTTTCAAGTATGTCCTGGGTTCGAGAACATTGAAATGTTACAGTAGGTACAGAAATACAAAGTAATAAAATGCAAGAGATTAAAAAACACAACACAAATATACAGATTAACAGAAAATAAATTTGTAGGAAATATAGTCACTATGTTACATGTTTACAGGTTCATTCTGTATCGAGGTATATTAATAGAGATCTCTTAGGTGATGGCGTCTGGGAGGTTATTCCATACTTGCAGTGCTCTGTAGGAAAATGAGGATCGAGCCACTTTCTTTTTGTATTGTGGCACGGCAAGTAAGGTGCTGGTCCTGGATCGGAGGTTATAGGATGAGGGAACTGCTGGGGGAAGCAGTCTATTCAGGTAAAATGTAAGCAGCCTCACCACTGAGAGGAGAGGTAGGAGGCTCATGTCTCACCAATCTATACACCTGCTGTTTTGGTTCGATATCGCTTCCGATGATGAACCTACGCGATATGCCTTTTAAAATAGTTTGCTTCACTTTAGTTGAATTATCTGTGCAAAGGTTGTACAATTAATGCTGTCATTAACATGTGCTCAAGTGAGCACCAAGATGGCCAACAGGTCTTGGCTTAAAATGGCCGAGACCATGTGCTTGCCATGCGGCATCCTAAAATGTCTGACACAATGTGCTTGGATTAAATAACAAGCAAAATTATACAGTGCCCCAAATGCATTTAATATTATTCAAAAGCAAAGCGATATCTGGTATTCAGGCAGGTTATATTTAAAGGCAGAACTTATACAACACAATTTAGTTGCTAAGTCTCTGCAGCAATAATTATTAACTGCTAAATATAACACAATTCTATCTAAACCTTTTTATATTAAAAGGTATATCAGCTGATAACTTGAAACAAAATATAAGCAAGTAAAAAATGACACAGAGACAGGAGGTTCTGAATTATTTAATTAAAAGCAATATATATATATAATCGTCTGGTCCGGAGAAAAATTAATTATACGATTAATATTTAACTATTAAAAGACTCTCTCCAGAATTTACACTAAAATAACCCCATGGTCTACCCAGAGATTAAATATAAGAAAGTAATAAAAACATTAGTTAACAAACAAATTTCTGGACCCTAGCAAAAAAATTAAAAAAACAATGCATAGGTGATCTTTAAATGCAAAAAGATTAGTTACCCATTTAGATACACCAGCACTTACTCAGTGCCTTGTATTTCCTTTGGTAGCCACAGCAAACCTGTCCTTTACTTCCTGCGTGTCCCTGGAATCAATCATGATGAGGTTGGGCTTCACACTTGTCTCCACCCACATGAGTGGATCCTATTGGATAGTTGCATGTTATGTGACCTTCCTGGAAGGAGAGGGGGTAGCCAGCTTATGTCAGTTCCTGGTCATTGCACGTGTTTTTTAGACAAAGTCTATTATGCTCTTTACTGACATCTAGTGGCAGTTACCAATTGTTACATGGCTATTTGAGGGTTTTATTTAATTACTATTCATTGGAGTAGATCACCCTAAATTCAATGTCCAATACACCTGCCAAGGTCAAATCAGATGTCATTGGACATGTCAGGGTGTTGCCTTTCCAATGACATGACCGCGTAATGTGTAAAAAAAGAAAATTACCATTTTTCTTGTTTGTTTATCTAAAGCATCTGCTTTCTCAGCTTTTTACTCATAAAATAAACAACCCGCTGCCACTACACACTTTCTAATTTCCCAAGTAAAGAGTATTTTACATAGTCATATTATACATGAAATGCAATGTGACTATAAATATAGTTATGTTTATTCAAATGTTGGTTAAAATAGCGTATTTCCTAAGAAAAATGCAGTAACAGATTATCCATTTTGTTTAAATAACGATAGTGTCATTGTTTAATAGGAAGCATTTTTTTGGTGCAACTTTTTTACTACTGCGATTTTTTTCATCAGCTTTTTGGTCGGGCCGTATCTATTTTCACACAACTTTCAGATAGGATACCAGGAAAGATGGTTGTGAGAATTTCATAGTTTGAGGCCTCTTCCTTGATGCTGTACCTAGGAGGCATGTATCTTTCACGGAAAAAAAAAGTTTAGATTAAACAGGCAGTTTTAAGAGGAGAATTTCATTGTATACACTAGAGAACTGATGAGTAGCATAATCTGGGTCATGCAGCTCAGTAGTTAGATGACAGATATGCATCTAAGACACGGTTAATATATGTATGTTACAACCCTTCAAATAAACATTGTACCTGCACCTCAGATTTTTTTTAACAGGCTTATCTTTTTCTAGATGACTATAGAGGACTAATATTAATCTTAAAAAAAAAAAGGTTGTTGCTTGCGCTCATAGACAACATCATATGTTATAAATCGCCAGCGGTAAACTTTAGAATGCCTTAACCTGATTTAACTCTCGAGGGGTCATTATTAAAGTAAATGTATGCAACCGTGTCATGTGTAATGCCGAGAGCGAAAACATGTTTATAAATACATATATGTCACTAGTATATTTGATATTTGAACTTTAAACCTAGTTTTCTCTGTCGGAAACACTTTGATGAATGTACCCTGGAATACTTTTCTACTTCTCTTTATGCATCTATTGGCTAAAAATATCTCCCACCTCTTTTAGAAACCTTATAAACAGCCTCTGTATCCCCATTGCATCTAAATATAATGGAGGAAGATATTATGTTTCATATTTTTAAACTAGTAGAACGGTGTCAGCTTGTCATCTTCCCATTTGCTGAAAAACCACTCGTATCCTACAGACAATATCTGATGATTAAATAGTCTTTTTTTCTTCTTTTTTTGAGTCTATTAATACCCAGCTGAAACGTTACCATTTCCACTATCTGTTAAAGCGATGAAGTTCAGCATTTGGCAGTATATCCATTCATCCTACTGCAAGAATTGAATTGCGGTCAAACCTGATAGCAAGCACTTTCCAGTCCATATCAGCTTTGTGACAGTCAAATGTATGATTTTATGAGTTGAGCCATAGATATGTCATTGACTATAATCATCAGTGGTTCCCAACCATGGTTCTCAAATACCCTTAAAAGGCCAGGTTTTCCAGATATCTGGAGCACAGCACAGGTGATATAATTTGCTGCTCAGTGATTGCAGGATTCAGTCTGCATTTTCCCAAGGTGATCCTTAAAATCTGGCTTCTTAGATGTATTTGAGAATTAGAATTAGTTGGGAAACACTGATATACAGTACACGACGATCTTCAAAAAGTATTGATCAAGATATAAAAAGTATTTACTTTTTTGTAGATGTTGGAACCAAACAGCTGTGACTGCTTTTCATAAAGTTTAACCCTTTCGCTGCTGAGCCTTTTCACACCTCTGTGCTGAGCTCATTTTTACCGGTTTCGCTCATCATGTTTAAATGCGATTTGAAGTCACATTTTATTATGCGACCCAGACATATTATATATCGTTCTTTCCGGGAGACTCGGCAGATTCATAATATATCATTATTATATGTATACGGTATGTCCTATCTGTATATTATAACATAAAATGCAATAAAAGTTGAATTTTCAATAATTTACAACGTGTAAAGTGTTTTTTTTTCACATTTTAACATGTGAGCGTTTGCGGTTAAATTTTCTATGGGTTGCGCTTGTTAAAAAAATTAGAAACGGAAAATCGGTCCTTTTTTTTGGGGAAAATTATGTGTTTTTTAGCAAACACCCCCCATAGAAAAAATTGTTAGTGCAGCATCATTGTTCACATTATAATTGAAATGGGAACAATATTGCTGCACTAATAAAACAAGAAAAAAAACTTTTGTTTTTGCTTTAATTTATAATTTTTGTAATTTGTTTAATTATTTTACATTCCACATGGTCATGTTTGGTATCATTGGAAAGGCCATGCTCTGGCCGTTCCAGCGATATTAAACATTAATCCCTAGCTTTCACGGATTGGGAGATAGGGGGTTCATTGGAACCCCTATCTCCACCACAGGTGGCAGCAAGGGGTTAATTGTGAAACTGGCGCCATCGCGCTATGCGCGATGGCGCCAGTCATTAGGGGGATATCCTGAAAGCTTGGCCGACATCCAAGATGTCGGCCAGCTCCGGGAGGGGACTGCAATATGGCGCATGTTAGCGCCATATCGCGATCCAGCCCCCTAGGGGTAAAGACAGCCGCCGCTTAGAAGGGCAGGCTGTGCCCTTCCAAGTGGTGCCTGCCTTTACTCCCTGGCCCGCACAGATGGGGAGGGGGAGAGGTCCGAAGGACCTCCCCCTCTCCCCCTCCCCTTCAAGCACCTTCCCCGCAATGGCGGGGGGTGCCTGAAATAGACATCATCGCTCAGGCGCGATGATGTCTATCGTGCCCGCCGGGGTGCCAGAGGCTGGGCTGACATCGATGATGTCAGTCTGCACCGGGGGGGCCGGCGATCGGCCGGAATCCCGCCCGATCGTCGCTGCAAAGGGAGGACACGCTCAGCGCGTCCTCCGCAGCGAAGTAGCCATGCGGCAGGACGCGCTGAGCACGTCCTCCGCATGGAAAGGGTTAATAAACATTTCTCCATTTAATTTTGTTATACTTATTTTACATGAGAGACATAAAGGGTTATTCAAAGAGCACTGAACTTGCCATTGAATTGCCCCGAACAGTGAATTTCCCCATATGGTGCAATATCCTGACAGTTCGGCTATTCAGAAAGCTTACAATTCGCTAAATACAGGCGAACTGACAGTGAAATACGGAGCACTTCGACGCAGATTGCTGCGATTTGGTGATCTTCAACAGCAGTAAAATTGTCCCATAGAGAAGTGATGATTAATCTATTCAGAGAATACAGAACTGCACCGAAATGCCATGATTCTTGGTGTTTCAGTTCGACAGGTTTAAACAGGTGACTCTCATGGGATTCAATGTAAAAAAATAGTATTGTTTTTAATTCTTTTTTTATTCAACCGTTTATTGTTTTCAGTTTCTGCAAAAAGCCTATTTATTTATATTTCTAAAATTTTTTGTATTTTTGTGGATTTTTTAGGCTAAATTTCTGATTCCCACTTTTTTTATGGTTTTTTTTTATTCTGTGACAGACCTTTTTATTATTTTTTTATAGGACCTTTTTTATTATTTCCACACATTCTCATATATTTGTTTTGTTTAAAACTCCTTTTAAAAAATAGCAGAATTCCGTTTTTTTCTGCAGTTCAGCGGCATTCGATGGGCTGACCGGCGGTCTTCGACGTCATTCAACTGGCTTATCAGCTGTCTTCAGCAGTGTTTTGTGGTCTATTTGTAGGTTGACGGCATTCGACAGACTTGACTTGTGCACCGATTTTTGTTTCGGTTCGTTTCGGTTCAGTTCGTTCGGACTTTGTAAATTTTCGTTTCGGCTCGTTTCGGCCGATTTCCATTTCGATTCGGTTCGTTTCGGTTCGTTTTTCATATCGACTTTTTTTTCGTGATTTCGGAAATTTTCGTGTTTTTCGGAACATCTGTTCTCCTCGTTTCAAAGTGTCTATTCGTTTTGATGTAAACTAATGTTTTTTCGGATCCGATTTCTCATGTGTTACAAGAAGGATACATTGAGATTTCTCATGTTTTACAAGAAGGATACATTGAGATTTCTCATGTTGTACAAGAAGGATACATTGAGATTTCTCATGTTTTACAAGAAGGATACATTGAGATTTCTCATGTTTTACAAGAAGGATACATTGAGATTTCTCATGTTGTACAAGAAGGATACATTGAGATTTCTCATGTTTTACAAGAAGGATACATTGAGATTTCTCATGTTTTCCGGGAAGGATACATTGAGATTTCTCTGGTTTTAGAAGGCTACATTGAGATTTCTCATGTTTTACAAGAAGGATACATTGAGATGGGAATGATACAAAATTACAGAATCAGCGATACAACCGAAAAATACGATGTCCGAAATTACTGAAATGGAACCGAAATCAGGAATGGAGCCGAAATCACGAATGGAACCAAAATGAATTTCGATTTTACACATTTCTAGTCCATTCGAAAATTCCGAAAAGTTTTCGTTTTGGTTCGGACATTTGTTCGGATCTGCCGTTTTTGGATCCGAAAATTTTTGGAAAATCGTCCGAATCCGAATGCACGAATCGGGAAATTTCGTGAAAATTCCGAAATTCCGAAACCCGAAACGCACATCCCTACGACAGACTGATTGACGGCGTTTGGCAGTCTTCGGTGGCTCCTCATTTGGCGCATTTAGGGGAATAGTGAATTAACTGCAGGGTTGGTGAACTTGAATCGCCGAACGAGAAAGCACTCAAAATTTCACTGAAATGTCAGTGCTCTCTTAATAACCCTCATAGCCCTAGCAACTCATGTGAGGAAAGTAAAGCTTGTATGTGCCATCTATTAAAACATATATCTATGCTTCAAATCAAAGCTGTAGGTACTTGAATTTTTTTGATTTAGTGAAGCTAAAGCGTCATGTAGGATACAGATGAGCGGGAGTTAGGGTTTGCGCGGTCAAATTAGGATTAGAGGAGGAATAATAAAATACAGTTTTATATTATAAAATAACGTCTCCAGTGGATAATGTGTTATAAAATGGCTATTAAATGATACTTCCAGGCGTTATTGATTGCCTTTTTAATGTTTGGCAAGCTTTGTTAACACAACAGCTAATTATGAATTGATGCAGATTAATGGTTATAAAGCTATTCTTCATGGTCATTAGTTAGTGATTAGGAGGGACAATCACTGTGTATTAAACATCACCAGCAAGTCGGATTTCTTTTATAATAAAGGAACACGTTTCATTTTAGAAACAGAAAAGGCAAAACAGGAAACAAGCAATCAATCACACCACAGAATTCAGAATTGCTCTCTCAGCAGTGCCTTGGCTCCAATGCAGATCAGGGAGTGTAATATTGCCACCTTTAGACTTTCATCTTCTCTTTGCTTTAACTAGCTCTCTCCTCCAGCTGCGAGGCCAGGGACTGTTTCATAAAGATGATTTTTGCAGGCAGTGTTCATAAACATGAACGTTACACCAAACATTTCACAGAAAGCCCTAGAAGACAAGACATGCCGTTTACATCTTAAAATTGAGATTACATAGTTACATAGTTACATAGTTATATAGGCTGAAAAAAGACATGCGTCCATCGGGTTCAGCCTCTCCCACATAACCTACTGCTGTTGATCCAAAAGAAGGCAAAAAACCCAGTCTGAAATATGCAACATACTGGGAAAAAATTCCTTCTTGACCCCAGAATGGCAGTCAGATTTCTCCTTGGATCAAGAAGCTTTTACCCACATATTAAATATTATAACCCTTAATATTCTGTGTCTGCAGGAAGTCATCCAGTCGTTTTTTTATAAGTCTGTACAGACTCTGACCCAACCACCTCAACAGGCAGAGAATTCCACAGCTTTATTGTTCTCACCGTAAAATAACCCTTCCTATGCTTTAAGCTAAATTTTCTTTCTTCCAGTCTAAATGGATGACCCCGTGTCCTATGTATAGTCCTGTTAATGAATAGGTTATCAGACAATGGTTGATAATGGCCCCGTATATATTTATATAAGGTTATCAGATCCCCTCTAAGGCGCCATTTCTCTAAACTAAACAGGTTTAAGCTTGTTAGTCTTTCCTCATAACTTAACCCTTCCATTCCCCTTATTAATTTAGTTGCCCGTCTCTGCACTTTTTCTAACGCTATAATATCTTTTTTTAAGACAGGTGCCCAAAATTGCACGGCATATTCAAGGTGCGGCCTGACCATTGATTTATACAGAGGCAAAATTATGTTTTCATCCCGTGAGTGAACTCCCCTTTTAATGCATGCCAGTACTTTGCTGGCCTTGGCGGCTGCTGTTTGACATTGCACATTGTTACTTAGTTTGAAGTCTATGATTATTCCCAAATCCTTCTCCTGCTTGGATTTCCCTAACTCCATACCATTTAGGGTATAAATTACTTGATTTAATAGATTAAATACAATAAACCTATTCAACACACAACATTTAACACATATACAGTATTTCCTACAATGAGAGCAAATTATCTTATCGTCTTTTCCCCGGGCTATTTTAACCTTTGCATCATGTCATCGAGATGTTTTCTGTTATAGCAGACAGCGGACAAAGCACGAAAACAATAACACTATTCAAATATTCCCTGGTTTTACGTAAAATAAAGAAAAAAAGAGGCTATCCAGCTGTAATTTAATCTCCTGCATTAGAAGAAAGAGGCTTGTGAGTTTACAAAGCAAAATGCGCGCAAGGTCAGTATTTTATTTCCTTCAAATTGCTTCTCTTTCGGTTAAAACATGTTCTCCAGCAAAGAAATTTCATTCTTGAACGTGAGAAACAAAGCAGAGGGAAGAGTGTTTGTTCCTCTTAAGAATAGCTTCAACAGGTCATAGCCTAAAATAGGGAGAAAGCCCAGTATAGAGGTGAAAAAGGAAAACAAAACAATGCACCTGACAAAAATAAACAAATAGCTACAATCCTGTTTCACAAAATAGAGCTTGACAGAAGTATAAAAAAAAAATCACGAGTAAGTTACCAAAGCTATAGACTAAGCACTGTAAAGCAAAAATAAGTGAATTTTCAAGTTTGCAATATATATATATATATATCACTCCTAATTACATTTACACAACTCTGTTGTTTTGTATCTATATTGTATTATTATTATATTATTTTATTAGTTATGTTTTGCTTTGTATCATTTTTTTTAGTCTAGACATTTCTCGGATCTATATGAATCACCTTGTATTGTGTTAGTAGAGCCAGTATTAATCACATACAGGGTTATTCTAAGAGATCCGAATTCTGGCCGGAAGGTAACCAAACAGTGAAAGTCAGCGTACGGTTACCTTTCCTGGCCATTCGGCTATTCAGAGAGCAGGCATTTCGCCAAATGTTGGCGAATTGCCTGCACATACGGTGCCTGTTCGAGGGCAGTGAATCCCCATAGAGAAGCAATGCTTCATCTATTCAGAGAACAAAAACCAGCAGTGAAAGGTTGCCAAATTTCCCTGCTGTTCGGTGGTTTCATTCGACAGGTTTATTCAGGCGAATCCTATAGGCTTCAATGTTAAAAATAATCACGTTTTAATTCAATATCTCATAAACCGTTGATTATAATTTTCTGCAGTAAAAGCTCTCTTTATGTATAGATTTTTTAGGATCTTTTAGGCATTTTTTCTGGATTTTTTTGCGAATATTTTTGTTACTTTTTTTTAAATCATTTTAGATTTTTTCTGTAACAGCCCTTTTTATTATCATTAATTGGATCTTATATGTAAATTCCAGACATTTTCATTCTGTAGTCTCTTTGCAAACAGCGTTTCACTTTTCAAACATTCAAGCGTACTGTTCTTTCTCAATCCATTCGTCTGCGGTGTCGGCTTTTTTCGGCGGCTGCTCTGTGCTGTGATTGGCGGTTGATCAGGTTTCTCCGGCGTGTTCGGCAGGGTTAATACAGATGTTTTTGTGGGTTTCGGTGTGCATTCGGCGGCTTTTCCCTGCACTACGACGGCCCTGTGGTGCTTGCTGAATACACTGCATAGTCGCCGAAATGGGATTGCCAAATCGCACTGAATTAATTGAAGAGAACGAAAGTCACCGAACGTGCGGTGACTTTTCGATTCTCTTTGAATATCCCTGATAGTAGAGTATTCACTATCAAGTCTATTGACTAAAAGGTGAAACTCAGCAGAATTGGCAGGAGAATAGAACAATCTAGACCCAATAGCCGATTTGGAAAGTGAGATAAATGGGAGACTTTTTCTGGTTTGGCTATATTGACCTAGAGTTTTCTTTTCTCCAGTCAATTCTCCTGAGTTTCACCTTTAGTGAATAGACCTGTATGTACCAGTGTTGATGCACATGTGTAAAACCTCAACATTCCACAGACAGAAATTCAAATGACTACAGGAGAATCTTCAACAATGAAGTTTCGGCTGCCACGGTCTGATGTTCCCTTTTTTGAAATGCAAAACTGTGCCATGATTGCAGAAATGGCAATTTTCATAATGAATAACTCTCATTATCGTTTCTTAGAGCGCTGTACCATTGTGGTGTAATATACTGATGCAATAAATGGTGATATTAAGAATCTCAAAGGTGCACTCACACAGTGAGTCCTCATCTAGCTCTCTCAATAGCCCTAGTTTAAGAGTGCACCTTTGAATTGTTTTACACGTTAACATTGCGGGGTGGACAATGCCATCCTGGCAGTGGGCTTACCTAAATGTCTCATGGCACCATAGCACGCCCCGCAATATTATGGCAACTCCTATAGAATGCTTACTTTCACTGAAGCCGATCGGCGTCACTTTCTGCAGGGGGACTATCTAAGTTCAGGTAGTCCTACTGCAGCCAATGACATCAGTCAACCTCAGGGAAGGGAGGCGGACCGTAGGAGTTGCCAGAGAACCATAGGGATTGTTATGCCGCCCTGCGGGTTTCAGCCCTTCAGCCTCTCCAAAGAGCCTCGATGGTAACTGGTTGATATCACCATTTATTGCATTAGTATACTACACCAAGATGGTTCACTTTTTATCCTTTCTAAGAAACAACCTGATTCATTGAATGATTTTTTTTTTATAAACTATCATTAATTTAGAGCAGTGATAAACAGAGAAAATGGTAATAAATCTAAATAGAGTGAGTAAAACTCTGTGGACGTTACGTCTCCAATTGACATACAGGATCATGATATGTGCTGTTTTTATGTTTGTTTGTCCTGTGAGTCACACGGAAGTTTCACGGAAGAGTCACAGAAGCAATTTCTGAACATACAGAAGTTACATTTATAACTAACTATTTTGCGGGACTGATATGATTAGGAGTTTAAATTAAAGGTCATACATTAATGAAAGGTTCATGAATCAGAATATTAGTATAATCAGTTGGAAACGATGCTGATATTTGATGGACCAGGTTATTTATAAATGACATTCCTGGATAGACAATATCGTGACTAAAGTATACATATGTATTGACAACAATAACATGTTTTCAAAATATACCAAAAATCAGCAGGCCACACCAGGCATGACTAAGGCACTTTGCCGAAACATCGCTTGAATCCAGCACCCCTGTGGCCGCTCCACAATAATTATTTTTACATGGTCAAGCTCCTGGTGTGGCCTGCTGATTTTTGGTATATGCTATTGGTGGACTGCGGATCCCTAACGGTGGAGCACCCGGGGCTGACCCGGCATTTGGTGAGTCCGCCTGTATTAGCCACACTGTGTTTGACTTTCCTTGATGTCTTCAAAATAGTGAGCTGCCGATAACTTGAAGTACATTGATTGCAAAGAAATGGACCAGTGGGAAAATATAAGAAGAGATAATCAATAAAATCACTTTTGTTCTAAACCTAGCACAATCTGATTGTCTGCATTAAGAATTCATGTACAATAAAAAAAGATTACATATGAGTGTCCCAAACACTCTCTTATTTCTCTCTCATAGCTGACCACCCCCCACCCCATCTCTTTTTCTTTATTTATTTCCTTTACGGTTTGCATTTTACTTTGTTTCATATTCCTTTTTTTTTCTATAAATACATTTCTGTCAGAGACTGGCAATACAGTGGCTTTATGGAAAAATAAATCAATATTCTCATAGTTAGAGAACTAGATTTAAAATACTTTTAAAATAATAATGCAATAGAGGTTATATGACTTTTATTACACTTGCGGACTCAGGGTAGCACTGAACACTGTAACGTAGAATAATCATTAAAATGGGGATCACGTGATATATTTTCAAAATCCGGTTCAAAAGATTATTCTTTCTAAATGAATTTCCTATATTTTCTAAAGGAGAATTGTTTTTAAAAACGCTTTAAATTTTATAAAAAATTTTCATTTTTAGGTTACACTGATACTTGAACTTCAAAAGCTCCTTCAGGAAGCCAGGATTGATTTAACATTGTTAGGTTTTATTCTAGAATGTACCCCTATAGTTTCAGCACCTCAGACAAGTCAGTCAAGGTGCTTAAACTGTTTGTATTTCAGAAACCGAAGTCCCCAATGTTCAGTGTCTCTGATGACATGCTACAGGGGTAACAGAATTTGGCCAGCCCAGTAGATGGCCACCTCTGCCTGACAAATATGGCTTACCGATTGTAAATAGCATTTTTAGTATGACTGTTAACTGCGTAGTTATTGTAAAGTGGTTTAAAAAAACACTTGTTCCTGCCAGTGGTTTTATGGGAAGCCACTTAATAATGAAAGGGTTAATGTGGAGTTATTTATGTTTTCAGGATTATAAATATGCATTTTATGCGCAATGTGACGTTGAACATACTTGAACCATGATTGCCTTACAACACATGAACTCATGTATCCCGAAGAGAGAGTTAATTTTATGGATTTTTCACCAAAATCACAAGATTTGTGTTGAATTGTCTAGAACCATGAAAAATATTATCCTTAAAGGGATACTCTAGGCAACATGACCACCTAAGCTTTTTTAGGTGGTCATGATGCCCTGAGTATGCCCTTGTCTGTCCCCCCTCCCTCCGCTCAGCCGATTGGCTGAAAACAGCTGAGAGATGCGGAGGACTTTACTCCGCCCTCCCAGCTGTCAGTCAGCAGAGCGGGATTCATATTTCCCGCTTCTGCCGACTATTGCCGAGTAGGAGACGTCATTGCGCTTTCAGCGCGATGACATCTCCAACTCGCCGCAGTAGCTGGCGGGAGCGAGCCGCCAGCATAGTCTGCGGCTGGGATTAGTGTTGCGCGCATCCTCTTGCGCGTAACACTAATCCAATTAGAAGAGGAAGCCTGCTTATTGGCTGGCTTATGTGAGAGGCGCGCATGCACGATTCTCACGTAAACCATTAGCCAAGTTCAACATTTTCAGGACGGGAGCGGAAGAGGAGGGAGGTGAGTATATAAATAAAAAAAAACGCTGTTGGAAACAAGTGGTTTTTAGGGTAAGTATTACATTTTAAAAAATATATATATATACACAATAACTAGGTAGGGAATAGATATATTTTAATGTAAGAAAAAAGGGGGGATTTTTAGCCTAGAGTGTTCCTTTAACTCCTTCCTATGTGTATCTAAATTCTAAAGAGGTTTCCCCATGTCCTCCTTCAGATTCGTCTAAGGATTTTTAGTATAACAATTAAAGTGCGTTATAAATGGTTAAATGTAAAATACAAAAATAGCACAAGGATGGATTCATTAATCATCAATTTTTCGAAATGCGCAAGCCACAATATATTGCAGGTACCTTCCCGTGAGAAAAAAAGAAAATTTCACTGCATTTTAAGGCTTTCCAGATAGAAGAATTTGCAGATCCAGATAATGCGATTATGCTGGCCATTTTTCTTCTTGTGTTTTCATCACATTTGGAGGGACGTCCAGTTCTCGATAATGTCACTGTTGCGTCATATTTTCTCCACTTGATGATGACTGTCTTCACTGTGTTCCTGGTTTATCTAATGCCTTGGAAATTCTTTTGTACCTTCTCTTGATCGATACCTTTTAACAATGCGATCCCTCTGATGTTCTGGAAGCTTCTCTGCGGACCATGGCTTTTACTGTAGGATGCGACTAAGAAAATGTCAGGAAAGACCTATTAGAACAGCTGAAATTTATGTAGGGTTAATCAGAGGCACTTTAAATGATAGCAGGTGTGTAATGACTCCTATTTAACATGATTTTTCAATGTGATTGCTTAATTCTGAACACAGCTACATCCCCAGTGATAAGAGGGTGTGCAAACGTATGCAACCATATTATTTTAGTTTATTTTTCCTCCCTCTACCTAAAAGAGTTCAGTTTGTTTTTCAATTGAGTTGTACAGGTTAAAGGTCATACTAAAAGTGGAAAAGTTCTGAAATTATTTATCTTTGTCACATTTTTTTAAATACTGTAACAGAAACATGTTCTTGGCCTTTCCAATGATACCAAACATGACTAGGTTAGGTGTATCAGTACAATAAATAAAAAAAAGTTGTTTTTTAAAAAAAATTAATTGCCTCGGGGTATAATAAAATAGGACTTCAATTAACGTTTAAACATGATGAGCATAAAATGGTCAAAATGAGCTCAGTGCACAGAGGTGAAATGGCTCATCGCTGAAGGGGTTAAAAAGCAAAAACATGTAAAAATTGGGTATTTCTAATTTTAGGAAAAATTTTTGAATCTTTTTAGCTGGGTCTTTTTTGGTGGTTTGGGGATTAAAGTTTGGGGATTAACCCTTTCGCTGCTGAGGCTTTTCGCACCTCTGTGCTGAGGTCATTTTTACCGCTTTCGCTCATCATGTTTAACCGCATTTTGTAGCCATATTTTGATATATGACCCAGACATATTATATATCGTTCTTTCCGGCAGGCTTGGCAGATTCATAATATGCCATTATTATATGTATACGTTATGCAGCATCATTGTTCACATTATAATTGAAATGGGAACAATAATGCTGCATTAACAAAACAAAAAACCAAAAAAACTTGTTTATTTTTTCTTTAGAATTTTTTTTTAAATATTTTTATTTTTTTATTTATTTTTTTAAAAACATTTTTCATTTTCATGTTTGGTATCGTTGGAACGGCCATGCTCTGGCCGATCCAACGATATCAAATATTAACCCCTAGCTGCCACAGATCGGGAGATAGGGGGTTCATTGGAACCCCCTATCTCCACCATTGGTGGCAGCTAGGGGTTAACTCCAGGACTGGCATCATCATGCTATGCACGATGACGCCAGTCCTCAGGGGGAGTTCCTGGAGGCTTGGCCAACATCCAAGGTCCGAAGGACCTCCCCCCCTCCCTTTCAGGTGCCTCCTCCACACATGCAGGGGGGCACCTGAATTAGATGTCATTGCGCCGCCGCGATGACATCTAATTGCTCCGCCGGGGTCCCGAGTGCTGGGCTGACATCCAAGATGTCAGCCCGCACCGGGGGGCGCAGCAATCCGCTGGAATACGGCGGATTGCTGCCTCCTGTGCATGGACGCGCTCAGCGCGTCCATAGCACAGGAGAACCACTTGGCTGGACGCGCTGAGCGCGTCCATAGCAGCCAAGTGGTTAAAGTTCGAAAAATTCATTTTTTTCCATTTTATCACCACATTTCATAATTTTTTTTATAGTAAATTATACGATTTGATGTAAATAATGGTATCTTTAGAAAGTCCATCTAATGCGAGAAAAACGGTATATAATATGTGTGGGTTCCATAAACGAGTAAGAGGAAGATTAGAGCTAAACACAAACAGCGCAGAAATGGAAAAACAGCAGCGGACACTTTCGGACAATCGTGAAACCATCTGGTCACTGAGGGTTAACATTAATTGCCAGGCAGAATTTATAGAAACAGTTAAACTCAGCAGGGGATTAATATTAATTGTAAATGCATTCTACAAGTTTAAAAAGCAAAAACTAAATTATGTTAAACAAAGATCTCAAGTTGTGAATGAGAAATCTCGAGTTGTTTCCACTGTAAACTGCAAACAATTATTCATGTGTCAGGTAAAGGGGCTCATTACTTTTTACATTGTATCACTGCCCCCTTGCCTATGTTCTGTCCCATTCATTTTACACTGTACAGTTCCATTACCTGTCATGAACCTCTCACGGAATCCAGATATATCCCATGCACAGAAACAGAGATGGTGTTCTGTTACAATTTCCATTATTTGGTTTCATTATAATTTAAGACAAATGTAGGCAAATTCAGGGCACAGAAGTCAATCATGAAGGCATATGAGAGTCCACCATGCAAGCAGGCAACAGAGTCTAGGATGGACCATAAGGAGCTTGAAAAAGGATGGTTGGGAGTGGTAAGACTGGATCAAAGAGCAGAGTCCAGGTATACAAATCTAATGTGATAATAAAAAAGGCAAAATCAAAATGCAAGCAGAAGTTCAATGACAAGTGGAAAGGTTTTTGGCAGCAGTCTTGCGACAGGTTATCCAACATATTCAGAAAGGAGGTGATTTGTACAGATGGCGACCAATGCAAAACCAATGGGAATCTGGGTCAGCTGCTTTTTATGAGGAAGAGGTCAAACACAAGTAGGTGACATGCAAGCCATATTTGTCTTGTAGGGTACTGAATAAAGTGCAGTGCCTCTGGTGGTGAAGGATGTTAGTTCAACGCACCAACGAGTTTGGGCCTAGTGCTCAGGTCTTCCTAGAACCAGAACTCTCATATTTTTAACTAGACTTTTTAGATATCTTTTTGTTTTGAGGGGCAGTTACCAACTCTCTCACCTCCATTATTGTTGTGTTCTACCCTTTCTAGGTTGGAGACATTTGCCACCAAAATAGCATATATCTGTGCCAACATTGAGGGAAATGTCCTGCACCTGCAGCTCCAATAGTCCATGTTATACAGCGAACTATTTAAGCTCTTTGATATTCTTGATATTTTGGTTAATAATATTTTGCTGTCACAGACTATTCTTGTTATGCCTACTAGTGGTGCTTTGCCTGGTCCTGCAGTTAGACCTTCTGCACAGAGAGGGTGCCATTCTGGACACATATCTTCTGGGACTTCTGCACCTTGTCAGAGACCCAGGAGGGCTTTAAATACCTGCAACTGGCAGAGCTCTGTGCCCTACTGTGATTTCTAGCAGACACCTCAGAATATTCCTGTTATCAGTGATCTTGATCCCTCGGTTTGACTTCTGGCTTAGTATTTTCAGTTCTTTTTTCTGCTCGTGTTGTTGTTAGGTCTATTTTGATTCTGTATTCTGTCCCTGGCTATGGTATCTGGACTTTAGTTTTTCTCTTTATTCCCTGAATGATTTTTTATTATACTGATTTTGTGTAACCACTTCTTGCTTTGTATTTGTGCTGTGATCTTTCTCTTGTCCCTGTGCGTTCAGTAATTACATGTATTGTCCTTGTTCATACTCTCTTTTCAGTTCAAATCTGGCTATTCTAATGACCGACCTGTCAGATTAGGGGTTTCCTCGCCTAACTGGGTCTTGTCTGCATGCTAGGCTACTCCCTGTCCATGACAATTCTATTGTATTACTTGAATACAGATCTTTTGAAGTGAAGATTAATCCCTTCACTGCAGATGACGTGTGGGGAACGTCATAGGAGTCTCCTGATGTATGCAGAGGACGTTCCCCACACGTCATCTGCTACCTGGGAGCTTCTAAAGATACTCGCCTCTCTCCTCCAGGGTCCCATGGCGAACTGACTTCCTTGAAGTCAGACTCTGCTTTTAAGGGCCCTCTCGATTTAATGACGTCATCCCGTCGGAAGCAATGATGTCATTTTCATGTGACCACCCGGCAAAGCTGGGAGATCGCCTGAAGGGAGGGGTGGTCCTTTCGGATCCCTCTCCCTCCCAATCGGGAGGAGGTAGAAGTTAAAGACAGGCATTGCTTGGAAGGGCAGTGTCTGTCTTTAACCCCTGAGGTGCTTTATTGCGCACTAGTTCCGGTGGGGGCCGCCATCTTAGATGGCAGCTCCACCTCCGTGTCCCCCTTGTCCCCTGACATCACCTGACATATACATATAATAATGATATATTATGAATCTGCCGAGTCTGCCGGAAAAAAGGATATATAATATGTTTGGGTCGTATAATAAAACGTGGCTTCAAATCGCGTTTAAACATGATGAGCAAAAGCGGTAAAAATGAGCTCAGCACACAGACATGAAATGGCTAAGCAGTGAAGGGGTTAATGAGGATCATTTCAAATTATTCTACAATATACCCAAAATATTAAACACTAGACAGCGGAGAAAGGGGTCCTTTATGAAGTGAAATAGTTTTTTTTTTAATTGGGGTTATATACACTGGGACAATTATGTGCTGCAAGTGAAAAAGTATTGGTCTACAAGTGGCGTCACATAAGGGGCAATAAAGACAAAACTTTGAAAACAATATCAAAATGTTAAAGTAGCCTATACAAAAATTATTTAACTAAAGGCAACAAATGGTGGCATTTGTATGTAAAGCATATGCTAGACTAAATGCAAAAAAAGAGTAAGAAATTTGCCGTCAACAAGCTGTCTCCTTTAAAACACTTTCATCTCCTTGAAGAGAAGTAAAAACAACATATATTACAAGTTAGTTTCACCTTGAGAATTAATACATGTAAAACTTTACAGCCCCCACACAGTAATTTTCATTTAGCAGCATTTGCAATCTGTCATACGTCTACTTTTTATTTCAGTATGCATCTCTTATCGTGATCATAAAAAGATATAGCAGTTATCAAAACTAAATGATATTCACCGGTCCCTGCAATGCCAGTTATATCCAGCTTTTTATTCATAATATATGTTCAGTTATTGCCGAATAATATTCGAAATTATACATTTATACATAATACATTTTATATCGGAAATTAAATAAGTAGCTTATATATTTAAACTGTTGCCTGAGGAGTATCATTTTGTTACAGATTTCATTTTCCAATAGCAACACGCTAATTAAAATCACCAAGGAGATTGTTCACGGACAGGAAAATGGATTATGGTGCAAAGATGAAATTAAATCCAAAACCTGCAGCTGATTTTTAGATTTTCCAGTGATTTTTTTTTCATTCTAAGTTTGCAAGTTACTTTTCATAAATCCTCATTTTTGTATCCTTGCATAAATAAAAAAAATCTATTACAATGAATATGCAAATATTCTATTCGCAAACATTTAATCATGTTATGATATAGTCTGATTTTCATTAGGTCCGGATGAAAATCCTACTTGGGTTCGGAATGTTGATGCTGTGATTTATAAGATTTCAATGACTGTCACTTTACGTGACCTCCTGAGTACTCTTCTTTTTTCTAGTATATACAGTCAGGTCCAGAAATATTGGGACATCGACACAACTCTAACATCTTTGGCTCTATACACCACCACAATGGAGTTGGAATGAAACAAACACAATGTGCTTTAACTGCAGACTATCATCTTTATTTTGAGGGTATGTACATCCAACTCAGGTGAACGGTGTAGGACTTACAGCAGTTTGCAGATGTGCCTCCCACTTGTTAAGGGACCGAAAGTAATGGGACAATTGGCTTCTCAGCTGTTCCATGGCCAGGTGTGTGATATTCACTCATTACCCCAATTACAATGTGCAGATAAAAGGCCCAGAGTTCATTTCAAGAGTGCTATTTGCATTTGGAATCTGTTGCTGTCAACTCTCAATATGAGATCCAAAGAGCTGTCACTATCAGTGAAGCAAGCCATCATTAGGCTGAAGAAACAAAAAAAAAACATCAGAGAGATAGCAAGAACATTAGGTGTGGCCAAAACAACTGTGCAATGTGCAGATAAAAGACCCAGAGTTCCTGAGTGCGCTGATCCCACCACACTACTCCCTAAACCATACTTCAATTCTGGTGGGTTAGGATATACCACCGAGTGGAGGAGAGAAGCCGCTGATTCACCAAAAACTGGAATAACTGTGAATATTTTATTCAATAAGACTGATGATATTGCATTCAATCAGACTGCAAAACTATATTTTAGACTTTTATCCAATTATTTGCTGCATTTATTTTATCTGGTTTGTTCTTAAAAAA
The DNA here is from genome assembly GCA_009667805.1 of Leptobrachium leishanense. Classification (NCBI taxonomy): domain Eukaryota; kingdom Metazoa; phylum Chordata; class Amphibia; order Anura; family Megophryidae; genus Leptobrachium; species Leptobrachium leishanense. Next base: position 119,826,554 of record CM019067.1, on the reverse strand, counting down.
AACATCACTAGGTGGCGCCAGAGACAACCCCACCATTATATAGTTATATATATATATAACAGACAAAAATAGTTGGATTTACTCAGGGATTTCATTTTTTCTTTAATCTACCTTTTGCTTAATTCAAATAACATTAAAATAATCCTGTAAAGATCTCCTGACGTTTTGGCTCACTCGGAGCCTTTCTCAAGGGACTTGAGAAAGTCTCTGAGTGAGCCGAAAGATTGGGAGAGGTTTACAGGATTACGTTAATGTTATTTGAATAAAGCATTGCTTTTTATCTATCTTTTGAAGTCCCTGAGTGCATCCACCTATTTTTGTACCTTGGATATTATCTTGGATTTTTGCACCTGGACAACTGTACTCGCTGTTGGCATTTACCTGCTTAAAGTGGTATATATATATATATATATATATATTTGCAGAAGCCACTTGCACATCACTGCAATTCGATGAATTGCATCCCAGAGCCCCTGTGCCACATTCCCCATATGCAGCAAGGAATTCTGGGTAGGATATGCAAATGGCATCTGTCTCACTTTTATGCATCCTGGATCTGCTATTACACAGAACCCTAAAATCAATGATATGCCACACTGTGGCTTTCTAGCAGAGATAAGGTTATGCAACTGGTCAAAGCCACTCCTAGGACGGCGCTGTTTCGGGTTTTGCATACCCTTATCTCTGATAGAAAGCCACAGTGTGACATAGCATTGATTTTAGGGTTCTGTGTAATAACAGATCCAGGATGCATAAAAGTGAGACAGATGTCATTTGCATATCCTACCCAGTATTCCTTGCTGCATATGGGGAATGTGGCACAGGAGCTCTGGGATGCAATTCTTTGAATTGCTGTGATGTGCAGGTGGCTTCTGCAATAAAAAACACACTTATTATAGTGTAGAGGCTTTTTATCTCACTTTTTGTCCTCCACCACAACCCTTATAGATACAGGTATGTATATATATATATATATATATCAGTTGTAAGAAAAAGTATGTGAAAACTTTGGGATTACGTGGAGTTTTGCATGAATTGGTCATAAAATGTGCTCTGATCTTCATCTAAGTCACAACATTTTGAAAAACACAGTCTGCTTAAAATAATACAACACAAACATTATATGTTTTCATATTTTTTTGAACAGAACATGTAAACATTCACAGTGCAGGGTGGAAAAAGTATGTGAACCTTTGGACTTAATAACTGGTTTGGCAGCAATAACCTCAACCAAACGTTTCCTGTAGTTGCAGATCAGACCTGCACAATGATCTGGAGTAATTTTGGACCACTCCTCTTCACAAAACTGTTTCAGTGTAGCAATATTCTTGGGATGTCTGATGTGAATCGCTCTCTTAAGGTCATGCCACAGCATTTCAATCGGGTTGAGGTCAGGACTCTGACTGGGCCACTCCAGAAGGCGTATTTTGTTTTGTTGAAGCCATTCTTTTGTTGAATTACTTGTATGCTTTGGGTCATTGTCCTGTTGCATCACCCATCCTCTACAGAGCTTCAGTTGGCGGACAGATGGTCTTACGTTTTCCTGCAAAATGTCTTGATGAACTCTGGAATTCATTTTTCCATCAATGACAACAATCCGTTCAGGCCCTGAGGCAGCAAAGCAGCCCCAAACCATGATGCTCCCTCTGCCATGTTTTACAGTGGGGATGAGGTTTTGATGTTGGTGTGCTGTGCCTTTTTTTCTCCACACAGTGTTGTGTGTTTTTTCCAAACAACTCAATTTTGGTTTCATCTGTCCACAGAATATTTTGCCAGTAGTGCTGTGGAACATCCAGGTGCTCTTTTTCAAACTTCAAACGTGCTGCAATATTCTTTTTGGACAGCAATGGCTTCCTCCGTGGTGTCCTCCCATGTACTCCATTCTTGTTTAATGTTTTCCTTATTGTAGATGTGTCAACAAAAATGTTAGCATGTGCCAGAGATTTCTGTAAGTCTTTAGCTGACACTCTAGGATTATTATTTACCTCATCAAGCATTCTGCGCTGTGCTCTTGCAGTCATCTTTACAGGACGACCACGCCTAGGGAGAGTAGCAACAGTGCTGAACTTTCTCCATTTGTAGACAGTCTGTCTTACCGTGGACACATGAACATCAAGGCTTTTGGAGATACTTTTGTAACCCTTTCCAGCTTCATGCAAGTCAACAATTCTTGATCGTAGGTCTTGTGAGAGCTCTTTTCTGCGAGGCATGGTTCACATCAGGCAGTGCTTCTTGAAACCAGTAAACCCAAAACTGGTGTTTGTTTTTAAAGGGCAGGACAGTTTTCAGCAACACATCCAATAATATCACACTGATTGGACTCAAGGTTGGCTCACTCCTGGCTCCAATTAGCTCTTGAAAAAGTCATTAGGCTAGGGGTTCACATACTTTTTCCACCCTGCACTGTGAATGTTTACATGTTCTGTTCAATAAACACATGAAAACATATAATGTTTGTGTTGTATTATTTTAAGCAGACTGTGTTTTTCAAATTGTTGTGACTTAGATGAAGATCAGAGCACATTTTATGACCAATTCATGCAAAACTCCACGTAATCCCAAAGGGTTCACATACTTTTTCTTGCCACTGTATATATATATAAATACACATACGCACACACAAACACAGTATATATGTGTATGTATATGTATATGTGTATATTCATATTCTACCTAGATTTGTTTAACAAATATTACTTTAGAGAAACCTGTCAACTCACTCCATAGTCCTCCACTTCCACTGTGCATTTCTTGCTCCATCTTCCTGCACCGCCCCCCATGCACCTGACTTTCCATACCCAGCTATCTACCCTCACCTAACGTGTCACCCCACTCCTCCTAGATTGTAAAATCTCGAGCAGGGTCCTTCCTCCTACTGTTCTGTTTGTTGAACATGTATGTATTTTTGCTGTTCTGTCTCACACATTGTACAGAGCTACAGAGCTTGTTGGTGCTTCATAAATACTTGTAACTAACTATTCATAATGTGCTTCTGTCCTTCTGAAAACATCACACTAACCAATTTAATTGAAAATGAATGAAGAGTGAGATCAACATGTAATTATGAGTAAATTTCACAAAAATCTGGCTATATAATAATACCATCAAAGCGTTTCTATATGTTTTTAAGAATTCTAATCCATTAATAGAATCTGCAATGCTTCTGTAGGTTTGGAAACTGGATAAAGTACGATAAGCTATTCGTATTTCCCCCACTAGATGTCTCTAAATATCAATATTTCAATAAGCCTGTTCAAGGACTTTCACTAAGACACTGTATGTTCCAGCACCATATAAAATAATAGCACATGTTATTAATTACATTTATGCTGTGTCCAGGCAGCGGAAATAGTTTATCACTGTATATGGAAATACTAGCGGAGGATTTCTATTTTACATTATCAGAGTTTTATTAAAATACAAGCTTTACGCTAAATATGAGTCTCACCCATGTAATCTAAAATCCTGTCATTCCAGAGAAAAAGATAGCGTGAGAGGCACAGAAACAGAAAATGGCAGATTAGAGCGGCTTGGCCCGTCTTGTTTGCAAATACCACTATCTGCTTTAAAACATTACTGTAATTCGATTCCTGGATTTATTTTATATTCATGGCAGACTTGCGTTTATCCCCTGATTTCTGGACTAGATTGCTATATTAATCTTGTACGTTTTTCATATTTAGAGCTATTATTCAACACTGTTTTAAGTAACTAGCTAAGAAATAGAAAGCGATAGCCCATAATAAAAGAAATGATAAAAAAAACCTTACCCTCAAACATGAAAGATCACTGCACAAAGGTCTAAATCCTAAAAAATCTTAGTCACAATACAGAGTGCAGTGCACATAAAACGTCAATATTCTAACAGAGTGAGGTTGGTACATAATGGAAAGCCCTATAAAATTAAGCACACAGGCAATCAGAAAAACAAGCAACCCTATCAGTAGAAAAACACATCCCATAAAGTTCTGCCACGATATTGGGCCACATTACAATCTTAAAAACGTATACATATCTTTGATCAGCTCATTCGAAATTGCTATCAGGATCTTGGTGTCTCTCATAGATTAGTAGACCATATTTTGGTATATATTTACATTACATATACATTACATATACATTTATGTACATTACAATCTTGGTGATAACGTTAGTGCTCACCTGCGTGAGCATTAACGATAGCCCTGGTGGCCCTAACGTGGGCGCACCATATTACAATGCAAATGCTAACTGGTTAAAAAACCCGTTACCGATTGGAATCTTGCGCTGTCCTGCATAAGGTTACTGTACTTTACGCTCCCTACACTTAACATGGGGAGCGCAAAGTGTTAATTAGCATTCGTATTACAATATACTAACGCTAATTAATGACCGGCTGCGGTTAGCAAAAAGATAACCACAGCCAGGACTTGGTGCTAACGGATTCCGCTGCTGCAGAATCCGGTAGCACCAGCAGTAACCTTCCCAAAATGAATCAGATACTCACCTCCTGTCCCACAGCGAGGACCGCGGCTCCAACCGACTCCTCTGTCCGGCGGGAGCAGGGAGAGACTGGGGGAAAAAGTCCCCCAGTCTCCCCCTTCGGTTCACTTTGCTGACCTGCCGGATCTCACGGGGCGAGATAGAAACATAGAAACATAGAAAAATGTCGGCAGATAAGAACCTTTCAGCCCATCTAGTCTGCCCAATTACATGGATACTTTACCTGGATTTATCTTTTGTTTAGGATAGCCTTATGCCTATCCCATGCTTGCTTAAATTCAATTACTGGTTTTGGCCTCAACCACTTCAACTGGAAGGCTGTTCCATGTATCCACCACCCTCTCAGTAAAATAATGCTTCCTGATGTTACTTTTAAACCTTTGCCCCTCTAATCTAAGACTATGTCCTCTTGTTTTGCTACTTTGTTTCCGTTTAAATATACTCCCTTCCTCTACCTTGTGGATTCCCTTTACGTATTTAAATGTTTCTATCATATCTCCTCTGTCTCGTCTTTTTTCCAAGCTGTACATGTTAAGATCATTAAGCCTTTCCTGGTAACTTTTCTCCTTCAAGCCGTACACCATTTTAGTAGCCCTTCTCTGAACTCTCTCTAAGATGTCTATATCCTTCTGGAGATACGGTCTCCAGTACTGCACACAGTACTCCAAGTGAGGTCTCACCAGTGCTCTGTACAGTGGCATGAGCACTTCCCTTTTCCTACTGCTAATACCTCTCCCTACACAACCAAGCATTCTGCTAGCATTTCCTGCTGCTCTATTACATTGACTACTTACCCTTAGATCCTCTGAAATAATAACCCCTAAATCCCTTTCCTCAGATGTTGAGGTTAGGACTGTATCAAATATTCTATATTCAGCCCTTGGGTTTTTACGTCCCAGGTGCATTATCTTGCACTTATCCACATTAAAACTCAATTGCCACAGCTCCGACCATTTTTTTAGTTTACCTAAATCATTTGTCATTTGGCTGATCCCTCCAGGAACGTCAACCCTGTTGCAAATCTTTGTGTCATCACCAAAAAACATACTTTTCCATTAATACCTTCTGCAATATCACTAATTATTATTATTATTATTATTATTATTCTTTATTTATAAAGCGCCAGCATATTCCGCAGCACTGATAAAAATATTAAAGAGAATGGGTCCAAGTACTGACCCCTGAGGTACCCCACTGGTAACAAGACCTTGCGCCGAATTAACTCCATTTACCACAACCCTCTGTTGCCTGTCACTCAGCCACTGCCTAATCCATTCAACAATATTGGAATCCAAGCTCAAAGATTGCAATTTATTGATAAGCCTTCTGAAAGCTAAATAAGCAATGTCTACTGCACCACCTGTGTCTATTATTTTTGTTACCCAATCAAAAAAATCAATAAGATTAGTTTGGCATGATCTCCCTGAGGTAAACCCATGTTGTTTCTGATCCTGTAATCTATGTGTTTTTAGATGTTCAACAATCTTTTCCTTTAACATGGTTTCCATTAATTTCCCCACTACTGACGTAAAACTAACTGGCCTATAGTTCCCCGATTCCTCCCTACTACCCTTCTTGTAAATGGGCACAACATTTGCTAATTTCCAGTCTTCTGGGATGACTCCCGTTAGCAAGGATTGGTTAAATAAATCTGTTAACGGTTTTGCTATTACATCACTGAGCTCTTTTAATAATTTAGGATGGATCCCATCAGGCCCCATTGACTTATTTGTCTTTACTTTAGACAGCTGCTGTAGAACCTCCTCCTCTGTAAACTGATATGTAAATTTCTCGTTAGTGTTTCCTCCTAACTGAGGTCCCTTTCCTTCCTTTTCTTCTGCAAAGACTGAACAAAAATATTCATTGAGGCAGTCAGCGAGACTTTTATCCTCTTCTACATACCTTCCTTCCTTTGTTTTTAATCTAACTAATCCTTGTTTTACTTTTCTTTTCTCGTTTATGTATCTAAAAAATGTTTTGTCCCCCTTTTTTACTGACTGAGCTATTTTCTCTTCTGCGTGTGCTTTGGAAGCTCTTATAAATTGCTTTGCCTCTTTCTGCCTAATCTTATAGGTTTGCCTGAGTTTTTTTATAATTATTGAATGCTGTCTTTTTGTTCTTCACTATTTTGGCCACTTCTGCAGAGTACCACAGTGGTTTCTTCCCTTTTTTGTTTTTGCTAGCAAGCCGAATGCAATTGCCTGTGGCCTTCAATAATGCTTCCTTTAAATAATCCCATTTCTCCTGGACTCCCTTTAAACTCCTCCAGTCTGATAATGACGCATTCACACAAAATCTCATTTTAGAAAAATCTGTTTTTTTAAAGTCTAAAACTTTTGTTTTTGTCTGGTGCGGCTCCATCCCTGTTCTTATATTAAACCATACTGACTGGTGATCACTAGATCCTAAATTTTCACCTACAACAACATCCGATACCAAACCTCCATTTGTGAGTATTAAATCCAATATGGCCTCTTTACGGGTCGGCTCCTCAACTACTTGTGTTAGAGATAATCCCAGTAGGGAGTTTAGAATATTTGTACTTCTGGGGCACCCAGCTGTTTTGGTTTTCCAGTTCACATCAGGAAGATTAAAGTCCCCCATGATAATAACTTCCCCCTTCATTGCCATTTTGGCTATTTCCTCAAACAGCAGATTATCTAGCTCTTCTACTTGTCCAGGGGGTCTATAGATCACACCTACACGAGCTACTGTATGATTGCCAAATGTTAGCGTAACCCAAACTGACTCTATGTTCACCTCGCTCACTTTTATTTGGTTCGTTTTTATGTTGTTTTTCACATACAGGGCCACTCCTCCTCCTTTCCTACCTTCTCTGTCTTTTCTATATAAAGAGTACCCCGGTATTGTTATGTCCCAGTTATTTTTCTCACTGAACCATTTCTCAGTAACCGCCACTAAATCTACTTTTTCAGCTGCCATCATTGCCTCCAGTTCATTGATTTTATTGACTAAACTGCGAGCATTTATAGACACGACTCTGAGCTTGTCATTTTTTTCCCCGCATGTTGCTTGCACCCTCCGATTTAGTTTTGGGGGACAATCAGGCAGATTGTTTTTTACCCTTTTGTCCCCCCCTCCTAGTTTAAATATTTCTTTGTGAAACCTTTGAACTTCTCACTGAGAACATATGTTCCCCTATGAGTAAGCTGCAAACCATCTTTTTTATACAGTTCCTTTCTGCTCCAATTAGAGCTATCATGGGACACGAAGCCAAATCCTTGCTCCCGACACCATTCCCGAAGCCACAAATTAAATTCCCTATTGCGCATCTGCCTATCCTGAATGTTCTGCACAGGCAAAACTTCAGAGAATGACACAGTGGACGCAATCTGCTGTATTTCACCTCCAAGAACACAAAAATCTTCCTTAATCTCAGAAACCTCATTGCTAGCCAAGTCATTCATGAGATCCGGCAGGTCATGTGACCGGTGCTGTCCGCTTCAATGGAGTCCTATGGACTCCATGGAGAGGATGCGTGCAGCTGCGCTTAGCGCTGCCGCGCACGTTCCCGGGGTTTAGCACCCGATAACAATGCAAGTAGCTTTTTAAGCACCTGCATTGTAATATTGCGCTAAAACGGGAACGCAAGTTTTTCTCCTTTGTGTCCCCGTTTTAGCGCGATTAATGTAATGTAGCCCACTGCGTTTGGCAACCTGAAAATGGTGTCTTTGAGATGTTTAATTCCCTGAAACGAGATTCAAAGTATGATGTTTTATTCCAGCTTGTACTGTAAAACTGTAAGTGATTGATAATACACTGCAAGAGCTCTAAAGCAAGTACAAGCTGAAGAAAAATTCATAGACGCATACTCAATTACAGTTACAAATATTTATAAAGCGCCAACAAGTTCCGTAGCACTGTGCAATGGGTGAGACAGAATAACAAATATACATACAAGTTAAACACACAGAACAAAAAGGAGAGAAGACCCTGCTTCAGAGCTTACAATTTAAGAGGAGAGGGGTGACACATTAGGTGAGGATAAAATGTGTATGTGAAGTAGCGGGGTGCATGTGGGCTGTGCGGGAAGATGGAGCAAAATGTGTACAGTGGGGGGATTATGAAAAGAGTCGATAGGCTTCTCTAAAGTAATGCGTTTTCAGAGACCTCTTGAAGGACTGGAGAGACAGGGGGAGTCTAATATTGTGGAGGGAGTTCCAAAAAAAGGGGTCAGCTCAGGAGAAGTCCTGAAGGTGAGAGATTGGGGAGATGATAACTTCAGATCATTAGCAGAGTGAAGTGAACAGGATGGAATATGCCTACTAACCCCTTCCCGACCAACTGATGTACATAGTACGTCCTGTGGGGAAATCCCCTTAACGACCGCGGACGTACTATGTACGTCACGGTTTCCTAACCTCCCTCCCTATACTCACCTCTCTTTCCAGGCTCCCGCGGCAGACTGGAAGTCTACCCTGCCTTTTCAGGGGGCCTGGCAGTCGCGATGACATCATCACCCTGCGTGATGACGCCATCGCAGGTGCCCCCCCGTGCCTGGAGGGAAATATAGGAAAGGGGAGGGGGGCTCCTTTGGCAAGGGGAGGGGTGCTCTATGTACAAAAAAAAGGAAAAGCACCGCTGGAAAGGAGAGAGTCTTCCCTTTTCAGCGGGACCTGCTTTAACCCTTCTGTTGCCGGATCGCGATTCGGCGCCAATCAGCGACGAATCATGATTCAAACCTGGAAGTGGCTGACATCTTGGATATCAGCTAAACCTCTGGGTCACCCCCTACCCACTGACATCGTCACCATATGTGCGATGATGTCTGTGGGCCAGTTAACCAAGGGGAGCTAGGGGGTGCTTTGGATCCCCCTATCTCCCGATCTGTGGCAGCTAGAGGCTCATGTTTATACAATTGGAGAGGCCTGATCATGGCCTTTTTTTTAGGTTCCGTGTAACAAAAAAATAAAAAATAAATAAAATAACAAAATAATAATATAAAATTGTTTTTTAAAAAAAATATATTTGGTGGTTTAATAATATAAGGCTTAAGCTGGCATTTAAACATGATGAGCACAAAACGGTCAAAATGAGTTTGGTGCACAGAGGTGAAATGGCTCAGCAGTGAAGGGGTTAAAAAGCCTTTTCAGGATTAAATTCTGAAAGTGTGTTTTTTCCATTTTGTCATCATATTTCATATTTTTTTATAGAAAACTATATGATATAATTGAAATAATGGCATCTTTATAAATTCCATTTAATGGCGGGTAAAACGGTATATAATGTTTGGGTTGCATAAACGACTAAGAGGAAAATTTGACCTAAACACAAACAGCACAGAAATGTAAAAACAGCAGTGGGCACTTTCGGACATACTTTCGTAAAACCGCCCAGTCACTAAGGGGTTAATAAGGGAGGAGATGTAGGCAGGGGCGTGGTTATGGAGAGCTTGTACGTGACCTTCAATATTTTGAATTGGATTCTAAAGGAAACAGTGAGCCAATGTAGAGAATGACAAAGGGACGAGGTGTGAGAGTTGCAGGATGCAAAGTGGATGAGCCTGGCACAGGTGTTCATTACAGACTGCAGAGGGAGAAACTGCAATCTCTTAAGGCCAGTGAGAAGGGAGTTACAATGGTCAAGGCGGGAGGTAACAAGAGCTAAAATTAGCATTTTAGCAGAGTCCTGATTAAGGACGAGGCGGATGCAAGCAATGTTTTTTTAGGTGGACTAGGGCTGTGTGATTGCAGATTAGAGCAGGGGAAGGAGTCTTCTCCACTAATTTAGCATTCTCACTCATCCCAAAAAACCCTACGTGACACATAAGTATGGAGTATATTATGTGACCCATGGATCAGAATAAGGACTGAATTGTTAGTGACTGAATGTGAGGAGGAGTGAAACAGAGATCGAAGAGGACACCAAGGCAATGAGCCTGTGCCGTAGAAGTAATGAAGGGAAATGAGTGCAGGAAAGTTGGCTTTAGAGGGATGAAAGACGAGAAGTGCAGTTTTAGAGGGGTTGACTTCTAGGAAATGGGAAGTTACCCAGTTGGAGACAGCTGATAAGCAGGAAGTAACATGGTTCAACACTGGAGGCAAGAGATCGAGAGAGGAAAGGTAGATTTGGGTGTCATCGGCATAGAGATAATATTGGAATCCATAGGAAGACATAAGGCTGCCAAGAGAGGCTGTATAGATTGAGAAGAGTAAAGGGCCCAGAACAGAGCCTTGAGGTACCCCAACTGAGAGAGGTACCGGGGGTGAAGAGGTACCAGCAAAGGAAATACTGAAGGAGTGAAGAGAGAAATAGGAAGAGAACCAGCAGAGAGTGGCGTCACTGAGGCCAAGATGACGCAGTGTGAGGAGCTGGAGATTATTATCAACAGTGTCAACTGCAGCGGAAATGTCAACAGGTATAAGCAGGGAGTATTTACCTTTGGTTTTAGCGGTAACTAAATGATTAGTCACTTTGGTCAGAGCAGCCTCAGTAGAGTGCTGGGAAAGAAAGCTGGACTGGTGCAGGTCAAGTAAGGAGCTAACAGCAAGAAAACTGGTGAGCTGGTTATAGACCTGGTGTTCAATGATTTTTGAAGCAAAGAGACAAGATAGCTTGAAAAGGAGGTAGGATCAAGAGATAGCTTCTTCAGAATGGGGTGATCAGAGCACGTTTGAATGCAGAAGGGAAGACTCCAGAGGAGAGGTAGAAAACATGAGTTAAGGGAGGGACAGTAACTGACAGGACAGACCGAATAAGGTGCGATGGGATGGGGTCAAGTGGACAGATGGTCAGGCAGGAGGAAACGAGAAGAGCCGAGTCATCCTCCTCTGAGACTGGAGAAAAGGCGAACATAGTATAAGAGGGGACAGGGAGTGAAGTAGTGAGTGAGGTTGAATGGTTAGGGAAGGAGGACAGTGAAGAGATTTCTAGTCTGTTTATTCATCTTTTATTGGTGACGTAGTCAGGAAAGCTGACAGCAGAGAGGTCGATGGAAGGTTAAGTGGAAGTGAGGTGAAATAAAAGATTGATGGCCCTGTTACAATCTTCGCGTTAAAACACTTGCGCAACGTGTGAATTTGTGTGCCAAGCGTTAAAGTTAACGTGCGTAAATCAATGCTGGAATTACAATCCTCGCGCATTTTTTCATCCGTCGAGTAATAACGCGCGTTAAACAGATGCGCACAAATGCGCGCGCAGTAACGTTGCTCGCAGAAATCATTGTGCGGACTGTTTTTTCACGGGATTCAACCAATCAGAGCCACAATTATCTCACGTTACGTTTTTGAGCCTGTCAAAGTCAATCTAAGCATATATGCTGCAGCAATAATAAATGCACACACAGCTTCTCAAATTTATTGGTTTGGTATGAGTAGAATGTGTAACTATACTTTGCTGCATTTGTTTTTGGACGATAAAATTTGCCATTAACACCAGCTTTTAGGAGTTGCTAAAATTATGCGTGCAACGTCTATGCGTTAATTCCTGCGCATAGATTGTAATACCATCCACGTACCAGTGCACAAACGCATTTGCGCTCACAATGTTAAGTATAGGACGTGCGCAGTAAAGGACGCTCATGCAGGGTTCGTGCAGGTTCACCCACGGTAGCCGTATAGGCGCGTTTGTTGCGCTGACATTGTAATACGACGTTCAGCGCAAAGGGTTTTACCCCTCACGTTAATGCGCTTTTGCGCCCGCGCAAACGGTTGTGCGAAGATTGTAATGGGGCCCTGAAAGTATGAAACAGATATCTGGATTCAGGAGAAAAGGTGGTGATGAGAAATACATTTGTTTAGCGAGGGATAAAATGAGATTTTAAGAACGGAGCAAGAGTTTGGAGTTTTTCTGTGGGAATTTTTGCCCATTCATCCAGTGGAACATTTGATATGTGTGGTTAAACACTGATGTTGGACAGACGAGGAGGTCTGGCTTGCAAATTCTATTCCAGTTCATTCCAAAGAGGTTGAATGAGGTTGAGGTCAGATCTCTGTGTGGACCAGTCAAGTTCTTCCACACCAAACATATCCAACCATGCAGGGGTCAAGTCCTAAAAAAAGAAGTGAGGGAACTCACCAAGATTTCTGTCCTCCAATTAGCAATTATCATCTTGCACTTAGCACAAACACAGACTCAAATTGATATACTTATGTATAAAAATAAATTTTAGGGGCGGAGCTGACTGTTGAACAGCGAGGTCGCATTCTGGATGTGCTCCCGGGATTCTAACTATTTTACGCTGACCCTTGCGACCCGCTGTCGCCTGCTGAGTATATCCTGTTGGGGTGCATGCCTGGCAACCTGCTGACTTGTTTCTGAGCCATCTCGCTCCGTCTGGGGGCCATTTGAAGTGTTTGCGTGGTTTTGGGCCTACGGCCGGCGGCCATTTTAGACGCCTAACTCGAGTGTGGTGCAATCCTCCACGTCTTCTTTGCTGCCTTCCCGCATGACTCTGGAGGTGATGATGGGGGTGATGCTTTGTCCAGCGGAGGGACCCCCCGACACACCGTTTGACACGGCCCCCCTCCCTCCCCCCGGGACTCTGTGTGCCACGCTGCAGAGGTTGGATGCCTACCTGCTCTCCCTGACGGGGTCCTCCAGTGATGACCAGCCACTAACCCGGGGAGACCTGCGCCGCTACCTCGATGTCCTGCGGGGTGTTCCGGATGATACCCCACGGCTGATGGAAGGTGATGTAGCGGAGGGGCGACTTCAGGAGCCCAGCATTGTAGGCCTGCAGATGCCGACTGTCACTGTGGGGGCTGGGTTGTCTCCTCTGGAGTTGCTGGGAGACGGCCTGGATGCCTCGACGAGCGTGGGGCACCAGAGCGCTGCGTATGGTGTTCCAGGAGGCGCACTTCTATCGGCTGCTCAGCCACTGGAGGAGCTGCTGGAACCAGACGGGATGTACCTGCTAGAGGGACGGCGGTGGATGGGGAAGTCGGTGGATGGATTCACTGCTGCTGTGGAATGCATCCCAGCCCAGAGATGTGATGTGTCCCTGCTGGATGTTGTCTCTGAGGGGACTGCGTGCCTCGCTTTCTTATGGGACACTGGCTGACTCTCCCTGGCCTGATCTCCTCACCTTTCTAGCTGCTGATCCATTGTTATTGTCCCCCTATTTCCCATCTTCGACAACCCCCACCGCCTCTGCTGACATGCTGACTCTTTTGATGATTGCTGTTTTTATTTTTTGTTTTTGTGCCCTGCTGACTAGATTTGACCTCGTGGGTCCCCGTGTTGGACACTCTTTGGCGTACTTTGGCTACTTTACCGGAGATGTGGCTTTTCTGTGGTGGACTGGGACTATCCCCCCCTTTTTTTTTTTTTTTAATTTTATTTTAGGTGTGCGGGTCACTGGATTGAGCTGGGCGAGCCGTTGGAGGTGGATACCATGGCTCTGACTACCTCCTCTGGCCCTAGCTCACCCAGCCCTGTGGCCTCTTCCGCGGCCTCCAGTCCCTTGCGGGGTTCTTGGAGTGCGCCGGGAATGCCGCTTACATGGGCGATCCACCATCTTTCCCCCCTTTTTTTTTTTTCTCTCCCTGCCCTGATGTCCCGTCCACTGATTACCTGCTGACATAACTGCCTCCCTGGTACTGCCACCCTGAAGAAAGTTGGAGTGTCCTACCCTATCCCCACTTTTAGGAGTGTTACATTTGCGAACCCTTGCTGTCTACCACTCTTATTTGTCATATTTGTTTCTGTTCTGTTAACTTTTTTTGCAAAATAAAAAAATTTGAAAGATAAAAAATTTTTTTTACTCAGTTCCCTCTGCACTTGACCCCTGCATCATGTCTTTATGGGCTTTGGTTTGAGCATTGAGGCACAGTCATACTGGAGTAATAAAGGGGATGACGACTATTTCAGGCACCCCCCCGCCATTGCAGGAAGGTGCCTCAAGAGGAGGGGGAGGTCCCTTGGACCTCTCCCCCTCCCCATCCGTGCGGGCCAGCGAGTAAAGGCAGGCACCGCTTGGAAGGGCACAGCCTGCCCTCCCAAGCAGCGGCTGTCTTTAACCCGTAGGAGGCTGGATCGCGATATGGCGCTAACATGCGCCGTATCGCGGTCCCCTCCTGGAGCTGGCCGACATCTTGGATGTCGGCCAAGCTTCCGGGTTATCCCCCTAATGACTGGCGTCATCGCGCATAGCGTGATGGCGCCAGTCCCGCAATTAACCTCTTGCTGCCACCTATGGTATGGTGGAGATAGGGAGATAGGGGGTTCATTGGAACCCCCTATCTCCCGATCCCTGACAGCTAGGGGTTAATTTGCCAGAACATGGCCTTTCCAATGATACCAAACATGACCATGTACAGTTTAAAAAGAAAAATAATTAAAAATAAAAATAAAATTAAAAAAATTAAAAATTAAAAAAAAAACTTTTTGGTTTTTATTTTGTTTTATTAATGCAGCAATATTGTTCCCATTTCAATAATAATGTGAACAATGATGCTGCATTAACGATTTTTTCTATGGGGGCGTTTTCCAAAAAAACACGTAATTTTCCGCAAAAAAAGTAACGATTCCCCGTTTCTAATTTTTTTAAGAAGTGCAACCCATAGAAAATATAACCGCAAACGCTCGCATGTTAAAATGTGAAAAAAAAACACTTTACACGTTGTAAATTATTGAAAATTCAAATTTAATTGCATGTTATGTTATAATATACAGACAGGACATAACATATACATAAAATAATGATATATTATGAATCTGCCGAGTCTCCCGGAAAGAACGATATATAATATTTCTGGGTCGTATAATAAAATGTGACTTCAAATCGCATTTAAACATGATGAGCGAAACCGGTAAAAATGAGCTCAGCACAGAGGTGTGAAAAGCTCAGCAGCGAAAGGGTTAAACTTTACTGCCGCACAATGCAGTCAGGCAGGTAACCAAACCCAGACATGCCCATCCGACTGCTAAACACTCCTCAAAATATGCTTTCACTGCTCCAGAGTCTATTGACAGTGTGCTCTATCCTACGTGTGACATTGTACTTGGTGATGTGAGGCTTGCATGCAGCTGCACGGCCATAGGAACCCATTCCTTGAATCTCACAGTTTTTGTAATGATATTAATGCCAGTGGAAGTTTGGAACTCTTCAGCTATGCAATCAGTTGACCGTGGGTGAGTTTTACTCACCATGTGCCTCAGCATTCAGTGACCCTGATTTGTGATTTTACATTTTCTTCCGCTTTGTGGCTGGGTTACTGTTGTTTCTAAATGCTTCTACTTCCCAATAATAGCACAGTTGGCCATACAATATTTAGCAGGGATGAAATTTCAATTTAGTAACTTATTACAAAGGTGACATCCAATCACAGTACCAGTTTGGTTTCATTGAGCTCTTCGGAACATCCCATTTTTTTCGCAAATGTTTTTAAATGCAGATGGCATGGTTAGGAACTTGCTTTTATCCATTTGTGGCAATGGGTTTGATTGAAACAGCTACATTCGATCATTAAAGGGATATGCATGTCTAGAAATATTTTTTAAAAATTTAAATTTAAACACGGTTAAACCTATAGACAAACTAGAATAAATCAATAAAAGTTTTAAAAATGTGTGAAAAAAATGTTTATTTTCTTGCTTTAAACTCTGCCATTTCATCTTCTCTGGCGACGCCCCTCAGCTAGGGGTGTTTCTTCAGCTCTCACTTCCTGAATATTCCCACATCCTCCCGCCCACTACTCCTCCCACTATTCCAAACATCAAAGCCTCCCCAGGGCATACTTGAAAACGAGCAAAATCTCAATGTATCATTCCTGGTAAAATCTTTTGTAAATAAATAAAATAAATAAATAAAAAGCTTCACATGAAGTTACATTTCTTGCTCCATCTTGCCCTCAGCCCCCATGCACCCCACTACTTCACATACTCAGCTGCTACACTCGCCTAGTGTGTCACTCCTCTCCTCTCAGATTGTAAGCTCTTGGGTCAGATCCTCTCTCCTACTGTTGTGTGTCTTTAACTGGTATGGACATTTGTTATTGTGCCTCTACCATTGTACAGCACTACAGAACTTGCTAGCGCTTTATAAATACCTGTGACTGTATGAACTAACACAAGCTGTGCACGTGAAATCCTGTACATGGTCAGGACCTCTAACTGGGGAAACTGAGGAACTGAATATTAGCATCTCTGCAATTGTGAAAGCAAAACACATTAACCCGCTGACTCGTTCACACACTCACACTCTCTCACACACAGACTCACTCACCCACTGACACACTGAATTGCGCTCTTTCATGGTTTACATACTCGCTGTCTAACTCATAGACACTCTTTCTTATGCTGTCTGTCTCTTGTGCGCTCTCTCTCTCACTGCACCTTTTTTGGTGGCCCTCTGCTTTATCTTGCTGTCTTTCGCTCTTTACCCTTTCTTGCTGTGCTTTTCTTTGTTGCCCCTCTCTCTGCTGTCTCTTTTTCTCCCTGTGTGTTCGGATTTATTTCCTTCCCTGTCTCTGCAGTAGCGGGGGTGCCAAAGTATGCACACTGATTCGTTAGCTTAAAGTACTTTCTGAGGAGGGTTTGGAAAACACCAAGAAAGAAAAGCAGGTAAATATGTAAAAATATCATATTTACTTGCTTTTATGTCTGCTGAATGAGACTACTGACTCATTCAAAAGGTATAGCATGTTTTTAAGAGCACCTAGCAAAGCATGCATGTCCCTTTAAGAGGTGTGTACCAATACTTTTTTCCATATAGTGTATCTCTATCTCTGTGACCCATATAGTTGCCTTTCCTGAATATTCTTAGGGTTGTGTATGCATTAATTTGATGTGCTTGCCGAGAAATATTAACAAATAGCGACAAGACTGGGTCATGTATTATATTTATGCCTAGGTTTTAAAATTTTAATGTCAAGATACAAGAACATCATCACTGTGCATCAAGATGGAGAAGGTCCCTTTTTCAACTTCCTTGTACCACCTTAAGATAGTCTTGATGTTACAGCATGACAATAATATTCAATAAGATACATGTATACGATTTACATAGTGAGTGTTACGTCTTCAGCCCCCGCGGCGCTGCCTGGGGGTCAGGGCGCCCGGCGGCATCACTGGCTGGCCGGATGCCAGGAGTTAGAGATGGCCGATCGGCGTCCGAGGGGGCGGGGCTTGGCATGGTGACTCGGAGTCGCCGGACTTAAATGTAGGGTTACGAGGATTTGCTCGTCGCCCTGACATGGAGTAATTTTCCCACATTGCCAGCTGACTCGATTCTGTCTTTGTGATACATTGCATTTTGTTAACAATATCTTGCTAGTACGAGGACCTTGCTTCTGTTGTTTGACCCAGACTGCCTACTGACGATTCTTATGCTTAACTCCTGTGTATGTTCTGTGTTACATGCTTTTGTTGTACTGCATGATTTCACTTGTGAGGTCTGCCCTGCAGGTTGCTCATTCTATCAACCACTCAATCTGTCTCTCGAGTACCAGGCCTCGTTATACACTACACTATATGGTCTCAGTGTAACGGCCTGTCCTCCAGGTTGCTAACAACAGACTAAGTTGCCCGGCAAACGTCTGGTCTGATTATAGAGCATATCATATGGTTTATGATTGTAGGTCTGCCCTGCAGGTTGCTAAACCTGACAATCTTTCAAGGTATCCATTTAACAGCAAGTCTCGGTACAGATCTCGTAACATTCTTTCTGATTGTAGGCCCGCCCCGCAGGTTGCCGAATACAGGGAGTATTTACTCTATATGGTTGAGAACAAGTATAAGAGTATTACCCTTGTTATATATCCTGCACATACCACAACTATTAATGGTACCGATCTGAAACCTACAAATAATCACGCTTGTTTTGTACCAAGTTATGCTCATGTCTCAAATCACTGTATCTATGTGAATAGAGTTAACGTGCTTTCACTCAGCGGCCTCTTGGTCTCGAAACCATTTGGGGCTGAGTGGTATTCAGAATCGTGTATTACCTCCCTGGTTTGGGATACTAGGTATAATTACTTTGAAATTCCGTACCATAGAAATCTGTCCACAAAGATCCAAACAACGCTCACCTGGGGTGAGCGCCATAGCACACGTTACAGTGAGATGTGGAGACACTTTTTACTGGGAGTGAATACCGAAATATTTCAATATTTGACAAAGTTTGACAAGTTGAGAAAAACATGAAATAAAAACTGGCAGAGTATTATTAGTTATTTACTAGGTATTGGTATATTACAAAAGATTCATAAAATAGGTATATTGATATGCTACATACCATAATTTATTACTTAAAAAGGGAATAATACTTTACGTATTAAGGAAAGTCTGGGAGGACTGACACTAGCATGATGGGTTTAAGAAGTGTCCCCATGTGTTATATTTATTAAAAAAGCTCACATCAGATCAATGCTGTAGGGGAAGCTGGATAATATAACACTCAAACCGTTTAAATAGCAGTTACATTAATATTTGTTCAAAACAGGTTAAATATAATTTAAATCAAATTAACAATATGGGTTTTCAACATTAACTGGACAGCACACTGTTGGGGTTTTTGTTTGTTGAACATAATGAAATAAATTAGCATACATTGAAACTAATCAGTTACCTCTTTCAGAATAATGAAATCAGCCAGGTCTCTGTGAATAAAGGAGAACAGAAAAATTGGAACTGTAAAATTTTCGTGAGAATGTTGGCACTAGAAACACGTGGAGGTAGCCAGTAAATAACAGTGCCATGTTTCTACTGAGAAAGAGCAAAAAAGTGTATAAAATCCAAATATTGGTGGCCAGCACTGAAATTATGCTGAAAAATATATACATATAAAGTATAAGACAATCTGTTACATTAGTAAAATAACTAGACAGTAAAGTTATAAAAAAAAAAAGGAAAATATTTATACTTCAACATTTAATGTTCTAATTCTTCTAAATGAAATCATAGACATTCCTGGAGGTTTTCTTATAAATCATTTCATTGCCATGTCATGTATGGATTAATACTATATTTCTGTATGGTTCACATTGACTTAAATTACAGATCATGAAACTACATTTCTACATGTGTATTATACCACATAAATGTTATACCAGCAAACTGCTTGCAAATTTCAGCATCTTATTAAAAAGAGCTGTAACGGAAAGCTGCCCAGAATTTGACAGCCATTTCTCTGACATAGGGGTCCATTGAGTGACAGGAGAGAACAAACAATTTTTCTATATTTCTCCTGGTACCTCTGCTACTCATTAGATAACACTGTACACCTGATATATAAGCCAGCACATCAGTTTGTGCCTTGATGTATGCATACTAGAGTTGCATAATAACAAACTACTTCCATTCATAACTGGTTTCGAACCAGGCTATAAGCGGACTGAGCGGGATACCCATCATACTTCCAGCCTGGAGTCCTATGAGACCCCTTATTAGGATTCCAGGTTGCCTCTTACCTGTCCTGTCCATTGCCTCCAGTCCAGGTGTTACCTGCAAACTGCCATGCCCTATTTTAGGGCAGATCACCATCCCTCCCTGCATTGCTCAGTTATTGAGTTCCTGTTAGAAGCGTTTAAGAGACAGCATCTCTTATTATCTGTGCCACACCATGCATGGTATTTGGCTATCTACAGTATATCTGCACTTCATGTTTTGTCATCTGTAGCTTCTGCAGTGTGCCACTATCCTGACATGCAAGCTATCTGGAGACCTTACCTGCAGCTTGTTCCATTATCCAGACAACATCTCCTATCATCCGTGTCCTGAACTCGGCTTGCCTGGCCACATCTCCTAGCATCTGTGTACCAACCATGGCTAGGCCAAGCTTCTCCTATCCTGACTCTCTAGACCGCCACGCATCCTCAAGGTGGTCCAGGAAAGCGATTCTCAGACCAGAAATCTATCTATGGTTGTAACACCCTGATAGTAGAGACTAATTCATGCCAACCTGGGGAGGTTAGGAAATACTCCCTAGCCACTGATGGCTACATTGTCTTAGATTCTGAACTTGCTGCCTATGACCGACAGCTTTCAGCAAAAAAAAGGTCCCTCACCCATCCTCACGGGAGCCACCACCTGCACTCCCATCATGCCCATGACACACCTCAACAGTCCTGCTCCTGAAGGGTGTGTCTGGGCATCAAATGGGACGTTGGTCCAGAGAAAAGATCTGGATATATTTAAGAAAGCTCTGCTTGCCCGTGGAAAGATATACGGCAGTGAGCCTGACTCCGACTCTGATGGATAGTGGTGACTTATTTCTACCATCCGTTACCTTGGGCACCCTAAGTGTGCCTTTAAGGGGGGTCCTGTCATCCTTCCAGCCTAGAGACCTATGAGACCCCATATCAGGATTCCAGGCCACCTCTTTCCTGTCCATTGCCTCCAATCCAGGTGTTTTGCAACCTGCCATGTACCTGACTACATGACCTCCAAAGTGTTGACCCTTTCCCTACTTTAGGGTGGATCACTGTTAGGAGTCTGCTTTGCTCCTATTTCCAGTATTCCTATCTGCAGCATTCAAACTATCCTTGCACGCAAAACATTCTGAGACCTCACTGACAGCATTTCCTATCATCTGTGCCACACCGGGGTGGGGTTTAGTATCTGTGTGGCCTCCTGTGGGTGCAGTACAAGGGAGCCCCATGATCTCCTATTGCCTGGGGGCCCCATTAGTGGCCAGTCTGCCCCAACCTGACTGTGAAGCTTATCCTTTTGCTTCATATTGATTAGTTTTGAGAACTACCAGTGTTTCTCGGCATTGCAATACCATTGATTTTAGATGCTTTTGCAATGCTGACAAACACCAGCACTTAGTGGATAACCAACTAAGGGCAGTATTACAATGTTGGTGCTAACTTAACCAGAGCTGTTGTAAACTTAAAACCTTCATAGGCTATAATGGCTCTGGGAAGTTTACAACAGCTCTGGTTAAGTTAGCACCAACTATGTAATACGGCCCTAAATGTTTTTATTAAAGTGAACTTTACTTTTTAACTTTCAGTTATGGTAGTAGTAAACCAAACCTCAAACTCATCTGTGAGTCTGAGCATCAATATTTATAATGTGAAGATCACACATTTAGTTTTATATCAAGGATCTTAGTGAATACTGAATATATTTAAAGCTGTGATCTCCTCTGGAGTACTCATAGCTACATTTTACATTCATCAGTGATGTGTAGTGAATCTAAACCATTAATGGCAAAATGATAATTCAGAAAAGTCATATCTGTAGAATGAATGCTACTGGAAATTAACACATCATTCACTCATTGTAACAGGCGCTCTCATTTATCTATCGAGACAATAAAACCAAATGATGTCTTATTTTCTTCAAGGAATAGCAGAGAAGTCAGGAATTTCAAATAAAACATATAAGCACTGAACATGTGCAAAGTAATAATATTTATTGTAGTAACTGACTATATGGATTGCATTTAAATACATTACATGAAACAACTGAATTAATTTCAGATTTCGGAATTTACTACTATTAAATCGAGAAATGTAATAGAAGATGGTCTGGAAAAAAGTATAGTGTGGGTAATTAATAGCTAAATGTTATACAAATTTAAAATAAGAACTAGTCTGAACAATTTAGCAGATTTTATATTTCAAAAGAGTTTGACCTAGTAACAATGTTTAAAGGATTACTTTGAAGGTTGAACATAGACTGGCAGCTTCAATTTGTGCCTAAAGGCTTTTCAATGTGACAAATTTTCTATGGTGCATTAATTTGTGCAATCCTCAACTGAATTATAGCAGCAACTGCAATAGTTCACAATGAAACTGCTTTGCTATGTGTGTGTATAATTTCCTCTACAGTTCTAAAAAAAACAGCTTAGACACAAATACATCACATGAGTTTAGGACTTGCAGCCTTTCAATCTGGTGGGATGTGAGATTTAAATAAAAGAAAGGTCACAAGAGTCTTTGTTATATAATTAAAATGTTTTGATAGCAGCATTAAAAAAAGTCTTTCAGGCAGTTCTTGTATATTCATGGAAAAGCATTATTTCCCAAAATACAAAAAAATTAGATTTTGTACTATAGTACTCCATGACTTTTAGGGGGTCATTCAAAGAACACCGAAATGTTGCGGGCATTTCAGTGTTCTCTCATTCACAGCATGTCGGGGAATCAAATTTCCCGACCCTACGGTGAATTCAGCATTCACCGCAGGGTCCCCGGAGTGCAGTTAACGGACCTGAGAATCCACCGCAAAACCGCCAAACGCCTGCTGAACACCATAATAGAATCAATAACCTGGATCGGCGCAAGTACTGCTCTCTGGGGTCCCGGAATCTCGAATATGTATATATATAATATGAAAGAGACAATAATAGTGCAACACTGATATACACAATATACTATGAATGTATGTGGTATATATCCCACTCACAAGTGTAGAGCCGTACACTGGCTCTAAGTGGGTCCAGGCATGCGGGTAATTGTCTTCAATTTCTTAGGTGACCCCCACCTTACAGCAAATTTTCTGTCCGAAGTTTAAACAGTAGAAAGGAAAAAAGGAAGAAAATTCCTTGTGTAGATCCACAAATTAAGGTCACAATGTTATGTACAGTTGGAATCGTACTCACATTCTGTGGAGCTCACATAGCTCGTGGATATATGCCCATAGGTTTTTTTTGGTAGGAGAAAAACCCAGAGGAAAAACCACCGATGTTGCAGGAATCAGCAAAGCAGGAATCAGAATTGGAGATGGAAAAATAAAATTTATTTAAAATATAATTAAAATCGCCACCAGAACGCGTTTCGCCGCATCAAGTAGCGGCTTCATCAGCTGGCTCAGTCCAGCTGATGAAGCCGCTACTTGATGCGGCGAAACGCGTTCTGGTGGCGATTTTAATTATATTTTAAATAAATTTTATTTTTCCATCTCCAATTCTGATTCCTGCTTTGCTGATTCCTGCAACATCGGTGGTTTTTCCTCTGGGTTTTTCTCCTACCAAAAAAAACCTATGGGCATATATCCACGAGCTATGTGAGCTCCACAGAATGTGAGTACGATTCCAACTGTACATAACATTGTGACCTTAATTTGTGGATCTACACAAGGAATTTTCTTCCTTTTTTCCTTTCTACTGTTTAAACTTCGGACAGAAAATTTGCTGTAAGGTGGGGGTCACCTAAGAAATTGAAGACAATTACCCGCATGCCTGGACCCACTTAGAGCCAGTGTACGGCTCTACACTTGTGAGTGGGATATATACCACATACATTCATAGTATATTGTGTATATCAGTGTTGCACTATTATTGTCTCTTTCATATTATATATATACATATACGAGATTCCGGGACCCCAGAGAGCAGTACTTGCGCCGATCCAGGTTATTGATTCTATTATTGTGTGTAATGGTATAGGGGAAACCACTATATCCTGAGATTGGCTATCTGGGCACCCTGGTGGTGGATGCATGTTGTGTGGCGCTGCACCATTCTTTGTTTAGCCTGCTGAACACCCTCCGAAAACCCGCTGAAAAAAGGCATCCGATACGATTCAGAGTATCGGATCACTCAAACCGCTGAAAATAACAAAACATACACGTCCAGGAAAAGCCGACCAGCCGCCGAACACAGCGTAAAACAGCTGTTGGTAAAAGTCAACAAGCCGACGAACGGGGTAAAAAGAAAAAAAAAGTTTGAAAATGTCAAAAATCTAAACGCTATTTGCAAAAAAACTACGCAATGAAAATGCTTGGAATTTACATATAAGGTCCTATGAATGAGAATATCAAGGTCTGTTACAGAAGGGAAAAAAAAATCTGCTATTAAGAAAAAGAAACAGGAGAAATAATTTCCTGAAAAAACCCCGACAAATGCCTAAAAAATAAAAACAAAACAATAAATAAAGACACTTTGTACTGCAGATAAAAATAATAAACTTTTTATTAGATATTGACTTAAAACTGGAATATTTTTAACATTGAAGCCTATGTTATTCGCATGAATAAACCTGTCGAATGAAAGCACCGAACATCAGGGCACTTCGGCAACTTTTCACTGCTGTTCGGTGTTCTCTGAATAGATTAACCATTGCTTCTCTATGGTGAATTTCACTGCCGTCGAACAGGAACTGTACTCGCTGGCAGTTCGCCAACATTTGGGAACTGCTTGCTCTCTGAATAACCGAATGCCCTGAAATGTCACCGTACGGGAAAATTCCCTGTTTGGTGACATTTTGGGGCCATATTGGCTGTCTATAATCAACCCCTTTAGTCATTAGTTACATGTATCCAAGCTGATGCATCAGAAATGGACACATTTCACACAATCACACAATCAAATTAAAGAACGTTGATAATCAAGTTGAAATTCCATAATTTGGAAGGTGATTTCTAGTTGTTAGGATGAAAATAATAACATTACAAAAATACTCTGAAATTAGCTGTAGACAATAGTCATTTGATTAGCAAATTTAGACAAAACAACCAGGCAGAGAAACAGATAATTTAGTGAATTTGTCCCATTCAGTTGTTCAGAATTAAAATTCGTAAACATTTATCTCTCTGCAATGCATTTCACTCTCACTAATTCTCGACTGTGACCTTTTTCAAAAATTAAGCAAGCATATTTTTAACCCTTTTTAAATATGTGACCTATTTGTTTTAAATGTGTTTTCATGTTTAAAACTGAATATGTTTCTGCAGGTTTCTGAGTGTCTTTATGTATATTCATGAGTGATGGCGCAGAATTTATGATAATGATTACAGAATCCTGTTGCATTCATAGTGCAAAGGAGATAGTCTCTTCTGGGATAATCTCAATTAGTTTTTAAATAGATTTAAAGGGATGTTGATCCCCAAATTAACTAAAATGCAAAGTGGATACATTCATTCGTTTGATAACTGATAAAAAAAGTATCATGATAAGAAGTGTTGGACAATGCCAACATTACAGATGAGTCCATTCTAGGCAAAACTGCTTTGAGATGTTGTGACTTTTTGAAAACCTCCTCTCCAAAACACTCTTTACAGATATAGGAGACATACTTATTCTAATAGAATTACAAATGCAGAAACAGTATACTCTAAAATGTATTCTCACTAGGATACTGTCATTTACTCCTACTCTTTCACATAGTAAAATTCAGATGAAGATAAGGCAAAATTGCTCCCACAGTCACTAATTTTGCATAGACTTTCAGCTCCATTTGTGATATTGCAATTCTGTTATTTTGTGTTCGAACAACCTACAAGGAAGATCAGATTGGTGTGGGGAATAGTATTTTGGCATCCAGTCAGACCTCAGATCCCTTGCATCCCTCCTGGTGGCATCACAACCACAGGCAGAAGTTCCCAGACACATTGGGTACACATAGCCATCTCTGACATCTGACTGCACACGTGTAATTGAAATACTCAATGAAAGTGGACTGGCCGCATAACACTTACCTCTAGATCTGGCTTCAGAACATCCTCAGCTGCTTTTTCTGCTCACACCACCTACTGCTTTTTAGGAACCTGCCTGGATTAGTCAATTGAGGGGACATATGCCACCTGAAAAACTTTGCCACCCTGGCCATAATTCTCCTTATAAGAACACCAAGAATGATGCTAGAATTTATGGTCTCCCAGGTTATTCTCAGTCTCTTTGGTGGTTACCCCAACATGACCCACACATCATTTGGTTAGCTGATACATTCACTTTCTCATCTTATTACTGTAACCTTACTTGCCTACCTGAAACACAAACTAAACTTCTCAATACTATCCTGGAAGCCAAATTGATAAAAATTCGAAACTATCAGATACTTACCATGGATTTGAAGATGTCTACAATGAAAAAAGAGTTTACATTGTACAATCTGAAGCAGAACTAGCCATATTAAATGAATATATCTATGAGAATCTGAAGCAATTAATCATCTACCCTTCAACCCTGCTTGTTGTTGGAGCCAGGATTTTTTCAGTTGGTAAAATGAATGGCAAACTTAAGCTGCATGTTGATAATCAGGAAATTAATCAGATATCTATAAAAATCAATACACTCTATGACTCATACCTGAGGTCATGGAAAAGTTAAAGAATGAGACTCTACTCTCAAACTTGGATCTCCAAGAAGTCTACAATCTGATAAGTGTCAAAAAAGAGAAAAGATGGAAAAATTATGTTCTGTACTTCTATGAACATTTCAAATATTTGGTGATTCTATAGAATTATCGTGCTTTATGACATTGTCTTATCCAAAAGAGACATAATTGATGGTATCCTACCCCCAAGGCATTCTTTTAAAAATGATTAACACCCATCATGCTCTGCACCAACCATAGGATCTGAGACTATCGCTGCAATGTCTGAAGACTCAAGGAATGACAAGCACAATGGGCACCATCTCTTCTTCCAGAGTCTAATATGGATGACTCTCTATCCAATGACACAATCCTAAATAAGTTATATTCTTTGCCTACCCACTCACAGATCATGGTCAATATCCACACCATAAAACAAAAGAACTAGACCGGTACTCAACCTCTCACACAGGTTTATTGGACAACAAAGCTACAGCACAGCAACGTTTTTTCAAAAGTATCAATGTCAAAGCCGTTCTGCTGGAACGTTGCTGTGTGGTAGTTGTGTAGACAAATAAATCTGTCTGAAAAAAGAAGTTGAGGGCTTTGGATATCTTAGAGGTGATCGCTCGATGGACCTTGGTGGCAAATGCCTGACCTTGCATGTTGGGAGTGCTGCTCTACATTGTGGAATTGCATGTAATAATGTGTGAATAACTTTTCTTAAATTAACAATTCAAACCATAGTTTTACACAAGTTCAGAGTGAACTCTACCTATCATTAGGGTGTGTCTGACCTCACCAGGTACACTCCCTATGTTATAAAACTAAACAATTTAGTAATACAAAGTAGCTAACAATCCACAATTTACAAATAAGAGTAAAGAATCACAATGGTCATAAATACAATACTAATTAAAATAGTAAATATAATAATATAACAAAAACACAATATGACTGCCGACTACAACATTTGCGATACATATACTTTTAAAAAGTATCTTCTCTCCTATAAATGGTTGCAAATGATCCAGAAATACCCATAATCCTTAGTAATATTTCTGAGACATTATAAGAAATGCTTTTGATTTCTTTACTTGATAAACCAATAGTATAAAAGACAAACCACATATGTAAGCAAAATAAGAAAAAAGAAGACATTTTATTCCAGCCTCATGAGACAAAAATAAAGATTTATTCGTTTTCTGTCCATGGGAAATAATTTGAACAACCAAATGATAAGAAGTAAAATAATAAATATGAGAAATATCACATATATTGAAAACACAAACTGACCACTGACCACAACATTTGTAATATTTCTAAATCTGTTATGATTCATATCTGTACATCTTCATAAATAAGAAGCTACAACTGCCAAAGCAAAACTCATTTGCAAACAAATCTAATCATGCATTTCCTCATTTTAGATGTCATCATGGTTGATTTTCCTCCCATATTCCATCCAGTTTACATTTAATGCTACTTTTATTGTTTCCATCAAAGGAGCAGCTGTAGTGATAACTCAACAAAGTGCATGATTTGTGTCTGATAATTATGCTTGGGTAGGAGGATGGAGAGAAATTACATCTATCAATTATAATTCATTTGATATTGTGGGTAGATAGTAATATATTTTATTTTTTGTATTAGAACTAGTTAAGTAAATAATTTTTCATTCTGTAGGAAATATAACTGTTTATCATAGAACATTTCTGAGTGGGTTAAAAAAAAAACAATCTGCCTCTACTTCCATGCAAATAGATGGATGGCCATTTTGAAAATAAAGTGAAAAGTGATGCCCCATGGGTAACAAATGTAATTTATTTGGGGCGATGATTGCATAAAGAAATAATAAACACGCTCTTTTATTTATTTTTTCATTCGGATTCATAGAATTAGTATCAGTTCCTCGTAGTCATACTGAGACTTTTTACATTGTCAGTTTCATGATTTTTTTTCTCTTTTCTTTGGATGTGGTTTGAATTACATATATATAGTACAGGAGGAGCGGGGTCGCGCCTATTCCCCACTGGGGCGGCTGCAACTACCAAATATATCCAGCCCAGCAACATGTATAAAAATAACAAATAAAAAGGTGTCATCTGCTCTTATTCCTATAACACCGTGTGAAACAGAAACAAAACACAATTAATGGCTTTTGGTTTACTCGGTTTAATTGAGTGTAAGCTTACCTGCCGACCTCAAGGCACCTCTAGTGAAGGTGAATCCTAACCAATGAAACCACAGGCTGCTTTATAGCAAACCACATAAGCTCATGCTGCTTTTCAGTCATGAGGAAGACTGGTGGGCTTTGATTTATACCCTCCCAGAAACAAATCTACCATGGGATCAAAAAACAAAGCCACAGAACGGAATATGCTGCAAAGATGACCTGGCTGGAGATACAATCAAATATACATAGTACAGGAAGAGCGGGGTCATGCCTTTTCCTCACTGGGGTGGCTGTAATTACCAAATGTATCCAGCCCAGCAACATGTATAAAACACAACAAAAAAAAAAGTAAAAAATATTTTTCGCTCCATAAGACGCACCTGACCATAAGACGCACCTAGTTTTTAGAGGAGGAAAACAGGAAAATAAATATTCTGAAATCAAATAGTGTAATAATGGATATTGCCCCAGCTCCTCTCATGGATATACTGCCACAGCTCATGGATACTGCCCCCAGCTCATGGATACTGTCCCCCAGCTCATGGATATGCCCCCCAGCTCATGGATATGCCCCCCAGCTTATGGATATGCCCCCCAGTTTATGGATATGCCCCCCAGTTTATGGTTCACGAGATCGCGGTCACGTGGCTCCCCCAGGTGAGTGCCCAAGCTTCCTGCCGCTGGACGCACGCTCAGAGGGAGCCGAACGCGGTGGCGGCAGGTGAGCTGGGGCATATCATGGGGCATTCGCTCCATAAGACGCACCCACTTTTCCCCCCTCTTTTTGGGGGGAGAAAAGTGCGTCTTATGGAGCGAAAAATACGGGGTATATATTAGTGACAATTAGCTTTAAATTAGGTATTGTGTATTAATAAAGCTAAACAGTAAAAAAGACAAACCATATAAGAATTCAGGATCAGAGCCACATATCTATGTGAATATTCAAAATTTAACCCAGTTTTTTGAAGCATCATAAATTTAAATTCCTCCTGTGCTCAGAGTGCATTTTTGAATTTTACACATGCTGAAGTCTAATGAGCAGTCTAATTTTGGGCAATATGCCATCATACACTTTAAAGGGACACTCTACACATCCTAACCACTTTAGCATTTTAAAGTGGCCAGGCTGTTTGGAGTGTCCCCATTCCTTATTCTGCTTTGTCTATTTTGTTACCCTTGTGTTTCTAATAACATTCAGTTTACCCTGGAATCTGCCTGGACTCATCCATCACTATGCAGTAGACTCACTTTCTCTCGCATCCACACGCCGAGTGCCTGACACATCTCTCCTTTCTGTCCAGCTTGCTTTGTTAGAAAATGCTGTGTGAAGCAGAGGAGTTTGCTCTGCCCACATCCACCTCAGTAGGCTGCCTGTCACCAGATCAGTCACCCTATCCATGCTGAGTTCACCCTCTGTCAAACCCCCCACAATTGCATATTGATTTCTGATTTAGTGATCAAAGGCTTCAACGCGAATAATAATAAAGGACTGAGGACGGTAATTAACCTTAACCGCCATGGAGCGTATGTCCTGCTGACGTCTGTGGGCCGCAACAGACTTGCTCATCAGTAGGAGTATGGCGCACATCATTCGCTGCCACGGGATAGCCTGAACTTAGGCCCACACCCTGCAGTCGATGACGCACGCCTCGCATCAGCTGCGTACGTGTGCCAGAAAAAAGGGTTAATAGTGTTGATGACTGCTAAACTAATTTGCTAATCTACTAAATGTACTGATAATATGATGTATTAGTCCTTATAGTTAAAAAAGAGAGGATTTTAAATGAAGCCAAATGGTGATATGAATTGTAAAACATATAGGACATTATTCCATTCTTCGTGCTAAAATGGGGAAAAAACGGAGAAAACCTGCCCCTGCAGGTTTCCCCATAGTGTTCCCATTTTAGCAGAATATTCTGGGGCATGCGCTAGCTCAGCACCTTCCCAGGAATGCAGTGCTAACAGTGATACTCAGAGTACCGCTTCTGCGCCACCGTATCACCTCCTGGAGTCCATAGGACTCATGGAGGGTTGCGTTTCCAGGCCGTAAGCCCTGCACGATCTAGCTCTCAGAAGATTGTGCATCACCGCAGGATGATCGTGGAGGAAGACTGGGAACTATTTGCTCCAAATCTCTCTATGCTCGTGGCCAGAAGAAGCGGAGGATAGGGCCACAGTTCTCACCGCGGGATGAGAGGTAAGTATCGAATTTATTGGGTGTTTTTAAGGGGTGCTAAATGATTTTAGTCTCAGGTTTTAGGGGTAGCTTAAATTTTTGACTTCATGACGGTTTGCATCATGACGGTAATTAGCACTAGTACTTTGTAATACCTTTTTTATTGAAACGCTAAATGCTAAAATACTGTGTATGGATCAAAGTTCCAACATATTGGTAAATATAAGTTGATTATTTATTCTTATATTAGGAAATGTTATATGGAATGTGCCGATATATGATCAATAAAACTCTAGGGGCTACATTCCATAGTCGGTGTGCACTTAACCAGAGCTGTTGTAAACTTAACAACTCCATAAAATATAATGGCTCTGGTTAATTGACAACAGCCCTGGTTAAGTTAACACCAATCTTGGAATAGGGCCCTAGATTATTATTATTTTATTCTTTATTTATATAGTTAAATATAGAAACACAAAAATAAGAACAGCGCTCCCACGAAAAGTTATATCTTTTCAACCAAAAAGAGATTGCGACAAAAAATCTTTCTGCTTTTTAACTGCACAGTCTATTATTTACTACAAAAGTCTTATTGAAAAGAGAAAAAAAAAAAATACCTCAAAGAAAAAGTCACCAGTAGAGAAGAAATCTTCACACGAATATATAAATGGGACCACTCCCTCGAACGTTTTCAGTTTCTAGGATCGTCTTTTCATCCAATAAAGGGCTCCAAACATTCAATTCGCCCTCCTGGTATGTATCCACAGTGGAAAGGAGCCTCAGCACAAGTTCCACACCTCCTCCAGAGATGCACAGGGAACACTTGATGAATCCCTGGGTGGGGTTAACCGTTGCGTTGCTGCAGGAATCTCTTCAGAAAATTCCTCAGAGAAAACAAAAGAACAATAGTGCAGCCAGTTTTTACAGGGACAGAGTATAAAACCTTTATATGGTAATAAACTTACCCTGTTCAGAGCCTAGCCTGGCTCGGGGAAAACTCGCATAGGGTTGTAAGAAGTGGCACAGCCCTTAAAAAGCCATCTTAGTTTAGAGTCATCAATGTAGTCAGCAAGTGAAAATAATAAAACATTTATTCCAATAATATGAAATATCAGTGATAAAAAAGACAGGAACCAGACGCGTTTCGAGCTTTACAGCGCTTCTTCAGTGGTAAAGCAGACAAAAAAGTAGTCCTACGTTGTGTTTACTTTTATTTATATAGTGACAGCATATTCCGCAGCTCTGAACAATGGGCACAATGTAGACAGGGTTACAATACATAGAACAACATTTGACAAACCAGTACAGGAGGAAACTGAGGCCCTATTCCAGTGGGAACTGACAATCTAGAATGGTTGTGGTGTAAACAGGAGGAGAGGACTGCATGGTGATAGTGATGGTCTGGTGAGAGAGATGGACTGGTTGGGACAGTGAGGTGTATCAGTGAGTCGGGTGGCAGGCTTCCCTAAATAGGAATGCCTTATGAGAGCATATGAAGGAGGGGAAACTAGGGGAAAGTCTGACAGTACGAGGAAGAGCTTTCCAGAGGATGGGGCTGTGCGTGAGAAATTCTGCAGTCTTTCATGGGGAGAGATGATGCGGGAAAAGGCTAGGCACAGGTCACTGTTTGATCTTGGGGAGCGGGCTGGTGTGTATTTGGTGATTAGTAAGGACAGGTAGTTGGGAGCCAAGTTAGGTCTTTGTAGGTCAGGATAAGGATTTCTAATTCTACAGTGGATGGGGAGCCAGTGAAGGGACTCACAGAGACAGAGCGGCAGGTGAAGTGGATGAGCCTGGCAGAAGCATTCAGAATGGATTGTAGGGGGGAGAGACGGAAGAGAGGGAGGCCAGCTAGAAGATTTTTACAATAGTCAAGTCGGGAGATTACAAGGGCGTGGATGAGTTGCTTTATGGTGTCAGCGGTAAGAAATGGCAGAATTCTGTAAATACAGTATAACATGGTAGCGTCAGGAGAAGGAAAGAGACTGGATGTGGGGGATGAAGGAAAGAGTAGAGTCAAGTGCAACTGATATTTGCTTATAGCATTATATTAAATTTCAGGATTACGTTATTTGAAGAGGCAATGTGTCCAGAAGTATAGATTAGTTGAACAGGAAGATGGAATAATAGTTACCGAGCTGACGCACATTATTTGACTCATCGTTTCTTTCTTATCATCATCCTTAACCTTGACCAATTCTGTTATGCTTATTTATGGCACAGCTTTTCTTTGCTATTTCTTTGATTTTGAGCAGGCACAAGGTGTTATGAGAGTACTGAGAATGGACGTCAGTACTAGTGGCTTACCCTACAGTTACAGTGAGCACCTGCTCCGGTCTGATACCTTTTTTGCTCAAAGATGCCATTACAGAGAAGACTAAAACAAATGCACATCAGATAGCTAATACCCAAAAAGGGTGGACAGAACGGAAAAGTCAAGGAAGTCTCTGTGCAGTCTCTGTTCCAGGTGATTGTGTCCTTGTCAGGACGGTATAACGGATACCTCTCCAGGCACCTTGAGAAAGGGGTCCATCTATGGAATATCCTATAAACTTGAAGTGAATAGAAACAAAGTTTCTTAGGTTACTAAGAGCAGCAGCACTAGTGGCCTGCTTTGTATAGAATCTCCACTCAGGTTTCATCAGCATTTACCTTGATGGCTTGATGAGTCCATTACAGAGTAGACTACTGTATACCATATTCACAGGAGACTGCTATCACCCACAAAGGATGGCCAGAACTGAGATGCTAATGATGCCTCCAAATATTGTTTCAATGGTCTTCTCAACAACTTCCTGTATAGTTCCTGTATAGTTATTTGGTTGTTTTTTTATTTAATGTACCTGTGTATGCCTTGAACTAGCATTTTTAAAGGTTAGGACTAATCTTATATACTATTTACTACTTACCTTATTGTCTATATATCCATATTTTTCTGTTCCTGGGGCACTTGTGCTATAAATTAACCACTCAAAAGACCAGTAAAATAATGTAATAATTTCATGCAACATTATTTCTTAACTATTGACCCACATAAGGTTTACCTAACTGTGACAAAAGTATTACTTATTGAAAAAACTATATTTTAAAAGTTATTTACTGATTTTTAACTTCACCATTTTCAGATTCTTTTATTTTAAAAACGTCATCTTCATTAAGGGGAATCAAACAGAATTTTGTCATTAAACTTAAAATAACATATATAAAATATCAAAGCACTGACGAAAAGCATATTACTTTTCAGATCATGAAAAAACTGCAAATACTACCAAAAAGTCTGGTCTTCAGTGGTTTGTTAATTGAACAGTAAAAGGGGTTAAACTAAAAAGATTATAAAAGAAATTTAAAATGTAAGAAAGATGAATGGCATTCAAAATTATATAGACTTAGAAATGTTATTTAGTATTCTTTTTTAAAATGCAGTGATTTAAATAAAAAATGTCATTACATATTAATAAATTATATATTTGTGTAATGTTTAAATTGCAGTAATACGCTTAAGGGATTTTCTTGAAATGAAAAAAATTATGAGACTTGACATAAGCAGATTTTTTTTCTCTTTTATGATACAGCAAAAGCATTTTGACATGAGATATTTATAAATTACTGAAGTAATGTTAAGAAGAATTGCTACGGGCTGCTATAAAATTAGATTATGAGCAGGAAATTACACATATTTAATATTACCTGCTAAAGGATGAAAAAGACATTTAAATTTCATGAAATGATCTTAGGTTACTGTTCTTCCATATTTTTATTGCCATTTTCCTAGTTTAATCTAATTATTAAATTGAAAACGCAAGGAGAAATTTACAGGACAAAATGAAGAAAATCCACAAACAGCTGATCTCCTGTGTAGATTATGTATTATACCGTGTCAGCAATTTAATTAAATCACTTATGTCATGTGTTTCTCATTCTGTGGATTAGTGATCACAAAAAAAGATTATGGTTTTACAGTAATAGGAATGTGTACTCATGCAGCATAGTAATGAATTGCCACCATATTATATGGTACATGAGATGTTTTACAGTGAATATGAAAATTCTTACAGAAAAGAGATGAAGCAACAATAAAGATTCAGATTATGGCATAAATTCTACATCCATATTAAAATAAGATATAGATTGTTGTTTGGATGATATTGACACTATCTACAAGCATGTAGGTAAATCATTGGAATGAAACAGCCCTCAATAACCACGCCTATGGTAGGCCTTTATTAAGACGCTCCTTGTGGAATATGGCCTATCCCAGGTCAGCAAGCCAGCACTCACCAACCAAACTACTGCCCACATTCGGAATATTTGTGACTACTCTACAACTTTTGGGGTGCCATATTTAGGTCACACACACACACCACACCTTCACTAGTAGCATGACCCATTTGGGCAGCATCCAGGCGCCCGATCCGCAAACCTCTGCTGTGATACACAACAAGGTGTTGGTACTATTTTAACAAACTAGGGAGAGCGCTCTGGTGAGATGTATCACACTTATCTAGAGATCATGCCTATTGAAGCTGCATTAAAGCTGTGAAATGTGTAGAGTGTTTTTCTTTCTCTACTACCGTATGAAGAACAACTACATACTATTAGCATCTCGCCATTTTGGGCACTCATATATGCCAGCCTTGGCTTTAACGTGTATTTCCAGCCTGACAGTTACCTCTGAGGGCCAGTTAATCTATTTACATCTTGGCTGTTCTGTACCCAGGCAGGTTTTCATTCAGGCATTTGATATCTTTGAGGGTCTACATTACTGCAGATCTCCTGTACACTAACACGTCTACTCATTTCAACGTCATCTGTCCTATTACGCAGGCCCTCGAATGTCTGTTTCTCCAGGCCTCTCTAACCCATGAGAGACACTTTCTGTACATACTAAATAACTCCATGACTTCTAAACTAAGGGGGCCAAAGAACCTCCTATAAATGAAGGCCGACTTGGTGTTGGTAGTGTGTGCCTCAAACCAAAGTGTACACAAGCCATTTTATATGGTTTATCCGTTAGCCGTTTCATGTCTAGTTGACTGTGCCCTATTCTTTCTTTCTTGTACTAACCTATCAAGCAGTGGTATGTTTTCTTATTGTTGTCAAGTTTCAAAAGTATATCTTTTTCATGTTCCGGGCCTACTGTCGGTTGTTTTTGATGCCCCCCCCCCCGTTTGTACTCCAATAATTAAACGTTAAGTTTTAAACTAATTCTGACAACAAGGTTATAGTCACTGTCATTGCTATACCCTTTCATATTGAATGGTTAACTATGAACTAGCTCCATTTTTAATTAAAAAATTAAGGTTATGCATCTATACATCACTATAATCTTTCACCTTTTACAAATCTTGCTTCTTCTTATGGTGCCTCAAACTTATCAATAAAGCACAGTGATATAGAAATGATTGCCTGGGGTTTCTGTGCTTCTTGTACAAAAGGTTACTTGCCTGGCATTTTATTTCTGGGATGAACGTTGGTCAGTTTGATTGTAGTTAATGTCTGTTCCTTCTGCAATAGCTTATGTGAGTTGAAACTTGAACTGGAATTAATTGCATTTTGCAGTTCCCAAGTGAAAACAACTTGGTATTCATTCAGTAGGTTCCCCCAGTATTAAGAAAATAAAAAAAATATGTGGCATTATGTTCCTTAAAGCTATCTTGCAGATTAAATAGGATCAATACTGATATCAATTCTGTAATAAACATACAGGGCACTATTCCCTACCTAATGCTAAAATGGGGATGCCAATGGGCAAAACCTGCGCTTGCAGGTTTTCCCGTAGCGACCCCATTTTAGAGTTAGATTCTAGGGCAGGCGCTACCTTGGCACCTTGTCACGGAACGCAGCGCTACTCTCAGTTATACTTGCGGTAGCACTTCTGCGCCACTATGAGTATCACTTCCTGGAGTCTGTAGGAATCCATGGAGGGTTGC
The DNA here is from genome assembly GCA_009667805.1 of Leptobrachium leishanense. Classification (NCBI taxonomy): domain Eukaryota; kingdom Metazoa; phylum Chordata; class Amphibia; order Anura; family Megophryidae; genus Leptobrachium; species Leptobrachium leishanense. The sequence continues at coordinate 119,789,840 of CM019067.1, read as the reverse complement.
GCTGACTGGTCATGAGCCCCACATGATCTCGCTTCTGCGAGATCGCGCAGGCCCGCGGAGTGAGACTGGGAACTATTTGTCCCCAGTCTCATTCTGCTCGCAGCCAGGAGAAGTGGCGGATTGGGCCATCGTTTTGACCATGGAATGAGAAGTAAGTATCAGATTTATTGGGGGGGGGGTTTAGGAGGTGCTAAATTATTTCACCAAAGCTCTACCAGTTAGCACCAGCTTTTAGGAGTAACTAAATTTTTGGTTAGCCCATCGGTGTGGTAATTAGTGCTAGGACTTTGTAATACCTTACTTATGCTAACGTTAATTAATGATTGCGCTCCCCATATTAAGTATAGGGTACACAAAGTACAGTAAGCTCGCTTAGCATTCACTGGAATAGAGCCCCTAGTGTGATGTTACAGCATAATAAGTATTTTCAATTTATTGCTTTCTTTACTGAAGACCAGCAGAATATATTCTATTTACAATTATAAAATCAGTCCTCTATTACTTAAAAAAAGAATTGTAGCTTTCTATTAATATCTTGCATCTAAACATAATATCTAATCTAAACGTTTTGACACATTTCAGAGGCTTGTACAATGAGCAGTCAAAACATATAATAAATGACAAGGTATGGGGGTTATACACTAATTGCAATTTCTTAGCACTGTTGCAAACAATGACAATAATTTCCATCTTTTCAACTACGAAAAACTTTAACGATCCGGCTAGGGAAATTCTAAGAAAGGCAGGGGAAGATTCATTCATGAAATTTTCCTTCCTGTTCTTTGATTTCCCCTATCTGTATCGCTAAAGTTTATCATGTTTGCAACAATAGTTATTTTTGCAGTTGTATGCAGCAACATTAAACCATGGTAGTTAGTGAACAGCCTCTTATGAATAGATAACTACATAGATTACTAGATAACAAGCAGCAGGGCCACCTCTAGCATTTGCGGGGTCCTGGGCGAGAACATTTTTTGTGCCCTTTGCCACTTCTACAACGCCACTCCAATTTATACTTACACCTTGTTTTCACACAGACTGACCACCATCCTGATCTTCCCAAATGGACACACCTGACCCCTCTTCCACAGCCCCTCAACACCTCTCCATAGATAAACAGCCTACTGGCTACCGGCTGGGTGGAGTAGAGGTAACATCACTGCTCTATAACTGTGAAGACTGTGGAGACACAGGTTCAATCCCGGCAAGAGCGCCTCTCCAGTAAGTGTCCTTGGTCAAGACACCTAACGGTACATATTCGCCACCCAGGACATACTTGAAAATGAGATAAATCTCAATGTATCCTTCCTGGTAAAATACTTTCTCAAAAAAAAAACAGCCTATCTCCCCAAGATAGATACCCCACCCTCTGATAGACACATTAACACTGCCACGTCATTGCTTACTTGGAGTTAGGAGGGGGCACTCGGTCTGACAATCCTGCATGCCGTGTCCTGGCTCTGTGAATTTTCTCACAAGATCTTCCTGAAAGAATGGGCTCATATAACAGAGGGGCTCTCTAAGGCTGGAAAAACACCAGGTGCAGGGAGTGCTGGGCTCTGGAGGCAGAGCCCCGCTCTGGGAATTTACAAGGCAGCAAAAAGACAGTTTTTTATGAGCGAGAGCGTGCTCGCACCATTCACACATGGTTTAAAAATCTGTTTCCTCTGAGACAGACTCTTTGCTGTCTTGCAAATTGCAGATGAGGGGCCCCACTGTAGACACTTGTTTCTCAGTTGCTTCAATATTTAATAGTAGCCATTGTTTGGCATCACTTACACTTTTTCTCACAACGAGGGTGTCGGCAGTGGTGCAGCCCCACCCAAAGGGCGGAGCTGACAAGCAGTATTGGATCATGAGATATTTTGGTCTGAAGATTTTGAGGTTCCATTTCCCTAACTACCCCCTGCCTTTTCTGCTCCCTGTCAGCCTGTTTAACTTAACATGGGGAGCGCAAAGTGCAAGCACTCAGTAATTAGCGCTAGGATCACCAGGTTCTACTGCTAATTACAAAGAGCTGTCGCTAGCTAAAAAAAAGTTAACACCAGCTCTAAGCTTGTGCTGATTCCCCCCTAATAAAACATATACCGCCGACCAGGCGCGAAAGGCGAGATCCTGCTTGTCATGTGACCTGGCAGCAGAAGCCTATGGACTCCATGAAGGGGTTTGCTCGGGACCCTAGCGGTCACGTAATTTACTGGGAAAATGGGGGCGCTAGGGGGAGGTTAGCAAACGCTAACTTTTACTCTTATTGTTCTCGTTTTAGTGAGGGCCAGCTGCTAGTACCCTTTGTTTCCTTTTTTGTACAGTCCTAAATGTAAAAAAAAAATCACCATTTCCAGGCAGTCAGTGAACGCGATATAAATTATATATATATATATTTGCATTTTTATATACTTATCCAATTCTGACAATTCTCTTATGGCAATTTTTTTTCCTATTATGCACTTTGTAATAATAGAAAAATACATTACATGCTTAACTTCTTAAAGTTTCTGTAACTTTCCCATTCCTCTGGGAAATGAAGTTATAATAGAGTTTTATATTACAAGGGAAGGAACTACAAGAACATTTCAGTGAAATTTCATGGTCTGAAATCCCGGTGGGTTATACAATTCTTTTTTATTGATTTTGAATATGGTTTTGAATTGAGCAAGTGTTCTATTGGTAGTGCCTTTCTGTTATATAAATTCAATATATAACATTAAATCCTTTTACTTTCTTATCACTTAAATGATCCCAGATTATCGCTCAGCAGTCTGTAATGAAAGCCTCTGTCAGACTCATCTACTCACGAAAAAGCATAAAAAGTGTGTTGAACTCAACACCCATTGCAGCCAAGTCAAGGGGCACTTTGATTCCCCAAATATAAAACCCACATACCGTGTGAAAGAATGCAATGGCGAAAAAGTGTGTAAGCAAATGCAGAGCTCGAGTCCTGCAGGAATGTGTGGGAACGGCGTTCCAGCACTTCTCCTGCATCGTGAACGTAGCGGGAACGCAGATTTAGTTGCAATCACACCCGGCTGACATTCACCCTGAAATGAAGCTACGCCTCTGCGTGTGGCCGGTCGGTAAGTGATGCCCACAGCTGCTGGCTTGGCAGCAGGCACTTTACATGTGGGTGGACTAGTGGCGTAGTGTAGGGGGTGCCTCGGGGGCGGTCGCCCCGGGCGCAATTTTCTTAGGGGGCGCAAAATTTCAAAAGAAATTTGAACCACTAATATTTTTCAGCAGGGATCAGCAAGGTGTCTGCCAGTTTTGCCACGTCGGCAGTGACTTGGCACTCAGCATCCAGAAGGGAGGACCAGGACATAAAATTCTGGTCCTGTCCTGACTCCTCCTCAATCCTCAAATTTGTTTGATGGGGCTTGCTGTTCCCGAATAAAACACTTTATTTTCACTTGAGGTCCTGCTTTTTCATCTATACTCCTCCTCAATGCTAACATGAGTCACATGAAGCAGCACAGCATTATTCAACGGAACACCCTGTACCAAACTTGTCAGCCCCCCTTGAAGCCCTGTTCCAGCCCCCACCGCTGGCAGCCCTGCAGCCGCTGAACAGGAAGGAGGGAGGGAGGCGCCTGCCCTGCAGCACATTTAAAATCCAGTCTCCACTAAGCCCCCTGGACAGCTCCCCCCGGGCCACCAGCAACGCCGCGCAGATAGGCAACACTGTATGACACCAAAGCAGCGTGACCACCACACAGTGAGGGGGGTACAGGGAGAGGGTGACTGGAGGTTCAGGGAGAGAATGACTGGGGATACTGGGAGAGAGTGACTGTGGATATTGGATAGAGAGAGTGTGACTGGGGGTACTGGGAGAAAGTGGGGGTACTTGTAGAGAGTAAGAGAGTGACTGGGGGTACTGGGAGAGAGTGTGACTGGAGGTACTGGGAGAGAGTGACTTGGGGTACTGGGAGAGAGTGTGACTGGGGGGTACTGGGAGAGAGTGAGTGACTGGGGTACTGGGAAAGAGTGAGTGACTGGGGGTACTGGGAGAGAGTGAGTGACTGGGGTACTGGGAGAGAGAGAGAGAGTGACTTGGGTACTTGGAGAGAGAGAGACTGGGGGTACTGGTAAAATGTGTGGGTACTTAGAGAGAGTGACTGGGGGTACTTGGAGAGAGAGTGACTGTGGGTATTTGGAGAAAGTGGGGGTACTGAGAGTGACTGGGGGTACTTGGAGGGAGAGGGTGACTGGGGGTACTGGGAGAGAGTGACTTGGTTTAGTGTGAGAGTGGAACTATGAGAGGGTATACTGGGACAGGGTGACTGGTAGCAGTGGCGTAGTGTGGGGGCATGTGTGTTTCATTTTCTATTATATCAGTATTTTGTTAATATACAATACATGTGCTTGTGGGGTAATTGGGTCAATAATCTACTGGTGTAAGGGAATCATGGTGTGTTAACGTGTCCACAGGTTGAGGGGGCGCACAATTCTTGCCCCGCCCCAGGCACTGACAACCCACGCTACGCCGCTGGGGTGGACGCTGGCTCTGTGACATCACACAGCGTGAACAGGGCCACTGTCAGGGAGTGCCTGACAACCTCCAGCCTCCAGCACAAGCTATATGTTGAGTGGAGACAGTGCCACCTACTGCATGCTGCTTCTCTGTGTCAGCATCTGAACGAGGGAAGGCAGAAGAGACGAAACAGTACTCTTTTTGGTAAGTATATGGAGCCCTCCCTGGAAGGTGGAGGTCGCTTTTGGACCCTCACTAGAAGTGGGTTATTTGTTTTGGGGTTATAACTGGAAGGTCAATTTGGTCATAACTTGGGGGGGGTCATTATGAGTAGGGATGGGCTGCCGGTTCGAATTGGTTCGATGTTCGCATCGAACATCCGCTGTCGAAAGTTTGCGAACTTCTGACTTTTCAGGCCGTTCGCAAAAAGTTCGATTTTTTTTTAAAAAAAATGCTTACAAATTCCTAAAAAAATCTAAAAGAGACTCTTTACTGCAGAATATTATAAGCAACGGTTTATTAGATATTGAATTAAAATGGAAATATTTTTAACATTGAAGCCTATGGGATAAAACAATCTTGTTGCTAAAACATCAGGCAGACGAGGCCCTCTAATCAGGCACTGTAGAGGGCAGCCCGCCTAGGCCTCCCAAGGATCACTTGAGGAGCATGCGGCCGCCGGATGACAGAGCTGCGACTGTGCGGGCAGGCTGGCCGGGTGCATGTGGCAGAGAGGTGGAACAAGGAGGGAGCCACTGCACCTGTGGCCACGGCAGACAACCAGGATCCAGGGAGCCTCCACTGACTGACCACCAGGCTAAGGTAAGGTGACACATTTCTAAAAAAAATAAAATCCGAGGACATTTTTAAATGTCCCAAGGAACATAAAATAAAACTTTTTTTCTTTTTTCTTTATATTACTCACCTGATTCCTGGATCCACCAACAAGCACAGCCTCCCGTCTCCCACGCTGTTAGACGCTGCATATACCGGCGCTCTGTGTGCAGCTTCTTAGATGATACACTATTAGTGTAGAAGGAGCGATGCAAAATGTGCAGCCAGCTTCCTCGCTACACTAATAGCATATCTTCTCAAAACCTGTCCACAGCAAAGCTAGCGTCAGACTGTAGAGGTGCTGCGCGGCAGTGTGAGGATTCATATGCTGCATTAATTATTCTTCTTACAAATTTGGTTACTTAACCCGTTTGCGTTTCGATTGTAATATTGTGACAAGCAGGGCCCCGGGTGGCAATCGGGGGGCCCCGGACGCATGGTGCCGCCAGCTGGCCGAATGCCAGGAGCTCCGGTGGCACCCGGCGCAGCTGTGAGTGATCAAGGGGCAGGGCGCGGCGTGATGACGCGGAGCCGCCGGGACCTTTAAATCAGGAGCGCGCGCTTACACCTCGCCTTACCATGGAGTTTCATTCCCGCATCGCTAGTTTACCGAGTCAGTTTGTATACTTGTTACTAACCCTGCTTGTTCTGAGGACCCGATCTGTTGCCGGCTTTACCTGCCATTTGACTATTCTCTCTGTGTACTCCCTGCCTGTTCTGTTTGCCTCCTGTTGCTACTGGTGTGTGCCGATTCTCACCATATACAGTAGCGCAGTACAAGTGCCAGTAAACGTTGCTGACCCGGTTTTGTTATAACAACTACTCTCGCTCTGCGCCCCTCTCTGGTATATTCCGCTGCTTGTTACTGCTGGTGCGCTTCCATCCTGCCATATACTGTAGCGCAGTACAAACATATATTGATCTCAGTCTGTGGTGTATATTGTTGGTGCTGTCTCCCTGGCCTGTGTGGCTGCTAGAGGTTAGGTTTAGTGGTCCCGAGTCCCGACCATCCTAAGGATCGGAAGGCTAGAGGTCTGTTACCAGGTCTGTCCTGGGGAATCGTTACAAATATGCAGTGAACGCCGCAGCAAATGTTAATGCTCACGCAAGTGAGCGTTAATGTTTGCGTTAAGATCGTAATTTTTCCCACTCGTTGTTGCTCAAACATTTCCCATGGCTTCAAATTGCGTTTAAACATGAGCAAAAGTGGTAAAAATAAGCTCAGCGCACAGCGGTGAAATGGCTCAAAAAAATGTTTTTGGCTAAAAAACACTTTTTTTTATAAATTTGTTTTCAAATGTTCGAGTTTGAATGCGAACCGAACACGGGGGTGTTCGGCCCATCCCTAATTATGAGCAGATAACTGGGGGAGGTCATTTTGGGGCCAACACTTGGAGGGGGGTCTTTAGAGGGACCTCACTGGAATGTGGGGGTATTATTTTCGTGATCATCACTGGGGAGGTTGTTTTGAGGCCCTCATTGGGTGGGGAGGTCATTTTGGGAACTCTCACTGGAAGGGGGATCATTTAGTGGCCCTTACTGGAATAGGGGGAGTAGTTTTTTGTGGTCATCACTGGAGGGGTTGCTTGAAGGCCATCACTGGGAGAGGGAATCATTTTGGGGACCTCACTGGAAGGGGGTTGTCCTTTTGTGGCCCTCATTGGAAGGGGGTTGGTGCTTTGTGGTTATCACTGGGGGAGTTTGGGCCTATCACTGGGAGGGGGGTTCTTTTGAGGCTATCAGTGTGAGAAAAGAGAAAAGGTAAAAATATAATGTAAAATGTTATTTATGTAATTATTATTTAGCCTTTCGCTGCTGAGCCATTTCACCTCTGTGTGCTGAGCTCATTTTTAAAGTTTTTGCTCATCTTGTATAAACGCAATTTGAAGTCATATTTTATTATACTACCTAGACAAAATATATACCAATGTTTTCTGCAGATTCATAATATATCATTATTATATGTATATGTCTTGCCTTGCCTGACTATTATAACAAAAAAAATTCAATAAAATTAGAATTTTCAATCATCTACAGCGTGTAAAGTGATTTTTTTCTTACATTTTATCATCCGAGCCTTTGCAGTTATTAATTCTATGGGGTAGGCTTGTTAAAAAAAATAGAACTGGGAACCCATTACTTTTATTTTTCTGCGAAATTACGTGATTTTAGCTAAAAAAAAATCATTAGGGCAGCATCATTGTTCACAATAAAATTGAAACGTGAACATTAATGCTGCATTATTAAAAAAACAAGAACAAAAAAACTTGTTATTTTTTTTTTAATATTTTTTATTTTTATTTTTTTCCTTTTACTTTTAACAAGTAAACAACATTTGGCGAACATTGGATTCAGCAACCACCACAGGGCCATCGTAGTGCAGGGAAAAGCTGCCGCAAACCCGCGAACACTCACCGCAAAACCCGGCGAACGCACACCGAAACCCGCAAGAAAATCTGGATTAACCACGCTGAACACGCCGGAGAAACCCGTAGCAACCCAACTACGCTGGAATGTTTGAAAAGTGAAACGCTGTTTGCAAACAAACTACTGAGCAAAAATGTCTGAAATTTACATATAAGATCCAGTGAATGATAATACATTTTTTTACAAAAAAGAAACATTTTCACACAAAAATCCTGAAAAATGCCTAATAGATTCAAAAAAATCTATAAATAAAGAGACTTTTTACTGCAGAATATTATAATCAACGGTTTATTAGATATTGAATTAAAACGGGAATATTTTTAACATTGAAGTCTATGGGATTTGCCTGAATAAATCTGTTGAATGAAACCACCGAACAACAGGGTAATTTGGCAACTTTTCACTGCTGGATTTTGTTCTCTGAATAGACAAAGTATTGCTTCTCTAAGGGGAATTCACTGCCCTCGAACAGGCAACGAACAGGCAACATATGTGCAGGCAATTCTCCAACATTTGGCGAACTGCCTGCTCTCTAAATAGCCGAATGGCCAGGAAAGTTAAGCATATGCTGAATTTCAGCGTTCGGTTACCTTTCGGCCACAATTCGGAGCTCTTTGAATAACCCTGACAGATTAGTGGGAGTGATGTCCCTACTCGAGAGCAAATACAATGTGTAGATCTTAAGCATGATTAACAAAAAATAGCTCAGCAAGCATTGAAGGGGTTAAAGTTACAGCTGCATATATGATTTTTGTATAGCATGTTTTATCTATTCATATGCATACATAGAAATTACACAATGTATCAATAGTTATTAAAAATGTCTTCCTCCTCTCCAGTATATGCTAAGTCACTTTGTTCAGAGTGTCAGTGTAAAAGGGCTTAATATATCCAATTACATATATAGAAACATACAATGTAGAATATGTAAAAAAAAAGCAAGCTCATAACATGAACAATGTGTTCTAAAACAATAGTTATGCGTTACAAAATGCTACATTTTAAATCACATAGATAGAAAATAAAGAGAATGTCAGTGCCGAGCGTATGTGTGACATTGAGATAATGCAGAAAAATTATCCTCAAACAGTAACAGAGATGACTGATTGTTCATTGTTATGCCTCTAGCTGAATTTAAAAAGCAATTATCTGCTCAGGCCTTTTGGGACTTGTAGGTAAAGGCCAGATAGCTAACATTTATTGGATAAATTGTAAATGGTAAAGTTTTAGTAACCAGTCTGTATAAAGAAAAACATATTCAATTAGACTGGTGTTTGTGGCTTAATGATACACGTTTTTGTGTTTGTGGTTGAATTTAGAAATATTTAACATTTTTGTCCTGATGGATTATATCTATATATTATATTTGTCTCATACACATGAAAAAGAACAGTCATATGTCTTGTAGTATAATAATTATTTGCTTTGTCTAAAGGGTTTTTCTTATTTTCTACTACAGTATTAAGATGAAACACAAAACCTTTAAAAAGTTTTTTCTAGAGAAATTTCAAAAAGAGTCTACAACTTACAGGTTTACCAGAATTTTGGTGATTTTTCGTTCCCACACTTTGGGGAGTCAAATTCGCCGACCCTGCCATGCCATATATTATGAAAGCCACAGTTTTCCTAAAGTGCAGGGAAAATCCACCGAACGCATCCGAAAAACTGCCGAATTGAATGTAAAAACGGACGCAAAACCATCGAAAAAACATCGGATTGATCCGATAAGCCGACGATCCGCCGCAAAACCGCCCAACGCATCCAAAAAAAGCAGACGATCTGCTGAACAGAGCACCGACCAGCCGCCAGAAAAAGCCGACAAGCCGTCGAATGGGGTAAAAACCAAACAAACACACACACCGCAACTTTTGAAAGCTGTTTGCAAAAAAACTACTGTACGAAAATGCCTGAAATTAATATATAAGGTCCTATGAATAATAACAAAAATGTTTGTTACAGAAAAAAAGAATATTTGGAAAAATTTCACCTAAAAATAAATAAATGGTTTAACCACTTGGCTGCTATGGATGCGCTCAGCGCGTCCTGCCAAGTGCACCTCCTGTGCTATGGACGCGCTGAGCGCGTCCTAGCACAGGAGGCAGCAATCGGCCGGGATTCCGGCCAATTGCTGGCCCCCCCGGTGCGGGCTGACATCTTGGCATCTCCGCGAGTGCGGAGGAGGTGCCTGAAAGGAAGGGGGGAGGTCCTTCAGACCTCTCTCCCTCCCGATCGCCGGGGGCCAGAAGGTTAAGGCAGGCACAGTTTGGAAGGGCACAGCCTGCCCTTCCAAACGGTGGCTGACATTAACCCCTGGGGAGCCGGATCACGATTCAGCGCCGAAAAGCACCGGATCGTGATCCTCTCCCGGAGCTGGCTCCCGCTGCATAGCACGATGACGCCAGTCCTGGAGTTAGCTGCCAGCAATGGTGGAGATAGGGGGTTCCAATGAACCACCTATCTCCCGATCCGTGGCAGCTAGGGATTAATGTTTGATATCACTGGATTGGCCAGAGCATGGCCTTTCCAACGATACCAAACGTGACCATGTAAAAAGTTTTAAAAAGTAAAAATAAAAAAAATAAAAAAAGATATTTTAAAAATTTAAATATTTAAATTTAAATTTTTTTTTAGTTTTGTTAATGCAGCAATATTGTTCCCATTTCAATTCTAATGTGATCAATGATGCTGCACTAACGATTTTTGTTTGAAGTGCGTTTGTTAAAAATCGCGTCATTTTCCCGCAAAAAAAAATGTAACGAGAGCCCATTTCTAATTTTTTTAACAAGCGCACCCCATACAAAATATAACCGCAATTGCTCGCATGTTAAAATGTGAAAAAAAACACTTTACACGTTGTAAATTATTGAAAATTCGAATTTTATTGCAATTTTTTGTTATAATATACAGACAGGGCATGACGTATACATATAATAATGACATATTATGAATCTGCCGAGTCTGCTGGAAAGAACGATATATAATATGTCTGGGTCATATACTAAAATAGGGCTTCAAAACGCATTTAAACATGATGAGTGAAACAGGTAAAAATGAGCTCAGCACAGAGACGTGAAATGCCTCAGCAGCGAAAGAGTTAATAAATATTCTAAAAAATATTCTAAAAAAAATGGAAATTTGTATTGTATTTGTATGTATTTTTTACATTGAAACCTCTGGGATTTGTCTGATTAAAAATCAGGGCATTTCACTGACAATTTGGTGCTGTTCTGTGTTTTCTGAATAGATTAACCATTACTTCTCTATGGGGAGTTCACTGCCATTGAAGATCACTGTATTTTTCTGGCAATTTGCCAATATTTGGCGAACTGACAGCTTTTTGATTAGTCCAATGACTCAGAAATTGCACCATACAGGGAAAATCACTGTTCGGTGCAATTTCCGAGCCAATTCGGCTCTCTTTGAATAACCCCAATAAATTTATTTCACTGTAAAACCACCAGAGTGATCCATGTATTGTGATACCACTAGCATTTCCAGATCGATAAACATTATCCATGTGGATTTCACAAAACAAGGGTACACCTAAACACTAAAAAAAATAATTAGCTATAATACTTAGAATGTTATCTGTTTAAACAATTATATATTTTAATTTGAAGTTGTGCAAATACTCACTCCCAAAATCCTAAAGCTAATCACGCTTTGTCCGAATTGCTTATGGTTTCTTTGGAGGCGCTCCCATCAGTCACTAGTCTCTCGGTAATTTCATATATTACCGCGGAGTGAAAGAAATCACCAGAACATAGCGTAACACTGAACATTATGGAGAGGTAGAATGTAACAGGAATCTACTCATTCTGTGCACAGCTGATTCCAGGATTGTTCTGTAACACCCACAGGATGTTCGGCACAGTATTAGTAAAGCCTCTTTTTCAGGAAAAAACGCTGCAATACAGGTCACCATGAAAAGATAGTTTAGTCCAAAAATAAAGAAACACAAAAGCAAATAAAACCCAAAAAGTGTTACACCATATTGGTAATGGCTTTCTTCAGTTGGCATAATCTTACACTGACACGTCTTGATATGAATACAAAGAATACAATTAATTCATTAACATAATGAGGAACCACTCTGGTTCGATTGTACATATTGGTTCGTCATGGCACCTCCCATGCCTTTCAGATGCTGCTCAGGTTGTCCTCCGATACTGATGACATGACTCCTATCAAGATCCAGGTCTGATCCCTGTTGCATCAGATTGACAGTAGGTCCGGTAAACATTCATTGACACATTTTATTTGGGTTCCACTCCAGAAGACTAATGGCTGAACTGGCACATAGTTCACAAAGAGGCAATATAACTCATATAGTCTCAAGCAGTAGTCATAATTGCCCGTAAAATGAAGAAAATAAATAAAAGTAAAAATACACATTGAAAACCATACGGTTTGGAATGCAAGCGCATTGAAAAATCAATTAAAACACACATAAAAACCAGTCTTGCACTCTATTCCTTTCCTGTCAGTATCCAGCCGCACTTCATGCATAAAACATACTTTAAAAGAAATAACTGTCTGCACTATAACTCCCATATGTCCACGGGTAACAAAAAAAACAAAACAGATGTTTTTAATTTACTTGAATGGCCATTTAAGTCTCAAGCCATCTGTCGTGTCAAGGCAGACCAAGGCAGACTCTCAAGGTGGGTCTTATCTGAATGCCAACCACAGCCTCCTGATTTTTTTTTTGTCAGCTCAGAGATCAAATGATGGGTTTAACTCTTACCAAACACAGCTCATCTTTAGCGTTAAAAAAAGATAGGGAACTGTGTTTGTTGAGTATGGACTTAAAAGCAACACGCACCACATTCCCTCTTGCAGTGATTCAACATTCAAAGGCATAGTTATTCAATTTATATCCTGAATAATGTCTCCCACTGTATGGCTCTTCAGTTAGTATTCTTTAATTCTTGTCCCGTATCCTGACAATTAATATTTCCTCAGCCATATTCCCCTTTTCCTTAGCTCCATCCATTAACACATACTGTCAGGGCCGCTGGCCCCTCGGCGCCGGGCGCGACCGCCTCTCAGTCTTCCCGGTGTTTCCGCTCAGGTTGTGGTGAGGCGGTCGGCCCGATTGCCAGGTAGAACCTTGTGTCGCCGGGCCACCGGCTTGCCTCCTCGTGAGTTCCTGGGCCCTGGGGAGGGCATGCTCTGGCTCCTCTGCCTGATTGGATGCACGAGCGTACCTGGTCTCTGCCAAAATGGCGTCCAGGGTGCGGCACGCTCCAATGACATCACAGGTACCCGATTGGAGGAGAGGGAGCTGCAGGGTATAAAAGTTCAGATAGCCCGTTCACACATCACTTCTGTATTGCAGCAGTCAGACTGATTCTAGCTCCTGTCTCCTTCCTTTCCATATTCATTGCGTGACTGGATTTTGTCACCTTACACTCGATATCACAGCCTGCAGTTCTGTATTCATTGCACTCCTAGACGTTCCTTGAGTTAACATCACCACCACAGGGGGAAACCCTGACACATACATGTCTATTCACTAAAAGGTAAAACTCAGGAGAACTGGCAGGAGAAGAGAATAATTCTAGACCAAATAGTCGATTTGGAAAGTGCGATAAATGGGAGCATTTTTCTGGTTTGGCTATTTTGACCTAGATGTTTCACTTCTCCTGCCAATACTCCTGAGTTCTTTAGTGACTAGACCTGAAACTGTGTCTTACTCCCAATTAAATTACCTCATTAAACAACTTCACCCATATTAGCCAAATTCATACAGGTCTATTCAAATAAAAGTGAAAATCAGGAGACTTGGTACTGGCACAGTACAGGCTTGGGTACTGGTACATTGCAGGCTGGAATGATGGTACACTGCAGGCCCGGGATGATGGCACAATGTAGGCTGGGATGATGGCACACAGATTACTGGCAGTCACAACAGGACTCCAGAGCACAATGTGAGACTTCGATGTTGAAGCACGAACTCCAGGGCATGGCTCCCTTTTCAGGAAGTCCAGGAGGCAATGCTCAATAACCACACCTTTGGTATGAGAGATTAGGGAAGTTTTGGTATGGGTTCTGGGAGCCTGGATGACACACAGGGCAAAGGTAATAGCTGGTCTGGATCAGTCTCTTGTGAATTTAGCAGGAAAGGAGCTGCCAAAGTCAGGTCAGAGCTGCACCTGCACAGACATTTTTGGGGATTTGCTGAACCCCTCCACTGGATTCCTGACAGTATTATACACTATTTACTGGTGTGCACTACTGTTGCAAACAAGGGTGGAAACTACCATTGTTGCACCCACGATAATCTTCGTCATTACAGATAGGGAAAATCAAGCAAGGGAAGATAGAGTTTCTGATGATACTTATTCTACCATCATTTGAATATCCATATCTGGAATATCAAAGGTTATCACGGTTATAATAATAGCAAGCAATGGTAATTAGTGAATGACCCTCTTAGAACTCTTCATGCCATGATCATACAGTGTGCTGGGATATGGGGTATTCTTTTATTATGCAGTCCGTAGCAGAAGTTAACTTTAACGCCTTCACTACCAATATCGCAATATCTCAGGTTTCAAAAGCACCATGTGGTGCCCCGATAGAGATAGCTCAATGTGCTGTTCTACAACCCAAAAGCAAATGAAATTTGTTTGCTGCAAATGATTTTTGTTTGCTTTTGGGCTGCAGAAGGTGCCCCCAAAGTTTTAGCCCTGTGGGCATAATGCCCAAAGAGTTAAGACTGTGTAAAATCATCAAAAATGAATGTCGGACAGGCATTCAGCAAGCTGATAAAGCTGATACATTGTAGCAGTGAAACACTCACTGCAACTGTAACCCAATTTGGCACCATCTACTGGCCAAATATATTAGTGCGTGCACTAAAAAAAATCATTGGGAGCATTTTTCAATATTTCCATCATTATAATTAATTAAACATGATTCTTCAAAAAACCACTGGTTTCTGACAATGTTTTTTTCGGAAAATCACTTGGTAGTGAAGGGGTTAATAGTAATATAAAATAAATGACAAGTTAAAGGAAGCAGGGAATACCCCTAGAATATGTGTACCTCTAGGAAGGTACCTACACCTCGTTTAATTGTTTATTTGTGAAGTGTAATTAAGCAAAAATGTTCATCATAACCTTGAATTTACTAACTGGTTAAGGTAAGTAAAAAAAAAATGAATAATGCATGCGTATCAAAGCTGGGGAAACATGCCAGTTAATGCTATCTCCATGAATTCCTGCTCTTTAACCAGAAGCTTTTTTATACTGATTCTAATGGTTAGATGTTGTGTCAGAGGAGATGCATATGATATTTCCCCATGGTATGCCTGAAAGCAGACTCTGAGACAGTAATTAGATTTTATGCATCTGTAAATTAATAGTTCCTATTTACTGTGCATGTGCAGTATTACACTGCATAATAAAACGGGATACTACCATTATTACACATCTCTTACAACACTTACGTTCTAAATACATTTTATGGCAGTTATTCAGAATAGGAGATCAACATATGCACTGTAGCTGTCACCAGGATAATAGAGTATACACTAAGCATTAATATTCCTTTCCTGCAGGTACCTAATTTTGTCTCTTTATACTAGAAAGGAAGAAACCACTCTTTAATAAAATAAAAGTTTAAGCAAGATCTTTCAAGTAATAGTCAAATACTTTATTTCACTTTTTATGAAGAAATCAATGACGCAATTTATTGTTAGCAGAGCATTATATAAACATGTTAACACAACAATAGTTGGACTATTGAATAGTATCACCTCAATTTTGCTTCTTTTTATCAATTTAAGAGTTTACATAAGCTTAAGGGGAAAAATTGGAAACGATACAGGAATGAGAGTGAATAAGGATCATGAGGGATGAAACTTGTTTCAAGTGACAATTCCAAGCAAGGAAGTGAAAAATGAAAAGTGGGGCATAAACATAAGGTTAAACATAAGGTTTAAGTTTATAAAAATATTTTTAAAAAAAACAAAGAATGGACTTAAAAAAAATATTTGGATGGGGACATGTAAGGGACATTAAATCTGCTTTTAAAAGTGCACTACCCTGCACTACTAAGATTGAGTAAACTCGATCTTCATAAGCACCTGCTACTATCTAGTATACTATACTATATTCTGGAACAATGCAAAGGAATTTTGTTTACTGAAAATTGGTTTCAGAAAATACCCCTAAAATTTAAACACATCCCATATCACAGCATCAGCTGATATGTTGAAATTATTTAAAAAAAACTTCAAGTCTCAACTTCTCTTTTTTCTTGGAACCAGAAAACTCAAGCTAAAGTGTAAATGTAGTAGCACATTTTGGCCAGCAGAAGGAGCCATCTGTCTGCCATAGAGGGTTTACCTACAGTGGGATGCTGCTGTATATATTTATTGGTAGATAATGTAAAGTAATTTTCTATTAACCCCATAGTGAGAAGGCGGTTTTAAGCAAATCCATCCGAAAGTACCCGCTGCTGTTTTTACCTTTCTGCGATGTTTGTGTTTAGGTCAAATTTTCCTCTTACTTGTTTATGCAACCCACACATATTATATACCATTTTTTCCCATCATTAAATGGACTTTCTAAAGATACCATTATTTTCATCATATCGTATAATTTACTATTAAAAAAATTAAATATGATGAATAAATGGAAAAAAAAAACACTTTTTCAAAATCTAATCCCCAAAAATACTCCAGCTAAATAGTTTCAAAGGTTTGCCTGAGATTAGAAATACCCAATTTTTATATATCTGTGCTTTTCACTGCTTCACTGCAGAGCCATTTCACCTCTGTGCGCTGAGCTCATTTTGACTGTTTTATGCTCATCATTTTTATATGCCAGCTTAAGTCCCATTTAATTAAACCCCCAGACAATTTGTTTTTAAAAAAAAAAAAAAAAAATGATTACTATTATATTTTTAATCTTGTTTTTACAACAATCCAAGTCATGTTTGGTATCATTGGAAAAGCCATGATCAGGCCTCTGCAGTGATATAAAACATGACTCTCTAGCTGCCACGGATGATTAGGAGATATGGGGATCCAAGTGATTCCCCTATCTCCACTTGGCAGCTAGGGGGTTAACTGGCCCACTGATGTCCTCACACATATGGTGAGGATGTCAGTGGGTGGGGAATGACCCGGAGGCTTGGTTGGCATCCAAGATTTCAGCCACCCCCGGGTTTGAATCACGATCTGGCAATGAACCGGTTAGTCACTCCCCTTCCAGCAGGAGACTCTCCCCTTTCCAGCAGTACAATTCGTTTTTTTTTAACTTAAATGGTTGGGGAGATAAAGGGCTCCAAAGGAGCCCCCTATCCCTTCCTCAATTCTACTTGAGGCACCGTGATGACGTCATCTCATCTGCCAGGCCCCTGAAAAGGCGGGGCAGGCTTCTAGCCTGCCAGACCACCGTGGATGCCCAGCGAGGGATGTGAGTATCGAGAGGGAGGTTAGGAGACCCTGACATACCATGTACGAGTACGTCCGTGGGTCTAAAGGAGACTTCCCGATCGGACGTACATGGTACGTCAGCGGTAGGGAAGGGGTTAAATCACTGGCAGGAAAATCACTTGATAGTGAAGGGTTGAATTATTTATTTATTTATAAAGGATTTTCCCAGGAAGGATACATTGAGATTTCTCTCGTTTTCAAGTATGTCCTCCTGGGTCCTAGGTCCTGAATCCAAGTCAAGACAGAATAATTTCCATGTATAAAGGTATACTCTTACACTGGTCAAATGTACTATATATAATAGATTTGCAAACTCGTTTTTGGATGAATTTTGACTTGTTTGAATTTTTGTCAATTTGTCAGAATGAGTTAATGAAAAGACATATGGAGTAAATGAACAAAAAACTAATTGCATGTAGGTCAGATTTATCTGTTGTTTCATTCTTTGGTTAAATTATAAAAATTGAATACAGATGGGTCAGCATCATCCCATGACCTATGTCCAACATGAGGGACTGCTAATGGCTAAAAGCTAACACCAAATTTTTCCATTTGAAGCTCTCTGCTAAATGAAATAGGACCCTAGGTGTTCACGCTCACAATGGATGGATGTTACATGTTTAATGATGCTGAGCCGCATGTGACAATAAATTCTTAAAATAGCCCATCCCTCAATCCACATACAGATTTTATCGCAGATCTCAATCTAAGACCCTTGTACTCGTTGAATACCTTATCTGACTATTGACTCTTTTACCTGTTGTGACAGGATAATATTAAATATATTTTCAGATTTGCTTATTATATACTGTTGCAATATGCATGTAGTATAAGGAACAAATTAAATATATTTCTTTGGAGGGATCCCATGCTGGTATACATGATTGTAACGTAGTAATTGAGCAATGATGAGTGCTAACCTATTGGCTCCATGTTAAATTATTATGTCTGGTGACCAAGAAACTGAGAACTTGAAGCCTTTGTACATGATACATGGAGAGCTGCTTTGCTCTCTCCTTGGGACTCTTCCTTAAAGGGATATGCATGCTTTCCTAGTGTGCTTTTAAATATGTGAAGTGTCTTTTCAATGAGTCAGTAGTGTTTTTCGTCAGGCATAAAAAGCAAGTAAATATGATCCTTTTTCATATTTACCTGATTTTCTTTCTTGGTTTTCCACTCCCACCTCAGGAGGCACTTTGAGCTAACGAATCAGTGTGTATACCTAGGTATAGATAAAAAACACACTGAGCATGTGCAACTGAGTTGCTCCACCTACCTCATGCGCTGTGGGCTGAGGGGAGGGCGGGGCTGAGTGCCATTACAATCTGTAACTCTTAACTTTCACCCCCAGCTACTGCTGAGACAGGGAAGGAAAGAAATCAATACACATTGTGAGAAAAAGAGACAGCAGAGAGAGGGACAGCAAATAAAAGAACATATAAAGAGAGAAAGACAGCAAGATAAAGCAGAGAAAGATCAAGAAAAGGTGCAGTGAGAGAGAGCGCACACAAGAAACAGACAGTACAAGAAAGAGTGTGAGAGTGAGTGTCTGTGTGAGGGAGTTTGAGTGAGACAGTGAGCATGTAAACCATGAAAGAGCACAAGTGAGCGTGTCAGTAGGTGAGTCTGTGTGAGAGAATGTGAGTGTTTGAGCAAGTCAGTGGGTGAGTGTGTGAGCGTGTCTCTTGCTCTCACAGTTGCAGAGATAGCTAATATTCCGTTCCTCAGTTTCCCCAGTCTGCGGTCCCAAGCATACACAGGGTTTCACGTGCACAGCTTGTGCTAGTTCATGTGAAGCTTTGATGGGTGGAGTAGTGGGAGAGGAGGAGGTGGTTAATATACAGGAAGTAGGAGCTGAAGAAACACCCCTGGCTGGGGGGGCATGGCCTAGAGAAGAGGAAATGACAGAGGAGTTTAAAGCAAAAAAATAATTTTTTTTTTTTCATATTCTTAAATCTTTTATTGATGAATTCAAATTTGTTTATTGGTATAAAAAAGTTTAACGTTCAATTAAAAAAAAATTCTAGACTTGCATGTCCCTTTAAGTTTCAAAAGTTTGGCTGAACTGTGTAATGCATGATTTAAAGGCTGACATGAACACAATCAGAATTTTCTGTAAAAGTAAAGTTTGTAAGCTATGATGTTAATAGTTTGCTGGAGTTTTCTCTGTTTTTGCCTTTTCGATAAAAAAAATGAATGTCATTGAATGAGTTATGGCCACTCCCTCAATGTATGTTTTGTGTTAGCGTATCTTCAGTGCATTCATAAATTATTCAGAGCCCTTAATTTTTTCCCCCATTTTCTATGTTGCAGCATTTTGCAAAAAATAATTACTTTTTTCACATTAATTTACACCTCTAATGACAAAACTAAAGCCAGATTTTGGACAATACCACAAATTTATTAAAAAGAAAAAAAAAATGAAATATCACATTGATATAAGAATTCAGACCCATAAATAAGTACTTAGTTGAAGATCCTAGAAGCCTTTGATGCAATATAGGAATGGTTTGATAAAAAGAAACATTTAATTTTCTATAAACAGATGAAAGTATTTTAAATCAATAATATATTTTTCCCTGATGCTCAACAGTCAATATTACTTACAAAACAAACATAAATAACTGTTTAAAAATTCAATTTAAACCCTTTGGAAATGGTTTACAAGGAAAATGTCAGTGACCTTTATCTGTATACCTTCCATCCTATGAACGGTGTATACTTAGAATCTAATACCTTCCTTTTAAAACCAGAAAAAGTCAGGACCCCCCATACACACATGAACAGAAATTCAAAAATACTAACAAAAAAAGCAACAGTAAAAAAATTATCTAACTTCACCCATGCAGGACCCTATGCAGAATGTCTCTTGAGGTTGGGGAAGTCCTTTTTAAGGCTACCACCCCAGACTTTTATCAATATCGCCAACCTGCCATTTTGACCTATATGTGACTTTATTTTTCTATTGTTTTGTATGAATTTCATAGTTAGTACATTAAGTGAGCTGACTTTCATACTGCATTTTATTTCTTCCAAAACAAATTAAAAAGCCAAAATTTGAAGGACTCAAATAATGACATGAATGATATTAATATATGTATGTAGCTGTGTGCATTTATTTGCTTTTAATGACATATTTAGAAAGTTATCTACTTATTGAAATAAAGTTATTTGGAATACAGTATTATTTTGCATGTTCGTTTTAACCTCTTCACATCCAAGCGATTTATGTTGAAAAACATGCCGTCATAACATTTATTTGAAATGTGAGATGTGAAGTTAAAAATTAAATACATTGTAAAATAAACGTTTTGCAAAGAAATTGTTATTCTGAGATAGTTCAAAAAATTTATGTTAATTTGCTCATTTTTAATTCTTCATGTATTTATTTATTGTTTACAAAAAAATTGTTAAAATGTAAGATTCTGAGCTATAGATGGTGTCCCTTCTCTTATACAATTCCAAAGGGGGTCTGTATTATTATCATACAGGCAGAAATTGCCTTTCCAATCATTATAACCACATGAATCGGATCCCTGTACAGAAATGAGTGACCCCAGAGCTCTCACTGTATTCTGCCAAATCAATGGCAGCTGTAATGCAGCAGTAATCTATTTAAACCTTTTGTTACAGTGAGGATTGGGGCTGCTATTTGCAGCTGGTTTTATGTCTCTCCAGGGTGCTTGAAGAGATATAAAACAAAAGATTTTGTTTCTCCACATGGGGCACACTAATCTTGCTTTAAAAAGATGTAAAAATTGTATTTTGATACGCTATTGAGTGCTTTTCAATGCATTACAATGCAAAATTTAATTAACTTGATTTTGGGTGTGAAGGGTTAAATATGTATTTTATGTTGCATTGGCTCAAAGGATAATTTAGTTTAAGTGTGCCTGGATTGATTGAAACTGGACTGAACTTCACTATCTTAAAGAGATGCTAATGGGTCCGATAATGAAGTTCCGCCTGTATATATTTTCATATACATTCTTTAGTACAAATGTTATTGTACACAATTTTTCATATATGGTCTACCCAACTGTGTCTGCTTGGAAGCCTGTTACAATTATAGTTACAGTTACAAGCATTTATAAAGCACCAGCACCGTAGCGCTGTACAATGGGAGAGACAGAAAAACAAATATACATACACATGACACACACAAGTTTGAAAAAAATGGGTACAGCGCACTACAATCTCTGTAAAAGTCTCTGTATTCAGATGGATATTCACGTATTCTCCGTGGAATGTCCGGACATAAATGGAAAGTAGAAAATAGGAAAAAAAAAAAACATTTGGGGCAGTATTACAAAGTTGGTGCTAACTTAACCAGAGCTGTTGTAAACTTCCCAGAGCCATTATAGCCTATGGAGGTTTTAAGTTTACAACAGCTCTGGTTAAGTTAGCACCAACATTGTAATACTGCCCTTAGTGTAGTACGTTTCACTAATTCTTAATGTATAGATCTCAAAATTTTAAACTTACGAACAAAGAGCCTAGGTACCAGCTCTAGTATTTTCCGCCTTCTAGTTGTTGTTCTTCTCTTACAGGCACCTATATTACCTGTTGGAATATTCTTTCTCCAGATGTCCCATATGTAAGGGAAACATAAGAACAGAGGGGAAATCTCCTAGTATAATTCCACAAAAACTTGGTTATATGTGAAAAGTAAGAGCCAAGGGCTTACTCACTCAGAGAGGAGCCTCCAGGGGGCTCTTGGGATATCCATAGATGAATTTTTGGGGAAAAATCATTAAAACCACTCCAAGCGCAAAAAAGCAGGAACGGCAGGATTTCAAGAAAGAAGTGTATTTATTAAAATAAATAAAATTCCAGAACGTGTTTCGATCGAGCACTGTCTTCATCAGCTGGTAAAACAGGTATACCTGTTTTACCAGCTGATGAAGATGGTGCTCCACCGAAACGCATTCTGGAGTTTTATTTATTTTAATAAATACGCTTCTATATTTGTATATAGATAGATATATGTATATATCTATAAATAAACAAAATAATGTGGCACTTCAGGACTAAAAAAAACTAATATAACCTTAAGGCTAGGGTCAAACGAAAGCATTTTTACACGCGAACGTAAAGAAGTGCGTCCGAACGCATTGACGTATTTTTTCATGGAATACGCGAAAACGGTCATACGATGCGCATTTTTGTGCGTGATTTTTTACAGATCCAAACCAGGAAACTTTGGGTGTCTGGACGTTATGTTGGCCGGACACGAGCAGGGTCTGACGTCTCCAAATCACACACACACACCGCTATGCCGCTGCAGCGCACTCTGTACGTCCGTACTAGCGGTTCTGCGTTCTCGAAAAAATGCGTTCATTTTCCACTTGCGTTGTGCGGCCGGACTTTCGTGCGACTGTACTTCGTATATTGGCTGTCATTGCCCGTCATTTGCTGCTAGTGCGGCCGTGATTATGTGCGCCAGAACGCACGTTAAAAGTGCGCTGGTCTGACCCCAGCCTTATTGTTCCATCAAGACTCAACGTTTCAGCTCCAGTCCGGAGCTGTCCTCAGGACATATATCCTATATATAGGACTATATGTCCTGAAGAAAGCTCCGGATTGGAGCTGAATCGTTGACTGTACGACTCTTGATGAAGTAATAAAGGTTAACCAGAGTAACTGCCATATTGTGCCGCCATATTATTTGTTTATTTAATTATGTTGGAGCCAAGTGACAGTCACCAGGCAGGAGTAATTTGAAAAGTATGAGTGCATGCTATATTAGTGGATTATACTGTATATATATGTAGATATATACTGTGTATATATATATATGAAAACCAAAATCTGGATGCAAACGGAGACTTCTTGTTAAAGATGAATAAAATACGATTTTATTAAGGCATAATTTTCAACGTTTTAGTCCCCGAAGGGACTTTCCTCAGGAATAGCCAACATACAAAAAAATGCATATATATATATATATATATATCAACCAATTAAGATCCCACAGTTGTGCCCACCCTGCAATCAAGCAGCAGGCGTAGACACACTCTGCCAGTCTCATAGCCAACTCAATAATAAATCACATATTTAATCTATAGTCTATATATAGCATAGCCTGTATTCTACTGAAATTAAAATTTTATTGTAAACAATAAAACATTCCATTCTCAGCAACTCATTCGTCCTGTAAGCTACAATTAGGCCAGAATATAGAAGAAGGAAATTGTAATATTTAGCACATTTATTTCATGTACAGTGTAAAATGAGGCACATCTTCTGGGGTTACTCTTGCCACACAGACATATAATTATTCTACGCAATGTGACATCAGCTGTCTAGAATTCAATTATTTTTTCTCTGATGTCAGGAAACATTAAATAATTGCTGACTGCTAGTACTTTGACATGAATAATAGTTAAAATGCATAGCAATGACTCACTGGAAGTCAGAAGTCCAGGCCAATAGGGAAACCGTAAAGTGCTTCATCAAATTTAATCATAGACATTGTGAACTTTTCAGGATTTTAGCAGTAAACAGAGAATGTTATTCTGAATGGAAAAGCTAAAATGGTAAAAATGTAATGCTTTTAAAATAGTAAAGTGAGCACTTTCTTCTTTCCTATACAAAACTACTTGCAACATACATGAATGTTTTTATAATACACAGCCCTTCTCTGCCTTTTGCTTATGGGTCCTCAAAGAGCAATATCCAAAAGCAATACATGCTACAATGAATACGTCCTCTTTCATGATCTGCTCATTTAGAATACTACCTGATACTCATAAAACTTTTGTCACCTTGTAATTCCAGACCGTGGACTAGATTCATTAACTGCTTCACTACCAAGTGGATTATAATAAAAACAAAATAGCAGGAACCAATGGTCTTATGGAAAACCACTTTAAATTAGTAACATAGAATAGAAACATAGAAAATGTCGGCAGATAAGAACCTTTTCGGCCCATCTAGTCTGCCCAATTACATGGATAATTTACCTGTATTTATCTTTTATTTAGGATAGTCTTATGCCTATCCCATGCCTGCTTAAATTCAATTACTGTTTTGGCCTCTACCACTTCAACTGGAAGACTGTTCCATGTATCCACCACCCTCTCAGTAAAATAATGCTACCTGATGTTACTTTTAAACCTTTGCCCCTCTAATCTAAGATTATGTCCTCTTGTTTTGCTACTTTGTTTCCTTTTAAATATACTCCCTTTCTCTACCTTGTGGATTCCCTTTACGTATATAAATGTTTCTATCATATCTCCTCTGTCTCGTCTTTTTTCCAAGCTGTACATGTTAAGATCATTAAGCCTTTCCTGGTAACTTTTCTCCTTCAAGCCGTACACCATTTTAGTAGCCCTTCTCTGAACTCTCTCTAAGATGTCTATATCCTTCTGGAGATACGGTCTCCAGCACTGCACACAGTACTCCAAGTGAGGTCTCACCAGTGCTCTGTACAGTGGCATGAGCACTTCCCTTTCCCTACTGCTAATACCTCTCCCTACACAACCAAGCATTCTGCCAGCATTTCCTGCTGCTCTATTACATTGACTACTTACCCTTAGATCCTCTGAAATAATAATCCCTAAATCCCTTTCCTCCGATGTTGAGGTTAGGACTGTATCAAATATTCTGTATTCAGCCCTTGGGTTTTTACGTCCCAGGTGCATTATCTTGCACGTATCCACATTAAAACTCAATTGCCACAGCTCCGACCATTTTTTTAGCTTACCTAAATCATTTGTCATTTGGCTGATCCCTCCAGGAACGTCAACCCTGTTGCAAATCTTTGTGTCATCAGCAAAAAGACATACTTTACCATTAATACCTTCTGCAATATCACTAATAAAAATATTAAAGAGAATGGGTCCAAGTACTGACCCCTGAGGTACCCCACTGGTAACAAGACCTTGCGCCGAATAAACTCCATTTACCACAACCCTCTGTTGCCTGTCACTCAGCCACTGCCTAATCCATTCAACAATATTGAAATCCAAGCTCAAAGATTGCCTTTAAATCTATATCCACTATGCACGGACACAGAATTAAACCTACATGGACACACAGTTTGAATGTCCTGTAATTAATTGTAATTTTCATTAGAGTGCATTTAGAGTGTATGCATTATTTGATAGGCCTCTGCTGGTCAATCTTGGAACAGCATCTACAACTGGGGGGGAAAGTCTCACAGAGACATTTATTTTTCAGTTTTAGTGAGTTACTGTACACCAGCTGCCAGGTCTGGTTTACTGTATCTTTATGGGCATATTTTGGAGCTCAAAATTTGTAATGTGATAATCAAAATTAGTTTGCAGTCCTACAGTATCAGCTGTGGTACTGAAGGGGTTAAAATTATCTAAGTGAAAATGCCTCTTTAGCAAAGGGAAGCACTTTGTAAAGCCATCCCATGCCGAGACCCAACCAATCAGAACTTTCACAGACAGGGCACAATATAGATGCAAGTGGGAGTCATAGGACCAGTGACTCGTCCCCTTTTTGCTTCATTGCCTCCACCCATGACTCATGTATGGTGGATGAGTGGTGGATATCAGTCCACCCCATTATAAATCAATCTCTCACCCATGGCATCTCTAGAGGGGGGCCAGGGGGAGCAATTGATCCCCCCTAGATTATTCCTTGGCCCTCCATGTGCCTGCCACCAGAGATAAGCATCCAGTTTCCCTCACTTCTTGGGGCTGTAGCGCTCACTCCCGGAGGAGCCGCTGAAATTGAACCACGGGTCAGTCTCCCCGCACTAGGGAATAAATATACTCCGGCACCGTTGTGGATTTTATAAATTATATAGTTTACTAGAATGAATGGCATATAATAGATAACACGGTGTTCGTAGATATATTTACTGTATTTCGTATTTCGGGAAACGCGCAGCGGAAAAGAAATACGAGACTTCGTATTTCGGGAAACCGCGCATCGGAACAGAAAAATATAATGCTTCGAAATTCGAGAGACGCGCAGCAGAAACAGAAAAATACAATGCTTCGTAACTCGAGAAACGCGTATCGGAAAAAGAAATAAGAAACTAATCTTTAATCCCTTTCGGAGATTAGGAAATGAGTCCCGCACAGGTTAAGTCCCGGAATGTAAATGTGTGTGTGTATTGTGGTACCCGGGAACTATTCAACTGGCCAGTGAAATGCTTAAACGGTGTCTTCGACTAGTCAAGTCAGGCCCTGTGGGTTTTAGAAACAACAGCAGCGTGCTTTCGTTAATCACAAACGGCCTTGGAGGCCTCTCACCCATCCGCCAGATTCTTAAGGCTCCGCTGACCCAGGACGTCTCTCCGCTTGATTTTGACTGGGGTGCCGGCTACTGGATCCGTTGTCTGGCTCTCTCTGCTCCAGCCGTGACTTGTCCAGCTTACCGCCTGCTCTCCCAATCCGATCGACCTGCGGTACGCCCAACTCAGGGTCCTCCGGCTTCCTTAATAGCAGCTTGGGTAAGATGGTGGATCGCTGGGTCTCCCCCTTGTAAGGCTGAACAACCCGATCTGGAACTCTGATAGGCCGCACCTGCGCTCCGGCCTAGTCACTCTTGCGTTCTGCAGCACTGCGTCTTGTCTCACTCACTCCCTGGCGCGCTCTGCCAGCTATCTCCACGAGGCTCAGGATGTAACCCTGTGTGTCCCACCCACTTCCTGTTTCCGCCCACCAAGCATGCCGGGAAATGTAGTCCCAATGCAAAGTTCAGTGTCTCTCATCACGCTTGTCTCCCTCCGGTGGCCAAAAATAGGTACTGCCACGACAAGGATTTAAACACAGCGCTACAGGGCCGCTATAACTCTGTCCGTGTAAGACATACCTGGTTGATTGTCCTTGGAAAGGGCAGAGTCTGGCCTTTCCAGTGATACCCAACATGACCATATTCAGTGTATATTAATCATAAATAATAAAATAAAAACAAAACAATTTATTTCTAAAATCGAAAGGGTCAATTCATCTTTAGATCCTTTGCTTTTTGTCACGATTTGGGGAATCAATTTCAACAAAAATATGGTGAATTCCCTATTTAGCGAATGGTCACTGTAATTTGCGAAAATTGGAGTCGCTGAAGCAGTTATCGGACATTGGAAAAAAACGCTGAATTGAGGCAAATAAAATATTGAATTTATGTATCAGGTTAGTACAACAAAAAGGCATCATTGCATCACCTTACTCTGGGATTATGGAATCTTAATTAAATATACTCATTTAGTTTTTTTCAGTGGTATGATTTAGTAGCAAAAATTATTTGTGCCCCCTGTTTTGACTGTTGTATCTTATGTGCCTGCCCCCCCATATATATTGTTTCTAGAGTCAACACTGCTCTCACCTGTGGTTAATGGCCAGGGGATGGAGGGGGACCGGTTACAGGTTGCCCCATGATGATACGCAGATGAGCAGCAGAAGCTAGTCAGCCTCTAATATTTAAATCCCTACAGTTATACGCTACGTGGTTACTTGTATTGAGTAGTCGAATGGCAGCTTACTGTGTAGGTGATATGCGCCCACCCATGTAATGTCAGACAGAGGTATAGTGTATGACCCCCCCATAGATATTTTACACTAACAGTAGAGGCAGGCTTGCAATCATGGGCCAATTGCCTCTTATTTTCTCTTCTTTTTGGTTCTGAAACATCCTAAACAAACTGTTTCAGGTGAATATTGGATGAAACAAATCGGCACATGCTTGAAATTCATTTCAGACAAAAATTATTTTATTTTCTTCCGAAAGAAATTAAATGAAACGTTTTTTTTTCACGGTTCACGTCTACTTTACATCAAGTTGGCATGTGTCATCCAGAAATTGTAATTCCCTGTATCTAATGGTCAGCATTCTGAATGGATTCATAATATTATCTTTAAAGTCCTTTTACTTGAAAATGAAATACGTTTGAAAACCGCGACTGTGCTATTACCTTTCTAATAAACGGAAACTGTTATGGTGCCTACAGTATCCCTTTATTTACTAGTTATCATCCTATTGTTGATACTGTTAGGAATAATTCCGGTTTATTTCAATAAAATTATTAAATTTTTAGATGTAGAATATAGCTTCTAGAATAGACTTGCTGTTTGTTCTGATACTTGTAGATGGAAATAATTGCATATTTTATGAGTTGACCTGCTGATTTGCTTATGTGGGTTTATTGTTATGTACATGTATGGAATGCAAACTTATTTTTTACACATTCTGCAAAGTGCTCTCCATAGAATAGCTTTGACAATGAGGTATGCTCTGCAATCGGTATGTGGATTTATAGAAGTAAAAAACATACCGTGTAGCCTCAATATCATGGTTTAAATTTAGATGTGAGCGCTCGATCACAAGATGGAGAGCATGCTTCAGAACTGATTCAGCTAACAAATGGTTTCTACTTAGTTTTCTCTCCTATTTGTATTATAGCCTGTCCTTGCAGTAAGGTGTTTCTGGCAGATACATGTAGCCCAATAGTTGCTGTGGTATGAAAACAAATCACATTTTCTATTTAAAAAAGTGTTCTGTTCACTTAAGTTCTATAGACAGCAAACTCACTGTGACAGCTCTGCTTTAGGGTTATTAGGATACTTAAAATTTAATTGTGAACCCTACAAAGTATTATTGACCAACACTGACAATGCACACGTCAAACATTTTCAGTTAAAGTGAGTAACGATTTCAATTTTTCCCCACACTAGTGATTGCACATATCAAAGTTCTAGAAGGTGGATGAAACATGTCTCTGTCCTCAAATAAAAAATTTTGTGACAATGCAGGACCTGTTAGGAGGTTTAACCCCTTCGCTGCGGATGACGTGTGGGTCACGTCCTGATTGACTACCACTATATGCGGAGGACGTGCCCCACACGTCATCTGCCAGCGGGAGCCCGGGCAGAGATACTCACCTCTCTGTCCGGGGTCCCGTGGCGTTCTGGCTTCAGGGAAGCCAGGCGCCGAAGGTAGGCCGGCCCCCGACATAAATGACATCATCGCGCCTGCGTGATGACGTCATTTCCAGGCGACCCCTGGCAATGCCGGGAGATCGCCTGAAAGGGAGGGGGGATTCTTTTGGATTCCTCTCCCTCCTGATCGGGAGAGTTTTCAGCCAAAAACCAGTCACCGCTTTGAAGGGCAGTGTCTGCCCTTTAAAGCGGTGCCTGGTTTTTAACCCTATATTTGCCAGATAGCAATCGGCGCCGCTCGGCAGCCAATTGTAATCTGGCTCCGGTGGGGGCCGCCATCTTGGATGGCGGCTCCACCTCCGGTTTCCCCCTCGGCTTCTGACGTGTTGTGCATAGCACGATGACGTCAGATTGCCGGGGAACCCCTAGCTGCCTGGGGATTTCCCAAGGAAATCCCCTGGTGGAGATACGGGGTTCATTTGGACCCTGATATCTCCAGAACCATGGCAGTTAGAGTCATGCATGGTGTAATTCGAAAGGCCTGAGCATGGCATTTCGAATGATACCAAACACGACCGTGTTCAAAGTAAAAAATAAAAATAAAACAAATAATAATAAAAAAAAATAAAAACATGGTTTTTTTTGTTTGTTGTTTTTATTATTGCAGCAATATTGTTTACATTTCAATTCTAAAGTGAACAATGATGCTGCACTAATGATTTTTTTCTATGGTGTGCGTTTGCAAAAAATCACGTAATTCCCCCCAAAAAATGTAACGAGTCCCCATTTCTAATTGTTGTACAAGCGCACCCCATAGAAAATATAACCGTAAATGCTCATGTGAAAAAAATGTGGAAAAAAAAACACTTTACACACTGTAAATGATTGAAAATTCTAATTTTATTGCATTTTTGTTATATATAGGCAGGATATGACGTATAAATGTAAAAATTATATATTATGAATCTGCGGAGAACGATATATAATATGTCTGGATCATGTAATAAAACGTGCTTCTAAACGCGTTTAAACATGATGAGCAAAAGCGGTAAAAATGAGTTCAGCACACAGCGGTGAAATGGCTCAGCAGCGAAGGGGTTAAGGATATTTTGCATCTAAATATATATATATATTATTATTATTGCAGAAGCCATTTGCACATCACAGCAATTCAAAGAACTGCATTACAGAGCTCCTGTGCTACATTCTCCATATGCAGCAAGGAACTCTGGGTAAGACATGCAAACATGTGTGGAAGCAGACTCAGGAGGCAAAAAAGTGAGACAGATGTCATTTGGATGTCTTACCTAGAGTTCCTTACTGCATATGGGGAATGTAGCACAGGAGCTCTGTGATGCTCCTGCTGAAGAGGGTCCAATAAACCCAAAAGAGCGCTCTCCAGGAGTGGCTTTGACCGGTTGCATAAACCTGATCTCTGATAAAAAAAAATGCCATCTAGTATGGCATGGCATTGATTGAAGAGTTCTGTGTGAAAACAGACCCAGGATGCAAAAAAGTGAGACAGGTGTCATTTGCATATCTTACCCAGAGTTCCTTGTTGCATATGGTAAATGTAGCACGGGAGCTCTGGGATGCAGTTCTTTGAATTCCTGTGATGTGCAAATGGCTACGGCAATAATAAACTTTATTAATTATAGCGTGGAGACTTTTTATCTCAGTTTTTGCTCTCCACCACAACCCAAATAAGTAATATATATATATATATATACACAGCACTACCAATCACAAGCAATACCCATCAATATAATGCTTAAATCGGAATCAAGGCTGTTTACCTACGTTGGAATATCTGCTAGTCACACAAAATAGATTGTTTACAGAAATCAAATGGAAATTCTTTGGGTTCTGTCCTTAGATTAGGGATCTCAAACTGTGCCCCTCCTCTCCCAGATGTTTCTGAACTACACCTCCCATGATTATCTGGTCATCTAGTGCATTCCAAGATTTCTGCGACTTGTAAGCATTGCAATTAGAATCTGGGGGGGCCAGAGTATGAGATCCCTGCCTTAGGCGGTCTAAAATCCCTTGAAATTCAAATAAACGCTTTAATAAATAATGTTTCCATCTAGGAAATTATTGCATGCTGGGAGAGAAATGTGTGGTGTGGATATTTATTTTCTAAGGCAGTGCTGCTCACCTTGGTTCATTTGAACGTACATCTCTCATAATAGTCAGCCACTCATTACGTCAACAGAGCCTGAGATGGACACTAGCTGAGCTAGCATCACTGCTCTATAACCGTGGAGACCCAGGTTCTAATCCCGGCCAGAGCACCTCTCCAGTAAGTGTCCTTAGGCAAGACACCTTACAGTACATACACTATATTGCCAAAAGTATTCGCTCACCTGCCTTGACTCGCATATGGATTGGTGAGCGAATAATTTTGGCAATATAGTGTACCTGCCTACCCAGGACATACTTGAAAACGAGAGAAATCTCAATGTATCCTTCCCGATAAAGTACTTTATATATAAAAAAAGTCAGCTCCTCCTGCCACGCATCATTACACATTGTACAGTAGTTCCAATAAGAACATTTGTAACATCTGATTTGTTATGTTTGATTAAATAAATGGACCTTTCTGAGGTTTTAGGCTGGGTATAGTCCATACTTGGTAAACAGCTAATTTGAAATGCTTTTCCTATCACTGTAGGAGTTGTACACTAAGAACCACTGTGTTGCCGAAGTTCAGCTTTTTGTAAAATTAGCTAGGGAATGCTCTGAAATATCAGACATTCAATAGCTGATGCAGGAAAAAAAATGAGCTACAGCTGTGATGGCTGTAGCTCTGTTTGGCAGTAGATGGTGCCATCTACAGGCCAAATAGGTTATTTACAGTAGGAACTATTTCTTACAGTATATTAAAAACGATTTTTTACAAAAAAACACTGGTTTCTGACAATGTTTTTTGGAAAATCTCTTGGTAGTGAAGGGCTTAAAGGAGGAAGTGGTAAATCTACATCTGCAAAATAATTTGCTACTAGTGACACTTTCTGACTGAAATTGTACTTTTACAGAGTTTTTATAGTCACGTTTTGTTCCTAGCAGGGACATAGCTTGGATTCTGGCTGTGACTGAATCAGCCTGAATGAATCAACAGATATTTTGCAAAAGAAAAAAAAAAAATCGGTCAAAACTAGCTGATATTATTTCCAAAATACAAGTTAGTTTAATTAAATTAAGTCACTAAAGTAAATCCACCATTATTTCAATCAAACACTGTTGCTTACTAAATAAATCCTTTTGTCTTTGTTTCTAGGTATTTGCACACAAATATGACTTCAGTAATGACCTGGCAGAATAGCCAACTTCAAAACTTTTCTCTAAGTCGTGAATTTCACAGGAAAATAATACATAATCATCAGTTATACTGACCTTTGGCTAATACCCAAAACAAGTGCCAAAATACTTGCAAGCAATCAAGTATACCATCTGAATTTAAAAAGGGTAAACACTAAAATAGATGTGGAATCAAGTGAACTATATGTGATTAATATGCCATTTCATCAGAAATCGATTAGCTACCTGACTTCTGATCCAGAAGAATTAATTATAGTTGCTGCTGGGTGTAATTACAGACGCTACAGCACTCATAATATGTAATGTGCGTGGACTTATTTATTTATTTGAACAAAGAAATTAAAATTAAAATTTTAACATTTTCAATAACCGTTGCACTTTTCATAGAAAGAAGCTGAAAAAATTAAAATGGGAATAGCTTATGCAAAATACATTTTTACATTAAATTTAATTAATATTATTTCTCGGAATTGAAGCTGGCAGCTATTTCAATCTCATTACAAAGACAAAATGCATTTTAATTTTAATCTAAATTAATCCTGCTTAGAATAATGGGAATATAAATTTAATTTGCTAAATGTTCATCACTTAATTTTAATGTAACAAATTGGATGTTACGTACAGCTTATTTTAAAAGGCGATAATGTAATAACACATTATGAGTAAATAGATAATAGTAAATAATATTTGGAGGGAAACAAGGTGCCCCGTACGTTTCTTAAATTTATCTGCTTTTATTATAACTTTATTAGACGAAGCGGCTGTCACTGAATTTACACAGATATTGGAAATAAGGCCTCTTGAATCCATTGCATATATCTATAGAGAAGAAGAAATTAAAGAAAACTAAAGCTGATGTTCTGGAATCATCAAAAGCTTTGGTTTGAGGTTTTGAAACTTTTCTATTACATAGTGAACATTTTTCAGCTTTCTTTAGAAAGTCTAAATGTTCTATCATCGTAAAGTGACTGAAGAACAAAATAGTGCCTGTTCTCTGTCTTTGGAATGCAACCTGTTAAACTTTGTTGAGTAAATAGAAGCCTTGCTAGAAGAGAAGATCAGATGATAAAATAAACAAAACACTTTACACATGTTTGAAATGGTGAGTAAACAAATATATTATCCAATGTGCAATAACATTCTATTCACAAATAATTTAATACCTTACCATTCTGAAGGCCTCATTGGCCCATAATCACTAAGGCTCAAAATTGTAACGATGAAACACCAATTTCCCACAATTAAATTACTCCTTGAAAAACCTGAAAGTCAATATCAACTCTGTTTCAGCACAGAGGAGACATTTTCTCCTTATCATCGTTATTATAGGAACCTGGGTTCTACGTCAGGTTTGAGTCGATGTATGTGCTGTCCAAAATGGAGGCAACATATGACTAGTCTGTTTAAAACAAATGTAAATAAGGCACAGAAAGTAAACCTTTATGTATCAAACACGCTTGCAAACACAAAAATTTGTCATAAAAATGGGTCACAATGTCAACTTCAGAGTGCCCAGCATTGACCATGAGCTTGGCTCCATCATAAAGCAAATTCAGGCTTTTACCAAATATCGACAACAGGCAAAAGAAGACCAAGCACTCTGGATGATGTCAAGTCCTATTTAGTCTGTTTTGGATTATCTGCACGGGAATTGAGCTGCACTAGTCTGTCTGGCACCTAGAGTGCTGATCAAGCAATCTGCTTTCCCGTCTTCTGCACTATTTACAAAATATCAACAATGCACTGTTTAGCATTGTGTGGAAATGTATGCATGGTCTATATTTTTCTCATCGATGGGTCTACATGGACAGTCTTTCTGCATTGTCAATTGAAAATGGGATACCCACAGCATAAAAATGTGGATAAATGCATTCAGAGCAAGCTGTATACGTTGCAATGGTCACTTTTTTTGACACGTAAATTGCCAACATCACAAAAATAACAAAGACAACATAAGTCCTTGCGGTCCTGATTTTGTACACAGTCAACCCAACTCTCACGAAAACTGATGGCATACAGTGCTTATTGCAGCCAGACCTGCCCGGTTTTTATCTGGCAATAATTCCCATTAGTGGTTTGCTCACATGTTAGGGTGATGCTTGGTGACTTGAGTGAATCTTCTAACTTCTCAGACTACTATCATTGCAGGCATGGTGACTTATAGAGAATCTTGGCCAATGACGTTTTGTGGTGTTGGAGAATTCAATGGAAGTTTGAAAGGTCATAGATTTTAAGTGATTCCTCTATTACTGTAAAGGCAATACTGTTTTAATGATTGCTGTCATGCCCTTAATTCTTGACCTGGTTTTAATATTCAGCTTGTCTATTTAGTGGTCATCTTCAGCTTGTCTATTTAGTGGTCATCAATGAATCCCAAGCCAAATACTTATTTGGTGATTTTTTTTTAAATCTCCTCTAATAAAGTATTTATTAATTGTTTTTGGATGGTGCAAAGCCAAAATAAGGATAACTTTGCCTGGTGAGTGAATTGGGGAACATTATAATTTTGCTTTCATCCTTCCTCTGCAGCTTTTATCTTTAAATCATGCACCAAAAACTTTTATCAAACTCACAATAGATTTTCTTGCAATTGATTTTTAATTATTACAAATTTCATATCTGTTGGTTTTCAGCTCATATCACGTAAGATGTTATATCATAAAAATCTCATAATTCAAGCTTTGCTTTATGTGACACTTTATTTCTCACACAATAAGACGTACTTTCAGGGGAAAAAATCTAAATATGTAAAATAAATATAGCATTTCTTGGAGTATCCAAAACCTAAAAGATTGTTTATATTGTTGACAACAATTGATCAATCATTTTTAGGGTTATGGGAAATTAAACAAGGATATGTATTGTTAATAACATTATAGGTATAGAAAAAACTGAAGGAATTAGGCAGTAGGACTTTCTGTCTGCTGACTCCTGTCATTCTAGCATACCTTTAAGGCTAATGTCAGACGAGCACTTTCTGAGTGCACTGTGCGTCCATGCACAACGGATGGATGTACTGACGGAAGATACTGCAGACACGATCTGTTTTTCTTGACGGATGTAGAAAAAAAAGGGAACTATGGGAAACAAAATTAAGAAGAAAAATAATAAAAATTTGAAAAGGATATGAAAAGCCATTGTTTGTGTCGAGGTGTTGGACGTCACAAATGCGGTCCGTCTGACATCTCCTCATCACTCACACAGAACGCTACGCGGACATCGCGCACTCCGCATGTCCATTCTAGCGCTTTGACGTTCTGGCCTAACTTCCGTCCATTTGCCACATGCGTTGTGCGTGCGCTGTTCGGTGCGGACACACTTAGTGTCAACCATGTCAGACGAACGCAGTGATCACGTCCGTGTTGCCGCACAGTTTAACGTCCATCGTAGCATAGAATCATGAGCAATAGACACCCACACACTAAGTGTGTCCGCACCGAACAGCGCACGCACAACGCATGTGGCAAATGGATGCAAGTTAGGCCAGAACGTCAAAGCGCTAGAATGGACGCGCGGAGTGCGCGATGTCCGCGTAGCGTTCTGTGTGAGTGATGAGGAGATGTCAGACGGACCGCATTTGTGACGTCCAGCACCTCGACACACACAATGGCTTTTCATATCCTTTTCAAATTTTTATTATTTTTCTTCTTAATTTTGTTTCCCATAGTTCCCTTTTTTTTCTACATCCGTCAAGAAAAACAGATCGTGTCTGCAGTATCTTCCGTCAGTATATCCATCCGTTGTGCATGGACGCACAGTGCACTCAGAAAGTGCTCGTCTGACATTAGCCTTAAAGGTATGCTAGAATGACAGGAGTCAGCAGACAGAAAGTCCTACTGCCTAATTCCTTCAGTTTTTTCTATACCTATAATGTTATTAACAATACATATCCTTGTTTAATTTCCCATAACCCTAAAAATGATTGATCAATTGTTTATAATTGGTAACCATGCCACCCTTGACAATGATATTCTTATCTTAAAGTCCCTGTGACTTAAGTGGTAACGACAATTGCTGGGGGTTTCAAATGATTTCTTTATTGTAAGAACTTCCTTTTTGTATCAGTTTGAAGTATCCCTGGTTTCCTTTTGTTCTTTTGTTCTTTCCTACATTCTTTTTCTTTGCTACAAAGGCCCCAATCTATCTGAGCTAGTAACAGGGAGTCAATAAGAGCAACAAAAAGACCATGCAGCATAATTCTTTATGGCTCTCTATTACCTCATTTACGAGACAACCTTTATATTATTGGTTCTGGCTCGGCTTGTAGAACAACGGCAGCAGTACGTTGCCACATTTATTCTCTCATGCAGTCCATTGGAATTCAAAAATACTTGTGAGTGTTTGCACGTAATAGATCTCATGGATCATTAAGTGCTGGCAGTTGTACATCCTTCATCACACCCTCCAATCCACTCAGGAACGGGATGGGAGTAGTGACTTTTTTCTCTTTTTTCGTTTTTTAATGTTAAGTGATTTTGCATTTGTATTTGGGAGCAGATTTTTTTTTGCTTGAGGCTGTAAACAAGAATAACAAGTCAGAGAAATAATTTGTTTTTCTCTGGCTTCCACTATATATCCGCTTCCTATACAAAATAAGAAGCGCAAAAGTACTATAAACTGCTACAGAGACCAAGTCGCAGGAGAAGCTGGAATAGGACATGAGTGTCACGTGCCACGCCGCCGCCGGCGGAAGAAAGGCAGATCCGGTGCTGCACCATCCTGATTTCCCCAGGCAGCACCCTTCAAGCCCTGTCTTGCTGGAATTTGCTTCGAGACTCACACTTGCAGGATCAGCAGGTGCACCTAATGAGGACCTGCAGTGACTATTTAGCAGAGGCACGCCTGTCCCAGGATGCTTCTGCATTTTGCTTGCAAAGTGCCAACACTTCCAGTCTGACATCAAGCCTGTCCAGAAGCTCCATAGCTATCCTGATATCCGTGTACCGAACCCCTGGCTTTCCCCCTGGACTCTGCATTCTGGATCACCCCTACTGGTATTGTGCCTCGAGACCCCTTTATTTCACCCATCCCAAGACTTCCCTTCAGCACTCCCCAACCAGAGACTTTCCAGTATTGCTTCTCCATGTTTATTGTTTTCCTTTAATAAATCCCCATTTGATTTGCAACATCTCAAGTATTTCCTGTGTATCACTTGCACCCTGGGCTTGCAACCTCGACCTGTGGCACTACACGTGACATAATGCAGAAGCCTACCAGCGAGCCCGCAGTGATACCAGCCATGAAACAGTTAATTAAGGAAACCTTCCAGGAACTGTTTAACCATTTGCTGGACATTCTGAATAATCTGCTGCAGAGGATGTGGGGCCCATCTCCTAAGGTGTGTTCTCCTGGAGCCAAAATGGTTCATGGCCCCTTATCTGCAGAGGAGCGCACCAGGCGGTACAAAGCTGATCTCTGCCTGTACTGTGGACAGGATGGACATTTTTTGCCGGTCTGCCCAATAAGACCACCAAAAAAGACTTTTGCAAAGAAATCTCCCACAGCAAAGACCGCTCCAAGATCTGCTCCCCTGGCTAATCAGACACCTGTATCCAAGCCAGTCGTCAGAAAGCCAGCTACCAAAAAACCATTGCCTTCCAAACCCAGAGGGGCTTTGCCATCCAAGCCCCCCATTTCTAAACCACTTGCTGTTTTTCCATATATCAAGTCTGAAGTAGTCAAATCAGAAGAAAATGGTTTGCTGGAACCCATGGAGGTAGAGCCTGCCACAGAGGAGGATCCGGTAACCTATATGGAAACAGCTCCCACTGACTACATGGAAGCTGACTTGCCTGAACCTATGGACCTTATGATGTTACAGAGTCCTGGTGTAACCTCCACTTCCAATTGGCATATCCTCGCCTCCACTGTTGCTCTAGCACCGGAAGCAACTCTCAGCAGTACCAGCCAAGCAAAGTCTGTTCCAAGTTCAATGAGTCACGGTACTGCTGCTACTCGTGCTTCTGATCCGGTTCCCCCCACTGACCCAAAGGGGGTTGAGCCAGAAAAGCCCAAGTGCGCTGCCCAGCCGGAGCGCGAGAAGCCCAAGTGCGCTGCCCAGCCGGAGCGCGAGAAGCCCAAGTGCGCTGCCCAGCCGTAGCGCGAGAAGCCCAAGTGCGCTGCCCAGCCGGAGCGCGAGAAGCCCAAGTGCGCTGCCCAGCCGGAGCGCGAAGACCCTGAGATACCCGCTGCCCAAGCTGGAGTACCAACAATTGTGCCAGATTCCAGAGCAAGGCCCACTACTCCCAGCCAGCATGTTCTGAAAATCAATTCTCCTGCACAAGACCAAATGCCTGCAAATTCCAGGAAGGCGACCAAGCTCCCTCAGGGCTCTCTGGGTTGCGGTGCCACCACTGCCAAGGCCGCTGACCCGGCTCCCTCCACTGTCTCAAAGGAGGTCGAGCAAGGAGACCCTAGAGCTTCCATTTGGCAAAATGAAGTGCCTGAAAATCCCGGGAGGTTGACCAAACCCCCTCAGGGCTCTCTGGGTTGCGGTGCCACCACTGCCAAGGCCACTGACCTGGCTCCCTCCACTGTCTCAAAGGAGGTCGAGCAAGGAGACCCTGGGGCATCCATTTGGCAAAATGAAGTGCCTGAAATTCCCTGGAAGTTGACCAAACCCCCTCAGGGCTCTCTGGGTTGCAGTGCCACTGATGCCAAGGTCACTGACCCGGCTCCCTCCACTATCTCAAAGGAGGTCGAGCAAGGAGACCCTAGGGCTCCCATTTGGAAAAAGGGAGTGCCAGTCCAGGAAGTTGCCAATCCATCCGTGAAATCTCCACAGATTCTTACTGTTGTCAACACCCTTGCTGCTCAAGTTGGTACCTTCACCAGAATAATAGAGAGCATCAAGGTAAACCACGAGGCCTTACAGTCCCAGGTGCAGGAGATCCAGGCCTATGTCCAAGCGCCGGCTGAGAACATCACCGACCCACAATCCATGGCAGAGCTACTCCCTGCTGCTGATTCGGATTCAGATGGTGAACCATCTCTTCAGACAGCACGGCGTAGCCAAGGGCCACCTGGTCG
Organism: Leptobrachium leishanense; assembly: GCA_009667805.1. Classification (NCBI taxonomy): domain Eukaryota; kingdom Metazoa; phylum Chordata; class Amphibia; order Anura; family Megophryidae; genus Leptobrachium; species Leptobrachium leishanense. Next base: position 119,750,458 of record CM019067.1, on the reverse strand, counting down.
AGGATGGTCATACCTGGGCACCACAAGTTCTATGCCGGCTGCCAATCCAGCCACTTACCGGTGTACATCTGTCACTCCTAGGAGGGTTCCTGGAGTATCCAAAGTGGACTGTCCAATTCCCCATACCAGGAACGTGAAGTCTAAACCTGGTTCCGTGCCTCCTGTACCGGACCCCACTACCGGCAGAACCACCACTAATAGGAAAGTAACCCAGCTCCCTCAGGGCTCTCCGGGTCACTGTGCCGCAGCCTCCAATACCCCTGACCCGGTTCCCTCCTTATCTATGGAGGTTGAACCAGGAAGCCCCGAGGTACCCAATCCCGGCCAACTGCCATTGGGTAAGAGCATGGTGATTGAAGACCACCGTAAGACCGACTCCTTGCTATCCGGTTGTGTCCTTGCCTCTAACGGGACTTTGGTGCGTACAGAGGATCTTGAGAGAATTGAGGAGGCCCTGCGGCAAAGGAAAGCTGCAGATGTGCCTGCAGAATCAATTTTGGCATTAACCGCTGCAGCGCCTGTCACTCTCAGCCAGCAATCAGCTCCTCACTACCAACCAGAGCTGGACTTTATTCCCCTGGAATCCGGTGAGGAGGAAGCTGTTGACCCTGCTACCAAAGAGCCTGCATATGGACAAACAACCTGTACTGTCATGGCACTGGACCGTGCTGAAGTTCAGCGACTTTTAGAGCCATTCCATTCCCTCACCTCTGAGGGGACAGTTATAAAGGTAGAAGACCTCCCCGCTTATGAAGCAACCTTAGACACCCGGAGGGTGTTCTTTGAGGGGGGCAACTGTCACGTGCCACGCCGCCGCCGGCGGAAGAAAGGCAGATCCGGTGCTGCACCATCCTGATTTCCCCAGGCAGCACCCTTCAAGCGCTGTCTTGCTGGAATTTGCTTCGAGACTCACACTTGCAGGATCAGCAGGTGCACCTAATGAGGACCTGCAGTGACTATTTAGCAGAGGCACGCCTGTCCCAGGATGCTTCTGCATTTTGCTTGCAAAGTGCCAACACTTCCAGTCTGACATCAAGCCTGTCCAGAAGCTCCATAGCTATCCTGATATCCGTGTACCGAACCCCTGGCTTTCCCCCTGGACTCTGCATTCTGGATCACCCCTACTGGTATTGTGCCTCGAGACCCCTTTATTTCACCCATCCCAAGACTTCCCTTCAGCACTCCCCAACCAGAGACTTTCCAGTATTGCTTCTCCATGTTTATTGTTTTCCTTTAATAAATCCCCATTTGATTTGCAACATCTCAAGTATTTCCTGTGTATCACTTGCACCCTGGGCTTGCAACCTCGACCTGTGGCACTACACGTGACATGAGCTACCAATATTAGAAAATGGGCCCTTTATACTTAACTTAACATGCATTAGGACCCAATAGCTATTCAGGAACCATTTGCAAATAAAAGTAATATTTTTAAAACCTATGTACTAGACCCTATAGGGTCTCAACAGGGATTCGGCGCAGAAAAGTTTCATATTTGTATCTAAAAGTTAAATCCACCAGTGCAGCTCGTCCACCCGTGTGTATCTCTCACATGCAAAAAATATAACACCACGTAGGACAAAAATTCCTCACGGGAGAGCACACTGTGATAGTGATAGTGATAGTAATGAGACACTATAACTTAATGTCACAAGTGTCAACGAGCAACATCTCAACCCGATAATAAAGTCAATCCATTGTACATGAAATATAAGAATAATATAAGAATAAATAAATACACAATGGTACAGTATTTGTAATTCCACACAATTGATCTTTAACCCTTTCGCTGCTGAGGCTTTTCACGCCTCTGTGCTGAGGTCATATTTACCGGTTTTGCTCATCATGTTTAAACGTGTTTTGAAGGCTTATTTTAGTATATGACCCAGACATATTATATATCGTTCTTTCCATCAGACTCGGCAGATTAATAATATGTCATTATTATATGTATACATCATGACCTGTCTGTATATTATAACAAAAAATGCAATAAAATATGAATTTTCAATAATTTACAAAGTGTAAAGTTTATTTTTTTCACATTTTAACATGCGAGCAATTGCGGTTATATTTTGTATGGGGTGCGCTTGTTAAAAAAATTAGAAATGGGGTCTCGTTACATTTTTTTTTGGGGGAAATTACGCGATTTTTAACAAACGCACCGCATACAAAAATCGTTAGTGCAGCATCATTGTTCACATTATAATTGAAACCCCTAGCTGCCATGGATCGGGAGATAGGGGGTTCATTGGAACCCCCTATCTCCACCATTGGTGGCAGCTAGGGGTTAACTCCAGGACTGGCGTCATCGTGCTATGCACGATGACGCCAGTCCTCAGGGGGAGTTCCCGGAGGCTTGGCCGACATCCAAGATGTCGGCCAGCTCCGGGAAAAGATCACGAACCGGCGCTTTTCAGCGCTGATTCGTGATCTGGCTCCCCAGGGGTTAATAACAGCCACCGTTTGGAAGGGCAGGCTGTGTCCTTCCAAGCGGTGCCTGTATTAACCCCCTGCTCCCCGGCGATCGGGAGGGAGAGAGGTCCGAAGGACCTCCCCCCTCCCTTTCAGGCGCCTCCTCCGCACATGCGGGGGGGCGCCTGAATTAGATGTCATCGCGTCGCCGCGATGACATCTAATGTCCCCGCCGGGCTCCCGAGTGCTGGGCTGACATCCAAGATGTCAGCCCGCATCGGGGGGGCGCAGCAATCCGCCGGAATCCGGCGGATTGCTGCCTCCTGTGCTCGTACGCGCTGAGCGCGTCCGTAGCACAGGAGAACCACTTGGCTGGACGCGCTGAGCGCGTCCATAGCAGCCAAGTGGTTAAGCATATAGATGGGTACATTCAAGTGGCCACAGGCTTGAAAACCGAGCCATATTAGGCTCCAGCTTTGTGAGTGTTCCCATCTATATGCTTATTGATCAGTTGTATGGAATTAACAATACTGTACCATTGTGTATTTTAGTTATTCTTATATTTCATGCACAATGGATTGACTTTATTATCGGGTTGAGAAGAGGCTGATGTTGCTTGTTGACACTTGTGACATATAGATAAGTTATAGTGTCTCATTATTATCTCTATCACAGTGTTCTCTCCCGTGAGGACTTTTTGTCCTAAGTGGTGTTATGTTTCAAAGTAATATTTTGCTTAGTAAATCATGCCTTGTTTCTTTTAAAACTATATTGACTGTCGCGTGTAGTTTTTGCAACTTAGACACAAATTTAAACTTTTGTGAATAACCTACGACGTACTAACGGTAGCTGCTTGAAGTCAATCCATCAATGTTAAAATGCAATATCCTGTTAGATAATTATATGCGTTAATCAATTAATGATGCTTCTTACAGCTCAGTCTTTCACTGCATTCATTGATCCACCAAGAAGTGCACATGCTTACATGCTGGTTTCATAGCAGGGGAGCAGGAAGACTGCCTATAGAGAGATTCTCTTGCCCTTCTTATCACTTACAGTTTCATTCAATCTCTACTTTTGTGAATAACTAAACTAGCAAAATGCATAGACAGAATCATAATATGTAATATATCAGTGGCAAATTGATTTTGAATTAAATATGGTTGATCTATTTAAAAAAAAGGCCGTAAATACTTTTCTTAAACAAAAAATACAGTTTTTAGTTTACATATTTCTGGTAGTGGGTACATACTGATGTTGGGTATGCAGGCAGAATAATACAACTTTTGATTTTTAAACATATTTTACAATTAAAAATGTCTATATATTTTCCATGCACTATTATTAGATAAACAGAACATAGCTTGACAATTGCTGAAATAATAAATCATGTGATGTGTGTCAGATCTCTAAACAGAATGCATCTTGACTTTCAAAACAATGTTGTGAAAGGTATTCATGACTCAAAGACCTTCCAGCATTTAAAATACATGGCGTAATAATCTTGTTTAAATAAAAGAATTATGATGGCAAGGCAAAATGACAGAGAAACATTAACCAACTTCACCTTGCAATACAGCTTGACACAATTGTGTCTATCCTGCTTCAATATGGTTGAAAACTCACAGGTTCTAAAAGGTTATCTCTATGTCAAACAATTTACATTTAAAATGATGCTTTACGGCACTATTGAGAAATCATTTACAATCAGGCAATAACCTTTCATTGTAAAGTCCAGTTAAATTCTTTATAATGAAAATATATGCATATATACAATTCTTTCCAGGTCCTCAGAATCTCAGATCCCTCTATGCAGCAACACTGTAACTAATGTCTTTGTTACATTATTATATGACCTTAATATATTGCAGAAATTATATATTTATTTAAACATGCAATTTGTTAAAATGTGTTTATTTAATTATTTGGCACACTGTTTGGTACAAACCTCCCAAAATTTAAATCCATAAAAAGCGGACGAGAAAGGGATCTAGAAATCAAATGTTTGTCCTGTACACATTGCAGTAAAGATTACTGATTAGCGGGAGAAGTGAACCAAGCAAAAAAGGAATGTATCCAGGAGTACCCATTTAGTAGACTGATTAGTAACTTTATCAATCTGAAAAATTGAGGGAAAGATGTCTCCCAAGTTGATTTACTTTTTTTTAAATGTGGAAAACCAGATGTCAGCCTGGATAATCCAGATTTCAAGACTGTATCCAACTAAAATTGGGACAGTAGGTAGGTATGAGCATGAAACCTCAAACATGAGCACATTGGTTTTGTCATTTTAAATGTCAACAAAGGGTTAAGTATGAACCACAATGATCTGTCAAGCTACAGCTTTATAAAACTAAGGTTAGACGTTTATCATGTTTCATTTGACTTACCTTGTTAACAAACAAGAGATCTCTCTCCTGTCACTATATATTACTGTAAAGAAGCCACAAAGAACCCCCCCATACAGAATGTAATAAAAAGTTCAACATATCTTAAACTTGCATTCCCACTGTCACATTTTGGCCCTGCCCTCTGCTGGTGGTAGCAGGGATTCCTGTTTATTTTGGTTTTCAGGCTTTGCAGACCATCTGTTGGGCTAATTGGTCTGCGTTCACATGACCTGTTCAGCCCTATATGCCAGGTTGTCCCTTGATCCTTGGATCAGGATAGACCAAATTCTACCTAGTTCCTGTGTGCAGTATTGTTGTAATTCTTGTTCTGATATTCCATGTATGAACCCCTGGCTCTAGTCTTTGGATTACCCTCTTGTCTGGCCCCTGAAGTTATTATTCTGATATTCCGTGTATGACCCTCTGGCTCTTGTGTTTTGGATTACCCTCTTGTCTGGCCCCTGAAGTTATTATTCTGATATTCTGTGTATGACCTTCTGGCTTGGATTCTTGGACCTCTCTCTAGTATTAACCCTGTCTGTTTCAGGTATTATTCTGTCTGTTTATAATTTAAGATGTTTTCACTCAGCAGGCATTTGGCCACGAAGCCAATTTGCTGTTGAGTGGTCCTCAGGGCTTTTTTCTGTACTCCCTGGCTGGGAGTGTCTGGATCATCAGTCTGTTGTATCTGTTCATATTTAGTGCTGTCCTGCAGCTTGCATAATTCATTGTCTCTAACTCCAGTCCTGTGTCCTGTATCTGTCTTTAGAGTTCTGTTCCCACATTGCTTCCTCTTGTATTCATTACTATTCTGTTGCCGACCCATTTTTATATACGATTCCTTCTCCTGATTTTGACCCAGGCTTGCACGATCCCTAATCCTGTATGTGAGTCAATAGACCCTGATATTGCAAGTTACAACATACCCGATCAAGGTGATCTGAGAACGTTAGATCTGTCAGTGTGTTGACTGCCCTGCAGTCTGAACAATTCATTGTCTGTCATATCAAATACCTTAGTACTGAAGCTCAAGTCTTGCTATCCTCTGTATTGTTTAGTGCTCTAAGTTGTCCATTGGTCTCGAAACCTTTGCAACTTAGTAGCAGTTCAGTTGTCCTGTAATACTCCCGGGTTTTGGAGTATAAATCTGAAAGTATTGTGCTTGATTCTGTTACTGGCAGCTATACCATATACCTGCCCTAAAGACTTCAACCTCCACAGATTAAAGGCTCCCCATCACCCTATAGGGGGCTCACTGTCACACCCACATGGAATATATATATATATTGTAGCGCTCACTCCCGGAGGAGCCGCTGAAAATGAACCACGGGTCAGTCTCCCCGCACTAGGGAATAAATATACTCCAACACAGTTGTGAGTTTTTATCATTTAAATAGTTTACTAAAATATTTGAGCAGATGTCGAGACACGGTATTCACAAGTATTATTACAGTATTTTCGTATCACGGTAAAACGCGTAGCGGAAAAGAAACGAAACACGAGGCTTCGTATTTCAGAAAATAAAATATTCGCAACCGAACATAAAAGCAATGCAATTTCCCGATAGTTCAGAAAAGGGGACACGTAGCAAAAACCCCAAACATACAATCCCTTCGTATTACCGTAAACGCGCAGCGGAAAAAAAAGGAAAAATATATTCGGAACGTATCTTTATCTGTAACCCCTGTTCCGATTCGTAAAAGGAAATGAGTCCTGTACAAGTTAAGTCCCAGAATGTGAAAGGTGTATATGTGTGTGTGTGGTACCGGGTACTGTTCAACTGGCCAGTGAGTTTATTAAAGGAAGGTCTTCGACTAGTCAGTTGGGGCCCTGTGGACTTTAAAGAGAAAACAGCATAGCGTCCTTTAATCATAAAACAGCCTTGGAGGCCTCTCACCCATCCGACGATTGCTTTAGGCTCCGCTGACCCAGGACGTCTCTCTACCCGATTTTGACTGGGGATACTAGCGGCCGGATCCGTTGTCTGACTTCATGAGCTTGTCCAGCTCACCGCCTGCTCTCCGTTCGATTCCGCCGGTCTGCAGCAATGTCTGGGCTCTGGCAAGTCTCCTTCTCCTCAGGTTGAGTGACCCAAACAGGAATAACAGGTCTCCCTCGGGCTTTGGCCTACGTTCTCCCCCGATCTCCTCAGTGCGTCTGCTTTCTCCTGTTCCCTGGCGCGCTCTGGAACTTTCTCCACGAGGCAGAGGATGTAAGTCTCCAGTCCCCACCCACTTCCTGTCTTCTTGCAAAGCATGCCGGGCATTGTAGTCCCAATGTCCAGTATCTCTGATCGCGATAGTCTCCATCTTGTGGCCAAAAATAGGTACTGCCACAGCAAGATTTTTAACACAGCACTGCACTCTCCCCCTCCTAGAACTCTTGGGTCTCTCCAAGGAGGTACAACAGTTACATTACATTTCCACAATATTTGAATACAGTTTACATAACATGTACAGGTTCAGCAGCATACAGGCAGTGGGTTAGGAACACTTCCTCAAGTTGACTCATATTTTGGGCTACCTCAGCTAGCATAGCAGACACTTCGGGCAACCTCCGCATCGTGGTGATGGCCTCTTCAGTGCTATGTCCTGGTGAGTCGTAGGTGAGTCGTTGGGGCGGTCGAACAGAGCGTTTTGGTTCTGGCTCAATCAGTTCCTCTTCAGGTGGAAGTACTATAGGCGTTGGCTCAATTCTTTCTCTATCACTGGAGCAGACGTTTCTTCAGAGTATGATCCCTCCAGTGAAGGCATAGAACTATAATCACCTGAATAAGCCTCCGGAGCTACCGGGATCCCCACAGCCTCAGGGACTTCCAACTGAAATTCAAGAGGCTCAGGGATATCAACAGTCTCAGGGACTTCCAACAAGAATTCAGGAGCTTCAGGCCTCAAATTACTCTCCCACCGTTCAGGGACAACGACAACCTCTTCAGGCTCCGGCGAGCGCATCCAATCTAGACAATAACTCTCTTCTTCACTTTCTCTTTCGCTCTCTTCGGCAACCCGGGTCTGTTGAGACCGAGTAACAGGAGGCAAACATGGAACAGGCGGATTTGGCCGAGGCAATTCGTCCCCAACTGGCATCCTTACAGCCTCTCTCAAAGGTAACAAATGATTTCGGTGCCAGTTCTTAAGAGGCCCAGCCTTTCCATCCGGGCGAATCTGATACACTGGTAAACCCGGCAGTTGTTTTGCAGACAATGTAAACCTGGGAACTCCACCTATCTGCCAACTTGTGTCTCGCAGCAGCACCCAAGTTCTTCAATAGAACCCTATCACGGGTTGTAGATCTTGTATTCGAACTTTCAGGTCATAGTTCCTTTTGTTTCTTTGCTCCCTGTTTCCCGAGGTCAAACGGGCCTGTTCAAACGCAGAAGCCAGATTCTTTCGAAGTCTATCCACGTAGTTTCTATGGGAAGCTAATGATGTCTGGTCTAGGGATAACCCAAATGCCAAATCAACCGGCAGTCGAGCCTCCCTTCCGAACATAAGACGGTACGGTGAATATCCAGTTGCATCGCTCTCCGTACTGTTATATGCATGCACCAGAGTAGCTATGTGACGACTCCAACTCTGCTTCTCCACATTCGACAAGGTCCCCAGCATGTTTAGCAGTGTGCGATTAAACCTTTCAGGCTGAGCATCACCTTGAGGGTGATATGGTGTGGTTCGGGTCTCTTGGATTCCCAACAGCTCTAACAACTGCCCCACCAGTCTGCTTTCAAAGTCTCTACCCTGATCAGAGTGTATCCTCCTTGGTAGTCCGTAGTGAACAAAGAACTTTTCCATCAACACCTTGACTACAGTCGGAGCGCGTTGATCTTTCGTGGAAAAAGCTTGGGCGTAACGAGTGAAATGATCAGTCACTATTAGAATGTTCCCTTGCCCACTAGCATCCGGCTCTAAGCACAAGAAGTCAATGCACACCAAATCCATGGGTCCCTGGCTCTGCAGATGGCTCATTGGAGCAGTTCGGGTCGGTAGAGTCTTTCTCTGAATACACCTCAGACAGGAATGACAAATAACTTTCTACTTCAGCCCTCATACAAGGCCAATAGAACCTGTCTCGCACCAGCTTAAAAGTTCTCTCTGCACCCAAATGTCCATGCTCATCATGTAGTGATCGCAGCACACTCTCCTATGTTTAGTAGGGAGGAATAACTGTTGAATCTCTTCAGAGTTGGTTGAGGGGCCCCTTCGTAGACCACCCCATCCAACATCTTTAACCGCTCCACTCTTTGTAGACCAATCTGGCTCCACTCGGGGAGTTGGTTAACAAAATCTCTCGCTGGTTTGCAGACAGGGCCTTTATGGTCAAGGCAATTAAAGGGTCTCTGGCCTGATCCGCTTTCAGGTCCTGTCTCGAAAAGGTAGGTAAACTTTCATCCCTTAACTGCGTAGGGTTACAGTAGAACTCAGGAACAGCCGCAGCCATAACTCCTATGGCCTCTGCTTCAATCCCTCCTTTGACCCGGCGCTCTGTTCCTTGACACAAAGCTTGCACCCCGTCTGGAGTCAACTGAGTCCATTCTGTAGTGTAGGGTCTTCTCGATAACGCATCAGCATCTCGATTATTCACCCCAGGGCGATACTTCAGGCTGAACCGAAACCCTGACAGAGCGCCAACCACCGATGTCCCGTTGCGTCCAGTTTTGCGGTAGTAAGGATGTAGGTAAGAGGATTGTTATCCGTCTTGATCACGAACTCAGCTCCATACAGATAGTCTTTCAACTTGTCCACCACTGCCCACTTCAAGGCTAGGAACTCCAGCTTGTGAGTAGGATAGTTCTTCTCTGAAGGCGTAAGGCTCCGGCTCACGTACGCCACAGGCCTCAGCAATCCACCATACTCCTGATATAGGACTCCTCCCAGACCTTCTCGGCTGGCATCCACATGTAGTTCATACGGCTTGTGAGGGTCCGCATAGGCCAAAACAGGAGCTCGGGTTAGGCTCTCTTTCAGCTTTACGAAAGCTCCTTCACATTGACTGGTCCATTCACCTTGTATAGACTCTCGAGCTTTCCTTGGCCCCGGAGCTGACGGGTTTTTTTCAGAGACCTTGCAGCCTTCTTCTGTGGTTTCCTTCTGCAGGAGTTTGTTCAGTGGTTGAGCTATTTTCCGCGAATCCTCCCACAAATCTTCGATAGTATGAACAGAATCCCAAGAAAGATCTAAGCTCAGTGATGTTTCGGGGTCTAGGCCAAGAAGCTACGGCCTCCAACTTCCGAGGGTCTGTTGAAACACCTTCTGCTGAGACCACATGTCGCAAATACGTAACAGACGGTAGACAGAATTGGCATTTCTCTAGAGACAGTTTCAGCCCCTCTTCATGGAGCCTCTTCAAGACCTTCTCCAAACGTTGCTCATGTTCTTCCAGAGTCTTCCCAAACACAATTATGTCATCCAGGTACACTAATACTTCGATTAGATTCATATCCCCGACTGTCTTCTCCATCAACCGTTGGAACGTGGTTGGAGCCCCCGTAAGGCCTTGAGGCATCCTGTTGAATTCAAAGAACCCCAGTGGACAGATGAATGCAGTTTTCTCCTTGTCTTCAGGATGCATCGGTATCTGGTGATACCCGCTTCGCAGGTCTAGTACACTAAACCACTTTGCTCCAGACAAACACTGTAGGGCATCTTCTATCCGAGGAGTGGCATATTTATCGGGGATGGTTCTCCGGTTCAATGTGCGGTAGTCTATACATAGGCGGACAGAACCATTTTTCGTCCGGACCAACACTATGGGAGATGCATACGGACTCCTGGACTCTTGAATCACCTTGGTTCTTTGCAATTCATTCAGTTGCTCTCGCAGATCATCCAAGTCTCCCAGCGGAACTCGCCTTGATCTTTCACAAAACGGCTTGTCTTCTTGTAACCGAATGTGGTGCTCAGAACTCTTAGCTAGGCCCACATCGAACTCATCTTTCGAGAACAATTCCTTCCACTTTAGGACTTGAGACTGAAGACGTTTCTTCCACTCAGGTGAAATGGGAGCGTCTTTGGGGTAGAATCTTTCATCTGGAATCTCTTTACCCACTCCCCCTCCTGAATCGGTAGAGAGGGGTGTAGCAGACTCTACTTGCCCGATAGGCATTCGTGCTTTAAGGACTACTGGAGAATCCGTCACATTGCATATGTGTCACGGATCCCTCTGATTACCAAAAGTGTGGTCCCTTTACGCAGACCGCTCTCTACCCTTCCGATCCTTGAATGGTCGGCAATACTAGACAGACAATTTACCAGACAATATATAAACAAGGGGTAACACCAGACAGAGGTATGGAATAGAGTATTGTCACAAATCTTTCTGACTACCAAGATATTGATCTCTTTAAGTAGCTCCCTTTCTACTCTTCCGATCCTTGAATGGTCGGCAAAGCTATATAGACAATGAAGCAGGTAACAGATAAAGAAAGGGAAACACCAGACAGGGGTACAGACCAGATCACAAGTCCTCCCTAGGACTTTAGTAATAGCAGAGGTAGTCTGATGCGTGCTTAGGGTGCCACATAGACTGACCTCGGTACCAACGTTAAGGGCAGAACCTAGCGTAGAGTAAATGCCAATGCCAGGAGTCATACACAGGAGGGTTCGTTTGCCAATGCCAAGGGTCATACACAGGAGGGTTCGTTTGCCAATGCCAAGGGTCATACACAGGAGGGTTCGTTTGCCAATGCCAAGGGTTATACACAGGAGGGTTCGTTTGCCAATGCCAAGGGTCATACACAGGAGGGTTCGTTTGCCAATGCCAAGGGTCATACACAGGAGGGTTCGTTTGCCAATGCCAAGGGTCATACACAGGAGGTAGCCAAAATAACACAAGAGCTCTGCGGGAGGTGAATACCACGTCAGGGCACCGGTGTATTGGAGAGACTGGGTTTTAAAGCCGGCGGGTCCGCGTCATAACGCCAGGCCCCGCCCCTCGGCGTCCCACGTGAGCGCCCCCGGAAGCGTTTACATTCGGCGCCTGGCCAGCGAGCAGCGAGGAAGCTGCTGCCAGGCGCCCCATCCCCTGAGCCACCGTGACAGAACCCCCCCCTCCAGGGGCGGCCACTGGACGACCCCCAGGGGCACGGGGGTGCGCCAAATAGAAGGCCTTCACTAGCCTAGGAGCATGAACTTCCGCAGCTGGTACCCAAGAACGATCCTCCGGACCGTAGCCCACCCAATCAACCAAATACTGCAAAGACCCCCTAGACATCCTGGCACCCAGAATGGCCTTAACTTCGAACTCCTCCTCGCCCTCCACAGAGACAGGAGGCGGTGGAGCATGGACTTTGGTGTACCGATTACATAATAACGGCTTCAAAAGGTTAACATGGAATACATTGTGTATCTTAAAATGGGGGGTAACGCCAAAGCATAGGAGACAGGGTTGAGTCGCCGTAGAATCTTATAGGGACCGATGTACCTAGGAGCCAACTTCATGGAAGGCACTAAGAGCTTGATGTTACGTGAAGACAGCCAAACCCTGTCCCCAACTTGATACACGGGTGCCTGCCTCCTGTGTCTGTCGGCCTTGGTTTTCTGGATGGCACTCTCTCCAGTGCCCGTTCTCACTCCCCCAAGTCTCTTTCAATGATGCCAGTTGCTCATCTAAAGCAGGAATCGTGGTATCAGGAAACGTGGCGGGGAGCACGGGGATCAAAGCCATATGAAGAAGGAGAATGACCTGTGGATTCGCTTACTGCGCTGTTAATAGCATATTCTGCCCATGGTAGCAGGTCTGACCAGTTATCTTGTTGTTCTGAGATAAAGCACCTGAGATATTTCTCTATATTTTGGTTTGCTCGTTCTGCTGCTCCGTTGGTCTGGGGGTGATAAGCCGAAGAGAAAGAGAGGTCTATCCCTACGTTCTTGCAAAACCCTCTCCAGAATCCGGAGATGAATTGGGTCCCCCTATCAGAGACTATCTCCCGAGGGACACCGTGAATGCGGACCACATTGGCAATGAATATGGGCACCAGTTCAGCTGCCGAAGGTAGTTTCCGAAGAGGAACATAGTGACCCATCTTGGAAAATCGATCTATGATCGTAAGTATCACTGTATTCCCTCTTGACTCAGGTAACTCTACTATAAAATCCATGGCTACATGTGACCAGGGTCGTTCGGGGATCGGCAAAGGCTGGAGTAAGCCAATGGGTGCTGTTTTGGGACTTTTCTGTCTTGAGCACACTTCGCACACGGCAATGTAATCTTTGACATCTCGGCGCAACGTGGGCCACCAGAGGAGTTTACTGATACTAGACACAGTCTTGGTGATACCCATATGCCCGGAAGTTTTATTATCATGATAGATGTTAAGTACTTCCTCTCTTTCGTTCTCAGGTACAAAGAGTCTCGCAGGAGGTTTTCCCCAGGAGCTGCGCCCTGGACGGTCTGCAGCCTTTTCATTAGAGGAGACGAAACACTAATCGTGGTAGCGGCTATAATCCTTTCCTGGGGTACAATGGGATGCTGATCTTGGATATTATGTTCATAAGACTCATACTGTCTCGACAATGCGTCTGCTTTAATGTTTCTGGACCCAGGTCTATAGGTAAGCACGAAATTAAAACTTGAAAGAAACAATGACCATCTCGCTTGTCTGGAATTTAAACGTTTGGCATCTCCAATGTACGTGAGATTCTTATGGTCGGTTATGATAACAATGGGGTCCTTAGACCCTTCTAATAAATATCTCCATTCGGCCAAGGCCGCGATGACTGCTAACAATTCTCTATTTCCAATGTCATAGTTCTTCTCTGCCGGGGACAACTTCCGAGAATAGAAGCCGCATGGATGCAAGGGTTTGTCAGGAGCCTCCCTTTGGGACAAGACTGCACCAAGACCTAGTTCGGAGGCGTCAACTTCTACTTGGAAAGGCAGAGCCGGATCTGGATGTCGGAGAACAGGGGCAGTAGTAAAAGCTTGCTTTAGTGCCTCAAAGGCTTGAGTGGCTTGAGGTGTCCATTTCTGATTTCCCACCCCTTTCTTTGTCATAGCCGTGAGGGGGGCCACCAAGGCCGAAAAATCTTTAATGAACCTTCGGTAATAGTTCGTAAACCCCAGAAACCTCTGAATGGCTTTAAGTCCTTGGGGTAGAGGCCAGTCAAGAATAGCTGAGAGCTTCTTAGGATCCATTTGAAAACCCCCAGGAGTTATTATATAACCAAGGAATTGCACAGTCACTATGTCGAATAGACATTTTTCTAGCTTACAGTACAATCCAGCCTTCAATAGTTTTTTCAACACTTGTTTCACGTGGACATGATGAGTGTCTACATCAGGAGAGTATATCAGGATATCGTCTAGATATACTATGACGAATTCTTGCAGGAATTCCCTTAGAGTGTCGTTTATGAAGGTCCTGGAAGACGGCTGGCGCATTACACAACCCAAAAGGCATCACCAGGTATTCATAATGCCCGCTACGTGTATTAAAAGCCGTTTTCCATTCGTCTCCCTTTTTAACCCTGACCAGGTTGTACGCTCCGCGTAAATCAAGCTTCGTATAGACCGAGCCCCTTTTAATCGGTCGAACAATTCTGTTATGAGGGGTATGGGATATGCATTTCTTATAGTGATCCTATTCAAACCCCTATAATCGATGCAAGGTCGCAGGTCTCCCTCTTTCTTGGAAACAAAAAAGAAACCTGCTCCTGCTGGAGAGGAGGACCGTCTAATGAATCCTCGTTCCAGATTCTCCCTTATGTATTCCTCCATAATGTCGTTCTCTCTTTGTGATAAAGGGTATACATGACCCCTAGGAGGCATCGTACCAGGGAGTAAATCAATGGCACAGTCATATGGACGATGTGGTGGTAGGACCTCAGTCCTGGCTTTAGAGAACACCTCCTTTAATGCCAGGTAACTTTCAGGAACCTCTGTGGACAAAGGAGGGGCTGTGGCAATATTGAGGCTACCAATCACATGAACTCTGCTTAGGCACTTAGACTGACAACTCTGATCCCAACATTTTATGTCTCTCTGGACCCAATCGACAACTGGGTTGTGCTCTGTTAGCCATGGAAACCCAAGAACGACAGGACATGAGGGTGATTCAATGATTTGAAATCTTATTGTTTCCTGGTGCAAAACTCCTGTTTTCATACATACATCGACTGTATCGTGAGTGATATAAGGACATGACAGGGGTTTACCATCTATGGCCTCCACCCTTAGAGGTCTTTCCCTGAGCACCAGAGGTATGAGGTTTTTGACAGCAAAATTCTTATCCATAAAATTGCCTGAGGCCCAGAGTCTAAGAACGCCTCAGTCTTGAGGTGAACCCCCTCCCAGGTTAGGGAGACCGGTAACAGAATCCTGGATTTTTTTTTTCTCATTATCCACAAAGGAGGCACACAGAGAACCGACAAACTGGGTGTCTCCTGTTCTGAATCCCACTCTGCTATGTTCAGCCCTGCTAACCCTGGGTCTCTGAGGACATCGAAGGCGGAAGTGATCTGCCCCTGCACAATAGAAGCAGAGCCCCTTTTCTCTTCTGTGCGCTCTTTCTGCTTCTGAAATACCTGTCTTCCCTATTTGCATGGGTTCAACGACTGGTAAATCTGTTTTCACATTCTCCGAACCACCTGACGTACTGGTGTGTCTGGGTAACGAGGGTAAAGGAGGCAAGACCCTTCTGGGTCTATCTCTGGGGTGTCTCCTTTCCCTGATTTGATCGTCCATGGCTATACAGAAATCTATCAGGTGGTCCAGACTTTCTGGTAATTTTAAGGGAGCCAGTTCAAACATAAAAGCCTCGTTCAAGCCTTCGGTAAAGGCTAAGGTTAAAACGTTGTTCGGCCAAAGTACCTCAGAAGTCAAAGTTTTAAACTCTATGGCATAATCGGCGACCCTCTTATTACCTTGTTTGATGTGAAACAAGGACCTACCCGCATTGGTAGCCCTCCTAGAGGGATCAAAGGTTTTAAACTCAGAGGTGAAACCCTCATAGTCATAAATGATGGGTTTCTTATTTTCCCACAACGGCGTAGCCCACAATAAAGCTTTTTCTGTTAAATGATTAATCAGATATCCTACTTTGGCTTTATCAGACATACAAGAACCTGGATTGTTCTCAAACAAGATCTCGAGTTGAGTCAAAAAACCCCGACATAGGCTTGGTGTACCATCATAGCGTAGGGGTGCCTTCATACTAAGCCTATGTCCTCAGGGGGACGGAACTGACCCTAGGTAACACTGGATCTGGAGGGTTTGTAGTACCTGTATTGGACCGATTTAACAGGGTTTGCAGAGCGAGAGAAATCTGGTCCATCCTATGGTCCTGTTCCTCTTGTCTGGCTGCGATACGTGCCAGCTGGTTAGAGAGGTCTGCGGGATCCATTGGCCCTGACGTAATGTCACGGATCCCTCTGATTACCAAAAGTGTGGTCCCTTTACGCAGACCGCTCTCTCTACCCTTCCGATCCTTGAATGGTCGGCAATACTAGACAGACAATTTACCAGACAATATATAAACAAGGGGTAACACCAGACAGAGGTATGGAATAGAGTATTGTCACAAATCTTTCTGACTACCAAGATATTGATCTCTTTATGTAGCTCCCTTTCTACTCTTCCGATCCTTGAATGGTCGGCAAAGCTATATAGACAATGAAGCAGGTAACAGATAAAGAAAGGGAAACACCAGACAGGGGTACAGACCAGATCACAAGTCCTCCCTAGGACTTTAGTAATAGCAGAGGTAGTCTGATGCGTGCTTAGGGTGCCACATAGACTGACCTCGGTACCAACGTTAAGGGCAGAACCTAGCGTAGAGTAAATGCCAATGCCAGGAGTCATACACAGGAGGGTTCGTTTGCCAATGCCAAGGGTCATACACAGGAGGGTTCGTTTGCCAATGCAAGGGTCATACACAGGAGGGTTCGTTTGCCAATGCCAGGGTTATACACAGGAGGGTTCGTTTGCCAATGCCAGGGTCATACACAGGAGGGTTCGTTTGCCAATGCCAAGGGTCATACACAGGAGGGTTCGTTTGCCAATGCCAAGGGTCATACACAGGAGGTAGCCAAAATAACAAGAGCTCTGCGGGAGGTGAATACCACGTCAGGGCACCGGTGTATTGGAGAGACTGGGTTTTAAACCGGCGGGTCCGCGTCATAACGCCAGGCCCCGCCCCTCGGCGTCCCACGTGAGCGCCCCCGGAAGCGTTTACATTCGGCGCCTGGCCAGCGAGCAGCGAGGAAGCTGCTGCCAGGCGCCCCATCCCCTGAGCCACCGTGACAATTGCTGACCGAGACTCTTCCTCGTGTTCTCTTCAAGGCTTTGGTGGAGATTTATCTCAGGAATTACTTCGACTCGGTTTCACTCCCATGATCAAAATCGGTTCCCAGCACCACATAGGGGCCTGGTTGCGATCCATTCAACTTGACTGAAGCCCGGAACTCGCTACTTCTCCTGCTTGCAGAACCTTCTCTGTTCCACCCAGTCTCCACAGTCTTCCCACCTCGGCAGGTGCCTTTCGTTCTTCGACCATCCTCTGATAGACCGGACGTAACATTGGGTGTACTCCTTGAGTTGAACCTTCTTCCAACACGATAGGCGTCAGGAGACGCCGCACTAGGTCAGTATTCGTCCCCACTATCAGGGAGCTTCTGTTCGCACCCGAGGGTCGAGGACACACAATAGCCAATGCATCACAACCCCCAGACTGCCCGATGACTTCAGATCCAATCTCCAACTTCACCTGCAGGTACCCGTCATAAGGGAGTTTCTCAGTGCCGATACCCCATATTTCCAAATCCTTCAATTCTTGCAAAGGAATGTGCTTTAAGTGTTTCTCATAGAAGTCTCTGTAGATCAATGTCACTTGAGCTCCTGAATCCAACAGGGCTTTGGTGTAGACTCCTTCCACTTGGATTGGCACAATAGGAGAAGGACCTATCAGTTGGTCGGGAAATTTTGTGGCGGTATCCGGACGCTTAGACCCAGTTTGCTGTACCCTGGCCTTTTTCTTGGCCCGTGCAGGTTTTTGGCGTGCATTGCTTCCCCATGACATAGACCCGGATGCTAAGGGAGTGACTCTTTCAGTCCTGGCAGGCTCTACAGTTGGCTCGGCTTTGGGCCTTCTCGCCCTCTTAGTCTTTGCTTGGTTTCTGGAGCGGGGTTCAACCCTCGGGCACTCAGGTTGCTCCTTTACTGGTGCCCACTGGCGTTTCCCGCCGGTGAGGTAGATAACAGTCCTTCCAGGGCTTCCAACAGTCCCTTGACTCTATCCTTCTCAGGCTTTCGGCCTTTGCACTGTGCGCGGAAATGGCCCATTTCTCCACACCCGAAACATCTCTTCTTAGACAGCGGAGATGTAGTTGCTTGTTGAGATTTGGTTAAAGGATTTGGACCAGATGCCACAGCAACTCCCGTCGTCTGCATATCTGTGAGGAATTTCTGCATTTCTGCCTGCATCTCTGTCACCTTCATCAATACCCGGCACAGTTCCGCATGTGCTTGTTGCAATTCAACTTGAGCTTCCTGAACTTTCTTGACGGTTTTGGACAATTCACCCCGTTCAGGGAGGTTCGACTCTTTGGCAGCCTTTTTCTGTAGATTTAAAAACAACTAGATGTTCTTGTTCGTCCTCGTCAGATCCATAGGTATCTAGAGAGTCGCTTTCAGGTTGCAGGCCGTCATTATGTCTCACAGGTTGTGCATAAGCCCTTTCCCCCCGCCTGAAAGATTTCTCTTCTAGTAAAGCCTCTTCCTCTCGTCCAACTCGGATCAGTTCCAGGTACTTTAACTCTTGGTTACCTGCTCTGCTTCTCAGCTGCATCATCACTGGATCTAGAGGTTGAGAGCCCCTCAGGATCTGTTTTATTCGGATCTTATCTACTTCGGCCGATTCGGCCCCTTTCTTCAGGAGTATCTGGTGTAGAATCTTATCCAGGCGCCTCATGTACTCGGTCATCCTTTCACCTCTTCTCTGATAGGTGTGTTCGTACTGATATACCAATTCGGCCGCCTTTTCAGTTTGCCCAAAAACTTCTTCAAGAACGTTTAAATAATCCAAAGCAGTACAATCTTTTCTACTCAGTTTTAGGTTTCTCACCGCTTCTGACGCAGGTCCCTTTAAGCTCTCGGTGATCCTTTGCTTTTTATGGGCCTCAGGGACATCCCACTCATCCAGAGCCTGCATCGCCTGTTCCACCCATTCTTAAAACGTTTCTTCTCCCGCCGGAGTTGGTACGTTTCCTGTAAAATTTCTTAACCGTCAATAACCGAAGTTAGTGTGAGGAGGGCTTGTTTTCTGACATTTAGCCAGTAGATCTCCAATAGCCACGATAAATTCAGGCCCTATCATGGCCAACGGACTAGGCGCGGAAACACTTGCGGATTCGCCACGTGGCGTACTTGGCTTAATTAGTTGGACTTCCACCTCTTCGGCCAGTTTCACGCTCGTGCCCTGAAAACATGGCGGAACACCCTTTCTCCATTCGAGAAGAACATACATGTGAGAAGTATCTGGGTTTTTTTCAATGTCCAGTATTAACCCCCGATGATCTGGTGCTAGCGTGGCCACGGCCTGGCGAATCTGATCTTCAGCCCAAGTGTCTGCTGGAATATCCATAACTATACAACATTCTGACTGGCTACTGTGCTCCCCACACCACTCGGCAACAGTGTCTGGATCCATATTTAACCCTTTAGATGCGGTTTTTCCAGAGACTGGATCCCGGAAACGAGCCCCCACGTGTAGCGCTCACTCCCGGAGGAGCCGCTGAAAATGAACCACGGGTCAGTCTCCCCGCACTAGGGAATAAATATACTCCAACACAGTTGTGAGTTTTTATCATTTAAATAGTTTACTAAAATATTTGAGCAGATGTCGAGACACGGTATTCACAAGTATTATTACAGTATTTTCGTATCACGGTAAAACGCGTAGCGGAAAAGAAACGAAACACGAGGCTTCGTATTTCGGAAAATAAAATATTCGCAACCGAACATAAAAGCAATGCAATTTCCCGATAGTTCAGAAAAGGGGACACGTAGCAAAAACCCCAAACATACAATCCCTTCGTATTACCGTAAACGCGCAGCGGAAAAAAAAGGAAAAATATATTCGGAACGTATCTTTATCTGTAACCCCTGTTCCGATTCGTAAAAGTAAATGAGTCCTGTACAAGTTAAGTCCCAGAATGTGAAAGGTGTATATGTGTGTGTGTGGTACCCGGGTACTGTTCAACTGGCCAGTGAGTTTATTAAAGGAAGGTCTTCGACTAGTCAGTTGGGGCCCTGTGGACTTAGAAACATAGAAACATAGAAAAATGTCGGCAGATAAGAACCTTTCGGCCCATCTAGTCTGCCCAATTACATGGATACTTTACCTGGATTTATCTTTTGTTTAGGATAGCCTTATGCCTATCCCATGCTTGCTTAAATTCAATTACTGTTTTGGCCTCTACCACTTCTACTGGAAGACTGTTCCATGTATCCACCACCCTCTCAGTAAAATAATGCTTCCTGATGTTACTTTTAAACCTTTGCCCCTCTAATCTAAGACTATGTCCTCTTGTTTTGCTATTTTGTTTCCTTTTAAATATACTCCCTTCCTCTACCTTGTGGATTCCCTTTACGTATTTAAATGTTTCTATCATATCTCCTCTGTCTCGTCTTTTTTCCAAGCTGTACATGTTAAGATCATTAAGCCTTTCCTGGTAACTTTTCTCCTTCAACCCGTACACCATTTTAGTAGCCCTTCTCTGAACTCTCTCTAAGAGGTCTATATCCTTCTGGAGATACGGTCTCCAGTACTGCACACAGTACTCCAAGTGAGGTCTCACCAGTGCTCTGTACAGTGGCATGAGCACTTCCCTTTTCCTACTGCTAATACCTCTCCCTACACAACCAAGCATTCTGCTAGCATTTCCTGCTGCTCTATTACATTGACTACTTACCCTTAGATCCTCTGAAATAATGACCCCTAAATCCCTTTCCTCAGATGTTGAGGTTAGGACTGTATCAAATATTCTATATTCAGCCCTTGGGTTTTTACGTCCCAGGTGCATTATCTTGCACTTATCCACATTAAAACTCAATTGCCACAACTCCGACCATTTTTTTAGTTTACCTAAATCATTTGTCATTTGGCTGATCCCTCCAGGAACGTCAACCCTGTTGCAAATCTTTGTGTCATCAGCAAAAAGACATACTTTTCCATTAATACCTTCTGCAATATCACTAATAAAAATATTAAAGAGAATGGGTCCAAGTACTGACCCCTGAGGTACCCCACTGGTAACAAGACCTTGTGCCGAATAAACTCCATTTACCACAACCCTCTGTTGTCTGTCACTCAGCCACTGCCTAATCCAGTCAACAATATTGGAATCTAAACTCAAAGATTGCAATTTATTGATAAGCCTTCTATGCGGAACAGTATCAAAAGCCTTACTGAAATCTAAATAAGCAATGTCTACTGCACCACCTGTGTCTATTATTTTTGTTACCCAATCAAAAAAATCAATAAGATTAGTTTGGCATGATCTCCCTGAGGTAAACCCATGTTGTTTCTGATCCTGTAATCTATGTGTTTTTAGATGTTCAACAATCCTTTCCTTTAACATGGTTTCCATTAATTTCCCCACTACTGACGTAAGACTAACTGGCCTATAGTTCCCCGATTCCTCCCTACTACCCTTCTTGTAAATGGGCACAACATTTGCTAATTTCCAGTCTTCTGGGACGACTCCCGTTAACAAGGATTGGTTAAATAAATCTGTTAACGGTTTTGCTATTACATCACTGAGCTCTTTTAATAATTTAGGGTGGATCCCATCAGGCCCCATTGACTTATTTGTCTTTACTTTAGACAGCTGCTGTAGAACCTCCTCCTCTGTAAACTGATATGTAAATGTCTCTTTAGTGTTCTCTCCTAACTGAGGTCCCTTTCCTTCCTTTTCTTCTGCAAAGACTGAACAAAAATATTCATTGAGGCAGTCGGCGAGACTTTTATCCTCTTCTACATACCTTCCTTCCTTTGTTTTTAATCTAACTAATCCTTGTTTTACTTTTCTTTTCTCGTTTATGTATCTAAAAAATGTTTTGTCCCCTTTTTTACTGACTGAGCTATTTTCTCTTCTGCATGTGCTTTGGAAGCTCTTATAAATTGATTTGCCTCTTTCTGCCTAATCTTATAGGTTTGCCTATCTTCTTCACTCTGAGTTGTTTTATAATTATTGAATGCTGTCTTTTTGTTCTTCACTATTTTGGCCACTTCTGCAGAGTACCACAGTGGTTTCTTCCCTTTTTTGTTTTTGCTAACAAGCCGAATGCAATTTCCTGTGGCCTTCAATAATGCTTCCTTTAAATAATCCCATTTCTCCTGGACTCCCTTTAAACTCCTCCAGTCTGATAATGACTCCTTCACACAAAATCTAATTTTAGAAAAATCTGTTTTTTTAAAGTCTAAAACTTTCGTTCTTGTGTGGTGCGGCTCCATCCCTGTTGTTATATTAAACCATACTGACTGGTGATCACTAGATCCCAAATTTTCACCTACAACAACGTCCGATACCAAACCTCCATTTGTGAGTATTAAATCCAATATGGCCTCTTTACGGGTCGGCTCCTCAACTACTTGTGTTAGAGATAATCCCAGTAGGGAGTTTAGAATATTTGTACTCCTGGTGCACCCAGCTGTTTTGGTTTTCCAAACTTTAAAGAGAAAACAGCATAGCGTCCTTTAATCATAAAACAGCCTTGGAGGCCTCTCACCCATCCGACGATTGCTTTAGGCTCCGCTGACCCAGGACGTCTCTCCACCCGATTTTGACTGGGGATACTAGCGGCCGGATCCGTTGTCTGACTTCATGAGCTTGTCCAGCTCACCGCCTGCTCTCCGTTCGATTCCGCCGGTCTGCAGCAATGTCTGGCCTCTGGCAAGTCTCCTTCTCCTCAGGTTGAGTGACCCAAACAGGAATAACAGGTCTCCCTCGGGCTTTGGCCTACGTTCTCCCCCGATCTCCTCAGTGCGTCTGCTTTCTCCTGTTCCCTGGCGCGCTCTGGAACTTTCTCCACGAGGCAGAGGATGTAAGTCTCCAGTCCCCACCCACTTCCTGTCTTCTTGCAAAGCATGCCGGGCATTGTAGTCCCAATGTCCAGTATCTCTGATCGCGATAGTCTCCATCTTGTGGCCAAAAATAGGTACTGCCACAGCAAGATTTTTAACACAGCGCTACAATATTTAAAATAATATTTTAAAATACTTTCTTCTCAAATAAATTGACATATATTTAAAAAACTACAAATATGGTCATGCTCAATATATTTCAATATGTTTAGTGAATGTATGTTCAGAATGCATCCTGAAATATATTTCAAAGTGTATTTTTAAATGCATTGTGAGAAATGCTGTGAATATATTCTGGAATATATGCTAAATGTACTTCAAAATATGTGGCAGATACTGTAGAAAAAAAAAATAATATTACTATATTCTAGTGGCTAAGTTGAATCTGCATCTCGTAAAGTCAAGACTTGCTTCTCGACAGTTGTCAGGAGCTGGTTCTGGGGTGGCAGGTTCAAGCCCAATATGCAATGAACAAAGGTAGAGGAGGCAGGTATAGACGAATAAGGGTTTTATTAATAGATACAGAGGGATGAAATAGAAGCTATAAGTAATTATAAGAAGGCTGGGTGAGAGAGGGAAAAAGCTGAATAAATATTAAACAATAGGGTTAACTGAAGATTCAGAGGAATAGACAAGAACACTAAGATAAAACTTAAGATAAAAGACAGAAGGACAATAAAGGAATGGAACTGGTTACAGGTACTACTGAACAGAAGAAAAGGAAGGGAGACAATACTATTAATAAAATAACATAAAGGTTATAGATAGAAGGGGGTAGGAGTTGGAGCAGAGTTATACTAAATGTATATAGAGGGACCTATGGATGAGAGTAATATGAATAGGAGATGAAAGTTATCCTTGGAGTGGGAGAGGTGGATCTGAGTCATTAGAGTGCCCTCTGTAGATAGTCCTTTGGATATGGACTGTAGACAAACCCTTGAAGAGGAAGCTATAAACAAGTTCTTTGTATTCAGGCTGTAGGTAAGTCTTTATAATCCACAATGTGAGTATGAAGGGAACATAGAAGATCCAGGAGGTTCGTAATAACAAGAGATCCAGGAGATTTGTAGGAACAAGAGATGCAGGGGGTAGCTTCTTGTCAGTATAGAGTTCACCAAGACAATGCAGAAGTAATGGAGTTTAAGTGTGGCTTGTTTTTATGAAGGAAGCATTGGATGGTTCAATCAACACCTGAAGATTGAACAAGCAGAGATTGCTGAGAAGACTATTGCTAGTCTCATCACTATGAGGCAGTGCCATTCTTAGCCTTTTTTATGGCGCCGGCAGCTACGGACCTAGCAACAGTTGTACTGAATGGGATTTGACTTCCTTCTCCATGGTCAAAGAGCAGAGATGTTCCATTAGGTATCTTGACCAAGGATACTTACTGCAGAAGTGCTCTGACGAGGATTTGAACCTGGTTCTCCACAGCTGTAGAAAAGTGATGTTACCTCGACTCCATCCAGCCTGTATAATTTTGTCATGTTACTGGCATACAGAAATGTTAAAACTGGCTCATATTTCAGCTAGTTTTAACATTTCTATATACCAGTACACAGCATAATTATACTGGCTGGATGGAGTAGAGGTAACATCCTAGACCCTGGGAGACCCAGGTTCAAATCATGGCCAGAGCACCTCTCTAGTAAGTGTGCTTGGGCAAAATACCTAACTGTACAACTGTGGAAAAGCAAGTCTCGATTTTACAAGTACCGGGTTAATCTTAGCCACCAGAATGTAATAGTAGTATTTTTTTTTATTTCTCTGTCACATATTTTGCATTTTGAAGTACCTTTCACATATATTCCAGTATATATTCACAGCATATTTCATAATGCATCCAAAATACACTTTGAAATATATTTCAGCATGCGTTCTGAACATATTCAATAATATACAGTATATTCACCATATACTAAAATATATTTTTGTAATTCATTGAATATGAGCAAAATTGTAGTATTTCAATATATTTTGGAAGAATATATTAAGAATGCTTTTAAAAAATATATTTCAAATATATTTTTCTTTCATTTGGGTTAAAACAGTAAAAGAGTCCAGAATACAGCTCTGCAGTCAATCACTACTATAAAGAAATAACATTCAGTTTATTTGACATAAAGGCCATTTCTGCCTATATGCTAATATTGCAGACCCCATTTGAAATTCTGTAAAGTAAAGGACACCGTCTAGCGTTTAGAACTTTTCAACTCAGCAATATTTCTACAAAGAAAAATGAATACAGTATAAATGAGCAAATTTACTTTATTTTAATATTTTAACTATCTCAAAATAGTATTCATTATAAAAAAAATTCTATTTCATCCTATATTTACAGTAAGTTTGAAGTATGCATCCCAATTTTTCAAATAAATGTAATAGTACTTTTCTCAACATAGAGCACTTGGTATTGAACAAATTAAAACTTCTAACCTGTTTTCTTTTTGTTTGTTTTTTAGAAAGAATTTTACCAGGAAGGATACATTGAGATTTCTCTCATTTTCAAGTATGTCCTGGGTGGCGAGTATGTACCGTTAGGTGTCTTGCCAAGTTCAATAACTTAGAAGTGTCAGGTGCATTTGGGATAACTATAATAGAAAATATTTTAAAAAACATCACAAATAATTTCTTTATTCATTTTAGAACAACAATGGGGGGGGGGAACAGTAGCTAGTAGAAAGAAGTAGCTTCCATTGGAGGAGGGGAGGCTGACTGACGTGTTGTAAGTTAATTTCCAGCGTCATCAGGGACAGTATTAGCCGCTGTGCACTTCTATCTGAATACTAATGTGGAGCTATCATTCATAATGTGATGGGTGCATCAGTGGTAATGCTTCCTTTGTTCTTATTAATATATATTCATATTATAGAGCAAAATTGACCATCTTTGTGAAGATGAAGTTACATTCATTTGAAAGTCAATTTAACACATGCTAGCAGTTTACAGAATTAGACTGTGAGCAATTGTTTTCCTCTTTGCAGGGTTTTAAGCTTATATACATTCAATGCAAATTAAAGCCAGGTGTAAATCCCTCTCATAATATCAAAATGATGGATTACATCAAAATTCTGAATAGATCTATGTTGAACAAATTTACAGATTCTGTGAAATTAAAAATGTCTTCAGCGGGAGCATGTATTGAAACTTGTCTTAGTATGTCAGTTCAGTAATATACTAAAGTATAAACCACTTCACTGCCAGTTGCTTTTCATAAAACCACCACAAGGACCTAGTCGATTTATGGAAAACAAATTTGAATTACTTATGTTTTTGAAAATCTCAATAGCACATTTTCAAATCTATTCATGATTTGATAGGTAGATGTCAGCATCTGCTAGTCAAAAGGCCCTTGGGAAGCTGACTGTGGGTTGGCAAGGAGTTACACGAGTAGGGAGGAGCTTAAGAAATGTCCTTAAGGTGATAGTGAGGGATTTGGGTACAGAGAGATGATCGTATCAGGGGCCCTAGTCCTAACCTGACATAAATTAAAGGCTAAAGCCACTTTCCGAACTTGCCGCAAGCTGTTCTAACAAAGGCCTTGATTTATTTATTTTGTGTAATGCATTCTCAAATGATTACAATTAGAATTTTGTTTTAAAAAACGATTTAGGTACAGAAATCACCATTAAAGTCTATGGAAATTTGTGTAGCTAAACCATTTGAAGATTTTCTAACACATTGTAATCATTTGCAAATGTTTATCCAGAGGAATTAAATCAAGGTCATAGATTACGTTATTGTGGTTGAGAGTCTGGTGTTAAGTGATTTTTTTTGCAAAACCAGCCAACAATTTAATATAAACAGACTAAAAAATACGTTCTTTTCACCCCATCCTGTGATGCCGAGGGTGGCAAGAACCACCGCCTCATTTTGCCACAAGCTGTGGAACACTGAACAATGGGAAAAAGTAGTTCTGTGCCATCTTGGTGGGGTACAGGTAATGTAGGTAGGAGTCCAAGTGCTGGAGGTCACAGTATAGCAATCAAATGCAAGGTACCAAAGTGAGAATCTAAAAGTAGTGGTCAAGAAATTCTGGGTCAGGCCAGGTGGAAACCGCACAAAGGTGAAAAGCCAAAAGCAAGGGTTCCAGGCACCATTCCGCATGAAGATACAGCCACTCGCGAGTCTTGGGGAGCCTGGAAGAGACCTCCGTGGGAGAGTTGGTAACAGGAAATTGCTATGGGATATCAGCATGTTTCTATAGTACTCTTTAGTAGTTTCCTGTCACCAACAACATTGGAATAGGGCCCTAGATATCTAAGGTTTAGAGTTGTTCACTTCAGTATGGAACACTTATCGTTAGTGTTAATATTGAAACCACTTCCCTAATATCATAAAGGTTCCCCTAGTGTTTCCAAAGAGCTCTGGTGCATCAAGGCTTGGACTCCACAAGACCTCTTTATTCTTTTGATGTGGAGGTATAGAAATATTCCAACTCATTTCCTTTGAAAAATGCCAACCCCAAATTTATAGGAAAATGTTCATGTTTTTTTCCTTAAAAAAATATTACTGACATTTCTATATGCCCACAGAAAGATACTATGAATGCTATTTGAAATATAATTGAAAATACTTTTGCTGCAGAGAAGATAACAAGCAGCAACCCAGCAGAAACCTGCTGGAGAAAAGATATGTACCAAACTATCAGAGTTTTGCTCCTAGATAAATAATCTTCACAGTATGCATGTAGATTACCACCAAGGGAATAGATAATTAAATGTTAGTCATCGTTACATAAGCAGAACCTGCTTTTGCTAAAAATCAAATGATCTCTTAGAGTAAAAGTGAACTACTATGTAGCAAATGTATAATTCAGGGAGAAGTCAAGCCTGTCCAAGACCTTTGATCCTATGGTTTGAAGGACTACTGCGGACTAGGACCCAATAACAGCTCAGTTGTGAGGGTAGACCTATTGGGTCTTATTCCAACCCAGCCGGTAATAGGGACTTGCTAATGGATAAATTGTGGTCAAATCAATATCTATATGCTATTGTCGGGTATATTAGAGAGACAAAGAATTTAAAATGGATGTCTGTAGCCATTTTGTTTTAAAGACAGTTTTTCTTTCAAAATATTCTCTAGGTTTAGAAATGAACAAGATTTTTTTTACAAAGTTCATTCCTGGGTTAAGAAGTCCCAGACATGAAGGAACCTAGAATGAATGTGAGATAATGTTAAGACGTGTCATAAGTAAATTTATTGGTCTATTCTAAGTTTTAAAACAAAAGAGATTTTGTTTTTTGGGTATAGGAATAAGAGTTAAAATGTTTTGTAATATAGAATTATATTCACAAAATATATGTGTATAATCAAGGTATATTTTATTATAATTACAATAGTGAAATATATACTCCAATAAATATTGTAGAAAGTATAATTGATAAATAAAAGAAATCACTGAAGAATATTCTGTAACCAGAAAAGAATTTAGCTGATAAGGCTCTAAGCAACCAAAAGGGAGGAGAGCTATAAATCTCAAGACAGTCTAGTTAGAAGACAAGGTTCTTTGTTAAGTTAGTCTGACCTTGTGACCCTAGATAAAGACCGAGAAAAAGAAATTGGGGAATTAATTGGAATTAAATTAGAAGTGCAACACTGCCCTCTACAGGATAGTAAAAATAATGATTTATATTATCATTAATATTAACTGTGTGGCTATAATAAGCGGGAAAAAGTTTTTGGTAAGTCAGTCAGAGATTCCAGCGGAGAGAGTCACATCACCATGCGCTCAGACATTTATTATACATGACATTCTGAGAAGTCAGAGACTCACATCAGACTCACATCACCATGCACTCAGATCCCAAGACATGAGGCAATCAATATTCTCACCAAATCTCTAACTCACATGCATTGATTATCTAATATCGATAATTTTCACATATTCCAAAACAAAGCATCACATAGAAAATTCCAAGGCAGACTCATCAACATCCAAATTGGACAGGTAATGTATGAAATAAGGAATTAATGTAAAAATATATTTGTAGAGATTTTGCAACGCAGACTGAGACTTCTCGGATACGGTTAAAATCCAAATTCTAAGTATTTTCTATTCTGCAGATAGAAATATGAAGAAGTGGATATAAGGATTTATTCCTAAAGACATGTTGCAAGATTGATACCAATATATATTGAATTTGGAAATTACTGTGATTAAAATTAATGAGCAAGGAATTATATAACTACAAAATAAAAAGCAGAAGATTAGAAGTTTAATTCTCGAGATTAGGGGAGGATTCACTAAATAAGTTTTTATTACTTATTAAATTAACTCATCTTTTGTTGATCCATGTAGCAGAGATATATATATATCTATAAGAGCTGGCTGGTTAAACATTGTTTGCTGGGAAATGCATGTTGTATTAAGCAGAAATGTTTATTAACCATTTGTGTATTAGTTACTAACTGATAAGGTAAATGATATTAATCATATATGCAGTTACTAACCGGAGATACATATATTGTGAAGCTAGTTTTTATATGCTGATGGAGTGTGGTTTATAAATTGTTGTTTATGATATGAGATTTGAAATTCTTTTGTATACGTAATAAATATATATATATGTTTTTATCCGATTATTGATTATTGTATTTTTTAAAGCAAAACACAGACAATTAAAAGAATTCAGGATAATTTCTAAGAGATATAAACGATTGATATTTGTGTCTCGTATAAGTTTCTTATGAAATAATAATCCCTGATATATTGGAGACGACTGCCGAGGTAGGTCCAGTAAGTCCAATATAGACATATTGGAGGCTTGGCTGATAAATCCAATATATACAAACGTGTTGTATTCACGTGCAGAGATTATATCCGACACTATTAACCACTCCATTCCAACCAAGACACTGTTCGAGCGTCTTGAGTCACAATAGTTTATGGCTTGTGGTCGTGTGTGGGTTTCCATAGCCAACACATATTGTGAACTTAAGTATTGGTATGATACATGCTTAATTGTAATGTTGACATTTTTGGATATGCCCTAAACTCATGGAACAGAGAGTGAATAAGATCTTTAGTGGAACTAGATTCTACTCAATAGCCTTTACTTCAATAATGCTATTTGGCTTTGCCTTTGCCGTTGTAATAGCATTTTTCCACTTGTGGATGGTCCATACTATGGTATTACTCATAAAATTATATACCGATATCCAAAATGTTCAACGATTAATCACTGTAACACATTTATGATAACAACTCCATTCATACACACATTTTATGAACACTTGCTAAAAAAACAATATAGAAATGATTAATTCCAAATGTATCCACTAGATGGTGAAAGCTGAAAAGCTATGGACTTAATGTAATACAGGCTTTAAAAATTGGTGCCAAAGATATTTAAGTGTTGGAGAACTATTCACCCTCTTCAAATGGCAAAGTGTTATTCTCTTTAGTTGCACAAATGAAAAGAAAAAAAGCATTTAATGACATTGTAAGTTACGGTACATACAAAGCCTTTTCTTTGCATATAGCTGCTTCCATTAGTACGTATTTTTTCTCAGTGAATGCTTTAAAATAGTACACTCTATGGAAAAGGTTGGTAAAAATACAATTAAATTATCAATTAAATTTGTACTAAGCTTTGCATTCCCCTTATATTTTCACAAAGGTGCTAGCAACACGTTTACCGAAAGCAATGAACATTTACTGTTGAAAACATAAATAAGGAGATTATTCTTTAATTTACTAAACATCAAGGCAGACTGCATATTTCAGCAAAAGAAATTAAGCAATGGAACCCAGCTTGACAAAAATGGATCAATATAACAAATAGCACATTATGAACAATGTCATAAAATCATTCATGTGATAAATATTATAAGACCTTGTTTCCAATGAAGAAGCTGTTGAATGCATTATTGAAGTCACATAAAAATGTGAATATATATATAGAGCTATATATATATTAGAAAATGTTAATTTTCAGAAAAAGGCTGTCTAATCTGAAACCATTAAGGAATTTATCATTAATCATCGTGTGCTATATAAAGTTTATCGATAAAATCATATTCTATATATATAGTGACAAAGTACTATGAAATTGTTTATTCATTTGTTATACCTTTCTGAAATATTGATCATTCATAATTGATAGAGCATTTTATTCTGTAAACTGAAGGATAATATCATGGATTGCATTCTAACACAATGTTTAGAAAGTACTCCTTCCAACCAGTCCAAAGTACATTTCACTGCAAAATGGACATGATGGCGAAACCATATTGCAAAATATTGATTGTATCTCCCCCATTTCCAAATATATATTATAAACCAGGAGCACACACCAACTCATGTTGAAAAAATTTAATAGTAGCTCATACATTTAAAGATTTTAACAAATTTTAGCCCTTTAAAGATTGTAACAGCACTTAACCCTTTCAAGATTTTAATACTTTATAACACATTAAAGATCTTTTACAAGGCTTTTAAATTATGGGAATTTAGTTCACAAAATATGGCCATGAATTGCCTAAGCCTGTCACATCGCCAATGTATCCCATTGCGATAGGTCCTACTGTAATACACCTAATGATGTCCCATTTGGGATTAACTCTTTTACTGAGGATATAATCCTTCCTGGAGCTCCTTGCGATTCAAGGTTAAATAGAGCCTGCAAATGGAACCCCTGTGGCAGGGAGGGGTGCTTGCCAGAGATATGTCAGCCCTTTTCATACAGAATACACCAGGGGGGTAGCACTCAAACTTTACAAAGCATGAGGGGTGGGTGTTTCTCAAGACAGAAAATATAACAAATCAGGAGAGCAATCTAGCTCATACATTCAAAGACTTTAACAGTAGCTCATACATTAAACAATTATTTTTTTTAACCCTTTAAAGAGTTTAACCATTTTAAACCCATTAAAGTTTTTTACAAGGTTTTAAACCCAAAACTCTGTTAAAAAAGATGGAAGTTTAGTTCCCAAAATATGGCCATAAATTGCTTAAGCCTGTCACAGCGCCAATGTATCCCATCTCGACAGGTCCTTCTACTGCCCTCCTGGTGTATTCCAAATAGATATTAATATATATAAATATATATACACAGATTGAACCTCCCTTATTTATTTATTTATTTATTTATATTTAAATTATTTTACCAGGAAGGATACATTGAGATTTCTCTTGTTTTCACGTGTGTCCTGGGTTTAAGAACATTGAGTTGTTACAGTTGTTACCGAAATACAAAATAGTAAAATGCAGAATATTAAACAATACAAATATACAGATTAACACAGAAAATAAATATGTAGGAAATATAGTCACTATCAGGGTTATCCAAAGAGATCCGAATTGCTTGAGAAAGGTAACCGAACGCTGAAAATCAGCGTTCGGTTACCTTTCCTGGCCATTCGGCTATCCAGAGAGCAGGCAATTCGCCAAATACTGGCGAATTGCCTGCACATACGGTGCCTGTTCGGTCCCTGTTCGAGGGCAGTGAAATCCCCATGAAAAAGCACTGCTTCGGCTATTCAGAGAACACAAACCAGCAGTGAAAGGTTCCCGAAATGCCCTGCCATTCGGTGGTTTAATTCGGCAAATTTATTCAGGAGAATCCCATAGACTTCAATGTTAAAAATATTCCGTTTTAATTCAATATCTAATAAACCGTTCATTCTAAAATTCTGCAGCAAAAAGTCTCTTTATTTATAGATTTTTTAGGATACTTTAAGCATTTTTCTGATTTTTTTTTTTTTTATTAAAAGTCCGATTTTTTTTTTTTTTTTTTTTTCCGTTTACTTATTTTTTTTGTAACAGCCCTCTTTATTATCATTCCCTGGACCTCCTGTGAAAATTTCAGACATTTTCGCTCAGTAGTTTCTTTGCAAACAGCGTTTCATTTTCCCAGATTCATACAAATGGTTTTTCTAATTTATTCACTGCCTCCTCTACGGTCACAGCTGCTTCGGCTCTGTGTGATTCGGCTCCTGTTCGGCTCCTTTTCGGCTCCTGTTCGGGTTTTTCAAAGGTTAATCCAGATGTTTTTGCTTGTTTTCAGCGTGCATTCGGTTAGTTTTCGGTGGGTTTGCGGCAGCTTTTCCCTGCAATTCGGGGACCCTGTGGTGTTTGCTGAATACACCGCAGGGTCACCGAAATGCAATCGGCAAAAGGAACCGAATTGAAGAGAACGAAAAGTCACCGAACGTGCGGTGACTTTTCGAATCTCTTTGGATAACCCTGTATGTTACACGTTTATAGGTGCATTCTGTATCAAGGTATGTTAACAGAGATCTCTTAAGTGACTTAAGACTGGGGGAAGATTTGATGTTGTCTGGGAGGTTATTCCATAATTGTGGTGCTCGGTAGGAAAATGAGGATCGAGTCACTTTCTTTTTGTATTGTGGTACTGCAAGTAAGGTGCTGGTCCTTCATCGGAGGTTATAGGATGTGGGAACTGCTAGGGGAAGCAACCTATTCAGGTAGGGTGGTAGCTTCCCAGAAAATCTCTTAAACACCAGGTTGGAAAGGTGAAGGGTGCGTCTAGATTCCAGCAAAGGCCAGTTTATCTCTTTTAACATGTCACAATGGTGTTACATTGTAGCACAAAACGGCAGAATGAGTTATATAATGTAGTATGTTTATGAATGTGCATTTGCGGGGCAGCTGCATACACTACATCTCCATATTCAATAGCCGGCATAAGCATTTTGGAATGCTCAGGACCCTAGATTCTTCTGGATTTTAGAATCCAAGCGAATATGATGTCAGAGTGGAAGGGGGTCTTGGCACACGCTGAGATCCCTTCCTCTTGCAGCTCCTGCATGTACACATGCCAGGAGAGCTGTGTAGCCAATGTGTCTCTGAGCATCATTACACATACTGGGGCTCCAGTGAGGCTGGGGCTCCAGCATACGTTGTGCTCTGCTGCAACGACTGGGAGCTGAGTCTCGCAGAAGCAGGACCTGTCCCAAGTGTTAGGAAGGTAAATATAACTAAAAGCCCAAAAGCTCAGAAAAGTCTGAATTTCAGAGTCCTCCAAATTTTAGAATTCACCAGTCATGTAGCACGCTTCACTGGGCAATGCTCGACCACGAGGAGGCACAGCGTTCAGATCCTGTCAACGTGCGGTTTAGTGGAAGTCCCTTCCATCTCCCATCACTGAACTGCAAGCTGACAGGATCTGAATGCTGTTCATCCTCGTGGTCCATCGTTGCCCAGTGAAGAGTGTTACATGACTGGTGAGTTGTGCATGATTTTAGTATAAATATTTAAACATGTATATGTAACTGGAACCTTGAGACAGGATCCAGAGGAAGCCAAAATGTTGGGTATGTTTACAGGAATTCTTTAATGTTGAATGAATGAAGGATCGTTTTTATCATTTTTCTAAGTCCTTGAGTGCATCCTATTTCTTCACGTTTATATATATATATATATATATATAATATATATATATATATATATATATATATATATATATATATATATAACAAACCAAGAAGAGAGCACTCCAAACAACATGTACAAACAGTACAAAAGAAACCACAACAGCAGCTAAATTCATTTAAAAACAGGAGATTTAACCAGGTTTAACCCTTTAAATGCCTACAAACAATTCTTATTCCCTTCAAATGCACTATAGATCTTAACCCTATGATGTTGAGCTGTGTTGAAAAATGGTGGAAGTTTAGTTTGCAATAGATGGCCATGGATTGCGTAAGCCTGCCAACAGCGACAATGTATTCCACCCTTGGCAGGTCCTATCATACTAACCTAATGACTGCTCTTATGGGATAAACTTACTTATTGAGGACCCAGTCCTTTCTGAAGCTCCCTGCAGATCAAGGTTAAATAGAACCTGTGGGTGGAGCACCTGTGACAGGGAGGGGTGCTTGCCCAAGGGTTGTCAGCCCTTTTCATACAAAATACACAAGAAGGGCAGCACTCAACCTTAACTACGCTTTCAGTGCGGGTGCATCTCAAGACAGTATAATACAACAAACCAAGAAGAGAGCACTCCAAACAACATGTACAAACAGTACAAAAGAAACCACAACAGCAGCTAAATTCATTTAAAAACAGGAGATTTAACCAGGTTTAACCCTTTAAATGCCTACAAACAATTCTTATTCCCTTCAAATGCACTATAGATCTTAACCCTATGATGTTGAGCTGTGTTGAAAAATGGTGGAAGTTTAGTTTGCAATAGATGGCCATGGATTGCGTAAGCCTGCCAACAGCGACAATGTATTCCACCCTTGGCAGGTCCTATCATACTAACCTAATGACTGCTCTTATGGGATAAACTTACTTATTGAGGACCCAGTCCTTTCTGAAGCTCCCTGCAGATCAAGGTTAAATAGAACCTGTGGGTGGAGCACCTGAGACAGGGAGGGGTGCTTGCCCAAGGGTTGTCAGCCCTTTTCATACAAAATACACAAGAAGGGCAGCACTCAACCTTAACTACGCTTTCAGTGCGGGTGCATCTCAAGACAGTATAATACAACAAACCAAGAAGAGAGCACTCCAAACAACATGTACAAACAGTACAAAAGAAACCACAACAGCAGCTAAATTCATTTAAAAACAGGAGATTTAACCAGGTTTAACCCTTTAAATGCCTACAAACAATTCTTATTCCCTTCAAATGCACTATAGATCTTAACCCTATGATGTTGAGCTGTGTTGAAAAATGGTGGAAGTTTAGTTTGCAATAGATGGCCATGGATTGCGTAAGCCTGCCAACAGCGACAATGTATTCCACCCTTGGCAGGTCCTATCATACTAACCTAATGACTGCTCTTATGGGATAAACTTACTTATTGAGGACCCAGTCCTTTCTGAAGCTCCCTGCAGATCAAGGTTAAATAGAACCTGTGGGTGGAGCACCTGTGACAGGGAGGGGTGCTTGCCCAAGGGTTGTCAGCCCTTTTCATACAAAATACACAAGAAGGGCAGCACTCAACCTTAACTACGCTTTCAGTGCGGGTGCATCTCAAGACAGTATAATACAACAAACCAAGAAGAGAGCACTCCAAACAACATGTACAAACAGTACAGGTTGAGTGCTGCCCTTCTTGTGTATTTTGTATGAAAAGGGCTGACAACCCTTGGGCAAGCACCCCTCCCTGTCACAGGTGCTCCACCCACAGGTTCTATTTAACCTTGATCTGCAGGGAGCTTCAGAAAGGACTGGGTCCTCAATAAGTAAGTTTATCCCATAAGAGCAGTCATTAGGTTAGTATGATAGGACCTGCCAAGGGTGGAATACATTGTCGCTGTTGGCAGGCTTACGCAATCCATGGCCATCTATTGCAAACTAAACTTCCACCATTTTTCAACACAGCTCAACATCATAGGGTTAAGATCTATAGTGCATTTGAAGGGAATAAGAATTGTTTGTAGGCATTTAAAGGGTTAAACCTGGTTAAATCTCCTGTTTTTAAATGAATTTAGCTGCTGTTGTGGTTTCTTTTGTACTGTTTGTACATGTTGTTTGGAGTGCTCTCTTCTTGGTTTGTTGTATTATACTGTCTTGAGATGCACCCGCACTGAAAGCGTAGTTAAGGTTGAGTGCTGCCCTTCTTGTGTATTTTGTATGAAAAGGGCTGACAACCCTTGGGCAAGCACCCCTCCCTGTCACAGGTGCTCCACCCACAGGTTCTATTTAACCTTGATCTGCAGGGAGCTTCAGAAAGGACTGGGTCCTCAATAAGTAAGTTTATCCCATAAGAGCAGTCATTAGGTTAGTATGATAGGACCTGCCAAGGGTGGAATACATTGTCGCTGTTGGCAGGCTTACGCAATCCATGGCCATCTATTGCAAACTAAACTTCCACCATTTTTCAACACAGCTCAACATCATAGGGTTAAGATCTATAGTGCATTTGAAGGGAATAAGAATTGTTTGTAGGCATTTAAAGGGTTAAACCTGGTTAAATCTCCTGTTTTTAAATGAATTTAGCTGCTGTTGTGGTTTCTTTTGTACTGTTTGTACATGTTGTTTGAGTGCTCTCTTCTTGGTTTGTTGTATTATACTGTCTTGAGATGCACCCGCACTGAAAGCGTAGTTAAGGTTGAGTGCTGCCTTCTTGTGTATTTTATATATATATATATATATATATATATATATATATATATATAGACCAAATGGAAAGGGACGCACACCAGGACTTAGGGAAAACATCTTAAAAATAATTTTTTATTCAATAGACATTAAAAAGATGCCAAGTGCATCAAACCGACGTTTCGTCCCTCTCAGGGGCCTTTATCGTCTATTGGACTTTGCACCCAGGCACTTGTGAGTATATTCATGGCCCTAGCTGGTTGCCATAGTTCTATTATATTATATATTATATATTATATATATATATATAACCAGTGGCAACCTGCAAAAAATCCACTCACAATATGCATGCCTGGGTGCAAAATCCAGAAATCTTCTATGTAAAAATTGTTAGGAAAGGACGCACTCCAGGACTTAGGTAAAGAGCTAAAAAAATTGATGCTTTATTAAGGCGACATTAAAAAGTGCCCGTAGGTACCTACGGGCACTTTTTAATGTCGCCTTAATAAAGCATCGACTTTTTTTTTTTAGCTCTTTACCTAACGATTTTTATATATATATTTTTACAAACACACTCTAGTGTTCCAATATTTGGAATTTTAAGAAAAGCAGATTACGTCCCTTTAAAATAACATCAAATCAATCACAAATATAGCTGGAAATAACGGTTTAACGCTTTCACTGCTGAGCCATTTCACCTCTATGTGCTGAGCTAATTTTGACCGTTTTATTCTGTATGGGAACACATTACAATCATCGCACTAAAACAGGGGATGCAAGGGAGAAAAGCCTGCAGGTTTTTCTTTTGTGTCCCCGTTGTAGCACGATATTACAATGCAGGCGCTAAAAAAGCTGCCTGCATTGTTATCGGGCGCTAAGCCCTGGGATGCACGCGGCAGCGTTAAGAGCCGCCGCGTGCATCCTCTCCATGGAGTTGGAGCTCTGTGTTTAATTTGACTCTGAGGACTGCAGCTGTTATGCCACTAGGGGGAGCCAGAGTACAACGTATGGGGAAAGACTGTAATGGACTTATAGACTATGCCCCCCAGAAACCCTTTGTCATGCCTTAGACCTGAGAGCCTGCTGTGGCCATCCTGGGTCACTAGCTCTCCATACCTGTCTGTATCCACCGAAGGGTTAACTCCTCTTCAAGAGACTGTGTGTTCTGCATAAATACCTGATTACGCCCTCCCATTGTCGCTCTTCCATTTTGTGTTTTTCCCTTCCTGTTGTCAGAGGTCCTGAGAGCTCCCTCTTGTTATTTCTTCTTCCTTGATGTACCTGCTGTGTGGTGTATACCAGTTATTCCACCCTTGCTGTGTCTGCACTACCTGTTTCCTGCTTGCTGGATGATCCACTGCGTGGCCCACTATCCAGTGGGTCCAGAGACTCTCCAGTGACTACCAGCCCTCAAGCTCTCTCCAAGGAAACCAGCCTTCAATCAAGGTACATTTTCCTAAGGCTCCTGCTTCTCCTCAAGCGGATCTGGAGAGAGACTACGTGGCCCACCGTACACTTGCCTGTATTTTCTGTGTTACTATCTGTTCTGTGCTGGACTGTTTGCTGTGAACTATTCTACAATACAGCCTTATTGTACATATACTGCCTCCAGTGTATGTGTGCCTGCTTACCCCCAGCGCTTGGGATTATATATCACTACACAGAGGCTGTGCCATGGCTCCTTCATGGCGCGAGCCTGACACCCTTGGGGAGAGAGGAAGGAAGGAAGGAAGCAAGCTCTCTGGAGAGGAAGTGGGGAGCATCGTGTTCAGTGTGGGCAGAACGAGGAAGGGGATGAACAGAGTCAGCCGCTGGAGAGACGCTTTCTGGGATCTGGGCAAGTTGGAGCACAGAGGATCGGTGGCATCCATTGCTGGAGTGATCTGAGAGAGTGTATACATCGACCTGCAGTATATCACGCTGAACTGTTCCTGTGTTCGAGAGTGCCCTTGTTTAAGGAGGCCGCAGGCGGAGCGGAGTGCTGGCGGTATTCGACTTCTGACTGAGGAGAATCGGTTCGGGAGCGTGAACTTCGACAGCATCAGGCTTCAGATGGCTGCGAGGATGGGTCTTCTCGAGAGGGACTTTCCTGCAGAGTTTCAAGCTGTTTCGCCGGTTGGGTGGGAGGCCTCCAGCCTATGACTTTGCTTACAATGCGCACTTATTTGCTTGCTTCAACTTCAGGGCCCCAACATTGACTAGTCGAAGCTATTCATCCATCTACTGGCCAGGAGACTTAGTATAGGTCCTAGGGTACCCAGGTACTAACGAGCGTTCTGAGTGGGACTTTGAACTAAAGAACTGAGAATTACATTAATGGTTTAGTCGATATATATATATATATTATATTCACATTACATATTACTGTCATCTATTTCCTAGCCTGCTCGATTTCATGGTTAAAGTACACGTATAATTATTGCCGTTTATTGCTTCAATAAAGTACATTGAGAAAAATCGATAAAAGGTGTGGTGGTGCGTAGTGAATTGTTAGTGCGGTGAGACGAATCCTGGGGTTATTCAGCAGCTCCATGGGGGGTGAGCGCTACAGAGTCCATAGGACTCCATTGAGGCAGACGTGCCGGTCACATGACCTGCCGGATCTCGCCTCACGTAGTGAACTGCAGGGAGAGACTGAGGGACTTTTTCCCCCAGTCTCTCCCTGCTCCTGGTGGCCGGAGGAGGCGGTTGGATCCGCGTTCCTCGCCGTGGGATAGGAGGTGAGTATCGGATTCATTTGGGAGGTTTCTGCTGGTGCTGACGGATTCAGCAGAAGCGGAATCCGTTACCAGGTCCTGGCTGTGGTTAACTTTCTGGTAACCACAGCCGGACGGTAATTAGCGTTAGGGCTGTAATCCTAATGCTAATTAACTCATTGCGCTCCCCATGTTATGCATAGGGAACGCAAAGTACAGTAACCTCGCGCAGTACAGTTCAAGATACCAAACGCTAACAGGGTTTTTTAACCCGTTAGCATTTGGATTGTAATATGGGCGGCCAGGGTTAGGTCCACCAGGGCTAACGTAAACGCTCACGCAGGTGAGCGCTAATGTTAGCACCAAGAATGTAATGTGGCCCTACATGTTTAAACTTGATTTGAAGTCATGTTTTATTGTAGGACCCAGACAAATTATATGTATCCTTATTTTTAGCAGACTCAGCAGATTCATCAAAGATACAGTATATATATATTATATGTTTCTGTCAAGTCATGTGAGAATGCTATAACAAAAAGAGTAAAATAATTAAAATTTCTATTCAGATTTCAATCATTTTCAGCGTGTAATATAATTTTTTTCATATTTTATCATCTAAGCCTTTGTGGTTATATATTCTATGGGGCACTCTTGTTAAAAAAATTAGAAATGGGAACTTGTTACTGTATTTTTCTGAGAAAATACTCAATTTTAACAAACTGAAAAAACAAAATTTTTGATTGTGGGAACTGGTAAATGAGAAGATAAGTTATTGCAGCATCATTGATCACATTATAATGGAAAAGTGAACAATCGTGCAGCATTATAAGTAATAGTAAATATTTTTTATATATTTATTTTATATTTATTTTTATTTTACACATAACCTAGTCATGTTTGGTATCATAAGAAAGGCCATGCTCTTGCCTTTTCCAAAGATACCAAGCATGAGCTTTTTTCTGATACTGTTTGGGAGATACCGTACCATAGAGAATTCTCTCTCCGGCTGGAGGATTCCCTTTCTGAAATCATCGCACCCATGTGCAACATCAGTGGACTTGGGGAGGCCCTGGAGGTGAGGCTGACATCCAAAATGTCAGTCCTCACTGGTAGAAGTCTGTTATTTGGTGCCGATTGACACTGGATCAAGGTAAGCATTTAAGAGGGGCATTGATGGAAAGGTCATACTGCAGTGCCTTACTTGTTCCTCTACCCCTTACTGATTGGGAGATAGAGGGGTCCTAAAGTCCGCCCCTCCCCTTCAGGCACTTTCCTGGCTCTGCCGGGCGGCACCTGAAATTGATGGTAATCGCGTACCGGCGTGATGATGTCAGTGAGCTGGTAGGTGTGTAATTGTCGTTCTGACTTAAAGGCATGAGGCTGCCCCTTGGGTGCGGAATCCCCGTGACATTTGGGGAACATCCTCCACACATAGCGGGGAAGCCCTATTTACAATCACCAAATGTCGTCCGCAGCCAAGGGGTTAAACAGACAAGATTAAGATGGGCAAAATAACACAGACACTGGACAGATGAATCTATGTTTGAAATGTTCTGATAACAAAAAATGGACATTTGTGAGAAACTAACCAAATGAAAAAGAGTCTGGAGGTGTGCTTTACTTCATCTGTCATGTATGGTGGAGGGAATCTAAGGTGGAAGATTTATATATTGTGGGGTAAAAAGGATCTTGTAGAAGTAAGGCTTGAAGCCATCCAGCACTACAATGGCATGTAGGGTGTCTGCACTACAGCAGACTTTTAAAGCAAACCGTGAGAAATTATTTACTTTATGTGCATGTCCTACCCATAATTCCTTGCTTCTAATGGGGAATTTAACAGAGGAGCTCTGTTGACAAAGGAAATCATAAACCTAAACCATGAAATATAATATTTCCTAAGTTCGAACAAAGGTGTGTCTCCAACACAAGGTCATTTGAACCCTAAATACGTCTAAACTCAAAAACATCATCATAAATATCACTGTGCTCTACATAAGTGTAACACTGTTATGACATTGTTTTAAAAATCTAATTATTTGTGACATCCTTTGAATTACTTTAATAGTAGATGTGCTACTTGCTAAATGTCTACTAAAATCAAACTTTTGCTGTAGAATAAAATATGAATCTGTTATTAGATTTAATAGTAACATTACTGTATAAGAATTATTAAAACAAAATATAGATCAGGATCTGTCTGCATATACAGCTGGATGGCAAAATTTATAATTATATGTTCAGTTCCCTGAAATGGATGCATTATCCAATACAGCATTAAGAAATAGAGGTTTCTATTTAAAATCTTCAGCCATTCGATCATTCTGTGCAGAATTTCTTCCCAGTAAATTAAATAAGGGTTACAAATACAGAGCCTCCACATAGCACAATCGCAACTGTGCAGACTGGCGTCCTTTCAACTGTTGGCTTTGTAGGAAATATCTCAGGTGAATTTTGTGGTTGATGAACAATTAAATATCTTTAAAGTTCGTTTATGCACAGAAAGGTATATGTTATTTCTTATGAGAGCCATATCTTCTGCCACAGACTATAGTCAGATTGAACAGATGTAAAACGTTTTATAAGGCTCCAGCAGCAACATTATAGCTCAGAAATACAGCTAAGGTTAAACAGAATGTTCATGCCATATCCTTATCTCCTGCTTCATTGGGCTTGGAAAGTCAGTTTCTATTTGAAATACATACACAAAGTACTTTTACACAAAGTATTTGGCTCTGACGAAGCCGGCTG
Source organism: Leptobrachium leishanense (assembly GCA_009667805.1). Lineage (NCBI taxonomy): Eukaryota > Metazoa > Chordata > Amphibia > Anura > Megophryidae > Leptobrachium > Leptobrachium leishanense. Next base: position 119,708,115 of record CM019067.1, on the reverse strand, counting down.
GTATGCTGGCGAAACACCTGCCAGCCTTGGTGTTTTAACAATTTAAGTTGTCTGTAGCAGCAAGGTGAGCGCAGAAATCAAACTAGATGACAAGGGTTTGATCAGGAGGAATATACTTGTATGTATGGACCACTGGCTCTGAACTAAGATGAGGAAGTTCATGAGTTATAGGGAATAATGGATCCAAGGTCCAGAAGGAACAATAAGGAATGCTGTATTCAACCGAGTGTATGGTGGTTTTGATAGTGAATGGCAAGCTATGTAATTGGATGGGCAGCTATTCCATTTCTTTGGACGGAACAATATTAACCATTCAAATGGGTATAATCTGAGACCCCCTTCCCCAAATTTACTATTGGGTGTAAGGCCATTTTTTGTGAAGTGAGTAAATTCTCACTTGTGCCCCCTGTGTGTTTTTGGCTAATTGTTTATGTAAATTGTCTGATCTATGTTTTTTAATTGGAGCTTCAGACGTTTTGTTTGTTTTTATACAAGTATATTAAAAGTTGCAATTTAAGGTCCCGCACTCCTGAAATAATTGGGTTGTTTCTCTCATAGGAGGGAGCAGCCTTTTTTGTGTTTCTTGCTTCATATTCTTTTATTGCTATAATATTAGATTTACTTCACTGAACTCCAGAGAACCATGGTGAATCGGCTACAGTTGATCATCTACAGTGAATCCCCTGTTTGGGATAGGTAAGTGTATTATTCAGCGTGGTCTATATACCATTCATTCCATTTTAGTTCCTAACAAAGTTGTTTGTTGTAGATTTCACAGTTGTTTGTTATGGAGCTAAATGACATAAAAAGCCAATAAATTGGTTCAGGAGAGCCTGGCTTGTTGCCACTTGCCTAGGGTTGCCAGCTACGCCATGTTTTCCTGGATGTATATAACCTTTAGATGCCATTGGGCAACATATGTCAATGTTTCCCAGCAGTATGAACAATTTATATGATGCACAATGAAAATTTAATTAGATTGATTTAATTAGAGGGTGGACTGAATTATTACATTCTGTAATTTGCTTTAGATTAGTAAGTAGGAGTTAAACGTGTCATGAAAAACATTACAGATCTGGCTACCCTACTGTTGCTGTTACAGGAAGGACACTAAGGGGGTGCTGGGTTATGGAATAAATGAGCTAGAGCTAAAGATTTTAGTGGGACTCTGCCCAATCCTTTTTCACCTGCATTGTGCCTATCCCTTATCTTTCTCTCACCTGCATTATGGGTACAGTAATAAATAAAGAACTGCAGTTGAAATGTCCCCTATGTTTATCCATCGGTGCACAATGGTTCAATAACACTGGTCAACAGAATCAAACTTTTTTTCTTTCACAAGAACTAAATTAACCAAATCTAACAGGTCTATTCAAAGAAGGGTGAAACTCAGGAGAATAACTGGAGAAGTGAAAATTCTAGGTCAAAATAGCCAAACCAGAAAAATTCTCTCATTTACCGCACTTTCCATATGGGCTATTTGTTCTCTTCTACAGCCACTTCTTCTGATTTTCACCTTTCTCTGAATAACCCTCTACCAGGGTTATTCAGAGAAAGGTGAAAATCAGGAGAATTGGCAGGGGAAGAGAACAATCTAGGCCAAATAGCCGATTTGGAAAGTGAGATAAATGGGAAAATTTTTCTGGTTTGGCTAGTTTGACCTAGAATTTTCACTTCTCCAGCCATTCTCCTAAGTGTCTTTGTCATGTTGAGGTCAAATGTGCTTTCGGATTTTCTCCAATGGGCAGGGGTTTCTTGTGGCACACGTTTACATTTATTATAGAATTAGTACTTACGTAACACTGATTGATAAATATACACCTCATTTTGGCTTGCCTAAAAAAATTTATATGATGATTTTCAGAGTTATCATTTAAGGTTATAAATTCTGGACACTTTGGCACAGGGTACTCTTCACTATGTAATACAGGCCTCATTACAGATGGCACATTGGGATAGTTATTAGCAATGCTGCTGAAAATCAGTGCGCCAGCAACTGCAAAACCTGTCGCAACCCTAATCAATGAATCACTGGCGACTGGATACATACCCAAACTCTGGAAGACTGCAAGGGTGGTACCTATCAATAAAAGTGGAGACAATACTTTGGTATCCAACTACCGCCCGATATCACTCACTGCTCCCTGTAATGTCAAAAATTCTGGAAAAATGTGTCTACACTCAATTACGTGATTATTATCAGTATCGGAACTATGTAACCCCAGATCAATCAGGCTTTCGTCCAAAACATTCAACTACAACGCCCATTTAAAAGTTTGTAATGATATCCAAGCGGGCATGGAACAAGGAAACCTAACTGGAGCCATCTTCCTTGATTTTGCCAAGGCCTTTGACACAGTAAACCATGGCATCCTATTACAAAAACTTAAAAACTCCGGTATTGGTGATAGCACGCTAACATGGTTCCAATCATATGTGTCTGATCGGTCGCAATATGTGTCCATTTCTGACAGCACTTCCCTTCCCTTCCCAGTCACATGCGGTGTACCCCAAGGCTCGATACTCGGCCCTCTGCTATTCACAATATTCATAAATGATCTGCCCAATGCCTGCAAAGCGTCAACTGTACACATGTACGCAGACGACACTGTAATCTATACCAGCCAACCAAATCTCCCGCAGCTGGAGGCCGTGCTGCAAGACCAATTCACAGGGGTAGAAAAGTGGATCGCAGATAACAAACCTTTTCTAAATACTGACAAAACTGTTACAATGCTCTTTGGAACCGCACCTAAACTACACAAATTGCAAACACCCCATCTATGTGTGGGGACAAGATCAAATGACACACTGACTACAGTCACTTCTCTCAAATATCTAGGTATGTGGTTAGACCCAAATCTATCTTTTGGCCCCCACATCGAAAAACTCTCATCTAAACTCTACCCCAAACTAGGTGCCCTGTACTGAAACAAATCCTGCTTGAGCCCCGTGGTAAGAAAGCAGATTGTGCAACAAATGCTTATGCCAGCCATTGAATACGGAGATGTAGTGTATGCAGCTGCCCCTCAATCACACCTCCAGAAACTTACTACATTGTATAACTCATTCTGCCGCTTTGTGCTACAATGTAACTACATGACCCACCATTGTGACATGTTAAAAGAACTAAACTGGCCATCGCTGGAATCTAGACGCACCCTTCACCTTTCCAACCTGGTGTTTAAGAGCTTTTCTGGGAAGCTACCACCCTACCTTTATAGGCTGATTGCCCCAGCAGTTCCCTCATCCTATAACCTCAGATCCAGGACGAGCACCTTACTTGCAATACCGCAATACAAAAAGAAAGTGGCTCGATCCTCATTTTCCTACCGAGCACCGCAAATATGGAATAACCTCCCAGACGCCATCAAATCTTCCCCCAGTCTAAAGTCCCTTAAGAGTTCCCCATTAACATACCTCAATATGGAATGCACCTGTAAACATGTAACATAATGACTTTAACAGAAAAATAAATATGTAGAAAATAATCTGTTTATTTGGTTTTGTGTTAATATCTTGCATTTTACTATTTTGTATTTCTGTAACCATTCAATGTTCCTGAACCCAGGACATACTTGAAAACGATTGAAATCTCAATGTATCCTTCCTGGTAAAATCCTTTTATAAATAAAAAATAAAAAACTGTATATTTAGTTTTAGATGTAATTCCTATAATGTTAGTTAAACAGAAACAGCAATCAGTTGAATGGTCCTTTTGTTCTCTCCAAATCATAGGAATTGCAAATGGCATTTGATGTGTACCATTTTTCCAAATGGTGAGAAGCCTAACACATGACACACAACATATATTGGAGGTCCAGTCTTTATCAAAGTCACCAGCTTTTCACCCAAAATAAAGTTCATAACACTTTTTTACAAGTAGCGTGAAATTTCACCTGTGAGACTTGAAAGTTACTTCACCACACACGTAGGTGTCTGGATGATTTAAACACTTTCTTGGCATATTGAAACTTTTCTTAAAAGTAATAAAACATAAAAATGAGAACAACATACAGCATAAAACACTACGCCTAAAGAGAAACAAAATACACGTGTTGATGGGCTCACTACAAGTTCAATACTGGCTGCCTACTTATCTTTAACAATGCAATATCTAAACATGATACAGCATGTCTGTACACTAATAAGTCTGTATATTGTTGCCAACCCCTTCTGCATAAAAGTTCCCACATTTTACGAAAAAATTCCACTTTTTATAACTTACAAAATTCATAACAAAGAAAGCCTGATGTATAGAAGGATATCGCTGTAACATTTCAATGTTCTTGAACCCAGGACATACTTGAAAACGAGAGAAATCTCAATGTATCCTTCCTGGTAAAATACTTTATAAATAAATAAATACCAGTAAGTAAATAAATTATACAAAAACTTGACTGTCACGAAAAAAAAAACTATGCCTGATGGAAAATTTTGATTACATCTTTGAATTCAGGATAAAAAGCTGCACTAGAGTCAGCATTTAGTTAAAATCATATTGACCAGTGTAATTATATCCTTACACTGGAACTCTGTGTTGACAAAATCTTGTCTACTAGAACTTGTGGTAACCCCGTGATAACAATTAATGGATGCTTATGAACCTCAGATTACATGTTACAAGCAATGTTCTTGAAATGACTAAACTTAAATTGCGAGTGGTAAATCACTAACAAGAACAGGCTGCTGGTAATTCCGCAAGTTGCTTCTCACATGTCAACAGGGTCCTTTTGTTATGTGTAAATCTAAATAATAACCTGCTAAAATGATGATCTTATGTCTGTATGCTTAAGTTGCACACATATGTAATATTTATTAATTGCAAAATCAGTCACCAGGAAACACCCCCTGACCTGAACATGGCTGCACTTTCCAACTCTGCAGACAATGATGTAGTTATATAGCTACCAGAATATTGGTTCATTTTTCCATGATGTCAACTGTGCAGCCCTTATCAAGGGACATGCTCACATATGTCACATAAAATGAGGTGCAATAGTGCCGGCGCGATATAGTAACTTTCTATTAAATTAAGTGATATAATCAATCAGCAATGTAAACATACAGAACGTAAATAAATGATCAGATGCGATGCTGCCTAAAATGGATGTAACAACAAAGGTAATCGCACAAATAAAACAACAAAAATATGTGCCATATAGAGATTATGCAGAAGAAGAATCCATAAAGCACATCTAACAGTGCAATAATCAGTGAAATTAGCAAACAATGGTTGTAAATTTGCCGTGTGCCATTAATGACAGAATCAATGAATATGAAAATAATACACGGTGGTGAGAATAAAGCAATGGTCTTCCTAAAGGCAATTCAAGAACATCAAGCACATAAAAAGGTACAAATAAAAAGTAGCAATGTCAGATAATGGCTATAAAGTAGCCTGTGCCAGAAATAGTCAATGAGATAACTGTGATGGTATCATTGGCGTGGGGGAAAAAAAACACACACAGTTTGATGAAAGTGCAAATGTGGAAAAAAGTGGTAGTTGAGTTGATTGGGGATACTCATAAATCGGGGATTCTCCTGATGGCGGAAAATGCTTGTGGTCGTCACTTCCCATCGATGTCTCTCAAAGAAAACAAACAAAAAATGGACCAAAAGTGCAGAATAATAAACAATTCAGTTTACGTCCTCCTAAGTAAAGGCAGGAACTCCCATTTATTAGAGCAACATTTGGTTCCGGCTCTAGGATTATGGGCATCTGGCCAATTGGAGGGTGGCGCTACACTTCTTTTTTTCACTGATTATTGCACGGTTAGATGCGCTTTATGGATTCTTCTTCTGCATAAATCACATATGTCACAGACTGAGGCTGTACGGATTCTCCCAGGGTAGGTCTCACTAGGCGCCTTACCAACTAGCGGCAGGACCTGTCCGGAACGTAAGGAAAGTAAATATAACTAAAATCCAGAAGGCACTGAAACTTCCTGATTGTAGAATTCCAGATATGGGTTGCGAACCCTGCACTTGCTAGTAACCTGGCACATTTTTTGATGGATGATGGAAATTTAGTGAGTACTTCTGAAAATATAGGAACTACCTGTAATAGCATAGATATGTACTACTCAAGAAAAAAAATATCACTGCTGGGTGAATTACAAAAATCCTATGGAGATTATGCAAATATTATCAAGGATCAGTTATTGTGAACACCCCTTGATTTTTAGTATTGATAGAGGATATTATATAGACATGATGTTTCCCTAATTTAACTTTGTCATGCTCTGATCTGCAACATATTGATGCAAACGATTAAAATGATATATTGATAGATGACTGATGTTCTTCAATCAGTACACCTCCTTTAATTAGATGAGCTGGAGGATGAACACTGTACTCCTAGATAATCTTCTGACACAAATATGAAGACCTGTCACTTTCGAGAGAAATGTGAATCAAAGCAATTCAAAGTATGTCTACAGCATGTGAAATCTATCAAATGGCGTTCTCAGAATGAACCTAATGAGAGAATATTCTAAGTGCGGAATTGTGGGAAAATATGGAAGTGGTGGCTTTGTAAATATTTTCTGTGTGCAGTTACCTAAGCTATTATTACGCTATTCCAGCTGTTTGTGTAGCGGATGTCACAGCAGAAACCATTACAGAATGTGAGTCTTGAGAGATGAAGCAGGCATTTTGGTTGATTAATAACCTCGGACAAATTGCCTGGCACAACATCTTGCAATTTAATTTCATGCTCCTCCATGGCGTACATAGCAGTTTTTTCAGTCCCACAGGAATCTTTATACATTCACACCCTTTCATTTAACTTTCTTTTGAGTTCAGTACACTTAGTTTATGCACATCAGATTAACACTAATGCTGTGCTGACTTGCAAGTAACCTTAACAGCAAATACTTTACATATTATCTGATTTATGCAAATACAGCCTCGGGTTGCACCGACAGTATAGAGCTCCTCTACTTTCCTCAGTTTTAATTGATTAGAAGCATTTTTCTCTGGTTTTACTAGAGAAAATAGGACAATCAAACAAATAAGTAACGTTTACATTTCTTTTTTTAAAAAAAACAGCAGTTTAGCTTGATGATTTTAATTACTCAGCTCAATGTAATTTGATAATTATATATTTATACGAAAAGCATCCGTTCTAAAATAAGCCCGCTCATTGAAAACGTAGTTTATATGGACATGTCATCTTTTTTATTTACACTCCATTGAAAAGAGTATTTCCAAGAAATTCATACCTCTATCATAAGATTCCATAACTAGTTTTTGATGTCCTTTTGAAGCTTCTTTAACTTGTTTAATGACCCAGGCATCACAAATGCTAAATGGTCTACCAAGCTGTTTAATCATTTTCATGCAAATATGCTTTCATGTCCACTTACGGATTTTGTAGTACATTGATCATTCTGTTTAATAAGGTGTGACTGATCCGAATTACTCTGCAAGATAAGATTCTCCGTCTTAGATTTTAAGGAGCCCCGTATCCACATAAACATATATATTTTCATTCTGCTGAGGAATGGAGTTATATCAATAAACTTATTTTTGTAGATGTACATGTCATACATTGGTGTACAGGCAATTAATTAATTAGAGGATCTGCAGCACTGTTGATTATATTATAAATAAAACGCAAACGCATTTCGCAGTGCTTTAGAAGGGTGTAACTGATATGGTTAAAAAGATAGGTACAATAAATACACCTGAAGCACAAGACATTTGACAAACAAATATAAGAGGGATGGAGTGGTCTATTCCCTTGGGATCTTACATTGTAGATGTACGTAGTAACCAAACTAGGGGCCCTATTACATTCGTGCAAAAACGCATTAACGCGAGGGGCAAAACCCTTTGCGCTGAACGTCGCATTACAACGTTCACGCACAAAATGCGCGTAAATGTCTAACGCAAGTGACCCTTCGTGAACCCTTTGCGAGCGCAATGTAGTGCGCGCATCCTATACTTAACATTGTGAACGCAAATGCGTTTGTGCGCTGGTACGCGCATGGTATTACAATCTTAGCGCAAAATTTAACGGAGAGCGTTTGCGCATATAATTTTAACGTCTTTGAAAAGCTGGTGGTAACAGCAAATTGTAACAACCTGACCGTACCAAACTGCGGCTTCACAACGGAGAACGTCGGTGTGCACGTTTTTTTTTACTAGATCTGTCAAAAATTACGGCCACTACCTTCCGTCAGAACGTACGTCTGTTGTGTGCAATCCGCACAAAACGACAAACTCGTGTTAAAAATTACATTGTGCTCACTTATTTCTGTGCGCAACGGAACTTTGCGTACATTTTTTCGCGTCGGTTTTACGAGCGCAATTTCCCGACGGATAAAAAAATGGGCGACTAATGTAATTCCAGCGGTGATGTTCGTGCATTAACGTTTAACGCTTCGTGCAAAAAAACACGTGTTTAGCGTGCGTTTTTGCATTAAGAATGTAATAGGGCCCTAGAATGGCTGCGCAAAGCCTGAGCATGCATTTTTGGTATATATGGCACATATGGTATGATTATATATATATATTAGTGGTTTTATATATTATACTATTCCCTGGAACATACATTTTTAATTAAAAATAGTAAAAATAAAAACAACATTTCGAATGTTTCAGCATCCCCAAATATGACAATAAACAACCAGCAAGGCATATGGAATTCACTCAGGGGCAGAGTAATTAATTAACAATAATGAAGATGGTTTAGAGGTTTCATAATGAAACTTAATCACAGTTATCTGCAACACAAACACACATTTATTATTGCACATCTGTCCTGCAATTAATTGGAGTCATCTGGGTTAGAGTATAATCTTCTTGGTAGGTCAGAGATGTAGGTAGTAGACACTCTATACAATATCAGGGTTATTCAGAGAGCGTGAAAAGCAGGAGAATGACTGGAGAATAACTGGAGAATGAAAAATTCTAGGTCAAAATAGCCAAACCAGAAAAATTCTCCCTTTCATCTCACTTTCCAAATTGGCTATTTTGACCTAGAATTTTTCATTCTCCAGTAATTCTCCTGCTTTTCACGCTCTTTGAATAACCCTGTATATCTCAATCTAAAGCTTGCAGATCATTAGGTCAGATAAATTTTCTCATTATTGGAACCTGGTTAGGTTACAACATCTCTCATGCATCTATCAAAAATATATGTTTAGTTAACAAAACACTTTTTAAAATAGACTCTGATTAAAAAAAATGAATAGTTAATAGAAACAAATATAGCTGGTGGGGATTAGGTGCTTCTTGTGGGCACCTGACCGATACGGTACTAGTTGACTGGCAGTCATGAGGAATCTCCCAGGTAATTGTTGGAATCTGTTGGAAGGGGGCCAGTCATGTGGATTTCGTTTTTTATGTTTGTTTTTTTGCTGGAGTTTAGGCTAGGGTCAGACGAACGCATTTTCGCGTTGTCTGTGAAAAAGTGCGTTCGAACGAATGGACGCATTTTTTCACGGAGTACGCGATAGCGGTCATACGATGCGCATTTGCGTTCGTGTTTTTGTACGGATCATCAATAAAACACTTTTGCATCTGGACGTTATGTTGGCCGGACATTAGCAGTGTCTGACATCTCCAAATCACGCACACACGCCGCTAGCGGACGCAGCGCACTCTGTACGACCGTACTAGTGGTTTCACGTTCTCGACAAAATGCGTTCGTTTGCCACTTGCGTTGCGCGGACGAACTTTCGTGCGGCCATACTTCGTGTGTTCCCCGGCATTGGACGTCATTTGCTGCTAGCACGGCCGTGATTTCGTGCGGCTAAACGCACGTTAAAACTGCTTTCGTCTGACCCTAGCCTTATAGAGCGATAAAAGTAAAGATTTCATTACACTTTTTTGAATTATGAAGGCCTGAAGCACCTAAGGCGTAGGGCACTTAAGTTGCCCCTGATGCCAGGACGCAGGGAAGATTTTTCTAGAAGGTTTTGCAGCGTGTGAGGAGAGTGAGCGGGAGTGGTGTGGGAGGAGTCGGCAGGAGGGTACTTAAAGCGCGTGTGGAGAGGCTCTGCATGCCTTTTTCTCCTGAGATAGAGCAGTGAAAATCTGTGCTGCGTCAGAGAGCAGTGTCTTTTCGGCTTTTGCCTTAAAAAATTGTTTAGGTGGATGGCGGAAGGCGGTGAACTGGAGTCGCTATTGGAGGAAGTGCGGGAGGCGGCTCGGCATCGTGGTGTGGAGTGGGCCAGAAGAAGCCTGTCAGAGGTGCTGGCGGCAGAATCGGAAGTGGGATCTCGGCCTGCCCGGATTTCGAGACCTCTGGAGTGGTTCAGTCTGGGAGGCGAATCCAGTGGTGAATCGGTGGCTGAGAGGTTGAGATTGGAGGCTGTGAGAGGCCGAGGACGGTTGGTTCAGCGGATGTTGGCTGGTGGTGGCGCAGTTGGGAATGAGGCTGGCGTGAGCGCTTCCAGACGTGTGGAAGGTAAGAGCTAGAGGCCGGTATCGGGGGCTAAGGATCCTTCTGGTCGGAGGGGTGGTGTGGTGAGCTCTACCAAGAGAGAAGGAGTGCGTAGGTCGAGGAGTTCCTCGGGGAGAAGAAGAGTTCAGTGGTCCGCCAGGGGTCCCAGAGGTGGAGAAAGGTCTGTCTCAGGGACTGATGTTTCGGCGGTAAGACAGTTGGTGGATGGGGGTGTGGACGGTGGTGTGGCACAGGGTGTTGGTGTGCGGGATGAGGTCACTCAGGAGCTCGAAGTAAATTGGTGTTCAGATGGTGGAGCTGATGGGGCTCAGGATTTTGGTGTGAGGGAGCGAGTTAATGATTTTGGTACTTCGGGTTCTGGGGCTCATCGCACAAATGTTTTTTTGTCCACAGTTCCAATGGTTCGGGAGAGGAGTCCACAGTCGGTTGGTGGTTTCCAGGCTGCTGGAGTCGGTGGAGTTGGTGCAGGGGGTTCGGAAACTGTGGCACAGGAAGTTCCAGGAAATGGTGGTGATGTGAGTTCTTTCATGTCTTTTTTACAGGGGGCCTTTGAAGCTTGGTAGGTTTCACCAGCGGGTGTGAACCAGGGAGTGGATTTGGCTCAAGCATGGAAGGGTGCAGGTGGCCCAGTTGCGGAGCTCATGGTGGTGAAGCTATGGCTTCAAGAGGGCCGAGTGGCGATTTGGGTTCACTTGGTGAGTCCACAGGGGTGGCGGATGTGGCAAGGAGGAATGCTTACGTGTATTTTCTGGGCCTTTGGGGTTTCAATTGAAACAGGAGGTTAAAGAAGGCATAAGGGCGGGGTGAGTATGTGGAACTTTTTTCGCTGCTTCCGTTGGATGAGGTGGCTGGGGTAAAAGATGATTCGTCTAAAGACGGTTTAAAGGAAAGGAAAAAGAGGTTTCGGAGGATTCCTAAGTCATTCGGGAATTGGCTCTGGGCTTTTTGTATTTTGGCAAGTGTGGTTGGGGAGAAGAGCCCACAGCACTTTTCGGGTCTTTTTTGTTATGTGGATGGAATTTGGGAGGCTTATCGGACTTATGGTGGTTGGACGTGGTGGAAATACGATGAGCAGTTTAGGCAGCGTTTGGCGGCTCACCCAGGGATGGGGTGGGATCAAATGGACATAACGCTGTGGTTGCGTTTGATGGGGGCACAAAAGGCTTTGCCCTTTCGAGGGGAAGCATGGGGGAGGGGTCAGTTCCCCACTAGCAGGTGTTAAAAAGGGATCGTGCTGGCAGTTTAGCGAGGGTCAGTGCAAGTTTGGTACTGGGTGCAGGTTCAAGCACGAATGTTCAAATTGTGGAGGATTGCATTCATTGTCCAGATGTTTTAAGAGGGCAAGACAAGGAGGCCTGCCTTTTGGAGAGGGGAGCTTCCCTGGTAAACTCGAAGCGATGTTACCGTGGCTAAGGTTTTACGGAAGTCATAGGGATGCAGAGTTTTTACAAGACGGTTTTGGTGATGGTTTTCGGATTCCTTTTGTGGTAAGGCCAGGGGGTGGCAAGTTAAGACATTTAAAGTCGGCTAGAGTGTATCCGGAGGTAGTTCAGGAGAAGGTGTTTAAGGAGATTGGGGCTGGTAGGATGGCAGGTCCATTCTCGTCTCCTCCGGTGCGGGATTTGAGGCTATCCCCTTTGGGGGTTGTGCCGAAGCGGAAGGCAGGAGAGTTTCGTTTGATTCATCATTTATCCTTTCCACGGGGGGGGAAAATCGGTGAATGATGATATTGGTGAGGACTTGGCCTCAGTGTCGTACGTGTCATTTGATTCCGCGGTCAGTTTGGTCCGTGATGCAGGACAGGGGGCTTTAATGGCTAAGGTGAATATTGAGTCGGCTTTTCGGCTGTTACCTATTCATCCTTCGTGTCATCATCTTCTGGGATTTTGGTTTGAAGGCGAATTTTATGTGGATCTATGTTTGCCTATGGGTTGTTCCATTTCCTGTTCCTTTTTTGAGTGTTTCAGTACATTTTTGGAATGGGAGGGCCGTGCAGTGGCAGGGTCGGATAAGCTGACACATTATCTGGATGATTTTTTGTGCATGGGAAGGGAAGGGACAGGAGAGTGTTTGCACATTCTTCGGTCTTTTCAGTGGGTGGCACACCGATTTGGTGTTCCTTTGGCTTCTGATAAAACGGAAGGTCCAGCATCAGTTATCACTTTCTTGGGAATTGAGATTGATTCGGTGAAGGGTGAGTGTCGTCTACCTGTTAGGAAAGTGGTGGAAGCTTTGAGGCAAGTGGAGGGGGCCCTGTCGGTTAAGAAATTGCAGTTGAGAGAGCTGCCATCGCTGATTGGTCGTTTGAATTTTGTGTGCAGGGTCATTCCGGTTGGAAGAGTCTTTTTACGTGGATTGGCTTTGGTGACACGGGGTATTTGGGAAGGTCATCATTTTGTTAGAATATCTGGTGCCATGAAGGAAGATTTGGAAGTGTGGAGATCCTTTTTGGTTTTGTTTAATGGGGTGGCCATATTCCCTTCGAAAGAGATTTTGGCAAAAGAACTGGAATTTTTCACGGACGCCTCGGGAGGTGTTGGTTTTAGGGTATATTTTGGGGGAGTTGGTGTGCTTCTCGTTGGCCTGATCGTTGGTTGGCATCTTCATTGGTGCGGAATTTGGCATTTTTGGAGTTGTTTCCGTTAGTGGTGGCCTTGGAGCTGTGGGGAGATGCTCTGGAGGGGAGAAGGATTCTGTTCCTTTCTGACAACATGGTGGTGGGTGGTGTCGGCGGTTAATTCTTTGTCGGCTTCATCATTGCCAGTCATCAGGTTGTTGAGAGGTTTGAGTTGCTGTGTCTTAAATTTAATGTTTTATGCATGGCACGTCATGTGCCGGGTCACCTTAACTCAGTGGCGGATGCTTTGTCTCGTTTGCAGTGGGACAGTTTTCGTTCCCTGGCTCTGTTGGCAGAGGAGGTGGGCACCCCTTGTCCGGAGGGCCTTTGGCAGCTAGGCTCAGAATTTTTGGAAGATGGGTGAGAGGTTCTTTGTCTGAGTCCTCTTGGAAGGCCTACTCGCGAGTGTGGAGGGATTGGGACGCATTGGCTGAACGGTTCAGGTACGTTTCGGTGGGTGGATTGGATGAGGAAAGTTTGCTTAGGGCATACCTCATTTGGTTATTCGAGTCAGGGGCACCTCCTGGAGTGGTACGGCAGTCTTTAGCCGCCTTGGCTTTCCTTTTTCAGGTATCGGGGAAAAGAGATGTCACTAAGGATTTTGTTATCAGATGTGAAGTTTGGGGTTATGTGAAGGGGAGGTGCAGGGTAGACGTTCGGCGTCCAGTTTCGAGACACTTATTGGAGGGTCTATGGGATTTTGTTGGGAATTTTTGTTCTTCACCTTATGAGGTTCTGCTTATGAGGGCGGCTTTTTGTTTGAGGTTTTTTGGGGCATTTCGAGTGGGTGAGCTGGTGTGTAATTCTAGGAGAGGAGGTGGTGGTTTGGGAGCTGATGCGGTTTGGTTGGGAGTTAATGAACTGGTTATTTGGGTTGCTAACTCCAAGACTGATCAGTTGGGTAGGGGGCGTAGAGTTGGTTTATTCAGTGTGGATAACTGTGTGGTGTGTCCAGTGAAGAACGTTAAAGAATTTTTGGAGGTACGGCGGGAGTCTGGTGTGGCCTTTTTATGTCACGCGGACAGGTCGGCTATATCTAGGTATCAGTTTGTTTCCATTTTTAAGAAGGGTTTGTTGAGTTTAGGGAGAAATCCGAAGGAATTTGGTTCTCACTCTTTTCGTATTCGGGCAGCAACGGAAACTGCAAGGTTGGGTTTGCCGGCAATGGAAATTCAAGAATTGGGAAGATGGAACTCCAGGGCTTTTCAGTCCTACGTTCGTCCTGCTTTGGTGTTATGATTTTTGGAAACGCTTGTTAATGCTGGGAGGTAATGTGGAGAACAGTTGCTGTATGATCTGTTCTGTTAATTTTGTTTTATATAAAAAAAAAAATTATGAAATTTTGAAATATGAAAAATATCAAACGTATCTATGGAATATGAATTTATATCTTTTACGGAATATATATATTTATTCTATTTTATCTTTGTATATTTGTTTGTTGTTTGGGGAAGGAGTGTGGGGGTTGGAGGATTTGGAAGTGAGGAGTATGGTTCTTGTTTATGTTATGTTTATCTTTAGAGGTCTGGACATGGTTTATTGGTTGGCGTGTGGTGGTTTAGTGGAAAAAAATTATTTTAAAGTATTTTGTGTGGTGGAGATGTTGGTAATTTGGTTTTTGTTTTTTGCAGATCCTTCAAGAGTTGTGTGGATCATTGGAGACTCGCTGATTTTTTGGGTGAGGAGAAGGGCGTTGGTGCGATCATCTGGAGTACAGATGGGTCTGCTTGGGTCGGCGACACGGGTACGGTGGTTTGGGATCCGTGGACTCCTATAGGAGGAGTTTAAGCCGACGATTTTGGGTGCCCTTAGGCACGGTGAAGTTCCTTATGTGCTGGTTGTTCACATGGGAGGGAACGATTTGGGTGTGGTCCCTCTTTGTATGCTGCTGGAGCAGATGCAGGAGGATCTGCGGCAGTTGAGGGTGTGGTCACCATGGACAGTTGTGGTGTGGTCCGAGGTGATGCCAAGGATGGTGTGGAAACAGGCTGAGAATGAGGAGACGGTGCGGCTTTGCCAGATTAAGGTGAATCGCTGTATGGGAAGGTTGGTGAGGCGGATGGAGGGTGTGGTGGTGCGGCATCTACCGTTTGAAGAGGAAGATGTAGCGTGTTATTTCATGGTGGATGGCGTTCACCTGACGGATGTAGGCAAGGATCTGTTTATCCTGGGACTCAAGGAGGGGATTGAACAAGCTCTTTTTCCTTGGTGGGGGAGCTCTCCCATAAAGGGGTTTATGTGAGGAGCTCGTGGCGGGTGCTTGTAGGCAGTGCTGGCTAGGGGTTCCTTTTTAGTTAGGATAATTTTGGTCAGATGGTTGGGAGTTGGGAAGTTTTTTGGTGGTTGGTTGGTTTGGAGGTGTGTGGTGGTTGTGGGGAGTCCTCTTTCAGCACTGGGTTATTGTTTTAATTTTGTTATGGGAATGTTATGTCATTATGGTGGGTTATTGTGTGGAGTTTTTAGCTGTGGCCTATATATAATAAATATATATATTATTCCACAGTTATGTGTTTGTGTATTTTTGAGTATTTATTGTCTCCCTGCGTCCGACCCGGTCATCAGTAGGTGACTTATTTAATACGCAATTATCTCATTTAATTTAGAATGGAGATAGATGTTGTGTATAGTAATTTTAGTCATAGAGCAACTCAAAAATTAAAGCTAGATTATATTTATTAAATAATGCTGAATTCAGTGACAGTAGAATCTAATAAACTACTAATCTATAATTATGCATTAGGGAAATCATGTTACTTTTCAATTTGCTTCCAGATACAACATTACAAATACATATATTTATATAGCTCCAACAAATATTGTGTCACTGTACAAAGGGTAAGACAAAACAACTAAAATTATCAAACAAGTTAGATGCACTGAGAATGATAGGCAAATAGGAACCCATTCAAGATCTTACAATCTGAGAGGGGTGACACGCTGAGGTGCTTTCGGTAGGGTAAATAACGTCAGGGATCAGTACTGAGGGGTGCAAATAAACACTATCTGCATGTATGCAATACATGTAAAGTGCTGCCCTCAGTCCAATCCAGCACTGAAAGGGGTTAAATCAGTAAAAACACCAAACACACACCACACCCTCCTGTCATTAAGAGTCACTCCCCCCATGCAACCTGACTTTGCATTACAAGTCAAACTCTGATACTGTGCAGACCTGTCCTATCGTTTAAGCTATGCCGTGTATCAGACCACCTGCATTGCCCACTGACTCTGCCTTCTTCAGCCACTGAACTACGGACCGTCTGACTACTCTCCCTGGATTACCCTCATGTACTGTGCAATGGATACTTCCCTGTATCAGCCTGCCTACACCAAGGTTCCATCAGCAAGGTTTCATACGCTAAAGGATCAGACCCCCTGAACTTGGGTCCCACCATGGCCCATGCCTGGTGCCACCCTGACAATAACTGAGTATATGAATAACTAAATGTCTGGTGGCTGTGTGGAAGATAGAGCAGGACAGGTGCACTGGGGGGGGGGGCGGATTATGCTGTGACCTGATAGGCTTCCTGAAGTAATGTGTGGAGAGAGACACATTTTGCAATAGAGAGATTTTCTTAGATGGGACAGCTTGGGAAAATGAATCCTGAAGAGTTGGGAATGCAGTTATAAGGAGAGGATAATACCAGATCATTGGCAGAGTGTTATGACCAGGTGGAACATACCTGCTAAAAAGTGAGGAGATGTAGGCACGGCCATGGTTAGGGAGAGCTTTGTACATAGGGAGCAGTATTTTGAATGGCATTCTAAAGGAAATAGGGTGTCAGTACAGACAGTTCCAAAGGGGCGAGGTGTGCGAGGTACAGGGTGTGAGGTAAATGAGCCTGGTAGAGGGGTTCATTACAGATTGTAGAGGGATAATATGGGCTCGTTTAAGGCCAATGAGGAGACAATTACAGAAGTCGAGGTGGAAAATAATAAAAGGATGGATGAGAATTTTAGTAGAGTCCTGGTTTAGGAAAGTGTGGATACGTGCATTGTAAAATTAAAAGCAAAATGTTGTGTTGTGTCATTTTCATTTTTTCTTTTGATATATGGGTGTACCATTAAAAGTATAGTAAGGGAGCAAACTATTTAACTCCTTCACTACCACAATATAGGTAACTCTTCAAAAACACCCTCAGTTGCCCAAGCTAGTGTTAACTCCATTTGGTCTTATTCATGAGGGACACATATATTTAATTTATTGCAAATAAAATTGGCTTGGGTTTGTGTCATAGCAGTCTCAATTGTATATGGGCTTGTCTTCTCTGTAATGACACCATTGAGTTACAACCCTATGATATTTGAATGGGGACTCATAATATGACAGGCCGCTAGTGCTGTTGTCTGTTCCCAGGACCCTCATAAACCTTGCTTTTGCTTTCGTCAGGATATATACCTAAAGTTTCAGTACATCTTACATGACAGCTGATGTACTCTAACTCTTTGAAGTGCTGGGATTTCAGGGATTTGTGGCAATCCTGGCTGCATAACTTAGATTGAACAGTAGAAAGAGACCTCTGCTTGTCAAATACTGCATACAGTCTGTAAATGCACTGTAATGATATTACAATGCAAGTAGAAGTGTGTGTGTGTGTGTGTGTGTGTGTGTGTGTGTGTTTTTAGGTGTAGTGGTGATAGGTTAAGAGGTCATGTAAAGTGGTTTTCCATAAAATCATTGCATCCTGCAAGTGAATTATGAACTACTACTTCTTATGGTAAAAAAAAGATAAAAATGGAAGAAGGCAAATGTCCCTTGAATTGATAGAATCTAACCCAATAAAAAAGTTCAAGAACATATCTAAATAAAGTCTGAATAAATATCCGAGAAGCAAAATGAAAACCTCAATCATGCTTAAAAAGAAGAATAACATATATTAGTCATTTTCATACTAAGGAAATTTTGGAAACAAATCTGGCTGTCCTTGACCTGACACAGACCAAACAGAATATCCCTCTAGCACAAATGCTGCCATGGCAGTGAGTTTTTCTAAGATGAGCTCAAGAGAAACAATAATTGAAAAAATAATGTTTTCAGAGGAAGAAATTCTAATTGCTTTAGCAAAAATAAAAAAAAACTCTTATTTTAAAATGGTTACTGACAATTGGAAAGCAAAATTAGTTTTTAAGTGACCTTGCTGATTTATAATAAAGAGGTATTACAGTGAATTCAGATAATCCCTTGACAGAGACTTTCAATTTCATTACCTATTATTGTAAATGTTGCCACTGATGGATAGTCATGGCATGTGTCCGAAAGAGCAGAGGTAAATGTTCATAACAAGTCATTTTAGAAGTTAATTCTGTGACATTCATTTTGATTTTTGATTTCAATGCTAACATTTTGCTATAATTCCTATAATTAATAGTGTCTGCCTTTTGAAGTGTTTACTATTCCCATGGACGTTATTTGCACTGCATTTCAAATGACCTTCCTTGTGGAATTCCTCATGTCTATTACTGTCATTCATTGTTGTAAATCTAAACTAAAATAATATGTTGATATTAAGCGTCTATACAAAACACTGTCAGGGTTATTGAAAGAGCACTGAAATTCCACTGGAATTTTGGTGCTCTTTCATTCTCCACCCTTCCGGGAAACAAAGCGAAGTGGACTGGCCATGCGGCAGGACGCGCTGAGCGCGTCCTCTGCATGGAAAGGGTTAAAATGATGCATAGATAACATTTTGATTTAGGATTAAACAACATTTTTAATTTATTCTGGAATATTGAAAATATAAAATAAAGTAAATTGACATATTTTTATTACTTTTATTTGTTTGTCCTTTTGCAGAATGGTTGTTGGGATGAAAGGTTCTAGACACTGGGGGCCACATTACAATCTTGACGCAAACATTTGCGCCGGCATAAGTAAATTTTAACACGTGGGGTAAAACCATTTGCGAATTACATACTCAGCGCTACAACCGTGTGGAATCGTGTACCGCGTGTGTACCTGCGCGAACCTTTCGCGAGGTTACTGTACTCTGCGTGTCCTATGCTTAATATTGTGAGCGCAAAGTGTTAATCAGCATTAGGATTACAAAGTCCTAGCGCTGATTAACATCCGGCTGCGGTTAACATAAAGTTGACCAGAGCCAGGACTTTGTGCTAAAGGATTTCGCTGGTGCAGAATCCGTTAACACCAGCCAAAATACAATAAATCATATACTTACCTCCTGTCCCACGGCGAGGACCGCGGGTCTGTCCGCCTCCTCAATCTGGCGTGAGCCAGGAAAGAATGTGGGGAAAAGTCCCCACAGTCTCCCCCTGCGTATCACTACACTGACCAACCGGATCTCGCAAGGCGAGATCCGACTGGTCATGTGACTGTCGGCGTCTGCTTCAATGGAGTCCTATGGACTCCACTGAGAGGATGCGCGTGGCTGCGCTTAACGCTACCGCACGCATCCCGGGGGTTAACACGCAGTAACAAAGCAAGGCAGCATTTTTTGCACCTGCATTGTAATCTAGCAGTAAAATGGTTGTGCTAGAGGGAAAACTGCGAGCGCAGTTTTTCCTCTGTAGCACACCCGTTTTACCGCTAGGAATGTAATTTGGCCCCGGATGGGGTCCCCTATCTTGCACACAAATGTAGTCTCCATTATTAGCACTCCAGCAGCAATGGCCATTGTGTCAAATACAGTGGGCCAAATTACATTCCTAACGCTAAAACGCAGGCGCTAGGGAGGAAAAACTGTGCCCGCAGTTTTCCCCCTAGCACCGCGTTTTAGTGCTAGATTATAATGCAGGTGCTAAAAAGGCTGCCTGCATTGTTTGCGGGCACTAAGTACAGCCACGCGCATCCTCTCAATGGAGTTCATAGGACTCCATTGAAGCAGACGCCGGCGGTCACATGACCAGCCGGATCTCCCCGCGAGACAGGAGGGGAGTATAAGATTTTCTTTTTTTGTTTTTTGGCTGGTGTTAATGGATTCTGCAGAAGGGTTTTCGGTCTTGAATAGTGATTTTCAGCGTCTACTGCCAAAATAATCTTATGTCCTCAACGTGGTTTTTGTAATGTAGTATTAACATTTGTTGAGGGTGCAAGCTGTGTCTTCCCAGCTAGGTGCAGTCATACAGGGTGACAGAATGGAGGTCTAAGGAACTTAGTTTCTCTGAAAAAATGAAACGACTCACAACCTGTGCCACAGGATATTCTAAGGAAGTACCTCGATCAGGACTGATCCCAGCCCAGGTTTTGGTGCGACCTGGTATTCCTGTTCCAGTCTCAGCACACTAGTCTGGGTTTTCCCTGCTTCTGTATGCACTCTCAAGTGTGTGCATTAAGTACTGATTGCTACTCCACCAACCAGTCAGTGCTTCAACATTGTAGCTCTTACTTCACTCAAGCAAGACCTGTGTATTGCTACTCTTCTTACCCGCAATCTACCCTGCTCTCTCAGTCCGCTCCCTAGCATCCTGCCTTCAAAGAACCCTCGTGCCAAGTTCAAAGTTCATCCAGCTTCCTGCGGCAACGTCTACATTTCCCACTGTCCTCTGTCTGGTCAACCATATTCATGTTCTGCCCCTCGTCACTATCCTTTCTAGTTCTCCTGCATCCTTCTATCCACCACCCTCCACCCATCCTTGTGTACCTGTACCACTGCATACTGGGCTCTTGTTACCTCATCCTGGTGCCCACCCAGTATCAACCCTGTGTCAGGCTCAGCGCTGGTGGTGTACCAGTCTTGGTTGTATTGAGCCAAGTATGCAGTGAGATCAGGGTTATTGGCAGACAGTACCTTGCTGTATAGCGTGGTGTCAAGGGATAAGCATAAATCGTAGTCAGGAGACGGTCTGAAGTTCAGGGGCTGGCAGAGAGGAGGCAGAGTCGGTGGGCAAAGCAGGGGTCTGGTACACAAAGGGAGTAATCGATAATAGGTCTATCCAGGTAGAGGTATAATTGATAATGCTGGAGTCCAGAGGGAGGGGCAGAGAGAACTTTTATTCAGACATAGGGGTGTGGTGTGTGTGTTCTGTGATTAACTGTGAGGTTGCTGGTTTGTGCTGAACCTGAGGGCAGCACTTTTCCTGGCATTGCTGCAAGCACGGATATCCCAGCAAACAGCAGGCATGGATCCTGTCAACAGCAGGCATGGATCCTGACACCCTGACACCCTGACAAGGAAATACTTCAAGACTGGTTTTAAAATGGTATTTATAAATATGATTGGTAGTGAAGAAGTTATCTTATTATTCAGTGATCCATATGAATCGTGATTTTATTAAAAATGTTGGTTATAACTGTAAAGGAAGTAGAAGTTACATGCTTTGCTACCTGTTCCAAGGAAAAGAAAGAAAAAGAAGCCTGATGCCTTCAGGCTGTGTGTAAGATCAGTCGGACTTGCGCCTGCTCTTCTATTTCTGCAGTGTTTAACATTCTGTACATCTCCAGGTATATTTCTCCTACACCTCTGATTTTTAATGCTTCTTTTATTACAATATAAAAGTGTAATTTGACTACGTGCTGTCCTGTTTAATTCCAATAAATAATGTCAGTCATTCTAATTATAATACAACTCGACATGTTCTTTTTTTTGTAAGGCTTGCATAACAATTTCCACAAAGCATTTTTATTTGGTGCAGTTATATGCTATGTAATGTTTCCAGATGACATGTATGATGTATACTACCTGTCAGGAACCCAGCATAGGGGCATTAAAAGGTCACAGAAAAACTTGTACCCACAACGATCCATCCATGATTTCAAACCTGGCTAACTTTTTCCCTGCCTGGTCCCTAAGAGCAGTTCTAGGTTTTCATCCAGTTCTATCCGCAAGTAGTCACAGGTGCTTCCACAACCAGCCCTGTGATGGACTACAATTTAAGGGAATTGCCCATAGTCCACAGTGCTTCTGCATGGTGAATACTGCCTAAAGCGTGTTCTGAAGTCTGTTATCCATGTATCTCAGCCCTGCTTCCTGCTGTGATTCCAGAGACCACTGCCTTACTAATGAATCCAGAGACCTCTCAACCCTGCCTTGTTCCAGAGACCTTCAGCTTGCCTTGCCCAAGTCGAGTCATATTAGATTGTAAGCTCACGGGATGTCTGGCTGAGCACTTGGTTAAAGTGCTGTACTTCCTAGACAAGCTATCCTTTGGGCAGGGTTGTCTTTTCCTTATTTATCATGTATGTCTCATGTTTGTGCTTCCCCATTAGCGCTACGGAATATGCTGGCGCTTTATAAATAAAGGATAATAAAAAATAATAATAATATTTCTGCCTTGCCCATGTCCAGTCTTATTCCTGCCTTTCCAATGTCCAGACTTGTTCCTGCCTTTCCCGTGTCCAGACATGTTCCTGCCTTGCCTGTGTGTCTCCAGCTGGATTCCTGCTTTGCCCATATCCTGTGCGAGCTTTTTCCTATTTTGCCCTTCGCTCCAGACAATTTTCCTTTCCTGATGTGTTTTCCTCTGCTCTGCCTAAATAAAACTCTGTTAACTGTAAGTTACTGCAATTTGGACTTTACCTGCTTAACCCTATGCACACCTGACACTACCATGCTTCTAGATCAGCTAGTATTACCCTGAGACCTCATTCAGGAATTAAAGTATGATTGGACCCCAGTTACATCTGGGCAGGAAGTGGGAAGCAATATTTAATTATTTAAAAGGCTCGCCAGAACTAAAGCTATGTCTCAAACGTTACCTACATTAATTTCTCCATCAAATGTAGATCATGAGCTTGTGCAATAACTTTGCAAAAGCTGAATACCCTTTTCTCATCCGCTGTTCAGTATGCAGGTATAACAAATAGGGGAAATAAGAGATTACAGTTTTTACAGATCACGTTATTAAAAGGAAATCAGGTCATCATCCATGTGTGGTATTCTAATGTATCAACTCCTTGTACACTGATCTTGTAAAGTGCTGTGGAATATGTGGCGATATATAAATAGAGGATAATAATAAAATTATTTTCCATGTTTTATGCTAGAAAAACACTGGCGCTCAATGAATAACCACTTATATGTTCTTCCAGTACACAAATTTGGCAGTGCCAAACATTGGGCACTATCGGCTTCCCCTCGCTAAAACCAAGACGCTAAGGGGAAAAATTTGCGATCACTAATTTCTCCTTAGCATCCCGGTTTCACCATCAGATTGTGGGGCAGGCGCAAAGTGCAGCAGATCATCTAGTAGCTGCCGCTAGGCACACGGATGCTGGGGGCAGCGCTAACGCACCATCCCGAGCATCTGCTCCATGAAGTCCATAGGACTACAAGGAGGCTTCTCCTGCCGGGTCACATGACCATCAGGATCTTGCCTCTCACAAGATGCTGCTGGTTGGTGGAGTGATCACGAAGGGAGAATGGGGACTTTTTCCCCCCAGTCTCCGTCTGCTCCTGGCAGCCAAAAGTAGAGGATCGGGCCACCGTTCTCGCCACGAGAAGAGAGGTGAGTATTTGATTTTTGGGGGTCTTTACGCTACCGCAAAATCAGTTGCTGAAATCAGTTAGCACCAGCTCAGAGCTATAGCAAACTTTTTTAGTTAGCGGCAGCTCTTAGGATCACAAGGTGCTAACGCTAGCTATTAACGCTAGTAAATCTCTGCTTTCACTTTGCGGCCCTCGTGTTAAGTATAGGGAGCACAAAGTACAGTAAGCTTGCGGTATAAACAGCTAATACTGATTCGTTAATGGGTTTTTAACCCATTAGAGAATCAGAGGTGATCTGTGCGGAGCGCTATCACCTCCTTTAAGCTAGCGCTAACATGAGCGCTAGCATTAGCTTGAAGGAGGTGATAGAGCCCAATATGTGTGGTTCGGATCTGATGAGCTTTCATAAGTAGTATCTAAAAATACATTACATTAGGGAAGCCTATCAGCTCACTCCATAAACCCTCCCATTGTACCCATCCTGCTGTGTCTCCCACTCAACCTCCATGCACCATGTTACATCTCATATACTTCAATTTACCATCACCTGAGTGTGTCATACCTCTACTCTTAGATTGTGAGCTCACTTCAGCAGGGTCCTCTTTCCTTTCAGTCTCCATGAATCAAACTTCGGTTTGTTTATTTTATGGTTGTTTTGAACAGCACTCTGGAATATATTGGCCCTTTATAAGTAAATGTAATGGTATTTGTAATCTGTGTACATTGGCAAATTTTGCATGGCATTAAGGGAAGTAAAAACTTTCAGGACTGCCTTACCTAAAGTGAGTTTTTCTTGTGCTGATATTTATGTTTGATAATATTAACGCTCAAAAGCTTATGAAATATTTCTCGAAACATTTTTAGATATACAACAGGATGACCAAGCAATATATTTTTAATTGTTATTCTTCTTGTGATACAGAAATGCCAAGGGCAATCTCTCCTACTTGCTGCAAACATTTAAGCCATCATTACACTAGGAATATCCTTGTGTATTTGTGTCCAGACATGAACAAGCTTGGAAATGATATAGAAACAGGAATAGCATTGTTCTAGACCATAATTTATAGCTATGTGTGTGACTAAAATTCCATGGCTCAGGAAGAAATTTAAATACCATCCTATAGGGGAGAGGGAATTAATAATGCCAATGAGAATTCTGCTAATATGTCACTGTCAACATCTGCTGGTGCTAATGAGGCTCATTAAATGATTCTGGCAATAATTATGCTCTAAAAAATTTGTAAGTAACTAGATAAGAAAAAAGAATGCATTTTTAATTTTAAAAGAAATAAAATCTTCACATAAAAGCAATTATCGTTTTCCACATTTACTGATCAGCATGTTTTTTTTTCTTTTTGCATAATCTCAGTTTAAATTGGAAAAAATATATGACTTCTTCTGTGATTGAAGTACTTAATTACTTTTGATATGCCAAGTATATTAAGAGATAAACATATATTTTGGCAATAAAAACGAAGAAAGGTTTGATAAACAAAACTCATATTGCATCGCAAGCTTGAGCCAAATTTAGAATTCTGTCTCTGAGACGATGTTGACATTTTATAATTTATAAAAGATGCTGCTCTTTTTTATTTATAAATTCCATAGAGCCTTTTAAAAACAAATTATATGTTACAGATTTCCATGTATTTTAAAATGTTGACATAGTTTAACCCCTTCACTGCTGAGCCATTTCACCCCTGTGTGCTGATCTTATTTTTACCCCTTTTGCTCATCATGTTTAAACGTGATTGGAAGTCACACTTTATTGTACGACTCAAACATATTATATATCCTTTTTTTTCCGGGAGGCTCTGCAGATTCATAATATATCATTATTACATGTATTTGTCATGCCCTGCCTAAATATTATAACAAAAAATGCAATAAAATTAGAATTTTCAATCATCTACAGCGTGTAATGTGTAGTTTTTATTTTATTTTATCATCCGAGCTTTTGTGATTATAGATTCTTTGGTTGCGCTTGTTAAAAAAATTAGAAATGGGAACTCATTACTTTTTTTGGGGGGGGATTATGTGATTTTTAGCTAAAAATCCCCATAGAAAAAATTGTTAGTGCAGCATCATTGTACACATTATAATTGAAATGGGAACAAAATTGCTGCATTAATAATAAAAAAACACAAAATAAACGTTTTAATTTCTTTTAAATATTTATATTTTTATTATTTTTATAGTTTATTTATTACATTGAACATAGTCATGTTTGGTATCATTGGAAAGGCCATGCTCTGGCCTTTCCAATGATACCAAACATGCGCCATCTAGCCGCCACCGATCAGGAGATAAAGGAAATCCCCAGGCAGCTAGGGGTTCGCCGGCTAACCCCGGTTCCCCGCCATGCACAATGACATCAGATGATGAGGGGGACCCGGCGGTAGAGCTGCAAACCAAGATGGCGGCCCCCACCAGAACTAGGTCGTGATCTATCGTGAATGGCGCCGGATGGCGGACCAGCACCTCAGGGGTTAATGTCAGGCATTGCTCAAAAGGGGAGACTCTTCCCTTTTCAGTGGTGCCTGGCATTACCCCGTACCTCCTCCCTATCGGGAGGAAGAGGGATCCGAATGGACCCGACCCCTCCCTTCAGGCGATCTCCCGGCTTTGCCGGGTGGCCACCTGATAAAGAGGTCATTGCGTCCGATGAGATGATGTGATTACGCTGGGAGGGGTCTTAAATGCAGCATCTGACTATGAGGACGTTCCCTACACGTCTTCAGCAGTGAAGGGGATTAAATTACAAATATAGCATAATACATATACAGGTACTATAGAGCACAAGGTCCATGTTTCATGTAGTGATAACGTTCTAGGCTTTCAGCACTGTTTTATCTTAATGAATAGATATTGACTCCTTCTTCTCCTTTTCCATATCTTCCATATCTATAATTCAGAAAATTAGTAGGATAAATTGGCTTAATATCAAACGGTGTTAAACAAATATTTTGTCTAAATTTGTACACAGTAATATATAATAAACTGATATACAGCATCTGTGTGATTTGAAATATAGTCTTGGTTGTGCCCTTCCTCTTAAGGGCCATGCCACTGACGTGCCTCCCGGCGCCTCGTTGTGACGCTTCGGCGGGGGTCGGCCACACGCTGTACCGAATTGTGCCGCTACAGAAGGCGTGCTGCGTTCGTTCAGAAAGCCTCCCTGTTGAAGCGCTATGACGCGCGTTCAACGGGGCTGCAAATGCGATCCTCCATAGTAGGATCAAGCCTTGCAGCGCTGAGTGCATTAACTGTGCGTCAGACAGGCGTCAGAGTGGAAGGAACTCCACTCTTACGAACGTTTCTTCCGCTCTTAAAAATGCTCGTCTGACTTCAGCCTTATCATAGTGCACTAGCATAACCTTTTTGGTTATAGGTCTGGGAATAATAAAGATCAACAAATAGTTTCAAAGTCATCAAAGAGGTAACACTAGCATACTTTTTGACCCACTCACTACTATGTCTGTGTTATCTCAATCTTCAAGAGCACCTTAGCTTTGAGTTAGCTCAGTCTACACATATTCTGGAAGAAAACAGATGCTCGGTGACCGAAACGGCACTGAGTCTGTCTGCAGTGGACATTAAGGCTAGGGTCAGACTAACGCATTTTTCACGTTGTCCGTGAAAAAGTGCGTTCGAACGAATGGACTTATTTTTTCACAGAATACGCAATAGCGGTCATACGATGCGCAGTTTCATCCGTGATTTTGTACGGATCATCAATAAAACACTTTTTGGGTCTGGACGTTATGTTGGCCGGACATTAGCAGCGTCTGACGTCTCCTAATCACGCACACACGCCGCTAGCGGACGCAGCGCACTCTGTACGTCAGTACTAGTGGTTTCACGTTCTCGAAAAAATGCGTTTGTTTGCCGCCTGCGTTGCGCGGCCGCACTTTTGTGCGACCGTACTTCGTATATTGGCCGTCATTGCCCGGCATCTGCTGCTAGCACGGCCGTGATTATGTGCGGCTGCACGCGCGTTCGCACTGCCTCAGTCTGACCCTAGCCTTAGCAGTACTGGATCTTGACTGACAGAGGGAGTGTCAATTACCGTATTACACTGCATTTACAGTGTGTATGTGGGTGTGAATGTGTGCATGATGGTGATAGGGTTAAGAGAAAATCAGCGTTCGGTTACCGTTCTTGGCCATTCGGCTATCCAGAGAGCAGGCAATTTGCCAAATCCTGGCGAATTGCCTGCACATATGGTGCCTGTTCGGTGCCTGTTCGAGGGCAGTGAAATCCCCATAAAAAAGCACTGCTTCGGCTATTCAGAGAACGAAAACCAGCAGTGAAAGGTTCCCGAAATGCCCTGCCATTCGGTGGTTTAATTCGGCAAGTTAATTCAGGAGAATCCCATAGGCTTCAATGTTAAAAATATTCCCGTTTTAATTCAGTATCTAATAAACCATTCATTATAAAATTCTGCAGTAAAGAGTCTCTTTATTTATAGATTTTTTAGGATACTTTAAGCATTTTTCTGAATTTTTTTTTTCTATTTTTTTTAAGTTTATTTAGTTTTTCTGTAACAGCCCTCTTTATTATCATTCCCTGGACCTCCTGTGTAAATTTCAGACATTTTCGCTCAGTAGTTTCTTTGCAAACAGCTTTTCACTTTCGCATTCATACAAAATCTTTTGCTAATTTATTCACTTCCCTCTGTCTGCGGTGTCGGCTTTTTCTCGGCTTTTTCCGGCGGTTTCGCTGCGGGTGATCGGCTCCTGCTCGGATTTTTCCAGCGTCTTCGACGGGTTAATCCAGATGTTTTTGAGGGTTTTCGGCGTGCATTCGGCAGGTTTTGCGGTTAGTTTTCGTCAGGTTTGCGGCAGCTTTTCCCTGCAGGGACCCTGTGGTGCTTGCTGAATACACCGCAGGGTCACCGAAATGGGATCGGCAACACGAACCGTATTGAAGAGAACGAAAAGTCACCGAACGTGCGGTGACTTTTCGAATCTCTTTAGATAACCCTGTTATTGTACAATATAATTGGAAAGTAGAACAGAATTTCCTTCACTGATTTCAGAGGTAAAATCATGTCTCTTTTGCATGCAAAATAAACTATTAGATCAACTATTTATTATTATTATTATTATTATTTATTAAGCGCCAAAACATTCCGCATGGGTATAGACAGGACAATTCTACAATACATACAGGAGACAGGTCAGAATTCCTGCCAGCAGATACATGAGGATATGAGGGCCCTATTCCCGTGGGAATTTACAATCTAGATGGATGGTGAGGGGATTAATTATACTTTTACTTTGGAGTGTAAAAGAACTGGGAGAAAAAAAAAGATTTAAACACTTTATAAAAAATGATCTGCTTCAAAGAATACATTCTTGGTTACCATATGATAAAGTTAAATACTAAAAGACATTAAATAGTGTTGTAATATTTGCACTTTATAGACATATAAAATTTATTAACCATAAACTGTTATCAAAGAAAACTGGTGGCATTGTAAAGTAAATTAAGCCAAAAGAAGATATGCTTTTACATATCCCTATGCAAGATGATTTAAAGGAACACTCTACTCAAAAAATCACCCCCCGTTTTTTTATCCTAACCTATCCCTATTCCCTTAATAAATCTTTTGTTTTTATTTTTTTTCTTGTAACTGTAATACTTACCCTAAAATCCTCTTGTTTCCAGCGGTGTTTTTTTTTTTATATACTCACCTCCCTCCTCTTCCGCTCCCGTCCTTCTTCTTGCTTCTTGGCTTCTGGTTTACGTGAGAAGCGCGCATGCGCGCCTCTCACATAAGCCAGCCAATCGGCAGGCTTCCTCCCGGCTCCCTCTGAGGATTAGTGTTGCGCGCAAGAGGATGCACGCAACACTAACCCTCAGAGGGAGCCGCCAGCTTCTGCGGTGAGTTGGAGACGTCATCGCGCTGAAAGCGCGATGACTTCTCCTACTCGGCAAAAGTCGGCAGAAGCGGGAAATATGATTCCCGCTCTGCTGACTGACAGCTGGGAGGGCGGAGTAAACTTCTCCGCCTCTCTCAGCTGTTTTCAGCATTTTCAGCTGATCGGCTGAGCGGAGGGAGGGGGGACAGAGGGCAGGATACTCCGGGCATCATGACCACCTAAAATAGCTTAGGTGGTAATGTTGCTTAGAGTATCCCTTTAAGTCTACACTGAAAGTAGAGACGAAGATGGGTATTTAAATACCTCCAGTTTGCACCTCTGAAAGTGCATGTGAATCAATTCATTACTACAAAAGTGTTGTAGAAATAGCCTCTGGTTTTTCTTGAATTTTATGGACACAATGTTCTATTTTATTTTCTCTCACATTAAAGCTCAAAAAAAGGAACACAATGTTCCCTCATTTCTCTTTTTATTGATATGGTTATAGAAAGATACATTACCTCAATATACATAGATAAATGTATCAGAATTATTAAAAAAATAACCATTACAATTTGCTTGCTCCCATGTACCCACAAAGTAACCTCCAACTGTGTCTATATAGATTAGAAAAAAAATTTAATACATTATGCATACAATACTGACATTTTCATGTGACAGAGGCAAACAATTACAATAACAATTATAACAATTGGCAGTGTGTCAGGTGCGAGCAAAGTGCTGAAACGTATATACATGTGATACCAAAAAGGAAGCCAGGTATTGTAATAAACAGGGATTTATTAAATAAAGCAATAACAGGGATGGAGATAATAGGAAAAAGGAGACAGACAGAGAAGACACGAAAAGGGCTGGCCATATAGACACAGAGGCAGATATAAAAGGAAAAGTGCTGACTATGGATATACAAAGGCAAACATAGAAGAAAAAGGGCAGACTATGGAGGCACAAAGGAGGAATAGGGCTAGATACAGTGCTAGTATACAAAAGGAATAGGTTAAGATACATACATAAGGAAATTACAGACAGACACTGGAAACTGGTGGCAAAAAGGACATGAAGCACTAGGAGGAGGAGCTCAGAGCGAAAAGCGTGGTAAGAGTTTCTGCAGGAGGAGCTGTAGAGGCAAGGGTCTCAGGAGAAACTGTAGAGGCGAGGGTCTCCGGAGAAGCTGTAGCTGGGTAGGACAGGTCAGATGCAGAGCAGATCTCAGGCTTCAGGATGTTCATGATGAACCACTCACAGCAAATAACATTCAATGTAGACACCTCTAGGTTTTGGCGTGCTCTCTATTTTTGAGAGAGTAATCAGGTTCCTGAAGAACTGCACCTGAGAAGAGACACAGGCAGACCGAGAGTGGATTATACTCTTTCAGATGGAATGGCTATAAGTAGTATAGCAGTAGGGAAACCAGAATCGGAAATTTACAGGTCTATTCACTAAAGATGAAACTCGGGAGAACTGGCAGGAGAAGTGAAAATTCAGGCCAAATAACCAAATCAGAAAAATTCTCCCATTTATCTCACTTTCCAAATTTGCTATTTGGTCTAGATTGTTCTCTTCTCCTGCCAATTCTCTTGAGTTTCAAATTTTTGTGAATAGAAACGATAGTCTCTTGCCAAACCTGACACAGTGACATAGTCGGCTTCACAAAGCTGGGCTGGTCCTTGGAGAAACCGGGCAAATACCCAGCAGCTCAAAAGCTGAAAAGCTAAAGAAGTTGCTCCATGTAACACCAATGTTATGGTTCTATCTCTTAACCCCTTCACTACCAAGACTGACTATAGTCAACATGGTGTTCCACAGAAGAAATGAAAAGGCATTTTGTTTACTTCAAATGAAAATCATTTGCATTTGGGCTCCTTAATATTTCCCTTGGAGTTGTTTGTGGTGCAATAGCTTTTTAAAACCATCTGGGGTTGTGTCTAAATGACATCTTCCCAACTGATCCTGCACCGAGACGTCATCTGCAATAACTCTAATTTTGCTAGCAGACAGCGACATCTGCCTGCCAAATAGGTTATTACATGATGAAGTTTCCCAAACCTGTCCTTGGGACCCTTAGGCAGGCCAGATTTTGCAGATCACCTTGGGGAAATGCAGACTGAATCCTGCAAACACTGAGCAGTTAATTATATCACCTGTGCTGTGCCTCACATATCTGGCAAATCTAGTGTGTCAGCGGGTCCTGAGGACAGGTTTGGGAAACACTGGTGTAAACACTGACAAATTTTCTAGCCTCCACTTCCAGTGCTGCTCCCACTCACTCGTCCATTTTATCCACGTCGGATCCTGCCGCCGTGACACCTACTGGGACATAAACCATGGTTTGCTTATCAGAATATTACTACCGATACTTGGACTGTATCATTCAGTTGATTACTAGAACGTTACAATCTTTTCTTTTTGTATTCAGTGTTCTACAGCATGACTTGCTATTGTTTTTTCGCTTTTGTACATTATCTGATGTTGTTAATACTGTATTCCACTGCTGACCCATCAATAAAAATAATTTAAAAAATAATGCTTTTCCAAAAAAACCACAGGTTCCTGACAGTGTTTTTTTTTTTAGACAATCCATTGGTAGTGAAGGGGATAAAGTATCACAGTCCTGACTTTCTGTTATAATATAATCAATCATACTTGTGCTATCTGATTTGCGTTTTATAAGCCAGTTAACTGACCTTATCTATGTATTCTTCCCCTGTCCAGATCTAGTTACATGCTTCATACAGGGAGAAAAAAAGAAAATACTCAATTTGCAAAAAAAGGAAAACAACATAATTGTGTTAAAACAACTGGGTTGTTGTTCTTTCTATAACCCCATAGTGACCAGGCGATTTTACCATTGTCTGTCCGAAAGTACCCGCTGCTATTTTTACATTTCTGTGCTGTTTGTGTTTAGGTCTAATTTTCGTCTTACTCGTTTATGGAACCCACACATATTATATACCGTTTTTCTCGCCATTAAATGGAATTCCTAAAGATACCATTATTTTCATCATATCTTATAATTTACTATAAAAAAAGTATGAAATATGATGAAAAAATGGAAAACGCACACTTTTTTGAACTTTGACCCCGTGTAATCTACTACCGCCAAAAAGACCCGGGCCAAATAGTTTTTAAAGTTTGTCCTGAG
Organism: Leptobrachium leishanense; assembly: GCA_009667805.1. NCBI lineage: Eukaryota > Metazoa > Chordata > Amphibia > Anura > Megophryidae > Leptobrachium > Leptobrachium leishanense. The sequence goes on along the minus strand of CM019067.1, from coordinate 119,675,666 downwards.
TTTAGAAATACCCAATGTTTAGGCTGGGGTCAGACGAGCGTGATTTCTACGGACTGTACGTCCGTGCAGTACGGACATCGTCAGTACGGATGACGCAGTAGTGGTCACACAGTCCGTTTTTTCACTGAAGTTATTTTTGACGGATGTAGGAGGGAAAAATAAATTACAATGAAAAAACATTCTGTCCGTCAAAAATGCTGGACGTATAAATGCAGTCCGTCTGACCATGCTCCATCACTCACACACAAAGCTATGCAGACGTTGTGGACGCAGCGCACTCCGCACGTCCGTTCTAGCAGTATTACGTTCTTGCCTAACCTGCGTCCGTTTGCCGCGGCCGTTGTGCGTCCGCAGTTCAGTGCGGACGTACTTCATGTGTCAGGCTCCAATGGACTTTCTTTCATGCTATCACGGACGTACTTTTAGGCGCAATCACGGACGTGAACACTACGCTCGTCTGACACCAGCCTTACATGTTTTGCTTTTTAACCCCTTCACTGCTGAGCTATATCACCTCTGCGTGCTGAGCTCATGACAACAGTGTTGTGCTCATCATGTTTAAACACGATTTGAAGTCCTGTTTTATTATACGACCCAGACAAAAAAAAAATGTAATCCCATGTTTTTATTTATTTTATTCTTACACCAAACCTGGTCATATTTTGTATCATTGGAAAGGTCATGCTCTGTCCATTCCAATAATACCAAATATGACTCTTCAGCTTCCACCGATCGGGAGATAGCTATGGGGTTAACTGCCTAACTGACGTCTTCGCTCAAATGGCGACATCGTAAGTGGGCAAGGGGAGCCCCCGGAGACTTGGCTGACATCCAATAAGTCAGCCACCTCTGGGACAAGTCCATGATTCGGTGTCGGTTGGGTCCTGGATCGTGGATCAGCATGTAAGGGGTTAAAGAGAGGCATCGATGGAAAAGTCACACTGTGACCTTTCCAACTATGCCTCTCTTTTTTTTCTTCACTGCCTTTCAGGCACTCTAAGTCATCGGTCCTTATGGGGATAATTATTAGGGTCATGTAGGTTCTGCGTCCTATGATTAAAGCTATAAATTTTTGAATTACGTAGCTTTTGAGCGCAGGCAGACCATGAAAAGGTCTAGGGAGGTTTTTGAAAACATCCTTAGCTGAGGTCACTTTAGAGATGCATGTTCTGCTCTTTAAAGGGATTTATTTGTGACATCACCCTTTCATTTTCATGTTAAAAAAATGGCCGTCACTTAGATTATAACAACATCAGAAGACAGAATTACAAACTCATCAAGGGAGAATACAGGAAGAGAATTTGACACCGTATCAAAGCAACATTATAGGCAGAGCAAATAAAAGACTAGAGATAAAAACAGTAGCTTCCAATTTAACAGTGCTCTGTGTGAGCTAAAGTAAAGATTTTCCTTAAATTTATGGGACAGTTTTCAGTGCAGAGAAAAGTGCCTCTGCTTCTTCTGAATTGAGTGTTACTCCTTATCATTGATTAACACTTTCAATACCAAAATCATGTTGACGCGATATTGCAATATAATTAATTGAAAAGCATTCATTGGCATATCAAAACCCCATTTGCATTCCATTTAAGGCAAGATTAATGTTCTTATATGCAGAAAAAAACTATTTTGTTTTGAGATTACCCATCCCTCCGTCTCCATCCCCCCTTAATCTGTGCTGGATCCCATCCACTTTCTGTTCCATCTCAATTATGCAGTCTTCTCTATCCCCCCCACCTTCCACTATAGTTTAAAATCTCCCCCAACCTTCTAGCCATCCTGCCCCCAGCACAGCAGACCAGACCAGACCAGACCATTCAGATGCAATCCATGAAACTAAACGGATTGTGGCCCAGTGCAAAATGAACCCAATGCTCTAAAAATCCAAAGCTTTCCTTCCTGCACCAAGACTTCAGCCTGCATTAACCTCCCTGATCTACAGCTGCCTTTCCACTGTAGTGCGTGGCATAGGTATTATCTACCATGTTTCACTGTCACTAGAGATGTGCAATTCATTTCATTCCGAATCCAAATTCAGATGAAAATCACCATTTACCTATTTCGGGAGCATTTCCGAAAACGAAATATCAGACATCCGAAAATTTCAGATCGATCCGAAATTCCGATGCGATTCAGATCGGTGATTCAGATCGATTCAGTGATTTGGATCGATTCGCGATTTGGATCAGTTAGTTTTTCATTTTTTATGAGTTATTTCATTTTTTTATTGGTTATTTAAGAATGGGAAGTTGATTACTACCAATATATGCATCATATACTGCATTAATTATACTGCAAAGAGGCACTTCCCAGCAGAGTATGGATTCCTATGCTGCATTGAAACTTATGGGTTAAAAAGCATTGTTTCTTTAAAAAAAAGTTAGGAAACCTAAAATTTCACCCAAAAAATGCCTAAAAAAATCAAATAAGTAAAGACATTTTCATTCTATTGGTAGTAATCTACTTCCCTTTCTTAAATAACCAATAAAAAAACGAAATAACTCATGAAAAACGAAAAACCAACTGATCCGAATCACCTGAATCACAGAATCGCCGAATTGATCTGAATCACCGAATCGATACGCACCGAACCAAAAAAAAACTGTCCGCAACCACCCAAAACGAAAAAAACTGACCCGAAAACCCCCCCAAACTAAACGCAAAAAAGTCTTGCACATTTCCTAACTGTCACCAGCTACCTACGTGTTCCCCAGATAACTCAGCTCCGCGCTCTCCACTAGATTCCCCAACTATACTCTGCTCCGTGAGAAGCATTCTCCTTTCAAGATTGTCAATCTGCCACATTTGCCTTTCCAGAGCCCCAAAATCAGCTTCCAGAAGTAATTGTAGACTAGGATTTATTTCTAAAATTTCAAGCTCACTACAGAAGTATTAGCTCAATTTTGCAATTTTGATTGACATTTAGACCTTAGTAGAGAACCGTTAAAGTATTTAGTGAATCTGTATTTTGCACTGCATAGTTTCATGTCTTTTTCTTTTTAAAATGACTTTAAATTCATTTTATTACAGAAGAATACAGTGAGGGTGTGTGCAGTCCTACATTTGCTGTGTTTCTAATAATAAGCCGATCATTTGAGGATAAAAAAAGTTACAATGAGATTTCTCTTCTAAATTGCACTCTTACTGCTTGAAAGGCAGCTTTGTCAAAAGGAAATGAATGGAATTGCAGTATATTTTTCAATTTTGCAACCCTTTCAACAGAAGCCTTTTGTGAACTGTTCCTGTTTATTTATGACAATTGAAGATGATATTTTATTGACTGCCTGTAATTCCTTAAATATCATATTTTGAGATTGAAATGTAGTTGACAGATTGTTGTAATGTAGTAGGTTAAGTAAATGCAAATATATATCTATATACACTGCCTGACCAAAAAAAGTCACACACTAATATTTCAGTGGCTCAACTGTTGCATTGAATTAATGCACGCATACGCCATGGCATCGGTTTGATAAGCATATACAATGTCACAACATTTATTTCTGTCCAGAGTTGCATTAATTTCTCTCTATTATCTTGTATTGATGATAGGAGAATCAGATTGCTGTGTGAAGTCTTCTCTAGCACATCCCAAAGATTCTCAATGGGGTTAAGGATGGGACTCTTGCAGGGTTATTCAAAGAGATCTGAATTGTGGCCGAAATGTAACAGAACAGTGAAAATCAGCGTTCGGTTACCTTTCCTGGCCATTCGGCTATTAAGAGAGCAGTCAATTCGCCAAATCCTGGCGAATTGCCTGCACATACGGTGCCTGTTCGTTAGGCTTGTGCACCGATTTTTTTTTCGGTTCGATTCGATACGATTTTTCGGATATTCAAACTTTTCGATTCGGCTCGTTTCGACCGATCTCTGTTTCGATTCGGTTCGGCTCGACTCGTTTTTCGTGTACATTTTTTTTTCGGAATATCGACCATTTTTCGTATTTTCGTGTCACTTAGCTCGTTTTTTGTATCGACTTTTCGTGATTTCAGAAATTTTGTTTTTCGGAATTGTAGATGTTTTCGGAATATCGACCATTTTTCGTATTTTCGTGTCATTTTGCTCGTTTTTTGTATCAACTTTTCGTGATTTTGGAAATTTTCGTTTTTTCGGAACGTCTGTTCTCCTCGTTTCAAAGCAATAAATTTCGATTTGACACATTTCAAGTCCATTCGAAAATTCCGAAAATATTTAGTTTCGGCTCGGAAAACTTTTCGGATCTGCCGTTTTCGGATCTAAAAATTTTCGGAAAATCGTCCGCATCTGAAAACACGAATCGGGAAATTTCGGGAAAATTCCGAAATTCCGAAAGCCGAAACGCACATCCCTACTGTTCGTTGCCTGTTTGAGGGCAGTGAAGTCCCCATAGAAAAGCAATGCTTCGTCTATTTAGAGAACAAAAACCAGCAGTGAAAAGTTGCCGAATTCCCCGCTGTTCGGTGGTTTCATTCGACAGGTTTATTCAGGAAAATCCCATAGGCTTCAATGTTAAAAATATTCCTGGTTTAATTCAATATCTAATAAACCGTTTAATATTATATTCTACAGTAAAAGGTCTCTTTAGTTATATATTTTTTAGGATCTTTTAGGCATTTTTTGGGATTTTTTGCGAAAATTCTTTTTTGTTTTTGTAACAGCCCTTTTTATTATCATTCATTGGACCTTATGTGTAAATTTCAGACATTTTCGTTCTGTAGTTTCTTTGCAAACAGCGTTTCACTTTTCAAACATTCAAGTGTACTGTGTTTTTTTTTCACTCCATTCGTCTGCGGTGTCGGCTTTTTCCGGTGGCTGCTCTGCGCTCTGATCGGCGGCTGCTCGGGGTTCTCCGGCGTGTTCGGCGGGGTTAATCCAGATGTTTCTGCAGGTTTCGTGTGCGTTCGCTGGGTTTTGCAGTGAGTGTTCGGCGGGTTTGCAGCGGCTTTTCCCTGCACTAAGACGGCCCTGTGGTGCTTGCTGAATACACCGCAGGGTCGCCGAAATGGTATCGCCAAATCGCACCGAATTGAAGAGAACGAAAAGTCACCGAATGTGCGGTGACTTTTCGATTCTCTTTGAATAACCCTGTATGTCTACTGCTTCCCATACCACTTTTTGACAATTTGAGCCTGAGGAAACATGGCGCTGTCGCCTTGGAATATGCCCGTGGTATTAGGAAAGAAAATATCCATTGATGGAAAAATCGGGTTATTCAGTATATTCAGGTAATTATTATTATTATTATTATTCTTTATTTATAAAGCGCCAGCATATTCCGCAGCACTGTACAATAAGCACAGTATAGACAGGGTTACACATTGAACAACATTTGACAAACAGTACAGGAGGAGATGAGGGCCCTATTCCCGTAGGAACTCACAATCTGGGAGGGTTGGGGTTGGAAACAGGAGGAGAGGACTGTAAGGTGAGAGTGATTGATGGTTGCGTCAGTGAGTTGGGTGGTAGGATTCCCTAAATAGGAATGTTTTCAGGGATCATTTGAAGGAAGAGAAGTTAGGGGAAAGTCTGACAGTACAAGGGAGAGCGTTCCAGAGAGTGGGGGCTGCGCGTGAGAAATCCTGCAGTCTATCATGGGAAGAGGTGATGCGGGGAGAAGCTAGGCGCAGGTCACTGTTTGACCTTAGGGAGCGGGCTGGGGTGTATTTGATGATTAGTGAGGACAGGTAGTGGGGAGCTGAGTTAGTGAGGGTTAATCAGGTAATCAGCTGACCTTGGGCTATATTGCGGTCGTAACGCTAAAACGGGGACACAAAGGGGAAAATCCTGCGCCTTTGCATCCCCGTTTTAGCGTAATATTACGATGCATGCCCTAAAAAAGAGTTTTAGCGTGATATTATGATGCAGGCGCTAAAAAAAACAGCCTGCAACGTAACCCAGCGCTAAGCTGTTAGATCCGGACATAAGTATGATAATTTATTCTCCTTATTTCTGGTAGTTTCTACCACTACGCTTTACCTTATTTCTTCTAACCCATCTACACTGGTATTAATATATATATACACCGCAGCGTGTCTTTTTCCAAATTACCTTGTATGTGCGTTTGGTCTGAACTTTAACTGACTATTAAAAGCTAAATTTTATTTTTGTACACTATCTATCTACTTTATTGACCTACTAGGCCAATCTGCATATCTATTTATACGAATATTTACTCCCCTCCCAGTAAATACTAGTTGTCCCTGCGTTACCTTTCTGGTATCAAAATCTCCTTTCGTTCTGAAACACATTAATCACTGCAGTAATTATCCAATGGAAGGTTCTTACCTTTTGCTTAGTTAAACCCAGGTGGTGACTTTTTTGGCCAGACAGTGATATAGATATATATAGCACCCCAAACCCCTCTCTGATCTTATGTGTACTTTTTTTCAGCAAGCAATCTTCCATCATTTAAACACCCATCAGATCCAGACAAACACCTCATTCTGGCTTTTCCTGGACTTTGTTCCCACCCTACCCTCCCCTCACTCACTCACTCACGCACCCCACCCCACCCTCCCCTCACCCACCCACCCACCCCACCCCACCCTCCCCTCACCCCCCACCCACCCCACCCCACCCTCCCCACCCCACCCTCCCCTCACCCACCCACCCACCCACCCCATGGTTCTCATTTAGTTTATACCCTCCTATCATATGACCACTACCTATCTATTTTACCTCACTCCTTATGCAGCTGCACTCAATTCCCTCATTAACTCCCCGCTTCCTCTCCTCTCCCACACTTACTCTTGCCCACCCACCTGCTCTCACCCACACCTCTTACTAGAATGTTTATCCCACTCTTCCTTATCTTTTCTTTCTCCTCCCTTCTCGCTAAAACTACCCTCTCCTTCTATACACCTTTCCAATTGCCCCAGGATGGAAAACAAGTCCTAGTACTCCATGGGTTGCTTGGTTCTTCCAAGTCCAGTCCAGCCCTCCTACCGCCACACAGAGATTTAAAACTGTGCAATCACATTATTACCAAAAGAGAACTCTATCCAAATTCCTATTTATTCTGCTACTTTCCCTGGCAAACAATGTGGAATCTAACCCTGGTCCTATAGCTGACACAACCTTCAGTCTCCCCACTAAAAAAGGCCTCTCATTTGTGCACTGCAACATTCACAGCTTATTCCCTAAACTGGACGAGCTGCGACCCTGGTGCTACTATTACAAACCCAAAGTCATTGTGCTCACAGAAACATGGTTAACCCCAAAAGTACCAGACTATGCCATATCAATACAGGGGTATTTGTGTTATAGAAAGGACAGAGAAAAGAGAGGAGGAGGAATTGCTATTTATGTTGTTGAGTCCATAAAGATCACCCCTTTACAGAATTCTAGCTCCCCGGCCACCTTTGACTTCTTCTCTGGTCTAATTGAGATCCCATTCAGTAAATCAATCATTGTTGCAGGATTCTATCGCCCACCGAGCTCTCCAGTGCACTCCCTCCCTGACATAACTCAAGTCCTTAATAACTTACTTGCACAAAACCAAAAAAGTGAATTGCTGGTCCTTGGCAATTTTAATACAGTTTTGGCTTTAGGATTCAGCCAATAAACACTGCTCAATGTTTAAGGCCTTGCAACTAACTCAATTAATCTCCTCCCCCACTCGCATTAATATGAAGAGCCCGAACCATACCCTGCTGGACTGGATTCTCTCTTCATGTCCTGATAGAATACAGGAGGCAGGCATTCTCCCTAATAGCTTCAGTGACTTCTTTCTAGTGTATTGTGTGCACCAAATAATGGCTACAAAATCTCCCCCAAAGATAATAATCACCAGGTCTCTCAAGAAATTTAATATAGAATCCTTCCTAAGTGATCTCAAACAGCTCCCATGTTACAGACTAAACCTAATCCCAGACCTGGACTGTGCAATTGAATACTACAAGTCTGGAATTCCCATGCCCCACTATATAAATTGTGAGTAAAAGGGGCCCATCTACCTTGGGTTAAGGCTGATCTTACACAAACGTACCAGTTTAGAGATTTGCTGTGGTCAAATTTCAAGAGTACTGGTTCCATGAACGATCTCTGTGAATACAGCCAATGCCGAAATGCATGCACAAAACAAACAAAAATGGCTAAAGCCCAATACTTCAATGAAAATTTAAACAATAACATATCAAACCCTAGAAATTTTTGGAAAATCATAAGTAACATACAAGCACCCCTTGTCCACTCCCAACCGGCTGCTGTCAAAGTAAACAACCAAACCCTGCAACACCCCCTAGACGTAGCAAATGCCTTTAATAATTATTTTGTTTGATGCGCCACCACCCTGTTTGCTAAACTAAACAATGACACACCTACAGAAAGGCTAAATGCAGGTCAGGCCCCTCCAACCATGCAGAGACCCCATATCACAGATAAATTCAACTTTAGACCAGTGCCTGTCAGTGTAGTTACTACACGTCTCCATAATCAAAAAATGACATACCAGTCTGGACCTGATCAAATCCCGGCAATGCTGCTGAAAATCAGTGCACCGGAAACTGTAAAGATAGAATGGCTTGCTCTAAATCAGTGTAATAGGGAGTCCCTGATACCAGCAAAGCCGGTATAGGGGCTATTGTGTACATGTTGATGGTCTGTGGATGGACACATTTTACTCATATCTACATGTTAATGTTCGTGAACTCTCACTAAGAAGAACATGGACTGCAGAGAAAGAGTTTCACAACCAGAATCGTCTGTATTAACACTAAAAATTACAATTAGAGTAAAAATCATTAACGCTCAAAAGTTATTATAATTCTAATTTTAGATTAACCTCATTGGCTCCACTGAAGTTGTAACCAAGGATATGACAATGCTTCATTAGTAAAATAAAATATAAAAGCCAAATTAACAGCCGGCAAGCAATGTTCTAACTATGTCTCATTGTAAACCATATCATTAAATCTTCAACAGATAAATGCTGTATGAAATTGCATTGTAAAGTAATTTCACCTCAGTTTTGTTACGACCCTGGCAGTCATGGTATCCATATCCTCTCTGCTTTGTAAAAACTACACAGCTGAAAAACATACTGCTTAAGGGGAGTCAATAAAGGTGAATACAATTATTTTATAACATTTTAAATTTAAGATATTTAATATTAATGTAATATATTTTATGGACGGTGGTGCTACAAAAAAATATAAAAATTAAATATTGGATAATTACTAGAAAATAAAAAAATGTATAAAGCACATAAATTAAACTTTAATGCTAATCTGTTATGGCTTACAAACTGCATTATTTGACAAAGAAGTTTTCACTCAATCTGAAGGAAGGAAAGCCTAAACGTTTAATGATTATTTTTATGATATTGTCAATGACATCACTAATGACAGCACACATGACATTGTTGAATACATCCCTTATTAGATCACTAATGACATGACATTTGACACCATTAATATCACTAGTAGGGATGAGCTGTTCGCATTGCAGCGCGTTCACGGCCATAGACTGCAGAGTGAACGCGCTGCAATATGCCCCAAAGAAGCTCCTTCTTTGGGTGTAGGACGTTTTACAGCGCGTTCCTGCGCTCTGTAAAATGCCCAGGTATGAACGGGTCCCATAGCAAGTAATGGGATTTCACTGTTTATGCGTTTTATAGCGTGCAGGAATGTGCTGTAAAATGCTTAGGTGTGAACCGTGCCTTAAGGTGCTGCCCGGCAGTGTGAGGACTCATATGCTGCATTAATTATTCTTCTTACAAATTTGGTTACTTAACCCGTTTGTGCTTGGATTGTAATACTGTGACATCCAGGGCCCGGGTGGCGATCGGGGGGGGGGCCCCGGACGCATGGTGCCGCCAGCTGGCCGAATGCCAGGAGCTGAGGCGGCACCCGGCGCTGCTGTGAGTGATCAGGGGGCAGGGCGCGGCATGATGACACAGAGCTGCCGGGACTGTTGTGCGCCAATTCTCACCATATACAGTAGCGTAGTACTAGTGCCTAAACGTTGTTGAGCTGGTTTTGTTATAACAACTACTCTCACTCTGTGCCCCTGTCTGGTATATTCCGCTGCTTGTTACTGCTGGTGCGCTTCCATCCTGCCATACACTATAGAACAGTAATATTTGGGTGCACTGCCACTGACGCCTATATTACCAGATTTATATCATAACAAAAGGGTTACTGTGTGAAGGCACTTGCTGCCACCAAAGGCACAATATTTGGCTGCACTGACGCCTGTACCATATTCATATCATTTTAATATTAAACCGCAGGGTCCAACCCTGCACTCTTCCACCATACCACAAAAGGGTTACGGTGTGAAGGCATTTGCTGCCACCAAAGGCACAATATTTGGCTGCACTGACACTGACGCCTATATTACCAGATTTATATCATTTTAATTTTTTTGGAGTGTAGGGTCAAAACCTGCACTCTTCCACAATACCACAGAGGGGTTACGGTGTGACGGCACTGTTGCCGACACTAAAGGCCCAATTTTAAAGCACCTATTGTTACTTTCATCCAAAGCCTGCATAAGTTTCACCATAATTTAGCCAAAAAAATCACTAAACTTGTCCTAAAATGTCTTTTCATAGAGGCTGCCGCCCCAAGCAGTTGTTTATGAATAGACTAAAGTGAAACCGTTTACCGTCATTTGAAACGTAATTTTTTTGTTTTTAACTGTTTCTATACATCCTACAAATCCGCTACTTCACGGGCAGGTTATGGGGACCTCCTAGGCACGATATTTGAAGGAATTTTTCTTTTTTATTTTTAACCGTTATTTCATGGAAAACTCACTGTTCCTTTAAAAACTTTTTTTTTAACTTTTAGTAGACATGTGCACAGCACACAATTTCGTTTTGAACTAATGGATTAGTCCTAAAATGCAATTTATTTAGTTGCTAAAGAAATTCGTTTTCAGTTCTTTAGTATGAAAACTAATTTCATTCATCCGAAAACCAATGGATACAATTACTATTGTAGTGGCTCCTCAGAGGGCTGAGATCGCTGCTTGTTACAGTATCTCTCACTCTCAGCACAATGTGGGCCACATTACATAGTTGGTGCTAACTTAACCAGAGCTGTTGTAAACTTCCCAGAGCCATTGTAGCCTATGGAGGTTTTCAGTTTACAATAGCTCTGGTTAAGTTAACACCAACATTGTAATACTGCCCGTGTCAGGCAAAGCTGTTACAGTAACTGACTGCTGCTCATCACAGCGCTCAGAGTTTCAGTAAAACTAGTAAATAATATTTTTATTTATAAGACGTTAGAACAATATTATTTCCTTGTTTTACTGAAACTCTGAGCGCTGTTAGTCAGTTACTGTAACAGCTGAGTCTGATACATTGTACTGAGATAATGTAACCAGCAGCCGATCTCCGCGCTCACAGCCACTGGATTTAAAGGGCTTTAAAAAAAAAAAGGATCCTCTCTGAATAATGTTTAGAACATCCTCCTGCATTAATTAATACCCCTCTCTGTATAATGTATACAACATCCACCTGCATTAATTAATACCCCTGTGTGTAGAATATATAGAACATCCTTCTGAATTAATTAATGTCCCTCTCTGTATAGAACATCCTCCTCAATTTATACCTTTCTCTGTATAATGTATATAACATCCTCCTGCATTAATACCCCTCTCTGTATAATATATAGAACATCCTCTTGCATTAATTAATGCCCCTCTCTGTATAGAACATCCTACAGCATTGGCATGTGGAGGGTGCAGAACTTCGGATGTTGCGCTCTTCATTGCTGGTCTCCTTCACTCATCAATGTAATATCACAAAAAGGACTGAAACTAAAATGTAGTGCATTTTATTTTAGTTTCTTTCGTTTTTTGGACTGAGCAGTTTCGTTTCTCTTGAGTCATACTAAAACTAAATTATCCCAAAATTCAGACTAAATCGTTTTAGTACTAAAACGAATGCACATGTCTAACTTTTAGTCCTTGTTTCCTGTCCCCAGGGCACTACCCGGACCCCCATACACCTTTAATGGCAAATATCTTGCATATATGCCCTCTTGCAGGGCACTCTAAAAATCGAACTTTTGAGTCCCATTGACTTGCATTGAGTTCGGTTCGTGTTCGAACTCGAACTTTTGAAATTGTTCGAGTTCGAATGCGAATCGAACACGGGGGTGTTCGGCTCATCCCTAATCACTAGTAGTGATGGGCCGAACACCCCCATGTTTGGTTTCCATTCAAACTCGAACATCGGAAAAAGTTTGTACGCGAACACAATTCGAACACAATGCAAGTCAATGGGGCTCAAAAGTTCGAAAAATAAGGTCCCCTCCAGAAGGCAAATATGCAAGATATTGGTCATAAAAGGTTAATGGGGGGTCCGGGTACTGCTCTGGGGGACAGGAAACAATGAAAAACAAATAAAAAAACAAAAACGGTTTTAACCCTTTAACCCCTTCACTGCTGAGCCATTTCATGTTTTAAAAAAACAGATTTTTCTTTTTTTATTATTATTGTTGTTATTTTGTTTTTTACTTTAAACATGGTCATGTTTGGTATCATTGGAAAGGCCATGCTCTGGCCTTTCTAATGATACCAAAGATGACCTTGCTAGCTAACAGTTGGGAGATATCGGGGTTCAAACAAACCCCTATCTCCACCCCATCTTTCCTTAGGAGTCAATAAGGACGTTCCCCACACGTCCTCACCATTTCACCGCTGTGCGCTGAGCTCATTTTTACCGCTTTTGCTCATGTTTAAACGCCATTTGAAGCCATGGGAAATGTTTTACCACCAACGAGTGGGAAAAATTACGATCTTAACGCAAACGTTAACGCTCACTTGCATAAGCATTAAAGTTTGCTGAAGGTGTTCACCGCATATTACAATCCATACCGTTTGGTACCTTGCGCTTTTTAGCGTGAGGTTACTGTACTTTGCGTTCCCCATGTTAAGTATAGGGAGCACAAAGTGTTAATCAGAGCTGGATTACAGAGTCCCATGATTAATGTCCGGCCGTGGTTATCGGAAAATTAACCACAGCCAGGACTTGGTGTTAACGGATTCTGCTTCTGCAGAATCCGTTAACACCAGGCTAAACGATAAAAAAATTATATCAGATACTCACCTCCTGTCTCGCCCGAGGACCGCGGCTCCGTCCGCCTCCTCCGTTGGGCGGGAGCAGGGAAAGACTGTGGGAAAAAGTCCCCCTGTGTCTCTCTGCGCATCACTACGTGGACCATGGGGTGGATCCAGACACAGGTTTCAGGGGGGGGCATTCTACCAGTTTTGGCCAAGAGCTGGTGTTGGGTTCGCAGTGATAGGTGGATATATTTGCCCCCAACTAACATGGATATATTTGCCTCAGCTCACATGGATATATTTGCCCCCAGCTCTCACCTCCTCTGCTGCCAGGCCCCTCCACAGATGCTCTGAGTACCCTCCGGCAATTCTTCTCCCTACGAGCGGCCGCCGGCATGCAGCTTGGCCGCTCGCTGGGAACCACCAGACCAGTGCAGCCGTGTTCTCGCGAGATCGTGGAGTTCACGTGAACTCTGCAATCTCGTGTGCTGGTCAGGTGGTTCCCATCCCAGGCGAGCGGCCAAGCTGCATGCCGGCCGTGGTGGCCACTCATAGGGAAAAAATTGATTTTCTAGGGGGGGGCAATTGCCCCATTGCCCCCCCTGGATCCACCCCTGCACGGACCGGCCGGATCTCGCAGAGATTTTCATGAACATTCCGCGAACATCGCAAAAATGTTGCAGTTCGCGAACTTTCAAACAGCCGATGTTCGCATCGAACTTCGAACCAATTCGAACCGGCAGCCCGTCCCTAATCACTAGTAACATTTTACAACGGCAACCCAAAAAACTACATTTGGAGATCCTAGATTTTAAAAACAAATATATAGAATTGTACGGGTGATTGTCTGCAGTCTATTTGAACATCTTCACTACAAAGTGCTTTTCAATTAGAATAAAATTACTGTAAGGAACCAGTGGCTTTATGGAAAACAATTTTGCAGTATCCATACATTTAAAATGGGCTTGGGAATCTCAAAAGCGCATTTTCATAGTGTGTGCACTATTTGATAGTACATGGCACCATCTGTTGGCCCAAATGCACTGATAGAGCCCAATGTATTTTATGGGGTTAATAGAGGTAATAGCTGGACGCCCAGATCAGATCCTGATTGCTACCTGGTTAAAAATCCATTAGCACATCAGTACTAGACATGTGAACAATGAAAAATTTTGTTTTGTTTAGTTTCAGATCAATCCGTTACTTTTTTAGTTAGTTTTGGTGCGTTCGTTATGTTACAGTGATTCGTATTTCGGATTGATACGTTATTTTGTTTTTATTAATAATTTGTATTTCAGATCGATTCGTATTTCATATTTATTTTTTATTTCGTATTTCGGATCAATTCATTATTTCGTCTTTATTAGTTATTTCACTTTTTTTTTGTTATTTTGCAATGTGAAATGGATGAATTAATTACTTATATTAGGATAAAGAAAAAAGAAAATATACGCAGTCCCCTTGTCCTTGGTGCTGAAACCTTTTCAGCACCAAGGACAACAGCTCCGCGGGGCCAAAAGCAAAAAGTCCCCTTGTTCTTGGTGCTGAAACCTATGTAGCACCAAGGACAACAGCCCTGTGTGGCTCTGGAACCCCGCGTTGCTGCCGCCCTGTCATGCCCTGCGCCGCGGTCCGACCGCGGCCGCCATGTTGGGACACTCTGCATACTCCCCCGAGGTCCCTCGTGGCGCGTCGCTCCCTGGTTCCAGTTCACAGATCGGAGGAGGAGAGCCAGGATGCGTCCCACGCCGCCTTCGGGATCCAACTGAGGAGAAACAAAGCGCGCATGCGCGATCGCCCATCTCCTTAAAGCACGAAGACCTTGGTACTCTGGTACTCTGCCCTCCGCTGGTCAAGTAAAGGTACTGCATTACACTTGCACTGGAGATCCTCGTATGCCACCAATTAACCTATCAAGTACTCAGATATCCCAGCTCCACCTACGAGTCCCAGGTGAACGGTGTTCTTATGATCCTCTGAACCCTATTTAAACCTGCCGCCTTTCTCAGTTCATTAACCAGGTTATACTGTGGTTCACCACTTCAGTTGTCCAGTGTTCCCTCTTCATTCCTGTTCCGAGTGAATCCTGAGTTCCAGATCCTCTATCTCCAGACTTACTTCCACGTCCACGGTACCAGTTCCATCTCCAGGCTTGCTTCCACGTCCACGGTACCAGTTCCATCTCCAGGCTTGCTTCCATGTCCACGGTACCAGCTCCGTCTCCAGGCTTGCTTCTATGTCCACGGTACCAGCTCCGTCTCCAGGCTTGCTTCTATGTCCACGGTACCAGCTCCATCTCCAGGCTTGCTTCCACATCCACGGTACCAGCTCCATCTCCAGACTTGCTCCCAGACTTGCTCCACCTCCACGGTACCAGCTCCATCTCCAGGCTTGCTTCCACATCCACGGTACCAGTTCCATCTCCAGACTTGCTTCCACATCCACGGTACCAGCTCCATCTCCAGGCTTGCTTCCACGTCCACGGTACCAGCTCCGTCTCCAGGCTTGCTTCCACGTCCACGATACCAGCTCCATCTGCTCTACCCTGGTTCGTCTTAAAGACCACAGCTCACGTTATCCTCTTCTGCAATCCTTTGTTCTGGACTTACGTTGTGCCCCATTTAAATCCAAAGACCCTTACTCACAATTCCCTGTTCTGGACTTTATTCTTGCCAAGGAGACCTTTGGTGTTACAGCCTTTTGTTCTGGACTTATATTTTGTTTCATCTCAGTAAATACTCAACTGCTCATATACATCTCCTGGTCTCCTTCTTCGGCTTGCCATTGGGTTCCATACGCACAACACTACACAGGGGTCATAGCCTCTGCCCTTACACGCCCTTGGAGCTGAATAGGTTTTAGCGCCAAGGGCAGCACCCACTGGACGCAGCCAGACTGAAGGAAAGAAAAAAAAAATACTGCTTTTGGCAAAGAAAAAAAGGTGTGTTGTTTTAAAATAATTAGGAATCCAAAAATTTCACTGAAAAAATCCCCAAAAATGGCTAAAAAATCCTAAAAAAATAAATAGACTTTTTGCTGCAAGTGAAAAGAATAAACGGTTAGGCTTGTGCACCGATTTTTTTTTCGGTTCGATTCGGTTCGATTTTTCGGATTTTTAAACTTTTCGATTCGGCTCGTTTCGACCGATTTCGGTTTCGATTCGATTCGGTTCGACCTGTTTTTCGGGTACATTTTTTTTCGGAATTTCGACCATTTTTCGTATTTTCGTGTCACTGTGCTCGGTTTTTGTATCGACTTTTCGTTTTTTCGAAAATTTTTCGTTTTTTACAAAATTTTCGTTTTTACAAAATTTTCGTTTTTCGGAAAATTTTCCTTTTTCGAAATTGCAAATTTTTCGGCATATCGACCATTTTTCGTATTTTTCGTGTCATTTTGCCCGTTTTTTGTATCGACTTTTGGTTTTTTCGAAAAATTTTCGTTTTTCAGAAAAAGTTCGTTTTTACAAAATTTTCGTTTTTCGGAAAATTTTCGTTTTTCGGAAAATTTTCGTTTTTCGGAACATCTGTTCTCCTCGTTTGCCACATTTCAAGCCCATTCGAAAAATCCGAAAATATTTCGTTTCGGCTCGGAAAACATTTCGGATCTGAACTTTTCGGATCTAAAATTTTTCGGAAATTCGGCCGCATCCGAAAACACGAATCGGGAAATTTCGTGAAAATTCCGAAATTCCGAAACCCGAAACGCACATCCCTATAAACGGTTGAATAAATATTTAATAAAAACAGGGAATATTTTTCACATTGAAATCTATGGGATTCGCCTGTATAAACCTGTCAAATGAACCACTGAAAATCACGGCATTTCACTATCATTTCGGTGCTGTTCAGCGTTGTCTGAATAGATTAACCATTACTTATCTATGGGGAATTTCACTGCCGCTGGACTGCACTGAACGGCACCATGAAGCTGTTCATGGCCTGTGGTGCTGAATACAACAGATTCAGCACACAGCCAATGGATTGGGACACAGTGCTGCTGAATCTTTGAAACAAAATAATGCTGCAAGTATCCTGGAGGGTTAGCGGCCGTTACGGGGCAGACTTCTGAATTTAGCGCCTGCCTTGTAATCTTATAAAACGGGGACACTTAGGGGAAAATTGCGAGCTCAAGTTTTTCCCCTTAGCTTACCCATTTTAGCTTAAGGCACATGACAGTGCCGATTATTGGGCTTCATGTTTTGTTGAAGGGATAGACATAACCCCAACTGTTTTAGCACCTTGGCTATAATGCCTGAATTTTTAAAGCTTTGGGGACATATTCAGCAGCCTATTTGCAAACAAATTTAATTTGCAGTTTACTAAAGTTCTTTGCATTGCTCCAGAATTAATCCCCATTGAGTATTCTCGGCCTTGGGTCAGTAGCAGGTGCTTTTAAAGATTGAGTATACTCACTCATGGTAATGAAGTGGCTTAAAAAGTTTGGAGACATACATACTAGTTAAAAAATAATTTAATTAACAGCAATGTAAAAATATAGCTGAGCAGAATAAAATAAGGTATTAGCTCACACTAAAAATATGAAAAAAATATATTTCTTGAGATATATATCAGTACCTAATTCGGCACATAATGGCAGAATTCAAAAATATTACACATATAAACAGGTTTACTTTCAAGATGTAAAAATTTCAAGCAACCTAGATAAAAAAATGTGCGCCCTTCCTCACCAAATATTTTCTTTGATCTCTGTTCCCAAATATCTAACGATTATTTTCCCTTCCTTTCTCGATCCACCATTTATAGCTACCGTTTTATAGCATGCTTTACAATTCTCATCCAATCGTCTTTCATCCTGTAATGCCTCAATTATTTCTCTAACCAGTAATGTTTCTTCCCCACTTTGCTTCCCCCTTAAAAGTTTTCTCATTCATTCTCAACTTTTCTCATTCATCTTTCACAATCACACACGTGCACAACGATGTCAATGGGTGAGGGGAGGCCCCGGAGGCAGAGCTGACATCCAAGTTGTCAACCCCCATTGGGAGAAGTCAGCAATTTGGTGCCTATTGGTGCTAGATCATGGTACTGGCAGCTAAGAGGTTAAAAGGGGCATCGCTGGAAAGGTCAGACTGTGACCTTTCCTGTGATGACCTCTCTTAATTTCCTTACCCCTACCAGTGGGAGGAGAGAAGGATCTAAAGAACCCACCTTCCCTTCAAGCATTCTCCCTCTCCTTCAAGGACTCTCCCAGGGGGGTGCCTGAAAAAGAAATTATTGCGCGCTGGTGCAATGACATTGGTGCAACAGCAGGGGTCTTGTGGAACGTTCTGACTTCTTGGAAGTCAGACCACCACAGGACCCCGACCAGAGGGGTGAGTATCTCATTCCTTGGCTTTGGAACCACATGACTTGTAGGGAACATCCTCTGCATATAGCGGGGGAGCCCCATGACGTTCCCCACACGTTGTCCACAGCCAAGGTGTAAAGGCAATGCATTAGGTAGTATGTTGGATTTTAATTAATTTCCTACATTCTGCAATGAAGGAGTTTTCATACTTGGCAATCAACATTATAAATGCACACAGAAGCATGAAAAATATTTCAACATGTCACTGAACAAATTGGAATTATAGCAAGGAAATGTTACCCCCTGGGTCTCTGGTAATAACATAACCTCTGTGTGGAGGTACATTTTAAAAACTGGAAATTCAAAGTGTAGTGAGCATCATAAGCAACCTGGTAAGATGAAGATCTTGTGGTGCTCTAATTAATTCTGTTGAGAACAAACATTTTATTTTGAAGAAGATACTTTTTATGTTTTCTCTTTTGGTTAGTTTTGGTAGCTTATACTTTTAAGTGTCAGAAGCTTCGGATTAGTGATACAAGATTGTGGACCTCTGTCTTTCTCCTGCCATCAAGTTGGTTTTGTCTGCTGTTTGGAAAATCTTTGGTGCCATGTATAGTCGTGTGCAGGGGGTGTGCCCGGTATGCCCAAGCACACCCTAATGTTGGTGAAGACATCCTATTTCACCTCTTATATTGATATTTTAGGTGTCCCTTATCTGGTCCATGATGAAATAACATAAAAACTGACTGTATCTCTCATTACAGGCTTGTTATTTCTAACAAAAAAAGTTCATTTTATGCAAGATCTTCTAAACATTAGATTTAATTAATAAATTTCCCGTGTGTGCACACCCTAATGTAAATGGCTGTGCACACCAGTGGTGCCATGGTTGGTATCATTGCCGTATATCATCTGCTACAGAGATCTCACATTGCCTGTATGTTCACTGCAGGTCTCTGCACTGAGTTCATTTACTGATACATTATGTGTGATCATGCAAGAAAAGAAAATGGCCTCTTGTCAAACGTAACAACAGAGTCTGTTTGGTTCATTTGGAAAGTGACATGGTAATTTAAAAGAACGCATAAGGTTTATGAAGCAATGTTACATCAAACAAAGGAGTGCATCTCATAGTTTAGTCTCTCACCCTCTTGGCCCTAAACATCAATCAGAGTGCTCTTTGTTATTTGTCAGCAGGCATTATAAAGGACTTTCTTGTCCTGAAGAGCCATTCTGCATGGAGCCTTCCATTGGCAAAGAACAAAAAGATTATTTTTTAGCATTTGTTTTTTTATGTTTTTTCCCTCTGAATTTTATATTTTGTTTTAATTATCTTAAAATTCTCACTGGGTATTTTGGATTCATAGTCGTTAATTTTTTACCCTGATAATGGACAATAAAAAAAAAAACAAGCCAGGTAATTGTAAGTATTTTTTTTTAACAAGGATTAGATTATTGTTCCTCTATTCCTTAATATTAGGGTGAAGAGCAGTTGATAGTCTTTTTTAACTGCAAGGGTGAGTGGCTACAGGCTTGTGAGGCAGTGTCACATAAGAGGGGCTTGAATAGCTTTCACACCTGAGCCCGTGGGTGGAGTGCGCAGTGGAAAAATGCCATGTCCCACTTTTATTAATGGCCCACGCCGACCACCCATGCGTGGGAGCTAAGGAGGACAATACCAGCATGCCACCATACCAACATGGCACTGTGGGTATATATCGCCAATCATATACAGTATCCCGTCTAACATCCCAACACTGCTATTGTTAAAATACTAGCAGCTGGGCAGCTATTGTTGCCTTGTTACTAACATTGTGAGGTACAGTAATATAAAGATGGAGGGTGTTTTAGCACTCCTCCAACCCCAACTCATGTGCTAGGCATGGAGGGGCTTAAAAAAAGATTGGAGGTAGACTTGCCAGCGCCCAACCTATCCACATCCAATCCACCTGTCGGCATTGGGTAGGGATGTAAACAATTGAATTCTGGGGCAGACATGTCAGTTATATGTCAACGTCCTACATCCATTGTCTACACTACTGATGCCCATCAGAGGGGGCTGAATATTTGCTTGGAACCTGGTGAAACATTTTTGAATTTTAACATACAATTCATTTGGTATATGAAATATGTAGTCCACAAACATCTGATGACTGTCTATGATTATGTTGCAGCTACTGGCTAATTAATCTGAACAATCTCAAATTCTGACTTGTGGCTAAACTGAACACTACAGATATTACTAAAAAATATTTCCTACCATGTTCATCTGAGAAAAAGACTGTTTAAACAGCATGTGTAGTATATTCATAGTGCATGGATTAGCTGCCACCAAGATATACAAGCACTGTGTATTTGTACAAAGTACTCATTTCTATACACATTAAAGATCTTTTTGTGCTAGATTTCATATGTTAAGGGGATACTCAAGGGTTAAAAGGGAGGTGGTGAAATCTAGGGGGTAAAACATTACCCCCTTCCTGACCTTTTCTGTATCCCACTCCCATTTTAACCTTAGAGTTAATATAGAGTTAATACAAACATGTAACTTTATACCAGAGCTGGGCTTCCTCGTCGCTGGTCATATGCAACGAGTTGTTGACTTACTGTCAAGTTGCAGGTGTCTCATGATAGGCGGGTGGTTGATTGCTCGAGAAGCGTCACAATACGAGCTCATTGACAGCCATTGGCTACAGATAGAACAGAAAGAATAAAAAGTTACCCACTCTCTAACCTATTCCAAAAATCCAGATCAGCATTTGCTGATCTCAGCTTTGTGGAAGGAGCTCATTCCCAGAACTCAGAGGGCTGAATTATCCCTCCGAGACCCCACAAGAGTGCGGAAAAGGGGGTAGCACACTCAGGTTACAGTGACCATTCATTCATTAAGTCTGCAATGAATGATCACAGTGCCTAGAGTGCCCATTAAATGCTTCTTAACATATAACGTCATTTTAGATATGTTTACTGCAAATTTCATTACTTGCCCTTGATTTATTAAAAATGGCTATTTTTTATTACATTATGCATAGTTTTTAAATTTTATAATTAAATTTAGTTTAAAAAAAATTTAATAGAGTTTCATATTTGTCAGACGCCTATACAGGGACAACAGAATATGTTTTTGACTACAAAGGCAAAATACTTGCACTGATCCTGACATTTCAACACGTTCACTGAGTCACAAAGCAGAAAAAGTAGTAATAAACGTATAACTCATCATAGAAATTACTTCCTAAGTAAATTACTACTTAACTTTTCATCTTAAATTTCAAGTTATCTCTACAATTACCTTGATATTTAATAAAATCAAATAGCAAAACAGTCTAAATTGAGAAATGCTCATGTACACAAAAACATTACAAAGAAAATAGCATACTGTGACCTTTTATTTGAATGGACTCGGCATGGAAGACCGCATGACATAAGGGAAAATTGTTGTGAAGGCTATAGGACTTCATGTGACAGTTAATAAAACTCATCAAGTGTACATTATGTTAGATTAACCAGGATCTGAAATTCGTATGACAACTCATTATTATTAAAGGCAAATGTAGGGTATTTTCAAATACACCCTGGAGTTATACATTGTAAAATATGTATGGCAAACTCTTGAATGTCAAGGACACTTTTGCTACGTGTAATGGAAAAATGCATGTAATGTGCAGTTTGAAAACTGTTTTATACACCTCCAAGGAACTGGAAGCATCACAATGAATGTTTATTGAAAACTGTCAGTCTCTAGTGTATGTCCAAATGTTCAGTAAATATTTATGAACAATCCATATTATTCAGAACAAAGCAGAGACATGAGAAAGAAATCAACACGGCACATGCCTTTATAATTTTCAATTCCGTAATAGCATACAATAAGTGGCTCATTTAAACATATTTTAGTTCATTAACCTTGTTACAGTTTTTCTAACAGTTACTAATTTAGGTTATCATTAAGACACATTGTTGCAAATTGAAATAGCTGTCAAAAAATGAATGTATTAATTTAAAGAATACGTAGTGAGCTGGTAATTAAAGGAACACTAAGGGGGATATTTAGAGAGCACCGAAATGTCGCAAAGATTTCGGTGCTCTCTCGTTCTCCACACTTCCGGGAATCAAAGTTCCCCACCCTGCGGTGAATGCAGCATTCAACGCAGGGTGCAGAGAAAACCCACTGAACACCCGCCGAAATCCCACCGAAAACACATCGCAAAAAACATGCCGAACGTGGCAGAAAAAATTGACAAGCCGCCGATCACAGTGCAGACCAGCCGCCGGATAAAGCCGACAAGTTGACGAACAGGGTAAAAAAAAATACGATTGAAAGTTTCAAAATTAAAACGCTGTTTGAAAAAAAAACTAATGAACGAAAATGCCTGGAGTTTACATATAAGGTCCTATGAATGATAAAAGGTCTGTTAAAAAAATCCGAAAATGCCTAAAAGATCCTAAAAAAATCAATGAATAAAGCGACTTTTTACTGCAGATTAAAATAATAAACGGTTTATTAGATATTGAGTAAAAACGGGAATATTTTTAACATTGAAACCTATGGGTTCGCCTGAATAAACCTGCTGAATGAAAGCACCGAACAGCAGGGCACTTCGGCAACTTTTCATTGCTGTTGGGTGTTCGCTGAATAAATTAACCATTGCTTCTCTATGGGGAATTTCACTGCCTTTGAACAGGCACTGTACTTGCTGGCAGTTGGATAAAAAATAGCCAAACTGTGGCATAGGTAGATAAGCCAAACCTTGATTGCAATAAACACTTCTTTTAAAAAACCGCATGAAAAAACTCACAAAACAAACGTAAACAGAAAAAAAGGTTTAAAAAATCTGCACTCTTTTACTCTGATTATGCAAAAATGTTCACATTCGTCTTGTGTAATGCTCAGTGCAGACAAAGTCATTGACATACACGTCGTCACCTTTGTAATTAATTAAAGTTGTTTTTTCTGTGTACAATAAATCATAAAAAAGGTGACGATGCACTCACTAACCTGCTTGCTTGTCTCCAGAAGTGCGAATGCAGTACCAGACGGGAAATCATAACTTGTTTCATTTCCTGCAGTTAGGATGTAATGACATAAAAAAAAATTGCAATCTAGTCTCCGCTTCTTTCATCAAAACTTTCCCGGTTTATATGTAAGAATATACAGTAGTTATTTTTTTATTTTGCTTCTTTATATTATGTTGATGAAACTATCAGGTTTATTCAGAGAGAGGTGAAAAGCAGGAGAATGGCTGGAGAATGCAAAATTCTAGCAGGGTCATTCAAATAGATCCGAATGGCTGCCGAAAAATAACCCGAACGCTGAAAATCAGTGTTCGGTTACCTTTCTTGGCTATTCGGTTATCCAGAGAGCAGGCAGTTTGCCAAATGTTGGCGAATTGCCTGCACATACGGTGCCTGTTCGGTGCCTGTTCGAGGGCAGTGAAACTTCCTTCGTCTATTCAGAGAACAAAAACCAGCAGTGAAAAGTTGCCGAAATGTCCTGTCATTCGGTGGCTTCATGCGGCAGCAGATTTATTCAGGCAAATCCCATAGGCTTCAATGTTAAAAATATTCCCGTTTTTATTCAATATCTAATAAACTGTTTATTATAATATTCTGCAGTAAAAATTCTCTTTATTTATAGATTTTTTAGGATCTGTTAAGCATTTTTCGGGATTTTTTTGCAAAAAAATATTTTCGTTTTTTTTTTTTAAATGTTTTTTTCTGTAACAGACCTTTTTATTATCATTCATTGGACCTCATATGTAAATTTCAGACATTTTTGCTCAGTAGATTGAAAAGTGAAATGCTGTGTTCAAACAAACATTCAAGCGTACTGCTTTTTATTTTTTCACTCCATTCGTCTGAGGTGTCGGGTTTTTCCGGGGGTTGCTCTGCGCTGTGATCGGCTCCTGCTCGGGTTTCACCCGGAGTCTTCGGCGGGGTTAATCCAGATGTTTTTGCGGGTTTCAGTGTGTGTTCGCCCTGGTTTTGCAGTGAGTTTTCGGCAGGTTTGCGGCGACTTTTCCCTGCATTACGGCAGCCCTGTGGTGCTTGCTGAATACACCACAGGGTCGCTGAAATGGGATCGCCAAATCTCACCGAATTGAAGAGAACAAAAAATCACTGAATGTGCGGTGACTTTTTGAATCTCTTTGAATAACCCTGTAGGTCAAAATAGCCAAACAGAAAAATTCTCCCATTTATCTCACTTTCCAAATCGGCTATTTTGACCTAGAATTTTCCATTCTCCAGTCATTCTCCTGCTTTTCACCTCTCTCTGAACAACCCTGTATATAAAAAAATAAGAGCTTTTCTGGGAAACCGATTGGGAAGCTACCACCCTACCTGAATAGACTACTTACCCTCATCCTATAACCTCCGATCCAGGACCTGCACCTTACTTGCAATACCACAATACAAAAAGAAAGTGGCTCGATCTTCCTATTTCCCATTTTCCTATAGAGCACCGCAAATAGGGAATAACCTCCCAGACGCCATCAAATCTTCCCCCAGTCTAAAGTCACTTAAGAGATGTCTATTAATATACTGTGATACAGAATGTGCCTTTAAACATGTAACATAGTGACTATATTACTTACATATTTATGTTTCTGTTAATCTGTATATTTGTCTGTTTTTAGTATCTTGCATTTATTACTTTAGATTTCTGTAACGACTGTAACATTTCAATGTTCTTGAACCCAAGACATACTTGAAAACAAGAGAAATCTCAATGTATCCTTCCTGGTAAAATACTTTAGATATAAATAAAATCCATTCTTACTATTTGAGGTCTCTGTGACACAAAAAGGTATGACACTGGTGGCATTACGTTTTCACAAAGTAGTGTATGGAATAAAAACTAGCTATATTTTCTCCTGTAAAATGTGTTTTGCAAAACCTCTCATCTCCCTTTCTAATGTCAACGGGAAGTCTAGTTCTTTGATGGAGCCACTTAAGGCTGTATTCACAAAGCACTGAACTTTCAAAATCCTTATCCTTACCTACAAAACCCTCACTAACTCAGCTCCCCACTACCTGTCCTCACTAATCACCAAATACACCCCAGTCCCCTCCCTAAGGTCAAACAGTGACCTGCGCCTAGCTTCTCCCCGCATCCCCTCTTCCCATGATCGACTGCAGGACTTCTCACGCGCAGCCCCCACTCTCTGGAACGCTCTCCCTCGTACTGTCAGACTTTCCCCTAACTTCTCTTCCTTCAAACGCTCCCTTAAAGCGTTCCTATTTAGGGAAGCCTACCACCCAACTCACTGATGCAACCATCAATCACTCTAACCTTACAGTCCTCTCCTCCTGTTTCCAACCCCAAACCTCCTAGATTGTGAGTTCCTACGGGAATAGGGCCCTCATCTCCTCCTGTACTGTTTGTCAAATGTTGTTCAATGTATTGTAACCCTGTCTATACTGTGTTTATTGTACAGCGCTGCGGAATATGCTGGCGCTTTATAAATAAAGAATAATAATAATAATAACTTTCCACCGAATTGCACCGAATGGTGACTTTCACTGTTTGCAGGGCCGGATTTATAAACAAGCAGAGTAGGCATGTGTCTACATGCGTCTGCCACAAAGTGCTCTGGGAAAAAGAAAAAAGTAAAAAAAATAAAATTCCAATTTACAATCATTTAAACCCCCTGTATCTCTGGAGCAGTGCGAGCTAGAGGAACATATAAGGTATTATTGGAATGGTCTGATTATGGCATCTCCAAAGATACCACAAATTACCAGGTTTAAATAAAACTATAATAACAAATAAATGAGAAATATTAATTCTCATTTTTCGAATGCAGCACTATTTTCACTTTACAATAATAAAGCAGGATGATTGTATATTATACAGTTTCTTCTGTAATGGCATAAACTAGCTAAAATTGTATTGAGAATTTATGGAAATAAACTATCGGAGTACAAAATTCAAAAGTGTCCAGACTAGGGTTAATAGTTTTTTTTTATTACATACTAACCATCAGGGTTATTCAGAGAGAGGTGAAAAGCAGGAGAATGACTGGAGAATGGAAAATTCTACGTCAAAATAGCCGATTTGGAAAGTGAGATGAATGGGAGTATTTTTCTGGTTTGGCTATTTTGACCTCGAATTTTCCATTCTCCACTCATTCTCCTACTTTTCACCGCTCTCTGAATAACATGGTACTATTTCCGTCAAATTCCTCTCTACATACACAGCTGAACACTGGGAACAAATAGTTCCCAGTTTTCCTCTGTGACTCTTTCCACCAGTGGAGCGTGAACGTAATTGTGCTAGCTCCTGCAGAGCTTGAGCGTGGTCGTGCCTGGCTCCATGGAGTCCTAGAGTTGCCCAGGCCCGGACTGGTGGCTATTGGGCTTCCTGTTTTTTTTCCCGTGCCAGCGGGTCGGTGTGTAGTTTGTGCACTGTTGTGACCTGGGGGAGGCTGTTCTAATTCAGAAACATTTGCTTAGTTATTTTACCTCTCTATCACGTGGGGTAAACCCTCGAGCGGCCGCCCACATCTTTGCTTGAGCGTGCCTCTCGTACTCTCGGCTGCATAGTTTCATAGTTATATAGGCTAAAAACAAACGTGTGTCCATCAGGTTCAGCCTCTCCCACATCACCTACTGCTGTTGATCGAAAACAAGACAAAAAACCCAGTTTGAAATGCTCGTCAATATGCAACAAACTGGGGAAAAATTCCTTCTTGACTCCAGAATGGCGTCAGATTTCTCCTTGGATCAAGAAGCTTTTACCCATATATTAAATATTATAACCCTTAATATTATGTTTTTGCAGGAAGCCATCCAGTCGTTGTTTAAGAGTCTGTACAGTCTCTGACCCGACCACCTCAATAGGCAGAGAATTCCACAGCTTTATTGTTCTCACCGTAAAATATCCCTTCCTATGCTTTAGGCTGAATTTCCTGTAGTCCAGTCTAAATGGGTGACCTTGTTTCCTGTGTATAGTCCTGTTAATGAATAGGTTTCCAGACAATGGTTTATAATGGCCCGTATCTATTTATCTAAAGTTATCAGATCCCCTCTAAGGTGCTGTTTCTCTAAACCAGTGTTTTCCAAACCTGTCTTCAGGACCTGCTGACACACTAGGTATGACAGATATCTGAAGCACAGCACAGGTGATCTGATTTACTGCTCAGTGATTGCAGGATTCAGTCTGCATTTCCCCAAGGTGATCTACAAAATCTTGCCTGGTTGAGAGTCCTGAGGACAGGTTTGGGAAACACTGCTCTAAACTAAACAGGTTTAAGCTTGTTAGTCTTTCCTCATAACTTAACCCTTCCCTTCCCTTTATTAATTTAGTCGCCCGTCTCTGCACTTTTTCTAGCGCTATAATATCCTTTCTTAAGACAGGTGCCCAAAATTGCACGGCATATTCAAGGTGCGGTCTTACCATTGAATTACCTTGCCTTACAGCGAAATCATTTAAAGATATGTGTAACAGCTTGCGGGAGGGCAGCCGAGAGTACAAGAGCCACGTTCAAGAACAGATGCAGGCGGTTGCTCGCGGGTAGACAGCTCACAGCCTACATGGGCCGTCTTGTGTAAATAATTAATAAGACTGGGGGAATGAGGTAATAATAAAATGGGTGGGGATGGTGATTAATAAAATGGGGAGTTGGGGATATAATAAAATTGGGATTAGATGTAAATAATAACATTTGGGAGGGATATGGAAATAAAATGGGGGGTGGAAATAATTAATAAAATTTGAGGGGTGAAAAAATAATAAAAGTGGGGGGTGCATAATCAATAAAATTGCAGGGATATGGAAATAGTTAATAAAATGGGATGAGGAAATAATATAATTGAAGTTCTATATATAATAAAATGGAGGTAAGGAAGTAGTACAATTGGGTGGGGAATGAGGAAATAATTTTTCTTTCTATACTCCCTTTTAACTAGAATATATATGTATTATGATGTTTATTTTAGCTGTATAATGTGTCAAATATCAACTGGAGTGCGCTTGTTTAGGGCTTAAAATTTGTGCAAGGACATGCGACGTGGATAATGAAAATGTGCTTTAGGCATTTTTTTGTAACCTGTTGGCATTTTATTACAATGAAATGTTAGGCTCAGTATCATTCATCGGTTCTTTGAGGGCAACAAGACTGAACAAACATTGAGCAAATCAGTAAACAACCGGCTGGAGTTTTTGTGCTTGAAAAAAAAAGGAAAAAAATTGATACTCAAAGAATTTAAGAAAAGTACTGAACTGAAAGGGAAATAATCAAAAGCTACAGGATCGACAAAGATTATAGAGCGACAGCATGATGTGCACATTGCAGATCTCATTTTTCTACTATTACATATCCAAACATTTTTCCAAAACCAATCTATTACAGAAATGTCATAAATAACTTTTTATTCCAAAACAAATAAAATATTGTTTATGGTTATAAAGTCACGATTGGTATATAGTCATTTTTAGTAGGCACTGAAGCATTCACATTCACGCCAACATTGCAGCAGATTGCAGTTTATGAAGTGGTCACCAAGCAGAAAAGAGCTGTGGAAGCTCCAGATCCAGAGCACCATACCAATGTGCAGAGCAGGGCCAGATTAAGATCTCTATGGGCCTGGAGCTGAATATTTTGGTGGCCTTTTTTTGGAATTTAGTGAAATGAAAACATATTTTAGGTTATTTAATATTTCAGATATGGGTATCTCTAAACAGGCAGATACTGTGTGAGTTAATTCCATTCAGATTGCAATCATTTACAGCGTGTAAATTTTTTTTTAACATTTTATCCAAACCTTTATATATATATTGTATAGGGAATTCTTGTTAAAAAAAGTGAAATAGGAATCTGTTACTGCATTTTTCTGAGAAAATATACAATTTTAACCAACAAATTTAATTTAATTAAATATTTCCCGTGTGTTTTGGTGGATGGTATTTTATGAATAATATGACTGTGTAACACACGGACTTTGCTCCCAGCATAGGAAATTAAAAGGTGAGTAATGGCAGTGGTATTGCTGATTTTATACGTGACAAAGGGACAATGCCATAGCTTTGGAACTAAAAATAAATAAATAAAAAAGGTTTTTTGTTTTCTTTTAGATTTTACATGGTCATGTTTGGTATCAATGCAAAGGCCAGACTCTGACCTGTCCAATGACGCCTCCCTTGACCTCGTGAGGTGCATAGGTTAGGGACGTAGGGGTCCATAGTACCCTACCCCCAGTGCTCTTTGCTGCAGTGCGGCGGTTTAGGTTTTTGATGTAACAATTCTTAACAATGAATTGTGCCATCACCTCCACACTTGATGATGACATGAGAAGTGAGATGGTGAGTTACTGCAGCGCCATTGTTCACTTTATAATTGAAAAGTGAAAAATATTGCTGTGCTAGAAAGAAATAGTTATTTTATTTTTTATTGTTAAAAACAACCTGGTCATATTTGATATAATTTGAAAGGTCATGCTCTGGCCTTTCCAGTGATACATTACATGACCCTGTAGCTGCTATGGAGTGAGTTGGAAATACAGGGGTCCAAATGCTCATCAATGCAGATGTACAGGGTTATTCAAAGAGATTCGAAAAGTCACCGCACATTCTGTGACTTTTCGTTCTCTCCAATTCGGTTCCTTTTGCCGATCCCATTTCGGCGACTCTGCGGTGTATTCAGCAAGCACCACAGGGTCCCCGAATTGCAGGGAAAGGCTGCCGCAAACCCGACGAAAACTAACCGCAAAACCCACCGAATGCACGCCGAAAACCCCCAAAAACATCTGGATTAACCTGCCGAAAACCACGGAAAAAGCCCGAGCAGGAGCCGATCGCACACAGCCGAAGCAGCCGAAGCAGCTGAAACGCAGACGAGGGAGGTGAATAAATTAGCAAAATAGTTTGTGTGAATCTGTGAAAATGAAACGCTGTTTGCAAAGAAACTACTGAGCGAAAATGTCTAAAATTTACACAGGAGGTCCAGGGAATGATAATAAAAAGGGCTGTTAGAGAAAAAATAAGTAAACTTTAAAAACAATCAAAAAAAAATCGGACTTTAAAAAAAAAAAAATCTGAAAAATGCTTAAAGTATCCTAAAAAAATCTATAAATAAAGAGACTCTTTACTGCAGAATTTTATAATGAACGGTTTATTAGATATTGAATTAAAACAGGAATATTTTTAACATTGAAACCTATGGGATTCTCCTGAATTAACTTGCCGAATTAAACCCCCGAATGGCAGGGCATTAGGGGAACCTTTCACTGCTGGTTTGTGTTCTCTGAATAGCCGAAGCATTGCTTTTTATGGGGATTTCACTGCCCTCAAACAGGCACCGAACAGGCATCGTATGTGCAGGCAATTCGCCAGGATTTGGCTAATTGTCTGCTCTCTGGATAGTCGAATGGCCAGGAAAGGTAACAGAACGCTGATTTTCAGTGTTCGGTTACCTTTCTCAAGCAATTCGGAGCTCTTTGAATAACCCTAATAGTTATCCTTTCTCTGGGCCTATTCTAGGGCATGAGCCTGGAGCTGCTGCTCCATCAGCCCCTATGTTAATCTGACCCTGGTGCAGAGCACTGAGTAGTCACAGTACGTACTAACTACTAACATCTTTGGATATCACCTGGTGGGTCACTTACACTACAAGACAAGTGGCGTGCAGCAATTTGGGAGGACAATGCTTCATATGGCAGAGATTCTGTAGCCTGGTCTTGATGGTCACGATGAGAGTTGTCCATGTTGTCAGGGCCGGCCCAAGCCACTGTGCTGCCTGGAGCGATGGACGAAATGCTGCCCCCCCAAATAAAAACACGAAATGCATGAGCGTGTCGCAGAGCTCCACAGCAATAAAACTCCCATTAATGTGCAGTGTGTATGAGCGTATCACAGAGCTATAAAAGAAACTAGTATATTCTTTAATGGACGCACTGGACCACATTCCAAATTCTGAGCACTGCATTCTAATAGTTTTAAAGATTCTTAATGTCGGTTTTTCTGCGTCTTTGTGTGAATTAATTTAAAGTGGGGGGGGATCAATTTTGGAATAAGACTGCAACATGAAGAAAAAAAAGTGAAGGGGTCTGAATACATTTTTGAATGCATTAGATTTAAGTAATTTTTACCAAGCCTAACAAACGGCACCTCAAGCTCAGTAACTTGATGCAGACATATTGGGGACGGGACTGTGTAGCACTGACCCACAGACCCATTGGCTCCCCAAATGCTACTCAGAGCTCGATAGCAAGCTACCAGCAGTGTCCAAATTAGCACTGATAATCAGGGATGATTCCTTTATTATCCTGCTAAGTGGAAAGCAGGCAGCCCCCCTCTGCTCCTTCTCCCGCACACACACTCCCCATGCCAGCCCTCCCCTGTTTACTTACCCAGCTCCTGTTTCTGACAGCCAGGGTCACCTCACCGGGTTAACTTGCTGTAAATAAGGACCTCATGCCAGGCTGTGATCTCCAGGATCCGATACTAAGGCCGTCTCTTGCCTTGGCATGAGATTTAACCCTGTGAGATTACACATCATATAGGATAAATCTCACAGGGTTAAATCTAATGTCGAGGCAAGAGAAGGCGTTTGTATCGGATCCTGGAGATCACAGCCTGGCATGAGGTTATGATTTACAGCAAGTTAACCCGGTGAGGTGACCCTGGCTGTCAGAAACGGGAGCTGGGTAAGTAAACAGGGGAGGGCTGGCATGGGGAGTGTGTGTGTGCGGGAGAAGGAGCAGAGGGGGGGCTGCCTGCTTTCCACTTAGGATAATAAAAAACAGCTGGTCTCTTACCACAGATCCCGGGGAGAGGAAACCTAGCTGCCGCAGTCTGTGGAGGATTCATCCACTGCTGTAATCCCGCGCTTCCATACTAGGCACCGCCCACACACATGCGGCCAGGAATGGAAGCGCAGGATTACTGCATGTGTGGGAGGATCCTCAGGCTCCTGGACAATTTTCACTTCCCGGCGGCGGCGCCGCAAATGTAGATGCCGTGGCTGAATAAAAAAAAGTGCAGCGATACCGATGGCTAAAATTTGCCGCCCCCGGAATTCCGCCGCCTGGCGCTGGTGCTCCACTCTGCACCATGGTCGGGCCGGCCCTGCATGTTGTGATCAGTCTCTTCAAATTCATTTTGTATCTCATATCCTTAATGCTGTGCTAATTGCTACTGGGTATAAGGCTAGGGTCAGACGAGCGCGTTTTCAACGGACTGTGCACCCATGCAGTATGGACGCACTTTTTGACGGAAGACGCAGTAGTGGCCACACAGTCCGTTTTTGTGACTGACGTTATTTTTGATGGATGTAGGAGGGAAAATAAATTAATATGAAAAACATTTTGTCCGTCAAAAATGCTGGATGTATAAATGCAGTCCGTCTGACCACGTTCCATCACTCATACACAAAGCTATGCGAACGTTGCGGACGTGGCACACTCCGCACCTCTGTCCTAGCAGTACGACGTTCTTGCTAACCTGCGTCCGTTTGCCGCATCCATAGTGCGTCTGCACTTCCGTGCGGACGTTCTTTGTGTGTGGGCCTTCATTGGTCATGATTATCTGCTACCACAGACATACTAAAGTGCGGCTAAACGGACGTTAACACTGCGTTCATCTGAGCCCAGCCTCAATATCAGTAAAAAGCTGTTCCGAGTTAAACTAAAGAAAACAACACGAAACATACTGTGTCCTATAAATCCAATGCAGTATGCAAAGTGATGATAAGTAATACACTCACAACATTTTTGGAGGATTAAACGTGCTTGTTAAATTAAAGCCTGACACTTCAACGTGTACTAATACATAACGTGGACATATTACACCATATGTATACCATATACAACAATATAGTGTGATTAAAATCCAGCCGGCAGGTTTCCAGTACAAATACCATCGTCTGCAGTACTGTGCCGTATAGTATACTCCCAGTGGTGGGTCAAATATTCATATGGAGAATTGTTGTATCATTGTACTGTGCATTAGTATCCTGGTGGTGTGTCTAAAATATCTATGGGGTGTACATTAAAGTTGTCAGAATTTATGGTGTACTATTCCCCAAAATCACAGCCATGGTGGATCTTACTGTAAATGTTTGCTGAACTCACAACCACTGCAACTGGCTTCTTATTTGGCTGTATTACCCATTAGCAATCATATTGTATGGGGACACAATGCCATATATTAAAGGTCACCAGCTTTGGCCCTTCATATGTTTTGGACTATATCTCCCATAAGGCTCAGCCAACCTAATGAAAGGTTGAACATCAAAGTGAGATGTAGTACAAAAACATCTGTAGTGATGCGGCTGCTGACGCCTGCCATATATTGTTGGTTAGGAGAGACTTCCAGGTTGGATGTGTACCATCGTGAACACAATGTTATTTAGTGAATCCCACCATATGGCTGAATACTTTACTGCTGGCAGAAGCTTGAACATTCACATGTTGGGCGAATGTTCAGGGACAGCGACAAGGTCAAGAGTAAAAACACAAACTGTTTTTAAGACACATGTCAAAGTGTATCTGGCAATCTGTCCTGGTTGAGAATGGTAAACTGTGGGTCTGAGTGAATGGACCTGGCCCATTATCAAACAAAATGGAAGGCGGTGGAGAGGAAAAGCTTTCATTAAATCCTGAACATATATGTTCTTCTCATGGTATTGTAGAGTTTTGAACTGAGTAAGAAATTGTAACTGGTTTAAGAAATAGCTGGAATGGGAAAATAAATGTTCTCTGCTATTATTTATCCTAACCTACACAGTTATCTTGATCTGAAAACTGTCCTCAACTTTACCGATTTCCTAAAAATCATAAAATTGTAATTTTTTTCCTTGGCATTATTAATATTGCTTCCTAAACCTCTGCAAAGGATGTGAAAAACCTGTGAGACACAACAGTAATGCTGTAAATAATGTAGTGGTGGTATGGGTAATATCAATAATGCAATATTTTGAAGGACACTTGACTTTTTTATTTTGCTTGTCTGATCGTTCGAGGATCTCTTTGCTCACGTTTAGAGCTGGCATTATCTGCATAATTAATGCAGGTTTTGTGTAAAGAGTAGATATTGAACAGTCCTTAGACAAGTCTCTTTCAATCACTACATCTCTATGACTACGAGGGTCAATTTCGGTGACTATCAGGGTTATTCAGAGAAAGGTGAAACTCTGGAGAATTGGCAGAAATGAAAATTCTAGCTCAAAATAGCCAAACCAGAAAAATTCTCCCATTTATCTCACTTTCCAAATCAGCTATTTGGTCTAGATTGTTCTCTTCTGCTGACAGTTCTCCTGTTTTTCACTTTTCTCTGAATAACCCTGTGTGGGTCAATTTCGTGGCAGTTCGGCTATTCGCAAAGCTGTCAATTCGTCAAATATTGGTGAATTGCCAGCGAAATACAGTGCAATTCTCCTCAGGTCGTCGCAATTCGGTGACCTTCAGCGGCAGAGAAATTACCCTTAGAGAAGTAGTAGCTAATCTATTTAGAGAACGGAATTGCATAAAGAGTTGGTGAAATGCTCAGATTTTTGGTGGTTCCGTTCGACAGGCGTATCCCATAGGTTTCATTGTAAAAAAAAACCATTTGTGTTTTTATTCAACCATTTATTCTTTTCATTTGCAGCAAAAGCTTTTTAATCAATTTATTTTTTTAGAATGTTCTAGGTATTTTTCTGCATTTTTTGACAACATTTTTGATTCCCATTTTTATTTAATGGCATTTTTTTTTATTCTGTTACAGTTTTATTTTTTATAGGACTTTTTTTATTATTTTCATTCATTTTTATTGTTTTAAACACCTTTTTATAAAATAACAGAGTTTAGTTTTTTTCTTTACCAGTTCGGTGGCGTTTGGCGGATCGTTGGCTGTTTTCGGTGGTGTGGTCGGCGGCTGATCGGTGGCATTCAGCTGATCCTGTTTGGCGCACTTTGGGACTCTGCGGTGAATGTGAATTCACTGCAGGGGCGGCAAACAGAAGCGCACCGAGGTGCTCCGAACGAGACCGCCTAAATTTTGCTGAAATTTCGGTGCTCTCTGAATAACTCCTTTAAGTTACCTATGTACCTACACGTTTCATGTTCCGCAAAGAAGGGTTGAGCAGCAAACTGAGAAATGGCAACTCTATGATTGTTACAGTAAGCACAAAATAGCAAATTCCCCTAAGATTTGGTGTCTAAGCTGATTTTCCACAGCAACCTAATATGTTTCCCTAATAGGAAATGTTAATAATAAGCACCATGCTGCTATTTTCTAGATTTCTTCCAATTCCCTATTCTACCATACTATAATAAGGACATTGTTCTTTCTTTCTATCTTATTATTTCGTCCTAAAAATGACCCAACACTCATTTTAAAAATGTCATATCTGGCCATCATTATAAATATATCATGCATTGGGATTATGAACACACTCTGCATTGTTTATAATCATGTAAAATGCATGAGCCACTGTATAATGATGAAGAAACACAAAATACTGTATACCCTATTACATGGATGTCATGCTATGAATCTTTAAATGGAATGTACAATTTAACTATATTGTGGTAATCAAATGGTTAAAACAGAATATATTAGAAAGAAGTCCTTGAAACATAGTTAAGCATGATATCCACTAGGTGTTGCTGAAAATACTGAAATCTCAACAGGCAAATATATGATTAACCACTTCGCTGCTACGGACGCGCTGAGCGCGTCCAGGAAGTTCCCGCTGCTGTGCGGAGGACGCGCTCAGCGCGTCCGATCCTCCCGGCAGCGAAGCGGCGGTGTGGCTGAGATCCCCGGCGGCAAACAGTGAGGGACCGACATCCGGGATGTCGGCCCTCACTGTGGGATCATGGGAGTCGCGGTGACGTCATCACGCCTGGCGTGATGACGTCACCTTCAACAGCCGCATAGACAGCCCTTAGGAGGAGGGGGGAGAGGTCCTTAGGACCTCTCTATCTCCTCATCGGTAAGGGCTGCAGTAATAAATGAGGCACCGATGGAAAGCCCAGAGCCTGAGCTTTCCAACGGTGTGCCTCATTATAATGTAAAATGTAAAAAAAATGTTAAAAAAAAACATAAAGTAAAAAACACCACACACAGGGTCTCTAAGGGCAGTAAAAAAAATCAAAAACTGCCCAGATGCCCCCAAACCCCACATTTAATAAAAATACAATCCCCTTTTATTTTTATTTCACTTTTTATTGTTACAGCTATGTGATCACTGTAGTAACAATGATCACTTAGCTGTCACAATTATCACTGCCACCTCCAACATGGCCGCTGAGGATAGAAATATAACCCTAAAATGACCCCGTAACCTAGCGATTGACCCTCCAGCCAATCACGGGGAATGAATTTTTCAAATCTTGATAATTTTTTCATTTCTATCCTCAGTCTGCATGTGGATTGCGAGGTGTTAGTGTCGCAGAGGCTGTCTCCATAAAATAGGTGATAAATTCCTAATACACACATTATATATATATATATATATATATACACACACACACACATATATATACATATACGCACACACACATATATATACACATATTTACGCACGCACACGCGCGCACGCGCGCACACACGCGCGCACGCGCACACACGCGTACGCCACACGCACACACGCACGCACGCACGCACGCACGCAACACGCACGCCACACGCGCACGCTTATATATATATATATAGAATATATTATATACGCACACACACGTGCATATATATATATACACACATATATATATATATAGATACTATCAAACGGCGTAATTTTCTTTTGAAAATACATTTTCAGAAAGCAAATTATGGCTAAAAGGTTTCTAAGCGCTGAGGAAGCAGCTGACGTCCTTATGATGTCAGACTCTGATCTCAGCGCTGATGAATCTTTTGAAGATTCAGGCAGTGACTTTGTCCCTGGAGCATCATCAGATAGTGACGGTTCCAGTGACGAAGAACTACATGATGAGCCACGGCGTGGCCGCATGGAGTTACCAGGGTGCTCCCGTGGTAATGCAGGGACCGCACGGTCTGTAGTTGCACTACCTGATCCTGCACCGGCCCAAAGGCCTATTGCAGGGGTATCTGCAACACAGGCTGTGGCGATGCCTGAACCAGGATCTGACTGGACCTCCCCTAATATGGTCCAGCCAGTATTGCCACAATTTCTGGCAATCCTGGTATACTAGTGGACACCACTAATTTTGAACCCATCAACTTTTTTCAGCTATTTATAGATGATGGGTTCTTGGAATTTATTGTTCAGCAGAGCAATCTGTATGCCGAACAATATTTTCAAGGTCTAGGGGCAGAATTGTTGCCAAGTGCGAGGGCGCGTAAATGGACCCCAACCAGTTTGCCAGAGATGAGGAAGTTCTGGGGCCTCACTCTGCAGATGGGGATTGTGCAAAAACCCAGCATAGCCTCATACTGGTCAAAAAAGAGTACCCAAACCACCCCTATCTTCCCTGCTACTATGAGCAGGGACAGATATTATTGCTCCTGCGGTATTTGCATTATAATGATAATGCAAATGCTTTGCCCCGTGACCACCCAGATCACGACCGACTGTACAAGTTGCGGCCACTTCTTGACCATCTGATGGCAAGATTTGAAGAGTTATACACTCCAGGCCAAAACTTGTCAGTCGACGAGTCCTTGCTGCTTTATAAGGGACGTCTTGTTTTCAAGCAGTACCTCCCTTCGAAGCGAGCTCGGTATGGGATAAAACTTTATAAGCTGTGTGAAAGCTCCAGTGGATACATGTATCGCTTTCGTGTATACACTGGAAAGGACTCGCAGCTGGCCCCCCCTGACTGCCCCCCCCACCACTGAAAAAATAGTGTGGGACCTCGCTTATCTACTATTCGGTAAAGGTTACTGTATTTATACAGATAACTTTTACACGGGTGTGCCGTTGTACAAATTTTTGTACAGCAATGGTACTGGAGCCTGTGGCACCATCCGTTCGAATAGGAAGGCTTTCCAACAAAACAGTTTGGGAAGCAAAAGAGAGGAGAAACATCTGCCTTGCGCTGCGGTGAACTGCTGGCTGTGAAATACACAGACAAAAAGGATGTGCATTTACTTACAACGATACATAACGAATGCACATCTGCAGTTCACGTCAGATGGAGAGATTCCCCTATCATGAAACCCCTATGTGTACAGGATTATAATCGGTACATGGGGGGAGTGGACAAGTCTGACCAGATGCTTGTACCATATCTCGCTTCTCGCAAGGCATATGTATGGTACAAAAAGCTGGCAGTCCATCTGATACAGATGTCAATGCTTAACGCATTCATCTTGTATCAGGCCACTCATGCCCGACGGATAACATTCCTAAAATTTCAGGAATCTGTTATCGAGTCCCTTCTCTGTCCAGAAGAGAATGCTCCCATTGTTGAAGAGGTGGAAGATGTAATTAGGTTGCGTGACCGCCACTTTCCAGGCTACATTCCACCAACTGAGAAACGAGTGACCCCATGTAAAAGGTGTCGGGTTTGCGCGCGCCAAGGGCGGCGTAAGGAAAGCGCCTTCACTGCCCTGACTGCCCCTCCAAACCAGGTCTTTGTGTGCCCGATTGCTTCAAGATTTATCATACAGTGACACATTACTAGTGGCATACCGGGACCGAATTGTTTCTCGGCTGAGAACAAACAGATTTCAGGTTGAGGTATGCCACTGATTTTGTGCTTCTTGATAAATCTGGCTATAGCACCGTTAAGATCTTTGCAGATCTTGATGACATTCTGATGGACACAGTGCAGTGTAATCTGGACAGAGCTTGCCCGGATCATGCTGGCATTTATTCCTGGATAGTGCTATTCCTCTAAATTTTCCCAAATAAAAAAACAAACCAAAACCAGCCCCATTATTTTTAGCAGTGTTAATTCAAGCGTTAAAAAAAAACTACCCACCACGTTTCACTACCCACTCCGGTTCAATACCCACCACGTTTCACTACCCACCTACAGTTCACTACCCACCCCCAGTTATAATGTAATTCACCCCACATACAATAAAATAGGTTGCCCCATCCCCAACAATCTGATGTCCTCCGTACGTCAGATGTAGAAAGAAGCCTCTGAAGACAGATTGAACTGCGGTGTTAATGGTGTGTCTTCAACTTCTTTGTCTCTGCCCTTTTCTTTGCCCCTTCCCTTCACCCACTTCCTTACCTATCTTCTTTCATGAATGGTGTGTGATTCAGTGAGTGAAACAGATGTGAATGGGGGGGGGGTGTTTCTATTCCACCCCCTCTAATCCTCATTATCTTTCTCTTTTCCCCTTCCGTGTTTCTGCACTTTTCCCTTCTTTGCCCCTTAACGTCACTCACTCCACTTTTACTAGCTTCTTGCATGAAAGGTGTGTGATTCGGTGAGTGAAACAGATGTGAAAGATGTGTGAATGGTCAGTAACTGGTTGGGGCCTTGACGTGGCGTTACTGCTCACATGGATGCCCCATGTGCCAATCCAACTGATTGAGTGAATGTAAAATGTGTGGCGGGCTTGTTGTGTGTTTGTGTAGCATTTTGAGTCACTATACATTGTTGATAGACTACATAATTGTTGATCAAAATTCATGGGGAAAATTTTGTGAATGTTTTT
Source organism: Leptobrachium leishanense (assembly GCA_009667805.1). NCBI lineage: Eukaryota > Metazoa > Chordata > Amphibia > Anura > Megophryidae > Leptobrachium > Leptobrachium leishanense. The sequence goes on along the minus strand of CM019067.1, from coordinate 119,635,798 downwards.
TTTTTTTTTTTTTTAAGAAGGCATACCTGCATTTAAATGTCTCTAGCCCAACAGAAAATTAAAACAGACCCCATAAAGTATATATTAGGAGAAACTAGACACCCAGATGAATCAAATGAGGGGTTAAATAAAATTCTATCATAAAAATAGAGGGCGCAACAGCATGTGGAATTTCCATTTATTTATTTTTTTGCGCACAAATCCAAATTCCACAAGTTGTTGCGGGCTCAATATTTATGATAGAATAATAAGTAACCCCACGTTTGATTCATCTGGAAGTCTACTTTGTCCGGATATATACTTTATTTGGCATATTTTAGATCCCTGTTGAGCTAGAGCCATTTAATTGCAGGTATGCCTCCTTTCAAAAACCGGCATAAAAAGCTTCTCTAAATTTATTTTGCGCATGGCGCAAATTAGCGCCTCGTGCTCCATCTAGGGGGACCCGGACCACTAAACCTGGGTCTCATTTTTATCACAAGGGTTGGGGCTTTGCGTTGAGCTAGAGAAAGGCCTAGTTTTCAAAGATTTTATCATGTCTGAAGTGATTGAAATAATTTTTTTTTTTTTTTTTGCGCACAAATCCAAATTCCACAAGTTGTTGCGGGCTCAATATTTATGATAGAATAATAAGTAACCCCACGTTTGATTCATCTGGAAGTCTACTTTGTCCGGATATATACTTTATTTGGCATATTTTAGATCCCTGTTGAGCTAGAGCCATTTAATTGCAGGTATGCCTCCTTTCAAAAACCGGCATAAAAAGCTTCTCTAAATTTATTTTGGCATGGCGCAAATTAGCGCCTCGTGCTCCATCTAGGGGGACCCGGACCACTAACCTGGGTCTCATTTTTATCACAAGGGTTGGGGCTTTGCGTTGAGCTAGAGAAAGGCCTAGTTTTCAAAGATTTTATCATGTCTGAAGTGATTGAAATAATTTTTTTTTTTTTTTTGCGCACAAATCCAAATTCCACAAGTTGTTGCGGGCTCAATATTTATGATAGAATAATAAGTAACCCCACGTTTGATTCATCTGGAAGTCTACTTTGTCCGGATATATACTTTATTTGGCATATTTTAGATCCCTGTTGAGCTAGAGCCATTTAATTGCAGGTATGCCTCTTTCAAAAACCGGCATAAAAAGCTTCTCTAAATTTATTTTGCGCATGGCGCAAATTAGCACCTCCAACGCTGCCTAAACTTGATCTGTGCAATCAAATTGGATCTATTATTTTATAGGAGGGATATATTTATATAGTTAAGCAAAACAAAATATTTTACCCCAAAAATTAATATGAAATTATGCAATATAAATCTTGACCTATTATGATTTTTTTTTTTACATTAAATATGATGTTTTTGAATAAAGTTATGAATAACAAAATAAATTTAAAAATGTGTCATAAAGGTCTCTTTTTTTTGCGGAATTTTGTCTAGTTTCAGAAAATATATAGCTTTTCCATTTCAATTGGTTTAGATATACTAATTTTATGTATTACATACAATGAGTCATGACATAAGAAAAAAGCAGATTTTTTTGATTTTTAGAAAACTGCATATTTTTGTACAAAAAAAACCATGAAATATTCTCCATTACACCATTTTTAAAAAGGCACCTAATGTATCAATATATAAACAATAGTTCTGGTCATAAAGTGTAGATAGAAAAAATATGCAATGTTGTTCTTCTGAATTTTAACAAAATTTTACTTTTTTTCCCCCTTTTTTCTTTTTTTTTTTAACTCTTTACTTATACACATAATAATGATAATTTTGAATCTGTGGAGTCTGCTGAAAAAAAGGATATATAATTTGTCTTTGTCATATAAGAAAACTTGACTTCAAAATCGCATTTAAACATGATGAGCACAAACGGTAAAAATGAGCTCAGCACACGGGCAGGAAATGCTCAGCAGCGAAAGGGTTAAATTGTGTTATTCATGATGCACTGGATAGAATACAATGATGGCCGTTTTGTACCTTAATGGAACAAAGAAAATAAAATTATTGTCTCTTCAATAAAGCAAAATTAGCAAACTAATCATTCATTTGAAGTTGTTAGGCATCTGTCAGGAAGCCAGCCCTGTGAGACCATAATATGTCAAGATTTGTGCCCACACTTGGGTCAACTAAATGGCTGGCTGACTCCATTCCCTGTCCAACTCCTGGTTTTCCTGCAGCTAAACCCATACTGTATCCATGCCATGCTTGCCTGTTGCTACCTGGCCATCACAGGTGTAACTTAGCAGCCTTGATGGGTTTCCTTCAAAGGAGTGCTCTACCCAGTACTGAATGCTTTCGCATTGAGCTGGATTTGTTGTGTCCACCTCCCAAAATCTCTGCTGAAACCGGCTTCCTGACAACCCTGCCTCCAGTTCCCCAAGCCTTCAGCTGGGTTCCCCAGGCCTCAAATCTCCAGCTGTGTCCCTGTGCTCCTACCTTCTTTTCTCATCATGATACTTCTGTCTTGCCCACTGTGCTCCTGCCCTGCTGCCAACCTACCAATGACTGCCTCCCTACTGAGGATTACCCCATGCCTACCTATGGAGGATTGTCCCCTAGCACGCCTACCAAAGATTGCCCCCTTGCTTGCCCTCTGATGATTGCCCCCATGCTCCTAGTTATCTGTTACTACCCCCTTTCTGTGTTGTTCCTTTTCTGTTATTGTGTGGTAAGTTGTGTGTCTGCCCTCCTGTAGTCTTGTTATCCTGTATAGTTTCTGTGTTCCTCCCATACTCCTCTACAGTCTGTTTAAAAATAAGATAAGGGATTGTCCTTTCTCTGGCTGTTTTAAACCTTTCCCGCCACAGGGAGCAACTTGCGTCCTTGCGACGGGTGAGCTTTGAAGACACGGGGCATACTAGTGCACCCCGTTGAATTCTATGGGCTACCTTGGCCCCACCCAGCAGTCAGCGCATGCCATTGGCTGCAGTGGGATGGCATGAACTCAGGATGTTCCCCTGCAGCCAGTGACACACGCCAGTGCGTGGGCGCACCTAAAGAGAGGCCCGCCGCAGCACCTGGCAGCGAGGCGTCCTAATACGCCCCACCAGTGATAATCCCCTCCCACCGGGCACCACCCATCTGGACTCTCCCTTTAATAATGGTTTAAAATGTAAAAAAAAACTGTACATTCCTGCCGAGATTATCTGTTTTATATATCCAAACATAATTCAACTAACTTCGACATTATATTCTAGGTACACACTAGAGAAATAGATATTTTGCCACTTAACCTCTTTTTTCTGTGGGGCGTGCTATGCCATAATGATGGCAGGTGGGCTTAAATGTCCCAAGGTGGAATAGGAAATCCCGCGTCTGTTTGATCCTCTTCTGGCTCGCTTCCCTTCTCAGCAGTCCGATTCTCAATGGCTGCAGGGGGATTGTCCGAATTCAGGCAAGTCCCTCTACAGCAGTGTTTCCCAAACCTGTCCTCCTTCCACCTTGCCAGGTTTTCCAGATATGTGAAGCACAGCACAGGTGATATGATTTGCTGCTCATTGATTGCAGGATTCAGTCTGCTTTTCCCCAAAGTGATCTGCAAAATCTGGCCTGGTTGATGGTCCCGAGGACAGGTTTGAGAAACACTGCTCTACAGCCAATGATAGCAATCAGACCACTGGAAAGAGAGGCAGGTGAGAAAGCTGTGGGATGTGTAATACACCTTACTTTGTTTATGCCCACGTGCCGCCAGATGGGATGACAGCAGTAGTGGATTAAAATAAAAGCTTTATTTTTACATAACTATTTTGTAAAGTGTATATGTAGTAATTAATCTCAAATTTCTGCTCAGATTTCTCAGAATGCTACAGGTCTCTAGCTCGGAAAAGTAAAAATTTTTACCACGAAAACTCTTTATAGAATAATTAGAGCATATGCCAAAAATATGTTTTTAATTTTGGATTTATGATTAATTCCATTTGACTCGACTTTCTAAGATCCCTATAAAAAGTTTTTGTATTGTTATCCATATATAGAACATTAACTAATCAGAGGGAATGATTCATATATACATCACTGTCAAAAGTGACAAATGTAATTTGTGCAGAATTGGTTTTCACTAGTGGCCCTCTACCAGTAGCAATTAAATAGGACTTAAAATGTATGGCTGACAAATGGGTCAGTGACAGGATGTGTGCTTCTCAACAGGTGACAATTAGGATGTATAGTCAGCTCTTTGTGGGCAAAGAAGATTTTGTGAGGGATCATGCTTCAGGATTAACTCAGTGACATGAGAATACTCCATATTTGAAGTTATAACACTTATAGGAAATCCACACTGAATACATTGAACTGCACATATGGCTCTCTCTCTGTTTTAGAAAAAATGCATATTTCTATCAGGGTAACCAAGGAAAATCACAAATGCAGGAATGATATGGAGGTATGGAATGACCTTTTTGAAAATAGTAAAAAAAAATAAAAAATTAAAAAATATATTTTTAAGTTGCTGTATTGAATTCACAATTTGGGGTGGCACTTTTATGTGATTTTAGTTTGCAATTTTGTTTAAAATATTCCTAGTGTTACCTTTGAATAAAGACAGCTGAATGGAAAAGCATGCTTAAGGATGGAAACATCCATCACATGGAAACTACTTATCAAGCAAAGAATCTAGGGTTTGTTTTTTTCTTGAAAATATGGAGGACACATTTATTTTCAGATAATACTTTGCCTATGAAGGAAAAATAATTATTATATAGATATTTCTGTACAGAGAAAAAAGAATGTCAGTCTTTTTAAATAAGGTTAAAATTCATGCTGTGAAGGAAAATATATTTAGTAACAGCACGTTCCAACTATAACGGATTCCCCATTTGTTTTCAAAGATCATTTGCGCTGACAGTTACTAATACATTTTCTACCTGTCATTCTGTGTTCATGTTTAATGGCAAATTAATTAATTGACTAATGTTACCACACATCAATACAATTACGAATTGTTTCTTTCAAGAAACGCTTATCCTCCTATAATAATTTCTGATACACGTAATTAGGAAACATGAATTTATAGCATTAGCACAAAGAGCAAAAAGTCAAGAGATGGGTTCAACTGGAACTTCTCACATCCGAGGACTTTCCATCAATTTATATGTGGTTACCAAATAGGGTCAGGTCCTTTTTTCATCTATTTCCCTATAGTAGATAATGAAAAAGACATTCAATATAAAGATCTGTATCCATAAGACCTCTTGGTGATTAGCGCTCAAAACTGTGGGCACATTTAAATCATAACTTTTATTGATAAAGAATGACACAAGACTGTATTAACAAACACTGTAGGAATGGTTGCTGAAATCAATGGCCCACACCTAGGGTACAATGCATCAACCTCATGTCCGGAGGTTGGTGCATACATACACTATGGGCTATATTACAATCCTAGCTTTAAAACGCAAGGCGCAAGGGAGGAAAAACTGCGCCTGCAGTTTTCCCCCTTGCGCCTGTGTTTTAACGCTGGACTACAATGCAGGCGCAAAAAATGCTGCCTGCGTTGTTTGCAGGCATCAACCCCTGGGATGCTTACGGCGGCGCTGAGCACAGCCACAAGCATCCACTCGATGGAGTCCATAGGAGTCCATTGAGTTTCTCCCTGCGGGTCACATGACCAGCTGGATCTCACCTCGCATCTGGGTCTTGGGTGTGGGCTCTGGATCTTGGGCCCTGGGTCTGGGTCCTGGTTCTTGGGCCCTGGGTCTTCGGTCTAGGCCCTGGGTCTTGGGCCCTGGCTCTTGAGTCTGAGCCCAGGGCTTGGGCCCTGGCCCTTGGGTCTGGGCCCTGGGTCTTGGGTCTGGGTCTTGGGGTCTGGGGTCTGGGCTCTGGATCTTGGGGTCTGAGCTCTGGGTCTGGGCCCTGGGTCTTTGGTCAGGGCCCTGGCCCTTGGCTCTGGGCCCTGGGTCTTGGCTCTGGGCCTTCGCTCTTGGGTCTGGGCCTTGGATCTTGAGTCTGGGCCAAGGGCTTGGGCCCTGGCCCTTGGGTCTGGGCCTTTGTCCTTGGGTCTTGGGGTCTGGGCCCTGGGTCTTGTCTGGGGCCAAGTGTGTGCCTGGGGTCTGGTGTGTGCCTGGTGCCTGGGCCCTGCTGGGGTTTGGCCTGGGTCTGAGGCTGGCAGCACCATACTCATCGCTCCTCCGCTGCCTTCCTTTGCTGCCTTCTCGTCTGCACCAATCGCTGTGTGATAAGTGCGTCGCACACTTGACTGGAGGGTGGCTCCAAAGCAGCATGCTTCGCATGCTACTGTAGGGCCGCCCAGAGCCTCAGGAAGCTAGAACAGCTCCGGATTCAGACTCCTTGAGTCCGATACCGGAGCTGATGGGCCCCCCGATCAAAATACATTTAATTGAGTTAAAAAAATTAGTGATTTCCCTGCAAATGAAAAGAATAAACGGTTCGATAAATATTTAATGAAAACTGACAATTTTTTTAACATTGAAAAACCTATGCGATTCGTCTGATTAAACCTGTTGAATGAAATCACCAAACATCAGGGCATTTCACTGACATTTCAGTGAAGTTCAGTGTTCTCTGAATAGATTAACCATTAATTCTCTATAGGGATTTCACTGCTGTCAAAGATTTGGCGAACTGCCACCTTTTCAAAATGCCGAATGGCCACAAAATTGCACTGTATGGGGAAATTCACTGTTCCTGTTTTTGAGGCTCACCAATGGTTTACATCTTGTGGTGAACCCTCTGTATTCACTCTGGTGAAGTCTTCTCTTGATTGTTGACTTTGACACACATACATCTACCTCCTGGAGAGTGTTCTTGATCTGGCCAACTGTTGTGAAAGGTGTTTTCTTCACCAGGGAAAGAATTCTTCGGTCATCCACCACAGTTGTTTTCCGTGGTCTCCCGGGTCTTTCGTGTTGCTGAGCTCACCGGTGCGTTCCTTCTTTTTGAGAATGTTCTAAACAGTTGTTTTGGCCACGCCTAATGTTCTTGCTATCTCTCTGATGGGTTTGTTTTGTTTCTTCAGCCTAATGATGGCTTGCTTCACTGATAGTGACAGTTCTTTGGATCTCATCTTGAGAGTTGACAGCAACAGATTTCAAATGAAAATAGCACACTTGAAATGAACTCTGGGCCTTTTATCTGCACATTGTAATTGGGGTAATGAGTGAATATCACACACCTGGCCATGGAACAGCTGAGAAGCCAATTGTCCCATTACCTTTGGTCCCTTAACAAGTTGGAGGCACATCTGCAAACTGCTGTAAGTCCTACACCGTTCACCTGAGTTGGATGTACATACCCTCAAATTAAAGCTGACAGTCTGCAGTTAAAGCACATTGTGTTTGTTTCATTCCAACTCTATTGTGGTAGTGTATAGAGCCAAAGATGTTAGAATTGGGTCGATGTCCCAATAGTTCTGGACCTGACTGTATATATATATACATGTATGTGCTTTCACAGTGTTACTCTGTATCTTGACAATAGTCCTGCAAGTACTAAACTGTACTGTCATACTTTCCAAAAAAATATTTAACATTTTCAGTATAAGAGGTTTGAGTACGAGTCCTACTTCTTAGATATGTTGATATGATACTAAATGAGCAAGGGCTAAACATCATAATACATTGGTTTCTAAGCTGTACCCTTACTCAGATGGTTAAAATTCATCATTAACTATTGCATTTGCCTCCAGAAAACATTATGATGTAGAGAAGAAAGGGTGCAGTCCTGTAAAATAGCAATGGTCTGTATAACATATTGTGTTTCAGTGATTTACTGTTATATATTAAATACAGTCTCTGGTAAGTCACTTTATTAAATGCAGTAGTACAGTCAGCAGAGGTTCTGTTGCCTGGAAATTGGAAAAACCTTGAGTTATTTGTAAGTCAACACTTACAGGCAGCCAGGTCACAGAAGGGACTAAATGAAATAACATACATTGCAAAACAGCATTTCATGCATATTTTTCACAAGGAATTCTGAAATGAAACAATCGATATTAACTCTATGTAATACCATGTGTTTGGAGAGAAAAATAATAGAAATGTAGAATTTTTTTGTTGATTTATGTTGAAATTGAAGGATTCTTAGACCATACTTATAGAAATAAATACAAACAGTGTATTTCAATGTTTAAAGTTATTTTTCCCAGTGCCCTTTTAATTATGGACCACTTTTGTGTCTTGCATCAGAAGCAATTTTAATTGTTGTTTTGTAGATAAACAATGGCAGTTCCGCTTTCACTACCAAAACATGTATACGCGATTCATTGAAATACAATGAAAAATGAAAATTTGTATTTAAAACCCCTTTTGCAAACCTTTTTAATGCAATATTAGTGTGCCCTCTGGAGAAGTGAAATTCTCTGAGCAATTGCGGTCGCAAGCAGCCGAAAGCATCCAATAAACCTCCAAAAACCGCCGAACGCATATGAAAACCTGCCAAAAAATACAACGTCCGCCTCCGGTCAGCCGCCAAACGCAGCCGCAAACCACCAAATGTAGCTTCAAACCACCAAATGCATCCGATAAACCGCCAAACGCATTCGATAAATTGCCGAACATGATAAAATGGGGATGCTAAGGCGAAACCTTCCCTGTTAGCATCCCCGTTTTAGCGCCTTGAATGTAATTTGGGCCTGAATGTGGAGAAGAGAAAGATAAAGAAGATCGTATAACATTGAAATCTGGCATGTCTGCATGGGACTGCAGGTGCATTCAGATGGATAAAGCTTGCTGACATTCAAATAGCAGGGGAGCTTGCAAAGTTTATCAACTGGATAAATCATAAATAAACACAAGAAGAAAGAAGTTCAAAATCTGGTATGGTGGGGCATGGGAAGACAGTTTCATCCTGTTAGTGGCGAAAAAGTCATGAAATACTATCAGGGTTATTCAGAGAGAGGTGAAAACCAGGAGAATGACTGGAGAAGTGAAAATTCTAGGTCAAAACAGCCAAACCAGAAAAATGCTCCCATTTATCTCACTTTCCAAATCGGCTATTTTGACCTAGAATTTTCACTTCTCCAGTCATTCTCCTGGTTTTCACCTTTCGCTGAATAACCCTGTACAATCTTCAGAGACCAACAGGGTTATTCAGAGAGAGGTGAAAACCAGGAGAATGACTGAAATTTCAGTGCTCTCTAAATAACCATGATAGTCCGCTGTAATATTTACCTCCTTGAATTAGAAAAGTCCTGTGAGAATTGAAAAACTGATCCTTTCCAACAAAAGACTTTTGACTGTACGTCCTCCTTGCATTTTATATAACTATCCGGGACAGCACCACGGCAGCTACTAATGGTAATTGTGAGAGTGTATTCCTCCAATATTCTGTATGTGTGCATATATATATATAATTGTATATAGAGTAATATAAATAGATCTCTCTCCCTCTCTCCATTGCGCTTCCGTTTGATTGTACTTATTTATATTTAAATGAAGATGTCACTCTATTTAATCTGACATCTATGAAAGACAGACAATTCCTATTAAATTTCTTATTTTCCAGATGAGCAGTCTTCATCAAATGAACTGTATTTTTTACTGGGATTATAAAGAAAAGAATTTAAAAAAAATATAGTAATCTCTCCTCATCTTTGTTCTCGGGTACAATGAAAGGAAATGTTTAGATGGTTAAAAATTATAATCATGACTCCCTTTCAATGAATATTACAGTTTCACAATGTAACCCTCATTTGTAATATTTCTATGCGTGGTTGCAGTATTCTGCACTTCCATTAAGTATCTTATTTCCACATGCTATTTATTCAGTGGTGACCTTTGTAATAAACCTCTTAAAATGAGAAATGTATCTTCCATTGAAATTAGACTAGTACTATTATATCTTTGAAACACTTCAGTTCTCGTGTTTAGAGATTTTAAAGCGACATAAAGTCATTCAGATAGCCTTCTCTTATTAGTTTTCTAGTCATGCGAGAAGTGTGGGAATATCAGTGGATTTTAGAAGCAGCTCCTTCAGAGGATAATAACAGTTCTTTAATATGTGACAAGTGCCGGTTTAAAATATTTTTATATATTTAACTCCTTAGACCAGGGCTGTCAAACTCACGGCCTCCAGATGGTTCTGAAATTCAATTTCTAGGATTCCCTGGCTATCTATTGCATTGCAAGAATTTTGGGAATTATAGGCATCAAATTCTGGGGGCCGTGAGTTTGACAGCCCTGCCTTAGACAGTATATCAGAACGTTGCAATTTCAGGACCATTCGGTTATTCAAAATCTGGCAATTATCCAAATATTGGCGAATTGATAGCAAAATATGTTGCCTGTTCGACTGTAGTAAGATCCCCATAGAGAAGCAATGGTTAATCTATTCAGTGACACAGAACAGCAGAGAAATGCCAGTGAAATGCCCTGTTATTCAGTGGTTTCATTCGGCAGGTTTGATCAGACGAATTCCTTAGGTTTCACTGTTAAAAATATTCCCATTTTTATTAAATCGATTAAAACATTTATTCTTTTAATTTGCAGCAAATAGTCTATTAATTTTTTTAGGGATTTTTTCAGTGAATTCTTTCAGGGTTATTCAAAGAGATCCAAATTGCTTGAGTTTAAAGGGAGTCCAGGAGAAATGGGATTACTTAAAGGAAGCATTATTGAAGGCCACAGGCAATTGCATTTGGCTTGTTAGCAAAAACAAAAACAGGAAGAAACCACTGTGGTACTCTGCAGAAGTGGCCAAAATAGTGAAGAACAAAAAGACAGCATTCAATAATTATAAAAAAACTCAGGCAAACCTATAAGATTAGGCAGAAAGAGGCAAAGCAATTTATAAGAGCTTCCAAAGCACACGCAAAAGAGAAAATAGCTCAGTCAGTAAAAAAGGGGGACAAAACATTTTTTAGATACATAAACGAGAAAAGAAAAGTAAAACAAGGATTAGTTAGATTAAAAACAAAGCAAGGAAGGTATGTAGAAGAGGATAAAAGTCTCGCTGACTGCCTCAATGAATATTTTGGTTCAGTCTTTGCAGAAGAAAAGGAAGGAAAGGGACCTCAGTTAGGAGGAAACACTAACGAGACATTTACATATCAGTTTACAGAGGAGGAGGTTCTACAGCAGCTGTCTAAAGTAAAGACAAATAAGTCAATGGGGCCTGATGGGATCCACCCTAAATTATTAAAAGAGCTCAGTGATGTAATAGCAAAACCGTTAACAGATTTATTTAACCAATCCTTGTTAACGGGAGTCATCCCAGAAGACTGGAAATTAGCAAATGTTGTGCCCATTTACAAGAAGGGTAGTAGGGAGGAATCGGCGAACTATAGGCCAGTTAGTCTTACATCAGTAGTGGGGAAATTAATGGAAACCATGTTAAAGGAAAGGATTGTTGAACATCTAAAAACACATAGATTACAGGATCAGAAACAACATGGGTTTACCTCAGGAAGATCATGCCAAACTAATCTTATTGATTTTTTTGATTGGGTAACAAAAATAATAGACACAGGTGGTGCAGTAGACATTGCTTATTTAGATTTCAGTAAGGCTTTTGATACTGTTCCGCATAGAAGGCTTATCAATAAAGTGCAATCTTTGAGCTTGGATTCCAATATTGTTGAATGGATTAGGCAGTGGCTGAGTGACAGGTTGTGGTAAATGGAGTTTATTCGGCGCAAGGTCTTGTTACCAGTGGGGTACCTCAGGGGTCAGTACTTGGACCCATTCTCTTTAATATTTTTATTAGTGATATTGCAGAAGGTATTAATGGAAAAGTATGTATTTTTGCTGATGACACAAAGATTTGCAATAGGGTTGACGTTCCTGGAGGGTTTAGCCAAATGACAAATGATTTAGGTAAACTAAAAAAATGGTTGGAGCTGTGGCAATTGAGTTTTAATGTGGATAAGTGCAAGATAATGCACCTGGGACGTAAAAACCCAAGGGCTGAATATAGAATATTTGATACAGTCCTAACCTCAACATCTGAGGAAAGGGATTTAGGGGTTATTATTTCAGAGGATCTAAGGGTAAGTAGTCGATGTAATAGAGCAGCAGGAAATGCTAGCAGAATGCTTGGTTGTGTAGGGAGAGGTATTAGCAGTAGGAAAAGGGAAGTGCTCATGCCACTGTACAGAGCACTGGTGAGACCTCACTTGGAGTACTGTGTGCAGTACTGGAGACCGTATCTCCAGAAGGATATAGACATCTTAGAGAGAGTTCAGAGAAGGGCTACTAAAATGGTGTACGGCTTGAAGGAGAAAAGTTACCAGGAAAGGCTTAATGATCTTAACATGTACAGCTTGGAAAAAAGATGAGACAGAGGCGATATGATAGAAACATTTAAATACGTAAAGGGAATCCACAAGGTAGAGGAAGGGAGTATATTTAAAAGGAAACAAAATAGCAAAACAAGAGGACATAGTCTTAGATTAGAGGGGAAAAGGTTTACAAGTAACATCAGGAAGCATTATTTTACTGAGAGGGTGGTGGATACATGGAACAGTCTTCCAGTAGAAGTGGTAGAGGCCAAAACAGTAATTGAATTTAAGCAAGCATGGGATAGGCATAAGGCTATCCTAAACAAAAGATAAATCCAGGTTAAGTATCCATGTAATTGGGCAGACTAGATGGGCCGAAAGGTTCTTATCTGCCGACATTTTTCTATGTTTTCTATGAGAAAGGTAACTGAACGCTGAAAATCAGCGTTCGGTTACCTTTCCTGGCCATTCGGCTATCCAGAGAGCAGGCAATTCGTGAAATCCTGGCGAATTGCCTGAACATACGGTGCCTGTTCGAGGGCAGTGAAAACCCCATGAAAAGCACTGCTTCGGCTATTCAGAGAACACAAACCAGCAGTGAAAGGTTTCCGAAATGCCCTGCCATTCGGTGGTTTCATGCGGCAAATTTATTCAGGAGAATCCCATAGACTTCAATGTTAAAAATACTCCCATTTTAATTCAGTATCTAATAAACCGTTCATTATAAAATTCTGCAGTAAAGAGTCTCTTTATTTATAGATTTTTTATGATATTTTAATCATTTTTCTGAATTTTCTTTTTTTTTTTAAAAGTCCGATTTTTTTTTGGATTTTTTTTAAGTTTACTTATTTTTTCTGTAACAGCCCTCTTTATTATCATTCCCTGGACCGCATATGCAAATTTCAGATATTTTCGCTCAGTAGTTTCTTCTTCCCAGTCATGTGGCATGTCAGAGGTGACACAGAGACATGCCCTCCTCTCCCCAATCCTGTGCAGGGAGGACACCTCAACTTTACCAAAGTGTCACTTATGCAGTTGCAGTCCACCATGGATGGAGAGAAGAGTTTTGGCTTGCTGTAACCATCAATCACTCCAATACACAAGTCAGAAAGTGTCCTTTCATCTGCCATGCACTGCAACTCCCATCAGGCTCCTGCAAGCAATCACTGCCCTATCACCACAGGAGGTGCAGTTCCCAGCAGGGCATAAATTATTCCATGCACCTAACCTGGAAACAGTGCTGTGTGCCCATCCTCTATGTGTGTGCTCTCTGAATAACACTTAAAGGGTTATTCAGAGTGCCGAAATGGCCCTGAAATTGAATCAAACAGTGAATTTCCCCGTTACCGTACGGTGCAATTTTCGTGGCTATTCAAAAGCAGGCAATTCGTCAAATATCGGCAAATTGCCAGCAAACTACGCGTGATCTTCGGCGGCAGTGAAATATGGTGTCTGTTCGAGGGCAGTGAAATACGGTGCTGTTCGGCGGCAGTGAAATCCCTCAGAGAAGCAATGGTTAATCTATTCACATTGAACAGCAAAGAAATGTCAGTGAAATGCCCTGCTTTTCAGTGGTTTCATTCAACAGGTTTATTCAGGCGAATCCCATAGGTTTCAAGGTTAAAAATATTCAGTTTTAAATATATATATATACATTAAAACGAGCATATTTTTTTTTCCAGTTGGCGGGGTAATGCAAATCTTGGGTGAGGTCCCTCACTTTTTTTCCCAGGACTTGACCCCTGCCTGTGGTGCTTGAATACACCGCAGGGTCACCGAAATGGGATCGGCAAAAGGAACCGAATTGAAGAGAACGAAAAGGCACCGAACGTGCAGTGACTTTTCGAAGCTCTTTGAATAACCCTGTTTGTTTTTATAAATAGCTTTTTTTTTCTGCAACTTTGAATAACCCCTTAGGCTGGGGTCAAGACTAGCGTATTTTTAACGTGCATTTAGGCGCACTTATTCACGGCAGCAGTAGCAGCAAATGACGCGCAATGACAGTCAATATACAAAGTACGGCCGCACGAAAGTCCGGCCGCGCAACGCAAGTGAAAAATTAAAGCATTTTTTCGAGAACGCAGAACCGCTAGTACTGACGTACAGAGTGCGCTGCGGCGGCATAGCGGCATGTGTGCGTGATTAGGAGACGTCAGACGCTGCTCATGTCCGGCCAACATAACGTCCAGACACCCAAAGTTTCCTGGTTTGGATCCGTAACAAATCACGCACGAAAATGCGCATCGTATGACCGTTTTTGCGCATTCCGTGAAAAAATACGTCAATGCGTTCGGACGCACTTTTTGACGGTCGCTGCAAATAATGCGTTCGTTTGACCCTAGCCTTAGTTGTTGTCAGAGTTGGAGAAAATCTTTTCCAGTGCTCACTCTTACAAAGTACTTTCCCTGATTTGAAATCACTTGTGAGAGATGTACACACTGGGGAACATACTCCTCACGTTTTGCAGCTTCCAGTTGTCAGGAGTGGTAGTTTGATTTTCAATAGCACAAGGACCAGGGCTTGGACCAGCTCATCTTTAATAAGGAAAAGTCTAGCTATCTCTAACTAAATACAAACAGGATTACCACATTAAGTAGCAAGTTATCATTTTCCTTTTTTTTGAAATACAAGGTTTATTGGTTTTCAAATGCGAAATATACAAGCAGATTTTAAGCATCCGACATGTCGAATATAGGTTTGAGTGCCCATACAATTACATATTTGGCGTTCCGCCAATCATACGATTCATGTCTATCAAACCCGGCGAACCCATGTACAAGCTAATACCAATTATGAACAAAGCCATCATACTTATATGAAAACATATAAAAGTTACTCTATTTCTGGAGTAGTGCGGAATAGATTGGCCTGAAGTAAAGGGGGTTATGGCATGATGTGAGCCGGTGTGTGTTCTGCAGAAAACCTCCAGAACACGGTAAGAGAACCTATAGCTCAAGGATTCATCAGAAGCAGAAGAGGAAAAGGAATGAGAATAGGATAGATAAGAAAGAAAACCTCAATAGATAAAGGATAAGGGAGAACAGTGGTATTGATGGGGGGGGGGTGGGGGGTGGGAGAGTGGGTGGGTAACACAAGTTATCATTTTCTGTATCCAAATCCCATAGAGCATTTGTGGAGAAATCTCAAAACAGCAGTTGGGAAGAGGAACCCTTCCAATCAGAAAGACCTGGTGCAGTTAGCGAAGAGTGGTCCAAAATTCCATTAGAGAGGTGTAAGAAACTCATTGGGCACTATCGCGTGCCCTGAGCTAAGACCAGGATTTGCGTTTGCTAATTTCCCCTTAGTGTACCGGTTTCCCCAATAGAATGCGGGGCAGGCGCCGAGTCCGGCAGCCTGCCCCATAGCGATCACTAAGCTCGCGGATGCTGGGGCAGCACTACAGCGCCGTCCCCAGCATCCCCTCAATGGCATCCATAGGACTCCATGGAGGATTGTGCTGCTGGGTCGGCGGAGTGATCGCGGAGGGAGACAGGGGTCTCCCTCTGCTCCAGGTGACCAGAAGCAATGGATCAGGCCACCGTTCTTGGGGGGGGGTTTGAGCAGCAGGTAATGGATTCTGCTGCAGTGAAAACCATTACCTACACCTCTGAGCTTGTGTTAACTTTTCTAGGTAGCGCCAGCTCTTAGGATCACTTGGTCCTAAGGCTAGTTACTAACGCTAGTTAATCTGTGCTTGCACTTCGCGCTCCCCATGTTAGGTATAGGGAGTGCAAAGTACAGTAAACTCACACTACGAATCACAAATTAACGAGTGCTAATGGGGTTTTTAACCTGTTAGAGATGCAAAGGCGATGTGGGCGCAAGGCTATGACCTCCTTTAAGCTGGTGGTAATGCTGTCCCTAGTAAAGCTTGAAGGAGGTGATAGAGCCCATTGATGGCTTCAGGAAGTGAAAGATTTCAGTAATTTTTCCAAGGGATGTGCTACCAAATGCTAAACTGAGGGTGCCAAAACTTTTGGAGTTTTGCGTGGAATGTGTCAGATTTGGCTTTTTTCTCTCCACTTTTTTATGTCATACCAATACAAACAAAAGAAATACATGAGAATGCCTAAACATTTGTGGCTGGGTGGAGTAGAGGTAACATCACTGCTCTATAACCGTGGAGAGAGACTGTGGAGACACGGGTACGATCCCGGCAAGAGCACCTCTCCCGTAAGTGTCCTTTGGCAAGACACCTAACGGTACATACTCGCCACCCAAGATATACTTGATAACGAGAGAAATCTCAATGTATCCTTCCTGGTAAAATCCTTTCTCGAAAAAAAATAAATTGCAACCATTTTTTGGGCAAAATGGTGCATTATCTAACAGTAATGGCCATGACTGCTTATATATAATCTTTATTAATGTATCCACAGCTAGGTGTTTTCAAAATCTTTAACAGCATACTTATTCCCTTCACTACCAAGTGATTTTCCCAAAAAACTTTGTCGGAAACCAGTGGTTTTCTGTAAAATCATTTAAAATTAATTATACAGTAAGAAATAGTTCTTACTCTAAATAACCTATTTGGCCAGTAGATGGTGCCTTCTACTGATAAATTGAGTTACAGCCGTTTGAGCTGCAGCTAGATTTTTTCCCCCCTGCATCGGTGTCATGCCTGCTGGTGCTCCTGCAGTGCGGCCTTCCCAACAGAGAGGGCGCCAGTCTCTGAATCAGGCCACTTTAAATGCCACACCTGGTCAGGGATCTAGGCCTTTAAATATCAGTCACTGACTGTGCTCTGAGCCCTGGCGTGGTTTATTCTAGCCCTCAGCGCGTGTCTTTAGCTTCTGCATATTGGTTTTCTGGTTTGACTTCTGGCTTGTATATTTGACTGTTTTCTGTGTTTATCCCTTGGCTTATGTTTATCTCGTTTACCGACCTCTGGCTTGTTATTACTAGGATATCTCTCCTGTCCCTGATCTGTACTTCTATGTATTTTAGATTAGTACCTGGCCATTCTAAGGACCAGCTTCTCAGATTAGGGTTTTTTCTTGCCTTTCTGGGTTTTGTCTGCGTGCTGGGTGACTCTATATCCTTACATTCGGCTGCTGAAAGCCCACTAATTCAGCGCATTCATCACCCGATTTTACAGTTTTAACTCTTTTCGGCATTATGCCCACAGGGCTAAAACTTTGCTTTTGGGTTACAGAAGGTGCCCCCAAACAAAATTTGTTCGCAGCAAATTCATTTCATTTGTTTTTGGGCTGCAGATTGAGATAACTCGATATCGGGGCACCGGATTCTGTCTTTGAAGTCCAAGATATCTCGCTCTTGATAGTGAAGGGTTTCAGAAAAGTGCTCTGTATTTTGTTGTATATATATTTATGTATATGTATTTTGTTGTACAATATATAAATATTCAGCTGTATATACATTTCTGCCAGATTATATAAAATAAAATTTGTTTTCATTTTACGAAATTCCAAAAATAGGCCTTCCAAAACATTTAGCTTCATTCCCATAAAGATATCCATCAAGCCCGGCATATGACATAACCTATGATTGTCAAACATGTTGACCCTGAAGAACGCTAAAACATGTAGATAACGGTTTCAAGGTGATCAGTTGCTCAAAAGCACAAGGATGTTTATGTTCAGTGTCCATGGTTGGGATTCTTTGTGGTATTTTTCTCAGTTTTTATTGGATTCATTAAGGTTTGAAACTGTTGTTGATCTTTTTCTCTCAATTTTTCTCTAAGGTAAGCACCTTGGCACACACCTGTTCTCTCATGTCACCTACAAAATCCAAATATCAGTATGATACAAATAAAGATATAAATCGCTATCCAGCTGGAACCCAGGTGGATAGTAGTATCTACCAGTGAAATATTAAAACATGGGGGCGTGGCCAGACGTTGCAGCGAGCGGTCACATGTAAGGAGAGCTCCTGTGACCGGCGCTGAAATCCCAATTCCTGCGGCTAATATTAGCAACCCCGGGGCAGAAACTTTACCCACAGGTGGGTGACACCTCCCGGTCCCCAGATGGTGCCCCCAAAGACGCAACGAGCATTGGAACCGGCGAAATCGTCAAAAAAAGACCGCGTTCGTGAGGCCCAAGATGGCAGATCTCCCTCATCCGTTTCCTCTCTCATCATGGAAGCAGCTGCCGCAGGCCCACCCTGCATGTCTGACACCTCACCACCATCAGAGAGCAGGCTCCATGCAATGCTACAAGAACTCCGATCTACCATACAAACGGATCTTAAAGAGGCGATGCAGGAGCTGAGGCGCGATGTACAAGACCTGGGTGAGAGAACTGACTCTTTGGAGTCTAAGACAGACGACTTGTGTTTAGCCCACAATGACTTGGTGGATCGCCACATAGCTTTGCAAACAGCACATGACACCATGGCGACGAAATTAGCCGATAAGGAAGACCACTCACGGCGTAATAATATAAGAATTCGTGGCATTCCAGAGGCGGTAGCCCCTGCAGACCTCCAGTCTTATATTATGGAACTTTTCCAGATCTTGATGCCAACAAACTCACCACAAGATTTCCTGATGGATCGGGCACACAGATTGCCACGCGCCAAGAACCTACCACCCTCAGCTTCTAGAGATGTTCTAGTCCGGGTGCACTTTTTCCACGTTAAAGAAGCACTAATGAGAGAGTCGAGGAAATCTATGCCTCTGCCCTCTCCGTATGCCGACGTCTCCTTTTTTGCAGACCTGTCAACAGCTACCATGTCAAAGAGGGAATTTTAGTCCTTCACCAAGATTCTGCGTGATCACAACATGGCGTATCGATGGGGATTTTCAACGAAGATCTTGTTATGGCGGGAGGGAATTTTGCAAATTATCCCTGATCCCCTCACTGGCATGCGTTTGCTGACGGAATGGAAAGTTGTGTCTGAATTTACTCCCCCCCGTGAGGAATCATCTTCGCCGCTGAAAGTTTCTCCGCAGTGGCACCGGGTTCGACCAAAATGAGGTGCTATGGCCCTGTGTTATCCTAATTTCAGGTGCATTTTTCTTAATCCGCCATGTTGGTTTCAGCCTGCTCGGGCGTTAGAACCCCTTCACGGATGCCGGTGATTGACACTTTTGTTCCGTTTCATCCATGGCGCTTCTGGGGACCTGTTCTTTTGACTCGCCCCGAGGCCTTCCAATGGCCTGTATAATGGCGCAGTCACCTCCTCGTGTAGAGTTGGGACTGTTGTTTTTTCCTCTATTGGAGTTTTTTCTCGAACTTTTTGTTTTTTCTACTCTTACCAATCTACTGTGTTGATTGACTCCACTTACCTGCATTCATGGAATGCAGTTTTTTTTTGTGGTTTGGTCGGTTTTTTCTTTTTTTTTCTTTTATTTTTATTCTTGTTTTTTTCTGGTTTGACCTATGTATGTACTGCTTGTTTGTCTGGTATGCACTATGGTATATAGCTCTAGGCATTTTTATAGGCACGGGATTCCCTCCACCCTCCTGCTGAGGCTGTCTGACATGACCGTTGAGAAATCTCGAGCGCTGGGCATAATTAATAATGAGTAAACCTAATTTCCAGATTTATTCTTTAAATGCTCGAGGCTTGAACACCCCGTATAAACGCCATGCTTTATTTTGCGACCTGCACAAGGCTTAACCAGCTATTGTATGCTTGCAAGAGACTAATTTTTGTAAGAGGCACCAGCCGTTTTTGAAATCGCGCATGTATACTGATGCATATCATTCCGCTGCTCAGATGAAGTCCAGGGGAGTCTCGATCTTGTTTCATAGAGACTGGACCTTTATGTGTTCGGCTCAGTATATTGATCCGTTGGGCCGCCTTGTGCTTCTTGTGGGCACGTTGAATGAATTACCAATCACTATAGCCAATCTATATCTTCCTAATGATAACCCAGTTATTTATCTTCGAAAAGCTTATGGCAGAGTGAAAAAGATGGCCACTGGTATGTTGTTTCTGTGTGGGGATTTTAATTGTACTCCTAACCCTGAAGTTGACACCCAGACGAGTCAACCCCGCTCCCAACCCCGCTCCCCCCCATCCTCTAGTAAACAACTGCGGGAATTTATGCATTTGTTCGAACTATTTGATGCTTGGAGGTTATGTCACCCTAATGCTCGCGATTACACGTACTTTTCTCATGTTCATTCCTCATATAGTAGAATTGACTTGTGTTTGATACATAGCTCTGCTTTATCTTGCCTAATGGAGGCGACCATCGGCATAATTACGTGGTCTGACCATGCTCCACTTACGCTTACCTTTGAGGCTGCTTTTCCGCCAAGGGGTATGGGGAATTGGAGACTCAATGACTCTCTCATTGTAGATAAAGATGACGTGACAACTACGCTACAACTCCTACAGGAGTATTTCACTGCGAACATAACTGATGATGTTGCAACATCGTCAGTATGGTTGGCCCACAAAGCTGTACTGCGAGGCCATTTCATTCAGAAAGGAGCGCAACGTAAAAGACGTTTTACAGCTCAGACGACTGCCCTTATACGACGTATTACTGTATTAGAAACCCAGAACAAAACCTCCCCTGCCCCTCCTGTTACCGCATAGTTGATTTCTTTGCGCCGCGAATTGGAACATCTCATGCTCCGAACCACTGCACGATCAATTAGACGGCTTAACTATGCTCACTACACCCAAGGTAATAAATCGGGGAGATTGTTGGCATCTAAATTGAAAGCGAAAAGAATGCAAACCAACATACCGTACCTCCTGGATGCTAATAACACAAAGATTTATAATCCAGCCCTTACTACCGATGAATTTGCACGCTACTATGCCTCCCTGTATAATTTAGGATCAGACCCCATCGTGCCGACCCCTGAACCGGAGGAAATAAATTTATTTCTCCAGACGGCTAGGCTCCCTTCCCTCTCTCCCTCTCAAGCTAAAAACCTGCTTGCTGCATTTACGGAGGAGGAAGTACTCGAGGCTGTTAATGCGCTTCCAAAAAATAAAGCTCCCGGCCCTGACGGCTTTACGAATCTGTATTACCAGACATTTGCTCAATCTCTGGTCCCGACTCTTACCCTGTTTTTTAATGATATTAAGAATACTGGTATCACCCTCCGGAAATGCTGCAAGCAACAGTGGTGACCTTGCCTAAACCTGGCAAACCCCCGACACATTGTGCCAACTTCCGCCCCATTTCTCTATTGAACGTAGATGCTAAACTGTACGCTAAATTACTTGCTAATAGATTAGCTCCTCTACTTCCATCCTTGATTGCGACAGAACAAACAGGCTTTGTCCCTGGCTGCCAAGCGTGTGACAACACCCCAAGTTTTTATGACATAATCGACCTGACACATAGGACTAATACCTCCGGACTCCTGCTGGCATTAGATGCTGAAAAGGCGTTTGATCGCCTACACTGGGGGTATATGCCGACGGTGTTAATAACGTTTGGTCTCCCGGCACAATTTGTCAATAGTATTATGGCCCTCTATTCTGTTCCGTCGGCGAAAGTATTGGCATCGGGGTTTTTATCCTCTTCTTTCCAAATAACCAATGGTACCCGGCAAGATTGCCCATTATCCCCGTTAATATTCATCCTGGCTTTAGAACCCTTGGCGCTGCAGATCAAGGCTTCCCCGGTAATTAAGGGCCTGTCGACCCCGAATGGGGAGCACAAACTGGCACTTTTTGCAGATGATATACTGCTTTTTCTGAACACCGGATAGTTCGCTTCCTCCTCTGTTTCACCTACTTGTTAGGTTTGGCGCGTTATCTTACTATAAAAATAATGTGAGTAAAACACAAGCTCTCCCCATAAGCATTGCTGCTTCCTCCCTCCCTCAGCTCCCTGCGTAGTACGTACCCTTTCGATTGGCGCTCTAACTCTTAAAAATATTTGGGTATTTCCCTCTCTAAGTCACGAGGCACCATCCTTTAAGGAAAACTTTACGCCACTATTGAACTCCATAGAGACACAGCTCTCCTCCTGGAGCACAAGTGATTCATCTTGGTTGGGTCGAATGGCGGCTATAAAGATGTGTATCCTACCTCAAGTTTTATATTATTTTAGAAATATCCCTGTTTTTATCCCGACGCATTTATTGCTCCGTCTGCAAAAATTACTCCACGCGCATATTTGGAAGGGGGAAACCCCCTCGGGTGTCGGCCTCTACGGCCACAGCGCCGCGACGTAATGGAGGGTTGGGTTTTCTGGATATACAGTCTTATTATAAAGCAGCCTTACTAGCCCGGTTGTTGTCCTCAATGCACCTGAAATAACCACCGCTCTGGTTGCAGTTGGAGAATGCCATGATTTTCCCACACGACTTCATGACCTGATGTGGCTTAAATTACTACCCAGGAATAGCACCATGGGACTGTTACCCGCATTGATGCTCTCCCTCATTTCCTGGCGCCAGTGGGGTCGTCCTTTGTTACGGCCTTATGATTTACTCTGCCTCGCCCCCTTAAGAGTTTTGTGTCGCATTATCCCTGACTTATGTTTAGACTCCTGGTTTTTGCACGGCTTGACTCTTGTGTGGCAGGCAGCTCCTTTCACCTCGCTCCCTGAAATCCTTCCGACCTGGTACAGGAGTTTGCCATCCCACCGCGTGACTGTTTCACATACATTCGTGTGAAACATGCTTTATCCCAGAAGGGCCTGACCTCTTTCACACCTACGAACCTTTCAGCTTTCATAAACTATGTATGGGAAGGAAATGTCAAATGAAACCGTTATCTCTTTGTTACCATAGCCTACTAACTCCAACCCCACCTAAAAAATTACCTTATATGGTTAAATGGGAAAAAGATTTGGGTTGGCCCATATCTCAGGGAATTCAGGTTTATGTTGGAGATGCCTTACCGGTCTTGGCTCTTTCCTTCATACATTTTGGCTATGTCCCATACTGGGGGGATATTGGGAAAAGATAAATAGGCTGCTTTCCCATTGTACTTCACTCACACTCCCATTTTGCCTGAAAATGTACCTCTTACATCTTATACCCATTAACATTCAGACCCGTCATAGGAGGTTTATCTCCATGGTACTTGGGACAGCAAAAATAGTTAAAGCGAGACATGGGCGTTCCTCACTATGCCCCTCAATGAAAGTAGTTATGATTGCCCTCGAAGATGTCTTTAAATACGAGGAAATGTTCCATACCGCGAATAACTCGATGAGCCAATTTTCTGACACATGGGAGGGATGGAGGGTGTTTGTCAAGTCTGGTACCCTGATTTAAGATGCTTCAATGTGTAATACTGTAGTGCTGCCATGTTTTATGTTTGTTTAGGAATTATAAATGTTATTGGAAAATGGAGTCCGCACAAGTGACCCCCTTTTAAGTCTACAATGATACTTCGTTTTGACTTGTTTACTGCTGTCAAACTCTGCATTTTTCTTGTGTTTCTGTAACTATTCATGTGTGAACTCCAATAAAACTTTTATATGGAAAAAAAAGGAAATATTAAAACATAACTTTTATTTCACAAGCAATTAAAAAACAAAATGGTATGCGCACTCCTGACGAGCCTTTAACAGGTGAAACGCGCGTCGGGTGCCATTTAGAAGTCAGGGAAATATGTATTACCAAATTATATATTAAAACAGAGATGGATTGGTCACTATATTGCTGTCTGATGTTTATTTGAATAAGCAATATGATATTTATATTTGATGCACAATCCTCTGGCTAAGTACTCAATCTCATGGGATATTGTAAGATCCAAGAATGTATATTTGAGGAGATTGATATGGGTTTGATTCCCTGACTTTTTCTGTTTTTGTTCTTTCCAGCCACTACTGAAAGCTACTCTGCTTACTCTAAGCTTAAGCAAATACAATTAACTTGTGACATAGGGTGTCCAGAAAGACTCTTTCAGGGTTATTCAAAGAGATCCGAATTGTGGCCGAAAGGTAACTGAACAGTGAATTTCAACGTACGTTTACCTTTCCTGGCCATTCGGCTATTCAGGGAGCATGCAGTTCGCCAAATCCTGCACATACGGTGCCTGTTCGAGGGCAGTGAAATCCCCATAGTGAAGCAATGCTTCGTCTATTCAGAGAACAAAAACCAGCAGTGAAAAGTTATTTACAGATTGTTTAGGATCTTTTAGGCATTTTTCGGGATTTTTTTTTGCGAAAATATTTTTTCCATTTTTTTTTACATCGTGTTTCTTTTTTCTGTAACAACCCTTTTTATTATCATTCATTGGATCTTATATGTAAATTTCAGACATTTTCGTTCTGTAGTTTCTTTGCAAACAGCGTTTCACTTTTCAAACATTCAAGCGTATTGTTTTTTTTTTTTTTAACTCATTCGTCTGCGGTGTCGGGTTTTTCCGGTGGCTGCACTGCGCTGTGATCGGTGGCTGCTCGGGTTTCTCCGGCGGTGTTAATCCAGATGTTTTTGCGGGTTTCGGTGTGCGTTCGGCTGGTTTTGCGATGAGTGTTCGGTGGGTTTGCGGCAGGTTTTCCCTGCACTACGATGGCCCTGTGGTGCTTGCTGAATACACCGCAGGGTCGCCAAAATGGGATCGCCAAATCGCACCAAATTGAAGAGAACGAAAAGTCACCGAACGTGCAGTGACTTTGATTCTCTTTGAATAACCCTGTTTGTTTTGTTTTGTTTTCACAATGGTTTTGTTTTATTTTTAATGTCACTTCGAGTTCACACATGATATATATTTTTTCACTTTTTTTTGTCAAAGTATGCCTAGGGTTATAGCTCATACCAGTTTGTTTTTTAATTTTGAATTAAAAGTTATGTTTTAATATTTCACGGGTAGATACTTCTATCCACCTCGGTTCCGGTTGGGTAGCGATTTATTTCATTTGCAGAGGTTGAATCCCTCTTATCTCCTGTGACTATATACAACTGTTACAAGTATTTGTCTCATTTGGTTCTTTGAATCATCCTTTGGTTACGTTTTGTTACCTTTGGTAACAAGATTTACTGATACAAATAAAGAGTATACCTGCACACATCACGTATCATCGTGACAGTCCAGCATAATTCCCAAATCAATTGTAAATGAGCCACATGTATGCAGTTGTGTATATATTATTCTGTTGGAAGATAGAAGAATTTGAACAGGAGCTGCTGTGATTTATCCATGTAGGAAAGAGGAAGCATATTTTATAATGCGGCCTGCACTTTACCATACACAATTTACCATATTGTAATAGTCCACTGATTACATTTAACATACATTTTGGGTGATACAGTTGCATAAGCATTTCCAATTAGGAGACAAGCACCTAGTGGTTCCCTCACAGCTGTTATCTGTCTCTCTGCAAATGGTTTACAGTGTCTGCCCTAATGTCAAGTCTTCTAAATGAACAGAAGACATCCTACTACATACCTGGAAATAGTTTTCTAAATGGCAGCTAGAATCAGAAATACATTTCCATAGGAGCATCCGCATACATTAAAGTGTATATTGCATTGCATACATGATAAGGTGCTGGTATTTTTCAGTGATATTCTCAAGAGTTGTGTCTTGCTTGGTATCTGCTGCTTTACGTGTTATAGCCTCAGGTTCAAGATTTTGTCAGAATTTGATTATAAATTAAAAACAAAAGTATGAATTGACACAGCATGCAAGTGTTTGCAAAAAATGGCCCATACATTCCAATTTATCACCAGGCCAAATGTTGTCAATCCATTCCTTATTAAACTTGAGATAAGCATCCGTTAATGTTAGTTCTTAGTTGGCATGTAATATCAAATGTTAACAACAAGCATAATGTGCGATTGAAGACAAATTACATTAAAATCTGGGGAGAATATACTAGCACTATATATTAATAAGAAATGGTCTCAGGGCATGCTCGATACCAGTGTGATTATACTAAGCATTCCTCATCTGCTGTCATTCTTCTACTAAAATTCATAAACTGGGAATAAATTCCTCCTAAGAGTATATTTCTTTTCCGCTATCTTCTACACATAGGACAAATACTAACTTTGTTTATGACAAATTCTTAATTTAGGGCTGTCCGGGATATGGTAAGAATGTATCATAAGTATAGTCTTAACACAAATATAATTGTCACTGCTGTTTTATATTGTTCCTCTAAGCTATTCTCAATGCTCCGCAGCTCTATATCCATAGACCCATTAAACTAATTTTTTTATTTGCACAGAATAATTGTTTAGAAATTCACTGAGTGTCTAGATGCCTAAGTGATGTAATAAATAATAGACACATTTTTGAAAAAAAGTAGACTAACCCTTTCACTACCAACATCGAGATATCTCGGGTTTCAAAGGCACCATCTGGTGCCCCAATATAGAGATATCTCGATGTGCTGTTCTGCAGCCCAAAAACAAATGAAATTTGTTTGCTGCAAACTAATCTCATTTGCTTTTGGGGTGTAGAATGTGCCCTGAAAGTTTTAGCCCTGTGTAAAATCAGCAAACTGAATGTCGGACATCTGTACATTCAGCAAGCTGATGCATTGTTGCAGTGAAAAACGGACTGCAACTGTAACTCAATTTGGCCAGTAGATGACACCATCTACTGGCCAATAGGGATGAGCAGTTCGGTTCGGAGTTCGATTCGAACATCGCATGTTCGCGAACTACGAACATTTCCGCATGTTCGCCGCATGTTCGCCCACAATGGACCACAATGCACTTTTCCACTGGCCTGAAGCTTGTAATTGGCTACAGCCTTGCACCTGACCACAGGTCAGGTGCAAAACAGGTTCAAGACTATGCCAATCACGGCTCAGAGTCCTGATTGGGCAAATTTTGCCCAATCATGGGCTCACAGAGCTAAGTCCCACAGCACACTATATAAGGTTTCACACAGCGCTTCAGGACACGTTTGAGAGGAGATTTGAGAGGAGATTGGTCTTGTGTTAGTGTGTGTTCTCACTGCCAGTCTGCCACCAGCTACTGGGGGGGTCTCATTTCTACAAAATATCTGGGAATTGTTCTAATCTCTGTGTTCTCACTGCAAGCAACTATTTTGGGGGTCTCATTTCTTCAAAATATCTGGGAATTGTGCTAATCTGTGTGTTCTCACTGCCAGCAACTATCAGGGTTATCCAAAGAGATTCGAAAAGTCACCGCACGTTCGGTGACTTTTCGTTCTCTTCAATTCGGTTCCTTTTGCCGATCCCATTTTGGTGACCCTGCGGTGTATTCAGCAAGCACCACAGGGTCCCCGAATTGCAGGGAAAAGCTACCGCATACCTGACGAAAAGGAACTGCAAAACCCAGCGAATGCACGCTGAAAACCCTCAAAAACATCTGGATTAACCTGCCGAAAACCACGGAAAAAGCCCGAGCAGGAGCTGATCACACACAGCTGAAGTAGCTGAGACCGCAGACGAGGGAGGTGAATAAATTAGCAAAATAGTTTGTGTGAATCTGTGAAAATGAAACGCTGTTTGCAAAGAAACTACTGAGCGAAAATGTCTGAAATTTACACAGGAGGTCCAGGGAATGATAATAAAAAGGGCTGTTACAGAAAAAATAAGTAAACTTAAAAAAACAAACAAAAAAAAAAAATGCTTAAAATATCCTAAAAAAATCTATAAATAAAGAGACTCTTTACTGCAGAATTTTATAGTGAACGGTTTATTAGATATTGAACTAAAACCGGAATATTTTTAACATTGAAGTCTATGGGATTCTCCTGAATAAACTTGCCGAATTAAACCACCGAATGGCAGGGCATTTCAGGAACCTTTCACTGCTGGTTGTGTTCTCTGAATAGCCGAAGCAGTGCTTTTTTATGGGGATTTCACTGCCCTCGAACAGGCACCGAACGGGCACCTATGTTCAGGCAATTCGCCAGGATTTGGCGAATTGCCTGCTCTCTGGATAGCCGAATGGCCAGGAAAGCAATTCCTTTCTCAAGCAATTCGGAGCTCTTTGAATAACCCTGTATTTTGGGGTCTCATTTCTACAAAATATTTGTGAATTGAGGTAATCTGTGTCTTGTCACTGCCACCCTGAATTTTGGGGGTCAGTAATTTCTACAAAATATTTGGGAATTGAGGTAATCTGTGTCTTGTCACTGCCACCCTGAATTTTGGGGGGTCAGTAATTTCTACAAAATATTTGGGAATTGAGGTAATCTGTGTGTTGTCACTGCCACCCTCAGTTCAGACAGGAAAAGGAGGAGGAGGAATATTTAAGTAGTGGGGGCATTGAAGGTGGGGATTCCTCAAGGGAGGGTTTTGTGTTCTCAGAAACACAAGGACTAGTACGTGGCTGGGAGGAGGAAGTGCATGATGGGGTCATCCTCCTCATTGACCAGGAAGACTCGGAAGCTAATGCCACCTCCAACCTACCCTGCATGCACTCCCTTATCCTGCAAAGCCTGCTAAAGGACCCCAGGATTCATGCTATCAAGGAAAGGGATCATTACTGGTTGGCAACCCTTCTTGATCCACGATATAAGGGTAAAGTTGCAGAGCTCATCCTGCCCGCACAGAGGGAGCACAGGATGAAAAAACTTGAAGACGCTCTAAAGCGACACTTGTGTAACACCTTTCCAGGCACTGGTAGGTTACCAAGTGATGACACAAGTGCTTCTGAGGCTGTGGATGATCAGAGGAATAGTGGTGAAGGCCGGGGGCCGCTTGACTGATGCCCTTTAAAAAATTTTTAGTCCACGACGCCCAGGGACGTCAGATGTAGGCACCCATTGCCAGCGTCTTCACGATATGGTGCAGGACTACCTAGGGGCAAGGGCAGACCTGGATACCTTTCCAGCAGATAATCCACTGGTTTACTGGGTGTTGAGATTGGATCACTGGCCAGAATTTAGCCAATATGCTATGCAGCTACTAGGTTGCCCTTCATCTAGCGTGCTTTCTGAAAGGACGTTCAGTGCTGCTGGAGGTTTTGTCACAGACAAAAGAGTGCGTCTGTCCACTGTCTGTTATATTAATGGAAAAAATTAAAATGGATGCCTGTAGCCATCTTTTTTTGTAAAGTCTTTCTTTTTCAATTTTCCCTAGTTTTAGAAATGGACAGAGATTTTTTTAAATAGTTCATGGCTAGGTGAACTTTAAGAGTTTTTTTTTATAAATGCCAGACATGATGTTATAAATGATAAAATGTCTTTATGTGATATAATGCTGAGCTAAGTGCCAGACATGTCATATTTAAATTTATTGGTTTGTTTTAACAAGTCTTTGAATGAAAAGAGGAGTAGAGATATTAATTTAATTTTGACAGGAGAGACCCAAAGTCTAGGATTGAATATAGGGTCTTTGTTAAGACAGATTGATCTTTTGAGCTGAGATAAGATATATTAAAATTAATTTGTGGAATTAATGTGAACAGCAACACTGCCCTCTTGAGGCATAGTAAATATTATATTAATATAGAGAAAAATATTTAAATGAAAGGGGTAGATTGTCAGTGACGCCAAATTGACTATAATTGGAGCTGTACTGTTCGTTGCAAGTAGTCAGATCATTCCAGAACATAATGCATTCAGACCATCCCAAAAGACATAATGCATTCAAGATAAAACATATCACTTAATTAGGTCCACATCTCTAACTCACATGCATTGATTATCTGACATTGATAATTTTCTCATATTCCAAAACAATCAAAGAATATTGCTGAACTCTTGGACAGGTAATGTATGAAAGCAAACTAAGTAATTAATGTAATTATATATATTTGGAGTATTTCTTGCAATAGATAGATCCAGAGTCTTCAAAATATTTCTAAATCTGCAGATAGAGATATGAAGAAGAATCGGATATAAGGATTTTATCCTAAAGAAACTGTTGCAAAAATGATATACAGATATATATATATTGAATTTGGAAATTACTGTGATTGAAATTAATAAGAAAGGAATTATATAACTACAATATAAAAAGCAGAAGATTAGGAGTTTAATTCTCGATATTAGGGGAGAATTCACTAAATAAGTTTTTATTACTTATCATTCTAGAAATAGAATAAGTGATAGCTCATCTTTTGTTGCTCCACGTAGCATAGAGAGATACATATATCTCTACAAGATCTAGCTTGTTAAACATTGGTTTGCTGGGAAATACATGTTAATTGTTTTCGTTAAGCAGAAATGTTTATTAACCATTTGTGTATAGTTACTAACTGATAAAGTAAATGATATTAATCATATATGCAGTTACTAACAGGAGATACATATATTGAGAAGCTAGTGTCTATGTGCTGATGGATGGATGTGGTTGTTTTATAAATCTTTGTTTAGGATCTGAGATTTGAAAAATTTTTGTATACGTAATAAATATATATACTGTATGTTTTTATCCGATTAATGTATTCTTCAAAGCAAAACACAGACAATTAAAAGAATTTAGGAGAATTTCTAGGAAATATAAACGATTGATATTAGTATCTCGTATAAGTTTCTTATTGAATATAAATCTCGACACCACCGACTCTGTAGACCGGCTGACATTCATAAAAATGAATCAGTCCTGGGTCAGCAGCTATCAATCCCCTGATGCTGACGTAATGGAATAGATCAGGGATGTCTTCTGCATTCACAAAACCTCCAGCACTGAACTCTTCCACAATACCACAAAAGGGTTACGGTGTGAAGGCACTTGCTGCCATGAAAGGCACACTATTTGGCTGCACTGACGTCTGTGCCACATTTATATCATTTTAATTTTTTGAACCACAGGGTCCAACCCTGCATTCTTCCACAATACCACAAAAGGGTTACGGTGTGAAGGCACTTGCTGCCATGAAAGGCACAATATTTGTCTGCACTGACGCCTTTACCAGATTCATATCTTTTTAATATAGGACCGCATAGTCCACCCCTGCACTGTTCCACAATACCACAGAGGGGTTACTGTATGATGGCACTTGCTGACCTGGCACCAAAAGCACAATGTCTGGGTGCACTGACGCCTTTACCAGATTCATATCTTTTTAATATAGGATCGCATGGTCCACCCCTTCACTGTTCCACAATACCACAGAGGGGTTACTGTATGATGGCATTTGCTGGCCTGGCACCAAAAGCACAATATCTGGGTGCATTGACGCCTTTACCAGATTCATAGTTTTTTAAAATAGGACCGCATGGTCCACCCCTGCACTCTTCCACAAGAGGGGTTACGGTGTGACGGCACTGTTGCCGACGCTAAAGGCCCAATTTTAAAGCACCTATTGTTACTTTCATCCAAAGCCTGCATAAGTTTCACCACAATTTAGCCAAAAAATCACTAAACTTTTTCTGTGCGTCCTAAAATGTCTTTTCATACAGGCTGCCGCCCCAAGCAGTTGTTTATGAATAGATTAAAGGAAAAGCATCTACCGTCATTTGAAACGTAATTTTTTTGTTTTTAAATGTTTCTATACATCCTAGACATCTGCCACTTCACGGGCAGGTTATGGGGACCTCCTAGGCACGATATTTGAAGGAATTTTTTGCTTTTATTTTTAACCCTTATTTCATGGAAAACTCACTGTCCCTTTAAAAACTTTTTTTTTTACTTTTTGTCCTTGTTTCCTGTCCCACAGGGCACTACCTGGACCCCTATACACCTTTTATGGCAAATATTTAGCATATATGCCCTCTTAGAGGGCACTCTAAAAATCGAACTTTGAGTCCCATTGACTTGTATTGAGTTCGTGTTCGAGTTCGAATTCGAACTTTTGAAAAGTTCGAGTTCGAATGCGAACCAAACTCGGGGGTGTTCGGCTCATCCCTACTGGTCAAATATGTCAGTACAGTAAAAAAATAAATCATTGGGAGTATTTTTAAATGTCTTAGAGTATAATAAATTAAACATGATTTTTTTAAAAAAACATTGGTTCCTGACAATGTTTTTTTGGAAAATCACTTTGGTAGTGAAGGGGTTAACAAGACAAAGAAAATTATTTGTTTTCAGAGGAAAGAAAAAAAAACATATCTCAAGGTTATTCAGAGAGAGGTGAAAGGCAGGAGAATGGAAAATTATTGGTCAAAATAGCCGATTTGGAATATATAATTTTTTACAGGAGACTTGGCAGATTCATAATCTATACTATAAAAGAGTAAGCTAAAAACTGTCCGTCGCCAAAACCCTACTGTGCATGCGCGACGGACATTTGAAAGCGGCCGTTAAAACACACAGGTAGCTGCGCGTGCCGGCCGCATGAAAAAAAAAAAAAAAACGGCACGAGCCGCGCGCAGCTACCCGTGTGTTTACACGGCCAGATGCCCCGATCCTCCAGCGGTGACCATCCTCCGGCGGGCCTCCGGCTCGGTTTGGGCCTACAGGCCCAGCCGAGCCGGGGACTCGCCTAAGCCTAGAGGCCCGCCGAGCAGGCCGCCGGCAGCCGGTCACCGCTGGAGGATCGGGGCCGAAGTTCCCAAAACATACATAACCCCATAAGTCGGCCCTGAGCTCCAGCGGAGACCTCCTCCGGCTGCCGCTGGCTGCTCGGCGGGCCTCTAGGCTTAGGCGAGCCCCCGGCTCGGTTTGGGCCTACAGGCCCAGCCGAGCCGGGGACTCGCCTAAGCCTAGAGGCCCGCCGAGCACCCAGTGGCAGCCGGAGAAGGTCACCGCTGGAGGATCGGGGCGAAGTTCCCAAAAAATACACCCCAAAATCGGCCCTGAGCTCCAGCGGAGACCTCCTCCGGCTGCCGCTGGCTGCTCGGCGGGCCTCTAGGCTTAGGCGAGCCCCCGGCTCGGTTTGGGCCTACAGGCCCAGCCGAGCCGGGGACTCGCCTAAGCCTAGAGGCCCGCCGAGCAGCCAGCGGCAGCCGGAGAAGGTCACCGCTGGAGGATCGGGGCGAAGTTCCCAAAAAATACACCCCAAAATCGGCCCTGAGCTCCAGCGGAGACCTCCTCCGGCTGCCGCTGGCTGCTCGGCGGGCCCCCAGGCTCAGGCGAGCCCCCGGCTCGGTTTGGGCCTACAGGCCCAGCCGAGCCGGGGACTCGCCTAAGCCTAGAGGCCCGCCGAGCACCCAGCGGCAGCCGGAGGAGGTCACCGCAGGAGGATCGGAGGCGAGGTTCCCAAAACATACTCCCCTAAATCGGCCCCGAGCTCCAGCGGAGACCTCCTCCGGCTGCCGCTGGCTGCTCGGCGGGCCTCTAGGCTTAGGCGAGCCCCCGGCTCGGTTTGGGCCTACAGGCCCAGCCGAGCCGGGGACTCGCCTAAGCCTAGAGGCCCGCCGAGCACCCAGCGGCAGCCGGAGAAGGTCACCGCTGGAGGATCGGGGCCGAAGTTCCCAAAAAATACACCCCAAAATCGGCCCTGAGCTCCAGCGGAGACCTCCTCCGGCTGCCGCTGGCTGCTCGGCGGGCCTCTAGGCTTAGGCGAGCCCCCGGCTCGGTTTGGGCCTACAGGCCCAGCCGAGCCGGGGACTCGCCTAAGCCTAGAGGCCCGCCGAGCAGCCAGCGGCAGCCAGAGAAGGTCACCGCTGGAGGATCGGGGCCGAAGTTCCCAAAAAATACACCCCAAAATCGGCCCTGAGCTCCAGCGGAGACCTCCTCCGGCTGCCGCTGGCTGCTCGGCGGCCCCCAGGCTCAGGCGAGCCCCCGGCTCGGTTTGGGCCTACAGGCCAGCCGAGCCGGGGACTCGCCTAAGCCTAGAGGCCCGCCGAGCACCCAGCGGCAGCCGGAGGAGGTCACCGCAGGAGGATCGGAGGCGAGGTTCCCAAAACATACTCCCCTAAATCGGCCCCGAGCTCCAGCGGAGACCTCCTCGGCTGCCGCTGGCTGCTCGGCGGCCTCTAGGCTTAGGCGAGCCCCCGGCTCGGTTTGGGCCTACAGGCCCAGCCGAGCCGGGGACTCGCCTAAGCCTAGAGGCCCGCCGAGCACCCAGCGGCAGCCGGAGAAGGTCACCGCTGGAGGATCGGGGCCGAAGTTCCCAAAAAATACACCCCAAAATCGGCCCTGAGCTCCAGCGGAGACCTCCTCGGCTGCCGCTGGCTGCTCGGCGGGCTCTAGGCTTAGGCGAGCCCCCGGCTCGGTTTGGGCCTACAGGCCCAGCCGAGCCGGGGACTCGCCTAAGCCTAGAGGCCCGCCGAGCAGCCAGCGGCAGCCGGAGAAGGTCACCGCTGGAGGATCAGGGCCGAAGTTCCCAAAAAAATACACCCCAAAATCGGCCCTGAGCTCCAGCGGAGACCTCCTCCG
The DNA here is from genome assembly GCA_009667805.1 of Leptobrachium leishanense. NCBI lineage: Eukaryota > Metazoa > Chordata > Amphibia > Anura > Megophryidae > Leptobrachium > Leptobrachium leishanense. Next base: position 119,601,587 of record CM019067.1, on the reverse strand, counting down.
GCTGCCGCTGGCTGCTCGGCGGGCCCCAGGCTCAGGCGAGCCCCCGGCTCGGTTTGGGCCTACAGGCCCAGCCGAGCCGGGGACTCGCCTAAGCCTAGGGGCCCGCCGAGCACCCAGCGGCAGCCGGAGGAGGTCACCGCAGGAGGATCGGAGGCGAGGTTCCCAAAACATACTCCCCTAAATCGGCCCCGAGCTCCAGCGGTGACCTCCTCCGGCTGCTCGGCGGGCCTGTAAGCCTAGGCAACCCCCCGGCTCGGTTTGGGCCTGTAGGCCCAAACCGAGCCGGGGGCTCGCCTGAGCTTGGAGGCCCGCCTAGCAGCCTGCTCGGCTGGAGGAGGTCACCGCTGGAGCTCCGGGCCAATGTAAGAGGGTGTTGCCATACACATACTCACCGACATCGGCCCTTCTCCAGCGATGGCGGTCCCGCTTCCAACGTCTTCTCTCTCCGTTGTCGCCGGCATGACGTCACGAAAGCCTTTGACCCCGGGTCAACATGCCAGGGTCAAAGGGTTTCGTGACATCATGCCGGCGACCGGCGGAGAAAGAGAGGACGCTGGAAGCGGGACCGCCATCGCTGGAGAAGGGCCGATGTCGGTGAGTATGTGTAACCTACATCCCCCTACATGGCTCGGGGCTCCAGCAATGGCTGTCACAGGCTGTTCGGCCAGCCTCCTAGCTCAGGCGAGCCCCCGGCTCAGCTGGGCCTGTAGGCCAAAGGCAAGCCAGGGGGCTCGCCTGAGCTTGGAGGCCGCCCGAACAGCCTGTGACAGTCGGACGACAGTCACCGCTGGAGCTCTGGGTTAATGTAGGCGAGTATATGCTCTCAACACCTATCCTTTCTAGCTCGCCCATGAATCCAAGCTTAAGGCAAGCCCCCGGCTTGGCGTGGGCCTAGAGGTCCAGCCAAGCCGGGGACTCGACTGGGCCGGGAGGCTCAGGCGAGTCTCTGGCTCGGCTGGGCCTCTAGGCCCACGCCAAGCCGGGGGCTTGCCTTAATCTTGGATACCGGGCGAGCTAGAAAGGGTGGGTGTTGAGAGCATATACTCACCTACATCGGCCTCGAGTCCTGCGCCAGTTCACAACATACTCACCCACATCTGCCCTTAAATCCTCCAGCGATGGCGGTCTCAGCTCGCAGCGTCCACTCTCTCTCCGTTGCTCGCCAGCATGATGTCACGAAAGCCTTTGACCCCGGGTCAAAGGCTTTCGTGACATCATGCCGGCGACCAACTGAGACCGCCATCGCTGGAGGAGTTAGGGACCGATGTGGGTGAGTATGTTTTGGCAACATCCACCCTACATTGGCCCGGAACTCCAGCTGGGGCTGTCGCAGGCTGCTAGGCGGGCCTCCAAGCTCAGGCGAGCCCCCGGCTCGGTTTGGGCCTACAGGCCCAAACCGAGCCGGGGGTTGCCTAGGCCTACAGGCCCGCCGAGCAGCCGGAGGAGGTCACCGCTGGAGCTCAGGGCCGATTTTGGAGTGTATTTTTTTGGGAACTTCGGCCCCGATCCTCCAGCGGTGACCTTCTCCGGCTGCCGCTGGCTGCTCGGCGGGCCTCTAGGCTTAGGCGAGCCCCCGGCTCGGTTTGGGCCTACAGGCCCAGCCGAGCCGGGGACTCGCCTAAGCCTAGAGGCCCGCCGAGCTGCCAGCGGCAACCGGAGGAGGTCACCGCTGGGGATCAGGGCCGAGGTTCCCAAAACATACTCACCGACATGACCCGGGGGTCAAAGGCTTCCGTGACGTCATCCCGGCGACCAACGGAGAGAGAGAGAGGACGCTGGAAGCGGGACCGCCATCGCTGGAGGGCCGATGTAGGTGAGTATATCCACGAGCGGGGGGGCCATATCCACGAGCGGGGGGGCCATATCCACGAGCGGGGGGGCCATATCCACGAGCGGGGGGCCAATATCCACGAGCGGGGGGGCCAATATCCACGAGCTGGGGGGCCAATATCCACGAGTTGGGGCAATATCCACATGCTGGGGCAGTATATCCACGTGCTGGGGCAATATCCACGTGCTGGGGCAATATCCACGTGCTGGGGCAGTATCCATGTGCTGGGGCAATATCCACGTGCTGGGGCAATATCCAAGTGCTGGGGCAGTATCCACATGCTGGGGCAATATCCACGTGCTGGGGCAATATCCACGTGCTGGGGCAATATCCACATGCTGGGGCAGTATCCACGAGCTGGGGCAGTATCCACGAGCTGGGGCAGTATCCACGAGCTGGGGCGATATCCACGTGCTGGGGGCAATATCCACGTGCTGGGGCGATATCCACGAGCTGGGGCAGTATCCACGAGCTGGGGCAGTATCCACGAGCTGGGGCGATATCCACGTGCTGGGGGCAATATCCACGAGCTGGGGCAGTATCCACGTGCTGGGGGCAATATCCACGTGCTGGGGCAGTATCCACGTGCTGGGGCAATATCCACGAGCTGGGGGCAGTATCCACGAGCTGGGGCAGTATCCACGAGCTGGGGCAGTATCCACGAGCTGGGGCAGTATCTACGAGCTGGGGCGATATCCACGAGCTGGGGCGATATCCACGTGCTGGGGCGATATCCACGTGCTGGGGCAGTATCCACGAGCTGGGGCAATATCCACGAGCTGGGGCAATATCCACGTGCTGGGGCAATATCCACATGCTGGGGCAATATCCACATGCTGGGGCAGTATCCACGAGCTGGGGCAGTATCCACGTGCTTGGGCAGTATCCACGTGCTGGGGCAGTATCCACGAGCTGGGGCAGTATCCACGTGCTTGGGCAGTATCCACGTGCTGGGGCAGTATCCACGTTCTGGGGCAGTATCCACGTGCTGGGGCAGTATCCACGTGCTGGGGCAGTATCCATCCACGTGCTGGGGCAATATCCACGTGCTGGGGCAATATCCACGACCTGGGGCAGTATCCACGAGCTGGGGCAGTATCCACGAGCTGGGGCAATATCCACGTGCTGGGGCAATATCCACGTGCTGGGGCAGTATCCACGTGCTGGGGCAGTATCCACGTGCTGGGGCAATATCCACGTGCTGGGGCAATATCCACGTGCTGGGGCAGTATCCACGTGCTGGGGCAGTATCCACGTGCTGGGGCAATATCCAGGAGCTGGGGCAGTATCCACGAGCTGGGGCAGTATCCACGAGCTGGGGCAATATCCACGTGCTGGGGCAGTATCCACGAGCTGGGGCAGTATCCACGAGCTGGGGCAGTATCCACGAGCTGGGGCAATATCCACGTGCTGGGGCAGTATCCACGAGCTGGGGCAGTATCCAAGAGCAGGGGCAGTATATCCACAATAGACTGCCCTCTGGGCAGGCTTTACAACTTGTATATCATAAGACGTCAGCCCACAGTGGGAAACCGCAGCGTTCGCTGAAATACCAGCCGATCGCGGGAGACTGGACGCGCTCAGCACTTCCTCTGCACAAAAAAGCCCACTCGAGAGGAAGCGCTGAGCACGTCAATAGCAGCCAAGTGGTTAATATATCTATATGGACCTGCCTGCTTTTCAATTAATTTCAATGCATCAGCTATCATGTCTGATGTGTTGAAACTTCTACGGGAAAGGTTCTGGAGCTCATCTGCAAATGAACTTAATTTACAGTGAAATGAAATACCTTTGGATTGTTCCAGTAGAAGACCAGATAGAGTATTGCTCTCATGGCACCTGCATGTGTTTTTAAACATAGAGTATACTACATACTGGTAGCGAAGAGGTAAAAATGGATGTATAGGGTCTGGTGAAAATTGTATAAACGATTACTAAAACACCTTTCAATAATAAATATACTGTCTGTTTGACCAATGAGATGGATACATGTATAAATGTTGTGCTAGAGCCTGAAAACTGCATTGCTATAATGAGCCAAAAGTGAAAATGAGAAACAAAATGGATTATGGAGGATATTTTGTAAGTAGCAGACCATGTAAAATATAAAACATTTCCTCTTTGTCATATAAACCCTGAAGAGAACTTTACTTCATATCATGAGCAGCCTTCAAATATGATCTGGGCCTCTGGGTATAGAGGAAGGTGGGCTAGTACTACCACAGCCACACCGAGCGGTTTAATATTCAGACTAATAGGGTTATTCATAGAGAGGTGAAAACCAGCAAAATGACCAGAAAAGTGAAAATTCGAGGTCAAAATAGCCAATTTGGAAAGTGAGATAAATGGGAGAATTTTTGTGGTTTAGCTATTTTGACCTAGAATTTTCCATTCTCCAGCCATTCTCCTGCTTTTTACCTCTGAGTAACCCTGATCTGTTTATTTACTATTCTCTGGGTTTGATTGTAAACAGTATATTAGTTCATTATAAAGGAGAAAGCAATGACTACAATACAATTAATAAAAATACATTCAAGCTACATACATTCAAATAATACATGAGACAACAACACTTAGCACACCAAAACAATAGTGAAAGATATTTATGAAATACATGGAGATATATTGTGACAGATTACATTTAACTCCATTGTGTAATGTGTCATATTTCTTATACAAATAGATAACTAAAAGAACATTTTATTGCTAAATCAAATCACTCTAAAATAGAAACTATGCTCAAACACTGAGCTATACTTCCGTTGCTGAAAAAATGCAAAGTTATACTTAACAAACACCACATGTTTATTAATAATATTTGCGTTAAATTAATTAAAATTTTGTATTTTGTCTAATGCACATAAAGAACAGGAAAAAAGTATTCTTTGCAATCAGATCAATCAAATAAAACTAAACAAATATAGAAAAATAAAAATACATATTGTTTTCATGGGGTCTCATTATTCAGAAATGCAGGGAAGACATTAACCCATAGATTCACAATGAAACAGGTTGAGGGAATAAAGAAAAAAATGGGGATAACTAGTACATCAATGTGATCTAGAAATGAACCATGTACTGTATTCCTCCACCCCTTTGACCAATCAGCCCCATTTTTGCTGCAAGCAAGGGAGTATAGGATAGTTCATGATGTGCAGAAACCTGTTACTGAACACCCACTCCATCCTCCTCTACTTGGCCAGTGGGAGGCAGGGTAAAAGGAATCGAAAAAAAATCGGAAGACTCTGAAAACCTTGATGTAGGAGTCTTTTGCTCTTTGCCCTGCCCCTCGCCTACCTTCTGCCACTCCGTCCACAATATCCCCCTTGTTCATCCTATCCTAGTGTCACTATACCTGCACAACTCAACCAATTCCAACACACCTCAACTGGGCTACAGAAAAAATTTGTAGGCCTCAGTAGCCCACCATCCCCATCTAAACATCCTTCATACAATTCATGTTACAGTAACATCACAGGGCTGAAACGTATGTGCTAAATAATAGTAAACATTTAATATTATATGCCAATGAGTAAATGTTCAAGCTGGAATCTTAGTGAATTTTAAAGAATTTGAAAATAAATTGTGGTTCATGTGTGTCATAGGCCTACATTCACTAAACATTGATATGGGAATGAGCCCTGATGTAAACGCAATGCCTCCAGGGTATTCATGATCCATTGGATCTCTGATAGATGCCCTTGCATTGCCGTGGGGCAATCCGGGCAGAATATGCCATGATCTGCCTTAACGTGAATACAGGTTAGGGATAAATTACACGGCTTTTGAGGATTAAAATGCAGTAATAACAATGCGATTTTAATATCTATCTTTCTGTAAAAACCATAGCTATTATTGTAAAGTTAGCGTGGTTTAACCCTACCCTATACTAACATAATGGGGTCTAACACAGGGCGACTTAGGTCCCCTCAATGCTTCCCTAATGTCGGCAGGTGAGAGTTAGTGTAGAGAATGGGTAGACCACAGCATGGTGTAAGGCCTACCAGAAATGAGAACAATAAATACAATATTGTATTATCAGAAACCAACAAAAAAGTTTTCATGCCTATCTGGTCCTCCTTCCACATATCCGCCACACTGCAGTGTGTCAGGGTGGCACCTGGCATACGCCGTGGTGGGACCCCATTGCAGGGGGTTTGAGCCCTTTAGGCAGGAGTATTCAGACTGTACCTTAGAATAGGCTGGTTGGTAGCAGTCCATAGCGCAGTACAAATGGGATGGCGAGATCGAATGATCTGGACGGTCCGAGGGTCGAATAGGCGGGCAGCAAGGAGGCAAGGTCGGTGGGTAAATCAGGGTCTGGTACACGGTTTATCAATAGGAGTATAAAGCAGGTCTGTATAGTACAAAGGATTGACTTGTAATGAAAGCAAAATTGCACAGGGGGAGGATTCCCTTTTATTGACAGACAGAGGTGTGGTGTGTGTTTGTGCTTAACGTTTCACTTGGGATTAACCCATAGAGGTGATGGACAGGACTGAGGCAACACTTTTCCTGTATGCATACATGTAGGGCAGGTTCTTGCGCACATACAGGTACTGATCCCTGGCACAGTGTTTCTCAACTCCAGTCCTCAGGACCCAATACAGGCCATGCTTGGCAGCTATGTGAATCACAGCGCAGGTAATATAATTTGCTGCTCAGTGATTGCAGTATTCAGTCTGCATTACCCCAAGGTAATCCTTAAAATCTGGCCTGTTAGTGGGTCCTGAGGACTGGAGTTGAGAAAAAATGCTCCACAGGACATCTTAATACAGGAAGACAATAATGAAATTGTGAAGGAGTGACCAGAATACATACAAAATACCTCCATCCATCTGTACCAGTATCCCAGATTGGTGGACGGATGTGTGAATGTACTTTGAACGTATTCTGGTCACACCTTTGTATTTTATAATTGTCTACCAGGAATGTGGCCTGAGGGGTTAAATACATATGGGTGAGCCCCGGCCCTACCTAAACCCAAGACCAGTGAATCTGCCCCAATAACTATCTAACATTATTTGCCATATTTGCCATATTGGTGCTTCTGAGACCAATGAACACAATATACCAAATTCGGACCAGTTAAATATAGTTTTAAAAACACCTGACTTTGAAATGAAAAAGATGGGGAATTAGATGCAAAATAAGATCATACATTGCCAATGTACTCCATCACAGTAAGTTCTATCCTTCCTAACGCAATGACTGCTCTTTTGAGTTTATCCTACTTTGGTACATTGATCCTCCTGGGGCTCTCTGCAGTTCAAGGTTTAAATAGGTCCTACAGCGAGGCTCCTGTGACAGACAGAGTGCAAGACCAGAGGGTGGTCAATCCTTAAAACATAATATGCAAACCCAGAATAGCTGCTCTGAAACCTGAAAATGTATTTTTCATAAGGTGCGTCTAAGACTAATAAACACAACATTTCACAATCAGAGCTCTGCATTTTCATACAGTTTAAGACTTTAAAACACCTGACTTGGGAAATTCTATTAAGTGGTCATAGCACATAGAGTGTCCCTTTAAATTTTAAGACAAATGGTTCTCAGGCGCATATATTGCACCTTACTCACTAATCATATTTATCTATAGATAACATTATGCATACATCATTTTGGAGAACTGTCAAGCACTTTAATAAAAAAGTGTTTTCTTTTATGATCGAGAATAAGCTTTCACATTCTATATATCTATAAATCTATAAAACTCGATGCTTTTCCCAGTATAGCGTTATATCTTTGGCAATTCACCTAGTCTGATGTTTAATAAAAAAAAGTAGATTTGATGGCCTTTTGAAGGACAATAAAAGATAATTGAAAATGATCCAGAGAACCTCAAGTTTCACCTGAATTGTAAGTGATGTTTCTATTAATTCAGGACGGCGGTTTACTAGAATATAATATTGGCTTGGTCAGGAAGCTCAGGCATCATTGATTGAATATACTGGAAGATAAGTGTTATAGACTTCTTAATGTTTTGTGTGTTTTTTTATGTTTTGTTATAAAGTGTCTTTAAATTTTCATTTACTCGCAGATGTACATTAAACTTTGATTATACATTAGTCAATTCAGTAGCAAGAACAATACACTAACGTCAGGTCGATAATGTACATATCACGGATTAAATAGACTGGTAGATGAGTGGTATTTGCAGAGTTCTTGATATGTGCCTGTTATAGACATTTTGGGCAGTATTACATACTGTCCACTAAAACGGGGATGCTAAGGGGGAAAACATGCACCTGCAGGTTTCTCCTTAGCGTGAGGGAACTTCAACGTCTATTGGAACCACCGCTGAATCTAGTTGATTAGCCAAAGATGATACTGGAATCGCCACGAAGGGAATCATGGGCAAATAAAATGTAGTAAAGAAAAACTTATCACTTTACTTTACTTGATGCATGGTGTATTACTACTGCCCTTGAGAAAGTCTGATAACAGACGAAACGCGTTGGGCTTTTATCTATGATATTTTATTTGGAATAAAAGTTTTTACTTTTCTACATTTTATTTGCCCATCATTCCATTCGTGGCGATCCCAGTATCATCTTTGGCTAATCAACTAGATTCAGTGGTGGTTCCAATAGACGTTGAAGTTCCCTCATCTTTTCTCATTTCTGTGTGGAGTAGTGGACCATATCCTGGGAATACTTCAACACTTTAATTCAGATAAGTAATATCTTCTCCTATCACTTATTGTGTGTTTCGTTCGCCTTAGCATCCCTGTTTTAGCTCCATATTATGCGGCAGGCAGTGATTCAGCAGTCTGCCCTGTAATGCAGCGCTAAGCCTCAGGATGGTCGAGGCAACGCTACTGCACCGCCGTGAGCATCCCGTCCATGTAGTCCACAGGACTCCATTGAGGCTTTGACTGCCAGTAACATGATCTACAGCATCACGCCTCTTGCAAGGTCCTGCAGGATGGTGGAGTGATCGTTGAGGGAGACTGGGGACTTTTTTCCCTCAGTTTCTCTCTGCTGCTGGAGGTCGAAAGCAGCGGATCGAGCCGCCGTTCTCGCTGCGAGATGAGAGGTGTGTATGTGATTTTTTTTTTCTTTACAGCTGGTGATAACTGATTATGCAGAAGCGAATCAGTTAGCACCAACTCCTAGCTAGTTTCAGTTAACCACAGCGGGATGTAGTTAGCATTAGGTCTTTGTAATCCTAACACTAGTTAACTCTTTGCGCTCGCCAAGTTAAGCATAGGGAGCGCAAAGTACAGTAAGCTCGCGCTGAAAAGCACAAGCACCGAATTGCTAAGGAGTTTTTTAACCTGTTAGTGTTCGGATTGTAATATGGTCGGCCCCTGCTAGGACCAATTAACCTAATGTTAACGCTCACATAGCTGAGCACTAACGTTAGCGTTAAGTATGTAATAGGGCCTTATATGTTTCATTTTGGCACATATGAGTCAAGACAATTACCAGCACAAATACTACTAAAATTTATATCAGTAGATGTATAGCCTGTAGAAATTCCTTTTTTTTTCTCTCAAATCCTTAAAATATTTCATTCATTGAGAAAAGAGATTGTAATAATACATTGATCAATATCTTTCAGAGAAGTGTGTCTGTGTCAGGTGTTTGTCTTGATTCTATTAATCGCACGATACAATGTCACTTATTAATTTAAATTGCAATCTCAAAAGGCTATAAAATACACGAACATATTGCATTTCAAATTACCGGTTTAAATCTACTGAGAGTGATAAATATGCGGTAAAAGATTTTTATCTCTCCTGTACGCCTATTCCCCAAAGTAACTTGGCAATCTTATCACTTGAGAGGCAGATGTCATTATGAATAAAGCGTACTTTGATTAATGTTAAAGGTTTACATGCATAAGGTTTTAACCTAGTGATTAGGTGGCCAAAACAATGCAAGCATTAAAATACTTGCGGCAAAGTAAGCACGAGAATTTTTTGAGACGGTTTGTACCAAAACAAAAATCTATTTATTCATGGCAAGCATGGAAAGCGTGGCACTATGCAACAGAGATAGCCCTTTGGAAAGTCCTGGGGTAGGCTGCTGCAAGGGTCTGCAATCCCAAATACAATAAACAAAAATAGCCTGTCTGAGATTGAAAGGAGTTTCTACGTCAGCAGTGGTTCATGATTGCCCCTCCTATTTTTGGAAACGTTGGATGATGGTATGATGTAGACATGTGCACAGCACAAAATTTCGTTTTGAACTAATGGATTAGTCCTAAAATGCAATTTATTTAGTTGCTTAAGAAATTCGTCTTCAGTTCTTTAGTATGAAAACTAATTTCATTCATCCGAAAACCAGTGGATACAATTACTATTGTAGTGGCTCCTCAGAGGGCTGAGATCGCTGCTTGTTACAGTATCTCTCACTCTCAGCACAATGTGTCAGGCAAAGCTGTTACAGTAACTGCTGCTCATCACAGCGCTCAGAGTTTCAGTCAAACTAGTAAATATAGTTTTATATATAAGAGGTTAGAACAATATTATTTCCTTGTTTTACTGAAACTCTGAGCGCTGTTACAGTCAGTTACTGTAACAGCTGAGCCTGATACATTGTACTGAGAGATAATATAACAAGCAGCCGATCTCAGCATGCACAGCCACTGGATTTAAAGGGCTAAAAAAAGGCTCCTCTCTGTATAATGTATAGAACATCCTCCTGCATTAATTAATATCCCTCTCTGTATAATGTAGATAACATCCTCCTGCATTAATTAATACCCCTCTCTGTATAATGTATAGGACATCCTCCTGCATTAATTAATGCGCATTTCTGTATAGAACATCCTACTGCATTGGCATGTGGAGGGTGCAGAACTTCGGAATGCAATGCTTATCCAGCACAAGAGAGGGAACTTTTACTTAAACTTTGTATCACTGTGGGGCAGACAGACAGGATTATAAAAGCAGGGGGAGGGAAAATATTAACGTAAATCGGTCTGAAAGCTCAGAGAAGAGATGACTGGTGCAAATTTATTTTTATAATAAAATAAAGCACTTTAAATCCAGGGATAACCTTCAAATATCCCTCTTGCGAGATCCTGCAGGTCCCTGGGGTGATTGCGGAGGGAGATTGGGGACTTTTTTTCCCCAGTCTCACCCTGCCAGAAGCAGCAGATCGGGCCACCATTCACTTTGCGGGAAGAGAGGGCTGAGTATCTAATTTTTTGGCAGAGTTCCAGCTCCTCCTGCTGCTCCCTGATTCCGCAGAAAATTAGCGCCACTTTACGGTGCAGGCTGCTGGATTAGTGCCTGCACTGTAATATCACACTAAAACGGGGATGCTACGGAGGAAAACATGTGCCTGCAGGTTTCACCTTAGCGTCCCCGTTTTAGCTTGATGAATGTAATATGGGCCTACAGAAATGCAACGTGGACAAGGAGCAGGCGCATCTTCAAATGCAGCATAGTCACCAAGAGTTTTGGGGAAAATGTGGTTAACGTCCTTAATAATTAATATTTTCTCAGAAATGGAAGACCAGGCAGTTGTGCAAAAAACTCTTTGATTAAATCATCTCAGCTGAAATGAAGGTGACTACACCAAGACAGAAACAGAGGTGCAAAGGTGTGGACTATGTAGATAATGCTATAGGTTTCAACACAGGACAATTGATGTCATCAAAATTTGCTGGATGAATGTAAAAAACAGGGGATAGGGAAGATAGTTGAGGAGCAATGTCATAAATTCTGACATAATACAGCAGCATGTGCTGGCCAGTGATTCTGAAGGGTTTATATGAAAATATGTTTGCTGCCATGTCAGGGCTACCAGACAACCATGACATCAGTCCCACGCAAACAATAGGTGGACAGGTTGATTTAGAAATATATACACAAACATACTGATATTGAAAACAGAAAAATGCTGGTTCTTTTGACCTTAATTCAATAAAAGAATACATTTTGCACCATTAACTGCAGCAATGAGTGGAAAGTAGATGTGGTCAGGTCAGGCAAGTCAGATTTTCAGCATTACAATGTTTTTGGATTTATTTTCTGTTCATGTTGACTATCAGGGTAATTCAAAGAGATCTGAATTGCTTGAGAAAGGTAACCGAACGCTGAAAATCAGCGTCCGGTTACCTTTCTTGGCCATTCGGCTATCCAGAGAGCAGGCAATTCGCCAAATCCTGGCGAATTGTCTGCACATACGGTACCTGTTCGGTGCCTGTTGAAAAAGCACTGCTTCGGCTATTCAGAGATCACAAACCAGCAGTGAAAGGTTCCCGAATTGCCCAGCCATTCGGTGGTTTAACCCTTTCACTGCGGAGGACGCGCTCAGCACGTCCACCCACAGTGTTGTTCCATGCGGAGGACGCGCTGAGCGCGTCCTCCCTTTGCAGCCAGCGATCGGCCGGATTCTGGCCGATCGCTGTGCCCCCCGGTGCGGGCTGACATCCTCGATTAAAACGACATGTGCCAATTAAAACTTCCTGAGAGTTTGGACTTGCTGAACTCTTTTGTAGCCAATGGTTCTCAATATTGCTACAGTCTCCAGGGAGCCAGACATTAGAAAGTGAGTTTTTAAAAGGGTACAATTGGAGTGGGGGGGGGGGTTGTAGGTGGTCAGGAGGGTAAATGTTTAACCCCTCTCTTCCCTCCTCCTGTTTTAGTCCTAGAATATCCATTTAACTCTGGTTGTTTTGACCACTCCATGGACCTGCTTAATATTACACAATTATTATTTTTTTGTATTAATAAAGTACATATATATTTATTTTGAAAATCTGACTCTTGTGCAATGCTTAAAATATTACTGTTACCTAGAATTTCAATCTGTGTGCTAGATAATTATATATGATTCCCCTAAGAAAAACTCTTGCGTGTTTCTATATAGATAAAAGTGGCAATTAAGAAATTAGGCAAAAGTTGAAATAATTTAAAATGCTAGATATGAAATAATAACGCTAGGAAATTAATGCCAGATGAATCCTGGGAATAAAATGATTTATTCAATAAAATATCAATATTAAATCTTAATGAAAACATGCTGTATAGAAGCAATATATCTTTGGGTATGACAGAAAAAATAATGCTTAGTGACATGCTAATGCTTTGAGATATCAGGGATATTACTTTTTGTTGATATATTCTACAATAATATCCTCATGACATATAAACATTACAGTGCTTTAAATTTCATAATATATTTTATCTAAAGCAGCCACAGTTGTTTTAAGACTATATTGTTACAATAAAATTAACTTGAACCAAAAAGTATAGAATATATTTGATAATTTCACATACCTATAACTATGGGGTATGAGTTTGGTGACAGTTGGTAGAAAATATGATAGCTATGACACTTCTTTATCACATGGCATGTCATGACAATTTAGTGGATAACAAGTGTCCATCACTTGACATGGCATGACAATTTATGTCCTTCGTTGGACTAAAAATATTATTTTTAATGAACTGTGTGCTCATTTTAGGTTTGAGGGTTCAGGCATAGCAGTGATTCTGCTGAATCATTTCTAAAGATTAGAGGTTTTCCAAGGAGTATAACCAACCAAGGGCCCTATTCCAAGCTTGGTTTTAACGTAACCAGAGCCATTATATTCTATGAGGTTGTTAAGTTTACAACAGCTCTGTTTAGGTTTACTCTAACCGTAAGGAGTTATTTAGAGAGGTTTGAAATGTCGCCGAAATGTAACCGTACACTGAAATTCAGCGTACGGTGACATTTCGGGGCCATTCGGCTATTCAGAGAGCAGGCATTTCGCCAAAATTTGGTGAACTGCCTGCTCTCTGAATAGCCGAATGGCCCCGAAATGTCACCGTACGCTGAATTTTAGTGTACGGTTACATTTCGACGTACAGTGCCTGTTCGACGGTAGTGAAATCCCCCATAGAGAAGCAATGGTTCATCTATTCAGAGACACCGAACAGCAGTGAAAAGTTGCCCAAATGCCCTGCTGTTCGGTGTTCATTTGGCAGGTTTATTCAGGCGAATCCCATAGGCTTCAATGTTAAAAAATATTCCCGTTTTAATGCAATATCTAATAAACTGTTTATTATTTTATTCTGCAGTAAAAAGTCTATTTATAGAATTTTTTTAGGATCTTTTAGTCATTTTTCGGGATTTTTTTGGCAAAACCTTTTTTACCGTTTTTTTTAAATCGTTTTTTTCATTTTTCTTTAACAGACCTTTTTATTATCATTCATAGGATCTTATATGTAAATTCCAGGCATTTTCGTTCTGTAGTTTTTTGCACACAGGGTTTCAATTTTGAAACTTTCAAGAGTACTGTTTTTTTTTTTTTCTTTTCACCCCGTTCTTCAGCTTGTCGGCTTTATCCAGCGGCTGCTCTGCACTGTGATCTGCAGCTCATCGGCATTTTCTGGCATGTTTGACGGCGTTTTTGCGGGTTTTCGGTGAGTGTTCATCGGGTTTGCGGCGGGTTTTCCCTGCACTCCGGGGACCCTGCAGTGCATGCTGACTACACCTTTGGGTGTTGATCTTTGATTCCCCAAAGTGCAGGGAAGCACGGGGAACAACCCCGAATAACCCCTTTTAGAATATGGCCCCCCAGTCATCAACAAGAAACAAAAAAACTAAAGAGCAAATGTGAGCCAATCCACTCACTGAGAAAGAGGTTATTAACAGTAAAATACTATCAGGTCTATTCAAAGAAAGGTTAAAATCAGGAGAATTGCCAGGAGAAGATAACAATGTAGAACAAATAGCGATTTGGAAAGTGAGGTAAATGGGAGAATTTTTCTGGTTTAGCTATTTTGACCTGGAATTTTCACTTCTCCAGTCATTTTCCTGAGTTTCTACTTTCTTTGAATAGACCTGTATGGATCTTCTTCCAGTTGAGTCATTTGCATTAATGGTTGAGATATTCATAATGACAGCTCCACTCCTCTAAAAACACCTCATTGTGCTATTCCGAGAGAGCTGGAAACTCCTTTTGCAGTTCACCCATTACTGCTGCCTACAGTAACTAATAGTTTGTTAACACTACATCTTGACATGGATCATTATTCTCCAGCTGCCTACTACATTAATGCTTGCTGTTGTTTGTATAGAACTAATTAGGGATGTGCATGACTTTTTTTTAGTTTTGGATCATTTCGGACAGTTTTTCTTTCGTTTCGGATCATTTTCATTCGGTGATTCGGATAATTTCGGCGATTCGGATCATTTCAGGTGATTCGGATCAGTTGGTTTTTTGCTTTCTATGAGTTATTTTGTTTTTTATTGCTTATTTAAGAATGGCAAGTAGATTACTACCAACAGAATGTAAGTTTCTTTACTTAATTATTCTTTTAGGATTTTTTAGGCATTTTTTGGGTGAAATTTTAGGTTTCCTAACTTTTTTTAAGGAAACAAGGCTTTTTAACCCATAGGTTTCAATGCAGCATATTAATCCACACACTGCCAGGCAGCGCTGCATTGAAACCTATTGGTAAAAAGCCTTTTTTCTTTAAAAAAAGTTAGGAAACCTAAAATTTCACCCAAAAAAATGCCTACAAAATCCTAAAAGAATAATTAAGTAAAGAAACTTACATTCTGTTGGTAGTAATCTACATGCCATTCTTAAATAATCAATAAAAAAACAAGTAACTCATAAAAAAGCGAAAAACCAACTGATCCGAATCACCCAAAATGATCCAGATCGCCGAATGATCCGGATCATCGAATCGATCCAAAATATATGTGGAAAAATTAAAAATAAAGTGTCATACTAAGGAGACCATCTTTGAAATGAATATCTAAAAAGTGACTGTTTCTCAGTAAACTAATGAGCTATTTATTTTTATATATTTATAGTTACACGGCCTGAAATAAGAAGTGCATCCACTGGGTTCAGCCTCTCACACATCACCTACTGCTACTGCTCCAGAGCATCGCCATACCGTTTTTTCCTGCAATTAAAAATATAAAACAATTTAAACTGTAATTATTTTATGTTTTTTGTGTCATTTAACATATGCCTGATTGAGATAATGTGTTATACCCCTTTTAAGCAGTATCTGTGTCTCCTCAAATGTTGCTAGGCAGAGTAAAAAAAAAGATAATCTGATCATTCACACAGCAATGTCTGCCTTAACATTTGCCTTAATGTGCTAAATAGCAAAAGTAAAAAAATTCATACACTGAAGTTTGGTATACTCAGAGTCAAATGAGTAGGGTTAGTGTTCAGTTTTTTATTTTTAGTAAATAATAATAAAACTCTGATAGTGAATAGACCTGTTACAGGGTTATTCAAAGAGCACCAAAATTCCACAGGCATTTTGGTGCTCTTTCATTCCCTGAACTTCGGGGAATCAAATTCCCCAACCCTGCGGCAAATTCAGCATTCACTGCAGGGAAAATCCACCAAATGTATCTGAAAAACTGGTTCAAAACCCCCGAAAAACATCGGATCCGATCCGATAACCTGCCGCAAATCTGCCAAACACATCTGAAAAAAGCCGACGATCTGCCAAACAGAGCGCCGACCAGCCGCTGGAAAAATCCAACAAGGCGATGAACGGGGTAAAAAAATTAACACAAAAAAAGCTGCTTGTGAAAAACTAGTGCACAAATTAATGCCTAGAAATACTATGTAAGGTCCTATGAATAATAATAAATAAGTCTGTTACAGAAAAAATAAAGGAAAAAATTTTCACTGAAAAATCCCCAAAAAATGCCTAAAAAATTAAATAAGGAGACGTTTTGCTGCAAATTAACCCCTTAGAGACCGCTGATGTACCATGTATGTCCTGCCCACGGGTCTCCAGTAGTGTACATGGTACGTCAGGGGGCTCCTAATCTCTCTCCTGCCGATACTCACCTCCATCGCTGGCTCCCACAGCGTGTCTGGCAAGCTGGAAGCTTGCCTGCCGTTTCCTGGGGCCGGCATGTCCGATGACATCATCACGCCACTTGATGACATCATCGACAGGTGCCGGTAGGTAAAATTCTTTGGATCATTTGGTACCCTCTATCTCCCCAACCGTTAAACTTAGAGCAATGCAAGTTGCACCGATGGAAAGGGGAGAGTCTCCCCTTTTCAGCAGTGTACAGCATTAACCCAGTGCCGAATAACGATTCAAACCTGGAGGTGGCTGACATCCTGGATGTCAGCCAAGCCTCTGGGTCCCCCCACCCACTGACATCCTCACCATATGTGTGAGGATGTCAGTGGGCCAGTTAACCCCCTAGCTGCCAAGTGGAGATATGGGGATCCTTTGGATTTGCTAAAGGGTCATGTTTGATATCATTGGAAAGGCCTGATCATGGCCTTTCCAATGATACTAAACATGACCAGGTTTGGTATAAAAATAAAATAATTTAAAAATAAATAAATAAAAAAAAATTGTCTGGGGGGGTTTAGTTAAATAGGACCTAGGCTGTCATCTAAAAATAATGAGCATAAAACGGTCAGAATGAGGTAAGCACACATAGGTGAACTGGCTCAGCAGTGAAGGAGTTAAAAAGCAAAAACATGTAAAAATTGGGTATTTCTATTCTCGGGACAAAATTTTGAAACTATTTAGCCGGGGTCTTTTTGGTGGTTGTAGATTTCGTGGATTAAATTATGAAAAAGTGTTTTTACCATTTTTTCATCATATTGCATATTTTTTTATAGTATACTATACGATATGATGGAAATAATTGGATTTTTAGAACGTCCATTTAATGGCAGGAAAAATGGTATATAATGTGTGTGGGTTGAATAAACGAGTAAGAGGAAAAGTTGACCTAAACACTAAGCGCAGAAACGTAAAAACAGCAGCGGGCACTACGCCCGGTCCCTAAGGGGTTAAAACAATATATGGTTTAATAAATATTTAATAAAAACGGGGAATATTTTTTACACTGATACCTATGGATTTCGCCTGATTAAACCTGCCGAATGAAACCACCAGAAATATGGTAATTTCACTGCATTTCTCTGCTGGTCGGTGTTCTCTGAATAGAGTAACCATTGCTTCTCTATGTGGAGTTCACTGCCGTTGAACAGGCACCATTTTTCGCTGGCAATTCACCCATATACGGCGAACTGCCTCGCTTTGAATAGCCAAATAGCTTTGAAATTGCAAAGTACAGGGAAATTCACCTGTCAGTGCAATTTAGGAGCCAATTCGGCTCTCTTTGAATGACCCCTTAAGTGTCTTAATGACCATTCCACAAGTGCAAGTGTATGAATTGATTATATAAATATATCCAATAAAATCTGTATAGTTTTTTTGCATTTTTTTAATTATATTTAACCCCTTCCTGCCCTTATCTCGATTTGGCATTGTAATACATTCAAAATGCAGTCAGTAGCATGTCAAAACCCCTTTTTAACACCTTTTAAATTAGCGTGCCCCTTTTGAGAAACAAGTTCCACTGTCTTGTCTCTCCCCCCGGCACCCTTTTGTGAAGTAAAACAAGCCGCATATAGCATCCCCAATCCTTGGGTGAAATTCCGAGAGCCAGCGCCAGTTTATTGATAAATTTATGCACAATTTATCCAAAGATGCAGTTTTGTTGTGACAACATTTATTATGTGGTTGTGCCTTGGGTGCTCTTGAATTTCAATCGACTTGCTGTATTACTGCATATCTTTGACCAAGATATTGGGGTTTGCTTTGAATTCTGGCTAATGTCTGCTGCCTCTCATTGATGTTTTCTCCCTTCACCTTTTGTACACAGTACTTTATTGAACCAATGGTCTTGCTAATACGATAATATTGTGAGCTCATTCAATTCCAGACCATTGAGATTTCAGTCAGTCTTCTTGTGAAGGATTAATGTGAAGTGGTGATTTATTTTTGGTTTTATTCATTAGTTTTCTGTACTGTGTGTGTTGATGACACAATTGGGTGCTCAGATATTTTGATCTGGCATTTTTAATTATTGCTACAATAAAAGTTATATTTTAACTACAGGTTGACAATTTTGTTTCTTCTTGATAACTCAAGGTGATTCATTTGTAACTCATCAGAAGCTTGGTCAGTGTTGTATTGCATCCAGATTTATATTAAAATTATGATTTGTGTCACGGCGCTGTTTAGAATTGTCCACCTGTTTTTTTTGCATTCATACAGTTATTGTATATGGGCACGTTTTGTTAATGCATTTATTTAGTTTGAAATAAATGAATCCCCATTTGACTGATTATTGTGACAAAGGGAAGCATATGATGTTTACAAATAACATTTAAACTTTGGAACTGAATTTAACATAAGAACAGTGGGATTTTATTTTATTTTTTTAGTTTAACAGGGTTATCCAAAGAGATCCGAATTGCTTGAGAAAGCAATTTCCTGACCATTCGGCTATCCAGAGAGCAGGCAATTCGCCAAATCCTGGCGAATTGCCTGCACATACGGTGCCTGTTCGGTCCCTGTTCGAGGGCAGTGAAATCCCCATGAAAAAGCACTGCTTCGGCTATTCAGAGAACACAAACCAGCAGTGAAAGGTTCCCCTAATGCCCTGCCATTCGGTGGTTTAATTCGGCAGATTTATTCAGGAGAATCCCATAGACTTCAATGTTAAAAATATTCCCGTTTTAATTCAGTATCTAATAAACCGTTCATTATAAAATTCTGCAGTAAAAAGTCTCCTTATTTATAGATTTTTAGGATACTTTAAGCATTTTTCTTATTTTTTTTTTTTTTTTTTAAAAGTCCGATTTTTTTTTAAAGTTTACTTATTTTTTCTGTAACAGCCCTTTTTATTATCATTTCCTGGACCTCCTGTGTAAATTTCAGACATTTTCGCTCAGTAGTTTCTTTGCAAACAGCGTTTCATTTTCACAGATTCACACAAACTATTTCGCTAATTTATTCACCTCCCTCGTCTGCGGTCTCAGCTGCTTCGGCTACTTCGGCTGTGTGTGATCAGCTCCTGCTCAAGCTTTTCGACGGGTTTATCCAGATGTTTTTGTGGCTTTTCAGCGTGCATTCGGTGGGTTTTCGGCGTGCATTCGGTGGGTTTTGCGGTTAGTTTTCGGTGGGTTTGCGGTGACTTTTCCCTGCAATTCGGGGACCCTGTGGTGCTTGCTGAATACACCGCAGGGTCACCGAAATGGGATCGGCAAAAGGAACCGAATTGAAGAGAACGAAAAGTCACCGAACGTGCGGTGACTTTTTGAATCTCTTTGGATAACCCTGTAAGTAAATACATTTTATTAGGAGATTGTAAGTAAAACAAACAGCATCGTGGCAGCCAGTATCAGATATATAAATTGAACAGCACGATAAGGTAGAATCAGCACGTAGAAAACTATGAAATGAAACTGTATCAAATCAGGGAAATGGGAACACCAAGAAAATTTAAGATATGGAGAGGGAGAAAAAAAGTGAGGGAGTCAGGTTGTACAGAAGAACAAAGGATTATTTAGCATTGGTGGATCCCTATAACTAGCTCAGCTGGAATCAGAGCCATAATTTATCACACGTGTACTGACATCACTCAAACTGCACAAAGAGCAACAAACTGCTCTGCCTCTGTATAGGTTGGAGAGGGAGTACACAAGATGTCCCAAATGCCACCAAAGTACAATATTTAACTTTAGTGGCCTTCCGGAGTGGCAAGAGGACAAAGTGGGTCACACTCCTCTTACCAGGGTATATATATTTATACAAATTAAATATTGTGATATTGCCACTGGATGCAGGGATCAGTGCTTCCACTTTTCTTTATTTTGTAGGCATGAAATTTGCAGGGTACAGCATAAATATCAAATAAACAAATACAAAGCAAACACTCCTTTCTGCGGAGGCTAAATAAACTTTCAGAATCCCGCTCTGAAGTATAGGGCAGCTAAGCCGCTTGCCAATCAGTGAAAACAAAAATCAAATACCCTTCCCTTCTGTGTTTAGGATTGCGATTCCTCCCCTTCTGCAGCTGGCACCAAGACTACCATATCAGAGAGATGCAGTTCTTTGAATTGCTGTGATGTGAGGATGGCTTCTGCAATAATAAACATATATACATATACATATATATCCCATAAGCAGCCTGCTATAGCCTATAATGAGATATAATCATGCCTTGGTGAAAATATTCTATGTAGATATCCAAAACGTGAAGGAATATGATGCACTCGAGGACTTAGAAAAACAGTGAAAAAAAGATCCTTTATTCAATCCACATTAAAAAATTAATTTAAGTATACCTGGAGAAAGGATCCAGAGGGAGCAAAAATGACGGGTATGCTTTCAGAAATTTGTAATGTGGATTGAATAAAAGTACGTTCTTTTTACTGTTTTTCTAAGTCCTTCCGGGTATCATATTCTTTCGCGTTTTATTTTATTTCAAATAAATAAATTTATATTTATAATATATATATATTTATTCATATATACAGATATACAGACACACACTCACTATATTTATGAACAGCGATTATGTTTTTTGTGTGTGTATATATATATATATATATATTTCAAGCATTGATTGATTTGATCTGGAACTGACTGTATGAAAGAGGAATGTTGCCCAGGTGATAAGCTTTTTGTCCTTACAAGGCGATCTCTTTACAATTTTCAAATTGTCAAAGTTTTATGATAATAAAAATAAAAAAAGCTGAAATGAAAAAGTCAGGTTGCAGAGCAATGTAGAATTGTTTCCTTGTTCTAATCTTATTGAGGCATGTTCATCTATATTCAGAATTCACCCACCCCCCTTTTTACTAATTTTGTCACGGGTGATTTTTCATTGCATTTTGACTGATTGCTGAGCCAGTCTAACATGTTCTCAAGTTGTTTCCTATTATGTTTAATGAATGTTGTGTAGAGCTATATCATCAACATAAATCATCTATGCATAGTGTGTGTTAATATCATTTATCATCACAGGAAAGAGTAAAAAGCGCTTATTAAACTAAAGCAGTCTGCTACTAGAACACCGTGGAATGGTTTGACACTTATGGATATAGAAGATAACAAAAAACACACTTTACATGGTTATCAAGCTGCGTCTGTAATTATTTATCTAGTGCAGAAAATGTGTTATTTATATAAAAAAAATTAAAATATGAAAATAAAAATCCTTAATAATATCAATGTCTTGTCTTGCCATTAGCAAATATATACAGTAGATGTTGTTATATTTTCTGTTGTGGTTAAATCAATGCTTTTTATGGTATTTAAAAGTAAATAAACTATCAAGATTACTCACTAAGCAGTAGACATGTGGACAATGAAAAAATTTGTTTGTTTAATTTCAGATCGATTCGTTATGTTTTTAATTTGTTTCGGTGGGTTTGTTATGTTACCATTATTAGTATTTTGGATCAATTCATTATTTTGTAAAAATAGTAATTTGTATTTCGGATATATTCGTTATTTCGTTTTTATTCATTATTTCATTTTTATTCGTTATTTCAGAATGGTGAAATGGATGAATTACAGGGTAATTACTGTTAGATTAGAGTTTTAAAATGAGGGGTAAAAGATACGTAATCCTCCTGACATTGGTGCTGAAATATGTTTCCGCAACAAGGACAGCAGCATCACAGGGCTCCGGGCAAAAACTTCCCCTGTCCTTGGTGCTGAAATAGGTTTCAGCACCAAGGACAGCACCTGCAAAACGCAACCATACTGAAGGAAAGAAAAAAAAACTCTGCGTATGCTAAGGAAAAAAAGCCTTGTTATTTTAAAATAATTGGGAATCCAAAAATTTCACTTAAAAAAAATACTAGGGTATTGCCCCCAGCTCACACATGGGTATGCCCCCAGCTCACACATGGGTATGCCCCCCCAGCTCACACATGGGTATGCCCCCAGCTCATGGATCCCCCTTCCCGCGACGATACTTACCTTCCTGAGCAATGCCGGGAATGTCTCCACTTGCGCGCTCGTTGGAAGGACCCCAGCCGCAACCACATGGGACCATGTGATCGCAGCTGGGGGCCTTCCAACGAGCGCACGAGCGGAAACTTTCCTGGCGTCGCTCAGGAAGGTAAGTATAAACACAGTGAGCAGCTGCAGGGCCTGTCCGAATGCCGATAGAGCATTCGGACAGGCCCTGCAGCTGCTCACTGTGTTTATACTTACCTTCCCGAGCGACGCCGGGAAAGTTTCCGTGCGCGCGCTCGTTGGAAGGCCCCCAGCCGCGATCACATGGTCCCACGTGGTCGCCGCTGGGGTCCTTCCAACGAGTGCGCGCGTGGAGACATTCCCGGCGTCGCTCAGGAAGGTAAGTATTGTCACGGGAGGGGGATACATGAGCTGGGGGGCATACCCATGTGTGAGCTGGGGGACATACCCATGTGTGAGCTGGGGGCATACCCATGTGTTAGCTGGGTCAATACCCATGTGTGAGCTGGGGGGCATACCCATGTGTGAGCTGGGGGGGCAATACCCATGTGTGAGCTGGGGGTTCATACCCATGTGTGAGCTGGGGCATATCCATGAGCTGGGGGCAATATCCATGTGTGAGCTGGGGCAAATCCATGTGTGAGCTGGAGCATATCCATGTGTGAACTGGGGCATATCCATGAGCTGGGGCATATCCATGTGTGAGCTGGGGTATATCCATGAGCTGGGGCATATCCATGAGCTGGGGAAAATCCATGAGCTGGGGCAAATCCATGAGCTGGGGCATATCCATGAGCTGGGGCATATCCATGTGTGAGCTGGGGCAAATCCATGTGTGAGCTGGGGCATATCCATGTGTGAGATGGGGCAAATCCATGTGTGAGCTGGGGCATATCCATGTGTGAGCTGGGGCAAATCCATGTGTGAGCTGGGGCAAATCCATGTGTGAGCTGGGGCATATCCATGAGCTGGGGCATATCCATGTGTGAGATGGGGCATATCCATGAGCTGGGGCATATCCATGAGCTGGGGCATATCCATGTGTGAGCTGGGGCATATCCATGTGTGAGCTGGGGCAAATCCATGTGTGAGCTGGGGCATATCCATGTGTGAGCTGGGGCAAATCCATGTGTGAGCTGGGGCATATCCATGTGTGAGCTGGGGCAAATCCATGTGTGAGCTAGGGCAAATCAATGTGTGAGCTGGGGCAAATCCATGAGCTGGGGCAGTATGAATATATATATATCGGGGGGGATATACATGTGAGCTGGGGGCATTTTTTATATGGTATGTTCTTATTGGAAAGCGTCACATGACATTAAAGAAAAGTATCGGTACTCGGTATCGGTGAGTACTTTTAAAAAGTATCGGTACTCGTACTCGGTCTTAAAAAAGTGATATCGGTGCATCCCTACATATAATAATGATATATTATGAATCTGCCAAGTCTCCTGTAAAAAATTATATATAATTTGTCTGGGTCCTATAAAAAAACATCACTTTAAATCGCGTTTAAACTTGATGTTCAAAACTGGTAAAAAATGAGCTCAGTACACAGAAGTGAAATGGCTCAGCAGCGAAAGGGTTAAAGACAAAGCTCTAATGCAAATTTTCTTGTGCTTATTGGCCTCTGTCTGTCAAATGAAACTTAACTACACAAAATATACAGTAGTGATGGTTCTGTATTTATTGAGTGGGTAATGGAAGGTGATTTTCCACAAAACCACTGAGTGCTACCAGTTGTTTCATGGAAAATCACTTCATTGTGTTGGGTTAAGTGATAAAATATTGTCTACTTGAGCATGATTCAGTCATGCTTCAGCCATATGAATTCCCCTAACACAGTGTCCAATATATTTAGTCTGTGTCGGTGAGGCAGTCTCTAGTAGGGATGAGCAGTTCGGAGTTCGACTCGAACATTGGCAGTTCGAAAGTTCGCGAACTTCGAACTTTTTGGCGTGTTCGGTTCGAGTTCGAAAAAAAAAACATTTTGAAAAAAGTATAAAAAATACTAAAAAATCTAGTAAAAAAAAGACTCTTTACTGCAGAATATTATAAGCAACGGTTTATTAGATATTGAATTAAAAAACTACCTAATGTCTAGGTGCAAAGATTCTCACCTCTAAATGACCTGTGCTCTCAAACGGCGTAAACAACAGGTGTTTAAGGTTTGGAAATAACATGTGCTTCTAATTAGTCTGGTCTCATGAATTTGATACATTGCCTGTAGACTGGATGTGGCCTGCACATGTATGAACAAACACTGTGCTTGTTCTGAATTCTAAGAAGTGTTCATTTCTACTATATGATCCTCTGATATGCTGTTAAACCCCTTAAGGACCAGGGCTCTGTAAAGCCAATCATTAATGATGTAAATGTTACGTCATTTGTCATCAAGTGCTTAATAAAATCTTTATCACACTCCTTAGATTTAAACGTAATATTCCAGTATTTGTATGTCATGTACCTCTCCCGAAGGGCCTATGTGAGCATACAATTATTATTGTGTTAGAAATGTCTATCATAAAGCGTACAAGCTGAGTCCCTAGAGTTTCTGACTATCCATTGTCATATATACCTTGCTTTATACATATGGGCATTTTAACCCCTTAAGGGTGGCTAGGTGTCGTATGTGGGTCTCTGATGGTGATGTTTCTATACATCCTACAAATCCGCCACTTCACAGGCAGGTTATGGGGACCTCCTAGGCACGATATTTGAAGGAATTTTTCGTTTTTATTTTTAACCCTTATTTTATGGAAAACTCACTGTTCCTTTAAAAATGTATTTTTTTAAACGTTTTGTCCTTGTTTCCTGTCCCCCACGGCACTACCTGGAACCCCATACACTTTTTATGGCAAATATCTTGCATATATGCCCTCTTGGAGGGCACTCTAAAAATCTAACTTTTGAGTCCCATTGATTTGCATTGAGTTCGGTTCGAGTTCAAACTCGAACTTTTGAAATTGTTCAAGTTCGAATGCGAACCGAACACGGGGGTGTTTGGCTCATCCCTAGTCTCTAGCTCACATATGTTTTCGCTTTTGTTGACAACGAGTATTCATCATCAGCATGTTATTGTATTGTCAGTGCTGGCAGAGCACCAGGAATTATATAATGATGAAATTATAAAATCAATAATGATGAATAAGGGTAATCCTTAATTTTAAATAGTAAACTGGGTGTTTAGCTAGCTCTGTTGCAAAATAATGGACACATTCCTTACGTACTGAGACTCTGAGATAAAGCTACACCAAAAGATACAAAGAAAGCAATTTAAATCCAAGGGAAAAAATTGGATAGTCTTAGTAGAAGACTTGAAGCCAAGCTCCAAAGAGAGCAAAGTCTCTCCTGAAATTGTGCAATGTAGTCAATAACAATGATAGGTAGTGTAGAAAAAGATACAAAACATAAATCATTGTATGGGTATTACACTGAAAAAGGGTTCCATTCACAAAGGGCACTATCATCGTCCTAAAGTTAAAATGGGGATGCTAATGGGAAAATTTCGCATTTTCTAATCTCCCCTTAGTATTCCCATTTTACCTGTAGATTATAGGGCAGGCACTGAGTCCAGCAGCCTGCCCCCTAGCTGCTGCTATGCTCCAGGATGCTCGGGGCAGCACTAAAGTGCCATCCCAAGCATCCCCTACATGGAGTCCATAGGATTTCATGGAGGCTTCTGCTGCCGGATCACATGACCTGCAGGATCTCACCTCTCACGAGATCCTGCAGGTTGGTGGAGTGAACGCGGAGGGAGACTGGTGACGTTTTTCCCAGTCTAACTCTGCTCCCGTTGGCCAGAAGCGGTGGATCAGGCCGCCGTTCTTGCCGCAGGATGAGAGTTGAGTATTTTATTTTTGGGGGTAGGGTTCCAGCTGCTGCTAACTGATTCTGCACCAGCTCTAAGCTATAACAAACTTTTTTAGTTAGCGACAGCTGTTTTTAATTAGCGTTAGGACTATGTGATCCTAACACTAATTATTCTCGGTTACACTTTGTACTCCCCATGTTAAGTATAGGGAGCGCAAAGCACAATAAGCTGGCGATAAAAAAGCGCTAATACCGATTCGCTAACAGTTTTTTTTAACCTGTTATCGATTGGGAGGTGATTTATGCAGCACGCTATCACCTTCATAAAACTAGGGCTAACGCTCATTTATGTGAACGCTAGTGTTATGGAGGTGATAGTGCCCAAAATGTTTGTACTTGATGCTCATTCGATGCATTAAATACTAATGATACTTGTGCACCTTTTAGGCAATACACAGCGGGCTAAATTACAATCCCTGCGTTAAAACGGGGGGCGGTAGGAAGAAAAAACTGCGCCCGCAGTTTTCCCCTAACCACGTAAATGAGCGTTAGCCCTAGTTTTATGAAGGTGATAGCATGTTGCATAAATCACCTCCGAATCAATAACAGGTTAAAAAAAACTGTTAACGAATCGGTATTAGCGCTTTTTTATCGCCAGCTTACTGTACTTTGCTCTCCCTATTCTTAACATGGGGAGTGCAAAGCAGACTTTTTCCCCCAGTCTTTCCCTGCTCCTGCCAGACGGAGGAGGCGGTTGGAGCACCAGTCCTTGCCGTGGGACAGGAGGT
This sequence comes from Leptobrachium leishanense, assembly GCA_009667805.1. Classification (NCBI taxonomy): domain Eukaryota; kingdom Metazoa; phylum Chordata; class Amphibia; order Anura; family Megophryidae; genus Leptobrachium; species Leptobrachium leishanense. Next base: position 119,574,412 of record CM019067.1, on the reverse strand, counting down.
GAGTATCTGATTTTTTTTTGATTTTTTTTAGGCTGGTGTTAACGGATTCTGCAGAATCGGAATCCGTTAACACCAAGTCCTGGCTCTGGTTAACTTTCCGCTAACCAGAGCCGGACGTTAATCAGCGCTGGGACTTTGTAATCCTAACGCTGATTAACACTTTGCGCTCCCCATGTTAAGCATAGGGAGCGCAAAGTACAGTAACCTCGTGCTGAAAAGTAATATAATAAAAGTAATAAAAGTAATATGCGGTAGACACTGCGGCTAACGTTAAATGCTCGCGCAGGTGAGCGCTAACGTTCGCAACAAGATTGTAATGTGGCCCAGCGTTGGCTCAGCTCTTTCTATGTGGTTTCTGCATGTTTCCTTTGCCTAAGGACCCAGGGTGTCGGTGGTGAGACATTGTAGTGCGTTTGGGAATATCATTACTTTAGTTGATCCCTCCATCCACAAGTATTTTGTAAGCCCAAAAAGAAAACGAGGTGCGGACAGCAGCAAATGCAATCCAACTGCAAAATAGGAAAAGCAGTTAAAACTACATAAAAATCAGTTCCACGATTTACTTCAACAACTTTTGGGCACCAATATATACTGTTTGTAATCTTCAGCCCCACTTCATACAAAGAACAAAATGACTGTCATCTTTGCTTCAACTACCATGATCCCATGCTAAACAAAGACAGAGTTTAGTGTAGTTTGATTAGTGATAGAACTCCCCTAAAGAGAAGTTTGCCTTGACATTGGCAGGTGAGCTTACACTTTAAAGAGAATCTGTTTTGTGCAATTTGAATTTTAAGCTTCTTTTATTAAAACTTTGAATAGAATATTTTGAGTTTAAAAAAGGAAATACGTGCTTATGTTTCTTAAAGAAGAATCCATCTCATTGGGTGCCGACTTTTAGTCTCCACGATTGACAGGGCAAAGTAAGGGCAGTGATCTAGCTTTGCTCAAAGTCTATTTTCTGACAGCTAGATTCATTTTGCCAGCTCCTTAGCTTCATTGTAGAGTGGGGACTCATAGGGGGATGGGAACACACAGGGGAGGAATTGAAAAGTGAGGGAATCAGTTATGTGGCAGCTAGCTAAAGAGAAAACTCATTTATGGCATAAGGGTAAGAGAGAGGTTACATGTTATGTATTCCGCCCAACCCACTGCTAGTATTATGGGGAAGCAGTGTGGAGGTCAGCCCTGGAGAAGTGCTCTCCAGCCTTGCCAGGTGATATCCCTCCTGCAGGACTGCATTTCTTGTGAAAGCCTTACATTTCAAACTTTGTGTGATAAAAATACACTTTTAGCAATTTGGGTAGCACAAAGTATAGATCGATTTTAGAGACCTATGTAATATGATACATTTGGTGCACTTTAATAGCTATATATAAAGTAAACTTAAAACGTCTTTGATTTTTTTGTTTAGTTTCTGAAAATGGGACTTTGCAGTACAGAGAACAATTTTCTATTTTGTTGTTTTAGTGAAGTAGGCCTAAATACTAAGGCTAGGGTCAGACTAACGCATTTTTCGCGTTGTCCGTGAAAAAGTGTGTTCGAACAAATGGACGCATTTTTTCACGGAATACGCGATAGCGGTCATACGATGCACATTTTCGTCCGTGATTTGTACGGATCATCAATAAAAGCCTTTTTGCGTCTAGACGTTATGTTGGCCGGACATTAGCAGCGTCTGACGTCTCCTAATCACACACACAGGTCGCTAGCGGACGCAGCGCACTCTGTACGTCAGTACTAGCGGTTCTACGTTCTTGCAAAAATGCGTTCGTTTGCCACTTGCGTTGCGCAGCCACACTTTTGTGCGGCGTTCTTCGTATGCTGCCCGGCATTGGACGTCATTTGCTGCTAGCGCGGTTGTGATTTAGTGCTGCTAAACGCACGTTAATACTGCGTTAGTCTGACCCTAGCCTAACAGTGTTTGATTCTGTTACTCTCTGCATGTGGGTCATGTAGCACCATAATGAATTTCTAGAATGCCTTAAAACTCTGTGATCAAGGATGCTGGTGATTGAGATTTTGACCCCAGCCACTATATGTCTTGTTGTAATAATTTTCCATTAAACCATTTTGTCTCTGCTTGGTATTAGATTCAGAAATCTACTTCTATAAATCTTCTGTAACCTCCCTACTCATGGGATGGTCAGTTAGTGTTTAAGAGGATAATGAATATCTTACTCCATCCCTTTGGTTTGTTAAAGCAGCCAACTGCTACATATGTGTGAGAGCTTGGTGATGGAAGTCCTCCATGGACTGTGCCCCCATGGAGGGGTACTGATGCTACTGGTGTGGGTGGGAGAAGGAGTGAAAGCTCCCCTTGTTCATTATTAATGACGTGGTAGCAATTGTTGTCACTAATGTTTAACCTCAGTGGTACTGAGATAGCAGCTATTTAGCTAATATGACACCATCAACATATCATGCACAGGCATATGGTGTTAGGGGAGTCATTCTGACTGTCATTCTCCCCCCGCTGGTGACTGCACCGTGCTCGCCATTCATGTTCAGGCAGCACGCGTAAAGTTCTGCCCCATGCTCATCCTGAAACCAATCAAACAGTTGATCACAGCAAACACACACCACACCCTCCTGCCTGAATAAAGGTCCACTCCTCCCTTCCATCAATGCTTCAGCACTAAGATACTAAGCTGTGTTTTAAACCAGACATGCTTCCTGAAGCTCCCTGATCTACTATTGAACTCCCATGTACCAGACCCCCTGCTTTGCCCCGTTTGCCGTCTTCTCTCATCCTTTGACCTACGGACCGTCCTGTGACCATTCTCTTAGTTTAAACCACTTGTACCTTGCCTGGTGTCTCAGCCCAATCCAGCACTCAAAGGGGTTAACCAGTAAAGCACAATCACAAACACACACCACACCCTCCTGCCTGTCAATAAAAGAGAAACTCCCCCCTGTGCACCTTGGCTTTGCAAGTCATGCCCTGAAGTGTTCTGACCCCTCTCTTGTCACGGTTCCCGGATCCCACCATGCAGCCCTTAAAGCCCAACACTCCACAGAGCCAAAAAGCTACCAACAGAGTAGCCGTAGAACAATCCCTAACTGTCTGGTCCTTAAAAATTGGCCAGGTATAAGTATACTAGCTAGACAGAAAGGGTTAATCAAAGACAATGTCGTAATACAAAACCAGGTCAGCAACACGGGGGTAGTCAGACGAGCCAGAGTCAGGAATACAGAGAATATAATAGTCAAATTGAATAGCCGGGTCGATATCAGTGCAGTAGCGTAGTACAAGGAAAATAGTCTAGGGCAACGGAAGGCAGAATGGTCAGAAAACAAGCAGAGGTCAATAACAGGTTAAATCACGAGAGAATACAGGTACAGGGAGCTCAGGTATGGATAACCACGATCTGGCACTGCTGAGAAGGAACTGTGGGTTTTTAAAGACCTTCACCAGACCGCGCCCCCTCTCAAGCCGCGCCTTATGCAGCCACCTCCCTGCCTGTCTTTATTTAAACCGGATGTTGTCAGCGAGCAGCATCAGACATGCTGCCTTCAAGCTCACTGGAGAAGCTGGAAGCCCCCAATGTTACATCTCTGTTATCCTGCTGTTAACCGTGTACCAGACGTTGCTTGACCCACCGACCTTGCTGCCAGCCACTGATCACGGACCATCCTGACTATTCTCCCTGGTTTACCCTTTTGTACCACGCCATGGACTCTTATCAGTATCAGCCAGCCTCTCCTCAGGTACAACCTGCATATCCCTGCCTAAAGGGCTATAACCCCTCGAACTTGGGTCCCACCACGGTGTATGCCAGGTGCCACCCTGACACCTGGTCCCTCCTATCTGTTTACCTGTGTCTCCCTGCATACTGGGTTCAGACCATCTTAAACCATCGCAGACTCACATGCTTTTATTTACTTTCATGAGTTTTGTCCATGTAGCAATTTGTTGGTTCTGAATTCAAATGAATCCATGAAAAATCGTGATTTACTTTAAACGACAACACAAGTCTACTGCCTGTGGTAATCCCACTAAAATGATGAAATAAAGCTTCACTTGGACATTTCTCGATTACTTCTGATGTATTCTGCTGCTCTGGCTGCTTTGGCCTATTAAAAACCTTTAAAAAAAAATGATGAAATAAAGCACTATGGTTCATCTACAATGAGAGTATTTTTTAAGAGATAATCACACAGATATATACAATACATGTCACACAGACCTGGATGTATCTATACATAAACCACCCTAAATAAGCATAATAATATTAATAATAATAATAATATTAATACAGAAATCCCCTTTCTGAACAATTACAAAAATAATCTGTATTGCGTCAACCCAATATCCCAGATCTCACCCATACATTTGTTCTCTAAACCCAAATCCACAGGCCTCCTCTGTGGCCCCTGGAACTGCAGCCTGTTCACCAACAAGCAAGGGAAAAGAAGAAATGGGAGCTCCTGATTTGCCTCTACCTTTATAGGATTGACCACTCCAACCCTGCCCCACTTCTTGCTTCCCTCTAGGTAGCCGTGTGGTCATAATGAGATGTGGGGAAGGGGTGTAAGCCCTACACTGCCTACTGTAATTTCACTGTTTTGCTTTTCTGTTATGATGGTATTTGTTACCCAGACATTAATGCTGCTATGATATAAAGTATAAATAAAAATTATACAAAGGATTAATACATTTTCCAATTGTATATACTTCTCTCGAATGTGACACAAATGTATAGTTACAATTTATTATGCAAGTGTAATATAGCTCACAGGTAAACACCAATAACTATACCTTCCTTTTATTTTTCATTTATTTATTTTTTCCCCCTCAAATAATTCTCACTGTCCTTTACTAAATTAGTATTTAATTTTATATTTGTTTTTCTTTCTAAATGCACCATTCTGTTCTGAAGCAGTTTTGGTTAAATAGACAATTCCTAAATGTTTCGCATTTCATTAAAAATATTTTGCTTTGGTTTTTTCCTTTACAAATACATTTTCCATAAAGTCTTTGTTAAATAGCAGATTTCCCATTCTGCAAAGAATGGGCAAGCGTTTACAAATCAACTGCATTATTATACAATTACATGCAAAATAATGTGTACTGCAAATTACTGTACATTATGTGACTGCCATTAAACTGTATTGCAATTTCACAAATTTCTACCTCATTGGTCACTACAAATTCAAAAGTAATGACACCAATTGCTTGCCAATTTAATCTGCACATGTGTCTTTCTTTTCTTTGTTTTTCCTTTGTATTTTATACATTTTTAATAATGAAATTTAATCACCTAACCTCATACACTCTTATTTCAATAGTTGATAGATTTACTATTATAATTTATTTGGAATTCCAAAAAATTCTCATGATGCAAAAATAGATTTTTGTTTCTGACTTTTTTTCCCTATTTTGTAATAGACTGTCATCCAGCTAGCCATTATATGTGAGTCTTTCAGTGCCAGAGTCATGTCAGCATCAAAATGCATTGCTAAACCTTTTAACAACCTGTCAAATAATACAGTATCATGTCCTAGTAATAATAGAAATCGTATGAAGTCTAGTTAAAACTTAAAGTCCTGCACAAAAAAATATCTCTATCTTTGCTCTCTTAAATCATCGCCCAAATCATTAGTGCCTGCTAGCATTTCCTATGTGACGAGCTCAGATTGGAGTCGAGATCTGAAGTTCTGTCATCCTTGGTACCTACTACTAGTCATTTCGTCAGTGATGTAAACTTTAAATCAGCCTTCACTTGAACCCAAAAATATAACACAGCTGAGATATGCCATATGAACCCAGGGAAACGATCTAATATATTTCTTAGAAATGGATGCTAGAACATGGCACATCTTCTGCAGAGAAGACTCGCCCAACAATAGACTCGGATTAAATGGCTCTGTTTCTTCTATTGACTGAGAGGTATAGGACAGGAGTTAATATATAAATATGCAAGGTGACACATTTATCGATCACAAACACATAAATATTTCAGATGGCAATTGTCAAAACATACTTTTAAATTTGGACTTCTTTATGATGCTACTCTCTTGCACCATGTGTGATCACTGGAACAACTACTCATCTAATGTTACTGCTGCTCCAGGAAAAGAGTAAATTATTTTAACCCCTTAGTGACCAGGCGGTTTTACACAAATCCGTCTTTTAGTGACCGCTGCTGTTTTTACGTTTCTGCGCTGTTAGTTTTTAGGTCAAATTTTCCTCTTACTCGTTTATTCGACCCACACATTATACACCCTTTTTCCCGCCATTAAATGGACTTTCTATAAATACCATTATTTCCATCATATCGAATAATTTACTATAAAAAAAGTATGAAATATGAGGAAAAAAATGGTAAAAACACACTTTTTCGTAATTTAATCCCCAAAATCTACAACCACCCAAAAAGACCCCGGCTAAATAGGTTCAAAATTTTGTCCCGAGACTAGAAATACCCAATTTTTACATGCGTTTGCTTTTTAACCCTTTCACTGCTGAGACAGTTCACCTATGTGCGCTGCGCTCATTCTGACCATTTTGTGCTAATTATTTTTAGATGACAGCCTAGGTCCTATTTAATTAAACCTCCCCCCAGACAAAAAAAACTTTTAAAAAAAAAACATTTATTTTTTTTATTTTTTTTATTTTTTATTTTTTTTATTTAATTAATTTTTTTAAATTTTGTTTTAAAACCAAACCTGGTCATGTTTGATATCATTGGAAAGGCCATAATCAGGCCTTTCAAATGATGTCAAATATGACCATCTAGCTGCCATGGATCGGGAGATAAAGGGATCCTTAGGATCCCCTTATATCTACATGGCAGCTAGAGGGTTAACTGGCCCACTGACATCCTCACACATATGGTGAGGTTGTCAGTGGGTGGGGGGGGACCTGGAGGCTTGGCTGACATCCAAGATGTCAGCCCCCCTCCAGGTTTGAATCGCGTTTTGGCGCCAATTGGCGCCGCAACGTGATCCAGCGGCGAAACCGTTAATGCCATACACCGCTGAAAAGGGGAGGCTCTCCCCTCTCCAGCAGTGCAAACGACATCTCCCTAGCTTCAATGGTTGGGGAGATAGAGGGCTCTGAAGGAGCCCCCCCTCCCCTCCATTGAAATGCATGGGGACGCCTGCTGATGACGTCACCACGCAGCGTGGCGACGTCATCAGCCTCGCCTGCCCATGTAAATCACATGGGCAGGCTTCCTCCCTGCCAGATCGCCGTGGGATCCAGCGAGAGAGGTGAGTATTGGGCAGGAGGGGGATTAGGCGCCGCTGACGTACCCTGTACGTCCGCGGGTCTAAGGGAGACCCGAGGACAGGACGTACAGCAGGCCTCGAGTGCAGCGGGAACGCTGCGGGAACGCATCTTGCAACTCCCTGGTTGGTGTCTGTAATGGATGCGGCTGGGGACAGACTGCGAGTTGCGCTGCAGCGGAGCTCGCGGCTGGATCTGGCTGACACAGACACGCATCTGCATGTGGTTGGCTGGAGCCCCGGTCACGTGCCCGGATGCTGGCGGTGGTGCAGGCAAGTGCCCGGATGCCGGCCGAAGTCACGTGCGTGCTGTGTGAGGTCACACAGTGCGCCACATGGAGCAGGAGGACAACGTGACCAGGGCCGGCCCGAGCAAGGGCTCCAGGCGGCCGATTTTTATTTTTTATTTTTCTGTAGGGCGGCACATTTTTGAAGCCTGTGTCCCGGCGCAACGCTGCACTTTTTTTTTTATACCAGCGCCGGCATCTTTGAGCAGTGCCGCTGGCGAACCGTGCCCACAGTGGGCCTGGCCGCCAGCTGAGCATCGGGCTCGCCTTGGCCCATCTGCCTAGGGTACGTCTGGGATTGTCCGCCAGCCTGAAGGACCGGCCTGCAACCTGTGCTCCAGCTACGGACCAGGGGCAGGTGTCTCTGCCAATCAGCTGCTTTGGGCTGGGCACGTGGTTTCTGGTCACACAGAGAGCGCTCGCACCCCAGCCCAGGAAGTGCCCTGCTCACATGGAGGACACACCCAGACAGCACGATCTCGCCCTGCAGCCCGACTGAGACTCCCCTGAGGAGACAGAGCGTACCAACATGGTGAGAGCTGACACCCAACCTTCTCATTGCCCTGTCTGTGTGACCTTCTTGCCTCTGGGCGACACGTTAACCCTTTCACCGCCTCCCAGAGCGACCCATGAGGCAATTAAGGCACTCATTAACCCTCTTCTAAAGGGACCAGTTAACCCCCTCACTGCCCCTTAGGACTCATTAACCCTTTCACTGCCTCCAGGGACTCATAAGCTATTCTGAGGGTCTCCTGAACCCCTCATTGTCCCTTGGGGGGCTCATTAACCCATCTGAGTGACCAGGTAACACCTTCACTGCCTCCAGTACCCCCTAACCCATTCTGATGAACGCTTTTACTCCCCTCACTGCCCACCTTGAGCGAACCTTTTTTAACCCTCACGATCCTTCAGTCAGCGTTGGTTGCATAATAATAATATAATTGCATATAGCCACACTGTTTTCCCCCTCCAATTTTTGCCCTTTATGAGGTATAAGAGTAAGGTATCTTTTACCAGACTTTAGTTATTAAAATGAACCTGTCATTGACTAGCTACGTGCTTTGTGTGCTGACAAGCCTTGGGCCCTCTAGTCCTTCTTTCCTTGTTATTTTATTGTTGATCCAGGCATTAAGGCACAGGAGGGAAATTAAGTCCAGATTTAAGCCTAACAACTTCCCTGTGATTTCTCATCAAGCAAAGATCAATGCATAAATTGTTAGAGCTCTGTGAAACGCTCATACACACTGCGCGTTATTGTGAGTGTTATGGTTGTGGAGTTCTGTGATACGCTAATACACACACCGCACATTACTGTGAGTTTTATTGCTGTGGAGCTCTGTGATATGCTAATACACATCGCACATTACTGTGAATTTTATTGCTGTGGAGCTCTGTGATACACTCATACACATCGTACATTACTGTGAGATTTATTGCTATGGAGCTCTGTTATACGCTCATACACACCGCACATTGCTGTGAATTTTATTGCTGTGGAGCTCTGTGATACACACCGCAGATTACTGTGAGTTTTATTGCCGTGGAGCTCTGTGATACGATCATACATGTCACGTGTTTTTATCTTTTTTAGGGGGGGGAGCATTTCATCCATCGCTCCAGGCAGCACAGTGGCTTGGGCCGGCCCTGGACGTGACCCCACCCCTGTTCCTGCCGGGACAGACTGCGAGTTGCGCTGACACAGATCTGGATCTGGCTGACACAGACACACATCTGCGTGTGGTTGGCTGGAGGCCTGGTCACTTGCCGAATGCTGGCAGAGGCGCAGTCAAGTGCCCGGATGCCGGCCGAAGACACGTGCGCGCTGTGTGAGGTCACACAGTGCGCCACATGGAGCAGGAGGACGACGTGACCCCACCCCTGTTCCTGCCGGGAGAGACAGAATGACCGTCACTTACTGTAGAAGATGTACTCGGTGTAGCTGCTGCAGATCTTGACATCCCTGTACTGATTGATGAAGCCTGCTGTCCCAGTGGAGTTGCAAGCCACAATGTGGAAGCCAGCTTCAGAGAGCCTATCAAAAGCCTGCTCCAGGTAGGTGAACTTCAGGTAAGATCTAGAAGTGTACTTTTCTGGGGGTCGGTCAGGGTCCCTGCTCTCATTTAAAGTTTCCCCGAAAACCTATTTGGCCAAGGCTATCCTGCCACACACCCAGGGCTCGAGTCGAGCGGGAACGGCATTCCCGCACTTCTCCCACAGCGGGAACGCTGTGGGAACGCAGCGTTCCCGCTGTGGCCCGAGCCCAAACGCTTAGCAGGCGGCCGCCGCACATTGCCGGCGGCCGCGTGCTTCCTATTATAACGGCCAGTGACCGGAAGTGGAGCCGCTCGCCTGGCTGTTTCATAGATCCCAGGCGAGCGGCTAAACTTCCTGTCAGTGGCCGCTGAAGCAGGAAACTTCCTGTCAGTGGCCGCTGAAGCAGGAAACACGTGGCCGCCGGCAATGTGCGGCAGCAGCAGCAGAGGTGAGTTGGGCTGGGGGCACTATCCATGAGACCAGGGGCAGTATCCATGAGACCAGGGGCAGTATCCATGAGACCAGGAGCAGTATCCATGAGACCAGGGGCAGTATCCATGAGACCAGGGGCACTATCCATGTGACCAGGGGCACTATCCATGAGACCAGGGGCACTATCCATGAGACCAGGGGCAGTATCCATGAGACCAGGGGCAGTATCCATGAGACCAGGGGCAGTATCCATAAGACCAGGGGCAGTATCCATGTGACCAGGGGCAGTATCCATGAGACCAGGGGCAGTATCCATGAGACCAGGGGCACTATCCATGAGACCAGGGGCACTATCCATGAGACCAGGAGCAGTATCCATGAGACCAGGGGCAGTATCCATGAGACCAGGGGCAGTATCCATGAGACCAGGGGCAGTATCCATGTGACCAGGGGCAGTATCCATGTGACCAGGGGCAGTATCCATGAGACCAGGGGCAGTATCCATGAGACCAGGGGCAGTATCCATGAGACCAGGGGCAGTATCCATGAGAGCTGGGGGCAATTATATCCATGAGAGCTGGGGGCAATATATACCCATATGAGCTGGGGGCAATTATATCCATGTGAACTGGGGAAAATATATCCATATAACCAGTGCTGTGCATATTATTCTTGGGGTTCAGTGCTGTGTATATTATCCTGGAGGCTCAGTGCTGTGTATATTATTCTGGGGACTCAGTGCTGTGTATGTTATTCTGGGGGCTCAGTGCTGTGTATATTATTCTGGGGGCTCAGTGCTGTGTATGTTATTCTGGGGGCTCAGTGTTGTGTATATTATTCTGGAGGCTCAGTGCTGTGTATATTATTCTGGGGGCTCAGTGCTGTGTATATTATTCTTGGGGCTCAGTGCTTTGTATATTATTCTGGGGGCTCAGTGCTGTGTATATTATTCTGGGGGCTCAGTGCTGTGTATATTATTCTGGGGGCTCAGTGCTGTGTATATTATTCTTGGGGCTCAGTGCTGTGTATATTATTCTTGGGGCTCAGTGCTGTGTATATTATTCTTGGGGCTCAGTGCTGTGTATATTATTCTGGGGGCTCAGTGCTGTGTATATTATTCTGGGGGCTCAGTGCTGTGTATATTATTCTTGGGGCTCAGTGCTGTGTATTTTCTTCTGGGGGCTCAGTGCTGTGTATATTATTCTGGGGGCTCAGTGCTGTGTATATTAGTCTGGGGGTCTGTGCTTGGATATATATATATATATATTATATATAAAATGCGTTAGTCCAGTTGCCACAATCACGAGTATACCTATACGTAGTCATACCTTTCACTGATCAGTATAGTTTCCAGTTTACACTCTTGAAAGTTTGTCTTTTAAATGTAAAGTTAACCCAATAAAAATGGTATCACCGGCTCGTCCGGCTATACTCGTGATATATATATATATATTTTCTTAAGGTAATGGGGGTTGTGGAATTCGTGGGTGAGTTCCCTCACTTTTTTTCCCAGGACTTGACCCCTGACGTACAGGGTACGTCAGCGGCCCTTAAGGGGTTAAAGAATAGGAGTTTATTCCACAGGTATATACACTTATGGGTTTAGCTCAGTGGTTCCCAACCTTTTTTCACCCGAGTACCCCCTGGCGGCCCATTTCCATAAATTGTACCCCTTCTATTAAAAAATCTTTCAATTTAATATAATTGACTTTTTTATGTTTCTTTCGCCTCTGTTTGTCTCACAACCATCTCTCCTTTTTCTCTGCCTTATCTACCCTGGTCTCACACCAGCTTTTCCTCTTCTCCCCATCCCCTCCCCTGCTTCTCTTCTGCTCTCCCTCTTCTCCCCTGCTTCTCCTCCTCTTCTCCCCAGCTTCTCATCCTCTTCTCAATCGGCTTCTCCTCCTCTTCTCCCCATCTTCTTCAATGCTTCTCATCTTCTCCCCAGCTTCTCATCCTCTTCTCAATCGGCTTCTCCTCCTCTTCTCCCCATCTTCTTCAATGCTTCTCATCTTCTCCCCATCTTCTTCCCTGCTTCTCCTCATCTTCTCCATTTCTCTTCATCTTCTCCCTTGCTTCTCTTCATCTTCTCCCCTGCTTCTCTTCATCTTCTCCCCTGCTTCTCTTCTTCTCCCTGCTTCTCCTCCTCTTCTGCCCTGCTTCTCCTCATCTTCTCCCCTGCTTCTCCTCATCTTCTCCCCTGCTTCTCCTCCTCTTCTGCCCTGCTTCTCCTCATCTTCTCCCCTGCTTCTCTTCATCTTCTCCCCTGCTTCTCTTCATCTTCTCCCCTGCTTCTCCTCATCTTCTCTCCAGCTTCACCCCATCTTCTCCCCATCTTCCGCTGTTACTCCCCTTCTCACGCCGTCAGCAAGCTCAATGTTTTATACAGAGATATAATATTCATAAAACAAAATGTGCCAAAATACAAGCAAAAAAATTGTCTTTTTTTCAGTTTTAGTTAAAAATTGCATATTTTCTCAGAAAAATGTAGTGAACAGGTTCCCCATCTATACTATAAAACAGTAAGATGGGGAACGTCTGTCGCCACGCCACCGTCTTCAAATGCATGCGCAACCAGCGTACTGCTGGGTGCGCGAGCATCCAACCGCCGCGGCACACGCACAGCCGGGCCCCATGAGTTTACATTCTAAGTGGTCCCCATGAGTTTACATTCTAAGGGGTCCCATGGGTTTACAATCTATCCCATGATCTTACAATCTAAGATTGTAAACTCATGGGACCCCTTAGATTGTAAGCTCATGGGATAGATTGTAAACCCATGGGACCCCTTAGAATGTAAACTCATGGGGACCACTTAGATTGTAAACTCATGGGACCCAGTGGCGTCGTAACGTGGGGGCGGTGGGTGCGGCCCGCACCAGGTGACACCCGCCTTTAGGGTGACACCGTCACCCTAAGGGCGGGTGTCTCACCCACCGCCCGCCACCGCCGCGTATTCGCTCCGTGCGAGCGTCCGAAGCACGCAGCTTCGGCGCTCGCCTGGAGGAAATACGTCACCAGCCAATCGCGCTGGTCACGTGGCTCCCCCAGACGAGCGCCCAAGCTGCGTGCCGCCGGACGCTCAGAAGGAGCGAAAAACACGGCGGAGAGGTGCTGCCTGGGCCGCTATCCATGTGCTGGGACCAGGACCAGGAGGTGAGCTGGGGCAAATCCATGAGCTGCTGGGGCAAATCCATGGGGGCCTGGGGCATATCCATGAGGAGCTGGGGCAAATCCATAACCTGCTGGGGCATATCCATGAGGTGCTGGGGCAAATCCATAAACTGCTGGGGCAAATCCATAAGCTGCTGGGGCAAATCCATAAGCTGCTGGGGCAAATCCATGAGGAGCTGGGGCAAATCCATGGGGGCTTGGGGCATATCCATGAGGAGCTGGGGCAAATCCATAAGCTGCTGGGGTAAATCCATGAGGTGCTGGGGCAATCCATGAGGAGCTGGGGCAGTATCCATGAGCTGCTGGGGCAAATCCATGAGGAGCTGGGGCAAATCCATGAGCTGCTGGGGCAAATCCATGAGGAGCTGGGGCAAATCCATGAGCTGCTGGGGCAAATCCATGAGGAGCTGGGGCAAATCCATGGGGGCCTGGGGCATATTCCATGAGGAGCTGGGGCAATCCATAAGCTGCTGGGGCAAATCCATGAGGTGCTGGGGCATATCCATGAGGTGCTGGGGCAATCCATGAGGAGCTGGGGCATATCAATGAGCTGGGGCATATCCATGAGCTGCTGGGGCAGTATATCCATGAGCTGCTGGGGCAGTATATCCATGAGCTGCTGGGGCAGTATATCCATGAGCTGCTGGGGCAGTATATCCATGAGCTGGGGAAAAATCCATGAGAGCAGCTGGAGCAGTATATACATGAGAGGAGCTGGGGCAATATCCATGAGAGGAGCTGGGGCAATATCCATGAGAGGAGCTGGGGCATATCCATGTGTGCTGGGGGCAATATCCATGAGAGCTGGGGCAATATCCATGTGTGAGCTGGTCTGGGGCAATATATCCTGTGTGAGCTGGTCTGGGGCAATATATCCATGTGTGAGCTGAGGCGCAATATATCCATATGTGAGCTGGGGCAATATATATCCATGGGTGAGCTGCTGGGGGCAATATATATCCAGAGCTGCTGGGGCCAATATATATCCAGAGCTGCTGGGGGCAATATATATCCATGCGTGCTTTCACTGCCTTCGAACAGGCAACGTACTTGTGGCAGTTGGCAAAAAGTTGTGTGAGCAATGAGAGAGCTCCACAGCAATAAACCTCACAGTAATGTGCGCTGTGTGTATGAGCATTCAGTGTTATATGGGAGTACTGATTTAGGAGTAAGAGTAGTTAAAAAAAATCTGAAAAACTCGGGGGGGGGGTGACACCATAAATTACCGCACCGGGTGACACCGACCCTAGTGACGCCACTGATGGGACCCCTAAGTGGTCCCATGAGTTTACAATCTAAGAGGGTCCCATGAGTTTACAATCTATCCCATGAGTTTACAATCTAAGGGGTCCCATGAGTTTACAATCTAAGGGGTCTCATGAGCTTACAATCTAAGGGGTCCCATGAGTTTACAATCTAAGAGGTCCCATAAATTTACAATCTATCCCATGAGTTTACAATCTAAGGGGTCCCATGAGCATACAATCTATCCCATGAGTTTACAATCTAAGGGGTCCCATGAGTTTACAATCTAAGGGGTCCCATGAGTTTACAATCTAAGTGGTCCCATGAGTTTACAATCTAAGGGGTCCCATGAGTTTACAATCTATCCCATGAGTTTACAATCTAAGGGGTCCCATGAGTTTACATTCTAAGAGGTCCCACAAGCTTACAATCTAAGGGGTCCTGTTCTTTTGAGTTTACAATCTAAGAGGGTCCTGTTCCTGTGAGCTTACAATCTAACAGGGTCCTGTTCCCATGAGTTTACAATCTGAGGGTCCTGTTCCCGTGAGTTTGCAATCTAAGAGGGAAGAGGAACCTGCTCTAATATATAAATGCCTTTGTAATGCGCTGTCAGCTGTGCGCACACCCATCAGAGCTGCTCAGTTGGCCCTCCTGTTGCGGATGGGACGGCGACAGACGCATTACAAACGCATTTATATAGAGAGATACTCTTGGATAGGACATTGAAAAACAAATATGTGGACATGAATTCTGAGCTGGCGACAACAACAATAGACTGCCCTCTGGGCAGGCTTAACAACTAGTGAAATATAAAAGTACAAGGTCTGAATGATGAAATGTGGAAAAATTATTTTACAGACTGCAAATGATTGACATCTGAATAGTGCAAAACAAAAGGTCAAACACTGGGTTTTGTGTCCTATTTAGGCTTTATGTGTCTTTGGTTTTTTTTGAGAAAGGATTTTACCAGGAAGGATAAATTGAGATTTCTCTAGTTTTCAAGTATGTCCTGGGTGGCGAGTATGTACCCTTAGGTGTCTTGCCCAAGGACACTTACTGGAGAGGTGCTCTTGCCGGGATCGAACCTGTGTCTCCACAGTCTCTCTCCACTGTTATAGAGCAGTGATGTTACCTCTACTCCACCCAGCCGGTTTTGTGTGGTTTACCACAGAAACCATCAGCGCAAATGACTGGCCAGAGAACCAGCAGCCCAGACCATCACTGGAGATGCCAGCAGGGCACTAGAGATGAGAACATAACAAGGCAAAATTTTGTCTATCCAAATCCAGTACTATACAATCAAAATAATTACAGAATTTGATTTATAAGTAATAAACACCCAATAATATAATGAGGCTTCTTCATTTTGTCACGTCTGCTGCAAGAGACCAATTGGGATGATATATCATTATTATTATTATTGTCATAATTTATATATTACCAACAGTTTCTGCAGCGCTTTACAATAACCAAAAGAGAATGAGATAAACAGAAATATGATGGAAACAAAGGTGTAGAGGCCCTGCTAATAGGAGTTTACAATCTAGAAAGATTGGGGTTGAGGAAGACAAAAGGATTTTTACTAGTTCATTACAGCATCACAGGATCATTAGTGCCAGTGGTTTGGGAATGGTGTGGCTATGGAAACGGCTTCAATCATGTGTGAGTAGGTGAGCAGAGGGATGAGTTGCATCAGTGATGTGGTACGCTAATCTGAAGAGATGGGTTTGAAGATTAGGGGAGAGTTTGATAGGGTGAGGCAAGTCATTCCACAGGACTGGTGCTGCCCGTGAGAAATCTTGGAGGCAAGAGTTGGCCGTGCGCGTGTAGACAGATAACAGGAGGAGCTCGCCCTTGCTGACCATAGTTGTCTGGATCAGACGTGCTTGCAGAGTAATGAAGAAATGTAGGGAGGAGTTGATTTATTGAGCGATTTGAATGTGAGCGACAGTATTTTAAACTGTATCCTGGAACGTACAGGAAGCCAATGGAGGGACTGGCAGAGTGGGGAGGTACGAGAGGTGCTGTCATGCCTGCTGGTGCTCCTGCAGTGTGGCGTTCCCAACAGAGAAGGCGCCAGTCTCTGAATCAGGCTACTTTGAATGCTGCACCTGATCAGGGATCTAGGCCTTTAAATATCAGTCACTGACTGTGCTCTGAGCCCTGACGTGGTTTATTCTAGCCCTCAGTGCGTGTCTTCTAGCTCCTGCATTTGATTTTCTGGTTTGACTTCTGGCTTGTATATTTGACTGTGATTTCTGTGTTTATCCCTTGGCATATGTTTATCTCGTGTACTGACCTCTTGCTTGTTATTACTACGATATCTCTCCTGTCCCTGATTTGTACTGCTATGTATTTTAGATTAGTACCAGGCCATTCTAAGGACCAGCTTCTTAGATTAAGGTTTTCCTTGTCTTGCTGGGTTTTGTCTGCATGCTGGGTGACTCTATATCCTTACATTATGTCAGGGCCATGGACCCTGCAGACATTGCCCAGCAGTTTGCTGCTTGCTGTTCCCATATAAGGGAGGCTGATGACAAGATGTACCATTTTGCAATGTTGCTGGAAACGTTCTTGGAGAATACAGATTGCATGCAGTCTCCCTCACCTGTTCCAATATCCCATTCTAACACTTCTATGGTTAAATCCACTGTTCCAGTGCAAATGTTGCCCTGTGTTACTTTCAGTGGTGAGGCTGCTGCATGCAGAGGATTTCTGAATCAAATTGATGTATGTTTTAAATTAAATCCTCATATGTGTACAACTGACAGAGCTAAAGTGTGTTTTCTTTTTAACCATCTCAGAGACAAGGCCTTAGACTGGGCTACTGCATTATGGGAGTCTAAAAATGCCATAATAAATAACTATGAGGACTTTGTTACCACCTTAAAAAGTGTGTTTAACCCTTCCAGAAAAACAAATTCTGCTATTAAACGGTTAATGAGGTTAAGTCAGGGAAACAGAACTGTGTTGGAATATGCCGTTGAGTTTCAGACGCTGCTGAGGTTAATTGGAATAATTGTCTGACTCGTTAACCCTTGCTATTACAGCAAGATATCTTCTTGGGAATCTGAATGATCTAATTCCCTTCTGTATGGAGCTGGAAGACCAAATCAGGGACATGTGTAAAACAAAAGCGCAACCTAATAGGTTAATGCTGTGTGTCTCCAGAGTTTACCCCTGCTGCATCTGACAACCCTGTACCTCAACCAATACAGTCTGGGGAGATTAAACCGTCAGAGGAGAGGGGACTGGTATCAGAAGTTATGACATTGTCTCCTTTCTATAAAAAGCGTTGTTACTTTACTGTTATGATTGAGGTAGGTTCCTCCATTATTCAGGTAGATGCACTTCTTGATTCAGGGGCAGAGGACAATTTTATGGACAGCACTTTTGCATTGGAGAAAGGGATTCCCTGTGTGGAAAAAACCCACCTATAGCTATTCATGCTATAGATGGCAGAGCCCTTTCCAACCCTTATATTTCTAAGGAGACCAGACCTATTTCCATGTCTGTAGGAGTTCTCCATAAAGAGACTGTGATATGTCAGCTCCTATCATCTCCTTCATGTCCTGTTGTTCTGGGGTATCCTTGGTTGCAAAGACACAATCCAGTCCTAGACTGGAGAAGAAACACTGTTCTGTCATGGAGCAAGTCTTGTTTTGATTCATGCATGATTCCTGTCAAATCTGTGCACACCATAAATGTACCTACTGCTGCTCCTTTATCTGTATTGGTTCCTATACAGTATGAGGAGGTCAGGGAGGTTTTCAACAAAGGAGGGGCTGAGAATTTTACCTGATCATAGACCCTATGATTGTGCTATCAATCTTCTTCCTGGCACTTTTCCTCCCAAGGGACAAGTGTATCCTCTGACTCAACAGGAGAACCTCATATTGGAGGAGTACATAAAGGATTCCCTTGCTAAGGGCTTCATAAGGAAATCTACATCTCCTGCTGGTGCTGGGTTCTTTTTTGTCTCTAAGAAAGAAGGGGACTTAAGACCTTTCATAGACTATAGGGGATTAAATAAAATAACTGAAAAATGCCTATCCCATTCCATTGATTGCTGAACTCTTTGACAGGCTAAAAGGTTCCCAGATCTTTACCAAGCTTGACCTAAGAAGTGCTTATAACTTAGTGCATATTAAAGATGGTGATGAATGGAAAACCATTCAATACCAGATCTGGTCACTATGAGTACCTTGTAATGCCCTTTGGGCTATGTAACGCTGCAGCTGTGTTCCAAGATTTTATAAATGATGTTTTGCGTGATTTTATACACGACTGTGTCATCATGTATTTGGATGATATACTCATTTACTCACCTGATCTCGCTACTCACCACTTGCAGGTTAAAAAGGTTCTTCAGACGTTGTTGAACAATGGCCTTTACTGTAAATTGGAGAGGTGTCTCTTTGACCAACCTAAGTTAGCATTTCTAGGTTATGTCATTTCCAAAGAAGGATTTTCCATGGACCAAGCTAAACGTACTGCTGTTACCGACTGGCAATGCCCTATAGGGCTAAAAGCTATTCAGAGATTAATAGGGTTCGCCAACTATTACCGCAGGTTCATACTCAATTTCTCCACTATACTGGCACCCATTACCAATATGACCAAGAAGGGAGCTAATACCCGTATTTGGTCCCCTGAAGCTGTTAAAGCCTTTGGGACTCTTAAAAAGGCTTTTTCTATGGCCCCTATACTTGTCCACCCTGATCCAAGGAAGCCTTTCATCCTAGAGGTTGATGCCTCTGAGACAGGAGTAGGAGCTGTTCTCTCCCAAAGAGAATCCCCTGACCAACCACTCAAGCCTTGTGGCTTCTTTTCCAAGAAATTATCTAGTGCTGAAAGGAACTATGATATCGGTAACCGAGCACTCCTGGCTACCATTTCTGCTTTGAAGGAGTGGAGACACCTACTTGAAGGCGCTCCTACTCCCACTATGATTCTGACTGGGCATAAAAACCTGACTTTATTGCCGATGCCAAAAGACTGTCATCCCGTCAAGCCCGGTGGTCTATGTTTTTGACTCACTTCAATTACATAATCACCTATAGGCCGATAACAGAAATGCTAAGGCAGATGCGCTCTCCAGCAGTTGGAGGTCACAGAACAGCAAGATAGACCAATTGAGTCGATTTGTTCCTCTGGAGAGAGTAGTGGCAGCTACTCATCTCACTCTTACTTCTACACTCCTTACTCGTATCCAAGCTATGCAAAGTACAGCTCCCCCTGAGACTCCTTCTAACAAGTTGTTTGTTCCTGACGCAGAAAGAAAGGAACTACTCTCATGTTATCATGGCCAGCCGGTCATCCTGGTATAAAAAGGACATTGTCAGCCCTTACAGCGATCTACTGGTGGCCAGACATTGCCAAAGATGTGAGGGAATATGTACAGGCATGTGTGGTATGTGCACAATCCAAAGCCTCTACTCAATGTCCCGCAGGGCTATTGCAACCACTAGCCATCCCTGATAAACCTTGGTCACATATTTCTATGGATTTCATAGTTGATTTGCTACATACTGAAGGGCATACAGTGATTTTGACCATTGTTGATCGCTTTACTAAAATGGTTCATCTGGTTTCTTTCAAGAAATTGCCAACATCTAAAGGTCTAGCCAACATATTTGCCAGAGAAGTATTCAGATTGCATGGTTTGCCTCATGAAATTGTCTCTGATCGAGGTCCCCAGTTCATCTCTAGATTTTGGCGAAATTTCTGTTCACAGTTGGGCATTAAAGTATCATTTTCTTCTGCTTATCACCCACAGTCTAATGGAGCTGCCGAACGTGCTAATCAGTCTAGTGAGAACTACATTTGCAGCTTCTCTTCTCAAGGGCAGGATGATTGGGTATCTTTACTTCCTTGGGCTGAATTTGCTCTGAACAGTAATGTGAATGCCTCGTCTGGTCACTCTCCGTTTTATGTTGCCCATGGTTTCCAGCCTACCTTTTTACCATCCCCTAGTTCTGACACTGGTCTTCCTGACTTGGACTCCTATGTTCAGTCTCTTCATAAAGTGTGGAATCTGGTACGTTCCAACCTCTGTCACGCTGCAGTCCAACAAAAGACCTATGCAGATAGGCATAGGCAGATGGGTCCTTCCTATGTTCCAGGCCGGAGAGTCTGGTTGTCTACCCGTAGCATTAAGTTACGTGTGCCATCAATGAAATTTTCTCTGCGGTATATTGGTCCATTCAAGGTCCTAAGACGTATCAATGAAGTCAGTTATGCGCTGGACCTACCTCGTACCCTCCGTATACCTAATACCTTTCACACCTCCTTGTTGAAGCCCCTTCTGTGCAATCGGTTCACCACTGTCATTCCTTGATCTCGTCCTGTACTGGTCCAGGGACAAGAAGAATTTGAGGTCCAGTCCATTGTTGATTCCCGTCATTCCCATGGTGGTCTTCAATATTTGGTGCACTGGAGAGGGTATGGCCCGGAGGAACGTTCATGGGTTCCGGTTTCTGATCTCCATGCTCCCCGTCTGGTCACCGCTCTCATCCCACTGCCCCGGGATCACGGCGCCCGGAGGGTGCTCGTGGAAAGGGGGGTACTGTCATGCCTGCTGGTGCTCCTGCAGTGCGGCCTTCCCAACAGAGAGGGCGCCAGTCTCTGAATCAGGCTACTTTGAATGCTGCTCCTGATCAGGGATCTAGGCCTTTAAATATCAGTCACTGACTGTGCTCTGTGCCCTGACATGGTTTATTCTAGCCCTCAGTGCATGTCTTCTAGCTCTTGCATTTGATTTTCTGGTTTGACTTCTGGCTTGTATATTTGACCGATTTCTGTGTTTATCCCTTGGCATATGTTTACCTTGTGTACCGACCTCTGGCTTGTTATTACTACGATATCTCTCCTGTCCCTGATTTGTACTTCTATGTATTTTAGATTAGTACCAGGCCATTCTAAGGACCAGCTTCTCAGATTAGGGTTTTCCTTGTCTTGCTGGGTTTTGTCTGCGTGCTGGGTGACTCTATATCCTTACAGGTGGGTCTGGTAAAAAAAATAAGCCTGGCGCCTGCATTCATTACAGATTGAAAAGGGGCAGCAGGTTAAGGGGCTAGATCCGTGGCAAGGAAGAAACGAAAGTGAGGAGAAAATGCAGATTCCACACATATATACAGATATATAACCTGGTACAGTGCAACTCAATGCTTATAGAGGTTTTCCGGTGTCTCTCATTATTTTCAAACGGACATAGACAAAATTAGACAATTATAGTGCAGTATGTATAAACTGTATGTGGATAAATATGGTCAAAAGGGGTTGACTCACAAATAAGTGGAGCAGATTCCACACATGCACGTTGAAAAGGGAAGTCACCATATCGGCAGTTGTCATACCGGAGGGTCCTCGGGGGCAGACATGGGAGAAGAAGCCCACCCACCCATCATTTAAAGCAGGTTCGGTGATGTCAGAGACTTGGGTAGGGGTTGTCGTGTCGGCTTACCCACTTGTCAGAGCGGGGGTAGGAGACAGTTCTGGTTAAGGGTTAGGTTTAACAGTTAAATAGTTAAGAATTGTGTTCAGGATTGATATTGTTTATGTTTATAGATGTGTGTATGAATACAATTGTTACAGCACTGTTATTGCTTACATGGTGTTATGCTGCAATGTGGCCTGCAATAAATATCCAAGATTTGAAATAAACAAAAGTTTGGGTGTGAATTTATTAGACAAAGCAGCAGTGGGCAACTCATAGAAACGTAAGGATTTTCAACACGTATAATGTATATGATGCTTATATGCCATTAGGATCTATATATGATACCATCTATGTTTATATGACATTAAGTGGGTAAAAAATATTATTGCGCTTCTGGAATAACCGGGAACCCAATAATATCGTCAATACAACCAGCACATTTTACAGGATCAAAATAATAACATACTCATCACTCAAAATATATGACTTGATCACAATGCAGCTTATATGTGTTTATCTTGTGTGTGTGTTCAAATATTCCACTGAATTAGGGCATTGTGACAATGTAAGGGAAAATACTACTTGAGTGAGTCCTTGGGTACTCCAATAAAGGATCCGCAATCCCACTTCTCAATATCCACAAACAATGGGCAACACCAGGAATATCCCCATAAAGGAACCTCTATTTATGGACAGCTACAGGGGCAAAAAGACAAAAACTGAGATGTTTCAGCTAACAGCCTTAAGGGCCCTATTACATTCTTCATGCAAAAACGCACCGCAACGCGTGAATTTATGCGCCCAGCATTAAACGTTAACGTGCGTAAATCAACGCTGGAATCACAACTCTTGCGCATTTTTTCATCCATTGAGCAATGACGCACGTAAAACGGACGCGTAAAGCTGCGTGCAGAAATCAGTGTGCGGACTGTTTTTTTCACGCGATTCAGCCAATCAGAATTAAGAACCACAATTGTCTCACGTTAAGTTTTTGCGCCAGTCAATCTGCGCATATATGCTGCATCAATAAAAAAAGCACACACAACTTCTCAAATTTATTGGTTTGGTATGTTTAGAATGCGTGACTATACTTTGCTGCGTATTTTTTTTGTGCTGCTGTATTTGGTTTCGGCCAGGTTGATAGAATTTGCCATTAACACCAGCTTTTAGGAGTTGCTAAAATGATGCGTGCAAAGGCTGTGCGTTACAAACTGCGCATAGATTGTAATACCATCTGCGTACCAGCGCACAAACGCATTTGCGCTCACAATGTTAAGTATAGAACGCGCGAAGTACAGTAAGCTTGCGCAGCGTTCGCGCATGTTCACCCGCGGTAGAAGTATACGTGCGTTTATTGCGCTGATATTGTAAAACGACATTCAGTGCAAAGGGTTTTGCCCCTCGCGTTAATGCGTTTTTGCGCGGGTGCAAACGTATGCCCGAAGATTGTAATTAGGGATGAGCTGTTCGGTTCGATCTGTTCGGAGTTCGCATCGAACATCGGCCGTTCGACAGTTCGCAAACTTCGAACTTTTTGGGACGAAAAATATAAAAAATGCTTAAATAATAAAAAAAATCTAGAAATAAAGAGACTCTTTACTGCAGAATATTATAAGCAACGGTTTATTAGATATTGTATTAAAACGAGAATATTTTTAACATTGAAGCCTATGGGATAAAACATTCTTGGTACTAAAACATCAGGCAGACACGGCCCTCTAATCAGGCACTGTAGAGGGCAGCCTGCAGGGGCCTCCCAAGGATCCCCTTGAGGAGCATGAGTCTGCCGCATGACAGAGCTGTGACTGTGCGGCCTAGCCGCCCGGGTGCATGTGGCAGAGACAGGCAGTGCAGGGATGGAGCCACTGCACCTGCGGCCACGGCAGACCCCCCCCCTCCACAACCAGGATCCAGGGAGCTGCCACTGACCACCAGGCTAAGGTAAGGCAGCACATTTCTAAAAAAAAAAAAATCCGAGAACATTTTTAAATGTCCCCGGGAACATAAAATAAAACTTTTTTTTCTTTCTCTACCTGGCTGAATGTATTTAATTATATATATTAGATACATTCAGCCAGGTAGAGGGGGGTGGCATGTGGGCTGCGTGGGATCTCAGGCAGTGGTTTGTTTTTTTGTGTGTATATTTTTAGCAAATTTATAGGGGAAGGTAAGGGGAGGTATGATTATTATATATATATATATATATATATATATATATATAGATAAGATATATATCTATATTCTTATAAATATATATATCCAGACTTGTATTACACACACATTTTGGCAACTAATTGCCCCCCCCCCATTGGCTGATCCCTCCAGAAGAAATGTTGAACCCGATAGAGCAGAGAATAATATATATATTCTCTGCTCTGTCGGGTTCAACATTTCTTCTGGAGGGCTCAGCCAAATGGGGGGGCACATTTAGTTGAGATTGTCCACATGCCACCCCCCATGTGCGTATGTGTATATATGGTCTGAGGTCTATGGGTGGGTGTGTATATATATATGCGTGTTGATATATACATATATATAGGTCTGCGTGTTGATATATACGTATATGTCTGTGTGTGGTATCAATGCATCCCTACTCTATACACAGTGCAGCCGTGTCCCTATAATATATATGATCAGGGGTTACCTTATTTTATACTATTCCTATTAAATTAACAATAATTTTTGATGTATTTTATTCAGTAGAAACTTTTTTTGCCTAAATAACATGTGCTTTGTGAAGATAAAATGGTTTTGTTTGTACATTTTAATTTAGTTAGTGGATTCAGTGCAGTGAGAAGCAAACGTAAAGTAGTGTAGACACGCTGCGAGGCGGAACGGAGTGAAGTCAAGCCTGCAAAATGTTTGCTACTCTTCGCTTCACTACGCTGTGCGTCGCTACACGCTCAGTGTGTCTCAGCCTTTATTCCTGCATCGCAGCTTACCGAATCAGTTTGTATATTTGTTACTGACCCTGATTGTTCTGAGGACCCGATCTGTTGCCGAGTTTGCCTGCCATTTGACTATTTTCTCTGTGTATTCCTGCCTGTTCTGTTTGCTGCCTGTTGCTACTGGTGTGCGCCGATTCTCACCATATACAGTAGCGCAGTACAAGTGCCTAAACATTGCTGACCCGGTTTTGTTATAGCTGCTGATGTAACTGAATAGATCGGGGATCTCTTCTGCATTACCAAAACCTCCACCACTGCACTCTTCCACAATACCACAGAGGGGTTACTTATGGTGTGAAGGCACTTGCTGCCACCAAAGGCACAATATTTGGGTGCACTGCCACTGACGCCTATACCAGATTCATATCATTTTAATATTTGATCGCAGGGTCCAACCCTGCACTCTTCCACAATACCACAGAGGGGTTACGGTGTGACGGCACTGTTGCCGACACTAAAGGCCCAATTTTAAAGCACCTATTCTTACTTTCATCCAAAGCCTGCTTAAGTTTCACCATAATTTAGACAAAAAATCACTAAACTTGTTCTGCGTGTACTAAAATGTCTCCTTTTTTAATACAGGCTGCCGCCCCAAGCAGTTGTTTATGAATAGATTAAAGGAAAAACATTTACCGTCATTTGAAATGTCATTTTTTTG
This sequence comes from Leptobrachium leishanense, assembly GCA_009667805.1. NCBI lineage: Eukaryota > Metazoa > Chordata > Amphibia > Anura > Megophryidae > Leptobrachium > Leptobrachium leishanense. The sequence goes on along the minus strand of CM019067.1, from coordinate 119,548,960 downwards.
TTTTTAAATGTTTCTATACAGCCTACAAATCCGCCACTTCACGGGCAGGTTATGGGGACCTCCTAGGCTTGATATTTGTTCCTTTAAAAACTTTTTTTTTTTACTTTTTGTCCTTGTTTTCTACCCGGACCCCCATACACCTTTTATGGCAAATATCTTGCATATATGCCCTCTTGGAGGGCACTCTAAAAATCGAACTTTAGAGTCCCATTGACTTGCATTGAGTTCGGTTCGAGTTCGAACTTGAACTTTTGAAATTGTTTGAGTTCGAATGCGAACCAAACATGGGTGTGTTCGGCTCATCACTAATTGTAATAGGGCCCTTAGTCATTCATGTCCATAAATAAAGGTTCCTTTATGGGGATATTCCTGGTGTTGCCCATTGCTTGTGGATAATAAGAAAGTTTAAAAAATGCTTAGGAAAAATTTGCTCATGTGTAATTATGACAAATGTAATGGAAATGATTCATGTGACAAGGACAGTAAAATTTTAATATGTGAACATGGCACAATAGAACCTTACGGAGTGAAAATGAATTAAATATTGAATATTGCTTAATTGTCTTTATATTATTCAATATTTCACTCTTATGTATATGTTCATATACACATTTTAAATCAACAATACATATACGGTATATATATATTTTTTCGGTTCAAAATAAATTGTTTGCAGTAGGCCTTGTACTGACATTGTGGCTAAAATATTTTAAGCTACAGATTGTGCTTTTTTTATTAGAGTAACCCATACTCCCATGTGCCTGTGAGGCGCATGGGATAAGACCTGCTTAACAATCAAGATCACTTCTGTCCTATTTTGCTGTCTTGCTGCAGGGTTCTCGGATGTTTGATCTCTATTGAGTTTGATGTTTCCATAGTATAGTGATTGACTTTGAGTGGTGTTAACTAGTATATTCAGCACCAGTTGCCCCTTAGTGCGACTGGTGATTATCAGATTCCTTACTAATTGACCTTGTTTCTGGCGAGCTGACTTTGTGCTGTCCCATTTGACTCTTATGACAGCTGTCTAGCTTCTGGCTCTAGAGTTTGATTATTTTTTTTCCGTTTCCTGATTCTTTCCCACCTAAAACAGACATGTCTTTAAGAAAGTGAATAAAATGATTTTCACTGTTTATCTTCTTGAATGATATCTGACAATAACTTCTATTTACATTCAACGGATATGTGTTACAATAAAGAAAATATAATAATCATTAAAATATCATCTAAAAATCTGTTCTGTACATGATACACCATAGGCTCTATTCCATAGGTGGTGATAATGTAGCATCTCAATATGTAATCATTAGTTCTAGGAAAAGTAAGTTTAGCGTCTGGCATCGATATTCCATTCCTGACGCTATAGTCAAGTGAAAATGTTTTGTGCCTCGCAGTCTGCACGAACTTATAGTACCTAAGCATCTCCTTTTTTTAACTTGGAGAGCACAATCTATTTTTAGTGTCTCGACAAGTGAGGTATAACAAAATGCTGTCGCTATTTACCATCAGGAGGCGCAAGTCAAAATTTTAACGACTCCTAAAAGCTGGTGCAAATTGATTCTGCAAATGCAAAATCATTTAACATGGTCTAAACCCCTCCCTAAAAATCTTATACTCACCTCTCATCTGGCGGCAAAAAAGGTGGCCCGATCCGTCGCTTCTTCTTGCCAGGAGCAGAGTGAGACTGGGGACATATAGTTCCTAGTCTCCATCCACAATGACTTTGCGATCTTGCGATAGAGAAGTCGCACAGAGTTCGCTTCAAGGAAGCGCAAGCCTCCACAGGGTCCTACAGACTCCACAAGCTGATGCTCACTGTGGCACGGAAGCACTACTCTGAGTATCAGGCAGGTTAGAGCTGCATTCCTGGGTGAGGTGCTGAGATAGCAACTTCCCTGGAATAGGACAAATACATGGAGAGGGTTAGGGAAAATCTGCAAGCGCATATTATCCTGTCATGTTAGCATCCACTATGGAATAGACTCCAACCACTTTCTGCAAAAGCTTCCCCTTGGAAAGAATATATATATATCTGTATATACATGCACATGCTTAAGTTAATAGGTGGTCTGGAAAAAATGGTTGATCTGGTAAACCAGTTATGTTTCAGGAGTGTTGTTTATTAAGATAATGCTGCTTTATTAACCCTCACTCGTCCACAGTATCACCTATTCGCTTTCTATATAACTATTTTTGGTCTCCTCTGACCACAACACTTTTACCCAGGTCTCTTCTGAATCATTCAGATGTTCATTAGCAAACTTCAGACGGTCCTGTACATGTGCTTTCTTGAGCAGGGGGACCTTGCGGTCTTGCAGAATTTCAGTCCTTCATGGCGTAGTGTATTACCAATTGTTTTCTTGGTGACTATGGTCCCAGTTGCCTTGAGATCATTGACAAGATCCTCCCATGTAGTTATGGGCTGATTCCTCACTGTTCTCATGATCATTGAAACTCTACGAGGTGAGATTTTGCATGGATCCCCAGACCGAGGAAGATTGACAGTTATTTTGTGTTTCTTCCATTTGCGAATAATCACACCAACTGTTGTCACCTTCTTACCAAGTTGCTTGGCGATGGTGTTGTAGCCCATTCCAACCTTGAGTAGGTCTACAATCGTGTTCCTGACATCCTTGGAAAGCTCTTTGGTCTTGGCCATAGTAGAGAGTTTGGAATCTGACAGGTTGCATCTGTGGAAAGTTGTCTTTTATACAGGTAACAAGCTAAGATTAGGAGCACTCCCATTTAAAAGAGTGCTCCTAATCTCAGCACATTACCTGTATACAAGACACCTGGGAGCCAGAAATCTTGCTGATCGATAGGGTATCAAATACTTATTTCAGTCATTAAAATGCTTTACAATTCTTAACTTTTTTGAAATGCATTTTTATGTTTTTTTATGTTATTCTGTCTCTCACTGTTAAAATAACTTACTTACTTATTGCCCATTATGCCTAGTGGCATGAAGGGCAGCAACAAAGGTTCGCTACTCTTGTTTGTTAAAATAAACCTACTATTAAAATTATAGACTCAATCATTTCTTTGTCAGGGGGGCACATGTACAAAATCAGCAGGGGATCAAATATTTTTTTTCTTCACTATCTCAAAAAGCTGACAGTTGCATACAGCAATATGAAAGGGATATTATACCCTCTGAAAAGCACAATAAAAAGCTAAAAATTCTATGAACCACTTTACAAAGATCCATACAGTAATCATAAAGAGACATTGACATCTCAGCAGGTGGAGTAAAAAAAAACTACAAGCATTTTTATAGCAGCATTCTCTCCTATTCTAAACACAATTTTGTGGTATTATTTAAAAAAAATGTGTATGTGAAGTGATGCAATATGTGCACATTTCCCCATTTTCATAGCTTGGGCCAGGAAAGTTATAAAATATAAATACAAAATACCATTTCTGCCGAGCACCTGCTGGACCGCAAGTTCAGGCCCAAAACACCACTGCTTGCAGGACACAGAGGATTTCAATGGCAGCATCTCCTTCAGTTGCACCATGTTCCGTCCTGCTTGATCTGGCACACCATTCTTTCAGAGAGAGAGAGCTCTGAGTGATCAGATAAGCAGCAAGCACAGGTGCGAGCTGCAAGACAAGTAGCCAGCACAGACTACAACCAAGCATCTTGACCACTAAATGTTTGACTCAGAGTCCAGCTCATGCATCTCCTCCTTGCTCTCATTCAGACTGCATGCTTAGGGGCAGACTATGAACAGTCAGTAAAGAAGCCAGACAACTGGCAGCCACACACCATGATGTAGTAAGGACACAGAGGTAGAAGAGCAAAAACAAGATAGGAATTTTTCCGAGCACGGTGTCTACAAACACAGCTCTGTGAGACATCAGATTTCCTGACAATATGCTTTATGGATTGGTTATCCTTTTATGCTCTGCCAGCCTGATGGCTGAGCATAGTGGGAAATCCAGTACTTTAAAGATTAGCACAGGATTCCCTAATAGTAACATTTACCACTCACCAGCTCACTGCTTTCTTCTCACGGTCCTCCATGTTATCTGCTGCTCTGTGTAAGGTTCCTCACTGTTCTTCCTGCTTTCTTAGTGTAATTCCACCCTCTGTTTGGCAGTGAGCCAATAATAACATTGTTCATACTGAGCGGATGTTTTTCTAAGGTACCCCCATGGAATCTTAATGGCTGGGGGTTGAACCCTCTACTAGAGAGGGATAGAGCATGTGTGAAATGCTCGCAGGAAGGACAGATGACAAAAATGTTCATATATGCAAGGTCAGCTCCTAATGTACTGCTGCCAGAAGCCAAGGGTTGGAAAAAAGCTTAGCAGGTTTTGTGTTTTTTTTTTTAAACAGATACCCACTGCCCCCCTCGAAAATAATAGCCTTCAGATTAAATACAATTTTTTATTATTTTTTTTCACTCCAAAAACTGGTGGTTTGCTCCCCTACGGCCTCAATGGAGGAGCCTCCACTGCACTATTGTTATTAAAGAAACATGTATCCTGACCAGTTTATCTTATTAAAGTGGTAAGGCTCTGTGGAGTACCCCCCATCCTCCCCTTCAGATCCATTCTGTAGATAGCACTGTTGAAAGCAAAGGTGTTTCCTCCACTCACTCAGCCCACTTGGCAGATGGGATTTGAATATCCCACCCGGTGAGTATTAACTTGGAGACCGATGATGTCAGCGCTGACATCAACCTGTCTCCAAACGATCAAAGCAGCAAGCAATGTTGCAGACACCAGACGCAGAATGGTGCTGCCCATGTGGACTTGCTCTGTGAAACTTGTGTATGAAAGTGCAAAAGTTCCTAGTGATATGAAATTTGCGTAGGGTATGCAGCGCAATTTATGTACGCTACGCAATTATGTAAAAAGCTGCTTTTCTTAAGCCCTAAGCAGAAGAGGAGGAGCAGCTGAGTGCTACTGGAGGAAAGGAGAGTTTTCACATCTGAAATCTAAAAAATCTAAAAAAATGAAATGACAGATGCTGTCAGCAACATCTATCTAATTATTTAACAGAGGATAAAAGGGAATGAGGGATTTTTTTTATTAGAGGGGCCCTTTAAAATATATTTGGGATTTAAGGCATGACACCTGAAATAGCTATCCTGTGCATTTGGCTTGATTAATTGTTGATAATATTTTGACTTGTTGAATCATGACTAATATCTTACAAATGCATTAAAGAGGAAGATACTGGCTGTATTTTGTTCTGTGAAAAAAGTATCAGGGTTATCCAAAGAGATTCGAAAAGTCACCGCACGTTCGGTGACTTTTCGTTCTCTTCAATTCGGTTCCTTTTGCCGATTGCATTTCGGTGACCCTGCGGTGTATTCAGCAAGCACCACAGGGTCCCCGAATTGCAGGGAAAAGCTGCCGCAAACCTGACGAAAACTAACCGAATGCACGCTGAAAACAAGCAAAAACATCTGGATTAACCTTCGAAAAAGCCGAATAGGAGCCGAACAGGAGCCGAATCACACAGAGCCGAAGCAGCTGTGACGTAGAGGAGGCAGTGAATAAATTAGAAAAACCATTTGTATGAATCTGGGAAAATGAAACGCTGTTTGCAAAGAAACTACTGAGCGAAAATGTCTGAAATTTTCACAGGAGGTCCAGGGAATGATAATAAAGAGGGATGTTACAAAAAATAAGCAAACTGAAAAAAAAAAAAAAAAAAAATCGGACTTTTAATTTTTTTTTTAAAAATTCAGAAAAATGCTTAAAGTATCCTAAAAAATCTATAAATAAAGAGACTTTTTGCTGCAGAATTTTATAATGAACGGTTTATTAGATATTGAATTAAAACAGGAATATTTTTAACATTGAAGTCTATGGGATTCTCCTGAATAAATTTGCCGAATTAAACCACCGAATGGCAGGGCATTAGGGGAACCTTTCACTGCTGGTTTGTGTTCTCTGAATAGCCGAAGCAGTGCTTTTTTATGGGGTTTTCACTGCCCTCGAACAGGCACCGAACAGTCACCGTATGTGCAGGCAATTCGACAGGATTTGGCGAATTGCCTGCTCTCTGGATAGCCGAATGGCCAGGAAAGGTAACCGAACGCTGATTTTCAGCGTTCGGTTACCTTTCTCAAGCAATTCGAATCTCTTTGGATAACCCTGTATGTATAGTGTTGTTTAATCCATCATAAACCTTGAAAAAAATAACAGTTATCTGTATGACAAGCCTTTAGTATAAATGAAAAATGGCTAGGGCTCTTGGAATTTTTCCATGAATGTATGCAATATTTTATTTAATATATTATATATACAAAAGCACATTGTTGTTTGACTAGCTGTTCAACCCTTGTGGATGTAAATAATGTAAGCCATGAAGAAATTCCACTGAAGGATATTGCAATGGCTTTTATAAGATTCATCTACTATAATAATCTATCTAGCATTTAAGGTAGAAATAGATTTGGGCTTACTGCTGGGTGGGCATCACCATTACGTTTATCCTTTAAATGCATTTTATTGTATTAAATAGGCATGGTTGATTTTTACATTAACCCTATAAGGACCAATGACATACCAGGTACGATCTGTGAAAACATATGCTTAACGACCAATTACGTACCTGGTACGTCATATTGTTAACCCACCCTCCCTCCCAATACTCACCTCTCTGGCCAGGGTCCCACGGTGTTCTGACTTCAACGAACTCCGACCACCACTTTTAAGATGCAGCCGTTGCTATGATGTTATCGCGCCAGGCACGATGACATCAGTTTCAGGTGCCCCCAGCAGAGCCAGGAGGGGGCCTGAAAGGGAGGGGTTCTTTGGACCCCTCTTCCTCCTGATTGGGAGAGCATATAGTAAAAAGAGAGTCTGACGTTTCTAGCGATGCCAGTCTGACGCCAATCGGCGCAGGATCACAAACTTGTCCCAGAGGTGACTGACATCTTGGATGTCAGCCAAACCTCCAGGACCTCCCTCGCCCAATGATATCATTGCGCATGGGTGACATGATGTTAGTTGGCAGTTAACCCCCAAGCTGCCTAGGGATTTTCCTATGGAAATCCCTATGGTGGAGCTAGGGGGGTCATTTGGACCCCCGTATCTCCCAATCTGTGGCAGCAAGAGGGTCATGTTTGGTATGAAACTATTTGAAAATGATCCGAAACGAAAAAAATGTAACGTAAATGGCCAAAAACAGAACAAAATGTTCCAAAACGAAAATAAACAGAATGAAAATGACACAAAGTGAAAAAAAATGGAACAAAATGATTTCAAAGTAATAAAAATGGGGATATTTTTAACATTGCAACTTATAGGATTCACCTGTAAGTTTTAATGTTAAAAAAATCCCCTTTTTTATTAAATATTTCTTAAACCATTTATTTTTTTCACTTGCAGCATATTTGATTATTTATTTTTTAGGATTTTTTGGGTGAAATTTTATGTTGCTTAACTTTTTTTAAAGAAACAAGGCTTTTTTCCCCATAGGTTTCATTGTAAAAAATAAACTGCAACGTTGATCCAATAAATCCTGAATAATAGTGAAAAGACCCAAGAGTGACACTTGTTTCTATGATAACTACAAAGGTTTGGGTGATAAAATGTGAAAAAATAACTTTACATGCTGTAAGTAATTGAAATCTGAATGGAAATTTACATTTTTTTGTAGCATTCTGATAGGACATGACTCATACACAAAAAAAAATGATATATTTTGAATATGCAGACTCTTCTGAAAAAAGGATATCTAACTTGTCTGAGCCCTATAAAAAAACATGACTTCAAATCGTAGTTATTCATGATGAGCACAAAAGAGTCAAAATGAGCTCACCACACGGTGAAATGGCTCAGCAGTAAAATGTTGTGGTTTGCTCAATAGAGTGTTCTTCTCTTGGTTTGTTGTGTGTATATATCTATATCCCTAAAATCCCAGTGCCACGCCAAGCCACACAAGCAGTTCACGAAACGGCAGCACTCTGGGACTTCTCAAAAAGTTTTTCTTTATTGTGCAATAAAAGTCAACGTTTCAGCTTACTCTCCACAAGCTTTCCTCAATATATATATATATATCTATATATTTCGAGAGCATTTAAGAATATATATATTTAAATTTATTTATATAAGTTTAATATGTACTCAGAATTTTTTTTATGTGAAATGGAAAATAAAATCACTTTTGTACTATAACAAATCTGCCATTTGATTCTGAAAGATTTCTCCAGACGCCAAGAATTGGATGAGATCCAGTTTGACGTTTTATGTCAGTTTTAAAAGGAAAAAAATTAAATGTGATTTATTTTGTATTTTGGAGAAAATACACACCCTGATTGAATCAATCTGGAAACTTGTTTTGATCTAGCGATGCTCAGTGTCTCCCTAAACTTTCTAAAAAAAAATACAAATAAAAATACACCGTAATCTACAGAGCTGGAATAACATGGACTATTAGAGCTGCAGTAATCTTGTAGTTGTAAGGACCTGATTCCGGGGTGGTAGGTTGAGCCCAATATGCACTGACTTGAATAGGAATGCAGGTATATATAAATAAGAGGGTTTATTAAGAATCTCAGGAATACAACATAAAGGCAATAAACAAATATCAGGAGGCTGGGTAAGACTAAGAGGAAGGGAAGACACTAAATAAATAATAAACAGTAATAAAATTAACTGAAGACAAGATAGGAGAAGGGTAGACAAAAAACAATGCTGAACTTATACTGAACTATAATGAAGACGGAGGAACAACATAGGAACAGTACTAGGAAAATATGGATTTATAGGAACCAAGAAGGAAACAGAATACTGATATAGAAAATAGAGAAGTGAAAGAAACCAGGAGTCAGAGCAGGGCTAGGCCAGGCATGGAGGGACGTATGGAAGAGGGTACTGAGAGTAGTAGCAATGAGTGTAATATCTTTGGGAACTACACTGTAAATAGAAGCAGAGGGTCTTTTGAATGTAGAGGGTACTTTGGAGGCAGAGAGTTCTTGGAAGGCAGAGGGTTCTTGGAAGGCAGAGTGTTCTTGGAAGGCAGAAGGTACTTTGAAGGCAGAAGGTTCTTGGAAGGCATAAAGTTCTTTGAGTACAGGCTTTAGATAGGAATGGAGGAATTGGGATGCAATAAGGTCCAGGCAGGTAACACAGGAACAAGAGGCAGCTTCTTGCTAGTGTGGAGTTTACTAGCTCAATGCAGAAGCATTGTGTGCCAGGCGTGGCTTTATTTTATGGAGAGGGAATCAGGAAGTATTGACCAGCACCTGGTTACTGGATCGACATGGTTTGTCAGGATGGTCATTGCTAGTCTCACCACTATATGCAACTTGCCTTTAGCTCTCATGTGGCATCGGCGTCTACGAACCTGATACTAGTATTTGCTGACTGTCTCTCAGGTCCTGTGACAGCGCACAAATGATTACTCCATAACAAAAGGCCCAGGGGAGGGAAGGCAACCTTTGACCCAGGTAACAAGAGACACTCAGTAAACCATGTATGAGAAATCACTCTTTTCCAATTTCTTGTGTAGTCTGTGTATGTAGGATAGCTATTGATCTATCTCGACAGCATCATCCACAGCAGAATCAAATTCAAACTACTCACCCTCACCTACAAAACCCTCACTAACACCACCCCTCACTACCTGTCCTCACTATTCACTAAATACACCCAGCCTGTCCCCTGCGATCCAACAATGACCTGTGCCTGGCATCCTCCATCATTACCTCTTCATCTGCCAGACTGCAGGACTTTTTTCGTGCAGCGCCGACCCTATGGAACGCGCTTCCTCGCAATATCAGTGTCAGGAAACGTGGGGGTGGTACTGGGGTGGCACCTGGATGGCAGGGGTATGAGCCCAGGATGCAGTGGTCTGCACTGATAAACAGAGGATATGGATGGTGGAGGGTGAATGGAAATAAAGACTAACCAGGTTGATTGCAGAGGATGATGGGGATGATGGTTGTAATTGCAGGAACCAGAAATGGGGAATCAGGATCAGGTAGCAGAGTAGCAACGATGTTCACTCTTCGTGAGCATGAGCTGTAATGAACCAGCAAAGTGTGAGGGCGGGGCAAAGCTCTTTATTTCGTGAGTCACATGTGTTTTGTGTTTAACTCTTACACTGCTGGATGCTGGTTGCTGGCTGCAGGGCAGGAACAGGATGGAAGTGAACCACCAGGGGGGGTTTCAGGATGGCTACAGCCAGGGATCCTGACAGTACCTCCCCCTTCAGGTCACGCTCCGAGTGACCAAGGATGGCAGCAGGACTGCCCATGACCAGGCACGGGTCACTCTAGTGGGTGCTGTTTCCAATAGTCGTAGCACCACTGGAGGCAGAACGAGGGTCAGGAGTGGTAGTACAGGGTTGGGCACGTGCCTTCCTCTGACGCCGCCGTGCCTTGGTCTTGGTCTTCTTGTGGATAGCAGATACCTCGGGAAGGAGAGTGCCCATGTACCCAGATGGCAGTCTCTCTTCATCATCTTCAGTCGCAATGGGTGAAAAGCAATCACGAGATAAAATAAAGTCCACATCAGAGTCTTTAGGGATCCTGGGGTTATGCTCTTTTCTCATAGGTGATGCATCAGGAATGAGGGTGCCCACGTAATCGGATGGCACGAAGGTGGGTATAGCATAGATGCCCTGATCTGTATAAGGAGCTGGATCCTCAGGTAAGGAATCTGGAGCAACAGGAATGTCCCTGGAACGTCTGGTGTTGGCGACAGAGGGCGAGAGATAGGAGGTAGAGTCACCCTCGAACCTGGTGCCCACATAGGAAGAAGGCATCAGAGTAGGCATCTTCTCCATTTCTCCCGGTTCCCCTTCTAAACATGATCCATCACTAAGGGAAGGATAGTCGCACAGCCAGGACTTAATGCCCTCGTCCTCTTCTTCTTGCTCTTCCCAGTCACAATCCCTTTCTGATACAGATCCATCGCTGGATGAAGAACAGAAGCCTCGCCATGCCTTTATAGGGGTGTCAGACCCCTGGTGTTGACCTGGGGGTCCCTTTGAGCGTCGGGCTGTCTGTCTCGGTGGGCTCTCCTCAGAGACAGCGATGTCCTCTGGGTCATATTCAGACAGGGAAGAAACCTAGGAAGACAGCGGCGGATCGTGCTGGCTGGGAGTGATGGGAGTTGTAGTTTCACCTGGAACCTGTGTAAGCATAATGTCCATTGCTTCTGGTTCCACAGATGTACGTTCAACGTCCATGGGGGTGTCGCTGACCTCTAAAGACGTCACATGCCTGGGTACAGTTTGTCTGGGGACAGGTATAGGTGCATGAATTGTTCGAGGTGCAGGTCTGGGTTCAGGAAATCTCTTGGGGGCCAGTCTGGGTAGGGGTACCGGCTTAGGAACGGCAGGTCTCATAGAAGCAGGTGTATACACAGTGGCTGTAGCAGGCCTGGAAGCCTGGGACTGCTTCGGAGATCTACGCACCTGAGCGTGCTTGGAAGTTACAGCTGGTTTGGAAACCAGTGCTGGTTTGACAAACGCTGATCTGGGGGGTTTTTCTGGGCAATTCAATATCCAGTGCAATCCTGTCCCGCAGTACAGGCACAAATTACTATTTTGTCTCCTGGCACGCTCTTCAGGAGACAGGGGATCATGGTGTTTATTTGGAGGAGCGCACACCTTAGTTGAGGTGCCCAGAAAAGTTTGCAGCATTTGCATCAGGGTATCAGCCAGGTTCTTGAATAGCTCCTGGAAGGTGGTTTTCAGTAGCTCCACCATTAAGTGCAGCACTGCGGGCTCATTAGCACTTGGCTGGTTCATTCTGTCAGGAAACGTGGGGGTGGTACCGGGTTTGCACCTGGATGGCAGGGGTATGAGCCCAGGATGCAGTGGTCTGCACTGATAAACAGAGGATATGGATGGTGGAGGGTGAATGGAAATAAAGACTAACCAGGTTGAATGCAGAGGATGATGGGGATGATGGTTGTAATTGCAGGAACCAGAAATGGGGAATCAGGATCAGGTAGCAGAGTAGCAACGATGTTCACTCTTTGTGAGCATGAGCTGTAATGAACCAGCAAAGTGTGAGTGCGGGGCAAAGCCCTTTATTTCGTGAGTCACATGTGTTTGGTGTTTAACTCTTACACTGCTGGATGCTGGTTGCTGGCTGCAGGGCAGGAACAGGATGGAAGTGAACCACCAGGGGGGGTTTCAGGATGGCTACAGCCAGGGATCCTGACAATCAGACTGTCCCCAAATCTAGCTTCATTTAAACGCTCCTTAAAGACCCTTCTATTTAGGGAAGCCTACCACCTGACTCTGTAACAAGACATCTGACCGACCCAAAAACAGTCCACACCTCTCCCTGCATTAAATCATCACTGCAGTCCCCCCCCTCCTGTTTCTAATCCCCTCACGATCTAGATTGTAAATTCCCACGGGAATAGGGTCCTCATATCCTCATGTATCTGCTGGCAGGAATACTGACCTGTCTCCTATATGTATTGTAGAATTGTCCTGTCTTTACCTATTACACCTTGTACAGCGCTGCGGAATGTGTTGGCGCTTAATAAATAATAATAATAATAATAATAATCTCATTTATAGATAAGTCTTAGATAGCTACAGTATATGGAGCATTACATACAGGAATGTCTAGATACATTGATGAATAGATACAGGGGTAACTAACCTATTTATATATCGGTAGACAGATATGAAAGATAGCACTACCACATCTGAAAAGTAATATCATTTAGTAAATATCATTTAGTATTGTTACTCAAAATCTTTGCGCTTATCAATGTCTGAAACCAACAAATTTAAAGAAATGTTACAGAAATGTTTACACATCAGATTTGGGGTTCACAGATAGTGGTAATCCCTAAGATAACCCCCTTTACAGGGTTCAATTAGCATTTATACATATTTTCAGAGGGTCTTTTTAACAAAAAAATAGCTACTTATGTGTTCCGTATAAACTATTTCAGCTCATGCGAACCAAGAAAGGATTACAGACACAGCAATGAGTTATATTTACTATGTGCATTAAAGTGTGTGTGTGTATGCAAGTGTATGATTGGAGTATATAGTGACTCATCCAAAAAAAGCTTTTTAACCCCTTTGCTCAGCGCATCCAGCCCCGCAGGGACTTGGCTGCGGAGGACACACTGAGCGCGTCTTCCCATTGCAGCCACGATTGGCCGAGAATTCCGGCCGATCGCTGCAGCCTCCTGGTGCGGGCTGACATCTTGGATATCAGCCCAGTCTATGGGACCCTGGCCGCATGAATAGTGTCATCGAGCCCAGAGCTATTCCAGGCACCCCCCCTCCCGCCAGTGCAGGGAAGATGCCTGAAGGCCTGAAGGGGAGGGGGGAGGTCCTTTGTACCTCTCTCCCTCCCGATCTGTTTGAGGCACACGTAAAATGCAGGCACTGCTTGGAAGGGCACAGCCTGCTCTTCCAAGCGGTGGCTGCCTTTAACCCCTTAGGGGCCGGATCGCGATCCAGTGCCAACAGGCGCCAGATCGCAGTCCTCTCCCGGAGGTGGCCGACATCTTGGATGTTGGCCAAGCCTCCGGGATCTCCCCCCGCCTACTGGCATTATCGTGCATGGACGTAATGACGTCAGTTCGGGAGTTAACCCCTAGCTGCCACCCATGGTGGAGATAGGGGGGTCATTGGAGCCCCCTATCTCCAGATCCGTGGCAGCTATGGGTTAATTTTAAGGCCAGTGCATGGCCTTTCCAATGATACCAAACATGGCCACGTTAAAAGTAAAGAAAAAAACTAGAAATAAAAACAAATAAACTGTTTTTTTTGTTTTTTGTTTTATTAATGCAGCAATATTGTTCCCATTTCAATTATGATGTGAACAATGATGCTGCACTAATGAGTTTTTCTATGGGGGGGTTTGCTAAAAATCACGTAATTTCCCCCCAAAAAATGTAACGAGTCTCCATTTCAAATTTTTTTAACAAGCGCACCCCATAGAAAATATAACTGCAAAGGCTCAGATGATAAAATGTGAAAAAAATAACACTTTACATGCTGTAGATGATTGAAAATTCTACTTTTATTGCATTTTTTGTTATAATATTCAGGCAGGACATGACGTATACATATAATAATGATATATTATGAATCTGCTGAGTCTGTTGGAAAGAACAATATATAATTTGTCTGGGTCGTATAATAAAATGTGACTTCAAATCGCGTTTAAACTTGATGTGCAAAACTGGTAAAAATAAGCTCAGCACACACAGGGGTGAAATGGCTCAGCAGTAAAAGGGTTAAAAAAAGACAGTTTGAAGAAATAATGCCACTCCTACAACTGTAAATTTACCCCAAAACACAGATGATCAGACAGATAGACAGATGAACAGATAGTTAGGTGTATGGGCAGATAGGTAAGTGATGTAGGTAGGCATATTTGTCGATGGATGGACAGAAAAGTAGGCACACATAAGGAGATTGTCTGACAGGTGGGCACACGCACAGATGGGCAAGCAGAAAGGGCAGATAGACAGGAAGATATTTGGAAACATGGGCAAAAAGGTGAATAGATACTTAGCTGGGAAGAGAGACTTAAAGAGGCTGCCAATATGGATTGAAGGGGGGAGAGGCAGGAGAGAGTGAGGCCAGCTAGAAGATTATTACAATAGTCAAATTGGGAGATTACAACAGCGTGGATGAGTTGCTTTGTGGTGTCATGTTATTATACTTAAGAATTAGGTGCAACAGTTGGCCTTCAAATATTACTTAAATACACTTTCCTTTTCATGTTGATCACCAACTTTGTCCCCGAGGACCATTTAATTTTATTTTATGTACTATCGTTAGCTTCAAATAAACATTGCATTGGTTATTTTATTAATTTTAGTTTTAACTTTCAAGGTTTTTCTTTTGTTATAATTTTTAAGCCTTTAAGGTGAGGACAGTGAAATTTCTACACAAGTTGTCTTTCTTTTGTTATTGTGAATTCAGCCCTGTTTTTCAGCTAAAAAGGTAAAATAAGTCATCATTTGACAATGCTTTTCAAAGATCTGATGACAGCATCTGCTGATGACCCAAGAGACATTGCTGTTGCCAGACCTTTCAATGAAAACTAAAGTTATAACTCTTGTTGTAAACATTCCTTTGGTTCGATTTGAGGATACCACCATCAAAGCAACCAATGACCTACCCATGTGTCCTTGGCAGCTAGCCAGCCGAGGGATTAGAGAGGCAACTTTTCTTTTGAGTAACAACATGGCTTAATACAGATGTAGTTCTTAGGGTTAACTTTTTATTCTTATATATAGTACCATCTTGATGGCAAACTCTCTGGAAGCCTATATATTAACTTGTTGCCTGGTTTTCTAAAATAAGGCTTGTTTAGAACAATAACCACAAATTCACAAATACATTAAACTAAATAGCTTTAAAAAAACTAATGTCGACATAAAAATGCATACATCAATCCTGTAATGTTATGATAATAATACAAGAATATTAAGAATGTTCTATAATCATTATTGTGTAAGGTAATGACATCTTTCAGTGTCTCTGCAGGGGAATAGTAAGGTGTTATCACAAAACAATGTGGTTTACCATTGCTGCAAACAATGGTGAACACAGTCATTGTTGCAACGATGATAAAGTTCATAAATTCTGAGAGGGAAATTCAAATTGCAGGAGGGGATGTTTCATTGATGAAGCTTCTGCAGCCGAAAATTGAACTACACTTTTGGAAATGCCAACTTTTATCATTGTTGTAACAGCAGAAAACTACAATGTTTTGTGAATAACTCCTTAAATATGC
This sequence comes from Leptobrachium leishanense, assembly GCA_009667805.1. NCBI lineage: Eukaryota > Metazoa > Chordata > Amphibia > Anura > Megophryidae > Leptobrachium > Leptobrachium leishanense. The sequence continues at coordinate 119,533,253 of CM019067.1, read as the reverse complement.
ATTTTCCTTGCTAATGGCTCATTCTCTTGGATTGCCATGAAGATAACCAGGTCCCATCTCACAATACAATACAAACAAACCTGTGCTACACAACTACACACACTTGCAACGGCCCTAGCAGGGTTATTATATAGAGAAAGGTGAAACTCTGGAGAACTTTTGGAGAAGTGAAAATTCGAGTTCAAAATAGCCGAACCACGGTGGGGGCTGTTCTGGCTGTTGGGTTGCCATTTATGGCAACTCATCGTTTAGTCAGCAGGACGTTGTCCTCCCTTACAGAGGTACAGAAAAAATGGCGTTGTGCCCATACTCACCGGAGAGGCAGCAACTGCCAGGAGTAACAGCCCAGTTAATGTATAAAACATAACAAGGAAAAAAAAAAGTGTCATCTGCGCTCGTTTCTATGTGTTCCATGTACAACAAAACACTATGAGGTTTCTGTTTGTTTCTATGGCCATTGCAACGTAAGCTCACTCGCCACTTCAAGGCACCTCTTTACAGAGTGAGTACCTAACAAATATAACCAAAAGGCCGCTCTACTGAGCAGCTCCAAGCCCCTCCTGCTGCTGTAAAGAGGTGCCTTGAAGTGGCGAGTGAGTTTACGTTGCAATGGCCATTGAAACAAACAAAATCCTCATAGTGTTTTGTTGTACATGGAACACATAGAAACGAGCGCAGATGACACTTTTTTTCCTTGTTATGTTTTATACATTAACTGGGCTGTTACTCCTGGCAGTTGCTGCCGCTCCGGTGAGTATGGGCACGACGCCATTTTTTCTGTATTTATGTATATCATGCTTGTAACACCAGTCCGTCGTTCTGCAGCTGTTTCTCTTTCCATGTTTTTGTTTTTAATCGCAAATGGGAAGTGTTTGGTGCGTGTATAAATAAAACCCACCATATCTCTGCCTCTCCTTAGCTGAAAAGCAGCAGGAGGGGCTTGGAGCTGCTCAGTAGAGCGGCCTTTTGGTTACATTTGTTAGATACTCACTCTGTAAAGAGGTGCCTTGAAGTGGCGAGTGAGCTTACGTTGCAATGGCCATTGAAACAAACAAAAACCTCATAGTGTTTTGTTGTACATGGAACACATAGAAACGAGCGCAGATGACACTCTTTTTTCTCCCTTACAGAGGGGCCAGCGGGTGGGCAATGACAAGCAGCCCAGGGGCTGTGCGGGGGGGGTTGTGGCCCTGAGATTGGCAGTTTGGGGATTACTGGGGACTCAGGTTTTATTTGATCTCATTGTGGAGGGATTGGGAGAGCCAGGGCGGATTCAGGGCAGGTTCCTTCCATGGCTCCCTATATAAACCCGGTTCACCTGTGGCAAGGTGCTTAGTTGTTTTGCTCTCTGAGTATAACATGACACTATATCTATACCTATTGCTTTCTGGATTTCTGACCCTTGCCTGTATCTTGTTTATGAACCATTGCTGGATGAACCAACCTTTCGCTAGTCTCGACTCCACCTCTGTCCTCGCAATTTGGACACCACGCCCTTTCCTTCTGCTCAAGGTACTGCATACCGGGATCAACTCACTGAAAACCAGGCACTGTGTGTCAATGTCTCTGGTGACCGCCAGCAGGGAAATTAAAAAATTCCAGCTGCTGATGAATCTCCTTCACTTTACCCAGTGTTTTCACCAGATCAGTGAAGCTTTGAAGGCGGGAGAGCAAGGGTGGCACTCCTCACATCCTGACCACTTTAAAACTATAAACTATAAAGTGTTCAGGATGAGTAGTGTCCCTTTAAATTTACTATTTATGGAAACCATTTTTTTAATATGGAAACATACTTGGTCCAGTAATAATTACAAGAATTGCATTGCAGAACCATTATGATAACAATATATACATATAGGGCTCTATTACATTCCTCGCGCATCGGTTTTGCGCGCACGCAAATGCGCATTTGCGCGAAGACAAAACCATTTGCGCAGAACGTCGTATTACGACGTTCGTGCAAACGATGTGCGCTAACGTCCAACCCGAGTGACCCTGCGCGAACCCAGCGCGAGCACAAGTTCGTGCGCGCATCCCATAGTTAACATTGTGAGCGCCAATGCGTTAGTGCGCTGGTACGCGGATGGTATTCCAAACTTTACGCAACGAAAGTTTGCACTCATTTTCGTAACGTCTTTGAAAAGCAGGTGGTAACTGTAAATGTGATCGTTCTGGGCTAAATGAAATACACCAGCACGAAAAAAAAAAACTACACCACAGTACAGTTACACATTCTACACATACCCAAACATTAAAATTTATAAATTGTGTCATTGTTAATTTTTTCTTTTTTTGCCTGGTGGTTGTTAATTTTTTTTTTTTATTATTTTTTAGTTTGCTGTTGGCTGATTCCCGTGACAAATCCCGTGACAACGAAAAATCTTGAAGGAAGAACAAATGCGCTCTGATCGTAATACCACATTAATTTTCGCGCGCGATAACGTTTTTTTCGTGCACAAAAACAATTGCGCTGCGCGAGCGCAATTGCACAGAGAATGTAATAGGGCCCATAGATTTTAAGTGTTGGCAAGTTGGATACAGCTGGATACAATGTTTTGGGCCCTACTTATACACATGTAGTGCAGCTTGTGTATTTTTTGGGAATAGCTTCTACATTAAAAAAACCCCAAATACTATAAAATACTTAAAAGATGCCTGAAGGGAATTATGTCCACATTAAAAAGGCACAACTTCTTATTGTGACATGTTAGTATTTCATTAATAGGGTTTTTCCTAACATGACACACATACAGTCAGAGAAGCTCAAGAACATGTTCTATTTCCAGTAAATGTGCTGGAGGTGCAGTTGATGATACCCATCTCTCAAAGGACAGCAATTCACAGGGGTAGCAGATTAGTGTGACTGCTCCTCGAGGCTTCAGACTAATGATGTGCAACAGGTTATGTCAGAACATTGGAGGCCATATTATAAATTTAACGCTAACGTTAGCAATCAGCTGTGTGAGTATTAACGTTAGCTTAGGTAGCCCTAGCACAGGCCGACCACATTACATTCCGAACGCTAACGGGTTGCAAAACCCATTAGCCATTTGGAGCTTGCACTTTGCAGCACAAGCTTACTGTACTTTGAGCTCCCTATGCTTAACAAGGGGAGCGCAAAGAGTTAATTAGCATTAGGATTACAAAGTCCTAACGTTAATTACGTCCCACTGCAGTTAACTGTACAGTTAATCACAGCTAGGAGCTGGTTCTTACTGATATCACTCCTGCAGAATCAGTAAGCACCAGCTGAAAAAAATACCAAAAATCACATACTCATCTCTCATCCTACGGCAAGAAAGGCAGCCAGATCCACTTCTTATTGCCACCGGGAGCAGAGAGCGAGACTGGGTGAAAAAAGTCCCCCAGTCTCCCTCCGCGATCACTCCACCGACCTGCCAGATTTCGCGAGAGGCGAGATCCTGCAGGTCATGTGACCGGCAGTGGAAGCCTCAATGGAGTCCTATGGAAGGGATGCTCGCAGCGGGGCTTAACATTATGGGAATTAGCTGGATTAGCACCTGTCCTGTAATATCATGCTAAAATGGGGATGCTAAGGAGAAACCTGCATGTGCAGGTTTTCCTCCTTAGCATCCCCATTTTAGCATGAAGATTGTAAAATGGCCCTGAGTGTCTTTTGCACATGATCAGTTGCAGCGTCTTTCTACTGTGCTATATAAACCGTGTAAAGAAGATTTGGGTTCCATGTCCCACACAATTCGGGATGTGCAGTGTATTTTCATATTTAATAATTCTCTCATTTAATTGTAATTCCAGAACAAATGGAAGGAACTTTCAAAAGAAGATCATTCCCCAAAAGCAGAAAATTGCCAATCTCTGCAGAGGCAAGGAGGTGACAGGTACAACGGCAAGAGGCTTTCAGCAGTAGAGCGAGAGGAAACGGAGAAAAATTCTGATGTCTGCACCAAAGCTTGTGATACTACAGATGGTGATCCAGAAAGGTAACCTTCCACTAAAACTTCTCCTTTGGTGATACTCGCACGTCCTTTTAGTAAGGCTTCACGTTTTCACTCTTAAGTTGTAGTGGCCCTCTACTAGCCCATTAAAATACTGAGGAATAACTTTGCCAACTGGACGTCCTCTCATTATGAACGTAATACATGTTATTCTGTCATGGGACGCTTTGATTGCATTTCCCTTTAAACTCTTTTTACAAAGTGGTTTTCCATAAAAACACTGGCAGGACCCAGTGCTCTTTTGCAAAACCACATTACATTAAGCACACTGTTAAAAATCAATGTAAAGTCTGACAGTGCATTTTTACTGTCAGCGCCCTCTGACGGTCAAATAGGGCTTACTATGTGCCGGCTAAACAGCACTACTGCAGGTGTACATCAGTTTGGGCTCTGTGTTTCACAGTCCCGGCTGTTCAAACAGTTTCAGCACATTGGCTGACAAGTCCCAGGTGCTGAAATTTATGGACACCTTCTTGAGCCCATTTGAAAACAAAGTTAATTTGCAATAAAATTCCTTTTGCATTGCTCCAGAATAAAACCAAAACCAGAGTTAAATTGATCTTTGGCTCCCACAGGACCTTCTGAATAGTTTGCTGACTCCATCATTGTAATGAAGGGGTTTAAGACATGCATTGCCAACACTACAATGCCATGAAATGGATGCAGATTTGGATATGTGGTTCTGTTCAGTTTTTTATCTCTTCTCCTTCTCTTTAGTCGAGTTCGAAAAAGGCAGCGAGAAGACCGGAAAGCCAACACATCCCAGAAGGTACAGCAGATGAAACAAAAGCTGAATGAAGTTGAACGAAAAAGAAAGAGGTGGTTATACTGGAAACCTTGTGTCATTCTAATTGGGTTGGCTACAGTCATTTTGACGGGAACATATGTTTGTTGGAAAATCTATTCCATGTAAAAGCCTTTGTAAATCTGGTGCTTGTTATGGGTGTTTCCGACACTCTGACCTTCCGTAGGTGCTGTGACTGGCGCAGACCAAACCCCTGCAACACAGGGGCGCCTGATCTGCCCAATGTTTTATGCCATCTTGAATCTTTAGGACTTTTTGGAGTCAACCCATTAATTTTGGAAGCAGCTACCTTTTGTTGAGGACAGGATGGTACGTTTTTATGTATAGCTTAGCTTGCTTTTCATCAAAGTAAGAGTACTGTCAGGCAGCTAACTTCTTCATTTCCATGATTTTGTTTACACAATCAGCAGTAGCAGAAACAGCAGCCTGGGATTGTGTTAACATGATCTATAGCTATGCTGTGTCATTGCAAATCAAACTTGTTTGTTGCAAACAAATTTTGTTTGCAGTTGGGATCAAGAAGGCGATCCCAAAGTTTTAGCACATCAGGCATGACACCCGAGGTGAAAAATCTGTTTTTACAAGTGAATATCTCTGTGTAACATGCAAAAATTCACTTGCTGCAGCACGGAGCCTCGGCTGCAATATCACCTTTCGGCCAGCAGATGGTGATGTCTGACTGCCAAATGAGACTAGAACAGTAACTCATGCATTAATTATATATTGAGAAAATACCAACGTTATACTTAATGAAAACTATTTTTTCAAACATACACTATGGCCTGGCAATGGATTTCTGAAAAATGGATTGGTAGTGAAGGAGTTAACTTGTGAAAAAATACCTGGATATTTAAGGGAAAAGACTGACGGCATCATGAGAGGCGTTCCATCATTTTATTAACTACAAATAACACCTTACTTGTAAAAGTGAATCATCTTTGGAGAATATAAGGTATATTAAAATATATTATTATGACTGTTTCAAGGTCTTTTTATCAATTCATATAACGAGAGACAAGAATGCCCTATATATGTATAGCTCAGAGTAGAGAAAGAACAGAGCTGACAAAAGAGAATCTTATAACGGGATTAAAAAAACAAGGTCAGTAGAATGAAAGCAACTAGAATAGGAGCACATGACCTGGTCTGGGATTTGAAAGAAAATAAGGGCAAACATCAGAGAATATAAAAGGAGTTGTAGAGTTGTTGTCAGTAATAGAAAATAATACTTTGTATGTCCGTGAATTATTTGAATTGACACAACGCTGTCAGAAATACAAAAAAAATGAAACAAAAAATAAAGAAAAATAAAACCAGAAATAACCGTGTTCTTGGACATGGAATTGACTGCCTGAACGCAGTAATGAGCTTTTGACAAACGTTCTTCTCACTCATTGTACAGTTATTGCTTTTACATTACATTACAAAAGCAAACATATATTTGCAATATTGTCATCGGCTCAACACAGATTTAGTTCAGTGGATTTGCCCTATGGATAGAGTTTATCCTAAATGTCTAACTATATTGCGTAGATTGTATGAGCATTAACAATAACTGTATGGAATATAAATTATCATTTCATAAACAACAAACGTATGGCTGGAAAATGGATCTTCCTCTTTGCTATATACATTATTATTGGGACTTTTTTGTGATTCTCCATGCACCATTTAAGTCTTTAAACTCTCCCAGAGGCTGGTAAGCATTTTTTATTCCAACATCTGTTGTAAAATATATACACACTTGAGTGACTTGTTCTTATTCGAGACACCAAATTTAAAAGTGCAAATTATGTAAAGTTTCTCTGTGCCCTGCACATCCAGAAATATTCAGCAATCATCCATTGTAAAAACAGTGCAGTGCATAGTATAAATAATGTTGCTAATGGACACTTTACTGCAAATAGCATTTTCCATGAGGTGCTGCTCGAAAAATCTTAGCGAGTCCTAAACAATAGAGTTCTACGGTTTGGTTAAGACACAAAAATATCAGAGAATATTAATATGACTTTATCCTATGTCTTAATAAAAGGTTAAACACAAACAGAAAAAACACCTAAGCCTTTACTTTGGAAAAACATAGATGTAATTTATGAGCCATTACAGTTTATGGATTTGGAATATTTACACAAGCCTAGGTAAAGGTTTACACTTGATATGTGCACAGATAAAAAATTTGCTTCAGATTTCGCAGCTTCTGAAAATTAATCTTTCAGATTCTAAAATATTTCAGATATGAACATTTCTATTCCTGTCCAGTCCGAAAATATTGGACCTTATGGTAGTGGGAAAAATACCCCCTTCGAAACTGATCTAATATTACATAACCATAAAAGTATCCCTAAATAAGTTATCTTAAAGTTAAGATTGGTGTTAGAGTAAGGATTATTTTAGGGTTGGGGTTATTTATAGGGTTAGGGATATGGTTTCTAGACATGTGCACAACGAAAACATTTGTTTTGTTTCGGACTGGTTCGTTCCGTTTTTCAATTTATTTTGGTTCGTCCATTAGGTTACCGTGATTCATATTTCGAATTGATTCGCTAGTTTGGACGATTGGTAATTTGTATTTCAGATTGATTCGTTATTTTGTTCTTATTGGTAATTCGTTTTTTGGATCAATTCATATTTTGTTTTTATTAGTTATTTAGCTTTTATTAGTTATTTTTCGGAATCTGAAAGGATGAATTAATTACTTAGTTTAGGGTAAAAAAAAATAAAAGATACCTAATCCACGTGTCTTTGGTGCTAAAACCTATTCAGTACCAAGGACAGTAGCTATTCTTGGTGCTGAAACCTATTCAGCACCATGGATAGCATCTCGGCGAGGCTCCGGAGCCCCTTGGGGCTGCTGTCCTTGGTACTGAATAGGTTTCCGCACCATGGATAGCAGCTCCACAGGAATCCAAAAATTTCAACAGAAAAATCCCAAAAAATGCCTTAAAAAATAGAGAATTTTTGCTGCAAGTGAAAAGAATAAATGGTTGATTAAATATTTATTAAAAATGGGGAATATTTTTTACATTGAAGCCTATGGGATTTGCCTGTTTAAAGCTCCCAAACCACTGAAAAACAGGGCATTTCACTGACATACCGTTCTGCATTCTCTGAATAGATTAAGCATTACTTGTCTATAGAGAATTTCACTGCTGCCGAATCGCACTGAACTGCACCGTGGCATTGTCCATGGCCTGTGGTGCTGAATACAAAAGATTCAGCACCCCCTAGGCCAATGGACAGGGATGCCGTGCCGGGTCTAAGTGAAATGGTATAACGAATTGAATCGTAAAAACAAAATCAATTTTTGTTTTCTTTCCGTTTAGGTCCGAATCAATCAGTTTCAGATGGAACCAATTCGTATTTCGGAAGAATTTCTAAAATACAAATAGGTAAATTTCATCCAAATTTTGATTCAGAATGAAACAAAGTGCACATCTCTAATGGTTACTGTTAGGGGTACGACTAGTGTAAGATATAGCTTTAACGTAGGGATACGATAGTGTTAAGATTGGGGTTACAGTTAGGGTTACTTTTAGGGTCATGGTTAATTTTGGGGCTAGGCTTATAGTTACTAAATGTGTTTGTTTTACAATTAGGGTTCGGGTTACACTTTCTGCTTGTTCCTTTTTGCATTGCACGGGCTCCAATATGCATATTTGATGGGAGTATGCATGGGTACAACACTTATGGCATTACGTCTCAGAAACCGTGGCTGACGTACCTCGTTCCTTCTTTTCCCATTTTCCACTAAATGGCTGAAAAGATCCTTATTTTTGCACATCTTTTGAGCACTAGATTATCTATTCCTTATTGAGTGCCCGACTTTGATGACTTAAGGCCCTCTTCCAAGGTTGTTGTAAACTTAACCAGAGATTTTGTAAACTTAACAACTCCATAGACTATAATGGCTCTGGTAAGTTTACAACAGCTCTGGTTGAGCTAATGCCAACCTTGGAATAGGGCCCTTAATTGGGTAAGTGGAGGAGTTTGGGTGCTGAAGGACACTTTGATGACTTCTGATAGGGAGACACAAAAAATGTATTGTCATCGTCTGCTGCAGAGGGAGCTAAGGGGGTTGGAGCAGTCTCCTGCTGAATGCAAAGCGATGGTGACCCTGACTTAGATTGTCGTGTCTGATTAGACCATTAGTAGGGTGGCTTACTATGGTGGGGCTGTGTCAGGTGCACATGCAGAGCTCTCAATGCACCCCCTGCATTTCTCCTTCCATATCCCTCTTTTTCATTCTTCTGTTCTTCTCATACCCCTCCTACCCTCCCTCTCCCCTTATATTGCCAGCTGCTCGACAGTTGGTAGTGACATTGAAGCCTTCCACTCAGTGATACAATGTGATCTGTACAACTGGCTGGGTCATCTGACCCTGTCATCTAGACTCTTTATTTTGAATTATGATTTACTTTACCAATTTTATTGTATTTGCAATATTGTTTTATTCCCTTTTATTGTATTTTATTCTTTCCTGGTAAATAGAATTCTGCATAGAAAAAATAACCATTAGGACCTTAATATGTTAAATTGAAATACAATAAGAGACATCCAAGTTCAAACGATGGCAGATAATAGGTGTCAGAAATGCAAAGGAAATGACCACCTTAAATGTAACATTTGATAGCTATTCATGCTCCACTTGGAATAAAATCAACTTACGTTTAAAAAGTGTAGTTGTAATCATGAGTGAAAAATAGTCATGTCATAGGTTAGTTGGTAAATAAAAGATACATACACTATTATAAATTTACAGAAACTTGAATCCGCATTCAGCAGCTAATAAACCAGCTAAGTATTTTGTTTGTGCCATGTATTATATCAACAGTCCTTGATGTGACCTGTATAACCATTATCAGTGAGACTCTGTATCATAACATGTGCATGTGCAGCTGTGCATGTGCAGCTAGTGCAGGAGAACAGCCAGCAACTGTCTTACATATTGGATAAGGGTTTTCAATGTCATTTCTCATCCCTCTCTCTCTGATTCTTCAAAATATCAAGAATACTCCCATCTTCAAAGGACACTGAAATACAACTGGGCACTCTTTCTCTCACATTGTATCATTGCTCGGTATGAGAAAAATAAAACAGTGCAAGAAAATAATTAAATACGGTACATGACATACTCTCATCAATTACATCATGAACGAAACAGGCAAAAACAGGATACATTTAAGAAGTGTACTCTTCTCTTTGCTCCTCTATGAACAATGCAAGAGTTGTTTTTTTTTAAGTTGAGGGGAACGTTAACTGACAACTCTTTGTGGCTTGGTTATTATGGTTGTGTCGGAAAAACATTTAAGATTATACAATAGTCCGTCATTTACAAAACTTATGGCAGGAGAAATACTGGACTCTATTCCAGCCATTAACATTAACAATTCTTCTATTCCAGCTGAGCTGCAAACATGTCTTGGGGCTCAGCTGTTTACTTGTATACATTGTGGGCTATATTCCAATCTTAGCACAAAGTGATTTTTTTTTGCGCCAAGCGTTAAACTTTTGCGCACAAATCCCCACTGGAATTACAATGCTCGTGTGTCTTTTCATCCGCTGATCAATACCGCACACAAACAGGACGCGGCCAAATGCTCGCACAGTACCGTCTAGCGCAAAAACCTGTGTGCAAACAGTTTTTCACTATGAGGCGAGAATTGGGCAGTCCCACCAGATATGAAGGAATGTGCCAGTAGCCGCCTGGCATCTCCAGCATATGGGGGGGACTGACAGATAAAACTTACGAAGCGCAGTAGAGATCACATACCACCTACTAAGAACCTTAAAATTAGACTCCTGTACTAGATGTCTGGAGGAATGGAAGGTTATCTGGAAAAAACTTTTCCCCAGTCCTCTACCACAAGGGTTGTGAGAAGACCGGAGTCCCACCTTTTCATATAGGAAGGTAGGCCAGTCTGTAGACAGTTCAGGAGACTAGCGTAGAGTAAGGAGAGAAGATGGGGAGATTGGGGGTCTGCTCAAAGTGCGTAATAAAGGATCTTAGGGGGTCCTGTAATGAGAGCGTCCGAAAGCAGTGGGTGAGTTGAGCGTAGCGGTAGTCATGCAATGGAGAGGGAGCCCTGCCATTCAGCAGAGTAGTCAAAGGGGCAAGGCCACACTGTACCACAGAGTCCCTCAGAGCGAGGTAAGGATCGTCAAGGACCAGAAAGGAGCCAGTCATACCTGGTGGGAAGTCAGCATTGTGAGTGATGGGAGTGAGAGGGGAGGAAAAGGGTGATAAGCCCATCCTGTGTCTGTAGCGACGCCAAAGATGCAATGTAGGTGAAACTGTCGGGTGGGGTGTAGAGCACAGTAACAATTAGGGAGTGGTTTTCCACGGGGTTGAAGTGGTAGAGGACAAAACAGTAATTGAATTTAAGCAGGCATGGGATAATCATAAGGCTATCCGAAATTTTTAGATCCGAAAATGGCAGATCCGAAAAGTTTTCCGAGCCGAAACGAAAAATTTTCGGATTTTTCGAATGGACTTGAAATGTGTCAAATCGAAATTTATTTTTGCTCTATTCATGATTTCGGTTCCATTCATGATTTCGGTTCCATTTCGGTAATTCTGGACATTGTATATTTAATTATTATCGGTTATATCGCTGATTCTGTAAATTTTGTATTTGTAAATGCGTATCACTTGTTTCTTGTGGCATTCGGGTCAGTTTAGCATTTTTTAAATCGTTTTGTTCATTTTTTTGTACCTTGGCTTTCATACCATTTTAATATGATTAAATAAAGTTGTGAAATGTATATTCAATTATTCATAAGAAAAAAAGGATCTTTAATAAAAAAAAACACGATAGAATCGCCAGAATTATCGTAGACACTTTGAAACGAGGAGAACAGACGTTCCCAAAAAACTAAAATTTCCCGAAATTTCTGAAAAGTCGATACAAAAAACGAGCAAAGTGACCCGAAAATACGAAAAATGGTCGATATTCCGAAAAAAAATGTACACGAAAAACGATCCGAACCGAACCGAATCGAAACAGAAATCGGTCGAAACAAGCCGAAACGAAAAGTTTAAACATCCGAACAAATCGAACCGAATCGAACCGAAAAAAAAATCGGTGCACAAGCCTATCACATAGTCGCAGAAATAAGGCGGAGAGGAAATTTTATATTCTATATTTGGGAGACTTATGCCACCGTCACACTTCCGACAAGTCAGTAAGGAATAAGCAAGTCAATGTCATTTGTGTGCCCAGACAAAGGATAGGAAGGTTGTTTTAAGGGAAGCAAAGAAAGAGGGGGGGCATGGATAGGTAGAGCCTGGAAAAATGTCACGTTCGCTGTCCCGCTCACCCTTGATAACAGTGGTGAGGATCCTTTTGGACAGACCTCTATCGCTCCGATCCTTGAAATGGTCGGGACCGCTAACCCTACGACTCCCAGCCAGGGAGAATAGACACACCAGTAACACAGAATATAACCAATTGACAGCAGATTTCAAGGCAGAGTGAGTACTGGGACTCAAAGGGTTGATCTGTCCGACAGCAGGTTCCAAGGCAGAGTGTGTACTGGGACACCAAGGTTTAATCTCTCCAACAGTTTAAGAGTAAACAGAGTAAGGCTTCTTAAGTATAGTAATATACCAAGGATCAGCATAAGAGTGGTCACATACACATTCCGGATTGGCAACAGGCAGGGTTCTCATACACTCTAGTTTGGCAACAGTGTAACTTGAAAGATTCTTAGAACTTAGCGTTCAACAGAACAGACATGTATTCAGGATCAGCGCGGTAATACCGCAACATACACTCTGAAACAGTATTGAATGCGAAAGGCACATAAACACAATGAGAAGGAGAATGGTCGAAAAGACAGTCGGGGTCAATAACAAGCAGGGTCCTCATACAAACTCAGATCGGCAACAGAGCAAGTAATAAGTGAAACACTCAAAGTGGATACACCAGGCGATGCAGCAATAACTCCACGTCAGGGCAACGAGCTGATTCTCGCACCCTGCATTTATGGCCGGCGGCTCCGTGTCACCATGCCAAGCCCCGCCCCTCCAGACGCAGGATGATGAGCCAGAACTCCTGGCACCCGGCCAGCCATTGATGCCGCTGGGTGTCCAGACCCCCCCCTGGAGGGCCGCAGGTGCTGAGGATGTGACAAAACGGTAGAGGAGCCGGGTCAAAACATGCATTTTCAGAATGTTAATTTTACAGAGCCATGAAAAATTAGGCTTATTCCAGTCTCGCAGATCCGTGAGGATGCGGGACAGGAGAGGTGTATAGTTAAGGCGGTACAGATTCACGTAACGTGGAGTAAGGAAAATTTCCAAATAGAGAAGAGCTGATGGTACCCATTGAAAGGAGAGAGGAGCCTGTAATCGTGAACGCATTGGTTGGGAGACACCCATTCCAAGGACTTCGCACTTATCAATGTTAGCCTTAAAATTAGAGTCAGCCGCATAAGCCTGTAGCTCGTGCATCACAGCAGGCAAGAAAAGAATGTCATCTGTATACGCAGCAACCTTAAAATGGTGGAGGCCACCAGGTCAGCAAGTTGGGCAGATAGCTGATTAACCTAGCCTAGTACAGTATCTTTGTCATCCTCAAGGTCCTGAATACGGCCCCCCAAGTGACAGACATCTGCACTCAAATTGGAGAGCTTATGGTTAAAAGCGGCCTCCAGGCGTGAAAGCATGGAGGAAAGGTCAGCTTTAGTGGGCAGGGACTGGCTTACCTCCTTCCAATCTGCGTCCTCCAGCAAAGAGTCAGGGGCAGCCTGGCTACGTGGCTCTCCTGAGGCTGGTAAGGTGGCTGCATCTAGCAGCGTGGTTTCCTCCTGCATGTCATTTTGTTCGTGCCACGCGGGGCAGCCCCATCTTGCCTTTCTCTCTTGCTCAGGTACTGTCACATTGGTGAGGAGCCGGGTTCCCCAGGTGATCTCCCCCATGGCTGAGAAGAGGTCTGACGATTTTGCTGGCCCATGGTCACCGAAATTCAAGGTCTGGCATCTGCTTTTGGAACTGTCTCTCCGTTCCCAGAGCTCCACAATCAAGCTGCCATTTGTGGCGTAGTTCTGGCCACTCCCCACAATTTTGACATTTTTGCTATGTAAGTGTTCACCTTTGATTATATCTATTTATATATCTAGAAAGCAGTTTACATAAAATTAAAAAAAAAATCTGCAGTATATAATAATTTGTACACAGTGAAAATGTAAAAAAGTAAATCAGAACAGATTCAAGTATTTGAACTGATGCAGGTATCTCACATAACTTGGATGTCTGTATTTGTATTACTTTTATAGTTCATGTATCACTATTCACTTGTCGTGTATTACTGTTTTAATGCTCAAGTTCCACAAAGTGATTGTTTTCCCAATAACACTACAGTTGACTTGCTGATCTGCAAAAGATCATCATGCGGTCATTAAGCAGTTAAGAAGTAATATGGCTTATAGCTGGGGTTACATTCAACAGGCTTTTTCTTGATTATCCAATTAAATGAGTCAGTAATAAATTGTATAGTGACAGAAAACATTAAAACAATGTCTACTTAAGGGGTTATTCAGATAGCAACAAAATGTCACCGACATTCTGTTACGGTGGACCTGGTTTGACATGGTGTAGAAAGGATGTGAGCTAAATACGCAGTAATCTGACATGAATACAGACATGAAACAGATATAAAACAGAAAAACAACTAGGTTTATTTGTAACCCAAATAAACATACAACTAAAGCAAGAGCATAATACCAAAAATAGAACCAAATCAGAATGAATACAGGAAAACACAGATCACTGAACTAAACAACGTGAGAGGACTAAACACTAGAGCAAAATAAGCGAGAGCAAGAGCTAGAAATAAACTAGAGGAAAACATCACATGAGAACATGGATATAAAGCATGGGCAAAAATCTGAATTAAACCAGAGACAATATCAGACAGGAACCTAAAGCAGAAATGAACCTGAATCAAGAACATAAACCTGAATACAGACAGGATGTCCAGAAACAAAACAAAACTGCACCTGACCAGAACTGCAAAGGCAATGAATCAGAATCAGGATCCAAATCAAAATGAGGCTTGGATCAAAGTGAGGATCAAAATGAGGCAGCGCCCTTCTTTGGGTGATGCCGCCTTATAAACATAGTTCATTAGAACAGAAGAGAGTCCAGGTGTGGCTCCAGGGTGTGGCTCCAGGGCTTGAAATCCAAAAGGAAACGAAAGTCCAGAACTAGAGTGCAATGTTCACATCAGCCAGAGTTCTCATTTGCAGCACTTCGAGTTAAATTTGCCGACCCTGCGGTTAATTCAGCTTTCACCAAAGGCTCCCCGAAGTGCGCTGAATCGACCCACCGAACGCATCCTAAAACTGCCAAATCAATTCGAAAAATTGCCGCAAAAATAGTGAATCGATTTTAAAAACCGTCGCACAACTGCCGAAAAACTGAAGAACGCAGCCGCAAACCCACTGAAAAAAGCCGACGACCAGACGAACAGACCGCAGAATCGATCCACAAACTGCCAATGACCCGCAGAACAGACCACCGGCAAAAGCCAACCAGCCGCCGAACATGATTAAAAAAACAAAAAAAACTGCAACATTTAAAAGTCGTTTTAAAAAAACTAGTGCATGAAAATGCCTGGAAAAAATATATATGGTGCTATGAATAATAATAATAATAATAAGGTCTGTAACAGAATAAAAAAAAGCTATGTAAAAAAATGTGAATGAAAAAGTTCGCTGAAAAAAATCCCGAAAAATTACTAAAAAAGTCTTAAAAATAAATTAATAAAGAGACCTTTTGCTGCAAATGAGAAGAATAAACGGTTGAATATTTGAGAAAAACAGGGAATTTGTTTGCATTGAAACCTATGGGATTCGCCTGATTAAACTTGTCGAACGAAACCACTACAAATCTGGGCATTTCGCCAACTTCGCCCTGCTGTACGAAGTTTCTGAATAGATTAACCATTGCTTCTCTATGAGGATTTCACTGTTGCCAAACAGCACTGTATTTCGCTGGCAATTTGCTAATATTTGGCAAATCACCAGCTTTTTGAATAAAAAAATTCACAGTTCGGTGCAATTCGGTGGCCAATTCGGAGCTCTCTGAATAACCCATGTAGTTTAATTCTCATTATGTATTCTGTATTTTTTGTTGATGTTGGATTTCAATGTTATTTTGCTATAAATAAGTTATTAACTAATTTACATTGGCACTGTCAGGATTATTCAGAGAAAGGTGAAACTCTGAAGAACTTTTGGAGAAGTGAAAATTCTAGGTCAAAATAGCTGATTGGAAAGTGAGATAAATGGGAGACTTTTTCTGGTTTGTCTATTTTGACCTAGAATTTTCACTTCTCCAAAAGTTCTCCAGAGTTTCACCTTTCTTTGAATAACCCTGTGTGTGTTTGTGTTGCATGTGCTACACATATCAGTCTTTACAAATTATGTATGAATCCTAATATTGTGCAAAAAGTTTATACAACAAACAACAAACTACCATCTGCTTAAATATGTATGGGTAACCAACGTTACACTTATTATCAAACTGTTGACTAATGGGAACCGTATACCCATTACGCTTATGAAAACTACACAATTCTTTAGTCCCAGTTAAACTAAAGGATAATCACAATTTTCCAAGACTAATCCACATTAATTTCCTTTCTCTTAAGAAAAATAGGCTATTGACTAAAGTTTTACAATCTATTACTGGCGCAGATGGTGCACTCAGTTATAAAAATACCTTGGCATCTCTAATATGTAGATTCTAAAGATTCTACAATTACTGCATTATGACCTTTTTAGTAACATCTGGTGGAAAGGGTACATAGCGTATTTTCGTGTTGTCCATCCTTCAGAGAACTAGAGACTTCACATTTTAAAGTATAATGCAATATTCTGCAACAATAACATCTTCACTTTTATAACAACATTACATGAAGCAGTAAACATATTTTGAACATAATGTTTGACCCCACTTCTTGTGCCAGTTGTGAGTCTTTCAACATTTTTTAACCCACCTAAACAAAGAAGTTATGTGTTTATATAGTAAATAATTGTGAACAGCTACCCGTTACAAACAATTCAGAGAACTGCGTTGTCCATAGAGCTAAATTTCTATAATCCCCCTATGCAGCAAGACCTCTGTGTCAGACATGCCAGTGAAGGCCACATTGACCACAGTCAGTTCTCTCAAATATCTAGGTATGTGGTTAGACCCAAATCTATCCTTTGGCCCCCACATTGAAAAACTCTCATCTAAACTCTGCCCCAAACTAGGTGCCCTGTACAGGAACAAAACCTGCCTGAGCCCTGCGGTAAGAAAGCAGATTGTACAACAAATGCTTATGCCGGCTATTGATTACAGAGATGTAGTGTATGCAGCTGCCCCGCAAACACACCTTCAAAAATTTACTACATTGTATAACTCATTCTGCCACTTTGTGCTACAATGTAACTACATGACCCACCATTGTGACATGTCAAAAGAGCAAAACTGTCCGTCGCTGGAATGTAGACGCACCCTTCACCTTTCCAACCTGGTGTTTGGGAGCTTTTCTGGTAAGCTACCACCCTACCTGAATAGACTGCTTCCCCTAGCAGTTCCCTCATCCTATAACCTCCGATCCAGGACCAGCACCTTACCTGCAAAACCACAATACAAAAATAAAGTGGCTCGATCCTCATTTTCCTACAGAGCACTGCAATTATGGAATAACTTCCCAGACGCCATCAAATCTTACCCTAGTCTAAAGTCACTTAAGAGATATGTATTAACATACCTCGATACAGAATGCACCTGTGAACATGTAACATAGCGAGTATATTTCCTACATATTTATTTTCTGTGTTAAACTGTATATTTGTGTTGTTTTTTAATATCTTGCATTTTATTACTTTGTATTTCTGTATCTATTGTAACAATGCAATGTTCTTGAACCCAGGACATACTTGAAAACGAGAGAAATCTCAATGTATCCTTTCCTGGTAAAATACTTTATAAAAGTAACATCAGGAAGCATTATTTTACTGAGAGGGTGGTGGATACATGGAACAGCCTTCCAGTAGAAATGGTAGAGGCCAAAACAGTAATTGAATTTAAGCAAGCATGGGATAGGCATAAGGCTATCCTAAACAAAAGATAAATCCAGGTAAAGTATCCATGTAATTGGGCAGACTAGATGGGCCGAAAGGTTCTTATCTGCCGACATTTTTCTATGTTTCTATGTTTAAATAAATACATAAATTGTCCAACTTATTTGCATCACAAGTCTGATTTAGCACAAACACCTTCCTTGCCAGGGCATTGCTATGTTACGTGGCTTCGAGCATAGGTCAGGGTATTCAACAAGAGAAATCAGTTCTGATCTTATTATTTCATATTTATATTTGAAAGTATGTAATTACTTAATTATTAAGAATTATATCTGTATTTGTCTCATCACAAGAAGAAAATCGACTCATTGTATACATCTTTAAATGAGATGATATTATTTACAAAGTGGGTTGAAAATCAGAGCAGAGGAAACAGCAACAAATCTTAACTATACAAACAAAGAAATGCTTACTGCATAAATTATATTTAACGGACAAATCTCTTGGGGCCTAGGAAAAATATGAGTGTTCATGGAAGAGCAGTTGATGTTAATGAAGTGAAATGGTGTCATTAGTCTAAAAGATTCATTGGATCCTGCTAGCCCATACAAATACTTAAAGATACTATTTGATTTGCATTGCAGCATTTCTGATGGTATTATGGCAAGTATAGATTTTCATTTTTAATTTATGCCAATCACATTCATTAAAAATATAGAATGCAAAAAAAGATATTAACAAATTGGAATACCTACTTAAACAATTGCATATTTGCAGTGTTGTACACTTTCAGGTTATTCAATGATATACCACTTAAGGCTCATTATATGTGCTTAAAGGGCTCTAAAGTAGCATTAAAATATTTGTTAATATATTGTTATATAAAACAAGGTGCTTTAAATGTGTTCTTAGAGCCACGGATTTCACCATAAATCTCCCAGTCATCAACTGGTTAGTAGATTTGAGAGATGGGCATTGTCACGGATTCCCCACAAATATATGAAAAACTGATCCCTGTACGCAGAGTTGCCTAAATCCTCTGATCCTTAGAGTGGTCGATTAATGGAGACTAATTAAGAAAACAGAGTCAAGAAATATTTATATATATATAGTGAAATCTGAAGTCAGAAATCTGCTTAAACAATATTGCAGAACCAGATGTCAGAATACTAGAGTAATTGATTTCCACAGCCAGAGGTCAAAACACAAGAGTAGTTGATTGCCAAAGCCATAGGTCAAAACACAAGAGTAGTTGATTTCCAAAGCCAGAGGTCAAAACACAAGAGTAGTTGATTTCCAAAGCCAGAGGTCAAAACACAAGAGTAGTTGATTTCCAAAGCCAGAGGTCAAAACACAAGAGAAGTTGATTTCCAAAGCCAGAGGTCAAAACACAAGAGTAGTCGATTGCCAAAGCCAGGGGTCAAAACACAAGAGTAGTTGATTGCCAAAGCCAGAGGTGATACACAAAAATCACAATATATTATTGAAACACTAGGAAGCACGGTGGGAGTGTGAGAACATGTCAGCGCGCTTGTCTGGAGCAAGGGAAGGGCTTATATACCCGATGGTACTGCGCCTTCCTACTGCACCCCGCCCCTTCACCCGTCTTGTGACTGACACCGGTGTGTATTTCACTCGTTGCTTGGCCAGCGATCAGCGCAGAGAATGCTGCCAGGCACCGGAGGTACGTGACAGGTACACAATGTCAATTCACAAAGGGCACTCTTTGACACCTCAATACATGAGGCATAAAGAGAGCTTGGTGACCCCTGGCTCATCACTCATCACGTATCATCTCCAGTGGACAGAGTACAATGTAAAGAGCAGCTAGGAACTTGGTGTTTCTTAATTGCTGTACTGTTTATTACAGGCAGTGCCGGTGCAAGGATTTCTACCACCCAAGGCAAAAAACATTTTGCGGCCCCCTTCCTCCTCCCTCCCCCGCTCCTTAGTGTTTCCAAACCAAATATTGTCTCTGGTCTCCAGTATATGTCTCATACACTTATGAGGTCTCTAAAGACTTGCAGACAGCACATGCAGGAGGCTGGATATAACAAATACCCTCCTGCCATTTTTGCTGCCCGGCAGTGCCTATTTAATTAGCAGCTCACTGTGAAACAGAGGATTGCGCTCACATGCAGAGGTCACTCACAGTCAGAGAGCTGTCGTGTGATCAGCTGAGCATGGCTAACAGCAGGAGGATACTGCTGCAAGCTCTGCGGCAGTGCTAAACAGACAGAACATAGGTTTTGCCATAGTGTCTGTGATTATATTAGCCCAGAGCGGCACCCCCAATGCTAGTGATGCCCTAGGCAACCCCCTAGTTGGCCTAATGGATGCACTGGTCCTGATTACAGGGGTCAGCAACCTTGGCCCTCCAGATGTAGATAGCTACATGTCCCATATGGATCACCAGGGCAAATCAGAGACTGCGCGTCATGGGAAATTTAGTTCCACAACATCTGTAAGTGTATGGTTTCTGACCCTAGCTTTACAGCTACCATAAAACACTACTGATACTCTGTATCAAACCTTTGTATGAGCAGCCAGTCCTATAGTGAAATAAATGAAAGAACATTTCAGCAAAAGATAATGGAAAGTGAAAGAAGTACCTTCACCCCCCACCCACAAACAATTCAATTTAAACAAAGGTTATAATAGCTTAATAGAACCTTTGATAATAGTGCAGTATGGCTTTTATTGTCATTTATGAAAGAATAGCATTATTGATTATAAGATGCTCTTTGACCTGCAATATTTATATAAACAGTAACTTTCACCTGCAAACAACCTTTTGTTTAAAATGTATCTTTATCCTTTAGAGTAAAAATGGCTCATAACAGGAACTATTGTGCCTAACACTAACCTTAAATTCCTTGATTCTTCCACCAGAAAGGAAGGAGGGATTCATCCACTGTCCCAGGGCCTATTGGCATGGGCTGAAGGCCACTCCAAACGACATTGTGCACTTTGAAGTAAAGGTTGTGTACAGGAGCTCAACCATGGAAATGCATTTAATGAAGCTCCCTGCTCACAGATTATATGTTGATGTTTCTTCCAGAGGCAACGCTAATAGTGATCCAAAATATTATAGGAATTTTATGTGCATCGTGACCAAGTTGTTGTTGATCCTAGATGCCTCCATTGCCCATTAATAACAATTTTAGTGACGGCCCTAGTCACATCAAGCAGGACAGAAATTGCAGATGCTGACTTGTGCAAAGGTGGCATGCTATGAGCAACATTTAAAATGTTTAAGATTAAATATGCTTCTTTGAATGTATTTGATGAGGGACTTGCAGCCATATGAATCCCGTAGCCACATGTGTTTACCCTTCCATGGAAGTGAGAGTTCCTAGTAAACTGTCATCATACTCCAAAGAGAATTTGCTGTATGCACGGTTATATATCTTTGCTGCTTATCATATATCAGACAGAAAAACTAGACATTGAGAGAGAATTAGAGGACACAGAATCTGTATTTATTCAGGTTTTTTCATTGATACGCTGCACAGAGAAGGACAATGGCAATGTATTTGAAACCATGAAACATTGATTACTAAATCGTAGATGTACCATAATTGACATCGCATTGGTCCCTCAGAGAGGAGGCAACAGATCCTGATTACTACTGCAGAAAAAAAGGCTATTACATCAAAACCCTTCATATTGTACCCCGTGTGAACTTGACAAATATGCTTTTCGCACTTCATTTTTGGATAATACACAACCCATTCACAATTTCACATAAAGATTTTTTTTCTTTTATTTTTCCCATCTGAAAGTTAATTTAAGATATACAGCTCATATTTCTTTTTCTTTTCTTCATTTCACTGGCCTTTCAATGAGGTTAGCCACTTATGGGGCCCTATTACAATCTTCGCGCATGCGTTTACGCCCGCGCAAAAACGCATTAATGAGAGGGGCAAAACCCTTTACGCAGAACGTCGTATTACAATCTCAGCACAACAAACGTGTGTATACATCTACCGCGGGTGAACCCGCGCTAACGCTGCGCGAGCTTACTGTACTTTGCGCGTCCTATACTTAACATTGTGAGCGCAAATGCGTTTGTGCGCTGGTACATGGATGGTATTACAATCTATGCGCAGGAATTAACACATAGACGTTGCGTGCATAATTTTCGCAACTCCTAAAAGCTGGTGTTAATGGCAAATTCTATCAACTTGGCCGAAACCAAATACACCAGCCCAAAAAAAAATGTAGCAAAGTATAGTTACACATTGTACGCATACCAAACCAATAAATTTGAGAAGTTGTGTGTGTTTTTTTTATTGATGCAGCATATATGCGCAGATTGACTTTGACAGGCACAAAAACTTAAAGTGAGACAATTGTGGTTCTTAATTCTGAATCGTGTGATAAAAACAGTCCGCACACTGATTTCTGCGCGCAACGATGCTGCGCGCGTTTGTACATGTCCGTTTTCCGCACGTTATTTTTTGGCGGATGAAAAAATGCGCGAGGATTGTAATACCTGCGTTGTTTTACGCGTGTTAACGTTTAACGCTTTGTGCAAAAATTCACGCGTTACGCGTGCGTTTTTGCGTGAAGAATGTAATAGGGCCCATGATGTATTACTTCCAAGTTTGTGTTTATGGAAAAAAAAACAGGGACAGAATTGAAAAATTACTTACTTTTAAAAGTAAAATTAATTACTTTTTTCTTATGAATCCAGCTAGTTTTATTTATTACACTACACTTATATAAGACCAATGGTGAGCAGATAGAAACATGGGATTTAAAATTAACACTAATCACAATAACATAATAAATAAAAGAACACTTATGAGCAGGGGTCAAGTCCTAAAAAAAGAATTGTGGGAACTCACCAAGATTTCTGTCCCCCCCAATTAGCAATTATCATCTTGCATGTAAAAACACACACTCAAATCTGATATATTCATGAATATATAGAGTCATGGCCGAAATTGTTGGCACCCCAGACAAGAATTTTGTCCAGCCCATTTTTGGAGTTTTGTGTGACATTATGTCCAATTTGCTTTTTTTCCTCCCAATTTTGTTTTGTTCCAATACACACAAAGGGAATAAACATGTGTATAGTAAAACATGTGTTACTGCAATACTTTTCTGTGAGAAATACTTGATTTTCTGGAAAAATGTCTGGGGTGCCAACAATTTCGGCAATGACTGTATACTGTATATAGAATTTAGCAGAAATATATTCCAAATCATATGCTTATTGTGACTTAACAGGGAAATAAAGTAATGAACACCTGAATGCAAGTTTAAGGCTAGGGTCAGACGAATGCATTTTTCGCGTCGACCATCAAAGAGTACGTCCGAACGAATGGACGTATTTTTTCACAGAATACGCGATAGCGGTCATACGATACGCAATTACGGCCGTGATCTTTTATGGATCCAAACCAGGAAACTTTGGGTGTCTGGACGTGATGTTGGCCAGACATGAGCAGCGTCTGACATCTCCTAATCACGCACACACACCGCTATGCGGACGCAGCGCACTCTGTACATCAGTACTAGCGGTTTGACGTTCTCGAAAAAATGCGCTAGTTTGCCACTTGTGTTGCACGTCCGCTCTTTCGTGCGGCCGTTCTTCGTATGTTGCCCGGCATTGCCCGTCATTTGCTGCTACTGTGGCCATGATTAAGTGCGGCTAAACGCACGTTAATACTGCGTTCGTCTGACCCCAGCCTTATAGTGTGTGGGACCAAAGGGAACTCAGTTCTCTGCAAAAAGAGTGCAGGAACATTGATCCCATACGTTCCCCCTGGACTTGACCCCTGCTCATGAGTTAATAACTATTATTAACTTCATCATCATCATCATGTATATAGCACCAACAGTTTCTGCAGCTCTTTACAATAACCAAAAGGAACAATACACAAACAAACATAAGACAGAGACAAGAGGTGTAGAGGGCCCCGCGCATAGTAGCTTGAACTTCTGTACCTCCTGTGTCCATATTGCTGCATCCTGGGCTATCGGGTACACCGAGACAGCTCCCTATTCTTGACTCAGTTACAAGCATGCCAATATTCAGTGAGGAAAAAAACTATTTGATCTCCTGCTGATTTTGTACGTCTGCCCACTGAAAAAATATGATCAGTCTATAATTTTAATGGTAGGTTTATTTTAACAGTGAGAGGCAGAATAACAACAAAAAATCCCGAAAAACGCATTTCAAAAAAGGCTTAAATTGATTTGCATTTTAATGAGTGAAATAAGAATTTGACCCCTTCGCAAAACATACCTTAGTACATGGTGGCAAAAACCTTTGTTAGCAATCACAGGTCAAATGTTTCTTGTAGTTGGTCACCAGGTTTGCACTCATTTCAGGAGGGATTTTGACCCATTCCTCTTGCAGATCCTCTCCAAGCCATTAAGGTTTCAAGGCTTACGTTTGGCAACTCGAACCTTCAGCTCCCTACACAGATTTTCTATGCCTTGGCCATGTATTTTGGGTCATTGTCACACTGGAATACCCATCCATGACCCATTTTCATTGTCCATGCTGAGGGAAGGAAGTTCTTCCAAAGATCCGATGGTACATGGTCCCGTCCATCATCCCTTTGAAGCGTTGAAGTTTTCCTGTCCCCTTAGCAGCAATACACCCTCATAGCATAATGTTTCCACCTCCATGTTTGCTGGTGGGGATGGTGTTCTTGGGGTCATAAGCAGCATTTCTTCACCTCCAACACGGCGAGTTGATGCCAAAGAGCTCAATTTTGGTCTCATCTGACCACAACACTTTCACCTTGTTCTCCTCTGAATCTTTCAGATGTTCATTGGCAAACTTCAGACAGGCCTCTACATGTGCTTTCTTGAGCAGGGGAACCTTGCGGGCACTTTGGGATTTCAGTCCTTCACGGCATAGTGTGTTACCAATTGTTTTCTTGGTGACCCAGCTGCCTTGAGATCATTGACAAGATCCTCCCATGTAGTTCTAGGCTGATTCCTCACCATTCTCATGATCAATGAAACTCCACGAGGTGGGATCTTGCATGGAGCCCCAGAGATTGACAGGTATTTTATGTTTCTTCCATTTGCCTGGGGTAGCATGAAGGCAGCGCTAGTGCTATATTATAACTTTATATACAGGATGTGCTCAAATAATTCTGGTGCTGCTATGCTGGAATTAATGTGTGTGTTTACAAACCTCAAAAACACAACAAATAGACCGAGTAGTATTCCAAGCGCACATCTGAGTGCTACACTTCCTGTATAGTCAATTCAGCAATTCTTAAGTGTAAAAGACATATAATTCATACAGGGTTATTCAGAGAGCGGTGAAAAGCAGGAGAATGACTGGAGAATGGAAAATTCGAGGTCAAAATAGCCGATTTGGAAAGGGAGATGAATGGGAGAATTTTTCTGGTTTGGCTATTTTGACCTAGAATTTTCCATTCTCCAGTCATTCTTCTGCTTTTCACCTCTCTCTGAATAACCCTGATAGTGTCAGACATACACCAAAAGGTTTTTATGCAATAAATAACATTTCTATGAGCATAGTTTGCAAAAAAACACTCGCAAATTCGATATGAGTAAAATAGAGATACTTATTTTTTCAGTCGTGATTTTTTTCTCCTGGAATATTGTATAGTAACCACCACATGTCCACAGGATCTCCTCCACCTGCAATACTTCACAATCGGTTGGATATAGTGTATATAGAGAGCAGCAAGACACTTTTTAAGTTATAATAAATATCTCTTTTACTCTTAAAAAGAAGGCCATAAAAACACCAGCATCAGCTGATATACCAGATATAGAGATATACAGATATACAGCTGATGCTGTTACTTTTATGGCTTTCTTTTTAAGAATAAAAGAGATATTTTTATGTACTCCTCACCTGGTTGCCGCCATGCACACTTGACACCATCTGAACCAAATAAGTTTATCTTGGTCTCATCAGACCACAGGAAATTGTTCCAGCAATCCATGACCTTAGTCTGCTTGTCTTCAGCAAACTGTTTGCAGGCTTTCTTGTGCATCATCTTTAGAAGAGGCTTCCTTCTGGAACGAGAGCCATACAAGCTGACCCCTGCCCCTTCAACCTCTGCAGCAATGCTGGCAGCACTCCTATGTCTATTTCCCAAAGACAACCTCTGGATATGACTCTGAGCACATGCACTCAACTTCTTTGGTCGACCATGGCGAGGCCTGTTCTGAGTGGAGCCTGTCTTGTTAAACCGCTGTATGGTCTTTGCCACCGTGCTGCAGCTCAGTTTCAGGATCTTGGCAATCTTCTTATAGCCTAGGCCATCTTTATGTAGAGCAACAATTCTTTTTTTATCAGATCCTCAGAGAGTTCTTTGCCTTGAGATGCCACTAACGAGTCACGTCACATCGGGGAGGTAAAATGGCTAACCGGGCCCAATTTGGACATTTTCCCTTAGGGGCGTGCTCACTTTTGTTGGTAGCGGTTTAGATATTAATGGCTGTGTGGTGAGTTATTTTGAGGGGACAGCAAATTGACACTGTTATACAAGCTGTACACTCACTACTTTACATTGTAGCAAAGTATCATTTCTTCAGTGTTGTCGCATGAAAAGATATAATAAAATAATTACAAAAATGTGAGCGGTGTGCTCACGTCTGTGAGATACTCAGGGTTATTCAAAGAGAATCGAAAAGTCACCGCACGTTCGGTGACTTTTCGTTCTCTTCAATTCGGTGCGATTTGGCAATCCCATTTTGGCGACCCTGCAGTGTATTCAGCAAGCACTGCAGGGCCGTCGTAGTGCAGGGAAAAGCTGCCACAAACCCGCCAAACAGTCGCCGCAAAACCCGGAGAACGCACACCGAAACCCGCAAAAACATCTGGATTAACCTCGCCGAACACGTCGGAGAAACCTGAGCAGCCGGCGATCACAGCGCAGAGCAGTCGCTGGAGAAAGCCGACACCACAGACGAATGGAGTGAAAGAAAAAAAAAACAGTACGCTTGAATGTTTGAAAAGTGAAACGGTGTTTGCAAAGAAACTACAGAACGAAAATGTCTGGAATTTACATATAAGGTCCAATGAATGATAATAAAAAGGGCTCTTACTCAAAAAAGAAAAAACAATTTAAAAAAAAAACCTGAAAAATTATTTTTGCAAAAGAATCCTGAAAAATGCCTAAACCATCCTAAAAAATCTATAAATAAAGAGAATTTTTACTGCAGAATATTATAATCTACAGTTTATTAGATATTGCCTTAAAACGGGAATATTTTTAACATTAAAGCCTATGGGATTCGCGTGAATAAACCTGTCGAATGAAAACACCGAACAGCAGGGCAATTTGGCAACTTTTCACTGCTGGTTTTTGTTCTCTGAATAGACAAAGCATTGCTTCTCTTTGGGGGATTTCACTGCCCTCGAACAGGCACCGTATGTGCAGGCAATTCGTCAACATTTGTTGAACTGCCTGCTCTCTGAATAGCTGAATGGCCAGGAAAGTAGTGGTGCACCGAAATGGAAATTTCTGGCCGATACGGAAACCGAAAATTCGGGATCGGTACGGCCAAAAAACGATACCGAAAATCAGCAATGAGAACCTGGGCCTGGAGGCCGGGCCGGGGACTCGCCTGATCCTGAAGGCCGGCCGGGCAAGCTGCTCGGCCGGCCTCCAGGCTCAGACGAGCCGGGGGCTCACCTGAGCTTGGAGGCCGTCCGAGCAGCTTGCTCGACCGGGCCTGCAGGCCCAGGTTCGCATGGCTGACTGGTTGCACCTACATACTCACCTACATCCTCCTACTTCGGCCCTGAGCTCCAGCGGTGACAGTCCTCTGGCTGGCCGTGCAGCCTGCGACAGCCAGAGGACTGTCACTGCTGGAGCTCAGGGCCGAAGTAGGAGGATGTAGGTGAGTATGTTGCCTACACATACTGCATCGGCCCCGAGTCCTCCAGTGGTGGCAGTCCTGCATCCAGTGTCCGCTCTCTGTGTCGGTCGCCTGGGATGATGTCACGAAAGCCTTTGACCCAGGGTCAAAGGCTTCCGTGATGTCATACCGGCAACCAATGGAGAGAGGACACTGGATGCAGGACTGCCACCGCTGGAGGACTCGCTCGGGCCAATGTAGTTGAGTATGTGCAATGCTCTCCACCCCCCAACAAAATCTTTCACCTGGGCCTGGAGGCCCAGCCAAGCCCCCTGCTAAACTGGCCTTCAAATTCAGGTGAGCCCCTGCTCGGCTGGGCCTCCAGGCCAAGCCGGGGACTTGCCTGAGCCTGGAGGCCGGCCGAGCAGGCAACTTGGCCGGCCTCCAAGCTCAGGCGAGCCCCAGGCTCGGCTGGGCCTCCAGGCCCAGGCCAAGCCAGGGGCTCACCTGAGCTTGGAAGACAGCCGAGCAGGTAGCTCGGCCAGCCTCCAGGCTCAGGTGAGCCCCTGGCTCGGCTGGGCCTCTAGGCTCAGGCCAAGCCGGGGGCTCAGCTGATCCTGGATGCCGGCCAAGCAGGCAGCTCGGCTGGCCTCCAGGATCAGGCAAGCCCCTGGCTCGGCCGGGCTTCCAGGCCCTATTTGGAAAGGAAAATTTTCAGCCTATTTTTTTCGGCTGAATTTTCCATTTCGGTCGAAACCGAAAGCACCATTTTCGGCCGATAATTTCGTGGCTGAAATTTCGATGCATCCCTACAGGAAAGGTCACAATCGGATCTCTTTGAATAACCCTGACAGTGTATATGTATGTACACTATATTGCCAAAAGTATTCGCTCACCCATCCAAATAATCAGAATCAGGTGTTCCAATCACTTCCATGGCCATAGGTGTATAAAATCAAGCACCTAGGCATGCAGATTGTTTTTACAAACATTTGTGAAAGAATGGGTCGCTCTCAGGAGCTCAGTGAATTCCAGCGTGGAACTGTTATAGGATGCCACCTGTGCAACAAATCCAGTCGTGAAATTTCCTCGCTCCTAAATATTCCACAGTCAACTGTTAGCTGTATTATAAGAACGTGGAAGTGTTCGGGAACAACAACAACTCAGCCACGAAGTGGTAGGCCACGTAAACTGATGGAGTGGGGTCAGCGGATGCTGAGGCGCATAGTGGGAAGAGGTCGCAAACTTTCTGCAGAGTTCATATGCGAGTCAAGGCAGGTGAGCGAATACTTTTGGCAATATAGTGTATATTTCTATTAGAAAAGCAGGAAGCTGTATATAAAAGGTGTGAGATGTGCTTTAATGTTTTTTTAAAGGTTGTGAAAGGGCTATTTGCTAGTAATTGCCCCCCATGCTGATATTTGCCAGCCCTCTTCTGAGGGACAACATATGTCACCACTGGTATCCTTGTCCATAATCCAGAAGACTCCATGGAGGGAGATTTGTGCAAGCACTGTGCACACATGATCTCATGGGATTGCACAGTTCTGGTGGAAGGACTCCTCAAAACTATTTGTTGTCTGTCTCCCTGGCCCTTCCTACTTGTTTCTAAACTACAGCTCCCACGATTCTCTTGCCATCTATGGCATTCAAAGAATTTTTATGCCACAAATATCTAGCGTTTTACATCCTTGATCTATGTATATACTATATTATGTATTTGTACATCATACATTACTAAAATATAAAAAAATCCATCATTAATATTTAGAATTTCATCAATTTATATGTTAATATTAGATTATATATCTGAATATATATTACCCATGGTACGCAGACAGAAATTCATACAAAACAACGCAGTGCAACTGCACGGAATGTTCAG
Organism: Leptobrachium leishanense; assembly: GCA_009667805.1. Taxonomy (NCBI): domain Eukaryota; kingdom Metazoa; phylum Chordata; class Amphibia; order Anura; family Megophryidae; genus Leptobrachium; species Leptobrachium leishanense. The sequence goes on along the minus strand of CM019067.1, from coordinate 119,503,693 downwards.
ATAGTTTTATGAGTCAAACAGGGGACGTAATTACATTTACAAATTACACTTACAAAGGAGGCATAAGTCACCCATTTTTTTCAGTTTGAACTCTGCTTGTTTGAGCTTCTGCATTTTAATCTAATGAGCTGAGTGAGCATGAGAGAAGCCTTATTATGCTATAGACAAAAGTTCTTGTGTTTCGTGTTTACCACTCAGAAAACTAAAATAGCTGGCTGTAAAAGACAGACTTTTGTAACGCTGAACAGAAGAGAGTTTTGCAGGAAAGGAACTGGAGCTATTGCGCATTTTTACATTAGGATACAAAAATCATGTACATGAACTGAACAAGATTTCATTTACTGTAAGTATTTAAAGATATTTTTTTATGTTAACAAATACTTTGTTATTACGGAGGAACAAAAAGTGGCGTGTCTCTTGCAAAAGCAGAGATAACTGCTTGTTAAATCTGAAATCATTCAAAAAGATGCTTTACTAAATATGTGGGTAGTTCTTTTCCAAACAGTATTTTATAGTAAAAAAATTGTTACCCAGAATTAACAAAAATCTGTAGTTTGTTTGATAGTATACAGGAAATATTAATAATCAAAATAATCAGACTTTGTTTATACTATCAAACAAACTACAGATTTTTGCTAATCCTGTGTATTAAAATATTGTTTTATATATATATATATATTATATATATATATATATATATATAGGAATCATGGAGGATGAATAGCGCACTCTGGCGACTTGATAATAAAGAGTAAATATTTATTTTTTACTTGTTCAAATAAATATTTACTCTTTATTATCAAGTCTCCAGAGTGCGCTATTCATCCTCCATGATTCCTGTTTATACAGTATAGCAGCACCAAAGCACGTATATTCTGCTGTAAAGGGTTGAAAACCAGGCACCTGTTGGATTATATATATATATCAGCAATATAGATTGTAAATATTTAGATTCATGGGGAAATTATTAAAATTAGATTGTATAGAGCAGAAACACTATGGTTTTCATTGTTATTATGATTTATCAACATATAAGCGATGGTATAAAGGATCACTAACAAAATATGGTGGCGTTATTTCGGATTTTGTAGTGGTATTTTTGGCATCCATCCAGCAGGATGCACTGTTATTATTTCACTGGCTTCAAAAATGTTACAATGTCATTAGCTTAAAAAAGGAAAAGTATGGAGATTATCATTCTCACCACAATACCTTTCTGTCATACATTTTCCTTGCTTGCAATAAATATTATTTATATATTAATAGCACTTGTAAGTAAATGCATTGCTATTTCTTTTTTCTTAATTCAAACTCACTATTTGTTGTGTTATTATCAGTCAACACTTTGTTACTGGTTATTTGGAATTTCTTGTTTGTTAGCAACCATATTCTAGAACAGGGAAACTGTTACCACTTCCGTTTTGTAACACCCTGAGGAAAATGACATCATGTATTACTTAGATTTTCCTAACACTTTAGTTGTAACAATGTTTCTTTGTTTAGGACGTAAGGAATTAATATATAATCTTATTTACCCCCCTGTCCTGCTTCACTGGCTTTGAGGATTTTATGGCACCCTCAACCTTCTGACCATTTTTCTCTTACAGCAATTTCATTCTGACTTCCTCCCAGCCCTACTGCCAACCACAGGCTCTCAGCTCTACCTATTTTTTTCTGTGAAAGTATTTTACCAGGAAGGATACATTGAGATTTCTCTCGGTTTCAAATATGTCCTGAGTTAGCAAGTATGTTACGTTAGGCGTCTTGCCCAAGGACCCTTACTGGAGAGGTGCTCTGGCCAGGATTGAAACCTGTGTCTCCATTGTTATAGAGCAATGATGTTACCTCTACTCCATCCGACCCTCAACCTAATTGCCACTCTTAAAACAGATAGGGCACAGGAGTCAGGACTAAGATCTAGAATGAATAGGTAGACTTATCAAACAATAACTTGCTTAAAATGCATGTCCCACACATACTCCATTATCTGCTTCGTTTACTCCTTGCATACTACAGAAAAAATATCCTTAAAATCTGAAAGCGGCCTTATGGCCATTGTTTAATTAGATTACAGTTTGAGGTGTTAAACTATAGTTAACATAGTAGAAGAAATTCCATTGGGCACCATAGAATAGATATAATTACTTAACTTTATAGAATCTAATTTTGAAGAGAATGAACCTTGCTGCACTACAGTACAAATAACGGTATTAATACTAGTTTTTGGACAGTAAACTTTCAAAATGTGCAGTGCTGTGCAGCATAAGAGTGGTGAGACATTCCAATGTATTGTTTAGCTTTATCAAATGTACAAAGTATAGCATGCTTCAATTTAAAACATAAATCTGGAAAACTTTTAAAAAATTTTTACTATAAAGTTCAAGTAGATAGAGGAAAAGGAACTTCAACAAGATTTGCATAAAATAAAGGTTGTAAAATATGATATGAGCAAGGAAGGTAGAATACATGAGATGGTAGGATTTGGTATACAAATAATTGGAATGTGAGCAATAACTGATGGGACTAACAGAGCTAGGGCAATATTACATAGCTGGTGCTAACTTAACCAGAGCTGTTGTTAACTTAAAACCTCTATAGGCTATAATGGCTCTGGTAAGTTAACAACAGCTCTGGTTAAGTTAGCACCAACTATGTAATATAGCCCCTAGTTTGGTATTTGTTGATGAATAGGGAAGTTTAGGACCTGAACAAAGTTTTATGCAACATCAATGTAAGTAGTCTTTGTGACGATAGATTATGTATTTCAATGTATTTGGAGATTTATGCACTTTGTGTTGAAACAAAATATTAGTATTCCACTCATTTGACATATCATTTGGCCCCCACATCGAAAATCTCTCATCTAAACTTTACCCCAAAATAGGTGCCCTGTACAGAAACAAATCCTGCCTGAACAACACGGTAAGAAAGCAGATTGTACAACAAATGCTTATGCCAGCTATTGAATACAGAGATGTAGTGTATGCAGCTGTCCCACAAACACACCTTCATAAACTTACTACATTGTATAACTCATTCTGCCGCTTTGTGCTACAATGTAACTAGATGACCCACCATTGTGACATGTTAAAAGAGCTAAACTGGCCGTCACTGGAATCTAGACACACCCTGCACCTTTCCAACCTGGGGCCACCTTACATTCTTAACGCAAACGTTAACATTCACTTGCATGAGCATTAGCGTCAGCTGCGGTGTTTACCGCATATTACATTCCAAATGCAAATGGGTTAAGTAACCCGTTTGCATTTGGTACCTTGCGCTTTTCAGCGCGAGGTTACTGTACTTTGTGCTCCCTATACTTAACATGGGGAGCGCAAAGTGTTGATCAGCATTAGTATTACAATCTACTAGAGCTGATTAACGTCCGGCTGTGGTTAGCAAAGAGTTAACCACAGCCAGGACTCCATTGAGCTCTCCCCTGCAGGTCACATGACCAGCTGGATCTCGCCTCGCGATATCCGGCCAGTCGGCGTAGTGATACGCAGAGAGAGATGTGGGGGGGGACTTTTTCCCCTAGTCTTTCCCTGCTCCCGCTGGACGGAGGAGGCGGTCGGAGCCGCGGTCGGAGCTGTGGGACAGAGGGTGAGTATGTGATTTGTTTTTTTATTTTTAAGGCTGGTGTTAACGGATTCTGCAGAATCAAAATTCGTTAACACCAAGTCCTGGCTCTGGATAACTTTTCGCTAACCAGAGCCAGGTGTTAATCAGCACTGGGACTTTGTAATCCAGCACTGATTAACACTTTGCTCTCTCCGTGTTAATCATAGGGAGCACGAAGTACAGTAACCTCGCATAGAGAAGTGCAAGGTACCAAACGCAAACAGGTTTCTTAACCCGTTTGCGTTTGGATTGTAATATGCGGTAAACACCGCAGCAAATGTTAATGCTCACACAAGTGAATGTTAATGTTTGCGTGAAGAGTGTAATAGGGTCTTTAATTTATTGAAAGAACATTAAAAAAATCGGACCAACGTTTTGGCTCCTACTTTAATATGGAGATCTTGGGTAACTTCAGCCTAATGCTACCAGACTGTAGGCCACTTCAGGGCCCATGAATGTTTTTTGTATGGACAAAAGGATGATGACATAACATGTCTGGTCTGAGGCTTGAGCCCTAAACCCTGGACAATAGAAATGTAAGTACAAGTGCCCTCTCATCAGCTTTTATCCTTTACATGGGCGCTCACAGATCCTAGAGCTAATCTAAGCTCTCTGGTACAAACATAAAAGAATGGGTCCAAGCACCCCAAGCAGGCATTTGAACCAGCAGATCAGGTAAAATCAGGGAAACAACATTTCAGCTGATATATAAACTTTATCAAGTCCCAAACTCTGGAAATATAAAAGGGGGTCCAGTTCTAAAAATGATTTTAAGAACAGAACCGTCTGACAGTCTATTAGGACTGTAATAAAAGTCCCCACTTCCCCACTTCTTCCCACTCCTAGATTACATAGTTACATAGGCTGAAAAAAGACATGCGTCAATCGGGTTCAGCTTCTCACACTTCACCTACTGCTGTTGATCCAAAAGAAGGCAAAAAACCCAGTCTGAAATGCTTGCCAATATGCAAGATACTGGGAAAAAAATCCTTCTTGACCCCAGAATGGCAGTCAGATTTCTCCTTGGATCAAGAAGCTTTTACCCACATATTAAATATTATAACCCTTAATATTCTGTGTATGCAGGAAGTCATCCAGTCGCTTTTTAAAAGTCTGTACAGTCTCTGACCCAACCACCTCAACAGGCAGAGAATTCCACAGCTTTATTGCTCTCACCGTAAAATAACCCTTCCTATGCTTTAGGCTGAATTTTCTTTCTTCCAGTCTAAATGGGTGACCCTGTGTCCTGTGTATAGTCCTGTTAATGAATAGGTTATCAGACAATGGTTGATAATGGCCCCGTATATATTTATATAAGGTTATCAGATCCCCTCTAAGGCGCCGTTTCTCTAAACTAAACAGGTTTAAGCTTGTTAGTCTTTCCTCATAACTTAACCCTTCCATTCCCCTTATTAATTTAGTTGCCCATCTCTGCACTTTTTCTAGCGCTATAATATCCTTTTTTAAGACAGGTGCCCAAAATTCCACGGCATATTCAAGTTATCCATCATCTTTCCCCAGTGAGGAGATACTCAGCACCCTTTGGAGGATTATGGATGCTTATTACCAAGAGACTATCAGGGTTATTCAAAGACAATCGAAAAGTCACCGCACATTCATTGACCTTTCGTTCTCTTCAATTCGGTGCGATTTGGCGATCCCATTTCGGCGACCCTGCGGTGTATTCAGCAAGCACCACAGGGCCATCATAGTGCAGGGAAAAGCCGCTGCAAACCCGACGAACACTCAAATCAAATCAAATCAAAATCAAAATAAGCTTTATTAGCAGGACCAAATACATTTTAGCATTGCCAAAGCATATGGGGTGGAGGGGGGGTAGTGGGACATATATGGGGGGGATGGGCAAGTCCATGGACATTATCAGGGGTAAGGGATAATGTGAGGTCAGATGGGGCGAGTCCGTGTTGGGGATTTATAACTCTGGGATCTCTCATGTTTCTCTCAGTTTGTGACATTCTGTGACGTATTGGGCAGATATTTTCACCGCCGGCTCCTCTTCTCCCAGTATGATGTGGAGTTTCCTCATCTCTTCTATAGAGGTGAAGTCAGGGATGAGAGCGGAGAGTCTCTGGAAGTGAGTTTCCCTCAGTGCTGAGTACTTGGGGCACTGTAGGAGGAAGTGGACCTCATCTTCCAGGGCCCCCTGGTCACAATGCTGGCACAGTCTATTCTCCCTGGGCTTGTAGGTCTGTCTATGCCGCCCTGATTCAATTTCCAGGCTGTGGGCGCTCAGTCTGTAGCGGCTCAGGATCTGTCTGTCCTTGGGGTCTTGTAGTAGCTCCAGGTATGGGGCCAGTTTGTATTCCCTCTGTAGGGATTGGTAAATGGTGAGTTTCTGAGAGTTTGCTATATCATGTCTCCATTCTCTGATATAGTTTTCCCTGGAATCGTTACTTAGGGCCTTTATTTTATATTTTGTCAGGTTGCATTTATGGGGGCTTTGGATGATCAGGGTGGATATGAGTTGTTGCAGCCCACAGGGTTTTGGGTGGTCCTTGTTGGCCAGTAGGGCTTTATGGTGGTATGAGTTGAGGCTGCTGATGTTTAGGTGGTCCCAGTATGATAGCGCCCTCTTCTGTACTGCAAGAAGTAAGGGGAGTCTGCCCAGCTCGGCCCGGCAAGCATTGTTAGAGGTGCTCCGATGGACTTGGAGGAGGTGCTTGCAGAATTCCAGATGGAATATTTCTGTTGGGCTGGCGTGTCCATTTGGGTTGGTCAGGGTAGGTGATGGGGCCCCAAACTTCACTGCCATAAAGGAGGATTGGAGTGATGACGCTATCAAAGATTTTAAGCCAGACTCTTACAGGCGGTTTTAGTTTGTAGAGTTTTCTTCTGATGGCATAGAAGGTTCTACACGCCTTGTCTCTTAGGGCCTCTATGGCTGGTTTGAAATTTCCCGATCGGTTTGTTTCTAGGCCGAGGTATGTGTAGCTGTTGGCTTCCTCAAGAGTGCAGTCATTAAGTGTGAAAGAGGAACTCTTGGTTTTTGCGTTCTTCCTTTGGAAAACCATGACCTTTGTTTTCTTTTGGTTGATGGGTAGTGCCCATGCCGCACTGTATTTTTCCAGCACTTCCAGGCTGTCTTGTAGACCTCTTTCTGTTGGTGACAGTAATAGGAGGTCATCAGCATACAACAGGAACTTCACCCCGGTGTCATGTAGAGTTAGTCCTGGTGCTGAGGTGGATTCTAGAGCTTCAACCAGTCCATTGATGTAGATGTTAAAGAGGGTTGGACTTAAGCTGCAGCCTTGTCTGACTCCACGAGCCTGCCGGAAGTACTCTGTTCTCTTCCCATTCACCTTTATGCTGCAGAAGTTCTCATTATATGAGCTCTTGATGACGTCATATGTTTTCCCTCCTATTCCACTCTCCAGTAGTTTAAGGAACAGGCCTGGGTGCCATACTGAGTCAAAGGCCTTCTTAAAGTCCACAAAGCAGGCAAATATTTTCCCATGTTTTGTATTGTGGACATGGTCCTTGATAAGACTGTGCAGGGTGTAGATGTGATCTGTAGTGCGATGGTTTGGCATGAACCCCGCTTGGCTTCTGTTGAGGACGTTATGCTGTGTCAGGAAGCTGAGGATTCTTTTGTTCTGGATGCTATTGAACAGTTTTCCCAGTGTGCTGCTGACACATATCCCTCTATAGTTGGCTGGATCATATTGGTCTCCACTCTTATGGATGGGTGTTATGAGGCCTTGGTTCCATACTTGAGGGTAGAATCCAACGCTCAGAACCAGGTTGAAAACTTTACATATTGCGGTGTGTACTTCTGGAGAGCCGTGTTTAATCATCTGTGGAAGAATTCCATCCATCCCGCTGGCTTTTTTACTTCGCAGATCTTGAATTTTTTTCTGCTACTTCTTGGGCTGTAATGGGTGTATCTAAAGGGTTTTGGAATTCCTTGATTTTTTCCTCCAGTTCATGTAGTCTTCTGATGATGTGTTCCTGTTCCCCAGTTAGCTCCTCTTTGGGAATGTCTTTGTACAGGCTCTTGAAGTAGTTGAGCCAGATGTTGCCATTTTGGATGTGGAGATGTTTTTTCTTGGATCCTGAGCCTATTTGACTCCAGGTTTCCCAGAAAGAGTTTTCCTGAAGAGCCTCTTCCAGTTGTTGAAGGTTTTGGGAGATGAAATTTTCTTTTTTCTTTTTGAGGATTTGTTTATAGTTTTTCTGCAGGACACCATGAGTGATCCTCAGGTCGATGTTGTCGGGGTCTCTGTGTTTTTTATTTGAGACTGTTCGTAGGTTGTTTCTTAGTGTTCTGAAATCCTTGTCAAACCATTTATTGGGTTGTTTATTGGATGATTTCTTGAAGTTGATTTTTTTAATATTGGAGGTCTCTGCGATGGTGTGTAGTATGCTGTGGAGGTCCTTTGCTGCTCGGTTCACCTCCTGGGGACTTAGTACATAGGTATGGTTTTGAAAGTCTGTTAGCTGATCTTTGATGTCGGGTCTGTTGATGACCTCTCTGTAGGCTATGGTAGAGTGTCTTGTCCATTTTAATGATGGTGGGAGGTTGTACAGTCCACTCTGATGGGGTTTTACTGAGCAGCCGCCGATCACAGCGCAGAGCAGTTGCCGGAAAAAGCCGACACCGAAGACGAATGGAGTGAAAAAAAAAACAGTACGTTTCAATGTTTGAAAAGTGAAACGGTGTTTGCAAAGAAACTACAGAACGAAAATGTCTTAAATTTACATATAAGATCCAATGAATGATAATAAAAAGGTCAGTTGCGGAAAAAAAAAATGATTTAAAAAAACGATTTAAAAAAAAACGGAAAAAAATTCGCAAACAAATCCCGAAAAATGCCTAAAAGATACTAAGAAAATCTAAAAATTAAGAGACTTTTTACTGCAGAATAAAATAATAAACGGTTTATTAGATATTGCATTAAAACGGGAATATTTTTAACATTGAAGCCTATGGGATTCTCCTGAATAAACCTGTCGAATGAAACCACTGAATGGCAGGGCATTTCGGGAACCTTTCTCAGCTGGTTTGTGTTCTCTGAATAGACAAAGCATTGCTTCTCTATGGGGAATTCACTGCGCTCGAACAGGCACCGTATGTGCTGGCAATTCGCCAACATTTGGCGAACTGCCTGCTCTCTGAATAGCCGATGTAACGTTGGGGGCTTCCAGCCCTACCTGTGTGCTTGAGGACAGCAAGTCTGATGCTGCTCGCTGACCACTGCCCGGTTTAAATGGAGACAGGCAGGGAGGTGATTGCATGAGGTGTGGCTTGAGTGGGGGGCGTGGTCTGGTGAAGGTCTTTAAAAACCCTCAGTATAGTTTCAGAAGTTGCCAAATCGTGGTTATCCATACCTGAGCTCCTTGTACCTGACTGCTATATTGATTTAACCTGTTATTGACCTCTGCTTGTGTTCTGACCATTCTGCCTTCTGTTGCCCTAGACTATTTACTTGTACTACGCTACTGCTCTGATACCGACCCGGCTATTCCATTTGACCATTCTGAATTCTGTATTCCTGATTCTGGCTCGGCTGACTCCTCTCCGTATTGTTAACCCTTTTCTGTCTAGCTAGTTTACCTGGCCAATTCTAAGGACCAGACAGATAGGGATCATTCACAGCTACACTGTTGGTAGCTTCTGGGTTTTGTGGAGTGTGGGGGTTAAGTACTGCGTGGTGGGATCCGGGAACCGTGACATTACGATCTGGCCAATATGGATCCCGCAGATTTAACACAGCACTTGGCTACCTTTGTATCCAGACAGGATGAGCAGGATCATAGGATGGATCAGTTTGCCATTGCCTTACAAACTATCCTGAATCGTACTGCACACCTGGAACCAGTTGGGGTTGCACCCCCGCCTGCTATACCTGTGCCCCCTGTCGTTCAGACATCCCAGGTACACATGACCGCTCCTATGAGGTTTGACGGTACTCCCTCTGAGTGCCGGGGATTTTTGGTCCATGTGGATATCCATTTTAAATTAAATCCACAAATGTTTTTCTCTGACATTGCCAAAGTGGGGTTTATTATTAACCATCTGTCTGGCAGAGCGTTGACATGGGCGACTCCTTTATGGGAGGCAGAGAGACCTATTGTACAGGATTATAAAGAATTCATAGCCGAGTTACAACGTACATTTAATCCTACCAGAAAGGCCACGATAGCCGGCAAATCCTTGTTCCGCATACGTCAAGGGAACAGAACTGTGTCTGATTATGCCATAGAATTTAAAACCTTAATTTCTGATGTGAACTGGACAAATGAGACACTGGTTCTGGCTTTTATGGAGGGGTTATCAGAGTCGTTGATGCATGAATTAGCTCCACGTAAACTACCTGAGGTATTGTGTGAACTCATTGATTACTGTATAGATCTGGATAATCAGATAAGGGATAGAAGGACTCCAAGAGAGAGATCCAAGAGACCGTTACCTAGGTTGGCCCCTGTCTTTCAAGCACCACCCAGAGAGTTATCACCCCCCTCAGAGCCTATGCAACTAGGCCGTACTAGGCTTACAGAGGAGGAGAGAACAAGGCGTTTTCGTGAGGGATTGTGCCTGTATTGTGGTTTGGAGGGACATGTACGATTTCAATGTCCTACTCGCCCTAAATGCATGATAAGCCGGAAAACTACCGCACCTAAGGCAGCTGAGGAGACAGGCCTTGGGTGTGACATGCATGTCTCCTATCAAAGACACTAAACTTATGTTACCAGTATCCTTGGCTTGGGAGACCAAGACCACACATAATACCGCTTTTGTGGATTCTGGGGCTGCTGGTAACTTTATTGATGTTAACTACGCTTCTTCCATTTCTCTACCTCTGGTTGTAAGAGAGACACCCTTAGCCGTTGAAGCCATAGATGGCAGGCCGTTATCCTGCCCTAGGATTACTCATGATACGGTTACAGTAGTTCTTACTACTGGTCTCTTGCATAAAGAAAAGATCATATTCCAAGTTATCCACTCACCTTCCAATCCTGTTGTACTTGGTTTCCCCTGGTTGGTGGAACACAATCCCGTTATTGATTGGGTTAAAGGAGAGATACTGTCTTGGAGTTCTGCATGTTTTGGGACTTGTTTAATACCCATTCAGCATGTCGGTGCCCTGAACACACCCACAGCCCCTCCATTGTCTACTGAAGTTCCTGAACAATATGCAGACCTCAGGGCTGTATTTGATAAAAGAGAGGCAGAGAAACTACCTCCACATAGACCATATGATTGTGCTATTGATATTCATCCGGGTACCATGCCTCCTCGAGGAAAAGTATATCCTCTTTCCATAAAGGAGAACCAAATTATGGAGGAGTACATCAAGGAGAACTTGGAGAGAGGTTTTATCCGACGCTCCTCTTCTCCAGCAGGGGCTGGATTATTTTTTTGTGTCGAAAAAAGAGGGAGATTTACGCCCGTGTATTGATTATAGGGGGCTTAACAAGATCACCATTAAGAACGTGTACCCTATCCCTCTCATATCGGAACTGTTCGACAGGTTAAGGGTTCAGCAGTGTACACTAAACTTAATTTAAGAGGAGCTTACAATTTGATACGCATAAAAGAGGGGCATGAGTGTGGAGAACAGCATTTAACACCAGGAGTGGGCATTATGAATACTTGGTCATGCCTTTTGGTCTTTGTAATGCTCCAGCGGTATTCCAGGATTTTATTAATGATGTGCTCAGAGATTTCTTGCAAACCTTTGTTATAGTATACCTAGACGATATATTGATTTACTCTCCCGATCTGAAAACCCACCATGCACATGTCAGACAGGTATTAGCTAAATTACTGGACAATGGTCTTTATTGCAAACTAGAGAAGTGTTTATTCGACATTACTACTGTGAAATTCCTTGGGTACATTATCACTCCAGAGGGTTTTGAGATGGATCCTTCTAAACTCACGGCCATCTCAGAATGGCCTCTTCCTCAAGGTCTCAAAGCCATACAGAGGTTTCTGGGGTTTTCTAACTATTATAGGAGATTTATCAAGAATTATTCCGCTATAGCCTCTCCTATCATTAATATGACACGTAAAGGTCTGAAGTACCAGATCTGGTCTTCTCAATCTAAACAAGCATTCGAAGCCCTCAAACAGGCTTTTACTTCCGCTCCCGTGTTACGGCATCCTGATCCCAGGATTCCGTTTATTCTTGAGGTTGATGCTTCTGAGATAGGCATTGGGGCTGTCCTGTCTCAAAGAGAATCTCCAGGGAAACCACTACATCCTTGTGGGTTCTTTTCAAGAAAATTATCACCAGCAGAACGCAATTATGATATTGGCAACAGAGAATTGCTTGCTATTGTGTCTGCCCTGTCAGAGTGGAGACATTTGTTGGAAGGTACTCTTGATCCTTTATTGATAATCACTGATCATAAGAACCTTACGTACATCGGGGATGCTAAACGTTTGAACTCGAGACAGGCCAGGTGGTCATTGCTACTGTCTCGGTTTAATTTTGTATTGACTTACAGACCAGGTGACCGCAATGTAAAGGCTGATGCCTTATCTCGTCAATATGACCCATATGAATCTAATACACAAGACCACAATCCTATAGTTCCTCCTGAACGTATTGTGGCTTCCACAGTCTTGTCTGTCTCCTCGCCTTTCCTGGAACGCCTCCAGGCAGCTCAAGTGGGGGCTCCACCTGACAAGCCTCCAGATATGTTGTTTGTACCTGAAAAGGAAAGACAAGAATTACTCATAATGTTTCATGATTCTAAACCAGCAGGTCATCCTGGTATTACTAAGACTCTTACCAGTATCTCCAGACAGTTCTGGTGGCCCACCATGCGACAGGACGTACGCCTGTTTGTTTTGGCTTGTCAAATCTGTGCCAGAAGCAAAACCAGTAAAACCTTGCCTGTCGGTCTATTGCAGCCTTTACCCACGCCTAAGAGGCCTTGGTCTCATCTATCTATGGATTTTATTGTGGACTTGCCGAAGTCCAAAGGTCATACTGTGGTTCTGACAGTTGTAGACCGCTTCTCCAAAATGGCTCATTTTGTCCCTTTACCTAAGCTTCCTACAGCCAAAGAACTGGCGGTTGTCTTTGCTAGAGAGATTGTACGAATACATGGGGTTCCGTCTGAAATAGTCTCTGACAGAGGAGCTCAGTTCGTCTCTCGTTTCTGGAGGGTTTTCTGTGCGGAGATGGGGGTGCGATTGGCCTTCTCTTCAGCATACCATCCACAAACCAATGGGGCAGCAGAGAGGGCAAATCAGGGTCTCGAGCAGTACATACGTTGCTTTACCACACAACAACAAGACAATTGGTCGGAGTTGTTGCCCTGGGCTGAGTATGCACGTAATAACGCCGTTAATGAGACCACTGGCCACTCTCCTTTTTCTGCTATCTATGGTTTTTTTCCCTCCGGCTCTACCGCTTCAGTTTAATGAACAGGCCATCCCGGCTCTCGATGACCATCTCACTCAACTACAAGAGATTTGGAGACAGATTCGCGTAAATATGGAGCGCAATGTTGCTGTCCAGAAACGCAAGGCTGACAGGCATAGGTTACAAGCTCCCTCCTATAACGTGGGGGATAGAGTTTGGTTGTTTACTAGGAACGTGAAGTTACGGGTGCCTTCTATGAAAATGGCACCTCGGTTTATTGGTCCATATAAGATCATTCACCGCGTTAACCCTGTGGCTTATGCTCTTGCCCTTCCTAAACATCTTCGCTTGCACAACGTCTTTCACACCTCCCTACTGAAACCTTTATTGTGTAACAGGTACACGCGGGTCGTTCCTCCTCCTCCACCTGTTCAGGTTGATGGTGAATCGGAGTATGAGGTTAGGAGGGTTTTGGATTCTAGGCTGTGCAGGGGTGTTCTGCAGTACTTGGTCGATTGGGTGGGCTATGGCCCGGAAGACCGGTCCTGGATTCCAACTTCCGACATGTCTGCCTCTAGGTTGGTCAGGGCGTTCCATGCCTCGCACCCCGATCGCCCTGGTGGTCGTATTGCCGCTCGTCCTGTTGGTCGTCCGGTGGCCTCCCGTGGAGAGGGGGGTACTGTAATGTTGGGGGCTTCCAGCCCTACCTGTGTGCTTGAGGACAGCAAGTCTGAGGCTGCTCGCTGACCACTGCCCGGTTTAAATGGAGACAGGCAGGGAGGTGATTGCATGAGGTGTGGCTTGAGTGGGGGGCATGGTCTGGTGAAGGTCTTTAAAAACCCTCAGTATAGTTTCAGAAGTTGCCAGATCGTGGTTATCCATACCTGAGCTCCTTGTACCTGACTGCTATATTGATTTAATCTGTTATTGACCTCTGCTTGTGTTCTGACCATTCTGCCTTCTGTTGCCCTAGACTATTTACTTGTACTACGCTACTGCTCTGATGCCGACCCGGCTATTCCATTTGACCATTCTGAACTCTGTATTCCTGATTCTGGCTCGGCTGACTCCTCTCCGTATTGTTAACCCTTTTCTGTCTAGCTAGTTTACCTGGCCAATTCTAAGGACCAGACAGATAGGGATCATTCACAGCTACACTGTTGGTAGCTTCTGGGTTTTGTGGAGTGTTGGGGGTTAAGTACTGCGTGGTGGGATCCGGGAACCGTGACAGCTGAATGGCCAGGAAAGGTAAGAGTACGCTGAATTTCAGCGTTCGGTTACCTTTCCGACACATTTCGGAGCTCTTTGAATAACCCTGTATAGATTTATGCAATTTAGAATCATATCCATAGGTATGCATACAGGGTGTGCCACGTGTGCCCAGGCATGTTGGGTGACAGCATATTTGACCCCCTACATTTATATTTTGGATATTTCTTATCTGGTTCATGGTAAATAGTAGGGAAATTGACAGTATCACAGCATAAACATTGGTTATTCCCAACTAAAATAAATGTTCTGTGCTAAATGATCTGGGCATAAATGTGTAATTAATAAATATTCCATGAGTGTACACCCTAATGAAATGGGCTGTGCATGCCATTGCTCATATCATGTAATGAAATTCCCATAGTTTTATCACTTTAAGATATTTTAAAGATTATAAAAACACCTTAAAGTCTTGTAATAGTGGGATGTTGCAATTGGTGTGTTTTTGTTATTATTAACTAATTTCAGCATAAATCTTAAATAGTATGTAGGATCAGTAAAGCCCCCTTTTCCGGATGAGCATTCCAGTACCTGAAAGATTTTGAATGGGATAGCTTAGATTAGAGACTGACAAAAACGTTTTTATTTTGCTAAAAAGAAACACAGCATAATCATTTGTATTCCCTATAAACAGCCCATGGAAAGACGTTTTATAGATGTTTAAATTATCAAATGTTCAAGTGCAATATGTTGTCCTTTACAGCTATCACATTGTATGTAATGACTTGATGAACTCTTGTGACCTTCACCCATGCTCACGTCTTTGTGAAATTTTCTGTTACAGATATGGAGTAGGTACATGCAGACATTTAATTTAAATAGAAAAGTAATTTAATACAAACGTCCCCCATTAAAATGTTATCAACACAGGCAATGTTTTGTAAATTTAAAAAGCTTATCACTAGAAGGAGGAAAATACTCTACAGAATGTACTACAGTCAGATAGGGTGTTTATAGAAGGTGTTTGGGGATTAGGGCATTTTAAAGAGACAGAGGAGGCAGAATTTACTGTATATTTCTAACAATATTGTTTATCAGAATCTATACTGACAGATGTAGATAGATCTCAGAATGAGATCAGTGTTTGCAAAGTGAATAAGCAATAAAAATGATAAGACCAGTGCATCAGGGAAATAGAAATTTAAAACCCTTATTCAAACCTGATAAAGATATGCAGCTGTTTAAACAGATAATGCCTTCTGTAAATGTTTGCTGCTGAAACAAATATATTGGAGATTAATAACTAAAGGATGGGTTTTCTAGTGCTGGTATCTTTATCACGGAAAACTCTTATGCTAAAGTGGTATATATTTTCTAATTCTAACTTTTCATTTGTGTGTGTATGTATGTATATAATATTTCATTATCTTAATTAATGTGCTATGACTTGACTATTTAACCCCATAGTGACAGGGCAATTTTACCATTGTCTGTCTGAAAGTACCAACTGCTATTTTTACGATTCTGCGCTGTTTGAGTTTAGGTCTAATTTTCCTCTTACTCGTTTTATGGAACCCACACATATGATATACCGTTTTTCTCGCCATCAAATGGACTTTTTAAAGATATTATTATTTCCATGATATCATATAAATTACTATGAAATAATTATGCTATATTTTGAAAAAAAATTGAAAAACACACTTTTCCAACTTTAATCCCCAAAATTTACAACCGCCAATAAAGACCCAGGCTAAATAGTTTCAAAATTTTGTCCTGAAATTAGAACTATCCAATTTTTACATGTTTTTGCTTTTAACCCCTTCACGGCTGAGCCATTTCACTTCTGTTTGCTGAGCTCATTTTGACCATTTTATGCTCATCATGTTTAAATGTGATGTGAAGGGCTATTTTATTATACCCCAGGCAATTATTTTTTTTAAAAACCCACTTTTTTATTTATTTATTCTTTATTATTTTATTTTTTCACCAAACCTAGTCATTGGAAAGGCCAAGGTGACAATGTCAGTGGGCGGGGGTGACCCAGAGGCTTGGCTAAGATCCAAGATGTCAGCCACTTCTGTGAGTGAATCATGATCCAGCGCCTAAGGAGTTAAAGAGAGGCACTGCTGTAAAGGGCAGACTCTACCCTCTTCAGCGGTGCTTCTCTTTTTTTTCTAGTTGGAGCTGTTCATGTTGAGGGGACATAGTTATTCTGTTTCCAAGAACAGAAGTAAAGAGGTGTGACCTCCTTTTTTAAGAGCTGTCAGAGTGATAAGACAGACAGTCAATGGAATGTAGATATGTGCAATTGAAATTCGCATGAAATTCACTATTTTCGTGTTTCGGGAGCATTTCTGAAAATGAAATATCGACCACCCGAAATTTTGGATCAATCCGAAATTTCGGATAAATTGGATTCGATGATTCAGATCATTTGGTGAATCGGATCATTTTGGTGATCCGGTTCATTTCGCTGATCCGGCTCATTTCGACGATCTGGCTCATTTCGGGTGATTTGAATCAGTTGGTTTTTCGCTTTTTTTATGAGTTATTTAATTTTTTATTGCTTATTTAAGAATGGCAAGTAGATTACTATCAATAGAATGCAATTTCATTACCCAATTATTCTTTTAGGATTTTTTAGGTATTTTTTTGGTGAAATTTTAGGTTTCCTAACTCTTTTTAAAGAAACAAGGCTATTTAACCCATAGGTTTCAATGCAGCATATGAATCCACACAATGCTGGGAAGCGCCTCTCTGCAGTATAATTAATGCAGCACATGAATCCGCTCACTGCCGGGCAGCACTTCTCTGGAGAATTTTTTTTTATCAGTTAGTTTTTCCTTTTTTATAAGTTATAATTAATGAAGCATATAAATCCACACACTGCTGGGAAGTTCCCGGCAGTGTGCAGATTCATATGCTGCATTAATTATACTGCAAATAGGCGCTGCTCGGCAGTGTACGGATTCATATGCGGCATTGAAACCTATGGGTTAAAAAGCCTTGTTTCTTTAAAAAAAGTTAGGAAACCTAAAATTTCACCCAAAAAATGCCTAAAATCCTAAAAGAATAATTAAGTAAAGAAACTTACATTCTATTGGTAGTAATCTACTTCCTATTCTTAAATAAGCAATAAAAAACAAAATAACTCATAAAAAAGCGAGAAACCAACTGATTCGAATCATCCGAAATGAGCCGGATTGACAAAATGATCCAAATCGCCGAAATGATCCGAATCACCGAATCGATCCGAATCACAGAATCGAAATGATCCAAAACGAAAGAAAAACTGTCTGAAATGATCCGAAACAAAAAAACACCCGAACAAAAAAACACGAAACGAAACGAAAAAAAGGTCTTGCACAACCCTAATGGAATGGATTGTAGGAGAGTGCATCACACTGATGGAAAACCTTAGCACTCCAGGTTTTTCGCAACTACATGTTCCATGATACTTAGTCAAACATTTGGGTGGCTAAACATCATGGGACATGTAATCCAGAAACACCTGGAGTGCCAAGGCTAACCATCACTGGTGTATAAGCACCATGACCTTAACTAAGCTTGAGTGATCATGGTGCATACTGGAGTGTCTATAAATTCTGGCTATAATGGTAATTGGGAGCCACTGATACAAAAAGTCATAACTAACAGTTAACTTTCATATTGTCATGTTTTCCCTGGTTTTGTCCACGCCCCCTGGTGGTGAGAGGCATTCACGTCTGTTTTCCCCTGTTTTGTTTTTGGCTGTGCTGTCTGGGGATGCTCTGGGGTTCTGCTATGATCTTCTGGTCTGAGGTCACATGGCCCAATCACACAGACCCACTCCCTATAAAACTATAGACCGTTTGTGAGTTCATATGGTGGTTGTGTTTCCTGTGTCCTGGTCCTGGTTCCTGATTCCCGCGTTGCTGCATAGCTTCATGTCTAGTATTTCTGGTTTTGACTTTTGGATTATGTTCCTGGATATTCTCTTTCTAGCTCCCTGTACTCTGTATTCTGCATAACCCGTTGCTGATCTGGCCTGACTGAGAACCGTTCCTGTGTATGACTTCTGGCTATCATTCTGGTTTATTCTCTGATCTGCTCCTTGTACCTGGTATCATGTATTTTGGTTTCTGTGTATGACCTTAAGGGTGTTCTCTGGATCTCTCTCTTGCCTGCTCCCTGAGTCCCCTTAACCTGTATGCCTGTTCAGTTGCCAATCTCTGCTAGTACTGACCACTCTTATGTTTCATGTTTTATGTGTCTTGTTTGTCTGAGCTTAGTTTACTTAGAGGCCATCTAGCATTCTGTCTGTCTTGTTAACCCTCGCTCTTCCTGTTCCCCCTGCCTCTGTCATCCTTTGTGAGGTATCTTCACTAGTTAGAGGCCTACCCCAGCATAGGGATCCCTTTAGCTTTCTTCTATGCCCCCCTGTCTCTCGTGTTTTCAGTCTGGTTCACCTTTTGTCTGGAATCTGTATTTTGTAAGCCTTGAACCAAGCCAGCAGCTCACCTGCCTAAAGGGCTACACTCCTTGTTCCAAGCCACCACGAGGGCCCAAGCGGGCGCCCAGCATGACGCATATGCTCCCTGTTACTGGCTCAATTACAAGTGAGGCAGTATATTTGCCTCAACATTAGTGCTTCCTATACAAAGTGATGTAAGTGCAAACAAACAATAAGTGGCCACAGCACTAAAGCCACTTTTAGGCTAGGGTCAGATAAGAGCATTTTGGACGGATTGTGCGTCCGTGCAGTATTTTTGACGGATGTAGCAGGGAAAATAAATTAAAATGAAAAAACATTTTGTCCGTCAATAATGCTGGACGTATAAATGCAGTCCGTCTGACCACGTTCCATCACTCACACACAAAGCTATGCGGACGTTGCAGATGTGGCGCACTCCGCACTTCCGTTCTATCAGTATTACGTTCTTGCCTAACCTGCGTCCGTTTGCCACGTCCGTTGTTCATCCGCACTTCTGTGCGGACGTACTTTGTGTGTGGGGCTCCATTTAACAAAATTGTATGCTATCACGGACGTACTTATGTGCAGTAAGGCTAGGGTCAGAGTGGGGCAGTCGGAACGCGCGTGCAGGCGCACTAAATCACGGCGGCAGTAGCAGCACATAACGGCCAATGACGGCCAATATACGCAGTACGTGCGTACGAAAGTGCGCCGACACCACGCAACCAGCAAATGAACGCATTTTTATCAGAACGTGAAACCGCTGCTACTGACGTACAAAGTGCGCTGCGGCCGCATAGCAGCGTGTGTGCGTGATTAGGAGATGTCAGACGCTGCTAGTGTGCGGCCAACATAACGTTCAAACAGCCGGATTTCCCTAGACTTCTTTTCACCCCATCGTCATGAAATACGTCCAGAATTGCGCATCGTCTGACCACTTAAGCGTATTCCGTGAAAAAATGCGTGCGCACGCATCGACGTACATTTTGACGGTGGCTGCAGAAAATGCGCTCATCTGTCCCTAGCCTAACACGGACGTTAACACTGCGTTCGTCTGACCCCAGCCTTAGTGGTTCATGGCTTTGTTAGAATAAGAGAGGAGCTGTTAGCATTAACAAGTGAGTGCTTGTAACACCTGACTGCTCACTCTTTCATGTTAATGGCTCAGTGGAATACAGCTCTATAATTCTTTCAATGATCATTCCTACATATTGCTAAATGCACTCCAAAGCTTAACAAAAGGCTATTGTTAAAGATTGTCACGGGGACCCAGGGGATGCGGCGCCTGGCAGCAGCTTCCTCGCTGCTCGCTGGCCAGGCGCCGAATGTAAGCGCTTCCGGGCCCGCTCACGTGGGACGCCAAGGGGCGGGGCCTGGCGCTGTGACGCGGACCCGCCGGGTTTAAAACCCAGTCTCTCCCATACACCGGTGCCCTGACGTGGTATTCACCTCCCGCAGAGCTCTTGTGTGATTTTGGCTATCTCCTGTGTTAACCCTGTGTATAACCCTTGGCATTGGCAAACGAACCCTCCTGTGTATGACCCTTGGCATTGGCAAACGAACCCTCCTGTGTATGACCCTTGGCATTGGCAAACGAACCCTCCTGTGTATGACCCTTGGCATTGGCAAACGAACCCTCCTGTGTATGACTCCTGGCATTGGCATTTACTCTGTTCTAGGTTCTGCCCTTAACGTTGGTACCGAGGTCAGTCTGTGTGGCACCCTAAGCACACATCAGACTACCTCTGCTATTACTAAAGTCCTAGGGAGGACTTGTGATCTGGTCTGTACCCCTGTCTGGTATTTCCCTTTCTTTGTCTGTTACCTGTTTCGTTGCCTTTATAGCTTTGCCGACCATTCAAGGATCGGAAGAGTAGAAAGGGAGCTGCATAAAGAGATTTATATCTTAGTAGTCAGAAAGATTCGTGACAATACTCTATTCCATACCTCTGTCTGGTGTTACCCCTTGTTTATATATTGTCTGGTTATTTGTCTGTTTAGTATCACCGACCATTCAAGGATCGGAAGGGTAGAGAGCGGTCTGCGTAAAGGGACCACACTTTTGGTAATCAGGGGGATCCGTGACATTACGTCAGGGCCAATGGATCCCGCAGACCTCTCTAACCAGCTGGCACGTATCGCAGCCAGACAAGAGGAACAGGACCATAGGATGGACCAGATTTCTCTCGCTCTGCAAACCCTGCTAAATCGGTCCAATACAGGTACCACAAACCCTCCAGATCCAGTGTTACCTAGGGTCAGTCCGGTCTCCCCTGAAGGACATAGGCTTAGTATGAAGGCACCCCTACGCTATGATGGTACACCAAGCCTATGTCGGGGGTTTTTGACTCAACTCGAGATTCTGTTTGAGAACAATCCAGGTTCTTGTATGTCTGATAAAGCTAAAGTAGGATATCTGATTAATCATTTAACAGAAAAAGCTTTATTGTGGGCTACGTCGTTGTGGGAAAATAAGAAACCCATCATTTATGACTATGAGGGCTTTACCTCTGAGTTAAAACGTACCTTTGATCCCTCTAGAAGGGCTACCAATGCGGGTAGGTCCTTGTTTCATATCAAACAAGGTAATAAGAGGGTTGCCGATTATGCCATAGAGTTTAAGACTTTGGTTTCTGAAGTACTTTGGCCGAACGACGTTTTAACCTTAGCCTTTACCGAAGGCTTGAACGAGGCTTTTATGTTTGAACTGGCTCCCTTAAAATTACCAGAAAGTCTGGACCACCTGATAGATTTCTGTATAGCCATGGACGATCAAATCAGGGAAAGGAGACACACCAGAGATAGACCCAGAAGGGTCTTGCCTCCTTTACCCTCGTTACCCAGACACCCCAGTACATCAGGTGGTTCGGAGAATGAAAAAACTGATTTACCGGTCGTTGAACCCATGCAAATAGGGAGGACAGGTATTTCAGAAGCAGAAAAAGCTCACAGAAAAGAAAAGGGGCTCTGCTTTTATTGTGCAGGGGCAGATCACTTCCGCCTTCGATGTCCTCAGAGACCCAGGGTTGGCAGGGTTGAACATAGCAGAGTGGGATTCAGAACAGGAGACACCCAGGTTGTCGGTTCTTTATGTGCCTCCTTTGTGGATAATGAAAAAAAAAATCCAGGATTCTGTTACCGGTCTCCCTAACCTGGGAGGGGGTTCACCTCAAGACTGAGGCGTTTTTGGACTCTGGGGCCTCAGGCAATTTTATGGATAAGAATTTTGCTGCCAAAAACCTCATACCACTGGTTCTCAGGGAAAGGCCTCTAAGGGTGGAGGCCATAGATGGTAACCCCCTGGCATGTCCTCATATCACTCACGATACAGTCGATGTATGTATGAAAATAGGAGTTTTGCACCAGGAGACTATAAGATTTCAAATCATTGAATCACCCTCATGTCCTGTCGTCCTTGGGTTTCCATGGCTAACAGAGCACAACCCAGTAGTCGATTGGGTCCAGAGAGACATAAAATGTTGGGGTCAGAGTTGTCAGTCTAAGTGCCTAGGCACAGTTAATGTGATTGGTAGCCTCAATATTGCCACAGCCCCTCCTTTGTCCACAGAGGTCCCTGAATGTTACCGGGCATTAAAGGAGGTGTTCTCTAAAGCCAGGACTGAGGTTCTACCACCACATCGTCCATATGACTGTGCCATTGACTTGCTCCCCGGTACGATGCCTCCTAGGGGTCACGTATACCCTTTGTCGCAAAGGGAGAACGACATTATGGAGGAATATATAAGGGAGAATCTGGAACGAGGATTCATTAGACGGTCCTCCTCTCCAGCAGGAGCAGGTTTCTTTTTTGTCTCCAAGAAAGAGGGAGATCTGCGACCTTGCATCGACTATAGGGGTTTAAATAGGATCACTATAAGAAATGCATATCCCATACCCCTCATAACAGAATTGTTTGACCGATTAAAAGGGGCTCGTGTCTATACTAAGCTTGATTTACGCGGAGCGTACAACCTGGTCAGGGTTAAGAAGGGAGACGAATGGAAAACGGCTTTTAATACACGTAGCGGGCATTACGAATACCTGGTGATGCCTTTTGGGTTGTGTAATGCGCCAGCCGTCTTTCAGGACCTTATAAATGACACTCTAAGGGAATTTCTGCAAGAATTCGTCATAGTATATCTGGATGATATCCTGATATACTCTCCTGATATGGACACTCATCATGTCCACGTAAAACAAGTGTTGAAAAAACTATTGAAGGCTGGATTGTACTGTAAGCTAGAAAAATGTCTATTCGACATAGTAACTGTGCAATTCCTTGGTTATATTATAACTCCTGGGGGTTTCAAATGGATCCTAAGAAGCTCTCAGCTATTCTTGACTGGCCTTTACCCCAAGGACTTAAAGCCATTCAGAGGTTTCTGGGGTTCACGAACTATTACAGAAGGTTCATTAAAGATTTTTCGGCCTTGGTGGCCCCTCTCACGGCTATGACAAAGAAAGGGGTGGGAAATCAGAAATGGACACCTCAAGCCACTCAAGCCTTTGAGACACTAAAGCAAGCCTTTACTACTGCTCCTGTTCTCCGGCATCCAGATCCGGCTCTGCCTTTCCAATTAGAAGTTGACGCCTCCGAACTAGGTCTTGGTGCAGTCTTGTCCCAAAGGGAGGCTCCTGACAAACCCTTGCATCCATGCGGCTTCTATTCTCGAAAGTTGTCCCCGGCAGAGAAGAACTATGACATTGGAAATAGAGAATTGTTAGCAGTCATCGCGGCCTTGGCCGAATGGAGATACTTATTAGAAGGGTCTAAGGACCCCGTTGTTATCATAACCGACCATAAGAATCTCACGTACATTGGAGATGCCAAACGTTTAAACTCCAGACAAGCGAGATGGTCATTGTTTCTTTCAAGTTTTAATTACGTACTTACCTATAGACCTGGGTCCAGAAACATTAAAGCAGACGCATTGTCGAGACAGTATGAGTCTTATGAACATAATATCCAAGATCAGCATCCCATTGTACCCCAGGAGAGGATTATAGCCGCTACCACGATTAGTGTTTCGTCTCCTCTAATGAAAAGGTTGCAGACCGTCCAGGGTGCAGCTCCTGGGGGAAAACCTCCTGCGAAACTCTTTGTACCTGAGAACGAAAGAGAAGAGGTACTCAACATCTATCATGACAATAAAACTTCCGGGCATATGGGTATCACCAAGACTGTGTCTAGTATCAGTAAACTCCTCTGGTGGCCCACGTTGCGCCGAGACGTCAAAGATTACATTGCCGTGTGCGAAGTGTGCACAAGGCAGAAAAGTCCCAAAACAGCACCCATTGGCTTACTCCAGCCTTTGCCGATCCCCGAACGACCCTGGTCACATGTAGCCATGGATTTTATAGTAGAGCTACCTGAGTCAAGAGGGAATACAGTGATACTTACGATCATAGATCGATTTTCCAAGATGGGTCACTATGTTCCTCTTCAGAAACTACCTTCGGCAGCTGAACTGGTGCCCATATTCATTGCCAATGTGGTCCGCATTCACGGTGTCCCTCGGGAGATAGTCTCTGATAGGGGGACCCAATTCATCTCCGGATTCTGGAGAGGGTTTTGTAAGAACGTGGGAATAGACCTCTCTTTCTCTTCGGCCTATCACCCCCAGACCAATGGAGCAGCAGAACGAGCAAACCAAAACGTAGAGAAATATCTCAGGTGCTTCATCTCAGAACAACAAGATAACTGGTCAGATCTGCTACCGTGGGCAGAATATGCTATTAACAGCGCAGTAAGTGAATCCACAGGTCATTCTCCTTTCTTCACTGTTTATGGCTTTGATCCTCCCGTGCTCCCCGCCACGTTTCCTGATACCACGATTCCTGCTTTAGATAAACAACTGGCATCATTGAAAGAGACTTGGGGGAGAGTGAGACGGGCACTGGAGGAAAGTAGTGCCATCCAGAAAACTAAGGCCGACAGACACAGGAGGCAGGCACCCGTGTATCAAGTTGGGGACAGGGTTTGGCTGTCTTCACGTAATATCAAGCTCTTAGTGCCTTCCATGAAGTTGGCTCCTAGGTATATCGGCCCCTATAAGATTCTACGGCGACTCAACCCTGTCTCCTATGCTTTGGCGTTACCCCCCCATTTTAAAATACACAATGTGTTCCATGTAAACCTTCTGAAGCCGCTGTTATGTAACCGGTACACCAAAGTCCATGCTCCACCGCCTCCTGTCTCTGTGGAGGGCGAGGAGGAATTCGAAGTTAAGGCCATTCTGGGTGCCAGGCTGTCTAGGGGGTCCTTGCAGTATTTGGTCGATTGGGTGGGGTACGGTCCAGAGGATCGTTCTTGGGTACCGGCTGCGGAGGTCCATGCTCCTAGGCTAGTGAAGGCCTTCTATTTGGCACACCCCCGTGCCCCTGGGGGTCGTCCAGTGGCCGCCCCTGGAGGGGGGGGTTCTGTCACGGGGACCCAGGGGATGCGGCGCCTGGCAGCAGCTTCCTCGCTGCTCGCTGGCCAGGCGCCGAATGTAAGCGCTTCCGGGCCCGCTCACGTGGGACGCCAAGGGGCGGGGCCTGGCGCTGTGACGCGGACCCGCCGGGTTTAAAACCCAGTCTCTCCCATACACCGGTGCCCTGACGTGGTATTCACCTCCCGCAGAGCTCTTGTGTGATTTTGGCTATCTCCTGTGTTAACCCTGTGTATGACCCTTGGCATTGGCAAACGAACCCTCCTGTGTATGACCCTTGGCATTGGCAAACGAACCCTCCTGTGTATGACCCTTGGCATTGGCAAACGAACCCTCCTGTGTATGACCCTTGGCATTGGCAAACGAACCCTCCTGTGTATGACTCCTGGCATTGGCATTTACTCTGTTCTAGGTTCTGCCCTTAACGTTGGTACCGAGGTCAGTCTGTGTGGCACCCTAAGCACACATCAGACTACCTCTGCTATTACTAAAGTCCTAGGGAGGACTTGTGATCTGGTCTGTACCCCTGTCTGGTATTTCCCTTTCTTTGTCTGTTACCTGTTTCGTTGCCTTTATAGCTTTGCCGACCATTCAAGGATCGGAAGAGTAGAAAGGGAGCTGCATAAAGAGATTTATATCTTAGTAGTCAGAAAGATTCGTGACAATACTCTATTCCATACCTCTGTCTGGTGTTACCCCTTGTTTATATATTGTCTGGTTATTTGTCTGTTTAGTATCACCGACCATTCAAGGATCGGAAGGGTAGAGAGCGGTCTGCGTAAAGGGACCACACTTTTGGTAATCAGGGGGATCCGTGACAAAGATGCAGACACATACACTAGCACATAAGCTGATATATAAAAGGCATCATGTGATACCCAGGACATACTTGAAATCCAGAGAAATCTCAATTTATCCTTCCTGGTAAAATAGTTTATAAATAAATAAATAATAATTCCAAATGCATTGAGTATTATTGACAATACTTTTGGAAACACAAACAATTACTATTCTTGCCCTTTTGCTCACATCAATACCTCCCTCCCAAAAGATGCTTCGCACATAGTTTCCACAAAAGCTCCACACATCAACAGATTTCTTTGCTCATCCCCTAACACAAAGACAGAGTGGCACTAGGAGACATATAATGCAGTCTTTGTAAGTAGAGGCTGTGACAGGCGGTAGTTGCTTGTAATTATTGGGACAGGATGTGCGGTGCCCTGTTCACCCTTCTCTGCACGCTGCTGATCTTTCACATTTTTTTTTTCAACAGGCGTTCCGACAAGATTTTATCATACTTTCCAAAGCTATTTATCATAGTGTTTCTGCCTCTCACACTGCAACCGTTTACACATAAATGCTCAGCGTATGCCTGCCTGTTGAATATTTCAGATTCCCATCCACACTTTTTGTTTTTTCTTATTTTGTTTGTGATAAAGAACGTGAAAAGTAACAGTTTGTGATTGTTGACGGTTCATAAGTAATAAATGTAATGTGAAATATGGGCACGCCTGTGCTTCTGCGCTAGAAGCAGATTGTGCCTAACATATTATTCAGATGCTATTACTCTTTGGTTGCAATCACATTATTTTATACTGAGCTCTTAAAATGATAAAATACCTTCTATAAAGATAGGATTCTAAAACATGTTACAGTAAGGAGCAGTCCTGACTAGCCAATACCCTTCAATGCAGCAGAATCGAGAGGCATCTGATTGGCTGGATGCATGAGCGAGCATCCCACCTCCTATCAGGAAGCAGCAGAGGCCAACAATTAGGACCAAAACAAGAGGTGACCCGGCACTAGAGTAAATTCAGAATTGGAGTGAGGAAGTGTGATGGGGTCTGGGTTAATATTTAACCCTTTTTTGTCTTACTCTCTCCCCACTTTAACCCAAAAGCATCCCTTAAACAGTTGCAAAGTGTTTCTGTATAAAATGTAAGGGAACATTTTTATTTTGGATGACATGCTAAACCTCTAATATATTAGGAGAATTTATTTTGTAAATTACTAGGTTTGTAGTTTAATATGATCTACAATACTAACACAGCATGCCTTTTCACATATATTAACTTCTCTGCAGGCTCTGTCACAAAAACGTAAGCCATATTTGCTAAAAACCGTCTTGTATCAATGCAGCACTTTATACCCCTGCTGCATTGCTAAATATGGTACATGGTGGTTTCTACAAGAAGGTAATCTCTTTTATAGTCGCATCAGTGCACAGTTTAAGTTTCGTGTTGGAATAAGTCTTTCACAAATTATGTGTATGTTCAAAGTGACAACATTCAGACCAGTACTGTCACAAATGAAAGTTTCTTTAGCTGCCCACATGACATTGGTCACTAAGTTTGCTACATTGTAGCAATGTCATTCTGCAATAAATCGCTGGTGTTACAGTATCCGTCTACAATATATTTTAGAAGAAAATTAGAAAACAAATTACTGAACTGGGCCAAGGTTTAGAGCTATTTCCTGGCTGTGCTTTTATGAGCCTTCAATATTGCTCTATTTTATGTTGTTTGGGAACAGCATGAACAATAGTTCACAGAAAACCTTGCATACTATAATAGCAATGCAATTATCTCAGTGTGATAGAGTGATTTATGAATTCCAGAGTGGAACTGACCTCCGCCCCTTATTTGGGACAATTCTTAAAATTATCAACTGATTTTTATTTTCTACGTTTACTACATATGTCTAAGCTTCGCAATAGTTACATCTCTGCTCTAACCTGGACAGTTCAGCCAATCAGAAGCCTCTTTTATTTGGCTGGAGAGGGTTATTCATGAACCACCATAGTTTACCCTTTGTTGTACGACAATGAACTTCAGCATTCCAGAGATGGAAATTAAAACAGCCGCGGTAGAAGATTCTTTGATGGAGTTTCCCCTGTCGTTGCTTGAATTTTCTTTTTGGGAATCAATGATATTTAATTTTGTTGCAACAACAGCTAAATTCACTATTGCTTGCAAGACCAGTAAAGTACAGCAGTTAGTGAATAACCTCCTAAGAATTTTGGACAAAACTCTTAAAACACTTAGTACAGGGAGTGATGGATATAATAGAATGAAAGCCCCCTCGAGAGCAGGGACGTCTCTACCTCATTTCTGTATAACTATATACTATCCTGAGTTATTGTAACCCCTGTACCAGACTGCGGAATATTGTGCACATTACAATTAAATAATAATAATGCTAAAGTATACCTAAATTTTCAGTACTTTTGTCATTATGGTTAAATAACAATCTCTGGGATTTAAAATATCCCAAAATAGTTATATATATATATATATATATACATACATATATATAAATAAGAGAGAGAGAGAGTCTGTTAACTTGATTTTGCATTGAAAAAATGATTACATTGAAGAAAAGCATTAGCATATCAAAAGCCCATTTCACGCCTTTTTAAAGCAGGATTAGTATACCCCTGTGGACAAACAAAATCCTTTTTTTTATTTATCTCTTATTACCCTGGAGAGATGTAAAACAAGCTGCAAAGAGCAGCCCCAATCCTGACTGTAACAAAAAGTTTAAACACTTTGCTGCTGCAATAGAACATTCAGGACGAGGGCAGAATACAGGGAGTGCTCTGAGGTCACTCGCTTCGGTTGAAAGATAAGATTCAGGGGATTATAATGATATCATAAATTGTTTGGTACTAAAGGGGTTAAACAGAGATAGATAGAATAGATAGATAGATAGATAGAATAGATAGATGAACAGAACATTTGAAAGTGTCAGAGCTCTCTGAATGTAGTCAGCAATACTCTCTATTTTACTTTTTTAGCAGACAGCATTAAAGGAAGGCTTTAAATTTAGGAAAATATAAATATTTTCATTTCAGAATTTTCTAAATAGAAGTTCGGTTTAATAATACTATCTTGTGTCTGAATTATCATCACAGGTGTGGGGGGTAGCAACATGTTTTCAGCAAGATAATTACTCTGCAGTTGTCATTTTTTTCTTTGCTGTAATTTCCGTTTGCCTTTAGACTCATGTAAATATTTTCTGTTAAACTCAAGCATATGTTGCTCAATATGTTGTGGCAAGTGCCCATTTTTTAAAAGTAAACCCAGAAGTGAGTTATATATTAATATACACTGACAAACAGAGAGTGATTGTCTAGCTCTGTATAGTGTGACAAATGTGATCCGTAATTTCTGATGTGCAGGACTGTAAAATATCTGTTTAATCCACATTCAATGTGGAATATTCTCATACCATATGATTTATGCCCATATGCTTTGATAATATATTATACATATACTATACTACCACAATACTACAGAATATCATGTGGCACTCAATATATTCTGCTTTGAGTTGTTGAAGCAATCCTAGATTTATTACTCTTTTTATCGTGTGTGGTATTTTAGTGAACATCAGCTAACTTTAGAGGAAGCTAAAAATAAGCATGCACAAATGGAATGGTAAAACAGTAAACAAACATGGACTGATCTGTTAAATATATACAGGTGAGAAATAAATGCTAATTTCATCTGTTCTCACAAATCCTAAAGCTTGTTAAATATATACAGCTTCTTAGGTGTAAAAAAAACATCTAAGTTAAAAAGTTAACACAACACAATTAGTCTTAGCAAAGATTTTATATATACTGTATATATATAAATCACGAGTATAGCAGTATGTAGTGATACCTTTTTTATTGGACTAACGTAACATTTAAAAGACAAGCTTTTGAGAGAGTATACCTCTCTTCTTCAGGTCCGGATGCTATACTGAGCAATATCATAGAATTGAACATTAAGATATTAAAGGGCACATGGGTGGGGGGGGGTTAGATGTCGTAAATAGTGAGAGTCAAATGGTATGGTTCCATAAAAGAAAATCCGAAAAGATGCTAAATGTTGCCAAGTCCTCGATAGATAGTAGGCGATAACCCAGTTTTCCCATTTGAGTGGCAGTGGGTAAAATTAGGAATAAACACTGTGAAAGAAATGCTCAACACGATTCATCAACCTCAGCCAACTTGCTCAGAAGTCTAGTGGGAGCTCAGGACACAGAATAGTCAAATATTCCACACCAATCCAAGGAGCAAGGAGGAAGAATTTATTTATTTAATTATAAAGGATTTTACCAGGAAGGATACATTGAGATTTCTCTCGTTTTCAAGTATGTCCTGGGTTCAAGAACATTGAAATTTTACAGTCGTTACAGATTACAAAGTAATAAATGCAAGATATTAAAAACACAACACAATATACAGATTAACACAGAAAATAAATATGTAAGTAATATAGTTTGTTACATGTTTACAGATGCATTCCGTATTGAGGTATGTTAATAGGGAGCTCTTGTGGTGGCATGATATTCGGATTCATTAGTATTGAGATTATTAAATTAATTATACCGGACTGAACCAAGTGGGACAGCTGTTCTTTATTTGGAGAGCATTTAAACGACTTTGAGAGGATGGTGACGTATCCTCTGATGAAGTCCCGTGGGTGGGACGAAACGCGTCAGCATTACATCACTTGAGGAATACAGACCCACGATCCACGATCGAGTAGAAGCCACTGCGGGTACATGTTGAGAGCTCCCCAGCAGGACTGGAAGGAATACGGGAGAAAGTGCTGTGTTACCGTTTTACTTTTAATGGGTGAAATCATATCAATAGCCCACACGTTTTAATGTACGTATCATCATGTGCAGCAGGTCGCTGTTTTAATAAAAGATATAAGCACTATCGAAATTTTCTGTTTTTTATGTTTACATTTGTAAGAGAGAAGGCTACTAAAAATCTTCACGGACACGGACTTTTTTGGATGTCTGACAAGTGATCTCCACAAGTTATACTGCCGGTTGACGAGGCACTTGAATTACTTGTAGCCCTTTTGGTAATCGGGAGAAACCAGTGAGAACTATAAGAGATTACTCCCTGATTCCGGAATGTGGATCCTTATACAAATATAAGTACTTTTGTTCAATTCATCCCATTATTTATCATGTTAATTAATGTATTGACTGATCTATTTGGAGGTTTATGATTCTAGCGCAAAACCACCAATTTTTATCAGTTTTATGGACGAACGCATGATTGCAGAGCAGGATTAAAAACCTCTGTCTTTTTGAAAATATATAATGATGGTTAAAAAATTATTATTTTGTGTGATGTTGCACATTCAGGTCTAGTGACAGTGTCCATTATTTGTAAAAAAATAGTGAGAACACTGTTGCAGGGGCTGAATATCATTCCATGTAAGAGTTAATGGGCATTCTAGTTTTTTATGTACGCCTTACTAAAGCAAGGCAGGTAAAATAAGAGTTTTAACAACTGAAACTATACTTATTTTCCGCATGCAAGGGGTTAATCCTATTCCTTCAGCAGTATTCAGGACTCAGAAGCCTCCGACTTGCTTTTCTTTCTTGTTCACAGCAGGGGGTAGGAATTTCCCCTGCTTTGTTCAATGTTAAGGAGAAGAGGGTTGCCTTCATCATATGGAGACTGAAGATGACAGGACACAAACAGAAACTGCAATGTCATTATGAGGCAAGCTTTTTAGAGGTTTTAAAAGAAATCATGAATGTGTTTGCAGGGGATAAACTTTATTATTTAGTGTACTGTCAAAAACAACACTATTGAGATGCACTCATTTTCCATATACCTTAAAGAGTGGCTCCCGATGTATGCAATTACCACCTAGTCTGCTGGAGCCAGCGGTTACATGAAATGCCATGGATTCAATTTCACGGTGACTGCTGGGGATATTAAATGTAACTAGTGCTTCTATTCTTATCCCTTTTTTATTTGTAATTTAAGATTTATTTACTTTATATTTTTTTTGTATGGTAACTTTACTTTTGCAATGATGACATTTTGTTTTATCTTCAAAAGAAACCTAAACTTTTTGCCATAGATTTTACAGATGGGAAAATGAATACTATTAATAGTTTCTTTTTTCAGTATTTCTTTCGTAACATGTTTTTCTGAAGGAAACAAGTCACTCTCATTAACCCTTTCACTTTTATCATCTTAAGTTATTTATTATGTTATAATTATGTTATAATATCAGTTAAAATAAATATATACGTAGAGATTGTTTTCCCTTTTATGCATGAGTTAAGCTTGCATTCCCCTTGTGAATTCCCCATGCCTGTTGAATTAAACAATGCTACATAGAAAGAACAACAAGGCAGTAGACAAACGCAAAAAAAAATAGGAAACTAGTCAACTTTTGAGTTCCAGATATATCTGTTGTTCCAGATGTTTGCCAGAAGCATTGTGACATGTTGCCAACTAGTTTGCATTCTATAAATGTTTGTTTTTCTTTTTTTAGAATGTTGAAAATACTGAAAGCTACCTTTCAGTAGAAGATGGCACTGCAAAAACATGTGAAGGATTATATTACAATCTGAAGATTTAATATACTTTTTATTAAGGTGAAACATGAAAATGGTTACTGTCTTATTACCTTTCTTGCTGGAACTGTCCTCGTCATGGCCATGCATCTTCAGTACAGATATTTCAAATATTGCATCCAAGCACGATCAACTTCTTACCCACAGAAGAATGAAAAGAAATTGGATGTGGAATCAATTTCTTGTTTTAGAAGAACAAGAAATAAAAGAACCTTTGTACATTGGCCAGGTACGTTAAACCGGTAATAATAATGTTTGATCACAGACACAATGTTTTTGTGATTTGTAAGGTTTGGACCAGTTGGGGCTGGTCTCTGGTGTACCTTAGTGTCACAAGAAATAATCAGTTGAGCAGATTCTTCTCCTCAGGATATTTCTCTGTATCCGAGAGGATGTGCACCCTGTTTGGTATATCAGATTAACAGCAGAGATACTGGTTCCTTTGTCTGATTACTCTTTTTAGGAAACTCGCATGGAATGTGTAGTTCCGTTGACACTGTTATTGCAGAGTTCAGTTTTCGACCAGTATCTAAAATCACTGTTCCAATCTGAAAATTGCGTACTGATGGTTAAAAAGATCTCCTGCTGCTTTTGGCACCCTATTCCAATTTAGAAAATAATTCACCTTTTCATGCGATCTTCCGATGGCAGAAATAACGACCTGTAACTAGAGCTCGATGTGTTCCTTTTCCATGCAGAATATCTTAAAATGCCTGAAAATGCAAATTGATGGTGTACTTTGAATGCAAGAAAAATTCAGGCCATGCTTCTATTCTATCTATCTGCAATTTGACGCCTAGTGGACTTACACAACTGATGTTATTAGTTTTCTCCATGCAGTTCTAGAGATCTGTCTTTCTTTAAACGATCCTTCTAGTCTCTGGAAAGGATTACATTCCTATTTTGGGGCTGTATTTAGGTTTGGTGCTACCCTATGCACTCCAATTTCTGAAACACTCCACCCAATATCAAAATAAATATGAACACGGATACAATCATAAAATTAAGACACATTCAGAATCTACCATGGCTATTTATGTCAATTAAAGTGTAATTTAGAACAAAAGCATGATATTTACACAGTGGCGTCACTAGGGTCGGTGTCACCCGGTGCGGTAATTTATGGTGTCACCCCCCCCCCCCGAGTTTTTCAGATTTTTTTTTAACTACTCTTACTCCTAAATCAGTACTCCCATATAACACTGAATGCTCATACACACAGCGCACATTACTGTGAGGTTTATTGCTGTGGAGCTCTCTCATATGCTCACACAACTTTTTGCCAACTGCCAGCAAGTACGTTGCCTGTTCGAAGGCAGTGAAAGCACACATGGATATATTGCCCCCAGCAGCTCTGGATATATATTGCCCCCAGCAGCTCACCCATGGATATATATTGCCCCAGCTCACATATGGATATATTGCGCCTCAGCTCAC
This sequence comes from Leptobrachium leishanense, assembly GCA_009667805.1. Taxonomy (NCBI): domain Eukaryota; kingdom Metazoa; phylum Chordata; class Amphibia; order Anura; family Megophryidae; genus Leptobrachium; species Leptobrachium leishanense. The sequence goes on along the minus strand of CM019067.1, from coordinate 119,469,809 downwards.
ATATGGATATATTGCGCCTCAGCTCACACATGGATATATTGCCCCAGACCAGCTCACACATGGATATATTGCCCCAGACCAGCTCACACATGGATATATTGCCCCAGACCAGCTCACACATGGATATTGCCCCAGACCAGCTCACACATGGATATATTGCCCCAGACCAGCTCACACATGGATATATTGCCCCAGACCAGCTCACACATGGATATATTGCCCCAGACCAGCTCACACATGGATATTGCCCCAGACCAGCTCACACATGGATATATTGCCCCAGACCAGCTCACACATGGATATATTGCCCCAGACCAGCTCACACATGGATATTGCCCCAGCTCCTCTCATGTATATACTGCCCCAGCTGCTCTCATTGATAATGCTCCAGCTGCTCTCATGGATTTTGCCCCAGCAGCTCATGGATATACTGCCCCAGCAGCTCATGGATATACTGCCCCAGCAGCTCATGGATATACTGCCCCAGCAGCTCATGGATATACTGCCCCAGCAGCTCATGGATATGCCCCAGCTCATTGATATGCCCCCAGCTCCTCATGGATATGCCCCAGCACCTCATGGATATGCCCCAGCACCTCATGGATTTGCCCCAGCTCCTCATGGATATGCCCCAGGCCCCCATGGATTTGCCCCAGCTCCTCATGGATTTGCCCCAGCACCTCATGGATTTGCCCCAGCACCTCATGGATTTGCCCCAGCTCCTCATGGATATGCCCCAGGCCCCCATGGATTTTCCCCAGCTCCTCATGGATTTGCCCCAGCAGCTTATGGATTTGCCCCAGCAGCTCATGGATTTGCCCCAGCAGCTTATGGATTTGCCCCAGCTCCTCATGGATATGCCCCAGCTCCTCATGGATATGCCCCAGCTCCTCATGGATATGCCCCAGCTCCTCATGGATTTGCCCCAGCAGCTTATGGATTTGCCCCAGCTCCTCATGGATATGCCCCAGGCCCCCATGGATTTGCCCCAGCAGCTCATGGATTTGCCCCAGCTCACCTCCTGGTCCTGGTCCCAGCACATGGATAGCGGCCCAGGCAGCACCTCTCCGCCGCGTTTTTCGCTCCTTCTGAGCGTCCGGCGGCACGCAGCTTGGGCGCTCGTCTGGGGGAGCCACGTGACCAGCCGCAATTGGCTGGTGACGTATTTCCTCCAGGCGAGCGCCGAAGCTGCGTGCTTCGGACGCTCGCACGGAGCGAATACGCGGCGGTGGCGGGCGGTGGTTGAGACACCCGCCCTTAGGGTGACGGTGTCACCCTAAAGGCGGGTGTCACCTGGTGCGGGCCGCACCCACCGCCCCCACGTTACGACGCCACTGTATTTACAAACAGAGATTTCTAACAATATTTAATATAGTTTAGAGACTCATTGCTGGAAGTTTTATTGCTTTGTACACCTGAAATATATTGCACTATAAATAAAAGGACAGTAAGAGAAAAATGCTGGCCCTGCCAATTTACTGCCTTAGGCCAAGTCATGTACAGGAATCCACCACTTCAGTATCAAACTTTATTTCAATTCCTAATGCTGAATCCTGCATTTTATTCTTCAAAACCACTCGTAAATTTCAGATCTCCATATATCAAGAAAAAGTCAAGCATTACCTCTTCACCTCTTCAGATTTGGTAGTTGAGGAAAATCCAGATGTCTTTCTAAGAGTATACATCAGACAAATGATCTGTGGCTTTCATTCTGACAAATTTTATAGCCAGTGTGTGTCTGGAAAGGACTCATGACGTCTTAAGCCATTTTCATTATCAGGGCTATTAAGGAGAGGACTAAATGCCCATTCTACTAGTGCAGTTTTATCTGCACAAAGTTGCTGTGTCTCAGCCCTCTTTAGAATGCAGGAAGTAATATGGCCCTCCAAATATCTCTTGTCTTGCCATTTCCAGATAAACTTCAGATATGCAGCAGAACTAACATCTCTATCATTTCATTATGAGGCTAAAGGGAATATCCACTAATTGCTGTTGTTTAGCGTTATTGCAGTCATAAGGTCTCACCTATGCACGGTGGGGGACTCGGCATGTGGGGTGTCCTGGCAGCAATGCTCCGGTCCATCAGCTCCGGCCAGTGGTGCTGGAGTGCCGGCGCGACCATGCAGCACTCAGAGCACTCCAGTTTCTGCAGGGTGTTGGGCCCAGGCATCTTTCATCGGCTGGCCAGGTGGTAGACCATGGCATCCAGTGGGGATGTCATGGTGGCTACACAGTCTCAGTGTGGGGGCAATGCCTCTTTTGCTAGGGGCTGGCAGTAGCCAAGGGAGGTGTCTCCTGTCCTCGGGTGTGTGGCCCTGCCAAAATAGCCTGGGTGTCAGGATCCGTGCCTGCATGTGGGCAGATACTTGAAGAGTGTTACCCTCATTCCTATCCAGCACATTCACAGTTAAAAGCACACACCACAGGTTACACATCCCATGAATAAAAGTACCACGCCTCTCTCCTGACATTGCTCCATTTTTATTGTAGCGCTCAGGCAGAGTAGACCTCTACACTGCTGCTCATCATCTGACTTCACCTAAACCTGATTTATCTGGATCCCTATCAACCTTATTCCTGGTTTCCATCTCAGTTACTGCTATACCGGTCAGTACCAGCTCATTCATTCTGTTCCACCCTTCCTGGAATCAGCCCCCCTGCATATTGGGCTCAGGCACCCCTGTACATACACTGCCACCCCAGTGGCAAAACCTGACACCGGGAGAGGCTGCTGTGGCAACCTGATGCTCCCTTGACCTATGGAGGCTCCTGCTGGTGGTTGATGCCCCTCCCCGGGATGTGGAGTTTCTGACTGTCTCCCTATTTAAACACACACCCTCAGTGGTGAAGTGCTCTGCTCATTTGTCTTCAGGTTCTTCCCATGCTGTTAAGTGACTTATCCTATCTATCCCAGTTTACCAGACCCTTTGGCTTTGTCTTCACCTTGGCCTTTGGCCTGCCCTGACTTTGCTTCCTGAATTGCGCTTTCAATACTATGCCTCGATTCCCATCTCAAATAACAGTCTCTTACAGTGGCTGTCATGAAATGATGAATTTCAGTTATCCAGATAAGCACAATCAAAGAACAGACAAAGCTTCCTCAATTAAACTTTGTCTGCTGTTCTCTGAAATTCTAGATTGACGAAGGTTATAGTGGATGTAGCAATGACAATATTCACCTTGTTTCCACAACGTTACACAGCAGCAGTTAGTGGATAACCTCTTGCGTCTCTAAACCATCATGATTGCTAAGGAAGAATCATTTTTAACTATGCATTAATTTAACATGAATGTTAACAAACACAAATAAAATGTTTGCTACTTCACCATTAATAAAGGTGTAAAATTGTGCTGGGAATGGTTTGTTAAGATAGATCAAATAAAAGCGAAATTGCTTTGTATGGTGTCCATGGCCTATTTGATACACCTTTATACAGCAAATCCAAGAAATTGTGAATGAAAAGGGTTTTTCATCTAAAAGTGTTCACAAATGGTTACTATCTAATGTAAACAGATTATGATAGACCTGTGTTCATTGTGTGAACATTAAACAGAATTTTAGAAAAGTGCTCTCTGACTTGAAAAAGAATCATGTCAGACACCTCAAAAAGCTTCTTGATAAATACTGTACTTTGAATCAGTAAGGATACTATTCTTTACAAAAGCAACTCAAATTCACCGCATGTATCATCTCACAAGCACATAGAGGTAATAAAAAGGACTGCACATTATTACAACAAACAGCTAAATCAATAAATAAACATCAAAACTAACATACAATACCGACATGGCTGTATTACGTTCTAAGCTAATGTCATGCTTAAAAAGTGTTGTCACTAGAATGGAGGAAGTGGAGATGTACCATAACATAATCCATATGATGTGCATGAGACTCTGATCAGGGATCAAAGAGTCTCTGTAGCTGATGTTATGCCCAAAGCACAAATCAGTAATACTGAAACGTGACTGTACCTTAATCTTATCCACTTAATTTATTGTCATCTACCAAAAATCCACTTACTAATAGTATGCTCTTAAATTAAGTGTGTTAGGTGTTGTTTAAATCCCCTAAAATTAAAGCAACAATTACTACTAAAGTCTATGGTAGTCCATTGTTCAGTGGGTCGTCGGCTTTTTTGGGCAGGTTTGTGGCTGCGATCGACTGTTTCTCAAATTGATTCAGTGCTTTTGCGGCAGTTTTTCAAATCGATTTGTCGATTTGAGGATGCTTTTGGCAGGTCGATTAGGCGCACTTAGGGGACCCTGCAATGAATGCTGAATTCATTGCAGGGTCTGCAAATTTAACTCGCCGAAGTGCGGCGAACAGGAGAGTACCGAAATGTCCATGACATTTCAGTGCTCTTTGAATAACCCCTTTAGTTGTTTTCCATGAACCTTCTGCCAGGACCAAGTGGATTTATGGAAAGCAGTTTACCATTGCAGACAGTTTAAAATGTATTCACCTTCACAATATATATTTTAGAGACCGTAAACATTTTTGACAGGCAGAGGGCTGCCCTTGCTGGCCATAAAGCTCACTACTATGAGTATCATCATACAGCTGGAGCTCTGCCCTCCTGTAAAATAAAGAGGGGCCAAGCACTCCCAATTATAAATGCAAAGGCAGTTTTGCATTTTATACGTCATTGGGTCTTTGAAGAGTTGGTGACTCTGGGACCTTCAAGCAGCCCTGGATCAGTGCAGTACTTGTTGAATGCAAGGATTGTCTGTGAGCAGGGTATCCACCATTTGTTTTACGTACGTCTGTAGAAGAAAAACAGAACTGAGTTGAGCTGTGTGAAGCTGGCCCCCCTACAATCGGCACAAATAAAAAATCCACTGTGTTTGGTTAGTGATACGTTTGTGCTGTTTTGTGGTGCAAAAAATTTACATTTGTGCTACTTTTATTTTTGAGATATTAGCAATTGTTTTTTCCAGACAATCAGACTGGATAAAGGTCACCAAAAGGTCACTCAGCCCCCCTACAACACCCAAAAGTCACAAAACCGGGCTTGTTGGTTAGTGCTAGGTTTGTGCCGTTGAAATCTCTGTTCTTTCTTGTTTTGTTTTTGAGTTATTAACCATTTAATAAAGGTAACCAAAGGTCACACAGCCTTTTGTCCCCAAATTTTCAGCACCTTGGACAGGTCATCAAAGGTGCTGAAGCTAACATCATGGGGTGCAAAGTGGGCGGGGTTTGATTGAATACAATGCACAATATCTTCCAAACCAAACCGGCACAAACTTTCATTTTTGCAGCACAAATCAGCAAAAACACAGCACAAACAAATAGAATGTTTGCTTTTAAAATTTCATAAAGTGGGGTGCAAAGTGGGTGGGTATGATTGAATATAATGCCCAATATCTTCTAAACCAAACCAGCACAAATGTTCATTTTTGCAGCACAAATCAGCACAAACGAAGCCCAATTAAATGGTAGGTTTGTTTTTAAAATTTGATAACGTGGGGTGCAAAGTGGGTGGGGTTACATCAAATATAATGCACGGAAACCAAACCGACGCAAACGTTAATTTCTGTGCCACAAATCAGCACAAATGCTGCACTAACCAACAAGCCTGGTATTGTGACTTTTGGGTGTTGTAGGGGGGCTGAGTGACCTTTTGGTGACCTTTATTCAGTCTCATTGTCTGGAAAAAACAATTGCCAATATCTCAAAAATAAAAGCAGCCCAAATGTTAATTTTGCGGCACAAAACAGCACAAATGTAGCACTAACCAAACACAGTGGATTTATTATTTGTGCCGATTGTAGGGGTGCCAGCTTCACACAGCTACTGAGTTGTTCAGAAAGCTTCAGCACCTTTGATGACCTGTACAAGGTGCTGAAAATTTGGGGACACATTCTTGAGTCCATAAGGAAATGAACGTTGCTTGCAGTAACAATTCCTTTTCATTGCTGGAGAATATAACCAGGTTGAGTTTACTCAATGTTGTGTTTCTACAGGAGCTTTTGAAAATTGAGTATGGCCCACCATCATATTTGGAGTCAACATTAACTTGGTCTTGTATGCACATGCTGGTAAAAGTATGTATCCCCTCATAGAATCCTCAACCAAACACCAAGCACCTGAAAACAATTTAACCCTTTCGCTGCTGAGGCTTTTCCCGCCCCTGTGCTGAGGTCATTTTTACCTGTTTTGCGCATCATGTTTAAACGTGTTTTGAAGGCTTATTTTAGTATATGACCCAGACATATTATATATCGTTCTTTCCGTCAGACTCGGTAGATTCATAATATGTCATTATTATATGTATACGTTATGTCATGTCTGTATATTATAACAAAAAATGCAATAAAATATGTATTTTCAATAATTTACAATGTGTAAAGTGTTTTTTTTCACATTTTAACATGCGAGCAATTGCGGTTATATTTTGTATGGGGTGCGCTTGTTAAAAAATTAGAGATGGGGTCTCGTTACATTTTTTTTTGGGGAAAATTACACTATTTTTAACAAACGCACCGCATACAAAAATCGTTAGTGCAGCATCATTGTTCACATTATAATTGAAATGGGAACAATATTGCTACACTAACAAACCAAAAAAAATAAAAAAAAAGTGTTTATTTTTTTTTTATAATTTTGTTTTTAATTTTTTTTTATTTTTATTTTTCATTTTTTTTTTTTTTACAACTTTTTTCACTGTAGTGTTTGGTATCGTTGGAACGGCCATGCTCTGGCCGATCCAACCATACCAAAATTTAACCCCTAACTGCCACGGATCGGGAGATAGGGAGTTCATTGGAACTCCCTATCTCCACCGTTGGTGGCAGTTAAGGGTTAACTCTAGGACTGGCGTCATCATGCTATGCACGATGACGCCAGTCCTCAGGGGGAGTTCCCGGAGGCTTGGCCGACATCCAAGATGTCAGCCAGCTCCAGGAAAGGATCGCGAACCGGAGCTTTTCAGCGCCGATTCGCGATCCAGCTCCCCAGGGGTTAATGCCAGGCATCATTTGGAAGGGCAGGCTGTGCCCTTCCAAATGATGCCTGGGTTAACCCCCGCAGAGTCGCTGATCGGGAGGGAGAGAGGTCCGAAGGACCTCCCCCCCTCCCTTTCAGGCGCCTCCTCCGCACATGCGGGGGGGCGCCTGAATTTGGTGTCATCGCGCAGCCGCGATGACACCAAATTCCGGCGGCTGCTGTTCCGGATGCCGGGCTGACATCCAGGATGTCAGCCCGCACCGGAGGGGCCAGCGATCGGCTGGAACCCGGCCGAACGCTGACCCCAATGGGAGGACGCGCTCAGCGCGTCCTCCGCATACCAGCGGGAATGCTGAGGACGCGCTCAGCGCGTCCTCAGCATCCAAGTGGTTAACCACCTCATTCATGTCTCAATTAGCCAGATTAAAGCACAAATAATGTACTTAATAATGTAAATAAAGACCACAAAAGAAAACAAAATGCTGCACAATTAAAAATACAGGAAACTGGGTCCTTAGGCTTTTGTTAGCCACCCCCTATTTTTTTATTTTTTTAATAATGCCGTTGCATGTTATTTCACACAACGTTAAGGGGTTTAACAGTCCGGTGAAGCATCGTATAGCCATGCGATCTTATGTCTCTCTGAGGGCAGATATCCTTCTCCTCCAAGAGACACACTTTGCTAAAGGTAAATCTCCAAGGTTCTTTGACAAACATTTTCCGTTGCATTATCATGCCTGTGCGGGTACTAAACATAGAGGTGTCTCTGTTTTTTTTTCGATCTCATATTGCCTTTGTGTTACATAAGAAAGTGTCTGATGGTGAAGGCAGGTTCCTCTTCCAACAGGGGACATTAGACAATAGGCCGGTAACGATTCTTAATGTTTATGCGCCTAGTGAACGGGACCTGTCCTTTTATGACCATATATTGTCACTGCTGGAACCTTTTCCTGGGGGGAGGTGATTATCGGTGGAGACTTTAATTCCATACTTGATATAGCTTTAGATAGATCCACCCCACCTAAACAATCAGACTCTCACCCAACCGCTCCCTCCTCAAGGACTTTTTGACTCAGGCTCACCTAGTAGATGCATGGCGACTGTTACACCCGACTACTAAAGATTACACTTTCTATTCACACCCTAATAAGACATATACCCGTATCGATTTCATACTTGTCCCCCAACGCGCTGCGAGAGATGTATTATCCGCCCAAATTCATGAGATTACCTGGTCGGATCACGCACCTCTTAGTGTCATACTGGCAGATGGGACTTTGAGCGTCTCTCGCCCCCCTTGGCGCCTGCCTGATTCTCTGTTACTCCGTGAGGACGTAGTGACGGAGATAGATTTGGCGCTCTCACATTTTATAATAGATAATGACCCCTCACTTTATCAACCGGATCTTCTTTGGGTTACTCATAAAGCTGTCCTCAGAGGCCATTTGATAGGTCTCCAAGCAGCTCATTATAAACGTTTACGTAACCAAATGGCGGATTTAACAACAGCTCTTTCTGACCTTGAACGTTCACATAAAGCGTGTCCAGACCTCTCAATCTGGAATAAATTGGTGGCTGTCAGAGGCGAACTAAACTCTTTACAGACAGAGAGGGCACTAGGTGATCTTCGGCGGGTTGGTCAGTTGTTTTTTGAACGTGGGAATAAACCGGATGCCATGTTAGCTCGTAAACTGCGTGCTGTACGCAAGCGAAATTCCATTGCGAAAATTATCCGCCTTGGGAATATTCCCGCAGTGGATCCGGCTTCTATTGCAGATGCTTTTGCACAATATTATGCCACTCTTTATGATGGGACCACAGCGGCTTCAGATGCGCAGCGCCTAGATAAGATTAGATCTTACCTACATCAACTCCCCTCCGCTCTTTAACTCCGCAACAGGCCAGCGAATTAGCCTCCCCGGTTACTACAGAGGAAGTTCTCCCGCTCTTAAAGGATCTCAAACCATCTAAGGCCCCGGGCCCTGATGGGTTTAGCCCCCTTTATTATAAAAAATTTAGAGTTCAGTTGGCCCCTTTATTAGTTAACATGTACAATGGATTTCTGAATGGTAAAGCTCCACCTCAAGAACTGTTAGCAGCCTCCATTGTTGTAATCCCGAAGGAGGGGAAGGACCCTTCTGCATGCGCTAGTTACTGCCCAATATCCCTACTTAATGTAGACATAAAAATTTATGCGAAGCTACCTGCGCTCCGCTTGAGTCGCCACCTACCATTTTTAGTGCACCCGGATCAAGTAGGTTTCATCTCTTCCCGAGGTGCTCCAGATAACATTCGCCATACGGTTGACTTAATCTCAGTAGCACATACTACTCAGCAATCTGCCCTTTTGCTTTCTCTCGACGCCGAGAAGGCTTTTGATCGCGTAGACTGGACCTATCTATGGGAAGTTTTACATCAGTTCGGCCTTGGAGCTACTATGATCCGAAGTATTCAGGCACTATACGCGTCTCCTATGGCTTCAGTTACAACCATGGGAGGGAAGTCAAAACCATTTCCTATTCTTAATGGCACGCGGCAAGGCTGTCCTCTGTCCTCACTTTTGTTTGTCCCCTGCCTGGAACCCCTGGCCGAGCAAATATGTCAGCACCCGGACATTACAGGGATCATGGTGGGCGACACATCATATAAATTGGGCCTCTTTGCAGATGACATTCTTCTCACAATAACCCAACCTCAAATTTCGCTACCAAATTTATATAGTTGTCTTTCTTCTTTTGGTGCTCTCTCTGGCTATAAAATAAATATTTCTAAATCGGAAGCACTTAATGTTTCGCTATCTCAAGATATGACACAACTTCTTTAAAACACATTTGCCTTTAGGTGGTGTTCTCACCGCATTCAGTATTTGGGCGTCTATCTTACTTCCCACCTTAACCAATTGTATGCAGCCAATTATCCCGACATGATTAAACATATTACATCTTTACTCCATCAGTGGTCCTTCTATCTCTTGGATGGGACGCATATATGCTCTTAAGATGACAGCTCTCCCAAAGCTTCTATACCTCTTTCACACACTACCCGTGCCCCTTTTACCGACCATGTTACCTGACCTCCAATCGGCTTTCTATCGCTATGTTTGGCAGGGGAAAAAAACCAAGAGTCTCCAGGACCGTTTTGCGCCGACCAAAACAGCGTGGGGGCCTGGCAGTCCTGGATCTTACACTATACTATGAGGCGACGCAACTAACTCAGCTCCTTCAATGGTCCTCGAGACAACGCAGTGTTTGTTGGGTAGATATTGAGACCAGGTCTGTCTTTCCGGCTTGCTTATCACAGCTGCCCTGCAGACAGATCTCCTCGACCGAACGGAAGCGATTATTGCCTACTTCTATTCACTCACTTAATTTGTGGTCCAAGGTTAAATTTCGGTCATCTCTTACTACACTGGGCTCTGGGATGATCCCTTTGAGGGATAACCCCCTTTTTCCGCCATGGTCTGGGAGAGAGGGACGAGCGTTTCAGTGGTGGTAGAATAAGGGATTCACGACCCTGGGCTCAGTGCTCTTGCAAAGGAAATTCCCCTCTTGGGAGTATTATAGTGAATCTCATGATATTCCATTGAGGGAATTTCACCGTAACATTCAATTACGGCACTTTTTTCACAATCGTTTTACTTCAGGTATCCCTACCACCACACCGTTTGAAAGCCTGGCGATGAGGAGTTCGAGTACGGCTGGGGCGATCTCTCTACTTTATGCACTGCTCCTTTCCCCATCACTTGATAAACCATGCTCATATCAACAGCTGTGGGAGAGGGATGTTGGTCGCCCTATTCCTCGGGAGGAGTGGGAGGCGTTGATGGAGTCCTCCATGGGGATAACCACCTGTACCTTGGTGAAAGAGAACTGCTACAAACTTCTTTCCAGATGGTACCTGGACCCTGTTAGATTACAAAGAATCTACCCGGGTTTGTCTGGCCTCTGTACTAGAGGTTGTGGCCATCGCGGAACGTTTTACCATATGTGGTGGGAATGTGGGCATGTTACCGTTTTGTGGTCCTCAGTTTTTATGCTACTTTCACGTGCTATTGGTCTACAGATACTCCCTGAGCCATTGCTGGCTTTACTCAATAGTCCGTCCCATCGATACGGGCTGTCTCGTTATTCCCTTAAATTGGTCCATCGAGTTTGCACGGCTTCACGCATCTGCATAGCGCGTTCATGGAAAGTGACCCTTCCCTCCATAGCGGACGTGGTGTTGAAAGTGTGGTATATCTATAGGATGGAACTCTTGACAGCGCAACTACACGATACCATTCCGCAGTGTACTAAGATATGGGAACCGTGGCTTGCGACACAACCGGTTATATGATTTATGCATTATTTACTTGACCAGGAGACCTTGATTTTTTTTTTTGATTTTTTTTTCCCTTCCCTTGTGTTTTTTTTTTTTTACTTTTGACTTATGCAAATGTTACTTATTTCTTTTTAAGGCACTGCTTTGCTTCGTGGTTAGAATGCTGATTTAGCTTAGTTTGTTTATTGATATTTTGTATTACTTCCCGAAGTACTGGCTTGTTTTCTGTGCTTCATTTGGTGCCTTGTAGCAGTTTCTTGTATTATTTATAAAATCAATAAAATTGTGTTATAAAAAAAAATACAGGAAACTACACATGTACAAAGTAAGTCAGCATCATAGACTATTTAAATGTCTGGAACTTATCTGGTACATTAATTGCATATAAATGTATTGCAATGAGAGGGTATTGCCAAAACTGACATCTAGCAATAGCCACCATTACTTTATCCATGACACGCCATCGGTGTGGTGTATTTTTCAACACCATACACATATCTCTCGCTCTTTAAAAATATAAATTTGTGTTGCTTAAAATGTCCCAATAAACACTGTTTGAAGACTAAATAGAAGCATACGGTGTATTCAGAAGAGAGTCAGATCAACCTTTTTAAGCTGAATTTAGGGAGAAGGTCTAAGCAACCTAACCAGTTATTTTTTAAAGTGACTTTTATTCACATATAATATCTACTTTATTTTTGAAAGTTATCCAAATCTTTATCCGTTCCAGTGAAGAAATAAAATCTTTTGACATTTATAGGATGTTATGTGTGTTAGCCAGCACCGATTTAACACTAAGAAAGGTCAGTGATAAAGTAATGCCTGTAAGTGTAAAAGCAGCAAGGATAGAAGTCATAACTCCATTAAAAGAATAAGTACGTGTGGCGATAGCATATAGTTTAAAGCTGCAAAATGTAACATTATGCTATTAAAATAGCAAGCACAATTCCTGTACACCAGTAAAGAGCACACAGTCATACATTGTTGATTCTGTTCTTTAGACCTCTCTAAGTGTGTGTGTGTGTGTATAACAGCAAATAAGTTAGGGGCACTCTGGGACTGTTAAAAGCTTAATTTATTGGAAAAACATAAAAAAAATGGGACCAACGTTCTGGCTCCTCAGAGCCTTTATCAAGGTGTGACTGTACATACATAAGTGCATTGTTTAAATAATAAAAACATTAACTCCCCCCCCAATGGTGTGCCGCTGCTTCCCGAGTCACGCCGATGAGCTTGAGAGCCGGCGTGCCTGCAATGGACTCTGTGCGTGTGACGCGAAGACCACCACAACATTCTGGGCGACAGTAAATTCCGTTTCCTTGTATACTAAGGGTGCCGCAGATGCCCAAAAAGGGCTAAAAACTATAGAAAAGCATGAGATTAAGAACCCGGCTGTGGCATCATGGAGTAGCAAGATACAAAAATGCAAAACACATCTTAGTTACTGTAAGAAAACCTGAAAAAAAAATATGGTTCTAATTATATCTCACAATATGAATGATAACAATGATGATTGTATGAAAAACAAGTTCACCCCCTGGTCAAGAAATTAGCAGAGAGAGAAAAAAAATGATAGAGGGGGAAAAAGATAAGCCAATTAAAGTGAATGGTAGAAAGTGAGCAAGGTGAAGTGCAAAAAGTGACATAAATGGAGAGGTGCTGGTGAATGTGATGCATGGTGAGAGTGGAGATGGGCTGAAGAGCCAGAAGGGTGACCAGGGGTCAACTAAGTGAAGTGAATGGGAGAAAGTGAGCAAGGTGAAGTGCAAAAAGTGACATGAATGGAGAGGTGCTGGTGATGAGATGCATGGTGAGAGTGAAGATGGACTAAAAAGCCCAAAAGGGTGACCGGGATAATGAGACGTAAGAGGGGTGACAGGGAGTGCGCTAGTGAATGAAAAACAGAAAATAGAAAGGATGTGAAAAGATATGTATAGGGAAGGGAAAGGTGTAACTGGAAGAGTGAGAAAAGTGTGACTGGAAGAGTGTGAAAAAAAGGTAAGAAACAAAGTGATGGTATGTGTATGGTGATAAAAGTGTGTGATGTAGTAAGTGATGAGGTGCAAACGCCCCGCCGCGAGTGCTCGCAATTTCAGTGCTTTGTGAATAGACCCTATACAGTAAAATATTTTCTTAACTAAACATACTAGATGAAAATGAAGCACATGTAAGATATCGAGAACATAAAAAAACAAGATAACGACATTTGATTATTTTGGTGATAGTGGCTCTTTAGAAGAAACAATAAAATCATACCCTAACGTGTACATATGGGAAAATAAAACAATTCTCCATTTAAAAAAAACATAAATGAGAAAATTGCCATTAAAATCAATTAAAATAATTAATGCGTGGCAGCACAATGGAAACCGGGAATCACGGCTAAAAGGTATCCGGGTGCTCTATCAGGGGATCCGCTGTCCCGACTCAACAGTCAAACAAAAGATAGGCCACACCGATTTCTTACCGCCGTTTAATCTTTTTTCACCACATACTGGGGAAAGCATACAACGTTTCGGCCTGGAGCCTTAGTCATACATGACTAAGGCTCCAGGCCGAAACGCTGGTTGCTTTCCCCATGTGGTGAATAAAGACTAAACGGCGGTAAGAAATCGGTGTGGCCTATCTTTTGTTTGACTATTAAAATAAAATATACAGCAAAATTCTATGTTTGCCCATATAAAGACCATATTATATTTCAAGAAAAGACTACTTTTAATATGATTAAAGAAACAGAATGAAAATGATTCTCAGTGACATCAAATAAAAATAAATTGATATTAAGGCGGAGTTAACCCAAAGTGATCCAGTGTAAATGCCCTCGATTTAAAAATGGGCCAAGACACTCATTTGAATAATTTTAAACAAAATTACCTGTGATAAAATATTCATTATAAGAAATTATTAAAACTATTCTAAGTTTAAGGCTGGGGTCAGACGAGCGTAGTGTTCACGTCCGTGATTGCGCCTAAAAGTACGTCCGTGATAGCATGAAAGAAAGTCCATTGGAGTCTGTTACACAAAGTACGTCCGCACTGAACTGCGGACGCACCACGGCCGCGGCAAACGGACGCAAGGCAGGCAAGAACGTACAACCCCTAGAACGGCCGCACAAAGTGTGCTGCGTCCGCAACGTCTGCATAGCTTTGTGTGTGAGTGATGGAACGTGGTCAGACGGACTGCATTTATACGTCCAGCATTTTTCACGGACAAAATGGTTTTGCTTTTTAATTTATTTTCCCTCCTACATCCGTCAAAATATATACGTCAGTGAAAAAAACGGACTGTGTGGCCACTACTGTGTCTTCCGTACTGACGTACGTCCGTGTGCACGGACATACAGTCCGTAGAAATCACGCTCGTCTGACCCTAGCCTAAAATGCAAGGCTTCAATGTGTCCTTAGGCATATGCAGCTCGTATTTTAGTGCGAACACATGTTACATACATATATGTATTATTTCAACATGTATATAATCACACACACAGTTAATTTTCATTATCTTTATTAAGATTAGAACCAAATAAGAAAACCTCAGAAAGTGTAGATGAGACCAAAAAGGTTGAGGTCAGGAGCAATTAACCGAGGAGGCACACCCTTCTGCACACAACTATGACTGTGTCATTTAAATAATATCATTAATGCCTCTATATATTTTCTTATATTCTCTAATTTTAAACTAATGACCTGCTTAAAGAGCATTTTCCTCCTCCAGGTTCATATGTATCAACATGTTAAATACTAGTCAAAGACATTGTGTTCCTTTGTTGTATTGCAGTGTTTACAAGACTGAAATTAACTAGGTTTTTAATCTAAATACGTGTAACATTTAATTGGGCCCAAAGGGTATAGTTCTAACAATTCATTAACTGCCACATTGAGGTCTGTGTTAAAGTGCTCTTGGATGTATAATTTCATGCCATACACAATTAGAAGCTAATTAGTGGTAGCAGTAAACTTACACCACAATATAAACGTATGCAGGATTGCTATAGATAATAACGTGCCAACTTTAATAAATTATTTTGCTTTGGAATAAATTAGAATAAACACAATATTTCACAGCTAGGTACTGATAGTAAACATCAGTTCAGTTGTGCATTGTGTACTATGGTTATTTTAACCACTTGAATGCTAAGGACGCGCTCAGCGCGTCCTCAGCATTCCCGCTGGTATGCGGAGGACGCGCTGAGCGCGTCCTCGCATCGGGGTCAGCGTTCGGCCGGGTTCCGGCCGATCGCTGGCCCTCCGGTGCGGGCTGACATCCTGGATGTCAGCCCGGCATCCGGACCAGCAGCCGCCATTATTAGGTGTCATCGCGGGGGCGCGATGACACCTAATTCAGGCGCCCCCCCGCATGTGCGGAGGAGGCGCCTGAAAGGGAGGGGGGGGAGGTCCTTCGGACCTCTCTCCCTCCCGATCGGCAGCGCACAGGGGCTTAACCCAGGCATCATTTGGAAGGGCACAGCCTGCCCTTCCAAATGATGCCTGGCATTAACCCCTGGGGAGCTGGATCGCGAATCGGCGCTGAAAAGCGCCGGTTCGCGATCCCTTCCCGGAGCTGGCCGACATCTTGGATGTCGGCCAAGCTTCCGGGAACTCCCCCAGAGGACTGGCGTCATCGTGCGTAGCACGATGACGCCAGTCCTAGCATTAACCCCTAACTGCCACCAAGTGTGGAGATAGGGAGTTCCAATGAACTCCCTATCTCCCGATCCGTGGCAGTTAGGGGTTAAATTTTGATATGGTTGGATCGGCCAGAGCATGGCCGTTCCAACGATACCAAACATGAAAGTTAAAAATTTTGTAAAAAAAAAAAAAAAAAAAAAAAAAAAAAAAAAAATAAAAAAAAAAAAAAAAAAATAAACACTTTTTTTATTTTTTTTGGTTTGTTAGTGTAGCAATATTGTTCCCATTTCAATTATAATGTGAACAATGATGCTGCACTAACGATTTTTGTATGCGGTGCGTTTGTTAAAAATAGTGTCATTTTCCCCAAAAAAAAATGTAACGAGACCCCATCTCTAATTTTTTTAACAAGCGCACCCCATACAAAATATAACCGCAATTGCTCGCATGTTAAAATGTGGAAAAAAACACTTTACACATTGTAAATTATTGAAAATACATATTTTATTGCATTTTTTGTTATAATATACAGACATGACATAACGTATACATATAATAATGACATATTATGAATCTACCGAGTCTGACGGAAAGAACAATATATAATATGTCGGTGTCATATACTAAAATAAGCCTTAAAAACACGTTTAAACATGATGCGCAAAACAGGTAAAAAATGACCTCAGCACAGGGGCGGGAAAAGCCTCAGCAGCGAAAGGGTTAACTGCTAAAAATAATATATTATCATTTTACTTATTTGTGTACACACAAATACACTGATATACACACACCCATGAATTTCACACATTGGGCCATATTACATTACTGACGCTAAAAAGGGGATGCTAATGGGAAAACCAGTGCCTATATTGCCAGGCACTAATTCAGCAGCCTGTCCCATAACGCAGTATGTACTCGCTGTAGCTCTTCTGTATTGCCAGGAGTATCACCTCCTGGAGTCCAAAGGGCTCCATAGAGGGTTTTGCTGCCAGGCCACGAGCTCTGCACGATCTCGAACTTGTAAAATTGAGCAGGGCCATGGAGTGATTCACGGACGGAGAGGGGGTCTATTTTTCCCCAGTCTCACTCTGCTTCCAGCGGATCGTGCCAATGTTCGTGCCGTGGGATTAGAGGTGAGTATCTGAATTCTTTGGGGGTTTTAACTGGTGCTCAATGATTCTGCAGAGGTGGAATCAGGTAGCACCAGTCTCTAGCTGTGGTTAATTTTTTTCATTACCACAGCGGTACGGTAATTAGCGTTAGGACTTTGTAATCATAATGCTAACTACTGATTGCGCTCCACATGTTAAGTATAGGGATTGCAAATTACAGTAAACTCCTGCAAGCTAGAACAAACACCGTGTGGTATCGCATTTTTCTATTCCATAGCATCCCTGTAAGGGTTGTAAAATGGGGGGGCATGCATTAAAGTCACTTAACCTAACGTTAAAGCTCACATATCAGAGCACTACCATTAGCATTAAGATTGTAATAGGACCCATTGTGTTTATATTCGTTTTATTTGGTGCATGAATTTCATTACATTTCTTCTTAAATTGGACACATCAGGTTATTATCAAACCCCAAATTGCACGAAGTGCAACCAGAGTGCCAACAACACAGTATATTTATTTAACAAAAAATTATAGACCTGATATGACCTGTTTTTTATATATCACTTTTTAATTACCATTGTGTGTGCCGTTTTTGTTAAATAAAATATATTATGTTGTTGGCACTCTGGTTGCACTTCGTGCAATTTGGTTTCTTTCATATATTGGTTTGGGTTAAGCCCTATCTGGGTGCCTTTGATTGCCCCCCTCTGTTCGTTCGTTCAATTATTATCAAACCCCATATATTACAAGAATAATGTCATGTTAAAAGGTAATTTCAGAAATTAATTTGGGTGACAGTTTTCGTTGTCAAGCCCCCAAATGTGCTTGTATAAAACCCATGTACAAGAGTAGAGCAAAATCTTGGGGTGAGGTTTCTGCCAACCCACCCAGCGTCACCAGCAGTCAGGATTTTTTAATTTTCTAGCTACCGGTCACCAGATTGGTCAGTAGGGACATCAGCACACTGAGAGTGTGCCGATGTCACCATCTCTGAGACCAATCACTGTAGTGACCGATCTCAGGGAGGCAGCCAATTGATCGAACTTGCGCAAGAGTGCAGCTCCGAATCATCATTCTGCACTGGAGGTATGGAACTTGCATACACAAGGCAAATTCCGTATCGATGCTCAATTTGCAGTTCTTAAGCAACACAGGTTACGTAGTAGTAGTGCAAATTGCAAAGAAAATCTTCAGGGACTTCCGGAGTTAGAGTCCCTGAGCAGAAGAGGAGGAGAAAAGGTGAGTAAAATAACCCAAAATACAATTTAAAAGAATAGAAGAAAATGATTGAGCAGAGGCTGTCAGCAGCCTCTGTCCAATTATTTAAGGGCAAAAAAGGGAACTCTATTTTTCAATTAATTCATTAATTGTAATTCATATAGAAATGTGGGATAAGAACCTCTGGCAGTGAGCAGTTGCTTACATGACAAGTATTGATGTCAGTTACTTGATTTCACAAGACTGTATAGCAATTTGACAGTCAGGAGATTTGTTCACGTGTTTTCTTATCATCTGTAATATATGAAATCCATGCTTAGCAAGCTGCTTAATGACAAGGCTTGCACTCACCACTGTATGTTTGCTCTATAGATGTACTCCAGAGTAGTCCTCTGCTTTCTGGAATTAGACTATGTATGAACTCATTTCCGGCATACATAACTGGATTCTAGGTTCGTGCAACCAATGGTCACTAGCCTTACAGTGGACAACAGAAGGGCAAAAAGGACTGGTCAAATAAAGCTTTAGAACAGTGGGAGCTTTATTGTTTAGTGTTGCTTCCCTCCTAATCCTAGAATTTTTCACAAAAGGTCCTAGGATTAGGACTGAAACATTGCTGCTTCTTCAATAAAGCTCCCACTACCATAAAGCTTTGTGTGACCAGTCCTTTTTGCTCTTGTTTTACCTCCTTTCATATCAGACTTCAAGATTTCTCTGGTGATGCTCCTGTCGTGTGGAATTTCCCTCCTAATTAAATTTTATAACTAAGATCTTTCTCACTTAAATTACATGAATTTGAACTCTATTTAAAGCACTGTCTGAGAACTTTCCTCCTTATCTCCATGCCCACAAATCCCAAGTAGATTGCAAGTTCCTTCGAACAGGTTCTCCAATTCTACCCGATCATCTTTATTAAGTTATGTATTATCATCAGTGCTGCGAAATCTGCTGTTGCTATATAAACAAAATATAATATTTGAAAGCAAATTGTGATTTAGAGGACAACAGTATCATGATTTGGACAAATGCAGGTAAAGTGAGAAGTTCAGAGATTGCTGGTTCCTTAACGTAGAATAGAAAAGGGCCCATAAAGTGGTACATATAGAACAGGATTTGTAAACTCCCTTAAACCTGCCTTTCCATCCATATTTTTTGTGGATGTGACAGGTTCCTGATCCGTGCCTGCACTTGAGCTCAGCTTCATTCTTGTGCTGCTCATCACCAGCACTGAGATCCAGCACACATTAATTTAATCACACACACCACATGACCTGACCTGATAAAGGGCTACACTTCCCCTCTCCTCCTGTCTTCAGTAATGTCAATCTCCAGCTCAGAGAGAGAGGACCTATATGCTGTGGCTCTCCTGCTATACCTTGGACCTCAACCCTACCATGTTTCACAGCCTTTTCCGTGTCTCCATAGCACTCAGTATCCAGCGGGTCCAAGGTTCCATTATCCTGGTCAGTTTTCTGCATTCCCCATTGTCAGACTTCTAAGTCAGTCCCTTTGCTCCAAACCATTTATTCCCCTGCTTCCTGCAACTCACCGTTCTCCATACATCCCTGGAATAGTGTATAACCACATCCTGGGTTCAGTTCCTTGCCATCCCGGTACCACCTTGGTGCCAATACCTGACAGGATGTCAGTTCACAGTATACTGCCAAGACAATGCCCAGTGGAGAAGGTAAAAAAAGGTGGGAGAGAACTATGTCAGAGAGCAGAATATTATTTCAGATACAGAAAACATATTTTCGGTTGTTTTAATGAACCAAATAGTATATTTAATAAGCTAGTTTATTTTTAAGGGCACAACCGCATTTCTGTTTTGCAGAAATAGATTTAAAAAGTATACAAATATGAGCTGTATGTCTATGTACAAGGCCTTTAAAACTTTGCCATTCATTTATGGTGTAATTGGATCTGTTGACAGGCCCGAAGACAGCAGCCATGTATGGTTAGGAAGGCAATTTGTAGACACTGCCAAGCTAGAAAATGCTTCCTATATTTTTCAATATAATGACCTGTAACTAGCAGACTATTTGCTACAGTATGTTGTGTAAGTACTGCTAGGGATTTGGAACATCAGTCTTTATGAAGAGAAAACTAGATTGGGCTGTCAGATTAATTTTCTTCTTGCGTAGTGTAAATCTCTAGATTCCTCACACCTGCATTTGTACTTTAAGCTAAAATATAACAGTTGCAATAAAATGACAAATACATTTGATTGTATATATGTAAGATACACATATTAAAATCGTTTATACATTCAAACCATTTCAACATGTTAAAGACTTTTTTTTTACTGCCAATAGTTTTTTGTGCAGTTTACTTAAGTAGCCTTAAGTGGTGCGAAATAACTGAAGGAAAAATATTTTAGAAACTGTGAATCATCCTTAACCTCTTTACTACTGAATTATTATTAGCATTATTTAAAATAATATACAGATAAATGTATTGAAACACTTCTTCAACCCTTTTCCTTCCATACAGTTCTAATACATAACCTCCAATTTCTTTAACCCCCTTCACACTCAGAATAGAGTTATCTCGATCTTGCATTGAAATGCTTTGAAAAGCACTCCTTAGCATATGAAAAGGTCATGTTCACACCTTTTTAAAGCAAGATTAGTGTGTCCCCTATGGAGAAACAAAATCCTTGTTTTATTTCTCTCCAAGCACCCGGTCTCTCCCATCATCAATCCAACATCATGTGGAAATAGTAATACAACTCTGGATGGAAGTAAATGATGTGACATTGCATAACTTAATGAAATATTAGTGTCTGCCATTTATGGGCCAGGCGGTACGTTTCTGGTTCAATACCTTCATTTAAAATTAGACACGTGTATTTTTTTTCTGATGATTTAGGATTAATTTCTGAAATGAAAAAAAGCTTTGTACTAGACAGTTTTTTTATTGTGAAATTTGTTTTTGTTTGTATGCATGTCTTTGTGAGTTGCGGACACATTGCATTGAATTAAAATCACAGCATTTGGTTGGTTTGGAATGAAAAGCACGAAATAGAAATATTGTCATAAACCAACACTTACATAACATTTTAAATCTGGGCTGACATGCTCTCATTGGTTAAACTAAATACTAATTTAGACCTTACTATTATCACACAGTTCGACTGTGAATGTGGTGGAAGGAGAAGCCCCCATCCTTATTGTAAAACAATGTCCAACAAAGTTTATTGCTGTATTTCAAGAGCTCCCAAGAGGACAGAACTGAGGGAGAGCTCTGGGGTCACTTTCTACTGTACACAGATAAAATTCAGTTGGTTAGAATTGCTGAAATTTATTTATTTATTTATTTATTTATTTATAAAGGATTTTACCAGGAAGGTAGAATTGCTGAAATTATCAGGGTTATGCAGAGAAAGGTGAAAACCAGGAGAACTGGCAGGAGAAGAGAACAATCTAGACAAAATAGTCGATAAGGAAAGTGAAATAAATGGGAGAATTTTTCTGGTTTGGCTATTTTGACCTAGAATTTTCACTTCTCCGGTCATTCTCTTCGTTTTCACCTTTCTCTGAATAACTCCTTATACAGTATATACATGCGGGGTAATTCACAAACTGCTGGTCTTCAACTTTTTGGCAAACAATGGTAAAAATCTCCATTATTGCTATTACAGTGAGCATTAACAATCCAGAGAAGGAAAATGTTCCGCCACTCTTGCATCGTAGCCATTGGGCTCTCTAACATGGTATTTATTGGCATCTATTTCTGATTAGTCTGTCTTGTTGTGGTTCTATATCCCTCCAAAGTCTTATTCTGGTAGTTTGTTCCATGAGTTTGACATTGGCTTTAGTTGTAACTACCGTATTTTTCGCTCCATAAGACGCACTTTTCTTCCCCCAAAAGTCTTATGGAGCGAATGCGTCTTGCGATTATGCCCCAGCTTACCTGCCGCCGCTGCGTTCGGCTCCCTCTGAGCGTGCGTCCGGCGGCATGGAGCTTGGGCACACGCCTGGGGGAGCCACGTGACCGCCGCGATCTTGCGAGATCGCGGTTGGTCATGTGGCTCCCCTAGGCGCATGCCCAAGCTCCATGCCGCCGGACACACGCTCAGAGGGAGCCGAACGCGGCGGCAGCAGGTGAGCTGGGGCAAATCCATGAGCTGGGGCAGTATCCATGAGCTGGGGCATATCCATGAGCTGGGGCAAATCCATGAGCTGGGGCATATCCATGAGCTGGGGCAAATACATGAGCTGAGGCAAATACATGAGCTGGGGGCAGTATCCATGAGCTGGGGCATATCCATGAGCTGGGGCAAATCCATGAGCTGGGGCATATCCATGAGCTGGGGCAAATCCATGAGCTGGGGCAAATCCATGAGCTGGGGCAGTATCCATGAGCTGGGGCATATCCATGAGCTGGGGCAAATCCATGAGCTAGGGCATATCCATGAGCTCGGGCAAATCCATGAGCTGGGGCAAATCCATGAGCTGGGGCATATCCATGAGCTGGGGCATATCCATGAGCTGGGGCAAATCCATGAGCTGGGGCATATCCATGAGCCGGGGCATATCCATGTGTGAGCTGGGGCATTATCCATGAGCTGGGGCATTATCCATGTGCTGGGGGGCATATCCATGAGCTGGGGCATTAGCCATGTGCTGGGGCATTATCCATGAGCTGGGGGGCATATCCATGTGCTGGGGCATTATCCATGAGCTGGGGCATATCCATGTGCTGGGGCATTATCCATGAGCTGGGGCATTATCCATGAGCTGGGGGCAGTATCCATGTGCTGGGGCATTATCCATGAGTTGGGGCAGTATATCCATGAGAGGAGCTGGGGCAGTATATCCATGAGAGGAGCTGGGGCAGTATATCCATGAGAGGAGCAGGGGCAGTATTTCCATGAGAGGAGCTGGGGCATTATCCATTATTACACTATTTGATTCAGAATATTTTTTTTCCTGTTTTCCTCCTCTAAAAACTAGGTGCGTCTTATGGTCAGGTGCGTCTTATGGAGCGAAAAATACGGTACTCTGATTTTCCCTGTTCTTTATCCTTGGGTTTTCTGCTTGATTTGGCTCTACGACCGACCCTTGACCTTGGCAAGTTTACTATTGTCTATTGTAGGTTGTGTAGAGCCCAGCCATTGTAAGGACTGGTATACACAATTTAGGGTGTTTGAGGATGGCGTTCTGCATGACTGGGTGACGATCTTTACAGCTCTATGCCAACTAATATTATTTTTTAGATTTTTTGAAAGCTGTTTTGCTAATAATCTCAAAACGATCACAACAAATTCACTTAAGCAGAATATTTGACCTATTTTATTATCTATCTTTATCACATTTTTATGATATTTGACACAAAGGTAATTCCTACCTGTATGATGCAGATCCAAATCGAATTGAACAATACAGGAAACATGATATAGAGTCTAAGGCTCGTGTCAGACGAGCGCACTGATCACGTCTGTGTTGCCATACATTTGTACGTCCGTTATAGCATATAATTATGACCAATGGAGCCCCACACACAAAGTATGTCCGCACGGAACTGCGGACGCATAACGGACGCGGCAAACGGACGCAGGTTAGGCAAGAACGTAAATCCGCTAGAATGGACGTGCGGAGTGCGCCACGTCCGCAACGTCCGCATAGCTTTGTGTGTGAGCGATGGAACGTAGTCAGACCGATTGCATTTATGCATCCAGCATTTTTGACGGACAAAATGTTTTTTCATTTCCCATCTACATCCGTCAAAAATAACATCAGTCACAAAAATGGACTGTGTGGCCACTACTAAGTCTTCCGTCAGAACATGCGTCCGTACTGCACAGTCCGTATAAAATGCGCTCGTCTGACATTAGCCTAAAAAATTTTTTTTTAATCATGAGAGGAGATGAAACGTTTTATTACTATAACAATAATAATAATAATAATAATGATACGTTTGATCTCATGAATAAACAAATCATTTTAATATTTTAACAAATTTTATCTCAGAATATAAAATTACGTGCAAACATTTATCCTAAATGTGTTAACTAAGCAATACTGTTTCAAACACATATTATAAAACTATTTACACATTATTATTCACAGTAAAACATATTTAATAATACATATGATACTACACAAACATAATATATAATTATTCATTATTAAAAAAGTAAAAGAAGCTAAAAAGTTAATACAAATCGCCTAGTTTGCAACATCTCTGACAGGACCTAAATTTCAGCATGAAAGCTATAAGGCTTTATTTTTCAGATACCATAGGTGCAGTAGCATACAGAAAAGAATGTCAGAAGGACACCTACCCTGAACGACACGTTAGGAGGGGCGTCAGTGGCTACTTGACACACTGTGCATGTGTAGTGATGTCATTGCCGACAGCCATTTTGGTTATGATTGCTCTTCTGTTATAGGCAGCGTGATGATCTTTTCACTCCAAACGGCAAAAAGTCATGGCATAGGGGGCATACCCCTACATAAGTGTAACAAAACTAGACATACAAATTAGCGTCTTGGATGTTTTAGAATATTTCAGAAAATAGATACCACAGCAGGAACCAACAATTTCAATCACATCTATTCACTAATGGTGAAACTCAGGAGAATTGGTAGGAGAAGTGAAAATTCTAGGTCCAAATAGTCAAACCAGAAATATTCTCCCATTTATCTCACTTTCCAAATCGGCTATTTGGTCTAGATTGTTCACTTCTCCTGCCAACTCTCCTGAGTTTCAACTTTAGTGAATAGAACTCTACGTGTCTCAATACACCAATTAGTTTAAATGTTTAAACAAATATTTTATTTCTTTCGCATCTTTAGGCAATTACCTGTCACAAGTACAGGAACCCGATTTACTTGACAAATGTACATTATTGTTGAGCATTTTTTCCTGGAAAGGTTTGTTTTTGCAAAGAAATAACTACTTTAAAGCAAAATGGTACTGTTCATTATAATTCCAATAACTGGCAGTTGAACGTGGCTGTATAGTTTCCCTCAGTTCAGCAAATTGATGCTGACTAATATTCTCCACTTCCACTAATAGCTTATTTTCGCGCCATGTCACTGCTGAGTTAAGTCAAATTCAACAATAGGTTTCTCTCAAATTATCTACTGTCAGTTGGCTTGTCAAGACTGAGGAGACTTTGGCAGCTAAATCTAACCTATGCAGCCAAATTAATGATATTTTTTCCCAAACTGAGGCCAGGTTGTATTAAAGGCTATATTTAGTCTTTGCAGAAGAAGATATTGATTCTGGAGACATTTTTGAGACATTATATTATGCACATATCATACATTGCCCCTCTTTAAAGGTCAGTTTGTCTGCTGAAACTTTTCCGTCACAACATCTAAAAATGTATGGCGAGAGCTAAATTTCCTCAGTGCATAAACACACGGGTGTCATGAATGTTACCTTTGGGAGTTGTAGCATTTCTATCTAGAAAACAATATGACACAATGTTCTATCTCTTTGAGTTGAAAGTGAAATGAAAAATTCTTCAGTGTGCAATCAAAAAAGAGGCTATAAGTCTTTGTGAAAAACATTTCCACATCCAAGAAAACCAGAGACTTGTTTTGCCCAAAGAGTTTCCTTGTCATATGCTGCACATTTAGCAGGTAATCCTAAAATAGGCATGTGAAGTCCACAACGGCTCATGTTTTAGAATCAGACTCCCCACATATCAGTGCAACCCATACTACATCACATATTACATTTAAGGCGCTAAAATGGGGAAGCTAATGGGGAAAACCTGCACCTGCAGGTTTCCCCATAGTGTCCCCATTTTAGCAACATATCCCAAGGCAGACGCTAATTCGGCAGCCTTCCCCGTAACACAGCACTACCCTCCTTGATACTTTTGGCAGTGCTGGGGGTAAAGGTGATAGACTGGCCAAGCATGTCTTCCGACCTAAACCCTATTGAGCATCTGTGGGGCATCCTCAATCGGAAGGTGGAGGAGCGCAAGGTCTCTAACATCCACCAGCTAGGAGTGGAAGAGTGGAAGAGGACTCCAGTGGCAGCCTGTGAAGGTCTGGTGAACTTCATGCCCAAGAGGGTTAAGGTAGTGCTTGAAAATAATGGTGGCCACAGAAAATATTGACACTTTGAGCCCAATTTGGACATTTTTACTTAGGGGTGTACTCACTTTTGTTGCCAGCGGTTTAGACATTAATGGCTGTGTGTTGAGTTATTTTGAGGGGACAGCAAATTGACACTGTTATACAAGCTGTACACTCACTACTTCACATTGTAGCACAGTGTCATTTCTTCAGTGTTGGCACATGAACAGGTATAATAAAATATTTACAAAAATGTGAGGGGTGTACTCCCTTCTGTGAGATACAATATATATATATATTATATATATATATATATATATAAATATATTTTACCAGGAAGGATACATTGTGATTTCTCTCCTTTTCAAGTATGTCCTGGGTTCAAGAACATTGAATTTTTACAGTCGCTACAGAAATACAAAGGAATAAATGTAAGATATTAAAAACTAAACACAAATATACAGTTTACACAGAAAATAAATAAGTAGGAAATATGCTCACTGTGTTACATGTTTACAGGTGCATTCTGTATTGAGGTATATTAATAGAGATCTCTTAAATGACTAAAGACTGGGGAAAGATCTGATGGTGTCTGGGAGGTTATTCCATATTTGTGGTGCTCTGTATGAGGATCGAGACTCTTTTTGTATTGTGGTATTGCAAGTAAGGTGTGTGTGATATAATATATATATATATATATAAAAATATATTTTACCAGGAAGGATACATTGTGATTTCTCTCCTTTTCAAGTATGTCCTGGGTTCAAGAACATTGAATTTTTACAGTCGCTACAGAAATACAAAGGAATAAATGTAAGATATTAAAAACTAAACACAAATATACAGTTTACACAGAAAATAAATAAGTAGGAAATATGCTCACTGTGTTACATGTTTACAGGTGCATTCTGTATTGAGGTATATTAATAGAGATCTCTTAAATGACTAAAGACTGGGGAAAGATCTGATGGTGTCTGGGAGGTTATTCCATATTTGTGGTGCTCTGTATGAGGATCGAGACTCTTTTTGTATTGTGGTATTGCAAGTAAGGTGTGTGTGATATATATATATATATATATGCTGTATATATGTATAACTGCTAACTTCTTCACTATGATGTGCTATCATATACATTGCGGCATTGCTTAAATGAATCTTGCTCATTATTTGCAACCTGTCGTTAACGCCAATGACAATGAACTGTACATAATTCATAACTTTTTTCCTTTAGGTTTTTCTGCTAAAATTCAAAGCTTATAAACTTATAATTTTTATATTGATATTTTCAACAGCTGAGATCAGATTTGGATAACAATGACGGATCATTTAAGTATATATTATCTGGAGAAGGAGCAAGAACCATTTTTACTATAGATGCGAACACAGGAGCAATTTATCTTCTAAAAAAACTGGATCGAGAAGAAAAGTCTTCATACACCCTCAGAGCTCGGGTCATAAATGGCTTGACTGGTGTTCCTGTTGAAGCAGAATCTGAATTTATTATTAAAATTCAGGATATCAATGACAATGAACCCAAATTCATTGAGGAACCTTACTTTGTCAGAGTTCCTGAAATGTCACCTGAAGGTATGTTATTCATATATAGTATTTATAATGTGATCTATAAAAATCTATGGAAATGATCTCAACAGCAATAAGTATGTAATATGCATCACATCTTAATTGTTTATGTAGTCCCTAACAATAATGTGTATATCAAATTATATCATTGCAAACATAAAAATTAATAACTTCCCCCAAATGTATTTATTGCAAACAAAAATTAAAACACTTAAACATAGAAACACAGAATGTGTCGGCAAATAAGAACCTTTCGGCCCATCTAGTCTGCCCAATTATATGGATTCTTTCTTTGGATTTATCTTTTATTTATGATAACCTTATGCCTATCCCATGCCTGCTTAAACTCAATCACTGTTTTAGCCTTTACCACTTCTACTGGAAGGCTGTTAAATGTATCCACCGCCCTCTCAGTAAAATAATACTTCCTGATGTTACTTTTAAACCTTTGCCCCTCTAATCTAAGACTATGTCCTTTTGTTTTGCTACTTTGTTTCCTTTAAAATATACTCCCTTCCTCTACCTTGTGGATTCCCTTTACGTATTTAAATGTTTCTATCATATCTCCTCTGTCTCGTCTTTTTTCCAAGCTGTACATGTTAAGATCATTAAGCCTTTCCTGGTAACTTTTCTCCTTCAAGCCGTACACCATTTTAGTAGCCCTTCCCTGAACTCTCTCTAAGATGTCTATATCCTTCTGGACATACAGTCTCCAGTACTGCACACAATACTCCAAGTGAGGTCTCACCAGTGCTCTGTACAGTGGCATGAGCACTTCCCTTTTCCTACTGCTAATACCTCTCCCTACACAACCAAGCATTCTGCTAGCATTTCCTGCTGCTCTATTACATTTTCTACTTACCCTTAGATCCTCTGCAATAATAACCCCTAAATCCCTTTCCTCAGATGTTGAGGTTAGGACTGTATGAAATATTCTATATTCAGCCCTTGGGTTTCTACATCCCAGTTGCATTATCTTGCACTTATACACATTAAAACTCAATCTTCACAGCTCTGACCATTTTTTTAGTTTACATTTTCATTATTTTGCTTCTAATTACATACCATATGCTTTACTTGCACTAAAGAAATAAAAATGAATGCAATTGATAACATATAGCTATAAAAATTGGGAAATTTACTTTCTAATCAAATGATAATTCATTGAAAACTAGACTGTATGATTGGAAATATCTCCATTGGAACTAAATTGTTTTAATAGCAAACTAAACATTTTTTCTATATTACCAAATGGTATATTATTGTTCAAGTTACCAAACATATTTCCTTATAGTTAGAAAAGAAAGCATTGGGGTAATAATGCAGACAACGTTTTATATTGTGAAAGACAAGGAGTACCATCTAGAGTTCAGAACTTTTCATCCCAGCAATACTTCGCTAAAGGATATAAAATACACAGAAAATTGAAAATGAGCAAATTTACATTTTTTTTGGAGAAAGTATTTTACCAGGAAGGATACATTGAGATTTCTCTCGTTTTCAAGTATGTCCTGGGTAGCGAGTATGTACCGTTAGGTGTCTTGCATTATACATTATAGGTTTACTGTTTTGGTACAATAATCTGTATGTCAGATTGCAAATTTACAATATATTTGATTGTTAACTACATATCCCATGTTTCAAATAAATGTTATGATGTTTTTTAAACAAAATAAGTGTTTTGTAGTGAAAGGGGCTAATGCAATTATAGTCTTTTCTGTTGCACTACACAGTGCATTTTCTGGAAAAATAGGTGGGGGTACTCTCACACCCAGGGAAAAACTGTGATTATTATGACTATTTTTGGCGTCCTAATAAATACTCCTTTATTAACCCTTTAAGGACAGAGGCAATTTTACAAGTTCGGAACACCAAAAATTTGAATTCCAGTTATTCGCCTGTTCAACCATAATTTACCTCTTTCATATTAAGTGCACCCAGGGGCGTAGCTCACAATACTGCCAAGACGCCCGCTGTCATTTTTACTTTATGGAGTGCAGGCAGCAGATAATGTGGTGATTCTAGGAGCAATACCAGTCTTTTGGATTATTATTATTATTATTATTATTCTTTATTTATAAAGCGCCAGCATATTCCGCAGCGCTGTACAATAAACACAGTATAGACAAGGTTACAATACATTGAACAACATTTGACAAACAGTACAGGAGGAGATGAGGGCTCTATTCCTGTAGGAACTCACAATCTGGGAGGGTTGGGGTTGGAAACAGGAGTAGAGGACTGTAAGGTGAGAGTGATTGATGGTTGCGTCAGTGAGTTGGGTGGTAGGCTTCCCTAAATAGGAACATTTTAAGGGAGCGTTTGAAGGAAGAGAAGTTAGGGGAAAGTCTGACAGTACGAGGGAGAGTGTTCCAGAGAGTGGGGGCTGCACGTGAGAAATCCTGCAGTCTATCATGGGAAGAGGTGATGCGGTGAGAAGCTAGGCGCAGGTCACTGTTTGACCTTAGGGAGCGGGCTGGGGTGTATCTCGTGATTAGTGAGGACAGGTACTGGGAGCTGAGTTAGTGAGGGTTTTGTAGGTAAGGATAAGGATTTTGAACTTAATTCTGCAGTGGATGGGGAGCCAGTGAAGGGACTCGCAGAGGGGAGCGGCAGAGACAGAGCGGCGGGTGAGGTGAATTAGCCTGGCGGAGGCGTTCAGGATGGATTGTAGGGGGGAGAGGCGGGACAGAGGGAGGCCAGATAAGAGATTATTGCAATAGTCGAGTCGGGAGATTACCAGGGCGTGTATGAGTTGTTTTGTGGTGACAGCGGTAAGAAATGGCCGAATTCTGGAAATATTACGCAGTTGGTATCGGCAGGAGGAGGAAAGAGACTTGATGTGGGGGATGAAGGAAAGAGCAGAGTCAAGTGTAACTCCAAGACAGCGAACTTGGTTTGATGGGGAGATGGGGATACCCTCCACCATGATAGAGAAGTCAGGAGGTGGGGAGGCATTGGAGGGAGGAATAAGTAGGAGTTCAGTCTTTGACATGTTGATCTTTAGGTGGTGGGAGGCCATCCAGGACGAGATGCCAGATAAACAGTCACTGACTTTTGAAAGGACAGGGGGAGAGAGATCAGGGGTAGAGAGGTAGATCTGAGTGTCATCAGCATAGAGGTAGTAATTAAAGCCAAAGCTGTTGATGATTTTGCCCAGGGAGGAGGTGTAGATGGAAAAGAGCAGAGGACCAAGGACAGAGCCTTGAGGTACACCAACAGATAGAGGCAATGAGGAGGAGGAGGAGTTACCAGCAAAGGACACACAGAAGGACCTGTTGGATAAATAGGAGTCAACCCAAGCAAGTGCAGTGTCACCGAGACCCAGAGAGTTGAGGGTCTGTAGAAGGAGGGGGTGGTCAACAGTGTCTAAAGCAGCTGAGAGGTCAAGCAGGATGAGAATAGAATAGTGACCGTGTTTTTTAGCAGTTAGGAGGTTGTTGGTGACTTTGGTGAGGGCAGTTTCAGTTGAGTGTAGGGGATGGAAGCCAGATTGCAGGGGGTCAAGTAGGGAATTGGAGGACAGGAAGAGGGAGAGGCAGTTGAAGACTAGTTTTGATGTGAAGGGAAGCAGGGATACAGGGCGGTGGTTGGATGGAGAGTTGGGATCTAGGGATGGTTTCTTTAGTAAAGGGGTAACTAGCACGTGTTTGAAGGCGGATGGAAAGGAGCCAGTGGAGAGAGATAGGTTGAAGATGTGTGTGAGAGCAGGGGTGAGGGAGGAGGAGAGGGGAGGAATTAGATCTGAGGGAATGGGGTCGAGCGGGCACGTGGTGAGATGTGAGGACGACAATAAGGAATTGACAGTGGCTGGGAGGAAGCAGCAGAGGGTGGCAGAGGGGACCTGTGGGAGTGGAGGTGGCAGATAACTATCTTGTGTTGGGATGTTGCTTCTGATAGTTAAAGTTTTACTGAGGAAGTAGTCTGCCAGGTCTTGAGCGCTGAAGGCAGCTGTGGGGGGAGGTGCAGGTGGGTAGAGGAGGGTGTTGAAGGTGGACCAGAGCCGTTTAGGGTTGGAGGACAGCGAAGATATAAGAGATGAGAAGAAGGATTGTTTGGCCAAGTGGAGGGCAGATGTGTATGACCGGAGAATAAACTTGAAGTGAACAAAATCAGCTTCAGAGCGGGATTTCCTCCAGGCACGCTCTGCAGTGCGGGAGCATCTATGCAGGTAGCGAGTCTGGAGGGTGTGCCAGGGCTGAATCTGGTGGCGTGGGGCCTTACAGAGTCGAAGAGGAGCAAGAGTGTCTAGAGCAGAGATAAGCGTAGTGTTGTAGTGATTAGTGGCAGCATCAGGGCAGGTGAAGGATGAGGTATGAGGGAGGTGGGGAAGTAGGTTGGAGAATTGATGGGGTCCACAGCATGTAGATTTCTGCGAGTGTGTGTGCGGGGTGGGGGAGCAGGGTGTTTAGGAAGTCCAGATAGGTTGAAAGAGAGAAGGTGGTGGTCAGAGATGGGGAAACGGCGACAGTTGAACTCAGAAATGGAGCAGAGGTTGGAAAAGACAAGGTCAATAGCGTGACCATCGCGGTGGTAGGGAGGAGGGAGGATTGTGTGAGTCCAAGGGAGGATGTGAGTGAAAGAAGTTTGGAGGCAGCAGGGGCGGAAGGATCATCAATGGAATGTTGAAGTCCCCGAGAACTAGGCATGGAAGATTAGAAGACAGGAAGTGAGAAAGCCAGGTAGCAAAGTGGTCAAAGAACTGGGAGGTTGGTCCCGGTGGGCGGTAGATGACTGCCACCCTGAGAGCCAGAGGAGAGAACAGGCGGATGCAGTGTGTCTCGAAGGAGGAGAAGGAAGGGGATGGGGTGGAGGGAGATGCTGGTAGGTGCAGGTGGGAGAGAGCAGGATTCCGACCCCGCCACCATTTCTCTCACCCGGTCTGGGGTATGGCTCAAGTGTAGACCGCCATGTGAGAGAGCAGCAACGGAGGCCGTGTCAGAGGGAGTTAGCCAGGTTTCAGTTAAAGCTAGGAGGTTGAAGGAGTTTGAAAGGAAGAGGTCATGGACGGCTGTGAGTTTGTTGCACGCAGAGCGGAGCGTTCCAGAGGGCACAGGAAAAGAGGACAGGCGCTGAGGGATTATGGGAATGAGTTGCTGGGTTGCAGGGAGGTGATTTATGTGCGATGGAGATAGGATGAGAGGGAAGTATTGGATGTGTTGTGGGGCCAGGTTAGGGGATATGTCACCTGAATAGAGTAACAGCAGGAGGGTGAGAAAGAGAAGGTGGGAATGGGATTTGTGGGAGTGGGAGTGATTGGCAGCATGAGAGATAGAGGGAGACCATGTTCTGAGGAAACAAAGGAGCTCATGCGAGGCCATCATGTGGGACGAGAGGAGGGAGGGAGAGATGCAGATAGTGTAGGGGTCGGTGGTAGAGGGGCAGGAGTTCCATTTAAGGAGAAAGGTAGAAGTAAAGAGCAGAAGCGTGAAAGAAAGCATGATATAGACGTGTGTTTACCCGGAGTAAAAAGTGGGCCTTGCAGTTCCTTCCTCCAGTCCCGCAACTCCAGGAAATCAACTCTGAACGTCCACTTAGGATGCCACTTGGGGAGGTCACTGGAGCCTGTCTTAGCTGTTATTTAGGGCAGACTGATTGCATTCAGGCAGTTAAAAGGTAAACACCTGATGCTGGATGGGCTGTGTCAATAGGGAAGGAGATTCACATGCTAATTAGCAAAGCAAATGGTGGAGAAAGACAAAAATAAATAAAAAAAAAAAAAGACCAAGGTAACGTTACAATGTGGGTGCCTGCGAATACTGGGTGATGGGGGTCCTACCAGCAAAAGTATGCAGGGGATCAGTTGAGATGTGGGTGTTTGTGGATAATGGGTGATAAAGTCTTACCAGCAAAAGTATGCAGGGGATCAGTTGAGATGTGGGTGTCTGTGGATAATGGGTGATAAAGTCTTACCAGCAAAAGTATGCAGGGGATCAGTTGAGATGTGGGTGTCTGTGGATAATGGGTGATAAAGTCTTACCAGCAAAAGTATGCAGGGGATCAGTTGAGATGTGGGTGTCTGTGATAATGGGTGATAAAGTGTTACCTGTGGAGAGAGGAGACACAGGAATTAGGGATCGTGATGGTGGATGGCATAGGGGATCTTGGATAAAACTCCAGGAAATCAACTCTGAACGTCCACTTAGGATGCCACTTGGGGAGGTCACAACAAGCACGGCTTGTTGATTGGGTGACAGTATTCACAGCAAGGGGGCAATGCCAGACTGCGACAAGGACACAGACGCAGAATTTTACCCACAGCAGCCTATTTAAAGACAAATATTTGCATTTACACAAACAGCCATACGTTCACATACATAACCATATATCCCCTACACCCCGGGGGTATGTAGCAATAAAACTCACAGTAATGTGCTTTGAGTATGAGCGTATCACAGAATCCACTGCAATAAAACACACAATAATGTGCAGTGTGTATGAGGGTATCACAGAGCTCCACAGCAATAAAACTCCCATTAATGTGTAGTGTGTATGACCGTATCACAGAGGTCCACAGCCATAAAACTCACTGTAATGTGCAGTGTGTATGAGTGTATCACAGAATCCACAGCAATAAAACTTCTAGTAATGTGTGTTGTGTCAGCGTATCACAGAATCCACAGCAATAAAATTCCCAGTAATGTGTGGTGTGTGTGTGAGCGTATAAGAATCCACAGCAATAAAACTCCCAGTAATTTGTGGTCTGTGTGTGAGCGTATCACAGAATCCATAGCAATAACATTAATGGGCAGCTCACATGGCAGCAGAAGTCACTCACTCACTCTAGGATCAGATTACACGTGCAGTTAATGCTTCACAGACTGAACTGTTACAAATGGATCATTCAGTCTGAGCCAAATCACTCAGTTAAGTGGAAAAGATCCAGATCAAAAGAACGATTCCTTCATGGATTGGCCATCACTACTCCTAGTGGAGAGTCAAGGAACTGCAGCAGCGCAGTGAATAAATTATCATAATTAAGGCTAGGGTCAGACGAGCGCATTTTGTACGGACTGTGCGTCCGTGCAGTATGGACGTACTTTCTGACTGACAACAGGTAGTGGCCACACAGTCTGTTTTTTTCACTGACGTATTTTTTGACTGATGTAGCAGGGAAAATAATTTACAATGAAAAAACATTCTGTCCGTCAAAAATTCTGGACATATAAATGCAGTCCATCTGACCTTGTTGCATCACTCACACACAAAGCTACACGGACGTTGCGGATGTGGCGCACTCTGCACGTCCGTTCTAGCAGTATTACGTTCTTGCCTAACCTGCGTCCGTTTGCCATGTCCGTCATGCGTTCGCACTTCCATGCGGACGTACTTCGTGTGTGGGGCTCCATTGGTAAGAATGCTATGCTGCCACGGACGTACAAATGTGCGGCAACACGGACGTGATAACTGCGCTCGTCTGACCCCAGCCTTAAATTCCGAGGACATAATTTGTCCAGGACAGTCTCCTTAGTCTGGAGACTGTCGGTTGCATAATATTGTTGCAAACGTTTACACACCCTCTTATAACTGGGGATGTAGCTGTTTTCAGAATTAAGCAATCACATTCAAAATCATATTAGATAAGAGTCAGTACACATCTGTCGTCATTTAAAGTGCCTCTGATTAACCCCAAATAAAGTTCAGCTGTTCTAGTAGGTCTTTCCTGTCATTCTCTTAGGCTGGGGTCAGACCAGCGCACTTTTAACGTGCGTTCTGACGCACATAATTACGGCCGCACTAGCAGCAGATGATGGGCAATGACGGCCAATATACGATGTACGGCCGCACAAAAGTCCGGCCGTGCAACGCAAGTGGAATTTGAACGCATTTTTTTGAGAACGCTGAACCGCTAGTACTGACGGACTGAGTGTGCAGCTGCGGCATACTGGCGTGTTTGCGTGATTAGGAGATGTCAGACAATGCTAATGTCCAGCCTACATAACGTCCAGACGCAAAAAGAGTTTTATTGACGATCCGTACAAAATCACGCCCGAAAATGCGCGTCGTCTGACTGTTTTTGCGCATTCCGTGAAAAAATACGTCAATGCGTTCGGACGCACTTTTTCACGTTCACGGGGAAAAATGCTTTCGTCTGACCCTAGCCTTAGTCGCATCCTACAGCAAAAGCCATGATCCGCAGAGAGCTTCCAAAGCAACAGAGGGATCTCTTAGTTAAAAAGGTACCAGTCAGGAGAAGCGGACAAAAGAATTTCAAAGGCATTAGATATACCATGGAACACAGTGAAGACAGTCATCATAAAGTGGAGAAAATATGGTGCAATAGTGACATTAGCAAGAACTGGACGTCCCTCCAAATATGATGAAAAGTCGAGACGAAAACTGGTCGAGGAGGCTGCCAAGAGACCTATGGCAACATTTAAGGAGCTGCAGCAATATCTGGCAAGTACTGGCCATGTGGTACATGTGACACCAATCTCCCGTATTCTTCATATGTCTGGGCTATGGTTATAGAGTGGCAAGACGGAAGGCTTTTCTTTTACAAAGAAAAATATCCAAGTCCGGCTAAATTTTACAAAAAGACATCTGAAGTCTCACGAATCCATGTGGGAAAAGGCCATAATTCCAAAAGATATGTTTAGTGCAAAAACAACACTGCACATCACCAAAAGAACACCTTACCCACAGTGAAGCGTGGTGGTGGCAGCATTATGCTTTGAGGCTGTTTTTCTTCAGCTGGAACTGGGGCCTTAATCAAGGTAGAGGGAATTATGAACAGGTCCAAATACCACTCAATATTGGCTCAAAACTTTCAGGCTTCTGCTAGAAAGCTGAACATGAAGAGGAACTTCATCTTTCAGCATAACAACGACCGAAAGCATACATCCAAATCAACAAAGGAATGGCTTCACCAGAAGAAGATTAAAGTTTTGGATTGGCCCAGCCAGAGCCCAGACCTGAATCCAGTCAAAAACCTGTGGGGGTGATCTGAAGAGGGCTGTGCACAGGAGATGCCCTCGTAATATGACACATTTGGAGTGTTTTTGAATAGAAGAGTAGGCAAATATTGCCAAGTCAAGCTGTGCCATGCTGATAGACTCATACCCAAAAAGACTGAGTGCTGGAATAAAATCAAAAGGTGCTTCACTGAAGCAACCATATTATTTTAGCTTTTTTATTTTTCAGTTTGTTTTTCAATTGAGTTGTACAGTGTATAGGTCACATTAAAGGTGGAAAAGTTCTGAAATTACTTATCTTTGTCTCATTTTTTTACATCACAGAAACCTGACATTTTAACAGGGATGTGTAGATTTTTGCTATCCACTGTAAATATATTACATTCTCTTGGTTGGATTCTTAATATATTGTGATTAGTGGTTTTACATTACAAAAATTAGAGCAGGCATCTGGAATGTTTTGAGGTAATATGAAATGGTATTATAATCAGTTCTTAGCTATTGAATGCAATGTTGGCTTACTATATTTCTTGTCTAATTGCACAAACACAAGAACATGTGCATTTCACAGTATTCTACAAAGTGTTCTACTCTGATACTGTATTTGGTTTTCTATCATAGGTGTTGTATTTTGCCTTTACTTAAAGGGTTTTTTCAAAGAGCACCAAATTGGCCACCAAATTGCACTGAATGGTGAGTTTTCCCATATGGTGCAATTTCGTGGCTATTCGGCTATTCAAAAAGCTAGCGATTCGCCAAATATTAGTGAATAGCCAGCGAAATACGGTGACCTTAGGCAACAGTGATATGCTCCATAGAAAAGTAACTGTTAATCTATTCAGAGAATGCCGAACAGTTGTGAAAAGTTGTCGAAATACCCTGATTTTCAGTGGTTTCATTCAGCAGGTTTAAGCAGGCGAATCCCAAAGGTTTCAATGTAAAAAGAATTCCCTGGTTTTATCAATATTTTATTCAACCACTTATTCTTTTCATTTGTGCTCACAACATGACCAAGGCTGGATTTATATTCAGTCAAAGTAAGCATATTATTTGATGTTATATAAAATTCAAAACAACAAATAAATAATATACAAATAATAATTTTTCCCCAACGCAGCACTGTTGTTCATATGCAATTATAAAATAAAGAGTGATCCTGCACTAACTCACCTTCTCATTTACCATATAAACAGCAAGTGTGGCAGTGATGGCTGAATGCATTATTGCACAAAACCTAAACTGCCACACTGCAGTGAGGCCTTTGGATACCTGCATCTCTGAATTTTACACTGCCCAAGGTCACATGAGGTTTAAATGGAAAGGTAAGTGCCTTGCCTTTCCAATGATGCCAAATATGACCATGTACTGGTAATGTAAAAATAATTAAAAGGGTTAGGGGTATGCTTAGAAAATTGGGATAGGGTTAGTTTACTATTTGTTCTGGTTTCCGACTTAGAGTTAACCCTAGTCCTAACATTCTGCTCCATTTTTGCTTGGCTGTAACCCCTTCACTACCAAGTGATTTTCCAAAAAAACTTTGTCAGAAGCCAGTGTTTTTTTGTAAAATAATTTTTAATTGATTATAAAGTAAGAAATATTTGAGTTTATACCTATTGTATTTCTTACTGTAAATAACCTATTTTTGGCCAGTAGATGGCGCCATCTACTGCCAAATTGAGTTTCAGCAGTTTGAGCTGCTGGTCTATTTTCTTCTTTTTACCCCTGCATCAGCTGCTGAAAGCCGAATATTTCAGAGCTTTTCAGCAGCTGATTTTACAGTATTAGCTCTTTGGGCATTATGCCCACAGGGCTAAAACTTTGGGCAACTTCTGCAGCAAACAAATTTCATTTGCTTTTGGGCTGCAAATCAGCATAGCGAGATATCTCAATATTGGGGCAACAGAAGGTGCCTTTAAAGTCTGAGATTTCTCGATATCGATAGTGAAGGGGTTAAGGCAATGGATTCTGCTCCTTCTTTTGATGTAAGTGTGGCAAGAAACTGTTTATCAGTAGTTATTTTTTTGCTTCCCACATTTCTCCAAAGCAAAGATTAAAAACATATTTCCCCGGTTTTAGCAATTTAGTTTTATTTTTTTGGGGAGGGGGGCGCTCCAGAATTTCCTGAGAATCCTAAGATGGAAATCAGGCCTTGAACATAACCACTGCCCAGGTCAAAACAAATGTGTCCTGGAAACAATTTTGCAAAGTTTGTAACCTTAGGAATTTGGATGGCTGCAGTGAACTGGCATGCAGATATAAATTGTGCCTTTTGTACTTTTCTGTTTCTTTTTGGCATCCTTTCAGAGACAGAGACTCCACTTAAAAGCTAGAACTGAACAGAAGACTGATTGTATCCTCATCTCTATAAGCTCAGAGCCCAACACCTTCTCATTGCACTGAACTAGCAAGCAATCAGTCTCAGATTCCTGTAATTTTTGCATTTCTTAAATTAGCCTTAAATATCCAAAAAGATCTCATGAACATACTTAATTGAAAATATGAATATAAACATTCCATTATTAATATAATACATTTGTTTCAATAAAGTGACTAATGAAATTATTTTAAATGCTAGGGCAATTTACAGTTGTGTGAAAAAGTGTTGGCCCCCTTCCTGATTTTTATTTTTTTTGCACTCTTGTCAAAACTTTAATGTTTCAGATCGTCAAACAATTTTAAATATTAGTCAAAGATAACACAAGTAAACACAAGATGCAGTTTTTAAATTAACATTTTTATTATTAAAGGAAAACAAAATCCAAACCCACATGGCCCTGTGTATAAAAGTGTTTGCCCCTGTTAAAACATAACTGTGGTTTATCACACCTGAGTTAAATTTCTCTAGCCACACCCAGGCCTGATTACTGCCACACCTGTTCGCAATCAAGAAATCACTTAAATAAGACCTGACTGACAAAGTGAAATAGACCAAAAGATCCTCAAAAGCTACACATCATGCCGAGATCCAAAGAAATTCAGGAACAAATGAGAAAGAAAGTAATTGAGATCTATCAGTCTAGAACAGTTTATAAAGCCATTTCTAAAGCTTTGGGACTCCAACGAATCACAGTGAGAGCCATTATCCACAAATGGCGAAAACATGGAACAGTGCTGAACCTTCCCAGGAGTGGTCAGCCGACCAAAATCACCCCAAGAGTGCAGTGACGACTCATCCAAGAGGTCACAAAAGACGCCACAACAACATCCAAAGAACTGCCGGCCTCTCTTAAGGTCAGTGTTCATGACTCCACCATATAGAGACTGGGCAAAAATGGTCTGCATGGCAGAGTTCCAAGATGAAAAACGCTGCTGAGCAAAAAGAACATAAAGCCTCGTCTCAGTTTTGCCAGAAAACATTGTGATGATCACCAAGACTTTTGGGAAAATACTCTGTGGATTGACGAGACAAAAGTTGAACTTTTTGGAATGTGTGTGTTCCATTATTACATCTGGCGTAAAAGTAACACTGCATTTCAGAAAAAGAACATAATATCAACAGTAAAATATGGTGGTGGTAGTGTGATGGTCTGGGGTTGCTTTGCTGCTTCAAGACCTGGGAAACTTGCTGTGATAAATGGAACTATGAAATCTGCTCTCTACCAAAAAATCCTGAAGGATAATGTGCGGCCATCTGTTCCTGACATCAAGCTGAAGCGAAATTGGGTTCTGCAGCAGAACAATGCTCCAAAACACAGCAGCAAGTCCATCTCTGAATGGCTGAAGAAAAACAAAATGAAGACTATGAAGTGGCCTAGTCAAAGTCCTGACCTGAATCTTATAGAGATGCTGTGGCATGACCTTAAAAAGGCAGTTCATGTTCGAAATCCTTCCAATGTGGCTGAATTAAAACAATTCTGCAAAGATGAGTGGACCAAAATTCCCCCACAGCGCTGTAACAGACTCATTGCAAGTTATGGGGCCATGTGGGTTTGGATTTTGTTTTCCCTTAATAATAAAAACCTTCATTTAAAAACTGCATCTTGTGTTTACTTGTGTTATCTTTGACTAATATTTAAACTTGTTTGATGATCTGAAACATTAAAGTGTGAGAAACGAGCAAAAAAATAAAAAATCAGGAAGAAGGCCAAAACTTTTTCACACAACTGTATTTTCTAAATAAAAGGCAAAACAGAACGTATCTTTATAAAAACAATAGCAATTCAGCATATAAAATTGAGAATTTTATAGCTTCATAAAAACATATTATAAACCACCAATTGGCATCTAAAGTGTGATTCTTCAATCTTTAATTAAAGCATATTCCATTAGGGGGAAGAAATTCACTCACAGGGTTATTCAGTGAGCCCTTTTGTTCCCTGCACTTAGGGGCAATTCGGCAATTCTAGTTTGTGACCTTGCTGTGTATTCATCAATCACCGTAGGGTCTTTGGAGAGAAAACACGGCGAACACCCAAAGAAATCGCCAGAAAAATCACGCCAAACACGCCGGAAAAATCAGAGGAGCCGCCGATCACAGCACAGAGCAGTCGCCAGAGAAAGCCGACAGGCAGACAAACGGAGTGAAGAAAAAAAAAACAGTACGCTTGTAAGATTGAAATTTGAAACGCTGTTTGCAAAAACAACTACTGAACAAAAATGTCTGGAATTTACATATAAGGTCCTATGAATGATAATAAAAAGGTCTGTTACAGAAAAAATAAAAAACGATTTAATAAAAAAACGGAAAAAAGATTGCCAAACAAATCCCCAAAAATGCCTAAAAGATCCTAAAAAATCTTTACATAAAGATACTTTTTACTGCAGAATGAAATAATAAACGGTTTATTAGATATTGAATAAAAATGGGATTATTTTTAACATTGCAGCCTATGGGATTCATCTGAATAAACCTGACGAATGAGACCACCGGACAGCAGGGCATTTCGGTAACTTTTCACTGCTGCTAGGTGTTCTCTGAATAGATGAACCATTGCTTCTCTATGAGTGATTTCACTGCCCTCGAACAGGCACCGTACATGCAGGCAATGCCACAAAATTTTGCGAACTGCCTGAGATTTTAGATTGTGAGAAAATTGCCAAATTTACTATCAGGGTTATTCAAAGAGCTCCGAATTGCTGGCGAAAGGTAACCGAATGCTGAAATTCAGCATACGGTTACCTTTCCTGCCCATTCGGCTATCCAGAGAGCAGGCAGTTTGCCAAATGTTTGCGAATTGCTTGCACATACGGTGCCTGTTCGAGGGCAGTTAATTCCCCATAGAGAAGCAATGCTTTGTCTATTCAGAGAGCAAAAACCAGCAGTAAAAGGTTGCCGAATTGCCCTGCCATTTGGTGGTTTCATTCGAAAGGTTTATTCAGGCGACTCCCATAGTCTTCAATGTTAAAAATACTCCCGTTTTTATTCAATATCCAATAAACCATTTATGATAATATTCTGCAGTAAAAAGTTTTGTTATTTTTAGATTTTTTAGGATCTTTTAGGCATTTTTCGGGATTTTTTTGCAAAAAATGTTTCTGTTTTTTTTTAAATCGTTTTTTCTGTAACAGCCCTTTTTATTATCATTCATTGGATCTTATATGTAAATTCCAGACATTTTCTTTCTGTAGTTTCTCTGCAAACAGCGTTTCACTTTTCAAACATTCAAGCGTACTGTTTTTTTTTTCTCACTCCATTCGTCTGCGGTGTCGGGTTTTTCCGGCAGCTGCTCTGTGCTGTGATCGGCGGCTGCTCGGGTTTCTCTGGCGTGTCCGGCGGGGTTAATCCAGATGTTTTTGCAGGTTTCAGTGTGCTTTCGTCTGGGTCTTGCGGTGAGTGTTCGGCAGGTTTGCGGCGGCTTTACCCTGCGCTACGACGGCCCTGTGGTGCTTGCTAAATACACTGCAGGGTCGCCGAAATGGGATAGCCAAATCGCACCGAATTGAAGAGAACGAAAAGTCACCGAACGTGCGGTGACTTTTCGATTCTCTTTGAATAACCCTGCAAATTTATAAATATATATTAGCAAAACCTGAGCATTCACTTCAGGACTTGTAAATAAAGTAAACAAAGTTTTTAATAACCATCCATATTACAGACAATACCTACATTTCAAGCTACATATGCTTTTTATCTTAATATATATATATTAATCAAAGAGTGGCCGCACTTGGATGATAAACTGACAAAAATTTATTGAAACATATTTAAAAAAAGAATACCGACATTTCAGCTCTCGTAGGAGTTAAGGTTGTGTGGAGAAGCAGGTACTGCGGACACAGCAACGTGGGTTTTCTAAGCGTTTTTTTATTTGCAGCAGCAAAGGGGTTTTCCACAAACAGAGAAAATAAACAACAAAAAAAAAGAAATCCTATTCCCTATTGGGAGGCTAACTGACAACAGACGAACCTGTCTACTCCTGGGCCCACTAAACGGGTTCCCCCAGTAAAACAAAACACACTTTTCAATATAACAGATTCCTTACTTTTTCACCACAGTCTCCAACTCCTTCCTCCTTCTGTCTCCAAACCCCTCAATGAACT
This sequence comes from Leptobrachium leishanense, assembly GCA_009667805.1. Classification (NCBI taxonomy): domain Eukaryota; kingdom Metazoa; phylum Chordata; class Amphibia; order Anura; family Megophryidae; genus Leptobrachium; species Leptobrachium leishanense. Next base: position 119,426,564 of record CM019067.1, on the reverse strand, counting down.
GGAAGGAACTGAGACTTCTTATAGGGAAGGGTGGGGCAGCTGTGGTAAATGAGCAATCATTATTTTAACCCTGAACTGGGAAGGTGGCTACTTCCAGCCGTCTACTCAGGTACCGGCCCTCACATAGCCTGCCCCGAGTGAACCCGTCACACATCCCCCTCCCCAGCGCAACACCAGGGTGAGAAGCGACCATAGCGGAGAGCCCATGGGCCCGAGACAGCGCATCGGCGTTGCCGTGGAGAAGGCCCGCCCTGTGCTGCACCACAAACTTGAAGGGCTGTAAGGAGAGGAACCACCGAAGGATCCGGGAATTGCGGTCCCGGTTACTGTGCATCCACCTCAGAGGGGCGTGGTCGGTGACCAGGGTAAACTGCCTGCCCAGTAAATAGTACCGTAGCATCTCTGTGGCCCATTTAATCGCCAGACACTCCTTCTCGATCACGGCATAGCGTTGTTCCCGGGGCAGCAGTTTTCTGCTCAGGTAAAATACCGGATGCTCCTCACCATCCACATACTGCGAGAGCACAGCCCCCAAACCAACCTCTGAGGCATCCGTTTGCAGGAAGAACTCAGTCCCGAAGTCCGGTGCCACGAGGATGGGCTGGTCACATAACGCAGAGCGCAGATCGCCAAAGGCCTCCTCAGCCTTACCGTCCCATCTCACCATATCGGGGCCTTTGCCTTTAATAAGGTCGGTTAGCGGCGCCGCCCTAGTCGCAAAATGGGGTATGAATCGGCGGTAGTAGCCGACAATCCCTAGGAAGGCCCTCACCTGTTTTTTTCTAAGAGGTTGAGGCCAATTCCGTATTGCCTCCACCTTATGGACTTGGGGTTTCACCGATCCCCTCCCAACCACATAGTCCAAGTACTTAGCCTCCGCCAGCCCAATAAAACACTTGGGGGGGTTGGCTGTTAGACCGGACCTTCTGAATGTGTCGAGCACAGCCTCAACCTTCGGCAGATGGGACTCCCAATCCGTGCTATGGATGACGACGTCATCCAGGTATGCCGCAGCATACTGGACGTGAGGCCTGAGCAGCTTGTCCATGAGCCGCTGGAAGGTGGCTGGGGCTCCATGAAGGCCAAAGGGCATAATTCTGTAATGAAATAACCCGTCTGGGGTGGCAAAGGCGGTTTTCTCCCTGGCCCTTTCGGTTAGGGGTATCTGCCAATACCTTTTCGTCAGATCAAGAGTCGAGAGGTATCTGGCTTTTGCCAATCTCTCTACCAGCTCATCCACACGGGGCATGGGATAGGCATCGAACTTGCTGATTTCATTCAACTTCCTGAAGTCGTTACAAAATCTGGTAGAGCCGTCTGGCTTTGGCACCAAAACGATGGGGCTGGACCAATTACTGTGGGATGGCTCAATGACCCCAAGCTCTAGCATTTTCTTGACTTCTAGTCTGACTGCCTCTCTTTTGGCTTCCGGTATCCGGTAGGGTTTCAGTCTGATCGCTACACCGGGTTCGGTCACAATGTCATGGAACACGTCATGTGTTCTACCCGATATCGGTGAGAACACATCCCTATTCCTCTCGACCATTCGGTTGACTTCCTCTACCTGGCAAGGAGTCAGCTCAGGGGAAATAGCCACCCCAGGCTCTGGGGCCTGAGGACCGGACTGGGCATGGCCGGTCTGGGACACGCAGGCCTCTCTGTCTTGCCATGGCTTCAGGAGATTGACATGGTAGATCTGCTCCTTCTTCCGGCGGTCAGGCTGCCTAATCCTGTAGTTGACAGGGCCTGTCTGTTCCAGGACCTCATATGGTCCTTGCCAATGAGCCAGAAGTTTGCTTTCTGCAGTCGGGACCAGTATCATCACCCTGTCCCCTTGCGAGAACCGTCTTGCGGTGGCCTTCTGGTTATAGATATGGGATTGGGTCTCCTGTGCCCTTTCCATATGCTGACGTACCAGGGGGATAACCCGAGCCATCCGCTCGCGTATGCCTACAACATATTGTATCGGGTTGGTTCCGGTCACTCCCTGCCCCTCCCAGGTTTCCCTGAGTATATCCAGCAGACCACGTGGGTGCCTGTCATATAGGAGTTCGAACGGAGAGAAGCGGGTCGAGCTCTGGGGAATCTCACGTATAGCAAACAACAAGTACGGCAATAACATGTCCCAGTCCTTTCCTTCCCTGTTAACAACCTTCCTCAGCATCCCCTTTAGGGTGCGGTTGAACCGCTCGACAAGCCCATCCATCTGCGGGTGATACACGGAGGTCTTTAGCACCTGTATCTTTAACAAGTGACACAGCTCTTTCATCAGACGGGAAACAAAAGGAGTACCCTGATCGGTCAGGATCTCTTTCGGGATGCCCACTCGTGCGAATACCTGAACCAACTCTCTGGCAATGTTCATTGCATTTGCTTTGCGCAAGGGAACGGCTTCAGGATACCGGGTGGCATAATCCAGGATCACCAATATGTACTGGTGTCCACGTGCGGATTTTTCTAACGGACCCACAATGTCCATTGCGATCCTTTCAAAGGGGACATCAATGACCGGGAGGGGTATGAGAGGGGCTCTCAAGTGTGGCTTAGGAGATGCCAACTGACATTCGGGGCATGAGGCACAGTACCGTTTCACCGCCTCATAAACCCCCGGCCAGAAGAACCTGCGCAGGACCCGCTCCTGGGTCTTCTCAACCCCTAAGTGCCCTCCTAGCACATGGGAATGAGCGAAGTCGAGTACCTTTCTGGTCTGAGAGGACGGAACCACCAACTGTTCAATTTCCTGACCTCCCTCCATGATGACCCGGTACAACAGATCACTCTTCAAAATAAAGTACGGGTAACTCTTTATTGCCCCTTCCACCGGCACCCCGTTCACCTCAATCACCCTGCTTCTCGCAGTCTGCAACAAAGGATCACTAGCTTGGTCGTTCCCAAAAACAGTGTTCCCGGAAACCCCTCCCCCTGAGTCATTCCCATCGGAGGTAGAGCCCCCAGAGTTAGGAGCCTCATTCACCTCCTCACTAGTATGTGTTACAGGGACCCCCAATTCTGTCTCTGTCACCTGGGTGGCCACCCCCTTTCGAGATCTTTTGGCCGGGTGTTCACCAGAGCCTCAGCCCGAGCTCTGGTAAAGCCGTGCTTGGCTTCTCGCCTCTCTCTGCGTGTTTTCCGGGGTTTAGGAGGTTTCTGACAAAAATACGTATCGTGGAATGGGAACACCTCGGTGATGTCGTTAGTACCCTCATCCAGGTCGGCAGTGGCCGTACCAACGGATAACCCCTGCAATATGGTCTGAAAGTCCGGGAAATCCCTCCCTAAGACAAGGGAATAGGGTAACTTGGGTACCACCACAGCTGGGACAGACCGTACCCTCGCCCCAACAGAGACAGCGACTAACGCCGTGGGATAACGAACGGTACTACCATGTACGCACAACACTCCCACAGTCTTATCTTTCTGTAGGTTGGCCCGGCCCACCAGTTTGCCTGACACCAATGTTATGGCACTACCGGAGTCTGCAAGTGCCACTGCCTGTAGTCCGTTCAGCAGGACGGGCACTCGAAAAGTCTGAGTCCCCTCCACCAGGCCAGTCAGACATATCAGTCCGCAGAAATTCCGGGGGTCCTCACCCAGCCCACACTGCATGGGCTCGGACGTGTTAGGACACCTGGCTCTAATATGTCCCAGTTCGCCACACTCAAAGCACTGTATCGAGTTCCTTTGGGGCTCATTCCCTCTTCGAAAAGTGTCGCTGTGGTCTGAGTAACGCACTGGTCCCCCAGGTGCTGGCAGGAGTGCCGACCCGTTTGACCTAGTTGTGGAGCCGAAGACTTTTTTAGGCTGCTCCTTTCTATGGGTGGGGATGCTCCCCACAACGACTTTTGGTGACCTCCTGGGCGAGTCCTCGAAGTCTTTTGCAGCCAGGTAGCGCTCTACTTGGGCCACCATGTCATCATAGGTACCCGGGTTCCCTTGTCCCACCCATTCACGGAGGCTGCGTGGGAGTCCGCGTAGGAACTTATCCAACACCAGGGTTTCCACTATCTGCGTGGGGCTTTGGTGCTCAGGCTGGAGCCACTTCCGAGCCAAATGCATTAGGTCGAACATCTGCGTCCGGGGTGGTGTCTTCTCCTCATACGTCCAGTTAGAGAAGCGCCGCGCTCTCACAGCTTTTGTCACTCCGAACCGGGCCAGGATTTCGGCCTTTAAGAGTTTATAGTCCGTAGCCTGGACTTCCTCCAGGTCATAGTAGGCCTTTTGGGCCTCTCCAATCAGGAAGGGTGCGATAATCCCCGCCCACTTGTCTGTAGGCCAGGCCTCCCAAGTAGCAGTGCGCTCAAAGGCACGGAGGTATGCTTCCACGTCATCCTCAGGCAACATCTTCTGAAGGTAGCAACTAGCTCGAATCCTGGTCTCCTGGCTAGGGGGTGCTTGCGTCGCCAAACCTCGTACAGTTGCTTTAAGCAGCTCGTGGTCAGCTTTCTGGGCCTCCATCACGGCCCCAATCTGTGCCTGTATTAGGCGGTTGCTCTCCTGCTGCGTTGCCGTGGCACTTACCAGTGCTTTTAATAAGTCCTCCATTGTAACTGTGGGTTCTGTACCCTTGTTGCTACTGCCAGCGCACAGCAGGTACAAAATCCCACCGCTGCCACCACTTGTGGAGAAGCAGGTACTGCGGACACAGCAACGTGGGTTTTCTAAGCGTTTTTTTATTTGCAGCAGCAAAGGGGTTTTCCACAAACAGAGAAAATAAACAACAAAAAAAAGAAATCCTATTCCCTATTGGGAGGCTAACTGACAACAGACGAACCTGTCTACTCCTGGGCCCACTAAACGGGTTCCCCCAGTAAAACAAAACACACTTTTCAATATAACAGATTCCTTACTTTTTCACCACAGTCTCCAACTCCTTCCTCCTTCTGTCTCCAAACCCCTCAATGAACTGGAAGGAACTGAGACTTCTTATAGGGAAGGGTGGGGCAGCTGTGGTAAATGAGCAATCATTATTTTAACCCTGAACTGGGAAGGTGGCTACTTCCAGCTGTCTACTCAGGTACCGGCCCTCACATAGCCTGCCCGAGTGAACCCGTCACAGTTGATAATGTTGGCCACTGGCCAAATGCAGTTACTTCAGAGAGAAATACAGCTTGTGGCTCTGTGTTGGCAAAGCATGATATATCAGGACATTCCCTAGTCGATTTTATACCCACATGGCTAAAATTTGGGGGGCACCTTATGTAGCCAAAAAGCAAACCAATTTGCTTGCAACAATAAAATTTCCTTTGCTTTTGTCCTGCTTAGCTGCAGATCGAGATAACTCGATAACGGGTACCTAATGTTACCTTTTTGACCTGAGTTAACAACTTATTCTTGAAAAAGTTCATCAATTGTTAGAGGATCACTTTTTAATTCTTTGTACTGAGCAGACAAATGAATTGGAAAAATTAAGACACAACGCTGTATTAATCTTTTTATCAACTTATATTAATTTACATGCAATGAATAAATCCATAGATTTCGGGTTTGCACAGCTAATGCAAGAATGACAGCTGTAAAATAAAATAATCAAAAAGACCTGAGAGGTTATTCAATGTATGGTGTCATTTCATGGCAGTTTGACCATTCAAAAAACTGGCAATTTGCCAAATGTTGATGAATTGACAGCGACATATAGTGCAATTCGGCAGCAGTCAAAATCCCTATAAAGAAGTAATAGTTAATCTATCCAGAGAACGCCAAACTGCAGAGAAAAGTTGGAAAATGCCCAGATTTTCTGTGGTTTCGTTCGACAGGTTTAAACAGGCGAATCCTATAGGTTTCAATGTAAAAAAAATTCAGTTTTTAACAATCTTTCTTATTCGACTGTTTATTCTTTTCATTTGCAGCAAAAAGTCTCTTTTTTAGAATTTTTTAGGCATTTTTCAGGATTATTTCGGTGAAAAGTTTTAATTCCAATTTTTTTTTTATTTTATGAAAGGGCTTTCCTTAATTCTGTAACATACCTTTTTATTGTTATTCATAGGACCTCATATATTATTTCCAGGCATTTTCAATCATTATTTCTTTTCAAAACATCTTTTACAAGTTGTGTTTTTTACTCTCCCCTGTATGCCGACTAGCCGGCTTTTTTCAGTGGTTGGATTTTTCCGACGGAGTTTGGCGGTCTGTTTGGTGGATCGTCGGCTGCGTTCACTAGTTTATCGGATCGATAAACTGCAGAATGCTGCCGAAAAATCACTTTATCGGATACGTTCGAAGGGTTTATTGGAGGCGTTTGTCCGATCAATTCGGTGCTCTTTGGGGACCCTGCAGTGAATGCTGAATTTACTGCAGGGTTGCTGAATTCACTACAGGGTTGGCGAATTGAGACCGTCGAATGAAAGAGCACCAAAATTTTGGTGAATTTTCAGTGCTTTTTGAATAAAACCACTTTCAATGTCCAGTACAAATGCCCTTCTTCACAATACTTCTATTTATCATGACTTAAAAAATGGATTTATTTCTAAGTTGTTTTACATAACATACATTTTTTGACTGAAAATTGATGTAAAATATCTTTATTGATGTATGGTAAGCTAATATAGTACAGTTATCCAATTAATTAGAATACATATTTGCCATAAGACAGAAATTCACAACTACCCTAGGTGTTTATAACATTCACATGTTAGTCTATAAATATGTAATTAATTGTATGAAATACATAGATGTAGGGCTGTTTTTATAAGCAATTAAAGGCACAGATTTTGAAATCACTCTCAGAAAGTAAAGAAATATTTTAGAAATTCTCTTGTTGTATATTGTATTTAGATGATATAAATATTTAAAACGGATTCCCTAGATCTGAGTAGAATTCATTATATTTATTTTTATGTACGGGCCGTCAGTGAGCTAAAATCAGGGCAAGTTAAAATGCTGGCAGAAACCAATGGATTTATGGAAAACCACTTAAAACACGGACATATTTTTTTTGTAGTAAAATGCCTAAAATAATGAAAAAAAATCTGTTACATATAACCCCAAAAAGAATTGAGCAGAATCTGTCACCTAAAAAAATGGAGAAGTATATTACCTTCTGACTAAAAAACTTAAGGGGTTATTCAAAGAGCACTGAAAATTCACCAAAATTTTGGTGTTCTTTCGTTCAGCGCACTTCGGTGTGATTCGGCTATTTAAGTTTTCTGACCCTGCGTAAACGCAGTATTCGCCACAGGGTCTCCAGTGCACTAAGGGATCAGCCGATAAACCCGATCGGCGATGATCTGCCGAACAGACTGCCGAATGCATTTGTAAACCATCATACGCAGTCGACAGTCCGCTGAACAGATTGCTGGACACAGCCACAAACCATTGAATGCAGCCAATGACCTGCCGAACAGACTGATGAACAGGGGTAAAAAAAAAACACACATCGCAATTCTTAAAAGGCATTTAAAAAAAAATGCATGAAGATAATAAGGTTTCATGAATAATAATAAAAAGGTCTGTTTCAAAATAAATAAGATGCAATTTTAAAAAAATCTGATTCAAAAACTTCACCAAGAAAAATGCCTAAAAAAATTTAAAAAAATTAATTTATAAAAATACTTTTGCTGCAAATGAAAATAATAAATGGTTGAATAAAAATCAATAAAAGTGGGAACTTTTTTTTACATTGAAACCTATGGGATTCGCCTGTTTAAACCCGTCGAAAGAAATCACCGAAAAACTGGGCATTTCGCCAATTTTTTAGTGCTGTTTGGCATTCCCTGAATAGATCAACCATTACTTCTCTGTGGGGAATTTCACTGCAGCCGAATGTCACCGAATTGCAGTGATCTGAGCCGAATTGCTTTGTATTTCTCTGGCAATTCGCCAATATTTAGCGAATTGCCAGCTTTCTGAATAGCCGAATTGCCACGAAATTGCACACCATACAGTGAAATTCACCGTTCGGTGCTATACGGTGGCATATTTGGCACTCTTTGAGCAACCCCTCTAGAGTCTGAATACGAAGAAACATTTTCAAACCATTACTTTTTGACGCACGTTTGCAACTGGATCCACAAGGTGGCATTGAACTGATACACAGTTTGCCCATTTGTCACCTTCTAAGCTAGATTTTCTCATAGTGCTTATGTTTGTGGGTCAGTGTAGCTTTCTTTTCATACCCTTTTGTCCCTCTTTTACTGTTCACCCTTATTATGAAAATACCATTCTGGCTAGTTAATATTCAGTTCCCAGTGACAGAATAAACACCTGCTTTGACCAGTGCACATGACCCATTTCAATCAGGGTATTGGGTGTTTAATATTATTATTATTATTATTATTATTATCTATTGTTTTAGTAATAGACACGTCTAGAATTTGCAATAGATGGGCAACTAATATGATGTAAACATGAATTACCATAACCGCATTCATTAAAGTGAGATATTAAATGTATATACATTAGTATTTGTACAAGCCTTAATTAATAAGAAATTCAACACTCCCTGCCAAAACATGTCTCTAGGATTGAAGGGACAGGAGGTCTCCAATAACTTGAAAAAAAATTCTGAAAAGTGTAAGTCTTTATACTGTATATTCAGATGTTTTTTTTTTCAGTTGTTGGAATACTAAAAAATTAAATGCTTTTTATAAGTAATCGGTGAAATGCTACACGGTCACAAAATAAAAATTGGCAACATACTTTATTGTATATATAGATAGTGGAGAAACGACAAAACAGTCTCCCAAACAAAGAATCACTACGTAGCTTTGTGGTGATTTCCCCAGAAAGAACCAGGAAAGATCAACAAAGATCAAACAGAATCATAAGGAAAAGGTAAAGTGCGCGTCACACAAAGAGATAATGTGTAGGGATAAAATATATTGTATGTTATACAATGATTGTCACAATGGACTCCAATTTGCTAGATTTAAAAGGGGATACAAATGGCAGGGTAAAGGGAAATGATTTTATGTATAAAACATAACAAGAAAAAAAGGTGTCATCTGCGCTTTTTCCTTTAGCTCCGTGTGAAACAAAACACAATCAGAGGTTTTGGCCATTAAAGTGTAAGCTCACCTACCCCATCAAGGCACCTCTGGCTGTCCATTTCCATGTTTTTGTTTTCAATCCCAAAGTGGAAGTATTTGATGAGGGTATAAATAAAACCAAACATTTTATCTCTTAGCTAAATAGCAGCATGAGAGTGTGTGGTTGCTTATAGGAGCAGCTTTTGGTTTCATTAGGTAGGACTCGCCTTACCCGAGGTGCCTTGCTGGGACAGGTGAGCTTACACTTTAATGGCCATTCATGTAAACCAAAACCTCTGATTGTGTTTTGTTTCACATGGAGCTATAGGCATGAGCGCAGAGACATGAGGAAGCCAGAGCACCAGCGAAATGCATCCCAGAATGACTTGTTTTTGAAATAAAAGTGTTGAGATTTTTATCCTACCTGCCTTTTAACTGTTTGGAATGGTTTCGTTGATTTTTTCCTTTATAAAAAAATGTACATGCATATACCCAAGAGCCTAGGAGGGCTCCTCCAAGAGTTAATTTAAAATTGTCTTTCTATGCATAATACTTCTCGTGGATACGGGATTACGCTAGGGGATAATCTCTGGCCTGTTCTATTTCTCTACTTTTTCGAGGAAATTAAAAGAGGAAGAATGCATGGGTACCTAAAATCTTGACAAAAAACATCTACGTGTACATCTAGAGCCAGATTAGGTTCTAAGCTATGTGAGCGTGTATTTGGGAAACAATATAATTTATGGTGGAAATGACTGCACTATAATACTTTTTATTGTTTTTATCTCTCAATCTTGCTCTTTGAGATGTATTGAAGAATTATCAATCTGTGGATTGTGTACGTAAAATATATATTATCCATAAATATTATCTCTTTGTCTGAAGTGCACTGGTCCTTATGACAACATAAAATACTGCTTAAAAATATATGCAAAATGTGTATTATATGCAATATTTTTCTTATTGTTTTACAATGCAAAATTTAATATAAACTTTTTGGTACTGAAAGGATTAAACGTGTATTATTTTATTGATCGGTTGATTTATGTAACATATAATCACATTACTATACATTATTTAAAAAATACAAATAACAAGAATATTGTTGAAAGATATTCATATTACTAAATTGACATAATTTGCTACATAATTTAGATATTCGTGAAAAATTGCACAGCTTAAATTATATTTGCTTAGGTACCAGGACATATGCGAACTTCAAGAAAAGTGCAAAGTTTCCATCACGATTAAAGTTAATAGGCAATTTTTTTTTAATAAGGAATTAAAAAGCCAATCACAAATTGATCAAACACACAAGACACTGAGCTCGAAGAAATATGGTAAAGGAGTTATACTTCCCCCATGGCTTAATAATTAAGGTCATTCCAGAAGCCAATTTGCGGAATTAGGCTACATCTGATTCATTAGGAAAATGATTGACATCTTAACACAATGTTCGCGTTCCTTAATAAAATTGACAGGTGAAGAGTCCAAGAGAAATCTTGTGTAAATCAAAGATCAATGTAAGTGTTGTGGAGAGGAACAAGTGTACACCATTAGACGCATTTGAATTTCTTTTTTTAATGAGATTAAAAAATAGAGCAATTGTAAGAGGACATTGTGGTCTGTGTGAACATATATTACAAAAGTGTTTCTGCCTACTGCAGTTTTCATTATGTGAAGAGAAAGAAACCATACATACAAGCTTGTAATTCAGAAAGATGCTATTATTAATGTCATGTAACACTCAACAAAAAAGTACATACTGCCCATGTGACCATATAATTCAATATGTAAGACTTTCTCCACAGGGTAATTTTTTTTTTTTAAAAAAATAACCCCTTCACTACCATGATCATGTATACACAATCAGCAGTACTAGACCCAGCAGCCCGTTATTGTGCATTATCTGAGGATATGCTGTATGACTGCAAATTAAATTTGTTTGCTGCTTTTGGGTGCCCGTTTAAATGCGTGTTTCAGTGTGATTTAGTGTTTCGTACCCAAAGAGCCATTTATCAACCTCTTCTAGCACTCAGTACATTTTCAAATATCGGCATGCTGATCGTGGGAGAAAAAACCTGAAACTGAATCGCATTTTCATTATCGACATTTAGGCGCAAATGCCGATAATGGGGCCAACATTTTTAACAGAAGTTGGAATCCTGACAAACTTTTATTTGACCCCCTTGGCTGCGTAAAATGTGTAGGGGACATCCGAGGGTTAGAAACATGGAAACATAGAAAAATGTCGGCAGATAAGAACCTTTCGGCCCATTTAGTCTGCCCAATTACATGGATACTTTACCTGGATTTATCCTTTCTTTAGGATAGCCTTATGTCTATCCCATGTCTGCTTAAATTCAATTACTGTTTTGGCCTCTACCACTTCAACTGGAAGGCTGTTCCATGTATCCACCACCCTCTCAGTAAAATAATGCTTCCTGATGTTACTTTTAAACCTTTGCCCCTCTAATCTAAGACTATGTCCTCTTGTTTTGCCACTTTGTTTCCTTTTAAATATACTCCCTTCCTCTACCTTGTGGATTCCCTTTACGTATTTAAATGTTTCTATCATATCTCCTCTGTCTCGTCTTTTTTCCAAGCTGTACATGTTAAGATCATTAAGCCTTTCCTGGTAACTTTTCTCCTTCAAGCCATACACCATTTTAGTAGCCCTTCTCTGAACTCTCTCTAAGATGGTCTATATCCTTCTGGAGATACGGTCTCCAGTACTGCACACAGTACTCCAAGTGAGGTCTCACCAGTGCTCTGTACAGTGGCATGAGCACTTCCCTTTTCCTACTGCTAATACCTCTCCCTACACAACCAAGCATTCTGCTAGCATTTCCTGCTGCTCTATTTCATCACAACATGCGGAGGATGTCCCCCATACGTCTTGGCTTGCTTCTCCGTAGTTGCAGGGGAGATCTCCGTTCTGGACGGTGTGACGTGCCGTGACACCACCAATAGCAGAGCTGGGTAAATGCCTAAAGGGGAGTGGGGTCTTTGGACTCCTCTGTCTCATCAGTAGGGGCTCCAGACACAAATGAGGCATCATTGGAAAGGTTAGTCTGTGCCTCTTAGAGGAGTAGACCCACAAAAAAATTAAAACTGTCAAAAAGACACAAAACACAGCACACAGAGGGACTCTAAAATCAAAACTGCCTAAAGACCCCAGACCCCAATTTAATAAACAACAACCTCCCTTTAATACTTATTTATAGCTGGTCCATGTGCAAAAATTCAGATATATACATTTTGAATAAACTGAGTAATTTTACAAAATTTTCCCATTTCTGAAAGAGTACACAAACTTTATTGTGATTACTTGTAAAAAAAAAAAAAGAGGACAGTGTATTTTAACAGAACATTATTTATTTCACTTTTTTTATTACATGAAATATACACATACTGTAGTAATGGTATATTTTGAAACTGCTGTGTCTGCTAAAAATAAAATGATATATAATATGTCTGGGTCCTACATTAAAATATGACTTTAAATCACATTTAAACATGATGGGCACAAATCAGTCATTAGGAGCTCAGCACACGAGCTCTTGAGGAATTCGCTAGATGAAACGCGTTGAACTGGCGGGCTCCGCTACTGGCATACCTCGATTTCTCACCCTGCTAGTTCTGCTGAACGTGCTGATCCAGGAACATCATCATTTGACAGTTGGATAACAATTGATTCCTGTCTAAAGATGGAGAGTATCCAGATTGCCGAATCCAATGGTGTGGTGAATATCGAATGTGTATACATAAGCTGTTTTTGCACACAGATGTCATGCATTGTGTGTCACTTGCATTGTGAGTGGTTTCATCTTTTACTTAAATGTATTAAATATTGCTACTGTTTTATGCTATGTTGCATTTTTTATGCCTGTAACCAATACACCTGGAGGTCCCACAGTTGGATCAGGACTTCATTGGTTCATGTGAGTGCCAGTTGGCTGGTGTGATCACTGCATGCTCCTCCTATTTTCTAGAGTATTCCTTTAGCCATTTTATTACCCACTTACACTTTGATGTATAATATAGAGTATACTAAACGTATTAACAATTACATTTGAACTATTTTCAAAATTCTGTGCCAAAAGGTCTCCTCTTTAAAGGACGAGACCTTAAAAGCTTTCAGTGATGAAGCAGAATCTTAAGCGTGTTGATGAATTTTATATTCAGTAACCACTTTCCTTAGGGACACCTTAGCCTAATTTTTGTCTCAAACTGGGTAAAAGTGTTTCACTTTATGGTTTCAACAGGACTTAACAAACTGCCCTAAATAAATGGTACATGTTTAGGCTTTATAAGGTTTTGCAAATGGTCAGCAACAACACTGATGTAGGCTGTACATTCAAAGCATCCTAAAGAGAATTAAGGTAATCGGTTGCAACGTTACCCACGCCTGTGAATTTAAAGGAACATTCTTCTCATCGTAACCACTTTAGCGTTTTAGAGTGGCCAGGATATGTTGGGTAGTCCCCCACACTGCTGCCTCTATCTGGTTGAAATGCAGGGTGAAGTGGAAGAGTCAACAGCCTCTGCCCAATTATTTAATGCAACATAAAAAGAACAGCATTTGTAATAGAGTATCGCTTTAACCTCCTAATTAAATACATTTTAATGGATACAATGATTTGCCTAATGTTTTTCTTTTCAACCCTTTGACGCCGTAGGTCAGCATAGCATGCCCCGCAGCATGCTCATAGACGCAATTGGATGTCTACCATGCAAGTTTGCGGATCGTATCAATGTCTGCAGCAGAGTCGGCAAAGTCCGACCTCAGTGCCAACGGGATGAGCTATGCCGCCCCATGGCGCTGAGCTACTGCCTTGCCACCGGGAACTCCCGGCGGTTGAGGTTAACATTCAAAGAGAATTGCAGTATCTTACTTGATCTAGCATATTCTGGAGCTTTGTATAGGAAGAGGAAGCCGCATTTAAGACATGCTTTTAGATAGATTAGTCTTTTGTTTTGGAGTGCATATTTGTATATAATTTATTTCACACAAGTATTAACCCTTTTATTACCATGGTCAAGTATACTCAATGGTCAAAAGCTACTGTAGAAGACCAACAAGAAGCAAACTCAATCTGGACATATTTTGAAGTAATGCATAGGAATTTCCTTTACTGCAAATGGGCTTCAGAATGTGCCCCCAAAGATTCAGGTCCTTGGATATATCATTCAAGGTGTTGAAGCTGTTTGAACAGTTTGAGGTTCCCTTTGTTACCTTTAGGGAACCACGGATACCAGCTCTATTACTGATTATGTAGTAGCACGTTTTATTTAAAGGGGGTGGGGGTTCTGTCTTATGAATTTTAGTGTCTCTACAATTAATCTTATTAATGGAGTACATCAATATTTAACCTGTCTGCAAAGGAAAACAATTTCAATAAATCCAATCAGTCCCGGCAGTGGTTTTATTAAAAACAACTTGGCAGTGCAAGGGTTAAGATCCCTCACAACATTACTTCGGCAGCAGACTGAGATTCTGCGTAGAACTCCCATATCCTTTCATTTAAATATGTTCACAGTACACCATGAGATGAGTTAATATTTTGCATATTCACCCTTATTGTGAACGCCACCTTCATGCTTCACACCAACTTGTCCTGCAAGGATACATTATCTTATAACAACAGAGTCTGCTGTCCCTCATCAGCAGGATATCACACTAGGAGCACTATCACCTGGTGTGCGCTAACCCCAGCGTCGGCATGTTTTTGTATTAGCGCCAGGCTAATTGAGTCTAGCACCTGACCAACAGATCATTTGCCTCCAGCTAGACACAGGAAAAATCACTTAGCGCGACGCTATTTTCGATTCCTAGTGCGAGCTTCCTGTACTTTCCGCACCCTATACTTAACAGGGGGAGTGCTAGAGAGCTCTAGCACTTTTGTAACAGATCACTTGGTGCTTCTGCTAATTTCTGGACAGACGCTAATCGCTAAATTTTACCTACTACTCAACCCTGATGCTAACAAAAAACACCCACAAAAAACAGGTCCTCATTCAAGATTAACAGGCAGTTGAAAGGAATGCAGCATACACCATAGCAATGGATCTGGTCAGCAATGTCGTTGCTGTTGCAGTTGGCTCTGTTATGATAATATGTATCCTTTATCCACATATCCTAATTCTAATATATTGCCAAATTTTAAAAATTTTAAGCTGGGGGTTATTCATATTATGTAAACGACTGATTATTAGGGTGACGGTGTGGACCATGGTTAAAGGGACACATGGATAAGTCTTGCCCTGAAACATATATTATTTATATGATGCAGCAGGGAAATTATTGTCGCTCACCTGGCCTTCCTTTTGGATCTATTAAATGCAGTGTAATGATTCTACATGCTGTTGGGTGGCATTTATCATGCAATGCCCATCAGCCTTAATTAATATATGTGTGCATCAAAACATGGATGATATGGTCACCTTGGAGTATTTTAATAATGCAGGGTGTGAGGGCTATTCGCTGGATGTGTTCATACTTATACAAGGTTCTATCCTGTACACAACTGCATTAGCGCTGGGTCTCAGCCCGGGTCTTTGCGTTTCCCTAGCGTGCACTAAACAACCTTGTACACAGATTCCCGCGGACAAGGTGAACTCTTAGTAGGTCATCAGGTGCTAAGTTTTAGTGACTCACGCTAAATTTTTTCTTTAGCGATGGCGTTTTAGCTCACGCCAGGAGATAGGGCCATAGGAGGGCTATTTCTTTTGTTAAATGTGTTTTAGAAAAAAACAATCCAGTGAACACGACTGTTACATTTATGCATATTGATTACACAAAAGATGATATCTTAATGTAAGCGTTTTCTGCACTGAAAACCATATGAATTATTTGTCCCCTATTGCTTATACATTTAAATATGCTGTAAGATTGAGGACTGAACGACATTTACATATGTTCTCATTTTTTCCTGGAAAAAGTTTCAGACTTTTGGTATTCACAATAAGCAATATTAATATAGCAATACATTACTATTAATTATAACTATTAGGATTCATTATAATTAATATATTTATTCTTCTATTATTACTAATAGAATATAATAATATAATTATATATATATAAATCATAGTGATAAAATTATTTATCTGTTGAGATTTACCTAATTTAGTGATTTTAACTAAATTATGCTGAGATCATATGCAATATAGTTTCATTAAGTACTAAATACTAAACATCATCATTAACCCTTTCGCTGCTGAGGCATTTCCCGCCTCTGTGCTGAGGTCATTTTTACCGATTTTGCTCATCATGTTTAAACATGTTTTGAAGGCTTATTTTAGTATATGACCCAGACATATTATATATCGTTCTGTCAGACTCGGCAGATTCATAATATGTCATTATTATAAGTATACGTCATAACCTGTCTGTATATTATAACAAAAAATGCAATAAAATATGAATTTTCAATAATTTACAACGTGTAAAGTGGTTTATTTTCACATTTTAACATGCGAGCAATTGCGGTTATATTTTGTATGGGGTGCGCTTGTTAAAAAAATTAGAGATGGGGTCTCGTTACATTTTTTTTTGGGGAAAATTAAGCGATTTTTAACAAACGCACTGCATACAAAAATCGTTAGTGCAGCATTATTGTTCACAGTATAATTGAAATGGGAACAATATTGCTGCATTAACGAACCAAAAAAAGAAAAAAAAACTTTTTTTTTTTTTCTTTATAATTTTTTTTTAAATATATTTTTTATTTTTTTATTTTTTTATTTTTTTAAAAAAAACTTTTTCATACTCATGTTTGGTATTGTTGGAACGGCCATGCTCTGGCCGATCCAACAATACCAAACATTAACCCCTAACTGCCACGGATCGGGAGATAGGGGGTTCATTGGAACCCCCTATCTCCACCATTGGTGGCAGTTAGGGGTTAACTCCAGGACTGGCGACATCGAGGATGTCAGCCCACACCGGGGGGGCCAGCGATTGGCCGGAACCCGGCCGAACGCTGGCCCCAAAGGGAGGAACGTGCTCAGCGTGTCCTCCGCAAGGAACGATACTGCGGGTGGATGCGCTGAGTGCGTCCTCCGCAGTGAAGTGGTTAATAATCATATACGTTATTATATTCTTTCTCAAGTTTAACAAATTCTTCCTGATTGCTGTCTATTCCTGACAGCTTATTTTTGAGCTCCAGGCCCTCCTCTGGTCTGTAACCTCTACTCTTAGCCTGTCATACAAATCAAAATGACACTTTTTCCTGATTACATCCTACCTGGAGAAAGAATCCTGGCACAAACTGGACTTTGTTCTTTGAATGTCTATAGGGGTTATTCAAAGAGCACCAAAATTTCACTGTAATGCATGTCATTGCAATTAGACGATTCAAGTTCGCCGACCCTGCAGTGAAACCAGTATTCACCGCAGGGTCCCCAAAGTGTGCCAAAGTAATCTGCCAAATGCAGCCGACGATCTGTTGAATGCTGCCGAACAGGCCATCGAACGCTTACGCAATTCGCTGAACATAGCCGACGACCTGCCAAACAGACCGCATCCACAAACCACCAAATATAGCCGACAACCTGTCAAACGGTCAGCCGAACGCATCCACGAACTGCCAAACAAAGCTGACAACCCGCCAAACAGACCGCTGAATGCAGCCGCAGATCGCCGAGCACAGCCGACAATCTGCCAAATGCCACTGGACTGACAGTCGAATACTGCTGAAAAAAGGCTGATCAGCCATTGAAGAGGGGTAAAAAAAACAAAACAGCTATGTTTAAAAGGCTTCTAAAACAAAAAAATTCATGAAAAATGCATGGAATTAATATATTAGGTCCTATGACTAATAATAAAAGATCTGTTACAGAATAAAAAAAAAACATTTAATAAAAATTAAAAAATTTTGCCAAAAAAATCCAGAAAAATATCGAGAAAATTCTAAAAATTAAATTAAGTAAAAGACTTTTTGCTGCAAATGAAAAGAATAAACATTTCGCCAACATTTGGGTGCTGTTCTGCTCTCTCTGCAGAAATTAACCATTACTTCTCTATGGGACATTTTCATTGATGCCGAAGGTCACCGAATCGCACCGTGTTTTGCTGGCAATTCGCCAATATTTGCCACAAAATTGCATCGTACGTGGAAATTCAGCATTCGGTGCAATTCGGTGGCAAATTTGGCACTCTTTGAATAACCCTTTATATGTTCATAATGCACATATTCATGGAATATGTCCACGATTATCAGGTCTATTCACTAAAGGTGAAACTCAGGAGAATGACTGGAGAAGTGAAAATTCTAGGTCAAAATAGCCAACCCAAAAAAATTCTCCCATTTATCTCACCTTCCACATCGGCTATTTGGTCTAGATTGTTCTCTTCTGCTGACAATTCACCTGAGATTCACCTTTACTGAATAGACCTTTATGTGTTTGAGGGTTTTTTTGCTGTTGAAAACAGGAGTATTCATTCCATCTGGGTATAAATATGCATATCACACACTTCATTGAATGTGCTATAATATTTAAGAGATATTCATTTTGGCTGGCAACATACCCCAATTTTTAGAATTTATCATAGCTTTCAATGATAATGACATCAGTCATATCTTTTTCACTAATGTGATAGCGTTTACACCACCTTCAACAGCACCATTTAAGTTCAAGTTAACTCAAACTGGACTTAATTTGGAGAATTGCAAACACACTTTAATTATTACAAATTAATTGTTTTTGTTCTTAAAATTATAGTACATCATACAAATCAGCCAATATAATGCAAGAATCTGTAGCTGCTGCTTAAACGTCTCTTTTCAAAGACTCATTGCTATGCTTGGAATGACCAGAAGTGGAAGCCCCTTATGTCAAATACAGGGCATTCAGTCTATATGCATAGTAATGACCAGTGGTTCCAACCCCTGTCCTCAAGTACCCCTAAGGCTAATGTCAGACGAACGCATTCTGAGCACACTGTGCGTCCGTGCACAACTGACGTACTTTGTGACTGATGATACTGTAGACACCACACGGTCCATTTTTTTGGACTGATGTACAGGTAGATGGGAAATAAAATTAATTAAAATGAAAAAAATTGATACATGATATGAAAAACCATTTTGTCCATCAAAAATGCTGGATGTCAAAAATGCAGTTCATTTGACTACGTTCCATCACTCCAACAAAAAGCTACGCTCCGTGCGTCCGTCCTAGTGGTTTGATGTTCTTGCCTAAATTGTGTCCGGTGCCACGTGTGTTGTGCGTCCGCACTTCTGTGCGGGTCTCTATTGATCATAATTTTATGCTACGACAGACGTTAAACTGTGCGGCAACACGGACATGATCACTGCCACTGCGTTTGTCTGACACGGGCCCTACAGGACAGGTTTAAAGAATCACCTCGGGGAAATGCAGACTGAATCCTGCAATCACTGAGCAACAAATCATTACCTGTGCTTTGCTTCAGATACAGTATCTGGAAACCCTGACCTGATGGGGGTACTTGAGGAAAGTGGTTGGGAAGCACTAGTAATGACAATGAAAGGAGGAGAGCACTTTATTGTGCTGGTTATAAAACTTTTCACCACCGTGATCATGTATACACAATCAGCGGTAACAGACACAGCATCATGAGATCGTGTTAACATGATCTAAGGCTATACTGAATCGTTGTAAATTAAATTCATTTGTTGCAAATGAATATCATTTGCTTTTAGTCTCCAGAAGGTGTCCCCAAGTTTTAACACCCTGTACATGATTCTCGAGGTGTTAACACCTTTTAAAATTGGCTGGGGATATGTCTAATGACATTTCTGCAGGTGATTCTGCACAGAGCTCAGATGTGTAGTAACTCCATTTACCTAGCAGATGGCAACATCTACCTGTCAAATAGGTTATTACATTAAGACATACAATGGGAATGTTCACAAATATTTCTTACTCTTTAATTAATTAAAGATCAGTTTCCCAAAAAACCCACTGGCTCCCAACAGTTGGTTTTTGGTAAACCTTTTGGTAGTGAAGGAGTTAAGGAATAAATTCAAATATTGTTTTTTTTAAGTCCAAAAAACACAGCACCTGCCATTAGTTACTTGGAAAACCACATGGTAGTGAAAAGGTTACAGTAACCTACATCATACATTGCAGAAAAGCAACATTTCATGAAACTATCAACACAGACAGAAATCAACTACTCTCTTCTTCCAAACCAAAAGATTCTGACAACATCATCCAATGCTTAGCTACATAAGATGCCGGCTGGCAGGTTGTCAGCATTATTTTATCAAACCATGGGCATATGCTTCAACCTGATGAGCAACTAAATAAAGTCTTAGCAGAAAAAAACCTTCTTACACTTAGACATGACAGAAATCTAAATCAATTATTGACTCAGTATCACTTATGTATATCATTTAATATCACTACATGGATAACCTCAACAAATAGAACTTTCAGATGTAACCATTGCAATGCATACATATTTATACACACTTCTCAATCCACTGCATCCCATGTCACAAAAATTCATTCCAAATCCCTGATTTTATAAAGGACTTTTACTAAAAAATTCAATGAAGTCTTTGTTGTTTTTAGCACTTCAGTGTGCTTTGGTGACTCCAGTTCACCGACCCTGCGGTGAATTAACTATTCCTTGCAGGGTCGCATAGGGCGCCGAACGTGGTGCCACTGAAGATTGCCGTACAGACCGCCGAACGCCTCCGAAGACAAACGATCAGCCTGCCTAACGCCACTGCCAACCACCGATCCGAACACCACTGAAAACCGTTGAACGCCGCCGAAGAGTGCCGAACTGATCACTGAATGCCGCTGAAGACCGGCAATCAGTCTGTCGCACGCTGCTGCCAACCACCGATCCGAACACCGCTGAAGGCGAAGAGTGCTGAACACCACCGAAGACCAGCAATCGACCTGCCGTACTTCACTGTCAACCACTGCTCAGACCGGCAAACACCATTGAAGAGCACCGAACTGACCATCGAATGCTGCCAAACTGCAGAGGGGAAAAAACTGAACTTTTCTATTCTTTAAAAGGTGTGTAAAACAATAAAAATGAATGACAATGCGTGGAAATAATGTAAAAGCTCCTAAAAAAAATGATAAAAAAGGTGTGTTACAGAATAAAAGCCTTACAAAAATATGTGAAACAAAAATTTCACCTAAAAAAGTCCAAAAAATAAATAAGTAAAAAGACGGTTTGCTGAAAATTGTAAATGATTGAATTAAAAATAGGATAAAAACGATAATTTTTTTGCATAGAATCCTATGGGGTTCGCCTGTTTAAACCTGTCGAACTGAACCACCAAAAATCAGGGCATTTTGCCAACTTTCAATGCAGTTCGTTATACTCTTAGTGCAGTATTACAATGTTGGTGCTAACTTAACCAGAGCTGTTGCAAACTTAAAACCTCCATAGGGTATAAGTTTACAACAGCTCTGGTTAAGTTAGCACCAACTATGTAATATGGCCCTTAATAGATTAACCATTACTACTCTATGGGACAATTTCACTGCCGCCGAAGATCACCGCATTGCAGCGATCTGCGACAAACTGCCCCGTACTTCTCTGTCAATTTACCAGTACTTGGTGAATTGACAGCTTTCTCAATAGACAAACTGTCACAAAATTGCAACATATGAGGAAATTCACAGTTCAGGGCAATTCGGTGGCAAGTGTGTCACACTTCAAATAAACCATAAGATTATTTACTGAAACACCTGTAATTGTTCTCTCCAATATGAAGTGTGAAAACATAGCAGCAACTCGGCAGACATAAGCTCCAACATCAGAGTACTATTAAGAATTATGCAGATACGCTTATATTTTTCGACATATTGGAAAAATACCATGATGGTGGTCCAGCATGTTCGCTACCCTCTTGTTTCCTGCAGGGTTGAGATGTTTTCAAATACTGGGTTTTCAAAACCGGAAAATCCTTTCATAATTTTAAGAATTTTTAACCCTTACAACCGTAGCTCAAGGTGTGGAGTTAAAGTATAACCAAGACAGGATACATTTTACTCTATTTTAGGTTATCAGAATAAATTCTATATATTTTTTAAAAACCTACAAAAAGTAGATATCTTTATTTTTTCATTTATCAGTAATACCAAAGCACCTTGAGCTCTTTTAGAAATATTTTGCTTCCATATTATTTTATGTCTATAGATTGAATTATGCAAGGACAACATTGCAAATAAATTACCTGTTATGAACCCAGCTTGGTATTGATTTATTTTCTATTGTTTTCCTAGGTGAAAAGCATAATTTGCTGTTTGTGATACTTTTTTTAGAAGGCTCACATATCAATCAAGTAAGGCATACTGCCTTTACATGCTTTCAAGGTCACCAAGGTTTTTGTAATATTCTGACACACAGCTGAGCAAGTGATATTTATGGTGAGCTTTAGTTTTTCAAAAAAGCACTTTTATGTTAGTTTGATCGTTGCATATGTATAAACAAACAAAGAGGCATCTTCATTATTTTCATTTCCGTGTTGGGAATATGATCTTGGAGTATATTTGTTTAGAAGAAATACTAGCTTTGTTCTTGTGCATGCTGTGATCACTGTGTCATATTCTAGTAACTGTATTTTTCTCTTCATTAATGGAATATTTTATCAACTGATATGCAAATTAAGCCTTAATATATCCAGTCTGGTAAAATGAGCATGTCTGTAATTTACCAATTTTTTGTCTACAAGGAGTTAATCCTAATTCTATTACTATACGGATATTTATCCGTTTCCTTGTATGAATTTAAAAAACCGACTCTACCAGCTTCATAACAGTTAGTAATCAGGTATGGTGTATAACAAGAATAAGGCCCTTGAACAAATAGGTATAAACAGTTTTAATACATTCTATCAGAGGTCTTTTGAATGTGAAGGAGTATGAGGGAGCATCAGGGGTGAATTTGTGTTGCTTAGAGTGAGATCATGAAGCCAAGCATGGGCCCTGAGTCTGGAGAGCTTAGCTCAACATGCCATGGGGTTATATCTGTACTGGAGGACCTGTGTAATAGCTCGGTTATCATCCACGGAGAAGACTGGTTGTGTTGGGCCCTCAATGGAGACTGAGGGAGTCACAAGGAAAACTCATCTACATTATAGGCCTCTTAACCCCTTAAGGACGGGAGTAATTTTACAACTTCTGCGCTGTTTCGGAAGTAGAAGTTTGCTGAGCTCATTTTCACCATTTTTAAGTCACATATTCTTATACCACCCAGACAAATTAAATATCGTTCTTTCCGTCAGACTCGGCAGATTAATAATATATCATTATTATATGTATATGTCATGCCCTGCCAAAATGCTATAACAAAAAATGTAAAAAAATTTGAATTTTCAATAAAATTTCAATCTTCCACAGTGTGTAAAGTGTTTTTTTTTTTAAATTTTATTATCCGAGGCTCTGCGGTCATATTCTATTGGGTAGATTTGTTAAAAAAATTAGAACGGTGAACCCATTTTTTTTTTGGGGAGAAATTTCGTGATTTTAGCTAAACCCCCCAAAAAAAAAAAATCATTAGTGAAGCATCATTGTTCACATTATAATTGAAATGTGAACAATAGTGCTGCATTAAAAAAAACAAAATTTTTTTTTATTATTATATTTATTATTTTTTTATTATTTAATTTATTATTTTTTTATTATTTTTATTTTTACTTTTTTTACACTTTTATTTCACTTTTACCATGGTCATGTTTGATATCATTGGAAAGGCCATGCTCTGGCTTTTCCAGCAATATCAGCCATGACCCCCTAGCTGCCACCGATCAGGAGATAAAGGGGTTCAAAGAACCCCCCTATCTCCTGCAAGGGATTTCCATGGGAAATCCCTTTGCAGCTAGGGGGTTCCCGGTTAACTGACATCATCGCGCATGGCGCGATGAGTCAGTTGACCGGGGGGTGACCCAGAGGTGGGGGCTGCCATCCAAGATGGCGGCCCCCACCGGAAATAGGCCGCGATCGGGCACAAATTAGTGCCCGGTTGCGACCTGGCAACTAAGGGGTTAACCCCCCATACATCGCTGGAAAGGTCAGGCTGTGACCCTTCCAGCGATGCTGGCCACAGCCGCCGGGGACCAGGCGATCGGGAGATAGAGGGATCCGAAGGATCCCTCCCCTCCCCTCCAGGCGCTTCCCCTGCTCCGGCGGGGGGGACGCCTGAAACTGACGTCATCGCGCCACCGGCGCGATGACGTCACAACGCCGGAGGAGGGATCACACTGATCTGACTCCGGGGGAGTCAGAACAGCATGGGAGCGACTGGAGAAGGTGAGTATCTCCCGGGGGGGGCTCTAAACGCCGAGGACGTACATTTACGTCCTGCGGCGGCAAAGCCCGCCTAATGCAGGATGTAAATGTACGTCCTGCGGCGTTAAGGGGTTAAATGACAAGTCTCCTTAATGGTTTTTAGTACTCCTTAATGGTTTCATTTCGTTCCGCATCAAATTATGGACCAAAATTAGCATTTTTGTATTTCGGCAGCATTTCTGAAATATGAAAATCGGGAACTGAATTTTCGGATCGGTCCAATATAATGAATCGCAGTAACATAACGAGAATCCGAAACAACAAATCAGAATGAAAATGATCCAAAACTGAAAAAAAAACGGAGGAAAACGACCCAAACTGAAAAGAAAAAAATAACGGAACAAAATTATCTGAAACTAATAAGAACAGGGTTTTTTTTTTACATTGAAACCTATTGGATTCGCCAAATTAAACCTGTCGAACGAACCACTGAGAATCAGGTTTAGAAATTAGGGTTAGACGCTAGGGTTAGAAATTAGAGTTCATATTTCTAACCCTAATTTCTAATCCTAGCGTCTAACCCTAATTTCTAACCTTGATTTTCAGTGGTTCGTTCGACAGGTTTAATCATGCAAATCCTATAGGTTTCAATGTAAAAAAAATCCACGTTTTTATTAAATACTTATTCAACCATTTATTCTTTTCACTTGCAGCAAAAAGTCTTTCTTTTTAGGGATTTTTTGGTGAAATTTTTGGATTCCTACTTTATTATAACAAAACAAGGCTTTTTTTTCTTTGCCAACGGAATTTTTTTTAACCTATTCTAAGTAATTCAGTAATCCTTTTCACTTTCTGATAACTAATAAAAATAAATAACTAATAAAAACAAAATATGAATCAACCGAAAATACCATTTAACAATAAGAATGTAGTAGAGATGTGCATTCATTTCAGAAAAATTTGGAATTTGAAACGAAATTGATAATTCGTATTCGGAAGTACTTCCGAATAATGAATTGATATGATACAAATTCGAAACAAAATGGTATATAACGAATTTATTTCGTTTTACACTGTGTCATCATCATAAAAGAAAAATTTGAATATCTGATATCAACTATTGAATTTGAAATGAACTATCGAATTTGAAATGAGCTATCAAATTGATATCAACTATCGAATTTGAAATGAACTATCAAATGGATATCAACTATCGAATTTGAAATGAACTATCAAATTGATATCAACTATCAAATTGATCTTAACTTACAATACAAGTAATAGTCAGCAAAGGACTTTATGAAACAAATTAATTTTGTTTCACTGTTTAATTTGACTCAAATACTAAATCTGTGACACAGCTTAAAATTTAACCCTAGGTTTTCTTTTAACAGCAAAATTTGATTAATTGGGGTTTTATTTAGTGATCCAAAATTCGAATTGGTCTCAACTATCGAATTGATATATGAAATTCGAATCGATTCGAAATTTCAAATCGATCCAAAACTAAACAAAATACGAAACAAAATTAGTTATGAAATTCCGAAAACGAAAGGTTTTAAAAACAAAACTAAACATAGTTAATTTTAAAGTGACAATCTACATAGACCTATATAAACTACGTTAAAAAAAACAGTAGCATACAGCATTGTATAACTTTGACTAAGACACCGGAGGAAGCAATGCTAATATCTACATTAAATAACTAGAACAGAAGCTAAAATTACAACATCGGGAAAACCCCATTTAAACCTATGCTGAGAACTAGGGATGAGCTGTTTGGTTCGATCAGTTCGGAGTTCGATTCGAACATCGGCAGTTCGAAAGTTTGCTAACTTCGAACTTTTTGGCGTGTACGGTTCGAGTTAAAAAAAAAACTAATTTGAAAAAAGTATAAAAAATGCTTAAAAAATACTAAAAAATCTAAAAATAAAGAGACTCTTTACTGCAGAATATTATAAGCAACGGTTTATTAGATATTGAATTAAAAACTAATGTCTAGGTGCAAAGATTCTCACCTTTAAATGACCTGTGCTCTCAAACGGCGTAAACAACAGGTGTTTAATTAGTGTTTGGAAGTAACATGTGCTTCTAATTAGGCTAGGGTCAGACGAAAGCATTTTTCCCGCGAACGTGAAAAAGTGCATCCGAACGCATTGACGTATTTTATCACGGAATGAGCAAAAACGGTCAGACGACGCGCATTTTCGGGCGTGATTTTGTACGGATCGTCAATAAAACTCTTTTTGCGTCTGGACGTTATGTAGGCTGGACATTAGCAGCGTCTGACATCTCCTAATCTCACACACACGCCGCTATGCCGCAGCTGCGCACTCAGTACGTCAGTACTAGCGGTTCTGCGTTCTCAAAAAAATGCGTTCAAATTCCACTTGCGTTGCACGGCCGGACTTTTGTGCGGCCGTACATCGTATATTGGCCGTCACTGCCTGTCATCTGCTGCTAGTGCGGTCGTAATTATGTGCGCCAGAACGCACGTTAAAAGTGCGCTCGTCTGACCCCAGCCTTAGTCCGGTCTCATAAATTTGATACATTGTATGCAGACTGAGAGTGCTAGGTGTCGTGTGTGGGTCTGTGATGGCGATGTTTCCATACATCCTACAAATCCACCACTTCACGGGCAGGTTTTGGGGACCTCCTAGGCACGATATTTGAAGGAATTTTTCGTTTTTATTTTTAACCCTTATTTTATGGAAAACTCACTGTTCCTTTAACCCTTTCACTGCTGAGGCATTTCACCGCTGTGTGCTGAGCTAATTTTTACCGCTTTCGCTCATCATGTTTAAACGCGATTTGAAGCCACATTTTATTATACGACCCAGACATATTATATATCGTTCTTTCCGGCAGACTCAGCAGATTCATAATATATCATTTTTTTATGTATACGTCATGTTCTGCCTGTATATTATAACAAAAAATGCAATAAAACTTGATTTTTTAATCATCTGCAGGTGATATCGGGGTTCGTTTTTCATTTTTATTTTTAACCCTTATTTCATGGAAAACTCACTGTCCCTTTAAAAACGTATTTTTTTTTACTTTTTGTCCTTGTTTCCTGTCCCCCAGGGCACTACCCGGACCCCCATACACCTTTTATTGCAAATATCTAGCATATATGCCCTCTTGGAGGGCACTCTAAAAATCGAACTTTGAGTCCCATTGACTTGTATTGAGTTCGTGTTCGAGTTCGAATTCGAACTTTGAAAAGTTCGAGTTCGAATGCGAACCAAACTCGGGGGTGTTCGGCTCATCCTTACTGAGAACTACACTAGACAACTTCAGCAGAAACTATGGTGGGAAGAACAGTGACAAATGCAGCAAAATGCAGTGGCAGCTCCCTAAAAAGTGAATTCACCAAGGTTTTGGTGACTGTGCTCCACCGTAGCTCACAAATATAAAGTCCCTTATTTCAATAAACCCTTGCGTGTATGTATCCATGCATGTATGTGTAGAATTTAAATAGAAAAACTAATTTAAACACATATTTTCATCCATAATATCTGTACAGATGGTCAGGACACAACGTTCATGTATCCCTTCGTACAAGTTGATGCGTTACATTTCTCTGGAAATTTCGTCTGTTAGGTTTTAAAAGAAACGAATTTCACATATTTCTTTTTTTTCTGTCACGAGTTAGGTGTTGGTTGTTATATGTAATGTGCTTCAAGAAATCTGTGGTTTTATTAAAATAAAACTGGCAATACAATTTTTCAAACGAAGGTCATACAGGACTTATTGTGTTTTAAGCCATGGGATTTTTATACTGAACCCAAAATCTTCAAATATTAGATTTTACACCTTGGGTTCAAGATCAGACACTGTTTGTTTGAAAGAGTCACATAAAAATCCAACCATCACAGTGCAGTCACGTAAGCAATTTCTTTTGTGTGTAGCTGTGTTCCTGCATTTATTAAATACAATCCTAGAAAACAGCACATTTTAAAGCTTTTACATCTCTATTTTACTTTGTGTCAGCAATGTCATCAGTCATATATAATTGGATTGAGATTACTCATGAACGAAGATACCATTTATCTAACAGCCAATGGGTACTCCACTTAGTTTGTTGAAGCATTTAATATTTTAAACAGGATTATATTTATGTTCTCTAAATAATGAATTTTAAATGTTTTCTCCCGGAGTATGCAAGTGTAACAATTTTCTTAAATAATCTTAGATAACAGTGTCAAGGATTATGTTTTGGGATTCTATATACAACCTGTTTGCTGCTGGATTAGGCTTCCTAATTGACAGAGAAAATGTTGGTTAAATATATAGACATGTGCACAACAAAAGAAATGTAGTTTCTTTTCGGATGCATTTGTTACATTTATTAAGTAGTTTTGGTGTGTTTGTTATGTTACCATGATTTATATTTCGTATCAATTTGTTATTTCGGAAGAGTAGTAATTCGTATTTCGTATCGATTCGTTATTTCGGAATGGTGAAATGGATGAATTAATTACTGTTAGATTAGGGTTAAAAAAATAAGGGTTACAAGCTACGGTAAGCCCCTTGTCTTTGGTGTTGAAATATGTTTCATCACCAAGGACAGTAGCACCGCAGCCTCCAGAGGAGCAATTCCCCTGTCCTTGGTGCTGAAATAGGTTTCAGCACTAAGGACAGCACCCACCAAAGGCAGTGAAACTGAAGGAAAGAAAAAAAAAACACTGTGTTTGGCAAAGAAAAAAAGCCTCGTCTTTTTAAAATAATTGGGAATCCAAAATTTTCATTTAAAAACATACTCGAAAATTACAAAAAAATCAATAAATAAAAAAGCTTTTTGATGCAAATGAAAAGAATAAACAGTTGAATAACAAAATAATGAAAATATTATTTTACATTGAAACCTATGGGATTTTCCTGTCAAACTGAAACATTCCCTTCTATACTGAGGTGCAGCTTGGTGGTGTATGGTGATTTGTCCTATAGAGGAATCATTCATGGTTCTCTATGAGAAAAGTTTGTTGCCACCGAAGACCGCCGAATTGCACCAAACTGCACTGTGTGTCTCTGTCCATTGCCTGTGGAGCTGTATACAACACATTCAGCACCAAGGCCAATGGGCAGGGACATGGTGCTGAGTGTCTCACTGAGTGAAATGGTAGAACGAATCGATTCATAGAAACTAGCTCAATTAATTAGATACAGTTTTTTTGTTACATTTCATTCTGGACAAAATCGATACGTTATTTCGGGCGTGCTTCCGAAATACAAATTGCCATAAATTTGTCTGAATTGCAAATCAGAAGGAAACGAAACGCACATATCTAAAATATAATTCAGTGACAACTCAAAGTTTGAAGTTATTTTTCAAACGTACATATAACACTTTATTGCAGGCTCACAATATTCTGTTTTATTCTTCAACTGTTACAAGCAATTATATGTATTTAATATATGAATGTTTTGTATGCTTTTGAACAAATGGTCTTAAAATTTAAATATTGATTTGAAGGCAGGCACCTAAAAGAAGCCCCTCTTTCTATTTCATTAACAAATCTTAAAAGAAACAGAATGGACAATAGATAAAATTCATTATGATTATATTAATGTTTATTATAATTTAACAAACATTATTAACCCCTTAACGCCGCGGGACGTAGAGTTACGTCCTGCATTAGGCGGGCTTTAACGCCGCAGGACGTAACTGTACGTCCCCGGCGTCTGCAGCCCCCCGGCAGCAGATACTCACCTGCTCCGGCGGCTCCCGCGCTGCTCTGACTCCCACGGAGTCAGACCGGCACTTTTGGTGCCTCCCGGCGCACTGACGTCATCGCGCCAGACGCGATGACGTCAGCTTCAGGCGTCCCCTCCCAGCCGGTGCAGAGGAAGCGCCTGGAGGGGAGGGGGGGATCCTTTGGATCCCTCTATCTCCCCATCGCCGGAGGCCATCAGCTAATGCCAGGCATCCCTGAAAAGGTCACAGCCTGGCCTTTCCAGGGATGTATGGCATTAACCCCTTGATGGCAAGGCTGTGACCCAGCACCAATCGGTGCCAGGTCACAGCCTTTTTCCGGTGGGGGCCGCCATCTTGGATGGCAGCCCCACCTGCGGGACTCCCCACGTCCACTGACGTCATCGGGCCACGCCAGTTAACCAGGGAACCCCTAGCTGGTCAGTTAACCAGGGAACCCCTAGCTGCCAAGGGATTTCCTAAGGAAATCCCACGGTGGAGATAGGTGGGTTCTTTGAACCCCTTTATCTCATGGTCGGTGAGAGCTAGGGGGTGATCATGGCCTTTCGAATGATATCAAACATGACCATATTACTTGTAAAATAAAAGTGAAAAAAAAATAAAAATAAAATAATAAAAAAAATAATTAAATAAAAACGTGCTTTTTTAATTTTTTTTAATGCAGCACTATTGTTCACATTTCAATTATAATGTGAACAATGATGCTTCACTAATGATTTTTTTTGGGGGTTTAGCTAAAATCACGTAATTTCTCCCCAAAAAAAGTTCACATTTTTTTAACAAGTCTACCCCATAGAGTATATACACAAAGTCTCGGGTAATAAAATGCAAGGAAAAACCACTTTACACACTGGATGATTGAAATTTTATTGAAAATTAACATTTTTTTTACAATTTTGTTATAGCATTTTCGCAGGGCATGACGTATACATATAATAATGATATATTATTAATCTGTCAAGTCTGCCGGAAAGAACGATATATAATTTGTCTGGGTGGTACAATAATACGTGACTTAAAACCGCGTTTAAAACTGTCAAAATGAGCTCAGCAAACTTCTACTTCGAAACAGCGCCGGACTTACTCCCGTCCTTAAGGGGTTAATGCAATATTAATATTCAAATATTTGTAATATACACTATATTGCCAAAAGTATTCGCTCACCCATACATATGCTAGTCAAGGCAGGTGAGCGAATACTTTTGCCAATATAGTGTATACATGAAAAGTAAAAATAAGCTGTTTACTGGCTGCAATTTATCCTGGTGGGAAACATTGAAAAGTAAACAACAGTATTGAGGTTGTATAGTTTGAAGAAAGGTGAAAATGCACAGCACACCCCTATCACCCACCAATTGAATGGACCACCACCAGGATATGCAAGCAAGAATAAGGAAATGTAGAAGTTCAACAACATGGTCCCATGTATCGAACCTATGTTAAAGTAGATGCAAAATCCAAACATCACCAGTGACAGACATTATTTCTTTAAGACAACTTGTAGCAGACACCAATAAGGCACAGTAATAAAACATGTTATCATGCATTCACATAACAGTGTTTACTCTAACTGTTGCTTATTGGTAAACATTTTATCAACAATTATTGTGTTACAAAGATTTGAACCCTGTCTTCTAAATGGACATCCCATGGTGTTGACTTAGGCTGGCGGCACACGAGCAGAGAAAGGAACGTCCGTAAAAGTGGACGTTCCTTCCACTCTGCGCTCAGCGTACAAAGCGCGATCCTCCTATGGAGAATCGCGCTTTGTATCCTCTCAGCGTCCGTTTAGCTTTTTGACGGGGAGGGCTTTTTCACGTCCGGTGGATGACCTTCCCCGTCAAAAACCCACAGACACAGGGATGTGCGGGCGCAATGAGCCAAAAATAAGCTTGTGTGCCGGGGGCCTAAGGGGGTTATTCACTAACTGCCAATGCTTGTTAATGTTTTAAACACAGGCGACTAGCGCCATTGTTGCCATTCTGATAAATAATGGCATTTATTGGTGATTTTATTTACAATATCTGAGGTATTAAAAAAAATTACTTTGATATATCTCTTCTTGTATAAAGAACAGTGGTTATCTTTGTAGAACAATATAATTTAAATTCTGACATGATAATTAAAATATTGGTACATTCAACTTGTTTGTACTTCGTTCCTTCACGTATCAAGGGAAACACTATCAGTAGACATGTGCACAGCACAAAATTTAGTTTTGAACTAATGGATTAGTCCTAAAATGCAATTTATTTAGTTACTAAAGAAATTCGTTTTCAGTTCTTTAGTATGAAAACTAATTTCATTCATCCGAAAACCAATCAATGCAATTACTATTGTAGTGGCTCCTCAGAGGGCTGAGATCGCTGCTTGTTACAGTATCACTCACTCTCAGCACAATGTGGGCCATATTACATAGTTGGTGCTAACATAACCAGAGCTGTTGTAAACTTCCCAGAGCCATTATAGCCTATGGAGGTTTTCATTTTACAACAGCTGGTTAAGCTTAACAACTGGTTAAGTTAGCACCAACATTGTAATACTGCCCCGTGTCAGGCAAAGCTGTTACAGTAACTGACTGCTGCCCATCACAGCGCTCAGAGTTTCAGTAAAACTAGTAAATAATATTATATATAAGAGGTTAGAACAATATTATTTCCTTGTTTTACTGAAACTCTGAGCGCTGTTACAGTCAGTTACTGTAACAACTGAGCCTGATACATTGTATTGAGAGATAATGTAACAAGCAGCCGATCTCCGCGCTCACAGCCACTGGATTTAAAGGGCTGAAAAAAAGGATCCTCTCTGTATAATGTTTAGAACATCCTCCTGCATTAATTAATACCCCTCTCTGTATAATGTCTACAACATCCACCTGCATTAATTAATACCCCTCTCTGTATAATACATAGAACATCCTCCTGAATTTATTAATGTCCCTCTCTGTAAAGAACATCCTCCTCAATTTATACCTTTCTCTGTATAATGTATATAACATCCTCCTGCATTAATACCCCTCTCTGTATAATGTATAGAACATCCTCCTGCATTAATTAATGCCCCTCTCTGTATAGAACATCCTACTGCATTGGCATGTGGAGGGTGCAGATCTTCGGATGTTGCGCTCTTCATTGCTGGTCTCCTTCACTCATCAATGTAATATCACAAAAAGGACTGAAACTAAAATGTAGTGCATTTTATTTTAGTTTCTTTCGTTTTTTGTACTGAGCAGTTTCGTTTCTCTTGAGTCATACTAAAACTAAATTATCCCAAAATTCTGACTAAATCGTTTTAGTACTAAAACGAATGCACATGTCTAACTATCAGGGTTATTCAGAGAACGGTGAGAACCAGTAGAACTGGCAGAAGAGAACAATCTAGACCAAATATCCAATTTGGAAAGTGAGATACATGGGAGAATTTTTCTGGTTTGGCTATTTCGACCTAGAATTTTCACTTCTCCAGTCATTCTCCTGAGTTTTACCTTTCTTTCAAAAGACCTGACAATTTTGATTATTAAATCTCTTTTGTAATTGTTTACTCGCCACCTTCTGGTGAAAAAAATAAATCACAAAATTGCTTTGAAACATAGGATTTGCAGTTAAACGGTAGCTCTGTTTAACCCTTTCACTGCTGAGGACGTGTGGGGAACGTCCTCATTGACTCCTAAGGAAAGATAGGGGTTTCCTTTGAACCCCGATATCTCCTGACTCCTGGCAACTAGCAGGGTCATGGCCTTTCCAATGATACCAAATATGACCATGTTTAAAGTAAAGAAAAAAAAATAATAAAAAAAAGAAAAACATGTGTTTTTAAGACGTGAAATGGCTCAGCAGTGAAGGGGTTAAAATTTGTCATGCATTCATGTATACTTATGGACATATTGCTCTAAAATAGTATGCCTTATCTTGCACAATTTCAAGTATTGTATGCATTATTACCATTCAGACAGAAATGGCTTTTGTGTCAGATACAGCAAATGAGATAAAGATAGACAAGAAAAAATGTCCATATATATATTGCTTATGGGGACTTGTAGTTATTATAATGAGATTAGAAATGCATCTTCAGTAAGTACAGATTAGATATAAAAAAAATTGGTTCATTATCTGACATAACGCCTGCATATGGAAATTGCAGTATCACCTTGCTTCTGTACTGTATAGAAATTTTAAACAAAGCAGCAGGATAAACAAGAGTACTTATTTAAATGAATAAATAAAATATTCAATATTTTTGATGCAGCAGAAATAGTAGTTTTGAGCTGCAGAAATAGTATTTAGAGATGTAGACAGGATGGAGAATCGGAGTGCACAGTGTGAGGAGTTAATCACCAGTGCAGGGGCTAAACTCTCTACAGAGTATCACTCTCTAGGCACAAGAGGCAGGGTACTGAGACACAGCGGAAGGAACGGAGGAGGGGGATGTACACAGACAAGAATGGTGATCTTCAAATTAATAGCAGGGATCAGTGAGGAAGAACTGGACTTGCAAATCATTTGGTGTGAGTAATAATATGCAATTATGTGGCCCAGGTCTGGCTATAAGCAGCTCATTGGCTCTGTTTAATGATATGCACTGCATTGATTGGGGTCTAGTGAAACCAAGTGTTAGCTCACTGAACTGATAGCTAGGGATGTGCACGGCAGAAAAAATTATTTTGTTTCGTTTCATTTAGTTTTAAATTAATTTCGTTTTTGGAATTTCAGAACTAATTTCGTTTCGTATTTCTTTCCAAAATTTTGTATCGATTCAAATTTCATATATCAATTTGATAATTGATATCAAATTCGATAATTGATATCAATTCGAATTTTGGATCACTAAATAAAACCCCAATTATTCAAATTTTGCTGTTAAAAGACAATCTAGGGTTAACTATTAAGCTGTCTCACAGATTTAGTATTTGAATCAATTTAACATTGTGAAATGAAATTAATTTGTTTCATAAAGTTGTTTGCTGACTTATTACTTGTATTGTATGTATTTTAATTTAAGATCAATTCATATTTGATATATCAATTCGATATCGATTCGATAATTAATATCAATAAGAATTCCGGAACACAAAACAATTCTAATTTTTATCTTATTTTGATGAAACAGTGTATAACAAATTAAATTTGTTAGATACCATTTTGTTTCATTTCGAATCCAGATCCTATCAATTTGTTATTTCGGAGTACTTCCGAAATACGAATTAATGAATTTCGTTCTAAATTCTGAATTTTTCTGAAACGAATGCACATCTCTACTGATAGCATGACCCCAACAAACTGGCCAGCAAAGGATGTGACTTGTAAATATGCTTATTTTTATATAATACAGTATATTGCTACCTGTAAGCTCTGATTATTTACTTTTGATAATGGGTCAAAAGACTTGTCAGAAATCCCACTCACTGAAAATAAACAACACTTAATTTATTTATATAGCACCAGTAGGTCAGCAGTGCTGTACAAGCTAGGTGAACAAGTGCTAGAGACACATGGTACGAATCATAACTTAATAAATTAACCCATTCACTACTAAGTGTTTTCCAAATACGCAGTGGAGAATGAGTGTTTTTTGGAAATAATTTTTTAATTATACAGCATTTGGGAATATTCCCAATTTATTTCTCAATGTAACAACCTGCTTGGCAGACAGATCTCGCCATCTGCTGGCCAAATAAAGTTACTGCAGTTCTTAGTTCCGTGCAGGATCAGCTTTCATTTTCAGTGACACAGCAAAGCTCCAGATGGGATTGACACAATTTCAGGCTGCTGTGTCTTTTACAACTGGTAGTGTATGCACAATCATGGTAGAGATTGGGTTAATGATGATATGGTTTGATTGGGGACCCTGTTATTAAGGATGTGTGTATAACATTGTTTTGAAATGCATGTCACATATTCTAGGTAAAAAACGATATTTAATTCGAAACTCCACCATGAATTGCTTATAAGAAAGAACAGTCTACAATATTTTGACCATAAACACAAAGACCATGTATAGACAAACAGCTTACAATCTGTGCTAGACATGTGCTGACAAATTCGGCTTGGTTTGTTTCAGCATCCGATAATATCAGATAAGTGCTTTTTCCACAAAAATTTTAACATTTTAAAGAAAAACACAGATAGATTTGTTGGAAATACCATTAGTCTTGTTTATCTAATATTTTTTTTGCTCTTAAAGTATTTCCTTTTTAAAGATTGCTATACGGCACGACCAGTGTGTATCTACTATAGTGAAAGCAAAGTATCATTTATGGATTTATTTATAAATTCATTCACTCCACGAGATGGGAGACATATGAATTGAACTACAAATAAATCCTAAATAACAACTATAAAAAAATTACAGAAAATAAAAGTATAGTTATGGTTTATATTAGGCAAAGTGTTACATTTCTGTTATTCATTATTTTTAGAAATACTTCTACACTTGCTTTGTGATCACATATACTGTACTTACAAACAGGCCAATTTTATAGTACCATATCTTTTAGTGCTACTAGTTGACTGTCTGCTAGTTAGCTACAGCGTTTCTGTTGGATGTCAAAATAAAGGGATTTGAAGTCCTCGGGCGGAAGCATAACACATATTGTGAATTAACAATATATATATATATATATATAAATATATATATACAGTGGTACCTCGGTTCACGAACACCCCTGTTCACGAACAATTGTTTGTCAACATTTTACCTCCATTCACGAACTCCGCCTCGGGTTACGAATACGGATCACGGTCACAGACAGGGATATTGTGAAGCTTTTTTAGTGTGCTTTGTAGCACAGTACTGTTCAGTATTACTGTATTAAATCCAGCATAGCTCCCAAGAAAGTGCAGAACAAGCGTGGTGGGAAAAAGAATGCACAGAGAGGTGACAAGAATGTGCAGAGCGTTAATGAAGGTGAGAAGAATGTGCAGAGCGTTATTAAAGGTGACAAGGATGTGCAGAGCATTATTGAAGGTGAGGAGGATGTGCAGAGCGTTATTGAAGGTGAGGAGGATGTGCAGAGCATTATTGAAGGTGACGAGGATGTGCAGAGCGTTATTGAAGGTGACGAGGATGTACAGAGCGTTATTGAAGGTGATGAGGATGTGCAGAGCGTTATTGAATGTGACAAGGATGTGCAGAGGGTTATTGAAGGTGACGAGGATGTGCAGAGTGTTATTGAAGGTGACGAGGATGCGGAGAGCGTTATTGAAGGTGACGAGGATGTGCAGAGCGTTATTGAAGGTGACAAGGATGTGCAGAGCAAGAATGGTGGTAAAAAGAAAGAGCAGCGCAATAAAGAGGGTAACAAGAAAGTGCAGAGCAAGAATGGTAACAAGAAGGTTTCAAAGCATATTTTTGTGGTTACATTTTTCCCCCCATATGGTTCAGAATGGATTAACCTGATTTACATTGAACCCTATGGGAAAATGTGATTCGGTTCACGACCAATTCGGTTCACGACCAGAGTCGTGGAACCAATTAAGTTTGTGAACCGAGGTACCACTGTATATATATATTCTTCATGATTGATTATTTCCTACTGAGAAACATTTTTTTTCTGAAATATGCTATCAGAAACAAACCTGTTTATTGTAGGCATTCATGTTGTTTAAAGTGTACCCATTGTCTGTTGTAGAGGTTTTTGATATGTGTTTTGCTCTACTTTAATTCAACCAGTAAATCTTTTTATTTCATTCAAATGGAATTTTGTGTGTTATTGTAGCTCCTAATTTGACTGCTCTTCTCATGCAGGTAGCCATGTTTTCTGCTTCCTCTCCTTCGTGGGAGAGATTAAACATCTAAAGATGTGTGATTGACAGCTTAGCCTGCGATCGCTTGATGGGGTGGGGTCTGTTCAGATACCATTGCTGCTTGCTGTATTAACTCTCAAAGGCTCAGGTTATTTTTTTACTATATCATACTGCTTAGGCTGGAGTGCAAATACATGCACACACTCACACATATATACACACACACTCTCACACACATAAATAGAAACATTTTTCAGTGTACAATTAATTAACCCCTTCACTGCGGATGACGTGTGGGGCACGTCCTGATTGACTCCCGCTATATGCGGAGGACGTGCCCCACACGTCATCTGCTTGCGGGAGCCCAGGTGGAGATACTCACCTCTCTGTCCGGGGTCCAGCGGCGTTCTGGCTTCAGGGAAGCCAGGCACCGAAGATAGGCTGGCCCCCGACGTAAATGACGTCATCGCGTCTGCGCGATGACGTCATTTCCAGGCGACCCCCGGCAATGCTGGGAGATCGAGTGAAAGGGTGAGGGGTGAGCCAAAAACCAGGCACCACTTTGAAGGGCAGTGTTTGAACCCTATAATTGCCAGATCGCGATCGGCACCGCTCGGCAGCCGATCATAATCTGGCTCCGGTGGGGGCCGCCATCTTGGATGGCGGCTCCACCTCTGGGTTCCCCCTCAGTTCCTGACGTGTCGTGCATAGCACGATGACGTCAGATAGCCGGGGAACCCCTAGCTGCTCGGGGATTTCCCAATATTGAGATATTTCGGGCTTCAAAGGCATATCAACATATCTCGATCTGCAGTTCTGCAGATTGTTCCCTGATATCTCCAGAACTGTAGCAGCCAAGGAGTCATACCTGGTGTCATTTGAAAGGCCTGAGCATGGCCTTTCAAATGATACCAAACATGACCATGTTCAAAGAAAAAATAAAATAAAAAAAATAATAAAAAATAAATAAAAATATGTGTTTTTTTGTGTGTTGTTTTTATTATTGCAGCAATATTGTTCACATTTCAATTATAATGTGAACAATGGTGCTGCACTAATGATTTTTTTCTATGGGGTGCGTTTGCAAAAAAATCACGCAATTCCCCCAAAAAATGTAACGAGTCCCCATTTCTAATTTTTGTACAAGCACACCCCATAGAAAATATAACCGCAAATGCTCATGTGAACAAATGTGAAAAAACCCCACTTTACACACTGTAAATGATTGAAAATTCTAATTTTATTGCATTTTTGTTATAATATATAGGCAGGACATGACGTATACATAAAACAATTATATATTATGAATCTGCGGAGTCTGCCGGAAAGAACAATATATAATATATCTGGGTCATGTAATAAAATGTGGCTTCTAAACGCGTTTAAACGTGATGAGCAAAAGCGGTAAAAATGAGCTCAGCACGCAGCGGTGAAATGCCTCAGCAGTGAACGGGTTAAAAATATATTTTTTTTAAAAACAATGGTTCTGGACAATGTTTTTTTTGAAAATCGCTTGGTAGTGAAGGGGTTAAGGTATAAAGAAATAAACATATGTGTCATATGTTTTCCAGAGTCAGCTATATTACATTGATTATGATTAATGATTTTAATGATTATGCTTCACTAATTAGCTCATTATCTACAAGTGGTGCAAAGCACCACCTCTTATAATATTTATCCTTAGTAAAATGTGGCATTTAAATGCCCCAATTGTTCTTTGGGAAGCTTAGCTCTGCTTTTTGTGCATACTGTTCTTAGCCATTCTTTCCCATAAGCGTATGCTAAAGCAAAATTACTTAGAACCACGTTTTAGCACCCAATATTTTAATTCTTTTCAGCTGCGAGCAAGAATATTGAGTGACTTGGGAATCACTTTTATTCTGCAGCTGCCACAGAATTTGTACTTCATATACACCAGCCCAACCACAAGAGGAGTTTGCGTTTCAGCTAAAATAAGATGAGTGCTGTTAGTATTAATGAATAGAGTGGCTATACATAGCTAGCTCGCTGAATAATGCAACTGGAATGATGTCTACGTTCTGTTCACATAATGCATAATGCTAAACCCTTTGATGGATAGGAAAGAAATATCACAATTATGTTTTATTGATAGGAGTTTGCTTATTTTCAAACAATTAATTAGCATTAAATCCTGATCTGACAGGTGACAACAAAAAAGAGAAAATAGTTGAATTTTAAACATTCATAAATCTTGAGTTTTTTCCATATTGGTTATTTTTCAACATTTAGATTCTACTTTGCTATTCTGTAACCAAATCTTGCACATTTATTGTATTAAAGATATGTCACTTATTTAGTTGATATTGTAATTAAATGGCACAATGATTTCTTTTTATGATGGCTTATCTAGCAAGGTTTATGATAGATAATTGCCTACAGAACAAAACCACTTTACTGGAGGGTGTACATAAATGCGCTTGAAGATGTTCTTAATGTTTAACTTGGTTTTGTGTCCTCTGATCCCAATGGTCACATTTGCCTTTTTTAATAAATACATATTTTAAAAATTTATAGCCGTGTGTGGATCTTTCTGTTAAAAAAATAATAGAAATTAAAAAAAAAACATATTCTAGTTTCTATGTTCTGCAAAACTCTTCTCTTATTATCCAGAGATAAGTAAAATAATGTACCATTACCTTTTTGTATAAAAAATACTGTACAACTTTATATTAACCTCTTCACTACTATGCTAATGTATACTCAATCAGCGGTAGCAGATACAGCAGACCAAAATTGTGTTAAATCGATCTGAGCTGTATCAATGCAAATGACATTTGTTGCAAATTAATTTTGTTTGCTTTTGGGCTCCAGTAAGTGCCCCCAAAGTTTTATCCCTGTGGACATAATGCCCAATCTAGCTAATGTTTTGATATCTCGGGCTTTCCCCAGCTGATGCACTGAGCCTTGAACTGCAGTAACTCCATTTGGCCAGCAGATGGTGACATCTGCCTGTCAAATACGTGATTACAGTAAGAAATACACTGGGCTCAGATTTTTTTGTATATGCTTGCCATACGATTATTTGTATCGCTGCATCGATTTGACTTCAATGGGCCTCCTCCGTCCCCACCCACTAGCTGGCACGTGCCATTCGATGCTGGTTCAAACCATTCCACCAGCAGCCAGTGACGTGTGACACGCTTCCGTTGTGTGGGCAGGCTGAAGGAGGGCCCGCCACAGCAGCCAGCTAGCGGGGTGTACTAGTATGCCCCGGCCGATGTTAAAAATCCCTCCCGATGGGCACCACCTGCCTGACGTGAAAGGGTTAATTAAAAAGGATTTCCCAAAAAGCCACTGGTTCCTGACAGTGGATTTTTAGAAAATCACTTGGTAGTGAAAGGGTGACATAACACTAAAGAATTGGGATCTGAACAACCACCCTCTCACCCACAAACTCGTATGAAACAGACACTAACACTAAATATCTGGTTTATTCATAAAATTCTCTGAGGCTGCCCTTCCAAGTCTGTGACCGATTTCAGTGCGCCACCATGTGTCCTGCGCATCCTCATCCGCTGTGCTTCTGTCTCCTTTCTCTCGTCTATTTTTTTTTGCTTTTTATATTTTGTTATAAGATTTCCTGAAAACAAGAAGCATCCTGTATTATGCTACTCACTGCATACTTGTATATCCTTTTACCATATTTCTTTAAGCTCAATAAAAGTTGTATTTGAAGCAAAAGAGCACGAGTAGTCACGATATACCTGACTTTTTTTTTTCCCTCTCCGTTCTTTTTCTAGCAATGTTTACTGGGTTCATAATATACATTATTTTCTTTGTTGACCTAAGCATAACACATTTCCAGTAATGCTCTTTATTTTCTGCAGGGACATTTGTCATGCAAGTGACAGCTATAGATAAGGACGACCCCAGCTATGGAAATAGCGCCAGATTGATATACAGCATGCTGCAAGGGCAACCACACTTTTCTATTGAACCTAAATCAGGTAACAGGTGTTTCTCTTTTATTTTTAATAATATGTCAGCATGTGCACATATCAGTCTTTTTCATATTTGCTGAAATAGCTTACCGATCTGCTAATGTGTACTATTTTCTTCAGCTTTAAATCACACTTGTATGAAATCAGTACAGAGGATCAGAAGATTATGATTTTTTGGGAAAGCCAACATACAAGTCCTGTTCAATACCCTTGCAAAACAGAACATAAGCATGTTTATTTGATAATTGCATCATAAACATGTCTCACTATGCCCTGGATATGTAACGGAGACATACTTGCGGATTAGCACCAAGCCTTACTGTTTTTTATAATTTTTATGCTTCACAAAAACAATATAGTCAAATAGGTTTTCAAAAAAAAACTGTTATTAATTTAAAATATCCCTGATGGAATTGCAAGTTTTAAATTCCCATCAACACTTAAGTAAATACCATGAAAGAAATGTGAAATAGTAGAGGTCTACAACCCAAAGACCTCCTGGTGTGTTGTATACTGAACAGGATCTGTGTCTTTATAAAACCAATAAACTTTATTAGAAGTAGGGATGTGCAATTCGTTTCACACAGATTTGTTTTTCCTATGAAATTTACCATTTTCGTGCTTCCGAGGGCATCCCGAATCCGAAATGTCGGCCACACGAAAATTTCGGATCGATTCGAAATTTCGAGTCATTCGATTCGAAATTTTGGACAATTCGAAATTTTGGTCGATTCGAAATTTCGGGTGGATTTGAAATCTTGGGTCAAATTTCGAATTGATATAAAAAAAGGATTTTTTTTTTTAAATGCTCAAAAGATCCTAAAAAAAATCTAAAAATAAAGAGACTCTACTGCAGAGTATTATAAACAACGGTTTATTAGATATTGGATTAAAACAGGAATATTTTTAACATTGAAGCCTATGGGAAGAAGCCCATGGGAATCAACATTTCCCAAACTTGTTGGTGAAACATTTCCCACACCTTGTTGGTCAAACATTTCCAAATTTCCACTCCTTGTTGGTGAAACATTTCTCACACCATGTTGCTCAAACATTTCCCACACCTTGATCCGAATATTCCCATTTTAATTCAATATCTAATAAACCGTTGCTTATAATATTTTGCAGTAGAGTCTCTTTATTTTTAGATTTTGTAGTATCTTTTGAGCATTTTTAAAAAAAAATTTGAATTTTTTTATATCAATTCTAAATTTGCAACTATCGAATTTGAAATCAAATTTCGAATTGATATCAACTATCAAATTGATCTTAATTTAATAATATAGGTAATAGTCAGCAAAGGACTTTATGAAACAAATTAATTTCAATTAATTGTTTAATTTGACTAAAGTACTATATCTGTGACACAGCTTAATATTTAACCCATGATTGTCTAACAGCAAAATTTAATTAATAGGGGTTTTATTTAGTGATCCAAAATTCGAATTGATATCAACTATTGAATTTGATATCAGATTTCAAATTGATATAAAAAAATTAAAAATGCTTAAAAGATCCTAAAAAATCTAAAAATAAAGAGACCCTTTACTGCAGAATATTATAAGCAACGGTTTATTAGATATTGAATTAAAACGGGAATATTTTTAACATTGAAGCCTATGGGATCCAACATTTCCCACACCTTGTTGTTGAAACATTTCCCACACCTTAATCCGAATATTCCCGTTTTAATTCAATATATTGTAAAGCATTGCTTATAATATTCTGCAGTAAAGAATCTCTTTATTTTTAGATTTTTACCACAATGCACTTTTCCACTGGCCTGAAGCTTGTAATTGGCTACAGCCTGCACCTGACCACAGATTAGGTGCAAGACAGGTGCAAGACTATGCCAATCACGGCTCAGAGTCCTGATTGGGCAAATTTTGCCCAATCACGGGCTCACAGAGCTAAGTCCCGCAGCACACTATATAAGGCTTGAACCCAACCCAGCCAGCACGTGTTTTTCTGCAAGAGTGAGAGGAGATTGTTCTGTTAGTGTGTCTTCTCACTGCCAGTGACAGCTATTGGGGGGTCTCACTTGTTGCAGATATCTGGGAAT
Source organism: Leptobrachium leishanense (assembly GCA_009667805.1). Taxonomy (NCBI): domain Eukaryota; kingdom Metazoa; phylum Chordata; class Amphibia; order Anura; family Megophryidae; genus Leptobrachium; species Leptobrachium leishanense. Next base: position 119,382,864 of record CM019067.1, on the reverse strand, counting down.
TGGTGGAAAGTGTGTCTTCTCAGTCAGTGACAGCAGCAATTTGGGGGGCTCACTTGTTGCAGATATCTGTGAATTGGTGGTGGAAAGTGTGTTTTCTCAGTCAGTGACAGCAGCAATTTGGGGGGCTCACTTGTTGCAGATATCTTGGAATTGGTGGAAAGTGTGTCTTCTCATTCAGTGACAGCAGCAAATTGGGGGGCTCACTTGTTGCAGATATCTTGGAATTGGTGGAAAGTGTGTCTTCTCATTCAATGACAGCAGCAATTTGGGGGGCTCACTTGTTGCAGATATCTGGGAATTGGTGGTGGAAAGTGTGTCTTCTCAGTCAGTGACAGCAGCAATTTGGGGGGCTCACTTGTTGCAGATATCTGGGAATTGGTGGTGGAAAGTGTGTCTTCTCATTCAGTGACAGCAGCAATTTGGGGGCTCACTTGTTGCAGATATCTGGGAATTGGTAGTAGAAAGTGTGTCTTCTCAGTCACTGAGAGTCAGCTATCAGGGGGTGTCACATACTCCCATAAAATTTCTGTGAATTGTAATCCATGTCTCTTCAGTCACTGACAGTCAGCTATCAGGGGGTGTCACATACTTCCATAAAATTTCTGTGAATTGTAATCCGTGTCTCTTCAGTCACTGACAGTCAGCTATCAGGGGGTGTCACATACTTCCATAAAATTTCTGTGAATTGTAATCCGTGTCTTGTCACACTGCCACCCATCAGGGGGTCACTGATTTATAGGAGGTTCCTGGGAATTGCAATCTGTGTCTTGTAACTGCCACCCATCAGGGGGGCTCACTGATTTATAGGAGGTTCCTGGGAATTGTAATTTGTGTCTTGTCACTGCCACCCATCAGGGGGTCTCACAGATTTATAGGAGGTTTCTGGGAATTTTAATCTGTGTCTTGTCACTGGCTCCCAGCTATCAGGGTGTCTCACTGAGTTATACCAGAGTTCTGGAAATATTTAATCTTTATACCAGAGTTGAATCAGAGTTCTACATATCTCCAATTTTTATAACAGAGTTGAATCAGAGTTCTGTATATCTTTAATCTATATATCACTCACCATGTCAGAAAGACCAAAAAGGACAGGCAAGCGCTGCCAGACACAGATAATAGGGCAAGCAGCCTCTGTGTCGGGAGGCTGCACCCCTGGTCGTCATGGATGTGGTACATCCTCTGCAGAGGCACACTTGTCCTTTCTAACTGGTGCTGGCCATCTTAAGCAGCAGCAACATACAGAGGATTTGGTGGATTGGCTAACCAGGCCATCCTCATCCTCCGAGTCCTCTGCCAGCCAGGCTTGTAGTGGTTTACAGTCCACCTCAACTGCCAAAGCATCTAATGCAGCCTCCATGTCCACAGCTACTCCTGCCGTAGCCTCACTATCACACACACGGAGGAGTCAGCTGAATTGTTTGACTACAATGACAGTGACATGCTGCTTGAGGATGCGCAGCAACTACAGTGCTCTGATTCAATCTCAGAGGTTGAGGAAGGGAGTATAATCAACCTAGAGGAAGGGGGTGCCAGTGATGACACACAAATAACTGGCACTCATGTTGCCCCAGCAGCTGCAGCATACTGCCAATTTGGCTCCAGTGATGAGGAGATAGGGGGTGATGACAATGATGAGGTCACTGACTCCACCTGGGTGCCTGATCGAACAGAGGAGTCAAGTGAGGAGGAGGAGGAGGCACAACAAACACGAGGCACAATGTCCTCTATGACCAACCGTAGCCAGTCCAAGGCATCAGATGTCAGAGCTGCTCAGGTGCAGAGCGCTGTTGTCTCAAAGCACACATCCAGGAACTCTTCTGTCTGGGAGTTCTTTAAGAAATGTGCAGCAGACCGCACCGTTGCTATTTGTAATCTATGTCAGATGAGGATCAAGCGTGGGAAAGACACCAGATGCTTGGGTACCACGTGCTTGAGGCGACATATGACCACCTGCCACACATCCCATTGGTGCAAATCTTTGCATAGGTCCTCCTCACCTGTCTCTACCCCCACTATATGTCCTGCCATGTCATTGACTCCAACCTCCACTGACAGGGATGATGCTACAGTAATGGATGTACCAGGTCCTTCCTCACAATGTGACAGCATCCCATCAGCTGAAGATTTACGCAGTCAGATTACGTTGCCCCAGCTGCTGCAGTGTAAGAAAAAATATAGTCCCAACCATCCCCAAGCACAGCGTCTAAATGCCAGCTTAGCAAAATTACTCGCATTGCAGCTGCTGCCTTTCCAGCTGGTGAACTCTGCTTCCTTCCGTGAATTTGCCGAATGTGCTGTACCACAGTGGCAGTTTCCAAAACACCATTTTGTTTCACGGAAGGCCATTCCAGCACTATACCAGCACGTGGAAGACAATGTTATGGAGTCATTGGGAAAGGCAGTCAGCAGCAAGGTGCACGTGACTTTAGACACGTGGTCTAGCCAGCATTGACAGGGCCTTTACATTTCCTTCACGGCACACTGGGTAACTCTGATTGCAGCTGGGAGGGATCCAAGACAGGGCTCTGTGCTGGAGCTTGTTCATCCACCACACCTCCAGAAAGCTGCTTGTATGAGATCTGTCTCCTCCACCACCACCTCTCCCTCCTCCTTCTCTGTCTCTGGTGAAGTGGCAGTTAAACCAATGCGTGACAGGGGCTACGCAATGGCTCAAGCAAAAAGTTGCCATTCTGTGCTTGAGCTGGTTTGTTTAGGGGACAGGAGCCACACCTGGTCAGAAATTCTGTCAGCTCTGCAGGGGTAGGTGCAGAGAAGGTTAACACCACGCCAGCTTCAGCTGGGAATGGTCGTCTGTGATAATGGCAGCAACCTTCTCTCCGCCTTACGCCAGGGTAAGTGGACGCATGTACCATGCCTAGCACACGTCCTAAATCTGGTGGTACAGCGTTTCCTAACCAGGTACCCAGGGCTGGTAGAGCTTCTCAGCCAGGCCAGAAAAGTCTGCAGCCACTTCAGACGGTCATTCCCAGCAAGTGTTCGCCTGGCAGAAATTCAAAAAGAATTTCTCTTTCACACAAACCGTCTGATCTGTGACATGCCCACCAGGTGGAACTCAACATTAGCAAAGCTGCATATTCTGCACAAGCAGCAGAGGGCCATCAATGAGTACCTGTGTGAGTATGGCACAAGGACAGGTCCAGGTCAACTTGTTTTTTTTTCCCGCTGCAGTGGCTGATGATCAAGGATGCATGCACTGTACTGTCACCATTTGAGGAGGCAACGAGGATGGTGAGCAGGGACAGTGCATGCATCAGTGACACAATTCCTTTAGTGTTCCTGCTGGAGCGTACTCTGCGGGGAATTATAGATGTGGCACTAGAGGCAGAGCAGAAGGAGGAAGAGGAGGCCTTCCCTAGCTCTCAAGGCCCCAGTCTTTCCGCAGACAGCATTCCTGCGGGTCCTACTCAGATCAGACAGGAGGAGGAGGAATATTTAAGTAGTGGGGGCATTGAAGGTAGGGATTCCTCAAGGGAGGGTTTTGTGTGCCCAGAAACCCAAGGACTAGTATGTGACTGGGAGGAGGAAGTGCACGATGGGGTCATCCTCATTGACCAGAAAGACTCGGAAGCTAATGCCACCTCCAACCTACGCTGCATGGGCTCCCTTATCCTGCAAAGCCTGCTAAAAGACCCCAGGATTCGTGCTATCAAGGAGAGGGATCATTACTGGTTGGCAAGCAGTCTTGATCCATGATACAAGGGTAAAGTTGCAGAGCTCATCCTGCCCTCACAGAGGGAGGACAGGATGAAAAAACTTGAGGACGCTCTAAAGTGACACTTGTGTAACACCTTTCCAGGCACTGGTAGGTTACCAAGTGATGACACTGGTGCTTCTGAGGCTGCGGTTGATTAGAGGAAGAGCGGTGAAAGGGGCCGCTTGAATGATGCCTTTTCCAATTTTTTTAGTCCACGACACCCAGGGACGTCAAATGTAGGCACCCATTGCCAGCGTCTTCACCGTATGGTGCAGGACTACCTAGGGGCAAGTCTGTCGAATGGCCGATGTACGATGAGATCTCCGAACATATCGATCCGAACAGCTCATCCCTACTTAGGACTACATGGGAAGACCCATAAATAACCCATTACTTGTAACTAAACAGGCTATGGAAATGAGTCTCGACCTTAAAGAATGCAATTGTCAATAATTAATAACTAATGGAAATCAAGCAGGTATATTTTCATAGTATGCCACACCTCAATTAATATTAAGTTGCACATGTACTTTTCAGGCATGGCTATCACACTTCTTTAATAAATACAGTCTTGCTCTAAAAAAGAGTACCGTAGATACTCGAGTATAGCGAGACCCGAATATAACGTGATGTATAGAGATTTATTTTGGAAATGTGAGAATACTTAGTCAAGACTCGAATATAACGCGAGGAGAAAAATTATAAAAGTATACAGTACTGGGAAACCATTAAAATCCTTTGAGGTTCTCTTAATACAGTCAGGCTACCCCTCAGGCCAGGGTGCTCTGCTCTAGAATGATTGTAGTTGTTACTAAGTATGAAGCCGCCAGCCACCCATCTTCTTACTTGCGATAAGATGGCCGGTGGAGCGCGATGACCAATGCAGAGAATTGTTCACCAATAGCCAGCACGCCGGGAGGTGACGTCTTCTGACCTCCAGCTCTAGCAGGCAGGCTCATCCACTGCATCATCCGATGATAGTCAGGGAGACTTGGGATCCATGAGCAAGTCAATATTTTTTTTAGATGCGATGCAGATGTCTCGAATATAACGTGACCCCTCCAATTTTAAGGTAAATTTTTGTCACCAAAATCTAGCGGTATACTCGAGTATCTACATAACACATAACATTTCTACATACCAAACTATAAATAAACACAAAGCTTGAGCCATTTCCCTAAAAAGATCACTAGAAGGCAATCTTGTTATAGGCTTTTCTTGCTGTATTCTTGTGTATGAATAATATAGCACAACATGGTAGAAATAATAAAAAGGAGAATTAAGTGTCATTGGGGTTTTGCCACTCTTGCAAAATCTTATCCGACATAAGATTCTCAGATGCATTCTGCTTATCCCATGCATTTAAATAAACATTATAATATACAACATGTCCTGTTACTTTGAAAAGTACTATAACAGATTGCAATATACCAGATTATGAAATATTCATGGGGGACCGGTTAAAAATCCATCTTCAAAACAGAAGCATTACACGTGCAATTTATTTTATTGTGAGTAAACTTTTTAATTGACAAATCTAAAAAGAATTTAAAAGGCTTAAAGCATTACAGATACAAATGATCTGTTAAACTGTTTCTATTTTCATAATATATCTTTTCAAAATGCAAGCCAATATCCATTTGAATGTATATTAAAACAAGAGGAAGAATATAGATTATTCAAGACGCAGTATTGCTTTTTTTGTGAGACACCATCGCCTGATGGCATGTCCTTGAGACAATGTATTCATTTGGAAAGCATGAGCAGAGTTTCTTATTCCAGTAGAGTTATTAATTTATAACTAATCTGAAGAAGCACTCTGAATCTGTAACCCTTTTATTTCTATTGAAGATTATACATTTTTTTTCTGAACAAAATTCAGTTCAAAGAAAACATTTCTACTTTTGATTATATTTGTTTGTGTTTTCAATCAAAACATTATAGACATGTTAACCTTCATTGATGTTTGCTAACTACAATTAAGGCTGGGGTCAGATGAGCTGTGCGCCCGTACTGACGTGCCTTCCGGGCGTCTGTCGCAGCGTTGTGACACTGCGACAGGGCTGGCCACACGCTGTGGCACATGCACGGATTACGCACTTGACAGCGGCCGTGCTGCATCCGTGCAACAAGCCTCCCTGTCAAAGCGCTAGGACGTGCGTTGACGGGGATGCAAAGTGCGGTCCTCCATAGGAGGATCGAGCATTGCAGGGCTGAGCACACGAACTTCGCACTGCGAGGCAGCCAGACGGGCGTCAGACAGGCGTCGAGTCGAATTAACGTCCACTCTCACAGACGTTCCTTCCTCTCTTACTACCACTCGTCTGACCCCAGCCTTAAGGGCTATTAACCTCCCTGGCGGTATTCCCGAGTGTGACTCGGGGTTAAATTTCGCTACCACAAACGGTAACCCTGAGCCACACTCGGGCTGGATACATACTCACCTCCTCCTGGCTCCCTCGCTGTCCCCCCAGTGTGATCGTGGCGAGCTGCTTCCTGGATGGCTACCTGCGAGTCACATGATGCAGGGGGGCTGGACGCAGCAAACTTCATTCACAAAACACACTGAATACAAATGGCAAAATTTATGAACGGCCACTAGGTTGCAGTACAGGATAAGAAATAGACCATACATCCTCTCACCCTTGTTCTCAGACAGATTTCAGTGTTTTTTGTTGTATTTTATTGAATATCATTTATTTGCATTATTTTGGATAATTATTTTTGGGATAATAAATTATTATGTCGTATTTCAAACTTTATCGGACTCAGTGTATTTACTATTTTTTTAAAATTAATTAATTAATTTATTTATAAAGGATTTTACAAGTAAGGACTCTTGATTTCACGGATTTCAGTGCGTGATTCCTAATTATTACAGGCTAACTATGTACAAAAACACGTTTCCTTTAAAAAAAAAATTGAGATGCTTTTAGGCACAAAATTTTGAAAAAATTAGACCGCCAGGGAGGTTAATGTCCTTACAAACAGGTGCATTCCTACAAAACAGAAGTAGTGTAGCGATAACAATGTCCTTCTTGAGTATGATGGATTTCAAAAACTTTTCGTAATCCTCTTCAGGGTATCCCTCAAATGAAGAGAGAAAAAGACATCATAGTGCGACCCGTATATCACTTAGTGGACAGGATAGATGAATAGATCTCACTCACATGAAGTGGAACCCTCCTGGTTCTGGGTCAATCATTTTTAGGGTCGTTCACTGGCCACCCAAGTGCCCCTCTTGGAAAGGATCGGTTCTCCTGGCGAGGATAGATATCCCGATTATCCGGAGGTTACTGGATCCAAAGAGTCCACTCGAAGGAGCCCATAAAAAACTCCAAAGAGTATAGGGTAAATGAAAACATTAAAAATGTTTTTAAATGAATAAAATATTTAATAACAAATAAAAACAAAAACAATATGCCAGGACGCGTTTCGCCAAAATAGATAATGTATCAAAAGGCTTCCTCAGCTGGCTGCTGTTTGACATAAATCATACACTGGTTTAAATAGCCATATTCATTTGCCCTTAGCCAATCCCCCTCCACTTTTTGGCGGGAAAATTGGCATATCCAATAGGAAAGAGACTTTATTTTTCTTCTACCCAATCCAAATTCAGTATTTGAAAAGAGGAAGTGACACACATAAACACAAACATCTCCACTGAGAGTGTTGTTTACATAATCAATATGAATGTGTTTCTCAATGGATAATGTATATTTATACAAAACGAACGTATTTTATTAAAAACGAAACGAAAATCTTTTTAAAAAAAACGAAACGAAACGATTCCCCTTTTTTTTTCTTTGTACTTTCCTTCCGCCGTGAATCGAAAGCGCGCGCATGCGCAATAAACCCATCCGGAAATCCGAAAAGAATCCGAAAAGAATATGAAAAGAAATAAATCCGAAAACTATCACTCCGCTGGGGGCCGCACACAGGCCCCGAAACGAGGCACCCACACGTGCACACCCCCAATGGACCGGGATGGGCACAGAAACATGAAAGTAGCCCTCTCCCCACACCTCCCCCCGCAACAAAACGAAAGAGCGCACATGCGCTGTGGACTCAACAGGGGGGGGGGGAGGACAACATCCCAAAAAATGGGCAATCTATCACCAAGAGGACAAGAAGGACATTGTTATCGCTACACTACTTCTGTTTTGTATTCTTATGTTGATGGTTGAGTAACAAGGACCATTTAAGTGTTTCAGCGATTTTCCATATATATCTGATCAGCGCTACATTGTGATTGTTTTTAAGGTGCATTCCTACATTGCAGGGCTTGGTAGGCCTGTCAAAATCCTAAAAACCTCCAACATTAGGCTTTATTTCAAAAGAGTCATTGTCATTATTGTGTAAGCAGTATAATGGCTCCACTCCTTAAAGATAATGTCTCCCTTTCTATTCCAGCGGCGGTGCAAACTCTTCTTGGGGGTTGGAGGTTCTAGCTACTTACTGTACATTACTGCTTCCAATACTTTGTATAGGAAGGACTAATCTGGTGTTAGCCAGAGAATAATGAGTGATTTCAAGGTCATTTGTTATTCACAGTTGCAGCAATAATTAAAATATTACTGTTGGTAATTAAATGGTGTTGTGTGACTTTTATTTAGCAAAAAAAATAAAACATTAAAATGTTTCCATACTTTCCTTTGGTGCAAAGTTGCAGAGGCTATGTAATACAATGCCAATTTTACTGCAAGCAGGAGGATGCGGAGAACAAATATATCTAATAATAGTAGCATTATGATAATATTATGATTATTAAGTGAATGAAACAAACCTTGTTTTATATACTTAATAATCATAATATTATTATAATGCTACTACTATTTATAATACTATCTTCTAATAATAGCAGCATTATAAATATATAAAGGCACAGGGAGAAGTATATTAACCACTTGGCTGCTAAGGACGCGCTCAGCGAGTCCTGCCAAGTACACCTCCTGTGCTACGGACGCGCTGAGCGCATCCTAGCACAGGAGGCAGCAATCGTCCGGGATTCCGGACGATTGCTGGCCCCCCCCGGTGCGGGCTGACATCTTGGATATCAGCCCAGCACTCTGGGACCCCGGCAGGGACATTAGATGTCATCATGGCGGCGCAATGACATCTAATTCAGGCACCCCCCGCGTGTGCAGAGGAGGCACCTGAAAGGAATGGGGGAGGTCCTTTGGACCTCTCTCCCTCCCGATCGCCGGGGGTCACAAGGTTAAGGCAGGCACCGTTTGTAAGGACACAGCCTGCCCTTCCAAACGGTGGCTGACATTAACCCCTGGGAAGCCAGATTGTGATTCTCTCCCGGTGGTGGCCAACATCTTGGATGTCGGCCAAGCCTCCGGGAACTCCCCCTGACGACTGGCGTCATCGTGCATAGATGACGCCAGTCCTGGGGTTAACCACTAGCTGCCAGCAATGGATCTCCCGATCCGTGGCAGCTAGGGCAGCTAGGGGTTAATATATGAAAAAGAAAATGGAATCAGCGCCTATACAATGTCCCCCAACCGTGGGAGGTAAATGTCACCTAAAGAGGACACCCAAATGGAGATCGTAGGTGAAAAAAGGACAAAAAGGTGGAACAAATTACCCTGTATGAACTTATATCCAGTAGGGTAGATGATGATCACAGTACATGAAAAATAAAAGACACGTATATGGCACAGTATGTCTGTACAAAACATACAGGTAAATACACAAGGGGAAAAGGACTCACATATGATGGAGCCTATGCAATAAAGGCTCAATGTATACGCAGTGGGTCCCTTCAGGGATGACCCCGTCCCGTCCTCATGTAGTTCCTTAGTTTACTTGCGTGGACCATATATAGGGTAAAGCAGAGACAGACCATAGTACAGCATTGCAAACCACAAATGTATAGGTCAGATGGTCGTAACACTTACGTGGTACTGAGCCTGTGTATATACACTGGCTCCGTATATGCGCCTGGGTGCAATTGAGGATACACCAGTCCCCCTTGGATGGATGAAAAGAACTGGCACGACCTCCACCATGAAGTAAAAAGGTATTTAATATGCAGGTCAAATGAAATAAAACCAAAATAAAATAAAGTAAGACCAAAACGCGTTTCACTGCTGCCGCAGCTTCCTCAGTTGGTATCAGAACAAATGAAAATAAAAAGTGACTTTTACAAACTTCACAGATATACATAAATAGCAATAGTAATCACATATACAGGTGTATTGAGTAAAGAACGCCATATCCGCCCTCTACTGCGTTCCAACTTGGTCCCCAGCACTTCCGGGATTCCTTTTCCGGTATCACGTGACTGATCCTCCAAAGCACAGGCGGGCGCATGCGCCAGAGTGTCCGTTCGTCGATCCTCCTCCTCCTGAACGCACAATATCCAGCTCTCCTCCCTCTGGACTCATACGCACCACTTCTTGGAGGAAAGAAGCGCCCTTATCCCCAACGGTGAATCCTCCAGAAAACACATGTGCAGAAGAATAGAATCCGCGCTCTGAATGCGTAGTTCGGGATCATATTTCATAATAGCATATGCATCTCCGTCAAGTTGTATATTCCATATAAAAGGGACATATGAAAAACACACATAATTACACATATGAAACAATGGAGACATACTCCATACACAGTAAAACAAGGAAGGAAAAAAGGAATACATAATACCTGGATAAATATGTAATAATACTAATGAAGCTAAAGATAAAGGAAAAACAAATAAAATAAAATAGACAAAAAAGGCAAAAAAGGAAGAGAACAATATTTAAATGATAAACTTTAAATAAAATGATGGAATATGGACATAACGATATGTGGACCATGGGGGTAAAAGTGGAAACATATAAAAATATAAAAAAATATAAAAATATATATAAAATTATATAAAAAATTATATAAAAGAACCACAGTTTATAAGAAGTGACGAATTTCAAATTCACTGTTAAGGCCAGCAGGAATAAGGGTGCCACATTCAAAAATAAACCTCATTTCCTCCTTAGCCAGGATAAGGTCCAGGTCACCCCCCCTCCAACTTCTCTTGACTTTCTTAATAATGTAGAACTCTAATCCTTTTGGATCTTGTGAATGTACTTCTTTAAAGTGCAAAGATAAACTATGTAGCTCGTACCCCTTTCTAATATTACGTTGGGGATAAGGGCGCTTCTTTCCTCCAAGAAGTGGTGCGTATGAGTCCAGAGGGAGGAGAGCTGGATATTGTGCGTTCAGGAGGAGGAGGATCGACGAACGGACACTCTGGCGCATGCGCCCGCCTGTGCTTTGGAGGATCAGTCACGTGATACCGGAAAAGGAATCCCGGAAGTGCTGGGGACCAAGTTGGAACGCAGTAGAGGGCGGATATGGCGTTCTTTACTCAATACACCTGTATATGTGATTACTATTGCTATTTATGTATATCTGTGAAGTTTGTAAACGTCACTTTTTATTTTCATTTGTTCTGATACCAACTGAGGAAGCTGCGGCAGCAGTGAAACGCGTTTTGGTCTTACTTTATTTTATTTTGGTTTTATTTCATTTGACCTGCATATTAAATACCTTTTTACTTCATGGTGGAGGTCGTGCCAGTTCTTTTCATCCATCCAAGGGGGACTGGTGTATCCTCAATTGCACCCAGGCGCATATACGGAGCCAGTGTATATACACAGGCTCAGTACCACGTAAGTGTTACGACCATCTGACCTATACATTTGTGGTTTGCAATGCTGTACTATGGTCTGTCTCTACTTTACCCTATATATGGTCCACGCAAGTGAACTAAGGAACTACATGAGGACGGGACGGGGTCATCCCTGAAGGGACCCACTGCGTATACATTGAGCCTTTATTGCATAGGCACCATCATATGTGAGTCCTTTTCCCCTCGTGTATTTACCTGTATGTTTTGTACAGACATACTGTGCCATATACGCGTCTTTTATTTTTCATGTACTGTGATCATCATCTACCCTACTGGATATAAGTTCATACAGGGTAATTTGTTCCACCTTTTTGTCCTTTTTTCACCTACGATCTCCATTTGGGTGTCCTCTTTAGGTGACATTTACCTCCCACGGTTGGGGGACATTGTATAGGCGCTGATTCCATTTTCTTTTTCATATATGTACTTCTTTTTGGGTTTTTGGGAAGACCCACGGGGAACATAGCCGCCGTACTGCTCCACCACTGTGTTACTATTCCCTCCACCACTTGCCTTTTCAGCGCCCCCAGATTTTTGTTGTTTCAGCTAGGGGTTAATGTTTGATATCGTTGGATCGGCCAGAGCATGGCCTTTCCAACGATAGCAAACTTGACCATGTAAATAGTTTTTTAAAAAATATATATATATATTTTAAAAAAATTATAAAAAAAAAATAAACAAGTTTTTTTTGTTTTGTTAATGCAGGAATATTGGTCCCATTTCAATTATAATGTGAACAATTATGCTGCACTAGCGATTTTCGTTTGAGGTGCGTTTGTTAAAAATCGGTTAATTTCCCCCCCAAAAAAATTTAACGAGACCCCATTTCTAGTTTTTTTAACAAGTGCACCCCATACAAAATATAACCGCAATTGCTCGCATGTTAAAATGTGAAAAAAACAATTTACACGTTCTAAATTATTGAAAATTCTAATTGTATTGCATTTTTTGTTATAATATACAGACAGGACATGACGTATAAATATAATAATGATATATTATGAATCTGCCGAGTCTGCCAGAAAGAACGATATATAACATGTCTGGGTCATATACTAAAATAAGGCTTCAAAACGCGTTTAAACATGATGAACGAAACAGGTAAAAATGAGCTCAGCACAGAGGCGTGAAATGCCTCAGCAGCGAGAGGGTTAAAAAAAATATTACTAAGGCCATGCTGGGTATCAGATCCAGGGACCTTATGCTTGCTAAGAAATTATGTCAATCTGTTGAGCCACCACATCAGCACACCAAGGCTGGAGGTTTTAAGGGTATTATTATTCACCTGTAGCTGGCCAGGGAGAGCTGTGAGCGGCTGCAGCTCTGTCTGAGGTGTGTGAGGATTCATGGAGGAGAGGCTGTGTGTCTTTAGCGTGCGCACGGAACGGGTAATTCGCGCGCATGCTGATGGAAAAAAAAATTCAAGCATTGCAATGATTTAGCAGATTGTCTCAACGACCTGATAAATTGTGACCACGCTTTATTTACTTTTTTCTTCCTGACGCCAGCGGGGCTCCGTAGGAAATAACCCCTTTATGACTTTCAGTATTGGAGAATTCTATTCAGTAACTGGAGTCATACCCTGGACCCTCCAATTACTACTGTAATTTTTAAAGACTACACTTTTAAAATGCTCCCTGCTCTAGATTGCTCCAGATTCCAAAATTAAAGAATTCCATCGCGCACCGTCCTTGGATAGTGCCTGGTTCCCCTTTATTATTCTACTCTTTATTCTAAGACACAAGCTGTTCATATTAATGTACATAGTAATTAAAATAACTTATATAAGTCATTGAATACAATGTTTATCAGTCAGTGCACTAAATCTTTAAATATTTATTGTTGTAGGTATTATTCGTGTGGCTTCCCAAATGGACAGAGAGGCTAAAGACCAATATTTCATCATAATTCAAGCCAAAGATATGGTTGGCAGTGAAGGAGGATTGTCAACCACAACCACCGTGACAATCAGTTTGTCTGATGTTAATGACAATCTGCCAAAATTTCAACAGAGTAAGTAGCACAAAAATCTTAATTTGCAAAGATAGGTTAAAGGTGTTTATTTATATAAATATTCATACTGTATATGTAGCCAACCATGTAGGATCATGCATAGATCATCTAGTGCTAGTCCTACTTTTTTCACTGGATAAACCCAAACTGAAGCAATGGGGCATCAGGTTTTGTGGAAGTCCTTGGGTGCAAGACTCATGAGATTACTATATTTATATATTTAACACATATATATATATATATATCTCCTTGACAGAGGCTCAACAGAAATTGGAGCTTTAAACCTGTCATAGCCATTTTTTACTGCTAAAAAAAACGACATGTTTCAGTGAGCTCAAGGATGAAGTATGTCCTCAGTAATTGATTTAATTTCATAAGGGCATGAATTAGATTGGCTTATATAGCACTTGTCATTATCAGGTACACTGAAGTTGTGGCAGGCCTATACAATGTATAATCATATCTTGTAACTAAACCCCCATCTATTAAAATCTGAGTAAGGTGTTTTTAAATATTTAAATGTATGTTTAGGTGGCATGCTCTGAATTTTCTATGTAACAAGATTACTAATGAATATGCGCAGTGGTGAACAAAATAATCTTCGATACTAATTATTTTGTTCATCATTGCACAGCATCCATTAGTAACATTGTTTCTTGTTTCATGCTTAAGTGACAACATTTGGCTGTGTTGTTTTGGAGCAAGTTGCACATTGCTGGCATTTACACTATATTGCCAAAAGTATTCGCTCAGCCATCCATATGAGAGTCAAGGCAGGTGAGCGAATACTTTTGGCAATATAGTGTACCTACACAATTTCACTTTAATTGCTTGTTGTTTGGGCACTTGCAATGTGCTTTATTTATTTTTTGTTCACTGTTTATATTGTTGTGAATATTATTTAGATTTTCCCATGAAAAGGCAACACAGTTCCACTTAAGCGCTGGTATTATTTTTGTTTGTGAAATATATGTATATACTGTATATATATATACTTGTCAAATCTTCAATATGAATTTAATCAACGTACTAAAATATTAATAATAATAAATAATTATCATTGTATTATTTTGAATGATATGATTCAATGTATTTCTCCTTTGCAGGTATTTATGACATGTCAGTGATGGAAACTATTTTGGTTGGAGAAATTGTAGGAACTGTCATTGCTGATGATCGTGACATTGGGATAAATGCAGAAATGATATACTATATTGAAGAAAAGGGTGACTTCAGTATGTTTGATATAATCACTGATCATATAACCCAAGAAGGTATTATTACTTTAAGGAAGGTAATAATACAATGTCATACTGCTTTCTAGAATTCAAGTCTATAAGCATGAAGCATATAAGCATGAAGATAACCATATTTTTGTGATTTCCTTTGCCACTAGATTACATTAAATCCTTTGTTTTGGTTTGTTTCTAATGTATAAAAGTCAAAAGACAATGAACCCTTTCACTGCCAAGATTTTTTTGTTGAAAAAAATATTGTCAAACCATTTACTCGAAACCTATGATGTGGCAATTAACACTTATATGTAGGGTAACATAACAATTTTACATAACGATTGTTATTCTGAGACAGCTATGAATTTGCTAGCTTACCCTTTTCATGCATTCATTAATGCTTTTCAAGAATATTGCTGGGATGAAAAGTTCTACTCTCTAGGTGGTGTCCCCTAACTTGTACAATTTAGGCTAGGGTCAGACGAACGCATTTTCACGTTGTCTGTGAAAAAGTGCGTTCGAACGAATGGACGCATTTTTTCACGGAGTACGCGAGAGCGGTCATACGATGCGCATTTTTCGTCCGTGATTTTGTACGGATCATCAATAAAACACTTTGTGCATCTGGACGTTATGTTGGCCGGACATTAGCAGTGTCTGACGTCTCCAATTCACGCACACACGCCGCTAGCGGACGCAGCGCACTCTGTACGACCGTACTAGTGGTTTTACGTTCTCGACAAAATGCGTTCATTTTCCACTTGCGTTGCGCAGCCGGACTTTTGTGCGACCGTACTTCGTATATTGGCCGTCATTGCCTGGCACTTGCTGCTAGTGCGGCCGTGATTAAGTGCGCCTGCACGCGCGTTCGCACTGCCTCAGTCTGACCCTAGCCTTAAACAGAGGTCTGCATTGTTATCATACAGGCAGAAATGCAAATATCCTGCCATTGGGGTTGTAGTGATCACAATAAGATTATTAGCACTGCAGCTTCCAAAGAACATCAATAAAACATATTAAAAAAATCTGTATGTGGCATAATGCATTAATGTATACATTACAGTAAAACCTTGCACCTTTGCTATATAGGGATGTTCTGCAATTATAATCCCTGAATCATATTCCTGTACAGTATAGTGACGCTAGAGCTCTTCCTGCATTCTGCCTTCTCGCTGACTGTTATAATGCAGCAGTGAAGTTCGCCAAGCGTTTTGTTAGAGTGAGGGAGGTAGAGGGCTGCTCCTTGTAGCTAGTTTATAGTAGTAAAGGGTGACAGGCTTGAGATCGCACAGATAATTTTGTTTCTACCTGGGAGCACACTAATCTTTTATTACAAAAGAATGCGGATGGGGTTTGTATTTGTTTTTTCATAATATTTTGATAAAAATAGTGTTTATACATTTTTGGTACTGGGAGGATTGTAAAAGAAACTGAAATTGAGTTATTCACTAAGCAGTGAACTGATGGAGAATCTCCAGGATAGGCGTACATATTCAGGTTTGTGGAATTGGTCGTTGTGAAGTTTGCAGTCTTATTGCAATTCTTCTCCACTTCAGAAGATAAAAAGTGCATTATAGATATATGTACACACATACACTATTTACTTGGAAGGGTATTATGTAGTCTTGTCAGTTTCATTGTCCTGATGGCGTATGTATCAGGCTGGGTTCTGGTGTTGACCAACTTTTCACTTCGGTTACTCATTTTGGATAACTACTGTTTTGATGGTGCACCTAAGATACATGAAGGTTTGAGATGAAAATGCCTAGGCTATAGCTAGACAGCAAGAGACCATAGCTGATCATTAGCAGGCCCCGGCTGCACAACATGTCAATACTATGGTGTTATGATAACTGATCTTTGTCCAAAAGCCAGCACAGATGCTATGATCCAGCAAAATATTCAATTACTCGATTTGGTTAAGGGTTGGTTTTGACCTCAGTTTGAGAAAATAGAATCTTTACAGATCTGGCCTCACCCCGTCACCAAGAAGCAAGTCAGAACATTTTGGGAAGTACTTGACTATTACAGAAAAATTATCCTATATTTTGCAATAATTGGCCCCGGGAAAATATTGCAACATTACAACAGCTGGTGTTAACTTAAAGGACAAATACAGATGCCATATACCAGCAATTTGTGAAAAGCCAAACAGAAGGGAACTGTCTTCTCAGAGAGGAGCAGCAATACACCGCTGATATAATGCAACAAATGATACATGTCTTAGCCAAAGAACTGAGATCTATGACGGAGCATACCCACAGCAAAATATAATTAGGACCAGCCTTGGCACCTTCATGAAATGACACCAACAGATGTTGTTGAAACTGCTGAGAGAGAATGATGGGCAGTAAGTGAATGGGCAAGTATGTTGGCAGCTTTCCTGGGTAAATCTCAAAAGACCTTTTATAACTTGAAAACCATCACAAATAGGAGGCGACTCCTAATTGAAGGCTGAGATCCTGACATAATCGGATGTGATTATAGCTGTCTGCGCCCAAAGATGTCACACTTGGACATTCAACACTGGGAAACCTATACAGATTCAAGTGTTTAAACATATATATCTTACCAAGTAGTGGCTGCATCTTGTGATTAATATGGAATGCCATATTATGGAGCTTTTGGTGGCTGATCAACTCCTGAGAGATTTTCCAGCATTATTAAGCAGATTGGTAGGTCAAAATGACTTATACACAACAGATGAACTATTTAGAGATATATTTTGATATATATAGCAGCAGAAGACCAAGAGTGGTACTCCCAAACAAAACCTGCACAGAGAATAAGGTCACAGACACGGATAAAATTGGAAAAAATCTTTGGGGTTGGATAAACAGAGGTAAATGGAGCATACCAAGGGGACTCTGTGTACCCAATCCTTTAGACATCTACCCAGGAAAAAGAGTTAGAGGGGACACAGAGTATAATACAACATGTTTTTGTTGCAATGAACAAAGACACTTACCGGGTTTTTCAAAGAGAATCGAAAAGTCACCGCACGTTCGGTGACTTTTCGTTCTCTTCAATTCGGTGCGATTTAGCGATCCCATTTCGGTGACCCTGCGGTGTATTCAGCAAGCACCAAAGAGCCGCCGTAATGCAGGTAAAGGTCACCGCAAACACCCGTCGAAAACTCCCCCTGCAAACCCCATCGAACGCACACCGAAACCTGCAAAAACATCTGGATTAACCCGACGAAGACGCCGGAGAAACCCGAGCAGGAGCCGATCACAGCGCAGAGCAGCCGCCGGAAAAACCCGACACCGCAGACGAATGCAGTGAAAAAAAAACAGTTTGCTTGAATGTTTGAAAAGTGAAACACTGTTTGCAAAGAAACTACAGAATGAAAATGCCTGAAATTTACATTATGAGGTCCAATGAATGATAATAAAAAGGGCTGCTACAGAAAAAAGAAAAACCAATTTAAAACAAAAAACGGTAAAAAAATGTTTGCTAAAAAATCCCAACAAATGCCTAAAAGGTCCTATAAAATCTAAAAATAAAGAGACTTTTTACTGCAGAATATTATAATGAACGGTTTATTACATATTGAAATAAAACGGGAATATTTTTTAACATTGAAGCCTATGGGATTCGCCTGAATAAACCTGCCGAATTGAACCACCGAATGGCATTGCAATTCGGCAAATTTTCACTGCTGGTTTTTGTTCTCTGAATAGACGAAGCTATGGGGATTCACTGCCCTCGAACAGGCACTGAACAGGCACCGTATGTACAGACAATTTGGCAGGATTTGGTGAATTGCCTGCTCTCTGAATAGCCGAATGGTCAAGAAAGGTAACCGAACGCTGATTTTCAGCGTTCGGTTACCTTTCGCCAGCAATTCGGATCTCTTTGAATAACCCTGTTAGCCAAAGACTGTCATTGGATATACGAACATAAATGAACCATAGCAATGCAGCAAGGGTAATAGATTTGGACAAAATCTGAGTATGCTAAATGACATGAAATCAAGCTATAATCAATTGTTGTCAAAACCCACAAATATATGATGTAGTTGTGAATGGAGAGACATTTAAAAGCTGTGTTAGTATTCACTCTGTTTCAGGGTGAAAGTATACATTTGCACACAGCGGGTTGGATCAGCCCTCCAAGGCCTTATCCCTTAGCCCCTAGAGGGGAAAGAGTGATGAGGATGCTCAGGTCACTGTGACCACTCAATGTATATTGAATGGTCACAGCACATAATGTTTTGCTTTAACTATCTCAAAGTAACAATCTTTATGCAGAATTGGAAAGCAGGAAATCAAACTGTGCACTGCAGGGCTGCAGACAAAAGTATCATTTTTTCTTTCTTTTGTCCTTGTTATATGACTTAAATAATTTATTAAAGTGTTAAAGTGATGTTCAGCAAATACGTCATACTCTAAAATGAATACAACGCCGTCCTTCAGGATTCAGTTATTTAACTTATAACAAGCTGCTTGAAAAATTCCAACACATTTTTTTAGAATTGCTCGAAGACCGAAAGGACTTTAGAACGTTTGCTTCAGGAATTTAATGTTGTTTATGTTCAGGACCAGACTTTATGTCTCCCATCATTAACTATATCAAACCTTTTAGCATATTTATTGCTGAGATTTTATAAAGAGACACTACTAGTTCTTCTTCATATTTGACTTTTACATGTCTAAAAGTATATAGAGCAAAACCTTCCAAATTTGAGGTTATGATCCATAAGAATAACTAGCAGCTGTGCAGATGATCCTATGTACGTTTAATTTTTGCATTATCCAAATATTTCAGCTTTTCTAGCATCGGATTTCTTTTAATTATCTGCAATACACTGTTGAGTTAATGAATTGGTCCTGTGTTTCCAGTGCACCTTTTATATCCAAACTACACTCTTTGGGCTCTATCACCTTCTTAACACTAACGCTAGCACTCACATAAGTGAGCGTTAGCGCTAGGTTAAATGATGTAATAGCTGGACGCCCCAGATTGGATCCTGATCGCTAATGGGATAAAAAATCTGTAGGCGCATAGGTAATGGCATGTTCTAACGCGAGCTTACTGTACCTTGCACTCTCTATACTTAACATGGGTCGCAAAGTGTAAGCAAAGAGTAATTAGCGTTAGGATAACATAGTCCGAATGCTAATTACGCTCCACTGCGGCTAACTGAAAAGTTAGCCACAGTTAGAAGCTGGTGCTAACTGATTCCGCTTTTGCGGAATCAGTTAGCACCAGCTAGAACTCCCCAAAAAAAATCAGATACTCATCTCTCATCCCGTGGTAACATCTGCTACTTCTGGCTGCCCGGAGCAGAGTGAGACTGGGGACAAATAGATTTTGCAGGTCACGTGACCCAACAGCACAGCTCTCCATGGAGTCCTATGGACTCCAGGAGGGACTAATGTGCTGTCGCGAGTATCCTGGAGCTTTAGCGGCCATTATGGGGCAGGCTGCTGAATTCAGCGCCTGCCTCGTAATCTGCTTGTAAAATAGGGATGCTTAGGGTAAATTTGCGTGCACGCATTTTTCCCCTTAGCGTCCCCGTTTTAGCTCAAGGGACATGATAGTGCCCTTTGTGTATTTACTATATGCTTCATGATAAAGAGCATATAATTCAGTATCAATGAGTATTTATAGTTTGTAAATAAGTTCATATGAGTGCACACCCTAAAAGATGGTCTGCAAAACCTTATTGCAATTAAACTAAAGAAGAAAAGAATTCAACCTCTTTTAACATGTTGCTAATTATGATATTAACCATAACTGTGTGCTATTTAGAAATAAATGGAACCTGTGAGAAATTGTCCATCAGGCATATTGGGCAAACTACTGAATCGCACCTGTGCATATATTCCCTACCACCCAAGCAGAAGGTATTGAACCAGCAGTAAATATTGCCCTGTATTAAAATGCACCATGGTGGTAGCGTAGTATGGGAAACCCCTCAAAGACTAAGGATGCTATTTCACCACGCTAATCAAGCCCCGTATACTTACACTAGCGGAGACCTGTTTTTCTTTGGCGCTTTTTAAGCATCCTCGATCTTTGAGGGTTTCCCATACTACGCTACCATTATGGTGCATTATACCACATGGCAATATTTACTGCTGGTTTAATACCTTCAGCCTGGATGGTAGAGCTTATTTGTATATGCACAGGTGCGATTCAGTAGTTATGTTTCTACCCTAACAAAGAAGCAGAGGCCTTGAATTATTGACTATACCTGAGAAATCATATGAACTTTATTGGCGGTTTTTAAGATTGCCATCACTATTTCCGCCCACTCTAAGGAGCAGAGACTATTTAAAACAAGGTTGTTAACCCTTAGATACCCTGACTATTACAGGACTCTTATGCCTTTAATCTACCTCTGCTATACTCAGGAATGAGCATCATATCTCTCCTGTTATCGGTGATAAAGGGTTTTGTGACTGCTTTTATTTGGGCAATAGTCCCACCGTTATATTAAAGTGCGATTTTATATCATATGTTTTTTGACTGTTGTGCAATATGGGCTATATTACATTCCTCACGCAAAAATCGTTGCGCAAAGCGAAAATCTTTGCGCAAGCGTTAAAGTTTTGCGCGCGCAAATCACTGCTGGAATTACAATCCTCGCGCCCTTTTTCATCCACCGATCAATTGCTCGCGCAAACAGGATGCGCCCAAATGCATGCAAAGTACTGTCTCGCGCAAAAATCCTTGCGCGTGCTGTTTTTTTTTCGCAATTCAGCCAATCAGAATTAAGAAACACACCTATCTCTCGTTAACAAATTGCGTCTGCCAAAGTCAAGGAGCATATATGCTGCAGCAATAATACATGCACACACAACTTCATCCATTGTATTGGTTTGGTATGAGTTGAATGGGCAACTGTGCTTTGGTGCATCACCTTTTATGGGCTTGGATGTATCGGGGTTAGCCAGGTTGTTCAGATTTTCCATTAGCACCAGCTTTTAGGAGTTGCTAAAATTATGCGTGCAAAGGCCATGCGGTAATTACCGCAAAATAGATTGTAATACCATACTCGTACCAGCGCACATTCGCATTTGTGCTCACAATGTTAAGTATAGGACGCGCGAAGTACAGAAAGCTCGCGCAGGGTTCCCGCAGGTTCACCCGCAGTAGACGATTGCACGCTGTTGTTGCGCTATGTAATGCGGGATTCGGCGCAAATGGATTTAACCCACGCGTTAATGGCTATTTGCGCCGGCACAAACGTTTGCGTGAAGATTGTAATTTAGCTCTATATTTGGCCAATGTCTGTCTACACTACAGGTCTACTCTGGTGGATTGGCACGGTTTAGGTTTATCCTACCCTTGCTGGTCCATTTTTTCGTATTCATAGTACAGGAGTTTTATTTTAGTTGCTGGTATAGCAAAAAAGTCAGTTACCTCTTTCACATCAAAAAGCAAGAAGCCAAAAGATTGATCTTTATGCCTTTTGACTTAATTTGAATTATTGTATCTTTTTTTAGGACTAAACATACCAGACCAGTTAGTGATTTCATTTTGATGTAATATAATAAATTGTCCTCTTATGTCTTTCACATTTTGGTCCTGAGAAATTGAGAATGACATACATAGCAAATGTTTTTATGAAAAGGTTGTTACAATTAGAATTAATTGAAATTAATGCAATATCTATTTACATAGTCATGCCTAATTTAGGTTTCTAACATTTTTATTGATGGAAGGTCATAACAAATACAAACATTAATGAGCTCATTTTACAGTACAAGACAAGGTATGCTAGAAAATTATGAGAAGTCCTTCAGAAAAGTTGTGAAAACAAGTGAAACATGAATAAATATAGCAATAAATACTTCATAATAACACTGTCTTTCCCAATTAAGGAAATAAATAAAAATTAATAAATAAATAAATCTCAGATGCAGTAGGAAGATGTGGTTGCTTGTAAAGCAACTTTTGATTTCGTTCGGTTAGGACCCACCTTGAAAGAGGTTTGCCGTGACTTGGCAGGTGGGCTTAACACTTCAATAACCATTCAAGTAAGCTAAAACCTTGCAGAACAGTGCATGAAACCACGTTTTGTGCATATTTGTATATTTTGTTGTATTCCAATCCCAGCCAGGTCATTTTTTTGCTGCTGTCCCTTTCCGGATTGATGAAAGGTTTATAAAAAGAGGAATACGCCATGAAGATACTGCTTTAATAAGTGTGCATGAAAAGCGGTTTCACGCGTTGTTCCCTACCTTGGCGGCTGAGTAAACCAGGAGTATCCAGTTCACATCATGTATAGAACATAACAAGTAAAAATGTTGTCATTTGCACTTATTCCTGTGGCTCCGTGCTAAACAAAACAGAGGTTTTATTTGACTTGAATGGCCATTGAAGTGATAAGCCCACCTGCCACGTCACAGCATCTCTTTCAAGGTGGTTCCTAACCTAATGAAACCAAAAGTTGCTTTACAAGCAACCACATGTCTTAGGCAGAAAGAGGCAAAGCAATTTATAAGGGCTTCCAAAGCACACGCAGAAGAGAAAATAGCTCAGTCAGTAAAAAAGGGGGACAAAACATTTTTTAGATACATAAACGAGAAAAGAAAAGTAAAACAAGAATTAGTTAGATTAAAAACAAAGGAAGGAAGGTATGTAGAAGAGGATAAAAGTCTCGATGACTGCCTCAATGAATATTTTTGTTCAGTCTTTGCAGAAGAAAAGGAAGGAAAGGGACCTCAGTTAGGAGGAAACACTAACGAGAGAATTACATATCAGTTTACAGAGGAGGAGGTTCTACAGCAGCTGTCTAAAGTATAGACAAATAAATCAATGGGGCCTGATGGGATCCACCCTAAATTATTAAAAGAGCTCAGTGATGTAATAGCAAAACCGTTAACAGATTTATTTAACCAATCCTTGCTAACGGGAGTCGTCCCAGAAGACTGGAAATTAGCAAATGTTTTGCCCATTCACAAGAAGGGTAGTAGGGAGGAATCTGGGAACTATAGGCCAGTTAGTCTTACGTCAGTAGTGGGGAAATTAATGGAAACCATGTTAAAGGAAAGGATTGTTGAACATCTAAAAACACATAGATTACAGGATCAGAAACAACATGGGTTTACCTCAGGGAGATCATGCCAAACTAATCTTATTGATTTTTTTGATTGGGTAACAAAAATAATAGACACAGGTGGTGCAGTAGACATTGCTTATTTAGATTTCAGTAAGGCTTTTGATACTGTTCCGCATAGAAGGCTTATCATAAATTGCAATCTTTGAGCTTGGATTCCAATATTGTTGAATGGATTAGGCAGTGGCTGAGTGACAGGCAACAGAGGGTTGTGGTAAATGGAGTTTATTCGGCGCAAGGTCTTGTTACCAGTGGGGTACCTCAGGGGTCAGTACTTGGACCCATTCTATTTAATATTTTTATTAGTGATATTGCAAAAGGTATTAATGGAAAAGTATGTCTTTTTGCTGATGACACAAAGATTTGCAACAGGGTTGACGTTCCTGGAGGGTTTAGCCAACGACAAATGATTTAGGTAAACTAAAAAAATGGTCGGAGCTGTGGCAATTGAGTTTTAACGTGGATAAGTGCAAGATAATGCACCTGGGATGTAAAAACCCAAGGGCTGAATATAGAATATTTGATACAGTCCTAACCTCAACATCTGAGGAAAGGGATTTAGGGGTTATTATTTCAGAGGATCTAAAGGTAAGTAGTCAATGTAATAGAGCAGCAGGAAATGCTAGCAGAATGCTTGGTTGTGTAGGGAGAGGTATTAGCAGTAGGAAAAGGGAAGTGCTCATGCCACTGTACAGAGCACTGGTGAGACCTCACTTGGAGTACTGTGTGCAGTACTGGAGACCGTATCTCCAGAAGGATATAGACATCTTAGAGAGAGTTCAGAGAAGGGCTACTAAAATGGTGTACGGCTTGAAGGAGAATAGTTACCAGGAAAGGCTTAATGATCTTAACATGTACAGCTTGGAAAAAAGACGAGACAGAGGAGATATGATAGAAACATTTAAATACGTAAAGGGAATCCACAAAGTAGAGGAAGGGAGTATATTTAAAAGGAAACAAAGTAGCAAAACAAGAGGACATAGTCTTAGATTAGAGGGGCAAAGGTTTAAAAGTAACATCAGAAAGCATTATTTTACTGAGAGGGTGGTGGATACATGGAACAGTCTTCCAGTTGAAGTGGTAGAGGCCAAAACAGTAATTGAATTTAAGCAAGCATGGGATAGGCATAAGGCTATCCTAAACAAAAGATAAATCCAGGTAAAGTATCCATGTAATTGGGCAGACTAGATGGGCCGAAAGGTTCTTATCTGCCGACATTTTTCTATGTTTCTATGTCCTACTGCTGCTTGTCAGCTAAAAGACAAAATGGTGGGTTTATATTTATACCCTCACGAAAACATTTCCATTTTGGGATGGAAAAAGAAAACACGGAAAGGGACAGCAGCAAAAAATGACCTTGCTGGAAATATAACAAAATATAGAAATATACACAAAAAGCAGTTTCGTGCACTGTCCCTTACCTGGGGAACTGCGTAAACCAGGAGTATCCAGCCCACGTCAAGACTTATATAATAGTTTTATGTCCAAAGGTGAATCATATTTTTGTTTTAGTTAATATGTCCAGGGAATTAATATAAGGGAAATACATGTTAGTTATATTTTTAGTGAGAACTTCTTTCTTTATAAAGGCTGCAATACAATCAATGTGGAAGGGGAAGGACATTTTTTCATCTAATTAATCAAGTGATGTTAAGTCATGTAGGATCCAAAATCATAAAATAAATTAACTAACATCAGCAAACAGAACTAACAGGGTTATTCAAAGAGTATCGAAAAGCCACCGCACGTTCGGTGACATTTTGTTCTCTTCAATTCGGTTCGATTCGGCGATCCCATTTCGGCAACCCTGCGGTGTATTCAGCAAGCACCACAGGGTCCCCGAATTGCAGGGAAAAGCTGCCGAAAAGCCGCCGAAAATGAGGGCGAACGCACACCGAAACCCGCAAAAACATCTGGATTAACCTGCCTAAAACCCTGGAAAAACCCGAGCAGGAGCCGATCACACGCAGCGCAGCCGCCGGAAAAAGCCGACACTGCAAACGAATGCAGTGAATAAATTAGGAAAACAGTTTGCTTGAATGTATGAAAAGTGAAACGCTGTTTGCAAAGAAACTACTGAGCGAAAATGCCTGAAATTTACATATGAGGTCCAAGGAATGATAATAAGGGCTGTTACAGAAAAATTAAGTTAAGTTAAAAAATATTTTTTAAAAAAAATCAGATATTTTTAAAAAAAAAATTTTAAAAAGATAAAAATGCTTAAAATATCCTAAATCTATAAATAAAGAGACTCTTTACTGCAGAATATTATAATCAATGGTTTATTAGATATTGCATTAAAACGGGAGTATTTTTAACATTGAAGCCTATGGGATTTGCCTGATTAAACCTGCCGAATTAAACCACCGAATGGCAGGGCATTTAGGGAACCTTTCACTGCTGGTTTTTGTTCTCTGAATAGCCGAAGCATTGCTTCTCTATGGAGATTTCACTGCCCTCGAACCGTATGTGCAGGCAATTCGCCAAAATTTGGCGAATTGTCTGCACTCTGGATAGCCGAATGGCCAAGAAAGGTACCCGAACACTGATTTTCAGCGTTTGGTTCCCTTTTGGCAGCCATTCGGATCTCTTTGAATTACCCTGTAAGGGTCAGTTTTGCTGATTTCCAGGTAGATGTGGTAGTAGATGTTAAATGTCTTCTGGAGTCAGTCTTGTTGACTTTCTCAACAAACCAGATAATACATTATTAATGTATGAGACAATTTATATGTAATTTATATTTATTTATTTTTTATTTATTTTTTATATCTAGTCCATTGATTATGAAAGCAAGAGAAGATACACTATTCAAGTAAAAGCTGTAAACAAAAACATTGATGAAAGGTTTATAAAAAGAGGAATAATTGAAGATACTGCTGTAATAAGGATTAATGTGGAAGATGTTGACGAACCTCCTGTGTTTACCCAAAGTGAATACTATATGGCAGTCTTTGAAAATGCTTCCATTGGTTCTTATATTGATTCTGTGACTGCCAAAGATCCTGATATTACTAGTGACTTGGTCAGGTAAACATATAATTCTAATATTTCATTATTCTCCTATTTCATTAAATTACATATGCTGTTTTAATTCATTTTCTTCTGATCATTTTTTTCTTCAGCTTTCAGTTTGTCATGCATTATCATATGTGTATGTGTCCAGAAAGTAGCCCTTAGTCTAAAAAGATTTGTGGCTCTTATTACTGTAAAATATATTCACAATTGCATGCAGCTACTGAACAGAAAACTAGTTGACACTTCAAAGATCGGCGAATTATGGCAATATGCATAATGTAGACTGAACCATATTATCTTTCCAGGTATCATAGCCTATAACTTGTAAGTACAGTCTCATGTCACCTTTGATCACAGTTTATTGAATGATCACTGAAAAGTGCTGCAAAATAAAACTATAAAGCAATAAATGCAAATCGTTTTATGTCTTTGTAAATATTGAAATGATTATGTTTTGAAGCTTATATGGCTGGGTGGAGTAGAGGTAACATCACTGCTTTGTGAGGAGAGAGCCTGTGGATACATGGGTTCGATCCCGACGAGCACCAGGGCCGTTTTTAATATTGACTGGGCCCTGGGCAAACATTTTCTTGGGCCCCTCCATGCAGTTTTGCTCTCCACAACATCCTAAAAAACAATAAACAAATAACGAAATGTTATAAACCAAATAACATTCCGCAGCGCTGTACAAGGTGTAATGGGTAAAGACAGGACAACTCTACAATACATACAGGAGACAGGTCAGTATTCCTAGCAGCAGATACATGAGGATATGTAGACCCTACAATCTAGATTACAATATCTCTGTGCACGCACACATACACATGCTATATACACGTACCATTGTATGCACAACCTGTATACACATACACATCTTATATACATCATATACACCTCATTCATATTTGCACATCATATATATACACACAAACACACTTCCACACATATATATATATATATATTATATACACACACTTCCACATCATATATATACTGTATATATATATATATATTACACATACAAACATATTTCCACATCATATATACATATTTAGGCAACATATACACATTATACATTCAGCATATATATACACTTAATTTGTCACAATTTAATTTTATTTGTTAATTAAGTGGGAGCTGGAGGGAAATGGATGGAGGGGGTGGGGGAGCTGGGGGTCCTATAAACAGTGACTTGTTTAGGGCCCTGCTTCTTACCTGCATAATGCTGTATTTTCAGACAGGCAAAGCGCTCTGCCTGCTGTCTGTATTCTCCATGCTGGGTGGACACAGCATGGTGAGGAGGAGGGGAGGAGCCAATTACATCTCCCATGGGGCCTCAAGGAGAGCTCTAGACCGGCATGCCACTGGATAACCTGCAGCTCCATTGGGATGATGTAATTTCCTCTCTGTGGTCACCTGTCACTATGAAGAGGAAGCAGCCTGCGAGCTCCTGGTCTCTGAGGGCTCAAGGGAGTGGAACAGCTGAACTGCCAAACTGGGCCCCTTTACAATGGCTGGGCCTGGGGCAGCTGCCCCTTTTGCCCCTCCTTAAAGACGGCCCTGATGAGCACCTCTCCAGTAAATGTCCTTAGGCAAGATACCCAGTGGTACATACTCGCCACCCAGGACATACTCGAAAAACGAGAGAAATCTCAATGTATCCTTCCTGGTAAAAACCTTTCTCACAAATAAAAGTTTGTGTTTTCATTGAAATTATAGGTATGGAATTCAACAAACATATCCCAGATATTTTGATGTTGATTCGCAAAATGGATCAATTGCCATTATTAAACCATTGGACAGAGAGACAACCCAGTGGCACAATATTACAATCATAGCAACGGAAACAAGTAAGTACAAAAAAAAAGCATGTGTGGATGTCATGGACTGTATAATGTATACTGGCAGGTATTTATAAATAAATCAAACACCTACAAGATAATACTATGTTAAAAACAATTACAGGGTTATTCAGAAAGAGCCGATCTGGCCCCGAAATGTAACCGGACACTGAATTTCAGCAAATGGGGACATTTCGGGGCTATTTGGCTATTCAGAGAGCAGACAATTCGCCAAATTTTGGCAAATTGCCTGCATGTATGGTGCCTGTTCGAGGGCAGTGAAATCTCCCATAGAGCAGCAATGGTTAATCTATTC
The DNA here is from genome assembly GCA_009667805.1 of Leptobrachium leishanense. Classification (NCBI taxonomy): domain Eukaryota; kingdom Metazoa; phylum Chordata; class Amphibia; order Anura; family Megophryidae; genus Leptobrachium; species Leptobrachium leishanense. The sequence continues at coordinate 119,353,978 of CM019067.1, read as the reverse complement.
AGAGAACACCGTACAGCTCAGGAATGTCAGCGAGTGCCCTGCCGTTTGGTGGTTTCATTCGTCAGGTTTATTCAGGTGAATCCCATAGGCTTCAATGTTAAAAATATTCCAGCTTTAATGCACTATCTAATAAACCGTTTATCATTTTATTCTGCAGTAAAAGGTCTCTTTATTTTTAGATTTTTTAAGATCTTTCAGGCATTTTTTGGGATTTTTTTGTTAAAATTTTTAAAATATTCTGTTATTTTTAAAATAATTTTTTCATTTTTCTGAAACAGCCCTTTTTATTATCATTCATTGGATCTTATATGTAAATTAGAGACATTTTTGTTCAGTATTTTTTTTGCAAACAGCCTTTCAAATTTCAAACTTTCAAGTGAACCTTTTTTTTTTTACCCTGTTCGTCTGCTAGTCGGCTTTTTCCGGCGGCTGCTCTGTACTGTGATCGCCGGCTGCTCGGATTTTTCCGGCGTGTTTGGCTTGGTTTTTGCAGTGGTCTATGCGGGTTTTCGGTGAGTGTTCAGTGAGTATTCGGTGAGTGTTTGGTGAGTGTTCTGCGGGTTGGCGGCAAGTATTCCCTGCACTATGGGGGCCCTGCAGTGCTTGCTGAATACACCGCAGGGTCAGCGAACTAGGAATCGCCGAATTGCCCCGAAGTGCGGGGAACGCAAAGTCACCGAACGTGCGGTGACTTTTCAGATATCTTTGAATGACCCTTTGAATAACCTAAATAAAAGGAATCCCTACCCAGCGCTGCCTACAAGCCCCCGCCGTGACAAAAAGGGGCCCAACAAAACTATTACCCTAACTAAAAAAACCACCTTATTAGCAACTAAATAAAAACAGGGTGGGAGGGTGGAGATTTTCACCAGCTCTACCTCAGGAGAAAAAGGCGCTCAGAGCCTCCCTTCACGCGCCTTAAGTACCCTCCTGGTAACTCCACCCACACCTCTCCCACTCAAACCCCCACACGCGCTATAACTGTTCTAGAAAAATCCTCCCTGCGTCCTGGCATCAGAGGCAACTTAAGGGCCCTACGCCTTAGGTGCTTCAGACCTTCAAAACCATTTGCGCTGAATGTCGTATTACAATGTCAGCGCAACAAACACATGTAATCGTCTACTGCGGGTGAACCTGCTTGAACGCTGCGCGAGCGTACTGTACTGCGCGCATCCTATACTTAACATTGTGAGCGCAAATGCATTTGCGTGCTGGTACGCGGATGGTATTACAATCTATGCGTAGTTTCTAACGCACAGCCTTTGCGCGCATAATTTTGCAACTCCTAAAAGCTGGTGTTAATGGCAATTTCTATCAACCTGGCCGAAACCAAATACACCAGCCCAAAAAAAACGCAGCAAAGTATAGTTACACATTCTAGACATACCAAACCAATAAACCTGAGAAGTTGTGTGTGCATTTATTATTGATGCAGCATATATGCGCAGATTGACTTTGACAGGCGCAAAAACTTAACGTGAGACAATTGTGGTTCTTAATTCTGATTGGCTGAATCGCGTGAAAAAAACAGTCTGCACACTGGTTGCTGCGCGCATTTGTGTGCGTCCTTTTTACGCACGTTATTTTTTGACGGATGAAAAAATGCGCGAGGATTGTAATTCAAGCGTTGATATACGCGTGTTAACGCTTTGCGCAAAAATTCACGCCTTGCGCGTGCGGTTTTGCGTGAAGAATGTAATAGGGCCCCACATATATACATAAATATAGAATTGAGAGTGTGTTTGTGTTAAGTGCCAGATAAGTGCTGAATGGGGACAGAATCTTGGTGAGTTCCTGCACTTCTTTTTTAGCACTTGACCCCTGTGATAAGGTATCATTCTACTGAAATAATTAACTGGAAAATTGTTCTTACTCTCTTGTATTTTACTTTGAGTTTAGAAAATCCAGCTCAAGTATCAAAAGTACCAGTGTACATCCATATCCTTGATGTCAATGACCACTCTCCTGAATTTGCACAGAAAGATGATATATATGTTTGTGAACAGTCAAAAATAGGAGAGGTAAGAAAAGCAGCTCTTTTTTACAGTTATAAAACCATGTTGTCCATTTAATCCCTCAAAGACCAAACTCTTTTTGTGCTTGTTTTACACATCCAAAATCTATGTAAGATTTCTGTAAAGCTTGCCTAACTTTCAGTTGTGTCAGTAGTTGTTGCACCTGAAAGAAACATATCTCTGCTCAGGTTCCAGTCAAAGTGACTTTGCAATAGCAATTTCTCCTATGTATTGCAAGGAAGCTTATATAGCAGTATAAAAAGGGGTAAAAGAGAGTGGACTCTAGGTTTACTCAGTGCCCTAAACGTGTCATATGTCACTCATGATCTCCTGTATAATATAATTATATATTCAGTTTGTCAACTGCATCCCATTATCTATACTCGTTTATTATTTTTAAATTATCCAGCTATTTTTAGACGCTTTACTGCATCGAAACAATTAAAAATATGAAAAAACATTTATGTTATGAGGTTATTTATTTCAACAAGCATATGAAAGGCAAATTGAAATCAGCTTTTGTGAGAACAACAATATTCTCGTATATACGTTAACTAAATCTCTATGAATGTACTAAAATCATTTTGAAAATGCCAAGTTCAAAAATGTACTGTATACAAGAGAAAGATTAATTGTGCAAACCTTTGTTATCTTAACAGCCTTTAAATTTAAATAATCCTATAAAGATATACCTTTTGCATGAGTATAATACCTCAATAGTGTGTTTTAGCTTTAGCACTTAGTAACATTTCACAAGAAATTATAAATTGCATTCACATTTATATTCACAATTAATGTCACACGCTCAGGTGAATTATAGAGCTCCTTGAGTCTTGTCAGTTCTCCCATATAGCCAGTGGAAGGGGAGGTTCCTGTTTTGCATCTGTTCTGGTGGAACATCACTGTGGATGTACTGTTTCGGACATTCTCTAGGTGGTCCATTGATACTATAATGTCTGGGGTGTATAGAGCACAGGGTTTTCACCCTATCATCCCCTGGTTAGTGGTGTTCCTGGTCTGCTCCTCTCATCTCCTGGCAAATGGAGTTCAATAGGGTATTTAGGGCTTTATTGGCTTCCACTTCCCATATGTGTTCGTGCTCTATCGTTTGATCTCCAGGTATTTGACCTTTTACTTGTTCCTTGACAAAGTTCCTGCTTTCTACGCTGCTTGACCCCAGCTTGTCTGAGTATCTGATGTTGTATTACCAACCTTAGCATGTTTACCTGCATTTGTGTACCTCTCCTGTCCCAGACCTCCACTTGTATTTCTGGATATACTTAGTTGTTGTAGCCTTGCTGTTACTTGGCCATCTAAGGACGAGCTCCGACATAAATTATCTGTGTTCTTTGCATGTTGGGTCATATACTCCCCATTTCAATTAATTTGACTAGTCCTATGGACATTATTGTTATATACACATGGCAATGTTCTTTGTAATAAAAATGACTAGATCATGTTCAGGAGATATGCCTTTTTAACAGATACCGCCTTGAAACTTTGCTAACATGGGCTCAACTCTAAGTTTTTATTTAGACAGTAAGAAAACATATTGCATAAATACATTACATATGCAAAACTCAATCTATACCAAATGCAATAAAAGAAAGGTCACAAGACATTGAGAATAATGTAATCTGCACAGAAATAATGCAGTTATGTAATGTGGAAATAAAAAGGTAATAAAAATGTTAGTTGAATTTAACAGAATGTGCCGTATTACATGTTATAGAATATTTACATTAATTTGAAGGGTAGGATATCAGAGATATATGTTTATGATTTCAATGCCTTTGTCTTTAAACAATTTTTTGTGCTTTCGAAAAAATAGTCTTAAACATATCTTATTTTCACATAAAAATTCGATTTGAGATGAACTGTAACCCCTAAGGCTAGGGTCAGACTAACACATTTTTCGCTTTGTCCGTGAAAAACTGCCTTTGAACGAATGGACGTGTTTTTTCACAGAATACGTGATAGCGGTCATACGATGCGCATTTCCGTCCGTGATTTTGTACGGATCATCAATAAAACACTTTTTGCGTCTGGACGTTATGTTGGCCGGACATTAGCAGCGTCTGACGTCTCCTAATCACGAACACATGCCGCTAGCGGGCGCAGCGCACTCTGTACGTCAGTACTAACGGTTTGACGTTCTAAAAAAATGCGTTCGTTTGCCACTTGCGTTGCGCGGGCGCACTTTTGTGTGGCCGTTCTTCGTATGCTGCCCGGCATTGGACGTAATTTGCTGCTAGCGCGGCCGTGATTTAGTGTGGCTAAGCGCACGGTAATACTGCGTTAGTCTGACCTTAGCCTTAGTGACAGCAGATGTGCCTTCTCCATGGCATTCACTTGCTAGTCAAATGGAGACTGACACGCCTTGTTTGCTGGTTGTATAAATTCCATGTCAGAGCTATGGACATCCTCTGTGAAAAGTGCATGCAGGAGTCCAATTTTCAGTTGTTTTGTGAATGTTTTCTCTAACGTACTAGGTATTACAAGTTGACTGTTGCAATGGTATGGTAGGCTATGTTATTTTGGTATGTGCTATGCTTTATGCATGAACTGGAGAATAATCTGGTCACACTGCCATGGTCCTTTTGGCTGTTTTATTTAGGATTGAGAATATATTCTCCAGAAGGGCTATGGCAGGGTTCCAGCTTTTTCATCACTCTATAAGGATGTATGGGAGCATTATCCGCCACACATGCTGTACGGAACCTTCAAATGGTTAAAGGGCCACTACCACCAAAAAATGAAATGTTATTTTGATAATTTTATGTTGCTGATATCTTACATATCTTTGTTTTTCTCTTGTTGTTTTCTCATGTTTAGTTAAGAAAATATTTTACTCTATATGTGTCACTGGGTGCATCCATTTTATGATCTTTTGAAATGTAAACAGCCCCCCCTCCCACACACACACAGTAGCTTTACATAATTTGCTCCACCCTGTGTGGCTTTGGGCATAGAATGTAGTGAATTGATCAGTCACCAACTCACAATGTTGTACTGTGTGGTATTCAGCTGTCATCTCTTATCTCAAGTAGCAAACAGAATACAATACAACCCCTGCTCCCTTATCTAAACATTCATTCTTCCACCTCACTGACTGTTAAATACTGTGAAGCAATGCAACAGCTGTAAAGTAAAATGTTTGCACGGATTTTGGTAAATGTTCCATCATGGTAAAAAAAACACAAAATGGAAACAGGATATAAAAAAACTAACTTTATTTTTCCTTTTTATGTGAAATTACTTTAACCCCTTTACTGCTGAGCTATTTCACCTCTGTATGCTGAGCTCATTTTGACCGTTTTGTGCTAATCATGTTTACACATGTTTTTGAAGTCATGATTTATTATAAGACCCATAAAAATTATATAGCCTTACTTTCAGCAGATTTGGAAAATTCTACATACAGGTATATCATTTTATAGGTCATGGATAGGCGCAGTGTGATGACGCAATGCCCATCGGATTCAAAAACCAAGCAGTGAGTTGAGCTCACTGCCCTGTCATGGTTTTCCCTTCAGTGCGATTTCTATATTATCGGAGTATCTGTTCTGTGTATGACTCCTGGCTTTGCTTACTGACGGTTCTATTGTATTAACCCCTTTGCTCCCAGCTCCATTTGTGTACTGGCTCCTAGCTTTGTGTGACTACCCTTCTGGCTCTGACTCCTGGCTTTGCCTGTTTTACTATTCTGGCTCTGACTCCTGGCATTGTATGAGAATCTGTTCTTTTTCCGACCCCTGGCTTTGTCTAATAACTTGTTTTGGTTTTCTAACTTCGGCTTACCCTGACTTCCTTTATTCTGTCTGTTCTATGTTTAGCAATCTGGATATTCTAAAGACCGTTGTAGGTAGATAGTGTCTGCATGTAGGGATCATAGGTATACGTGACACCTCTACACTTTCTGGCATTGTGGGAAATGAGAAGATGAGTAAGTGCAGCAACATTGTCCACTTTATAACTGAAGAGAGAACAATAGTGCTGCATTATAAAAAAACTAATTTTTCATTTTATTGATTGAAAAAAAAAAGTAACTATGTTACGCTCTGGCCTTTCCAACGATACCACGCATGACCCTCTATCTTTTATGATTGCAGAGATACAGGGGTCCAAAGAACCCCTTGGTTTTGTTTTTTTAGTCTGGCTATATGGGATTTAAAGTGCAGATAACAATATTTTATGTATTCGGTGTATGAAGTAGAATATATAAAACTAGAAGGAATGCACTCACACTGAACATGCATTTTCCGTAAGGCTGCTTCTGAGGCCAATGACTACAATAAGCAAAATTCAGAGCAATCCACTTTAACATACAGGGTTATTCAGAGAGACGTGAAAACTTGGAGAATGGCTGGAGAAGTGAAAATTCTAGGTCAAAATAGCAGATTTGGAAAGTGAAATTAATGGGAGAATTTTTCTGGTCTAATCCAAGTCTAATATTGTTGTCAACAGATACAGGAGGACATGAGGTCCCTATTCCCGTGGAACTAACAATCTAGATGGGTGAGGGGTGAGAAACAGGAGGGGGGCTGCAGTGCTGAATTGTTAATGCAGGGAGAGGTGAGGACCGTTTTTGGGTCGGTCGGATGTCTTGTTACAGAGTCAGGTGGTAGGCTTTCCTAAACAGAAGGGTATTTAGGGAGCGTTTAAATGAAGCCAGATTTGGGGACGGTCTGATATTGCAAGGAAGCGCATTCCAGAGGCTTGGCGCGGCATGAGAAAAATCCTGCAGTCTGGCATGTGAAGAAGTAATGATGGAGGATACCAGGAGCAGGTCATTGTTGGATCTTAGGGGTGGGCAGGGGTGTATTTGATTTGGTGATTGTTGTGGACAGGTAATGAGGGGCGGTGTTAGTGAGGGTTTTGTAGGTCAGTGTGAGTAGTTTGAATTTGATTCTGCTGTGGATCTGGAGCCAGTGTAGGGATTCACAGAAAGGAGCGGCAGAGACTGAGTGATGGTTAAGGTGCATAAGCCGGGCTGATGTGTTTAGGATGGACTACAGGGGGAAGAGGCAGGAGATAGGAAGGCCAGTCAGGAGGTTGTTGCAGTAGTCCAGGCAGGAGATAACAAGAGAGTGGATAAGTTGCTTGGTGGTGTTAGCAGTCAGAAATGTATTTTATGCAAAGTATATACATTTGGATAAATTTGCAATGGAAAGGGATTTTCTATAATGCACTGGGTGCTGACAGGGGTTTTAATGGAAGTCACTTGGCAGTGAAGGGGTTAAAATATGTATATTTGGTTGGGGACAATCTCAACTATCTCTATAGTTTACTCCCTTGACATACTGTTAAGACTGTATAGCGGCATACTTTTAATAAGAGTAGTCTTAGTCAATGTAATGTAATAGAGCAGCAGGAAATGCTAGCAGAATGCTTGGTTGTGTAGGGAGAGGTATTAGCAGTAGGAAAAGGGAAGTGCTCATGCCACTGTACAGAGCACTGGTGAGACCTCACTTGGAGTACTGTGTGCAGTACTGGAGACCGTATCTCCAGAAGGATATAGACATCTTAGAGAGAGTTCAGAGAAGGGCTACTAAAATGGTGTACGGCTTGAAGGAGAAAAGTTACCAAGAAAGGCTTAATGATCTTAACATGTACAGCTTGGAAAAAAGACGAGACAGAGGAGATATGATAGAAACATTTAAATACGTAAAAGGAATCCACAAGGTAGAGGAAGGGAGTATATTTAAAAGGAAACAAAATAGCAAAACAAGAGGACATAGTCTTAGATTAGAGGGGCAAAGGTTTAAAAGTAACATCAGGAAGCATTATTTTACTGAGCGGGTGGTGGATACATGGAACAGTCTTCCAGTAGAAGTGGTAGAGGCCAAAACAGTAATTGAATTTAAGCAAGCATGGGATAGGCATAAGGCTATCCTAAACAAAAGATAAATCCAGGTAAAGTATCCATGTAATTGGGCAGACTAGATGGGCCGAAAGGTTCTTATCTGCCGACATTTTTTCTATGTTTCTATGTTTTCTATGTTTCAACTCGATATATGTAAAATAGGTCCTCAAGTCTCCTGTATTTACATTTTTTCCTCTCTGTCTAAAGTGCTGATGTTCACAAATGTTTCTCCACATGATTATTACTCCAGAATGATACCACTAAATACATGGGTGCAAAGAATCTGAAAATATACGTTAGGTTGAATTCATTGGTATAATAGGAAATGTTATAGTCAATAAGGTTATTGTTTTAGAGAAACTCAGCTAATCTATAGCACAAGTACCATCGAACTGACACTTAATTTCAAGTATGAAAGCATAAGATATATATTTTTTCTCCAAGTCACACACTGCATTGTTACATAAAATTGTAGAGTCAATCACAATGTAATGCATTGCAATTTGCAATTATATCTTGTAAAGAATACATATTAATGCAAGTAAAAAGTAGACTAAGATACTTTAAAATGGTTTACTCAGTGACTCAGGCAGAACATGGATTAATGAAAGCTTTAACTGATATGCAACAAAATTAAAATGTATTCCATTTTTCTTCTAAAGAAGTTATTTTGTTCAGAGACTGGTTTCTCGGAAAGATCTAGCTCTTAAAATTCTCTTTTCAGAGCTTCCAGTTTAATGAGTCCTGAAATAACACAATTCATGGCAATTACATTGTGATTCAATCAATAACACAGCTGCTGAAATCTTCTAAAAGCTAAACCTAACCTTGTTATCTTTGTTTTAACATCAAACATGTCAACTTTTGAGACTGCGACTCACAAACAACTTACTGGAAGTATTGTGGGTGCTGTAATATAATTAAAACTTTACAATGGATGTTTACATTTTTACAGTGAAAAGGAAACAATAGCATTCCACAATGTGCCAATGTTTTCTTTACGAATGTGTTTAAGAAAAAGAAAGAAAAAAAATTATGTAAGTGCTTAAAAGTTTAACAAATTACACGGATATCAGAAGTTTTGTTCAAAATATCAAGGTCCCTATAACAAGTGAGCTTTTAGGCTGGGGTCAGATGAGCGCGCTTTTAGCCTCCGTCTGACCGCACCGTTTGCTGTCCGTCGTAGCTATTCAAAGGAGTCAATAGAGAAAAACACACGAAACACAGGCGCACTTTTACATGCACGGGCAACGCATGTAGCAACGGACACCAAAATGACATTGACATGAAAAAGCTACACGGACGTAGAGAAACCCCTGCATACAGTGTTTATTTCTTGTCTTTTCTCAACGTCAGTCATAACTAACTGATACAATGTAACCACAATCTCATCCATTATAAAGTGCATCCGTTTCAACGGACGCACTTTGCCCAATCAGTGCGCTCGTGTGACCGCAGCCCTAGGCTGCACTTCATAATGGATGAGATTGTGGTTACATTGAATCAGTTAGTTATGACTGACATTGAGAAAAATAATTGCTATATTGTATCAGTTAGTTTTGACATTAAGAAAAAGAAAAAAAAAGGTCACATTTGTCAATGCCGCTTCCTTGCAGGATCCCCCCGCGTTCTCTCCAGGCAGACTCTCTTGCCTTTCTCCAGTCCTCAGACAAAGCTTAAAGACCGGAACATGTAGAAAGCCTTCTAGCATCTCCAGAAATAAGACGAGGCTGTATATCTGGAGGTCTTTAGGGTCAGAATGGAACTATTTAAATTGGGGACAGGCACTCAGATTTATACGGTCAAACATGGGTCATTTAAATACACAAAACCTTACCATGAAATGGTATAAACATTTGCTCAACATTTTTTGAAAAAAAGGGGGGATGGTAGCGCCAGAAGATACGTATACAATAATTTAATCGGTTCGCCCAACACCAATGTGCCCTCTATCCAACAGGTGCACGCAATAAAACAGTATCCAAAAAGAGAAAAGGTGTGGCGCACTCTTATTCTTACTGTGATATACCACCCTTGGTATATATCCGTGTGGATTGTGCTGGTATTACACCATAATATTTGTGCAAATCACCTATAGTGAAAGGTGTATATACCTTACATAAATTGGTAGAGACGAATTGCAGTTAGTCCAATGGATTATGGAAAAGAGAAAACATATGATAACATAGCACACCCTATGGGGAAGGTCTCTATTGATAGAACACTCGTCTACTAACTCACATCACTTTGAGCCAGACTGGGCTCTCAGGAGGTATTGCGTGTGGGTTGATTTTTGGCCACCCCTGGCTTTCTTTCGTCTGGAGGATGGACTTAGTGGTGGAACTCCCCGGTGAGTATCTCAGGGTAAAAGAACAACAAAACGCCAATAGAGCATTAACGTATTACCAATCGGTATTATATATATATATTGGTCCCACTCACGTGTAGATGAGCCGTGTCCAGGCTCTATATTGACAGCATGTATCTCCCAATGATCGAGGTCTACGGATACCAGCGGATGTAAAAAATAAAATTTTAATATAACATAAAATAACAGCAGATATAATAAAATCACCGAGACGCGTTTCGCTGCAGGAGTCCTCCCGACTTATGCTTCCTCAGCCAAACAAACCGACTGAGGAAGCATAAGTTGGGAGGACTCCTGCAGCGAAACGCGTCTCGGTGATTTTATTATATCTGTTGTTATTTTATGTTATATTAAAATTTTAGTTTTGAAAAATATAGACCAGGTGCAAGAACAGCGCTCCTTAGTAAACACTCGTATATCCCCCACAACACCTCAAAATGGTACAAAGAGATGGCAGGATTCTTACGTTTCCATGGAGGGATAGTTACTTGGAGGAGAATCCTCTAATGAAGATACGTAGTTGTACGCATAAGACCTCCAATGAACAAAAAAGAAAAGAAAATACAATAGTGCAGATCAAACAGTGTAAAATTGATATATACTGTATCCAAAGTCTCATGCACTCACGCTTTTCAAGAGCTCCCTAGCTCTCTTATAATCGCCCTTCGAACTGTTTTGGGCCAGTCCGACAGCCAGAGGTAGCCAAGCTTCTTTAGTCTTTTAGATGTTTTTCTCCTTTGGATCTCAAAAGAAGAGGAAAAGCTTACATGGCATAGTACTGCAACTTTACTATAAGTTACAAAAAGCACCCAGGGGAAGGAGTGTTACTCACCCTCTAAAGAGCTGCACCGAGCTCTAGGGGTCCAGCATGTATAAATTGTTTAAGGCACAATTACAAAAGCCAATTTTCACAAAATGGGTAGTACCATGAAAATACCAAAATATCAGGAAAAAGATGTATTTAATATAAATCAAATGTAAAATACAAAAAAGTTACAGGGCCAGACGCGTTTCGCGCATCACGCGCTTCCTCAGTGGCAAAAAGAAAAGAAAAGAATTACATTAGCAATAAAACACATATGTATATATATCCTACTCTTAATTAGAGTGGTATCAGGCGATAAACCGCTAATTTTCACGCCATGGGGAACTTCCGCTTTTGATTTGCCCATCACAAAGTGAAAAACTTCCGCTTTCAATTTGTCCATCACACAGCGGCAGACGATGGATGGATTTCATTTCCGGGTCAAAGTTACGTCCACGCCATCAAGAGCTTCCGCTTTCGATTCACCCTCAATGAAAAAAACGGCCAAGTTTTACTTCCGGAGCATAACTCCGTTGGTTTAAGATTTACCTTCCGGGTCCTGCGCGCATGCGTAGAGGTCTCCTTTTCGTCACATTGTAAAGCCGTCCATAATCCCTAACGTCCTGGACATACAAGTCCTTTATCGTAGGATCCACTCGGAAAATGCAAGGAGGGAGACCCCAATAGAAAGAAAGACGCACATAAAAAGGAGAGAATTAATATCTTTAAAAACAAACATTACATAATTATGAATCCTAAACTCATTGTTGCACAATATATCATCCGTATCGGTCAAAACCCTTAAAAGGTCACATTATACAGATACATAATTTTTCTTGGGCATAATAAATCTCAAAAAAGACAAAAAGTGCCCTATATCTCATTTTAGGTTTAGATAAATCTATAAAAACAAAATGTACACATTATAAAAATCTGCTGTTACAAAGAAAGGATTACTGGCTACAAAACCTAACCAGTTAAAACAACGGATTCACAAGAAATGACATATTTCAAAGTCCTTATTTAATCCCATTGGGATTAAAGTATCAAACAAAAAGATGAGTCTCATCTCCTCTTGATTAATCTTTTTCAAGAAATCCTCTCCTCTCCAATCTCTCTCAACCTTACGCAAGGCGTAAAAGACCAAACCTTCAGGGGAGCTATTATGTACGGAGAGGAAATGAGATGATACTGTGTGTTTATCGAACCCTCGTAGGATATTACGAATATGCTCCAAAATCCTTATATAGAGGGATCTGGTCGTCCGACCAATATAGATCTTTCCACAGGGGCACACAAGAGCATAAATAACATTGGTAGAATGACACAAAATAACCTTTTTAATTTTAAACGTGTCATTAGTACCAAAAACCGGACAGAATTTTCTCTTCAGTTTTAATTTCTTACAGGCGGAGCATGAGCCACATCGATAAAAACCTTCCTTTACTGCTATTGTTTTAAAATCACTTTTTTCTTGACGAACATGACTTCTGACAATTTGTTGCTTTATCGTTCGTGCACCTCTATTGATAATCTTCGGATTATCATCCAGAATATCTTGAAGAACCGGATGAGATTAAAAAAAATTAAAAAGCCTGTGTCACCTGCCAGCTCGGTCCTCCCTACTTGCACACATTTAATTTCCACTCGCCAAATGCGAGCAGGCGAGTGGAAATTTCAAGAGCTGGCATAATATACCTCATAGTTTGACTTGCAAAATCCTCCATCATCTGGATCCAACCAGCCATAAACTTAGAGTTGTCTCTATCTGAAGAAGGCAATTTAAAATACCTCAGACCTCTTGGGGAAATTTTCTCTTTTAGGTATTTTTCTAGGGTTATCACTTCCCATTTAAACTTAATTTCCTTAGTCAGAATTTTTTCTAAAGATTGAGCCAAATCTTGGCTATTAGGGGCCCAGTTTCCTTTAATAACCAGTTCTACCTACAATGTACGGGGACTAATATGGGAACCCGTATTGCACCCAGCTACGCAAACCTCTTCATGGTCCACTGGGAATCCCAGTGGTCAGGGGTTTCGTGTGGCTGGGCGCGAAACCTGGTCCTTTATAGAAGGTACATAGATGACCTTTTCATTAACTGTAAGGGCGACAAGGAAAGCCTGAAGGATTTTCATGGTTCATTAAATCGTAACGACTGGGGAATCAAACTAGACTTGCAGTATAGCAAGCAGACCATTAACTTCCTAGACTTAACACTTTATATTGAGGAGGGAATTATTAAGTCTAAAACGTACTTCAAACCTGTGGACGTAAATAATTATATAGAGTCCACAAGCTGCCATGCTTCGGCGTGGCTCAAAAGTGTTCCTAGAAGCCAACTTACTAGGTTGAGAAGAAACTGCACAGAAAGGGAAATATTTGATCTTCAAGCGAATAAACTGATTTGTGATTTTAAAAAAAAGGGCTATAAAGAGGAATGTTTAATGGATGTCTTGAAAGACATTTAGGGTAAAGACAGGAGGACTCTTATCCAATATAGGAAATGTGAGGAGAAAGAGAATTTTTCCATTCCTTTTATTTACAACTATAATAGTCACACACGTGCGATCAATTATTCAATACGGAAATATTGGCATATCTTGAGGAAAGATCCGGTTCTTCAAGATATTCTGGATGATAATCCGAAGATTATCAATAGAGGTGCACGAACGATAAAGCAACAAATTGTCAGAAGTCATGTTCGTCAAGAAAAAAGTGATTTTAAAACAATAGCAGTAAAGGAAGGTTTTTATCGATGTGGCTCATGCTCCGCCTGTAAGAAATTAAAACTGAAGAGAAAATTCTGTCCGGTTTTTGGTACTAATGACACGTTTAAAATTAAAAAGGTTATTTCGTGTCATTCTACCAATGTTATTTATGCTCTTGTGTGCCCCTGTGGAAAGATCTATATTGGTCGGACGACCAGATCCCTCTATATAAGGATTTTGGACAGTGGCGTCACAAGGGTCGGTGTCACCCGGTGCGGTAATTTATGGTGTCACCCCCCCCCCCGAGTTTTTCAGATTTTTTTTTTAACTACTCTTACTCCTAAATCAGTACTCCCATATAACACTGAATGCTCATACACACAGCGCACATTACTGTGAGGTTTATTGCTGTGGAGCTCTCTCATATGCTCACACAACTTTTTGCCAACTGCCAGCAAGTACGTTGCCTGTTCGAAGGCAGTGAAAGCACACATGGATATATATTGCCCCCAGCAGCTCTGGATATATATTGCCCCCAGCAGCTCACCCATGGATATATATTGCCCCAGCTCACATATGGATATATTGCGCCTCAGCTCACATATGGATATATTGCGCCTCAGCTCACACATGGATATATTGCCCCAGACCAGCTCACACATGGATATATTGCCCCAGACCAGCTCACACATGGATATATTGCCCCAGACCAGCTCACACATGGATATTGCCCCAGCTCTCATGGATATTGCCCCCAGCACACATGGATATGCCCCAGCTCCTCTCATGGATATTGCCCCAGCTCCTCTCATGTATATACTGCCCCAGCTGCTCTCATTGATAATGCTCCAGCTGCTCTCATGGATTTTGCCCCAGCTCATGGATATACTGCCCCAGCAGCTCATGGATATACTGCCCCAGCAGCTCATGGATATACTGCCCCAGCAGCTCATGGATATACTGCCCCAGCAGCTCATGGATATGCCCCAGCAGCTCATGGATATGCCCCAGCTCATTGATATGCCCCCAGCTCCTCATGGATATGCCCCAGCACCTCATGGATATGCCCCAGCACCTCATGGATATGCCCCAGCACCTCATGGATTTGCCCCAGCAGCTTATGGATTTGCCCCAGCTCCTCATGGATATGCCCCAGGCCCCCATGGATTTGCCCCAGCTCCTCATGGATTTGCCCCAGCAGCTCATGGATTTGCCCCAGCAGCTTATGGATTTGCCCCAGCTCCTCATGGATATGCCCCAGGCCCCCATGGATTTGCCCCAGCTCCTCATGGATTTGCCCCAGCAGCTCATGGATTTGCCCCAGCAGCTCATGGATTTGCCCCAGCAGCTTATGGATTTGCCCCAGCAGCTCATGGATTTGCCCCAGCAGCTTATGGATTTGCCCCAGCTCCTCATGGATATGCCCCAGCAGCTCATGGATTTGCCCCAGCAGCTTATGGATTTGCCCCAGCTCCTCATGGATATGCCCCAGCACCTCATGGATTTGCCCCAGCAGGTTATGGATTTGCCCCAGCTCCTCATGGATATGCCCCAGGCCCCCATGGATTTGCCCCAGCTCCTCGTGGATTTGCCCCAGCTCCTCATGGATTTGCCCCAGCAGCTCATGGATTTGCCCCAGCTCCTCATGGATATGCCCCAGCACCTCATGGATTTGCCCCAGCAGCTTATGGATTTGCCCCAGCTCCTCATGGATTTGCCCCAGCAGCTCATGGATTTGCCCCAGCAGCTTATGGATTTGCCCCAGCAGTTTATGGATTTGCCCCAGCAGCTTATGGATTTGCCCCAGCAGCTTATGGATTTGCCCCAGCAGCTCATGGATTTGCCCCAGCAGCTTATGGATTTGCCCCAGCTCCTCATGGATATGCCCCAGCAGCTCATGGATTTGCCCCAGCAGTTTATGGATTTGCCCCAGCTCCTCATGGATATGCCCCAGCACCTCATGGATTTGCCCCAGCAGTTTATGGATTTGCCCCAGCTCCTCATGGATATGCCCCAGGCCCCCATGGATTTGCCCCAGCTCCTCGTGGATTTGCCCCAGCTCCTCATGGATTTGCCCCAGCAGCTCATGGATTTGCCCCAGCTCCTCATGGATATGCCCCAGCACCTCATGGATTTGCCCCAGCAGCTTATGGATTTGCCCCAGCTCCTCATGGATATGCCCCAGGCCCCCATGGATTTGCCCCAGCTCCTCATGGATTTGCCCCAGCAGCTCATGGATTTGCCCCAGCAGCTTATGGATTTGCCCCAGCAGCTTATGGATTTGCCCCAGCAGCTCATGGATTTGCCCCAGCAGCTTATGGATTTGCCCCAGCTCCTCATGGATATGCCCCAGCAGCTCATGGATTTGCCCCAGCAGCTTATGGATTTGCCCCAGCTCCTCATGGATATGCCCCAGCAGCTCATGGATATGCCCCAGCACCTCATGGATTTGCCCCAGCAGGTTATGGATTTGCCCCAGCTCCTCATGGATATGCCCCAGGCCCCCATGGATTTGCCCCAGCTCCTCGTGGATTTGCCCCAGCAGCTCATGGATTTGCCCCAGCTCCTCATGGATTTGCCCCAGCAGCTCATGGATTTGCCCCAGCAGCTTATGGATTTGCCCCAGCTCCTCATGGATATGCCCCAGGCCCCCATGGATTTTCCCCAGCAGCTCATGGATTTGCCCCAGCTCACCTCCTGGTCCTGGTCCCAGCACATGGATAGCGGCCCAGGCAGCACCTCTCCGCCGCGTTTTTCGCTCCTTCTGAGCGTCCGGCGGCACGCAGCTTGGGCGCTCGTCTGGGGGAGCCACATGACCAGCCGCGATTGGCTGGTGACGTATTTCCTCCAGGCGAGCGCTGAAGCTGCGTGCTTCGGACGCTCGCACGGAGCGAATACGCGGCGGTGGCGGGCGGTGGGTGAGACACCCACCCTTAGGGTGACGGTGTCACCCTAAAGGCGGGTGTCACCTGGTGCGGGCCGCACCCACCGCCTCCGCGTTACGACGCCACTGATTTTGGAGCATATTCGTAATATCCTATGAGGGTTCGATAAACACACAGTATCATCTCATTTCCTCTCCGTACATAATAGCTCCCCTGAAGGTTTGGTCTTTTACGCCTTGCGTAAGGTTGAGAGAGATTGGAGAGGAGAGGATTTCTTGAAAAAGATTAATCAAGAGGAGATGAGACTCATCTTTTTGTTTGATACTTTAATCCCAAGGGGCTTAAATAAGGACTTTGAAATATGTCATTTCTTGTGAGTCCGTTGTTTTAACTGGTTAGGTTTTGTAGCCAGTGATCCTTTCTTTGTAACAGCAGATTTTTATAATGTGTACATTTTGTTTTTATAGATTTATCTAAACCTAAGATGAGATATAGGGCACTTTTTGTCTTTTTTGAGATTTATTATGCCCAAGAAAAATTATGTATCTGTATAATGTGACCTTTTAAGGGTTTTGACCGATACGGATGATATATTGTGCAACAATGAGTTTAGGATTCATAATTATGTAATGTTTTTAAAGATATTAATTCTCTCCTTTTTATGTGCGTCTTTCTTTCTATTGGGGTCTCCCTCCTTGCATTTTCCGAGTGGATCCTACGATAAAGGACTTGTATGTCCAGGACGTTAGGGATTATGGACGGCTTTACAATGTGACGAAAAGGAGACCTCTACGCATGCGCGCAGGACCCGGAAGGTAAATCTTAAACCAACGGAGTTATGCTCCGGAAGTAAAACTTGGCCGTTTTTTTCATTGAGGGTGAATCGAAAGCGGAAGCTCTTGATGGCGTGGACGTAACTTTGACCCGGAAATGAAATCCATCCATCGTCTGCCGCTGTGTGATGGACAAATTGAAAGCGGAAGTTTTTCACTTTGTGATGGGCAAATCAAAAGCGGAAGTTCCCCATGGCGCGAAAATTAGCGGTTTATCACCTGATACCACTCTAATTAAGAGTAGGATATATATACATATGTGTTTTGTTACTAATGTAATTCTTTTCTTTTCTTTTTGCCACTGAGGAAGCGCGTGATGCGCGAAATGCGTCTGGCCCTGTAACTTTTTGTATTTTACATTTGATTTATATTAAATACATCTTTTTCCTGATATTTTGTATTTTCATGGTACTACCCATTTTGTGAAAATTGGCTTTTGTAATTGTGCCTTAAACAATTTATACATGTTGGACCCCTAGAGCTCGGTGCAGCTCTTTAGAGGGTGAGTAACACTCCTTCCCCTGGGTGCTTTATGTAACTTATAGTAAAGTTGCAGTACTATGCCATGTGAGCTTTTCCTCTTCTTTTGAGATCCAAAGGAGAAAAACATCTAAAAGACTAAAGAAGCTTGGCTACCTTTGGCTGTCGTACTGGCCCAAAACAGTTTGAAGGGCTATTATAAGAGAGCTAGGGAGCTCTTGAAAAGCGTGAGTGCATGAGACTTTGGATACAGTATATATCAATTTTACACTGTTTGCTCTGCACTATTGTATTTTCTTTTCTTTTTTGTTCATTGGAGGTCTTATGCGTACAACTACGTATCTTCATCAGAGGATTCTCCTCCAAGTAACTATCCCTCCATGGAAACGTAAGAATCCTGCCATCTCTTTGTACCATTTTGAGGTGTTGTGGGGGATATACGAGTGTTTACTAAGGAGCGCTGTTCTTGCACCTGGTCTATATTTTTCAATTATTCTTGTGGTGAGGGAATACACCATAACTGCTTGAACGTGTAGCGATCCATATTAATATCTAAAGCGCCTTCTTTTTCATCCTGCCTTCTGTTTGTGAATATAGAACATCAGGTCTGCACCCTAAAAATATTTTTCCAGGTCCATGCACCCCAAGTCCAAAATGATTTACGTCACATTAAATATAGGGTAAAATGGAAAATTTGCACATAAATTGTTGTTTTGAGATAGTTAAAACATTTAAATAATGTGAATTTGCTCATTTTTAATTTCTCGTGTATTCATCTATAAATTCCAAAAATATTGGTGGAATTAAAGATTCATCTAGAGATGGTGTCCTTCGTTTTACACAATTTCACACGTGGTCTGCATTATCAGCATGCCAGCAGAAATGTTTTTTGTGTCAAATACTGTCAATGTGATAAAGTTAAATAATATAAATGATCTGATCTCCTTCATAAGGGGGATTTGTAGAGATCATAATGAAATTATTATCAATTCGGCTTCCAAAAAATACCAATAGAATATAAAAATAATATCTGTATGTGGGCATAATTCCTGTGTATGGAAATTACAGTGAATCCCTGTATCTGTACTGTACAGGGATATTCATTCATAACCCCCTGAATCGTACTGTAGTGAGTGATCCCAGAGCTCTCCTTGTATTCTGCCCTAACATTGGCTGTTGAACTGCAACAGTATTGTGTTTGAACTTTTTGTTACAGTGAGGATTGTGGATGCTATTTGCAGCATGTTTTACCTCTCTGCAGAATACCTCAAGCAAAATAAGGCAGTGGATTTTGTTTCTTCACAGGAGGCACACTAATCTGGCTCTACAATGATGTGAAAATTGGGTTTTGATATGAGTGCTTTTCAATATATTACAATGCAAAATTGAGATAACTTGACTTTGGGAGTGAAAGGGTTAATAACACATAATGTTCAGAACATTCTGTCATTATTTTATTATTATTATTATTACTATTATTATTAGATTCCATATAATATTCCATTTCATGTGCATTTTGTGATAGGTTATAATGTTACTCCTATGTGTCATGTTAGTGTTTTTATAATGAAAGCGCATTGAAGTGAAAAGGTTGCATGTAAAGCAAAAAATGTGTAAGACGAAAAGTACATTTATTTCACATGAACATCTGTTCAACATTTCTTACAAATAATGTGATTTTATATATATATATATATCTTTCTTATATGTTGGTTTGGTTTTCATTTTATTTTTGAGTTTTGTAAAGTTTTTTGTTTCATTTTCTAGTTTGTTTCTCTTGTAAGGATTTCACCTCAAAATACCTTTGGTACATATTTAATTTCACAAAATAAGGTCACAATATATTATATTTTCTGTAAAACTTGGCAATAAAAAATAAATACTTCTGAAGCAAGCACATTGACAGCACTGAACATTTTACAGCAAATAAATAACAGAAGCAAACTTACTTAAAAATCATTTAAATTGCATGTTTTCTTCCTTGTTTTTGAGCACACGCTATTCAAAATCTTTTATTATATACACATGTTCAGCTGATCATTTTTATTCAAATAATATTATTCAGAAAGAAAATTACATACTAATTCAGAATTCATTTTCTTTGGCATTTTTACTTTTTTTAAAATGCTTTAATGAAATCACAGTTGTATATTTAATATAAAGACTAAAGTGACAGCCCCATAATCTACAATCCATGAATGCTTTAAATGGTTTAAACAAGTTTTTTTCATAGGGTATTCTGTTTGGAAAATCAATATTTTTGTTCATTTATTTTGCTTATATCTTTTAGTCCATTAATTATATATTATTGCAATTGACTTCATATTTTTGAAATTCAATGCATACGGTGTGTATTTTTCAGCCTATACAAACCATCAGTGCAATAGATAAAGATGATCAAGCCTTTGGCCTCTATTTTACCTATTCTTCAGTTCCTGAAGAAACAAACAATGCAAATTTCACAGTCAGAGACAACAAAGGTAATGTACTTTATTGACATAAAATGAGACAGTTTTGGTGTGAAAGTTATAATCTATAATATATGTAATGGGATCATCCCTGTCATTCGAATAGGTTGGTGTTCACTGCGTAACAGATGTTGAATCATTATGTACTATAAGCCCCTGGTCCTTAGTCTATTTGTTCAACCTTGTGTAAATTAGCCATGTTATATTAGGGAATATATTTTTTGGTGAAATAAAAAGCAACATTTCTGTTTGTCTATGTAAGATAAAACCATCACAATACTAAACATCAGACATTTATTTTGTAAGTTCCCACGGGAATAGCGCCCTCATGCCCTTGTATCTACAGGCAGGAATACTGACCTGCCTCCTGTATGTATTGAAAACAAGAGAAATCTCAATGTATCCTTCCTGCTAAAATACTTTGAGCCACATTACATTCCTGACGTTAACGTTAGCGCTCACTGGCGTGAGTATTAACATTAACTGCGGTGTCTATCGCATATTACGATCCAAACGCAAATGGGTTAAGTAACCCGTTTGGTACCTTGCACTTTTCAGCGCGAGCTTACTGTACTTTGTGCTCCCTATACTTAACATGGGGAGCGCAAAGTGTTAATCAGCGTTAGTATTACAATCTACTAGCGCTGATTAACGTTCGGCTCTGGTTAGCAAAAAGTTAACCACAGCCAGGCCTTGGTGTTAACAGATTTCGCTTCTACAGAATCCGTTAACACCAGCCTAAAAAAACAAAAAAAGACTCAGATACTCACCTCCTGTCCCACGGCGAGGACCGCAGCTCTAACCGCCTACTCCCTCTGTTGGGGGCAGGGAAAGACTGGGGGAAAAAGTCCCCCCAGTCTCTCCCTGCGTATCACTACGCCGACCGGCCGGATCTTGCGAGGCGAGATCCGGCTGGTCATGTGACTGGCAGGGGGAAACTCAATGGAGTCCTATGGACTCCATCGAGTGGATGCTTGTGGCTGCGCTCAGCGCTGCCACGAGCAACCTGGGGGTTAACGCAGACAAATAATGCAGGCAGCATTGTAATCCAGCGTTAAAACGCAGGCGCAAGGGGGAAAACTGCGGACCCAGTTTTTCCTCCCTTGCGCCCACGTTTAAAGCTAGGATTCTTATATTGCCCTTTATAAATAAATAAATGTATTGTAGAATTGTCCTGTCTTTACCCATTGAACCTTGTACAGCGCTGCAGAATGTGTTGGCGCTTAATAAATAATATTTTATATGAAGATTGCTTCCCTACAGACAGTGATCATAGCTTTAAAGAGGAAAGATATATATATATATATATATATGTATATATATATATCTCATACAGCGTATGAGATCATAGCTTTACTGCAGTGTTTATCGAAAGATAAAAGTGAGCTGGATACCAAAAATGCTATTATTTGGGTAAAACTGCCAGAAATTGAAACAACAATTCTGACTCCTTAAAAGTCATACATTTATATAATTTTGTCAGTGTATCCGTGTCTCTACATTTAAACTCAAGGAACTGGCACTCCAAATCTTTCTTGCAGGATAGGTTTATTTGAGATACATTAAAAGCAACGATTCGGCTACTCACAAACCTTTTCAAGCTTGAAATGGGCTCTTGAGGGGCCAAAACATTGCTTTCAAAGTACCTCCAATCAGTGGCGACTCTAGGAACAATATATAAGGGGGGCACATAAGAAACCACAGTCAATACTGAGGGGCACTAATAATTTTCAACACTTAATCATACCACTGGAAAAACTAAACAAGTATATATAGATAAGATTCCTAAATCCCAGAGTACTGTGGAGCAATGATACCTTTTTGTTGTTCTAACCTGATACTTAAATTCAATATTTTATTTGCCGTAATTTGGCGGTTTTTGTCATGTCCGGTAACTGCTTCAGTGACTCCAGTTTTCGCAAATTATAATGACCATTCGCTAAATAGGGAATTCACCATATTTTCCTGAAATTTGGAAAAGCAAAGGTTCTAAAGGTGAATCCACCCTTTTGATTCTAACTGCCATAATAACCTCTAAAGTGCCATAAAACCAGGGAAATACAATAAAAATAATAAACAGTGTGGCATGGACTCAACCCATTAACCCCTAAAATGACATTAATCAAGGGAAAACATGAAATGAATACACTGTGAGGCAACTCGCCTACCCATTAACCCCTAAAATGCCATTAAGCAAGGAAAAATTAAAATGTATACTGTGAGGGATGAAGCCTGGCCATTAACCCTTAATATACAACTAAAACCGGGCAAAACAGAAAGAAATACACAATGTAATATAGTGCGACCATTAACCCCTTCACTGCTGAGCCATTTCAACCAGGTGGAAAAAAATAGTTATGATTTTATTTTTTCATTTATGATCTTTATTTTACACTGAATATAGTCATTTTGGAAATCATTGGAAAGGCCAGAATCTGCCCTTTCCAATGTCACCATGATCGACCATGTACAACGCACAGGGACAGAGATACCATGGTCCGAAGGAAGTGGGGAAGCTGGATGCTGATCCCTGGTGGTAGGGGCACATGGGGGGCAAGGAATAACCTTGGGAGGGCAATTTCCCCCTCTAGAGATGCCTATGCCTCCAATAAACCCACCCTGCAACAAAGATTTGGCGTGCTCGATCCGTGTTTATTTTGTACAGATGCTGCTGGAAGTTGCCTCTCCTGGATCGTGTTGACACTTGTTTTTATTTTATTTTTTGTTGTTCCTGCTTGTACGTGTTGGGGAGAATGCCACTCTATTTTTTGTATGTAGTATGTACATTTAAACTCAAGACATTGATATGTATCTATCAATTTATCTTTCAGATAACACTGCCACCATTTTAACAGCAACAGATGGATTCAGCTACCAAGACAATTCACTATTTTACTTGATAGTTATAATAAGTGACAATGGGACTCCGTCACTGAGCAGCTCGAACACACTTACTATTAGTGTGTGTAACTGTGGTGCAAATGGTAATATAGAATCCTGCAAATCTCAAGGGTTTTTATCTTCTCTGGGACTCGACGGCGGAGCCTTAATTGCAATTTCAATTGGCGTCTTTTTACTTTTAGGTAATTGATAATTGTATACATTTAGATAAAAATAAAAAGTAAATTATTTAATTTTTTCCAGAAAAATAATCATATCATTTAAATTATATTTATACTGAGTGATTGTCCCATGCGGATACTGGGTAGGTAGTGGTACTAACTTTGTAGATTATGAGCCCTGTATGCAGTGATGGAGACAAAACAGGCTGAGGGTAAGAGGCAGGACAGGAAAAGGAAAACATATTCACATGAGGAGCTTTGATGGCACGAGGAACTTGGAAGGCACAAGGAACTAGGAGGGGTCTGAGGATCTAAGGGAGAAGGCTGAGAGAGCAGGGGAATAAACAGGATTAAAGAACAGCAACACAAAGGCCTAGTCTGAGCTATAAGGCAACAAATGCTGTGGCACTGGCTGATGTGAGGCATAGCCTTTTAATGAAAGCAGTCAGTGCTTAATTGGTCATCTGTGTGTGCAAGCTGAGGCAGGGAAGACCAGGGCTGGGTGAGCAGAGATCTGAGACGGGAGTGTCAGTCTAATCCAACACTTGGTCTGGAATTTGGACAAGACAGGAGGGTGCAGAAAGGAGTCAGGGCACATCTGGAAAAGCACTGCCATGATTCTTCTTTGGTAAATGCCGTGACACTGGGCATGGGCCATGAAATCAATTAGTCTTCAATCTATAACTTTATAGCGTTACTAAATGAGTATCATTAAAAAGATGTTGCCATAACAATGTATAAGAACATAAACTTGCAAATACAAATTAGAAGCATTGACATGCTCCTTCAAGATATACTCTTACTCTGCGAATAGGGCTGTGCTTTATGGCACATTAGAATGGCCGTTGTAAAGATATATATATATAAAAATCACGAGTATAGCAGCCTGTAGTGACTGCTACAGTCGTGATTTTGGCATCTGGACTAACATGGCCTACCTAATCTATATATATATATATTATAGATTAGATAGGCCGTGTTAGTCCAGATGCCAAAATCCCGAGTATAGTAGTATGTGTTTTATAAATGTTACGTTAGTCCTATAAAAAAGGTATCACCACGTACTACTATACTCGTGAGATATATATATATATATATATATATATATGTGTGTGTTTATTATTGCAGAAGCCACTTGCACATCACAGCAATTCAAAGAATTGCATCCCAGAGCTCCTGTGCCACATTTCCCATATGCAGAAAGGAACTCTGGGTAGGATATGCAAATGACCTCTGTCTCACTTTCATGCATCCTGGATCTGTTATTACACAGAGCCCTAAAATCAATGCTATGCCACACTGTGGCTTTCTAGCAGAGATAAGGTTATGCAACTGGTCAAAGCCACTCCTAGGACAGCGCTGTTTCGGGTTTGGTGAAGCCTCATCAGCTAGGAGGTAGGCATGACCAGTTGCAGTATATATATATATATATATATATATATAAAATTATGAGTATAGCAGTACATAGTGATACCTTTTTTATTAGACCAATGTAACATTTAAAAGACAAGCTTTCGAGAGTATTATTCTCTTCCTCAGGTCTGGAAGCTTACTGATCAGTTCCTAGAATTAAACATTAGGACATAAAGGGTCACATAGGTGGGGGGGTTAGATGTCGTAATGAGTGAGAGTCAAATGGTATGTTCAAAATGGGAAAATGAACGCGTGAGGGATCTTGGGCCCAGAATAAAACAACAGAGATAAGATCATACAACTTGAATGGAAAAGAGGAAAAAAAAAAACATAAAACAGTGAAGGCTGAAAGATACATGAAAAAAGAAAACTAAGCATCAGTCAGAATTTTGAATGCTATGTGACTTTATGATAATGGGTTAAAAACCCAGAGTCCACGTTGAGCCCAGGATTTATAGTGTTAAAAAAATTGATCATTTATCTTATTTATTAATATAAGTATTTGACATCTGATTATGGTAATATTTACAATCTGCATTAAGAGCTGCATTCTAATTCTAAATTCTTTTAAAACACTATGAGGTTTTATGTTCGGCTTTATTTTTCTTTGCAGTGTTATCAGTACTAGTTTTCCTCAGACAAAGAAAAAAGCATGATACCTTACTCGAGAAAGGTGAAGACTTCCGGCAGAACTTTGTCACATATGATGATGAAGGAGGTGGTGAAGAAGACACAGAATCATTTGATATTATAGGACTAAGAAACAAACCAGTAATGAGAGAACCTAAATGCAACCGAAAGATCAAAAGAGATATACCAAGCCTTTACAGGATGTCTTTAAGACTCGGTCCAGATGTTGCTGTGTTTCGAGAATTCCTAGCTGAAAAATTAGAAGAGGCTAATACAGATGTTAATGCTCTCCCACTTGACTCTCTTCACATCTATACATTTGAAGGCACAGGCTCCATGGCTGGATCACTTAGCTCCATTGAATCAATGTGTTCGGACATTGAACGGTATATTTAAAACGCTTGCAATCAGATTTGAAATGGTTATTTTCCAGTATGCTGTGTTTAAAATATTGAAGCTCTTTAAAAAGTATAACTACACAGGGGAAACACGTTATACATTTTCTTGTGAAACATCAAACTAAATCAAAACATCAAAACTAATTTCAACTGGCCCAATTTCTGATTTTCATCAAATGCTTAAATCATTGATCTAAATTTGTCTTATTTAGAATGAGTGGTAAAATAATAACTCCCAACTGCTTTTACTAGTCTCAAAAAATTATTGTAAAAAATATTACACGCAATCAATATTTAGGTTTATAAATATACAAATAGTAATGTTTACAAAAAGTACAATATGAAGTCCTGCCTTGTTGTGTATAACATAAGTGTACACACTCCATCAAGAAAAGGCTCCAACGTACCAATAATAATTAACTGCATAGTTTCTTAGTAAAATAGATTGAAACAGACCAATGTCCATCAACGTCAACCTTCCATACATACCTATGACTGCTGTTGATCCAAAAGAAGGAAAACAAAATCTCAATTGTTGCAATTCTAATTGTGCTGAAAAAGGGGGGAAAATAAGTCTTTGTGATTCCATAGAGGCAATCAGAGACTTCTCCCTGGTTCAATGAACAATGCATCACAATTTGAATTCTTCTATCTGTCTACAGTGTATTTTACCAGAAAAGCATTCAAACCTTTTTTAAAAGCATCGAATGAATTTGATAGAATAACATCTTTAGGAAGACAATTTCATATTTTTACTGTTCACACTGCAAAAAAGTCCATTTGTAGTTGACAAAATCTTCTATCCTCCAGTCATAGTGGATGACCTTGTGTCCTTTGTAAAGCCCCATCAATCATTAAGTCACCAGAGAGCTCTTTATATTGGCCCTGTATGGGTTTAAACAATGTAATTATATCTCCTCTTAGATGGTTTTTATTAAGGCTAAACAACTACAGCTTCTTTAGTCTCTTTTTGTAAGTGAAATCTTCTATTCCTTTTAGCTTCATAGTTCACTTCTTTATTTTTTTCAATTCCATGATATGCTTCTTTAGCCAATTGGCTGCGGATGACGCACTGACGCATCCTACACTTTCTCCCTAGGATGTAGAGGATGCACTCCGGCATCATCGAGGTCCTAGGGCTTGAAACCGATTGCAGACTTCTCCACAGTCGGGCCGACATCCTGGATGTCAGCCCTGCCTCCGGGACCTCTCTCTGCCCACTGAAGTCATCGTCCATGGATGCAATGATGTCAGAAATGGGACTTCTTCATGCCTTGCAGGAGATTCCCTATGGAGTGAATACCAGTGGTCCTTTGGACCACGGTATCTCTGGAACCCTAGAAGACAGAGAATCATGTGCGTTATCATTGGAAAAGGCCAGAGTATGGCTTTTCCAATGATTTAAAATATGACCATTTCTAAGTAAAAATAAAATCCTAAACAAATAAAATACAATTTTTTCTCTAAGGCAGCACTATTTTTCACTTTTCAATAGTGCTGCATTAGAAATACTATTTGATACCATATCTAGATGTAAAAAAAGTCTTTCAATATCAGAAATAGAGGTGTACCTATTACATGACCCCCAAGTTTCTTGAGTACATTAAGGTGAGTCTCATCTCACCCCTTGTACTGTGATAGCCAGTGACTTGTTTGAAGAGCTTAAATTGGGTTAGCACCTGCCACAAGGGGGCGCCATGCTCTGTAAAAAAAAAGTACAATCATTTAGACCACTTTTTCTGGAGCCCTAAGATCTAGAGGGACATATGGGACATCATTGGAAAGGCCAGATTATGGTGTTTCCAGTGATGCTAAATATAACCCAGTTAGATCTATGTAAAATAAAATATGAAATAAAATTATATATATTTTTTTAATCACAGCACTATTATTCAATTTACCCTTATAAAGTGAACAATGATGCTGCGATAACTCACCTTCTTATTTCCTAAGCTGTCAGCAAGTGTGGAGCTGATGATGCAACAAATTGTTTCATCGACAACCTCCTAGACCTTGGCACTGCAGTGAGGAGAGATTTTTTTCTTAAGTGCTAAATAGGAACCAAAGACATGGAATCCACATCTCTGAATTGTACACCGCACAAGGTTAAGTGAGGTGTCATAGGAAAGGTCAGAGTCTGGTCTTTACAATGCTAGCAAACATAACCATGTATTATGTATTAAATAAAAAAATAATTGCAAACGTCTTTCTTTCTCTGTTCTACGTCAGAGGCAAGATATGCTTTTACATATAAAACAAACAATGCCACTGCACTGACTCAACTAATATTCTGCCCCTTGTTTTGATTTGAGCGCAAAGAGAAACCGTTTCAGTTTCTTTTAAAAAAAAATCTATTTTTTTTTTAGTTTGCCCCAAAACAAAAATTTAAAAATTTATTTTGCCATGTTCCTTTTTTGTTGGGGGGGGGGGAGGCTCTCCACATTTCTGTGCCTACAGGCTCCTGAGATGCAAATCTGGCCCTGATGGACTCTTCTTTGCCTTACACTGAAGAAGGAAACACATTTAAAACTTCTGCTTTCTCTTGACCTTCCTTAGCAGTCACTCAATTTTCCAGTTTTAATGCACTGATATTTTCAGTCAATTTCTTGGCATTTATGTATTAAAATAAATCTTTCGGGGTTTGTCTTGCTTTCTTTGGCCAACATTTCTTCTCTGTGTAATTTTGTCAGTTCATGGCCCTTTTACAGGATTTGTTAGCATCCTTATAACTTAGGTATGATGTGGCTTCCCCAGAATATAAAATGATATAAGATGAGATAATATATACATATATCTCATCTTATATCATCTTAAATTCCTAAATTTCTCAAATAGTTAAGGGAAATATAACATATATATATATATATATATTCACCTTTTACATCTTGTTCTCATCTGCAAAAGAAAACTTTTCTGATTTTTGACTGAATATTTTTAGAGATTTAAGATTTAGAGAGCTTTTTCTGTCAACGGGATTAAGAAAAACGTGTTGATGTAATATATTGAATATTATAAAGTTATGTTAGTTTGTTATTTCCAGAACTACCAACGGTTTGCTGTGCATTCCACTATTTTTGTATTTTATCACATAGACTACTATAGGGCAAACAGTGCTTTTCAACTTATATTTTTACACTACGAAAACAGTTGTATGATCTTTTTTTTTTTTTAGAAATAAGGATAACAAATCTGCAAATGCAAATCTGGAAACATCTTTCACTAGTGTATGCAACATGTATTTTGTATACCATATGGAAATTACCACATACGAATACTGTGTGAATAAGCCACATGTATATTGACAACCATTCCATCTTACATCAGAGTCATATAATTTTTGTACCTTTAAATACACGACCAGTTACATTTTCCTTGTTTTAAATGTATCTATTAGAAACAATGAAGAGTAAATGGAAAATTAATTACATCTAATTATCTTTTATACAGATCATTATTTCCTATTCTAATTATAGTATCTCTTTTGCATTTTTTTTTTACATTTGTTATTTTTATTCTCAAAACATCTTAAATATATAAGGGTTAAATAAACAGCGACATAGCAAATAGATGAAAGTATACTTGCTTTATCTTTCCTGTTATTTTTTCATGCATCTATATCCCAACACTGTACCAGATGTTAATCCCCTAATTCACTAAAGTTAATGTGAAAAAATAGTACATTGATTAAAAAAATACCACTGCATTCTGCAGTTTTCATTACTGTTTATGTTGATGGTGCATTTAAGAATGTGTTTGCATAGTTAAATAGGGGGTAAATGCAGCTGCTTATACTGCTCATTATATAAATTCAACTGTAATGTAACGCATAGCCCAAAAATAAATGCAAATGTAGAGCAATTTAGGGACAATTTGATAACCCAATGAATTGTGATGTACTGTAGATACTCGAGTATACCGCTAGATTTTGGTGACAAAAAAGTACCTTAAAATTGAAGGGGTCGCGTTATATTCGAGACATCTGCATCATGTGTAAAAAAATTTTTTTGACTTGCTCAGGGATACAAGTCTCCCGGAAGTTCTGGTATTCTCCCTGAAGTGAGTGCCCGCAAACACTTCAGGAACTCCCGAGAGAGGTGGGATCCATCAACGGCCAGAGGGCACGCTCAGTTCATTCAAGATTGGCTTAAAACTGAGCATGCACCCTCACTCTGTGCAGCACGGCGGGAGGTGTAGTTTTCTGATCTCCAGCAGGCAGGCTCTTCCACTGCATCGTCTGCCAATAGTCAGCCCCACCTCATTGTTGGTCCATCCTGACATCACTGCATCACTGCAGACACAAATTCTGAATGTGAGGAGAATCTCATGGTGCTTATGCAGTAACGTCAGGAGCTCATTCAGGGGCTGACTATCAGAGGAAGACGCGGTGGATGAGCCTGCCAGCTGGAGCCGCAGGTCAGAAAATAACACCTCCAGGCGTGCTTGCTATTGGTGAATGATTCACTGTATTGGTCATCTCGCTCTGCCAGCCATCTTATCTCAAGTAAGAAGACGGATGGCCAGTGGCTTCATACTTAGTAACAACTACAATCATTCTAAAGCAGAGCACCCTGACTTGAGGGGTATCCTGACTGTGATAAGAGAACCTGGAAGGATTTTAATTGTTTACCAGCACAGTTTACTTTTATAATTTTGCTCCTCACATTATATTCGAGTCTTGAGTATTCTCTCAGTTCCATAATAAATCTCTATCCATCGCGTTATATTAGGGTCA
The DNA here is from genome assembly GCA_009667805.1 of Leptobrachium leishanense. Taxonomy (NCBI): domain Eukaryota; kingdom Metazoa; phylum Chordata; class Amphibia; order Anura; family Megophryidae; genus Leptobrachium; species Leptobrachium leishanense. The sequence continues at coordinate 119,323,315 of CM019067.1, read as the reverse complement.
TGCTATACTCGAGTATCTACGGTAATTATCTAATTTCAGGGTGAAAACAAACAAAAAAAATAGAAACTAAAATAATATTTCCAGTGTTTGTGTTTGCAGATTTTTAAAAATACGTCAAAAAATTTAAAAAAAAAGGTGCGTGTGTTATTCAATTCTGGAGCCAATGGAGTTTCACAAGGAAAAAAAAGGATTCTGTCTGTGAGTTGCCATCTAACCTTTACAGGTTTTTTAAAAAGGAACCTGCCACATGGTCTGTGAGCTTACTATCTAAGAGGTAGTAAAAGAAGATCAGAAAGCAGAGGATTTTGCTGGATAGAAAAAGTGAGAGCAGAACCTATTAGGTTGCGAGGTGGTAAATCAAATAATTATAGATCCATGGAGTGGACAGGTATTCAATTAAAGGAAAGATCTACCCATCCTGCTGACCACTTTATATTTTTACCTTCTCCCCCTTGCTCCCATTCCCCCAGTCTGGTGAGATTGCAGGGTGATGTGAAGGAGTTTCCTCCACTCCACCCAGCGTCACCATCATTCTGCGCAGGCGTTATGGAATTTGTGTACGTACAGTAGGCTCTGCGAAGTCTGTGACTCCTATGTACAGTACATTATGCAAGTTGCGCAGGAGAGCAAATTGTGTTAGAATGCTTCAGGGACTTCTGGGTTCAGGAGTCCCTGAGCAGCAGATGAGGAGCTGTGTGTGGCGAGGGACAAAAGGTCAGTAAAAAACAAAGAAAAAGAAAATGGGCAAAGGGCAAAATAAGGACCTCTGTTATTTTTTATAGGATATCCCTTTAAGCTAAGGACAAGATGGGAGGAAGAGGATAGAGGTTTCATCTCTAAATTTACCACCCTTGATTGAAACCCTCTTAAGAAGTAGATTTCAATATCTCATCTTTGCATAAAATCCTGCAAACTGTATCTATGACAATATCTCCACTGGAAGGCATGTCTATAAGGTCATCCATCTGACCTTCAACTAATTCTGCCATAACTTTAACTATCCCTACCAGCCTATCTACTAATTAATGTTTGACACAGAGAAGTGTCCAATAGCATTCTACGTCAAGCTTACTTGTCACCCATTCAGTTGTCCTATTTAAACCCAGCTATACCTACTTCACTCTGTAAATGCCCTTCACGAGTCTTCAGTGACAGAATTTCTTATTTTTGGTACCTTATCCCCAAATGCCTTTTCCAAAAAACATATAATTATTTTAGTGATGAATAGCAGGAAGACTTTCCTTCACTATTTGGAAACATCCTACAGTTACCCCACCTCTTTATCTAAAGAAAAGTTATCATATTTATTGCAAATGTCATGACTAGCTGCCATTTCGGATAATGACAGAATAAGCAAACATTTTCTAGAGCTCTTGGGAACTCTTTTTCCCATATCTTGATCCAACCTTTCAAAATAGGATCCAAACACACGCTGAGCTTTCTCCCTGGCATAACCTGAGGTCCCCACGTAACACATGTCAACAATATCATCTCACAGGTCCCTTGTACATGGACTTTTAGGTCACTGTCCCTAGATTGTACCTAGTATGTAGCACATTATGCACCAGCTTTATCCATTTAACCCTTCACTTTTCTTGGCATCTTTACCTTTTCCTTTTATATTTTTTTCTTCTCCCATTTTTCTTTATTTCTGTGCTTATGGTTTGAGCACTGGAATGTATATGTTAGCTAAATATATACTTATATATAATTACAAATATGAATGCTTGGTATTTTGCCACGTTATAGTTTATCAACTAGGACAATACGATTATACTCTCTGTTGATATCTTTTAAATTGAATGTAAACAAGGTTGTCCTAAACCTAATAAATAAAAATATGTTTAAAAAAAAATGCTGTTGGGGTGATGGTACACTTAATGGATTGTGTATGTTTAACAGATTTTATTAACTGGATTTTTAAAATCAACCCTTTCTACTCTTACACCAGAGTAGGATTAAATGTTAATTTGACTTCATTTAAAAAAAGTCAATACATATTTTGTATTTTGTGCATCTGTATATTGTCTAACATCAGTGGTAAAGACCTAAAAAATATAAGGGCTCTATCACCTCTTTAATGCTAGCGGTCACATAAATGAGCATTAGGGCTAGGTTGAATGAGGTGATAGCGATCGGGAAGTGTTCTTTGCGACATGCTAACGGGTTAAAAAAAAAAACATTACCGAATGGGTATTAGTGCTTTTTAGGGTGAGCTTACTGTACTTAGATCTCCCTATGCTTAATATGGGGAGCACAAAGTGTAAGCCAGGAGTAATTCACGTTAGGATCACATAGTCCTCACGCTAATTACTCACAGCTGTCGCAAACTAAAAAAGCTTGCTACAGCTCTGTGCTGGTGCTAACTGAGTCCGCGTCTGTGGAATTAGTTAGCAGCAGCTGAAACCCCCCTTAAAAAATCATATACTCTACTCTCATCCCGCGGTGAGAATGGCGGCCCGATCTGCTGCTTCGGGCCACTGGGAGCAAAGTGAGACTGGGGAAAAAAGTCTCCAGTCTCCCTCCGCAATCACTTTGCTGACCTGCCAGATCTTGCGAGAGGCGAGATCCTGCAGGTCATGTGACCAGCAGTGGATGCCTCAATGGTTATGGACTCCATTCAGGGGATACTCGATGCAGCACTTAGCGATGCCTCGAGCATCCCGAGGCTTAGCGCCGTGTTACGGGGCAGGCTGCTGCATTAGCACCAGCCCTGTAATATCAAGCTAAAACGCGGACACTAAGGACAAACCTGCAGGCACAGGTTTTCCTCCTTAGCGTCCCTATTTAAGCGAGAAGCTAGATCTTGCTGGTCATGGGACCTGGCAGCACAAGCCTCCATGGAGGGGATGCTCTTGACAGCTCGATAACGCTGCCCCAAGCATCCTGGAGCCTAGCTGTCACTACAGTGCAGGCTGCTGGACTCAGCGTCTGCCCGCAATCTAATGGTAAAACAGGGGCGCTAAGGGGAGATTTACGAGCAAATTTTTACCCTTAGCATCCCTGTTTTAGCTCAGGGCAGCTGATAGTGCCCTAAGTGTGTAAACTCACTAGGTTTTCTGACGTCCAAATAATAATTTGTAACTTGCACGTAACACAAACATATGCTCAAATGTAATATATTTACATATATATTTGGATTTTAGCGATAATTTATAAGATATCATATATTATTGTGACTTAACAAGGAAACACATGACTGAACTGAATACCAGCTTTAGAATGTGTCGAACACATAGAAATTCTGTTCCGTCTGCAAAAATAGAGGAACTGTGCTCTCCTATACCAACCATGTCTAACATGAATATTTCCTTCCTATGAGGGATATGAGGAGGAGATAGGAGGGGCTGGGCATGGGACTGGCAGAAGTTAGTCACACCCAATAGCGATGAGAATATGGTGTAATAAACACTAGAGTTGCATTAAGCAAAGTGAAATTTCTCATTAGGTACTTAAATGTAGCATTTTTAAGATCTTTATTCTATATATTACTAAAAGTGGAAAGTAACGTGACACTTTAATAAGAGACTTAATGTATTGCACTGCATAATTCAGAAATTAAACTATATTTGACTTTGGAAGTGATTGTTACACACCAGTTACTATGTATTTCTGAAGCATCTTTAACTGCCCTTTATAGGTTAACATGTTTTTCTTCAATCAGAAAATGTAACTGATCTTTAGCTTATATAACTAAAAGAAAGTCTTTTTTGTCAGTCCATAGAGACTTGTTAAGGCAGCATGAAAACCTATATCATCACCATTACTCCTGCTATGGTCTGATCATAAAGTTCAAAGCTTTTCAAGTAATATTAAGTAAAGGCATAGATGGCAAAGCTGAAGATGTGGCATTGAATACTGATATCTGTCATTAAAAAATAAATTACCATTTTTAAACTTAATTAAACTGAGCATAGAATGCTATGAAAAGAGATAAACATACATTTTCCGCTTATTTCATAGATACATAAGCCATTTTGTTGCAACCTCTAGCTGTCATTTGTGAAATATAAGACAGAATACATATACTAGACCCAATTGTTAATTGTGAAGTAATGTGTCATTAAACCCCCTGTGCACATTATGTATATGCTCTAGTATTGTTCTGTATCTGTACTGTTTCCTTGCGTATAGTTTGACTACCCGGTATTGACCCTTTGCTGCCACCTCTCTTCTGTAAAACTGGGCTGCCAGCTTTTGACTCTGCAACATGTTCAAGCTACTCTTAGGCCTCATTTTCATGTACCTTTGCCATGATTTTATCCTGGCTGTGCTCTGGATATCAAGGTCTGATTCTGAATGGCAGGATTCAAAACCTTAGTATTCAAAGCAATATCACATTTCAATATAGGATGGTGTTTTTAGTTCAACATGGCAAAAGCTTTGTGGGTGGCGTAGAATATTGCTGAGATCCTGTAGTTTCGTCCTCTGTTTTTTCATCACGTTTTATTTTTTTCCGTTTCGGGTGATTTCTAGCCATTTTAAACAGGTTTTTTTTGTTTCTGGTCGCTCGATATTTCACCGCGATTTGTAATTTCGGCGGATCGTCCGATATCGTTTTTTCGGGACGTCCGATATCGGTTTCGGATCAATTCAGTTTTCGAATCTGATAATTTTGGATCGGATCTGATTCATTTATCAGATAAGATTCATTGAAACGGCTCTTGTGAAACTGGCCAATGACCTTGTAACTGCTAAATCGAAAACTACATTTTGACAATACAATAGGCACAAGTTTAATTAGAAGAGATTTCTGTTATCAGTCCTCTCATGGAAGACAATATTTTTCTAATGACATGATTTTCTCATTTGGTACACTAATTCCTAATAGTCACATTTTATAATACTACTTGAAACAAATCTATTCATGGATGCTTAACAATTTACAACCATCACTTGCTTCATAATAACCTTCATTGTCTCAAAGTATTAATGGTCAAGCACTATTCTTCCCTCATTATCTAGCAATAGGAGTGTGAAGACATAAGTTGATTTTAAAGCAGGACCATCTATTCCTCCTCTATCTACTTTGTCAATTAATGCCTTTTTCAGATATATTTATTGTACTCTTGTCTAAATGATTATAAGCCCATGATGTTATGATGTTTTTTCATGATTGAGATGTTAGGTCCCAAAACGAAGAATACGCCAGTTCTAGTATATGTAGGAAATTGTGTAGTCATTTTCTGACTAACGATAAAGTTCCAAGGTCCTAGGTATGTTGAGTTACAGGGTAGTAAGGTTCATAGCTAATCTTATATGTTTACAGAAATCCACCAATGATTGCAAAGCAAAATTATAATCACCACCCAAATTACGCATTAGAACATTTATGAGGCCAGAACATTTCTTTGGATACCATACAAGAAGTATGCATAATTATTGAGTATTGTAAGTAGTTTAGACTACAGGCTAGTTAAATATGCAGCGGCTGGATAGAGTAGAGGTAAAATCACTGCTCTATAACCATGGAGACCCAGGTTCAAATACTGGCTAGAGCACCTCTCCAGTAAGTGTCCTTGGGCAAAACACCTAGTGGTACATACTTGGCTACCACTCAATGTCAGCTGTGGAGTCCAGTGGTAACGTCACTACCCTTCGACCGTTGAGAAGCAAGTAAAAATACCATTCAGCACGTCTCTCCAATACAACTGTGGAAAGGTCTCGACTTTACGAGAAGTGGGTTCAACCTAACCACCAGTTCCCTGATCTACAATCATGTAAAGACAACTCGATCCCACTTAGAAGAAGCCACCAGCGAGTGTCCTTCTGCAAGACACCTAAAGATATGGATGTGCCTACCTCACAAAATACTTGTACATCTCATAGATTCTCTTGGGAACAGGGTCCCCCTGAATCAGGGCATCATCCATGTGTGGTATTCTTATGTATCAACTCCTTGTAAACTGATCTTGTAAATCGCTGCAGAATTTGTGGAGCTACATAAATAAAAATTAATAATATGTCGCCCATTATTATCTATAATTTGCTTTTGAAGAGAAAAAGAAATATGGCCGTGATTAGTCCTAAATCCTTTACATTTAGAATATGTTTCGTGTTCAATTTAAGCTACAATGGACAGAACTAGAAGGGAAGCACAATGATGTCTAAAATGGGTCTCTTAGATGTGCTTATTACTCTTGTTCCCCTGCACTTTCCCTTGACTACTAGTTTGATAAGAGGAATTGCTGGGCTTGTGAAGAGAGCTTTACAGTTTAGAGTGTTCAAGTTGGATATGTAACCTATCACATTTTCATTGTAGTTTGTTATTATTATAATTACAAGCCCAACAATTCCTCTTCTCAAACTAGTAGTCAAGGGAAAGTGCAGTGGAACAAGAGTAATAAGTAGAACAGCAAAAGCAGTGACTACACCAAGTCAACTAATGTCAAGTCATAACAGAGTGATCATAGGATATTAGCACAACTAGAGTGATAGTGAACCATATTAACAAAAAGATAATACTTAATAATCTAAAGAAAGGATACAATAGGAAACAAAACAGCCTGAGAAAAAGCAGTAATTTTGATGCATGTTGTAGTCCTCACCTGGGTGTACGGGTAGGGGGCATTTAACAAAACAATTAGTCAAATGAGTAAAATACCTTACTGAAGAACAGAACTACAGGACAAAATACAACCACTATCAATGGTCATAGCCAAATGTAAGTGAAACAGAATGTGTGATAGTGTAACTGTAAACAACAACATGCAAATTAAAAGATAGGATAAAATCAGAAGCAGTGTCACCAAATAGTGGAAATATGGGGAACCGTGCATCAGGAATGAACAACCCAAAAAGGTGATGCATATTGCATGCTTTATATAACATTACAGTGACACTCGGAATGGCAATTGCGGATGATGTAACAAGAGCTGGATTGCATTTCGATTTGCGATTACCAGTATTATAGTACATTGCACATTTTGATACCTTTTTTTCTTTCCTACGAGTATATGATATACATCTGGGTTTTCAAAATGGACCGTTTTCAACAAAATAATTTAGTCAATCTTTACATATGTGCAAAAAACCCAGAACAAATGAAAGTTTTTGATAAAAGTCTGTATATTAAAATAAGTACTTGTTTTAATATAAAGACTTTTGGTTTGTATATTCCTTATACCCTCCATTAACAGAATACTACCTATATACATATATATTATAGGCATCAAAACCTTTCATTTCTGAAGCCAGACCAAGAAGCCCTATTCCAGAGGATTATCCCATGAGAACATGCTGATGGCACAAGCCCTCTAATCGGCACCTTGCACCTTATACAGGGCTAATATGGGCTCTGGAACATGTAAGCGGCTATTTGCCAAAACATTAGCAGTTATATATTTTTGCAATAGTTTGCACGAATATCACTCATTTGTATTAGTCATACTGCACTAGTATTGCTATTTTTATATATAAAAAATATATATAGTTATATATTTACAGTGATTTTTAAATATTCATATACAGTATAAAAAAAAATTTTGGATTGTGTTGAGATGACCTAAATTTATTTTCCCGACACAATCTTAGAATAAATATATTCCACACATATGTTATTAAAAATAAATGTATTTATTCTATTTGTTTTAAATGTATCCTGCAATTTCTCATTTAAAAAATGTTCCATTTGTCATGTACACTAACTATAATATTTATCAGATGTTTTTTAACACATATCCCTTGACAATAACCTTAGTTACAACAATGCATGAGAAAAGAGTTAAATCATAAATTACTGATTTTGCCCTTTTTTCTTTAGACGGTAATTTAGCAAAATGCCAATTATTGACTATGCCATATGAGTAATACTTGCAGTGTTTGAATTTGCTGAGTAGTGCAATGTTTATAAAGTTATGGTAATTGCTGGAAAAAAAATGAGATCAGCACTCTTTTTACATCTTATTAGCATAATGGCTGCCAATAACTGTGTAGTGTATATGTATATATAATCTAATTTTTCTAATAATAGTTTAGAATTTGTCTACTGTAATTAAATTGCTATACAAAATTCCTGTGTTTTAAAGCATCGACAAAGGGGAGAAACAAAGAGATTTTGGTTGTATAAGCTGTAGTAAAATGTTAAAAATAAAAGGGGATTCCAAATTAAATTCTCCCACAGGAGTTTTCTTTTTTGTCCTTTACTCAAGGAAAAGTCATTGATGGGTTCATGAACAAGGGGACGGCTGACATTTCACAGTTGTTGCTTTTTAACCTTTTATTGAAAACCTGAGTTCTTTCAATAACTTGAGTTTTTTGAAAATTTTGTTTTATTCATAAGTAATTATAAATAATATTTACTATATGTCAACACAATGATTAACCATGCACTCTATTTATACGTATTCTATATTGTCAGTCATCTAAATCACCAGCATTTTAGACATCAAATGTATTATGGGAGATATACAGGGTTTTTTAAAAAGAGCCGAACTGGCCTCGAAATTGCACCGAACCAGGAATGTCCCCATACTGTGCAATTTCTGAGCTATTCGGCTATTCAAAATTTGCCAATTTGCCAAATATTGGCAGATTGCCAGCAAAATACGGGTGATGTTCGGCAGCAGTGAAATCCCCATAGAGAAGGATTGGTTAATCTATTCAGAGAACACCGAACAGCAGTGAAATGTTAGGGAAATGCCTTTATGTTCGGTGGTTTCATTCGGCAGGTTTAATCAGACATATCCCATAGGGTTCAATGTTAAAAATATTCCCGTTTTTATTCAATATCTATTAAACCATTTATTACTTTAATTTACAGCAAAAAGTCGATTTTTTTAGGATTTTTTCGTCATTTTTCAGTGAATTGTCTTCCTTCTTTTTAAAATAGTGTTTTCTTTTTTTTGTAACAGACCTTATTTATTATTATTCATAGGACTTTTTATAGTAACTTCAGGCATTTTCGTGCAGTAGTTTTTTTGCAAACAGCTTTTCAAAGTCACAAAGGTGTTTTTTTTTACCCCGTTCATCAGGTTGTTGGCTTTTTCCGACGGCTGGTCGGCGCTGTGTTCGGCGGATTGTCTGCTTTTTTTCGGACGCGATTGGCAGGTTAGTGGCGGCTTACTGGATCAAGACCGATGTTTTCCAACAGGGATGTGATGGCTTTTCGGATCTGATATTTTTAGGGGTTTTGCGGCGGTTTTTACTTTAGATTCGGCGGTTTTTCGGCAGCTTTTACTTGCACTTCGGGGTCCTGCGGTGAATGCTGAATTCACTGCAGGATCAGGGAATTTGATTCCTCGAAGTGCGGGGAAAGAATTTGGCGGAATTCAGTGAATAATCTCTATATTTTCAAATCATCTGGAAGTCCAAGGTTAAACACTCCTAAATTACACCTTGCCCATTTTATAATTCAGGTCTGATTTAACCTGAGGTGGGATTTTGGATAAAAGAGAAACAAAACTTTAAAAAAATATAGCAGCATAACCCATTCACTACATAAACACGATCAGCAGTAGGAAGACATGGCAGCCTGAGAACTTGTTAACATGATCTGGAGCTATGCTTTATCATTCCAAATTTAATTTGTTGCAAATGAATTTCATTTGAATTTTGGCTCCAAAAGTTGTCCCCAAAGATTTAGCAGAATGGCCATGATGCTTGAGGTGTAAACACTTTATAAAGCCAGCTGTGGAATGTCCATAACAGACGTTTCCCCAGCTGATTATATATGGAGCTCCGTACCACAGTAACATCTATTGTTGATGGCGACATCTGCTGGTCAAATAAGTAATTACAGTCAGAAATACATTGGGAATATTCCTGAATATTTCTTACTGTATAATTAAAAATTATTTTCCAAAAATACCACTGTTTCATGGCAGTGTTTTGTTTTTTTGAATATCACTTGGTAGTGAAGGGGTTAATATGTGATGATCAATTGCATTAATTTGGCAAGAATGGGTCTCGGGATTAAATGCAGTGAAGAGTAATTATAAAATCACAGTTGTACCTGTCAAGAATTCTACATGCACAATTTTAGCTTTCAGGTATAAAGTTGGGATGTTGCACACAACCATGTAGGTTCTTACAGCAATAATTTATGTTAGAAAAATACAGTTTATATGTAATGTTCTATATATCATACAGTGATAGCCCCTTGATACCAATTTTATTTAGAAAGGAACAATCATAAAGTAATCAGTCAGTGCTCGCTTTACATTAAGTATCGGTATGCATTGAGTAATTAGTATTTTGCATTTTGTTAGTGCTATTTTTTCAGTATGTATTTTTATCCTTAGAATGTCAACGAAAGGAGCAAAATAATCTATGACTCATTCAAATTTCAACAGAATACATTATACATCATCAAATAATTATCACACTCTCAGTTTTCATGCAACTTGTTTTCAAGCGGTGTTTCTTTCATCTACATTTAAAATTTCTTTCTTGTCTTTTTCTTGGATAAAACAAAAAGGAAAACAATTAGGCTGGGGTCAGACGAGCGTAGTGTTCACGTCCGTGATTGCGCCTAAAAGTACGTCCGTGATAGCATGACAGAAAGCCCATCGGAGCCCGTTACACGAAGTGCGTCTGCACTGAACTGCGGACGCACAACGGCCGCGGCCCATGGACGCAAGGCAGGCAAGACCGTACAACTCCTAGAACGGCCGCACAAAGTGCGCTGCGTCCGCAAAGTCCACATAGATTTGTGTGTGAGTGATGGAACGTGGTCAGGCGGACTGCATTTATACGTCCAGCATTTTTCACGGACAAAATGGTTTTGCTTTTTATTTTATTTTCTCCCCTACATCCGTCAAAATATACGTCAGTGATAAACGGACTGTGTGGTCACTACTGCGTCTTCCGTACTGACGTACGTCCATGTGCACAGACGTACAGTCCGTAGAAATCACGCTTGTCTGACCCTAGCCTTAATGTGAATGTCAACTAGGCATCACTGTCCTGACTGGTGTCTTAATTACCCCAATCCTGATCACTCCATGCTAACACCAAAGGGGTTATTCAGAAAGCACAGAAATTGCAGTGAAATTTCAGTGCATTCCTGTTCAGCGTACTTTGGTGTGTTTCAGAGATTCCAGTTGGCCGACCCTGTAGTGAAATCACTATTCGCTGCAGGGTCCCCGGAGTGTGGCAAACATGGAGCTGCCGAAGACAATCGATCAGACTGCCAAACGCAGCCGACGACCACCGTACTGACCGCCGAATGCCGCGGAACTGCAGAAAATAAGGGAACTCTGCTATTCTTCTAAAAGGTGTTTAAACCAATAGAAATGTATGAAAATGTGTAGAAATAATAAAAAAAGGTCCTATAAAAACAATAAAACGGTCTATTGTAGGATTTTAAAAAATAGGCCTGGAAATCAAAAATTTCACCCAAAATATACAAAAAATACATCAAAATCTTCCAAAAAATATGTAAATAAAATGACGGTTTGCTGAAAATTAAAAGAATAAATGGTTGAATAAAAAAATTAAACAAAAACGCTAATATTTTTTTACATTGAGTCCTATGGAATTCGCCTGTTAAATCTATCAAACTGAATCACTGAAAATTCAGGCATTTCACAGACACTTCGGTGCAATTCGGCGTTCTGTGAATAGATTAATGATTACTTCTCTATGAGACAATTTCACTGCCAACGAAGGTCGCCGAATTGCAGAGAACCGCACCGTACTTCGCTTTCATTTCACCAGTATTTGAAACCAGATGCGTCGAGTAGAGGTAGCATCACTGCTCTATGACCGTGGAGACCATGGAGACATAGGTTTGAATCCCGGCAAGAGCACCCAACAGTACATACTTGCCACCCAGGACACACTTGAAAACGAGAGAAATCTCAATGTATCCTTCCTGGTAAAAATACTTTCTCCAATTTTTTTTTACAGTTTAGTGAATAGACAAACTGCCATGAAATTGCACCATATGGTGAAATTCACCATTCACCATAATTGTATGAGTCCAGGGATGTTTCAGAAATAAAATAGCAGACTTGCTCAGAATGGAAATAATGACCATTAAACATAAGGCGTTGACATAGACGACAGTATTTTTCGATGTAAGATTGATAGATATCCCTATCAGACTAGTTAGGATGTAATGGTTGATGGGATGCACAGAAGTTAGATCCAGCATTGATTTGTAGTGCTCATAACAAATTTAATAAATATTGTCTCTTGGGGGTCTCATTAAATAAATTAATAGACAATTTTCAAAGACAACCGCAATCCTGTAGCATGGGGCAAGCTCACGTTATTCATTTCCTACTATTAATTAAGAAGAGTATGTGAATGCCTCCCTCCTGACCATAACACAAGCACCTCACTTTCCAGCTATGTCTTTGTTCGAATCGCTTAGACGTTTATGGCAGAGCTGAGAGTCGCTGCAGAGAATTAGCTGTTAAGTAAAACTCATGCATGATTTTAAGTTAGTATGGAGAAGTCGGAACAGTATTTTTTAATTAGGGACAACTTTATAGTGATAGTAAATAGATGATGGAAGTCAATTTGGAAATAAAACATGTTTTAAATGCTTAAGGTCAAGTTAAAAAATGTCTAAGGTGTCATTTTAAAAGTGTGTTTACCAAATCAGCTGGTAGTCTTTACTAGGGATGAGCTGTTCGGTTCGATCAGTTCGGAGTTCGACTCGAACATTGGCAGTTCGAAAGTTCGCGAACTTCGAACTTTTTGGCGTGTTCGGATCGAGTTCGAATTTTTTATTTTTTTTAAAAAGTATAAAAAATACTTACAAAATACTAAAAAATCTAGAAATAAAGAGACTCTTTACTGCAGAATATTATAAGCAATGTTTTATTAGATATTGAATTAAAAAACTACCCAGGGCAAGAAGGCACGCATGTGGGCGATGATTACGGACAAAGTCAACGCGGTGGGAGGCAATGGACGGACTGTGTACGTCGTCAAGAAACGGTATGTATAATAGCATAAACATGTTACATACACATAACACACATTACATACATCTACCAACATATTTCAACACATACTGCAGCGTAATGTATTATATGTTTGTCAGACAAATGTGACTGTCATAAAATTATTCTGGCTTGATTTAAAATATTTGCACACGTGTACATTTTTCTGAAACTTTCACACCTCAAAATTACATGTGCTTAGAGTGCATGAGGCTTGCATAGGATTTTTTGCCCTGCCTGTGTGTTTCATCTTTAAAATGCTGCAATGGGTGATGTGGATTTTCTAGCTTACAAGGAAAGCATGCTTTACAGTCTGCCTAATGTCTAGGTGCATAGATTCTCACTTCTAAATGACATGTGCTTACAGCAGGGCTCTCAAACGGCGGAAACAACAGGTGTTAATTAGTGTTTGGAAATAACATGTTCTTCTAATTAATCTGGTCTCATGAATTTGATACATTGCCGGCAGACTGGATGTGGTTCCTGCACATGTATGAACACTGCGCTTCTGAATTCTAAGAAGTGTTCATTTCTACTACATGTTCCTCTGATATGCTGTTTAACCCCTTAAGGACCAGGGCTCTGTAAAGCCAATCATTAATGATGTAGATGTTATCAAGGGCTTAATAAAATCTTTATCACACTCCTTAGATTTAAACGTAATATTCCAGTATTTGTATGTCATGTACCTCTCCCGAAGGGCCTATGTGAGCATACAATTATTACTGTGTTAGATCTATAGTTTTGGTGCAAGCGTGGTGGGAGGGCTTGCTGCTTCTGCATTAGTAACACAACACAATGTGAAAATGTCTATCATAAAGCGTACAAGCTGAGTCCCTAGAGTCTCTGACTATATCTATTGTCATATATACCTTGCTTTATACATATAATACATTCCCTCATCTAACAGGATAGTAGCCAGTCCCTGTGCATTTTAACCCTTTAAGGGTGGCTAGGTGTCGTGTGTGGGTCTCTGATGGCGATGTTTCTATACATCCTACAAATCTGCCACTTCACGGGCAGGTTATGGGGACCTCCTAGGCACGATATTTGAAGGAATTTTTCGTTTTTATTTTTGACCTTTATTTTATGGAAAACTCACTGTTCCTTTAAAAACGTATTTTTTTAAACTTTTTGTCCTTGTTTCCTGTCCCCCAGGGCACTACCCGGACCCCCATACACTTTTGATGGCAAATATCTTGCATAGATGCCCTCTTGGAGGGCGCTCTAAAAATCTAACTTTTGAGTCCCATTGACTTGCATTGAGTTCGGTTCGAGTTCGAGTTCGAACTCGAACTTTTGAAATTGTTCGAGTTGGAAGGCGAACCGAACACGGGGGTGTTCGGCTCATCCCTAGTCTTTACCACTGTCAGACTATTTCAATCACCATTAATTATATTATAACGTATGTGATTTACAACAATTTTTTTTATTTTCTTTTGAGAAAGGATTTTACCAGGAAGGATACATTGAGATTTCTCTCGTTTTCAAGTATGTCCTGGGTGGCGAGTATGTACCGTTGGGTGTCTTGCCAAAGGACACTTACTGGAGAGGTGCTCTTGCCGGGATCAACCCATGTCTCCACGGGCTCTCTCCACGCAGAGCAATGATGTTACCTCTACTCCACCCAGCCGGCACCAATTACTGGTTGAGTGCTGCCCCAACCTCCCCCGACTGAGAAGCCCTCTACTGCTTGACTCTATTTTTCATGCCTTTTATAGCCACAGCACCATGAATTTCTGTTCACATTACACTTCTACATGTCTAAAAGTTGGGTCATACTGCGTATAGAACCTTGCTATCTAACAATTGTGTTTCCAGTCGAGTTCAATAGTTTGTATAGAGAGCTTTTCAGCTCACATCTTTTGTCACTGCTTTCTTTAGGAGTTCTGCATTCGCTGGTACTAATCATGTAATTACTCATTTTCATTTTTGTTTGCAGAAACATTCACATTGCTATTTCCACATTTTTTTATATTAATTTTTAAATGAAAAAAAATTTAAATTACAGTACAGTAAAAGATGGGGACCAAAAGCAATTGCATATATAAAGCAGAATCAGTATGGTACATCATAAAAGTATAACAAAACAAGGTAATCTCAGAGGTTTTACTTTGTATATGGGTAACATGGTTGATATGCCGAGTATTCAGTCACATATTCTTAATCTGAGGAACATTTTTGTTGAGAGAAGGGGACAAGAGGAGGAGAAGATGCAAGGGGGGAGTAGCAGGGAGAAGCGGGGAGAAGGAGAAAAGCGAAAGGAGGAATAAAAAGGGGGAAGCAGTTACAACAAACAAAAGCATATATAAAGCAAAAAAAACAGTGATGCTTTTGTTTAGTTAGCCTTCTCCATGTGGATGACGTGTGGAGGATGTCCTTGGCTCCACCGTTGCGTGCGTCCCTTACACATCATGGGTTTCCACAGGGACTGGGCCAGGGCACCAGGCATGATGACATCAGTTTCAGGAGCTGTCCTGGCAGAGTGCATGAAAGGGAGGGGAGTCCTTTGGACCCTACCTATTGGGAGCAGTTAAAGAAGACAGAGAGGCAGTGTCTGACCTTTCCACCCTTAGGTGCTGGTCCGCAATCCAGCACATGGCCTTTCCAATGATACCAACAATGACCAGGTTATGTGTACAAAAAAAAATTAAAAAGTGTTTTTTAAAAAACATTTATTCATGTGGCACTATTGTTACTGTTTCAATTATAATGTGAACAATGATGCTGCAGTACCCATTGTTTTTAGTTTTAGCTAAAATCACGTATTTTCTTAAATAAAGTATTATTTTAAATTAACGAGTTCCCCTTTCTATTTTTTTTTGAAAACGTACCCCATAGAATATATAACCACAAAGGCTTGGATGATAAAATGTTAAAAAAAATAATTTTACACACTGTAGATAATTGGCAATTTTAATTTTTTTTTAAATTTTGTTGTAGCATTCTGGCAGGACATGACGTATGCATATACTGTAATAATGATATATTATGAATCTGCTGAGTTTGCCAAAAAAAAGGATATCAAATTTGTCTGAACTGTATAATAAAACATGACTTCAAATCGCATTTAAAGAGGTTGAAGGGTAAAATTGGTGACTGCGGCCAAATTGTTAATCCTGCTGCATTGGGGCAAATCTTCATTACCCTCATGGCACAAATGGGTGGATGAGGTGGAATTCCTCCAAAGGTTGGACAACCTGATAGTGACAGGGCTGGACCAAGTTGAACAATTTGTGAGGACTTGGTTTCACTGGGATACCTATGTGAGCTTGGTACCTGAGAGACACTTGGCGGTGCCGCGACCTGACCCGTGAGTGAGAGGCACGAATGTCAGGATATGGCTCGAGGAGATAGGTGTGTCGCTGGGCGGTTCCGATTGAGAACTCCGGTGGAGATGGACGGGGCCAAGGGCTGTGCCTGTACCAGTGATTTACCTGCTTATATATGCTGTGACCTCTCCCTCAGGAATCTTTCTCCCCCCTTTTTTTTTCTTCTCTCTCTCTCTCCCCTCTTTCCCTCGCTCCTTTTCCCCTTCGCTGATTTTTCCCCTTCGCTGATTCTTGTTTCTTTGCGTGTTGTCTTTTTTCTTGAGTTATCGTAGTTTTGCCATCTACATTTGTATGTCTGGTTGTAGTCACGTTCTGTCTGTGCCAATTTGTTTATAAATACACTGTACGAAAGCGGAAGGCAATGAGATTATTCC
Organism: Leptobrachium leishanense; assembly: GCA_009667805.1. Lineage (NCBI taxonomy): Eukaryota > Metazoa > Chordata > Amphibia > Anura > Megophryidae > Leptobrachium > Leptobrachium leishanense. The sequence continues at coordinate 119,306,713 of CM019067.1, read as the reverse complement.
CCAAAACCGGACAGCTTTGTTACACCATACGCCTGCAGGTGTTTTACCTAGCACCCCAGGGCTTAAGTTGCCTACTGATGACCGAGTCGCACGCAGGGAGTCAATAAATACACACACAAAAAAGACAAGAATACTTGACTGTGGTATAATATATATTTATTATATATATAGGCCACAGCTAAAACCCCCCACACAATATAAAATTAACATAACATAAAATTAACACAGTCTTCCAGTTGAAGTGGTAGAGGCCAAAACAGTAATTGAATTTAAGCAGGCATGGGATAGGCATAAGGCTCTCCTAAACAAAAGATAAATCCAGGTAAAGTATCCATGTAATTGGGCAGACTAGATGGGCCGAAAGGTTCTTATCTGCCGACATTTTTCTATGTTTCTATAACATAAAATTCGCCATAACCAAAATTCAGTGCTGTCAGGGGACTCCACACAACCACCATACCCCTCCAAACCAGCCAACTACAAATTCCTCTCAACTCCCAACCATCAGATCCATAAATCACCTAAATAAAGGAACCCCTACCCCAGCACTGCCCACAAGCCCCCGCCACGAGCTCCTCACATAAACTCCTTATGGGAGAGCTCTCCCACCAATTAAAAACAGGACTTGTTCGATTCCCCTCCTTTAAGTCCAGGATGAACAAATACATGCCCACATCAGTAAGACGAACGCCATCCTCCATAAAATACCAAAAAGCATCCTCCTCCTCGAAGGGGAGATGCCGCACCACCACACCAGCCATCTGCCTCACAAACTTTGCCATACAACAATTCACCTTCACCCGGCAAAGCCCCAACGCCTCCTGATTCTCTGCCTCCTTCCACACCAACCTCGGCAACACCTCCGACCACACCACCACTGTCCATGGTGACCACTCCCTCAGCTGCCGCAGATCCGCCTTCATCTGCTCCAGCAGCGAACCATGAGGGACCAACCCCAATTCATTCCCCCCATGTGCACCACCAACACATGATGGACTTCACCTTGCCTAAGGGCACCCAACACTGTTGGCTTAAACTCCTCCCACCGGAGCCCACGAATTCTGAACCACTGGACTCGTGTTGCCGACCCAGGCAAACCCATCCGTACTCCGGTTACCTGCACCAATGCCCTCCTCCGGGTCCAGAACACCAAGGAATCGCCAAGGATCCACACCATTCTTGAAGGACCTGCAAAAGAAAACAAATTAACACCAACTCCACCACCCAACCGACTCCAAAAACTCCACACCATTCTTCCTCACACCACTAATAAATATATGACATCCATACCTGTAAAGAAAAGACAACCTAACCTATAAACATTCCATAACTGTATATATATAGTACCCCCACCCCCACATACCCATAACATAAGACAATAAATACATAAACAATATACAAAAAAGTAAGAATAAATATATATATTCCATCAAAGTAACGTATTTGTCTTAATACTTTTTTTTATCATTTTTTTTAAATGTATAACATAAACCATAACAACAATGCAATAATACAGCAAAAAATTCTCCCTAAATGCCCCCACGCAGTATCCATAACTGCCTAAATAACTCATGTCACCAAACCAGGCCGAACATACGCCGAAACGCCCTAGACTTTCATCTTCCCAACTTCTGAAATTCCTCTCCAGACAAACCAAGCCGAGAAGCTTCAGTTCCCACCCCAATCCGGAAGGAGTGTGACCCAAACTCATCCGGATTCTTCCCCAGACTCAACAAACCCTTCTTAAATATAGCCACAAACTGATACCTGGATAGAGCCGATCCATCTGCGTGACATAAAAAGGCCACTCCAGACTCCTCCCGCACCTCCAAAAAGTTACGGACAGATAACGCAATTATCCACACTGGATAAACCTATCGTACGCCCCTTACCTAACTGATCGATCTTGGACCTAGAAACCCAAACCACCACCTTCTCCTCAACCAACCATACTGCATCAGCCCCCAAACCAGCACCTCCTTTCCTCGAATTACAAACCAACTCACCTAACCGAAACGCCCCAAAAAATCCCAAACAAAGAGCTGACCTCATAAGCAGAGTCTCATAAAGAGAAACACAAAAATCCCCCACAAATTCCCACAAACCTTCCAACAACTGTCCCGAAACCGGGCGCCTTGTGTCAACCCTGCACCTACCCTTAACATAACCCTGAACCGCACACCTAATAACAAAATCCTTAGTGAAATCTCTCTTCCCATATAACTGAAACAGAAACGCCAAAGCGGCCAGCGACTGCTGGACCATCCCTGGATATGCTCTCGATTCGAACATCCTGATGAGGTATGCCCTAAGCAGATGTTCCTCATCCCAACCACCAACCGCACCGTACCTAAAACGCTCACCCAATTCGTCCCAGTCCCTCCAAACACGAGAATATGCCTTCCGCGTAGAGTCAGTCAAAGAACCTCTCACCCATCCTCCAAAAATTCCGAGCCTAGCCGCCAAAGGCCCTCCGGACACGGGGTGCCCACCTCTTCTGCATTCGGAACCAGAGAACGAAACCTGTCCCACTGTAAACGAGATAAAGCAGGAAATGGAACAACCCATAGGCAAACATAAATCCACATAAAATTCACCCTCAAACCAAAACCCTAAAAGGTGATGACACGAAGGATGAATAGGCAAAAGCCGAAATGCTGACTCTACATCCACCTTAGCCATCAAAGCCCCCTTTCCCACTGCCTGAACCAACCCAACTGCCGAATAAAAAGAAACGTACGACACCGAAGCCAATTCTTCCCCAATATCATCGTTCACCGATCTTCCACGTGGATAGGACAAATGATGAATTAATCGAAACTCCCATGCCTTCCGCTTCAGAACCACCCCCAAAGGAAATATGCGCAAATCCCGCACCGGTGGTGACGAGAATGGACCCGCCACCCGACCGGCCCCAATCTCCTTACTGATTTTCACATGGACCACTTCTGGATACTCCCTAGCCGACTTCAAATTCTGCAACTTACCACCCCCCGGCCTAACCACAAAAGGAATCCAGAAACCAGTCCCAAAACCGTCCAGCAAAAACTCAGCATCCCTATGTCTTCTGTAAAGCCCTAGCCATGGTAACATCACGTTGAGTCTCACCGGGGAAGCCCCCATCCCCAGCCCCTCCAAGAGGCGAACTGCCTTGTCTCGCCTTCTAGAAACATCAGGACAATGAATGGAGCCCCCCACAATGTGAACATTCGTGCCTAAACTTACACCCATTTCCAAATTTACACTGCCCCTCGTTGAACTGCCAACAAGACCCCTTCCTAGCACCTGCCAGTGAAGAACTTGCCCCTCCCCCACTGGCAACCCCTGGAAAGGGCAAAGCCCTCCGAGCCCCCATCAAACGTAACCACAACATGATATCCATCTGATCCCAACCCATACCCGGATGAGCCGCCAAACATTGCCTGAACTGCTCATCGTACTTCCACCAAGCCCAACCACCATAAATCCGATAAGCCTCCCAAATTCCATCCACATAACAAAAAAGAGCAGAACAATGTTGAAGATTCTTCTCCCCTAACACACTGTCCGAAATACAAAAAGCCCGAAGTCAATTCCCAAATGACTTAGGAATCCTTCGATACCTCTTTTTTCCTTTCTTCCTCTTCCTTTAACCCTTCCTTCGATGACTCGTCCTTAACACCCGCAGCATCATCCAACGGAAGCAAAAAAAAAAGCTCCATATTCCCCACGCAAATACTCTCCTTAACCTCCTGCTTCAAATGCATCCCCAGAGGCCCTGAAAATGAAACATACGCGTTCCGCTTGGCCACATCCACCACCCCCAATGATTCACCAAGAGGACCCGACAACCCACTCGGCCCCCCAGAAGCCACTGCTTCACCACCATCATCTTTCCGAGCTCCACCACCGGACCTCTCGACAACCCTCCATGCCTGTGCCAAATCAACTCCCCGGCTCACACCATCCTTAGAACCCAACCAGGCCTCAAATGCGCCCTGCAAAAACGACAAAAAAGAACCCATATCACTTCCGCCTCCATTACCTGATTCCACACTTGACCCAGCCGCACCTTCCAGGACCTCCTGCTCCACACTCTCCACTGCTGCATCGCCCACTCCACCGACTCCTCCAGCCTGGAAGCCACCTACTGGCTGAGGGCTCTGATCTTGAACCAAGGAAACTGGGGACGAAAACAAACTTCCCCGATGACCGACACCACCAGCCAACATCAGACTGACCAACCGTCCTCTGCCTCTCGCCGCCTCCGACCTCAACCTCCCAATTGCCGGTCCACTGCTGGCTTCACCACCCGGACTGAACCGCTCCGGCGGCCAAGAAGCCCTGACTGGACGAGCTCCAACCTCCGTCTCCTACGATAAAATCTCTGCCAAACTCCTCCTCGCCCACTCCACACCACGATGCCGAGCCGCCACATGAACTTCTGCCTACAACCTCTCCAACTCTCCACCATCCGCCATCCTCAAACAGCAAAAAAAATATTCTTTTAAACCAGACAACACCGCTCTCTGACGCAGCTGATTTTCTCTCAGCTCTACCTCAGGAGAAAAAGGCACAGAGACTCCTAGCACGCGCCTTAAGTACCCTCCCGAAACTCTGCCCCTAAAACTCCAGCTCAATCCCCCACACGAGCTCAGCACTAGGACATAAAATCCTCCCTGCGTCCTGGCATCAGAAACAACTTAAGGGCCCTACGCCTGAGTTGCTTCAGGCCTTCATAAGGGGAAGAGATTTTAATATGTACCTTCTACGCATGTGTAAAGAGTTGTATTTTCCCTGTTGTGGTACCTTTACATATATGTCTCACGAAATGTGTTATCATGCGATACATCTTAACATGATCTTAACATGTATAGTGTGGAAAAAAGAGGAGACAGAGGAGATATGAAAGAAACATTAAAATAAGTAAAGGGAATCCACAAGGTAGAGGAAGGGAGTATATTTAAAAGGAAACAAAGTAGCAAAACGAGAGGACATAGTCTTAGATTAGAGGGGCAAAGGTTTAAAAGTAACATCAGGAAGCATTATTTTACTGAGAGGGTGGTGGATACATGGAACAGCCTTCCAGTAGAAGTGGTAGAGGCCAAAACAGTGATTGAATTTAAGCAGGCATGGGATAGGCATAAGGCTATCCTAGATAAAAGATAAATCCAGGTAAAGTATCCATGTAATTGGGCAGACTAGATGGGCCGAAAGGTTCTTATCTGCCGACATTTTCTATGTTTCTATGTTTCTATGATATGTGATGCTGTTGTCTATATGTGTTTATTTTTGTCAATAAAATTTGATTACTCAAAAGGAGGTTGAAGGGGTTAAAGAGAGAGGTGGAATTGTTTAACGGGTGTGACATCTCAATGGAGAGATACAGCTGCTATTCTTGATTCCACGGTTATATGGTACCATTTTGATATTTAGTGTATGCCCTTTTTTTTTAAGTGTTCGCAATAACAAGAAAAAGTAGCTAGATACCTGTGATAAAGAGACTCGGCAGGAATATAAGAAGTCAAAATCGTGCTCAGGAAATTTTTTTGAGCATGTGAACTAAAATGGGCTTGGTTTAGGTACCTCAAAATAAGAATGGAATAATATGAGAAAAAGAAGAAAGAATGAAGTGGGGAAATAGAGATTTCCATATCTTTTCTTCCATCGCTACTTTGTTTAACTGCTCTGTCGACTGAACCCTTGCTAGACGATTATTAACTTTTTTTTATTTTGCTTTATTGTTCTCAAGGAACAGAACCCTCTGCTCTGATTGCCTCCTGATTCTGACCTTCTCTTATGTCTTTTGATTCTGACCTCGATGATGGCATCCTTTGTGTTTTATAGTCACAATAACATGTCTAACCCTGTGTATAGGCCTACGCATAAAGTGTTAATATTTCCAGTTGCCTTAATCAGTAAAGAATGCACAATCCGCTGGACAAACTACAACACCAAGGTACTAAACTGTTTGTTATTGTCCACATTAAAATAGTCCTTTACCTTTCTTTTAAATTGACTATTATGGTACAAGGCCAAGGTTGTGGGAATGCTGAGATTTCTTTATGTGGCAACAGTTACTTACTAGAAAATGTTTTCAATCCAATCAATGCAGTACGAAATGAGATTTCTGTTATGAAAAACTGCAGAAGAAAACATATTTTCTCTCATTTTTTTAGTATTGTTAAGAAAATAGCATGCCTTTAGCAATGTTAAGAAATAATGCAATAAAAATCACAATACACCATACATATAATTTTGGATAACAGAAGAAAAGCCTAAGTATGAAAAATATGTTACACGATTTGTTTCCTGTAATATGATGCAGAGCAATTGATTTAACTCCTTATATGTTGTCATTCTCAACCTTTACTACCATTTATTGGTAATCGTGTGTTTGAATTTTATCGATACACCATGATAAGCAGATTACCTTACTACTTGGACCAGATTTCCTATCACAACCAGCACAGGAATTACATTTACTTTATTATTTTACATTATTTTATTTTTAGGAAGCATGCTCAGAGCAATTTGAGGTACAAACTGATAGATTGTAGAGTGCAAAATGTATATAAGCAAGAAAAAAAAATTAATTAATCAATAAAAAATGTGAGCCTTTTTATTGATTTCTGGATTATTTTGTTTTAGTTTTTACCTGCATATATACTTGCAAATTTTGGTGAACTGCCAGCAAGTATGGTGTCTGTTCGACGGCAGTGAAATCCCTCAGAGAAGCAATGGTTCGTCTATTCAGAGAACCCCGAACAGCATTGAAGAGTTGCCGGAATGCCCTACTGTTCGGTGGTTTCATTCAGTAGGTTTATTCAGGCGAATCCCATAGGCTTCGATGTTAAAAATATTCCTGTTATAATTCAATGTCTAATAAACTGTTTATTATTTTAATAGTAAAAAGTCTCTTTATTTATTGATTTTTTTTAGGATCTTTTAGCATTTTTTGGTATTTTTTCTGCAAATTTTTTTTCCGCTATTTATTTTAACAGGGTTATTCAGAGAGCGGTGAAAACCAGGAAAATAACTGGAGAAGTGACAATTCTAGGTCAAAATAGCCAAACCAGAAAAATTCTCCCATTTATCTCACTTTCCAAATCGGTTATTTGGTCTAGATTGTTCCCTTCTCCTGGCAATTCTCCTGGTTTTCACCTCTCTCTGAATAACCCTGTAAGTGTTTTTTCTTTTTTCTGTAACAGACCTTTTTATTATCATTCATAGGACCTTATAAGTAAATTCCAGACATTTTCGTTCAGTAGTTTTTTTGTAAACAGCGTTTCAATTTTGACACTTCCAATCGTTTTTTTCTTTACCCGTCTGGCGGGTTTCCGGTGAATGTTCGGTGGGATGGCGGCGGTGGGTTTGCGGCAGGTTGGTGGCCGATTCCCTACACTTTGGGGACCCTGTGGTGAATGCTGAATTCACTGCAGGGTGGGGAAAGTTGATTCCTGGAACCAGGGCTGACCTGGGACAAAAAACTGGCCCTGGAGTTCATCCATGAGACCGGCCCACTCTGATTATGCAAACACGCAGGGTCGGATTAAGATCTCTATGGGCGGAGCTAAAGATTTTGTTTGGATTTTTTGGCATTTGGTGAATTTAAAACATATTTTATTATTATTTTAAATTGCACGTAAGTTTGGTGCTTTGTGTTTTTCTGCATTTCGGCACTCTTCTGTGATTCCATTTCACCGAAAATACAGTGAATTCAGTGTTTTGCCGAAAATGGAGTGACCAAAGAAGTTATTGGACGTCGGCGAAAACCGCCAAATTGCACCAATAACCGAATTGAACCAAATTGCCAATGGAACATTCCACTGAAAAGAAAATTAAAAAGGATCCTATTCTCCTAATAGAAGCTTAAATCAATAAAAATGTGTCTAAATAATAAAAAAGTTCCTTTAAAAATTATAAAAAGATCTGTTAGAACAATAACGGAATGCGATTGAGCTGCACCTGCATGGCTCACATCAAATTGCACTTTGCAGAACACATGAGTAAAGATGCAAAATCGGACTAGCACACAACACCAAGACTAGCACACAACACATAGCTCTGTGATACGCTCATGCACACTGCACATTACTGTGTGTTTTATTGCTGTGGAGCTCTGTGATATGCTCATACACACCGCACATTACTGAGTTTTATTGCTGTGGAGCTTCGTGATACGCTCATGCACAGGGAAAAGTGTCAGCTACAGTAAAAGGGGCAACTGGTAATTTCCCTTGAGCCTGCTACTGCTATACCTTTTTCAAGCTCCGTACAAAAATATACAGATACGAAAACTACCACACATACATGTACACACAGACATACAGCATATACTAAAAAGCAAACACATATACAGCATGCACATGTGCGTCACATCTATATCCTCCCATAAATGACATATATTCTCACACATACGCACACATCCAGTATATATTCTCCTAAACACACACACACACAGAATATTTACACACACACAGCATATTTACACAGACCATATTCACACACACACACTACATGGTTATACACGTTAAATACGCACATTTAACACACGTTACAGTGTTAAATTCCTGGTGGTCTAGTGAACCAAATAAGGTTAATATAGCAATCAAGCTCTATCACTCCCCACTCCATTCATACCTGGCAAACTGTACAGGTGTGACTTGTGGCAGGTGAATGTGTGAAGGAGTCTGGCTGCAGCTTGTGGGACCCCACAGCCTCCATTACAGCTTGACTAATTGACACAGCAGCAGCACAGGGAAAGAGAGGAGGCTGTTTGGTGAGGGGGGGCTGTTTGGTGAGGGAAAGAGATGGGGCTGTTTGAGGGGGCTGTTTGGTGAGGGGGCTGTTTGGTGAGGGAAAGAGATGGGGCTCTTTGAGGGGGCTGTTTGGTGAGGGGGCTGTTTGGTGAGGGGGCTGTTTGGTGAGGGAAAGAGATGAGGCTGTTTGAGGGGGGGCTGTTTGGTGAGGGGGCTGTTTGGTGAGGGAAAGAGGTGGGGCTCTTTGAGGGGGCTGTTTGGTGAGGGGGCTGTTTGGTGGGAGGGCTGTTTGGTGAGGGAAAGAGATGGGGCTGTTTGAGGGGGGCTGTTTGGTGAGGGGGCTGTTTGGTGGGGGGGATGTTTGGTGAGGGGTGGCTGTGGAGGGAAGGGGCTTTAGTTGTAGTGACAGAGGGTTTCCAGGAAGGGCAGGGCCGTCTTTAATATTGACTGGGCACTGGGAAAACATTTTCTTGGGCCCCTCCATGCACTTTTGCTCTCCACAACATCCTAAAAAACAAAAAACAAATAACGAACTGAGGCTTGTCTCAAAAACACAAAATCAATTTATTTATTTTATAATTTTTTACAATTACACATCCTATACACATCTTTAATACACGTACACCTCATATATACATGTACTGTAAAAAAATATATAAACACATTATTATTATTATTATTTATTAAGCGCCAACACATTCCGCAGCGCTGTACAAGGTGTAATGGGTAAAGACAGGACAACTCTACAATACATACAGGAGACAGGTCAGTATTCCTGCCAGCAGATACATGAGGATATGTGGACCCTATTCCCGTGGGAATTTACAATCTAGATTACAATATCTCTGTGCACGCACACATACACATGCTATATACACGTACCATTGTATGCACAACCTGTATACACATACACATCTTATATACATCATATACACCTCATTCATATTTGCACATCATATATATACACACAAACACACTTCCACATATATATATATATATATTATATACACACACACTTCCACATCATATATACAGTGGCAAGAAAAAGTATGTGAACCCTTTGGGATTACGTGAAGTTTTTGCATGAATAGGTCATAAAATGTGCTCTGATCTTCATCTAAGTCACAACAATTTGAAAAACACAGTCTGCTTAAAATAATACAACACAAACATTATATGTTTTCATGTGTTTATTGAACATAGCATGTAAACATTCACAGTGCAGGGTGGAAAAAGTATGTGAACCCCTAGCCTAATGACTTCTCCAAGAGCTAATTGGAGCCAGGAGTGAGCCAACCTTGAGTCCAATCAGTGGGATATTATTGGATGTGTTGCTGAAAGCTGTCCTGCCCTTTAAAAACACACACCAGTTTTGGGTTTACTGGTTTCAAGAAGCACTGCCTGATGTGAACCATGCCTTGCAGAAAAGAGCTATCAGAAGACCTACTATCAAGAATTGTTGACTTGCATGAAGCTGGAAAGGGTTCCAAAAGTATCTCCAAAAGCCTTGATGTTCATGTGTCCACGGTAAGACAGACTGTCTACAAATGGAGAAAGTTCAGCACTGTAACTACTCTCCCTAGGCGTGGTCGTCCTGTAAAAATGACTGCAAGAGCACAGAGCAGAATGCTTAATGAGGTAAAGAAGAATCCTAGAGTGTCAGCTAAAGACTTACAGAAATCTCTGGTACATGCTAACATTTTTGTTGACACATCTACGATAAGGAAAACATTAAACAAGAATGGAGTACATGGGAGGACACCACGGAGGAAGCCATTGCTGTCCAAAAAGAATATTGCAGCACGTTTGAAGTTTGCAAAAGAGCACCTGGATGTTCCACAGCACTACTGGCAAAATATTCTGTGTGCAGATGAAACCAAAATTGAGTGGTTTTGAAAAAACACACAACACTATGTGTGGAGAAAAAAAGTCACAGCACACCAACATCAAAACCTCATCCCCACTGTAAAACATGGCGGAGGGAGCATCATGGTTTGGGGCTGCTTTGCTGCCTCAGGGCCTGGACGGGTTGTTGTCATTGATGGAAAACTGAATTCCAGAGTTTATCAAGACATTTTGCAGGAAAACGTAAGACCATCTGTCCGCCAACTGAAGCTCCGCAGAGGATGGGTGATGCAACAGGACAATGACCCAAAGCATACAAGTAATTCAGCAAAAGAATGGCTTCGACAAAACAAAATACGCCTTCTGAAGTGGCCCAGTCATAGTCCTGACCTCAACCCGATTGAAATGCTGTGGCATGACCTTAAGAGAGCGATTCACACCAGACATCCCAAGAATATTGCTACATTGAAACAGTTTTGTGAAGAGGAGTGGTCCAAAATTACTCCAGATCGTTGTGCAGGTCTGATCTGCAACTACAGGAAACGTTTGGTTGAGGTTATTGCTGCCAAAGGAGGGTCAACCAGTTATTAAGTCCAAAGGTTCACATACTTTTTCCACCCTGCACTGTGAATGTTTACATGTTCTGTTCAATAAAAACATGAAAACATATAATGTTTGTGTTGTATTTTTTAAGCAGACTGTGTTTTTCAAATTGTTGTGACTTAGATGAAGATCAGAGCACATTTTATGACCAATTCATGCAAATCTCCACGTAATCCCAAAGGGTTCACATACTTTTTCTTGCCACTGTATACTGTATATATATATATATATATTACACATACAAACATATTTCCACATCATATATACATATTTAGGCAACATATACACATTATACATTCAGCATATATGTACACTTAATTTGTCACAATTTAATTTTATTTGTTAATTAAGTGGGAGCTGGAGGGAAATGGATGGAGGGGGTGGGGGAGCTGGGGGTCCTATAAACAGTGACTTGTTTAGGGCCCTGCTTCTTACCTGCATAATGCTGTATTTTCAGACAGGCAAAGCGCTCTGCCTGCTGTCTGTATTCTCCATGCTGGGTGGACACAGCATGGTGAGGAGGAGTGGAGGAGCCAATTACATCTCCCATGGGGCCTCAAGGAGAGCTCTAGACCGGCATGCCACTGGATCACCTGCAGCTCCATTGGGATGATGTAATTTCCTCTCTGTGGTCACCTGTCACTATGGAGAGGAAGCAGCCTGCGAGCTCCTGGTCTCTGAGGGCTCAAGGGAGTGGAACAGCTGAGCTGCCAAACTGGGCCCCTTTACAATGGCTGGGCCTGGGGCAGCTGCCCCTTTTGCCCCTCCTTAAAGACGGCCCTCAGGAAGGGGTTTAAGTGGAGGGAGGGGGCATTCCTCCATTATTGATAATGGCACAGTTAGGAGCCTGTGCTGGTGGAACTCTCTCATGCCTGAAATGCTGCTGGCTCTGTTGAGCTCTCTGTACTCTGTACAGGCAGCAGCTAAAGTTATGGAGAGTAGGACCAGACTCCTACTTGCAGAAGTGCTGTACCTTGCTGTGAGCTGCGACCCTCTGCTCCTCTTAGTGACCGGTCCAGGAGGAAAGCGCCCGCTGCCCCTACTTCATTCTCTTACAATCAGAAGTGTTAGGGAGCAGCATCAGCTGCTAAACGCTAACGATTCTCTGCTTCCCTCTCACTGTAGGAGGAGCTCAGAGCATCGTGCTCTCTCTCCTCTGAGCTGGTGAGTAGGGATGAGCTGTTCGGTTCGATCGGTTCGGAGTTCGCATCGAACATAGCCTGTTCGTTTGTTCCCGAACTACGAACATTTCCGCGTGTTCGCCACGTGTTCGCCCACAATGCACCACAATGGACCCCAATGCACTTTCCCACTCGCCTGAAGCTCGTAATTGGCTACAGCCTTGCACCTGACCACAGGTCTGGTGCAAGACAGGTTCAACACTATGCCAATCACGGCTCAGAGTCCTGATTGGGCAAATTTTGCCCAATCATGGGCTCACAGAGCTAAATCCCGCAGCACATTATATAAGGTTTCCACGCAGCGCTTCTGCACGCATTTGAGAGGAGATTTTAGAGGAGATAGTTGTTGTGTGTTCTTACTGCCGGTCTGCCACGCTACTGGGGGGTCTCGTTTCTACCAAATATCTGGGAATTGAGGGGATCTGTGTCTTGTCACTGCCAGCAAGTATTTTGGGGGTCACAAATTTCTACAAAACATTTGGGAATTAAGGTGATCTGTGTCTTGTCACTGCCAGCAAGTATTTTGGGGGTCACAAATTTCTACAAAACATTTGGGAATTAACCCTTTCGCTGCTGAGGCTTTTCCCGCCCCTGTGCTGAGGTCATTTTTACCGGTTTTGCTCATCATGTTTAAACGTTTGTTTTGAAGGCTTATTTTAGTATATGACCCAGACATATTATATATCGTTCTCTCCGTCAGACTCGGTAGATTCATAATATGTCATTATTATATGTATACGTTATGTCATGTCTGTATATTATAACAAAAAATGCAATAAAATATGTATTTTCAATAATTTACAATGTGTAAAGTGTTTTTTTTTCACATTTTAACATGCGAGCAATTGCGGTTATATTTTGTATGGGGTGCGCTTGTTAAAAAAATTAGAGATGGGGTCTCGTTACATTTTTTTTGGGGGAAATTTACGCGATTTTTAACAAACGCACCGCATACAAAAATCGTTAGTGCAGCATCATTGTTCACATTATAATTGAAATGGGAACAATATTGCTGCATTAACAAACCAAAAAAAAAAAAAAGTGTTATTTTTTTTTTATAATTTCTTTTTTTTTTTTTTTTTATTTTTTACAAAATTTTTCACTTTCATGTTTGGTATCGTTGGAACGGCCATGCTCTGGCCGATCCAACCATACCAAAATTTAACCCCTAACTGCCACGGATCGGGAGATAGGGAGTTCATTGGAACTCCCTATCTCCACCGTTGGTGGCAGTTAAGGCTAAGTCCAGGACTGGCGTCATCGTGCTACGCACGATGACGCCAGTCCTCAGGGGGAGTTCCCGGAGGCTTGGCCGACATCCAAGATGTCGGCCAGCTCCGGGAAAGGATCGCGAATCTGCGCTTTTCAGCGCCGATTCGCGATCCAGCTCCCCAGGGGTTAATGCCAGGCATCATTTGGAAGGGCAGGCTGTGCCCTTCCAAATGATGCCTGGGTTAACCCCCGCAGAGCCGCCGATCGGGAGGGAGAGAGGTCCGAAGGACCTCCCCCCCTCCCTTTCAGGCGCCTCCTCCGCACATGCGGGGGGGGCGCCTGAATTAGGTGTCATCGCGCTGCCGCGATGACACCTAATTCGGGCGGCTGTGGTCCCGGATGCGCGGCTGACATCCAGGATGTCGACCCGCACCGGGGGGGCCAGCGATCGGCCGGAACTCGCCGAACGCTGACCCCAATGGGAGGACGCGCTCAGCGCGTCCTCCGCATACCAGCGGGAATGCTGAGGACGCGCTGAGCGCGTCCTCAGCATCGAAGTGGTTAAGGTGATCTGTGTCTTGTCACTGCCAGCAAGTATTTTGGGGGTCACAAATTTCTACAAAACATTTGGGAATTGAGGTGATCTGTGTCTTGTCACTGCCAGCAAGTATTTTGGGGGTCACAAATTTCTACAAAATATCTGGGAATTGAGGTGATCTGTGTCTTGTGACTCACTGCCAGTACCATGCAATATTTTGGGGGGTCACAAATTTTTACAAAATATCTGGGAATTGAGGTGATCTGTCTCTTGTCACTGCCAGCAAGTATTTTGGGGGTCATTAATTTCTACAAAACATTTGGGAATTGAGGTGATCTGTCTCTTGTCACACAGCCAGTACCACACAGTATTTTGGGGAGTCACTAATTTTTACAAAATATCTGGGAATTGAGGTGATCTGTCTCTTCTCACTGCCAGCAAGTATTTTGGGGGTCACTAATTTTTACAAAATATTTGGGAATTGAGGTGATCTGTGTCTTGTGACTCACTGCCAGTACCACGCAGTATTTTGGGGGGTCACAAATTTCTACAAAATATTTGGGAATTGAGGTGATCTGTGTCTTGTCACTGCCAGCAAGTATTTTGGGGTCACAAATTTCTACAAAATATTTGGGAATTGTTATAATCCGTGTGTTCTCACTGGCTGCCACCCATCAGGGGGTCTCACTGATTCATAGGAGGTTTCTGAGACTTGTATCCTGTGGCTTCTCACTGCCACCCATCAGGGGGTCACACTGATTTATAGGAGGGAATTGTAATCTGTGTCTTGTCACTGGCTGCCAGCTATCAGGGTGTCTCACTGAGTTATACCAGAGTTCTTTAAATCTTTAATCTTTATACCAGAGTTCTGTATATATTTAATCTATATATCACTCACCATGTCTGAAAGAACAAAAAGGACAGGCAGACGCTCCCAGACACAGATAAGAGGGCAAGCAGCCCCTGTGTCGGGAGGCTGTGCCTCTGGTCGTGGTGCATCCTCTGCAGGGGCACGCTTGTCCTTTCTAACTGGTGCTGGTCGCCTTAAGCAGCAGCAACATACAGAGGATTTGGTGGATTGGCTAACCAGGCCATCCTCATCCTCCGAGTCCTCTGCCAGCCAGGCTTCTAGTGGTTTACAGTACACCTCAGCTGCCAAAGCATCTAATGCAGCCTCCATGTCCACAGCTACTCCTGCCGTAGCTTCGCTATCACACACGGAGGAGTCAGCTGAATTGTTTGACTACAATGAGAGTGACATGCTGCTTGAGGATGTGCAGCAAGTACAGTGCTCTGATTCAATCTCTGAGGTTGAAGAAGGGAGTATAATCAACCTAGAGGAAGGGGGTGCCAGTGATGACACACAAACAACTGGCACTCATGTTGCCCCAGCAGCTGCAGCATGCTGCCAAGTTGGCTCCAGTGACGAGGAGATAGGGGGTGATGATGACAATGATGATGAGGTCACTGACTCCACCTGGGTGCCTGATCGAACAGAGGAATCAAGTGAGGAGGGGGAGGAGGAGGAGGAAGAGGCACAGAAAACACAAGGCACAACATCCTCTATGACCAACCGTAGCACTAGCCAGTCCAAGGCATCAGATGTCAGAGCTGCTCAGGTGCAGAGCGCTGTTGTCTCAAAGCACACATGCAGGAACTCTGCTGTCTGGGAGTTCTTTAAGAAATGTGCAGAAGAGCGCACCGTTGCTATTTGTAATCTATGTCAGATGAGGCTGAAGACATCGGACGCTTGGGTACCACGTGCTTGAGGCGACATATGAACACCTGCCATGCATCCCGTTGGTGCAAAACTTTGCGTAGGTCCTCCTTCTCCTCATCTGTCTCTACCCCCACTGTATGTCCTGCCATGTCATTGCCTACAACCTCCACTGTCAGGGATGATGCTACAGTAATGGATGTACCAGGTCCTTCCTCACAATGTGACATCATCCCATCAGCTGAAGATTTACGCAGTCAGATTACGTTGCCGCAGCTGCTGCAGCGTAAGAAAAAATATAGTCCCAACCATCCCCAAGCACAGCGTCTAAATGCCAGTTTAGCAAAATTACTCGCATTGCAGCTGCTGCCTTTCCAGCTGGTGGACTCTGCTCCCTTCCGTGAATTCGCTGAATGTGCTGTACCACAGTGTCAGGTTCCAAAACGCCATTACTTTTCACGCAAGGCCATTCCAGCACTATACCAGCACGTGGAAGACAATGTTATCGAGTTATTGGGAAAGGCAGTCAGCAGCAAGGTGCATGTGACTTTAGACACGTGGTCCAGCAAGCATGGACAGGGTCGTTACATTTCCTTCCCAGCACACTGGGTAACTCTGATTGCAGCTGGGAGGGATCCAAGACGGGGCTCTGTGCTGGAGCTTGTTCATCCACCATGCCTCCAGAAAGCTGCTTGTATGAGGTCTGTCTGCTCCTCCACCACCACCACCTCTCCCTCTTCCTCTTCCTCCTCCTCCTTCTCTGTCTGTCTCTGGCGCCTGACAAGGTCTATGCAATGGCTCAAGCAAAAAGAAGCCATACTGTGCTTGAGCTGGTTTGTTTAGGGGACAGGAGCCACACCGGGCCAGAAATTCTGTCAGCTCTGCTGGGCCAGGTGCAGAGATGGTTAACACCACGCCAGCTTCAGCTGGGAATGATCGTCTGTGATAATGGCAGGAACCTTCTCTCCACCCTATACAAGGGTAAATTGACGCATGTACCATGCCTAGCACATGTCCTAAATCTAGTGGTACAGCGTTTCCTAACCAAGTACCAAGGGCTGGCAGAGCTTCTCAGCCAGGCCAGAAAAGTCTGCAGCCACTTCAGACGGTCATTCCCAGCAAGTGAGTATGGCACAAGGACAGGTTCAGGTCAACTTGTTTCCCCCCCCCCCCGCAGTGGCTGATGATCAAGGATACATGCACTGTACTGTCACCATTTGACGAGGCAATGAGGATGGCGAGCAGGGACAGTGCATGCATCAGTGACACAATTCCTTTAGTGTTCCTGCTGGAGCACACTCTGCGGGGAATTATAGATGTGGCTCTAGAGGCAGAGCAGCGGGAGGAAGAGGAGGCCTTCCCTAGCTCTGAAGGCCCCAGTCTTTCCGCAGACAGCATTCCAGCGGGTCCTACTCAGATCAGACAGGAGGAGGAAGAGGAGGAGGAATATTTAAGTAGTGGGGCATTGAAGGTGGGGATTCCTCAAGGGAGGGTTTTGTGTGCCCAGAAACACAAGGGCTAGTGCGTGGCTGGGAGGAGGAAGTGCACGATGGGGTCATCCTCATTGACCAGCAAGACTCGGAAGCTAATGCCACCTCCAACCTATGCTGCATGGGCTCCCTTATAATGCAAGTCTGCTAAAGGACCCTAGGATTCGTGCTATCAAGGAGAGGGATCATTACTGGTTGGCAACCCTTCTTGATCCACGATACAAGGGTAAAGTTGCAGAGCTCATCCTGCCCGCACAGAGGGAGCACAGGATGAAAAAACTTGAGGATGCTCTAAAGCGACACTTGTGTAGCACCTTTCCAGGCACTGGTAGGTTACCAAGTGATGACACACATGCTTCTGAGGCTGCGGATGATCAGAGGAATAGTGGTGAAGGCCAGGGCTGCTTGACTGATGCATTTTTAAATTTTTTTAGTCCACGATGCCCAGGGACGTCAAATGTAGGCACCCATTGCCAGCGTCTTCACCATATGGTGCAGGACTACCTAGGGGCAAGGGCAGACCTGGATACCTTTCCAGCAGATGATCCACTGGCTTACTGGGTGTTGAGATTGGATCACTGGCCAGAACTTAGCCAATATGCTATGCAGCTACTAGGTTGCCCTTCATCTAGCGTACTTTCTGAAAGGACGTTTAGTGCCACTGGAGGTTTTGTCACAGACAAAAGAGTGCATCTGTCCACCGACTCTGTAGACCGGCTGACATTTATAAAAATGAATCAGTCCTGGATCAGCAGCTATCAATCCCCTGATGCTGAAGTAACGGAATAGATTGGGGATGTCTTCTGCATTCACAAAACCTCCAGCACTGAACTCTTCCACAATACCACAAAAGGGTTACGGTGTGAAGGCACTTGCTGCCATGAAAGGCACAATATTTGGCTGCACTGACGCCTGTGCCACATTTTATCATTTTAATTTTTTGAACCGCAGGGTCCAACCCTGCACTCTTCCACAATACCACAAAAGGGTTACGGTGTGAAGGCACTTGCTGCCATGAAAGGCGCAATATTTGGCTGCAATGACGCCTGTGCCACATCTATATCATTTAAATTTTTTGAACCGCAGGGTCCAACCCTGCACTCTTCCACAATACTACAGAGGGGTTACTGTATGATAGTACTTGCTGGCCTGGCAGTCTGGCACCAAAAGCACAATATCTGGGTGCACTGACGCCCATTACCAGATTCATATCTTTTTAATATAGGACCGCAAGGTCCACCCCTGCATTCTTCCACAATACTACAGAGGGGTTACTGTATAAATGCACTTGCTGGCCTGGCACCAAAAGCACAATATCTGGGTGCACTGACACCTTTAACATATGCATATCTTTTTAATATAGGACCGCAAGGTCCACCCCTGCATTCTTCCACAATACTACAGAGGGGTTACTGTATGATAGTACCTGCAGCCCTGGCACCAAAAGCACAATATTTGGGTGCACTGCCACTGACGCCTGTATCAGATTCATATCCTCAGAGGGGTTACGGTGTGACGGCACTGTTGCCGATGCTAAAGGCCCAATTTTAAAGCACCTATTGTTACTTTCATCCAAAGCCTGTATAAGTTTCACAATAATTTAGCCAAAAAATCACTAAACTTTTTCTACGTGTCCGAAAATGTCTCCTCTTTTCATACAGACTGCCGCCCCAAGCATTTACCGTCATTTGAAACATCATTTTTTTGTTATTAAGTGTTTCTATACATCCTAGAAATCTGCCACTTCACGGGCAGGTTATGGGGACCTCCTAGGCACGATATTTGAAGGAATTATTCGTTTTTTATTTTTAACCCTTATTTCATGGAAAACTCACTGTCCCTTTAAAAACGTTTTTTTAAAACTTTTTGTCCTTGTTTCCTGTCCCCCCAGGGCACTACCCGGACCCCCATACACCTTTTATGGCAAATATCTAGCATATATGCCCTCTCGGAGGGCACTCTAAAAATCGAATTTTCAGCCCCATTGATTTGTATTGAGTTCGAGATTGAGTTCGAGTTCGAGTTCGAATTCGAATTCGAACATTTGGAAAGTTCGAATGCGAACCGAACTCGGGGGGGTTCGGCTCATCCCTACTGGTGAGGTGCCAGCATGTACTGCCTGACAAAAAGCCCTGCCTGTCAATGATGCTCTGCCCATTGTTACATCCTGGCCAGCCCCCGGCTTGT
The DNA here is from genome assembly GCA_009667805.1 of Leptobrachium leishanense. Lineage (NCBI taxonomy): Eukaryota > Metazoa > Chordata > Amphibia > Anura > Megophryidae > Leptobrachium > Leptobrachium leishanense. Next base: position 119,287,199 of record CM019067.1, on the reverse strand, counting down.
GGCTTCCCCTATGGAAGTATTGTAAGTTAAGATCAATTCGATAGTTGATATCAATTTGATAGTTCATTACAAATTCGATAGTTGATATCAATTTGATAGTTCATTTCAAATTCGATAGTTGATATCAATTCGATAGTTCATTTCAAATTCAATAGTTGATATCAGTTATTCAAATTTATATTTTATGATGATGACACAGTGTAAAATGAAATAAATTTGTTTTATATCGTTTCATTTCATATCAAATTCGTATCGTATCGATTCATTATTCGGAAGTACTTCCGAATACGAATTATCAAATTTTGTTCCAAATTCCAAATTTTTCCAAAATGAATGCACATCTCTAGTACTAGACAGACGACAGTTCTCATTAATTTTCATATACCCAAACATCACATTAACCCCTTAAGGACCTCTGACGTACCCTGTACGTCCTGTACTCGGGTCTCCCTTAGACCTGCGGACGTACAGGGTACGTCAGCGGCGCCAAATCCCCCTCCCGCCCGATACTCACCTCCCTCGTCGGATCCCACGGCGATCTGGCAGGGAGGAAGCCTGCCCATGTGATTTACATGGGCAGGCGAGGCTGATGACGTCGCCACGCTGCGTGGTGACGTCATCAGAAGGTGCCCCCATGTGTTTCAATGGAGGGGAGGGGGGGGGCTCCTTCGGAGCCCTCTATCTCCCCAACCATTGAAGCTAGGGAGATTCCGTTTGCACCGCTGGAGAGGGGAGAGCCTCCCCTTTCCAGCAGTGTATGGCATTAACAGTTTCGCCCCCAGATCGCTTTTCGGCGCCAATTGGCGCCAAAACGCGATTCAAACCTGGAGGGGGGCTGACATCTTGGATGTCAGCCAAGCCTCCAGGTCCCCCCCCACCGACAACCTCACCATATGTGTGAGGATGTCAGTGGGCCAGTTAACCCTCTAGCTGCCATGTAGAGATAAGGCGATCCTAAGGATCCCTTTATCTCCTGATCCATGGTAGCTGGATGGTCATATTTGCCATCATTTAAAAGGCCTGATTATGGCCTTTCAAATGATACCAAACATGACCAGGTTTGGTTTTAAAAAAAATTTAAAAAAAAAAAATTAAATAAAAAGAAATAATAAAAAAATTTAATAAAATAAAAAAATGGTTTTTTTTAAAAAGTTTTTTTTGTCTGGGGGGAGTTTAATTAAATAGGACCTAGGCTGTCATCTAAAAATAATTAGCACAAAATGGTCAGAATGAGCGCAGCGCACATAGGTGAACTGTCTCAGCAGTGAAGGGGTTAAAAAGCAAACGCATGTTAAAATTGGGTATTTCTAGTCTCGGGAAAAAATTTTGAACCTATTTAGCCGGGGTCTTTTTGGGTGGTTGTAGATTTTGGGGATTAAATTACGAAAAGTGTGTTTTTACCATTTTTTTCCTCATATTTCATATTTTTTTTTATAGTAAATTATTCGATATGATGGAAATAATGGTATTTCTAGAAAGTACATTTAATGGCGGGAAAAAGGGTGTATAATATGTGTGGGTCGAATAAACGAGTAAGAGGAAAAATTGTCCTAAACACTAACAGCGCAGAAACGTAAAAACAGCAGCGGTCACTAAAAGACGGATTTGTGTAAAACCGCCCGGTCACTAAGGGGTTAAATATATATTTTTTCCTTTCAGCAAAAAATTCTGTCTCTTCTATAGTAGTGGTCAAACACGAGCTTGAAAATGTCTACTGAAGCAAGAGTTGAGGATAAATATTATGAGAATAATGCAATTTGGTCCAAATAGGGGACACGTACAGTCATTTGTATTCAATTACCTTTAAATACACATACCTTTTGCATATTTTTTTCTCATAAATAAGACTGTAGTACTCAAACAGGTCTGCAAGATAACAATTTTATGATCTGATTAATTAAGTTTCATGGACACATCAGAATGAAATTATGCCTTTGAGACATTCTTTTTACTAAAGCCCTCAAAATGTGTTTATGCTATTATTTTAAATTCGACTGGTTGTCCTCACCCTGCTATCTCTTTTAATGTGTCCTTAGCATACATGTGTCCTTCCGTATGATAATTGAGGCTTTTTTAAATTACACAGTAGAAATGTTGCCACCTAATATAAAGGTGAAAGCAAAGCACTTATTGTGTTGATTGAACAATTACGTATAGAAATATTTCATGTGATTTGAAGGTTCAGAGAAGAATTACCTTAGGTTTCTATAAAAACAAAATTCCGTACAATGTTTTTTTTCAGACAGTACAAACACTAGTTGAAGAAATGCCACTCAAATCAAAACTTGCTGCAAATTCCTTTTTGTACAAACAATGTGCCTTAGCGTTTCAAATTGGTTGTTTTAATGTGTACATACCAGCATCAAAAACAATTTGCAGCTCGATGAATTGAAATGCTTCTTATTTATAAATGTGTGCATCTTGGGATGGAGCCCTGTGGGTGCAATTAATTGGCCCTGACACTTTAGCAATCCCTCCACGATAAAAAAACTGTTTTTAAATTATTGTTATTCCAAAGGCTAGTAGAAAATCCAATTTATTCACCCTCATAGAACATTATGGGTTAAGTTTAAGGTTACTATTTCTGCTTGTTTTATTAGTAGGGTTCAGGGTAAGGGTTACTGTTTTGACTTGTTTATTAGCAGGGTTCAGGGTTATGGTTACTATTGCTGCTTGTTTTAGGAATAGGGTTAGGGTTACCATTTCTGCTTGTTTTATTATTTGGGTTAGGGAATTTGCATTACAGAGTGCAATTCTTTTCATACACCCAAATCAATAAGAATCGGTCCAGTTATACTCGGGTCATTTTGAATCAATTCAGATAATTTGGTTCAGCAACTCGACAGGTCAGAATTTGGATGGTTCCGTATTATTGAAATTGCTGATATTAGCCCAAATTTGTATTTGGTCCGTACTGAATCGCAGAAGTCTTTCAAGGTTATTCAAAGAGAATCGAAAAGCCACCGCGCGATTTGGCGATCCCATTTCGGCGACCCTGAAGTGTCAACAAGCTCCACAGGGCCGCCGTAATGCAGGGAAAAGTCACCGCAAACCTGGCGAACGCACACCAAAATCCGCAAAAACATCTGGATTAACACCGCCGAACACGCCGGAGAAACCCGAGCAGGAGCCGATCAGAGCGCAGAGCAGCTGCCGCAAAAACCCGACACCGCAGACGAAGGAGGTGAAAAAAAAACCTACGCTTGAATGTTTTAAAAGTGAAACACTGTTTGAAAACAAACTACTGAGCGAAAATGTCTGAAATTTACATATAAGATCCAATGAATGATAATAAAAAGGGCTGTTACAGAAAAAAGAAAAAAGGATTTAAAAAAAACCTAGAAAACAAATGTTTGCAAAACAAATCCCAAAAATTGCCGAAAAGGTCCTAAAAAAATCAAAAAATAAAGAGGCTTTTTACTGCAGAATGTTATAATCAACGTTTTTTTAGATATTGAATTAAAACGGGAATATTTTTAGCATTGAAGCCTATGGGATTCGCCTGAATAAACCTGCCGAATTAAACCACCTCATGGCAGGGCAATTTGCAACTTTTCTCTGCTGGGTTTTGCTCTCTGAATAGCCGAAGCATTGCTTCTCTATGGGGATTCACTGCCCTTGAACAGGTACTGAACAGGCACCGTATGTGCATGCAATTCGCCAACATTCGAGAAAGGATTTTACCAGGAAGGATACATAGAGATTTCTCTCGTTTTCAAGTTTGTCCTGTGTGGCGAGTATGTACCATTACGTGTCTTGCCCAAGGACACTTACTGGAGAGTTGCCTGCTCTTTGCTCTTTAAATAGTCGAATGGCCAAGAAAGGTAACCGAATGCTGATTTTCAGCGTTCGGTTACCTTTCAGCAGCCATTCGGATCTCTTTGAATAACCCTGTTTGTTTTGTTTTTCCTTAATTCATCCTATATTATCACCAGACAAATAAACCCACGTTATGTTATATCCATTCACTCAATTGCTAGCCCAACCACCAGAAATGTTTACTGAGCCGACTGGAAAGATATGATCGTGTACATTAAAGAGTCACAAAGACATTTCTTTTTAGCATTGTGAAAACTCGCAAACCACAAATTTACCTAATACAGAATATAACAGATGGATAAACTGATGGGGATTTCAAATAATATCATGTACAAGTTAAAAATTTGAGAAATTTGGCGTCAGATCACATAATCATCTTTCTAGCCAAGTATTACATTGCATTTTTTTTCAATTTCACAGATGGCAGACATTTAGAATTTATATAAAACCTTTGATTTGTACTTTTTCATTGAATGCTTTTGGTACAGTTGTTCTGTCAACTGGCCTTCTAACGAATACATTCTATATGTATTGGAATACTTTTTGTTTACTCTTAAGATTAAATAACATGCTCCTATATTCTTCAAACCTGTTTATTTACTATTGATTTTGTAACGATTTAAAAGTATACATTACAAATTGAAATTTATGACCGTTTGAAAAGCATAAATATTTGGACTGGTATTTATATCAAACATGGATGCAAACATAAATGAATTGTGTTGCCATACAGCAATAAATCTTTATATTGTAATGTATTTTGGTTACTTTTTATATAATCTTTACATGTAAAACCACACAATCACACGTGTAATCTCAGAGTAGAATATTTTTATTATAATTTAAAGTTTATTTGTCCCAGTCCTTCTCAATGCCAATGAGGATTAAATAATTTAAATAAAAAAAAGGAAAAAACCCCAAAAAATAAATTATTAGACATATAATGAGCTTAATATAGTATTGTCACAAAACGTCTATAGGGGTTTTTCAGAGAGAGCCAATCTGGCCCCGAAACGTCACTGAACAGGGAATTTCTATTAGTTTTTGCTAAAGAAAACTACAACACCAGACTTTAGCAGACAGATTTTTTTAAATAATCTAATCCAAACAGGAATAACAGAAAAAAAAAATCCCTTGACACATTTGTCATTGTCCAGTGGTCTTCACAACAGACAGGAAGAGCAAATGTATTTTGTGCAGCCGTAAAAACCCTAAAAGCAAAAAGCTTAACTTTCTTAAATGCCAAGTAGCAACATTTTGATTCATTTCAGAGTATTTTTACGACGGACACACAGTGGTACATGGACTTTTCATCTTCCACCCTGATCACAAAGCGCTCATAGTGCTAGATAATTTGCTGATGACCAATGTAGCCTGCAGTACAAAACAATGGTCCTGGTTGCCGGAGTTTCGAACAGCACCATATTCCATGTATATACCGTATTTTTCACTCCATAAAACACACTTTTTCCCCAAAAAAGTGTGGGGAAAAGTGTGTGCGTCTTATGGAGCGAATACTGCACGTTGCTGGGGCATATCCATGAGAGGAGCTGGGGCATTATCCATGAGAGGAGCTGGGGCATTATCCATGAGAGGAGCTGGGGCATTATCCATGAGAGGAGCTGGGGCAATATCCATGAGAGCTCCTGGGGCATTATCCATGAGAGGAGCTGGGACATATCCATGAGAGGAGCTGGGGCATATCCATGAGAGGCGCTGGGGCATATCCATGAGAGCTGCTGGGGCATATCCATCAGAGCTGCTGGGGCATATCCATGAGAGCTCCTGGGGCATATCCATGAGAGCTCCTGGGGCATATCCATGAGAGCTGCTGGGGCATATCCATGAGAGCTGCTGAGGCATATCCATGAAAGCTCCTGGGGCATATCCATGAGAGCTGCTGGGGCAGATCCATGAGAGCTCCTGGGGCATATCCATGAGAGCTGCTGGGGCATATCCATGAGAGCTGCTGGGGCATATCCATGAGGACATATCCATTATTACACTATTTGATTCAGAATATTTTTTTTCCTTTTTGCGTCTTATGGTCAGGTGTGTCTTATGGAGCGAAAAATACAGTAATTACATTTTCCCTCCAACAATACTGCAACAGAACTATTTTGGCTATTTTTCAAATACATAACAAACAGTTGCTTAAACCCCAATTGTGGCATTGAATTGTAAATTATTGTGATATGAAGAGCGATGACATTTTGAAAGTTTATTTCTATTTTACCTATTATGTTAAATAAATTACTAATCTATAGACATTTACAGAGAGATAGCGGCTATTTTTTCATATTTAATATATGCAAATAGATTTTGATAATATTGTTTTAAAGATTTAAAAACACCTGACATAGTGCTTAGTGACAATATGCTATTACACATTGCAAACTTTGCCACAACATCATTGATGGTGCACTTCGCCAGTGCGGGGAAGGTGCCTGAAGGGGAGGTCCTTTGGACCTCTCTCCCTCCCTATCCGCATGGGGCACAGGAAAAAAGGCAGGCACCACTTTAAAGGGCACAGCCTGCCCTTTGCCCTTCCAAGTCGTGGCTGCATTTAACCCCTTGGGGGCTAGATCACGATTCAGCGCCAACAGGATCCAGATCGCGGTCCCCTCCTGGAGCTGCCCGACATCTTGGATGTCGGCCAAGCTTCCGGGATTTCCCCCTGATGACTGGCGTCATCGCACATAGCACGATGACATCAGTTCTGGAGTTAATCCCTAGCTGCCACCTATGGTGGAGATAGGGGGTTTCAATGAACCACCCTGTCTCCCGATCTGTGGCAGCTAGGGGTTATCATTGGAACGGCCAGAGGATGGCATTTCCAATGATATCAAGCATGACCATGTTAAATGTAAGAAAAAAGTATAAAGATAGAAATATAAATAAAGCAATTTAAAAAAAATTAAAAAAGTTTTTTTGTTTTAATAATGCAGCAATATTGTTCCCATTTCAAATATAATGTGAACAATGATGCTGCACTAATGATTTTTTCTATGGGGGTTTGCTAAAAATCAAGTAATTTCCCCCCAAAAAATGTAACGGGTTCCTATTTCTAATTTTTTTAACAAGTGCATCCCATAGAAAATATAACCGCAAACGCTTGCATGATAAAATGTGAAAAAAAACACTTTACACGCTGTGGATTATTGAAAATTCGAATTTTATTGCATTTATTGTTATAATATTCAGGCAGGGCATGACGTATACATATAATAATGATATATTATGAATCTGCCGAGTCTGCCGGAAAGAACGATATACTGTATACTGTAATATGTCTGGTTCGTATAATAAAACGTGACTTCAAATCGCGTTTAAACATGTTAAGCGAAACCGGTAAAAATGAGCTCAGCATCAGCACACAGGGGTGAAATGGCTCAGCAGCGAAAAGGTTAAAGTGGAGAGCTTAGTATATGTCACTCCGGTGTACAGCAGGAAGGGGACGACAGGTGGAAGCTGAACTGATTTTGGAGATTAATCGTCCTGTTCAGAACAACCACTGGCAGAAGGGCAGGAGTTAAATGTATACGGCGCCTTCTGCACAGTGGGGGTTATGTCAGGGTTTGGCACTTCGGCCTCCGGGGTTGATCAGGAGGCAAGATGACAGTCAACAGTATATATAATTATATATATATATATATATATATATATTGCGATAATACAGGTATGGCAGGCTTACTGTTTGTAATATAGTGTAGCGGGATAAGCAGCAAACATTTTGGAGGCTGTAGGCAGAGTCAAGAGGAAGGCTAGAAATTGAGGAGGCTGGCGGCGATCGTACAGAGTAGTAAAGAAGGCAAATGGTCAAAGAGGCAGGCAGTGTTCAGATGAAGTTGAGTGAGTGAAGAAAGTAATCGATGAGGCTGGCGGCGTTCAAGCCAGTCAAAAGGTACAAGCAAGGGTTCGGCAACAAGGATTTCAGACTAGGTAATAAGGGTTAAGTAGGTCTAGGTATTTCGAGAATAATAAACGAGTGTTTACTCACCATCCGCCGGTTTCTTTTATGAGGCATTGATTGGAGGCAGGTGCGGGCGTCCTTCGATGCAGCCGGCGTTCACTTCCAGGTTTGCCTCATTGGGGTGCGACGCCATTCCCTGTAATGCACACGGGGGTGCCTGGTTCATGTGTGCATGCGCGGTTCTTTTGAGTCGCAGACAGGGTAAGGAGAGGATTTGTATCAGAACTCCGGGCATCAGCGGTGGAAAGGGACATGGCGATGATTGAGGTCGGACCCCATGGAGCCGGGGGCGTAGGTATCTGTCAATGGCCAGTTACCTCATAACAGGTTACATGGAACAATCTCACATTCCATAACAGTATAGGGTTCTACATGTTTACAGGGTCAGCTTGATGTGCCTAGAGTGGTGTCAGCTATACCCTCTTGACGAGGCCTAACAAGGCTGAAACGATCATCGGGGGTTGCTGCACCGCTTGTGCAGGGATGACGTCCTTGGCAATCAGTACTGGCCACCCTTTTTGGGTGAGAGCAGACGGATTTGCATATGGGGCATTCATCCCTGTAATGGCACAAACAAGCTAAAACCCTGTGAGACCTGAGCGGGCACCCACTGTAGAGTAGGCCACTAGTGCTGTTGCTCGTCCTCAGGACCCTCACAAACCCCCCTTTCCTTCACTAGGGTTCTACATGGCCTGTTAATGTTGTGTAAAAGTAATGTTTGGCTAAAATACATGCGGTATACTTAAATGTAATGTCACTTCTGTACATCCCATATTTTTGATTTTTTTTTATATATCCCCACCGATCACATTACATTTATTAATTTTACAAATTGACTGCAATTATAACATGATGATCAGAAAACCTGTGGGAAAATTATTTCTATAATAACGTAGACACGTATAACGGTATCTGTAGTTAGAACACGTTGTTAGTCAATATTTTGCCTTTTTACTAATAGGACGGCACATTGCAATGTTTCATTACTTATGGAATAATAAGCTAAAAGGAATGCTACTTTTCTGCATATGCCATGTTTTAATATGCGCCTTAGAACTTAATATTAGTTTGATGGGTTCAGAAAGTGAAACCAATTTCAGCCTGTAATGAGAAGCTGTGTAAAATAAGGCAACTAATTGAGACAGAAATGCTAGTTTGTATCAGAGTAGAAAATGTAAAATATGGCTACTGCTGATCCCTGCTGTCTTGATTAGAACATTAATTATCAGGCAGGTGTTTCTGGACTGCGTAAATTGCCTGAGTAAAAGGTCAGGAATGTGTAGCTGTCATTTCTCAAGTCAGAGTATTGATTATTTTAACAACACGTCCAGTTTTAATATCTCTGTGGTGAGAAATGTATTTCTGTTACATATATTTCCCTTTTTTTTCTACAGTTAATCTCAAACTATAAAGATAACAAATTACCCCAAAACACATTTACATATGTAGATAAAACCAACTTACATCCTAATATAGCCATGTCTATAAACGGCATGTACATCCATAAAGAAAGCAAATAAACAACCTTTTTTTTGGATTAAGGTAATATTACTTCTCTAATGTGACATATGTTAAAATGAGAAACCTTAAAGTAAGGGCATCGGTAAAACAGTTTATGGAATAAAAGTGTATGAAATAGAAACATGCACCAACTCAGTATGTACTGTATAAAACGTAAGTGAAATGAATGTCATATTTAAAATGTATTCACTCCTGGTGTTTTCTTTCCAGACAATGTTTTGTAAATCTTGAATTTTACTAACCGTTTACCTTATTTCACCTTGTAGGTCTTATTAATATGCATTTAGACTTGCATATGTATTTTTATATTTTTCTTACTATCTATTGTTACCTGCTAATTGATTATATAATATTTGCAATAAATTAGAATTATAGGTATTTATAAAGTGCTGATATATTCTGCAGTGTTGCACAATGGTAATAATAATAAATACATTTGATACACTGAGTCATGTGAGGGCCCTGTGTCTCACAAATCACCGGGGATTATTTTATGGTGGTAGCAATACAGCTCATACACTGTAAACCCTAATGTTGTCCGTACTTATACAATCAAGTAATCTTGACTAAAAATTACTTAAAACTTTACATTTTTGATCAATAACTGGTTTAACTTTTTTACCTGCAAAATGCACAAACTTAGGCTAGGGTCAAACGAAAGCATTTTTACACGCGAATGTAAAAAAGTGCGTCCGAACGCATTGACGTATTTTTTCACGGAATAGGCGAAAACGGTCATACGATGCGCATTTTCGTGCGTGATGTTTTACAGATCCAAACCAGGAAACTTTTTGCGTCTGGACGTTATGTTGGCCGGACACGAGCAGGGTCTGACGTCTCCAAATCACACACACACACCGCGAGCGGGCGCAGCGCACTCTGTACTAGCGGTTCTGCGCTCTCGAAAAAATGCGTTCATTTTCCACTTGCGTTGTGCAGCCAGACTTTCCTGCGACCGTACTTCGTATATTGGCTGTCATTGCCCGTCATTTGCTGCTAGTGCGGCCGTGATTAAGTGCGCCAGAACGCACGTTAAAAATGTGCTGGTCTGACCCCAGCCTTAATTTACAGGTTTCAGGAGACTCTATTACAAAATTTATTTGAGGGAATGAGTTTACTCAATCATGTGAGTTCAATCGACTAATTAGTGTAGAATAGAAAATGCCCAGAGGCTTCAAAGTCATGATTATTACGAGCAACCATAGCCCAAGGAAGCAGAGCATTCCACTTCTCTTGTTGATGAGAAATAAAGCAATGCAGTCTGCTTGATTGTCCCATTCAGAAGCCCCATACGTTTGGGGATGGTGTGCAGAGGAGAATGCCTACTTGGGTGCAAATGATCTGCAAAACGGAGAGGTGAATTGTGTATCCTTCTCAGTCACCTCCTCGTCCCGAAAGCCATGTCACCTGACCACTTCTCTGGCAAATAAGGATGCAGTGGGGAATTTTTCTGCAAAACAATTACCCGTAGATACTCGAGTATAGCACGACCCGAATATAACGCGATGGATAGAGATTTATTATGGAAATGGGAGAATACTCAAGACACAAATATAACGCGAGGAGCAAAATTATAAAAGTATACTGTACCGGTAAACAATTAAAATCCTTTGAGTTTTCTCTTGATACATTCAGGCTACCCCTCAGGCCAGGGTGCTCTACTCTAGAATGATTGTAGTTGTTACTAAGTATGAAGCTGCTGGTCACCTGTCTTCTTTACCTGCAATAAGATGGCCAGTGGAACTCGTCGGGAGGTGTAGTTTTCTGACCTCCGGCTACAACAGGCAGGCTCATCCACTATGTCGTCTGCCGATAGCCAGGCCCCCGAACAAGTTCCTCGTCAGGGAGCCTGCATTCTCCCTCAGGGAGACTACCGGAGCTTCTGGGAGACTTGGGATCCCTGCGCAACTTTTTTTTTAAACACGTAATGCAGATGTCTCGAGTATAACGCGACCCCTCCAATTTTAAGGTAAATTTTTGCCACCAAAATCTAGCGGTATACTCGAGTATCTACTTGCTGAAGCAGTCAACTACAGGGAGGATAGCAATAACCAATGTGGAAATTAGCACTTTTTAGTAGCTTGGAGTTCTTGATTCAAGGTTCCCTCAATCCCCCAAAGCAATTGATAGACAAATGATGGTCACGCAAAGCCAGGATTTAAAATTGAGAACTTTTATTCTTTTATTCCACACAAGTGGACCCAGAGGACAGATTCCATAACCCCAACTCTTTAAATTTTAAGATATCACTGATTGATACATTTCTGAAATAAACATTTTAACCTCAACTTCCTGTAGAACTTTAGATCAATTTTAGTATCAAATTCAAAAACACACATACTAGGACAAGATGAAAGTCCCAATGATATAACTTTTCAGTAGTAACTTGGTGCTGGCTAGAAAAGATTAACTACTATTGTCTCGTGTACCGGTCATATTCAGCCCTCTTCAGAGGATTCTAGGATGGCTGTGCTAGATGAGATATATTCGATCCTTCTTACTGACGTTGATGCCTACCGTTTATTGCAACTGTAATTTAGTTTATTGCAAATGGATTCAGAACATGCTTCTAAAGTTTGAACACATTGGACATGACAGCTTACGTGTTTGCAATTTTTTGAAAAGCTTGCAGCTCTATATTTCTTTCAAGCAAGCATGGAGCCCAAAGCTGTAATTTATATGTAGTATTGCTTCTTTGGCCAGCCTAGATGGTGCTCTGTCGGTCAAATAGGGCTTACCTATAGTGACAATATACTGTAGGAGGTGTCTGGGGTAATGAAGGAGTGGGTACTGGAAATTAATATTCAATAAAACCACTGGTTCCTGATAGTGGCTTTATGGAAAATCACTTTACACTAACGAGGTCAATACACACAGGGTTATTCAGAGATAGGTGAAAACCAGGAGAATAACTGGAGAAGTGAAAATTCTAGGTCAAAACAGCCAAACCAGAAAAATTCTCCCATTTATCTCACTTTCCAAATCCGCTATTTGGTCTAGATCAGGGTCAGCAACCTTGGCTCCCTGATGTTTGGGAACTACATTTCCCATGTGGCTCAGTCAGCCTAATGGGTGACTGAGCATCTTGGCAGATGTAGTTCCAAAAACATCAGGGAGCCAAGGTTGCTGACCCCTGATCTAGATTGTTCTCTTCTCCTGCCATTCTCCTGATTTTCACCTTTCTCTGAATAACCCTGAAAGAGTTGTGCATGGAAACGTGTGCTTATTGGAATAAACTTAGATCCCATCAACATTTTCTATTTAAATTAAAAATAAGTTTTAATTTCAACTGGATGACAGATAAATTTCAAGAGTTTATTTTCTCGGTTTTGTTCTGTCATCTTTAAACAAAGCTAATGACATGTCCATTTTTAAAAAAAAATATATATATATTTATGTACATTTTATTTTCGAAGGAAAAATTTACTTTTCATAAGATTTGTAAAATGATGTGAGAAAAGAAAAACAAAAAAAAACCTCTTGATATTTATCTTTCATTCAATTCAAATAGACACATAGTAATTTGTGCGCTAACTATGCTCTGAAAGCGTTCAGCCTCCTGTCATCTTTAGGATGCTTTGAATATGGACTGCATCAGTAGATGATACCATATGAATTTATCAAGGTTTATTTCACATTCTGTGTGCCCAGTTGATTGCACAGGAGTGCTTGTTTTCTTCCTAGTGTCTCAATCAGGTCAATTGCAGAATAGGAGCAGAGTGATTATTATGTGACAGGCAAGCCTGCCTGTGGGAAACAAGTCAACATAAAAGTACATTGGTGGAGAAGGCCTCAATTAATTTGATCGAGAAGCAGCACAAGTTTCTTTCGTTATTACTGAGAAACCAAGCAATTTTCTGTCAGGAAACCGTAGAAAATCCCAGACAAATGTACACAGACTCAAAACTAATCTAAGAAAACCATCCTGACATAAATTATCTTTCAGAGATGCTGATTATTGAGAGGATTTTGCTTCTAGCATATTCCCTCAGAATTGCCTCTCCTGAGTATTATATTTGATGGTTTTAGGAAAAAAAGCAAGTGCTCAGACAAGGTTAAAAAACATTTTGAACTGATAAAAAAACACTTCCTGACATTGTGTACTCATTTATTTTGTCTTATTAACTTGAAATAGGACTAGATATAGATATAACAATTACATTAATCCCCCGAGGGAGAATAATGCACGTGATAATTTATATTAGTAAATTAAGATTCTGAGGACGCAGCTTCATAATATTACTTTGTAACAGTGATTGCAGAGTGCTGGTCTCGTAATATGGTTAGAATAACAATTGCACAAGTCACTGGAACATTGTAGACATCCTTCTGAAAAAAATGCATTTATATTCATGTGTACATAGCACATAAACCTAATGTATGTTTCCTTAACACAAAAGGCATAGACATCACAGTTGTATTTGGGAATTGGTCGCCAGAGTTTGATGATCAAGTTAACCCAATTCAGGTAATGGAGGAGATAAGAAAAAGTGTATGGTAGCTATGGATGGATAATGTTTTTCTATAGATCACCAAGGGGGTTATTCAGAGAGCCCCGAAATGTCACCGACAATTCAGTGCTCTCTTGTTCCCTGTACTTCACCGAATCAAAGTTCCCCACCCTGCAGTGAATTCAGCATTCACCACAGGGTTCCCGGAGTGCAGGGAAAACCTGACGCGAACCCGCGGCAAAGTCATCACAAACCCGCCAAAAACCCGCCGGAACTGCTGCAAAAAGCACGCCGAACACGTCTGAAAAAGCGGACGAGCCACCGATCACAGGGCAGACCAGAAAAAGCTGACAAGCTTTGGAACGGTGTAAAATAAAAACACAATATGATTGAAAGTGTCAAAATTGAAATGCTGTTTGCAAAACAACTACTGAATGAAAATGACTGGAATTTACATATAAGGTCCTTTGAATAATAATAAAAACGTCTGTTACAGGAAAAAGAAAAAAAGATAAGCAAAAAAGCGGGGAAAAAAATCAATAAAGAGACTTTTTACTGCATATTAAAATAGTTAACGGTTTATTAGATATTGAATGAAAATGGGATATTTTTAACATTAAAGCCTTTGGGGTTCGACTGAATAAACCTACCGAAAGAAAGCACCGAACAGCAGGGCACTTCGGCAACTTTTAACTGCTGTTCGGTGTTCTCTGAATAGATTAATGATTGCTTCTCTATGGGAGGTTTCACTGCCTTCGAACAGGCACCGTAAGTGCAGGCAATTTGCCAAAATTTGGCAAACTGCCTGCTCTCTGAATAGCCGAATGGCCCTGAAATGTCGCCGTATGGGAAAATTCTCTGTTCGGTGACATTTCAGGGCCAGATCGTCTCTCTCTGAATAACCCCTCAAGCTAATCTTGGTAAACCAGATAACAGCCTTAATAAAGCAAATAACGGGTTATTTCCTCCTCCTTGTTCCTGTGCACTGATGCTGGTATTGGCTCATGAAATCCATATGACTCCATGGAGTCTGGCACAATACTGCATGAGCGAGCTCACTTGAGTGGGGCCCTGCAGGAGCTGTGGAAAGAGCCGCAGAACTTTTGAATTTCTTTCCAGTCTTCCATTGCCCGCAGCCAGAGGTTTTCTGTTTTCTGTGCATATATACATGATAAATAATATAAGCCGTTTTTAAAATCCAACAATAAAGATTTCTGTATTCGCTTTTTAGAATATAGCCCCATATCTAAGGGTTTAAACAGTAGCAAAATCAAATTTATGGGAGCATTGCGACCAGGCAAAGCACTAGTGACCTACCCTTCAGTGGCAACAAAATTGATATCTCCGCTAAACAGTTACAAGCATTTATAAAGTGCCAACAATACATACCAGAAGAGAAGATTGTGGAGACAATGGAGGCAGTCACAGCGAATACTACGCTAGAAACTACATTGAAGAATTTCAGCAGAAGCAACAGAGGAAACAAGTGTGAGGAGAACGGTGAAAATGACGGCAAATATTCACAAAATGGTGAATTCACTGTAGTTTCAGCATAGCTGATTCTGTACTTGAAATAATTATATATATATATGTATATATTAATACATAAAAAATGGCGTCGCGCCCATACTCACCGGAGCGGCAGCAACTGCCAGGAGTAACAGCCCAGTTAATGTATAAAACATAACAAGGAAAAAAAGTGTCATCTGCGCTCGTTTCTATGTGTTCCATGTACAACAAAACACTATGAGGTTTTTGTTTGTTTCAATGGCCATTGCAACGTAAGCTCACTCGCCACTTCAAGGCACCTATTTACAGAGTGAGTACCTAACAAATGTAACCAAAAGGCCGCTCTACTGAGCAGCTCCAAGCCCCTCCTGCTGCTTTTCAGCTAAGGAGAGGCAGAGATATGGTGGGTTTTATTTATACACGCACCAAACACTTCCCATTGGGATTAAAAACAAAAACATGGAAAGAGAACAGCTGCAGAACAACGGACTGGTGTTACAAGCATGATATACATAAATACAGAAAAAATGGCGTCGCGCCCATACTCACCGGAGCGGCAGCAACTGCCAGGAGTAACAGCCCAGTTAATGTATAAAACATAACAAGGAAAAAAAGTGTCATCTGCGCTCGTTTCTATGTGTTCCATGTACAACAAAACACTATGAGGTTTTTGTTTGTTTCAATGGCCATTGCAACGTAAGCTCACTCGCCACTTCAAGGCACCTATTTACAGAGTGAGTACCTAACAAATGTAACCAAAAGGCCGCTCTACTGAGCAGCTCCAAGCCCCTCCTGCTGCTTTTCAGCTAAGGAGAGGCAGAGATATGGTGGGTTTTATTTATACACGCACCAAACACTTCCCATTTGGGATTAACAACAAAAACATGGATAGAGGAACAGCTGCAGAACGACGGACTGGTGTTACAAGCATGATATACATAAATACAGAAAAAATGGCGTCGCGCCCATACTCACCGGAGCGGCAGCAACTGCCAGGAGTAACAGCCCAGTTAATGTATAAAACATAACAAGGAAAAAAAGTGTCATCTGCGCTCGTTTCTATGTGTTCCATATACAACAAAACACTATGAGGTTTTTGTTTGTTTCAAAGGCCATTGCAACGTAAGCTCACTCGCCACTTCAAGGCACCTCTTTACAGAATGAGTACCTAACAAATGTAAGCAAAAGGCCGCTCTTATAAATAAAACCCACCATATCTCTGCCTCTCCTTAGCTGAAAAGCAGCAGGAGGGGCTTGGAGCTGCTCAGTATAGCGGCCTTTTGGTTACATTTGTTAGGTACTCACTCTGTAAAGAGGTGCCTTGAAGTGGCGAGTGAGCTTACGTTGCAATGGCCATTGAAACAAACAAAAACCTCATAGTGTTTAGTTGTACATGGAACACATAGAAACGAGCGCAGATGACACTTTTTTTCCTTGTTATGTATATATTAGTATTTCGACATTAATTATAAATATAATTAACTAAATTATTTAAGTTGAATTTTTAAAGCAGCACAGTGACAACCTGTAGACACAGCTCTTGTAAATGGAAAATTTTTTAGTTGAAGAACATTACAGAAAGGTACTTGTCCTTGGCCCATTTTTTAAATGTTTTTATTAATGCCCTTCGACTTATAGAAGCAGCTTTCATGCTTTGCAATTTATATACGTATAAGGTTCTTTCATATGATGTTCTTTTCGCACATGCTGCCAACACTTCTAGATGGAATATAATACTTTTATAATACAGATGGCCATATAGTGTTTTCAAATATTTAAACTTAGTGCTGAGTTTATAAGTTAACACAATTAAATATCCTCCTTTTTGGAGCTATTGGAAATGTGTTTCTCTTATTTGGAGAGTAACATCGGAGGAATCATTGGTAAAATGTTGGCATCTTTTACGCACACACAACCAAGAGGGCTCCACTCAGCGACATGTATGTTTCATAACAGGGCTACTGAGACTAATAAATACAACCCAAAAAATTTACCCTTTTTGTGTGTTGTATTTATCGGTCTCAGGAGCACAGTTATGTAATGGGCATGTTTAGTTGCATGTTTAGGTTGAGTGCAGTCCTCTTGTGTGTTATAGCTGGAGGCCAGCCCACCTCTGTGATTTGCACCCACCCTTTTACATAGTTTCAGGTTTCTCATCCCAGGACCTATATGAATGACCAATGATTGGGATATACTGCGCAATGTGTGTCCCGCTTCGTATTTTCTAGGCCATTCAGAAAAAGTCACTTGATCCGGACCTTTGCAAGCACAAGGACCATATATTATCCTTATATGACTGCATCCCAGGACCTGTTTAAAACTTTGGAATGCAGTGGTTGTATGTTCCACGTAAATGGGCTAATCTAAGAGTAATCAATCATTAGGTTGGCATATAGAGACCGGTCAATCAATGATGGAGTAAATTGTCATTGTGACAGGTTTATTCAATGCATGATTATATATTTTAACTAAACCCTCAGTTTATAAGGCAAATGACAGGTGTTTTTATTATTATTATTATTATTATTTATTTATAAAGCGCCAGCATATTCCGCAGCGCTGTACAATAAGCACAGTACAGACAGGGTTACAATACATTGAACAACATTTGACAAACAGTACAGGAGGAGGTGAGGCCCTATTCCCGTAGGAACTCACAATCTAGGAGGGTTGGGGTTGGAAACAGGAGGGGAGGACTGTAAGGTGAGAGTGATTGATGGTTGCGTCAGTGAGTTGGGTGGTAGGCTTCCCTAAATAGGAATGTTTTCAGGGAGCGTTTGAAGGAAGAGAAGTTAGGGGAAAGTCTGACAGTACGAGGGAGAGCGTTCCAGAGAGTGGGGGCTGCGCGTGAGAAATCCTGCAGTCTATCATGGGAAGAGGTGATGCGGGGTGTATGTTTGGATGTATGTTTGGGTGGTGTTCTCTGAATTTTGTGTGTTATATATAAAAAAACAGAAGTGCTGCATCCCTTCCAGAATGTACATAACATTTGGAATGTTAGTGATATATATGTATATATCACACACAAACACAATTTACAGACTGTTTACAATGAGCATGTGCCAACTTGTGACCAGGGATAAAGCAGCCACAGAAAATTTACTGCTGTATCAGTAATGCATGTAAATACAGCTGACGATAAATACAGTTGTTTTTTTGTCTGAAACATCAGCTAACACAATACTTACTTAATTGTTTTAGTTTTAAAGTTGGGGTTGAGGTAGGGTAAACTTGTTTGTATTTTGTTTTAGGATTAGGGTTACCCTTAGAGTTAGCAATAGGATCATAGGCGTGTGCACGGTGTGTGCTGGGTGTGCCTGGGTACACCCTAATGCTGGCCCGCGGCACACCCTAATGCTGGCCTCTGGGTCCTGACCAGTTGCATCCCATGGATAGCCGCCAGGACCCTTTACCTCTGCAGGGCTGGTGGCAGCCTCTACATCCCTGGTGGTTCGGGTGGTTGTGGGGTGCTGCAATGCGATCTGTGCTTAGAACGCAGAGGACGTCCCACACTGGACATGAGCACCGGCGATCGCTGATGACCTGCCAGTGTCACATGACCTCTGGCACTCACTGACTGTGTCAGAGAGCGCCGGTAGTCAGGTGACAGGTCATCAGCGATTGCCAGTGCTCATGTCCAGTGTGAGATGTGCTCTGCATTCTGTGCGCTAAGCACAGATCGCATTGCAGCACCCCACAACCACCAGGACCACCAGGGATGTAGTGGCTGCATCCAGCAATGCAGAGGTAAAGGGTCCTGGCAGCTATCCATGCCAGCTGGGTTCCCCCCTCCTCTACCCCAGTTCTCTGCCACTGGACCACCAATGATACGTATTCAACCCCCTCGCTGCAAAAAAAAAAGATAAGCAGGAGAGGGGGCAACGTTTATATATTAAAATATTTTTAATAATTTGTATATTTAAAATGTTTATGCGCATCACACATTACTGCATTACTGTGAGTTTTATTGCCATGGAGCTCTGGGATACTCATACACAGTGCACATTACTGTGAGTTTCATTGTTGTGGAGCTCTGTGATACGCTCATACACACTGCACATTATTGTGAGTTTTATTGCTGTGGAGCGCTGTGATACGCTCATACACACCATGCATTATTGTGAGTTTTATTGCTGTGGGGCTCTGTGATACGCTCATACACAGTGCACATTATTGTAAGTTTTATTGCTGTGGAGCTCTGTGATACTCTAATACACAGTGCATATTAATGTGAGTTTTATTGCTGTGGAGCTAAGTGATACTCTCATACACACTGCACATTACTGTGAGGTTTTTTGCTTTGGAGCTCTGTGATACTCTCATACACAGTGCACATTACTGTGAGTTTTTTATTTTTATGCGAGCGTAGCCCAAAACTGAAGTGAGGATGATTGAGTTGTGGTGATAGCTGCATAGTAAAAGACACAAGAATTTAGGGGGATAATTTTAACCCTAAAGAAAAACTGAACTCTAAAGTAACCCAAATACTTACACTTAACCAAATAAAAATACTGACCTAACCCTAAAACATGCACAAATAAAATCCCTACCTCTATGGTGGAAAGAGTCTCTTTACAGACAAACATATTCTTGGGTCCTACTCCTTTCCTCTGTTCAGTTCTTCTTAATTCAGAAAAAGCTTCAATGTCTCAGCTTCCTCTGAGACTTTATAAGGTAAGTGAAGTATTGTTTATAGACACTTAGGGCACTATCATGTGCCATGAGCTAAAACGGGGAGGCTAACAGGAAAAAACCTGCACCTGCAGGTGTTCCCTTAGCGTCCCAGTTTATAGACTAGATTATGAGGTAGGCGCTGAATTCAGCATAGAGCTCAATTTTGGTCTCAACTGACCACAACACTTTCACCGCTTTCTCCTCTGAATCATTCAGATGTTCACTGTCAAACTTCAGATGGGTCTGTACATGTGCTTTCTTGAACAGGAGGACCTTGTGGGCACTGCAGGGTTTCAGTCCTTTAAAGCATAGTGTGTTACCAAATGTTTTCTTGGTGACTATGGTCCCAGCTGCCTTGAGATCATTGACAAGATCCTCCCATGTATTTCTGGGCTGACTCCTCACTGTTCTAATGATTATTGAAACTCCACGAGGTGAGATCTTGCATGGAGCCCCAACACATGGCGACAAGGAAAATTGACAGTCATTTTTTTGTTTCTTCCATTTGCGAATAATCGCACCAGCTGTTGTCACCTTCTCACCAAGCTGCTTGGCAATGGTCTTGTAGTCCAATCCTTGTGTAGTCCATTGCCTTGTGTAGGTCTTCAATCTTGTCCCTGTCACCCTTGGACAGCTCATTGGTCTTGGCCATGGTGGAGAGTTTAGAATCTGATTGCTTCTGTGGACAGGTATCCTTTATACAGGTAACAAGCTGAGATTAGGAGCACTCCCTTTAAGAGAATGCTCTTAAAGGTTTCACAAAGGAATATTTAAACTAGGAGGGGGGGACAAAAGGGTAAAAAACAATCTGCCTGATTGTCCCCCAAAACTAAATCTGAGGGTGCAAGCAACATGCGGGGTAAAAAATGACAAGCTCAGAGTCGTGTCTATAAATGCTCGCAGTTTAGTCAATAAAATCAATGGAGGCAATGATGGCAGCTGAAAAAGTAGATTTAGTGGCGGTTACTGAGACATGGTTCAGTGAGAAAAATAACTGGGACATAACAATACCGGGGTACTCTTTATATAGAAAAGACAGAGAAGGTAGGAAAGGAGGAGGAGTGGCCCTGTATGTAAAAAACATCATAAAAACAAACCAAATAAAAGTGAGCGAGGTGAACATAGTCAGTTTGGGTTACGCTAACATTTGGTAATCATACAGTAGCTTGTGTAGGTGTGATCTATAGACCCCCTGGACAAGTAGAAGAGCTAGATAATCTGCTGTTTGAGGAAATAGCCAAAATGACAATGAAGGGGGAAGTTATTATCATGGGGGACTTTAATCTTCCTGATGTGAACTGGAAAACCAAAATAGCTGGGTGCACCAGGAGTACAAACATTCTAAACTCCCTACTGGGATTATCTCTAACACAAGTAGTTGAGGAGCCGACCCGTAAAGAGGCCATGATGGATTTAAGGCTAGGGTCAGACTAACGCATTTTTCGCGTTGTCCGTGAAAATGTGCGTTCGAAGAATGGACGTATTTTTTCACGGAATACGCAATAGCGGTCATACGATGCGCAGTTTCATCCGTGATTTTGTACGGATCTTCAATAAAACACTTTGTGCATCTGGACGTTATGTTGGCCGGACATTAGCAGCGTCTGACGTCTCCAATTCACGCACACACGCCGCTAGCGGACGCAGCGCACTCTGTACGTCAGTACTAGTGGTTTAACGTTCTCGAAAAAATGCGTTCATTTTCCACTTGCGTTGCGCAGCCGGACTTTTGTGCGACCGTACTTCGTATATTGGCCGTCATTGCCCGGCATCTGCTGCTAGTGCGGCCGTGATTATGTGCGCCAGAACGCGCGTTCGCACTGCCTCAGTCTGACCCTAGCCTAATACCCACAAATGGAGGTTTGGTATTAGACGTTGTTGTAGGTGAAAATTTGGGATCTAGTGATCACCAGTCAGTGTGGTTTAATATAAGAACAGGGATGGAGCCGCACCACACAAAAACAAAAGTTTTAGATTTAAAAAAAACAGATTTTTCTAAAATGAGATTTTGTGTGAATGAGTCATTATCAGACTGGAGGAGTTTAAAGGGAGTCCAGGAGAAATGGGATTATTTAAAGGAGGCATTATTGAAGGCCACAGGCAATTGCATTTGGCTTGTTAGTAAAAACAAAAAGGGAAGAAACCACTGTGGTACTCTACAGAAGTGGCCAAAATAGTGAAGAACAAAAAGATAGCATTCAATAATTATAAAAAAACTCAGAGTGAAGAAGATAGGCAAACCTATAAGATTAGGCAGAAAGAGGCAAAGCAATTTATAAGAGCTTCCAAAGCACACGCAGAAGAGAAAATAGCCCAGTCAGTAAAAAAGGGGGACAAAACATTTTTTAGATACATAAACGAGAAAAGAAAAGTAAAACCAGGATTAGTTAGATTAAAAACAAAGGAAGGAAGGTATGTAGAAGAGGATAAAAGTCTCGCTGACTGCCTCAATGAATATTTTTGTTCAGTCTTTGCAGAAGAAAAGGAAGGAAAGGGACCTCAGTTAGGAGCAAACACTAAAGAGACATTTACATATGAGTTTACAGAGGAGGAGGTTCTACAACAGCTGTCTAAAGTAAAGACAAATAAGTCAATGAGGCCTGATGGGATCCACCCTAAGTTATTAACCACTCGGCTGCTATGGACGTGCTCAGCGCGTCCAGTCAAGTGGTTCTCCTGTGCAGATTGCTGCGCCCCCCCGGTGCGGGCTGACATCTTGGATGTCAGCCCGTCAATCCGGGAGCCCGGCGGGGACATTAGATGTCATTGCGGCGACGCGATGACATCTAATGCAGGCGCCCCCCCCCACATGTGCGGAGGAGGCGCCTGAAAGGGAGGGGGGGAGGTCCTTCGGACCTCTCTCCCTCCCGATCGCCGGGGAGTAGCGAGTTAAAACAGACACCGCTTGGAAGGGCACAGCCTGCCCTTCCAAACGGTGGCTGTCATTAACCCCTGGGGAGCCGGATCACGAATCGGCGCTGAAAAGTGCCGGTTCGTGATCCTTTCCCGGAGCTGGCCGACATCTTGGATGTCAGCCAAGCCTCCGGGAACTCCCCCTGAGGACTGGCGTCATCGTGCTACGCACGATGACGCCAGTCCTGGAGTTAACCCCTAGCTGCCACCAACGGTGGAGATAGGGGGTTCCAATGAATCCCCTATCTCCCGATCCGTGGCAGCTAGGGGTTAATGTTTGGTACTGTTGGATCGGCCAGAGCATGGCCGTTCCAGCGATACCAAAC
Organism: Leptobrachium leishanense; assembly: GCA_009667805.1. Classification (NCBI taxonomy): domain Eukaryota; kingdom Metazoa; phylum Chordata; class Amphibia; order Anura; family Megophryidae; genus Leptobrachium; species Leptobrachium leishanense. The sequence goes on along the minus strand of CM019067.1, from coordinate 119,264,013 downwards.
ACCACTGTGAAAAAAGTTTTTTAAAAAAAAAAATATATATTTTAAAAAAAATTCTAAAAAAAAAAACAAACAAGTTTTTTTTTTTTGTTAATGCAGCAATATTGTTCCCATTTCAATTATAATGTGAACAATGATTCTGCACTATCGATTTTTGTATGCGGTGCGTTTGTTAAAAATCGCGTAATTCCCCAAAAAAAATGTAACGAGACCCCATCTCTAATTTTTTTAACAAGCGCACCCCATACAAAATATAACCGCAATTGCTCGCATGTTAAAATGTGAAAAAAAAACACTTTACACGTTGTAAATTATTGAAAATTCATATTTTATTGCATTTTTTGTTATAATATACAGACAGGTCATGACGTATACATATAATAATGACATATTATGAATCTACCGAGTCTGCCGGAAAGAACGATATATAATATGTCTGGGTCATATACTAAAATAAGCCTTCAAAACGCATTTAGACATGATGAGCAAAACCGGTAAAAATGACCTCAGCACAGAGGTGTGAAACGCCTCAGCAGCGAAAGGGTTAAAAGAGCTCAGTGGTGTAATAGCAAAACCGTTAACAGATTTATTTAACTAATCCTTGTTAACGGGAGTTGTCCCAGAAGACTGGAAATTAGCAAATGTTGTGCCCATTTATAAGAAGGGTAGTAGGGAGGAATCGGGGAACTATAGGCCAGTTAGTCTTATGTCAGTAGTGGGGAAATTAATGGAAACCATGTTAAAGAAAAGGATTGTTGAACATCTAAAAACACATACAGGGTTATTCAAAGAGATTCGAAAAGTCACCGCACGTTCGGTGACTTTTCGTTCTCTTCAATTCGGTTCCTTTTGCCGATCCCATTTCGGTGACCCTGCAGTGTATTCAGCAAGCACCACAGGGTCCCCAAATTGCAGGGAAAAGCTACCGCAAACCTGACGAAAACGAACCGCAAAACCCAGCGAATGCACGCCGAAAACCCTCAAAAACATCTGGATTAACCTGTCCGAAAACCACGGAAAAACCCGAGCAGGAGCCGATCACACGCAGCAAAGACGCTGGAAAAAGCCGAGAAAGCCGAGACCGCAGACAGAGCGAAGTGAATAAATTAGGAAAACAGTTTGTATGAATGTTTGAAAAGTGAAACACTGTTTGCAAAGAAACTACTGAGCGAAAATGTCTGAAATTTGCATATGAGGTCCAGGGAATGATAATAAAGAGGGCTGTTACAGAAAAAAATTGTAAAATTAAAAAAAAATAAAAAACAAATCGGACTTTTAAAAAAACAAAACAGAAAAATGCTTAAAATATCCTAAAAAATCTATAAATAAAGAGACTCTTTACTGCAGAATTTTATAATGAACGGTTTATTAGATATTGAATTAAACCGGGAATATTTTTAACATTGAAGCCTATGGGATTCTCCTGAATAAACTTGCCGAATTAAACCACCGAATGGCAGGGCATTAGGGGAACCTTTCACTGCTGGTTTGTGTTCTTTGAATAGCCAAAGCAGTGCTTTTTCATGGGGATTTCACTGCCCTCGAACAGGCACCGAACAGGCACCGTATGTGCAGGCAATTTGCCAGGATTTGGCAAATTGTCTGCTCTCTGGATAGCCGAATGGCCAAGAAAGGTAACTGAACGCTGATTTTCAGCGTTCGGTTACCTTTCTCAAGCAATTCGGATCTCTTTGAATAACCCTGATAGATTACAAGATCAGAAACAACATGGGGTTACCTCAGGGAGATCATGCCAAACTAATCTTAATGATTTTTTTGATTGGGTAACAAAAATAATAGACAAAGGTGGTGCAGTAGACATTGCTTATTTAGATTTCAGTAAGGCTTATGATATTGTTCCGCATAGAAGGATTATCAATAAATTGCAATCTTTGAGCTTGGATTCCAATATTGTTGATTAGGCAGTGGCTGAGTGACAGGCAACAGAGGGTTGTGGTAAATGGAGTTTATTCGGCGCAAGGTGAGAGACAGAATAGAGAAAAAAACATCCAGAAAAATACATTTCAAAAAGTTATAAATTGATTTGCATTTTAATGAGTGAAATAAGTATTTGATCACCTATCAATCAGCAAGATTTCTGGCTCCCAGGTGTCTTTTATACAGGTAACGAGCTAAGATAGAAACATAGAAACATAGAAAAATGTCGGCAGATAACAACCTTTCGGCCCATGTAGTCTGCCCAATTACATGGATACTTTACCTGGATTTATCTTTTGTTTAGGATAGCCTTATGCCTATCCCATGCTTGCTTAAATTCAATTACTGTTTTGGCCTCTACCACTTCTACTGGAAGGCTGTTCCATGTATCCACCACCCTCTCAGTAAAATAATGCTTCCTGATGTTACTTTTAAACCTTTGCCCCTCTAATCTAAGACTATGTCCTCTTGTTTTGCTATTTTGTTTCCTTTTAAATATACTCCCTTCCTCTTCCTTGTGGATTCCCTTTACGTATTTAAATGTTTCTATCATATCTCCTCTGTCTCGTCTTTTTTCCAAGCTGTACATGTTAAGATCATTAAGCCTTTCCTGGTAACTTTTCTCCTTCAAGCCGTACACCATTTTAGTAGCCCTTCTCTGAACTCTCTCTAAGATGTCTATATCCTTCTGGAGATACGGTCTCCAGTACTGCACACAGTACTCCAAGTGAGGTCTCACCAGTGCTCTGTACAGTGGCATGAGCACTTCCCTTTTCCTAATGCTAATACCTCTCCCTACACAACCAAGCATTCTGCTAGCATTTCCTGCTGCTCTATTACATTGACTACTTACCCTTCACATTATCAGGGTTATACTCAGACATACTCAGACACACACCATAATTTCAGATGTGTGACATTAAACATCAACATTAGGGATAAAAAAAATCAAACACATATACAGGGTTATTCAGAGAGCGTGAAAAACAGGAGAATGACTGGAGAATGAAAAATTATAGGTCAAAATAGCCAAAACAGAAAAATTCTCCCTTTCATCTCACTTTCCAAATCGGCTATTTTGACCTAGAAGTTTTCATTCTCCAGTCATTCTCCAGTCATTCTCCAGTCATTCTCCTGCTTTTCACACTCTCTGAATAACCCTGATAATGTGAATGAAAATCAACACCGTCCTTTCAGGAGCACTACTTAAGTAAACTGATAGTTGACCTGATTAGGAATACAAGGAATCGTATTTGGTAGTGACTGAAAACAGAGGTAGAGGGAAAAGAGTCAGGGAAACAACCCATATAACTGACCAGAAAACTCCAGAAAAAAATCAAAAAAATTAAACCATATCAGATTGAATAATTACCGTAGATACTCGAGTATAGCGCGACCCGAATATAACGTGATGGATAGAGATTTATTATGGAAATGAGAGAATACTCAAGACTCGAATATAACGCGAGGAACAAAATTTTACTTATCAGTAAACAATTAAAATCCTTCCAGTTTCTCTTAACAGTCAGGCTACCCCTCAGGCCAGGGTGCTCTGCTCTAGAATGATTGCAGTTGTTACTAAGTGTGAAGCCACCGGCCACCTGTCTTCTTTACTAGCGATTAGATGGCGGCAGAGGAAAGTGAGGTGAATAATTGGCTTAAACCGAGCGTGCCTTCTGTCCGTGATGGATCCCACCTCTCCCAAATACAGGAGTTCCTGAAGTGTTTGCAAACATCAGGAAGCCCGCATTCGCTTCAGCGAGACTACTGGAACTTCAGGGAGACTTGGGATCCAGAGCAAGGGATTTTTTTTTTTTTTTACCCGCAATGCAGATGTCACGAATATAATGCGACCCCTCCAATTTTAAGGTAAATTTTTGGCACCAAAATCTAGCGGTATACTCAAGTATCTACAGTAGTAAGAGGATTGGTCACCAATTCATTAGCAAGAGGATTTGTCACCAATTACCGATACTATATTGCTTAGTAAGTATCCATCAAACAGCAATATGATGACTAGTTCCTTACTGGTCTAAATATATAATTTGTTAATGCATGTTAGCCCTGACTCTAGCTGTGCATCCACATATACTATCATTAAAAAGCAATGAACAAAAACATGTTAAAGACAAAAAATGTTAAATACAACCACGATAGATGGCAGTTACTGTAGTAATAGCATCCAAGGTTGATACTGGGTCGGTATCTAAATATAACAAAGAGAAATTTTGACATTTCGGGTGATTCGGATCAGTTGGTTTTTTGCTTTTTTAGGAGTTATTTTGTTTTGTATTGCTTATTTAAGAAAGGGAAGTAAATTACTACCAATAGAATGAAAGTTTCTTTACTTATTCTTTTAGTATTTATTAGACATTTTTTTGGGTGAAATTTTAGGTTTCTTTACTTTTTTTTAAAGAAACAAGGTTTTTTAACCCATAGGTTTCAATGCAGCATATGAATCTGCACACTGCCGGGCAGCACCTCTCTGCAGTATAATTAATGCAGCATATGAATCCACACACTGCCAGGCAGTGCCTCTCTGCAGTATAATTCAGCATATGAATCTGCACACTGCCGGGCAGCACCTCTCTGCAGTATAATTAATGCAGCATATGAATCCACACACTGCCAGGCAGTGCCTCTCTGCAGTATAATTCAGCATATGAAGCTGCACACTGCCGGGCAGCGCCTCTCTGCAGTATAATTCAGCATATGAATCTTCACACTGCTGGGCAGCGCCTCTCTGCAGTAAAATTAATGCAGCATATGAATCGGCACACTGCTGAGCAGTGCTTCTCTGCAGTATAATGCAGCATTTGAATCCACACAGTGCCGGGCAGTGCATCTCTGCAGTATAATTCATCATATGAATCCGCACACTGCCAGGCAGCGCCTCTCTGTAGTATAATTAATGCAGCATATGATTCTGCACACTGCCGGGAACTTCCCAGCAGTGTGTGGATTCATATGCTGCATTAATTATAACTCATAAAAAATGAAAAACTAACTGATCAAAAAATGAATCAATGAATCGATCTACAGAGAGGTGCTGCCCGGCAGTGTGCGGATCCATATGCTGAATTATACTGCAGAGAGGCGCTGCCCAGCAGTGTGCGAATTCATATGCTGAATTATTCTGCAGAGAGTTGCTGCCCGGCAGTGTGCGAATCCATATGCTGCATTAATTATACTGCAGAGAGGCGCTGCCCAGCAGTGTGTGGATTCATATGCTGCACTGAAACCTATGGGTTAAAACGCCTTGTTTCTTTAAAAAAAGATAGGAAACCTAAACTTTCACCCAAAAAATGCCTAAAAAAATTCTAAAAGAATAAGTAAGTAAATAAACTTTCATTCTATTGGTTGTTGTAATCTACTTCCCATTCTTAAATAAGCAATAAAAAATGAAATAACTCATAAAAAAGCAAAAAACCAATTGTCCCAAAATAATCAGAATCGCCGAAATGATCCAAATCACCGAAATGATCCGAATCACCGAATCGAAATGATCCGAAACGAAAGACAAACTGTCCGAAATTATCCGAAACGAATACCCCCCGAAAAAACCCATAAACGAAACGAAAAAAAAAGTCATGTACATCCCTAACGCTGACTGAACACAATATGTCCCTCTCCAAAGTGCTGCATAGTGTTTCCCAGCATATTTCATACTGATGCCTTGTGGCATCCCTGATATGCCCCATCCCCTCTGGATTTTTAAAATCAGAAGAATATGGATTGTAGAAGACCAAAGCATTCCACATAAGAGGTGCTCAACCAGTATATGTCCATGATTCATAGGTGGAACAGAACAACATTTTTTAAAAACGTTAATTAAGCAAGTTTACAATAACTGTTTAAGTTATATTACTGAGGTTATGAGACAAGGGATAAAAATACATGGATTATAAAACAATTTAGTAAGTACAGATTGAATAAATAAAAATTTTTGTCTCTCCAATATATAATCTATTACAGAGTTGTGTGTTTAGTCAATCATTTCTACAATCATTTTAAGATTTCCGAACAATTTATTAGAAAAGATTATTATAGTGTCAGAGACTCACAGAAGGATCATATTATTTGGTTTCTGACAGCAGAAAGTGTGTTGTTTTCTCTTTAATTAAATATAGTCGTTAGGTTTAGCAGGTCATTTGACATAGAAAACGAAGGCAAAAGGATGTAAGTGAAAGTCATCAAAACCAGATGAAAGATGTTATGTACTGGAGCGCATCCTGGTCAGCTGTAACCATACACTTTCTTCTCTTGTCCTTATTGATTTTACCTACGAATCGACTGTTTAATTTAAACCTGGAAAAAGAACATTGGTGAATGTCCTTTTTACGGTTAGTCATCTCAGGAGAAAATTGGATTAGAGCTCAAATGCCCTGGATTGGTTATGTGCATTACAACACAGTCACTATATTAAACATGAAATAAACTAAAAAGGCCCTTTATTACACTGTAATGCAATAGAACAACCAAGTCTATTTAACTTCCAGAAAAGTCTATTCGTATTTCTAAAGGTGTATCTAACTAGAAAAGGGATTACGTATTCAATATTAGCTCTTTCAATACCAAGCAGTTTTCCATAAAACCACTGGAGGGAACCAGGTTTCTTAGGATTTTTTTTTAACATCATTTATTTTATTATTATTATTTATTAAGCACCAACACATTCCGCAGCACTGTACAATGGAGCAATCAGTAAAGACAGGACACTTCTACAATACATAAAGAAGGCAGGTTAGTATTAGTATTATTATTATCCTTTATTTAAATAGCGCCACATAGCTATACACCTTCATGGACACGTCGCACCCCCTTACGTCCCACCCCACCTGCACCAGCAACCCTGCCAGGAAAAATGCCCTTTGTTTAGGTACACCGTAGTGGTGCCAGGTCCTCCATGTTTTTCTGGACACACCACATGCTGAGGGGCTCTGCACGTAAAATACAACCCTGCGACATGTAGGATCCATGTAAAGCAGGTAAACAAAGTGGCAGCACGGGTCACCGGCTTTATGTGCTGAAGCATATACGGTATACATGTTACAGGGAAGCACCTTTCCTGTGCTCTCCCTCTGCATGATATAGTAATGTGTCCAGGAAAATATGGACGATCTGACTACCCTGTTGCACCACTGCACGTGGAAAGGTTCACCTGGCGGAGGGAGGAGGATGCTGGACGATGCAGTTAAAAAGGACACAGACTGATTTTGGAGTAAGCCATGGTTTTACAAGGACCAGCGGGTACTGCCAACGATGGCAAAGTGAGTGGCGTTGATCCCCCAAGTGGTCGTTCTCAGTGTGTCTGCTTACAATATTCTGGTGGACATGGTCACTAGTGGTAGCTTGTCCACCAAACCAAGGTAAACAGAATGCCACCCCATGGCACGGCCCACTAGATGGAGCGAGTGGTACCTTGGCGGATCTCTCTCCCTGCGTGAACATGAGGTTGTGGCCTTGGTGCCTACCTGCGGCGGTGTGAGAGGTTTGTGGGAATCTGTGTGGGTCGGGGAGGTTTGAGGAGATCTGAAGGGGTTGGGAGGTTTGTGGGGATCCAGGAGGTTTGTGGGGATCTGCGGGGATCCGGGAGGTTTGTGAGGATCTGTGGGGGTCAGGGAGGTTTATGGGGATCTGTTTGTGGAGTTCTCACACCCCCAAAGTGGACAACTTTAAGAGGTAGGCTGTCTGCCGTGAACCAAACAAGGAATCAAAGTGCCAGCTTGGTGGACAGTACTGGGCTGGACAGCATTCACTCAACTTACTAAGAAACGCCAAGGCTCCGGCTCATCACACCGATATAGATTTGAATGGAGAGGGGAGAGTGGATACCTTTAACAAGCGCCAGATAGAGGTCGAAGCTCAGGATGCAACATGGGGGAGTCATAGCTGTCCAGTTCGGCATTGCGACTCACAGCACCAATCCACAGGGATAAGGGATCCGATGATTTCGAGTTATGGCTCCGACTCTTGAGTATAAATGACCACCCTAGAGCATGAGTTACTGATGCGTTTCACAGTGTTTATTTGAAGGTTGAGGGTTGCAGCTTACGTTATGTCCTTGATAAGTCCCATTTACTCGGAAATCATACCAGGGAGTCTCAGGAACCCTCTGCGTGCATGAAAGACAACTGTGAGGGTAGAGGTAAATGTCTGGATATGGTCCCAGTGTGCCAAGGTCCCTGAAACGTGTATCGCATGAGGAATCTACATCAGCGTGAGAGCATATTGTGCGAGTGGAGCTCCCGCTTCATCATACGCGTGTCATGATGAAATGAGGAATGTTTGAGGAAGGTGCAGCCTTGGTCACTTGGCTGGAGGGCCACGTTCAGGAATCCTGGGCCTTCTGGGCTGTCTCAATCTCCTCCGCCAGGGATGCCTTCAGGTTGGTGTACGCCTCGTTGAGGCCGTCGTTGATAATGATTGTTTCGAAAAGCCCATGCTCTTTACTGATTTCAATGTCCTCTCTCGCAGCTTTCAGGTATTTATGCAAACTTTCCTCGGATTCGGTTTTTCTGTCACGTAAACGCTTTTCTAATATCTCCATGGAGGGAGGCTGGATGAAGATGTACATGGGGTTCAGGTCAGTCCTCTTGATGCTCTTCACGCCCTGCTTGTCGATGTCCAGGATACAGAACTGATTCCGAGCCTGGACGTCACGACACACGGCTTTACTGGTTCCATACATATTGCCAGAAAACACTGCATGCTCAATAAATTCGCCATCGTCAATCCCTTTCTGCATCTCCTCTCGCGTCACAAAGTGGTAATCCTTCCCATTGCTCTCGCCGGGTCTGGGATTCCTGGTGGTGTGGGAAACAAAGCATTCTTCCTGCCAACAAATACAGGAGGACATAAAGGCCCTATTCCTGTGGGAACTTACAAACTAGATGGGTGAGGGGGTGAGAAACAGGAGGACTGCAGTGATTATTTAATGCAGGGAGAGGTGAGGACCGTTTTTGGGTCGGTCAGATGTTTTGTTACGGAGTCAGGTGGTAGGCTTCCCTAAACAGAAGGGAGTGTTTAAATGAAGCCAGATTTGGGGAAAGCCTGATATTGTGAGGAAGCGCATTCCATAGGGTTGACGACGCATGAGAAAAGTCCTGCAGTCTGGCATGTGAAAAGGTAATGATGGAGTATGCCGGGAGCAGGTCATTGTTGGCTCTTTAGGGGTGGGCTGCAATGTATTTGGTGATTAGTGAGGACAGGTAGTGCGGAGCGGCGTTAGTGAGGGTTAGCCTGGAGTGCCTGTGCCTTTCTGTTGGATGTTCTTCTGCTTGCTAGTAGGTTATGGTATGTGTTGCTACCCTGCATAAACTGACTTATTTTTGTGGGTCTGTTGCCGCTTAACCTGTACTATAGGATTGAAACATTGCCTGATGCTTAGGGCATTAGGAGTATGCAGATATCAATGAAAGGGATTCACTCAAGGATTTATACGCAAATATAGTGCGATAACAAAACGACCAAACCTTCTACGTCTATTTGGTTTTTTTTGTTATGTTTAAATTGCAACTCAACCGGACACTTATTTATATAAAGAAATCTCTAAATATATAAAACGTGGAAACCTAAACTTTAGAAGAGCAAGCTTTTTGCTGCTGAACCAAACTCCAGGAAGTGAGGTAAAGGATTGCAAAGACATGATCTCGGTACCGAAATCCCGAAAATATAGCAACTACTCTCACTTTACAAGAAAAGCCCTGATGTGTATTGTGGGAATGGAGATATTAAAAAATTTAAAGATCAGTTACATTAACAAATGTGATTCAGGAATATTAAGTTAAATAAATAAATTGACAAAAATTGAAAATAATTGACGAAAAACAAGTTACTAAAAAGTATGTGCTACTGTCAAACTTTGAAACCCAAGCATTGTATTGTTCCTTAGTTAATCAATAGAATATGTCTAGTGCCTTTTGGCAAAGTACGAAATAAGCTTATTTTATCCTCCCCTTATATACTTTGCCTAAAACAAACTCTACAGTTTTCTTTTAGTTAATGTATATAAGGTGAGGATAAAATTCTGTAGACTATAATCAATAGGATCCATAGAACGCCTATGAAACGTGTAGTTACAGTTGCAAGTGTTTATAAAGCGCCAACAAGTTCCGTAGCGCTGTACAATGGGAGAGACAGAATAACAAATATACATATATGTTACACACACAGAACAGTAGGAGAGAGGACCCTGCTCAAGAGCTTACAATCTGAGAGGACCCTGCTCAAGAGTTTACAATCTGAGAGGACCCTGCTCAAGAGCTTGCAATCTGAGAGATGTGCAGGTGTACACATTATCTTATTTTATATGCCTGGTCATTTTAGGCATTGTATTGCATCGTCTACTATCACACTTTTGCCGGCAGCAATATATGAGAGATTACAGGTTACTGTGAAAAACATTTATGCCTGCATCCAAATCAGCGAAATTCTTGCACATAGATCTCCCCTGAATGCACTTCCCCATGGAAATTCTGGGTTAGACATGTAAATCAGGTCCATAACCTTTCAGATTCTTGAATTTATTTTACCTCCGAGCTGTGGCTGGAACTCAAGGTTAGCTTTTCTTTGAAACCCATTCAGAATGTCCCTAGTTGTGTTGTTAGCTTGTTCTAACAAGTTAGCGGCTTCATATGTGTTATTATGTAGCCCTGATGAATTCCCCTATCCACGGGAGGATAAAACCCAGAATGCTGTGGATTTCATACTTTCTGCTTTCAGCCCTGTTTTTCTTTATGATGTACACAGTGCAGTCATGCCATGTGTTTTCTTTCACCTTGTCTTGGTTTTGTTCTGGAGTGTATTGCATAAAATAAAAGATGAACAGCGTTCATTGTGAAATTATCTTCTCATGGTTTTATCACTTGTAGGGATGAGCTGTTCGGGTTCGGACGGTTCGGAGTTGGACCCGAACTTTGGCAGTTCGAAAGTTCGCAAACTTCGAACTTTTTGGGTGTGTCAGTTCGAGTTCGAAAAAAAAGAAATTTTGAAAAAAGTATAGAAAATGCTTAAAAAAATACAAAAAAATCGAGAAATAAAGAGACTCTTTACTGCAGAATATTATAAGCAACGGTTTATAAGATAACAAGGAAAAAAGTGTCATCTGCGCTCGTTTCTATGTGTTCCATGTACAACAAAACTGAGGTTTTTGTTTGTTTCAATGGCCATTGCAACGTAAGCACACTCGCCACTTCACGGCACCTCTTTACAGAGTGAGTACCTAACAAATGTACCAAATTTGTACATTTGTTAGGTACTCACTCTGTAAAGAGGTGCCGTGAAGTGGCGAGTGAGCTTAAGTTGCAATGGCCATTGAAACAAACAAAAACCTCAGTTTTGTTGTACATGGAACACATAGAAACGAGTGCAGATGACACTTTTTTCCTTGTTATGTTTTATACATTAACTGGGCTGTTACTCCTGGCAGTTGCTGCCGCTCCGGTGAGTATGGGCGCGACACCATTTTTTCTGTATTAACGGTTTATTAGATATTGAATTAAAAACTAATGTGTACGTGGAAAGATTATCAACTCTAAATGACCTCTGTTCACAAACAGGCATAACACCAGGTGTTTTTAGTCTGGAAATCAATTGATACATTGTATACTATACTGAGGGGGTGGGGTGGTGTCTGCTTCTGATTGAGATTTGAGAATTAATTTCCCTCCTAAAACATCCTAATATGCTGCATTTAACCCTTTCGCTGCTGAGGCTTTTCACACCTCTGTGCTGAGGTCATTTTTACCGCTTTCGCTCATCATGTTTTACCACGTTTTGTAGCCATATTTTGATATATGACCCAGACATATTATATATCGTTCTTTCCGTCAGACTTGGCAGATTCATAATATGTCATTATTATATGTATACGTTATGTCATGTCTGTATATTATAACAAAAAAATGCAATAAAAATTGTATTTTCAATCATTTATTATGTGTAAAGTGTTTTTTTTTCACATTTTAACATGCGATCATTTAGGTTATATTTTTTATGGGGTGCGCTTGTTAAAAAAATTAGAAATGGGGTCTCGTTACATTTTTTTTTGGGAAAATTTTGCTTTTCTTAACAAACGCACTGCATACAAAAATCGTTAGTGCAGCATTATTGTTCACATTATAATTGAAATGGGAACAATATTGCTGCATTAACAAAACAAAAACAAACAAAAAAACTTGTTTATTTTTTTTGGGATTTTTTTTTAAATATATATATATATATTTTTTATTTTTTATTTTTTTTAAAAAAACATTTTTCATGCTCATGTTTGGTATCCTTGGAAAGGCCATGCTCTGGCCGATCCAACGATATCAAACATTAACCCCTAGCTGCCACGGATCGGGAGATAGGGGGTTCATTGGAACCCCCTATCTCCGCCATTGGTGGCAGCTAGGGGTTAACTCCAGGACTGGCGTCATCGTGCTATGCACGATGACGCCAGTCCTCAGGGGGAGTTCCTGGAAGCTTGGCCGACATCCAAGATGTCGGCCAGCTCCAGGAGAGGATCACGATCCGGCGCTTTTCAGCGCCGATTCGTGATCCGGCTCCCCAGGGGTTAATCACAGCCACCGTTTGGAAGGGCCCTTCCAAATGGTGCCTGGATTAACCCTCTGCCCCCCGGCGATCGGGAGGGAGAGAGGTCCAAAGGACCTCCCCCCCTCCATTTCAGGCGCTTCCTCCGCACATGCGGGGGGGGCGCCTGAATTAGATGTCATTGCGCCACCGCGATGGCATCTAATTGATCCGCCGGGGTCCCGGAGTGCTGGGCTGACATCCAAGATGTCAGCCCGCACCGGGGGGGCGGGGCGCAGCAATCCGCCAGAATCCGGCGGATTGCTGCCTCCTGTGCATGGACGCGCTCAGCGTGTCCATAGCACAGGAGAACCACTTGGCTGGACGCGCTGAGCGCGTCCATAGCAGCCAAGTGGTTAACTGGTGTTTGAAAAAATTTCAAAATAACATCTAAGGCTAGGGTCAGATGAGCGCATTTTGTACAGACTGTGTGTCCGTGCAGTACGGATGTACTTACTGACTGACAACAAGGTAGTGGCCAAACAGTCCGTTTTTTTCACTGACGTATTTTTTGACTGATGTAGCAGGGAAAATAAATTAAAATGAAAAAACATTCTGTCCGTCAAAAATGCTGGACGTATAAATGCAGTCCATCTGACCTCGTTTCATCACTCACATACAAAGCTACACGGACGTTGCGCACTCCACACGTCCGTTCTAGCAGTATTACGTTCTTGCCTAACCTGCGTCCGTTTGCTGCGTCCGCCATGCATCCGCACTTCCGTGCGGACGTATTTCGTGTGTGGGGCTCCATTGGTCAGAATGCTATGCAGCCACGGAGGTACAAATGTGCAGCAACACGGACGTGATAACTGTGCTCGTCTGACCCCAGCCTTAAGCAATGTTATTTTTCACCTCGGGATTAAACATTCACAGGGTTATTCAGAGAGCGGTGAAAAGCAGGAGAATAAGTGGAGAAGTGAAAATTCTAGGTCAAAATAGCCAAACCAGAAAAATTCTCCCATTTAACTCACTTTCCAAATTGGCTATTTGGTCTAGATTGTTCTCTTCTCCTGCCAGTTCTCCTGGTTTTCACCTCTCTCTCAGGGTTGTTCAGAGAAAGGTGAAAACCAGGAGAATGGCAGGAAAAGAGAACAATCTGGACCAAATAGCCGATTTGGAAAGTGAGATAAGACTAGGGTCAGACTAACACATTTTTCACAGCGACCGACAGTGCGTCCGAACGCATTGCCGTATTTTTCACGGAATGCGTGAAAAAGGTCATACGATGCGCATTTTTGTGCGTGATTTTTTACAGATCCAAACCAGGAAACTTTGGGTGTCTGGACGTTATGTTGGCCGGACATGAGCAGGGTCTGACGTCTCCAAATCACGCACACACACCGCTAGTGGACGCAGCGCACTCTGTACGTCTGTACTAGCGGTTCTGCGTTCTCGAAAAAATGCGTTCATTTTCCACTTGCGTTGCGCAGCCGGACTTTCGTGCGACCGTACTTCATATATTGGCTGTCATTGCCCGTCATTTGCTGCTAGTGCGGCCGTGATTAAGTGCGCCTAAACGCATGTTAAAAATTCGCTAGTCTGACCCTAGCCTAAATGGGAGAATTTTTCTGGTTTGGCTATTTTGACCTAGAATTTTCCATTCTCCAGTCATTCTCCTGCTCTTCACCGCTCTCTGAATAACCCTGACAGGGTTATTCAGAGAAAGGTGAAACTCAGGAGAATGACTGAAGAGAAAATTCTAGGTCAAAATAGCCGAACCAGAAAAATTCTCCCATTTATCTCACTTTCCAAATCGGCTATTTGGTCTAGAATTTTCCATTCTCCATTCATTCTCCTGCTTTTCACCGCCAAAAAATCTGTAAACTTTTTCTGCGTGTCCGAAAATGTCTCCTCTTTTCATACAGACTGCCGCCCCAAGCAGTTGTTTATGGATAGATTAAAGGAAAAGCATTTACCGTCATTTGAAATGTCATTTTTTGTTTTTTACATATTTATTATTATTATTATTCATTATTTATAAAGCGCCAGCATATTCCGCAGCGCTGTACAATAAGCACAGTATAGACAGGGTTACAATACATTGAACAACATTTGACAAACAGTACAGGAGGAGATGAGGGCCCTATTCCCGTAGGAACTCACAATCTAGGAGGGTTGGGGTTGGAAACAGGAGGAGAGGACTGTAAGGTGAGAGTGATTGATGGTTGTGTCAGTGAGTTGGGTGGTAGGCTTCCCTAAGGCTAGGGTCAGACGAGCGTGATTTCTACGGACTGTACGTCCGTGCACACGGACGTACGTTAGTACGGAAGACGCAGTAGTGGCCACACAGTCCGTTTTTTTTCACTGACGTATATTTTGACGGATGTAGGAGGGAAAATAAATTAAAAAGCAAAACCATTTTGTCCCTGAAAAATGCTGGACGTATAAATGCAGTCCGTCTGACCACGTTCCATCACTCACACACAAAGCTATGCAGAAGTTGCGGACGCAGCGCACTTTGTGCGGCCGTTCTAGGGGTTGTACGTTCTTGCCTGCCTTGCGTCCGTGGGCCGCGGCCGTTGTGCGTCCGCAGTTCAGTGCGGACGTACTTCATGTGTCAGGCTCCAATGGACTTTCTTTCATGCTATCACGGACGTACTTTTAGGCGCAATCACGGACGTGAACACTACGCTCGTCTGACCCCAGCCTAAATAGGAACGTTTTAAGGGAGCGTTTGAAGGAAGAAAAGTTAGGGGGAAGTCTGACAGTACGAGGGAGAGCGTTCCAGAGAGTGGGGGCTGCTCCAAGTGGTTCTCCTGTGCTACGGACGCGCTCAGCGCGTCCGAGCACAGGAGGCAGCAATCCGCCGGATTCCGGCGGATTGCTGCGCCCCCCCGGTGCGGGCTGACATCTTGGATGTCAGCCCGTCAATCCGGGACCCCGGCGGGGACGTTAGATGTGATCGCGGCGACGCGATGACATCTAATGCAGGCGCCCCCCCTGCATGTGCGGAGGAGGCGCCTGAAAGGGAGGGGGGGAGGTCCTTCGGACCTCTCTCCCTCCCGATCGCCAGGGAGTAGGGAGTTAATACAGACACCGCTTGGAAGGGCACAGCCTGCCCTTCCAAACGGTGGCTGTCATTAACCCCTGGGGAGCCGGTTCATGAATCGGCGCTGAAAAGCGCCGGTTCGTGATCCTTTCCCGGAGCTGGCCGACATCTTGGATGTCGGCCAAGCCTCTGGGAACTCCCCCTGAGGACTGGCGTCATCGTGCTATGCACGATGACGCCAGTCCTGGAGTTAACCCCTAGCTGCCACCAACGGTGGAGATAGGGGGTTCCACTGAACCCCCTATCTCCCGATCCGTGGCAGCTAGGGGTTAATGTTTGGTACTGTTGGATTGGCCAGAGCATGGCCGTTCCAACGATACCAAACACCACTGTGAAAAAAGTTTTTTAAAAAAAATTAAAATTAAAAATCAAAATAAAAAAATATTTAAAAAAAAATTCTAAATAAAAAACAAAACAAGTTTTGTTTTTTGTTTTGGTTTGTTAATGCAGCAATATTGTTCCCATTTCAATTATATTGTGAACAATGATGCTGCACTAACGATTTTTGTATGCGGTGCGTTTGTTAAAAATCGCGTAATTTTCCCCAAAAAAATAAATAAAGAGACCCCATCTCTAATTTTTTTAACAAGCGCACCCCATACAAAATATAACCGCAATTGCTCGCATGTTAAAATGTGAAAAAAAACCACTTTACACGTTGTAAATTATTGAAAATTCATATTTTATTGCATTTTTTGTTATAATATACAGACAGGACATGACGTATACATATAATAATGACATATTATGAATCTGCCGAGTCTGACGGAAAGAACGATATATAATATGTCTGGGTCATATACTAAAATAAGCCTTCAAAACACGTTTAAATATGATGAGCAAAACCGGTAAAAATGACCTCAGCACAGAGGCGGGAAAAGCCTCAGCAGCGAAAGGGTTACAAACGTTTTTTTTTTTACTTTTTGTTCTTGTTTCCTGTCCCCCAGGGCACTACCTGGACTCCCATACACTTTTTATGGCAAATATCTAGCAGACACAGAATATTAAGGGTTATAATATTTAATATGTGGGTAAAAGCTTCTTGATCCAAGGAGAAATCTGACTGCCATTCTGGGGTCAAGAAGGAATTTTTTCCCAGTATGTTGCATATTGGCAAGCATTCAGACTGGGTTTTTTGCCTTCTTTTGGATCAACAGCAGTAGGTTATGTGGGAGAGGCTGAACCCGATGGACGCATGTCTTTTTTCAGCCTATATAACTATGTAACTATGTAACTATGTATATATGCCCTCTTGGAGGGCACTCTAAAAACCGAATTTTCATCCCCATTGACTGGCATGGAGTTCGGGTTCGGGTTCGGGTTCGGATCCGAACATTTGGAAAGTTCGGGTTCGGCTTCGAACCGAACTCGGGGAGTGTTCGGCTCATCCCTAATCACTTGTATACACCACCTTTACAGCAATAAAAGAGACATCAACCTGTACACAAACTTGCAGCTATGTCCGTAAGATTTAGCAACTTGTTCACTAACTTTTGCACATTCTGAAATATACAGGGTTATTCAGAGAGAGGTGAAACTCAGGAGAATGACTGGAGAAGCGAAAATTCTAGCTCAAAATATCCAAACCAGAAAAATTCTCCCATTTACCTCACTTTCCAAATCGGCTATTTTGACCTAGAATTTTAACTTCTCCAGTCATTCTCCTGGTTTTCACCTCTCTCTGAATAACCCGGATATATTTTTATCCATCCGGAAAACATTACTATGTCATGAATTTACATTGCATTTTAGAATTTGATTTACCATACTCCACATATATGCATTGATTAAAAAAGGCATATATTACGCACATACGCTTTGCAGGTTTTGTCTTTTAGTAGTTAAAAGTTAATCCATTCTTTATCAGGATTAAAAATGCAACAACTGAGGCAAGTTCATACTCTAGGGTAAACAGCAAAAATAACAAGATAACACTAATTACCCCCTGTGGCTCAAATAGAAGAAAAAAGGAGATTTCTCCACTTGGACCAAGATTTAGCCAGAAAGAAATAAACATTATATCTGTAATAAATTACTGTAATAATTATTACTCTAATTATTTGTGACAGATTAATATAAGAGACACTTAGGGAAAAGGAGATCATTGCCCTACTTTATGCATTCTTTCTATAGTACGTTCCAGTGATAGAAGAATATATGTGTTTTGGTGAATGACTTTAGGTGTAGAACTAATCCGTTAGAGGATACAGCACAGGTCATTTAGTACGGCGTCAGAACAGAATACAAAAAAAAAAGATGGTGTGCACCGATACATAGAGTTGTTAATACATTTCTTGTTTGTTTTGTTGTTATTTTCTCGGTCCATATTGTAGAGTGAAGTGGGACTTAATAGTTACTTCTTTAATCTTGTCATTCTAATTCATTCAACTGTAGCATAGTGAACATTCCCAGCAGAAACTGCAGTGGAGGTTAATGGAACGGAACTATAGGCTAAATCATTTGGACACCATAGCTAAGGGCAACCCCATTCACAATTAAAATGATGTGTTTGTGCAAGACTCACTCCTGTTCCATTCTCTTAAATTTATTATAAAAGCTTACATTTCCCCTGACTATGATAAGCAAACTGAGATAAGCACCTAATCGCATAACACAAATAATGCCCAATTTTCTCTGTGTTCTATGGGAAATCCAGTTTCTCACAGTATAATATTGTCTTATGTCCACTAAGTAGATTGCCTCTGAGAGATGCACTCCCCGGGATGCCCATGGTACACTTTGTAAAAAATCTTATTTTGCTATGTTGATTTTTTTTTAATGTAAGTTGTCAAGCCACAATATCGTGAATAAAAATAGTAATATTTAAAAAAGATAAAATGTCTAAATAATTTATTGCTAAGGAGTTGCAATGGATTATCTTGGCTTGGACTGGCCATTGGGCTCACTGTGAAAGTTCCCCAAACTCCATTCATGACCTTACTAAACTCATACCACGTATGACCCAATCCATCCCAGAGTTGATCCTCTGCAATAAAAGGGATTTAATTTTGCCGTCTCCAACATGGGCCGTTTTGCAACACATATCCTGTAATACCATATTTGCTTAATCAAAAAGGGTGTCATTCAAAATATGTAAACATATTGTAAACATCTTGGGCCCTATTTCAGTTGACCAGTAGCAGGTAGCTGCTAATGGCAAAATGTGTTGTGAGCCATTAACCCTCTGCAGCTAAGGATAAATGAGTGGTGTGTCAGTATGGAATTGATAATAACGTAACTTCAAATATGATGTGAGTAACTTCCAGGAGGTGGTTCAAACACTCCTATAGACAATATGTGATATACAAGGAAGTATCAATCTCTAGCCCGTGTGGAGTTGATGGTAGTTAATGGGTGCTGGTCTCGTAGTATGGCAGGTAGAATGATCTGTGTTGCTCCTTTACCTACAACAAGTCTGGGGAGGATTTGTGATGAATGCTGATGGTATTTCAAGTCTGGAATGATAGAATGAATTTTATAAAATATATTGATATATAAAAAATTAAATTTATTAAGATAATAAATGGGGTGCCACCCAAGGGCCCGTGGGTTGAGGGGGCCCGGATGCCATGAAGCGGGAGTGCCCGGTCCTGAACAGCGTGAGTCCATGTTTAAGGGGAGGCGGCTGCGTGCTGCATGCGCAGGTCACGCGGTCTGGCCAGTCAGGTGGTACTGAGTCTCTCCACCACCTGACTGGCCGGACCGCATGACCTGCGCACGCACGCATGCAGCCGCCTCCCCTTCAACACGGACTCTCACGCTGTTCAGGACCAGGCACACCCGCTGCATGGCATCTGGCCCCCACCCGCTGCATGGCATATGGCCCTCACCCTCTGCATGGAATCCGGCCCCCAACCCCTGCATGGCATCCGGAGCTGGGGCAATATCCAGGTGAGCTGGGGCAATATCAAGGTGAGCTGGGGGCATATCCATATGAGCTGGGGGCATATCCAGGTGAGCTGGGGCAATATCCATGAGAGCTGGGGGCAAATCCATGAGAGCTGGGGGCAATATCCATGAGAGCTGGGGCAATATCCATGAGAGCTGGGGCAATATCCAGGTGAGTTGGGGCAATATCCAGGTGAGCTGGGGCAATATCCATAGGAGCTGGGGCAAAATCCATAGGAGCTGGGGCAATATCCATATGAGCTGGGGCAATATCCATGAGAGCTGGGACAATATCCAGGTGAGCTGGGGCAATATCCAGGTGAGCTGGGGCAATATCCATATGAGCTGGGGCAATATCCATATGAGCTGGGGCAATATCCATGTGAGCTGGGGCAATATCCAGGTGAGCTGGGGCAATATCCATATGAGCTGGGGGCATATCCAGCTGAGCTGGGGCAATATCCATGAGAGCTGGGGGAAAATCCATGAGAGCTGGGGGCAATATCCATGAGAGCTGGGGCAATATCCAGGTGAGCTGGGGCAATATCCAGGTGAGCTGGGGCATATCCATAGGAGCTGGGGCAATATCCATATGAGGTGGGTCAATATCCATGAGAGCTGGGGCATATCCATATGAGCTGGGGCAATATCCATGAGAGCTGGGGCATATGAGCTGGAGCAATATCCATATGAGCTGGGGCAATATCCAGGTGAGCTGGGGCAATATCCATTTGAGCTGGGGCAATATCCATGAGAGAGGGGGAATATCCATATGAGCTGGGGCAATATCCATATGAGCTGGGGCAATATCCAGGTGAGCTGGGGCAATATACATTTGAGCTGGGGCAATATCCAGGCGAGCTGGGGCAATATCCATATGAGCTGGGGCAATATCCAGGTGAGCTGGGGCAATATCCATGAGAGCTGGGGGCAATATCCATATGAGCTGGGGTAATATCCAGGTGAGCTGGGGCAATATACATTTGAGCTGGGGCAATATCCAGGCGAGTTGGGGAAATATCCATATGAGCTGGGGCAATATCCAGGTGAGCTGGGGCAATATCCATGAGAGCTGGGGGCAATATCCATGAGAGCTGGGGCAATATCCAGGTGAGCTGGGGCAATATCCATATGAGCTGGGCAATATCCATGAGAGCTGGGGAAATATCCATGTGAGCTGGGGCAATATCCATGTGAGCTGGGGCATATCCATGTGAGGCTTGGGGCAATCTACATGTGAGCTGGGGGCAATCTACATGTGAGCTGGGGACATTCTGTGTATATGTATCTGGGGGATATATAGTTGTGAGCTGGGGGCATTTTTATATGAGGTTTGTTCTTATTGGAAAGCGTTCACATGACATAAAATAAAAAGTATCGGTACTCGGTATCGGTGAGTACTTTTAAAAAATATCGGTACTCGTACTCAATGTTAAAAAAAGTGGTATCGGTGCATCCCTAGTTTTCATTTGTAGTTTTTTGTTTAATCACCTGCAATAGTGATTCAAAGGCAAGTGTGGTGTTTGTTTATGCTGGAATAAAAAGACCTTTCATTTTCACAACTTCAAGTCTGCGGCTGTTTATACCCTAGAATACCGTGTTGTTTGGCTGGAACCAAGTATCCCGAGTGGTTTTTGTATCACAGTTAAGGGGTTCAATGCCCTAATGGTGGAAGGGAATCAGGGCATGCTAACGTGTCCACAGGTTGGGGGGGGGCGCACATTTCTTGGCTGGCCCCGGGTGCTGACAACCCACGCTATGCCACTGGTTAACGTTGATGCTCACTTGACTATTCATTGTCAGACACACACTTAAACAACTGTGATATTTAAACACTAGATCACCATAGAAATAAAATATCTATATGTTTTGCAAGTTACAATGTCCCTCCTACCCTAAATTTGTTTACAAGGTTTCCTTTATTCAAAATATCATTGAAAGAAGAATAAGCATGATTGTGCCCTGTCTGGCATTATGAAATACAATTTCAGTAGGTTGCATTATATGTACAGTATGTAAGGTATTTCAAACACTAATAACCTTGAAAGCTTTGCCATCACTGCAATAAATGGATGTATGTCCTTTTGAATGTATGATTGCACTATTGATGCACAACATGCATTCCGACTATATAAAAGGAATGTAGCCTGTTATATATTGAGATGTGGATTGCTCCAAAGATTGGAGCTCACAGAAGTTGTTGTAGAATTTGACACAATGAAACTTAAGTAATTCTCATTAAGGAACGCTTACATGAAAAGCCGAGCAGTAATTTGTCCATGTCTAGAGACTGAAAGAGTAAAACAAATTATAAGGCACAGGGAATAACAAAGGTTACCATTTATTTATTTCAGTTCCAATGTCCTATTAAGAAACCACAGCACCAACAACTTTGTTAACCTCTTTCCTTCCATAATCATGTTGCAGTTTAAATGCAGGCGAATAGAGCATGTCTACCATAATAAGCATTCCTGTTACCACTTATGGAGGTTATCAAAAGTGGTTGAAAGGACTTCGACTAACAAGTAAGAAATTGGAAACAAAATTCCAACTCATTCCTTAGAGACTGAAATGAATGTGACACGTAGTATTCTCTGAGAGCATAATCGGGAGTGTTTATAACTGAAACAATGTAACTATGTTAGCATAAACCCTAAACCAAATGAAAACGTCTAGTTTATCAAATCCAGCAACCATTTCTCACCGAGGGGGAAATTTATCACCTTGTAAGTACATATATTATTATTTAATGTAAAATATTAACCCCTTCGCTGCCTTGATTGAATATACTCATTGTACAAAAGTTCCTGCAGGAGCTCAACAGCAAGTAAACTCGATCTGGTAATATTGCAGCGCAATGCAAATAAATTCTATTTGCTGCAAACAAATTGCATTTGCAATGGACTCCAGAATGTGCCCCCAAATTTTCATCACCTTGGACATTTCATCCAAGGCGCTGAAGCTGTATGAACAGCTTGGAGTTCCGTTATTACCTTCAAGAAACACAGATCCCCAGCTGTATTATTTCATGTCCAGTGATGGCTATCCTCTGCCTGTCAAATAATCTTACCGTGCCTAAAATGAATCTAAAATTTTATGAAGGGTACATTCATTTTTATGCTATCTACAATGAAAACTTGTTTTCCATAAATCCAATGAGTCCTGGCAGTAATTACATGGAAATCAACATGGTCAAAGAGGTCAAATGAACACTCCAGACACTGTGACTCAATGACATTAGAATAGATGCACGTCTTTTTTCATCCTATGTAACTATCAGGTCTAGTCATTAGAGGTGAAACTAAGTAGAATGACTGGAGAAGTGAAAATTCTAGGTCAAGATAACCAAACCAGAAAAATTCTCCCATTTATCTCACTTTCCAAATCGGCTATTGGTCTAAATTGTTCTCTTCTCCTGCCAATTCTCCTGAGTTTCACCCTTTAGGGAATAGACCTGAATGTAACTATATGACTACTTAAGTGAATTTAAATGATCATAGTGTGCTAAGCATCCATCCTCTGTCCCCAAGGTCTCCCCTCTGCCTTTAAGATTGTCCCTCAGCTCACACTGCCTGGACTGCATTGGATCAGTGTGGGTTAATTGAATAATCCCTCGATACTTTATCACTGGGAGCCATCAAATTGGAGTCATACACATAAAGTGGGTGAAATCACGTTGCTTCTTGTAGCAGGTGCTATCCAGCAGAAGAATGAAAAGGGAGACCACAACATGGGAGAGCAGATGAGTTTTAATAAGCTGTTCTCTAATCTCAAAATGCACAAACCCTTGTACGTAAGTACTGCAAGTGACCCAATGATATTATCTGCCTATACCCCATGTCAGCCCTCTCGCCGCTAAAAGCCGAAGATATGAATATTTTTAATTCCCAGGCTAATCAGTAATCTTACTACAGCGGTTATTCACAGAGCACGGAAATGTCACCAACATTTCGGTGCTTTCTCGTTCCCTGCACTTTGGGGTATGAAATTCCCAGACCCAGCAGTGAATTCAGCATTCACCGCATGGTCTGTGAAGTACAGGGAAAAGAGGCCATATGGGTAAAAAAAATTTTTGCTGAAAATACGTTGATAACCCCGCCGATAACTTCACTGATATGATCCAAAAAATCAGATCGATCCGAAATGCCGCAGAACACAGCACCGACCAGCCGCCGGTAAAAGCAGATGAGCCAATGAACGAGGTAAAAAAATAAATAGATAAATAACGATTGAAACTCAAAATATTTCAAACGCTGTTTGCAAAAAGACTACTAGACAAAAATTTCTGGGATGAACATATAAGGTCCTATGAATAATAATAAAAAGGTCAGTTATGGGGGAAAAACGCTATTTATTAAAAATCTGAAAAAATAATTTGCTGAAAAAATCCAGAAAAATGTCTAAAACCCCCCAAAAAATAAAGATACTTTTTGATGCAAAAAAAGAATAAATGGTTTATTAGATATTGAACAAAAACAGGAATATTTTTAATATTGAAGCCTATGGGATTCGCCTGATTAAACCTGCTGAATCAAACCACCGAACATCGGGCATTTCACTGACATTTCTCTGCTGATTGGTGTTCTCTGAATAGATTAACCATTGCCTCTCTATGGTGATTTCACTGCCATTAAACAGGCACCTTATTTTGCTGGCAATTTGCTAATATTTGGTGAATTGCCAGGTTTTGAATAGCCAAATGGCCCCGAAATTTCACCGTACGGGGAAATTCACCATTTTGTGCAATGTCATGGCAAGTTTGGCTCTCTCTGAATAACCCTGTATCTGTACATTATCTTTTAGAGGTTGTATATGTTACTCTATGGGAGTAAGACTCTAATATTTTTTTTACCTCTTATTCTATAGAGCCTTTTCAGACCAAACTCGCTTGACTATCAATAAAATCAGAATATAAGTCATTAAATGTTATTGAAAAGGCTCAAGGGCATGATTGACAATTACTATCAATGTCCATAAGGTGGAAAGAAACCACTTTGAATTGTAGATTTAGTAGAGAAAACACCCAGGGTGATATAAAAGAAAAATAATCTTCAAAAGGTGTCTACATATTATGAACATGTTCACATTTCAGCCAAAAAGTGAGGAGGTGGGCTTTAATATTCTAGCTGTAAGCGTATTTGAGACAGGATTTTCTGGCATCAGCAGGCTTTAAGGTGTCAAGCGCCTTCAAATTTACCAGTAATAATGATAATGCAAACTAATTCCTACATAAAGGGTGTCCTTATTTTCACATGATCAAATGTGACTTAACCAGATCAAATGAGATGAACAGTCAATTCCCCAATGCAATCATTTTGAAACACAAGTGTTTTTTTTGTAATGGATTGGTTAAGAATTAAGTCCTGGTTAAATCCATCATATAAGATCATTTCTAGGCAGATATAATGTTTATATGCAGGGCATTTAATAAAAGTGTGTGTGTAAAAAGTAAATTTTATATATATATATATATCCAGAAGGAGAGAGTTATACTCTTGAAAGCTTGTCTTTTAAAAGTAACGTTAGTCCAATAAAAAAGGTATCACTACTACTGCTATACTCTGGTGATATATATATATATATATATTAGGGATGTGCAATTCGTTTGGTACCGAATAAATTTTTGCACGAAATTTACCATTTTCGTGCTTCCGAGGGCATACCGAATCCGAAATGTTGACCACACGAAATTTTCAGATCGATTCGAAATTTTGAGTCATTCGATTAGATATTTTGGATGATTCGAAATTTCGGGACGATTCGATGATTGGGTCGATTCAATGATTCGGGTCATTTCGGTGTTTGGATCATTTCGGAGATTCGGATCATTTCGGGTCATTCTGTTCAGTTGGTTTTTCGTTTTATGCTGCATTAATTATACTGTAGAGGTGCTGCCCGTCAGTGTGCGGATTCATATGCTGCATTATTATACTGTAGAGGTGCTGCCCTGCAGTGTGCGGATTCATATGCTGCATTATATATCCGAAATACCATTCGTCTAAGTCAAAATGAAATAGACCCTTTGAAACGACAAGAACAGACGATCCTAAAGACCGAAAATTTCCGATATCACGAAATGAAAGTCGATACGAAACGAGCCGAAACAAAAATCGACCGAAAGGATCCGAAAAAAAATACGTGCACATCTTTAATGTGTATATATATATATATATATATATATATATCCAGAAGGAGAGAGTTATACTCTTGAAAGCTTGTCTTTTAAAAGTAACGTTAGTCCAATAAAAAAGGTATCACTACTACTGCTATACTCTGGTGATATATAGTATATATTAGGGATGTGCAATTCGTTTGGTACCGAATAAATTTTTGCACGAAATTTATCATTTTCGTGCTTCCGAGGGCATACCGAATCCGAAATGTTGACCACACAAAATTTTCAGATCAATTGGAAATTTTGAGTCATTCAATTAGATATTTCGGATGATTCGAAATTTCGGGACGATTCGATGATTCGGGTCGATTCAATGATTCGGGTCATTTCGGTGTTAGGATCATTTCGGAGATTCGGATCATTTCGGGTCATTCCGTTCAGTTGGTTTTTCGTTTTATGCTGCATTAATTATACTGTAGAGGTGCTGCCCGTCAGTGTGCGGATTCATATGCTGCATTATTATACTGTAGAGGTGCTGCCCTGCAGTGTGCGGATTCATATGCTGCATTATATATCCGAAATACCATTCGTCTAAGTCAAAATGAAATAGACCCTTTGAAACGACAAGAACAGACGATCCTAAAGACCGAAAATTTCCGATATCACGAAATGAAAGTCGATACGAAACGAGCCGAAACAAAAATCGACCGAAAGGATCCGAAAAAAAATACGTGCACATCTTTAATGTGTATATATATATATATATACACACATACACACACGCACACTATATAACAAACCAGGAAGACAGCAACCAACCCATTCAAACATAATAGCTCACACATTTAAAGATATCATTTTAACCCTTTAATTATACTAACAATGTTTAACCCTTTTAAGACCGTAAAATTGTTCAGGTTTTTAAAGGGGCAAGAGGTATTAGCTTTAAATGGTCCAATCCATTAAAATCTTTTAATGTATGAGCTACTGGTAAAGTCTTTGCATGCACCGGTATGCTTTCTTTCTGTTTTGTTGTATTTTTTTGTCTTGAGAAGCACCCACCAGTTATGCTTAGTAAAGATTGAGTGCGTCCTGGCGGTGTATTTTGTATGAAAAGGGCTGACAACCCTCTGGCAAGCACACCCCCCTGCCTCAGACGTTCCATTTCCAGGTTCTATTTAACCTTGAATCACTGGGAGCCGCAGAAAGGATTCTTTGATTAGTAAATTAGTTAATCCCATAAATGCAGTCATTAAGTCCTAAAAATAGGACCCATTGAGATGGGATACACTGACGCTGTGACAGGCTTAAGCAATTTATGGCCATATTTTGAAACTAAATTCCCATCATGTTTTAACAGAGTTTAGGATTAAAAATTTGCAAAAATATCTTTAATGGGTTAAAAATTGTTAAGTTCAGGAAAGGGGTAAGAGTTGTCAGAATCTTTAAAGGGTTAAAACCTTTACAAGTATGAACTACTGTTAAAGTGTATGTATGAGCTGGTGTGCTCTCGCTTTGTTGTATTTTTTTCTTGTCGTACGATGCAGAGAGGCACCCGTCCGTTATGCTTAGTAAAGGAGTGCTGCCCTCCTCGTGTATTTTATATATATATATATTTATATATATATATATATTATATTGCAAGGACATCTCAGAACCATTGTAAATAAATTCATTAAAGTATAAGGATGACTATACAATTGTTTTACCATCCCACAGGCTTTGAGTTACAATATTTACATATATTTGTCTTGGCTTTCAGGATTGAATTTCTGAAGTCCTTTTTTTTCTTCTTCTTCAAGGAATACATTGCCGGCCATAGAAGAATTGTGTACTATAGAAAATAAGTAATTGCTAGACTCTCCTATAATGCATTTTGCATCTATATATAGATCTCTAACGGGACATGGGAAATAATAAGAGGATATAAGTTAGGATTGCATGAAATGAGGTTTTAGGCTTTAGAAAAGAAATAAATTCTCAAAAGAACTGCAGATAAATTGTGGGATTCCCAGCTGAGGACTACATGTATTTGGTCGTGCAAAATATTTCCAAGATATCCTTTGATGATTACAGGTGGCTTTTTACGTTAGCACGATAAACATTGGCTGCTATCAGTCAGAAACATGCTGCATACTTTCTCTCTTTGAGCTAAATTGAAAAGGGTACCTTTCTCTGTCTATCGAGATCATTTTGTGAACATTTGGTGAGGGATGTAGCCGAGTCCCCTAATTCACGACATGAAAGGTCAAATGAGAGAATTTCACCATCCAGTAACATATGTATCTAACAATGCCAGGCATTTCAGAAATTACTAGTCTAGACATCGTTACAACTGCTGCCAAAAACTAGTCTCATTGTTTCCGTTGTTGGGGAAAAAAAGCAAAAATGTTTTGTTTTTTTAAGTGGAGCAAATATTTTCCAAATAAACAAACAGCCTTGAATCTTAAAAAGCAACAATTCAAGCCTTTTTGATAGAAAAAGTGAGGCAAAACTGGATGTATAAGCTAATAGTTATTCTGGGTGGATGAATAATAATTGAACATCGTAAAGTACAATGTTATTTTACGTTTTTATTGAACAAATGAAAGGCGAGTAATACAAAATAAATGTATAATTAATTGAATACTTTAGCATAGCAGTTAAATGATCTAGTGTTATTCATGTAACATAGGGATTAATAAAGATGGAAAATGTTTCCTGGCCAATATCTGCAACCAAGTGAAATTCACCAGATCTTGCTTCTCGGGAGAAAACATATATTTTAAGACCCCTTTAAAAATAGGTTTTCATTCTTTAAAGGGACACTACTATTTACGTAAGCAGTAACTAGATTACAGTTACAAGAATTTATAAAGCGCTACCAAGGTCCATAGTGCTATACAATGGGTGAGATAGAATAACAAACATACATACAAATTAAACACATAAAACAGTAGGAGAGATGACTCTGCTTGACAGATTATAATCTACTGGAGCATTACAAACAAAACTACATTATAAAACACATGCTGCTGTTTTTTTTTCTTTGTTTGAAGGAATTGCATGTATAAAGGAAAGCTATAGTTATTTTTTATCTGCCATTTCCATTTGGTTGATTTTTATCCCATGAGACAACATTTACCAATGGTTTTTCTTTACGTCTGTGGTTTAACTAATCTACAGTATTTAACAGTTAATAAGGTGGAAGAGGGAATGTTTAGAAAAGGCTGCAATGGGGTTATTGTGCTCCAGGCTACTCAAGATAAGAGATTGCAGCTGTATAAGGTAAAATAGGGAGCTTAAAATATATCTAATCTACACCTTGGTGATGTGCCTGAACTACTTTGCTGCTGAGCCATTTAACCCCTGTGTGCTAAACACATTTTGACAGCTGTGTGGTTATCAAGTTTAAACGTGTTTTGAAGTCATGGTTTATTACAAGATTATACATATTCTTATTTTCCGCAGACCAGGCAGATTCAAAATATATCATTATTATATGTCATGAACAGTCAGAATGGTATAACAAAAAATGTAAAATCAAAGTAAAATTTCCATTCAAATTTCAATCATTTACAGCTTGTAATTTTTTTTTCACATTTTATCATCCAAATTTTTGTGTTTACAGAAAGGAAAAGAAAAAGCACTGGGGAATAGAATCAAAAACCAGTGTCTACAATGGGCATAACCCGGCAATATTACAGAAGAAAAAAAGGGGGTAGACACCAACTACCCAATATCAATTTTATTAAGTGTACAGAAAACTAACATAACACCGAACGCATAAAAAACATATAATGAATTAGATAGGTCACGAATTGAAACCACCTAATGAGGGATGGTTACCTCACTAAGGCAATTCTGTTGGTCTGTGCATTCAAATCAAAGTAAAACTGAGTAACACAGTCTGGCTAATGTAGGCTACTGAGCGGCAGTTAGCAATATGCCAGGAATTCATACAATCAAATCAAAAAGCATTGAATAATTCATAATCTTCGGAGGACCACCTTAAATGGGTATAGAGGTCGACCGATAAGTGAATAATTATGCGCATTAAGTAGCAAGATATTATATAGACTGTGTAAAGTATCGATGCTATGAAGAGCCTAACAATTGGCTCCTATATATGCCTGATGTACATTCATTGAGACAAAAATTGTACTGAAAAATGTAACTGTGCAATCATAGAAACTGCTAAATCAGCGATACAGCATAGATTTATAACCATAGAACCATCAAACAGCACAAAAGCCATACAACAGAGATAGCTACGCCATCATTGTTAGGGGCAAAATTAGATAGATGATAAATGGTCAAGGTGACCAGACCCACAATATTAAACTGTTAAAAGAACCTCACTCCTCGACATGTTTCGCCGCCACAGAACCACGGCTTTTTCAAGAGGGAAGACCCTCTGTACTGTTGCTGCTTATATACCGGGACCTTGATGGCAAAAGCTAGATCAGCTGTGTTACCCAGGGCCGGCCCAAGCCACTGCCTGGAGTGATGGATGAAATGCTGCCCCCCAAAAAATAAAAACGTGACATGTATGAGCGTGTCACAGAGCTCCACAGCAATAAAACTCACAGTAATGTGCGGCGTGTATGAGCGTATCACAGAGCTATAAAACAAACTAGTATAGTCTTTAATGGACGCCCTGGACCACATACCAAATTCAGAGCACTGCATTCTAATATAGTTTTAAAGATTTTTAAAATGTCTGTTTTGTTGCGTCATTGTGTGAGTTAATTTAAAGTGGGGGGGAATCAATTTTGGAATAAATCTGCAACATGAAGAAAAAAAATGAAGGGGTCTGAATACTTTTTTTGAATGCGTTAGATTTTCGAGTAATTTTTACCAAGCCTAACAAAAGGCACCTCAAGCTCAGTAACTTGATGCAGACATATTGAGTAGGTGATTGTGTATGTAAATGGGACAAGACAATATTCTGTGCAGCAATGACCTCTCTGTCCCCCCACATGTCACTTCCTCCATTAAAAAGCAAATTTATTAAATGCTACTCAGAGCTCGCATAGCAAGCTACAGCAGTGTCCAAATTAGCACTGATAAGGATGATTCCTTTATTATCCTGCTAAGTGGGAAGCAGGCAGCCCCCCCTCTGCTCCTTCTCCCGCACACACACTCCCCGCGCACACACTCCCCTATTTACTTAACCTGGCTCCCGTTTCTGACACCCAGGGTCACCTCACCGCATTAACTTGCTGTAAATCAGGATCTCATGGCAGGCTGTGATCTCCAGGATCTGATACAAAGGCCATCTCTTGCCTCGGCATTAGATTTAACCCTGTGAGATTACACATCATATAGGATAAATCTCACAGGGTTAAATCTAATGCTGAGGCAAGAGATGGCCTTTGTATCAGATCCTGGAGATCACAGCCTGCCATGAGGTCCTGATTACAGCAAGATAACGCGGTGAGGTGACCCTGGCTGTCAGAAACGGGAGCCAGGGTAAGTAAACAGGGGAGGGCTGGTGTGGGGAGTGTGTGCACTCTAGAAGGAGCAGAGGGGCGGGGCTGCCTGCTTCCCATTTAGCAGGATAATAACAACGAGCTGGAGCATAGGCACTACCTCTCTTACCAGATGGATGGTCCCGGGGAGGGGAGACGAAACATAGCTGCCGGCAGTCTGTGGAGGATTCGTCCACTGCTGTAATCCCATGCTTCCATACTAGGCACAGCCCACACACATGCGGCCAGGAATGGAAGCGCAGGATTACGGCGCGTGTGGGCGGCTCCTGGACTACATTCACTTCCCGGCGGCACCGCAAATGTAGATGCTGCCACCGCCGATTTGAAGAAAAAATAGTGCACCGGCGGCTAAAATTTGCCGGCCCCGGAATTCGGCCGCCTGGCGCCGGTGCTCCAATCTGCACCATGGTTGGGCCGGCCCTGGTGTTACCCCACCCATTCAGGAATCCACGTTCGGAATGGTACCTTGAACACACCTCTCTATTGGGGAACCTCATCACCATAGTAACCAACTGTTATGCTCCAATCTATTATCCACATCACATGATGGAAACATAGTTGGTCTCATTCCCTGAAATAGGGGACAGCGTACTACTGAGTGGCTGGTATACATATTCATTAAATGAATGCATCAAAATGATCTCAAATTGAGGGGTAAAGACTAGGGCAAAAACATGCCCCAAACCAACATGTGTAATCCACTGGTGAGATGTTGCTAATGAAATCTAATGCCTCATTGAATAATAAGCCCAGAATCTCATTAAGGCTAGTTAATTGGTAATATGTATCGCCATCTATACCAAAGTGTTGCTCACTGGTCTGCAGGCCTTCTAATCTCTATATTGTTGTCATAGCTTCATAGAAAAGTAGGCAAAGAAAAGTGACGCTGTAGCTGATTATGTATTAATATATATCTAAACAGCCATCTATCATCATATTCATTAAATAGATGCATCAAAATTATCTCAAATTGAGGGGTGAAGAGGGCAAACACATGCCCCAAACCAACATGTGTAATCCACAATAAAATGTTACTAATGAAATCTAATGCCACATAGAATAATAAACCCAGAATCTCATTAGGGCTAGTTAATTGGTAGTATATATCGCCATCTATACCAGAGTGTTGCTCACTAGTCTGCAGGTCTTCTTATCTCTATACTACTTCCATAGCTACATAGAAAAGTAGGCAAGGAAAGTGACGCTGTAGCTGATTATGTACTATTATATAATCTAAACAGCCATCTATCTAAAAGTGAAGCACATTGATTGTTTAGAGGGATATTCTTCCACAAATGGCATCAAAAATAAAACTACAGAGGGAACCATAATTGGATGATGGGAGTGCCTTTAAAAAGAGGCGAAAAGGTACCGTAAGTATAACTGATGTAATTAGTAAGGGATAAACAAGCAAAGCAAGGGGGTCGCAAAAAGGAGGTATAAACAAAAGTAATTAGATTAGAAATAAATGGAGCGAAGGTGAACCCCTCATTTAGACCTCCAGGGTATATTGTACACAGTTCATAAATCCAAAACGCTTCTCTTCGGCGTAAGCGTAAATCAAAATTTCCACAGCGTGATCCCACTAAAACCTGTTCTATGACTTGGAACCTCAAGCCATCAGCATTTCCGTCATGTTCAGTCCTAAGGTGTCTTGCTACCGGTGTATCGCGAATATACCTCACAGATCTGACATGTTCTAAAATTCTTCAGCGAAGGGGTCTAATGGTTTTCCCCACATATTTTTTGTCGCATGAACATGTCATTAGGTAGACCACACATTTGGAACTGCAATTGAAAAAATGTTTGGCTTTATATTCTTTTAAACCATCTGGACTGGACCATGTGTTAGTTCCAAGTAAGATGTGTTTACACGCCTTACAACGGCCACATTTAAAGTTCCCTTTTAGTGATGTGCATAGCCAAGTTTCTTTAGGAGGGGTTTTAGAGAAGTGACTTTTAACAATCTGATCTCCGATATTGGGACAACGTCTGGATGTAAAGGATGCCCTATCTTCAAATGACGATCTTGTTGTAAGATAGACCAATATCTATCACAGATCACTTGTACAGATTTCCATCCTACATCGTAACCCCCAATAAGTCTAATTTTCGTCTCAGAATTTGAGGTCGACGTATTAGGTATTAGCAATGTTGATCTCTCAATTGACAGGGCACGATGGTATGCCCTTTTCAAACATCTATTAGGGTACCCTTTTTCTCTGAACATTTTGCGTAAGTCTTGAGCCTTAGTGTAAAACTCGTCTTCGTTGGAACATATAGGTCGTAACCTCAAATATTGGCCAACTGGAATGCCTCTCTTCTGAAGTGTTGGGTGGAAACTACCCCAGTTCAAGAGGCTGTTTGTAGCTGTTGGTTTGCGAAACAGAGTGGTATTCAGTAGACCATTATTTTCTTTAGTGATAGTGAAGTCTAAGAAATTAATGGATCTCTCCTTTAGTGCTTTAGTAAATTTCAGGTTTAAACCGTTTATATTTAATATGTCCACAAACTTATTGAAGCTCTCAATGGTACCTGACCAAATAATAAACACGTCATCGATATATCGTTTCCACGTTTTAATATGTGGGTGAAACTCAACCATATCAGCACCGAAGACTACGTGTTTTTCCCACCAGCCTAAGAATAGATTAGCATATGCTGGTGCTATTGCTGTCCTCATGGCGGACCCAGTGGACTGTTTGTAGAACGTACCATCGAATACAAAGTAGTTGTGAGATAAAATAAATTGGATTACTTGTGAGACAAAATCTGTATGATCTTGATGCTCTACCCCTCTGTCCATTAGGTAAGTATTCACACACTGGACTCCTAAATTATGGGGTATGCTACTATACAAAGCCTCTACATCCAGGCTACATAAGTAGCTATCTGATGGTATCTGTAGTGTTGAGATAAAAGCAAGCATCTCCTTTGAATCTTTAATATAGGAGGGTAGATTCTGGACTAGAGGCTGAAGGATACGGTCAATATACCTACTGGCGTTATTGGGTAAGATTATTTGTACCAGAGACAATAAGTCTGCCTGGTATAGGAATTACTTGTTTGTGGATTTTGGGGAGGCAATAAAAAGTCGCAATTTGCGGCGCTATTGGTTTCATGAACTGAAATTCTTTCTCAGATATTACGCCAGCTACCTTCCCATCCAACGACAGGTCACATAATTTTTTCATATACTTATCGGTTGGATCACCATCAAGGGGTATATATGTAGTTCTATCGTCAAGAATATCAAGGGCCATCTTTTTATAAAAGTCACGGTGCATTAATACAATATTGCCACCTTTGTCAGATTTTTTAACAATTAAATTTGTATCTTGTTGTAAAGTTTTAAGGGCCAACCATTCATTCCGCGTAAAGTTTGAAGGTGTATCCACATAGATGTTTTGTTCATTAAGGAGAGATATATCTGCACATACCAAATTCCAAAAAGTCTCAATACAACTAAAAGTACCCAACGCCAGTGTAAATTTACTCTTCAATTGTAAACTCGTATAACCTGATTTATTAGTATCATTTTCATCTAGGAGGTCCAATAAAGTGTCAAGACATTCAAGATCAGTGTCTACAAGCCCATATTGTTTCGCAGACTTTTCTTTCTGTATCTGATGAAATTTATGTAGAGCTAGCTTGCGCATAAATAGATGTATATCTTTGATCCAGTTAAACTTGTTAAAGTATGGTTTAGGGATAAATGATAGGCCTTTGAGTAGAACTTTCTCCTCAACGGGAGACAGAACTCTACCTGAGAGATTAACAAGGTGAGACTGATCTAATATTTGGTATTTTTCTGCCCTCTGGTAGCCCTCTGGCTCCTGTAGGGAGGTTCCTGCTCCTCTCTTGGATTTTGGTCCAAAAAAGAAACAGACTTTTTTTTCACAATGCTACTTTTTGGACGTACCACAACTCTATCAATTGAGTCCATATCAGAGGACCCATCATAATCTGATGTATCGTATTCAGAGCTGGAAATTAGTTCAGAACGATTTGTAAACCTTGTTCTCGAATATTGATGTTTGTAGACCTTTCCCTCGTCATAATCTCTTATATCACGTGCAAGCTTTCTTTGTTTGCGTTCCATTAATATTATTATCATACTGATCTAGATTGGTTCTCAATCTATCTTCTAGGTTGCCAAACGATGGATCAGACTTAAAGTCTTGAATATCTTTAAGATTTTGTTCAATAGTAGGCTCCAACTCAATAATGGTCTTTTTTTCATTATCTATAAGAATCTCCATAAACCGTCTAGAACAGGTATTAGCTGCCTCCTCCCAATCATTGAGAAAACCCTCTCTCTTAATATGAGAGGCTGGGGGGGTATTGATGCGTAAACCCCTAGGTATAATCTGTTTTCTAAGATACTTGTCAAGTGACGATACTTCCCATTTAGCTCTAATCTTTTGTTTCAGTGTCTTGGTAAGTCCATTAAAGGCACTTTTTATATTTTTTTCTCGAATGGGAGAAGAACGAAGGGGTGTATCAATTGTATCATCTATACCGCCACCCCATCTATCAAAGTTAGCCATGGATGACAAAAAGTTTGTCATAATAATTCCCCAAAGAAAGGTATTAAAACCTATGAATAAATTTACAGAAAGGAAAAGAAAAAGCACTGGGGAATAGAATCAAAAACCAGTGTCTTCAATGGGCATAACCCGGCAATACTAAAGAAGAAAAAAAGGTGGTAGACACCAACTACCCAATATCAATTTTATTAAGTGTACAGAAAACTAACATAACCCCGAACGCATAAAAACCATATAATGAATTAGATAGGTCACGAATTGAAACCACCCAATGAGGGATGGTTACCTCACTAAGGCAATCCTGTTGGTCTGTGCATTCAGATCAAAGTGAAACAGTTTCAATTTGATTTGAATGTACAGACCAACAGGATTGCCTTAGTGAGGTAACCATCCCTCATTAGGTGGTTTCAATTCGTGACCTATCTAATTCATTATATGTTTTTTATGCGTTCGGTGTTATGTTAGTTTTCTGTACACTTAATAAAATTGATATTGGGTAGCTGGTGTCTACCACCTTTTTTCTTCTTTAAATTTTTGTGTTTACATATTCAATGGGGTTCTCTTGTTAAAAAAATAGAAATGGGGAATCTGTTACTGTAGTTTTCTGAGAACATATATAATTGTTACTAAAACTGAAGAAAACCCAAAAGTTTTAACTTGTATTATGGCACGTTGTGTTTCATGATTAATATGACTATGTATAAAACACTGAACTTTTTTGCGTCATGGGAAATGAGAAGGTAGTGGTATTGTTCATTTGTATATGTGACAAATGGACAATTCCATGTGGGGTAATTTTGTGGGGTGTAAAGAATGGACATACAGTGGTCCGAAGTACCCTCGCTCTCCACGCAGTGGTGCGGCGGCATGTGTATTAGATGGACCAATGCGTAATAATGCTTTACTCCATCAACTCCACATTTGGTGCCGGTGTGGAAAATGAGAAAGTGAGTTAGTCCAGTGGCATTATTTGCTTTACAAGTAAAAGCACATAATGCCACGGCCTTAGAACAAAGGAGGGGGGTGTAAATGTTGCATTATTTTTTTCGCTTTTCTCTATTTTTCAACGTTACTTGGTCGTATTTGCTATTGTTAGAAAGGTCAGACTCTGACCTTTCCAATCACAGCTCACTTGACTGTGTGCAGTGTAAAAATCAGAGGCACATGGTTTCCCGGCACTCTTCGCACCAGTGTGGTGGTTTAGGTTTCTGATGAATCAATGCAAAATTACACCAGTGACGTGCGGTGAGGTCAGCGGTAGGGATGAGCGGTTCGGCTTCGGACGGTTCAGGGTTCGACCCGAACTTAGCCTGTTCGAGTAGATCGCGAACACGAAAACATTTCCGGGTGTTCGCCGCATGTTCGACCACAATGAACCACAATGCATTTTCCCACTGGCCTGAAGCTCGTAATTGGCTACAGCCTTGCACCTGACCACAGGTCTGGTGCAAGACTGGTTCAACACTATGCCAATCACCGCTCAGAGTCCTGATTGGGCAAATTTTGGCCAATCATGGGCTCACAGAGCTAAGTCCCGCAGCACACTATATAATGTTTCCACGCGTCGATTCTGCACGCATTTCAGAGGAGATTTCAAAGGAGATAGTTGTGTCTTGTTACTGCCGGTCTGCCACGCTACTGGGGGGTCTGGGGGGGTCTCATTTCTACCAAATATCAGGGAATTTAGGTGATGTGTGTCTTGTCACTGTGCCAGCAAGTTTTTTGGGGTTTACAACTTTCTTTAAAACATTTGTGAATTGAGGTGATCTTCTGGGTCTTGTCACTGTGCCAGCAAGTCTTTTTGGGTCTCATTTCTACCAAATATCAGGGAATTTAGGTGATGTGTGTCTTGTCACTGTGCCAGCAAATCTTTTTGGGGCTCACTATTTTCTTTAAAACATTTGTGAATTGAGGTGATCTGTGTCTTGTCACACAGCCAGTACCACGCAGTATTTTGGGGGTCACAAATTTCTACAAAACATTTGGGAATTGAGGTGATCTGTGTCTTGTCACTACCAGCAAGTATTTTGGGGGTCACAAATTTCTAAAAAACATTTGGGAATTGAGGTGATCTGTGTCTTGTCACTGCCAGCAAGTATTTTGGGGGTCACAAATTTCTAAAAAACACTTGGGAATTGAGGTGATCTGTGTCTCGTCACACATCCAGTACCACGCAGTATTTTGGGGCTCACTAATTTCTACAAAACATTTGTGAATTGAGGTGATCTGTGTCTCGTCACACATCCAGTACCACGCAGTATTTTGGGGCTCACTAATTTCTACAAAACATTTGTGAATTGAGGTGATCTGTGTCTCGTCACACATCCAGTACCACGCTGTATTTCGGGGCTTACTAATTTCTACAAAACATTTGTGAATTGAGGTGATCTGTGTCTTGTCCCACAACCAGTACCACGCATTATTTTGGGGCTCACTAATTTCTACAAAACATTTGTGAATTGAGGTGATCTGTGTCTCGTCACACATCCAGTACCACACTGTATTTTGGGGCTCACTAATTTCTTCAAAACATTTGTGAATTGAGGTGATCTGTGTCTTGTCACACAACCAGTACCACGCATTATTTTGGGGCTCACTAATTTCTACAAAACATTTGTGAATTGAGGTGATCTGTGTCTCATCACACATCCAGTACCACGCAGTATTTTGGGGCTCACTAATTTATTTAAAACATTTGTGAATTGAGGTGATCTGTGTCTTGTCACACATCCAGTACCACGCAGTATTTTGGGGCTCACTAATTTATTTAAAACATTTGTGAATTGAGGTGATTTTCTGTGTCTCGTCAAACAGCCAGCAAGTTTTTTTGGGGCTCACTAATTTCTTTAAAACATTTGTGAATTGAGGTGATCTGTGTCTTGTCACACACCCAGTACCACGCAGTATTTTGGGGCTCACTAATTTCTTTAAAACATTTGTGAATTAAGGTGATATGTGTCTTGTCACACAACCAGTACCACGCATTATTTTTGGGCTCACTAATTTCTACAAAACATTTGTGAATTGAGGTGATCTGTGTCTCATCACACATCCAGTACCACGCTGTATTTTGGGGCTCACAAATTTCTACAAAACATTTGTGAATTGAGGTGATCTGTGTCTTGTCACTGCCAGCAAGTATTTTGGGGTCACAAATTTCTAAAAAACATTTGGAAATTGAGGTGATCTGTGTCTTGTCACTGCCAGCAAGTATTTTGGGGGTCACTAATTTCTACAAAACATTTGTGAATTGAGGTGATCTGTGTCTCGTCACACATCCAGTACCACGCTGTATTTTGGGGCTCACTAATTTCTACAAAACATTTGTGAAATGAGGTGATCTGTGTCTTGTCAAACAACCAGTACCACGCATTATTTTGGGGCTCATTAATTTCTACAAAACATTTGTGAATTGAGGTGATCTGTGTCTCGTCACACATCCAGTACCATGCAGTATTTTGGGGCTCACTAATTTATTTAAAACATTTGTGAATTGAGGTGATCTTCTGTGTCTCGTCACACAGCCAGCAAGTTTTTTTGGGCTCACTAATTTCTTTAAAACATTTGTGAATTGAGGTGATCTGTGTCTTCTCACACATCCAGTACCACGCAGTATTTTGGGGCTCAATAATTTCTTTAAAACATTTGTGAATTAAGGTGATCTGTGTCTTGTCACACAACCAGTACCATGCATTATTTTTGAGCTCACTAATTTCTACAAAACATTTGTGAATTGAGGTGATCTGTGTCTCGTCACACATCCAGTACCACGCTGTATTTTGGGGCTCACTAATTTCTACAAAACATTTGTGAATTGAGGTGATCTGTGTCTTGTCACACAACCAGTAC
The DNA here is from genome assembly GCA_009667805.1 of Leptobrachium leishanense. Lineage (NCBI taxonomy): Eukaryota > Metazoa > Chordata > Amphibia > Anura > Megophryidae > Leptobrachium > Leptobrachium leishanense. The sequence continues at coordinate 119,224,575 of CM019067.1, read as the reverse complement.
CACTCATTATTTTGGGGCTCACTAATTTCTACAAAACATTTGTGAATTGAGGTGAGCTGTGTCTTGTCACACATTCAGTACCACGCAGTATTTTGGGGCTCACTAATTTCTTTAAAACATTTGTGAATTAAGGTGATCTATGTCTTGTCACACAACCAGTACCACGCATTATTTTTGGGCTCACTAATTTCTACAAAACATTTGTGAATTGAGGTGATCTGTGTCTCGTCACACATCCAGTACCACGCTGTATTTTGGGGCTCACAAATTTCTACAAAACCTTTGGGAATTGAGGTGATCTGTGTCTTGTCACTGCCAGCAAGTATTTTGGGGGTCACAAATTTTTAAAAAACATTTAGGAATTGAGGTGATCTGTGTCTTGTCACTGCCAGCAAGTATTTTGGGGGTCACTAATTTCTACAAAACATTTGTGAATTGAGGTGATCTGTGTCTCGTCACACAACCAGTACCACGCATTATTTTGGGGCTCACTAGTTTCTACAAAACATTTGTGAATTGAGGTGATCTGTGTCTCGTCACACATCCAGTACCACGCAGTATTTTTGGGCTCACTAATTTCTTTAAATCATTTATGAATTAAGGTGATCTGTGTCTCGTCACACATCCAGTACCACGCAGTATTTTGGGGCTCACTAATTTATTTAAAACATTTGTGAATTGAGGTGATCTTCTGTGTCTCGTCACACAGCCAGCAAGTTTTTTTTGCTCACTAATTTCTTTAAAACATTTCTGAATTGAGGTGATCTGTGTCTTGTCACACAACCAGTACCATGCATTATTTTTGGGCTCACTAATTTCTACAAAACATTTGTGAATTGAGGTGATCTGTGTCTCGTCACACATCCAGTACCACGCTGTATTTTGGGGCTCACTAATTTCTTTAAAACATTTGTGAATTAAGGTGATCTGTGTCTTGTCACACAACCAGTACTATGCATTATTTTTGGGCTCACTAATTTCTACAAAACATTTGTGAATTGAGGTGATCTGTGTCTCGTCACACATCCAGTACCACGCAGTATTTTGGGGATCACTAATTTCTTTAAAACATTTGTGAATTAAGGTGAGCTGTGTCTTGTCACACAACCAGTACCACGCTGTATTTTGGGGCTCACTAATTTCTTTAAAACATTTGTGAATTGAGGTGATCTGTGTCTCATCACTGGCTGCCAGCTATCAGTGTGTCTCACTGAGTTATACCAGAATTCTTTAAATCTTTATACCAGAGTTGAATCAGAGTTCTGTATATTAATCTATAAATCACTCACCATGTCTGAAAGAACAAAAATGACAGGCAGACGCTCCCAGACACAGATAAGAGGGCAAGCAGCCCCTGTGTCGGGAGGCTGTATCTCTGTTCATGGTGGACGTGGTGCATCCTCTGCAGGGGCACGCTTGTCCTTTCTAACTGGTGCTGGCCATCTTAAGCAGCAGCAACATATAGAGGACTTGGCGGATTGGCTAACCAGGCCATCCTCATCCTCCGAGTTCTCTGCCAGCCAGGCTTCTAGTGCTTTACAGTCCACCTCAGCTGCCAAAGCATCTAATGCAGCCTCCATGTCCACAGCTACTCCTGCCGTAGCCTCGCTATCACACACGGAGGAGTCAGCTGAATTGTTTGACTACAATGACAGTGACATGCTGCTTGAGGATGCGCAGCAAGTACAGTGCTCTGATTCAATCTCTGAGGTTGAGCAAGGGAGTATAATCAACCTAGAGGAAGGGGGTGCCAGTGATGACACACAAATAACTGGCACTCATGTTGCCCCAGCAGCTGCAGCATACTGCCAAGTTGGCTCCAGTGACAAGGAGATAGGGGGTGAAGATGACATTGATGATGAGGTCACTGACTCCACCTGGGTGCCAGATCGAACTGAGGAATCAAGTGAGGAGGAGGAAGAAGAGGAGGAGGAGGCACAGCAAACACGAGGCACAACATCCTCTATGACCAACCGTAGCACTAGCTAGTCCAAGGCATCAGATGTCAGAACTGCTCCGGTGCAGAGCGCTGTTGTCTCAAAGAACACATGCAGGAACTCTGCTGTCTGGGAGTTCTTTAAGAAATGTGCAGCAGACCCCACCGCTGCTATTTGTAATCTATGTCAGATGAGGCTGAAGCATGGGATACACACCGGACACTTGGGCACCACGTGCTTGAGGCGACATATGAACAAGTGCCACACATCCCATTGGCGCAAAACTTTGCGTAGGTCCTCCTCCTCCTCCTCATCTGTCTCTACCCACACTGTATGTCCTGCCTGTCAATTCCTACAACCTCAACCGACAGGGATGATGCTACAGTAATGGATGTACCAGGTCCTTCCTCACAATGTGACATCATCCCAGTAGCTGAAGATTTACGCAGTCAGATTACGTTGCCGCAGCTGCTGCAGCGAAAGAAAAAATATAGTCCCAACCATCCCCAAGCACAGCGTCTAAATGCCAGCTTAGCAAAATTACTCGCATTGCAGCTGCTGCCTTTCCAGCTGGTGGACTTTGCTCCCTTCTGTGAATTTGCTGAATGTGCTGTACCACAGTGGCAGGTTCCAAAACGCCATTACTTTTCACGCAAGGCCATTCCAGCACTATACCAGCATGTGGAAGACAATGTTATCCAGTCATTGGGAAAGGCAGTCAGCAGCAAGGTGCATGTGACTTTAGACACGTGGTCCAGCAAGCATGGACAGGGTCATTACATTTCCTTCACGGCACACTGGGTAACTCTGATTGCAGCTGGGAGTGATCCAAGACGGGGCTCTGTGCTGGAGCTTGTTCATCCACCACGCCTCCAGAAAGCTGCTTGTATGAGGTCTGTCTGCTCCACCACCACCACCTCTTCCTCCTCCTCCTCCTTCTCTGTCTCTGGCGAAGTGGCAGTTAAACCAATGCCTGACAGGGTCTACGCAGTGGCTCAAGCAAAAAGATGCCATACTGTGCTTGAGCTGGTTTGTTTAGGGGACAGGAGCCAAACCGGGTCAGAAATTTTGTCAGCTCTGCAGGGGCAGGTGCAGAGATGGTTAACACCACGCCAGCTTGAGCTGGGAATGATCGTCTGCAATAATGGCAGCAACCTTCTCTCCGCCCTACACAAGGGTAAATTGACGCATGTACCATGCCTAGCACACGTCCTAAATCTGGTGGTACAGCGTTTCCTAACCAAGTACCCAGGGCTGCCAGAGCTTCTCATCCAGGCCAGAAAAGTCTGCAGCCACTTCAGATGGTCATTCCCAGCAAGCGTTCGCCTGGCAGAAATTCAAAGAGAATTCCACCGTCCCACAAACCGTCTGATCTGTGACATGCCCACCAGGTGGAACTCGACATTAGCAATGCTGCATCGTCTGCACAAGCAGCAGAGGGCTATCAACGAGTACCTGTGTGAGTATGGCACAAGGACAGGTTCAGGTTAACTTGTTTTTTTTCCCCCCACAGTGGCTGATGTTCAAGGATGCATGCACTGTACTGTCACCATTTGAGGAGGCAACGAGGATGGTGAGCATGGACAGTGCATGCATCAGTGACACAATTCCTTTAGTGTTCCTGCTGGAGCACACTCTGCAGGGAATTATAGATGTGGCTCTAGAGGCAGAGCAGCGGGAGGAAGAGGAGGCCTTCCCTAGCTCTCAAGGCCCCAGTCTTTCCACAGACAGCATTCCAGCGGGTCCTACTCAGATCAGACAGGAGGAGGAGGACTATTTAAGTAGTGGGGGCATTGAAGGTGGGGATTCCTCAAGGGAGGGTTTTGTGTGCCCAGAAACAGAAGGGCTTGTGCGTGGCTGGGAGGAGGAAGTGCACGATACGGTCATCCTCATTGACCAGGAAGACTCGGAAGCTAATGCCACCTCCAACCTACGCTGCATGGGCTCCCTAATGATGCAAAGCCTGCTAAAGGACCCCACGATTCGTGCTATCAAGGAGAGGGATCATTACTGGTTGGCAACCCTTCTTGATCCACGATACAAGGGGAAAGTTGCAGAGCTCATCCTGCCTGCACAGAGGGAGCACAGGATGAAAAAACTTGAGGACGCTCTAAAGCGACACTTGTGTAACACCTTTCCAGGCACTGGTAGATTACCAAGTGCTGACACACGTGCTTCTGAGGCTGCGGGTGATCAGAGGAATAGCGGTGAAGGCCAGGGCCGCTTGACTGATGCTGTTTTAAATTTTTTTAGTCCACGACGCCCAAGGACGTCAAATGCAGGCACCCATTGCCAGTGTCTTCACCATATGGTGCAGGACTACCTAGGGGCAAGGGCAGACCTGGATACATTTCCAGCAGATGATCCACTGGCTTACTGGGTGTTTAGATTGGATCACTGGCCAGAACTTAGCTAATATGCTATGCAGCTACTAGGTTGCCCTTCATCTAGCGTGCTTTCCGAAAGGACGTTCAGTGCCGCTGGAGGTTTTGTCACAGACAAAAGAGTGCGTCTGTCCACCGACTCTGTAGACCGGCTGACATTTATAAAAATGAATCAGTCCTGGATCAGCAGCTATCAATCCGCTGATGCTGAAGTAATGGAATAGATAGGGGATGTCCTCTTCTGCATTCACAAAACCTCCAGCACTGAACTCTTCCACAATGCCACAAAAGGTTTATGGTGTGAAGGCACTTGCCATGAAAGGCACAATATTTTGCTGCACTGGCGCCTGTGCCAGATTTATATCATTTTATTTTTTTGAACCGCAGGGTCCAACCCTGCACTCTTCCACAATACCACAGAGGGGTTACTGTATGATGATACTTGCTGGCCTGGCATTAAAGGCACAATATCTGGGTGCACTGACGCCCATTACCACCAGATAAAAAAAAATTCAATATAGGACCACATGGTCCACCCCTGCATTCTTCCACAATACCACAGAGTGGTTACTGTATGATGATACTTGCTGTCCTGGCATTAAAGGCACAATATCTGGGTGCACTGACGCCCATTACCAGATCAAAACTTTTTCAATATAGGACCACATGGTCCACCCCTGCACTCTTCCACAATACCACAGAGGGGTTACTGTATGATGATACTTGCTGGCCTGGCATTAAAGGCACAATATCTGGGTGCACTGACGCCCATTACCAGATCTAAAAAATTTCAATATAGGACCACATGGTCCACCCCTGCATTCTTCAACAATACTACAGAGGGGTTACTGTATGATGATACTTGCTGGCCTGGCATTAAAGGCACAATATCTGGGTGCACTGACGCCCATTACCAGATCAAAAACTTTTCAATATAGGACCACATGGTCCACCCCTGCACTCTTCGACAAAAATACCACAGAGGTGTTACTATATGATGATACTTGCTGGCCTGGCAGTCTTGCACCAAAGACAGAATATCTGGGTGCACTGACGCCCATTCCCAGATTCATATCTTTTTAATATAGGACCGCATGGTCCACCCCTGCATTCTTCCACAATACCACAGAGGGGTTACTGTATGATAGTACTTGCAGGCCTGGCACTAAAGGCACAATATCTGGGTGCACTGCCACTGACGCCTGTATCAGATTCATATCCTCAGAGGGGTTACGGTGTGACGGCACTGTTGCCGACGCTAAAAGCCCAATTTTAAAGCACCTATTGTTACGTTCATCCAAAGCCTGCATAAGTTTCACAATAATTTAGCCAAAAAAATCACTAAACTTTTTCCGCGCGTCCTAAAATGTCTTTTCATACAGGCTGCCGCCCCAAGCAGTTGTTTATGGATAGATTAAAGGAAAAGCATTTACCGTCATATGAAACGTCATTTTTTGGTTTTTAAGTGTTTTTATACATCCTAGAAATCCGCCACTTCATGGGCAGGTTATGGGGACCTCCTAGGCATGATATTTGAAGGAATTTTTGGTTTTTATTTTTAACCCTTATTTCATGGAAACTCACTGTCCCTTTAAAAACGTTTTTTTTTTACTTTTTGTCCTTGTTTCCTGTCCCCCATGTCACTACCCGGACCCCCATACACCTTTTATGGCAAATATGTAGCATATATGCCCTCTTGGAGGGCACTCTAAAAAACTGGGTTTTCAGCCCCATTGACTTGCATGGAGTTCGAGTTCGGGTTCGGGTTTGGTCCCGAACAAATGGGAAGTTCGGGTTCGTGCTCGAACCGAACTCGGGGAGTGTTCGGCTCATCCCTAATAGGGATGTGCATTTCGGGTTTCGGAATTTCGGAATTTTCACGAAATTTCCCGATTCGTGTTTTCGGATGCGGCCGATTTTCCGAAAATTTTTAGATCCGAAAATGGCAGATCCGAAAAGTTTTCCGAGCCAAAACGAAATATTTTCGGATTTTTCGAATGGACTTGAAATGTGTCAAATTGAAATTTATTGCTTTGAAACGAGGAGAACAGACGTTCCGAAAAAACGAAAATTTCCGAACTTACGAAAAGTCGATACAAAAAACGAGCTAAGTGACACAAAAATACGAAAAATGGTCGATATTCCAAAAACATGTACAATTCCGAAAAACGAAAATTTCCGAAATCACGAAAAGTCGATACAAAAAACGAGCTAAGTGACACGAAAATACGAAAAATGGTCGATATTCCGAAAAAAAAATGTACACGAAAAACGAGTCGAGCCGAACCAAATCGAAACAGAAATCGGTCGAAACGAGCCGAATCGAAAAGTTTAAACATCCTAAAATTCGAACCGAATCGAACCGAAAAAAAAATCGGTGCACAAGCCTAATCCCTAAATCAGCGGCTGGTGAGGCACTGGCTAGTATCAGAGCCAGATACACACAGGGTTACGCAGTCACAATTTATGCATTTGATTATCGTTATATAGGAGAATAGAGATTTTTTATTTTATTTTAATTTTTGGAAAAACCCCATTTTTAAAAAAAAAACTTTTTGTATTTTTATAAAATACAAACTAAAAAGTAACAGACTTTATTATTATTTAAAGGACTTTTTTTATTATTTAAACCCATTTTTATTGGTTTAACCTATTAGGAGAATACAAAACTTCCTATTTATTTTTTTTCCAGTTCGATGGAATTCGATCGCAGTTTGGCGTGTTGATGAGAGAATATAAGGAAGCAAACATGACAGAGACGAAGAAATAAGAGCAGTGCCTGGCACACAGCAGCTACCCAGATGGAGAGAGAGCCTCCTGCTGCTTTCCTGACTTGGTGAAGTTTAAAAAGACTTTTCTGTGAGCAGGAGATAAGAAGCCAGGTGTTTTTTTCTTAAGTATTTTTTTTTTAAAAGGTCTGTAACACACATATTATGAGCTGATGAGTGGGGGGGAGGGTGGCGCTCTGACAGCTCATCACAGTGGGAGTGCAGTCATTAACTGACCACGGAGCTCAGCCGGAGTGGCATTGCTCAGACATGAAGGGAGCACAGACAGAGGGCAGACATCCAAATCCCCAGCCAGTTTAGCAGGGATTCCGATTTTTCCACCCTTGGCAGCACACAAGCTCTTAGGCTGACCCCTGCATGCTGCCTGTTATCAGTTCAGCCACCGCCTGATTACCGCACCACATTACCCTCCTCCCACAGACAAAACAAACATACTTGCCTGCCAGTCCCAGAGAGCCAAGGGTTGAGCTGATGTGGTCCCTCACGAGCACTGCACCTCGTCCAGCTGCTTCCCGCGTGACTGTGGCACCGGCACGCAGTGTCACGTTGGTGAGTAGGAGGAGCTAGAGCCAGTGCGTGCTCAGCACAGGCCATGCCCCCCCACGACTGATGAGGACAGTCACATGACTGTCCTGCGTCAATCAAACCATGAGGAGCTCTGCCTCCCATGGTGAGAGTTTTTTTAAAAAAAAAAATGCTTGAGACCAATGGGAGCTTTCCCATTGGCTGAAGCTTTCATGTGCTCTCCATGCCTGGAGGCACTGGAGAGAGTGCCTGCCACCAGCTTGGGCTTCTCAATTAGCGCACCATAGAGCTGTGCAAATTGAGTAGCCTAGGCTGGCTCAGTGCTGCCCCTGCTGTCTGTGTAGTGAATCACACAAACACAGCAGCCAGCAAACTGAAGTGAAAAAAAAGCGGAACAGAGAGAGAGAGAGAGAGAGAGAGAGAGAAGAAGCAAGCACAGCGAGGGAGCGTGGAGAGGTGAGTATGATAACTTTTTTCAACATAAAACATTTATTTACAGCTTATATACACACACACACACACACATCATTACAGCACATTGAGCACATTTATTTACTGGAATGGCAGGGGCGGCTCTGCCTCCCCTGCCACTCCTGACTGCACGTCCCTGAATTACACATTGTGCCATCTTCTTTCACACTTGCTGGTATCGTGTTAAATGAGAAGGAGAGTTAGTGCAGCATCATTGTTCACATTATATGTTCACGTTATAATTGAGTGAACAATGAAGGTACATTATCATCATCATGCTATGGCCTTTCCAACTATTCTATGCCTGGCCCTATACATGCCATGGGTAGGAGATACATCCACCGTAGGGATATCCACCTATGGCCACCCATACGGGGGGTACTATTCTGCTGTCATTGCACCCATGCATGATGACAGTGGATGAGGGGTTGTCTAAGGCTAGGGTCAGACGAACGCATTTTTCACGTTGTCCGTGAAAAAGTGCGTTCGAACGAACGTACGTATTTTTTGCCGGAATACGCGATAGCGGTCATACGATGCGCCTTTTCGTCCGTGGTTTTGTACGGATCATCAATAAAACACTTTTTGTGTCTGGACGTTATGTTAGCCGGACATTAGCAGCGTCTGACATCTCCTAATCACACACACACGCCGCTATGCGGACGCAGCGCACTCTGTACGTCAGTAGTAGCGGTTTGACGTTCTAGAAAAAATGTGTTCGTTTGCCACTTGCGTTGCGCGGACGAACTTTCGTGCAGCCGTACTTCGTGTGTTCCCCAGCATTGGACGTCATTTGCTGCTAGCACGGCCATGATTTCGTGCGGCTAAACGCACGTTAAAAATGCTTTTGTCTGACCTTAGCCTAAGATGTCAGCCCCCTCTGGGAGAAGTCTGTGATCGGCACCAGATCAGTGCCAGCCCATGGGACTGTGGTGACATGCTGAGTGCGTCCTCCTCGACCTAGCAGGAAAGTGGAGAATGTGCTCAGTGGTATCGCCCACAATCCAGTGGTTTAATGCATGCCACACAAAACATTGAGATTTGAGTCAGCGACTGACCCATTTACTCCATTCTATGGCCATTGCCACGGAGTGAGGAGCGAGTGATGGAAAGATACTGTGGGGGGGTTAGTATACAATGCCAAGTGTGTCATTGATGGATTTCAGGTGCAGCCAATGACTCGAGCAGGGCGTCAGGTGAGGCAGGGCCAAGCCACCCATGGGAGTGAGTGGGGCATCTTATGAAGGCCCACCTGCCACAAGGATGACATAGCACGCCCCACGACGGGAACAGGTTAAACTTCACACTCTGTCTCTAATTTATAGAAACACTACCACCAAAATTGAAATGTTTTTATTTTGTTTATTTTATGTGTATGATATCTTTGGTTTTCTCATGTTGTTGGTTTTCTCATGTATGTTTAGTTAAAATATTTTACTCTATCAGGGTTATTCAAAGAGATTCGAAAAGTCACTGCACGTTTGGTGACTTTTCGTTCCCTGCACTTCGGGGCGATTCAGTGATCCTAGTACGCCAACCTTGCGGTGTATTCAGCAAGCACCACAGGGCCCCCCGTAGTGCATGGAAAACTCGCCGCAAACACACCGCACACTCACCAAAACCCGCAGAAAAAGCTGGATTAACCACGCCGAACACGCCGGAGAAACCTAACTAGCCACCAAACCCAGCGCAGAGCAGCCGCCGGAAAAAGCCAGCCTCGCAGACGAACGAGGTAAAAAAAAAAAACAGTACACTTGAAAGTTAGAAAATTTAAACGCTGTTTGCAAAAAAACTACTGACCTAAAATGTCTGGAATTTACATATAAGATCCAATGAATGACAATAAAAAGGGCTGTTACAGAAAGAAAAATCGATGTAAAAAACAAAATCAGAAAAAAAAGTTTCCCAAAAAAATCCCAGAAAATACCTAAAAGATCCTAAAAAAAATCTATGAATAAAGAGACTTTTCACTGCAGAATAAAATACTACACGGTTTATTCGATATTGAATTAAAACTGGAATATTTTTAACATTGCAGCCTATGGGATTCTCCTGAATAAACCTGCCAAATGAGACCACTGAACGGCATGGCATTTCGGCAACTTTTCCCTGCTGTTTTATGTTCTCTGAATAGATGAAGCATTGCTTCTCTATGGGAGAGTTCACTGCCCTCGAACAGGCACCGTACGTGCAAGCAATTCGCCAATATTTGGCGAACTGCCTGCTCTCTGATAGGGATGAGCTGTTCGGTTTGATCTGTTCGGAGTTCGCATCGAACATCGGCTGTTCGACAATTCGAGAACTTTGAACTTTTTGTGACGTTCCCCAAAAGTTCGAAAAAAAATAAATTGAAAAAAGTATAAAAAATGCTTAAAAAAATACTAAAAAATCTACAAATAAAGAGACTCTTTACTGCACAATATTATAAGCAACGGTTTACTAGATATTGAATTAAAACGGGAATATTTTTAACATTGAAGCCTATGGGATAAAACATTCTTGTTACTAAAACATCAGGCAGACACGGCCCTCTAATCAGGCACTGTAGAGGGCAGCCTGCAGGGGCCTCCCAAGGATCCCCTTGAGGAGCATGCGACCGACGGATGACAGAGCTGCGACTGTGTGGGCTAGCTGCCCGGGTGCATGTGGCAGAGACAGGCAGCGCAGGGAGGGAGCCAATGCACCTGCGGCCACGTCAAACCCCCCCCACAACCAGGATCCAGGGAGCCCCCACTGACCACCAGGCTAAGGTAAGGCGACATATTTCTAAAAAAAATAAAATCCAAGGACATTTTTAAATGTCCCCAGGAACATAAAATAAAACTTTTTTATCTTTCTCTACCTGACTGAATGTATTTAATTATATATATTAGATACATTCAGCCAGGTAGAGGGGGGTGGCATGTGGGCTGCGCGGGGTCTCAGGCAGTGTTTTTTTTTGTGTGTGTATATTTTTAGCAAATTTATAGAGAAAGGTAAGGGCAGGTATGATATATATATATATATATATATATATATATATAAGATATATATCTATATTCTTATAAATATATATATCCAGACTTGTATTACACACACATTTTGGCAACTAATTGCCCCCCCCATTTGGCTGATCCCTCCAGAAGAAATGTTGAAACCGATAGAGCAGAGAATAATATATATATTCTCTGCTCTGTCGGGTTCAACATTTCTTCTGGAGGGATCAGCCAAATGGGGGGGGGGCATTTAGTTGAGATTGTCCACATGCCACCCCCCCCATGTGCGTATGTGTATATATGGTCTGAGGTCTGTGGGTGGGTGTATATATATCTGTGTGTTGATATATACATACTGTATATATAGGTCTGCGTGTTGATATATACGTATATGTCTGTGTGTGGTATCAATGCATCCCTACTCTATACACGGCGCTCCATGTCCCTATAATATATATGATCAGGGGTTACTTTTTTTTATATTTTTATACTATTCCTATTAAGTTAACAGTAATTTTTGATGTATTTTATTCAGTAGAAACTTTTTTTTGCCTATATAACATGTGCTTTGTGAAAATAAAATGGTTTTGTTTGTACATTTTAATTTAGTTAGTGGATTCCTGTCCAATGCGGTGAGAAGCAAACGTAATGTAGTGTAGACACACTGTGAGGCGGAGCGGAGTGAAGTCAAACCTGCAAAATGTTTGCTTCTCTTCGCTACACTGTGCGTCGCTACACGCTCAGTGTGTCTCAGCCTTTATTCCCGCATTGCTAGCTTACCAAATCAGTTTGTATACTTGTTACTGACCCTGCTTGTTCTGAGGACCCGATCTGTTGCCGACTTTGCCTGCCATTTGACTATTCTCTCTGTGTATTCCCTGCCTGTTCTGTTTGCTTCCTGTTGCTACTGGTGTGTGCCGATTCTCACCATATACAGTAGCGCAGTACAAGTGCCTAAACATTGCTGACCCGGTTTTGTTATAGCTGCTGATGTAACTGAATAGATTGGGGATCTCTTCTGCATTACCAAAACCTCCACCACTGCACTCTTCCACAATACCACAGAGGGGTTACTTACGGTGTGAAGGCACTTGCTGCCACCAAATTCACAATATTTGGGTGAACTGCCACTGACGCCTATACCAGATTCCTATAATTTTAATATTTGACCGCAGGATCCAACCCTGCACTCTTCCACAATACCACAGAGGGGTTATGGTGTGATGGCACTGTTGCCGACACTAAAGGCCCAATTTTACAGCACCTATTGTTACTTTCATACAAAGCCTGCATAGGTTTCACCATAATTTAGCCAAAAAATCACTAAACTTGTTCTGCGTGTCCTAAAATGTCTCCTCTTTTCATACAGACTGCCGCCCCAAGCAGTTGTTTTTGAATAGATTAAAGGAAAACCATTTACCGTCATTTGAAATGTCATTTTTTTGTTTTAAGATGTTTCTATACATCCTACAAATCCGCCACTTCACGGGCAGGTTATGGGGACCTCCTAGGCACGATATTTGAAGGAATTTTTAGTTTTTATTCTTAACCTTTATTTCATGGAAAACTCACTGTTCCTTTAAAAACGTTTTTGTTTTAACTTTTTGTCCTTGTTTTCTACCCGGAGCCCCATACACCTTTTATGGTAAATATCTAGCATATATGCCCTCTTGGAGGGCACTCTAAAAATCATTGACTTGCATTGAGTTCGTTTCGTGTTCGAGTTCGAACTCGAACTTTTGAAATTGTTCGAGTTCGAATGCGAACCGAACACGGGGGTGTTCAGCTCATCACTACTCTCTGAATAGACGAATGGTCAGGAGATGTAACAGTACGGCGAATTTCAGTGTCTGGTTACATTTCGGGTTCAGATCGGCTCTCTTTGAATAACCCTGTAATTTTAAACTTGTTTACTGCCTCACTTTTATGATGTATCTTTCACTCATGTTTTACCTTGACCTTTCATGTGGCATGAACATACATTGCATATACTAAATAAAGTTATCCATTATTCATGTGCATTATCAAATATTTGGATCAATTTGTGATCCAATTAGTTTTAACCGTATACAATCATTCCTGTATATACCAAGGATTGTTTTCTTACCTCCTTGTTAGATACCAATCAGTGTATGTAGCAAAGGTCATTAGGGTCAAATCAATAGAATAAAACTTGCTTGCATTTTCTAAAATATGCACATCCTCAGGAACCTCTGCTCTCACAAGCATTTAAATCAAGTTAACGTGAACATGAAAAGGCCAGAACAAGAATGGGAATGAATTGCATTCTAACAGAATACCCCAAGTACTTCTTCTTGTTGATAGCTTCACCATAAACATTTGATCATGATTTCATTTATCAGCTGGGTTTTGCAGAGGTTAAATTACTGCTCTGCAGCCATGGAGGTGTAGGTTTGAAACCCAGTCAGAGCACCTCTCCAGCAAGGGTCCTTGCGCAAGACACCCAAAGAAACATCCCTGCCTACAGCACCATATGAGCTGCATAGTGTAGTGGTACATCTCTTCAACTGTGTAGAAGCAGGTGTGAATATTGATTAGAACATCTGACCAGCACATTACTCCTCTACAACCATGGAGAGACAGGTCGCAGCCTAGAACTGTTGAGAAGCAGGTTCAACTTCACCACAACATTTTACAATGAATCTGTTGCTTGATTGTCTACCCTGTCAGCCTACTCTCCTGCTTGTTATGTACCTGATCCATTAATAAAAATTCCAGCGTTATTCAAAGACAGCCGAATTCTCCAGGAAATTGCACCAATCAGTGAATTTCCCTATGGCTCAATTTCGTGGCCAATTGGCTATTCCAAATATTGGTGAATTGACAGCAAAATATGGTGAACTCCGGCAGCAGTGACATCCCCATAGAGAAGTAATGGTTAATCTATTCAGAGAACACCGAACAGCACAGCAATGTTTTAGAAATGCCCTGAATTTCGTTGGTTTCATTTGATGGAAAAAAAAAAAATCCCTGTTTTTATGAAATATTTAATCAACCGTTTATTCTTTTCATATGCAGCAAAAAGTCTATTTATGTTTAGGAATTTTTTTAAGCATTTTTTCGTGATTTTTGTTTGGCAATTTTTTCCCCCAATATTTAATTCTTTTTTTTTAATTGCGTTATTTTTTTAATTTGTTTCTATAACAGACCTTTTTATTGTCATTCCTAAGACCTCATATATTATTTCCAGGCATTTTCATGTAGTCGTTTTTGTTTAAACACCATTTAAAAGTTGCGAGTTTTTTTTTACCCTGTTCGGAGGCTTTCGGATTTTTCCTACGGCTGGTCGGCGGTGTGTTCATCCATTTTTTTCGGAGTGATTCAGCGGTCTGTTCTGCAGATCAAATTTTATCGGCGTATTTGCGGCTGCTTTCGGTGGGGTTTTTTTTTTATCCACTCGGTGGCTTTGCAGCGGGTTTTCCGATTGATTCGGCGGTTTTTCGTATGCGTTCAGTGGGTCAATTCGCTGCACTTTAGGGACCATGCGGTGAATGCTGAATTCACCACACGGTCATCGAATTGAACTCGATGGAAAGTGGGGTGAACGAATAACCCTGTAAATTTAAAAAAATTGAAGAGAAAAAGTTGCAGTATGTGGCAAATATAAGACATGTTATAATGTATTGTACAAGGTAATACAGGTAGAACCTATGTTCAGAGGTGACAGAGACAGGCAGGGTTATTCAGAGAGAGGTGAAAACCAGGAGAATGACTGGAGAAGTGAAAATTCTAGGGGATAATAGCGGATTTGAAAAGTGAGATAAATGGGAGAATTTTTCTGGTTTGGCTATTTCTACCTAGAATTTTTACTCCTCCAGTCATTCTCATGGTTTTCACCTCTCTCTCTGAATAACCCTGAGAGTTTGTGTGGAAATTTCTATTCAGGGTTATTCAGAGAGCGTGAAAAGCAGGAGAATGACTGGAGAATGAAAAATTCTAGGTCAAAATAGCCGATTTGGAAAGTGAGATAAAAGGGAGAATTTTTCTGGTTTGGCTATTTTGACCTAGAATTTTTCATTCTCCAGTCATTCTCCTGCTTTTCACGCTCTCTGAATAACCCTGATTGTGTTTTTATTAAAATAATGGTCAGAGCTAGGAGCTTTCAAGATAAACAAGTAGACCAAAATAGAACCAGGCAGTGATAGCAGAATCCAGACATATACAAGCGTAAGGCAGGAGAATACTTGTCCAGAACTGACCACATTAAGCTTGTAATAACTGCCAGTATTGAGAGGTAAAAGCAACCAGAGCAAAACCTGAAGGGCCCTATTACATTCTTCACGCAAAAACGCACGCAAAAACGCACGCAAAAACGCACGCAGAACGCGTGAATTTTTGCATGAAGCATTAAACGTTAACGCACGTAAATCAATGCTGGTATTACAATCCTCGCCTATTTTTTCATCCATCAAAAAATAACATACGTAAAACGAACGTGCAAAAACGCGCACGCAACAATGTTGCGCGCAGAAATCAGTGTGCGGACTGTTTTTTCACGCGATTCAGACAATCAGAATTAAGAACCATAATTATCTCACGTTAGTCATTAAGTTTTTGCGCCTGTCAAAGTCAATCTGCGTATATATGCTGCAGCAATAAAAAAAACACGCTCAACTTCTCAAATTTATTGGTTTGGGTATGTGTAGAATGTGTAACTATACTTTGTTGCGTATTTTTTTTTGGGCTGGTGTATTTGGTTTTGGCCAAGTCCGTCAGATTTGCCATTAACACCATCTTTCAGGAGTTGCTAAATTTATGCGCACAAAGGCTATGCGTTAAATCCTGCGCATAGATTGTAATACCATCCGCGTACCAGCGCACAAACGCATTTGCGCTCACAATGTTAAGTATAGGACGTGCGAAGTACAGTAAGCTCGCGCAGGGTTCGCACAGGTTCACCCGCGGTAGACGATTGCACGCGGTTGTTGCGCTGACTATGTAATACGGCAAACGTTTGATTTGCATTTTGATTTGCGCTGAGATTGCAATACGATGTTCTGCGCAAAGGGTTTTGCCCCTCGCGTTAATGCATTTTTGCGCAGGCGCAAACGTATGCGCAAATTATGTAATAGGGCCCGAAATGTATTATAGGGATAATCCAAAAGGCAGAGTATATTATGGCAAGGCCAAGCATAAAGCCATGGTCAGACATGAATATCTACAGATATGGGGCAAGGTGTTGGAAGGTTATTATTCAGAAGACATAAAGCAAGCAAGAGGTCATGACAGGTGGCAGAGGACCAAGATTGGGCATATCGCAGGTTTCTCCGAACAGGTAATCCAAAACATTTCCTGGAAAAGGGATTGGACACAAGGGACCATAAGACTTTAAAGGCAATAGCCTTTCTATAAACAACACTGGGCTTATCCAGAAACAATGTTTTTAGGATACTGCCCTCATATAAAGTATTTAAAGCCATTGTTATTTAGTATATCATATCATTCTGGACTGGGGATGGTAATTAGTGAAGAATACACACAGTATGTACAACTATTAGCAACTGTATATTTTTGTATTATATCCTTTTTGTATATATCTTTCTGTTATGACCTGCGATTCTTCCTGCTATGTGGATAATTTTTATGCTGCTTGGATGCTGAGTGCTATCCCTTCTGATTGCAGATTTTACATCAGCAAGGTATGGAGAAATTAATAACATACCTAGCAGTTTTCATTCATAATTATTGTACACCCTGCTTGTTCTTTTCCATTGAATTTTTGAATTTTCATACTGAAGTACTGTAATAGTTTAAAAGAAAAATTATATTTCACAAGACTTTCTGTTACTGCACCATTTAATAACAATATTCACATTTTTCTTCACATCCACAATATGAATCAAATAGCTCAAGAAGTAATCATATATTCCAATGTTCTTTTGAGGCATGTTCAACAATGAAAGTGACATGCAGTGCCTATATATCTAATATGTAGCACAGAGAAGAAATTGTGCATGAAATAAAAAGATAACTACATTAGTCAAAGACATTAAAAAAAGAACACTTTCAAAATGTATAAGAAAATGTATTACTTGGTCTGTTACGATTAACAAAGATAGAGATTGTGTAATCGCTTATACACTTTCTACCTCTCACTCTTAGAAAGCACCACGTTCTGACAGCCATTCCACAGTATACTACAGAGTTTATTCCTACTCTCTTATACTCTGTATGTGCTCTCTTTTTTTAAATATCTTTGTTAGAGGTGCCCAACTTTTTCTTTTCCTTGGCCACCATTGGTCAAATAACCCACAAACAGCCCACACAGACACTTTAAAAGTATTGACCTATTTCCCTCCTTAAGTCATACAGTTGCAAGAAAAGGTATGTGATCCCGTTACATATTATTCCATTTATGTATGAAATGGTCTTAAAATTTGGCTTGATGTTCAACTAATGTACAGTAACCAACAATTATAACCAATAACACATTATTGTATAGTTTTTTTGGTATATTTATATATCCTTATAGTTGTATATTGTATAGTTCTTGTATTTGAATAAAATCAAATATTATTGGTTGGAAAAAGTATGTGAAACCCTAGGCAAGGTATTTTAAAAAATCAGACTTTCAAATGCTGGTGTCAAATCATCTTGCTTTTGTATGCAGTGCTGCTGCTAGAATCAGTTAGCCTGGAGGAGCTGAACGGCATGGTGGACAGTCACATTACAAGTATCTCTCTATATAGACTTCATCCTCCAGTGTTATTTTTAGGACTCACCCTGGATTTGTTGCTCCATTTCTGGCCTGAGTGTGCTGAGGTTCCAAGTGATTTAACTGGACCCCAATCCGTCTGCTTCTCCCTGCAGTGGGGGCTGGTTGCTGACCTGATCTGCTTGCAGGCTAGTTGGGGCAGTCATAGTGGTCACTTATGTTCGGCCAGTCTTCCACAATGCAGTCGAAGATCCACAAGAGGACTCGACTCCCAGGGAGATCTGCATGTGCCTAGGGGGAGGCCAGCAACATCATCCCCCTGACACCCTGGTATTTGCCCCCCTCCCTGGTTCAGCTCAGATGAGGGAGACATCTTATCTCACGATTGGAGGATGAAGCAACTTCGCCGGTGCCTCAGAGTCAACTGCCAGTGGCGATCTGGAAAAAGACAATGCTGTACCGGTCAGATAGACCCGAGCTGTCTCTGAGAGTTATGACGCTTTCTCCGTGCCCTCACACTGACGATGCTTGGGACAGCAAAGACGATGATGCGCGTCCTTCCATGAATGGTGATATTCACTGCTTTTTGATGGAGATGCGGGTGATGTGGCAGACAGAGATATCTGGGATGCAAGCAGAGGTAGAGGTCATACGTTCCCATGTAGCAGTGACTCAGGCACAGGCTAGTGACATTGGGACAGTGCAGACTTGATACCCAGGTGGATCTTCTGTCACACTCTGTGGAGACTGGAAACCAGGCGTAGCAGATATACAGTTGTGTTCAAAATTATTCAACCCCCACTGAAATTGAGTGTTTTGGCCAGTTTGACATTGATTTTGATCATTCAGTCATCTTGCTTACAATTAAATCAAAGAGGCACGTGTAGGTCAGACAAATATAACATAACATTTATAATGAAATAACCACAAATGTCTTTTCTGTGCTCACATCATTATCAGTTTTATTCAACCCCCAAGTGACATTCAATCTTAGTACTTAGTACAACATCCTTTTACAGTTATAACAGCTTTTAAACGTGAAGCATAGCTTGACACAAGTGTCTTGCAGCGATCTACGGGTATCTTCGCCCATTCGTCATGGGCAAAAGCCTCCAGTTCAGTCACATTCTTAGGCTTGTGCACTGCAACTGCTTTCTGTAAGTCCCACCAGAGGTTCTCAATCGGATTTAAGTCAGGTGACTGCGATGGCCACTCCAAAATATTCCAGCCTTTAATCTGCAACCATGCTCTAGTGGACTTGGAGGTATGCTTGGGATCATTGTCCTGTTGAAAGGTCCAACGTTTCCCAAGCCTCAGGTTTGTGACGGACTGCATCACATTGTCATCCAATATCTCCTGGTACTGAAGAGAATTCATGGTACCTTGCACACGCTGAAGCTTCCCTGTACCTGCAGAAGCAAAACAGCCCCAAAGCATGATTGACCCCCCGCCATGCTTCACAGTAGGCAAGGTGTTCTTTTCTTCATAGGCCTTGTTCTTCATCCTCCAAACATAGCGTTGATCCATGGACCCAAACAGTTCTAATTTTGTTTCATCAGTCCACAGAACACTATCCCAAAACTTCTGTGGTTTGTCCACATGACTTTTGGCATACTGAAGTCGACTCTTCTTATTCTTTGGAGACAGCAAGGGGGTGCGCCTGGGAGTTCTGGCATGGAGGCCTTCATTACGCAGTGTGCGCCGTATTGTCTGAGCTGAAACTTCAGTACCCACATCTGACAAATCTTTTCTCAGTTCGTCAGCAGTCACACGGGGACTTTTCTCCACTCTACGCTTCAGGTAGCGCACAGCAGTCGAAGTCAGCATCTTCTTTCTGCCACAACCAGGTAGCGTTTCAACAGTGCTCTTTGCCTTGAATTTGCGAATGATGCTTCCTATGGTCTCTCTTGGTATGTTTAACATCTTTGCAATCTTCTTAGAGCCATTGCTCTTCCTGTGAAGAGTAATCACCTCTTCTCTTGTCTTCCTGGACCATTCTCTTGACTTCACCATGTTTGTAACCACACCAGTAAATGTCTAGAAGGAGCTGAGTATCACAGTCATTTTAAAGCTGCCTAATTGGTGCTTATTATGCTTTATTGCTGCTCCGTGACATCCACAGGTGTTTTCAATACCTGATTGAAAACACTTGAATGAACCTCTGTTCTTCAGAGTGGTAGTTCTTTAAGGGGTTGAATAATTGTGTCAATGAAGAATTCACAAAAGAAACATTTACTACTGTATTACAAAACCAATTGATGTCATTTTAGTTGCATATGGTTCTTTAAAAAGTCCTTGTAGGATTTCATTCTGAATACAATTACAAATGTACACTAAATTCCCTAAAACCCTTTACAGCATTGGGGGTTGAATAATTTTGAACACAACTGTAATCTCTGTGTTAGGGGTGTCCCAGAGTTGGTGCTTACTGAGCAGTTGTTACCCTACGTGAATAGGCTTGTGCATAGTTGCTTGCAGTGGATGATCAAGACTGTTCAAAAACGTTGTCTGTTGTCTGACAGCCAAGTTGGTCGTCCGACTACGTACCCAGTGGATAGCCATTTTAAGTCTTTAGTGCAAAGTCTACATGGTATCTTCTCAATACACAGATTTCTATTTTAGCATGGCATATTTGTGTAGTAACCTCCATCACTCAAATAGCAAGCAAGGATTTGTAAACAAGTGTGTTCAATATATACAGATAAGCAGGAATATAAAGTTAAAACATACAAAAAAATAGTAATCTATGCCATAATCCCATGTATCTAGGTTAAACGAAAAAACAGAGGTCTTTAGCTCAACCCAAAAGTTTTTTAAGTATTTTTAAGCCCACCTGCCACATCAAGGCAACCTCTCAAGGAAGGTCCTAAACCAATGCCATGACACTACACTTCTGCTTTTCCTCTGCTTGTTCTCAGCTAAGAGACAAATTGGTGGCTTTATTATTTATACCTTCAAACAATTTCCCTCTGGGGTAACGGAAACTGCGTGGTATGGCACCAGGTTAGGAACTCGACGACTAATGACCCTTATTTAGGCAGCTCCAGCAAGAGTGTCATTTCGCTTCAAACTCCTAGTGATTCTGACACTGGCCATCGTTTATTTAAACACTCATACCGCATCCTTCTCAGAGTGTGGACACACGTGCTCCATTCCCATCCCGCATGTTTTGCTGCAGCCGGATGACACTGACTAATCACGAGCGTGTGAACACTATTTATGACAAACTCCATCTGTCCATCTGTCTCACTTCCTATGTTTCTCCTTGACCAGTTAGCGTGCTCTGTATTTTCTAACCGATATACTAGGTTTGACCTTGGCTACATTTACACTAGTGTTTAATACTCTGTTTCACTCTGACTGTGGCTAAAATTACTTGAGTTTGTGATACTCTGTCTCCCTTAGCCTTTGGCTACGTGTGCTATTAAGTACTATTGAAATTTGGATGAATTGTTCACCTTTGCCCTATTGAGCACTACGGTGACACTTTAGTTTCTCTATTTATATTCAGCCGCACCAGAGGACCAGAGGCTAGGATTAACTGTGTGTTTTCATTTACTGCATGTTAGGCCTCTCCTCTGTTGCCATTATTGCAAAGCCCAACCATATAAAGGACTTGCACCTCACTTGGTGGCAATGCAAAGGGTTCCTGGTTTTACCAGAGACCAACTGAAACTGTTACTTCACCTTGCAACAGCAGGTGAGCTTGATACCGTGCACGTCATTGGTTGCAGGGGGACATTATGAGTTCAGGCCGTCCCACATCAGCAGATGATGTGCAGCACAGGCTCACAGATAGTCGGGCAGCAAGCAGCCCATAGACACGAGCGGGGAGTACTATGCCTTTCTGCAGCATTCAGACTCACCTGCCACAAGGACGGTATAGCACACCCCATGGCTTAAAGGGTTAAATGCTTAAGACATACAAAAAAAAATATTATTCAAGTATGAAGTAAGACTGGTTATTAAGCTGCCGCCCAGAAGTCCTTTTCCAGGCTTGCAGTTAAGAAATCTCTATATAGCGGCTTCAGTTGCTATTCCAATCTTGCAGTTCGGTCATTGCGGCTCTTTACTGTAAATTAAGAGCTCTCTACTTTGAACAGGAGCCATTAATTTGTGCCTAGGTGGAGAAGATTGTGCTATACCACAGTAGCTTGTTCTTCACTTCAGAGTCGGTATTTGTCAAGAAATATAAACTCCTAGAACCTGGTTTTAAGTAATTTTCCTGTTGCAAAATCACTTAACTCTGTAAACAAAGTGGCCACAAAATCCCTTACATCTGATCCCACAGTGGAGAGGGTGACGTAAACTGCAGCTTCCTCTCGTTGTAAACAACAGGAAACTAGCAGCAAATTGTTATAGTGTTCCTCTGCGCTTCTTCCACAGCTACTGTATGATTCTGCTTGTGTGATCTCGCACAGATCTTGTGGCAGTGTCACACTAGACTCCATGAAGTCCTATTGACTCCTTGAAGCCGGTACCTGTGGCAGCGATGGTGCAGCTGCCGGTATCAAGCTGCACCTCTACTTTATTCCAATGCCTGCCACTGATACAATGGCTAGATTGGAATCAGCGCAGTACTGGGAGCCAGTAAGAAAAATCAGCTTTTCAAAAGGAGGAGAATAGAACTCAGGACTGATTTTTATGTCTATAGGAATATAAAGATAAGTTGGAAAGTTTTGCCATGTGAAATTGTATACAACAAATACACTTTATATTCTTATTAAACTTAAGCAGAAAATGTTGTAAAACAGAAAATGAAATGTATGTTTAATAAGAAGTCTAACTAAAAAAGATGAAAAAATAACATACAAATGAGTTTGTCCAAATAAATAAATATTAGTGGCGCAGAACATTTTTCACTGTGTGAAACTTAATTCACAAATATAAATTATACAGCACATAAAATGAATTCTTAATTATATCACAATACTCACTTCCATTACATTATTTAACTTGTAAAATTATTTAAATGGAGAGGACTTTATAATAAGATGTGCCCTTTTAAATTGCAAGTTCACTGAATAAATCCATAAAATTGTCTTTTATTTTAATTTGTATTGTAATATCAGTTAATCCACATTACATGTTCTCCTTTAATTTCTATAAAACACTTGTATGAACATTTTGTAATAACAGAGGCTACCACATTGTTTGTTGTGATAAAGTCTTATCTACTTACTTTGGTAACAACAACAGACCAGCATCTGCATAAAGTGAATTATTTCTCCTCAGTTTATGGTATTTACAGTTGTCTCCTGTGACCACGACTATGCCAAACTAACAAATATGTTTATTTTTATCTCTTTATGACTGGCACTCAGTCAAGATGTCATTTCTTAATACATTTTTGCAAAATTACAGCTCCTTTTCTGAGCAAATAATTACAATGTATTTCGTCTTATGCACTTAAAAATGTCCAAACTTAATTTACTGTTTATGTAATTACAGCTTCGCTTACCATATTTATTGTTGTTTAATTATTTAGAATTCAAATCATTTAATATACACAGTTTGAATTGAATATAAACACTTATGTCTTAATGCATGCATAAACTTCAATGGTTAGCAAAAGGACAGTGGTTAGCATAATCATATTATACTTGGTTAAAAGGAGAATATATAAACACAGTATATAAAGCATCCATCCAAAGCAGAGCGCTCACCAGCATCTTCATAATAGCTTGCAATATAACACAGGAATATAAATCCTTGTGCCAGGACATATATCGAACATAAAGGGGTTATTTACTAACATCTGAACTGGCTCCGAATATGCACCGAACGGTGAATTTCATTGTTGGGTGCAATTCGTCTATTCACAAAGTTGTCTATTCACCTGGTTTAGGAGAATACAGTGCAATTCAGTATAATTTGGGTTTGTTCGGCAGCAACGAAAAGACTATTGTATCTTCTATTCACAGAACACAGAATTGCACTGAAATTGCAGCAAAATGCCCTGTTTTTGGTGTTTCAATGTGACATATTTAAACAAGGGAATGTAAAAGGTTTCAAGGTAAAAAAATATAGTATCAATTTTTGTTTCGGATTTTTTTTAAGACCATTTATTTTCATTTTTTCCAAAAAGGTTTTTCTTTTTCATTTATGTACTTTTAAAAACATTTTTTTTTAAAACATTTTTAAAAAGACTTTTATTTATTTCTTTTAAAGAACAATTTTGTTTTCTTTTTTAAAGGACCCTTCTTATTATTTGGATATATTTTTAATACTTTTTATTGATATGAACTCCTATCAGGAGTTTTTTTTCCCTGTTCGGTGGAATTTGCCAAGGCAATTTCAGCGAAATTCAGTGTGAGTTGCACAAAGTTGTCCGATGGAAGTCAGAGGCAATGGAAGAAGGTTGAATCTCCTCTGTGGTGTGAGATTAGTCGGACGACTACAGACAACTATGGATGACTTGTTAGTAGCACAAATACAGACCCAGTAGATGGCCAGCCTAAGAGGTTAGCATTGTTGTGTGAAACTAAACTTTCATATCTACATACAACATAACAATAGTTCAAGCAGGGGCGGATCCAGACACAGATTTTGGGGGCACTCTACCAGTTTTTGGCTAAGAGCTGGTGTTGGGTTTGCAGTGACAGGCAGAGAAGCGCCTAAACGCAAGCTGTGCTTGTTACACTCACTCTCCCCAGACTATTGCACAGGGTCTATCCTCATGTGGCTCATGAGCCCTGTGAACCGTTTTCATACCAGGGGCACAGGGTACCCCCCTCCCAGCTCACATGTAATATATTGCCCCAGCTCACATTTATATATTGCCCTTAACTCACATTTTATATATATTGCCCCCAGCTCACATGGATATATATTGCCCCAGCTCAAATTTTATATATATTGCCCCCAGCTCACATGGATATATACTGCCCCCAGCTCACATGGATATATATTGCCCCAGCTCAAATTTTATATATATTGCCCCAGCTCACATGGATATATACTGCCCCCAGCTCACATGGATATATATTGCCCCAGCTCACATTTTATATATATTGCCCCAGCTCACATTGATATATATTGCCCAACTCACATTTTATATATATTGCCCCCAGCTCACGTGGTCCCAATTGGTCTCATGAGCCCTGTGAACCGTTTTCATACCAGGGGCACAGGGTACCCCCCTCCCAGCTCACATGTAATATATTGCCCCAGCTCACATTTATATTTATTGCTCCTAGCTCACTTGGATATATATTGTCCCCAGCTCACATGGATATATATTGCCCCAGCTCACATTTTATATATATTGCCCCAGCTCACATTTTATATATATTGCCCCAAGCTCACGTGGTCCCAATTGGTCTCCTGGCGTCTGCCAGCCAGGCCCCTCTGAGTGCTTTTTTTTGTATCAGCAGCCACTGGCATGAAGCTCTGCCGCTCGCCTGGGAACCACACACAAGCCGCGGTCTCGCAAGATCCCGGAGATCATGAGATCCCGTGAACTCCATGATCTTGCGAAATTGCGGCTGGTGAATCCCAGGCGAGAGGCCGAGCTTCATGCCGGCGGCCACTCGTACAAAGAAAAGCACTCAGCGGCCATCAGGTCAGTAATATTTTCTCGGGGGGGAATTGCCCCGTTGCCCCCCTGGATAAAAAAATCTAGAAATAAAGAGACTC
This sequence comes from Leptobrachium leishanense, assembly GCA_009667805.1. Classification (NCBI taxonomy): domain Eukaryota; kingdom Metazoa; phylum Chordata; class Amphibia; order Anura; family Megophryidae; genus Leptobrachium; species Leptobrachium leishanense. Next base: position 119,199,180 of record CM019067.1, on the reverse strand, counting down.
TTTATTGCAGAATATTATAAGCAACAGTTTCTTAGATATTGCATTAAAATGGGAATATTTTTAACATAGAAGCCTATGGGATTCAATATTTCGCACACCTTGTTGCTCAAACATTTCCCACACCTTTTTTTAACATTGAAGCCTATAGGATTCAACATTTCCCACTGATTGTTGGTGAAACATTTCCCACACTTTTTTAACATTGAAACCTATGGGATTCAACATTTACCAAACCTTGTTGCTGAAACATTTCCCACACCTTGTTGCTGAAACATTTCCCACACCTTGTTGCTCAAACATTTCCCATACCATGTTGCTGAAACATTTCCCACACCTTGTTGCTCAAACATTTCCCACACCTTGTTGCTCAAACATTTCCCACACCTTGTTGCTCAAACATTTCCCACACCTTGTTGCTCAAACATTTCCCACACCTTGTTGCTGAAACATTTCTCACACCTTGTTGCTCAAACATTTCCCATGGCTTCAAATCACATTTAAACATGAGCAAAAGTGGTAAAAATTAGCTCAGCACACAGCGGTGAAATGGCTCAGCACTCAGCACTCCGGGTACCTGGACGCCATACACTTTTTATGGCCAATATCTTGCATATATGCCCTCATGGAGGGCACTTTAATTTTTGAATTTTTGAGCCCCATTGACTTTCATTGTGTTCGAATTGTGTTTTTCGGATGTTCGAGTTCAAATTCGAACCGAACATGGGGTTGTTCGGCCCATCACTAGTCATAATCACAGTTTTTGTACTGGAAAAAAATATATCACATAGCTTCCTCCCTCATAATATGGGGTCACCCTATGCAGTCAGAGAGGAATATATTTCCCACAGTGGCATAGCACACCCAATGACTTTCTGGCCCTTCTCCATTCCACAAGAGTGTTTTAGGGTTACATTCAAGTGATTATTGCAATAATGACCAAGTAGGTACTGCATCATTGAAGACAAATAAACTTTTATTTTAAGATGTCAAATAAAACATTTTTCTTCATGAGCAAACATTATATCTGTACATGTAAACACTCTTTAAAGTGTTTTGTTTACACGCTTTCTCTAAAAGAACCAGAGTCCTGAAACACTTCTATTATTCAAAGTACAAGGTAGTGTTGAATATGCATGAATTTTGTTTATATGCAGTTGTTTCTGTCATATTTTGAATAATCCACATTTCCGTGCGTTTACTGAGAATGCATTCTAGAAAAAGAACACTCTGCGTATTCAAAATATTTTATTGAACTGTGAAATTATTATCTTGTAGGAAAATATAAAGATTATAAAGAGGAGTGCAAGAAATAGAATGTGTGTTTTATATTACGAGTCCAATTATTTACAATTCACTGAGAACAATGATATTGTATCATGAACACTTCATTTTCTACCCTATTGCTTTATTCATTATGAAAGTTTTCAAACAACTGTATTATTACTTTTAGTCAGTTATAACCAAAGGCTATACTTAGAGAGGGAGAGATGTGGTAAGTATATGAATTAGTATTTTAAATCCTACATAGAGTTTGCTATACATTAATAAAATTCATTTGCAGATCTGCTCCAGAACATGCCCCTGAAATCTCAACACAGCTGATATGACAGTTGGTCTGTTGAAATTATTTGAAAAGCCTTGTTTTCCTTCACTGAAACACAGACCCCCAAGCTGTATTGTAAATGTAGTAGCCCTTTTTGGCCAGCAGAGGGGGTTTGTCAAATAGGGTTTACCCGCAGTGATCATATACGCAGGATGCCTTTTATATATACTTACTGTGTGGGTGATGGAAGGTTATTCCCATAAAACCGCTGGCTTCTGCCAGTGGTTTTATGGAAAATCACTTGGTGTTGAAAGGGTTAATAATGGGCTAAACAGTAAAAGTTTTTTATATTCAAACCAATAAATATATTGTCCTAGGGATGGTGGATCATCATATGCACATGTGTAAAATGCAGATGTGTGTTTGGTGGGATGTATCAGATAGGATAACATAATCTGTGAGTATACTCTCTACCTATTGATGTCACCTTTTAACCACTTGGCTGCTAAGGACGCGCTCAGTGCATTCAGCCAAGTGGTTCTCTTGTGCTGCGGACGCGCTGAGCACAGGTATTTCGGCCGATTGCTGCGCTCCCCCCAGTGCGGGCTGACATCTTTGATAGGGGCCCATAGCGCGATGACGTCAGTTCGGGAGTTAACCCCTAGCTGCCACCTATGGTGGAGATAGGGGGTTCATTCGAGCACCTTATCTCCCGATCCGTGGCAGCATGGCCTTTCCAATGATACAAAACATGACCGTGTTAAATGTAAAGAACAAAAGTAAAAATAAAAATATATATAAAAAATAAAAAAGTGGGTTTTTTTCGTTTTGGTTAATTAATGCAGCAATATTGTTCCCATTTCAATTAAAATGTGAACAATGATGCTGCAAAAATGATTTATTCTATGGGGGCGTTTGCTAAAAATCCCGTAATTTCCCCCCCAAAAAAATGTATCAAGTCCCCATTTCTAATTTTTTAACAAGTGCACCCCATAGAAAATATAAACGCAAAGGCTTGTATGATGAAATGTGGAAAAAAAAACACTTTACGCACTGTAGATTATTGAAAATTCTAATTTTATTGCATTTTTTGTTACAATATTCAGGCAGAACATGACGTATACATATAATAATGATATATTATGAATCTGCCGAGTCTACCGGAAAGAACGATATATAATTTGTCTGGGTCGTATAATAAAATGTGACTTCAAATCGCGTTTAAACATGATGAGCGAAACCGGTAAAAATTAGCTCAGCACACAGGGGCGAAATGGTTCAGCAGCGAAAGGGTTAAATGGCAAAACATTTAGAAGAAGAGGTCACTTCCCCACCCTCTGACAGAAAGACAAATAAATAAAGTTAACGATTTTTGCAAAATAGCCCTAGCATCCATTACTCGTAAGGTTTTTATTGTGAAAATTACAATTAATATCTGTTGGTTCCTAGTGCCTTTAAAGAATTAAAGCAAGGTTTAATAGTTCCTGTTTCCGCTGGAAATTCCTTTCGTAATAACACTTGTGTTAGTTGCAGAAACGCAATGTATTCCTAAGGGGCCTCTGAAAGGATACTGTGATATTGATATCTGCACTTAATTTAGAGCACAGATGTAATGTGCTAGTAGTAACAAGGTTCATATCATTCACATATAACTACTACACTTTTATTACCGTCCCTGGTTTGTCAAACTTCACATGAAATTGCCGGAGGTGGTTCCTTAAACTGTCAAATTGACTTTATAGAATGATGCAGGTATCTTCACAAGACAGAAACCCTCAGATTTATGATAGCCAAGAAAATCATAGAATAGAGATCAATGGATTCAATCTCCCTCAGCATTATAAAATAGCGTGTGTTTATTTGGCATGGTATAATCAGTGGAGGTTTTACAGGGGTGCTGGAAGTATGGCGCACACTCAAATGATTATGTAGCAACTCCATTTGATCCTGAGCTCATAGTTTTCATGTAAATGCTGCTAATATAGTATTTTCCCACTAGAGGACCACTGGGAAAACAACACACTCAATACTATTTCCCACTTCCTTGCACTCACACAACTCTCATTGTGCACAAACATTCAAGTTTAAGGTGGGGAGGCAAAATGCACCTGTGCCTGTGTGCAGGAGAGTCCTTGGACCAACTCCACACAAACAATACATATCGTATTAATATTCTTATGTATAAAAACAAAACCTTGTTATCATACTCGGAGAAGTTCATTTTGCTCCTTCTCAAAGAATGTTCATGGTTATTTTATGTTTGCTGTTACATTATATTGTATTATATGATTGTTTCACATGTATCTCATGCAAGTAAAATGTTGCCAAAAATCTGTGATTTCTCTGCGTAAAGCAGTGCTGTCAGACTGAAAGCACAGAGAAACTAGCGTTAGGATCACTTGGTCCTAACACTAGTTACTAAGAGCTGGCACTAACTGAAAAAGTTAATATCAGCTTATAGGTGTAGGTAACGAATTGTGCGGTTGCAGAATTCCGTTACCAGCAGCTCAAAAAAACCCACAAAAACAAATACTCACCTCTTATCCCGCAGTGAGAACGGCGGCTCGATACGCTGCTTCTGGCCGCTGGGAACAGAGGGAGACTGGGGGAAGAAAGTCCCCAGTCTCCCTCTGCCAACCAGCAGGATCTGGCGACAGGCAAGATCTTGATAGTCATGTGACCTGGCAGCACGATCCTCCATGAGTCCTATGGACACCATGGAGGGGATGCTGGGGACAGTGCTGTAGTGCTGTCCCAGCATCCGCAAGCTTAGTGATCACTAAGGGGCAGGCTGAGGCTGCCAGACTCGGTGCCGGCCTCGCGATCTGCTGGAGAAACCAGGACGCTAAAGGGGAAGTTAACAAATGCCAATTTATCCCCTTAGCGTCCTTGTTTTAGCTTAAGTATACAGTATACTATCAATACAAAATCTGAGTTTATATTAAGAATGCATTATATAATTATCAAAATTTGTTTCCCTTGTATGCGTTTTAGATCATTGTGATATGTGGATACACATTTCTTTATTTTATACTGCAATTCTCCTTCTTATAGTTTACTTTCCTTCTTTATAAAGATACAACGTAAGCAGTGTTAATTTTGTCGACTAATAATTTTCGTCAAAGACTTGCAGGGTTATTCAAAGAGATCCGAATGGCTGGAGAAAGGTAACCGAACGCTGAAAATCAGCGTTCGGTTACCTTTCTTGGCCATTCCGCTATTCAGAGAGCAGGCAATACGCCAAATCCTGGCGAATTGCCTGCACATACGGTGCCTGTTCGGTGCCTGTTCGAGGGCAGTGAAATCCCCATGAAAAAGCACTGCTTCGGCTATTCAGAGAACACAAACCAGCAGTGAAAGGTTCCCGAAATGCCCTGCCATTCGGTGGTTTCATGCGGCAGATTTATTCAGGCGAATCCCATAGGCTTCAATGTTAAAAATATTCCGGTTTTAATTCAATATCTAATAAACCGTTCATTATAAAATTCTGCAGTAAAGAGTCTCTTTATTTATAGATATTTTTAGGGTATTTTAAGCATTTTTCTGTATTTTTTTTCCTAAAAAGTCCGATTTTTTTTTTTTTAACTTTACTTATTTTTTCTGTAACAGCCCTTTTTATTATCATTCCCTGGAGCTCATATGTAAATTTCAGACATTTTCGCTCAGTAGTTTCTTTGCAAACAGCGTTTCACTTTTCAATCATTCATGCAAACTGTTTTCCTAATTTATTCACTGCCTTCTTCTGCAGTGTCAGTTTTTCCGGAGGCTTTGCTGCCTGTGATCGGCTCCTGCTCGGGTTTTTCTGGCGTCTTCGACGGGTTAATCCAGATGTTTTTACGGGTTTTCGGCGTGCATTCGCCAGGTTTTTGGTGGGTTTTCGGCGGGTTTTCGGCAGCTTTTCCCTGCACTTCGACAGCCCTGTGGTGCTTGCTGAATACACTGCAGGGTGGCCGAAATGGGAAAGCCGATTTGCACCGAATTGAAGAGAACGAAAAGTTGCCGAACGTGCGGTGACTTTTCGATTTTCTTTGAATAACCATGTTGGTCGACTAAATCATTTCTGTGACTAAAACTAGATTCAAAGTTATGATGACTAAAACTATGACGAAAACCCATTGATATTTTAGTCAACTAATAAAAACTAGACTAAAACATTAGGGCGGTCTATTTGGGAAGATCCAATCAGAACTCTCCAGTAAGAGAGAAATTATGAATTATATGTTTTCAGATAAGATGTTACTCCATATAATGAGTTTAGAAGATCGAGAGAAATGCTTAGTTAATGCTTAATACACTTTAAACACATTCGATTTTATTTACTAAGGGGTTTATTCATAGAGCACTGAAATGTCACCAAAATTTCGGTGCTCTATTGTTCGTCACACTTTGGCAAGTTAAATTCCCAAAACTGCAGCAGATCGACTTGCCGAACGCACCCTCAAACCACCAAATCGAACGCATAAACCGCCAAATCGATTGGAAAAACCGACCAAAATTGCTTAGTCGATTCGAATACCACCGAACACAGCTACAAACCCACTGAAAAATGCAGACAACCCGCCAAACAGTCCGATGAATCAATCCTCAAACCGCTGACAACACGAACAGATTGCCGACCAGCCGCAGGTAACATGCTCTCTGAATAATCCCTGTAGTTGACTAAAGGTAGACTAAAACTAAAACAATTCTGATGACTAACCTATGACTAAAACTAAATTAAAATATCCCGTCAAAATTAACATTGAATGTAAGCATATACATAAGCTTTATTTTTTTTTATCAGCACATTTTCAGTGTCATATTCTTTCTCATTATCCATGTACTGATCACTGATATAATGATGTGGAATTACTGCCTAACTTATAGTGCTCATTTTCTTCGAGAACCACTTGTGCAGGTTAATGGGAGCTGCTGACAGTTTCCAATCTCTTCTTGACTGAGAGATTTACAAGAACAAGTGATCACAAGTACCCTCATTGCACTACACACTTTCCATTGTGTTTGCATTTTGAAATATCTTTTATAATGAAACCAAGATAATTTGTCTAGTGCAAAGGAGAATAATAGCGACTTTGAGATTGCTTGCTATTTTCTGTGTTGCTGCACATTAATGCTTCCGATATGAACTATAGGAGCTGTTAATTAATAATAAGGTAGCGCAAAAGCAGGGAAACAAGGGAAGCTTATTGGTTAGCTGGAATAACACAAAAGCCGTTAGATTTAATAAGTGGAGTCATTATAATTAACTTAACCTTCGTAGCTCAATCAGATAAGGCTAGGGTCAGACGAACGCATTTTCGCGTTGTGTGTGAAAAAGTGCGTTCGAACGAATGGACGCATTTTTTCACGGAGTACGCGATAGCGGTCATACGATGCGCATTTGCGTTCGTGATTTTGTACGGATCATCAATAAAACACTTTTTGCATCTGGACGTTACGTTGGCCGGACATTAGCAGGGTCTGACATCTCAAAATCACGCACACACGCCGCTAGCGGACGCAGCGCACTCTGTACGACCGTACTAGCGGTTTGACGTTCTCGACAAAATGCGTTCATTTTCCACTTGCGTTGCGCGGCCGGACTTTCGTGCGACCGTACTTCGTATATTGGCCGTCATTGCCCGTCATTTGCTGCTAGTGCGGCCGTATTTAAGTGCGCCAGAACGCACGTTTAAAGTGCGCTAGTCTGACCCTAGCCTAAGGGTCCTAGGAGTCCAGAGTTGTTATCGAGGTTTGAGGAAAGCAAACTGCTACTTTCACACCTTTGGTTCTATAGCTCATACTTTCATTCAAGCCAAAATATTATGGTGAAAGTGTACATTGCATTATAACATATCTATTTTGTTTAAATGATTTATAAGGTGGGGCAGCATGAAAACCTGAATTGGTTCACAAAGGAAAAGCAGAAATTCAGCTGACCAGGCCTACGTCATGGCAGAACCGCCATGCACATGGGGAGGACCGTCACACAGGGTTACTTTATCTGGGAAGCTTTACATCTACTGGCTTAACCTTAGACTCTTTCATTCATTGAATTACAACAAATTAACCTCACAATCAAAACTATGGAGGTTATTCAGTCCAACATTTCTATGCCCTCTCGTTTCCCGCGTTTCCCTGCACTTGGGGAATCAAAGTTCCCCACCCTGCAAACCTGCCGCACACCCGCCAAAAACCCACCGAAAACCTGCCAGAACTGCCGCAAGAAACACGTCAAACACGTTGGAAAAAGCCACCGATCACAATGCAGACCAGCCGCTGTAAAAAGCCGACAAGCTGACGAACGGGGTAAAAAAAAAAACACAATACGTTTGTAGGTGTAAAGAAAAAAACACTGTTTGCATAAAACTACTGAACAGAAATGTCTGGAATTTACATATAAGGTCCTATGAATGTATGAATGATAATAAAAAGATCTGTTACTGAAAAAAAGTAAAAACGCTTACATTTTTTCAATAAAGAGACTTTTTACTGCAGATTAAAATAATAAACGGTTTATTAGATATTGTATTAAAGCGGGAATATTCTTAACATTGAAGTCTATGGGATTCGCCTGAATAAACCTGTCGAATGAAACCACCGAACGGCAGGGCATTTTGGCAACTTTCCACTGCTGTTCGGTGTTCTCTGAATAGATGAACCATTGCTTCTCTATGGGGAATTTCCCTGCCTTCGAAGAGGCACCGTACTTGACTGCAGTTTGCCAAAATTTTGGAAACTGCCTGCTCTCTGAATAGCCAAATTGCCCGAAATGACACCGTACGGGGAAATTCCCTGTTCTGTGACATTTCGGGGCTAGATTGGCTCTCTCTGAATAACCCCCTTATGTAGTTTTAAGAGGAAAGCAAACTGATTCTCAAACGCACATATGTGTGCATTGCATTATAACAGAAATCATTTACTCAAAATAGATAACTTTTAATCAATGAAGCTTATGTACATTTTGAGTTTATGGTATGATGAGATGAATACATAACACATATTACACATCACTGCCAGAGACTACTTATTCCATTGTGCTGCTAAGCTTTACACTCTTATACGCCATAATAATGGTTTTATTATTACTTTCCCCTTAACCTCACTAACTAACTAGATAGAATATGAGCATATGTAACTGTGGGGAGCATTATTTCAAGCAGAGACTCACTAACTTCCAATGCTTTTAATGAGGATGATTATGGTGGGAGCACTGAAATCTCAGTTAGCACGTGACGAAAAGGACCTCAGTGTCAAATCTGGAGGTGTTGCAGGCATCAGTTATATGATGATCAATGATGTAAAAAAATAGGTTGTATACTCTCCTCAAGCTTGTTTAATTAACTAGAATACCAAGTGGATGAAGTCACAATAACCAAGTATTTCTGTATTATAAACTTTGCAAAAAATTATCTTAATATGGTTACATGCATCAAAGGCACTAACGAATGCATATTTGTAAGAAAATATTCAGTTCCGTGCATACCTATTTAACCAATTGAACTTGTTGACTTTTGTATTTAAAGACAACAAAACAGACCTGCTAAAAATTATTATTTTTATTGTGACCCAAAATTTAAACCAAACAAAAGGAAAATAAATAAGAATTAAGGCAGGTATTATGGAATTGATACATGTGGATACATTTAGCTGGAAGAGTCAAATAAAGTGACTGTTTTTACACGTTGACAAGTATGGTTATATTGGTTCATCTGTAAGTATAGACGAAAACATTACCTAGTTAGTGTTAACTCAAAACACTGCGGTGTTTTAGAGTGATGTAGGTCCTTTAGTTAAATGAGATGGGATAAAGGGGAATATGTCTGCAGTTTGTATAGCTAATTTCTTCTAAATCAATACTCACTGTTGAGAACATAGGTAGAAGAATGGTTTTCAATAAGATTGATTTTAAAGAAAATGGGTTTTCTTTCCTATAGAGAAAAACTACAAATACTCTGTATTCAGATAATGCTTTTGTAGTTAAATTATCCAACTATAAGAAGGAAAACTATATACAGCAACTGTGCGCCTTCACCATAGAATGGATTAAGCTTTATTCAGCCTCTATAAGTGTATCAATAAACACAGGGGGCCGTATTACATAGTTGGTGCTAACTTAACCAGAGCTGTTGTTTAATGGAAAACCTCCATAGACTATAATGGCTCTGGGAAGTTTACAACAGCTCTGTTTAAGGTAGCACCAACTATGTAATATGGCCCAAGATGTTGCATGCTCAACTCACATCACTCCCCGGGAGAGCAACACAGCACTAGCAGTGAGCCCCATTTCTTACAAGAAAAAATACATTTTGTGAAATCTGATCTTCAAGTTATTTCCCATAAAACTGATTTTTTTTGGGGGGGTGGCTAGACAATCTGAAGATGAATGTACATGCATTAGCAAAAATACAACACTAAAAAATCATATATATATTTATAGGATGCACCAACACTAGTATTGGTGCCGATACCAGGATCAGCATGAGTACTTTGTACTCGTGCAGATGCCCCCGATACCTTAACCGATACCAGAAGCCAGCGCTGGGCTGGCTTGCCAGACAGTGTGCGAGTGGCAGTGCTCAAACAACACTCTGCCAGGCCCCTCCTTCGAGTGTTCGCCTGCAAAGGGTTGTAGCCCGGCAGCTCGCCTGGGATCCATCAGCCGCGATTTTTGCGAGATCGCGGAGTTCACGAGATCTTGGACGTGAACTCCGTGATCTTGAGAGACAGCGGCTTGTGCGTGGTTCCCAACGTGCGGCCGGACTACAACCTTTACCAGCGGACACTCAAAGAAGAGCGTTCAGAGGGGCCTGGCAGAGTGGGAGAGACACACTATATGTGAGCTGGGGGCAATATATTTGTGAACTGGGTGGGGGCAATATATTTGTGATCTGGGGCAATATATTTGTGAGTTGGGGCAGATCTGGGGGCAATATATTTGTGAGCTGGGGCAGAGCTGGGGGCAATATATTTGTGAGCTGGTGGAAATATATTTGTGAGCTGGGTCAGAGCTGGGGGCAATATTTGTGATCTGGGACAATATATATATATGTGAGCTGGTGGCACTATATGGGAGCTGGGGGCAATATATATATGTATGAGCTGGGGGCATTTTATATGAGGTCTGTTCTTATTGAAAAGTGGTCACATGACATTAAATAAAAGTATCAGTACTCGGTATCGGTGAGAATTTGGAAAACGTATCGGCACTTGTACTCGGTCTTAAAAAAGTGGTATTGGTGCATCCCTAATATATATTTATATATATATTATCTTATTAGTTCATACATGTGACTGTTGATACAAATCTTTAAAGGTCTAGTGAATACGTAATCAATGTTTGAGGCCAATTATGTCATATTTTTCATCTCCAAGTGTTTAATTAAATATGGACGTTACTTTAAAAGTAAAAGATAAAAATAATATTTTATGCAGTAACATAAATAAACCGTTTAAATGCAATCGTTTATTTTTTAATTATACAGTTGAAACCTCTGTACTTTTTTATGATTTACTTGGCATTGAGACTCAAACAGTAATATATTTATTTCGTTTTGCAGAATTAGAGTTTGCCAATGTTAAGAATATTAGAAACAAAAAGACAAATGAGCCATGTTAGATCAATTTCCCAGAAGTGTTAATGTGGTTTTATGATAATAATTCTTGCTTTAACAGTAAGCCATTTAATTGAAACATATATAGAAATAATCATAATACCTGGAAAAGATATTAATGAGTTGACAATCATGCAGGAGAGACAGTTTTTTTTATCTCAAAATATTAACTCTTTCTTGGACCATAAGATTATATTTTGCAATCCACCAAATGCATGTAACATGAGTTTAATAGGACCTGAATGTGACTTTAACCCATTCACACCCAAAATTGAGTTATCTAGATTTTGCATTGTAATGCATTGAAAAGCACTCATTAGCATACCAAAGGATCATTTCACACCTTTTTAAATCCAGATTAGTGTGTGCTTTGTGGAGAAACAAAATCCTTTGTTTTATGTTTCTCCAAGAACCCTGGAGAGAAATAAAACCATTTGCAAATAGCAGTACTAAACCTCACTGTAAAAAAAAGTTCAAACAGATCACTCACTGCTGTACAGGGATACGATTCAGGGGCTTGTAATGCGTGAAAATCCCTGTATAATGCAGATACAAGGTGTTACTGTAATTTCCATATACAGTCATTATATCGCACACAGATATTATTGATTTGTAACTGTAACTGTATATTCTATTGGTATTTTTTGGTAGCTGCACTGCTAATAATCTCATTATGATCTCTACAAATTCCCATAAGCAAGAGATCTGACCATTTTTATTATCTATCTCTATCACGGTAACCGTATCTAACACAAAGGTCTTTTCTGTCTGTATGATAATAATGCAGACCCCGTTTGAAATTGTGTAAGATAAAAGGACACCATCTAGAGCTCAGAATCTTACATTTCAACAATATTTCTGTAAAGGATGAATGAATACATGAAAAATTAAAAATTAGCAAATTTACATTATTTAAAATTTTTACCTATCTCAGAATAACACAGGTCTATTCAAAGAATGGTGAAACTGAGGAGAATGCCTGGAGAAGTGAGAATTCTAGGTCAAAATAGCCAAGCCAGAAAAATTCTCCCATTTATCCCACTTTCCAAATCGGTTATTTGGTCTAGATTGTTCTCTTCTCCGGCCAATTCTCCTGGTTTTCACCTCTCTCTGAGTAACCCTGATAATATCTGTACAAAACTTCCATTTTACCCTATATTGAATAGTTAACTTCACACCCATGTTTCAAATAAATGTTAGAACTTTTTTCAGCAATAATCGCTTGGTAGTGAAGGGGTTAAACAACGGGTTTGTATTATGATAGCATATCATGTCCTAGAAAGAAAAATAATTCCACCAACTACATATACTAAAAAAATCATATAGCCCTTTTTAACGTTAAACCTCCAAGACTAAAGGTCAAGTATTAGAACCATTAAACTCATTGGTCACTGGTTAGGCTAGGGTCAGACGAGCGCAGTGCGAACGCGCGTGCAGGCGCACTTAATCACGGCCGTAGTAGCAGCAAATGCCGGGCAATGACGGCCAATATACGAAGTACGGTCGCACAAAAGTCCGGCTGCGCAACGCAAGTGGAAAACGAACGCATTTTGTCGAGAACGTAAAACCTCTAGTACGGTTGTACAGAGTGCGCTGCGTCCGCTAGAGGCGTGTGTGCGTGAATTGGAGATGTCAGACACTGCTAATGTCCGGCCAACATAACGTCCAGATGCACAAAGGGTTTTATTGATGATCCGTACAAAATCACGGATGCAAATGCGCATCGTATGACCGGTATCGCGTACTCCGTGAAAAAATGCGTCCATTCGTTCGAACGCACTTTTTCACAGACAACGCGAAAATGCGTTCGTCTGACCCTAGCCTTAACTGTAAAGATGGTAACGCACTGGAATTTGACTCTATGCTTATCTCTTTAAATCTCAGTTTCCCTACTACAATCTATAATAAGTTGCATTCTGCTTCATAAACCAGAATACAGTCAGTTAAATGTTAAGGATATCTTATGCAGCATAAAATGATGTAATGCTCCAGTACAGTACAATATAATGCTTCAATTAAGTGCTTGATACGCCAGAATGAAAGGATTTAAATATTAAATGTGCAATCCAGTACAATCCAATGTAAAATTTAAATTCAACCTCAAATAATCCATAATGAGGAGCAATACCATTAGTCATACCTCATACAACACAAACAGGGTGTCGCGGGCACGGTAAGGGTTGCAGGTGCAGCCAAGGATGCAGGGGATGAATGATAAGAGCAGGCAATACGCAGCAGAAAATAAAAGGTTTATTTTGATGTACCACTGCAGGCAGGTACAGGGCACAAACGCAACAGGATCACACAAGACAAACAGCGATGGCAGGCGCCACGATGGGGAACACAGGATAAAGGATGATGAAGCACAAAGCAGGGAAAGTTATGGCAGGTACATAAAGCGTCCATGAAGCACCATGCACAAATGCAATAGAAAAATATGGATGAATTGAGACTACTCCTAGATAGCAGGTCATCGATAAGACCAGGACTAGAAGAAGTAGATATGTGCATGCGGGGTTTTTTTTGGCCCGTTTTTTTTCCGTTTCGAGTCGTTTTGGCAGGTTTTTGTTTCGGTTCGTTTTGTAATTTCGGGTCGATTCAACAGTCTGTTTCAAAATGGGTTATTTAGTTTATTCCGTTTTTCCGTTTTTGTGAGTAATTTAACTGTATTTTGGATTGATTTGTATTTAGTTTTATGAGATATTTCGTTTTTTAGTGGTAATTTCAGAATATATTAAACAGATTATTACCAATAAAATTAAAGTCTCCTTACTTATTTATATTTTTGGGGAATTTTTCTGGAATTTTTGGGTGAAAAGTTTGGTTTCTTAACTTATTTTAAAGAAAACTAGGCTTTTTCCTCCATAGCTTTCAATGTTAACCCCCCCCCCCGTATTTAGCTGTTTATTAAATATTTCTAAATCCATTTAATATTTTCAATTGCAGCAAACATCCAATTTTTTTATATATTTTTTAGGATTACTTTGGCATTTTACAGGAATTTTTGGGTTAATCTTAAGGTTTTATAACTTATTTTAAAGAAACTAGCGTTTTTTCAACATAGCTTTCAATGAGAAATATTTAATAAAAAAGGGGTTTTTTTTTAACCTTGAAAACTTTTGTGAAAAAACACTAGCTTCTCTAAAATAAGTTATAAAATGTAAATATTAACCCAAAAACTCCCAAAAAATGCCAAAATAATCCTAAAAAATAAATAAAAGAAATGGGTGTTTGCTGCAATTGAATATATTAAACGGTTTTAGAAATATTTAATAAACAGTTAAATATGGGGGTTTAACATTGAGCTATGGAGGAAAAAGGCCTAGTTTCTTTAAAGTAAGTTAGGTACCTAAAGATTAACCCAAAAATTCCTGTAAAATTCCAAAATAATCCTGAAAAAATAAATAAAATAAATGTTCATCTGCTGCAATTGAAAATATTAAACGGTTTTAGAAATATTTAATAAACAGTTAAATGCGCTTTTTTTAACATTGAGAGCTATGGAGGAAAAAAGCCTAGTTCCTTTAAAATAAATTAGGAATCTAAAGATTAACACAAAAATTCTCCAAAAATGCCAAACAAATCCTAACAAATAAGAAAAAAAAAGGTTGTTTTTTTTTCATTTTCAATCCTTTTTTTTTTGAGAAAGGATTTTACCAGGAAGGATACATTGAGATTTCTCTCAGTTTCAAATATGTCCTGGGTGGCGAGTATGTACCGTTATGTGTCTTGCCCAAGGATACTTACTGGAGAGGTGCTCTGGCCGGGAACAAACCTGTGTCTCCACAGTCTCTCTCCACGGTTATAGAGCAGTGATGTTACCTCTCCTCCACCCAGCCAGTACATTTAATTTGTTCTGTTTTTTTTTTCCTTTCAAATAATTTGCTTCAGGTTTTTTTCATTTTTTATAATTTTGTTCTGGGTTTTTTTTTTCGTTTCAGACAATTCGGGTTTTTTTGCGATTTAAATAATTTTTTTAGTTTTTTTGCTTTCAATTTTTTTTCATTTTAGATAATTTTGTTCTCTTTATTTTCATTTTAGATCATTGGTTCTGTCTTTTTTCGTTTCAGATCATTTGTTTCCGACATTTAATTCGTTTTTGATCGTTTTGTTCCGTTTTTTCGGCATTTTGTATCATTTGAGTCCCGTTTTTTTTTTCGTTCCGGTCCCATAACGAAATTATTTCGTTTGTGTTCCAAAATCGATTCGGGATTTCGTAATTTCGGGCGGCCGATATTCTCCCGAAATAAGGAAAATGGTAAATTTCGACAAAATTCAATTCCCTAAGAAGAAGAAGAAGAAGCACCTGTGGCTCCTTCAGGTCGGGCAGTATGAAAACCTGAGTTGGTTCACAAGGAAAGGCAGGAATCCAGATGGCAAGGCTTATGTCATGGCAAAACCATCATGGACATGGGAAAAACCGTTACACCGTTACTTTATTTTGGAAGCTTTACACCTACTAGCTTAACCCTACACTCTTCCTAGCGTTGAACTTACTTCGTCCACAATCAAAACTATATTCTCTTCTGCATTTTGTTTCAGATCCCAGAGCTTTTAAATGTCTATTAATAACAAAGGATTTAAACATAATCCCCAGGGCTTTCTTTCACTCTGACTTCAGTTTCCTTTCACACCCCTAAAAATAAACGTGAATTTACAGCAGATGACTACTTTTTTTGGCATAAAAAAAAGAAGAAAATTAAAGTATATATGGAAAATAATTCCTTATGTCTTCTGTGCTCTGCTGTATCTCTGCCCATTGAGCCAATGATAATCCTAGCTGAAAAGGTAATGTACCTGCCTTCTTTTTTGAGCAGCGCTGTCCTAATGCAAAGTGAAGGTGCAACATCACATCATAGCAGACTGAGCATGCCAAAAAAGGCTTCAGATGAAGCAGCATTTATAAAAACTCTCATGATTTCGATATGCTGAGATGCTCTCAAATCTTCCCCAGAAAGCAATCAATCAATGATGTAGGGAAATTCCGGCACTGTGTTTTGAAGAAACAACTACATCAAAGTCTTTTAAATGCACATATTACTTAAATTATTCTAGCATTGACTTAAATTAAAAATTGTTTGCCATCTCTTTCCTCTAGGAAAAAAAAGTTAATCTTTCACCAATTTCAAGTGATTTTTAGAATAATTATTATTTGCAGCTTCATTGATTCATTGGTGAAGCACTGTCCAATCTGCCCCTATGCATGAGCCGCCATTGTTTAACACCTTCGCTGCTGACTTATTTCACTACTGTGGTAAATTTCACCATTTTTTGCTCATCATAGTTAAACGTTATTTGAAGTCATATTTTATTATAGAACCCAGGCAAAAAAAATTTTCCAACAGGCTCAGGATATTCAAAATTTATAATTTCTATGTCTATATGATCCGTCAAAATTCTATAACAAAAAAATTTAAGCAAATAGTGTAAGTTGCCATTCAGATTTCAAACGTTTACAGTGTGTAAATTTATTATTTTCACATTTTATTATCCAAATCTTTCTGATTATATATTCTATGGGTTAGTCTTTATGAAAAAAATCACTAGTGGAGACTCTGTTAATCTTTTCTGAAAAAAACATAAATTAACCAAAACGGAGAAAAATTTAAGTCCTTGCTAGTATTTTGGCGCATTGCATTTTATGAAAAATATGACTCTATATAAAACACTGAACTTGCTCTCTTTGTTGCAAATGAGAAGGTGAGTAATGGCAATGGTATTGATCATTTTATATGTGAAAAATGGACAATGTCACAGCCTTAAAGAAAAAAACCAACTTATTTTCCCTTCTATTTATGTTTCATTTTTCTGTTTTATTCTTCTTTAAAATTGTACTTAGTCATGCTTGGTATGATTAGAAAAGCCAGACTCTTATCTTTCTAACGACACTTGACTTGACCAAGTGGGGTGTAAAGAATGGCTATACAGGGGCGTCCAAATGACCTCCATCTCTCCTTACAGCGCTGTTACAGATTGTGTTTCAGAAGAAACAATACGTAATAATGCATTATACCTTCAGTTCTAAATATGCCCACAGTGTGGGAAATGAGAACGTGAATTAGTGCAGCGGCATGATTTGTGTTATAGGTGAATAATAGCACTGCGTTAGAAAGGAGAACAAAAAAAGACATTTTGCAATTGATCTTTTTTATACATTATTTAAATTTTTACACATTATATGGTCATGTATGATATCATTGGAAAGGCCAGACTCTAACAATTTCATTGACACCTCAATTGACCTTGTGGGGAGTACTGAATGGTGATACAGCGGTTCAAAGTACCCCCTGCTTTCTACGCAGCGTCTTAAGCTTTTGATGAAACAATGTAAGGTGGAGGAGTGGGCAGAAACAGCGCTTCTTTCTGATGATTCCTTTGTTGAGTAAATGGCAGTAGTATAAGGAAAAAGCGTCCATGCTAGTGGTTTAAAACATTTTATTCCTTTTCAATAATAGTACAAATAAGCCAATAAAATCAATAAAAGTTAAAGTAGCAAATACACTAAAATACGTTTTGCGGGTATCACCACTTCCTCAGTTAACTCAGACTAACTGAGGAAGCGGTTATACCCGCGAAACGTGTTTTAGTGTATTTGCTACTTTAACTTTTATTGATTTTATTGGCCTATTTGTACTATTATTGAAAAGGAATAAGACGTTTTAATATTTCCAGAATTCAGCCATTTCTTACCGCTGTCACCACAAAACAACTCATACACACCCTGGTAATCTTCCGATTTGACTGTTGCAATAATCTCTTATCTGGCCTCCCTCTCTCCCACCTCTCCCCCCTACAATCCATCCATCCTGAACGCCTCCGCCAGGCTAATCCACCTCACCCGCCGCTCTGTCTCTGCCGCTCCCCTCTGTCCCTTCACTCTCTCCCCGTCCACTGCAGAATTAAATTTAAAATCCTTACCGTGACCTACAAAACCCTCACTAACTCAGCTCTCCACTACCTGTCCTCACTAATCACCAAATACACCCCAGCCCGCTCCCTAAGGTCAAACAGCGACCTGCACCTAGCGTCTCCCTGTATCACCTCTTGTCACGGGAACTGGAGGAGACAGGACCTCAGGATGCGGAGATTGGAAGTCGAGGGAAAAGGACATTGTAGGACAGGATTTTCGAGGATAGAATGGTCAGGTGCGGAAGCCAGTGGTCAGGATACTAGAAGGTAGAATGGTCGGGTACGGAAGCCAATGGTCAGGATACCAGAAAGTAGAGTGGTCAGATGTGGAAGCCAATGGTCGGTAAACGGGTATACACATGAAAAGGGAACTAAAGTACTCAGCCAGAAAACACTCAACTATCCAGCAAGGGATAAGTGCACAGACTGAGTATTTATAGGGATGTCAGTGCTCCGGGGTTGCCCTCTAACAACAGGTGTCTCACTTGTGTCTGGGAGAGGTTTGGTATCTGTATCTTTAAAACCAGATCCTGGCCGCGCGCGCGGGCCTACCAGCAAGCCCCGCCCCTGACAGGCCGCGAGAGAAGCCAGAGGGCGTTGAGGCCACCGAGTCCGCGCGGCAACCCAAGCATCCCGGCCACCTCCACCCGCCGGATAACGTGGAGGCAACCCGCAAGG
The DNA here is from genome assembly GCA_009667805.1 of Leptobrachium leishanense. Lineage (NCBI taxonomy): Eukaryota > Metazoa > Chordata > Amphibia > Anura > Megophryidae > Leptobrachium > Leptobrachium leishanense. Next base: position 119,180,457 of record CM019067.1, on the reverse strand, counting down.
CCCAGGAGGGTCTCTGAAGGGGGCCCGATCCCGAGCCAGGGCCATGAGACCATGCCGAGCACCCGCAGCCGCCCGCAATGCAGTCCGGTGAGTGGGATGCCGTGACACCTCTTCCCATGATAGACTGCAGGACTTCTCACTCGCAGCCCCCATTCTCTGGAACACTCTCCCTCGTACGGTCAGACTTTCCCCTAATTTCTCTTCCTTCAAACGCTCCCTTAAAACATTCCTATTTATCGAAGCCTACCACCCAACTCACTGACACAACCATCAATCACTCTCACCTTGCAGTCCTCTCCTCCTGTTTCCAACCAAAACCCTTTTAGATTGTGAGTTCCTACGGCAATAGGGCCCTCATCTCCTCCTGTACTGTTTGTCAAATGTTGTACAATGTATTGTAACCCTGTCTATACTGTGCCTATTGTACAGCGCTGCGGAATATGCTGTCGGTTTATGAATAAAGAGTAATAATAATAATAACCACAAGAGGGGACGTTTTTTCCTCATGCTATTGCTGAGGCTGAACTTTTCCAAAGGAGGTGGCACCAACCCTGGAAAACCAGCGGACCCACTTCCTGTGAAGGATAGGACCGCTGAGATTCCTACACTGTTGGAAACCCCACATTTGGCACCCTCTCAGACAAAAAAAGGAAATCTGCCATTCCTTACTAAAGCTGCCAGCTACATCAAGTGTCTGATTTGAGACACCATCTCATGTGAGTGTAACTCCTCTTTTTTCAAAATATCACACCCATGGTAAAACTGTATTGTTCTGTGCCCTGTCTACATTTTGTTTTTGAGGCTCTGAGAACTACCCATAATTCGTATTCAGACTGAAGATTAATCAGGCGACCATTTACTCAACAAAGGAATCATCAGAAGAAATGCTGTTTCTGCCCAGTCCTCCACCTTACATAGATACTTCAGTGGTTTGGGGTATACCACTTTTTATGAGCGAGACTAGCTGCTGTATTCTGTTTACCACATTGATAAACTTTGGACGTCTCACAATTTCACCATAAACCTACGCTTATGCACTTTCGGCTACAACTGTTTCATTTACTGTGGTTATAGTTTGCAAGTTTGCACAGTTGACGGATTCACTTCGGTTGCTGCTACCACATATATTTTGCTGTCAGATTCACACTTGTGCGCTTTATTATTACTGTTTCAGATTTACTGTGTGCTATTAGTTTGCAAGTTTGTATAATTTTGTCAGTTTGCAAGTTACATAACCGATAGGTTTGCAGGTTCACACGTTCCACTTTGATTGCTGCTACTATATTTTGCTGCTAGATTCATACTTATTATCACTGTTTCAGATTTACTGTGTTATAAGTTTGCATTGTTTGCACTATTTTATCAGTTTGCAAGTTGCATAACCGATAGGTTTGCAGGATTGCACATTCCACTTTGGTTGCTGCTACTATATATTGTCTGCTGCAATATTCTTTGACTTTATTGTTGCTAATTTTGCTATTTATTGCACATTTTGCACTTTGTCATTATGCAATATCACTTATATGTATACTGAAATATTCCTTTTTCCTGTTGCCATTTATGCGCTTTATATGCACACTTATGTTGCACATATAAGTAAAACACTGTCTCTCACAAAGAATCATTAGATGGCGGCAGAAGTACAACCGTTTCCCTCTTTGATGAAACAATACCTAATGATGCATTGTTCCATCACCTCCTGTTGTGGGAAATGAGAAGGTGAGGTAGTGCAGCAATATTATTCACTTTATTATTGAAAATGAACAATACTGCCACTTTATTTTTATTTATTTAATAAAACAGTTCTGGAGATGTCAGGCTCCCCACCCCTGACTAAACCGTGCCTGATTATATATACAGTATATATATATATATATATATATATATGTATATATATATGCAACAACACCTTGATAAAGGCTCTGTGGAGCCGAAATGTCAGTCCAATCTCTTAATGTTTTTTCAATAAACTTAGAATTTTAAGGCGACCCAGAGTGCCCCTATCTTCTTTGTTGCTTATGTTTATCTCATACATGGGCAGCACCTGGGCAAAATTATAACTCGGGGTCCTCCAGCTCACTCGGTATCCGCTCAGGTTACTGTGGTGGATCACTGGGTCTTCATTAGATAAAGACGGAAAACCCGGTCTCCAGCTCGGTCAGGCCTCACCTGCGCTCTGGCCTGGCCCCCTCTCTCCACAGTGCTTCAGCATTGATGCTCCTGTACTCTTAGAGTAAAGATCAATACATGTTTGCACCTGCTTCTGCCTATTAACCACTTCGCTGCTGAGGACGCGCTCAGCGCGTCCTCAGCAGTCCCGCTGGTGTGCTGAGGACGCGCTGAGCGCGTCCTCACATTGGGGTCAGCGTTCGGCCGGGTTCCGGCCGATCGCTGGCCCCTCCGGTGCGGGCTGACATCCTGGATGTCAGCCCGGCATCCGGACCAGCAGCCGCCAGAATTAGGTGTCATCGCGGGGGCGCGATGACACCTAATTCAGGCGCCCCCCCGCATGTGCGGAGGAGGCGCCTGAAAGGGAGGGGGGAGGTCCTTCGGACCTCTCTCCCTCCCGATCGGCGGCGCACAGGGGGTTAACCCAGGCATCATTTGGAAGGGCACAGCCTGCCCTTCCAAATGATGCCTGGCATTAACCCCTGGGGAGCTGGATCGCGAATCGGCGCTGAAAAGCGCCGGTTCGCGATCCTTTCCCGGAGCTGGCCGACATCTTGGATGTCGGCCAAGCCTCCGGGAACTCCCCCAGAGGACTGGCGTCATCGTGCGTAGCACGATGACGCCAGTCCTAGACTTAACCCCTAACTGCCACCAACTGTGGAGATAGGGAGTTCCAATGAACTCCCTATCTCCCGATCCGTGGCAGCTAGGGGTTACATTTTGGTATCGTTGGATCGGCCAGAGCATGGCCGTTCCAACGATACCAAACACTACAGTGAAAAATTTTGTTAAAAAAAAAAAAAAGGAAAAATAAAAATTAAAAAAAAAAAAAAAAAAAAAAAAAAAAAATTAAACACTTTTTTTTATTTTTTTGGGTTTGTTAATGCAGCAATATTGTTCCCATTTCAATTATAATGTGAACAATGATGCTGCACTAACGATTTTTGTATGCGGTGCGTTTGTTAAAAATAGTGTCATTTTCCCCAAAAAAAAATGTAACGAGACCCCATCTCTAATTTTTTTAACAAGCGCACCCCATACAAAATATAACCGCAATTGCTCGCATGTTAAAATGTGGAAAAAAACACTTTACACATTGTAAATTATTGAAAATACATATTTTATTGCATTTTTTGTTATAATATACAGACATGACATAACGTATACATATAATAATGACATATTATGAATCTACCGAGTCTGACGGAAAGAACGATATATAATATGTCTGGGTCATATACTAAAATAAGCCTTCAAAACACGTTTAAACATGATGCGCAAAACAGGTAAAAATGACCTCAGCATAGGGGCGGGAAAAGCCTCAGCAGCGAAAGGGTTAAAGACCCTGTATAATGACCTAACCACGTTACCCGATCAACCCTTCGTACTGTGCTTGGGTTCCCCTTCAGCTGTGTTGCTGCACCTCAACACCTACCTCCCTTGGATCCCTCAGTGTCCTCAAGTTCCTAGTACCCCCTCAAGTACCCCATTGTGCAAGACCCACATCCTCTCTGTGTTTACAGACACCTCTGTACTCCAGACCCTCCAAGCCTCCTGGTAGCCTCTCCTATGTTCCTGATAACTACCTCTCCCATCATCCAGCCTGGCAGGGCCAGATTAAGATCTCTATGGACCTGGAGCTGAAGATTTTGGTGGCTTTTTTTGGAATTTAGTGAAACGAAAACAGATTTTAGGTTCTTTACTAGTGCAGGTACGGGTATATACAGTGGCAAGAAAAAGTATGTGAACCCTTTGGGATTACGTGGAGTTTTGCATGAATTGGTCATAAAATGTGCTCTGATCTTCATCTAAGTCACAACAATTTGAAAAACACAGTCTGCTTAAAATAATACAACCCAAACATTATATGTTTTCATGTTTTTATTGAACATAACATGTAAACATTCACAGTGCAGGGTGGAAAAAGTATGTGAACCCCGAGCCTAATGACTTCTCCAAGAGCTAATTGGAGCCAGGAGTGAGCCAACCTTGAGTCCAATCAGTGTGATATTATTGGATGTGTTGCTGAAAGCTGTCCTGCCCTTTAAAAACACACACCAGTTTTGGGTTTACTGGTTTCAAGAAGCACTGCCTGATGTGAACCATGCCTCGCAGAAAAGAGCTCTCAGAAGACCTACGATCAATAATTGTTGACTTGCATGAAGCTGGAAAGGGTTACAAAAGTATCTCCAAAAGCCTTGATGTTCATGTGTCCACGGTAAGACAGACTGTCTACAAATGGAGAAAATTCAGCACTGTTGCTACTCTCCCTAGGCTTGGTCGTCCTGTAAAGATGACTGCAAGAGCACAGCGCAGAATGCTTAATGAGGTAAAGAAGAATCCTAGAGTGTCAGCTAAAGACTTACAGAAATCTCTGGCACATGCTAACATTTTTGTTGACACATCTACAATAAGGAAAACATTAAACAAGAATGGAGTACATGGGAGGACACCACGGAGGAAGCCATTGCTGTCCAAAAAGAATATTGCAGCATGTTTGAAGTTTGCAAAAGAGCACCTGGATGTTTCACAGCACTACTGTCAAAATATTCTGTGTGCAGATGAAACCAAAATTGAGTTGTTTGGAAAAAACACACAACACTAGGTGTGGAGAAAAAAAGGCACAGCACACCAACATCAAAACCTCATCCCCACTGTAAAACATGGCGGAGGGAGCATCATGGTTTGGGGCTGCTTTGCTGCCTTAGGGCCTGGACGGATTGTTGTCATTGATGGAAAAATGAATTCCAGAGTTTATCAAGACATTTTGCAGGAAAACGTAAGACCATCTGTCCGCCAACTGAAGCTCCGCAGAGGATGGGTGATGCAACAGGACAATGACCAAAAGCATACAAGTAATTCAACAAAAGAATGGCTTCAACAAAACAAAATACGCCTTCTGGAGTGGCCCAGTCAGAGTCCTCCTGACCTCAACCCGATTGAAATGCTGTGGCATGACCTTAAGAGAGCGATTCACACCACACCAGAATATTGCTACACTGAAACAGTTTTGTGAAGAGGAGTGGTCCAAAATTACTCCAGATCGTTGTGCCGGTCTGATCTGCAACTACAGGAAACATTTGGTTGAGGTTATTGCTGCCAAAGGAGGGTCAACCAGTTATTAAGTCCAAAGGTTCACATACTTTTTCCACCCTGCACTGTGAATGTTTACATGTTCTGTTCAATAAACACATGAAAACATATAATGTTTGTGTTGTATTATTTTAAGCAGACTGTGTTTTTAAAATTGTTGTGACTTAGATGAAGATCAGAGCACATTTTATGACCAATTCATGCAAAACTCCACATAATCCCAAAGGGTTCACATACTTTTTCTTGCCACTGTATAACCAGGCAAATACTGTGAGTAAATTTCCATTTAGATTTCAATCATTTACAGAGTGTAAAATTATTGTTTTACATTTTATCATCCAAACCTTTGTGGTTATATATTCTATAAGGAATTTTTGTTAAAGAATTGAAATGGGAACCTGTTCCTGCATTTTTAGGAGAAAATTTCCAATTTTAACCAAAAAAAAGGAAATATTTCCCTTGTGTTTTGGAGGATGGTGTTTTATTAATAATATGACTGTATAAAACACTGACCTTGCTCTCATCGTGGGAAATGAAAAGGTGCGTAATGGCAGTGGTATTGCTCATTTTATACGTGACAAATGGACAATGCCATTGCTTTGGAACTAAAAATAAACCTTTTTTTTGTTTTCTTTTAGATATTCATTGTCACGTTTAGTATCAATGCAAAGGCCAGACTCTGACCTGACCAATGACACCTCACTTGCCCTTGTGAGGTGTAAAGATTAGTGTTGCAGGGTTCTAAGGTTGCCTCCCCCCCCCCCGTGATCTTCGCTGCAGTACAGCGGTTTCGGTTTTTGATGTACCGATTTGTAACCACGGATTGTGCCATCACATCCATACTTGTTGGTGACATGAGAAATGAGATGGTTAGTTAGTGCAGCACCATTGTTCACTTTATAATTGAAAAGTGAAAAATATTGCTGTGTTAGAAAGAAAAAAAAATAAAGAAATATTTATTTTTATGTAAAACATGGTCATATTTTATATCATTGGAAAGGCCATGCTCTGGACTTTCCAGTGATATCTCACATGACTCTGTAGCTGCTATGGTGTTGGAGTACAGGGGTCCAAATGCCCATAAATGCAGACATATTTATCCTTTCTCTGGGCCTATTCTGGGGCATGGGCCTGGAGCTGCTGCTCCATCAGACCCTATGTTAATCCGGCCCTGCAGCCTGGTCAACCCTCTTCAAACCCTGCCTATCATTATAGCTTGTTGGCTCTCATGTTTCTTCCTCCACCCTTTCCCTAACATTTGTGTATACATATACAGTTGTGTTCAAAATTATTCAACCCCCACTGAAATTGAGTGTTTTGTCCAGTTTGACATTGATTTTGATCATTCAGTCATCTTGCTTACAATTAAATCAAAGAGGCACGTGTAGGTCAGACAAATATAACATAACATTTATAATGAAATAACCACAAATGTCTTTTCTGTGCTCACATCATTATCAGTTTTATTCAACCCCCAAGTGACATTCAATCTTAGTACTTAGTACAACATCCTTTTACAGTTATAACAGCTTTTAAACGTGAAGCATAGCTTGACACAAGTGTCTTGCAGCGATCTACGGGTATCTTCGCCCATTCGTCATGGGCAAAAGCCTCCAGTTCAGTCACATTCTTAGGCTTGCGCACTGCAACTGCTTTCTTTAAGTCCCACCAGAGGTTCCAATCGGATTTAAGTCAGGTGACTGCGATGGCCACTCCAAAATGTTCCAGCCTTTAATCTGCAACCATGCTCTAGTGGACTTGGAGGTATGCTTGGGATCATTGTCCTGTTGAAAGGTCCAACGTCTCCCAAGCCTCAGGTTTGTGACGGACTGCATCACATTGTCATCCAATATCTCCTGGTACTGAAGAGAATTCATGGTACCTTGCACACGCTGAAGCTTCCCTGTACCTGCAGAAGCAAAAGAGCCCCAAAGCATGATTGACCCCCCGCCATGCTTCACAGTAGGCAAGGTGTTCTTTTCTTCATAGGCCTTGTTCTTCTTCCTCCAAACATAGCGTTGATCCATGGGCCCAAACAGTTCTAATTTTGTTTCATCAGTCCACAGAACACTATCCCAAAACTTCTGTGGTTTGTCCACATGACTTTTGGCATACTACAGTCGACTCTTCTTATTCTTTGGAGACAGTGTCACGGAATGGCCCAGCACCCTCAGCCAGGGACGGTCAATTGTGACGTCTCGATCCCTCTAGACTCTTAGGTGCCGTTGCACCAGCGGAATTCCGTGTGTTGTTTTATTAGATGTGGTTTCGTTGTGTGGTGTAATAAAAGTGTCCCCGCATGTATATTGTGAAATGTGTGTAATCCCATTGTGTGCTTTGCTCGCCGCCATTTTCCAGTGCCTCGTGGATCCGGTCGAATTGATCGGATCGGAAAATGGCCGATTCGGACCACTCGGTCGAATCGTAAAATGACCGATTCGTTCCATCCGGTTGCGAATCGGCAACACCCCGATTCGTAACCGCCAATACGAATCGGGACCCGGGTGCCTCCTTCCAGCGAGGGCCAATGAGGCTTGTGTGGGCGGGCAGGGATTCCCATTGTTTTCTTGCTGTACCAATGTTGATAAATATATGTGATGTGTTGAAATAAAGCCAGATTGTCTAGTGCATACAGCTCCGCCTGGTGTCCTTTATTTTCGGCCGTATTGCTGAGATCCCGCGTGGTCTTCAGAGTGCGGCATCCCGAGATACGAACCGATCACCCTATGTCTGCATCCCGGATCAGAACAGGGGTGCATCGTACGGGCTTCGACCGAACCGAACGATCACGCTGTGGGGCTGTTTTCCGAACCGAAGCCGCGGCGCGTCTGCCGCGCATCGATAGACCGAAGCGCTGCATAACCGAGGGAAATTCAAAACGTTTCCCATCCGAACGGTTCCGGACGAAACGTTTCCCACCCAAACGGCCGCTCCACATCCGATCCGAACCGCACCAAGGTCAGTAGATCAGCCGCTCGAGACACTGAGTGCCGTGTCACTCAGTGGTCGGGGTGATCTCGCCCCGGGGTCCCCTCCACAGCCCGCCAACCCTCCCCAGGGTCATCCCAGGCCGCTCGAGACGCTGAGTGCCGTGACACTCGGTAGTCGGGTCGGCGGTAAGCGCAGTGGGAGGAGCATATAGGAGCACACCCGCAGGCGGACAACACCCGTTCCGCTACACTGGTGGCAGCGGTGGGATAAGCTCTCTGCAACCCCCAAGAAGACCACTACCATGGCCGGGTACAGCGCTTACAAGCGGGACGTCCTGCGTGGCATGTTAGAGAATCGGGGAGGAACTCCCGGCAACAAGAAGAAGAAAACCCTAGTGAAGGAGCTGATCAGAATGGACCAGCAAATGGTGAGCCCCCCAACCCTGCCTCAGGACCCTAACAAGCACCTTCGGCAGAGAGCTCGGTCATTGATCCTGGTACTCGGCCTCACCCCCTCCGAGGACACGGTGAGCCGGCTAATGATGGACTTCCAAGCGGCTAAGGAGAGGGACCGTCAGCACGAGTTGCGGATGACGGCGCTCCGTATGAAGAGTAATGAACTGTCTGGCCCCGTCCCCAAACCCGTAGAACCCTGGGTCGAGGTTTACAGCTCGACTGGAGCTTCACCCCGGGAATCTGCACCCCCCAGCGATACCCCTTTCGGGACTTACAGCTCGCCTGGAGTCTGTATTGGGGAAATCGCACATCCCAGCGACCCCTGGATGGAGACTTACAGCTCGTCTGGAGCTGCATCTGAGGACGCCACATTCCCCATCGAGAAATGGTGCCCCTGTGCCGGCACCCTCGCCGACATGGAGGCTGAATTTCCAAAAAGGCTGCAGGAGGGGCCGAATCGGTACCTCGGGTCCGCAGTTGAGCCCACTGGGCCTGAGTGGCGGGACGAGATTCGCCAGGAGCTTTGGTATGAGGCGCTACACCATGAAAGGGACTGGCACGGGGTTGATGTCCCTTCGGACGCTGTCATTTATCAGGTGCAGTACAATGCCAGAGCTGTATTCCTGAAGGGCCGACCCCCGGACGAGTGGGAGGCTGAGCTCCAAGGCCTGGTGCGGCAAGAGATGGCCCTGGACGCCGCGTACCGCGCGTTCCGGTGGTTAACAGGTCCCCTGACACCCCGCACTCTCGACGGCGCTGCCACCGCAGGTCTCCACTACGTCGGCACAGGGCTGCTCTACGCCAGGATGGTCGACGACCCTGGGTTTGGAGAAGAGTCGGAGGAGCGGTTCGAGGAGATCCTGGAGCGACGGGAAGAGGAAATCCCGTACGAGAGCAGGAACGTCGAGCCAGAGGAGTTGGAGTTCCTGGTGGAGCGAGAATGGGAACTCGAGAAGGCCTACAGGAGATTGTTGGACAGCGTTCCGCAGTTAGGTCTGAGTTCCCTGTCCTGGGACTGTCCGGCTGAAGAAACCGACAGTCCGGGGGACCCCGAAGTATGGGAGGCCGAGCCGCTCCCATGGGTCCTCGTTGGGGCCACAGCAGAAGAAGCGATTCCCTCAAACCCACAGGAAGACACGGTGGCCGTATCCGCGGGTCCAGCAGAAGAGCTGGCAACGGGGCAGAGCGCCGCTGGCCTCTGCCCACTTCCCACAGTCTGCCAGGAGGAGCGGACAGATGGTTCCCCCGGGCTGGGTTGCTCGCAGCCATTGATCGCCCTGGGGATGGAAGAAACCATCCTCCCGCAAGGAGACCCCCACCCAGCCGAAGAGCTGGCCACAGGGCAAAGTGCCGCCGGCCTCTGTCCACCTTTGCCCAGCTGTCCCGAGGAGCAGGAGGGTGATACCCTGGGGCTGCCTTCCCCACAGCCGCTTACCTCGTCCGACCCCCTGGACTTTGTTCCGGTACCCACCTCCCCAGCGGAAGAGCTGGCCACGGGGCAGAGTGCCGCTGGCCTCTGCCCACTTTCTGCCGAAGGCCCTGAGGAGCAGCCAGGTTTACCCCAGCTGCTTGGCTCGCAGCCGTTGTTCCCCTCCGACTCCCTGAAGGTTGCTCCAGCACCCACCCCCTCGGCAGAAGAGTTGCCAACGGGGCAGGGAGCCGCTGGCCTCTGCCCACTTCCCACAGTCTGCCAGTAGGAGCGAACAGATGGTTGTCCCGGGCTGAGTTGTTCGCAGCCCTTGATCGCCCTGGGGATGGAAGAGACCATCCTCCCGCGAGGAGGCCCCCACCCAGCCGACGCACTGGCCACGGGGCCATCTCCCCAACCCTTTGGCCCGGAGGCCCCCCGCAGCCACTGTTTTCCCCAACGGCTGACCCGGGCACTCGGGGCGCGTGCGTTCAGCACCCGTTTTTCCCAGGCGCGAGATGTGCCCGGAGGTGGTACGGGCCGTACCCCTCCCCAGCCACAGGATCCGTATTCCAGAGGGGGTAACCCCAAGGACGTGGGGCCCCAGCCCACCCGGCACGGCCGCAAGGCCAAATGGAGAAGCCTGGTGACTCGGCCTCTCCCGACAGACTATGGACCTGGGAGCACCGACTTCCCCGGTACGACCCATTGGGGTCCAACCGGGTGCGTCGAACTTTGAGAAGGGGGAGGAGTGTCACGGAATGGCCCAGCACCCTCAGCCAGGGACGGTCAATTGTGACGTCTCGATCCCTCTAGACTCTTAGGTGCCGTTGCACCAGCGGAATTCCGTGTGTTGTTTTATTAGATGTGGTTTCGTTGTGTGGTGTAATAAAAGTGTCCCCGCATGTGTATTGTGAAATGTGTGTAATCCCATTGTGTGCTTTGCTCGCCGCCATTTTCCAGTGCCTCGTGGATCCGGTCGAATTGATCGGATCGGAAAATGGCCAATTCGGACCATCTGGTCGAATCGTAAAATGGCCGATTCGGACCATCCGGTTGCGAATCGGCAACACCCCGATTCGTAACCGCCAATACGAATCGGGACCCGGGTGCCTCCTTCCAGCGAGGACCAATGAGGCTTGTGGGGGCGGGCAGGGATTCCCATTGTTTTCTTGCTGTACCAATGTTGATAAATATATGTGATGTGTTGAAATAAACCCAGATTGTCTAGTGCATACAGCTCCGCCTGGTGTCCTTTATTTTCGGCCGTATTGCTGAGATCCCGCGCGGTCTTCAGAGTGCGGCATCCCGAGATATGAACCGATCACCCTGTGTCTGCATCCCGGATCAGAACAGGGGTGCATCGTACGGGCTTCGACCGAACCGAACGATCACGCTGCGGGGCTGTTTTCCGAACCGAAGCCGCGGCACGTCTGCCACGCATCGATAGACCGAAGCGCTGCATAACCGAGGGAAATTCGAAACGTTTCCCATCCGAACGGTTCTGGACGAAACGTTTCCCACCCGAACGGCCGCTCCACATCCGATCCGAACCGCACCAAGGTCAGTAGATCAGCCGCTCGAGACGCTGAGTGCCGTGTCACTCAGTGGTCGGGCTGATCTCGCCCCGGGGTCCCCTCCACAGCCCGCCAACCCTCCCCAGGGTCATCCCAGGCCGCTCGAGACGCCGAGTGCCGTGACACTCGGTAGTCGGGTCGGCGGTAAGCGCAGTGGGAGGAGCAGATAGGAGCAACCCGCAGGCGGACAACACCCGTTCCGCTACAGACAGCAAGGGGGTGCGCCTGGGAGTTCTGGCATGGAGGCCTTCATTACGCAGTGTGCGCCGTATTGTCTGAGCTGAAACTTCAGTACCCACATCTGACAAATCTTTTCTTAGTTCCTCAGCAGTCACATGGGGACTTTTCTCCACAGCAGTCGAAGTCAGCATCTTCTTTCTGCCACGACCAGGTAGCGTTTCAACAGTGCCTTTTGCCTTGAATTTGCGAATGATGCTTCCTATGGTCTCTCTTGGTATGTTTAACATCTTTGCAATCTTCTTATAGCCATTGCCCTTCCTGTGAGGAGTAATCACCTATTCTCTTGTCTTCCTGGACCATTCTCTTGACTTCACCATGTTTGTAACCACACCAGTAAATGTCTAGAAGGAGCTGAGTATCACAGTCATTTTAAAGCTGCCTAATTGGTGCTTATTATGCTTTATTGCTGCTCCGTGACATCCACAGGTGTTTTCAATACGTGATTGAAAACACTTGAATGAACCTCTGTTCTTTAGAGTGGTAGTCTTTAAGGGGTTGAATAATTGTGTCAATGAAAAATTCACAAAAGAAACATTTACTACTGTATTACAAAACCAATTGATGTAATTATAGTTGCATATGGTTCTTTAAAAAGTCCTTGTAGGATTTCATTCTGAATACAATTACAAATGTACACTAAATTCCCTAAAACCCTTTACAGCATTGGGGGTTGAATAATTTTGAGCACAACTGTAGATCACTGCATACTGGGCTCATATCTGCAAGGCCAGTACCCATCCGGTACTGATCGTAACAGTTGGTCTGCAGCATCCCTGCATCTCCTGTATTGGGATTTCCCTGCCAGGCAAGGGGACTCCCTGTTTATGATGTCATCGCACATGCACAATGAATCCCGTGACAAGGAGCAGTCCCACAGGGAGGGCTGACATGCAAAATGTCAGCCAGTTGTGAATGAATCCCCAGATCGTTGCCAAGTTGGGGTAATGCAAAGACGAGCATGGAGCGTCCTCCGTGCATGGGAGGGGAACGGAAGGATGCTCCACGCACGTCCTTTGATTTCACATGGTTAAAAAAACTTTCATTTATATAAAACAGACATTCAATAAGAATTCGAAAGCAGATATTTCAGTGATATTTTAGTTAAAATTACCAGTGGCTGATGCGACTGTCCTAGATCTCAGTAGTATACTCCGTGCTCACATGTTCAAGAAGTTTGTTTAATGGATGTGGTTTAAATACTGGTACACGTTTGGGTGATATGTGATGGATATTGTTGTGTTTAAAACTTTAGAAGAATATCATTTTCAAAACCAAGATAGAGGTAATGTTATGGAGATTTTAGAATTTTTAAGTGTTGGTACGACCAGCACTGCATGGCTGAGATTTATGAAAGTTACTGCTGTCACAGCAGTGACTTGACGGCACACCCTTACCAAAAACATCACATAACCTTTATGCAGATTGACCTAGAGATGCATAAATCCTAAAATATAGTGTAATTTTGTGTATGAGCATAATTACAATGTAGTGTGTAAAATGGAGTAATTTACCTCAGCATCAACATATATGTGTCTGCTGCAGGTGACATTTGGATTTCTGGCCCCAAGCAATTCAAAATAATTGGGTCCCACAAGAGATCGATGATTGTGACAGTCACTTGACCATGAATGCATGCCCGAAATGTCAGATCCAATTCAAATATGACTACGGTACATGTGGGGTATTGCTATAAACACGCAATATACCTGAAAAAACAAATGTGGGCTCCTTAGAGAGTAGTGACACATGAAAATTATATGAAACTCAATACAGAAAGACAATTCGTTAAAAAATAATGATGACAGTGCTATGTAAAGACTTTGTATATTAAAGAGAGTGGTTTTTTTAGGATTTTTTCATTATGGGGTTCGTTTATAGTTTCAGGATAATTCTTTAAGGTGGCATCAAAGCAGCAAATTCATCAACAGGAATAAAGAACAACAACGCAAACAACTGGTGTATGGCTTTTCTCAGCCATGTCTGAATCCGCTCACAGTAAGGTCAAAAAAGTGACCTTCAGATGAATATACTATTCTTTTTTGTCTTAAAGTCCAGAAGACTGGTCAGCTAACTTCTGAATCTCACAGTGAATTTTATTAATTCTAGGCCAGTCTAGCTTCTACAAGCATTTAAGCTTGTGCAGCAGTTTAGGAAGGTTTTGGTGACCTCTGTTAAACATTGGAAACATTTACAGGGTTATTCAGAGAGCGTGAAAAGCAGGAGAATGACTGGAGAATGAAAAATTCTAGGTCAAAATAGCCGATTTGGAAAGTGAGATGAAAGGGCGAATTTTTCTGGTTTGGCTATTTTGACCTAGAATTTTTCATTCTCCAGTCATTCTCTAGTCATTCTCCTACTTTTCACGCTCTCTGAATAACCCTGTATGTTTCAAATTATTAAATTTCATTTTTGAACTATTTAGGATGCATTTGCTAAAATGATTGGAGCAAATTTTTCTTAAGCTACAGCAATTGTATATAAGTAATTACAATAAACTGCATATATGTCTTAGTAAGCCTTTATTATATTTTACCACTAATATAAAGGTTTTAAATTATTAACGCTGTGTTATTCGTGCATGTAAAAGCGCCTCGGTGGAACAACAGGAAGACAATGGTTATTATTTGTTCACAGTTTTCACCTGTTTGCTGAAAGAGGAAGTGATGGATTGCGCCACCCTCTGCACCAAGGGATTAGAGAAAAGTTTCGGATTTTTTGAATGTATTAAGTTACTTTGCATAAGCAAAATGCATAAAATTATTTATGCATAAAATTGCATAAGCAAAACAACCTAACGCCAAGCTCTAATTGGCAATTTTCATTTTTGAATACCAGCTCGTTTTGAGGAGAAGGAGTTATCAAGGCACAGCTCTTTCTCCACTAAGCAGCCACCTATTAATGGTTCTTAAACAAAGTATAGAAGATATTAAAGGGACATGCATGCTTTGCTAGTGCGCTTTTAAAAACATGCAATGCCTTTTAAATGAGTCAGTAGTGTGTAACAGGCGCTATGGCGCTCACCCTGGATCAGCATTGTCTGGATCTTTATGGACAGATTTTACTCCCCAGCCAGGGAGGTAATACAAAACTCTAGATACCACTTAGCCTCAAATGGTTTCGTGACCAAGAGACCGCTGAGCGTAAACACGTTAACTAGATTTAACTGGATACAGTGATTCAAGGCTTGTACAGTACGAGCGTGATTATTGGTAGGTTTCAGAACGGTACCAGTAACGATTGTGGTACGGTAATACTCATATACTTGATCTCAACCACATAGAGTAAATACTCACTGCATTCAGCAACCTGCAGGGCAGGCCTACAATCAGAGATAATGCTTCTGTACTGCGACTTGGTGTTAAACAGACAACTTGTAGGAATGTTGTATTTAGCAACCTGCAGGGCAGGCCTACAATGATTGATCGTGCGATATGCTTTAGGAACAGACCACACATTATACCAGTAATCAGAACTGTTGAGTGATCTAGTAACATGACGGACAGACCCACATACTGAGACGATACATGGTAATGCAGAGCGATGTCTGGTACTTGTTAGGCAGATTGAGCAGTTCATGAAATGAGCAACCTGCAGGGCAGGACTCCCAAGTGAAACCATGCGGTACAACAAATGCATGAAAGACAAACATACACACAGGCAACAAGAGTTAGAATCGTCAGTGGGTATTACGGGTCAAACAACTAAAGCAATGTCCTCCTACAAGCAAAGATCGGCAACGAAAATACAAGTAGCAATGAGACAGACTCAAGAGTCAGCAGGCGATGTGGGAAAATTACTCCACGTCAGGGTGACGAGCTAATACTCACGCCCTGTATTTAAGGCCGGCGGCTCCGTGTCACCACGCCAGGCCCCGACCCCTCAGATGCCGATCGTCCATCACAAACTCCTGCCAGCGATGCCGCCGGGCGCCCAGACCCCCCAGGCAGCGCCGCTGGGGCTGAGGACGCAACATAGTGTCATTCAATATGCATAAAAAGCAAGAAAATATGATATGTTTTCATATTTACCCGCTTTTCTTTGATTGCGTTTTCCACGTCCACTTCAGGAGGCACTTTGAGCTAACCAATCAGTGTGTATACCTAGATATACATAAAAAACACACTGAGCATGTGTGACTGAGTTGCTCCCTCCTGCACTATGAGCTGAGGGGATGGTGGGGCTGAATGCTATTCCAATCTGTAGCTCTTTCACTTCCAGCTACTGCTGAGACAAGGAAGAAAATAAATCAATGCTCACAGGGAGAAAAAAAGACAGCAGAGAGCGGGACAGCAAAGAAAAAGCACAGAGACACAGCAAGAAACGGTAAAGGGAGAAAAAACCAAGATAATGCAGAGAAAGCACAAGAAAAGGTGCAGTGAGAGTTCACACAAGAGACAGACAGCACAAGAGAGTGAGAGTGGGTGACTGTGTGAGGAAGTATGAGTGAGACAGTGAGTATGTAAACCATGAAAGAGCGCATGTGAGTGTGTCTGTGGATGAGGGAATCTGTGTGTGAGAGTGTGAGTGAATGAGCGAGTCAACGGGCGAGTGCTTGAGCGAGTGTGAGCGAGTCTTTCTTTCACAGTTGCAGAGATAGCTAATATTAAATTCCTCAGTTTCCTCAGTCTGAGGTCCTGAGCGTGCACAGGGTTTCACGTGCACAGCTTGTGCTAGTTCATGTGACGCTCTGATGGGTGGAGTAGTGGGTGGGGAGGCGATGGGGAATATACAGGAAGTATGAGCTGAAGAAACACCCCTAGCTGAGGGACGTTGTCGGTGAAGATGAAATGACAGAGTTTAAAGCAAGAAACTAAACATTTTTTAAACATGTTTAAAACTTTTATTATTTATTCTAGTTTGTCTATAGGTATGAAAATGTTTAAATGTCAAATATTTTTTTTTCTTAGACATACATATCCCTATAAGTTACAGTAAGCATTCGCAACCTCTGAGTCACAAGCAGAGCTTGCTGCTGGGTTGTGCGAGCTTCTGCAGCTGTTATGTCTAGGGATGTGCATTGCTGAAAAATTTGCTTCGGTTAGTTTAGTTTCATTACGTTTTTAAATAATTTCATTTTTTTGCAATTTCATAACTAATTTTGTTTCGGATTTCGTTTCATTTTGTTTTTCGTATAGATTTGAATTTCATATATCAATTCGATAGTTGATATCAATTCGAATTTTGGATCACTGAATAAAACCCCAATTAATCAAATTTTGCTGTTAAAAGAAAAGCTACGGTTAAATTTTAAGCTGTGTCACAGATTTAGTATTTGAGTCAAATTAAACAGTGAAACTAAATTAATCTGTTTCATAAAGTCCTTTGCTGACTATTACTTGTATTTTAAGTTAAGATCAATTCGATATTTGATATCAATTTGATAGTTCAATTTATATTCGATAGTTGATATCAATTTGATAGTTCATTTCAAATTCGATAGTTGATATGTATTTGATAGTTCATTTCAAATTTGATAGTTTATATCAATTATTCAAATTATCCTTTTATGATGATGACACAGTGTAAAACGAAATACATTCGTTATATACCATTTCGTTTAGTTTCAAATTCGTATTGTGTCGATTCGTTATTCGGAAGTACTTCTGAACTACGAATTATCAAATTTCGTTACAAATTCCGAATTTTTCCGAAACGAATGCACATCTCTAGTTATGTCTAAGACGCAAGCTGTTATCTTAGGTCCGTGTCAGACGAACGCAGTTATCATGTCCTTGTTGCCGCACATTTTAACGTCCGTTGTTAAACGTCGTTAACGTCCGTCTGATCAGTAGAGACCCACACACACACAAAGTACGTCCGCACAGATGTGGGGACGTACCAGGCACTTTGCACCGGACTCAATTTAGGCAAGAACGTCATACCGTTAGGACGGACACACAGAGTGCGTCACGTCCGCGTAGCTTTGTGTGTGAATGATGAAACGTAGTCAGATGGACTGCATTTTTGACATCCAAAATGGTTTTTCATATCCTGTATCAATTTTTTTCATTTTATATAATAATTTTATTCCCCATCTACATCAGTCAAAAAAAAACGGCAGTATGGTGTCTACAGTATCATCAGTCAGAAAGTACGTCAGTTGTGCTCAGAATGCGTTCGTCTGACATTAGCCTTAACGGCTACTGTCCTGCGGTAATTATAACAACTATATTTTATTATCCTAGAGTATTTATTCAATCCTTTCTGTATACTAACTGCTGCAGCAGCCGATAGCATAATGTGACACTACGCAATTTCAGAAACAGCAAGATTGCTCTCAACGTTACTAACATATAAGAATAAATTCTAAAATCACGTTTGATTAGTAAAAAAATAATTTTAACAGGGATCGTGCAAGTACATATGATAAACGTAGACGTGTAGGTTTTATTAATGATTTACTGAATTATTTATAATTATCATAAACTGATGAGTTTCAATAGTTAAACCTGCAGTTGTCATGAGATTAGCAATTTAATTCCCTATTAACCTTTAACATGCAATACATTTATTGATTTCACGATTACACAATGAATTCAAGATGACCCTCTGACCAACGTTAATTAGAAACACTTTATAATATGGTGATGTATCCATGATCTTCTTTTTTTCTGCTTTCCTTCTTTTTATCCTCTTTTTCCTATTTTCTTTCCCTTCGTTTTATTTCTAACACATGATCATAGTTTTGCGCTTCAGCAATACCTATTAGAAAGACTCAAATCTCCTTAAATAAAGCACTAAGTAAACATTATTGCCATTAAACATTTGTTAACAAATAAGTAATTAGTCTTGTCATTTCATTGTCCAAGACTGTATGCATATTTTACTAAGTAGTCCCAATTTAATAGTAGCCTCAGGAAATAATAGCAATATAAAACTTTAATGATATTTAATTAAAATACTTAACTGTATCAGTAGCTTTTCAAACTAAGTTGTTTGACTGCTAATTACTAATCATGTATTTTTAGAAAATAGATTTTAACTGTATGATTTGTACCAGGAGTAAATATATTAATATAATTATGTACTACTCATATAGTGAGTCTGAAAAACATCCCCCTCCTTGTTTTCTCCAACAGTGTATTGTACACTATGCCCTTCAAAACTACAGCGAATCAGAAGAGAAGTTTAATGAAATATTGTTTACATCTATTAGAGATACAAATTTGGAAATTTCTGTCATGATATATCTTCAAAATAGGACTACTGGCAAATATGCAATACATTTCCTATTGCTTTACACCATATGGTTTTTTTTTTTAGAAAGGATTTTACAAGGAAAGATGTCTTGCCGGAGGACACTTGCTGGACAGGTGCTCTTGCCGGGATCGAACCTGTGTCTCCACAGTCTCCACAGTTATAGAGCAGTGATGTTACCTCTACTCCACCCAGGGGTTTGAGAGTTCACGACTAAACTAGAGGTTAGATATGATCTTTCATTAGTTTCCTCTTCAATGTTTCAATTCCTCTGTCTTAGGGTATATAATTTGTGGCAGTTGTTTGATGAACTTCTTCCTTTAATTTGATCTAGAGTAGGTGAGATGTTACACTGTTAGATTTGCCTGTGTAGGAAAAACCCTTGCATCTGCTGTAGATGTGTCAGGTCAAAAATTTTCAGCTTTCTTCCCCATAAAAACTGCCAAATGTCATGTCACGTTCCTGATCCCACATTGCATAATGTGTAATTCTCCTGCACACGTGTTTACTTCTCCCAACATTTGTCCAACATAAAAACATGTATTTTGGGGATGTAGGCAGAGGAGTGACCAGAGAATAGACTTTTCTCTGACATTTAAGATGACTTCTTAACCTGGTATCTTTATCCAAATTATCATCTTTATACTGCAACCCTTTTTTTTGAGAAAGTATTTTACCAGGAAGGATACATTGAGCTTTCTCTCGCTTTCAAGTATGTCCTGGGTGGCGAGTATGTACCGTTAGGTGTCTTGCCCAAGGACACTTACTGGAGAGGTGCTCTTGACGGGATCGAACCTGTGTCTCTAATTAACAGGAATCCAATAAGAGACCAAGCACACTACCGATCTCTATGGTGCAAACACAAGGCTAATCCCTCTTTTTAGCAACATAAAATAACAACCAAAAGAACCACAAATGTTCACCTTAAATTCTTAAAATATTCACTATAGCTCTACTTGCTGGCTCTTTATCTTCCTTATTCTCTTTCATCCCCTATAACTTGTTCACAACAATTTGAATCCCTTTAAGGCGCCATCCACAAAAAACAATCTCCTATGTTTCGGTATTTATTCCTGGATTTACCTACATGCTGCAATGCCTTGTAGATAATAGCAAAATAAAACTAGGAAACCGGCAAAGTTTTCTGATGCATTACATTAATTATATCTAAAATATGATCTTATATACATGTTCCAATCTTTGTATGGTAATTCTCTGAAAGTCATTTAAGAGTAAATCATGCCACTCTGAACTGAGAATCATTTGATAAGCTTCTTACAGCCAAAGGATTAGGATTTACCTTTTGCTTTGAACCCATAGGATGTGTGCTTGTCTACTCAAATCAAATTGAACAAAATCAACATCAAAGAGGTTTCAAGAATGAGTTTTCTAGTGGAATAACATATTTTCTACCTTATATTACATTTCAATTTCCTTAAGCTTTATGTATCTAATGTTACATTTCCTAACTAATACATGGGTTTTAATTCACAGAGACAAATTAAACTTCTCAAAAACTATTGACGAATCTTTGTATTCTGTTCAGAACCAGAACAATTCTTAGTGGAGTCTTAAATCTAAAAAATTAACAAATCAATCATATAGATTTGTGAATCTTTTTCATGAACATAGAAACATAGAAACATAGAAAATGTCGGCAGATAAGAACCTTTCGGCCCATCTAGTCTGCCCAATTACATGGATACTTAACCTGGATTTATCTTTTGTTTAGGATAGCCTTATGCCTATCCCATGCTTGCTTAAATTCAATTACTGTTTTGGCCTCTACCACTTCAACTGGAAGGCTGTTCCATGTATCCACCACCCTCTCAGTAAAATAATGCATCCTGATGTTACTTTTAAACCTTTGCCCCTCTAATCTAAGACTATGTCCTCTTGTTTTGCTACTTTGTTTCCGTTTAAATATACTCCCTTCCTCTACCTTGTGGATTCCCTTTACTATTTAAATGTTTCTATCATATCTCCTCTGTCTCGTCTTTTTTCCAAGCTGTACATGTTAAGATCATTAAGCCTTTCCTGGTAACTTTTCTCCTTCAAGCCGTACACCATTTTAGAAGCCCTTCTCTGAACTCTCTCTAAGAGGTCTATATCCTTCTGGAGATACGGTCTCCAGTACTGCACACAGTACTCCAAGTGAGGTCTCACCAGTGCTCTGTACAGTGGCATGAGCACTTCCCTTTTCCTACTGCTAATACCTCTCCCTACACAACCAAGCATTCTGCTAGCATTTCCTGCTGCTCTATTACATTGACTGCTTACCCTTAGATCCTCTGAAATAATGACCCCTAAATCCCTTTCCTCAGATGTTGAGGTTAGGACTGTATCAAATATTCTATATTCAGCCCTTGGGTTTTTACGTCCCAGGTGCATTATCTTGCACTTATCCACATTAAAACTCAATTGCCACAGCTCTGGCCATTTTTTTAGTTTACCTAAATCATTTGTCATTTGGCTGATCCCTCCAGGAACGTCAACCCTGTTGCAAATCTTTGTGTCATCAGCAAAAAGACATACTTTTCCATTAATACCTTCTGCAATATCACTAATAAAAATATTAAAGAGAATGAGTCCAAGTACTGACCCCTGAGGTACCCCACTGGTAACAAGACCTTGCGCCGAATAAACTCCATTTACCACAACCCTCTGTTGCCTGTCACTCAGCCACTGCCTAAACCATTCAACAATATTGGAATCCAAGTTCAAAGATTGCAATTTATTGATAAGCCTTCTATGTGGAACATTATCAAAAGCCTTACTGAAATCTAAATAAGCAATGTCTACTGCACCACCTGTGTCTATTATTTTTGTTACCCAATCAAAAAATGAATAAGATTAGTTTGGCATGATCTCGATGAGGTAAACCCACGTTGTTTTTGATCCTGTAATCTATGTGTTTTTAGATGTTCAACAATCCTTTCCTTTAACATGGTTTCCATTAATTTCCCCACTACTGACGTAAGACTAACTGGCCTATAGTTCCCCGATTCCTCCCTACTACCCTTCTTGTAAATGGGCACAACATTTGCTAATTTCCAGTCTTCTGGGACGACTCCCGTTAACAAGGATTGGTTAAATAAGTCTGTTAACGGTTTTGCTATTACATCACTGAGCTCTTTTAATAATTTAGGGTGGATCCCAACAGGCCCCATTGACTTATTTGTCTTTACTTTAGACAGCTGCTGTAGAACCTCCTCCTCTGTAAACTGATATGTAAATGTCTCGTTAGTGTTTCCTCCTAACTGAGGTCCCTTTCCTTCCTTTTCTTCTGCAAAGACTGAACAAAAATATTCATTGAGGCAGTCAGCGAGACTTTTATCCTCTTCTACATACCTTCCTTCCTTTGTTTTTAATCTAACTAATCCTTGTTTTACTTTTCTTTTCTCGTTTATGTATCTAAAAAATGTTTTGTCCCCCTTTTTTACTGACTGAGCTATTTTCTCTTCTGCGTGTGCTTTGGAAGCTCTTATAAATTGCTTTGCCTCTTTCTGCCTAATCTTATAGGTTTGCCTATCTTCTTCACTCTGAGTTTTTTTATAATTATTGAATGCTGTCTTTTTGTTCTTCACTATTTTGGCCACTTCTGCAGGGTACCACAGTGGTTTCTTCCTTTTTTTGTTTTTGCTAACAAGCCGAATGCAATTGCCTGTGACCTTCAATAATGCTTCCTTTAAATAATCCCATTTCTCCTGCTATTTCCTCAAACAGCAGATTATCTAGCTCTTCTACTTGTCCAGGGGGTCTATAGATCACACCTACACGAGCTACTGTATGATTGCCAAATGTTAGCGTAACCCAAACTGACTCTATGTTCACCTCGCTCACTTTTATTTGGTTCGTTTTTATGTTGTTTTTCACATACAGGGCCACTCCTCCTCCTTTCCTACCTTCTCTGTCTTTTCTATATAAAGAGTACCCCGGTATTGTTATGTCCCAGTTATTTTTCTCACTG
The DNA here is from genome assembly GCA_009667805.1 of Leptobrachium leishanense. Lineage (NCBI taxonomy): Eukaryota > Metazoa > Chordata > Amphibia > Anura > Megophryidae > Leptobrachium > Leptobrachium leishanense. Next base: position 119,157,417 of record CM019067.1, on the reverse strand, counting down.
AACCATGTCTCAGTAACCGCCACTAAATCTACTTTTTCAGCTGCCATCATTGCCTCCAGTTCATTGATTTTATTGACTAAACTGCGAGCATTTATAGACACGACTCTGAGCTTGTCATTTTTTTCCCCCGCATGTTGCTTGCACCCTCCGATTTAGTTTTGGGGGACAATCAGGCAGATTGTTTTTTACCCTTTTGTCCCCCCTCCTAGTTTAAATATTTCTTTGTGAAACCTTTGAACTTCTCACTGAGAACATATGTTCCCCTATGAGTAAGATGCAAACCATCTTTTTTATACAGTTCCTTTCTGCTCCAATTAGAGCTATCATGGGACACAAAGCCAAATCCTTGCTCCCGACACCATTCCCGAAGCCACAAATTAAATTCCCTATTGCGCATCTGCCTATCCTTAATGTTATGCACAGGCAAAACTTCAGAGAATGACACAGTGGACGCAATCTGCTGTATTTCACCTCCAAGAACACAAAAATCTTCCTTAATCTCAGAAACCTCATTCCTAGCCAAGTCATTTGTCCCTAGATGGACTAGAACATCCACTTCCCCTTGCTGCTTTGCTTGTTTGACAATATTGAGAATACGTCTACTGTCTCTACGAGCAGTAGCCCCAGGAAGACATCTCACCAAACCACTACTCTCCAGCTCAACACCTCTTATGATAGAATCACCCAGCAACAATTGCCTTCTATCATGTCCCACCTTTTCCTTTTTGTTCTTGGTTGCAGTCCTGCATACCTTAGGCATAGGGGATGGTGGTTCCTCAACTATGTTGTCTGAGCCTACTTCTGTCTCACCACTACACTCTGAAAGTGCCTCAAAAGAATTAAGAAGAGCCACAGACTGTGGGACATGTTTTCTATCCACAACTCTAAGTCTACCAGATCCTACAGTAGTCCATCTGCCGCTCATAGGAGGCCTCTGTGGCAGTGGCTTTGTAACAGTCATAGCCATAGCCTGAGTTTGTCTAACAGATAATTTACAAATCTCAGACTTCAAACAGGCAATTTCCTGCTGCAATAAAAAGAGCTGCCTACATATCAGGCACACTCCAAACCTCCAAAAATTGGATCTAAAAACAAATGCATGACAGCTCTTACACTGGACCAAGCCTGCCATTTTAAAAAGAATAAATTTAAACCAACAAATCTTAGCTTTTTGTAGGTTTTCTACCTCCTGTGTAACCTCAGACTACCTCCAGAGTATCACCAGAAGATCTCTAAGTGCTCACTTTGAAGGCTTCACTTAGAAGGCTTCACATAAGCTCTTATTAGACAAGCTAATATTCCCCAAGCTTTATATAGTCACCTAAGAACACCTCCCCCAGCAAGGCGTGGACAAGTTTAACCACAATTAGCAAATAGCACCCAATTGATTCCAATTCTATGCTAATCACTAAGAGGAATGAGTTACCAGCCTAACCTAATTTACACACCAGACCTAACTTAAAACCTTAAAATGAATAGAAAAGATCTGTTTGAAACAAAAATCTAAATCACTCACCAGAAGATCACCAGAAGATCTCTAAGTGCTCACTTTGAAGGCTTCACTTAGAAGGCTTCACACAAGCTCTTATAATGAATAAATAGAATAAGTCTGTCGAGCATAACATTAAACATGCAAGGTGTGTGATTAGCTTCACATTTATTTATTTCATTGTTCCAATGTACAACTAAGCAGTAATCACACATCGCTAAACAAATAGCCAAACGGGTTACCTGTCACAGATCCTCTATTAGTTGTCAATAAAATATATTTTGCACTGCCAACACAGCAGTCAGATATCCAGGTTATATGTTTATGAGTACTATTGTTGCTGCCCTCAAATAATATTCATAGACGTCTATTCACTAAACGATGAACGCAGGAGAATTGGCAGGAGAAGTGAAAATTCTAGGTCAAAATAAGCAGACCAGAAAAATTCTACCATTTATCTCACTTTTCAAATTGGCTATTTGGTCTAGATTGTTCTCTTCTCCTCACAATTCTCCTGAGTTTCCCCTTTTGGTGAATAGACCTGATAGTGTCTGTATCATCAATCAAGGAAAATAAATATGTTTACAATTATATTTTAGAAAAGTATATTTCAAAAAAATGCAATGCACTTCCACTTTCGGTTTCGCTTTAAAGATGGTGAAAGTGGATGTGAATGGTGAAGTCGGGAAAGTCCTGTTCTGACGTGTGGGGGAAAAGGTCATCAATATGGGACAAAATTAGAAGCACATGATGCTTCTAACACAACAGGATTGGTTAATTACTAACCTGGGCTGAATTAGAAGGGGCCACTAGGACGGAATGCTCGGAAGCCACTGAGGAAACCATAGGGGTCAGGTGCCCAAGGTGAAATGTGTATGGCAGGTCACATCTTTTATTTGTTTTTATATTTTAATGATTTTATGTTTTATGGTTTGAATAAATACGATTTCCTTCACCTGGAGTCAGAGGAATCCTTGGGGGCTTTTGCAAGAGTTGTATCGTTTAAAAACAACTCTCGAGCGCAGATAATGAGCCAGTCACGTGAGTGCGCTCTCCGCAAATATTAATTTTGTATATGTACATACGGATTCACACTATTGGGCCATATATTTTTCCTTTCCGAGGTACATTTGAAGAACCATTCCTTAGAAGGAACTCGGGCTGATGGGTTGCCCCTAAAACAACCCATAGGTGAAAAAAATGCGAGCCTCATTTTGGCTCTGGAAAGTGTGAGTGTATTACATCCTGCTCATGCTATATACATTATATTGTTTATAGAGTTACACTATGGTATCTATTTTTTCCTCTATATTTGATGTATTGAAATAGACATAGAACATCATGTCAACCTCTCTGACAAAACAGTGCATTCATCTCAAAAGATACATTCTTATGGTATATGTAATGTACCTAAATTGTACATTTTAAAAAGCCACTGGCAGGTTCCTTCCACCATACTGTACATTCCTGCAGGCAGATTTAAAATAGACATTAGGCTCACCAGTCTCTCTGCTATACTGCAACTGTAGAATACCATTAGTGGACTGTACCATACTCTGCCAAATAATACCCACTGGTGAATTTTCACGTATAGCATAATCCCACTGGAGGGTTTCCCGGTAATACTACAACAATACACATTGGGAAACTGCAGGAAACTACTGTCATGATGAACACAATAACATGAGCAGTTTCAAATGACACCATTAATACACATTAATCACAAATGAACAAAACAGACGACAGCCAGTTTGTTAGGGCATTTGCAAGGGCAGTCTATTAAAAGGTGGAGAAGGCATAAATCACAAATGAAATACTTGCAAAGCATTTTATTCTAAAATATGTTATGATCCTTTATAAAAAATATTGTTATAGCTTTCTAACGAACACAAACACAACTTGGATGCGTTACAAACAGAAGATCACTGATTACTAATGTGCATTTTTTTTATTTCTAAGTGGCAACTGAACGTCCTATATGCTTGATTAATATCTATATAACATTTATTGAAACAATACACAATTTATTTTTGACATATGAGGAATAGTTCAGTTGTATTACGGCAGCGGTAACAGGGTAATGGTGCAATAATTCAATAAGCAACAATAACGTTAAATGCAGTATAATATTAGTTCAACATAAAGATGTGCTATCATGTTACAATCATTATGTCAGACATAGAGCTTTAAATTGTTTTCGGTCTAAAAGCAACAGGTCATTTAGTTACATTACCTGCAGTTTACAATGACAAATGTTGCAAAGCTATTTCATACAGGAGTAAACAAATAAATGACAGACCTGGTAAAATGCTGTGTAGTCCAGTAGTACAGAATTTCTTTTTGATCCTTGCCTTAGAACTCTTCCTGGAAGCTATTTGCAAACCAACTAGACATCTCAGAGATACAAGCTGGGAATGTCCAACATAAAGTGGTTGCATACACTGTTGATTTACTTTTTTTAATTTCCACCCTACAATTTCCCTAACAAACATGATGTCATCATTTCAGGAAGAAGGGGTACTCTCTAATGATAACATCAATTACTCAAAATCCCATATTTTGACCAAAATTTTCCCTTCAAGTGGTCCAATATAAAAATCAAATATTTAGTACTTTGGCGTCCTATACATCAAATCTATACAATGATAATTTTGCCCTATGTGACTTGTATGCGTGGGACTATGCACATAACTCCTGGCTCAGTAGAGTGGCAGTCAAAAAAATTACCACACCTGTTGTATTGATTCCAAACAATCCCCATCACACTTTCTAGAATATTTTTGCACCTTGCGTACTTATCTAAGTAAATACATCTGGAGAGGAGGGAGACCTTGTCACCTACACCTCATGCTGACCAGACCTAAGACAAGAGGTGTCTTGGCAGTTCCTGAGTTTAACTAACCAACTCTTTGTGGTGGAATATCCAAAAGACGGTGTCTATAAATTGCATCACTCTTTTTTTTACTGCTGTAGCTAACCCTGAAGAAAAGTATACAACTTTTATGCATTCCTCCCCGTATCTGGGCACAAATAAACATATGTCACATTACCCCCTCCAAACATGCACATATTTCATTTTCCTCCCTTTCTTTACCAATGGTAAACAACCAGGAGATCCAGTCTGGTCTGGAGCCACGTGCACTTTGCTGCCTTTTCCCATGGGGAACTCCAAAGGCCCGCCGTATTATTATTATTATTATTATTCTTTATTTATAAAGCGCCAGCATATTCCGCAGTGCTGTATGAGCTTCTCTGTTGTCTTATCTTTGAATGAGTTAATGAAATCTAGAGTCATTTCATTTATTCACCAAATTAAATACCAGCAAATCTAACTACCACTAACTTCCTCGCAATATTAGACTGTACCCAAATCTGGCTTCATTTAAACGCTCCCTAAAGACCCTTCTGTTTAGGGAAGCCTACCACCTGACTCCATAACAAGACATCCGACAGACCTAAAATAGTCCTCACCTCTCCCTACATTAACTCTTCACTGTAGCCCCCCTCCTGTTTCTATCCCCTCACCCATCTAGATTGTAAGTTCCCACAGAAATAGGGCCCTCAGGTCTTCCTGTTTCTGCTGGCAGCAATACTGACCTTCTCCTGTATGTATTGTAGAATTGTCCTGTCTTTACCCTTTACACCTTGTACAGCGCTGCGGAATGTGTTGGTGCTTAATAAATAACAAATAATAATAATAATAAATCTCTCAACAACATCTGTTGATCTGTTGTCTGGGAATAACTTCCTTCAGCATCTTTTGTGTGTCCATCCGGACCCACTACCCATGGTATTTTGTTTATGTATGTCATGCTTCAGAACACCTCCACCCCCTCCCAATTTATGGGTAGCTACAATGTACCAATCCTGTTGAACCTCACATGATATATCCAATGACACTTGTTGAATGCTGGAGATGCAACATCACTCCAGACTCTATAACAGGGGTTAAAATTTGCACTCGCCCCCTCGCAATTTGCGAGTTGAAATTGGGGGAGGGCGAGTAGAAATTGGGCTGTAATTGGAATGCCAGCGTCGGCATGGAGTCGTCACTGACATTACCTTTCATGTGATCCTGTCTGCTCATAGCGAGGAAGGAGGGGGCGGCGCCGCAAGCAGGGACGGACCGAACGTTGGGAGAGATGTGCTTTCACATCTTCCCAGCGTCTGCATTCAGTCCTGGGACAGGGAGGGAGACACAGCACTGTGATCAGGCCATTCATTAACCCTTTATCCACTGTAGCTCCATCCCTTTGTGTCCGGAGTCCTGTAAGGTCGCAGATCCACCTGGTGAATCCAGAGAGGAGATCCAGCCTGAGGGTCCTGGGAGTGAGCGGCCTTCTTTGGAGGAGGTGATCATTTCCTGAAGGGAGATCCGGTGCTCCCATAAGTGTTGCTGGCTGCCTGATCATCCGGTGTCTCATTTGAGACACTGAGAAATGCTATCATTCCAGCCCGGAGAGATTCAAGAACCTGCTATGTGTCTTCCCAGTAGTGGCAACCTGTGAGTGGTTAAGAATATACTTTAAGAATACGTTTTGTATTCATTTTCGTCAGGGGTATCACCCTATGTGTGTTATTGTTTTATTTTTGTTGCTGATCACACAAATGGCTGATAAATTTAATACTGACCATAACACAACAGTGTCAGAATACACTTGACACGTACCACCTAGAGATTGTTACAGACTGTATACACTGTTTCAGGCAAGGCTGTTCTTGGACGGCAATGGATTCTTTCAGCAAGATAATGTACTCTGCCACACTACAAGAATTGTAAAGGAGTGGTTTGAGAAAGATTTCAAGGTGTTGAGCCCATGCCTTGCTTCATCAGAGCTGCTTTGGCAGCAGGAGGGGGAGCTACACAGTATTAAGCATTTGGTTTTAATGTTGTGGCTGATTAGTGTATTCTTATTTATGACACTTACGCTAATGGTATTGTACTGCTATAAAAATATGTATTTTTACATTGCCTTCTGTACAGCTAAGAGACAGAAGATATTTAATTATTTACCTAATTTTACCTAGTGCCTCTGGTTGTCATGTTATTTGTAACATTTAAAATGTGACAAATGAGAACATTTTAGACAAAGGTCAACTTTGATACTCCAGATGTCCAATGAGGTTCCCATCTGAGCATCATGGGAGATGAAGCTTGATCACAATATAAAGGACCAAGGTTGCTGACCCCGCTATACAACTTATCCAAGTTATACAAAAGGTGCATGAAACCTGCAACTAATAATCATGTGATATTCATATATTATGCTATGAGTCACAAGATTTTATCATGTTGCTTCCATAGCTTGTTGCTTTGACCATAGCAGAATTGTGTACAAAGTCCTATTTGTGCATTTTATGTGCCATATTTTTCTAACCTTTAGTCGCTCGGTGTCTGTGCAGTTTCATCCTTTAGCGCTATTCACAATCCTTGCCTTTGCTTTATAATATGTCTGTGAAGTACCTGCACTTAATCCTTTACCTGTCAAGTTAGGAATGTCTTTTATGATCTATCTTTAGCTTGAAGGTCCTTTCAATGCATGGTATGATAGCTATTAGGTTTAATAAAAATGTTAAAGCAGTATGACATACTCCAAAACAATTAAGATTTAGAATAGGTTGATTTATATTCTCGAAGCCGAGAAATCATTATAGCTGATATAGTGCTAGCATATGCATGCTTTATTTTTATTCTTTTGTCATTGTATTTTTAGCTAGCCAGCTTACGTCCTAGTTATATGAATCATGTCCCCCAAGTACTGTCTATCATTCTTTCTGAGCATTTGAAGAGCAAGAGGTAATTATCTTGCTTTTAATGTGTAGCTTTAATTTTACATCTTCAATCTTAGTGTCCTCTAGGTGACTATTGTCCTGACATAAGGACATGAGTAATTAAAGGGGAATACTGATTTTAAGTAATTTTCATTCAGTGTTAAAAAAGGAGTAAAAACTTCATATACAAGTTAGAGAAATCAAGCCTACATTACTTAAACTGCGACCTCTTAAGCATCGAACCATAAAGTGGAATTTTTGCCATCACATGTGAATGCTGATGAAAACCACAGGTAATGCGTTACAACTAATTTATAAATAAAAGTGCAATGAAAAGCTAAAGTGGATAGATATTCTTGTAGCACATTTAAAACTTTTACAGGTGTTTTAGAGTTAGGTACGTTGCATATATCTAAAGAAAAGCTTAATAGTTAATTGCCAACATATGCATCCATGGTATGCTGAAAGATTTTCTGGACCAAAACAGAATGCTATTAAGCAATATAGTTTTTCAGTTACTGAAACCAATCTCACAATTCCACTTTAAATGCCAGCAATTTGTGAAAGGATTTTTTACCAGGAAGGATACATTGAGATTTCTCTCGTTTTCAAGTATGTCCTGGGTGGCGAGTATGTACCGTTAGTTGTCTTGCCAAGGACACTTACTGGAGAGGTTGCTCGCTGGGATCGAACCCATGACTCCACAGGCTCTCTACATGCAGAGCGGTGACATTACCTCTACTCCACCCAGCCGGTACTACCTACTGCAAACGATTTCTCCCTATACCTTGCCTAGGAAATGTTAACTAGTGGCCAGCCAGAGAACAATGTGCTGGTCCCTGGTCACTTGTTATTCTCGTCTGGAGCTGGAATTCAAAAAAGAATACCACCTCAGAATTGCAAATGATCCGTTAACGCCTTCACTACCAAGTGATTTTTGTTGATTTTTTTTGTATCATAATATTTATTTGAACCATGGGATGCAAAGTTCTGAGAAAGATAAAAACTATCAGTATTCAATAAAGGTGAAACTCAGGAGAATTGGCAGGAGAAGAGAAAAGTCTAAACCAAATAGTCGATTTGGAAAGTGAGATAGATGGGAGAATTTTTCTGGTTTGACTATTTTGACCTAGAATTATCACTTCTACCAATTCTCCTGGGTTTCACGTTTAGAGAATAAACCTGAATGTAAATTTGTTCATTTAAAATTTTTCATGTTTTAGTTATCCTTTACAGAAATACTGTTCGAATAGAAGATTCTAAACTTTAGATGGCATCCCTTATCTTACACAATTTCATGAGGGATCTGCATTATTGTCATAAAGGCCAATATGGCTTTTGTGTCAATACAGTAAATGTGATGCAGATTGTTAATAGAACTGGTCAGATCTCCCGCTTACGGGAATTTATAGAAATCATAATAACATTATTAGCAATGCGGCTTCCAAAAAATATCATTTTTACTGTATGTGGCATAATGTATTTGAATGGAATTTACGGTAACACCTTGCATCTGTACTATACAGGGATTTACAGCAAATATAACAATCTGAATTGTATCCCTGTACAGCAGTGAGTGACCCCAGAGGTCTCACTGGTTGTTGTAACGCAGCAGCAAAGTGTTTGAAGTTTCTGTTAGAATGTGGTTTGGGGCTGCTATTCTCAGCTTGTTTACCTCTGGACTGAAGATTAAACAAAGGACTTTGTTTCTAAACAAAGGGGCTCATTAATACTTTAAAAAGGTTTTTAAATCGTGGTTAGATATGCTAGTGATTGCTTTTCAATGTATTACAATGCAAAATCAAGTTAACTCGATTTTGGTGGTAAAGGGTTAAAATAATAGACCCACTTGTAAAAGCTTTTACCCTGCCATGCCATACTGAGCCACAACTCATGCTACAACATGTTTCTGTATATTTACATTTCCTTTATATCCAACAAAGATTCATCACATGCCCTCATCCTAATGTGACGGATACAGAGCACAAATAAGGCATTGGTGTCCTTTAGCCAGTACGAGGCATAAACACAACCTCATGTGGGTCACAAGTGACCCTCTATAGTGACCTATGGACTCCAGGAGCAAATACCACCTGTGGTACCTTGTGCTGCACCCAGCATTCAATTGTGACTCCTAACAATTACAAACCAAGCTTACTATAGCAGAGCAGAATTTACATCTTTGCAGGATTTAGTGTACAGTAGGTAATTTTCTTAACCCCTTCCATGCTGAGAATGCACTCAGTGCGTCCAGCTGCATGGACACTTCGCTGCGGAGGTAAGAAAAACATTGGGAATATTTCCAATATTTCTTATTGTATAATCAATAAAAAATTAATATCCAAAAAAAATTGTGGTTCCTGACAGTGGATTTTTTAAAAATCACTTGCAGGGTTATTCAGAGAGAGGTGAAAACCAGGAGAATTTTTAGGTCAAAATAGACGATTTGGAGAGTGCGATAAATGGGAGAAATTTTCTGGTTTGGCTATTTTGCCCTAGAATTTTCACTTCTCCAGTCATTCTCCTGGTTTTCTCTTCTCTCTGAATAACCCTGTTGGTGGTAAAGGGTTTAAAAAACTTAAAATCACATGCTAAGTAAAATTAAAGTTTACCTGTACAACTCTTTCTTGAGCATTGTTTTGTGTATTTACCATCCCTTATCCATAGATAGGTTCATTGGCTGTGGGCCAAGAGTACCAGACTCATGGATTTTCATGTTCAGAAATCTATTTTGCTTTTTTTCCAATCAAATACTCTAGAAAAAGAGCCTATATGTTCCTAAAACTATTTCATGATTTGGGCAGATGTTAAACCAACATATATTTTTACAGCATATGGTAGAAAAACAGGAGGATTGCGATAAAACAACAATTGTCGAGCATATTTTCTTCCTGGAAAGGTGGGAAATCTTCCACGACCAGTGAAGATTACAATTTAGACATTTATTCATTTTAAAAAATGCTTTTAAGTCAAAATTCCTTTCTTCCTGTTTTTTTCTCCATTTTTATCATTCCAAAAGAAATAGTAGTTATGCAACACCTGTGTTTCTGTACCCTGACAAAATGTATGCACAATTTGTGACCTTGCAAATGATATTGACTTAAGTTAAGAATTTCGGTGCTCTCGTTCGGTGCACCTTGGCGAGTTAAGTTCGCCGACCCTGCGGTGAATTCAGCACGCCAAAGGGATCCGCTTAATACGCTGCCAAACGGAGCTGACGATTCGCCGAACAGCAACGAACGGATCACCAAACGGACCGCCAAACGCAGCTGAAAACCAGCAAATGCAGCCAACAATCCACAGAATGCCGCCAAAAAAAGCAGATCAGTCGCCAAACGCCGCCGAACTGGGGGCAAAAAAACAAAAAAAACCACAATTTTTTAAAAGGCGTTTAAAGCAATAAAAATGCATGGAAATAATAACAAAGATCTTATAAAAAGTAATAAAAAGGTCTGCTACAGAAAAAAAACAACACCATCTTGAAAAAATGGGAAGTAAAAATTTAAATGAAAAAATCCAGAAAAATGCCTAAAAAAAATAATAAATAAATAAATAAAAATACTGTTTGCTGCAAATGAAAAGAATGAACAGTTGAATAAACAAAATGGGAAACAAAAATTTTCGTCAAAAAAATACTAGATAAACAAAATGGTGTTCTAAAATATTTAAAATTGCTGCAGAAAATTTAAAACATAAACGGTCTTTTAAAAAATAAATTAAAAATGTCGAACTGAAATACCAAAAATCTGGTCATTTCGCCAACATTTCAGTGCAGTTCAGCATTCTGTGACTAAACAAACCATTACTTCGCTATGAGACAATTTCACTGCTGCTGAAGACCGCTAAATTGTGGCGAAATGCACAATATTTCGCCTTCAATTTGCCAGTATTTGATTAATTGACAGCTTAGTGAATAGACGAACTGCCACAAAATTTCACCGGACCCTGACATTCACCGTTCAGTGCAAATCGGTGGCAAGTTCGGAGGTTAGTGAGTAGACCCTTAAGTTTGAAGTAATTGCATGCAAAAGAGGCAAAATATTTTTTTTATCTCCTGTTTCCATTTCGTGGATTTATTCCATGATGCAACATATTGCATAGTTTTTATTTAATCTACAGTATTTAACAGTTAATAAGGCGAACATTTTTTTTTTGTGAAAGTATTTTTACCAGGAAGGATACATTGAGACTTCTCTCGTTTTCAAGTATGTCCTGGGTGGCGAGTATGTATCGTTAGATGTCTTTCCCAAGGACTCTTACTGCGGAGGTGCTCTTGCATGGATTCAAACCTGTGTCTCCACAGTCTCCACAGTTGTAGAGCCTGCAGGTTTCTCCTTTGCGTCCCCGTTTTAGCAGGCTATTACGATGCAGGTGCTAAAAAAGCTGCCTGCATCGTAATCCGGCGCTAAGCCCCGCAATGCGCGCGGCAGTGCCAAGTGCCGCAACGAGCATCCCCTCCATGGAGTTGTCGGGTATATTAGAATGGAAAAATTCAAATGGATGCCTGTAGCCATCTTGTTTTAAATGGAAAGTCTTTTCTTTTTCAATTTTCCCTAGTTTTAGAAATGGACAGAGATTTTTTTTAAATAGTTCACGGCTAGGTGAAATCTTAAGAGTTTTTTTATAAACGCCAGACATGATGGAACCTTAAAAATGTCTTTATTTGATATAATGCCGAGCTAAGTGCCAGAGAAAGGAATTCAGTTGATAAAGAGACTCAGTAAAAATTTTGAGAGGAGTGGAGATTATTAATTTAATTTTGACAGGAGAGACCCAAAGTCTAGCATTGAAAATAGGGTCTTTGTTAACACAGATTGATCTTTGATCTGAGATAAGCGATATTAAAATTAAAATGTGGAATTAATTGGAAGTGCAACACTGCCCTCTTGAGGTATAGTAAATATTATATTTAATATAGAGAATAATATTTAAATGAAAAGAGGTAGATTGTCAGTGACGTCAAATTGACTATAATTGGAGCTGTACTGTTCATTGCATTTCATTCAGACTTCCAGGACACGACAATGCAGTCAGATCATCCCAGGACATAATTCATTCAGACTTACACGACAATGCTTTCAGACTTCCAGGACATGACAATGCAGTCAGATCATTCCAAGACATAATGCACTGCAGACCATCCCAGGACACAATGCATTCAAGATAAAATATATCACTTACTTAGGACCACATCTCTAACTTATATGCATTGAATATCTACATTGATAATTTTAACATATTCCAAAACAATATATTACATAAAGAATATTCAAAGGCTGTAACTCATTGAATCCAGATTGGAGGTAATGTATGAGAAAGCAAATAATGTAATTATATATATCTGGAGTATTTTTTTCAAACAGATAGACAGAGATATCTCAGATTACTGTTAGATCTAGAGTCTTCAAAATAATTCTATATCTGCAGATAGAGATATGAAGAAGAATCGGATATAAGGATTTATCCTAAAGAAACTGTTGCAAAGATGATATACAAATATATATATTGAATTTGGAAATTACTGTGATTGAAATTAATAAGCAAGGAATAATATAACTACAATATAAAAAGCAGAAGATTAGAAGCTTAATTCTCGATATTAGGGGAGGATTCACTAAATAAGTTTTCATTACTTAACATTCTAGAAATATAATAAGTGATAGCTCATCTTTTGTTGATCCATGTAGCATAGAGAGATACATATATCTCTATAAGATCTAGCTTGTTAAACATTGGTTTGCTGGGAAATAGATGTTAATTGTTTTCGTTAAGCAGAAATGTTTATTAACCATTTGTGTATAGTTACTAACTGATAAAGTAAATGATATTAATCATATATGCAGTTACTAACAGGAGATACATATATTGAGAAGCTAGTGTCTATGGGCTGGATGGATTGTGGTTTATAAATTTTGTTAATGATATAAGATTCGAAACTTTTTTGTATACGTAATAAATATATATATTTTTATCCGATTATTAATTAGTGTATTCTTCAAAGCAAAACACAGACAATTAAAAGAATTTAGGAGAATTTCTAGGAAATAGAAACGATTGATATTTGTGTGTCGTATAAGTTTCTTATTGAATATAAATCTCAGCATATTGTCACGTGCAGAGATAATAATCCCTACAGAGTCCATAGGATTCCATTGCGGCAGAGGCTGCCGGTCACATGACCTGCCGAACCTCGCCTCGCGAGATCCGGCAGGTCAGAGTATTGATAATATTTATATATATGTATTTGCATATTATAAGAAATTTACCCTATAAGGTCATGTTTCTATGTTTTTAAGTGTGTGCCTATGTCAGTGGGCGGTATGATAGATATCCGTTGTGTATGCTTATAGGTTGATATTTTGCTTTCTTCTGCCTCTGTGACATCATTTATCCTGTATGTTAATGCATAGGACCTATATAAAACAATGCCATTGTCGTTACCAATATAGGCATTTCTGACATACCCTGAGTCTTCGTCAGTTATTTCTATCATGCTCCCGAGCACGGCGACTTATCTATGAGGAACATAAAAGGCACACCTGAGTCCATTCTCCTGGGGTTAGTGCGCTCGTTAATCTTTTCAGTTTAGCGGCACCGAAATTGTCCCATAGAAGACCATCATGTCTTCAATTCACAGAATGTTGAACTGGACCGAAATTCCTTGATTTTTGGTTTTTCAGTTTGACTGGTTTAACCTTCTCACCGCTGAACCATTTCACCACTGTGTGCTGAGCTAATTTTGAACTTGACATGCTCATCATATTTAAGCATGATTTGAAGTGACTGGCACACAAGGGGTCAAGAGAGACACACTGTGAACTCTCCAGCGATGCCTCTCTTTTTTTCTCTAACATTTACCAATAGGGAGGGAGAGGGGTCCAAAAGACCCCCTCTCTTTCAAGCACTCTCCCCGTTATGCGGGGGCGCCCAAAACTGATGTCATGACGCGTCCAGTGTCTCTGTCTGCATCTCCAGTCACCAACCTTTCCATCCAAATTCTGGTGTCAACATTCCTCATCCTCCCCACAACAGTGTTACCATTTCTTTGATTCCTGGACTTTTGACCTTCCGTTCACTATCTTACAGTAACAGCTTTTCATCATTGTTTAGAAGTCTGAAGCCTTGGCATTACCCTGCCTCTGAGAATACAGTTCTGGCATTGTTGTTTTTCAGTGCCAAAATAGGGATAATCCCCACAATATCAGAGTCACTGTTGCTGAAATTGCATTCTAAGAGGTGCCAAGCTGAAATAAACGCAATCCGTTCAATGAATGAAGGATTGATATTGGGATTCTAACTCCTCATTTTCTTTGACAGAGTGATGGGCATTTGTCAAATTGCATATGTGCAAATGTGTGTGACTTATGGACTAAAAATGTACCGCTGTTAAGAACAATTTTATGCACTTTTTCAAAGAATCAAAAAAAAATACCAGAGATATTAAAATATTAAAACTGAGTTGAAGACGAGTTCATAAAAATCTGCAAAAAATAAATACTCAATTAATTTAGTGAAGGTTCAACATTACACCAAAAGATGGATGGAGTAGACGTAACTAGACATGTGCACAGCACAAAATTTTGTTTTGAACTAATGGATTAGTCCTAAAATGCAATTTATTTAGTTGCTAAAGAAATTTGTTTGCAGTTCTTTAGTATGAAAACTAATTTCATTCATCCGAAAACCAGTGGATACAATTACTATTGTAGTGGCTCCTCAGAGGCCTGAGATCACTGCTTGTTACAGTATCTCTCACTTTCAGCACAATGTGCCAGGCAAAGCTGTTACAGTAACTGACTGCTGCTCATCACAGTGCTCAGAGTTTCAGTAAAACTAGTAAATAATATTTTTATATATAAGAGGTTAGAACAATATTATTTCCTTGTTTTACTGAAACTCTGAGCGCTGTTACAGTTACTGTAACAGCTGAGCCTGATACATTGTACTGAGAGATAATATAACAAGCAGCCGATCTCAGCGCTCACAGCCACTGGATTTAAAGCGCTAAAAAAAAGGCTCCTCTCTGTATAATGTATAGAACATCCTCCTGCATTAATTAATACCCCTCTCCATATAATGTATACAACATCCACCTGCATTAATTAATGCCCCTCTCTGTATAGAACATCTTACTGCATTGGCATGTGGAGGGTGCAGAACTTCGGAATGCAATGCTTATCCAGCACGGGAGAGGGAACTTTTACTTAAACTTTGTATCTCTGTGGTGGAGACACAGGAATATAAAAGCAGGGAAGAGGGAAAATATTAACGTAAATCGGTCTGAAAGCTCAGAAGAGATGACTGGTGCAAATTGATTTTTATAATAAAATAAAGCACTTTAAATCTAGGGAAAACATTCAAATAAATCACACTGAAGGCTCATAATGACAGAGTAACTGTGATAGCTGGATACTAAATGTAACAGACGTAAAAAAACCTTTATAACAAGCAGCACTGGGAGAGGAGAGGGACTTTATATAAAACGTGTATTATAGATGAGGAAAGGGGGATAGTGCTCCTGGATAATATAAAATGTATCAGACCTAAGCCCCTATTATGCAGAGCGGGAGAGAGGGGAGATAACATACGTTTTATAAAGTCCCTCTCTTCTCCCAGTGCTGCTTGTTATAAAGGGGTTTTTACTATCCAGCCCTCCTCTGTCATTAGCTTTCAGTGTGATTTATTTGAATGTTTTCCTTCTCCAGCTGCTTTTATCATCTTGTCTGCCTCATAGACATGCAAGGGTTAAGTAAAGGTTTCCTCTCCTGTGCTGGCTGTCTGTGCTGCAAGTGAGTATTCTGGAGCTCTATCACTGTCAGATTTTCTGGTAGGGGTCGGGAAGGATTACACATACAAACCTTTTCTGTAGCTTTGTGATGTTGCGTTCAATACTGGTCTCCTTCACTCAATGTAATATCACAAAAAGGACTGAAACTAAAATGTAGTGCATTTTATTTTAGTTTCTTTCGTTTTTTGTACTGAGCAGTTTCGTATCTCTTGAGTCATACTAAAACTAAATTATCCCAAAATTCAAACTAAATCGTTTTAGTACTAAAACGAATGAACATGTCTAGAGGTAACATCACTGCTCTTCTATAACCATGAAGACCCAGGTTCGAATGCCAACCAGAGCACCTCTCCAGTAAGTGTCCTTGGGCAAGACACCTATCAGTACATACTTGCCTACCATACAATATCAGGTTTGGAGTCCAGTCTCAACCCCTTGGACCGTGGGGACACAACTCAAAATACCATTCAGCATATACCTTCAATACAAATGTGGAGAAGTCTTGAATTTTCGAGAAGTGGGTTCAACCTAACCACCAGGTCGCTGCTCTACAATCATGGAAAGACTACTCGATCACACTCAGAAGACACCACCAGCAAGTGTCCTTGGCCAAGACACCTTACAATATGGATGCGCCCACCACACGAAATACTTGTACATCTCATGGATTGTAAATTCCCTTCGGAACAGGGTTCCCTGCATCAGGTCATCATCCATGTGTGGTATTCTAACAGATCAACTCCTTCTACACTGATCTTGTAAAGTGCTGCTGAATTTGTGGCGCTATATAAATAAAGGATAATAAGAAATTATATATATTGTTTATTTTATTATTTAAAAAAATGTCTTCTTATTTACAATAAAATTCCAAGACATCCACAACATCGGATTGTACACTGAAATCTAGACTGCCTCTTTAAGAATCTACCAGCCACAGAAATTGCTTACAAATATGTAACTTGACATCATGTATCTGAACAAAGTGACCAGAAAGAAATACAGGTTAATTGTGTTTATTAAATGTAGGCTTGCAAATAAATGAAATAAATAGAAAGCATTAGAGTGACATATTTTGATAGCCTTAGGAAATGTGTTTATAGTGTCATATAATTATAGTAATTAGATTAAAAGAATGCTTGTTTTCAGCGCGTGACTCTGGGGAAAGGTATGATTGGCATATCTATTATATGAACTAAAGCATTGAAGAATCTATAATTTATTTTGTGCACTCCTATATTTTCATAATTTTAAACATGCTTACATTGCATATAATGATTTCATTAAGTAAAATATAATTGCTTCATGGATTAGATGGTGTGTGTTTGTTCAGCTAGGAACTAAATTAAGTAATATGGAATTTACAATGCATGAGTAGATTTTTTTCAGATATTTATGCAACTGATTAAACCTTTTTTATTGTACTGTTGGTACACCTTCTTCAATTAGTCTATACATTCTGTTTTTTTACAATTATAAAAGCATGCAGGGGGTTTTAACTAAAAACATATTTTTTATGTATTTAGAAAGATGCATAGTGTATAAAAATCAGCAGCCATTGCTTTGTACATTACATAGCAACTGTGACTAATAGAATTTCCTCTACCAAGCAGCATTCTTCAATATAATACAGTTGTGTAAAAAGGCTAAATTTTTGTGATAGACTCATAACCATTGAAAATGACATAGAAATATACATTTTGCTTCATGACGTGTGCTTTTAAATGTACATTATGCAGACAAACACGTTTTTATCAGGTGATAGAAGCCAAGGTGTTAAGAGCAAAACTGAACCACTAATGGGTTTCTTTTTGGAGTGGGAAAATCATTAGTGATGTGTTAATAATGTCCACAAAATGTTAAAAAGGGGAAAAATGTAGATGTGTGCAGATTGGCAAGGAAGAGTTCTATTGTTCTCTGATTTCAAATGTAGGATATAACAAGATAGAGTGTCCAAAGACACGTTGGCGAGAAAATGAAAAAAATAGAATACAAGGTGGTGGCGCTGTAGAAATCATGCAGCACAAACCTGTGTGGTATCACTCAAAATGACATGGGCTAACATAAGTATATAAAAAAACAGGTAGGTGTACGCAAACACAATATACTTCTACATACGACAACGACAATGGGTCCTATTACATTCTTAATGCTAACATTAGTGCTCAGCTATGTGACCGGTAAAATTAGGTTAAGTGGCCCTAGCTCGGGCTGACCATGTTACATTCCAAACAGAAACAGGTTAAAAAATCCATTAGCGATTCGGAGTTTACGCTTTTCAGTGCGAGCTTACTGTACTTTGCGCTCCCTATGCTTAACACGGAGAGCACAAAGTGTTAATTAGCAATAGGATTAAAAAGTCCTAACGCTAATTGTCATGGAGCTGATGTAACGCTCCATGCTTCAAACCCCAAAAGACTTTATGTTCATTTATATCGTGTTTTTAAATATATTTTACATCGTTTGGTTTTAGTTTAATTTAGTTTAGTGTAAAATGGCATAGCTTTGGTTTTAAAAATACTTAAATTCCTGTAGGTAAATGTGTTTTGTGTATACAGTAAACAAGCTTTACTGCTGTGTAATTTATGCACCAGGGTTTTTCCCATTATCTAGCTGCATGCTTAATTCAAGGGATCTCTGATAGTGTGTGTTTAATCTGATGTGTTAGAACAATGGATATACAAATGTTGTGTGAGCTGAAAGGCTAAAGAATGTAAAGAATGTTTATTGTAAATAACTGACTTAATGTAATTAGTATGGGTATGCAAATTATGACTGTTGGACTTCAGCATAAATGGTGGCGTTTGGTTCATTAAAAAGTGAGAGAACTCTCAGAGCTAAGAGAGAGAGGATCCTGTTTTAAAGCATACAGCCGCGCCTGGTGTCTTTATTACAAACTACGCTACACTCCACACTCACCCTCAGAAGGCAGAGAGCGGCCTTCTGGAGATTCCTAACGGCTCCAGGGCAGAGGAACAGAAGCAGGCAGGTCAAGCCGCTCGAGGCGCTGAGGATGGCGCTCCCAGTAGCCGGGCTGACCGCAACGAAGGGGTGTCTGGAGAGCCAGGACAGACGGAAGGGAACGGTTCCTTCACACTGGTGGCAGCGGTGGGATAAGCTCTCCAACCCCAGAAGAAACTCAGAATGTCCAGCTATGCCAACTACAAGAGGGACACGCTGAGATACATATTAGAGTGCCGTGGAGGAATCGACGGCACCAAAAACAAGAAAGCCCTGGTCAAGGAGCTTGCAAGGATGGACCAGCGAATGGTAAGAACCCCAACCCCGACTCCGGCCACTGAAGATCACCTCCGAAAGAAAGCTCGAGCAATATTAGAGATATGTGGCACCACCCCCTCCGAAGCCGCAGTTGTACAACTGATGATGGACCTCCAAGAAGATGAGGAGCGAGATAAGGAGCGCCAACACCAGCTGCGGTTGGCCGAGCTCCAAGCGACATGGACAGAATACCCCACCCCTGAAACCTACCCCGTAGAGCCCTGGGTGGAGGTTGACAGCCCGCCTGGAGCTTCGTCCAGGGAATCTACACCCCCCAGCGATCCTTTTATGGGGACTTACAGCTTGTCTGGAGCTTCATGGGAGGAACCCGCACTCCCCAGCGATACTTGGGAGGAGATTTACAGCTTGCCTGGAATTTCCGTCAAGGAAGCTACACCCCCCACAGTCTGCCACGAGGAGCAGACAGATGTTCCCCCCGGGCTGGTTTGCCCGCAACCTTTGATCCCCCTGGAGATGGAAGAAGCTGGGCTGACCGCAACGAAGGGGTGTCTGGAGAGCCAGGACAGACGGAAGGGAACGGTTCCTTCACACTAATTACATCCCACTGCGGTTAACTGAAAAGTTAACCACAGCTAGGAGCTGGTACTAAGTGATACTGCCTCTGCAGAATCAGTCAGCACCAGTTAAAAAAAGCACCAAAAATCACATACTCACTAGGGATGAGCCGAACACTCCCCGAGTTTGGTTCGAAGCCGAACCCGAACTTTCCAAATGTTCGGATCCGAATCCGAACCCGAACTCAATACAAGTCAATGGGGCTGAAAATTCGGTTTTTAGAGTGCCCTCCAAGAGGGCATATATGCTAGATATTTGCCATAAAAGGTGTATGGGGGTCCGGGTAGTGCCCTGGGGAACAGGAAACAAGGACAAAAAGTAAAAAAAAAACGTTTTTAAAGGGACAGTGAGTTTTCCATGAAATAAGGGTTAAAAATAAAAACAAAAAATTCCTTCAAATATCGTGCCTAGGAGGTCCCCATAATCTGCCCGTGAAGTGGCGGATTTCTAGGATGTATAGAAATATGTAAAAAACAAAAAATGACATTTCAAATGACGGTAAATGCTTTTCCTTTAATCTATCCATAAACAACTGCTTGGGGCGGCAGTCTGTATGAAAAGAGGAGACATTTTTGGACACGCAGAAAAAGTTTACTGATTTCTTGGCGGTGAAAAGCAGGAGAATGACTGGAGAATGGAAAATTCTAGAACAAATAGCCGATTTGGAAAGTGAGATAAATGGGAGAATTTTTCTGGTTTGGCCATTTTGACCTAGAATTTTCTCTTCAGTCATTCTCCTGAGTTTCACCTTTCTCTGAATAACCCTGTCAGGGTTATTCAGAGAGCGGTGAAGAGCAGGAGAATGACTGGAGAATGGAAAATTCTAGGTCAAGATAGCCAAACCAGAAAAATTCTCCCATTTAGGCTAGGGTCAGACTAGCGAATTTTTAACGTGCGTTTAGGCGCACTTAATCACGGCCGCACTAGCAGCAAATGACGGGCAATGACGGCCAATATACGAAGTAGGGTCGCACGAAAGTCCGGCTGCGCAACGCAAGTGGAAGATGAACGCATTTTTTCGAGAACGCAAAACCGCTAGTACGGACGTACAGAGTGCGCTGCATCCACTAGCGGCGTGTGTGCGTGATTTGGTGACGTCAGACCCTGCTCATGTCCGGCCAACATAACGTCCAGACACCCAAAGTTTCCTGGTTTGGATCCGTAAAAAATCACGCACAAAAATGCGCATTGTATGACCGTTTTTGCGCATTCCGTGAAAAAAATATGGCAATGCGTTCGGACGCACTTTCGGTCGCTGTGAAAAATGCGTTAGTCTGACCCTAGCCTTATCTCACTTTCCAAATCGGCTATTTGGTCCAGATTGTTCTCTTTTCCTGCCATTCTCCTGGTTTTCACCTTTCTCTGAACAACCCTGAGAGAGGTGAAAGCCAGGAGAACTGGCAGGAGACGAAAACAATCTAGACCAAATAGCCAATTTGGAAAGTGAGTTAAATGGGAGAATTTTTCTGGTTTGGCTATTTTGACCTAGAATTTTCACTTCTCCAGTTATTCTCCTGCTTTTCACCGCTCTCTGAATAACCCTGTGAATGTTTAATCCCGAGGTGAAAAATAACATTGCTTATTTTTTTCACCAGTTAAATGCAGCATATTAGGATGTTTTAGGAGGGAAATTAATTCTCAAATCTCAATCAGAAGCAGGCATCACCCCACCCCCTCAGGATAGTGTACAATGTATCAAATTGATTACCAGACTAAAAACACCTGGTGTTATGCCCGTTTGTGAACAGAGGTCATTTAGAGTTGATAATCTTTCCACGTACACATTAGGTTTTAATTCAATATCTAATAATCCGTTGCTTATAATATTCTGCAGTAAAGAGTCTCTTTATTTCTAGATTTTTTAGTATTTTTTTAAGTATTTTCTATACTTTTTAAAAAAAAAAAAAAAATTTTTTCGAACTCGAACCGAGCACACCCAAAAAGTTCGAAGTTTGCAAACTTTCGAACTGCCAAAGTTCGGGCCGAACTCTGAACCGTCCAAACCCAAACAGCTCATCCCTAATACTCACCTCTCATTCTGCGGCGAGAATGGCAGCCCGATCCGCTTCTTCTTGCCATCGGGAGCAGAGGGAGAAAAATGTCCCCCAGTCTCCCTCCGCAATCACGTTACCAACCTACCAGGTCTCACGGCATCTGCCAGATCTGCAGTGGAAGCCTCAATGGAGTCCTATGGACTCCATGGAGGGGATGCTTGCGACGGCGCTTAGCGCTGCCTCAAGCATCCTGAGGCTTTGTGCCACGTTACATGGCATGCTGCTGGTTTAGCGCCTGCCCCGTAATATCATGCTGAAATGGGGATGCTAAGGAGAAACCTGCAGGCACAGGTTTTCCCCCTTAGCATCCCCGTTTTAGCGTGAAGAATGTAATATAGCCCAATGTCTTCTTGTGAATCTCAATTTTTGAGGACAATGTAAAGAAAAATCCAGGATTGGAAATCCTGTATTTCTGCAAAGGTTGCGTATATGGGATCTATAATAAATGGCACAGGAAAATACCAGTAGCACAATTTGTTTATCTTAGGGGCAGCCTGGAGGCCCTATTCCATCTTTGCTGTTATCTGCTGAAGCCAGTATTCTTACTGGCTTAAGAAGTTAACTTAATGGCTGAAGTTGCTATTCCTAACTTGCATTGTGGCTTCTTTACTGTAAATTATTGGCCCCAATACTTAGTATAGGAGACATTAATTTGTGCCTAGGTAGAGAAGACCGAACTATTTCAATGTAGCTCATTCTTGTCCTTCTCAAAGAAATAGTGACTGACAGGACCTGCTACAGCAAAATAAATAGCCCAAAAAATCCCATAATTACCTCTAATTCCATGGAGGATACGGTGGCACAATCCACCGTTTACTCTTGCCATGAAACAGGGAAAACTGGGATAGCACTCAGTATCCTAACACGTTTCCTCCATAGCATTCTTACATATAGTATTAAGAATTCTTTCTGGGGATTTGTAATGTGCAGGCCATTCATTACCAGGTTGACAAAGTAGGATTTTCCTAGGTTCTATTTGGTTACCAAAACAAACAATATGTATTCAAATTAATACTGAAGATTTTATGGGGCAAATATAAAATAAATGCTAATTAGCAATTATGTGACTGTAGACAAATGTAAGTTTGTCCTAATCACTTCCCAAAACTCAATTTGTATATTTATTCCACATGTTTCTCTTACATTGCTGTATATTTCCTGGTAGTACAAATGAATTCTGGTGTTTACCCATACTAATATATAAATCTTGTTTTCACATTTGTCGAACAGATAGATTTTCTATTGAAATGCATATTACCATCTCATACTAGTCAGCTACCTGCACACAAAGGTTTTTTTTATTGACCAATTCATGGAATAAATTTTATTAATATTATTGATATGCAGTTTATAAATATGTGTTGACAAACTACAGTATGTGAAAAAGTATCATGAGCATATGCTATCCATGCCATTTATTTGTGTGCCTCCTTGAAACATGCTTTTCATTTACATTTCATTTCACTTGTACAGGAAGTAAACCCCCAGCTATCATTTTTATTTTACCACTATCTGATTTTTTTTTGCTTCTTCTTATCTGTAATTAATACTACAATTTAATAGAAGCGTGCATTAACACACACACACATATATCTGTATCTATTGTGACAGTGTGTTTAGGGGTAGTGTGGTAGACCACAGGTTCATCAGCAGGCAGATGGAGGACCTCCTTTTCCCCTATAGTGTTAATCAACAGCCAATGCCTAACTAGAACTGCCCTGCCCTTTATAGGAGATGTGCTTCCCTCTGAGAGGGCCATCTTGGTGCAGGGTGCAGAAGGAAAGGAAGCATAATCCTGAGCCCAGAAGGAAGGTACATTATGGTTTTGTTTTTACAGGTTGGTAAGCGGCTTAGCCGTCCAGCATGTCAGATAGGTATTCTGAAATGCTTAGTTAGCCTCCGCATTAAGGAGTAGGTGTTTGTTTCGTTTTTTGTTTTTATTTGTTATTTTTCTGTTCATCGTGTACCCTGCAATGACTGCACAATGAAGAGAAGCAGACACACTTATCTCTGTGCCCAGTGGCTAGCAATTATCCAGCATATCCAAAAAACTGGCACTCCTGAGACTTTTCAGCAGACGAAAAAACAGTTTATTACTTGTGCTACAATTTGTCAACATTTCAGAAATTCTACATTTCTTTCATCAGGACAATATATATATATACACACACACAAAATACAAGCAACACTATTGCATCTTTCTAGCAAACACAGCACTGTCTCAACCTTTTCTATGTTGTTTCACTAGAGCTGGAGACTGAAACATTTTAATCAGTATCACATAACAAGAATCCGTATTTTATTTTATTTCTCTTGTGTTTTACAAGATTCTATATCCCAGAAAATGCATAAAGTTACAAGTCTTTCAATAAACATCATGAATTTACAACTGCATTACAAAATATAGGACTAAGCAAATATATCAAAGTTTTTCTACCTTGCATCAAACTTTGTATATTATTTTGAAATGAAATTTTTTTAGTGAATAAAATATGGCTTCCTGGTTAATTGACCGCTACTGTATTTTACTATAAAGCAATACAATTCATGGTTGTGGCGACTATCAAGAAAGTTACAATCCATCTTTTTAAAGTATATAACTCACACGAGAGGTTAATTGTTTTTTACACTACACAGTGTTTGACAATTTGCAGCATATGTGAATATTATTCATATATTGCCTCTGTATCAGCCTATAATTGCTCTGAGAAATCTATTTTTGCATTAGCAAATGTTAAATAGCAATCAATCATCCTTAAAAGCATTTTAGTTTGTCACGTATTTGTAATCTTTAATTAGTTATTAAAGTTTTTTAATGTATACTAATTAAGGAAGTGGCAGATGATTCAATTACCAGGGTTACATTCTTTATCCAAGGGTGTTAATCAATGTTCAATCTCCAGGAAATACATTACAAAAGACCTTGGATAGCAAGTTGATAGACCACATATGCAAGTATTCATTTGGAGGCATTTTCTGTGGAATTAATATATTTTACTGTCATGGCTACAAAGGAAAAAAGCATGATTGTGTTAATCACTGTATTATGATAGATAATGGCTAAGAAACATATTCTTTGCTAAAATTCCACAGTATTTTTGTAATATATGTGCGTAATAGAAGAACGCCTTAGGAGCCGTAAGAAAAAGGAATCTATAATATATTTTTTTTCATCCAAGGTCATCGACATAACTTTTATTATATATATTATGGATAACAATTCCAGGTTTGGTTGATTCATCCTAATTTTATTGATGATAGTTTAGTATAAACAAACTTAAGAGCCCAATCTCATAAGATAATGGTTACGTAGTTCCAAACTTTGGTTTGTTCAGCTATCAACAGAAACTCCAAGCATCAAATCTTCATAGCATCCCAAAAAACCCGTATTAAAAAACCCGTTAGAACTTAGCACATCGGAGATTGCGTTTCTAGCACGAGCCTAATGTACTTTACACTCCCTATACTTGACATGGGGAGCTCAAAAAGTAATTAGCGTTAGGATTACAAAGTCCTAACACTAATTACGCCCCGCTGCAGTTACCTGAAAACTTAACCACAGCTAGAAGCTGGTGCTAACTGATACCACTTATGCAGAATCAGTAGCACCAACTTAAAAAAAAAACAGAAATTAGATACTCACCTCTAATTCTGCAGCGAGGACAGCGGCCCAATCCACTGCTTCTGTCCACCGGGAGTAGATTGAGACTGGGGAAAAAAGCCCCCAGTCTCCCTCTGCAATCACTCCATGGACCTGCAGGATCTCACAAGAGGCGAGATCCTGCAGGTCAGCTGACCCAGTAGCCAGGGCCGGCCCGACAATGGTGCAGAGCGGAGCAGCAGCGCCAGGCAGCAGAAATTTGGGGGCGGCAAATTTCAGCCCCCGGCACTGCCGCTGCGCTCTGCACTTTATTTTATGCGGCGGCGGCAGATGGTGCGGCCGCCGCGTTCGTTCCTTCAACGAGCAGCAGCCGCATGAGTATCTGCCGCTCGCCTGAGATCCATCCGCCAGCCTGCCGCGATCGAGATCACGTGATCTCGCGAGAACGTGGCAGGCTGGAGGGTGGATCCCAGGCGAGCGGCAGATACTCACGAGGCTGCCGCTCGTTGAAGGAAGGAATGCGGCGGCCGCAGGATCTGCCCGTCGGAGGGGCCTGAAGAGGTGAGCTTGGGGGCAATCTATCCATGTGTGAGCTTGGGGGCAAATATATCCGTGAGCCTGGGGGCAAATATATCCATGAGTGAGCCTGGGGGCAAATATATCCATGAGCCTGGGGGCAAATATATCCATGAGTCTGGGGGCAAATATATCCGTGAGTGAGCCTAGGGGCAAAAATATCCATGAGCCTGGGGGCAAATATATCCATGAGCCTGGGGCAAATATATCTGTGAGTCTGGGGGAAAATATATCCATGAGCCTGGGGGAAAATATATCCGTGAGTCTGGGGGCAAATATATCCATGAGTGAGCCTGGGGACAAATATATCCATGAGTCTGGGGGCAAATATATCCATGAGTGAGTCTGGGGGCAAATATATCCATGAGTGAGTCTGGGGACAAATATATCCATGTGTGGGCACTGCTGGGTATGTGATGCTGGGCACTGCTGGGTATGTGATGCTGGACTCTGCTGGGTATGTGATGCTGGGCACTACTGGGTATGTGACACTGGGCACTGCTGGGTATGTGACACTGGGCACTGCTGGGTATGTGATGCTGGGCTCTGCTGGGTATGTGATGCTGGGCACTGCTGGGTATGTGATGCTGGGCTCTGCTGGGTATGTGATGCTGGGCATTGCTGGGTATGTGACTCTGGGCTCTGCTGGGTATGTGATGCTGGGCTCTGCTGGGTATGTGATGCTGGGCACTGCTGGGTATGTGATGCTGGGCTCTGCTGGGTATGTGATGCTGGGCACTGCTGGGTATGTGACACTGGGCACTGCTGGGTATGTGATGCTGGGCAATGCTGGGTATGTGACACTGGGCACTGCTGGGTATGTGACGTTGGGCTCAGTTATATACACCTCACATTACTCTATCACAGAGCTCCACAGCAAGAAAATGCTAATGTACGGTGTGTATGAGTGTTTGAATTTTATTGCTGTGGCGCACTGTGATACGCTCATACATGCTGTTTTTTTTTTGGGGAGGCCAGCATTTCATCCTTCGCTCCAGGCAGCACAATGTCTTGGGCCGGCCCTGCCAGTAGCACAAGCCTCCATGGAGGGGATACTCAGGGCGATGCATTAAGAACATGCACAGGTGAAATGTGTGTGCTCCGATACATGACAGCCAAAATGGCACTACCTTCTTCATCCCATCCTGCATGTAAAGCTTTGCGCAGCAAAAAAAATTCAAAATTGTTTAAAAAACTTCCCAGTAAGTTCCAACACAATCAAAATATTTAGCAATTCTGTCTACATACTTTCGCAGCAATAGCTGGGGGCTGTTTGTGAACATGAGGGGTGCTGTCTGCGAGTATGTGGGAGCTGCCTGTGAAAGATGTATGTCGGGGCAATCTGAAACAAATGTACGTGGCGGCTGTCTGAGAGTATATTGCGGTTGCCTATGTGTATGCAGGGGCTTTAGGCTTGTATGTGGGGGCTGTCTGCAACTGATGTTAGTATATGGGGGCTTTATACACATATGTGGGGTTGTTTGTACCTGGCGACTGGGTGTATATATGTGGAAACTTTCTTCATGTATGTGAGGGCTGTCTGTGAGTGATGTGAGGGCTTTTTATGTTGTGCATAATGTGGGAGCTGTTTTTGTATGTTGTGAGCAAGTGAAGTCTGTGTATGAGTAATCTAAGTAATGTTTTACCCATCCCAGGCTTGAGACTTAAAAAAGGCTCCATCCCAGAAGAAATGTTGCTGTTTCCTAACCACTTGGCCGTGAGGGAAGCGCTCAGCACGTCCTCTCGATTGTATTTCGCTTGCAGACAATGCACTGACTGTAACCGTGTTCTTACTTCGCAGCCCGCGATCGGCCATTATTTCAGTCAATCGCTGTGGTCTCCAGGTGCGGGCTGCCATTTTGGATGTCAGCGACTCCTCAGGGTCCTCAGCCATCATCCTAACATCAACGCGTTGGGCGCGATGATGTATGTTTCAGGTGATTCCCCCCGCAAGAGCAGAGAGAGTGCCTTCAGGGGAGGGGGAGTCTTTTGTACCCCCCTCTCCCCATTGCTAGCAGCCAAAGAAGAAAGAAAGACACCGCTGGAAAGGGGACAGTCTGCCCTTTCCAGTGGTGCTTCCCTTTAACCCCAGAAGTGCTGGATCGCAATTCGCATTCTCTCCCAGAGTTGCCTGACATCTTGGATGTCAGCCAAGCCTCCTGGATCTCCCCCTTCTCACTGAAATCATTGCGCATGGACATGATGATGTCAGTTATGGAGTTAACCCATAGCTGCCACCTATGGTGGAGATATGAGGTCCTTTGGACCCCCCCATCTTTCAATCTGAAGCAGCTAGAGGGTCATTTTTGGTATCATTAGAAAGGCCAGAGGTTCAGTGTAAAATAAAAGTTTTAAAAATTAATAAAAATAAAAGGAAATGTATTTTTTTTTTAAAAATTAATACAGCGAAATTATTCACTTTTAAATTATAATTTGACACAATGATGCTGCACTAATGACAAAATTAGTTTTCTTCACTCTTAGCTAAAATCAAGTATTTTCTCCAATAAAACAGTAATGGGTACCCATTTGTAATTCTTTTAACAAGTGTATCCCATAGAATATATAACTGCAAAGACTTAGATAATAAAATGTGAAAAAAATATTTTACACGCTGTAGATGATTGAAATTTTTATGTAAATTTACATTTTTTGTTATAGCATTCTGGCAGAACATGTTGTATAAATCCAAAAATGATAAATTATGAATCTGCCGAGTCTGCCGTTAAAAATTATATATAATTTATCTGGGTCATACAATAATACATGACTTCAAATTGCGTTTAAACATGATGAGCAAAAACGGTAAAAACGAGCACAGCACACAGAGGTGAGATGGCTTAGCAGTGAACGGGTTAAATAAAGAACCAGATTGCCTTTGAGAAATGCCTGCTTCTCCTATATAGTTTTCTGCTAGAATCTTTCCTGGCTTTAGTCACCCTGAAGGACTGTTGAGTCCCCACTACTGGTGCAGAATTGACTTTATGTTGAATGCGGGCATAATTTGTGAATTTTTCCATCTTGTTCCGAGGCACAATGGCTTTAAAAATGGCTTTAAAAATTAGGAAACATTGTGTCTAGAATTCGTACAGTTAGAAATGAGAATCTTTCCAAAGGTCATTTTTAAAAACAAAATCATAGCTTTTTCATACACCAGTTACAATATAATAAATATCACGCAGACATCACTCTGTCTCCAATAATAACACACTGAACCCCTTCTCTAAGTACTTGCCCTTCATTTATTTTGGGCACACTGTGACTCTGCCTCTGCTTGTAACCTTTCCTGCTATGTCTGCGTTTCTCACTGATTTCATATACACTTAGCTTTTTCCTGCCTAATGCATTTGAATAAAGCTGGCAGTGAAATTTGTTGCTATGCCAATGGGCTGTCGTTAACTGTTCTCAGCAAAAAGTCATTCTTTCCATTTGAGATTTAATATAATGGATGGTGGAAAGGACAAAAAGGGCCACTAATGGATACTTTCTATTGGATACAATGTGCACCCATTCTTGAGATAATTTCAATGCAAAAACGTTTGGAAAAAAACAAGGGAAGCTACAGGCACGTGTGAAAAAAGTAGTCTTTAACATTGACTCGTTTACCTGCAAAAGTATATCTCAATAATATATTAACCCGAAAAGATTTATCTGTGTGATTTTATTTACAAAATATTTAGCCATTATGAGTCTTTATCTGAGATGAATTTAATTAACTAAATATGTAACAAAATTAAACTACTGTGTCTGTGCTCATTCTTATCTAATTAAATAATTTTGCAGGCTACTATCTCTTCTTATATATCGATTTAAACATCTGGCATTCTAAGGATTTGACCTGATTTTTAAGCCTTTGTCTAGGGGAAAAAAAAATATATAATTGTACAGTGAAAGCGTTTACATGTTTTGCAACAGTGAATGCAGCCCATTGTCCCAATAATTGTGTAAATTCTGATATGGTTGAGTTTAAAGGATCTGATTGAGCCCTTTCCCAAACACTTACAGGGTTATCCAAAGAGATCCGAATTGCTAGAGAAAGGTAACCAAACACTGAAAATCAGCGTTCGGCTACCTTTCTTGGCCATTCGGCTATCCGGAGAGCAGGCAATTCGCCAAATCCTGGTCGAATTGACTGCACATACGGTGCCTGTTCGTTGCCTGTTCGAGGGCAGTGAAATCCCCATTAAAAAGCACTGCTTCGGCTATTCAGAGAACACAAACCAGCAGTGAAAAGTTCCCGAAATGCCCTGCCATTAGGTGGTTTAATTTGGCAGATTTAATCAGGCAAATCCCATAGACTTCAATGTTAAAAATATTCCCGGTTTAATTCAATATCTAATAAACCATTCAATATAAAATTCTGCAGTAAAGAGTCTCTTTATTTATAGATTTTTTAGGATATTTTAAGCATTTTTCTGGATTTTTTTTTTTTTTAAAAAATCCATTTTTTTTTGTATTTTTAACTTTACTTATTTTTTCTGTAACAGCCCTTTTTATAATCATTCCTTGGACCTCATATGTAAATTTCAGACATTTTCGCTCAGTAGTTTCTTTGCAAACAGCGTTTCACTTTTCAAACATTCAAGCAAACTGTTTTGCTAATTTATTCACTCCATTCGTCTGCGGTGTCGGCTTTTTCCGGTGGCTGCTCTGCCTGTGATCGGCTCCTGCTCGGGTTTTTCCGACATTTTCGGCGGGTTAATCCAGATGCGGGTTTTCAGAGTGCATTCGCCGGGTTTTGCGGTTAGTTTTCGGCGGGTTTGCGGTTGCTTTTCCCTGCAATTCAGGGACCCTGTGGTGCTTGCTGAATACACCGCAGGGTCGCCGAAATGGGATCGTCAAAACGAACCAAATTGAAGAAAACGAAACATTACCGAACGTGCGGTGACTTTTCGTTTCTCTTTGAATTACCCTGTTAGTTTAAATCCCTAAATGATCTAGAAAGATAAAGTATAATTTATTGCTCATTCAAATGGATTGTAAAAGATGTCAAAATATGAAAGTTTATAAAGTAGTTATATCAAACAAGAACAGCGGAGGAAAAAGTTATTGTTATGTACTTGGCATAGCAAAATGTTCTCATTTAAGCTAATGGGAAGCACAACATAAAAACTGTTCAATGATTTGAATTCACAGAGAGCAATCTCTATTGTTTCTGCCCAACAGCATAGCACATCAATTCTTTTCTTCTAGTTATTGAATATTGATGGGAGGCTTTCCTACTGACAGGCAACAAAAAAAATTAAGTCAGCACTTAGCCAGTTGGAGCTATAGAATGAATAAGAAGGTTAATGCCTCAAACTAGGTTGAAATTACTTCACTGTCCCTTAGTAATTACATTTTTGCATTAAATTTGTTTTAAAAAAAAAAAAGAACATGTTTGATCTTCAGTTCCTGTAGGCTGGGTAATATGAGATGGAGAACTATCACAATCTAGCTGAAGAGAATACAGATCAAAATTTCCACAAGTATCCAAAAGGTCACGAAAAGCTGAGAAGTAGAATGATAGCAATTAAAGCTGCTGGGTGGATAGAAGCAGCTGATAAAGAAATCAATAGAACATGGACAAGTGGATTTAACTACAGTTATTTCCCAAAAAATTAATAGAAACCATAGTTCTAAGATAAATGCGAATTATAGTGTGATACTTTATTTTATTATAGTGTTTCAGGTTCTAAAAAAATCTACAGAATGATGTGTTGTGATAGTTTTTCCACTGCCAAACAAAATTTTGCCTATCTGTTGTTTAGTCTACTTTTTTCGCAAATTGATTCTAAATTCAACAAACCCTATCATGAACAACATGTTGTAGTGAATTAAAATATATTTTCTTTGAGATTGGATGTGAGCAACATCTGGTCACAGGAAATAGCTATTGCATGTCATCTGTTGCACTGCTTTTTTGAATTATAGTATCAACAGATTTAAATATAAACATCAGCACTGGAAAACCTCGATAATTAATTCTACAATAATAAATGTCTTGACGATAACAATGATATGAGATTATAAACAGATGATATGCAAGAAGGTGTTTAACTCGTGCAGATCTGAAATCAACCTCGTTCCTTCTCAATATTCGTGCCATAAATAGACTTGAATATTACTATGTGCACCAATTTCTAAAAAAAAATAACTTGCAGAACATGCTTGTTTATCAGCACGAAGGAGATGTAGGAAACCAGAACTCATGATTTTCCACGGAATGATTTGTTAGAATTGACAGTTTGGCAGCAGCTAGGAGACAGATTCAAGCTGATAATAAACTCTGATCGCAACCCAATTTAAGCCTCAGCAAGCACCCGCCTTGTCCCCTCTTGTGGTTCCTCAAGGACTAAATGGTCATGCTCCTGATCATGTTTTCTGGTTTATTGACCAGAAACTCTGCTGAGATTTTTCTCTTATTCATATTCTCTGGCAATTCCTTTCTTGTACTGCATCGTTTTCAAAAAGGAGTGTCTGACCTGATCTCCTGCTGACATCTCTGAGTATAAAAAAACCTTCCTAAAGTCTTCCAGTTTTCGGATATAATCATATTGCTTTTTGTCCAAGAACAAATCTCAGAAAAAGGGAAGAGTATGATGACTGATTTTGGGTATAGGTAATCAGGGTCCTTTATTGCCATGAAGGATTGGGCTACATTTCCTGGCAATGATGCTCTTGCTTTTCTGCAGATGGATGTCAAGCAAGTCCCTAGAAATATTCAGATGACTAAGAATACAGAAACAATTGTTCTGTCCCAAATATGTGACACTGAAGGGGGGCTACAAGGTCAGGTCCCACTTGCACAGACAACTAAGGATAGTGCTTAACCCCTTCACACCCCAAATCGAGTTATCTCCATTCTGCATTGTGATGCATTAAGAAGCACTCATTAGCATATCAAAAGACCATTGCCACACCTTTTTAAAGCAAGATTAGT
This sequence comes from Leptobrachium leishanense, assembly GCA_009667805.1. Lineage (NCBI taxonomy): Eukaryota > Metazoa > Chordata > Amphibia > Anura > Megophryidae > Leptobrachium > Leptobrachium leishanense. The sequence continues at coordinate 119,124,363 of CM019067.1, read as the reverse complement.
GTGTCCCCTTTGGAGAAACGAAATGCTTTGGCTTATATCTCTCCAAGCATCTTGTTTGGTCGTACTGGTATGGTCATATTGGCCTGACCCGGAACATACCTCTGATCCCACAACCCGAAACCTCACAAAAAGTAACCTTAAACCTAACCCTACTCCTGAAAGTAACTCTAACCTGACCCCTAAAGTTAACTCTAATTGTAACTGTAAAAGTCACTTAAACCTAACCCTAGCCTTAAAGTAACCTGAAAAGTCACCCTATTTTTCAAATATGAATCAACTAAATAGTATGGATCAGTCTGGTATTTTTGGATTGGTCTGAACATGTAATTTGCAAATCCATATTATTTGGATTCAGAAATTTCTGAACTTGAACCAAATTATTTGGCTATGAACTCGTCTAGTGATCACCTTGCAAGGAGACATGACTCATACAGAATCCAATTAGTAAGTCCATTTAAATTAAGTTGCCCCACCATCACTGTAAAGACAGTAATGTGATTAAAATCATTACAGTGCTAAATAGGCGTTGAATGGCAATGGAAACCAATCATTGGACATATCTAATTTAAAGAAGTTTTGACCTTTGCCTCAATTAAGTTTTCATATTAACAGTTAATGGGATTTTATAAAAGGGTTTCTCAAAAAGACTAGACAATATTTTAAAGCATATATAATATCTACAGTTAAACAATGTAATTACAATATTTAATGTATGTTCTTGCAATATATAAACTATTTATCTTTTCAGTTTGAATTTTCTGAACATGTCAGCACAGACCTAAGATACTTTTCATGATAACACCATCTCTATTTGCTTTAATTTTTAATATATTAATTATATATATAATATAGAATACAATTATATTGTCTCAAGTACATAGATCTTTTTATTATTATAGATAATTGCCAGTCTGAGTTTGTTTTTTACTTTATAGGTAGACATGCCCTTCTTGCCCTTACTTTATAGGTAGACATGCCCCTCCATAATATTTTTCAATTTCATTTAACAATTGAAAGTAGGATAGAGAACTATTTCATTAGACTCACTGACACAAAAGAAGTACAGACACTGCCTGTGGGATTTTAATCTTCTCTTTATACTACTTTTAACAAAGGGCTGTGCATGAAAGCTCATGAGCTAACACTCTAAAGGTTATAATGTAGAGTTGAGACAGAAGGTAACAGGGAGAATATAAATTGATGTCCTGAAAAATCAAGGAACACTTGCAGAAACTATATACATTATGATGTGTTTAAGGCGGTAATTAGCAAGATAATCAGCACCTGAGGACAGTGTAAGTTATGGAGAGATTTTACTGATATGTTGTTGGAAAGAAATTGAGTTTAGAGAGACAAAAAGGCATGGAAAAAGTGAGAAAAGCATTTAACACATACAATAGTATATGTAATGAGCAGAGAGTCAGTCAAAGTCATAATCATGTCATAACAATAATCATCTGTTCAATCTAATTCAGACAGAAAAGCTTTTAATGTGCAGAAAATCCTCACAATATAAATCGAATAACTTATTGTGAAAATCAGATATTTGAATTGTATTTTATGCATGCATGGCATGAAAGTTAAATTTAAGGTGTCCATTATACTGTAGTATGTAGATTTATGTATGCAAACTATACATTGTGTATAGGAAAGTATCAAATTTATGTATCAACATTAAAATAATTGATGTCACCTCCAGAGTGCAATAAAATAAAAAATGTGCTGGCATTCTAGATATTTAAAGAACTTTAAATATTGTGAAAACAGTAGTAGTTTTGGTCGACAATGAATCATACAGTTGTGTCTGGTGGTAAACACGGCATCTGTTTCTGGTAGAGATACAAAGATACAGAGCAAACAAGGTCCAGGCAAGACACTCACGGCAATTCGTTTTAGTTGGTGATCTCACAGCTATACTTGACCAAGTGGTAACCAGGATGATACAGGCTCAGGCTGGTAGTACTGGTGGATCCAGAGAGTGGGCACAAGGGCAACCCCCAGCTGCAATTGCAGTGAAGGAGATACAGGGTTTCAAACACTCAAAGGTGCCCTGTATCTGTGGTACCACACAACAGGTTCTGGCCTTTCCAATGATACCAAACATGACTATGTACTATGTACAAAGTAAAAAATAAAATGCAAGAGAAAACGGTGTTATTTTTCTCAATGTTGTTTAACCCCTTAGTGACCGGGCGGTTTTACACAAATCCGTCATTTAGTGACCGCTGTTGTTTTTACGTTTCTGCGCTGTTAGGGTTTAGGTCAAATTTTCCTCTTACTCGTTTATTCAACCCACACATATTATACACCCTTTTTCCCGCCATTAAATGGACTTTCTAGAAATACCATTATTTCCATCATATCCAGTAATTTACTATAAAAAAAATATGAAATATGATGAAAAAAATGGTAAAAACACACTTTTTCGTAATTTAATCCCCAAAAGCTACAACAACCAATAAAGACCCCAGCTAAAAATTTCAAAATTTTATCCCAAGAATAGAAATACCCAATTTTTACATGTTTTTGCCTTTTAACCCTTTCACTGCTGAGCCAGTTCACCTATGTGCGCTGCGCTCATTCTGACCATTTTGTGCTAATTATTTTGAGATGACAGCCTAGGTCCTATTTAATTAAACCCCCCAGACAAAAAATAAAAAAACACATTTTTTTATTTTATTTAATTTTTTTATTATTTTTTATTTTTTTATTTTATTTTTTTTAATTTTTTTAAACCAAACCTGGTCATGTTTGGTATCATTGGAAAGGCCATGATCAGGCCTTTCAAATGATGTCCAATATGACCATCTAGCTGCCATGGATCGGGAGCTAAAGGGATCCTTAGGATCCCCTTATCTCTACATGGCAGCTAGATGGTTAACTGGCCCACTGACATCTTCACACATATGGTGAGGTTGTCAGTGGGTGGGGGGGACCTGGAGGCTAGGCTGACATCCAAGATGTCAGCCCCCCTCCTGGTTCGAATTGCGTTTTGGCGCCAATTCGCGCTAAAACGCGATCCGGCGGCAAAACGGTTAATGCTATACCTATTCAGCGGTGCAAAAAGCATCTCCCTAGCTTCAATGGTTGGGGAGATAGAGGGCTCCGAAGGAGCCCCCCTCCCCTCCATTGATTTGAATGGGGGCTCCTGCTGATGACGTCACCACGCAGCGTGGCGACGTCATCAGCCTCGCTTGCCCATGTAAATCACATGGGCAGGCTTCCTCCCTGCCAGATCACCGAGGGATCCAGCGAGGGAGGTGAGTATCGGGCGGGAGGGGGATTTGGCACCGCTGACGTACCCTGTACGTCCGCAGGTCTAAGGGAGACATGTGGACAGGACGTACAGGGTACGTCAGGCGTCCTTAAGGGGTTAAAATTGTGTATTGCCCTTCAAAAAATGCAGGATGATAACTGAAATGGCTCAGAAGCAAAGGAGTTAACTTCTATGTATTTAACCTCTGGAGTTGACTTGACAAGGCTATTTCATGGATACACTCAAAATATATAAACCTCTATAGTGTGTATACTCTGTGTATCTGTATAAGTATTTGGTGTATATATGGGAGTGTTTAGGTGAATGATCAAAAGACATAGAAGTTAAAACATAGCATTTATTAGACACTTAAAAAAACATGTAACAAACATACATACAAACACATGTATTTCCACAGATATCAGGAAATAGAGCTGTGCTCCCAATGGAGCTACCTTGGAAAACTGAATGAGTGGAAAGGTTTGCTAGTCAGACCGAGACAATTATAGCTTTACTTTCTATGAAAAAGTGGCTTCTAGCTTGTTGCTATATACTAAGACAAATTGAAGACGCAAGGTTCCATATTCAAAGTCATTATAGTCAGTGTATCAGCCAGCTAAGAAAAAAAGAGAGATTTGGTAGGCATAGAGATCCTTAGAATGGTCTCATAATTGAAGCACAAAATACCAGAAATCTTTACTACAGGGATTAACCTGTCGACAGCAAACAATTAAAGATACAAAAGCAGATTATTCTATACTCTGTTGCCCTATGCGTTTTGCCACTAGGGCGTCCTCAGGAACAAACTAGGTAATAGTTAGGAGTATGTCAGGGAAAGACTGTAGCGCACTTACATTCTTATATAGTAGGGAGGTAATGATGATGGTTCACAGGTGCTGAGCGGAAATGGTTAGTATCGCCTTCATAAATAGTGAACAGCTTATGACGTGATTGTAGGATTCAGTGGAGAGGGGCAGAGTGTATATAGCTATGTATGTGTTTATGTGGACTGGGCCAGCCTGGATTGTTTCAGTAATGGGAATAATTGGTTTCCCTGTGGAGTTCAAAGTTAGCATCCTGACAAATCCCTAGTTCACAATTGCTTGCTGTATGCCCTATTTGAGAGGTAGAAGGTAGAAGTACTGTAGCTGCAGTGAAGGAAGGGACAGCTGTATGTCTCCAACAGGAGACTCTGACATTTCCAGTACCTCAAACAAGTTCAGTACCTCAGCTCCTATGTCTGATGTACTGGAACCTAAAGGGCACAATCTGGAGCCTATTTGCAAATAATGTTTGCTGTAAACAAAATTCCTTTGCATTGCTCCAGCATAAGACCAGGCTGAGATCAAGGTAACTAAGGCTAAGGTCAGACGAAAGCAGTTTTAACGTGCGTTTAGCCGCACAAAATCACGGCCGTGCTAGCAGCAAATGACGTCCAATGCCGGGGAACATACGACGAACTGCCGCACGAAAGTCCATCCACGCAACGCAAGTGGCAAACGAACGCATTTTTTTGAGAACGTCAAACCGCTAGTACTGACGTACAGAGTGCGCTGCGTCCGCATAGCGGAGTGTTTGCGTGATTGGGAGATGTCAGACGCTGCACACGTCCGGCCAACATAACGTACAGACGCAAAAAGTGTTTTATTGATGATCCATACAAAATCACGGACGAAAATGCGCATCGTATGACCGCTATCGCGTATTCCGTGAAAAAATACGTCCATTCGTTCGAACGCACTTTTTCACGGACAACGTGAAAAATGCGTTCGTCTGACCCTAGCCTAAATCGTGGTTTTGAAGGGGTTTAAGTGGACAATGATCATCTTGTCTCAGGACTGCTGGGCGGATCTCTGCTGGCTCATCACAATGGAAAACACATCTTTATCAGTTGAAAAAAAGTTTACAAATATTTTCTTTATTTTATTAAACAAATAATAAATTTGCTATTTATAATAATTTTTGGAAACTGGTGTAAAAACAAGCATATTTTTCCCGAACATGTGCCTTTAGTTGTAGCAAGGAACAAAGTTCATGTGCACATTCCATACATGATAAATTCTTGGCAGTTCTATAGAAGTGAAGAGACATATAAACACTGTTCAGTTAAGTGAGGCATCAATGTACTTAAGTGAATTATTATTTATATACAGATTTATTCCTGCCAGACAGGCCATATTGGTTACTAAGGCGTCTTAAACCTATGCCGTTGCTACAGTACTTGCAATATACAATGATTCAAGGATTCTACAAGACAATCTGTATCTTTACAACCTTTAATAACTTTATCAAAGTCAAATGTTGCCATAATTATCCAGCATAGGGGTAATACCTAGTGCAGCATCTATTCAGAAAAGGACAGACCGTGGCTTACACGATGGGAGTGAGATGATCCATTCCACGGTATACCTTTCGGATGCTCCACCAAGGGGTCTGCTGTCCCATATTAAACTTCAAAGTCCAAGTAACGATAGACCACACCGATTTATCCGTTTTAAATCTTTATTCACCAGAAATCAGGGTAAAATTAATGCAATGTTTCGGCATACAGCCTTAATCATGCATAGTATATTCTATAACCAGTTCTCCTGGTTTTCACCTTTCTTTGAATAACCCTGAATGTCTCATGAAAGCTTATTGGGCTATAATATCAAGAGCTGTAATCACATAGGTCCTTCTCTAAGCAGATTATCAAAATATGTTCAATAAGATTTGTTTCTTTTTGGCAATGCATATATTTTTCTAATCCTCCATAATTTTCTAACAAATTATTTGCTCCCTCCACCACATACTAATCTTCACAACACTTTCAGTGCAGATGGTACTTAAATATTCTCTTGGGAACTTTGAAACAGATTGTGGTATCATTTTTAATGTTAACCCATTCTGCTATAAAATGCAATCTAGCAGAAATATTTACTTAATTTCAAAGCCTAAATTAGAAAAGCAGTAAAAGAGTTGTTTTGCTAAGCTTTAAGAACTTGTGAGTAATAAGAACACTGGCAGAAATCCCAAAGTTATCAAAATGGAAGAAAAAAAACACCACCAAACTACTATTCTAAATGTCAGCAATTAAAATTAATTAAAAGTCATTAGCTAACGTTCTGTTCATGATGTCTCTCTATTGATTTTTTTTTAAATTTCAAAGTGTGGCTTTAGTCATGTCTGCAGTTGAGATTACACCTTATTTTGCTTTTACAGTACGTTTATCCCAAAATTGTGTAATTATAGTTCTTTAAACCTATATCAATCAGATGATGCACAGCCAACTGGAATGTTAAATCAAGAAATTTGTAAACAGTTCAAGATGTTTGAGAGAACATGCATTTGTACCAAAAAGTCCATATGCATTGGTATTTAATTTTTCTTATATCCATCATTGAATAAATCCTTAAAATATGTTTCCTAATATTATGAAAAAAAATAAGCATGATTACATTTTAGGGAATATTGCAGGAGGTTTGGCAAGATATAAATTCGTGCCACAATTAGACATGTGCATTCGTTTTAGTACTAAAACGATTTAGTCCGAATTTTGGGATAATTTAGTTTTCGTATGACTCAAGAGAAACGAAACTGCTCAATACAAAAAACAAAATAAACTAAAATAAAATGCACTACATTTTAGTTTCAGTCCTTTTTGTGATATTACATTGATGAGTGAAGGAGACCAGCAATGAAGAGCGCAACATCGCAACATCCGAAGTTCTGCACCCTCCACATGCCAATGTAGTAGGATATTCTATACAGAGAGGACATTAATTAATGCAGGAGGATGTTCTATACATTATACAGAGAGGGGTATTAATTAATGCAGGAGGATGTTCTAAACATTATACAGAGAGGGGAAATAATATTGTTCTAACCTCTAACCTTATATATAAAAATATTATTTACTAGTTTTACTGAAACTCTGAGCGCTGTGATGAGCAGCAGTCAGTTATTGTAACAGCTTTGCCTGACACGGGGCAGTATTACAATGTTGGTGCTAACTTAACCAGAGCTGTTGTAAACTGAAAACCTCCATAGGCTATAATGGCTCTGGGAAGTTTACAACAGCTCTGGTTAAGTTAGCACCAACTATGTAATATCGCCCACATTGTGCTGAGAGTGAGAGATACTGTAACAAGCAGCGATCTCAGCCCTCTGAGGAGCCACTAGAATAGTAATTGTATCCACTGGTTTTCGGATGAATGAAATTAGTTTTCATACTAAAGAACTGAAAACCAATTTCTTTAGCAACTAAATAAATTGCATTTTAGGACTAATCCATTAGTTCAAAACGAAATTTTGTGCTGTGCACATGTCTAGCCACAATGTCTTTAAGGATTTCACAACATATACAGTGGATAGCAAAAGTCTACACACCCCTGTTAAGGCTAATGTCAGACAAGCGTCTTTGGAGAGCGGAAGGAACGTCCGTGAGAGTGGACGTTTCTTCCACTCGACGCCCGTCAGGCCACCTCGTTGAGCGCACTTAGTGCGCTCAGCACTGCAAAGCGAGATCTTCCTATGGAGAATCGTGCTTTGCAGCTCTGTCAACGCACGTCCTAGGGCTTTGCTGGAGACGCTTGGATAACAGATGCTTGTTGCGCACACATTTCGCGCGCGCACAAGCATGTGACCGGCCACGTTGCAGCGTCACAACGCTGCAACGGATGCCGGTAAGCACGTCAGTACGGGCGCACATAGCGCACTCATCCGACGCCAGCCTAAAATGTTAGGTTTCTGTGATGTCATGCAGCGTGTGCAGAGTGCAGGGTTGGAGTCTGGCAGGCGGCAATACAGATGGACAGCCAGACAGGTATACAGGGCAAATAATACATTTTAATAAGAAAAAACAATGGCAAAACAGATAGAGAACTGACAAGAGAAAACTAAGAACAGGGGTGTGACAGGAAGGGAGCCGACATTGAAAAACAGAGGAAAGATAACAAAAAAATAACTATGGACAGGGAAAACCCTAAGGACACAGGGAATAACAAGATATCAAGTAACTTATACTATACAGGACACAGGGAAGGAAGAACAAAGGAAAACAGAGGGGCAGGAGTGGCAGGGGAGCAAAGGAAGGCAATGGCAAATATTGTGGTCAATGTCCATAGGCTAGATCAGGGCTCAAAATTTGAGGTCCCAAGCTACAAGCCAGGCCTTAAGAGTTACTCGCCGCCCAACCCTTACCGTTATCTCTGCCCCTAAACACACCCTCTAAAATTATTGTTTAATTATCATTAATAATATAACGAAGCATTGTAAACATAAATCAAAATGTGCAGTGTGTATGAGTGGATCACAGAGCTCCACAGCAATAAACCTCATAGTCATGTGCAGTGTGTATGAACGTATCACAGAGCTCCACAGCAATAAACCTCATAGTAATGTGCAGTGTGTATGAACATATCACAGAGCTCCACAGCAATAAACCTCATAGTAATGTGCAGTGTGTATGAGCGTGAGTTTTATTGCTGTGCAGCTCTGTGATATGCTCATACACACTGCACATTACTGAGAGTTTTATTGCTGTGCAGCTCTGATACGCTCATACTCACCACACCTTGCTGAGTTTTATTGCTGTGGTGCTCTGATACACTCATACACACTACGCATTACTGTATCAGTGCTCCACAGAAATAAAACTCACAATAATGTGTGGTGTGTAGGAGCTTATCAGAGCTCCAAAGCCTTTTATATACCCCCTCTCTCTCTTTCTTTTTACCCCCTCCATCTCATTCTTTTTTTCAACCCCCTCTCCATTCTCACTTTTTTCACCTCTCTCCCTCTTTCTTTTTTTTCATCACCTCTTATTCGTTTTTTATCCTCTCTCATCATACTCAGTCTTTTTTAATCCCCTTTCTTTTTTTTCATCCCCTCTTCCATTCTCAGTTTTTTTATCCCCTCTTTCTTTTTTTCATCCAATCTTTCATTCTCAGTCTTTTTTATCCCTCTTTCTTTTTTATCCCTCTTTCTTTTTTTCATCCCCTTTCTTCCATTCTCAGTCTTTTTTTATCCCCTCTTTCTTTTTTTTCATCCCTTCTCTTCCATTTACAGTCTTTTTTTATCCCCTGCAACCCCTGCAGCCTTGTAATTACCTACCTCCCAGGCAGCAGTTCCCCTCCACTCAGAGGGAGGGAATCAGATCACTCCTCACTCGGCTCATGCACAAACGTTTCCAGGCTCTGTGTCAGCACACGTGACACAGACCACCCGGAAGCTGGCTGAGTGCAGACGCTGGGAAGATGTGAAAGCACATCTCTCCCAACGTTCGGTCCGTCCCTGCTTGCGGCGCCGCCCCCCTCCTTCCTCGCTACGCACTGGAGCAGACAGGATCACATGAAAGGGAATGCCAGTGACGCTCCATGCTGACGCTGGCATTCCAATTACAGCGCAATTTCTACTCGCCCTCCCCCAATTTCAACTCGCAAATTGCGAGGGGGCGAGTGCAAATTTTAACCCCTGGGCTAGATCATGGAAGGCAGCTGGCAGAGCAGTGTCAGTAATCTAAGGCAGGGGAACAGGAAACAGTAAGGCAGAATAGGAAATTCCAGAGAGTAGTCTACAGAGCTAGAAGTCGTTACATGGTGTATCAAAGAAGGAAAGTCCAGAGAGTTTTCTTGAATGCAGAGCCAGAAGTCGGTACATGGAAAATAATAGACAGGAACACAAGACAGGAACTCACAGGGGGATGTACGGTGCAATATCCAGGAACAGCTGGGTAATCAGGAGGAGGAATATGGAGAATGACAAAACAAGACTAGATGGAGACACTGGATACACTGAGAGGAAACAAGATTACTGGATCCTGGTACAGGGAATCTGGTGATCAAGTCCACACCCATCCAAAGGACTCCACAGTCAGTGGATTTCAATGAAGAAACATTGCCTTCTGGTTGTTGTGTCTTCTGGGCTGTGGTAAAAAAAACTTGGTCAGTATAATGACATGAGGATACCAGGAAAAGGACTGCCGGAGCCAGGCTGGGCAATTACAGGTGTACCTGTAGACTCCAAGGCTGGGGCATGACAATTACTTTCCATTACCCACACAGTAAAATTAAACAGGTGGTTGTGTACTGTCTATGTTCACTGTAGGTAAGCCCCTTTCGACAGGTAGAGGGCTTCCTCTGCTGGCCAACAAACAATACTATATATACAATCCTCCTGGCGTTCCATATTTCCTTGAAAGAGAAACAGAATTCAAAGCTTTTAAAACAATTTCAACACATGTTCAATACATTGAACTTCAGGGGCATGTTCTGCAGTCAATTGCAAATGAATGTCAAGGAACTAAATTGCTTTGCATCACCCCAGAATCAGGCCAGAGCAAGTATACTTTTTCTCAAGGCACCTGCAGCTGCTGTAGAAGATTGAATATACTCAATCATGGTGCTAAAGGGATTGAAGAGACTATCAGGGTTATTCAAAGAGCTCCGAATGGCTGCTGAAAGGTAACCGAACACTGAAAATCAGCGTTCGGTTACCTTTCTTGGCCATTCGGCTATCCAGAGAGCAGGCAATTCGCCAAAAGTTGGCAAATTTCCTGCACATACGGTGCCTGTTCGAGGGCAGTGAAATCCCCATAGCGTCGTCTATTAAGAGAATAAAAGCCAGCAGTGAAAAGTTGCCGAAATGCCCTGCCATTCGGTTGCTTCATTCTACAGGTTTATTCAGGAGAATCCCATAGGCTTCAATGTCAAAAATATTCCCGTTTTAATTCAATATCTAATAAACCGTTTATTATAATATTCTGCAGTAACAAGTCTCTTTATTTATAGATTTTTTTAGGATCTTTTAAGCATTTTTCGGGATTTTTTTGAAAAAAATTTTTTAGGATTTTTTAAAAAAGAAATTTCAAAGTTTTTTCTTTTTCTGTAACAGCCCTTTTTATTATCATTTATTGGATCTTGTATGTAAATTTCAGACATTTTCGCTCAGTAGTTTGACTTTTCAAACTTTCAAGCATACTTTTTTTTTTTCACTCCATTCATCTGCGGTGTCGGGTTTTTCCGACGGCTGCTCTGCGCTGTGATCAGCTCCTGCTCGGGTTTCTCCGGCGGGGTTAATCCAGATGTTTTTGGTGGTTTCAATGTGCATTCGCCGGATTTTGTGGTGAGTGTTCGGCAGGTTTTCAGAGGCTTTTCCCTGCACTACGACGGCCCTGTGGTGCTTACTGAATACACCGCAGGGTCGCCGAAATGGGATCGCCGAATCAAGCCGAATTGAAGAGAATGAAAAGTCACCGAACGTGCGGTGACTTTTCTATTCTCTTTCAATAACCCTGTATGAATTTAGATAGGCTTCCAAAATAAATTTCTGTCTGATGAAATGCGGTGATTGTGCAAATTTATCACTGACTCATTGATTTAATAATTAAATCCTTATTCAAAGACAAAATGTAACTTTTTAAAATCATAAATCAAATATTTCCATATGTTAACCCTTTCGCTGCTGAGCCATTTCACGCCTCATTTTCACTGATTTCGCTCGTCATGTTTAAATGCGTTTTGAAGGCTTATTTTAATATATGACCCAGACATATTATATATTGTTCTTTCCGGCAGACTCAGCAGATTCATAATATGTCATTATTAAATGTATACGTCATGTCCTGTCTGTATATTATAACAAAAAATGCAATAACATTTTAATTTTCAATAATTTACAATGTGTAAAGTGTTTTTTTCACATTTTAACACGCGAGCAATTGTAGTTATATTTTGTATGGGGCGCGCTTGTTAAAAAAATTATAAATTGGGTCTCGTTACATATTTGTTTGGGGAAAATTTTGCTATTTTTAACAAACGCACTGCATAAAAAAATAGTTAGTGCAGCATCATTGTTCACATTATAATTGAAATGGGAACAATATTGCTGCATTAACAAATCAAACCAAAAAAAACTTGTTTATTTTTTTTTATATATATATATTTTTACTTTTTACATGGTCATGTTTGGTATCATTGGAAAGGCCATGCTCTGGCCGATCCAGCAATACCGAACATTAACACCTAGCTCCCACAGATCGGGAGATAGGGGGTTCCTTGGAACCCCCTATCTCTACCATTGGTGGCAGTTAGGGGTTAACTCCAGGACTGGCATCATCATGCTATGCACGTCAGGGGGCATTCCCGGAAGCTTTGCTGACATCCAAGATGTCAGCCAGCTCCGGGAGAGGATCACGCTTCGGCACTTTTCAGCGCCGAAGTGTGATCCGTCACCCAAGGGGTTAAAGGCAAGCACGGTTTGGAAGGGCAGGCTGTGCCCTTCCAAACTGTGCCTGCCTTCAGCCGCAGGACCCCGCACTTGCGGGGGGGGGGTGCCTGAAATAGATGTAATTTCGCCGCCGCAATGACATCTATCTTCCCCCCGGCATCCCGGAGTGCCAGGCTGACATGCTAGATGTCAGCCCGCACCGGGGGGGGCCAGCAATCAGCTGGAATCCCGGGTGATTGCTGCCTCCTGTCCTAGGACGTGCTCAGCGCGTCCGTAGCACAGGAGGTGCACTTGGCAGCCAAGTGGTTAAGGCTAGGGTCAGACTGAGGCAGTGCGAACGCGCGTTCTGGCGCACTTAATCACGGCCGCACTAGCAGCAGATGCCGGGCAATGACGGCCAATATACGAAGTACGGTCGCACAAAAGTCCGGCTGCGCAACGCAAGTGGAAAATGAACGCATTTTTTCGAGAACGTTAAACCACTAGTACTGACGTACAGAGTGCGCTGCGTCCGCTAGCGGCGTGTGTGAGTGAATTGGAGACGTCAGACACTGCTAATGTCCGGCCAACATAACGTCCAGATGCAAGAAGTGTTTTATTGAAGATCCGTACAAAATCACGGATGAAACTGCGCATAGTATGACCGCTATTGCGTATTCCGTGAAAAAATACGTCCATTCTTCGAACGCACATTTTCACGGACAACGCGAAAAATGCGTTAGTCTGACCCTAGCCTAAAGTAAACATTTAGAGCCGTATCATCTCCTTAACGCTAGCGCTCACATAAATGAGTGTTAGCGCTCGGTTAATTAAGGTGATAGCATTACGGCCACATCTCCTCCCTATCACTAATGGGTTAAAAAACGTAGCGAATCAGCATTAGTGCATTTTAGCACCAGCTTACTGACCTTGTGTGCGCTCCCTATACTTAACATGGGAAGCGCAAAAGTGTAAGCAGAGAATAACTAGCGTCAGGATCACATTATTATTATTATTATACTTTAATTATATAGCGCCGGCATATTCCGCAGAGCTGAACAATGGGCACAATATAGACAGAGTTACAATAAATTGAGACTCACCAACATTTGACAAACCAGTACAGGAGTAGGGATGAGCCGAACACCCCCCGAGTTCGGTTCGGGCCCGAACCGAACTTCCCATTTGTTCGGGTCCGAACCCAAACCCGAACCCGAACCCCCATGCAAGTCAATGCGGCTGAAAATTCGGTTTTTTAGAGTGCCCTCCAAGAGGGCATATATGCTACATATTTGCCATAAAAGGTGTATGGGGGTCCGGGTAGTGCCCTGGGGGACAGGAAACAAGGACAAAAAGTAAAAAAAAAAACTTTTTTAAAGGGACAGTGAGTTTTCCATGAAATAAGGGTTAAAAATAAAAACGAAAAATTCCTTCAAATATCGTGCCTAGGAGGTCCCCATAACCTGCCCGTCAAGTGGCGGATTTCTAGGATGTATAGAAATATGTAAAAACCAAAAAATGACATTTCAAATGACGGTAAATGCTCTTCCTTTAATCTATCCATAAACAACTGCTTGGGGCGGCAGTCTGTAAGAAAAGAGGAGACATTTTCGGACACGCAGAAAAAGTTTACAGATTTTTTGGCTGTGAAAAGCAGGAGAATGACTGGAGAATGGAAAATTCTAGACCAAATAGCCGATTTGGAAAGTGAGATAAATGGGAGAATTTTTCTGGTTTGGCTATTTTGACCTAGAATTTTCCATTCTCCAGTCTGGTTTTCACCTTTCTCTGAACAACCCCGAGAGAGAGGTGAAAGCCAGGAGAACTGGCAGGAGAAGAGAACAATCTAGACCAAATAGCCAATTTGGAAAGTGAGTTAAATGGGAGAATTTTTCTGGTTTGGCTATTTTGACCTATAATTTTCACTTCTCCAGTTATTCTCCTGCTTTTCACCGCTATCTGCATAACCCTGTAAATGTTTAATCCCGAGGTGAAAAATAACATTGCTTTAGATTTTTTCAAACACCAGTTAACCACTTGGCTGCTATGGACGCGCTCAGCGCATCCAGCCAAATGGTTCTCCTGTGCTATGGACGCGCTGAGCGTGTCCATGCACAGGAGGCAGCAATCCGCCGGATTCCGGTGGTTTGCTGCTTCCCCCGGTGCGGGCTGACATCTTGGATGTCAGCCCAGCACTCCGGGACCCCGGCGGAGCAATTAGATGTCATCGCGGTGGCGCGATGACATCTAATTCAGGCGCCCCCCCAAATGTGCGGAGGAAGCGCCTGAAAGGGAGGGGGGAGGTCCTTCGGACCTCTCTCCCTCCCAGCGCCGGGGGGCAGAGGGTTAAGGCTAGGGTCAGACAAACGCATTTTTCACGTGCGTTTAGCCGCACGAAATCACGACTGTGCTAGCAGCAAATGACGTCCAATGCCGGGGAACATACGATGAACAGCCGCACAAACGTTCGTCCGTGCAACGCAAGTGGCCAACAAACGCATTTTTTCGAGAACGTCAAACCGCTACTACTGACGTACAGAGTGCGCTGCGGCCGCATAGCGGCGTGTGTGTGTGATTAGGAGACGTCAGACGCTGCTAATGTCCGGCTAACATAACGTCCAGACACAAAAAGTGTTTTATTGATGATCCATACAAAATCACGGCCGAAAAGGCGCATCGTATGACCGCTGTCGCGTATTCCGGGAAAAAATACGTACGTTCATTCGAACGCACTTTTTCACGGACAATGTTCGTCTGACCCTAGCCTTATCCAGGCACTGTTTGGAAGGGCACAGCCTGCCCTTCCAAACGGTGGCTGTGATTAACCCCTGGGGAGCCGGATCACGAATCGGCGCTGAAAAGCGCCGGATCGTGATCCTCTCCTGGAGCTGGCCGACATCTCCAAAAAAAAATGTAACGAGACGGCATTTCTAATTTTTTTAACAAGCGCACCCCATACAAAATATAACCGCAAACGATCGCATGTTAAAATGTGAAAAAAACACTTTACACATAATAAATTATTGAAAATTCTAATTTTATTGCATTTTTTGTTATAATATACAGACATGACATAACGTATACATATAATAATGACATATTATGAATCTGCCAAGTCTGCCGGAAAGAACGATATATAATATGTCTGGGTCATATATCAAAATATGGCTACAAAACGCGGTTAAACATGATGAGCGAAAGCGGTAAAAATTACCTCAGCACAGAGGTGTGAAAAGCCTCAGCAGCGAAAGGGTTAAATGCAGCATATTAGGATGTTTTAGGAGGGAAATTAATTCTCAAATCTCAATCAGAAACAGACACCACCCCACCCCCTCACTATATTGTACAATGTATCAAATTGATTACCAGACTGAAAACACCTGGTGTTATGCCCGTTTGTGAACAGAGGTCATTTAGAGTTGATAATCTTTCCACGTACACATTAGTTTTTAATTCAATATCTAATAAACCGTTGCTTATAATATTCTGCAGTAAAGAGTCTCTTTATTTCTAGATTTTTTTGTATTTTTTTAAGCATTTTCTATACTTTTTTCAAAATTTCTTTTTTTTTTCAAACCCGAACCGAACACGCCCAAAAAGTTCAAAATTCGCGAACTTTCGAACTGCCAAAGTTTGGGTCGAACTCCGAACCGTCCGAACCCGAACAGCTCATCCCTATACAGGAGGAAACGAGGGCCCTATTCCTGTGGGAACTCACAATCTAGAAGGGTTAGGTTGGAAACAGGAGGAGAAGACTGCAAGATGAGATTGATGGTCTGGTTGGGATCACATAGTCCTAATGCTAATTACAAAGAGAAGAGCTGTCACTAATTAAAAAGCTAGCTACAGCTTAGAGCTGTAGCTAACTGATTCCACTTCTGCAAAATCAGTTAGCTGCAGCTGTAAACCCCCACCCCAAAATCAAATATTCACCTCTCATTCCGCAGAGAGAACAGCGGCCCAATCTGCACTTCTGGCTGCCGGGAGCAGAGTGAGACTGGGGAACAAAGTCCCCAGTCTCCCTCTATGATCATTCCGCCAACCTGAGAAACGTTTGTGTTTTTGTGTTTTTTCTAGTAAAAGTGGTGACACTAGTGCACCTTTATCAGCAGCGCTGGAGGTCTGTCTTTTTACTTCATTGTTACAATTTCGTTACCTCAAGGTTGGATGCCGTTTGGGGATTAACCTTTTCAGCTGCAGCATTACTTCGGATTTATTTTTTCAGGTCATATAGAAGACCTGACCCCAGTAACCTTTTTCTCTTTGCATTCCGCCAACCTGCAGGATCTCATTAGCGGTGAGATCATGTGGGTCACGTGACCCTGCAGGAGAAGCCTCCATGGATTCCTATGGACTCCGTGAGGGGATACATGGGACATATGCTTTAGTGCTGTCCCACGCATCCTTGAGCCTAGCGGCGGCAATGGGACTGTCTGCTGAACTCAGAGCCTGCCCCGCAATCTACAGGTAAAATGGGGACACTAAAGGGAGATTAGCGAATGCAAATTTTTCCACTTAGTGTCCCCGTTTTAACTCAGGGCAGCCGATAGTGCCCCTATAAAATATACATATTACTTATTTATGAGAGCTAGATCACGCAGAGCTCACAGCCCAAAAGTGAAGCCCTTCATGGATTCCTATGGACTTCAGGAAGTGATACTTGCTGCGGCCTGGAAGCACTACCACGAGTATCCCAGTAGTTAGGGCTGCATTCTGGGGCGAGGTGCTGAGGAAGCACCTGCCCGGAATATCGCAGTAACATGAGGACGCTGCGGGGAAACGTGCAGGTGCAGATTATCTCCGTTAGCGTCCCCATGTTAGCGCAAGCAAGGGAATAGTGCCCTTAATGGGAAGTGTGTGCAGTATCTTGGAGAGTTTTGGTGAAAGAAGGGATTGAGCGGGGAAAGAAGGCAAATCCACAGATCTAAATAAATGGAACATAGAAAAATCCATGATCATATGTCTAGCTAAAGAAAGATATGTATTTTTTTTAACAGAAATTATTTATTTAGTTAACATAGTTTAGAAAGGTTCGCTGTTATTTCAGGATATGTTCAAAAATGGATTTTATTTGTATACCTTTTTATTAGAAATGCAATATTTCCCAGCATGCTTTTAGAAAAGTTTCTAAAATGCTTACAGTATCACAGAATATAAAAGGAAGTAGAATTGTTATATCATGCACTTTCATTGCATCTAGTAATCCATTAGGGGCTTTCTATTACCTATTCAAAGCACCAGAGAGAGCATTTCGTTCCACTAAATAGGCACTCCATACCCCCATAGCAATTCATGTTCGGTGTTTAGGAAGTGCTCCTTAGTCACTTTTTTAAATGCATAATTCATAAAAAATAGCCTGTATATTAAGACAGGATGGAAATATACCTCTGGCTTCAAAGAGCCCACCAGGACCACCAGGAGGGCTTCCTCTCTCCAATCTAGCTCAGATTTGCACATTTGCATGCACAAATTATGTCCCAATCCCATGGGAAGGTAATGGCCCTGTGGTTAAAATATGGTTACAATTTCAGCATTCTTCGGGATTTAAACTCTTTCGTTTGAATTAAAGACTGAGGCAACAGAAACAACTCAATCAACTTTACCCACATGATGGAGCCCAAAACCAAACTAAACTGCACGCCCCTAGAGACAGAAATACACATTTCTCTTTTGTTTAAAAAGTGTGTCTTTAATATTTTCTTAGTATTTGAATTGTATACAGGGCTGGTCCTCAGGGTACAGGAATTGCAACAATTTCAGACTGTACGTAAAGTCTCAGAGGGTTTTCCTGAAAGGTTTTTGAGCTATGTTGAATCAGCCAGATTGTTTCACAGCAAACTTGTGAAACAAAAGCCCAAGAGATTGGGAAAGCAGATATTTTAACCGTTTACTCCAGCAGGTTCTGGCTGGCCATTAAACAAACCAGGCAAACGGCCAACGGAAAGGGATAGTCAAAGGCTGCCTTAGGAAATCCACGAAAACAGAGGTAAGGCCTTAACTACCAATTTAATGGCCAGAGGAAATCTGAATAGAACTTCCCAACTGGAGCGGCCTTGTGAAATGTGAGTTCTGCTTTTCACAAATGAAGATGAATATTCCAGCCTGGCCCATGAACCCCTATAATGGCCAGCCGCCTGCGCAGACTCAGAACTGACAGAAATAAAATGAATGATTAAAAAAAGGAATACGTTCAAAAACATAGAATGCCAATTCAGTTAATTTTATGGGTTTTTTTGCAAAGATCGAGGGCTCTATCACCTCCTTCAAACTAACACTAGCGTCAGCGTTAGCGCTAGCTTAAAGGAGGTCATAGCTCTGCGGCCAAATCGCCTTCGAATCGCTAACGGATTAAAAAAACATTAGTATTCGCTAATTAGTTGCATGAGTTTACTGTACTTTGCACTCCCTATACCTAACATGGGGAGCGCAAAGTGAAAGCACAGATTAACTAGCGTTAGGATCACTTGGTCCTAACACCAGTTACTAAGAGCTGGCGCTAACTGGAAAAGTTGACACCAGCTCAGAGGTGTAGGTAACGGATTCCACTGCTGGGCAATTAGTTACATGCAGCTCAAAAACCCTCAAAAATCACATACTCACCTCACCCCGCTCACTGTAATGATAGGTCTCACAGAGGCAGCCATTGGATGCCAGCTTATTGTAGCTCTTTTGCTGATTTACCAGATTTGTTTATGTTTTCATTTATTTTTAATGTTCATGTTTTATTACTAAAGGTTTCTTTTATATCTTCCTTTTGGATCCTGATCTCTCTTTTTTGGAGAACTCCTGCAGGGAATCGGTGGAAGATGGATACATCGTGGGTCAGGTTGAACCCTACCTAATAAAGGGTAAAATAAAAAAAACAAACGGAGCCTGAAGGATAGAGGCTCAAAATCTGGTGAGTAGCTATCGTTTATTTACCTGCGAATATTCATTATAATTGAAGTCTTGCACAATGGAGATCCTTTCTTCTTCTTCTATGAATAATCTCATAAAAGACCAAAAGAAATCGGAGGTGAAGGTCAGGTCACCCCAGAAAGCTGATCGATGCTGTGCACAATAGAGCCATGTTTCGGTTCATGAAAATGTGAGATTTGTATCAAGATTTCAAATTTGATATCACTTTGTGAAAATACTACATTACCTAATTTTTAAGTTTTAGGCTAGGGTCAGACGAGCGCAGTGCGAACGCGCGTGCAGGCGCACTTAATCACGGCCGTAGTAGCAGCAAGTGCCAGGCAATGACGGCCAATATACGAAGTACGGTCGCACAAATGTCCGGCTGCGCAACGCAAGTGGAAAACGAACGCATTTTGTCGAGAACGTCAAACCTCTAGTACGGTTGTACAGAGTGCGCTGCGTCCGCTAGAGGCGTGTGTGCGTGAATTGGAGATGTCAGACACTGCTAATGTCCGGCCAACATAACGTCCAGATGCACAAAGTGTTTTATTGATGATCCGTACAAAATCACGGATGCAAATGCGCATCGTATGACCGCTATCGCGTACTCCGTGAAAAAATGCGTCCATTCGTTCGAACGCACTTTTTCACAGACAACGTGAAAATGCGTTCGTCTGACCCTAGCCTAACTGTGAGGATTTTTTTCAGGAATGGTTCAGAAATTATATGCAACAGACTGAACTATAAGTATTCATTTTTATATTTCGTGCATGAATCACTAGATCACTTTATGATTATGTTTTATACTAATCTGTAGCACTCGTTTGTTATCACTACTTTATTTCATGAGGGGAATGAACAATCACTGTTAAAATGTAATAATGTCTTTGATTTTGAGATGTTGAGAGGTTAGTTTTCCTTTTTGGAGTGTGTACACATCTTTATTAGCAGGTGGATGGGGTCTGTGCATATGCGCAGCTCTGATACATTGTTCTGCGCAGACGCTACGGATCCTGCTTATGGAAAGTGCACAAGTCGAATATCAGTGTGCATTTTACAGTTTCTATGTTACGCAAGCTGCGTAGGAGCACAAACTGTGCAGAAAAGCTTCAAGGGCTCCCTGAAATGAACAGGAGGAGCTGTGAGCAGTGAGAAAGAAAAAATGAATAAAATCACCCAAAAAGGAAAAAATAAATAAAAATAATTAGGCAGAGGCTGTCAGCAGTCTCTTCCCAATTATTTAACCTGCAGATAACGTGTGGGGGACATCCTAGCTTTTGACTGCAACTTGCGGCGTCCCTTAAACGTCATTGCTCACTCCATTGAAGACCTCTGCCAGTCCTGAAGGTATCCCGTGGTAGTGTGACTTCATGGAACTCAGACCTTGCCTTGGGACCTCTGCCTGACCAGGGATGGGATTCCCTACGGAAGGGACACAGGGGCCATTTGGACCCCTGGATCTCTGCAACCATAAAAGATAGAGGGTCGTGCATGGTACCATTGGAAAGGACAGAGTATGATAACCAGGATATGTGTAAAAATAAATGAATAAAAATACAAATTCTTTTTTTTATAATTATTTTTTCACTAATTCAACTTCTCGATATCTATGATGCCAGTAAATGTGGAGGTGATGGCACAATGCATTATTGCGCATTGTTTCATCAAAAACCTAAACCACTGCACTGCAGCGACTCTCGCCAGGGGTACTTTGGAACCATGTCTCTCTGATTTTTAAAACACACACAAGGTCTAGTGAGGTGTCATTGGAAAAGTCAGAGTCTGGACTTTTGGTGAAAAAATTTGAAATAAATCATTTTACAAGCTGTAAATGATTGAAATCTGAATGAAATTGATAAGGGCTCATGTGTCGAGTCAAAACGTTGTTTCTTCTTTCATCTGATTAAAGCAGCTATATCAAATGCCACAGTATGACCAGCATTTCTTTTTTTTTGGCTATGAATACCTGGGGACTAATAGCCTTACCCTGCTGTGTGGAACCTGCTTTGACTTATTTTCATTATGCCCACAGGGGTAAAACTTTGGGGGCACATTCTGCAGCCCAAAAGCAAAGAAAATTTGTTTGCAGCAAACGAATTTCATTTGCTTTTGGGATGCAGATCTGCAGATTGAGATAACTCAATATCGGAGCACCAGGTGGTGCTTTTGAAGCCTGAGATATCGCGATCTCGGTAGTGAATGGGTTAAGTTATACATTTTAGTAGCCGCACACGCCAGGGAATAAGTCAAAGCAGGTTCCACACAGCAGGGTAAGGCTATTAGTCCCCAGGTATTCATAGCCAAAAAAAAAGAAATGCTGGTCATACTGTGGCATTTGATATAGCTGCTTTAACCCTTTCGCTGCTGAGGCTTTTCACACCTCTGTGCTGAGGTCATTTTTACCGGTTTTGCTCATCATGTTTAAACGTGTTTTGAAGGCTTATTTTAGTATATGACCCAGACATATTATATATCGTTCTTTCTGTCAGACTCGGCAGATTCATAATATGTCATTATTATATGTATACGTCATGACCTGTCTGTATATTATAACAAAAAATGCAATAAAATATGTATTTTCAATAATTTACAATGTGTAAAGTGTTTTTTTTTCACATTTTAACATGCGAGCAATTGCGGTTATATTTTGTATGGGGTGCGCTTGTTAAAAGAATTAGAGATGGGGTCTCGTTACATTTTTTTTTGGGGAAAATTACACGATTTTTAACAAACGCACCGCATACAAAAATCGTTAGTGCAGCATCATTGTTCACATTATAATTGAAATGGGAACAATATTGCTGCATTAACGAACCAAAAAAAAGAAAAAAAAATGTTTATTTTTTTTTTTATAATTTTTTTTAAATATATTTTTATTTTTAATTTTTTTTTTTAAAAAAAACTTTTTTCACAGTAGTGTTTGGTATTGTTGGAACGGCCATGCTCTGGCCGATCCAACCATACCAAACTTTAACCCCTAGCTGCCACGGATCGGGAGATAGGAAGTTCTTTGGAACTCCCTATCTCCACCATTGGTGGCAGTTAGGGGTTAACTCCAGGACTGACGTCATCGTGCTATGCACGATGACGCCAGTCCTCAGGGGGAGTTCCCGGAGGCTTGGCCGACATCCAAGATGTCGGCCAGCTCCGGGAAAGGATCACGAACCGGCGCTTTTCAGCGCCGATTCGTGATCCGGCTCCCCAGGTGTTAATGCCAGGTACCATTTGGAAGGGCAGGCTGTGCCCTTCCAAACGGTGCCTGGGTTAACCCCCGCAACGCCGCCGATCGGGAGGGAGAGAGGTCCGAAGGACCTCCCCCCCTCCCTTTCAGGCGCCTCCTCCGCACATGCGGGGGGGGCGCCTGAATTAGGTGTCATCGCGCCGCCGCGATGACACCTAATTTCACCGGCGGCGGTTCCGGATGCTGGGCTGACATCGAGGATGTCAGCCCGCACCGGGGAGGCCAGCTGAGCGCGTCCTCCGCATGGAAGTGGTTAATCAGACGAAAGAAGAAACAACGTTTTGACTCGACACATGAGCCCTTATCAAGTATTAGTGCTTGATATAGGCTGGTATACCAAGCTGAAAATGTTGTATCTCCTTTGCTCTGATTAACGCAGTTAGGAATGTCCAATCCTGCAGTGCGACAAACGTATTTTTTTCCCCTTGGCTATAATTATTGATCTTGGACCTACTGTATAATCGACTTGCCAAAATCGTTTTTCTTTGAATGGGTTATAAATTTGCCATGGTTTATTTGTCTTTTTTTCTACTCTCCACACTCATGTAGTACATTGTTGTAAATTTCTCTCCTCCAGAGTTTATTTTATAATTTCTGTTGATAAACAATATATAAATCATTTTGCTTTTGTCTTTGCCTACTGATGATATTCTTTGTTTTTCCCATGGTTTCTTTGTCTATCAAGATCTCACTGCTTTTCCATACTTTACTCTTTCGGTGGTCTAATGTAAACAAGCGTGTGGAGAGAGCACGTTAAATTTAGGGATGCACACAGATAATTTCAATATTCTCTAAATGTATATTCAAAATGCAGTTGTCAGGTGTGTTGGGAGAGAGAGAAATACTCAGAATCTGTTATTTCTCCTTTTTATCCATTTGGTCAACAAGTCATTTTAACAGCAATATTATCATAGTGACCGCTGAGAACTTTTAGTAATATTTGTGTGTTAATGTTAGCACACAAACAATTTGGTGAATCATGTTTGTGATAAATGCAGTGTGCGGAGTCCTGTAAAATTAAACACTGATTAAATTATTATATTGCACAGGTGCTACCTATCTGTATTTACACAGAACATAAAACACATAGATTTAGAAATTGTATCTCTTCTACTTTAGTTGTGATACAATTAGACTCAATCCACTTAGCCACCTGCCTTCAGTCTCACGGAGCAAAATAAATCAGAGTTTTGACAAGCTTTTACATTTTATTTTATTTTTATATATTTGTATTCCCACATATGTCCATTTTGTGTAACCACAGGATGTAATTAATGTCACACTTGCACTTAGTTCAAATGTTTCTTCAGCTTTCATGCTTGAGCGAGTCTTTCACTTTTAGTCTAGAAAGTGACTTTCTGAAATAACATATATTATCGTGTCTATGTGTGTAGTGTGTGTTTGTGTGTGTATGTAAATCTCTAAATGAATCCTTTACAGAGTGTGGGTGACACTCTGAGCTTTGATCCAGTTATAATATAACCATTGAATGCATTCATTAACCTCTGGACTGCAAACACTGCAAGTAAAGTCATTGCCATATATGTTTGTGCTCTGGAAGTGATATATATCAAGGGTGTCCATAAAGTCTCTTTACAATTTCAAAATTTCTTACAAAGGCAAATGAAATAACAGATAAGTGCGAATTATTACAAAATGAGACGTATATATTTATTTATTTTTTGCCTCATTTAATACACCTCTATATGGGCACCATTAGTTGCACGAAGCACATCAAGACGGTACTCGATTTCTTGCCATGTTTGCTGTAGCATACCCTCATCGATGGTGGCAATGGAATCAGTGATCCTCTGCTTTAGATTAGTGATGTCCCATACCTTTGTTCGATACACAATATCTTTAACATAACCCAATAGAAAGAAGTCGAGGGGAGTGATAACTGGTGAACAAGGTGGTCAGGGAATTGGGCCAACCCTTCCAATCCACCGGTCTGGAAATGTTTTATTTAGGAACCCACGAACATGCAGTCCTCAATGTGGTGATGCACCATCTTGCTGTAAAATGATGGAAGGTTGAAGGTCATGTAGTTGTGGTGCCACCTATTCAGTCAAAAGGTCAAGGTAAACATTTGCAGTAATTGATGTCTCGTTGAAGAAAAATGGACCAATGATTCAATTGCACATGATCCCACACCACACATTCATCTAAAGCAGAGGATCACTGATGCCATTGCCACCATTGATGAGGGTATGCTACAGCGAACATGGCAAGAAATCGAGTACCCAACAGTTAACCACAGTCAAGACCTAGTGCTATTGGATTCCGCTGCTGTAGAATCCGTCAGCACCAGCCACAAACCCCCCCCCCAAAAAAATCAGATACTCACCTCTAATCCCACGGCGAGGACCGCTGCTTCAACTGCCTTCTCCGTCCGCCAGGAGCAGGGAGAGCCTGGGGGGAAAAGTCACTAGGCGAGATCTGGCAGGTCATGTGACTGGCGCCGTCTGTCTCAATGGAGTCCTATGGACTCCACCGAAAGGTTGCGTGCGGTGGCGCTTAGCGCTGCAGCGCGCATCCTGGGGCTTAGCACCCGATAACGATGGAGGCAGCTTTTTTTAGCGCCTGCACCATAATATTGCGCTAAAACGGGGACAAAAGAGAAAACTGCAGGCGCAGGTTTTTCTCCCTAGCGTCCCCGTTTTAGTGCAATGACTGTAATTGTGCCCCCTGTATATATATATTCATAGAGAAAATCCAGCACTCACGAGTCCAAAGTCATGTCATGTTCCCAGTGCAACGCCAACCATAATAAAATGGTGCAACGCCAATCATAATACTCCAAGTAGATAAACAGCGGCAATCTGGGTTTTCTCTGGGAGAAGACCCAGAGTGCCGCTGTTTATCTACTTGGTATATATATATATATATATATATATATATATATATCGTATTTTAAACCAATTAACTTGGATAGTAAATGATGGGAATTAAGTTCTGAAAATATTGACATATCCAGCTCATCCCATCACAAAGATCAATGCATCCCATCAATGACAGGTCCTAAACTAAACACCTAATGACTATCCTAAGGGGTAAATTCCATCACTGAGGACAGAACCCTGCTTGGAGCTCCCTGCAGTTCAAAGTTAAATAGAACTTCTGATAAACACCTGTGAAAGGAAGGGGTGCATGTCCAGAGGGCTATCAGTCCTTAACATGTACAATACAGCAACCAGAGAGACAGCACTCTTCCTGTACTAAGCATAATGGGGGAGTGCTTCAAGGCAAATATACACAACTATATATATATATATATACAGTATATATCTCAATAACCACCACAGATGAATCATTTGAGTGCACTTATGAACCAAAGTACTCAGTAGGTCTACTAACTAAATGTTGCTCCTGCCCAACTACTCAGACCTGCTTAAATATAATAAACAAAGCCCAAAATAATAGTGCAGAAAGTCTGTATTTTCAATGTATAATAAAGAAAAAAATTGCAGAATCTTAAGGACTGATACTCACAAATAAGAGTAGCAATTGGTGTTACTCAGCCAGTTGCACCTCGGGGAAAGATCAGGTCCCCTAAGGTATGATTGATCTTTTAGAGACTTGTTATATCTAGAAGTTATAAAAAAACTAAAATAATATCTGCCTTTATGTAACAAAAACAACAACAACAAAAGAGTGATCAATGCTATATCTAAAAAGTAGCAAGTAAAGGGCTGAAATTAAGCACTGATTAATTACTACTATTTTGTAATCGCTTCACAAAGGTGCAGAGTCAACAGATCAATTTCTCCATTGCAGCCAGGATAAATTGGATTAGCATAATTGCATGCACTAAACAAAGTGTTATTTACCAGCTATTCACACTGCAATGTGCTTTAAATTACAGAGAACCTACAAGTTCACCCAGATAATAATGGACCATCCTACCAAAGGCGATGCAATTAAATTCCTGTTTAAAAATACACATGACATTATCACTCAAAGGGATCATAATGGTGCTACAGGCATTTTTTACAGACAATGAGCAGTGTAATATACACCGATTGCAAAGTAGCAGGTCTCTTTGTCTGTTTTAGTGGACTTTTTCTCTGATAGGATCACGCACAAGAATAATTCAACAGCTCTACCAACACTTAAGCTACTATCTAGGTCAATATTCTTTTTTTGTTTTGTTTTCAGATTATACATGAAAAATAAAATTTAACAATTTGCAGAAACAATAAGAATTAAACCATAAATTTGGGAAGTGGATCTGAGATACCGTCAGACACAGAGGATAGGTTAATTATCTGTTATATATTATGAAATAACAGAATTTGTTTCTTTTTTTTATAAAGTCAACGTGAGAAAAAAAATCATTCTAATTTTTTTTAGATGATCCAGTAAACTCAATCTTTAGAATCACGCGCATGTGCCCTGATATACGTGACCTGGTCTTATTCTGGAGCAATGCAAAGGATTTTTCTTTAATGCAAACACGATTTATTTGTATATGATCTCCAGTACATGTTCCTAACATTTTAGAATACAGGACAATACAGTCGATGTGCTGCTGCCCATAGAACTGCTTTCAGCTGCCGTAACACTGACTCCTGTCTGAATGTGTCTCAGTCTCACAGACACAAGCAGCAGTTGCGAAATTTAACCAACAGGGGGAGCCATCTGCCTGTCAAATGAGCGTACCGTCTTGAAAGAATGTATAGGGTCTATTCACTAAAAGTGAAACTCTGGAGAACTTTTGGAGAAGTGAAAATTCTAGGTCAAAATAGCCGATTTGGAAAGTGAAATAAAACTGAGAATTTTTTTGGTTTGGCTATTTTGACCTAGAATTTTCACTTCTCCAAAAGTTATCCAAAGTATCACCTTTTAGTGAATAGACCTATATGTATAGATTCTACATACACTGTCACATTTTAGGGAATGGAAAGCAGTTTTCCATAAACCGTCTGGTTTCTGACAGTTGTTTTATGGAAAATGATTTGTTAGTTTAAGGGTTAATAAACAATATATGCCCTTTACAGTGAAATCACTTGATAAAGGTTTTTGTAGCGTCCAGCTGAAACCTTGGTGGATTGAGATTCTGAGTGTACAATTTACGAATTGCAGTGGGAGAGATGAAAGACACAGGAATGGGGTTGTAATTTTACGATGAAATGGATGGAAGTTGAGTAAGGAAATCAAAGGCGATTTGAGAGTAAAATGCAAAATAGAAAATTTGTTGTTGTGATCCCACAGTTCTGGAAATTCTATTTGCTATGATTTATTCAACATCAAATGTTGTGTTGTGGAAGAGAGGCACCTGAAGCACATTAGACTAAATGTGATTGATGTGTTTATATTACTATTCTTTACGCATTCACTACTGAATACCTAACAAATATGTATTAGTCTTACTGGAAACAAGGTATGATACTTTAAGCTAAAAATAGATGTGGTACCAGAGAATGGTTTAACAATTAACTCCGTGTTTTCTCCCTTCCCACTTTAACTTTAGAGCATCTCTGTACATGTTGTTTTATTAACCAAATATTTAATCATAATAATAATATTATAAAATGGAATTGTTTATAAAAATATACTTAGCCTTCATAAACTGACAAGTGTATCCTGAGCTTTAAATGCAGATAGACTCCTCAGTACTCCCTAGGCAATACCTGGAGTTGTGACTGTGGATAAGATTAGAGATGGCACCATCAATTCTCACCTGTCATAATGTATTGACAGGAAAGAAATGGATCCTTCATTTAAACCACAAATATAAATCAGATTGTAGAAATAAGGCCGAATATTAAAACGGAATCACACTTTGGACCGTATACCAGAGCTGTATACTGATCCAGAGCTGTTGTAAACTTACCAACCAGAGTCATTATAGTCTATGGAGTTGTTAAGTTTAGAACAGCTCTGGTTAAGTTTACACCAGCCTTGGAACAGAACCCTACCATCTTAATTACTAAAACCTAACCTATTAACAAATATACATTTAATTATAACAATGCTTACATTTAAAAGAGAACTAGTATGAAAACCCGCAGACACCGCAGCAAAAACCAAGCCGAACACGCCGGAAAAATCGGAGCAGCCGGCGATCACAGCGCAGAGCAGCCGCTGGAAAAGGCAGATGAGCAGACAAACGGGGTGAAAAAAACAAAACAGTTCGCTTGAAAGTCTGAATTTTGAAATGCTGTTTGCAAAAAAACTACTGAACGTAAATGTCGGGAATTTACATGTAAGATCCAAATGAAAAAAGAAAACGGGAACAAATTGTTAACAAAAAAGTTCCAAAAAATGCCTAAAATATCCTAAAAAAATCTAAAAAATAAAGAGACTTTTACTGCAGAATAAAATGATGAACAGTTTATTAGATATTGATTTAAAACTGGAATATTTTTAACATTGAAGCCTATGGGATTCGCCTGAATAAACCTGAGGAATGAAACCACCAGGGCACTTCACTGACATTCCTCAGCTGTTTGGTGTTCTCTGAATAGATGAACCATTGCTTCTCTATGGGGATTTCACTGCCCTCGAACAGGCACTGTACATGCAGGAAATTCTCCAACATTTGGCAAATTTAGAAGTAATTGTTTATCAAGGTTTCATACTAATTCTCTTTTAAATGTAAGCATTTTTATAATTAAATGTATATATGTTAATAGGTTAGGTTTTAGTAAGTAAGATGGTAATGGTGCATATCAGTAGTTCTTATTGTGTATTTCCACAGATTTTAATATGTACCTCCGAGTTGTGGTAAGAAGTGATTAGATGTGGGTTTTATTTCTGTATTGGTGATGTGAGATGTCCCATTTTAGGACTACAATGATGGCCCCAGTTAGAACTACTAAAATAGAGATTGAGGGCTTTACGTATCCACACGGACTTCTGTAGTATGGTAACCCCTATTGTGGATCATAAAAACACTCCGAATCCTGTAGAAGAGATCGGGGAGGTGAAATTCATACTTAGAACTACAAAAATGGCGACCGGAAATGATATCCTGCACACGTGACAGAAGCGCGTCATTCGGGACATTCCAAGATGGCGTGACAGCCGCGTGGTAGTGCAGAGGACACCAGGACATACAGATCAGCAAGTAAGACTTAATTGGAGGGGTATAAGAAGAGGCATATTTTATGTGTATATTAGATGGACTTTTCCTTGATAAAGTCTTTTTAGGTGACGAAACGTGTTGGAACTGACGGTCCATTATACTTGTTATGTGGTTTTTTTTATTGCTTGCTGCATGGTATATACTGCATTCCCTCTGTGGTTCTTTCTCCTGCTGAGTCAACTCCATCAGATCTAACAGTTCCAGCAACACTGAGGAGGATGAGTGTACTTACTAATATGCATACTATTTTCTCATATCTCGTGAGCATTTTCTATACTTGGGGTATTTGATAGCCACTAGTGTTTACAATATTACCCTGTGTGCATTTATTTTGTTTTATGTAGAGTGATCCCTGTAATTTTTCATTGCTTGAATGTAAGCAGTTATACACTGACATGTCATTATCTATGCATTATTATTGATTATTGTCAAAACCTATGTCATTAGTCAATTAGTATAATATTTTTGAGCCTTATAAACTGTAAAAATACAAGCACTGACAGTGCAGCCGCATTTCGACAGGGAGTCTACATTAAGTGTTTACTGTCTTATGCTTAAAATTTTAGCAAATATTCCACACTCTTGCAGTTACATACAGAGACAAAGTCATTTATCATGAGACGGAGAAGAATTTCCAAGACCTGTAGCTGATGATTTAAAAGGGGGTTCCGTTTTTTCTGCATTTAGGTGTGCCTGGGGACACCTTGCACACTGTCTGTGCATGCCTACGATTTAATTGACTAAACAGTCAATTATAGTAAAGTAAGCTTTGTGGTTTGATAAGTAAAATAATTGGAATCACGGCAAATAAAGTAAAATGAATAAATTAAATTAATAAAAAATTGTGCTTAATTAAATGTCTAAATTTGGGCTTTTCAAACATCATCTTATAAATTTGACAAACCATGAAGTTATTTACTTCCATTCTAAATTATTTACGGCGCTGTGGTTATTCTGTAGTTGTAAAAACTACAAGGTTGTAAATACGTTCAGTTTTAACTAGAATTTCTGTCCAGAAGAATCACTATCATTAGGTGAAATGTCAATAAAGTGTGCTTTGGAAGGGAAACGTATCCTGTCATGTGAATTGACAATGATGCTTCCATCGGACATGTCCTTCCAGCACTGTAAATAAACAAGTCCACTGACAGCACTTTCAAAGGGCATTTTGTAAATATCAGTGATGTGGTTTTAAAAAACAGTGTTTGTGTGTACTGTGTTAGCAAAGGTGTGAACAGCTTGTATGTTAGGGTGCAAACACAGGTTAAAGTTATAAATTATAAACTGTAAATAATCACAAAATGTTAATTTATACGTTCTTTATCATGAACTAAATAAGAGCAACCAAAAAGTGCACACCTACATATGTAGGATATTGTGAAGCCCATGAAATATTAAAATACGTAAATACAGATAATACAAAGATAGAAACCATATAGGACTGCTGTCATAGAACGTCATTCCTTAACCCCTTCACTACCAAGTGATTTTCCAAAAAACATTCAGAAACCAGTGCTTTTTTTGTAAAATAATTTTTAATTAATTTTAAGGTAAGAAATATTTGAACTTATACCCATTGTATGTCTTACTATAAATAACCTATTTTTGGCCAGTAGAAGGCGCCATCTACTGCCAAATTGAGTTAGAGGTTTGAGCGGCTGGTCTATTTTCTTCTATTTCTCCCTGCATCGACTGCTGAAAGCCCGATATTTCTGAGCATTCATCAGCTGATTTTACAGTTTTAGCTGTTTGAGCATTATGCCCACTGGGCTAAAACTTGGGGGGCACCTTCTGCAGCCCACAAGCATACAAAATTAGTTTGCAGCAAACAAATTTCATTTGCTTTTGGGTTGCAGATCAGCATATAGAGATATCTCGATATCGGGGCGCCAGATGGTGCCTTTGAAGCCCAATATATCTCGATATCGGTAGTGAAGAGTTTAAACATCATTTTTGTTGTGATGGGCTTTGGGCATGATTATTATTTATTATTATTATTCTTTATTTATAAAGCGCCAGCATATTGCGCAGCACTGTACAATAGGCACAGTATAGACAGGGTTACAATACATTGAACAACATTTGACAAACAGTACAGGAGGAGATGAGGGCCCTATTCCCGTAGGAACTCACAATCTAGAAGGGTTGGGGTTGGAAACAGGAGGAGAGGACTGCAAGGTGAGAGTGATTGATGGTTGCGTCAGTGAGTTGGGTGGTCGGCTTCCCTAAATAGGAACGTTTTAAGGGAGCGTTTGAAGG
This sequence comes from Leptobrachium leishanense, assembly GCA_009667805.1. Taxonomy (NCBI): domain Eukaryota; kingdom Metazoa; phylum Chordata; class Amphibia; order Anura; family Megophryidae; genus Leptobrachium; species Leptobrachium leishanense. The sequence goes on along the minus strand of CM019067.1, from coordinate 119,092,431 downwards.
AACAGAAGTTAGGGGAAAATCTGACCATACGAGGGAGAGCGTTCCAGAGAATGGGGGCTGCGCGTGAGAAGTCCTGCAGTCTATCATGGGAAGAGGTGATGAGACGCTAGGCGTAGGTCGCTGTTTGACCTTAGGGAGCGGGCTGGGGTGTATTTGGTGATTAGTGAGGACAGGTAGTGGGGAGCCGAGTTAGTGAGGGTTTTGTAGGTAAGGATAAGGATTTTGAACTTAATTCTAAACACTTAACACTAAAGGGTGGAACACAAGAAAAGTAGGCAGCCGCAACATATGCAAGTAAATTAAAAGTCCCGAATAGGGATGAGCCAAACACTCGAGCCCGAACCCGAACTTCCCATTTGTTCGGGACCGAACCCGAACCCGAACTCGAACCCCATGCAAGTCAATGGGGCTGAAAATTCGTTTTTTTAGAGTGCCCTCCAAGAGGGCATATATGCTACATATTTGCCATAAAAGGTGTATGGGGGTCCGGGTAGTGCCCTGGGGGACAGGAAACAAGGACAAAAAGTAAAAAAAAAACTTTTTAAAGTGACAGTGAGTTTTCCATGAAATAAGGGTTAAAAATAAAAACCAAAAATTCCTTCAAATATCGTGCCTAGGAGGTCCCCATAACCTGCCCGTGAAGTGGTGGATTTCTAGGATGTACAGAAACACTTAAAAAACAAAAAATGACGTTTCATATGACGGTAAATGCTTTTCCTTTAATCTATCCATAAACAACTGCTTGGGGCGGCAGCCTGTATGAAAAGACATTTTAGGACGCGCAGAAAAAGTTTAGTGATTTTTTGGGCTAAATTATTGTGAAACTTATGCAGGCTTTGGATGAAAGTAACAATAGGTGCTTTAAAATTGGGCTTTTAGCGTCGGCAACAGTGCCGTCACACCATAACCCCTCTGAGGATATGAATCTGATACAGGCATCAGTGGCAGTGCACCCAGATATTGTGCCTTTAGTGCCAGGCCTGCAAGTACTATCATACAGTAACTCCTCTGTGGTATTGTGGAAGAATGCAGGGGTGGACCATGCGGTCCTATTTTAAAAAGTTATGAATCTGGGAATGGGCGTCAGTGCACCCAGATATTCTGCCTTTGGTGCAAGACTGCCAGGCAAGCAAGTATCATCATACAGTAACCCTTCTGTGGTATTTTTGTCGAAGAGTGCAGGGGTGGACCATGTGGTCCTATATTGAAAAGTTTTTGATCTGGTAATGGGCGTCAGTGCACCCAGATATTGTGCCTTTAATGCCAGGCCAGCAAGTATCATCATACAGTAACCCCTCTGTGGTTTTGCTGAAGAATGCAGGGGTGGACCATGTGGTCCTATAATGAAAAGTTTTTGATCTGGTAATGGGCGTCAGTGCACCCAGATATTGTGCCTTTAATGCCTGGCCAGCAAGTATCATCATACAGTAACCCCTCTGTGGTTTTGCTGAAGAATGCAGGGGTGGACCATGTGGTCCTATATTGAAAAGTTTTTTATCTGGTAATGGGCGTCAACGTACCCAGATATTGTGCCTTTAATGCCAGGCCACCAGGTATCATCATACAGTAACCCCTCTGTGGTATTGTGGAAGAGTGCAGGGGTGGACCATGTGGTCCTATATTGAAAAGTTTTTTATCTGGTAATGGGCGTCAGTGCACCCAGATTTTGTGCCTTTAATGCCAGGCCAGCAGGTATCATCATACAGTAACCCCTCTGTGTTATGGTGGAAGAGTGCAGGGGTTGACCTTGCAGTCCTATATTAAAAAGATATGCATCTGGTTAAGGCGTCAGTGCACCCAGATATTCTGCCTTTGGTGCAAGACTGCCAGGGCAGCAAGTATCATCATACAGTAAGGCTGGGGTCAGACGAAAGCAGTGTTAATGTCCGTGTTGCCCGCACATAAGTACGTCCGTGATAGCATACAATTGTGTTAAATGGAGCCCCACACACGAAGTACGTCCGCACAGAAGTGCGGGGGCTGACGGACGCTGCAAACGGACGCAGGTTAGGCAAGAACGTAATACTGCTAGAACGGACGTGCAGAGTGCGCCACATCCACAACGTCCGCATAGCTTTGTGTGTGAGTGATGCAACAAGGTCAGACGGACTGCATTTATACGTCCAGCATTTTTGACGGACAGAATGCTCTTTCATTGTAATTTATTTTCCCTGCTACATCAGTCAAAAAATACGTCAGTGAAAAAAACGGACTGTGTGGCCACTACCTTGTCGTCAGTCAGTAAGTACGTCCGTACTGCACGGACGCACAGTCCGTAGAAAATGCGCTCATCTGACCCTAGCCTAACCCCTCTGTGGTATTGTGGAAGAGTGCAGGGGTGGACCATGTGGTCCTATATTGAAAAGTGGTTTTTTTTATCTGTTAATGGGCGTCAGTGCACACAGATATTGTGCCTGTAATGCCAGGCCAGCAAGTATCATCATACAGTAACCCCTCTGTGTTATGGTGGAAGAGTGCAGGGGTTGACCTTGCAATCCTATATTAAAAAGATATGCATCTGGTTAAGGCGTCAGTGCACCCAGATATTCTGCCTTTGGTGCAAGACTGCCAGGGCAGCAAGTATCATCATAAAGTAACCCCTCTGTGGTATTGTGAAAGAGTGCAGGGGTGGACCATGTGGTCCTATATTGAAAAGTTTTTGATCTGGTAATGGGTGTCAGTGCACCCAGATATTGTGCCTTTGGTGCAAGACTGCCAGGCCAGCAAGTATCATCATACAGTAAGGCTGGGGTCAGACGAAAGCAGTGTTAACGTCTGTGTTGCCCGCACATAAATACGTCCGTGATAGCATACAATTGTGTTAAATGGAGCCCCACACATGAAGTACGTCCGCACAGAAGTGCGGGGGCTGACGGACGCTGCAAACGAACGCAGGTTAGGCAAGAACGTAATACTGCTGGAACGGACGTGCAGAGTGCACCACGTCCACAACGTCCGCATAGCTTTGTGTGTGAGTGATGCAACAAGGTCAGACGGACTGCATTTATACGTCCAGCATTTTTGACGGACAGAATGTTCTTTCATTGTAATTTATTTTCCCTGCTACATCAGTCAAAAAATACATCAGTGAAAAAACACGGACTTTGTGGCCACTACCTTGTCGTCAGTCAGTAAGTACGTCCGTAGTGCACGGACGCACAGTCCGTAGAAAATGCGCTCATCTGACCTTAGCCTAACCCCTCTGTGGTATTGTGGAAGAGTGCAGGGGTGGACCATGTGGTCCTATATTGAAAAGTGTTTTTTTTTATCTGTTAATGGGCGTCAGTGCACCCAGATATTGTGCCTTTAATGCCAGGCCAGCAAGTATCATCATACAGTAACCCCTCTGTGGTATGGTGGAAGAGTGCAGGGGTGGACCATGTGGTCCTATATTGAAAAGTTTTTGATCTGGTAATGGGCGTCAGTGCACCCAGATATTGTGCCTTCAATGCCAGGCCAGCAAGTATCATCATACAGTAACCCCTCTGTGGTATTGTGGAAGAGTGCAGGGTTGGACCCTGCTGTTCAAAAAATTTAAATGATATAAATCTGGCACAGGCGTCAGTGCAGCCAAATATTGTGCCTTTCATGGCAGCAAGTGCATTCACACCGTAACCTTTTTGTGGTATTGTGAAAGAGTTCAGTGGTGGAGGTTTTGTGCATGCAGAAGACATACCCGATCTATTCCGTTACTTCGGCATCAGGGGATTGATAGCTGCTGATCCAGGACTGATTCATTTTTTTAAATGTCAGCCGGTCTACAGAGTCGGTGGACAGACGCACTCTTTTGTCTGTGACAAAACCACCAGCGGCACTGAACGTCCTTTCGGAAAGCACGCTAGATGAAGGGCAACCTAGTAGCTGCATAGCATATTGGCTAAGTTCTGGCCAATGATCCAATCTAAACACCCAGTAAGCCAGTGGATCATCTGCTGGAAAGGTATCCAGGTCTGCCCTTGCCCATAGGTAGTCCTGCACCATATGGTGAAGACGCTGGCAATGGGTGCCTACACTTGACGTCCTTGGGCGTCGTGGACTAACAAAATTTAAAGAAGCATCAGTCAAGTGGCCCTGGCCTTCACCGCTATTCCTCTGATCACCCGCAGCCTCAGAAGCACGTGTGTCAGCACTTGGCAATCTACCAGTGCCTGGAAAGGTGTTACACAAGTGTCGCTTTAGAGCGTCCTCAAGTTTTTTCATCCTGTGCTCCCTCTCTGCAGGCAGGATGAGCTCTGCAACTTTCCCCTTGTATCGTGGATCAAGAAGGGTTGCTAACCAGTAATGATCCCTCTCCTTGATAGCACGAATCCTGGGGTCCTTTAGCAGGCTTTGCATCATTACGGAGCCCATGCAGCGTAGGTTGGAGGTGGCATTAGCTTCCGAGTCTTCCTGGTCAATGAGGATGACCGTATCATGCACTTCCTCCTCCCAGCCATGCACAAGCCCTTCTGATTCTGGGCACACAAAACCCTCCCTTGAGGAATCCCTACCTTCAATGCCCCCACTACTTAAATAGTCCTCCTCCTCCTCCTCCTCATCCTCCTCCTGTCTGATCTGAGTAGGACCCGCTGGAATGCTGTCTGCGGAAAGACTGGGGCCTTAAGAGCTAGGGAAGGCCTCCTCTTCCTCCCGCTGCTCTGCCTCTAGAGCCACATCTATAATTCCCCACAGAGTGTGCTCCAGCAGGAACACTAAAGGAATTGTGTCACTGATGCATGCACTGTCCCTGCTCACCATCCTCGTTGCCTCCTCAAATGGTGACAGTACAGTGCATGCATCCTTGATCATCAGCCACTGTGGGGGGGAAAAAAAACAAGTTGACCTGAACATGTCCTTGTGCCATACTCACACAGGTACTCGTTGATGGCCCTCTGCTGCTTGTGCAGACGCTGCAGCATTGCTAATGTCGAGTTCCACCTGGTGGGCATGTCACAGATCAGACGGTTTGTGGGAAGGTGGAAATCTCTTTGAATTTTGGAACCTGCCACTGTGGTACAGCACATTCAGCAAATTCACGGAAAGGAGCAGAGTCCACCAGCTGGAAAGGCAGCAGCTGCAATGCGAGTAATTTTGCTAAACTGGCACCTGCCCCTGCAGAGCTGACAAAATTTCTGACCCGGTGTGGCTCCTGTCCCCTAAACAAACCAGCTCAAGCACAGTATGGCATCTTTTTGCTTGAGACATTGCGTAGAACCTGTCAGGCGTCGGTTTAACTGCCACTTCGCCAGAGACAGAGAAGGAGGAGGAGGAGGAGGAGGAGGAGGAAGAGATGGTGGTGGTGGAGCAGACAGACCTCATACAAGCAGCTTTCTGGAGGCGTGGTGGATGAACAAGCTCCAGCACAGAGCCCCGTCTTGGATCCCTCCCAGCTGCAATCAGAGTTACCCAGTGTGCCGTGAAGGAAATGTAACGACCCTGTCCATGCTTGCTGGACCACGTGTCTAAAGTCACATGCACCTTGCTGCTGACTGCCTTTTTCCAATGACTGGATAACATTGTCTTCCACGTGCTGGTATAGTGCTGGAATGGCCTTGCGTGAAAAGTAATGGTGTTTTGGAACCTGCCACTGTGGTACAGCACATTCAGCAAATTCACGGAAGGGAACAGAGTCCACCAGCTGGAAAGGCAGCAGCTGCAATGTGAGTAATTTTGCTAAACTGGCATTTAGACGCTGTGCTTGGGGATGGTTGGGACTATATTTTTTCTTTCGCTGCAGCAGCTGCGGCAACGTAATCTGACTGCGTAAATCTTCAGCTACTGGGATGATGTCACATTGTGAGGAAGGACCTGGTACATCCATTACTGTAGCATCATCCCTGTCGGTGGAGGTTGTAGGCAATGACATGGCAGGACATACAGTGTGGATAGAGACAGATGAGGAGGAGGAGGACCTACGCAAAGTTTTGCGCCAACGGGATGTGTGGCACTTGCTCATATGTCGCCTCAAGCACGTGGTACCAAAGTGTCCGGTGTTTATCCCACGCTTCATCCTCATCTGACATAGATTACAAATAGCAACGGTGGGGTCTGCTGCACATTTCTTAAAGAACTCCCAAACAGCAGAGTTCCTGCATGTGTTCTTTGAGACAACAGCGCTCTGCACCGGAGCAGCTCTGACATCTGATGCCTTGGACTGGCTAGTGCTATGGTTGGTCACAGAGGATGTTGTGCCTCGTGTTTGCTGTGCCTCCTCCTCCTCCTTCCCCTCCTCCTCACTTGATTCCTCAGTTCGATCTGGCACCCAGGTGGAGTCAGTGACCTCATCATCAATGTCATCTTCACCCCCTATCTCCTCATCACTGGAGCCAACTTGACAGTATGCTGCAGCTGCTGGGGCAACATGAGTGTCAGTTATTTGTGTGTCATCACTGGCACCCCCTTCCTCTAGGTTGATTATACTCTCTTGCTCAACCTCAGAGATTGAATCAGAGCACTGTACTTGCTGCGCATCCTCAAGCAGCATGTCACTCTCATTGTAGTCAAACAATTCAGCTGACTCCTCCGTGTGTGATAGCGAGGCTACGGCAGGAGTAGCTGTGGACATGGAGGCTGCATTAGATGCTTTGGCAGCTGAGGTGGACTGTAAAGCACTATAAGCCTGGCTGGCAGAGGACTCGGAGGATGAGGATGGCCTGGTTAGCCAATCCACCAAGTCCTCTGTATGTTGCTGCTGCTTAAGACGGCCAGCACCAGTTAGAAAGGACAAGCGTGCCCCTGCAGAGGATGCACCACATCCACCACGACCAGTGACACAGCCTCCCGACACAGGGGCTGCTTGCCCTCTTATCTGTGTCTGGGAGCGTCTGCCTGTCCTTTTTGTTCTTTCAGACATGGTGAGTGATTTATAGATTAATATATACAGAACTCTGATTCAACTCTGGTATGAAGAGTTAAAGAATTCTGGTATAACTCAGTAAGACACACTGATAGCTGGCAGCCAGTGACGAGACACAGATCACCTCAATTCACAAATGTTTTAAAGAAATTAGTGAGCCCCAAAATACAGCGTGGTACTGGTTGTGTGACAAGACACAGATCACCTTAATTCACAAATGTTTTAAAGAAATTAGTGAGCCCCAAAATACTGCGTGGTACTGGATGTGTGACAAGACACAGATCACCTCAATTCACAAATGTTTTAAAGAAATTAGTGAGCCCCAAAAAAACTTGCTGGCTGTGTGACGAGACACAGAAGATCACCTCAATTCACAAATGTTTTAAATAAATTAGTGAGCCTGAAAATATTGCGTGGTACTGGATGTGTGACGAGACACAGATCACCTTAATTCACAAATGATTTAAAGAAATTGGTGAGCCCCAAAATACTGCGTGGTACTGGATATGTGACAAGACACAGATCACCTCAATTCAAAAATTTTTAAAGAAATTAGTGAGCCCCAAAAAAACTTGCTGGCTGTGTGACGAGACACAGAAGATCACCTCAATTCACAAATGTTTTAAATAAATTAGTGAGCCCCAAAATACTGCGTGGTACTGGATGTGTGACGAGACACAGATCACCTTAATTCACAAATGTTTTAAATAAATTAGTGAGCCCCAAAATACAGCGTGGTACTGGATGTGTGACGAGACACAGATCACCTCAATTCACAAATGTTTTGTAGAAATTAGTGAGCCCCAAAATAATGCGTGGTACTGGTTGTGTGAAAAGAGACAGATCACCTCAATTCACAAATGTTTTGTAGAAATTAGTGAGCCCCAAAATACTGCGTGGTACTGGATGTGTGACGAGTCACAGATCACCTCAATTCACAAATGTTTTGTAGAAATTAGTGAGCCCCAAAATACTGCGTGGTACTGGATGTGTGACGAGACACAGATCACCTCAATTCCCAAATGTTTTTTAGAAATTTGTGACCCCCAAAATACTTGCTGGCAGTTACAAGACACAGATCACCTCAATTCACAAATGTTTTAAAGAAATTAGTGAGCCCCAAAAAGACTTGCTGGCACAGTGACAAGACCCAGAAGATCACCTCAATTCACAAATGTTTTAAAGAAAGTTGTAAACCCCAAAAAAACTTGCTGGCACAGTGACAAGACACACATCACCTAAATTCCCTGATATTTGGTAGAAATGAGACCCCCCAGACCCCCCCAGTAGCGTGGCAGACCGGCAGTAACAAGACACAACTATCTCCTTTGAAATCTCCTCTGAAATGCGTGCAGAATCGGTGCGTGGAAATTTTATATACAGGGTTATCCAAAGAGATTCGAAAAGTCACCGCACGTTCGGTGACTTTTCCTTCTCTTCAATTCGGTTCCTTTTGCCGATTGCATTTCGGTGACCCTGCGGTGTATTCAGCAAAGAGCACAGGGTCCCCGAATTGCAGGGAAAAGCTGCCGAAAACCTGACGAAAACTAACCGAATGCATGCTGAAAACAAGCAAAAACATCTGGATTAACCTTCGAAAAAGCCGAACAGGAGCCGAACAGGAGCCGAATCACACAGAGCTGAAGCAGCTGTGACGTAGAGGAGGCAGTGAATAAATTAGAAAAACCATTTGTATGAATCTGGGAAAAAGAAACGCTGTTTGCAAAGAAACTACTGAGCGAAAATGTCTGAAATTTTCACAGGAGGTCCAGGGAATGATAATAAAGAGGGCTGTTACAAAAAAAATAAGTTAACTGAAAAAAAAATCGGACTTTTTAAAAAAAATAAAAAAAATCTGAAAAATGCTTAAAGTATCCTAAAAAATCTATAAATACAGAGACTTTTTGCTGCAGAATTTTATAATGAACGGTTTATTAGATATTGAATTAAAACGGGAATATTTTTAACATTGAAGCCTATGGGATTCTCCTGAATTAACTTGCCGAATGAAACCACCGAATGGCAGAGCATTAGGGGAACCTTTCACTGCTGGTTTGTGTTCTCTGAATAGCCGAAGCAGTGCATTTTCATGGGGATTTCACTCCCCTCGAACAGGAACCGAACAGGCACCGTATGTTCAGGCAATTCGCCAGGATTTGGCGAATTGCCTGCTCTCTGGATAGCCGAATGGCCAGGAAAGGTAACCGAACGCTGATTTTCAGCATTCGGTTACCTTTCTCAAGCAATTCGGATCTCTTTGGATAACCCTGATAGTGTGCTGCGTGTCAGGTATATTACACACAAAGGAAATTCAAAATGGATGCCTGTAGCCATTTTGTTTTTAAAGACAGTTTCTTTTCTTTAAAATTTTCTCTAGGTTTAGAAATGAACGAGATTTTTTTTTACAGAGTTCATTCCTGGGTGAAGTCTTTTATATTTTTTTTAAGAAGTGCCAGACATGAAGGAATCTAGAATGTTTCTTTTGTGTGATAAGGTTAGGTTTAAGTGCTAAGACGTGTTATAATTAAATTTATTGGTCTGTCTTAAAACAAAAGATATTTTGTCTTTTGGGTATAGGAATAAGAGTTAATATTCTCTAGTATAGATTTATATTTACTAAATATATGTTTATAATCAAGGTATATTTTATTATATTAACAGTAGGAAATATATATTCCAATAAATATTGTAGAAAGTATATAATTGGTAAATAATAAAATTTACTAAAGAATAGATTCTGTTGAGTTAACCAGAAAAGAATTCAGCTAAAAGTGAGTAACTAAAAGGGAGTAGGGATATAAATCAAAGATGACAGATGGAGACACTATGTCTATACACTGGGAGAAGAGAAGGTCTTTTGTGGAGATTGAACTTTTGACCCGAGATAAGAAAATTAAAAAGAAATGGGTGAATTAATTAAGAAGTGCAATACTGCCCTCTAGAGGATAGTAAATATAATAATTGATATAGCAATAATGCAGCCAGTGACGTCAAATTGGCTATAATAAGTGGCAATGTTGGTTACAAGTCAGTCGGAGATTCCAGCATTCACAGACTCACACTGCAATGCATTAGACATGACACTCTGAGAGTCCAAGATTCCAACACTCAGACTCACACCACGATGCAGGCAGATCCCAAGACATGAGGCAATCAAGATTCTCACTAAATTTCTGACTCTCACCAAATCTCTAACTCACATGCATTGATTATCTGATCAATAATCTTCACACATTCCAAAAATTACTACATCAGGAATTCCAAGGCAGACTTATCAACATCCAAATTGGACAGTTAATGTATGAAATAAGGAATTAATGTAAATATATATTTGTAGAGATTCTTGCAACGTAGACTGAGACTTCTCGGATACGGTTAAATCCAAATTCTAAGTATTTTCTATTCTGCAGATAGAAATATGAAGAAGTGGATATAAGGATTTATTCCTAAAAGAAATGTTGTAAGATTGATACCAATATATATATTGAATTTGGAAATTACTATGATTAAAATTAATAAGCAAGGAATTATATAACTACAAAATAAAAAGCAAAAGATTAGAAGTTTAATTCTCGAGATTAGGGGAGGATTCACTAAATAAGTTTTTATTGCTTATCATTAAATTAGCTCATCTTTTGTTGATCCATGTAGCATAGAGATATATATATATATATCTACAAGAGCTGGCTGGTTAAACATTGTTTGCTGGGAAATGCATGTTGTATTAAGCAGAAATGTTTATTAACCATTTGTGTATTAGTTACTAACTGATAAGGTAAATGATATTAATCATATATGCAGTTACTAACCGGAGATACATATATTGTGAAGCTAGTTTTTATATGCTGATGGATTGTGGTTTATAAATTTTTGTTTATGATATGAGATTTGAAACTTTTTTGTATACGTAATAAATATATATATATTTTTATCCGATTATTGATTATTGTATTTTTTAAAGCAAAACACAGACAATTAAAAGAATTCAGGATAATTTCTAAGAAATATAAACGATTGATATTTTGTCTCGTATAAGTTTCTTATGAAATAATAATCCCTGATATATTGGAGGCAACTGCCGAGATAGGTCCAGTAAATCCAATATAGACATATTGGAGGCTTGGCTGATGAGTCCAATATATAACGTGTTGTATTCACATGCAGAGATTATATCTGACATGCGGGACTTAGCTCTGTGAGCCCATGATTGGGCAAAATTTGCCCAATCAGGACTCTGAGCGGTGATTGGCATAGTGTTGAACCAGTCTTGCACCAGACCTGTGGTCAGGTGCAAGGCTGTAGCCAATTACGAGCTTCAGGCCAGTGGGAAAATGCATTGTGGTCCATTGTGGTCGAACATGCGGTGAACACCCGGAAATGTTCGGTGTTCGCGATCTACTCTAACAGGCTAAGTTCGAGTCGAACCCCGAACCGTCCGAACCCGAACCGCTCATCCCTAGTCCCGAACTGGCAGTCTGATAGCTACTGGCATAAACTTATACTAGGAAATCCTTTGAAACCGCTAATTATCTCAAAATATGTACACAACCAATAATTCATAACTTTGACTGTAAGTAGGTGTTCACTTATTTGTTTAATTGTTTTTAGCTGGTTCCTATTAATAATGCCTTTATTAAATTGTATCACTCTTAGCCATGACCAACATAATAATATTTCTCAAGCTTGAGAAAGGCCCGTGTTATTGCCAAAACGTCTCCAATTTCCCAATAAAGCTATGCTGTCTTAAGCCAAATTGGAGTGCCTGGACCTTTTCCTTTTCTCTATGTTTGCTGGGAGCCTGGACATGCTCTTACTCTTTTGAGCACCCACTACAGAGGCTTTTTTGTTTGCTTATTTATTAGAGTGCATATCTTTGTTTATTGCAGGCATGATGTCAGCAAGACATGACACAACATTTAAGTTTGGAGCTATATCCCTTATAACATAAACTGACAAATATAATAACGTTAACAGTTACAAGGAAAATAAAAAACATTTACTTACTAGGTAGTTCACAGCTCTGATCCATATGTCTTGCAGGTTAGAATGTTTTCCCCCTTCTTGTGGCATCCTGAGAGTAATACCAATAGTGTTACCTAGAGTTTGACACTTGTGTCCAATTAGGGCTGCAATATGTGCAACATTTGCCTCATACCTATAGGGAAAATAACATTCAAACCCTTCACTGACATGCAGACTAAATGGCTTATACACTTCATCAGAGACAGGTAACATAAACTAGGGAATAAGGGATATTTATTAGAAGTAAGATTAAAAAATTGCAATGGAACAGAAATCCTACAAAGAATATGAGAAGATTAACATAACCAATTGCAACATGACTTTGGTGACTTGTTTACAGATGTGACGAGGTTGCATAATTCTGGCTAGCAGTACCATCAGTGATGCCTGATGGAGATTCAAGAGGTGGTCTTTTGAGAGCATCAATGACTAGTTACAAGTCTATTCCAACCACAAAAGATGCATCAATTACATGTGCCCAGGAAATGTTGGTTATCACTGGGCTTGGAAGCTTGGTGGACGAAAGATACATATATTTTCCTAGATGTTTAATTAGAAAGCAACACTGAAAATAAGCCGGTGCTGAGTTGTTATGTCTTTTTCTGCTTGACCTTTGCTCAACTCCTATCTCCCTGGTATATTGACCACCTGCATATCATCTGTCAGTTAATGTTTATCACCTGTCCTTTTTATGGCCTTACTTTCAATTCCTCTTTAGGCTGACAGATTTATTGTGCTGTTTTTTCCCACATTTAGTTCTTCTGCCTGATCCTTACAATACCTCAGTATGCTTGAAGAATGGGAATAGCCCCTTCATTATTTTCAGAGACGTCTTACAAGCAATAAGCAGAGCAATATACTTAACTGTTAAATTATCATTAAGGATAGTGATTTAAAAACACAAACCCAAAATAAACTGTAACAGATCTCTGTACCCCAACTGGGTCACATCTCTTATTGCTGATTCCTTGCTGGATCCCTGTTCTCTCACCAGCAGGCTTTTGTGCCTTTCTCCAGTCGTTAGTCAAAGTTTAAGGATGAATACATGTAAAGAGCCTTGTTAGCATCCCCCAGAAACAAGATGACACGTAGATATGGGAATTTTAGAACAGCAGCAGAGAACTCCTTTGTTGGGTCCCAGGCAGAGAGTTGTAGCCAATAGAAAATAACACCCTGGCCTCCCACTTCCCATCAGCATAATCCCTCCCTATCATGATGTTTTGTGGTTCTGATGTTGTGAAGTTTGTTAAGTATGTTTCTCAGAGCGTGAGTCATAATCAGACATGGTACAGACGACGGTATAAACATTGCTCAACATTTCTAGACAAGACAGAACAATGACAGTTGTGGATGGTAAACACGATTACAGTCTAAGGCATCAGACAATGGGGAAGTTTTTGCCTGACAAGGCAGATCAACAAGAAACCATTCAAACATACACCAGATAATCACACATTCCAGAGAGGGGAAGCTGGAAAGGGCTAAGATAACCCATCAAGTAATCCTATCAGCAGATAGTAACAGATACACACATAGGCAATAACATTATTCATACATAACACAGGTTACACAAAAACCCTGAACCGTGCATGCACAGGACGATTTCAACATAGGAGAAGGCAGGGAAATAATATGGAACAAGAGGCCTGCACCTCCTAAATACATCTCTAGGCCCATGTACCCTAAGATCAAAGTGACGCGCGTCACATAAACAATGTTAAAGCAAATGGAGTTCCTTGTCCACCTCATCCTGTAAATACTAAATTGATGGTACAATGTCATAATTGAATAAGATTCACACAATTCATTACAGAAGCCCACTGGAGGCTAAATTACAATCTTCGCACAAACGTTTGCCGTATTACATAGTCAGCGCAACAACCGCGCACAATCGTCTACCGCGGGTGAACCTGTGCGAACCCTGCGCGAGCTTACTGTACTTCGTGCGTCCTATACATAACATTGTGAGCGCAAATGCGAATGTGCGCTGGTACGAGGATGGTATTACAATCTATTTTGCGGTAATTACCACATAGCCTTTGTGCGCATAATTTTAGCAACTCCTAAAAGCTGGTGTTAATGGCAAATCTGAACAACCTGGCTGAACCCAAATACGCCAGCCCATTAAAAAAAATGCAGCAAAGTATAGTTGCCCATTCAACTCATACTAAACCAATAAAATGGAGAAGTTGTATGTGCATGTATTATTGATGCAGCATATATGCTCAGATTGACTTTGGCAGGCACAATTTCTTAACATGAGATAATTGTGGTTCTTAATTCTGATTGGCTGAATCGCGAGAAAAAAACAGTGAGCACACAGATTTTGGCCCACGACATTACTGCGCGAGCATTTGGGCACGTCCTGTTTGCGTGCGAGGATTGTAATTCCAGCTGTGATTTGGTCGTGCAAAAGTTTAGCACTTGGCACAAAAATTCACGCTTTGCGCAAGGGTTTTTGAACGAAGATAGTAACATAGCCCTGGATGGGGCCAGAGATGAAAGTAAGACCATAAGAGTTTACAAAAAAAATTGGAAATTAGCTTTTTTATGAAAACAGCTTAGAATGATAGGATCTTTAAATAACTATGGATGTCAAGTCTTTATCACTCTTGAACGTAATCAACTCATATGTATACTTAAGCCCCTTACATTAAGGTATTGTCACTCAGGACTATGGTCATGTGTACATGTTTCTCATGTCAGTTAGAGGTGTGCATTCATTTCATAACAAATCACAATTCGTTTGAAGATTCGTTAATTCATATTTCGGAATTGATTTCATCCAAATTGAAACAATAACGAAATGAAACAAAATGTAATGAAATTGATGCGTTATACTGTTTCACAAGAGAACCATTGATTAAATGATTCCTGAGCAGGATTTGATTTATTTGGGTTTTATTTAGTGATCCGTAATTCAACTTGATATCAGCTATCGAATCGATCCCAATTTACAATACATACAATTACAAAAGCAAACGACATTATGAAATGAATCAGATTCATCTGATTTTTTCACAAAGCACCCGGTCCCTGTAAATTGGCCTGTGATGCTGAATCTGTTGCCAGCACCACAGGCCAATGGACAGCTGAACACTTAGCCCTAGCTTGCTTTTTAACAGCAGGAGTTGATTTATTGGGGTTTTATTTAGTGATCCGAAATTCGACTCAATATCAACTATCGAATTTAGCTTAACTTTACAATGGGGTTTTTAGTGATCCGATATACCAAATGAAACAAAATAACGAAACTAACTTACAAAATGAAATAACGAAAACTAAATTATTTTGAAATGAAATGAAATGAAACTAAATTAAACTAATTTTCCAGCTGTGCACACCTCTAATGACAGTCACTCCATCACATGAATGCCATTCCCATTGTTACTCAAACTTCAGATTAACTTTTCTCTTTTGACTTCTATCGCCCTGTTCCATTCCTCACTTGCTTTTCAGCCCTTTCTATAATAAACGATATAGGTATTATATGTGCAATAGTATATGCTATAGCTTTAAATGAACATTTTGTATCAGAAATGTTTATATATTAAATATTAACATTTGTATTAGTTTTATCTTACAAATTTATACATGCCTGCAAAAAAGGTTACTCAATAACTATTTTTCTCACATTGAAAGAATGGTGGTTTTAGTTTGGGGAACTATGATGGATCAAGTACGATGAGACTACGGCCACTATTTAGGGAAATGACATTGTAATTCTCTATAGTTTTCACTGTTCTTTCCACTGTAGTTTGCGGCCAAGGTTGTTCAATGTAAATTTCAATAGGTTTCCCACTGGTGTTTCCGTTGTAGCTTCTGAGGCTCGGGTTAGACGAATGAATTCTGTGCGGACTGTGCTTCCGTGCACAACGGACGTACTTTCTGACCGACGAAAAGGTAGTGGCCACACGATCCACTTTTGTGACAGACGTTTTTTTTGACTGATGTAGATGGGAAATAAAATTAATATGAAAAACCATTTTGTCTATCAAAAATGCTGGACGTCAAAAATGCAGTCCGTCTGACTACGTGCCATCACTCACAAACAAAGCTACGTGGACGTTGCAGACGTGGCGCACTCCGCACGTCTGTTCTAGCGGATTTACGTTCTTGCCTAACCCGTGTCCGTTTACCGCATCTGTTGTTGATTATAATATGATTGATAATAATTTATGCTACCACGGACGATAAAATGTGCGGCAACACGGACATGAACAATCGTCTGACCTGAGCCTGACAAAGTTATTTAGCATAGTTGTCACCCGTAGTTACACCGCAGCATCAGTCAATTTGTCTAGCATTGTTTTTACCATTGTTTCTATAGCAATCAATGGAGTGCACCGCTTTAAAATCACTGAACAATGTGAAATAGAGAATAGCCAAAGCTTACTCATTCTATGGAAGAATTATGGTGGGGCCTATTGTTTAAAAGGGATACTCTATTAAAAAGAGTCCAATTTTTTTTGCCCTTAAATAATTGGGCAGAGGCTACTGACAGCCCATGCTCAGATATATCACCTTAACCCTTTCGCTGCTGAGGCTTTTCCCGCCCCTGTGCTGAGGTCATTTTTTACCTGTTTTGCGCATCATGTTTAAACGTGTTTTTAAGGCTTATTTTAGTATATGACACCGACATATTATATATCGTTCTTTCCGTCAGACTCGGTAGATTCATAATATGTCATTATTATATGTATACGTTATGTCATGTCTGTATATTATAACAAAAAATGCAATAAAATATGTATTTTCAATAATTTACAATGTGTAAAGTGTTTTTTTCCACATTTTAACATGCGAGCAATTGCGGTTATATTTTGTATGGGGTGCGCTTGTTAAAAAAATTAGAGATGGGGTCTCGTTACATTTTTTTTTGGGGAAAATGACACTATTTTTAACAAACGCACCGCATACAAAAATCGTTAGTGCAGCATCATTGTTCACATTATAATTGAAATGGGAACAATATTGCTACACTAACAAACCCAAAAAAAAAAAAAAAGTGTTTATTTTTTTTTTTTTAATTTTTTTTTTTTTTTTTTTACAAAATTTTTAACTTTCATGTTTGGTATCGTTGGAACGGCCATGCTCTGGCCGATCCAACCATATCAAAATTTAACCCCTAACTGCCACGGATCGGGAGATAGGGAGTTCATTGGAACTCCCTATCTCCACACTTGGTGGCAGTTAGGGGTTAACTGTAGGACTGGCGTCATCGTGCTATGCACGATGACGCCAGTCCTCTGGGGGAGTTCCCGGAAGCTTGGCCGACATCCAAGATGTCGGCCAGCTCCGGGAAAGGATCGCGAACCGGCGCTTTTCAGCGCCGATTCGCGATCCAGCTCCCCAGGGGTTAATGCCAGGCATCATTTGGAAGGGCAGGCTGTGCCCTTCCAAATGATGCCTGGGTTAAGCCCCGCAGAGCCACCGATCGGGAGGGAGAGAGGTCCGAAGGACCTCCCCCCCCTCCCTTTCAGGCGCCTCCTCCGCACATGCGGGGGGGGCGCCTGAATTAGGTGTCATCGCGCCCCCGCGATGACACCTAATAATGGCGGCTGCTGGTCCGGATGCCGGGCTGACATCCAGGATGTCAGCCCGCACCGGAGGGGCCAGCGATCGGCCGGAACCCGGCCGAACGCTGACCCCAAAGTGAGGACGCGCTCAGCGCATCCTCAGCACACCAGCGGGAATGCTGAGGACGCGCTGAGCGCGTCCTTAGCATTCAAGTGGTTAAATCATCACAAAAATAAATAATATATAACTCACATTTTGTCCCTCACTGCTTCACTTATTCAGCTCAGTGGCTTCCGAATCTGAATGTCCCTGCAGCTATCTAACACAATTTTCATACGTAACTTTCTTTTCACAGGAACCGCAGATTGCTCACCGTTACAGACTTCTGCACTTTATGTATGCAAGTCCCGCAGCCCCTGCACAGAGCGATGGATCAGAGCTGTGCACGTATACGCAAATCCGATCGATCGGCTGCCTCACTGAGGTCGCTCACTAGTGTGGGTGGTCTCAGAGAAGGTGCAGGGCCGGATTAATGTAGGGGCGGATGGAGCGGCCGCTCCAGGCCCCCTTCTGAAAATAGGCCCACAGTACTGGCAGCAGCCAAGATGAGCCGCTGGCCAGCAGGAGAACATCACCTACCACAAGAGCCGTAGCGTGCAATGAGTGCACTGCACCCGGCCCCGCGCTGTCACACTTGCAGGCACACTGTGCCGAGTGCTGGCTCCGCCCCCTTCCCTCTCTGCAGCACTGGCACTCTCCGTCCCTGGAATTAACACATACAGTGTGATGCCCACTGGTTTGAATGGTGTTGCCTCTACTTTACTGATACAGGCAAGGCAAATGCATGTTAATCTTATCCAGGGTGAAGCAGGCATTATCCGGGCAGCCATCTCTCCTGAGTGCTGGGTCCTCTTGGAGGAGGAACAAAAGGAGGGGGGTTCCCACGTGTTCCCCAGGCAGCACACTGCTCTGCACATGCTCTGCACGTTAATGGCCCCTTGTGACAGGTAAAAAGACTATCCATTTACATTGGGTAAGAGGGCAGAATGGGGTTGATGGTAGGAGGGAGGGAGGAAAGTGGTGGGGATTTGGAGGTATTGAATTGATCTGAGGAATGGAGAAAATACTGTTTGGGAGGGTGAGTGCAAAGCAAAGGGATTGGTGGGGTGGAAGGGGGTGACTTGGTGGTATAAATTGACAAATATTTTTGTGTATCAGGGATAAGAGTTTCAGAGAGCTGTTTTTTTTTGTTTAAAAAGCAAACCATAGATAAATCCTTACAAATGAAAGCAATACATTCAAAAAATATTTTTAATAAATGTGTGTATGTGCTATATATATATATATTAGCACTGGGTATTATACACGCAGGGTACAGTATCAGTATTTATCACATACAGGCCCCAGAAATTTAAAGGGCCAGACCCCTGTGTTTTCCTCCTTTTCACAGACATGTCTCCTACAGAGCTGCATTCTCCCTCTGTGCTTTGACCCATCCCCTATATCCGTGATGGTGAACCTCGGCAGCCCAGATGTTTTAGAACTACATGTTCCATGATGCCTAGTGAGCCTTAAAGCTGCCAGAGCATCATGGAACATGTAGTTTCAAAACATCTGGGGTGCCAAGGTTCGCCATTGTTGCCGTATATGAACTGCTCCGGCTCCTGTCAGAGTGTGAGTCTGTGCAGGCTCCAGCGACCGGTGTTTGCAGTGGTAATGTTTTCCTTTAAAAAAGCGGAATAATGCTAGAAATACCCTGAATGCGAGGCACCTGTAAGCGGCGCTGCGCTTCGAGACGCACTCAGTATATACAGAGGTCCGTTCAGTTCCTCAGCAGCTGCTGAATTGCTTCAGTGCAGCAGTGCAGTTTGCTGCAGCAGTCTCACTAAACGCTTTGGCTGTGAATATGGAAGTGAAAGGGTGTTGGATCGCTTAATGAAAGGAGCGGTTTCTGCAAAATCCACTGTTGTCCATTTTATTACCACTTTAGTGTTAATGTTTACCATGTTCCAATGAATATTTGGGGCACCATTACAGTCTTATCACTAACTTTAGCGCTCACCTGAGTGAGCGCTAATGTTAGCCCTTGTGGGCCCTGGCACGGGCCACCCATATTACAATCGAAACACTAAGGGGTTAAAAAAAAACGTTAGCGATTGGAATCTTGTGCTTTTCAGTGCGAGGTTACTGTACTTTGTGCTTCCTATGCTTAACACAGGGAGCTCAAAGAGTTAATTAGCGTTAGGATTAGAATATACTAACGCTAATTACCGTCCGGCTGTGGTTACACAAAAGTTAACCACAGCCTGGACTTGGTGCTAAGAGATTCCATTGCTGCAGAATCCGTCAGCACCAGCATTCTAGGGCTTAGCGCCTGATAACGATGCAGGCGGCTTTTCTAGTGCCTGCATCATAATATCGCACTAAAACGGGGACGCAAAGGAGAACACTGCGGGCGCAGGTTTTTCTCCCTAGCATCCCCGATTTAGTGCGGTGACTGTAATGGTGCCCCTGGTGTTTTCCTCCACTAAAACCTCAAGCTGAACATTTCCTTATTGGAATATTTGCTCCGTGGAGACGGCCATCTTTCCTACGTCACACTCAGCTACTCTGCAGCACCTCTGGACTTGGCTGCAAGTGCTAAATTAGCAGTGCTGAGTGCTGAATTGCAGCACAGCGTCCAGTGACAAGATGCTAACTTAGCACTTGAAGCAGCTGAGGAACTGGACGGACCTCAGGTCTGCATGGCTGAGGGCCCAGAGTTGGAAATGGCCAGCTTCGGCTGTGATGGGGCGCAAAGCAACCCGCTTCGCGCCGGGGTATCTCCAGCGTAATAGTGGCCCCACAAAAAGTAGAACCGGCCCTGCCTGCCAAACACTCTGCGATTTGTTTAATACATTTTAATATATGGTTGCTTCATATAGTGATCCGGTCCATCCTTACTAGCTTGTCTGGTTGAGTTGTAGTGATTGACTAATATATGGGCCACACATGCTAATCCATCAGGAGGCTTGTGATCCAGCGCACTGTAAGTCACACTATGTATCATAGCACACGTTAAATACGCACAGCGCACCGACAAACTCTCTAAACGAGAAAGCAGCGCGGGCCGATTGCTATCTCAGTATCTCTAAAAAGGCCCATCGAAATACTCAGCACCAGGCCCATGATACTCTTAATCTGGCCCTGAGAAGGTGACATCAGCACGATCGCTGTGCTCTGGCGTCATTGGTGACCAATCTGCTGAAATTCAGAATCCCAACTACTGGTGAAGTTGGGTGGGGTGGAGGAAACTTCACCTTCAAGTGTCTTCTCCAGAGAGGGGCAGCAGGAGGGAAGGGTGAGATCCTTCACTTCCTGGTCATTTAAAAAAGATAACGTGGTTAGGATGAGTAGAGTGTTCCTTTAATTTGTAAATTAGAAGGTGCCGAAATGCAAAATGCATATGACAGTAGAGAGGTTATAAGGCAGGCTCTGAACGCAGAACACATACAGAGTTATTCAGAGAGAGGTGAAAACCAGGAGAATGACTGGAAAACCAAAAATTCTAGGTCAAAATAGCCAAACCAGAAAATTTCTCCCATTTATCTCACTTTCCAAATCGACTATTTGGTCTAGATTGTTCTCTACTCCTGCCAATTCTCCTGGTTTTCACCTCTCTCTGAATAACCCTGATAGAGAACACCAATAAAATTCACTACAGTTGCATTAATGGTGATTTTTGCCATTGTACGTAAGGAATGTGAATTTCGGTCACACAACAGTGCTTAGTGAATAACCCCTAAGTGTTTGTTTTGCTTTTCATATGCCTGTCTGTCTGGCAGTCCATCTGTCCATCCATCAACTCATTAAATGTTTTATTATAAACTACAATATGCAATATGAAGTTAGCAAGGAAATGCCTACAATGCACGTACATAAGGACCTATTATTTTCTACGTTTAGCTGAAAGATTGAGAAAGGACTTTGCAAAAGTTTGAACTTAATGTACTTTATCTTTTTCATCCTAGATTACTATGTTACGATGTCATCTGAAAAGAACTAGGGTTAAGAAAGAGCTATATTTATATCTGTTCCATCTCTAATGATCGGCTGTGTCATTAAAGCATGGAAAAAGGCTGACAGTAGTTCCAAAGCACTTAACTTTACTGAGAGATACTAGAGGAAATGTTTACTGTATAAAACCTGGAATTTTACAAAGTTTGTCATTTAATTGATGAAGAGCTGTTCTCAAATCCAAGGAGAATCAATATCTCAACCTATATGGTAACATATCCTTGTTTTCATGTTAACCTCCCTGGCGGTGATCCCGAGTGTGTCTCAGGGTTAAATTTCACCGCTGAGAGCGGTAATCCCGAGACACACTTGGGCTGTATACATTACCTCTCCCTGCGCTCCCTCGATGATCTCTGCAGTCTCCTCCAGCGATCGCAGCGCTTTACTTCCTGGATTCCTTCTCACGAGGAGGGAACCAGGAAGTATGAGGTCGCCGGAGGAGGCAGCTGGGGACATTGAGGGAGCGCAGGGAGAGGTGATGTATCCAGCGGCATCCCGAGTGTTGCTCGGGGTCCAACATAGGAATTTAACCCTGAGCCACACGCGGGATGCCGCTAGGGGGAGCAAAAAAAAAAATTAGACCGTTTTCAGCACAGAATTTGCTGAAGAAATAGACTGCCAGGGAGGTTAAATAATCACATAAATTGCTTGATTTCAAAAGAGCAGTTTGTTTTTTTTATTTAAAATTCATAATTTTATACTCATCAAACCAATGGTGGGGACCAATATAGGTCTGTCGCTGATTACTAAAACATACAGACGTAATCTGCTGAATATGTCTGTGGTCGCTCTATGAGCTCTCCATTAATCATTCTATGTTGAAGAAGAAAAAGAATAACTTAGCATTTTGGGAATTTCATATACTAAGCTGTAGTGCTCAGTAAGAAAGATGTCAGAAAGGTAGCTGAATTTACAATAGATTTTTTAAATGATGATTATTATAATATAATAATAATTAAAATATAATCTTTTAGTATGCAAAATAGGGGGTCACTTAACCCCTTCAATATCATGATCATGTATACATGATGAACAGTAGCAGACACAGCAGTCCAAGATCTGTTAATATGATATTGGTGTCAACGTGCTTTAAAATGTGAGCACTTTTTTAAGTCAGCTGGGAATATGTTTGAATTACATCTCTCCCGCTCAACATGCACGTAGCTTCAAAAATTTAGTAACTCCACGTGGCCAGCAGATGTCAACATCTGTCTGCAACATAGATTATTATAGGAAGAAATACATTGTGAATATTCAAACATTTCTTACTGTATAATTAAAAAATATTTTCCAGGGCGTGGCTTGGACGCGAGGCAAGATGGCAGCTTGATTCTGCAGCTCTGCACCCGGGCGCACCAACTAAGCTCTTCGAATGTCAGCACGACGTCCCACGGGACAAAAAAAACGAGCCGCTGCCTCAGTAAATCACCCTCACACCCCGGCGCTGACCGGGAGCTCCCCGATGCGCCACTATCTCCGCGGGTCTCAGGCTGATCCCTCACAAGGCCACAAAACCAAGATGGCGGCGGCCGGAGACCGCATGGCTGAATCGGAGGACGATCTGCAGGACAGCTGGACTTCCTCCCTGAGCGACATTCCAACTGCGGAGGTAAGGGAGACCCTGCGCCATCTACCTACTAAGAGGGACCTGGAATCTCTATTTTCACGCATGGAGGCAAAATTTGATGCAAAATTCGCTGAATTGGGGGCTGATGTGCGGCAATTGGGAGGCAGAGTACAAGATTTAGAGGAGGATAGAGACGCTTCCATGGCCCACCTTGACAGATTCCAGGCCCAACTAAACGAACAGTCCCACTATGTTACTGACCTACGCCGCTCAGTTGATGACCTGGATAACAGAGGGCGCCGTAACAATGTCCGAATTAGAGGTGTCCCTGAACCGGAAGACACGGAAGATATACCCCTCATTCTACAGACTTTATTTAATGCGCTCCTGGAACGTCCACCTGATACGCCGATATTGCTTGATAGAGCACATAGAGCGCTACGCCCACGGGGAGCCCCATCAACACCCCCGAGAGATATCATCTGCCGCATACATCATTTCCCGCTTAAGGAAGAGATCATGCAAGCGGCCAGAAAGAAACGCTCAATCACACATGATGGACACGCGGTTGAAGTCTACCAAGACCTCTCCAGATTCACTTTGCAAGCCCGGAGATACCTTAAACCGATCACGGATGTCCTCAGAGCTAGAGACATTAGATACAGGTGGGGCTACCCTTTTGCTCTTACTGTACGAAGGGATAATCAGCTCATGACTATCATGGAACCTGGAGACGTGCCGGAATTCATTCGCGCTTTGGGCCTACCACAGGTGGAAATTACAAACTGGCATGGAGGCGACTTCCTGGATTTCCCCCCTCCCAAGCCCCAAAGGCAAAAGTGGCTAGCAGTCCGTAGACAGAAACACCGCCTTCCCCTCAGGGATGAGGCAACAACCCCGGGACTCCACCCGACCTTCGGCCCGACGAGGCAGGACCCTTGAGAGGATCCCACCCTCTCTCTTTTTCTATTTCCCTTTTTATTCTGTCGGCTAAAGTGTTCGGCTGGCCCAGTCCGACACCTCCATCCTGAAGACGGAGGTCCAAAAACCCTTGTGACCGTCCACGTTTCTCCTGTTCCTGCAATAAGCTACTGGACGATGGGACGAGTCCTGAGGTTATGTTTGTCTGCTGAAGACAACACTCGAAGGTTAAGCTTACTTTATATTTGCCCGGGTGCGGCAGAATTAGGAGGCTGATAACTTCCTTTAACTGTAATGTTTTATTTCGTTCATTGTACGCTTACTACGGTTTACATGTTAGGTATTTTACTTGTGCTCTACACCCTCCCCACTGCGGTGTTTGAAATTATCCAGTATGCCTGGAACGGCTGTTCCTTATTCTCATCTCGCTGGCTTGGCCCCATATGGGTCAGTACCCTATCAGGGTACCCACACCGATCTTTGCTAAGTGTTTTGCACTGCAAGGTGCGGTTTCTGTTTTTCCTTCTGTCTGTCTTTTTGTTTTTTTTCTTATTGTACGTCTACTTGGGTCAATGCAACCAGTACATCATGTTCATGTCGGAACCGCTCGTGTTGGGCCCGCGCAGGGGGGTCCATCCTCTCCAACACTGCTATTTTGGTAGGGACACTTTTTTAGATTATGGCTAAGATACGACTTATATCCCTGAATGTCAGGGGTCTCAATCACCCGGCTAAATGGCGGATCGCTATGGCAGATCTTCGTAAACAAAAATGCGATTTTGCCTTCTTGCAGGAAACTCACTTTCGGTCGGATAGTGCTCCAACTTTGCGCTCCAATTACTTTACCCAGGGCTTCTATAGTAACTTTGAGGCGTCCAAATCTAGAGGGGTGGCAGTTCTGGTGGCCTCACACATTCCTTTCACTTGCACCTCCCAGATTGAAGACCCGCAGGGCCGTTTCATCTTTATAAAGGGGCATATTGGGTCTAGATTGGTCACGCTGGCAAATATATACCTCCCCAACACTCATCAGTGCACTGCGCTCAATAGAATTTTGAATAAACTCGCTAAGTTTGCTGAAGGCCTTCTACTATGCGGAGGAGACTTTAACATCTCTCCGGACTCCCCGAAGGAAGCTGCCCCTTCCCCTGGCACGCCACAACCATCTAAACGACAGAGATTCCACCAATTATTGCAAACATTTCAGTTAGTAGATTGTTGGAGAGCGATGCACCCCGCTGGGCGTGATTACACATTTTATTCGCATGCGGCCCGGGTCTACTCCCGCCTGGACCTTTTTCTCATGTCTCACCATATGCTTCATTTAATCCGCACAGTGTCCATAGGGAGTATTACTTGGTCGGACCACGCCCCAGTGTTGTTGGACCTCGATATTCCCGACCTCCCCTCTAGACATTACCAATGGCGTCTTAACGAATCCCTACTGAAAGACGTAGTTCACCGGGAGTGTCTCTCGGATGCCATTGCCCAATATTTTGATGAGAATGATAATGGGGAAATCTCTGATCCCATACTGTGGGAGGCGCATGAGAGTGTACTCCGGGGTCAGTTGATCCAACTGGGGGCCCGATGTAAAAGAGATAGGGGAGCCAAGATTCAATCCCTGCTCGCGGACATACAGACTTTTGAGACTCTCCATAAGGCCACTCCATCCGCTGAACACTACTCCTCCTTATCCTCCCTCCGATCGGAATTGAGGGAATTACTCCAACACCATGCCTGTAGGTCGCTCCTCCTTACTAAACGCTCTTATTACCTTCACGGTAATAAATGTGGCAAACTCCTAGCGAGAGCCCTACGCCAAAAGTACCAGGCTACCTACATCCCCAAACTTAAACGCTCTGATGGCTCCATCACATATCTCAATGACGAAATTTTAGCTGAGTTCCATACCTACTATCACTCGCTATATAATCTTAGGGATTCACCCCCCCCAGCTAAGCTTATGGCTGATTACTTGGCTAAAGCCCTGGATGTCACTATCTCCCCAGAACAGGCTGAGGCGCTAGACGTCCCCTTCTCACCCGAGGAACTGGAGGAGGCACTTAAAACCACCCCGACGGGGAAAAGCCCGGGCCCAGATGGCTTTTCAATTGGGTACTATCGGACCTTTCTGAAGGTGTTGGGCCCTTACCTTCTCCGCTCCTTTAACGCGATAGGCGAAGAGACTGGTTTCCCCGCAGAGGCTCTTCGAGCTACAATCTCGCTTATACCGAAACCTGGTAAAGACCCTTTATTATGCTCTAACTACCGCCCCATCTCTCTAATAAATAATGACATAAAGCTTATGGCAAAGATGTTGGCCCGGAGACTTAACCCCATACTCCCCTCCATGATCCATCCCGACCAAGTGGGATTTGTTCCCCTTAGGGGTGCTCGGGACAACACTCTGAGAGCCATAAATCTTCTTCACATATCCCGGGTTAACTCTACCCCTATGCTCTTTCTCTCGGTCGACGCCGAAAAGGCGTTCGACCGAGTAGATTGGTCATTTTTAATCACGGTTCTGGCAAGGCTGGGTTTGGGTCCTCGCTGGCTAGCCTGGGTTTCAGCACTTTACAGTAATCCGACAGCCCTCCTCAGGGTAAATGGTACTCTCTCCAGCCCCATATCGGTCCGGAACGGGACGCGTCAGGGGTGTCCACTCTCCCCGCTTCTGTTTATCATTACGTTAGAACCTTTTCTGCAGAGACTGAGGGACAATGAGTGCATTCGAGGATACAATACTCCCCTCCATGAATATAAAGTATCTGCTTTTGCGGACGACGTATTATTGACGATCGTAGATCCCCTACAATCCCTTCCTGCGTTTCTGCTGGAAGTCCGTTTATATGCCGCGGTCTCCAACTTTAAGATTAACGCTACTAAGTGCGAGGCACTCGGAGTGGACATCCCCGACGCCACTCGCTGTCAGATCAGATCTCTCTTCCCCTTCTCGTGGCAATCAGAAGCTATCACATATTTAGGCCTCCGACTCCCCTCCGACCTCAATTTATTATACACTCTTAACTATGAACCTCTCCTACATAGGGTACGGAGCGACTTGCAGGCATGGGACAGGCCCCATTTCTCTTGGTTTGGAAGGATTAATATAATAAAGATGTCGGTACTGTCTAAGTTCCTCTACATATTCCAGACTCTCCCTATACATGTTGCCCCTTCTTTCTTCAACACACTGCGCAGTCTATTTGGAAAGTTCATCTGGGCCGACAAACGTCCCAGGTTGGCCTTTCACTTATTGACCCGCCCTAAACACCGGGGAGGATTGAGTGCACCTCACATGGAATACTATTATGTGGCTGCACTGCTCCTTCGTCTGTCAGACTGGTCTATGTCCCCTCCTCATAAATTGTGGGTCCCCCTCGAACAAAAATTCCTTCAAGTCCCCATTGTCTCAGCACCCTGGCAAACGGCCCCTCACACCACTATATGTCCGATGTCTCACCCGACGATATCTCCGACGCTACGGTTATGGCGCCGCTATCGCCATAGACTGGACCTGTCCCCTCCCCTCCCCCCTTACCCCCATAACCAGCAACCCTGACTTTCTGCCTGGACGCCAACCCTCATTCCTAGACATTGACTATGACGGCCCTTATTTAAAGGTCCAGGCGTGCGCTGCTGAGGGCACACTTCTACCCCTGGAGAGATTGGTGCCACAACAGATACCGTCCCCCATGGATGCATATCGCTATATCCAACTCAAACACTTCTGTTCCAGCCTGACAGCATACCAACCATACAGACCTACTCTAACCCCCTTTGAAAACCTCTGTACTCAAGATCCTCCTCCACCACATCTCCTTTCATTAATATATGCCCTGTTGATGGCTGCGGAATACCCAGACCTACCCTCTTACACTACTAAGTGGGAAACTGAGACACCCCCTCCCTTGACCGAGCGTGAATGGTTAGATGTCTTCAATATCACTTTCCATTCCTCGAGAGACCTGAAAGTACAAGAGATGAATTACAAATTGCTCTCACGATGGTACCTCACACCTACTAGATTGGCGCGGATGCACCCAGGAGTGTCCCCGGAATGCTGGAGGTGTGGGCTATCAAAGGGAACGTTCATTCATATCTGGTGGACCTGTCCATTTATATTACCCTACTGGGAGGTGGTGTTCACCTACGTAAAGGAAATCACCTCTTTGGAGGTCCCATTCACACCACAAGTTGCTCTCCTCCATGTGGTTCCCCTATCCCCGAGTAGATATGTCAAGTCTCTAGTGATTCACTTGTTTAACTCGGCGAAATCTCTGATACCCAGACACTGGAGATCGCAATCGCCACCGTCGATTTTTGAATGGATAGACCAGGTCTCTAACGTTAGGGAAATGGAAGAACTCCACCTCTCACTGGAAAACAAATATGATATTTACTTTAAAACGTGGTACTGGTGGTCTGACTTTGTCATGAAGCACCGTAAAGATAACCCGACGGTCCTAGTCAAGTCCCTTGAACGGCGAACTCTGCCCCCCATATTTCCATCATAGACCAACCCGGTTGACTGCTATGGTGACTCTGGACATGCAGATAAGCAAGACCCTCCAATGCGAGCATATAGAACTACCGACCCAATTGTTTGTTTGTTCGTGTGTTTATAAATCTTTGGTTTACTGTATGTATGTAAGATTTTGGTTTTACCTTTTTTTTTTTTTCTCTGCTCTTTCTCCTTGTGAAGTACTCGACCCCTATACTCCCCACACTGAATGCTCGAGAGAATGTACCCTCCACAAGATTATTGAACAGTAGTGGAATTGTTTATTATTCATTATTATGTAACTGAACTGACTATGCCTTGTTATATGCATTCTTTTTATATCAATAAAAACGATATTATACAAAAAAAAAAATATTTTCCAAAACATCCCTGGTTCCTGACAGTGTTTATTGTTTATTTTTGGAAAATCATTTGGTAGTGAAGGTGTTTAGAACCATGCTAAGTAGGGCTTTCATGGTGAGCATGTGACTTTCCCGTCATTCATTCATACGATGCCCTAAAAATACAATCGTGAGCTGCCAAGGGAGACATCATGTATATAACACAAATGCAGCACTCTACAACACTAATACATTTACACACAGCAGAACCGAACATCAGTGGGGCACACTTTCGAACTCGCACATTTTATACTTAAGGGCTTCATTCTCAGCCTTCAGAAGTAAAAGTTAAAATAACAAACACTTCCACCATATCCCCAACACGTGTCTCAGAGAATCAGACAAAAACCTGAATACTAATATATATTTTTCCATATAGTATAAGAATCTATGTAGCAGCGATATAATCAAATAGAACCACTAATAGGATTTATTATTTACTGAACAAAATCCACTTCCACAAATTAATGGAAGACCCTGCATTTTTATTTGCATTCATCGTGTAAAATCCTATATTCAACTTATTTTTCTGATGTTTACATTGCAGTACAGCTTCCGCAGTAGGCACGGAAGTATATTAACTTGATGTATTTTTAAATTAATTTTAGAATGCATAGCTTCCATAAATAAATAATTAAACGAGTGACAAATCCACACTGAGCTATCACTTTAACTGCACTAAATTTCATTTTATATGCATACACTGAAACATCCCTCCAGTTCAATCCACAATAAATGTGTTAATAAACCAAAACGCACCTTGCAGGAAAGACTCTGTTTGTTATACAAGATTCTGATCCTCATTCTATGAGTAAGGTCATGACATGCTGAATGTACGAAGAATTAGTCATTCAAAACAAGGCTTTGCAACCAAACCTCTTGCATACATAATTTCCCACCACTCAGCATGAAAATGTTTCTGCCATGCAACTTGCATGGTTAAAATAGTGCACTGTCGCTATGCACATGTAATTATTGGCAGGGAGATAGGGAGGACATGGGGGAAAGGGTTTCATTGATTGAAATAGAGACATGTTATGAATATTGCTTCACTCACCAGTAATTTTCCTTTTTTTTCTTATTCTTCTCTATTCCTATTTTCCTCTTCGTATTCTTGCCTACCCTGCACACCAGCCAGGGCACAACTCAGCATACAAGTATGTACTAAACTTTCTTTTCCCGGGCACAAACATTCTAAATTGTCTGCTACTCAGTTGCTGATTTATTATTCTAGAAAATAGACATATTTGGGTTATTGTCTTATCGGTTTAATGCTAAGGAATTGTTGTATATCTTATCATATATAAAATTAGGTTCCTAAAAACCCTAATGTTTTAGTGATCATCTCATTCACAAGCAAATACGTATAGTCATAATAAAAAATTTCGGAAACCAGAGAGTCCAATTCTATGCTTTTATGAGGTGCCTTTAGAGACATATTTTATCTTTGCTTATATGCTGTAAAAGTTTATGGGCTCTATTAACTTCTTCGCACAAACGTTAACGTGTGCGCAAAAATGCATTAACAAGAGGGGAAAAACCCTTTGCGCAGAACGTCGTATTACAATGTCCGCGCAAAAAATGTGCGTTAACGTCTACCGCCTGCGAACCCTTTGCGAACGTAATGTACATTGCGCTTCCTATACTTAACATTGTGAGCGCAAATGCGTTTGTGCGCTGTACGCGGATTGTATTACAATCTATGCGCAAATTTTAACGGACAACGTTTGCACGCATAATTTTAACATCTTTTAAAAGCTGGTGGTAACGGCAAATCTGAACGTCCTGGCCGAACCCAAATACACCAGCACGAAAAAAAAAAAATACAGCACAGCATAGTTACACATTCTACGCATACCCAAACAATAAAATTGAGAGGTTGTGCGTGTTTTTATTATTGCTGCAGCATTTATACTCAGATTGATTTTGACAGGTTCAAAAACTTAACGGGAGACAATCGTGGTTCTTAATTCTGATTGCCCACCGATTTCTGCGTGCAGCGTAACGCGCGCACGTTTTTGCGTGTCTTTTTTAAGTGCGTTATTTTTTGACGGATGAAAAAATGTGCTCGGATTGTAAGACCAGCGTTAATGTACGCGCGTTAACGTTTAAAGCTGCGTGCAAAAAAAATAGCGCTGCGCGAGCGTTTTTGCGCACAGAGGTTAATAGAGTCCTATGTTTTACAATTTAAGCATCTTCTGCCCAACTCCTTTTACGGACAAGCAACATTTAGTAAAATATTTAAAAGGAATACAAAATTATTTTTATTTGTCCCAGAACCCAAACGTAGGGTTTGATTTAATTCTATTTGCGGATTTTTTTAAAAAAAAAATGTTGGCTGGAGTCAATAATCTCAATGTATCCTTCCTGGAAAAATACTTTATAAACAAATAAATAAATTTTCAAAAAATGACGCTGGTCCAAAAAAGTTGGCTAATAAAACGGTGGAAAAAGCTTATTTTCGGCCGGCATCATACAGATTTGTATGTTTATACATGAATATTAGAAATATCCAGGGCTACATTCCATACCTAGTTGATGTCTGGCATTGATATTCCAAATTTGATGCTGCACTGCCATGAAATCAATGCTTCACAGCTTGCGCAAGCCTAGTGTAATTTGCTCCTCCTCTACTGAATATGGGGACCGAAATCAGTTATTACCGTCTCAGTAAGTGAACTCAACTTTGGGACACAAATTGACAAGTTTTAACAACTCCTAAAAGCGGGTATTAAATAATTTTGCAAATGCAAAATCATTTGACACGTTCTAAAACCACACTAAAAATGCAATACTCGCCTCTCATTACGCAGTGAAAAGGGCGGAGCGATACTCGCTTCTTCCAGCCAGCAGAGCTTGCGGCCAGGTCGCACTTCATTCTGGGTGCCAATATAGAATCTATCTCCCCAATATGATGTTGAAGTTGAGATGATAAGGGAAAGCCTACAGTTTCAGATATTCGCGTTACCGTCTCCATTTTAGCGTCATGTATGGGTTAGGGTCCCCAATGTTTAAAACATTTATTTCAGTCTGATTCCCTCTATTTTCTGACTGAAAATTCTTTCATCAACACCTTTTAGCATTCGAAATGTATTCGGAAATTGGCATACTGATAAATTCGAATTGAATCGCTACAGCCTATATTTCCTTTGAAAAGTATAGCTGAGGTCCAATATTCTATATGAAATTTTATTGGGAATTAAAATGGCAGTAACCCTCATTTGAATCTTTCGAACCAAAACATTTGTGAAAATTGTCCACAAAAGATCTCAAATTGGCTCATGAAGTTAAATTAAATCGGGCCCCTATAGTCCACGACTGTGTAAACCCTAGCCCCGTTATAACAACTATAGAGCACAATTTACTGATATAACAGACACTATAAGATTAAAAAAGGTATAAAGCGGATTCAATGCAATGCGACGTTAAGACTTCATTAGGTGTCCATATTTCAGAAGAGATCTTAACATTGAATGCGGTGAAGCCACTTTTTAGCTGTATTTTTTTTTATTCTGTATTGTCAATTAAATCAATAAATTCTGTTATATGTACCTACACTTTTCCAGTATCATTAAAAAAGACTTAAACAGTGAGCTGGAATATCAAAACAAGCAGCCATCATCTTTTAAATCAAATATAAAAAAAATATAGTTTGATTTTAAGGGCTTACAAATCAAAGAATGCACCCTAATTTGCCCAATATTTGAATCCGGAATGGCTTAGTCTGACGCATGTAGACATTATTGAGAAAAACATAACAGGTATTGGTTTGTTGCAGTGCAGCACGACATATGGACATGTCTCTCCCATTCAAACATATTTTCGTCAATTTAATAAGGCATAGCTAACTGTCAGCATATGTTTCACAGTGTACTTCATATGGGGTGCTTTAATAATGCACTTAAACATATCATATAGTCGCTTATTGATTAAAGATTGCTTACATAAGGGTGATAACAACATGATTTGTGATTTCTGATGAATGTGCTGTAATAGGTGGTTGTATAATGGTGCTGTCTGTCAAAAGATGGCAAGGGGCTTGGAGAGGACGAATCAAGCATAAAATATTTTGTCTATGTATTCTCTCAGAGTATTTATGTACAATGCACCAAGTGATAGCATTGCCGTAAAGGTTTTCTTGAGACTAGATATGATCAGCTTGTTAGCACTCCAGTCTGGATGGAGGCCAAGGAGCCAAATGCAGTCAAGCTTCATCGCCTTTAAGTCCTCCGAATCACTTGCTGTCAAATGAGAAGGTGAAAAAACAGAAGACTCAACATAATATTATCAGTTATATTGCAAAAAAAGTAAAATTGTGGGGAAATTATAGCATAGTTGTACTCATAGCTACCTATCTTTGACTTTGCAACAGATTTTACAGTAGTTGTAAAAGCTACGGGCTCGATTATACCCTTTGCGCAAAAATGTGCGCGTGTGCAAAAACGCATTAACGCGAGGGGCAAAATCCTTCGCGCTGATCGTCGTATTACGACGTTCATGCAAACGACGCGAGTTAACGTCTAACGCGAGTGACCCTACGCGAACCCTGCGTGAGCGCAAGTTCGTGCGCGCATCCCATACTTAACATTGTGAGCGCAAATGCATTCGTGCACTGGTACGCGGATGGTATTACAATCGAGGTGCAAATTTTTACGAACTACATTTGCGAACATAATTTTAACATCTTTTAAATGCTGATGGTAACTGCAAATCTGAACGTTCTGGCCGAAACAAAATACACCAGCATGAAAAAAAAAAATATACAGCACAGTATAGTTACACATTCTACACATACCCAAACAATAAAATTGAGAGGTTGTGCGTGTTTTTATTATTGCTGCAGCATATATAGTCAGATTGATTTTGACAGGCACAAAAACTGACCGTGAGACAATTGTGGTTCTTAATTCTGATTGGCTGAATCGTGTGAAAAAGCAGTCTGCCCACCGATTTCTGCGCGCAACGTTAATTTTCGCGTGGTTTCGCGCGTATTTTTTACGCGCGATATTTTCGGACGGATGAAAAGATGCGCTCGGATCTTAATACCAGCGTTAATTTACGCGTGTTAAGGTTTAACGCTGCGCGCAAAAAAAATTGCGCTGCGCGTACGAATTTGCGCGGAGAATGTAATACAGCCCTACATTTTTTGGACTTCCCATTACCCACTCAGTCTTAGGTTTTTTTAAAGGCTTATTTGTAGTTTACAATAGTAGATTTCACAGTATAGTCAATATAGGGTCACCGGTCACCAGTGCATATTAAGTGCTGCAGGTCTGAACAGCACAAAGCTCCATCTACCCTCCTCTGTGCAGCCCTGGGAGGAAGTTACGATATGTCACTTCCTCCCAGGACTCTGTCTGCCAAGGTGCTGAAGCTGTTTATTTTGGTGTTCCGTTTGTCTTTCACAAAAACACGTAGAGCCAGCTGCAATATAATACATGTAGTAGCTATTTTTGGCCAGCAGAGGTAGACCTCTGCCTATGAAATAGGCTGAAATATGCCTCTAAAATGTATGTATAAATAGTAAATACATTTTATACGGTCTATCAAGGAAGTTGGTTTTCCATAAATCCACTGGAACCTGACAGTGGTTTTATGGAAAAACCACTTGGTATTAAAGGGGTTAATAAACATGAGCGTTCAAACCAGCAAAACACTATTATTCTACTGTGAGCTTAGCATTATATATATGCATGTTGAAAAGAAAATAACAGTACAGCTGAAAAATCAGGGTGATAAAAAATGGTAATGAATCGTATTCCCTACAGCTTATTAAAATATGTGAGTAGAGAAAGTATCATTGATTTAAGGAAACACTTTTTCTCACTAGCATGAAATACACAAGTAATGCTATTCTAATCGACTTTGATTGATTTTGAAGATGTCAGATTCAAATAAACTTACAATATAAAGCATAATAGTTAATTATCTATCTTTGCTAATTAGGTTCAATTTTCTAGTAAAGGTGAAATCGATATATATGCACCATAAGCTATTGCTCAAACATATTCCATATTGCATATTGCCTGAGATCATTCTGCAAGGTCACATATTAGATGCTAAAAGCTGGTAAAAAAATAATTGTTAGACGTGGAGAGCTCTCAACTCTTGGTCTTCGATTTCCAAAGACTGTCAATGTTTCATTAACATCACGCTGGAGAAAAGAAAAGAAATATATACTAACATGTCATAAGCTTTCCATATTGCGAAGTTGACTTCTTGGTACGAGCGGTACATGGACCAATCACTCCTAGATATAATCTTGGCAGGGAGCTAATTTGACAGAGCCTTGACATGGTTGAGCTCTCACTTTCTGGAACATAAACTTGGCATGAGAATGATCATATACTGTGAACCTGCAGAGAACACATTGTAATTCCTTGATAAATTGCCACGATTGCTCAGTGTTTCTTTTTTCCAGATACATCTGCCCCAAATATATTTTACAATTTGTGTTTCACAGTCTGTAAATTTCTCCGAGCTCTGCTCATAAAATGTCAGAACGAAATGTAACAAATTTTATCTGTAAAACACTTTTATGACATCCTAAATAATAATGTTTTCATGCAAGATTCATGTCTTGCAATAATTACCTATTCTCTTAGGTCTCAGATCCATG
Source organism: Leptobrachium leishanense (assembly GCA_009667805.1). NCBI lineage: Eukaryota > Metazoa > Chordata > Amphibia > Anura > Megophryidae > Leptobrachium > Leptobrachium leishanense. The sequence goes on along the minus strand of CM019067.1, from coordinate 119,056,983 downwards.
CTAAATCTTAATGTTAGTATGATAACACAGTAATTGGAATACAAATACTTCTTGGAACTCCAATTAGCATAAATACATGATACCTATTCTGATATAATTACCTAAATATACAGCAGCTGTTAGTGCCAAGTACAAATAAAACTGTAAAAGCAAAAACTAACAATTTTGATGCGCGCATCCTATAGACAATAATTTATTCATTAAACATGAATGGAAGTTATTGGAACACTCATCGAACTCTTAAAAATGTAATTTTCAGTATAGTTGCCTGTGCAATTGCTGATGTTCTGTTTATGTATAGATTTTAAATTATGCAAAAATATTATGTCATCTAGCTATTTATATAAGCACATATATGCTGCTTTATCATACAGGGTTATTCAAAGAGATCTGAATGGCTGCCGAAAGGGAACCGAACGCTGAAAATCAGCGTTTGGTTACCTTTCTCGGCCATTCGGCTATCCAGAGAGCAGGCAATTCGCCGAATCTTGGCAAATTGCCTGCACATACGGTGCCTGTTCGAGGGCAGTGAAATCCCCATAGAGAAGCAATGCTTCGGCTATTCAGAGAACAAAAAACAGCAGTGAAAGGTTCCCTAAATGCCCTGTCATTCGGTGGTTTAATTCAACAGGTTTATTCAGGCGAATCCCTTAGGCTTCAATGTTAAAAGTATTCCCGTTTTAATTCAATATCTAATAAACCGTTCATTATAATATTCTGCAGTAAAGAGTCTCTTTATTTATATATTTTTTAGGATATTTTAAGCATTTTTCGGGATTTAATTTTTTTTTAAAAATATCCGATTTTTTTAAAAAAATTTTTTAACTTTACTTATTTTTTCTGTAACAGCCCTTTTTATTATCATTCATCGGACCTCATATGTAAAATTTCAGCCATTTTCGCTCAGTAGTTTCTTTGCAAACAGCGTTTCACTTTTCAAACATTCAAGCGAATTGTTTTTCTAATTTATTCACTGCATTCGTCTGCAGTGTCGGCTTTTTCCAGCGGCTGCGCTGCGTGTGATCGGCTGCTGCTCTGGTTTCTCCGGCGGGTTAATCCAGATGTTTTTGTGAGTTTCGGTGTGTGTTCGCCCTCATTTTGCAGTGAGTTTTCGGCGGGTTTGCGGCGACCTTTCCCTGCATTTCGGGGACCCTGTGGTGCTTGCTGAATACACCGCAGGGATTCCGAAATGGGATCGCCAAATCGAACCAAATTGAAGAGAACGAAAAGTCACTTAACGTGCAGTGGCTTTTCGATTCTCTTTGAATAACCCTGATAGACTGTGTTATCAATTAACCATATCCCCCACATTGCTGAGTGGATCGTTAATGTCATAGGTCAATCTCTACTGTAGGATATTCACTTTCCCCAGAAGAACAACAGAAATGAAGCTAGTTGAGCTTTTTTGGAAATGAATCCTGCAAAATTCTATATTATTTTCTGTACATGATCTTTATGTGTTTAATGTATAAACCTCCATGATTCATTTAGCAGAGACAATATTTAAGCATTATAGAAGTCAAAGCAAGTGAAACATTGGTAGGGTAAAAAGTGTAAACAGCTCTTGCCTAGGATCTTAAGGCATGTACAGCTCCTTCATTCATAATTTATCACCTGAGATGAATTGATGAATTGAAAGAGTTGGATTTTAGGCTGATATTATCAGGTATAGCAGGAAAAAAAGGTTGTCACCTGCACTCGTTTCTATACAATTCCAAGTGAAACAAAACACAATTAGAGGTTTTAGTTTACTTGAATGGCCGTTGAAGTATAAGCTTACTTGCCACATCATGGCACCTCTTGGTAGAGTGAGTACATAACCAATGTAACCAAAAGCCGCTCCTCTGAGCAGCTGCACGCTCTCTTGCTGCTTTTCAGCTAAGAGGCAAAATGGTGGGTTTTATTTATACACGCTAAGTACTTCCTATTTGGGTTTGAAAACAAAAACATGGAAAAAGGACCAGCAGCAAAAGTGACTTAACTGGGGTTACAACAAAATATACATACATATAAAAAGCGGTGTTGCACCCATACTCACTAGAGCGACTGCCAACCTGAAGTAACAACCCAGTTCATGATATTTATCAGGTGACTGCTGAATGGTACCTTGGTTACTTTATGTGACGTTTGCAGTTTCGCACTCAGAAATGTAATCTGTTCTGTAAAACTCAAAATGTTATTTCTAACAGTTGTCAAAGTCAAATTAGTCGATTGCATATTGAAAATATTTCTAAATAATTGTGGATTGGATTATATTTTAAAGGTTTTTAAAAGAAACTTTATATGGTCAACCTCTCAAACCATTTCATTCCACTAACAATTACCAGTCATGTGCATAGAAGTCTCAATTGAGAAGTCATTAATTACCCCAGAGGTTATAGAGTGAGCCACATACCCTTTTCGCTCCATAAGCGAATACTAACTAATTTGGACAATAACCTTAAGTAATTGCCCACCCTACTAATTAGACTATTTCAATAAACTTGACAATGTCATGGAACACAAATTCAGGGTAGACCTAAGAGGTTCATGGGGGTGAATTGAGAGGATTTGTTGGATTTATAACAGAGAATACTTATTTCTTTTCAATGGTCTTACTGTAAAAACTTCTTCTTGCCAATATATCATCCAGCCTCAGTGGATGACCTTGTGTCATTTGTAGGATCATGTTAATGAACATGTCACAAGAGAGCTGTTTATATTGCTCCTGAACATCCAGGACATTCAAGAGGATCTTCAACATCTTCAGAGGGATGCAAGTTTAAAGTCAAGAGCAATACTATTGGGAAAACTGCAATATCTTGAGGTATTTGTGACAGACAGCTGCCTGGGAGATTAATTTCCAGGATGTAAACTTGTGACCTCTTTTCTATATCATTTAAGCCAGAAAGTTTATTTTCCTCTTCTGTGAAAAGGCAATGTGAACTTGTCAATTAGTGATCCCTGCCAGTTTGCATCAACAAAACTATAGATGTTCTAATTAGAGAACATTAGTGAAGAATTGCAAGTTTGTAGTTGTTATTGACGAGAAGCCATTCCGTTTCCATCTGGAGGACCCACTATTAGCTATGGATTTCTAATTCAAAAAAGCTGTGGTCTGTCACTTTGTTGGGTCCCAAATTTTAAGAATTTCTGTTTCATCGACTGTATTTTCCAGAAAGAATTTAGAAATATAATGCAAAACCATCAGATTATATAAGGGAATCCGCAAACGATAAAGTGTGTAGCTTGAAGAGAGAGTGAAAACACTACATTGAGAAACAAGTCTAAATGGAAACAAAAGAGAACTGAACATGGCAGGAAGGACCATGTGAAACCAAGTTGAAAAGCAGCTCTAAGCAATGCAAAAGCTTTAGGAAAGCCCCTTTTAAATGGAATTTGTTGCATGAAAAGAGCCATTGCTAGAAGATGACATGCTCTCCTGAAGGGCAACGTTCAGAAAGAGAGGTTGTTGACCAGTTTGATTTGTTATAGGCATTATGGGCAGGAGACTTGATGCACTGCTTTAGGTGAACGTAGCTTAGGCGACCAAATTAGTTTGAGATCAATTTGTACTGGTCTGGAGCACAGTGGCAATTGACCCATTTTGATTCTGATTGGCCCTGCAAAGTCTCTTTTCGAGATTGCATAATAACAATACGCAACCAGGTAGCCAGATAAACAGTGTTACTCATCTTCTGATGGCTCAAATTCGAACACACCTTCAATGCCTTCAGGTTTGTATAGGAGCACTATGGCTCTGTGATCTCTCTGATTAGGATATGCATTTGTTTAGGACTGTTACTGCTGTCCAGCTCAGTCTCTCGACATCTCAGAGAAGAATGCTTCTTGAATGGATTTTTCTGTATTCAAACGCTTTTATTAAGGCGAATGAGAACAGATACAGCAATAAACAATTAATACAGAACAATACAGAAAAACAGACAGTATCAAATGGTGTCTTGTCAGATACACAATATATACTAGACTGAAAACCAGTTAAGCCAAACAACACAATACAGGAAAACAGAATAGCACCTATATCCCACAGTTCCATTCCACCCTGTCAATGGTCAAAATGCAGAGCTGACAGATTGAAACGGAGAGGGGAACCCAATGGAACTGTAAAAAAGGCATCCGTACTTCCTAAAGATCAAGAAATAACTAAACACATTACCAAACATTATAAAACCAGGCATGTGTGGCGACTGCCGAGGGGCAAGAAAAAAACAAAAACATAACAACCCATCAACAACCCTTAGAGAGAGAAAAATGCAACAGAAGGGAGAAGAATGCCACTGAAAGAAGGAGTGAGAAGAATAAAAAAAAGGGAGTTCTGTATAACAAGGATAAAGGAGGAAGGGATTATTAGGTAAAGGTGGTCGGTTGGGAATGGGCAACACATCTGGAGAGGTGGTGGGGGCAAGAACCCTGTCTTATACAAGGGTGGAGACTTAGACATCCTGGACCTATGTTTCCTGAATATTTAAGATGAGAGTCTGGATGCTGTCTTTTGTCAGAAAGGACAGTGACAATGTTTTGCATGTGGTGGCGGGCAGCAGTTGACATGTTCTCCCTAAGACAAGCAAGGGGCCCTGTTGGATGGTACATGAGAGGAGATGATAAGCAGAGGCTCTGTGTGAAGGTAGTGCTCTGCAAATGTTCATGGATTCCAGGGTGGACTTTCCGTAGCATGGACTATGACCATGCTGGCAAGGTGAATAGAAGCAATAAAAAGGCAGATATCAGCAGAGTTTACACACTACTCCACCACACTGGCTCCTATTATGTCGCACCCATCACTTATAACACATTATTGGAATAGAATTCAATCCCAAATATTCCACTTTCCTTAAAAAAATATTTCTTCACAAGCCCTGCTTATTTTCAACTATATTTTTTATAAATAAAATGCATCAACAGATAAAACATGCTTTCTGTAGAACATTAAAATGTCAAAAGCAAAAGAGAAAGCATTGTGCACTGTGACTGAGGCTTTTGATACATTCAGTTATGATTGCTTGTGCATAACATTTTCCAAGCACAGGAAGCAGAAAATGCTAAACAAAAAATAAATAAAAAAAACAGCTGCCTAAATTGGAAATGTCAAAGCGAAATCATGTTTACTGCATGATTGTAGTTGATGTCCACGGTCTAGGCAGACTTTTTTTAAGTTAAAACACCTTAACACCATTTGCTCTTAAAAACGCATCAAAACTGAATGAAGAACTGTATGACAAGATGGGCAGCTGTTATTTATGACAGAAACGCTTAGTAACTAATGTGAAAGACTATATGACTTACATAGATAAAAATAAACACATTTTCCATAATTAACATGCACATTGTTGGGGAGAAAATGTCCCCTTTGTGCACAAATTCATTAAATGTAACTTCAAATAATTGCATCTAATAGTAAAATATCTGGATACGTGCCCATTTAGTTCATGTTTCTGCAACTGCAATATAAATTCTCTGTATATTTGTCAACATATCATAACTTTCATTACCTATTAAATTATGATCTCATGATGACACCATTGTAGCTATAGATAACCTCAGAGTTTATCATATGCGTTGTAAGTACCAGCAATATCACAAGGATTTCTTATTATAATTACAATAACATTTCTATTTTTATTAAAGACATCACATTATGTATTTCAGCACTAATTCTTCTGATATTAAAGCTCATTCATATTTATATTTTGGGAAAGGCTGTGTTACAGCCGAAACGTCACGTGTGCCCCATTTAAATGTGTCTTTAGTTGGGAAGCCTGGACTGCCTGGAATCCTTTTTTCTTTATCTCATACATATTTATTGTCCATCTCAAAGTCGAAAATAACTTTAAACTACAATGATCTCACAGTGCATATTTATAATTCACTGCACAGTAAATGCTCAGTTTGTATTTTTAAATTCACAATAATTAGCCTCATTCTTGATCTTCTCTTCATCCATTTTTTTCTTACCTTAACTCTGCATATAAAGAAAATATTTTACAAATGTATTGTGTATATCCGGAACTGGAATATTATCTTGACTGCAATTTGAAATCTTTCCAAGACATTTCCACCCACTTAACACAAACATGGCAGACGTACGTATAAGATATGTACGATTTTATCAAAACGGCAAGATAGTTTTACTCTTTCATACCCTTTTCAGTCGCAACTTCAAATGTAGGATTTAACTTGACTAACCAGTCTCCAGACCAAGTGATTTGTTTTTCGGATCATATCAAATAAAAATAATGAGAGTCATCCTTTATCAAATTCAGTGAAATTATTTCATGCTTTCTTTATCTAACTGGTCTTAAATGTCAGGTGTTCTGCATGTAGTTGCCATAAAATATTACTAGGTGGACTACTGACTTCTGCTAAAGATTATTTTTTTGATTATTACTATCCTTAATTTACATAAAGCCACAAATTCCGTAGCGCTTTATAAGCTCAGTATATAAGAGGTTGATACATTAGAATACCACACATGGATGATATGGCCTGACTCAGAGGGGACCTTGTTCCCAAGGGAACATACAATCTATATGAGAAGTATTTTGTGGGGTCATTGTGTGTCAGGATTCATTGTGAGGGGTTGCAGGTCTGATCCCAACGTGTGGTTACAAAGTGGAGTGAAACAGATAAATAAAGGATCAAGAAGTAAAAGGTTTATTTATGCAAGGATTAACAGCAGGAGTGAACCAGAAGGGGGACACTGAATAAATAATAATAGAAGTATAGGAGGTGGCTGGGCGAGACAGAAATAGGACTATTAGATAAACACAATATACAGTAAAAGACACACTAAGCAGACTGGACAGGAGAGGGTGGACAAGACAAGTACTGGACTGAACACAGAAGACTGAATAACAGACAAGAAGGGCAGGAGAGGAAGAGGGCCCACTAAACAGAAATCAGGAGAAACAGATAAACTAAAGAACACACTTACTGAAATAAGCAGAACAAGGAGAGGGCTGAGGACCACCCAGGAGACACAGAGGACAGAGGTTTAAACATAATATCCAGGCAAGGTATCAGAAAGGGGCAAATCTGGTATAATGGTCAGAGTTCAAGCATGGGTCGAGGCAGGCAGAGGGGTGGTCAATGTCCATAGCAGAAGTCATAGACGGGTAAATCAGAGGTGCTTGAGGTTCAGCAGGATCAGATTATACTGGAAAAATATGGAGGGTCACAGTGGGAATCCAGAAACAACAATGGAGGGTCACGGTGGGAAAGTAGAAGCCAAGACCAAAGGGTGGGGTATGATTTTAAAGGCAATCCAGGCCCAGCCCACAACTGGAGAGGGGAAACCTGGTGTGGATTACTGGGTGCCTGGAAACCAAGCAAAGGTAAAATCTGGTCCGATGTCAACATGAAAAGGGGGGGGGCACCTCATCTGGTCTTTTTACGCTGCCAATGGTGAGGGCCATGACAATGTGACATAACAATATATTTACATGCAGGGGGTTATGATGCCAAGAATTACAAAGAGGTAGCAGATGCACAGAACTGAGAAATGTGGACACATTAGACTTGTGACAGTATGTATAGTTCAGTGGTCCTCAATTGCTTTCCTCAAGTACCCCTAATAGGCCAAGTTTTAAGGATTACCTTGGGGAAATGCAGACTGAATCCTGCAATCACTGAGCATAAATCATATCACCTGTGCTGTGCTCCAGCTAACTGGAATGCCTGACCTGTTGGGGTTACTTGAGGAATGTGGTTGGGAACCACTGGTATAGACAATAGACATAACATCGATATAACTGAATGCACTTTTATTTTGCAGATGGAAACAAGGAACAGGATCTCTCCCTCACTTGAAGGACTACTGGCATCTTTTTTTCTTGGGCACATCACTGCACATGTGAAGCAAACAACATAACATTTCTGAAGAGAAACAACATTTTCTTTTGAAATAAAAAAAAAAATCGCACACACCTGTGTTTGTAATTTCTGGAATACAGTCATGAATAATAACATGCATTTCAATGAGTGGAGACAAAATAGATCTGTTTTAGGACCTATTAGTAGGTAACAAAAAACACAGATTTCGTGGATGATGTGCATGTTAGTTAAATGAATCCAATAGAGTGCAGCTGGTATTTATACTGCCTGGAACGGTGGGGGCAGGTGAGAAAAATACCATAAATCAGAATAAACCAGTCAGAAGCTATGCTAGCATCCTTGATTGCACTTGGTGTTGTTGACTATAGTATTTAAGGTGTAACGTTAATACCTCGCGTCGAGACGCTAACAGTTTGAGTGTCAGAGTGCCCACACCTGCGCGAGGTTTGTAACATGCTTGGTAATTGGGAAACGCTAATATTTAACACCTTGCGCTGATTTTTAGCATATCTCCCAGTATCTACTACTGATTTCATAATAGCAGTCCTGTATTTATTTGTTCTGGCACCTCAATATTCTCAAAACTTGCCACCTCATGATCAACACAGGACACAATGCTGAAAGCCACCTTTTAATTATTTTTCTTTATGTTAGGATGCTAGGGAAAAAAATCATATCTGTCATGATCAAACTTAGAATCCTACTGTTGTCATTTTAAAGATGCCAGTAAGATGCCAAATTGTGCTAGTGTTATGTTTAGTAATTAGGGTTAGGGCTAGTGATGAAGATTAGAGTGATTATTTATGCCTGTTTTAGGGGTTGGTATAGGGTTATTTTTAGGCTTGGGGTTAGTGTAACCCTAATGTAGTCCTAACCCTAAAAAGAACACCAGCATAAATTTTGCAGCTAAAGGCGCTTGTAAATTGACATTAGTACGATGCCAAATTTGACCCAAAAAAGCAGTGCAACTGCACCCTAACTGTGTCTTCTACGATTTTTTTTCCCTAGTTCACTAACGTAAGAAAACATTTTTAAATGGTGACTTTTTAGCCACAGTGTTGCTTCGGAGACGACCAGGTGGCGTCATAAAATAGTAGACCATCTGCCACCACTGATCAGAATATGCCTTCCAGGATATTTACAGATGTTAGGATCCAGTCCATGCATGTTTTACATTGTTCGAAGGAAAAACTCTTTTGACTGAGTAATGCATTTTAAGTTTATAACAGATCGAACAAGAAATGTTCTGTATATATATTGTATGTCTGACAATATAGCTTTATATTTTATTATCCTATAGTATAGTGGTTCTCATCTGCATTCCTCAAGTACCCCTAACGGTCCAGGTTTTCCAGATATCTAAAGCACAGCACGGGTGATATAATTTGCTTTTCAGTGATTGCAGGATTCAGTCTGCATTTCCCCAAGGTGATCTGCAAAATCTGGCCTGTTAGGGATACTTGAGGACTGCAGTTGGGAGCCACTGCTATAGTATATGATGACAAACAAGTGAAAAAAAAATATGGTGCCAAATCGTCAGAGATTAGCGTTACCCTAAATTACTAACAATAAAAAATAGTAACTTTATAGTATATAGCAGTGGTCCCCAACCCAGGCCCTCAGGGCCCACTAACAGGCCAGGTTTGCCAGATATCTGAAGCACAGCACAGGTGTTATGATTTGCTGCTCAGTGATTGCAGGATTCAGTCTGCATTTCCCCAAGGTGATCTGCAAAATCTGGCTTGTTAGTGGGCCCTGAGGGCCTGGGTTGGGGACCACTGGTATATAGTATATGTCCTGGAAGCATTGGTGTTACGGATTCTAGTACCCAAGCTCGTACTTTCGTTCTGGCTGGCGCCCCTTCCGCTGTACTAGGAGGTGAGAGTGTAGGTTATCATAGCGCCACAGATTAGACATGTAGTAGTGTGACAAAAACATTGAAGCTGACCCTTGCAGGGTGAACAAAAACTCAGAATGCCTTTTTTTCTGGGTTTTTAGTACAGACATTCAAAAGTAAAAACGAGCCCCAACGTTTCCATGCTGCAAATCCTCCCAATAAATGGTAAATGGATTTCCTTTAATCTATTCATAAACAACTGCTTGGGGCGGCAGCCTGTATGAAAAGAGACGTTTTAGGACACAAACAGTTTAGTGATTTTTGGGCTAAATTATGGTGAAACTTATGCAGGCTTTGGATGAAAGTAACAATAGGTGCTTTAAAATTGGGCCTTTAGTGTCGGCAACAGTGCCGTCACACCGTAACCCCTCTGTGGTATTGTGGAAGAGTGCAAGGTTGGACCCTGCTGTCCAATATTAAAATGATATGAATCTGGTATAGGCGTCAGTGGCAGTGCACCCAAATATTGTGCCTTTGGTGGCAGCAAGTGCCTTCACACCGTAATCCCTCTGAGGTATTGTGGAAGAGTGCAGTGGTGGAGGTTATATGGTGAGAATCGGCGCACACCAGTAGCAACAGGAAGCAAACAGAACAGGCAGGGAATACACAGAGAGAATAGTCAAATGGCTGGCAAAGTCGGCAACAGATCGGGTCCTCAGAACAAGCAGGGTCAGTAACAAGTATACAAACTGATTCGGTAAGCTAGCGATGCGGGAATAAAGGCTGAGACACACTGAGGGTGTAGCGACGCACAGCGTACCGAAACGAAGATAAGCAAACATTTTGCAGGCTTGACTTCACTCCGCTCCGCCTCACAGCGTGTCTACACTGCATTACGTTTGCTTCTCACCGCACTGGACAGGAATCCACTAACTAAATTAAAATGTACACACAAAACCGTTTTATTTTCACAAAGCACATGTTATATAGGCAAAAAAAGTTTCTACTGAATAAAATCCATCAAAAATTACTGTTAATTTAATAGGAATAGTATAAATATATATAAAAAAGGTAACCCCATATCATATATATTATAGGGACACAGAGCGCTGTGTATAGATTAGGGATGCATTGATACCACACACAGACATATACGTATATATCAACATGCAGACCTATATATACGTATATATCAACACGCAGATATATATATACACCCACCCACAGACCTCAGACCATATATACACATACGCACATGGGGGGTGGCATGTGGACAATCTCAACTAAATGCGCCCCCCACCCAATTTGGCTGATCCTTCCAGAAGAAATGTTGAACCTGACAGAGCAGAGAATATATATATTATTCTCTGCTCTACCGGGTTCAACATTTCTTCTGGAGGGATCAGCCAAATTGGGGGGGGGGGCATTAGTTGCCAAAATGTGTGTGTAATACAAGTCTGGATATATATATTTATAAGAATATAGATATATCTTATCTATCTATCTATATATAAATATATATAAATATATATCATACCTGCCCTTACCTTCCCCTATAAATTTGCTAAAAATACACACAAAAAAACAAACCACTGCCTGAGACCCAGCGCAGCCCACATGCCACCCCCCTCTACCTGGCTGAATGTATCTAATATATATAATTTAATACATTCAGCCAGGTAGAGAAAAAAAAGGTTTTATTTTATGTTCCCGGGGACATTTAAAAATGTCCTCGGATTTTATTTTTTTTAGAAATGTGTCACCTTACCTTAGCCTGGTGGTCAGTGGGGGCTCCATGGATCCTGGTTGTGGGGGGGGGGGTCTGCCGTGGCCGCAGGTGCAGTGGCTCCCTCCCTGCGCTGCCTGTCTCTGCCACATGCACCCGGGCGGCTAGCCCGCACAGTCGCAGCTCTGTCATCCGGCAGCCACATGCTCCTCAAGGGGATCCTTGGGAGGACCCTGCAGGCTGCCCTCTACAGTGCCTGATTAGAGGGCCGTGTCTGCCTGATGTTTTTGTAACAAGAGTGTTTTATCCCATAGGCTTCAATGTTAAAAATATTCCCGTTTTAATTCAATATCTAATAAACCGTTGCTTATAATCTGCAGTAAAGAGTCTCATTATTTCTAGATTTTTTAGTATTTTTTAAGCAATTTTTATACTTTTTTCCAATTTTTTTTTTTTAGGAACTTTTGGCGAACGTCCCAAAAACTTCGATGTTCGCGAACTGTCGAACGGCCGATGTTCGATGCGAACTCCGAACAGATCGATCCAAACAGCTCATCCCTAGTGTCTAACGTATATTGTTATTCTGTTTTACCCATTGTACAGTGCTAAACAACTTGTTAGCACCTTATAAATGTGTAACTGTAACTGTTACATACAGATACACACAGGGAAAACAGCACAGTACATCACACAACACTCTACCCTAAATACAGGGGAAACGAAACATAGGAAATGAAACGCAAATAAACATTGTGGCAGCCGTTCTTTCACAATTGGTAATCTTAAAACACGAGTATCTATTGGATTAGGGATTTTTTTAAATTATTATCTATAATGTTCGCATAAATGAGTTATGTGTTATGATAGTGAATGAGTGGAAATGCAGCTCCCTATCTATGTATTTAGCAAAATATAAACATTTTCAGCTGAATGCATACAAAATGTATACTACACAGCTGTTTCTCATCAGATGGGTATAATATAAAAATAAAATATAATTACCAAAAACATTAACAGTGCCATAATTTAAATAATGAGTATGCCTAGAAAGAGCATAAATTCAGTTCTCTTAATACGTTTGTCAAACTTGTGCTGGAGAAAATACAATTGAAAATCAAATCCTTCCAATGAAGAATTTTAAATAATCATAAAATTTCATTAAGTCACTTAGTGCACATTTAAAAATCATCAAGATAATTGTTACATTGGAAAATGAAAAATGGCCTTTAGATATTAAGCATTACGACACTGCAACAATTCCTGGAGCCATTATAATTTGTATATACGGTGAGTTAGATTAATTAGGTTTTTTAAAAACATAACTTAAGAAATGCAACTAGTTATGTGCTAAATTTTATAATCATAGTCAAATTGCTCACCACATGAGAGGTAATAAAATGAAAAAAATAAGCAATATATTACACAAAAAGATATCCCGGCCTCAATTTACTTAAATCGTATATTAGTTAGCTGCCTCGGTTTAAAGATTCCAAAAATAAATATATAAATAGCCAATTGGATGCACTCGAGGACTTTCTAAAAAAATCCTTTATTAGTATTACTTAAAAAAATACAATGAAATCTCGGCTCTAAAATGAGCCTTTATAAAGGTCAAATAAAAATATACTTAAGCCTCTATATATATATTTAGAAAAAAAAGACACCCATTAATCGTGTATCACAGCGCCTCTGACCTTGCCAACCCGATACCAGAAGTGACGTGTACTGGTAACCCAGCTGTATGGCCGCACAGTATTGAGACAATCCCATCACACATCCTGCATAAAGCTGAGTACTACAAGTCACTTTCTGTATCGGGGTAGCGAGATCTCTGGCGGGGTGACGAGATCTCTGGCGCCGCGATACACGATTGGCGAGTGTCTATTTTACATATATTAGGAGGCATAAGTAGATTGTTAAATTACTTTGATAAAGGCTCCTTTTAGTGCAAAAGTGTTGTTTGTTTCTTTTGTTTTTTTTATAATTTAAAATTTTTGAATTTTCACAGATATTCAAAGTATCACGAAAGTGGTCGAGACCAGTTTTTTTAAAAGTAATACTAATAAAGGATATTTTTTAGAAAGTCCTCAAGTGCATCTAGTTGGCTATTGCCTTGGGTAAGCACCCCTCCCTATCACAGGTGTCCCACCCACTGGTGTATTTTGGCCTAGGCCGACTAGGCCCCGGCCTAGGGCGACACTTTCCAGGGGGTGGCGGCCCGCACTGGGTGGCCCCACCCCTAAAAAAAAAAAAAAAAAATATTTTTTTTTACTTTTGCAAAGTATTTTACCAGGAAGGATACATTGAGTTTTCACTAATTTGCACTTTCAATTTCACTTTCCAGGGGGCAGCAAAAAACCTCACCACTAAATGGGTTACTCACAGAGCACCGAAATGACGCCAACTTTTTGGTGTTCTGTAGTTCCCTGCACTTAGGAGAATAAAATTTCCCCACCCTGCAGTGAATTCACCATTCATCGCAGGGTCCCCAAAGTGCATGGAGTCGGCCGCTGAATGCTGCCACCGCAAACACGTGGCCTGCTGTTTTCAAAAGAACTACTGAACGAAAATGTCTGGAATTTACATATAAGATCCTATGATTGATAATAAAAAGTTCTGTTACAGAAAAAAGAAAAACGGCTATTAAAAAAAGGGGGGGGGGAATTTTGCCCAAAAAATCTGAAAAATGACTAAAATGTACTAAAAAAAATCAATAAGTAAAGACTTTTAACTGCAGATTAAAATAATAAATGATTTATTAGATATTGCATAAAAACGGGAATATTTTTAACATTGAAACCTATGGGGTTCGCATGAATAAACCTGCTAATTGAAGCCACCGAACATCAGGGCATTTCACTGCCATTTCTCTGAGTCTCAGTACCACATGACTGGCTGAACCACGTGAAATGCACACGCGCAGCTGCCCGCCCTTTCGTTAACACAGACTCTATTCTGGACTGAACACCCACCGGGAAGGGAATCAAAGCTACAGTGCACCCTCTGACAGTGGCACCCCACTGCTGACAAGATGGCTCCACAGCATAATTGCTGTGTGCTCATATACACTCGGTTTGCTGGGAGTTTTACTGCAGTGGATTCTGATGCACTCATACACACCACACATTGCATTGCTGGGAGTTTTATTGCTGTGGATTCTGATATGCTGACACACACCACACATTGCATTGCTGTGAATTCTGATGCACTCATACACACCGCACATTGCATTGCTGGGAGTTTTATTGCTGTGGATTCTGTGATACACACTGCATATTACTGTGAGTTTTATTGCCCTGGAGCTCTGGGATACACTCATACACACTGCACATTACTGTGAGTTTTATTGCTGTGCAGTTCTGTGATATGCTCATACACACTGCACATTTCTGTGGGTTTTATTGCTGTGCAGCTCTGATATGCTCATACACAGTGCCCATTAGACATGTGCACAGCACAAAATTTCATTTTGAACTAATGGATTAGTCCTAAAATTCAATTTATTTAGTTGCTAAAGAAATTCGTTTTCAGTTCTTTAGTATGAAAACTAATTTCATTCATCCGAAAACCAGTGGATACAATTACTATTGTAGTGGCTCCTCAGAGGGCTGAGATCACTGCTTGTTACAGTATCACTCACTCTCAGCACAATGTGTCAGGCAAAGCTGTTACAGTAACTGACTGCTGCTCATCACAGCGCTCAGAGTTTCAGTCCAACTAGTAAATAATATATTTATATATAAGAGGTTAGAACAATATTATTTCCTTATTTTACTGAAACTCTGAGCGTTGTTACAGTCAGTTACTGTAACATCTGAGCCTGATACATTGTACTGAGAGATAATATAACAAGCAGCCGATCTCAGCGCTCACAGCCACTGGATTTAAAGGGCTAAAAAAAAAGGCTGGTCTCTGTATAATGTATAGAACTTCCTCCTGCATTAATTAATACCCCTCTCTGTATAATGTATACAACATCCACCTGCATTAATTAATGCCCCTCTCTGTATAGAACATCCTACTGCATTGGCATGTGGAGGGTGCAGAACTTCGGAATACAATGCTTGTCCAGCACAGGAGAGGGAACTCTTACTTAAACTTTGTATCTCTGTGGGGGAGACACAGGAATATAAAAGCAGGGGAGAGGGAAAATATTAACGTAAATCGGTCTGAAAGCTCAGAGAAGAGATGACTGGTGCAAATTTATTTTTATAATAAAATAAAGCACTTCAAATCTAGGGAAAACATTCAAATAAATCACACTGAAGGCTCATAATGACATAGTAACTGTGAGAGCTGGATACTAAATGTATCAGACGTAAAAAAAAAACTTTATAACAAGCAGCACTAGGAGAGGAGAGGGACTTTATATAAAAGGTGTATTATAGATGAGGAAAGGGGGATAGTGCTCCTGGATAATATAAAATGTATCAGACCTAAGCCCCTATTCTGCAGAGCGGGAGGGGAGATAACACACGTTTTATAAAGTCCCTCTCTTCTCCCATCGCTGCTTGTTATAAAGGGGTTTTTACTATCCAGCCCTCCTCTCTCATTAGCTTTCAGTGTGATTTATTTGAATGTTTCCTTCTCCAACTGCTTTTATGATCTTGTCTGCCTCATAGACATGCAAGGGTTAAGTAAAGGTTTCCTCTCCTGTGCTGGCTGGCTGTGCTGCGAGTGAGTATTCTGGAGCTCTATCACTGTCAGATTTTCGGGTAGGGGTCAGGAAGGATTACGCATACAAACCTTTTCTGTAGCTTTGCGATGTTGCGCTCTTCATTAATGGTCTCCTTCACTCATCAATGTAATATCACAAAAAGGACTGAAACTAAAATGTAGTGCATTTTATTTTAGTTTCTTTCGTTTTTTGTACTGAGCAGTTTCGTATCTCTTGAGTCATACTAAAAGTAAATTATCCCAAAATTCGGACTAAATTGTTTTAGTACTAAAACGAATGCACATGTCTAGTGCCCATTTCTGTGGGTTTTATTGCTGTGCAGCTCTGTGATACGCTCCTATGCAGTGCACGTTTCTGTGGATTTTATTGTTCAACCAATTAGAGCGGCTGTGATCCCGCTTACTTGACATGCGTGGCTGTTCTTTGTAAAAATGCTTGAATTTAAACATTTCATAATTTTCTTTATCTCAATAGATACATTTGAAATGGTATACAAAATATACAAGTAGGCACTTGGTATCCACTTTTAATATAAAGAGAGGAAAAGGCGGAGCTCTAAGAGGAAAAGGTGGAGCTTAAAGAGGAAGGGTGGGGATTAACCAGGAAGAGGTGTGCCCTTGACAGGAAGGGGTGCGTCAAATTTAAATTAGGGGGTGCACGAGTTTAGTCAGGCCTAGGGCAGCACAAAACCTAAATACACCACTGGTCCCACCTACAGGATCTATTTAACCTTGAACGGCAGGGAGCTTCAGAAAGGATTCAGTCCTTGGTGAGTGAGTTGATTCCATATTAGCAGTCATAGGTGAGAAGGATAGGACCTGTCAAAAGGTGGAATACATTGACGTTTGTTGACAGACTTAAGCAATTTTTGGCCATGTATTGTGAACAAAATTTCCACCATTTTTCAGCAGAGCTCAGTGTCACGGTGTGCGAGGAGTGTCAAGCCCAATGTGCAGTAAACACAAAAAGCAGAAAGCCAGGTAAGGGAAAAGTAACAAGATTTATTTAGTATAACAACAAGGTAGCAAAAGACAAATGGCAGAAAGGTATAGAGCATAGAAATAGGGAAACCGGGCAATATGAATAGTTGATAAGCAAGTATAGGAAAATAAGGCTGTAAGAATGGGCACAGGAGGCTGAGAGCAAAGAATGGGCACAAGAGGCAGAAGACAAAGGATGGGCAGAAGAGGTTGAAGGCAAAGAAGGTCACAAGAGGCTGATGGCAGAGAAGGGCACAAGATATAGTAGAATAACAACAGGACTGGCAACCAAAATCTAGGATATGGTGAAGATCTGTAGTAGTGGAGCTGAAGTCCTTTAGCAGAAGGGGAGTCCTTTATAGAAGATGAAGTCCTTTGTAGGAGGTGAAGTCCTTTGTTTGTAGAAGGTGAAGTCCTTTAACATAAGCGGAGCCCTTGGTAGAAGGGAAGTCCTTTATAGAAGATGAAGTCCTTAGAGCAGAAGGTGAAGTCCTTTGTTTGTAGAAGGTGAAGTCCTTTAACATAAGGAGAGTCCTTGGTAGAAGGTGAAGGTCCTTTGTAGAAAGTGAAGTCCTCCAGCAGAAGGGGAGTCCTTGATAGAAGGTGAGTATTTGGTAGAAGGTAAAGTCTTTAGTAGTTTGTACAGACCTGGGTAAGCGAAATGCCGGTCTGGCAGCATATAATGCCTGGCAAAGGCAGAGGTCTGTTAGGGGTGAAGACCTGGTTGCAGACTGGAGTCTTCAGGAGCTTCTGGCTGCACATCTTAACTGAAGATTACTCTTGCAATGTTGAAGCAAGGATAGATGGGAGTGTTCTTATAAAGGAACTCAGACTTGGCTTCATACAGGTGCAGCTGGCTTCTCATTACGAGGCTAATACTAGCAAGAGGAGGGGACTCCCAGAGGCCAGAAGTGGGATCTGTACAGTAGATATGTAATTACACATATGTTAGGGTTAACTGTTCTTTAGGTAGTCTTACCGTCTCGGACACGGGTTCTATGGCACCGTTTACGTGGACTATGGGTTGGCACATGACACTCAGGGTTCTAGTGAACAAAAAAACAAAACACGCTGCCAGCGCTGCTATTTACTGGTGCACTAGTTTCACCACATTTACTTGAACAGAAGAACAAAATACAAATGTTTCGGGGTCATGGCCCCTTCCTGAGTGCACAATGTCCTCACCCTACAACTGCATACTACTTAAAATTAGCCAACAGGCAACAGCTTGATAGAACTCTATAACACACAGGAGTTTCAGTTCACTTGCGCGATTACAGAGAAGTCTTATACCATGCTCATACACTGATCAGCCAAAACATTTAAACTACTGACAGCTTAAGTGAATAACATTGATTATATCATTACAATGGCACCTGTCGAGGGGTGCTATATGTTAAGCAACAAGTGAACAGTCTGTTCCAACATGTGTTAGAAGCAAAAACAAAACTGGCAAAAGAGCTCAATGACATAAACAAGAGCCAAATAGTAATGGCAGATGATTGTGAAAGAGGATCTCCAAAACTGCAAGTCTTGTGAGGCATTCCCAGTATGCAGTGGTTAGTACCTACCAAAAGTGGTGTAAGGAAGGACAACCGGTAAACCGGCATCAGGGTCATGGTGGTCCAAGGTTCATTGCAAAGGCTAGCCTATCTGATCTGATCAGACAGAAGAGTTACTGTAACTCACATTGCTGGAAAACGTAAGGCTGGACATAATAGAAAGGTGTCAAAACACACACATACCATCTACCTAGAGACTATTGCAGACTACTTGCACTTCTTCATGTTGTTCTCTGATGACAGTGGCCTCTTTCAGCTGGATAATGCACCCTGCCACACTGGAAAAAATGTTCAGCAATATTTTGAGGAACATGACAAAGATTTCAAGCTTTTCCCTTGGCCTCCAAATTCTCCAGATCTTCATCTGATTGATCATGTGCGAGATGCATTGGAGCAATAAATCTGATCTATAGAGGTCCCACCTCACACCTTGTACAATTTAAAGGATTTGCTGCCAATGTCTTTGGGCCATAAACAGCAGAACATGTTCAGCGGTCTTGCAGAGCTGTTTGGGCAGCACTAGGGGCACCTACACAATATTAGGCAGGTGGTATTAATGTTGTGGCTTATTAGTGCATGTCATATGAAGGATCAGCTAGAAGTATTCTGGCATAACACAACATGGTCTAGACCTAGGGTTGCCGATTGGAAGGGAGACAACTACTTTTTCTACGTGCTAAGTAAGAGAAAGGGCTGCTTGTTTGAGAACCCTACATCTCATAATAAATATTGGCGCAAACACAACAATTTACATTTCTTCTAAAGGACCTTCTTTAATGTTTTTATGGTCATAATGGGAGTTGTTCGTTATGAGGAGAAATTTCATAATCCCTGTTCATCCCATATCCCTGACACATGAGAGGTGGTTGCACTAGATCAACTTGCGAGGAAGAATAACTGGGAAACCTTGTTTAATTCTGTCAGCTTGATGTTAAATTCACTTTTATGCTATTACAGACATTTTGCTTTGAGATCGAAAAGTGACATGTGTCAGTTTTGATCACATTTATTTTTCTTGTTGTTGCCATGTTCCGTGCACTGTAACATGTTAGGGTCACAGAAAGGCCCGTGTCTGAGCTGGTTCTTGTATAAACTGACCCCTGGCAGCATATTTCCTGCTCTCCCAGCTGCATGTCCTATGAGACCCGGCTTTTATTCCATGCCTCGCTTTCCCATACAGGTCCTTCAGCAGCTCACAGCTGGTATACCTAATTAATTGCCCAACTTCCTATTTATAGTCTTTTGCGGATATGGGTTTTCAAAATCTCCGATAGACAAGCCTATAGGATGCCTACATTTTAAGCAAATTTTTACGCAGCTTTAATTGGGATGTAGCAGCAAGAGGACCAACTTAACAGTCATGACTCAGCACTTTGAAGTTTACAATTTGGCCGTTGTTTGGACTTGCATGTTTTTCTGAAATTAGGAAATTTTGCATGATTGCTAACATTTTTGAGGCAATCAGTTTATTCAGTACTTTATTTGCTTTTTGTCATGTACCTCCTGGATATAATGTGTAATCCCTATATACAGACAAGCTATCCTACACTGTTAGTCCTTGTAGTGGCCGTTAATTCTACCTATGTCCAAGTATAAACAGTACTAGAGGTAAACACAAACAGGAATGAACAATAAACACTAGCGGTTAATACCAACGCTGACTGTTAACCAAAAGCCAGAGGTCGTATCGCCAGAGGGGATCGTCAGCCAAGTGCTAGAGGTCGTATCGCCAGAGAGGGTCATCAGCCAAGTGCCAGGGGTCGTTATGCCAGAGTAGGTAGTCAGACAGGAGCCAAGGGGTTAACAGCCAGGAGAATCGTCAGACAAGCCAAATCGTTACACAGGTGATCAAATAAAATATAGTGAAGATCACACTGAGAGGAGTGAAAACCATGTCAGGAAGAAGGACCAGGGCTCAGGCGTTCGAATTAGACCTGTGGCAGCGATCGGTTGCTATTTCATTCGGCGGCCAGCCGGCTGACTAGCAGCGAAGTGGACGGCAGCCGCCAGGCTTCCGGATCAGTGCTGGATGTGACACTTTTGTCAAAGGCACACCAGGCTAATTAAAGTTTCACAATTTGGGTAACGTGTAAGTCAACTCACACCTGTGGACGAGGATGGTTCTTATACTGACGATGTCCCTTGAGATTCCAGTTTTGCTTAACTGCCACAATTCATATTGGATTGTGGGTTCCTCCAGCACCGATTTACCCAGAGGAACTCTCAACTCTCTGAGGATTGATCAGTGTAAGTCATTGAGAGAATAGGAATGGATACTGATACAGGCCAGTGCATGTTAGGCAAGTTATATACAGGGCAAGGAATTTTATAAGGAATTTAATGGCTGTTTATGAGTGTTTGATGGCTTGTAGCTTAGGTTTAGGGATGCTAGTGTATATAAAGAAGAAATGAGTCATGTAGAGACTATATCAAAATAAAAAAGAAACATTCCAAACGTTTACATATTTGAAAATTTTAATCTATGTGCGATAAGGATTTTTAAGTCTTCCTGCAGGTAACCAAAATGGGCAGTTATATTTGTTATTGAAATGTGACCTTTATACTTTTTTCCTCCAGATGTATTAACCCTTTAGTGACCAGGCAGTTTTATAAAAGTGTGTTTGAGAGTGCCGCTGCTGTTTTTAGGTGTCTGTGCTGTTTGTGTTTATGTTACATTTTAGGCTGGGGTCAAACCAGCGCACTTTTAACGTGCGTTCTGGCGCACATAATTACGGCCGCACTAGCAGCAGATGTCGGGCAATGACGGCCAATATACGATGTACGGCCACACAAAAGTCCGGCCGTGCAGCGCAAGTGGAATTTGAACGCATTTTTTTGAGAACGCTGAACCGCTAGTACTGACGTACTGAGTGCGCAGCTGCGGCATAGCGGCGTGTGTGCGTGATTAGGAGATGTCAGACACTGCTAATGTCCAGCCTACATAACGTCCAGACGCAAAAAGAGTTTTATTGACGATCCGTACAAAATCACGCCCGAAAATGCGCGTCGTCTGACCGTTTTTGCGCATTCCGTGAAAAAATACGTCAATGCGTTCGGACGCACTTTTTCACGTTCGCGGGGAAAAATGCTTTCGTCTGACCCTAGCCTTACTCTTACTCGTTTATGCAACTCACACATATCATATACCGTTTTTCCTGCCTCTAAATGGACTTTCTGAAGATACCATTATTTCCACTATATCTTCTAATTTACTATAAAAATAAATATGAAATGTGACGAAAAAAATGGAAAAAACCACACTTTTTCAAAATTGAATCCCCAGAATCTACAACAGCCAAAAAAAACCCCAGCTAAATAGTTTCCAAATTTTGTCCGGAGATTAGAAATACACAATTTTTACATGGTTTTGCTTTTTAACCCCTTCAATGCTGAGCCATTTAACCTCTGTGCGCTGAGCTCATTTTCACCATTTTATGCTCATCATTTTTAGATGCCAGCTTAAGCCAGTTTATTAAACCCCCAAAACAATTTTTTTGAAAAATAAAAAAAATATTATTTACATTTTTTTATTTATTATTTTTTACAACAAACCTAGTCATGTTTGGTATCAATGGAAATGCCATTACCCTCTAGTTGCCATGGATCGTGAGATACGGGGATCCAAAGTATCCCCCTATCTCCACTTGGCAGCTAGGGGTTAACTGGCCCACTGACATCCTCACACATATGGTGACGATGTCAGTGGGTGGGGGGTGACCTGGAGGCTTGGCTGACATCCAAGGATGTTAGGAAGAGCTCCCCATAGTGGCTCAACTGTGTCCAAATTCGAGCTCTTTAGCTCCAGACTTGTGAGTGTTATTCCAAATTTTAGATGTGCTTATGGAATGTACTATATTGCCCAATTAGATTCCTTTCTGTTCTCTATCTTTGCATAATGAACGCATGAGCTGGGATTCTTTCGATCTCCATGCATGAAGGACTTTCCAGATACTTTTGAATCATCAAGGACTAAGAAGTCATATAAAACCATTGTGCTCCCAATTGTGCATTTTGTGCCTGTTTGTGTGACATCCAAGATTTCACCCCTTCCGGGTTTGAATCGTGATCCGGCAACGAAGGGGTTAATGATAGACTCTCCCCTTTCCAGCTGTAATATTTGTTTGTTTCTAGGTGGAACAGTTGGAGAGATAGGGTGTTCAAAAGGAGCCCCCCTCCCCTTCCACCTTTTTCACTGCAGGCGCGACTGCCAGGCCCCCTCAAAAGGCGAGGCAGAACAGCACAGGAGCGAAGACAGAGAGGTGAGTATAGGGAGGGAGGGAGGTTAGGAGGGGTGTAAGGGGATTTGCCCGCAGGGCGTACTATGTACATAAGCAGTTGGGAAGGGGTTAATAGTACATAGTCCAGGGAATAAAAGTATAATTAATCAGTGTAAGCATAGTGTTATGGTAAAAGATGTGATATATTTAAAATTTGCTACTCGTTTTACGTTTATTTACACAATTTGTAATTTGTAAAAATCGATATTGCATATGGAACAAATTAAAGTGGAGGTATTCGATCAGGTGTTGCTTCTTTGCACATGTTTTAAAAGAGCACACTTACACAAAGATAATATTAAATATAATGAAAGATTAAAGAAAGAAATGATCCAGCAATATATGATGTTTTTGTTTGCAATAGCGAAGGCAGCAATATGATTTGGCAAAACCCGACAGCAGACCTTAGCATCACTGAGCAATATTTTTATAGGAGAGGGGCTTTCCTCTTCTTTAGGGCTAAAACTTCGAAAGCACCTTTTGGAGCCACAAGCAAACAAAATTTGTTTGCATTAAAGGAATTTCATTTGCAATCATACAGCAGACCTTAAACAATCTTGGACTGCTGTGTCGGCTACCGCTGATGGTGTATACTTGATCACTGTAGTGAAGGGGTTAAACGGCAAAGGAGAATGAGAGCCAAGTGATTTGCAGTCATGTAACAGCAAAGAGCACTGTATTGGTGACAAATTGAGCTGTGGGAACATGGGACAATGTAGAAGTAGACCAGTAGAATGCGGGAGCATTTTTGGGGCAATGTCCTTCACCTGAGCCACTTATGAGACCTCAAGCGCTGCTTACAAGCCTAGACCTTATATATACAGTATCTCACAGAAGTGAGTACACCTCTCACATTTTTGTAAATAGTTTATTATATCTTTAGACATTAATGGATGTGCGTTGAGTTATTTTAAGGAGTCAGCAAATTTACACTGTTATACAAGCGGTGCACTCACTACTTCACATTGTTGCAAAGTGTCATTTCTTCAGTGTTGTCACAGGAAAAGATATAATAAAATATTTACAAAAATGTGAGGGGTGTACTCACTACTGTGATATACTTTATATCTAGGAAAACCTGTCAGTTCTCAAATCATATTGGATATATCAATTTAGAATTGAAAGTCGGTGTGAGATTATTTTATAAATCTATAAGAGTTTCATTGAATGTTGCTCATTGATATTTCAAAATATGTGACAAGAGGTTCAAATCACAAAAGTATGATATGAAGATTCCGTGACAGATTAAAAATGTAAAACTCATAAAATGTAACCTAAATAAATAACCAATTTTCACAGATAAAACATGTGTAGCTAAATAAGCTAAATAAAAATTCATACGTCATATTTCATTAATTTGAATTAAAGAAGTTTCCAAACATCACATTTTCGGCAATAGAGATTATGGAGCTGATGCTCTTATTTCTCATCTAATGGATTAGCAAATCTTCCAGTAAAAGGAGATTTGATAAAGTATCAACTAATCTTACTTCGAAACATTTCAGTGGGAGCTATAAACTCTGCCAAAGGGACCTATCACACATTACTTTATGACATGTCCCTGTGTCAGCAAAGGGATTATATTCCATTGAATGTGATACCGTTATCACTAATTCAATCTTCCTCTTTCCCCATAGTGTATAATATAAAACGTGGAGATAAAAGCCAATGATAAAACATTTACAGGTAATATGGCCTAAACCAAAATATATTGAGCTGCTGGCATTTCTTAAAACCTGCATGCAGAAAATATCAATTCCAGTATGGAATGTACTTTTGTTTTGAAGAGATATACATGAGTAAAAAAAAAAAAAAAAAAAAAACAAGTAGAGATTAGGAAGAAATAAACTCAAAATAATATTTTTATATTTTCCCTTCCGGTCCTCATGTTTGTTTTGTTTTCTGCTTTTAATATTATTTTTGACAGATAGTAATTGTGAGAATTTTTTTCCCACCAAATTTTGAACATATATTAACACTTAACAATCTTCTAAAACTTTCAGGGTTATTCAGAGAAAGGTTAAAACCAGGATAACTGGCACGAGAAGAGAACAATCTAGACTAAAATATCCAATTTGGAAAGTGAGATAAATGGGAGAATTTTTCTGGTTGGCTATTTTGACTTAGAATTTTCACTTCTCCAGTCATTCTGCTCAGTTTCACCTTTCTTTGAATAGACCTGTTAATCTTTCTTACTACCTTCCTCCCTTACATATTGAGGCACTATCAGGGTTATTCAGAGAGGTGAAAACCAGGTGAATGACTGGAGAAGTGAAAATTCTAGCAGAGTTATTCAAAGAGATCCGAATTGCTGGCGAAAGGTAACCGAACAGTGAAATTCAGCGTACGGTTACCTTTCCTGGCCATTCCACTATTCAGAGCAGACAGTTTGCCAAATCCTGGCGAATTGCCTGCACATACAGTGCCTGTTCGAGGGTAGTGAAACCCCCCTAGTGAAGCAATGCTTCGTCTATTCAGAGAACAAAAACCAGCAGTGAAAAGTTGCCGAATTGTCCTGCTGTTCGGTGGTTTCATTCGACAGGTTTATTCAGGCGAATCCCATAGGCTTCATTGTTAAAAATATTCCCATTTTAATTCAATATCTAATAAACTGTTGATTATAATATTCTGCAGTAAAAAGTCTCTTTATCTATAGATTTTTTAGGATCTTTTAGGCATTTTTTGGGATTTTTGTTAAATTTTCTTTCCTTTTTTTTTTAAATTGTTTTTTCTTTTTTCTGTAACAGCCTTTTTTATTATCATTCATTGGATCTTATATGTAAATTTCAGACATTTTCGTTCAGTAGTTTCTTTGCAAACAGCGTTGCACTTTTCAAACATTCAAGCATACTGTTTTTTTTCGCTCCATTCGTCTGCGGTGTCTGCTTTTTCCGGCGGCTGCTGTGCGCTGTGATCGGCGGCTGCTCGGGTTTCTCCGACGTGTTCGGTGGGGTTAATCCAGATGTTTTTGCGGGTTTCGGTGTACGCTCGTCGGGTTTTGCGGTGAGTGTTCGGCGGGTTTGCGGCGGCGTTTCCCTGCACTACGACGGCCCTGTGGTGCTTTCTGAATACAGCGCAGGGTTGCCAAAATGGGATCGCCAAATCGTACCGAATTGAAGAGAACGAAAAGTCACCGAACGTGCGGTGACTTTTCGATTCTCTTTGAATAACCCTGTGGGTCAAAATAGCCAAATCAGAAAAATTCTCCCATTTATCTCACTTTCCAAATCGGCTATTTTGACCTAGAATTTTCACTTCTCCTGCCAGTTCTCCTGGTTTTCACCTTTCTCTGAATCACCCTGACAGTCTGCGTTTATCCTTTTATACATTCTAATTAAACAGAAACTCTATCAGGGTTATTCAAAGAGATTCGAAAAGTCACCGCACGTTCGGTGACTTTTTGTTCTCTTCAATTCGGTTTGTTTTGCCGATCCCATTTCAGTGACCCTGCGGTGTATTCAGCAAACACCACAGGGTCCCCGAATTGCAGGGAAAAGCTGCCGCAAACCCGACGAAAACTCACCGCAAAACCCAGCGAATGCACGCCGAAAACACTCAAAAACATCTGGATTAACCTGCCGAAAACCACAGAAAAACCCGAACAGGAGCCGATCGTAGCCTTCAACACAGCAGAAGAGGCAGTGAATAAATTAGCAAAACTGTTTGTATGAATGTGTGAAAGAGAAACGCTGTTTGCAAAGAAACTACTGAGCGAAAATGTCTGAAATTTACATATGAGGTCCAGGGAATGATAATAAAGAGGGCTGTTACAGAAAAAAGAAGAAAACTTTAAAAAAAAAAATCGGACTTTTTAAAAAAAAAAAAAATTACGAAAAATGCTTAAAATATCCTAAAAAAATCTATAAATAAAGAGACTCTTTACTGCAGAATTTTATAATGAACGGTTTATTAGATATTGAATTAAAACAGGAATATTTTTAACATTGAAGCCTATGGGATTCTCCTGAATAAATTTGCCGAATTAAACCACCGAATGGCAGGGCATTAGGGGAACCTTTCACTGCTGGTTTGTGTTCTCTGAATAGCCGAAGCAGTGCTTTTCATGGGGTTTTCACTGCCCTCGAACAGGCACCGAACAGGCACCGTATGTGCAGGCAATTCGCCAGGATTTGGCGAATTGCCTGCTCTCTGGATAGCCGAATGGCCAAGAAAGGTAACCGAACGCTGATTTTCAGCGTTCGGTTACCTTTCTCAAGCAATTCGGAGAAATCTCAATATATCCTTACTGGTACAATACTTTATAAAATAAAATAATAATAATGAATAATAATAAAAATTCAATTTTATTTCCAGCTCAGGGATTTAGGTTCCTCCAGTAGTTGGATGCTCTCTGTCCAATGAAATGCATGTCATAGGAGCAGTGGCGTAGCGTGGATTGTCAGTGCCCGGGGCCAGCCAAGAATTGTGCGCCCCCACCTGTGGACACGTTATCGATATTGCCCCAGCTCTCACATGGATTTGCCCCAGCTCATGGATTTGCCCTAGCTCATGGATTTGCCCCAGCTCACACCTGGATTTGCCCCCAGCTCACACATGGATTTGCCCCCAGCTCACACATGGATTTGCCCCAGCTCACACATGGATTTGCCCCAGCTCACACATGGATTTGCCCCCAGCTCACACATGGATTTGCCCCCAGCTCACACATGGATTTGCCCAGCTCATGGATTTGCCCCCAACTCATGGATTTGCCTCCAGCTCATGGATTTGCCCAGCTCATGGATTTGCCCCATCTCATGGATTTGCCCCCAGCTCATGGATTTGCCCCCAGCTCATGGATTTGCCCCCAGCTCATGGATTTGCCCAGCTCATGGATTTGCCCCAGCTCATGGATTTGCCCCAGCTCATGGATTTGCCCCCAGCTCATGGATTTGCCCAGCTCATGGATTTGCCCCAGCTCATGGATTTGCCCATCTTACACATGGATTTGCCCAGCTCTCACCTGGATATTGCTCCAGCTCCGGCAAGGGTTGAGGGGACCCAGATGCCGGGCAGCGCGGGAGTGCCTGTCCGGTCCTGAAGAGTCCGTCCTGTTGAAGGTGATGCGGCTGCGTGGCGTGCGTGCGCAGGTCACGCGGTCCGGCCAGTCAGGTGGTACAGAGACTCAGCACCACCTGATTAGCTGGACCTCGTGACCGGCTGCGCCTGCACTCAGCCGCTTCCCTTTAACAGGACGGACTCTTCAGGACCGGGCAGGCAATCCCGCGCTGCCCGGCATCTGGGTCCCCTCAACCCCCGGGCCAGTTTTAGGGGCCCCTAACAAAACTGCGCCCGGGGCCACGGCCCCCCCAGCCCCCCCACGCTACGCCACTGCATAGGAACACCTAAAAATGCATCTTTGTGCATACTCACCAGCCCTTCAAATCCTCCCCTCGATGCAAGACAGCATTTGGAGTGTAAAGGCGTAATAGCCATCACCCTGGCTGAATAAGTAGCTTTACTGATAAGTTTGACACATGGCTGCTGAATGAAAGTCTTGGATAAGTATTCGATGACTGCTACGAAGCGATATTACTATCGTTATGGAGAAGGGACGAAGGAGAGGAAGGGATAATGGGCTCAAACCACGTTTACTACATTATATAGAGTATAATAATGCTGCATGGAATAAATTGCTATGTATTGTTCCTAATACTGTAACATGAAATAGATATGCAATAAACATGCAATCTAAATTAGATACTGTGATGATGGGTTGCATTACTTTTTATTATGCAAGTAAATGCTTTAAAGTAATAAGAGTTAATAGATTTGTCAGGCTATTCGCAAAGATGTACATCCAATTCTAAGGTTAGGGGGAATCTAGAAGAAAATAAACTATTATTATAATCCTTTACAGTCCGCAGCGCTTTACAAAATCTGTTTACCAGGGGTTGATTCATTAGAATACCATACATGGATGATGACCTGATTCAGGGGGACCCTGTTCCCAAGGGAATTTACACTCTATGAGATGTACAAGAATTTTGAGGTAGACGCATCCATATCGTTAGGTGTCTTGCCACAATGACACTCTCTGGTGGCGTCTTCTGAGTGGGGAGTCGACTTTCCATGATTGTAGAGCAGTAGCCTAGTGGTTAGGTTGATCGGAATTTGACTTGCTTCTCCATGGTCGGAGGGCAGAGACGTTACCACTGGACTCCACAGTCGATTAGTGTATGGTAGGCAAATATGTACCGTTAGGTGTCTTGTCCAAGGACACTTAATGGAGAGGTGCTCTGGCCGGGATCCAAACCTGGGTCTCCACGGTTATAGAGCAGCGCTGTTACCTCTATTCCATCGAGCCGGTACAATGCATCTCCTATAGTAATCACATGCCATTCTGTACTTTTGTTAAAAATATTTTGATATTTTTCTGGTACAAGAATATCTACATAACAAATGATAACATTTAAAGTATTTATGAACCAATACCAATGACTTCATCCAGGTAATATAAAACCATTTGCTTACCATAGATTTGCTAAATAAGGATGAGAATTCTGAGTTTGATACGTGCAACGCACAAACCATACAGGGTTATTCAGAGAGCGTGAAAAGCAGGAGAATGACTGGAGAATGACTGGAGAATGAAAAATTCTAGGTCAAAATAGCCAAACCAGAAAAATTCTCCCTTTCATCTCACTTTCCAAATCGGCTATTTTGACCTAGAATTTTTCATTCTCCAGTCATTCTCCTGCTTTTCACGCTCTCTGAATAACCCTGTAAGTCACAATTTGCCATATTGTGCTTATAGCCCTTTAATAGACACAGAGAGAATTTCTTGGCGCACAATAAAGGAGATGATTCGCTAGAACACCCCACACTATGATGCTTCCCATCACCAAAAACAATGTAGAAAAAAGAGGAAACCGTGGGAGTAGCGCATCGCTTCCACCACACCACACTATCAGTCAACCACTATTAGGTGATCATCGTATCATGGTACATACATAAATCTTATTCTTCAGTGACAAAAGTAGAGGTGCAAATACATTGAATCCTTTTTCCTTCTCTTGGGTTGAATAAGCTCAAAAAGATAAGGGAAAACAAAGGGACTCCAATAGTGTAGCACTGTATATATAAACAGCATGATGGTAAAAGCATAGTGGCTACTTACACTCTCTGAGAGCTACCAGCTCTCCTATGGACGCATTATGATCATGATCGGGCCGACCTCTCTGCCCCAATCCCCCAGGGATCGACTCTTTACAGTCTGCTGGTTTCTGGATCCGATTGGAGAGTCGTTCCGTGGGACTTTCTTTACCTATTTGGTGAGTGGATATTTATTCCAATAATATATAGCCAAAACAGATGTACTGAAATACCTGTTTTTATGCTTTCTTTCATAGGAGGAAAATTGCATCGGTCCCTGGGGGGATTGGGGCAGGCAGTCCGGCCCAATAATGACCCTAATGCGTCCATAGGGGAGCTGGAAGCTCTCAGCGAGTGTAAGTAGTCACTGTGCTTTTACCATCGTGATGTTTATATATACAGTGCTACACTATTGGAGTCCTTTTGTTTTCCCTCATCTTTTTGAGGTTATTCAACCCAAGAGAAGGAAAAAGCATTCAATGTATTTGCACCTCTACTTTTGTCACTGAAGAATCAGTTTTATGTATATACCACGATACAGCGATCAACTAATAGTGGTTGACTGATAGTGTGGTGGATATGAATGCTACTCCCACGATTTCCTTTTATTTCTTATAGCCCATTAATGACTGGAGTTTTTAATGAAAGGTAGTTGAACAGCAACCCTGTCTCAGCTGTACGTACTACTAAAATATTTGTTTTCTTTTCCATGATTAAAAAAAATGCAGTTCAGTTTTACAGACTTGTATACACTCAAATTGGAGTGTACTAGATAATGTTTTGTTTTCATATCCATTTTTGTGAAAACCTCAGTTTTACATTAAAGTGAATTGGCACTTGGTAGGTGATGTTGCATCAAGCAATTGATATTGCACTAATTGTAAACTTCTTTGTAGCATCTAGTTTCTTCCATAAATATTGCAGTTTGTTACCTGGTTCCAGTGCCAGAACGTTTTAACTTCATCAATGGTTAACAAGGTTGTTTGTGGGACAGGTGGAAAATAAAATATTGGGACATTTGTTTCAGTTTTTAGTAAAAATATTTCACAACAATTTTAGCAAATAAGAATTAAATGAATTGGCATATATGAACAAAATATACATAAAGTACAATTATACAGAATGACATTTACTACTATCTATTATATGTAGAAAAGCTGCAATTAATTAAACTGATAATTATATCGTGAGTACAAATATATTAACATAAAAAAAATTGATTAAAGGCATGATTGTTTTAACGCCAAAATTTTGACTCATATTTTAAAAGTGATAATAGACACATAAGGAGATGTTTCTACAAACAAAATATGCCAAGGTAGTAGTGCTTCATCACTTTGCAGACCTGAATCTGAGAAGTACTATTAGGCACAGATAA
The DNA here is from genome assembly GCA_009667805.1 of Leptobrachium leishanense. Classification (NCBI taxonomy): domain Eukaryota; kingdom Metazoa; phylum Chordata; class Amphibia; order Anura; family Megophryidae; genus Leptobrachium; species Leptobrachium leishanense. The sequence continues at coordinate 119,025,620 of CM019067.1, read as the reverse complement.
GCGAACCACACTATTGTCACTGCTGAATCTGAGGTCTGCATCTCTGCACAAGCGTGCAGTTTTTCAGGGGCACAGGAATGTGGATGTCAGGATTTTCCCCCAGCATGGCTGGCAGTTTGCACAAAGAAAGTTAGAATCCCCTAGGCAAGACAAAGGAAAATGAAAGGTATAGAAAGGAGTTTTAGCAGACCTTAGGATGACTAGGTTCAACAAATATTGACACCTTCTTGAAGGTTGTGACTGAAAATTGCCAATAGGTACAGTGTATGTAAATATGGATAGATTGAGGTCAGGATGCCAAAGGCACACAATTCCAGATCGGAGAACCAAATATCGAGAACCAGGAATAATCAGGATGCTCACAAGCAAAGGGCACATAGTAACATAGGAAACGAAAGACACCTGGGAGACACAGTAATTCAGGACACTCAAGAAGTAAGGCAACACTAGAGCACCAGGAGACATTCCAAGAGAGTGACAGTAAACAAAATCAATGTACCAGCATAGGACTCAAGCTGTTGTGTTTATTTAAAAGGGGACTGATGGGTAATACCAGAAATGCATCCCTACATCCTGCAGAGTACCAGCAAGATAATGTAAGCATGGCCAGAGTGGGTATTGTTGGCAAGAAGCAACCATTGGTATGTTTAGAGCCCAATGACCAAAGCAGCTACATGCATTCTGCAAGCACAGATGCATATCCGTGCACAGTGTGACATCAGGATGTTAAGTATTTCCACATCTATAACACGGTAACACTAAGGACTACTTCTCAGAGACAGTAATGGGAGAACCTGTTAGATCTCAATTCTAATGACAGTCGAAACAAAATAAAGTGTCCATCACACTCTTGGGTCAGGAACCTAAACGGAGCTCAGTGAATGGAAGTGGCTAGACTCAAGAGGCTAGATACAAGAGGTATAGTAATAATAAATGCTTGTTAGCACTTGTGGTCCCATTTAAAAATGCCTTTGTTACGCAGTGACGATCAGCAATGTTTCAGACAGACAGTGAGCTTTTCTCAAGCGGTTTGGCTGAAATATTGATGGTGGATGATTTGTTATTATTACATTTTTAATATAACTGTAACTATTTCAATAATATTTGTAATAACTGTAACATTTTAATGTTCTTGAACCCAGGACGTACTTGAAAATGAGAGAAATCTCAATGTATCCTTCCTGGTAAAATCCGTAATAAATAAATAAATATACTTATATAGCGCCTATAAATGTGAGCAATAGGATGTTACATTTGAACAAAGAGAATACAGTTTGATTAGGGGATCCTGTTCCCATGGGAACTTACAAACTATAAGGGATATATATTATGAGGTAGGCCTTTACATATCATTAAGTGTCTTGGTTAAAGACACTTGCTGGTTAGGCGTTTTGACCATGATTTGCTTTCTGCAGATGTAGAGAAGTAATATGGTAGTGAGATTTATCCTGCTCCACCAGCTGTATGGCAGTGATCTGCTTATCCATGATTGTAGAGGAGAAATGTGCTAGTCTGGTGTTCTGATTGGGATTTGAACATGCTTCTCCATGGTAGTAGAGCTGAGATATTACTGCTATGCCATGCAGTCTATTATATTAATATTGTGTGGTAGAGAAATATGTGCCGTTAGATGTCTTGCCCAATGACATCTGCTGGAGTGGTGCTCTGAACAGAATTTGAACCTGCAATTCCATGGTTGTAGAGCAGTGATGTTACTGCTACTCTGCTCAGTCAATATTGGTGCTCGCTTGAGAAGTCTCTTCAGTTTACAGTGATCTAACAGAAAGCTTTACTGAATTTAGCAGATTGAGGGCATGTAGAGAATGGATACACAAATTAATTAATGGAAATGAGAAATGAAGTAAACCAATGGGAGCCACAGTGACACAATGGAGGCACCTGGAATACAGGTAAACAAGGAGGGGTGTGGAGCAGAGAATCTATAAGGGATATGTGAGATTGGGACTGCAGTGAAACAACGTAGAACTCAGAGACACAATGAGAATGCATAGTTCCCAGTGACATGAGAGGGAAAGGAACGCACTGTCAGAAAATAGATAAAATTGGATTTGTGAGAGACACACAGTAACATAATAAAAAATGACACTGGTGACAATGCTGGGTATGTTGCCGTAACTAGGTGGTATTTGGAACATGTTGTACATCAGGACTCAATGAGGACATAACGATCACATGTGCACAATGGGGAAATGTGGCACAATTACACTGTGGAAGAACAGGGGGTTATGATCACAAGAGGCCCTATTCCCTTCTTCACACTAAAATAGGGACGCTAAACGGGGAAAATCTGCACATTCAGGTTTGCCCTTAGCATCCCTATTTTAGCATGATATTCCGGGGCAGATGCTAGATTGGCACCTTGTCCTGGAACGCAGCGCTCGGTGATACTTGTAGTAGCACTTCCATGCCACCACAAGTATCACCTGCTGGAGTTCATAGGATTCCATGGATGGTAGCTCTACTGGGCCGCGAGCCCTGCACGATCTTGCTCTTGCGAAATCGTGCAGCACCACAGAGTGATTGCGGTGGGATTTGTTCCCAGCCTCACTCTTCTCCCAGGGACAAGAAGCAGTGGATCAGGCCACCGTTCCTGTCGCCGTTCCTGTCGCAGGATGAGAGGTGAGTATCGGATTTATTAGGCGGGTGTTTTAGAGGGTGCTAAATGATTTTGCAAATGCAGAATCACTTAGCGGCAGCTTTTCGGTGTAGCTAAAATTTTGGCTTGTGCATCCCTGTGGTAATTAGCCCTAGGACTTTGTAATACATTACTTATAAAAATGCTAATTAATGATTTCTTTCCCCATATTAAGTATACTATTTGCAAAGTACAGTAAGCTCGTGGAAGCTACTGCAAAAATTGATGCGCTAAGTGATTTTTTATGAGTTTGAATTAAACACACTTATATTGACGGTAACGCTTACACATCCGAATGCTAACGTTAGTGTTTACTATGGAAGAGTGCCCAAGGTAGGGTAGATAGGGCACAGGTATACAAATTGGGGTCATTATTTATAGTGACCCAAGAGGAAGGAGTGGAGCATTGGGGGAATTGGGAGAAACCTATGAGTGATAAAAACTATAAAGAGTGTAAATGTGTAAGGAGATGGAAGGAGGCTTTTAATGGTTGAGGGGAGATAGGGAGTGAAACATTATGGTAAGAAAGATCTTTTAAAGGGAAATACAATGAAATGAGTACTATTGAAAAAGTGACATACTAGGGAGCAATAGAATGAGATTTTGAAAGACTGGAATTTAAATCTGACTGTTGACTTGATATTTAAATGCCACTGTTGAAAGGTGCTCAATTGAATTTATATATCATATTTTAATAACAAAAGAAGTCAAATTGTAAAACAAATCTAATTCCAGTTGTTGAAAAACATTTAATAAAACAATTAAAAAAACAAGCATATGTACTACTCTAGTATGACATTTCCAAAATTACAATGTAAAATCATATAAAACATATCAAATGTATAGTAGAACTCTAAAGTATATCAACACCTTCCAAACTCTTCTATTGGTTTTAAACTCGAATTTTCAAAATCAAATCTAAGGTTGTAAGTTAATGAATCTTGTTATAAAAGGTAAGCAGACACCTTAAAGCAATTCAGATGATTCTCATATGTTATCGACAACAACAAAAAAGTGAAATATGTTTGCATATGTAACATTTCTCTATGTATTCTTGAATCCAAATTTCAATAAACATTGTTATAGGATTCATTAGGTAAGATATTGAACAACAGTATGTTTCAGAAAGTCATACATTTTAATGGCTCGAAATCTTAATATCTTTTAAATGATGTTTGCTGCAGAGTAACTTTTTTGTAGTCCATTTTGTTTTGTTTGATACATTTTACGTACATAGCTGTTCATAGAAAACTCCATTTGTTGTGGAACGTTTTATGCTGGACCATAATAGTAGAGTTCCAAGTCTCTCATAATAACGCAATGTAACACCACACACTAAGTCAAAAACTAGAACTGGTCCAAAACAAAATACAAAGGGAAGGATTATAGAAAAACGACAACTATATTCAGTACAGTGTTAAATGCCTATGCTCTTTTTAACATCATATTACATCATGGGAATATTTGTATAGTCTCTAAATAAGGCAATCATAAAAAGGAGAATTATGCCTTAAATGGATTTCAAGCCTAATGTAGGCAATTATAACAGCTTTTCAGCACTACATTTTATTATATATATGTGTTCACATATCTATGGAGCCAAAGGAATGAATAGATAGAGTAAGAAGGAGACACAGAGCAATATATATCCATACAAACATATATATCAAGGATATACTAAGGAACCAACATGGTAACTGGTAAAAAGTGGAACTCATTTAAAGAGATGACTCGAATCCCTTCCTGAAAATGTAGCACAATGAAAAGATAAAAGAGATCAAAATTATTCGATAACATACATTCATTTCCTGACATATAAAGTGGTTGTTGAGGATTAGTTGTAATGTATAATTCACCTTTGTGGTGGATACTTAACTAGCAGCACCTTAAGCTTGGTAATTAGTTGTCGCTAAATTGATTATATGAAATTCACACCAAATATACAATAAAATGTATGTTTAGTTTTTTTAATTCAGACTGAATCATTGTAGGGTCTAGTTATTTTAATCTGTAGTAGTAGGAGGTAACAAATAATTAAATTATAAATTACCTATTTTGGGTTTGTTGTTGACTGTTGTAGTATACTTGAGGAAGGAGTTCACTCAGCTATAACAGCTGCAATATGAGAAGTAATAGAGACCTGCTGTCCTTATCACCCTTACCATGTGTTATAAACTCCAAACTTAGTACGCTTATTACCTCTGAACCTGTAAATAGTGACATATGTTATTTATATTTGATTTAATTGTTACTATATGCTAATTTATTTGCAGAACTGCAGTCTCTGTTGCTGTGTGCTGTAAAACATTACTGCTAGAAAATTGTATAAGGTTTTAGAATACTCTATCACCACCATGTATTATTTGACTCTTTATACCATTTTTTTAAGAATTACAATGAGTGGTCTAGGCCAAGTGATGATGAACCTTGGCACCCAGATGTTTCGGAACTACATGTTCCATAATGCCTAGCCAGATTCACTGCTGTGGGAGTATCATGGAATATGCAGTTTCAAAACACCTGGAGTGCCAAGGTTCACCAACACTGGTCTAAGCTCAGCAACCATGTCTTGTATTGGACATCTTAGAGACACCTGCATAATATTTTTTAGCTCACATTCTAAGCATTTATATTACGTGTCACTATTTTTTTTAATAATTAGTTTAGGTATTGTAGATTCATAAGAATTAGAAATGATCAGTTGGTACTCATAGTAGTGTATTTAAAAACTAAATAACCAAAATAATCAGATGTGTCATCAGTGCAGCCTCAAGTATAGGAACAAAGAAGGTATGATTCATGTGACCAAAATCCTAAAATGGAAATGCATGTATATTTCAAAAGTTCTTACTGAGTTTATTTTCTTTTTCTTTTAGTGCATTAGATATATGTATCCAAATGCTATGAGTACAAGCCGTCCTCTCCAGTTCCATAGAGGTCAGCGAGCCTTTTAAAACGAGGACCCCAGTCACTCAGATAATCATAATTGTGTTCAGAGTTTGAGCTTATTGACTCCAGTGAGCTGAGTGACTCTGCAACTGAGCCATTGCCTTCAAATGCATAGGTCTGTAGAGAGTCATAAGGAGGAGCACAAGGATCCACGTCGGCTTCTTTTAATCTTTCCCAAATAAATTCTCTGAAGATCACATTATCTGGAGCACTTCTCACAGATGGTCTACTCAAGAATTGAATTTCTGGAGTTACATCTCTTCTTGACTTGTTGTCTCGAATTATATTGAGATTTCTCAAAGTAGTCATGTCAAATGCTTCGGTGTCTTCTTCACCACCACCTTCATCATCATACCTTACAATATTCTCTCGGATATCCCTTTCTTCATCATAAATCATAGGTTCCTTTTTTCGTCTTCTCATGGTGACAATAAGCAGCACAAGAACTGAAAAATAAAAGAATGAATTAATTTCAAATAATATATTACTACCACACCATTTTCTAGGTTTAATGGCTAAATTTATGCAATAGGATCGTTTTTGCTGAATTAGGTTTCCAGAATATACATAGTTACACGGGCTTAAAACAGATGTGCATCCATTGAGTTCAGTCTTTCACACATCACCTACTGCTGCAGATTCAAAAGAAGGCAAAACCCCCAGTCTGAAGCACACATTGAATAAGCAACATATTGGGGAAAATGTCCTTCTTGACCCCAGAATGACATCAGATGTCTTCCTGGATCAAGCAGCTTTCACCCACATATCAAATATTATAACCCTTAATATTATGGTTTTGCAGGAAGTCATCCAGCCGTGGTTTAAAAGTCTTTACAGACTCTGACCCAACCACCTCAACAAAACACTCATAGATTGCCAAACTGCAGAATACGCTTGTCTTTTCTGCTGTGCAACACTTTCTCAATTTAGATATTTTTTTTATTCTTCTACATGTGCATTCTTGGCAAGAGCAAGATTATCTGGCACAAAGGCAGCACTGATCTGTGTTTTGAGATGTGTGGATGAGGTATGTGTGTGACCATAATTATGTACATGTATATGTGAAATGAGAGATAGTGTGGTTGGTGGAGTGAGGTAGGAGTGTCTGGTTGACTAATGGAGGTAGGAGTAAGTATGTGGCTGGCTTACTGAGATGGTATCAAGCATGTGGTTGTTTGAGTAGGAAGGGAGAGAGGGTGTGGGCTGGTTGTGATGTGAGCGAATATTTGATTGGGTATTACTATTAGTATTCTGCATATTCTGCAACGCTGAACAAAGGGCACCATATAGACAGGGCTACAATAGAATGAGACTGAACAACATCTGACAAACCAACACAGAAGGAAACGAGGGCCCTATTCTCTTGGGAATTTACAATCTGGAAAGGTTGGAGGGTGCGAAACAGGAGGAGAGAGCTGCATGGTCAGAGAGATGGACTGGTTGGGCTAGTGAGGTGTATTAGTGAATCGGGTGGTAGGCTTCGCTAAATAGTAAAGTCTTAAGGGAGTGTTAGACGGAAGGGAAACTAGGGGAAAGTCTGATAGTATGAGGAAGAGAGTTCCAGTGGATGGGAGCTGCGCGTGAGAAATCCTGCAGTCTATCATGGGAAGAGACGATATGGGGAAGCTAGGCGAAGGTCACTGTTTGACCTTAGGGAGCAGGCTGGAGTGTATTTGGTGATTAGTGAGGATGGGTAGAACGGAATAGTGTAAGTGAGGGCTTTGTAGGTCATGGTGAGGATTTTGAATTTAATTCTGTAGATGGCTTAATGAGATAGGAACTAGTGTGAAGTTGGGCGATGAAGGTGGAGTGTGTGATTGGGTGAGTAAGATCAGAGTGTCTGGCTGATTGAGATGGAAGTGACTATGAGTGGATTAGGGGTGGACCGAGACTAGATATTTAAACATACACATTTTCTTAAACACACACATTAAGCTGTACATTTACTAACATAAACTTGGCCATCAATTCCACCAACACACGTTCACAGGTGCTCATGCGTAGCCAAAAATTTCCAAACTCAAATACACTTAAGGGGTTATTCAAACAACTGAATTGGCTACGAAATTGCACCGAACAGTGAATTTCCCCATACGGTGCAATTTTGTGGTCATTAGGCTATTCAACAAGCAGGGAATTTGCCGTATATTCTGTGTGCTGAGCTAATTTTTACCATTTTTGCGCATCATCATGTTTAACCCTTTTGCTGCGGATGACGTGTAGGGCACATCCTCATTGACTCCCGCTATATGCGGAGGACATGTCCCACACGTCATCCGCTTGTGGGAGCCCCGGCGTAGATACTCCTCTCTCTGTCCAGGGTCCCGCGGTGGTCTGACTTCAGCATCCTCAGACGCTGAAGTTAAGTCCCTCCTGACGTCAATGACATCATCGCATCATGCGCAATGACGCCATTTCCAGGCGACCCCCCGGCAGTGCCTTGAGATCGCTTGGAAGGGGGGGGTCCTTTTGGATCCCTCTCCCTCCCAATCGGGAGGGTTTACGAAAAAAAAAGCACCGCTTTGGAGGGCAGTGTCTGCCCTTTAAAGCGGTGCTTTTTTTTTAACCCATTGCATGCCAGATTGCGATGCAGCGCCATTTGGTGCAACATCGCGATTTAGCTCCGGTGGGGGCCGCCATCTTGGATGGCTCCACCACCTCTGTGTTTTCCCTTGCCTACTGACGTATCGCGCTAAGCGCGATGATGTCAGATGGACGGGGACCCCTAGTTGCTCGGGGATTTCCCAAGGAAATCCCCTGGTGGAGATAAGGGGTTTGTTTGAAGCGTAGAAGCTAGGGGGTCAGGGATGGTGTCATTCGAAAGGCCCGAGCATGGCCTTTCGAATGATAGCAAATATGATCATGTTTAAGTAAAAACAAAGTTAAAAAAAATAAAAAAATAATAAAAAATTTAAAAATAAAAACATGTATTTTTTTTGTGTGTGGTTTTTATTAAAGCAGCAATATTGTTCACATTTCAATTATAATGTCAACAATGATGCTGCAGTAATGACTTTTTTCTATGGGGTGTGTTTGCTAAAAATCACGTAATTCCCCCCAAAAAATGTAACAAGTCCCCATTTCTAATTTTTCTACAAGCGCACCCCATAGAAATTATAACCGCATTGGGAGGGGCAGATGTCCAAAGAAACCACCCTTCCTTTCAGGCGCTTTTTCGGCTTTGCTGGGGAGGGGGTGGCACCTGAAACTGATGTCATTGCGCCAATTTTGACAAACACACATGTAGTCATGCAATGCCATACATATTTTGCCTTATATTCCTCATACACAAATTAGGGAGGCAGCAGTGTCAACTCTATGGGCAGTTGAAGGGGTACAGAGGGGTTTCTAGCAGAGTAGAAGGGAAGGGGGTTGTGCACCTAAAGCCTTTTCCCCAACCTGGTCTCCATAGCACAGGGGTCAAGAATTCCCCTCGCCTGCCCGCATTTAGCGAGTGAAAATTAAGCGAGGGCGAGTGGAAATTCCCCTTTGTGTGTATCTGTGTCCCCCATACACATGTAGCAGTCTTCCGGACTGATCGGATCCCTGCTACATGAGGAGCTGCTGAGCCCGCGATGCTTACTTCCTCCTTGAGTGCTCACTCGCACGCAGGCTGTATGCCCCGCAGCACCAATCCAGAGACGCCCCACAGCACCAATCCACCAGTCACTGACCGTGTGAGGGTTGTTTGGTGACGTCTCTTCCTCCCCACTCAGCCAGATCCGCCTCCTCCCATCAGTCACGTTCTCTCACTCACGCACATGTGATGATGTTCAGGATCATGTGCTTACTCGTTGGGAAAGGCAGGAGGGCAGACTGATTCCCGAGAAGAGTTGTGAGCACAGCTGCCCTCTGCTGTGCCTGCTGAAAGCATTCTGGATCCACCCCCCCCCCCCAAGAACAAAGGTGTTATAAAATTTATCCAAACTCTATGAAAAGCATTGTTTTTTTTCAGCAGGCAGGAAATGCCAGACTGGCTTACTGGGAGAAATCCCAGTAGCTGGTCACATGCAGGGCTGCTGGGGCTGTTTTTAAAGTAAAAAGAATGATTTGTGATTTAAATGTCAGAGGCTGTGATTTGCCGTGGATGTCTCGGCTACCCCGACAGCTCCGTATCCCCCCCCGCAGACCTCACTCTCACAGCTTCCTGCAAAAACATCATGTGTGTTTTAGTAAGGAAGAAGTGCACAGGGCCCTGCATAGTGCACACAAGACACAGGGAAGCCAGCCACCAATAGACAGCATGAAGGCAGCCAGCTGTGACCTTCTGGCCCCTGCCACCCCCTCCCTGCCGCAACTGGAGCTCTGCCTCTGTATCTCATTGCTGATTCTACAGGTAGAGGTGAGATACTCAGGGCAGAGACCACTAGACAGTGCCAGGGATTTAATGTGTGTGTGTGTTTCACTAGCAGAAAAGGAAAGTGCATAAGGGGGCTGCCAAAATGAACTGGAGGCATGGAGTCTAATAAAATTAATAGGGAGGAACAGAGAGCTGCTAATATGATTTGGTGGCATGAAAAAGCCTTCTACTGGGAGTTTTATTGCTGTGGAGCTCTGTGATACGCTCATACACACCGCACATTACTGTGAGTTTTATTGCTGTGGGTGCTCTGATACGCTTATTCACACTGCAAATTACTGAGTTTTATTGCTGTGGGTGCTCTGTGATATGCTCATACACACCGCACATTACTGTCTGTAGCAGAGCAGTACAGCAATAAAACTCACAGTAATGTGCGCTGTATATGAACGTATCACAGAGCTCCACAGCAATAAAACTCACGCTCATACACACCGCACATTACTTTATCACAGAGCTCCACAGCAATTAATCTAACAGTAATGTGCGGTGTGTATGAGCTTATCACAGAGCTCCACAGCAATAAAACTCACAGTAATGCGTGGTGTGTATGAGTGTGAGTTTTATTGCTGTACAGCTGATACACTCATACACACCGCACATTTAACTATCAATTCATAAGATAATTTAACAGGGTGTATTTATCGGCGGAGTTAAGGGTAGGAGTAGGTGGGGCAACTGGTGGAGAGTAACTCCTAAGGCCTGGCTAGTAGCTTGGGACTGGAAATTTTGAGCCCTGCCATAGCATATACGTTAAGCCAATGTCCACGTCTGCCCAGTGCTGGGAGATGGCAGGGTGGCTTCAATCCCTGTGTGCAGTATTGTGGGTTTTTTCAGTTGTGTCTATATGTTCTGGAGCCTGAGAGATATTTATTTGAACTTTCTGTGTGCTAATGTCTAGGGACACACTCCTCTAGGAGCAAGTATGAAAGCAGAGTATAACTATATTTTTTGACAAGGACAGATGATGAAATGGTTGACTTTAGGAGTCTGTAGATCTCGTTAAAATACCTTGGGTGTCTAGTTTCTACAAATCTAATGTTTGTGCAAATGTTTTGGATTAAGTGGCTATTTACTCTGTCACTACTAAACCATGTATAAAACAGCAAAGTAGAGAGCAGAATACTGGAGAGACCCAGGAACACTCTCTGCTGTCAAGGTATAAGGTTCAGGGGTTAGAATTGCTTAAAGCCGCCACAGCATTAACAAAAAGTGTTTGTGTAATTTTCATTTTATGCCCACTTACAGGTATTTTTTTATATTTGATTAGTACTTTGTGGAAGCTGCTTTGCTAATAATATAAATTGCATTACATATTTTTACCACATTTACTGCAATTGATACAAAGGACATTTCTGCCTGTATGCTCATAATACAGAACCCTTGTGAAATTGTGCAAGATAAGGGACACTATCTAACGTTTAGAACCATGCGAATAATGAAAAATTGGAAAATTTACATTAATTTAATATACAACGATTTCATGATAACAATCTTCGTGCATAATTGCTATTTCATCTGGCATTTACATTTCAATCTATGTGTCACATAAATGTTATGTTAATATTTTTCTAACAAAAAGTGCTTTGTAGTGAAAGGGTTAAACAGTCAGTCAGAGCAGTACTAAATTTTAGGTTTAAAACAATAAAATCCATTCTTGTAGTTTTTGATGCACGCTTTTAACAAAATAACACAAAACAACATGTTAACTACGATAAAGTAATACATATATACAGTTGTGTTCAAAATTATTCAACCCCCAATGCTGTAAAGGGTTTTAGGGAATTTAGTGTACATTTGTAATTGTATTCACAATGAAATCCTACAAGGACTTTTTAAAGAACCATATGCAACTAAAATGACATTAATTGGTTTTGTAATACAGTAGTAAATGTTACTTTTGTGAATTCTTCATTGACACAATTATTCAACCCCTTAAAGACTACCACTTTGAAGAACAGACATTCAAGTGTTCAAACATTCAAGTGTTTTCAATCAGGTATTGAAAACACCTGTGGATGTCACGGAGCAGCAATAAAGCATAATAAGCACCAATTAGGCAGCTTTAAAATGACTGTGATACTCAGCTCCTTCTAGACATTTACTGGTGTGGTTACAAACATGGTGAAGTCAAGAGAATGGTCCAGGAAGACAAGAGAAGAGGTGATTACTCTTCACAGGAAGGGCAATGGCTATAAGAAGATTGCAAAGATGTTAAACATACCAAGAGAGACCATAGGAAGCATCATTCGCAAATTCAAGGCAAAGGGCACTGTTGAAACGCTACCTGGTCGTGGCAGAAAGAAGATGCTGACTTCGACTGCTGTGCGCTACCTGAAGCGTAGAGTGGAGAAAAGTCCCCGTGTGACTGCTGAGGAACTGAGAAAAGATTTGTCAGATGTGGGTACTGAAGTTTCAGCTCAGACAATACGGCGCACACTGCGTAATGAAGGCCTCCATGCCAGAACTCCCAGGCGCACCCCCTTGCTGTCTCCAAAGAATAAGAAGAGTCGACTGCAGTATGCCAAAAGTCATGTGGACAAACCACAGAAGTTTTGGGATAGTGTTCTGTGGACTAATGAAACAAAATTAGAACTGTTGGGCCCATGGATCAACGCTATGTTTGGAGGAGGAAGAACAAGGCCTATGAAGAAAAGAACACCTTGCCTACTGTGAAGCATGGCGGGGGGTCAATCATGCTTTGGGGCTGTTTTGCTTCTGCAGGTACAGGGAAACTTCAGCGTGTGCAAGGTACCATGAATTCTCTTCAGTACCAGGAGATATTGGATGACAATGTGATGCAGTCCGTCACAAACCTGAGGCTTGGGAGACGTTGGACCTTTCAACAGGACAATGATCCCAAGAATACCTCCAAGTCCACTAGAGCATGGTTGCAGATTAAAGGCTGGAACATTTTGGAGTGGCCATCGCAGTCACCAGACTTAAATCCGATTGAGAACCTCTGGTGGGACTTAAAGAAAGCAGTTGCAGTGCGCAAGCCTAAGAATGTGACTGAACTGGAGGCTTTTGCCCATGACGAATGGGTGAAGATACCCGTAGATCGCTGCAAGACACTTGTGTCAAACTATGCTTCATGTTTAAAAGCTGTTATAACTGTAAAAGGATGTTGTACTAAGTACTAAGATTGAATGTCACTTGGGGGTTGAATAAAACTGATAATGATGTGAGCACAGAAAAGACATTTGTGGTTATTTCATTATAAATGTTATGTTATATTTGTCTGACCTACACGTGCCTCTTTGATTTAATTGTAAGCAAGATGACTGAATGATCAAAATCAATGTCAAACTGGCCAAAACACTCAATTTCAGTGGGGGTTGAATAATTTTGAACACAACTGTACATATGAGCACACGTAACATAAAGATAAAGACAGACCAAAGCAGAGCAAAAATTGCATATTTTTTAGTTGAGTTATTAATGCACTGAAATTGTGGGCACTGACTCATTAAGGGATTAAATCTTGTTTTATCTCAGCCATTAACAGCTTTACATCATTTTTTATCTTATTTAACTTAATACTTTAGAGTGTACTTCTAATGTACCTTTTCACAATTCACTTGGGAAGAGATGTTTTCATTGATGTAGAACGGAGATGTCCGAAAAGTGTTTGTTTGTACATTTATTTTATTCATCTCAAGATAAATAATCCTAATTTACCGTGCTTACCTCCTGCATCCTCTTCTGAAAGATTTTTCTTTCTATGTTTAAGCCCATAGGGAAAAGCTATAAAAGTCAACCTCTGTCTTTATAATAGGGTGAAATACATTTTTTTTCCTGCAGCCTCCCTTGACACATATAACAAGCAATAAATTGCTTGTCATGTTGTAGCTACCAGGCTTTCTGCTAATGATCCATCCATTAGTAGATGTCTTGCAAATATAAAATATTGCTACATCAGCCGTAATATTTACTTGAAAAATAACGTAAACAGTATTTCCCTTTAAGTTTTAAATTAAATAAGGACAGTGGTTTCAGGCATCTTAAAAGTTTTCAGAAATGCTTTGTATATATATAACTGTAACCATTAAACATGAGCTTTATATTGCTTTACATGTTATAGACAAGTATAGCTAACATTTATAAAAAGTAAACATAAGATCATTTTCCATGAAGTATTTGCAATCAGTATCAAGATAACCCAAGGTATAGCTATAAGCCTTACACATTCTACACTTCTATTTACTTAACATCGAATTTCAATGAGCTAGTTGACATACTGTATCACGTATAAAGTGCATACCGAAGAAAGAATTCTCTATCCTGGGTGACTTTGTTGTTTTTCCTCCTTTTTAGTTAAATAACATCATTGCCGGTCAGTTGCCAATGCAATGCAGTTTGCTGTTTAGCTAATCTATACCAACATTTACAGGGTTATTCAGAGAGAGGTGAAAAGCAGGAGAATGACTGGAGAAGTGAAAAATCTAGGTCAAAATAGCCGATTTGGAAAGTGAGATAAATGGGAGAATTTTTCTGGTTCGGCTATTTTGACCTAGAATTTTCACTTCTCCAGTCATTCTCCGCTTTTCACCTCTCTCTGAATAACCCTGTTAACCAGTAGTTTTTCCCTTTTGTCAAAAACCATCAATTCTAAATTCCTTTTTAAACTCATTGCTTGCAAGCATGTCTGACATTCTGTTTTTTGGTTATATAATTTGCCATATTAACCAAAAAAATTAACACCAGCTTAGAAAATAAAAATCTGAATGAAAAAGGAAAACAAGCATTAACAGTTGTGTTTAAAGTTATATTATGCACATATTGTAGATGATCAATTAGACTGAAAAAAGCTTTTCAATTGGCCTCGTCTCAAAGTTAAAAACACTTCTGGATATTTGGAATGGTTCTAGTCTTGCTCAGATTTAAATTAAGTATAATAAGAAATAATGTTTATACGTTGGTGCTGCTGTTTTTTTTCTTCTTTTCATTCCTACTTCCAGTGAGATTTTCTGAAAGCTGCAGCTGGCATTCAGCTTGTCAAGAACCTTCCACTAACAATGGCTTAAACATATTTCCTTAAGGACTTCAGGTTCATTTGATGATCGCCTCCTACCTTTTCAGAACTCTCTGTGTGACACCGCTAAAAGTGACCACAGGTAATTTTTTCTCTAAGGAGCATACAGAATTTTGACAATCTTTGCTGAAGTGCTTAAGCTCTTTTCTTTGTTGAGCTGAGAAGCACTAACAGTTGCGTTTCCATCATGTGTTTGTGTTCTTCATAAATGTTGACATTCAAGACATATAAGAAACTTGCCACTCTACCATAGTAAAACAGACAGAGCTTCTTAATTTGCAATGCAATGTTTTGGCTTGATCACATAAGTCTTTTTCATGTGACTGAGCCAAAATGTGGTATTCCAAATAAACGTTCGAAATAAACAGTCTAAATAAAAAAACTAATTTTTTTTACTAAAACGCAGTTACTTTTGTTTTGTTTTGTGCAAGACTGGTGTGTTGGCCACCCATGGAGATGCATGGAACCCATTTTCATGAAAATCGTTTTGTTCATTTTTGTTCCTTTCATACCATTTTAATATGATTAAATAAAGTTGCGCAATGCATATTCATAAGAAAAAAAGGATCATTATTTAATAAAAAAACGATAGAATCGGCAGAATTAACGTATTGACAGAATTACCGTATCAACAGACATATCGGATCCGAAAAACATTAGTAACTGTCAGTCAAAAGGAATAGATACTTTGAAACGAGGAACAGACGTTCCAAAAAATACAAAACTTTCCGATATCACGAAAAAAAAGTCGATACAAAAAACGAGCCGATCCGATAACACGAAAATGACCGAAATCACGGAAAAAAAGTCGATACGAAAAACGAGCCGAAACGAAACGAGCCGAAAAGAAAGTCATCCGAAACCAGCTGAAACGAAAATTTTAAAAATCCGAACGGCCCGAACCGGCTGGGTGGAGTAGAGGTAACATCACTGCTCTGCAAGAAGAGAGCCTGTGGAGTCACGGGTTCGATCCCAACGAGCACCTCTCCAGTAAGTGTCCTTGGGCAAGACACCTATAACAGTACATACTCGCCACCCAGAACATACTTGAAAACGAGAGAAATCTCAATGTATCCTTCCTGGTAAAATCCTTTCTAAAAAAAACAAACACGTTTATGTTACCCTCTATCTTTTTAAAGTAGTGTTGATGTTGACTCCAATTGGAAATAGACCTTTTATTCAGTGGTTAGTCAAGAGCACTTTAGTTTTAAGTTTGTTTAAATGTATTCAGACAGTGGATCTTCTGTTGTACCAATAAGCAATAAACCAATCAGAAGAGCATTGATGTGAATGAATATTAGATATAGCATTGAACAAATCAAAAAATATTTTAAAAGGATTGATAAAAAAGGACACTTACCTAGTAATGTCAAGACACAAGCTAAGATGGCTATGAGAGCCCCAGTACTTAGACCAGCTGGCAAAATATATGCTTCGGCATTACATGATTGAGCCATACCATCAGAGTCACATTCGCAAACTCTGATAGTCAGAGTATTTGTACTGCTAAGTGAAGGAGACCCACTGTCCACAATAACAATCGGCAAATAATAAACAGATTGCTCTTGTCTTCGAAACCCATTTCTTCTCGTTAGAACCGAAGCTGTATTATCTGCATTGGAGAAAACATATGTATGTATAACATTGTACACACTAGTAAATGTTTCTGATATGACACCTATTCAAACGTCTTAAGTGTTCAACAAAGCAAGGCAACTCTTGTATTCTAGCGAGACTTGATTCCCTATTCTCCACTGTTGTGCCAAAGGCATATGAAAAGCCAACACTCTCATTAAAATATCATTCAAATGTGCATCAGTGAGATATGAATTGTCAAATATAAATCAGTACAATGATATATGGCAGATGCATGCTATCGCAGCAACAGTATCAAGTGGGTATCAAGGGTAAATCAGCATTCCGTTTTGCTTGGAAACATTCTGTATTTATGAAGGGCTACACAACATGAAAATTTCTGTCAAACTGAGACACAACACAAAGTCAAGCAAATGTCACCCTGCGGTCCTTCAATCAACAGTTAGAGAGAAGAGGGACAGGCAATTTAACATTACTTTTGACTTTTCACTTGTTGTCAGAGATTTATTACCCTTTGGCAGTGCCAGTACTAATCAAACAAATCTGGAAAAATGAAAAAAAGAACAGTTTGCATAGGTTATATAAAGGTCCTAACAACATTTTCAGTGTCTACCAAATGTTATAGAAAAAAGAGGTCTCAAAAATATACATTGAAGTGTAATAAACAACTAATAATGTTCATTTAATCATTGGCGGCTCTTGCGTTTACGCATGTCAGGTTTTCACGAAAGCTTAAAACTAAACTGCAGAGACAAGGAGGAAAGTGTGATTTTTTTTCTTTTCTTTTTTTTAAGTGATGTCCTTGAGATATACCACAGATGATCTCTGATAGCACTGAAAACAGTTACCATGACATTAGTTTATTATATGGCTGAGCAATCTGCTGTTTGTACGAAAAAAGAAAGTGCTTGAGAGGGTCAGTCAAGAAGCCTGAAGAACACAATAAGAAATTGTACTGTGCATTTGATTACATTTTTTTATGCGCAAGGAAAAAAAATGAAAGAAAAATTTAGTGTTGTGTATACATATGTTTCACCATAGTTTCAGCGAAAAAAATAAAAATAAAATTATTTTATATTTTCAATAATTTAACTGAAATCATGTGCTCTTTTGTATCAGTAAATAATAGTTTTTAGGTTTAACATATTACAATTTGTTTCGTTTTGAACAGCAATCTGCTCCCGGAATAACCATTCTAAGCAGCCTGCTACTGGTAGCTGGATTACAGAGGAAGCAACGGTTTTCCTATTTAAGGAATGCTTAAACCAGTTGCTAAAACGGGGATGCTAACAGGGAAAATCTGCGCCTGTAGGTTTCCTATTAGAGTCTCTGTTTTAGCATCATATTACGGGGCAAGCACAATTTCAGAAGTCTGCCCCGTGACGCAACACAACCCTCCGGGATACTTGCGACAGCGCTATTGCACCACAGCGAGTATCACCTCCTGGAGTCCATAGGACTCCATGGAGGGTTTTGCTGCTGGGCCACGAGAACTGCACGATCTCGCTCTCCCTAGATTCTGCAGGGCCACGGAGTGATTTGCGAAGAAGGAGACACTCGACTCTTTGTCCCCAGTCTCACTCTGCTCCTAAAGGCCAGAAGTGGCGGATCAGGCCACCATTCGCGTCAGAGGATGAGAGGGATTTTTTGGAGGGTTTCAGCTGGTACTGACTGATTCCGCAGAAGCGGTATCAGTTAGCACCAGCTTCTACTTGTGGTTAACTTTTTAGCTACCACAGCGGTGCATTAATTAGCGTTAGGACTTTGTAATCTTATTGCTAATTACTAGACATGTGCACAGCACAAAATTTTGTTTTGAACTAATGGATTAATCCTAAAATGCAATTTATTTAGTTGCTAAAGAAATTCGTTTTCAGTTCTTTAGTATGAAAACTAATTTCATTCATCCGAAAACCAGTGGATACAATTACTATTGTAGTGGCTCCTCAGAGGGCTGAGATCGCTGCTTGCTACAGTATCACTCACTCTCAGCACAATGTGCCAGGCAAAGCTGTTACAGTAACTGACTGCTGCTCATCACAGTGCTCAGAGTTTCAGAGTTTATATATAAGAGGTTAGAACAATATTACTTCCTTGTTTTACTGAAACTCGGAGCGCTGTTACAGTCAGTAACTGTAACAGCTGAGCCTGATACATTGTACTGAGAGATCATATAACAAGCAGCCGATCTCAGCGCTCACAGCCACTGGATTTAAAGGGCTAAAAAAAAGGCTCCTCTCTGTGTAATGTATAGAACATCCTCCTGCATTAATTAATACCCCTCTCTGTATAATGTAGATAACATCCTCCTGCATTAATTAATACCCCTCTCTGAATAATGTATACAACATCCACCTGCATTAATACCCCCTCTGTATAATCTATAGAACATCCTCCTGAATTAATTAAGTTCCCTCTCTGTATAGAACATGCTCCTCAATTTATACCTTTCTCTATATATAATGTATATAACATCCTGCTGCATTAATACCCCTCTCTGTATAATGTATAGAACATCCTCCTGCATTAATTAATGCCCCTCTCTGTATAGAACATCCTACTGCATTGGCATGTGGAGGGTGCAGAACTTCGGAATGCAATGCTTATCCACCACAGGTGAGGGAACTTTTACTTAAACTTTGTATCTCCGTGGGGGAGACAGACAAGAATATAAAAGCAGGGGAGAGGGAAAATATTAACGTAAATCGGTCTGAAAGCTCAGAGAAGAGATGACTGGTGCAAATTTATTTTTATAATAAAATAAAGCACTTTAAATCAAGGAAAAACATTCAAATAAATCACAGTGAAGGCTCATAATGACAGAGTAACTGTGAGAGCTGGATACTAAATGTATCAGACGTAAAAAAAAAACTTTATAACAAGCAGCACTGGGAGAGGAGAGGGACTTTATATAAAACGTGTATTATAGATGAGGAAAGGAGGATAGTGCTCCTGAATAATATAAAATGTATCAGACCTAAGCCCCTATTATGCAGAGAGGGAGGGGAGATAACACACATTTTATAAAGTCCCTCTCTTCTCCCAGCGCTGCTTGTTATAAAGGGATTTTTACTATCCCGCCCTCCTCTGTCATTAGCTTTCAGTTTGATTTATTTGAATGTTTTCCTTCTCTCCAGCTGCTTTTATCATCTTGTCTGCCTCATTGACATGCAAGGGTTAAGTAAAGGTTTCCTCTCCTGTGCTGGCTGTCTGTGCTGCGAGTGAGTATTCTGGAGCTCTATCACTGTCAGATTTTCGGGTAGGGGTCAGGAAGGATTACGCATACAAACCTTTTCTGTAGCTTTGCAATGTTGCGCTCTTCATTGCTGGTCTCCTTCACTCATCAATGTAATATCACAAAAAGGACTGAAACTAAAATGTAGTGCATTTTATTTTAGTTTCTTTCGTTTTTTGTACTGAGCAGTTTCGTACCTCTTGAGTCACACGAAAACGAAATTATCCCAAAATTCGGACTAAATCATTTTAGTACTAAAACGAATGCACATGTCTACTAATTACTGATTGTGCTCCTCATGTTAAGCATAGGGAGCGCAAAGTACCATAAGCTCGTGCAAGCAAGTGCAATCACTGATTTTTTTTAAACCCATTGTATTCGGAAAGTAATATGGGGCATTTGTTAAAGGCAACCTAGCACTAACGCTCACATATCTGATCCAGTGACTTTACCTAGAGGATCGTATTTAACTGTTCTCATTTAACTATTTTATCATCGGTCTGTCAAGCCACTTGATTAAATTTTGTGGGTGTTGGGGGTTGCATGATTTTGGAGACTTTTAAACATCTTTTATTGGAGCATGCATATGTCAACATCTAACTATACATTGTGTAAAGATACAATAAAAATGTAGTTCAGAAAGTTGTAAACAAGCATGACAATGGGAAGAATAATTGTGGTATGACTTTATTTTTTTTTTACTTTTTTAAACTTACTTTATTTAAAAGTACATTGTATTGAAGCATGGCAATGAAACAACATATTAAAGAGGCAAGTGAGTTGCACATTAAAGAGTTAGGAATTTATTGAGTATTATAGAGGTTTTCTCATTCATCCATATATTATATACATAATTTGTAGGATTGTACCTTTGACCTTAGTTAATATGGCATTAAATCATGAAATCTAATGTCCATTACTCCTTTAGGCAATTTCATATTACTTTTGATTACATGAATCAGAATGCATGATTTTGAAAGCGCCTATATTGCCAGAAGATCTGTATCTGAATAGAGGATATTATGACATGAATTACCAGAAGGTAAATGTGTGGCCTGTGGCAACATTTTGTAGAACAAAATCTATTTTAAAAAGCAGTTATTAGACAGGACATCATCCACGTATAACTCATGCTATGAAACAGCCTGCATAGTGAATTTTACTTCGGTTACACTTGGTTATAATATCTGTAAACTCTTTAAAACATTTTAGAATGGGAAAAGGGTGACTGAAGAATACATCTAATAAAACAATAGGAAATGAAAGCAACAAATACTAAAGTCCCATTCCTAACCATGGTATAAATGTAACCAGAGCTGTTGTAATCCTCTCAAAAGAGTTAACGTCTATGGCAGGGCTGGGCATCCAAATGTTTCCAAACTACAACTTCCACGATTCCTTGGCCATCTATTGCATTAAAGGGATTCAGGGAAATGTAGGCTTAAAGATTAGGGTAGCATGATTTTGACAGCCCTGGTATGGAGTTGGTAGGTTTAAAACAGCTCTGGTTAACCATAAACCAGGGATAAAATATAGTAAAATATAGTAAATATAGTATTACAATGGTTGGAGTTGCAGCTGGTATAGGCATCATCCATCTTCTACTGATATAATGGCAGATTCAAAATCTGTTATGAGCGCCTTTCTAATGATAGTATGTAGACATACAGTGGCAAGAAAAAGTATGTGAACCCTTTGGGATTACTTAGAGTTTTGCATGAATTGGTCATAAAATGTGCTCTGATCTTCATCTAAGTCACAACAATTTGAAAAACACTGTCTGCTTATAATGTTTGTGTTGTATTATTTTATGTTTTCATGTTTTTATTGAACAGAACATGTAAACATTCACAGTGCAGGGTGGAAAAAGTATGCAAACCTTTGGACTTTATAACTGGTTGACCCTTCTTTGGCAGCAATAACCTCAACCAAACGTTTCCTGTAGTTGCAGATCAGACCTGCACAATGATCTGGAGTAATTGTGGACCACTCCTCTTCACAAAACTGTTTCAGTGTAGCAATATTCTTGGGATGTCTCGTGTGAATCGCTCTCTTAAGGTCATGCCACAGTATTTCAATCGGGTTGAGGTCAGGACTCTGACTGGGCCAATCCAGAAGGCGTATTTTGTTTTGTTGAAGCCATTCTTTTGTTGAATTACTTGTATGCTTTGGGTCATTGTCCTGTTGCATCACCCATCCTCTGCCGAGCTTCAGTTGGCAGACAGATGTTCTTACGTTTTCCTGCAAAATGTCTTGATAAACTCTGGAATTCATTTTTCCATCAATGACAACAATCCGTCTAGGCCCTGAGGCAGCAAAGCAGCCCCAAACCATGATGCTCCCTCTGCCATGTTTTACAGTGGGGATGAGGTTTTGATGTTGGTGTGCTGTGCCTTTTTTTCTCCACACATAGTGTTGTGTGTTTTTTCCAAACAACTCAATTTTGGTTTCATCTGTCCACAGAATATTTTGCCAGTAGTGCTGTGGAACATCCAGGTGCTCTTTTGCAAACTTCAAACGTGCTGCAATATTCTTTTTGGACAGCAATGGCTTCCTCCGTGGTGTTCTCCCATGTACTCCATTCAGGTTTAATGTTTTCCTTATTGTAGATGTGTCAACAAAAATGTTAGCATGTGCCAGAGATTTCTGTAAGTCTTTAGCTGACACTCTAGGATTCTTCTTTACCTCATTAAGCATTCTGCGCTGTGCTCTTGCAGTCATCTTTACAGGACGACCACGCCTAGGGAGAGTAGCAACAGTGCTGAACTTTCTCCATTTGTAGACAGTCTGTCTTACCGTGGACACATGAACATCAAGGCTTTTGGAGATACTTTTGTAACCCTTTCCAGCTTCATGCAAATCAACAATTCTTGATTGTAGGTCTTCTGAGAGCTCTTTTCTGTGAGGCATGGCTCACATCAGGCAGTGCTTCTTGAAACCAGTAAACCCAAAACTGGTGTGTGTTTTTAAAGGGCAGGACAGCTTTCAGCAACACATCCAATAATATCACACTGATTGGACTCAAGGTTGGCTCACTCCTGGCTCCAATTAGCTCTTGGAGAAGTCATTAGGCTAGGGGTTCACATACTTTTTCCACCCTGCACTGTGAATGTTTACATGTTCTGTTCAATAAACACATGTTGTTGTATTATTTTAAGCAGACTGTGTTTTTCAAATTGTTGTGACTTAGATGAAGATCAGAGCACATTTTATGACCAATTGATGCAAAACTCCACGTAATCCCAAAGGGTTCACATACTTTTTCTTGCAACTGTACTTCAATGCAATTGTTCAACATCATGGATTTTCAATGACGACTATGTATAACTAAGCTCAACTGTCAGTTATTGGATAGTTCAATCATAAATTACTCCGCATGTACTCAGGTAAATAAATTATCATCAGAAAAAAGGTGCAATCTTCAAATGCCCTTCTGCTGTCATACTGGAATTTACAGCTGACCACCTGGAAATGTTTCAAAATCATTATATTCACTAGAAGCTTATGCTAAGCTCCTTCTATTGCACTTTCAAACTTTCAAATAACACATGCTTCTAATCTTATATTTATGAAAAAATATACTTTCCTCACATTCCACACATTTTCTCTTTTTATTGTACACCCTAATTGTTTTCAAAGATGTTTTTTGAGGGATTTCTTGCAGGGGATAGTTTGATAGGGCGAGGAAAGTCATTGTACAGGACCGGAGCTGCCGTTGAGAAGAGATTTGGCAGTGTGTGTACACAGAGGACAGGCGAAGGTCGCCTGCTGACTGGAGTTGTCTAGAAGGGACGTGATTGCGGAGTAATGAAGACATGTAAGGAGGGGTCGAGTTATTGAGTGATTTGCATGTGAGCATCAGTATTTTAAACTGTATCCTGAAACGTACAGGAAGCCAATGGAGGGACTGGCAGAGGGGGAGGTATGGGAGGAGGCGCATCAGGGGAGAAAAATAAGCCTGGCAGCTGCAATCATTATAGAGTGCAAAGGGGCAATGAGGAGGACAATAATGAGTGCATTACAGTAATTACGCCATGATAAATTAAGTGCCTGAACCAGCTCCTTTACAGTATCTTGCATCAGAAAGGGGTGGATGCGGGCAATGTTTTTGAGTTGATAATAACAAGATTTGGTCCCTGTCTGGTTGTGGGGAGAAACGGTTAGCTCAGAATCAAAAGCGACACCAAGGCAGCGAGCTTGAGGCGTACTGCTAACAAGTGGTCCATTTACTTGTAGAGAGAAAGGTGGCAGGGGGTTCTTCTTGGGGGAGGAATGAGAATTTCAATTTTGGCAAGATTGAGTTTAACGAAGCGGGAAGACATCCGTTTAGAGACAGCGGAGACATATTCGGTGAAACAATCCAGGGGAGCAGGAGAGAGATCTGGGGAGGAAATGTATATTTGAGGGTCATCGGCATATAGATGGTACTGGAATCAAAAGGAGCTGATCAGTTTGCCTAGAGAGGCAGTGTAGATTGAAAAAAGAAGAGGGCCCAGTACTGAACTTTGGGGCACCCCAACAGAAACAGGCTGCTGGGAGGAGGTACTTTCAGAAAATGAAACACTAATCGATCGTTGGGACAGGTTTGAGGGTGATCTGCTCTTGTCCTCTGTCTACACCTGCACTATCGACTCTTGTCTCCAAGACTTCTCAAGAGCAGCTCTGGTCCTGTGGAATGACTTACCTCACACTATCAAACTCTCCCCTGATCTTCAGGCCTTCAAGAAATCTCTCAAAACCTATCTCTTCAGATTAGTATACCACATTACTGATGCAACCCGTCACTCTCCTCACCTACCCACACATCTTGATTGAGGCCACTAACACGGCCCCCGCCATTCCTGAACTACTGGCACTAGTGATCCTGACAACCAATAAAACACCTCTTGTCTGTCTCCACCCCAGTCCCTCTAGACTGTAAGCTCCTATGAGCAGGGCCTTCCTCACCTCTTATCTCCATCCTATGTTTGTTTATAGTGTATTTTGTTCTGTTTGGATATTGTAAAGTGCTACAGAAACTGTTGGCACTATATAAATGATGATAATAATAAAAATTAGTATAACAATAATGTGCCCTTAACTATGACACTTTACTTCATTAATGTCTATGGCTCCCCTGGTATAATCAGATAAATAGAGATAGAGACACCTGGGCACAGCAAGGTTGTGAAACTATACGCCTACAAATCTGTGAGTTTGATAATGGGGGTAACTCAAGCTTTGAATTAAGGATATAGAACATTCACTTCCTGGCAGGAGAAAAAAACGAAGAGATAATTGCTAAAATATAACTTGTATTGATCAATTTCTATAATGTAATAAAGTTGCTTGTAAAATGAAGGTCAGAAAAAGAAAATTAAACTTAACTAAACAACAAACAAAAGTAAACACTGAGAATAACTACAGGCTTGAATATAGAAGTAATGATTTCCACTGTGTGTTATACTCTTGTTTGACTGACTTATCCTATTTATAGGGTACTTTGTTAGTAACTACATTATCAAGGAAACTGACCTTCGTGGATCTGGCATACAAGATGATAGCAAAATGCCCTAGTTCGTATGTATTCAGTGAAGTTGGAAAGTAGTATGACAGCTGGTAATATGCGGATACTCAACATTTGGGGAGGAAAACACTTCTCGACCCCTGAAGGGTAAGTGGTTTCCACTGAGTGTGGATGAAAAAGTTAGCGGCACCAAACTTCTATAGCTACATGATTTAGAAATAACAAAATCAATGCAAAAAGCAAAAAAGAAGGAAAACTTACCTTAGTTTGAATACTTGGTTAAAAGGTTAGTACAATCTGCTTTTACAGCTTAAAATTAAATTGAAGGACCTGGAGAACAAATAGTTCTCCAGTGCACTTTCACTGTAAAGAGTCATAAAATGAGAAGAGATGCCACAAGATTGCATTCATTCAACTTGGCATGGAGTCTTGTGGTCCAAGGAGTGGAGCATGGAAACTGGCCAATATTCATATGTTGATACGAATGATTATGAGGCTCATAAGTGAGTCAGTGTCAGGGAGTCACAAAGATATAATGTCAATGTATTTATTAATTTATGACACCCTAACGCCAAGCGGAACATGGCCCAATTTATATCTATTCAAGAACATAATTAACATCAATAGATCTAGTTTTGAATCATATCAAATTGCTGACGCACTACACTTCTACCACTAGCCCTCCGCTTTCAAAACATAATGTTATCTGTGCTTTTAGAAAGGTTGTGTTTCTCATTTAATTTATTTTCTTCAGATAAAATAAATTGTTCATGTGCCTTCAACCACATCTCACTTATTGCCTCTTCTCCAGTATAAGTCCAATCTTCTCTCATTTCATTATTTTTTCCGAGTCTCCTGACTTTTCATCAAATGTCTTCATATATGCTCTAACACTTTCTGTCTAATAGTGATACACTATTCATCTATCTACAGGACAAAGCTGGCTAGTCCAAACAATACAGATCAAAGTGGTTGAATCATAAGGTAGCAAAGTACAGATTAAATGAATGGAGAATTTCAAAAGCATATACAATGTTTAAACTGTCATGTTAAAGGGAAGCACTAGGAAACGAAGATATTTGATAGTGTTTTATTCACTTAAAATAAAAATGAGCAACACAGACAAATAGATAGATACACTATATTGCCAAAAGTATTTGCTCACCCATCCATATGCGAGCCAAGGCAGGTGAGCGAATAGTGTATCTAGATAGATAAATAAATATCAAAAGAACAAAAAATGGGATCTATTCAAGGCCTTTATCAGGTACACTGACTCTGCCCCTTACAGCCCTTAAAAATGCTTCTTCAATAAGCAGTTGATTGATAGAAAGATTTTCAGTGGCATTGATAGTTGACCAAACTTGCCAAAGTGGAGAAATATCACCATTGGAAACATTTTCAGATTTCACTATTTTAAATATTGTTTTAACTATTCTCTTGCAATTATCCAAATAACATCTTTGAAAACAATGCCTTCTGATTCACTATATGTGACTTTATACCCTCCCCCCCCTTTTAAATAAATTTATTGGGTGAATCATTCATTTTACAAAGAAGGCTTACTTAACCCTTTAACTACCATTATCAAGTATACCCCATCTTTAAAACATCTCTTCGTCTCCCAAGATGAGTAAACTCGATCTGGTTAGAAAGGATTTTCCGCCCCTAAATGCCAATACACACATGAATGCGCCCCTAAAATGACAATGTGTTGAAATTATTTTAAAAGTTTGCAGGATTTGCATGTGCACTATACTTTTTGGGTTTTACAGTGTGTTTGCATTGTTGGAACATTAAATGTTATATCCTGTTATATTTAGAAGTTTATTTTAGCTGTAGGTGTTTTACAGTTGTCAGTTCCTTTTTTAAAAAACACTTTTGCATGTTTTATATATATATATTATTTATATATATTCACATCACTTTGTATATAAGCGCCTTATAATTTAGCACACAAATTCAAGTATTCCCTATAAAGTGAAATGGGAAAAATATCAAAGAAAATAAAAACAAATGAGGCAAACATGACCTGGAGTGAACATTGTTTTCTAAACATGAGAGTTAGGCTAGGGTCAGACGAGCGCATTCTGTGTGGACTTTCTGACTGACGACAAGGTAGTGGCCACACAATCTGTTTTTGTGACTGACGTTTTTTTGACTGATGTAAAAGGGAAAATAAATTAATATGAAAAACATTTTGTCCATCAAAATGCTGGACGTCAAAAATTCAGTCTGTTGACTTCGTTCCATCACTCACACAAAAAGCTATGTGGACGATGCAGACGCAGCGCACTCTGTGCGTCCGTTCTAGCGGATTTACGTTCTTGCCTAACCTGCGTCCGTTTGCCGCGTCCGTTATGCGTCCGCAGTTCCGTGCTGACGTACTTCGTGTGTGGGGCTCCATTGGTCATAATTATATGCTATAACGGACGTACAAATGTGCGGCAACATGGATGTGATCAGTGCGCTCTTCTGACACGGGCCTAAGTCTTACAGTACTTGTCGTGGGTCAAAGATTCTTTTAAAACATAAATAAACATGATTAAATATATGCTTTGTTTAATTTGTCATTTTTTCCATCTTTACCAGAGTAATACATACCTTTATTATCTTTTAACGTAAAATTTATATTATGTGTGTCTGCTGGCAAACTGAAATAAAACCAATGGCCATTAGATGGGTCATCTTTATCAGCTGCACGTATCTCCTGAATCACCTTTGAGGACAAATGATATAGTTATAATCAATCCACATCATTCAGCAGTTCACCCAGAATATGTACTATTCAAGTTTAATAATTGCGCCATTTATATCGTAATATTAAATAAGTGTCAAAAGAATGATATGAACATCCATCACAATGACATAAATAATTAGACCAGTGAATCTTCACTTAGGATTAGTTCCAAGTGAATGTCAGATTAAAAATCTGCTCTAAAATTCTTGGATTTAGCAGACATGATTTCCATTCAATATTTCAGCGAATGCTTTCAGTCCGTTTATTTATTAAATTGAATGTCACATTTGAAAAATGTCAATTATGAACAGTTAAGCAACGGTGTACTAGTTCAATTAGGTTTTTGCTTTGTTCTGAAAAATGAATTGCGGATGAATAATATATCTAGTTTTTTAAACAATTAATCAAGCAAATCAATTCTCCGTCACTAGATATGTAAAGCAAGTAATACTGAATTGTATTATCCAAATAATAAGCACTAAGAAACATAGGTTTTCAAATACACAGCAATCTGAATAGCATGAATAAGTGTTACTGACAGCACAATAAATTATAAAATACAGAATATATATATTTATATATATATATATTTTTTCCAGATAATATTTAAAATTTGCTATGACAACATAAAATTAAGATTATAACTAGAAAATTGTTCTTTTATAATACTTACTTGACCAGGGGAAGCATTTTCACAGACATTGGTCTCATATTCCATTGCAAATTCAGGGGCATTGTCGTTTATATCAAGTATACTTATGGCAACGAATCCTTTCCCGATCTGTGTTGGATTTTCTGTATAAATTAGAAAAGAAAATTGAAGAGTATTGCTCTCTAAAAGCCTAGTCACCCCTTTGGCCTTTTTGTCAATACTTATTACTTTAGATGTTTGCAAGATGTAGTCAGATGGTTAACCGGGTCATGCTACATTCCACTGCTTTTCTTCCATTCTATAAAATTGCCAAGTTGTGTTGCAAGGTATGTTTCACTTCAGTGATTGTAAGAATCAAAATGTAAATGTGAAGTGATACTTTTTTATGATGCAAACGTTTAATGAAATATAAAAAAAGAACTAAAAGCTAGCAATGGGACCTCAGATTACATTTCTTACAATGTGTACTCGCTCGTTGCTTAAAATAAAATATTATCAATATAAGTACATAACAGGTATCCAGTCCTCGCCATTTCTGCTATAATTACTGCAGGAAAGCATGCTTTAAGTTATGGCAGGGAACCAATTACATACATTATAAACATTGCAAATTACAAGAAACAATGTGATATAACATTATTTTCAGTACTAAAATCGTTGCTGTATAGAGTGTACGTATATAAATACACACACACATAAATATATATGTGTGTGTGTGTGTGCACGCTTAAAAATTGCTACAAAATGTGAATATGATGTTAAACACAAACTCTGGGGGAAACAGCTGGATACTAAGGTCCACACAACATATAATTAAAATAATAGATCTTATTCTATACTAGACAAGTGCACATTTGGTTTACAATTTATAGTTCGTCTGAATATTATGATCCGTTCAGTTCAAACAAATAAAAACTTAATAATTAATAATAGCAGAAATGGCTAGGACTGGATACCTGTTATGTATTTATATTAGGAATAATTTATTTTAAGCACTGGAAAAGCTAAATGTTTAATTATATATAATTTCCTTTTTTTTACAATGTCATTAAACGTGATAAGACAACATAAAACCAATGCAAATATACAAGGAACAACTTACGACTCTCTATGGCCAGGACTGTGATGTTATGTACAGCGTTAGTCTCTCTGTCCAAAGGTTTTGCTATAGTAATGCCCCCAGTATTAGCATCAATGTTGAAAAATCTCTCAAGGTCTGTGTTGCGATCTATAGAGTACCTGTTATGGGATATAAAATGAATTAAGTTACCAGACTTTCTCATAGTATAATAGCTCTATAATTAAATGTTTAATAATTGACTTGAGAATATAATTAACAGAAGAAAGCTTTACAGCTGAAAATGTTAAAAAATACTTAAAGGGACACTCTAGGCATTGTGACCACTCAATGTAAATTGAAGGGTCTCAGTGACCTGACTGTACTACCTTCTTTTCCCCTCCGGGTATGGAGCACTGATCTGGCTTTGCGGAACAGGGTAGGAAGCGGTTAGCTTCCTGTTAAATTTTCAGCCAATAGCTCTCAATCCATTTGGCTTTGAAAGCCATTGGATTGGCTGGATGCTCTTGAGTGTACAGCCTCCCCACAGACACACACCAGCCGTTTGTCATGCCTAATCCAGTGCAGAGGGAGCCCAGTGCAGGAATAAAGCTGGGTCTAAAAATACTAAAGCGTTAGAACGGACGTAGATTGCAGGGAGGGAAATGAGGAATTAAAATACCCCCCTTTTATTCTTCACTCCCGTTTTAACGCTAGAGTATCTCTTTAATGAAAAAAGTTTGCGAAAAAATAAAAATGATACGGTAGAAGCAATCTGCATTCACATTTAACTTCTAGTGATCAAATATTTAAATAATATCTCACAAGGCATAAGATAAAAATAAATAATAATAATAATCAGAAATGAAGCTGTAGGATTTAAATTTACTAGAAAAATTTATATAATTTACCACCTATTGTATAATCACAAAAGAACAGCCGAGCTATAAATTATAAAAGAAAAGAGAAAAGGTATATTAGAGCTTATTAGAGGGTGTACCATCTTTACCCAAGGAAAAACAATACCGAAGAAACATAATATTAAAACATTCTGTACAAAACTAAACAACCCCACACTAAGTAGTTCCCAAAGGAATAGAATATTTCTGAAAACTCATAACCTGATCTGAATTCTCCATCAAACTTCGCTCAGACCTCACACAGTAAAATATTTGATGTTCACATTTTAAACATCTGTTTAATTAATATTAAGTGCATATTTTCTTTTAGGAGAATATTTTAATAGAAAATCACAGGGAACATATTCAAGTCTGCCTGCCATGTCACAGTAACCTCCAAAGGTGGGTCCTAATCTAATGAAACCAAAAATTGCCTACCGGCAACCTCACGTCCTCCCGCTGCCTCTCAGCCAAGAGACAGAATGGTGGGTTTATTTGTATACCCTCACCACAAACATTTCCACTTTGGGATTGAAAAAGAAAACATGGAACAGGACAGCATCAAAAAATGACCTGGCTGGGATACAACAAAATATCCAAATTTGCACAAAATGCGGTTTCGCGCACTAATCCCTAAGAGGGTGGCTGCGTAAACCAGGAGAATCCAGCCCACTTCATGTATACAACATAACAAGAAGAAAAGGGTTGTCATTTGCACTACCACTATGACTCCATGCAAAACAAAACAGAAGTTTTAGTTTACTGTAATGGCCATTAAAGTGTTAAGCCCACCCGCCACATCACGGTAACCTCTTAAGGTGGATCCTAACCTAATGACACTAAAAATTGTCTATCAGCTACCGCACATCCTCCCGCTGCTTCTCAGCCAAGAGATAGAATGGTGGGATTATATGTATACCCTCACCACAAACACTTTAATGGCCATTACAGTAAACTAAAACTTTTGCTTTGTTTCGCATGGAATCATAGGGGTAAGCGCAAATGATAACCATTTTTTTCTTGTTTTACACATGAAGTGGGCTGGATTCCTCTGGATTACCTGCTAAGGATTAATGCGCAAAACCGCTTTTTTAGCAAATTTATTCAAGTCTGAGCTTGAGAGTCTTGTACAGGAGAGGCACTTCACAAATAAAGGAGCCTTACATTGAATATCAATTAGGTTCAAGATATTCATTCTTATAAAAAAAGAAAAATATCTACCCATACTTCCACTTTGAAGCACTGTTGCAGAGGCTAGTGAGTAGTGGCAACTGTATAGGAGTGGAAAGACTTTGACCACCTCGATCGCTTAGTTTAGCTATTTTAAATTTTTTAATTGTTAACCCCTTTGCTGCTGAGCTATTACACCCCTGCGTGCTGAGCTTTTTTTCATCATTTTTTGCTCATCATGTTTAAATGTGATTTGAAGTCATGTTTTATTGTAGAACCCAGACAAATTGTATATACTTTTTTTCAGCAGACTCAGGAGATTAAATATATATAATTTCTATAGATATAACAAAACAAAAAAGATAACGAAACAAAACAGTGTAAATTTCCATTCGACTTTTTAATTGTTTGTAGTGTGTAAATTTATTTTTCCACATTTTATCCAAAACTTTATGGCAGGGGCGGACTGACCATACATGCACTCGGGCAGTGCCAGAGGGCCCAGGCCTGGGAGGGGTCCATAATGCTTGGCGGGCAGCATGGTCTCCCCTCCACCTACGTGAGAGCGAGAACTGTGATGATGGCTGGAGCCGAGTACAGTGACTGTGACGAGGGGAAGATTGTGGCTGAGAATGCACAAAAGCAAGCAGCAGCCAGGCCTTCCCTGGCTGCTGGCATACTGCATTACTTGCTGCCGATTGTACAGGGCTGGCTAGGGCAGAGGCAGAGCTCCTGCTTGGCCATACAGCACTGCCACGGTTCAGTGGGGGAAGGCTGGCTTCAATGAGAAGCAGAATCCCTGCCTGACACCAGTCCCCATCAGCTGACACCAGCCAGGAGGAGCCGACTGCCCGCACGCAGCAAAGACTCAGGTGGAGAGAAGCAGGGACCCCAGAGATGCTGAGAGACAGCTCACCTCCAGCCACTCCCAGCATACCCAGCCCAGCTCCTATGGCCCATCTACTAGGTTGCTACCTGACATGAATTCTGTGACAGCCTGATATGACAAGAGGTGCCTCATTTAATGTCTGGTGTGAGGGAGATTTCGACCAAGTGGTAAGTGACACATACATACTGGCACACACACATATACATAGTGACACACACTGACACTTTCCACATACGCTGCCCGCCATACTGTCACACTGTCCATAATACATGTCATATAGTCCTAATTTAATCATTCCTTTTTTATTTCTTAACCTAAAATAAAATGTGTATAACATGATTTTGGTGATATCAGTGTGTTGCTTGTTCTTCAGTTTTATTTAAACCTTGTGTATCCTATTTATTAAGAGCAGCCCCTATTTTGGCAGGGATTCTCTCGGTCCCTGTTTTGCCCTAATCTCTTGTCTTTTTAGGGTCTCCTCCATATTCTGGGTTTGGGCTGTCTTTAAGGAATCCTCGGTGTACGTTGTTTCTGGATGTCTTTAGATGCTCCTCCATATTCGAGGTGCACAGATCTTTTTAGGGGCTCCTCCATATGTGTGGGCAGGTGATCGTGTCTCTGCCAATGACTTACGCGATCTAACCTTTTACTATTCTAGTTGGTTTTTTTTGTGGTTTTATTTAATAGTTGTGTAAGATAGACATCAGTAAATCCAAGACTCCCTGTATTATGTGTAAAGCAGACATATCACGCTCTGGGTAATCCCTGGCCATGGGTAAGCATGACAAAAAGCCTGGGGCTGCGGAGACCTCGCTCCTACCTGACATTCGCATCTCCTTGGGCGGCTCGAGAGACCTGAGGCCTTCGTCTTGCTCCCAGGTGTCAACGGAGGATGGCGGCGCCCATGCGGCCGGAAGTGCCGGTTCCCATGGAGGATCTCCCGGCTACTAAAAAAGACATCCACATGCTGCTGGACGAGGCGCGTTCCTCCTGGGCTCAGGAGATTGTGGAGGTGCGTTAAGACCTGGCTTCCCTTCACACGGAGGTCACGGTGCGGTCACGGTGCTGGGCGCTCACTCCAGTGACTTGCGGGAGTCGCAGGCCGCCTCCTCTGCTCGAGTCGCTGACCTACAGGCCCAGGTTGCAGGATTGCAGAGTGCTGTGTTTTGGCGATGGAAACCCGCCACCGTCGCCGAAACCTGAAATTAAGGGGCATACCGGACTCCGTTCCTGATCCCGTGCTCCTAGGTTATGTTAACGGGTTTGTGAAGTCGACTCTAACCCTGCCTGTGCGAAGCCCGGACCCGGTGCTATCGGTGATCAGGGTGAGGAAAGCTGCTGCGGCCCTGGAGATGGCGTCCCGAGATGTTATCGCGGTCTTTGCAGATATTGCTACCCGGGAGCATCTACTGGAGGCGACAATCCGGACCCCCCGTGCACTTCAAGGGAACAGATATTTCGGTCTTTCGCGACTTACCATTTTTGGCCTCAGCGGCCAGGCGACAGTTTGGGCCAGTAACGGCGGCACTCTGGTTTCATACAATTTGCTACCGATGGGCGTATCAGGGTCCCTTCGATCCACCATGGCTCCCAGAGCCTAACAGCGACTACTGTAGAGGAGGCTCGGCACTTCTGGGAACTCTGGGAGTGCCATGGGGTTCGGCGGACACAGCAGATACTTCATCAGCCTCGGCCGTGACGAGAGGGCCATGAACCTCGGCCTTTTAGGATGGACAAGGAAACACCGCTTTTTTCTAACCTTCTGGTTTTCCTGTGGACTACCCTGCTTGGGGTGAACGTTTATTTTTGTGCAAGAGACTCTGCATTGTTTTGTTTGTTTTTTGACCTGGACGCGTATCCGCCCCTCTTCCCCTGCCCCTCATTCCCTCCCCTTATCCCCTAATTATATATATATTTTTTTGGAATTAAAAGGTAAGGTTCTCCTGGGGGTGTGCTGTGGGACAGGTACCTAGGCTCTTTCTGTCCTTTGGCCCTTCGGGGACCTGTGCCCTGTGGTTACCCACCGGCCCTCTATACCCCTGCGGGGGTTATAGGGGTGAGCCGCGGTGTACTACATTTCCTTTTGAGGGCAACCTTTCCCATTTCCTCCGCTTTGTCAGAGGCCCCTTTTCTTTCCCCCTCCCTCACTCCTTCTTATCCCTCTTCCCTTCCCTGTCCTTTCCCCCCTCTCTAGTTTGGTTTCTAGCGGGCACTGCAGTTATTACTGTGATGTTTATCACTGTCGTTCTGGTTGTCTCACTTGCTCATTTTGATTGTGCTCATTGTGCAGCACATTCCCTGGCGAATATCCTGCATTGGATCTACGTGGCCTATTCATACTGATGTTACTTAGTCGTATTTCGCTGAGACGGGCGCTGCGCGGCCTTTATATGTCTGTCTTTCTTAACTGCTGACATGCTTTTCAAATAAAAAACTTTGAAAATCAAAAAAAGCAGACATATCATTGAATCCCAGACTCCCTGCAATGAGTCCTATCTGTGTATTATGTATAACATAGCAGTTATCTGTAAATTTGGAGGGGACCCATAAGCTTTCTAAACTAGTTGGCTGGCCTCTCCATTCATCCAAGTGGATGATGGCCACTGCTTCATAGCGGCAGCCATCTTTAAACCCAGAAAATCTCCCGCTTGAAGTACAGCTCCCATTTGTACCTTGGATGACACAGGGACTTTGGCGTCACTCTTTGAGTGGACTTTGCGGAGGGATTGTGACCTCGGCTCCTACTCAGGAAGGCAGCGGCACTTTCTTTAAATCAAGAAAGTGTCTGGTTGCTTCCCAAGTGTGCCAAATGGGCCATCCTGTGCTAAGCCTGAGCTGTAGAGAGTGGGTGTTGACTGCTGCATCATAACCACCAGTATGTCTAAAAGAGGCTGACGTCTTCGACAGATTACCTGCAGGTGCCTGCCCTCTATAACATTGAAATGCACTACATGTATTTTCTTAGCAAATTAAATAATTCTTTAACACACAGATGTACATGTGGGTGTTGCATGTAAGTTAGAAACAAGAAGGGTGTTTGTGAGGGTCCTGAGAACGAACAACAGCACAATGGCCTGCTCTACGGTGGGTGCCCGCTCAGGTCTCACAAACAAGGTTTTAGCTTGCTTGTGCCATTACAGGGATGAATTTTCCATATGCAAATCAGCCTGCTCTCACCCAAAAAGGGTGGCCAGTGCTGATTGCCAAGGACGTCATCCCTGCACGAGAGGTGCAGCAACCCCAGACGATTGTTTTGGCCTTCTTGGGCCTCGTCAGGAGGGTATAGCTGACACCCCTCTAGGCACATCAAGCAAGGGGTCCACGTCTGGATGACCCTTTACAATTATAGTGAGAAACAAGAAGGGTGTTTGTGAGGGTCCTGAGAACGAACAACAGCACAATGGCCTGCTCTACGGTGGGTGCCCGCTCAGGTCTCACAAACAAGGTTTGCATGTAAGTTTGCATGTAAGTTGCCTATGCTTTATGTAGGAGTAGCTTGTGTGTGTTAGGGCCACAAAAGGGGCTCCATGCTGCCCTATTGCCAGGGGCCCCCTCAGCTGTCAGTACGCCCCTGTTTTATGTCATATACAGTATTTTATGGGTTAGACTTTCTGGGGAAAAAAAACATAAATGTAGAAGTTGTTAATCTTTCCTCCTCCCCAAAAAAAAGAAATTTAACTAAAACTGAAAGAATTTAAATTTATCGCTAGAATCTTGACGCATTGAGTTTTACGAAAACGCGTATAGCAGCATGTTAAATAGACATTTATATGTCCTTAACAAAATGTAAGTTTCCTCATGCCGTCTCAGGCCAAACTAACACACAAAAAAATTTATTATAACATCTAATCTATTTTCTAAAAAAAAAATGTGGTGGACAAATATAATTGGAGTGGCTAATGATATCGGTGATCTATATGGAGTACTGTTAGCCTAACACAGAAAAGTAAAGGATGATGAAACCTAATCTGCACTCTGCATAATCTAAATCACTTCACGTAATGGTTTGATTCTGATTGATCTTGTGATGAGAGAGGTTATAGAGAGTATTTGACTGTACCTGGAATAATCTTATATCTGAGTGCATACACTAGTGTAGCAGTGAGTGAATGATTGTGCTTTTAAATTAACTTTATATTCCTTGGCCATTATATAATCATGAAGAACAAAGAACTTTCAAATCTCTGTATGACAACTTTCCAGGATATAATACATTACACAAACATTTTAACAGATGTCAATCAGTTGAAAATTGTCCCAAAAATCAGCCTTGGCCATACATTTAATCCTTTTTGACAGCTACTAAGCATTCACACGTCATGAACAGTTTCCTTTTAGGTCAAAGAATGGAAGTTACATATAATTTAGCCGAAGCTGCTCGCATCTTTTGTTTGCAAACTTGAAAATACTCATTTGGAAGGTGATTAACCTTGCTGATTGTGTCACAATACAAACCGATTTTTTAAACCTTTCAAAGCAGCTTTGGAATGATATGCAGGGTTATTCAAAGAGATCCGAATTGTGGCCGAAAGGTAACCCGAACAGTGTAATTCAGCGTATGGTTACCTTTCCTGGCCATTCGGCTATCTAGATAGCAGGCAGTCCACCAAATTGCCTGCACATACGATGCCTGTTCGAGGGCAGTGAAATCCCCATAGAGAAGCAATGCTTCGTCTATTCAGAGAACAAAAACCAGCAGTGAAAAGTTGCCGAATTGCCCTTCTGTTTGGTGGTTTCATTCGACAGGTTTATTCAGGCGAATCCCATAGGATTCAATGATGTTAAATTGTTCCCGTTTTAGTTCAATATCTAATAAACCGTTAATTATAATATTCTGCAGTAAAAAGCCTCTTTATTTTTAGATTTTTTAGGGTCTTTTAAGCATTTCTAGGGATTTGTTTTTAACATTTTTTCTTTTTTTTGTAACAGCCCTTTTTATTATCATTCATTGGAACTCATATGTAAATTTCAGACATTTTCGCTCAGTAGTTTGTTTCCAAACAGTGTTTCACTTTTCAAACATTCAAGCGAACGTTTTTTTATTTTTTTCACTCCATTCGTCTGCGGTGTTGGGTTTCTCCGGTGGCTGCTCTGCGCTCTGATCGGCTCCTGCTCGGGTTTCTCTGGTGTGCTCGGCGGGGTTAATCCAGATGTTTTTGCAGATTTCAGTGAGCATTCCCGGGTTTTGCGGTGAGTGTTCGTCAGGTTTGTGGCGGCTTTTCCCTACACTACGACGGCCCTGTGGTGCTTGCTGTATACACCGCATGGTCGCTGAAATGGGATCGTCAAATAGCACCGAATTTAAGAGAATGAAAAGTCACCGAACGTGCGGTGACTTTTTGATTCTCTTTGAATAACCCTGATGGAGTACATGTTCAATTAGAAATAAATAGTCACATATCCAGACATCAAGCTTAGGTAGATAATATGCATTGAATGTATGTTTTTGTTTAACTTTCTTCATAAATAAAATGTATAATGCGGCGTTCGTATGAGATGGAATAGATTGTGAGATTTTCTGTTGGTCTGAGAGACAATCCCTCAAACTCAATAAAGATTTGGTAAACCTCCGCTGTGTATTTAAGAACCTCTCTTCAAGCTCAGATCTTCAGAGGTTGCTGACTGCATTCATACGAACTGATTAATTTTGAGATGGAAGGGTTAAGGCATTTGGGGCCAGATCATAACCTGAACGCTAAAGGCAAGATGCAAATGGAAAATGTATGCATCTGTCGTTTCCATTTGCAGCTCGCCGTTGACATCCATATTACGACTGAGCCACTTTGCCAGCAGCTTGAGTCGTAATACATCCAGCTGCAACAAAATAACACCAGCAGCAACAAGCGCCACAGTGTTATCTGCTTGAGTAGTCCATAGGACTCCATGGAGACTGATAGCTCGCATAAATGAGATCCAGCCAAGGTGGCAAAGGGATATGAGAAGGAATGCTGAGAACTATTTGTTCCCAGTGTTCTTCTGCCGGCAGAGTGAGGAAGTGGTGGATCACGCCACGCTCGCCACCGAGGAATCCGAGGTGAGTATGGGATTTTTAGGTGGGTTTAGATTAATGTGTTATGCTATTGTGCAGAAGTGCAGTCACTTAACAACAGGGCTTGAAAGTCATTATTCAAACCTGAACAATGTCGGACGCAGAAGGAGAGCAAGCTAGATGGAGTAGCTCGTAATCCATCTGCTGGGGCCACACTAGCACCTCTTATTATTATTAGGCTTTATTTATGTAGCGCCAACATATTCCGCAGTGCTGAACAATGAGCACAATATAGACAGGGTTACAATACATTGAACAACATTTGACAAACCAACACAGGACAAAATGAGGGCCCTACTACTGTGGGAACTTGAATTTTATTCTGCAGTGGATGGGGAGCCAGTAAAGGGACTCGCAGAGACTGAGCACCGAGTGAGGTGAATAAGTCTGGCAGAGGCATTAAGGATGGACTGTAGGGGGGAGAGGTGTGAGGAGGGAGGCCAGCTAGAAGATTATTACAATAATCAAGTTGGGAGATTACAAGGGAGTGGATGAGTTGCTTTGTGGTGTTAGCGGTAAGAAATGCCCAAATTCTGGAAATATTACTTAATTGATAGCAGCAGAAAGAGGAAAGAGACTGAATGTGGGGGATGATGGAAAGTGCAGAGTAAAGTGTAACTCCAAGACAGCGAATCTGGCTTGATGGGGAGATAGTGATGCCATCAACCGTGATAGAGAAGTCAGGAGGTGTGGAGGCATTAGAGGGAGGAATTAATAGGAGCTCAGTCTTCGATGATAATCTTTAGGTTGCAAAAGGTCATCCAGGAAGTAATGCCAGATAAGCAGTTACTGACCCTGGAGAGGACAGGAGGAGAGAGATCAGGGGTGGAGAGGTAGATCTGAGTATCATCAGCATAGGTGGTAATTAAAGACAAATCTTTAGTAGGGATACAGGACGATAGGTGGATGGAGAATTGGGATCTAGGGAGGGTTTCTTTAGTATAGGGGTAACCTGTGTGCGTTTGGAGATGGATGACAAAGAACCAGTGGAGAAAGATAGTTTGAAGATGTGTGTAAGAGCAGGAGTAAGGGAGGAGGAGAGTGGAGGTATTCGATGTGAGGGAATGGGGTCGAGTGGGGCACATAGTGAAATGTGAGGAGGACAGTAAGGAATTGACTTCCTCCTCAGTGGTTGGGAGGAAGTGGTAGAGTGTAGCAGAGGAGGTTTCCTGGATGTGGGAGATTACTGTTACTATTACTATACAAAGAGTGAACTCTCCCTTGGTTTTTTGTTGTGCTAAAATACATGTTGTGTATGAATATATATAACTGTGATGCTTCATTGAGCCCAAAATATGAGAGATCTCATATAAAAAGAAGATTAATAACACAACTGCTGAAGAGCCTGTTTTTGTTTTTTCTAAGATCAGAAAAATAAAGCAGGAAGCTGCAGTCAGCTGCCAAGGTGCATTAGTGCCACCACATTTATTGTCACAAAGATCGAATATACTATAATTTTGATAGAAAATTCCCTTTTCAATTCAAAGTGTCCAGATTACTTTGCATTGAGAAAAAGGGGTTTTCCTCGAAATATTTCTTTATTAGCCCTTTGGGACAATAAATGAGGTGGCACTAGTGCACCCCCTGACAACTGAACACGGATTCATACTTTGTTATTCTGTTCTTATATCTATGGATGATGGTCTGAAGTCTCTATTATGGAACCGGCTGCTGAGAGCGGAGTCTGACAGCATTTTGGAGTTCGTACGTTGAGAGGCTTGGAAGTTAACCCCTTTATACCCCCACCCTCCACACTGCTACAGAAAAAAATAATAGTTCTCTGATCCTTCCTGACCGCACTGTCTCAAACTTGACTAATATTCTAGATTAAAGAGAACCTTTCATCTTTTTCTTAATAGATAAATCCGGAGTCTCTTTTTTTTCAAGTGGAGACGTCGGATAGAGACCTATTGGATCTATTCTAGATCTAGCAAAAAGTTTTACTGAATTCATACCTAAGTGTGGTGGCATGCTTGGCTGATTGGCCCTGGTTGTGTCTTCCAAGCAGGCACAGCCAGCTAAGAGGGTATTATACTTTGGGAAAAATAGCAACCTGGACATACCGTCTTTGCTGGAGGAGGAGAGTATAGGAATTATATCACAATAAGCAATTCAAAATATCATCAACATGAAATTCTAATGATAACTCAGGCTTCTACTATTATCTTGAAAGTGAACTGCTCCTTATCTGGTATTACTTTAATGTGTCTTTTTTTCCCTTGTATTGTTGCTGCGACATAAGGCAGTAAATATAAAAATAAAAAAAGCACATTCTTGTTCGTAGATACCCGAACTGACCTTCACATACAGTATGTTGTGTGAATAACAAGAAGAAAGTCCAGAACTCAAATCTTATAATTTATCATTTTCCTTAGAATACTGGAATACAATTGCTAAAGAAAGATCTTAAACCGTAGTTGAGGATAATGCACAGTGACTTCACACATTGTGAAAGCTACACAGTTGCTGCCTTTCTCAATTTCACATGCCAATGTTTCTGCCATTTTACGAAAAGATGTAAGCATTCCACAATGAGAAATCATTTAATTTTCTACATGGACACATGTTCAATGAGGCAAAAAAGAACGTCTGAAACATGAAAACTGACTTTCTTGGATGCTTAAATGTAAAAGAAAAAAAAAACACATGTGCTACGTCTACAAAATAATTGACAATGATTATGGTGTGATAAATATATATATATAATTTAATTATATATATATATATATACAGTCATGGCCGAAATTGTTGGCACCCCAAACATTTTTCCAGAAAATCAAGTATTTCTCACAGAAAAGTATTGCTGTAACACATGTTTTGCTATACACATGTTTATTCCCTTTGTGTGTATTGGAACAAAATAAAAAAAGGGAGAAAAAAAAGCAAATTGGACATAATGTCACACAAAACTCCAAAAATGGGCTGGACAAAATTTTTGGCACCCATAACTTAATATTTGGTTGCACACCCTTTGGAAAAAAATAACTGAAACCAGTCGCTTCCTATAACCATCAATAAGCTTCTTACACCTCTCACCCGGAATTTTGGACCACTCTTCCTTTGCAAACTGCTCCAAGTCTCTCTTATTGGAAGGGCGCCTTTTCCCAAGAGCAATTTTAAGATCTCTCCACAGGTGTTTAATGGGATTTAGATCTGGACTCCTTGCTGGCCACTTCAGAACTCTCCAGCGCTTTGTTGCCATCCATTTCTGGGTGCTTTTTGACGTATGTTTGGGGTCATTGTCCTGCTGGAAGACCCAAGATCTCGGACGCAAACCCAGCTTTCTGACACTGGGCTCTACAGTGCGACCCAAAATCCTTTGGTAATCCTCAGATTTCATGATGCCTTGCACACATTCAAGGCACCCAGTGCCAGAGGCTGCAAAACAACCCCAAAACATCATTGAACCGGCACCATATTTCACTGTAGGTACTGTGTTCTTTTCTTTGTAGGCCTCATTCAGTTTTCGGTAAACAGTAGAATGATGTGCTTTACCAAAAAGTTCCATCTTGGTCTCATCTGTCCACAAGACGTTTTCCCAGAAGGATTTTGGCTTACGCAAGTACATTTTGGCAAACTGTAGTCTTGCTTTTATATGTCTCTGTGTCAGCAGTGGGGTCCTCCTGGGTCTCCTGCCATAGCGTTTCACTTAATTTAAATGTCGACGGATAGTTCGCGCTGACACTGATGCTCCCTGAGCCTGCAGGACAGCTTGAATTTCTTTGGAACTTGTTTGGGGCTGCTTATCCACCATCCGGACTATCCTGCGTTGCAACCTTTCATCAATTTTTCTCTTACGTCCACCCACAGAGAGATTAGCTACAGTGCCATGGGTTGCAAACTTCTTGATAATATTGCGCACTGTGGAAAAAGGCAAATCTAGATCTCTGGAGATGGACTTGTAACCTTGAGATTGTTGATATTTTTCCACAATCTTGGTTCTCAAGTCCTCTGACAGTTCTCTTCTCCTCTTTCTGTTGTCCATGCTTAGTGTGGCACACACAGACACACAATGCAAAGACTAAGTGAACTTCTCTCCTTTTTATCTGCTTTCAGGTGTTATTTTTATATTGCCCACACCTGTTACTTGCCCCAGGTGAGTTTACAGGAGCATCACATGCTTGAAACAATCTTATTTATCCACAATTTTGAAAGGGTGCCAAGAATTTTGTCCAGCCCATTTTTGGAGTTTTTTGTGACATTATGTCCAATTTGTTTTTGTTCTCCCTTTTTTTGTTTTGTTCCAATACACACAAAGGGAATAAACATGTGTATAGCAAAACATGTGTTACTGCAATACTGCAACTGTGAGAAATACTTGATTTTCTGGAAAAATGTCTGGGGTGCCAACAATTTCGGCCATGACTGTATATAACATTTCACTACTCTTTGTTTTTGTATTAACAGCAACATTAAATTATCCAAGTGGAACATGCACACAACCAAATAAGATAAACATGGCAAGTGCAAGCATAGCTACAAAAATATATATAAAATCTATTGAATGAAAATGGAAAAATGTTGCATAAGCAACAAAGGTTCCCAGGGTACCAAATGAATTTCAGTCTTTAGGGTCAACATATTTGTCGAAGTCTGTTATAGCAGAACTGATCCCCACAGGTATGATTATACAATCTACAGACTTAATATGTAAATGGAAGGCTGGATTGTGCAGAATTAATCCATGTTTAATATATTCATACCAACTAATGTTTTTATACCCTCATAGAGAGTTTCGGAATTAACATGAAGAAAATAATTTCATTGCTTCGTTGGGGTAGACTTGCATGTGGAGCCGTTCTCCCACTGGTGTCGCAGGGAGTTGTAGAGCTGCTTATACATGGCAGAGCTGCCGTGGGAGTTTGCAAGACACTGACCACTTTTCACTTACACTTTTCTAAGGGCGTACACCATGGCAGCTAAACGTTTGAAGGGAAAGACCTCTAATTCATAGTACTGAGGAATAGATGTCTGTTACGTCATTGAACAGATAAGAACTGAAATCTCCACAATGCCATCTTCACCCATGCCTGGAAGATGCTAACCATGTCTATCCTCACATGTTTATATTTTTCCCTTCAGCTACTGAACAAGAGGTGCTTAAACTACTACGATCCTCTCATTCCACTACCTGCCCCCTCGACCCCGTTCCCTCACACCTTGCCAAAACACTTTGTTTCTCTTGTACCATCCTTGACCCACACCTTTAATCTGTCTTTAACCTCTGGGGTCTTTCCTGCTCCCCTCAAACATGCCACAGTAGTCCCAATCCTAAAAAAACCATCTCTGGATCCGACTGCTCCCTCCAACTACCGCCCCATTTCCCTACTTCCTTATGAATCCAAACTCCTCGAAAAGCTTGTGTATGCCCGTCTGATTGACTACCTCAACACCCACTCTCTCCTTGACCCTCTGCAATCTGACTTTCGCTCACTGCACTCAACAGAAATGGCTCTTGCAAAACTGACCAATGACCTTGCAACTGCTAAATCCAATAGGTGCTACTCACTGCTGATCCTTCTTGACTGCTCTGCCACCTTTGATACAGTTGACCACTCAATCCTCCTTCAAACCCTTAGTGATATAGGCTTTCAAGGTTCTGTTGTTTCATGGTTTGCTTCCTACCTGTCCCAACGATCGTTTAGTGTCTCATCTGCTGGAAGTACCTCCTCCCGGCAGCCTGTCTCTGTCGGGGTGCCCCAGGGTTCAGTACTGGGCCCACTACTTTTTTCAGTCTACACTGCCTCCCTA
Organism: Leptobrachium leishanense; assembly: GCA_009667805.1. Lineage (NCBI taxonomy): Eukaryota > Metazoa > Chordata > Amphibia > Anura > Megophryidae > Leptobrachium > Leptobrachium leishanense. The sequence goes on along the minus strand of CM019067.1, from coordinate 118,981,076 downwards.
GGGAAACCGATCAGCTCCTTTGGATTCCAGTACCACCTATACGCTGATGACACTCAAATTTACCTCTCCTCCCCTGACCTCTCCCCAGGTCTCCTGGATCGAGTCACTGACTATCTCTCCGCTGTCTCAAATTGGATGGCTTCCCGCTTCCTTAAACTCAATGTTGCCAAAACTGAAATTCTCGTCATTCCTCCCTCCAAGAAGAACCCAATACCACCTATCTCTCTACAAGTAAATGGAACACCCATTAGCCCAACACCCCAAGCTCGCTGCCTTGGCATCACTTTTGACTCTGACCTAACATTCTCTTCCCACATCCAGACAGTGACCAAATCCTGTTATTTTCAACTCAAAAACATTGCCCGTGTCCGCCCCTTTCTGACACAAGATACCACAAAAGTGCTGGTTCATGCTCTTGTCATTTCATGACTTGACTACTGCAACTCGCTCCTTATTGGCCTCCCCAATTCCCGTATCGCCCCTTTGCAATCTGTAATGAATGCAGGGGCCAGGCTTATTTTTTCTCACTAAACGCACCTCGCGTCCTTCCCCACTCTGCCGGTCCCTCCATTGGCTTCCTGTACGTTTCAGGATAGTTTAAAATAATGATGCTCATGTTCAAATCACTCAATAACTCAACCCCTTCCTACATGTCTTCGTTACTCTGCAAGCACGTCTCATCTAGACAACTCCATTCAGCAGGTGATCTCCACCTGTCATCGGTCTACACACATACGGCCAACTCTCGCCTCCAAGACTTCTCAAGGGCAGCACCAGTCCTGTGGAATGACTTGCCTCGCCCTATCTAACTCTCCCCTGACCTTCAGGCCTTCAAGAAATCCCTCAAAACCCATCTCTTCAGATTAGCGTACCACATCACTGATGCAAGTCATCCCTCTGCTCACCTACTCACTCTTGATTGAAGCCACTTCTATTGCACCACCATTCCCAAACCATTGGCACTAATGATCCTGCTATCTAGTGCAATTCCTCTGGTGTTCCTCAACCCCAATCCCTCTAGACTGTAAGCTCCTATGAGCAGGGCCCTCTACACCTCTTGTTTCCATCCTATGTCCATTTATATGTAATTCGTTCCCTTTGGTTATTGTAAAGCGCTGCGGAAACTGTTGGCGCTATATAAATGATGACAATAATAATAATAATTGCTATGTATTAGGTGATTATGTTTTAGGTCTCTATGACACTACTATCAGGGTTATTCAAAGAGATTCGAAAGGTCACCGCACGTTCGGTGACTTTTCGTTCTCTTCAATTCGGTGCAAATCGGCTTTCCCATTTCGGCCACTCTGCGGTGTATTCAGCAAGCACCACAGGGCTGTCGAAGTGCAGGGAAAAGCTGCCGAATACCCGCGAAAACCCGGCGAATGCATGCCGAAAACCCGCAAAAACATCTGGATTAACTCGAAGCCGCCGGAAAAACCCGAGCAGGAGCCGATCACACGCAGCGAAGCCTCTGGAAAAAGCCGACACTGCAGAAGAAGGCAGTGAATAAATTAGGAAACGGTTTGCTTGAATGATTGAAAAGTGAAACGTTGTTTGCAAAGAAACTACTGAGCGAAAATGTCTGAAATTTACATAGGAGGTCCAGGGAATGATAATAAAAAGGGCTGTTACAGAAAAAATAAGTAAAGTTGAAGAAAAAAAAAATCCAGAAAAATGCTTAAAATATCCTAAACAAAATCTATAAATAAAGAGACTCCATACTGCAGAATTTTATAATCAACGGTTTATTAGATATTGAATTAAAACGGGAATATTTTTAACATTGAAGCCTATGGGATTCTCCTGAATAAACTTGCCGAATTAGGCTAGGGTCAGACTGAGGCAGTGCGAACGCGCGTTCTGGCGCACTTAATCACGGCCGCACTAGCAGCAGATGCCGGGCAATGACGGCCAATATACGAAGTACGGTCGCACAAAAGTCCGGCTGCGCAACGCAAGTGGAAAATGAACGCATTTTTTCGAGAACGTTAAACCACTAGTACTGACGTACAGAGTGCGCTGCGTCCGCTAGCGGCGTGTGTGCGTGATTAGGAGACGTCAGACGCTGCTAATGTCCGGCCAACATAACGTCCAGATGCACAAAGTGTTTTATTGAAGATCCGTACAAAATCACGGATGAAACTGCGCATCGTATGACCGCTATTGCGTATTCCGTGAAAAAATACGTCCATTCTTCGAACGCACATTTTCACGGACAACGCGAAAAATGCGTTAGTCTGACCCTAGCCTTAAACCACAGAATGGCAGGGCATTAGGGGAACCTTTCACTGCTGGTTTGTGTGCAGTGCTTTTTTATGGGGATTTCACTGCCCTCGAACAGGCACCGAATGTGCAGGCAACTCGCCAGGATTTGGCGTATTGCCTGCTCTCTGGATAGCCGAATGGCCAAGAAAGGTAACCGAACGCTGATTTTCAGCGTTCGGTTACCTTTCTCCAGCCATTCGGATCTCTTTGAATAACCCTGCATGTATTCGGTGTCTATGTTACTATGATTATGGGTGGCCTTTCTTTCCTTTTCCTATGCATTCCTGAGATTTCCTCTAGTTAGGGCTCCAGTTTTACAATCTCTGTTAATACTTTTCGATTGTGATTTTAATATCCTGTTGATAGGTCTTTTGTCCGTATAAAGCTTTGCTTCCTGCGCAGCCTTCTGCCTGTACTATAACTTTGAGTTTGGACTGACTATTGGTTTTGATATTTATTTGGATTACTGAGACATACTCATCTCTGTAACTCTGTTTGGACCCGTTCCCCTAGAATAGTGGTTCCTAACCCTTGTTCTTAACCCCTTAGGGACCGGGCGGTTTTACACAAATCCGTTCTTTAGTGCCCGCTGCTGTTTTTACGTTTCTGCGCTGATCGTGTTTAGGTCAAATTTTCCTCTTACTCGTTTATGCAACCCACACATATTATACACCGTTTTTCCCACCATTAAATGGACTTTCTAAAAATACCATTATTTCCATCATATCCTATAATTTACTATAAAAAAATATGAAATATGATGAATTAAATGGTAAAAACACACTTTTTCGTAATTTAATCCCCAAAATCTACAACCACCAAAAAAGACCCCGGCTAAATAGTTTCAAAATTTTATCCCGAGAATAGAGATACCCAATTTTTACATGTTTTTGCTTTTTAACCCCTTAACTGCTGAGCCAGTTCATCTATGTGCGCTGAGCTCATTCTGACTGTTTTATGCTCATTATTTTTAGATGACAGCTTAGGTCCTATTTAACTAAACCCCCCCCAACAAAAAAAATATTTATTAATTTTTAAAAATTAATTTTAATTTTTTTTTATTTTTACACCAAACATGGTCGTTCCTTTCCAATGATGTCAAATATGACCCTCTAGCTGCCACGGATCGGGAGTTAAGAGGATCCAAATGATCTCCCCATCTCCATTTGGCAGCTAGGGGGTTAACTGGCCCACTGACATCCTCACACATATGGTGGGAATGTCAGTGGTTGGGGGGTGACCTGGAGGCTTAGCTGACATCCAAGATGTCAGCCACCTCCAGGTTTTAAATTGCGTTTCAGTGCCGATTGGTGCCGAATCGCGATCCGGCAGCAAAACTGTTAACTTTATACACCGCTGAAAAGGGGAGGCTCTCCCCTTTCCAGCAGTGCAAAAAGAATCACTGTAGAATGAATGGTCGGGGAGACAGAGGGCTCCAAATGAGCCCCCCTCCCCTTCATTGATTTCAATGCAGGCGCCGGTGGGCGCCTGCTGATGACGTCACCACGCCATTATCATTTGTGAGTGGAGTAATAATAGTTAAGGGCTCGGTGCAAATGATAGTGGCTTCCTTGGAAAATAACTCTTTTTTTAACTATACTTATCTTACTGTATTAGAAGGTTGTTTCAATGTGCTGTAAAACATGTAGCATATTTTTTTTTATAATGAACTCAGAAAAATATAGACTATAACTCAATTTATTTAGTCAACTAAAAACTCAGTGGTTCATATTAGCACAAACTATTTCAACATAAAGAAATTCAATATGTATTCAGGCATTCCTTTCTGACAATAAGTTATAGTTAATCCAACAATATATTATAATTTATTAAATTCAATATTTCAGAAATATATTAAACATTTATAAAATTTTCAGATTTCGATTTTAGAAATGATTCTATTTTTTACACTCAAACGGAATTTAAATATTTTAAATACAATTAGCAAATGAGTGAAAGCAAGACAACTATGTGGAAATGCTCGAGATCGTTTTTATTTACATAAAGTAATCCATGCAGACAGTTTTAGACAGATTGCACCTAATTATTAATATATAACAATGTATCCCAAACACATGTTCTATTTGTTGTCAATGGGAAACATGCAATTGCAATTCATTTTGTTATGCAACTCTTAACAGTAAATAAACAGAGAAAGCATATGGACATGCTTAAAAAAAATATTTCTTTAATAAAATGATTAATATTCTGATATGATTAAATGTCAAATAGATGCCAAACAATTTTACGTGTACATGTAATGTTTTTTTTCATAGAAATGTATTCGGTGTTATTGATAATAAAATACACAAAAGAATAACTCTATTTTGGTAAAATTATTGAAATTCAGTATTAATAGAATATACATTAATAATTACATCTTATGCACATAAACCTGTTCATGTTTGTAGAACTATATACATCTGTGCAGATATACATTACACAGATTGGAACTATATGTATATTACATAGACTTCTACAAAGCATCAATACAGATTTGGAAAATAAAAAGAATGAAACTCAAACAGGGTTATTCAAAGAGAATCGAAAAGTCACCGCACGTTTGGTGACTTTTCGTTCTCTTCAATTCGGTGCGATTTGGCGATCCCATTTCAGCCACCCTGAGGTGTATTCAGCAATAACCACATGGCCATCATAGTGCAGGGAAAAGCCTCCGCAAACCCGACGGACACTCACCGCAAAACCCCGGCGAAGGCACACCGAAACCCCACAAAAAAATCTGCATTAACCCCTCCGAACACGCCGGAGAAACCAGAGCAGCCGCCGATCACAGCACAGAGCAGCCGCTGGAAAAACCCAACACCGCAGACGAATGGAGTGAAAAAAAAAACAGTATGCTTGAATGTTTGAACAGTGAAACACTGTTTGCAAAGAAACTACAGAACGAAAATGTCTGAAATTTACATATAAGATCCAATGAATGACAATAAAAAAATTATTTGGCAAGATTTGGCGAACTGCCTGCTCTCTGAATAGCCGAATTGCCAGGAAAGCTAACCGTATGCTGAATTTCACTGTTCAGTTACCTTTCGCCAGCAATTCAGATCTCTTTGAATAACCCTGATTGTATCGGACTTTGAGCTTGATTTAATTTGGTTTGACTGCTGAATCGCACAGCCACTTTTCATTTTAGCATAGTTAAATAAGTGCATACGATTCCCCTTTAAAAGTTTGGCATAATTATTGATAATTGAACTTTCAGCGTTAGTGAATCAATCGAAATTTATTGGAAAGCCATATTTCAAAAACATATCAAATAATATCGATATTCGTTGCTAAAAATCTTTCTAGTTCCTACAATTTCTGTTCTTTTGTGCTTTTACTGGCTCAATTTCTTTTCAGACTTGGACCCTTCTCAGATTTTGGCAGTGGCTGCATCTGTTTGAATAAATCAGCTGATATTTAAAAGAAGATATCGGTTGAAATATGCCGATATGTTTTCAGAACAGTCTGCCAATCTAATTAACTCAAGCCCTTAGTGAGTAGATTGGATTAAAGTAGATTATATATTCACTGTGGATATACTGTGCAAATGGCATGAGCACAAAGAGTGTAGGTTATGGGTATAAACTATAAAGCTAAAATATAATATGATACTACTGTTGATGGATAAAGCATATGGTGTGTTGACATTGAATCAAAGAAAAGAAAGGTAGTAAGAATTAGTGTACCCTCGAATGACAGAATGCAATGACTGTAATCTCCAAAATCACTATTAAAGAACAGATAATTTTATGTTTAGCATTTGTATGGATGTTTTTATGCAGATTACCTTGAGGAAGTACTTGTATGTTACGAAACACATCATAAAACGGCTTTATTGTTTAATAAATTGTTATCCTTAAGCATTATCGGCATTCTGCCTTTATTTTCCCTCCATCATCATATTTTGTATCTTGCAGTTCCTACTCTTGCCCAGATGGAATGGGATTCAATGGATGATTTTGAAGGCCAAGTATACTACTAATAAGCCTAAACGTTTATTCATTTTGTGAGCATCAGGGTTAGGCTTTTTTTTTTTTTAAATTGTATTTGCTATATTACCCTATGAGAGCTTTATTTCTCTGGTTTATACACAGTGATCCCTATCTGCTATATTCATTTTGCTTTGTTTTATGAATGAAGAATAGAAGTCATTTTACGGGCATCTACACTCTAAGATGCATATTTCTATCTTTCAATTACTCCTCACGCTTTTGTGTTTTAGATTCCAAAAAGATGCTATATTATCTAAAGAACTGATTTAAAACAAGAAAAAGAGAGAGTTGGTCTACAGGTAAACATTCTAGTATTATAATATCAAATACACTATAGTATAGTACATTTCTTATATTGGTTATGCACCCTTCACCTTTCCAACCAACCTGGTGCTTAAGAGCTTTTCTGGGAAGCTACCACCCTACCTGAATAGGCTGCTTCCCCCAGCAGTTCCCCCATCCTATAACCTCCGATCCAGGACCAGCACCTTACTTGCAATACCACAATACAAAAAGAAAGTGGCTCGATCCTCATCTCCCTACAGAGCACCGCAAATATGGAATAACCTCCCAGACGCCATCAAATCCTCCCGAGTCTAAAGTCACTTAAGAGATCTCTATTAACATACCTCGATACAGAATGCACTTGTAAACATGTAAAATAATGACTTTATTTCCTACGTATTTATTTTCTGCGTTAATCTGTATATTTGTGTGTGTTTTTTTTTAATATTATGCATTTATTACTTTGTATTTCTGTAACGACTGTAACATTTCAATGTTTCTTGAACCCAGGACATACTTGAAAACAAGAGAAATCTCAATGTATTCTTGCTGGTAAAATACTTTATAAATAAATAAATACTGCCTGCACAGCTGTCTACATGAGAGAAAGGAACAGTTTACTAATCTGCTGGACTTTTTTTAAAACATAGCTTTTTAAAGTTACTTGTTTAATCATTGAAACTATTTTTCTGACCTCCAAATTCAGATTCCCTCATAAACTGATTCATAAAATACTGGGAGTGAAAGTGAACACTTGTAAATTGATAAGTTGTCCTACATAGCCATTTCCTCACGTTCACATGCACCTCTTGAAAAGAAGGATGAGGTATAAGTATGCAAAGTATCTTTTCAAGTTTCACCCTCAATACCATCTCTCTCTATAGGGAAGAATTTAGGATCTGCAGCTTTTCATCTTTTTTTGTATCTTCTTTCTTCCACCCTTTGCATCGCGTTTCTTTCACTCAATGTTACATTATAAAAATTCATTGGCAATAATAATAATGCACAGTGCATACAAATCATATCATGTACCATTCCAAGCATATAATGAACATTTTACGCATGTTGATAATGCTGAGAGGATGGAAAATATACACTAAACATGCTTGAAATATAATATTCAATCTATATGTTTACACCCTTTATGCATAATACAAACACTTTAAATTCTCAAGAACAATCAACACAGGAATTCATATACAGTATATATTCATGATATTTTTCATAGACATGTGTCAGCTTCTGAAACCGGCTGCTTGAAGTACATCACATATAAGCTTCATCCCATTAATGACTCCTTCAATACCAAGTCATTTTTGATAAAACCACAGGCAGGGGGCCAGGAACATCCAATTTCATTAATTATATCGTAAAAAATAATTTTGAATATTCACAATGCATTTTTTTCTGTAGTAACAATATTTGACAGGCACATTTCACCATCTGCTGGCCAAAAAGTGCTATTGCAGCTGAGACTCTGTGCTCCCAGCTGCTCAAATTGTTTAAGCAGCTCAGCTGTTATGCCCCACTTGCTAAAAAGCTTGAGGCAGATTCCTGAGAGCATTTACAAACCAATTTTGTTTCCAATAAACAAAAATTTCCATTGCATTGGTCCAGAATTACACCAAAACAAGTATACTCAATGGGCTATAGTACAATCTTCGCGAATACGTTTGCGCCCGCGCAAAAACGCATTAACGCGAGGGGCAAAACCCTTTGCGCAGAACGTCGTATTACAATGTCAGCGCAACAAACGCGTGTATACGTCTACCGCGGGTGAACCTGCGCGAACGCTGAGCGAGCTTACTGTACTTTGCGTGTCCTATAGTTAACATTGTGAGCGCAAATGCGTTTGTGCGCTGGAAGGCGGATGGTATTATAACCTATGCGCAGTTTGTAACGCACAGCCTTTGCACGCATAATTTTAGCAACTCCTAAAACCTGGTGTTAATGGCAAATTCTATCATCCTGGCCGAAACCAAATACACCAGCCCAAAAAAAAATCCACAGCAACATATAGTTACACATTCTACTCATACCAAACCAATAAAAGTGAGAAGTTGTGTGGTTTTTTTATTGCTGCGGCATATATGCGCAGATTGCCTTTGACAGGCGCAAAAACTTAACGTGAGACAATTGTGCTTCTTAATTCTGATTGGCTGAATCGCGTGATAAAACAGTCTGCACACTGATTTCTGCGTGCAACGTTGCTGCACACACATTTTTGCACATCCGTTTTATGCGCGTTATTACTCGACGGATGAAAAAATGTGCGAGGATTGTAATACCAGCAGTGATTTACATGCGCTAACGTTTAACGCTTCACGCAAAAAATTCACGCGCTGCTCGTGCGTTTCTGCGTGAAGAATGTAATAGGGCCCAATATCGGGGAACAGGAGGTGCTTTGAAGAACCAGTTTACTCAATCTTAGTGGTGAATGGGTTACGCCTAAACTGATTTACAGAAGGATATAACCAAGAATGTATTACCTCACTGGACTGTTTGAGGCATCTGGGTCATGAGCAGATACTGTCCCAATACTGGTGCCAACTTTTGCTGCTTCAGATTCAACCATAGAATATAAATTTGAAGAAAATACTGGAGGCTCATCAACATCTTCTACAATAATCTTCACAGTGGTTGTATCTGCAAAGGGTCCTGCGCTGATAAAACGGGTGTCCACGTGTTTGTTTGATGCTTCAATTCTCAGAGTGTAGCTGGTTTTTGTTTCATAATCTAATTCCTGAAAGATAGTTAGATTACCCTCCCTGAATTAAATCAAATAAAACGATCACTGCAATTTAAAGCTGAAAACATTAAAGACATATATTATGACAGAGATTTCTGCACTCAGTAGACGCCGCGGTATAAACGGATTTCAGCAGCATCATTGTAAAAAATACAAGAGATATGGGATGACACGAAGAGCGACACAACTAAAGTAATGGAGAACAACAACAAAATTATTAAAAAACAGGATTTCAATCCCTGGATATCGAAGTTAAAACCAACATGGATTATTCCGCAGAGGACAGGCCAGAGTATGCTTATGTATGAAGATCCAATATCCTGGTCCATAAACATTGCTTTAGATAACAAGTTAATTCCACACGGAAGTGAAGTCCCAATCTATCCGTGAGGACCTGTATATGAGACTATTGCACCAAATCAAATACAATGTATCCATGCAATATAACACATACAAAGTGCCCTGCAAAGTGTGATCTATATATGTTAGAAAGCATAATCTGACATCACTATAGGGTATGCTTGTAATATATTAATGTTCCATATAGAATATAAGATATAAAGGGATCTTTTCCAAGATTGGTGTTAATTTAACCACAGCTGTTGTAATGTTAACAACTTCATGTAATATTCCCAGAGTCATTATAGTATAACAGCTCTGGTTTAGGTAGCACCAACCTTGGAATAGAGCCAAAGGTTGTTATTTGTATATACATATACAGTGTATTCCTCACATACACGCTTTCACTTATCCACGGTTGGATGCAGTCCTAGTGCCCTATTACATACTTACTGCTAACGTTGATGCTCAGCTGTGTGAGCGTTAACGTTAGGTTAAGTGGCCCTAACGCGGGCCGACCATATTACAAAAAAACTGTTAGCGATTTGAAGCTTGCACTTTTCAGCACGAGTTTACTGTACTTTGCGCTCCCTATACTTAACATGGGGAGCGCAAAAAGATAATTAGCTTTAGAATTACAAAGTCCTAAAGCTAATTATGTCCCGCTGCGGTTAACTGAAAAGTTAACCACAGCTTGGAGCTGGCGCTAACTGATATCGCTTCTGCTGAATCAGTTATCACCAGCTGTACAACCCCCAAAAATCAGATAGTCACCTCTCACTCAGCAGCGAGAACAGCGACCGATCAGTGTGAGTTCCTACGGGAATAGGGCCCTCATCTCCTCCTGTACTGTTTGTCAAATGTTGTTCAATGTATTGTAACCCTGTCTATACTGTGACTATTGTACAGCGCTGCGGAATATGCCATCGCTTTATAAATAAAGAATAATAATAATAATAATCTGCCTCTTGTGGCTGCCGGGAGCAGAGTGAGACTGGGGGAAAAAAGTCCCCAGTCACCCTCTGCGATCACTCTGCCGCCCGGCAGTTGAAGCCTCAAAGGAGTCCTATGGACTCCATGGAGGGGATGCTCGCAGCGGCACTTAGCGCTGCTTTGAGTAACCCGAGGCTTAGCGCTGCATTACGGGGCAGGCTGCTGGATTAGAGCCTGTCCCGGAATATGGAGCTAAAATGGGGACACCAAGGAGAAACCTGCGTGCGCAGGTTTTCCTCCTTAGCGTTCCCATTTTAGCGGCAGTAATGTAATACTGCCCTTAATATATTAAACCATTAATCACTTTGTGCTCCTCTCGGTTATCCTATTGACACTCACAGTATCGGCTGTGTTTGTGTTCACATGATGTTTATTATTAGAATTGTTCTATTTTATTATTAGTTAATGTTGTTAATGTTTTATTGTGCTAACACTTAAACTATATGATAAGTATGTACAGCAGAGCTTTCACTACTACCAGTTTCAGGTATCCATAGAGGGGCTTGGAGTCTATCATCAGTGGATACCAAGGTTTTCTGTAGATATATATTGTATTTTTCTGTATTAAATTGTATTTATTTCAATTGTGCTTAATGCCGAAAAAGGTTTTAATTTAGCAAAAGCAGCATTTTCCCAGCAAAACGTTAGATCAAGTTCTTCTGCGGTTTTCCTTTTTTAAAATATCCATATTCCTGTAAATGTGTATGTACCTATACATTGACATTAATTGGTATGCTCTATTTATTGTGTTTATGCTAACTTGAGGATAAAATTCCCTTTTTCTTCTTTGGAATACAGTACCTGCTAAATAACAATAAAGAGACATGTTGCAGGGTACTTATGAGAAGGGTCCGTGGCACCTGTATCTACCTGAAGTGAAGGAATAATGAGAAAAATACAGTTTTATAAAAGCTATACTGTATTGTGATATGCATAATTGTACATAATGGTTATGAAAACCTTTTATCTTTCAAAAGCACTGTTTTGTATTCTACTCTCAAGAACTATTCTCAAGATATAAAATATAAGGAGCTTTTGACATAAATCCTTAAGCTCTGGGTTGATTATTGAAATAGAATTGAATGTTATCTAGGTAAATAGCAGCAAAAAACCCCAAAACATTTAATATGACACGTTAACGTTGTGGTCAGTTTGCATTAGGAATTTATCTTATTTTACACTCATGTTTTGGTGACTACACCAGAATCTAGGCAGTATTACAAACTGCCGGCTAAAACAGGGATGCTAAGGAGGAAAAAGGAGTTTCTCTTAAGGCTGGGGTCAGACGAGCGTCATTGGAGAGCAGAAGGAACGTATATGAGAGTGGACGTTCCTTCCACTTGACGCCCGTCTGGCCAACTCGTTGAGCGCATTCAGAGCGCTCAGCGCTGCAAAGCGCCGCAAAGCGCGATCCTCCTATGGAGGATCGCGCTTTGCAGCCCCGTCAACACGCGTCCTAGCACATCGTCGGGGAGGCTTGGATAACGGACACTTGTGCACGCTTGTGTAATGTGCGCGTAACAAGCCTGTGACCGGCCCCGTTGCAGCTTCAGAACGCTGCAACGGGCGCACATAGTGTGCTTGTCTAACGCCGGCCTTAGTGTCCCAGTTTTAGCTCCATATTACAGGGCAGGCGCTAATTCAGCAGCCTCCCCCGTAATGCAGCGCTAAGCCTCAGGATACTCGAGGCAGCACTAATATGCTGCCCCGAGCATCCCCTTCATGGAGTCCATAGGACTCCCTGAGGCTTTGACTGATTGTCACATGACCTGTAGGATCTCGCCTCTCGTGAGATCCTGCAGGTCGGCGGAGTGATCGCAAAAGAGACTAGGGACTTTTTTCCCCAATCTCACTCTGCTCCCAGCAGTCAGAGGCGATGGATCGGGCTGCCGTTCTCGCCGTGGGATGAGAGGAGAGTATCTTTTTTTTTGGAGGGGGGTTAAGCTGGTGTGTTTTGGGCCTAGACCATAATTTACAAGCATAAACATAGTTAATATGATATTATTTTAAATTAAAAGATAAATATGCTGCATACTTTCTGAATTGTGACAATGCCTTCCTGAGTTTCTTTGTCAACAGATATCTTGAAGATGCCATTTCCGTCACCATCCATAATCTTATATTCCATTTCTGCATTTGGTCCAACATCTGCATCCACTGCTTTTATCTTAGCCACAGATGACCCAACCGGCAGGGATTCCGGAACATAATACTGATCCGACCCTAAAACAATAAATATAGAATACTATGTTATTACTCAATGAAATTTTGAGAGTTTTGAAAAAAAAATTACCTTTTAAATGTCTTAAAAATATCAATTTCAGTCAGACAGTTTTGGGGAAAACAAGAAAATCAAATAAATAATTAGTTAAACAAGAAAGATGGAGATTATATATACATATATAAAGTATATTATATATATAAAGTAACAATAAGGTTTGCACTTACAGTTAAAAAAAAACTTCTTAGTACCCGGTGCTCAGCAGCGGCCTTAATTCGATACCATGTTGTAGATATACCAGCACTCCAGGATTTCTCTAAAAGATTAAACTTTATTTGTCCACAAAGTCAACGTTTCAGTTCCTAATGCGGAACTTTGCTCAGGACAGACATGAATTAGTATGCAAAACATGCAATTTAAATACAACATCTTAATTACCAAAAAATCAAACACCAAGACAACCGGCGTGATGTCAGTAGATGGCGCCGGAGGCCGGTGCATGCGCGGTAGTATGCGGAGAATGTCGGACGCTTGACACACCGGGTGGTGAGTAATTGGTGTTTGATTTTTTGGTAATTAAGATATTGTATTTAAATTGCATGTTTTGCATACTAATTTATGTCTGTCCTGAGGAAAGTTCCGCATTAGGAACTGAAACGTTGACTTTGTGGACAAAAAACTTTAATCCTTTCTGAGAAATCCTGGAGTGCTGGCATATCTACAACATGGTATATATATATATATATCCAACAAAAATCAGCACGTCTACAAAAAGCAATATCTTCAAGAGTGCCCTGGTGCCAGTATCCAATCAAACATATAGACAATCCACACGGATGCACTCAGGGACTGAATAAAAAATAACTTTTAATCAAGATTACTTAAAAAAATATAACGACATTTCGACTCAACATTGGGTCTTAATCAAGGTATATTATATTATTTGGTTTGATAAAGACCCAATGTTGGCTCGAAACGTCTGTGATTTTTTTTATGTAATCTTGATTAACCCTTTCGCTGCTGAGGCTTTTCACGCCTCTGTGCTGAGGTCATTTTTACCTGTTTTGCTCATCATGTTTAAATGCGTTTTGAAGGCTTATTTTAGTATATGACCCAGACATATTATATATCGTTCTTTCCGTCAGACTCGGTAGATTCATAATATGTCATTATTATATGTATACGTTATGTCATGTTTGTATATTATAACAAAAAATGCAATAAAATATGTATTTTCAATAATTTACAATGTGTAAAGTGTTTTTTTCCACATTTTAACATGCGAGCAATTGCGGTTATATTTTGTATGGGGTGCGCTTGTTAAAAAAATTAGAGATGGGGTCTCGTTACATTTTTTTTTGGGGAAAATGACACCATTTTTAACAAACGCACCGCATACAAAAATCGTTAATGCAGCATCATTGTTCACATTATAATTGAAATGGGAACAATATTGCTGCATTAACAAACCAAAAAAAATAAAAAAAAGTGTTTATTTTTTTTTTTTTAATTTTTTTTTTTTTTTTTTTTACAAATTTTTTTACTTTCATGTTTGGTATCGTTGGAACGGCCATGCTCTGGCCGATCCAACCATATCAAAATTTAACCCCTAACTGCCACGGATCGGGAGATAGGGAGTTCATTGGAACTCCCTATCTCCACAGTTCGTGGCAGTTAGGGGTTAACTGTAGGACTGGCGTCATCGTGCTACGCACGATGACGCCAGTCCTCTGGGGGAGTTCCCGGAAGCTTGGCCGACATCCAAGATGTCGGCCAGCTCCCGGGAAGGATCGCGAATCGGCGCTTTTCAGCGCCGATTTGCGATCCAGCTCCCCAGGGGTTAATGTCAGGCATCATTTGGAAGGGCAGGCTGTGCCCTTCCAAATGATGCCTGGGTTAAGCCCCTGTGTGCCGCCGATCGGGAGGGAGAGAGGTCCGAAGGACCTCCCCCCCTCCCTTTCAGGCGCCTCCTCCGCACATGCGGGGGGGGTGCCTGAATTAGGTGTCATCGCGGGGGCGCGATGACACCTAATAATGGCGGCCGCTGCTCCGGATGCCGGGCTGACATCCAGGATGTCAGCCCGCACCGGAGGGGCCAGCGATCGGCCGGAACCCGGCCGAACGCTGACCCCAATGCGAGGACGCGCTCAGCGCGTCCTCCGCATACCAGCGGTAATGCTGAGGACGCGCTGAGCGCGTCCTTAGCATTGAACTGGTTAAATGTATTTTTTTATTCAGTCCCTGAGTGCATCCGTGTGGATTTTATATACCATATCCAAAACAAAACGGCACTCATGGGACTTTTAAGCAAACAAAACAATTTAATGCATGTGCGTCAAATTATCAATATTTCAGAAATTCTACATTTCTTTCATCAGGACATGAAATAAATGTAGAATTTCTGAAACGTTGATTACTCTGGGGAACAATTCGGAACATATTTTCTGTTGAGTTCGATATTTCAGCTGTTTCAGACTAAATTAGGCGCTGATTTCAAAACTGCAGTCAGTTTTCTTCTATCACGTCAGATTTTTTTCTCTACAGCTTATCTGAATGCGATTATTCCCACCTGGATGTTCGGGAGCACGAGTGCTCTCCTATTGGCCGAGAGTGGACCTCCCTCGAGTGGGAGGGGTGGGGGACGACCTTGGTGACCGGATGTTACTTGTCTCTTTATTTAAGTTACATGTAAGACAGTGTGGTGAGAAGGTGTGTATAACTGTATTTAGTGAATCATATCCTTAGATTGTAAACTCTTGAGCAGGGTCCTCCCTCCTTCTGTTCTGTGTGTGTAATGTGTATGTATATTTGTTATTCTGTCTCACCCATTGCACAGCGTTAAGGAATTTATTGGCTCTTTATAAATACTTGTAACTGTATTCCGAAGTCTGTATACAAGGAGTAAGCAGAATTAATATTGACGTACTCTTTGCCTTACACGTTTTGTAATGCTTAGCTAGGCCAACATATTACTACAGACTTTAGAAACAAAGGGATAGATATCCAACCTGCTCTAAACTTATCCAAAACTCTGGCAAACATATCAAAACCATTAGCATCTGTGGAGTTGGCAAGTTTACCTGAGTTTCGGTTGCGTTCACACCAGGCTTTGGATCTAGTCCCATGTTTGGAAAGCCTTCAAAATAATTTGTTAGGATATTACACTTTTTTTAAACTACTCTGATGACCTTAAAAGGAATGTTGGTGTTTTTCACTAAGGGGTTATTCAGAGAGCACCAATATTTCGGAGCTCTCTTGTTCAGCACACTTTGGAAAGTTCAATTCGCTGACCCTGTGGTGATCCAAAGAGACCCCCTGAACATTGCCGATAAACCCACTGAACGTAGCCGACGATCCACCAAACAGAATGCCGAACAAAGCCCCAACCCGTGAACGCAGCCAACGATCCACCGAATGTCGCTGAACAGACTGTCGAAGGCCTCCGATCAGTTGCCGAAAACCACCGAACAGAGGTAAAAAAAAACAAACAGAAAACAAATTTTTAAAAGGTGTCTAAAACAAAAAAAATGTATGAGAATGCATGGAAATAATAAATAAGGTCCTATGAATGATAATAAAAAAGGTCTGTTACAGGATTAAAAAAGAAAACAAAAGCCATTTAAATAATTCAGAATCAAATTTTTAGCCCAAAAAATCCGGAAAAATGACAGAATAAATAAATAAATAAAGGCTTTTTCTGCAAATGAAAAGAATAAAGGGTTGAATAAAAAATAATAAAAACACATTTTTTTATTATTTTTATTATTACTATTTTTTTCCATTGAAACCTATGGGATTTGCCTGTTTAAACCTGTCTAACAGAAGCACTGAAAATCTGGGCATTTTGCCAACATTTTGGTGCTGTTCAGTATTCTAAGAATAGATTAACCATTACTTCTCTATGGGACATTTTCACTGCCACCGAATTGGACTGTATTTGGCTGGCAATTTGCTAATATTTGGCGAATTGCCAGCTTTCTGAATAGCTGAATTGCCACGAAATTGCACCGTATGGTGAAATTCACCGTTGGTGCAATATGATGGCAACTTCGGCATTCTTTGAACAAATTTTAATTTATTCCTTTTTCTTCATGGTAGCCCTGCATTTATATTATGCTCATTTAACCATAAGCACTTGAAATCAGGGGAAAAGAAATGTAATATGAAAAATATATTGAAAGCATGCTGCCGTTAATCATTAGATGTACGTGTTATGTAAATCAATGTTATTAACTTCATTCTTCTTCTTAAACACTATTTTATCCTTATGTATATTTAATAACCGTAATTCTGAAATGGAAACGAGAGTTCATGCCTAGCCATTAAAATTAATAACAGAAAATATATGACATAGCTTGAGAAAGTTCTTACAAAAGGGAAGCATCGAACTTTTAATCATATTTGCAAAAACTGAATAGATCTTAACTTTATATCGTTAAGAGCAAATGGTACAGATAGCAGTTTATTCTGTAAGGGAAAAGCAAATCATGAAGTATACATATATATATACATATATAAAGTATATTATATATATAAAGTAACAATGTACCTATGTAACTGTAAATCTGTTATACTTTTCCGATTTATTTAAATTATGGTTATCAAGTGACATGTCGATAAAAAGACAATAAATTTAATAATTTAATATTCAAATAAACAGCATAATTGTTTTTGAGTTTTATTTCCATGTAGCTGAGTGATACGCTCATACACTCTGCGCATTACTGTGCGTTTTATTGTTGTGGCACTCTGATACGCTGATACACACCGCACATTACTGTGAGTTTTTTTGCTGCAGAGCTGTATGATACCCTCATACACACCGTACATTACTGTGAGTTTTGTTACCGTGGAGCTCTGTGATACACTCATAAACACTGCACATTACTGTGATATGTAATTTGTGGGTTGTATAAGTGTGAGTAAACCCGCAATGCAATAAGAAGTGTTCTATTTAAAGTAAATACCTGTGTTTGTTCTTAGGGGGTTAGGAATATAGACCTAATGCTAATTTGTTGAAATTATATTTCTTATCAGGACAAGTTGATTGTCATGAGGGACAAGTAGATTGGGCTTCCACTTTAGTCCATTGGACAAGTAGAATATTTTTATTTTCCACACCCCTACGAATTAAAAGAAGAAACATTCACAACCACGCTTATGAAGATTTATGTGGAGTTTTTTTTTAGCAAAATCCACTGTTTGAGAGTGCTTTATAAAATTTTAGTCTGCCCAGTAATTGAGCTTTGAGTATGTTGCAGCTAAAAAATGAGTAAATCAAGTTGAGCCTCTGCATTGCTTGAGACCTGCAAGGCTCTCATTCTTATTTAGATGTTAGATCTCACTAAAAGAGATCTTAGCTGCAACTCAAAATAAGCAGCCACAGCTAAGTACTAAAACTAAAATAGTAATTTTGTATGTGAAAATAGGTGTCCCTATTCCAAAGAACAAAATACAAACACATGGTTCAGTATCTTGATGATGACGTCCCCTTGTTGCTACCAAATATAATCTTCTTTTGAATTGGAAACATGAACAAAACATAAAAAAACATAGCATATCTATAACAGACCTGGGGCCCTATTCCAAAGTTGCCGCTAAGCAGAACGCTCGAGTCGTAGAGTATAATGTCTCGAACGCTCTGCTTGCATCTCAGACATGGCAGAAGCTTACTGAACATTGACTCCTATCTCTCTCTCCTATATTTTATGTGAGAGACATTAATATGCTACTGGCAGACAACCAGCTTGTCATTCATGTGTGCCTGACATTATTCAAGTTTGAATAACATCAACAGATTAGGCATAGCCCACCAAAATATCCAATCCTTAGATCCTTCAGTGGAAAGAGAAGCGCTTTACACAGCTTGGTCTCTCTGTACACAGCTCTGCAAATCCTTCCGCTGTCCCGGCTGGACCTAACTAGCACAATCATGTCTGTCTCCTTGGATTTCTATAGACTCCTAGAGCTGATAAGAGGTAAAAAGTATTGCGACTCGAGCTACCAAGAAAGCAGCCTGGTTAGAATATGGGTGTTAAAAGTCAGATACTAAAGGAAAACGGCTGGCGCATGGTTTTTCTGTAAGCGATTGACTTTTAATGACAACCATGGAATAGGGCCCCTAAACTCTCAGCTTAAACACCAATATGGACCAATATGTAATTGTTTGTATATGAATATGTACGCTTATCATATGTCCATCCCCAACTGAGGAAGCTTGTTTGCAAATGCAAACTTGATTAATGATTGACCTTGGAATCATTCATTTTTCACTGGCTCCCAGCGCGTTTGCACGTACAATGCAGACTATAGGAAATGTAAATGTACAGTAACCTACTTAGAAGCCAAGTCACAGTTGGTTGGGAACTGAATGGGAGCAGCTAACATTAACAAGTGGGGTCACTATACTTACTAAAGGCTCACTTGTTAATTTCAACAGCTCCATTGGATTAGGACCCTTTCTATTTATGTTACCTGTCTGTTTTCATGAGCAACAATAAATCAGAAAATGCACGAGTTGATGCTCCAAAACAAATAATTGGAGTGGAGTATTTCAACTGTGAAAAAAAGTAAAAATGCAACTGTGCATGATGGGAAACAACAAACTTAGCAATGAATATATGATCACACTAAACAAATATATACAGGATTATTCAGAGAGATCCGAAAAGTCACGCACGTTCGATTACTTTTCGTTCCCCACACTTCAGGGTGATTTGGCGATTCCTAGTTCGCCGATCCTGCGGTGTATTCTGCAAGCACCGCAGGGCCCCCGTAGTGCAGGGAATACTCGCCGCAAACCCGCAGAACACTCACTGAACACACACTGAATACTCACAGATCACGCACCGATAACCCGCAGAAACCGCTGAAAAAACCAAGCCGAACGCGCCTGAAAAATCAGAGCACCGATCACAGTGCAGAGCAGCCAACAGAAAAATCCAACTAGCAGACGAACGGGGTGAGAAAAAAAAAACAGTCCGCTTGAAAGTTTGAAATTTGAAAAGCTGTTTGCAAAGAAACTACTGAACGAAAATGTCTGGAAGTTACACATAAGATCCTATGAATGATAATAAAAAGGTCTGTTACAGAAAAAAAAGAAAAAAAAAAAAGATTTAAAAAAAACAGAAAACTTTTTGACAAAAAATGCCTAAAAGATCCTAAATAATCTAAAAATAAAGAGACTTTTTGCTGCAGAATAAAATGATAAACGGTTTACTAGATACTGGATTAAAACCCGAATATTTTTAACATTGAAGCCTATTGGATTCTCCTGAATAAACCTGACGAATGAAACCACCGAATGGCAGGGCACTTCACTGACATTCCTCAGTTGTTCGGTGTTCTCTGAATAGACAAACCATTGCTTCTCTATGGGGGATTTCACTGCCCTCGAACAGGCACTGTACGTGCAGGCAATTTGCTAAAATTTGGCGAATTTCCTGCTCTCTGAATAGCCGAATAGCCACGTAATGGCACCGTACGCTGAATTTACGTGTCCGCTTACATTTCGGGGCCAGATCGGCTCTCCCTGAATAACCCCAATAGACAGTATATTAACTTTTTTATTTTTTTAATATTTATGCTATGATATCTGCTATACCCAGACATACTTGGAAACAAGAAATAAAATAAATAAATACTACAATATATAATATCTCAGTGGACCAGCATAATTTTCTTAGGGAAAGGTTTCCATATTCTTTTCTTAGGATAGTGTAGCAAAAAAGTGAAAAGGCTGGTATGATTTCCTTTGTAGAATCTTTCTTTCATTAAAAGCAGATAAAATCTTTCAGAAATTAAATTGTGTTAAGGTAGTTAAAACTCCTTCGGCAGATGTTCTACACCCATATGTACTTTTAGAAAGCAGAGAAATAATTGTAAGACTATTGTCTCAATCGTTTAGGTTTATTTTATATTTTGGATTCTTGCCATTGTGTGCTGTTAAACAGATGTGTGTTCCACATTAAAAAAAAATCTAAATCCTGGCCAAGAAATTATAGACCCACAATCATGACAACTGGTAAAGAAGAAAAAGAAAGTTTTAAAGATAAAGTCCTTAGGAAGATATTTTGGAAAATTATAAAATGGGTAGCTGTGGACAGGTTTTTTTTCTGTGACATGTTTTTAAGTAGCAGGGTTATTCAGCGAGCGTGAAAAGCAGGCGAATGACTGGAGAATGAAAAATTCTAGGTCAGAATAGCCAAACCAGAAAAATTCCCCCTTTCATCTCACTTTCCAAATCGGCTATTCTGACCTAGAATTTTTCATTCTCCAGTCATTCTTCTGCTTTTCACGCTCTCTGAATAACCCTGTAGGAGTTCATTCTTTAGCAGAGTATTTAGCCAGTCCACAGTGTCTCTTCTCTACAATTATTACGATCAGGTTTGGATCCTGGTCAGAGCACATTACCAGAAAGTATCCTTGGGCAAGGCACCTAATATTATGTTTGCACCTACCTCACAGTAAATATATTTTCTGGGAAGCTGCCACCCTACCTGAATAGGCTGCTTCCCCTAGCAGTTCCCTCATCCTATAACCTCCGATCCAGGACCAGGACCTAAGTTGCAATACAAAAAGAAAGTGGCTCGGTCCTCATTTTCCTACAGAGCACCACAGTTATGGAATAACCTCCCAGACACCATCAAATCTTCCCCCAGTATTAAGTCCCTCAAGAGCTCCCTATTAACATACCTCGATACGGAATGCACCTGTAAACATGTAACATAAATGACTATTTCCTACATATTTATTTTCTGTTAATCTGTATATTTGTGTTTTGTTTTTAATGTCTTGCATTTATTACTTTGTATTTCTGTAACGACTGTAAAATTTCAATGTTATTGAACCCAGGACATACTTGAAAACGAGAGAAATCTTAATGTATCCTTCCTGGTAAAATCCTTTGCAAATAAATAAATAACTAAATAAATATTCCTTATAGTTTGGAAACAGGGTCCCACTATCACACTGTATTATCCTTGTTAAACAATCAGGTCTATTCACTAACAGGGTTATTCAGAGAAAGGTGAAACTTATGAGAATTGGCAGGAGAAGCGGACAATCTAGACCAAATATTCGATTTGGAAAGGGAGATAAATGGGAGAATTTTTCAGGTTTGACTATTTCGACCTGGATTTTTCACGTCTCCTGAGTTTCAGTTCTCCTGAGTTTCACCTTTATTGAAAAGACCTGTATGTCTGTTTTTCTAACATATCACTCCTTGCTTACATATCTTGAACAATGCTGTGGAATTTGTTAAGTATTACATACTATTAGTCTGCATTCAAAATGTTACCAATATTTCAAAAAATGTCACCACAGTGGGTAATCTTTCCCACACAAAAAAGTAAGACTAAATTAAAATGATATATTCCAGCTTCTAAACATAAAACAATAGGTTATTGTGTTTCCTGAATGTTAGTCTTGCATCACAGATATGTTACGAATAACGTAGGAGGGTTACTAGGGGTTATTATACTACTATACATTTTATGGAGGCCGCCATTGAATAGAAAAATATGTCACCACAATAATTACACCTTCACACACAGAAAACTAAGATTAAAATAAAATTATATATTCCAGCTTTAAAATTTAAAACAATAGGTTATTGTGTTTCCTGAATGTTAGTCTTGCATCTTGCATTACTGTAATGTTACGGTTGATGCAGGTAGGTTACTAGGGGCTATTATACTATACACATTTTAAACACGGCCATGGAAAAGAAAAATTTTTGTGGAATAAAATAAAGAACGCAACTAAAAAATTTAACATGAAACAGGGCTGGCGAGTTAGTAAGTTGTACAAGTATTCAGTGAAAAGAGGAAAATATGTAAAAGGAATAAAAGATGGAACGGTTTCCACATGTAGAAGAGGAAGGCTGTGGGCAAGGAGATGAAAAATGACTTAATGGATATGCAATTGGATAGCAGCTCATCTCCGGGGTGGAGACAAGCTCAATACATCACTGACATGTCTAAAACTAAGTGCGTTTTTTCTAATAACATAGTATTAAACAGATATGTCAGTCTGAGGGCTGAAATCGCGTGTGGACGGTTTGATCCCTTGATTCTAGGGATACTTAAACTTAACGCTTGCTAACAATATTTCAGGTTTAAGGTATGCATTCAAGTCTGCTAAAAAGTTATTTAGATATGTAAAATTGCAATAAATGTCCATTTGCAATATCATGTATATGTTGAAAAATAAAATTTCTGTCAATCTGTGTTATGTGTTTTCAGTTTCATAAATCTGCAAACTAAAATAAGTATAAGCAAAACATTAATCTTACTCCGTGGAAATCTTGGAGGGTTGTCGTTGACGTCTGTCAATGTCACTGTAACCGAGGTTGTTCCTGAGAGACCACCCATTTGTCCCACCATGTCTTTTGCTTGTATTACAAGGAGATACTGGTCTTTAGCTTCTCTGTCCATGTTAGGCAAAGCAGTCCGAATAATGCCTGTAGAAAACAATAAAATGAAAAAAAACAAGCCCTGTGACATACGTCCATTTGCAGGATAATCAGAATAACATCACATGTGTCACAACAGATTGATTTCATTCTTCTAAACAGCTGTGAAGTGCTGAACTGAAAAACGCAGTTTAACATAAGACAGCTGGAAACGAAAAAGAGAACTCTGAATAAATAAATAGATCAACCAACGTGTATTCCTTCCCATACTCTTATATAGCATCTTAAATGCTGCACATGATGAAGCACCAGAAAAGGGAGATCTCTTTTAGGTTAAAAATAATTTAATTTAATGTCAAAGTCTCTAGCCCTTCTTCCCTATTGCAAAGCTATTCCCACAGCTATATGCCCTGTGGGAACTCCAACATCGATTTCACGGAACTCATAAATCATTGCTCAAGATCTCCACATCTATAGATTATTCTGCATCACCACATCCCCATATGGAGCTAACACATTCTACGTTATAAACTATCTAAGACTAGATAGCTACACAACAGTTTAAAAGGCTTAGAAATGTCCAACAGATTGAGGAATGATTTAGAACGTAAGATAAAATGATGTAGATGTTTAACCTCTAAACAGATGCGTCTTTACGGCAAATGTTTACATCTACAAACATTTTATTAAGTGTTATAAGAACTGCACACCTGGTACTTGAATATAAACTGCATTATTTCTAGAAACATGACGATATCAGATAAAAACACATAAATGGAACCCGATACTCAATAATTAACCAAATAATTAAACATATTGGGCAGTAGAGGTGTGCACAGCTGAAAAATTCATTTTGTTTTGTTTGAAAATAATTTCATCTGAAACAGAATTCATTTGAATACTGATTCGTTTTGTTATTTCGTTTCATAATTTAGTTTGTAATTTGGTATTGATTCAAAATCAACTCGGATCACTAAAAAAAACAAAAAAAACATTAAATCAAATCCTGCTCAATTACTGTTACATTAGGGTTAAACATGAAGGTTAAAAGGAAAGTTAGGGTTAAATATTGAGCGGTTTATTGTCCTGTCGTGCTGAATACAACAGATTCAGCACCACAGCAAATTGACAGGGTGCTTTGTGAAATAGCAAAACAAAACGGACTCATTTTCATAATTTGCTTTGTTATTTGGGATCAATTTGAAATTGATTAGAATTCAATTCAAAATTGATTCGGATCACTAGAAAAAAAAAATCAATCATTCCATCATTGGTTTTCTTATGAAACAGTGTAACGAATCAATTTCATTATATACCATTTTGTTTAGTTTCATTTTTTTTTTCTCAATTCGGGTGAAACCAATTAGTTCTTTCAGTAGTACTTCCGAAATACGAATTTTCAACCGAGAGAAATGAGATTTGTTACAAAATGAATGCACACCTCTATTGGGCAGTATTACAAAGCTGGCTAGACTATAATGGCTCTGGTAAGTTTACAACAGGTCTAGTTAAGTTAGCACCAACTTTGTAATACTGCCCATTGCATGATGAGTTAACTAAATCAAGCATAAGTGGACCATTTTATACACCTAATATATATTGTAAGTACTGTGTAAGAATAGTGGCTGATTTGTCATAAGCATATCATTTTAACTAATTTAGTCATCAAAATGAAATGGAGAATCTAGTAATGCTAAAAGAATACAGTCACATACGAAGTAGCACCAAAAACAAATTGTAACCCATGTTTATGCGGTAAGATTCCACTAGGGGCAACTAATCCTACGGATCCGTACTTTTGCTTGCGGCTCAGCATTAGCAGTAGACTTGTGCACAGTGGGTTTTTTTTAATTTCTGGTCGCTCGATATTTCACCATGATTTGTAATTTCAGACCGATCTGAAATATTGGATCGTCCGATACTGTTTTCGGATCACTTCAGTTTTCGGATCTGATAATTTTGGATCGGATCTGATTCATTTATTGGATTTGAGTAATTTAACGGATCCGATAAATGAATCGGATCGGATCCGTTTCATTATTGCATCAGATCCGATTCATTATCATTATTGAAACGCTGTTTGCAAAATAAACCTATTGAACAAAAACTTTAAAAAAAGTTAGGAAACCTAAAATTTCACCCAAAAAATCCAGAAAAATGCCCAAAAAAAGCCTAAAAGATAAACAATATGGCTTATTGCTGCAAGTGAAAAAAATAAATGGTTTAAGAAATGTTTAATAAAATCGTGAATTTTTTTTACATTGAAACCTATGGGGAAAAAAGCCTTGTTTCTTTTAAGAAAAGTTAGGAAACCTAAAATTTCACACAAAAAAATTCCTAAAAAATAAACAAAATGTCTTATTGCTGCAAGTTAAAACAATATATGGTTAAAGAAATATTTAATAAAAACATGTATCTTTCTAATATTAAAACCTATAGGTGAATAGTGTACCGGCTGGGTACTGTCACTGCTCTGCATGGAGAGAGCCAGTGGAGACATGAGTTCAATCCCAGCGAGCAACCTCTCCAGTAAGTGTCCTTGGGCAAGACACCTAACGGTACACACTCGCCACCCAGGACATACTTGAAAACGAGAGAAATATCAATGTATCCTTCCTGGTAAAATCCTTTCTCAAAAAAAAAAATCCTATAATTTCAATTCCATTTTATGTTTTCATTTTGGAACATTTTTTTCTGGTTGATATTTATTTCAGATCATGTTCGAATCATTTGATATTGTTTTGGATCGTTTCCGAATCCACTTGGACTCATTTTTCATTTTGGCATATGTAATTAATGTATATCAAGATTTCAATTCTTAATAACATTTAGACTCGATTTCGATTATCACCACTTGCTCCTAAACTCAACAATGGAAATTTAGGCATTAGAAAAGGAGATCAGTTTTATCGATAAGGTGAATTTCAATAATATGGCCAGTGCTGAAATGAGTTGACAAATGCTTTTTACAGGGAAACCTAGAAAAATCACACTGAAACCCTCACAGGCGCATTATATTTTTAAACAGGCATTCTTAGTAGCCACAATCAATATGATAAAAAAGTAATATAAGCAAGAAGCTCCACTCTTAATCACATAATCATTGCAAAAAAAATAACCAATATAAAACTAAACTCACAATCAATAAAATATCAGGCAATATAGTGCTCACAAAACTCAACCGCAATTTCCGGACATTAAAAAGTCACCAAATGCAACATCTAGACATTAGAAAATCACTAAATTATAGCTTCTTGATGACTATATAGCATAGTATATAAATATTAGCATGGGTACCGGAAGCAAAAAATAATCTGGGGGGATAGGAATAGAAAAATTTGCTGGAAAATTTGGTATGAGGCACTGGGGCTTATTGTGAAGTTGCTGGTAAATGGCAGATGCTAATGGAAAACGTGAGCATAAGCCATTCGCCAGTAGCATCTGCCATTTAACACCAATATAACGACAGAGCTGCTTTCTCAGCAGCTCACCGTAATATTTTTTTAGGTCTAAAGCTAAAGTGATAACAGCTGCTGTTACTCAGCTCCAGGAGTTCATACAACGTCATGAAGACAGATGCCTCCATGAAAGAACAAGTTGGAATAGCTCGTTCTTCATCTGCTCAGCTTGCGTCTCCACTGGAATAGGACGTTAAATAAGCAGAGCACTCGTGCCGTACAGCTTCAACTCTATGCTTCCAGTTTGAGAATGAACCTTTGGAATACTATCAGGGTTATTCAGGGAAAGGTGAAACTCTGGAAAACTTTTGGAGAAGTGAAAATTCTAGGTCAAAATAGCTGATTTGGAAAGTGAGATAAATGGGAGAAGTTTTCTGGTTTGGCTAGTTTGACCTAGAATTTCCACTACTCCAAAAGTTCTTCAGAGTTTCACCTTTCTCTGAATAACCTTGTATGCCCCCCTTAGTAACAGAGATAAAGTCTACAGGAACAAGCTTCAGTAGATTTGGATGGGAAAATTTATTTTTAGCACAATTCATTTAAAACATTTTTTGTAGGATACATCCAAGCAACAAACTTTAGAACCCAGTCCCACCTAGTAAAACGGGGTTTCCTGCACCTGTCCTCAGGAACCACCAACAAGAGGAAGGGTGTTTCAGATCTCTGATGCAGAACAAAAGGGATATAACTTACTGCTCAGTGATTGCAGTATTCAGTCTGCATTTCCCCAAGGGAATCCTTAAAATCTTCCACAGTTTGGAAATTCTATAAATAAATAAGCAAACCAACACAAAGGAAAGGAGGAACAAATATATCATGGAGCTATTGAAAGCCTTTCCAAACCAATTAAATAAATATATGTCAGGGCAAAGAAGAGAATTCAAAAGGACTCTATTGCATGAACAAAACATCCTTGTAAAAAGAAAGGCTTACTGACATTACCAACATAAATATTACTCAATTATCAATTTATTGTCATTGGACCCAGACAAAATATGTACTGTATATACATATAAAGCATTCAGGACCCTTCAGCTTTTATGTTGAAGTCCTATTAGAAAAGGTAAATCATCAACACATTTATGTCATTTATTACACTAAAGGGGTTATTAAAAGGGGGCCAAACTTGCCACCAAATTGCACTGAACGGCGAGTTTCACCATACGGTGTAATTTCGGGGTAGGTCTTCTACTCACACAGGTGAATTGCCGCAGATCGCTGCAATCGGCGATCTTCAGCAGCAGCGAAATTGTCCCATAGAGAAACAATGGTTAATCTATTCAGAGAAAGCCAAACTGCACCGAAATGTTTGCGAAATGCCCAGATTTTCCGTGGTTCAGTTCGACAGGTTTAAAAAGACGAATCCTATAGGATTCAAAGTAAAAAAAAAATTACCATTATTTTTTTATTCATCCATTTACTCTTTTCAATTTCAGAAAAAAAGCCTTTTCATTTATTTATTTTTTAGAAATTTTTTGGTGTTTTTCTGGATTTTTAGGGGGAAATTTTTATACCAATTTTTAAAAAAGATTTTGTTTTTATTCTGCAACAGACCTTATTTATTATTTTTTATATAACCTTTTTTATTATTTCCAGGCATTTTCATGCATTTTAATACTTTTAAACTCCTTTTAAAAAACAGCAGAGTTCCATTTTTTTCTGCAGTTTAGCAGAGTTCAGTGGTCTTTGGCGCCGTTCTGTGGTCTGTTTGGCGACGTTCGTCAGTCTTCAGTGACTCCTTGTTCGGTGCACTTTGGGGACACTGTGGTAAATAGTGAATTCACCACAGTTCGGCAAAATGTAATCGCTTGAAATGCACCGAACGAGGATGCACTGAAATTTTGCTGAAAGTTTGGTGTTTTCAAATAACCCCTGAAATTTACTATATTCTTAAAGAAATGCAAAACATTGCAAACCATACTTACCTTTGACGCGAGGAGATAGCCACACTTCTGATCAACTTTCCTTCACACTTTATACATTATTACAGTGGGGCCTGTTATGAACTGGCAAACATTATAAATGTATCAAAATCCTTCTAGAAAACCACATTTGTCAACTTTATTCCATGAGTTTTCCCCATGCATTGTCTGCATCTTTCATGCCCATCACATCTGAAGGTACCGGCGATTCAACATGTCTTCTGCAATTCTACGCCACAATTTTGACTTTAATCGTACTGTTAATATTTTATGCTTGCAACTATCTATTAATATTTTGACTGTTTGTTTTTTCTTGCTAAATGTATTTCCTGCTTTGTTAAAGCCATGCTGCCATATGCCTGCCCCTCCCCCTTCTTCCCTCCCATGTCGTCAACAAATTTACTCTCTACAGCCCACACCATCTGACTCTGCAAATTCTTTCTTCCACAGCCCGGCCACACACACTCACATCACCCTCTGCCGCCGCGCGTGCTCCTGGACTCTGCTGTCCCTCCCTCCCTACCCACCCAGTGCTGGTCAGAAATTTGTAGCTTACTTTCCAGCTGCTTCCACTTTGCAAATCACCCTAATTAACCCAAGGTTCTAGCCCTTCCCATGATATGTTAATCTGTATATTTGTGTTTTGTTTTTAATAGTTTGCATTTTATTACTTTGTATTTCTCTAACAACTGTAACCACTCAATGTTCTCGAACCCAGGACATACTTGAAAACGAGAGAACTCTCAATGTATCCTTCCTGGTAAAATCCTTTTCAAATAAATAAATAAATAAAATATGGATACATATAAATATCCAACTTTATTCTCTCCACCCTCCACTCTCACCTTACCAAACACCATTTCAAACGTAATTGTTAATCCTTTATTTATGAACACTCAAGCGCACATAAGTGCATATGCTGGATAACTGGAGGGATGGCTCTGAGATACCTGGCAACACCTGGGGACAGACACTTTTTCTCTCCCAGTGCATAACTATACATTACCCACCTCTACTCTCAGAGAATCCTATGCCAGGTATAATACCATGGGAGGGGCCACACTCTCCTCCCATGAATACATTATCCTTGGTAATTCCCACAGTGGAGTGTGTCAATCAAATCCTCCATGCCCCTAGAGGAGGGCCTAGGCAGTTGTGCTACCACCTCTGTCTGATTAACCAATAATGGTCTTTTGCATAAATATCCTCATGGTTTGATGCAGTCATTACAGACTTTATCTTCTGAGCTGCATGTCACTCTGTCTAAGCACCTGATGACACCAGTTTAGCGAAACGCGTAGAGCTAGGAGTGCCTTCTTTTAAAATTTCTTTGCTCTGTTTGCCTTTTCTGATCCCAGCCTGCACAACCTGCCCAGTTGGAGTTCAACTCTGATTTACACATTTGGGAGTGCTCTCAGATAGCTTAACACCATATACCACTCTGGGCTTCCAAGGCTGCTGTTGCTAGCAATTATGTTATAGATATGATAGGTAGCTAGCTATTTCCTCTCTCTGTCCTGTAGCCACGGACCCTTGAAGGCCCGTTTTCCTTCTATACCTCCTAGAAACTATCTATCTGCTTAGACAAACCTACCCATTAGGTATTCACGCAGCTTGGCTGGATATACACAGAGCATCTTGGTATATATTTGTCATGTTTGTGCTACCACCTCTAGTGTTGCTTTTTACTCTTGATACTTAGTAAAAGTTATGCTTTAACTTCTCACAACTTTCCAGAGACCCCAGTGTCCTAGGACTTTTTTTTACCATTTTCTCCCAGGGTTACCCCCTATGAAGGTCAGTCGGCCTATTATGCTATACTGACCTCTATCTCAGGTCTTTCTCTGCTTAGCTTTACTGTACACTTTTAGGAGATACAATGTTACTCTTTTTACCAAACCATACTTTCAGCTAATGGAAAGAAACCTCCAGTAGTGTGAAATTGCCTGCTCTTTAACAAAAGTAGGGATGTGCATTTCGGGTTTCGGAATTTTCACGAAATTTCCCGATTCGTGCATTCGGATTCAGCCGATTTTCCGAAAATTTTCAGATCCGAAAACGGCAGATCCGAACAAATTTTCGTGCCGAAACGAAAACTTTTCGGAATTTTCGAATGGACTAGAAATGTGTAAAATCAAAATTCATTTTCGTTCCATTCGTGATTTCGGCTCCATTCCTGATTTTGGTTCCATTTCAGTAATTTCGGACATCGTATTTATATCGCTGATTCTGTAATTAAATTTTGTATCATTCCCATCTCAATGTTTCCTTCCTGGAAAACCAGAGAAATCTCAATGGAACAGACGTTCCAAAAAACACGAAAATTCCGAAATCACAAAAAAAGTCGATACGAAAAACGAAACGAAACGAACCGAAACGAAAATCGGCCGAAACTAGTCGAAACGAAAATTTACAAAATCCGAACGAACCGAACCGAAAAAAAAAATCGGTGCCCAAGCCTAAACAAAAGACAGGATAACAAATAAATGTTAACAATTTTACAAATTCTGCTACATTATATTAACACTTGACAAAGTGCTATACTGGTATGCATGCCATGTTGGAAATACGGATGAAGTACACCATTTTAACGTGTGGTAAAATTTCAAGACTTCAATTTGAAAATGATCCTTGGTTAGATATAGCCTGCAGGTGGATATTATTTCTCTGAGGGTGGTTTTCTTGTGTTTGTTTTACTGTTATATTGTGGTTTAAATCATTTGAATCTGCAATAATCCCACTCTAACTTGCCGTGTAGTGTAAGTGCTAATGGTGATTTGCTGAGATGAGGCCAATTTATTCTGGATCCCATGGTGCTACAAACCTGCATCGCCCGGACCACAACTCTCTCCATCCCTTTAGCAGCAGCTTCAGCTTTCTCCCGCCTCTCTTCTGCTTTGTAGCCTATACAGGGAGGCTATGAAGTCTCATGGGAGTTTTAGGGGAGGCAGGAGAGACTTCCAAATACATTTACATTATTTTCATTTTTAAACTGTCTAACTTCAACAGAGAACTTCATCTCGGTGCAAATTTTCTACTTTGTAATATATTTAATTTTTAACTTTGCATCCGATGTTACAAATAAGCAGTATGATAAACATGTTTTTAGCAAAAATTGCTTGGTAGTGAAGGGGTTAAAATCAGATGAGCTCTGTGTGTCACTGCTAAAGGAAGAACTGTGCAGAGGCTGCAGGAATAGAGCTGCCAGAAGCTGTGCTTTTTCAAGGTTTTTACATGACATTGAAAAGCATTGGAGTCATTAATGTTAGCAAGAAGAGTTGCATGCGTTAATATTTGCGAATATTTGCCATGAACAGCTCACTTGGACTAGAGTCCTAGGGTATTTTAGAGAGAACTTGATTACTAAAGACCAAAGTCATGATGAAAGGTGCATGCTTACATTAGGATATTTAAAATATATTTATTTTGAAAAAATTCACATCCAGTCACAACTGATCAAATATCCATGAAGATTGTTACTAAAATTAGCCATCCAGCCATCCAATTCTAAGCATTTCATAAGGCATGTAAAAATCATCGTACAGATGCAGTATCTTGTCATGGACTTCAAAAATACATTTATAAATGACCTTGAACTAGGCATTGAAAGTAATGTATCAATGTTTGCAGATGACACAAAACTAGGAAAAGTAATAAAATCTGAGCAGGATGTTACTTCGCTGCAGAGGGATTTGTATAGGTTAGGGGACTGGGCACTTAAATGGCAGATGAAGTTGAATGCAAATAAATGCAAGGTTATGCACTTTGGAATGAAGAACACAGAAGCAAGAGTTAGGGAAATCAAAGCAGGAGAAGGATTTAGGAACTAAGTAACAATGCGAAAGTGTCAAACAGTAGCCGCCAAGGCCAGCAAGGTATTGGCATGCATTAAAAGGGGAATTAACTCTCGGGATGAAAATATAAATTTGCCTCTGTATAAATCAATGGTAAGACTGCACCTTGAATATGCTGTGAAATTCTTGGCACCTGTTTTACGAAAGGATATTATAGCGCTAGAAAAAGTGCAGAGACGGACGACTAAATTAATAAGGGAAATGGAAGATTTAAGTTATGAGGAAGGCTAACAAGCTTAAAACTGTTTAGTTTAGAGAAACGGCGCCTTAGAGTGGATCTGATAGCTTTATATAAATATATACGGGGCCATTATCTGGAAACCTATTCATTAATAGGACTATACAGAGGACACAAGGTCACCCATTTAGACTGAATGAAAGGAAACTCAGCCTAAAGTATAGGAAGGGTTATTTTACGGTGAGAACAATAAAGCTGTAGAATTCTCTGCCTGTTGAGGTGGTTGGGTCAGAGACTGTACAGACTTTTAAACAAGGACTGGATGACTTCCTGCAGACACAGAATATTAAGGGTTATAATATTTAATATGGGGCTATAAGCTTCTTGATCCAAGGAGAAATCTGACACCATTCTGGTGTCAAGAAGGATATTTTCCCCAATATATTGCATATTGGTGAGCGCTTCAGACTGGGTTTTTTGCCTTCTTTTGGATCAACAGCAGTATGCAATGTGTGAAAGGCTAAACCTGATGGACGCATGTCTTTTATCAGCCTATGTAACTATGTAAAAATAAACCTATTCAATGAAGTGAGCGTATAAATTAAAAGAAATGATACCTGGTAAGCAAATTTAAGGCAAATTTATCCATTCAGGTTGTTAAAATTTAAGTTCTTTGGTATGGTAGACATACGTTACTTACAGTCTTAAACTATATTTGCATTAAAAATAGTAATTTACAATTAATGTATAAAGCTATACTATTAAAAATATATGATACTGAAATATTTTAAATTAATATTAAGAATCTGGAGATTCCTCTATGCAATTTATTAAACGATAAAATTAAAAGATAATATATAATATAAAGTTAACAGGATATTGTAGGCTTAAAATGAAATAGAATAATCACATAAAAAGTCAGTATATACCGTTCTACAATGTGTTTATTAGTTGTGTCCATTTCATTATCACATACTTACCACTGAAGAAAAAATCCTTTGACAATAAAATTGTGAAAGTCTGAAAACTTAAGCATCTTACAGCTTTTAGCACCAGGTTTGATCACATTTTTACACCTAGTAAGAATGTCAAAGAACACGTGAAAGTCAAAAGAGCAAAGCATTAATAAGTCTGAAACCACTCATGCAGTAGAACCTATTTTTCCCGTTAAGCTGTCTCTTCTCTTAAGCTAACATAAAAATTTTGGATTCAAATATTATTATTTTTTCTTTAGAACATTTAAAGGAGCACTCATAATACAGGCATTTAATTTAACATTGACATTAACATTTAATATTGACCAATTTTATTTTTTTTGAGAAAGGGTTTACAGTAGGGATGAGCCGAACACCCCTGTGTTCGGTTCGTATCCGAACAGCCGAACGGCCGAAATGTTCGAATACGAACTCGAACACAATGTAAACCTATGGGGGCCAAACACGCAATATGTGTTCGCAGTTCTCCTAAATGTACCGGGGGATGCCGGTACATTTAGGAGACCTGTGGCCCCCCAGCCCCCGTAACTCAGCTGTCCTGCAGCTGTCCCGGCCTCCTGTTCCCCGGTCCGTCAGCTCCTCCGATCCATCTGGCCGCGGCTCCTCTCTGCCCCACATCTTCATGCTGAATGATCTGATTGGGCAAAGTCCTGCGCCTGACCTGGACTTTGCCCAATCAGGGCTCTAATTCAATATTGAGCCCTGAGTGGGCAAAGTCCAGGTCAGGTGCAGGACTTTGCCCAATCAGAGCTCAGCATGAAGATGAGGCATGGGGCAGAGCTTTAACCAATCTCTGATTGGTTAAAGTCGGTGCAAGACTTTAACCAATCAGAGATTGGTTAAAGCTCTGCCCCATGCCTCATCTTCATGCTGAGCTCTGATTGGGCAAAGTCCTGCACCTGACCTGGACTTTGCCCAATCAGGGCTCAATATTGAATTAGAGCCCTGATTGGGCAAAGTCCAGGTCAGGCGCAGGACTTTGCCCAATCAGATCATTCAGCATGAAGATGTGGGGCAGAGAGGAGCCACGGCCAGACGGATCGGAGGAGCTGACGGAACGGAGAGCAGGAGGCCGGGACAGCTGCAGGACAGGTGAGATACGGGGGCCGGGGGCCGCAGCCACAGGTCTCCTAAATGTACCGGCAGCCGCCGGTACATTTAGGAGACCTGTGGATGCATTTTTTATTATGGAATGTCCGCAGTCGAACAAACCACGAACATCCCATAATGTTCGGCGTTCGGTGAACACTCGAACGGCCGATGTTCGATTCGAACTCCCGTTCGAATCTAACCGAACGCTCATCCCTATTCACCAGGAGGGATACATTGAGATTTCTCTCGTTTTCAAGTATGTCCTGGGTGGCGAGTATGTACCGTTAGGTGTCTTGCCCAAGGACACTTACTGGAGAGGTGCTCTTGTCAGGATCAAACCTGTGTCTCCACAGTCTCTCTCCACAGTTATAGATCAGTGATGTTACCACTACTCCACCCCACCGGCAAATTTAGGGCCAAATAAATTAAAAGGACCCTACTTACCAAAAAAAAAAATATTCTTATTGTGTTTATTTTATGCTGTTGATATCTTACATGTACTTTGTATTTTGCTTGCAAGATTAGTGAAGAAAATATTTTACTCTATATGTGTCCCTGGTAGTCTCAATATTGTGATAGTTCTTGCTGAAAAAACGTTTAATGCTCCTGCAGTCACATAAATTAAAATTTGAGTTAGGCATGTAGTATTAATTGCCCAGCTTCATCATATAGATTGCTCTCATTTCTTCATGAGTGCATCTACGACAAGTATAATTGATTATAAATCCAGATAGAACATACTGAAATGCACGTAAACAAAATAATAACATTCTAAAGAACAAACTGTGAGGTCAAGGATTGGCTGGGACATTCCATTTTCTACCCTGCAAAAACTATAGAGTTTTAGGCAATTTAATTATTATTATTATTATACTTTATATAGCGCCAACATATTCCGCAGCGCTGAACAATAGGCACGATATAGACAGGGTTACAATACACGGAGACTGAACAACATTTGATAAATCAGTACAGGAGGAAACGAGGGCCTTATTTCTGTGGGAAGTCACAATCTAGAAGGGTTGGGGTGAAAACAGGAGGAGCGGACTGCAATGTGCGAGTGATGGACTGCAAGGTGAGAGTGATGGACTGCAAGGCGAGATTTATGGACTGCAAGGTGAGAGTGATGGACTGGTGGGGCAGTGAGGTGTATTAGTGAGTCGGGTGGTAGGCTTCCCTAAATAGGAATGTCTTAAGGGAGCGTTTGAAGGAGGGGAAACTAGGTCTGACCTATGAGGGAGAGTTTTCCAGAGGGAGGGGTCTGCGTGTGAGAAATCCTGCAGTCTATCATGGGAAGAGGTGATACGGGGAGAAGCTAGGCGCAGGTCACTGTTTGACCTTAGGGAGCGGGCTGGGGTGTATTTGGTGATTAGTGAGGACAGGTAGTGGGGAGCGGAGTTAGTGAGAGCTTTGTATGTCAGGGTATGGATTTTGTATTTAATTATACAGTGGATGGGGAGCCAGTGAAGGGACTCACAGGGAGGAGCGGTGGCGACAGAGCGGCGGATGAGGTGGATGAGCCTGGCAGAGGTGTTCAGAATGGATTGTAGGGGGGTGAGGTGGGAGAGAGGGAGGCCAACTAGAAAATTATTACAAGAGTCAAGTCAGGAGATTAAAAGGGCATGGAGGAGTTGCTTTGTAGGGTCAGTGGTAAGAAATGGCAGAATTCTGGAAATATTACTCAACTGGTAGCGGCAGGAGGAGGAAAGAGACTGAATGTGGGGGGATGAAGGAAAGAGCAGAGTCAAGTGTAACTCTGAGGCAGCGAACCTGGCTTGATGGGGAGATAGTGATACCCTTAACCATGGCAGAGAAGTCAGGAGATGGGGAGGCATTAGAGGGAGGAATTAGTAGAAGCTCAGTCTTGGACATGATACATTTAGATGGTGAGAGGCCATCCAGGAGGAGATGCCAGATAAACAGACACCGACTTTGGAAAGGACAGAAGGAGAGAGATCAGTGGTGGAGTGGTAGATCTGAGTATCATCAGCATACAGGTGGTAATTAAAGACAAAGCTGTTAATGATTTTGCCCAGGGAGGAGGTGTAGATAAGGAAGAGCAGAGGACCAAGGTCAGAGTCTTGAGGTACACCAAATGATAAAGGCATCGAAGAGGAGGAGTTACCAGTAAATGATACAGAGAAAGACATGTTAGACAGATAAGAGAGAACCCAAGAGAGCACAGTGTCGCAGAGACCGAATGAACTGAGAGTCTGTAGAAGGAGGGGGTGGTCGACAGTGTCAAAAGCAGCTGAGAGGTCAAGCAGGATGAGAATAGAATAACGGCTGTAGTATTTAGCTGTTAGGAGGTCATCAGTGACTTTGGGGAGGGCAGTTTCAGTTGAATGTAGGGGACGGAAGCCTGATTGCAGGGGGTCAAGTAGGGAATTAGAGGACAGGAAGAGGGAGAGACGGTTGTAGACTAGTTTTTTCCTGGAGCTAACAGTAATAATGTATTGACCTCTATAAGACAATATTATTTACATGTTTATATTTACATAGTACAATTAAAAAGTTGTAAAACTTCCATCTTGTACTCCATTTAGAAATTAAATTAACAATCATATACAGTACAGTATGTTATTCTTCAAGTGAATATGTTTTTTTTTAAAGTATAACCTTTAACCCCTTCATGATGGGTGGGCATCACCCATCAGGTGGGGGTTAATGCTGGTGAGGCAGTACCATCGCGGGCCTCTAATTTGGCCCGTCCATGCAGCCAATGCTCGACGCGTGTCATTGGCTGCAAGGGGACAGTCTGAGTTCAGGCCGTCCCACTGCAGCCAATGGCGAGCAGCGTGAGCCGGCTGCGAGGAGGGACTGAGGCGGCCCAATGAAGTCAGCGGGACATACCAGTACTTCAATGCCTACCTACTGCAGGGACACCATAGAACGTCCTGTGGCGAGAAAGGGTTAGTGATAGAGCTGGACATAAAAGTAATTCTTTTTGCAAATCTTCCACCTTCAGCTTTCATAAACTTACATAACACATAATGTATGAAATGAAACCTTAAATTAACTCATCTGCAACACACAGTATCTACTCAACGAATGACATTGTGTGTGCGTGGCATGTTACACCATCAATAATACACTCACGTATATATCTCCAAAGATATAACAAATGCAACCTAATTAATGAAGCAGATAATATGTTCAACTCCTCAAGCGCACAGTCTTTCTTAATTGATTATCGAAGAATGTCATTTGTCAGTTACCGTCGTAACAATAATTTAATCTCCACTTTCCTTGGAGATTACTTATCATTACCTTTCCTATTCAGAAGGCAAATTTCAAACTAACGCTGCCCTTATTAATACTGATGTGAGCATTTTTAATGTATAGTGAGGCACAGATGTTTCTTAAGTCATTTCCTACATACATTTAAGTAAGCTATGCTTGTATGAATCCAGGGTTTGCATTATACCTGTAATTCCTTAAGAGAAATATATGTAGAGCACTTAGCGAACGATAAAAATAGCTTTCTGGTCATACTTAATATGGCCACTACGATTTATAATTATACTGCGGACGGTGTGCTTTGAATGCTCCTCTACAGTAAAAGCTTCTGTGATTTTAATATTGCACAGCTGTAAATCTAGGTTAAGAAATGGATCCATTTACCAACCTCTCCCAATCACATGGCATCCTTCCAAAAGAAAAGTAGACCTTAAAAATTTAATTTTGAGTTTACGTTAGCGTTATCCTTTCTCAGATCCTTAAGTGCGCTTGGGTGTGTGCCATATGGATAGTGTAATTCCATTCACATCCATTTTACTCAATTCTTTCTGTCCCTCTTCCTCTTTTTTTAACCTTCCCGATCCTTTAAATATATTTTTATTACAATGATTAACAGTTTAAATGGAATTGTTTATACGGTGCTGATGATAAACTGAAACAAGGAAGTGTTAATTACTTGGTCTAGTCTCTTGATGAAAGTTGCAGATTGTCAGAGCACATTGCTTTTTTATTGAATTTGTTTTGATGTAAAAGAGAATGTGTATGCAAGGTTTTTATACACAATCTAATTCAAACTGAGAAGTGAAATCTTTAACCTTTCTCATAAAAATCTCTGACCTATAGATACTAATACAAGGACTTCTTTTTCAATATTTATTACCCTTGACAGCACAAGGTGGTTAAAATAATATGTTTAGCATTATTTACTACAAATAATTCCATTCATAAACAAAATAAAAAAGTGGCAAATGAAATTGAAATGGAATTGATTTGTTGCATTGAGGGCATGTTGGTTTATTTGAGTTTTGTGTTGTTAGGTATGTATTGACTAATTTAATTGTATTATTTTTTTTATATAACAACAGTAATATGATAACCTTTTCTTAAAACTGTAGAAAAGAGTACTTTAACATATACAGTAGCCTTTGTAATGGCTGGGTGGAAATACAATTTTTATTATTAATGTGGTTCATGACAGCTGCGTGCATAGGGCTGGATTCCCTAAAGCTTGTAATTTAAGAAAGCAAGAGTTGTGCCATCTCAGAGCTACAACTAGGGAAATCCACCTGATTTCCGTAGAATGAAGTCCATTCATTTGAGCTGCAGATGCAATCTGTGTGAGATGACCTATGAACTCCCCACAAAATGTCACGATAAATAGTCAGAACACCCATGGAATGCCCATCTTCTGTGTGACAATCCGGCACTGTGAACAAGACACCCAAGGCAAAACAAATGGATAGCATGCCGCAAAAGGAAATTACAGTCATTTTACCAATAATCAAAACAGACTGTATATGTTATTTAACCCTTTCACTGACAACAATATATATACACACTCAATTTTGCATTGTAAAATTATGAAAAATAGCAATTAGTATATAATACTTTATTCAGAAACATAAAAACAGAATATGTCAGCAGATAAGAACCTTTCGGCCCATCTAGTCTGCCCAATTGTATGGATACTTTCCCTGGATTTATCTTTTGTTTAGGATAGCCTTATGCCTATCCCATGCCTGCTTAAATTCAATCACTGTTTTGGCCTCGACCACTTCTACTGGAAGGCTGTTCCATGTATCCACCACCCTCTCAGTAAAATAATACTTCCTGATGTTACTTATTCAGAGAGCACTGAAATGTCAACGTCATTTCGGTTCTCTTTCGTTCCCTGCACTTCGTGGAATCAAATTCTCCAACCCTGAATTCAGCATTCACCGCAGGGTCCCTGAAGCGCAGGGAAAAGCTGCCGCGAAACCGTGGATTTAAAAAAACAAAATGCGGCAGATCCGATAATTTCGGCGGTACTCGGTGGTTTATCGAATCCGATCGGATAAGCCGCCGCGAAGCCGCCGAACACATCCAGAAAAAGACGACAATCTGCCGATCACCTCAACTACCAGGCATCGGAAAAAGCCAACAAGCCAGCAAACGGGGTGTGTCAAATTTGAAACGCTGTTTGCAAAAAAACTACTAGACAAAAATGTCTGGAATTAACCTATAAAGTCCTATGAAAAATGATCTAGAGTTTTCACATCTGCCAATTTTCCAGAGTTTCAACTTTCTTTGAATAGACCTGTAGGTGTTTCCATATGTAGGCATTATACCCAGATAACACTAAAGCAGGAGAACATTTGCCCAAACGAAATAAATTTTCTGTTTAAACTACGTAAAAAATTGTCGAATGAAATGAATAGGATAGAATATGGGTGAAGTGAATAACTATACATTCACAGCTCATGCACTGCTGTTCCCACAGTTGTAAATATAATAATATTTCTCATCTCTACCCTTAGTCCACTATGTTACACAATACTTTTGACAGTGACTGAAACTTATCACACGCATAACAGACATTTTTTGGTATAGTAAAATTTTTTTATTAAAATAAGAAAAGTCAAAGAAGCTATGTTTTATCAGTGTATTTTGTTTTCGGTGCACAATATATTTACTATTTAAAACAATAATATTTTATAGATTTTCCACCCTCCTATAGATTCTAACTGCGTCTTATTATAGCTACAATCTGTTTATACAATTTTAAACACAAAACTCCACCTTCCCTTTGCTGGTTTAAGAATACATATAGATATAACAAGGTTTCGCAAATTACATACCTGTTTTTGGCTCCACAGAAAAGTACGGCTGACCCTGAAGAATGCTATAGACCACACGGGCACTGTTTCCATAGGTGGGATCATCAGCATCTGTCGCTGTAACCTGCAGCACGGACGTTCCTTAATAAAATGGTATTGTCTTTCAGTTAAGCAGATCTCAACCTATAGTAGTGCATTGTGAATCATGTATAAATGTGGATCTCTAGATAACTGTGGAAAAAAGTCCCTATATATAGAGTTACATACCGTATGCTAAACAACCGACAAACAAAGACACATATGCACATCACAATGCAGCTATAACTCTAAAATGAACCATCGGATAGGTGATCAATAAAAAATCTAAATGAATACTAAAAAAACTGCAAATCTTATTATTGACTACATTGCATAAACATAGCTTTCCATTTCATAATACGTAGTATTAAGTAAGAAAAATTAATAATATACCAATGGGTATTGATATATGATCAACAACATAAAAAATATTGCCTCAAAGCCCATTTGTTAAAACACTAGTTAGTATATCAGAAAATAATGTCCGACTTTGTAAGAAATTAGAATATATGTACATATCTATATAATATCAACCACTTGCTGACAGGGAACCACATAGAGGCAAGTGTGCCTGAACGCCGTGTGCCCTTCCGTGTGGCTAAATCAACTTCATTGGCTGCAGAGGATTGCATGAGTTCAGCCGCCAAAGGCCTGTTCAGTTCCTCAACAGCTGCTGAATTGCTCCATTGCAGCAGTTCGGTTTGCTGCAGCAGACTCACTGAACGCTTTGGCTGTGAGTATTGAAGCAAAAGGGCAGAGGATTGCTTAATGAAAGGTGCAGTTTCTGCAAAATCCACTGTTGTCCATTTTATTACCACTTTAGGGTTAAGGTTTCCCATGTTCCAATAAATATTTAGTGTTTTGCTCCACCAAAAACTTTCAGCTAAACATTTCCGTATTGGATTATTTCCTCCGTGGAGGCGGCCATCTTTCCCACGTCACGCTCAGCTAACACTGCTAAGTTCGCAGTGCTGAGCGCTGAACTGCAGCACAGTGTTAAGTGCCAAGTTAGCACTTGCAGTGGCTGAGGAACTGAACGCACCTCCAGTTGTGCTATGCCGCTCCAAGGAAGTTAAGCCTGCCTACCTCTCTGCTGTCCCCTGTCATCAAGGAGTTAATATTATATTGATATGTAAATATATTCGAAATTCTTACAAATTAAATTACATTTTATTTAACAGATCATATGTTTGAAGGAGAAAATTATATCTACATACTCCCGAAAATTCTTCTTTTCATCTCCTAATCGCTTTGCTTCATGTATGACTTTACATGGGACATGTTTAAAATTTGACCATTGATAAAGCAACACTCAAGCTGTGAATAAATTAATTTTAAAGGGTTATAGGTGGCTTACTGTGCTATCTCTTCCCCACTGATGGGAGTCCCAGGTGGATGTAAAGTTTTCTGAGTCCCAGAAGTCTGTTCAGTTTTCCAAACTGGGGAGTGTGGGAATGTACAGCTCAACACATTTCATACCAATGCCCTCACATTGACATTGGATTGGCTTTATACTTAAGTGAGTACCCATCCCCTTCCTTCTTTAACATGCTGCCGTTACATGAAGTTACAGGGCTGTCTCAACTGGACCAGCCCCGAGCAGCCTGGAGTTGGCATAGGGCCGTGTCAGATGAGCGCACTAAGTGTGCCAGTACTGACATCCTTACCGGCACCCGGCGCAGCATTGTGACGCTGCAACGGGGCCGGTCACGCACTTGTGCATTCGCACGAAATGCACGTGCAACAAGCGTTCATTATCAAAGCCTCCCTGTTGATGCACTAGGACGCCGATGACTGGGCTGAGTATGCTCAGCGAGGTGGCCAGATGGGCGTTGAGCGGAAGGAACGTCCACTCTTACAGACGTTCCTTCCGCTCTCCAAAGATGCTCGTCTGACCCTAGCCTTAGCGGGCAAGGTTAGAAATTATGTGGGGATCAGGATGGCTATTTATTCCGCCTATTCTCTCCCTTTCAAACCCGAAAGTGTCCCTTTAGAGCAGTGGTTCCCAACCGCGGTCTTCAAG
The DNA here is from genome assembly GCA_009667805.1 of Leptobrachium leishanense. NCBI lineage: Eukaryota > Metazoa > Chordata > Amphibia > Anura > Megophryidae > Leptobrachium > Leptobrachium leishanense. The sequence goes on along the minus strand of CM019067.1, from coordinate 118,938,153 downwards.
TACCCCTAACAGGTCAGGTTTTAAGTATTACCTTGTGGAAATGCAGACTAAATCCTGCAATCACTGAGCAGCAAATCATATCACCTGTGCTGTGATTCAGATAGTTGGAAAACCAGACCTGTTGGGGGTACTTGAAGACCGCGGTTGGGAACCGCTTCTATAGAGATTGACCCATTTAGAAAAGACCATTTTTATGTTTAGTCAAATTTAAATCGACCAAGTGGCTCTTTCTTTAATGTATATTAGATATGTATATCAGAGGCTAATTCTACATCTATTCAAATAGACCACGTGCAATACAGGACAGAATGAGTGAATTTAACCTGGCAATCACAGTGAATGCTTACAAAGAAACAGAGAGACTGACAATGTCACAACATTGAGTATTTATGAAAAGGTTTTATATTTGTAGTGCTGTGGGACTTTAATACAGTATGTAGGAATGAGCATTGCTGGGGATCACTAGTAAATTCCACAGCAACTATCTCCCCTTCTTTATTATTTATCTTAACAGCGTGCTGGATTAAATTTATAGAGTTTGACACTGGAAGATGCAGCTGCACTCTATCACTAACAAAGAACTTTATCTCTGATAATTGTGTAGATCAAACTATTCAATGACACAGTCCTGTTCACTACATCTGGACTTCTTTTAAAATATCTTCTCCATTAGCATGCAATCTTATCACCAACAATTACCTCCATGTGGGCATCTTTATCAATAGGAGTTAAAATAAACATGACTATATACAGCAAGAAGTTTTAAAACAGAGTCTACATTGATCTCTGGATTTGGTTTCTAGATGGGATTCATGTGTTTCACTTTTTTCCTCTTCATTTTGTAATTTATATTTTCTAAATTCTATTTTTAAATCATTTTGACCTTTAAGTCTTCTAATTGATGCTATTTGATCGCAATATATGGTGTATCAGCATGTTTTATTTCTATTTTTTTTATGTGCCAAGACATTATTCATGCAATTATGCGTTTCTTTATTAATTGCCCTGGGAAAGTCCCATGTTTGATTGCCAAGATGAGGAGCAATGTTTTATATTGACTTTTTGTTTATGGTTTTACCCTTAACTACATTTACAGTAATATGTATTACAGGGTTATTCAGAGAAAGGTGAAAACCAGGAGAACTGGCAGGAGAAAAGAACAATCTAGACCAAATAGCCGATTTGGAAAGTGAGATAAATGGGAGAATTTTTCTGGTTTGGCTATTTTCCTTCCTGGTAAAATGCTTTATAAATAAATAAATATTTTTTTACCTAGAATTTTCACTTCTCCAGTTATTCTCCTGTGTTTCACCTTTCTCTGAATAGACCTGTTAGTTTTCTTAGTTGATGATCTATCTCCTGCCTGTATACAGTCATTTAGAGCATTTTTGATCTGTGTGTAGGCAAAATAAACTACTTTCTTATAATTCTTATAGGTTTCATTTTTTCCTTTGTGCTCTGCCATATATCTGGCTGTACTGCACTATTTTGTTATCGCTTTCTTTTTCAAACAATGTCTCTATTTTGTACTTGTACTGTAATAACCCCATCAATCTTTATTGTTTCTAAGATTATTTAGTTTCCCCTTTTGGCTTTTTATAGTGTCATCACAGCCCACCCACTGTGACAGACAATTCATTAACATTGTCTTTTCTATTCCTTGTACAATGTCTAATTTCTCAAAAAATCCTATCTCAATTTCTGTACACTTGCTCTCTTAGGGCTCTATCACCTCCTTCAACCTAACACTAGTGTCAGTGTTAGCACTAGCTTAAAGAAGGTCATAGCGCTGTGGCCACAACACCTTTGAATCGCTAAGGGGATAAAAAACCCGTTAGCGGTCGTTAATTAGTGATTCGTAGCGTGAGTTTACCGTACTTTGCGTTCCCTATACCTAACAATGGGAAAGCAAAGTGAAAGCACAGATTAACTGGCGTTAGTAATTAGCGTTAGGACAAAGTGATCCTAAGAGCTGGCGCTAACTGAAAAAGTTACCACCAGCTCAGAGGTCTAGGTAACGAATTGAGCTGCTGCAGAATTCGTTACCTGCAGCTCAAAAACCCCCCAAAAACAAATACTCACCTCTCATCCTGCGGTGAGAACGGCAGCCCGATCCACTGCTTCTGACCACCAGGAGCAGAGGCAGACTGGGGGAAGAAAGTCCCCCGTCTCCCTCCCCTGACCAGCAGGATCTCGCTGGAGGCGAGATCCTGCCGGTCATGTGACATGGCAGCACGATACTCCATGGAGTCCTATGAACACCATGGAGGGGATGCTGGCCCCCAGCATCCACAAGCTTAGCGATCTCTAAGGGGCAGGCTGACGGACTCAGCGCCTGTCCTGCGATCTGCTGGGGAAACAGGGATGCTAAGGGGAAGTTAGCAAATTATAATTTCTCCCCTTAGCATCCCGGTTTTATCTCAGGGAAGCCGATAGTGCCCTTAAGGTTTTTCTTTCTTCCAAACCACTCCACCTCCAGTACCTTCCAAAAAGTCCCAATATAATCCTGGGATGAGGCACGCACTACCTTCAAAAATTCTATAGGCATCAAGGAAGATAATTTGAACTACAGATCATTCAATTTGATCTTGATCAACTATATTTAATATTAGGGGTCATACTATTTAATATGTGGGTAAAAGCTGCTTGATCTAAGAAGAAGTAAAAATAACACTATCGTTATATAATTATTCTGCACCAATTATTCTTGTTACAAACACAATTTTCTCTTTACAAATTATAAATTCGATACAAAATGAAAAATATATAAAAATATATATCTTCTTACCAACTGGAGACATCTCAGGGACACCCGCAGTGTATGGACCATCTAGAAATTTAGGTTCATTGTCATTTATATCTTGTACTTTAATGACAAATTCTGATTCAGGTTCCACAGGTTTATTTGTCGATCTGTCAAGAGCTTGTGCCCGTAATGTGTAATACGCTTGTTCTTCACGATCCAACCTCTTTGAAGCATGTATGTCCCCAGTATTCTCATCAATATTAAAGATGGAAGTTGCCCCTTCTCCTGTCAAGACATATTTGATGGAACTATCGCCTTTATCCATATCCGAATGAAGCTGTTGAAAAATTGACAAGTCTTTACATTAACGTAAAAGAGTCAGTGTAATAGAGACATGCAAAAATAATCATTGTGTCGTGCCGGAGTACACAGAATGTCATGGTTTTAAAGTGACGAACAGAAAGTTTCTTGTTCACAGCGGTTTCTGATGAAGATGTGTCACTAACCTTAAGAAGTTAGACGTTTTTAATTATTTTTGGGTAACACTAGACAGTGAGGATCCTCTGATCTTTGTTGTTACAGAAAGCATGTTACTGAAAGTTTTTTTATTTTAATTAATATATAGGGGTGATGGATAACCGTTTTCACTGCAGCGTTTATGAATCACAGTTTCTATTAAGCTCAGACACACAGCTGCCAAAGGTTAGACATTACAAAATATCAACTCATGTGATTTGATAAAACTACACCATATATCATCCTTTTCAGTTAAAGGAACACAAGGTCAAAACATTATTTTCTGAAAAATCACTTTTTATCACAACAAGCATGCTCTTTTATCTCATTTACTGTACTTTTCTAATACCTACACATTCCCCTAATGGTCAGTACCAGTACAATAATACAACACAATTGTTTTTGTATATATTAAGTTTAACCCTTTCACATAAAAAAAAAATCGAGTTATCTCGATTTTGCATTACAATGCATTTAAATCACTCATTAGCATATCAAAAGACAATTTCCACACTCTTTTAAAGCAAGATTAGTTTGTCACCTGTGGAGAAATGAAAACCTTTGTTTTATGTCTCTCCAAGCACCCTGGAGAGATAAAAATATCTGCAAATAGAAGCACCAGCTTTCACTGTAACAAAAAGTTCAAAGAGATTACTGCTGCATTACAGCTACCATGGAACGGGCGGAACACAGGCAGAGCTCTGGGGTCACTCATTCCCATACAGGAATAAGATTCAGGGGGTTATAATGAGTGAAAATCCCTGTACAGTACAAATACAAGATGTTACTGTAATTTCCATATACAGGCATTATGTCACATAGATATTATTTTATATTCTATTGGTATTTTATTGTGCAAACTGCATTGCTAATAATCCCATTATGATCATCACTACAAATTCCTATAAGCAGGAGATTTCACAATTTTTGTTACTTTTATTTATCACAGTTCCTGTATCTAAGACAAAGGACTTTTCTGGTTTATGATAATAATGCAGACCCCATTTGAAATTGTGTACGGTAAAGGACATCATCTATAGCTCAGAATCTTTCTGTAAAGGATAAACAGATACATTAAAAATTAAAAATGAGCAAATTAACATTATTTTTTTTTTTTAACTTAGTATAACAATTTTTGTGCAAAACGTCTATTTCACTCTATATTTAATTGTTAACTTCACATCCCATCTTTCAAATAAATGTTCTGATAAAAGAATTTCAACAAAAATTGCTTGGTAGTGAAGGGGTTAACAGATTATGATCACTTATAACTCAGCTGGCTATAGGAGACTTATAATAACAACAATTACTAAGATTTCCATAAAACCACTGATTGGACACAGCGATTTTATGAAAAATTACTTTCCATTACCCACACAGTAAATATATACAGCGGTTTCCCACTGTACACCCTTTAGAAAGAGGCTCCCCTCTGCTGGCCAAAAACTGCTACTACATTTACATTTTAACTCGAGTATTGGGTTTGTGCTTCCATAGAGAAATAGCGAGAAGTAGAGTCTTTAAGTTTTTTAAATAATTTCAACACATCGGGTATGTTCACCGTAGGTAAGCCCTTTCTGACAGGCAGAGGGCTGCCCGTGCTGGCCAAAAAGTGCTATCACATATACATTACAGTTTAGGCTCTGCGTTTCAATAAATTGAAATATATTCCAAAGCTTTTCAAATAATTTCTACGCATCAGATATGATGTCCTATGTGCTGAAATTCTAGAGGTATGTTCTGGAGCTCATTTAACCCCTTCACGGCGGGCGTCTCCTGTCAGGTGGGGGTTAACAACGTAATCAGACCATATTGAGTATACTCTTGTGGCAATAGAAGATGATTTTGAAGAACAAGTATAATTAAGAATGGTAGAGAAAAGGCTAAGGATTGTCACATTTTTGGGTTTGTTTGTGTTTAACATATAGTTATTTAAGATTCAAACTGAATTTTGATAGCACTTTTCCAAAAGGCACAAACATATAATGCGTTAGAACTAGTTTAACCAGCTGACTGTCCTCATACTAAAGATCATTCGTTAATTTGATCCAACACACACATTTTACAGCTTTTTTAATCTCAATATAATTACTGTGCTAATGTTAAGTGGCAAGAAAAAAATTAAAAATTATCAACATAGTAAAGTAGTCCAGTATAACATTAACATAAAAATCTATTATAGTGCTAAGATCGCATTAACTCGATTGCGGTAGTGAAGTGGTTAAATAAAATAAAATATGGTGAGTAAACATCATTCAAAATCTGGCTTGCCCATATTGCAAATATTATATATATATATAATATATATATATATATATTATATATATATATATCCAAGGAAAGTGGCGGCACTCGATTTGAGAAATAAAAAATCAAAAAAGTTTATTTAAATCATTTAAAATAAGACCGACGTTTCGGCCCTCACAGGAGCCATTCTCACCTTGACACCTTGAGAATGGCTCCTGTGAGGGCCGAAACGTCGGTCTTATTTTAAATGATTTAAATAAACTTTTTTGATTTTTTATTTCTCAAATCGAGTGCCGCCACTTTCCTTGGATATATATCACTTTTGGCAGAGCACCCATATTTGTCTACATGCTGACATTCAAAGGTGTTGCAGGACTCTTCTGGCTTTCTATATATATATATATAATATATATATATATATATATATATACCCAGAATTCCTGGCTGCATATGGGGAATGTGGCACAGGAGCTCTGGGATGCAATTCTTTGAATTGCGGTGATGTGCAAGTGGCTTCTGCAATAATAAACCTAACTAATTATAGAGGAGGCTTTTTATCCCACATTTTGTCCTCCACCACAACCCTTGTAATCACTGACTTACCCTACGGGTCCAAGCATCCACTGCAACAGGTTATGCCTAGCACTTAGCTGATGAGGGTCCAACAAACCCGAAACAGCGCTGTCCTAGGAGTGGCTTTGACCAGCTGCATAAACCTTATCTCTGCTAGAAAGCCACAGTGTGGCATATCATGAATTTTAGGGTTCTGTGTAATAACAGACCCAGGATGCATAAAAGTGAGACAGATGTCATTTGCATATCCTACCCAGAATTCCTTGCTGCATATGGGGAATGTGGCACAGGAGCTCTGGGATGCAATTCTTTGAATTGCTGTGATGTGCAAGTGGCTTCTGCAATAATAAACACATATATATATATATTATACACCCACATTCTGTGCTTAGTAAACAATCCCCAAGTATGCTGGTGAAATCCAGTCAAATGCACATCTGCTCATTTTGTATGACACAAGTGTTACACAAGGTAAATCAATAACATACGTATTACAGTCTATTAGATTTAATTCTAAATACAACTATAAATAAAGAACTACTCCATTTAGAGTTGACAAATACAACAGTTGCATTGCAGTTGATTATTTGTTTATACCTTCTAAAGCAGGAACTAGAATTACAAATGCAAAAAGTTATAAAAAATTATATAAGTTTTAGTGTCCAGCATACATAATGGCACAGATTTTACATGAGTCAGAAATAAAATTACCCTTTTTTACATATGATCCAGTAACCAATCATGATAAAACCAGCATGGCCTTAAAGGGATTTTAAAATGTTTTCCCATTGTAAAGTTATGTCTACTTATGTTATTCTTCATACTCATTTGTATCATTCAATACATTAAGCCTGGCAGAATAAAAAAACAATCAAATGGCATATGACCGCTTTTTTATGAGATTTATTAGAAATGAAATAAAGCAAATCATGGAGCAATTACAAGGACATGGAGCTAATACTTATTGCAAAAGTGAAAAAAGTATACACGTGAAAATGAATTCTATTCAGTTTGATAAAAAAAATGGTAAAAATAATAAGAACAAAATGGTATCTTTTGTGGATACAGAACAATCTAGAGGTGATTGTATTGTATTCTTTAAACAAAGCGTATTAAATTTGACTTCATTCTTTTCATTTGGGTAAGAGTGCAACTGTTTTTGTGATTTGTCAGAGAATCATTCATTGCATATCAGCATTTCACATGAATACAAGGCATCGGGAACCATTTACAAGATATCTACAAAGAAAAAGAGATAATCTTTGCAAGTCTTACTAATAACATAAATTCGACATAAAGGGATACTCTAGCAAGCTGTTGTTATTATGGTGACTAAAGAGGTTACGGTGCAAACACCTGAAGTTCTAAAACTATTTCTTCCCTTCCAAAGATGTCTCTGTTTCACGAAGGAAATTACAGTTTCACTTAGAAGACCTGTCAATGTGAAAACCAGGGAATAACCTTTTTCTGGCTTTCATTATATCAAGGTTCACTAAGATTATGTGTAAGGAACTACAAATGCACCAAAGAGAGCAACTATTCTCATATATAAGCATTCTATTTTGTAACATGACTTCTGATTATTTATGTATATAAGAGAAACATCTGTTAATTATTGCAGTACATGTCATGTGATATTAGTATCTATAGGCTCTATTACATTCTTCATGCAAAAACGCATGCAGAACGCGGGAATTTTTGTGCGAAGCGGTAAACATTAACGCACGTAAAACAACGCTGGTACTACAATCCTCGCGCATTTTTTCATCCGTTAAAAAATAACTTGCATAAAATGGACGTGCAGAAATCAGTGTGTGGACTATTTTTTGTCACGCAATTCAGCCAATCAGAATTAAGAACCATAATTGTCTCACGTTAAGTTTTTGCACCTGTCAAAGTCAATCTGTGCATATATATGCTGCATCAATAAAAAAACACGCACAACTTATCCATTTTATTGGTTTGGTATGTGTAGAATGTGTACCTATACTTTGCAGCATAAATAAAATCCAAAGACCCATGTATTAAATCAAAAGTGGATTTATTCCAGCACCAACAAGGACGACGTTTTGACCAGAACTGGTCTTTGTCAAGTCTTGACAAAGACCAGTTCTTGTCAAAACGTCGTCCTTGTTGGTGCTGGAATAAATCCACTTTTGATTTAATACATTGGTCTTTGGATTTTATTTATGCTGTTCTGAATTTGGAATCGTGGAGCAAGGATTTCCATCCTTTCACCCCTTTTTTTCGTGAGTAGAATTTGGGTCTTATTGTCTATAACTATACTTTGCTGCATTTTTTTTTGGGCTGGTATATTTGGTTTCAGCCAGGTTGATAGAATTTGCCATTAACACCAGCTTTTAGGAGTTGCTAAAATTATGCGCGCAAAGGCTGTGCGTTACAAACTGCGCATAGATTGTAATACCACCGCGTACCAGCGCACAAACGGATTTGCGCTCACAATGTTAAGTATAGGACGCGCGCAGTACAGTACGTTCGCGCAGGTTCACCCGCGGTAGATGATTACATTATTGCGCTGATATTGTAATACGACGTTCAGCGCCAAGGGTTTTGCCCCTCGCGGTAATGTGTTTTTGCGCACGCACAAACATTTGCGGGAAGAATGTAATAGGGCCCTATTTTTTTTTGTTGCATGTGTATGGGTGGGGATTTGACTTGGGTGGATGGGTGTCTTTTGAACCCCATTCTCGTTTGAATCCCCATCTGTGAGTGGGGGAAAGGGATAATGATTTACCACCACCAGACTTATAGTTTAGCCCCCACCCACAGCTCATGGGTGGAGGCTGGGTGTGGACACCCCTACATTGTAATTTGAACCCCCACCCAGCATTCATGGCTGAGGAGAGGGAGGGGACAATGATATGTCCCCCTTCCCAAACACCGTTATATTTTAACTCATGAGTAAGGACTGGGAGGTGGACCTCTGTACTCCTCCTTTGTAATTTATCCTCACACTGTTGGGCATGGGTGGGGAGGGAGCAGTGCCACATTCCCCCTTGGTTTTAACACGCCCCAACTTTGGCTCCTGGTTGGGGGTGCAAATCCATCCAGCCACATTTGTAATTTAACTCTTATCAGCCATGCTGGTTTTAGTGTAAATCTGCAAGGTATATATGCATTTCAGTGACATATGTACATCTGCCCCTCGTGGATGGGGTTTACTAATTGGATTTATGTCCTCTGCAGTTTTACAATGCAGTGGATTCCAAAACAAAATTAAAGTAAACAAATCGGCATACGAAATTTGGGTCAGGCAAAAGTATTTTTCTAGATATTAAATAACTTCTTATTCTGTGGGGGGTTTTTTTTAAATTCCCATGAATACATGTTTTATATTCTGAAAAATGAAGAAAGTTTAAAAGCTATTTTTTATTACAAAATATCTAAATTGGTCTTAAGTGATTTTTAGGATAATAAAATATTTTTACAGCACAACACTTTGAAGGTTATTCCTTTTATGCTATATGATCACTTATACTGTAGCTGCACGTTCTAATGATAATAGATTTCCTCTATTTTACATCATACTCCTAGCCAGCATAAAGACTAATTACTGCTATAAAACGGTCGAGAACTGCAAAAGGTGAAGATGTAAACTAGCTGACCTAATAACTGTATCTAATTGCTCCTATATGGCAATATAAACTACTGGACTGTAACTATTCTTAAGTGGTGCAGGCTGTAATAATTTACATTATGCAATGTATTTTATAAATACCATTTAAGATATATATCATTAAGAAAGTTTTCAGACTTCGACTGAATTGTTTCACAATTATTGTTTTTATTTACAATTGTTTCACAATTATTTTCTTTCTCATCAAACTACACTTAATACCCCAGAACGACAAAAGAAAAAGTAGTTTTTCAACAACATTGCAAATCTATTAATAAGAAGTGATGATGGCAGAAAGCACCCAAATCTAGGTGTGCAAATCTTGTTGTATCATGCCCAAAGAGTCCTGAGGCTGCAATCACTGCTAAGGATACTTGAAATGAGTTATTTTAAGAGTCTGAATACATCAGCCTCGTCTTTTGAATTTAAAATTCTGTCAAAAATCTTGGACCCTTTTCCAGACCATAGTTAAACCTAACAGGTGACAGATTTATTATGATTAAGGGCCCCTCGCATAATTTAATGACTGGAGCTACCATTCTGGCCAATCTGCATGCTTTGCTTGCATTGTGGCTGCTGTGCTTTCTCACTCTATAGGGTTTATTCAGAGAGCAATTCAATGTCGCTGACATTTCGGTGCTCTCTTGTTCCCCGCACTTCAGGAAATCAAATTCCCCTGGAGTGCATGGAACAGATCCAAAAACCCGCACAAAACCGCAAACAAATCACTGAAAAAAAAATCTGAAAATCCACGAAAAAACGCAGCCAACACAATCCAAAGTATTGGATCTCTTCGACCTGTCAGAAAAAACACACGGGACATGACTGGAAAAAGCAGATGATCTGCAGCGCCAACCAGCCGCTGGAAAAAGCCGACAAGCCGACAAACGGGGTGAAAATAAAAACATTGAAAGTGTCAAAACTGAAACGCTGTTTTCAAAAAAACTACAGAACGAAAATGTCGGGAATTAACATATAAGGTCCAATGAATGATAATAAAAAAGTCTGGTTCAGAAAAAAACGCTATTTAAAATAAATTTGAAAAAAATTTGCCGAAAAAATACTGGAAAATGCCTAAAAGATCCTAAAAAAATAAAATAAATAAAGGGACTTTTTACTGCAAATTAAAAGAATAAATGGTTTATTAGACATTGAATAAAAACAGGAATAATTTTAACAATTACCTGATTAAACCTTCCAAATTAAATCACTGGACATCAGGGTATTTCACTGACATTTCTCTGCTGTTCGGTGTTCTCTGAATAGGTTAACCATTGCTTCTCTATAGGGATTTCACTGTCGTCAAACAAGCACCATATTTGCTGGCAATTTGCAAAAAATTGGCGAACTGCCTGCTTTTTGAATAGCCGAATGGCCACGAAAGTGCCCCATACATAGAAATTCCCTGTTCGGTGACATTTCAGGGCCACCGGCTGGATGGAGTAGAGATAACATCACTGCTCTATAACCGTGGAGACTGTGGAGACACAGGTTTGAATCCCGGCAAGAGCACCTCTCCAGTAAGTGTCCTTGGGCAAGACACCTAACGGTACAAACTCGGCACCCAGGACATACTTGAAAACGAGAGAAATCTCAATGTATCCTTCCTGGTAAAATACTTTCTCAAAAAAAATAAACCCTGTAAGTTAATGTTTCTTATACTTTGTATTGGAAGCATCAACTATTGGCCAGCCGTAGAATATTAAGAGGTTTCATTTGAAAATGAATACCAGCTCTGAGACCCTGGTGTTAAGTGATTATGCAAAAACTAATCATTTAGCACATTAAAATGCATACAGGTCTATTCAAAGAAAGGTGAAAATCAGGAGAATTGGCAGAAGAGAACAATCTAGCCCAAATAGCTGATTTGGAAAGTGAGATGTGGGACAATTTTTTTTGGTTTGGCTATTTTGACGTAGAATATTCACTTCTCCAGTCTTCGGAGTTAAAAAAAGCACTGACCTCTGGTCCTGCATTGGAGAGGGCAGTGCATTCTGTTGCTTCCTCTGGCTGTATGCAGACAGTTCCCAATGTTCTTACATGGGCCCAGTGCAATCCTGCTTGTTTGATCTCCTGGAGAGCCCGAGCAGGTGCAGGTCTCCTTGGAGAATTATGGACTCGAGGAGCCACATGCAACAGCAGGTTGTATCAATTAGTATCAATTAGCGACTAAATGATACTGCCCTGTTACTACTCGAGCTACTATTGCAGAGGATTTTTTGTAATACGGCAGTAAAAGGAGTCAGTAAGGATTAACCGAAATTTCCCTTCGTTAAACAATTTTCTATTAAGGTTGTCAGATACAAAATGTGAAAAAAATTTATGTGTCTGAATACTGTGCGAGTACACTGTATGAGAGGGATGGACGGCTAGATACACTATATTGCCAAAAGTATTAGCTCACCTCAGTGGCGTAGCGTGGGGGGTGCCTCGGGGGCGGTCGCCCCGGGCGCAATTTTCTTAGGGGGCGCAAAATTTCAAAAGGTATTTGAACCACTAATATTTTCCAGCAGGGATCAGAAAGGTGTCTGCCAATTTTGCCATGCCAACGGTGACTTAGCACTCAGCGTCCAGAAGGGAGGACCAGGACATAAAATTCTGGTCCTGTCCCGACTCCTCCTTAATGCTGACATGAGTCACATGAAGCAGCGCAGCATTATTCAATGGAACACCCTGTACCACACTTGTCAGCTCCCCTTGAAGCCCTGTTCCAGCCCCCCGCTGCTGGCAGCCCTGCAGCCGCTGAACAGGAAGGAGGGAGGGAGGCGCCTTCCCTGCAGCACATTTAAAATCTGGTCTCCACTAAGCCCCCTGGACAGCTCCCCCCGGGCCACCAGCAACGCCACGCAGATAGGCAATACTGTATGACACCAAAGCAGCGTGACCACCACACAGTGAGGGGGTACAGGGAGAGGGTGACTGGAGGTTCAGGGAGAGAATGACTGGGATACTGGGAGAGGGTGACTGGGGATATTGGATAGAGAGAGAGAGTGACTGGGGTACTGGGAGAAAGTGGGGGTACTTAGAGAGAGTGACTTGGGGTACTGGGAGAGAGTGTGACTGGGGTACTGGGAGAGAGTGAGTGACTGGGGGGAGTAACTGGGGGTACTGGGAGAACGAGAGTGACTGGGGGTACTTAGAGAGAGACTGGGGTACTGGGAATACGTGGGGGTACTTGGAGAGAGTGACTGGGGGTACTTGGAGAGAGAGTGACTGGGGTATTTGGAGAAAGTGGGGGTACTGAGAGTGACTGGGGGTACTTGGAGGGAGAGGGTGACTGGGGTACTGGGAGAGAGTGACTGGGTATAGTGTGAGAGTGGAACTACGATAGGGTATACTGGGAAAGGGTGACTGGTAGCAGTGGCGTAGCGTGCGGGGCATGTGTGCTTCATTTTTTTATTATATCAGTATTTTGTTAATGTAAAATACATGTACTTGTGGGGTAAGGGGGTCAATACTCTACTAGTGTCAGGGAATCATGGTTTGTTACTGTGTCCACAGGTTGGGGGGCGCACAATTCTTGCCCTGCCCCGGGCGCTGACAACCCACGCTACGCCGCTGGCTCACCTGCCTTGACTCACATATGAATTTAAGTGACATCCCATTCCTAATCCATAAGGTCCACCCTTTGCAGCTATAACAGCTTCAACTCTTCTGGGAAGGCTGCCCACAAGGTTTAGGAGTGTGTTTAATGGGAATTTTTGGCTATTCTTCCATAAGCGCATTTGTGAGGTCACACACTGATGTTGGACGAGAAGGCCTGGCTCTCAGTCTCCGCTCTAATTCATCCCAAAGGTGTTCTATCGGGTTGAGGTCAGGACTCCGTGCAGGCCAGTCAAGTTCATCCACACCAGACTCTGTCATCCATGTCTTTATGGACCTTGCTTTGTGCACTGGTGCACAGTCATGTTGGAAGAGGAAAGGGCCAGCTCCAAACTGTTCCCTCAAAGTTGGGAGCATGGAATTTCCAAAAATGTCTTGGTATGCTGAAGCATTCAGAGTTCCTTTCACTGGACCTAAGGGGCCAAGCCCAGCTCCTGAAAAATAACCCCACACCATAATCCCCTCCACCAAACTTTACACTTGGCACAATACAGTCAGACAAGTACCGTTCTCCTGGCAACTGCCAAACCCAGACTCGTCTATCAGATTGCCAGATGGAAAAGCGTGATTTGCCACTCCAGAGAACATGTCTCCACTGCTCTAGAGTCCAGTGGCAGCTTGCTTTACAACACTGCATCCGACACTTTGCATTGCACTTGGTGATGCATGGCTTGGATGCAGCTGCTTGGCCATGGAAACCCATTCCATGAAAGTGGCATCCTAAGTGGACGTTCAGAGTTGATTTCCTGGAGTTTTATCCAAGATCCCTATGCCATCCACCATCACGATCCCTAATTCCTGTGTCTCCTCTCTCCACAGGTAAGACATTATCACCCATTATCCACAGACACCCACATCTCAACTGATCCCCTGCATACTTTTGCTGGTAAGACATTATCACCCATTATCCACAACACCCACATCTCAACTGATCCCCTGCATACTTTTGCTGTAGGACCCCATCACCCAGTATTCGCAGGCCCACATTGTAACGTTACCTTGGTCTTTTTCTGTTTTTTATTTATTTTTGTTTTTCTCCACCATTTGCTTTGCTAATTAGCATGTGAATCTCCTGCCCTATTGACACAGCCCATCCAGCTTCAGGTGTTTACATTTTAACTGCCTGAATGCAATCAGTCTGCCCTATATAACCACTAAGACTGGCTCTAGTGAGCCTTGGCTCCAGTGACCTCCCCAAGTGGCATCCTAAGTGGACGTTCAGAGTTGATTTCCTGGAGGTGCGGGACTGGAGGAAGGAACTGCAAGGCCCACTTTTTACTCCGGGTAAACACACGTCTATATCATGCTTTCTCTCACGCTTCTACTCTTTACTTCTACCTTTCTCCTTAAATGGAACTCCTGCCCCTCTACCACCGACCCCTACACTATCTGCATCTCTCCCTCCCTCCTCTCGTCCCACATGATGGCCTCGCATGAGCTCCTTTGTTTCCTCAGAACATGGTCTCCCTCTAACTCTCGTGCTGCCAATCACTCCCACTCACACAAATCCCATTCCCACCTTCTCTTCTCACCCTCCTGCTGTTACTCTATTCAGGTGACATATCCCCTAACCCTGGCCCCACAACACATCCAATACTTCCCTCTCATCCTATCTCCATCGCACATAAATCACCTCCCTGCAAGCCCAGCAACCTCATTCCCATAATCCCTCAGCGCCTGTCCTCTTTCTCCTGCGCCCTCTGGAACGCTCGCTCTGTGTGCAACAAACTCACAGCAATCCATGACCTCTTCCTTTCAAACTCCTTCAACCTCCTAGCTTTAACTGAAACCTGGCTAACTCCCTCTGACACGGCCTCCGTTGCTGCTCTCTCACATGACGGTCTACACTTGAGCCATACCCCAGACTGGGTGAGAGAAATGGTGGCGGGGTCGGAATCCTGCTCTCTCCCACCTGCACCTACCAGCATCTCCCTCCACCCCCATCCCTCTCCTTCTCCTCCTTCAAGACACACTGCATCCGCCTGTTCTCTCTCTGGCTCTCAGGGTGGCAGTCATCTACCGCCCACCGGGACCAACCTCCAGTTCTTTGACCACTTTGCTACCTGGCTTTCTCACTTCCTGTCTTCTAATCTTCCATGCCTAATTCTCGGGGACTTCAACATTCCATTGACGATCTTCCCGCCTGCTGCCTCCAAACTTCTTTCACTCACGTCCTCCCTTGGACTCACACAATCCTCCTCCTCCCTACCCACCGATGGTCACGCTATTGACCTTGTCTTTTCCAACCTCTGCTCCATTTCTGAGTTCAAATGTCGCCCTTTCCCCATCTCTGACCACCACCTTCTCTCTTTCAACCTATCTGGACTTCCTAAACACCCTGCTCCCCCACCCGCGCACACACTCGCAGAAATCTACATGCTGTGGACACCCATCAATTCTCCAACCTACTTCACCACCTCCCTCATACCTCATCCTTCACCTGCCCTGATGCTGCCACTAATCACTACAACACTACGCTTATCTCGGCTCTAGACACTCTTGCTCCTCTTCGACTCTGTAAGGCCCCACGCCGCCAGCTTCAGCCCTGGCACACCCTCCAGACTCGCTACCTGCAAAGATGCTCCCGCACCGCAGAGCGTGCCTGGAGGAAATCCCGCTCTGAAGCTGATTTTGTTCACTTCAAGTTTATTCTCCGGTCATACACCTCTGCCCTCCACTTGGCCAAACAATCCTTCTTCTCATCTCTTATATCTACACTGTCCTCCAACCCTAAACGGCTCTGGTCCACCTTCAATACCCTCCTCTACCCACCTGCACCTCCCCCCACAGCTGCCTTCAGCGCTCAAGACCTGGCAGACTACTTCCTCAGTAAAACTAACTATCAGAAGCAACATCCCAACACAAGATAGTTATCTGCCACCTCCAATTGCAGAGGTCCCCTCTGTCACCCTCTGCCGCTTCCTCCCAGCCACTGAGGAGGAAGTCAATTCCTTATTGTCCTCCTCACATCTCACCACGTGCCCGCTCGACCCCATTCCCTCACATCTAATTCCTCCCCCACCCCTGCTCTCACACACATCTTCAACCTATCTCTCTCCACTGGCTCCTTTCCATCCGCCTTCAAACACGCGCTAGTTACCCCTTTACTAAAGAAACCATCCCTAGATCCCAACTCTCCATCCAACTACCGCCCTGTATCCCTGCTTCCCTTCACATCAAAGCTCTTAGAAAAACTAGTCTTCAACCGCCTCTCCCTCTTCCTGTCCTCCAATTCCCTACTTGACCCCCTGCAATCTGGCTTCCGTCCCCTACACTCAAGTGAAACTGCCCTCACCAAAGTCACCAACGACCTCCTAACTGCTAAAAAACACGGCCACTATTCTATTCTCATCCTGCTTGACCTCTCGGCTGCTTTTGACACTGTTGACCACCCCCTCCTTCTACAGACCCTCAACTCTCTGGGTCTCGGTGACACTGCACTTGCTTGGGTTGACTCCTATTTATCCAACAGGTCCTGCTGTGTGTCCTTTGCTGGTAACTCCTCCTCCTCATTGCCTCTATCTGTTGGTGTACCTCAAGGCTCTGTCCTTGGTCCTCTGCTCTTTTCCATCTACACCTCCTCCCTGGGCAAAATCATCAACAGCTTTGGCTTTAATTACCACCTCTACGCTGATGACACTCAGATCTACCTCTCTACCCCTGATCTCTCTCCCCCTGTCCTTTCAAAAGTCAGTGACTGTTTATCTGGCATCTCCTCCTGGATGGCCTCCCACCACCTAAAGATCAACATGTCAAAGACTGAACTCCTACTTATTCCTCCCTCCAATGCCTCCCCACCTCCTAACTTCTCTATCACGGTGGAGGGTATCACCATCTCCCCATCAAACCAAGTTCGCTGTCTTGGAGTTACACTTGACTCTGCTCTTTCCTTCATCCCCCACATCAAGTCTCTTTCCTCCTCCTGCCGATACCAACTGCGTAATATTTCCAGAATTCGGCCATTTCTTACCGCTGTCACCACAAAACAACTCATACACGCCCTGGTAATCTCCCGACTCGACTATTGCAATAATCTCTTATCTGGCCTCCCTCTGTCCCGCCTCTCCCCCCTACAATCCATCCTGAACGCCTCTGCCAGGCTAATTCACCTCATCCGTCGCTCTGTCTCTGCCGCTCCCCTCTGCGAGTCCCTTCACTGGCTCCCCATCCACTGCAGAATTAAGTTCAAAATCCTTATCCTTACCTACAAAACCCTCACTAACTCAGCTCCCCACTACCTGTCCTCACTAATCACCAAATACACCCCAGCCCGCTCCCGAAGGTCAAACCGTGACCTGCGCCTAGCTTCTCCCCACATCACCTCTTCCCATGATAGACTGCAGTATTTCTCACGCGCAGCCCCCACTCTCTGGAACGCTCTCCCTCGTACTGTCAGACTTTCCCCTAACTTCTCTTCCTTCAAACGCTCCCTTAAAACGTTCCTATTTAGGGAAGTCTACCACCCAACTCACTGACGCAACCATCAATCACTCTCACCTTAGAGTCCTCTCCTCCTGTTTCCAACCCCAACCCTCCCAGATTGTGAGTTCCTACAGGAATAGGGCCCTCATCTCCTCCTGTACTCTTTGTCAAATGTTGTTCAATCTATTGTAACCCTGTCTATACTGTGTTTATTGTACAGCGCTGCGGAATATGCTGGCGCTTTATAAATAAAGAATAATAATAATAATAATAAATGAAGCGCTCTGCGCACTGTTCTTGAGCTAATCTGAAGCCCACATAAAGTTTGGAGGTCTGTAGCGATTGACTCTGCAGAAAGTTGATGACCTCTTCGCACTATGCGCCTCAGCATCCGCTGACCCCGCTCCATCAGTTTACCTCGCCTACCACTTCGCGGCTGAGTTGCTGTCATTCCCAAACACTTCCACATTCTTATAATACAGCTGACAATTGACTGTGGAATATTTAAGAGCGAGAAAATTTCACGACTGGATTTGTTGCACAGGTGGCATCCTATCACAGTTCTACGCTGGAATTCACTGAGCTCCTGAGAGCGACCCATTCTTTCACAAATGTTTGTAAAAACAGTCTGCATGCCTAGGTGCTTGATTTTATACACCTGTGGCCATGGAAGTGATTTGGAACACCTGATTCTGAGTATTTGTATGGGTGAGCGAATACTTTTGGCAATATAGTGTATATATAGATAGACAGACTATACTTAAATATTCCAATCTCACCATGATTTTTGCTGGGTTTTTTTGTAGGAACGGCAGATGCTTAATTTAAAAAATACCTTCCCTTGGTATATTTTGAAACATAACATGCATATAGTAGATTTATAATGCCTACTAGTTGAAAATAATATCAAATGAAATGAGCTAATATATATGCCATCCGGGAAAATGTCTTATATAGCCCAAACAGAGATAGAAAAAAAAAGATATGTTGTTTAAAACAGATAGGACATTCTGCCTCCTGTGGGAAATCCTTCAAAGAAAGAAGTAACAACAGTCATTAAGATGGAATATCGCTTACTAAGGTTTTCTGTGAATCTTTAGTAAAAATGCACACAAAGTCAGTAAAAATGTGAATGTTCCTTTGAACAAAAATGTAAGCCTCTGGCCTCCCTTCTTCTAATGCATATAATGCTTTCCTCATTTGGAATGCTCTGCATATCCTAATATTAATGTGCCCATTTTGCTTATGTGGTAATTTTTGAGACGTTTTGCATATCGCAGTCTGTGCTATTTGCACAATATCCACAATCTCAGAGAAAGTGCAAATCAGAGGCCTGTTCAGTTCCTCAGCAGCTGCTGAATTGCTACATTGCAGCTACAGTTTGCTGCATCAGTCTCACTGAACGCTTTGGCTGTGACTATTGAAGCAAAAGGGCAGAGGATTGCTTAATGAAAGGTGCTGTTTCTACACTATCCACTGTTGTCCATTCTATTACCACTTTAGTGTTAATGTTTACCATGTTCCAATAAATATCTGGTGTTTTGGTCCACCAAACCTTCAAGCTGAACATTTCCTTATTGGATTATTTGCTCCGTGGAGGCGCCCATCTTCCTCACGTCACACTCAGCTACTCTGCAGCACCTCTCTACTTAGCTGCAAGTGCTAAGTTAACAGTGCTGAGCGCTGATTTGCAGCACAGCAATATGTCCCTTGTATAAACCTGTCAATTATACAGGACAATCTGTCACTTTTTAGCATTCTTCTGCACATGAATCCAATGGTTAAGCATTGACATTTTTAAATATTCTCTATCTTCCACTTGACCTGTGGTACATATGACTTATGCAAACTTCTAGATTGGTAATAGGGAACCACAAATAAAAAATAAAAATCTGTGCAAGGTATTAAGTATTATAGTTCCAAGTTTTTATAAAGCGCCAACAAGTTCCGTAGCACTGTACAATGGGAGTCAGAATAACAAATATAGATACAGGTTAAACACGCAAAACATTAGGAGAGAGGACCCTGCTCGAGAGCTTATTAGTGACTCATACTACCTAATAGAAACAACAAATTTATTTGAGTGCTGCCTGCTGAGATAGCTGAGAGCAGGTGTCAAGTCCTAAAAAATTAAGGGCTCTATTACCTCCTTCACACTAGCGCTGGCATAAATGAGCGTTAGCGCTCTGCACAGATCACCTCCAAACCGACCACCAGGATCTTGCAAGAGGTGAGATCCTGCCAGTCATGTGACCCGGCACCACGAACCTCCATGGAGTCCTATGGACTCCATGTAGGGTATGCTCGGGACGGCGCTTTAGCTCTGACTCTAGCATCCAGGACCCTAGTGGCAGCTACGGGGCAGGCTGCTGGACTCAGCACCTGCCCTGTAATACACTGGTGAAACGGGACACAAAGGGCAAATTAGCGAACGATAATTTTTCTCCTTAGCGTCCCGGTTTTAGTGAGGGCCAAGTGATAGTGCCCTAAGTGTGGGAACTCACCAACATTTCTGTACATTCCGGTCTCAAAGATTATGGAGAACCACATCAGCTGCAGCCAGGGGCGGACTGACCCATTGGGCACTCGGGTGCCACCCAGGGGCCTGCAGGTATTGGGGGGCCTGGATTCGGGGGTTACATGCTGGGGTCTCATGCTGCAATCCGATCCCATTCAGATTAAAAGCAGTGGATGAGCGCACCAGCAAAATGCACCCCCTTGGCTCGGATGTGGATCTTCCTGATCGGCTGCCGAGCTCTGAGGGGCCGCATCAGTCAACCACATGGCTTCTCACGGCTCCCGGACGTGTCACACTTACGCACCTGCACTGCTCTCAAATAGGGATGAGCCGAACACTCCCCGAGTTCGGTTCGAAGCCGAACCCGAACTTTCCAAATGTTCTGGTCTGAACCCGTACAAGTCAATGGGGCTGAAAATTCGTTTTTTAGAGTGCCCTCCAAGAGGGCATATTTGCTAGATATTTGCCATAAAAAGTGTATGGGGGTCTGGGTAGTGCCCTGGGGGACAGGAAACAAGGTCAAAAAGTTAAAAAAAATGTTTTTAAAGGGACAGTGAGTTTTCCATGAAATAAGGGTTAAAAATAAAAATGAAAAATTCCTTCAAATATCGTGCCTAGGAGGTCCCCATAACCTGCCCGTGAAGTGGCGGATTTCTAGGATGTATAGAAATATGTAAAAAACAAAAAATGACATTTCAAATGACGGTAAATGCTTTTCCTTTAATCTATCCATAAACAACTGCTTGGGGCGGCAGTCTGTATGAAAAGAGGAGCTCATTTTTGTACACGCAGAAAAAGTTTACATATTTTTTGGCGGTGAAAAGCAGGAGAATGACTGGAGAATGGAAAATTCTAGGTCAAAATAGCCAAACCAGAAAAATTCTCCCATTTAGGCTAGGGTCAGACTAGCGAATTTTTAACATGCGTTTAGGCGCACTTAATCACGGCCGCACTAGCATCAAATGACAGGCAATGACAGCCAATATACGAAGTACGGTCGCACGAAAGTTCGGCTGCGCAATGCAAGTGGAAAATGAACGCATTTTTTCGAGGACGCAGAACCGCTAGTACGGACGTACAGAGTGCGCTGCGTCCACTAGCGGCGTGTGTGCGTGATTTGAAGACGTCAGACCCTGCTCATGTCCGGCCAACATAACGTCCAGACACCCAAAGTTTCCTGGTTTGGATCCATAAAAAATCACGCACAAAAATGCGCATCGTATGACCGTTTTCGCGCATTCTGTGAAAAAATATGGCAATGCGTTCGGACGCACTTTTTGACGGTCGCTGTGAAAAATGCGTTAGTCTGACCCTAGTCTTATCTCACTTTCCAAATCGGCTATTTGGTCCAGATTGTTCTCTTTTCCTGCCATTCTCCTGATTTTCATCTTTCTCTGAACAACCCTGAGAGAGAGGTGAAAGCCAGGAGAACTGGCAGGAGAAGAGAACAATCTAGACCAAATAGCCAATTTGGAAAGTGAGTTAAATGGGAGAATTTTTCTGGTTTGGCTATTTTGACCTAGAATTTTCACTTCTCCAGTTATTCTCCTGCTTTTCACCACTCTCTGAATAACCCTGTGAATGTTTAATCCCGAGGTGAAAAATAACATTGCTTAAGGCTGGGGTCAGACGAGCGCAGTTATCACGTCCGTGTTGCCGCACATTTGTACGTCCGTGGCAGCATAGCATTCTGACCAATGGAGCCCCACACACGAAGTACGTCCGCACGGAAGTGCGGATGCATGGCGGACGCAGCAAACGGACGCAGGTTTGGCAAGAACGTAATACTGCTAGAACGGACGTGCGGAGTGCGCCACGTCCGCAACGTCCGTGTAGCTTTGTATGTGAGTGATGAAACGAGGTCAGATGGACTGCATTTATACGTCCAGCATGTTTTGACGGACAGAATGTTTTTTCATTTTAATTTATTTTCCCTGCTACATCAGTCAAAAAATACGTCAGTGAAAAAAACGGACTGTTTGGCCACTACCTTGTTGTCAGTCAGTAAGTACGTCCGTACTGCACGGACGCACAGTCCGTACAAAATGCGCTCATCTGACCCTAGCCTTAGATGTTATTTTGAATTTTTTTCAAACACAAGTTAACCACTTAGCTGCTATGGACGCGCTCAGCGCGTCCAGCCAAGTGGTTCTCCTGTGCTATGGACGCGCTGATTCCGGCAGATTGCTGCACCCCCTGGTGCGGGCTGACATCTTGGATGTCAGCCCAGCACTCTGGGACCCCGGCGGAGCAATTAGATGTCATCGCGGCGGCACGATGACATCTAATTCAGGCGCCCCCCCCCCGCATGTGCGGAGGAAGCGCCTGAAAGGGAGGGGGGAGGTCAGACCTCTCTCCTTCCTTCCAAACGGTGGCTGTGGTTAACCCCTGGGGAGCCGGATCACGAATCGGCGCTGAAAAGCGCCGGATCGTGATTCTCTCCTGGAGCTGGCCGACATCTTGGATGTCGGCCAAGCCTCCAGGAACTGCCCCTGAGGACTGGCGTCATCGTGCATAGCAGGATGACGCCAATCCTGGAGTTAACCTCTAGCTGCCACCAATGTTGGAGATAGTGGGTTCCAATGAACCCCCTATCTCCCTATCCGTGGCAGCTAGGGGTTAATGTTTGATATTGTTGGATCGGCCAGAGCATGGCCTTTCCAAGGATACCAAACATGAGCATGAAAAATGTTTTAGAAAAAATATATATATATTTTAAAAAAAAATCTAAAAAAAACTGCAGCAATATTGTTCCCATTTCAATTATAATGTGAACAATAATGCTGCACTAACGATTTTTGTATGCGGTGCGTTTGTTAAAAAACATGAAATTTCCCCCAAAAAAAAATGTAACGAGACCCCATTTCTAATTTTTTTAACAAGCGCACCCCATACAAAATATAACCGCAAACGATCGCATGTTAAAATGTGAAAAAAAACACTTTACACATAATAAATTATTGAAAATTCAAATTTTATTGCATTTTTGTTATAATATACAAACATGACATAACGTATACATATAATAATGACATATTATGAATCTGCCAAGTCTGCCGGAAAGAACGATATATAATATGTCTGGGTCATATATCAAAATATGGCTACAAAACGCGGTTAATCATGATGAGCGAAAGCGGTAAAAATGACCTCAGCACAGAGGTGTGAAAAGCCTCAGCAGCAAAAGGGTTAAATGCAGCATATTAGGATGTTTTAGGGAAATTAATTCTCAAATCTCAATCAGAAGCAGACACCACCCCACCCTCAGTATGTTGTACAATGTATCAAATTGATTACCAGACTAAAAACACCTGGTGTTATGCCCGTTTGTGAACAGAGGTCATTTAGAGTTGATAATCTTTCCACGTACACATTAGTTTTTAATTCAATATCTAATAAACCGTTGCTTATAATATTCTGCAGTAAAGAGTCTCTTTATTACTAGATTTTTTTGCATTTTTTTAAGCATTTTCTATACCTTTTTCAAAATTTCTTTTTTTTTTTCGAACTCGAACCGAACAGACCCAAAAAGTTCAAAATTCGCGAACTTTCGAGCTGCCAAAGTTCGGGTCGAACTCCGAACCGTCCGAACAGCTCATCCCTACTCTCAAACAGGGCCACACCTGTGTGAGTGTGGTCGAACCAGCGCACCAGACGGAGACTGGGCCCCAAACGTCTTCATAGATTGTGGTAAATATTTAAAAAAAAAAAAAAATGCTGTGGATTCTGTGTCTGCCCATACACACCAGCATTTTCTGTGAGTCATACTGCTGTGGATTATGTGCCTGCTCATACACCCCAGAGTTTACTTTGATTTATATTATTGTGGATCCTGTGCCTGTTCATACACAAGAGCCATTACTGTGAGGGTTTATTGCTGTGGATTCTGTGTACACTCATAGGCACTACCTATTACCATGAGAGTTTTGTTGCTTTGGTGCTCTATGAAACGTCATATACTCTACACATTCCTGTGAGTTTTATTGCTGTGCAGCTTTGTGATATGCTTATACGCACTGCACATTACTGTGAGTGTTATTGGTGGGGAGCTAATGTGCAGTGTGTACAAGTGTGTTAGTAATGTCCTGTATCTTAAACCTGAATAGTGATCAGCAGTTTCCCACGTGTGCCACAGGGACCTTCTTTGCCGTGGCCGCAACTGCCATGAGTGTGTGAAGGCTAACACAGCAGAGCAATGGCCGTTTGTAAGTCTGGAGGGGGCACAATGGATTCTCAAATTCACTGGGGGCCCCAGTGGATTTTTATTAACCCGTCAAGATTATTATTTTGAAAATTGTTTGAAGAAATAAATTCTTTCACACAACAATGTGCATGTGGGTTGTGCATTTTATGGGTTGGGTTTTCTATGGGTGTGACCTAATGTGGGCATGGCACAAGGGGCCCCACAAACTCCTAATGCCCAGGGGCCCCATTAGTTGTCAGTCCACCCCTGGCTGCAGCACTTCTTTAGGCATGAGAATGGCAAACACTGAGAAATTGTCATTCGCATGCCTTCCCAATGTACTTAAATCCAGGATATATCCTTAAATATAGACAGTTTTCTAAAACTGTGTCTATATAGAAAGGTATTGCAACTTTACAGTTTATCAGCCAAAAGGGAACGGAGTTCCTCCTGCCAAAATAGTGAGGGAAATGGATTCCCAGACGTTCCTGCGGGACCTGACCTCTGGCTGAGAGGATTTCTAAAACTTATCTTTTAATATTTTCCTATTAAAAAAGAAAATAGACAACAAAGGCAAAAAGAAAATGTATAAATGACGACCTGAAAAGCCCAAAACGAAAAGACTAAAATGAAAAGACCACAAAATCGGCACATAAACCAGTGAAACAAAAATACACCTGAAAAAATGAGGTTCAAGGGTATAGAGATATGTGTAAAATCCAGAAGTAACAGGTCAAGCAAGAAATAATCATTAAGTCTTAGGTTGTATCTATAAAACCAGCCTTCCAGGGTCCAGGTAGGAACAGAGAAGATTGACTGTAAGGCGAATATAGTAGAGACTAGAGTTAGAAGAGATTCAGAGCATGAGCTAAAATGCAGGGCACTATTACAAAGTGCCCGCTAAAATGGGACTGCAGGTTTCCCCAAAGCATCCCCGCTTTAGTACCATAGCACCATTTTAGCACTGAATCAGCAGCTTGCCCCGTAATGTAAATAAAAACAAACAGACCAAATAAAATGATTTTAAAAAAAACTAAAATAATAATTAACCCTTTCGCTGCTGAGGCATTTCACGCCTGTGTGCTAGTAAGCTAATTTTTACCGGTTTCGCTCATCATGTTTAAACGCGTTTTGAAGCCTTATTTTATTATATGACCCAGACATGTTATATATTGTTCTCTCTGGCAGACTCGGCAGATTCATAATATATCATTATTATATGTATACGTTATGTCCTGTCTTTTTTTTAACATTTTATCATGCGAGCGTTTGCGGTTATATCTTATATGAGTTGCGCTTGTTAAAAAAATTTAAAATGGGGTCTCGTTACATTTTTTTGGGGGGAAAATTATGCGATTTTTTAACAAACGCACCCCATACAAAAATCATTAGTGCAGCATCATTGTTCACATTATAATTGAAATGGGAACAATATTGCTGCATTAACAAAACAAAACAAAAAAAAACTGTTTATTTTCTTATTTTATTTTTTTAAATAAATTTTTATTATATTTTAATTTTTTCTTTTAACGTAACATGGTCATGCTTGATATTGTTGGAAAGGCCATGCTTTGGCCGATCCAACTATACCAAACATTAACCCCTAGCTACCACGGATCAGGAGATAGCGGGTTCATTGGAATTCATTGGATTGAAATGTAGCAAATTTAGTTTCGGATTGTCACCATTTTCGGATCCGGTTCGTCCGCGGGTCGCACATGCGCGCGGATGTCCATGCCCATTACAGCCTGTCCCTGTCATAAACTTTATGGATGCTTGGCGATATTTTCAATTTTTAGCACAGGCCGAACTTTATTTCTTGCCATACCATCATGGCTCAGCCTGAAATAGAGGACTCCCGATCGGCTTTATCATCGCCTTCCACCCCAGACACACCAGAGACCCCCAGAAAGAAGCGGGCCAGCAATATGAGTTTTGAGGAGATGGTGGAGCTGGTCTGCATATTTGAAAAGTCGGACTACGACTGCTGTAAGGGCCCTTACAACAGGAAAAATAATGTGAGGAAGGACCGCATCCTTGATAAGGCCCGCGCCAACCTCCTTGCAAATTTCGGCCAGGACCGGTCGAAGGACCAGCTCCGAAAGTGCTGGTCCGACCTAAAGACACGGGAGAAGCAGCAGTTGAGGCATATCCGGCGCATCAAAACGAATAGACACTTTGAAACGAGGAGAACAGACGTTCCGAAAAACACGAAAATTTCCGAAATCACGAGAAAAAAAGTCGATACGAAAAATGAGCAGACCTGAAAACACGAAAATGGCTGATATTCTGAAAAAAAAGTTGATACGAAAAACGAGCCGAGACGAACCGAACCGGAAATCGTCCAAAACTAAAATTTAAAAAATCCGAACAAACCGAACCAAATCGAACCGAAAACAAAATCGGTGCACAAGTCTATAATGTAGCCCCATATCTCTTTCTGCTTACCCGTTCCTTCAACTATATACTTTCCATAAATGGATTTTATGCTCCTGCGAGCCTCTGCAAGTCATTTATATATCAATTTATAAGTGAAGAGGTGAAATATGTCTTAAAAACCAAAATTGTGTTATTCTATTGCAACTGCTTTTTTTCTAACAGAAGAAATGATAGCAGTATCATCAGACATTAATTCAATATATTCTTTCCTAGAATACTATTTCTATTTTGGTCATTTATTTCATCTGTAAATCAATGATTATAAGGTTGGAAACAAATGGAATAATTACACAACTCATTCACCAGCAATGAAAGTTTTGCTTGAATTCATGAGAGAATTCATATCAATATTTCAGCATGCAATGACACACATTGTAGATTTATTGAACTACAAAGTTGCATAACTAAAAATGAACGGAGGATTTGGTTGATGATACACTTGCATGCACATCTAATGGACTCAAAGGACAATAAAACCCATAACATTGCTGGAAAAAGGTAGAACAATGCCGTAAGTGTTAACATGGAATACACACTTTTTTTCAACCCCCAAGGCAATACAAAATACGGCAGGATAAATTGTTTGAGGAAAAGAAGGATACAGGTATATGTTGACCTCTAAGCAAACAATGTCTATCAATTAAATACTTCACTATGAATCTCCAAGCACTCCACAAGAGCAGACCTCAACAACTGCAGGACATGCATATAAATATTTCCTTGTCAAATTAGCTACTCAAGAGTAACATGTCTGGATGAAGTCATCCAAGAAGACAAACTGAGAAGGTTGATCCACATATGTATAGAGTGAGAGCAGTCATGTTCTTTAACGTTGCCCCCTTGGATGCGACTGACATTCTAGTGTTTTCCTGCAACATGCAGAGGACATTCCTAGACTTGTGCACAGCGATTTTAGGTTTTTTGTTTCGGAACTTTTCGCCCCAATTTTTTTTTTTTCGTTTCGGTTGATTTTGGGCCATTTTAAACAGTTTTATTTTTGTTTTGGGTCATTCGATATTTCACACTGATCCGAAATATCGTATCGTCCGATAACGTTTTCAGATCACTTCTGTTTCCAGCTCCAATAATTTCGGATCGGATACATTTATCGCACCAGATCCATTTCATTTATTGGATCGGTGTTTTTTTTACATCAGCAAGGGACTTCCCTCCAGGGAGGCAGAGAATTCCCTATAGAGGAAATACAGGGATCTTGGGGATGCCCATATCTCTTAAACCATAATAGAGGGTCCTGCAGGGTATCATTGCAAAGGCCACAGCATAAAATCATTTCCAATGATACCAAACGTGTTTTTTTCTAACAATAAAAATATTTTTTTTAAAATGCAACAGTATTATTTACTTTTCAATTATAAAGTGAACAATGATGCTGTACTAACTCACCTTCTCATATCAAATGATTCCAGCAAGTGTTCATCAAAAACCTAAACCATCGTACTGCAGCGAGGGGCGCCAGGGATACTTTGGAACACTGCGTTTCTGATTTTTACACAGCACAAAGTCAAATGAGGTGTTATTGGAAAGGTCAGAGTCTGGCCTTTTCTATGATTCAAAATCTGAGCATTTAATATGTAAAAATAGAAAAATGAAAAAAATTCAAATGCAAAATTTACTTTTATTTTTTCTCATTGCTATGGCAGTGGCATTATGTGGAGGTGATGGCACAATATGTTATTATGCACTGTTTCATCTAATACACAAGCCAACGCACTGCTGCAAGAAGAAAGGGGGTACTTTGGACCCCTGTATTTTCATTCTTTACACCCCATAAAGTCATGTTAGGTGTTATTGAACAGGTCAGAGTCTGGCCTTTCTAATGATATCAAACATGACCATGTAAAATGAAGAAGAAAAAAACACTTTAAGATTTTTGTATTTATTTATTTATTTTGTGAAAGTATTTTACCAGGAAGGATACATTGAGATTTTTCAAGTATGTCCTGGGTGGCAAGTATGTACCATTAGGTGTCTTGTCTAAGGACAATTACTTGTACCAAAGCAGTTACAGTTGCAATTATTGCACTGTATAAGCAATGGCAATTTACATTTGTCACTTATAAAATTAGCAATACCACTGCTATTCCTCACCTTCTCATTTTCCACACCCTGTGCAAGGTCAGTGTTTTATACATACAGGGTTATTCAAAGAGATCCGAAAAGTCACCGCACGTTCGGTGACTTTTCGTTCCCCGCACTTCGGGGAACTCGGCGATTCCTAGTTTGCCGACCCTGCGGTGTATTCAGCAAGCACCGCAGGAACCCCGTAGTGCAGGGAATACTCGCCTCAAACCCGCAGAACACTCGCCGAACACTCACCGAATACTCACCGAACACCCACAGAAACCGCCGCAAAAAACAAGCCGAACACGCTGGAAAAATCCGAGCAGCCGCCGATCACAGCGCAGAGCAGTCGTAGCCAGAAAAAGCCGACTAGCAGAAGAACAGGGTAAAAAAAAACAGTTTGCTTGAAAGTTTGAAATTTGAAACGCTGTTTCCAAAAAGACTACTGAACGAAAATTACTGGAATTTACATGTAAGATCCAATGAATGATAATAAAAAGGTCTGTTACAGAGAAATGAAAAAACGATTTAAAAAAAAAATATAGAAAAAAATTTTGACAAAAAAAAATGCCTAAAAGATCCCAAAAAAATCTAACAATAAAGAGACTTTTTACTGCAGAATAAAATAATAACCGGTGTATTAGATATTGAATTATAACGGAAATCTTTTTAACATTGAAGCCTATGGGATTCTCTTGAATAAACCTGTCGAATGAAACCACCGAATAGCAGGGAACTTCGGCATCTTTTTCCTGCTGTTCGGTGCTCTCTGAATAGACGATGCTTTGCTTCTCTATGGCGGATTTCACTGCCCTCGAATAGAAACCGTATGTGCAGGCAATTCGCCAACATTTGGTGAACTGCCTGCTCTCAGGATAGCCGAATGGCCAGGAAATGTAACTGTATGCTGAATTTCAGTGTCCGGTTACATTTCGGGGCCAGATCGTCTATCTTTGAATAACCCCTGATAGACTTATTATTCATAAAACACAATCCTCCAAAATACAAGCGAAAAATGTAGGTTTTTTCAGTTTTGGTTAATATTGCATATTTTCTCAGAAAAATGCAGTAACGGATTTCTATTTCTAATTTTTTTTTTAAACAAGAGTACCCCATAGAATATATAACCAAAATGTTTGGATGAGAAAATGTTAAAAAAATTGTTTACACGCTGTAAGGCTAGGGTCAGACGAACGCATTTTTTTTCACGTTGTCCGTGAAAAAGTGCGTTCGAACGAATGGACGTATTTTTTCACGGAATACGCGATAGCGGTCATACGATGCGCATTTTCGTCCGTGATTTTGTACGGATCATCAATAAAACCCTTTTTGCGTCTGGACGTTATTTTGGCCGGACGTGTGCAGCGTCTGACGTCTCCCAATCACGCAAACACGCCGCTATGCGGCCGCAGCGCACTCTGTACGTCAGTAGTAGCGGTTTGACGTTCTCGAAAAAATGCGTTCGTTTGCCACTTGCGTTGCGCGGACGAACTTTCGTGCGGCCGTTCTTCGTATGTTCCCCGGCAGTGGACGTCATTTGCTGCTAGCACGGCCGTGATTTCGTGCGGCTAAACGCACGTTAAAACTGCTAAGTACTGACATGTCTTGTAATAGCTCCCTTTTATATAAAATTATCTACATCTGAACATAGCACCTCTTAATTAAAACACAAATAATAAATTAACTTCTTCAGTGCCGAGATATTTCATACCATTTAGCCCAGAGCTGTCACCAATTTACGCCATTGTTCTCCAAGGTTCCTTTCACAAGAACTTCCTGTTTTGTACAGTGGCTTTAAATTGAACAATTACTAACTTGTTTCTCAGTTATATAACAAATAATGGAAAAGGAAGCATTTTTTTCCAAACCTTGTTATCCACAGGTATTGAATATGCCACAGCTGCAGCATCATTGGGGGGGGGGAGAATTTAAATAAATAAGGAACAACTTTTGAAATAAAAGCTACTTTAATGTGCTCCTCCAAAACTGTGATTTATATATTTAAATGCTAATGTGGATCATACTATGTGGACAAAAACACAAGACCTTTGAATGTTAGAATTAGACAATATGAGTATAATATGAAAAGAGGATGTGAAGGTCACACTGTATCCAAGCACTTTAAAGAGGCACATCAGCAGAATCCTTTGGTCCTAGATGTCTCTGCTATTAAACTGATGAGGAGGAATTGGAGAGGAGGGGATAACAACCAGGAGCTGAGCAGAGATGAAATACTCTGGCTTTTTAATTTAATTCCTTTGGTTCCTTATGGCCTTAACGAGGGCTTTGAGATTTGCCATTTTATGTAGAAGTAGACTAATTCTGCACTCTGAATTATATTTAAAGTCATAGTCATTAATCCCTTTAAGAATACACTTCCCAGATACCAATTATAACTTATGAAATGAATATACTTGCAAAGGATGCATTATATACTAATATACCCGTATATGCCTTACGATAAATAAATCTTTACTCCTATTTAGAATTAGGGATTCAGAATCATCCCAAGAAATTTTTTAAAGCTATCACTATAGTATTCAAATATAGTTTTTTTTTCTAATTCTTTATAGATTTGTCCCTTATTTATGTTTAGGAGTTTACTATTAAAATCACCAAGAGTCCAAAATTTGTAGACAATTAAAGATACGTAATTGAATTTGGTTTTATCAATATTTTTTTCTCTTTTTTTTATTATAGGTGTTACTAGAATAAATATCCCTACATAATGATTAATCTGGTTTTTTTTGGGGGGGTGTCAGTGGCTTATACATGCCATCCATGAAAACACCCAGTGGTTGTAGTTGTCACCCATTATCTCCTTTTTAAATGTGTGACCTAATTCCGCTCTAAATAAAGCACAGTAGGAAACAGAAGTGGCATATTTGCATAATAAAATTTCATCTGGCATCCATTGTGATCACTTGTTTCTTGTGGAGCAAGTCACCCTTTATTTTAAAGGGGAGTTATATTACAAATATTTATGATATCTCTGTAGGTGAACCAGAGGAGAAAACAGGGGCTGATAACGACCACCGTTAAGCGAAGCGTTTGAGGTGCACAACATAATAACAACCTTGGAAAAGGGCCCCAGATGCTCTAGAAGCTTGGAGGCAAAGGAAAGTAATAAAATAGGACAGTAGTTAGACAAGTAAGTAGGGTGAAGAAATGGCTTCTTCAGAATGGGAGAATTCAGAGCATGATTGAAGGCTGATGGGAAGATGCCAGAAGAGACGTCAAAATGTTTTTGCAAAAAGAGGAAGAATAACTAATTGGACAGAATGAATGAGGTGGAAGAGGCTTAGGCAAAGAGGGAGAGTGGTAGGAAAGGAGAAGTGTAGGCACGTCTGCTTCAGAGACTGTGCAGATAAATGGTAAGGAGAAAGGATCTGGGGTGAATGGCTTTCTAGTCTGAGGTTGGTAATCTTTTCAGTAAAACAGTTAATGAAGCTGACAGCAGTGAACTTTGTGAAGGGTTGTGTGGAATTTGGCTCGGGTCAGACGAGCGCATTCTGTGCGGACTGTGTGTCCGTGCAAAACGGACGTACTTTCTGACTGACGACAAGTAAGTGGCCACACAGTCCGTTTTTGCGACTGACGTTTTTTTGACGGATGTAGAAGGGAAAATAAATTAATATGAAAAACATTTTGTCCGCCAAAATGCTGGACGTCAAAAATGCAGTCCGTCTGACTACGTTCCATCACTCACACAAACGCTATGCGGACGTTGCGGATGCAGCGCACTCTGTGCGCCCGTTCTAGCGGATTTATGTTCTTGCCTGCCTTGCGTCCATTTGCCGCGTCCGTCGTGCGTCTGTAGTTCGGTGCCAATGTACTTCGTGTGTGTAATGCAGGGTTTGAGACCCCTGTGTAGTATGAGTATGGAACCCAATGGCAAGCCGCGGAGTAAGAAATTCAGGAAACCGTGTAGAAATAAACAATCTTTAGTGAAACAAGGATAGTAACTTAAGTCCAGGATAATGATACAGCTGGAATGGTCGGAATAGGGATTCGTAGCACAAAAGTTCCAGAAAAATAACAAAATAATAACGAAGGTGGTAGCGTAGTCGATACAGCAATCCGGGTCGATGGGCAGACGAACGCAGCGTAGTCGATATGGCAATTCGGGTCGAAGGGCAGAAGAAGGTGGCGCAGTCGATATGGCAATCCGGGTCGAAGGGCAGAAGAAGGTGGCGTAGTCGATATGGCAATCCGGGTCGAAGAGCAGAAGAAGGTGGCGTAGTCGATATGGCAATCCAGGTCGAAGGCAGAAGAAGGTGGTGTAGTCGATATAACAATCCGGGTTGAAGAGCTGAAGAAGGCAACGTGGTCAAGAATACGAGGAGCACTAGGAAAAACTGAAGTGGAAGGCAACAGTAGAACCTGGTTAATGTGTTGAGAAGGGTGGCAGATTTAAATAGGGTTCAAAGGATCATGGGAATATCTTTCACCTGGGTATTGTAGGTGGAGTTGAGGTACCTGAGTCTTTGGTAGGTCAATAGGAGGAATACGAGGATCTCCAGAACAGATGTCAAGCAGTACCCCTAATCGGCCAGCCGAGGGCGCCAGAGTACCAGGCTTTGCATCACTTAGGGAAGTTTGTTCTCAGTACTTCAGTACTCGGATGCGGCCGGCGGCGTGGGGCGTCTCCTGGCTCTCTCTCTCTCCATCCCGTGGACCAGGAACCCAGAGCAATGCGCCACGAGGGACCTCAGGTGAGTAGAGCACATCTCCCAGCATGGCGGTCCGTACCGGGAGCGGGCCACGGAGCGGGGCATGACAGGACCCCCCACCAAGGCGCGACCCCCGGGTGCGCCTCACCGACGGCTTGAAGGGGTAGCAAAGGTGAAAAGCACGAACCTTTGCTGGAGCATGAACATTGGCGACAGGTTCCCAGGATCGTTCTTTGGGACCGTACCCCTTCCAGTGAACTAGGTATTCCAATTTGCCATAACGGAGTCGGGAATCCAGGATCCTTGAGACTTCGTATTCTTCCTCTCCTGACACGGATACGGGAGTGGCTGGGTCGGTGTGTCGTCCAGGAAAAGGATTTTCACGCCAAGACTTTAGGAGGGAGACATGAAAGACAGGGTGGATCCTGTAGGAGGAAGGAAGAATTAAATGAGCAGCCAAAGGGTTGACCATCTTGAGAACCCGGAACGGGCCGATGTAGCGAGGACCCAGTTTTTTAGACAGGCAGTCCAGTTGGAGATGGGTAGTGGACAGCAACACCTTATCTCCGGGTGCGTATGTCGGAGCAGCTTTTCTATTACGGTCTGCATACTTCTTTTGGTTGTCTTGGGCCAGTTGTAGTTGACGTAATGTCTGTAACTGGAGGCGTAGGGCCCTTAGCCGGTTTGATACTTCAGGAACAGGAGTGTTGAGTGGTATGTCGGTCAGGATATCAGGATGGTATCCATAGTTGGCGTAGAAAGGAGAAAGGTGAGTTGACGAGTGTACCTGGTTATTATAGGCAAATTCGGCAAGCGGCAGAATGTCTAACCAGTCGTCTTGGAGATGTGTGGTGTAACAGCGGAGGTATTGTTCAAGCGTCTGGTTCGTCCGTTCGGTTTGGCTGTTGCTCTGTGGATGAAAGGCAGAAGAGAGACACTTGGTAATTCTTAGGCTACGACACATCTGTGACCAGAAGCGAGATGTGAATTGGGACCCCCTGTCTGATATGATGGAATGAGGGATGCCATGGAGTCAAAATATTTCTTTGATAAAGAGGGTAGCCGTGTGAGCAGCGGTAGGGAGGCCTATTGCCGGTATAAAGTGGGCCATCTTGGTACAGCGGTCCACCACTACAAAGATGGTTGTGTGTGGACGTGAGGGAGGTAGGTCCACGATGAAGTCCATCGAGAGGTCTTTCCATGGATGCAGTGGAGGGGCCAGAGGTTGTAGAAGACCGGCAGGACGAACACATGGTTGCTTGTTACGTGCACAGACAGGACAGGAAAGGACAAAGGCGGCAACGTCCTTCTTGGTGGATGGCCACCAGAAGTATCGTTGTATGGCGTTTATGGTCTTCTTGACACCCCCATGTCCGGCAGCTGGGATATCGTGTGCATGTTGTAGCACCTGTAGACAGACCTCAGGAGGCATATATATCTGTTTCTCATGGTACAGGAATCCGTTGATGGGAATGAGCCCCTGGATGTTGGCTGGTAGATGTAGACTGTGCTTTCGTATATGTTCCATCAGGGTTTCTTTTGTGGCACAGAAGAAGCCGCCAGGCAGGATGGAATCATCTTGGATTGTGGTAGTGAAGGTGCTTGAGTCGTACTGACGGGAAAGGGCATCTGCCTTTCCGTTTCTTGTCTCAGGTCGATACATGATGAGTAGCGAGAAACGAGCAAAGAAGAGCGCCCATCTGGCCTGTCGAGGTCGGAGTCTTTTGGCGGTGCGGAGATATTCCAGGTTGCGATGGTCGGTGAATACTGTTACCGGATGTTTTGCTCCTTCAAGAAGGTGTCTCCATTCTTCGAGAGCACTTTTAATCGCTAGCAGTTCTTTCTCACCTATGCTGTAGTTTCGTTCGGCGGGGTTGTGGCGTCTGGAGTAAAAGGCCACCGGGTGCAGGAGTTTCTGGTCTCTGGATTTCTGAGATAATATCGCTCCTAAAGGCGATATCAGAGGCGTCTGTCTCCAAGTAATATGGAAGGTGAATCTCTGATTGTTTAAGAATCGGTGCTTGGGTGAAGCTTTCTTTGAGTTTTTCGAAGGCCTGTTGAGCTTCTTTGGTCCATTGGAATCGCACGTCCTTTTTGGTTAAAGACGTGATGGATGCACTAAGGTGGGAGAAGGATCGGATGAAACACCGGTAAAAGTTGGCAAACCCCATGAACTGTTGGCCAATCGAGGATTGCCCTGACTTTGGTCTTATCCATCTCGAAGTGTCCTGGCGACAGGATATATCCCAGAAATTCAATGGATGGTGTTTCGAAGGTGCTTTTTTCGATCTTTCCATATAGTTTATGTTGACAGAGGCGAGACAGGACAAGTCGGACATGTTGCTCGTGTTCTTGAATAGAACGGGAAAATATCAGTAGGTCGTCCAAGTAAATCACCAGGAAGGTATCCAGGATGTCACGAAAAATGTCATCGAGAAAGTGTTGAAAGGCGGCCAGGGTGTTGCACAAACTGAACGGCATGACGCGATACTCAAAGTGACCATATTGAGAACGGAAGGCGGTCTTCCACTCATCCCCTCATCTCATTCGCACCAGATTATAGGCCCCTCGGAGATCGATCTTAGTAAAGATACAAGCATCCTTCACTCGATCCAACAGCTCGGGGATCAATGATAGCGGGTAACGGTTACGTATCATGATTGTGTTCAGTGCTCTATAATGAATGCATGGGCGGAGTCCACCGTCTCTTTTCCCAACAAAGAAGATGCCACCCCCGGCAGGTGAAGTGGAGTGACGTATGAATCCTTTTTGGAGCCCATCCTCAATGTACTCCTTCAAGGATTGGGATTCGGGAACGGACAGGTTGTAAATGCACCCATGGGGTATGGGTGCTCCCGGAAGAAGGTCGATAGGGCAGTCATATTCTCTGTGTGGGGGTAACGTGTCAGCCCCTTTTTTCTCAAACACATCTTGGAAGTCAGAATATTTAGCTGGTAGTTCAGAAGACGGGTAGGTGGAAAAGCCAATCTTTTCGGTGGTAGATCCGTTCATACAGAAGTGTCGACAGTGATGAGAGAGAAAAGAGACAGTATTTGAGGACCAGTTGATGGAAGGGTTGTGGGTACGAAGCCAAGGAAGCCCTAGAACCAAAGGGAACAAGGGGGAAGGTACAATGTCCCATTGAAGTTGCTCTTTGTGCTTGTTTCCGATGAGCAGTGACAGAGGAGTGGTCTCATGAGTGATGGGGCCGGTACGTAGAGTGCTTCCGTCAACCATTTGCAAAGGCGTGGGGGTCATCTTCGGTCGCGTAGGAACCGCTAAGGAGGTAGCAAGGGAGAGATCGAAATATTTGTTACTGGCTCCAGAGTCTATGATGGCGGAAACCTTAACACTTCTATCTCCCCACTGCAGGATGACAGGAATGGTCAGATGAGTGGAGGTAGAACCAAATACACATTGTAGAGAAATGGAAAAGGGATGGCTCTTACCTCCATCGGAAGGAAGTGGTGGTCGTATAGGGCAGCCACGTAGGAGATGACCTGGTTGACCGCAGTACAGGCAGAGGTTGTGGGTGTGTCATCTGCTTCGTTCAGCAGAGGACAGGGGACCTCGTGCTAAACCGACCTCCATGGGTTCGGGGAGTGAAGGAGCGGAGCTGGGAGGTCTGACAGGGGTCGTAGAGGAGGTCTCAGATCGTCGAGCAGGTAATGAAGGAGTGGTAGCCATTCTCTCCTGACGCCGTTCCCTGAAACGTTGGTCCAGGACCAGGGACTGTAGGATCATGGCGTCCAATGTTGTGGGTACCCCTATTCGGGCCAGTTCATCCTTTAGTTGGTCAGAGAGACCGTGACGGAAATGATCTCGAAGACCTACGTCGTTCAAGCCTGTATCTGCAGCCACAGCTCGGAACTCAGAGATATAGTCCTCCACTGGTCATCGTCCTTGTCGTAGGTGCCGAATGGTGGATAATGCAGTTGATGAACGCAGAGGGTCATCGTAAATGGGATTCATGGCTTGGACAAAGGAATTCCAGGAAGTTAGAAGAGGGCTCCCTTCACGTAGGAGTTGAAAGGCCCAGTCCTGTGGAGCTCCGGACAGCAAGGAAATGGCTGAATGTACCTTCACGGAGTCAGATCCATAAGTACGTGGACAGAGAGAACATAAGTTCACAGGCGGTAATAAAGGTGTGATACCTTGTGCGATCACTGGAAAACCGCTCAGGTGTATTGGCTCTGGGTTCTGGAGCGAGAAATTCTGCTTGCTGGATGGCAGAACCAGAAGGCGAAGGAGGTAATGCAGTAGACTCGACACGACTTCTTTCTCGGCGGAGCAGGGTCTTTTGGCTGGTCTGTAGGGTCTGTACCACCTTGGCTAGGGCGGCCATCTGTTCGGTGAGTACAGCAAGGACTTGAGCTGTGCTTGCGGGTTCCATGTTTGAACCAGGTTCTTCTGTAATGCAGGGTTTGAGACCCCTGTGTAGTAGGAGTATGGAACCCAATGGCAAGCCGTGGAGTAAGAAATTCAGGAAACCGTGTAGAAATAAACAATCTTTAGTGAAACAAGGATAGTAACTTAAGTCCAGGATAATGATACAGCTGGAATGGTCGGAATAGGGATTCGTAGCACAAAAGTTCCAGAAAAATAACAAAATAATAACGAAGGTGGTAGCGTAGTCGATACAGAAATCCGGGTCGATGGGCAGAAGAAGGCAGCGTAGTCGATATGGCAATCCGGGTTGAAGTGCAGAAGAAGGTGGCGTAGTCGATATGGCAATCCGGGTCGAAGGGCAGAAGAAGGTGGCGTAGTCGATATGGCAATCCGGGTCGAAGAGCTGAAGAAGGCAACGTGGTCAAGAATACGAGGAGCACTAGGAAAAACTGAAGTGGAAGGCAACAGTAGAACCTGGTTAATGTGTTGAGAAGGGCGGCAGATTTAAATAGGGTTCAAAGGATCATGGGAATATCTTTCACCTGGGTATTGTAGGTGGAGTTGAGGTACCTGAGTCTTTGGTAGGTCAATAGGAGGAATACGAGGATCTCCAGAACAGATGTCAAGCAATACCCCTAATCGGCCAGCCGAGGGCGCCAGAGTACCAGGCTTTGCATCACTTAGGGAAGTTTGTTC
The DNA here is from genome assembly GCA_009667805.1 of Leptobrachium leishanense. NCBI lineage: Eukaryota > Metazoa > Chordata > Amphibia > Anura > Megophryidae > Leptobrachium > Leptobrachium leishanense. The sequence continues at coordinate 118,899,429 of CM019067.1, read as the reverse complement.
TTGCGCATGCACGCTTTCACCTTCAGTACTCGGATCTGGCCGGCGGCATGGGGCGTCTCCTGGCTCTCTCTCTCCATCCCGCAGACCAGGAACCCAGAGCAACGCGCCACGAGGGACCTCAGGTGAGTAGAGCACATCTCCCAGCATGGCGGTCCGGACCGGGAGCGGGCCGCGGAGCAGGGCATGACAGTGTGTGGGGCTCCATTGGGCATAATTATATGCTATAACAGACGTACAAATGTCCGGCAATATGACACGGGCCTTTGGATGTATTAACAAACTGAGTGTATGAAAGAGGTATTTGGAGTCCTTGGAGGAGGTGGAAAGGAGTGATGCAAAATATGTATTTTTAGTAAGGGATAGAGAGATAGTTAGAATGGAACATAGATTTGCAAAGTAAGACATCAGTTGTGGGGAAAGTTTTCCTCCCACCACATTCATCATGTCCTGGAGCACTGCTGAAGGTAGCATGTAAATATAGCATGCCTTGGTTGGAGTTTGGACCTATGTGTAGGATGAAGAGTGGTAGGTGCCAATTGCTCAAGTGAAGTTGTGCGTGCAATATTGCCAAAAAACATCCAATTGTTAAACAGCTCACAATCATTTATGTGATGCACAAATTAGTCTAGAAAAACAACAAAACTTACTGAAATGGTCAGTGTCTGTCAGAAAAAAGAAGTCCGTATTACACATCAATTAAATCAATTGTAGTTTGTAGGTAATGTGTAATAAAGTAATACAATTGGAATTTGTAAATAAAGATAAAAAGACATCAATCCAAAAACATGATTCTTCATATGGATTATGATTAGAACATGCAGGGTTTTGACTGGAAATGATTTGCTGCTCTGTGTTGAAGTGCTGGCTTTCTTTTACATCTTAGTGGCTTCCTATACCTCCCCTGGAATAAGGGCTGCGTCTGTGCTCCTGAGCAACTCAATAAATTAGTTCAGTCTTAGCCACAAAACAAAAGATTTTAAAGTCAATAAAAAACTGGACTGACTAATATTCATTGTAAACTGTTTATCAAACATTGCATTAAAGACATATTAATAACAATGTGTAATGAAAAAGGAATCTGTCTTATGACTGTAAAGTTGTGTCATTGTGACAAAAACATCACTGTATATTATTATCTACTTCATATAAAGCTGTCTCAGTTAAGTGTAGAAAATGTACACTCTAGGATAAAATTGACAATTAAAGTAATTAATCAAGAGAGCGAAGACAAAGGCTAGGGTCAGACGAACGCATTTTTCACGTTGTCCGTGAAAAAGTGCGTTCGAACGAATGGACGTATTTTTTCACAGAATACGCAATAGCGGTCATACGATGCGCATTTTCGTCCGTGATTTTGTACGGATCATCAATAAAACCCTTTTGCGTCTGGACATTATGTTGGCCGGACGTGTGCAGGGTCTGACGTCTCCCAATCACGCAAACACGCCGCTATGCGGCCGCAGCGCACTCTGTACGTCAGTAGTAGCGGTTTGATGTTCTCGAAAAAATGCGTTCGTTTGCCACTTGCGTTGCACGGACGAACTTTCGTGCGGCCGTTCGTCGTATGTTCCCCGGCATTGGACGTCATTTGCTGCTAGCACGGCCGTGATTTTGTGCGGCTAAAACGCACGTTAAAACTGCTTTTGTCTGACCTTAGCCAAAATGTTCTCTAATTTTAGAATTTGCCAGAGTCCTTTTTACATTAGAAAAAGCTGATCAAAACAGAGAAAAGTAGATACTGACTAGAATGGGACATTAAGTATTTAACTCCACCATGGAAATAGATTGTTTAATACATCCTTTGAAATTATAGCTTTCTACCAGTTTCAATGCCATTGATTAAAAAACGAATTTTACTATAGTATTTAAAAAAAAGAATTCAGCCTTCATGATTACAGTTGTCAGTCAACTCATAGCTGAATGCTTCATTCTGAAAATTTTAATTAATCTTAATTCTTCATGTTTCTGTATAGATTGAAAAATGGATCTGCCAATATGGTTTACTAAGACCAGGAAATCTTTAGGCAAAAATCACAGAGAATTATAATGTAATCAACAGTAACGAACATGAATAATTTAGCAATGTCAGTCGCAAGGAAACATTACAATACCAGAGATGATTATGTTCACTACAGTTTTATATACAGAATGTGTAAAAAGATAAACGGATATTCTTTGGCCAAAGTAGTTTGGAATTTGTTTTACTTTCTTAATCCTAAATGTCATTGTTTTGAATGAGAGATATCCTCCAATGGATAATCAATTTATGCACCTGCATCTGTGGAATGGTAATTAAGACACTCACAGTAGACAGATGGTAAGCATTTAACCCCAATCACTATCAAGATTGATTATACTCGATCTGCAAGGTAAATCCAAGTACCTCAGTATCGAGTATAGTCAATATGGTGTTCCGCAGGAACAAAAAAAAGAGATTCATTAATAAGAAACTAAATTTGTTTGCATTTTGATCTCAGAACACGCTCCTAAAGGTTCTGGCACACTGGGAATGATGCCTGAAGTGCTAACACGTTTGAAAAACCGCTCTGAATGGGTCTATATGATATGTCCCGGGCTCATCCTGAACAGAGACCAGAACTGCACTCACTCCTTTTGGCCAGCAAATAGGGACATCTGCCTGCCAAACCGAATATTACAGTAAAGAATACTTTGGGAATATTCCCAAATATTTCATACCGTATATTTAAAAAATGATCCCCCCAAAAAAAAACTGGTTCCTGTCAGTGGCTTTGTAGAAGTGAAGGGGTTAAGGTCACAGTTAAAAAACTTAGAACACCAATAGCTCCTTTTACGGACTCAGAAAAACACCGATATAATGCCTCGGGTACCTGCTCTCCCACATGGATGTGCCAGAGGCACATAGCAGGGAAGTATGAAGACTACAAATGTGGCCAGAGCAAATCAATCACAATGCTTGTAATATGCAATGCCTAAGACAGCACAACTAGTGGACACGAAGATCAGCTGATGGTCCTTAAACTAGTGGGCCACATGTAACAACACCTGTACAGGATTAGTACATCTGACTATTACACCTGCGGGACAGAAACAGATGGCAATTGGCAACAAGACATTTATTTATTTATTTATAAAGGATTGTACCAGGAAGGATACATTGAGATTTCTCTCGTTTTCAAGTATGTCCTGGGTATATGTTTACTGTTATTATTATTATAGCTCATGGCTTACGGATATGAAAGTTCTATTTTTATTGTTCATTGGTTAGGTTAATATAGGATGGGATAGTATGTTTGTATATATGTTTGATACATGTACATATAGAACAACATCAGAATTGTTTTTGTTGTGCTGGTCACAAAAGATATATGCACATTTAGGTTTACAAAATATTACAGACCATATAAGAGGTGTGTTGCATTGAATAATAAACATTGGAGTTATCCTTTATCTTATGCAGTTGATTATTGGGTTTGCTGTTCTGTTGATTATTAATGCATAATAAACACATATTTATACACTGCCTGCACATTATCTCCATCTTGTTCATTTTATATCTCACGGAATATTTTATGCTCAGAAAATATGTCTGAAACATGTGATGTGTAGTTAACACTTAAATGTAGGTAAAATAGTAATGTTGCAAAATAATTGTTTGTTTTTATCTCCAACAGGGGATTGGCCTGGGCAATATATATACGCATTATGTGAGCTGGCCTGGGCAATATATTGTAACGTTGGGAGCTTCCAGCCCTACCTGTGTGCTTGAGGGCAGCATGTCTGATGCTGCTCGCTGACCAATGCCCGGTTTAAATGGAGACAGGCAGGGAGGTGGTTGCATGAGGAGCGGCTTGAGTGGGGGCGTGGCCTGGTGAAGGTCTTTAAAAACCCTCAGTGTATTCTCAGCAGTTGCCAGATCGTGGTTATCCATACCTGAGCTCCTTGTACCTGACTGCTATATTGAATTAACCCGTTATTGACCTCTGCTTGTTTCTGACTATTCTGCCTTCTGTTGCCCTAGACCATTTTCTTGTACTACGCCACTGCTCTGATATCGACCCGGCTATTCCATTTGACCATTCTGAACTCTGTATTCCTGATTCTGGCTCGGCTGACTACTCCCTGTGTTGTTAACCCTTTCTGTCTAGCTAGTCTACCTGGCCAATTCTAAGGACCAGACAGATAGAGATCTTTCAGGGCTACTCTGTTGGTAGCTTCTGGGCTCTGTGGAGTGTGGGGTGTTAAGTACTGCGTGGTGGGATCTGGGAACCGTGACATATATATATATACGCATGATGTGAGCTGGCCTGGGCAATATATATACGCATGATGAAAATTTGCAAAGGATAAGGCACGCAAAGTGAAATTTTGATGTGTCTGAAATTGAAACTTACGTGACAACTCTTCTTTTTTTTTCGTTAATTTATATTTGTTTAATACAGTTAATTTTAATTTGTTTAATAGAGTTAATTTAAAATGGTTTAATACAGTTTATTTATATTTATTTTACCTTTACTATTGGTGCTTTTCAAACTTTATTCTTAAATAAAAAGTAATTTAGCAGTTTCATGTTGTGTCGGTTTTTTTTTTGGGAGGGTGCAAGTAGCTGGTCTTGCCTAGGGTGCAAAATAGTCTAGCACCGGCCCTGACTGCATGGTCCACCGCTGCACTCTTCCACAATACTACAGAGGGGTTACTGTATGATGGCACTTGCTGGCCTGGCACCAAAGGCACAATATTTGGCTGCACTGCCACTGACGCCTGTATCAGATTCATATCCTCAGAGGGGCTACTGTGTGATGGCACTGTTGCCGACTCTAAAGGCCCAATTTTAAAGCACCTATTGTTACTTTCATCCAAAGCCTGCATAAGTTTCACAATAATTTAGCCAAAAAAATCAGTAAACTTTTTCTGTGTGTCCGAAAATGTCTCCTCTTTTCATACAGACTGCCGCCCCAAGCAGTTGTTTATGGATAGATTAAAGGAAAAGCATTTACCGTCATTTGAAATGTCATTGTTTGGTTTTTACATATTTCTATACATCCTAGAAATCCGCTACTTCACGGGCAGGTTATGGGGACCTCCTAGGCACGATATTTGTAGGAATTTTTCATTTTTATTTTTAACCCTTATTTCATGGAAAACTCACTGTCCCTTTAAAAACTTTTTTTTAACTTTTTGTCCTTGTTTCCTGTCCCCCAGGGCACTACCCGGACCCCCATACACCTTTTATGGCAAATATCTTGCATATATGCCCTCTTGGAGGGCACTCTAAAAATCGGATTTTCAGCCCCATTGACTTGTATTGAGTTCAAGTTCAAATTCGAACATTTGGAAAGTTTGAGTTCGAGTTCGAATTCGAACCGAACTCGGGGGTGTTTGGCTCATCCCTACTGAATAGACGGCTTCCTCCAGCAGTTCCCTCGTCCTATAACCTCCGATCCAGGACCTGCACCTTACTTGCAATACCACAATACAAAAAGAAAGTGGCTCGATCCTCATTTTCCTACAGAGCACCAAAATTATGGAATAACCTCCCCGACGCCATCAAATCTTCCCCAGTCTAAAGTCACTTAAGAGCTCCCTATTATCATACCTCAACACAGAATGCACTTGTAAACATGTAACATAATGACTATTTCCTACATATTTATTTTCTGTTAATCTGTATATTTGTTTTGTGTTAATATCTTGCATTTTACTACTTTGTATTTCTGTACACTGTAACAATTCAAAGTTCTTGAAGCCAGGACATACTTGAAAACGAGAGAAATCTCAATGTATCCTTCCTGGTAAAATCCTTTTATAAGTAAATAAATGTCTGTATTGTGGTACTCAAGGACATTTTCCCTTACAGTGTCCTAAACCCACACAAGAGCCAATATACTGGAAAACCACTGCACCTAGGGCAATTAAGGAGGCAGGTCCTGGGTGTGACATATTCGTCTCCTGAAAAAACATGCAATTCAATTTCTATTGGTTCCTGTGTCCCTAGCATTGGATTCCAGATTGGTTCATGATAAGGCCTTTAAGTATGTGTTCATACTTAGGTATGGCCCGGCACTCTGCACTGGAAAAAAACAGTTCTATCATGTACACAACCGCATTAGCACTGGGTCTCAGCCAGGTCTTAGTGTTTCCCTAGCGTGCACTAAACGACCTTGTACACAGACTCCCGCAGACAATGTGGTCTTAGTAGGTCGTCATGTGCCAAGTTTTAGCGACTCACTCTAAATTTTTCCTTTAGAGGTAGCAATTTAGCTCACACTGGGTGATCAGGCCCCTGGACTTCAGGATGTCTAGAGCAGTGTTTCCCAAACCTGTCCTCGTGACCCTGAACAGGGCCAGATTTTCAGATCACTTTTAGGGAAAAGCAGACTGAATCCTGCAATCACTGAGCAGCAAATCATATCACCTGTGCTATGCTTCAGATATCTGGCAAACCTGGCGAGGCGGAGGGTCCCGAGGACAGGTTTGGGAAACAATGGTCTAGAGGGTATCTCCAGTAACTGGTCAATTGGAAGGGTTATGGCCCAGAGGAGAGGTCCTGGCTTACTGCTACAGAGATACATGCGCCTTGACTTGTGCGTGCTTTTCATTTGGAGCATCTTGTCCTGGTGGCCGTCCATAGATGGGGTACAGTCACGGCCCCCCTTGCATACCCGGCAGCTGGCAGCACTGTCCACTGGATGATATGGCCGACAATGGCGAGAGCGGGTCAGTGACGCAGACGTGGCATGATGACGTGACGGCTGCTGAATTTAAAAAACCAGCACTGAGTAAGTCTCAATTCCCTGTCGTTGTTTAACCTGATCAGTCCGATTCCTGTTCTATTATATCTGGTATACGGTATATAGACTCTGGCTTTGTTTCCGGACTACTCTCTAGTGTTGATCCTTGCTCTCCTTGATTTTCTTGTGTACCGACTCTGGCTCTGATTATCCATTCTGGTTCTGACTCCTGGCTTTGTCCAACTACTCATTTGGTTCTGACCCCTGGCTGTGCCTGATTATCCACACTGGTTCCTTACTTCAGCTTGTTCTGATTTTGTTTATTCTGTGCTTCTGTCCTGTGTATAGCAATCCGGCTTTTCTAAAGACTGGTAGTGTCAGTAGGCAGTGTCTGCATGTAGGGATCAAGGGATTCCGTGACACTTCTGTGGTAAACATTTTTCTACATGTTCTGAATCCAATAAAATGTTTAATTTTATAATATTTCATATGAACAGAATAACATTTTGTCAACATAATTTAACTTCATTTAAGATATATATGCTGTTGATCTTTTCGTTTAATAAATTGTGTGCATAATGAAAAAAACAGAGATCAACAAAAGAAAGCATTTCTATTCTTAAACATTTCAAACTTTTTCAGGTGGCATTTAATAGGTGATAGCCATCAGCTGTGTGGCTTATTCTATAACACTAAGGGACCAATTAAATATGTGTACTGACACTTATTCCCTGAAGTGTAAAAATATAAATCAAGTATGAAGTCAGCACTTGCATGATCTGTAACCTACTTTTCTACAATAAAATAAAATAGATTTTATTGTCTATCAAAATGATTTTTTTTTCTAAGAAAAACCTTTATAATTCACTCCTGGACTTGAAAGGTTCACAAAGTCATTATAGGTTTACAATCCTTAGCTTGAGTATATACTTCTATGGCAAAAAAAATATAGTCGAGCTAAAGATGATTAGAGTAATTGCAAACAGATAATTATTCTATTATGTGGCATAGCCAGTTGTTATATTTATAATTTAATAATATTATGCAATTTATTTTCACTTAAAGAATAATTGTTTTTGATTTAAATATAGTTGCACTTCATGTTGATATGTGTTTAAATTATTAATTTAAGTAGTTATTTAAATTAAATTAAAATTAAATTAAAACAGAACATGTAAAGCATACAGTTCATGTTTGAGCTCTATTTATTTATAATTACACATGTTGTATAAATGAATTTAATGCCCCCCTTACAATTCTGAGAATCAGCTGCTTATCCGTAGACAAGATGACAAATCTAGGTCGGAAACTCATTGAGCAAGGCATTCTACTTCTCTTGTTCATGTCTTTTCAAATTTATTTTTCATTTTTGCCGTTTTACCTCCCTTTTCACATTATATAGTGCTGCACAAATGTTCACACGCCTACTACAAAGGTGATAATGATAATAATGATTTATTTACAATAACCTGAAGGTTAGAAATCTAATTCTAAAATTTCTTTTAATTATCTGCTAACTTTAAATGAGAGATTACCCTTATAACACATTCGTTTTATTGTAATGTTAAAGGTTATTCAATATCAATATTTATTTACACTATTAACTAATGTAAAACTACGACAATAAGAAAGTTACAACTCAACTGTCATTAAACACATGACAATAAGTAAATAAATTTTCTAATCAAGAGAAATCATTTTATTTGCTAACGGGTCTATGCAAAGAAAGGTGAAACTCAAGAGAATGACAGGAGAAGAGAAAATTCTAGGTCAAAATAGCCAAACCGGAAAAATTCTCCCATTTATCTCACTTTCCATATCGGCTATATGGTCTAGATCAGTGGTCCTCAACCTGTGGACCCTCAGGACCCACAATTGTCCTTGGTCATTAAGTCACGACCCAAAAATAATTGAATTTCTGAAACATTATAATTTATTACACAAAACAACGCGTGCAACATTCTACAATGTATTCACTTTTTAAACAATTTGGTAAACCAACAGGGATTTTTTCCAAAAAGGATAGTGCTCTTCCTCATACGGTCAGACTTTCCCCCAGTTTCCCCTCCTTCAAACGCTCCCTTAAGACATCCCCATTCGAAAAAAAAAAAGAAATTTTGAAAAAAGTATAGAAAATGCTTAAAAAAATACTAAAATATCTAGAAATAAAGAGACTCTTTACTGCAGAATATTATAAGCAACGGTTTATTAGATATTGAATTAAAAACTAATGTGTACGTGGAAAGATTATCAACTCTAAATGACCTCTGTTCACAAACGGGCATAACACCAGGTGTATTTAGTCTGGTAATCAATTTGATACATTGTACAATATACTGAGGGTGGGGTGGTGTCTGCTTCTGATTGAGATTTGAGAATTAATTTCCCTAAAACATCCTAATATGCTGCATTTAACTGGTGTTTGAAAAAAATCTAAAGCAATGTTATTTTTCACCTCGGGATTAAACATTCACAGGGTTATTCAGAGAGCGGTGAAAAGCAGGAGAATAACTGGAGAAGTGAAACTTCTAGGTCAAAATAGCCAAACCAGAAAAATTCGCCCATTTAACTCACTTTCCAAATTGGCTATTTGGTCTAGATTGTTCTCTTCTCCTGCCAGTTCTCCTGGCTTTCACCTCTCTCTCAGGGTTGTTCAGAGAAAGGTGAAAACCAGGAGAATGGTAGGAAAAGAGAACAATCTGGACCAAATAGTCGATTTGGAAAGGGAGATAAGGCTAGGGTCAGACTAATGCATTTTTCGCAGCGACCGTCAAAAAGTGCGTCCGAACGCATTGCCGTATTTTTTCCTGACAAACCTTATTAACCTGACAGGGTTATTCAGAGAAAGGTGAAACTCGGGAGAATGACTGGAGAATGGAAAATTCTAGGTCAAAATAGCCAAACCAGAAAAATCCTCTTTAATCTATCCATAAACAACTGCTTGGGGCGGCAGTCTGTATGAAAAGAGGAGACATTTTCGGACACGCAGAAAAAGTTTACTGATTTTTTTGGTGGTGAAAAGCAGAATGACTGGAGAATGGAAAATTCTAGGTCAAAATAGCCGATTTGGAAAGTGAGATGAATGGGAGAATTTTCCTGGTTTGGCTATTTTGACCTTGAATTTTCAGTTCTCCAGTCATTCTCCTGCTTTTCACCGCTCTCTGAATAACCCTGTAAGATTTAGGTAAAGAATCATGAGATCTGAACATACTATATCAACAGCAGTAGGTGATTTGTGAAAGGCTGAACTCAATGGGCGCATGACATGTCTTTTTTCAGCCTATGTATCTACGTAACTGCAGAGAACATTTTCTTCTGCTGTGACAACCCTTTGTGGATTTCTTAGGGGGGGGGGAAGCGTTCGTTTTGGTTTTTACAGGAACGGTTTCTAATAGTAATCAGATTTTTAGGAGGCTTTCTGTTTGTTTTGCATACCCAATATTTGAAATAATACCCTATCTGAAATAATAGAAAATGAGTATCATAAATTTGACTCCATCAATATTTTGTAAATAAATTATTTGTGCATAAATATCAATTCTTTTAAAGGCATCCATGAATAGGAACAAGATGCTACATATATCGAATAGCTATAAAATAAAAGTTTCTATTATTATGGTTATATTTTGGTAGTCAGTACCTGACATATCCCTCTTTGAAGGCTATAAAATCATGTCTTAGGATATCATTTTAATTACACTGTATCAATATAAAAAGTGATAACTGCTACAGCTAGTTATGATCGACTTATTCTGGGGTTCCCATTGTTATAGTCTCATTGCAGAGGACACATTCTCCTTATGTTAAACTCAATTAATGCCCATGTTCTTCTGGATACCTTCTGTGTAAATATTCAAGTTGCAAATCACATCATGGGTTTTCATTACCCATTTCGACATCTAAGCGCAGTATTACAAAGTTGGTGCTAATTTAACCAGAGCTGTTGTAATCTTACCAGAGCCAATAAAGGGCTGCATTACATTCTGGGTGCTAACGTTAGCGCTCACCTGAGTGAGCATTAACATTAGCCCAGGTAGCCAACGTGAATTACAATCCAAATGCTAACGGTTTAAGAAACCCATTACCATTCGGAATCTTGCGCGAGGTTACTGTACTTTACACTCCCTATACTTAAACATGGGGAGCGCAAAGTGTTAATCAGCGTTAGGATTACAAAGTCATAACGCTGATTAAAGTCCGGCTGCGGTTAGCAAAAAGTTAACCACAGCCTTCCGCTGGAGCAGAATCCGTTAGTAGCCCCCCAAAAAATAATCAAGATACTCACCCACTATCCCGCGGGGAGGTCCGCGGCTCCGTCCGCCTCCTCCGTGTAGCGGGAGCAGGGAGAGACTACGCCGACCTGCCGGATCTCGTTATGTGACCGGCACAGGAGAAACTCCATGGAGTCCAATGGACTCCATCGAGTGGATGCTTGCGGCGGTGCTTAGGGCTCCCACGCGCATCCCGGGGCAGCTTTTAAAGTACCTGCATTGTACCCTTCCAAGCAGTGCCTGCCTTTTCTGCGTGCCCCAAGCAGATCGGGAGGGAGAGAGGTCCAAATGAACTCACCCCTCCCCTTCAGGCACCTTCCCCGCACTGGCGCAGAGTTGCCTGGAATAGACGTCATCACGCCCAGAGCGATGACGCTATTCCTGCCCACCAGGGTCCCGGAGCTGGGCTGACATCCCAGATGCCAGCCCACACCAGGGGGCCGCAGCGATCGGCCGGAATCCCTGCCGATCGCAGCTGCAAAGCGAGGATGTGCTCAGCACTAGGGATGAGCTGTTCGGTTCGGAGTTCGCATCGAACATAGCATGTTCGCAAACTACGAACATTTCCACCTGTTCGCCACACGTCCTCCGTAGCCAAGTGTCCGTGCGGCAGGACGCGATCAGCGCGTCCTCTGCATGGAATGGGTTAATTTAAAAATTAGCAAATTGACATTATTTTAATTTTTTAACTAGCTCAGAATTTCTGTGCGAAACGTCTATTTAAATTTAAATGTTAACATCACATCCCATGTTTCAAATAAATGTTACGATAATTTTTTTTCTATAGAAATCACTTAGTAGTGAATGGGTTAATGTTATGAAGCAAAATGTTATGCCCTCTAGACATGTGCATTCGTTTTAGTACTAAAACGATTTAGTCCGAATTTTGGGATAATTTAGTTTTAGTATGACTCAAGAGAAACGAAACTGCTCAGTACAAAAAACGAAAGAAACTAAAATAAAATGCACTACATTTTAGTTTCAGTCCTTTTTGTGATATTACATTGATGAGTGAAGGAGACCAGCAATGAAGATCGCAACATCGCAACATCCGAAGTTCTGCACCCTCCACATGCCAATGCAGTAGGATGTTCTATACAGAGAGTGGCATTAATTAATGCAGGAGTATGTTCTATACATTATACAGAGAGGGGTATTAATGCAGGAGGATGTTATATACATTATACAGAGAAAGGTATAAATTGAGGAGAATGTTCTATACAGAGAGGGACATTAATGCAGGAGGATGTTATCTACATTATACAAAGAGGGGTATTAATTAATGCAGGAGGATGTTCTAAACATTATACAGAGAGGAGCCTTTTTTTTTAGCCCTTTAAATCCAGTGGCTGTGAGCGCTGAGATCGTCTGCTTGTTACATTATATCTCAGTACAATGTATCAGGCTCAGTTGTTACAGTAACTGACTGTAACAGCGCTCAGAGTTTCAGTAAAACAAGGAAATAATATTGTTCTAACCTCTTACATATAAAAATATTATTTACTAGTTTTACAGAAACTCTGAGCGCTGTGATGAGCAGCAGTCAGTTACTGTAACAGCTTTGCCTGACACGGGGCAGTATTACAATGTTGGTGCTAACTTAACCTGTTGTAAACTGAAAACCTCCATAGGCTATAATGGCTCTGGGAAGGTTACAACAGATCTGGTTAAGTTAGCACCAACTATGTAATATGGCCCACATTGTGCTGAGAGTGAGAGATACTGTAACAAGCAGCGATCTCAGCCCTCTGAGGAGCCACCACAACAATAGTAATTGTATCCACTGGTTTTCGGATGAACGAAATTAGTTTTCATACTAAAGAACTGAAAACGAATTTCTTTAGCAACTAAATAAATTGCATTTTAGTACTAATCCATTAGTTCAAAACGAAATTTTGTGCTGTGCACATGTCTAATGCCCTCTGATCAGGGGTTCATAATGATTAATTAAATTATACAGCTGATTATATAAAGTAGCTATAATAATGGACATTCAAATACTTTAACAGAAGTCAGATACACAAGTTCTGTGCATGTGCTGCAGTGCAAAAAATGCCACGCATCTTTATATCATGTGTAGAAAGCTAGGCATGGCAAATAGTGTTCATGTGCCATTCAAAAGGTTGTTATTTCCAATTAGGGGTAGCTTGTCTTCAATGTGGATAAGATGAAATGGATATCTGAAGTCTTCCAGGAAATGGCTATTCCTGTTGATCTGTATATATGTTCATAAACCACATGGTAGTTATTTTTGTGACGCAGAAACAGATCCAGGAGGTTACAACAGATGGAACAGTCATGGTAGATAACTAGCTGAAGAAAAATTATAACAGAAATTTTCATCATAAAGAACGCTCAGTATTCCAGAAGAAACTTTAGTTTACATTTGGCGAAATTTAAACAACTTTATATCGCTAAAAATTTAGAAATACTTGATGCCAACTGTAGAATATGAAATAAAATTTGAGACAATTTAACAAACTATTCAAAGCCATGACATTAGATCCATGCATGTCTGTTACTGCAGTCAATAGAAATCTTCGCAAAGGGATGAGAACATAAAAAAATAATAATTAAATAACAACAGCGCTATAAACTGTAAAATAATTTGCACACAGTCTTTTCCGCCTACCTAAATTATAGTGTTTATTCATAGGGAAAAACTAAAATATCCAAAGAACACCCTTTCAGGTCTTAAGAAAAAGTGTTATTTAAAAAAAATATCTTTAGATGCGCAATGTATAATCAGGTATTTGCAAAAAAGTGCATAAACAATGTACAGCAAAACACCCAGATGATGTAGACACAATATTACCAAAATAGATGTTGCATAATGGTTTATAAATCTAAATAAAAAAAGCAAGAAGAAATGTGATGAAAAGAACTTACAAACATGCGAGTACCCATGTGCTACTTAAACATAAAAGCCCCAGGGAGCATCAGACACCGCTGAGTGGTAGATCCCCTAGGGTCCCATCAAATAACAGTGTGGAGCTGGAGTCAGATGTTAATCATTCCAAATATTTATTTGCTCACATAAAAATATTTAACACTCTCATGAATATGGAGTCCACAAAAGTGCACAACATTTACAGTCTCTTGGTTGCCTTAGCATTCGGTTATCAAATAACCGCCATGCTGCCAGGCTCCAAAACACATTAAAAGTCCTCAGAAGTCTGATTGCGGGCACAGAATTTTTTTTAATAAAATAAGAATCGCTTGGCCATATCTATGGTAAGTAGACATGTGCACAGCACAAAATTTCGTTTTGAACTAATGGATTAGTCCTAAAATGCAATTTATTTAGTTGCTAAAGAAATTCGTTTTCAGTTCTTTAGTATGAAAACTAATTTCGTTCATCCGAAAACCAGTGGATACAATTACTATTGTAGTGGCTCCTCAGAAGGCTGAGATCGCTGCTTTTTACAGTATCTCTCACTCTCAGCACAATGTGGGCCATATTACATAGCTGGTACTCACTTAACCAGAGCTGTTGTAAACTTCCCAGAGCCATTATAGCCTATGGAGGTTTTCAGTTTACAACAGCTCTGGGTAAGTTAGCACCAACATTGTAATACTGCCCCGTGTCAGGCAAAGCTGTTACAGTAACTGACTGCTGCTCATCACAGCGCTCAGAGTTTCAGTAAAACTAGTAAATAATATTTTTTAGATATAAGAGGTTATAACAATATTATTTCCTTGTTTTACTGAAACGCTGAGCGCTGTTACAGTCAGTTACTGTAACAGCTGAGCCTGATACATTGTACTGAGAGATAATGTAACAAGCAGCCAATCTCAGCGCTCACAGCCACTGGATTTAAAGGGCTAAAAAAAAGGCTCTTCTCTGTATAATGTTTAGAACATCCTCCTGCATTAATTAATAGCCCTCTCTGTATAATGTATACAACATCCACCTGCATTAATTAATACCCCTCTCTGTATAATATATAGAATATCCTTCTGAATTAATTAATGTCCCTCTCTGTATAGAACATCCTTCTCAATTTATACCTTTCTCTGTATAATGTATAGAACATCCTCCTGCATTAATTAATGCCCCTCTCTGTATAGAACATCCTACTGCATTGGCATGTGGAGGGTGCAGAACTTCGAATGTTGCGATGTTGCGCTCTTCATTGCTGGTCTCCTTCACTCATCAACGTAATATCACATAAAGGACTGAAACTAAAATGTAGTGCATTTTATTTTAGTTTCTTTCGTTTTTTGTACTGAGCAGTTTCGTATCTCTTGAGTCATACGAAAACTAAATTATCCCAAAATTCGGACTAAATCGTTTTAGTACTAAAATGAATGCACATGTCTAATGGTAAGCAACCACCTAGCCACTGCGCCCCAGGCCTCTGGAGACATAGGTTTTGGGGATGTAGAAGAGGACGAAGATCAACACTTGAGAAAAAGCAAAAATTAGACCAGTAAGTTTAATTTGTCAAGTTACATCCTGATAGAAATTCCATCATGGTTTTATATAAAGGGTTAAATTGGCCTCGATAACTTAAACAAATTTAACATTTATATTGAAAGCCAGAAGTTGTAAGGATTTTACCTCTAAAAATAATTTCTGTATTCAGCTAGAGGCTGTTTCTCATCAGAATATAAGCATTCTCTTTTAAAAAATAAATCCAGTGTTTACCCTCTTGCATACAAAAGGGGCCCTTTAGCAACATTTAGAAAGGTGATCCTGTAGGTCAGTGATCCCCAACTCTGATCTTCAGGACCCACTAACAGACCAGGATTTTTGGATTACCTTGGGGAAATGCAGACTGAATCCTGCAATCACTGAGCAGCAAATCATATCACCTGTGCTTTGCTTCAGTTATCTGGCAAACATGGCGTATTAGTGGGTCATGAGGACCAGGGTTAGGGATCATGAGATTAAAGTCTTCAGGTGTGAGGAAGACAGGTTTGATAATATGTTTTATAATAAGTGAAATTTGTTACGCAACTTGTTATTAATATTATTATCTTCAACATAATTTATATACCGCCGACAGTTTCCACAGCACTTTACAATAACCAATGGGAATGGGTGTGACAGGAACCCCTCTTTTTCGCCTCTCCTGGCTCTCCAGAAACCCCCTTACCAAGATCAGCCTGGCCGCTGAGTTGCTCGGAACTCAGTGCCTCGAGCAGCCTGATCTGTAGCTCCAGACCTGCTTGGTCTGATCCTCTGCCTTGGAGCCTCTTTGAATTTCCAGAAGGCTGCTCTGTGCCTTCTGAGGGTGAGAGTGGGTACCCTGAATGAGACACCAGACAAGCTGTATGTTCAAACAGGATTCTGAGACTTTTATTGAAAAACGCCACTATTTATGCCCAGGTCCAACAGTTATAATTTGCATACCAACCGACGAACATTGACCTACTAAAACTCTAATTATTCAATTAGATATTTACAATAAACATTCCTTAGCCTTCATATCACACATCATTTACATAATCTATAGTTCCAATAGCTCAGATTACCTTTGCAGTCAAACACTGTCCCAGGCTCTTTACTCTTTAACCCTTTCGCTGCTGAGGCTTTTCCCGCCCCTGTGCTGAGGTCATTTTTACCGGTTTTGCTCATCATGTTTAAACGTGTTTTGAAGGCTTATTTTAGTATATGACCCAGACATATTATATATCGTTCTTTCCGGCAGACTCGGTAGATTCATAATATGTCATTATTATATGTATACGTTATGTCATGTCTGTATATTATAACAAAAAATGCAATAAAATATGTATTTTCAATAATTTACAATGTGTAAAGTGTTTTTTTTCACATTTTAACATGCGAGCAATTGCGGTTATATTTTGTATGGGGTGCGTTTGTTAAAAAAATTAGAGATGGGGTCTCGTTACATTTTTTTTGGGGAAAATTACACTATTTTTAACAAACGCACCGCATACAAAAATCGTTAGTGCAGCATCATTGTTCACATTATAATTGAAATGGGAACAATATTGCTGCATTAACAAACCAAAAAAAATAAAAAAAAAGTTTTTTGTTTTTTTTATAATTTGTTTTTTTAATTTTTTTTTATTTTTATTTTTACTTTTTTTTTTTTACAACATTTTTCACTTTCATGTTTGGTATCGTTGGAACGGCCATGCTCTGGCCGATCCAACCATACCAAAATTTAACCCCTAGCTGCCACGGATCGGGAGATAGGGAGTTCATTGGAACTCCCTATCTCCACCGTTGGTGGCAGTTAAGGGTTAAGTCCAGGACGCGCACGATGACGCCAGTTCTCAGGGGGAGTTCCCGGAGGCTTGGCCGACATCCAAGATGTCGGCCAGCTCCGGGAAAGGATCGCGAACCGGCGCTTTTCAGTGCCGATTCGCGATCCAGCTCCCCAGGGGTTAATGCCAGGCATCATTTGGAAGGGCAGGCTGTGCCCTTCCAAATGATGCCTGGGTTAACCCCCGCAGAGCCGCCGATCGGGAGGGAGAGAGGTCCGAAGGACCTCCCCCCCTCCCTTTCAGGCGCCTCCTCCGCACATGCGGGGGGGGGCGCCTGAATTAGGTGTCATCGCGCTGCCGCGATGACACCTAATTCCGGCGGCTGTGGTCCCGGATGCCGGGCTGACATCGAGGATGTCAGCCCGCACCGGGAGGGCCAGCGATCGGCCAGAACCCGGCCGAACGCTGACCCCAATGGGAGGACGCGCTCAGCGCGTCCCCCGCATACCAGCGGGAATGCTGAGGACGCGCTGAGCGCGTCCTCAGCATCCAAGTGGTTAAACAGATAAGAAAGAGTAAGCCCTCTTGCATAATTACACATTACTCTAACTTGTTTACGTTCTACACCAAAGAAAAGGTCTGCACCTTCAAAACAATCTCTAAGTTCACATTTACATTCAGTAATAAAAGTACATTTAAAACTAAAGATAAGCAATTTACAATACATTTAAAATCACACCACACAATATTAATGAACATAAAGTCTTTCCCAAAGCAAATGTCTGTATCTTTTGGGGTTTTTGCCAGAAAAATAAAAGTCTTGGGGTTTGACGCGGGGAGCACTATGTGAGTTCTATGACAATGGTACAAACTTAAGAAACACATGAACAGAAACAAGACGTCAAGCAGGCCCTGCTCTGATAATCTCACAATCTAGAGGAGATGGGGTAGAGTAAGAAGTGGAATTTTATTGGTCGTCAGGATCATTAGCACTAGTGTTTCAGACATGGTGGGGATAAGGAAAAGACCTCTACCATGATGTTGGGGTAGATGAGGAGAGAGATAGGTCGGCATCACTAATGTGGTACGCTAATCTGAAGAGATGGATTTTAAGGGATTTCTTGAAAGCCTGAAGATTAGCAGGGTTATCCAAAGAGATCCGAATTGCTTGAGAAAGGTAACCGAACGCTGAAAATCAGCGTTCGGTTACCTTTCCTGGCCATTCGGCTATCCAGAGAGCAGGCAATTCGCCAAATACTGGCGAATTGCCTGCACATACGGTGCCTGTTCGGTGCCTGTTCGAGGGCAGTGAAATCCCCATGAAAAAGCAATGCTTCGGCTATTCAGAGAACACAAACCAGCAGTGAAAGGTTCCCCTAATGTCCTGCCATTCGGGGGTTTAATTCGGCAAATTTATTCAGGAGAATCCCATAGACTTCAATGTTAAAAATATTCCCGTTTTAATTCAATATCTAATAAACCGTTCATTCTAAAATTCTGCAGCAAAAAGTCTCTTTATTTATAGATTTTTTAGGATACTTTAAGCATTTTTCTTATTTTTTTTTTTTTTTATTAACCACTTCAATGCTAAGGACGCGCTCAGCGCGTCCTCAGCATTACCGCTGGTGTGCTGAGGATGCGCTGAGCGCGTCCTCAGTTTGGGGTCAGCGTTCGGCCCGGTTCCGGCCGATCGCTGGCCCCTCCGGTGCGGGCTGACATCCTGGATGTCAGCCCGGCATCCGGACCACCAGCCGCCATTATTAGGTGTCATCGCGGGGGCGCGATGACACCTAATTCAGGCGCCCCCCCCGCATGTGCGGAGGAGGCGCCTGAAAGGGAGGGGGGGGAGGTCCTTCGGACCTCTCTCCCTCCCGATCGGTGGCACACAGGGGCTTAACCCAGGCATCATTTGGAAGGGCACAGCCTGCCCTTCCAAATGATGCCTGGCATTAACCCCTGGGGAGCTGGATCGCAAATCGGCGCTGAAAAGCGCCGATTCGCGATCCTTCCCGGGAGCTGGCCGACATCTTGGATGTCGGCCAAGCTTCCGGGAACTCCCCCAGAGGACTGGCGTCATCGTGCGCAGCACGATGACGCCAGTCCTAGCGTTAACCCCTAACTGCCACCAAGTGTGGAGATAGGGAGTTCATTGGAACTCCCTATCTCCCGATCCGTGGCAGCTAGGGGTTAAATTTTGATATCGTTGGATCGGCCAGAGCATGGCCGTTCCAACGATACCAAACATGAAAGTTAAAAAATTTGTAAAAAAAAAAAAAAAATTAAAAATAAAAATAAAAAAAATTAAAAAAAAAAAAAATAAACACATTTTTTTTATTTTTTTTGGTTTGTTAGTGTAGCAATATTGTTCCCATTTCAATTATAATGTGAACAATGATGCTGCACTAACGATTTTTGTATGCGGTGCGTTTGTTAAAAATAGTGTAATTTTCCCCAAAAAAAAATGTAACGAGACCCCATCTCTAATTTTTTTAACAAGCGCACCCCATACAAAATGTAACCGCAATTGCTCGCATGTTAAAATGTGGAAAAAAACACTTTACACATTGTAAATTATTAAAAATTCATATTTTATTGCATTTTTTGTTATAATAAACAGACATGACATAACGTATACATATAATAATGACATATTATGAATCTACCGAGTCTGGCGGAAAGAACGATATATAATATGTCTGGGTCATATACTAAAATAAGCCTTAAAAACACGTTTAAACATGATGCGCAAAACAGGTAAAAAATGACCTCAGCACAGGGGCGGGAAAAGCCTCAGCAGCGAAAGGGTTAAAAGTCCGATTTTTTTTTTATTTTTTCTTCAGTTTACTTATTTTTTTTGTAACAGCCCTCTTTATTATCATTCCCTGGACCTCCTGTGAAAATTTCAGACATTTTCGCTCAGTAGTTTCTTTGCAAACAGCGTTTCTTTTTCCCAGATTCATACAAATGGTTTTTCTAATTTATTCACTGCCTCCTCTACGTCACAGCTGCTTCGGCTCTGTGTGATTCGGCTCATGTTCGGCTCCTGTTCGGCTCCTGTTCCTCTTTTTCAAAGGTTAATCCAGATGTTTTTGCTTGTTTTCAGCGTGCATTCGGTTAGTTTTCGTCAGGTTTACGGCAGCTTTTCTCTGCAATTCGGGGACCCTGTGGTGTTTGCTGAATACACCGCAGGGTCACTGAAATGCAATCGGCAAAAGGAACCGAATTGAAGAGAACGAAAAGTCACCAAACGTGCGGTGACTTTTCGAATCTCTTTGGATAACCCTGATAGGGAAAGTCTGATAAGGCGAGGTAGGTCCTTCTGGTCATAGACTACATGATCTGGTAACCATACGGTTTTACTGATTAAATTCTAATTTTTCCTTCATAAAGTCATTTGGAAACATGCTTTGTGAATGACAATTAATTCACAGATTTTCAAAAATCTCCCCTTCCCTGTAAAAAGATCCCAAATGAAGTGCAAAGGATATGTACTTATTGGAATCCATAGTCAAACTATCTGGCAGCTGTTTTGAATTGTAAAAAATAAATAAAACTTTATGACACAGTATGCAGTAGATGTTTATTTCAATCTCTTGTGCTTAAAAATTGGAACTCATATAAACATGTTGCTTTGCATGGCCACATAGCTCATAGACCGTATCTGAAGATTATTCTTATACCTCACCACTAACTACATCTTTTTTTGTTTTCTGCTTTTTAGCAAATATTGCTATGTACAATAATAATTATTTACTTGGTAACAACCATTGCCACCTGCAGTTACATCTCAGCAGTCGTTCACAAGATTTGGTTTTGAAGTCAGCGTTCTGAATTATTGTGTTCAGTGAATTTCTTTCAAAATAAATTATACATTTGTCATTGTACACCTGATTCTATATTGGATTTGTTAATGATTTTGTTTGCAACAGTGCATAGCATTGATCTTTAATTTATTTAAGTATTTATGGTCATCTCAGGAATATAGAACTTAATCTTCTTACAATGCTGAGATCCCTTAATCTCTCTTTTGACAGAGACACGTCAGTACTATCACAATAAGAAGTGTCTTACCTTACCCTTGTCAAGGATGGGTTAAGTGAAGCCACTGCACAGCAATCAGATTTGAAAAACAATTGCCTCTCCGAAAAAAGGAAAACCTCATTTTCAGAAAATCCATTTAAAGACTTTTTGAGAAATAACACTGCCAAAAATACAATGTTAACCCAGTCACTGTGAAAAGAATGTTCATGTGACTTTTTCTCATGCATATTTAAAAAAAATATTTTCAAGCAAATAACATCAATAGGAAATGTTCAATATGCTATCATGCATAAACAACGGTAATGGTATTTATCTCAGATATATTGAACTTTATCTGCATAGTTTATGTTAAGCTGCAACATAACTTAGGCACGTTATGAGAAATTAATTTTTTTCCCAAAGACAGATTTTAGTAATCACGTCAGGTTTTCACCTCATCATCATTTACCATTATATCAAATAGAAAATATATTATTTACCAGGAAATAAATTGTTACTATATTACAAACAGTATGTGACTTTCTTATTTACTGTTCAATCAATCCAATGTTGCAAATAGAATAAAAACAAAGCTCGTTGGGTATTTCTGTTAATGCACTGCATTACTGTCAATGCTCAGTATTATCTAATCATGACAAGCAAGATAAACAAATAATAAAATGTTAGATACTGTCTATAGAACAAATACCATGAGAACAATAAAACTGAATAGAAAAGAATATTGAGAGACTAAAGAGAATTTTGAAGCCAGTGGCTTTCATATTTTTTTTCTAGCTATTTTTATATGTTTAATGAAAAATAAAACATAAATGTATTGCCATTTTGATCAATGTCCCAGTAAAGAAATGAACACCATTGCAAAAACACTGCCAGATTGAGTAAGCGACATCCTAACTATGGGGGCACTAGAGGATAAACTAGAACTAGGACTAGGGGATGTATCTTCTTTCTTATATATACGGTAGATCGTTAGAAAGTACACAATAAGTACCATCTACAGTCTTGCATTGCAGCCTTTGCATTACTGCCGTCAATCACCTTTTCTATGGCGATCAGTGATCTATACTTTTTTCTTTCTTTCTTTGAGAAAGGATTTTACCAGGAAGGATACATTGAGATTTCTCTCATTTAGGTATGTCCTGGGTGGCGAGTGTGTGCCGTTGGGTGTCATGCCCAGGGGCACTTACTGGAGAGGTGCTCTTGCTGGGATTGAACAAGTGCCTCCACAGTCTCTTTCCACGGTTATAGAGCAGTGATGTTACCTCTACTCCACCCAGCCGGCACAAAGGGTGAAGTACATTGGGTGTATAACACATGGTCAAGCTGACCCTTATTTCCTCAATTTAGAATATGAACATCTTCAGTGCCTACCATTTCTATAAAAGGCGAGGAAAGGAGGTTGCATCTTGCCATATCTAAACACATTCTTAACACAGGTTTGCTTACATAAAATTATTTATGGAGATAAATTGTTAAGATCAGGGGAGATTATAGTTTTAAAATATCATTAAACATAGCCCAATTTATTAAAGGCAATTGAAAGAACAAATGTATTATTACCAGATTAATTTCTCCCAATTCTATTAAATGAAATGTCCATTTCAGGGGCAGTCTGACAACTGTTGGGCCCCTCGGCAACAGGAGATAATGCCCCCCCCCCATCGTGCCTGCCAACCTGCAAGCCACACCCATATACAAGCACCTCTCATAAGTGCATGGGTATTACAGAATGTATTTCTCAATACTCTTTTCAAAATTAAAGCATGAGACTCAACCTAACTACAGCCAGCACTTATAGTCATTTCAGTGACTTGTAAAGGGCAGCATGGCCCAGGGCTCTCCCGATCCTTTTACTCCCATTGCATTCACAAGTATTAAATCTGGCTGCTGATACTGTTTCCCCATGACTTTTATCGGTGTTGGCATGGGTCCTGGCTGAAATAGCAGGCCTGATGAAGCCTTAGGGGGCAGAATTGGGACCCCCTCTAAGACCAGAGCCTATGGGCATTGGGGCAATTAGTGGGATGATATTGCAATAATACAGCAACGGTCAAATCTGCATTCAATTACAAATTTCACATTTATGGTTTTTATATGGTATGAAACAAGTGATATATATATATATAAAAAATTTAATTGTAAATATTTGATTTATACAACATACTGAAAACAGCTTTCTGAATAACTCATTTAGGGTTATTATCCAATTTTACCAATTTCAGTCTGCAAAACTACTAAAACAGTCCTTACCACTGTAAATCTCACAAACGCAATGTTTTACTGTTCAAAATAATTCAGTTATTCATATTGAGGAACAGTACTGGATTGTCATCCAATCAATAATTTTGTACCAACCAACATACAGGTCTAAATCAATAAAGGTGAAATTCAGGAGAACTTTTGGAGAAGTGAAAATTCTAGATGAATATAG
Organism: Leptobrachium leishanense; assembly: GCA_009667805.1. Taxonomy (NCBI): domain Eukaryota; kingdom Metazoa; phylum Chordata; class Amphibia; order Anura; family Megophryidae; genus Leptobrachium; species Leptobrachium leishanense. Next base: position 118,875,793 of record CM019067.1, on the reverse strand, counting down.
TCAAACCAGAAAATGTCTCCCATTTATTTCACTTTCCAAATCGGCTATTTGGTCTAGATTGACCTAGATCTAGAGAGTCTCCTGCCAATTCTCCTGAGTTTCACCTTTAGTGAATAGACAAGATAGTGATAATTGTTTTTCCTCAGAAGACAAGCAAAATCATTTTCCAAGTGAATGGAAAACTCTAAACAGGTGTAGCGCTGGTTTAATTCTGCTGCCGTAATTACTCGTTTCTGGCCGCCAGGGGGAGACGAGCGCAATGTAAACCATACTGGACATTTTTGGACTACGTTTTCCAGCATGCTTTGGGGCAGGGACAGGAAGTGGGTGGAGAGAACGGGGAGACATCTGCAACCTCATTCGGAGGAGAGCCAGTGCGCACCAAGGGGTGAACAGAGCAAGACGCACGTGAGACAAGGAGCAATTGTGACCAGGCCGGAGCGCAGGTGCTGCCTTGCCGACGCTGGAGATCGGTTTCAGTGACTTGCCAGAGACCTAGTAATCCACCGCTGAGAGGTTTTACACAGATACAGAGCTGCAGATTGGACCCCGAGTTAGGAGACCGCGATGATCTAATGGGAGTGCAGACAGTGAACTGAGCATCTTGTGGCAGAGACGGACAAGTAAGACAAGCAGATCTGGTGGCACAGAGTCCCAGCCAAATCGAGCAGAGAGACGTCCTGGGTCGAGCAGAGTGCAGAGTATCTGGCGGATGGGTGAGAGGCCTTCCAGGCCACAGTACAGTAATAAAGCACGCTGCAGTTTGTCTAAATCTACAGGGCCCCAACGTGACTAATCGAAGACACATTGAAATCATTCACTGGCCAGTTGAATCTAGTACCCGGGTACCAACACACGCATACACGCACACCTTCTTGGGACACAACCTGTACGGGACTCACACTACGGCAACAAAGGGGTTAAAATTAATTTTCTTTTCCGCTGCGCGTTTCTTGCATTACGAATTCCTGTAAATATATATGTATACCGTGCTGCTTTATATATGCCAGTTTATTTGAGACCAGTAAACTATATAACTTATAAAATCCACAACAGTGCTGGTATATATTTATTCCCTAGTGCGGGGAGACTGACCCGAGGTAAAATTTAGTGGCTCCTCCGGGAGTGAGCGCTACACAGGATTTTAAAATGTTCAGCAATAACTTTAATTTTGCCAAACATTCATGAAACATGGCAACCTAGTTATATTATGGCATAGATGGTTGCTCTCATCCTTGCTGTGGATCTCCTTAGTTATACCAGAGTAAACATCCACCTGTTGGCTTGATTTCTAGAATAAATTCCTTTTTCTCGTCTCTGACTTTTAGTAGAAGACCACTGAAGCTGAAATCAAATTATACCTTATTATTATAATCTTCTAATGATGGATGCAAAACGTTAATGCTTTATAAAAGCTGGTTGTAATGATCTCTTGATCTTTCCATTGCTTTTTGTTTAATTGTAATCTTTAGAAAACCCTAAGCCTTATAGGAATAATGAGATACTTCAGCTGTATACAGGTAGGTAGAATTAAAACAAATATATAAAAGACAGCTAGTATCCCAACAGCTTATTTAGGGTTTTGAAAGCAATGTAGATGAATGTTTATGGTACCGAAACATTAAGTTTTAATTCTATAACTTTTTTTACTGCATTTGAATAATTTACACATTCAGGGCTTCTTTCTCCTAATTACGTAGAGCTATAAAATTGTTGAGGCATAAAAAGTTAAGCTTCAGCCATTCTAATGATTGAAAAACAGCAAAATTATAACTGATATTTTTCACATGGGATCCTTCATATAAAAACCAACAGGAATTTAAATAAACTTTGAAGTCTAGTAGAGAACCAAAAGGCATCATATGTAAAATGTGTCTGCTGAAGCAAAAAAAAAAAACAAAAAAAAAAGCAAGTGTCTCAGCCAGGTAATAAACCAGGAAATACTTTATTACATTTGAAACTACTTGCTATAAAATGCTCATATATTCGCACAACTGATTATTTTGAAGGCCTGGAACAACTCAGGTGGAGGGCCCTTAAGTTGCCCCTGATGCTAGGACGCAAGGAGGATTTCCAGCTAGGGAAGCAGTTAGAGCGGGAAGAATAGGGGCGGGGTTACAGGAGCAGATTAAAGGCGCGTGCTCAGTGGCGCTGCACGCCTTTTTCCTGAGGTAACTGGGAAAGCAAGATCTGTACAACTCTGCTCCAGCCTGGTGTTTGTTGACAATGGCGGAGTTGGTGGAAGGCGTGGATTTGGAGCAGCTTAATAGAGAGGTCAGGTTGGCTGCTAGGACCCATGGTGTGTCCTGGGCGAGGAGGAGAGTGGTGGCGGTGCTGACGGAAGAACCGGATGCGGAGAGTCGGCAGTCCAGGGCTTCTCAGCCACAGGAGTGTCTGAGCTCTGAAGGAGATTCTAGCCGTGGGCCTGCATCCAGGAGTACGAGGTCGGAGTCAGTGAGAGGCAGAGGGCGAGCGGCCAGCTGTGTGGAAACTGGGTCTGGTGCAATTAGGCCTTGCGCGGGCTCGAACTCTACGAGGAGGGTGTCAGGTAGGAGCTCGAGGCCTGTTTCTGTGGATACTTCTGTTTTGGGTCGGGGAGGTGGCTCGGGGAGATCGAGCAGGAGGGAGGCTGTTAGGTGGAGAAGGGGGTGGAGAAGGGGTTCTTCTACAAGTGTGCGGGAACGGTCAGCTGGAGGGAGTTCAGTTGTGGGGGCTAGGGTTTCCAATTCTGTGGGTAGTCTCGGTGCATTGGGGACCTTGGTTTCACAGTACGCGGATTTAGAAGGTGCAGCGGGTGAGGAGATTATGGAGTCGGTTGGGGGGCCAAGTTTGGATGGGGGCCCAGGCAGGGTGGAGTCTTATTGAGGCGGAGCGTGGAGGTGTAGCCAGTAGTCGTCGTGAGCAGGGGGTACGTGGTAGTGTGGCAACTTAAAACTCTTACTGCCGTGGAGCGTATTATGCCATCACCGCAGCAGGTGGGACTGAACGCTGCTGGGTGGCATAGCATGCCCTGCTTGTGTCTATGGCCTGCAACAAGCCCGCCCCCCTGCAGTTAATTGCATGTGCCGTGCATCAGCTGCATAGGCAGGCTGGAGAAGGGGCCCACTGCAGCAGCCAGGAGGTGATGCGTACTAGTACGCCCCGCAAGCGCTAACAACCTCCCGGTAAAGTATGCATGTACCCAGGACATACTTGAAAACGAGAGAAATCTCCATGTATCTTTCCTGGTAAAATACTTTACAAATAAATAAATATATAGTCCCCAATTAACCTGACATTTAAAAGATGTAATAATTTCTGTAATAAAAAAATAAAAAAAAGATTGCAATATGTACAAATAACACCATAATATACTTGTTAAATTATGATAAATTGCAAATATAGCAATAGGTTTATATAGTAATTTTATCATTCACAGATGAATGTTATTATCCTTGATAAGCTAGAATTAGTTTTGTTTGGCTGTTTTTTTTTTTATTCAATATAGAAAGTTGTATGGCATAAGGGTAAAAGATATAGAGAAGGAAATCAGCCTACTCAGCAGTGGAACAATTGATAGGCGGTAAGTAACCCTGGAGTGACAACACATCGATAAATCAGTGATGAAATGGTATACTGCTACACTAAGGATTAAACCATAACTTTTAATGGCGTATAATAAAATAAGACCTTGATTACAAACAACGAACCAATACGGTCACTAGCAGCTAGAAACACAAATTATATATACATATTATACAGATCTGCAAAGAAAAAATAACCAAAGAAAAAAACATAAATAACCCCTGGCACAGAAAACGATGTATATGAGGGGTAGGGCAGCGGCAAACTATCTGCAGCTGGTCCCCTAAATTAAGCCAAAAAAGCCACACATTGAAAGCAGAAAGAAACAGACCGAGGATGTGCAGTAATTGGACTTTTATTTTCATCTTTCCTTAATTTTTCTTTATGTACATGTATGTAAACCTAATAAACAGATGTTTTTAGTCCATTTTGTGTTTTGTCCAACAATGGGCCTTATTCCAATGCTGCTGCAAACAGTGAGTCAAAAACTAACAATCCGCATATGCAGATTTTACTTATCTCCCTTTTTGAGCGTCTGCTCCAAGGTAGGATCTTTGTCTGTGCCTAGCTTGGCAATGGAGAACAGAGCGCAGCAATACCTGCAGAGGTCGTACCCAGCTACAAGGTGTATAGGCTCCTGGAGTCCTGTGTGTTACAGCTGGAAGCTCTGCACAAAGCTTGCTCTTGCGAGATCATACAGCTCGGCGAAGGAATCGTGGATAGAGAGCGAGAGCTAGTTGTGCTCAAGGTGAGAGAAAGCAAAAGCATCACGCTTCCCTTTCCAACACGGGATGAGGAGAGGTACGTATTGGATTTTTAGGGCGGGTTGGGTTAGTGTGCTTTTCAAGAGCAGAATCACATAACACTAGCTTTAAGGAGACAATATTTCTAGGAGTCTGCAGAATGGAAGTGCAAGCACCTTGGAATAGCTTCTGCTTCCATTCCTAGGCTCAAATTAACACCTCCTATACAAGGTATAGCTGACGTTAATTTAAGGTAAGCTGTTGCAGGAAAGCGCTGCTTTAGGGGAGAGCACAACTTGCCCCAAGAGTGGAATAGCAATTCTCAACAATAAGAACTTCTTCAGGTGTTCTCTTCTTCCCAACCTTGGAATGGGGCCTATTGTTTTAGTATATATTTTATAGATTCTATACCACTTGGTACCTGTATATGATTATTATTATGTTGACACATTTAACTCATTACTAGTCTATTTATATCAGCTTTTACAAAGTCTGTTGGTCTTATTTAGCACATCTTAACTATTGTATTTGCCCATATAGGGTAATCCCTAATTGATAGGTTGACAAATTGACTTTTTGAAATATATGTATTTATTCACTATGCTGCATTATTACATTATGGTTTGGGAAAGGTCCCGGTGTTGGACTGAAACATCGTGTTTCATGCTGTGCTAAATAAAACAAAATGATAGAAAAAATTTGGAGTGCTGAACGATCATGTGTTTCTACACTAAGGCTAATGTCAGACGAACGCAGTCTGAGCGCACTCTGCGTGCATGCATAACGGACGGACGTACTGACGGAAGATACTGTAGACACCACACGGTCCTTTTTTTAACAGATGTAAAACAAAAAAGGGAAATAAGGGAAAATGTATTATTAAAATACAGGTACAGTCAGCCAGACCATAAAAACCTCTGAGCGTCAACGTGATGGACGTAGCAAATGCGCTGCGTCTGACGTCGTAGCATAAAGCACACAGGCCACTCTGCGCGCCTGTCTTAGCGGTTTTACATTCTTGCCTAACTTGCGTCCGTTTGCCACGTGCGTTGTGCATGCGCAGGTCGGTGTGCTCGTACTTCGTGTGTGGGTCTCTATTGATCATTATACTATGCTACGACAGACGTTAAACTGTACGGCGACACGGACGTGATCACTGCGTTCGTCTGACGCGGGCCTAAAACATGACTTTAAACAGCAATTAAATGTCAAACGCAAAAGAGGCTCAATACACACGGGTAAAATGGCTCAGCAGTGAAGGGGTTAAAATATGTAATAACGGTTTTTGTTTTAGATGAATGTTTTCACTTTTTTTTTTTTTTTTTTTTGTTATTTTCCAATTTTGTTCACATTTATTCCCCATTATTGTGCAGAAATGTGTTGTTTACTAACATAAAAAGGAATTCAGAAACGCTTTCACTGTTTAAGACCTACACATTTTCATTGGGGGGGGGGAAAAGAGAAGCAAATAAGTTCTAATACCAAAACCAACAGATTGCTTTCTTAACAACCAAAAAGGAAAAAAAAAAAATTCAGAAGTTAATTATATTGCCAAGCAATGTAATCACTTGTTTGCATCTGTCGGCACTTAGATTGTTCACTAGTTTAGCAAGTTTTTTCTCCAGTTTTACTAAACTGAAGCACAGCATTTTTTTTAAAGCTTAGATTGAGAACATTTTATGCCATTATCTGCAATGAAAAGCTGCAGATAGTTGTATAAAGGGAAAGCGAACAGAACTAATTTCTTTTAATGGGATTAGATTTTGTTTTGTTTAAATAAAATGTTTCAGAGTAAGATAACCAAACAAACAGCAATAAAGCAGAGGAAAAGAAAAAGAAGCTGAAAGTAGCTTTTACCTTTTGCAAAGTCATGCAATCGTTTATTATCACATGTATACTTTATATCTCTGCTAAAGTATAAAAAATGTATGATAATAACCCCTACAGCAGTGCTTCCCAACTCCGGCCCTTAAGTACCCCATAACAGGAAAGTTTTTAAGGATCACCTTGGGGAAATGCAGACTGAATCCTGCAATCACTGAGCAGCAAATCAGATCACCTGTGCTGTGCTTCAGATATCTGGAAAACCTGGCCTGTTAGGATTACATAAGGACCAGGGTTGGGAACCAATGCCCTAGACCAGTGTTTCTCAACTCCAGTCCTCAAGTACCCCTAGCAGGCCAGGTTTGCCAGCTATCTGCTGTTTTGATGCTATACATACCAATAAACTTTGTTTTAAAAGAAAATCAAGCCTTTACAACAAAGTGTGTGCAAGATCTTAAAGAAAACCATACAAAAAGTTACATATGTGATAAAATTACAAAGTTAAAAACTTTCAAAATGCTATTGGTAAACACAGGTCCCAACTCCAGTAGCATTTATGCATAAGCCGAGATGTGACCTGTATTAAATTTTAAACTATACATCCCTTGTATCAGATAAATGTTATGATACACTTTTTATTGAAGAGAAAATATTTTGTAGTGAAAAGGTTAAATGGACAGGCTCCATATATGCACTTAACAAATGCTATACAATTCGTGCAAGCTATAAATCATGATATCGATACACATTTTTAAATACTCCCCTTAAAAACAACTATGATAACCAATAACATAGAAAATAATAACAAATGAAGGTTTCGGAACCCCTTGCTGACATTGTTGAATTTGCTAGTGATACCATAGAAAAAACTATCAGGGTTATTCAGAGAAAAGGTGAAAACCAGGAGAATGACTGGAGAAGTGAAAATTAAGGTAAACAAAAGATAAATCCAGGTAAAGTATCCATGTAATTTGGCAGACTAGATGGGCCGAAAAGCTCTTATCTGCCGACATTTTCTATGTTTCTAAAGTCAAAATAGCTAAACCAGAAAAAATCTCCCATTTATCTCACTTTCCAAATCGGCTATATGGTCTACATTGTTCTCTTCTCCTGGTTTTCATCTTTCTCTGAATAACCCTGAAAGTGATGGAGATATCCAGCTGTTCATACAGTATAAGATCTACAACAATCATATTTTACTGTGAACTAAAGAGTTAAGGTATTAAATATGCATTTTAGACAATATCATCCTCCAATATATTGTATAAATAAGATACAGTATTTTTCCATTGGCTCTTTTCTTACCAAAAGATTAGATTATGCTTTATATTCCAGCACTGTAGAATTAAATTCAAAATCCTTACCCTGACATACTCGGCTCTCCACTACCTGTCCTCACTAATCACCAAATACACCCAAGGCCACTTCCTAAGATCAAACAGTGACTTGCACCTAGCGTCTCCCCGCATCACCTCTTCCCATGATAGACTGCAGGATTTCTCACACTCACATGACTGGAGAAGTGAAAATTCTAGGTCAAAATAGCCATTTTGGAAAGTGAGATAAATTGGAGAATTTTTCTGGTTTGGCTATTTTGACTTTCATGGTTATTCAGAGATCGGTGAAAAGCAGGAGAATGACTGGAGAATGGAAAATTCTAGGTCAAAATAACCAAACCAGAAAAATTCTCCCATTCATCGCACTTTCCAAATCGGCTATTTTGACATAGAATTTTCACTTCTCCAGTCATTCTCCTGCTTTTCACCTTTCTCTGAATAACCCTGTCAGGGTTATTCAAAGAGCTCCGAATTGGAGCCAAAAGGTAATCAAACGCTGAAATTCAGCGTATGGTTACCTTTCCTGGCCATTCGGATATTCAGAAAGCAGGCAGTTAGCCAAATGTTGGCGAATTGCCTGCACATACGGTGCTTGTTCGTTGCCTGTTCGAGGGCAGTGAAACCCCCATAGAGAAGCAATGCTTTGTCTATATTCAGAGAACACAAAACAGCTGAGAAAGGTAGCCGAAATGCTCTGCCATTTCATTCGACAAGTTTATTCAGGCGAATCCCATAGGTTTCAATGTTAAAAATAATCCCGTTTTAATTCAATATCTAATAAACCGTTTATTATTTTATTCTGCAGTAAAAAGTCTCTTTATTTTTAGATTTTTTTTAGGATCTTTTAGGAATTTTTCGGAATTTTTTTGCGTAAATTTTTTTCCGTTTTTCTTTTTAAATCGTTTTTTCTTTTTTCTGTAACAGCCCTTTTTATTGTCATTCATTGGATCTTATAAGTAAATTTCACACATTTTCATTCTGTAGTTTCTTTGCAAACAGTGTTTCACTTTTAAAACATTCAAGCGTACTGTTTTTTTTTCCCACTCCTTTTGTCTGCGGTGTCAGCTTTATCCGGCGGCTGCTCTGCGCTGTGATCGGCAGCTGCTCGGGTTTCTCCGCCATGTTCGGTGGGGTTAATACAGATGTTTTTGCGGGTTTCGGTAAGTGTTCGCCGGGTTTGCGGCGGCTTTTCCCTGCACTACGACAGCCCTGTGGTGCTTGCTGAATACATCGCAGGGTCACCGAAATGGGATCGCCGAATCGCACCGAATTGAAGAGAACGAAAAGTCACCGAACGTGCAGCGACTTTTCATTTTCTTTGAATAACCCTGTGTATGTTTAGCGTTAAATATATTATATATAATGGCAATTATTAAATAAAAATGTATAGTAATTGGGTAATACCACAAGATGACATATTTTTTTAATGCAGTGCTTATATTCTACACTATATGTAGCTTTGAAAATTTTAATTGGAAATGTCAGAGTTTTTATATTGTTATTATAAAAGTGTAACAACTCATTATCACTAGAACTTCCTTACACCACAGCACAATTGTTAATGTTGTGATTTGATGTTTCATGACATAAATTTTTCATTTTAATAATCAAAAGCTATTAATGTGTTATGTAAATAACATAACTTCAGCATATGTATTGTGCCATACTTCATTTTTTATATCCAATATTTATAGGCACATATGGCATCAATGAACTTTATACTATGCTTTGATTATATTAATAATGAACATAATGTACTTAGAGATATAAGTATTGATTGCTGTTGATTACCATGAAAGGTACTGTAAGCTGATCAGGGGCTTAGAGCAGAGACCATGAGGACAACATGAGACTGTACAGAGACACCAGTTTAATGTTATTTGGAGCAAGAACCATATATATTGGGACACTTTACTCTTACGGAGGAAAACATAGAAAAGCATATTGGTAGTAAATTATTTAGGTTACTTAGTCATTGATATGTTATCTATTAATTTGTTTTTATACTTTGTTATATTTTGGCATTGGCTAATAAATAGATATAAAATTTAACATATCACATCGATTTGTATTTTAAAGAAAAAAAAGGTTTATTGTTTTCATTCACAAAATTGAGTTTGGAGGTTACTTTTTTTTACTTTATGATCTTGGTGTGCTTTGATAAGAGCACATGGATATGCTCATATAAATGTGAGTAGTATTCCTTTTGAAGAAGATAGAATAGGAATTACATTGTTTATTAACAGTTTTATGCTACGATTGAATCACTTATTTATTCTATTTTATCTTTCATATATAAGTTTGAATAAGATTATTTTGATGGAAGGATCAACCTTATTTGATCCTGTGCTAAATGAGTTAGTTCAGGAAAGGATGGGTGACTCATTAAGCTCTGACTACAGGAAAGTTATAAATGTATGTCTTACATGCAACACTATGGGGGTTAGTCGGAAAGTTTGCCAAAGTTGCAAACACTAATGAAAATCACAGTTGTTACCTTGGTGACAAATACTGCAGTTTCACAAGAGAAAACTGTAATGGAAGCTTCTTCTGCTGCTGCTGCTTATATTTTTTCTGTATGGGTTTGCTATGACATTTTGCTGTATGCGTTTGATATTACATTGTACTATTATCACTTGATGCTGTACTAATGCCATTTTATTTTTATTAAAAAACATTACACAATATCACTACTGTTTCTCTCATATTATAGGTGGAATTTGTGTGTTTCAAGCATCAACTTTGTGCTCTTAAAACACTAAGGCCCAAATTACAATCTTCGCGCAAACGACAGCGCAAAAACGCATTAACGCGAGGGGCAAAACCCTTTGCGCAGAACGTCGTATTACAATGTCAGCGCAACAAACGCGCGTATACGTCTACCGCGGGTAAACCTGTGCGAACGCTGCGCGAGCTTACTGTACTTCGCTTGTCCTATACTTAACATTGTGAGCGCAAATTCGTTGGTGCGCTGGTACGCGGTGGTATTACAATCTATGCGCAGTTTGTAACGCACAGCCTTTGCGCGCATAATTTTAGCAACTCCTAAAAGCTGGTGTTAATGGCAAATTCTATCAACCTGCCCGAAACCAAATACACCAGCCCAAAAAAAAAGAATGCAGCAAAGTATAGTTACACATTCTACTCATACCAAACCAATAAAAGTGAGAAGTTGTGTGTTTTTTTTTTGATGCAGCATATAAGCGCAGATTGACTTTGACAGGCGCAAAAACTTAACGTGAGACAATTGTGGTTCTTAATTCTGATTCCCTGAATCGTGTGAAAAAAACAGTCCGCACACTGATTTCTGCGCGCAACGTTGCTGCGCGTTTGTGCCATCCGTTTTGTGCAAGTTATTTTTTTGACGGATGAAAAAATGCACGAGGATTGTAATACCAGCGTTGTTCTACGTGCGTTAACGTTTAACGCTTCACGCAAAAATTCACGCGTTGCGCGTGCGTTTTTGCGTGAAGAATGTAATAGGGCCCAAAAAACTTGTTTGATAGATCAGCACCACAGACATGCTCAGAGGGGACCAGCTTGATGAATTGGTCCTGCTTATCTTCCTTTTAGGTCTCCATCTAAACGTTAGGGGATTTCTTGTTTCATTTACAATAAAGAGCATGACAGTTGATTTATTTTTTTTATTTAAAGATTTTAAGAAGTAAATATCGCATGTGTGCACAAGCTAATATACAGGCTACATACACTTATAGTGTCCACAAGAAAGAACAAAGAGCTGTGGAATTTTTAAGGCATCGCCTCTACTTTTTATCTTGTGCTAAGTTTATATATACATTTTGAATCTATTCAATACAATATAAACTGACATATGCGAACCAGTCATTACTTTGCGTCAACTCTTTGAAATGTATATTTAGACAATGGAGCAACATCTTAAATAAACTAAATCGAATGGTATATTCTAAATCAATGTTTCCCAAACCTGTCCTCGGGACCCCCATCCAGGCCAGATTTTGCAGATCACCTTGGGGAAATGCAGACTGAATCCTCCAATCACTGAGCAGCAAATCAGATCACCTGTGCTGTGCTTCAGATACCTGTGAAACGTGGTGTGTCAGCGGGTCCTAAGAACAGGTTTGATGAACACTGGTCTAAATTATTTTAAGATTAACATTTACATATATTTTCACACAATTCAGATAAGTTTGCAAACCAGTGGTCCGTGCAATCAAAAGTTTACATACTGCTTTTGACAATAATTTTATATACAGAGAATCCATTATTTAAAATTATTGTTATGCCAAAACAGAGAGAGGTCTTAAATGTTGTTACCTCAATTCTCAAAGAAATGGTCTTCAGGGTATCCTGTAAGGATGGACCAATAAGAGTTTCCCACTTTGAACAGATTCTGTAGATGTATGTGTTTTTCTCAGATTTAAGGGACACCCTGTATATGAATTGCTATGTACATATGAAGAGGAGTAACAGCGCATTATTCCATCAAACTTTACAGACTGTACAGCACGGGCAAACAGCATTCTCTAGGTGTTTGCAAAACACACAGTAATTCATAAAAGTGTCAAATAATGATGGTACATTATTTCAGAGAATGCATCATGATCATTTTTTTGTGCTGAAGATCTGCTATTTATACTGAATCCATGAAGGTGTTACAGAAAAGTCTTCTACTTATCTTGTTTCCAGAGCGTTTTGAACTTTACTATAATCATTTTAATATTAATGCTCCAGCACTCAACACTCCTGATCTATAGGTTTTGGTTGCTGGCTACTTCAATTAGAACTGCTATTTCTACTATTTGAAACATGAATTACAGTTTGCTAAAGAAGTAAAAAAAACAGACACGTTCTAAATTAATTTATTATATGCCAGTAAGCTTATATCACGATCCAGGACCAGCACCTTACTTGCAGTACCACAATACATAAAGAAAGTGGCTCGATGCTCATTTTCCTACAGAGCACCGCAATTATGGAATAACCTTCCAGACGTCATAAAATCTTCCCCCAGTCTAAAGTCACTTAGATCTCTTTTAATATACCTCGATACAGAATGCACCTGTAAACATGCAACATAGTATATTTCCAACATTTTTTTTCTGTGTAAATCGTATTTTGTTTTTAATATCTTGCATTTTATTACTTTCAGAGTAATTTAAAGAGATTCGATAAGTCATCGCAAGTTCGGTGACTTTTCGTTCTCTTCAATTCGGTTCCTCTTGCCGATCCCATTTCGGTGACCCTGCGGTGTATTCAGCAAGCACCACAGGGTCCCCGAATAGCAGGGAAAAGCTACCGCAAACCTGACGAAAACTAACCGCAAAACCCGGCGAATGCACGCCAAAAACCCGCAAAAACATCTGGATTAACCAGTCGAAGACGCCGGAAAACCCCGAGCAGGAGCCGATCACATGCAGCGCAGCCTCCGGAAAAAGCCGAGACCGCAGAAGAAGGCAGTGAATAAATTAGGAAAACAGTTTGCATGAATGATTGAAAAGTGAAACGCTGTTTGCAAAGAAACTACTGAGCGAAAATGTCTGAAATTTACATATGAGCTCCAGGGAATGATAATTAAAAGGGCTGTTACAGAAAAAATAAGTAAAGTTAAAAAAAGAAAGAAAAAAAAAATCGGACTTTTTAAAAAAAACTCTTTTCTGCAAAATTTTATAATGAACGGTTTATTAGATATTGAATTAAAACGGGAATATTTTTAACATTGAAGCCTATGGGATTCTCCTGAATAAACTTGCCAAATTAAACCACCGAATGGCAGGGCATTTCGGGAACCTTTCACTGCTGGTTTGTGTTCTCTGAATAGCCGAAGCAGTGCTTTTTCCAGTGGGTGCCCTCGAACAGGCACCGAACAGGCACCGAATGTGCAGGCAATTCGCCAGGATTTGGCGAATTGCCTGCTCTCTGGATAGTCGAATGGCCAAGAAAGGTAACCGAATGCAGATTTTCAGCGTTCGGTTACCTTTCTCCAGCCATTCGGATCTCTTTGAATAACCCTGTTTGTATTTCTATACCTATAGTAAAAATTCAATGTACTTGAACCCAGGACATATTTGAAAATGAGAGAAATCTCAATGTATCCTTCCTGGTAAAATACGTTCTAAATAAATAATTATATTTCCATACAGATTACTGTACATAAATGTGTTTGATGTAATACACCCAACGATATATTTTATGGTTTAGTTTGTTCACTTATCTTTTGTGGGATGAGTGTTTAGTAGCACTGGTTACACTTCATGGACATGTTGTGTGTAGTTCTCTTAACATGTATTGTAGTGCAATATACACTTTTGAATATAGGCATATACTTTGTTGAAGGCGGATTCCAGGAAGAATTTTAGTGACATTCTCATCGCAATGTCTTCAGGGTTAACAATATTAAGTGAAAATTGCTGACTAGACATGAGCATTTGTTTTCAGAGAAACTGAGGTTTGCCCTAATTTTGGTTCATTTTTCCGAAACATAAATCAAGGAAAAATATCTCCATGAATGATCCAAAAATCACTTTGCACACAAACAATTTTTGTTTTGTGAGACTATTTTTCTGTTATGTCAGTGAACCCATCAACACAGTTTTCAGGTGCATTGCATCCGATTAAAATCAGAGCAGGTGGCTTTTTGATTTGCTCTGATTCACTCAAAAGTTTTACACAGATGGGAGGTATAAGGGAGTACATGAGTCCTCCTCTGTTTGCAGGTCAAGGGGTTATCAAGCAGGTGGGCTTTCCAGTGGGTGCACTTCTACTAGCACCAAAAGGATTTTGACAAAGCAACATATTGTAGATGTATTTTGGAAAAACCAGCAGGCAACTCCAGTTTTTGTTAATGCACATATCTATTGCTGGCTCGCTCACCTCAATGTCCTATGTTACTATAGTGACATTTAGTAAATAAATAACATAGGTCGTTATTTACTAAACCATGATTTATACGGAATTCAAATTTTCTAATCTCTCACATCTATATCTCATGACATATCACCAAAATTCACTAGATAGTTTAATCACTAACCTCCTAATTAGCCCCGAATTGCACTGGATGGTGAATTTCACCGTTTGGTGCAATTTCAGACCAATTCATCTATTCACTTATACTGGCGAACTGAAAGCAAAACACGGTGCAATTCACCGCAAATTGAAGGCACTAAAATTGGCCCACAGATGACTATCGTGTCTTCTATTCGCAGAATGCCAAACTGCACTGAAATTCCTGCAAAATGCTATGATTTTTCAGTTCAACAGGTTTAAATAGGCGAATCTCTTAGGATTCAATGGAAAAACGTAATATGTTTTTAAAAAATATATGCTTAGCTTTTTAATTTTTTTGCAAAATCTGATTGATTTTTTTATTTTTAAAAACACCTTTTGTATTTTTTAGATGAAGTTTTTGTTTTTCTTATTCTGTTAGACTTTTTTATTTTAGAACAGACCTTTTTATTATTTTGTATTAGACCTTTTTTTTTTTTTTTAAATGACTTTATTTTATTTGGACACATTTTTACTACAGTTATACTGATTTATACTCCAAATAGGAGACTTTATTTTTTGTTCGGCAGAATTCGCCAATGACAATTCATCACAATTCGGAGTTTATCAGTGCACTTTGGGGGTTATTGCTGCCTTCCGATAACTGCTTCAGCAAAATATGGTGACCATTTGCTAAATAGTGAATTAACAGTATTTTTGGCTAAATGGAAATTGTGTAATCACGTGGTCTGTGCCAGTCCCTATGTCTGACAGGCGAAATGTCCACCAGAAGGGAAACCCCCCCCAAATGTATCGAAAAGCTTTGTGCAGTGGAAATAAATGTTTTTAAAGTCCCTAACCCCGTTTAACCCAACTCTAACGTAAAAGCTTTACATTTAAATATTTCTCCATCTATTTAACCCATTCGCTGCTGAACCATTTCACACCTGTGTGCTGAGCTCATTTTTACCGGTTTCGCTCATCATGTTTAAACACGTTTGGAAGCCTTATTTTATTATATGACCCAGACATGTTATATATCATTCTTTCCGGCAGACTCGGCAGAGTCATACTATATCATTATTCTATGTATAAGTCATGTCCTGTCTGTATATCATAACAAAAAATGCAATAAAATTCGAATTTTCAATCATTTAAAAAGTGTAAAGTGTTTTTTTTCACATTTTAACATGCAATCGTTTGCAGTTATATTTTCTATGAGTTGCGCTTGTTAAAAAAATTAGAAATGGGGGACGTGTTACATTTTTTTGGGGGAAAATGACACGCACCCCATACAAAAATCTTTAGTGCAACATCATTGTTTATAATTGAAATGGGAGCAATATCGCTGCATTAACAAAACAAATCAAGAAAAAAACTTTTTTTAATTTTATTTTTTTAAATATTTTTTTATTTTCATTTTTTTTTTTCCTTAACTTTTAATATGGTCATGTTTGATATCGTTGGAAAGTCCATGCTCTGGCTGATCCAATAATACCAAACATTAACCCCTAGCTGCCACGAATCGGATGTCGACCAGCTCTGGGAGAGGATCGTGATCTGGCGCTTTTTGGCGCCGAATCACGATCCGGCCCCCAAGGGATTAAAGGCAGCCGCTGTTTGGAAGGGCAGGCTGTGCCCTTCCAAACGGTACCTGACTTTCACCTATGCCCCCAGCCGATCGGGAGGGAGAGAGGTCCAAAGGACCTCTCTCCCTCCCTTTCAGGCCCCTTCCCGCTCACGCGGGGGGTGGGGCGCCTGTAATAGATGCCATTGCGCTAGCGCAATGACATCTATTGTCCCTGCCAGGGACCCGGGGTGGCACAGCAATCGGCCGGAATCCCTCAGCACGTCCATAGCACAGGAGAACCACTTAGCTGGACGCGCTGAGCGCATCCTTGGCAGCCAAGTGATTAAACCCTATACTAAGGACCTAACGCCATATCCACCCTAGCTTACACCTTATCTAAAACACCATAAAATAACTTAAATCTACCTTAAAAGTTAAACTTCCCTTTGAAATTAATGTTTACCATCTGTGATTGGTGACACCAGGGAGATCATTAAATGCCATGGTCTTAATCAGGAATCATGCAATAGGCCGGGGACTGTTTAACTATTTATCCTTGTTAACAAACTAGATTCAGCCAATTTGACAGCTCCAGAGATGAATCCTCTCTCATTGGCTGTATTATTTGGCCATGTGAAGTGAGTTCGTCCAATCAGAGAATTGAGAGCCCTGGTTGGCCAACTGTTTTTTCATGAATGTCTGTGTTTAAAACAGAGAAGAGGTGAATGGACATCTTTAATTGGTTTGTGTATTTTGGCCATGAGCAACCAATTTGGTGTATTAGAGAAAACAATCAATTTTAGATTAAAATTTTGTAATGTAATACAATGCAAGGAAACATAATAAACTGCTAATTATAAAAATAAACTGTATTAAAATTACAGTGCAATATTCATTATGAGTTTTATAGAATATAGTTTAATATTTGACCTATAGTATAGCAGTTGGCTTTTCCATTATCACAAAATACTTAAGTATAATTTGGATATTCCATATTATTTTGTATAATGTATTGGATGTATTGAATGTAAATCCAATGTAATTTGTAACAGGAATTGGGGGATGACTGGTCTCCGGCCTGGGGACCAAACCTAAAAGTGTTACAGCGTCTGGTGTCTGGCCCTTCTTCCCAGTCAAGCAGATCTGCAGCAGCTTTTCTTTCTCCACATCCCTTAGCCAAAACTAGAGAAGGTGCTGTATATTTGTATAATTCCTGGTAGCTCTCCTCAAACACCAGACATGATTTAGTGCAGGGAAGAATAGTAGGGCTATATTACAATGCTGATGCTAACTTAACCAGAGCTGTTGTAAACTTCCCAGAGCCATTATAGCCTATGGAGCTGTTAAGTTAACAACAGCTCTGGTTAAGTTAGCACCAACTTTGTAATACTGCCCGTAATGGTTTATTTGAAATGGAGACCCAGGGCCAGCCCAGGCCACTGTCTTGCCTGAAGCCAAGGATGAATTGCTACCTCCCCAATAAAAGAGCATGTGGCGTGTATGAGTGTATCACAGAGTGCCACAGCAATAAAACTCACATTAATATGCAGTGTGTATGAGCGTATCACAGCTCAAACTCCTAAGCACAAACAATTTTAAGACACCAGTTCATATTACAACATTATCCCTTATATGCCACTTGTTTTGTCAGATGTGCCATGCAGTGGCGACTCTAGGAACAATATTTAGGGGGGGCACAGAAGATACCGCAGTCAAAACTGGGGGGGCACTAATAATTTTCACCACTAAATCATATCACTGAATAAAACTAAGGGCCCAATCGCCTGTGTGAGCTAAAACACCATCGCTAAAGGAAACATTTAGCGCGAGTCACTAAAACATAGTGCCTGACGACCCACGAACAGATCACCTTGTCTGCAGTAGTCCATGAACAAGGTCGTTTGGCGCACGCTAGGAAAACTCGAAGACCCGGGCTGAGACCCAGCGCTAATGCGGTTGTATACAGGATAGAACTTTTTTTTTTCCAGTGCCGGGCCATACCTATCCCCCGCCCTCACAAGCTTGAATATGAACACATCCAGTGAATAACCTCACACCCCTGCATTATTAAAATCATCCAAGGTGGCCGTATCATCCATGTTTTGATGCACACATATATTAAGGCTGATGGGCATTGCATGATAAATGCCACCCAACAGCATGTAGAATCATTACACTGCATTTAATAGATCCAAAAGGAAGGCCAGGTGAGCGACTAAAAATTTGCCTGCTGCAGCATATAAATAATACATGTTTCAGGGCAAGACTTATTCACGTGTCCCTTTAAACATGGTCCACACAGTCACCCTAATAATCAACCGCTTCCATACTATGAATAACCCCAGCATAAAATGTTTAAAATTAGGCAATATATTAGAATTAGGATATATGTGGATAAAGGATACTTTTATAATAGAGCCTACTGCAACAGCAACGACAATGCGGACCAGATCCATTGCTATAGTGTATGGGGCCAAGAGAACACCTGTGCTGCATTCCTTTCAATTGCCCGTTAATTTTGGGCGAAGAGCTGTTTTTTTGGAGTTAGCACCAGGGTTGAGCAGTAGGTAAAATGTTGCAATTAGCGCCCCTCAAAAAATTAGCGCTGGCACCAAGTGATCTGTTAGCTGCAAAAGCATTAGAGATCTCTAGCGCTCCCCATGTTAAGTAATGGACGCGGAAAGTACAGTAAGCTCGCAGTACAAATTGCTAATAGCAACGCGCCAAGTGATTTTTCCCGTTTGTAGCGAGAGGCAAACGATCTGTTGGTCAGACGCTAGACTCGATTAACCTGGCGCTAATGCAAAACCATGCCGACACAAGGGTTAACTCACACCAGGTAATAGTGCCCTAATTAAGTATATATAAATAAGATTCCAAAACCCTAGAGTAATGTGATGCGATGATGCCTTTTTATTGTACTAACATGATACTTTATTTGCCACAATCCGGCAGTTTTCGCTGAATGTCTGATTGCTGCTTCAGCGACTCCACTTTTAGCAAATTACAGTGACCATTCGCTAAATAGGGAATTCACTTTATTTTCGGCGAAATAAATTCCCCGAAATGTGACAAAAAGCAGAGGATCTAAAGATGATTAGACCCTTTAGATTCTAACTTCCATAATAACCCCTTAAAATGCCATAAACCCAGGGAAATACAATAAAAATAATAAACAATGTGGCATTTAGCTACCCCTTAACCCGTAACATACAATTTATCAAGGGAAAACATGAAATTAATACACTGTGAGGCATGTAGCTAACACATTAACCCCTAAAATGCCATTAATCAAGGAAAAAATAAAATGTATACTGTGAGGGATGAAGCCTACCTATTAACCCTTAATATACAACTAAACCAAACTAATGTAATACACAATGTAATGTATAGTCCGAACATTAACTACTTCACTGCTGAGACATTTCAACCCTGTGAAAATGCTTAAGTTTAAGTGCCTGTTATTATTTAATGTTTTTGACTTTTATTTCAAACGGAATATGGTCATGTTGGATATCATTGGAAAGGCCAGAATCTGCACTTTCCAATGACACCTAGATCGTCCATATACGATGCACAGGGACTGAGATACACTGGTCCGAAGAAGTGTGGTAAGCTGGAAGCTGATTTTTGGTGGGGGGGGGCACATGGGGGGCAAGGAATAACCTAGGGGGGCAATTGCCCCCCCTTGCCCCCCTGTAGAGTCGCCTATGGTGCCATGAATGTTGAGGGTAATACATCTGGAGTTTTGTTCTGTATATAGATGCAGGCTGAAGTGGCCTGTACTTGCAAATATTGCTAAACTAAAGTCTCCAGAAAAAAAACGCCCTATAATACATGGAGTGTACATGATGTACTTTCAAGCATAGGTATACTCAAATTTAGAAGGTTATAAGAAACCCATTATAGATGGTTATCTCTAATACGCAATGCACAAATCTTAAAATCGTTAAATTAGACATCGCCGTCTACTACTCTAGCCTGCATGATATGTTCAGTTATCTTGACTTTGACAAGCCAATGATTGAATACTATCCACACTTTAGGAATAAAGTGAATGTCGAATATAGTGTGCTCTTTGCACTTATGTTTCATGGAGTTAAGCTTATGCATAGAAGAAAAAATCTAGAACTAAAATTTCACCCCAATTTCACAATTCAGAATCCTCACATTAAATATTTTTTATCTGTTCAAGAAAGGTGAGCTAGAGAGAGAAAAACATAACGGCAGAAAAACCAAGATTTCATTTCTATACCATGAAATTAACAGCATCTAAAAGAAATTGTTTTATTTGAAACTGAACAACTTTTCTTACCTAATAACAGTTTATAAACCACACCAGCTGCTGCATTCTAAACTCAAAAATACTAAAAAAGTTACTAATTTACATAACTAGAATCTCTGTAGAAAAGTTTGCTTCTAAAGAAGTCTTAAAAATAAATTTATATATATTTATATATTCTATCTATATGTAAGGAATAAAATTAAAATATAGCAAGCGGTTGGTGTGGGAAAGTTTTTGTAGAGCTCTAAGCCATAGGACTCATAGAGATGAGCACAAGGTCAGAGAAAGGACACTTTAACCTCATAAGGACCACTGATGTACATAGTACAATGTCATGGACCCCTCCTGTCCGCCTATACGGCTCTCCAGATACATGCTCACCAAGATTGGGCCGGCCTTCGAATCATTCCAGATTCCATGCCCCAAGCAGTCGATCTGCTCCTTAGGTCCCGCTGCTCCTTGCGGCTGACTGGAATGGAAGAATCGCTGAGTGTCTTCTAGGGTAGGTGATGTAGTTCTGAATGAAACACCAGGCAGGCTGTATGCTCAAACAGGAGGCTGATCTCATCTGCTTTATTGGGACACACACAGGGTTTTTATGGTGACAACAATCAAATTTACTGCTCACCCCAACAGTTCCCATTGGCTAGTTTCAAGACCACTGCAGGCTTCACTCTGGTCCTCCTCAGGCTCTGACGTGAGTACGTCAGGCTTATGCAGATGAGGTCTTGAACTGCTGGCAGGTTACTCCAGGGTCAAGTACACACATTCGCAATCAGTGATTCCTCACACACACAGTAATTTACATAAACACTCGTCCCGGGCCGATCTTAACTTCAGTGGCTCCTATACAAAATATAGGCAATATTAATTTACAGTAGGCAGCAGTAACAGCCGACCCCGAATAGGAATTGGTGGTTCAGCTGGAAAAGGAAGGGAGCCATTCGGTATAACGGTCGCACTAAGGACTCACTCATTAAAGTAAAAACTTCTGGTGGAATAGGGCCCTCTGTTATTATTTTCTAATTAATTTTTCAATTCTGTGCTAGTGTGCCCTTATGTGAGGATAATACATTCTTCAGACAATGATGACAATGATTGAGAAATACTTCAATTCAAAATTGCAATGATGATAGAGCTGCAAGTTCCCATGATTAAATTGTTGTATGAAAAACCAAAAGCCATTATAAATTGTGACAGCACAGCAGAGCCCTGACTTCCTTGCCAATGTAAGTATAGGAACCTGCACTCAACAGCGAGTTGATGTACACCAGTGAGTTGGTAGTCTCCGTTAAAACCTTAAGAATAAACTAACCTAGTTTGGCTCAAATATAAAAAAAGAAGGCAACATGTTTGCAAACACCAGAAATAATTCAAAAGTGCAGAAAATGTAACAAACATACAAAGCACTAAAAACTGGCCACATTACCAACTCCAGAGTGCTGAGCCTCTTGTGCCCAACTCTTCTGCAAGGAA
This sequence comes from Leptobrachium leishanense, assembly GCA_009667805.1. NCBI lineage: Eukaryota > Metazoa > Chordata > Amphibia > Anura > Megophryidae > Leptobrachium > Leptobrachium leishanense. The sequence goes on along the minus strand of CM019067.1, from coordinate 118,854,031 downwards.
AATGCAAACTTTATAGAATATCAGGACAGGTCCTATTAACACTGCGAGAAAGTCTATCAGGGTTATTCAGAGAGCGTGAAAAGCAGGAGAATGACTGGAGAATGAAAAATTCTAGGTCAAAATAGCCGATTTGGAAAGTGAGATGAAACGGAGAATTTTTCTGGTTTGGCTATTTTGACCTATAATATTTCATTCTCCAGTCATTCTCCTGCTTTTCACGCTCTCTGAATAACCCTGATAGTCAGTGTTTCTCAAGCCAGTCCTCAGAACCCACTGAATGGCCAGATTTGACAGATATCTGAAGCACAGTACAGGTGATATGATTTGCTGCTTAATGATTGCAGGATTCAGTCTGCTTTTCCTCAAGGTCATCCATAAAATCAGGCCTGTTAGTGGGTCCTGAATACTGGTTTTGGAAATCCTGGCCTACATTCTGCCCATCAGGGGATCAACAAAGACAGTAATACCATGTCCACATTAGAGAACAAGAAACTTAGAGCAAGAGAAATGCATGTGAGCAACACCTGAGACATACGGTATGTCCCAAAAAGCTATACACACTGAACATGTCACTTTTGACACTCAAAATGACAAAATCACAGAAACAAAATGTTTGATAGAACAATTGAATTTAACATAAAAATGATATAACAAATAATGGTAGGAAAGTAAGATCGTCTATGCAATAATCTAAACTCTTGAGGCAAGTGGCAGGCTTGGCAAACTATCTAGTGTGGCCACCACAAGTGGCTTTTGCAGTTATTGCCATTATTGATTAGCTTACAAGCTAAGGGCTATGTGATGCATTGTGACTTTGAGTCTCCTCGAACCAGTCATGACCCTAATGACCTTTAAAGAATCTAGGTCAATGGGATTTAGGGTTTTTATTGTTTAACACCATCCTTTCGGCTGGTAGTTTATTGCTGTAATGAAAATGTTCTCTTTTCCTTACAATAATCTCTGTACTGACTACAAGCTGCTTTGTTTAGAATATTTAACATTCAAGAAGCACTGCTTAACAGTCATAACACTTACAGGGTTATTCAGAGAGAGGTGAAAACAAGGAGAATTGCCAGGAGAATGAACAATCTAGACCAAGTAGCCGATTTGGAAAGTGAGATAAATGGGAGAATTTTTCTGGTTTGGCCATTTTGACCTTGAATTTTCACTTATTCAGCCATTCTCATGGTTTTCACGTCTCTCTGAATAACCCCGACAGTCACAGAGTTGACTTTCTTCCATCTTGGTTTAAACCAGCAAGTAGTACATTTTCTATTTTCAAATAATTCTATTTTTGCAGGTGTAGAAGACAGCTTAAGTCTTGAAATCCCCTATTTTGTCCTTCAAAGTGTTCTAGAATTTTTGGAGTTATGTGTACTAAGTCCTGAATATTATAGCGAAATGAAACATTTTGCTTTTTAGGAGAGCTAAAATGAGAAAATGCTTTTAATAAGAACACTTTTTTTTCAAGTGTTGAAGTTCATTCTTTAAGTGGTCAAATTATAACAGTTTCAGAATTTCAAATAAGTTTCGAATTAAACAAATTATTCGTACAAATGCCCACTTTGTTTAATTAGGAATATAATGAGCCCATTTACAAGAACACTGCTCCTATAATAAAACTATTCGACCAAATAATACTTGGTTTATGCTGCTGTAAATGGAAATGAGAAAATCTATTTAAAAAGTGTTATTTGTTAACTGGGATGAGGGTTTAAAAATTTTACTCAGGTGTTTCCTATTTTATTTTCTACATACTAAACTACAAAAACCAAACAAACCTTAGGTTTCAGAAACTATACTGCTTTTAATTAATTTTACATGTGGCAAAATGACCATTTCACATTATAATTAAAATATACTTGAAATTACTCTATAAATGCTGTGTTTATATTTTTATTTGACTTCTAGTTTTATCTGTAAAGTGTACGTAAAATTTCACTGATCAGTCAATTGCTTGGAACAATGTACAGGAAGAGCTTGCTTTCTGAAAAATAATCTACTAATCATTGTATAGAACTATAACAGACTTAGGCTGGGGTCAGACCAGCGCACTTTTAACGTGCGTTCTGGCGCACATAATTACGGCCGCACTAGCAGCAGATGACGGGCAATGACGGCCAATATACGATGTACGGCCGCACAAAAGTCCGGCCGTGCAACGCAAGTGGAATTTGAACACATTTTTCTGAGAACGCTGAACCGCTAGTACTGACGTACTGAGTGCGCAGCGGCGGCATAGCGGCGTGTTTGCGAGATTAGGAGATGTCAGACGCTGCTAATGTCCGGCCTACATAACGTCCAGACGCAAAAAGAGTTTTATTGACGATCCGTACAAAATCACGCCCGAAAATGCGCGTCGTCTGACCGTTTTTGCGCATTCCGTGAAAAAATACGTCAATGTGTTCGGACGCACTTTTTCACGTTCGCGGGGAAAAATGCTTTCGTTTGACCCTAGCCTTTATCGTGTGCTTAGGAGCCCTAAAAAGCATTTTGCAAACTTAAGTTAGGATGTTTTCTGCATGTGTTCGAAGAAGGCTGCTCTGGAATTTAAAAATCTTTAGCAGAGGAATGAAACTATAATCAATGAAATATACATTCATAGAAGCTATTTTAATTCTACCACAAAAATGGAGTAGATGGCAATTTGTAAATATGGAACTTTGGTTAAACGCATTTTAACACTTCCTCTCACCTGAGCAGAGTGAGACTGGGAACATATAGTTGCTAGTCTCCCTCCACGATTCCTCTGCGGCACTGTGCGATCTTGCAAGAGCGAACTCATGCATAGCTCCTAGGGGTCCTATGGGCTCGGGAACTGATACTTGTGTGGCATGCAGCACCACAGCCAGTATCGGGCTACCTTGTGCTTCCCTCTGGGCAAGGATCAAGTACTAAAAAAGAAATGTGGGAACTCACCAAGATTTCTGTCCCCAATTAGCAATTATCTCGCATTTAACACAAACACACACTTAAATCTAACAGATTTATGCAGATATGTGGATTTCAGAGAAAATATATGATAAATCCTATATTTATTGTGACTTAAAAGGGAAAGAAATCAACACCTGGATAAAAGCTTTATACTCTGTAGGATCAATGGGACCTGAGTTCCTTCTGCAAAAAAAGTGAAGAAACTGCGTTCCCGTGCATTCCCCTTCGACTTGACCCCTGCTGCTGGGGCTAGGTGCTATCAAAGTGCCTGCACTGGAATAGCTGCATTAAAATCAGAGATGGAAAGTAAACTCTGCAAGTGCAGCTTTTCTTACTTACCATCTCCATTTTTGCAACAGCTATGGATTAGGGTCCTTTATGTTTGTCACAAAACCATATTTGACAATAAATTGTAAAATACCATCTGTTGCCAAAAGCTTTTCACCCAAACAATATTTCTGTAATGAACAAATAAATGCGAAATAAAAAATGCAAAAACAAATATATAATTTCAAGTATCTCTGAATAGCATGCATAACACAACATATTTTATCCACATTTTCAACTATGTATGACATTGTTTAATTTAAATTTTTATGGAAATAGTTTTTCAACATACAGTGGTGTTGAAGTGGTTAAGCAGTAATTAAATTATTTAGTTCGGTTATTACACATAGGAAAAAAAAGAAGAAAAACAAAAAAAAGTGTCATCTGCGTGGTATTATAGGGATAAGCGCAGATGACACTTATTTTCTTATTATGTTTCATACATCTTGCTGGGCTGGATGCATTTGGTGGTTGCAGCCGCCCCAGTGGGGATCAGGTGCATTACACATTGAAGACTATCAGGGTTATTCAGAGAGAGGTGAAAAGCACTAAGCAGGAGAATGACTCTCTGGAACACTCTCCCTCGTACTGTCAGACTTTCCCCTAACTTCTCTTCCTTCAAACGCTCCCTTAAAACGTTCCTATTTAGGGAAGCCTACCACCCAACTCACTGACGCAACCATCAATCACTCTCACCTTACAGTCCTCTCCTCCTGTTTCCAACCCCAACCCTCCCAGATTGTGAGTTCCTACGGGAATAGGGCCCTAATCTCCTCCTGTACTGTTTGTCAAATGTTGTTCAATGTATTGTAACCCTGTCTATACTGTGCTTATTGTACAGCGCTGCGGAATATGCTGGCGCTTTATAAATAAAGAATAATAATAATAATAATAATGACTGGAGAATGAAAAATTCTAGGTCAAAATAGCCAAACCAGAAAAATTCTCCCATTTATCTCACTTTCCAAATCAGCTATTTTGACCTGGAATTTTCCATTCTCCAGCCATTCTCCTGCTTTTCTCCTCTCTCTGAATAGCCCTGTAAGTATAATTCTGTTCTAAGATACATATTCTTGGGATACAATATTTCAGATTTTTAATCATTGCACATATTGTACAGCAGTAGATTTTCATATGAACTGCAATATTTTATAGACTTCGACCATGATGCAAATTGTAATATATAGGTTTTACTTTAGTTCCATATGTTCAGTGGGTTATTTCTTACGATTTATGTATTAAATGTTAAATTTATGTTCAAATATATAGGTCAGTATTCGAACGTTGGTGCTAACTTAACCAGAGCTGTTATAAACTTAGCAGAGCCATTATAGTCTATGGTTCTTCCAATATTGTGCTCACTGGTGTTTTCCACATGATACCTGATGTGATCATATATGAACAGCCCCGACTGATTTGTCAGGTAACTCCTCATTCCGGCGCACATGCGCCAGGGTAACATTCACCAATTATGGTAGACCTTGCCAGTTACGCAAATGGTCTAGGAATCGCCCACCACTGGCCACTCCTTCCGACCTGCTGATGTCAGACCTGTCAAAGTTCTCAGATGTGGTGGTAGATGTAACATAACTTGCAGTTGTGCATTTTCATAAAATGTATTAGGTAACTGTCGCATAATCTTACCTTTCCAACATAAAGAGGATCTGTACCAGTATATTCCTCCAAAACAAAGAACTGATTCCACACCCAGCTGCGCTTTGTTCTTGATTTTCCAGGTTGGATGTAAGGCTTGGAAGTAGACATTGAAAACTCAGCTTGACTTATTCCAGCAAGACAAAAGAAAATGGCTATAATCTGGAGATAATGACACAATTCACTTTTACCCATCTTCATTTTTCTATTTCTTTTTCTTAATTCTTTCTCCTACGGATTTCGTTTGTCACTCCAAAGTTCCAATGTGGAAATGTCAAAGGGGAACCAAGTGTAAAAAAAAAAAAAATATTATTCCTTTTGTAGAATCATTGCGCTTGTGAAAGCAGACCTATAAATTGTAAAGCAAAAAATAAAAAACATGTAATTTTTTTATATAAAATGGATGCAGTACAACCTTAAAAAACAATCAACAGCATTCTAAAAATTAACTAAATAAAAATAATGATGGATAGCTTAAAGGGACACTCTACACACTCTTCAGCTTTCGAAAGTGGTCAGGCTACGTGGAGTGCCCCTGCCTTCCTTTTCCCCCTTTCCTGCAGCTTCGTTTGCCTGATATTCCTCTGAGAAGCAAAGGTGTTTCCTCCGCCCACACAAGCATCACCAGGCAGAAGGAACTTGAAAATCACATCTATCAGTCATCAAATGGGTCACTGATGATGTCAGCACACTCTGCATGCTGACCTCATCCTGTTGCCGCACGCACACACGCATCAGTGAGCATCTTGGGAGACCTGAGCGGATAGATTGGTTCAGCAACAATCAATCATTCTGCGTAGACGCTATGGACCTTGTGTACAAAACTACGCAAGTTCCAAGCAATGTACAATTTGTGCATCATTTCTGCAATGGAATTTACGGATGTTTGCGAATTGAATTAGATACTGTAGCTGCAGGGACTTCCGCATGTTGGAAACCATGAGCTAAGGAGGAAGGGCAGCGTACAGCGATGGAATAAAAAGGTGAGTATTTACACCTAAACAAAGAAATAAAAAAAAAATAATTGGGCTGCCTAATTTATTAAGGGAAGGGGGCACATTTTTTTCATACAGTGTTGTTTTAAAAATATCCTGACCACTAGCAGCGTGTTATTTAATAGTCCTTACGAAGACGGGCTATTAATTTTACTACTCCCATCTTATCAAGACTTATATTGGAACAGGAAAAGGGCAACTTTTACACCACTCCAATGCATTTTTCTCCAACATGTAACACACAATTAAGAAGGAATATAGGATTATATTAGATTTTTCTGTCTACTACAACTGTCCTTCAGAAAATATATTTGCTATTTCCTGAGAAACACAACATGTGGTTTTAAAAACATAAAGGCCATTTATTTACGTACCATACACTGTGTCAAAATAGCAATACAATCCAGTACATTCACAGTAAAAGTCTTCCCAAAATACAGTAGCAGACCTCTACCTCTACAGATACGGTGACAAGAAATACAAGTCTAATCATAGCCTCATTTTTTTCTTTTCAATCTACTGAAAGTATTTGCATGACATTTAGCAGGTTTGGAGGGAATGATAATGTGACCTATAATCCGCAATTTCGGCCAAGTTAATGATTCCCTTGCTAAGCGGCATGCAAGTAAAATTGCTATGACTGAATTAATGCTCAAATTTAACTATATAGCAGCATTTCTGTGGTTCTACAATATGTGCATAACATCTCTTACAAGATCCATGTAATTGAACATCGAGATCTAATATATTTTTCACGTACAAAGTTTCAATAAATATTCAAATTACGGTATTCTTCTGATAAAATCTAATTAGGGGGAACAGTTGGATTAATTAAAAATTGTAAAAAAAATTAAGAATAGATCAAGAGGTGGTGTATCTTTTCATCTGTAAAAGTTGCTTATTGGATAAAACACTTCAGCCTGAATCTACTTTTTCTTATTGGTTCTCTGTAAACATACTTTAAACCAGACGTGGACTATTGCAGCGATCTCTCGCTTCCGTGGTGAGGGAAGAGGCTAGGGATGTGCGTTTCGGGTTTCGGAATTTCGGAATTTTCACGAAATTTCCCGATTCGTGTTTTCGGATGCGGCCGAATTTCCGAAAAAGTTTAGATCCGAAAATTTCAGATCCGAAATGTTTTCCGAGCCGAAACGAAATATTTTCGGATTTTTCGAATGGATTTGAAATGTGTCAAACGAGGAGAACAGTTGTTCCGAAAAACGAAAATTTTCCGAAAAACGAAAATTTTCCGAAAAACGAAAATTTTGTAAAAACGAAAATTTTCTGAAAAACTAAAATTTTTCGAAAAAACGAAAGGTCGATACAAAAAACGGGCACAATGACACGAAAAATCCAAAAAATGGTCGATATTCCGAAAAATGTGCAATTCCGAAAAACGAAAATTTCCGAAATTACGAAAAGTCGATACAAAAACCGAGCACAGTGACACGAAAATACGAAAAATGGTCGATATTCCGAAAAAAAAATGTACCCGAAAAACGGGCCGAACCGAATCGAATCGAAACCGAAATCGGTCGAAACGAGCCGAATCGAAAAGTTTAAAAATCCGAAAAATCGAACCAAATCGAACCGAAAAAAAAATCGGTGCACAAGCCTAGAAGAGGCCTCTCTGATGGATACTTAGAGCGCATTGTTGTCAGGAAAACCAATAGAGCTGGAGAGAATTTAGAAGTGGAGGAAGTGTATGTCCATCTACAAAAGGTCTGCAAAGTATCGTGAGTTGTCAAGTTGCCTGAACTTTTTACCCCGTGCCGACCCTGGACGTGCTATGCCGTCCTGCAGCAAGTGGGCTTTAACGTCGTGAGGCGGCATAGCACGCCCTGCAGCATTTGATCGGCAAACGGCCCACCTCCCTTCCCAGCATGTAGATCGCCGGCTGCAGGAATTGCCTGGCAACGCAGCAGTCCCCTGTTAGCCAATAGCGGCGATCTGCATCACGTGACAGCGGTGACAGCTTGTCACCGCTGTCAATGTCCCAATATCTCAGTCAATACTTGTAACATTGGTTGAGACATGGTCTCCACCTCTCTCTTCTCCTCACTTCAATCTGAGCTGAGGGAGGCAGAGAATCGCAATTTTTAAAGTAAAGTTAAAAAAAAACATTTTTTTTAACCATTTCATTGCAGAACTTTGAAAATAGCAAAATCAACTATTTTCTCATAGTTTTTAGGTTTTTTGTATCAAAATATATTTTATTTATAAATCTTTGATGGAAAATGAAAGCCCTATTTCTCCTCAACAAAATTATATATAATAAGGGTGGGTCCACTTAATATGAAAGAGGTAAATTATGATTGGACAGGTGAATAGGTGAAATTCTACTTTTAGAAGTGTTCTGAATTAGTAAAACTGTCCACCTCCTTAAGGTGTTAATATAGCCAAACATAACTACATAAAATGTTTAAAGAAATAAAAAAAATACAAAGTTTTTCATTTAGAATGCCAACCACGGAGCTGCCATATCTTACCTTCTCATTTCCCATCTGTGTGTGTGTGTGGGGGGGGGGTGCAAGTGGGAGAAGTTGGAAGACTGCAAACGTGCTCTCTGCATTGTCAGATGTGTCACACTATGCCCAACCAATCAGGAATGAGCCTTCTCTGTTTGCAATGTGTAGCTTGCTCAAACTACATCAACCAATAAGAGTTTCTTGGGGTTGTATTTATTTTTCAGGAGTTAACTACTGTGGGGTTAACTGTGCATAGGGGAGAACCAGTGGACCCCTGGTTCCTCCGTTAAGAAGAAAAAACAATAAATTATATAAACTATATAAAGGATTAAATCATATTGTTTGAAATCATTATGAACCTACATGTAGTTGTAATTCAGTCCTTGAGATTTGACATTCAGAGTAATTCTCTTTTATAACAAAGTAAATAATTAAAAATCTAATACATATTCTTTGTTATCCACAAAATGTGCTTTGTAAATGGAAAATAATAACTTATACAGCTTATAATGAAAGTAGCAATTGTTGTATTGAAAAGCAGTTCCCTAATCCCAACTTCTAGCTAATCTTTTTTTATTTGATTAATAAGGGCCGAAATATTACAGAAATAAACTTCTCATTATGTTATAAAGAAGTGATGCAAGTAGCCATAGCACCCCTAACCATAGAAACAGCATGAACAGTATAGAAGGTTTAAGCTGCTGCGGTTGATCTTTATTTGTGGGGTTATTCCTTGTTAGCATGTTGCTTTGTTTGTTTTATACTGCTATATTGTGTGAAATACAACAATGTGACTTTTATTCAGGCTGTGCCCTGAGCAATATCTTCATACCTTCAATGTGTGTTCTTTTCTCTCCCTCGCTTTTTTTCTCTGTAGCTTTTCACTGTCTACTCATGTTAGTCCTATATTAGTCATACGCCTTTATTTTAAAATAATTATCTGCTAGTTCTTGGAAGGATGTGAGATGTTATTCAAAGATTTCTCAGCTTGAAAAAAGGAGTGATTCAATTTTCCGTAGACTGATAGGTGAATGGTGCTCTCCATTATAAGTATAAGGGCTAGGTCCAAGATTGAAGTTGTTTGTAATAGAGATGTGCATTCAAGTGACTTTATTTCCTACATATTTATTTTTCTGTTAATCTGTATATTTGGTCTTGTGTTAATATCTTGCATTTTACTATATTGTATTTCTGTAACCACTCAATGTTCTCGAACCCTGGACATACTTGAAAACGAGAGAAATCTCAATGTATCCTTACTGGTAAAATCCTTTATAAATAAATAAATAAAAATAAATAAATTCGGAAAAATTCGGAATTTGGAACGAAATTTGATAATTTGTATTCGGAAGTACTTCCAAATAATGAATCGATACGATACGAATTCGAAACGAAACTGTATATAACGAATTTATTTCGCTTGACACGGTGTCATCATCATAAAAGAAAAAATTGAATAACTGATATCAACTATCGAATTTGAAATGAACTATCAAATGGATATCAACTATCGAATTGATCTTAACTTACAATACAAGTAATAGTAAGCAAAGGACTTTATGAAACAAATTAATTTTGTTTCACTGTTTAATTTGACTCAAATACTAAATCTGTGACACAGCCTAAAATTTAACCCTAGCTTTTCTTTTAACAGCAAAATTTGATTAATTGGGGTTTTATCTAGTGATATCAACTATCGAATTGATATATGAAATTCGAATCGATTCGAAATTTCAAAACAAAACTTAATACGAAACTAAATTAGTTATGAAATTCCGAAAACTAAATGATTTAAAAACGTAACGAAACGAAACTAAACAAATTTTTCAGCCATGCACATCCCTAGTATGTAACATGACTCAGAAACAGCAGCTACAGATGCATAGCAGAATAAAACATGTAGGGATGTATTCCAGCCCAGGTGTAAACGTAAACAGAGCTGTTACAAACTTCCCAGAGCCGTCATATATGGTTATGCAGAGAAAGGTAAAACTCTGGAAAACCTTTTGGAGAAGTGAAAATTCTAGGTCAAAATAGTCAAACCAGAAAAACTCTCCCATTTATCTCACTTTCCAAATTGGCTATTTTGACCTAGAATTTTCACTTGTCCAAAGGTTTTCCAGGAGTTTCACTTTTCTCTGAATAACCCTGCTAGTCATTGGAGTTGTTAAATTTACAACTGCCCTGGTTAAGTTTACACCAAGCTTGGAATACAGCCTGTATTTTGCAGCTGATATTTTCAATAGGGGGAAAAATACAAATCCTAAATTAATTGCTACTAACAAATAAATATACAAATATTAAAAGAAATTATGAAAACACTGCAAAGTCTGACAGTCTAAACTGCAAAGGCTATTTGGGGAAGAGAGACACTTCTCAGCACAGGAGAGTCTTATTGAGTCTCAATGAGATATTCCAACATAAATCACAAAATATTATTTTAAACATATTGTTATGGTTTTATCACCAGGACGTTTGTCAATGTATTAACTAAGAATAATTACCTGCAGTGTTTGTACGTCATGTCTTACGTGCAGGGTAATTAATAGGATTAATAATGTTCCAACTAATGTATACTTTAAACTTCGCATACAAATAACGTAGGTAACTCCAACATGATTTAATGTAACAGAGCTGAAAGATCCTTTAGCCAATCGATAATGAGAGGTTTAATTAATCTTAGGTGTTCCCACTACCTTCACTTTCCAGTAGGGTTTTATGAAATCAAGACCATTGTTTCTGTCTTGCTACAATACAAGTATTACATGTCGAGGAATTTTAAGTACTTTGTCAGATTTTATCAACACTAGCAAAAATCTTTAAAGTCTGTCTGATTTTGCTATGAAAATGTTGTTCATTGTGCATACCGCTTTCAATAACCCAGACTATAAAACCATCCACAAGTGAAGACGTACACAATAACATGGGTTATTTTGGGGAGATTATCTCTTTTTGGCAATTTCTTCCTAAATATGATTAACAGTGACCATTGATAAGAAATCACATTTATAATGAATACACAAAACCTGCTATATAATTATTAATTTGGGTCGCTTCTGTTTCTTTTTTTTTTTTTTTAGACAGGAATCATTATATAATGTTTAAGTTTAACTTTGAATGAGTTCCTTGTATGATAATTTGCAAAGAAATAAACACATACATATGCACATATACATTAATTTAGACATGCTGAATGTATATGCATCTACAGTAGTACAGATAAGTGTTCGCTTACACACTCATATTAGGCTTGTGCACCGATTTTTTTTCGGTTCTATTTGGTTCGGTCCGTTCGGATTTTGTAAATTTTCGTTTCGACTCGTTTCGGCCGATTTCTGTTTCGGTTCGGTTCGTTTCGGTTCGTTTTTCGTATCGACTTTTTTTTCGTCGTGTTTTTCGGAACGTCTGTTCTCCTAGTTTTAAAGTGTCTATTCGTTTTGACGTAAACTAATGGTTTTTCGGATACGATAATTATACGATACGATAATTCTGCCGATACGATAATTCTGCCATTGAGATTTCTCATGTTTTACAAGAAGGATACATTGAGATTTCTCATGTTTTACAAGAAGGATACATTGAGATTTCTCTGGTTTCCCGGGAAGGATACATTGAGATTTCTCATGTTTTACATGAAGGATACATTGAGATTTCTCATGTTTTACAAGAAGGATACATTGAGATTTCTCATGTTTTACAAGAAGGATACATTGAGATTTCTCATTTTTTACAAGAAGGATACATTGAGATTTCTCATGTTTTACAAGAAGGATACATTGAGATTTCTCTGGTTTTCCAGGAAGGATACACTGAGATGGGAATGAAACTAAATTTAATTACAGAATCAGCGATATAAATACGATGTCCGAAATTACTGAAATGGAACCGAAATCAGGAATGGAGCCGAAATCACGAATGGAATGAAAATTCCAAAAAGTTTTCGTTTTGGCTCGAAAATTTGTTCGGATCTGCCGTTTTTCGGATCCAAAAATTTTCGGAAAATCGTCCCAAATCCGAATGCACGAATCGGGAAATTTTGTGAAAATTCCGAAATTCCGAAACCCGAAACGCACATCCCTAACTCATATGCAACAATATACTTGTACATAAAGGCCAGGTCAATCCAATGACTTGCAGCTGCATGTGATGGGAGATGCAGTGCAAAAACATCGAGTGTACCGCATTTGATGCTTCAGGTTTGCATCAGTGTTATGGCCTGCAGGGTACAGGGAAGAGTCTGTCTTTTAAAGGTGGTGTGTGAAAGTGGTGTGGATGGCAGGATAAGGCAAAGACAGACAGACTCACAGACTCAGGCGTCATATTTAACAAGTAGTGCCAGGGAAACAACCTGGAACAAAGGACTTTGGTTTGCTGGACTTCTGGCTGGGAAGAAGGCATGGAACGATTAGGTGTTCAAGACATTTGTGATATGGTAATGTCACTTTTATGCTACAGCCATGACATGGGAGATAAAAGGTCCTCATACAGAGGCCAGTATAACTGAGGGATCTGAGGAAATTCCATCGTAGTCTTGCATATTCAGGACATATGATATTTCAGAGGCCAGAATAACCAATGAACAGGGGGAAAACTGGCAGAATTCTGTCTAATCTAAGGACATGAGATTCTGTCATGGGATATGGGAAGATTCTGCCAGAGGTAGTTGTGGTGTGTTTCATTTAGTCCTCTGTGTGAAGCTGGTGGTAGAGTATGAAAGTCTACTTATATACAGTAGAGCCTAGTACAAGGAAAGGGATTGTGTGAATCATTTATTTTTGTTTGAAATAATTTTCTGTTTGAAATCAATTCGTCTTTGTACTTTTCATGTGGGGGGGATAGGTTATCCCAGGGGAAATGGCTGCATAGCAGTGCTCAGAATCACTACTATTGCTGATTGCGGCTTATGTAATTGTGTATGAATATGTTATTTAATTGTGTTTGGGTAGCCTAGAAAGCCTGTATAAAGAGAAGAATGTGCAAGCAGAATGGTTCTGAGGCCCTAGGAGTTTCCTGAAGCTTTACCCCATTTACTGCAGAAGACATGCTGATGAATGTCACCAGGTTTGATATGTGTGTGCCGACAACGCGACCAGCGCAACATGTCTTCTTCACAGTGATCAAACTAAGAGCTAGATTACATACTGAATGCTATGGACTCCAGGAGGTGATACTCGTGGCAGTGTGGAAGCGATACCTCGCGTATCGCCAAGGGTAGCACTTAGATTCCGGGGCAGGCGTTACTTCAGCACCTGTCCCATAACAAACGCTAAACTGGGGATGCTACAGGGAAACCTGCAGGCACATTTTAGTGTTAGGTCTGTAATCTATCCCAAAATGTGTGCAATGACCACGAACTCACAAAATGGACTGAATTACTGCTAACACATATATATGGAGTAATTCCCAATCAAATGAGTTGGCACGACAGGTGCACTTTAAGGCTAAATCAATAGAGCAATAGAGAGCAAAAGGAATAAACCAGCCTAGATTATTAACACAAGGAAAATGTAAAAAACAGTCACAAAAGGGGTTAATTTTTTCTCATGCTTGAATATTTCTCTAGTAATGGTAACGGTTTGCTACCTTTTTTCTTTGTTGTTTTTTTTCTATCTTGCCCTGCATTGACCTGTAGAATACCAGACTTAGTACAGAAATAGTTTGAATTTGGTAAACAAACATGTATTAAAAATAGAAGTAAAATAAAAGCGGTTTTATTGTACCTTCATCACTAGCCTAATGTGGCTGAGTGAACATGAACTTCTGTCCTAGATTTCTGATTGAATAATAAGCATATTTAGTGGCTAAATTCAAGTGGCTAAAAGGTAAAATGAGCATATGTAGAGATTTTAATGCTGTAACACAGAATGCTTTTTGCACTTGTGGATTCCAGGGAAATAGAAAAATGTTTTCTCTTTACTCCATCTTTCAAAATCTTAAAATTCAATAAATATTATATTGCTTTCAGATAGTCTGGGCAAATAAGAACATGGTGATGAATGCTAATTCATATTTATCACCCTGAGGGCCCACCTGGTTGCAATGCGTGTCAATTAATAAATGCATCTTATTTGATAATGCATAGTCTTTGTACTCTAAATTCTTCACTTATTAAAAACAAGTATCAGAACCAATTAGGTAGATAAAATTAAGTATATGAAAGTGTGTAAAGAATAATGACAAAACGTAAACATAATCGAAAATACAGAAAATTTAAGTAGATCTTTGCCAATATTTCTGAAAGGTCATAATACTAAAATGGATCCTTCTTCATGTAATATTTGAGGTGTACTTATGAAAATCTTATCATGGCGTTTACTTTGGCTGACTTAAGAAATAACCCTGGCAGTGTTTCCTTTCAACTTTTGTCTCTGTGTAGGATTTCAATTCACCTCCACTCTCCTCCTCAAAACTGAGCAACAACCACCTCCCCCCATCGTCCACACTATCAGTTAGGACTATAAGAAGAATGGTTTCATGAAAATACTCAAAAACAAACTAGGGAAGGAAATAATCACTAAAAGTGCTTGCTTTCCTGCTATGCAGACTCACATTTTCCACTGATTGGTAGAGATATCCAAGTGTATGCTGGCCCTAAGATGCTGTGAAAATGAAACACAGCTGTCTTAACGCAGAGCAACAAGGTCAGCATGAGTAATCATTTCAGCTTTTTACTGCATGTGTGCAGGCAGAGTGAATAGGCAGTGTCTCCAAAGTGCCCCTATATGTCCACAAAGTGCCCAAAGTGTCCTCAGTAACAATACAGTATTGTTGGTTTTTTTCAAATTCTTTATCTAAGGTAATGCAAAATCAGTATCGGTAGACATTGAGAATATTCGGCAAGGAATATCAAAAACATAGTTACATCACCATATAATTTTGAAATATATGAAACAAAATACGGCCCCATACAATTTGGGGGAGAGAAAAAATAAACATAAAAACATAAAAAACCACAACCATCATAGATGGGGTTACAATAACTGCAAGAAAATCATGGGCATCACATGTAGACATGTTGAGGGAATCAGAGACCCAGCCACTACAGCGTAGAGACAGTCATCCCAAAGGGACCAGGTTTTCTGGAAAGAGAGCATAGTGTCCTGAACCCTAGCCGTGAGCTCGTCTATCAGACAGGCGTCCTCAATCTTCTCAGCCACTGTACTCCAAAATGGAAGACTCCTCTCACACCATGCCGTGGCAAGAGCCCGTCTAGCAGCTATAAGTCTCGAAAGCGACGTAGCCCTGCTCCCACCAAACCTGCAAAGTCCTTCACTTGCAGCCCCAAGGAGAACGCCCTATTACAAAGAATCAGGGTAAGAGGAGAGGCCTTAGGAAGCTAAATATAAAAGTCTGGACAGTATGGAAACATAAAAGCCGATTCCAGAGCAACCCATCTACTAGTAGCTGTCTGCGAGTGCCACACTACCCCACTTGGGCTAGTTGGGCACCACAATACTATAAATAAAGATTAGGAAGCCCCAGACCTCCTCATACCTTCAGACAGTAAAGTGTCCATAATCAGGAGAGGAAGGGCCTGCAACAGAAAAAGAATGTGCAGGAGCACTTTCATTTTGATACTATGAATACGCCCTATCCACGAAATGGGCTTATCGTCCCCAAGTCTCTAAATCCCTCCAAAAGGTGATGAAGTAAAGTAGTAAAATTCTGGCGAACACTTAATTGGTGAATGTTTCCAACATGGCCACATCAACAGGGGTCAATTTAAGGGGCACAGCACAGAACTTGGAATAATTAACAGAAGGGGTATAAACACACGATCTGACTTCATGGAAGTCAGATGTGCATTGGACCCTGGACGGAGAGAAGAGTATCGAGTAGGAAGGGGGGGATTGAGCGTGAAGATGTACGTGGTACATCCTCCGCACATGGGAGTGAATCCGTACCACGTACATCCTTCCCGTTCAAGTGGTTAAGCGACATAACCTTCAATGCCATGAAAAGCGCACTAGAAAAAAGTCATTGCCCAATCATATAACCCACATCGCCAACCCATCCCAGTTAACATTACACTGACAAAAAAGGTGGTATATTGGATTGGGCACACAGGGCCCTGCAAGTCCTGGGTGTCTGGGTACTCCAACTCCCAAGTGTGATCAGCGAACTCTGGAGCTAATGGGTGAAGCATGACAGTGACAAAGTCCCCAAGAGAGTCATCAGCATTTTTAGGTAGTCCCCAAATCAGAAGGTTATTTCTTTGGGATCTATTCGCTAAATCATCCAATTTGGACTCCAGATCCTCAATTCTATGGGACATGGCATTGAAATGATCGATAAATAGATTGAAATTATCAGGATTATCTCCTAAAAAAGATCAATTTATCAAGGATTTATTAGCGTTACTCGAAGGAAGGAAGAAGGGTAGTTCTTTACTCTGTTGGTTGGATAATAGTCACATGCCCTCCATTGTCATAGAGCTGGCGTACTCTCAATGTATAACAAAGTTCCACCTATACGTTCACGTGTACTGCGCTTGTTACTAATTACACCTGTTTTGAGTGAGAATAATTAAGTGAACACACAGAAGGAGTTTAAAAACCTCACCCTGAATCATTTTCTCCAGAGCTCCTGATGAAATTGCCGTAAAATCGGTGATGAAACGCGAGTTGGGCTATTTTATGGTCAATGTACCTTGATTGAATTGCAACAATGTTGTGCTGATTTAGCAATCACTAAGTATATGACTTTGGTGTCACAGGACTGTGTAATTTATGGATTGGTGGTCTGAGTAATCAAGGAAATTTTAAACGAATGCTGATTATGGAGCTTGTTACTGTGGATATCTGAAGGGGCATTGAGAGAGTGTCTATCTAGAGCTAGCACTCAAGTCCCAGCACAAGGAGACTTGAAGGGATTTCTAGCAATTTATAGACCCAGAATACAAGTCCCACAACACGGAGACTTATTAGAGGAATCCTAGCAAATGACCTATACCTTCAGAGACAATCAGATACCACCATGTATCACTGACCTGGAATCTTTTAACATGTTGAATGGTTTGTTTATTTTAATAAAGGTTACATTTTAATTGGAACTAGGGAGATGTTTCCTCCAATTTCACAGAGGAATTCTGCATCATCTGCATCTATCATCACGAAAGGGATTCATGGTTGCATGCTCTATACGTGAATTGTCTTTATGGGAGAAAGAAGCAGTTTTCCCAGTGGATGGTGCAGAGCCCAGTATCTAAGCGGGCATCTTGGAAGATGGCTTGGCACCGCCCCACCACAATACAGTATTTTTGGTGTCTGCCTCAAGTACAGGCAAATAAATATTCTGCCAAACGCACATCACCAGTTTCATCTCAAACTCACATATTAAAAGCTGAACACAGGAGCCCAACCTATTTTGAAAGACTATGCCTACAAAATGTACTAATAAGCGACACGTGTTGAATCCATCAAGCTCTCCTCACCAACCACAAAAAGTTACATTGTTATTGTCTTGCCCTTTGAACAAGTATTATCAGAGAAGACTGACAGGATAACAGGAAGGCTAAATTGGAAGTTTCAATTTGTGCTACTCACTAGAGATGTGCATTTCGTCCCAAATCAAAATTCGAATGAAATATGCCGATTTTGGACGCACGTCTAAAAAAAGAATTGGTTCTAACCGAAATGGGCCGAAAATGGAACAAAACTTAATGCAACTAATGGATTCCATTTTTACGAATTGATCTGTTGTTCACTTTCCCTTAGATTCAGCAGTGCACCACGTCCTTGTCCATAGAGAAAGAATATTTAATCTATCCAGAGAATGCCAAACAGCAACGAAACGTCAGTGAAATGCCCTGATTTTTGGTGGTTCGTTCAACAGGTTTAAACAGGCGAATCCCATAGGTTTCAATGTAAAAAATATTGCCCGTTTTTATTATGTATTTATTTAACCTTCCAGCAAAAAGTCTATTTACTTATTTTTTAGGCATTTTTCAGAATTTTTATGGTGAAATGTTTGGATTCCTAATTATTATAAAACAACGAGGCTTTTTTTCTGTGCCGAACGCAGCGTTTTTTTTTTCTTTGCCTCAGTCTGGCTGCCTTTAGTGGGATCTGTCTATAGTGCTAAAACCTATTCAGCACCAAGGACAATAGCCCCGCAAGGCTCTGGATGATTAGCTCTCTTTTGTTTTTAACCACTTGGCTGCTATGGACGCGCTCAGCGCGTCCAGCCAAGTGGTTCTCCTGTGCTATGGACGCGCTGAGCGCGTCCATGCACAGAAGGCAGCAATCCGACGGATTCCGGCGGATTACTGCGCCCCCCGGTGCGGGCTGACATTGTGGATGTCAGCCCAGCACTCGGGACCCCGGCAGAGCAATTAGATGTCATTGCGGCGGTCATCGCGCGATGACATCTAATTCAGCCCCCCCCCCGCATGTGCGGAGGAGGTGCCTGAAAGGGAGGGGGGAGGTCCTTCGGACCTCTCTCCCTCCCGATCGCTGGGGGGCAGGGGGTTAATCCAGGGGATTAACCCCTGGGGAGCCGGATCCCAAATCGGTGCTGAAAAGCGCCGGTTCGTGATCCTTTCCCGGAGCTGGCCGACATCTTGGATGTCGGCCAAGCCTCTGGGAACTCCCCCTGAGGACTGGCATCATCGTGCATAGCACGATGACGCCAGTCCTGGAGTTAACCCCTAGCTGCCACCAATGGTGGAGATAGGGGGTTCCAATGAACCCCCTATCTCCCGATCCATGGGATCTAGGGGTTAATGTTAGATATCGTTGGATCGGCCAGAGCATGGCCTTTCCAATGATATCAAACATGATAATGAAGAAAGATTTTTAAAAAAAATAAAAATTAAAAATTAAAAAATATATATTTAAAAAAAATCCAAAAAAAAAAAAACAAGTTTTTTTTTGTTTTTGTTTTGTTAATGCAGCAATATTGTTCCCATTTCAATTATAATGTGAACAACAATGCTGCACTAACGATTTTTGTATGCAGTGCGTTTGTTAAAAATAGCGACATTTTCCCAAAAAAAAAAGGAACGGGTACCCATTTCTAATTTTTTTAACAAGCGCACCCCATACAAAATATAACCGCAAACGATCGCATGTTAAAATGTGAAAAAAAACACTTTACACATAATAAATTATTGAAAATTCAAATTTTATTGCATTTTTTGTTATAATATACAGACATGACATAACGTATACATATAATAATGATATATTATGAATCTGTGGAGTCTGCCGGAAAGAACGATATATAATATATCTGGGTCATATATCAAAATATGGCTACAAAACGCAGTTAAACATGATGAGTGAAAGCGGTAAAAATGACCTCAGCACAAAGGTGTGAAAAGGCTCAGCAGCGAAAGGGTTAACCTAATCTGAGTAATTAATTCATCTGTTTCACATTCCGAAATAACTAATAAAAATGAAATAGCTAATAAAAACAAAATAGGAAGTGATCCGAAATACAAATTACTAAAAAAAACGAAATAACTAATGGATCTGAAATACAAATTACCGGTCATCCAAAATAACGATTCGATCCGAAATACAAATCGCGGTAACATAATGAACGCACTGAAACAAATTGAAAAACGTAACAGATCGATCTGAAACAAAACAAAATAAATTTTTCCATTGTGCTCATGTCTATTACTCACAAGGAACAGGGGTATACAAGTCTCAGTCTCACCTAACGGTCATGATGGAACCTACTATTGTGCAATGTCCTCACATTAGAGGAGAGCTGGCAAAGGGGGCTGGGGGGGACAATTGCTCCCTTGGCTACTAGCATATGTGGCCTTTGAGCCAAAAGTTCATAGCCCCTTTCTCAATTAAACACAATATGAGTTTGCGCGCCTGTCTATTTACTAGGGAGGTGCATGGTTGAAAAATTTGTTAGTTTAGTTTTGTTTCGTTTCGTTTCATTTTTAAATAATTTCGTTTTTGGAATTTCGTAACTAATTTTGTTTTGGATCGTAATTTAGAATCGATTCGAATTTCATATATCAATTCGATAGTTGATATCAATTTGAATTTTGGATCAATAGATAAAACCCCAATTAAACAAATTTTGCTTTTAAAAGACAATCTAGGGTTAAATATTAAACGTGTTACAGATTTAGTATTTGAGTCAAATTATCCCCTTAAGGGCCGCTGACGTACCCTGTACGTCCTGTCCACAGGTCTCCCTTAGACCCGCGGACGTACAGGGTACGTCAGCGGCGCCTAATCCCCACGGCGATCTGGCAGGGAGGAAGCCTGCCCATGTGATTTACATGGGCAGGCGAGGCTGATGACGTCACCACGCAGCGTGGCAGCAGCAGGCGTCCCCATGCATTTCAATGGAGGGGAGGGGGGGCTCCTTTGGAGCCCTCTATCTCCCCAACCATTGAAGCTAGGGAGATGCCGCTTGCACTGCTGGAGAGGGGAGAGCCTCCCCTTTTCAGCGGTGTATGGCATTAACAGTTTTGCCGCCGGATCACGTTGCGGCGCCAATTGGCGCCAAAATGCGATTCAAACCTGGAGGGGGGCTGACATCTTGGATGTTAGCCAAGCCTCCAGGTCCCCCCCCACCCACTGACAACCTCACCATATGTGTGAGGATGTCAGTGGGCCAGTTAACCATCTAGCTGCCATGTAGAGATAAGGGGATACTAAGGATCCCTTTATCTCCCAATCCATGGCAGCTAGATGGTCATATTTGACATCATTTGAAAGGCCTGATTATGGCCTTTAAAATGATATCAAACATGACCAGATTTGGTTTTAAAAAAAAAATTAAAAAAAAAATTAAATAAAAAAAAAATAATAAAAAAATAAAATAAAATAAAAAAATGTATTTTTTTAAAAGTTTTCTTGTCTGGAGGGGGTTTAATTAAATAGGACCTAGGCTGTCATCTAAAAATAATTAGCACAAAATGGTCAGAATGAGCGCAGCGCACATAGGTGAACTGTCTCAGCAGTGAAGGGGTTAAAAAGCAAACGCATGTAAAAATTGGGTATTTCTAGTCTCGGGACAAAATTTTGAACCTATTTAGCCGGGGTCTTTTTGGATGGTTGTAGATTTTGGGGATTAAATTACGAAAAAGTGTGTTTTTACCATTTTTTTCCTCATATTTCATTTTTTTTTTTATAGTAAATTATTCGATATGATGGAAATAATGGTATTTCTAGAAAGTCCATTTAATGGCGGGAAAAAGGGTGTATAATATGTGTGGGTCGAATAAACGAGTAAGAGGAAAATTTGACCTAAACACTAACAGCGCAGAAACGTAAAAACAGCAGCGGTCACTAAAAGACGGATTAGTGTAAAACCGCCCGGTCACTAAGGGGTTAAACAGTAAATCAAAATTAATTTGTTTCATAAAGTCCTTTGCTGAGTATTACTTGTATTGTAAGTTAAGATCAATTCAATAGTTTATATCAATTTGATAGTTCATTTCAAATTTGAGAGTTGATATCAATTAAAATTTCGGATCACTAAATAAAACCCCAATTAATCAAATTTTGCTGTTAAAAGACAAGCTAGTTTTAAATTAAGCTGTCTCACAGATTTAATATGAGTCAATTTAACAGGGACAGGTGCTTGTGAAACTGAAAAACAAAATTAATTTGTTTCATAAAGTTTTTTGCTGACTGCATTACTTGTATGTATTTTAATTTAAGATCAATTCGATAGTTGATATATCAATTCGATAGTTGATATTGATTCAAATTCCAGAACACCAAAAGAAAAAGATTATTCAAATTTTTCTTTTATGATGATGACACAATGTAAAACGAAATAAATTTGTTATATACCATTTTGTTTCGCTATTCGGAAGTACTTCCGAAATACGAATTAATGAATTTCGTTCCGAATTCCGAATTTTTCCGAAACGAATGCACATCTCTACTATTTACAACAGCACTGTAGGAGAAAGACTTCCATTGGGGCTAATTTACTCATTAGTAAGAGAGTTAAAGGGATTATATTAGTACCTATTAAATATTCTTAAGGATTTTAAGGCTGGTCGATATTCTCCTATCAAACTGATATTTTAAAAATATAATACTAAACCCCGTGAGTGCGTGAGTGCGTGAGTGCTACCGTTAGCTGCGTATCTGCTGCGTATTACAATCCAAACGCAAACGGTTAAAAAACCGTTTGCGTTTTGGGACCTCGCGCTGTTCAGCGTGAGGTCACTGCACTTTGCGCTCCCTATACTTAACATGGGGAGCGCAAAGCGTTAATCAGCACTGGATTACAATGTACCCGCGCTGATTAACACCTGGCTCTGGACAACGAAAAGTTAACCAGAGCCAGGACCTGGTGTTAACGGATTCCGCTGGTGCAGAATCCGTTAACACCAGCTTAAAAATCCCATACTTACCCTCTGTCCCGCGGCGAACCCGCGGCTCCGTTCGCCTCCTCCGGCCGGCGGGAGCAGGGAAAGACGGGGGAAAAAGTCCCCTCCGTCTTTCCCTACATATCCCTACGCCAACTGGCCGGATCTCGCGATGCGAGATCCGGCTGGTCACGTGACCGGCAGAGGGGAGCTCAATGGAGTACTATGGACACCAGCGAGTGGATGCTCGC
Source organism: Leptobrachium leishanense (assembly GCA_009667805.1). Taxonomy (NCBI): domain Eukaryota; kingdom Metazoa; phylum Chordata; class Amphibia; order Anura; family Megophryidae; genus Leptobrachium; species Leptobrachium leishanense. The sequence continues at coordinate 118,831,101 of CM019067.1, read as the reverse complement.
AGCTGCGCTCAGCGCTGCCGCGCGCATCCTGATTTTTAACGTTCATTAACAATGCAAGCAGCATTTTTTGCACCTGCATTGTAATCTGGCATTAAAACGCAGGCGCAAGGGGGGAAACTGCGAGCGCAGTTTTTCCTCCCCTGCGCTCGCGTTTTAACGCCAGGAGCGTAATAGGGGCCAAACACTGTTAGTGGTCATATGCATAGGTGACTCTACAGGGGGGGCAATTGCCCCCCTAGGTTATTCCTTGCCCCCCATGTGCCCCCCCACCAAAAATCAGCATCCAGCTTCCCACACTTCTTCGGACCAACGTATCTCCGTCACTATGCATCGTATATGGACGAACTAGGTGTCCTTTGAAAGGGCAGATTCTGGCCTTTCCAATGATACCCAACATGACCATATTCAGTGTGAAGTATAAGTCATAAAACATTAAATAAAAACGTGTACTTAAACTTAAACATTTTCACAGGGTTAAAATGGATCAGCAGTGAAATGGTTAATGTTCAGACTATACACTACATTGTGTATTAAGTTAGTTTTTGCCTTGGGTTTAGTTGTATATTAAGGGTTAATGGGCAGGCTTTATCCCTTACAGTATACATTTGTTTTTTCCTTGATTAATGGCATTTTACGGGTTGATGGGTAAACTACATGCCTCAGTGTATTCATTTCAGGTTTTCCCTTGATGAATGGCATTTTACGGGTTAAGGGGTAGCTAAATGCCACATGGTTTATTATTTTTATTGTATTTCTCTGGGTTTATGGCATTTTAGGGGTTATTATGGAAGTTAGAATCTAAAGGGTCTATTTATCTTTAGATCCTCTGCTTTCCGTCACATTTCGGGGAATTTATTTTTCCGAAAATAAGGTGAATTCCATATTTAGCGAATGGTCACTGTAATTTGCTAAAAGTGGAGTCGCTGAAGCAGCTATCAGACATTCAGCGAAAACTGCCGAATTGCAGCGAATAAAATATTGAATTTAAGTATCAGGTTATAGTACAACAAAAAGGCATCATTGCATCACATTACTCTGGGGTTTTGGAATCTTATTTATATATACTTATTTAGGGCACTATTACCTGGTGTGAGCTAACCCTTGCGTCGGCATGATTTTGCATTAGCGCCAGGTTAATTGAGTCTAGCGCTGGACCAACAGATTGTTTGCCTCCCGCTACAAATGGGAAAAAATCACTTAGCGCGTTGCTATTAGCGATTTGTACCGCGAGCTTAATGTACTTTCCGCGTCCTATACTTAACACAGGGAGTGCTAGAGATCTCTAGCGCTTTTGTAGCTAACAGATCACTGGGAGCCAGCGCTAAATTTTTTGAGGTGCACTAATTGCAACATTTTACCTACTGCTCAACCCTGGTGCTAACTCCAAAAAAACAGAAAACCTGGTCCTTGTCAAAAATTAATAGGCAATTGAAAGGAATGCAGCACAGATGTTCTCTTGGCCCCATACACCATAGTAATGGATATGGTCAGCAATGTCGCTGCTGTTGCAGTAAGCTCTATTATAAATATATCCTTTATGCACATATATCCTAATTCTAATATATTGCCTAATTTTAAACATTTTATGCTGGGGTTATTCATTGTATGGAAGCAGTTGATTATTAGGGTGACTGTGTGGACCATGTTTAAAGGGACACGTGAATAAGTCTTGCCCTGAAACATGTATTGTTTAGATGCTGCAGCAGGGAAATTGTTGTCGCTCACCTGGCCTTCCTTTTGGATCTATTAAATGCAGTGTAATGATTCTACATGCTGTTGGGTGGCATTTATCATGCAATGCCCATCAGCCTTAATATATGTGTGCATCAAAACATGGATGATACGGCCACCGTGGAGGATTTTAATAATGCAGGGGTGTGAGGTTATTCACTGGATGTGTTCATATTCAAGCTTGTGAGGGCGGGGGATAGGTATGGAAAAGAAAAACAGTTCTATCCTGTACACAACCGCATTAGCGCTGGGTCTCAACCCGGGTCTTAGAGTTTCCCTAGCATGCGCCAAACGACCTTGTTCATGGACTACTGCAGACAAGGTGATCTGTTAGTAAGTCGTCAGGCACTAACAGGGTTATTCAGAAAGCAGTGAAAAGCAGGAGAATGACTGGAGAATGGAAAATTCAAGGTCAAAATAGCCGATTTGGAAAGTGAGATGACAGAGAATTTTTCTGGTTTGGCTATTTTGACCAAGAATTTTCCATTCTCCAGTCATTCTCCTGATTTTCACCTCTCTCTGAATAACCCTGTAAGTTTTAGCGACTCGCACTAAATTTTTCCTTTAGTGATGGTGTTTTAGTTCACACCAGGTGATAGGGCCCTTAGTTTTATTCAGTGGTATGATTTAGTGGTGAAAATTATTAGTGCCCCCCCAGTTTTGACTGCGGTTTCTTCTGTGCCCCCCCTAAATATTGTTCCTAGAGTCGCCACTGGTCATATGTGCTTTAAAAACATTGATTTTGACTATTTAAGCACTGTAAATGCCAATAAGTAGGCACTTGCTGAGTGTTTTCTCTCAGTCCTCCTGAAACTTTGTGATAGTCAAGGGCTGTTAGGAGATCAAGAGGACTGAGGGAAAACCATGTCACCTGGTCAAATCGAGTGACTTGGCAGGTCTGTCTCATAGTTAGCAAAAGGACACTATGAATAACTAAAGCCCTTTGCCTTGTCTTTCCACCTTACCTGTGAGACTGCATCCACACAATCTTTTAGAGGGCTCTCTCAACCATCATGGGATATAAAGGATAATGACTCGTATTGCATTTTTTCATTAGTGACTCAGTGGCTCAGACGGAACGGTGCTCCACATATCTAAACATTAGTCTCATTAAACCTAAACTGCTGGTACCCATATGAACTGCGGCCCAGGGGAAATAAATCAATCACTAAGTGAGCAGTGGCTTACTTTGATAATTATTTTAATTAAAATATTTTATTATAGAATTTGATACTTATTTCAAGACACTGGAGTCAGGGTCACACTTGTCCCTTCCTAAGGTTGGACCTAAAGGATTAGTATTATAGGAATGGTCCAACAACTTTAACTAAAATAAGTCCTCATACACTATGGACCCTATTACAATCTTTGCCTTAAAACACTCGTGCAACGCGTGAATTTGTGCGCCAAGCGTTGAACGTTAACGTGCGTAAATCAACGCTGGAATTACAATCCTCGTGCATTTTTTCATCCGTCAAGCAATAACGCGCATAAAACGGACATGCACAAACGCGCGTGCAGCAACGTTGCGCGTAGAAATCAGTGTGCGGACTGTTTTTTTCATGTGATTCAGCCATTCAGAATTAAGAACCACAATTGTCTCCCGTTAAGTTTTTGCGCCTGTCAAAGTCAATCTGAGCATATATGCTGCAGCAATAATACATGCGCACACACAACTTCTCCATTTTATTGCTTTAGTATGAGTAGAGTAGAATGTGTAACTATACTTTGCTGTATTTTTTTGGGGCTGGTGTGACGTTGCGGTTCTGGTACTAAAGCTAAAGGTACTAAATGTGTTCTGAGATATATATAATATTTTGCATGAGCGCAATGATTAATTTTTCAAATTAACATCTTTTATAGCAGTCTTTCTGCTCTGTTTGCCTTTGATTTGATCCTATGTGAGCACAATAGCACTTACTGATTGGTCCTTTGTTAACATGTGATCGGAGACTGATCTAGTTAGATCCGTAGAGGACAGTAATCTGTAGACATGCCTACGATGCTATCATACTATCTGTATTTGGGGATCATCTGTATTTATATAGGACACATTACATTGCCTGGACTTCATTTACCCTGGATTTATCTATTGTGATCTGTATGATTCTAGCACAATAGTTAAGGCATTTAGCTGAGTATAATGTGGCCTATGGTTTAACCTCTTGTTACATGTGATCAGAGACTGATTTGTGCTGATCGTGTGATAATATTTAACAGTTGGGTGGTAGCAATGACGGGTTGGGTTTAACGCTCACAATATCCTCTTACTATGTTCATCCATTATGCCTTATAAGTGCATTGTAGCTTGAGTATATCTATGTATTCTTCTTTGTTATTAACTCTTGGGTTGTATAGCATTTTTTGTTGGCTCTTGTGTAAATAGTGTCCGCCGATTGGTCTGTTAGAACACATGACTGGTGATTGACCTATCAAGGTCCACAGAGGGTGGCATGTGGTAACTCATTCATATGATTGGCTCAAATCTCTTGGGTTGTATAGCATTTGTTGTTGGCTCTTGTGTAAATAGTGTCCACCGATTGGTCTGTTAGAACACATGACTAGTGATTGACCTATCCAGGTCCACAGAGGGCAGCATGTGGTAACTCATTCATATGATTAGCTCAAATCCTTGTTGTGGATTTAATCATTCGAGGTATGTGTGTTACAAGGTCATGTGGCTGTTTTGGCAGCCCTTATTGGGTATTCCTCGCATGGGATAAGGTATTTAAATGGGGAAGACATACAGCAGTACCAATATTTTCTTGCTCCAGATGAAGCCGACGTGCAGCCGGTGAAACATATGTTGAGCTAATGTCCAACTTTTTATTTTAAAGTTGTCTATGTTGTGTCAGCATCGCTAGGGTCAGGATAGAATTTATGAGCATGAGCTCTATCAGCATTAGGGCAAGTTTGGGTTGTTCAATCAATTGTGGTGCACTTGAGTGAGCTTAATGGGTTTTTTTTGCTCTATTTTTCCCTATGTGGACTGTATTATTACACAGTATTAGTGCCTTTTAGTGCTTTCCATTCAGCCCATTACTCAGCCTATTTATGCTTGGTCAGTTGTCCAATTTACCCTACGATGCTGTGTGTGTATATGTATTTTAAAGTTTGGGATCTGAGAGTGTTTTTCGGTTAATAAAGTTCATTAAGTACTAGCCACTCCCTGATCATCAGTTGATGGGCCTTGTTGCCTATTATACTGGTTATTTTCTTTTGGGCTGGTGTATTTGGTTTTGGCCAGGTCGTTCAGATTTTCCATTAACACCAGCTTTTAGGAGTTGCTAAAATTATGAGCGCAAAGGCTGTGCGTTACAAACTATGCATCGATTGCAATACCATCCGCATACCAGCGCACAAATGCATTTGTGCTCACAATGTTAATTATAGGACGCGCACAGTACAGTACGCTCGCGCAGGGTTCGCACAGGTTAGGCTAGGGTCAGACGAACGCATTTTTCGTGTTGTCAGTGAAAAAGTGCGTTCGAACGAATGGACATATTTTTTCACGGAACACGCGATAGCGGTCATACGATGCGCCTTTTCGTCCGTGATTTTGTACGGATCATCAATAAAACACTTTTTGTGTCTGGACGTTATGTTGGCCGGACATGAGCAGCGTCTGACATCTCCCAATCACACAAACACGCCTCTAGCGGACGCAGCGCACTCTGTATGTCCGTACTAGCGGTTTGACGTTCTAGAAAAAATACGTTCGTTTGCCACTTGCGTTGCGCGGACGAACGTTCGTGCGGCCGTACTTCGTGTGTTCCCCGGCATTGGACGTCATTTGCTGCTAGCACGGCCGTGATTTCGTGCGACTAAACGCACGTTAAAACTGCTTTCGTCTGACCCTAGCCTTCACCCGCATTAGACGAGTGCACGCGTTTGTTGCGCTGACTTTGTAATACGACGTTCTGCGGAAAGTGTTTTACCCCTTGCGTTAATGCGTTTTTGCGCCGGCGTAAACATTTGCATGAAGATTGTAATAGGGCCCTATGTGTACCACAAGTTGCCTTGCATTTAACAGCTGCATCCAATATTGTGTGATACTATAGCATCTTCTGTGACTTCTTCATAAACGTAAAGGTGGGGACCAAAGTTTAATTTGCTTCTTTTTTATTAAGCTATTTAAGTCTCCTGAGTGTTTTCATCAAGAACATATTAGCTAAAGAACACCAGAGGTCAGAATGCAATGCAAACAGCACATGTGTAGAATACAGTTAGGAATAAGGTGTGTGTGTGTGTATAACACAAGATACAGCGCACTTCACTTAAATATGCTATTAGAAATTTAAAAACACCTAGATGAGGATTTATTAAAAAAGATGGAGATTTAGTCACACAGTGTGATATATACAGTATAATTATGATTATTAGATATAATGAGAATTACTTTTTGCCTTTCAGACAGAACATACACATATGTCTCAATTCCCTTTTTTATAAATTATAACACTATATTTCTTTATGTTAAAATAAGTAAAATATGGATCGCACTGTATACTATATATGTGTGTGTATATATATATATATATTTCTAGTACATGGTGATATAGAAGGATACAATTTAATTATGATATGAATTCTGACACAGTCAATGCAATCTGAGGATCTGATTCTAAATCTATCCTGCTGTAACATATATTTGATGAAGTTGAACCGTGTTCTTCACAAAAGCAGAGTTAAGCCATGAAGCCTAGATTCACTAAATGAGCCAATATATGCTAGAGGTGTGTGAGGCAAAACTTTCATTATTCTTTTCGATTCTTGCTGTTAGTGTCTTTTTTTTTCAGTACGACAGTGACACCAACTGGTAAGAACTGACAGCCATGGGAGCCCATAGTCCTTGCTGAGACAGTGAGGATGACAGATCGCTGTGCTGTAGTTGCCAGATTACCAACAGAGTCATTTCTTTATTTCTGTCTTTTTATTTAATGTTATATAAAAAAAGCGTATATCATTATTTTAAATCACTTTTGTTGCTGACTGCTGGCAGTTGAAGATTGTACTCTAGGTCTAGATTAAATAAATGCTTGCAGGCCTTCCCATAATCCTGCTCAGGAGTACAGGAAGGTAATCATCTACAGTTTTTAATAAGGAATGCTTAATAGAGGCTGAAATCTGGAAACATTTTGCTGTTTAGTTGAAAATCTATAAAGCAGAGCTAATACGCTTCACCTCTAGCTGTTCAAGATTATTAATGGAATGCTCCCTTACGCCATGTTTTGCGAAACTAATACTACTAAAAGTGGAAATGCGTTTTTGTAATAGCGTACAGTTTGTTCCAAAAGTCTGTAAATGATTTATAATTTATAGCTGGGTTGATGTCTTTATATAAA